>OX463244.1:112003158-117003158 GCA_949820135.1 Sylvilagus floridanus | reverse complement strand
ACTTACTAATGTCACCAACATTTCTAATAGCTTTGATCTTTTGTATCTGTTTCCTTCTTCATAAATATTCCAGATACCTCTCCAACCACCTGGGAAAAAATCAGCCTTGTATCTTGTCCATATACTTGGCTCCTATTATTCAGCCATTTGACTGCCTGCTTTAGAGGACTGATGTGGTTGGAATGAGTTGACCCCCAAACTCACTTTGAGGATTTAAATCTCAAAGTCCTAAATTGATGATAATAAGAGGGTGAAAACTTAATCTGAGGTGTTTAGAATTGGGAACTTTGGCAAGAGAATAGTATTAGATTAGGTCATGAGGATGGAGCCTCTATGGCTGGATTCTGATGTCTTTGTAAGGACAGAGAAAAAACCCATCGCAGACTGATAAAGATATTAACAGATGTGTGTATTGAAATCTTCGCTTAGTATATACTAAACTGATCTTCTGTATATAAAGATAATTGAAAATGAATCTTGATGTGAGTGGGATGGGATAGGGAGCGGGAGATGGGATGGTTGCAGGTGAGAGGGAGGTTATGGGGGGGAAAAGCCACTGTAATCCAAAAGCTGTACTTTGGAAATTTATATTTAGTAAATAAAAGTTAAAAAAAAACAGATGTGTGAGCACATTTCGTGTCTCTTGACATGTGATGACCTATGTATGCCTCCTTTTAGCCCTGCCAGTAAGAATGACAGAGATGGATCCGGGGGGCCCATCTGGTTGTAGACTTTGGACTTCCAGAACCATAAACTTAATGATCTTATTTCCTTGATAAATTAGGCTGCCTCCTGTGCTTTGCTGTAGAACTGAAAAACTGGTAGATACAAACACTCAGCTGTACCTAACACTGTGACACAAACACCTGTTATTACCCAAAATACTTTCACCTCAACAATTCCTGCCTCTGCTCCCAGCTTCTGACAGCAGCCCACATCTTTGTGTCTCTCATACTCTTATCCTTCCATGGCCACTTCTTTTTGAGATCATTGAGATCAATGGTTTCTGCACTCCTCTTCTTTCTTTACGTCTTTACAGTAGCTCTTGACTTCCATCTTTTTCTCTCTTGTACTCATCACTTCATCTCTTCTTACAGCACCCATTTCCTGCCACCCCTTTCTGCTACCCCTATCCTACTGTTTCTGGTTCCTGGACCTGTCCAACTGTGTGCCTTTTTGCTTCTATACCTGAGCCACAGCTTTACTGGGTTGCATACTTGAGGGGTACCTTACAGATGTGATCTCTTACCCAAGCTCTGCCCTCAGGGCTGCTCAGCGGTCCTTTCCTCTTAAGGAAGGAGGTGAATGCTTAATCACTGCTCTTTGAGTAAAAATTCCTACCAGTTATGTTTGCAAATTTTGTTCTCTGCTTTAAAAGTTATTTTTAAATTTTTGATTAATATGCAATATTTGTAAATATGCAACATTCCAACAGATCTAAACAGTGTAAACCAGTTGACCAGGCAACTACCCCTTCTATTCCTTATCTTTTCCTTGTGTTTTAAGCCTAACGGCTCCTCTCTTCCAGTCTTTACACAGATTATAATATGTTTTTGTGAACTATAGCCACCTCAGTGTGCTATGGAATACTAGAACTTGCTAATTTTATCTGATGTATTTTGGTACCTGTTATTCAACTTCATGTTCTCTCCTACTTTCCTTTCTAATCTCCCTATTTTAAAGCTTCAAAATTTCCACTTATGAGAGTAAACAAGCAGAATTTGTCTTTCTGTGTCTGGCTTACTTCACTTACTGTGATGTCCTCCATTCATTTCCATCCATTTTGCTATAAATGACAAGATTTCATTTCTTTTTATGGTGAAATACTATTCCCAAAACATTACGTTTTCTTTTGCTAATTTCTCCAGTGTGAATACTCTCACCATGTATTTAATAATGAGTGTGTTTAACAACCTTCTTGCAAAAATTTCTCAGGATTCAGTAATTACAAGACTTTCCTAGTTGCCTCCAGCCCACCATTAAGTTAGCTAACAATTTTGAATGTACAATAAGTGCTTGCACTTTTATAAGAAGTATTATCTCATTTAATCCTATGATATATTTTTATCCATTTTATGGATGAGGAAACAAAGATTAAGTAAATTTCCCAATGGCATTCTGTTTAGTGTAGGAGCTGGGACTGTACAGCTATTTAAAAATACTACTTTCCTTTACCAGAAGCCACTAAAACACCTCTCTAGCCTTCTTTATTTCTAATAACTCAAAAGGATCTGGTTTGATTTTGTCATAAAATAACTTAAGAAGAAGATACACATTTAAAATGAGTAATTTTCTGCCTTAGTAGAATAAAGTACAAGGAAATCAGGAGTCCTCTAATGGTTTAATTTTTAAACAATTTTTAAAAAAGCAATTCCAAAGGCAGGCCGGCGCCGTGGCTCAACAGGCTAATCCTCCGCCTTGCGGCGCCGGCACACCGGGTTCTAGTCCCGGTCGGGGCACCGGATTCTGTCCCGGTTGCCCCTCTTCCAGGCCAGCCCTCTGCTGTGGCCCGGGAGTGCAGTGGAGGATGGCCCAGGTGCTTTGGCCCTGCACCCCATGGGAAGACCAGGAAAAGCACCTGGCTCCTGGCTCCTGCCATCGGACGAGCGCGGTGCGCCGGCCGCAGCACGCCGACCGCGGCGGCCATTGGAGGGTGAACCAACGGCAAAGGAAGACCTTTCTCTCTGTCTCTCTCTCTCACTGTCCACTCTGCCTGTAAAAAAAAAAAAAAAAAAAAAAAAAAAAAAAAAAAAAAAGCAATTCCAAAGGCAGAGTGAAAGAGAGAGAGGGAGAAGGGGAGAGGGAGAGAAGTCTTCCATCCGCTGATTCACTCCCCAAATGGCTGTGACAGCTAGAGCTGCACCAAGCTGAAGTCAGGAACCAAGGACTCTGTTCAGGTCTCCCGTATGGGTGACTGGGGTACAAACGCTTGGGCTATCAACCACTGCCTTTTCAGGCCCATTAGCAGAGAGCTTGATCAGAAACAGAGTATCTGGGACTTGAACTGGCCTTCCACATCGGATGCTGGCATTGCAAGCAGCATCTTAACCCATTGTTCCACCTAATGTTTTTATATATGGAACATTTATTTCACTTCCCAGCATGTAACAACAGCTTATAAGGATGTTGAAAGAATGTAATATAATAATTCTTATATCTTTATTCAAAGTCCTCTAAAACCTTTATGTGATATATTAATGTATTTAAAATAATCGAATATTTTTTATTTATATCACTTGAAAACATACTATTACTCTTGGCATTTTATTCTTAGGAACTAATTTGATAGAAAGAAGAAGAAAACAGCAGTATGCAAGAAAACGTTAATTGTAATTGTAGCTATGTCAGCAGAGAAATGAGACATACAAGAATAGTGAATTAACAACGTATGTCTTCAAGAGAATTGGGGCAGCCAATAATAAAGACAAGAAACTAATTTAGCGAGATGGAAGAATAAAGCTGGATATTCATGACTTGATCATGTCACACAGGTGACTATGTTGTAGAGGCAGAGTACAAATCTTAAATTTGGGACAAGAAGAATGGGTTCCAGTATCTTTAGACTTGTCATGCAACCTATGGTTTGGGGCTTAACTTTCTTTCCCTTTAAAATGGAAACAGCACACCCAGAGTCACTGTGGGGATTAAATGAGCAAATATGGGCAGGTGTTCAGAGTAGCACCTGGCACGTGGACCTGTTGTACGTGCCCAAGGCTAAGACTGACAGGAACGTGCACAAGGAAAAACAATTGATGCTTTGGGCTTAGCAGGAGTGAATGTTGAAAAGGCTTTTGTAAATTCTACAATATATGTGAAATAAATAATAACTAGTGGAAAACCAAAATAGTTCTTAAAATAGCCTACAAATTAAGTTTACCTCCAATTTAAACTCCCATTAGCCAAACAAGTATAGGCACCCCATTAGAGCATGGCGGCCACTCTCAAGGCAATCACAGGCAAGACTGACACTTCTGTGTGTCCTGCTTTTCAGCAATTGTTGAGGATTCTGCCACCATTCTCTGCTCACCCAGTGTCTGCCAAACAGATGTGGAATTAGACTCATTTTCATGCTGAAAGAGTACATGTAGAGTCATGCTCATATGATACAAAGGTGTTGCCTGGTGCTTTAATCTCCTGCTCACGTGTGGACAGTGTCACACACCACTGCCTCTCTTCTTCCTCCTTGTTCATCTTCCTCTTCTGAGACGAAAATGGATAAAGATTAATTAAAGGTGGCTCCATTATTATCCCTTGACCTGGAAACAACTAATAACTTCTTGGAATGTTCTAAGACCAAAACTTTCATTTAATAAACTTTATTTAGGTGAATACCTTGTGAAGATCAAAGTGTAATATATGGATCACAATTTAATAAAACTTAAGTCGTTGAGGGTTTAATATATCTGAATTTAGTACAATAGAGTTGCATACACCAAGAACCATTAGTAATTATCTCAGTGCAAATCATTTTCACTTTTTAGGGCCTCAAGACTTGAAGCAATTTTTAGAGAGAATAGTTTTCTGAGTCTTCAGCTCAAGCAAACAGAAAATCCGGAGTGCACTGTAAGCTCAAGGCTGTCACCACCTGCTCAGATGTGTGAGTTGGTGCTTAAGGCATGCTCAAATATGCTTAGCTGCTGCTTATTAGTGGGGGCATTTAATTAAACCAAGATAGTCTTTCTGCCTGACCAGGGCAACTACTGATGAGAATAAAATTGATGGGAGATGAACAGTTAACAGCAGGAGATACATGGGAACAAGAAATAAAAGAGCCATAGTCAAACTGAAGAATATTGCTGTAGTATATTATATTTGACATTTACTGCTGTGTCTCATAATGCATCCCTTACTTCTCTCCAGCAGCCATGTTACTTCATTATTTTAAATTTTGGAAGCTTTTGTTTTTGAAAAATGACAAAAATCTCAGTTCTCCATTCCTCATTAGGGTGCATATTTAATTGTATTCTGTTCAATGTATTTGTTGCAATTCAGCCAGAGGAACACTGGCAACAACCATGTAAGTGGCTATGCCTGGCTTTTTCCAAGGTATTTAAAATTCTATCATTGTTTCCATAAGCCACAGAGAGGGGTTATTTTTCATGGACAGACAGTGCATTCTTCTCATGGGGTTTTTATGGACAGACTGTATAAAATGATAACACAATGAATGGGGGACCAGCTCTACTATATCAAAGGCTTAAATCAGCTATTTCAGACAGAAACTCAATGTGGGAGAGCACGTTTCAAATAGGTTTGCAGGTAAAGGCTATAACAAAATTTCAGCGTCTTTTGTGATTAATTCTCATGAAAGGTTAATGACTGTTTTATAATAAATTAGAGCTTAGGTGAGAGCGATTTCGGTAATGTAGGTTCAGGTAGCAACCTGAGCAAAATCAATAACATTTGCATGTCAGAATTAAAACAGAGATATGATCTACCTACAGAATGGCAGCAGATGTGTTCCTGTGAAAGGTACAGAAAAGGTGAATCTTCTACTGACCTATTCATGGGTTTATGATTTTAAAATGCCATATTCACTCAAGTTCATCCCCTGACTTCCACATCCTTCTGAAAAAGAAGTTTCTTTACTGTCATTGTTTAACAAGAAGTTATCTTAAGGTTAATTTATAATTAACCCTGACTGAATCATAGTCATTTGGAGTTCCCTTTTTATTTTCTCCTTTTTAAACCTGTGGTGAAAAAATGGTCTAAACTAAAGTGATTTTTAAAACTGCCTCTAAGGAATATGAATTTATGTCTATTTGCAATTATTAAAGCAGAAAATCAAGAATTACACGCTATTTTTGAATGAAGCTTTTAAAATCAGTTTTAAAATAATTTTAATGGAAAAATTTTATATTGAATCAATTTTTATTCATAGACTTTAATGTAAACTTAAATTCTCAGCCACTCAGGTCTGATATGTGACCCAGATCTCTTTTCTAGTTGTACTTATTAGAGATTAAGTTTGTATATAGATTTTCTTTATTCAAAACTATAATGGCCACAGTTTTATAATTATATATATTTAATAACCAGACTCATTACTTAATATCTTGTAATTAGATGTTCTGCAACATACACCAAAAGAATGTATGTGAAATATTGCGTATATTTGGGCCTTATATTCTCCAGCTTTCCATTCAGTCTTTTTCTAATCATTACAATTGATACACTTGTAAAGAAATGGTATTATTATACAATACACTGGAGAGAAAGTGCCATATTTTTGGCTATCTAAAAAATAATAGAGAAAATGCAACTTCAAATACTCATAAAAATGTGCTCTTTGTGATAAATGTATTTTATTCATTCTTTCACTTATGCCTTATCCACCTCTAAAAAGGAGATAAGGTTGCTTATCATTAGAGTGAGCATATGATTTTAATCCAAACCCAGAAAAGTCAAAGGGTTAATCCTAATAATCATATTAAGATAACAGAAAAACTAGTCCTGTCGCAAAAAGACTGAAACACAGTTGTACCACTTACTAACAACTTAAATGCAATAAAGTCATAGCTTAAATAACATAAGACAAAAGGGTAAGGAAGGAGTGAGAAAGAAGAGATACTGGCAAAACACTCCATCATGTCTTTCTGACTTCAATCTATCTAGATTCAGCATATATCACTTATCAGGTTGACAGAGGGGAATCTCTTGTACCACTCTGTCTTATATCATCAGGAATACTATATTAGTTGAGGTAAGCTAATGGCTATAAAAAAAGAACTCCAAAATCTCAGTGACATAAAATAATAAATGTTTACTTCTCACTAATATCACAGTCCATCACAGAGGGAAAAGGAAGCAGTGATGTGGGCCATGGCTCAGAAACCTAGGCATACAGAGGCTCCCTTTTCTTGAACTTGAGACAAACAAGGCAGCCTTAGGTGTAAATATCCAGACAAAAGATAAAAGAAAGAGCACGTGGAGGATTGCATAGAACTTTTGTCACGTGCTAATTCTGCAAAGATCACACATTGCTTTCCGTGCCCAAAACTCAATTTTATGAGCCACCTAACTCTAAGAGAGCCTGCAGACTGAGGTCTGGTTGTCAACCTGTGCAGAAGTGGAAATGAGGTTTGGTTAACAGAAACATATCTATTACTCTGCACCTCTCCACCCTTGTGGTAACCAAGATCTCATCACTACGCCTCCCACACATAGAATCAGGAAGTCTGAGTCTGCGTGGGGCCCAACGTCCAAAATCTCTGCGAGGTGCCCCATCCTCTTTAATCTCTTCATGTGAGCTTCTTATGGTCTGATGACCTACGAGTTAGCAAGGCAGATGATCATCCCCCCACCGTCCTCCAGACATTTCAGTAAACCTTAAGGAACAAGGATAAATGCCGCCGTTGACAATTTCTGTAGGGAAAAGCAGATCATCAGTAGTCAGCTAGAAAGTCTTTTTCTTCCCTTTAGTTTTGCTGAATCTTGCATTATTCTTTAGCTTCAATCACAAATGTCATCTCCTTTTCTCCTTGCTTTTATTCCTCTTGAGAAATCACCAAAGTATTTGTACCATATTAAGAACCTATTAAATCTGTTTGCTCTCATAGTTCAGATTATCTACTGTGAAGCTACTTAGTAAAATCCTCTACAATTCTTATTATTTGAAGCATATAATGGAGTTAACAAAAAAACTTCTTTATCAGTGATTATAAGGATTATAGAAGAAGATTTATGAGCTTTAAAAGAGTTGAGAAAATTACTTCTGAGACAAGATATACAGGAATAGAGAAAATAGCATAACAGCAAAGTGATTTGGCTTCATGACATTCAAATTACTGTTAGCTGCTTTATATCTTCCTGTGCCTCCCTAATCTTGTGTGCTTTCTGTCTGCCTGTGTCTATGTGTAGTGCAGAGAACCATATTGATACTTACTTCATTTTGTTGGCAAAAATACCATAGATCTGGGGAAAATTAGTAACATTTTGATATTTATGAAATATTTTAAGTCCTGAAATGCAAATAAAATAAGAAGTAAATAGCTTTATTCTTAATTTTATCATTTTCAAAATAATTTCAGAGTTACAAATGAGAGGCAACTGTATAAGAGAAGAGTCCTATACACCCCAGTACCACTCACTTTCTTCTCATGTTAACATCCAACATTACCATGGTACAGTTTTCAAAGTAAGAAATTATTTAATTTATTCCAATTTAATTATTTAATTATTCCAATTTAAATTGGAAATTGCACAGAAAATTAATCAAATTTTAAAAAAATATCATGTAGGATCTCTGTCCTTAATGTGCTGTACTTAGTGATTTAATACTATAACTAGTACTCCAACAATATTTTTCACTTTGTGTTGCTATGTGAGGGCAAACTGTTGAAATCTTTATTTAATATATAGTAAACTGATCTTCTGTATATAAAGAGAATTGAAAACGAGAAAACAAAACAAAAAAAAGTAAGAAATTAAATTGGCACAATGCTATGAACCAAACCACAGGCTTTGTTTTGATCTCACCTTTTTCCCCACTGATATACCTTTTCTGTTCCAGAAGCTGATCCCACGTTCCATTTGCTGTCATCTCTCCTTCTTCTCCTACAATTTGTGACTTCTCCCTATTATTCTCTTGTCTTCTATCACTTAATCCTTCGAATACTACCCAGAATATTTTTAGGATGTCCCATAATTTTAGGAGAAGAATACTGCAGAGGTCTAATAAATTGTGTCATAGAGGAAGGATAGCAACGTGATAGCAACCTGACTTATACTAGTGATGTTATCTTTGATCATTTGAGAAAGTGGTACCCATCAGTTTCCACCATTGAAAGGATACTATTTTTTATTTGTCTTTCATAGATATTGGGGGAGTAGATAATTTGGGTCAGTGCTTATATCTTGTCTCTCTTGTGGATACCTGCTTCTCTAGATTCTGGAGAGTGGTGGCCCTGCAACCTTAGCACTTTGTGAACTTGCTTTTTTGTTCAGAAATTTTCTTATATATTTGAAAACAGCACTGTTTCCTCATCTCAGAAGAAATTAGCATTCCAACATTTGAGGGTTTAAATAAATACTCTTACTATTAATAGTTACTGTTAGTTTTTATGGTAGTCAATACTCCAGTCCATTCTGAAAGATCAATCTGAGTCAAATTTCACCATCCCATTTCTCCTGCTAGCGACCTGTTTTGGAGTGGCATATGCTGATGTTTGGCTATTGAGATATAAAGAAAATGTGTTGTTGTCTTCTTAAGGAGAACTTCTTTTCTCCTAATTGGGGGAAGTAAGGAAAAGATTGTTCACTTTCTTCTACCTCTTGACATAGCTATGTCTGAATATAGTACCTAAAACAATGGCAATCATAGTTTCTAAAATGAAAATGAAAACAACACTAAGACATCAGGGTGAAAACATGAAAGAACCCAGTCCTTGAAGCATGTCTAAGCTGTTGTTCCAATCAGCCATGGAAATGAGCTTAAAAGTGGATTTGTAGTAATTGGCAATAGAACAGTTCTGTATTAAGTTAATTTGAGCCTTGTTACTTCAGAAACTTAGATCCAGTGACTAATAGTAGATAGTACCACTTTAATTAAAGTATGAGTTTTGCACAAATACAATGCAATATATTTACCCATTCTACTCTTGTTGGGCATTCGGATTGTGTCTAGTTTTAGGAATGGTGCTTCTATGAATAGTCTAGTAAATGTCTTTAAGGGAATATATCTACATCTCTTTTATATGTACACCCAGTAATAAAATTGCTCAATTATAAATTGTGTTTATGTTCAGCTTTAACAAATACTACTGAATTTTTTCTAAATGGGTTATTTCAATATATACTCCTACCAGAAATGAGTTACAGTTGTTTTATGTCCTTGTTAATACTTGATGTTATCAGTATTTTCATTTAAACATTCTGAAGCATGTGCATTTGTAGTAGTATCACACTATGATTAATGGTACCTATATATGTATATTCAGATTTATATTTCTATCCATTCTAAATAAATTTCTATGTATTTAATAGCTTTAAAATCATAGGCTAGGTATATATTGTTGGGAAACCACCAAACTAAAGCCAAGTAAACTAAAGCCCTTCATGCTATATGTTTTAAAAAGTGTAACACAAGATAAAACAAAATTCAGAAGCCATAACAACTTATTCTAAGTGAGAAATGAAATATACTGAATAGTAGGAGAGACATAAAAAGGTAGAGTAGAAAGAAGGGACTTCATTAAGTCACTCTTTTTGAACTCATCTGTATAGAATGGAGTTAGACGATGTCCTCATTTTCTTTACATTCTTTTAAGCCAAATATTGGCTGTCATCCACAGCAGCTCCTGAGACCACTTTTGAGGTTAGGACAATGGTCAGGGGAGCTCCCTGAACTTAAGTGTTCTCCCATGAACCCTAGAGAACAGGTGCCTTCATGGTAGGATCATGTTGGTTCACATCTGATTGTGGGAGGTGGTGATGTGAGATGCAAATGCTTTTCTGGAATAAAAGTTTCATTTTCTCCTTATGCTGAAACTCAAACCAGTGACTAGCAATAAAGGTCAGTGTTGCAAAGTTGGAACATAAGAAGCTGTAGTTGTTGGTTTTGAGCCAAGAAAGCTCACCAAAGGACAAGAAACTATTTGAGCCTAAAAACTGGCAAATACCGATCTGCACATAGGTATTAAATACCTGCTATAAGTGTCTATGCAAGTCTGCATATTTATGGATGGTGTTACTTTACTGAGAACTGAACCATAACATTTATCTAGTTCAAATGCTAATGTTCTATTAAAATATCAATGGAAGCCACATTTTTCTGGGTAGTGATATTAACATTAATAAAGTATTGTTGAATAAGCAGGTAATGTCTCTGATATTAAGGCTTCATTTTCTGTTTGCTTTGAAATTTGTTTTTTTTTTTTTTGAAACACCAATTCACTTATAGTGAATTGTTGGTTCTAGTGTCCAACTATAATTAGTGATAAAAGCATTTCCTTCTCTTTCATAATCATGATTGCTTCTTCATCTGAATCTGTCAAACCCATCGAAGCATGGGTTTGCCTGGTGCTCAGGCTGAATGCTTGCGCCTTCCAATTCATATGTTGAAATCTAATCACCAATGTGATGATATTAGGAGGTGGGACCTTTGGGATATAATTGTGTCATGAGGCTAGAACCTTCATGAATGAGGTTAGTGTTCTTATAAATAAGGCCCCAGGGAGATGCCTTGCCCTTTACACCACAGAAAGACATAGCAATAAGTCAACAATCTGCACCCAAAACAGGGCCCTCAACAACTCAACTTTCCTGGCTCCCCAGTTCTGGGCTTCTATATTCCAGAACTGTGAGAAATAAATTTCTATTGTTTATAAGACAGTTGGTCTATAATGTTTTGTTATAGTGGCCTGAAGTGACTAAGATGCTCTGCTACCTATTTCTGGTGGTGGTTCACCTCTGACCATCACTCAAATCCTGGGTCAGAGCTTCTTGGCATTTTGTCCTTAAGGGGCATTTGTCTCAGACTTGTGGTAATGAGTTATCCTTTTTCTGTTAGGAATAGTGGATTCTTAGCTGGTTGAATCATGGCTATCTGTTTGCATAAAGCACATTGTTGTTTATAGAATACTTCCTTAATTTCTAGAGTTTCCAAAAATATGAAAAGGACAGTGTGGAATGAGTGTGAATTGTGGAGTTGTACAGCTGTGCTTCTGATGCTAGCTCCCTTACTTACCAATCAAGTGGCTTTTGGAAATTCATTTCATCTTCCACTGCCAGCTAAAAAAAATGGTGGCATCTACTCAGGAAAAAATTTGAAGATTTAGATATAATAAACTGAAAGTACTTGGTACAAAATGAACTCTCCATATTGGGTGATTCTTTTTAATTACAAGAAACACCCTTCTTCCCCATGCATACACTGTGTCCTTAGTGACAAGACCCTCCATCTTTCTGCAATCTTACATAATCTCTGTATTTCAATTGGATCAATAACTGGAAATCTGAAAAATAAAGACTTCTGATATTCCTACACAGCTGAATATGAAGATATGTTTTCCTTGTTTTATAAAACAGATTCTGTTAAAATACATACTTAAATGTGAAGAAATTATGCCCATGGCAAGAATTGCAGTTGAAATGGAATACAGTGTATTTTAATTTTATTTAAAGATTTTATTTATTTTCATTGTATTTTTTATAACGCTTTTATTTAAAGAATATAAATTTCCAAAATACAGCTTATAGATTACAATGGCTTCCCCCCCATAACTTCCTCCCACCCGCACCCTCCCCTTTCCCACTCCCTCTCCCCTTCCATTCACATCAAGATTCATTTTCAATTCTCTTTATATACAGAAGATCAGTTTACTATATATTAAGTAAAGATTTCAACAGTTTGCCCTCACATAGCAACACAAACTGAAAAATACTGTTGGAGTACTAGTTACAGTATTAATTCACAATGTACAGCACATTAAGGACAGAGATCCTACATGATAAATTTTTTTAAATTGATTAATTATCTATGCAATTTCCAATTTAACACCAAGATTTTTTTTTCATTTTTAATTATCTTTATATACAGAAGATCGATTCAGTATATATTAAATAAAGATTTCATCAGTTTGCACCCACACAGAAACACAAAGTGTAAAATACTGTTTCAGTACTAGTTATAGCACTACTTCACATTGGACAACACATTAAGGACAGATCCCATATGAGACGTAAGTACACAGTGACTCCTGATGTTGATTTAACAATTTGACACTCTTGTTTATGGCGTCAGTAATCTCCCTAGGCTCTAGTCATCAGTTGCCGAAGCTATGGAAGCCTTTAGGGTTCGCCAACTTGAATCTTATTCTGACAGGGTCATAGTCAAAGTGGAGGTTCTCTCCTCCCTTCAGAGAAAGGTACCTCCTTCTTTGATGGCCCCATTTGTTCCACTGGGATCTCACTCACAGAGATCTTTCATTTAGATCTTCTTTTTTTTTTCCCAGAGTGTCTTGGCTTTCCATGCCTAAAATATTCTCATGGACTCTTGAGCCAGATCTGAATGCCTTAAGGGCTGATTCTGAGGCCAGAGTGCTATTTAGGACATCTGCCATTCTATGAGTCTGCTGTGTATCTCGCTTCCCATGTTGGATCATTCTCTCCCTTTTTGATTCTATCAGTTAGTATTAGCAACACTAGTGTTGTTTGTGTGATCCCTTTGACTCTTAGACCTATTAGTGTGATCAATTGTGAACTGAAATTGATCACTTGGACTAGTGAGATGGCCTTGGTACATGCCACCTTGATGGGATTGTATTGGAATTCCCTGGCACAATTCTAACTCCATCATTTGGGGCAGTTCCGATTGAGCATGTCCCAAATTGTACATCTCCTCCCTCTCTTATTCCCACTCTTGTATTTCACATGGATCACTTTTCAGTTAAAATTTAAACACCTAAGAATAATTGTTTGTTAATTACAGAGTTCAACCAATAGTACTAGAATAAAAAAATACTAAAATGGATAAAGTATTACATTGTACAACAACAGTCAGCACAAGAGCTGATCAAGTTACAGTTTCTCATAGTGTCCATTTCACTTCAACAGGTTTTCCCTTTGGTGCTCAATTAGTTGTCACCGATCAGGGAGAACATATGATATTTGTCCCTTTCGGACTGGATTGATTCATTCAACATGATGTTTTCCAGATTCCTCCATCTTGTTGCAAATGACCGGATTTCATTGTTTTTGACTGCTGTATAGTATTCTTTTTTTTTTTTTAATCTTTTTTATTTTTTTTAAAGGTAAGTTTGCCTTTTTTTTTTTTTTTTGACAGGCAGAGTGGACAGTGAGAGAGAGAGACAGAGAGAAAGGTCTTCCTTTTGCCGTTGGTTCACCCTCCAACGGCCGCCGCGGATGGTGCGCTGCGGCCAGCGCACCGCGCTCATCCGATGGCAGGAGCCAGGTGCTAGGTGCTTTTTCCTGGTCTCCCATGGGGTGCAGGGCCCAAGCACTTGGGCCATCCTCCACTGCACTCCCGGGCCACAGCAGAGAGCTGGCCTGGAAGAGGGGCAACCGGGACAGAATCTGGCGCCCCGACCGGGACTAGAACCCGGTGTGCCGGCGCCGCAAGGTGGAGGATTAGCCTGTTGAGCCACGGCGCCGGCCTGCTGTATAGTATTCTATAGAGTACATGTCCCATAATTTCTTTATCCAAATGTATGCTTTGAATTCCCTGTGATCTTTTGCTGTGAGGTTCCCTTCGTTTACCTTCTTTCATGTTGATGGCCGTGTTTCTGTGTTTCTGTGTGTAACACATCTTTAAGCATCTTTTGCAGGGCTGGACGAGTGGCAACAAATTCTTTCAAATTCTGTTTGCTGTGAAAGGTCCTTATTTCACCTTCATTCACAAATGAGAGCTTTGCAGGATATAATATTCTGGGCTGGCAGTTTTTCTCTCTTAGTACCTGGGCTATGTCTCGCCATTCCCTTCTAGCTTGTAGGGTTTCTGATGAGAAGTCTGCTGTGAGTCTAATTGGAGATCCTCTGAGAGTAATCTGACGTTTCTCTCTTGCACATTTTAGGATCTTTTCTTTCTGTTTCACTGTGGTGAGTTTAATTACAATGTGTTGTGATGAGGATCTCTTTTGGTCATGTTTCCTAGGGGTTCTATGAGCTTCCTGTACTAGGATGTCTCTGTCCTTCTCCAAAGCTGGGAAATTTTCTGCTATTATCTCACTAAAAAGGCCTTCTAATCCTTTCTCCCTCTCCATGCCTTCAGGAACTCCTAGAACTCGAATGTTGGGTTTTTTAATAGTATCCTGTAGATTCCCAACAATATTTTTTAGATTTCTAATGTCCTCTTCTTGTCTTTGTTTTGACTGTATATTTTCCTGTGCTCTGTCTTCTAAGTCCGATATTCTCTCTTCTGCCTCACCCATTCTGTTTGTAAGGCTCTCTAATGTGTTTTTCATTTGATCTATTGAATTCTTCACTTCATTATGATTTCTCGTCACTATCACAGTTTCATGTTCTACTAGTTGTTTCATTTCAGCTTGATTCCTCCTTAATATTTCATTTTCACGAGAGAGATTTTTCTACCTTGTCCATTAAGGATTTCTGTAGTTCAAAAATTTGTTTTTGAGTACTTCTTAATGTTCTTATCAATTTTTTGAGATCTGCTTCTTGCATTTCATTTCTTCTATCTCCTCATCTTCATAATCTTGAATTGGGTGTCTTTTTCATTTGGGGGTGTCATAGTGTCTTCCTTGTTCTTGTTACCTTGGTTTTTGCGTTTGTTGTTTGGCATATTGGTTTCTTCACTGTGGTGTTTTTTCTTGTTATACTATGACTCTAGATAAGTGGACTGTCTGCTTTCAATGGAGCCTTAGAGGCTTGAGATGGGTGTGGCCTGATAGATCTGTTTGGTTCCTCAGGGTTGAGGGTGTGCCAAAGGTGACACTCCCAGGTTAGGCGTGGTAAATCTCTCTCTGTTTCTTTCTTTATTTTTGATTCAAAAGGGAAGTAATTCCACACAGCTGAATGGAATTGGGGGTGGTTAGCAGGCAACTGAGATACCCACAGGAGCCAGAGATCAGAAGCTCTTTCCCAAGGACCACAGAGGGAATCTCTGCGGCCTTCAGTGTGGGTTCAAATTCTTCTGCAGTCTCACCTCTGGGCTGCCAAGGCTACTGAACTGTAGCGTCTCTGGAGAGTACTCACATGGTGAATTCCGTGAGTTCTTCCCCCCACAGTCTCTTTTTTCACAGTCTCAGTTCATTAGCACCACACATTCATTAGGTTCTAATCTCCTGTTATTTCACCCCCACGTCCAGAGTCAGGTTTTTCTGCTAGGCTCAGGGCCGGTGCAGACCTGAGGTCACCCTGCTTATGATGTATGTCCAAAATGGCACCTGCTCTTTGTCTTGCTCACCTTTGAGAGGTGGATGGAGAGAGAGAAACTCGTGTCCGTATCAGTCACTTTTTTCTTTCTCTCTCTCTTCTAGTTAGCCTGGTGAACTTTTCCCCACAGGGTTTCAAGCCTTGTTCGCTCTAGTCTCCTCTTTCCACTTCCCTGCCGGTGTCTCGGGCTATTGAGGTTTGGCTCACCTCGCTTTCCAGCGCTGGAGCGTTGAGTCTGCTGCTGGTGTCCCGAACTGCGGGCTCCCACGCTCTCCTTGAAGGTCCACTGTGAATCACTAGTTCTGGAAGAGTTTCCTCTGCTGTTTCTTCCCCTACTCTTCCTTGAACCTGCAGTTTCTCCACTTTTATTAAACTGTCTCTCCCCGGACTATCAGTGTGCTGCCTTCCTATTCCACCATCTTGCCCTAATCTTATTTTCATTTTATTTGAAACACTGAGACACACACACACACACACACACACACACAGAGATATCTTCTATTCACAGGTTAACTCCCCAAATGCCTGCAACAGCAAAGGCTGGGCCAAGCAGAATCCTGGAGCCAGAAACTCAATCTGGGTTTCTCACATGGGTGTCAGGGACCCAAGTGCATGAGCTATTACCCACTGCCTCCAAGATTGAGCATTAGAACGAAGCTGAATCAGAAGCACATGAGCCAGGACTGTAGCCAGGCTCTCTGATGTGGTATGCAGACATCCTAAGCAGCAACTTATCCTCTGTGCTACTTACCCCTGGGTTTCTATTTACAAATGAAACTGCTCTTCAAATTGGTTTTTAATTTTCTTTCTCAAGAAGTTTGTATTATTTATAAAGCCATTATCTATTCAGATAAAATAAAAAAGGACACATTTAAAGTTTTCTAGACAGTGGTGTGTATCCTAAACATTCTTATCTAATGATAATAATTTCGAATCTTGACCTACAGTAGAGTGATTTCAACATTACATTTACTGATTCCTTTTGACAGCAGTAAGTTTCTCTTTTGAAGCAGTATTTGAGTTATGAATACATCAGTGACATTTGCTTTCAGTCCATTTTATCTGTGTTAAAAGAGTTATTTTTGACTACACCTTTGCCAATAGCTCATATCATTTGGCCCAAGCAGAAGCCACTAAAGTTGTGTAGCAATTGGGCAGAATTAGAGGATTAGATTTTAGTAATTAGTTGGTAGAACCTAAGTCCAACTTCCTAAACTTGTGTGTGAGACCCTAGAGTTCCTGAATTGTCTAATTTATATCACACACCCATTATGTGGTAAACCATACATAGAATTTTCAGTAGTATTGGTCAGCAAAACAGACCAAAATCCCTCTCCTGCAGAGCTGGATTCTGGTGTGTGGACTGTCCTTCATACTTATTTTTTTTTTTGACAGGCAGAGTGGACAGTGCGAGAGAGAGACAGAGAAAAAGGTCTTCCTTTGCCATTGGTTCACCCTCCAATGGCCGCTGCAGCCGGCGCACTGTAGCCTGCGCACCATGCTGCTCCGATGGCAGGAGCCAGGTGCTTCTCCTGGTCTCCCATGGAGTGCAGGGCCCAAGCACTTGGGCCATCCTCCACTGCACTCCCAGGCAATAGCAGAGAGCCGGCCTGGAAGAGGGGCAACCTGGGACAGAATCCGGTGCCCCGACCGGGACTAGAACCCGGTGTGCCGGTGCCGCAAGTTGGAGGATTAGCCTATTGAGCCGCGGCGCCGGCCCTTCATACTTATTTGTAGTGAGAACAGTATACACTCACCGTGTCTGGGGGGAAGCAAGCACTGACATCTTAATATGGCCTCTGTTTCTAACCTCATGAAATTTCCTGGAAGCCCTGGGATCTCCTGTCTGTTTTGCTGCCTTGTCTTATGACCCGCTTCTGGTTGTTAGAGTCCAAAGAGACAATGCTTCACCCCAGCACCCACCTGGAGTGCTGAACATCACTGAGGGCATGACTGAGCCTGTGTCCAAGTGAACATGCCTTCCACTAGGGTCTTACTGATTTCCAGATGAGCTCCTTCCCAGTAGGTACTGGAGGAGGGTGGAGAAGGCGAGGTGCCTCCACTGAGCAGAATTTAGAAGTGCTAGTGCTTGGTAAATGCTGCCTGGGGCAGAGATCTGTACCTTCAACAACACTCTCTGTAGTGCCCCTCCTTTACCAAGATGTAGTGTATCTTTATGGGTCCTTGAGAAATACCATGAGCTCTGCTGTTCCCTGGAGTAAGGGGGGAAAGCCTGGTAAAGTGACAAAGTCAGTCTGTCTGTCTGTCTCTCTCTTTCTCTCTATTTTAAATTTTGGGTTTTTATGAAATACCTGTACCTTTTTTTTTTTTTGCAGGATGTAGTACACTATTTCCATGATACACACAGCATCAATGAATCATAACTGGCAATTAGCCCTTCCATTTCTTTTGTTGGGAACTGTAGTTAAGCTACTATGCTATGGAATACCAGAATCCACAAAGTTATGCATAATAATGTGCTTGTTACTGAACAGATATGGGACTATGGAGCTCTATTGGTAATTAAAAAATTAGGAACACCGGGGATTTCTGTGTGGGACTCCTGGCACCTTAGTGATTTCCAGAGTTAACCTGGGCAGTGTCCCCTTTGTCACCCACTGCTCCAGCTGTAATCACCCTGACCCTGAAGCAGTGGGAAATGTGCTGCCCTTAATTAGCATGGTTTCCTTACTCAAAGGATTAGCATTGATACTGCTTTTGTAATCCACTGCCATATTTTTAAAATGTTGATATTAATTTGAAAAGTGGAGTGCCACAGAGAGATCTTCTGTCCCCCTGGTTTACTCTCCAGGGCCAGCCAGGAGCCTTGACCTCCATCCAAGCCTCCCATATGAGTGATAGGGCTCCAAGTACTTGAATTATGAACTGTGGCCTCCCAAGGTGTACATTAGTAGGAAACTGTATGGTAGACAGAAGGAGGGAGTGTTACCCAGGCACTCCAGTATGGGATACAGGTATCCCAAGAGGCAGTTTAACCCACTGTCACAATGCCCAGCTGTTGCCATATTTTTAATGTCAAAAATTATGTATTGGCCAGCCCCGCAGCTCAATAGGCTAATCTTCCACCTGTGGTGCTGGCACCCCGGGTTCTAGTCCTAGTTGGGGTGCCAGATTCTGTCCCGGTTGCTCCTCTTCCAGTCCAGCTCTCTGCTGTGGCCCAGGAGTGCAGTGGAGGATGGCCCAAATGCTTTGGCCCTGCACCTGCAACCTGCATAGGAGACTAGGAGAAGCACCTGGCTCCTGGCTTTGGATCAGCACTGTGCACTGGCTGCAGCACGCCGGCCACGGCAGCCATTGGAGGGTGAACCAACGGCAAAGGAAGACCTTTCTCTCTGTCTCTCTCTCTCACTGTCCACTCTGCCTGTCAAAAAAAATTATGTATTGATTCAAGTGTCTTAAAGGGTAAGTGGCCACTCTCCTTTTACTCTGGATATTATAGAAGTTAACTTTTTAAGAAAATTACTAATTTAATATTTTGTTTTCCTTTTTTATTAAAATTTTTTTAGTACAAAGAGAACAGATTTCATGCATTCAATAGGTACAGTTCCAAAAAGACAACCATATTTCCCCCACTCCCCTGTTCTCCTTAATCTCTCCCCAACCCTCCCCTCTCTTCATCAGTTTTTGCAAAGCCATAGTTTTAATCCACTCTATATTCACAGGCTTAATTCACCACTAATCATAATACTCAACAAGTAAAAAGTAGGAAGACCACAGTTCCACAGGCATATAAACAAGGGCTAAAAGTGACAATCGGATCCCAAAATGTTCATTTCATTCCTATATATTTTTTACACTATATATTAACTGCCAGATATCAGAGAAAACGTTTTAAGCAACAAAAATCCTCTCCCCCCAAATTTCAAACTCAAAGGAAAGAACAGTACAGGTGCATTTTGCATATAATCTTTATATCTTGATCATTCAATTAATCTCCCCTAAACACCTATCTTTACCACTTTGTTATGAATTGATTTGGTAATATATAGTTGTATACTATATTCATTGTTTTGTACCATTTTATTTTTGGAGCTTTATGTGTGTGTATGTGATATAGTATGGTGATTAGCTCATATTTATACATATTCATCTACTTCTTGTTAATAGTTGGATAGGATTCCGTCTATGGATGAACCAGTCTGAAATTGATAGCCATTTGAGTTGTCTTCTGTCTTTTGATATATTAAGCAAATATTGAGTAAATATCATGGTACATGAAGCTTTCTACCCTTGGAAATAAATGAAGACTAACCAAATGAGAAAAGTAAAAGCTATTTACTCAAAGCTTGCTATAAAATAGGAGTCAGCTACTGTCACTCATGCTTGTCAGAGAATCAGAGGCTTGCAGAGGGGAGGAGAACGTTGGGCAGGCTCAGGAATAAAGGCTGATTGGAAGCGGTTGGCATGAGGATGCTATGGGTGGACTAACTAGAAGTAGGACATTCTTTGTGATTGGTTAAAAGTACATATTTAGCTTTCTTGGACCCAACTTGGAAACAGGGACAAAAATTAGAGAGTATCAGTTATTAATTTGTAACTGGACATTTTGGGACAATTGTTACATCAGTCATTGTTTGCCTTGCTCGGTTATTACTAAAGATAGCTATCTGGTTTCCTGAAAGTCTGATTTATAGCAAGGTGGCTTCCTGGGTTGTTTGTTGTGGATAAGAGGTTTGTTTTCCTGGGTAGATTGTAGTCAGAGCCCTTTTTCTTCACATATTGTGTAGTCATTGTCCATTTGTATTTTCAATCTCACAGAAATGTAAGTATATCTATCAGATAAACTCCTAGAAGTGGAATTGGTGAGTCAGTCTTTGATAGTTGCTTCTCTCTCTCTCTCTTTCTTCTTCCCCTTCCTCTTCCCTTTCCTCTTCCCCTTCCTCTTCCCCTTCTTCTTCCTCCTCTTCCTCTTCCTCTCCTTCTCCTTCTCCTTCTCCTTCTCTTCTCTTCTCTTCTCTTCTCTTCTCTTCTCTTCTCTTCTCTTCTCTTCTCCTTCTCCTTCTCCTTCTCCTTCTCCTTCTCCTTCTCCTTCTCCTTCTCCTTCTCCTTCTCCTTCTCCTTCTCCTTCTCCTTCTTCTTCTTCCCCTCCCTCCCTCTCATCTCTTCCCCTCCTGTCCTATCCCCTCCCCTCAAGATGTCTTTCCAAGACAACTTTTAAAATAGATTATTTGCTTTACCAGTCTGAGAAAGTAAGCTTTATGAGCAAATTGAAAGGTAGAATTGCTATAATCCTGTGTCTTGATGCTCTTCTAATTTAAGTATCTGTATCAGCCATGTATGTATGATTATAATAAATACACTGTCTACTTGATTCGAGAACAACATTAATAATTATATGATTTTTCTTTGTACTCATCATTTTTCCTTTTGTCTTGTCATTACCTCAAGAATTTCTGTTCTTCTTTAATCATTAATTTATTCTCAGTGCACCTGCGACTGGTTATAGGAAGGTTAAATTGTTTTGTGAGCCACTGTTTGCATTTGTTCTTTCATTGTTTCCAGTTTCGAGAGAAAAAGCATATTGCTCCTAAAATGTTAATAACAACAATAGGTTTATGCCTTGAAAAGTTTGGATAACTACAGTTCTGGACTTTCACAGCTGAAAACCCATACTGGTCAATCTTTGATATTTATAATAGAGAACACAATTGCACTTATTGTTTCAAGAGACTTACATGCATGAATTCATTTGCTCATCACAGTAATCACATGTGTTATGTAATATTATTCCCATTTTGTAGATTACAGGGTTGAGACAGAAAGAGATTAAGTAGCCTGCCCAAGCTAAATGGTGAGACTAGGATAAAAATTAATGAAGATTACTTTTTGACCACTATTCTGATTCGCTTCTTTAATCACCATTCTTTCTTGTGAAAAGCAGTTTAATTTGATAACCATATCTTATCTAACACTCAGAGACATGGTCAATTAAATACTATCTATTGATGATCAATACTGTGCTCAATATTATTAAAGTACTTGTATTCTATAGGCTAAAATAACTATTCTAAAAGCACATGAACTACAGTGGACCTATGTGGAAGGGGAGGATGCACACAACTTAGGGCTCTAGCAGCTGAGAGCCTCCATACCAGCATTGGAGAATGAAGTGAGACCAGACAACAGCAGCCCAAGCTACTGGTGAAAAAGCTGCAGGAAGAGCATAGAGGGAATCCAGCTTGGAGCTCCATGGGGGATAGTGTACCTGCCAAAGTAGAGGAGAAAAAACAAAGAGGGGACATGTTTTCTCTCTCCCTGATCATTGTGTAAAGATGTCCTGTAACAATTGACAGAGAGCAGGCACCATTTTGGACCTATGGAACAGGTTTACCAGCTTATGTCTGTGGCCAGCAATGAGCCAAGCAGAGACTCCTGAGTTCGGTGGGGAGAACAGACAGGGGGCTGGGTGCTCAGAACTATTGGGAGATTGTGTGCCAGGACTATGAAAATACTGAGGCTGCATGAAAGGACTCAGGGTATGGCTGGGATATGGGGCAGTCACTGTGGGAGGCTCCACACGATCAGGGATTCCTGGTGACCTGGAAGGGGACATTGCTGGAAAATCTGAGCTTACACTGAGGACTGCATAAAACCTTTGTGTGATCTTTATGGCAGAGAAGACAAATAATATACTCACTGGGACTAGCACCCTGGCATTGGTCTCCTTCAAGGAGAGGAGCGCAGCTGTGTCTACACCAACAGACAAGAAGATACCTCTCCTCTGATTAAAAAAAGGAGATTTGCCATGACAAAGCTGAGTGTGTCATCTCAGATGCACCCTCCACATTGGAGTACTGAACAGAGCTCCCTGGCCACACCCACCACATGGCTCTAGTATTCCCTGGAAGCAGACACTCCACTAACCCACTCAGACATAGTCCAAAGATACAAGACACCACAGTGGAAAAAAAAAGAAGAAGAAACCAACGAGTTTCTCCACAAATGCTGATTAGCAAATGCATCAATTCAAGAAACAAGAATAAGGAAGACAACATGACACCCCCAAAAGAACACAACACCTGAAAACTAGATTGTGAAGATGATGAGATTGAAGAAATGCCAGAAAGGGAATTCAAAAATCGACCATAGGAGTACTTAGAAGTAATCAGAAGCAGGCCGGCACCTCGGCTCACTAGGCTAATCCTCCACCTGCAGCGCCAGTACCCCGGGTTCTAGTCCCAGTTGTGGTGCCAGATTCTGTCCCGGTTGCTCCTCTTCCAGTCCAGCTCTCTGCTGCGGCCTGGGAGTGCAGTGGAGGATGGCCCAAGTCCTTGGGCCTTGCACTCGCATGGGAGATCAGGAAGAAGCACCTGGCTCCTGGCTTCGGATCCACACAGTGCACCAGCCGTGGCGGCCATTTGAGGGGTGAACCAACTGAAGGAAGACCTTTCTCTCTGTCTCTCTCACTGTCTAACTCTGCCTGTCAAAAAAATAAAGAAGAAGAAGTAATCAAAAGCAAATACACAAACTAATGAAATCCACACATGACGTGAAAGAAAACTTCTCCCATGGCATTGAGATCTTAAAGAGAAATCAAAATGAAATCTTAGAAATGAAGAATTCAGTAGAACAAATAAAAAATACAGTGGAAAGCCTGAACAACAGAATTGATGAATCAGAAGAAAGAATATCTAACTTAGAAGACAATGCATAGGAAATTATGCAGTCAGAACAAAAACAAGAAGAAATCAGAAAACTAAAAATACTGTTGGGAATCTACAGGATACTATCAAATGACCCAACATATGGGTCCTAGGAATTTCTGAAGGTGTGGAAAGAGAGAAAGGATTAGAAGGCCTTTTTAGCAGAATAATAACAGAAAATTTTCCCAATTTGGAGAAAGAAAGGGACATCCAAGTACAGGAAGCAATAGAACTCCTAATAGACATGACCAGAAAAGATCTTCACATGACACATTGTAATCAAACTCTCCACATAAAACATAAAGATTATAAAATGTGCATTGAGAGAACTGCCATATTACTTTCAGAAGATCTCCAATTAGACTTACAGCAGACTTCTCATCAGAAACCCTACAGGTTAGGAGAGAGGTGGTGTGGAAGTAGGGGTGGGAAGAATCACTATATTCCTAAATATTTGTACTCATTAAATAAAAAATTTCTTTGAGGATAAAACATTAACTAGGCAACTATGAAACTCATTCTTCTCCTCCCTAATTTATTTCTTGCTGACTTTAACCATTACAATTTCATTCAAATTTTACATGATGGCATAAGTTCTTCCTTTTTCCTATCTTTCTATCCCACTCTTGCTAAGGGTTATCTATGTTTTGAGTCTAATATTTTAGTGTAATAAGAACACATCTTACTTTTATGATTTATATATTAATATCAGAAATTATGAAGAAACAAGAATAGATTTAGTTTTTTTCCTGTGTATATTATATTCATTTGATTTTCATTCAACCACCCCCACATAGTACCCATTATTATTTTTATTATTGTGTGAATGACAATGGTGAGAAAGAGGAACATGAGGTATCCCAAACTAATATTTGATTAAGTCTATGTTTGTACTGGTTATTTTTATAGTTAGTTCTGGATCATTTCTACAAAAGCATTGGTTGACTGCAGTAAAACTCTAAGTCCAATTGCATTAAGGCACAAGCAGGTCCAGATAATATTCTCAAGTTCCAAAGTTTTATCCTTAATATGATTATAGAGATCTTGGAGAAGTTTACAAATCAAACCTCTTAGAGAAATGTAAAGGTAGCTAGGATCATTTAATCTGAGGATAATTAACCTAAAAGATAGCTTCAACAGCATGAATTATGGTGATGATGGTCTTATATGGAAGAAAAACGTGATCCCATGTAAAATTTCCCTAGTAAAGAAGAACTAACACCTGGACTCTTGGCTGAAATCCTTGAGAGCTAGAGAGGTAAAGGGGAAAAGACATACTCCAGGGGCTGGGCAACAATGGCTGTGTGACCAGCTCAGCTGCTCTTGCATCTTGGGGATAGTAGTAACCTTTCTCATCCTCCTCTTCACCATAGTGAAATGGAACTATCAGCACCTACTGAAAGGTTCTTAATGCTGGGGGGTTAATTTTAGTACAGTGCCTGGATTGCAGTGAGAGCCTAGTAATTGTTGGCATGGGTTCTTGAGTTGGGTATCTTGAGGACTTTCTATCCACTGGAAACCTAGGCAATACTTAGATTATTGGCAAATAGTTCAAGTCAGACACTCATGAACATGAGTCACAGACCCCAAAGCTTTGCAACTTGGCAGGATTTCTTTAATTAAAGAGTCCCAGTGTTATGGTGGCTGGGGGGATGGGAGCTGTGGCGGATGTGTTGGCATAATTTTGTTGTGAATGCAAATTAGTTTTCCTGTCATTTGCTAGCAAGCCCAATGTTTATAATAACTGTTCATAATGAATCAGGCTGATATTTTGTTCATATATTTTCCCTTGAGGCTTTAATAATTCTGCTTCCATGTTTTATGGTTACATGTTGCGAAATGAGACTCTGTTGGAAATACAATCCTATTTTATCGCCTCTGTAGTAATGAGAGGCACAAAAAAAAATAGTAAAGGAAGCAAATTAGTGGTCAGAAAGCTTCTAAGACAGAGGGGGGTCTCCTTCAGCAGACTTAGTGAGTATGTAAGAAAAATGAAGGATGGTCCAGAAGGCTCCATCAGTGAAATGGGTCAACAGAATTAAAACAAAAGCAGATATTTGGGCTTAGTTAGGAGAAAACCTTATGTGAGCTGAACTGAATGAGTCCTGTCAATTTCAGTAAAGTACCTACCATGTTCCAATTCTTTTATAAACCCTATAACTGCATCATTCAATATTGCAACCGTCAGCTACATGTATCTATTTGAACTTAAGTTACTTTAAATGAAATAAAAAATCCAGTTCCTCTTTCATAGTAGCTACATCTTAAGTTCCTAATGCACAAAACTCATGGCTAGTTACTACTGCATTTGCTTCATTCTAGAAAGTTGTCTCAGGAAGTAGTGCCCAGAAGTAAATAAAAACATAGCCAAGACCTGTCTAGGAAGGCAGAAGAAGTTAGCTGCTGGGATTGTGAGAGAAACCTGTCAGCACACTGTTGTGTGGGTGCTGAAAGAGTGAAGGGGCATCCAGGAGACAGTGGTCAAATATTGTAGGATGCAGTAAGGAGAGGGTCTCACAAAAGGCTTCCTAGAGAGGAAACTTGATCTGAGCTGTAACAGGTAAGTAGCTTTTCCCCAAGGGCAAAAGAGTGGAGGAGAACATTATAAGCTTAAGTGGAGGAGCAAATTAAGGAGGGTGAAATGCATGCTGTATCCATGGAAGGCCTGGAAGAGTGAGGCTGGAATATGTAGCCAGAGCTAAGCCCAGGTAGGTGGGTGGGGCTGGACTGGGGGCAGGGAGTGAGGACACCACACCAGGCAGGAAGCAAGACTTTGCCTTCTGTACAGTGAATAGTGGTTTTAAACAGAAGAGTGAATTGTGATCATATTTATATGAATTGGAATGGATAAAGGGGTTTTTTGTCAGTGGGATTATGTTTTCAATGCTATCCATTTCACTGTGTCTTCAGGCTAGGATTTTAACCCTTCTGAGTCTCGGTTTCTCATCTGTAAAAACAGGCTTATATTACCTCATAGGGCTAATATGGGGATGGAATAATATTGGTAAAGCAGCCAGCACAGTCCTTGGCACACAGTAGGTATCCAGCAGATCTTCGAGCCTTTCCTTTTGTCCTTACTGTTACAAGGAGACAAATTAATAAGGCCCCTATGCCCACACATCAGTGGGACTGCTGGTGTGAATGGGTAAGTCAAGGACAAAAGTAACAGCACGTACACACACACACACACACACACACACCCTACCACAGACGCACACATGATCCCACACACGTCCCCACACAGTCTCTCCTGTCCTGCAATGAAATATTGTAAGCTATGAAGGAGGCTATGGCATCAGGTAACCTGTGCAAGGATTAGGTTTCAATGAGGCAATGAGTGCTTAAAATCAGACAATGGATGGAACCAAGGAGGAAGTAATGTTGCTATGAGCAAGAGAGGAGATGTGGTCATGAGATAGGGAGAGCTGGAATCTACAGGGAGCCACCTCGCAACCTCCCTCCTGGACAAGAGGCTGCTGGGGCACCATGGCTTCGAGGGAATGTGTAGGAAGGGCTCAAAGGGGTGGACCTCTGTGGAATGGGTGCACTGGCTGTATAGTTAGATAGATTTCCTGTTTATTTATATAAAAGCCTCTGCATTCTGATTTTAAATAAAATCCTGATTGTTTTTCTATGGCTATCATCTCACTTCCATATTTCCAATATGTCTTGTTTGCTCTTAACAACAGAAAATTGTATTTACATCATGCGCTGGAACTCTAGTTCTGGTTGTAAATCTACTGCAGTGTTTCCCAAATGGAAAATTCTCAACTCCCACAGGATAGGGGAGTAAAAGTGAGGACAGGGACACATGCATACCCAGTATTTAAAAATTAAAACAAACTTTAGATAGTGTTCAATCAAGCTAGGGTGGTGACAATGGTTATGTTGTATTCACTTAAAGGTCTGAGTAGCATTTATTTATCTCGTATAATTAAATATTGGAAACCTAATTGTGAGTGTGCACAGTTTAATGATCTTTCAAAATATCTGGTCCACAGATAGGGAATAAAAGGAGCATTAGAAAATGAGTGGACTCTGACTTACTTGCCAATAAGACTATTGAGATGCACAGAAACAGCCACATCATCTTTCATTTTGGATTAGTAAAAATCAACCCCAGTGATAGATATTCCTCCTGATTTTTAGGATAAGTTGTTTTCAGAGTGTGCATAGATCAAGAATTCCTTTGTCTATTTCTATGTGTTACATGGAAATGTAACTGGGAAGATGGCATCCTGTACAATTGCACAGGATTTGTCAAGAGAAATAGAGTGAGAATGGCAGGTAAATTTTTAACATTTTATATATGTATAAAGATATATATATATATAAATACTTTATATATATATATATATATATATATATATGACCTGTGAAGCCCTAGAATTCTAGAATTAAACTTTTTTCAAGTCAAATTAATATTTTGTTTCTTCTTGTACAGCAGTTGAGCTATTTCAATAAATATTCTACTTATAACGTTTCACTTAAAATTTTTAATCTTTGTAGATTTATAGTATTGCAATTCCACTGTCAAAATGACAGATACCGACATGTATTTTAAGGTAATCTTATATGATTATTTTTCAGTGCACTGTATCAATCAATGCCCTGACAAGCCATAAAATGTTACAGCTCGTAAAGAACTAGTAAATACTCAATATTCCAGGTACAGAAGCAGAACTATAAATTAAATTGATTATATTACTATAAAATAATTAGTCCAGTGTTGCCAGACAACTTTGAGAACTCCTCGTTACAGGTTTTTGCTTCCAAAAAGGAACAGGTTGCTATTGAGTATCAAGTCTTTACAGTGTGCTTGAAATTTTTCCTCTTGTGCTTTATGGTCCATTGGCTCCCTTGTACAGCCTTCCTCAAGGTGAGCTCATTCCCTCTTCTGGCTTTGGCTGTTCCCATATGTGGGAATTTCTAAATTTGTATCTCCTCCCCAGACATCTTTTCCAAATACAGATCCATATGCTCCAATGCCCACTGGGTGTGTCTTGGATGGGATTTTCCCCTAAGCTGCAAAACAAGGGCTTGAGTTCCAGTGGTTAGTTTGTGGAGGTATCCCAGACAGCTCCAGGAAGGGAGTAACGAATCACAGGTGCATCCTAAAGTAGAATGCCATGGTGCACAACTGGGGCTTGGTCCCCATGGAGAACTCTGGGAGACAGCACTACAGACACCTTCTATTTTTCCTCCCACAGAGGGATGGGGGACCTGGCATATTTATGCTCCATCTATGATTGCGCAGATTGCTTCCGATGGTGTTCATTCACCATCACTTTCATTGGGTGTCCCTCCCACATAGGGGAATGAAAACCCTCATGTGGAAAGTCGCAGGTATGTACACTGACAAGGAGAGGGCCAAAACCACATGAAAAGTGCATCAGTGTCTTAGACGTAAATATCACACAGATTCTCTAAGCTCTGCATATCCAAACCTGGCTCTACCACTTCCTGGGGAATGTTATTCCTTGATCTGGGCTGAAATTGCTTGCCACCTCCACTCCCTCTACTTCCTCACAGGGACTGAATCTTATCAATTTAACATCCTCAGGAGCTCCTGAGTCTGTCTCTCTGCCGTCACTTAGTATATCACTTTAGAACCATGTTATTTTCTCCACTTCCCTGCCTTAGTCCCCTATTGTTTCTGTGCCTCCAGGAAACCAATGTATAAGCCTTTCTTCCTCCACCCAATTATTGTTCTCAATTGCAGATATGACCTTGTCCCTTCCCTCCTGAAAAACCATTAGTAACAGTGCAGTGTACAGTGTATGAAGCCCTTCATGGTACCACAATTCCCGTCCCATGTCACATTCATTACTTCATTGTGTACCATAAGAGTAGCCCTGGGCTCTGCACAGGTTCCACCTGGTCTCAGCTCATCTGTGAGAATTCAATTCGGTGTCACCCCCAAGAATGTTTTCACTCTTCAACTCTCCCCTCCTAAGGTTGGCAGTACGTGATCCTGTCACTTAGCATGCCTGGATGTTATTGTCTGCTTATTTGTGCAACTTCTCAAAGGTGCTCTAAATTTTCTAAAGGCAGTAAGTGACTATTAACCTCAAATCTCTAGCATCTAGCACAGTTCACAATAGGTGCTCATTAAATACTTGTTGGGTTAGTTGATCTACATTTTCTTCTCTAATCCTTAAGCAGTCCTATAAGATAGATACCATGTTTACTTAACAAAATTTTAGATGTCAGATTGGCTAAGATTACAAACAATAAATGTTCAAATCAGGATTTGAGTTCAAATCTATCTCCAAAGTCCATGTTCTTTCCATTAATTTTTATATTGTGAAGCACTTAATACTTCTGTTATTTCACCCTTTAAGAAATAAATGAACATGTTTCTAGAAATGAACATGTTCACAGGTGGCTTCTTCTAGAAATGAAGTACTCAGCCACCAGGAATCTGACACCTGCAAGGTTTGGTGTACAGCTTGCTGAGAGGAACCTGTAACTCATTGTGGAACCTTCACGTGTGGGTGTTTGATCATCAGAATGAATATCAAGGTTTAGATTGTGATATGTCTGAGCTTGTGGAATTTAAATAAGCACCGATCACTTTGACAAGAAGATATATATGAGGACCTGGGGGGTTGGGCAGAGGAAAGAGACTTGGAAGTACAAGCAGTAAATTTTCATACATCACTGGTTATGGAAGTGAAGTGATTATCCATCAATTACAAAGCACTTACATGGATGTGTTTCTGGGTTGTTACTGAATTGTTTATGCACCCAAATCTCCTGGAAGGACTACTTACTCTCCATAGCCCTTGCTTGAGCATCAGCATCAGTTTCAGGGGGTTGCTGCAGAAATAGAATAGTGTTTGGATTTAGAAACAAATAAATGACAGGAGAGATGCATGGTATTGAAATAAAGTTATTTTTTAAATAAACTATGAGCCTGGGGAATTATAAGGAAACAATTTCCAAGATAAAGTTATGTCATTCTCACAGGGATTTATTTTTTTGATGTATGGAGCTCAAAAGAAAATAAGAATTTACTTATTTGCCAAAGTCATTAAATTGTCTATAAATCCAGAGTTACAAAATATATTTTTTTAGCATCCACCCATTTAAACTCTCATGATAGTTAGATCCTTGGTACAAAAAATAAGACATGAAAGATTCAATTATTGGGCAATAAATTAGAGGCAGAAAAAAGGAGAAAATAAATGTAAGACATTTAATATAATTTCTGGAATAACCAGCCAATAAATGTTTGAGACCATTACCATTATAAGAAAATTCCATCACTGAATGAACTGTTCTTCTGCTGTGTTAAAATTAATGAATGTCCATTTATTAACAAGCTTTCTCTCCCCTCCATCTCTCTGTATCTCTCTGTCTCTTCACAACTTTTTTCTACGAGATTGAAATTAAAACACACAATTTATTAGGTACTCACAGGTTCACCTTCAAATATCAAAGCATACACAAAAGACAAATAGATAATACTAAAGACTATTACTACATATATGAGCCTTCTTATGATCTATTTCAAAGGCATTTGCTTGAAGCTAACCTTTAGGTTGATTTTTGCATTAGTCTGATATCATCAAAATAAAATAAGATCCCTTTTCCATCAACTCTGTGAAAAAGTGTTTCATTTTAAACTAAAGCCAGAAAATGCTACTATTCATGAAATCGCTTCAAGTAAACATTGAAATTTAGAAAGTGATTTAGTCCTGAGGAGCTGAACTCATGGTCCAAATAACTAATTTTGAATTCTAAAAGTGAATGATATAATCCCTGTTGAGTAAAATAAAAGATAATTAATAGAAAAGACAGCAAGCATGAAATACATATCTACTTTTAAAAAAGACATGTATCTCAATAACTTAGTCCAATATATTGTTAAAAATCATGATCTGTGAAGAAAATAACAAAACAATAATACACACCCTTAGACTTGTTAAGCCACAGTGAATGTACTGTGAAAGAATTAAGTGGATGAAAAGCCACTAGTGTTTTAAGCAGGGAAGTGATAGGATAGGACTTGCTCTGTCTTCTATGCAGAGCATAATGTTGGGACCAGGAATGGGTGAAGAAAGACCAGGATGGAGGCTACTGTAATAATCCTGGCAAGAGACAATGGGGACTTAGATCAGGATGGTAGCCAATGGTCATATGAATCCAGTCAAGCTGAAAGAAGATGCTTTATCTGAATATTCTGACAATGTATTAAATGTGATGGTTGATTTTAAAACTCATTTTAAACATACTGGAATGTTACCAATAATTGGATTTTATCAAATATAAAAGGTTGTGCTTGTAGACTGCACCTGTGCATATTGCAATTCCAAGCAAAAGAAGCTACACCTCTACAGAAGCTTGAATCCACATACTCCAGAAAATGCTGCAGCTGTAACTTTTAACTGAGGAGGAAACCATGACACACGGTTTTTCAGTCTGGTAACATACTACACCCTGGAATTGAGGACATTGCTCCTATCATTTCACAGTCAATCGTATGAGTTCATATTCTCCATGGTCATTCACAGGCAGCCTCATGAACAATCCAATAATAAAGCTAACTCCAGGTTTTCATTTCAAGATCTGTGCATGCCTGTAACATCAAATAATTATTATATTATGAGCCCCTTTCAGAAACTACAAAGGCCTCTGACATATTCAAAATGATGAAAAACCATTTTTGCCAAGCATAACAAAATTAGAAAAAATACAAAAAAAAAAAAAAAACACCTCTTGGTGTTCTTCACTTACATGGCAGCACTGTGACTTTTTACCCTCTATGTGTTTTTTGTTCTTGTATTATGGTAAAGGAAAAATCTCCTTCTTTCCATATCTGGAAGCACTGATGCTAGTCTCTGCCAAAAGGCTTGAGAGAGATCTTGTTCAAGGTCACAAGCATTGCTTTCTTCTTCATAGCCACTGTTTCCAAGAAGTTCCAAGAAGTGGGAGCAGAATATGGAGTTTTCTCCCTACAAAGAAGTTCTCTTTCTCCCAGAATATTGAATATTGACACATGGAAACTATTTCAGGCAGCCATTTCAGTTAGTTATGAAGAATGCCCCCTTTTGGTCACAGTTGGACAGAGAAACCTGCATGCATGCATTGACTCATTCAGTAACTGTTGTAAGCCCATGACATTCACATTGGAGGAAAACAAAAGGCTTCTTTTTGTTTGGGGGGGAGAGGGGGGAGCATTGGTAGAATTCAATGGTCAAAAACTATAAGAATTTCCTTATTTCTCTAGGAGTAATCTGCTTGAGAATATATATACATTCAGATTATTTCTGCTTTTCCATTTCCACTTGTATAACTTCCCTTCTTTCACTTGCACCTCAAATTCAATATACTGTACTTGCCAAAGTATAAAAGCCTCTAAGACATAAAATATTGATGCTGATTTTGAGAAAGGGACTGGTTCAGTGACTAGACAACAAATTGTTTTGCAAGTCAGATAGTTTCCAATTCTTTGCTTTTTAGTGAAATTGAGAGGACCTAATCCACCTGTCAGCTGACAGATCATTAATTATGTTTGATAACAGACACTAATTTTGAGCTTAACTATGAAGAATTTTAGAGACTTGAACAACATTACTACAACTGAATTCCTATCCATTCTCATCTACATATTTGTATAAATAAGATTTCTCAAATTTACTTAAATGGTAAGTAGGAATAGATTGATGAAAAAATCCTTTCATCCTGTTAAAAGTTAGAACTAATTTATAGACAGATGAACTAATAGAAAAATGACTTGATTCATCTTATTAAATGATACAATTCCAATAAAAAGTTATCTTTAGTAATCATCTATCAAAATTTGTAGTTATTTTAACTACATACTACCAAAAATTGTAAGAATAAAAGTTATTTTAGAGCTAGTAGAAATGCTAAATACTGGAAGTCTTATACTCATGAGAAGTAAGTTTTCAAAAGTATATTCACATTTTATGAGTAGTCAAAGACTCAGGCACAAAATTTGCATTAAATTCAGATAAAGTTCTATTGGTGGAGTAAAATGTCAGATTCCTCACTTGTTCTCTCAACTGTATTCTAGATCTTTTAGCATTTTTTTTGTCAGTGATTTTCACCTGTCTTCAAAAATTCTGACCTCTGAGCCATCCTGGAATCTGTTCCTATTGTTTCCTGTCTTGATCATGGGTCACACTTTCTTGTTTTTTGTATGCATTGTAGCTCTTTAAATTTTTTTAAGATTTATTTTTATTTACTTGAAAGAGTCACTCCCCAACTGGCCACAATGGTCAAGCTGAGCTGATCCCAAGCCAGGAGCCAGGAGCTTCTTCCGGGTCCCCCATGCGGGTACAGGGGCCCAAGGACTTGGGCCATCTTCTACTGCTTTCCCAGGCCATAGCAGAGAGCTGGATCGGAAGAGGAGCAGCTGGGACTTGAACCTGCGCCCAAATGGGCTCCCAGTACTTCAGGCCGGGGCTTAAACCTGCTGTTCCATAGTACCAGCCTCCATAACTCTTTTTAGGATGAATATTTTGTGTAAGAGTGAAGTCGAGACTGAAGAAAATGATATTTACCTCTGAGCAGGAGAACACCTCTATCAAGTGTCCAGGGCAGAGCTCTGTTACTCTGAACTGTATTGAACAGATATTGGGACTCTTCTGCACTGGCTGTTGCTTTGGTTCATTGTGGGCTTCAGATATATCAAGGAAATGATGCAAACTTCCCTTTAACCAGGGCCTAGTAGCAAGCACTGGAAAGATTCCAGAAACCTTCCCGCACTTTAGAGTTCAGCTGCCACATTTGGGAACTGGAATTGAGATATCTCTCTACAGCCCAGCTGGCATAATTTCAGGTCACTGGGGAATTTTCTCTCCTATCTAGTCCTGCCACCTTGATTTCTGCAACTCGGGAGATATCTTCCAGCCTGCTTAGTTTTTTTCCATGGCTTTTAGAATGTTGCTGCCCTGTGCTCTGTGGAGACCTGGAATGCTCTGGAAGGAATTCTCTGGGGGTCTCCTGCCCAGTTGTGAGTGTTTGGTGGTTGAGTTTGGAGGGCCTGTGATGTATTCTTCTCATCTCCGTGGCAGCAGCCCCCAACACTCCCTACTTTTGAAGGGGAATTTCCCTTGAGAAAATCTCTGTGAACCTCAAAGGGAACTCTTTCATATCTTTCCTTCTCTGATCCCCTACTTTGGGGAAATCTCTCCATACTCAGTAAAGACCTGTGACTAACAGTGGGTAGGCGGATGCATATTCACTGGGGATGCAATCCACTGTGCCAGCTCCCCTGCAGCTGTTCAGTATGTGCTTCAAGTTTGCTGCCGGCTTCTTCCCCCCCTGTGGGAGGGGCCGTGACTCTCTTCCCCTTTGTGAAGGACTTGCCACTTACTGGAACTTAGTGTCTTTTGATATCTTTGTATCTCTATCAAGCTTTTTGTGTGAGTCTTTTTGTTGTTGTTGGTAGCTTATTTTTAAAATTTCTATATTTAAAATTTTTGGTTAAGGGTAATATCTTTTGTGACTTTCTTCTTGCAAACGAGAGTTCTATTCAAATGTGTATTAAAACTGATGATTGTGGATACCAAACCATTTGCTATTTAAATTGCATTAGTTCTACTTAAAAGTGATGTTTCAACTTAAGTTTTAAATATTAATATATACTTTATGCCAAGAATTACATCTTTCAAAACTATTTAAATTTATGATGAAAATTTTCAGATGTCAACTTAAAAATACCTAAGGGAATACATAGTTTTTTAATATTCTGTTAGAGGCATGTGATTGAACTCAAACCGGATGATAAGGATGATCTCTTTATTCCTTCTGGATGATGGAGTGTGTGGTGACCAGCCTGGCTTCACTTCAGGCTGCGGGTCCTCTGGCCTTGGCTCCGGCACTTTCTCAGGCTAGCAAGGATATGAGGGCCAGAGCCTTGTCAAACTCTTTCTAGACAGAAATTGCAGACATTTGGAACAAACTAAAGTGCTTTTGAAGAATAAATATTAAAAGCTATCACTTTTTTTCATTATGTAACAATCACTCTGACATTTTATCCAATCAGAAATAAAGTTATGAAACTTATATATTTATTTTATATATTTGAGCGAGAGAGGGAGAGGTAGAGGGAGGAAAGGCAAGCGAGCTCTCCCATCTGCTGGTTTACTTCCCAAATGTACACAAGGCCTGGAGCTAGGTCAGGTTAGAGCCAGGAGCAAAAAACCTAATTCAGGTCTCCCAAGTGACAGGGACCCAGCTAACTGAGCTGTCACCTGCTGCCTCTCGGAGCACACATGAGCAGGATGCTAGAATTGAGAGGAGGTAGAATGTGTACTCCAACCCAGGTACTCCATTATGGGATGTGGGCATTCCAAATGATGTCTTAACCACTAAGCCAAGGCATTCCCTAAAATGGATTTTTATGCAGTTTTTTAAACATTCATTTAATAAACATAAATTTCCAAAGTACAACTTTTGGATTATAGCAGCTTTTTCCCCCCCATAACATCCCTCCAACCTGCAACCATCCCATCTCACACTCCCTCTTCCATCCCATTCACATCAAGATTCATTTTCAAGTATCTTTATATACAGAAGATCAATCTAGTATATACTAAGCAAAGATTTTAACAGTTTGCACCCACACAGAAACACAAAGTATAAAGTACTGTTTGGGTACTAGTTATACTGTTAATTCACATAATGTCACACATGAAGGATAGAGATCCTACATGGGGAATAAGTGCACAGTGACTCCTGTTGTTGATTTAACAATTGACACTCTTATTTATGATATCAGTAATCACCCAAGGCTCTCGTCATGAGCTGCCAAGGCTATGGAAGGCTCTTGAGTTCACTAACTCTGATCTTATTTCAACAAGGCCATAATCAAAATGGAAGTTCTCTCCTCCCTTCAGAAAAAGGTACCTCCTTCTTTGATGGCCCCGTTCTTTCCACTGGGATCTCACTCACAGAGATCTTTCATTCAGGTTTGTTTTGTTTTTTTGTTTTTTTTTTTTTTTTTTTTTTGCCATTGTGTCTTGGCTTTTCATGCCTGAAATACTCTCATGGGCTCTTCAGCCAGATCCGAATGCCTTAAGGGCTGATTCTGAGGCAAGAGTACTGTTTAGGACATCCACCATTCTATGAGTCTGCTGTGTATCCCGCTTCCCATGATGGATTATTCTCTCCTTTTAAATTCTATCAGTTAGTATCAGCAGACACTAGTCTTGTTTATAGGATCCCTTTGGCACTTAATCCTATCATTATGATCAGTTATGAACTGAAACTGATCACTTTGACTAGTGAGATGGCATTGGTACATGCCACCTTGATGGGATTGAATTGGAATCCCCTGGCACATTTCTAACTACCATTTGGGGCAAGTCCGATTGAGCATGTCCCAAATTGTATATCTCTTCCCTCTCGTATTCCCTTTCTTATATTTAACAGGGATCACTTTTCAGTTAAATTTAAACACCTAAGAATAATTGTGTGTTAATTAAAGAGTTCAACCAATGGTATTAAGTAGAACTATAAAAATACTAAAAGGGATAAAGTATTAAGTTGTTCATCAACATTCAGGACAAGGGTTGATCAAGTCACTATTTTTCATAGTGTCCATTTCACTTCAACAGGTTTCCTTTTAGGTTCTTGGTTAGCTGTCACTGATCAGTGAAAACATGTGATATTTGTCCCTTTGGGACTGGCTTATTTCACTCAGCATGATATTTTCCAGATTCCTCCATTTTGTTGCAAATGACCAGATTTCATTGTTTTTGACTGCTGTATAGTATTTTATAGAGTACATGTCCCATAATTTCTTTATCCAGTCTAATGTTGATGGACATTTAGATTGATTCCAAGTCTTAGATATTGTGAATTGAGTTGCAATAAATATTAAGGTGCAGACAGCTTTTTTGTTTGCCAATTTAATTTCCTTTGGGTAAATTCCAAGGAGTGGGATGGCTGGGTTGTATGGTAGGGTTATATTCAGGTTTCTGAGGGATCTCCAAACTGACTTCCATAGTGGCTTTACCAGTTTGCATTCCCACCAGCAATGGGTTAGTGTTCTTTTTCCCCCACAACCTCTCCAGCATCTGTTGTTGGTAGATTTCTGTGAGCCATTCTAACTGGGGTGAGGTGAAACCTCATTGTGGTTTTGATTTGCATTTCCCTGATTGCTAGTGATCCTGAACATTTTTTCATGTGTCTGTTGGCCTTTTGGATTTCCTCTTTTGAAAAATGTCTATTGAGGTACTTTGCCCATCTCTTAATTGGGTGTTTTGTTGTGTTGTTTTTGGAGTTTAATGATCTCTTTGTAGATTCTGGTTATTAATCCTTTATTTGTTGCATAGTTTGCAAATATTTTTTCCTTGCCCAGCCCTAGCTGTTACTGCCATTTTGGGGGAGTAAAGTAGTGAATGGGAGATTCTCTCTCTTTCCCTATCCCTTTCTCTCTGCAATTCTCCCTTTCACATATTAACTAAATCTTTAAAAAATGTTTTACTGTAATATATAAAGTTTTGGATATAGTGAAGTTCATTATTTTATGACTTACACTTGACAACTAAAAATAGAAACTGGCATTTAAAAAATGGCTATTCTATGCCATCCTCTGTTTCAGCTGCTTTATAACAATGATCTTAATTGGCCCTGCCAATACCCTTTGAAATAGGTATTTTTATCTGCATTCTGGAAATGAGGAGGCTGAGCTTAGAGGAGTCAGGTAAGTTGTTTAGGACATGGACACTAAGTAATTTAGCTGGGCTTTGAACTCAGATACATCTAATTTCAATACTTTTAACCATTTACTTCCCCTATATTTCTCTTGTACTGAGTATTCACAGTCCAAGACAAATAGTATTGAGTATTATTCTTCACACATATATGCTATGTTTTCATTAGCTAGTTCTTGAACAATTTCATTCAACATAATGCACCAAAACTCTGTGCTTCCAATCATAAGCCTCTATTTTTATTGATAACAGGAGTGCGGGATAAGCATACTCTTTCAAGCTTTTGGCCAGCTGTGCTTGGCTTCAGGGTTATAATTGGGCCTAGTTCACCTCCTACTGACATCTTCCTTTAGTGTGGTATGTTTTCCATGACTAAGAAGCCAAAATGAATACATTTTTATCAGCTAAATCTTATACGTTATTAAAATTTTCTTATTTTTACCTAACTTACTTTCCTTCTATTCCAGAATTTCACATTACATTGAGTTATCACGCCTCCTTAGGCTCCTCTCGACTGTGACAGATTCTTGGGCTTTCCTCATTTTTGATGAGCTTGACAGTTTTGAGAATTGCTGGTCAGATTTTGTGTCAAATGCCCCTCAGTTGAGATGTGTCTAATATTAGATATGTGATTAGACTGGGAGGAAGATATGTGATTAGATTTTGGGAGGAAGATTGCAGACGTAAGTGTTACTTCATCACATCTCAACACATCAATAGTGCACACTACAAAATGACATCACTTTTCATTTTGAATCTCCTTAAAATTTTACTTCTTTTAAATTTTATTTCTGAGAGAGAGAGAGAGAGAGAGAGAGAGAGAGAGTGAGCGCGCAAGCACTCCCATCTGCTGGTACACTCCCCAAATACTTACAGTGATTGGGGCTGGGCCAGGGCTGGACATATCAGGATGTATTGAAATTCTGTATGTATTTAGTTTTCAGCAGATATAAAACTGTTCTAAAATTTTTTAAAAATCCTTAATAAAATATTAAACAATATTGATATAAAGAAACATAATGTAAAATAAACTAAAAAATAAAACCAAATATTAGTGAAAAATTTAAAGAAAATTGTAGTGATACTAAATATTTATGGCAGTCGGGAAAAAAATAAAAGCTAAAAACTATGTGATTATTGCTAACTTTGTCTCATATGATCATTACTTTTTTACCTTTAAACATTTAGATTTAGGTGTCCTGAAGGAATTGCCCAGAGACTCCCTAGGGTCAAGCCAGGAAGGTTCAAATGCCAATCTTAATGGAATGGAAAGCTCAATTTATTTGACAGCAATCCTCTCTCTCTCTCCATCTGTGTGTGTGTGCATTTACACTGTAGTTTCTTGTTTTCTCCTTCTTCTTCTGGTGCCCGTCTCTCACCCTTGCTCTGCCCAGTCCTCCAGTTGACACTCCTGGCTATATAACATAAATCAGGTGTCATGGTATCTTCCAGTTAAGAGTGTAGACAGGAAAGGGCCAAAAGGAGAGCCTCAGCAATGAGGCTATGTCTTGGAACATCCCAGGGTCACCACAACGAGGCTGAATAGTTGAAAACTTTTCCATAACCATTGGTAGTACAGAATGAATGGAGACCTCCATTAGTTGCATCAGGAAAGTGAGGAGTAAACATTCTTTCATTTCTTTTTGAAAACAGTGAAACATTTGAGAAATGATTTGGTTGGATTTTAACATAGCTGAAATGGCTCTTAACAGCAATTCTTGCATTCTCTGTTCTATATTTTACTGTTTTTCTTGAAAGAAATCAAGACATCCCATTTCAGGTTCATATGTTTTAGAAAAAAATGAAAGCATATTGTCAGTCATGTAATTGATATACTGTGCTTCTTGACATGTCTATTTTTAATTAAAACACATTTTAATTAAAAAGGAGAGAGCAATTTTAAGGAGAGACGCTCTCTGCCAGATGGTGATTCCTAATTTACCTCAAATGTGTTGGGAGCCACATGATTCATTTTGGATTAGCTTGAGTCTATGCACTGTAGAGAATAGTAATTTTGTTATAAAAAATAATCAACCATAGTATCCCTTCTAAGTAAGGTAAGTAGGTGTATGGAGCTGTGGCCATTGAAATTAGTAGATATTCACCCAGGAATTCTAATGGCATGAACAAGATTTTTGTGTAAAACTTTGATACATGCACTCTCAGAAAAAGAAATAGACTTACACTTCTTTGTTAGTAAGATCCCTGGGATATCCGTGTCAGGTTGACAAATGCAAGATGACATTGAGTGCTAGGCCTCTGAGCCGGGAGCTGCTGTTGGGCAGGGGTCCCTTCCCAGTGGTGGCCAGGGCCTCCAAGGAGTCAGGGGAGAGGACATGCACAGTTCCATCTTTGTTTCTTCCACAGCTTCACACCTCACTGCTACAAGGCCAAATCTGAACTTCTCAAAATGCTGGACTCTACAGTTCTCTAGCGTGGCACTACAAACTAAACTCTAGCAAGTGTGGTTCTACATTTGTGGACCACAAAGAGTAAATAGTGCAGACCAGAGGATAGTAGTTGGTCCTACTGGATAAAGGGAGAAGAGTAAAACTAACATGAAAACATTCCAAATCACAATTTCAGCATATGGTTCAGCCAAACCTTAATTATCAAAATTTAAGTATTATGAAAGAAATTGAACACTAGTATTCCTTGGATGTGTGATGTGGGTGAACCATTTAACTTCAAAGATCCTATTTCCCCAGCTGTGAAAAGGAATAGTAACACCTGTCTGCTATAGTAGTTGCAAAGAGAGAATGGAGTGATAGCTATGAAAGGATTTTGCCTTGGTCAAGATGTAATATGCTTTATTCATAGTGAATACAGAAATACTGTCTGTCAGGTGTATAGGATTTGAATATTTTACTGGCTGCAAAAAATAATTCAGTAGTCTTGATGTTGTTTATTGGTTTTGTTGTTTGGTGTTTGCTTTTAAGTATGTATTTGATGGGGATGGCAGTCTGGTAAGGGCAGTGTACGGAGAGAGCAAGCATAGTATCGTGACTTGTTCACTCCCCCAGTGCCTGCGATAGCCAGGCACCTGACTGAGTTGGGAACTCAATCCAGGTCTCTCATGTGAGTGGCAGGAATCCATCCCTAAACCATCACTGCTGCTCCATAAGAAAGTCAGAATCAGAAGCCAGAAGTGGGTACCAAGCTGTTACTCTAATGTGGGACATGGGCATCCTACCGGCAGCTTGATCACAATGCCAAATGCTAGCTACTGTTGTTGCCTCTTCTTTAAGACTAAGGAGGAATGAGACAAAAGAAGAAAAGCTCGTGGTGTTTTAGAAACTTAAATAAGCCAAAGCTATTATTTCTAATCAAGCTTTGGGATTATAATTTTAATCATTCTGAAGAAGCTTACAGTTTCCTTTTATTTTTTTTTTAATCTGGATCCAATCCCCGAATCACAATTAGTGTTAACATAGTTTTTGAAAGGAGAATACAAATTGACAATATTGTCAAGAACAATCATGTCTTTCAAAACAAGATGCCATTGTATTCAAAATCCCAGGATGAAATAAATCCCAATTTTAAGACAAGAAATTGTTCACTGAACTCAGTGCACAGATTGTGCTTTCTAGTGCCGTGTAAAGAACGCTTTGCAGACGGCTGGCACTGTCGATAGTAGGTTAAGCATCTGCAGCACTGGCATCCCATATGGGCACTGGTTCAAATCCTGGCTGCTCTACTTACAATCCAGCTCCCTGCTGATGGTATGGGAAAGCAATAGAAGATGGCCCAAGCGCTTGGACCCCTGCACCCACATGGAAGACCTGGAAGAAGCTCCTCATTCCTGGCTTCGGATCAGTGCAGCTCTGACCATTGTGGCCATTTTGGGAGTTAATCAGAGGATAGAAGACTCTCTGTCTCTCCCTCTCTCTGTCTGCAACTATGCCTCTCAAGTAAATAAATGAATCTTTAAAAAAGAAGAAGGTTTTACTGCTTAAACCATGAGTTTCTGACCACAAGTTTAAGAAATGACAGGATTAGAATACAGTACTGATTCCTACAAGGTACTATAATGTAGAGAAATAAAACTGATTCCACAAGTTTTAAAAACTTAACAAATTCCAGGCCTGATGATATTTAATAATAATAAAACTTCATTTTTCTTGAAACTCAAACATGTTTGTGACACACACCTCAAAATTTTCACTTAGTTTAGGATGCAGTAAAGATGTCACAAACCCTACATCAGAGAATATATCAATGAGAAAAATTAGGGAGAGAAAATGGCATAAGAAAGCATCCATCTTTAGAAGTCAGATATTTGACAGATGCCATATATATCTTGAAGTTAGTTAATGTTACTCTTACCAAAGAACGATTTTACTTCTGAATATTAAAGTGTATTTACACAAAGGGGATAAAGACATGGCTCATTACTTTTACCAAAATACAGTTGATATGGCACTGCTGTAATTTATCTAACTCCTATTTTTTATATTAGTTTACTTTGCATTGGCATGATTTCTAGAGTGTTCAGATCTTTTAAATTTGCATTTCAAAGTAGCTATAAAATATGTATTCCATTGCAAAACATTAGCATAAAGCGATTCGATATTATATATTCTGTCGGAAATGCCAGGAAGAATTCCACAACTATTGCATTTCCATCTGGCGGCATCTTCCTGCACTGAATATTTGCATAAATATTTCAGCAATAAAGTAAAATTATGAAACATAAACTCTTTAGGTTATATTCCAAATTGATAACCTCTTCAAAATTTAATAAGCAAAGGAACTATGCAATTGCAAGGAAATTGCTATAGTGCCTTCCACCTATTTTGAACTGTCCTGGGGAAATGGTTCCTTCTTCAATGCATATTTCATTCAGATCTTACCTTTTCTGTCCATAAGGAATGAGAGAGTTCAGTAGTTGAAAAGATGAATTCCTGCTCAATATAGGTATGAATGTTTAAGTAGGCTAGTTGCCTTTTCTAGAACATTATTCAGCCTGAATGAGAGTTATATTCTGAGTTAATGACAGGTGACTATCCTGGAATTGGGATATTATAGAGTGAGAATCTTCCATTTTATTTAAATGAATGCCATGAAGTTGTTTTTTTTTTTTGTGCAAAGATAACATTCATCCTCAGAGATACAGTTTTCAAGATTGGTGATGATTGGTGTGCTAACCAAATATTCAGAAACCATTTTATTTTTCACCAGTGCCAGCAGACAGCACCTATTTTGCCTGTGTTGTACAGGGCATGTTCATAGTTCTAGGTATAAGTGAGGATAGATATAGCTGAGGTACTTTGATGTGACTTTGTGAGTATCATCATGCTTTAGGAGGTACCTAAGAGTCCTACACTGTAGTCAGGTAGAACTGGGTTTGAATCTGACTCTGCCCCTTACTAATTCTGCAACCTTGGACTAGTTCCTTAAAACACTTTTAATACTTTTGCTCTTCTCAAAAGAATGGTAGCAATAATGCCAATCACTGGGGTGATGCTGTGGATTAAGGGAGATAATGTATATCAAGTGAGCAACCCCATGCCTGGCATGGTAAATGTAAGTTATTACTACCTCAAACTGTTCTCATTGTTATTGTCTTTCTTGCCCTTACTTATCTTCCCAAATGCTACTAACTCAAGTTCTAACTCAGACAGCTATCTTATGGGGGTGGGGTAATACAGAGCAGGGCACCTGTGCTCCATCCCAGCTCCATCATCTACTGGATTCTTCAGGTCAGGATTTACATGTTGAAGCCTCATTTTCCTTATATTTAAATAGAGGGTTAGGCATGAATGATGATAGACAAGATTCTGGCCAGTTCTAACTCTTTACAAGACAAATTCTTCCAGAATCAAGTAGTGAAAGTCTACAGTTTTTAAACCCTATCAAAATATTGCAGCCTGTTTTCCTCTTTGACTCTGTGAAGTGAGTCAGTATGTGATGAGCCCAAACTCTACCCCATCAGAGTTTAAATGAGCCTGTGGACCACATTCAGCACTCTGCGCCTATGGAGGATTTCAGACTGCCAGGAAAACTTAGGACTGCTGCATCAGGCTTCCCTTGAAGACTACCTGTTTTTCCAAACTGTTTTTGTTTATTAAGTAAATAAACCTAGCCAGATAATATAATCTTTAGGTAGAGTCTGGACCAGCCAGTTTGCTCGAATAGTTTTGCTTCCATGTGAGTGAGTTTGGTATCTCACAATTACCAAGAAGAGACAATTTCCTGAAGGGTGCTTTAGTGACACAAGTTTATATAGCAAAAAAAGGTGAATAATATGGGGACTGTGTCATGCTGCACAAGTTGAGCCATGGGCTAGGACACCCATATCCCTGATCAGAATGCCTCTTTTGAGATCCATTGCCATGTCAGCCTCTGCTTCTGATCCAGCTTCTTGCAAATGTGCCTGGGAGACAGCAGATGATAGCTCAAGTATTGAGTTCCTGACACCCATATGTGAGACCCAGATGGATTTCCTGCCTCTTGACTTAGCCCTGGCCCAGCCCTGGCTATTGAAGGCTTTTGCAGGAGTGAACTAATAAATGGAAGACTGTCCTATCCCTCTCTGTCACTCTGCCTTTTAGATAAGTTAAAATGAATAAAAACATTTTTAAAAGGTAAATAACTTAAATTTTCTTTGCCAGCGTTTAGTTGTTGAAGATGTTCACAAAGTAGCCTGGGTCAGGGAGCTGATTGTCAAGCAGGCTTTGACTTGATAATGGCATTGTTTGGGAAGGAACTCCTGTGGTCTAAACGTCTGTCCTCCAAAGGAACACTTGCTGTGTGTGAGAAGGGGAGTTGGGTCTGGTGGACTGGAGCAGATAATTTCTATTTATCATCATTATTACTATTTTAGATTGCCTGATTATAGAATATACTTAGGACTATAATGTTATATATACACATAAATATGACATTGTCACCCCTTTCTTCCATTAAGTGTAGTTATTTTTTGTCAAGTATTTTTGCCATTTTGTCAACCAGGGAGCTCTGAACATCATTATTGCTTTATTTGCTAACATTTATTTGTCAACTATTGTGTTCCCATCACTGTATGTAACACAGGATATATGCTTTATATGTTATTATTATTTAATAATATTCCAAAACTCTGAAAAGGACATTATCCCATTTTACAATAAAACAAGTGGAAATTTTGAAGGCTAAACCAACTTGTCTAAAAATGTTCACCACTCAAATAAGGTCTGCTGAATTCTAGAGTTCTTGATTATGTTGCATGGCTGCTCAAGCTCTGGCATTTTTAAAGCACTTTGTGCTTGACTTCTACATGTTTTACATATATTATTTAATATCATCTCATTTGAATTTCACAGCACCTCTACAATTAGGAAACTGAAACTCAGAGAAACAAAGTGAGAAACTTGAGATTAAAACCCAAGTCCTTTTGACACAAGAGCTCCAATTTCTTCTGTCAGTGTTATGCCCTCTGGGGTAAGCCTTACTCTTTTTTTAAAAAATGAATTTATACAACACTTGATGGAAATTTTGTGTGCAAAAACATTGGAGACTGTTATTAAAAAGGACTTGGTTCATAAATATTTATCCTAAAATGTGAAAATGGGATTATTACACTTGATAGTCTGAAAATAATTAGAAAATGGCTTTTTTTCTCACATTTAATTAGTAATGATGATGGTTAAATAGGAACTAGAAAAAACTGACAGTTTCCTTTTAATGAACTTGTGGTATTTATTTTTTTATATTTTTTATTTGTAGTATTTATTTTCAAAAGTGCTAGTAAGACTGCCTGATGTTTTTATCTGGGATTTGCTGGGAAAAAATGATGAATACTTTTAAGTTCCTTTCATTTTTTAAAGCACAAAATAATACACAATATTACTCTTAGTAGAGATCAATATAAAGATAAAAGCAATGAAAAATACACCCGTACAGTAGTTCAGAATTAGTTTTCTATGTAAAGCAGCATCTTGGCAATTCTTTAGACTCTCTACAGGGATTCTCAGACCACTGCAGGACTTGTCATATCCACTTTTCCCTTGTAGAGAACCTGAGACCTTCCTGACCTTACAGCTCTTTAGATCTGAGATTATACAGATTTCTGAGGATTTTGCCCCTGATTTAAATATGATTTCCCAGGCAGCGTTGTAGTTTACCAGTGATTCAGCTGTGTGGATGTGAATATGCCCATTTTACAGATGAGTAGAGATCAGCTTTTGGAATGATAAAGTGACTTACCAAAATTTTTAGGACTGGTGAGTAACAGAGCCATGGATCAGACCTAGATCTCTTAAATCCAATTCCAGTCTTTTTTTCCACATGTGCTAGGTATTCCTGCAATACTCCAATACAGTTATGTTTTCAAATATGTATATAGTTGGGGGAAATGATCAGCATTCATCTGTGTCCTTGATGGTGCAATCGCCAGAGTGTAACCATAGGAATTAAAGTTATGGTGCTACTGTTATAGGAGTGGATGCATTTCGTGACATACATTAGCAAGTAGGAGAGAATTGCAAGATAGTTTCTTGCATCAATTGTGTTCTAATTTCTCCCATTGTGTTCTGTTACAATGAGTATACAATAAATGAGTGGAGAAACCAGACCACAGGAGTTGGAAAGAACCTTAGAATTTGCAAAACTCTTCCTTATATAAAAAGGGAAAATTGAATCCTCAGACTTGAAGGGAGGGGCCCCAGGATACACTGCTTGCCTATGGCAGAGTGGGTTAAGAACTCACCTAGTGTCTCCAACAGTATGCGGTACATGCGGTACACACTATCACCAGCACACTGTATAATTTGGGATGCTACTAAGATGAGAATTTTTAAAAATTTATTAATATATTTATTTGTTTTTCTCACTATAGAAAAAGGGATTGAAGAATAAAAGTTGTTTTCCTAGTAGTTAGCCACGTCCTGCTTCATCTGGCTCTGGGCAGCTTCAGGAAATCATTAGGGGATTTTATATTGTAGTGTTGGGACCCAGGGTTCCAGTGGATATGACAGTGATTCTACCCCTCACCTGTTTTGGGACATACCTCAAGAAACCCAGATTCTTACAACTCCTTATCTGCTCTGTTTTCCAAAGTCCCTGCAAGACTCCCTCAGTTCCCTAAGTATAGCAAGTTCTCTCTGGCCCCAGGCTTGTTGCTAATGTGATTTTCCTCTGCCTATAATGATTTTACATAGCTAGACTTCTTCATCCACTTTAGATTTTAGGTTAAATGCAGGGTTGTCAGACAAAATACAGGACCCACAGCTGGCTTAAATCTCAGAAAACAATCATCTCTTTAGTTTAGATATATCCAAAATATTGCATGGGACATACTTATATTAAAAACTGCCTGGTGCTTATCTACAACTCAAATTTAACTGGGGACCCTGCATATTTTTAATATCTTATGTTGGCATACTTGTAGGTTCACATTCAGTGAAATAATATTACAGAGCAACCTTGCATGTCCTTTACCTAGCTTTCCCCAGTGGTAACATCTGGCATCTCTATAATACAACATCACAACCAGGAAACTGACAGTGATATGATCCAACAACTGTAATCAGTTTCACTAATTTAGCAAGGAGTGTGTGTGTGTGTGTGTGTGTGTGTTCCATTGATGCAATTTTGTCATTTGGATTTGTAGAACCCTCATAAGCATAGCACAGAGTAGCCCTTTATTAAGGCCCCCTCATTCTATACTTTTTAGCATTTACCTTTCTCTCATTTTCCTTCCCAAAACCCTGACAACCATCTCTATCATATTCATTAAGAGATGAACATTTTTAATAGCTATGTTTTTATTTCACTGTTTTAGGAAAAAATTAGCACTTCAAAATCATGATTTCAAAATACTACTTAAGATCAAGGTAGTTTAGAAAAGGGACAATTTAAAAAAAACATAGTAAGAAAACAGTAATTCATGTGGTGCATAACTTTGATAAACAATGGTGAAAGTGATAGATAATGTGTTTGGGAGAGAGCAAGTTGAGCAGGATAGAAGAATTCTAAACAGAACCCTTAAATGTAGCTGAATATTCCAAACCAACACTTCTAGAACAGTGTTCAGTATTCAGCTATAAATTCAGCTAGTTGTTCCCAAACATTTGGGTAACCATGGTAGATTCAGTACAAGAGGGTTTAAGGATACCTTGGCTGATTTACTAGTGGAAAGTACCAGGTAACAGCTATAATTTGTATTTTATTAAGTTCAGAATTTATTTGGAAATTGAAATACACAGGAATGTAGGGCTTTATTAAGGGCAAGTGGGTTCAGAAAGAGCAAATGGGGTGTTCCATACTAGCCTTTTCCAGGGAGCAACCCAGCGACTGCAAGTGAGAGGGCACACAGGTGAGAGAGTGCAGGCAGCATGGGACCACAGGCATGAGAAGTGGCACAACCAGGGGTGGCTCAGTGTGCTGCAGCCACTTATCCACGTCTGAAAGGGGAGTGGTTACATAGTCTGATTGGCAGGTAGATGAATACAGGTGAGATCACTTAGGTGGCAGAAGGTTTGATCTCGAGCTCTTGAGCCTAATTCTATGTCCCTGATTGGTCCCATATCATTCCACACTCAGAGATTCCAGACTCTTAATCTTAAGTGGATACTGAAGGATGTAGACTCATCATATCTTCTATATCTACTTCCTGCCAATCAGGAACCTAGGCCCTGCCTGTCCTGGGTCCAGAAATCTCTTCCCATATCATCTAATGAATTCATTTAATGAGCTGGAGAACTTTCAGTCACTGCCAATGGCTGTATCCCCTGCATGGTCATCATTAATCTCAGAAGTTGATTGATACAATTTTATCAATCCGCATAAGCAAAACTGGAACAAAACAGATTACAGGTGGAGTGCCATTTAAAATGGAAAGAACATATTTTATGGTCTCCCATATAGTGGGTGGTGATAGGTTATCCTTATGTGGATTATAAGACCATTTCACTTGAGCATAGACATTTTTAATGTCTCTTTCAGTGCACATATTACTGTTAGAATAAAGGTGGCAGATACCATCAATCGTTTCATATGTTCCTCCTTGTTCTATTAGTATATATTCCAAGGCCTGTCTATGGTCCATAACTACCTTGGACAGAGTGTCCAGAGGCATAACTACTTGCTGTAAAAGCTGGCCTGAAGTATACACCAGATTGCTTAAAGCAGTGGTCAGGTTTTTTAAGTCAGCTTCATGTGTCTCACCAGGATCTTCTGTCTTTATAAAAGAAGAACCCACTAAGGAGTTTTCCTGCCAGTAACAGAACCCAGAGAGAATCCAAAGAGATAGGTATAATGTGCCTGCCTTAAAGTGCAGCAGCTCTGATATGACAAAAACAAAAGCTTTACTTATATTTTTGCTTTCTTCAAAGGCACTTAAGATCTTCGATTGGCTCACAGAGTAAGCAAACTTGTCTTTCGAGTTCACCTGTGAAATCTCAAGAGGTAGAAGTTTAATCTTTGACAGATATACCCAACTTGGGATGCCCTGTAATTTCACTGAGGTAGGCGTGCTCAGTAGCACTTGGTAAGGTCCCTCCATTTCGTCTGCAGCTGGTCTGAAGGAGTTCCTTCCTTCCAAGTTTTTAATAAAACTAAATCTCCTGGGGAAAATAGGCAATGGTTTAAGCCATGTTTCTAAGGTCACTTGGCAAAGTGTAGCTAGAATTTTCTTAATACTTTGATTATTCATCCAAATCCTGGAATCCATATTCTACAGAATCCTGCCATTCCTAGAAATGTTCTTAGCTACTTTTTTCATCTGTAATGGCCCTATACATGGATAGCTTCATTTCTCTAGGCTTCAAAGAGCCTAGAGAATAATGGACCCAAACTGGGTCCATTATTTTACCCAGCCTACTGAGAGGGGCCCCCGATTTTTTTTCCTATGTTTTTAAGCCAGCATAAAGGTTAAAACACCATACCAGAATAAAAATAAAATGCCATCTGGTCTTGGAAACACCATCCCAGAAAGCCAAAGAGAAAGCTACCTGGTCCGAGACGAAATCTCATAAGGCCTGCTGTGCCTGGGATACCAAACTCCAGGAGACTACTGCCATGCCTGGAGAATGGAACCCCAGGACACCAAAGAGAACCAGTGTAAAGCTAAAATAAAAACCTAAAAACCTAAAACAAAACAAAACAAAACAGTAATCTAAGAGGGAGCTGACACATAGCCAAAAAGGATAAGGGAGCCAGTGCAGAGCCAAAATGATTAAACAAAAAACAAAAACAAACAAACAAACAAAAAACACAAAAGACCAGGGAATCCAAGAGGTCCAGCATAAAGCCAAAATAAAAAGCTAAAATAATAAAAAGTCACCCCACTAATCAGGCATGCAGCATGTGGCTGGCAATAGGGGCCACCATCTCGGGAGTGGAGTCTCTTGCCCACCTTCCAGTAAGGGTGGAAGTCCCCATAAGGGCCACCATCTTGGCAACCACATGTTTTTAGTGGATGCTGCCATCTTGGCAAATGTGTTTCTGATGGAGGCTGCCATCTCAGCAAACACATGTTTCTAATGGAGGCCGCCATCTTGGTGCTATCAGCTACCAGGCAACAGAAACTGGTTCCCCCACCAGAAATAAAAGCATGCCTGATTTGAAAAGCAAAGAACCTGAGGCCAACCAAAGGTTTTGGTATCGTTAAAACCACTTGTGAAACTTTTTAACTTTCAAGTTTTCCCCTTAGAAAATACACGAATTGTCCTCAAAAACACGTCACAAATAACTTGGAAACTTCTATACATAGACAAATGCTCATGAACTAACTGCTTTCTCCTACCTTTTCTCCTTAATTCCATTACTGCCAACATTTTTTATCAGCTTTTGCTCTCCTGAAGCTACCAAAATTAGGAATGCAAAAAAGATCAAAATCTGCATCTTTACAGTCTCTTCCCAAATCATAAGACTGAGAGAAAACCAAAAACCATCTGGGGCAAAAACCCCATGCATTTCCTCAGGCGCCTTTCCTGAGAGAGAGACAAAACCGTGTGTTTGCTAATAAAACACGTTTAACTGCAAGAGCTGGGAGAAGAGACTGGGAGAAAGAAAGATTTTCAGGACTTAAAAGCCGGGTGAAACTGTTACCATGTTGCTGGTTTTTAAACAGATTTCTAGTCCCATCTGGGTTGCCATTATGTTATGGTTTACCTTAAGCCAAAATTTAATATTTCGAGTTCTTGCCATTTACTTAGGTAAGAATTCTAAGCACTGGCCCATACAAAACAGACAACATGGTAAAGTTCAGGATTTATTTGGAAAGTGAGAGAAATACACAGGAATGTGAGGGCTTTATTAAGGGAAAGCAGGTCAGAAAGAGTAAACATGGAGTTCCACACCAGCCTTTTCCAGTGAGCATCCCAGAGACCGTAAACAAGAGAGAGCACACAGGGGAGAGTGCAGGCAGTGCGGGAGAGCAGACACGAGAAGGCAAAACAGGCTAGTTTGTATTTTTTTTAAGTTTGCATTGAAAATAGTTTTGCTTTCCCACATGTAATCCATCCTTACTGAGTATTAAATCAAAGGGGAACATAAGGTAGGCATTAGAACACCTGAGCGCACTTGAACTTACTCCACCTAGAAATCAGAGAGAACAATGTGTTTGCTCCTGAGGAGTTATGAGTTTACAAAACTTGATTACACCATCATATTCAAAAAGGGGAAGGAGAATTAGGCTGAAACATGTGATTCTATAGGTCTAAGATATTGCTATTGTTGCATTATCTTGTAGGTGTGATAATAAAGAAAATCAAATTTTTTTTTTAAAAAAAGCTATGTACTGGTGTTTAAAAATTTTCTTCCTGAAGGTAGCCCTTGTAGGAATGAGAATAGATTCTTTATCCCAAGGTGTATGCATTTGTTTTCTGTTTTGGAAACTGGAACCACCATAGGGGAAACTGAAGGAACTTTTGGTGTAGACAAAATGCAACATCATTCCCATTAAACACTACCTTCTCCTCTGCTGTACACACAGTAGGCATTCAATAACTCTGTTGCCTACTTCAATGTTTTAATTTAGGATGAGTGTTACTATTTTAAGAGTGAATCTAAAAGTTATTAATAGTTTCATTTCCTAGTGAAATGCAAACTACACTTCTTGAAAACTGTTGCCCTGAGTTATTTTTTATTTGTGTTTTCATTTTCTATGAAGTTCTAGACAATAACAACAAAATTGAATGAAAAATTCTGTTACTTACTGACTTACAACACTAAAAACAAATCTGTTATTTCAATGAGATTCACTCCATGATTTTATTACATTCTAAAAAAGCATAAATGTAGTCAGCTTTAACTGAAAATACACAATGGTAATGGGTTGGTGCTAGAGTTAGAGTAATCTTTAACACAAGTTATTCTAATTCTGGCTCTTAATATAAAAGAACCATTCTGTGTTTGGGAACCGTGGTGCATCCTAATTAGAAACATGATGTTACTATATATCTGGAGGCTATATCTGTAATATTTATCACTGCATTAATTCATAGGAATTTCCCCCTGAATGTTATGAAGAGTGGTAATGTGTATTCACTTTCAGAAAGACGAATGTGGAGAATTTCAATGGTTATTTTTGGGATACCAAAAAACCTTTATTTTATACTCTAAGTTTTATAAGTCAGGCCTGTATAACCTTCCTCTTATTAGAACCCTGAAGAATATAAAGTGATTAATTTTTTTCTCTTTTTTTTATCTTTATTTTTTTATTGTTTTTCTTTTTTATTTATTTATTTTATTATTTAGAATATAAATTTCCAAGGTACAACTTGTGGATTGCAATGACTTCCCCACCCATACCTCCCCTCACCCCCGCTACCCTTCCCCCCTTACCCACTCCCCCTCCCCTTTCATTCCCATTCAGATTCATTTTCAATTCTCTTTGTATACAGGAGTTCAGTTTAGTATATGTTAAGAAAAGATTTTAAACCATTTGCCCTCACATAGCATCCTAGAGTGAAGCATACTCTTTGAGTACTAGTTGTAGCTTTAAATCACGTTGTACAGCACATTAGGGACAGAGATCCTACATGATATTATTTTTTTTAATTGATTGATTTTTATGTAACTTCCAATTTTTTTTAATCATTTCCAATTGTCTTTCCATACGGAAGATCGATTCAGTATATATTAAGCAAAGATTTTGTCAGTTTGCATCCGCGTAGAGACACAAAATGCAGAAATACTGTTTCAGTCCTAGTTATTGCATTACTTCACCTTGGACAACATATTAAGGACAGATCATACATGGGCCGTAAGTACACAGTGACTACTGTTGTTGATTTAACAATTTGCCACTCTTGTTTATGGCGTCAGCAATCTCCCTAGGCTGTAGTCATGAGTTGCTGAGGCTATGGAAGCCTTTAGTGTTCACCGACTTGGATCTTGTTCTGACAGGGTCATTGTCAAAGTGGAGGTTCTCTCCTCCCTTCGGAGAAAGGCACCTCCTTCTCTGGTGGCCCTGTTCCTTCCGTTGGGATCTCACTCGCAGATCTTTCATTTATGTCTTCTTCTTCTTTTTTTTTTTTCCAGAGTGTCTTGGCTTTCCATGCCAAAAATACTCTCATGGGTTCTTGAGCCAGATCCTGATGCCTTAGGGCTGATTCTGAGGCCAGAGTGATTTATTAGGATATCTGCTATTCTATGAGTCTGCTGTGTATCCTACTTCCCATGTTGGATCAGTCTCTCCCTTTTTTAGTTCTATCTGTTAGTATTAGCAGTTACTAGTCTTGCTTGTGTGATCCCTTTGACTCCTAGACCTATCAGTGTGATCAATTGTGAACTGAAATTGATCACTTGGGCCAGTGAGATGGCTTGGTACATGCCACATTGCTGGGGTTGTATTAGGTTCCCCTGGCACATTTCTAACTCCATCGTTTGGGGCAGGTCCGAATGAGTTTGCCCAAATTGTACATATCCTCCCTTTCTTTTTCCCTCTCTCCTAAATTAACAGGGATTACTTTTCAGTTGAAATTTAAACATCTAGGAATAATTGTGTGTTAATTGCAGAGTTCAACCAATAGTACTAGATCAATAACAAATAACATCAAGAAATACTAAAATGGGAAAAGATTTACATTGTATATCAACCGTCCAGACAAGATTTGATCCAGTCATAGTTTCTCATAGAGTTCATTTCACTTCAACAGGTTTCCCCTTTGGTGTTCAGTTAGTCGTTGCCAATCAGGGAAAACAAATGATATTTGTCTTTTTGGGACTGGCTTAGTTCACTCAGCATGATGTTTTCCAGATTCCCCCATCTTGTTGCAAATGACTGGATTTCATTGTTTTTAACTGCTGTATAGTATTCTGTAGAGTACATGTTCCATAATTTCTTTATCCAGTCTACTGTTGATGGGCATTTGGGTTGGTTCCAGGTCTTAGCTATGGTGAATTGAGCCGCAATAAACATTAGTGTGCAGACAGCTTTTTTGATTGTCAATTTGACTTCCTTTGGGTAAATTCCGAGGAGTGGGATGGCTGGGTTGTATGGTAGGGTTATATTCATGTTTCTGAGGAATCTCCAGACTGACTTCCATAGTGGCCTAACCAGCTTGCATTCCCACCAACAGTGGGCTAGTGTCCCTTTTTCCCCACATCCTCTCCAGCATCTATTGTTGGTAGTTTTCTGAATGTGAGCCATTCTCACCGGGGTGAGGTGAAACCTCATTGTGGTTTTGATTTGCATTTCCCTGATTGCTAGCGATCTTGAACATTTTTTCATGTGCCTGTTGGCCATTTGGATTTCCTCTTTGGAAAAGTGTCTATTGAGGTCCTTGGCCCATCTCTTAAGTGGGTTGTTTGTTTTGATGTTGTGGCTTTTCTTGATTTCTTTGTAGATTCTAGTTATCAACCCTTTATCTGTTGCATAGTTTGCAAATATTTTTTCCCATTCTGTCGGTTGCCTATTCACTTTCTTGACTGTTTCTTTTGACGTACAGAAACTTCTTAGTTTGATGTGATCCCAGTAGTTAATTTTGGCTTTGAGTGCCTGTGCTTCTGGGGTCTTTTCCAAGAAGTCTTTGCCAGTACCTATATCTTGCAGGGTTTTTCCAATGCTCTCTAATAACTTGATGGTGTCGGGTCGTAGGTTTAAGTTTTTAATCCATGTTGAATGGATTTTTGTGCAGGGTGAAAGGTGTGGGTCTTGCTTCATGATTCTGCATGTGGAAATCCAGTTTTCCCAGCACCATTTATTAAATAGACTGTCTTTATTCCAAGGATTGGTTTTGGATCTTTGATCGAATATAAGTTGGCTGTAGATATTTGGATTGATTTCTGGTGTTTCTATTCTGTTCCATTGGTCTATCCATCTGTTTCTGTACCAGTACCATGCTGTTTTGATAACTACTGCCCTGTAATATGTCCTAAAATCTGGTATTGTGATGCCTCCGGCTTTGTTTTTGTTGTATAAGATTGCTTTAGCTATTGGAGGTCTCCTGTGCTTCCATATGAATCTCAGCATCATTTTTTCCAAATCTGAGAAGAATGTCCTCAGTATCTTGATTGGTATTGCGTTGAATCTGTAAATTGCTTTTGGCAGAATGGACATTTTGATGATATTGATTCTTCCAATCCATGAGCATGGAAGATTATTCCATTTTTTGGTATCCTCTTCTATTTCTTTCTTTAAGGTTTTGTAATTTTCATCGTAGAGATTTTTAACGTCCTTGGTTAAGTTTATTCCAAGGTATTTGATTGTTTTTGTAGCTATTGTGAATGGGATTGATTTTAGAAGTTCTTTCTCTGCCGTGGCATTGTCTGTGTATACAAAGGCTGTTGATTTTTGTGCATTGATTTTATATCCTGCTACTTTGCCAAACTCTTCTATGAGTTCCAATAGTCTCTTAGTAGAGTTCTTTGGGTCCCCTAAATAAAGAATCATATCATCTGCAAAAAGGGATAGTTTGAGTTCTTCCTTCCCAATTTGTATCCCTTTGATTTTTTTTTTCTTGCCTAATGGCTCTGGCTAAGACTTCCAGCACTATATTGAATAGCAGTGGTGATAGTGGGCATCCCTGTCTGGTACCTGATCTCAGTGGAAATGCTTCCAGTTTTTCTCCATTTTGTAGGATGTTGGCCGTGGGTTTTTCATAAATTGCTTTGATTATATTGAGGAATGTGCCTTATATACCCAGTTTGCTTAGGGTTTTCATCATGAAAGGGTGTTGTATTTTGTCAAATGCCTTCTCTGCGTCAATTGAGATAATCATATGGTTCTTCTTCTGAAGTCTGTTAATGTAGTGTATCACGTTGATTGTTTTGCGAGTATTGAACCATCCCTGCATTCCAGGGATAAATCCCACTTGGTCTGGGTGGATGATCTTTCTGATGTGTTGTTGTAGTCTATCGGCCAGAATTTTATTGAGGATTTTTGCATCTATGTTCATCAGGGATATTGGTCTGTAATTCTCTTTCAATGTTGCATCTTTTTCTGGCTTAGGAATTAAAGTGATGCTGGCTTCATAGAAAGAATTTGGGAGAATTCCCTCTTTTTCGATTGTTCTGAATAGTTTGAGAAGGATTGGAGTTAGTTCTTCTTTAAATGTCTGGTAGAATTCCGCAGTGAATCCATCTGGTCCTGGGCTTTTCTTTGTTGGGAGGGCCTTTATTACTGTTTCAATTTCTGTCTCTGTTATGGGTCTACTTAGGTTTTCTATTTCTTCCTGGTCCAATTTAGGCAGGTTGTATGTGTCCAGGAATCTGTCCATTTCTGTTAGATTCCCCTGTTTTCTGGCATACAAGTCCCTGTAGTAGTTTCTGATGATTCTTTTTATTTCTGTGGTGTCTGTTGTTACGTTTCCTTTTTCATCTCTGATTTTACTGATTTGGGTCTTTTCCCTTCTTCTTTTTGTTAGTTGGGCCAATGGGGTGTCAATCTTGTTTATTTTTTCAAAAAACCAGCTCCTCGTTTGGCTGATTTTTTGTAATTTTTTTTGGATTCAATCCTGTTGATTTCTTCTCTGATTTTAATTATTTCTCTTCTCCTACTAGCTTTGGGTCTGGTTTGCTGTTGATTTTCTAGATCCTTGAGCTGAGCTGAAAGCTCTTCTATTTGGTGCCTTTCTAATTTCTTGATGTAGGCACTTATTGATATAAACTTTCCTCTTAATACTGCTTTTGCTGTATCCCATAGATTTTGGTATGATGTGCTGTTATCCTCATTTACTTCCAGGAAATTTTTGATTTCTCTCTTTATTTGTTCTATGACCCGTTGTTCATTCAGGAGCATGTTGTTCAGTCTCCATGTGTTTGCATATGCTCTAGGGATTCCTGAGTTGCTAATTTCCACCTTCATTGCTTCATGGTCTGAGAAGTTGCATTGTATGATTCTAATTCTTTTGAATTTGCTGAGACTTGCTTTATGGCCGAGTATGTGGTCTATCCTGGAGAAGGTTCCATGTACTGCTGAGAAGAATGTAAATTGTTTCTCTGTAGGATGAAAAGTTCTGTAGATATCTGTTAGGTCCATTTGAGCTATGGTGTCATTTAAATTTTCTGTCTCCTTGTTGATCCTCTGTCTTGGTGATCTATCTATGTCTGAGAGTGGGGTGTTGAAGTCCCCTAGTACTAATGTATTGGGGTCTAAGTCTCCTTTTAAGTCCCTTAACAAGTCTTTTAAGTAAGCTGGTGCCTTGTAATTAGGTGCATACACATTGATAATCGTTATATCTTCTTGTTGGATGGATCCCTTAATCATTATATAGTGTCCCTCTTTGTCTCTTCTAATAGTTTTTGTGGTAAAATTTATATTATCCGATATTAGGATGGCTACGCCCGCTTTTTTTTCGTTTCTGCTGGCATGGTATACTTTTTTCCAACCTTTCATTTTCCATCTGTATGGATCTTTGTTAGAAAGGTGTGTTTCTTGTAAGCAGCAAATGGATGCGTTTTGTTCCCTAATCCAGGTTTCCAATCTGTTTCGTTTGACTGGGCAATTCAAACCATTCACGTTCAATGTGACTATTGATAAATAGTAGCTTTGCCCTGCCATTTGCCAAAAATAGTTTCTTATATATGCTTTGAGTTTCGTATGGTCTTTTGTTGCGAGGTTTCCTTCCTTTAGCTTCTTTCCAGTTGACGACCGTGTTTCTGTGTTTCTGTGTATAGCACATCTTTAAGTATCTTTTGTAGAGCTGGACGTGTGGTGACAAATTCTCTCAGTTTCTGCTTGTTGTGAAAGATCCTAATTTCACCTTCATTCACAAATGAGAGCTTTGCGGGATATAGTATTCTGGGTTGACAGTTTTTCTCTCCTAGTACTTGGGCTATGTCTTGCCATTCCCTCCTAGCTTGCAGGGTTTCTGATGAGAAGTCAGCTGTGAGTCTAATTGGAGATCCTCTGAGAGTAAACTGCCGTTTCTCTCTTGCACATTTTAGGATCTTTTCTTTTTGCTTCACTGTGGTGAGTTTAATTACAACATGTCGTGCAGAGGATCTCTTTTGGTCACGTTTATTAGGGGTTCTATGAGCTTCCTGGATTAGGATTTCTCTGTCTTTCTCCAAGCCTGGAAAATTTTCTGCTAATATCTCCCTAAAAAGGCCTTCTAATCCTGTCTCCCTCTCCATACCTTCAGGAACACCTAGAACCCGAATGTTGGGTTTTTTAATAGTATCCTGTAAATTCCCGACGATATCTTTTAGTTTTCTAACTTCCTCTTCTTGTCTTTGGTTTGACTGTTTCCTCTCCTGTTCTCTGTCTTCTAGGTCCGATATCCTCTCTTCTACTTCACCCATTCTGGTTTTAAGGCCCTCAAGATTGCTTGTCACTTGATCTATTGAATTCTTCAATTCATTAAGATTTTTTGTCACTATCGTAGTTTCTTGTTCTACTAGTTGTTTCGTTTCGTTTTGATTCCTCCGTAGTATTTCATTCTCGCGCAAGAGATTTTCTATCTTATCCATTAAAGATTTCTGTAGTTCAAGAATTTGTTTTTGAGAACTTCTTAATGTTCTTATCAATTTTTTGAGATCTGCTTCTTGCATTTCTTCTATCTCATTATCTTCATAATCCTGACTTGGGGTGTCTTTTCCGTTTGGGGTCATCATAGCGTCTTCCTTGATCTTGCTCCCTCGGAATCTGTTTTTGTTTGGCATTTTTTTTTTCCCACACTCTTTCTCTGGGTTGTCAAGGTAACAGAGTTTGTGTGCGCGGTGTGTTCCCAGTTTTTGGATCCCCTTCAGGTTTCTACAGCCTTGGGTTTTTGGTTCCGTCTGCCTCGGATGACGGGCGGGTGGGCAGGCGGGCGCTTGCGCCGTCCCACTGCGTTCAATCAAATTCGACTTCACAAGGTGGGCGACGAGAGGGGCTAATGTCCATGCAGGCTCGCCTCAATTGTGCTGTTTCCCCCATGGGGTCTGCTTCCCCCCGCCAGTGTCTCGGGATCCCTGTATCGGCTCCCATTCAAGTGCGCAGATCCTGCGGTGACTGTGTTCTGCCTGGCTCCCGTCGCAGCTGGCGGGCGCACGCCGTGCCACTGCGTTCAGTCTAGCTCGAATTAGCAGGGTGGGCGACGAGAGAGGCTAGTGTCCGTGCGGGTTCGCCTCAATTGTGCTGTTATCCCCGTGGGGTCTGCTTCCCCCCGCCAGTGTCTCGGGATCCCTGTATCGGCTCCCATTCAAGCGCTCAGTTCCAATGGCGACTGTGTTCCGCCCGGCTCCCATTGCAGCCGGCGGGCGCGCGCCGTCCCACTGCGTTCAGTCTATCTCGAATTAGCAGGGTGAGCGAAGAGAGAGGCTAGTGTCTGTGCGGGCTCGCCTCAATTGTGCTGTTTTCCCCGTGGGGTCTGCTTCCCCCCGCCAGTGTCTCGGGATCCCTGTATTGGCTCCCGTTCAAGCGCTCAGTTCCAATGGCGACTGTGTTCGTCCAGTTCCCGTCCCTCCCGGCGGCTCCCGTGCCACTATGGCACAATTTGTCGTTCGCAAACTTACTTTCCCCTAGGTCCTCTGTGTCTCATTCACCGGGTCTGGAAGAACTTCCACTGCATTTTTTTCCTGAGATTTTTCCTGAGGCTACAGTAACTCTGTTTTTATTAAGCTATCTTTTCGCGGACTGCTCGTGCGCGTCCTCACTATTCCGCCATCTTGGCTCCGCCCCTAAAGTGATTATTCTCCTGAGGAAAGAATATCGGTGATATTGGCTTATTGATAATTTACAGTTATATCAATCAAGGACTGATGATGCCAGAGTAACTGTTACTGCCAATTCTGATGGATGGAAAAGGGAAAACTATACAAAGAAAATGAGTAATATAAACATTTTTAAAAAATGTGTGCATGGTGAGCCCAGTAGCTATTTATAACAAACAAACCTATAGCATTCATTTCACATCCAGATTAATACTATGTGAGGTAGGAAAATGCAAATATGACTGTGTTTTGATTCTTTCTGGTGGAATTAAAAGAATAGCACAGTTGGCCAGCACCGTGGCTCAACAGGCTAATCCTCCACCTTGCGGCGCCGGCACACCGGGTTCTAGTCCCGGTCAGAGTGCCAGATTCTGTCCCAGTTGCCCCTCTTCCAGGCCAGCTCTCTGCTGTGGCCAGGGAGTGCAGTGGAGGATGGCCCAAGTGCTTGGGCCCTGCACCCCATGGGAGACCAGGAGAAGCACCTGGCTCCTGCCATTGGATCAGTGCGGTGTGCTGGCCGCAGTGCGCCTGCCGTGGCGGCCATTGGAGGGTGTACTAATGGCAAAGGAAGACCTTTCTCTCTGTCTCTCTCTCTCTCTCACTGTCCACTCTACCTGTCAAAAATAAAAATTGAAAAAAAGAATAGCACAGGAAGAAATGAATTCCATTGGAAGGATGTCATGCCTTTTCTGTCCTATGAAGTTGCTAAATGCAGGAATATGAACCTTCCAAGGCTGGTTTAAATATTTTTTTAAGATTTATTTATTTATTTGAAAGAGTCACACAGAGAGAAGAGAGGAGAGGGAGAGAGGAGAGAAAGAGAGGAGAGAGAGAGGTGTCTTCCATCTGATGCTTTACTCCCCAATAGACTGTCATGGCCAGAGATGCGCCAATTTGAAGGTAGGAGCCAGGAGCTTTTTCCAGGTCTCGCACACAGGCACAGAGGTCCAAGGACCTGGGCCATCCTCTATTGCTTTCCCAGGCCATAGCAGAGAGCTGGATTAGAAGTGGAGCAGCTGGGTCTCGAACTGTCACCCATCTAGGATGCCAGCACTTCAGGCCAGGGTGTTAACTCACTGTGCCATACTGCTGGCCCCAAGACTGGTTTGAGTTGTTGGCTTTGTTTATTGACAAAGTGTTACCTAAGGCTGTGAGAAAGTCTGCCACAGCCATGCGCAGTTTATAGGTAAAAGGAGATTTTGAGTGACATCTACAGCTCTCTGGCATTGCCATTCCTTGCAGACATTTCCACAATCCAGTCTGGGCGGTCCATCTAGATGCTCTTTCACACACACACTACACATGCTCACACACATACCCCAACCCATGTGCTGGGGAAGAGTTGGAAGAAATGAGGAAAGGATGAAAGGGACTTATAATTCACTCTCTGGAAGTCTGTCAGAGGGCATCCATCAATGACACTCGTCTAAATACCATGTCCCTCTTACACTGAGCGCCCAACAGTATTATCATGCTAAAGCAAAAGCCAGGAAATGACTAGCTCAAAACAGCCAGGCCTGAGGACATGTGTCTTAGTCGTTAGTGCAGGAGAAGGTGACATTATATGAGATCAGATAGCTGTGTACTCAGAAATCTAAAAATCAATTTCCTCAGATGCATGAAATAGAAACTTGATAAGCATCTCTTGCATTTCTGGTGCTCAGTAGCTATCCTGGAATAAAAATTAGGTTCCATTTCTTGAAGACTTTTTTCCTATAAATTCCTGATTCCTCCCAGTCCAACCTTTCTTCTGGAACCCTCCAACCCAACCCACCCACAGCCTCATCCAAAGGATCACAAATCTTTGCTATTTCACACCTTATTATATTTTTCCTGGTGAGGGTAAATTTTTTTTTTTACAGATAGAGTTAGACAGTAAGAAAAAGAGACAGAGAAAAAGGTCTTCTTTCTGTTGGTTCACCCCCCACAAATGGCTGCTAAGACCGGAGCTATGCTGATCTGAAGCCAGAAGCCAGGTGCTTCCTCCTGGTCTCCCATGCGGGTGCAGGTGTCCAAGCACAGGGCCATCCTCCACTGCCCTCCAGGGCCACAACAGAGAGCTGGACTGGATGAGGAGCAACTGGGACTAGAACTGGAGTCATATGGGATGCCGGTGCTGCAGGTGGAGGATTAGCAAAATGAACCAAGGCGCTGGCCTCCAGTGAGGGTAAATTTGACTTGAACAATTTAAATTAGAATTTCTTTAGGGGGATTATAAACCACAGTGAGTGTGGGTTACTGATCTTTTTATGACTGTTTAAGAAGTCATTTTCCCCCATTGCTTTGTTTTTTTAAATTAGGAGTAGTAGTTTAATTCAAAATTCTTGAGTGGAGACTGGTTCTTTTCATAAGAAAAATTCCTCTTACCCTTGAGTTGTACTGTTGTTTAGTCCTGTGTGATACTTTGACTATAATCTTGTTGGCAATGAAAACGCTCAACATACCTAGTATCCTGCATGTCCATTTTGATAATGCCCATCTTCCTTCTTTCTGCACTAAAACCATAGTTTATTCCTCCAGAATAATAGCTCATATGTAGACTTTGGTGGAAAAGGTTTTGCTTTGTCTTGGAGGATGCAGATCCGCTATTTGGCAGGTTCCTGTTTATACTTCTATCTTGAGAGCAGTAGACAGAGAAACTTAAAACATTGTTTCCATTTTGTTTCTAGAGTCTGAATTAGGTATTTGAATATGGAAAAAATTCGTCTGAGGAGATCTGAACTTAACTCCTCCTCATTAGCTAATTAGACAATTTTGACAGTAGAATCAAGTTTCCTGAACCATTAGCAACTTCCAAAATAACAATAATAAAAAAGAAGTCTTAGGGCCTGAAAGAGTTAAGCATCAAAAGATGCCTAATTTACTCCCTAGGACTAGCTTGGGCCCTGGGAGAATTTTCACTCATTATAGTTTTTAACTTTCTGTCTGAAGGAACAATTCTCATAGAGGCAGACAGACAGAGCAGAGTGTTCATTAAAGCAGAAGTATGCATTGTGAGCCCCCTTTATGTCTCGCAGAGACGATGCAGACGAGAGAGTGCTCTAAATTATACTTCTCACAATGCTTCCCAAAGAGAACATGGCAAATGAATTCAATTCTTTTCAAGTAAATTGAACATCTGAAGAAAAATATACCTGAACAACCAACCTACTTTTATGCGTTCCTCTCCCATAATTTCCCCGCATTCCTATTATTTGAATTGGATTAGATCAAATTTAAGATAAAATACCTTAACACAAATTTGTGGAATGAGTTTCTAAAAGATAGAGCACGCGTTTTGTTTCAGGATGGAAAGATAGCTTTCCTATAATTGAATGTCACTTGTAGTCATAATGTTTCACTGTCCAGTGATGCTGGGCTTTGTTATTAAAATAAAGCTAAGAAAATCTAAGTTTAAAAGAGAGACCTTACAGAACCTAAGGTTATTACAGTCATCCAAATATAAAGACACAGAGGAGATTAAGGAGAAAGCTCTTTTTAAATGCATTTCAGATTGCTGATAATAATTGTAATTCTAGGGTGATACGCATTTTTCAAATAACAGACTTGGCACAAAAACATCATGCACACACACAGACAGAATAAACATATGTACATACACACATACATACACAAACTGGACAACCAGTAAAGACAGAACTCAAGTGAGTTTTACCAGTGAGAGGACAATAACTGCTTTCCTTTTAAATAGATTGTTTGAGGGGGAACATTACTGTGTAGAATAGATGACTCAAATATCTAACCAAACAACGTAAATGATTTCTGATAGGGGATTTTCTGATATAAAAAGTTGCATTTATTCTGTTTCTGTAATCAGCATATTTACTTCATTGACATTTTATTCCTCCTCTACTATATCAATATATGTGTAAAATTCTCATAAGAGGAAGAATTGACTATTTATTTACTTATTAAAGCAGGAAACACTTGTTGAGGGTTTACTAAGCACTAGGTAGCAAGCACCTGCGGAAAATGTGCATAAATATAACACAGACACCATCTTTGGAATCTTACCAGCCAGCAGGCTGTGAGATGTAGTGAAATGTGGGGTAAATGTAAGCAGCACTGTGAGGGATGCTGTGCAGAAGGTCACAGAAACTCAGATTAAAGCACAACTGACTCTTCCCTCATGGGGTAGGCAAAGGGAAAGCTGCCATGGAGGTGAGAGGGTGGGGGTGGAAGGAAGCATTTGAACCACATTTGAAGGATGAAGGTTTTTTTTTTTTTTTTGGACAGGCAGAGTGGACAGTGAGAGAGAGAGAGACAGAGAGAAAAGTCTTCCTTTTGCCCTTGGTTCACCCTCCAATGGCTGCCGCAGCTGGCGTGCTGTGGCCGGCGCACCGTGCTGATCTGATGGCAGGAGCCAGGTGCTTCTCCTGGTCTCCCATGGGGTGCAGGGCCCAAGCACTTGGGCCATCCTCCACTGCACTCCCTGGCCACAGCAGAGAGCTGGCCTGGAAGAGGGGCAACTGGGACAGAATCTGGCGCCCCGACCGGGACTAGAACCTGGTGTGCCAGTGCCGCAAGGTGGAGGATTAGCCAGTGATGAGGTTTAACATCTGGGAAATGTTGATACATGAAGAGCAACCAACAGACATGTTTGAAGGGTTTGATTTAGAGCCCCTCACAGCAGTGGTGTAATGGAAGCAAACACAAAGCCTAAAGGGAGGGGGGTAAAGTGGATGACAGAGGGGTAAGTGGTAGGATTGGATTAGAAATTTCTACTGGGGGCTGGTGTTGTGGTACAGCAGGTTAAACTGCCACTTTTGACACCACTATTCAATATCAGAGTGCCAGTTGGAGTCCTGGTTGCTCTGATTCTGGTCCAGCTCTCTGCTAATATGCCTGGTAAATCAGTAGAAGGTGGCCCAAATACTTGGACCCTTGCTGCCTACACAGGAGACCTGGGTGCAGTTCCAGGCTCCTGGCTTCAGCCTGGCCTAGCCTAGTCCCAGCTGTTGTAACCATTTGAGGGAATGAACCAGTGGATGAAAGATTCTCATTCACTCAATTCTCTTTCTCTTTCTGTCTGCCACACACACATACACACACATACACACACACATCTTTCATATAAATCAATCAATATCTATCTTTAAACAACAACAAGAGAAAAGAAATTTTTGTTGGCCGTGCCTGGCTACACCAGTGTCTTTTGTTGGTCTCACAATGTAGCAGTTATTCCCAACCCTCATAAAGGAAGACAGGGCTGACAACAGGTACCCAAGATGAGAGCTTGGGAAAGCAATCCAGGTAGAGGGAACAGCCTAAACAAAGGTTATACTGTTCAATATCATTGGAAAATGGCAAGTTGGTAGCTCTGGCTTGAGTGTGGAGCATGGACCTGAAGTGTAATGCCATGTTGAAAGACCACACCTCTGACAGGAGTTTCTTTCTCTGCACAACGGAAGATCAAGGCAGTCTCTGGTGTTGTTGGGGAAAGCCACCCTGCTATTGATGAAACTGCTTGCATGGGAATTTGGTTGATTTTAAGTTTCCTAAGCAATGATTTCACAGACTTTCTAAATGTAGTGTGGATATGTGGCACAGCATTTGAGTTGCTGCTTGAGATCCCTGCATTCCACATCAGAGTGACTGGTTCAAGTCTTGGCTACTAAGCTTCCAATCCTGCTAATATGCTCCTTGGGAGGCAGCAAGGTGATGGTTCAAGTACCTAAGTCCCTACCACCCCTGGAAGACCTAGATAGCTCCAGGCTCCTGGCTTCAGATTGGCCCAGCCCTGGCTTTTCTGGGCACTTCAAGAGTGACGTCAGGAGATGGAGGATCTCTTTCCATCTATCCCTCTCTGTCTCTCAAATAAAATGAAACCAAGTTTTTATATGTGTAAGACATATGCCAGAAACAGGTACCTTAAACCTGGGCTAATTTACAGATGGTATGACAGCTAGGTTTAACATATCATTATGGAAAAACCCACAAGGCACCCTAGAATAGGTGAGATATGAATGACCCGGACATGCTAAGGCTGCACTTGCAAGAGGGTCCCTTGGTAGTAGAAATAAAAATGCAAGCTGGATATTGTAAGTTCAAGTGCACATGGAATTTTAGATGGTATTTGAGTCAAATGTCTATATACTCAGAATGTATCAGTCTTTTAAAAGATAGGGCAAAGAAGAACATGATTACATACTGATAGATTTCACAGTCACATCAAATGTTTACAGAAGTGAGGATTACTGATCTCTTGCTGTTAATTGTAATCTAGTCCTCATTCTGCTTCTCTGGTGGGTCATGTGACCTTAAGAAAGTTACTTCACCACTTTTGATCTCTAAATGTTTATTTTCAACACAGAAATAAAACCACCTGCATGTCAACTTAATTGATTATTTTGGGAATGAAAAGATGTATCAATGCATCACAGGTAAAAGTGTTTGGTAGACCTGTAGGATCCATGTTAAAGACATGGTGCTATCAAAATATTATACCGAAAAGTTAATATTTTAACTTTCCAAGGTCGAGTTTATTTGAAAATGAGTAATACATCATGTAAACTGAGAATTTGAGTAGAACAAAAATTGCAAGTAGCTTATGCAATGATCAGAAAGTTGGACGCTATCGTAAGAAAATATCCTCCTGTAAAAGAGAAACTCCTATAAATCATGAGCAGACAACTCTTCCAAAGTTAAGTAGATCCAGCCACATGCAGTTACTGAGAACAGCAGGCCTGTTGTGAAAACAGAGACCCACAGGCATGACTTTTGTGTACCTCCCCTGTTTGTTAGCTGACTACAGAAATGCAAAGGTGACAGACCAGGGTAGGTTTAATAAATGACACCTTAGAGAAAACATACCCAGAACTTTTCACTGCCAAACAGTGCATGACTGGACAAATGTAAATGTCTGGACCCAGAGGAGCCCTCCATGGTTGTCTAAAGATGCTCAGTGCAAACATCATAAAGAGCTCAGGGACCATTAAGCTTCCACTTTTTCCCCCCAAATTTATAAGCATGTCGCTTTGAAGTGTGCATTCTAACAGAGCATCAGCAGTATCTTGCAAGTGGAGAATGTCATTTTAAAAAAATTTGCATATGGTAGTACTAACTTTCTGGTGCATAGTTCTGTGACTTTTAACACATGCATAGGTTCTTGTAGCCATTACTGCAAACAGGAAATAGACCAGCCCTAACACCCTCAGAGAATTAGCTCATGCTGATCCTTTGTTACTGGATTCTTCCATTTTCCCTAAGCCTGGCAATCACTGATTTGCCCTCCCTCCCTCCCCTTTTCCCTCTCTCCATTCCTCCTTTCCTCCCTTCAGTGCAGACTATGATTCAATCATCTTAAGGCAGAGCCTGAGATTCTTCATTTCTTTTAAATTTATTTACTTGAGCAGCAGAAAGACACACAGACAGGTATCTCCTGCCACTAATTAACTCTATAAATACCAGTGATGGTTGCAGCCAGGCCTTTTCCAGAAAATCATATAAATGGAATTATTTAGTATACATTTTTTTGCTAGTTTAGGTTTGGGGTCATGACAAGGTATTATAAAAGCACACCTAGACAAGACTATCAAAAGAAAGGTAAACTAGATTCAGTGGGAGACAGAATTACTTGTGAACCAAATGTTAGTCCTTCATTCTTTCTTTCATGAGGTTGACAGGATTATGTTCTCATAAATGTTTTTTGCATTATTACTTTCTTCTTAAGTGCATCAGTAGCTGTTTATAAAAATGATTTTTATTTATTTATTTGAAAGAGTCTTGAGATGGAGAGGGAGGGAGTGAGGGAAGAAGAGAGAGAAAGAGAAGGAGGGAGGGAGGGACTGAGGGAAGAAGAGAGAGAAAGAGAAGGAGGGAGGGAGGGAGAGAGGGAGTGGGAGAGGGAGAGGGAGAGAGATATTTTCTATCTGCTGGTTCACTTCCCAGATGGCTGCCAGAGCCGGGGCTGGGCCAGGCAAAATCCAGCAATCTGAAGCTTTATCTAGATCTCCCACATGGGTGACATGGGCCCAAATACTTGGTCCTCCTTCTGCTACTTTTCCTAGGCCATTAGCAGGGAGCTGGATCAGAAGTGGAGCAGCTGGGACATGAACCAGCACCTGTGTGAGATGCTGGATTCACACGTGGTGGCCACCACATCATAACATGGGCTCCAAATTTTTTTGTGTTTGGTTAAAAAATACTTATTTATTTATTTTGAAATTCAGAGTTATACTGTGAAGGAAAAACAGAAAGAGATCTTCCCTCCACTGGTTCACACACCAGATGACTGCAGTGCCTCCACAGAGGTAGGCTAAAACCAGGAGCCAGAAGCTTCTTCCAGGATGTCAGGGCCCCAAACACTTGAACTTTCTGCTGCTGCTTTTCCTAGGCCAGTATCATGGAGTTGGCTAGGAAGTAGATTCTGGATAAATTTCTGAGGTAGATCTAGCATGAATCTCTAACTAGTTGGATTGTAGGTTGTGATTTTTTATTAACATATACAACAATGAATTCATTTATTTTTGGGGCAAGAAGCTAGAAACCCAAATTGCCTATCAAATGAAATAAGGAAGACCTGCATGTTATGATTTCAAGAGACAGGATCAGGGCATCTCGGATGGGTATTAGATATCCTGGAGACTGCAGTTATATCTGGATTTGGGGATTGAAGTAGAAGCTAGAGACCTAAGTGTAAATGTGAGAGTTCTTGGTGTGTAAATGCTGTGCATATAAGTCACAAGCCTGGGCCAGATCATATAAAACATGAGGCCGACAGAAAGAAGTAGAGGACCAAGAACTTCCCTTAGTGCCCTCCAACATTCAGAATTTGAGGAAAGGGAGGACCTAGCTGAATATAACCAGAAGGATGGTGATAGAGGTAGGGAAAAAACAATCCAAGAGAAAGTGTTTCTTGGACCCCAGTAAGGGATGCCTATCAAGGCACAGAGAATGACCAGTTCTTTCCAATGTTGAGCTTAAGTAAGGGGAGGACTGACCCTAACCCAGTAGTCTTGATGTGGAGGTTTTCAAGTCTTTGACAAAGGCAGTTTGTGTGGAGGGAGGGAGGCAAAAGCCTGATTATAGTGTGTTCAAGAGAGAAGAGAAGGAGAGGAATTAGAGACAGTGAGCATAGACAACTCTTTGAGGAGTTTTGTTGCCAAGGGAAGCACTTGGCCATTGGCCTTGCTGTTTCTTCCCCCATTCAGCTTCCAGATCATCCCTGTAATCCTCCGCCAGCCCTTCCTTGACAACTCAGCCCCTCAAAGAAGCTTCACCTGGCTAACCTGAGCCAACATGGGTCACTTTTGACTGTTTTAGCTTTACTAGGGAAGCCACAGAAATTGACCAAAAACAAACAAAAAAAGAAAAACTTCTTACTAAAAAGACCTCACAAGACTGGCGTTGTGGCATAGCAGGTTAAACCTCCACCTGCAATGTAGGCCTTCCATATGGGTGCCTGTTCATGTCCCACCTGTTCTGCTTCCTATCTGTCTCCCTGCTAATGTGTCTGGGAAAGCAGCAGAAGATGCTCCAAGTACTTGGGCCCCTATACCCACATGAAAGACCTGGATGAAGCTTCTGGCCCAGTCCCTGGCATTAAGGCCATCTGGGGAGTAAATCAGCAGACAGAAGATCTCTCTGTGTCTGTCTCTCCCTCTCTGTTTCTGTAAGTCTGCCTTTCAAATGGAAGAAAAGACTTACCTTCCACTAAGCATAACTAGACTAAAAATGCCCCCAAAGTGACTATTAGGGAAAATGCAATTACTATGAAAGAGAAAGCATTTATGCTTCAGATCTACTCCTGAGGAAACATTCTTGTCAAGAGAAGAATGGGATCCTTGAAAATACTGAACCAAGAAAGAGAACTTGAACCAGCAAAAATCCTGCAAATTAGTGAGAGGGAATATGGAGCACATTGCCAGTTTCTTTGTGTCTAGTGTACCATGAAGACAGGTGTTTAATATTTGTCATATAGATCACTGGATCTGGATGGATGATAGATGGGTGGAATTTGGGCCCCTCTACCCTCTGCTCATCAATACAGGGCATACAGTTGCCTTATATTTTCTGTTGCCCTCACAAGGGCTTATCTGTCTGCTCATTTGTGTTTTAGCGCAAACTTATCAGCTTGTCTGACAATTAGTACCATTCTCTCATCGCATCCCATCTTTTTTCTCCTTCTCTCCCGGGAGACTCCTTGGCTTTCCGCTAGCCTGATATGCTTTCCCAGATGCAAAGGTCTGCCCCATTGCAATTTCTTCCTGGATGACAGGAGTATTTAGTACCAGCAGACCAGAGGTTGAGATCCACAGTGAGCTCATGACCTCGCTGGTTATAGCAGGCCAGTTGTAGACTTTATTTGTACATTTGGAATTCTTGTGGGTTCTTATTTTCTATAGAATGGGTTGAGCCTTCTGTAGCAAATCTGGCAACCCAGCCACCTTTTACAGGATTGTTTATATGGAAAATACCTTTTGTGTTACAAACATCTAGCAGATGTTTTAGCCAGGATTCTGATAAGCCAAAGTTTCCTTGTATGTTATTTCAGCATTGTCATTTTAAAATTAGTTATATTTTCCAAATATTTTTAGTTGCTTATCTCTTAATCCAGGGACCACATTTTCTTTTGGTTCTGTATTTTTTTAACATCTAAAAGGTGATACACACAGAGAAGGTACCAGATTATCTGCCTGTCTTGGATATCACAGTTGAACAAAATCAAAAACCTGAGACAAGATGGGGAGTTTCATTCTCATATATTCTGTGTCTCCTGTAGTTATGTTTCTATATCTCTGGTTGGTGATGCTCCCTTCCTTTCTCTTCTCCCCTCTCCTCCTTCCTCCCTATTTTCTTCTCTCTCTCTCCAACAATTCCTTTACATCCAACCCCACTACCAACAACCTCCATTCAAAGGAAAGGAAGAATAGCAAAAGGGAAGGGGAAGGAGTGAAGTAGAAGAGAGATTTTTTGGTACTGCTGATAATTGATCATATAATTACATTTCTCCTGTTTCCACAATGAAATACTTGTCAGTCCCTAAATATATATGAGTATCAGTTAATCTGGAAGATGATTTTAAATTATGCAATTGTCTAAAGAGCCAATGAGAAAAAATGGACAGTTTTTCTTTCATTCCTTAAATGTGTTTCCAAAAACCATTTTCTAAAAAAAAAAATTATTTGAGAGGAACACACACATACACACAGAGATAGATTGAGAGAGAGAGATAGAGGGGGAGAGGGAGAAGAAGAGGGAAAGGGAGAGGGAGAGGGAGGGAGGGAGGGAGGGAGGGAGGGAGGGAGGGAGGGAGAGAGAGAAAACAAGAGCGCTCTCATCCTCTGGTTCCCTCCCCAAATGCCTGCATTGGTACCTGAAGGGGCTTGAAGTCAGACATGAGCTCAATATAGATCTTCCAAGAGGCTGGCAGGAACTCAATCACTGATCCATTACTACCTGAACCCCGAGTCTCCATTAATAGAAAGCTAACATGAGAAGGAAAGCTGGAAATTGACCCTAGGTACCCCAATAATGGGCACAGGCATACCAACCTGTTTCTTAGTCACCAGCAAAATGCTCACCCCAACTTCCAAAGTTTATTGAAGATGGTGTAGAATTTTCTAGTCTTGGTTGTGAGGGTGAAGACAGTCAGTGCTTATTTTCATAGCACTTTCTAATTCTTAAGGGTTTGATCTATTATAATCGCCCAATAGGGCCAAGATTCAGAAATAGGGCAGTCTTTCCATAATGTGACACATTATTAGTTATTTCTCCAAGAACAAGTTTTTCTTCCCCTGAAACCAAATCAGTGTTGCAGTGGAGTTGGAAATTATGCAAACGTCTCTACATTCGCCATTCTCATGTATCTAACCTCTCTCAGCTCTACCTCAGCTACCCATAGGAAAACTAGGCAGGCTCAGGAGCAGCCCACTCCCACTGCTCCCCATCCCAGAGCAAAGCCCAGGGTTTCCACCTCTGTCCATGAACCCCCATACCTAACACTGAGTGTGGGCCTCAGTCAGGGGTCACTCTTAACTTTTCTTCTTTCTCCTTGTTTCACTGCCTGTTTTGGAACTGCTCTCTGCATACAGCTGCATAGTGCTCTCTACATACATTCCAAGAGATTGCCTGTCAGTACATCCACTTCTGCACTCCCTGCCAGGCAGCCACTATTCTTGGATGATTGATGCCATGACCTTCTCCTGTACCAGGGTAACTGGGCTCTTATGGAAAAAACTACACAAACGCAGAGTTAAAAGAGCCTCAGTCACACTTATTTCCCACTTGCTTTCTCTATTTCCCACATCCAAATATTCCCAATGAAAACCCTTTGAAAATAAATTTGTATTTGCTCTTCTTCCTATTTCAGCAGTTAGTAATGTGGTTAGTAATGACAAAGGTCTGGTTTAGGGAAGGTTAACAAGGGAAATAAATAGCCACAGTTGAATTATGTTCACTTAAAAAAGTGAAGAAAGTAGCATGCAAAGAATTTTTTTAAAAAAAGAAAATCTGCTTAATAAGTAAGCAAATCACTTTAATAAGTAAGTTATTTTTATGTGGCATATAATAAAATATAAAATAATAAATGACCTTGAGTTTAGATAGTAATCAAACTTTCTGCTTTCATAAAGAGCCAAGTGAACTCTGTATAGAGATGACAAATGAGTACAGCAGCTGCCACGTTATGTTGGAAGCCAGTAATGTAATGGTAATGAGACCAAAGGATGATGGGCCCTCACCGTTTTGCCCAATAGAGAAATATGGAAAAAATACAACAGTAATTGCTCCTCCTCACCAGACAGATACACATCTGTGCACGTAACCATCTGGCCGGCTTTGGTAGATAAAACTGTCATGCTTCGTTATCTGGGTTTCTGTGAGACCCCTATCAAAACACCCACCAGCCCCTATCGTCCTCCAAACAACTGTTTTTCTGTGAAAACAGGATGATTACCTGGCATCTCTGCACTACAGACTGTAATGCTTGGTCACGTATTCCCAACTCATTCCAGAGTAGTGTTTAGAATGACAATTGACATTGTCTTGTTGAAGGTCATTTGTTTGATGTGGTTTAGCCCTGTTCTGCCAGAAAAATACATTATGGTTTCTATATTGATAATGAGTTCTGCTTTTACAAGGTACCTGATAGGGAAGAATAAAAAAGAAACTCAGAATATGCCTGAAGCCAACAGGAAAAAAATCTATAGAAACTCTTCCATATTTTTTAGTGAAAACTATTCATTTCTTCAGACAAGCTAATTATAAGATAGCCAACTTTGTCTCTTCATGTTTCTCACAATGTTGCATGCCTGTTTTGTACATTGCTGGTTCAAATATGTAATAATGGTATAATACAGAATTTGAAACCTTTGCAAAGGAAGATATTTCTCAATTTCTTTTAATAGCACATCACGCTATCAACACCCTGACTTCTTTTTATTGATCTCAAGATAAGAATTGCTTATTAGTAAATCTGGGAAACATGAACTTGAAGTTTAATGCAGTCTTCAAAATGGTCAATAAAACATAAATTGTGAAAATGTTACTTTCACTGGCGCCACAGCTCACTAGGCTAATTCTCCACCTGCAGCGCTGGCACCCTGGGGTTCTAGTCCCAGTCCAGGCAACGGATTCTGTCCGGGTTGCCCCTCTTCCAGTGCAGCTCTCTGCTGTGGCCCGGGAGTACAGTGGAGGATGGCCCAAGTGCTTGGGCCCTGCACCCCATGGGAGACCAGGAGAAGCACCTGGAACCTGGCTCCTGGCTTTGGATCAGTGTGGTGCACTGGCTGCAGCGCACCAGCCACAGCGGCCATTGGAAGGTGAACCAACGGAAAAAGGGAGACCTTTCTCTCTCTCTCTCTCTCACTGTCCACTCTGCCTGTCAAAAAAAAAAAAAGAAAGAAAATGTTATTTTCTCAAGTTGTGCATGTAGTAGATACTCCTTAAAAAATACTTCCTAACTAAACAGGAAAGACCCTACTGCCTTGAAGATGTGGATTTCCCAGCACAGCACAGTATAGAAATTAAAAGAGCATATGATTAATCAATAGTGATAAAATCAAGAATCACGGAGAAAGGAATCTTTGCTTGTGTTCTTTACACTGCAGAGAAGTTTGCCACTTCAGGACTTTGTTTCTCAGATACAGTAGCTGTGGCATGAACATTTGCTGGATGGACCTGTGGCAGAAAATGTTTATAGTATTCTCCCTCCAATTTCTTCAGAGACAGTAAGCCCTCAACCCTACTGTTAGAGATGTAAAAGTGCTTTTGGGGGTTGGAATTGAAAGAAATTGAAAGCTGTCTCCTCTGCAAGTCTGGGCAGAACTAGGGGGCGCCACAAGTACCAGGAATTGGGAAGAGCAATGTGAATGAGACTCAAGGCTTCCAAGTTCAGATAAATCCTCTTGTTGACTAAGTAATCTCTGAGTCATCTACTGAGTGTGTGTGTGTGTGTGTGTGTGCGCACACACGCTCCTTTTCCATCACAGTGAAGCAGAACTGAGGTGAAGCTTGTCCAGTTCATGGTCTGTCATCACATACTGTTCTATAATATTTGTGTATATATGCAGGATTGAAGGAGGAAGTATCCATTCATTGCCTTGGATGTTCTCAGTTTGTTGATAACATTTCCAAACTATTTTAGTGCAAAACAAAGTTCCTAGTAGGCTTAGAGCTAAAGCACTCTCTGCACACTGGCTCTTTTTTAAAAGATTTATTTATTTAGTGTAAATTCAGAGTTACAGAGAGAGAGGAGAGACGGAGAAAGAGAGATCTTCATCCGCTGGTTCACACCCCAAATGGCTGCAATGGTCAAGGAACTTCATCTTGGTCTCCCACATAGGTGGTAGGTGCCCAAGCACTTGGGCCTTCTTCCACTGCTTTTCCAAACCATAAACAGGAAGCTGGATTGTAAATGGAGCAGCCAGGTCATGAACTGGTGCCCATATGGAATGCTGATGTCGCAGGCAGCGGCTTATCCCGCTAGACCAGAGTGCTGGCCCTCTCAACACTGGTTCTTAAATCTGACATTTAGAATTGTGGCAAAATTTCTGGCAAAAATTGAGCCTGACAGTGATGTCATGGAGTGGTGTCTGTATCATGCTGAATTCATGACCATCTCCACACCCCAAAGAGAGAAGTAGAGGGGCAGGGACCTAAGAGATGGCAGTTCTGACAGGACTGCCTTCTGATATGAAATATAATCATGTTGGCCTGCCTCTATTGATATTTCTCTGTAGACAGATATTCCACTTTTAGAATATTCTATAACAGACACTGAATGTCACAAGCGATCGCATGCTATTGCTCTGTGATGAGCTGGTGCATTATTATATGCTACATTTCTTCTTGAAAGAAAGAGGTGAGTGGCAGCAGTGTATGATGTACATTACCACTAAGTGTCAGAGATGGCACCCATTCTGCTCTCTACCCTTTGTCTTGACCACTTCCCCATATTATATACTTATTGTGTTTGTCCCTACTTCACACTAGAGTGTACGTTCCACAGGATGTGTTAGTTTGTCTGCTTGTCCACCACTCTACCTTGGTGTCTTGAACAGCACTTGGCATACCATAAATAATCAAAAATACTTGACACATGCATAAGTGACATACTCTGATAGTCCTAGGTCTGAGCTTGGGTCTTCTGTTTGCTTTAATTTCTTTCTCTGTGCAGTGCTTCCAGTAGGTTGCTCTGGTCTCACCTCATGCGTTGCAATCCAGTGGTAGAATTTGATTGGATCATTCATCCATCCTCTCTTTCTCTCATGCCATAGCAGAGCCATGAAGTGCCTACTGCCCTTGCCTCTAGTGACCCCAGTGTGGCCAAAGGCGATTTCTCCTGTGCTTTGGCTTCCTCTCACCATGAGCAGAGTGAATTATTGTTGTGTCCTAATTGTCACCCTATTTTTCTAAATTAGTCTTCCTGGCAGGCCTTTTTGTACTCAAGCATTTTTTAAAAAGATTTATTTGTTTATTTGAAAGTTAAAGTTACAGTGACAGAGGGGGAGACGAAGAGATTTTCCATCTGCTGGTTCACTCCCCAGATGGCAGCAATGACCAAGGCTGGGCCAGATCTAAGCCAAGAGCCAGGAGATTTATCTGGGTCTCACACATGGTTTCAGGGGTCCGAGCACTTGGGCCATCTTCTACTGCCTTTCCAGGAACATTAGCAGGGAGCTGGATTGGAAATAGAACATGCAGGACTTGAACCAGTGCCCGTAAGGGATGACAGTGCTGCAGATGCAGCTTAACCTGCTCTGCCACTGTGCCAGCCTGCATGCACTCAAGCTTTTCAACAATCACCTAAACACTAACAAAAGTCAATAAGCACCAGGAATGAATAAGAACGGTGATTTGAGTAAAGGATTTATTTATTTATTTGGTAGTCAGAGTTACACAGAGAGAGGAGAGGCAGAGAGAGAGAGAGAGAGGTCTTCCATCCGACGGTTCACTCCCCAATTGGCCACAATGGCTGGAGCTGCGCTGATCCAAAGCCAGGAGCCAGGAGCTTCTTCTGGGTCTCCCACATGGGCAGGGGCCCAAGCACATGGGCCATCCTCTACTGCTTTCCCAGGCCTAGCAGAGAGCTGGATTGGAAGTGGAGCGGCTGGGTCTTGAACCTGCTCCCATATGGGATGCTGGCGCTTCAGGCCAGGGTGTTAACCTGCTGTGCCACAGCGCTGGCCCTGAGAAAATCTGCATTCAAATCCTTATGTTAGCATTTACCAGTTTATGCCCTTGAAGAAGTGCCTCATTCTCCCTAACAGTTCCCTTATCTGCAAAAGTGAGTTCATGGTGATATCTGCCTCATATAGTGGCATGGAGTAGGCATTCACTAAACATGGCATGTTCATGTAAGAATAATCTATGTCTAGACATATCTCTCCAGGTTCCATCACTTGTGCACTCCCCAGACCCATCTCTCACAGTTCCCACTGGATTTAAGTTAAGAATCATGTAGTAAAAGCTGAGCCACATCCTCTGCCTGTGCACAGGCACAATGATGTCCATGAACTGAGGGGAGTCCTGCCCAAACACTGACTGGGACAAAAAGATTTCCAAAGACACTTTTTAATAGGGAAAAGTGTTTACATCTTAGGAATGCTAGCTGTTGTTTGAAAAATATTGACATTTTAAAAATATCAATTTCTACTATCACCATGATTTAATTAAAAGCTGTCAATATTCCCTAAACCTAGAAAGGATTTCTCATTGGAATACAGAACAGCAAGCCGTTCTCAAAAAGAATATCTAGCAACTATACTATCTATCTATGCTATGTTATCTGTGAATCCATATACTTGTCTATTAAATTGCCTTTGTTTTTCTCATTTCACTGGAAATCTCTGAAAACATGATATAGACAAACATTGGTCCACAGACTGCCATTTGTCTCAAGTTTTTGTTTCGAGTTTTCTCTGAAATCCTCCAAGGAAGATTCTGGAACCTTCTTTGAGCACTACTACTAATGTCCAATCTTTCTCCCTGTCAGGAATCTCAGTCAACATTACAATGTGAGTGCTGTAGATTGTGACTTGCTTTATCACCTTTATATCTCCTCACTACTAACAAATAATGGATCCATGCCAACGTATCAGGCACTATGCTTGTATAACCTGTATAGAGTTGGGCCATATAAACTATTCTGGATATTCCAACGTCCACCCTTGAATAATTTTTTCCTCTCACAACTGTGATACTTTGCTTCTACTAGTTGGCTTCACCCACAGTGCCCTTACTTCAGAACTTCTGGAAAAGAAAAGACATAATTAAATAAAAAATTAAATAATGCAAGAGGCAATAACCATTCCAACAACCACTTGAAGAACATCATATCAACATCATATGAGGGGACAATGTTATGATGCAGTGGGTTAAGCGGCAACTTGCAACCACTTGTTTCCTATATCAGAGTGTCAAGTCTCTGTTGCTTCCCTTTCCAATCCAGCTCCATGCTAAAATACCTGGGAAGGCAGCAGGAGATGACCCATGTGCTTGGGCTCCTAGTGTCCATGTGGAAGACCTGGATGGAATTCCTGCTGGCTCCTGACTTTGACCTGGCTCAGAACTGACTATTGTGTTCATTTGGAGAGTGAACCAGTGGATGAACGATCTCTCTCTCTCCCTCTTACCCTTCCCTTCCCTTTCCTCTCCTCTCCCTGTGGCCCCCTCTCCCAACCATCACTCTGCCTGTAAAATAAATAAAAACATACATAAATCTTTTTAAAGATTTATGTATTTATTTAAAAAAGCAGAATTACAGAGAGGCAGAGAGAGAGAGAGAGAGAGAGAGAGAGAGAGAGAGAGATCGATCTTCCATCCACTGGCTCATTCCCCAAATAGCTGCAACTAGAGGAGGTTGGCCCATCCAAAACCAGGAGCCAGGACCTTCTTCCAGGTATCCCACAAGGGTGCAGAGGCCCAAGGATTTGGGCCATCTTTCACTGCCTTACCAGGCCATAGCAGAGAGCTGGATCCAAAGAGGAGCAGCCGGATCTCGAACCTGTGCTCTTATGGGATGCTGGCACTGCAGGTGGCAGCTTTATCTGCTATGCCACAGCACTGGCCCCCATAATTCTTTTTAAAAGACAGCATGATTAATTGCCAAACAAATGGTGTTGAAAATCTATTCTTTACTAACCCAGAATTAAGCACTGTTGATTGGTGTGTGAAACATTTCTGTTAACTTTTTTGTTCATAAGATGGCATGATCCCCTCCATTTTTGAAACCACCTATTTGTTCTGGTTTCAAAAAAAATAATAACCTCCATTTTTCAGACAAATCTCTTTGTTTTTACTCCAATTTTCTGATTTTTATCTAACTAATGGTCTTAGCATGAATCTTTCTATTCACTGCCCTAGCATCAACTCTTTTTTTTTTCCTGTCTTAAGTCCTTTCAACTTCTTTGATCAAACCTCTCTGATTCTTTAGTGTACCCACAACAATGACTTCCACCAACTACTACGTTATTATGTCTATCATATCCTCTGTAATTTTTCATAGACGTCGCATTATTGGCTCCCCTACCGGCCCTTGCATAGCTGGTTTGGTGCTACCATTGGATGTTGCCTCTTCCTCCTTAACTAAATGTGTCTCAGCAAGTATAACCCCATCTCCAAGCTTCCCCCAGCCCCTACTGTGTTTATTTTTTCATTTCACATGTCTCATCAGGTTAACTTTCAGTTACCAGCCTATTGTGTTTATATATATACACACATACATATGTGTATACCTATGAATAGAACTAAACTGAACAAACTGTAATTCTTAGCACTGGATTGGGATTCTGAAGACAAGTCTTAGATCCTGTAAAGTTCCATGCTGGATATCTTTGAACAAGTCTCTAAACCAGGAGTGGCCAAGAGTGAAATGACAATATCAGAAATTGATACTTTAAAAAAATTCCTTTATTGGCCAGCGCCGTGGCTCAACAGGCTAATCCTCCGCCTTGCGGCGCCGGCACACCGGGTTCTAGTCCCGGTCGGGGCACCGGATTCTGTCCCGGTTGCCCCTCTTCCAGGCCAGCTCTCTGCTGTGGCCAGGGAGTGCAGTGGAGGATGGCCCAAGTGCTTGGGCCCTGCACCCCATAAGAGACCAGGAAAAGCACCTGGCACCTGGCTCCTGCCATCGGATGAGCGCGGTGCGCCGGCCGCAGCGTGCCGACCGCGGCGGCCATTGGAGAGTGAACCAACGGCAAAGGAAGACCTTTCTCTCTGTCTCTCTCTCTCACTGTCCACTCTGCCTGTCAAAAAAAAAATAAAAAATTAAAAAAAATTCCTTTATTTGATTAAATAAAAAATTAGCAATCTCATAAAGTAGACTTTGACCCTAGCAGTAGAAAAAAAAAAACACAAAACAAAACAAGCCTGGTTTTTGGACATGTGACAAGGTCATTTATACCAATCTGACAAACCACAGGTTAGCAGACAGGAGAAGATGAGGGTTGGAGGGGTGTGGCTCTGATCAGGTGATGTTTAACTTTAAATCCAGGGAGGCCTGTGGGAGATGGGCTGGAGAGCCAGTGAGTAGCTAAGCTTAGAAAAGCATATCTAGCTACAAAATACTCATTACAGTATCAGATAAGTTATTCAAAGTATCCAAATTGATAAATCAACAAATGAGAAAATGTATGTGACTACAATTTATAAAGTCTGAGCTGTACACAAATAAGTCAGTACAATGCTCTGCAGCTGATGAAATCCTGCTTATATTTCATGCATGTACTTGGCGCTTTTGGATATGGAATGGAGATGAATATGGGCATCTGAGTCTAGGTCATGGGCCTATCCCTGACCCACTGGAGAGCTTCTCCTCTCTCACAGTTTATGTTCTTACCTTAAAAAAGGAGGAGCCCTTTGTTCTGGTTTCAATTAACATTCAATGTTTTAGTCCATTGTCTTCAACAAAAGCATATCAAATAGTTGCACCTTTTCTTCTGTATGGTACCTCTTAATATTTCTCTCAATAATTCATTTAACCATTATCCATAATATCCTTTTTCCAATGAAGTGATAGGTTACATGAACGTGCTTCTCAGGAATTTTATTTCATTAAAGTTAATTTAGAAGTACAATACTGCTAATACTTCACTGTGTTGTGTATTCTGTCATCTGAACAAGTGGATATTCTGTCTCAATTTAAGATCAGAGATGGAATTTCAGAGATAAGTGAACAACATTATATCTATTATATCTATCTATGTTTAACATTAGGCTGACCATCTGTAGCTAAAGGATCCTAATTTGGGGAGAAAAAATAAACCAAATTTTTAAATATTACTTATGTGCAAAGATGTTGATTTTTTTTTAAAGAAATGAATGGTATGTATCTTTCGAATTCATGGATAACTGCCCTCAAGTGATAGTTGTCATGAATATAAATAAAATCGAAGAGGCCAATTTGTTACATAAATAACCCAAGGGCAACCAAATGAAAAGAGAACAATTCAACTTCACATCCAAATGTTTTGTTTGGACAATGACAAACTCATGCACATTTTAAATGTTCGACATGTGTTGAATGTTAGGGTTATCCAGTTAAAATATCAGGATTGATTGATTTCTTTTGATTTTCCTTGAGGGTAATCAACTGGCCCTAGATGTAATCAATGAGCAATTTACAAGGAAACTAAATCATTCCTTTCAACTATATTCACATCTCTAAGAACTATTACTGGGGGAACAATTTATATAAAAGAATATGTAGGCCAGGAAGCCTGAGTTCTGGTGCATTATTTTCTAAGTAGCAAATATGTGACCTTGGACAAAATGCGTTCTTCTTTATGGATCAGTTTATGCACGTATACATTCCTTTGATGAATGTAATCTTACTGAAATCTAAATCAAGTATGTCACCACACAGAACTCTCTAATGGTTTTCAATTGGGGAACGCACCAGTATTTGCAAAAACACTTTGAATCTGTATCTCTGGCTCCCCATTTTTCCTCCTCCCTCCTATGTATAGATTTTTTTTTTTTTTGGACAGGCAGAGTGGACAATGAGAGAGAGAGATAGAGAGAAAGGTCTTCCTTTTTCCATTGGTTCACCCCCCAATGGCCGCCACGGCCGTCACTCTGAGGCTGGTGCACCACGCTGATCCAAAGCCAGAAGCCAGGTGCTTCTCCTGGTCTCCCATGCAGATGCAGGGCCCAAGGACTTGGGCCATCCTCCACTGCACTCCCTGGCCACAGCAGAGAGCTGGACTGGAAGAGGGGCAACCGGGACAGAATCCGGCACCCCGACCAGGACTAGAACCTGGTGTGCTGGTGCCACAGGCGGAGGATTAGCCTAGTTAGCTGTGGCGCCGGCCTTATGTATAGATTCTTGCTTGCTGTCTCCATCCCAGCTAACCTGGCTACCAAGAGACCATGCACACTGCCTCCCTCTTTCCTCTGCTTTTCCATGAGGGTGATTCACTTCCTGTCTTTCATAATGCTTTACTTAAATTTCACATTCTCAATGATGCAATGTCATCCCAACACTGCATAAGCCCTTTCCTTCTCAGTTTTTCTCCATGGCATTTACAATCATCAACCATAGGTCAAAATTTACTGGCTTTACTGGTAGTTTTATGTCAAGTTAACATCTTTGGTCTAATGGTTAATTTTATATGTCAACTTGACATTCTGTGGGAAGGATTGCCCACATCACTGATAAAACATTATTTCTAAGTGTGTCTGTGAGGGTGTTTCTGGAAGAAGTATTTGAATTAGTAGACAGAATAAAAATGATCTGACCTTATGAATGCAGGTGGGCATCATCCAATCCACTATAGGTGCAGATAGAACAAACAAGCAGAGGAATGGTGAATTCTCTCTCTCCCTCTTCTTGAGCTGGGATGTTCATCTTCTGTCCTTTGATCCTGAAGCACCTGGTTCCTGGGCCTTCATAATTCAGATGTGAATCAGTGCCTTTTCCTCCAACCACTTTCTCTGTTATCTGGCCTTCAGTTTGGGACTGGGAGTTCTACCACTGGCTTCTGTGTTTCTCCTGCCTTTAGGTGGTTTTTATTTTTTTAATTATTTTAAAAAAATATTTATTTATCTTATTTGAAGGAGTTACTCAGAGAGAAGAAGAGACAGAGAGAAATTTTCCATCCACTCATTTAATCCCCAAATGGCCACAACTGCCAGGGCTGTGCCAAGCTGATGCCAGGAGTCAGGGACTTCTCCTGAATCGCCCAGTGGATACAGCAGTGCAAGCACTTGGGACATCTTCCTCTGTCTTCCCAGGTGCATTAGCAGGGACCTGGATCAGAAGTGGAGCAGCTGGGACATGAACCGGCTCCCATCTGGGATGCTGGCATCGCAGGCAGTGGCTTTACCTGCTACACCACAGCACCAGCCCCTTAGATTGTTTTTAGACTAATTTCATAGTTCATCTGCTTACAGACTGCATGTGTTAGATTATCATAGCCTCCATAATCATATAAGCCAATTTTTCTTAAGTCGCTAAGTATCTGTATCTATATAGCCTATTCTGTTATTATGGAGAAGCCTGTCAAACATACTGGTATTTCTTGTTTAGTGTCTGTGGGAGCATCTAGCTTTTCTATAAGAGATTGGAGAAAGCTTCAAGTTGAGCTTTGTAGCATTTCATCAATTGGACAAGGCCAGAAGTACCAAAAGGAGAGAGAGGTTAGGGGTAAAAGTATTCCTTACATCACAGAGTTCTAAAACTTAAAAGAAGCACTGTACATGCAGGTGTTCTGAAAATAATACAAGGGCTGGTGTAGCAGGTAAAGCTGTCATCTGCAGCTCTGGCATCCAATATGGGCTCCAGTTCGTGTCCCAGCTGCTCCACTTCCAATCCAGCTCCCTGCTAATGTGCTTGGGAAATCAGCAGAGGATGGCTCAAGTACTTGGACCACTTCACCCATGGAGGAGACCTGGAAGAAACTCTGGCTCCTGCGTTTGACCTGACCCAGCCTTAGTCGTTGCGGCCATTTGAGGAGTGACCAGTGGATGGAAGGTTCTCTCTCTCTCTCTCTCTCTGTCTCTTCTTCTCTCTCTTTGTAACTCTTTCAAATGAATAAAATTAGTCTTAAAAAAAGAAAAAAACGTTATTAATATTTACCTGTGTTAAATTTTCTTTTCCCATTGGAGTCATCTTCACAAAACATTCCATGATTTAACTTTATGACAAAGGATCATATACATTTCAATTCTAATGGAATAGATTATCAAAACTAAGATATTATTAGTATTGGTCAAAGAATATGTATTAAGGTATATATGAACGATTTAGCATGCCTAAGCATTTTTAGATCTGTTTTTCAGTAATTAAAAGCTGTTATCTCTAATTTCTCAGGCTGAGTACAAATTAAGTAGGACACTGTGAAAAAAATTAGTCTTAAAATAAGCCATGCTATATTTCTCAAGTGTACAAATTGTTAATTAGGAATGGGAAGTGAACAGAAGGGGCTTAAAATAAAGACCTTCAATTTCAAATTAAAACTGAAAGTGAACTATGTTTGGCACACGCATTTATAAAAAGCTAAGAATTACATGGCCCAATACAAAACTTGAGAATTTCTGAAATGCTTAAATAATTTTGATTTATCTTTACATCTATTGACTGAAATGTACATTTTGTCTTTTATTTTGTATATAATTTTGAACATTTTAGAACTGATAGCAAATATGAGAAACTATTTTTATATCATTACATTTACTTCAATTTCCCCTTTTTGTAACACAGTCAAACCTTGTACACATTGAAATCCATTTCCTGTTTTTTAGTCGTTGAGATCAGTCATCAGCAATTTTTGTTCTGCAGCACAAATTTTAAAACATCTGAAAACTTGGATTTCTTTGCACTAAACCCAAAATGACTATAATTCTCTCAATATCTTCTACATGACTTTTTGTTAATTTTATTTTTAATTATAAATTAACAAGTTATAATTGGATCTACTTCTGATGGGCAAAACAATGTTATGATTTATGAATACAGTGTGAAATAATTAAATCAAACTAATTAATATATCCACCACATTAAATATTTATCAGTTGTGAGGATGAAACATTTGAAATTTTGTCTCTTAGATATGCACAATACATTATTATTTACTGTATCTGCTATGCTGTGTAATAGATCTGAAATAACAGCAATTACAACAACAACAACTTATTCCTCTTGTCTGAGGCTTTGTACCTGTTTACTCTCATCTTCCTATTCTTTCCTACTCTCCCCTTGTTCAGGGGAAATGTGGGCAGAGAATACAGCATATGCAATGGACTGCAGTTTGCAATGGGAAGTCATGTTTGGGAAACTATTAATAGTTTGATATATTTAAAGCTAAGATATGTTTGTGGGAATGGGAGAAGTCAAGTCAGCTATGGAAAGCGACCACCAAGGAAGGGTTCTGAAAGTCAAACATTAAGAGCAGCTTAGAAAAAATTTAGATCTGGCCTTACATCTAAAAATATGCTATCTTCCAATTGTGTTGAAGAAGCACTTAAAATTTTGGGGTAAACCTTCTCCAAAACAGCATATTGTGAATTTTAGAAGTGATATTGATTAGTTCTACATATTTGTTCCGTGAATTAACTGATTTACAGCTAGGTGACCAGATAAGGATGGCCTATGATATTTTTGTATGGCATTTAAGATGTAAATAATACAAGGCTGGCACTGTGATGAGGTGCCTGTGTCCTATATGGACACCAGTTCAAGTCCTGGCTGCTCTACTTCCTATCCAGCTCCCGGCTAATGCGCCTGGGAAAGCAGTGAAAGATGGCCCAAGTGCGTAGGCCTCTGCACCCACATGGGAGACTCAGAGGAAGCTCCTTGCTTTGGCCTGGCCTAGCTCCAGCCTTTGTGGCCATGTGAAGAGCAAACCAGCTTATTGAAGATCTCTCTCTCACACACTCTCTGTCTCTGTTTCTCTCTACATATAACTCTGAGTTTCAAATAAATATATGAATCTTTAAAAAATGTAATAATGCTTAGAAAGTCCCAAAAGCCCTGTTAGCTCACAACGACAACAATCAAGTGGTTTTCCAGAGAATATAAAAATTACTTGGACAAAGGCTTAAAACTTGTTAATTATTTATGCAAAAAAGGCGATAATATTCCACCAACAGCTTTCCATACTTAATGTAATCCTCACGAGAAAGATTCAAATGAGCATAACCATCAGAGACTTTGTAGACAACATCGGGATTCTGGGCCAGTTCTGTGCTGGGAGGGGGTCAGCCTGGCCTGACTGCTGCTTGGCTGCTGACTGTGCTGTCCTCTTCCAACAGCAACGAGCACCCAACTCCCAAACAATCTTTACCTCCATCCTGCAGTCAGTTCATTCCTAAGTAAGGAACACTGTAAGGAACTGTATTTTAGCATATTACTTGATTCGGTATTACTTCATATTTGTTCTTACAGTCCTGGGAAACGTGCTTTGATAAAGCATTTTTGGAAGGTAATCATGAAGTGAACAGCTGGGTCCCAGCCCTTCTTTCTCAGCTTTTCCAAGAGCTACATCTCACGGACATGACTGGACTTTCTCCCCTTTCTGCTTCTCTATGCCTGTCCTCCTCCACTCAGTATATCATGATGCTGGGCTATGCACCACCTCTGAGCCAGTGTAACAATTTATGGACCTGGATACCTGCTATGTTCATATCTGTGGCCCTAATTTTAAATCCCGCACTGAAAATGCTTGTTGACAAGAGCATACTCTGAGAAGCCAGGGAAACAGTTGGCTTTCATTAAAAAGGCTATTCTTGACCCTCACTGTTACAGTTTTTAGATGTGGTAGCTGATTAATTTTATGAGTTTGGACTTGCTCTTCAAAGGCTTAACTACTCCATTATAATAGCAAGATTAAGGCTTTACAGGAAGCTGAACTCTTCAATTCTCACTCCATTCTTTTGTGATTCCTTAATTCTCTTGAACCAAACAGTACTCTTGATTGCTTGAGGTTGGAGGTAAACTAGCAAATTGTTTAACTGGATAGTGGAAAATGGAATGAATAGTTTTGAAAACCAAGCACCCTCGCTAACACAAATAGCCCATTTTTTACACATGCTTCTTAACTTGGTTTCCAACCAAGACTAGCTGGAAAACTTTAGCCCATCATAAAAGAGCCCAGTGTCTGGTCCTGGCCCTCATTCATCAAAAAATAGCATGGCAAGGATAAGCATTTGGCCTAGTAGTTAAGATGCCCATATCCCATTTTGAAGCATCTGGGTTCAATGCCTGGCTCTACTCCTGACTCCACCTTCCTGCTGATATAGACTCTGAGAGGCACTGGTGATGGCTCTAGTGACTGAGTTTCCAACTTCCAGCTTCAGCCCCAGTTAGAGGCCATTGTGGCCAGTGAAAGGAATATCCCTTCTTCTCCACCACACCTCCCAGCTTCTCAAGAAAAAGAAAAAAGAGTAAATAAAGTTAGAAAACCAGCATAGCTGAATCACTTAATTCCAAGTGCTTTATTTGTCATTATACCCTGAGTTTCATGGGTTTACCCCAGGCGAAAACTATACCTGTTTTCCTTTCTCTTTTGCAGATGATTTGTTGTTGCCTCAGACCTTTGTCCTGTAATCATAGAGAAAATAAATAAGAAGGAGAGGACATTGGGAATATATAGCTTTGTTCAGACCTGGGCTGTCAGTGGCTGGCTCAATCACCTTTTTAGTAGTCATTTGATGTACTGAGTGACTCAACGAAGTAACGGTTTTTAAATAAGAAAGGAAGAATATCTCTTTTAGAGATAACGAGTCATTTACATTGGAGCAATTTTTATTTTTTAATTTAGAACTAAATAATGCAAAGTATGGTTTGTATTTTTAGCCTGTCATCATCTCGTGATATTTAAACACTTTTCAAAAGTATGTTATTAACCATTCTGCTTCTGAGGAGAAATCCTACTGATTTAGAATTTGTGATCCAAAGGAAGGGCTGTGGGAATCACAAAGACCATGTAGAGGAAAGATAGGAGCAACCATGCCCGTCCTGACTCAAGGAAGATGGACGCATGATGTATCTTCTGCTCCTCTTCCTCAGGCACTGTCTTTGGTCATCTTGTTGCAAGAACCTGCCAAGCGGGTGCAGCATAGAGCCAGGAAGTAATGTAGGCATTGGCACAATTCCAAACACATGAAAGCAGAGTCAATGACTCTCCTTTGAAAATAGGATTCAACCCTAACAATAATGAAGCGGTGGTTTTTTAGACAACGTCAGACTGGAAAAGAAAACTGTCTTCAGCAGCCCTGTACTTCTGCATTCTTATTGTCTGACTAGGGAAGCAGCCCAGGCAGTACTGAAGGTTAATCTCAGGATTTGTGTGGCATCAGTAATTCACTCTGTAGAGCTGGACCTGTGCTCAGGTTCACAGCACACACAATCAGTTGCATCCACAAGAAAGCAGTATGCTGAAATGTCCAAACAAAAAGAATAATTTCTTCTTGGGACTGAGGTCTTGTTTTTCAAGGATCTTGTTTTTGAGGTATAACACCAGACAAATCATTGACTCTTGGGGTGTTTTAAAGTTTAGAAACATTTGGGAACAGATTCATCCCATCCTTGACCCAGTTGCAGAGACAAACGGTCTGCGAGGAAGGAGAGGTGGTGAATCTGCATCTTGCTGTTGTGTGTGATTGCCTCAGCTGGGGTCAGGCCAAGGGCTGTGGCCTCCCTGATTTCATGTCGCCCTTACACTGCACGCTTTGAACTTCCATGCACACTCTCGGGAAACCGCTGAGCTCTGTCGGGCAGTAAAACAGGTCATCAGAAGCAGCTCTGCAAGCTGGATCTGTTTACCATTATCAGTTATTATCACCTAGACACAGCCTCCTGTGAAGGTTTTGTATCTGAGATGGCTGCCTCTAAAGTCGTGGTGGCAATTAATAACATCCACACCTAAATTAGAATTCCTACCATGGCTCTTGCTGGTCATATAAAATTCTTCCTGTTTCTTTCATAAATTAGTTGATAACTCTGCTTCTGTTTTGAGTGAAAGGATTTTAATTACACGATGCTTGGGAGCACAAAGCTTCATCTCTCTGGCACCAGACAATGGAGGCTGGGGATGGAAGACCATTAAACCTTCATTGAGGCTGTTGACGCATTTGTAATGGTGCCTGTGGTCCTCTCTGATAGCACAGACAATAAATCAAAACCTTAGGATGTTCTTTTCATTAGCCAATGATTTTATAGCCTGTGGTGGCTTTTTAACCATCCATGTGTAAAATGGAGTGGTATAATTTGTAATTATGGGAAATAACTAGTTTTAATTCCCCCCAATCGATACGAAGGGCTTTCATATGATTCTGAAGATTCAAGTTGTGCATTGCTAGTCTCCCATTAGTGGGCACAATCCACTGTGCTCCCTGGGAACTAGCCCAGGTTTTTCCCTCTGCCCTTTAGTGGGGGTTCCACTACTCCTGGAACTCATAGTTGCAGTATGGATCCCAACCTGATGACCAACAGAAAATCTAGTTGGTCTCCTGGACAAAAGAGGGGGTGGGAAGAATTGATGGGGCAGTGCCTTCCCCTTTGAGGAGAAGTATGGAGAGTTAAATTTCTGGAGAAGTAGGAGAGCTCTGCATTCTCCCTCCTGCTCTAACCTGGACCAAGTGTGTGGACCAGGATTTTTATCTAATTGCTCCTAGTCTCAGTTGCACTATCTGTAACATGAAAGTCCTAGCACCTGCCTGTTCAGAGGACTGATGAGATGATGTCTGTCACAGTGTCATTTCGCATTCCTGGTTCAGGAAAAGATGCTCAGTAAGTCTAGATACCTTGATTTGCTCATGTACCTGTGGCCCATGCCAGAGTGGTCTGACTTCCTTATCTCTTCCCAGAGAACTGCATGAAAAGCCAGGAATTCTATGGCTCTCTTCATGTTCTCAGATACTTTTTGTTTTCTGATAGGGAGTAACAAATAAAAATTTAATCTCAGAGTCCTAGTTTGCTATGTGGAATATGAATTTAATTTGAACTCAGCTCCCAGTGTTAGAGAAACTACGGCAGCAAGGACAAGTGATAAAGCTATGTTTACTTTGAAGTGCTGAGTGAGTAGCCTTGATTGTCAGAAGGTTTCTGGAAATATCTGTGAAATTCTTTCATTGGAAGACACTGTGACTCATGAAGACAGGAAGTCCTATAATCCCACTGGGGTGAATAATGGCATAAATCCCATTTCCAGGAGGACTTCTGGCAGTGCAATCTGTCCTGTCTTCTTGTCTTATAGTCTTACTACTGCATGGGGAAAACAGCTGTTGGTGGCCTTATTTTCCATCAACTATTTGACATGTTCAAGGCTGACACATTTTCAATTTGTGTATCTCCTTTTCATCAGTGCCACTAGCAATATATGAGCTACCAAAACTATTCATGACATGACCTATTAAAGCTTATTTCTTCAGATAAGAAGAGTAGGATTAATTCCACTTTGAGTCTGCCTTATGTCATTGCTACATTATTAGTTATTATCATATTAATACAAAGGGCTTATTAAAACCAATATTAAAATATAGTATTTTTGTATAATATTCAATAGTTCTAATTGCATGTTATAATAATATCAATTTGCTCAGCATCCACCAAGTGTCACGCTTTAGGTATCTTCCCAACATCTAAGCAAGATGGAAATTATTGTCTCAAAGTTAGCAATAAGGAAAATGAGCAAAGCTCAGAGAAGTTTAGCAACTCTTTCAGTGTCATATAGCTAACCATGAGCAAAGGTAAGACACAAATCCAGTATGGTTTGACTCTAAAGCCAAGAGGTTTTCACCATATCCTGCTGTACCTCTTGAGCAATGGATCAGGCGCCAGTGAAAGATGTGCTATATATGGAATAAAAGAGCCTACAGCAGTTCATAACAGAGCTTAAAGAGCAGTAGCTATTTTAGTCTCTATTAATGTTGTAAATGTGCCAAATAAGTGTCACTTTCATGTGGGAAAATTCTAACTACTTCATGAACTACATTTACAAGGAGTTGCTTAATTTACTACAGTTTGTTTATGAGTGCTCTTGTGTGAGATGAATCGTTTAGGGCAGTTTATTTCCAGAGTTATACCAGAAGAAGATTCATAAAATACAAACAAGAAACTCAAGGCAACTCAGCTGCACTAGGTGGACAGAAGATCACGAGTGCTGGCTGCCCTTAGAACTGAAAGAGCGCTGATTCCTGTTTGATGTGCAGGTTGTTACCAACTCAACACTTGAAATACAGCCAGTGTTCAACCCAGGCAAGGTTAACTGGGGGCCTCTGCTTGAACATAAAAGAAACAACATGGCAGAAAGAGATTCCACCAACTGGCTCTCAGGAGTTGAACAGGAGTTTTTATTGGGTAGAGGAGGACTACCTGCTCCCTCTGGGTCTCTGGCTTGTCTGCAGCGCACAGCACTAGGCTCAGTGTTCTATTCAGGCGCTGCTGCTCATTGCTGCCTCCCCAGGAAGACAATATATTGGCTGGGCTACTAGCTACTGGGATAATAGCTACTGGCCTAGTCTGTGTAAGCTCCCAGGTTAGGGATGTCGCTAATGGGGCAGAAGGGGATCTTGTGCTGTTAAGTTCTGGATGCTCATTGCTTCTGATTGGTTTGGGACTGTGTAGAGCAGCCTGTAGTCAGAGAACATGTGCTTGGTTCAGAAGGAGCTTGCTTTTGTGAGTCCTGTTTCTATTCAGTCTCAAGATACCTAATGTGTTTCATAAGGCTAAGTGACCTTGAAGCTTTTTCTTTAGAAACTCTGAATTGGATCTTTATGCTACAGGTTTGCTTTCTTCTAAAAAGATTTTGTTACCATACTTAATTTAGGTCGAAATACTATGATTCTTGACACCTTTGTCTCATATCCATGCCTAACCCATGCTCACCTTAAAGATATGAGAATATGAGCACCTGTTCCCACCTAGGCACCTGGTTTCAGCCACCGTCATTTCTTGCTGAATTTCTGCAATGGCCTCTGAGCTGGTCACCTTGCTTCACCCTTGTCCCCTTGGTCTGTTCTCTACACGACAGAGTGATCACCTAAAACCTTAGTTAGCAAGTTGCTTCTCTGCTTGTACCCTTCATTGTGCCCCATGTCTGTCAAGGCAAAGTCCTACACAACCTATGGACTCTTCTCTCTCCTTTGCCTCTCTGACCTGTTTTCCCCCTACATTTCTTACTCCCTGATGTCTTCTTTGGGTACCCTGGGCATACCTTTGCATTCGTGGTTACAGCTATCTGAGAGACTCTTTCTCCGGTTATCTGCTTATCCAGTGATCGCACATCACTCAAGTTTTGACTCCAGTGTCACCTGTTCTTATTTAATATTACAACCTGCTGCCTTACTCTGTCCCAATGCTTCCTTTTTACAGTGTATGTTAACTTACTTATTGTGTTCATTGGCAGACTCCCCCTGTAGGAATACTACAGGACAGCAACTACCTTTGTTTCATTTGCTGGTCTATCCCAAGGCCTATAAAAATCCATGGTATAAAGTAAATGATCAATAGAAGTCGCAAAATATTGAATAGATTAAGGTGAGTGCCAGCATAGGGAAAGAAAAACTGTGGTTTTACCTTATGTTTTAATATTTGGCAGAGATTTTATAAACATTGTGTATGATTATGCAAGTGGATAATTTCATATTAGACAATGGTTGCACTTGGCTGACATTTTGGACTAAAGTGGCATTAGAATCCTTGCCTAGTCTCTGACACAAAGGACCATTCAAAGCATATAATAGGTTTTGGCTCTTTCCAGGTGAGAGAGGACTGGCTTTCTAGCTGAACACATGGACAGCTTCATACTTTCCAAGAATTAAATGATGTTCAAAGAAAACAGTTGCCATTCTGTTTGCTCCCTTTTCTACTCTTCTTTGCCTGTAGTAACTGGAGCTCCTCAAAGCAAAAGTACTATGAAATCACCATGACCATATCAGCAGGCATCATAGTTACTCCTTAACCAAGATATAGTCAAATAAAAGTTGTGGAGATTATCAGCAAACAACTTAGTCATAAATCTATACTAGAAGGCAATGGTGATGGGGCTGGCACTGGTGTAGCAGGTCGAGCTGCAGCCTGCAACACCAGTATCCCATGTGGGCACTGGTTCTTGTCGCAGCTGTTTCACTTCTGATCCAACTCCATGCTAACGCACCTGGGAGAAGCAGTGGAAGATGGCCCAAGTGCTTGGAACCCTGCACACACATGGGAGTCCCAGATGAAGCTCCTGGCTCCTGGCTTCAGCATGGCCCAGCCCTAGCCATTGTGGCCATTTATAGAGTGAACCAGTGGATAGAAGTGATCTGTATCTCTCTGTCTTTCTCTCTAGAAACTCTGCTTTTCAAATAAATAAAATAAATATTTTTAAAATGATAACAGAGATCACTGTCTATAGCTAATCAGTTCTAAAAGACAACAAAAGCAAACTAAAACAAAAAAAACCCAAGCAATGGACCATAGTCTGGGCCTTGTATATTTCGTATATAATGTATAGTAAGTTGTGTTTTCCTCTCTTAATTTTGTCAAACTGAGTCAATCAATTTAGCCAATTCGACTCAATATTCAGAAATTTATGCCTATATTATTGCACCCCACCCATTTCTTTCTTTTTTAAAGATTTGTTTAACATATTTTAAAACTTCTACCCCCAAATTTACCCTCTATTATTTTATCATTTTTCACATTTTCTGAAGTTGTTACTTATTTTTTTTAATTAAAAGAATACCTCAGCTTCCATAGGTTTGTGTTTTGTTTTGGTTTCTTTCTTTTTTTTTTTTTTGTTACTTTTTTTTGCCTTCTGCTTTTTTCATTTGTGTTGTGTTGTTTTATATTTTACTGAGTCAGTACTTTTGAAATCAATCTGTTCCTTTTTGTTGATTTTTAATATCTTTAGAAACAGCTGTAGTAGGGGCCAGCGCTGTGGCACTGCAGGTTAAAACGCTGGCCTGCAGCACTGGCATCCCATATGGGCACCAGTTTGAGTCCCGGCTGCTCCACTTCTGATCTGGCTCTCTGCTATGGCCTGGGATAGCAGTAGAAGATGGCCCAAGTCTTTGGGCCCTTGCACCTGCATAGGTGACTCAGAAGAAGCTCCTGGCTTCAGGCTTCAGATCAGCTCAGCTCTGGCCATTATGGTCATTTGGGCACTGAACCAGTGGACAGAAAACCTCTCTTTGTCTCTGGCTCTACCTTTCTCTGTAACTCTGTCTTTCAAATAAATAAAATAAATCTTTTAAAAAAAGGAAATAGTTGTAGTAGTTCTTCTTTAGCAACATATAATCTCAAAACCTCAGTGTCATAATATGAGGCAACTTCAAGATATTCATAGAGAAATGAAATTAAAAGGTAAGATTTTGATAAAAAATGAAACCAATGCATCATTTTTCATAAAAACATTTCCACGAACTTTTTGAAGACCCCTCATACAGTATGTTTATTTCTTGCTCATGTTATGCATCCAGTATGGTTTGTGAGTTGCCTCTGCCTCAAATGTATCTAGCTTCAGCCCAGGCAGACTGGTTTCACCATCTCTTTTCCATAGACTGTTTTTGATCCTATCAGCGAGGGAAATCTATTTACAAGCAGCAGAAAACTGAAGGCAAAATATGAAAGTACAAAACCAGTTCTCACACATCGACATCTCAGTGAAGCCAATACTCAGAAGTCCAGCACTATGGAGCACTGAAGAAGTGATACTGACACTAAAGACTTTGGAGCATAACAATTATCATGTACCTCTACCATAAAATTACTTAAATAATGAATTTTGAATGAGACAGGTTTCACCAGGCTGACTTGTTAAAAATGAAACTTTGCATGATAAAAAAAAAAAAGTAGAAACGAACTGTTCATCATTAGCTATCTGGCAAGCAATAGTTACCAAAATGAAAAATAGAAAATTAGCTTTCTTAATGAAGGTTACCTTTAGATCATTCTTGAACAAGGAAGTCAGATGCTCCTTAATGACACTGCCAAATGATCTGATACATGAAAGGCTGGCAGACTTTCTCGGTGAGAGGCCAGATGGTAAATATATTAGAGTTTGGAACCTATGTGATCCTTGTTGTGGTTATTTAATTCTGCCATTGTAGTGAAAGACAATCACACACAATGTGTAAATAAGTAGGCATGTGTTCCAATGAACCTATATTCAGAAGACAGGTGGTGAACTGGTATTGGCCTATGGCTGACTCTAGTTTGCCAACACCTTCGTTACATGATCAACATAGCTGTGCTTTCTCTAACACCAAATGATCATGGTGTAGATTTTAAAGGAAATGCACAGGAGAGGCTAAAATGGTGCCATGTTTCTCCCCTTTGTAATCCAGCTCTGAAGGAAGAACTATTAGAAACATATAAAATAATTCAATTAATGGAAAAATATTAGAATTGTTTCTATAGCATTGAAGCAATAAATTTGAAATGAATGCAATATCCGACATTATTCAGTGACATTTTGAGAATTTCAGCCCAAGGAAATAGGAGAGAAAAGAATGCAGTGAAGATATTGGAAAGGAAACTCATCATTATTTATAAGTAATATGGATCTCTACCTGGAATATCTAAGGAGAATCAACTGAAAAGCTCATAGAATTAGATAAATATCCTATAAAGTAAATATAAAGATTAATTGCTGTGCCAAATACCAGAAATCGCAATTAGAAAATGTAAGAGAAAAAACTTTCACACACAATATGTCAGAAGTTAAAATTGCCAAGGTGTAAACTTACAAAGAAATGTACAAATCCTAAATAAAGTGACTAAAAACTTTTCAAAATGGCATATAATTTCAGTTTCTCCCTACGTATATTTATAAATTCAATATAAACTCTCTGAAAGTCTCTACAGGCCATTTGTAAATCTGTACACAATAATAAAGTTCAGTGGGGAGAGCAAATGTGAAGGCAGGATTAATTAAAAAAATGAAAACAAAGAAGAACACATAAGGATACTGGCCTTTTCAAATATTAAAACTTCTTAATCCTATAGTAATTGTGTTTTATAATTTTGAAAAATAGACAATAGATCAATGGTACAGAATTTTCACTTCAAAGGTAAACTCATAAAAAGAAATGTATAACAAAAGTAGTATTGCAAATTGGTTAGGGACAGATAAACTATTTGATAAGTTATTTTAAAATAAGAAGCTTACCCATATGAGTTCTTAAACATTAAATATCATCCTCTCCTCACACCATACATGAAAGAAGAAATCTAAGTATGTAATATTTATAAAAGCATTAGAACATAGTTTATAAGCTTGGACAGAATACCACAAAATCTTGTATGCAAGGAAAAACACTGAGATATTTGATCTAAATGTATGTGTGTGTTATATTTTATGTGTTTGTATATTTATAAATATTTGTGTATATATAAATACACGTATAAATGCACAGTGTATCTTGTATGGAAGCTTAATATTTCTAATGTAGAAAGAGCTCCCCAAATTAATTAAAAATCAAAATCATTTTTAAAAGAAAATAAAGCCTAAACAGATTGAATTTTATGTAACAAGGGCTGTTTTAAGGGGTTTACTTATGTAATCCTCACAACAATATGTTCTATGATATGTTTTCCCCTAACGTTAGTAATTTTCATAGAAGACATGTTAAAACAAAAATTTTCCTCTTTTTGACAGAATTTTTCAAGATTTTAATATTAAGTGTTAGCAAGGTCTGGGTATACAGTGCCTTCCATACATCTTTTAGTGGGAGTAAAACTAGCAAAGTGTTTTTGAAGGACAATCTGGCTGTTTGGCCACTCTTTAAGTGGTCATGCTATTCTACTTAGGAATTGTGTACCTGGAAATTTCACTGATAAAAGCATTCCTTCATAAATGCTAGTATATTTGTATTGAAATATATGCAAAATAATAACCAATGATGTATGATTTCTAATAGGAAAAATTATTGGGACAATCTAAACGTTGCTAAGTATTACTGTTCCCAACCAAGAATAAGTGTAATTATGCATAAATTATTGGGAAAAATTGCACAAGAGTTGGGAATAGGCCAGTGAGATTACTGGGTATTCTTTCAATGAAGGGTAGACATTGCTGAATAGTCTATGGATTATCTAATTCTGTAACGCATCAGTACCTTTTTATTTCTGTTTGCTAGGATATTTTGTAATTCTGAAAGGCTGGAAGTTGTAGAAAATGAATATTAATGCAAATGATCCTTGTCCATAGGAACGCAAATGAATTATATTCCATAGAAATAAAACTGACTTCTGCCCAATAGAAAAGGATACCACCAAATACAATATTTAATTTTCTTATGGAATATTAACCACTTTTGCATCTATTAACAAATTTACATTGCCATTCCCGATTATCTACACTCATGTGTATGTGTATAAAATGTCATTTCTTCAAGAGGGTTGATGTTTGGTGCAGCAGTTGAGTTGATGCTTGGACTTCCATGTCCCAAATTGAAGTGCCTGGGTTAAAGTCCTGACTCCATTTCTGATACCAGCTGCTGCTAATGCAACCCTGGGAATGGCTCGAATACTTTGGTCCTGGCCACCTACGTGAGAAACCTGGATTGAATTTCTGGCTCCTGGCTTCAGCCTGGCCCAGCCCCTACTATTGGGGGCATTTGGGGTGTGAACTAATACATGGAAGATCTCTGTATCTCAAATAATAAATAAAAATAAATTCTAAAAGCCTTTTTCTAAAAAAAAAAATATTGTGTTTTTGGTTCCTCATTGCACTAGTCTTTTTTTAAAAAAAAGATTTATTTTATTTATTTGAAAGACAGAGTTACAGAGCGAGGTAGACACACACACACACACACACACACAAACACACAGAGGTCTTCCATCCACTGGTTTACTCTCCAAATGACTGCAACGGCCAGAGCTGAGCTGATCTGAAGCCAGGAGCCAGGAGCTTCTTCCAGGTCTCCCACATGGGTGCAGGAACCCAAAGACTTGGGCCATCTTATACTGCTTTCCCAGGCCATAGCAGAGAGCAGGATCAGAAGTGGAGCAGCCGGGACACGAACCAGCGCCCATATGGGATGCCGGTGCTGCAGGCCATGGCTTTAACCTGCTGTGCCACAACACCAGCCCCTGCACTAGTCTTAAGATGTTACTGATTTCCTAACTTATGAATCGAAAATAATCTTTGACATGGACATTTAATACTTGCATAAGAGCCAGGATTGCAATTTTTTGAAAATTTTATCTCAGCATAATATTCAAGCAGTTGCTTTTTTATGAGACAAGAAGTTCTTTAATGCATAGTCTTTTCAGTAGTTTAACCATCTGTTCTTATTCAAAATCAAATGAACTTTACTATGCCCTGGACAAGAACAAGATTTTATTTAGTGATTCAGTTGCACTCTTTGTTGGGACAATGGTGTAGCACATCTGTTGTACGTGAAAACAAAATGAGCCAGAAAAGAAACTGGTAGTTTTGATTGTCTTACCCCAAGGTCCTTCAACACAGACCGAAGATAAAATTTATACTAAAGGAGAAGGGGACTATAGAAACCAAGAGTGTGAGGCATTGTATTAAACCCATTAAAAAAAAAACTCTTTAGCTCTTTTGAAAATTAATATATTAAGGCTAGACCTTGAGAGGAAAAGAATGTCATCCTTGCTGTTTTTCCCCCTTGCCAAGATAAAGCACATTTGGGTATTACACTTCAAAAAAAAACAGAGCTGTGCACTTTCTAACCCATTTGGCCAGACACGGGATGCTGACACTGGTGTTTGTCCAGGTAGTAGTAGGGTCACCACAGCAAAGAGTTTGTCACACGAGCATCTCCTTTTGCCACATAAGCAATGCTTTGGGGAGGAAAAAAAAACTCAGGGTGCTTCTGGAGCAAAAAAATAAATAAATAAAACAGGAGCGAGAACTCAATCTATAGAGCTCAGTGAAGTGCCACTTGCTTCTTTTCTTCACACAATCAGTTAATCACCTTATGCCGAAATTGTCAGGGCCTGAGTTGAAACAGCGAATCCAATTTTTTTCTCTCCTTTAAATGTCTCCTTCTCAGTTATACAGTATTTTATGAAAAATTGATGTCTTGCTAGTCAACATGATGAATGTTGGGACATGCAGGGAATAGTCTGAAGAGTTTGTTTTAACAGTTATGCATTTAAATTGTCCCATTATAGTGGACATGTTTCTGCTGCCAACAAAAAGTCAGTTCTTAAAGGTCCAGTTCTCCTAGAATTTTTTTTGCTGCTTTCAATCATTTTGATGGCAATCCTGATGAATTCATGAATTAAAATTATTTCATCCAAATGTTAGATTTCAAGGTGGTAGTCTGGGGCCTCTTTTTCTTTTATTTCAGGGCTTTCACACATAATACTGAAGATATTGAGAATATAAAGATATGATACGATCTCTAAGGAAAACCTTTGGATACCTAGGCTCAATGGGGCATTTGCCTGAAAGCAATTAAGCTGTGCAATGTGCATCTGCATAAAAACCATTTCTGCAACTCACTGGACTTTTGTTTAAATTCTGTTCTTAGGTCAAGGTCCTATCCATGGATCTTTGCTCATAGACGATACTTGATAAATATTTATTGAATGAAAGAGCACAGAAAAAAATATCATCCATTACTCTATTGCATTGGTGGAAAAATAAAAGAAAATTTTCTTTCCCCTTTCTCCTCTTTACTTCTTATCCCTAAATCATGGATTTATAGGGTAACATATCTACACCTTAGGAGCCATTAAAACCAATTTCTACATCTTACACAGGAAGTGACTGAAGTCTGGAGTTTTGGAATAGCTTGCCCATGACTACCCTGCAAGGTAATGGCATGACAGACACATGGCAAACGCAGGCCTGCCAGCTGTAAATCCAATGATGCTCATGCCAGATTCGGCAAAGGATAAAGTGAAACGGGCAACCTGGCCAGGCCTTTTGTCTTTTTTCCCTTCTGGAAGAAGAGACAGATCTCAAAAGAGCCTTTGGGCTTTTTTCTGTAAGTGCCTATACCTTTGGAAGCCCTACAGAGCTGGCAAACATCTCTTTCGTTCCTTGTCATGAGCTCTTACTTATTTCATTTTACAGCCAGCAGAGTCATTTCTGAACCCTCTCAACAAATCAGCATTAGTGGCAGCACAGTCAGACCAGAGGTACTGTTCTGATGAACACATGTAAACATGATTGGGACTTAAGAAAATGTCCTTGGCAGAACAAAGGTCTTTAGAGCAATGATGAGGGTTCTTGTAGGTCAAGGTTGAATGAGGAAACTATTAATTTAGAGAATGAGACATCCGAGTGGCCCTTTCAAGGGAGTAACCTCGGAAAAGCATCCATGACTGTAGTGTGCATGGCAGCAAGACGGCATGCAGAAAAAGAAACTAGGGCACAAACATTTTGATCCTGGTGATTTCTGTAGGTAACTTGACTCTGAGTTCATGGAAATGCATAAAAATGAAAGGACTTGAGAGATATTTGAGGGCAGGATAGTCAGGACTTGGTAATAACTTGAATGTGGTTAAGGGGAGAATGAGCGATCCAGGAGACTCAAAGTTGACTCCGTTTCTGCTTTGGTTGATAGGTAGATACGCCATTTGGAGGCATGAAGAAGTTAGGAGAAGGGGCAGGAGGTGGTATGTTAAATGTTGGTTCATTTTGAGTTTGAGTGCCTTATGATACTCAGGTGGAAATGTCCCGTAGGCAGTCAGAAATAGGGGGTCCTTTAAAAAGTTCATGGGAAATGGAATTAAATTATATGTTTATTTTTGTGAAAAATGTTTGAAATTTATGCACATGAAGAATTTTCAAAAAGTTGATGATAAAAATGAATCTTTAAAAAACCATGAATGGGTTTAAAATTTTTTTGCAATGAAATAAACTTATGTTTAATTCTATTTTCCTATTTTTGACATATCTGCATACTACTTGGAACTTAGATATGAAGATTCTTCAAACAAGGTGAGCAGTAGGCTCAGGCTACAGCACAACTCATAGTGCTCATAGTTCCCCCTCTAACCTCACATCCTGTGCTCACCCCACCCCACCCTACCCCACTCCAACTACCTTGGCTTCATTGACATGGCTCTAACACACTAGGCACACTCTGGCCTGATGGCCTTTTCAATGGCTACTCTCTCTGCTTGTAATGTTCTTCACCCCAAATCAGCTTGCTTAACTGCATTACCTCCTTCAAGGCTTTGTTCAGTCTCCTCCCCTTTTAACTTTACCAAAACCATACTATTTAAAATTGTAATTCCAGGGGTCCAGTGCTGTGGTATAGCAGGTATAGCCACCACCTGTGGTGCCGGCATCCCATATGGGTGCCAGTTCAAGTCCCAGCTGTTCTACTTCCAATCCAGTTCTCTGCTGTGGCCTGGGAAAATGGCAGAAGATGGCCCAAGTCCTTGGGCCCCTGTACCCTCATGGGAGACCAGGAGGAAGCTCCTGGCTCCTGGCTTCAAATGAGCCCAGCTCCAGCTGTTGCGGCCATCCTGGGAGTGAACCAGTGGATGAAAGACCTCTCTCTCTCTCTCTCTGCCTCTGTCTCTCCATAACTCTGCCTTACAAATAAATAGGTAAATCTTTAAAAAAATTGTAATTCCAATCATTCCTTACTCCTTTTCTCTTTCCTCTTATCATCTTGTATTAGATTATGTATTTACTCATTATCTCTACTATTTATTATCTCTCCCCTCTGCAGGAATGGAACCTACACAGGAGCGAGGGTCTTTATCTGTTCACTGTATACCAAGTGTCAGAACAGTGCCTGACACACAGGAAACCCACAATAAATGTTTGTTAACTAAACGAATGTTTGCTTAGCTCTGAGGCACTCTATGATCTTGGTGAAGAACCATAATTTCCATATAGGAGCCTCCATTTTTCACTACTCTTTGCACATTAATCCAATGTAACAGATTCCTGAATAGTGATTCTCAAATTTAGACACAATAAAGAATTACCTGCAGATCTTGTTAAAATGCAGAGTATGATTCAGTCAGTGAATATGACAGTTTAGATTCTGCATTTTGATCAAGCTTCTAGTAATACCTATGCTGGTGGTTTATGGACCAAACTTTGATAGCAAATAACTTAAGGAGCATTTAACTAGTGGTTAACACCTGCGAAAAGTCTCAGATACTTTCCTGCACATTAGGAGCCTGGAATTTCTATGGAGGAAAAATACCCAAGCATGATAGAAATCCATGGTCCAGGAAATTTTATGTTCTGACAAGTAAGTTCTAGAATCAATAATGGACCCAGTATTTACATATAGGAGTTAAGGAAACAGAGAGATCTGTGTAGCCCCTAAGAGTTGGAGATGAGAAGATTAGGATGGGCTTGAAGAGAGAAACTAGTTGGTAGGTATAAGTAGGGGCACATTTGGGAGGGGAGAATACTATTATGTTTGTGATAATTCATTGAGAAACAACTGGTTAAGAATTATTTTGTTTAGTTCCCATCAGAGAACAGAATGGTGTATCAAATAGTTAAAATGTTTGTTAAATAATATCTAAAATAAACTCAATGCTATTATATGCCAGGTACTTTGTATATATTCTCCTAATGGCCTAATCATCTGTAAAATAGTATTATTGTCTATTTTTGACAAATGATATAATTGTCACTCAAAAGACTTAAATAACTGGATTCTGAGTGTACAGCTAGTAAATGATTTCCAATGTGGGTCTGTCCAGCCTCAAAGCTCCCTCTCCTTCCACTTCATTATCATGCATTCAGAATTAAATTACTGGAAATGCCTGGTTCCCTGTAGCCTCTGAGTAATTTGAAGTGAGCCTAACATGGGCTCTGGAAAGAGTATTTGGTGACTGATCACTTAATCCCTTCACTTCTCATCTCTCCTTTGTTCTGCCCTAAACTACTCTTTTATTCAGTGTCCAAGCAAATATTTTTAAGATTGATTGATTGATTTGAAAGGCAAAGCAACAGGGATAAGAGAACAGAAAGGGTAAGAGATTTCAATCTGCTGGGTCACTTTCCAAATGACCACCACAGCCAGTTCTGAGGTAGGCTGAAACATGAGCCAGGAACCCCATCCAGTCTCTCAGATGGGTGGCAGGAGACCGTGTATCTGGAGCATTTTTCACCATCTTCTGAAGCTCATTAGCTGGAAGCTGGAATGGGAGTGAAGCAGCCAGGACTCGAATCTACGCTCTAAAATGGGATGTGAACATTGCAAGCAGTGGCTTAGTCCTCTACACTACAATGCCAATTCTGAGATTCCCATGTTTGAGACAGAAGCACATGGAACTCATCTCCAGGGTATCGGTGATAAGAACAGGCCCTAGATATCCAGGTCTGTCCAACCTCTGTGTCTTTAGGCCAGTTGTTTGACCTCTCTAAAACTGGATAGCCTCATTTATTAAGTGAACATAATACTATTTACTAATGTGGCTGTTAGTATCCCAAATGATTATGTACACAAATCTACTGAACTTGTACTTGATATATAGTTTAAAAAATGAATTCCAGCCAATCCTAGTATCTAGTCTGCCACTAGTCATGAATAATTTGAAAGCATGAAGTCTAAGATCTTAATTTTTGTATCTTCAAACTATTACACAAATAAATTCATGCTTGATAGGAAGTAAACTGACTGTAATTCCACTGAGTCTAGTAAGTATCCAGGTTTTTAGTATACACTTAGCCTTCATTTTGTGGGAAAGGATGTACAAAGTTGAAAATCTAAACCAAGTGAATATCTAAACCAGTATGGTGTACTTCTAACATAAACCAATATTGAATGACATATATTTGTTGAGTTAAATAATTTTAAGTAACAATGACTACCATTTTTTATACTCTTGCTATATGCCTGGCACATGTATAATTTCATTTAATCCTAACACCAACCCAAACTGCAGGTAATAAAATCAGTACTCAAATCCATATTCTTTTTATCTTCCTGTATATTTGCATTGTGAATTACTTTTGGAAACATCACCTCAAATTGTAAACACTTATGAGCTGTGAGGCCCCACGTGGATCTATTGTACCCAAACTGAGGAATCAACGAAGAACACAGAGGGCTGGCATTGTGGTGTGGTGGGTTATGCTGCCACCTCAGTGCTGGTGTTTTATATGGGCACTAGTTTAAATCTTGGCTGCTCCACTTCCAATCCAGTTCCCTGTTAATGGCTTGAGAAAAGCAGCAGAAGATGGCCCAAATATTTGGGCCCCTGTACCCATGTGAAAAACCAGATGAAGCTCTTGTCTTTGGTCTGGCCCAGCTGTGACCACTGTAGCCATTTGGTGAGTGAATCAGTGGATGGAAGATCTTTCTTTCTCTCTATAACTCTGCCTTTCAATATAAAAATATCTTTAAAAAAAAGGAAGAACACAAACCAGGGGTTTTCAAACTGACAGAAGCTCATTTACAAAGGTCAAGATCCCACACCTGCTTACTCTTATTTATTCCTTACTGGACAAACAGAATGTAGGAATAATCTATAAATGTCTCCATTTAAGTAAACATAAGAGCAATTAGACATAAGGCTATCATATAAATAAGAGTATGGATAAATCCTACTTGAACTGCAGCACATACATTTTAAAGAATATCAATTAGAAAATAACAGGTCAAAAATTAGGTTGATGCACCAATGTAGAGTGAAGGATTAACTAAATTATACAATAAATAAATAAGTCATAGCCCTTAAAAACCCACTCATAAGGAACCCTCAAATCTTCATTGAACTGAAGTTTATGGACTGAATATCATTTATGCACAATAATAAAATAAAACACCTTCATGTTTGAACCAGTTCTCAGGCCATTATCAAGATCCTCATGACTTGACACCAGGTCACAGATCAGACATTGAAAACTATGCTCATGTGAACTTATAAAAGCAATTAGACTTGGAATTTGTGTTCACCCCACCTGAAAGTTGCTTTGCAAAGCTCACCATCTTGACTCAGGCATTAAGCATGAACACCAAGAATGACACATTTTATTATAAGGAAACCAGAACATAAGCATAGGGAAAAGCTCTGAGTTGAAATGGAAGATCAAAATCAAGCCAAGAACGAGTCCATTTATCACTTAATGCTGTTATCAATATATTGTTATTATTAAAGGTAGTGATTACCAACTGATTATTACACAGCAGGGAATGGCTAACCATACATTATCTTGTTTAAGCCACCAAACAAACCAAGGAGATGTTAATGTTGTCCATCCCAGGACTACAGCTGAAGAACTAAGGTTTAGTAGGGTTAAGCAACTTCTCTCAAATTCACTTAGTTAATAAGTGGCAAAGCCAGAATCTGAACTTAAAGTACATGTTTTTTTTTAAGGATTTATTTGTTTGTTTATTTGAAAGACAGGGGTAGAGAGAAAGAGAGAGAGAGAGAGAGAGAGAGAGAGAGAGAGAGACTATCTTCCATCTGTTGGTTCACTCCCCAAATGGCTGCAAGGAGCCAGGAGCCAGGAGCCTCCTTCAGGTCTCCCACATGAATGGCAAGAGCCCAAGCACTTGGGCCATCTTCTGTTGCTTTCCCAGGTGCATTAACAGGGAGCTGGATAGGAAGTGGAGCAGCTGGGACTTGAATGAGCACCCATTTGTGATGCCAGTTTCACAGGCAATGGCTTAACCCACTATGCCACAACACCAGTCCTTCCATGTTCTTCCTCATTTTGCACAATATGGTGAAATTGAAGATTGTCAGATTGATGACTCTTCACTTCATGCAGTAATTACATTCAAGAAAAGAGTAGATGCTGAAGTAGCTGCAGTTCATGGAGCCCGTTTCAAAGGGCAGGATCTAAAACTGGCATGGAATAAACCAATAGCTAATATTTCAGCAGTAGAAACAGAAGAAATTGAACCTGATGAAGAGGAATTTCAGGAAGAGTCTTTGGTGGATGACTCATTACTTCAAGATGATGATGAAGAAGAAGAGGACAATGAATCTCATTCTTGGAGAAGATGATTTGACTGATCAATGATCTGCATATGCTAGAACTCTACCTGTGTTGCATTAGTATTATCTAATGTACTTTTACATATTTGTAAAAACAATTTTTGGTAAAATGTGAAGATGGAAAAAAAATGGCAGAACTTTAGTTAAAATGTATTGTCCTATCAAAGATCAGACTTATAAGGATTATCTTATAAGGATTATTTTATAAGGATTATCATTCAAACAGATTATTTTGATAGTAAAATGGGACACTATTAACAATCTTCTTGAGCATTCACCAGGACTTTTCCAGGCAAGTAAAAAGTACTTAGCGTGTTTAACATCTTTCCAATCCATATCCTGACATGATACATAGATAGCACAGTTCAAACACTGGTTTGTAATTGTAATTGGGTGCACAAACTGAGGTGGTATACCACAAACACCCACAGGGTAGCCATTATGATATATAGTGATGTGTTAAGAGCTCTCTAGTGCACTTGGAGAAAATATATTTTCTTGACTTGAAAAGGACCAGTCAATTTTATGGGTCCAAAATGGTGCTTTGGGGCTATGTGGATCCAGGTTACACTATGAAATTTCAGAGACAAGAACCCTTATATTATGATGAAAGACTGGTGCCTCCTTACAAAGCTAGTTCCCATTGGCCCTGGCCCAGCAGGAGAGCAGTTCTGCTAAACAGGTGGCAGGCACAGCTGCAGCATCTGGATCTATAGCCTGGGTTCAGCTGCATCAGTCTATTTGAGCTGGTCTAGAGACCAGAGAAAACAATACAGTCGAGGAGGAGAGGCTGGGTAGGGGAACGCTGAGTGAAAGAGGCTATGGAACTAGACAGAGACATCATCAATGGTAATTAGCAGCTAGATGTTGACCTTCTTATGGGAATTCATTATTTTTATGAACCAAAAAATAAAAAAAGCACTTTCAAAATCCTTCTAATCAGGTAATCTTTCAAAACATAAGGCCTGTAGGCTGGCACCATGGCTCAACAGGCTAATCCTCTGCCTTGCGGCGCCGGCACACTGCGTTCCAGTCCCAGTCAGGGCGCCGGATTCTGTCCCAGTTGCCCCTCTTCCAGGCCAGCTCTCTGCTGTGGCGTGGGAGTGCAGTGGAGGATGGCCCAAGTGCTTGGGCCCTGCACCCCATGGGAGACCAGGAGAAGCACCTGGCTCCCCTGCCATCGGATCAGCACAGTGCGCTGGCCGCAGTGCGCTGGCTGCGGTGGCCATTGGAGGGTGAACCAACAGCAAAGGAAGACATTTCTCTCTGTCTCTCTCTCACTGTCCACTCTGCCTGTCAAAAAAAAAAAATTTAAAAAAAAAAAAAACAACGTAAGGCCTGTAACATTTGTCTCAGCTGAGGATTCCTACATTCATTCAACAAGCATTTATTAAGAATCTGTTAAGTGTTGCAGGAAGTCTTCCAGGTACTAAGGATGTAAAGGTGAACATGATAAACTCTCAGATCTCATTCTTGAGCATTTCTAAATGCTCTGTGAAAAATGACACTTTAAAAACTATTTGTATAAACAGTCTGTTTCCAAGTCATGAAAACTATTCTATCCTGTAGTTGTCAGTTCCTCCAAGTTCAAAATAAGTACACTGACCTGGATACCTCCTCAGACATGTCCCAGCCCTAAAATCCTGTGACCCTCTTATCACTTGCATCAGGTTGGGGGAAGGACAGAACCCTTCATTATTCAACTTTCCTGTTCTTAATGCTAAAAACGAAACCTTGAAGCAGTATCTGACAATTTTCCATGCACAGAACTCATAAATCAACTGAGGAGCAAACCAAAAAGTATGGTTATGGGACCCAAGTGTAATCATTCTTTCTAGCAGTCCCCTGTAGAAGCTACAACAGAAAACACCCTGCCTTGTGGACCTTGTGTGAACCCTGTTCCAGACAAACCATGCAGTGGCATGGCACCATGGGTAAAGAAGGAATTCTGTGTCCCTTCCTATTATTCTTGGGTCACCAGTAGAGAACTAGACTCCAAACATTTTTGTTTCTTTCCAGAAGAAAAATTTTCACCATTTCACTGTCAGGACTGGTAATATTTGGCAATCTAAAGTAGGGAGGGGAGAAAAAAAGCACATTTTAATGCTCTCATTCTCTGTGTCAACACTATGTAGTGGCTTAGGGGCATGACCTGGAAGCCCACAAGAAATCTATCTGGAAAACATTGTTATCTTCCACTTACATAGGAATGGGGGAGGAAAAATACTTTACAAATGATTAAGTAGATAGGAAATGGCCAAGTTGAGATGTTCTTTGAATCCAGGGCCATGGGAAGCCAGATGCTCCTCTTTTGGGACTATTCCAACATGTTTGGTCCAGTTTAAAGACTCCAAATTTAATTATATGCTCACAGTTTTAACTGCTGCTCCTTCATATTTAGCCTGCTGATGTTATTATATTAGAGACAGCATGTACTGTGGCAGGACTTCTGACTGAAGAGAACGCCTTCAAAGTCTTTGTCAGGTAATTCTGACATCAGTGCCACATTGTTACTGGCATCCAGTGATTGTTTTTTTCCACATGAAAAGATGATTTTTTCCAAGTAATTTTGGATTATATCCTGGGTATTTGAGCATTGTGTTTTGAGGTTCTGTGTCCTTTTTGAGTTTTGCAGGGAGTGTTTTTAAAATTTTGCTAATTTTAATTTTTATTAGTTTTTAACAGATTCAATGCGATTTGTAGATACAATTCTTATAACATAATGATATTCCCTTCCTCACTCCCTCCCTGACCCTCTCTGCCTCCCAATCTTTACTTATCCCTTTCTTTTTTTAGTTTTTAATATATCATATTTTAAAATTACATTACAGTATAAAGGTTTAATACTTCACTAAATAAGAAGTTTAACAACTAAAATGCAAAAAGGCTCTAGTTTAGTGAGAATATATATAATAATTGAATATAGACAATAATTGACCATTTCACTTATATAAAGTAAATTTTAAAGTAATCACAAATCATTAAACTGTAGTAGTATAGCATTCTTATCATTGGTTTCACAAACTTATAACACAAAATTTTACCAAACAATATTTACAACAATACTGATACACACAGATCTTTCTTTTTTCTTTCTTTCTTATCTCTTTTTCATTTGATTTTTACCTGACTAAAGTTTAAATTTGGATTGATTCCACATTTAAAATCTTGATTTAGTATTTTTCATGTAGAAGAATCTAATGAAAGTAGGAAGATATTAATTGTACAACTTCTCGGCATCTGACACATGCATGTGGTATAGCTACATGGGGCTCCTAGACAAGGCATTAAATTATATGACAGTAACAGAACACCAAAAACACACCTGAGTCTGCCTCCAACAGGATGTTGAAGAGATTACCCTTACTCCACTGTATAGTCTGAGCACTTTTGTCAAAAATCAGTTGGTTGTGTTTACATGGATTAATATCTGAGCTCTCTATTCTGTTCCATTGATCTATCTATCAGTTGTTACACTGGTGTCAAGCTGTTTTAATTACTATAGCTTTTGTAATATTCTTTGAAATCAGATATTGTGATGCCTCCAGCTTGGTTTTTCTTGCTCATGATCACTTTGACTATTCAGGGTCTTTTGTGTTTCCATATGAATTTTAGGATTTTTTCTAACTCTGTAAAGAATGCTACTGATATTTTGATAAGGTTTCTGTTAATCTGTAAATTGCTTTAGGTAGTATAGACATTTTGATGACACTGATTCTTATGATCCATGAGCAAGGAATATTTTTTCATTTATTTGTGTACTTGATTTCCTTCATCAGTGTTTGATAATTTTTATTGTAGAAATTTTTTACTTCTTTGTTTAAATATATGCCTAAGTATTTGATATTTTGTGGCTATTGAGAATGGAATTTCCTTCTTGACTTCTCTTTCTATGAGGCCATCATTAGCACACAAAAAGCTACTATTTTTGTATGTTTATTTTGTGACCTGCTCTTTGCTGAATTGGCTTATCAATTCTAACAGCTTTTTGGTGGAGTGTTTAGGTTTTTCCATGTACAGCATCATGTCATGTGCAAACATGGATAATTTGATTTCCTCTTTTCCAATTTTGATGCCCTTTAAGTCTTTCTCTTCCCTAGTTGCTCTTGCTAACACTTCCAGTACTATATTAAATAAGAGTGGTAAAAGCGGGCATCTTTTGGTTTTTCCTCATTCAGTGTGACATTGGCTGTTAGTTTGTGATATACAGTCTATATAATTTGGGAGGGTGTTCCTTCTATATCTGATTTGTGGAGGGCTTTTATCATGAAGTGGTATTAAATCTTACCAATGCTTTCTCTGCCTCAATTGAGATGACCATATGGTTTTTGTTCTTCATTGTGTTGGTGTGATTAATGACATTTATTGACTTGTGAATGTTGAACCACCCTTGCATTTCTGGTACAAATACCCCTTGCTAATGATGTATGATCTTTTTGATGTGGTTTTGAATTTGATTTGCTAGTAGTTTGTTGAGAATCTTTGCATCTGTGTTTATTGAGGATATAGATCTGTAGTTTTCTTTCCATGTTGTCTTTGGTTTTGGTATCAAGGTAATGCTGGTCTCATAAAAAGAGTTTGGTAGAGTTACATCCTGTTCAATATTTTGAAATAGTTTGATGAGTATTGGAGTTACTTCCTCTTTGAATGTTTTATAAAATTGTGTAGTAAAGCTATCAGGTCCTGGACTTTTCCTTGATAGAAGACTTTTGATTACTGCTTCAATAATATTATTTGTTATGGATCTGTTTATGTTGTCTATATCTTCTTGATTTAATGTTGATAGGTTATATGAATCCAGGAATTTATACATTTACTCGAAATTTTCCAGTTTATTAGCATATGGTTCTTCACAGTAGTATCTTATCCTTTGTATTTCAGTGGTGTCAGTTGTAAAGTCTTCTTTTTCATCTCTAATTTTACTTAGTTGAGTTTTTCTCTTTTTTTCTTTGTTAGTCTGGCTAAAAGTTCATCTATTTTATTTATCTACTCAGAAAATCAACTTTTTGTTTTGTTGATCTTTTGTGTGTTTTTTTAGTTTCCATTTCATTTATTTCTACTCTCATTATTTCTCATCTTCTACTGATTTGGCTTTTAGTTTGTTCTTGTTTTTCTAAGTCTTCAAGATGCACTAATAGATCTGTAATTTGAGACATTTCTCTTTTTTATTGTAAGCACATAATGCTAAAAAAAAAAAAGCATAGTTGAATTCTCACCAGCATGTTCATGAAGAAGGAATAGTCTGTGGATTCAAAGGCTAATTATATGTTTATTAAATGCCCATGTGGGCATTTAATAGCAAGGTGATTTGGGGAGAAGGACTCCTTTCCTATGAGTCTCTATTTAACCCTCTTTAAAGCAAAAATTAAGAATACATTCCTGAGTATGTCTGACTACCAGGTAAAAATTTAAAAATTAAATATTGACATTAAAATATACAAAACTAGTACAGTGCTTGGTACATAGTAATTACTCAATAAATGTTTTTATAAACTTAAGAAAACACAGAGTTCTGCAATGGAGAAGTTAGTAAAATGAAAGAACAGTGACATTTTTATTACACATGCCAAAAATGGACTTTTGAGTTTTTTTGCTTTGATTTACAGCTCTGTTGACATTAGTGAAGCAGGCTGAAGGGATTGCAATATAAAGGGCTCACTCCTGGTCGAGGGCAAACATCAAACTAATGATATCCAGGATATCACATGACCTAGTACCTCCCTCCTGTCTCCCTGACCTTATTTGATACCACTGCCATTTCATTTACTATTCTTTGGCCTTTCTTTTTCTTTTTAAGGCAGAGCAATATGGAGAGAGACAGAGATATCTTCCACTGCTGATTTACTCCACATATGCCTACAATAGCTGAGATGGAGCAAGGGTGAAGCCAGGAGCCAAGAACTCTTCCTAGGTGTCACATATGGGTGGCATATACTTTAACCATCATCTTCTAACCCTCAAGAGTGCACATCAGCTGGAAGCTGGATTAGAACTAAAGAGGGCTTGAGCCCAGGCACTCTGATAAGGAATTCAGGTATCCCAAGTTGCAGCTTAACCTGCTATACCACAATGCCTGACTTTGACATTCTTGGTCTCTTTAAATTCTCCAAAACCAAGACCTTTGCATCAGCTATACTGCCCCCAAATCTTCCTGTGGCTCATGCATTCTCATTGTTTGGTTCTTATATTACATATGATCTCTATAGAGATCAAATCCATGACCATCCATCTTGGGTCATGGCCTCACCTCTACCCATAACCATCCATCCTATTATCTCAGTTTTATTCACAGTGTTTATCACTATCTAAAATCATTTATGCATTTATTTGGTTTCTTGTTTATTGTCAGTTTTCACCTGATAAAATATCAGCTCTGTGTAGTAGATGTCATTTAATTCTTATTGTGATATCTCTAGAGTCTAGAACAGTATCTGGGGTAGTACAGGCTTTTAACTATCTTTGGAGTGAATGGATAAGCAAGCTTCCATTTCACTATACTTTCTTGAATTATTTTATTCTACTCAAAGAAAATCCATAAATATTTTGTGTTTATTTAATTGGTTTTTTTTCATTTTCTGGTCCCCCAAAATTCAATAATTCATCAAAATACCTGAGTAAAGTTTAAATTTGGATCGATTCCACATTTAAAATCTCGATTTAGTGTTTTTCATGTAGAAGAATCTAATGAAAGTAGGAAGGTATTAATTGTACAGCTTCTCGGCATCTGACACATGCATGTGGTATAGCTACATGGGGCTCCTAGACAAGGCATTAAATTATATGACAGTAACAGAACACCAAAAACACACCTGAGTCTGCCTCCTACAGGATAATATGTGTGTATGCGGTTGGGGCTGCTGCTCACTTTGTCAGTGCCAATGTGGGTCCCCGACAAGAAAGGGTAGCCAGACATAATCACATTTAAGAAATAAAAACTCAGATGATTTGAGCCAACTTCAGTCTGTAACATGACTGAAAATGAAGAGCCACTGGGTGTTCAATTTCAGGATGAAAGAGCTTTCTCAGTGTAGGCTATTATATGTGTCATATTTCAATCCCTTTGGCAAAATTTGTTGAAGACAGGTCTGTGGTGATTTATCCTCACTAATGAGTTCTTCCTCCAACAGAGCAGTTGTTCCCAAGCTAGGCTGTGAATCACTGGCAGAAAGTTCTGGAAGAACATTCAGTGCTTGACTGAAGGAATATGAGGTTCTAAGTCATCCAGTTGTGGAGAGTCCCATAATCACTGAATCTCACAAGTTTTGATACCACAATAAAAAGATATTCTATTTAAAAATTAATATTCTTATGTTGGGTATTTGGCACCATGGTAAAGAAAATTCTTGGGATGCTCGCATCCCATAGTGGAGTGCCTGAGTTTGTGTACCAGCTCCACCCCCAATTCCAACTTCCTGTGAATGCACACTCTGGGAGGCAGCAGGTGATGGCTTAAGTTATTGGGTCCTTGACAACCACGTGGGAGACCAACATGACTTCAGCCCAGCTTAGCCCCAGCTTTCGCAGACATCTGGGGAATGGAACAGCTGATAGGAGATCTCTATCTTTCTCTCTGTATTTTGAATGAATATGTTAATATGATTTTTAAGCAATGTTTGTTCATGATAATCATGCAAATTATTATTAGAAAATGCATTTAAAAACCTATCCCACCCACTTCCACAAGCCCACATTCCTGAGATAACAACTATTATACGTTTTGTTGCCATCCTTTTAAAAATGTCCTAGGTATTTATAAACATAGGTCTATGCTTATGCATAGGTAAATAGATGGTAGCTGGATGGTAATAGGATCAAATAATGTGATTCCTCAACTTCTATTCTGTAGCTGATTTTAAGGATGGTCCTGAGTTTTCATTCTTTCCTATAACTTTATATTACCCTCCTACCAAGGGTAGATGACCTGCCCCATCACTTGACACTGGGCTCAGCTAAGTCACTTGCTTTGGTTAATTGGTAAATGAGCAGATTTGAAAGAGTAGATTTTCAAATAGGGTTGTGCTCTATTGTGTAGGATCTCGGTCCTTAATGTGCTGTACATTGTGAATTAATACTATAACTAGTACTCCAACAGTATTTTTCACTTTGTGTCCCTATGTGAGGGCAAACTGTTGAAATCTTTATATAATATTTACTAAACTGATCTTCTGTATATTAAGAGAATTGAAAAGGAATCTTGATGTGAATGGAAGGGGAGAGGGATCGGGAAAGGGGAGGGTTGCATGTGGGAGGGAATTTATGGGGGGGAAGCCATTGTAATCCATAAGCTGTACTGTGGAAATTTATATTCTTTAAATAAAAGCTTTATAAAACAAAACAAAACAAAACAAATAGGGTTGTGCTCACTTGAACCTCTGCAATCATCTTAAGATTATGTCTGGGCTGGCTTACCAGGACATGTAAGAGACATGGAACAGTTGAGTTGTCCCAGTCATCCAGGCACAACACAGCTTGGGTCAGCCAACTACCCAGCAACCCTCAGATATATGGTTGAACCAACCAATATCCTTCTAGTTCCCTCTCATGCACAACCCATTTGAAACAAGATGCTAGGTGAGTGAACATTTACCATTATAAGGCTACTAATGTTGGTAGTTATTTATTAAATAATGTTACTGTGACAATAGGTAACTGAAACCTATGTCTTGGAGCTCTTTCCATAATGGCATATAAAGACCAACCTCTTTGGTTTGAACTAACTGCAGAATATTCCATTGTATTCAAGCACTCTGATTTATTTAATGCATCCTCTGTCTCTTTCTTTAGAGATAGATTTATTTATTTATTTATTTATTTGAAAGTCAGAATTAGAGATTCCATCTGCTGGTTCATTTCCCAAATGGATGCAGTAGCCAGGGCTGTTCCAGGCAAAAGCCAAGATCCCGGAGCTCCATCTGGATCGCCCATGTGGGTGCAGGGACCCAAGTACTTGGGCCATCCTCGGTTGCTTTCCCAGGCTTATCAGCAAGGAGCTGGATCAGAAGTGGAACAGCTGGGACTTGAACTGGCCCATATATGGGATGTAGCACTATAGAGATCTGCTTAATCCACTGAGCCATGGTGCCAGCCCCAATACATCTCCTTTCAACAGATATCTAGATTATGTCCACATTTTCACCAGCCAAACAACACTGCCAAGAATGTACACAGATTGATGCCTTTGTATACTTGCATATTGATACAATAGATAAATTCCTAGAGGTAGAATTGCAAGGTCAAAGGATACGTGCATTTCAAAATCTGCTAGCGATTGCCATTACAACTTGCTTCTAAATTGCCTGTGCTTGGATATAATCTTATTTTTAAGGATAAATATAATGCCTCTTTCTAAAAGGATTTTATAAGAATTTGATATTTATTAACTTTAGCTAATATTATTTTCCTTCAAATTATACAAAATACTGACTATCGCAATCATTATTTATGTCTCTATATAGAGAGCATTTTATTTTTAAATCAAGAATTCATATCCTTAGGTGAAGACTTCATTTGTTCAGCTGGTGTGACCTGGCAAATTTCTATAATGGACATGGAGCCCATGGCTTTGTTTCCAGGACTCAGTGATGGCTTAAAGCCTCAGAGGAAGTTGATGTCAGAGCTCTGTGGCTGCCAACATTGCATCTCCCCCTCTAAGATTCTCAGCTCTTAGTGTTGGCAACAGAAAGCATGAGAACTTGGGAGTTCACCAGGATTCAGTCTGAGTTGGGGTTTTGTCCTTCAAGTTCTTTGTGATTATGGACACAAATCCATGGGCCTCTTTTTCCTCACCTCTGTAAGAAAATGAAGTCTTGTTTATTTTGTGGACCCTGGTTCACTTCTCATATCCATTTCACCTACTGAACAAACAAAAACATGAGGCAGCTACACCCCAGGGATAAGGAAGCACATTGAAGGGGAAAGGCACCAACAAGCCTGAATTTAAATACTGAGCACACCTCTTCCTGGCTGAGCGACCTTGAACATGGCCAGTTTATCTCTCTGCACTTGATTTCCACCATTATAAATGGAGACAGGGAACCTAGGTTGCAGTGCTGGCCTGAGGGGTGGCGGTACTGCAGGTGAAGCACCTAGTACCAGGACTGCCACACAGCAGGCCTGCAATAGTGGTACTTAATACTTGTGTTTGGGTGGCACTCATGACCATAGTGAATGGCTGTCATTTTACCTCTCTCTTTTCTCCTGCCATGTTTTATCTGATTTAGGGAATGTATTCTTTCCTCACATTCTCATAATTCTAAAAACAGTCTGTGGTTTCAAAACAATATTATTTTCTAGTTACAGACAGCCAGGTACAGTCATAGCGTCACAGTTACTGCCTGGGCCTGCAGGCACTGGGTAGCTGATGGGACAAATGGAGGTCCCAGATCACAGACTACATAAGGACCACTGCAAGGAGAAATGGGATTCTTCTTTATTGTCTGAAGACCAGTTCTCTCTACTACTGACTGCTACTGCTACTGCTACTACTACTGCTACTTTCATTGCTGTTAGTTATAGATCTAAGAAGTTATGTGATCTGCACTATGACCCAGTAGCACAAAAGTCCCATGAGGATCTTATAGCATCCCCAGGGAAAGAGGGCACAGAGAGAAAAGAAGTCAACTTATGTTGGGTGCCAAGAAATAGTGCAGATAGTACACAAGGATTAAAGCTACAGGAGGTGAAGAAAAAAGAAATTACTAGAAGAATGAGAGGTCAGAACTGGCCTCTCAAAGAAGGAAAAATATCTTGAGGCTTTGGAATGAGAGGATTTATAGTACAAAGGAGGTTTTGTGGGCTGGGGGATGGATGGAACAAAGGAGCAATGGAGAAAATGCACAGAGGGTATGAAAAAGTAGAAGTAGCCTCTTTAGATGGAAACATCAGGTTCACCAGGTGAAAAGAATAAAGTATTAAAGAAGGCCAGAGGGTTGGGGACAGCTGGATTGTGACCTTCCAAGTCGTGCATGTCTCTCCTTAGTTGTTATTCCTAAGTTAATGATGTGAATGCCTGTGGATGATTGCCATGTAGGCCATGGAGAACAGGAGGGAAGTTTCTTCTTCATGGGTGATTTGATCTGTTTGTTCAGAAGTAGAAGAGGTCTCAAAAGACAATTTGTCCTGCTATCTGACTATTACTGGAAACAATGGCATAATTATCAACTGCTCGAAAATGGAGAGCATTATTTTTGGCAGATGTCTTTTAAATGTAATTGGTCCAATTTGATAGCCCCAGGAAGCAAGTTGATTCATTTAGTTACTGAGAAAACACTATTGTACCATTTCTATGGCCATGGTGGGCATTTGCTAAGACCTGCTTTGACGATCACACAAACTACTGTTATCCTAGCCATATGGTGTGCAACTTTTAAGATACAAGCAATTATTTGTTTGTGTAGTAGATCTAGGCCATTTTTCAAGACAAGCCTGCCTGATGCTGAGAAAGAGAATCCATTGACCCAAGTGAGAGCTCACCTCTTTAGAGTTGTTAGCGTCTATCAAAAATGGGATAGAAGATCTCTTTGTCTCTGCATCTCTATATATAACTCTGCATTTCAGATAAATAAATAAATCTTAAGAAAAACATGAAACTCACCTTTTCAGTTGAGACCTTGAGCAATCTAATGAAAATTTCAACTTGCTCCCTTTCTCACTGTGACCCTGCAATCTCTAGACCCCTTGCCTGCTATATTTTTTGTTTCATTCCATAGAGTTTGTCACATTCTAACATATCAAGGTACTTCAAAAAGTTCATGGAAAATAGAATGAAATAATGTCTGTTTTATGCCAAAATTTTTGAGATCTATGCATAGGTTTTTCATAATATGCATTTTCTACAAAGTATTTGCAGATCCCTTACATGCAGAGATCTGTAGATATTGTATATGGTGTGCTCTCAATCCAGCCTGTGTGCATAGTAATATGTGAAGCAGAAATCTGAGGGCTCCTTCTTTCATTTCTCCACTGACTGTCAGCAAGGGAATGGGAAGGTTTGAAGCAGGGTACCTACATATCTTCTGACTTAGGGTTTTTAGAAAATACTTGAATTTTATAAAAATATCAGCCAAGTTATATTATTTTCCAGATATACCTAGCAAATGCTTTGCTATACTTTAAGATATAAGCCAGAAATAATAGGTACTGTTACCTTAAAACTCAAGCTAATCTAATACTAGTGGGATAATCAGTACTTTTTAAAAATTAGGATCTTTTATTGACATGTGTTACTTATAAACTACAGTGGGGCAGATGCCTGGCCCAATGATTAAGGTAGCACACCCCACAACAGAATACCTACATTCACTTCCCAGCTCTGGTGCCTGATTCCAGCTTCCTACCAAGGTACTCAAGTAACTGAGTTCTTGCACCCACCTATGAAACCTGGATCGTGTTCCTGCTTTTAGCTCCATCTCAGCCTAGAATGTTTAAGACATTTGGGGAGTGAATCGGCAGATGGGAATTCATTCTCTCTCTCTTTTTCTCTGTTTCTCCTTTCTGTCTCTCTCAATTTTTTTTTAAAAAGATGTATTTTATTTATTTGAAAGGTAGAATTACAGGGAGAGAGGTAGATGGAGAAAGAGAAAGAGAGAGAGAGATTATCCACCTGCTGGTTTACTCCCTAAATGGCTACAGTGTCCAGGGCTGAGCCAGGCCAAAATTAGGAGCCTGGAACTCCGTCTGAGTCTCCCACAGGGGTGCAGGAACCTAAGTACTTAGACAATCTTTCTCTGCCTTCTCAGGTGAATTAGCAGGGAGCTGTTTTGGAAGTGGAGAAGCCAGACTAAAACCAGTGCTCTATTATGGGATGTCAGTGTCAGAGGTGGCAGCTTAATCCACTGTACCACTTACTGGTCTCATGCCTCTCAAACCTTTAAAAAGTACACAGCTTGGTGAACTGTTGCAACCTGAGCACACCTGTGTTACAGCATCCAGAATAGACAGAACATTGTAAGCTGTTCCAAAGCCACCCCGGCCACTGTGAGGCCTTCCAATCACTAGACCACTCCAAGGGGAGCCACTGAGCTTACTAATGGCAGTGGGATTAGTTCTTCCTCCTTCTCCGTTCTTTGTATAAATGGAATCATACGGTGTGTCCTCTTTGTGTGTGTTTGGCTTCTTTCATTTTTCATTATGTTTGTGAGTCAGACATTTTGCACTGGATTTACTTACAGATCAGCCAGTCTCATTGCTGTACAGTGTTCCCTAGTGTGAATATATCACAATTTGTTCATCTTTTCAATTCTCAACGGGTGTTTGGCCAGGTTCCAGTGTAGGGCTATTATGAATAATGTTGCCATGAACACTGTACTACATGGAATAATGGTGGAAACATGGAGGCAATTCTGGGAGCTGTATACCTAGGAGTGGCATTCCAGGTTCTAATGCCCTTCTGTGAGTAAACAGACGGTGCTCCCAAAAGGAAAATACACACTGGCAGAGAGGAGCAAATCGTAAATGATGGCAGTAGAATCCAGTAATAGCCATGAGCTCCTGACAATTTCATAAGAGAACTGCAATGTTTTTGTAGGGTCTCCCACTTTTGGTTCCATGAAGAAGACAAATCCTATGTCTCCCAAAGAGGAGTGGGGTGGGCAGTAAATGCTGCCATCCACAGAGCAACCCACAGAAAACATCACTGTAGAAGCTCAGAGCTGCAAAGTGATAAGTGAGACCATTGCTTCTCATTCCAAGAAATTATCCTATTTGTCTCTGCCTCTCTAGCAAGTGCCAGGGAGAGCAGGGAACCATCATGAAAATCCACAGTTGCATCTTGCTCTCCATCTGCAAAGCACTTCATAGATATTAACTAATTAATCCCCCCTTCTCTCCTGCTCTCCCACCATGAAGCAGGTGGCATCTCCATATAATATTGCTCATTTGCAAAAAGATAAACACGGGAGCAGGTTATGCCATATCTTCAATGAGGTCCAGGAGTGTAAAATAAATACTTGCCTGCCTAGGGCTTTTGTGAAATAAAATTACCACACACTTTAGGTCTGGAGACCTAAATTGCATTAATTAAGCCTCTGAAGGACTTTTGTCACATGTGTCAGGAAAGATGAATTCAGTGTTGGGTTTGTTTACTAAACTGTCACGGTGGCTGCTCCTGAATACCAATGATGTACTAGCTCCTGGGAAGGCGAGGGAGGAACCATAAGGAGACAAAAACAACAACAACAACAACTAAATGCTTTTGAACACGGGACAGAGCAAAAGCTATTAACGTAGTTAGTCTGGGCTTCCCACCACCCAGACCAAAGAGAAAAGAAAATTTGATTTCTTAGAAAAGAAACCATTGAGTGAAATGACACTTATATTAGCCAATACAGAGGGGACACAAAAGTGGGGTCTGTTTCTTCATGTGTTTTTGATTTGAATTGGGAATCCTCTGTTTCTTCTGAGTTTTTAGAAAATACCAAATCCCCTGTACATCCCAGTTGTCTCTGTTCAAGTATTAACCACTCCTTAAGCTCAGTTTTAGTTGTTGCTTTCTAAAAGGAAGAGTCCTAGCCCCGTGGAAAATTCCCATCATTTTATATTTACAGTTTAAAAAAATTGAGTCGTCTACTTTAATTTTAGACACAACCTACATTTGTAAAATCAGGATCCAGAGAAGTAAAGCTTAGTGATTTCACTGGATGGAAAACAATTCTTCCTGAGGCTACATTCTGCTCTGGTGCTAGGCTTGCAGCTCAATCTGGTTTCCCAAGAATTGTTTGTGCATACAGGGGCCACTGAAGGCTCCTTAGGGCATTGAATGGGAGAAAATAAGGGGAGGGGTATCAAACAGTTATTAGGCTGAATAAGTTTATTCAATAAAGAAATTAAGATGGTGAATATTAGAATTTTTTCTATCATCCGGTAGAGATGGGGTGAAAGTTCCCATCAGAAACCACCAGTTTGGGCAGGCATTTGGCCTGTTGCTTAAGACACTGTTTAAGATGCCTACATCTCACATCTGAGTGCCTGGGTTTGATGCCTGACTCTGGCGCCCGACTCCAGCTTCCTACTAATGCAGACCTTGAGAGGCAGTAGTGATTGGATCCTTGCCACACACATGAGATACCTGGTTTGAGTGAGTGCCTTCTGGCTTCAACCCATTGCAGGCGTTTGGAGAGTGAACCAGTGAATGGAAGTTCTCTGTTTCTGCCTCTGTGCAACTCTAATAAATATTTTTTTATAGAGCAAACTACTAGAGAATCATAAAATGAAATCACTGGCCTCAGGACTTACAGACAGTGACAGGGATAAGTCTGATGGATGAGATGGACTAAGAGGACGTTCAGGAGGACCTGCAACTCTGTATCCTTTACTATATAAAAGTGTCCCCCAATAATAGCATATCCAGTAAAAAGACAAGGCAGTGCTCCCAGCAAGCAAGGGGTATCTTGAGATTCCAGAAATGAAGAGAAAAGCCAGAGCTACAACAGTAAGTGGAAGTTGAAACCACAAGATCTGAGGAGGAAAATCTACCTTTGTGTCAGGGCTTTCAACACCAATTTGAGGTCTATGGTGAGCTTCTCCTAAGGAAAGGGGCTCTTACACTTTTAAAGAGAGTTTAAGGAGCAGCACATTTCATTCAAAGAGGAAAACTACAGGAAGGGAAAGCACAAGGAAGAAGAAGCACCAGTGGTGAGGTGGGCAAAGCAGACAGAGCCAGCAGGGAACATGGCAAGAACAAGGGCAGAGTCGCCACCAAAGGGCAGGGAGGTGACGTCTTCGAGGCCATTGGAAGTCTCGCTGGTGATGCTCAGAAGCGTGGTTTCTGAGTGTGTGGGGTGAGGCACGAGTGGCTAGGTAGTCTCAAAAGTGAGTGGGCCATGAGGGAATAGTGGCAGCTGAGACAGAGGAGGAGTAGAAAGTGAGAGGGAAAAGACAGAAAGGTGAAGAAATAGCCAAACTGAATAAGAAGTTGTATTTGTTGGTAGTCATTTTTATTGTTTGAAAATAAAAGAAATCATTATGTAATTATGAGCAAAAGAGAGAAAGGGAGATAGATACAGGGAGAGAAAGATTGAAATGAGAATGATGGGACTCATGACAGGTGGAGCAAACATGAGGTAGAGGATTGTTGGGCTCAAATGTCAGACTCTTAAAAAGGTAGGTAAAGGCCAGTGCTGTGGCTCACTAGGCTAATCCTCCACCTGTGGCGCTAGCACACCGGGTTCTAGTCCCAGTTGGGGCGCCGGTTCTGTCCCGGTTGCTCCTCTTCCAGTCCAGCTCTCTGCTGTGGCCTGGGAGGGCATGGAGGATGGTCCAAGTGCTTGGGCCCTGCACCCACATGGGAGACTAGGAGGAAGCATCTGGCTCCTGGCTTCAGATCGGTGCAGTGTGCCGGCCATTGCAGCCACTTGGGGGGTGAACCAACGGAAAAAGGAAGACATTTCTCTCTGTCTCTCTCTTTCACTGTCTAACTCTGCCTGTCAAAAACAATAATAATAATAAAATTTAAAAAGGTAGGAAAAAACAATAGCAAAAAGTTATCACTTCATAGTATTGAATTATCTTTGTTTTTAAAAATATTATTTTTTAACTTTTTACTATTTTTAAATTTTGAGACAATATATTTTAAATTTACATTATGGTCAAAGGCTTAATGCTCTACTAAATGAAGAGTCCAACAAATAAGAATTAAGATACCATAGTTCAATAGGACTATAGGCAAGGTCTATAAACAATAATCAAATGAAAAATAGATGTCTATTTCATTCATATAATATATATTTTAAAATAGTCATAGCTCATTAAAACTATAGTAATATATTATTTTAGCAATTTGACAGGCTTAAAACAAAGTTTTACAAAATGCTATGTTTAAAATTTTAATAGACATAAAAGCTTACATATTTTTGGTGTGCTATGTGATGTTTGGATATGTATATATATTATGTAACTCCAATCAGGATGAATATATCTATTTCCTCAAACATTCAACATTTCTTCATGGTGTAAGCATTCAAAGTCCTATCTTTTAGGTTTTTTTAATAGAAAAAATACAGAGTACATTAACATTATCTATAGTCACCCTACTCTACAATAGAATCCCCAAATCTTAGGTCTCATTATATTTGTAGTAGCATACAACCCTTACTGTTTATAATATCACATTGTTGCAATGGACCAGGGTCCTAGGACTAGCTTGACTGGGTAGTTGTGGCTCAGGGTGTCACACGAAGTTGCAGTCAACATGTTGGCTGAGACTGAAGGCTTGACTGGGGTTGGTAAATAAACCTGCAAGATGGATCACTCTGACACCTAGTAAGTTATTGATAGTTGTCTGCAGGAGATATTAGGAACTCCACGTGAGCCTCTCCATACAACTGCTTGAGTGTCCTCATAACATATAACTGGCTTCCTTTAGAGTAGTGATGAAAGACACACACAGAATGAGGGAGTGGTGGAATTCTAAATCCTTCATGATTTGGACATGGGAATGACATACCTTCACTTCTACCAAATTTGGTTCAGTTAGAAATAAGTTCCTGTAGAGTCCAAATCAAGGAGTATGGATCCTACTTTTTAAGTGAGGAATATCAGAGAATGTGTAAACATCTTTTTAAACTATAGTGACAGGCGTGCGCCACGGCTCAATAGGCTAATCCTCCACCTGTGGCACCGGCACACTGGGTTCTAGTCCCGGTTGCTCCTCTTCCAGTCCAGCTCTCTGCTGTGGCCCAGGAATGCAGTGGAGGATGGCCCAAGTCCTTGGGCCCTGCACCTGCATGGGAGACCAAGAGAAGCACCTGGCTCCTGGGTTCGGATCACTGCAGTGCACCAGCCGCAGCACACTGGCCACAGTGGCCATTGAGGGGTGAACCAACGAAAAAAGGAATACCTTTCTCTCTGTCTCTCTCTCTCTCTCACTGTCCACTTGGCCTGTCAAAAAAAAAAAAAAAAAGAAAGAAACTATAGTGATAACTCATATTTGAGATGGACACAATTGAGAAGTTTGGAAAAATCTCACATTGGAGATACCTAATACACTCAAATGATCCTAGATTTCTTAGGTATGAAGTAATGAAGTATATTCTTACCATGTCACATATACCTGCCTCAGAAGGTTTGTGTAACTCTGAGCATATTATCACTCAGTTGCATCTGCTGAGGTTTCCAAGACAGCACAGGAGATGCTTACATTGATGATGGAATGAGAAAGGGGAGGGAGTTGATGGATCTATGGCTCCATGTGGTCCATTATTACTTTGCAGACTTCCTTCATGTATGCTCTTGCATGCAATATTTCATGGGAGAAACAATAATGTTAGCTACAGAGTTCCTGTAGGGTTTGACCTTGGTTGTCTAGCTGGTTGGGGCAGGGCAGCCCTGGTAAGAATGGAAAGAGTCAGATCTGAGGTGAAACTTCTAACACAGACTCACAAAAAAGAAGAATCTGCCCCCAGTTTTGTTACCATTTTCCTTCAGTGTACTTGGAAGGAAGAAGGAATTAATGAGACTCATTGTGTATGCAAGGGTAAGCACAGTTTGTGTTGAGCTAAGTCTAGCAGAAGCTGAAAAAAGCATATCTGGCAGAGCTAAGTAATTAGACTTCACATCTCTCACATTTTGTAAGGAAAAAATGTCTTAGTGGAAAATGTCTTTAAACTCATTTTGCACAGATAGAAAAGAGACATTCTCAGACCGACCCCAGGGTTGGTCCTTTGCTGGCCACATTTATAATGAAGGTAGAAATCAATGTGGTCATGTTTTAGGTTATTTGTGTGCTCCACAAGAGATTGAAGAACAGAATTGTTGCCTGATTCTTGGCTGGAATTAAAATCCAGCAAAATATATGTCCAGATCAAATGCAAGAAGCAGAGAAATGACAAAAGGATTTTTTTCCATTCTCCTCAAATGATTGGGAATGCTAGTAGAACAGTGAATGTGACTTTAGAAAGACTGATTAAAATAAGGACTTTGGAATCAGTTTGACTGAGTCCAATTCTCGCTCTGCCATTTACTAGCTGTGTGACATGGGATAAATTAACTTCATCTTCCTCTGTCTCAATTTCCCCATAATAACTACTTCCTAGGGCTGGGCTGTTGTGAAGAGAGACTTTAAAAAAGTACTAGTCACAATGACTGGTGCATTCTAAGCACTGCAAAGCTTAGCTAAGTTTATGATGAATATTAATTATTATTAAGAACAGTGCTGTGCACACAGTAGATGCTGAGTAAATATTTGCTGTCTGAACTGGACACCAGGACTGATAAATAGAGTGATGTCTGTTGAGAGGGTTTTTTTCTTTCATCTTCACCTGCCTCCATTATAGCATTGGCTACTCCATACTCCCTAGCCCAGGAACCACTTATTCATGTTACAGTACTTTCTTGCTGCTAAAGTAGTTCTCACACTGCATCATCATTGTTTAAACATGCCTGCCTCCCCTACTTGAACTGTGAGCATATTAAGGGTAGAATGCAAGTCTTGTTTCTTTATCCCAGCATCCACCTCAGTACCTGACATATAACAGAGGTACACAGTGAATGCTTGTGGTTGAGTGATTAATTAAACTTATCAACAAATGTTTATTAAATATCTGCTTTGCTAGGTGAAGAATACAGCAATGACCAAGACAGAAACCATCCTTGCCCTAATGGAATGTACAATTGAGTAGAGCTGTTTTCAGAATCCTGGATCTTTCGACCCTGAGACACACACAGAGAGAGACAGAGGGAGAGAGAGAGAGAGGGAGAGGGAGGGAGGGAGGAGGGCAGTGGGTGGTGCTTGCTGATTTCTACTCCATATCAGTTAGGGTGCATTAGAAAGCAGACATCAGAAACTCCAACTAGCAGTGACTTAAACATCAAGGACACTTATTGCTCAAGGAACCAAAACCTGAATTAGATGGTTCTGAAGACAATTCATTAGTTCCCTGATGTCAGGGTGCTAGGTTAGTGTATCATCAGTTCCATTGGGCTTCTTTTCAAGATATCAAGAAAGTTACCAAAGATCCAGGCATCACATCCTCACCCCGCTGTTTCCAAAGGCAGGGAGTATGAGAGGATTCCATGTGCTTCTCTCTTTTCAACAGGGAGGGAATTTTTTTCTCTCCAAAACTCTCCAGTATATCTATCATACATGTTCAAGATGGAACTACATAGCATTCCTATCTTCAAGGGGAAGCTCGGAAATTAAGTTTCTGATTTTCTTAGCCTATAGTGTGGAGTAGGCAGAGCAGAGTAGGAATGGCTTTGGGGTAGACAAACAACAGTATGTGCCACTCTCTGGCTTCCTCTACTTTGCTCATTTCTTGTAATTGTTAGCACAAAAAATATGAGCAGGCACTTTGTGATACACTGCACCTCAACCTTGTCCTATTCTGCACCTGTACAATGTGGAGACAGAGTAGATGTTCCTTAAAGGTACATTTGGCTTTACTCTCTTAGAATCACTTCATCCACGACCATAGATGATGGAAGGCAAAATGCCATCAACCAGCATGTACTTCTGTGTGCAGTTAACTTTATACTCGTTAGAACACAATATTTGGAATCAATATGTCTAGATTCTAGTCAGATCCTTGGATTTTGGCAAGATGCATGTTTTCTCTAAGCCTCAGAGTTCTCATCACTAAAATGGAGATAAACAAATACTCAACAGCAAGGCTGCTATCTGGATTAAATGAGATATTCTGTGCAATGTGCATTTTGTTTGTTTATACCCTGCTTGGTTTCATAGAGGAGTTGAGGCAAATGTTCTTTGTACGCTGTTGCTATTATTACATCTTTGCTTAACTATGTCAACAGAGTCTCATCAAAGCAACAGAACACTCAAACAAACCCTAAATGCCTCCCACTGCAGCTCCAGGGACAAGTGTTGCCCTGCATGTGAAGTCTTAGGGTCATGGCCAGCAGAGGTTTCAGTTCTCTGATGACAGGTGCTAGCATGTGAGTTCTTGTTTTAGTATGCCCCCTTGGACTTCTGGGATCTTCAAAATGATTCAGTGTGAACCCAGAGAGACAGGTGAAGAGATTTGCCTTAAGCACTTCACAATTTCAAGGTTTGTTCATAACAGAAGCTACATTCTTTCAGACATTGTGCATGTAAATATAGTCTTGATCTAGCTTAGTATTCAAAACATGCTAATAAGAAGACTATGTTCTGTTAGGATAAGTTCCTGGAAATGCCATACTGCATGACGTCATCTCCTGGGCATAGCATGTGATGCTCCCCACCATCCCACTAAGCAGGTGTAAGTTTCTCCCAAATTCTTGGAAATATTTGAGGGCAAGTCAAGGTATAAAAATTCCATAAAATCTAACTCAATTTCACTGAGAACTCTGCTTATTGAATGATATCACCCAGCAGGAGATATAGAAAGCCATTCCAGACTAAAGAAGGGCAGATTAGTTCTGCTTGCATGATAAGAACCTCCTAAGCCAACATCTTAACTGATGAGATCTGACAGCCCAGCCTGAAAGCTTCAGTGGAAAACAAAAAGCTGATAAAAATGCTCCACAGGTGTGGTCACCCAACGAATCTTCACAATATTACAAGTGATTTAATCAGCACCACTCTCCAAATTATCAGGCTGAAATTTTCCACACATCTATGCTCACTCTTGACTACAATTTCCTTAACTGTTTCCTACCTTTTAAGATAAACTATTCATGGGAAATAGTACTGAAACTTTTACAGTCAAAAGACTTGGGCTCCGTCCGGTTAGCACCTACTTATTGAAACATATTTATGTCTTTTTTTTTTTGACAGGCAGAGTGGGCAGTGAGAGAGAGAGAGAGACAGAGAGAAAGGTCTTCCTTTTGCCGTTAGTTCACCCTCCAATGGCCGCTGCGGCTGGCACACTGTGGCCAGCGCAAAGCCCTGATCCGAAGCCAGGAGCCAGGTGCTTCTCCTGGTCTCCCATGGGGTGCAGGGCCCAAGCACCTGGGCCATCCTCCACTGCACTCCCGGGCCACAGCAGAGAGCTGGCCTGGAAGAGGGGCAACCGGGACAGAATCTGGCGGCCAGCCGGGTCTAGAACCCGGTGTGCCGGCGCTGTTAGGCAGAGGATTAGCCTATTGAGCCACGGTGCAGGCCCACATTTATATCTTTGTTAAAAAAAGGTTTATTTATTTGTTTGAGAAACAGAGTTAAGAGAGAGGGAGAGACAGAGAGAGAGGTCTCCCATCTGCTGATTCACTCCCGAAATGGCCACAACAGCTGGAGCTGGGCTGATCCAAAGCCATGAACCAGGAGCTGCTTTAAGGTCTATCTCATGGGTGCAGGGGCCTAGGCAGTTGGGTCATCTTCCATTGCTTTCCTAGGTGTGTTAGCATTAAGCTAGATCAGAAATGAAGCATAGGGACTTGAACTGGAGCCCATATGAGATACTGGCACTGCAAGTGGAGGCTTAATCTTTCTTTTTTCCTTTTTCCTTTTTTTTTTTTTTTTGACAGAGTTAGGCAGTGAGAGACAGAGACAGAGAGAAAGGTCTTCCTTCCATTGGTTCACCCCCCAAATGGCTGCAATTGCCAGCACACTGCACCAATCCAAACCCAGGAGTTTCCTCCTGGTCTCCCATGTGGGTGCAGGGCCCAAGCACTTGGGCCATCCTCCACTGCACTCCCGGGCCACAGCAGAGAGCTGGACTGGAAGAGAAGCAACCAGAACTAGAACTCAGCGCGGCGCACATATGGGTTGCTGGCACCGCAGGCGGAGGATTAACCAAGCGAGCCACAACGCTGGCCCCAGAGGCTTAATCTTGTGCACCAGAGTGCCAGCCCCATATTTGTATTTCTGTGTTCCATTTTCTCACCTGTGTAATGGAAGACTATGTATTTCATCAAGTTGCTTTGAACATTAAGAGAAATGAACCCCAAGAGGGAATCCGGTAGAGTCTCTATCATAAAGTGATCAGTCCGGGGTCCTTACTTTCCCTTTTCACTGGGAGTAGAGGAGCTCCATGCCTCTTCTCAACTGTGCTCACTTTCCTTTTCCAAATACTAATGGCTAAATTAATTGATTTTTGACAAAGGTAGTGAACACCCCAGATATTTAATTGAGTCTTAAACTTGAAGTATAGAATCCTATTTTGATCACAGAAGATAAAGCATGTTTGGGACCAAAGGTTACCTGAAAGTTATCTGCAAAAGGAATTAAACACTAAGAGTGCAAGGGGCACATTCAATATGTGAGCAGGAATGGTCTCAGACAGGTACAATTAAGCTTTAGTGAGACTGAGGTTTCTCAGCTGAGATGTTGGTTTGCCTCCTACTCTGTGTGTGCCAGGATTCTAATCTTCATGGGGCTCTGCATCTATCAGGTGCTTTATTAGTCCTCTATGCAGTTCTAAGAAAATATCATGTAGAATAAATCATGGTGAGCATGACCTACTCCTTCCAGTTCTTAGCCTTGAGTATAGACGTCCAACTACCATTGATTAATTGGCAATAGTAATACTGTTAATCCTTTCCACTTCTAATTTGTGTGGTCTTTTGCTAGGTCCACATGGTAATTCATTGGACTCCGTATTGTCTCAAGGAAACAAAACAATCTCCTTAGTGTGTGAGATCTTCCCTCACCAAGTCTTTACTGTTCTCCACAGCCATCTTCACTGATGTCCTTGGTGCCCCCACGCTTCCAGTCATGGCAACTACTTGAAGACGCCAGGAATACTGTGCTCTTATCTACATGCCTTTGAAAGTGCTCCACCACCATTAGCCAAAAGTGGTCTCCCTGCTTCATCTGGCCATATCTTCCTAGACTCAGCCTGTAGTAAATCTCCCTCAGCCTCGTCCACCTGACTAAATCCCTCGGTTCCATTCTATAGCACGTAAAACATCCTCCTTTAGGATTCTTTCTTGCCTCTCAGCCTCAAGGATGCCTGGGCTCTTCTTATTGACACACCATCCTGGCTTATGGCTGCCTCAGGTCTCATTCTGTGAATTATAGACCTTCATTTTCTCTAGACTCTGAGGTCTTTTGCATTAGGAAATGGAACTTCAATTCTGATACCTCCACTGCTTAGTTTGGTTCCTGGCCTTTGACAGTCAGTAAGTAGGAAATAAAAGAAAGAAACAGTAGAGAAGAAAAGTTAATCCCAGTTTGTCTTTCAAAAGTCTACTTCCTGCTAAGGAAAACCAAAGGCATTCTTTTGCCCACCCATAGCTAAAAGGCAAAAAACCTAAATTCTTGTTCAAAGCAAACCATGTAGTAGAAAGTGTGTGGATACCAAGATTAGTTTGATGAGACCAGGTTTGTGTTTAAAGATGAGACTGAGTTTCTGATACTGCATTTATACAATCTTCCCAAGGGAAGTCGGGAAGTAATATGACATGGGTTTAAGAACATCAATCAGATTCCACTATTGTGGCAAGGCAGGCTAAGCTACCCCTTGTGATGCAGCCATCCTACATCAAAGTACCAGTTTGAGTCTTGGCTGCTCTGCTTATTATTCAGCTTTCTGCTAATGCACCTGGGAAGGAGCAGAGGCTAGCCAAGTACTTGGGCCTCTGCTACCCATGTAGGAGATCAGGAAGGAATTACTGGCTTCTGGTTTCCACCTGGCTGTTGTGGCCATTTAGGAACTGAATGGTGGATGTAAGATCCTCCATCTTCCTCTTTATGTTGATCTGCCTTTCAAATACACAAATAAGTATTTTTTAAAAAACTTTATAAAACAAAAGGACATCAATCATGGAGCCAGTTTGCCTTGGCTGAATCCTAACTCTGACTCTTGCAAACTTTATTAATTTGGGTCAATTGCTTGACAGCTCAGTTTTTCCAGCAATAAAATGGGAGGTAATAATATTACTTCTTTGAGGTTGCCAGAGTAAAGCGATTTGATAAATGTAAAGTGCTTAGCAAAGAGCCTGACACATGGAAAATACCACATGCAGGTTTGGTCCCATGGTTATCTAGACCATAATTGTCCTAAATATTTAGTGGCAATCTTACTCAGAAGTAACATATGAAACCTATACATCACAGCTGACTTGTGGAGATGGAAGGACTGGGAGGAAGCCACTCCTGAATGCTCCTTTGGAACCTAAGAGCTATAGGAGCCTGATTGAGAAGCTCTGATTCCATCACAAAGACCCTCATTTTCTAGGAGGACTGAAACTGTGTCTTGGCCTGAATTGTCCAAGGGCCTATGAGAATGCCCCACTGAGGAGCAGGTCTGCTCCTAGGTCCTGGCCACCTGCTCCTCACTCCAGGGCAATCTCCCTCAAAGGCATCCTCCCTCTCCCAGACACGGTATTCAGAAACAAAATGGGCTGAAAAGCAGCAGCTAGTTTCTCCACTTTTCCCCTACAACTCTGCTTGATGATATGTTGCACAGCCTTATCTTCTGTAGACTCCAGGTTTTTTATCTGGGCCCTTAGAAAGAGGAGGAAAACAGATAAATATGTGATTTTGTATAATTTTCTCTGCTCTTGTTCATAAATTTAGAAATAGAATTGAATCTTTTCTTCTGCCAAGTGTGTTAGGATTTTGTATCTCTAACTTCATCCCCAAGCATATTTTTATGCCTGATTTGCTATCATTTGACACTCACACTGTCTCCCAACAGAGCATGACCATACTATTTATATCTATACTGTAATTAAATCAAAGGTTTATTTTATTGCAGACATAGGCACACTCATAAACCAACCTAGTCTTTCCTGTAGTTCCCATGGCTCACTTGGTTGACTCAGTCTTAATGCTCAGAACAGGTTACAGTCCTTACTCAACTCAACAGTTCACTTGCTAGTAACTAAAGCTCACTTTTATGAGGAAGGCAATGTATCTTCATTTCCCAGAGTACAACCCTTCTGACTGGCTATGCACTGTGGAGTTATATAGGCTATTTTCTCAGGAGACAAGAGAGTTGTTATCCAGTATGGCTGGGCCTGGAGAACTATAATCACCATGCTTGCAGGGCAGGTACTTCCAACTTCTGTGTTACATGTGAGATAATGTGAGTGGATCACAGAAGGGCCGTCTTTCCTGCTAGCTTGTTTTACTAGACTCTGACCAGAGGAGAAGCCTTCAAATAGAGCACACATGCGTGAGCACATGGACACACACACATTTATATTCCTTGGAATGTGTGCTTCTTATTACCCTTAAGTGACTCTCCACGTTTCATTTGTAGGTTACTTGTTTTTATCAGGTTCCTGGAGGAAGCATGAAGCTGTTTAGTTATTCTTTCAGTGAACTCTTATTGAGCCCTTGGTGGTGATGAGGACTGTCTCCAGACTCTCTTTTGGCTTTACAAACTCCTGTAAAGTAGTCACTATTATCTCCATTTTTAGGTGAAATGATGTAGAAACCCAAAGTAATTTGCACAAAGCCAAACAGTTGGTCACTGGGGGAGGTGGGCCAAGGACTGTTGGGTTTTGGACCCAGGCATATGAGACTTCAAATCAGTATTCATACTCATTTTTAGCTTTTTAAACAATAACTGTACATATTTATGTGCTACAGTGTGATATTATAGGACATGAATACAATGTGCATGATCAAAATGAGTTAATCAACATTTCTCCTTCTTTGACTTTAATTTATGAATGGAGGCTTGGAGTTTCTTTCTTCTATTTGTTCATACAATATATAACAGTTTATTGTGAGCTATAGTCTCCCCACTATGCCATGTAACACATATTCCTTCCATATAGTTCTGATTTGGTACTCATTATCCACCTCCACCCCTCCCAGCATCTGGTAATCACCATTCTGTACTAAGATTGAATTTTTATTTTTTATTTTTAGCCCCCATATGTGAGAGGCAATGTGCAGTATTTGTCTTTCTATGTCTGGCATATTTCATTTAACATGATGTCCTCCAGTTCCATCTATTTTGTTGCAAATGACAGGATTTCATTTTTTATGATACAATAGTATTCTAGTGTATATGTGCCACATTTTCCTAATCCATTAATCTGATGATAGACACTCTTGAATGATTTCATAACTTGGGTATTGTGAACAGTATTGCAATAAATATGTTACAGCAGGTATCTCTTTGATATAATTATTTCATTATTTGGAATATATACCAAGGAGTGGGATTGCAGAATCATATGCCAGGTATATTTCTAGATTTTTGAAACTTTTCTGTGCTGTTTTTCATAGGGGCTATACAAATTTCCATTCCTTCCAACAGTTTATTAATCCTTTGTTGGATAAGTAGTTTGCAAATATTTTCCCCTCATCAGATGTCTGTTCATTCTATTAATTGTTCCATTTACTGTTTAGAAGCTTCTGAGTTTGGTATAATCTCGTTTCTGTAGTGTTGATTTTGTTTTCTGCACATTTATGGTCTTATAAAAAAATCCTTGCTTGTAGCAATGTCTTGTAGTGTGTCCTTTATGTTTTCTTCTATCATTGACCTAGTTCCAGGTCCCACATTTAGGTCCTGCTCTATCTTAAAGCTATATTTCTACGTCATGAGAGAGAGGACTCCTAATTTTCTTCTTCTAGATATGTGTATCTGATTTTGCCATCACCTCTTATTGAAAAGATTATCTTAAATGCATGTTTTTGGCACCCTTATTAAAAAGCAGTTGGCTACATGTATATACATCAATTTTTGGGTTATTTTTCTGTTCCATTGATCTATGTGTTGTTTTTAAGCTAGTACCATATTGTTTTAAATATTATAGCTTTGTGGTATGATTTGTAGTAAGTTTTGAAATTAAGTATTGTGATGTCTTCAGTAGGACTGACATCTTCCACTATTATTGTATTAGAGTATACCTCTCCCTTTAAGTCTACTAATATTTGCTTTATATATTTTGGTGGCCTTGTGGAGGGTACATATATATTTATGACTGCTTTGTTTTCTTGCTGAATTGATCCTCTAATCATCAGATAATGTGCATCCTTATCTCTTTTTACAGTATTTTTAGTTATGTTTTAGTTCATCTGAGTGTAGCTGTTCCAGCTTCTTATCCATTTACGTGCTATTTCTTTTTCCAACCCTTCATTTACAATCTATATGGATCTTTACCTATAAAGTTTCATAAGAGCAGTATGAAAGTTTCTTAAGGGCAGAATGTAGTTGGGTATTTTCTATTTTTATTAAAGACTTATTTAATTATTTGAGAGGCAAAATAATACAGAGAGAGAGAGACATAGAGAGAGGTCTTCCATCTGCTTGTTCGCTCCCCAAATAACCACAATGGCTGAATCTGAGCCAATCTGAATCTATGAGCCAGAAGCTCCTTCCAGGTCTCCCAGGTGAAGGGGCCCAAGCACTTGGGCCACCTTCTACTGCTTTCCCAGGTCATCAGCAGGAATACTGGATTGGAAGAAGAACAGGTGAGACTCAAACTGGTGCCCATATGGGATGCTGACACCGCAGATGGAGGCTTAAGGAGGCTTAACCTACTACACTATAGCACTGGCCCCTTTGTGCATTGTTTAAATCTTCTTGGCCAGACCCAGTTGCGTGTAGTGGGTAAAGCTGCAGCACCAGCATCCCACATAGGCACCGTTCAAGTCCTGACTGCTCTACTTCTGATCCAGCTCCCTGCTGATGCACCTGGGAAAGCAGCAGAGGATAACCCAAGTTTGGACCCCTGCATTCACATTGGATATCTAGAGGAAGCTCCTGGCTCCTGGCTTTGGATCAGCCCAGCTCTGGCCATTGTGGCCATTTGGGGAGTGAAAGAGCAGTTGGAGGATTTCTCTCTCTATCTCTGCCTAATTCTTTCTCTGTAGCTCTGCCTTTCAAATAAATAAATAAATCTTTTAAAAAGTCTATTTGGCCAACATCTATCTTTTGACTGGGGAATTTAATCCATTTCCATTCAAGTTTAATACTGATAAGGACTAATCTCTGGCATTATGTTGGTTGCTTATTGCTTATTTTATTCTTTGTGTTTTTTTTTTTAAAGATTTATTTATTTATTTGAGAGGCAGAGTTACAGAGAAAAGGAGGAAGAGACAGAGAGAAAGGTCTTCCATTTGCTGGTTCACTTCTCACGTGGCTGCAATGGCCAGAGCTGGGCCCATCCAAAGCCAGTTGCCAGGAGCTCCTTCTGGGTCTCTCACATGGGTTCAGGGGCCTAAGCAATTGGGTCATCTTTCACTGCTTTCCCAGGCCAATAGCTGGGAGCTGGATTGGAAGTGGAGCAGCTGGGATTCAAACCAGCACTCGTATGGGATGCTGGCCTCACAGGCAAAGACTTAACCTAATACACTATAGCACTGCCCCCCCCTTCTGCCTCTCATTATTGTTTTGTTTTGTTTTTAAAATTATCCCCACAATTTGGAAAAATTTCTTTCTCTCTCTCTCTCTCTCTCTCTCTGTTTTACCTAGAAACACTTTATTTAAGGTATACAAACTTTATGCTTTTCATATATACAAATTTAGAAATATAGTAATTTTTCCCAAACTATTTTCCCTCTAACCTGTACTCCCACCTATCTTCCTCCTCCTTTACCTATTCCATTCTTATTTTATACAAAGATCTATTTTCAGTTAATTTTATTTTAATTTTTTTATCTAAGGTAAACAAATTTCATGATTTCATATAAACAGATTTAGGAAAATAGTGACACTTCTCATCCTAACCTCCCTTCTGCCCATGACCCCACCCTTCCTCCTCTTTCCTCTCTTATTCACTCTCTTAATTTTTACAAGGATAAACTTTCAGTTTATTTTATACTCCTAATATTAAACCTACACTAAGTAAAAAATTCAACAAATAGTAAGAAGAATAAAACATTGTTCATCAACAGTAGGGACAAGTGCTATAAACAATCATCGAATCACAAAATGTCAATTTCACTCCTATACATTACATTTTTGGTACTCTATTAGTTACCACAGATCAGGGAAAACATATGGAATATGTCTTTTGGGGACTAGCTTTTTAAACTAAGTATAATAGTTTCTTTTGTGTGTGTGTGTGTGTGTGTGTGTGTGTGTGTGTGTGTGTAGTATAATAGTTTCTAATTTCATCCATTTTGTTGCAAAACACCATATTTCATTATTTTTTGTGGCTGATTAGTACTCCATAATGTATCTAAACCACATCTGGGTTGATTCCATATCTTAGCGATTGTGAATTATGAGAAATAAACATGGGGATACAGATAACTCTATCATATGTGGATTTCCTTTCCTTTGGGTAAATTCCCAGGAGTTAGATTGTTGGGTCATATGGAATATCTATTTTCAGTTTTTCTGAGGTATCTTCATTTTGTCTTCCACAATGGCTGTACTACCTTGCATTCACAACAACAGTAGATTAGGGTACTTTTTCTCCACATCCTCACCAGCATTAATTATTTATTGATTCTGTGTATTTGAGCCATTTTAACTGGGGTGAGGTGAAACCTCATTGTGGTTTTGATTTACATTTCCCTGATGGCTAGTTATCCTGAACATTTTTTTCCTGTGTCTGTTGACCATTGGAATTTCCTCTTTTGAAAAATCCCTGTTCAAGTCCTTTGTCCATATCTTAACTGAATTGATTGTTTTGTTGTTGTTGAGTTTCTTGAGCTCTTTATATACTCTGGTTATTAGTCCTTTATCCGTTGCATGGTTTGCAAATGTTTTCTCCCATTCTGTAGGTTGCCTCTTCACTTCGCTGAGTGTTTTCTTTCCAGTACAAAAGCTTCTCAGTTTAATGTAATCCCATTTGTCTATTTTTGTTTTGATTGTGCCTTTGGAGTCTTTTCCAAGAAGACTTTGCCTATGCCAATGTCTTGCAGAATTTCTCTGGAAATTAGCAATTTGATGGTCTCAGGTCATAGATTAAGATCCTTGGTCATTTTGTTTTGATTTTTGTTTAAGGTATAAAGCAGGAGTCTTGTTTCTTACTTCTGTGCATGGAATTCCAATTTTCCCAGCAATATTTATTAAACAGACTGTCCGTGCTCCTTTTGATTCTAGCTTCTTTTTCAATCATTAGTTGTTTGTAGATGTGTGGATTGATTCCTGGGGTTTCTATTCTGTTCCATTGGTCTACTTTTGTACCACTACCAGGCTGTTTTGATTATCACTTCCCTAGAGTATGTCATGAAATCTGGTATTGTGATGTCTCTGACTTTGTTTTTGTTGTATAAAATTGCTGTGGCTATTGGCATCATTTTTTCTAGATCTGAGAAGATTGTCATTTGTATTTTGATCGGGATCACATTGAATTAAATTAATTTCAAAAGTATAGACATTATTGATGATATTGATTTTTCAATCCATTAACATGGAAGATTTTCACATTTTTGTCTTCTTCTATTTCTGTCTTTAATGTTTTATGACTTTCATAGTAGAGATCTTTGATGTCCTTGGTAAAATGTATTCCAAGATATTTAATACTTTTTTAACTTTTGTGAATGGAATTGATCTTAAAAGTTCTTTCTCGCCCTTGGCATTGTCTGTGTATATAAAGACTATTGATTTTTCTGCATTGATTTTATATCCTGCTGCTTTACCAAACTCTTTTATGATTTCCATTAGTCTCTCATCAGAGACTTTTGGTTCCCTTTTATATAGAATCATGTTATCTGCAAATAGGGATAGTTTGACTTTGTCCTTACCAATTTGTATCCCTTTTATTTCTTTTTCTTGTCTAATGGCTCTGGCTAAAATTTGCAAGACTATATTGAATAGCAGTGGTGAGATGGGCATCTTTGTCTGGTTCCAGATCTTAGGGTGAATACTTACAACTTTTCCCCATTCAATAAAATGCTGGCTGCGTGTTTGTCATAAACTGTCTTGATTGTGTTGAGGAAAGTTCCTTCTAGCGCCAACTTGCTTAGAGTTTTCATCATGAAAGGGTGCTGTATTTTATCAAATGCTTTCTCTGCATCTATTTAAATAACCGTATGGATTTTGTTCTTCATTTAGTTAATGTGATCTGTCACATTGATTGATGTGTGAATGTTGAACTTCCCCTGCATACCAGGGATAAATCCCACTTTGTCCAGGTGAATGATCTTTCTGATATATTTTGGGGTTTAATTAGTTAGTATTTTGCTGGGGGTGAGGTTTAACTCTATGCTTGTCAGAGTTATTGGTCTGTAGTTCACATGATCTGTTGTATCTTTTTCTGGTTTAGGAATTAAGGTGTAAAAGGCTTCACAGAAGGTGTTTGAGAGGATTCCCTCCATTTCAATTGTTTTGAATAGCTTGAAAGGAATTGGAATTATTTCTTCCTTAGGTGTCTGATAAAATTCAACAGTGAACCCATCCAGTCCTTAGTCTTTCTTTGTTGGGAGGGTCTTTATTACTGATTCAATTTTATCTTGGTTATTGGTCTTTCAGGTTTTCCATGTATTCATGACTCAATTTAGATAGATTGTGTGTGTCCAGAAATCTATCCATTCCTTCTAGGTGTCCCAATTTGTTGGCATATGGCTCTTTGTAGTAATTTCTGGTGATTCTTTTTATTTTCATTGTGTCTGTTGTTAAATTTCCTTTTTAATTTCTGACTTTATTGATTTGGTCTTCTCCCTCATTTTTGGTTAATTGGGCCAATGGTGTATCAAGTTTGTTTATTTTTACAAACAACCAGTTCTTTGTTTCACTGATCATTTGTATTTTTTTGTTTCAATTTTATTTCTTCTTTAAATTTAATTATTTATTTTCCCCTACTAATTTTGGGTTTCATTTGTTGTTGTTTTTCTAGGTCCTTGAGATGCATTGATAGCTCAATTATTTGTGCCTTTCTAATTTCTTGATGTATGTACTAATTGCTATAAACTTCCCTCTTAACACTGTTCTGTCTGTATTCCATAAGTTTAATTGTTGTATTGCCATCTTCTTTTGTTTCCAGAACTTTTTTTGATTTCTCTTTTTATTTCTTCTATAACCTAATGCTCCTTCAGGAGCATATGTTCAGTCTCCATGCGTTTTCATATGTTCTCAAGGTTCTTGAGTTGTTTTTTCCAACTTCATTCCATTGTGGTCACAAAACATGCATGCTATGATTTCCATTTCTTTGAATTTTCTGAGACTTGCTTTATGGCCTAGCACATTATCTAGCCTAGAGAAAGTTCCATGCACTGATAAGAAGAATGTGTATTCTGCAACTGTGGGATGATAGGTTCTATAGATATCAGTTAGGTCTATGTTTTTTGTTGTTGTTGTTGTTGTTGATTTTCTGTGTAGTTGATCTGTACATTGAAGTCCCCAGTACTATTTGACTGGAGTCTGTGTCTCCCTTTAGATCCATTAACACTGGTGTTAAATAGCCAGTAACACTGGCATTGGGTGCATATACATTTATTATAGTCACATCTTCCGGTTGAATTGATCCCTTAATCATTATATAGTACCCTTCTATGTCTCTTTTGCTAAAGTCTATTTTGTCTTGGCTAGCACTGTGGCAGAGTGGTAAAGCCACTGCCTGCAGTGCCGGGATACCATATGGGTGCTGGTTTGAGTCCCAGCTGCTTCATTTCTGATCCAGATCTCTGCTATGGCAGGGAAAGCAGTAGAAGTTGGCCCAATTTCTTGGCCCCTGCATCCACATGGGAGACATGGAGGAAGCTCCAGGTTCCTGGCTTCAGATTGGCCCAGCTGCAACCATTGTGGCCATTTCAGGAGTGAACCATGGATAGAAGACTTCACTCTCTGCCGCTGCCTCTCTGTAACTCTGCCTTTCAAATAAATAAATAAATGAATAAATAGGCTGGCGCCATGGCTCAGTAGGCTAATCCTCCGCCTTACGGCACCAGCACACCGGGTTCTAGTCCTGGTTGGGGTGCCGGATTTTGTCCTGGTTGCCCCTCTTCCAGGCCAGCTCTCTGCTGTGGCCAGGGAGTGCAGTGGAGGATGGCCCAGGTCCTTGGGCCCTGCACCCACATGGGAGACCAGAAGAAGCACTTGGCTCCTGGCTTCAGATCAGCGTGATGCACTGGCCGCAGCGTGCCGGCCATGGCGGCCATTGGAGAGTGAACCAACGGCAAAAGGAAGACCTTTCTCTCTGTCTCTCTCTCTCACTGTCCACTCTGCCTGTCAAAAAAATAAATAAATAAAATTAAAATTAAAATTAAAAATAAATAAATAATTTTTAAAAAGTCTATTTTATCTGGCATTACAATGACTATACCTGTTCATTTCTGCTTTCTGTTAGCAAGGAATATCTTTTTCCATCCTTTTACTTCCAGTCTGCATGTATCTTTGATGGTGATATGCGTTTCTTGTTGGCAGCAAATAGATCAGTCTTATTTATTAATCCATTCAGCCAATCTGTATCTTTTAATTGGTGAGTTGAGACAATTTATATTCAAGGTTACTATTGATAAGTAATGACTTGGCCCTGCCATTTTTCTTACTGTTTGCTTTGGATTTCCTTTATACTTTTACTGGGAGATTTTCTGTCTTCACATTCTTTCATAGTGATGACTATCTTTCTGTGTTTCTGTGTTTAGCACATCCTTAAGTGTTTTTGGTAAGGCTATTGATGACACATTCTTTCAATTTCTATTTGTTATGGAAGGTCTTTATTTCACTTTCATTCATAAATAAGAGGTTTGCAGGGTACAATATTCTGGGTTGACAGTTTTTTCTCTTAAAAGTTGCACTATGTCTCTCCATTATCTCCCAGCCTATAGAATTTCTGATGGGAAGTCAGCTCTGAGTCTAATTGGATATCATCAAAAGTAATGTGTAATTTCTCTCATGCACACTTTAAAATTCTTTCTTTAGGTTTTACTGTTGTTGTTTAACTACAATATATTGTGGTGAAGATCTTTTCTGGTCATATATATATAACATGGTCTAATTGCTTCCTGTACTTGGGTATCCCTCTCTTTGTTCAAATTGGGGAAGTTTTCTGTAATTATTTCATTAAATAGGCCTTCTAATCTATTCTCTCTTTCTATCCCTTCAGGAACTTGTATGTTGGGTCATTTGATAGTATCCTATAAATCTCCAACAATGTGTTTAATTTTTCTAATTTCTTCTCCACCTTTTTTTTTTTTTTTTGGTCTGACTGAAAAATTTCCAAATATTTGCCTTCTATCTTGGATGTTATTTCTTCTGCCTCACTGAGTCTGTTGTTAAGTCTCCCACCGTGTAGTTTATTTTGGCTTGTTGAATTCTTTATGTCTATTATTTCATGTTGATTTTTCTTCAAAATCTCAACTTCATGGGAAAATTCTTCATTCATATCATATATAGATTCCTTTAATTTGTGAATTTGCTTCCCTTTGCTTCTGAGTAATCCTATGATTAATCTTTTGAATTCCATATCAGGCATTTCATCAATACCTTCACATTCTAATATTGATTTTTTTTCTTCCTTTGGGGGTCATTTTGTCATTCTTATTTCTTGTATTTCTACATTTATTTTTAAGCATTTATGGAAATATTGGGGTTTTTTTCCTCTCATGGTTTTTATCTTTGAACTATTCCTCTGTGACTTAGTGGAATGTCTGCTGTTTCAGTTAATACCCAGAAGCACGTGCTGAGTATGGCCAGGGAGCTCTGGTCAGTGCTCCAGAGTAGGGTGGATAGCCAAGGTGCAACCCAAGTTGGGCATGGTAGATCTCCTCTTTTTAGCAGAAAGGAGTGTATGATTACCTCTGTTGGCATAATCACACCCTAACCTCCTCTCTTCCAAGTTGATTAATTCCCTGGTGTTTCCCATATTGGGTGCAATACTCATCCATGCTGCCCTACGAACTTCACAAAGGATCTGTGCAGTCCTCAGTGTGAACACGGATCCTATTACAATTCCCACCCCAGGCAATCAGGAAGCTCTGAGCATCTGGAGCCACTCACAGTGATTGCTGAGAGAACCAGCTATACCCTATGCCTTTTCATGCAGTGACAGAGATCCCACGATGTCAGCACACAAGGCTCCCACAGACATGGAGTACAGAGGAGGCACTCTACTCCACTAGCCTGCACTGTCCACAGAGTCAGACATCCCCAGTGCTAACTGCCTGTGGGTGCTCCACCTAGGTGGTTTGAGCCCCAGAGCCTGTGATAAGTTGAGAAGCTGGGCACACCTCACAGTCCTATGTGGGTGCCCATCCCCTATCATTCCTCCCAGCTAGAGTCAAAGTCAATTGGGAACAAAATTTTTCCCTCTGGTAAAACTCCTGGATCACATGCTTGCACAAGAGCCACTGGTTACAGACCCTACACATTTCACAATGCTTCCTTTTCCTCACTGTTTGCTGGGCACCCGCACTCGAGCTGCTGCCACCACTACTGCTGACAAAATGGTGTCTTGTCCCAGCTGCAGCTGCTACTTAAGTCCAAAATGGTGCCCACTCTCTCTCAGCCAGTTGTCAGGCACCATCGTGTGGGGGATGGAGAGAGAAACCTCTTTTTTTTTTTTCTTTTTGGCTGTGTTAGTAGATACCCCATACCCTTAGGGCTCCAGGACAGACTCACAGACTCTTCCTCTGACTAGATCACCAATGACACAGCTGCTGCAGTTTGACCTCAGTGAACTCTCCAAATATGCTGCTTTCTCCAGCTCTTAGATGCTGGGGTTTTGTGTTGTGTCCATGCTTGTGCTGCATTTCTGCCCCTTCTCTTCTTCCTCACAAATATTTGTTTAATGGTATCTTAAATGTCCCATTGCTTTCTTTATTGTTTTAATTCTTTTATTTTTCTTCTTATTATTTTTGTCTGGTTGGACTATTTCAAGTCTTGTCCTTAAGATCAAAAATTCCTTCCTATGTTTGAACTATTCTGTTATTGAAGCTCTCAATTGTATTTTTTATTTCAGTAATAAAAGTCTGCTGCTCCAAAATTGATCATTGATTTTTAATGATTTCTATTTCTGCTAATTTTCTCATTCATATCATGTATTGTTTTTCTGATTTCTTTGCATTATCTATCTTACTTTCTTGTATATTGAGTTTTCTTAGGGACATTATTTTTTAATTCTTTTTCAGGCATTTCAGGGATTTTCTTCACATTAGGATCAATTTCTGGAGAACTTCATTTTTCTTTTGGAGATATCTTAGTTCATTACTTCTTCATGTTTCCTGTATCCTTACTTTGATGTCTGCACCTCTGGTTATAATAATTCCTTCTTCTTTATGCAGTAGCTTTTGTTGGAAAAGACTTTTTTAGATGGATTCAGAATATCAGTTGGGTTGTTGCTTTGGCTGGATGATGTTAGAGTACATGACATCAAAATCACTAGTTTCAACACTGGGGATTTGAAGGAACCCCTGCCACAGTTCCACAAGGTTGTGCTGGAGATTGTGCACTTGTAGGTATCAGAACAGAGTAGTGAAGGGCAGGTAGGGTCTTCTGTAGATCCCACAGGGTGGTCTGCAATAACATTGAGAAACTTATACTAATAACCACAGTCCCAGAGCTGCAGAACAGGAACAGTAGCTTGTCTACATCCCACAGGAGCTGAAGAGCAGGAAGAGTACTTGGTCTACGTTATGCTGGATATTGTGCACTGGTAACTATGGACCTGAAGCAGTAGATGAAAGAGTGTGTTCCCTAGGTCCCAAAGGACAAGTGCAGCTGTTCCTGGGATTTATAGAGCTCACAGTCACAGTCCTAGAGCTGCAGGATGCACTGGAGACTTTACCCAGGTCTTATGTTTTACATGCAGACCCAGAGCTACAGATTGCTGTGGGGTACCTACCCAGATCCCTTTGGGTGAACTCAGGTGACTCTGGAATATAGCTACAAAATTCACATCCCAGAGCTACAAGACTTGGAGAGTACTTTACCCAGGTCTCACCCAAGGGTCACAAGTTCCTTTGGGAACTATTCACTAGCAGGTGCAGTCCTGCAGCAGAGGAGTGCAGACTGGGCCTTGCCCAGGGCCTGCAGGGGAGCACAGGTGTCCCTAGGATTTGTGGAACCAACAGTCATAGTCTCAGAGCTGCAGGATGCAATGGAGTCTTTACCCATGTCTCACAAGATAGCAACAGCTATGCTGCAGATCATGAACTGAGCCAGAAGCAGAGGAAAGCAGACAGGGCCTTCTACGTCCCACAGGTGTCTGTGAGTTATTCCAGGAATTGTAGCATCAGTAGCCATAGTCCCAGAGCTTCAGGACAACAACAGGTACTGCCCCCAGTTCCCACAGCATGCACAAAGTGATGCTAGGGTTTGTATCCTAGCCACTCAACACCCTGCGCTAAGAGATACATAGAGGACTTCCCCTGGTCCTCTCCTCTGGGCTTGGGTATTAGCTACTGCTGGTGCTGAACACCAAGAAGCAGAGGGGAATGTGTCTAGGTTGCACAGAGTAAGTGAGTTTGACTCTGGGGCTTGTGTCCACCAGTCCTGCAGCTGCGAGATGTGGAGCAGTCTGCTCTGTCATATGAAGCACCCTAGCTCCAGTTCTGGGGGCTTCTGTATGGCTACATGTCCTGTCTAGGGGATGGTGATTAGTCTGGAATGGATAGGGTACAATATGAACATGGGACAATGGGAAGGAATGAGACTGTAAGTGAGGCTTTAGTCTGAAGGCAGTGGTGAGCTTCATCAGCCTAGTTCCTTACTATATGCAATGGATACTGACTGTTTAGCTATAGTGAACTCAAGGGCATACAATGGGCTTTTAAGAAGCCTATAGGAAGGCTGGAGAATAGCTTTGGAGACTTGCAGGAATTGCTTGGAGAGCAGTACCTCCTGTTGTTGAAGCAAGAGGAATGCTAGGAGTGAGCCCCAGCAGGAAGGGTCAGGATAGGAGAGCACCAGTCTTCATTTCTGGCCTCTATCTCATGCTGGAAGCCTACAACCAACTGGCCAAGGTGGAGTCCTCTGTGCTCCCTGGGCTTGAGAGGAGAGGGCTGCAGGGAGAATATGCAAATACCCTCTCAGCTTTTTTTAAGTATTTATTTGAAAGGCAGAATTACAGAGAGACAGAGAGGGAGAAAGATATCTTCCATCTGCTGGTTCACAGCCCCAAATGGCCACAGTGGCTAGGGCTGAGCCAACCCAACGCCAGGAGCCTGGAACTCCACCCAGTCTCACACCTGGGTGTCAGGGGCCCAGGTACATGTATTATCTTCCACTGCTTTCCTGCTTGCATTTGCAAGGAGCTGGATCAGAAGTAGAGAATCCTGGATTTGAGCCTATGCTTGTACAGGATGCTGGCATTGTAGGCTGTGACCTAACCCTGCTATTTCACAACACTAGCCTCCTTTTCAGCTTTTCACACACACAAAAATTTGCTGGTGCTGGGGAAGAATCAATACAGGGTGAGTTAACAAAAAATAAATAACTTCCCCTATAAAAACTGTGAAAATTTTCCGAGCAGAGTAACGACACCATCAGTCCCTCTGGCTGGCTGGACCATGACATGCGGTTTGGAGAGTCTGGAAGAGGGCAGTGGTTTTGGTGGTGGGCCACTGTGTGGTTATACTTGAGAACTACTGAGTGAGCCTGGGGACGAAGGTGGAGATAAACTCACAGGGTGGTAACAGTGGCTCTCCACTGCCATGGTGAACTGCAACATCCCTCCCTTGGCCAGGGTTACGTTTATTTGAGGAGAATATTATTGATCTAATGAGGGATTATCCCAAGGCTTATGATTTTATAAATGAGAAAATAACCCACACTCCAGGGAGACTTAGCTGTTACATTAACAATTAATAGGAAAATCTGACAAAGCCACGGCTTGGAAGTCATGCTTATCATGAATAATATAGAGCTAGGAGAGTTGGTCTGAACCCAAATACATTCAGAATCATTTTCCATAAACCTGCCACCTCTAGTTTGAAAATATTTCATGTGTGAGACTGCGATTTTCTCTGACAAGCTGGGATAGGAAGAAGAGGAAGTTGGGACAGCAAATTGCTCTTTTTGAATGGTAAAAATGTCATTACTGTGAAGATCATTAATCTTTCTGATCTGCTATTATATCTTCAGAGATTCTGGTTCTGTACTCCTCAGCATTATAAGCAGGCATATTTGAGAACTCCTCACGATATGATAACTGGTTTTATTTTATTATCCAAACAGTAATAGATGTATTTTTTTTCAAGTTGTTCAGTGCAGCCATCACTTTTATTAACATTGAAAACAGCAGTATTTCAAAGTGAAGCCAGTTTGCTAACACTCTGCCCACTGCCTCAGCTAACTCTGATGGGCCCATTGAGCTTGTGCCCTACAGGTCCTGCTGCCTCTCTTGTACCCTCTGGAACACCCTACCTGGTAGGATCTGCTTGAAGGAATGAGGCCAGTGTCTGAGTCTGTCAGTGCATTCACCGGATTCCATGATCTAATCCCAGGTACCACTTAGCCAAGATTTGCTTCTTATTACCAAAGAAGAGAAAGACTGAAAGTTATCTTAGTTTGGGTCTTACAACTACAGGTGCTGAGCTAATGATTTGGGAGCAGGTAGTTTGTTTTTGGGAGCACTGAGAAGGGGAGGTAAAGTGAGAAAAGAAAAGGAGAAAGACCATGAAGCGTGGATTAGTGAGCAGTACAGCTGTGGGTGTTAGAAACTCAGTTCTTCCAGGGTCCTCACCACCTGTGAGAAACCTCCAGGATAGGCCTGAATGTGACAAGCCATGACTAGCAGCTGGTAGAAAATGAACTGGAGGGGCCAGTGTTGTGGCATAGTGCATAAAATCACTACCTGCAATGCTGGCATCTAATGTGGGTACCAGTTTGTGTCCCAGCTGCTCTACTTCTGATCCAGCTTTCTACTATTGGCCTGGGCAAAGCAACAGAACATGGCCCAAGTGATTGTGTCTCTGCCATTCACATGGGAGAACTGGCTGAAGCTCTTGGCTCTTGGCTCAGACTTGGCTGTTACAGCCATCTGGGCAGTGAAACAGTAGATGGAAGATCAATCTATCTCTGTCTCTCCATCTCTCGGGGTAACTCTGACTTTCAAGTAAATAAATGAATAATTTAAAACTGATCTGGAAAAGTAAACTGTTGTACCTTAAAATAAAGTCAATGTCTTTAGAGAGAGTTCCAGTGTGTTAAATGAGGGACTAAATTTCTCTGAGGGAAATAGTCAAAATATATAGTCAGCCACCAATCATACTTTACGTATTACAACATGATGAGGGGGTTAAGATACATTTCCAACTAAGTCTAATATAAGAGGCCACTGGTGATGAGAGTGTAGCAAATCAAATGCAAAGTGAGACCTCTGGGTAGGAAGGGAAAGACTAAGAGAACTCCATGGAAAGGCAGTGTTTGGCTTTTACATTCCGAGGTGAGCAGGGCAGACATACCATGCAGAGGAAACACATTCACCAAAGACATGGAGAATGGAAAGCCAGGGCCAAGGTTTGGGTCGATTTAACCTGACCTTAGGGAACTGAAGGTAAGCAGTAGCAGGAAGATTAGAAAATTCTATTGGACCCAAATTGTGCAGACTTTTAAATACCAGGCTCTGCATGTTGGCCTTTGTCATTTGTGTACCAAGCACACAGGGGGGACATCAATACTTACAGCTGTACTACTGCTTTTTTTTCTCTTTTTTTTTAAACTTTTATTTAGTAAATATAAATTTCCAAAGTACAGTTTATGGATTACAATGGCTTCCCACCCCCCTAAAATTTCCCTCCCACTCACACCCCTTCCATCTCCCTCTCCCTTTCCCTCTCCCATTGCATTCACATCAAGATTCATTTTCAATTATTTTTCTGTACAGAAGATTGATTTAGTATATATTAAGTAAAGATTTCATCAGTTTGCACCCACACAGAAACACAAAGTGTAAAATACTGTTTCAGTACTAGTTATAGCATTATTTCACATTGGACAATACATTAAGGACAGATCCTACATGAGGAGTAAGTACTCAGTGACTCCTGTTGTTGACTTAACAATTTGACACTCTTGTTTATGGTGTCAGTAATCTCCCTAGGCTCTAGTCATGAGTTGCCAAGGCTATGGAAGCCTTTTGAGTTTTCCAACTTCAATCTTATTTTGAAAGGGTCATAGTCGAAGTGGAAGTTTTCTCCTCCCTTCAGAGAAAGGTACCTCCTTCTTTGATGGCCCCGTTCTTTCCACTGGGATCTCACAGAGATCTTTCATTTAGGTTTTTTGTTTGTTTGTTTTTTTGCCAGAGTGTCTTGGCTTTTCATGCCTAAAATACTCTCATGAGCTCTTCAGTCAGATCTGACTGCCTTAAGGGCATCTCCCACTCCCTCTCCCATTCCATTCACATCAAGTAGAGGGGAGTTGCTTTCACAATCTTGCTCGTGCCTGGTCAGCAGCAGAGTCAGGAATTGGATCTGGATCATTATGACTCCATATATAACCTTCTCAATTTCCTTGTCTACCCCTATTTAAAAACATAATTTAATTTAGGTTCTGAAACTATAATGGGAATGAGAAAGAAAGCAGAAATCAAAATACCAGGTCTTTCCCCCAAATCTTCAGCTGAGTGTCAGAGAGTGCACACCCTGGCCTCAGCTGCTTTTGGCTTGCACAATCATGCCCAGCTTTAATCACTGCGTAGGCACAGCCTTACCTGCAGCTAATGTGATGCCCTTCTGCTTTGGCCAAATGGTAGAAGGGACAGATTTACACTTAAATCAATATTTAATCTAATGTACCTCTCTTGACTCGATTTGTAAAATGGTGTGTAGATCTTGGATAAGAACACAAACTTGCAAGCTGAATCAAAGCTTTTTGCAAGACAGTAAACCAAAGAAGGGGATGTGGTAATAAATGCAGAAGGAGAAGGGAGTGTTCCTTGGCAATGTGCTATATTTTCTTACTCTCCCCTCTTTTTATTAAAGATATGGAAAACAGGGTCAATAGTGACTTAATTGTGCCCTATTGCAAACAAGACTTGGGATTTCAATAGGCCCCAAGGTATTAACAATTATGAAGAAAAATACTCTAATAACACGAGTAGGAATTCTTCCCAGTCCTATATCATAATAATTCACAGGAGATTTTCATTATTTGGAGAAGAAAAGGCTTCATGTTGGTCATTTTTCCATATCATAAAATAAGAAACAAACACATGGAGAGTAAATATGTCCTTAATTATCTAGAGCCTGAAATCTATGGTACCTGTAATGTGCTCCTGATCCAAAACGATTTGTCCAAGGCCATTTAGACTATTACTTTCAAACTCAAAATGGGATTTTTCACCTGATCTTTCAGAAATGGGTTGAAATTCAATTTTCCAGTCTGGGGAATAAATTGTTGTGTGTGGAATGCAGATGGTGCAGCAAGTGAACTTGAATTATGAAGGAAGAAAGAAAGGAGGAAAGAATGGGAGAGAAAAGAAGAGAAATGAGAGAAAGGGAGGGAAGAGGGAAGAAGGGGAGGGAAGGAGGGAGAAAAGGAGCCTCAAATGATCTGAAAGAATCAAAGTCTCTTAAGAGTGATCTTTCATATTGGCAATATATTAGACTCATCTTTAATGAACAGAGTTCATGTTTTTTTAGTTCAAGGAATTGACCTAGTTAATATAGAAACATTTTCACTCTCTCTATGCTTATACATTGTTCTCAAGACCCTGTTTTTGATTGACAGTAAAATCACAGTAAGAGATTCATGCCATTAAATTCACAATTAAGTGACTCTATGAGGCATATGAAATGAGCAACATTTCATCAATGAATTCTGTTGCTTGCATCTAAGCATCAACAAAGTGCCTCTAACTTCTGGATGCCTTCAAAATCACATGTTATATTGACAGAAAACTTTGGTTATATGCTTCTAAATGCATACTATGAATTAGCAGTGAAACCACTCATAGCTACTATTTTAATATTACTCATGGTAATTAGAATTTTTGGAAGGCAAGTCAGGTTCAGGTCAAGGTGTGCATTTTGAAGCTATATCTGCAACAAAGCATGAAATTTGGATTTCTATCATAACCTTCTTTGGCCCCTGTACCCAAAGCCTCTTCAAGTAGACAATCATTACAGGAGCATGGTGCTTTTTCCCCTTCAATATAATCACTTCCCCTAATCCCGTATATATCAAGATTTTTGGAATCTCTAAAGTGGGCATTTGGATTAGTGCCTAAGACACTGGTTAAGATGCCCATATCCCATATCAAACTGGCCAGGTTTGATATCTACCTGTGGTTCTTGATTCCAGCTTCCTGCTAATGCAGACCCTGGGAGCCAGAGGCAATGGCTCAAATAATTAGGCTCCTGCCACCTATTAGAGCGAATTTGATTATGTTTCTGACTCCTAACTTTGGATTCAGCTCAGCCATGGCCATTGGCTATTGTGAGCATATGGGAAGTGAATCAGTGGATGAGAGTGCTTTCTCTCCCCTCTCTCCCTCTCTACCTCTCCCTCTCATGCTCTCTTGCTCTGTGTGTGTGTGTGTCTGTTTGTGTGTGTGTGTGTTTCTATGCCTCTAAGAAAATGGAGGCTTTACTAGAACAAAATCATTACATTTGAAAATGTACAAAATATCTAGCTTTGAATGCATAGTACCCTGAGATTTAAAACTACTTCTGTTAATTCACTGTAATGACACTGCGATTTTATAGAGCAATGCAATTTGGAACACCATTTTGTGTTTGAAAGGCATATGTTAAAGTACACATGGGGATTATTTTTTCTATGTGAGTGATTTTGCATCTCTCTTAGCCCTGCTGACACCTGTCTGGTTACATGAATGGTAAGAGTGTTAGGCTAAGCCACCGTGGTCAATGTAAAGAGAGGGCAAATGGGTAGACTACAAAGAAATCACATTCACTCAGCTACTTCCTCTTTAAGAGCACACATTACCACTGTGAAAATCTGATAATAATATTTACTTTGTCATTTTAGGTTTAACTAAAAAGACAGTCAATTAGGAAAGCATAAACCAGCTTTAACTGACCTTCAGTGTAAATTAGATTATACATTTTCTATTGTATACAGCTGAACAGATTAAATCAATACCTTTTGAAATGAATGATTGAAATTTCAAGTCCAAGAATTTTTAGTTCTCTGAATTTTCATAATTAATCTTTTAGTCAACACATGTTCATTGAGTGCTGCTATGGAGGAAGCACAGAATGGGACTGTCTCTGTCCTTGTGGAGTTTATGCTCTAGAAAGGAAAACATAGCACAGAGAGATTCTGCTCTAATGTGGACTGTGCTAGAGGGACGCTATCACCAATGTTGTGAATCTGAGAGAGGTCTACCTGGAGCCTGGGGAGATCAGACGGGCACGGAGGAACAGGTAGGATAGAGCTGATTCTAAAAAGAAGGGTGGATGTTGACCTCCAAATAAATGTACTGTTTTCCTCTTCCAGACAGGGGAATCTAGTTTTCCAAATCTTTACTGTGAAGATTACATTAATTATATATTTAAGAAATTGAATCACATGAGCCAAGGGGTCTGTGTTGTATGTAATTATTTCACCTAACTTTATTAGCCATGACAACAAAGCCAAAATGTCTCAAAAACATTGCTTACAATAGATTTTCTTCAAGGCCAAAATAAGAGCGATTTTTTAATACAAAAATAGAGTTAACAAACTATTAGGCAATAATAGGTAAATTGCTGGAATTAGGCTCAGCTTAAAAAACTTAACTTCCCTCTGTAAACCATACCACATGGAGCTGGCTTCTCAGTCAATCCAAGGACAAAAACGTCAAAAAGACTACTGAGACCTGTCATTGTAGGGATGTCCCAGGAAGCGGCTGTTTTCCCTTCATTGCTGTTCGCTCCATACGATATTCCCAGCCAATACTAATTCAGATGCAAGAGAAGCCACATCTGGAGCCAGCCTGAGACCATGAAAGGCAGTGGCCTCCTGGACCTGGAGTGGAGGCTCTGCTTTTCAACCAGATGGACAAGTCATGTCTTGTGTCTGGGTCTCAGTTCTCATCTGCAAAACGCCATGCCTACGTCATAGGGTTGTTGTGACTATCCAGTGAGGCAAGCTACATAAGATTGCTCTGTAAAATGCTGCCCAAGTATCAGTGAGTGTCTGTTAACACCATCACACATGGCAGTTGATTTCTGCCTAAGTTGATTTCTCCCTTCCTGAAGTAAAGTGTTTTAACTTTGTGGTTAAGACCTTCCGCTGCTTCCGCTTAACTTGTGTGACCTCAGACAAACCGCTGAATCTTTCTGAACATCATTTTTCTCATCTACAAAATGGGCATTGTAGTTATTCCTATGCTGCATATTTTTGAGCTTTACTATAATAATTAAACAATGTAAAGGGATATAAAACCAAATTGTAAACAGAAACACACTATGAAAATTGTTATGGCCATACACTGGCTCCTCCCGGCCCCTGATCCAGACTCCTTGATTAAGGGCTTGGCCCTTGTTCAAACCACCTTCTTGGATGTAACTTGTCAGCACTCTGACCTTCAAGCTTTAGGCTCACCCTTCGAGTCTTGTTCTAACCCACTGAGCGCTGACACAGCGCTTGCTTCTCCCCTGATACAGCACATGCTGTGCTCACTCTACCCTGATCAGCATTTCATGAATCCTGTTTCAGAACAAGGTCCTTCTGCTTCACAGCCTTGGTGCTCCCTTTGCTGGACAAGAGAAGAATCCTCATAAGTATGCAAGGTCAGATTTTAGCTTTTTCTGATTTGTGCATATCTACAAATTTGGATCCACTTTGAGCCCAGAAAGTCTTGTCTTCCCCACGTCCAAAGTCTTTGCTAAATAATCAGAGTGAAGGTAGGAGGAGCTGCAAAGGCCAAGCTTTTCATTTCAAACAAGAGGAAACTGGGGCCAGAGACAATGGCTTGTCCAAGTTCACACAGCAGTTTGGAGGCAGAGTTAACAATAGAGCACAGATCTCCTGCCACTGTCCAGTAAGGGTCATGGAGCTGGCTTGGATATTTAAGCTGTGAAGTCCAGAACCATATGGAAAATGATCTTAAAAGAGATTTTATTCAGAAACATTTTGATAGTGCAGATTTAAAAAAACTCTTTCTCCTTTTTGAGATTATAGAGCAAAATACTTGTTAAGAGTAGGATCCCGGGCCGGCGCCGTGGCTCAACAGGCTAATCCTCCGCCTTGCGGCGCCGGCACACCGGGTTCTAGTCCCGGTCGGGGCACCGGATTCTGTCCCGGTTGCCCCTCTTCCAGGCCAGCCCTCTGCTGTGGCCCAGGAGTGCAGTGGAGGATGGCCCAGGTGCTTGGGCCCTGCACCCCATGGGGAGACCAGGAAAAGCACCTGGCTCCTGGCTCCTGCCATCGGACGAGCGCAGTGCGCCAGCCGCAGCGCGCCGACCGCGGCGGCCATTGGAGGGTGAACCAACGGCAAAGGAAGACCTTTCTCTCTGTCTCTCTCTCTCACTGTCCACTCTGACTGTAAAAAAAAAAAAAAAAAAAAGTAGGATCCCAGCAGGTGAGAATAGGGAAAAAGAGAAAATGAATCTGAATATATCCTTAGATTTATTTTTTCAGATAGCTGGAAATTAACTAGTCAAATTTTCCTACTATGCTTTCTCAGTGATTTCTGGGATAGGGGAAGTCCCTGCTTGGGATGCCTTTTTAATCTAGAGCTGGGGGATTGGTTCCTCTAAGATCTCAATGTCATCAGATACTAACTAAACAGGTGGAGAGTATTTCCATCTAAGTGAATGTTAGGCCGAGGGTAAGTCACCAGGAGACCCATATCCCATGAAGTCTTTTGCTACACAAGTCTGAGTTGAGAATTTACCTACAGACCCAGGTGGCTGGTCAAGACAAAGGCATGAATAACCATATATGGCATATACTTTATTTAGATTACAAAACACTTTATAGGTATAGTCACATGTTAGAAAAGTATACAAGTTGGGAAGGGGTTATAAATAAGTAGAAACAAATTAAACCATTTTAAGAGACAGGGATAATATAACCAAATGCTATATGATTACCCTGTGATTTCACAAATCCCATTTCATAGGTGTCAAAACTAAGTTCAGCAAGATCATGTGATTGTCAAGGAGACTCAAGAATAATGGTAAGTCAGATCCTAACAACCCAGTTTCTTATTTCACATCCAAAGTCTGCTTTACCTTTGCCTCATAACAAAGAATTTGTATCAGTCTGCTTTTGGTCACTTTAACTAAAATATCCAAGAAGAACTTCTTGAGAAGGAAAAGGTTTATTTCAGCTTACCCATTGGAGATTCCAGTTCAAAATTGGGCAGCCCCATAGTCTATCATCTCAGATGGGTGTGGAGGAGCAATCACATGGTGAGCCAGGAAGCAGAGAGAGCACTAGACAGAAGTTGAACTGAAATCATCACTCATCTCTTGAGAGTCACCCTCCAAGGGCACGCCCCCAGTGCTAAGTACCTCCCATCTCCCACCAGACCCACTTCTCAGATACCATAATTAGATCAATTACCCTTTAATCCACCAAGCCTTAATATTAAGACTTCAGAGTTTAAACATCTGCATGAATTCTGGGGAGACAAGTCCTACCTAACATAACACAAATATAGCCAGAGTTGACAAAGCAGGAAGCCAGAGTTGACGAGAATAGTACCAAGAAGTAGGTTTGGTAAGCCCAGTTGGAGGCCACCTGTGACCCACTATGGCTAGGAGATAATAAGTGGCTACAGTTAGGGCATGGCCCAAGGATGCACTCAGTCTCAAGGGAAGCAGAGCTGCCTGGTTGAGTGTTTCTGAACTGTCTGCATACCCAAGCTGTGCTTGTACCAAAGGCATCAGATCCAGCTGAGCAATAGTAAGTGTCTCTCTCTGCAATGACCACTCAGATATAGCCTCGACCTAATAAAATAACTTAATGGAATTTTTCACTCTGATCAAATGGTTTCAGGCCCAGTTTAGGATGACGGATCACATTCCTTCTGCTGCTCTCTCTTCCTCTCTTTGCTGGAACTGGCTAGATTGGCTGGTGACAGGATTTGACTGATTTTGCCTTAGGGTTTGTGTCTCTTTTTAACTTGAATGAATATTCTGGGACTTACATAAATTATTTAACATAAAAGAAATGAAAGTATTTCTATGCCTTATCTCTAAGATGGGAAAATAGTAAAGTAGAATAATAGACTTCATTTTAGAGAAACCAGATAAATTGATCTTCTCATTTGTATGGATGCTGGGAGCTTTCATACTTTGATTTGGAAAGATGAGCCAAAGTAATATCCAACTAAATGCCTTATGCACTAGAAGAATTTCTTTCATGAAAATGAAATCTTAAAAGAAATCTAGGGGCCGGCACTGTTGCATAGTGGGCTAAGCCCCTGCCTGTGGTACCAACATCCCATATGGGCATTGGTTCGAATCCCAGCTGCTCCACTTCCAATCCAGCTCTCTGCTATGGCCTGGGAAAAAAGTAGAAGATGGCCCAGGCCCTTGTGCCCCTGCACCCGGATGGGAGACCCAGAAGAAGCTCCTGGTTCCTGGCTTTGGATTGGCGCATCTCTGGCAGTTGTGGCCAACTGGGGAGTAAACCAGCAGATGGAAGATCTCTCTATCTCTCTATCTCTCTGTCTCTCCTTCTCTCTCTGTGTAACTCTGACTTTCAAATAAATAAATATATCTTTAAGAAAAAAGAAATCTAACCACTCTTGCTCTCCTGCAAAGTTCGTTATCTTTCCTCACATCTTAAGTGATATGTTTGGGGCTCTAGATTACTTGGGGGTCAGGGAGAATAAGGCAAAAGAGTTCCTACAAGTATAAGGAAATTCTCAGAGGTATTCAAAATGAGAAGATCTGACTGCAACACCATATGAGACTTCTACTTCAGAAAATAATTCAGTATAATCTTAATGGTCATTTTTCTATCCCAAAATCCTTGGACACACTGACCAGAACTTCTGAATATCAAAGAGTCTTAAAATCACAGATAGTAATCCTGAATAGGTGCATATACTCATAAAACTGGCACAAAAGTATAAAACTAGTGATTTTTTTCATGAAGTATTACTTTGTAGAAGCACACAACAATGCCAGGAGGAGTTATTATAAACAAAATAATGTTGTCTTCATACAGGATACATTTATTGGCATGATTTTATATAATTAAAGTGGCAAAATAAAACCTTCAATGTAATTATTATTTTGGATTTTTAGAAAATTTGTTTATTTGCAAGAGATGGAAAGGGAGGTAGAGATGGAGAGGTAAGGTGAGAGGGAGGAAGGAAGGAGTCCAGGAAAAAGAGAGAGACAAACACTCCCACCCACTCATTCACTGCTCACAATGGCCTCGTTTGGAGGCAGAGCTAGGAGCTGGGAACACAATCCAGTGATCCCATGTAGGTGGCAGGGACCCAATCATTTGATCTTTATGCTGGTGTTGGGAGCCACAGATGGGAATCAAACTCAGGAGTTCTGTTGTGGGATGTAGTTGTCTTAACTGCTAGGCCAAACACCTATTCCTGAAATTTTTTAAATAATAATTTCTGCCAAAAATTAAATTAGTAGGCACCACTATTTCTTTTGTTTCTACAAAATAATATATATTCACTTATGCATGATATTTTTATAATGAGAAATTCTAGATATGGGCATTGACAACCATGCCTGTCATTAGCTCAAATTCCTCATTAGGAAATGCTGCTTTTAAAAAGTAGGGGGTTTCCAAGAATAACAGCTCATATAATTGAAGATCATTATCAACAGATTAGCATGTATTTGTGGGTTGTGCTAATGATGCATGTTAAATGAATGAAGTGATATTTGGATGTAAATGTATGGTGACTATCTTTGCCCTCATTCTTAGTAGTGACTGTTTTGTATTATGTTTGTATTGTTTCTGCATTTTTGATGTATATGTCATTTAGAGAGTAGAGAAGTTGCAAAATTGATGCTGTACTTTGGGGCATTTTTTGTAGTACGTAGGTATCAATTGGATTGGATAAACAAGAAACAATCGTAATGCAAGATCCCTTGATGAAGTGAAGGGAAGAGGCTATAAAAAGAATGCTGTTTATTAAACTCCGGTTTCAAATATCATAGATTACATGTTGATTCAGCAAAATATACCATTAATAAAAAATATGACATGTCAAAGGAAAGTGTATTTTTCAAGAATGTTGGCAAATATATATTAAACTTCAAAATAGGTATAGCAATTAATAAAATTTTTGAGGTTGTCTTCGATGCAGAAAATTTAAAGCACTGTGCCTTGTATATGTTTGCCAAGTGCTGCAGAGTTCTGAAGAAATAATCCAAAAGAAACTTAAAATAATAATATGTGGGTAGGCATTTTGGCACAGTGGTTAAATCACCCCCTCAGATGCCTGCATCCTGTATCAAAGTGTCTGATTGGAGTCCTAGCTGCTCCACCACCAATCCAGCTTTCTGTTGATGCATATCCTGGGAGGCAATAGTCCCTACCATCCATGTGAGGACCCAGATGGAATTTTAGGCTCCTGGTTACAGCCTGGCCCAATGTTGCATGCATTTAGGGAGTGAACCAGTGATGGAAGATTCTCCCCCCCACCTCTGTGTGTGTATGTGTGTGTGTGTGTGCGCACATGTGCACTCATGTATGCATGTGTATGAGACTCAATCTGTCTTTCAAATAGATGGATGGATGATAGATATACAGGAGAGAGTTCAGTTAATAATAATTAAAATTATGTCTCAAAAAGAATATGAAATCATCATGGGTGATGTCCATGATACAAAGGTGTCCATCTGTATGTCTGTATGGCACTGATCCAGTAACATACCCCTGTCTTGCCCAGTGCTTGCCCTTTCTCAGGAGCGAGTGTCCAAGCCTGCCCCACCATATACATCCCTCTCCTAAAAAAGCCCCGCCTCTCCCCAGACCTCTTTTTAACTCCTGAGTCTTCTCCAGGAGGAGTTTCTTTAGATATACACTTTCCAAAACTAAATTAAAAGCCCAGGAGGGTGATTCTGGCAGGCAGCAGGTATCAGAAGATGTTCAGAGCACAATCATTGCCTCTCAGCTTCTTTTCTTCCTTGACTCCTGGAAACAGTAAAAGAAAAAGTGGACTCAGTGTGGGTAATTGTCAGTAGTTATACATTTAGTTCAGCGTCATAGCAGTGAACTGACTTTTTAAAAATGCTAATGGTTTGGGCTGGTTATAATAGCTCATAGTAATAGGTGGTAAAGGAGTTTTCTGGATTGAAGCCAAACTCACCTTTGATGGAAAAGCCCAGGAAGGTAATTGCTTAGAGAACCTGAAGAAGAACAGTTCACGACATTGTAACGTGATAAATGGTGGTGAAATGCCACTAGGGAATTAATGTTTAACCCATATGAACTAGAAAGTAGAGAAAGAGAGAGGGAGAGGAGACAGTGGGTGCTAAAACTATTCTTTTATCTGCTTCAGAATGAAAAACCAGAGTCTTGGGGGAGCTATATTATCCCCAGAAAGGGCAGACTTTTCTGAGCTTGTGCTCCAATAAAACAGGAGCTTTTAAAAAATGCACTTTAACACATGCCTTCCCATGCACGTCTGAGTTTTTACTGAATATGCTATTTCTGTAAGTATATTATTCATGGTTCTGAACTTTCTCATTTCAAGTTATGCATAGATTTGACAATTCGAGGAATATAGTTGTAAGTTTCTCTTCTCTCTTTTGTGTTATACAAGATGTAAGGAAGGCACATTTCCTATGTCTGCAAACATGATACCCAGTCATGTTGCTGTCATTCAACTTCTTCATCTCAGGGGTTTCCATCTTCTGATGGAGGAACTTTGTCTCCTGGGACTTTTGATGGTTTTATCATCCTGGAATCAAAGTTCAGGGATTTAATTGCAGCCACTTGCAGGTTAAGGCTCAGAAAATACTAATCAAAAAATTAATAAAAGAAGATTGAGGGCAGCCTTGCTCTCCCGGGCTCCTTGCTCATAACAGTAATCAGTCTTCATTCATTGGACAGTTATCACTGAGTACCCATGTGTCAGGGCATGTCTAAGGAGACATGGTGATGTGCACAAGTACTTTCCTGAAGAAGTCTACACACCGTCTAAGGCAGTAGGTTGACATCCAAGCAAGTTGTTATGGTACCATGTGAAAAATGCTATAGAACAAAAAAGTGATAGGCCTGTTTCAGACAGGAATATTCCAATGCAAATGACACAAAGGAAAACTCAGTGTGGCCCAAACAGCAGAGCTAATTTATTAGCTTACATAATGACACAGAAATATTTCTCATCCTAGGCACCCTCTAGTTCCTGGAAGAAGACTCAAAGGACAATCCAAATAAAGGAAAACAGCAGATGTGAGGGCACAGAGTACAAAAGAGCCTGCTGTACTTGGTGGGGAGATTAACTCATACAAGATTGGCTAGTACTTACTGGGTTTAGAACTCGAAGAGCCACATCCTGAAAATGCCTCAGGTCTGGACAAACTGGGGAGTTAAGAGAAAGGCTTATAGAAGAAAGTGGTAGAGATAAGATTGGAAATATTGGTTGAGATGAATTGCAAAGGGCTTTCCATGCGTGAAACACTAACTTAGACTAGGAAGAAAATCTGTAGTGTTCCTCCACCATGTTGAAAGTTAGTTAGTAGGATTTTATTCTTTATAGTGGTAGAGGTACTCTGTGTTAATCATTTGAATTCCATGCACATGTTGAAACTTGACACTTTGGGGAAGTTCAGGAACTTGAGGGTCATCTGGCACTTGGGAGCAGCAGAAAGTTTCACACTCGGAGGCACTGACCTGTGCGGTGACACCAGGAAGCAGTGGAATACTAACTGATTCTTGCTTAACAGGCTTTGCTAAGGAATTTTTTCTCAATTTTGAAAAAATTTATTTGAGAGGCAGAGAGGCAGAGAAATAGAGATAGAGAGAGACAGTGAGAGCTCCCATCTTTTGGTTTATTCTCCAGCAGCCAGGACTGGGCTGTCTGAGGTTTGGAACCAAAAATGAATCCAAGTGGAGGTCCAGAACTCAATCACTTGAGCCATCCTCACTGCCTCCCAGGGTCTGTGTTAGCAGGATAGTGATGTCAATCACCAGAGCTAGATATCAAATCCATGCACTTTGGTAGGGAATTTGGGCATCTTAGCCATCTTAAACAGCATCTTAACTAGTGCCTTAACTGCTAGTCTAACCATCCTACCCACTTCTTCACTATCAACTGTCCTAAATTCTTATCTTTTTTAAGATTTATTTATTTGGAATTCAGAGTTACACAGAGAAAGGAGAGGCCGAGAGAAAGAGAGAGAGAGAGGTCTTCCATCTGATGGTTCACTCCTCAGATGGCAGCAACAGCCAGAGCTGCGAGGATCTGAAGCCAGGAGCCAGAAGCCTCCTCTGGGTCTCCCACACAGGTGCAGGGGCCCAAGGAAGAACCTGGACCATCCTCCACTGATTTCCCAGGCCATAGCAGAGAGCTGGATTGGAAATGGAGCAGCCAGGCTCGAACCGGCACCCACATGGGATGCCGACACTTCAGGCTAAGGTGTTAACCCTCTGCACCACAGCACTGGCCCCCTAAATTCTAATCTTAATTGTATCTTTTTTTTCTTTTTTCTTCAAGCCCCCTATTTATGCTTAAATGCTTGCTGTCTCTCCAATATCTGCCTATTGCCTTCCACTGTTGAGAATGCTTCCATTCTCCAGTTCTACCCAAGCAAAGCCAGGGACCACATCACAGCCATGGAAATGAAGGGGCCAAAGAAACAGAGCTGGTGTCTATTTGCTGTTGCTATAACCATTTCTGAGACTGGGTAATTTATAATAAAGAAAAGAACTTTACTTCTTAATATTCTAGAGGCCAGAAGTCTGAGGACAAGGGGCCATTTCTTGGGCTATTCTTCTTACTGGTGGCAGTTCTCTGTAGACCTCAAGGCAGTGCAGGGCATCACACAGAGTGAAGGATCACAAGAGATGACCAAAATGAACTTTTATAAAGACCTATTTTCATGATAACCCATCTTCTCCCTTGATAACCTATCAATCCATTCATCCATGAATCAATGAACTCATTTCTGAGGGCAGAGCCACCATAATCCAATCACCTCTCAAGGATCCTACCTCCAAACACCAATAAGTTTTTAATACATTATTTCTGTGGGACCAATAGTCAAAATAGCAATTGTAAACAAGAGATTTTTAGAATGGTCTTGTGTTTATAAATATGATATATACAGGTATTTTTATATATAGGAAAAGCCTTGGGAAGCACATGCACCAAACTCAAAAGTTATTGTCTTGGAGGTGTCTGATGGGAAACAGAAGGGAATTTTTTACTTTATATACACTTTGTAGTTTAAACTTTTTAAGAATAAGCATATAGAAAATTTCCAAGAAAAGATAATTCATGTTCATTATAGAAGATTAAATTTGTAGATAAACATAAAGAACATTATAAAACAATCTGAAATGTCCCCAGGAGAGGTACCACTCAGTGCAGTCTGGGGAATGCCTGCCGGGCCTTCCTCTGGGCAACAGGGTTGCTGTAGATGCAGACTCCCTGAAGGACTGCCCCAGCCTGCCTCCCTGCCCCTGCCCTGGACTGAGGCCCCCATTGCTCCTGCAGATGCAAGGTCTCTGGAATCTGTCACTCTCCATTTCCATTGCCCTCACTCTTGTTTACCTCTCCCCTGCTCTGCAGCAATAGCTTTGCAACTGGCTCATTTCTTTCTCCTCTCCCTCCTTACATCCAATCTCCCCTCAGCCTCTAAATTAATCATCCTAAAGCTGAGCTCTCTTCATGTTATTGCCTTGTTCAGACACCTTCAGTGACTCCCCTACCACCTATAAAAGAAGTGCCAAATTCCATGATCTGGACTGAAACAAAACTTTTCATTGCTCCCTTGGCCACTTTTCTTCCCCTCTGTTCTTGTTCATAGTGTTTTCTCTGAAAGGAACACCGTCTCATCCAACCATTTCCTTTCACTGAAGTCCTTTCTCCAGATAGTGCACTAGAGTAAGAAGATATTTGCACAAGGAGGTTCATTGTAGTAAAATCTATGGTGGGGGAAAAGGAAAGGCAACTGAAATGTGAACCCTTAAGGAATGATTAGTAAATTACAATCCATGCATATAGCCAGTGGAATGCAACTATTAAAAGTGACATAGGTGTATCTTACCATATCAACATGGGGAAAAGTCTATGGAATATTTTCAATCAACTTAGTAGGTTACTTGATTGCAAATATGTCTTCAAAGGACATGCACTAGAGCTTTATGGAGAGACATCAAATAATTAGAGTGGTAAAGTTTATGTGGTCACATTTAGTTGATATTATTTCTTGTTGGTATATTTCTATTTAATTTACAATTTTATGAACAGTGAAGAGACTACATTCATTGAGAACTATTTGCCAGTTGTTCTTGGTGTTTTAACTATAATTTAGTTCACTTTTATATCAAAACTTTAAAGGTGATATCCACACCCTCATATTACAGAATAGTAAACTGAGGGTCAGAAGATTGAAGAGTGGTTCTGAGGGTCACACCATCAGTGAGAGGCAGAGATGGGATTCAAACTTCCGTCTTTTGTTTCCAGAGTTCATACTCATAAGCGTTACCTTGCGTAACAATGAGGTATTATTTTTACAAAAAAAAAAGTTAATAAAATGTTTTCTACATGCTTTTTTAAAATTTTAGATTTATTTATTTGAAAGGAAGAGTTAGGGAGAGAGAGAGAGGAAGAGATAGAGATCTTCCATCTACTGGTAAACTCCCCAAATGGTCATAAAAGCTGGCGTTAGGCTGGCCTGAAATCGGGAGCCAGGAGCTTCTTCCAGGTCTCCCACGTGGATGCAGGGGCCCAAACCCTTGGGCCGGATTCCTCTGCTTTCCCAGGTGCATTAACAGGAAGCTTGATTGGAAGTGGAGCAGCCAGGTCTCAAACAGGCACTCATGTGGGATGCTGGCACTGCAAGTGGTGGCTTTAGCCACTACTCCACAATGCTGGCCCCTCCAGGTTCTCCAAGGCTCAACTTAATTGCTCTGTTCCTTAAAACCATCCCCTGTTCTTGTATCCAGACATATGACTTGGTAGGAAGATGAGAGCAGAGTTAGAGATATGTAAGATAGCCACAAGGAAGCACATAGCAATGTCTTTTTAAAAATATATAAATAGCAGCATTCTATATATTTTCTATAAATTGGTTGTTTTATTTATAAGTGTATCTTGGACATCTTTATGTCTGTATGTGTTGATATCCTCAATTTTCTTGTAAATGGTTTAATTGGGATCTGTTGAATAGATGTTCTATCCTCAATTATCACATCCACCATGGGTAGTCATTTATATTGTTTGTAAATTCTGCTATTCTAAGCAACACCAGAATGAACATCCTAATCTAACTTTATGTCTGTACAATTATGAAACTGTTTATGCAAGATGGTTTCCCAGAAATGAATTTCTGGATTTAAAAAATGGGCCTTTTCCTGTACCAGAATTTCTGAAAGTGTGAGCGTCAATAAGGGACTCTGATCTAGGAACCAGCTGGTTGTACCCTTTTGTGTCCTCATTTTTCACTCAGCGTCATCATGCAATGGCAACTGTCTGTACGCTTGTTATTCTAGCATCTCCAAATTGTTTCACAGAGAAAAATTAACACAAGGCTGTGAATTGCATGAGTTCTGGTGAATACTTGGCTGACAAGTTGCTGTGCAACCTTCAGCAATAATTGAAATCTCTGATGACTTCCTTTTTCTTCTTCTACAAAGAAGAGTAACATTCAGTATTTCTTAACTCTAAAGACAAAAATAACATTTACTATTCTGACTTAGATTTTGAAAAATAATATGCATTTTGTAAAGAGTTATCTTGCCTCATCCAAGGTTCAAGATATGATGATAAGACCATATTAAAAGCATTTATAAAAGTACACGGTAAAGAGTTCATTATGTTTCATTAAATTCCCTCATGCTTTTATCCACTTTAGTTACTGTATTTCCTGTAAATAGGATTTATGCCAGGGCTCCGTTAACACCATTTCACATTCTGCTGTGCTATTACCCACACTGAGCTTGAATCAATTGAATGAAAGAGGCCTTTTCGAGTGTATTGATTTTCATTTATCCAAACTCATCTGTTTGCTTTGCTGCATGTTCATACATGAGAAGAGGGCACAGCTAGCCTCCTCCTGTTGTTTTCTCCCATTAAGCCTTTACTACTGGAACAGGCATATGGTATACACATTGTACAACATTCACTGGAGATACACTGTTTTATGGCTATGGAAGGGCCTGGATCTCTTTTTCATGTCAGAAATTGTGCTGCCTAAAGTAAGATACCACAGCCTCTCTCCCTGCATGGAGGCACCATTTTTCCACCCCCACAACCCCAGCCCAGTGGGGCCTCTGTCCAGTCATCTTGTTCCCTTTCCCCCAGAAACTAGAATATGACTGTGATCTGGACTGTGATTCAAATGTTGACTCACTGTCAGGAAGCTCAGTTTTCTACTGCTCTCTTCCAGAGAAACTGCCCTGTTTCTTTGGCCACAGATGGAACTGAAAACCTGGACAAAAGGAAATGTGCAATAGAGAGACAAACACTTTATCAATGCACTTTTCCTACATTCCCATTGTGGGGTGTGTGTGTGTGTGTGTGTGTGTGTGAGAGAGAGAGAGAGAGAGAGAGAAAGGGAAAATGACAACCATTCATTTTGACCCATGGATAGTATTTTGGAGGCAGAGAACATTTTAACTACATTGATCGAATTGTTATGTTATTCACTGGATAACATGTGGCCATGTAATGTAGAATTAAGTGAGATGTCCTAGGCTTTTAGTAAATAGATCTTGACTTCTGTTCAGGGAAATGCGGAAATTTATTTGCCTGGGAAATAAATACTGGGTAAGACAAAGCCAAGGTCAGTGTTTCCTTTGAATTGCAATAAATATTTCTATACACTGAAATAAGATTTTATGTTACAGCTAATGATTAAACATTATCCAATGCCATAGCAGAAAATAAGACTCTCAGGCTAGTTCTAAGCATCTTTCTTCAAGGCTTAAAGCTGTAAAGGATAATCACTGTTGGTTTAATTAAGATCTGATGGTAGATGTTGGCATAAAGGTTGGCTGAACCTAAGTCCTTACTGTGAAATAGAAGATGAATAAAATTCATCTATGAAAAGCTCAAGGAAGTCAAATATGCAGCAGAATGGATCTTATTGACCTAAATAAAATGAATAATTAACAAACATTTGAATATGACCCTGATTCATGATTAAGCTATTTTTCCCAAAATATTTCCACATCATTACCTGTTGTATAATTTGTGAGACATGATTTATAGGAATAATTTTTAGAAAAAAATGTCCTCTCAAAAATCATGTCATCGTAAATAAAAAATATTTGAATATCACTTAGGAATGAGAGATGATATGAAAATGTGTCCTTAAGTTTATAATCTCATTAGGAGAGTAGCAGATACATGCAAATATGAGGGTACTTCAATAAGTTCCTGGAAAATGGAGTGAAACGGTAAGTTTAATTTGATGCAAAAAATTAAAAATCCATGCAGTTTTTCTCACAATACACATTTCCCATGAACTTTTTCTGAAGACCCCTGGTACAGGATTGTGCTGTTAGTTGAGAAATGGAGACCTGAAATCTTGATAAATTTGAATCCCAGCTCAGCCATTTGACTTCTGAAAAATTTTTCTAAGTCTTCATTTCCTAATGTTATACACATGAAATAGTAACATTTAGCTTCAAGCAATATCATAAGTACTCAAGGTCTATAAAGTTCTGAAAATGTGCCTCTCAGGAGGAGAAGCCTCTATAAGTATGTTAATGCTTATTAAATATGGTAGTTGTGTTAATGTATTGCCTAAGAAACAGATAAAAACACTCTTAGAGATGACTTGAAGAGATATACAACTCCTGGATTTGGAATGAAACAGATTATTTATGTCTTAATTTCAGAGCACAGAGCTCTCCCAAGAGTACTGCATTGTCTGTCAACTCTTGACAGAAGAGGTAGGATTTGAACTAGAGGTTGACAGAGGTATAGGGTTTCATGAGTTGTAATGCTTTTACAACTGCCAGTGAAATAGCGGTCATCAATTCAGCAAAGGCCCTGAGCACACCTCCTTCTTAATTCTCTCTCCTGGATTAATGGCCACACTGGCATTTGCTCCAGGTTTTCCCAATATTTCCCAACCATTTCTTCTGGTCTCCTTTGTTGGCACTTAGTTGCCTGTTTTCTGTAGTCTCCTACACCCTACACGAGAAGCTTTTCTGTACCCAACCACCCCCTTCATTTATCTCTGTCTCTACACACACACAAACACACACCCATTTGTCTAGTCTCATTGTTTCACTCAAAAGTATTATAGGATGCCATAAATACCCTTCTGTGTCAAAGAACCACTCTCTTTAATTTAACTGAGCCCCTCACATTGGACTGTAGAAATATTTTCACAATAATAATAGTCACAAAAATAATAATTTGTATGGACATTTTACTTGTTTCCAGTTTTTCTATCACAGTGCCACAGTGACCATTCTTATCAACTGATCAACTCCTTAACAAAAATTCATAGAACTGAGTTAGAGGGACTAAATGTACATTTGCAATCTTGGTGGTTAGAAGCGGAAATGACAAGTAAAATCACCATATTTTTATATTAGAGCACTTTTTATTAAAAAGAACTTAAGTATCATGAATACATAAAATAACCCTTTTAAAATTAATGTTTCAAAGTTAAACTTGAGAAATAGGAATATATAATTAGAAATAGCCTAACAATGTTAGTATATATATAGCAAGGTCTTGACAACAGAAAAAATTATGAGGAGAAAACAAATGATCAAAAAAGGTTTTTGTCGTAGGAAGTCTTGCCAATTAAACTAACCAAACTTTTTAATTTAAATGTCTGGCTATGCAATTAAATTAATTGACTTTGTAGCACAGTGGTCTGAGATTTTGATGAGTCACTGTGGAACGCTGAACTAAACTGAATCCTTGTATAGAGGACCTGAGAACTACACTAATTTGACTAATTCTATGAGCTCTCCTCTCTTCTCATTTCTCCTAAAAATATACTGAATAATTTCTCTTACTCAGCAGTTATCTGTCACATTTGCATGGGAAGCTTCCTGTCACTGTGACCATGGTTGTTTTAAGTGTGGCTTCTTGGTATGAAGTGCTTGGTTTTCTTGGCCTGTTAGTATTAGCTGACTTTGATAAATTTGCTGGATTTTTCTGAATCTATATAGTTTTTTGATGTAATACTTAGCTTTATCATACTAGACTGGATTTGATGATTCTGTCCTGTTATAATGTGTGGCCCTATTGTATGAATCTGATTCTTAAATCCTTTAGTTTCCTTATATAACACTGTAAATGTTTTCAGGGAGAGACAAATTCTGATCCATCCTTTCCCACAGTCTGGTCTTCAATGTACATATGCCCCCAAGTTATCCAGAGCAGATGTGTAAATGACTAGATATAAATAAATCTGGGAGACCTTGGATGAGCAGCAAATCTTGTTACTGTTACATTCATAAATCCTACATGTGTTAAAAATCTTATAATTCTTATTGTATGTTCATTCACAGAATGATTTGACATTGAAATTCATATTTATAAAGTATTTATTAAAATAGCATTTGTTTCATCCATTCTCCTCATTTTACATATGAGGAAACAGAGCCAGATTAACCTCAAACTCAAAAAATCCATATATTTTTCATTTCATTTTTCATTTAAAATAAGTAGTGTTATATTAAATTGACTTAAGTTATTGCATGTTGACTATAAACTGCCAGCTAATAGAGAAACCTTGATCATTTTCATTAGGAAAACACCAAATTACTAACAACTGTAGTCTAGGCACTCACAAACAATACCGACTATAGAAATTCCCACAACCCCTGAAAGTCCATATAATTGGAAAAGACATTTAACAGTAAACCAAAATGCAAAAATATAAAGACTTACATACATAAAACACAAACAAGGATTTGGAAGAGGGGGATTTGCAACCCCACATGTTTAGGATGTTGTTGACAAACCGTGTGATGGAGAAAGTAAGCTGGATGGGAATTCCAGTGCCAACACCGGGGAGCTGGAGCTGGGCCTGCACCCTAATCTCAGTGTAATTACCAGTTGAATTCAAAGCAACTTTGAGAAATTTCTTTATCTGTATGAGCTTTCTTTTTTAACATTTTATTTCAAAATAGTTTTAAATTGATAAAACAAAAATCGTGAGGTAGCCATACGAAGAGTCCCCACATATCCCTTACCCATTCCACCTGCTAGTTCCTCAGATTAGTTCTTTCGCAGTTAGTGAACCACACTCAGCTTCTTCTGTTTTTTTTTTTTTTAAAGATTTGTTTCCTATTTTTTTTTAACTTTTATTTAGGATATAAATTTCCAAGGTACGATTTATGGATTACAATGGGTTTCCCCCCATATTTTCCCTCTCCCCCCACAACCCTCCCCCCTTGCCCGCTCCCTCCACCCTTTTGTTCACATCCAGATTAGTTTTCAATTCTTTTTGTATACATGTGATCAATTTAGTATGTGTTAAGTAATGAATTCGTCCCTTTGCCCTTATATAGTAACACAAAGTGAAATATAGTCTTTGAGTTCTCATTTTAGCATTGAGTCACATTGTATAGCACATTAAGGACAGAGATCCTACATGAGATATATATATATATATATATATATATATATATATATATATATTTGAGACTGATAAATTTTTTTGATGCAGTTTCCAATGTAACACTGAGTTTTTCTTTTTTTTTTTTCCCCCTTTTCGATTATCTTTATATAGAGAAGGTCGGTTCAGTATGTATTAAGTAAGAATTTTCATCAGTTTGCATCTACACAGAAACACAAAGTGTAAAAATACTGTTTCGGCACTAGTTACAGCGTTACCTCACATTAGATAACATATTAAGGACAGATCCCACATGGGATATAGGTACACAGTGACTCCTGGTGTTGATTTAACAATTTGACACTCTTATTTATGGCGTCAGGAATCTCCCTAGGCTCTAGTCATGAGTTGCTGAGGCTATGGAAGCCTTTAGGGTTCGCCGATTTTGCTTCTATTCCGACAGGGTCACAGTCAAAGTGGAGGTCCCTTCCTCCCTTTGGAGAAAGGTGCCTTCTTCCTTGGTAGCCCCGTTCCTTCCACTGGGATCTCACTCGCTGAGGTCTTCCCTTTAGGTCTTCTTTTTTTCCTTTTTCAGAGTGTCTTGGCTTTCCATGCCTATAATAATCTCATGGGCTCTTGAGCCAGATCTGAGTGCCCTAAGGGCTGATTCTGAGGCCAGAGTGTTATTTAGGACTTCTGTCATTCTATGAGTCTTCTGTGACTCTGCTTCCCATGTTGGATCGTCCTCTCCCTTTCTGGTCCTATCTGTTTATATTGGTAGAAACTAGTCTTGTTTGTATATTCCCTTTGACTCTTAGCCCTTTCAGTGTGATCGGTTGTGAACTGAAATTGTTTACTTGGGCCGTTGAGATGGCATTGGTATATGTCATCTTGATGGGGTTGTATTGGGATCCCCTGGCGTGTTTCTAACTCCATCATTTGGTGCAAGTCCAATTGAGTTTGTCTCAAATTGTACCTATCTTCCCTTTCTTTTTCCCTCTCTCAAAGTTGACTTTTCAGTTAAACTTTAAACACCCAAGGCTAACTGTGTGTTAGTTGCAGAGTTCAACCATTAGTACTATCACTAAAACAAGCATCAAAGAGAGATACTAAGATGGGTAAAGATTTACATTGTACATCAACAGTCCAGACAAGAGCTGATCAAGTCTTATTTTCTCATAGTGTTCATTTCATTTCAACAGGTTTCCCTTTTGGTGTTGAGTTAGTCGTCGCCGATCAGGGGAAACAAATGATATTTGTCTTTTTGGGACTGGCTTAGTTCACTCAGCATGATGTTTTCTAGATTCCTCCATTTTGTCGCAAATGACAGGATTTCATTGTTTTTGACTGCTGTATAGTATTCTGTAGAGTACATATCCCATAATTTCCTAATCCAGTCTACTATTGATGGGCATTTAGGTTGGTTCCAGGTCTTAGCTATTGTGAATTGAGCCGCAATAAACATTGCTGTGCAGACGGCTTTTTTGTTTGCCAATTTAATTTCCTTTGGGTAAATTCCAAGGAGTGGGATGGCTGGGTTGAATGGTAGGGTTATATTCATGTTTCTGAGGAATCTCCAGACTGACTTCCATAGTGGTTTAACCAGTTTGCATTCCCACCAACAGTGGGTGAGTGTCCCTTTTTCCCCACATCCTCTCCAGCATCTATTATTGGTAGATTTCTGAATGTAAGCCATTCTCACCGGGGTGAGGTGAAACCTCATTGTGGTCTTGATTTGCATTTCCCTGATTGCAAGTGATCTTGAACATTTTCTCATGTGTCTGTTGGCCGTTTGGATTTCCTCTTTGGAGAAATGTCTATTGAGGTCCTTGGCCCATCTCTTAAGTGGGTTGTTTGTTTTGATGTTGTGGCGTTTCTTGATTTCTTTGTATATTCTGGTTATCAGCCCTTTATCTGTTGCGTAGTTTCCAAATATTTTTTCCCATTCTGTCGGTTTCCTATTCACTTTCCTGACTGTTTCTTTTGCAGTACAGAAACTTCTCAATTTGATGCAGTCCCAGTAGATAATTTTGGTTTTGAGTGCCTGTGCCTTTGGGGTATTTTCCAAGAAGTCTTTGCCAGTACCTATATCTTGCAGGGTTTCTCCTATGCTCTCTAATAATTTGATGGTGTCGGGTCGTAGGTTTAGGTTTTTAATCCATGTTGAGTGAATTTTTGTGTAAGGTGTAAGGTAGGGATCTTGCTTCATGTTTCTGCATGTGGAAATCCAGTTTTCCCAGCACCATTTATTAAATAGACTGTCTTTACTCCAGGGACTGGTTTTGGATCCTTGATCAAAAATAAGTTGGCTGTAGATGTTCGGATTGATTTCAGGTGTTTCTATTCTGTTCCATTGGTCTATCCATCTGTTTCTGTACCAGTACCATGCTGTTTTGATAACAACTGCCTTGTAGTATGTCCTGAAATCTGGTATTGTGATTCCTCCAGCTTTGTTTTTGTTGTACAAGATTGCTTTCGCTATTCGAGGTCTCTTATTCCTCCATATGAATTTCAGCATCATTTTTTCCAGATCTGAGAAGAATGTATTTGGTATCTTGATTGGTATTGCATTGAACCTGTAAATTGCTTTTGGGAGAATGGACATTTTGATGATATTGATTCTTCCAATCCATGAGCATGGAAGATTTTTCCATTTTTTGGTATCCTCTTCTATTTCTTTCTTTAAGGTTTTGTAATTTTCATCATAGAGATCTTTAACATCCTTAGTTAGGTTTATTCCAAGGTATTTGATTGTTTTTGAAGCTATTGTGAATGGGGTTGATCTTAGAATTTCTTCCTCAGCCGTAACATTGCTTGTGTATACAAAGGCTGTTGATTTTTGTGCATTGATTTTATATCCTGCTACTTTGCCAAACTCTTCTATCAGTTCCAATAGTCTTTTAGTAGAGTTCTTTGGATCCCCTAAATAAAGTATCATATCGTCTGCAAAGAGGGATAGTTTGAGTTCTTCTTTCCCTATTTGTATCCCTTTGATTTCTTTTTCTTGCCTAATAGCTCTGGCTAAGACTTCCAGCACTATGTTGAATAACAGTGGTGAGAGTGGGCATCCCTGTCTGGTGCCCGATCTCAGTGGGAATGCTTCCAGCTTTTCCCCATTCAGTAGGATACTGGCTGTAGGTTTTTCATAAATTGCTTTGATTATATTGAGGAATGTGCCTTCTATACCCAGTTTGCTTAGGGTTTTCATCATGAAAGGGTGTTGTATTTTGTCAAATGCTTTCTCTGCGTCTAGTGAGATGATCATGTGGTTTTTCTTCTGCTGTCTGTTAATGTGGTGTATCACGTTGATTGTTTTGCGCACATTGAACCATCCCTGCATCCCAGGGATAAATCCCACTTGGTCTGGGTGGATGATCTTTCTGATGTGTTGTTGGATTCTATTGGCCAAGATTTTATTGAGGATTTTTGCATCTATGTTCATCAGGGATATTGGTCTGTAATTCTCTTTCAATGCTGCATCTTTTTCTGGCTTAGGAATTAAGGTGATGCTGGCTTCGTAGAAGGAATTTGGGAGGATTCCCTCTTTTTCGATTGTTCTGAATAGTTTGAAAAGGATTGGAGTTAGTTGTTCTTTGAATGTCTGGTAGAATTCAGCAGTGAATCCATCTGGTCCTGGGCTTTTCTTTGTTGGGAGGGCCTTTATTACTGTTTCAATTTCTATTTCAGTTATGGGTCTGTTTAGGTTTTCGATGTCTTCCTGGTTCAGTTTAGGTAGGTTGTATGTGTCCAGGAATCTATCCATTTCTGATAGGTTTCCCTGTTTACTGGCATACAAGTCCTTGTAGTAATTTCTGATGATTCTTTTGATTTCTGTGATGTCTGTTGTTATGTTTCCTTTTTCATCTGTGATTTTACTGATTTGCGTCTTTTCTCTTCTTTTTTTTGTTAGTTGGACCAGTGGGGTGTCAATCTTGTTTATTTTTTCAAAAAACCAGCTCCTCGTTTGGCTGATTTTTTGTAATTTTTTTGGATTCAATCCTGTTGATTTCTTCTCTGATTTTAATTATTTCTTTTCTCCTACTAGCTTTGGGTTTGGTTTGCTGTTGGTTTTCTAGATCTTTGAGATGTACTGTGAGCTCATCTATTTGGTGTCTTTCCAGTTTCTTGATGTAGGCACCTATTGCTATAAACTTTCCTCTTAATACTGCTTTTGCTGTATCCCACAAATTTGGGTATGATGTGCTGTTATCCTCATTTACTTCCAGGAAATTTTTGATTTCTCTTTTAATTTCTTCTATGACCCATTGTTCGTTCAGGAGCATGTTGTTCAGTTTCCATGATTTTACATGTGTTCTAGGGATTCCTGAGTTGCTAATTTCCAACTTCATTCCTTTATGGTCTGAGAAGTTGCATCGTATGATTCTAATTCTTTTGAATTTGCTGAGACTTGCTTTATGGCCTAGTATGTGGTCAATCCTAGAGAAGGTTCCATGTACTGCTGAGAAGAATGTAAATTGTTTCTCTGTAGGATGGAAAGTTCTGTAAATATCTGTTAGGTCCATTTGGGCTATGGTGTCATTTAAATCTACTGTATCCTTGTTGATCCTCTGTCTTGGTGATCTGTCTATCTCTGAGAGTGGAGTATTGAAGTCCCCCAGTACTATTGTGTTGGGGTCTAAGTCTCCCTTTAAGTCCCTTAGCAAATTTTTCAAGTAAACCGGCGCCTTGTAGTTAGGTGCATATACATTGATAATTGTTATATCTTCCTGTTGAATGGATCCCTTAATCATTATATAGTGTCCCTCTTTGTCTCTCCTAATAGATTTTGTGGTAAAATTTATGTTATCTGATATTAAGATGGCTACGCCCGCTTTTTTTTCGTTTCTGCTGGCGTGGTATATCTTTTTCCATCCTTTCACTTTCAGTTTGTATGGATCTTTGCTAGAAAGATGAGTTTCTTATAAGCAGCAAATAGATGGGTTTTGTTTCCTGACCCAGTCTTCCAATCGGTGTCTTTTGACTGGGCAATTCAAACCATTCACGTTCAATGTGACTATTGATAAGTAGTCATTTTGCCCTGCCATTTGCCAAAGATAGTTTCTTATATATACTTTGAGTTTCCTGTGATCTTTTGCTGTGAGGTTTCCTTCCTTTAGCTTCTTTCAGATTGTTGACCGTGTTCCTGTGTTTCTGTGTGTAGTACATCTTTCAGGATCCTTTGTAAGGCTGGACGGGTGGCTACAAATTCTTTCAGTTTCTGTTTGCTGTGAAAGGTCTTTAGTTCACCCTCAATCACAAATGAGAGCTTTGCAGGATATAATATTCTGGGCTGACAGTTTTTCTCTCTTAGTACCTGGGCTATGTCTCGCCATTCCCTCCTAGCTTGCAGGGTTTCTGATGAGAAGTCAGCTGTGAGCCTAATTGGAGATCCTCTGAAAGTAATCTGACGTTTCTCTCTTGCGCATTTTAGGATCTTTTCTTTTTGTTTCACTGTGGTGAATTTTATTACAACATGTCGTGGTGAGGTTCTCTTTTGGTCATGCTTATTAGGGGTTCTATGGGCTTCCTGTACTAGGATTTCTCTGTCCTTCTCCAAACCTGGAAAGTTCTCTGCTAGTATCTCTCTAAAAATGCCTTCTAATCCTTTCTCTCTCTCCATGCCTTCAGGGATTCCTAGAACTCTAATGTTGGTTTTTTTAATAGTATCCTGTAGATTTCCAACAATGTTTTTTAGATTTCTAATTTCCTCTTCTTTTCTTTGGTTTGACTGTATATTTTCCTGTGCTCTGTCCTCTAAGTCCGATATTCTCTCTTCTGTTTCGCTGACTCTGTTTCTAAGGGATTCCAAAGTGTTAGTCACTTGATCTATGGAGTTCTTCAGTTCTGATTGGTTTCTCTTCACTATTATACTTTCCTGTTCTACTAATTCCTGCATCGTATTCTGGTTCTTCCTTAAAGTTTCATTTTCCCGGGAGAGATTTTCTATCTTGTCCAGTAAGGATTTCTGTAGTTCAAGAATTTGCTTTTGAAGACTTCTAAATGATCTTATCATAAATTTTTTGAAATCCATATCTTGCATTTCCTCTATCTCATCATCTTCATATTCTTGGCTTCGGGTGTTTTGTTCGTTTGGAGGTATCATTATGTGTTCATTAATCTTGTTTCCTTGACTTCTGTGTTTGTTGTTTCGCATTTTGGAGGGATTCTTTTAATTCTTCTTCCCTTACTGTGATTTTTTTTTTCTTGTTATACTATGACTTTGTTAAGCGGGCTGCCTGCTGTTGGTGGGGCCTTGGAGGTTTGGGATGGGTGTAGCCTGAGGATTCTGCTTATTTCTTCAGGGTTAGTTGTGGTAGATCTCAATTTATTTATTAATTTTTATTATTTTTTGTTCTTTTCTCCGGAGGGAAGTAATACCGTCCAGTTGTGCAGAGTTGATGATAGTTAGCTTCTAATCTCTAGCTTTTATGTGTATAGCGTCGCAGGCGCTTTTCAGGAAAAAAAATTTTTTTTCCCCCCCCTGGATTTATAGTGTATGGATGCACCACTCTCGGTTAGCGCTAGATGGCAGCAGCGTGCCGCCGCCGCGCTCTGTCGCCGCGCGCCCCCGCCGCCGCGCGCCGCTGCGAGCAGCCGTGCAAGATGTTGGCGTTCTTTAGGTTCGAATGTAAACAAAAAAGATGGCCGCTTCCCGCCCTCTGCCGCTCCGATATGGGGGGGGGTGGAGGTGTCGTGGGGTCTTGTCTTATTTAGACCTCTAGATTCCCCCCCGTAGCGCTCTTTTCCTGCGGGGTGTCCCACGCTCTGTTCCCCTTCACATTTCTCTCCCGCTCAGCCGTGCACGTCCCCGTGTCCGTCCCAGGGCGGGGTGGGGGAGGGGCGGTGGCTGGCGCTGCGGGACTGGGCGAATGCGCTCTCTCACCTCTGTATCCCGTATTAATGTGTCCAAATTTCCACCAAATTATCCGTTGGTCTGACCTAACTGTCCGGCTCCCCTTGGGCTGAAGCGTGGGGCTCCAGGTTCGTTTCACACGGGTTGTCCACGCATTCCCCATCGGCAGCTCGCGGGATCCCTGCTGCCCCCTTCGCTGCTCCCGCCAACTCCCCCTATTTTGTTTTATCCAAACTCTTTTAAGCCTCCCCACCCCTTCCAGCTTCTAGTAACTAACATTCAGGTTTACTTTTTATTTTCTTCCATTTCACAGGAGTACCAACAATAGTCTCCTAACAAAGTAGTTGTAAGAATATAATTTAAACCAATCCCCCTTATTACCATAAATGTTAAAGTGTTAAATACTAGACAAAAGAATTTAACATTTAGCCAGATAATAACCCAACATGATCAAGTAGGTTTTATTCTAGCAAATTAAGGCTAATTCAATATAATGAAATATTTACATATAATACTTCAGCAACTTGTTAAGCATAAAAAACACATGATCAGCAATAAATAAACAAATAAAGATAAAATTTAACACTATTGTCCCTAAGAACATTGAAAAGTAGTAATAAAAATACTTAAATGATATTTTACAAACTACCAATCAGTACTATATTTTTTAAAAGATTTTACTTATTTATTTGAGAGATAGAAGTAGAATTACAGACAATGAGAAGAAGAGACAGAGAGAAAAGTCTTCCATCCACTGATTCGCTCCTCAAATGGCCACAATGGCAGGAGATGGGCCAAAGCCAGGAGTCAAGAGCTTCTTCCAGGTCTCCCACATGGTTGCAGAGGCCCATGGGAGTGAACCTATGGCTAGAAGGTCTCTGTATGTCTTGCCCTCTCTCTCTGTCACTCTGCCTTTTAAATAAATACAAATCTTTAGGAAAAAAAGAGGTTTCACCAAAATAATGAAAAAGAGAAAACTTCAGTAATTTGTTGTAGAATACTAACTAGTGAAGTTTTCCATTTAAATTTACATCTAACATCATGCAGAAAAAATAATTTCATGTGATTTTAGATAACAAATATAAAAATCATAAAAATTATATACTTTTATAAGACTCTAAGGAATTCAGGAATATTAAAAAATAAATGAGAAAAATAGGTTCAGCTGTCTAAAATATACATTCTGATATAAATAAAATTAAAAGAACAAAGAAGAACAATGAGGAGAAGATTGAAGTCCCAGCAAAGGCAAAACAACAAAACAAAAATAGCTGTGATTGCTGGTCCAAAATAAAATATAATTAATAAGAAAATATTAAGACTGCAATAGATAGTTGGGCAGAATACTTAACAACCACAACAATGTAAGCTAACTAGGAAACTAAGCTTATGAGAATATTTTAACATGATAAATCTGTTCTTATTGCTAATAGTAAATATTTGTACATCTTATTCTGAAAGTCACATCCAAAACTTAAAGGTTTTCCCTCCTCTGGTCATTTTTAAAGCTTTATTATTTTGAATAAAGAAAAACCATTTACATAAAGATCTTCATTGTAGAATTGTTTATAGCAGTAGGAAAGTGAAATCAACTTGAATGCTAACTCTTATACTAGATAGAATAGTATGCAGTCATTGCAATTTTAATTATGCAAACTATAAAACAGCATGGGAAACGATTGTTATGCTCTTGAATGAAATAAGCATAACACAAAATTGTATGCATATTATCTGCTCACCCATGTTTTTAAAAAGTCATGAGAAAAGACAGAAACTTCTGCCTAGGAACAAAGGCAAATGCTTGTGTGCATACAACGTGCCAAGCACTGTTTCAAATCTTCCTGTAGATGAGTTCACTGAACCTTACAACACCATCACTCCTATTTTGTCAGGAATTACACTGCAGAGAGGTTAAGGAGCCTGCTCAGGGTCACACCGTGTAATTGCTGATATAAGAATACAGCAGTCTCTTAAGCATGTTACTATATTGCCATGCTCTCTGAAACAGAGAAGCAAATGGAGTTACGTCAGGCTGTACTTGTCTTCATACTATCTGTGGCTTCTATTTTCCAATCTTTCTTTAATATTCTACATTAAACATGTGCTCTAGAAATGTTTGAGTGGCAGCCATTTAAAGGCCTCAGGAATGGAAAGTGTGAAAGACAATGGAGAAATCACTACCCCTAGGCTATTGTAAGGAAATTGGCCTGTGTGTTGCCTGACTTGACCAGTTGGGAAGCTGATTGGTACCCCATGTTAGTGTATAGGGGTGTGATGGAACCAGATGGGCTACCTGCTTTGTGACAGGATCTCTTTCAAGTTAAAATTGAGTAGAAGTATCAAGAGTATCTGTGAAATCACTCAGTGAGTTGGGATGCAGTTAAGTACAATGCTGGATCCTTGCTCATTTACCTGGTCTCATTGTTATCTAAACTCAATGGGTTCAAGAATCTTGAAGTACAAATTCCATTGTATAGTCATTATTTGCATCATACAGAAAAAAATCATCAAAACTACTGGATACGGTTCAGTTTTCTCAATGAACTCAATAAAGTAACATGTTGCCCCAGTTTTATATGAAATAGTTATCCTAGTTGTACATACAGCCATATTGCTATAAGCTAAATTACTTATTAAGGTCCATTGGAACAGTATTGACTAGGATTGTGAAATTTATCTCCAGTTATTGAAAATGAGAAGACAATGCCAATGTTTCAGGCTGTCACTGGGGAAAGATAAGAATTGTTAAAAATTGTCCATATCTTTAAAAATACCACTAGGAGAAAAAGCATTGACTCTATTACTTTGTCATCTGAATATAAAGCATGTTTCTTTTCTGGCAGAAAAGCCAGCAATTCTTGTAATAAAAGTTACCCTGGAGGATATATAAGAATAAGCTTAGAAAAACATGAATAAAAGAAATCATAAAGAATTACTTAGAGCTAAAGTTGTTGATCATGAGGATTATATTTGACAGGAAAATATATCCTTTGGGAAATTGTATTAATCCTTAAAAGCAAATTTTTGCTACACTCTGTACAATTGTTGCAGTGTGGCTGATGCTGAAACCTATTTTTTACTAAATTTGGAAAATAGGGGTTTCTAATGCCCTGAAATCTACTCTACGGGAAATGAGACTACAGGATTCTAAACATGCAGACAAAAGGAAAAACCAAAAGCAGAAAGCAAAACACAGGCAAGGGAAAAACCCATGAAAACATCGAATGTCTAAAAATACATTAACGTTGGAGAGATAAAGCTTCTAGATTCTCAGACATTTCACTTTTGATTGATCCACATACTGAGCTTAAGAAATGCTTAAAATCAAGAGGAAATTGCTATAGTGTGTTTTAAATGTTGAGTAGTTTATATAACATATTTTGGAGAGACTACCTTCTTTGTGAATAGTTTGGTTCCCTCCTTCTTTTTCATTCCAATTGTCTTTCAATTTTCAGTGCAGATGGTTTCCCATTCTAAAATGTATGTCAAGATTGTCTAAATTAAAAGTGTCTGATTTCTGCTGGGTACTGAGTCACTCTAAATATTAGCTATTTCTTGTCTTCTTATTAAGTGTATTGATCTCCTTTGAATCATATTCTGTAGTCATTATTCCCCACTGTCTGTCTGAAATCCTGTTATTACAGACAGGAAACCAAAATAGTCCAGTTTGTAAAGGACCTCCAATACCTCAAGCAGTGTTTTGAGTTGTTAAATGTGATTTCTATTTTGCCTTGTTTCTTACCATTTCATAGACTGTCAGACCACGGAGTCTTTAGACAAGTAGATTTCTTACAGCAATGCAATTAGGGAAGATAGAGTGTGTCTACCGGGTATGTTCCTGTTGGTTATTGGTCAGTGGGCTTTGACAATCCCAAAAAGATCTAATGCACCAAAGTCTACCTTACAGGAAATGTGACTAGAGGCTTCTACACACTGGAGAAGAAATTTTATGTTATTAATTCAATGCAACACCCTATAAAATTTGTTATTAAGTAAAAATTTGCATTTTAGAAAGCTTAGTGCCTCAAAATTCTTATTTCAAAAATCATTCTAAACTGTATCCAGATTCATTGTTCTTGATAACAATAGGCTAAAAAGACATCCAGATACAGAAATGGGAAGTATAAACATCTCAAACTTGCCTACAGGGGCCAGACCAAAAAAAAAAAAAGAAAAAAAATCTGGTTCCTGAGCAATACTATTCTGAGGCTTCCAGAGCAGATCATCAAATGAATATACTCTGTACCTATTTGGGGATGCCTTTGGCAATTGCTTTAACAACCAAGCCTTCACCACAATGAGAAACCACTTTGCATCCCATAGGATGCTATAATAAAAATGATAGATAAAAACAAATGTTGGTAAAGATGCAGAAAAATGGGAGCCCTTATACATTTCAGATGCAAATGTAAAACAGTTTGACAGTTCCTCAGGAAGTTAAACATAGATTTATCGTATCAGCCAGAAATTCCCTAGGGTATACCCAAGAGAATTAAAAATATACATCCATTCAAAAACTTGTATTTGAATGTTCCTTGCAGCATTATTCATGGACAAGACATGGAAATAGCCTAATGCCTGCCAACTGCCAAATGGAAAAACAAAATGTGGTATATTGATATAATGAAACACTATTCAGACATAAAAGAGAAATGAAATACTCTTTTCATTTGTGGACATATGCCACAACATGGTGAGCTTTCAAAGTGCTATGCTCTGTGAAAGAAGTGGGACACAGAGCCACATGTTGTATGGCTCCACTGACATGAAATATCCAGAATAGGTGAATAAACTAGGTTAGTTAACGTCAGGAAACGGGGAAATAGAGGAATGGGAAATAATTGCCAATGGCTACAGGAGAGAAAGAGAATGTCCTAGTATTAGACAGCAATAATGGTCGCACAGCTCTGACCTTACTAAATGCCACTGAATCGTGCACTTTAAAAGATAATTTTATAGTTTTTTTCTTTTTTTTTCTTTTTTTTTTTTTTGTGGGGCCCAAACACTCAAACCACCATTTGCTGCTTTTCTCAGGCCATTAGCAGAGGGATGGATTGGAAGTGGAGCTGCCAGAACACAAATCAGCACCCATAGGATATGTTGGCCTCACAGGCTGCAGCTTAAACTGCAATGCCATGACATGAGCCCCTGTATCTTAATAAAAGAAAATTTTGATATTAATTTATTTACCTGTACTTGTAGATTTTATTTTCCCCTAAAGCTTCATGCTCTAAACAGAACACTTTTTTTTTTTTAAGATTTACTTATTTATTTGAAAGGCAGAATTACAGAGAGGCAGAGGCAGAGAGAGGGAGAGAGGTCTTCCATCCACTGGTTCACTTGTCACATGGCTGTAACATCCAGAGCTATGCCAATCTGAAGCCAGGAGCTTCTTCCAAGTCCCCCATGCAGGTGCAGGGATCTAAGGACTTGAGTTATCTTCTACTGCTTTCCCAGGCCAGAGCAGAGTGCTGGATCAGAAGTAGAGCAGCAGGGATTTGAACCGGTGCCCAAATGGGATGTGGGCACTGCAAAGCAGGCTTTAACCCACTGCACCACAATGCTGGCCCCAACAGGACACATTGAACCCCAAATCCATTACCCATCTGAGAATTTCTTGTTTGTAAATTTTTCATGTACACACTCTCATTTTTTAATCTCTCTTCTAGAACGTTGTTGCATTATCTGAGAATCACTCCAGTTGGAAGTAATTAAGAAAAAAAAAGAATCTGAAAGCTGGAAATAGAAATAGAAAGTAAGGAAAATGATATGGGGAGGGTTTAAGCTTTTCTTTTGAGGTTGTGAGGGAAGTAGAGGAATTTGTCGGCAGGGAAACCATGCCTGCAGAAAGTCAGATGCTGAGCTGTATAAACCAGAGGGAGGGGAGCTGTGCCTTGAAGCTGCCCTGTGGGGCCTGGGCAAGATACTGAAGTCTCTCAAAGTCATCACTTACAGATGGGGAAACTGAACGGAATCTTGGATGGAGAGTCCCTCAGAACAGCTATGGGCAGTTCATCTGTGACAACTCTAACAGGTTTCTCAGGCATCTCAAGGAGACTGCCAGGAAGAATCCAAGATGTTTCAAAGTAGTTAAAGACTGGTAAATCAAATTTGGTTGTATTTCACTCACTAGCACTACTTTATGATGTATAGCATGCCATTGACATGATCCTCAGGCAATAGGGAGTTGAATTTGTTGTTCTCAATGTTTGTAATGCCTTCAATCTTCACTCCAGCCCTATTTTTTATAATGTCTTAAATTCCTCAGCTTTAGTTTGCCATAGAGATTTTCATTTTTACAATTGGGGAAGAAATTACTGCATTTGGCTAGAAAGGTTCAAAGTAGTTGGATAGATCAATGTTTTATAAGAGTGGATTCAATTATTATAATGTTTTTAAATTATGAATTTGCATTATTATGCATAGACTATACCACCAACATAAAAACAAAGCAAAACAGGATCTTTTATGAAAAATATATGAATGATGGTAAATTTATTTAAAAGAATGTTATATAGCAATTTTATTTTATTGACAAATCACAATTACATACATTAAGGGGTACAATATTAAATTTTGACATATTCAACAATTTGGAATGGTTAAATCAAGCAAATTGACATATCCATCACCTCTCTTACCTATTATATTTATGGTGAGACATTTGAAATTTATTTTTTAGTTACTCTCAGTGTATGTCTCTTAAAATTATGCACTGCATTTTCACTACTGTCGTTATCTTGCTGTGCAATGGATCTCCAACTTATTTCTCTAGTCCATGTGAAACTTCATGTCTTTTGATCACAATTCCCCTCCTCTCCCTCCCTCACTTCAAGCCTCTAGTAATCATTCTACTTTCTACTTTTAGGAGTTCAGTGTGTGTTAGATTCCACATATAAGTGAATGTAGTATTTGTCTTTCTGTGCCTAGCTTATTTTATTTAGGATAATGTCCTCCAAAGGGGTCATCAACATTATTACAAATGACAGAATCTCTTCTCTTTTTGTTCAACTATTCATTCACTCAGTACTCGTGTATATTTTAAAAATCCTATGTAGTGTGCATGTGTGTGTGTCGTTAGGTACTAGTGAAACAAAGATGATATCTCTATGTCTCTGTGTCATTTAAGTTATAAGCAATATAAACTTGAATAATACCCCCACTGTGTTTCCTGCCATATATTTTTAGCCATTCATCCATTGCTGAACAGTTAGGTTGATTCAATGTCTTGACTACTGTGAATAATGCTGCAATAAACAAGGAAATGAAGACATCCCTTTGACATTCGATTTCACTTACTTTGGATATACACACAGAAGTAGGATTGCTATTTTTGGTTTTTTGAGAAACCACCATATTGTTTTAAAAAATGTACTAGTTTACATTCCCATGAATAACATACAACCGTTCCCTTTTTTCAGCATCCTCAACAACACTTGTTATCTTTCACCTTTTCAATAAAAGTAATTCTATCAGGTGTAAAGTGATGATAGCATTGTGGTTTTGTTAGCATTTCCGTAATGATTAGTGAAGTTGGCCATTTTTCCATGTATCTATTACACATAAGTATGTCTTCTTTCGAGCAATGTCTATTGATATCCTTTGTCCATTTTACAGTCAGGTAATTTGTTTTCTTGATGTTGAGCTGTTTGAGTTCCTTATGTATTTTGGTATTAACCCCTGATCAGGTATATGGATTACAAATATTTTCTCCCAGTCTGCTTCTGTCTCTTCACTTTGGTGTTTCCTTTGTTGTATAGAAGTATTTAGTTTAAAACCATCCCACTTGTCTGTTTTTAATATGTTGCCTGTGCCTTCAAGATGGTTTCTTTAATCAAACCAATTTCGTGAAGTTTTTCTCCTGTGTTCACTTCTAGTAGTTTTACAATTTCAGTCTTATAGTTTAGTCCTTAATCTATTTTATAGTTTAGTCTTTAGTTGACTTTTGTATATTGTATGAGATATCAATCTACTTTCATTCTTCTGATGTGGATAATCAGTTATCTCAGCACTGTTTTTTAAATTTATTTGAAAGACAGAGAGAGAGAGTGAGAAACACACAAATCTCCCATCTGCTGGTTCACTCCTCAAATTTCTGCAATATCCAGAGCTGGGCCAGGGAGAATCCAGGAACCTGGAGTTCAATCCAGGCCACGATGTGGATGGCAGGGATGCAACAATATGAGCCATTACTCACTGCTGTCCAGGGTCTTCATTAACAGGAAGCTGGTATCAGAAGTGCAGGTGGGACTAGAAGCCAGACATTGCAATGTGAAATGTGGAATATTCCAAGTGGCATCTCATCTTCCAAGGCGAATGTCTGTCTCCCTATACACTATTTGTTGAAGAGACAGTCCTTTCCCCAAATTATGTGTTCTTGGTATCTTTATCAAAAATAAATCCCTTTAAATGCATGGATTTATTTCTGGACTTCCTATCTTCTTCCATTGGTTAATAGGTCTGTTTTTATGCTCCTATCATGCTATTTTGATTACAATCACTGTATATTTTTAAATCAGGGAATGTAATGCCTCCAGCTTTGTCCTTTTTGCTCAAGATTGCTTTGGCTAATCAAATTCAGTTCTTTTGTGATTCCAAACTAATTTAAGGATTGTTTTTATATTTCTGTGTACAGTAACCTTATAGGGGGCTGGTGCTGTGGTATAGTAGGCTAAGCCTCAGTGATGCCAGCATCCCATATGGATGCTGGTTCATGTCTTGGCTGCCTCCACTTCAATCCAGCTCTCTGGTATGGCTTGGGAAGCCAGTGGAAGATGGCCCTGACCCATGTGGGAGACCCAGAAGAAGCTCCTGGCTCTTGGCTTCAAATCAGCCCAGTTCCAGCCATTGCAGACTTTTGGAGAGTGTACCAGCAGATAGAAGACCTTTCTGTCCATCTCTCCCTCTCTCTGTAACTCAGATTCTCAAATAAATAAATAATCTTTTTAAAAAAAGAAATAACATTGTAGTTTTGATATGGGGACTGTTGAATCTGGAGATTGCTTTGGGTGATAAGAACATGTTTATGATACTCATTCTTCCTATTTATCTTTTCATTTATTTGTATCTTCTTATATTTCTTTCATTAGTGTTTCATAGTTTTCAGTAGAAAAGACTTCACCTCCTTTTGTTTAAAGTAACGTTAAACATTTTAATTGTTTTGTTGCTGCTGTCATTGGGTTATTTTCCTAAGTTCCTTTTCAGATTCATTATTGGTATTTAGAAGAACTACTGATTTGTTGTGTTGATTTTGTATTCTTCAACCCTACTGAATTCACTTATAAATTCTAACAGAGTCCCTTGGGCTTTGGGTATAGATAAGATCATGTCATCCGCAAATAGAGACAATTTCACTTCTTCCTTTCCTGTCAGATTGTCTTTTCTTTCTTTCACCTAACATGCACAAATTTTTAAAATGATACTCTCAAAGGTTTTAAAATGCACAAGGAAATCCATACAACATAATATTAAGCTAGAAAATAGAATGTCAAATTATATATCTCATGTGAAATTAATTACAGAAAAACTTGAGAATAAAGATCTGAATTTCTTGTTAAAGTCTTAACAATTATTATCTCTAGAGAGTAGGATTATTGTGATTATTATGCTATATTTTATGTTCATCTGAGTTTTATAGATTTTTCTTATTTTCTTTTTAACTCAGGAAAATAAACATAAATGTTTGATAAAAATAAATTGGATACAATCTAAAAGGTGGGTCTTGGACTTTTGGATTTTCTAGGTGCCAATTTATGTGGCAGAGCATGTACAAAAAGGATAAGATATTATGATGCTGTATTCAGGATGTCACAAGTTTCACGATACTCCAGGAAGATTTCTCCTTTACATATATATGGTCAGACTTGGCTGGCACTATGGCTCACTTGGCCAATCCTCCGCCTGCAGTGCTGATACCCTGGGTTCTAGTCCCGGTTGGGGTGCTGGATTCTGTCCCCGTTGCTCCTCTTCCAGGCCAGCTCTCTGCTGTGGCCTGGGAAGGCAGTAGACGATGGCCCAAGTGCTTGGGCCCTGCACCCACGTGGGAGACCAGGAGGAAGCACCTGGCTCCTGGCTTTGGATCAGCCCAGGCGCCTGCCGTAGCGGCCATTTGAGGGGTGAACTAATGGATGGAAGACCTTTCTCTCTCTGTCTCTCTCACTGTCTAATTCTGCCTGTAAAAAAACAAAAAACAAAACAAAAAAACAAAGCCATATATATGGTCAGACTGAAACTTGATACAGTTAGATAAGTTGCTTAGTTTGTAAATAATCATCATTTATTTTTCATAAATATAAGCAACTCACAACTAAGTCTTTTTAAAATTCACTTTGTGCTGAATATGTAAACATATGAGCCATAGCTGAAGAGAAGGACTTCCCTGAGTGAAAGGCCAAGCCTCTACCTCTTTCCACTCACGTTTGATTGATGAGAAAAATTGAGACTCAAGGAAGTTAAGCAGTTGGTTTCAGGGCAAATGCTGATTACTATGAAAACAAAGCCTGGAACACAGGATCCCTAACTTGGCAACTGATAAAATTTACAGAGCAAAAGATGATGGCAGACAACAAATGATGAACATATTTAAAAGTTAGTGTTTCTTTTCACTGGAGATTGTTTAAACTAACTTTCAGTTTTCTGGCAATTAAAACAAATGCCCACAGAAAAGGTAAATATTTTTGGTCAGAGAACAGCCAGAGAAAGAAGAGTCTCGGCCACCATGACAAGCATGTGGAAACCAAAAGTGAGTGCAAGGGTCTACGAGGTCCAAGTCCTCCCAATGGATCTGTCGCCTGTTGTCCACATAAGCTTATATGTGTTGAGCACCTATTCTATGAAGCGCTGAGCAATGCTCTTTTTCTTATTCTGCCTGGGCATGGTACCATCACAACCATGCTGTGAGGAAGATGTTATTACCATCCATGCTTTGGAGTTGGGTGAATTGATTAGGCTCAGATGTTATGAGAATTTCTTCTACTAATAGCCAAAGCAGAATGTTCATGTTGCCCACATAACTCCAAAGATGACACCACCTTAACAGAGAGGACGCCGGGCCCCATGGGTGGAGCTCATGGCTGTCTATCACCACCACCCTCAGCTTGGCACCTTTTTCCCACTTGGTAGCTACTTCGGTGGGTCATGGACAGAATCCATTTTTTAAGACTTTTCAAAGAAATCAGAATGAAAGATGGATACTTCCTGACTGCATCGTATATGAGTCTATGTGTACAATTATCTCTTGCCCTACTTTACTCACAAACTTTTAGAAACTATGTCCATTGGAATATGCCAGCACTGCTTCATGCTATGCGTGTTCCCTTAGTACCAAAACACTGTGTGATAAATCAAATTTTCTTCCTCTAGGTCCAGAGAGAATCCAATTTGAATGATGGGGTGTTGAGAGGGGTAAAATGAATGATGGTTTGGGAGAAGTTGGCCTTATTTCTGTGTGAAATACAATGTCTTTGGGAATTTTTTTTCCTTTTCTTATTGCTTATTCTCTGAGTATTTGTCATCTATATCCCTCTGTGCAGGTACAAAGAACATCAGTCTCTCATGGAGCAGAAAGTGCTTTAAATGTTATCCCCTTCCCCTTTCTCATTTTCTTCTTTGGCTAAGTCAAACTGGTTAGTGGTGAAAACCCAACTCAGGGTGACCTGTGCTACAAGGCTCACCTTGCTGTCATGAGGACCTGCAGTATCCACACCTCCAGGGATTGTATTAAAACTCAGAATCTCGCACCTTCCCCCAAACCTGCTGAATGAGAAATGCTGGAGTTGCAGTTTCATTCAACTGGGTGTTTAAATGGCTAACCAATGATCCTGATGTGCCCTGAAACTGTCAGAACCACATTTATAGAAATGATATCCCTTAAACAAATGTTGTAAGTGGTATAGACCAGAGCTCTACACAGATCAGATAGACAGAGTGAATCTGGTAATGTAGTTCTTAAATGTTCACTTGCTAGGGCTGACAGATGAAAGTACAAAACACCCAGTGAAATTGGAATTGCAAACCAATCACAGATTCTTAGAATGAGTATGCCCCATACAATATTTGGGATGCACTGAAAGAAAATATGTTGTTTATTTGAAATTTCAGTTTAATTGAGTCTCCTGTATCTTTACTTGTTAAATCTGGCAACCCTATCACTAACCAATTCTTTCATAAACAGATTCTGAGAGGCAGAAGTAGCTGTCCATTGGTGGGATCAAGTGGCCTCTTTTGTTTTGATGCCACAGCAGGGCAAGTTGGAAGAAAGCACCATGTAATTTATGTTTGTGCCTTTTGTAAGCACTTTGCTGCATGCTGTGATTTGGGAAAACAGTAATTACTATACTTAACATTACTTGTTTATTTTGTATCATGGAAAAATAGAATATCTCTTCTACCCTTTTTAACCTTAATAGGAAAGCACAAAATTTCTCTTCATTTGTCCTTCTAGAGAATGTCAGAAAATCATTTTTGAGATGGCAGAAGGCAGTCACCAAGCTAGGGCTAAGTTTTTGGCCAAGGGGGCGGGGGCATGTATATATAGATGCGTGCTTGAGGGAGGGAGCCATAAGAAATTAGGAGGCTGGCACCGTGGCTCACTAGGCTAATCCTCTGCCTGTGGCGCTGACACCCCTGGTTCTAGTCCCGGTTGGGGCGCCGGATTCTGTCTTGGTTGCTCCTCTTCCAGTCCAGCTCTCTGCTGTGGCCCGGGAAGGCAGTGGAGGATGGCCCAGGTCCTTGGGCCCTGCACCCGCATGGGAGACCAGGGGAAGCACCTGGCTCCTGGTTTTGGATCCGCGCAGCATACTGGTCATAGTGGCCATTGCGAGGTGAACCAACAGAAAAGGAAGACCTTTCTCCCTGTCTCTCTCTCTGTCCACTCTGCCTGTTTTAAAAAAAAAAGAAATTAGGAAACAAATACTGTATATCCAATGTGTCAGACATTGTGTATGATGTTTTGTATAATATATATTTAATCTTGAAGCTATAGCAAAGACATTCTTGGGAAAATGTGTTAGAGACAAGATGGTTTGGCATGGATGGTATTACTTTTCCCAAAAGCGCATGTCCTTCTTTGTGAATGCATTGTCTCTGTCTGTTGACCTCAGGAAGAAAATATACCCACCTGTACTTAACTCTCATGCCTTTCCTTCAAGGAGGACGCATGCATATTTGTTTTTTGTTTATTTAAAAGGCAAAAAGAGAGCTTCATTTTCTGGGTCACTCCCTAAATGCCTGCCACAACCAGAGCTAAGCTGAGATATTTCAGATCTCCCACATGGGTAGCAGTCACCCAAATACTTGAGCCATCACCAGGGTACACATTAGCAAGAAGCTGAGTATAAATGGAAGAGCCAAACACCTGTCTCACATGAACTTAAATATTTATTTAACTAAGTTATTTATTTGAAAGGCAAAGGGAAAGACAGAGATATAGAGAGGTCTTTCATCCATTGGTTCACTCCCTAAATCATTGCAACAACCAGGGCTAGGCCAGGCTGAAGCCTGGAGGCAGGAACTCCATCCTGGTCTTCCACATGGATGGAAAGAGCCCAGACACTTGAACCATCTTCTTCTGCCTCTCCTGGATCAAAAGTAGAGCCCCTGGGTCTTGAACTGATTCTGATATATGTGATTCCTGTGTCATAAGAGGTGGCGAAACAGGTTGCACCACAGTGCTTTCCGTGCATGAATGTTTCCAGAAAGGACAACCTGGCAAACTGCAAGGAGTTAAATTCTGAGCTTTCCCTGAAGATTCTCCTAATCACAGGCTACTGAAGCCTTCAATGATTCTCTGAGATAAAATGCAAGTAAAGAGAGACTCCCCTGAGAGTGGTTCATGAATTTAATAGCCCTGTTGAATATGCTGACCTACAGGTACTAATTATAAAACACTGTGAAAATTACAGTGCATGTGTTTCATATTCAATATTTTACATAAATATATATTTTAACCAGTAACAGAAATACTCATAGTTTGAATTTGCTTTTCTTTTGCATATACCCTTTATCTACTAGGAATTGAGAGTGTGCAGGCATTTGGTTCAGTGATTAAGTTGCCATCTAGGACATTTGCATCATGTATCAGAGTGCCTGATTCGAGTCCTGACTCCACTGTTCCTGTTCACCTTCCTGTTATATGGACTCTGGGAGGGAGCCGATGATGTCTGAAGTACTTGAGTCCCTGCCACCCATGTAGAAGGCTTGGACTGAGTTTCCCACTACTGCCTTTGGCCTGGCCCAGTCCTGCTGGCTGTTGCAGGCATTTAGGGGAATAAACCAGAGGATGGAAAATCTGTCCCTGCCTACATGTATCTTTCTCTCTCTCTCTCTCTCAAATAAAATTAAAATAATACATTTTTAAGACTTAAGAAGAAACAAATTGTCAGTCAAATGTCCACCCCATCTTCTACCTCTAAAATGCAAGAGGAATGACCCGTGGGCTCACACAGAACCCAAATAGCCTCTTCTACCCTCCAACCACTGTCTCAGGGCAGGGGTGACATGGAAAAGGCCTGCAGTCATGCTGACTGTCCTGACAATTTTTAGTCTATTTTTGTTGAGTGACAAGTGAACTAATGGCAAGGTAGTGGGATCAGGAGTGATGGGAAAACAAAAAGTTGTAAGAAAGGGTGGACAGGCTTCAGGCCTTGGGGAGTCTAGACTGCCTTGTTTTGATTTAAGAAAGGACTGGTCAGGGCTCCTAACACCATTTACAACTCTCCATAAAATTTAACCAATATATTTTGTCTGTCTTCAAAGCAGCCTCCCAAGCAATTAGTTTAACTGCAATTTGGGGATGCTGACATAGCTCCTGCAGTTTTTCACTAGCCATTAACCAAGCAGCTGTTTGGGGGGAGCTTTTTTTGTTTTTATTTTTCTAAACCAATTCAAATTTAGGAATCTCTTTTATGGGCACTCAAATTGCTTTTGTTATTTCTCCTTCCCTATCAAAGATGCAGTTTTTGTGATTTCTAACCAAAAAACAGAGGATTGCTTGACAGAATAATTCCATTTGCTTTCCTAGCTCTGGATAGGGTTGTTTAATCTGCAGAAAGCAGTGGCAGAAGTGAGAACAATCAGGAGACAGGAAAGTGTGTCCTGTGTCCACTCGGCAGTATAGATGCTAAGTGTTAGTGTATCACATTGTGACTCTGAGGACATCCCCGATATTTGTTTAATAGATACTTGTAGAGTGTTTTAAAGCCAGGTGTTGAAACTGTGATGAAGAAGGAGCTCCTGATAAAACCAACAAGATATGCACGTCAGCCATTGTGACACGAGAGGACTTTTCATTTGGGGATGCTCCATAAACTTGCAGCTTATCAAATATAACTTAGTTTGTAATTTCCTGCATTTCACTAAATCAAAGCCCACTAATATTTAGAACTGGGAATGCACTTGGTGCTAAGATGGATAGTGTTTTTCACTTTTGTTTATTTGTCCTCTGTATCCTCAACAACCTTGAAGAACTACTTATGCATGGCCGTATATAGGCTTGTAAGTGCCTATTAATGCATGTAAATATGCATGCATATTTATAGGGGAGTACTTTTAAAAGTTCATTGAAATGGAATTAAAAAATAAGCTGAGTTTGCAAAAATTTTGAAATCTGTTCTTAGTGTTTTCATCATATGCATTTTCCATTAATTCTTCAAAGACCTGCGTATGTTTGTAATTTTCCGATACACTGAAGTTGCTTAATAAATAGCAGCCATTGATACCAATTACAGCAAAACTCCATAATGATGTGGTATGTGGAAGCCAAAAAAAACCACCAACAGTGGGGTGGGGTCACTTTGTTTTTACAGTGAATCAAAAGGAAATAAACAAGCAAAAACCCTAGTATATTCAGCCAGCCTATAATGTCTCTTAAAAGACCAGTAGATAAAATAAAAAGAATAAAACTTCTATTATGCCTAAAGACTATACTGTTAACTAATCCTGTCCTAAAAAAAATCCTTCCTGTGCATTTAAAAATGCAGAAGTAGGGCTTGAGGAGTAACTAGAGCCAATCGTCAATTGCATAGCCTGTGACCAGGTATCATCATTGGGCTTCAGTTGTATTCTGCAGTTGTGAATTTTTTCATGCATGTTGTATGTTGCCTGGTGAATCAGATCATTCAACTAACTGATCATGTCATTCTCATCATCTAATTCAAATACAAAAATTATTTTTATAGTTTTATTAAAATCATATTCTAATTTGTGCCCCTAAGGCTGTATCAACAGGACATCATTAAAGCTGACAAAATTAATGATAAATTTAGAGAGAAAAACATTTTTTTCAGGCAATCAGTATAGTTCAAGTACAAAAGCCTGCATAGTTATAACCAGAGATGAATTTGTTACAATAGTTGGCATCCTCCAAAAATCAAAAGTCTGTGGTATAAATGGCATTCATCAGTAGATACCAAGTTTTTCTAATACAGAATCAGAATTGGGTAGGTATTGGGTAAGTGTTGTGACACAGTGGTTAAGCCCCTGCTTGGGTAACACACATCCCATATTACAGTGCCCACAATCAAGTCCTGCCTCTGCTTGCAATCCAGCTTTCTGCTAATGCACCGGAAAGCCAGCAGATGATGGCCCAAGTATGCCACATGGGAAATCAGAATTACGTTCTTGGCTCCTGGCTTCAGCCTGACTATTGTGGGCATTTGGGGGAATGAAGCAGTGGAAGGAAAATCAATTGCTCAATCTCTCTCTCTCCCTTTCTCTCACTGTTTGTGAGTGAGAAAGACTCTGCCTTTCCAATAAATACAATGAATTAAAAAGTAAAAGAATTAGGTAGGAATGTTATCAAGCAACAAGGATCTCCCCTGTATTTTATTGATAAAGATAGCTTGAAGAAAAGTTTCTGTTTTAATAAACATGGGCATTTATAAGGAAATCAGCTGAGAGGTGCTGCTTAAATATCACTCATATTGCAGCTTCTGTGAGGAAAAGAACCTGCATAAACAATTTCCTAGACTAGTTAAAATCACATAATATATACACATTGAAACTATTGACTATTTAGAGGAATGACTACAAAGCTCCACAATGCATTGGCACAGAATTCCATGTTTTCTGCCTAAGCCAAGGAAAAATGATTCTTTCTGTTCCTACAGTTCATTAATTTCCAAGCTGGGTTATTAAAGATGGTAGTGCTTAGTTCTTCAATGTGTTGTCTTCTCTTCTCTCTTATTGATTTTTAAGGAGTAAAAATGGACCATTTCATATCCAGGAAGTGAATAGTCATTTCAAGGCCCTGTGTTTCATACCTTATATTGGAGGGAATGGAAGTTCTTAAAAAAAAACAAAAAACAAAAAACAAAACCTCTTGGAAATGCATATCACGAAAAAAAGACATAGATTTCAAAATTTTTGCACCAACATTAGTTTATTTTTTAAATCCACTTCTTCATGAGCTTTTTCAAGTATTTTCACATATTTGCCATACGGAACAAGATTTTTGCCTTTCATCTTGGCCAAATAGAAGCAGAGTTTTCAAAAATCATCCTTTGGTTCCAGGAAGTTTCAGGAAATGTTTTCTCCTTTGCTTCCTTGGACTTCCTGGGAAGCCAACCTTGCCCCACATTTTCTTTGAATGGCTTCATAGTGTCTAAAGGATGATGAGGATGAGACAGATTCAGGAGCCAGTCTGCTGGGTTCACGTCCCCACTACCCTCGTATATCTTTGATTGACTGAGTAATCACTTGTTCTCTGAGGTTCAGTTCTCTCATCTGTGAAATAGTAATAACACAATAGGACCAGGCAACTAGTTAGAACTTAATAAGTATTAGCAGAGAAAACATTCTGGAAATTGGAAGGACTGCCTCTTGGTAGAAAGGCCCTATTTTTGAAACCTAAAGTGCTTGATTGTGTGATATTAGACCATTAACTAAACATCTCAGAACACTTTCTCCTGGGCTTCTTATGAAGATGAAATAAAGTAACATCTCATTGGGAACCACTGTTGAAGTTGCACTGACTTTGGCATCCAATGGGAGATTTGAATCTCGACCCTTTTATTCACTAGCTTGTGATCTTTGTGTGTCCTTTCTACCACTTTATTTGTAAAAGAGGAAGCATAATATCTCCATCGCTGTATCATGAGAATCTGGAGGTAATTTCTCTACAGTCATTTAATGCATTGTAGGGACTTCATAAATGGAAGATACATTGTTTTGTGAAATATGTTGGCATCTTTATCACTCTACGTGGATATTAGTTACCTCATAATCACTACTTTTGTTCTGGAAATGGGCCGGCAAAGCTCTTTCTCCCAATCACTACTTGCAGACTGGAAGAAACTTTAGCAGTTTCTGCTTCCCAAAACACCAGGTGTATATGCTCTAAACTTTCAAACATAAACATCTCATGACATCTAAAAAAGTGTTTCAGTTTTTATTGAAATTGTATATATTTAAGGTATACAGTGTGATGTTTAGATACACACATACATAATGAATTTATTATTTCAGTTAAGTTACTTAACACATACATCTATTTACCTAGTTACCGTGTGTGTGTGTGTTAAAATTTACCCTTTAGAAAGGTTAACACCACAGCCTGTAGCATCAGCATCCCCTATTGGCACCGGTTTGAGTCCCAGCTGTCCTGCTTCCAATCCAATTCCCTGCTAATGTGCCTGGGAAAGCAGCATAAGATGCTCAAGTCCTTGGGCCACTACACCCACCTGGGAGATCTGGAAGAAACTCCTGGCTCTTGACTTTAGCCTGGCTCAATCCTGGTCATTGCAGCCATTTGGGTAGTGAACCAGTGGATGGAGGGTCTCTCTCTGTCTCTCCTCTCTATCTATTTAACTCTGCTTTTCAAGTAGATAAATAAATCTTCATTAAAAAAAGAAAATTTCAAGTACATAATATAGCACTATTAACTATAGATCCCATTAGAATGTGCATTAGAATTCTAGAACTTATTGTACATAACTGAAACTTTGTATCCTTTGACCAACACCTTTCCATTTCCCCCAAAATCTCTGCCCTGGTAAGCACCATTCTACTCTGCTTCTACGAATTCAACATTTTCAGATTCCACATAGAACTAATATCATGTTTTATTTGTCTTTGTATGACTGCCTTATTCCAATTAGCATAATGTCTTTCAGGTGCATCCAAGTTGTTGCAAATGGCAGGATTTCTTTATCTTTTAAAACTGAATAATATTACATTGTGTGTATGTGTGTGTGTGTGTGCGCGTTAACTTCCTTAACCATTCCCCCATTGTTGGACACTTCGGCCATTTGCACAACTTGACTATTGTGAACACTGCTGCAATAAACATAGGCAGTACACATCTCTTCAAGTTACTGACCTTTTTTCTTGAGGATAGAAACCCAGAAGAGGGCTAAGTGAATCACTGGAAGCTGTATTCCAAATTATTTTCCATAATGGTTACACCAATTTACATTCCCTACAATAGTGTGCAAGGGTTCCCTTCAGGGTTCCCCTTCAGACTTTTTGATAATAGTGGTCCTAATAGATAAGAGATGATATGACATTGTTTTGATTTGCATTTCCCTAATGATCAGTGATATTGAGCACCTTTTCAAATCCATTGGCCATTTGTATGTCTTGTTTGGAAAAATGTCTATTCAAATCCTTTGCTCATTTTTAATCATGCTATTTTGTTTATTTATTATTGAGTTATATGAGTACTTGAATATTTTGGACATTAACTACTTATCAGACATATGACTTCAAATATTTTCTCCCATCCTGTGGATTATCTTTTCATTTTATTGATTATTTCCTTCCCTGTACAGAACCATTTCAGTTTGATGTAATCCTATTAATTTATTTTTTTCTTTTGTTACCTGTGCTTTTGATGCCATATTCAAAAATTCAATGACAAGATCAATGTCAATAAACTTGTCCCATATGTTTTCTTCTAAGAGCTTTATGGTTTCAGGTCTCCTGACCTTTGAGGTTTAAAACTGCACGATTTTTTTATGGTGCCAATAGAAGGCATTGCCTTACAAAAAGGCTCTGTCAGTGATCTGCTTTCTACAGCATGTATCAGAAATCCAGATTAAACACATAGAGACTTACCCACAGAGACAGAAGAAGCTGCAGAGAAAGCAATCCAGGACTGGTTCCATGGCTCAACAGTGCCCTCACCATAGGCTCTTTCTCTCTATCTGCCATTTCTTTCTCAATGTGTAACTTTTGTCTTCATGGACCTGGTGGAAACAGACTCCAAGAAGGAAGAAGGTAGATGGGGCAGCAACTTCTACTTCTATCCCATTGGCCAGCTCTGGGTCACATGGCTACAAGGGAATCTGGAGGAAAGGTTTACTTGACATGTTGCTGCTTCAAGTGAGATTGGGATTCCAATATCAGGGAAGAAGGGGAGGGCAGATAGCATTTGGAAGCTGCTGGCACTGTCTGTCACAGTGTTCTAAACACCTAAGGGGAGGTAGTGGACAACGAGCTGGTGCTCCCTGTAGTGCAGCCATGGTCTGTCGAGGTTGCATCAAAATATCACTTCACACTGAAAAGTTCAATAATCCTAAAATTCAGCCTGTCTTCTATTATATGGAATAAGGTACAGTTTGCTCCTCGTGCTTTGCTCACAGGAAATATGGATGTACAATTGAGAGAACTAGTTAATGCCTGTGGTAGCTGTTTGGTTGTGATGTAGTTTGTTTGGATTTGGTTTGATTTAATCATTCTGTTTTTGTGAGATGTGCAATGGCCTTGGACATCTAGGCAGAAATGCTTGTATATCCCATGGCCCAAGGCTGGAGCTACATCTCCCCAAAGTAATATGTGAGCATTCTCCAAACCAATTTGGAACCTCTGTGGGGATATAACAGCTTGTTGCAAACCTGCTAGTCAGAGCACAGCATGGGCAGCACAATAAGCACCAGTCCTGCATTTCATGACTGGAGCTTTCCTGGAGGGGAAGGGGGAGCACTTGACTGAAATATAAATTCTACTCAAAATAAGCTTGACCTAACTACACATGGACATGAGATGTGGCGATGAATTCTCTGTCTTAGAAAGGAAGATAAATCAAATACGTAAAATCTAGGTTGGAGATGTAAATACCAAAAATAAGTCAATGTCTGTAACAAGCCCATATGATAAAGTCAACCCAAGAAAAGTGTCTGTTCTTATTTGTCAGAGGGGATCTTAAAGGGGCTAGAACAATTCACCCCATTGATATGAAACTGTCCCTCACCAGGAGGGAAAACTAAAATATTTCTCCAATGACCGGATCCAGTAGCTAAAGTTGTTCTGTTACTTATCAAGTCTTAAATTTTGGATGCTATAGAGGAAAGAAAGATATTAATTTGACTTTACCTCCTATAATAGTTGATGTGAATTAAGTTATCAAACTAACTCTAAAAATTCTATGAAGTTGTGCTTTCCTCCTCCACAAAAGTACCTGCGTGATGCTAGGCACAAGGCAGGTGTCAATGGATATTGTCTGAAGTTAACAGAGAAAATGACTCATGGGAAAGAAGGAGGGAAGATCTGAGGAGAGCAGAGCTGAAGAGGCCGGTAGACCTCTGGGCACAAGGATAAGCATTGGGAGCCAAGGGGAAACTAGACATCTGGGGAAAAAGGAACAGAAAGAAGGCCAGAGTGGCTCCATGGAAAATACGCATGCCATCTTGTGAATTTGGAAAGAATTATGCTGTCCCTTGGACCATAATAATGGATACCAGGAACCAACTGTGCGATGTCACAGAAAAAGGAAATGAAGAGGATAAATATTTGTCACCAAGTCCAGTTCTGGCATCTGCTTTGGATTTATTTTTAAATAAAGCAGGTCTTATTAAAGTAATTAGCCTAGCTGTGACAATTTTGCCCCTAATTCTGGAGTTCCCAAGATAATAGACCACATGTTGAATAAAAAGAGAATTCTAAGCCTCCATGTTTCTCCAGGGTCCTTTTTCAGGACATGCTTATTGCCCAAATTCATAAGTGTTGAGCTAATGGAATGTTTTAATTGCTCATGTTCCTCTGTAGGCAGTGCTAGAATGCAAGCCACAACACTGATTAATTTCACATTTTGATTAAATGATATAAAAGTCCTTTCCATCTTGTATTTTAAAGGCATATTCTAAAAGCACTTGTATTTTAATCATTCAGTGCTTTTAGAATATGCCTTTAAAATTAGGCCTAGATTGAGGGGCTAATATGTCTTGATGAATAGTAAAATGTTTGCCCTCTTTTTCCTCCTCCTATGTCAACTCCTTCTATCTCTGTGATAGTATCCTCCTAAATGAGACCACTGAGTCAGAAACATTTATTTAGTTAAGAAGATTTTTATTATTAGTGTGATTTTTTTTGACAGGCAGAGTGGAGAGTGAGAGAGAGAGAGACAGAGAGAAAGGTTTTCCTTCTCTGTTGGTTCACCCTGCAATGGCCGCTGTGGCCAGCATGCTGCAGCCGGCACACCAGGCAGGAGCCAGGTGCTTCTCCTGGTCTCCCATGTAGGTGCAGGACCCAAGCACATGGGCCATCCTCCACTGCACTCCCTGGCCACAGCAGAGAGCTGGTCTGGAAGAGGAGCGACAGGACAGAATCCAGAGCCCCGACCGGGACTAGAACCCAGTGTGCCAACGCCACAGGTAGAGAATTAGCCTATTGAGCCGCAGCGCCAGCCCATTAGTGTGATACTTTTAAAAGGCTATACCCTGTGTTAACTCATTTCACTACACAGACACACACACACACAATCACTGAATTTATCTCGTCACTCTTGGGCTGAAGAAATTAAAATCCATCTTTGTCTTTAGAATTGAAATACTTCACTCTGGGATTCTAAACATTACTGGCAAGGATATAAGTAGTTGACAAATCCTTTTGGGAAAACAATATGTATGAAAATTGTAAGTGGGCTTATTGTTTGACCAGTATGCATGTCTCAGAATCTGTCCAACTGAAACACTTGCATATTTGAATAACAATGAATATTTCATATTGCAGTATAGCTTATAAGGACCAAGAATTAGGAAGAAAATAGAAATGTTTTCATGAGCAGAATGATTAAATAAACTACAAAATAGCCACCTTTGGGATTCTATACCCATTTAAAAAGATGATTAATGTGTAAAGAAATAGTAAAAAGGTGCTGTTCAAACAGTACATATTGTATGATAGTTGTATACATTTATGTATATTTATGTATATTTATATGTATATTTATATTTATAAATTTATATTTATATATTTATATTTATATATTTATATTTATATTATAAATATTTATATTTATGTATATTTATATATTATGTATATTTCTGTAGAAAGTGGATTGGAAGTATGCACCCCCCAGTTGTCAATTCTGGCTATTCATGGAGAGCACAAGGATTGAGCATGAAGAGGACTCTCATAATTTTGCTGAGATTTTTTTATTATATAATTTGAATGTTTTACAATGGAAATGTGTTTATATGAAAGGGAACTCAAAAAAGTTTGTGGAAATATGGAGTTCAGTCAGTGGTCATCCCACCCTGAATGTGCTTGATCCCATCTGATCCTGGAAGCTAAACAGGGTGGGGCTTGGTTAGTACTTGAATGGGAAATGTGGAGTTCAAAGTTAAGCTTATTTTGATGCAATAAAATTTTGATATACATGCATATTTTTACATAGTATGCATTTTCCACGAAGTTCTTGAAGATTCTTCATATTTGTTGAGTAATTTTTAAAAATGTCTTAGATAGTAACACCAGGAAGAGAAAATGAGAGTAATTGAGTGAGTGTTTACAACTTGATATTTGTTACTAAACAGCACAAATATACAAGCACACAAACACTGATATACACATTCAACTTCAGTCACTTATCCAACTGATATTGTGTACTTACAACTTGTACAGTGCTAAGATAAATGGACAAGACCATATGTACAATATAAAAGTGGAGAAATGATAAAACTAAGAATGAGTTAATGTACTACTAAAGCTCTACCAAAGTCATATGGGAGAAAATGAATTATAAGATTTTCACAGAAAACTCCACAGGAGGCCATTTGGGGTTATCCATGTGAAGTTACAGGAATTAATGTTTATGTTTCTACCTCTATGATAATCAAAAAATGGCTGGTTATACAGAGAGATGTCAAGAAAGGAAGGGGTATTGACTCAATAAGTGGGTATACCTCTGTACCAGGAAGATTAGAATCTGATTTCCTTTAAAGATTCATTTTATGTTTGAAAATCAGAGTGATAGAGAGGGAGAGGAGAAAAAAAGAGAGATATAAAGTGATCTTCCATCTGCTCTCTTGCTCCCCAAATGGCCCCAATAGCCAGGCTAGGTCAGGCCAAAGCCAGGAGTCCGGAACCCCATCCAGGTCTCCTTTGTGGGTAGCAAGGACACAAATACTTGGGCCATCCTCCAGTTTCCCAGGTTCATTACCAGAGAACTGGGTTGCAAGCAGAGCAGCCAGGACTCAAATCAGCACTTCGTTATGGGACGCTAGCATCACAAAGGTTGCTTAGCCCACTGGGACATAGTACTAACCTCTAGAATCTGATTTTTAAGTTGCTTGTCAGCTTTAACAAGTAAAATACTGGCTTGAGTTTCAATTTTAAAGATTCCACTCAATAATAATAAATCACATTTGATTTGCAAGCTTATGAACTTAATAAAATGACAAGTAGTTTGGAAGTGGACATTTTACAAGTCCTGAGCAAGCAAGATGAGGGAACACTATCAGTGCAGAGTTACACACTGAAGATGTTAGACTTACCAAGATGTCCACATTTCAAGTAGAAACTACAGATTGAGAGAGGACTCATAAATGCTCTATCACAACCTCACAGTTATTCATTGAGGGCCTATTATGTGCCTAAGCCATACCAGCTATTTTACATAGACTGTGTTACTTAATTTTCCAAATTGCCCTGAACGTATGTCTGAAGGGACTTCACGGCAAGAGCAGAATTACAAGATAAGTTTATTTTTGGTGAAAAATGTTGTAATCTCTGCATGTTTTTTTTCACTATAAGTGTTTTGCATGGTCTTTTTGAATACCCATTCTATTATTGCCACACTAATCTGGAGAAAATGGGGCCCTAAAGCGTTAGGCAAAGTGCAAGTATTGTCATTTGGCAGAGTTAGGATGCCAGCAACACTCATCTCATTTTGAAGCCAGTGTACTATCTCCTAAAAGAAAATGAAGAGAAAGAGCAGGATGAGGAAACAGTGGCAGTGGCAGCAGAGGGAGAAGAATACAAACAAGAATAGATCCTCACAGAACCTAGCAATCCCACTAGAAATGAAGACAGCATATGAAGGAGGTACCATGACCATATTCACCTCTGCAGCATTCACAATAGCTAAGCTATGCAATCAATCTAGGTGTCCATCAATGGTTAAATTGATAAAGCAAATGTGGTATCTATGCACAGTGGAATATTATCCCATTGTACAAAGAATGAAATCCTGACATTTGCAGCAAAACAGATAGAACTGGAGAACATTATTTTAAGCAAAATAAGAATAGACAAATTCCACATATCTCTTTCATTTTTGGAAGCTAAATACATACATATATACATACATAAACACAAGTGTAGCCATGTATGCACATGTGCATGTTCTATCTGAATTTAAAATAGTTATTATAGAGGCTGGGAAGGGAGGAGGAAGTGGGATGGGGAGGTTGAATAACAGGGATCATAATGGATTCTGTTGTTTCAGCACAGTGGGTGACTGTGGCTCCTGATGATGCATTATATTTTGTATAAAGAACTGGAATGGAAGAGCTGGGAGGTTCTAAACACAAAGAAAAGATAAGGAAATAGAAAAGCTTGTTTGCCTGGGATGGTTAATTTAAGCTGCGTATGTGTTAAAAGATTGCATTGTACCCCTTAAAAATGTACAATGTAGGGGCCGGCGCTGTGGCATAGTGGGTAAAACCAGCACCTGCAGTGCCGGCATCCCATGTGGGCGCTGGTTCGTGTCCCAGCTGCTTCACTTCCAATCTAGCTCTCTGCTACAGCCTGGGAAAGCAGTAGAAGATGGCTCAAATCCTCAGGCTCCTGCATCCTTGTGGGAGACCTGAAAGAAGCTCCTGGCTCCTGGCTTTGGATAGGCACAGTTCCAGCCATTGTGGCCAACTGGGGAGTGAACCAGCAGATAGGAGCACCTCTCTCTCTCTCTCTCTCTCTCTTTCTCTCTCTCTCTCTCTCTCTCTCTCTCTCTCCTTCTCTCTCTGTGTAACTCTGACTTTCAAATAAATATTTTAAAAAGTACAATTATTACATGTTAATCCAAACTTTCAAAAATATTATTCAAAAAGGTGTGTAAGGAAGGAAGGGAAAAAGAAAAGAGAAGAGAAAAAGAAAATGGAAGAGGTACTGTTATCAATGACATAATTTTTCATGTCTAAAATTGAGGACTGAGAGGTGGGTTGAGATTGTACAGATCTCAGCTGGAAGTGGAAACATCCAGAGCAAAGCTTATGTTGTCTAAATACCTTCCCACTGTGCAACTGCTGACTGTGCAGTGTCAGAAAATTAAACCACAGTAAATCTAACAATTCATTATATACTCATTTTGTTTCTCTATACTTTCTCTAAACTAATACTGTAAAGGTAGAAAAGTTATTCAAAAATATTTTTATTTCTCCCTAATAGAAATAGTTTTTTCTCAATCAAGCTGTAATAGAGAATTGAACAAACTATGTATTATACATTCAGATTACACAGAGCAATAAATAATTCTCAAAGGAAATAAGCAATGATTTCCAAAAATTCAATTGACATCCCAAATTAGATCTACATAAAAAGATCAGCCAATTAACTCAGCCAACAGCTCTTTCTATTTTGCTATTCTCACTTGCATTCTAAAATTTTGTTTATATAATTACTTCAGAACCATAGGGGAAGTAAACTCATTTTGATCTTTTAGGCAATAATTGTCTTATTCAAAGGACAGCAATTTATCCATGAATGTGAAAAATATACAAAAGAATAATAACCAAGAATTCTTTATACTATTAGAGGAGAAAATTGTGTCAAATCGCCAAAGACAGAAAAGGTTAGGAAGATTAACTAAAATAACCTTATCATTTTATTCGGATAGATGGCAGAGGAAAAAGAAATAGAATTGGTCTCTGTTTCTCCTTTCTAAAGCCATCACCCACAGAGCAGGGTAGACAAAGAGCTGGCCATGTTATGGATTCTTGATGTGGAAATTCAGGAGTATCCGTCCTTTTACTTTGTAAGAAAGAGACAGTACTCTGCTCCCACCTACAGATCCTCAAAATCTCCTTACTTCAACATTGTTTGGCCAAATCAATAGTGTTATTGGAAATATGTGTATAGCAAAATGCTCATAACAGTCCTATTTGTATTATCCTCAACTGAAAGTTATTAATAAGGAGATTATCACGAATAAATCATGATTCAAGGAAAGACCATAGTTCTTTGGTCCTTAGATGCCATTAGATGCTACTGATTGCAACATGTAAAATTATATGACAGGCTACTTTGAGGAAAAAGACGTACTATATCAAATATTCATTGATTTTTTTGGTGATTTTTGACTTTTTATTATCTATTTTTATTAATTTAAATTTATAAAACAAAAATTGTGAGAAAACAATACAATGAATACCCACATGCACTTCACCCCTTTTCCCTTATTAACATCTCATATTAGTATATTTGTCACAATTATTTTTGATTAATTGATAATCTCATTTAGTTGTATAATTACAGATCCCTGCAGTTGAAGTTGGAATCTTCTTTACGTATTCTCTGGTATAAACTTTTATCTAAGACCTTTGGCTATTGTTCAGTTTGTGTAGCTCAGTTAGGATGGGCTGCCTTCCTAACCTAGACCCTGATAGCAATTCCCACCCCATTCATGTCTGTGATTAACCACTTAATTTCTAAGAATATGAAAGACTACCAGAGTTCTGTCAGCATTTCCTCTTGATTAAACTCATAGTACTTTCTTCCACTGAATCACTAATACAATACATTAAAGAGTTTCTCTTCAGAGCAATCTGGAAGCTTTTGATGGAGATATTTAATACCTGAATGACAGGCCATCACAGTGCATGATCACTCACATCTATTCTCCCAGCTTTGAAATACTACCGTGGCCTACTCTTGAGAGCTTGGCAATTTCTACTGTCTCTAATGTCATTTCTTAGGGTTGAGCAGGATTTCTTCTACATGCACCATAACCTTTCCTTTAAAGCCTCGTCATACTGCGATCTTACTGAAGGCATTTAAGAAATCATTAGGAATCCACATTTAAGTTAAAATTCAAATGTATTTGGGATTGTCAACTGAGATCGTCAAAAGGGAAGATATTCTATGCACTTAGTTCAGATCACATAGACTCAGCTATGAATATTTACAATATTATCTGCATTTTCCTTTGGCATTTTTTTATTTTTTAAACTTTTATTTATTAAATATAAATTTCCAAAGTACAACTTTTGGATTATAGCAGCTTTTCCCCCCATAACCTCCCTCCCACCTTCAACCATCCCATCTCCCATTCCCTCTCTCATCCCATTCACATCAGGATCCATTTTCAATTATCTTTATTTACAGAAGATCAATTTAATATATACTAAGTAAAGATTTCAACAGTTTGCACCCACACAGAAACACAAAATGTAAAGTACTGTTTGAGTACTAGTTTTACCATTAATTCACATAGTACAACACATTAAGGACAGAGATCCTACATGGGGAGTAAGTGCACAGTGACTCCTGTTGTTGATTTAACAATTGACACTCTTATTTATGACATCAGTAATCACCCAAGGCTCTTGTCATGAGCTGCCAAGGCTATGGAAGCCTCTTGAGTTCACCAACTCTGACCTTATTTAGACAAGGCAATAATCAAAGTGGAAATTCTCTCCTCCCTTCAGAGAAAGGTACCTCCTTCTTTGATGGCCCATTCTTTCCACTGGGATCTCACTCACAGAGATCTTTCATTTAGGTCATTTTTTTGTCACAGTGTCTTGGCTTTCCATGCCTGAAATACTCTCATGGGCTTTTTAGCCAGATCCAAATGGTTTTGGCATTTATTTTACACCCCATAATTTCAAAAACATTAAAATCGATATTATAAATTCTCAGAAAATGAAAAATCTCAGCAACAGAACCGAAACAGTTTTAGACAGGTTTAAAGAATTTTCAGACACAAGTGAAAGTACTCACTTATTAGCTGTTGGATGTGGGATGAGTTCCTTAACCCCTGTTGAAATAGTATCTATATCAAAGGCCTTCATTAAAGATTAAGTGAAGTGATACAGGGGCTCTGAGCTCTGGTCCTGGGCCAGTATCATCAGCATCCCTTGGGAATTTGTTAGAAATGCACATTCTCTATCTCCACTCATAGGTGATTTTTGATGTGTGCTAAAGTTTATGAGCCACAGGAATAAAGCATTCAAAACATCAGCACATAGTATTGATTATAGATTCTGTCTTTTAAATCTAGAGCATGTGAACCTTATGCTATTTGTTTTGCATACCTAATCTTCACAGTAACCCCATCAGCCATCACTGCATCTATTTTACAGCTGAGGCTTGCTCAGTAGTGTCGAATGTCTCCTTTTGAAATATCAGTGTAATGAGCTGCAGATTCCATCTCTTGGTCAACCACATGCTTCTTGGTTTCATTTAGTTCATCCTCTCATTTTACAGACTTAAAAAAAAAGATGTTTTGCAAAAAAAGTGACTTGCCAAGAGTCAAATCATTATCAGGAGACCCTAAAGTAGAACTAAAATCTTGAAGCTTCCAGCCTCAGATATTTTCATCATTCCACACTGGCCCTAAGTCCATTTCAAAGACTCTGACTTTAAAGTAATAATTGATATACATGGAAAGTCCTTCTCAGCGTGTGTGTGTGTGTGTGTGTGTTCTTTTTCAGAATACTTAAGAGCATAAGTTTTGCTCCAGAGCATTTCAAACTATTTTTCCCAGCACCAACTTGTTTTTAGATTTATATTCTTGGTATTCCTGATGTAGTTAACTTGGTTACTACATCAGAACTTCCTTGTTTCTTCCAAATCAAGCATTATTTTTTCATACTTTCAAAAATGAAATACCTAAAGAGTTATTAACCCCAGTATCTCCTGATAAGTTGAAAGCTGCTGGCTGTCACCTGTTTGGTAGTAGCATATCCACCTAAGAACCAAACTGTTATCTCAGGATTCCCTCAATCCTAGTTTTCATAGTTTTTGCATATTATCCTCATCTATTGAATTGTCTATTTGCCAGTTAAAAGCTAACTCCTTATGTTGGCTCTCCCAGTTCCCAACCACAAATTAAGTCCTTTGTTTTTGTAGTAAGTTTTAGTTGATATGTTGTTAGTGATATTATTGAGACATACAAAAGAAGTTATTATCATAAAAAGTTGGAGACTAGACAGAAATTAATTGCTCATAATTATTGTTTTCCTGAACATTTTTTTAAAAACTGGATGGGGGTGGGGTTGGAGCTGGCACGGTGGCAGAGTTATAGAGGGAGGGAAATAAAAAGAGAGAGAGGGGTTTTCCATCCTCTGGTTCACTCCCCAAGTGGCCACAATGGCCAGAGCTGGAATGATCCAAAGTCTGAAGCCAGGAGCTTCTTCCAGGTCTCCTATGTGAGTGAAAGGGCCCAAGCACTTAGGCCATCTTCAGCTACTCTCCCAGGCACATTAGCAGGGAACTGTATTAAAAGTGGAACAGCTAGATTTAAACCAGCACCCATATGAAATGCTGACACCACAGAAGGTGGCTTTACTTGCTCACCACAGCACTGGCCCATAAAATAATTCTTTAAAAAAAAAAAAAACTGAACCTGAGGGTAAAGTGTTATTCTGCACTTGAATTGGGAAGGAAGCTGTGTTGTATGTTCGGTTTTCAAACTAGAAACTCAAGGACTATGCAGTCTACTTTGGGCTGTGTCCTCACCTTTTGCTGTGACTTCTTACAGCCAACAGGCCCTCAACCCTTCCATATGACATTCAGATTATTTAGTTATGTGAGTAGATACAATGGAATGACTATCAAGTAAAAAAAGATAATTGACAATTTTAGTTAATGAACTTCTGTTTGACCAAATGACACCAATTATACCCTTTCAATATTCAATTAAGAACCATGACATTCTCAATTCTGTGTCACCAACATTGTTCAGAATTTAGAGTAGCTTCCCTAGGTGGCATGAAAGTAATTCTCTTGACATTCAATGACTCACCTCTGGGTTCCAGGATCATAGAGAAAAGGGGAATGACTCAGGCTTGTGACCTCTCATGAACTCATATTCTACAAAGAGAGAGAAAGCAAATAACTGTGATGCAAAGTAAGATATGGTGAAGGAAAGAAAAGTTGGTACTAGAAATAAAGGACCTTCGTTATTGCACTAAAGTCTGAGGTTGGTCGTTTAGCCACTAGCTGCTCCTCAGGGGCTACTGAGGAAAGAGCAGAAAGTTACCTGTTCAGATCAGAACAAATGACAGAGGGTACTGGAAGAAGCAAAAAGCAGTAATTGGAGGAAATGACAGGGGCCCAGATGCAGGCAATAAAAATATGAAACTGCCACCCCCATCGTTTTAGAATCCAGCTATAGAAAACACAAAGTTCTGCACTAGAGATGAGAAGTGATGTGAAGAAATAATGGAAAGGACTAACCAGAAATTGGTCAAAATTCATCTTCTGAATATATTACCTCAGAAGCCAGGAACAATTCCTACCTACAATGGAATTAGAGGTTTTTGTAATTTCAACAGATCATTTCAGAAATTACTGAAAACATCAATTGAATTATTTGAAGGTATACTTATATCTAAAATATCAAAAATGATAAAACAGCATACATTTAATAGGAAACTGACTCTAGAAAACTAGTTTAACACATTAGCACTATTTTTGCTTATTTTAAATATAATTCTTGCATTCTGCTGTGTACTATAATTTATAGAAGTAAGTTAGAGTCTAAGCTCTCTCTCTGAAGGGCATGTTCAGGTTTTTGTATCCCTTGTCCTCCAAACTGCCTGCCACAGAGGTTTGCTTCCAGTAGAGCATCGGCATTCCCATATGTAACGACATTCTTTATGAAGAACCAACCAGATGCGAGGTGCTCATCAGTGCGAGAGAGACTTCTGTAAACATTCTATAATAATCGCTGCCCTCACTGATCTGACAATCCTTAGGGAACATAGGATGTCCCATTCCATGGGGGAAAATCTTATGACGAGAGAGGTAAGGGATGCTAAGGATGCCCAGAGTACAGTATCTAACTCAAGGAGGCACAAAAACCTTCTCAAGGAAGTAAGACTTGAAAGCACTAGGAATTAGAGTTGAAGAGGGAGGCAAGAGTGCAGCAGACAAAGGGAGGAGCATCTGTGAAGACCAACAGGACAGGAGAGGACATGCTACTAGGAAAGAGTTCCAATGGCTCTGGTACAGAGAGAGCCAGATGGGCATGCAGAGGATGGAGGCGTGATCAGCCAGGCCAGGAACATGAAGATCCTTTGTGATTTCAGGACAGGGCCTGGCACAAAGTAAGCCAAACTATTGGATATAAGAACATGCATCAGCTGTTTTAACATACTCTCCTTTTAACCAAGCAGTCTGAATTCAACACAATCCAATGGAAACCTGAACACGGTTTTCCAAATAGTTTGGCAAGGTGATTTGAAAATTTTGACAGAAAAGAAGGAAAGCATAGTAGATAACACAATTATTAATGAAAGTAAGGTTAAGAGACATGTGAGATTTGAAATCAAATCCTATTATTAAACTAATAATTTTAACAGAGTGGTTTCAATATACTGATAGGGAAATAGATAAGCTGAACATAATAGAGAGGTTCAAATCAGACCTATGTCTGCATATGGATGTGGCATTGGACAAAGCCCACATTGCAGATCAGAACAATGAGAGAACATTTTTGTTGAGACTTTTGGTTTTCTATAATGAAAATGAAACAGATCTTTTTATCTCATCATACACACAAAATCAATTATAGATGAGTTAAAAATCAAACATGAAATTCAAAACAAAATCTTTTATTAAAACATGTGTTTGATGGGGGTGGCATTGTGGTGCAGAGAGTTAAACCATCAGCTATAACACTAGCATCCTATATCAGAGGGCTGATTTGAGTACTAGCTACTCCACTTCCAATTCAGCTTCCTGCTGATGTACCTGGGAAAGCATCAGAAGATGGCCCAAATAGTTGGACCCCTACCACACATACAGGAGACCAAGATAAAGGTTCCATGCCCCTAACTTTGGCCTGGCCCAACTCAGGACAGACAGAACAGATTTATATATTTATTTGAAAGGCAGAGTTACAGAGAGAGAAGGAGACACAGAGAGATCTTCTATTCACTGGTTCACTCTTGAAATGTGCACAATGGCTGAAGATGGGCCAAGCTGAAACCATGAGCCAAGAATTCCATCCAGGTCTCCCATTTGGGTAGCAGGAGCCCAAGAACATGGACTATCTTCCACTGATATTTCTATGTACATTATTAGGGAGCTGGATCAGAAGTGGAGCATCCAGGACTCAAACTAGCAATCAAGTGGAATGGTGGTATAGCAAGTGGAGGCTTAACCTACTGTACCACAACACTGGCCCTTAAATAAATCTTTTTATAAAATGTGGTTGAATGTACTTTATGAAGTAGGGCTAGAAAAAAATTATTAAATAACATGAAGGACTCATAGAATGGCAGATGTCCTAAATAGCACTCTGGCCTCAGAATCAGCCCTTAAGGCATTCGGATCTGGCTCAAGAGCCCATGAGAATATTTTAGGCATGGAAAGCTAAGACACTCTGAAAAACAAAAAAAAGAAGACCTAAATGAAAGATCTCTGCGAGTGAGATCCCAGTGGAAAGAACGGGGCCATCAAAGAAGGAGGTACCTTTCTCTGAAGGGAGGAGAGAACTTCCACTTTGACTATGACCCTGTCGGATTAAGATCGAAGTCGGCGAACCCTAAACGCTTCCATAGCCTCGGCAACTCATGGCTAGAGCCTGGGGAGATTACTGACGCCATAAACAAGAGTGTCAAATTGTTAAATCAACTTCAGGAGTCACTGTGTACTTGCGTCTCATGACGGATCTGTCCTTAACGTGTTATCCAATGTGAAATAATGCTATTACTAGTACTGAAACAGTATTTTTACACTTTGTGTTTCTGTGTGGGTGCAAACTGATGAAATCTTCACATACTATAATATTAAATCGATCTTCTGTGTATAAAGATAATTGCAAATGATTAAAAAATCTTGGTGTTAAATTGGAAATTGCATAGATAATTAATCAATTCTTTAAAAAAAATCATGTAGGATCTCTGTCTTTAATGTACTGTACATTGTGAATTAATACTATAACTAGTACTCCAACAATAATTTCAGTTTGTGTCTCTATGTGAGGGCAAACTGTTGAAATCTTTACATAATATGTTCTAAACTGATCTTCTGTGTATAAAGAGAATTGAAAATGAATCTTGATGTGAACAAAAGGGGAGAGGGAGCGGGAGAGGGGAGGGTAGTGGGAGGGAGGGAAGTTGTGAGGGGGGGAGCCATTGGAATCCATAAGCTATACTTTGGAAATTTATATTCTTTAAATAAAATCTAAAAAAAAATAATAACATGAAGGAAAAAATTGATAAATGTGTGCAAAAATATTAAATTATGTGCATCAACATCCACCTTTAAAAATGTGGAAATACTTGAAGGGTGGGCATTTGGCTCAATGGATAAGTTGCCACTCAGGATGCCTATATCTGATGCCTAGTAACATATTGATGTCCAGAATACAGAAAGAACTCCTATAGATCAATATCAATTACAAATACATTGAAAAATAATGAAGGGATCTCACTCGCAGAGATCTTTCATTTAGGTCTTTTTTTTTTTTTTTCCAGAGTGTCTTGGCTTTCCATGCCTAAAATATTCTCATGGGCTCTTGAGCCATATCCGAATGCCTTAAGGGCTGATTCTGAGGCCAGAGTGCTATTTAGGACATTCTGAGTCTGCTGTGTATCCTGCTTCCCATGATGGATCGTTCTCTCCCTTTTTCATTCTATCAGTTAGTATTAGCAAACACTAGTCTTGTTTGTGTGATCCCTTTGACTCTTAGACCTATCAGTGTGATCAATTGTGCACTGAAGATGATCACTTGGACTAGTGAGATGGCATTGGTACATGCCACCTTGATGAGATTGTATTGGAATCCCCTGGTACGATTCTAACTCCACCATTTGGGGCAAGTCCGATTGAGCATGTCCCAAATTGTATATCTCCTCCCTCTCTTATTCCCACTCCTATATTTCACAGGGATCACTTTTCAGTTAAGAATTATTCACCTTATTCACCTAAGAATAATTGTGTGTTAATTACAGAGTTCAACCAATAGTACTAGAACAAAACAAAGAAAAAATACTAAAATGGATAAAGTATTACATTGTACAACAACAGTCAGCACAAGAGCTGATCAAGTCACTGTTTCTCATAGTGTCCATTTCACTTCAACAGGTTTCCCCTTTGGTGCTCAGTTAGTTGTCGCTGATCAGGGAGAACATATGATATTTGTCCCTTTGGGACTGGCTTAATTCACTCAGCATAATTTTTTCCAGATTCCTCCATCTTGTTGCAAATGACTGGATTTCATTGTTTTTGACTGCTGTATAATATTCTATAGAGTACATGTCCCATAATTTCTTTCTCCAGTCTACTGTTGATGGGCATTTGGGTTGGTTCCAGGTCTTAGCTATTGTGAATTGAGGTGCAATAAACATTAATGTGCAGAAAGCTTTTTTGTTTGCCAATTTAATTTCCTTTGGGTAAATTCCAAGGAGTGGTATGGCTGGGTTGTACGGTAGGGTTATATTCAGGTTTCTGAGGAATCTCCAGACTGACTTCCATAGTGGCTTCACCAGTTTGCATTCCCACCAACAGTGGGTTAGTGTCCCTTTTTCCCCACATCCTCTCCAGCATCTCTTGTTGGTAGATTTCTAAATGTGAGCCACTCTAACCGGGGTGAGGTGAAACCTTATTGTGGTTTTGATTTGCATTTCCCTGATTGCTAGTGATCTTGAACATTTTAAACTGGGCCACCAAAGAAGCAGGTACCTTTCTCTGAAGGGAGGAGAGAACTTCTACTTTGACTATGAACCTGTCAGAATAAGATAGAAGTTGGTGAACTCAGAAGGCTTCCATAGCCTTGGCAACTCATGACTAGAGCCTAGGGAGATTACTGACGCCATAAACAAGAGTGTCAAATTGTTAAGTCAGCAACAGGAGTCACTGTGTATTTACTTCTCATGAGGGATCTGTCCTTAATGTGTTGTCCAATGTGAAGTAATGCTATAACTAGTACTGAAACAGTATTTTACACTTTGTATTTCTGTGTGGGTGCAAACTGAAGAAATATTTACTTAATATATACTAAATCGATCTTCTGTATATAAAGAGAATTGAAAAATGAATCTTGATGTGAATGGGATGAGAGAGGGAGAAGGAGATGGGAGGGGTGTGAGTGGGAAGGAAATTGTGGGGGGAGCAGGAAGCCATTGTAATCCATAAACTGTACTTTGGAAATTTATATTTACTAAATAAAAAATAAATGAATAAAAAAGAAAAATAATGAATGGAAGAGAAAGGGAAGGAAGAAAAGAGGAGTGGGATGACAGGGATGGAGAGAGGGGAAAGGACAGAAGAGGCAAAAAATGATAATTTTACTAATCGAGAAAGTAAAAGTTAAAACCATCATGAGGTAACACTTAACATCCATCAGACTAGCAACAGTTTACAATTCTGACAATACCAAGGGTTGGTGAAAGTTCGAGGCATCTAAACATCACTACAAGTGATATAAATTGTATCATCACTTTGCAAAACAATGTCAATTAAAAAATACTTGCAAATGTGCAGATCCCATAGACCAGCAAAGTGACCACCTCCTGGTCATGGGGAGGCATGGAGAAGATCGTTATTGAAGTAGTACTTGCAGTGGAAAGAAATAGCGTGGATAAATTGAGATTTACTCATACAGTAGAATACTCATGTAGCAGTCTAATGGATGAATTACCTATGAGTGTCAAACTGTATAACTCTCAACATATATTGTTGGACAAGACAGTAAGTTTCAAAGCTATTCAATGAGATACAATTTGTTTAAACATAAAGTGTGTAAAGTAGTATATATTATTTGCATTATTTAGATGACATTTTTAGAAATACAAATTGAATGGGCAAACTAAATTCATAGTTACAGTTATCTTATGCTGACGGTCTGTTGGGGATCTGATGGGAGACATAAGCAGCTTCTACTGTATCTTTATTGCTTTATTGTCATGCTGTAGTACATGCTTGTGTGCAATATTATCCTTGATACCTTTTTATATGCTTCAAATATTTCATTATTTTTCTTTAAGAAAAATCTCATAAACTTGATTCAAGTATTCTATTTGAATCATAGGTTGCCTTAACCATAATTACTAGCATTTCACACAAGAAGAATTTTCACATTTTTTTTTATTCCCTTTTGCCTTCCCAGTAACGTTAGTCTAGATAGAGGACAGAGCTGAGACTTAGATTAAGTGTCTCTCCCAAGCCAGCTAATTGAATGACAGAAACAGGACTAGAACCAGATGCTTGGCCTCACCATGGTTTCCTCCAGCCAGGCTGCCACTCAGTGTCAGGGAAAGAGCTGGTGCCATGGAGATAGCCTGAAATGGCTTGATTTAAGGGAGAAAAGGGTTCCAAATTGCTCCAAATAGTACTCTCCAGACAGAGCAGAAGAGCTAGCCTGTTTCCATAGTAGATGCTGGCAACCAGTAGAGTGGGACTGCACGCTGCTGGCTCGGGCAGTTGCAGAAATGCAGCCACAGTTGCACGGTCAGGGGATGCCTGGTCACCCCTCCTCTTTTCACATATTCAGGCGCTAATGGGACCAATCTTTGTCAACAAGCATTGCAATGTCCAAATCCCCACTCAGAGCATGATTCAAAATTGGTTTCTCTGGGTATAAAATATTATTTCTGTTTGAAAATAGCATCCTATAAAAACAAATTAGGTGATCTTAATTGTAATTCAGGTACAAAATGTGAAATGAATCTGGCATTAAGCAGAATGACACAATAATCATTTCAAAGTGGAGTTAACTTGTGGGCACCTGGAAAGCTTCCCTCTTGTCCAGCCCTAGTACTTTCCACAGGCAAACCAGCTCCCCTCACTGGCAGGCTCAATGTGCAAGGGACCAGAAAACTGCTACCATGATGGAAAACTCCAAATGTGTTAGAGAAGCCTTTCTATTTTTGTTTAGCAAAGAAAATTGCCACACACAAAAAAATCAATTGATGATACACTGAAATTCTTGTTTGCTGATACATTTTCATAACCATTAGGCTTCTGGAATTAGTCACTATAATGCATTTGGCTAGTTCAAATGAACTACTGAAAGGAATTAGTAGCTATTTATACAGTAATTTATAATGAACTATTAACAAGCTTCAGCTCAGTGCACACATGGTTCATTAACACACTGAGATGCTCCTTCATTGAACAGGGTTGGCATGGTACCATTCTGTACCATTTTGAATAAAAGGACTCATCAATGTCATTGCCGACAAAGGAGTGCAGTGAGGCTGTGACTCATCCTTCTTACTTGATTTCTCTGAGTTGTCACCATAAGTAAAGATGAGGAAAGTCAGAATGCTTTCATGTGTTCATTGCTTCTAAATATAGTTGTAGTTTCAACCTTCAGCTTAACTTCAAATACAACTCAGGAAGACTGTTCCCTTGAACTCCAAGCTGGAGTATCCAGTGGCCCCTCAGCATTCCCATTAGGGTGTTATTTAACAACTCACTATGACTGTGTCCGACTTCTACTCAAAGATAACTTCCTTCAGGTTCTTCTATCTGTATCAGCTTTGCCAAAAGTCTATCCTTCTCATTGTTCAAGCCAAAAACCTTGACACTGTCCTTATCATCTATCAAGAGCTTGACTATATCTCTCCACCTCCAACACTGTGACACTGTCTCAATCCACTGTCTTTTATTTAAAGATTTATTTATTTGAAAGTCAGAGTTAGAGAGAGGCAGAGACACAGAGTTTCCACAGAGAGTTTCACTTCCCAGATGGCTGCAGGGATGAGCTGAGCTGGGGCTGAGTCAGGCCAAAATCAGGAGCCAGAAGCTTCATCAGAGTCTCCCATGTGTGTGGCTGAGACCCAAGCACTTGGGCCGTATCTTGTGCTTTTCCAGGCACATTAACGGGGATCTGGATTGAAAGTGGAGCAGCCAGAACATGAACTGGTGCGCATATGGAGTGCTGGCTTCACAGGCATCTGCTTTACCTGCTATGGCATGATACCAGCCCCAATCCACATCTTGCCTGGATTACTTTAGTAGCCTCAGAACTTCTGCTGTACTGTCTACCTTTGTTTTCCTTTAGTTTATTCTAAAAAATGTAGTCCAAGTGTTTCTTTAAAAAAACAGATCATGGAACTCCACTGTGAAAAACCCATTAATGGTTTCCTGTTGCATTTAGCACTCAAGGCAGATTTGGGCCCACACTAGCCTCCATCTATTTCCATCTAAGCCTCTCCCTGGCCTCCTTGAATAAATTCAATTCTGTTTCTGGGCCACAAGGTCAGCATGATCCTATGGGAAGAGCACAGGGCCAAGTTTAAGATCCAGATCAACCAGCTAATAGTTTATGTTCCTGAACTACTTAATTTCTTGGTTTCCTTATTTGTAAAATGGTGATAATGCATATAGTGGTTATGAAATGAAACCATCTTTATAAACTGCCTATTACATATTTCACAATCAGTATATGGAAGGTATTTTTATTATGATTTCTTTTTATTTAATGGAGATACTGGCTTGTCACAACACAGTTCTGAGACTTACATGGGGCAAAAAATTTTTGGAAATAGCCAAATAGCAGCAGTGAACACTGTTGAACAATTAACCCATCATGATGTCAGAACACTTTGTTAGTTCTCTTATTCATTTGGCAAGAATTTGGTGAGCACTTAGTATGTGTAGGGTACAATTCTAAGCACAGAAAATGGGGTAGTGAGCAAAACAGACAAAGATCAGTGCTCTCTTAAAGTTTGAATATTAGTACAGAACAATAGAAAATAAAATAAATGAGGAAAACATACAGTATATGGGATAAATGCCAAATGAGAAATACAAAACTTACAAGGGGGAAATAAGGTGGTGGGGCAAAATCCTAGAGTCAGACGGCCACACCTACCTCTCAGACCATTCGTGGGTCCGTGTGGTGGCTCCTGTCCTTCAGAATTTTAGACACCAGCAGCCTTCCTCTCCAGCTCCCTGAACCCTCTGTGGGTGGTTTCAGGACACATTTGTCAGCTTAATTTATTTCTTCCAAGAGATAAGCTTCCACATCCTCACCTGGCTGGGGCAGACACCTTCTCTCTTCTCTCTTGAACATCCCTGAATAGAACTGGAGATTTCATGATTCTGGAAAGAGCTCATTCCCCACTCCTTTTGCCCAGGTTTCCCCATGACCCTGCGCAGTTAGCATAGAAACCACAATCCAGCAGGTCTCCAAAGCTTGACCCCTCAGTGGACTTCAGTCTCTTCCCCTGCTTCACCTGTCTTGGAGAATCAGATATGCAGCTGGCCGGCGCCATGGCTCAACAGGCTAATCCTCCACCTTGCGGCACCAGCACACCGGGTTCTAGTCCCGGTCAGGGCGCCGGATTCTGTCCCGGTTGCCCCTCTTCCAGGCCGGCTCTCTGCTGTGGCCAGGGAGTGCAGTGGAGGATGGCCCAAGTGCTTGGGCCCTGCACCCCATGGGAGACCAGGAGAAGCACCTGGCTCCTGCCATCGGATCAGCGTGGTGTGCCGGCCGCAGCGCACTGGCCACGGCGGCCATTGGAGGGTGAACCAACGGCAAAGAAAGACCTTTCTCTCTGTCTCTCTCTCTCACTGTCCACTCTGCCTGTCAAAAAAAAAAAAAAAAGTCTGAAAACAATGAATGAGAACTCCATTATGGTTTCCATATACTGAGTACATTTTAGTCTAAAGTGCCAGTTAACTGGCTTTATAGATTATGGTATCAGAAAAAAGGAGGATTTTATTATCCTTACACTGATATGGGTAATGATCATGAAGTCTTTTCATCATATGAAAGGTCAGCACAGAGTTGGCAAACATAAAGCTGAGTTGGCATTTTTTTCTTTCAGAAAAGTTTTCTGAAATCTCTGGCCTTTTCCATAAGGAAAAATAGCTATTGGGACCCTGTTGCTTAGCAGATATTTTAAAACACAGAAATAAATGCACACCTTCAAAATCAGGTGATATTTGGATCATGGATGAAAAACTAGCTAGTTGTCCGAATCAATTTTTGTATGTAGAGACTATTTTGAGAATGTCAATGTAGGAATCTTTGCATTGTTACAAGATGTTGTTACTGATATGATGTATATAACCTATTAAAATACTACATCTGTGTTTTAAAAAATTGGAATTAAATTTTCTTTTTTTCTTTTTATTAAATTTTTGTTTTAAAATTTGACCATTTTTAAACATTTTGCCACATGCACCTTAAATGTAGACATAATATACATACACATTTATCTCCTTGACAACAGAGATATTAATATCATGAAGTGAGGGATTCATGACAATGATCTTAACATGGGGAAAGAAGGGAATGTTATTATTTACATGATATGATTCAATGAAGTAGGATTTACAACTATATACTAAATGATATAACCTCTTTAAATATATTCTGTTATGTGTATATATATATAAATATTGTGCACAAAGGGACTTTAAAAAGTTCATAGAAAATGGAAATATGATGGTTTTTTGGGTTGAAAAGATGTTTTGAAATATATGCATAATTTTTGCATAAAGATTTTCTCTAAACATTTTAAAGACCCCTTGTATATACACAAGTATCAATCTCCCTTTCTCTGTCTCCATATAAATGTATTTATTATATATTCACTTATATTTATACTTTATAGCAAAACCTTTTTAGCAGTATCCAAAAATAACTGATTGACATCCAGTTAAGGTACATATTTAGAGAAGAGAACCAATATTTTTTTTAAAAAAACAAAATAAAAAACCCTAGCCTAACTAGTGTGAGAGACTAAAAGAAGACTAAGTAAGTTTAGGTATCAATGCATTTCTTCTCTCTGGAACTATGCAGCTTTGGGCAAATGCTCAATGGGGTACTATTGGTAATCATAGAAAAGCTGGATTTACCTAAACATCCATCACTATAGAAATGGATACATAAATTGTTGTCTATTCATACAGTGTAATTCACACAAGTGCAAAAATTAGGAACTAGGAGCTAAGTACAATTACTTGGATAATTTTCAAAAACATCTTTGTGCCAAAAATGTAGTCAGTTGCAGAATGACATAGTAAGGCAGAATCCACTTATGTGTCATTTAGGAACAGTAACAAAAAATCTTGAGGTTCTTATTTTAGGTACATCCAGGTGTAATGAAAATTACAATAAGAATGGATATGAAACACGCTTAATGGTTCTTCCTGGAAGATGGAAGGAAGAATGAAATCCAGGAGAGCATCACAAGAGTTAAATGGCTCTATTCATGTTTGATGACTCATGTCTGGGGGTGGATACATGGATTTTCCTTTTATTATTCTCTGTGCCCCTGAAATATTTCTTAATAAAATATTTTCTGCTATTGAACTTTAAAAAATCACTTAGAGGAAATTACAGCAGTGACAAATGTGCAGAGTTGTATCTGTGGCAAAGACACCCTGAGGTGCTCTGTTAACTTTAGAGAGCAGTCATGGAAGTGCTATGGATTTGGAAAGTCTATGTTCTTCTGTTTCTCTAACCATGGCAGAAACTCCCTCAGGGTTGAATATAAAATACTGGATATCAGAGCAACCTGGAGAGTTACATCTGTAGAACATACAAGCAGGTAAAAACATAGATGACAGGCGTGCAAGCAAGTCAGTATTCTCCACTTTGGACTGTAAGCATCTTTCTGTATTTCTCCAACAATTCCCAGTACCACATGTCTTCCAGATGCATAAGAAAATCAAATAAAACTGTTAATGAAGACAGAACAAATGTGGCCATCACTGTGGCATAGTGGGTTAAGCCGCCACCTACTGTGCCAGCATCCCATATAGGTGCCGGTTCGAGTCCCGGCTGCTCCACTTCCAATCCAGCTCTCTGCTATGGCCTGGTAAAGCAGTAGAAGATGGCCCAAGTCCTTGGGCCCCTGCACCCATAAGGGGGACCTGGAGGAAGCTCCTGGCCTGTGGCTTTGGATTGGCATAGCTCTGGCGGTTGTGGTCAATTGGGGAAGTCAACCAGCAGATAGAAGACCTCTCTCGCTCTCTCTCTCCCTCCCAGGGTGTATGAATCTGACATTCAAATAAATAAATAAATCTTAAAAGAAAAGAACAAGCTATCATCATCAAATTGTGGCAAGGTTGATCTCAGAGAAGACTTAAGGTTTTGGTAGAAAGCCCACATGTCTAAGCCAAGATAACAAAAGATTTCTGACTCTTTAACTTAGAAAAGTAAATAAGGCCGGCGCCGTGGCTCAACAGGCTAATCCTCCACCTTGCGGCGCCGGCACACCGGGTTCTAGTCCCGGTCGGGGCACCGGATTCTGTCCCGGTTGCCCCTCTTCCAGGCCAGCCCTCTGCTGTGGCCCAGGAGTGCAGTGGAGGATGGCCCAGGTGCTTGGGCCCTGCACCCCACGGGGAGACCAGGAAAAGCACCTGGCACCTGGCTCCTGCCATCGGAGGAGCGCGGTGCGCCGGCCGCAGCGCGTCGACCGCGGCGGCCATTGGAGGGTGAACCAACGGCAAAGGAAGACCTTTCTCTCTGTCTCTCTCTCTCACTGTCCACTCTGCCTGTAAAAAAAAAAAAAAAAAAAAAAAAAAAAAAAAAAAAAAAAAAAGAAAAGTAAATAAAAGGAATCAAAATATTCCTTCTTAATTTATTTAATAAGTAACTTTCATTTAAAAACAAACTCTAATATATTCATAATGGATATCTTTGCACTCTAAAAGCGGTATTTAATAAAACATAGCATTACCAACTTTACAGAGGTAGTCTAAGTCCAAAGGCTTGTAATGAAATTTCCCACCTAATGATGAGGTGAAAAAATGAATAAATTCTGGACCCAAAATTTAGGAAAGTTGTATTGGCCATTTTTAAATAAAAGAAGAGAAACAATTTAAGAAAGCTTTAGGTGAGGTTATTTGTGGAGAAGATTTGTGGTTAAACTATCCAACAATATTCATGATTCGGATAAATCATTCTAACTTTGTGCAGTTTAGCTCTCCTTACTTGCAAAATAACAAAAAATATTATTTTGAGGATAATATAAAAGCCTCATATGTGACTTCATTATTATATGCCAGTACTTGATGTTTTCAATTGCCATGTTCCTTAAATGTCTAAGAGATCCCAACATACAAAATTTTTAAAAGATCCCAACAAGAACTTGTAGCCATTTTCCAAGTTGCTGCACAAATCTCTAAAGTTCTAAGGATAAACATAATAGATGATTCACTTTGAATAGATAAAATACAAACTTCTAATTCTAGCTTCCTGCTAATGTGTACATACCATGGGAGGCACTAGTGATGGTTCCAGCGCTTGGGTCCCTGTCACCCATTTGAGAAACCTAAATTGAGTTTCCTGTCTCCTGGCTTCAGCCTGGCCCACCCCAGCCATTGTGGGTATTTGAGGAAAAACCCAGCAGAAGGGAGATCCATTTCTTTCTCACTTTCTCCCTCCCCCACCTTTGTTTCAAATAAAAATGAGTAAATAAGTAAATAAATACAAACACTATATGCATACAGTTCAGCTGGGACATAGCACACTTCTGGATGGCACAGTTCCCAGAATAGTAGGCAAAGTATGCAGATAGTCACTTTTGTTGGGTATCAGATACTGTACTACTGCCAGGATACACGTGTGGAAGACACAATATCCCTCATCAAAAAAACTTTCAGCTCAGTGGAGAAGGCAGAATCATAAGCAGACAATGATAAAAGCAGTTGTGAGTTGTGGGTGTGAGGATACTGGCTTTTAAGTTGTGAGTGTGAGGAGTTGTGGTATAGAAGACAACCTGACACAGCTCAGGGAAAGGGACTCAGCTAAGGGTTTTTGGAGAGACTTTGCCCAGGTTAAACCTAAAAAATTAGTAACAGCTAATGGACAGAAGGTGGGACAGGGGCTTCCCAGGCAGGTAGGTGGAGCTACAGAGACAAAAAACAGCCTAGTGTAACCAGTGAGCTGCTGTGACTACTTATAAAGCCAGATTAGACTTGTGTGATGTGGTCTGGCATTAAGCTCCAGACACAACCACCAGCTTTGGAAGAGCTGAATTAAGTCCTATCTTCCATATGTGTCCTTTCTATCCTTTGATTAACATGGAGCTTGATGTTCTGCTTATAACATTTTGTCCTTTAGCATGTATTCCATTAGACGTGTTTTTTTCTACTGATTACTTTCTGTTCCTAGGTTTACTTGAACAGTATCCATGGATTCCACATTCATAGATTCAACCAAGATGGGATGGAAAATATTGCATCCATATTGGACATGTGCAGACATTTTTCTTGTCTATTCCCTAAACAATACAATAAAAACCATCTATGTAAGCACTTAGATTAGATTAGGTATCATATGTCATCTGCAGAGGATTTAAAGTATGAGGAGGACATTTGTAGGTTATATGCAAATCCTACATCATTTCATATAGGGGACTTGAGGATCCACAGGCTTTGAACCTCAGAAAGATCTAGAACCAATCCCATGGATGCTGAGGAAAGGCTGTACTTCCTTGCATCAGGTGCCACTGTCAGCTTTTACCAAGTCTACCTCCTAATGATTTAGACCTAGGGCTCCCTTATACTGTTGAACAACATGCCTTCAGTTGAAGACATCTTTCATTTAAAATCTGGTTTTATAAATAATAAAATGATATGCTTAACTACAGAGATGAACACATCATACAGAAATGATTATTTCATTGTTTAACCAACTTCCTATTGTTAGACATTTTTGTTATTTCAATATTTACTGCCAAGGAGAATACTGAGATAAACAATCTTATATAAATCTATGTGATTTTTGAACCTGCATATTTAATATCTGTGATTTCCTCATAAAAACACATTTATAGAAGTGTAATTGTTGAAATAACGGATATTGAAATAAAATCTTTTGCATTTATCAGTAAATTGCTCTCTATAAAAGTTGTTGTGATCTGTGAGGAAAGTGTCTGATTCCCAACCTTCTTAGCTATTTTTTAATAGGAGAGTCTTATAGAGAGAGACAGGGCTCCAATCTTCCAGTTCATTCCCCCCAGAAGCCCTCAACAGCAAGGGCGCCAAAACTGGGAGCTGGGATCTCAGCCTGGGTGGCAGAAGCTCAACTACTTGAGTCATCGCCTGTTTACTCACAGAGTCTACCTTAATAGGAAACTGAATTCATGAGCAGAGCTGGGACTTGAACCTAGTTATTCTGATACAGGATGCAGACATCTTAACCGCTAGGCTGAACATTTACCCCTTCCTACCTGCTTTCAATTCATAATCTAGCCTGAGTCTATGAAGTGGCATCACGTCTTTCTTTGGCATGTATAGTAATCATGTTGAGATCCTATGAGATGATTAGTGGACATATATTCTCATCCTGATTAAAAAAAAATAGACACGTGCATTGAATAGTGAAGGAAGTTGTAGAAATTCTGGAGTAGTGATTAGAGGCAAAATCTTTCTAGTGCTAAGTTAATTTTTCTCCATGCGGATAGTAGATCTGATTTCCTTGGCCCACATTTTAAAATAAGAAGATTTAACATAACCATCTTGATTCTTGACTTCTTCAGAAAGATTGAAACATCAAGAAGCATTATACACACAAGGTACAACTGACCAGGGCTAACAAATGTTGCCTTGTCAGACAGCTGGTACCTCCAGGTGCTCACATGTTGCTTCTAGCTGCCTTTACTCTCTTATGTTACCTGCCTGACACTGTCAGCTTTAGGTTGCAAATTAGACTATCAAAATATGCTTCTTCACTGGAATATTGGTGAAACTTCCTGGAATAGAATTAAGACATGGATTTCAATATTTAGCAAATCAAATCAGGACCTCTGAAATACAGCAGCAATAACAGCAGGTTTGGATCTGAGTTGGTGGATTCTAATCCAGTTCTATATTATTAAAATATTTTTACCATAATATGTTTACATAAATCTATAAGTAATTCATGTGTGAAATATGCATAGCTTTTTACAAATAATATAATTGCTAATCCATTGTTAGAAATAAGTGTAACAATAGATTTCAAACATGGAATGCAAGAATTTTGTTCATACATACTTACTCGACCTCAAACGGCATCAAGCACACTTGGAAAAATAATAGCCAATTAAAAAATTTAAATATCTAGATTGTGATCAGAGGACAGAATTATAGTCATTTCATGAAGTTCAAAAGTGTAATTAAACATATATCTGTGCATGGTGTCAGAATTCTGCAGGCAGTTAGCTATGCAAGACTGCTTTGGAATGAAAGCACATGAAGTAGGCACTTGCTGTCTTCAATGGCAACATAAATACAGTCATGCAGGATAAATATGGAAAAGGCCCCAGGAGAAAACTGAACAAATGATAAGGGGATAAGCACATATCTTTGTTAGGAGAAATAGGCCTATGGTTTTATTTTACTAAATCTTAGTCAAACATATCAAGAAGATTTATCTAAGGCATGCAAGTAATACAGAATTCTTTTAATGCAAGAGGTATGGGTCTTCAGATGTCCTATATAAAATGATTTACATGACAAGCAAGAAAGGGAATGTTTTCAAGGCCCATTTTATGTAAATTACTTTTAAGATAAAAACGAATGCTTTCTTCACCAAGGTATCAATGCCCTGAGAGTGTGCATGCACAGTAATAATAATGAATGAACAATTTAGAAGGGTGCCCAATGTGATGAACTGAAAACACCACCATATCTGCTATTCCAGTTGTCTAAATTTTCATGTCTAATTTAGCTTGTTTAGTATTTTAATATTTATCAAAATTTCCAAATAAATACCAAAACAGAGTAGCATCATTGCACATGCCTATTACTCGGTTTCAACAACCATTAAATTTTGACCCAAATTGTCACAACCACATCACCCAATCACCCTCACCCCTTTTGCATTAACTTGAATTATATTCTAGATATCATTATGTCATCCACAAGCATTGCAGAATGCATGTCTAAAAGATAAGGACTCTCTTTTTCTTAAATGTAACCATACTACTATTATAACACTTGGGGAAAAAATTTTTCCTCAATATTGTCAAATATCCTATTAGCATTCAACTTCCAATTGTCTTATAAATGATTTAATTCTTTTAGCTAATTTTTTAAAATCAGGTTCCAAATAAGGTACTCACATCATAATTGGTGGTTTTTTTGTTTATGTTGCTTTACAATAATACCTCAATCTTTTTTATGAAATTCATTTCTTAAAGTAAATTGGATTATTAATTTAAAGGCTATATGAAATAAAGTTCAGAGTTAGTTTCTGTTTTTCATTACAATTGTATCTGATTAAAATGGGAGAAAGTAATCAATGAAGGGTAGCATATGTATGTAAGTGGGTATGTACATGTGTATGTATATGTATAGTAGAACACCCTTTTAGAAACATTATGGTAACAATGTGATAACTCATTTATTCATGGGTACATTATTTGTTTGTCCATCCATCTGCATCCATCAATCCACTAACACTCTCTGACCACTCTGCAGTATGCAGCATTCCTCCTACAAATAGGACCTATCAAGTAAAATAAGACCTTGTTTGCTCCCTGCCCCATCTTGTTGTTGCTACCTAGGAGTCAGAACTTGAAAGAAATTCAATGCTCAGAATCTACAAATGTCCCTGCAGCCCAATTACACAGGAAAGAAACAACTACCTCCATCTCCATTTCTGAAGCTATGCTTCATTGATGAATCCCCTAGTAATGTGTGTCCACATAGGTATTTTATGCCTTGATGACTATTTACAGCTCCTACTCAGCATATCCTGGTATAGGAATTTCAACATCTTTTTTCTTTTTCTTTGTTAAGTTCAGTATAGGAACCTCCAGAGTTCTGTCATGAGCTTTTTATTTTTTTTTTTATTTTATTTAAAGTATACAAATCTCATGTATTTCAAATATACAGATTCAGGAACATAATGATACTTTCTACCTTACTACCCCTCATGTCCATGTCCTCACCCTTCTTTCTCATGCTTCTTCTATTCCCATTTTTATTTTTCACAAAGATACATTTTCAGTTAGCTTTACACTCATAAGATTAAGTAAGTACATACACTAAATAAAGAGTTCATTAAATAATATGAAGAGAAAAAAAAAAGAAACACTGTTCCTTAACAGTTGAGACGATGACCATTCAAAATCATTGCATTTCAAAGTTTCAATTTCACTCCTATTGGTTACCTTTTAGGTCCTCTAGTTAGTTACCACAGGTCAGGGGAAACATATGTTTCTCTTTTTGAGGCTGTCTTATTTCACTAAGTATAATGGTTTCTAGCTGCTTCCATTTTGTTGCAAACGACAAGATTCCATGTTTTTACCACTGTGTAGTATGCCATACATATACACACACATAGCATAATTTCTTTACCTAGTTTTCAGTTGATGGACATCTGGATTGATTCCATATCTGACCTATTATGAACTGAGCTGCAATAAACATGGGGGTACAGATCACTCTTTCATATGTTGATTTCTTTTCATTTGGGTAAATTACCAGAAGTGGGATGGCTGAGTCATACAGCAGATCTATATTCAGATTTTTGAGGTGTCTCCATACTGTTTTCCGCAGAGGCTGTATGAGTTTACGAGTTTACATTCTCACCAGAACTGGGTTAGAGTATCTTTTTCCCCACATCCTTGCCAGCATTTGTTGTTTGTTGATTTCCATATGAGAGCCATGCTAACTGGGATGAAGTGAAACCTCACTGAGGTTTTGATTTGTGTTTCCCTGATGGTTAGTGACCCTGAGCGTTTTTTCATGTTCTATTGACCATTTGAATTTCCTTCTTGAAAAATACCTGTTCAAGTCCTTTACTCATTTCTTAACTGGATTGTTTGTTTTGTTGTTGTTGAGTTCCTTGAGTTTTTACAGATTTTGGATGTTAGTCATGTATCAGTTGCATAGTTGCAAATATCTTCTCCCATTTTGTTGGTTGCGTCTTCACGATATTAAGTGTTTCCTTTGCAGTGCAGAAGCTTCTCAGTTTGATGTAATCCCATTTGTCAATTTTGTCTTTGATTTCCTGTGGTTCTGGGGTCTTTTCCAGGAAGACTTTGCCTATGCCAATGTCTTACAGGGTTTCCCCAATGTTCTCTAGTAATTTGATGGTATCAGCTCATAGATTTAGGTTCCTAATCCATTTTGCAGGGGTTTTTGTATAAGATGTAAGGTAGAAGTCTAGTTTCATGCTTCTGCATTCCAATATCCAGTTTTCACAGCACCATTTATTGAAAAGACTGTCCTTGTTCCAGGGATTGATTTTAGCTCCTTTATCAAAGATAAATTGGTTGTGGATGTGTGGATTGATTTCTGGAGTTTCTATTCTGTTCCGTTGGTCTACATGTCTGTTTTTGTGCCAGTATCAATTGTTTTCATTATAATTGCCCTGTAGTATGACTTGAAATCTGGTATTATGATGCCTCTGGCTTTATTTTTGCTGTAAAAGATTGCTTTAGTTATTCAAGGTCTCTTTTGTTTCAATTTGAATTTTATCATCTTTTTTTTTTCCTAGATCTGAGAATGTCCTTGGTATTTTGATTGAAATCATCTTGAATCTGTAAATTTTTTCAGTAGTATGGACACTTTGATGATATTGATTCTTCCAACCCATGAACATGCAAGATTTTTACATTTTTTTCTTCTTCTATGTCTCTACTTAATGTTTTGTAATTTTCACTGTAGGGATTTTTTACATCCTTGGTTAAATTTATTCCAATGTGTTTAATTCTTTATGTAAGTATTGTGAATGGGATTGATCTTAGAAGTTCTTTCTCAGCCAAGACATTGTCTGTGTATACAAAAGCTATTGATTTTTGTGCTTTAATTTTGTATCCTGCCACTTTACCAAACTCTTTTATGAGTTCCAATAGTCTTTTAGTGGAGTCTTTTCATTCTGTGATATATAGAATCATGTCATCTGCAAATACAGATAATTTGACATCCTTCTTTCCAATTTGAATCCATTTGATTTCTTTTTCTTGCCTAATGGTTCTCACTAAAACTTCCAGGACTGTATTGAATAGCAATGGTAACAGTGGGCATCCTTGTCTGGTTCCAGATCTTAGAGGGAATGCTTCCAACTTCTCCCCATTCAACAGGATGCTGGCTGTGGGTTTCTCATAAATAGGCTTGCTTCTTTTGAGGAATGTTCCTTCCAGACCCAATTCTGTTCAGATTTTCATCAAGAAAGGATGTTGTATTCTATCAACTGCTTTCTCTGCATGTATTGAGAAAACCATATGGCTTTTGTTCTTCAGCTTGTTAATGTGATGTATCACATTTATTGATTTGCAAATGTTGAATGATCCCTGCATGCAGGGGTAAATCCCACTTGTTCCTAGTGAATGATCTTTCTGATGTGTTGTGGTATCAATTAGTTAGTATTTTGTCGAGATTTTTTGCATCTATGTTCATCAGGGATATTGGTCTATAGTTTGATTTCTCAGATGTTTCTTTTTCTAGTTTAGGAATTAAAATGATGCAGGCTTCATAGGAGTTTGGGAGGATTCCTTCCCTTTGAGTTCTTTTGAATAAATTGAGAAGAATTGGAATTATTTCTTCTTTAAATGTCTGTTAGAATTCAGGAGTAAAGCCAATGGGTCCTGGGCTTTTCTTTGTAGGGAGGGTCTTTATTACTGATTTAATCTGTCTTAGTTACTGTTCTGTTTAGGTTTTCTTTGTTTAGGTCTTCTGATTTAATCTGTCTTAGTTACTGTTCTGTTTAGGTTTTCTTTGTTTTCATATCTTCATGTTGAATTTTCATATGTTGAGGAATCTCTTCATTTCTTCTAGGCTTCCCAATTTGTTGGCATATAGGAATTTATAATAATTCCTGATTTTTTTTATTTCTGAGGTTACTTGTTGTTATGTTTCCTTTTTCATTTCTGAGTTTATTGATTTGGGTCTTCTCCCTCTCTTTTTTCGTTAGTTGGGCCAATGGTATATCAATTTTGTTTTTATTTTGTAAAAATTAGCTCTTCATTTTACTGACATTTTGCATTTTTGTTTCAAATTTGTCTACTTCTTCTCTAATTTTAATTAATTCTTTCATCCTACTAATTTTGAGCTTGGTTTGTTGCTGTTTTCCTAAGTATTTGAGATGCACTGATAGCTCATTTATTTGGTGCTTTCCATTTTCTTGATGTTGTGCCCAAATTGCTATGAACTTCTCTCTTGACACTGCTTTTTCTGTATCCCTTAAGTTTTGTTACATTGTATTGTCATCTTCATTCATTCCAGATTTTTTTTATTTCTCTTTTGGGTTTTTCTATGACGCAATGTTCATTCAGGAGCAAGTTGTTCAGCTTCCATGCATTTGCATGTGTTCTATAGACTCTTGAGCTTCATTCCTTTGTGATCAGAGAAGATGCATGGTATGATTTTGATTTTTTTTAACTTGCTAAGACTTGCTTTATGGCCCAGCATATGGTCTATCCAAGAGAAAGTTCCATGCACTGATGAGAAGAATGTGTATTCTGCAACTGTGAGATGACAAGTTCTGTAAATATCAGGTCCATTTTTTATACAGTCTATTAATGCAGTTGTTTCTTTGTTGATTTTCTATCTAGTTGATCTGTCCATTGATGAAAGTGGGGTGTTGAAGTACCCCCCATTGCTATTGTATTGGAGTCCATATCTCCCTTTAGATCCATTATCATGTTTTAATATCCAGGCACACTATAATTGGATATGTATACATCTATTATAGTCACATCTTCGTGTTGAATTTATCCCTTAATCATTACATAGTGCCCTTCTTCATCTCTTTTAACAGTTTTTGTGTTAAAGTCTGTTTTGTCTGATATTAGAATGGTTAACTCCTTCACTTTTATGCTTTCCATTAGCATGGAAAATCTTTTTCCATCCTTTCACTTTCAGCCTGTGTGTATCTTTGTTGGTGAGGTGTGTTTCTTGTTGGCAGCAAATAAATGGGTCTTGTTTCTTAATCCATTCAACTGGTCTATATCTTTTAACTGGAGAGTTTAGGCCATTTATATTCAAGATTATAAGTGATAAGTAATGAGCTGGCCCCATCATTTTTCCGTAAATATTCCTGTTGTTTATTTGGATTTGCTTTGTATTTTTACTGCGAGAATTTCTGTCTTCACATTCTTTGATAATGATAACTAACTTTCTGTGTTTTTGTGTGTAGCACATCCTAAAGCATCTTTCATAAGACTGGATGAGTGGTGACAAATTATTTCAATCTCTGTTTGTTATGAGAGGTTTTTATGTCACCTTCATTCATTAATGAGAGCTTTGCAGGATACAGTATTCTGAGGTGACAGGGTTTTTTTTTTTTTTTCAGCTAAGACTTGGACTATTTCTCTCCATTGTCTCCTAGCATGTAGAATTTCTGATAAGAAGTCAACTGTGAGTCTAATTGGAGATTCTCTGAAAGTAATCTGGTGTTTATCTCAAGTGCATTTTACAGTCTTTTCTCTATGGTTGACCTTGGAAAGTTAGCTACCATGTGTTGTGGTGAAGATTTTTTTCTAGTCATGTCTATTAGTAGTTCTGTGCACTTCCTGTACTTGGACATCCCTTTCTCCAAATTTGGAAAGTTTTGTTAATTATTTCACTAAATAGGACTTCTAATTCATTCTCTGTTTTCACCTTTTTAGGAAATCCTAGGACCTATATGATGGATTGTTTGATAGTATCCCATAAATCTCCAACACTGCTTTTAATTTTTCTAATTATTTCTTCCCCCCTTCTCCTTCTTCTCCTTTTCTTCTTCCTCTTCTTCTTCTTCTTCTTCTTCCTCCTCCTCCTCCTCTTCTTCTCCTTATTCTTCTTTCTTCTTCTTCTCCTTCTCCTTCTCCTCCTCCTCCTTCTCCTCATTCTCTTTATTCTCCTCCTCTTCCTCCTTCTCCTTCTTTTTGTCTGACTGAAATATTTCCATAGATTTGTCTTCTAGTTCAGATATCCTTTCTTCTGCCTCACCAAGTCTATTGTTAAGGCTTTCCAGTGCACTTTATATTTGACATATTGAATTGTTTATTTCCAATATTTGATTTTGATTTTTCTTTAAAATTTCAATATCATAGGAAAATTATCCATTCATGTCATGCATGGGTTTCTTTAATTTGTGGATTTAGTTGTCATTGCTTCTGAGTAATCCTATGGTTAATATTTTGAATTCTATTTCAGACATTTCATCAATCTCTTCATCTTCACATTCTAATATTGAAGTGTTATGTTCCTTTGGAATGGAGCAGGGAGGGGTCACGTTGTTTTCCTTATTCTTATTTCTTGACTTTTGCATTTATTTTTAGGCACTTTTGGGGATAGTTGTTTTTTTTTCTCTAATAGCTTTTATCTTTAAACTATTTCTCTGTGATTTAGTGGAATGTCTGCCCTTCCAGTGAATACCCAGAAGTGTGTGCTTGGGATGGCTTGGGATCTAGCCATCTAGTGTGGAGAGAGTATCGAGGGTGACACCCAAGTTGGGCTTGTAGATCTCTTCTTGTTAACAGAAGAGAGGATGTGTTTACTTCTGTTGGCGTAATCACCCCCTCACCTCCTCTCCTCTAAGGTGACCAGTGCTTGGTTGTTAGCCCTTAGTGGGTGCAACACCCATCCATGCTTCTGCATGAATTGCACAAAGGGATCTTTGCAGTCTCAGCATCATAAAAGGATCCCACTGCAATGACCCACCCTAGGCAATCATGGAGCTCTGAGCATGTGGAGCCACACACAGTGACCCAGAGACCCAGCTACACCCTATCCCATCTCATGTGGTCACTGAATTCCCAAAGTCTCAGCACTCAGGGAGTCATGGAGTACAGAGGATCCACTGTGCCCCACTAGCCTGTCCCACCCACAGAGTGTCTGTTATGTTCCAGAACCAGCTGCCTCTGCGTGCTCTGCCTGGGTGGTTTGAGTCCTGGTGCCCCGGAGCCTGTGACATGCTGAGACGCTGGGGGGGACCTCTCAGTCAAATGTAAATGCCCAGCCTTCTGTCAATCCTCCCAGCCAGACTCAAAGTCAGTGGAGATCATGGATTTTTCCCTTTGGTAAAACCCCCGGATCATACACATTCACAATACCCACTGTCCGCAGCCCTACTCATTTCTTAGTCATGCTGGGCATGTATAAGAGTCTGCAGCCGGTACTAATGTCAATATGGCTCCTTCTCCCCACCCATTTCCTCATTGTGCACCGGGAGCTGCTGCATTTGCCTCTGCTGACAAGGAGGCAACTGTCCCTGCCAGCTGCTGGGTGTGCACACAAGACCTGTAGCAGTTGCTACCTACTTATGTCCAAAATGATGCCTGCCCTGTCTCAGCCAAATTCCGGGCTGAGAGAAGGGAGGCAGACCTTCCTCTTTTCTTTTTCCTGTGGGTGAGTATGCACCCTGTTCTCCTCAGGGCTCTGGACCAGATTCAAAGACAGTTTAGTCCGCCAGGCTCTCCCTCCAACTATAGCACCAGTGGCAAGGGCCACTGCAGTCTGATCTCACCTTGCTCTCCAAAGCTGACCCTTTCTCTGGCCTGGGGCTGCTAGGGTCATTTGTTGTATCCATGCATGTTGCTGTGACGTCTGCACCTTCCACAAAATCCACGAGTCTCACTTCCTTCCGCAGAATCTCCACTGCAATTTTCCTTCCGACTCTCCCACTGAGAATGCCCTTTCTCTAATTTTTTCTCTACTATTTTTGCCTAGCCTAGAGCATACAGCCCTGTCACTATTCCACCATCTTAGAATCCTCCAACATCTTATTATTATACAACTTATGTTCCCCATAGTCACTGATCACAGTCTCATCTTCACCTGCCTACATTATCATTTCATCAATTAATTCCAATCTTTCTGAAGTATTCATTGAGATCTAGTTCACTTTGCTCCACATTGAAATGTCCAGCTGCTGCACCAGTTGAGAACAGGTTGTCATTGTACTTGAACCATGCCATGTGTGACTTGTCCATGCTCTTAGAAAATACTTGGCCATGTCCTCAGAACAAAGGTTTTGTTTTACAGTGTTAACACCATGAAAAAAATTAAAAGCCTCCTCTTCCTGGTTCTATTCTAAAGCTCTGTGTAAGCCCTTCCAACAGGTCACAACTAATGTTGAGGCCCCCTTGTCAAGTCAAGAAAGCCTTGTAGTCAGATCAAACTTGCCAAGGCTCCATTCCCGTATCTCAGCCTTGCTCAAATTCAGAGAAGTATAATCAGCTGCAATTATTTCTGTGATATCTACTACAGACCTGTCTCAGTATATCCAACCACCAGGCATTCTCCTCCAGGAGCCCTAAAGTTGCTACCTTCCTAAAGCATCATGCTCCATATATATCCAAACCATCCTTGGCAGAAGATGATTGGAGTCTGGAGTAAAACTCTGAAGCATGGTTTTAGGAACTCTAAATATGAGAGAGCTAAGCCCAAAAAAGGACTAGGTCTCAGGCAACCCAAGGTATGCGGGCAAAGGAGGTACAAGAGGCTGGGGAAGTTTGGTGAGCTGGTGAGTTATCCACCCTATGCAGAGCTGTTCTTCCCCTCACACTCCATATCCAACAGTTACAAATCTCTGGCGTCTTCCTTCAGAGTATTTCCAGAACCTGACCACTCCTCACCCCCACAAAAAGCTCCACCCTACATACCATTTTCTATCACCTAGATCAATGCTGCAGCCTCCTCTATTTCCCTTCTTCTAGACCAGGCACCATCCCACCTTCAGACCTCTGCACTTGCAGTTCCCTCTCTAGGAAGTATTTCCTTCAGACGCCTGCTGTGCATTCTCCCAAGGACACGTGCTACTCCAAATGTCATTTTTTTTTTAATGAAACCTCTTTGGACTCTCCTTACTTAAAATTATAGCACCCACATGCTAACACCAGTTGTCCCTATGTAGTTTCCTGTTCATTTTTCTCCACTTTCTTTCTTTTTTTTTTTTATTTTTGTGACAGGCAGAGTGGACAGTGAGAGAGAGAGACAGAGAGAAAGGTCTTCCTTTTGCCGTTGGTTCACCCTCCAATGGCCGCCGCGGTCGGCGCGCTGCGGCCGGCGCACCGCGCTTGTCCGATGGCAGGAGCCAGGAGCCAGGTGCTTTTCCTGGTCTCCCCATGGGGTGCAGGGCCCAAGCACCTGGGCCATCCTCCACTGCACTCCCGGGCCACAGCAGAGGGCTGGCCTGGAAGAGGGGCAACCGGGACAGAATCCAGCGCCCCGACCGGGACTAGAACCCGGTGTGCCGGCGCCGCAAGGCGGAGGATTAGCCTGTTGAGCCACGGCGCCGGCCTTTCTCCACTTTCTAATCTGCTTCTTTCTTTGTTTATTATCCATCTCATTTCCCATCTCTAGAAGGTACGTTCTACAAGAACAAGAGTTTTGTCCATTTTTTTCACTGTTGTATCTTTAGTGTCTGAAACAGTTCCTGGTACATAGTAGGAACTTGATAAATATTTGTTGAATGAATGAATGAATGTATGAATGAGTGACTTCCTCTGCCAAAAAATGAGGAAGCCTTCTGTGTGACACCAAATTAGACATAATTCTTGCCCTTGAGGTACAGAAACACACATGGATATTTTAATAATGACTGCAAAGTCATAATTGTGAGAGTACTTCAAAAAGCCCACAGGAAAATGGAATTAACAGAAAACATACCTCTTCCATGAATTTTTGGAAGTACCCTCACAATATTGTCATTGAACTGAATTTAGAGTGTTGATGTGTAGGAAGGGGTTGGTGAAAGGAGAGTAGTCGGCTAATATTCTCAGTGTAGTAAAAATGCTCAAACACAGAGTAAGACAAAGATGCTGGATGGGAGGCAGGCACAACTGAATGCCAATTGCAATTTTCTTTGCTTTGAAATACGTATGGACTGAAGAAGTGCTAGGACCTCAGGACAGTGTCAGGTGGTGGAGTAGCCCAGCTGTCCTTAAGAATATGCCCTGGGCAAACTAGAACAAATTGGGTGCCTGGCTAGGTTGGTGAGGCAATGACCCCCTGCATTAAATATGATTTTTTCCACATATGTTTCATCAACATCCATTTGATGAGCACTTGGGAAAATATTTTCTATTAATAAAAATTGCAAAGCCTTTTGTTCAAATTCAATGTGAAGTATTTATTTTGTTCCTCGTTATAAACACCATATTTTAACATATTTGAAAACGCTTCACTTCACAGTTTTTCTGTCACTCATAGCTACAGTTAGTCATCAAACTCCCTGAAAATAGGCCTCACTCACATGGGTGTGCTCAAAATATATTTAACTTGTCTTTTCTTCCAGTCTTCATGTTGGCAAAATATTTCCAAGTATTCTCCATTTCACTTTTCTGTATTCTTTCCAATGAGAAAAACTTCTTGCAGATCAGTGGATCTACAGGTGACTAAATAAACTAAATCACTTACTACTAAGCCTTTGCTGGCTTCCGTTTGAGCTGACTGCCAGTTCTTAACTATGCAACTGTCAAATGGTAGGTTACAGAATTATTGTTACAGGTGTATATCTTCAACATGCACAGCAGAATAGGTTGGTAGAATGGGGAGGACTTTTGTCCGAGAATTTAGAATATTGTTCTCCAGCCGCAGTGGGGACCAGCTGAGGTCTTGTCAGTATTGAATAATGCAGCATATGGAAACAACCTCCTCCAGGAAAGCAAGCCTTCTAAATAGCCCTGGTCTCTTTTGCTGTGGCGGGAACTGCAGCTGTGCAATGCAGACTGGCAGTCCAAGACAGTCTGATTTTGTCTTATAGCTTTTCAGGGTAGAAGAGGGAGCAAAAGGAGTTCTCCACTGGACATCACTCAGGCTTGATCACTTAAGCCACCATTTTCCTATTTCCCATCCACTGCCACACACTCATTTTTTCCCAACACTGGGTTTCTCCTTCTGCCTAGATTCGTAGGAATGGGGGACCTTTTTCCTTCCAAGAGCCACTTGGATACTTAGTACACCATTTGCGGGCCACACAAAATTATTAACTTAGAAATGAGCCTGCTGTTGGCTTCTTGAATTTTGAATGCCACCTGCATTTGCCCTGGCAGGGAGTGATTCCAGGCCTCATACAGCCCTTGGGCCGGACATTCCACACCGCTGGATGTTGCTAGAACTGGCCCTTTTGTTCATATGCCCTCTTTCTTAAGGTAATTTCCTTTAACAACTCTGAACTTTTTAAAGAAATGACTCTCTGTCAGGGCCACCTCCTTGCAAGAGGAACGCTGAGCCTCACAACCAAAGGCAACAAACTCATAACTCTTCTCTTCCAGATCTCCCAGTCCTGGTGCGAATTTTCCTAGCCCTTCCTTGCCAGTGGGTGACCCTCACATCCAAAGCGTGGGAAACAGTGCCTCTGTGAGGCCAACAAATGCCTGCTTACACTAATACCTACGGCAGGAACTCCTGGCTTTCAAGAGCAGATCTAAGTGTACACCTGTGGGATCCTTCAACAAAGAACATCTCTGCTCAAGGTGACACTGACAGCCCAATCCTCTTGGCTATGAGGGACGTAGTGTTGCAAATTCCCCTTAAATTAAACAGCTTGTCACTGAATGGTCTTTGGTGTGCCTAATTTAGAAAACTATCAGATGTTCTATCTTTGACTTAGTGTCAACCAACTATTAATAAAGAATTTTTGACAGGCAAGAACTGGAGTTCAGGGATGGCCCATCTTAGCTAGACCAGAAAATCTGTTTAACTACTTTATATTTGGGTTGGGAAGATCTTTTAATAAATGGGCTGTGAATTGAGTGGGTTTTAATTGGGAAGGTAAGTAATGTCCAGTGAGATCGATCTTATTAAAAGGATAAATCTTTCATGCATGAAGTTTTAATATTTCAGCCATGAGATTAGCACCGTTATGTTGCAAATCTCATTTAAATTGTTTGCCAAGGACTTGAATTAAAAACAGTCTGTGATAATACAAAGTCACCACAGCCATAAAGCAATGACAGATAACTTTTAGTGGGTTTCAGAATAATTGTTCATTCAACAAAATGATTGCCAAGTCAAATTTGCTACATCTGTTAAAGAAAATGCTTAGTGATGTGCTAATTACCTTCAGTAGTGTACTACTTTTAAAAAAGTGTTAAAATTAGTTGTATCTAGAAAAGAACTCCAATTCCTTTGTTGCAATGAATAATGCAAAGGTTTGTTTAAATTCATGCAGTCCTATTTATGAAAGAACACCTGGGTAGCTTTATTTTGAGCTTAGAACAAAACATAAAATTGTTGAGAACATGATATTTAGATGTACTCATTTACATTCTTACGAAGATCAGTGGGGGCGGGAAGTGGAGTAGGGGGATGGGATGGGGTGGGAATAGCTTAGCTGAGGACATGCAAATCAGGATCAGCAATGTTCTAACCACTGGTAGCCTTCCAAGTTGGGACAGAGGAAAATAATACAATCACCAAGGTTCCAGTATGTATACTTTCCCACCATGGAAGGAAAAGAAGCCCCATGCTGCTCCTGTTAGTGGGGAAAGAAAAAGAATAAAGGGCAGTAGTGCCTCACTTGTACCAGCTCCTACTCTGCTTTCTGTCTCTCTCTTTTCCCTTACTCCTGGCTTAAATGGACCCCTTCCCACAGCTCCTTCACCCCCTCTACACCTCACTCACACACCTTATTATTTCCCTTAAAATCTTCTTCCAAAGTTCTTTTCCCACATTTAAAAAGATTTTTTTTTTAGTTTAATTGAAAGAGAGGGAGACAGACGATGCAAAGAGAGGAAGATAGAGAGAGTGCGTGAGTTCTTCCATTTGCTGTTTCACTCCCCAAACGTCCACAATAGCTGAGTAAGTGAGGAGCTGGGACCTCAATCCAGGTCTCACATGGGTGGCAGGGACCCAACTGCTTGAGTTATCATTGCTGCCTCCCAGGGTGTGCACTAGCAGGAAACTAAGCTCAGAAGTGGAGCCAGGACTCAAACCCAGATACTGTGAAATGAGATGTAGGCACCCCAAGTGGCATCTTAACTTCTACACCAAACCTCAGGCCTGTCTTTCCACATTTTTGGAAACAGTTTCATGAACCACTCCGACCTCAGAATGCCTTATTCCCTTAGCTGCATCAAAAGTGCAGCAGAGCTAGCCACCTGCCTGGATGGATCACCACGGAATTCGTGTGCATCTGATGCATTTCCTAACCCATAAAGTCCAGTGTGGTCCTGTCCCCCAAAGAATAGAGACTTTAGAGAAATGTAGAAAATGAAATATAAATTCTCATGCAAACACTCCAACCACTGTTAAGTAATTTTTCTTTGTGCAAATAACAATTCCATATTCAGGGTAGATCATCAATGTGAGACTAACTACCTAACAGCCTCTGGTGTTAGTCATTGGAGTCAATTAAAATCCAGACACTGAATATTGCCTGTTGAAGAAATAAGTCTTAGCAATCACATACGTGCACATTCCTGCCATTATTATAGAGTACTAGTACAAACCACTATACAGCTATGTGTGATAGAAAAACTAGGAAAACAAAAAGAAATCCAAATGACAAAAAATGGTGGGCACTCCATAATCCTTCATTACAGAATATTATTTTATTGATAGAAAATCACTTTCTCCCCTCTTTAAATTTTGAACAAATATTGAATAATATGAAGTTGATGGCAGACTAAATCAATGGCTAGGGTGAATGGCTGAGGCACAAATTAGAAATTAGGTTGGAAGGAAGGATGTGATAACTGAGCTACTTAGAAAACACCACTACCAAAAAAACCAAACAAACAAAAAACACCACAACACCCACATTTGCCTTTCTCTCGGCCTTCCATATAAGATCCCACTCCCAAATCATCTGACGGCCTGGCATTCGTCTCCCCAGATTTTTCTCCATGATGCCTGGTCCCAAGCCTCAGCTTCAGGCCTGAAACAAAACTGTTGAAAAAGCCTCTGCATATTTGACTGTCATCTTAGACTTGACACCAGCAATCTTCTCCCCACCCAGCTGTCACTCAAGATCGGGGTGTCTGTCCCTCTTCTCCCTCACCCATACTCCAGCAGAAGCCCAGCCTTCTCCATTCTGCAGTCTCTTCCACCAGCACCCCTTCCACTGTGTCTTCCCATTCAGGGTCCCACTTCCCCAGGGTATGTAACAAGTAGATAAATGCAGCCTTGAACTTCTGCCTACAACACATCTTTGGAGGGTTCAGTGGAAGTCAGAGAACAGAATTAGCAGCAGGTGCTAACGGAAACCTGCTTCCTACTGCCTTAAATGTATCCACTTGCACAAAACCCACATTCTCACACTGCCACTTGCTGTGTGTACCCTGACAGGGAGGCCCTTACTGCCTCTGTCCTGCACAGAATATTTTCAGGTTCCACTTACAAAAGGACAGGAGGTTGAAATTCACATGCAAAGTGTCCTGAGTACATATCTGTGTTACCCAGGGAGCAACAGTTTTTAGTCTAATAGGAGCAGCCACATTTCTGCCTATAAAAATCCCCTGAAGTCAAATCCTCCTCTCACAGTCCACTGCCCTCATCCAGAACCTCGTCAAAATTAAAACTTTATACTGATTTGTGGCACATAGCACATGCATTTATCCAAGAGATTCTGAAAGAATTCTCACTTATAATGGAGGTTGGATATTTTTAATTAATATTGCTTTTATGGAATGATTTTTAACTAACACTCATGAGAATCAACACTACTTATAATGATAAATTATCATTAAAATGCAAAGTGTGCAGACATACTAGAGAATAGCTACATTAATTACTCACTGGAGCCTTTAAAGTGAATCCTAGACTACACGCAGTCTCCACCACCTGGGGATGCTGCTCTGCTCTCCCTCTCGAATGATAAGTCCATGATGCCCTGAGAAACCCAGCTCAAATCTCACCTTTTACAATAAGCCTTCTTTTTCCAGCCGTACCATCACACACCTGCACATAGCTTGCTTTGTGACTAAGTTCTTTGGGGCTGACATTATCTCTTTGCTTGCTTTTCCTGTGGAGCTTAGTTAAATATATACCTCGAACACAAAAGAGTAAACACCTCATGAAATCCAACCTGCCACACCTAGAAAACTGATATGCCAATGGGTAAATGATCAAGGAAACTAATGCATCTGTTAATTAATCAGTGCAAAGGTATCTAAAATTGGGAACCTGATCCCTAAAACTTAAGTTTACCAAATGATACCATTGTTGCCTTAAAGGAAAGATTCAGATTTGGAGTGATAAGATATGAGTTCAACTCTTACTATTTAACCAGACATTAGATAAATTATTTTACATGTCTTGGAAAATGTTTTTCTCAGTTTCTTAAGAGTATAATACCAAATCAAGTGAGAGGATGAATAAGCAAAAGCTTCATAAATGATGTAAACATTTGTAATCACCAGTATTATTTCAATGAAGAGGTGGGAAATTAGGCATAGGAAAAATCTATGCAGTAGGCTAGGTCAACCTGGAGATTCTGAAATATGCACTTAGAAACAGAATATTTGAGCGAAACAAAAGTACTGTTTTTTTCTAAATATTCAGCATGCTTGTGTTCTCTAGCTTCTTGTTTTATAATTGATAGCAAAGCAGTAAATGACTTTGGGGATTGTTGCATATCTCACATATTGCTTTGCCATAGAGGAGCATAATCAAGTGGAAATGGATACATTTTTTTGTCAAAGATTTCTTTCTGTAGGCAAGATGATGCTTTTTCCCCCCAGTATCTTTTAGCTATTGACTTTTTACAATAATTGGCATAAATATAAAATGGTAAACAGTGTTTATTGTTTGCATACAAGTGAGTTTGAATTGGGGCCTTTTACTGCCAGTCATTCCCAGCACAATCTCAAGAATGTAATAGGCAATCAGATGGTGATTTATCTGATCCGTTATTGAGAAAGAACCAAGAAAAATCTAAACATCATTTGGTTCACTCATGTGCACAATGCAAACACAAAACAGTGAATTATCCGAGTTTTGTCATTATATTCAATGCCATAAACATATTTAGAATTTGAAAATTTGCTCTTATTACTGTCCTTAATTTTTCTTTGTTCAATTATAGGAAGAAATATAGAAGTAAAGTAAATGTAATGGAGTTTCATAAAGGAAAGTTCTCTATAAAAACCAAAACAATGGATGTACCAGAAAAATAATTCTCTGGATTTTCTTTGAGTTTTGTGTATTATTCCAGTATCATGACCGCATTCCCACTAATGTAATCATTTCATTCAGCTGCTTACAGGAAATGCCTTCTGTCATCTTAGCTAGCTACCAGCCCCTCATTCTTCCATCAGTGGAACCGATAGGTAAGGGTTCTGCTGAACAGGTGCCATGTGGTTGTGTGGCAAGGGAACATAAAGTAGGGCTGAGCATTGAGTCCTAAGCCCAAAGCAACTCCAAATCAGAATGCGTACTTTTAGTTATTTCTGAGTATGACCAACAATTATGTTTTGAAGTTAACTTGAAAAAACAATTCAGAGTGTTACACCCCAAATTATGCACTTTGTTTATTGATTCAGAAGTACTCTCATCTCTGCCTCATGGAGTCGTAGCTAGGTGAGTAAAATGGATGTTTTCCAGGTAACGACACAAGTGCATGCACAGACCACATGCAGAGAGAAGTATGGGGAGACAGCACCTGGCAAAGGAAACTAACCAAGCTTAGGGGTTGAGACTGGAGGGAGAGAGGCAGTGGGGACAAGGCAGAGATTGAGGAAGGACACAGGCTGCTGTAGTTGTACAGTCGCCACAGTGAGAGAGAACACAGCGCACTGGGGGAGGCTGGGGTCCCCGTGATGCACAGCTCAAGGGGAGTCATGTGCGAGGTAAAGTGGGGCTGTCAGAATGAGCAGACCATACCCTATAGGCTTGTCCGTATTTCTGGAAGTGCTTTAATAGATGGCATTGCTTTTCTTCTCTCAGTAACCGATAAGGCAGACAAGTTCCCCTTTGGTTATTAAGGGATCAGACTTAATAACCTGCCCAACTTCACAACTAATATGTGGCAGAGGAATAATTCACACCTTAGTTGGCCTAGCTCCCAACTAGTTGTCTATCTCTGTTCTTCATCTTCGAAAACTGCAGCAATGTGTGCAGTTGCTCTCACAAAATTCCAAGGAAACTTGGAAAACTACACTTTCAAATCAAGTCTTAACACTGCCATGTTAATTTCATGGTTTTCAGTAGACAGCTTTGAGGTCAATTGAAATATACCCATAATCCTGGCATTTTCTAACTGGGCAGAGAAGAAGCAGTGACCTTAAATTTTTTTAGCATCTTGAATAAGAATTGGCCATAGAAAAAAAAATTGGATCACATTTTAACAAAACCGTGTGTTTAGCAATAGTGCTAAACCTAGATTTGCAGAGTGCCACCAAAATTTCATGTACAGAAGCCAACGTCTGTTCTGCCCTGTGAGTACAAATGGCTTGCCCATCTTTATTCTTTGATGATCCACAGTTAAGTATAAATCCCACTGTTAAAGTCAATTGGATACCAATATCAAAGACTTACTGTTTTTCAAAACAATGTGCATTGTTTATTTCATTCAAAAACTCTATTCTTTAAATACATTACCTTTTCTAGAGGTCTCCAGATTGTTGTAGGATTCAGTCAATGGTCAGTATATTTCCAGGACAAAACTCTCTGGTCCTACCCCTGAAGTTTCTCCATGTGAAAGCACTGAATTTATCCATCCTAATTCATGAACTGAATAAAGGTTTGTGGTAATGATATTGAAGTGGAATAGAGGGAAGCTTGGGGGAGAGAGGGATTTGTTAAGGCAATATTGGCTGCTGTTGGAAATAAAATCTGAAATCTTAATGTTTGACTCAATAGAAGTTAATTCCTTGATCTCAAAATCCTCACAATGGCAGGAGGAGAGTTCTGTTCCATGCATCAATCAGAGACCCAAGGCCCTGGAGGCTCTGCCATCTCAAGGTTGCCCTGGGTATCAATATCCAACCAGCAGGTGGGGAGACAGGAATTGAAGAATTGCATGGGCAAGCTTGAAAGTGGGTTATGTGACTTCCTGCCACATTCTGTTGACCAGTACTCAGTCACAAGCATACCTCGCTAGCAAGAGAAAATGTTATGTGGGTTTATATGGTCCCAGCTGTGTGCCATGGGAAATCAAGTTGTCAATCTCTGCATTAGAAGAATTTTCTTTTCTAAAACCTGTGTTCAGTCCCATAATTTGGGATCTGAAGAAAACATAATTCACACCTTGACACTAAAGTCAGCTTTGTATGTCTGTGAAGGCTTCCCTGTTCATCCATAAGTAGTGGGGTTGTGATCAGGAGAAATGAAGCAGTGAGCTTACAAATTTGACTTTCATTTCAAATTATTTTGTGATGATCTGGGCTCCTGATAGAAAGGAGCCTTTGACACATCCCTTCTAAATCGGAGTCTTGTACTTTTGGTGCTATCCAGGCTTTGTGCGATTTCTAACATTGGTTCAAAAGGTAAACACCAAGATGCCTCCAACCACACATAGCAAATAGAAGGAAAGTGAGGAATCCCAGCTCTATCTAACATCCCCATCACAAAAGAGACTGTTAGGATAGAGAAAGTAGGATATTAGGGAAGACACTCCCTCCAAAAGCAGGAGGAAAAGAACAAAGGGGGAGGATAGGGCAGAGAAACAAGGGAGGGCAGTTCAAGGAACTTCTACTGGCTTGTGAGAACTGACTGTGGAGTTCTCAGGAATTCTGTTAGCCTATTGGTAAACACATTACTTAAAAACAAATTATAGAAACCTATGATTAAGTAAATTGTGTTCAAAGTAAAGGTAATAAGTACATAATACTCGTCTCTTCATGCTTATTTTACTACACTTAACTATCACCTATTTCCAGAGGACATTTCCACCTACTATACATATGTGGTAGAAATACTATACTCATTATGGCTTGGTGCTTTACATCTCTGCCCAATTCTACATTCAAGGATGTCATGTTGGTGGTTTGAAATTGACCATAGTGGCTTATTTTATTTTCACCTAGAGAGTCATTTGTTAAACATTTACCAGAACACATTGTTCCTGTACAATCCAGAAAAAAAGAAATGCAGGGTATTAGAGAGCTGCAAGACTTCAAGGAAGAGAAAGGGATTCAGAGGAAGGAAGTATGAATTTCTGTGCCTGCACACTTCTGCTTCTGAAGTTGAGTGCTGGCTGGAATACATCCCAGTTCCAAAGGAGCATCTCTCCAATCAGAATTGTTCCTGCACCTTGACCCATCCTTCCTCAATGGCTTTCATCCAGGACACCTATTGCTAGGTCTCCTGAGCACCAACTATCTATCTTTTGAGGCCTCTGCCAATTCCTTGTGTTTGACTTTCCTTCACTCTTTGCACCATCATTGAATGGATAGCACATTATGTATCTTGCTTCAAAAATAGCTAATAATATTTGCCTGCCTCTAGTTTTGCTTCTTGGGAGTAATCTCCCTTCAGAGCATCTTTCTGATCATACATTCTCTCAATTCTTATACGAGGAGGCACTTTGTCTTGTCTGAAAGCCTGGTACTCTGATCCTATGCCTCCTTCAATGGACAGTCCTTCTGATGCTTTTTCCATGTCTCTTTCCAATGCCTGGGTACAGCTGTGAAACCATAAACATGGCTTCCATGGAAAGGAGGAGAGGGTCAGTCTAATACAAAGATCCTGAATGGTGTCTGAGCGCATGATGATCTTTTATAGCTGCATTTATGCTTGTAAAAAGAATCTTTATGAAAATAGAATGGAATTTCAAGGGGTTTAGAAGAAATTAGCTGTTATAAGTTTTAAACAACCTAGTCTAAATATAAATAGCACAAATGAATATATGTATTCTAATAAAGGTAATTCACAGAAGATTAAATTAAAGTGATGAATAGTACAGTAGCCAACAGGCACAAACTCATTTAACTCTTGACACAAATTATTAAACATCATCGTTCTTTTGTGACCTGATCTGTGCACTGTCATGGATCAGGGGAGATTAACCACATTGCCCAAGTGCGGAGTCAGATGTCTCCATTCTGAAGGAAACCGCGAAAGCAGAGCACATCACTCACATGTAATTAAGACTGCAGTGACAGCTACTGGACTCATAGAGAAAAGCCATGTGATACCAGAAGTCTCCACTTTAAGCAAGATAATCCAAACACTAACCAAGATTGTTGAGAAAAGGGAGGAAACTTTTAGGTTACAGCCGTAAGTGACTCAAATAGTGAAAAAGAACTATAATAGCAAGCGGGTGCTGAGGAGGCTGTATTTGACGGAATGTTTTACTATCTTTTTCCACTAGTGGTTTAAGAAATTGACTTCTATTCCCTTGTTATTTTCCTTCCTTATAAATTGCTTTTAAATAATAATTAGCTTAGTAAAAGCTATTTTATGTTCCCTTTCAATTCTTTTGTATTGAACTGAGACCTGAGAATTTTTTAAGGAACAGTTTTTGTTTCTAAGCACTTAACACCTTTTGTGTGACAGTGGCAATAATTTTCTGTAAATAATACCTTGTATTAGCCAAGAAACTACAGAAATATTTCAGAGCTTCAACCTTGACACAGTGAAAGCACAGCTGTGAGAAGATAAAAGGAGCATTCCAGTAGCCTTAGGTGTTAAGTTCTAGGATGCACTGGTTTCACATGTCTGAAACTACTATCTTTATAAAAACATTGTGTTTTGGCCACATCCTTGAATGCAACCATTTTGTATAACTGCTACAGCTTTATTCATTGACTAGATGATTAAATGAAAAGTCAAGATTCTGTTCTTGTTGGGTTCCTTTTGCCTAACTTGGAATGTCATCCAATGAGCAGATATTTGATCCTTCATTTTGTATTTCTTTCTTTTTTAAAATAATCACTGGCATGTATGCTACCTGTGCCCCTATAAGATAATGCTATATCCAAACAAAGTAATTTCACAGACAAGAGCTCTGTCTGCCTTCAATCTGGTATATTCAGTAACACTCTTTCCCCCCTCATCCCTGGATGCTAAGGAGTAGATACATGCTCACTCCAAATGGTATGTATCACTACAAAAGCCCGGTACTAAGAAGTGCCTTAGGTTTAGGCATCAGGATTAAAAAAATATCACTCACCTGTAATGCATTTGCAATGCCAGCATCCCATCTGGGCACCAGTTCGTGCCCTGGCTGCTCTATTTCTAATCCAGATCCATTGTTGTAAAGCAGCAGAAAATGGCCCATCTTCTTGGTCCTTTATGAGAACCCAAATGAGGGCTGGTGCTGTGGCTCAGCGGGTTAAAGCCCCAGCCTACAGTGCCAGCATCCTATATGGGCACTGGTTCGAGTCCAGGCTGCTCCTCTTCCAATCCAGCTCTCTGCTATGGCCTGGGAAAGCAGTAGAAAATGGCCCAACTTCTTGGGCTACAGCAACCACGTGGGAGACTGGAAGAGACTCCTGACTCCTGGCTTCGGATCAGCTCAGCTGTAGCCATTGCAGTCATTTTGGGAGCAAACTAGCAGAATGGAAGACCTCTCTCTCTCTGGCTCTGCCTTTCTCTGTAACTCTGTCTTACAAATAAATAAAAAATAATTCTAAAACAAAAAAGAACAACCCAGATGGAGTTACAGGCTCTTGACTTTGACCTGGCCCAGACCTGTCCATTGCAGCAATTTTGAAAGTGAACCAAAGGATAGAAAGTCTCTCTGTTTCTCCCTCTCTTTGTAACTCTGCCTTTCAAAGAAATAAACATATATATATATATATTTATATATATAAAATACACATATATATACAATATCACATCCACAAAATTTATATTTTCAATTTTGCACACTTTTTGAAGTACCCTCATATAATTATATATTAGTATATACATGGGTTCTTTAAAAAAGTTCAGGGAAAATGTGAGTTATGAAAAAACTATGCATAGATTTCAAAATTTTTACCACCAAAACAATCTTATCTTTCAATTTCATTCTCCATGATCTTTTTGAAGCACCCCCCTGTGTGTGTATGTGTGTGTGTGTGTGTATTATACATATTACAATGTACTCCAGAAAGTAAAGAAATGCTTACTTTTTGGGAAACATCATTTATGATATTCTAAAATCTAAGATTTTCTTTAAAGTTAGGACTGCATGTAAGTCTCTATTTTCCTCCCTTAAATTCAGTGCCTTAATTTAAATACAGATTTGTCTGTATCCATGTGTGTTCTCTCCTCTCCCTTTCCCTTTGGGATTTCTGAAGTCGAGAAATAAAACACTATTTCAAAGAAGAAACTCTTAGTAGCAGCATATTCACCACCTTTCCTAATGTCACCTCTGGCTTTCCATTCCTTGAATTTTAATGCTGTCTGTGCTATAAAATAAGGTATTTCTCAAAAGAATACAGAATAACCCATTTCTCTCTACGAACTGTCTGTAGTTGGCTACATTTCCTTCTCATCATTTTAAGAATGTATGAGAAGTCTTCTTCCCCACAGGAATTTCCTATATGCTACCTGAAATAAGGTAATTAAAGGTTAGGCTCTCCTAGGAACACGTGAAGGGATCTTTAAACTCTTTGAAAATTGGATCCACATTCAGTTACCAACTTTAGTCCCCCTTCCATTTTGCCCCCTTCCTCAATGTAACTTCAGTTCATTTCAATGAAGTCCCCAAAACACTGCACTACTCTCAAAACTGCATCTAGGGGAAGTGGCCTGTGATCTTGTTTTCCAAATCTTTTAAAGAACAAAATACATATTACTTTGGTGAAGGAGAATTTTAAATTCAAATGAAAGAGATGAGCAAATTTTTCAATTAAATGATGGGAGGAAGGCCAGGACCATCAAAGGGTCTTTGCTGGGGCTGGCGCTGTGGCATAAAGGGGTAAAGCTGCTGCCTGCAGTGCTGGCATCCCATACGGGTGCCAGTTCAAGTTCCAGCTGCTCCACTTCCAATCCAGCTCTCTGCTATAGCCTGGGAAAGCAGTACACGATGGCCCTGGACCTCAAGCCCCTGCACCCACGTGGGAGACCCAGAAGACAGTCCTGGCTCCTAGCTTCAGATCGGCCCAGCTCTGGCATTGTGGCCATTTGGGAAGTGAACCAGCGCATGGAAGACTTTCTCTGTCACTCTCTCTCTGTCTGTAACTCTACCTCTTAAATAAATACATAAATCTTAAACAGGGTGTGTGTGTGGGGGGGGGGGGTCTTCTTTGTTTTACCTGGATATAAATGGCCTAATGCTGCGGTTTTTGTTTTTCATTCAATGGGTGGCCAGAACAGGCTTGGGCATCTTGCAGGGTCCATCACAAGCTGAAAGACAAAACTTTAAACTGCCTTAGCCACCGCCTGATGAAGAACCTGAACTTTAACTTAACTACTAGAATAGAATTGGTAAGCTCAAACTAGAAAAACCATTTGCTCCATCTGATTTCTTGAGAAAAGCTCTCCATAGTTCTACAAGTGACTCCAGCTACCTCTGTAAACTGTAGATGGACGCCTATGATGACATATCTTGCAAAAAACCTGGGAAGCCCAATATCTCGTTGGTACACTGATTTCGTTTTCTTTGCACATATATTCAGTATTGGGATAACTGGCTGTACGATAGGCATCTGTTTAGTTTTTTGATGAACCTCTATACTGTTTTCCACAACGCAGTACTGATTTACATTCCCACCCACAGTGGGTGGGAAAGAGTTCCTCTTTCTCTGCATCCTTGTCAGCTTTTTCTGTTTTTTGTTTTTTGTCTTTTGCTTATTAGCCATTCTACCTTGAGTGACATGACAGCTCATTGTGGTTTTGCTTTGCATTTCCCTGATTAGTAATGTTCAACATTTTTTCATGAGCATGGTGGCCATTCTTTTGAGATGTCCATTAAGAAAAGTTTTGTGTCTCTGTTTTTTCCTTCTCTTCCTCACATCTCCCTTTCTCCCTCTTACCCTGTGTCCTTTCCAATCTCACCTCTTTCCTCCCTCACATTCACTCCCGGTTGATCATTCTATTGCATTTGCATCCATCCTTCTTCAGAGAGGGGGAGAGGTTCACCTTTTGTCCAAAGCTGAGGCCTGATGTTTTAACAGAAAGAGTTATTTATTCCCAGTTATTTATTTTTTTGACAGACAGAGTTAGAGAGAGAGACAGAGAGAAAGGTCTTCCTTTCGTTGGTTCACCCTCAAATGGCCGCTACGGCCAATGTGCTGAGTCGATCCGAAGCCAGGAGCCAGGTGCTTCCTCCTGGTCTCCCATGTGGGTGAAGGGCCCAAGCACTTGGGCCATCATCCACTGCCTTCCTGGGCCACAGCAGAGCACTGGACTGTAAGAGGAACAACCGGGACAGAATCCTGTGCCATAACTGGGACTAGAACCCAGGGTGCCAGTGCCGTAGGTGGAGGCTTAGCCAAGTGAGCCGCATTGCCAGCAGTGTTATTTATTCCAAGCAAACCCAGTAGTTGGTGAGGCCCAGAAATGTACTTTCTCTCTTCAAATCTGGAAATTTTCACTGTAGGAAGGGCTATTTAGTGCATTTCTCCACCAGTGTAACTAAAAGAGGCCAATGCATCTTTATCATTTATAATGAACAAAATTTGGTCCCAAAATGTGGGGTTGTGATAAAAATATTTTCCACATATTTACAGTTTACTTAACCCCATATGGATCCTTTGTACTAAGGGAGGCAGATTTTCTAAATGGACTAGCTTATTTTCAGAAATTACAGACAGCACATAAATCACTCAGGAAGACCACGCGGTGCCATTTGGGCTCAGCTGTATCTCCTGTTTCTCTTAGTCTTTGACAACATGGCCCATAAAGCATTAGAAGAGAATTGTTCACTAAGCTTTTCCTTTACTTACATATAAGGTGCAGGTGTAGATGACTGAATGAAAAAAAAAAGGAAATATACTTTGGGTAAACATTTACATTTTAATTTTCTCGAGGCCCATTATGTGTTTATCAAGGCGTGTAACAGCTTTAAGTTAACAATGCAACAATGCATCATTAAACGTGCACCAGATGTTCCTGTTCTAGCACCTATTACTGAGAGCCCTCCACTTGCCTGTCAAGAGCAGGGGAAAAAATGTGTGTTCTCCTTTAATAACTAACACTAAGCCATCAAAACAAGAAGCAATAACAGAAAGACTCTGACACATTGCTTTGATAAAATACTGCCTAGAAACTCATTAGTGTAACAGGCTGCAGAGGAGCCAGCATACCCAGTCCTCAGCCCCGTTCGTGAGAATCTGAGTAATAAAAATGCTCAACAGAAGGTTAAGCCTAGGGATGGCACTGCTGGTGCAGTTCCAAATGATGGGCACATTGCTTGCCCTTGTGAATCACAAAGATGGAGGATTTGGGAATTAGAGGAAATCGACAGCACAGAGTATCAGCAAGTCCATTCAGAAAACGGGTAATATGTGTTTTGGAGGATCATAAACTAAAATGATACAAAAAAAAGTTGGAGCAGATGGCTACAGGGGCATAAACATCCTAAAAAACATTTTTTAAGGGAGCTTTTTATGAGAGATGTGTGCTTGGATCCTGCGATGGATTAAAAGTGGGGGAGGTCTAACTAGTTCTTGGCTTTTTCTTCTGTCTGATTAATTTACCTCCCAGAGAGCAGTTACTTAAATGGGCTTTCATAGATCCACTGTAGCAAATCCTGCAAAAAGATGATACATTTCCCCCGTGGCTGATAGATTTATGGATATCTCTCCACATCAAATCTCAATCTGGGGGAAGGGAGGGAGGGAAAGTAGGTAGGAATAAATGTACACACAAAACTCGTGTCCTTCCTTAATTGAACACAATTAAAATAAACATACATTCCTGTTTTTCAGGCCATTTTAATCACTTTTGGACTGCCAATGTTTTCGAAGTAAAGCAGAAGGAAAACCTTCTTGAATGTTAAAATATTCTAAGCAGTTTGCCCTCTATGAGGAAAAATGTTCCCTTTTACCTAAACTGATAAACTCAAGGTTTATTCAGGGAGAAAAAAAAGAAATAATAAAGTTTAAAGGAGCTGTAAAATTGCTCTGAAATATGGAGAGCACATATTTCCAAGGCTGAAGCTCTGCCCAGCTACAATTTATGGGTGAAGGTCAGATCTCTGTGAGGCTTCAGCATGAAAATGGCATCCTGGGACCTTGCGGGTGGAGTATTTGAGATTTCATTTCTCTTCAATTCTCCATTCTTCCTATATACCCTTATCAATGAAAACATTCTCTTAATATTATATTAGTGAATTGAAGCTCTAAGCTCAGCAGTGAAATATGTTTGGACAATGTCCGAAAGTCATTTACACAGCTTTTCAGAGGATACTCCGAGTGACACTGGGCCCTCTTTGGAAAGGAGCCCAGGATCCGAGTTTGTATGTCAGGAATCACCCACCCACAGGTCTGTGCAGGTCTGTGCAGCATGATAAGTTCTGTAATCCCACAAAGGAATGTCTGAACCTACCAAATGACAGCTATGTCACTGAGCTATGAATCCTGTAATTGAGGGGATAGGGTTCTGCTTCCCACTGAGTGATCTCTTGATCTTTCACTACTGAGAGCGAAATAAAGAAATTAACATAAATAGTGCAGATGACAAGTGGAATTGTTTCTAAAACAGAATTAATAAAAGCAACCAGCCCAGGTGTTCTGAGAGCTTATCCAAATTCTGTTGGTTTGAGTATATTATTATTCTAAGCACTAGGAACTAGGATGCTAAAAGAATGGCTTTGACTAAAATGAATTCAAAGCATCATATATCTGTGTGTGTGCCTGTGTGTGTGTGTATGTATGTATTTCAATGTACTTTTTTTTATTTGACAGGTAGACTTATAGACAGTGAGGGAGAGAGACAGAGAGAAAGGTCTTCCTTCCGTTGGTTCACTCCCCAAATGTCCACCACGGCTGGCGCTGCGCTGATCCAAAGCCAGGAGCCAGGTGCTTCCTCCTGGTCTCCCATGTGGGTGCAGGGCCTAAGGACTTGGGCCATCCTCCACTGCCCTCCTGGGCCACAGCAGAGAGCTGGACTGGAAGAAGAGCAGCCAAGACTAGAACCGGGCACCCACATGGGATGCCGGTGTTACAGGCAGAGAATTAACCAAGTGAGCCACGGCGCCGGCCCTCAATATACTTTAAAAATCATAGATTGGCCGGTGCCGTGGCTCAACAGGCTAATCCTCCGCCTTGCGGCGCCAGCACACCGGGTTCTAGTCCCGGTCAGGGCGCCGGATTCTGTCCCGGTTGCCCCTCTTCCAGGCCAGCCCTCTGCTGTGGCCCGGGAGTGCAGTGGAGGATGACCCAGGTGCTTGGGCCCTGCACCCCATGGGAGACCAGGAAAAAGCACCTAGCACCTGGCTCCTGCCATCAGATCAGCGCGGTGCGCCGGCCGCAGCGTGCCGACCGCGGCAGCCATTGGAGGGTGAACCAACGGCAAAGGAAGACCTTTCTCTCTGTCTCTCTCTCTCTCACTGTCCACTCTGCCTGTCAAAAAATAAAAATAAAAATAAAAAATAAAAATCATAGATCACAAGTAACAGTTTGATGAATAAAATGAACACAATCATGCAACCACCAATTAGGTATAGAAATAGAACGCTCGGGCATTCAAGCAGCTCTACTTGGTCACTTTCCAGTCACTACACTCATCCAGCAAATTCCATAATAATAGATTAATTTTTTCAGCTTTATACAACTACCATCATGCATCATATATTATTGTGTGTGTATGTATGAACTAATGTAGTCCACAATGTATCCATGAGACTCCTCCATACAATAGTTTTTCATTTTCATTGCTGTGTAAGTGCCATTGGATGAAATAGAGTTGCGTGTTCTTAAAATTGGGGATACATTCTGAGAAATAAGACATTAGGCAATTTTGTTATTGTGCAAACCTCACAGAGTGTACTTGCACATACCTACATGATATGGTTCAGGTCAATCAACTGACATGGCCTCTAATGTCATCCAGAACAGCAGTGAACATGGGATAGGTGGGACTGCTGCTGGACCAGCACAATGGACTATTAGCAATAAATATCTCTTATAAGTAGAAGGATTACACTTTAAAATAACTGAGAAGTGAGAGTATAGTAAATAGATAAGCCAGTAACATGTTCATTTGTTATTATCAAATATTATGAACTGTACATGATTGTATGGGCTATTCATTTATACAACTACAGCATGGTTGGTTTGTTTACATTGGCATCAGAGCAAACACTGAGTAATGTGTTATACTGTCACATTACAATATCAATAGGCAATTCGAATTTTTCAGCTCCATTATAATCTTACTGGACTACTGTCTGTCACATAGGTGGTCCGTCAGTAACTAAAATATTGTGATGTGGTGCATGACATACTACAGTTTATTTATCCATTCTAATGGTTAAGGATATTTGGGGTGTTTCCAGAGTTAAGGTGCTATGAGCAGTGCTTCATATTGGATATATACCTAGGAGCAGAATTGCTGAATGACAAGGTAGGAAAATGTTCAGCTTTAGTAGATAAGGCCAAGCAGTTTTACAATGTGGGTTATACCAAACGACCATCAGTATAGGAATTCCTCTTGCTCCACATCATTGTGTGGTCAGATTGCTTAAGTGTTAGCCCAGCTGACAGGGACGTGGTGTTGTTGCTTTATTTTCTCTATTGACTGCCCAGGTTCTGCATCATTTATATTAACTGAAATTTTAATATTATCTTTCATGTAGTCTCTACTTAAATTTTTTTATATATAAAAAAATTTCATTTTCTTTTTTATTACTGATGAGTAGAAAATCATTCTATATTTTCTAACTATGTGCCTGTTGTTACTTAAATACATTGTAGATACCTATTCCCATCATGTAGATTGCCTTTTCCTTCCTAAATGTGTTTTTAATGAATAGAAGGTCTTAATTTTAATGTAATCAATGCTTCTATTTTTTCAGAAAGAATTATAATCCTTTGTCTCCTTTTAAAGAAATACTTGCTTACCCCAAATTTAGAAAGATATTCTCCTGTTATATTCTAAAATCTTGATCATTGCAGTTTCCTGTTTAAATCAATGATTCACCTGGAACTGAGGTTTATGGATGAGCAGGAGACCTGTTTTCTTATGCAGCTATCCAATTGGCTTATGGACTGGAGCTACTGTCCTTTAGATACTTTCTCATAAGTGGTCACTTGCACATAGATATGTTGGGATATTTAAATGGCTTTAATCTATAAATTAGTTTGGGAACAATTAACACTTTCATGATATTGAAAACCCCAATCCATTAACTGAAAATATTTTTTCTCAAAACTATTTTTTAGTTCTTTTTATTTAGAGATCTTATATACATTTACAAGATTTATTTCTGGGTATTTGATATTTCTGCTCTTGTAAAATATTTTTTTGGTTTTATCTCATGCTTGTGGCACATATAGAGAGAAACCTTGGTAAAATCACTTTTTTTTTTTAAGATTTATTTATTGATTTGAAAGGCAGAGCCACAGAGAGGAGAGGTAGGGGCAGAGAGGGAGAAACCTTCCATCTGCTGGTTCACTCCCCAAATGGCTGCAGTGGCCAGAACTGAGCCAATCTGAAGCCAGGAGCCAGGAGCCTCTCATGTAGGTTAGGGGCTCAAGGTCTCGAGCCATCTTCTACTGCTTTCCCAAGCCATAGCAGAGAGCTGCATTGGAACTGGAGCAATTGGACTCGAACCAGCAACCATATGGAATGCCAGCACTGCAGGCAGCAGCTTTACCTGCTATACCACAGCACTGGCCCCAAAAATCACTTTATAATTCTGATGGTTAATCTGAAAGCCATTTGTATTTTCTGTATATGCAACCACATCATTAGTGAATAATAATTATAAATTTATCCTTTATTTCTGGAATCCACCACATTTTATTTTTATTACCTCATTCTACCTCTAGCAAAATTTTAAATGTTAGTGGTAATGGTGGCACAATTGTGTTGGTCCAATTCCTGAGGAATAAATGAAAAGGAAAGGGAGGATATATATAAGATTATAATAGTAATTATGAAGTGTTCTGTGTGTTTCTATTTATCTCTAGAAATGATCAAATGATTTTTTCAATTGTTCTGATATATTGATTGATTTTTAATGTTAAACCAACCTTGTATTCCTTAAATAAGTTCATTTTTGCTGTGATTATCAATTATCCCTTTTACATATCACTCTGTGATTTCCTAATACTTTGTTGAGACTTTACATTTATGTTAATGAGTGATATTGGCCAGAAATTACCTTTTCTATTACAATTCTAGTATTTTATAAGGTTTAAAGACTAAGCTGGCCCCTAAAACAAAACATATTGTGGGGGCAGCGCTGTGGCATAGACGGTGAAGCTGCCACCTGCAGTGCTGGTATCCCATATGGGCGCCAGTTCGAGACTCAGCTGCTCCACTTCCAATACAGCTCTCCGCTATGGCCTGGGAAAGCTGTGGTGGATGGCCCAAGTCCTTGGCCCCCTGCACTCACGTGGGAGATCCAGAAGAAGCTCCTGGCTCCTGGCTTCAGATCGGCACAGCTCTGGCTGTTGTGGCCATCTGGGCAGTGAACCAGCGGATAGAAGTCTTCTTTATACCTCTGCCTCTGCCTCTCTGTAACTCTACCTTTCAAAAAAATAAATAAATCTTAAAAAAAAAAAAAAACATATTGGAGGGACCGGCATTGTTAAGCTGCTACCTTTGACGCTGGCATCGCTTAAGGATGCCAGTTCGTGTCCTGGCTAGTCTACTTCAAATCCATTTCCCTGCTAATGTGCCTGGTAAGGCAACAGAAGATGACCCAAATGCTTGGGCCTCCGCCACCCACATGGAAAACTCAGATGGAGTTTCAGGCTCCTGATTTTGGCCTGACCCAGACACAGCCATTGTGACCCTTGGGGAATGAACCAGCAGATGGAAGACCTCTCTGGGTATATCTCTCCCTTTTTTTGTGTAACTCTACCTTACAAATGAAACAAATATATCCTTAAAAAAATCCCTCTTTTATCCTCTTTTATTATGCTTTGAAAGAGTTATGGGAAACTGGTTTTGTTTATTCCTTACATGCTTGAAAAAATGTTAAAAAAAAAAAAATCCATGTTGGCCCTTAAGGCATTCGAATCCTGCAAAAAGCCCATGAGAGTTTCTCAGGCATGGAAAGCCAAGACACTGTGGCAAAGAAAAAAAAAATGACCTAAATAAAAGATCTCTATGCGTGAGATCCCAGCGGAAAGAACAGGCCATCAAATAATGAGGTACCTTTCTCTGAAGGGAGGAGAGAACTTCTACTTTGATTATAGCCTTATCTAAATAAGGTCAGAATTTATGAAGAACTGTGAGAAAATACATTTCTGTTGTTTAAGCCACCAGTCTGTGCATTTTAATATAACAGCTGAGCAAACTAATACACTCATTGAACCCTGATTTCCTTGTTCTCAGGCTAACAGCCTTTTAAAAGCAGGCAAATCATACTCATCAGCCTGTTTTTGCTCACCCTCCAATGACTTCAAGTTCATGGTTTTTGTATTTTTATCTCAAGTTTACACTTGTTTTCGGGGAAAAGGTCAAAGCTGGCACAACTTTACTTGGCCATAGGAGAAGCAAAACCCATGTTTATCAATTTTATTTGTATTTTTAAAGAACTCCCTCTGTCAGTTTCCTGCATGATACATTTGTTTTCAGTTTCATTAATTTCTGTTTTTAGGTAAAATATCTTAAGAAAGCTAACTATCTAACTCATGCTCCCTTTTATGTATATATGGGTGACTTAACTTACTAAGCTTTTCCCCACCATCCTGATAAAACGGACTTAGATCACTGATTTTTTTTATTGACCTGTAAAAAATAATACATAGGTTAAAAAATGCATTGATAATGTTAGTTGTGCTTTTCTAATCTTTTTATTGTTTATTAATTTTTGATAGTATGCTCTATTACTTACTGAATGAAGTTGTTAAAATCTCACACTATGCTAATAGAAAAGCCTATTTCACCTTTTAATTCTGATTTTTTGTTTCATATATTTTTCAGTATGTTATTAGATTTAATTGTTCTGCATCTTAATTGTATCATATTTTAGAAAATAGTCTTTATAAATGTGTCACTTTAAAAATCATAATGTGTGATAATCTCATAAATAACTGAGTTTCCTTGTTTTAGTGTTTGAATGATCTTTTTCCATTGTATTCCCGTACAGAAAGTCAAAGCTTTCTGTTTCCTTATATTTAAGTCTTTGTTGAAAATAAACAGGATAAAGCTAGGTTTTATATTTGTATTCAAATTTATGTCCAGCCTGACCATCTTCATCTCGCAATTGGAATATTAAGGTAAAATCATAGCAAAATCAATGGAACCCCATTCTTTACTTAAGAAAACCATAAGTAAGCACAGTTGTAAAGGCAGACTTAACTATGGCAAGAAAATCTATGCTACAAGAAATGGCAGCCTGGCAGGCCTCAGCATGTAGATGTACATCAGAGTGAAGCCAAATCTTAGTAATTAAAGGAGAGATCTATAAATCATCAGAAGTTAATATCATCCCACCATATAATATTGCAACTTATAAATAATTACTAAATATTGGAACTTAACTTTATCTTCCATAAACAATACTTATTTATTCTCAGATCCTGCTGTGTTCATAAAGTCCCTTGTTAAAGAACCACCCCCACCTTATCTAACCACCAGAGTATGTTAACTTGAGGTCCAAAGACCCCTTTATTAGTAGCTGCCAACTACAAAGGAGTTGAAACTTTATACCAAATTTTATGTCAGTAGGTGGCTAAATATTTTTCTGACAAGAAAGTCTAGAGCTTTTACTATGTTTCTTGAAAGAGTCCATGACCCTAAATGTTAAGGACCACCACCATCCCATCAGAGTACAAACTCAGGTGCCCGCAGTGAATGTGACGGAGCCTTGGCATGGCTTGCTTTTAAGAGTATGCTGAACTATACAGGGGTTCTACACCTCATCTGGACTACTATTTTCATCAAACCACCTTCAGTGGCCTGCCGTGTAACAGGGTTTTTTTTATGAATATGGATTACTTTCCTCACTTAAGTCACCAACTTTAGTGCCCTTGACAAAGAAAACCAAAACTCAAAGATGGTGATCATGAAGGATTATGAACAAATTTCTTCCAGGAGAATCAATATCTATAAAAATTATTCTTCCAATGCTGACTTAACCAAAAGAATTCTTATTTTTCAAGCTTAGAGAATTTTCAGTAGAAATGTTTAAAGCTTGTATATATTTTTTCAAATATGATGTTTGTTAAATTTTATCACCTTGGAGATTTTATATTGATACTGCAACTAAAATGTTGTTTGTGATGTTCTATTCCATTTTTAAAAAATTAACAAATTTGAATAAAGTTAGCTAAAAGTAGTCATGAGGTGAATTGAGTGGCACTATGTTTGTACAAGAAACACTTTAAAGATGCCAGAATTCAGAATGGACACAAGTTATGCATAGTTGATGTTACTATTTTATGGCATTAAAATTATTTACAAGATTAACTATTAGCTAGATATTTTGTAATATTTATAAAAGGAGCAAAATGTCATTACCTAATTTGCACTTATTTTTTGTATAGTAATTCCACATGTCTCTTAAGGTTGCCATTTGCATTTTTTAAAAAGATTCATTTTATTGGCCGGCGCGGCAGCTCAGTAGGCTAATCCTCCACCTTGCAGCGCCAGCACACCGGGTTCTACTCCTGGTCGGGGTACCAGATTCTGTCCCGGTTGTCCCTCTTCCAGGCCAGCTCTTTGCTGTGGCCAGGGAGTGCAGTGGAGGATGGCTCAAGTGCTTGGGCCCTGCACCCCATGGGGAACCAGAAGCACCTGGCTCCTGGCTTCAGATCAGTGTGGTGTGCCGGCCACGGCAGCCATTGGAGGGTGAACCAATGGCAAAGGAAGACCTTTCTCTCTGTCTCTCTCTCACTGTCCACTCTGCCTGTCAAAAAAAATTATTTTATTTATTTGAAAGACAGAGTTACAGAGAGAGGTAAAGACAGAGAGAGAGGTCTTCCATCCACTGGTTCACTCCCTAGATGGCCACAAAGGCCAGAGCTGCCCTGATCCGAAGCCAGAAGCCAGGAGCTTCTTCCGGGTCTCCCACATGGGTGTAGGGGCCCAAAGTCTTGGGCCATCTTCTACTGCTTTCTCAGGCCATAGCAGAGAGCTGGATCTGAAGAGGAGCAGCTGGGACTAGAACTGGTGCCCATATGGAAGGCAGGCGTTTCAGGCCAGGGCTTTAAACCGTTGTGCCACAGTGCCGGCTCCAACCACATTGCATTTTAATTGGAATCCTTCATTTTTGGTCAAGGACCTCAGAATAACTAGATTGACCTTGAGTTTCTTAATCATCACTTCCTAGTAATGAATGGATCAACAGAAGAAAATAGCTCAAGTTTCCAGCTCTTATCTAAATGTGCTATTGCTTCCATGTTTAATTGCAGTTCACTCAGTTCAGAAAAGGACTATTCTGCACAACAGCTGGGGATCTGAATAGACTAGACACATTCTGTGTGTGTAGTTAATGTGTCCCTGAAAACAAACACTGGGACATAGGTTTATATGATCAGCATATTTAAAAGCATTTAATCTATCCTTCTTACCTTTCAGTTATTTTTAAAGGAATATTACTTTCCTAAAAATAAACAGGCACAGACCTAGAAATATTTGAGATAAAATTATAACATTAAAATTAAACCCATAATCAAACTGCAGCCCCTTATATAACCTTACCATTGATTTGAAGAACTTCCTTTATTACCTGACAAGCTTGCTCATTCTGGACATTTATTTCGATTTTGTTGGGCTTTCAGCCATGCCTATAATGTTGCTGAGGAGTAAAATATCTTTTTATAACCAGAATCATAAATCTTTCTTATAACCATGAGACTTTATCTTTATGGCCATAGATCATTTTAGTTACTGTCAAAAAGTGCCATCATTTCACATTACAAATTAGAGAACTGAAAGACACTGTGGCTGACAATACCTATTAAGTGCGAGCAAGGAAAGTAATTTTCCTTTCTGATAAACCAGCATTTCCAATCACAAATATTTTAAACAAATAGAAATACTTAGACATGTGCTTTAGCCAAGTTTTGGAAGCACAGCCTGGTTAATGTAAGCAAAGTGGATATATGTATAAAAAAGTGCTCACCCGAATGCAGAAGGTGAAAACAGGTGTTAAAAAGAGGAGAATTGATCCTTTTGTTTTTGTGAGACACACAAAAAAGGGTTTTTTAAAAATCTCAATTGTACACACAAAGATTTTGTTCTGATTCAAAATGAGATAAGATAACTTTTGAGTTCTTCTTGGAAAAAAAAACTGATTATTGCCTAGATGTTCAATATATGACCTTTATTGATATTTTGAATGTGAGGCCATTATTGGTACTCTTTCTTGGGAAGAGAAAATAGACATTTTGCCTTAGAACTTTTAAATTTTGATTAATAGATGATCCTTCCAACATACGTTTTATTTAAAATTTTCGCTTATTCTCAGCTTTAGGTAACAGTAATTATAGTTTTAAATCAACTTGCTTCCTTAGAATCCATCCCATTGACTCAACACAAATAATGCTGTTTTCAATGAGAACAAGATGCCCTAAAACCACAGAAGAGAGTTAGTCATGGCATTTCCTGTATTGAGCCGGTCTCCCCTAACATATCTCTTCATGGAATAGCTTGGTATAAACTGGGCCTTCAAATAAGAGCAGTGGACTCACCAAAGCTTTTGTGCTCTTTGTCTCTTTGTCTTTGTATATATCATCCCCTGCTTTGCCCTGCATGACTGGGGAACCAAATCTAGAAAATCCTTCTAAGAAGGTTCTTCTGCCATCTAACTTTCAGGTAGGTTTAGCCAATGAGAGATACTGGAAAGAGATAGGATGCAAAAGATAGGGAGAAGCCTGGGTATTTCTCCTTCTCTCATCCTGCTTCGGCAGCTCCCCTAGCAATACTGCTCCCCTTCCATGGCTGCTGCTCCCCTTAGTCAGATCCACTATGGTTCTGGCCTCACCTGAGTGGCCTCTGCCCCAGGCTTTCTACCAGCCGGAGAAGTTGTGTTGGCTTTCTGAAGCTGCTCATGGCTGAGCTGCCTCACATTCATTGCTTCCTTTTTAGTTCCTCTACCACCTATATAGCTAGGACACCTCCAGTTATTTCCTAAATTTCTGTAAAAATATTGGGCAATTTCTGTCTGCACATTCCCACCTCTAAGTCTCCTTATTGCATCAAAAGGAGTTTACAATCCTAGGACACAGAGAAGAGGAAGTGAGAGGATCCAAATTTATATGTTACATGAACATTTTTTGAAAAGAGGAATCAAAGCAAAGCTGAGACTACCAGCAACACACGCATACACACACAACATTAACTGAATAAAACTGGCACTTAGTCTTCTCAACCTAACTGGTCTTTCCTGATCCTTACTCTATTTTAAATCAAAAGCTCAAATACATGGATTCAGAATAGTACTGTATCACCATTTTCCATTGAGATCCATGACTATTGCAAATTCCCTTCTCTGGCTACCAAAAGATACAAAGTAGACCCAGTATTGATAGTGACTCTGGCTCTGGTTGCAGTAGAAGGATGAAGAAGCTGAGGACATGTGCTTAGAGAGTCTGAAACTCCCACTGAGAATTAATTTTGTTTGCCCATTTCCTAATGATCTTTGTCATCATGAGACTTCCTGCTGTTTGGCAGTGCAATGTTATTTTCTTTTTACTTTTGGCTTTGATAGAATTGAAAGCATGACTTCGAATGGTCACAGTGTGCAGGAAATGGGCACTCTGTAAAGCAAAGGTCATTTGGTGCATATCATACTGTGTAATCAAAACCAAAATAACTTGTTTCTTTTTTTAAAAAATTATTTTTATTTACTTGAAAGGCAGAGAAAGAGAGAAAAACATGGATGGAGGAAGGGAGGGTAGGAAGCAGAGAGAGAGAGAGAGAGAGAGAGCGTTCATCAACTGCCTCACTCCCCAAATACCTGCAACAGCTAGGACTGAGCCAGGCTGAACTCAGTCCAAGTCTCTTATATAAGTGGTAGGGACCCGACTACTTGGGCCATTGGCAGCAGCCTCCCAGGATGTATCAGCACGAAGCTGACTCAGAAGCAAAGAAGCCAGGATTCAACCATGTGCTCTGATATGGGATGCAGGCATCCCAGTGGCTGCTTAACTCACTGTACCAGAATACCCACCCTGTTATTTCTTGATGAGCATATTGGAGTGTGTGTGTATGAGGATGTGGGGAGTATACATCTATGTATGAAGGTATTTGAAAAAATTTGTAAGAAAAAATAAATTAGAAGGTAAGCTTATTTGTTGTAAAAAATGAAATCTGTACATAGTTTATTCATAATATATATTTCTTCATGAACTTTTTGAAGTCCCCTCATATTTACTAGAAGGAGAGTCAACACTGATTTTTCAAATTGGATTTTCATTCTCTATTGGAAGGAGTGAATCGACCTAAAATTCATAACCCTCCTTATAAGAGGAAAAAAGTATCCTACTCTTATATTTAACAGGGATCACTTTCAGTTAAATTTAAACGACTAATAATAATTGTGTGTTAATTAAAGAGTTCAACCAATGGTATTAAGTAGAACAAAAAATACTAAAAAGAATAAAATAGTAAGTTGTTCCTTGACAGTCAGGACAAGGGCTGATCAAGTCATTGTTTCTCATAGTGTCCATTTCACTTCTACAGGTTTCCTTTTAGGTTCTCAGTTAATTGTCACAGATCAGGGAGAAAATATGATATTTGTGCCTTTGGGACTGGCTTATTTCACTCAGCATGATGTTTTCCAGATTCCTCCATTTTGTTGCAAATGACCCTATTTCATTTTTTTTTTACTGCTGTATAGTTTTCTATAGAGTACATATCTCATAATTTCTTTATCCAATCTTCTGTTGATGGGCATTTAGGTTGATTCCATGTCTTAACTATTGTGAATTGAGCTGCAATAAACATTGAGGTGCAGACAGCTCTCTTATTTGCCAATTTAATTTCCTTTGGGTAAACTCCAAGGAGTGGGATGGCTGGGTCATGTGGTAGGGCTATATTCAGGTTTCTGGGGAATCTCCAAACTGTCTTCCATAGTGGCTTTACCAGTTTGCGTTCCCACCAACAGTGGATTAGTGTGCTTTTTTCCCCACATCCTCACCAGCATCTGTTGTTAGTTGATTTCTGTATGTGAGCCATTCTAACCGGGGTGAGATGAAACCTCATCGTGGTTTTGATTTGCATTTCCCTGATGGCTAGTGATGCTGAACATTTTTTTCATATGCCTGTTGGCCATTTGGATTTCTTTTGAAAAATATCTATTTAGGTCCTTGGCCCATCTCTTAAGTGGGTTTCTTGTTTTCTTTTTATTGTTGAGTTTCTTGATCTCTTTGTAGATTCTGGTTATTAATCCTTTATCGGTTGCATAATTTGCAAATATTTTTCCCATTCTGTTGGTTGCCTCTTCATTTTCCTGTTTCTTTTTTGTTGTTGTTGTAATTCAAATGAGAAAACCAAGCACATGTTGTTGTATTCTGGGCTATGAATTTCTATCTCTATAGGGTTTGTATTTTCCAAACCGAGATCTGGGATATCTGTTATGGCAAAGAATTTCCCTTAAGATGTTCTTAAAACTTAGACAATCATTCTTAAAAGGTTATAAAGTATAATCATGTATTATGCACATTTCACAGTTATATTTTTGAAAAGAATAAAAATTTTTAAGAGTTAGTCTTTAGAAACGCCATGACATTGACTCAAATGGTGCCTTCTTAGTCTTCTAAGGATGGATTCTTTCTGTTTGTTGAACTTGTTGTATAATCCACAATGGAATGGTCATTGGATTATCCACAAAAAATGATAAAAAGTCTTTGATGACATCACTGGAATAGTGGGCATTTAAACTAGAAGCTGAGGATCAGATTCCTAAAACACTCCCCTTGCTCAGAACTGCAGTAATAGGTTCCCAAGAGTTATGAAAAACAATCATAGCAGAAAGAAGAGAGATAAACTAGACTTTCCTCAAAACCAGTTTAAAATCAATGCAGAGAAAGAAAGCAAGTACAATCCATTTTTTTTCACAAATATGTCTTCCAAGTTAAAAGTGTAAGGAGGCAGCTTTTCAATAAAATATGTAGGGAATCTGTTGGGAAGGAATTCACTGGTCCGGAATCCTCAGATTGCAACCAGTTGTGTAAGAACAACATGAACGGTAGACATGTGGCACAGAGGTTAAGTTGTCACTTGGAACACCCGCATCCCATATGAGAGCACCTGGTTTGAGCCCCAGCTCGTCTACTTCCAACCCCAGCTTTAGACTACCAAGCACCCTGGGAGGCAGCAGATGATGGCTGAAGTACATGAGTCACTGCCAGCTTCAGAGGAGACCCAAACTGAGTTCGGGTTGACCAGCCCTAGCTGTTGTGGGCATCTGGGGAGTGAATCGACAGATGGAAGCTCCCTCTCTACGTTTCCTGTCTTTCTCTATCTCTCTGCCTTCAAATACAATTAATTTTTTTAAAGATTTATTTATTTATTTGAAAGAGTTACACAGAGAGAGGAGAGGCAGAGAGAGAGAGAGAGGTCTTCCATCTGCTGGTTCACTCCCCAATTGGCTGCAATGGCCACAGCTGCACTGATCCGAAGCCAGGAGCCAGGTGCTTCCTAGTCTCTCATGTGGGTACAGGGGCCCAGGACTTGGGCCATTTTCTACTGCTTTCCCAGGCCAAAGCAGAGAGCTGGATTGGAAGTGGAGCAGCCAGGTCTCGAACTGGCACCCACATGAGATGCCGGCACTGCAGGCCAGGGTGTCAACCCGCTGCGCTACAGTGCCGGCCCCCAATTAATTATTTTTTTTTTAGTGTGAGCCTTAATGAGTTGCTCCCTATAAGCTCTCTCTGCGCCTTTGTTTGGGATGCCCTTACAGAAAAGAGCTTCTGGAACAAAGTGTTAGGAGTCAGGAGAAGACAAACATCAAAGCCACAAGGAGGTCTGAGGAACTTTGCTTTAGGAATAAGCCTAGAAGTTATTTCCCTGTGCTTCTGAACGTAGCTAGAAAGAAAACAGGAAATATGTTTTAGAAACTTTGAGCATGAGACTTCTTAAACCTTTGTAGCTTCTCCATACCTATTACTTTTATCTGCTTTCCTGATCACAGATAACAGCAAACCCCTAAAAGGAAACCCTGCTTCTTCTTGTTTCTAGGACACTAGGAAAGAGACTTTGGAGAAACTACATCTAACTTGGTATCCTAGCTTGGAGGAAAAAGAATTCTGAGTAGTGTCAGAGTCAGATCCTGGTCCTTAAAAAACGGATCAGCTTCATGACATGTGTCTTACCACAATGTCAAGCTTGATTAACGATTAACAGATTAATTTAATTATGAACTAAGCAGGCTTCAATGAGTAGACAATGACTTCTGTACTCCCTGTTTCACTCAGTAGTCATTGGATGGAATTGGTGAGGCACAGGCAGTCATGACAATAGAATAATATCCACAATGATATAATAATATAATGTATCATTAATGCAGTGATTAGCAATTGCAATCGCACTATTAAGTGAAGAGCAATAGGAAGAGAGGGAGAGAGAGAGGAGAGAGAGAGAGAGAGGAGAGAGAGAGAGAGAGAATGTATGAATGTATTGGGGTTAATGGACCAATGTCAGAGTCCTAAGGTGTGCTCCAGACATAAGCCCCCATCTTGCAAGGAACTCTTAGTTGCATCTTGCAAGGAAGCTCAAACAGAGCCTGCCAGTAGTTGCCAAGGTGACACTGATTGACAAAGCAATTTGCAAAGCATGCCCAGCAAAGAGAGCTGCAAGCTGGAAAGGTCCTCTCTTTCTGGTGTTTCGGTTTGGACATTTCCAGTTACACGTGAATTCAAATGTGCATTGTTCTCTCCCTGGCTCTGTCCTAGGAAGTAATCTGGATTCTGGTTGGCCATAGCTGAGGTGATTCTCGCTGGTCTGGTAAACATGTTGTTTTGAAGACTTGGGGACCTTGTTTGCTTCAGAGATTTCTGTTCTCAAAATGAAGTGAGTCTGTACAATTAGAGTAAAATAGGATCATCTGTCCTTAGAGTTTGAGTAAAGGTGCTAGACTTGGGAAAGAGAGGAAACCTTGAAGTTAAGCATCTGGAAGTGGGCACCTTCCCTCTGTGGGGATCTTGTCAGGAACCACTTACACGATTGCTTTCAAACCTCCCTGACTCCACAAACACAGGCAAGCCAACACAGTCCATGAGAGAAGACATTCTCTATCAGTGCATTGGTTACCATATCATTCAATCTTGCTTTCTTATACACTCCCCCCACACCCTTCCTTTTTAATCTCATTATGAGCAAAAACTGCCCCGTTCCATCATTCCATTCTCAGCAGTATCTGGCAAAGGAATATCCCAAGGAACAGAACAGTGTGGGGTAAGATGGATTGGGATAGCAATGCTTGGTACAATTTTCAAAAAGGAATTTCTCTCTCAAAATCAAAGTAACTTCTCCAGAGTTGGAGACCCAGCTCTTCCCAGAGGGAGAACTGTTTGTGTCTCTAATTCACACTTGAAGCCCAGGTCTCACATCAATTTTCTTTCATACTAAACTACAGTTATCTTCAGTACAAAGTTATTTTCAAAGTAAGAGTATTTTCTTAACTCTAACATTTTGTTATGAAAAATTTCTTTTTTCTTGGTTATGTTATATGAAAGAGTTGGAGAGAGAGAGATTTTTCCACCCACTGGTTTACTCCCTAAATGGCTTCAACAGTCAGAGTTGGGCCAGTCAGAAGCCAGGAGCCAGGAGCATCCACTGGGTCTCTCACATGGGTGCAGGGGACCAAGCACTTGGGCCATCCTCTGCTGCTTTCCCAGGCACATTAGCAGGAAGCTGGATTGGGAGTGGAGCAACCAGGAGTCAAACCAGCAACCATATGGGATGCTGGCCCCACAGGCTGCAGCTTTACATATCATACCATGGTGCTGGTCCCTGTGAAGAATTTCAAATGTACCACAAAGTTAGGTCAGATTGTGCACCCTTATGCCCACCATCTGAATTTTATCACGAGTCTATTACTGTGCTTGCTTTGTCATAGATCTTTCCACCTATGCATACTACAAGTCCTCAAGAAACCACTGTTGTGTGACTCAACCTCCAAACATCAAACCACTTCCCCCTCAATACTTCAGAATATATATAAATAGAAAATAATTTTTTACAAATTTTCATTCAAAATTTACATATAATTAAATGTACAAATGTGAAATCTGTATCTGCTGAGTTTCTTTCATTTACTGAATTTCCACAAATATCTATATCTAGGTGATTAAGATGCAGTATTCTAAATTATACAAAGTTCTCTCTGCATTATCAGCCTCCCAGAGAGGACGCTCAGGTTCTTTCCTGTGAACCCCTACCCTCCCATCTCTGTCAGCTTCATCAGCTCTTCTGAATCTTCCTCTAAAATGCGGGTATGCTCATGCTTGGCAAAGTCACGCCAGTAATGGTTTGAGTGATCAACCTATGCAGTCAGTCAAACTTCTGGGATATTTGGCCTCAACCCAAGAAAAATTCATCATTTCTAAATGATTGATTGATAATCTTAGATAAATGAGCAAAAGGAGAATCGTTCTATTGCCTCATCCTCACCTCCTCACCTGCCCATTCATATCTAATCACCTGAATAAAAAATAAAGTACACATTTTCCCTGCTTGGTGAGTCAGCGGTTTCTCTCATCTCATAATGGAGGGTCAAGCAGAAGCTCTTGTTCTGCATATGGGCCCCGTGTGATTACTCGTCTCAGAATAGGGGAGAAAAGAGAACAAAGTTGAATACCACCAACAAGCTCATTTTTCCACAGTTGTACTTCCTCTCCACTAACAATGATAGCATAAAGAGAAGTGTAAACATAAAAACCACATCTTGCCAAAGTAATAACCCCTCCTGGGTGCAAATTACAGACGATGAAAAGTGGATTTCTTCTTCCAAGCCAAGGGGGATGGTGAGTCAGGAGCTGCTGCTGCCTTGTTGTTGCTTTATGCTCGGGAACTGTACCTCATGGTTTTTGTTCCAAAGATTTGTTAATATATTTGAAAGCTGAGTTACAGAGAGAGAGAGAGAGAGACAGAGAGAGAGAGAGAGAGAGAGAGAGAGAGAGAGAGAGACTCTGCAAATGGCCACAACAGCCAGGGCTAGGTCAGGCCAAACTTGGGCCGTCTTCCACCATAAGGGGAGCAACCTTGACTCAAAGCCAGTGCCACGTGTGGTAGCTTAAACCACTGCGCCACAGCTGATGGCCCCTGTGCCCGATTTTGAGAGCGTGAATTCTACTCTTAAAGTGGCAGCTGCCTGTAGAAAGTAGCATTCTGATTCACTGCTCTGCAAAATTAAGGGGAAACTTTCTGACCCTTGTGACATCTTTATGTCTAACATTGGTCTTTGCTGTGGTTTTGAATTGGGTTCATTGATGGCTGATATCATTCCTCCCCATGGTCCTACTGAATCACCGTTCTCTCTGGTTCCTCTTCACTAATCCTTTCCCCCACCCCCTACAAATTTCCTTTCCCTTGCATCATTTCATGCCTTATTCCCATGATTGAACTTGCTGCTTCTTAATGTGAATTCCCACCCCTCCCATTCACCACCTTTGTGCTCTGGTCCCCAACCCCCTTTCATTTATGATCCTTTTGTTTCTCTTTCCTGCTGCTTAATGATATTTCCTGCTGAGACGCTGTGCTCAAAATGCTGAGTGGCCTGCAGCTCTTGCAGGCTGGTTCCCTGGGATTCTCTCAGGGCAAGCACTCCCCAGCAGATGGAAGTAGGACTCCAGACACGCTCGTCGCAGGACAGCTCTGTTGTGATGCGTCACTCTTTTCCACCCTTTCACCTTCTTGGTTAATGAGCCTAGACAAATATGCTTTTTCTACTTATTTCCTTGTTTCAAATTCCATGTTTAATACTTCAGAAAATATATTTCCGTTGAAAATTTATTTTGGTGCCATATTTTGGAAACAGAAGCAGACAAGATGTTCATTCACTTCATGCACTAGAATGAATGTGCATTTTTGTTTGATTCTCAGGGAGGGTGCAATAGTAATAACTACTGATATTTGTATTACACTCTTCTTTGTAACGTGCTCTCTCACCCAGTGTCCCATTTCAGTCTGATATCATCTCTAGTCATTATTTTTATGACTCTCATTTTAAGTCAAAAAGGTCCCCAAGCATTCATTAGAGTGAGGGAGTGCCTCAGAAGAAGGATACTTAATTGGTCAGCATAGAAGCTAAGCAGGGGAATATCTGTTCACACAAGGCTAATGCAAAATTTGCCTTCCTCCTTCCCCACTGAGCTTCCCCCAACTGGATCAGTCATTATACAGTTTCCTAAGAGGCTGGTGTTTTTCTTCAAACACCCGGCAGTGGTCAGAAAGCTACTGCTCCAATCATTGTTATGATAGAACACTGAGCCACATCAACAACCGTCATGAATGTACAGGCATCCCACTCTTGACCCTGAAGATGTACTCCTAGAGAAATTGTATGCAGGCCAAATTGTACATGAAATTGTATTATAAAACACACCAGAGTAATTTTCTCTTTTAAAATAAACCCAATAGTATCTTTGCACAAAGAATTCTTTCATCATGCAAATGGTCCGTACTTGTAAATTTAGGGCTGTAGGCGAGCGTTTGCGGGAAATGAAGGACACATCAATTTTCATGGACTTAAGTAGACAGTGGTCTGAGATTCACTTTTTTGCACTACTCATGGGATCCCCAGCAACTGTTCAGTGAAACAAAGGGACAAATTAGTCCCTCTGGAACAACAGAACTCTGCCGTTATTCTTAATATGAGTTGATATGAGAAAAGGCGGCCCTTCCCTCTCCACAGCGGCTTCACCTTTCCCAGTAATTGTTTCCTTGGAGTAAACTCGAGCTTTATATTTGTGAAAAGCACTAGGAATTGTTTTTTAACAAACCACATGAGCATCCAGTATCCTTGAACAAAGCATACAAGGCTGCGGAAGCGCTTTCCCTGCATTTCCTGAGATGCACCTCAAAATGTTCCCTGTGTGTCTCCAGATGCAGCGTAAGCAGGCTTTGCAATCCCTAATTTATGTCCTTGGAATCAACTCTAAATTCCCGCAATCCTTTGTTTTCATTCTCAGTTCATGGACACACACATGCACTATGCCCTTGAGTTATTGACTCCACCTCTGTTTACATCAGTGTGTGCCATATTCCACATTCATTAAAGAATTCTATATGTAAATAACAAGCACCATCCTTGATAAGAAAGATATTTCTGAAATTCTCATGGCTGAGAAAGTATAAGGTAGAGACAAAACATATTCCAGAGAGTTGTCCAATATCCATTTCCGGCAAATATCTCAAGAACTTGAGAACTATTGTTCTTGAGGAAGGAACTGATTACACATTAGTTGTATACAGAAACAATTGAGGATGGTGTGAATTTGTCTCATTTACCAGGATCTTTGCATCTAAGTCCTCTGGTTTCTGTAGCAAAACAGAACAAGACAGACCATTGAGTGCCCAGGTATTTATTGGCTATGTAGAGTTGTACCCCAACTATGAGAGGTCAGTAATGTCCTAGTTCATACCCAGAGAGGATTTTCTTAAACATTTTTATGAATTCATAACCTTTAATGACTTCACAAATCCATTCCCAATTTTTCCATACCAAACATAACTATGAGGGAGAAGATATGAAAATTATACTGGGAAAGACAAAATTGATGAATTTGGTGGTACAATTTCTGTAATTCTTACCTTTTTTTCCCCAGGAGGTCCTTTATCATTTAAAAAAATTTTTATTTTGTATTAACTGCCACATACCAGAAAAACATGATGATATGATTTTTTGGTCTTAGCCCTTGTTTATACTCCTGTAGAACTGTGGTTTTCCTACATTTACTTGTTGAATACTATAATTAGTGGTGAATTGTGACTATGGAGTGTATTGAAACTATGTCTTTGCAAAAATTAAAGAGGAAAAAAGGAAAAACGGAAAGTGGGGAAATGAGGGAGGTAGAGAGAGATGGAAGAGAGTATGGTTATCTTCTTAGAACTGTATCTCTGAAATACATGAATTCTGTTCTCTTTATATTAATAAAAATAAAAAATATATATAAAATAATTTTGGAAATTATTTTGTATTCATGTGAAACACAGAAAAACAGAAAGAAAGAGAGACAGGGGGCCGGCACTGTGGCTTATCAGGTAAAGCCTCCGTCTGCAATGCCAGGATCCCATATGGGTGCCAGTTCTAGTTCTGGCTGCTCCTATTCCAATCCAGCTCTCTGTTATGGCCTGGTAAAACAGTGGAATATGGCCCAAGTGCTCGGGTCCCTGCACCCACGTGGGAGACCAGAAGAAGCTCTGTACTCCTGGCTTCGGATCAGCACAGCTCCAGCTGTTGCAGCCATTTGGAGAGTGAACCAGCAGAATGGAAGACTTTTCTCAATCTCTGTGCCTCTCTGTAACTCTGCCTTTCAAATAAATAAATGAATCTTCTAAAAGGAGAGAGAGAGAGAGAGAGAGAATACCTATCTGCTACTTTACTTCTCAAACAGCCACAACAGCTGGGACTAGGTCAGCGCTGAAACTCCCAGCTAGGAACTCAATCCAGTTTTCCCATGTGGATGGCAGGAACCCAAGTATGTGAGCCATTAGCATCAGCAGGAAGCTGGAATTAGGAATTAGAGCCAGGAGTCAAACCCAAGCACTCCAGTGTGAGACACGGGCATCTTGTTATCTAGGCTAAGTGCCTGCTCCTTCTCATCCTATCTGGTTCAGGAAGACGATAGCCAAAATCCTTTGCTCCCCATGCACATGTTTCAATAGAGATGTTATAACTCCCTTAGTTGATAGGGGGAAGACATGCAGAAGACATTCTTTAAAAAAAAATCATCTATTTATTTGAAAGGTGGGGTGACAGAGAGAGAGGCTGAGACAGAGATCTTTCATTAGCTGGTTCACTGCCCAGATGGCCACAGCAGCTAGGAATGGGCCAGACCAAAGCTTGGAACTTTATCCGAGCCTCATGTTGGGGGCAGGAGCCCTGCACTTAAACCATCTTCCACTGCTTTCCCAGATACATTAGGAGGAAGCTGGATTGGAAGCAGAGCAGTTGAGACTTGAACCAATACTCATATGGAATGCCAGCATTGCAGACGGCAGCTTAACCTTCTGCACCACAATGCTCGCCAACAGAACACATTTTGAAGATACTGTAGGCTCCCTGACAGCAGGTTGAAGCTGAAAATATGAAGATCTTCTAGATCTTTTGAGTTTTCTGCTTAAATTCCTTTGATATTAAAACTCCATGTGTTAGTACTAATCCTCAAATTATTTCTCCACAGTTTTCAATATAGAAGCTAGGAGCTTGCTATGAGATTATATCTGGGGAATGGAATCATAAGTAATTTCTTCTTTTATACTTTATTATTTTTTAAACTTTCTACAAAATGTGGCACACACTGCCTATATAATATAGGTATGCAATAATATATATTTCAGTGAAAAAATATAGAAAATACCTATATTTATATGTAAATACATATTATTATACTTATATATATACATATTAATACAAGTAACATATACTACCTATTAATTTTTTAACTAAAAATTGTAAAAGGAATAATAATGGTTCCCTGTTCCATATCAAAATCTCAATTTCTTGTTTGCTCTGTCTCAGCAATAATTTTGGAAATTGTTTTGTATTCATGTGAAACACAGGAAAACAGAAAGAAAGAGAGACAGGGGGCCGGCACTGTGGCTTATCAGATAAAGCCCCTGCCTGCAATGCCAGCATCCCATATGGGTGCCGGTTCTAGTTCTGGCTGCTCCTATTCCAATCCAGCTCTCTGTTATGGCCTGGTAAAACTGTGGAAGATGGCCCAAGTGCTCGGGTCCCTGCACCCGCGTGGGAGACCAGAAGAAGCTCTGTACTCCTGGCTTCGGATCAGCACAGCTCCAGCTGTTGCAGCCATGTGGAGCTTTTGCAGCTGGATGGGTCTTCTCTTCATGTATCATCACTGGATTTCTGCCTCCACGAGGCACTGGCTGCACTCTATCCACCCATTTCCCCCATTCCTACTGGACAACACACATATTCCTGTCATCCTTAAGCTACTCCCATTTCTCAGCCAAATTATACACTTTGCTAATCTTCATCCTCAATTAAAATTTGCCTTCTTCAATAAGTGTTCCTCCATTGGTCCCAGCCCCAAATTCACTTTGTCAAGCTTCTGTGCTCTGTACTCACATTTACTTGCCTTTATGTTGCTTTTTAAAATAAGCATTTTATTGAAGTAAAATGTACACATAGGCAAGTGCATGAGTCCAAGTGTGCAGCTGGATGCATTTTTGCAAAGTGAAAGCCACATCAAGGGCACCAGCAGCACCCAGGAGATCTTATGATGCTCCAGGACCATAGCTTACCTCCCAACCCACCAAGAACCGTTGGTTTGAGTTTTAACACCATAAATTGCTTTGCCTCAATAATATATACTCTTGTATGTCTGGCTTCTTTCGTTCACCATTATGATTGTAAGAATAATCTACATTGTTCTTTAGGGCAGTACTTTGGTTTCATTGCTATATAGCATTCCATCAGATGATTACTCCTCCCCATTTTCATTTGATGCACATTTGGTTTATTTTCAGTTAGGGACTATTTTAAGTAGTGCTGATGTGACTATTCTTACATATGTCTTTTGGTGAATATAAGAACATGGTTCTCTGAGGTAACCATAGAGGAGTGGAATTGCTGGATCATGCATATGTTAAGCTGTAAAAAACCTCAAGTAGCTTTTCAAACATATGATGTTGTTTTTGAATGTTTTCTTAACCTGGAGTTCCCTGCTGGTCAGTTGTGATGAGAAAGTCGACCTTGACACCAACCTGACTGACATCCACATTCACACCTGACTCCAGTGCATCCCAAGAGCTACTTAGAAGAGACTACCTCATCTTTTAACCCTTGTGAGTGAAAGACAAGTCATTTTGGTCTACTCAGAACCACCCATAAACACCTAGAGAGCAAGAACCATGCATTATTTAAGCATTTAGAAGTTCTAAATCCATCCACACCCCAGTGCATCTGCTTCAAAGATCACGGTTTTAAGTATGTATAGTATGACATTGACACCTAACTGTGGACTTTCACCTGGAACATTATTAGCACATTCCCTACCTTTATAGCAGTGCATTTTCCTATCTACTGCTATGATATCAGTGTGTCAGTCCTTTTTCTCCTCCCTTCTCTACAAAAAGAAGCAACAGTTGTGAATACCAGTGGATAGTATCCACATTTTACACTAAGGGGACTCATCAGCTTTGTGTGGACTCACAAGTTCTATGGACATTAGTGGCCATTAGGTATTTTTCTTTTTAAAAGATTTTATTTATTTATTTGACAGGTTGAGTTACAGACAGTGAGAGAGACAGAGAGAAAGGTCTTCCTTCACTGGTTTACTCCCCACATGGCCACTTCAGCCAGAGCTGCGCTGATCCGAAGCCAGGAGCCAGGTGCTTCTGTTGGTCTCCCATGTGGATACAGGTGCCCAAGCACTTGGGCCATCTTCCACTGCCCTCCCAGGCCACAGCAGAGAGCTGGACTGGAAGAGGAGCAACTAGAACTGGCGCCCATATGGGATGCCGGCATTGCAGGCGGAGGATTAACCTAGTGTGCCACGGCGCCAGCCCCCATTAGGTATTTTTCAAAGTTTGTTTGAATGGCAGAATGACAGAAAAAGAAGGAGACAGTAAGAGGGAGATCTTCCATCTGCTGGTTCATTCTCCAAACAGCTATAACTCAAGCACTAGCCTAGGTCAAAGTAGGAGCCAGGAACTCCATCTGAGTCTCCCACAGAGGTGGCAGGGGCCCAAGTACTTGGTTCATTATTCACTGCTTAGCAGGTAGCTGAATCAGTAGCCTGTACTCAAACCAGTGCTCCCTTATAGGGTACTGGTGTAACCCACTCTACCACAATGCCAGTGCTATCCATTACATATTTTTATGGAGTATGAAAGCCTCTACATTTTGTAAGGAAAAGCGAAATTGAATCCTCCTTAAAATGCATATTTTTTCTTTCCTTGATTTTAGGTTTAAGCATAACATGAAATGATACCAGAATAGTGGTTATAGGAAATGCGTGTGTACCACATTTGTATTCCCTGCATCTTTCACATGCCTCCCATAATGAGCATCTTACTATAAATGTACTCACTAGCAAAGCTCACAGTAGGGTAACTACTTCCCCATATGGGTGAGCACAAGCATGACTAAGGCTTTTCCATTTGCAGCAATTCTTATTTATGAAATAAATAGAGGCATTCTTTCCAAAGTAAAGCATTTTCTAGGAGATTGCATAATATTTAGGTGAATAAACTGATTTTCCATTCTAACATTTTTCTTCCTAGGACATTTGAAATGTAGAATATATTCAAGAAAGAAATAAGGCAGCTTTATTATATACTTGAAACTGCTGGGTACATGTTCCAGGATTTCAGGCAAGCTCCTTAACCCCTCCATATCTCAGTTCCCTCTTAGTGTGCAAATGAGAATGTTCCATGCCTTACCCTAATTTACAAAGCCCTGGAAAGATCACAAATATGCTATGAAAAACATTTTTATGCATGTTTATTCATATAACAAAAGATTATTGAACATCTATGTAAATTGTTCTAGATTTTGTTCTATATACTAGGTATTGTTCTAGATACTAGAGAATAAAACAACTCAAAATTCTTCCTTAATGAATTTATATTCCATAAAAATAAATAAAATGTGAATGATAGTGCCAACATATGAACAATGTACTCCCTTGAAGAGGAGTAGATGAGGGAAATACCTTGAGGAGGAGCAGGAGAGGGAGAAGAAACAGCAAGTGCAAGGGTCTGGAGGCAGAAGAGTTCTGGGAATGAGGAAGCCAGTGTGGCTGAGGCAGCCTAAGTAAGAGGAAGAACAGTAGATAATAACATCACTGATGGAACCTAGGTGCAAACCACATGGGGCCCTGGCTCCTGGAATGCACGCATCTGTGTCTTCAGGGTACATCCCCAGGAGTGGTAGTGCTGCATTATAAGATAGGAACATCTACAGTTTGACTGGATACTGCCAGCTGCTCCTAAGTATACAATTTTACACTTTCACGAATTTTTATTTGAGTTCATGTTGTTCTATACTTTCTAATTCTTGTTTTTTTTTCAGACTTGTAAGTTTTTGGCAGATAAGAAATGCTTGTATTATGGTTTTGAGATACTTTGGCTGGCCCTGAGATACTATTCAGTGGGTATTAGTATTGTGGGTATTTCTTCCTCCTGAAAAGTGTTACATTCCAATTTCCTATCATATTTATTTTCCTACTGACATGGATATCTTTATAGTTTCCCACTATTAATCACTGTCAGTTAGATGCACTACTAGTATACTTTCCAAGCCAGTGCCTTGTATTCTTTGTTCTTATGTGTTTATAGATGCACTGAAGTTTTAAATTTTTAATTTTTTTGCCAGGCAGAGTTAGACAGTGAGAGAGAGAGAGAGACAGAGAGAGAGTTATAGACAGTGAAAGGGAGACAGAGAGAAAGGTCTTCCTTCCGTTGGTTCATCCCCCAGTGAAATCCTTTATTATGCACAAGAAATTTATTATATTTTTAAATTGTCTAAAAATTTTAGTTTTCAGACAATTTTAGTTTTTATATTTAGGAATTGCATATCCATGGAGTGATGTGAATCAGGGATTTTTGTTCTAGATGGCGAACAAGCTGTCCTAGTACCACTCACCTCTTTGGAGAAATATGTTAAGTTTTCATATGTGTGTGGGTAATTTTCTGGGCTCTTTAACCTCTCCCATCATACCAATTTTCTTTCCCTACAATAGTATCACTGTATCCTGACTGTTATTGCTTCATAATAAATATTGAAATATGTACAACATTTTTTAAAGTTATAATGGAAAAATGGAATCAAAAGTGAGTTTATGGGGGATTTTCAAATTGATGCAATTTTTTCATAATATACATTTTCTATGAACTTTTGGTTATAGAATTTTATTGTACTTTATTTGAAAGATATTCAGGAACAGATAGCTCCCATCTGCTTGTAATGAATGGGGTTAGCCTAAGGCCAGGGCAAGGAGCCAGAAACACAATCTAGGTCTTCTATGAAGGTGGCAGAAACCCAATCACTTGAGCCATCACAAGAGCCAGAGTGGGAATGAACCTAGGTACTCCAATGCAAGATGTGGGTATCTTAACTACTAGACCAAATGGCCACGCTTCTATGAACTTTTTGAAGACATCTTGTAAACAAATAGACAATTTCCTCTTATTCTTCCTCAAAATTGTCTTGGCTATTTTTGACACTTTGAACTCTCATGTAAATTTTATATCCATTTTTTTTCAAGTTCCATGTGAAAATCTTTTGGGACTTTTACTGGAACTGCTTTGAATTTAGGGGTATTAATGTCTTTATGATGATGTTTTATTTATTCATCTTATTTACAAAGGCACCATAACGTTCATTTGTTTAGCTATTTTTAATGTTAATCATTAAAGTTTTATGATTTCCACCATGTACTTCATACACATCTTTTGTTGGATTGTTTTCCTCAGAGACATTTTCGCTGTTGCCTTTATAGATGGTGCCTCTTTTTATGTTTTTGTATTTTGTCTCTATGTGTTCTTTGTGAATAACGAATGCAATTTTTTTAATATTGATCTAATATCCAGTAAGCTTGCTGAACACTCTTATAAATCCTAATAACTTCACTATAGATTCTCTTGGGTTTTACATGTAGAAGATCATATCATCTGAGAATAAGAACAATTTTATTTATTCCTCTGTGATTCATATGCAGTTTATTTCTTTATCTCATTTTAATTCATTGACTAAGCCCTCAGTATAATCTTAAAGCAGAGATGGAGCATTTTTGTCTTGTTCCTCATTTTAGAAGAAATGAGTCTAACATTTCTCTGTTATGTACTTACCATGAAGATTTTTATTGATATCTTTCATAAACTTAATGAAATTCTTTTCTATTCCTAGTTCACTAAGAATTTTTTTCATAAATAGATACTGAGTTTTATCAAATAACTCTTTTTCTTTTATTGAGATGAACGTATAGTTTCAGTTCCTAAATTTGTTAAATTTCATTAATGAGTTTGTTAATTGTCATAATGCATTTCTAATAGATTGCTAGAATTGATTTATTGATACTCTGGGGGAAATTACTTTTTAATATTCTTTTTTGCTTGAGAAAATAATTTGTGTTTTCTGTTTGGTGAGTGAAAGTATGTGTGTGTGTTTGTGCAATAGACCAAAGTGGTTAATGCATGGCTAAAATTATCTGCCTCATTACCAAATATTTGCCCTCATCTATCAATTACTTAGAGTGATACATTCAGATCTTCTTCAACAATTGTGGATTTGCCAATTTCTCCTTATAAGTGTGCAAATCTTACCTCTAAATATCTTACTAGGCATGTAAAAGTTAGAATTGTTATAACTTTGCAGTAGAGTGAATCATTTATCATTATATGAGTATTATGCTTTTCTTTAGCTCCGACAAGGCTTTTTCTCCCAAAAACTATTTTATTTAATATTGATTTAGCAATAAAAGCTCCCTTTGATTAGATTCACCCAGTGTTTTCTTTTGCATCTTTTTCTTTTCAGTGTTGCTGTACCCCTGTGTTGTAGATGGGTTCCTCATAAGCAGAAGCAAAGTAAATTTCTTATAATCCAATAAAACCCTTTAGCTAGTAAGTTTAGACATGTAATATCTTTTAATTTTCATTAAATTCTATCATAGTTTCTCTGTTCTTTTTTCCGTTTTTTCCCCTATATTCTCTACTTGATTGGAAGTTACACACTGTTAATTTTTTTAAAAGCTATCTTTAAAATGTTGGGTTATAAAGTCCAAGTTGAGCAATAGTTCTACACTTTCTGAACAATAATCAACTCTGATCTTCCTCTTATTTTTTCATATGTCACTGTTTTTCACTATTGTTTGCAACCTTTCTCATCACAAATTGGCCACATATCATTTTGGTTACTGATTTATACAATTATCATTTGCTTCACTTTAACCTGGTGTGCAGTCATCATTAATTCTGTGTTTGGGATTTGTTGTTGTTCTTGATTCTGAGTCCAATTGTCCATCAGTTGTGAATGCTATTCATCAATATCATCTTAAATGCTAACCTTCTTGCATTCTCTTCATTTTCTCCTTCTGGTACTCCACTTGGAGGCTTTGTTACCTCCTTTTGCCAATAGACAGAAGTTTTTAGTCTACTCTTTCTTTATGGGATCCTAGCTCTATGAAGAGGCCTCAGTCTCAATTCCTAATATGAGGCACTCGCAGGGGTCTCAATCTTTCCCCCTCACTACCTCACCCACTGCAGGTATCTCTGGAAGCACACATTCTCATCTGATAACATAAGCATGGCCAGCGCCGCGGCTCAATAGGCTAATCCTCAGCCTTTGGCGCCGGCACACCAGGTTCTAGTCCTGGTCGGGGCACCAGATTCTGTCCCGGTTGCCCCTCTTCCAGGCCAGCTCTCTGCTGTGGCCCAGGAAAGCAGTGGAGGATGGGCCAGGTGCTTGGGCCCTGAATCCCATGGGAGACCAGGATAAGCGCCTGGCTCTTGCCTTCAGATAGGCACAGTGCGCCAGCCGCAGCGCCAGACACGGCGGCCATTGGAGGGTGAACCAACGGCAAAGGAAGACCTGTCTCTCTGTCTCTCTCTCTGTCCACTCTGCCTGTCAAAAAAAAAAAAAAAAAACATAAGCAAATACCCTGAGAGCATCCCTAGCTTCCTCCATACTCACTTACCATTTTATTTCTTACTTTTGCTCCTGTGATCCTGGGTAGCTTTTTAAGAAAATATTTTTTACACTGCATTCAGCATGACTACATGTTTTATAACTGAAAGCTACTCATGTAAAACCTAGGCTGCAATATGACAAAAACAGAACTCTACATCATTAAATAACACAATTTTCTTTACTCTTATGCACTTTTCAGATCTTAAAGATATTATAGGACTTGCTTGTCTTTGCTGACAGCAGAAATTAATTTCCCAACTACTCAACAAAAGGAACAAAAAAATGAATTGATGAATCAATGAAACGCAAAATTTCCATCCAAAGGATGAAGAGTGATCCTTATAAGATTTATATTCTGGGGCCAGCATTGTGGCATGGCGGATAAAGCCATATCCTGCAATGCTAGCATTCAATACAGGCTCCAGTTCGAGTCCTGGCTATTCCACTTCTGATCCAGCTCCCTGCTCATGTGCCTGGGAAAGCAGCAGAGGATGGCCCAAGTGTTTGGGCCCTGCCACCTTTGTGGGACACTTTCAAAAGAGGCCCCTGGCTCCTGGCTTCAGTTTTGCCCTGCCTTTGGCCTGGCCCAGCCACAGCTATCGCAGCTATCTAGAGAATGATCCAGCTGATGGAAGACTTCTTTCTGTCTCTCTCTGTTTCCTCACCCTACTCTGTAACTCTTTCAATTAAAAAAAAGAGAGAGAATTTACATTCTACTTTATTTATCTTGCCCAGTTGCTGAAGTTTACCTGAGGTTTTAAATAGCATTAATTTGATCAGATAATTCTAACATTTTCTAACCATCTAGATTTATTGTACCCAGTTTGCTGGTGAGTGATCTGGTTCAAAGTGTGAATATCATAAAATTCCAGAGAAAAGATGCCAAACTAAGGAAAAAGACATATTAGTATTCACCATTCCACCCTACAGGTAGTTAGAAGGGAGATCAAATTTCGATCATTTGTAGGTAATTACAGTCCTGTGTGGGTGATGGCTACACCAGTGGTGTTTTACTAGGAAACCAGATGAACAGTAGAATTCTCTACAGAAAATCCTAAACTGTCCCATCAATGGTTAACATTTTGCAAAAAAATCACCATAAAACATTGATCATTTGAAAAAGAAATGATTGGAGGAAAATATTTAAGCAACTTTTATGTGGAGAATGCAGGCAAATGAGAGAAAGTGAGATTTATCCAATATCTGGAGAAGTGTTTTTAAAATTTAACATGCATAGGAATCACCCAAGGTTCTTGTTAAAGTGAAAATTCAGCTTCTGTAATTTAGTGCTAAGGTTTAAATTAACAAACTCAAAGGTGATACTGACACTGCCAGAGAACCTCACTTTGAGTGGCAGACCCCAAAAGACTCATGTAAATGGTATACTTGAAAAACTTTAAATCGGGGCTATCCAGCATAGCAGCCACCAGCCACTTGTGGAAGCTGAGGACTTCTGACTTCTGCATGAATTCAGTGTAATACAGATAGGTGTGGTGGATGTACATACTAGTATTGCAAACATTCAAAAATCCAGATTCTTCTAATCGAGAGATCTTCATGGACTTCCATGAATTTGCTCTATTAATTAGCAAATAATGGTTAAAGCATAAAAGATTAATGGATATAAAGTATAGGCAGATAAAATAAAATACGCTTGTGTACTATGTTGAAAATACAGGATCTTTTGGGGCCGATTCATCTTGTAAATTATAAATTTTTTCAACAAATATTTAGGGGCCACTCTCATGTACAGGGCATAGTATGGAGACTGTAGATTCTCATAATCTAGCAATGAAAGAAGACGTGAATGTCAATGACAGGTGATAGAAAATGAAGAATATCCCCTGTGTGGTGGTGATGATATAGAGTTGAAAAGACAGCATCTGTAGTCTCGTATGGTCCCCTTAGATGAAAATGACTGTGATCTGGAACATTAAGATGGAAATGAATCAAGATACTTTAAGTGTGGAGACCAACAGTTTTCTTCTATTTTGTTTAAAGGGTACGTTTTTGAATGGTAGACTTGATACCACTGTGTTGGTCGTTTTTTTGTTTTTTGTTTTTTGTTTTTTGTTTTTTTTTTACTTTCCATTTCTTAAACTTAACCTTGGAGTTTAGATCAATAGAGGAAGTGAAGGACATGGAAAATGAGGGCAGGGAGAGAAAAAGAAGAAATGGAAATTATTGCAGGTTTTTTCCCCACATGCTTCCTATCTTCAATACAAAATAACTTTTGTTTAGATTTGAGAAATGCAGCCATAAACCAGCTTTCAAAATCACAGAAACTATCCGATTTTCAGGACATTGAAAGTACATGCTCTAACTATACATTTCAAAACATTTAAAATTCAGAGATGGTCTAAATATACCATCCTTGCAGCAAAATTTCCATATTCATAAATTATACATAGACTCACATTATCCTACTATCTATGTATTCATCCATCCATCTATTAAATAGCAACTTTATCCTGAGGGCTCCACCAGGTTTCCAATTTGAGGAATCTGTGGGGGACAGCCTGAAAATCTAAGGTCCTATTTTGTCCTGGTTATTAATTAAGCATCTCTAAGTGCCAGGCATTTCCAGAGTGTGCACAGACATAGTGCCTCACACTTTGGCTTGCACTGGAGCTCGTGTAGGGCAGGGCAGAAACTTGTCCCAACTGGAGGGAGAGGCAGGTAAGGACAGTGTGTGTGCAGAGCCCAGAGGGTGAATGCTGACCCTGAGTGTTGGAGCTGCTTCAGACAATCCAGACTAGAATAAATACCATCTGTTTACAAGACTATTGAAATACTTCATAAGATATTTATCGATGAAGTACAGACTATTCCGCAAATGGAATCACATATTTTTAAAACAAAAATGAAATAAGGCCAAAGGAGAAAATGACTCATGCTCGTGGAAATTCAGATGGGTCAGGATACAGCCTCAGCAGAATCTGGACACCCTCTTGAGGTGCAGAGACAGAAGTTGTAAGTGCCCAGTGCTCTCCACACGGCTTCTTCAATGGCTTAGCATAGGCTGGGCCTCTCTAAGAGATGATTGTCTTTTCTAGAATCAAGAGAGGGAGCTGAAGAGAGCCAAAGCCAGGCCTCCTTCCTAAACACCTTCCACGATCCATGGAACTTCTCAGCAAGGGATCATCAACTTCACGTGCATGCTGCATCTGGTGGCCAGGGTTGGCAAAGCATTCTGAAGACCTGTTTCTATTCAGAACTTCAGCCTGTGCTCTGAAAAGCCTCTTAGAGGTGTATGCCTCACCTCCTCTTTTTCACCTCCACTTAACAAATTATAGTGAAAGCTAAGCTATGTTGATAGCACTTTCATGGAGATATGTATGAAAGTTTGCAAGAGGCAGGATTGTGCTAATGAGAATACGGGAGACTTGTGGATTTGTCCCCATTCCTCTCTATAAGTGCAACTGGAATTCCAGGACATTGTCCATCAAACAGAGAAAAGAGGGCAGCATGACCGGGAACCTCAGGTCCCACAGAACGAGTGTTAGATTTCCTGGGTTTTCTCTAGTTTCATATGTCCCAGCCTTGGAGCTGAAAATGGCAGCAATCCAGAAACACCAAGATGTGTAAAATAAAAAAGCCTCAACAAGAGCTGTTCTCTCTCATCAAAGGCACAGTGAGGGGACATCTCTAAGTCAGGAAACATTTAGACCATTACTGTTGTACTCCAGCCTAACACTGCTGAAAAACACCGTGACCCTATGCGCACCCACACCAGCACAGACCAAGCGAGGAGCCTAGACTTCCACCTTCTCAGACCCAATACCTCACCCCCCATGGCAGGATGGTGTTTGAAAGAAAGCCGTGTAAGGTGCAGAAACTCCAGTTCCCTGAGTGGACAAATGGGGTCACTTTGCTTGCAGTGCCGCCAAATAATTAGCCTTAATCAGCTGTTGCTCAGAGCAAAGCTTTACTTATTGTGACATAGGAGAAGGTAGAGTTCCCTAAGGAAACTGCCTCCCAGAGAAGCAGTTTGTCCAGGCTTCTATGGCCGTGGTTGGGCGCATGCCCAGGATGTGGAAAGGGGGAGCAGTATGCATCTTTATGCATACTGGACTCTTGCAGCATTCATGGTCCCTTGTTTATGATGGGCTGGCCCCCTCTGAGCACAGTGGTGCAGGATAAGCTTTCCTGGAGCATCCTCTGAAAAACAAGCTCATAGAGTAAACTTTCCTATTCTCTGCCCCTGTTCTGGTGCCTGTTTTTGCCTAAATCCTTCTCTAGCCTTACAATGCTTTCCAAGTGGTAACCAGAACCCCCTCCCCCATGATATCCGAGGACACCAGACGTGGAGGCAAGACTCCCACTCCCATCTGGAGATAATTCTAAAATTTATATGGAAAGAGAAAGAAACTCAAATATCTAAAACAGCGTTTAAAAGGAAAAATAAAATCTACTCAAATCTACTACAATACTCAAGACTTTCTGATATTGGCATAACTTTAGACTTACAGATTAACAAATGTGAATCTACAATTATCTCAAAAGGTTTAACTTTTAGAAAGTATTTGTGCTACAACCAACTTTATAAAGTAGTAATACAAAATCTTCACAAGTTGGAGAAATAATTATTTTGATACAGACATTAAAACTGAATTGTAAGTCATGTTTAATTAAAACTTAGCCTTATGTTTTAAAAATACTTTGAGTATGATTTATCAAGTCAAATTCCAGATGCAAAGCCAGAATCCAATTGGTGATTTAGATATTTATAGTTGAAACTAGGCTAGATAACCTAGATAATTTTGTAGTATGACCAAATATGAAGAATTTGTAAATTTAGAAATAAAGCTTCTATTTATAACTGTACTCTGAAAGTTAATTTGTTAGCTTAAGTAAAACCCTGATTCTAAACTACCGGTGTCAAGAAATAATAAGGGGAGCTGGCGCCGTGGCTTACTGGGTTAATCCTCCGCCTGCAGCGCCGGCATCCCATATGGGCGCCAGTTCTAGTAGGTTGCTCCTCTTCTAGTCCAGCTCTCTGCGGTGGCCAAGGAGGGCAGTGGAGGATGGCCCAGGTGCTTGGGCCCTGCACCTGCATGGGAGACCAGGAGGAAGCACCTGGCTCCTGGCTTTGGATCGGCATAGCTCCGGTCATAGTGGCCATTTGGGAGGTGAACCAACAGAAGGAAGACCTTTCTCTCTGTCTCTCCCTCTCACTGCCTAACTCTATCTGTCAAATAAAAAATAAATAAATAAAGAGCCAGCATTGTGGGATAGCAGATAAAGCTGCTGCCTGCAATGCCAGTATCCCATATGGGCATCAATTCATGTCCCGGCTGCTCCATTTTCAATCTAGTTTCCTGCTAATGGTCTGGGAAAAGCAGGGGAAGATGGCTCAAGTTCTTGGGCCACTGCCACCCACTGAGAAGACCTGGGAGACTTGGAGGAGGCTCTTGACTCCTGGCTTCAACCTAGCCCAGCACTGGCCATTGCAGTCATCAATGGAGTGAGCTAACAGATGGAGGATCTCTCTTTTTGTCTCCCCTTCTCTCTGTGACATTGACTTTTAAATAAACAGATAAATCTTTAAAAAAAAAAAAACATAAGATTTGGATGGCCAGAATCATATTGTAAAATATACATACATGTAATATATACAAATGTGGCAAACTATTCTTAAAAAAATTAAAAGCATACTCACAAATTTCACATCTATTATTCTTTTAATTTATTTATTTGAGAGACAGACAGGATTCTCATCTGTTAGCTCACTCCCCAAATGCCTGTGAAAACCAGGGATGGGCCAGTCCAAAGCAAGGTCAGAACTCAATCCAGGTTTCCCATGTGGTTGGAAAGAAGCCAATTACTTGAGCCTTCACCTGTTGCCTCTGCAGATCTGCATTGGCAGAAGCTGGAGTGAGGAGTCAGAGTGGAGAATTGAACCCAAGTACTCTGATATGGGAAGCTGGCTTTTTGTTTGTTTATGACTTATATATTTATTTATTTGAAAGAGCTACAGAGAGAGAGGTAGAATTACAGAGAGAGAGAGAGAGAATCGTCCAGCCACCAGTTCACCCCACAAATGGCTGCAACAGCCAGGGCTGGGCCAGGAGCCAGGAGCTTCTTCAAGTTCTTCTAGGTGGGTGGCAGGGGCCCATGCACTTAGGCCATCTTCTGTTGCTTTCCCAGGCACATTAGCAGGGGACTGAATCAGAACTGGAGTAGCTGGGACATGAATGAGTGCCCACTTGGGATGCTGGCATCATAGGTGACGGCTTTACCCATTACACCACAACACTGGCCTGGAAACTCACATTTTAATCAGTTCTTAACCACTAGGTTACATGCCCACCCCCATAACTATTATTGTTAACTCATGGGAATTAATTTTAACTCAGAAAAGCTTGCCTAATGCAAATTACTGTTAATTAATATAGCTGATAATTCTTTTCTGATACAAGGACCTATACTCATGTTTAATCAGTTTTGTATCTTTCAGCAACATTTCAGAAAACTATAAAAGTTTTGATCCTCAAATGTTGATAACACTAATATCAAATATATAGCACTGCAGGATTTAAAAACACATTTACTTGAGTTAGTTGTGTTTGACCTTTCAGCAAACCCTTGACTGAAATCCAGGGTCTGTAGGGGACCTTCCCAAGGCTACGCAACAAAGACTCACCCAGTTGTCAGGTCCAGCAGCTTTCCTCAGTTGCCAACCTGGCTTCCTATTAGTGAATATTTCAGACCCAGAAAGTGCTCCAACCCATTGAATAATTCTTTAGTTAGAAATTGATACTCCCATGGCAATGCCTTCACAAAAGACAAATAATTCTATTTTAAAAGTAACGCTCGACTATTTCTTGTGATGAGGACAATACCAGCCCAACATTATTGATGTCAGAGCTGTGAGCTTATCTGAAATGAATAGAGTTTAGTTGCCTGACTTCAGCTAGGAAAGGAGAACTATCTCCAAATCTAGAGCAGAGCAGAGAAAAATGAAGAGAAACACATATTTGAGAAGGACTTGGTAATTGCTTCAAAACATGAGTCACTGCTTTATAATTTAACTCTCCGTAAGGCCTGGCATTCCTTAATCAGTCATGCTCGGAAATCAGTATCCAAGTCAATGAACGCTTTTGGCTGCTCCTGCTTCTCCAAGGTAGGAGCAGTAAGTGTCATAAGGAAATGATTACATCAGTTCCGTGCATGTTTTAAATCATGGCCCAGTTGCCCTCTCTTGCCCACTGGAGCATGTCTGTGTCCTCATTATTTGCATGCTTAACATGCCAATTGCCTCTTTATCCTCTCGCTGAGTACCTCTTCTTGGAGGTGTCCCGGTAATGCATAATTACCCATGTCCAGCCTATAGATCAAACTCCAATCTAATTTGCAAAACCAAGGAAATACAAAGAAGGCTGCACATAATTCAGACCTCATGTGGTAATGATTAAGTTATCTGATTCTTGCTTTCACATTTTCCTGTTTGCCACTTAATATTCTCCCCACTATCTCTTCACAACAAACATTTGATAGGTCATTTTGTTTGTGCTACTTGGGCTTCTCTTTTAAAAAAGAGTCCCACAGAGCCTTGTTACATAGAAGTCTCAGGGACTGGATGCCTCCTTCCCTTAATTTCCCAGCACAGTCCTGACCAGGGTGTGTTGTGGCACTGCAGGTCCTCAATCTCCCCATCTTGAGACGTGAACAGGGCCATGTCTTATTTTTAGAAGGTAATAAGTCAGGCCAATTATGTTCTCTGTGGAAAGGCTTTTAGTGATTCAGAACACTATCTTTCAAGAGGCCCAAATTTGCTTTGTGAATTACTCTTCAGTGAGCAGAACCAAATACATTTATGGTAGGGCTAAAGAGCCACTGTTATGGCCAAGAAATGAAATTTAAAATGTTATCAGAAGTTTTTCTAGCCTAATCTGAGTTCAAATTATCATGTTCCCCATATGGCTAGAAAGGTGAGACAGGACATAAGGCCATCAGAGTGGTCTATGGGGAAGGATGCAATCTAACATGCCCTAGAACCAGGATACCTAGATGGGGCTCTAGGATGGACTTTTGGAGCCCGGGAACTTCATCTAACTAAGTAAAGGGAGCAGGGCTTTGGTGCAGTGGTTAAGACACTGCTTAGGACACGGGCATCCTGCATCAGGGCACCTGGGTTCCCGTCCTGGCTTCACTCCCAATTCTAACTTCTTGCAAATGTGCGCCCTGGGAGGCAGCAGATAATGGCTACGTGGAAGACCCAGATTAAGTTCCGAGCTCTTGGCTTCAACCTGGCTCTGCCCTGGCTGTTGTGAGCATTTGGGGAGAGATTCAGCAAATGAAATCCATCTCTCTCCTACTCTTCTCTTCCCCCTCCATCCTCCCTCGTCCTCTCCCTCTCCCTCTTGCTCTCCCCACCTTTCAAATAAATAAATAAATAATATCTTAAGAATGATATGTAAAATAGTGTGCCTTTGCAGCATCGATATCACCTGGGAATTTGTTAGAAATGTTGGAAGCTCTGGGAATGAGACCAACACCTCCTGTGTTGGCATGAGCCCTGATGCTAAAGTTGGGAATCACTGCACCATAGATAGGGTGGCCAGCTTTCCTCTCATGCCCTCACTTGTCTCCCACTACCTGCCTTGTTCAGCTCCAGCCACACTGACCCGGCAGCACCCTGGGCGTGCTCCACCTTGGTACACTGGCACTGCGAGGATCCATCTAACTCATTCTCCCTCAGATATACAAGGGTTCTTTGAAAATTTCACAGAAAAAAGAGATCTATTTATTTTGATACAAAACATTTTTAAAGTCATGCAGAGCGTTTTCATAGCAGGCTTGTTCCATGAACTTTGTGGAGTACCCTCAAATGTGTGGCCAACTACCTGGCCTTCATATCCCTGCCCAATGCTACCTTCTCGTTAAGCTCTGCCCTATTGTGAAGGAAGCACTGCCCCAGCCCACACCACCAGCATCCCTGGCCCTGTTCTATGGCTCTCCTCCATTTCTCTAAGTCATGACACCTTAAGTAATTAACTTGTGTGTGAAACTCTTTGCTTATTGTCTGCTTCTCTTGTCCCTAGAATATAAGATCCACAAGGACAGCAGCCTTTGCTTTGTTCCCTGAGTGCCTAGAATAATGTTTAGCACATAGTAGGTTCTCACTAGGTAACTATAAAATCAATGAATGAATACTTAAATGAATCCAGGTCTGACAAGGGAGAAAAGCTCTCTTTAGAAGCAACTCCGTCATCTTATATCCCGAGGGAATTCTTCCTGACAACCACATTGCTTCCACTGTCTCCACTGTTGTGTGGTTCTAGGTGTGCACATGCTGAGAAGGATGGGGGGAAAGTGTGGGAGAGGCTCAGGAACGAGGCTGGGCAGAAGGGAGAAATGCTTGTGCTAAGTCCCGTTGGATTATATTTTTGCCTTTCATGTTATGATTTCTGAGTTTTTATAATAAATATGTATTAACTCATTTAATCCTTGTATGAAATTTATTAAGGTAGAAATCACATTTATCCTTTTATAAATGAGAAATGAAATTTGGGTATAGAAAGGTTAATATTTTGACCAAGTTTACACAAAAGAGGTAGGACTTGAACATAGGAATCTTTGTAGTATAACTGTTAACAGCTATACTATATTGAACCATTCCAAAGTCAGTGACTTATAACTTTATGGTAACATTCAGAAAATGTTATTACAATTTCCATTATTATCTTTTCCCTACTAGGCTGAAAAAATCTTAAAAGAAGTACCATATCTAATTTATCATCACTACCTACCCAAGGCCCTGCGTGATGTTGATAGATGGATGGATGGATGAATGGATGGGCAGATGAAATTATGGATGGATGGAGGGGTGGATGGATGGTACATGGATGGATAGATGGACACACAGATGGACAAGGGTATAAATTTCAAGCTGGCTGATCCATTCAGCTCTAAGATAACTAAACAGCCCCTTGAACTCCAGAAATGAGTTAATAAGCTTTGGGTTTTTTTCTCAGCTTAAATCTGTCAAATGAGCCTAAGGTTTTGTAATTGAAAAAGTATGTAGGGGATCAGATAAGGGAAAGTGAATTATAAGGAAGTTTGTTTCTAGGTACTTTTGGCCACAGGAAGATCAATTTCCCCAGCTAACCTGCTTCCTTCCCCTGCAGATAAAGAGCAGTCACAGAAGGGGAAACAAAAGGTCTCTGGGCTGTGCCCTTTTCCTCTGTGCAGCGTTGGAAAGATGAACCTGCTTAGCCTTGATGACTAGACCTTAATTTCCAAGAGTAATCACGACCCAGTGATAAAAGTAAATTAAAAAGGAAAACTTTCTAGAGGGGAAGGAATGCTGAAAGAATGTAAATTGTACTGTGGCTCCCTGACTATGCTCATGAGTCCTTTAACCCTATTCTTCCTTCCTGCTCTGGCTCTATTTACTAAATAAACACAGTTTTCAGAAGACATTCGTTGATGCTTAAGCATAAGTTCTTACAAATGGATGACATCTTAGTAGAGGCAATGATGACGTTATCAGGCTCAGCCTCCCTCTTACGCGGGAAACTTCCAACTTCCTTCATCTCCTGCCTCTGATCCTGGTATGGCTGGAACAAGCAATGATCCCATTTCCACATGGGCCTGAGGATGGTCCAAGCCCTTCCTCTGCAGACTCCATGGCTGCTGCCCTCAGCTGGAATAATAAGGCACGGAGCCTTTGTCAGACATCAGTGCCCCTTAAAATAAGCACAGAAGCCCAGCTTGACACTCTGCACGCTTTGGAAATTTCCCTTGCATCAGGTAGCTTTAGAAGGGAAGTTATTGATCTCATCAGGACCTGACATGCATTATCAGCAGTGAGTGGGAGCTTCTCTCTACACCAAGGGAATCGGAACCTGCAGGCACTGTTTGTTTCTGTTTCCCCAGTCCCAAATTCTAATCCAAGGGCAGTTATCACTTGGGCTCCATGAGAACCACCTTTTAAGTTTTCAAAAAATACTGATATTTGAACCCAATCTAGAGATTCTGATGCACTAGGATGGAGGTGAAATTCAGGAAGGCATCTGTAATTTTTAGGAGCTCATGAGGTGAATTTGACGCACAACCAATTTCAGAAAATACCAGTAAGAGTTTTTAATCAGACGTCATCTTATATTATCTTTGGCTTTTTTAAATGAAGGTATCGTTAAATTTATTATGAGATGTTAAATTCTCCTGTTAGCACTTCAACAGTATAGAAAAATAAATAAGAAACTATCATCCTATAGTCTTATTACCAAGAAGTAACTATTGTTAACATTTTGGGGAATATTTTTCTGAACAATTCAACTTGCAAATATACATCATTTTAAGCATATGTCAGCTTTCTAAATAAACTTTACACACACGTAATAATCATTCTATTAATCAAACATATGTATCCTAATGACAGGCTTTGGCAAAAATTTTGTAGAAAATTGGAAATAATATAGGAGATTGTATAGGAACTCAGACAGATGGGGATATTTTGTGAAAAATTATTAGACAGTTCATGTTTACTAAGTGATATTCTTTTCTAAAAAAGTATTATTTATTTATCTATTTATTTATTTATTTGAAAGAGTTACAGAGAGAGAGAGATCTTGTATCTGTTGTTTCACTCCCCAGATGGTTGCAATGGCCAGGGCTGGGCCAGGCTGAAGCCAGGAGCTTCTTCCAAGTCTCCCACATAGGTAGCAGGGGCCCAAGCACTTGGACCATCTTCTACTGCTTTTTCCAGTACATTAGCAGGGAGCTGGATCAGAAGTGGAACAGCCAGGACATGAACCAGCACTTATATGGGATGCCAGCATTGCAGGCAGAGGCTTTATCTGCTACGCCACAATCCCAGCCTTACTAAGTCTATCTCATCCCATGTTAGAAGTTTTTGGGTTAGTGCCAACCAAAATGCCAGCAAATGAAACAAAATCTTCATAGAGGTGTATAGGAACCTTAGAAGGAAGTGAACACAAGTATTAGGTAAAATATAGGGCAGGTGAAAGAGTAGGGTTGGCAGATATAATACAGGATTTCAAATGTTAATTTCAGATAAATAATTATTTAATAGTAAATATATTTTAATTTGTTTACCTGAAATTCAGGTGTAAATAGCAATCTATGCTTTTTGCTAAATATGGCAACCCTAGGAGTAGGGAATCCTTACCTTTGCTGGGACAGAACTAAACCATGGTAGGCAAATATGCAGCCAGACTCCAGGTCAAGAACAAATTCAGCACAAAGGTTCATTGCCCTGATCTGTCTCAGAATCTGACACAGCTCTGACACAACACAAAATCAATCCCTAACCCACCCCGTACACCCCATGCTGCCCAGTTCAGTGCAAACCAATGGAACCTGTCATCAATCTAATACAGTCATCCTTTAACCTGCACTCCTTCCTTTGCTCATGTGGTGAGTCTCCTTCTTGCAGCTTCTTACCTAAATCCCTGCTTAGCTCAAGAAAATTTCCTTTAAAAATGACTTTGATTATTCATTTATTACTATTTCTTATGCTTCCTTTCTCAAAACAAAACTTAGAAATTTTAGATGGGAGATCCTGAGGACTCTGCTCTGCCCAGAGCCTTTCCCACCCACTGGCTTCCCCCGCCAGTAGTTCCTCATCTCCCTGAACGAAGATCAGAACCTCTCATGTCTTCGCACATTCCCTCCCAGGATCCCTCCTCTCAGAGTTGTCCGTCCCCAGTTAGCATCTCAGAAAACCTTGGCTTAGCTTAGTTGTGCAAAAGGGAGTGTGACCAGTGGTTCAAAATGGGGTGGAAAGGGAGGAGGCCAGGCCAGGCCACACCCTCAGGACATCCCTAGTTTCCACTGGGCCACCCACTTGCTGCACAGTCTGAGCCAAATCCCTCCTGCTGTGGAAAAGTCTGGAACTGCCAAAACCGTCAGATCAGCACCCAGAGAGGCAGAGCGATGGCACGGGAGAGGAAGGACGTGGGGGCAGGAGCCAGCCCCAGAAGCTGGAACGTAGAGTTCTGAACCTGGATGTTGAGCCACAGAATTGGGAAGACAGGTCGGAGGTGACAGAATACCCCTGGGGGAGGGGCTCGTGAGTACTAGACGGATGGAGAGAGGCTCCCCTGTCCCTGCAGGCTCAAGTACAGGCCAGGGCCCCCTAGTTTCCTCCCCCTCACGCGACAGCTGCCAGTCCAGCCCTCATTTTATAGGGACACCCGCGTGGAGTTGGGTAGCGACCCTGGGAGCTTCCTCTGTGACCCCCATACCTCGTGAACCCCCCGGGAACTTGATTCTGCCTCCTGTCCATGAAAACAAGTACTGGGGTGGCTGAAGGAACCAATTAAATATTTATATCCATTTTCTCTATCATGATTTTTATCTTTTTGCCTTCCCCTTGCACCTTGAATAAGTTTCTCAAGTTTGTCCAGGACTTGATTTTATTGTTTTAATTCTGATTTTACTGTACCCGAGATGGATTTTCATCTTGCTATGACATTCTTATTCTCCCTGCAGTCCTGACTTACCTTATTCATACCACTTCTCATCTCATCCTGTCTCTTTCTTAATGTAACCCTTTCTTATGGTTTTGTCTTGTTTCTTGGAGGCTATACCATTTGTAACCTAAATAAAGACCACAAATGGCATTGTAAGGCTTCTTGTTTCTAAAGCCTAGTCTAATATTTGCCAATATAAATTAAGTGTGGGTTGCACTTCGCCCAGAATTTTGTCAGCTTGGAGTCTGACTAAATTCCTTTCTCATAGCTATAGCAAAAGCAGGTAGGTGCCTATCTGCTGCCCCAATATTTTCAGCATCAGGTATCATAACCTCAGCATTAGTCATCTTTTCATCACTATAATTTAAATGCCTAAGAGAAACTAACTCATAAAGGAGAAGGTTTGATTTTTCTTATGGTTTTGGAGGTTCCCAGCCCAAGATCATGTGGCCCCATTGGTCTGGCATCTGATGAGGGTGGTGGATAGCAAAACACAAGCAGAGGAAGGTTCCCATGGTGAACCAGGAATCAGAGAGACAGGGAATGCACTCAGGCTGTCTGTGTGATATATCTTTATAAAGCCACCACGATTTGATTATTGTGATTGTGCCCCTCTAAGTGGAAAAATATTTCCTACTGACCCCTTGATCTGGAATAGGCAAAAAAGTCAACAAGAAGTGAACAAAAGCAGCTCGTAGTTATTGGGTGTTACTCTATAATCACCCCCCTGGAATGGGGAAGAGAGAGGCCCAAGTTCTATCTCGTTTTAACTGTGTACCCTTGAGCAAGATTCTTCCTGGTGTAAGTCCCAGTTTTCTCACCTGAAGAAGGAAAATAATAATAGTAACGTCTTAAAGATTAATGTAAAAATTAAAGACAGTATTGTAGAGCACTTAGAAGTCTTGGCAAATAGCAAATGTTCAATAAAAAATCAATTGGAGAAGAGAGACAAGTTCAATATTTGTGGGTGTCTAAGTGAAATTGCAGAATTTTGGAGCTGAGGGACAACATGCCAGAGGAGTCTCCGTGTTGCAGTGCCCTCCTAGACAACCAGGCTGCTCTCCTTATGGGACACTGCCCTCTGGACCAGCCTGCCCAGAAGACTAATCTAATTTGGGCCCCCACTCCCTAAGGATCCATTGCCTCGGCCTCAAACATCCCAGACCTGGAAAAAGAGCTAGTGATTCTGGAGAAAGCTCCCTCCAGCACTAATCTGGGGAAGCAGTTCAACCTCTCTCTGGGTTTCCAGGGCCTCTTCTGTGATGCTTCTGGTAGTAAGAAATAATGATACCATGAGAAGTTCCCATGGGGCCACCCTTAAAGAACAGATAAATGAGGACTGCTTTGGAGAGATGGTTCCTGACAGTTTGCTGTACTTCCTTATCTGGATGAAGAGTGTTGGAGGAGAAGGAGGCCATGTTTGGAAATGGAAAAATGCTGTGCCCTTCTCAGCAAAAGTCAGAATAGAAAAGCAGGTGAGGTTGCATAGAATGGATTTGGGATAGGTCATCCATTCTTTCCTTCTAGGATGTTTCTCTCTGAAGTAGCTATGGCAGCATCCTGAGCTGCTGGCTTGGCTGGGCTGATGTGCTTCTCTCCTGACTGCCTCTGTAGCCATCTCTCCTACTGACCCACCATCACCTGCATAGCAGAGAATGCTCCAGGATCACTCACAGATTCATTCTGGAGCTGCTCAAGACATTGCCCTCTGCTGACCTTTGGCTAACCTATACCCTGTGTGGAGTAAGGACCCTGACACATGTCCAGAAGGCAGAAGAAGCTCAGAATGCAGATGCTTCAATCTCTTTGTCAAAGTGGAGATTAGAATGATTCTCTGGCCTCCTTTATCTACAGGGCTGAAAAAAAATGGCAACTTGATAAAAATGAAAAGTGGCTACCCAAAGCTGTAGGCAGGCTTTGATGGCTGGGAAATTAATTAAGAAAGGAAAATCACCAAGTAATTTTTCCCGAGTGTGTTTGCTTTTTCTTTGAACATTTTTTTTCTTGTGTTATGTCATTGGGTTAATTGCCTTCTGACACTGAGTGACAATAAGACATGTTCACCTGCTAAGATAAAGCAAAGTTAATTGAAGGAAGTTAGTAATGAAAACATTGGACTCAATCCATTCCCAGTAGCATATGACACTTGAAGTTATAGCCAAAGTGATTCTTTCACTCTCACATAATATTTCTAACAGGCTGGTTCCCAATAAAACAGCTATCAGTCATCCAGGGCTCTGTGTCCATCACAGATGACGCAGGAATCTATAAACCATGAATCATGAACATCACTAGAATACAGAAAGCTATGGTGCTCATCTCTAGAAAATGCATTAGCAACATCTTCGGCATAGATGGAAGCCAATTGTTTCTATGTTTATCCATAATTTTATTTCTGAACATAGACTCAGATGGCTGAGTGCATTCATTTCTGAAATATGTTTACCCCAAATACACAAATTGTTTAGTTTGCTAAGTCCTTCAGTGATGGAAACAGTGCCTGATAAAGCATGAAGCCTAGTTGTTGGCTTAATTGGTTGTTTTGTTGTTAGATCTGTAAAGATGAAAAATGAGGAGGATGCCAGGCCTCCAACTCTGTGTAAACCCAGAGCCTCATTCTCTTAAAATACCAAAAATATCCCAACTTCTGAGGCACTCTTTGGCTAGCATCTGTCACAAATTCAAAGGAAAATGTTACAATCACCTAGTCAATGACAAAGCATACGCGATTCAGTTAGATGACTGCAACAGCCTGCAAGTGGCAAAAACCGCATGCATGCAGGAGCTTCTGTAAATGCTGGTCCAGGAAGGACAGACCCTGCACTGCTGATCAGGTGACTTCTGCCGCAGACACAGAGCAATTCTCCAGTCTCTGAGCTGCTGCCCTTCCAACCGTCCTCAAGGAGCAACAGATGTCCGTGTTTCTCAAATCAGGAACAGGAGAGTGGCAATCTATATCAACTGTATAAACTGTCATGGATGTTCTCTATTTATTCAGTAAGGATTATTCCTGCCTCAACAGCACAGCCAAAGACCAAGCAGACAGTGTTCCACTTTATTTTCCTGAAATTTAGATTAGACTAAAACTTTAGTTTATAATCAAAAGCAAAATGTAAAAGGTTAAAGTTAAAAGGAGACTAGTATAAAAAATGACACCTATTTTATGTATGCAAGGCATTCTGTATATCTATATCTGTATCTATATCTATATATTCCATATATCTCACAAGTATCTTCTCATGCGAGTATCATAGCATAAAGGAAGTAGATGGTACATTTATGAAAAGAGGATTTTGATAAAAGTATTATTTCTAAATTTGTGGGGCAAGATTTAGGAAAACTAAAACCGTATCCTGGGTCTGGTAAAACCAAATGCACCCTCAGTCCTAGGCCAGAAGGCCAAGAGTGGAAAGTAGTTTGTAGAACCTGAAGAGTATGGCCATAAAGACAAGGGATATGACCTGGTATAGAGGACAGATTTGTGGCCAACCAGAAGAGCTTAATGGACAAAAAATACCCACACTTCTCTGCTCCCACCCCCCAGCACCTGCCAATGCTCTCCATTGGCCAAACCCAACCAGAGGCTGGAGGTCAGGGACACCTGTGGATGCACACCCCTCAGGCAGGGTGGAGAAGTGAAGAGAACATCTTGAGGAGAACGTGGACATGCCCAGTACCTGAGGTGTGAAATTATCCCCATTTTACAAAGGAAGTCTCTGGGGCCTGGACACAAAAATGTCCATAGCCAAACCACCAGGATCCAAATTATAGCTACAGGAGTCTACAGGAGCCACTGGGCCACTGAGTAAAATAGACAAGTTCTGAGTGAGTTGAAGAACAGAAAAGATCCCACTAAAGCCCCCTACACCTGATGGTGAGAGGGGAGGGGAAGACAAGCAGGTGCTAAAGAATAATAGGAAGGAGAGAGTTGGAGCCATGGAGGGCAGGGAAGATAAGAAAGGGAAGACCAGGGGCCCTGGTAAGGCAAACTACCAAGGCCTGGCCCTGACAAGGACCCTTTCCTCCAGGAGCCATGCAAACCTGGCTCTCAAGGCACAGGACAGCCGTTAGAATTCCACCATCAGACCCATGGCCAACTGGATCCCTGAGATAAAATCATTAGATGTCTAAGCCAACACATTATTCCCCAAATTTTCCCCTGTTTGAGGACAGAATACAAGGTGTCAAATGTAAAAAAAGAAGTTTCTTTGGTCCCAGCCAATAGAGGAGACTAAATGAGAGTCCTCTGTAGTGAGGTCAGTATGTGTCATGAAAATGCCTGACGCTCATTGTCCTTGGTACAAACCAAACCTAGCACAAGCCAGAATCTAGGAACTTGGGCTCCATGGAAGAGTGAAAATGAGCCCTCAGCTTGAATTTAGGAACTTGAGTTGAGGTCTTGATAAGTCATTTTCCAGCCTACCTCAGTTCTTCATGCCACCATCAATTCAGTTTCTTTTTATACAAAATGGTGTAATCATGGGCCAGTCCATGAATGCCATATAAATTTATTGTGAAAATCAAGCAGCATAAGGCATAATTATAAACTATAAAATATGTGAAACACAAAACATATTTATATTACTCAAACCTGATTTAAAAGTAAATTTAAAAAAAAAAATAGCCCAAAAACAAAACCCAGCAATTGAGATGGAAAGTATATCTATCTTGTTTTCAGAAGCCTCCTGATTATTGAATCATTTCCAGTTCTACCCACTATCTCTAACCCCATGACCCAGTAGAGGGTTGAAAGGGAAAAATTTACATAAAATGTAAATGTGACCGTGACTCATTTCTTGGCAATTTTCCTGAGTGAAATATAATGATAAGCTAACATCTGCCTTTGCCTTTCCTCTGCAATGTGCCTTTCCCTAATCCCATGATCCTAGTGAAGCTCTAGGCAGCTTGCGAGTTCCAGGCACATGCTTTGGTAGGGATCATAGCATCTTCTTTTGAATGGGTATGTTCTTGGGACCCAAGAAAACCAGTTTAAAAAACTGGGTCCATATTTTCCTTCTTCTGCTGTACCTTTGTGCCAATAAGATAGTCACAGATGGGCAAAGGATGATTCAGGCAGCAAGAGTGAGGTCACTCATTTAACCAGCTTTACTGAGTGGTTCTTCAGTGCCAGGCACTGTGCCCAAGGGATGAGGAAAATGAGATAAGTGAAAGCAGACGACAGTGCCCTGCCCAAGCTCATTCACAGGTTAGTGGGGAAGTTGTTCAAGTAAACCATCAATTGAGGTTCACTGTGATCTTTCCATGAAAAACTCAAAGCAGGCAAATAAATCTACATTTGAAGGTTTTCACCATCTAAACAGGACTACAACGTAAAAATTTGATACCTTGTCAGCACATTTTGCTTATGTCAGATATTTCTTAGAATATTTGGCATGACATGAATTCAAGTTGAAATCCTCAGATCTGGGTTTTTTACAGTAAATTCTCTGTGAAGTTATTTGAAGACGGTTTGGGCACAACTCAAAAAACTTAAGTCCCCATGGATAATCAACAGTAACTACAAACCATAAAAATGACCAACTTGTGAAACAAAAACAGGATCCTCCTTGGTCTAGCGAATTTCCAGTGACATTGGTGACAGAAGCACTGATTTAATTAAAATTTGTCTTTCTTATTGGAGAAAATCAACCTAAGGACACAGGATGAACAGAACATGTGCCCATCAGGGCTGCTGCAAAATAACAACTAGAGAGTCCAGGGTAGAGGAGTCAATATTTATATGAGGCCAAAACCTTGTGTTCTATAATCAAAGATAAGAGTTCTATAATCAGAGGGAAAAAGAGCAGAGGGAAAAAGGACTGGAAGGAGGATAGGAACAATGAATATAGGGCTTCAGGATGCACCCTCCTTTAGAAAAGGAGTTCAATCTCATATGTTATTAATCTGCCAAATTGACTTTCACAGTGACACATGACATGCATTAAAATGTTGTCAAAAATGAATTAGAATCTCACGAATTAATTTATGCATTCCAACTGGTTTTGAACTCCTGGATGAACTCAGAGATGGGCAGATTGACCACAGACTTTCAAAACTGGAAGGAAATGTAGACATCTTTTCTGGATAACCTCATCACCCTCTCAGGTGAGGAAACTGAGTTTCTAAGGAGTTAAGGGACTTGGACAAGGTCTACCAGATAGTTGATAGCAGGGCTACATCTAGAAAACAGGGTCTACATTTGAGGATGATCATAAAAGCCTAACAAACCAGGATAGGAAATGACAGCTGGTCCACTCACACAATCACATGAGTCAGAAAACTAGCTTTTAAGGCCGGCGCCGTGGCTCAACAGGCTAATCCTCCGCCTTGCGGCGCCGGCACACCGGGTTCTAGTCCCGGTCGGGGCGCCGGATTCTGTCCCGGTTGCCTCTCTTCCAGGCCAGCCCTCTGCTGTGGCCCAGGAGTGCAGTGGAGGATGGCCCAAGTACTTGGGCCCTGCACCCCATGGGGAGACCAGGAAAAGCACCTGGCTCCTGGCTCCTGCCATCGGACAAGCGCGGTGCGCCGGCCGCAGCGCGCTGTCCGCGGCGGCCATTGGAGGGTGAACCAACGGCAAAAGGAAGACCTTTCTCTCTGTCTCTCTCTCTCTCTCACTGTCCACTCTGCCTATAAAAAAAAAAAAAAAAAAAAAAAAAAAAAAAAAAAAAAAACACTAGCTTTTACTATGCTAAAGTTTGAAGAAGTACAGTTAACCACGCAAATTAAGGTCCATTTTAATAATCGACTAGAATCCTTTCATTGAAGACAACCGTTCTTGTCAATTCTGATCGTATAAAGAAATTACATGATGAGTAGGTAGCTACAGAGTCCCAGAAGGGACAAAAAAGCAGCCTACGTTGAAGGCCGTGGCAACCCATTCTCCAGGAAAAGTAACAAGAGTAAATCTGCCCTATTTCCCTACCATAGGTTTTTAGGAAATTCAGATATAAGCCCTACCCTACAGAGCTCTTCTCTGGGAATCTCCAGATTTCAGTCCTGGCCTTTCATGTGAAAAACACAGAGCTACAATGTAGCTGCCTCATCTACCAGGAAAATGTTAGAACTGTGACATCTGGGGTAGAGTGTTCTTACATGCATGTCCCTAGGCAATTTTGTTCATGAAATACTGCAGAACTGGCAGTCTTTGTAAATGTCTTTCTGGGAGAATTGATTCATAAACACTATCGGTGGCATAGAGTACAATGGTCCCTCAGCTTTTGGATTTTACAGACTAGTACATTTTCAAATAAATTCAGGCTTCTCACTAGTAACTTTCTAGTTTGCTAAGTAAAGACATTTTTTTAAAAACACATCTGGATCATAAAAGAAGGATCATTTTAAGTCTCAACAAGGAGCAAGGATATGTATACTCAAAAAAATGTGATACTGTAAGTTGAACCAGTTCAACTTTATGAAAATCTATATTGCCTTTATTTTTAAAATTTCACACTGGGGCAGTGAAAACTTTGACATGGTTATTTTCAGTTAGTCCACAGACAGCATTTGGAAACCATGATCTTACTCTATCAGAAAATACCTCTGTCACCACAGATATTTTTTTTGGACTAGATACTAGCTGATTTAAGAGGAAATAGATTCTGAATACAATGGTTTGAGAGATTTTACCCACGGGACTACTCAGAGGGCTGTGGGCAGAGTCAAGGGACCAATGAGGATGGCGAGACACCTAAGACAAGCACCTCCAGGAAGCTGTTAGCACCCAAGGCCCAAGGGCCATGAGCAGGAAGCAGTGCTGACAGATCTCAGGAGAACTTAGACCACAGAAGAGCCATCAGGAAGCCCTTGTAGTCATGCAGTAATCCAGCTACTTTCAAAAAATACCATTCCGAGTAAGGAAGGAGCCAGTAAAATATACCTTGACACCTCTCACCTCTTGTCCCCCACATTCTTGTTGGACCCTCCATTGGCTGCACCAAACTAGAATCCAGGAAGCAAGGGAACTCAGGTGATGTGACCTATAGGGGTCTGCCTCCTGGGGCTAAAGCAGAGCAAAAGAGAGAGAGAATGGGTCTGGTGATAGGCATAGGGAGGGGTTGGAGAATAGCCAATGCGAAACAACTAATTACAGAGTTATAATAAGTGGTTGTCTACATAGGGGCACAAAGTTGTTAGAAATATAAAATCTTTTCTTTAGTCTAGAAATCAAAAGAACAGGCTGGACAATATTTTCATATGTTTACCCTTCTTATACCACCGTTTTCTTTCTGGTGCCATTTTCCTGTTGAAGATTTCAGTACCCAAATTAAAGTCAAGGTACACATAAACTTTGTTCTCTAAAACTTTCCTGCCCTAAATATGTTTGGGATTTATAACTATTAGTCATTCAGTTCTGATTATTGTTTATATACTTGTTTTCTTAATTTTGTTTAAAAATTATACAAGGGTGCTTCAAAAGTTCAAACAAAATTGAATTAGAGCATTTTATTTTGACATAAAGAATTCTTAAATTCTGAGCATAGTTTTCTCATGTATTTTCCATGAACTTTTGAAGTACTTCATATGTATTAATCCAGAGGAAATTTTCATATAAATTAGACCTGATTTGATCCACTTCTAAGGAGGAAAGAGGTCAGTAGCATAATTTGTATCAGTAGAAAATGAAGTCCCAAAATCACGACAGAGCCTGATGAGGGTGCAGTTAAAGAGACACTCAACTGTCAAAGCCCCTATCAATTGTTCTTACTCATAAAAAGTAGAATATCTTTCTTTGCTAAGATCATTAATTAGGTTCTGTGTATACAGAAGGAGACACATGGGCACAAAGAATGTATACAAAATTGCTTAGCATAAGAATGTGAAAAAAACTGTCCAGAAGGTGTCAAAGGTCAGAAAAAAGAGGAAAGAGAGATAGGAACCCCCACTCAGAGGGAACAAGCAATATAGCATGAAGCTAGAGACCATGTGGGACAGTAGCCACCTGTGACAGGAGGGCTCAAGGGCTTTGATGAACAGGTAAGTGGTATGTGGTGTTTAGTGGCTTTGTAATTCATTTGTAATGTTTCTCCACAGACTTCAGTAAAGTCTGATATATATGTAATGTATACAAAAAAAAAAAAAGAGCTGAGTTCCATTTATAGGCTGAATATGAGCAGAAACACAGCAGTGGTAGGAGGAGAGACCCTAGCACAGCTGGGAATCCAGAAGCAGAAGACACTAGAGCTGTAAAGAACTGAGATAAGAAGAGCCATCAAGAATTCACAGGACTCTTGAAGAAGCCATTGGGTTGCCTTTAGAATATCAGACAGTCACTCAAGTCAATGTTATATAGTACATGTGAATTAAACACTAAGTTGAGAGAGCCATTGATCGTTGAGACTTTGGGGACTCCAAGTGCTACTGTTATCCAATTGAAGTAGAATCTAAATTCACTGATTGAGTGTTTCATGCTGCCTCTATTTCTGATACTCCATATTTTATAAACACATCATGTAAAATGTATATTTGCCAGAAATTAGCCCTCAAAATATATGCATAGAAATAGTCATAAGTAAAAAGAAAAAGTAACAGATGTTTCAGTTTTTAGGCCACTACTACAATCTTTGGACAGAGAGCTATTGTTCTCTTTTACTCTCTCTATGAAATAATAGTGTGTCATGCTATGGTTTAGTCTTAGAGTCTTGTAAACTTCCTTAAGATTTTCAAAATGCTTTAAAATAAACCCATCCAACCTCAGTATAAGAATGTTAAATATTTTGTTATTTGCAGTTGCATATAACATTCTTTTTAGAGCAATGGAATATAATGGAAATAGTCCTATAAAGGAAGTCTGGAGACCTCAGCAAGAGTCTAGCTTTGCTTTGAAGTCTTGGATAACTACAGATTTGCCTTTCAAGACTTTAACTTCTCTCTCCTAAAATGAACAGATTAAATAGTTTGATGGCTAAAGACAATGAGTAAAAGTAAACTGGCATTCTAAATAAGCCCATAAATTCATCAGATTACCTTTCCCTTTTAATTCTTCTGTGCACCTGCTCTGTCAATTTACCAGCAACGATTGGAGAACTCAGTGATCAGCCACCTTAGTGTTTATAGCAGTCAATGTGGAATCATTGACTTTACTACACTACTTTTATTTAAACATCACTCATACATCAAATCTAGATCAAATATGAGATTGGCAAATATTGGTTTTTAGGAATTCAAAATAAGAATAAAATATAACTCCTACTCTTGAGGAGTTTCCATCCAAGTGAGAAGATGGATCTGTAAACAAAGCCATATGATCAAGTTATATAAAAAGCCCAAGGGAAGATAAGTGCACTGGCTGAATATTCCAAAAGAGTTGGGACATTGAAAAGGGCTCCACAAAGAAGGAGTTGGAGCCCATAGCAGTGGAAGAGGAGCAGCACACACACAAAGGTATTTGGGAGAGCAAACAGGTTTGGAAACTATTACCTAGTGCAGCATGAAAATTGTGAGATAAGTAGATGGGAAGGAAAGTGAAATAAAGTTGCAATGGTAGGTAGAAGAATGTGGTCGAGGCTGATAACTCTCAGAAACAACCAGAGTTTCTGTGGTAGCTGAGAATGTAGCCACTCCGCTAAAGATTATATCTGCCATTGGCCTTTCTGCCAGAGTAGTGTAGTCTGTGACTAAGTTCTAGCCAATGAGATTGTAAGTGATAAATGCCACTAAAAAGCCTGATGTGAATTCCTCTGACCCTGTCCCCTTCCCACTGGATAGAAGATGGAAATAATAAAAGTAGCTTCTTAACCTAGAGATGATAGAATTGCCCTACTGTGTATGGACCACTCATACCTCTGAACGTTACATGAGAGATGAGTACTACATGAGAGGTAGACAATCCTATGTAAGTCATGGTATTTTAAGTCTTTTTGTTGTAGCACTGATAACTAATTGGAACAATCACAGCAGGCAAGAAGGTGAATGGCCTGACTAGGCACATGTGAGGCAAGGGAAGACATGAAGGAAAGAGCCTGAAAAACAGAAAGCAATGAACCACCTATGACGGAAAACATCACAAAGTCCACAGAAAATAGAATTAGAAGATAATGCACATTTCCATGAACGTTTTGAAGCTCTCTCCAACTGAGAGAGGCTCTGGAAAGAACATTGTTTCATGTAATCCTCACAACTACTTTGGAGATATTATTATTTGCCTATGAAAGATGAGGGATTTCCCATTTACCTAGTTTAGGTGTGCTCAGGGTCTCCCAGCCAGTAAGCAGCAAAGTTGGGATGCAAATCTAGTTTCCTCTGTCTTTAAAGCTGGTGTTTCCCAGGGCCCACCTTCCATCTAAGTACTAGACAATCTGCAGTAGGGGTGGAGTTGACCACACTGAGGTAGGGTGAAGTGGTAAACAGACTGCAAATGAGGCAGAACTGACGGGAACTGATGACTGACAGAGTCTCTCGGAAGACAAGAAGAATTACTTATTAACTTATTCATTATCCGGGCATGAATCCAAGATTTTGTGGAGGGTGATGGGTTGTCACTGACCTGTTTTTGTTTTTTCCTAAGTGGGATTCACTATTTTTTCCCTTGTTCTTGTCGAAGCTCATTCAGTTTCTGTTCACACTTTGCATGCCAACTGTGGTTCAAAGACACTTGCAGGGAGTGTCTCCAAAGGCTTCTGCACCCCTGTCAGGGTGTCCTTGATTTCTTTTCCACATCAAACACTGGAGATCAACCAAATCTATTGATAGATGCTGTGCAAAGCTGGAAAACTGTTTCTATCACTCCTGGCAATCATTACCATGGCATTCCATCTTTTGCTTGAATCAGTGGTCTAATATGGAGTGGCAGTTAAAAATCACTGCTCATTGCTTGCAGAGAAAGTGCTTTAACTGAAGTGTGTTATCTATATAGTACAGTAACATTGAGACAGAAAATTGTGGTCATTGTTCAGCAAAGATCTCATGGAAACAGCCAAAAAGAGTTTGGGAATCAAATTGACCTTTCATGGAAGGTGTACCCAGTGACATCTTACTTTTATCTTTGTATTAGTTTCTTTACTACAGTGAAGTACCTGAGACAAGCTGCCTATGAAGGAAAGAGGTTTATTAAGCTCACAGGTTTGAAGGTTCAAGTCTAATATCTGATGGCCACATGGGTTGGGGTGTGATGAGGGCAGTGAAGGAGCACTGGAGAGGAAGGAATGCATGGCAAGCAAGAAACAGATTGATGGCTGGCTCAGGCTTTTCTAATGAACCCTCCTGAGAGAACTAGCCAAATCCCTAATCATCTAAGAACCTCTCACTAGGCCCACCTAAAACCATAATTGGACTACATTTCTGCCTGTGTAGTATCATTAACTTATTACTTTGGGGTTTAAATTCTTGCATGAATTTGGGAGCAAAGTCATTTTCAAACTATAGCAATCCAGCACAGATTTCAAAGCAATTCTGTATTTATTGCGAACTTTTCCCTCTGAAGTACTGTAGGTAGCAGGCCAGGTACTGGTAGGTAGGAAGATGGAAATCAGCCCATGTGTGTGAGAAGGGCCTAAGAAAAACAAAGACTGTAGAAATGTAGCAGTCTTGGAAGCGTGACTTCAAACAAGTCTTATCCATACCCCAGTAACTTTATAGGTGATCGATTCCTGCCTTGCCCCAAGGAAAGCACCCCAGGGAATCCTCTCTGCCTGGTGCCAAGAGGGCTACCAACTCTGAGACTATTGAATAATAAAACCTCAACAATAATTTCACCTGTTTCACACCCAGCAAACCTTTTGTCCAAGAGAACAGGGTGCAGGGGAAGGAAAAACAGCAGGAAGACCTGGACCCCTTGCCCTTTTCAAGCCCCAGCCTAAATGCACACTGTGCTCTCCCCTTTCAGTTCTTTGCTGAGATGAGTGGCTGGCCTGTCAGGTATATCCTCTCTATCAAACTCTGTAACCTTGCTTGCTCCAGTCTGAACGGTGGGGCACTCTCTCAGATCCTTCTAGAGGTGCTTATCCATTCTGACATATGCACCACCTCATTAAACATTGCTGCTCCCTTGCTTACCACTACTCTCTGTCTCACATCTAAAATTCTTTTCTTACTGGAAGAAAAGAACTTCTACTGCAGCTACGTCTGCTAACAGGAAGAAATATCATCTCCACTTACAGGATTAGGATCAAGCAGTTGGGTGTCTTGCCCGAACTGTCTGAGCTTCTGTGGCCTTAGAACTCACAGTAAGTAAAGTATGACTTTAAAACCTGTCACAACTATATACCAATATGTGATAATGTCAGCAAAACAGTAGAATCTTCTATTTCATGACAGTCTCTGCTTTCTAACGTTTGCTCTCTTTCAAATATCCTCCATCATTTTGCAAAATAATAATTATAATACTGATGATAATGTTATTCTCAAAGAAATGAAAGCACTGACAATGTTAGAGAAATGCTCTCATGGAAACTCAAAGCGTTTTTCAGATCATGAAAAGGTTGTTTGCAGGGCTCATGTTTCTCCTTACAGAAGCTGATGACTAGGGAAGAAACTTCAGCAACTGTCTAGGGCACATGTGGTGTCAAGAATGTGTAGACAGATCGGAGAAGAAATTCAAAAGTTAAATGCTCCCTCTCATTTCAACTACTAGGTAGTAATCTCATAAACTTCCGGAAGCCATATCAACTCCCTCAGCACTGTCCAGTCCTGGGAGCCAAACTCACAGTGCCAGTTCTTGTGTATGTCAGACATCAGGCAACTGACAAACTATAGGGCACACTCAGAGTGCAAGCCTTAGATGCTGCTAGGTCTCTCCAGAGCACAGATGCTGTATTATTCATCTTCGGATTTCTAATGCATAGGATACTCATTAAATGTCTGTGGGATTATAAGAAATCCAGATTAAAAATACAAAGTCTGCCAACATTTTGCCAAAGTAGTATAATAGGTGAATCCACTTCTATTTTTACATATGACTACTCCAACCCCAGCAGTGCACTTAAGAGGATTGTTATCAAAATACCAGAAGGGACCCTGCTTCTGCCTCCCCCTACCTCTCTGGGTCTCACTCTCCTGTAGTCTCTTTTTCTATGCTTTTTTTCTTTACCTCTTTGTATTTCTGAATGTTTCTGTCCTTTTCCTCTCTCTCTTCCTATCCCCCAGTAAAGTCCCTTACAATTCCATGGGTTATCTAGAAATAAACACAAATTGTAAGTCATGAATTACCTAAGAAAAAACACAACTTATAAATCATAGTGAAATTCTTTATGAATTATTCTGAGTAGGAATCATCAATATTACCATTAGAATCAAACTAAAACTGTACTCCATAAAACTTACTAACAAGAATTAGTGAAAAGAGAAAATATTCCAGAGAGTATGTAGTTAGGAAAAAGCTAGCCCAAGAAAACTTCACTTTGTAGAAAAAACATCCATAGGAGAAAAATTCATTATGGCCCAAGCTTTAATCATTTTTTAAAATAACTTAGCAGTGCCAAAAATGAATACTGGCATAAATTAACTGAAAAAATTAATCTTAGTGAAAATAATTTTAGTAAAATAAAAATGAAAATGGAAAAAATATAGAAAACTATTGCCAGCGCCGCAGCTCAATAGGCTAATCCTCAGCCTTGCGGCGCCGGCACACTGGGTTCTAGTCCCGGTCAGGGCACCAGATTCTCTCCGGTTGCCCCTCTTCCAGGCCAGCTCTCTGCTGTGGCCAGGGAGTGCAGTGGAGAATGGCCCAAGTGCTTGGGCCCTGCACCCCATGGGAGACCAGGAGAAGTACCTGGCTCCTACCATCTGATCAGCGCCAGCAGCAGCGGCCATTGGAAGGTGAACCAATGGCAAAGGAAGACCTTTCTCTCTGTTTCTCTCTCTCACTGTCCACTCTGCCTGTCAAAAAAACAAACAAACAAAAAAAAAAAAAAGCAAAGAAAACTATTAAATAAACTCTATAGAAAATTAATCAGGGAATTAAATTGGCTAAGTGGTCTGTATTCCAGAAATTGGTTTCATGAACCAAATTATTCTATACTGGAATAATTCTGACTGCAGTTACTTTATTATATGTTCTTGGAGTCAAAATATTAAGTTCAAAACAGTGGACCCTAAAATTCTCTACCAATAATATCAGAAATTTGAAAGCCCACAAATTATTTCCTTAGCTAAGAAAAACTGTTCTTTGAAGTTGAGTTTTCATGTCTTCCAGGTAAAGGGATGGTAATAGATTATTTTCCCTTATTTATTTAATTATTGATTACCCAGATATAGCTTCCATTGTTTCTATAATTGTAATTCTATAATTATTATTGTTTCTAACATTTTAAAAACTAAATTTCAAGTCAGTATAAATTAAATCAGATCCAGGCAAAAAAAAAATATTCTTTTGGGTCACATAAGATAAAGTTTTAGGTAATTAAACCTATGAATGACATAGTTAAAGCCATATAAAAAACATGTTCTCACTTTGAGAAATAAAAAAAATTGTCTCACTTTACAAACTGAAGCAGAAATTTCCACCTTTTCATTTCTGAGATTCTGTAAGATACTGTCTGAGACATCATAGAATCCCTACAAATCGTGGAGTTTGAAGTAAAGTCCTCAAAAGCAAATTTTTAAATTTTATACATCCTGCTTTGGAGAGTATTTAAATTACACATCATTATGGTATACTTCATTCAGTGCAATCATAAGAAAATAAAACACAGTAAGTCAATGAGCAAACAAGATTAATCAGATGATCAGTGTAAAATTGGATTAAGTAAATAATCAAAAGATTTATGAATTTGTGTCAAAAATTTTTTCCTCTGACTTTAGCATGTATATTTGATTTCACTTAAAACATTAAACATTGTTAAAAATATTCCTATGTAAAAGCATTTTCATTAATTTCCATTTTCTGTGTTTGTGATTGGCATGATCCATACGTTGACCTTAAAGTGCATCTTAACAGCCCTTAGCAAAATACGCTAGAAACTCATTCAAAAGTCACTGTTGTGCCACAAACCATCTGCCAGAGCAGCCAACAAGGCTGCTACTTGGTTCCCATTATTATTAGCCAATCTTCCCACTTCCATGTACAGGTCATCAAAAAGAAGCTAACAAAAAATGACAATTTCTGCTCATTTTCCTGTATATACAATATCCTTAATCATATAAAACAAACCCTTCAAGCAAAAACTTGGATTTTATGCAGAACCATGTATAAAAGAAAAAAAAAAGATTCAGAGACCACTGAAGCATTGTTCCTTGGCAAACTGTAACTTATGACATTTAAATAATGATAAAAATGACAATAACAATATCACCATAATAAATAGGAAATAACTATATAATAACACCAGCTAACACCGAGGCACTCACTATTCTAAGCGTGTGTGTATTAAAGTTTCACTAAAAGCGATGGAATAGGTGCCGTTATTGACTCTGCTTTAAAGACGATGTGTTCAGAGAGGTCATATAACCTGCCTGCATTCACACAATGAGGAAATGTCCACCCAGGACCTGAGTACAGCTGGTGTAGCACCAAAGTCTTTGCAGTTCAGCCTCCCCAGATTAGTATGTGTTTGGAGAGAAGGATGATTGCATACAGAAACTAAAATTCCATTTCTATAGCAATTGCTTGTGAACTTCAGACATAAAAGTTTCCATTTAACAAGAGAGGCAACTCCCTTAGAACTGTAAACTGAAGACTGTGAACTCTCTGGCCAAATCCTAAGAGTAATGTCCTATCCTACATGGGAATTTTTTGTCTCATCTTAAAATTTTCCTTCCCTATTTGACTACAACCTGCTTGCCCTTCAGAGTTCAGTCCCTCAAGAATTCTGGGTGAATGTCTTTATCTTGTTTTCTTCATTGCATTTATGGGTCACAGCTGCCTTATCTCTTTAAACCTAACACCCACCATGGTGTTGGTTTCCATTTGCGTTTTGAAAGGATCATGTGAGACAAGGAATGGAATAATACCAGCATTCTCAATTATGGTTCCCTCATCCTAACACCTCTCAACTCCACCCGTCACAACCCTAACAAGTTCAGCCAGGCAGTTGTGCAGTCAAAACCACTGTGTAAATGAAAAAGTGAGGAGGAAGCTGAAAATTAAAATATACCCAATTAATGTTAACTTTCACTGGAAAATCATGCATTTACTCCCTAACAGTAACATGGAGCAGCATTTACTTATTTACTGCACAAATGTTTCAGGAGACTCTGCTGTGCAGGGGACACAACGTGAAAAGGGCCTGGCAGACTCTGCCTTGAGGAGTTCGCAGGACAGGCAGGCAATTCCAACAGAAAGGCAAGGGAGAGAATTAAAAATCCAGAGGTGCTGAGACGCTGTGGCAGCGAGGTGTGAAAGGGGAAGAAATGTCAATTCTCCTTGTTGATGGGCAGGAAAAGCTTCATGGCAGCTAGGATGCTGTGGCTAAGTCTTCAAGGAAGCGATCCTAAGGCAGTGCAAGCAGGTGGTGGAGGGAGGCAGGGGCATCCCAGGCGGAAAGTGCAGGACAGAGTTCTACAGACTTAAAACACAGCACTCTTTGAGGAGTCTGCACGGAGTTCAGAGGCTCCAGTGTCCTTCAGCCAGAGGAGCGGTGTGCAGGGAGGGGTGAGGCCGGCGAGGGCTTGCAGCCCCATGTACACCTGTGTGCTTTCTCTCTGGGAACAGCATGGACAGGAGGGGACAGGCATAGAGATCCCTGGCTGACTAGGAGGTTCTTTCCTGAGTGAAAGATGCTGAAGTTAAACAAAGGCATTGAGAGAGACTCAGTTGGCCTCGCTGGCACCTCTATGGGATTTAGAAGAACCCCACTTTGAGTTCTGTGGTCCCACCAGCTGGGATGCAGCTGGCCCTCACCACCTTCTGTCAGGTGCCTTAGCACGGTGCACAAGATGCCTAGCCCGTAAAGTGGCCTTGGCAGCCGGTGTGGGGCAAAGAGGAAAGGACTTCATGACTGAACGGAGTGTGGGATGTGAGAAAATGACAAGCCTAGGATGACTCCCAGATACCTAATTTGGAGCAATATGTGAGTGGTGGCACCATTTACTAAGAAAGAAAACTGATAAAAATAGATTTGTAAGATCAGAGAACCAGGTGACAATGAATGCTTTTAATGGACAGTTGTTGGAGAATCAAAACCTAATTGTCTACCCAGGGGAAGCCTCTCTTTGATCAGCAGTGCCGAATTCTGCTAGGACGTCGCTTCCTCTGCACTGCTACAGCTGCCCTGTGGCTGCAGAGTCTTCATCTGAGGCCCCCAGTGGCTTGTCTGCTTCCAGTCTCAGTGGTGGGAACCTAAAGGATAGGTCCTCTCAGAGAGCCAACCATGCATGATGAGAGCTGACCTGGGACACTGGGAGCTGAGTCTGGGCTTCCCCAGCCCTGGGACCAGGAAGAATTTCTGAGGCTTTCTCTGTGCCTATTTTTCTCTGACATGGTATAATAACCACGCCAGCAGTTACCAAGTAGACCATTAGTCCCATGATGGCTAGGGCCATAGACAACTCCTTCCAGGAGCTCCAGGACTAGACGCAAGTGCCATATAGAGGGGTGCCCAGGAATAATTATTGCTGATTGATACTGGACTCTTGTGAAAGTAACAATATCCTCCTCAGGGCAGTGTCTGTCAGGATAGGCTAAGCCATGCAATGGGAACACATAACTCCCAAACCTCAAAGGCTTGGAGAACAGAGATTTGCTTCTCAAAGAGGCAGGTTAGCTGTAGCGCATTGTCTCCACTCCTAGATTCCAGCTGATAGGTAGCCACCATCTAAAACTGTGCTGCCCATTAATGTAGTCCCTAACCACATGTGACTACTTGCATTCATTAAAATTCAGTAAAGTTAGCAATTCAATTTCTCAGTTGCCCTAGTCACACTGCAAGAGCTCAATATCACATGTGACCAGTGGCTACTCTATTGGGTGGTATAGATAGAGAACATTTCCATTATTACAGGATGTTGTTCTGGTCATGCCAAGTTACAGCACTGGGCTTTAGAATTCTCCCACCAGCAATTAGATAGCAAATGTTCCATCCAATGGCTAGGGAACAAAGAGTGAATTCTTCCTTGTGTCCAGCAGATAGAGAGCCAGAAATACTTGGTGACCAGCATTTTTGTTCATGATTTCCAAAGAGATCACCACCCTTCTCTTGTCATCATCCAGGACAGGATTAAGGAAAGCAGGACTCATAATTTGGACCTGTGAAAAGAATAGAAAAAATTCGTCAATTGATTTGCTCTAGAATGTCACAAGTAGGTTGTGAGTTGAGCATTTAAAGAGTAACAATGACAGCAATGACATTTCTCTGAGCTCTTCTTCTGCCTTGTGAGCCTTATCTTCAAAATGACCCTGTGTAGGTCTATTGTAATCCCCACTTCAAGTAGGAGGCAACGGGGGCTCAGAGAGGATGAGTGATTTAACCAGAAGTAGTCTACCTGACTTCCAAACAACTGCCATGTTCTAGACAGAGATGGGAGTTTTATATGTCAGTTCCATAATGATGACTTCATTTTTTTTTGACAGGCAGAGTGGACAGTGAGAGAGAGAGAGAGAGAGAGAGAGAGAGAGAGAGAGAAAGGTCTTCCTTTTGCCGTTGGTTCACCCTCCAATGGCCACCGCGGTCAGCGCACTGCAGCCAGCGCACCGCGCTGACCCGAAAGCAGGTGCTTCTCCTGGTCTCCCATGAGGTGCAGGGCCCAAGCACTTGGGCCATCCTCCACTGCACTCCCTGGCCACAGCAGAGAGCTGGCCTAGAAGAGGGGTAACCGGGACAGAATCCAGCACCCTGACCAGGACTAGAACCCAGGGTGCCAGTGCTGCAGGCGAACGATTAGCCTAGTGAGCCATGGCGCTGGCCCATAATGATGACTTCAATCCTAACTTCTAATTCTACACAAAGACCTGCTGTGCTTTGAATACGGTTGGTCCTCTCTGAAATCCATGTTGAATTTTAATCTCTATTATGCCATGTTAAGAGGTGGAGCCACACAGAACCTTTGAGAAGTAATTAGAGCTTTGCCCTCCTGGAAGGATTAATTCATTCATGGATTAATGAATTTGTGGATTAATGAGTTAACTGGAAACCACTTTGGAATACTTTGGAGTACTAAGATTCCATTCCCAGTTCTGGCTCCTGATTTAGCTTCCTGCTAATGCAGACTCTAAGAGGCAACAATGATGGCTCAAGTAATTTTTTTTTTACAGCCATGCATGTGGGAGACATGGATTGATTTCCCAGATCCCAGCTTTGCCCTCCCTCACCCCAACTGTTGCAGGATTTAGGCAGTGGATGTCTCTCCTCTCCTCTCCTCTCCTTCCCTTCCCCTCCTCTTCTCTCCTCTCCTCTTTTCTCTTTTCTCCTCTTCTTTCTTCCTCTCTTCTCTTCTTCTCTCTTCTCCTCCTCTCTTTTCTTCTCTCTTTCCCCATATCAAATAAATAAATAAATAAATAAGTAATATGTGGGTAAGAAATGTCATAAACATATCAATATGAAATAATAGTCTATTTTATATTTTGGTTTGTAAAAAACATATATGTACACACACACACACACACACACACATATATATATATATATATATATATATATATATATATATACAATTGATTCATGTGTGATTAAGCCTCTTGGAAGTACTGTAAATCTAGGAAAAGAATTTTTAAATGTTGTTATTTTAAAGTCAGAATGCCATAAGAAGAAATAAAGAGAGAGAGAGAGAGAGAATAAAAGAGAGCATACTATCCACTAGTTCGCTCACCAGATGGCTACAACATCCATGTCTGAGCCAGGCTGAAGTCCAGAGCCAGGAACTCCACCTAATCTCTGACATGGGTGGCAGGAGACCAAGCAATTGGACCTTCCTCTGCTCCTTCCCAGGTGCATTGGTAGGAAGCTAGATCAGAAGTTGAACAGCCAGAACTCACACCTGCACTCTCATATGGGATGCCCACTTTGCAAGCTGTGCCACTGTGGTCAGCCCCCAAGAAAGCAATTTTGTAACAAGTGTTCAACTATAAGGCATGCAACATCCTTCTCTTCCTACTTATTTCTTAACATTGTGCTGTGCCAACTTCCCCTCGCTCAGAGGCAAAGTGGCAGTCCACACAGTTCCTAAATATGTGCTTAGCCTTGAGGTTGGAATGTGGGTATCTGCATAGAACTGGGGAAGCCCAGCCATGCCTCACCCCCACCCCCACCCGCAGTGTTCTGCTTGCTAGCAATGAGCTCTCTGGCTGGCCACCCTTGTCTCAGGAGTTCTGCTGCTGCTGGTGGCCTGCAGATGGCATTTCCAAAGTGGCAAGACCTAGGCTGGCCATCCCTCTGATTGGCCAAATAAATCACACCCTCCCCTGGTGCTCCTCTCCCCCTCTTCGGCATTCCTTAGCAGGGTAAACAGCGCCGTTTCAGCAATTTTAAAGGTGACTTGCAATAAAATATGTATGTAGATTTACTTCAGGGCTCATAGGCTGGGCAATAAATTTATACCAGGTCAACCATGGAAAGCCCTTCAATTAAAAAAAGAAGAAAGAAAATACAGAAAGTAAAGTTTCCATCAGCATTTATCTTTGGATGAAAAGAAAAAAAAAAAGTGAATGTCTTTCTTCTCTCCTCTTTTGTAATGGAAAAGAGAAAAATACCCACAGAGTATTTCAATAGCCTGCTTCATAAACCTCTCTCGGAATGCCTAGAAATAACAAACAATCCTCAGTGTCACCAACATTGCGGCCCATCCTCCCCTGGGCTGTGGGCCTCAGAAGTGCACGCCTGACAGGTCTCACCTCTTGGGTGCAAATCTGAAGTTTTGCTTTGGCTTTCTCCCCCTTCCTTATGAAAACTGAGAGATTAGTAGAGCCAGAGACGGAAACCCTGCTGATCCACCCCCATTGGCGGCTCCTAACTCCAGTGAGAGCCCTTCCAACTCTCAGTACCCCTGGCTTTCGAGAAAAACTGTCTTCAATCCCCATAAAAGGGCACCCTTCGACCTCTGCCGAACAAAGGCTGCGATTGCTTCATACTTTTTATTTGCCAAGAATTTATTGGAGCCCATCAAACAAATTTCTATTGCTGGAGAAACTGTACCCTTTTTGTCGTTATTGTTGTTTTTAATCTAGGCTGCAGTCCAAGAGTTTGCAGCATGAGTGAACTGTTAAGCTCTGCTTTCTAGTTTTATTTGGCTTGGGAAAAACAAACACATGGCAGTGCTTTGTGTAACATTATATATTAGAGGTTTCTAATGGTTGGTATTTGCCTTAACATCTTCAGAATAAAATCCTAAAAAGAAGCTACTAAAACATTAAGTCCCTCGTGGATAAAGTAGTTCTTTGCCAAGTGGGAAATATGTTAATAAAATCAAATTTATCTTCATAAAAACAGTGTCTAGGTACATGGAAGACGCTTTTTATGGACTCAGTCTAGGACCCATCTCATTCTAAGGTCACTCACCGTGAGATCACAAAAGCAGCTAGGGTGGAGCAGTGTCACCGCTCCAGAAAGCTCCCTCTTTGTGCTCATATACTGCTGGCAGGCTGTTGGAGACTAATTTAATTTTGAAACATAATATTGCATGTAAAAGCCACTGTAGAAAAACTTTGTGATGACCCCCTTGTTGCTTTTACAACTATTAAAATATATCCCTGATGCCACTGAAATTTTCATCTTAATTGGAACTTTTGTTTTTAGTCCTTAATAGGAAATGGGTAACAAAGAAGATGGGAGAAAATGACCCTGAGAGCTACAATGACAGGCAGTGCCTACTTATTTCTACAGCATAGCCCGTTGCTTTGAAGATTAAATTCATCTGATAATTATGGCATGCATAAAGCTCTGTTTGCACTGGACAAGGAAACAGGCAATGACATTCATCCAAAGTTTATGTGTTTGGAAAGATATCTCTTCTATCCCTCCATGCCCCAACACTTCAAGGGACCCTGCAATTCTTAAGAAATAATATACATTGCAGGACATTGTGAGGAAGGACAATTGGAAATGGAACAGATGCTGTGGACTGTGTCCTTCTTAGCCCTGTCCTAACACCTGGCGCATGCTGCATGATCATATGTATGTGGTTCTGGTGTGTGGTTTGTTAGATGTAGAGACTGGCTACCCACATCAAGAAAGTAACAGAACCAGGAGGAGCATGAGTAAAACCTTTCCCTTTCCCTAATTGTGATATCGGAATTGACCCCCTAAAATATATACAAAAGTGTGTCCCCTTAAAGTTCCCCAGAGGTTGAGTCTGGGGTGCCACACGATATCACCATATGCTTATTAATAAATCCCCAATATTAATAAGCCCAAGTGGGTTCTTGCCTAATATTTAGAGAAGAATTCTAAATGCCGGCATAAATGAACAAGGCAGCATGGTACATTTTAAGCTTTTATTTAGTGAGAAAGGTGCATAGCAGAGTGAGAGCTTTATCTAAGAGAGAGGTAGATCTGGGTTCATACCGAGTACCAGGAACCAGCCACATGGAGGAGCATCTAGGCCAGGAAGCCTTGGGCGGGTGGCCCGGAGGCCATGCACCCTAGAGGCACAGAGCTACAGCCAGCCCCCTCCTGGCTAGAGGCCAGGGGAAAAAAGAGGCTGGACATACTAGTCCCAGGCTTTTAACCCATTTCCAAAGGGAAGTAGTGCCGGTGGGCACTCAGGTGTGGCCAGGTAAGGGCATGAGGTCACACAGGAGCGTGGCGAAGGTATCAGGTAGGAAGTGAAGTCACACAGGGGCATGGCAAAGGCATGATCTTCCAGCTCACAAACCTAATCAATTTTAACCTGTATGCCTACCTACTTCAATTGTAGCATCAGGCTTTGTTTAAATTTTTTTAAAAATCTTGTTAGGATGGGCATTTGGTCCAGCCATTAAGATGCCCTGTAAGATGGCCGTGTACCATGTTGATTCCCATTTCCAGATACCAGCTCTAGCTGCTTAAGTCTCTGAGAAGCAGCAGTGATGGCTCAAGTAATTGGGTTCCTGCCACCTACACTGGAGACCTGCATTGAATTCCTGGCTCCCGGTTATGACATCACCCCAACCAGAGCCATTGCAGGTATTTGGGACTGTGAATAAATAAATAAATACATGTTTCTTTCAAAATTTCTTTTCATAGCATCCTTTAAGATACCTAACAGTAGAATTAGCCTGACAATCAGATTATACTTCAAAGCTTGTGTTTTCTATTTGCACAAATACGTTAGACTATAAAATGTGTGACATTTTAGCATACTCTTTAAGTAAGGAAATGTGCAAGACCTTCTGACATCCCAGCTGAGTCACTGATCACACATTATGCCTAGAAGAAAAGCTTAGGCATGCCAAGGGATGATGTGTCCCATCACATTCCTTGCTGGTATATGCATGTTGTCACCTGGAACTCGGCAATTCGAGGGATGGAGAAATATGGGCAGATTGGGAAGGCAACGAGAAGACAGAACTCACAAGAGTTATATGTGCTGCAAAGAAGCACAGCTGTGTCTATACCAAAAGCACCATTACTACTGCCATGGGAGGGAATTTGACAATTTCAAGTTTTCAACATTACTTCTTTTTCTGAGTCCTTAGCTAAAAGAACTCAGTGTTGCTGAGGGCCAGAAAAATTATTCCAAGGCACTGATCCTAATCTTGTAATTCTACAATTCCAATATAATTCAACTTGCTGTTTCTCTCATGTTATGCCCAACTTGGAGTGAAAGCATTGTGTTTCCCAGAGGCTGCTAAATCTGTGATTTTCTACCAAGCCAATGACAATCTTTGCTTCTTTTTAGAAAGCAGCTAAGAAGGGTTGTGTGCATGTCTCTTAATAAGGACATCAATCTCCCAGTAGCACAACCCCTAGTGCAGCCTCTGACCCTTTTTGTTCATCACAGCACTGTCCCGTTTTATCTCAGAAGTAAAGAAATAAAGTTTCAGAAATTCAAAGATGACACAAAGCAGCTCTGTTCTCAATCTTCCCAGACCACCACTAGCTTCAGGCTTGGGCCTAGCAAGCTGAAGCTGTGCCTCCTAGCAGGCAAAGAGCCACCAGAACACATGGGCAGGGGCACAGCTGACCAGGAACTAATGGACCACTTGAGGTGCAAGTCCAAGACAGCAACATCAATACATCTGCCAGCCTGGAACAGTCCCACTCCAGGTTAAAGGACTCTGCCAATTTCAAACTAACATAATTATATAAACAAATAGCATCTGTTGGCATCGGTGAGGTGCATGATCTGAAAGAAAATCTATTTGTTTCTGATGAGTTTTCCTGGAAACTGGACATAGTTTTATTTCACAGAGTAATATGCTAGTCTGTAGAATAGCTAGAGTTCTCTTTATCCCAAGATCTTAAAGACCTTTGCAATCTCATTAATTCTCACAAAGTGAGTGCTCAAAAATATTAGCTTCGATCTTATTCCAACAGGTTCATAGACAAAGTGGAGGTTCTCTCCTCCCTTCAGAGAAAGGTACCTCCTTCTTTGATGGCCCCGCTCTTTCCACTGGGATCTCACTCGCAGAGATCTTTCATTTAGGTCTTCTTTTTTTTTGTTTTGTTTTGTTTTTCAGAGTGTCTTAGCTTTCCATGCCTAAAATATTCTCATGGGCTCTTGAGCCAGATCCGAATGCCTTAAGGGCTGATTCTGAGGCCAGAGTGCTATTTAGGACATCTGCCATTCTATGAGTCTGCTGTGTATCCTGCTTCCCATGTTGGATCATTCTCTCCCTTTTTCATTCGATCAGTTAGTATTAGCAGACACTAGTCTTGTTTGTGTGATCCCTTTGACTCTTAGACCTATCAGTGTGATCAATTGTGAGCTGAAATTGATCACTTGGACTAATGAGATGGCCTTGGTACATGCCACCTTGATGGGATTGTATTGGAATCCCCTGGCACAATTCTAACTCCATCATTTGGGGCCGTTCCGATTGAGCATGTCCCAAATTTTACATCTCCTCCCTCTCTTATTCCCACTCTTATATTTCACAGAGATCACTTTTCAGTTAAAATTTAAACACCTAAGAATAATTGTGTGTTAATTACAGAGTTCAACCACTAGTACTAGGATAAAAAAAAATACTACCATGGATAAAGTATTACATTGTACAACAACAGTCAGCACAAGAGCTGATCAAGTCACTGTTTCTCATAGTGTCCATTTCACTTCTACAGGTTTCCCCTTTGGTGCTCAGTTAGTCGTCGCCAATCAAGGGAAACAAATGATATTTGTCTCTTTGGGACTGACTTAATTCACTCAGCATGATGTTTTCCAGATTCCTCCATTTTGTTGCAAGTGACCGGATTTCATTGTTTTTGACTGCTGTATAGTATTCTGTAGAGTACATGTCCCATAATTTCCTAATCCAGTCTACTGTTGATGGGCATTTGGGTTGGTTCCAAGTCTTAGCTATTGTGAATTGAGCCACAATAAACATTAGTGTGCAGACGGCTTTTTTGTTTGCCCATTTAATTTCCTTTGGGTAAATTCCAAGGAGTGGGATGGCTGGGTTGAATGGTAGGGTTATATTCAGGTTTCTGAGGAATCTCCAGACTGACTTCCATAGTGGCTTCACCAGTTTGCATTCCCACCAACAGTGGATTAGTGTCCCTTTTTCCCCACATCCTCTCCAGCATCTATTGTTGGTGGATTTCTGAATGTGAGCCATTCTCACCGGGGTGAGGTGAAACCTCATTGTGGTTTTGATTTGCATTTCCCTGATTGCTAGGGATCTTGAACATTTTTTCATGTGTCTGTTGGCCATTTGGATTTCCTCTTTGGAAAAATGTCTATTGAGGTCCTTGGCCCATCTCTTAAGTGGGTTGTTTGTTTTGATGTTGTGGAGTTTCTTAATTTCTTTGTAGATTCTGGTTATCAACCCTTTATCTGTTGCATAGTTTGCAAATATATTTTCCCATTCTGTCGGTTTCCTATTCACTTTCCTGACTGTTTCTTTTGCAGTACAGAAACTTTTCAATTTGATGCAATCCCAGTAGTTAATTTTGGTTTTCAGTGCCTGTGCTTCTGGGGTCTTTTCCAAGAAGTCTTTGCCAGTACCTATGTCTTGCAGGGTTTCTCCTATGCTCTCTAGTAATTTGATGGTGTCGGGTCATAGGTTTAAATTTTTAATCCATGTTGAATGAATTTTTGTGTAAGGTGAAAGGTAGGGGTCTTGCTTCATGGTTCTGCATGTGGAAATCCAGTTTTCCCAGCACCATTTATTAAACAGACTGACCTTACTCCAGGGACTGGTTTTGGATCGTTGATCAAATATAAGTTGGCTGTAGATGTTTGGATTGATTTCTGGAGTTTCTATTCTGTTCCATTGGTCTATCCATCTGTTTCTGTACCAGTACCATGCTGCTTTGATAACAACTGCCCTGTAGCATGTCCTGAAATCTGGTATTGTGATGCCTCCGGCTTTGTTTTTGTTGTACAAGATTGCTTTAGCTATTCAAGGTCTCTTGTGTCTCCATATGAATTTCATCATCATTTTTTCCAGATCTGAGAAGAATGTCCTCGGTATCTTGATTGGTATTGCGTTGAATCTGTAAATTGCTTTTGGCAGAATGGACATTTTGATGATATTGATTCTTCCAATCCATGAGCATGGGAGATTTCTCCATTTTTTGGTATCCTCTTCTATTTCTTTCTTTAAGGTTTTGTAATTTTCATTGTAGAGATCTTTAATGTCCTTAGTTAAATTTATTCCAAGGTATTTGATTGTTTTTGTAGCTATTGTGAATGGGATTGATCTTAGCAGTTCTTCCTCAGCCGTGGCATTGTCTGTGTATACAAAGGCTGTTGATTTTTGTGCATTGATTTTATATCCTGCTACTTTGCCAAACTCTTCTATGAGTTCCAATAGTCTCTTAGTAGAGTTCTTTGGGTCCCCTAAATAAAGAATCATGTCATCTGCAAAGAGGGATAGTTTGAGTTCTTCCTTCCCAACTTGTATCCCTTTAATTTCTTTTTCTTGCCTAATAGCTCTGGCTAAGACTTCCAGCACTATATTGAATAGTAGTGGTGAGAGTGGGCATCCCTGTCTGGTACCAGATCTCAGTGGAAATGCTTCCAACTTTTCCCCATTCAATAGGATATTGGCCGTGGGTTTTTCATAAATTGCTTTGATTGTATTGAGGAATGTGCCTTCTATACCCAGTTTGCTTAGGGTTTTCATCATGAAAGGGTGTTGAATTTTATCGAATGCTTTCTCTGCGTCTAGTGAGATAATCATATGGTTTTTCTTCTGCAGTCTGTTAATGTGGTGTATCACGTTGATTGTTTTGCGAATATTGAACCATCCCTGCATACCAGGGATGAATCCCACTTGGTCTGGGTGGATGATCTTTCTGATGTGTTGTTGCAGTCTATTGGCCAGAATTTTGTTGAGGATTTTTGCATCTATGTTCATGAGGGATATTGGTCTGTAATTCTCTTTCAATGCTGCATCTTTTTCTGGCTTAGGAATAAAGGTGATGCTGGCTTCATAGAAAGAATTTGGGAGAATTCCCTCTTTTTCGATTGTTCTGAATAGTTTGAGAAGAATTGGGGTTAGTTCTTCTTTAAATGTCTGGTAGAATTCAGCAGTGAATCCATCTGGTCCTGGGCTTTTCTTTGTTGGGAGGGCCTTTATTACTGATTCAATTTCTGACTCACTTATGGGTCTGTTTAGCTTTTCTATGTCTTCCTGGTTCAATTTAGGTAGGTTGCATGTGTCCAGGAATCAATCCATTTCTGATAGGTTTCCCTGTTTACTGGCATACAAGTCCTTGTAGTAATTTCTGATGATTCTTTTGATTTCTGTGGTGTCTGTTGTTATATTTCCTTTTTCATCTCTGATTTTACTGATTTGGGTCTTTTCTCTTCTTTTTTTAGTTAGTTGGGCCAATGGGGTGTCAATCTTGTTTATTTTCTCAAAAAACCAGCTCCTCGTTTGGCTGATTTTTTGTAATGTTTTTTGGGATTCAATCCTGTTGATTTCTTCTCTGATTTTGATTATTTCTCTTTTTCTACTAGATTTGGGTCTAGTTTGCTGCAAATTTTCTAGATCCTTAAGATGCATTGAAAGCTCATCTATTTGGTGCCTTTCCAGTTTCTTGATGTAGGCACCTATTGATATAAACTTTCCTCTTAACACTGCTTTTGCTGTATCCCATAAGTTTTGGTATGTTGTGCTGTTATCCTCATTTACTTCCAGAAAATTTTTGATTTCTATTTTGATTTCTTCAGTGACCCATTGTTCATTCAGGAGCATGTTGTTCAATCTCCATGTGTTTGCATATGCTCTAGAGATTCCTGAGTTGCTAATTTCCAACTTCACTCCCTCATGGTCTGAGAAGTTACATGGTATGATTCTAATTCTTTTGAATTTGCTGAGACTTGCTTTATGGCCTAATATGTGATCAGTCCTAGAGTAGGTTCCATGTACTGCTGAGAAGAATGTGAATTCTTTACGTGTAGGATGAAAAGTTCTGTAGATATCTGTTAGATCCATTTGGGCTATAGTGTTGTTTAAATCTACTGTCTCCTTGTTGATCTTCTGTCCTGTCGATCTGTCAATATCTGTGAGTGGAGTATTGAAGTCCCCCAGTACTATTGTGTTGGGATCTAAGTCTCCCTTTAAGTTTCTTAACAAATTTTTTAAATAAACCTGTGGCCTGTAATTAGGTGCATATACATTGAGAATTGTTATATCTTCCTGTAGTATTGATCCCTTAATCATTATATAGTGCCCCTCTTTGTCTCTCTTAACAGTTTTTGTGTTAAAGTTTATGTAGTCCGATATTAAGATGGTTACACCTGCTCTTTTTTCATTTCTGTTGGCATGGTATATCTTGTTCCATCCTTTTATTTTCAGTCTGTATGGAACTTCGTTGGAAAGATGTGTTTCTTGTAGGCAGCAAATAGATGGTTTTTGTTCCTTAACCCAATCAGCCAATCTCTGTCTTTTAACAGGACAGTTTAGACCTTTAACGTTCAATGTGACTATTGATAAGTGGTAAGTTTGCCCTGCCATTTGCCAAAGATATTTTCTAATGTATGCTTTGAATTCCCTGTGATCTTTTGCCGTGAGGTTCCCTTCGTTTACCTTCTTTCATGTTGATGGCCGTGTTTTTGTGTTTCTGTGTGTAACACATCTTTAAGTATCTTTTGCAGGGCTGGACGAGTGGCAACAAATTCTTTCAATTTTTGTTTGTTATGAAAGGTCTTTATTTCACCTTCATTCACAAATGAGAGCTTTGCAGGGTATAATATTCTGGGCTGGCAGTTTTTCTCTCTAAGTACCTGGGCTATGTCTCGCCATTCCCTTCTAGCTTGTAGGGTTTCTGTTGAGAAGTCAGCTGTGAGTCTAATTGGAGATCCTCTGAGAGTAATCTGCCGTTTCTCTCTTGCACATTTTAGGATCTTTTCTTTTTGCTTCACTGTGGTGAGTTTAATTACAATATGTCGTGCAGAGGATCTCTTTTGGTCATGTTTATTAGGGGTTCTATGAGCTTCCTGGATTAGGATTTCTCTGTCTTTCTCCAAGCCTGGAAAATTTTCTGCTAGTATCTCCCTAAAAAGGCCTTCTAATCCTTTCTCCCTCTCCATACCTTCAGGAACACCTAGAACCCGAATGTTGGGTTTTTTAATTATCCTGTAAATTCCCGATGATATCTTTTAGTTTTCTAATTTCCTCTTCTTGTCTTTGGTTTGACTGTTTCCTCTCCTGTTCTCTGTCTTCTAGGTCCGATATTCTCTCTTCTGCTTCACCCATTCTGGTTTTAAGGCCCTCAAGATTGCTTGTCACTTGATCTATTGAATTCTTCAATTCATTAAGATTTTTTGTCACTATCGTAGCTTCTTGTTCTACTAGTTGTTTCATTTCGTTTTGATTTCTCCGTAGTATTTCATTCTCGCGAGAGAGATTTTCTATCTTATCCATTAAAGATTTCTGTAGTTCAAGAATTTTTTTTTGAGAACTTCTTAATGTTCTTATCAATTTTTTGAGATCTGCTTCTTGCACTTCTTCTATCTCATTATCTTCATAATCCTGACTTGGGGTGCCTTTTCCGTTTGGGGTCATCATAGCGTCTTCCTTGATCTTGCTCCCTCAGAATCTGTTTTTGTTTGGCATTTTTTTTTTCCCCACACTCTTTCTCTGGGTTGTCAAGGTAACGGCGTTTGTGTGCGCAGTGTGTTCCCAGTTTTTGGATCCCCTTCAGGTTTCTACAGCCTCGGGTTTTTGGTTCCATCTGCCTCAGTGACGGGCGGGCGCGCGTTTTCCCACTGTGTTTAATCAAATTCGACTTCGCAAGGTGGGCGGCGAGAGGGGCTAGTGACCATGCGGGCTCGCCTCAACTGTGCTGTTTCCCCCGTGGGGGTCTGCTTCCCCCTGCCAGTGTCTCGGGATCCCTGTATCGGCTCCCGTTCAAGCGCGCAGATCCTGCAGCGATTGTGTTCCGCCCGGCTTCCGTGGCAGCCGGCGGGCGCGCGCCGTGCCACTGTGTTCGATCTAGCTCAATTTCGTAGATTGGGTGATGAGAGAGGCTAGTGTCCGTGCGGGCTCGCCTCAACTGTGCTGTTTCCCCCGTGGCGGTCTGCTCCCCCCCCCCCAGTGTGTCGGGATCCCTGTATCAGCTCCCGTTCAAACGCGCAGATCCTGCGGCGATTGTGTTCCGCCCGGCTCCCGTCGCAGCCGGCGGGCGCGCGCCGTGCCACTGCATTTAATCTAGCTCGAATTCACAGGGTGGGTGACGAGAGAGGCTAGTGTCCGTGCAGGCTCGCCTCAATTGTGCTGTTTCCCCCGTGTGGGTCTGCTTCCCCCCGCCAGTGTCTCGGGATCCCTGTATCGGCTCCCGTTTAAGCGCTCAATTCCAATGGCGACTGTGTTCCATCCAGTTCCCGTCCCTCCCGGCAGCTCCCATGCCACTATGGCACGATTTGCCGTTCGCAAACTTACTTTCCCCTAGGTCCTCTGCGTCTCATTCACTGGGTCCGGAAGAATTTCCACTGCATTTTTTTCCCTGAGATTTTTCCTGAGGCTACAGTAACTCTGTTTTTATTAAACTATTTTTTTGCGGACTGCTAGTGCGCGTCCTCACTATTCCGCCATCTTGGCTCCGCCCACAGCCTTATTTTCTTTGATGTGAATTGTAAGGGTTCATTTATGTTTAAGTATGTTAAAATTTTGGCATTCAGTACAAATGAAATAACATGTTTTTCTCTTTTATTTCAATGTAGTGTTACCTTTTTTTGATGGAATTTATGTATTGAAAATACAACCATGTCTCTGTTGTGGTTTTATGAGTTTTATTTTTCTTTGAAAGCATGTTTATATTTGTATCATTATTTTATTTGCATTTGCTCATTTATTTTTGTCATTTTCTCAGTGATTACTATAGTATTACTGAATTCAATATTATTATTCACCTTGAAAAGAAAAAAAGAAAAATGCCTGTTCAAGTCCTTTGCCCCTTTCCTACCTAGACTGTTTGTTTTGTTGCTGCATTTCTTGAGATCTTTATAGATTCTGGATGTTAACCCTTTATCACTTGTGTTCTTTGCAAATATTTTCTGACATGCTGTCAGTTGCCTTTTCACTTTGCTGAGCATTTCTATTGCAGTGCAGAAGCTTCTCAGCTTGCTACAATTCCATTTGTTAATTTTAACTTTGATTGCCTGTACCTCTGGGTTCTTTTCCAAGAACTCTTTCTTTATAAATAATTTATTTATTTATTTGAGAGGTAGAGTTATAGAGTGTGAGAGGGAGAGACAGATAGAAAGGCCTTCTGTCAGTTGGTTCACTCCCCAAATGGCCACAACGGCTGGAGCTGAGCTGATCCGAAGCCAGGAGCCACTTCTTCATATCTCCCATGCAGCTGCAGAGGCTCAAGCACCTGGGCCATCTTCTACTGCTTTTCCAGGCTATCATAGAAAGCTGGATTAAAAGAGGAGCAGCCGGACTACAACCAGCACCCATTTGGGATGCTGGTGCTGCAGGTGGAGGATTAACCCACTGCACCACAGGGCCCACCCCTTTTCCAAGAACTCTTTGCCTATGCAAGTATCTTGCAGGGTTTCCTCAATGTTCTCTAATAATTTGATGGTATCAGGTCATAGATTTAAGTCTTTAATCCATTTTGAATTGATTTTTGCATGAGGTTTAAGATAGAGCTCCTGCTTCATACTTATACATGTAGAAATCCAGGTTTCTCATCACCATTTGTTAGAGATTTTCATTGCTCCAGGGATTGATTATAAATCCTTGGTCAAATATAAGATGGTTGTAGATGCTTGGGTTGATTTCTGGCATTTCTATTCTGTCCTATTGGTCCAACCATCTATTTTTTGTACCAGTACCAGGCTGTCTTGATTATAACTGCCCTGTAGTATATCTTGAAATCAGATTTGTGATGCCTCTGCCTTTGTTTTTGTTGTACAAGATTGCTTTAGCTATTCGAGGTGTCCTGTGTTCCATATTGCTTTTAGTATCATTTTTTCTAGATATGCAAAGAATGTCATTGATATTTTGATTGGGCTTACATTGAATCTGTAAACTGCTTTTGGTTGTGTGGATATTTGATGATGTTTATTCTACCAATCCATGAACATGGAAGATTTTTCTATTTTTTGATGTCATCTTCTATTTCTTTCTTTATTTTTTGTAATTTTCATCATAAATATCATTGACATCCTTTGTTAAATTTATTCCAAGGTATTTGATTCTTTTTGGAACTATCGTGAATTGGACTGATCAGATAAGTTCTTTCTCAGCCATGACATTATCTATGTATACAAAGGCTATTGGTTTTTCCATTTTGATTTTATATCTTGCCACTTTACCAAACTTTGTATGAGTTCCAATAGTCTCTCAGTGGAGTCTTTTTGACCCCCTATATATAGAATCATATCATCTGCAAATAGGATTAGTTTGAGTTCCTCCTTTCAAATTTATATTCCTTAGATTTATTTTTCTTGCATAATGGCTCTGGCTTCCAGGACTATATTAACCAGCAATGGTGAGAGTGGGCATCCTTGTCTGATTCCGGATCTTGGTGGGAAGCTTCCAGCTTTTCCCCATTCAAAAGGATGCTGGCCGTGGTTTTGTCAAAAATTGCCTAGGGGCCAGTGCTGGAGCCCAGGGCATTGAAGTCCCAGCCTGCAATACTGGCATCCCATATGGGCACGAGTTCAAGTCCTGGTTGGTCTATTCAATTCAGCTCTCTGCTAATGTGAGTGGGAAAACAGCAGAGGATGGCCCAAGTCTTTGGGCCCCTGCATCCATGTGAGAGACCCAGAAGAGTCTCCAGGCTCCAGGCTTCAGATCGGCTCAGCTCCAGCTGTTGCGCCCATTTGGGGAATGAATCAGTGGATGGAAGATGCACTTTCTGTTTCTTGTCTGTCAGGAACTCTGTGATCCAAATAAAATAAATCTTTAAAAATATTGCCTTGATTGTGTTGAAGAATGCTCCTTCTATACCCAATTTGCTTAATGTTTTCTTTCATCAAATGCTTTCTCTGTATCTGTTGATATAACCATATGGTTTTTGTTCTTCAGTTTGTTAATGTGATGTAACACATTGATTGATTTGCGAATATTGTATCATCCTTGCATATAAGGGATAAATCACACTTGGTCAAGGTAATCCAACAACTTGATGTGTTGTTGGATTCCATTAGCTAATATTTTGTTGAGGATTTTTGCATCTATATTCATCAGGGATATTGGTCTTTAGTCCACTTTCTCTATTGTATCTTTTTCTGGCTTAGGAATTAATGTAACACAGACTTCAAAGAAGGACATTGGGAGATTCCCTCCCTTTCAATTGTTTTGAATAGCTTGAGAAGCAATATGGCTCTTCTTTAAATGTCTGGTAAAATTCAGCAGTGAAGCCATCCAGCCCTGGGCTATTCTTTTTTGGGAGAGTATTTTTTACTGATTCAATTTTCATCTAAGTTTTGGGTCTGTTTAGATTTTCTGTATCTTCATGACTCAATTTGAGTAGACTATATGTGTCTAGGAATCTATTCATTTCTTCTAAGTTTCCCAGTTTGTAGGCATACTGCTATTTGTCATAATTCCCGATGATTCCTTTTTATTTCTGTGTTATTTGTTGTTAGATTTCCTCTTTCATCTCTGAGTTTATTGATTTAAGTCTTTTCCCTCTTTTTTTGGTTAGCTGGACCAATGGTATTTCATTTTTTTTTTTTGACACGCAGAGTTACACAGAAAGAGAGAGACAGAAAGAAAGGTATTCCTTCCATTGGTTCAGCCCCCAAATAGCCGCTAAGGCTGGCGCACTGCAGCTGGCATGCCACGCCAATCCGAAGCCAGGAGCCAGGTGCTTCCTCCTAGTCTCCCATGTGAATACAGGGCCCAAGCACTTGGGCCATCCTCCGCTGCCTTCCCAGGCCACAACAGAGAGCTTGGACTGGAAGAGCAACAAGCGAGACAGAATCCAGCACCCCAATCAGCACTAGAACCTGGGGTGCTGGTGCCACAGGTAAAGGATTAGCCTACTGAGCCGCAGCGCAGGCTGGTATTTCATTTTTTTTTCAAGAAACCAGCTCTTTGTTTTGCTAATCTTTTGTATGTTTTTGTTTAAATTTTGTTTATTTCTTTTTTAATTTTAATTATTTCCTCCTACTAATTTGGGCTTTGATTTGCTGTTATTTTTCTAGGACTCTGAGATGCACTGATAGCTCATTTATTTGGAAGCTTTCCATTTTCTTGATGTTAGACTCAAATGGATATAAACATCCTTCATGACACTGCTTTTGCTGTGTCCCATAAGTTTTGATATAATGCATTGTCATCTTCATTCATTTCTAGATATTTTTTATTTACTTTTTGATTTCTTCTATGACCCACTGTTCATTCTGGATCATGTTGTTCAATCTCTATGTGTTTCCATATGTTCTAGAGATTCCTGATTTCCAGTTTCTTGCACTGTGGCTCCATCTAGATGTCGTGATTCTGGGAGGCTCCAGTCACCATCCTTCCTGGTTGCCCGACTGCCTCCCACCTAGGCTCAGTGGTTTTTTTGTTTTGTTTTGTTTTTTGTTTTTTGTTTTTTTTTTTTTTTTTTGACAGGCAGAGTGGACAGTGAGAGAGAGACAGAGAGAAAGGTCTTCCTTTTGCAATTGGTTCACCCTCCAATGGCCACTGCAGCCGGTGCACTGTGCTGATCTGAAGCCAGGAGCCAGGTGCTTCTCCTGGTCTCCCATGTGGGTGCAGGGCCCAAGCACTTGGGCCATCCTCCACTGCATTCCCGGGCCACAGCAGCAAGCTGGCCTGGAAGAGGGGCAACCCGGACAGAATGCGATGCCCAACCAGGAGTAGAACACCAGGGTGCTGGTGCTGCAGGCGTAGGATTAACCTAGTGAGCCATGGCGCCGGCCGCCTCCTCGGCTCAAAGTCAGTGGGGACTACACGTTGTTTCCTCTGCTAGACTCTCTGGGTCATACATGTAGACAAGAGCCACTGGCTGAATGTTGCTCTCTCTGTGTCACTACTACCAGTACTGCCGAGAAGATGGCATCCTGTCTGAGCCAGTTACTATGTGCATGCAAACCTAAAATGTCTTCCACCAAAATTCAAAATGGCACCCACCCTGTCTCAGCTGGGGAGTGGGTACCGTTGTTGGGAAGTGTGGATGAGATAAACATGCCCCCTCTACTTCCACTGGGTCTGTGGGCAACTGGTAGCAACCACTAGCCCCAGAGCTCCAGTCCAGACTCATGCCACACTCTCCCTCTAGCTGTATCACCACAGGTTGCTGCAGTGCAGTCTCACCTCTGTCTCCAAGCTGCCACCTGCTCCTGCTCTCAGCTGCTGCAGTTGTGCTTGTGTTTGTGTTCATGCTGCATATCTGCACACTCCACGCAGATCCAGTGTTCATCATCCTCTTGTAGGATTTCCAATGTGGTTTTCTCTCCAATTCTCCCCTGAGAGTATACTTTTTTTTTTTTTACTATTTATCCCTACCTAGTGCAGTATGTCCTTCCCTGATCTGCCATCCTGAAAACTGACCACATTTTTTTATCCAGTCACAATTGCTGGGCATCTGAGTTGATTGCTTATCTTAGCTATAGGGAATTGAGCTGTGATAAAATGGAGGTACAAATAATTCATATACTGATTTCATTTCATTTGGATAAATTCTCAGAAGTGGAATGGCTGGGTCACATGGTAGAGATCTGTTCAGATCTCTGAGGAGTCCCATATTGGCTTTCATAATGTTTGGACTAGTTTATATTCCCAGCAACTTCAGATTAGGCTACCTTTTTCCCCACATCTATGCTAGCATTTATGGGTTTTTTTGATTTTGGTTGATAACCATTCTAACAGGTGAGATAACATCCCATTCTGGTTTTTATTTGCATTCCCCTGATGGCTAGTGATCCTGAACATTTTTCATGTGTCTGTTGGTCATTTATATTTCATCCTTTGAAAACTGCCTCTTTATATCCTTTGCCCATTTTTTAACTGGGTTGTTTGTTTTGTTATTGTCGAATTTCTTCATCTCTTTATAGATCCTAGATATTAATCCTTGTCAGTTGCACAGTTTGTAAATAGTTTCTCCCATTCTGTCAGTTGCCTCTTCACTTTGTTGAATGTTTTCTTTGCAGTGCAGAACTTCCTGATGTAATCTCATTTGTCCATTTTTGCTTTGATTCCCTTTTCTTCTGGGATCTTTTCCAAAACGTCTTTGCCTATGCCAATGTCTTGCAGTTTCCTCTATGTTTTCTTTTAATAATTGGATGGTATCAGGTTGCAGATTTAGATCCTTGAACCACTTTGAGTTAATTTTTGTATAACATTTAAGGTAGGGGTCTTGTTTCACACTTCCACATGCGTAGATCAAATTTTCTCTCCACCATTTGTTGAAGAGACTGTCCTTTCTCCAGGGATTGATTTCAGCTTGCTTGCCAAAAATGAGTTGATGATAGAAATCTGAATTAATTTCTGAGATTTCTATTCTGTTCCATTGGTCTACATGTCTACTTTTGTGCCATTACCAGGCTGTTTTGATTATTATCCCCTGTAGCATGACTTGAAATCTGGAATTGTGATGTCTGTCTTTTTGTTGTATAGATTGCTTTAGCTAATCAGGGCCTCTTGTGCTTCTGTATGGATTTTACCACCACTTTTTCTTTTTCTTTTTTTTAAAGATTTATTATATGTATTTGAAAGGCAGAGAGGCAGAGAGAGAAAGAAAGAGAGAGAGAGAGGTCTTCCATTGGCTGGTTCACTCCCCAGATAGCCGCAACAGCCAGAGCTGCACTGATCTGAAGCCAGGAGCCAGGAGCTTCCTCTGAGTCTCCCATGTGGGTACAGGGGCCCAAGGTCTTGGGCCATCTTCTACTGCTTTCCCAGGCCATAGCAGAGAGCTGGATTGGAGGTGGAGCAGCTGGGACTCGAACCGGCACCCATATGGGATGCCGGCCTGCACATGGGGGCTTTACCTGCTACACCACAACACCAGCCTACCATCACCATCACTTTTTCTAGATCTGAGAAGAATGTCATGGGTATTTTTATTGTTATTATGTTGAATCTGTAAATTGCTTTTGGTAGTATGGATGTTTTGATATTAATTCTTCCAATTCACAAACATGGAAGTTTTCTCATGTTTTTGTGTCTTTGTCTATTTCTTTCTTTAATGTTTTGTAATTTTCATTATAGACATCTTTCACCTCATTGGTTAAATTTATTCCAAAATATTTAAGTTTTAAGTTTTCTGTAGCTATTTTGAATAGTACTGATCTTAGGAGTTCTTTCTCAGACACAGCAATTGTCTGTGTATACAAAGACTATTGATTATTTTTATGTGTGTGTTGATATTCTGCAACTTTACCAAGCTCTTTTATGAGTTCTAATAGTATCTTAGTGGATTCTTCATGTGCTTTTATATATAAAATTGTATCATCTGCAAACAGGGATAATAGACTTTCTCCTTTCCAATTTATATCCTTTTGGTTTCTTTTTCTTGCTTAATGTTTCTGGCTAAAATGTTCACAACTATATTTAATAGCAGTGGTGAAAATGGAAATCCTCATTTGGTTCTAGATCTTAGCAGAAATGCTTCCAGCTTTTCCCAGTTTAATGTGATGTTGGCAGTAGGTTCGTCATATATTGCCTTGATTGTGTTGAGGAATGTTACTTCTATACTCAGTTTGCTGAAGCTTTTTATTGTGAAAATATGTTGTATTTTATCATATGCTTTCTCTACATCTATTGAGATAATCATATAGGTTTTATTCTTCAACTTGTTAATATAATCTATCACATTGATTGATTCACATATGTTGAGCCATCCCTGCATACCAGGGATAAATCCCACTTGTTCCATATGAATGATCTTTCTGATGTGTTGTGCGGTCAATTAGGCAGTATTTTGTTGAGGATTTTTGCATCTATGTTTATCAGGAACATTGGTTTTTCATTCTCTTTATTTGTTGTATCATTTTCTGGTTTTGGAGTTAAGGTGATGCTGGCCTTATAGAAGGATTTGGGAGAATTCCCTCACTTTCAAATGTTTTGAGTTGTTTAAGAAGAATTAGAATTAATTATTCTTCAAAAGTCTGGTAGAAGTCAGCAGTGGCCTGTGCCATGGTTCAATAGGCTAATCCTCTGCCTGCAGTGCCGGCACCCTGGGTTCTAGTTCTGGTTGGGGCGCCGGATTCTGTCCCGGTTGCCACTTTTCCAGTCCAGCCCTCTGCTGTGGCCCAGGAATGCAGTGGAGTGTCCCGTCCCACGGGACAGCAACTGGGGCCAAGCACCTAGAAGGAGAAATGAAAGGGACAGGAGACACAAAGATGGCAGCAAGACATGTCCTGATCAAGCTGCAAATTTTATTTTTCAACCACACACTTATCTATCATAAAGGCAGGGTGTCGGGTGGGGGAAGGAGGGGCATTTAGGAGGGCAGGACGTCGGGCGGGGGAAGGGGGGGGCTTATCTTGTAGCTGCAATGCTTGTGAAAGTAGGGGAAAGGTTACAAGTGCAGTGGAGGATGGCCCAAGTCTTTGAGCCCTGCACCCGCATAGGAGATCAGGAGAAACACCCAGCTCTTGGCTTCGGATCAGTGTGGTGTGCCGGCCGCAGCGCACCAGCTGCGGCGGCCATTGGAGGGTGAACCAACAGCAAAGGAAGACCTTTCTCTCTGTCTCTCTCTCTCTCACTGTCCACTCTGCCTGTCAAAAAAAAAAAAAAAAACATAAAGAAGTCAGCAGTGAAGCCATACAGTCCTGGGCTTTTCTTTGTTGGGAGGTCTTTATTACTGATTCAACCTCTGTGTTGGTTATTAGTCTATTTAGGTTTTCTACATCTTCATGACTTGATTTTGTTGGATTGTAGGTGTCCAGAAATCTACCCATTTCTTCCAGATTTTACAATTTTTGGCTTTTAGCTACTTGTAGTAATTCTTCATGATTCTTATTTTTGTGGTATCTGTTGTTACAACTCCTTTTTCATCTATGATTTCATTGACTTGAGTCTTTTTGTTGTTGTTGTTAATTAGGTCAATGATATATCAATTTTGTTTACTTTTTTAAAAAAAACAGCTCTTCACTGATCTTTTGTATCCTCTGTTTTGTTTGTTTCAATTTTGTTTCTTCTCTAATTTTAATTATTTCTTTCTTCCTACTAATTTTGGTTTGGTTCGAGATGTATTGACAGATTATTTAATTGATGCCTTTCCAATTTCTTAATGTAGGCACTGATTGCTAAAAACTTCCCTCTTTCCACTGCTTTTGCTGTATACCATAAGTTTGATGTATTGTATTGTCATCTTCATTTGCTTCCTGGAATTTTTAGATTCCCTTTTTGATTTCTTCTATGGCCTACTGTTCATTCATGTCCATTTGTTCAGTCTCCATGTGTTTTCATATTTTCTATAGATTTTTAAGTTGTTAATTTCTATTTTATTTCTACTGCCATCAAAAAAGATATATAGGATAATTTCATACTTTTTGAATTTTCTGAGACTTGTTTCATGGTCTAGAATATGGTCTATCCTAGAGAAAGTTTTATACACTGATAAGAATGTGTGTTCTGCAACTGTGGGATGATGAAGTGTTCTATGGATATTAATTAGGTCCATTTGATCCATAGTGTAGATTAGCTCTTGTGTTTCATTGCTAATTTTTTGTCTAGTTGATATATTGATTAAAGTGAGGTGTTGATGTTCCCCATTATTCTGTTGGATTCTGTATCTCCCTTTAGATTCATTAACATTTATTTTATATAGCCAGGTACCTGATGTGGCATACATATACATTTACATCACATCTTTCTGTTGAATTAATCCCTTAATCATTACATAATGCCCTTTTTTGTCTCTTTTTATAGTTTTTGAGTTAAAGTCTTTTTTGTCTGATGTTAGGATAGCTACACCTGCTTGTGTGTGCTGTACATTAGCATGGAATATCTTTTTCCCTCATTTCACTTTCAGTCTGCATGTATCTTTGATGGTTAGGTGTGTTCTTGCAGCAGATAGATGGATCTTATTTTTTAATCCATTTAGCCAGTCTGTAACTTTTAATTAGAGAATTTAGGCCACTTACATTCAAGGTTATTATTGATAAGTAACCACTTGGTCCTAGTATTTTTCCATAAATATTCCTATTACATGCTTTGGACTTCCTTTGTATTTTTACTAGGAGATTGGTTGGTATGCTTTTAAATGTTCATGATAGAGTAAGTTTTTTTAATATGTTATATAATGTTATATTATATATAATATATTATATATATAATTGTAAAATTGTAAAATATTAATATATATGTTATAATATTAATATTATATTATATATAATAAATATTATATTATAAAATATATAATTGTAAAAAATAATAATAAACACATATGAACAAGACCTGAAAATATGAAAAAGTGGGGAGAAAATCTTCATAGGAGTATAAAACTTGAAAGTATATAATGATTTTAAGTATTTATTTAATGTTGACACAATGTTATTTGAAGTAACAAAAAGTGAAAATCAGAACAATAATATTTCACTTTATGTGCAACTGCTTTCCACATTATCTCTAGTGGGAGAAGTAAAGGTTCAGGTGCAGGCTGTAGGATGCTTGTGTGAAACTTGGAAAGTTTTACACTGAAAGAATCCTGAAGAGAGAATACATGCATAATATCTCTCAGAAAACCCTACTTGGGATGCCTTAAAGCTCTGCCTTGATCAAAAAACGATCACCCTTCTACCCACACTCACTATCACACAGAACAGGACAACTCCAGGATACTGGCTCAATAATAAGTGTCTTTCCCCTACCTTCCCCCCTACCCTTGCAGTTTCCCTGCCTTGTGATTTTAAGAGTGGCTGAATATTCCTATCTAAGATTTCCAAGTTCAGGTACAAGCAGCCAAGCAAAGCACAAATGGTTACTGATCATGTCATGTATAAAAAGCATGGCTGGCACCGCGGCTTACTTGGCTAATCCTCTGCCTGCGGCGCCAGCACCCCGGGTTCTAGTCCCGATTGGAGCACCGCATTCTGTCCCGGTTTCTCCTCTTCCAGTCCAGCTCTCTGCTGTAGCCCGGGAAGGCAGTGGAGAATGGTCCAAGTGCTTGGGCCCTACACCCGCATGGGAGACCAGGAGGAAGCACCTGGCTCCTGGTTTCGGATCAGCACAGTGTGCTGGTCATAGTGGCCATTGGGGGGGTCAACCAACAGAAAAGGAAGACCTTTCTCCCTGTCTCTCTCTCTCTCACTGTCTAACTCTGCCTGTCAAAAAAAAAAAAAAGCATCTTATAAAATAGTATGTATAGTGCTACATCCAAAGAAGCTTTATTATGATGGTTAAACTTTGTGTTAAGCATTAGTTATGTGTTGTCACATTTGATCCTCACAGCAAGCATTGTATAGTTCCATATTACAGATAAGAACATAAAAATTTAAACATGAATTACCTGTTAAATTAAACCAAAGTAAAGAAACCAAATGACTGTAAGATTATATTCTGATGACCTATGTTTGCCTTTCCTCGTAATCATTCAGGTACTTTTTAGCTTCTTCCAATATTCAAGCCCTCTAGGTTTTCCTTAAACAAGTGGATTATTTTGCCTGGCAGAAGTGTAATATGCACCATGGATTCAGGACACTCTAGAACAGGGTACAGATTCTCCTAATGTGGAAGTGAACTGTATCCAGTTCACAAAATGCTTGGAGGTAGAGAAACACATGGTAATTAGAGAGAAACCACCCAGCAAAACAAGCTGGCGGAAGGTGGAATAATGGCTGGGCATGGAGGTGTGTGGTTTACCCAAAATTCACAGAATATGGACTCTTCCTTCCCCTCTCTAAAAGAAACCTTTTATTTAAGGAATACATATCCTCAATCCAGCTTCCTGCCAATGCAATCTCTCTCTCTCTCTCTCTCTCTCTCTCTCTCTCTCTCTCTCTGTGTGTGTGTGTGTGTGTGTGTGTGTGTCTGCCTCTAAAATAAAGTAAATTAAAGATATAAAAGTATGTACACAGGGGAAGCTATGAGCTTTGTTAAAGTTCCATATTTTGATCCAGACCCTCAGGGGCTGTGACTTGAACATTTTTGCTTGAAGTCTTTTATAGCCCTTCCTTGGGACCTTAAAATTCTATATAGTAAATTCCATGCATTTCGTAAGTACAACTTTAGGAATATAGTGATTCTTCTCACCATAACTAGCAGTCAAGACAAGAGCTGTTCAAAGTCATTGCATCTTCAAGTTAATTTCATTTCTTTTTTTTTTCAGAAACTTAATTAGCTTTAAAGAAGCACCCAAGAATGATACACCTTTTGCAAGCACTTAGACATAATTGTAGTACAACTCTTTGAGGACAGAGATCCTGCATGAGAAGTTAGTGCACAGTGACATTTGTTCTTAATTTAACAATTAACCCTCTTATGTATGATGTCAGTAATCACCCGAGGCTCTTGACATGAGCTGCCTAGGCTATGGAAGCCTTTTGAATTCACAAACTCCATCAGTATTTAGATAAGGCCATAAGCAATGTGGAAGTTCTCTCCTCCCTTCAGAGAAAAGTACCTCCTTCTTTGATGATCACTTCTTTCCACTGGGGTCTCACCCACTGAAGTCCTACTTGTAGGACATTTTTTGCCACAGTGTCTTGGCTTTCCATCACTGAAATGCTCTCGTGGGCTTTTCAGTCAGAGAAGACTGTCTTTAGGGCTGACTCTGAGGACAGTGAACTCTTCCTTAAAAAGTGATGCCCAAAGCCATGGAGATTTGTGGGTAAAAGGTGAGTAGGCTTCTCCCTACCTGGAGATTAGAATCCTAGCTACATACAATGACTCAGTTTGACCCAATGAAGTAACCTTGAGCTAAGGTAATAAGAAGAACCACTATACAGAATTTTAAGGTCTCAAGGAGGGGCTATAAAAGACTTCAAGCAAAAATGTTCAAGTCACAGCCCCTGAGGGCCTGGATCAATATATGGAAACTTAGCAAAGCTCATAGCCTCCCCTGTTTACATACTTTTGTATCTTCGATTTGCTTTATTTTAGAGATAGACACACACAGAGACAGAGAGAGAGACTGAGAGCAAGAAAGAGAGACTGCATTGACAGGAAGATAGATTGAGGAACTAGAGCCAGAAATGTAGTATGTGTACTGAGATGTGGAATGTGTACATCTTAACCACTAGAGTAAATGCCTGCTTCTGGGTGTAAGGTTTGGACCTTCTAAAACCTTCACACTGGGGTGAAACTTCACAGTATTCTTGTTGAATTCTGTTTTGGACTTTGGAATAAAAGGAGAGAATGAGGACATTAGAGAAAGCAAAATGGGGGAGCAGGGATCCTCTGAGTGGAAGTAATGAATGGGAAACTCAAGACAATTCAATGACATCCTGGGTGCTGGACCTTTGCATTGAGTCCCAGTGGAATGAGAAGTTTGTGCATGACTGTGTGGTGAACTAGGCATAAGCTGAATCTCATACTTCCCATCTCTATGAACTTAAGGAATTTACTGAAAATATCTTAACCTGAATTTCTTCATCTGGAAGAAAGACTCATCATGTGAGTCTGTGAGGTTGCTGTGAGGCATGAGTGGCATAAGTTTCAGCAAACCTGATGCACAATAAATACTCAACAAATGTAGATTTCCTTCTTGCCTGCTGAAAGTCACTCTTTTTCACCTTAGATGCAGTTGGACCAGTCAGAGTAGCATTACATTTCAAACACAGAGTCCATGAATCCAGTGTAACAGTTTGCTTCTTTAATCATCTTTCACAAAAAATATTAAAGGTGATTAAAATTCTGAATCATCTTTTTTATCTTTATTTCCTTTCCAGTTAATGGTATGCTGAATTTTTCTAGGTGGTTAACTTCATATTGCTATCTCACAATCAACTGTAGTGGGAATATTTACACTAGGGAACTCATCAAATGCTACAAATCAGGGCACCTTTTGATTTCAGAGAGCTGGCTTATCAGCTGCTGCAAACCACAGATACTCCAAAACCCTTCTTAACACCCAATGTATCCCCACCTTCCTAGCCCTGAATAAACTCTTCTTCCTCTCTCAAGCTTCACAGCTCCTCCCCTTTCTACAATCCCCTTTCTTCTATCTCAGCACATTAATGTGTACACCAACAAGGATTCCCTGTAGATGTAGAAGGCAAATGGGAAATCCACAGCTATCTGGTAGAATAGGAGAGAGATGATAATAAAAACCATATCCAGATTAATAGTAGTTAACCCTCAGAAGGACTTGACATGAACAGAAATCATAGTTACTCTTTTATAATTAGTTTTTTAAAAAAAAATTCTTAAGGTACAAAAATTTGATGTATTTCATATGTACAGATCTAGGAAGATAGTGATACTTTCCAGCCTACACTCTCTTCTGCCCACTTCCCCACACTTCCACCTCCTGCCTCTCTTAATTTTTTTTAAAAGGAAGAGTTTATTGGGGAAACGTAGCAGACCAGATGGGTGGCAAAGGGAGGAAAAAAATGGGGGGAGACTGGAAGAGAGAGAGAGAGACAGAGAGGAGAGGAGCTACTGAGGAGAGAAGAGAGACAAGAAGTGGAGAGAAGAGCAGACGAGAGGAGCCAAGAGAGCAGGAGAGAAGAGCCAAGAGAGCAACATGCTCAGGATCAGGTCCTTTTAAAACTTTGCCGGAGGGCGGGTCCGGAAGCAGGAGCAGCGAATCCCATTAGGATGGGGGTGGAGCTTAACAACAGAGGTTAGGCCATGTGGCCACCTGGCTTCCAGCAATGGCTGTGGGGGCTAGAGCCTAGGATGTAAATCAGGGTGTAGATAGCACCATAGATAAAACTGCACCAGTTTTCCTAACATTCCCCCCTTTTGTTTTTTATAAAGCAGGAGTGGTATGGAATTACATTAGTCCCAAAAGTCCAGGAGGGGTAGAGGGACGATGATCTGTCTTTAGAGCTACTTCCTGCTGACATGGGGCGACGAGGTACTCTTCGCTGGCATGGAACGATGTCTCAAGCTGCTGTCTCCTGGGTGTGGAGCCTGGTATATCCCTGTAGCAGCATTTGGTTTACTGCCTGGTTGCATTGTTACCTGCTGTAAACACTTAAACAGACACTGTAGTATAAAAGAAAGGGTGAGAATAGTAACCAATGATCCTAAGAGTAGCAATAACCAGGCAATGAGAGGATTTCATAGAGGAGAGGAAATGGGGGGGGGGGGGGTCCTCTGGACCCTTGTGGGGACAGTTTAATGGATGTGGCTTAAAGCTGATCCCAGCCAAGACTGGGAGAAAAGCCACTCAACTTTTGCAGGTAGAGGGGTTTGTAGAGAAATTCTGAATAGTTATACAACATTAAGTGTGGGAGAGGACCATTAGTACACACATGTTGGGAGTAGAGCCACTGATGTTAGAGTAGAGGTTACGATTACAAAAGAATGAGGCCCAGGAGTGGGCTAAACAGGGTCTAAAACAAAGGACAGAGTCATTATTAGAGGAGCTAAGAAAGGTGCTGTCTAAGCTACAAATAAGTTTTCTGATTAAGTGCCTCTCTTAATTTTTACAATGATCTGCATTCAGTTTATTTTATGCTCATAAGATTAACCTTACACTAACTAAAAAATTCAACAAATAGTAAGAAGAAAAACAACTTGTTCCTCAACAGTAAAGACAAGGCTGTAAACAATCATCAAATCTCAAAACGTCAATTTCACTCCTATACATAACAATTTTTGGTACTCTATTAGTTACTACAGATCTGGGAAAACATATGGTATTTGTCTTTTGGGTACTGGCTTATTCCACTAAGTATACTGGTTTTCAGTTGCATCCATTTTTTTCTGCAAAAGACAGGATTTCATTCTTTTTTTATGGCTAAATAGTATTCTATGCTATATGTATACCACAATTTCTTTATCTAGTCATCAGTTGATGGACATCTGGATTGATTCCATCTCTTAGCTATTGTGAATTGAGCTGCAATAAATATGGGGGTACAGATAACTCTTTCATCTGCTGATTTCATTTTGTTTGGATAAATGCCCAGGAGTGAGATTGCTGGGTCATATGGTATATCTATTTTCAACTTTCTGAAGTACGGAGGTACCAAACCTGTGGCAACTTCTAAAACTAAAACTGAATTGTTCCCAACTCTGTATCCAAGATCATATACTTTATCTATAAAAAAGAAGAAGAAGATTAGGATTAACAAAGTGTCCCATGCAAGACAGCTGCCACTCAGCTGTCATTTATTGGATGTGCATGTTGGGGGAGGAGGGTTGCCATTTTTAGTGAAATTACAGACAATGGGCTTCACAGAGTTACTGTGGGAACAAAGAATCATCAAAGTTATCCTAAATGGCTTATTAAAATCTTTGTGGGTTTGTTTTTTGTTTTTGTTTTTGTTTTTGTTTTTGTCAAACTGCATGGTAAGGGAGATATATTTTTCCCTCAGGGATGGCCTTAGACAAAGGAAGGGAAGGAAAGTAACAGTTACATGTCAGTCACTCTCTGCCAGGCTCTGTTCTCTTTTTTTAAGTTTTCATTTAATGTATTACAACTCATTAAGGACAGAGGTCCTACTTGGGGAGTAAGTGCACAGTGACTTCTGTTGTTCCTTTAACAGCTAACACTCTTATCTATGACCTCAGTGATCACCTGAGGCTCTTGCCATGGGCTGCCAAAGCTATGGAAGCCTTTTGTGACCATAGACTCCATCAGTAATCCGACATGGCCATAAGCAAAGTGGATGTTCTCTCCTCCTTCAGAGAAAAATGCGTCCTTCTTTGATGGCCCTTTCTTTCCACTGAGGTCTCAACAGAGATCCTCTGTAGGATCAGGCTCTATTCTAGATTTAGTATCTCATTTAATCCCAATCCTACAAGGAACGTACTACTATAAGTCCCATTTTAAGGACAAGTCAAGGCTCAAAGGTGTGAAAGTAGGAGTTGAGCTAGGATTTGTACCTAGGTCCCTCTGGCACAGAGACCCATATCTTCTCACACAGTTCATCTACTGAGATATCCTGGCTGGATAGAGCCTGTAATGGAGAAGAAGCTCACCTGGAGAACAACTAAAAAAACTGAGTAGAGATGTTTTTAGAAAATATGTTGGAAAGTTTCTGAAACTAGGACTTGAAGGCCATGATCCTGAAGAGAAGAAAAATTCCTTGAAGTAATCCCAACATTGTGTGCTTTGGTTTACTCCTGTGGTATTTACTAATTCTTAAACAGTTTAGGACAGAAGACAGCTTATAAAATGTGGGTAAATCCACATAGCTTTTCATAACCTCATGGGGCCAGAAGAAGAAGTTTGGGCTTACTTACAGCAGCCAGAAATTAAGGGACCAAGAACTTAAGAAATAAGGATGAAATAGAAAGTGAACCCAACATTCTATGTAAATTTCGATCTTGCGGTATTTGCTAATTCTTAAGCTTTGCAGAGCCAGAGGCTAAGACTGCAAACAGAAACTGAATGCACTAGGAGACAAATAGTGTTCAAGGCTACAAAGAAGAAGGGCTTTATTAACCCTCTAGAGAACTACACTTGAGAACTACATTCAACAAGTATGTATGTGTTCAGAGGAGGAAAACCTCACAAAGTTTGAAACCGGTCTTCAACTGTTGATTGTGGAGATTTGCTTCTGCCTACTGGAGTATAGAGAATTTTTGAAGAAATCAAACATTATCCAAAGTTTCTACAACACTTCACATGCAATGTCTAACATTCAATCAAAAATCATTGGGCACATCAAGAATAGGATCAAGAGGAGGAAAACAGACAATGGAAACTGAAGCAAAAGTAATACATATATGGATTTTTCAGGCATATGCTTTAAAATAATCATGATTATTAGGCTCATGAAAACATACAACAAGATATGGAATCTCATCAGAAAACTGGAATATTTTTTAAAAATCATATGAAAATTCTATAAATGAATAAATCAAGAATGAAATCAAAGATGTACCGTTTATTTAACACCAGAGTTTAAGAAAAATCAACAACACATGTGGACACATGGATATTAACAGGCATTTTCTATGTATAAAACAAGAGGAATAAAATAATGTTAAAAATAACAAATCACATAAATGACCTCATAACATGGATATAAAATCTTGAAATGTTAAAAATATCAAAGCAACACCTGATTATTATCAACATTTTGGCAGATTATTTTTCTTTAAGAAGATATTGAATTTCTTTTTTTTTTTTTTTTTTAGCTAATTCTCTGCTTATTTCAGAGATTCACTTTTCCAGAGAATGGTTCAGTTTACTCTGTACCATTTTGGAACAGAGGCTTTCACCATATCTTTGAGCTTCTGAATTAGCATCTTATTCTCACTGTTTAATTTGTTCAGGAGTGAGGCAGTTAGCTGCAAGTATAAATCAAGCCTATCAGCAGGCATGGTGCTTAGAGCTGGCAGCAAATTGTGATTGACAGGAGAGTGCTTTGCTGCAGAACAGCACAACCAGCTGTGTAACTTGGGGCCAATCACAGCCTCCCTGAGACTTTGTTTCTGGAAAGAGGGCCCAAGTCACCCCCTTTGCAAGGTCCATGTGCAAATCAAGCAAAATAAAGCATGTGAAAATCCTTTGCAATTACAAAGCCTTTTTCAATGGTTATTTATGTATAACTACTTTTGTTCCCTGGTCCATACATATAAAGGGATACTTTGGCATTTTTATGGTTATTTTAAAATTCTATATTTGTTAAACAAAGTCCCACATTCCCTTTACTCAACTTACATTTTGTAAATAATTTATTTTCAGGATCCCAGAGAGGTACTTCAGATGCAAAGACCAATAAGGCATCCACTATGCTCTCATGAACCAGATATCCCTGAAGGGAATACAACCCCCATAGATGAACTACTGCAATGCAATGTGCTAAGTGGTGAAATGAAACAGAGTTCTCAGTTCTATTCCAAAATTCTATGAGGGCTGGATTTTGAAGTATAGGAAGGAGATAAGACAGATGAAGAGAACTGGGAGGACTATTACAGAGTGGATGTGCAAAGATCCTGTGGCATGAAAAAGGATCATATATTTATGAAATGAGGATGTTTCAATTTCCCTTTTATTAAAATATGAGGTACATGTTGGGAATATTAAAAATGAGGCAGAGACAAAATCTTGGTCATTGACCTTCAGGGGTTCTGTCTGATGGAAGGGAAAAAAGCACACATACAAGTAATCTCATTGGTTGTATACAAAATTAAGAAACTAAATTACATACTGTATGATCTCATCTACAGAATTTTTAAAAATGATGTAAAAATGATTGGAAACAAGCAAAAGTAAAACAGACAATTAAAAAATAGACAAAGGACTTGAATAGACATTGCTCCAAAGAAAATACACAAATGTCAAAGAAACACATGAAAGTAGTGAGGAGCTGATGTCGAGGTACAGTGGGTTCAGCCATCGCTTGGGGTGCCTGCATCCCATTCCAGAATGCCAGTTCAAATCCCAGCTACTCTACTTCCAATCCAGCTTCTGGCTCATGCCCCTGCCAGGCAGCAGATGAAAGCCCAAGCACCAGGGTTCCTGTCACCCAGGTGTGAGACCTGAATGGAGTTCCTGGCCCCTGGCTTCAGCCTGGCTCAGCCCTCACTGTTACTGGCACATTTGCAGAATGAACCAACAGATGAAAGATCTTTCTCTGTCTTTCTGTTACTATGCCTTTCAAATTAATAAGTATATAAATCTTTTTTTTAAAAAAAAGAAAGAAAATAATGATTAGGGAAATGCAAATCAAAGCCAGTGACATAGCACTTCCCACCCACAGGATGGCATTTAGAAAAATAGAAAATGAGAGTGTTGGAAATGACATAGAAAAATCAGAACATTTATGCACTGCTTGTAGAAACATTAAATGGTGCAGCTTCTTTGGAAAACAGTGGTGATTTCTTAAAAGATAAATGTGGGATTGCCATATAACCCACTAGTTCTGTTCCTAAGTATGTACACAAAATAATTTTAAGCAGCAACTCAAACACAAACTTGAAGACCAATATTCACAGCTGGTCGTTTGACAGACAAGAGTCAAACCATGGAAAGAAATCAAGTATACATCAGCAGATGAATGGGTAAACAGAATGTAAATACATGCAATAGACCATTATTGAACTATAAAAATGGATTAAATTCTGATACATACTACAACATGAATAAACTTTGAAAATACCATGCTAAGTTAGTCACAAACACACAAAAAGAAAACAGCTCTTGTGTGATTCCTCTTATGTTAGCTGTTTAGAATAGAAAAATTTACAGACAGAATAGAGGTTGCCAGGGCCTGTAGGGAATGCAGGACAGCGAGTTATTGCCCAGTGGTTAGGGCTTCTGTTAAGGACAAAAAATTTCCAGAAGTAGTAGTCATGGTTGTACAACTCCGTGAATGTACTTAACACCACTGAGGTGTATACTTAAGCTTGATTAAAATTGTAAATGTTATATTACGTGCTTTCTACCACAATAAAAATATTTAAAAAAATAAGCAGTGAGAAAAGAATAATTTTTCCTATCTCTAATTGTCAAAATGGTTTTCTCTGGGTGGTCTCTCTCCCTCTCCCTCTCCCTCTCCCTCTCCCTCTCCCTCTCCCTCTCCCTCTCCCTCTCCCTCTCCCTCTCTCTATCTCTCTCTGTCTCTCTCTCTCTCTCTTTTATTTACTCTCTATATATTCTCTGTTTTCCTTAATGCATTTATATTTTATAATTTTTAAGTGTCTATAGATTTCACTTCTCAAAACACAGAGGGGCACAAATTTGGTCAGATAAAAATCTATGTTTCATCTGTGCACAAAGCACTTTGGGAATGCAGAAGACATCCTCTGGATTGTACCAGGCCTGCCAACAACTTTGCAGCCAGCTTGTTTGGAGCCTCATAAAATGTGGCCTAGGAAACCTCTCTTGGAAAGGAATAAACCCTGGGTCCTAATTATTCTGATCCTTCTGCAGAGCATCAGCATGTGCAAAGCCCCATACTGGGTAAGACATCCACAGCCTCCAACTTCAAAGACATGCTTCTCCCTAGCAGTGCCACTGCCCAGCTGACCTGGAGATCTCTGCAGAGATTAGAAGATCCAAAAAGAAACTCTTCAACAGAGAGGAGGACAGACTCAAGCAGCAGCCAGATTTTCCTAGTTCTCCCTCTCTCGGGATACAGGCATCTATTGTGCAGGAATAAACACGTGGCACCAAAGCCTTTCCCCTTTACAGGGATGGACAGGAGGTAACATAGCTTTGTTGTCTTCTCAACTGACCTCTGCTGCCCTTCCTTGTGTCAGAGAGAAAACATGAATGGTGTTATAACCCTGTCTCAAACTTGAAACAAGGGGTTGTGGAACTGGGTCCTGCCAGGCAAGGACCTGGGGTACCGCTGGTTCCCTCAGAGTTCTGCTGTGACTTGGTTTGAATGGCTGGGGAAGAGGGACTTGTGAAGAGCTCTCAGCAAATCTGTCCATTGCGCTGCCTATGCTCAGGATATGTCAAAGGAAGATGCATTTAAACCACAAGTCAAAGAGATGTGTACTCTTAATTTGAAGGCCCTTCATCTGTTAAGGGGTAACTTCTGCAAAAGGTGCTGACAATGAAAATTGCCTTTTCTTCTGGGTTTTACCAGAAGGTTGACCCTGACTTTAGTTCAGTCATCCAGTATGGCTGAAGAAAAGAAGCACCAACAGCAAAACCCTCTCTGGCATCTGAGAAAACTCCTGGCCACACCCTGGAATTTCATTCTTTTTCATTTAAACCCTTAGGTCCTGTGATTTTAGAATTAAACTAATAGTTGGGACACAGGAGGTTTTAATGCTAAATATAATTTTCCATGCATTTTTCTCCTTTGATATATTGAAGATATTGTAATAACAATGACCTATGCAGAGACATTGTACAAGTATTTAGAAGTTGGTTCTCTAGGGAAACTCAAGTGGAGATTCTTCAGACTCAGGACCTAGTGGAATGGTAGAGACAGCTCATCAGGGTTTGTAAGATCCACTTGTGCAAATCTCTTCCCCTGTGAACATTCATGTCACATTGGTGGCTCACAGTCAGCCCTGGGAGAGCACTACAGCACAGAAAGCAGCAGAACCTATGAGTGAGTTTGTTGGCTTCCTGGTTTGTTTAGGGGACAAAGTAGAAATCTCAAAACTAAAGATAATCTTGTTAAAGTAAGTTAAAAATAGTTACATTAGAGTGAGCATATTTATGGTAGTGGCCTCAAACCAACCTTTTCCCATTTCCTGGAACTTAGAAGGCAGTGACCCCACCAGGTAGGGATTAGAAGTATATTTCTGGAAAGCCAAATGACCCATAGTTATTGTCATTTAGGACTCCCTTAACAAATAAATAAAAGCTGATATGTCACTGATAGTCCATAAGTATTATGGAACTTTTAAAGTTGCTTTTTAGTATCTTGCTTAATTTTGAATGTTCATACATATTTTATTGACTGAAGCGAGTCACAGGACCTGCTGGAGTTCAACTGGAGGAGTTTGTGTAGAGCATGGCTCACTGGGGTCACTGTAGACTATGTATACAACACCTGCTATGGAAGTCAGAGAATGAGAAAGATCCTAAGATCTCAGACAAAAAGAAAAACACTACTTAAAAGGATTGGAAGGTAAAGTTGGAAAAATATTCCAGAAAACAAAACAACAACAAAAAGAAATTAAAATTAGGAGGCAAAATTTTTTTAAAAGTGAGAAGACTAAATCATGAAACATAATATGTTAGTATTAGAAGGTCTCAAAAGGGAAAACAGGAAAAAAAAAAAAAGAGGAAGGAAATTTATCAAAGATGTAATACAGGAAAACCTAACAGACCTGGAAGGCACAGATCTACAGACTGACAGGTGCCACTGATGCCTAACACAGTAAATGGAAGAGACAGAAGAAAGGGAATGAAAGGGCCCAGGCAAAATCAAAGCAGGCTGTCTCATGAAATTTCAGAACACAAGGAGTAAAGAGAAATCCCGAATGGTTTTCAGAGAGGAAAAATAAAGATGATACAAAGGATTAAAAGTTAAAATGGGAGGTGGGCATTTTTTGCACTGCTTGTGAGGCCGGATTCCATATTAGAGAGTCTAGGTGGGTCCAAGACCAGACTCCACTTCCTGTTCCAGCTTCCTGCTAATGCACACCTGGGAGGCAACGGATGATGTTCAAATACTTGGGTCCCTGCCACACGTGTGGGAGACCTGGATTGAGTTCTAGGCTTCCGGTTTCAGCCTAGTCTAGTCCTAACTGTTGCAGGCATTTGGGGAGTGAACCAATGGATAGGATTCTCTCTCTCTCCCTCACTCTCTTGCTCTGCCTTGCAAATAAAGAAATAATGACCTTTAAAAAGTGTTAAGTTGGCAACTTCATTTTACAAGACAAAAAGGGCATCAAACTTTTCAATGGTCACACTGAAAGAAGAAAATATAGAAATTCCTTTAGAATCCTTAGGGAAGTCATTTCAATATGAAATTTCATACCAGATATACCAAATCTCAAGTGGGAGGGGAGGAAAAAGATATTTTTCTATATACAAAAGCCAAAAACATTTTTAAAATATTTTCTGTACCTGCATGTGTTGGAAGTACATTGAGAATTCATTTTTGGCAATGCAAGGGAATAAACCAGAAAACGGAGGGCACATGGGATGGAAGAAATGGAAAATCCTAGTCAAAAGAAAGACTTAGGGAAGTCCCAGACATTAGCATATACAGGCCAGCAGGGAAAGAGTCAGGTTTGGAAAAACAAAATAGAGGGCCATGGGAGAAAAGTTTCAATAAAAAAGGTTTAGAACAACCAGAGTATTTGCTGTTTCTGAATATTTAAGAAGATATTTGTGATAGGCATCTGACAGCTCTGTTGAAAAGTTTAGAGTGAGAAGAATGTGAGGGGACTTCAAAAAGGTTGTGGAAAGATGAAATCAAATAATAAATTTATTTTGGTACAAAACATTTCAACACTCAAGCACATTTTTCATAACACATTTTTCTCTGCAAGTTTTGAACACCTCTTAGTAATACATGCCTGGACTTATTCAGAAAGGGAAAGAAGCAATTGTTAATTGCTGGGAAAAGATCTGTAATCTAGAATACTACTTTTCTTAGTAGCAATACTTAATTACAAAATATAAAATTGACATAGAGTTTAACCAAATATGAGTTATGAAAAAAAAGTTTTGAAAAAGCTATGCATGGATTTCAGAAAATTTTTGTGCCAAAATAAACTTATCTTTTAATTCTGTTTTCCTACATACTTTTTAAAGTACTATCAGTATTGTACCATATGAAGGAGGTGGAACATGGGAAGTTTTGAGGATTTGTTTTTCAAGAGTCCTAGGGGAAAGGTGAGACACCTATGTATTAGTCAGCTTTCTTTACTGTAACAAAATAGCTGAGACTAGCTACCTATGAAGGAAACAGGGTTTTATTGGCTCAGTTTCAGAGACTGTGATTTACAGTGGCACAATGCAGGCTCTGCTGAAGACCCTACAGCAGAAGGCAAAGCAGGTGCAGAGTGAGGATCTCACTGTAAGCCAGGAAACAGGCCAGACTGGGTAGATAGAACCTCAGGCTTATATACGAACTTTCTTGTGAATACAACTAAGGAGTCCCATAAGATATATTTCCCCAGGGGCATGACCCCAGTGACTTAAGGCCCTCTTATCAGACCTCATGTCTTAAGGATTCCATTGTCTCCCAATAGTGTCATCCTGGGGACCAAGCCTTTAACACATAGACCATAGGAGCATACACACTAATATCCAAACCCTAGCTGTGTAGTAACAGGAAGTGAGGTGATAATGTTTAGGAGTGAGTGTGTGGTGCAGCAGTTAAAAGGCATTTGATATGCTCACCTTCAGGTACCTGAGTTCAAGCTATGCCTTTGCATCCAATTCTAGCTCCCTGCTAATGTGTATGCCCTGCCCATGTGAAAGACCTGGATTGAGTTCCATGATCCTGACATAAGCCTGACTCAGCCCTGGTTGTTGTGGGCATTTGGGAAGGGAACTAGTGGACAGAAGATCCCTGTCTTTCTGCATTTCAGATAAATTAAATAAAGATATGATTTTGAGAAAGAGATAATGCTAACAACTGGTAAGCAGTACTAAATGCTGGTGAGAAATGTGGAGAAGGAATATGTTGCACAAGAAAAAAATCAGTGCAAAGAGTTGAAATCAGGGGCCGGTGCCGTGGCGCACTAAGTTAATCCTCCACCTGCAGCGCGGGCATCCCATGAAGGCGCCAGTTTTGGTCCTGGTTGCTCCTCTTCCAGTCCAGCTCTCTGCTGTGGCCCAGGAGGGCAGTGGAGGATGGCCCAAGTCCTTGGGCCCTGCACCCGCATGGGAGACCAGAAGGAAGCACCTGGCTCCTGGCTTCAGATTGGCACAGCTCCGTCCATTGAGGCCATTTGGGGAATGAACCAACAGAAGGAAGACCTTTCTCTCTGCCTCTCTCTCATTGTCTGTAATTCTACCTGTCAATTAAATAAATTAAAATCTTTAAAAAAAATAATAAAGAGTGGAAATCAGCTACCTCTGAGAAGTAGCAATGAAGTAGGAGAGTGACTTGGTTTACCTTCAGTACTGTTTGAAACAGTAAAAATCATGGAAAACTATTTAACTAGTTAATTTGCTTATTTATTTGTATATTTTTTGTTTAAAAATGCTTTTTAACTATCATATCATATTTCATCAAAATCTATAAGAATCAAAGTTTTTCCAGACAGAAGAAACAAACAGGAAATGCTGAACCATTTGAGACCTACCCCTCTCCAAGTATCCTTGGTTTTACAAAGACAAACAAACCAAATTTATCTTCCTTTTGTTATGACTTCCACACTGATTTTGACAGATCTCCCTGAGTGCCTGGGCTCCACTGCAGATTAGTTATTCTTCTGAGTCACTCTTGTGTGGATCACAGGAGCAGCCCCTGTGCGGTGCTGGGCTGATGGGGATTGCAGGTTCTGCTCAGACTTCTTTGTGCGGAACTTCCTGCCTGGCCCCAAGTATGCATTATATGTGAATGAGGCTCGTCACAGCTCCATGTAATTACCGCATTTGGAACTATTCTTCTCTTCAGAGATTTTCCCCTCCTGCTTCTTTTGATTTCTTATATTTTGCAGCAACTGTCATTATTTTGATGCTACGGTTTAATAGCGCCTTCAAATGCAAATTTGACAACCCGAGCTGAAAATTATGGGTGGCAAACAAAGGAACTAAACTTCCATGCCTGTGTTTGAGAGCTCCACCTGATCCGTAAAAGCACACATGTTTGGGAAGTAAGCCCTGCACACAGCCTTGGTTTTTGTATCACAAGAAAAGCCAGAATTGTCTGAAGACAATTTCCAACCCTGGGTTCCCAAATGGACTCAGATCATTTCCTGTTACTCTGGAGATGGTTGAGATGCAGTTGGAGATGATGTTTCCCAATAAAGCTGTTCTCCTTATAGTATCTACTCAGTAGTGACAAGGAGAATATTTCACAACAGAACAATCCAGGCAACTGACAGTCAGAGTCACAGCACAGCTGGTTTTCCCTGCTCTTAGTTGCTGGACCATGGGAGGAGTGGTAAGGAGTTATCTTGGCCAGTGACTGAGGGGCAGTGTTGGGTGGGGAAGGGTTCTTGGCAGACCTGGAAAACAGCTACAAATCAATATGGAAGTATTTAGATGTTGGGACCTGGACCCCATCTGCGTGCACCAAGATGTCATGCTACCATGATTCCTGCCCTGTTTATAATATAGTTATATTTGAAGATAAGTTAGCCTCTTCTTCTATCTGATAAATTCTGTAAGGGGGGTTGAAAATCAGATTCTTCTCTATGACAGTGCTTCCGGTAGATGCCTGGAAGAATGAGTAAACGAATGACAAATGATTTCTTCTCCTAAGTCTGGCTTCTCTACTCTCACTTGAAAACATTTCAATGTTTCAAGTTAGCCTGGTTTCAACGTTTCAGCTTAACTTTCATTTGAAAACATGTTGACACTTAGGTAAGAAATAACCACAAACACAGTCCTTTGTGAAGACGAAAGGACTTACTAATAAATATGCAGGAATCAGACTATCTTCTTTTCCAGAAAAAAGTTATCACTGGCATACTGGATGTTGGGAGAAAGATCAAAGTATGTTCCTTGTAGTTTGCTAGTTTTGTCGTTGAATGTGCAGTGCAATGAAAAAGATCTCATGCTAGATCTTTTCATTTTGAAGAAAAATGGAGATGTCATTGGTGGTGTTTTAATTCTGTATATTTTAGGTTTAAATTAATACAAGTGAATCAAATCATAAGCACCACATTGGCAACCCTTTGTCTTTGCCACTGAGGGTGATTGAAGGACTGAAAGGAAGGGAACCCCATAAATAGTATGGAAGAAATGAGATTTTTTAAAATCACTTCTCAAGACCTAAGAAATTATCAAGCTCCATTGACAAGGGATTATAAAAGAATATGATTTTTATCTAGGTCATACAATTTACCACTGTTTTCTTCCTCTCATTTAAATGTAGAAGTGATAGGCATCTACAACGTGCCAGCCCAGCAGGCTCTGAAACATGGATTCATAGGTTAAAACATTTATTTCTCACCCAGAATAAAATTGGCATGAAATAAATTTATCAAGGGACTACATTTTTAAAGCATGCATTGCATGGCTGCCTAGGACAAAAAGGGAATTCCAGTATATTAAAGTAATAATTCCTTTTGAACTATAACTATTAATGTAAGATGATAGAAACAGACCAAAACAAACAATTTTCAAAGAAGAGACTGAGGCCATGGTATCACCTTGCTTCTCTGATATTTTATGAGTTGTCATTTTAGGTGCTTGTGTTCTCAAAAGATAATTACCTAGAATTCTCTCAGCTCAATATGAAGCTTTGAGCAGAGGCAATTGATTGATATCACACTATTGATATTAATCAAATGCAGGATGCTTTGTTCCAAGTGGCTGAAAGGTTTATTTAATGTGAGAGCAGTTGATCATTTGAAGTAAATAGTAAATTTCTATAACCAATCCACAGTAGACTTCAGGATATTTTTAGTTGTGCTTTAGTACGGTTCTAGACTTCGTGTTTCTCTAATAACACGTATCAGGAACTACTGTGTTAGACCATTGCTAGACACTGAAAATATAAAAGTACAGAAGATGCAAACTCTGTTAGCCTCAGTGACAGGCTGACAGGCTCAGTATAGACAAGACAATCCCATGGATAATTTCAGCAGAGCCTGAGCTTAATTATAGAAGCACCTCCATCCCCCAAATAAACACCAATGGAACCTCCTCCCTGCTAAGGGTTGGAGATAGGAGTAGCCAAGGGACGTTCTCTTGAACAACCCTTGAGGTAAGTCTGCAAGGAAAGGGAGACATTATCCAGTCAGGGGGAATGGAGACTTCAGAAAGCTGTGTGGAACTGCAGAAGCATAAACTCACACTGACAGTCCTTATAGGAAACCTAGTATTTAAATTAATGGGATTCACTTTTCTTCTAGAAAAGTCATGGAGAGTAAAATAATTAACATTTTCCTTTTGAGAGTTATCATTGCATTATGCTCTCAGCTGCTTTCCATAAAAAAATATGGAAAATTACATAAGTATTAACTATAAAAAAGCTTGGAAAAATTCCAGCATTGGCCATAATGAGTTACTTCTATAATATTTAAAATTTCTGTCCCTGAGAGGGTAAATAAAACACTGAATGGCTCATGCCCATGGAATTAAGAGTGAGATTTGCTGTGTTTGGATATCTGTAGAAGAGTTACATGTAAAATAGACATTCATGTACAATGTAGACTCCTCAAAATTGTCTCCCCACAAGTCTCCCCACACAAATGGAGAAAGAAAATATTAAAGGGAATCATTGTTTACATTCCTTGTAAAGTAAAATGTGTTCATGTCCTCACATACTAAGTCCTCCTTCTGAACTCAGCTAGGACCGGGCTGTCCTCACCTCCTACATTAATGAGATATACTTACTCTGACTCCAAGGACTTGCGCTTGTTTACTGTACACCGAGAGGATGGGTCCCATGACCTCTGAGGTCTCTCAGCTCTAACAGTCATTGCACAAATGTATTTCATGCTCCACATCCTAATGACTTTCCCAGCACCAGTCAATGAAACCACTTCTTCAGCAAGAGTCCCAGTCATGTAGATCAAAGGGCTTATAAGCTGTAGCCTGCTTTGTCTTGCTTGGGTCATAATCTTCTTTCTCTATCCGCGAGGGGAGCACATTAAATGGGTACTCTTCTTCTGGGCTTTCACCCAGCCAGGGTGGCTCATTCAACTGTATCAGCTTAAGTCCAAGTCACAGTGCACAAAGGATAGGAAAGAATCCAAGGTGATAAATACTCAAAGCTTTAAAAAGCTTTCTCCAGACTACCTCCTATGACTGTGTTATGGACAAACCAGTCATCAAGAGGAGGTGCTGCCCCCGCCACTTGATAGCATTGTCTGGATACTGAGCCTGTCCCACTTAGTTTCTCACTGAATGGGCCTGGAGCAGCGGTCCACAGATTTTGATACACACCACCTCACAGGTTAAGATATACAGATATATCATTTTCATATTCTTATAATTATGCATTATATAAAATATTTATGAGTAATAGTCACATAATATTGAATTAATAGGTAATATAGATTACAAAATATGAACAGAAGTAGAATCTTTAAAAGCCAGAGTTTTTTTTCAAAGATTTATTTATTTGAAAGGCAGAGATACAGAGAGGCGGAGAGAGAGAGTTAGTTCTTCCATCCGCTGTTCACTCCCCAGATGGCAATGGCCACAACTGGAGCTGTGCTGATCCAAAGCCAGGAGCCAGGAGCTTCTTCCAGGTCTCCCACGCAGGTGCAGGGGCCCAAGGACTTGAGCCATTTTCTGTTGCTTTCCCAGGCCATAGCAGAGAGCTGGATCAGAAGTGGAGCAGCCAGGACTCCAACTGGCACCCATATGGAATGCTGGCAATGCAGGCGGCAGCTTTACCTGCTAAGCCACAGTGCCAGCCCCAAAGTCTGAGATTTTAGTAAGCTAATATAAATGGAAGTTGCGTTGCTCTGTCTGAACTCTTGTGGGTTATCTTGAGTGCGCCCCTGGAGACTGTCGATTTAAAATGTTGACTCTTTGGAACAACCTAAACATTTGCCCATACAGCATTAAATTGTTCATCTCTAATCTTTGTAATTCTTAAGTACTTCTTATTTAAAATTTTTAAATATTTGAATATTTTTATAAATCCTTGAATTTTAAGATTTTTGTGAAAGGCAGTTGATTTTGCCTTTTGCAGTGAATAAAAGAGGAGCTGAGGTCAAGTTCATAAGGCACATAATATCAGATGCAGTCATTACCAGTAAGATCATTGACCCATCTGGGCTTCCAAAGTTTCACCTTCAGCACTCATTTTTCTCTATCAGTCACTGGATCTTGAGTGTGGTTTTCTTCTTATTGGAAACTCCTTCTTTGCATGCATTTGAGGTATGACAGTAAGGTGGTAATGCTGGTACATGCAAACATTCCAGGAAGGATATAATTGCATTTTCATTATTTTATCTTCACACTTTATTTTTCCTTTTTAATTTTGTTACCCAGCTCAATGGCTCAATCCATTTACTGGATTCAGCCACTAATTATTTTTTATCATTTCCCCAAATTAGACTCATACAAAAGATATGTTTTATGTGTGGAGATTAAAGATCAAAAATTTACCGACCCCAAGGCTGTTGAAAGCTGTGTGTCCTGGAGTTCCTATAGTAAATCCAAAGAGATTGACATGCTTATAATCAGTATGCAAACAATGTGTGCATTAAATAAACCTATGAATCCATTATTTATTTTATTTTTCATGTGAATTTTTTTTTTTAATTTAGGAAGCAGAAAGACAGGAAGCTCCTATCCTTTGTTTCACTTCCCAAATACCCACAATAGCTAGGAGACCAAAGTTGGGAGGCTAGAACTCAATCCAGGTCTCCACAGGAGTGGCATGAACCCAAGTACTTGAGCCATCATGCTCCTTCCTGGAGTCTGCATTAGCACCAAGCTGGATTTGGGAGCCAGAGCCAGGACCTGAAGCTGGGTTCTCATAGGTTGATACCAGCATCTTCACTGGCATCTCACTCACTAGGTCGAACACACACTCCCAGCCCATGGTTTTTAAAAAGCTATTTTGGCCGGCACCGCAGCTCACTAGGCTAATCCTCCACCTTGCGGTGCAGGCACACAGGGTTCTAGTCCCGGTTGGGGCACCAGATTCTGTCCCGGTTGCCCCTCTTCCAGGCCAGCTCTCTGTTGTGGCCCGGGAGTGCAGTGGAGGATGGCCCAGGTGCTTGGGCCCTGCACCCCATAGGAGACCAGAAAAAGCACCTGTCACCTGGCTCCTGCCATCAGATGAGTGCGGTGCGCCGGCCGCAGCGCGCCGGCCGCGGCGGCCATTGGAGGGTGAACCAACGGCAAAGGAAGACCATTCTCTCTGTCTCTCTCTCTCACCGCCCACTCTGCCTGTCAAAAAATAAATAAATAAATAAATAAAAATAAAAAAATAAAAAGCTGTTTTACTTCATTGTCAATCTTGCTTATAAATAGTAGCCTCTCCACCCAGATTGGGAAGCCTTGTGGTATGCTGCACAGAGCTGTTGGAGGACTTTAAATCAGTGTTCCAGTCTCCACTCCATCATTAACTGTGTGACCTTGAACACTTGAATTTCTTAACCTCTCTCAGTTTCTTTCTCTGTGAAATACGACACTATCTACCCCTTAACCTTTTGTAAACACAAAGTACTTATAAAGCTCTTAGTTCAGTGCCCAGATCATAGCAGATACCCATTAAATGGCAAATAATTTTGCTCTTTTATAAAACCCTTAAAGATTCTGATTTATATCTTTTGCCTTCCCATTTAGTGGCTAGAAGTATTTTATGTAGAATTAATGTTCAATATTTTTTGTTGACTAATACAGGTATCTCCCACCCTTTGATAATTTTATTTAACCTCATAGATGTAAGTATTGCACTGATACATCTTATATTTGGAGATTAAAGATAAAATAGTCAGACAACCAGATATAACAATAGCAACAAAAAACCTATTTTTGCAGTCTTGTCTGCTCTTCTAGCACATGGACCATTGATTCCCAGGGTATAAAGTTATCTGAGTTTTGAAGTACAAATGAGAAATTGCTCTAATCCTGATTCTACCAACAACTGTGTGTGATAGATCCACAAATCCTTTCTCAGGGTCACTTCCACAATGTAGGTCTCTGCGTCTAGGGGTCAAGTTTAATCCTCTCCATTTGGTGATTTGGGTAATCCTCTCACCTCCATCTTTGGGGATAAACCTTATCTCATTCCTGGGAGGAAGCAGGTAAGGATGGCTTTTCTGTCTAGATAGATAGATAGATAGATTCTTTATGTGAGTGGCTTTACAGAAACCACAAACGGAGTCTTCTGTGCCTGCCTTACCTTGTGAGAAGCCTGGTGCTTTAATTGTTACCCCCTAAACAAGAAGGCAGATCCTGAAAACTTTCAGACTGAAAGAAGGTACAGCCTCACGGTCGAAAAGCAGAGGTACTGACCCGGCTAACCTATCCCTGTTGATTTCATCACCGCTGAATGGCTGAATGGTCAGGAAAACTGTACTCCATGCCCCCGTGGGGACTGATCAATGCTGTGAAAAGATTAGCTTATCTGGCTGATGGCTCCCTCTGAAGAGAAATGCATGGTAGTTAAATTAGTTTTGAGACAGTTCTTGCCAATGTGAGAGCAATGATGGCTAAATCTGTGTATTTGGAAAGTGGCAGGTCACAATGGGTAGGCTTTTTTTAATTAATTAATTACTTAGTTTATTTAGTTGAAAGGTAGAGTTACAGAGAGAGAGAAAGATCTTCCATCAGCTGGTTCACTGTTCAAATGGTCTCAATGACAACCCGGGCTGGGCCAGGCCAGGCCAAAGCCAGGAGCTACAAGCTCCCACATGAGTGCAGGAGACCAAGCACTTTGAACATCTTCTGCTGCTTTCCTAGGCACATTAGCAGGGAGCTGAATCAGAAGTGGAGCAGCCAGGACTCAAACCAGAGCCCATATGGGATACCAGCACTGCAGGCCATGGCTTTAACTCACTGCACCACAGCACCTGAATAGACTTTTTAAATTTTTATTTATTTATTTCTTAATTGGGAAGCAGAGAGAGAGAGAGAGAGAGAGAGAGAGAACCAGATGGAATGAACTCCCATCTGTTGGTTCGCTACCCAAATGACTACAATGGTCAGGACTGGCCTGAGACTGAAGCCAGAAGTTAGGAACTCAATCCAGGTCCTCCTGTGCATGATGGAACCCAATGCTTGAGCCATCACTGTTGCCTCCCAGGTTCCTCATGAGAAGGAAATTGGAAGCAGGAGCCAGAGCCAAGAGTTGGACACAGGTACTCCAATGTGGGACACAGGCATCTTAAAAGATAGGCCAATCACCCCAGACAGACATTTCTGACTTAGAATCAAATCACTAATTTAGTGAGTCAGAATTCTGACTTTTTTTTTATTTGACAGATAGAGTTAGACAGTGAGAGAGAGAGAGAGAGAAAGGTCTTCCTTCCATTGGTTCACCCCCCAATTGGCCACCACGGCCAGAGCTAGGCTGATCTGAAGCCAGGAGCCAGGTGCTTCCTCCTGGTCTCCCATGAGGGTGCAGGGGCCCAAGCACTTGGGCCATCCTCCACTGCCTTCCCAGGCCACAGCAGAGAGCTAGACTGGAAGAGGAGCAACCAGAACTAGAATCCAGTGCCCATATGGGATGCCAGCACCGCAGGCAGAGGATTAACCAAGTGAACCATGGCACCCGCCCTACCATTCTGATTTTGTTTTCACTCTCAATTTATATAAACTTGAAAATGATGTATAAAATAAAAATCCAACTTTCCAATATGCACAATAGGGGAAATAATAGCTACTTCATAAATTTGTTGGGAAAACTGATTGAACAAAAAAGTACAAAAAAATTGCTTAGACTGTACCTACACACTGTGGCCACTCATGAGGTGTTGTTAAATCTGCATTAAAAGTGAAGTTCCTGGTTTTGGTTTATATTCCTATATCTAGTTCATTCCTCCAACCTGGAAACTTGACAAAAATATTAAGTTCTGCTTTTATAACCATTTATCATTGATTTGAATTTATGTTCTCTTGGATGATTAATTATTCAACATTAATGATTTTTACTGCATCAAAGATAGGTTTTGAAGATTTACTTCTGTATGAATTGTAATAATTATAACATTTGCCCATATCTGCGTAGAGCTATGAGCTGCAAAAGGCTTTCCTGTCTATTTTCTCATTTGTTCAAGAGTTAGTACAGTTATGCTCTTAAATTTTAACTTCAATTTCATGGAGATAGAGTTTAAATGGGTTTCTCTGTCTGGATACGAATAGGGCTTTTTATTTTCAAATCTTCATTTGAAAATGGTAACCATATCCCATAACCTACTGAGCAATGACACTCAAATAGGGTAGTGTTTCAAAGGAAATTCAGAAAGATTGCAAGCATGGATTACGGAATGAGTGTCTGACATTTGCCTTGGCTCCTAAGTGAGTGTAATTCACCCGAATGGGTGGCATGTGTACAGTTTACAGCACATGGGGAAATACCCAAAGGCCTGCTCTCCACAGTAGATAACCTGCCAGGGAAGAAAAACAAGTGGCAGCCTCTAAGGAAAAAAATATTGATGCTAAATTCTTTATGGGCATTTTATTGTAGCGCAAAGGAAGTCCACATTAAAGCAGGAGGAAATGATTTTATTATACTTTTACATTAAATGATTTTTATCACTTGTGATCTCAACTTCAGCTGGATCTCCAAACAGAACTCATTTTGCAGCCTTATTGTGTAAGCAGTGCAGTGGAGGGAAAAGGTGGAGGAAGAGATTTAGAGCCAGAGGACTCGGTTTTAAATCCTACTCCTGCCATTTATTGGCTCTGTGATCAGTGACTTTTAACTTTTTGGAGCTTCTATTTCCCCATATGTAAAATGGCAAATGCACAATAAATTTCCTTCAGTGATTATTAGGGGGGCTAAATGAGATAATACTTGTTTTTTTTTTTAATATAAAGCTTTTATTTAAAGAATATAGATTTCCAAAGAACAGCTCATGGACCACAATGGCTCCCCCCCACACAACTTCCCTCCCTCCCCCCACCCTCCCCTTTCCCGCTCCCTCTCCCCTTCTGTTCACATCAAGATTCATTTTCAATTCTCTTTATACACAGAAGATCAATTTAGTACATATTACGTAAAGATTTCAACGGTTTGCCCTCGCATAGAGACACAAAATGATAATACTGTTGGAGTACTAGTACTTGTAAGTAGTCCTCGATACACAATAAAGATCTAAATAGTGACAATAGCCATACCAGTACCAAGGTCTCTGCATTGTCCTGTTCTGAGGAAATTTCACTTTATCTAATCCTTATATCCTGCCTCCACATTTAGATCCACCTCTGACTCCAGGATTCTTCTGTCTACCTCTGCCTCAGGCTCAATGCATAGCAAGTGTTCCATATTTACGTGGCATAACATCCAATGTGTGATCACTCCAGCAACATCTCTCTATGGCTTCTCAGCTCTGTTTAACTGTCTCCAAAATGGTCACAGATTACCCACACGGCATGATTAATTTATTCAGTCAAGGAACAAACGTTTGGTGATGGGTTATTCTGTGGAGGTCACCATACCACCTGATCACCTCTTCCAGGCAAGCAAAGGTTCAGAATCTGCTCCAAGAGGCAGGTCAGAAATAACCAAACACATCTGGGGATATAAAACGTTGAGTTGGACTCAAGGGCAGAATACAGCTTGCCCATGAATTGCAAGCTATAGAACCAGTAGGAGAGATGGTTCTTGACCTATTTTACAGAAGTAGTCAGAAAAACCAAGGTTGCTTGACAAATGGAAGAAACTGTGAAAGACACAGGATCAGAAATGGGGATGAGTATGCGGTGTGCAGTGAAAAGGTAGGAGCCTCAAGAGTGGGCTGCAACTCCCTGTGAGCTGACTGCTCTCGGGCAGGGGTGGGAGAATGCTGAGGAAGGAGCTACTTCTGCTTGCTTCAACAGGGAAGGGAGGTAGGAGGGAAAAGTAAGTAAACACTGAAATGGTGAAAAATGGTAGTCAGGTCCCAGATGGTTAGGGTTGGGCTATTGGTTGGTTGGTGAAACTTATATGTGCTGGATCTTGTAAATGATGGGAAAGAAAATCCAATTTAGTTCCTTCAGGAAGTCAGGATTTAGAGAAGCAATATTGAAGAATCAAATGACAACCTGCCACAGGTGTTCACAAGACGTTTATTGTTCTGATTTCTAGAAGTCAGAGAGATTGTCCAAGTAGAACACTAGCTGTTTCCCAAGAGCTCTCAACGAGGCAGAATTTGTTACTGTGGTGAAATGACCATGATCCAGTGTTTGTGGCTCAGCTCTGTAATTTCTAAAAGTAGGTTCTGTAAGCACAGCAAGAGTGGCTCTGACCCTCTGGGGCACATTCCCATTAGCCAACCTATGAGATACAGAATAACAACAGACTCATTTACAAAGGGAGCCATTACTGTCACATATCCCAGAGTCCTCAGCACAACCAAGCGTTCTGTCCCTATTGGCCAGCCTGTGTGGAGAATCAATTTGTAACCAGAAGACAGGTTGGTGAGCACAGAATCACAACACAAGGAGAAAGATGATTTGAATGTTTAATGGCATCAGGCTGTAGTAGTTGATTGTATCTTTAATTATAATAGAAATATCCTTTACTATCTGCAAAACTCCATAGCTTTATGTCCCTTCTTCCTTGAATTGGGTTAGCTAGGCATGATTGACCATTTTCTCCATGATTCATTATTTCTTGTATTACACCTCTTTAATTGGAGTTTTCTTCCTTCTTTGTTTAAGGCCTAGTCAGTCTATCATAGAATCTCTCCCTTAACAACCAGTTTTGATGTTTTGACACTAGGAAGTCAGCTGTATATCCCTAGTTTCTCAATTTGAGAGCAAATGTTAAGTAGACAGGGCAGAGAGCACATCTTACTAGAGCCCCTGTTTACAATAAGTTACAGTGAATGTGAATATACATCTTTACTTCCCCACTCAGCATCAGAACATTTCTGTGTTATAAATGTCTGTCTTGGAAACCCATACCATACACACAACATTCCAGGCATGCTTTGATGGGCTCGCAGAAGCCCACTCACTTTTCTCAGGTTCTAGACTTCTAGTAATATATCTAAGTTAGAATTTATGTTCTCAAGATAGGAAAAAGGAAGAAGGAAGGTAGAGAGGGAAAGAGAGAGAGAAAGAGAGAAGAGGGAGAAATGGATTATCATTATGATCTTAAAATTATATCTACAAATCGCATTGAATCTGTTAAAAACTAGTTAAATTTTTTTAAAAAATAATAATATAATAGATAAACTGAAAATTTCAGTAATCTAAGAAATAATACTAAACATTAAATAAAAATCTTTTGCAGGCCCAGATCATTAGAATCTTGAAAAAATTAATTAAAATGCATACTGACTAACTAGAATTATTTTCATATATTTTAAACACAGAGAAGGTATCATGATTTTAATCACAGTATTGCCTTTTTAGATTGACAGTAGTGATACATAAATAATTTATGGAGAAAGTACATAAATAAAATATATATTTAAAGATAGGTTTCCATCATCAGTCATTCGTTCAATTGTTTGCAAAGACTATGTCTTATTCGCTGATGCTTAAGGTTTGGTTCTTTCGTGTTCATCATTATGTCATTTTTCCACTGTATTTATCTGAAGATATGTAAGTAGGCAGTGTGTTCCCTCAATACCATCCTCAATGAACCTGTCTTAGTGAAATAAGACAGTCACAGAGAAATGCCACATGTTCTCATTATAGGTGGAAACTAAAAAAGTTGATCTTATGGACAGAATATAGAACAGAGGTCAGCAGAAACCTTCTATATACCTGGGTACGTATTGTAGACTGATTTGTACAAGTGATTATTTGCTCTAATTTTCCCAGGCTGTCGATAACTCCAGGGTAATATAAATGACTCAACCACATTTCTTCTTGACCTTTTTCTCCTTATCCATTTGGACATTGTATGAGCCATTTTTCTTTTGCACTGGTGACCACAGGAGGGTTGAAACAAGATTAGCTAAAATGCTCATCTCACACTGATCAATAAACAGGGCTGTAAAAGTACTTATTGCTCTGAAAGCAAACTAGATGGGACACAATTATGCATATTGAGTAATGCCCGCTAAACTCAAATTAAAAGCTAACTTCATTATTTTACAAAATCACAAGGTTATCAGTTTTCCTTACTTTTTCAAGTTCAATGCTTATCTTCAGGCTTATCTAAAACAAGAAACTGCCTATTATACTTATCAACGTACCTAAGTTCTAACACCTTGGTAAGTCAAATAATGCCCTTTTCATTGATTTCCGCAAAAACATTGGCTTGACTCTTGACTTACATCTACATCATCAGAAGAGACAGCCCAAAGCTTCCAAGCTTCTTCCCAGAACAAAATGAGAGGCTACTGTCCAAGTCAGTTCCATCTGACATTGGAGAATGGAAAGGCTGTTTGCAACACCAGAGTTATTTTTCTAGCCTTTCAGCACTTTACAGATTCTGCCTCCACCAGGTACCCACATCTCATTCTGGCTGTCGTGGAGAATGGACTGGGGGAGCCTTTCCTGGAGGCCAAGACCCATGAGGGAGCCATTGCCATAATCCAGCAAGAAGATGGTGATGTAGTGTCTGTGTCTGGAGGATTGGAGAGGAGAGATGGATCTGAGAAATGTTAATAAGTGAAGAGACAAGACTGGGTCATGTATTGGATATGTAGACCAAGGTGAGGAAAAACATCAAAGGTGGTGCTCCGCTTGCAGGCTTGGGTGACTGGATGGAGGAGGTACCACTTACTATGGAGAAGGGAAAGTCGAGATAAAGAAACCACGTGCTCAGTTTCGCTATGCTTGTGTAAGCAGATCCTGTAGAATATGAGAATGGATTTGTCCATATCTTAGATTTGGTTCTTTAAAGTATTTTGTAAGTCAAGAATCTGTGTGTAAGTAATTTGTAGCAGAAATTTACCCAGTAGAGATTAGCAAGAGACTGGGATAAGGAGGACAGGGAAGGGGTAGAAGCCAACCAAGAATGTGATCGTGAGCAAAAGTTCCACATACACAGGCTGTTATCATATATCTCATGGCTCCCTTGCAGAGCCATGGAACAAGTAGCTCCCTTCAAGGAACAGCTTCCGTAAGATGCAATTAGCTATTAGCAGTTAGCTACTGGTGCTTTCAGCCTCGCTTCTAGCTGAGACCACATGCTTTCCAGATGCCTCTAACCAACAACTAAGCACAGGAGCAGCTAAATGACTCACCATTTCTGCAGCTCCTCTACAAGCAGTCTTTGCCTTGGGGCACCACATTGGACTGGCTGACTTTCTCAGAGCTGAACTACAGTTTGAGGCTTATTCTACCAGACCTCCTTTCTTCTTTCTCTTCTTCACAGGTATCAGACCTGTGTCATGCCCAAAGCTTTCTCTGCCTACTCTTTCTCTCCTCTCCCTTTAACCTTTCACAGGCATTACTCCCAATAAGACAGTAATAAGGTAAAGTCTAACTCCATGCCAGCATCTGCTTCCTGGCAAACACAACATACCCCTCAATGCAAGGGAGCTGGCCCTGTATCTCCTGGGCTAAACAGTCACTGACTAAGAGCTGACAATGAGAGTGGGCTTCTGGTGCAGTCATCAAGATTCCACTTGAAATGCCCACATCTCCTATCAGAGTGCCAGGGTTCAAACCCCAGCTCCACTTGCAATTCCAGTTTCTTGCTAATGATCATCCTGAGAAGCAGGCGGTGATGGGTCAAATAGTTGGGTCCCTGCTATTCCATCTGGGAGAACTAGATTTTGAACTGCCGGCTTCATGACATTTGGGAGTGAACCAGCAGATGTGATCTCTCTCTCTCTCTCTCTCTCTCTCTCTCTCTCTCTCTCTCTCTCTCTCTCTCTCTCTCCATTCTTCACAAGTAAATTAAGTACTTACTTAAAACAAACGACTTGATAATGGGGAAGAGTGCATAGACTTTCAGAAATGTACAAGTCTTCATGTGTGTCATGTATGTAGGCAAAGGTGTTCCAGCAATCTGAGGATAACCCTCAGAAAAGAAAAATCTGCACATGAAGGCCTTGGGGGTTGGGTGGAGAACTGTGGCACAGGAATACCAAATAGAAATCCCAGAAGGTCTGGAAAGAGCTCTAGCATTATCTGCTGCATCCAGCAAAGAAGAAAGGAAGCTGGGTACCAATACTGTCCTGGAACAGAGGAGAGAGATCTGGACTAGAGATAAGAAGTTGTTGGTGTGTGTGTGTGTGTGTGTGTGTGTGTGTGTGTGTGTGTGTTGGGTGAAAACCAGGAGAAGTAATTCAGACTGAATACATATAGGGTGCCAAGAGAGCAGAGACAAGTGCCTAGGAGAAAATCAGAAAGCAGGTAAATCAGCACTTTCAGGACATAAAGAGATAAAAGAAATTAGTGCAAAGGAGAAAGGCAGAAGGAAAATAAGAGAGTGTTACCAGATAAAAGCCAAGAGGCATGAACAATCCACAAATAAGGGAGTGGTGGACAATGAGAAATGCTTCCATGGGCTAGCAAGGTTGACCACAGTGTGCAGGGAGGCAGGCAGAGGGGTGAGTGGGCAATGAGATGGGGACCCAAACTCCCCAGTGCTCTTTCGGGAGCCGTGTCACTGAACTGAAGGCTCGAGACAGGACTGGGGCACCGCAGATCCTCCTTCAGTTCTTTGTGGCTGGAGGGACACAATGTGCTTGTGAGAATGTCTGAAATGGCTGTGAACTTCGCAGGGAGAAAGAACTCACCAAGCAAACTGTATCCCCGCGCTCAGGGCTGGCCCACAGTGTCCGTCAGGACAAATGACTGCACTAATTGTGCGCCTTCAGAGTCACTGCCCTTTGCCCTGGAAAGCCATTATAACTAATGTGCTGGTGCTGTTTACTACTCTTACCCACTGGACTGGTCCCAGCTAATATTGTCCAGCACTGTTCATTTTCCTCTGTGCTGTCTGGAAGCTTAATTGCATGTAGTTGCTGACAGAAACAAAAATAGGAAACCCTGAAAGCTAAATGGGAAATTCTCCTCATTTGTTTTGTTTGGGTGGGTTGGGGAGCAGGACAGATTTTGAAATATTCAGAAACATTTTACCTTTCTTCAAGACATTCTCCTCTCCCCAGCATGCAGGCCTTGTGTGCTACAGGGGCATGAGGAATGGAATCACCTAGGTTGGGGCCAGAGGAAGGCCATGAGGCCAGGAAGAGGCAAACTGCTCGGCCACTCAATCTCACAAGACAAATGAAATGCATTTGCCCATGACCCAGGCTTGTTAGAAAGTGGCCACAAGCTGGCGCTGAGGATGGAGGATGCAGGAACCTCCTGGAAGGAACAGAAAAGGAAAATGGTTGACTGGGGTTTGTCTTGTGGCAAAATAGGTTAAGCCACTGCCTGCAACACTGGCATTCCATATGGGCACCGGTTTGAGTCTCAGCTGCTCCACTTCTGATCCGTTTCCCTGCCAATGACCCTGAGAAAGCCGCAAAAGATGGCCCAAGTGTTTGCACTCCTATGTAGGAGACGCAGATAGAATTCCAGGATCCTGGCTTAGGCCTGGCCCAGCCCCGCCCAGCTGTTACAGCCATTTGGGGAGTGAACCAGCAGATGGAAGATCTCTCTTGCTCTCCCCCATCTCTCTACCTTCCAAATAAATAAATAAATTTTGGAGGGTAAAAACGAAGGGAGGAAGGAAGGAAACCTGAAAGGAAGAAAGAGAGAAAAGGGAAAACAAACTGACACATGACTCCAGCTGCAAACTGCTGGCCTGGAGCCATGCACTCCTGCTTGACCTATACACAGGAAGTAGCATCCAGATTGACAGCAAGACTGGAGTCAGGCTGACCTTGTTTAAAGCTCTGTCTCTGCCTCCTGCTGCATTAAGTATCAAGTGACTGTACATTTATCAGCCTTAGCTCCTATTTCTGAAATAAGAACCATGTGCGTACTTGCCAGATGGTCAGGAGGACTCAGTGAGCTGTTAGCACAGCACCAGGCACATAACTTTCAACCAATGGTGGCTAATAGTTTTATTACAGAAACTGCAAATTTTCGTAAGGATTCCATTGTGTACCACCTCACCTTGTTGCTAAGACTTTTCACATCTCCTGTCCTTCTGAGGCTGCACAGCTGCCACCTGCACACATTCCCAGGGCCCATTCTCTGTCCTTCTCTGTGCCCCAAAATCTGAGCCTCATGGACAGCTTGAGCTCTGCTCCCTTTCTCTCAGTCTCAGTGACGTCCAGATTCCTTTAATAGAATAGATCACAGTTCAGAGAGGAAGATGAGAGAAAGGCCCGAAGTTGTACCCCCCTTCTTTCTTGGTCTTCACAAGACAGTTCTGGGTCCCTATCTTGGTCTGCATCGACTTCAGCAATGTGAAGCAGGACATGTGGGTTCTGCTATTTTGACCACAAGGGAGTTTGCTTCCAGTACTTTCTGCATACAGGTGGCCAAACCCCTCTATACACTCAAACACTCAGCAATAATTCGTCAGAGCTGCCACAGCCTCCCCTGACACTTATCTCTCAGCCCCTAGTGTCTATTGCACACTCTTTCTCTCTATCACAAAAGTGCTTACACTTTTACCATGGATAAATGCAAACCATTGGTCTTTCATTCAAACTCATAGTAAACAATGAATCCTGCTGTTTGAAAGATCAATACAAAACTCACAATCACTAAAAATGAACATTGTGAAATTAACATTGAATAAAAATGACAAAACAGCCAAATCATCTTAACAAAATTTAGACCTGCAAAAGTAGATCAAAGGAACAAACAGAAATATACCATCAAAAAATCCTGGAAGATAGAATCTGTTAAACAATATTCCACAGTTAGAAAACTAATTGGTGAATCAAATCTGTAAAATTTAGATGGAAAAAAATTAAACCTAATGCAAATAACTTCAATACACTAAAAATGTACATTAAACAAAATAGATATGTAAGTACATCATATAGAAAATTGATCAACGGGTTTATGATGGCTTACGTAATTATATTTAAGGATTGGTTTTCTCAGTGAAAATTCATCAACACTGTTATAATCCTAACTAAACTGTTGGACCTCTCAGCTACAGAGATGTCCACTGGCTCGGGAGGACGCCCAAAGATCCAGACTCCAGACGAGTTGATGCAAAAAACACGAGGTATTTATTGAACGTTTGCGCAAACGGGCCTCCACCTCAGGCGGTGAAGAGCCCTGAGCAGCAGTTTCACACAGCTTATATAGGCAACAGATTAGCATATTCTTAGGCGGGGAATGCTGTGGTGTTACAGGATTGGTCAGCTCAGAGGGTCCATTAGCATGTGGGGGGGGGTGCTGACGGAGAATGCTGAGGGAGAGTGCTGAGGGAGAGTGCTGAGGTGGCACAGGATTGGCCGGTCGCAGTGACGTCATAAGAGCGCGCCCAGAAACTCTCTGAAGGGAGGGGCAGTTCTGCTCCGGGTTCACCTAGAGTTCATCCAGAGAAGGGAGGGGCAGCTCCCCTCTGGGCATGCTCAGAGGCTTCCCGAAGGGGCGGGGCGGCTCCCCTCTGAGCATGCTCAGAGGCTTCCCGAAGGGGCGGGGCGGCTCCGCTCCGGGCGCGGTCCCTTCGCACCAGCGCCTGTGGCCTTGTTGGGCGCCCTGAGGAGACCCAACGATCACCCGCGGCCGGGGGCGTCCTGAGGACGACTCGGGGGCGGGGAGATCCCTCGGCCGCCGGCCGAGGGCGAGGAGTCTGGTCTGGGGGCTGCTGGGCCCGCACAGACTCCACGATCATGCGGAGCCGGAGCATTGCCGCGGCAACCCGCGGCCGCGGAGCCCTGACGACGACCTGGGGGTGAGGCGGCCCCACCACTGCAGAGTGGCCCCGCCACACACGGGGTCAGTGTGGGCTGGGACGACGCTGCCACTGCCCGCGGGCCGCCGGACGAGAGGGCGTGGGGCCCAGGGCTGTCGCAGGGCCCGGTGCCTCTCCTCGTAAGGGTCCTTCAAAACCATGTACATTGAAGCTCTCCTTTAAGTCAAAATAATAGGACCAGTTGGTTGCTGGCATTTAACCTATCAAAACCTTGTCCAAATCAAAGTACCTGTGTTTGATTCCCAGCTCTGGCTCCTGAGTCCGGCTTCCTGCCAGTGCATTCCCTGGGAGGCAGCAGTTGGGGCTTAAGTAGTTAAGTTCCTGCCACCCACACAGGAGACCTGCAATGCATTCCTAGCTCTTGTCTGTTACAGACATCTGGGTAGTGAACCAATGGATAGAATGTTTGTGTTCACTCACCTTCTCTCAAAAAAAAAAAAAAATTGAAAAGAACTTTAATTAAGAAAAAAAAGCCATAGTGGAAGGGGATAGTGTGGCCCCTAAAACAAACCCTCCACATAGGTCTAATTTTAGCTGCATTTCCAGAGGCTTCAAGGTATGGGTGAACTCTACTTGTTTTAATGGCATAGCTACAATTTTTTATAGAATCACGCGCGAGCCCTATAAAAGCCAAGCCAGCATCCTGGAGATTGTAGCTTGATTTTTTAAAATTCATATTCTCAAAGAATCATTGAGCTGGAAGGGACTTTGAGACATCAACTGGTATAAACTCTCCAGGACAGATGGTGGTCTGTCCCCTCTTGGTCCTCCCTGGAGTGTGAGAGTGATGGACAAGAATGAATAATAAGAAATGAACACTGTTGCCAAGGAAAAATGGAAACACTTAAAGTCATGAGAAGGGGGGAATGCCAAACTGCTGTTTTTAATTCTACCATTACATTGTTTTACTTGTGTTTATGTCATCACTTTATGACTAGCCCACGCATGTTTTCTCAGAAACACGACATAATATCAAAAGCCATAATACAGCAGCATGTTATGAAAGTTGCATATTCACAAAACTACTTTTATTCAAAATATCAAGTAGTGAACAAAGACCTAAAGGAACATTAGAATATAAGTGCTCTGATTCCTCTTGGAACCAAATACCTCTTGGTGCAGCTATAAATTCCCACAATATTTAGGAAGGCTAAGCTGGTAGCATTTGATAAGATTTAAAGTGTATGTATTCTTTGACCCCAAAAGTCCTATAGTAAGAAAACTAGAAGTGCCAGTGCATAGAGATTTATGCACAAGGCTGATTGTTATATCATTGTTTGAAATAGCAAGCGATCAGAAATGGTTTACGTGTTCATCAGAGGACAGAAGGGAACAAAGAAAGGTGTGTATGATTGAAGGTGAAGCAGGCATACAGAACCATGTCTCAGATCTGTTGGAAAATGATCAGTAGCTTTTTATTAGGTATGTGTGAACATTATAGGAAACACAAGACATAATCCATTCTGTGTAGCTCAACCAGAAAAGCTAAGTGTGAGAGACAGTGTAGTAATTAAGATTACTTACATTTGAATGTTATGCCTGCTACACATTACCTGTGTGAATTTTGACAAATCATTTGATCTCTCTGTGCCTCAACTTTCTAATCTATAAAATGGGATGAATACTGGTACTAATCTCATATGTATACAAATAGCATAAAATACTTGTATATCATGTCCTTAAAAAACACCTGGTATATTCTAAGCACTACACAAGTATAATTTACTATTACTTTTGCTATAATGTTTATGCTTATATGAGCAAAAGAGAAAACTTAGAATTTATAACCTAAACATCTAGCATCAATTAGAAGAAACAGGAGAAGAAACAAGAGAATTAGAAGAAAACAAAGAGAAGAAACAAGGAGGAAGGGAAGACTACAAATTCTAAAGAGATCTTTTGTTTTTGTTTGAACTATTGCAACAAATGTCTTACTTTTGCAATTCAGACACTGCAGACGCTGCAACTTTTAAAAACAAAAAATAGAGGTTTTTTAAAATAAATGTAGATGTGTCAGCAGCACTTGAGCCCACCTTCAGTGAACAGTACAGACATCTGAATTCCTGGGAGCCTTTTTATAACAAAAGATGGTGGCCATCATTTCTCCCACTTATAAGAGTGCAACATCTTCAGCAGTTTCACTCCCATTATCACTAACAATATAGTTGTTTGATGATTGCCTCAACCACATTTAAATGCATTTTTGTTTCTATAAGTGCACTGGAGATTTGACAATTTCCATTAGCACCTCTGTAGAGAGCAGTTGCAAAATAAAAGGCCAGTTGTATAATTATGAAAGCATTAGACTTGATTTTTCTTATCATTTTCTATTACATTTTGGTAAGTAAATTTTATTTTACTAAAAACTCTAACATAAAATAAGTTTGAAAGCTTACAGCATGTTATTGTTAAACTATACGAAATATTACAAATTTAGCAAAATTAGACATCAAGCAATTTAAGAGTCTAGGAAAAAAGTACTTTTGCTACTTATTTCACTCATATTTATTGTCTAGAAACAGTTTAGTCATTATTCAAGCTACTGTCTTTATTAAGATCTCCTAGAACATCCTCAAGGTATTTATTAAGCATTATGGAAAGAAAATATATTTATTTTTTGCTAGTGATTTTTTTGCTTCTTCTATTGTTTTTTGCTAAGACAATTATTGGGGCTGGGGTGCTATTGAGATAGCCCAATTCAAGAGGTATATAAAGTCATTACTCATGGTCAAGTTTGGGAAAATTAGCTTTACCTGAGTGACTGTGTGAGCCAGATGTGCACTGTGCCTGCTGGATGCCTACCCTGCTGGGTGGTCCCTGACCTAGTGGATGCCCATACCAAAGGGAGAGAAGTGGCCAATGTCAAGTGTCACTAAGGATATATGGGGGATGAAACAAGGGAGAATGGTCACAGAGACAGGGTGACTGAGGGGTGACTCTTGGATCTTTCAGAGGAAATGACACTTGAGCAAAGCAAGAAGGATTGAGCCATGTGAAAGGGTGGGAAATCCAAAAAGGAGAGGAGAAAACAAGGGTGAGGTGATCTTTAAAATGAACCACATTAGGTTAGCTTCTAATGGTTATTCCTTCTTACTTCTATAAAAATGATCAAGGGTCAAGTCTCCCGTTTTGCTAAAACACACCTTCTGGAGAAATTGCTTTCAATACTTGATGTCAACTACTACTCCCTACTTTTCTTTCTTAGAGAATTTCATGCTTTTGATCACTCACTTATAAATGATTAGGAAGCTATGAGTATTCACTTGCAAGTCACATAGCTATGTCAGTGAAACTCCCCAGCCCAGCTTCATAAATTCTTCTCTGAGTTAGGGAATTTAATGAACCCTTTGGCTGTCTGGCCCCACACTCGTCCCACCGCAGCCTCACTCACTTGTCCTCCTGCTCACAGTTCATTTCCCCTACTCTTGCTCAGAGTCCACATTCATTTTTCTTTTATCACATTGAATTTGCTGAGATACCTTAGACCTCTGTTTTCTCATCTATAAAATCATATAACTGGTCTAGATTGTCCTTAGAATCTCTTTCAGTTCTAGCATTTTATGGTCCACAATTCCTATCTACAACCCTCTGCCCCCACTCCGGTTACCCGTCGTCTCTCCATCACCTTACTTTCTGAGCACAGAGGCCTCTGTGTGATCTTTGTGCCTGTAGTCAGAGGACACAGGTCTGTAGGAAGGCGGAGCTTGAAAGCAAGTGGGGAGGTGTGCTGAGTGTATGTGAGCTCCACAGAGGTAAGAGGGCACGTAAAGGCCCACATGGAGGTGGGAAGTGAGCATGGTAGAGTTACAGAATGCTTCCATTTCAACCACTCTCTCATTGAAAAGTGAAGAATGCTTCATTTATGTGTGTGTGTGTGTGTGTGTGTGTGTGTGTGTGTGTATCTATATATATTATTTGAGAGGCAGAGAGAGACAGACAAGGAGGATGAGCTCCTATTAGTTCATCCTCAGTTGGTCACAATGGCCAGAACTGTGCCAGGGCAAGAGCTAGGAGACAAGAATGCAATCCAAGTCTCCCAAGTGGGAAGCTGGGACCCAATTTCTTGAGCCATAACCACTGTCTCCCTGTGTCTGCATTGGCAGAAAACTGGCAATGGAAACACTTAAAATCCTGGAGCTAGGAGCTGAAATTGAACCCAGATACTCCAATGTGGGGTGTGCCTGGATGTCTTAACCACTAGCTTAAATGCATACTCCTAAAGCTATTTTACAACATAGCCTATGACTTTAAGCAACAAAATTCATCATAAATCATGCAAAGGCAATCTGTACACATTCAAAGTGACACACAATTTGTCACCAACGAGTTGACAGTGAACAGTGCTGACCAGCAGTGATGGGAATGGACGCTCCCCACAGGCACTTCCTGTCCCCTGAGAGCCTGCTGCTCATGAACTGCCTCCCTTTCAGAAGCCAGGAGGGCAGTGTGGCCTGTCTCTTATAGTCCTGCTCAGCACAGTACAAAATTGTAGCGCAAAGAATGGGTTCTGGTTCCAGTCCTGATTCCACAACTTATTTGCTGTGTGAACTTGGGCAAGTCACTTGAACTCTCTGAACCTACTTCATAGATTTTCTGAAAATCAAATAAAAAGCATCTGGCATGTAGTAAGTGCTAAATTCACCTTATGAGGATAAAGTAGACTGAAAATAGATCTTTGTAAAAATTAAGAGTGAGACTAGGAGAGGGAGGAGGAAGAAGGGTTGAAGCATGGGCTGGAGGGAGGGTAGGGTGGGAAGTATCACTATGTTCCTAAATCTGTATACATGAAATACAGGAAACATACACCATAAATAAAATTTAATTAAAAAATACTATTAGCTATTATTATTGTGTCATAGTTGGACATTTGCATTTGCATCTCCAAATGTGATGTGAAAGTTTGTGAAGTATTTTCAGATGTCAAATGGTGGGTGGGAAGATATCTTGGGGTAGAAGATCCTGAAGCTCGTGGCCGTGGTGGCAGTCCCACAAATAACAACCACTCCCACTTCCTAGGTGGGAGGCCAGCCACTGCGCTCAGCTTGAGGGCTCAGTTCCATCAGATAGGGCAACGGGAGATCCCTGGGTCTCCCTCAGGGTCAGTGATGATCTGCCAGGAGCTGGACACAGGAATATCACTGAGAGAGGAGGGAAGACAGACCAATGGAGGGAGAGGCTGCAAGGCAGCAGGGGAGGGCTTTAACAGATGGTTGGTGGACTGGGGCATGGAGGAGGAACAAGAGGCTCCCAGAAGGCAGAGTGGGGCAGGAAATTTTGTAACAAAGACAACAGCAGTCTCAAGGCATAAGGCTGTGGGCTCCTGGCTACTCGGGAAAGGCGGGGACAGCAGACACATGAGGACAGAACTGGTGAGATGAGTTTTCTATGCTGTGCAGAGTGGGAGGGAGTGGAATTTACCAGGAATCAGCCCCTACTCCCTACAGTCTTTCAGGTGCTCTGGGCACTCCACATACATGATCTTATCTGATCCCCAGACATCCCTATGAGGGAGGACTCATCCTCTCTCTTTCACAGATGAGGAAACCAAGTTTAATAAAGCTTGACTTCCCAGAATCCATGGATTTGTAGTGAACCCCTGCTATTTCTGCCACTTAAGCCAGGGTTCTTCCGGATACCACCGTGGTGTCCTCCCACCCCCTGGAGAGATCCTGAAACAAGGAGTGCCCTCCTAATTCAGCCTGTTCTGTCCAGGCTCCGGCACTTCCAGGGTGACAGCCAGATCGTCTGCTAGTACTAATGCCAGTGACGCTGGCACCCTTAGCTATCCCAGGCAACAGATGGCACTCTCTAGATGACGAAGCTCTTTTGTGTGTGACTTTCAGCAAGCTACTCAACCACTCCGTGCCTCAGTTTCCTCATCTGGATTGTGTGCCCCCCCCCTTTCTACAGGTAAAATGCTTAGAAAGCTCCTGCCCATAAGAGTCAATCAAATGCTACTTGTGGATGGCCAACCATTTTTTTAGCTCATTCAAGCTTATATGTAAAGCTACGGTCTCCATTTTACAGATGATGAAACAGGCTCAGAGGAATTTGCCAACTATCCAATCACACACTTCGGAGAGACAGGGACAAGATCCCAAGGCCAATCCTCTGCCTGCAGGGCCGTCTCTCTTCCACAGCCCCATCTCTGGGGCTCAGCTGCTTCCTTCAAGTGGCCCCTGGGGGCCTGTGGACACATGCCTACCCGGTCACCCTCGAGGTTTGTCTGTATGAGCACAGGAGCTGTTTATGACAAGGCTACCCAGACTACAAGGGTAAGAAACAGCCAGCCAGCCGTTTTCACTTAAATAAGCTTCAAGGAGCAATGGAGTCACCGCAAAAGAAATGCAAGTGACTGGCTTCAAGCAGAGGCGGTGCTAACGGATGGTGCAGGACATGGAGCAGAGAGCTCTACAATTACCCCAGCCCCACCACTGCAAGGGCCAGGTCAGCTGCCAAAGAACACTCACGGATCTCTTTGGACTCGTGCGTGGCAGTGGCTGTAATGTTCATTTAGTTTCGCCTTTCCATAATTAGCCCACAGGTATTATTAGGTGATAATGATGCACACGTACCCCATGCTCCGTTTACAGACTTGTAGTTAAGGCTGTTAGTCACGCTGCCTCTGACTACAACCAAATCCGTCACCGAGTCTAAACTGACCAATAAATCTGTGTCAAGTGGAGAGAATAATTTAAGTGATAATAAAAGGCACCCGGTACAGATTTTGATTTTATTGGCAGAAGTTCCCTGCTGCCTGAATGTCATTTAATTCTTCAGGAAACAGAGAGGAGGGCCTTGAACCTTCCAGGCATAAGTGTAACAGTGGGGATTAAAAGAGATATTAGCCTCCTGAAGACAAGCTAATTGTTAGATCTGATTTTGAATTAACAAGTGTCATCAGTGGAGGAGAAGCGACAGAAAGGAGCTGAGGGGCCCTTGGTGGTGCATTATGTGGATGCAGTTGCTATGGTGATGCGTTTGCTCTCCCAGAGACAGAAGCTGGAAAACATGATGCTTGGAACCAGGGTGTCATTGTCCGCAGGAAGCCCTTTGCCCCAGCTCACAGCTATGAAGCTTCCAGGGTCCCGCCAAAGGCCATTTTACTTCCATCATTGGCCTGGGATCTGGCAGAGGCAGCAGCCATGGGCGAAGGCTGTTGAAGCCTGGCAAATGTTCCAGAAGCTGCGCCTGGCCCACTTCCTCCCACAGTTAGTCATCAGAAAGGGCAGCAAACTGCCTGTGAATGTGGAAAGGAGAGGAACAGGAGCCCTGACATCACGCAAGGAGGTGTATGAATTCATGTCACGAAACTCTGCACTTCCTAAGACTGAAATTCTTTCTAATTCTCAGAAAAACACGGCATCTGGCTATTTCACCAGTCTCCATTCTGTGACTATGATGTCCAGAAGACAATAGCGTGCAGTGATTTCCAAAGCTGAGGAGCAGGGGCTAGACTCTGAAGTCAGTGAGAAAGATAAAAATGGCAAATATTACAAATAATGGAGAGGGTGACACTGTGGCTCAGCAGGTTAAGCCACTGCCTGTGGCACCAGCATCCCGTATGGTCACCACTTCAATTCCTGGCTGTTCCACTTGTAATTGAGCTCCCTGCTAATGGCCTAGGAAAACACTGGAGGATGGTCCAAGTCCTTGGGCCCCTATACCCACATGGAAGACCTGGAAGAAACTCCTGGCTCCTGGCTTTAGCTGGCTCAGTCCTGGCCATTGCAGCCATTTGGGGAGTGAACCAACAGACAGAAGATATTCTCTCTCTCTCTCTCTCTCTCTCTCTCTCCCTCTCTCTCTCTCTCTCTCTCTCTCTCTCCCCTGCTCTTCCCCTCCCTCTCTTTCTCTCTGTAACTCTGCCTTCCCAATAAATAAAAAATAAAACTTTTTAAATAATGATGGTAAGAAACTCCTTAAAATGGAAATCAAGTACTGCGTGCCCAGTGTTATACATGCTGATCATATATTCTTATGTGTATTACAGTCTGAGGGAATCTGATAGACTACAGAAAGGCCTGAGGCTTGTCTTCACTTGCTTCCAGATTTCCTACCCTGATAGCCCTACTTGCTCCTTCTAACTCACTCCCCAGTCTTCTAAGTTGGATCATCTCCAGGTCAGTCATTGAGCCTGTGTTCTCATCTGTTCAAATTCACTCTCCTTGCAGATCTAATACAATCTCATGGCTTTAAATCCATCCATGTGCTGATTTCTTTCAAACAGGCATCCTAAGCCTGGACATCCCATTTGAACCCTAGATTTATATATCCAACTGCTTACTCAACAATTCTATTTGAATGCTGATCTGGAATATTAGGCAAGCCCAAAACAGGATTTCTAATCTTTCTCCCACCAAACTGTTCTTACACCCTTCTCCATCTCATTAAGTAGTTATACTTTAGTTGTTAGAGTCAAAACTTTGAGGTAATTCTCAACTCTTGTATCCCACATCTAATCCATCAACAAATGCCACTGACTCTTTTACTTTGCAAAATATATCAACATGCATAATTGATGCCCCAACAATTCACACCCCAGGTGCTTACCTCTCCGATATAAGATATTAATAGGAGCATTTGTTATGTTGTGGGTTAACTGAGGTTGTCTTTGTGGAAGGTTTATAGGACGCAGCATGTAGTATATACTCAATAAATATTGACTGGATTTGAATCTAAATTTTGCTTGATTAGATACACAACTATCCACAGTCTTTGTGAAAAGCTGCCAAGAAGCCCTGATCCTGTTGTTCCTAGTGGGCATGCCTACAGCCTTGTTTCCAGAACACCTGATAGTATGGTGACTGAGTCGATCATGGGAACTCTATGGGGTCAAAGACTTTGCCTACCTTTCTGTCTGTCAGGGCTGTACAAAGCTTACCCCACTGTGGGCACATAAGAGGCACATGAGAGAAGATTGCTAGTGAACGAGGGAAAGCATACCTAGGATTAGACTGAGCCCTCAGCCTGTTGGAATAATGCAATTTTTCCTGATATGTATGAGACTGCAGCAAGTAGATGAGATATTTATGCACATAGCACTACTCCATTCATTGTCAAACCATGTGGATTCATATCAAAGTGCCATCATGAGTCAGGTAGGATTGCTCACAACACCCCCTGAAGGTGAACAGTTTTCACTGCCTACCTTATCAAACATTCAGTACTTCTAAAATCATGCTAAGAAGCCTAAGAATAGTCAACTAAGAATATAAAAATAATATTCTGGTTAATGACTCATAATGCTTTTTAGTAGTGCTTCATGGTTTTAAAAAAAAATCTGAGAAAGCTAGATGAAGGAAAGTCATGACATATTAATGATTTCAGATGTGTGCTAGAATTGGCAGAACAGAAAGTGGCATGAATAATTCAAATAAGACACCATTTTTTTTTCCTTCTTGCAAAAGGTTGAAGTATGGAAAATGGGGGAGAAGGACTGTTGGAAAGATAGGTGCACACATTGTGTTGCCCAGAGATCTTGTATCTCAAGAGCTAACATGAGTTCAAGCAACATAGGACACCACCTGGTCGTTTTGAATGGGTTACCTTGAAGTCTTTTGACACCATGTTCTGTTCCTTCTGAATCTGGCAGCTGCTGGAGAGTTAAGACTGAATGTTTGATGCCCATTGAATTATACTCCATTTCTGAACTGAAACCTCCAAATCCTGAAGGCATGGTCACTGAGAAGAAAGACAAGCAGGAAAACGGCGTTGGGGCCGTTGGTGTGGGGCACCCTCTCCTTATCTCTACCATGCAAACAACGACTGGGAGTGGGACCTGCAATGGCCTGAGAGGAAGCTCTGAGGACAGAGAGTGACCATGAGCAGGCCAGGGATAAAAGCCAACAGGGCTACCACTCTGCTTTAACATTTTTTCTTTCCTTAGCATACTTTTGAAAATATAACTTTAGTGTTCCAAAGAAAATCAGAATCTATTTTACCTGTCTATAGGTTGTCAAGGGTTAATATATATGCATAGGATTGAGTTTCTATATATCTATCTATTGAATGTTCTTGCATTGTTTAGATATGACATGCATGAGTGTATATACACACATATCAGCATAAACACACACACACACATATACACACATGAGTATCCTTCAGAAAGTTTGTGCAAGAGGAAATGAAAAGATAGTGCCAAAAAATGTGAATTCATACATAGTTTTTTCATAAGGCACATTCCCATAAGCTTTTTGAAGACTTCTCATATGCAGGAGGTTCAAAATTTTTTACAACAAAATAAACTTCTTAAATCCATTTTCCATGAGATTTTTAACATAGACATACACATAATGAGTATGTGTTTCAAGTACAGGAAATTTTAAAGCAAAATTGCTTTGAGTTAACTCAAGGTTCAAATTAATGAAGAATTAGGATTTAAGTGATTAGGGCAAAGACTAAACCTCAGGACGACCATGAATTTAAATTTCTCTTCCAGAGGTTCAGTAGAGAAGATAAATCAATAGTTACGTGAGTCAATCCATAAATTATCTGCTGCAAGTTTGTCTCTTAGAAGGAGGCCAAAGAGTTTAGAACAAAGGGAAAAGTCGAGAAATCAGCCCTCAGAATCAGGCAGCAGTTTGCAGCCAGAGAAAGGGCACTTGGCTCATTCACCCATCATCCATCCATCCATCTGTCCGTTCATTTACATACTGGTAAGAACTGGCATAAACGACTATTTTTCCATCTCAGTCACAACTACGTATAAATTATAGGAATAAATTTTGTTAAATACCTCATACATTATTTAAAAATTGGCCATGCTCACATTCAAACACTACTTGTAGATTTATTTGAGCACCTACTATGTGCCAAGCCTGGTGCTAGGAAGTTAGGATCTTCCGATCAGAATGTATGTTACAGCTGATATTTTAGTTACTAAAAGCCTGCAACCTAATACACATGACAAATACTGTTATCTAGAAAAAAATTAAAGATTACCTAATTCTGAATGGCTTGCAAGTGAAATATGTCCAACCTTTTTGACTAACACATTGTTTTCCTTAGTTTATTTGGACATTTGCTTTAAGTATTTACAAGGAGGTAGAGAGTAAGGCTCCATGTCTATTATTTCCTAGGCCATCCACCCACAGCCTAGTCCCGAAGACTTTGAGTTAATGATCCCTGAATCCTGATACAAGAAAATGATGCCCAGGGAAATTGATCTACTTCCCAAAGTCGAGACTCAATGGTCCTTGCCCTCAAGGACTTTGGTGAGCAGAGTTGTCTCTGAACCCAGCTCCACATCAGAATCGCCTAAGCTGCTTCTGTTTATTTGTTTTCTCTAAGTGTTTTCTGAATGAGTGCCCTCTGCATTTTATTGGGGGAAGCATAATATATGCACTATTTTTTAAAAACCAAACCATTGAAAGGGATATACAATCAAATTCCTAGTCTTATATCCTCTAGACCGAATCCATTAATAAGTGCTTCATATCCATCTGTAAATTTTCCATGTTTAAAGAAGCAAATATGAGGGCACTTCAGAAAGTTTGTGGAAAATGCATTTTATGAGAAATTAGGCATGGTTTAAAAATTATTTGCACCAAGATTAACTTATCTTTTAATTCCATTTTCCATAAATTTCATATATATATATGTATATATGTATGTATATATATATATATGTATATATGTATATATATACATATATATATATATAGGGGTCTGCTCAGTTCCTTAAACACAGATGGCACACACAATGTCTTTCTTCATACTAGATTTTGTGGATTATAAGAACTGGTAATAAGACTTTATGGGGGACTGGCGCTGTGGCAAAGTAGGTAAAGCTGCCGCTTGCACTGCTGGCATCCATTTGGGCGCCAGTTCTAGTCCCGGCTGCTCCAGTTCCAATCCAGCTCTCTGCTATGGCCTGAGAAAGCAGTAGAAGATGGCCCAAGTCATTGGGCCCCTGTACCCACATGGGAAACCCATAGGAGGCTCCTGTCTCCTGGTTTTGGATTGGCACAGCTCCAGCTGTTGTGGTCATCTGTGGGGTGAACCACAGATGGACGAACCCCCTCTCCCTCTCTCTCTCTCTCTCTCTCTCTCTCTCTGCCTCTCCCCTCTCTGTGTAACTCTGACTTTCAAATAAATCTTAAAGACTTTATGAAAGTACACATGGATTTACTTTTAATTGCTACAGAGTATTTCACTTATTGAAATTTGCATAATATATTCATATACACATTGAATACCATGTACAATATACATATTGACTATAAATTAAATAAAATTATATAGACATAATTAATATGTTTAATATAAATATATTTACAATATCCTATTGATAGTTATTTTTAGTCTTTCATTATTACAAATACCTTTGTAATGTATCTTTGCCCTTATCATATTGTGTTGGTGGAAAAAATCAGAATGTCTGAGTCAGAGAAAATATATTTTTTAATTTTGACAGATTTCTTTAAAAAAAAGATTTATTTTATTTATTTTAAAGACGGAGTTACAGAGAGAGGTAGAGACAGAGAGAGAGGTCTTCCATCTGCTGGTTCTCCCCAGACGGCCGCAATGGCTGGAGCTGTGCTGATCCAAAGCCAGGAACCAGGAACTTCTTCCGAGTTTCCCACATGGGTTCAGGGGCCCAAGGACTTGAAGCATCTTCTACTGCTTTCCCAAGCCATAGCAGAGAACTGGATTGGAAGAGGAGCAGCCAGGACTAGAACAAGCACCCATATGGGATGCAGGTGCTTCAGGCCAGGGCTTTGACCCACTGCACCACAGCGCCTGCCCTGACAGACATTTCTTAATTGGCTAAAACTGGAATGGTGGAGCCAGCTTGTCCAAAAGCTAACTGTTAATATTTAAAAATTTTGTGAATTTTGTGAGCCAGTTGTAAAACTGCTGGTAACTTGAAAGCAGTCATAATAAAGGTATTAATATGGTGAAAGTCTAGACTTTCAAGGTTTTTTTTTTTTTTTTTTTTTTTTTTGCAAATAACTTTACCAGCACAATACCACCTATAAAGCTAATTAACACTCATTTGGGGGTATTTTTAAAAATTCACATTGTGGGGTCGACTGTGGACCCATAGCATCAGAGCATCTGGGTGGAAGTGGAGAGTCTAGATTCATAGTCTCTCGCATGTGTCCAGAGTAGCCCAGCTGGAACCAAGAGTGAGGGCCTCCCCATAGCGTGCAGAGAGGGGGTGAAAGTGGTCAGAGGGTACTTTTAGGAAAAAATACAAATTAGGGTTGAGGACTATTGGGGAGTTGTAAACACAGTGGATCCTGGAGGGAGACACTCTGGTGCAAAATATGTTTGCTCAGCTGTATACAAAAAACTTCTTGGAAACTGAGGTCAGGTGTGGGCACACAGAGCATCACCCTGCACCTCTCCTCACCTGTCCTATCAACAGGCAGTGTCACTGTGCATGGCTTAAGTTCTTCCTTCTCTCTGCCTTCAAAATTCTATGTCTGACCTTTGTGGGTTAAATTTGAGTGAATGACTTCAAGGATATTAATTGATGTCTACACCATGAGAAGTTATCTCTATACCCTAGTCCTAAGCTGCACTTATCCCTAAAGACCTAGAATTCTTGAAGGTCAGATAGGGCCTTTCTTACCAAGAGCACCAGAGTGACAGAGGAAACTCCCTCCTAGTCCCTGCCTTCCAAAGGTCAGAGGGAAGTCTCAGCTGAGAGGCTACAAGGATGTCCCTAGCCAGGACACACACCCTCCATAGAGCACCCCAGTGGTGCTTTAGCTGCAGTGCAAAGGAGATGTAAGTAGAAGCAACACAACACAGTGAAAAGTGAAAATTCTATTGTCCAGACAATTCTACCATCTTCTCATTAAGTTATTATTTGGGGAAACAGATAAAGATGGCCCAGGAGGCAACTTAGAATGGTAATGTAGCACCTAGACTCTAAAGATGGGCTGTGCCCATCAGCTGTGCCACATATGACTGTGTGACAGCTGTGCTGCACATTAGCAGCGTGACATATTAACTACATGATGCGTTGCCCAACCTCTGTGCACTTCCATTTCCTCCAGTGCAAATGGGGATAATAATAGTGCCCACCTCACAGTGTTCACAGTGTTTTGTGAAGCTGAAATACGATTACGTGCACACATATGCACTATATATGTGACATCCACATGTATCACTTAGACGAGATCGGGTACGTTCAGGGTGGTATGGCTGTAGACAACATGTATCACTTAGAACAATGAATGACATTAACAATGGCTATGTACAATCACTATTTTCATTGTTCAAAATCAAATATTAGCTTTCCATTTCACATTGTTTTTCCTAGATGGCCAAATTCTAGGATAGGAAAATTCAAGCCAACTTTATTGTAACAGGAAAGGTATAACATAGATAGATAGATAGATAGATAGATAGATAGATAAAATGTTTTAATCACTTTTTTCAGCACTTCATTGCTCATAACAAGCACATCCAGTTTTTTCATTCAAATAAGCAGTAGTGAGATATAACGTACAGAAATAATTGCTTTAGACCATAGTTTTGACAGACCTTGGAAATGTTTTACTTGCTTTCAAAATCATTAAGTCAGTGAGGGGAAAAAAAGCAAAGTCTAAATTGAACAGTAGCTCATATTCTATCATTTGATAGGCTTGTGTCTCTCTTTTTATTTGGCCCTCGAGATGAGATACAATGAAAGCAATGCTCTCCAACAAGGATTATACAGCACTAACTGACCAGGAAAGCTTGCACAAGGAACTGCAGGGCAAGGGGGCTTTTCCTTCTTCTCTTCCCCACTCAGCACTGGGCCTCTCCCCAGAGGCAAAGCCACTGCATCAGGAAGGAGATGCTGGCTAGGTGAGACCTGCAAACTATTTTATGTTTGCTTTTATGATACATAGTCACCTCATGTCATATCTGTGATTTTATTATTAATAATTCAGCAGTTCTTTTCTCTTATTTATTTATCTAATTTACAAATTATGAATTTTTTGCAAGGCATATAGTGATATTTTACTTTGTGTCAATGTTTTATAGAAGAGTATTTCAAAAAGTGCATTGAAATTGGAATGAAAAGACAAGTCTTTTATTTATTTATTTTAAGATTTATTTCTTTATTTGAAAGTCAGAGTTACAGAGAGAGGAGAAACAGAGAGATATTCTATTCACTGATTCCATTCGCAAGACCACAACTGAGCCAGGCTGGAGCCAGGAGCCAGGAGCTTCATCCAGTTCTCTCAAGTAGGTAATAGGGGACCAAACACTTGGGCCATCTTCCATTGTTTTCTACAGGCCATTAGCAGAGAGCTGGATCAGAAGCAGAGTAGCCAGGACATGAACCAGTGGCATCGTTCACAATGGCTTTACCAAGTACACCGCATGCTCGCTCCCAGATGTTTATTTTTATTTTTATTTGTTTTATTATATGAAAGCCTGAGAGACAGACAAGGATGAAAATAGAGATTTTCTTTCCACTGGTTTACTCCCTACATGCCTTTAAGAAGCAGAACTGGAACAGGCTAAAGCCAGGAGTCTGGGATCTAGTCTGGGTCTCTGTCTCCGACATGGGTGGCAGAGACCCAAATACTTGAGCCATCACCAGCTACTTCCCAGGGTGCACATTAGCAGAAAGATGAAATCAGAAGTAGAGCTGGAACTAGAACCCAAGCACTAGGATATGGAATGCAGACATTCAAAGTTACATCTTAACTACTGAGCCAAACACACGTTTATTATGGTACCAAAAAAAGAAAAGAAAAAAAGAAATCTGTGGACTTCAAAAATGCATGGAAATGCATATTATGAAAAGAAGTGCATGGATTTCAAAATGTTGGCACCAAAATAAGCCTTTCTTTTATTTCCACTTTTCTGCAAGTGTCTCGAAGTACCCTCACACACATCATCTCTCTCAATGGCTGTCTCTTGAGGCAGTATTATTGTGATCCCTATTTTCCTGTAGCACCAGATTGAGACACAATGTGTGCAACAGTAGGACTCAGACTCACTGTTTGCCTAAAGCAGAGCCAATTCTAGAATAATTTTTCTTCAGTGGAGTTTTTTTTTACCTTCATATAATTTCCAGGAAAAATAAACATTTTCAGAGCAATTCATTATAATCCCAGCAAAACTATAGCGATCAGTGCTCAGCAATCAAGTCTGAACTTGGCCCCTTCCCTCCCAGAGCACAGCCCCACAGTCCCCAACCCTTTCCCAACAGCAGGTCTCGAAACAGTCTGTGTTCCTATTTTGCATTGGCCAAATGTATCATATGTATATATGGTGTTACATATATTTATACATATCTTTTTAAGGCCATACATTCGACTCTTTATAAAATCACTGCCTGGTGGGCCCCAGGGAGGGGCAGCCTGGTTTCACAGGACTTGCCCTGCAGCTGATAGGCCACACAAACAAGTGCCCCAACGTGAGGCTCTGGAGAAGCAGCAGCGGGGGATGCCAACAGTCTGAAAAGCGATCCCATTCCATCGCAGCTGCCCAGTCTTAACTGGAACCTACTTTCCTTTCTAGTGAGAAAACAGACTCTGCGAAGGGGCAGGCATTTCCAATTAGTGCCTGAAATCAAGTCAGAAGGAGCTCAGGAGAGCTTCTGGGATGACTGATTGTCTGCTCAATGTAGCATCATTTCCCTCCTCCTCCTCCTCCTCCTCCTCCTCCTCCTCCTCCTCCTCCTCCTCCTCCTCCTCCTCCTCCTCCTCCTCCTCCTCCTCCTCCTCCTCCTCCGGCCTCCCACCCCCCTTGCTACCGTATAGAGGAAAAGGGGGGGGGGAGCTTCCCTCATCACACACATTAATCCAGAGCAGAATAGCTATGCCTACAAAGATAAACAGAAGCAATGGAATAACACCCTGCCCCACAACCACCTTCAAACAGCTCCACTCCCAGTCAGCAATTATTGAAAAGCAGAGAATGGTAGAAGCTCATTGAAACCCTCCGTGCTACTACATGCAACTCTGTAGATTGCACACTGAGCAATTGCATGGTTTCAGTGTGAGTATCCTTCCTTGGAGTTGTGCAGCACATAATCTGCATACCCATGACGTGACATTCTTGCCAACCATCCCTGAGACTTGGCCAAAGAAAACAGTAAAACACAATACTGTACACACACTGCTTCTGAAGCAAAAGTGTAGAAGACCCTGCTGGACATAATTTTCTATAATGATGTTGTTAAGATTCCTTTTAAGTAATCCAAATGCTCACCTGCCCAAGGAAATTAGGCATCTTTCTGAAAAAATAGAATGTTCATTTATTTCCATCCTTGTTACAAATTTCCAGGGAGCCTACAAAAATTTGTAGAAAATGGAATTAGGACATAAAAGCATAAATTTCAATTCTCAACATAAGCCCCATAAGGTCAGGATCCACTTTTATAAGTGATGATACCTGTTAGTTAGTCCACACCTTTAAAATGAAGGTCCTGGGAATTTCACCATGTCAGCGCTGTCTTGTTTACATCATTAGCTGAATAAAAATGGATGTCCTTTAAAGATTCTTTAAGATTAGGAATTAAAGAAAAAAGAAACCGGAAGGAACATTATCGGGACTCTAAGGTGGAGTCCTAACAATTTCCCATAAATCTCTCCCCAAACTGCCCTTGTTTAAGGAGAACAATGAGCAGGGACATTGTCATGCTGGAGAAAACTCTCCTGGACGATTTCCCAAGCGTTTTTCTTAGATCTTAGATAACTTTCTCAAAACACTCTCGTAACAACTTTCTGGCCTTCCAGAAAGTCAACAGCAAAATGCCTTGAGCTTCAAAAAATAAAATAACAAAAGAACTATTGCTGTGACCTTTGCTCTTGACTTTTGCTTTGACTGGACCACTGCCACCTCCTGGTAACCACTGCTTTGTGCTTTGTCTTCCTAATCATACTAACCAAGCCATGCTTCATATCCTGGAAGAATTCTTGGAAGAAATGCTTCAGGTCTTGACACTTCTGGTTTAAAATTTCCATTGAAAGCTCTGTTCTTGTCTGTAGCTGATCTGGGCACAACAATTTGGGTGCCCATTAAAGAAGAAGTGTATTTCACTGTCAGTTTCACTCAGAATTCTGTAAACTGAACCAGTGGAGATAGGGATGGTGTTCACTTTTGTTTCTGCTAGTAATCATCAGTCCTCATCTGTTAGGGCGTAAACAAGATTCTCTGCAAGTTGATGTGGCTGGTCTGCTGCTGTGGACTTCATCTGCAACATCAACTCTTCCCTTCTAAAATAAGTTATCCATTTTTTGTAAACTGTTGCTTTTTTAAAAAGATGTTTCTTTACTTGGATGTCAGAGTTACATAGAGAGAGGGAGATACAGAGAGAGATGTCTTCCATCTGATGGTTCACTCCACATGGCAGCAATGGCTAGGACTAGACCAGGCCAAAGCCAAGACAGGAGCAAAGAGCTTCTTTCAGGTCTGCCAAATGGGTGACGGGGGCCCACAAACACTTGAACCATCTTCCACTGCTTTCCTCAGGCCACTAGCAGGGATCTGGATTGTAGGTGGAGCAGCTGGGACACGTACTGGTGCCCATATGGAATGCTGGCATTGCAAGCAGTTTCTTTAACCTGCTACCCCAAAATGCCAGCCCCAAATTGCTGCTTTCTTTGGAACCCTGTCCTCATAAACTTTTGTACAGCATCAATGATTTCACCATTCTTCCACTCAAGCTTCACCATCAATTTGATGTTAAACAGTCGCTTAATTTTTACCAAAATTCATGTTGCTCTAATTCTTTTCAGAGTGATATCTTATCCTTACCTTTCTTAGTGCCTCAAACTAAATCCTGTTCAGTCATGTTATTAAAAGTTAGTACAGGTTTATTTTGGTGTAAAAAAACACTGCAATCCATCCACAATTTTTCATAAAACATATTTCCCATTAAATTTTGAAGACTCCTTATCTATGTACATATATCCACATAAATAGAATTGAAATATTGAAGGAGTGAAATTATGCCAACCACAAAATTAACACACTTAGGATAAACATTATGTTCAAATCTAATTATGAGCCTCCTAGAAGCCTAGGCAAAATAGGGAAATGTATCATTCATAGAGAGAAACTCTTCTTCCTAAATCCCAATCCCTAAAGAAATGAATTAGGATGAAGCTAATGTACTCTCCCATCCATTTCTGCCAGGCAGAAATGTTGAGACAGGTGTGGGAAGGAAGAACTTTTACACCTTCAGACAACAAAACCTGCCTGGCATAGTGCTCAAGGTTGCAGGCCTACAAACTAGCCAGCCAAACTGAAGGCTATTTAGTGGGGCTCCAGTTTCTTTGTCTATAAAATCAGGGTAAGATGTTACCCCCTTCATGGACTGGCTGTGAGAGTAAGTGGAATAATAGCCACAGTGTGGTGCTAACACAGTGTGTGGCTCATGGTGAGCCCTCAGTGAATGTCTGCTCTCTAGAAAGAAGCCCAGCACAGTAGGAAGGCAGATGGTACTTGCAGCTGGGCTCAGATGCCAGAGTTACACACTGAGGTGCCTAAACCAGTAACATCTCAAATCAATGGATGCCTGAGGAGACAGGGCAGTGAAGCCAGGGTGAGCAACCTTCCAAAGAAATCCCGAAAGATGTGCAGCCTTTTTTTTCTCCTCCAGTCATCACAGGGCCTGGTTTCTACCCTTCAGAAAAGCTTTGTTTTCCTTAAAAGTATGACTCTCTGCAACCAGTAGATGACATTGAAAAACAAAGAAGCAACTCTTGGGCTGCAAATTCAGAAGGAACTGGACTATAGCGTTGGTACTAGAGGCCGACACTGCAGCACAATAGGCTAATGCCTCCTTGCGGCACTGGCACCCCAGGTTCTAGTCCCGGTCTGGGCAACGGATTCTGTCCCGGTTGCCCCTCTTCCAGGCCAGCTCTCTGCTGTGGCCAGGGAGCGCAGTGGAGGATGGCCCAAGTGCTTGGGCCCTGCACCCTATCGGAGACCAGGAGAAGCTCCTGGCTCCTGCCTTCGGATCAGTGCAGTGCGCTGGCCACAGTGCGCCACTGGAGCAGCCACTGGAGGGTGAACCAACAGAAAAGGAAGACCTTTCTCTCTGTCTCTCTCTCACTGTCCACTCTGCTTGTCAAAAAAAAGAAAAAAAAAAGAGTTGGTACTAGAATCATCCTACATGTGCTCAGGATACCTGGTGATGCTGCCACCTGTAGTCTCAGGCCATAGACCCACGTGTGTGATGGATGGCAGGGTGAGGGCTGGGCTGGCACAGGTAGTGAGTATGGGGTTCATGGCAACCAAGGTCCTCATCATGAATCAGTTGGCCTCTAGAAGGAAGGAATGTGAGTCCAAGGAGCAATTACATCAAATGACCCCCAAAGAGATGTGTCTATAGTGGAGCATCACTAGAAAAGTATATTTGGGGCAGTGGTGGGAAGACTCCCTCCATGGAGTACTTTTCAAACTTTTCAGATCATGGCACATAGTGAGAAATACATTTTACATCCCCCAAGGACAATTAAACAAAATTTCACCAACTGGCTCTTGCTCTTACCTTGTCAGCTGTGTTCTGATCTTATCTTTCCATTCTTTCTGGTTGTGTTTTTTAATGCTAATTTATTTCATAGTTTCACAAATAATGCTTGAAGGGAAAAGACAGAGGACTCTTTGGGATGACTCTGGGTTCAGGGCAGGGACCAGAAGAGGATCATTAGAACAGACAGGTGATAATGACCAAGGGCCTCACACTGCTTTGTGACTGTAAATGTTGGGCTTCAGAGAGCTAAATCCGTGAGATCCCATAGACTGAGTTTTGACTCCCTCATGCCTGATACACAGCAGACATTCAAAAAAGTATTTTATCTGAACTTGACCTTTTTTAACTAAATGTAAATTGGCTGTGCCCAGTATGTGGCCTTCCAGTGACCTGATTTGATAGCTTAGTGGGACTTGGAATAGCTGAGGAGTAGATGAATGGCAGGCCCCATGACTCTCACTTAGCCTTGGTAACAGAAAGGTCAAGGCCACACACTCTGGTAGGGCCTGAAGCAGGCGTCTCCTCCAAGGGTATTCTTAGTCCAGATTCCTATCAGCCAAAGATGGGAGAGTAACACTTAAAATAGTTCAGGCTAGTACATGAACTTTCAAGAAATGATCTCCTTCAACTCCTTCAACTCCTTCTTCTCTTTCCTTTCTCTGTGTAGAACTTTCTTTTCTTCCCTTTGTGCCATTAGATTTTTCAAATAAAAATGTCATAGTGTTTTTGTTTTTTAAAAGCAAGCGAATGCTCTGACTGTTCTAGAATGCTAATGCTTACCCAACAGAGGGAAAAAATATTTAGGACGCAGTAGGTTCCACCCCAGCATTTGCAATTCCTCTTCCAAGTGATGCAGTCTCAGTTCTTCCCTCAGGCCCTCTTCCTCAGTGCTCCCAGAGGACCAGAGCTTTACCTCTGGATGTTCCCATTCCCAAGAGGAGAGAGAGAGCCAAAGACCAGTATTCTCATTTCTGGAAGGGCTACAGTGGGTGTTGGTGCAAACTGAGCCTAAACTCCAGCTCTACCCCCTGAGGCAAGTTACTGAACTTTCCGACATCCCATTTCTTCTTCTGCTAAGCTAGGAGAATAATAACTAGCTTGCAGTGCTCTTGTACAGGTGAGAAGCAATATATGTCAGACAACAGAGAGTGAGAGGCAAGTAGAGGTGCCAGAAAGTGTGCAGTGCAAGTGGTGGACTTACTAGTCAATGATTGTTGTAATAAGTTTCTTCTTAGGTGAACCCAAAGCAAGTCAGACTTATTTTGACTGCAACAAAATAGGAAACGGAGCACAATTACCCCCACCATTGCTCAATATTTATGAGGAAACCTTTGGCTCCCAATGCCATATAAACACTGTGAGACCCAGTGGCTATCCAGTAGGAAGGTCTTTAAAGTGGGTAGCATGGATGTGAAGTGAGAGCAGTGCGTGTTGTGATGTGGAATGATCAGTTTACAGGAAGCAGGAATTACGCAGCTGGCTTCACTGGTAGAGATTTTTTGCATAGATCTTCTCTCTTCTGCCAGATTAACAGTCCTCCCTCTCCATGTCCTCTTCTCATTTGTCTTCAAATTCTTCCCACCCCTTCACCTCACTCTGCTGCATGTCCATAGAAAGTATTTGGCAAAGACAAGTTAGGTCAATAAACACAAGGTGAGTTTACACAATTCTATGCCACTACATTTGATACCCATACTGCATTCTTGATGGCAGGTTATAAAGTGCAGGTGCTGAGACCCGTATTGGGAGTAACTGCCTAGGTTCTGTTCACAAGCTATATAAGGAAGCAGTGGAGTGAACCTCTTCAATTCAGAGCTGGTAAGAGGCTCACGTGAGGAAGACGATGCCAGAGCCTATCATGAAAGAGCCTGTATGAGCCAGTGTCTACAATGGGCAGTGAGTCTCTTGATTAGGGGCTCTCTAGGGAGAAGAAGTTTATCACGCCATGAATACTGGATGGTAAAAGCAGCATCCACCTTGAGGGACAATGTCAACCAAAACTCTAATAAATAATGATTTGATTTAGGCAAAATTTGTGTCTGGAAAAGGGACTCTATGCTCTGCTAATGGGAAAAATCTTGCTAATATAAATACATGTCTGCTTTTTGGCTGGATTAGGCCATCAAGGAATTGGGATCATTATATCTGCTATAAGATCAGCTGAATAAATGAACACACCACAAAGAAGCTCAAATGGTTTCTTCTCAATAATTTTCAACAGCATCCCACGCAGGTCTCAGAGCCTGAGGGCTGTTTTGTTTTCAATTAGTTGTCTTTCAACTAATCACGAGTGAAAGAGCACCTTCCTTTGCTCTTTTGCTAAATGTCCAGTGTTGGATTTATACAGCGCAAAAAATTCTCTGAACTGAAGAGAGACCAACCAGGACAAGGTGACTGCTTCCTTGTGCTGTCCAAAAGAGTTGAAAAAAATTATCACAGACTGTGTTCTTCCATTCCAGAGCACACCTTTCTTTTCAATACAAAATTTAATGTTGCTTGAATCAACTTAGGTCAGACGTTCTATATGGACAGTTAATATATTTTTTTCTATTAAAAAGGAGGTGGTCTCTAAGCCAATGGGTTATCATATTTGATGATATCTTAGAATTATAGAAACAGGGCTCTTCATTGTGTTCCTCTAAGAATTCCAAGTATGATGTCTTGTGCATAAAACTCGAATTACAAATGAGCTTCCTCCCAAACAATCCCATCCTCCCCAGGGTTCTGGAGTAATATAGACACAAAAGACCTCAAAGGCATATCAAGATAGGGTTCCTGACCAGAGCCAGCTATATATTTTGCAGAAACCAATGCCAAATGAAAATGCAGGTCCCCTTGCTCAATATTTATTAAGTATTTCCAGATGGCAACAGCAGAGCATGAAACTAAGCATGAGGGCCTTCCAAGAGCAGCCCCTGTACAACTGCACAGGTCACATATCTGTGAACCTGGAGCTGTGTGTTGTGCTGAGCTTGAAACATCATAAGATCTTACATTTCCAGTTCTTCCTTTCTCACACGTTAAGCTCTCCCCAATCCTATGCCCCAGCTGAATCCCATGCACTCTTGCACAGCCTATTAATTCTACATATGCTCAATTGACCAATTCTGCCTTATGAAATGGTAAGTGAGTGAGTAGGCATACTGAAGCTTCAGATTTCCCAGCATGATTTGGGTTATTTAATACACACATGTACATGCACATGCATGTACGTATGCCTACACATGCACACCAAGCTCTAGCCAACTTTGGCTTCTTTTTTTCATCCATTCTTTGCCTCTTTGTCTCTCTTCTTACTAGTCCCAGTCTTCTGCTTTAGAACCATAATCCCTGCCCTGCTCTCTTAGTACCTTTTTTTCTCCCCCTCCCTTGTTCAAATTATTGTTCCCATAGAGCAGCTCCAATTGTATATTCAATAAATATTTCTGGCATGATTAATTGCTATGTAAGTAGAAATTCTTCTCTATGTGAACCATAGATTATAATTGAGTTCATTATCCAGTTATTAGGAATACTTCTGAAGCAGTCTATGATTTATTTGGAGCATGGTGTCCATGCTTAAGCTATCTTCTTATGCTGGCACTGGACTTGAATTTCTCCCTCCTGAATTGATCACTCTTGAGGCATTGGCTTAACTCCAACTAGTGAGTTTATAATCATAGTTTCCCCCCAGGACTGTGACTTTAATTTAGAAAATACTTTCAAAACCAAAACACTTCTTCAGAGAGACCATGTAAGAGAATCAAGCATCTAAGAAGATGCAAGAAGCCAGTTTTGAGCTGATCCCACTTCCCCAGTAGACTCCATTCACATCCCCCCAAAAGGAGAAGACATGTTTTTCCATACCAGAAGAGTGTCTGGTACCAAAAAGGATGCGTGATCCTATCAATTAAATGATTGGCTCCATGAAAATTGTCCAGAACCATCCTCTTTTTGACAGCTCAAGTTTAACCAGATATAACCCAGAATTGGGGATAATTGGAACCTCAGATATCACTAAAATCTGGTCTCTTACCAGGATTTCAGACTTGAACTTTGAAAATGTATCAGCCATTACAGACACTTTCCTGCTGCTACAGTGGCAAAATTTCCTTTTCTGAATCTACTTTCTGATACTTTGAGGCTGCTGACATAGCATTCCTCACAAGCTTGTGGAGACGATCACATGAGCAAATGAGTGTAAAGTGCTTAGTTAAATTCTTGAACCATAGTACCACTCAGTAAGTGTTAGCAATTATTGTTTTCTCACTTATTTTGAAATAAATTGGTATGGCAATGAGAGTATATCAATTCATTCTTCTGTTGTCAAGGTGGTTCTTTCACATGAATGTGTCTGTTCCCAAGTCTCTTTAGTTTCTGGCTAAGGGAAGAGTTGACTTGGAAGACAAACAAATTGCACTCATAGTCCAGGTCACTTATTCCAGTCCAGTGGTTCTTAACTGTGGGCCATTTTGTCTCCCTCCACTAGGGGTATGTGGCAATATCTGGAGACATTTTTGATCGTCATCCTGGTAGAGTTCTACTGGTATGTACTACATAGAGTCCAGGAAAACCACTGAACATACTACAATATACAGGTCAGCTCTTTGCCTCTCAAAAAAAAAAAAAAAAGGATCATTTGTGCCAAGATTAAGAAAATTTGCTCTGGGGCCAGGCAGCATGTTAAGTCACTGCCTGTGAAGCCAGCATCCCATTTGGGCGCCTGTTCAAGTCCCAACTGCTCCAATTCTGGCCCAGCTCCTTGCTAATGTGCCTGGGAAAGCAGTGAAAACGGCCCAAATACTTGGACCCCTGCCAACCACGTAGGAAACCCTAATCATGCTCCTGGCCCCTGGCTTCAACCTGGCCCAGCCCTAGTCATTGCAACCATCTGGGGAGTGAACTAGCAAAAGCAGATCACTTTCTTCTCTCTGTCTCTCCCTCTCTCTCTAACTCTGCCTTTTAAATAAATAAACAAATCTGAAAATTTTTTTAAAAAATCTGCTCTATGAGAGACCTTGTTGGGATATTTTAACCCACACCTCAGTTTTCCTCATCTCTATAAAGGAAAAGAAATAGCATCCTATTTGCAAAGCTGTTATAAATAAATAAAAATAAATAGCAATGGCAAAAAAGCACAACAGAATCTTGGCACAGGGCCAACCCTGACATTCCCCCCCCACCCCAGCAGTAACAGGAAGGAGTGGTCATAGCTTTTTATGCAAAAGGCTCCCATGGATGAACAGAGAGAGGATTAGATATCATGTATACATTTCTGTCATCTGTTAAGAAAAATACCATAGAAATCTGCTTTTCTCCTTTTGCTTATTGTTTAGGTTGTTCATAGGTATCTAGAAAAGCTCCTCTTTGCTCACTATTTCCACTGCTTCGCAAATACAAAACCCCAAGTTACCCAGTGGTGTGGTCTTGCAAGCATTTCTCTCCGATATTAGTACCTTAGTTATTATCTGCCTCAAGACAGCCAAAATTTTTCAGAAAAAATGATGTGTTTGAGAGCATATGCTTGGGTACAATAAGGTGCAGCAGCTCCACAGGCTCAGGACAGTTGAGCCCAATGTGAGTTTTCTGCATGTCCCGGCTCCTCAAAACTAGTGCACTATACTCCTTCACCCTGCCAGCTAAGAAACATGTCTGTGGCTCCTTGATCCTGCTACAGACTATTTCCTAATTTTCATATGCAGATATCATCATTGTTTTGGGATTTAGTGATTGAATTGATCAAAAAGACATAAGCAGGGCTGATTTGCCAATTTTCCCACTGGATTCTTTGTCTCTTATCAAAAATGTTAGTCAACTAATAGATTTATACAAGAAAGAACTTCATAAAGTTCTCATGTAGACGACTCTGCAGTCCCCGGGGGACAGGATTTTCTGCTGGGAGGCAAATGAGCCTTATCGTAAATCCTTCTAGATCCCCCAAAGAGAACTAGGCATATCTTCATAAATGCATAAGCCAGTTTGCCCTGTATCAGAGGAGAGAGCTGGGGAGAAACTTACTTACCATCTAATATGCTGTTTCCTGCTGGGAAATGGCTTAACATGTAACACACCATGCACAGGCCTCATTTAATACTCATTCAATGAAAAACCCATTTGCCAAATGTTGGCCACGTCAGGGCACTGTGTTGGGCCAACCTACCTGAAATAGCACTTTATATACTTGGGTCAAAATGCTTCCTTTGTTCCACATCTAACTCATCTAGGGGTAGTGTGTGTTCTCAATTCATCTCACACATTTTCCTTCTCTTCATCAGCCCCTTGCTATTCTCTTCATATGAAAACAAAGCATAACTTAGAAATTCATGTAACCTCAGGCTTATTTATGTTATGAATTAACCACAATGCATAATCGCTGATTCCTAATAACCAGGAGCTGGAAGGGTCAGGGAGAAGAGTACCAAGCAGAGTTCCACTGACTGGTTGGACAAGGCCTGAAGGGGACTAGCCCAGTTATAGAAAAAAGGTAACTGGGCAGCCCAGGTAGACTGCCAAAGGGCCTAATTGCCACTAGGTATTTCTGGCCTATCCAGCAGGTGAAATAGACATAGCAACTGGTAACCCAGGCTGCCTTTGAAAGTTCAAGGACAGACTCAAAATAATTGGAGATCTATTTATGCACAACAGGACCCTTATCACATGCCCTTAGGTACTGGGTCAGAATCCACACTTCCAGAGAGCATTGAGGAGAGCTGGCTCTAGATAAACAGATTTGAATTGAGAGTAGCATAATGAGAAAGGAACAGTGTATCTAAGCAAGGCTGCTTATCAGTAAATGAAAATCTAGAAAAAAAAAAAAATGAAATCCCAAAAGGTGGACCAGCTCTACCTACTGTACTATTCAAGGTGACCTGGACTCACTGGTGCACACCTCTTGAATACAGGTCCATATAATCCCCAGTAATTCACAAGGTCCAAGCAGGAGCAGGAAAAGACAGTACAGAGTCCCGCAGTGACAGCAGAGTCTGCAGAGCTCCCATTTGGAAGCAACTTTGTTCCAACACCAGCAGAAGGGAAGAAGAGGATGCTGTTGAGATACCTCCTACATCATACCAAACTGGCTCGGAAGGGAGCCCAGGCCACAGACAAGGGTTTGTGCTGAAGAAAACTCGCCTGCCTGCCTTCAGAGCTTGGCAAGTGCAGAAGTTGAGGTGGAGAAAACAGTGGACAGGTAGCTGATTTGTGTGTCTTCAGATGTGATGAGGCAGAAATGTTGACCTTGGTTTGACACGCTTGTGTAGCTCTTGATCCAAATTGAAAGACTCTTAACATTATAGGACACAGCTTCTCTAGGTTCTGCAAATCCCATGTTTGCCTTGGCCAGTGGTAATGTTAAGCAGGACTGTAGCATATATTAAAGTACATAGTCCCTGGAAATTAAGAAAGACAGCACAGACATATTGCAGTGCTGCCCCAGAACACTGACATCTGAGGGGATGAACATAGCAAAGGCTGACACTACCCACAACTGAGTGTGAGGAGTGAATTAGCTTAAGGGCTTGTCAAATCATGACCTTCATTTCTCACATCCGAATAGTCACAGTAAGTAGAAGATGCAGTGTGCATCACTGTGCAATCTTAGGACACTGTGCCACGCAAAGTCCAAAAGCCCTCTGGATGCACATAGATTTGGTCTGCAGCTTGGGTTTGGCCAGTACCATGTAGCTGAGCAGCCTCAGTGAGGGCAAGTCAAGAACACCCACTATTCTGAATAGCTGTGTTCATTACACAGTGCTGGTTTTCATGAAAATCCTCCCTAGAACACCTAAGTAAAAGACAAAATCACTCCCACTTGGAAATTAGAACCTGTGTAAAAAGAATCAGTGATGCTTCTCCATCTTGCCCACAGCAAGAAAACCTGGAATCAGAGCTGAGTTCAGAAACATAGGTCAATATTCACATAAGGAATTTACTGACTTCTTTAGATACAGGTTTTTTTTGTTTGTCTTTTTTGTTTTTTTTTTTGTTTTTTTTTTTTTTGGACAGGCAGAGTGAGAGAGAGAGAGAGAGACAGAGAGAAAGGTCTTCCTTTTTCCATTGGTTCACCCCCTAAGTGGCCACTGCGGCCAGCGCGCTGCGCCAATCCGAAGCCAGGAGCCAAATGTTTCTCCTGGTCTCCCATGCAGGTGCAGGGCCCAAGGACCTAGGCCATCCTCCACTGCACTCCCGGGCCATAGCAGAGAGCTGGACAGGAAGAGGAGCAACCCAGACAGAATCTGGCGCCCCGACCAGGACTAGAACCAAGGAGTGCCAGCGCAGCAGTTGGAGGATTAGCCTAGTGAGCCATGGCGCCAGCCACGGGTATTGGCTTCTAGGAGAGCTTCCCCTTCACAGTTCTTCCTGTCAGAATATTCTTCCTTAAAATGCAGATGGTAGCTCCCTGTGTCTCCATCAAAGTTCAAGAGCAATCAATTACTCCGATTATGCTGAATAGAAACACTGCTACTCTTTTCAGTTCTTGAAATAATCTTCTATTTAAATCATAGCTAATTACTATTTAGCAAATTAAACCTGTGGAGGACTTCAGAGACATCTATTTCACCATCAGAATAAGGCTTTAGGGATCCCCTGTTGTGAGGAGTGTTGCTTGTTTGTTAAGTAGAGTATTATCAAGTTGATGGAATCTGTAACCAAGAGGTTTTTTTTTCAAGTCCCTTAAAACAAACAACACAAAGCATCTTGGGAACTTCAAGTCTTCAGGTAGACATTCCTTTAGCACATGGAGTTTCCTTAGCAAGCAGAAGACCTTGCCACTGTCTCTAGCTGTGGGCTGACCGTCACATAGCAGGTGTGGAAGGACTGGTCCGGGAGGAGTGGGATGCTTGCTGAAAGGTGCCACCCACTGGCTGGAGGAGAGGACAGGATACATGCTCCCAGAAGGCTGCCGCCTGGGCTCTATGCTTCAAGCTCCACGATCATTCAGTCACCCAGCTTCCCCACAACCCAAAGGAAGTTTGTCAATTCAGGATTTTTGCAAAGATGGTAATGATTCCTTTAGAAGAACTGAATCTACATTATGGAATGAAGTCCATTTATTAAATAATTGCCGTGTATAAGGCAGACACATCATACACACAGCAGACGCAGGACTGCAGTGGGATCATGCCTGCCGCCAGCACCACCCTTAGACCCTAACAATAAGGGCTATGTGCTTTAGAGATCTGGTTCTGGGTGTCCTTTTGTCACATTCCCAGCCACATCTCTCACCTCCCAATCAAGGTGTCTTGTTTACCCAGGACACCGTCCCTCCTTTCTAAGCCATCCGACCCTAGAGTTCCCTGCTCAAACGATTCCAAGATAACATCTCTTCCTACACAGCCCCTACCCCACGTCATTTCTCTCAAGGTCAGGCTGAATCAGTTGTGTACACACGTGAGGATCAAGGAGTGGTTGAAGGGGATTGGAGGGGGAGGGGTGCTCCTGACATGGAATGTGAATGGACCTCAGACGTGTAGTAAGGGGTTGGGAGTGTCCACACACATACACACAAGGCCTACAGTGCAGGCATGGGAAGAGAAGGGGTGTAGACTGCAGTCTGAGGACCAAGGAACCAGCCACGCTCTTGTTGGTGCTAAACTCCAAAAGTTCCTAAATCTGAGCCCAATCTTTCATCTGTTTATAAAGGTGTATTTGTGAGGGTGGGAGGCTAGCATATATGTATGTAACAGTTCATCAGCTTAATTGAAAACTTGTAAATGTTTACTTTTGCTTATTTTATTTTTAACTGGACTCCTAAAAATTTTATAGGTATTACGTGATGTTTCTATACATGTATACACTGTACAGTCCGATCAGAGTAAATGCATCTATCTCCTGAACATTTTAATATTTCTTTTCAGTGAAAACATTCAAAATCCTTTTTCCTAGTTTTTTTTAGAGAAAACAATAATAAATTAGAATTAACTATAGTCCCCCTACTGTGCAATAGAATACTAGAACTTCTTACTCCTATATAACTATAATCTGGTTCCCATTTATCAACCTTTTCCCATCTCTCCCTTCCCAGCCTCTTGTAATCAACATTAAACTTTCAATTTCTATGAGGTCACCTTTTTCTTTATTCCAGATATGAGTAAGATAATGTAATCTTTGTCTTTCTGTGCGTGGGTGTTTCACATATTATAATGACCTCCAGTTCTATCATGTTGTTGTAAATGACAAAAATACATACATTTTTGTGACTTAGGAGTATTCCATTGTGTACATGGACCACACTTTCTTTATGCAGTCATCAGTGGAGGGACACTTGGGTTGTTTCCTTTGCTCGGCTATTGCAATAAACATGGAAGTGCAGATGTCTCTTTCAGAGGGCTTCCATTTCCTTGGCTATATAGTCAAGAGTGAGATTGCTGGGTCGTATGATCTTGCTATTTCTCATTTCCTAATGAACCTCCATGCTATGTTTCTACATGGTTAAACTAATTTGCAGTCCCAACAACAGTGTGCAAGGGTTCCTTTATTCCACATCCTCACCAGCATTTTTATCTGTGGTCTTTTTGATAATGGACAGTATAAATGGAGTGAGGTGATTTTTCATTGTGGTTTTGATTTTTATTCCGTGATGATTAATGGTGTTGAGCATCTGTTTGTGAACCTATTTTCATGATCCTATCTTTTCATGAACCAGCTTTTTTGTCTTCCTTTGAGAAATGTCTGTTTAAATGTATTGCCCACTTTTAAACTGGATTCTGGGGGTTTTTACTATTGAGTTGTTTGAGTCCCTTATATGTTCTGGTTATTAACCTCTTGTCAAGCGAATAACTTGCAAATGTTTTCTCCAATTCTGAGGGTTGTCTCTTTATTCTTTTCTATGCAAAATTTCTTTAACTTGGTGCAATCCCTTTTGTCTATTTTGTTTTTATTTCCAGTTCTTTGAAAATATAGTCCGAAATATTGCTGCCCATTCAAATATCCTGAAGCACCCCTGTATTTTTTTCTAGTAGTTTCAAAGTTTTAGGTCTTACAGTTAGGCCATTAATCCATCTTGAATTGATTTGTATACACTTTTTATCATGTTAAGGTACAGTCCTTGTATGCCTAATTTGTTCAGAATTTTTATCAGGAAGAGATGTTGGATTTTATCAAGTGACTGCTATAAATAACATTTTCACCCCAAACTGAAGTCCAATAGGATGTTCTAGTCTCCCCTTCACAAAGTCATATTTCCTCATTGATGATTTCATCCAAATGAAAGAAAAGCAGGGTGCAGGGACTCATTAACACTAGAGTGTGAGTGATTGATAGCCACCTTTTTATTTCAAGTACAAATGGACTACTTCAAAAAGCTTTGGTAAGGTAGTATTGTGGGATAACAGGTTAAGCTGCTCTTGGGATGCCCATATGCCATATCAGAGCACTATTTCAAGTCTTACTTGTCCCATTTTTTATCTAGCTTCCTGCAAATACATCCTGGCTCAAGTGCTTGGGCCCCTGCAACCCATGTAGGAAACTCAAATGAAGTTCTAGGCTCCTGGTTTTATGAGATCCCATGAGATACTGACAGGTGCACTTTCCTTCTTGAAGGGAATCCTTCTTCTTAACATGTATTTGGGGAACTCTGTGCAAGGGAACTTCAAAGTTTCATAAAAAATTAAGTTAAAAGTTCATATTGGTACAAAAATTAGAAATTTGTGCAGTTTTTCATAATAAGCATTTTCCATGAACCTTTTGATAACTCCACATATTTGATGTTCAAAACTTATTCTCTCTGGGGCTTGGTTTCCTCTTCTTCCCTCCAGATGAGATAACATATTTAGAATACCCAGCACTTGGTAAGCAGTCAGTAAATATTAGTTTCTTCCCTGTCCCTTTTCCTTTTGTATTTTAAGTAAATCTAAAGAGGACAACTTCTAAGAGTCAGTATTTGCTGCCAGAAAAGCCAAGTGAGCATGAGGTGACTCTACAGGACAGGTCTCAGCTCCAGCTAAGTAACATGGGAAAGTGGCTGCTGCACCTCCTCAAAGTTCAGCTGCTTGTTTTCATTATGCCTGTTTACATGCTGGTTACTACGAGGTTGGTAAACTCTAAATTTCAGGAAGACTTTAGATGAGTGGATGATAAGTTCAATATAGAAGATGATTGGGTACATGCTGAATCTCAAAAAAAAAACCCTAAATATTAGAGAGAAACTATGTACTTCTTCACATTATCATGGAAAAATTACTGGAATTGCGAGTCCATCCAGTGTCCTAAGCCTACCCAACAAAGCTTGGCATCCAAGCTTTGTCCTACTTGAACTTGATCCTTGGCAACTGGAGCTGTTTCTACCAACATGTTTCATTTGGGATCAGATTTCACAACTTACATTCAAACCTTTGTTTCATTTGTATATTGACTTCTTAATGCAGTGTTGACTTAAGGAGTTTCTCCTAATTCCTGATAAGCTTTTAACTATAAAACTGACAGAAGGATGACAGTAGAAGTGAGAAATACATAGCTGCAATGGTATTTCACTACATTTGTCCTTTCAAACCTCTTACATCAGAATTATCAAGGATGTTTGTTAAAATTCAAATTCCTGAGCTTCATCTCAAGCCTACTGATGAAGAGTTCCTGGCAGTAGGATAAGGGACTCTGCATTTTAAATAAGCTACTCAGATAATTCACATGAACATTAAAGTTCAGACCATCACAGCTCCTGCCAGAGTCCTTGGTGGTGTCTGTGCCCAGAGTCTTCCTCCATTCACTTTTGAAATACTTATTTTCAGGTTCAAGATTTTCCTTGTCATTGCTTCAATAAGAATTTAGCATTGCTTCTTCCAGTCACCTCATTATAGTTGGGCCTGTCCATTGAAAGTGAAAGCCTTTCTCTCTGTTTCCCAGTGCCATCTCATTAGCCTGTCCCTAACTCATCTTCTACCCAGTTGTCCACTTGGGTCCGTATAAATGCCTTCAAGGTTAGTCTGTAGAAGGAGGAAGGAAGATAGGGTCTAGAGCCCTCCATTTCCATCCCAACCAGAGCTCTAGTTTTGCTTCTTCATGAAGAAAATGTCAAGGTATGACTCTGGGGGAATAGCATAATTTTTTTAAGAAAACACTATCCTCGGTTAAATTTCTTATGTTCCTTTCTTGTCTGTAAAATTTGATTTGCTTTGTGTTAAACTCCTTCCCTCTGGATTAATCATAGTTTTCATTTTCTGTATGTTATTATGTCTTGACATCTTAAAAATCTTGAAGTTTTGGGAGAAAATTCCATCAAAATCCTTAGGGATAACCAGAGGCTCAGCTGGGCATTTCTTTTATTTATTTTTTAAAGATTTACTTATTTATTTGAAAGGCAGAGAGAGGAAAAGAAAGACAATGAGAGAGATCTTCCATTGCTGATTACTCCCCAAATGGCTGCCAACATCCTGGCTGGGCCAGGCTGAAGCCCAGAGCTTCTACATAGATGCAGGGGCCCAAGTATTGGGCCATCTTCTGCTGCTTTCCCAGATGCATTATCAAGGAGCTGGATCAGAAATGGAGCAGCCAAGACTCAAACCGTCCATTTGAGATGCCAGCACTGCAGGTGAAAGCTTATCCTTCTACACCACAGCACTGGCTCCAGCAGGGCCTTTCATAGGCAAACCAAGTCACCTGTGTCTACTGACCCAAACTCAACCCCAAACCTAAGGCTCATGAATCAAGCCAGTATTTCTCTGCCACTAACTCATGTCAGAACCCAAGTAGAGCCCAGAGTCCATTGGAGAAACCTAAACGTTTGTTCTCTCTCTCTCTCTCTCTCTCTCTCTCTCTCTCTCTCTCACACACACACACACACACACACACACACACACAGCAGTAAAGACTCTGGCCTAGGCTCTCCCCCTGCTCATTTCTGCTTGCTGATCACACTGGTGCTTTCCCCTTGTGGCCAGGTGTGGTATGGCACTCCCTCCTCTGCATTAGCCTCTCTACGCTGCACTCAGTGACACTTTTATAAATTAGATGTCTCTCCAACTTTGAGGCTTCCTTATCAATATCCCATGGTCACGCATTGAACTTCAGAATCTCCCTAAAGATACAGTGGGGTCCTACCTAACCTGCCAGCCTAAGGGTGGATCTGAACATGCTGAGCTCAGGTGCACTCAGTGCAGGTGGGGCCCATTTCATTCCCAGTGTATTGAATTATACGTGGTTCAATTATTTTATTTATTCAACAGATATTTATTGTACCACTACTACATACTAGGACCTGCAGCAGGTCCCAGAAATGCAGTACCTAACAAATCACAGACAAAAATTCCCACTCACCCTAAATGAACTTACATTTTTGTGTGCATGTCTTCCCCCAAAAAAATGTACATCTCACAATAGAAATTCAGTCTCCTACATTTTTTACATAAATAGGGTTTAGTAAAAATAATTATATCCGTTATAGAAAACATAACACAAAATCCATAAGAAAGATGTTCCATGTCTCTACGTCAAAACCCAGAGTAAAAAGCTTTTTTTATTTTTCTGGTTATTTAAAAAATAATTACCAGTAATAGCTTATTTAGATTCTTCCTTCCTGTGTTTCAGATTCTGACTGGAATCAAAGACCTAAAATTTAGGAGTGAAAATAAATACTTATTTACAACTCTTTACAGAAGTGACAGTGTGACACCATTACATTTTTTTTTCACACTTTGTTCTTAAATAGCTCCAATACCCTTTTAAGAAGAGCCTGCTTAAATTCCCAGATTTACTCAACAATTCATTTTACTTTCAAAAACTGCAAGAGCATGGGGCCCGGAACTGTGGTGCAGCAGATTAAGCCTCTGTCTGCAGCACCAGAATTGCATATGAGCACTGGTTCAAGTCTTGGCTGCTCCACTTCTAATCCAGCTCCCTACCTAATGGGCTGAGAAAAGCACCAGAGGACAGTCCAAGTGCTTAGGCCCTACACCCATGTGGGAGACCCAGATGAAACTCCTGGCTTCAGATCAGCCCAGCTCCAGCTGTGGCAAACATTTGGAGAGTGAACCAGCAGATGGAGGATCTCTCATTCTCTGTCTCTCCTCTCTCTCTGTAACCCTAACTTTCAAATAAATAAACAAATCTTTAAAAAATAGCTACAAGAGCTTTAAAAGATAGAAATGATATTCTGTCGTCTCCCTCTTTCCATTCTGAGTTTGGAACAGTATTTTTTTTTCTTACCTCACCATAGATAGAATGGCATTAATTTTACCCACATATAATTCAGGTATCACTTTTTAGTGTACAGGAATGATGAGCTAATTTATTCAGACCAATCTTCTCAATGAAGATTCCTAAAAATACCTAATAAAATATAGCTTAACTTTTTCTAAAAACATCCATAAGCCAAAGGATATTAAGGCATTAACTATAAGGACAAATCTGAGAATAAATGAGAATACAGAAAAATGGGTCAACTTCTGGAAGATGGTTTTGTGCCAAGGACATGTATTTGTCTATTTGGACTATGAAACTGAGCTATGGGTTCCACGGATTCCTGAGGTGAGGCAGATGAAAATCAAATTCCAAGGCCCACCAGAGATGGAGGAGCCCATATTAAACTGGAAGAGGCTACACCAGGAGCAATTTCTTCCCCTTGCATCATCCTCAGAGTCACAGGAAGAATTGCTGTAGTGCAACACAAAGCGAGCCAGGAGGGGGAAAAATGGAAACCTACCTCTGAGCGGCTGTAGCCATAGGAATATTTGAAGTCCAAAGATGCAGCCCCAACGTGTCACTGGCAAAAATTATAGTTCATAATGTTACCAAATTGATATTGTACCTAAGTGCCAAAAGAAGAAAATGCAAACTCTCACCAGAGGAAGTTACCCTCATTTTATTGGGCCTTTGAGAGTTTTCAGAAATACAGCACAGAATCAATAATAACTGAGCACATAAAGAAACAAGGCACCATGGACAAGAATCAGCACAAAGAACAGACAGTAAGATCCGACACTTACAGACTTGAGATATTAAAATTACCATATTGCAGATTATTAAAGCAAAAATGCTTATAATATTTAAAGAAAGCCTGAAGATAGGAGAATGATATAATAATCCACAAAATTTGTGAAAGCAAATAGTATCTCTAGAAATTAAATATACACTAATCAATGTAAAAGTATATTTCTGCAGCTGATGAAAATTTCACATGTATTCCTAATTAAAGGTAACTCAGTCACCTCCAGATTCAATCAGTCTCTTGTGTGTAGATATTCTGTACTCAGTAACTTAGAACTGAGTCCCAGGGTCTGGCACATAATAGGATAATGGTTTGATCTATGAGAGCTTCTGTCCTTTGCTGAGTATTATCTTACTTCCGCTACCCATAGGCATTCGTTGGCTTCTCTCCTCACTGCCTCCACTATAGAAGTGCCCACTCTCCTCTCTGCACTCTGATCTCCTGGGCAGCTCCTGCTCACCCCAGCCACAAAGCTTATTTAAGTCGAGTGACCTGCACCTAGTTGTAGTCTGTGCCTCTAGAAAACCTGGAATATTTCCAACTGCTAGGCTGCCCTCTGGGCCACATGATCTCTCTGGGACTGTCTCAGCTTTTTGTCTGAAACACGATCTGGGAAGCTCTATTTTCCCAGACAGAAAGTGGGAATCTTCTATAATCAGATCTGCAAACTTATCTGGATGTATTTTCTCTTGCCCTTTTTTCCTCCCTGTCCAGATTCAATCAGAATGAGAAAGGGAACACCCCTTTTCTCCTCTCCATTTCTGTCAAGCTTTTCACACACCCCACAAATGGTTCTATCTTCTCTCTACAGTCCAAGGAAGTGCTATGTTTATTGAATGATTCTTCTTGTTTTATGTTTACTGAATAAACTATGCTCTGAGAACTTCAGACTTTGTGCTAATTGTCAAGCTTTTGAAGTTAAGAAACATTTTTTTTTTATTGGGGCCAGCATTGCGGCATAACAGGTGAAACTGCCACTTGCAATACTGGCATCCCATATGGGCACTGGTTTGATCCCGGCTGCTCCACTTCCAATCCAGCTCCCTGCTAATGGCCTGAGAAAAGCAGCAGAAGATGGCCCAAGTGCTTGGGCCCTGCTACCCATATGGGAGACCTGGAAGAAGCTTCTGGCTTCTGGCTTCAGCCTGGCCAAGCCTCAGCAATTGCAGCCATTTGGGGAGTGAAACAGCAGATGGAATCTCTCTCTCTCTCTCTCTCTCTCTCTCTCTCTCTCTCTCCTCTCTGTGTCTCTGATTTTCAAATAAATAAGTAAATCTCTAAAAAATGTCTTTTGGGGTGGTGCTGTGGCATAGAAAATTAAGCCTCTGCCTGCAACTCCAGCATGCTGTATGGGTGCCAGTTCGTGTCCCGGCTGCTCCACTTTCCATCTAGCTCCCTGCTAAGCAGTGGAAGATGGCCCAAGTAGTTGGACTCCTACACCCACGTGTGAGACCCAAAAGAAGTTCCTGGCTCCTGGCTCCAGCCTGGCCCAGTCTCATGGCCATTGGAGGAGTGAACTTACGGATGGAAGATTCTCTCTCTTTCTCTCTCTCTCGCTCTTGCTCTCACTCTCACTCTGTCTTCCCTTCTCTCTATCTCTGCCTTTCAAATAAATCTTTTTAAAAAAACTTTTATCCAGAATTTTGCTCTCCAAAGTGGAAAGAGCTGGCTTTGAAGACTCTCTTTTAAAACCCAAAGCTGAGAGGAGGCCTCTGTCCTCCTCCGGTCTCTTTGTATTCTCTGTTCTGTGAAGGAAGGGTTTCTTTCAGACTAATGGTAAAGGAAAAGTACTAAGAAGGGCAAACACATCCAGTGATATTTCAAAGCATTCTGTTGCATGCACAGCCTTTCTTATAAAGCACATTTAAAAATGAACTTGATATAACCAAATTATCTTGTCACATAAAAAGTGTGTGGAGATCACAGAGTTCAGATAAGAATTTGATCGGTCTGTAGGTGTCAAGAACAGGCCACTGGAAGAGTGTATTATTGAGTGTATTATTAACCATATATGTCTTACAACATAGGTCAGAAATAGTGCTATTGAGATAGTTGAATATTTGCAACAAAAAGATACTTTTGCTGGTAGAATGAAACTTTATAATCTCAAAATGAAGAGTACTATACAAGTAGGGATAATTATGTCATCCTGAATATCAGTAAGGAGGAGTTATTTTAATGAGAGTTGACGCTATGAATTGACAATTCAAACATGACTATTCATCACCTACGAATATCATAATATCTAACATTATTATAAGATTTTGGGGGTGAACCAATGGCAAAGGAAGACCTTTCTCTCTGTCTCTCTCTCTCACTGTCCACTCTGCCTGTCACAAAAAAAAAAAAAAAGATTTTGGGGTTTCATTGAAGCAGAAACTGTTTTCATACAAAGGGATGGAAATTCTAAGATCTGCCTTTCCTTCAATAACGAGAAAGACAGAGAGAGAGAAGAAGAGAAAGAGAGAGAGAGGAGAGACAATTGAATCTCTGAACTTTATATTTGGAAAGAAATTCAGAGATGATTTTCCTGCCAGCAGTCTTGGTTGCAGACCAAGTAAATAAAGTTATCAGGAAGGATGAATTGGATCCCAATCCATACACGACGGAGCTGCCACTTTTGGAATGCTGGTATGAATGTTTTAGACGCAGGAGTACAGTGTGTCTTTCAGCTAGAATTGAAATGTCTACAGAGACAAACTGGAAAGCGATGAGAATATGCCGAGGGCTCCGCGATTTTGTTTGCGTCTTCCTGATCGTGACTTCAGGTGGAGTCCACGTTCTGTACAACTGCATTGAAGCAAATGACAACAAAGAGGCTCCGATTTTCAGGGGTTCACAGAGTCAGAAAAATTCATCTGGTGCTGAAATTTACAAAAAATAAAACACAGAGCTTTTCCATCTCTTACAATTTCAGTTAATAAGTTTTAGAAAGTATCTCAAAAATTGAATCCATCCATTATTAAGTCATTTACAGAATGTTAGTGCTGAGGGCAGGCATGTCAGGGAGATCAGTACTATGGTTTCCACAGCAACTACAGCTCTGTCTGCTTGTGACCTCACTTTGTGCTTTATTCATCCTGTGCTAGCAATTTTAGGTCCATGTAGAATACACGTGAGTGTGGATGCACACACAGCTATGTGTGAATAGGGTATTTTTCCATAAGAACTGGGGTTTCCTTTTCATCATGTCATGGTCTATTTAACCTTTAAAGTTGTAATCCACAGAACCTTTTTCAGGGCTTGCAAATCCCATGCAATGTACCAAAATATTTCTGTAATAAAATGATGACCAACTGCACATTGGAAAACCAAATGATCACATGCTGGAATCACCTAGGGCCTTAAGTTTACAAGAGCAACAGGCCTGTCACTGATTCAATAGAGAAAACTTTTCTCTTGAGCTCACTGCTAATTCTAGAAATGGGGCTGATGGAACAAGGGGATATTCTGGCTCAATATGCCTTGAAACCAGATATCTGGGGCTCATAAAACAGCATTTCAGTCCCTTCCAACTGAGCTTCTCAATTGTTCTGTGATTCTCAATAAATTGGTTGAGTGGGCGCAGTGTGTCTACACGCCAGGTCTCAGAGCTTGGCTGACTGCTGTGTGGCACAATTAGCAGACCAAGTTATTTAGAAGGCTTATCCTCGGCAACAAGTTCCAGCCCCATGACTCTAGAGCTTCTTGTTCCACTGTCTTTTGGTTATGAGCTTTCCTCCTAAATGAAGTCACCGTTTGCATGTCTGTTGTTCATATGTTAATATGTCCAGCAAATATTTGCAGAGAGTCTGCTATGTAATGAGGGGCTGGGCTGGGCACTAGAGGGCCCGTGCTGACCCTTAACCAAGCACTTTCCATGGCGTCTAGTAAGGACCCATTGCATAATGAACAGTGTTAAAGAAGGTTCTCACTCAGCCACCAAACCCTTTAAATGAATTTTAAAAGGCTCCTGCCATGTTTTCCTCTTCCACTACAGGGTTTCCTCTTCCATTTCAAGGTACTCCGACCTGGTCCTCCCTTTTCTCCTTGTGCATTTCTGTCACCAACTGAATTGCCATTTGATTCTCACTATCACCCCAATGCTACTCTCCACCTCCTGGCTCTTAGAACCACACAGGTACGCTCGCTTGCTCATTCTCTCTCTCTCTCTCTGTCTCTGTCTCTGTCTCTCTCTCTCTCTCTCTCACACACACACACACACACACACACACCTGATTTCCTTTCCTTCTACCCTTATCTCTCTTCTCTCTGAGAATTTTTGAAATATTCAAGACACAGGAAGACTCAGATACCACATGGCTTTTGTCTCCAAGAGTACAGGGCTTGATAGGGGTACAAACAACAAATCTGGTGCTTAGATTGGAAACGTCCTGGTTACTGGGTACATTGGCTCTTTGTCCCATTGTGTGTATAGGTGAATGTCCCTGTGTTCCATACAACCCATTTATCTTTGGATCTTCCCTGCAGACTCTGAAATCTCAATGAGGAGACACCACAATAATCACCTGAGCCAGAATCCTAAAAATGACCTAAGACCTTCCCTGCACGCTAGCTGTTCCTTATCCACTCCATCACCAAGTGCTGTGGGTTTAACTTCACTGCCACTGCTATATCACTTTGGGCCTGAATTACCATCCTACCTCCCTTATTCAGTAGTCAAAACTACCACCACCTATCCCCAAAAATCATACTGCTTCCCCAGTTCCACCCATCAAATTGACAATGCCCCCTCTACCATGAAACCACAGTATTTTTTTTTCAAAATATATGTCATTTCATGTCCTGAATCCCCATAACCTTCAGAATAATGTTCAAACTGCTTGGCTTATGGCACATTGTTCACAATCAGGTCCCACCTACATTCATGTCTTCCTTTCCCACCAACCTGCTATATAGCAGTGCATCCTTTGTTGTTCCCACATAGAACAGTGCACAGCTCCTGTAACCCCTCCGGCAGATTCCCACCTCCATCATTTCCCACATGCTGTTTTCTCTACATGGAAGGCCTTCTTCATGAGAATAATAAAGCTAACTCTTACTGGTTTTATTAATCATTCAAACGTGTTTCCCGTGTTTTGTACTATTCCAAAAGTAGTATGCATGTCCCTTGAACTCCAACTTTAATTGGATGCCTCTCATTTGGAGTCCATAGCACTCTGAATATCTCTATCAAGGCAACTATCATAGATAACATTTATTTTATCAGTCTCACCCATTTATTCAAATAATACTTATAACTATGTGTCTTGTAATAGTGGCCAACCCAGACAAGTTTTCTATTTGTAATAAATGTCTTTTAGTTTCCTGAAGAGGGGCCCCATGCCTGTGCTTTCTCATTTCTTGGTCTTTTCTGGGCTGCTCCCTTTTCCTGGAACACGCCTCAGACTTCACTGAGGGATGGCTCCCTTGGGAAACCCTCTGGACCTCCTGGGTTGTGTTATTACAAATGGAAAAGGGCAGAGAGATGAAAAGACCTAGAGGTCAGAGGCAGTGGCTAGTGGAAGGCTGTGGAAGCCTTATATGAAAGTTTACTTCGTTCTACAGAACAATGGGAAGGCCGCTGAACAATGTTAAGAAGCAGAATGACAAGACCAGGTGCCTTTTGGAAAGGTCACTGTGGCTGCCATTAAGAGATGCAGGGAAGCCAATCAGGACCCTGTCACTAATCCCAGTCAAAGATGGCAGCAGAGCAGATAATACTGGTGAGAATGAAGAAATGTGGACATACTTTAGGGCTGCTTAGGAGGTAGAATTGACAGCTTTTATTAACCTATTAGAAAAAAAAAACACTCTAGGGGAAAGAAAGAATCAAGGACATTCCCAAATTTCTGGATTCAGGAAGTTGTGGGTGCCATTGTTGTTAGCTGGGAATGTTTGGATGTAGAAGCAGTTTTGAAAGGAAGAGAATAAGCTCAGTTTGGGACAAGTTGATTTTGAAATGCCTTTAAAACAAACAGGTAGGGACAGGCATTTCCTCTAGCAATTAAGATGCCATTAAGATGGCCACATTCTACCTCAGAATACCTGGGTTTACTACCCACCTCTGCCTTTGATTCCCACTTCCTGCTAAAGCAGACGATGGGAGGCAGCACATGATGGCTCAAGTAACTGGGCTCCTGCCACCCTGTGGGAGACCCGAGCTGAGTTCCCAGTTCCCAGCTTCAGCCTCCAGCCTCAGCCATGATGGGCATTTGGAGAGTGAACCAACGGACACGTGTGCTCTCTTTCCCCTTCTCTCTCTCTCTTCTTCTTCTTTACTCTCAAATAAAAAACTGTAAAAATAAAATTAAAATGAAACAAACAGAGTTTTCCAGTAGGTATTTGAATATGCATAGATCTAGAATGCAAAGGAAAGGATAGAAACAGCTCTGGAAATTTGAAAATCATTATCATATAGATTGTAATTAAGGCCAAGGAGAAAGATATAATCCTTTAGACTGTGGGGCTAAGGAGGTAAGGACCATACATCAAGACCTCTGTGTGGCTAGAGTCTAATAATATGCCTGGAAAAGAGTGGGTGCCTTGGGAATTTTATGGAAAAAAAAAATGAATGAATGTTGATTAATTAATTAAGTGAAATAAAGTCATTTTATTTTTAGAACTTCCAGAATACAAAGTGTTGAAACATAAAAATCACTATGGTATTGATATGTATCCAACGACTTTTTTAAAAAAGAGTACAAGAATGATAATCTTATAAAAAAAGTTGTATAGAACAATAAGTATTTTGAAGACAAATGAAATGCATTCCACTTGTACAAATTAAGACACAGTAACAGTACAAAAATTACCAAAGCAGAATTGCAAATGCTATTTTATTATCATGTTTACAGTGTCTGATGTGTAATTAAAATTTGATAATCATATTTATCTATGCATAATAATCAGCAAGAGACAGAGATTAAAAGGAGAGCTAAATTGAAATCAACAGTGAGCAACCTTTAAACCATGCATTTGGCACCACACAAACCTGCTCACAGCAATGCCTGTCCTGGTGACTTGATTGCCATTTTTCACCTGTTCCTTCAGGGAGCTTAAATTTCGGGAGGCAACAAACCTCATCTTGTGTATTAACATGTAAAGAGAACTCTGGAAGATTTCTGTTCCTTTATTGAATAGAACATTTAGATGTAGGAATACATTCTCTAGCACCAAACAGCGTCTACTTTGATGGAGTGGATAGTGGCTCCACTGCACAAAGAAGGATATGCCCCCCAGCACTTTGTAAGCAAGTTTCTTTTTTTCTATTGTTGATCAAATTATTGACTCTTTCATTTCATTGGATAATCCAGAAGGTACAACTCAGAGAATTCTTTTTTTCAATTTTTTCAGATGATCCCAGTCATTAGTGGAAGACTAAAAGATAAATCTCTCCCGTGAGAGTATTTTAGGCATGGAAAGTCAAGACACTCTGGCAAAAAAAAAAAAAAAAAACCACTACAACCTAAATGAAAGATCTCTGCAAGTGAGATCCCAGTAGAAAAAATGGGGCCATCAAAGAAGGAGGTACCTTTCTCTGAAGGGAGGAGAGAACTTTCACTTTGACTATGACCTTGTCTAAAAAAGATCGAAGTCAGCAAACTCAAGAGGCTTCCATAGCCTTGGCAACTCATGACTAGAGCCTAGGGTGATTACTGACGCCATAAACAAGAGTGTCACTTTGTTAAGTCAACAACAGGAGTCACTGTGTACTTACTCCTCATGTGGAATCTCTGTCCTTAATGTGTTGTCCAATGTGAATTAATGCTATAACTAGTACTGAAACAGTATTTTACACTTTATGTTCTGTGTGGGTGCAAACTGATGAAATCTTTACTTAGTATATACTAAATTGATCTTCTGTATATAAAGATAATTGAAAATGAATATTGATGTGAATGGAAGGGGAGAGGGAGCGGGAAAGGGAGGGGTGCGGGTGGGAGGGAAGTTATGGGGGGGGTAAGCCATTGTAATCCATAAACTGTACTTTGGAAAATTATATATACTAAATAAAAATTTTTAAAAAAGATAAATCTCAAGGGAGCCATTATCAGCAGAACATTGTGGAGGAAAACATCCTGGCCAAAGCCAGATATGAGCTAACACTGCAGTGAACCTGCTGGGTGGACAGAAGATCTTATAGAAAGTCCTACAACAGATCTGGGCCTCATTGTCAAAAAATGAGGGATTGGATTGACTACTTATATAACCGATTCTAGTTCTATATTTTGTTCTACCTTCAGGAATATTTTATTCTATACACTATGTTTTATTATGGTTGCTCTCCATTAAATACCAATTTTATTAATATGAGAACAGATTTCAGATCTCAGGTATTTCATAGGTACAGTTCTAAGAAGATAACTATACTTCACTCCCTCCCTTCCTTCTTCCCTAATTCCCCCTCATTCCTTGCCCTCTTTTCTTCTTTAATTTTTGCAAGGTCATGTTTTCAGTCCACTGTATAATAAATCAAAACTAGGCATAATATTCAACAAATAAAAAGGAAGACTAAAGTAACACAGAAATATAAACAAGGGCTACAAACAACAATCATATCACAAGATGTCCATTTCATTCCTATACACTTTTTTATTCTATAGTAACTGTCACATTTTAGAGGAAACATGATATTTACCTTTTGGGGGCTGGCTTATTTCACTGAGCATAATGGGTTCCAGTTGTGCTCATTTTGTTGCAGCAGACAAGATTTCATTCTTTTTATGGCTGAATAGTATTCCGTAGTGTGTATATATTTTCTTCATCCAATCATCAGTTGATGGACATCTGGATTGATTCCATACCTTAGTTATTGTGAATTGAGCTGTAATAAACATGGAGATACAGGTAACCCTTTCATATACTGATTTCAAGTTTGTTTGTGTAAATTCCCAGGGGTAGGATGGCTGGGTCATATGACAGATCTATTTTCAGATAATAAATCCCACTTTTTATACACTCTGTCTCCATGCCCAACAGAAACTGAAGGGGTAGACAGCGTGAACATGGGAGGATGGTGCCACCAATAATGCTTGCATTCTTTGGGCATTCACAGTGCAGGTATTGGCCTAGACATGTGCTCTATCTCATTTAATCTTCACACCAACCATATATAGTAAGTACTATTATTCTCATTTAATTAAAAAATGAAACGGACTTGTGTGTGTTGGAAACTTGACAGCTAGAAATTTCTATAGCTGAATATCCCTTCCTCCATGGCCTGTGTTTTCAAGCACTGTGTCATATCTGGATTTCTATATATGTCCCACTTTGAGGGTTGGAATGAATCAACCATAGACAGGTAGCACCTAGGGAGAAGTGTTAAAGGGAGCCATCAGGAAAGTTTACCTATAAAATGTAGTCTTGAGAGGAGAGCAAGGAAGGGAAAACAAAACTGTGCTGCAGAGATGCTCAGATTGTGGTGTAACCCTGGATGAAGCGTCACAAACAAGGCAAGACGTGGAAAGTGAGCTACGGACTTGGTAGCCTGTAGAAGCCTTAGCAGAATTCTCTCCAAACCGTCATCCCCAGAGTACAACAGGGTCACATAGACATTCTCCTTCAAATAGTACCTAGTGGTGCTCTAAGGAAATGCAACAAGATTTTCTGAAAGACCACGGAAATGGATGCCAGGAAACAGCTAGCAAATAGTTCATGCTGGAGCACACCAAACAGTCTCTCCAGATTGGTCAAAGAGTAAACGGAGAGGTGGAGAATGCATACGAGGAAGAGATCCCATGTGCCTGATACTTAAAATTAAGATGACATAACAAGTGCATTTGCTGCTGCCATTCAATAATGCCAGGCCATTTGCTTCACCTGCTGAAAGAGACAACCATGCTGACCATTTAGAAAGTTTTTGATCTTAGTGAATGTTGCAATTGAAATATCAGAAATGGATTGCCTTCATCATACATAATTGGCTCTTATGAAGAAAGGCTTATGTTGAATCTACTCAAATCTTTATATTAACTACCAGTTTATTGTATATACAGGGGATAAAGAAACAAATTAAACGATATCAAAAGGAAGTTACAGCCAAATCCTATATTCTCTAGGACAAGTGATACAATTTCTACAACTACATGTGACCCCGTTTCTCCAACAAATCAGTGGCATGAAATAAGGAAAGACTGATACAGCATAAAAGATACTTAATAGATAGTAACATGTAAAAATTGGTATAATAATACAACTTCTAGTAATTTCTCCTGAGTATATAATTGGACAAGAGAGTATGGATATTGTATGTGTGTATTCATTGTGTGTTTCATTCTAATGGTAGAAATATTAAGTATTATGGAAAGAGATGCAATATCAAGACAGGAAACATATTAAGAGAGAAAGAACAGCAGGTTACAGGCACTGGTTACTAATGGAATGGTATGGTAATCAGAAAACCTAGATTTTAATGCAAAGACTACTTCCTACGATTGGCTCTTAGACAAATTAACTTTCCTTAGACTTGGTTTCTTTATCTTAAAATGAAGATGATTAAAGTTCATATTCCATAGGGATGCTCTGAGATGAAATACAATAATATGAAGCACAGGACCTGACAGAGGAACTGCGTGATATATCCTCCTTGAATATACACCAGACTTTTTAAGAGAAGAAATTAGGGAAAGACTTCTTCCCCTTCTCTTTTGGATAGACTTCCATTATCATTCAACTCTAAAAGTTTTGTAATTTTAATTGTGGGTATATTTTTAATTAATAAATTTTATTTTCATTTTATTTTATATTTATTTATCTGTAATAAAATTGTACATGTTTATGAATACCATATGATGTCTCCATACACATACATATTGTGTAATGTTCAAATCAAATCTTCTCTTCAAACATTTATCATTTCTTTGTGGTGAAAACATTCCAAATCCTTTCTTACAGCTGTTTATGAGATTATAATATATTATCATTATCAACTGTCACCCTATGGTGACTCATTTCTCCCATTGAACTTTGCCTTGGTATCTATTTACCATACTTTCCCTATCCTTCCTTTCCCCTTTTCCCCAGTCTTTGGTGACCACTATTCTATTCTAAGCTTATTTGAGATCAACTGTTAAAAAAAAGATTTTATGTATTTAAAAAGAAAAGTTAGAGAAAGAAATCTTCCTTCTGTTGGTTCACTCCCCAAATGGTTGCAACACCTGGGACTGGACCAGGCCAAAGCCAGAAACCTGGAAATCCATCTGGGTCTCCCAGTTAGTGGCAGAGGCCCAAATTCTCGGGCCATCTTCCACTGCATTCCCAGGTGCCCTAGTAGGGGGCTGAATTGTAAGTAAAGCTGGGACTTGAACTGGTGCTCATGTGAGATGCCAGCAACAGAAGGAGAAGCTTAACTCACTGCAACACAATACTGTCCCTGCAACCAGCTTTGTTAGATTCCACATTTGAGTGAGATCATATGGTAATTAATTGTATTTCTGCACCTCACTTATTTCACCTACCATAATGATGTCAGTTCCTTTGACATTGTTGCAAATGATAGGACTTCATCTTTTTCATGACTGAATAGTATTTCATTATGTATTATTACCTAAATTTCTTTATCCATTCATTCAGTGCATGGGCACTTAGATTGTTTCCATTTCTTTACTTTTGTGATTAGTTCTGCAACAAGCATGGGAGTGCAGATGTCTCTTATACAGAATGACTTCCTTCCTTTTGGATATAAACCCAGTAGTGAAATGGCTGCATCATATTGTAGTTCTATTTTTAATATTTTGAGGAAACTTCATACTGTTTTCCACAATGGCTACACAAGAGTTCCAACTAGTGTGCAAGGGTTCTGTTTTCTCCCCATCCTCACCAGCACTAGTTATCATTATCTTTTTTATAATAGTCATCCTTTCTGGCATGAATGATATGCCATTTTGGTTTTAATGTGAATTTCCCTAATAATTAGTGATGACTTTTTCATATACCTTTTAATCATTTGTGTGTATACTTTTGAGAAATGTCTACTTGAGTCTACTGCCCATTTAAAATCAGATAATTGGAGATTTTTTTCTACTGAGTTGAGTTCCTTGTATATTCTGGATATTAGTCCTTTTTCAAATGCATCACTTGTACACATTCTCTCCCAGTCTGTTGGTTGTCCCTTCATTTTGTTGTTTCTTTTGCAGGGAAGGAACTTTTTAGTTTGATTGCAGTTCTATTTGTCTATTTTTGCTTTTGCTTCCTGTTCACTTGGGGACTTATTTTTTTAAAATTGTTGCCTATTCCAATGTCCTGAAGAATTTCCACCAGTACAATAAACTTCACTTTTAGAGGAGTTTTCTGTTCATGATGAAACTAAACAGAAAGAAAAGAGTTCCAATATAACCCCATCCACACACAAGCACAACATTCTCTACTATCAACAGTGTATCCTTTCCAATCATGAGCTATTTGGGGGCATAATTAAAATTTTAAAATAAAGGAGTATTTAAAACTACTAATTTGATATTTAATTGCATAGTCAGCAGATGTAATTTGTATAATCTTGATTCTTTAAGAATTTATAAACATTCATTTTCCAATGCAGCCTAATACATGACAAATATTTGAAAAGGAACTGTATTGTCTGTATGCAAAGATCTATATATTTTCTATGTGAGCTACAATTTTTGATATAGACTCATATTTTAAAATCTCCCATTGTGATGCTGGACTTGTCCATTTTTCCCATTGTTTTCTTGTACTTTCAGTGACTCTTTTATTTTTTCCCAAAGAAACCTTTCATTTAAGAAGTACAAATTTCGTAAGAACAACTTTAGGAATATAGTGATTCATCCCACCATATCTGCCCTCCCACCCTAATCCCAACCCACCTCCTCCTCCCTCTGCCATTCCCAGTCCTATTCTCCATTAATATTCATTTTCAATTAACTTTATACAAAGAAGATCAACTATTTACTAAGTAAAGATTTCAACAATTTACATACACACACATAAACTGAGAACAAGTTTTAAAATTAATTCTCATAATACAACTTATTGAGGACAGAGGTCCTGCATGGGAAGTAAGTACACAGTGATTCCTGTTAATTTAACAATTAACACTCTTATGCATGACATCGGTGATCACCTGAGGCTTTTGACATAAGCTGCCAAAGCTATGGAAGCCTTGTGAATTCATAATCTCCATCAGTATTTAGAAAAGACCATAAGCAAAATGAAAGTTCTCACCTCCCTTGAGAGAAAAGTACACCCTTGTGTAATGGCCACTTCTTTCCACTGGGTTCTCATTCACAGAGATCCTTCATGTTGGACATTTTTTTGCCACAATGTCTTGGCTTTCCATGCCTAACATGCTCTCATGGGCTTTTCAGCCAGACCAGAATGCTTTAAGGGCTGATTCTGAGGTCAGAGTGCTATTTAAAGTGGTTGTCATTCTATGAGTTGGCTGTGTGGACTGCTTCCCATGTTGGAACATTCTCTCTTTTTTTTTAAACTTTTATTTAGTAGATATAAATTTCCAAAATACAGTTTATGGATTGGCATGGCTTCCCCCCCCATAACTTTCCACCCACCCACAACCCTCTCATCTCCTGCTCCCTCTCCCATTCCATTCACATCAAGATTCATTTTCAATTATATTTATGTACAGAAGATCAATTTAGTATATATTAAGTAAAGATTTCATCAGTTTGCCCCCACACGGAACACAAATTGCCAACTACTGTTTGAGCACTAGTCATATCATTAGTTCACATTGAACTACACATTAAGGACAGAGATCCCTACATGGGGAGTAAGTGCACAGTGACTCCTGTTGTTGACTTAACAAATTGACACTCTTGTTTAAGGCGTCAGCAATCTCCCCAGGATGTAGTCATGATTTTCCAAGGCCATGGAAGCCCTCTGAGCTCGCCAACTTTGATCTTATTTCAACAAGGCCATAGTCAAAGTGGAACATTCCCTCTTTGTTAAAAAAAAAACTATCCATTAATTACCAGACACTTGATCATATTTATATAATAACTTCAACACTTAATGCTATCTATATGTTCACTTTAACACTTAATATGATCACTTTAACATATAAGATGGAAATTTTACCACCCAGCTTAATGGGATTTGGGTCTCATGGCAAATTTTTAAACTGTATCCTTAGAAGTAAGTCCATAGGAATGTATGTAGAACTATACAGCTTTACAGAAGCAAACTTCCTCCTCCCTCTCTTATTCCAACTCTTATTTTTTACTGAGATCTATTTTCAATTGACTTTATACACATATGATTAACTCTATGTTAAATAAGGAGTTCAACAAATATTATGAAGAAGGAAAAAAAAAAACTGTTCCTCAACAGTCAAGACAAGGGCTGTTCAAGTCATTGCTTCTCAAAGTGTCAATTTCACTTCTACAAATTTCCTTTTAGGTGCTCTAATAGTTCTCACATACCAGGGAGAACATATGGTATTTGTCCCTTTGGGACTACTTACGTCACTAAGTATGATGTTTTCCAGATTCATCCATTTCTTTGCAAATGACAAGATTTCATTTTTCTTACCTCTGTGTAGCATTCCATTGAGGACATATCCCATAATTATTTTATCCAGTCTTTGGTTGACAGCCATTTAGGTTGATTCCATGTCTTACCTATTTTGAATTGAGCTGCAATTAACATGGAGGTGAAAATAACTCTTTTATTTGCTGATTTCATTTCCCTTGGGTAAATTCCCAGGAGTAGGATGGCTGGGTCATAAGGTAGGTCTGTATTCGGATTTATGAAGTATCACTGTACTATCTCCCATAGTGGTTTTATCAGTTTACATTCCCACCAACAATGGATTAGGTTACCTTTTTCCTACATCCTCATAAGCATTTGTTGTTTGTTGATTTTTGTAGGAAAGCCATACTAACTGGGGTGAGGTAAAACCTCATTGTGGTTTTGATATGCATTTCCGTGATGGTTAGTGATCATGAACATTTTTTCATGTGTCTGTTGGCCATTTGGATTTCACTTTTGAAAAATATCTGTTTAAGTTCCTTTTCCCATTTTGTAATTGGGTTGTTTGTTTTGTTGTGTGAAGTTTCTTAATATCTTTATATATTCTGATTATTAATTCTTTATCAGTTTCATAATCTGTAAATAATTTCTCCCATCCAGTTAGTTGTTTCTTCACTTTGCTGAGTGTTTCTTTTGCAGTACAGAAGCTTCTCAATTTGATGTAATCCCATTTGTTAATTTTGGCTTTGATTTACTATGCCTCTTTGGTATTTTCCAAGAAGTCCTTGCCTGTGCCAATATTTTGCAAGGTTTCCCCAATTTTCTCTAATAATTTGATAGTACCAGGTAATAGATTTAGGTCTTTAATACATTTTGAATGGATTTGTGTTAAAGGAATAAGGTAGGGGTCCAGCTTCATATTGCTGCACTTGGAAATCCAGTTTTCCCAGAACCATTTGTTGAAGAGATTGTCCTTGCTCCAGGGATTTGATTTAGCTCCTAGGTCAAATATAAGTCAGTTGTAGATGCTTGGATTGATTTCTGGCATTTCTATTCTGGCCCATTGGTCTACCATCTGTTTTTGTACCAGTACCAGGCTATTTTGATTATAACTGCCTTGCAGTATGTCTTGAAATCTGGTATTGTCCTTTCCACACCACCCTGCAAGGGGTCCAAATGGTGTTGTTCTTGAGTCCTGGCTTAACTTAAGGGGAAGCTGTCATGATGTCCAGAGCCCTTGATGTCCTAAAAATGAAGGAAAAGGATGTCCTCAAGTTCATTGCAGCAGGAACCCACTTAGGTGGCATCAACCTTGACTTCCAAGTGGAACGATACATCTACAAAAGGAAAAGTGATGGCATCTACATCATAAATCTGAATAGGACCTGGGAGAAACTTCTGTTGGCAGCTTGCGCTATTGTGGCCATAGAAAACTCTGCTAATGTCAGTGTGATATCCTCTAGAAACACTGGCCAGAGGGCTGTGCTGAAGTTGCTGCTGCCACTGGAGCTACTGCTATTGCTGGCCCCTTTCACACCTGGAAATTTCACTAACCAGATCCAGGCAGCCTTCTGCAAACCATGGCTTCTGGTGGTTACTGATCGTAGGGCTTACCACCAGCCTCTCACAGAGGCAACTTATGTGAACCTGCCTACCATTTCTCTGTGTAACACAGATGCTCCTCTGCACTATGTAGACATTGCCATCCCATGCAACAACAAGGGTCTGATGTGGTGGATGCTGGCCCGGGAGGTTCTGTGCATGCTTGGTACCATCTCCTGTGAACACCCTTGGGAGGTCATGCATGATCTCTACTTCTACAGAGATCCTGAAGAGACTGAAAAAGAAGAGCAAGCTGCCACTGAAAAAGCTGTGACCAAGGAGGAGTTTCAGGGTGAATGGATGGATGGCCCAACACCTGAGTTCATTTCTACTCAGCCTGAGGTTACAGACTGGTCTGAAGGTGTGCAGGTGCCCTCTGGGCCTATTCAAGAGTTCCCCACTGAAGACTGGAGTGCTCAGCCTACCAGTGAAGATGGGTCTTCAGTGCCCACTGCTCAGGCCATGGAGTGGGTAGGAACAACTACTGAGTGGTCTTAAGCTGCTTTTTATGGTCTCTGAAGCAAGCATGGAAATGAGATTGATGGAAAATAAACGCCAGTTTATACAGAAAAAAAAATCCCATATGTGTTCCAGGTTCTAGTTCCAGTTGCTCCTCTTCCAGTCCAGCTCTCTGCTGTGGCCTGGGAGGGCAGTGAAGGATGGCCCAAGTGCTTGGGCCCCTGCACTCACATGGGAGACAGGGAGGGAGCACCTGGTTCCTGGCTTCAGATCAGCACAGTGCCAGCCATAGCAGCCATTTGGGGAGTGAACCGACAGAAGGAATACCTTTATCTCTCTCTCTCTCTCTCTCTCTCTCACTGTCTATAACTCTACATGTCAAATAAATTTTTAAAAAAAGATGGCCAAAAAAAAGAAAGAAAGAAAGAAAGAAATGCCCCATTACTATTGTATTGGAGTCTATGTCTCCCTTTAAATTTCTTAACTTTTTTTTTAAATAGCCAGGTGCCCTGTAATTAGGTGCATACACATTTATAATAGTTACATCTTCTTGAATTGGTCCCTTAATCATTGCATAGTGCCCTTCTTTGTCTCTTTTAACAGATTTTGTGTTAAAGACTATTCTATGTCATATTAGGATGGCTATACCAGCTCTTTTTTGGTTTCTGTTAGCATGGAATACCTTTTCCCATTCTTTCACATTCAGTACGTGTGCATCTTTGGTGGTGAAATGTGTTTCTTGTAGGCAACAAATAGATGAGTTTTGGTTTTTATATCATTCAGCCAGTCTGTATCTTTTAACTGGAGAGTTGAGGCCATTTACATTCAAGCTGACTATTGATAAGTAATAACTTTGCCCTGCCATTTTCCCATAAATAATCCAATTTTACATTGGATTTCCTTTGTACTTTTATTGGCAGATTTTATTCCTTTACCTTCTTTCCTAGTGATGACCATGTTTCTGTGTTTCTGGCTGGAGCATATCCTTAAGCATCTTCTGCAGGGATGGATGGGTGATGACAAATTCTTTCATTTCTATTTGTCATTGAATGTCTTGTTCATAAATCAGAGCTTTGCATGATATTGTATTCTGGGATGACAGTTATTTTCTCTTAAGTCTTGGAATATATCTCACCATTCTCTCCTAGCCTGTGGGTTTCTGGTGAGAAGTCTGCTGTGAGTCTGATTGGCATTTCTCTCATGCATGTTTCGAATCTTTTCTTCTTGTTTTATTGTGGAGAATTTGATCACAATGTGTCATGGTGAAGATGTTTTCTGTCATGTCTATTAGGAGTTCTGTGTGCTTCCTGTACTTGGATGTCTGTTATTATTTCACTAAAAAGGCCTTCTAATCCTTTTTCTCTTTCCACACCTTCAGCTACTCTTAGAACCTGTATGTTGAGTTGTTTGATAGTATCCTATAGATTACCAACAGTGATTTTTTAGTTTTCTAATTTCTTGTTCTTGTGTTTGGTCTGATCGTATAATTTCCTGTTCTTGTCTGAAGTTTGATATTCTTTCTTCTGATTCACTAATTCTGTTGTTAGTGTTTTCCACTGCATTTTTTATTTGTTCTATTGAATTCTTCATTTCCAAGATTTTATTTTGGTTTCTCTTTGAGATCTCAGTTTCATGGGGGAAATTTTCTTTCATGTCATGTATGGATTTCATTAGTTCATGTGTTTGCTTCTGATTACTTCTAAGTAATCTTATGATCAATTTTTTGAATTCTATTTCTGGAATTTCTTCAGTGTCATCAGCTTCACAATCTAGTATTGAAGTGTTATGTACTTTTGGGGGCATCATGTTGTCTTCTTTATTTTTGTTTCTTGAGTTGGTTCATTTGTTATTCAGCATTTTTGCAGATACTTGTTAGCTTCTTTGTTTTTTCACTGTGGCAGCTTTTATTTTTGTACTATGCCTCTGTAGATTAGTGAAGTGTATGCTTTCAGTGAATACTTAGAGGCGTGGGGTAGGTGTAGCTAGGGAACTCTGTTCAGTTCTCCAGAGTAAAGGGCATGTCTGAGGTGACACACCCAGGTTTGGCGTAGTGAATCTCTTTTTTTTAAGATTTATTTTTTTATTTGAAAGAGTTACACTGAGAGAGGAGGGGCAAACAGAGAGGTCTTCCATCTGCTGGTTCATTCCCCAAATGACCACAATGGCCGGAGCTGTGCCAATCCGGAGCTAGGAGCCAGGAGCTTCTTCCAGGTCTCCCACATAGGTGCAGGGGCAGAGGGACTTGGGCCATTCTCCACTGCTTTCCCAGGCCATAGCAGAGAGCTGGATGGGAAGCAGAGCAGCTAGGACTCGAACCGGTGCCCGTATGGGATGCCGGCACTGCAGGCAGCAGCTTTACCCACTATTCCACAGCACTGCCCTCCCCCTTATTTTTTAATCAGGGAGGAGGTTTGTTCTTGTCTGCTGGCGTCAACTCAGCTGAACTCCTCTCCTCACAAGAGATGAGTGCCTGAGTGCTATCCCCAGTAGGTATTTTGTTTGTCCACTCTGCCACAAGGACCACACAAAGGATCTATACAGTTTTCAGTGTAAGCTCAGATTCTCCAGCAATCTCCCTCACCAGGTAACCAGGGAGCCCAGAGCCCACAGTGACTGCCCAAAGTCCCAGCAACACCCTGAGTCTTCCCACACAGCCTCAGTATTTTCACAGTCCTGGCACACAAGCCTCCCACAGTTGTGAACACCCAGCCCCTGTCTGTTCTTTCCACTAGACTCAAGAGTCTCCACTTGGCTGGTTGCTGGGTGCAGATAAGGGCTGGCACAGTTATTATGTATGTCCAAAATGGCGCCCGCTCCCTATCAGCTTGTTACAGGATGCCATTGCAGGGTGATAAGATAGAGAGAAACGTGCCCCCCCCTTTGTTTTTTTTTCTCCTCCAGTTTGGCAGTACACTATCCCCCACAGAGCTCCAAGCTGGATACCCTCTAGGCTTTTCCTGCAGCCTTTTTATCCAGTGGCTTGGGCTGCTGCAATCTGATCTCACTTCACTCTCCAACACTGGTATGGAAGCTCTCAGCTGCTGAGGTCCTGAGTTGTGCATGTCCATGCTCTCCACATAGGTCCACTGTGTCCTTCTAATTTGTATAGAGTTTCCTCTGCTGTCTTCTCCCTAACTCTTCCCTGAGATTGCACTCTCTCCACTTTTTTTAAACTACCTTCTCCTAGACTAGAGGAGCAAGCTCCCTCCCTACTCTGCCATGTTAATCCAATCTGGCCTTTTTAATACTTAATATTTTTCACCATATATGCAGTTTTCCTAACTAAAGTGTTTGTATAAAGTATCACAATGGAAGGAATAATGGAACAGATTGGAAGAATGCAAGCAATGTGAGAGGACAGTGTAGTGGTTCCTAGCATGCCTTTTGAATAAAAACTGATCCATGCTCTGAAGGTGATTACCTCTAAAGGTCAATTTATTCATCTGTAAAGTGGGGATGATGACAAAAATAGTATCAACCCAGATCCAAATCCACATCTTGAGGTCATTTGGAGTAAAGGTCAGAACATAGTAGAGTCTTAACAAGTTTCCTGAAAGTCCTAATTGGGAAATAAATCAATGTTGCTTTTGAATAATACATAGATTTGAGAGAGTTCACTTACTTGTAGGAAGGTAAAAGAATTGTAAAACACATTTTCCTAGCTGAAATCCCCAGGTGGTCATTGTAGTGTTATATTAGACTGTGCTCATGAATCATTGGTTCATCAGTCCAGTGTTCAGAGGCACACAAATAGCCATGGATAAAGCAGAAAGTCTCCAAATTCTTCATGTCATTACCTGTTCCAAAAGTAAATGTAAATCTTTCCTCAGTTATCTTGTGAGTTCCAACAAAAATTCATGAATTCAGTCATAATATTGCTAACATCCCAAGAACTAAGAATAGACAAAATGACAGCACAATTTCATTTAATATCTGTTCTATTCACTTCTTACATAAATTAAGAACTTTTTTCCATCTCTTTTTCCACAAAAGTTCATGAAACCAAACCTAATCTTCCCATAACAAAATATATCCCAAGAAGTGAGCCTCAAAGTCTGAAGATGGCTAAAGGAACACACTGCCCAGACTGGACAAAAATTATAAGAATTAACTTTCTGAAGAATCCAAAAAGATTTAATAGATTTGTGTAGTTCTTAAAATCTGCCTTCAAGGTGAGCATTGTGAAGCAGTGGGTTAAGCCACCACTTGGGATGCCTGCATGCTGTATCAGAGGGCTGAGTGTTGCCCCACTTCTTATCCATCTTCCTGCTAATGCACACTCTGGGAGGCAGTAGGGATGGCTTTAGTGCTTGAGGCCCACATGGGAGTCTAAGATAGAGTTCCAAGCCCCTGGCTTTGATTTGTCCCATTCCTGACTGTTTCAGGCCTTTGGGGAGTGAATCGGTGGATGGAAGATCTCTTTTTCTCTTTCTCTTTTGAGCAGATGAAAAAAGAAACTTAAAAAATAAAAATAAAAAGCATCCTGCTTTGACCATGATTTATCCAGAGCTCAGTTCAGTTGAATAACAATTGTGTGTGCCTCTACTATGCGCCAGAAAGTGTTCTAGAATTGGGGGGAACCAAAATTGGTAAAACATGGTCTATAGTGAAGGAAATCCTAATCTGTTTAAAAATATGTAAATCAATAAATGCAATTGAAAGCAGAGAGCCTCCTGGTGTTTGATGCACATGGCAGGTTTATTTTTAATCCAGAGACTTCAAATAGAAACATGACTTTGCAGGTTCTCCCAAAGACTCAGCAGTATTCAAAGTGCAATGTTTTAGAGCTATATTCCCATATGGCTGCAGTGCTTAGAAGAAAGTTCTGTTCTCCTTTGATGGCACAGGAATTCTTCAAGTGGCCCTAGTCAGCAGCCAGCTGGGCTCACACACTAAGGCTATCTTTGTGGCTGCTCTAGGATCAGAACCTTGACAATTGTCCTAATCAAATCATCACAAGCAAGATGGTTTTCTAAATAATTCATGTTCATATTCACAGTACTTAACAGCATGTGTCTTGACCCTTCCCTGTATCTGAAGGTAAGATCTAAACAACATTATTTTAATAAATACAAAAACCCATGCAACATGGGCTGCAGGAGACCTTAGGGCAGCAAGGAGAGGTAGTTTCTTTAGTTAGGGAGAAAATGTACTAAGTATAGGAATCTGTCTATAGTGAGCTGGATAAAACAGCAGGTCATGAACTGATTTTTTTTTTATAATGGCAAACCTATATGTTTATAATTTTTAATCCTTTCAGCAAATAATCTGTAAGAATGAAAGGGAAAAAATTTGCTATTAAACTATTAAACAGAGAACATCTATGAAGTGATTGCCCATAGTCATATCCTAGCTTCAAATTTGTGATATGGTGTTCTCCATATTGGGAAAGTGGGAAAGAGTAAGAAGCCAAACCGAATTCTAGGAAGGAAGAAAATGCAGTTTGAAAATAAATTGTTCAGAGTCCTCCTAACAAGTGAATATAGAACCTGATGTTAGTTTCTGATTGAAATTTCCAGAAAATGAGTAAAGCATTTGAAAACTCAAATACATTCATGCTCTTAATTTCCAAGGTTCAACTACATCAGTTTTATTGCACAAGGATTTTAGATTTCAAACCTTGAAAAATATTTTTCCCAGGTTCACGAAAGGGTTTAGTTTCAAAATTGTAGCACAGAGGGTTTCCAATTACCTTTCAAAACAAATAGCCTTATTGGTTCAAAACAATCAAGGGTCTCCCTTTATTTGCATTTCCATTTATAGAAATAAAAATTCTTCCTTAAACAAATTTCAGTGTAACTAACGAACATATGCATTTCTTCCTTATTTTTTTGTCATCCTCTGAGTATTGGGGTATAAAGGAGACTATTATATGGGAGCTTGAGTTGAATTCGTGGCTTTGATATTAATTTGGTCAATGATTAGAACCCAGTGTGCTACCGTTCTGCTAGGAATGAAGCAGAAAAGAAGGGTTAATTTCACTGTACCTACAAGTTTGCACAATGGGAACCATAATAAACAAAAGCATGTGAGCTGCATGGAGCTGTCAAGTTCCAGGACACTTAGAGTAGATGAATAAAAACTTTATTCCATCAACTATTTACATTGTTAAGACCCTGGTTTTTCAAATTGTCCTCCATGAATGTTCACCTTCCAAAATTATTCCCTTTTATTAACCCAACAACACATAGTAGAAGAAAACTTGAGTTAAAGTTTGACAGTAAGTGATATTTACCAACAACCTGGGAGGGATTTTGCCCAAGATTTGTAGCTAACCTACCATAGAGATAAAGGTAAAAGATGTCACAAAAGAAAACTACAGGGTTGAGGTGGAGGTCCTGCAACAGAACATACCACAGTGTTTTATAGAAATTGGATCTCTAAGAAACCTTGCTACTGGAGCAAACCCCTGACACTTCTCTGCCTTCCACTGCCCTGAAATATTTCTGAGGTACCAGTGTTTCTCAACATAATACATTTCACCCATATAAGATGTATTTGGATGGCATCCAATTATACTGTCAAGTTTGTATTCTTGTTAAGAAGGAAGAAACACAGGAAGTCAGAGAATTTGAATTCTTTCTTACGTGTTGAACTGTGTTTGGACAAAAGCCATCTTTCTTGGCCTAAATCCATGCAATTTGTCATTCTACAAGCATATGCCTCACTCTCTTGCATCCATGTTTTGCAAGTTCTGGAGTCTCCATCCCATGTTTCCCCTGTTGATAAACTCCCACTCATCCCCACAAATAAAGCCCAAGGCTCACTTCTTCTGAGAAGTTCCCCCTGATTCCCTTTCTTATGGCTTCTTTTATCTGTATCATATAACTTTACAAACATAATTGTTGACATGTGTGCTTATCTGTCTACTACCAAATGAGTGCAGGTGCCTTGTCTTTCCTGGGCTGAGTGCCCAAGGTTGATCTGGGGCTTAGAAAACATGTTGAATAAATGAAAGTATATATTCGTGCTAAAATTGCACTGGAATGTTAGCTTATGAGAAGAGAGACTATCCTGTTCATTATCAAAGAGTAGGTTAATAGCTATGATTTCTAGGTACATTTTCTTTAAATAACTAAAGTAGATAGGTGAATGTCCTGGCACCTAACAATAACAATAAATATTTCATGATGGATTGTACTTTTAAAAATAAAATATTTCTTGTATTAGGCAATTCTGTTGGAAATTAAAATGGGAATTTCCTTTTAAAAAAAATACTCAATCCTTTCAACAACATAAAGACTTCCATTATAAAGTATTTGGATCCTGTTCTTGAGGCCAAAAGAATTCATGGCACAAGTACAGTTACACTTAGCAGAAATCCAATTGTAACAAGATAATATCTTTAAAAATTAATTTTGTGCTTTCCTTTTCCCAGCTTCCTTTTATGTGACCACATTGTCTAAAGGAAAGTAGGATGATTAGATTGAGAATAAAAGAAAATATGTCCTATGTCTTCAGTTCTCTGACTCTGAAGCAGGCTTTTGAGAATCAGAGAGACATTTTGAGGAAGCCCAAAAATTGTGACATAGAAATAGAATAAGATTAGATGAAGGGCCAAGTCACCAACTCTACTCCTCCCAATAAGGACAAGCAGATACAGAGATGGAAGAGCTCTTGGGTCAGAGGATAGAAGAGAAGAGGACCCATTCTGATATACCACAGGGAAGAGACTTGGTGTAGGAGAGAATGGTCAACATTAGAGGACTATCCAGAACTGTGGGGGTTCAATGTCAGTAGGAAAGCTGTGGTCATCAGTCATCAATTGAAAGAGCAATGTACACAACATCAGTGGAAGAGCTATTTTGCTATTCCTTCTGTCAACATTTATTTTCATGCTACTTGTGATTTTTTTCAGCCTAAGAATATTCACTTGTATTCCAAGACTTTTCTGAACTCTGTGAATGGCCCCCATTTTTCAGTTATCCAGACTAGCCTCATACCTTTTACCAGCTCTTTAAGTAGGGTGAGAATCCTTGATGCCCAATGTGGCAAAAGGAATAGAGTGGCATGAAGGAGAGAAGCCAATAGAGGTATGGGAAACACTGAACATTGGATAAGGATCAAATTTATATATATACATACATACATACATATTTATTTATTTATTTATTTAAATGGACGTTGTCATTGTCTGCAAACTCTATATGAATCAGTAGTGAATTAAATTATCAAATATCAGAATTAAATGAATCTAGTCAGATCCTACCTAATAATCAGATATTTTCATGTTTAGTATTGAACACAGGAGCACATGTTAAGAGTATGCACAGGATGATCATATTAGATAGTCTAAGGCACTGGAGTGGAGGACTGGAAGACATACAACCTAAAGACAAGGCTTAGGACAGAAAAAGGGACGAGCACTTGAGCTTATTGGTGATCTTCCCAAAAAATGGCTGACATTAACAGTCAGAGTGGAAGGTGAGAGGGGGAAGAGAGAGAGAGAAAAAGATGGAGAGAGAGGGAGAGAGAGAGTGCTCCGCATGAAGAAACAGAGACTTTGGTCAGTTGAGTTGCCTACCATTAAGGCATGAATATATCTTGGATAATTACTTTATCAGTAATGATCTTGATAGACTGAAGATTAGGGAAGATGAAGAAATCCAGTAAAAACTTTGATCAAATTCTTTAATCTAGGAAAGAAAATTCTTAATCTAGGTCAAAGTAAGATTCAATTATATGTAAAGAAAAATGAAAGGCTGGCATTTTGGCATGGCAGGTAAAACTACTGCCTGTGACACCAGCATCCCATACAGGTGCTGGTTTGTGTGCTGGATGTTCTACTTATGATTCAGTTCCTTGCTAATAGCCTGGAAAAGCCAGTGGAGAATAGCCCAAGTGTTTAGGCCCCTGATACCTACGTGGGAGTCCCAGAAGAAGCTCCTGGCTCCTGACTTCATTCTGGCTCAGCTCTGGCTGCTGCAGCCATTTGGGGAGTGAAAACAGCATATGGAAGATATCTCTATCTCTCCCTCTCTCTCTGTAACTCCAACTTCCAAATAAATAAGTAAATATTTAATAAAGAATGTTAACAAAAAAAGAGTGAAGAATCATGGAACTTTTTTCATAATAAATCTGTGGACTATGGTTCACACTCCTTACCATTAATGGGTTGGTGCTCACAGCCTTAATGCTAGGATACTTAGTGACCTGAAATCTGTGAGTTTACAGTTTAAAAGGCTTGTGTTCTGGGGCTGGTGCAGTGGCTCACTTGGTTAATCCTATGCCTGCAGCGTCGGCATCCTATATGGGCACTGGGTTCTAGTCCCAGTTGCACCTCTTCCGGTCCAGCTCCCTGTTGTGGCCCGGGAGGACAGTGGAGAATGGCCTAAGTGCTTGGGCCCCTGCACCCTCATGGGAGACCAGGAAGAAATACCTGGCTCCTGGCTTCAGATTGGCACAGCACCAGGTGCAGTGGCCATTTTGGGAGGGAAGACCTTTCTCTTTCTCTCTCTCTCTCTCTCTCTCTCTCTCTCTCTCTCTTTTTCTCTCTGTCACTGTCTATAACTCTACCTGCCCCCCCCCCCCAAAAAAAAGGCTTGTGTTCTGTCTTCAGTAAATAAGTAGTCATTGTCATGCCATATCCACTTCTGGTTTACACATGGAGTTTAATAAACACTATATATTAGGTTTGGGGAGTAATCTTTTACACCCATTTATCTTAGCTAACAACCCTGTGATGGTTTCCTAATTTTAAAGATCATAACTTTTAGGTCACAGAGTTTAAATAATTTGTACAAGGACACATAACACACAAGTGGAAAGTATTGAATTCAATGCTATGTTCAAATGATTAGATTATACTGCCTCTCAATTAGGCATATAGCTTTTCACCTGGAAATGGAAAGAGAGGACTGTGCCATCCAATGGCCTTGGTTTCTCTTCCCTTTCCCCTTGAGTATCTCCTACATTTCCTTTGCATCTTTGATAAAGAGTTATATATCCTGAAAGACCCATCCTCATATTCCTGCCTAGGTATACCTCTAATAAAAGTTCTCATAGTACTAGATTTCCCCTTAGCAATATTTGAAATTCATATTTGCTTATGTGATATCTGTTTTGTAGATCATAAGTTGTATGAGACAGCTCTTATTTGACTCTTCTGTGTTACATCTCCAGCACTTGACACAGTGCATGATACATAATGACTATGCAATACGTATTTGTTAACTGATTGAATTAATCATTATCTTTGTTTCATAAAGTAAGAGACTCACAGAATCAGAAGTCACCCCAGATGCTCAGTGTCCCACTCATTCATCAGAAGGCCTTTGTCATCACTCTAACCAACTCATCAACCTGCTGATCATGAACACTAAATTTTGACCACTCTGTGGTCCACACTGTTCCTCCTCAAAACATCCTTTTCTCTCTCCATCTTCTGGAACACAAAGCCAGTGTCTTTGGTGGCCCAAGCTAGACTATCTCTACTGAGTCTGAGGACACAAAAGGCTCTGGTTCATTCTGGGAAAGGGGAGAAGAGAAAGTACAGAAATCAAGCACATGACAATAGTTCAACATATAACCTATGTACTCATTCAAATGTAGGTAACTGTGGAGAAACATTTGTCGTGTATTCAAGGTGAGTCTCCAGAGACAACTTATTGGACCCTTTCCTCCAGGACAAGGAAGGAGCAAATAGCCCCAAATTACCTAGCTGTAGCGTTTAGAATTTGGCCAGTGGTCAAGAAGATGAGAAAATGAAGACAGATAGAGACAGAGCAAACTAGAGATAATGAATACAAATGAATGGTTGGATGGATGGAAATTGCAGAAATGAAAATTTTCTAGCTCTTAAAAACTGTAAACCAAAGGATTTCAAATAAATCCTTAGTGACTCCACCAATGAGATCTTGGCAAGAAAAGATGGCTCACTCAAAGAGCTAGGTTGAAGAAGGCTTCGTGAAACCCTCACACATCTGTAGAGGTGTGGGCAAGGCTAAAGAAATTAACCTAGAATTTCAGGGTACCCAGAAACTAGCAAGAATGAGGAAGCTGGTAGGATCCTTCCACCGGAAAGGAAATGAACCACATTACAAGAACCTACATAGAACCTCAAGTTGTAGAAATAGCACTTCCTAACTACCTACAACCTTTGCACACAGTGACTGCAGCCAGTGTCAGAACTGTGGTAAGAAACTGGGCAGAAGAGTGCATAAGGGGACGCACACTGCTGCTTTTTTCTTCTTCTACTCCATCTTTCTTCTGCCAGTACCTCCAATGGCTGAGCCTAACTGGAAGTCAGAGAATAAGGGAGACTATGTGATGCAGGCCTCAAAGCTCGGTCTTCTCAGCACACTGTAGGGCAGTGAGGGAGAGCAAATAATGGATCAAAGGTCTGAGGGTGGTGGCAAATGTAGAATAGCCACCTGCAATGAATATTCATACCATCAAAAGAGACTAATGCATTCTTGAAATGAAAAGCAAGGCAAATATGAAGAAAGATTAGTGGTTACAGGAACGAAGGATGGGAAGGGGTGGAAAGGGAAGGGGGTGTGCCTATGAAAGGCATGATGTACTCTTTTGAAATATCCGGTGTCCTGATTATATCATTGTCAATGTCAGAGCTGTGATATTGTACTGTACTTTTGTAAGATAGCTCTTTGGGGAAACTAGGTAAAAGCTAAACAAGATCTCACACAATTCTTACAATGGCATGTGAATTATAATTACCTCAAAAAGTGTTGCTTAAAAAAGAAACGGGTTAACTTAAGATCAGATGCTGGATATTTCCTGGTCTTATTATTTCATCAAATGAAGTAAAATTATTCGCTTCCCCAAAACACTGAGTCTTCCATTTGATTTACACAGAAATCTGTAACTGTGTGAATTTATATTTAGTAATAATAACTAAACAAATCAATTTTTGCTGAAACTTCATCACTTTTTTCTTGATCACTTTTTAAAGATATATTTATTTATATGAAAGGCAATTACAGAGAGACAGAGAAAGGGTGGGACACACATACTCAGAGAGAGAGAGAGAGATCTTCCCCAAAATGACTGCAATGGCCAGAGCTGGACAAGGGAGAAACCAAGAGCCTAGAACTCCCTCTGGGACTCTCACATGGGTGACAGGCGTCCAAACACTGGGGCCATCTTCCATTGCTTTTCCCAGATACACTAGCAGGGAGCTGGACTAGAAGTGGAGCAACTGGGACTCAAACCAGCTCCCGTATGGGATGCCAATGTCGCAGGAGGCAGCTTAACCCTCTGTGCCACAATGCTGGCCTCAACTTGCCCACTTCTTTAGAATGTTTACACAGTACTGAACATAGCCATGAATAGCCCTGGTCTATTCAGACTCTGGACAGAACACACCTGAGCACAGGAAAGCAGAGCAAATTGAGGAATGGATGGATACTTGTTAGACAGAAAAAAAGGAATAGAGCAGTGACAGGATTTATTCGTTCTCTATCATTACAGTAAGATTTAATATGATTTCACAAGTGCGAATACAATATGACCTGTTCAAATGGCTATTATCAGAAAAAAATAAAAGAGAGCAAGTTTTGATGAGGATGTGGAAAAAAGGGATCCCTTGCTTACCATAAGTGGGAGTGTAAATTAGTATAGCCATTTTGAAAAGCAATATGGAGTTTCCTCAAAAACTAAAAGTGAAATTACCATATGATCTATCAAACATACTTCTGGGTATATGAGGGGCCTTCAAAAAGTTCATGGGAAATACATATTATGAAAAAAAGACACATGATTTCAAAATTTTCTTGCATGAACATTTTGAAATATCTGCTTCTATTCAAAGGAAGTGAAATCAGCATGTCCAAGAGATGTCTGCACTCTTGTGTTCATTGCTACGTCAGTCACAGTGGCCAAGTTATGGAATCAGCTTAAGTGCCATCAACAGAAAATGGTAGATGTACATAATAGTGTACTTCTCCTAATGGAATGGAATAAAATATCATTTACAGTAACATGGGTGCAGCTAAAGGACAGTATGCCAAGAGAAATAGGCACACAAAGACAACATGATCTCACATATATGTAGAATCTAAAACTTCAGACTTGCAGAAGTAAAGAGTAGAATGGTGGTTCCCAGAGGCTGGGGGTGGGGAAGAGGAAATGTCTGTGAAAGTGCTCGAAGATTCAGTTAGACAAGAAAAGTAACTGCTGCTGATCCATTGCATAGCAACGTCACTACAGTGAATACATATTTCAAAACGGCTAAAAGAACAGATTTTAAATGCTCTCCCCACAAACAAGTGGCAATTATGAAAAGTCAGTGATATGTTAAGTAGTCTGATGGGCTTATTCTACAGTGTACCTATGTGTAAGGATATCAAGTAGTACCCCACAAATACATACAATTGTTTGTCAATTAAAATTAAAGAAAGAAAATGGATTAAAGACAAATAAGACCTGAAACTGTAAACCTAAGGCCAAAAAAAAGATGGTGCAATAGAAATTTACTTATTTTTTAAGATTTATTTATTTATTTGAAAGGCAGAGTTATAGAGAGAGAAAAAGAAAGACAGAGAGAGGTCTTCCATCTGCTGGTTCACACCCCAAACGGCCACAATGGCCGGAGCTGGGCCGATCAGAAGCCAGGAGCCTGGAGATTCTTCTGGGTCTCCCACAGGGGTGCAACGACCCCAGGACTTAGACCATCTTCCGCTGCTTCACCAAGCATATTAGCAGGGAGCTGGATGAGAAGAGGAGCAACCAGGACTCAAACCAGCACCCCATATGGGATGCTAGCACTGCAGGCAGTGGCTTTACCCACTGTGCCACAATGTCAGCCCCTAGAAATTTACTTCTAAGTGAAAATCACATCAGGGCAACAAGCAGAAGACACAGTGAGGAGGAGAGTTAGGATAGAATGTGTAAGTATAGAGTCATATACAGTTGGAGAAGTCAACCACTCCACTGGCTTTTGGCCCTTCCTAACAGAAAATGCAAGAAGCAAACTGTGATGTATTACGTGGTTATAAAGACTTGAAAGAAACCTCATTTTTCTATCCTCATAGACATGACATTAGTTTTCTCAACAATATCATTAAAGAAACATAATTCTAACAGAGATGTTAATGATATAGTTTAGGTATACAGCTTTCTGGCTTTAATTTGGGGATATTATGGGGCATATGTTCAAAACAGAAGAATTTCATCCTCAAAGAAATAAAAAAAAATTTCAGCCACCTTTGTATGATTATCAGTGGGGTGACAAAGTCAAATCCCTTTAGGGTTCAAGAAGGTAAAATAAGAGAAGTGGGATGTATTTTTAAAACAAACAAACAGAAATACTACAAATGCAATGAAAAAATGACGTTTGACCAGTGGCCTCCACAGGGGTTATAGTGAGGCACAGCAGGACCCTGTGAGCCAGAGCCCGCTGCTCAGTTCCAGTACACTGTTCTGGTAACTGACTTAGGAACCAGATGTCTCCAGATCTTTTATCTTTCCTGTGTATTAGTCACAGTTCTGTTAGAGAAAACAGAAACCACTCTAGCTATTTTAGGCATAAAGGGCAAAGGGCTTCAACCCAGGGAATTAAGTGCTGACAATGGGTGGAGGTGGCGCCTCCAAAGCTGACCACCAGAACAATAGAGAGCCAGGCCCTGAGGAGGCGGCCAGCCCTGCCTCAATCAGAAGCTGAGAAGCCAGGAAGCTTACCCCGCACTCCTAGCTGTCTTGGCTCCGGAAGCAACCTACTGCTTCCTGCTACTCTTCTGTTGGCTCCGAACCAGGCCTTACCTCCAGAACCAGGTCCATAAGAAGAGCAGCAAAAAGATGCTGCTGACTGACTTCACCTGTTGACCCACACAAAGCAAGGGATAAGAGCACTGCTCCCTAAAAACCCCACTGTCCTTGGTCTGATCACTGCTGCCACCTGGCGCACCTGGGACTGTTACCCTTAAATTTCACTTCAAGACACCTCATTGGTCAAAGACAAAGCTAAGCTGCATCTGGATGCTGCGCTTTAGAAATGTCATTTTTTGGCTGCCCAGCCTCTGGGGAACAGAGGGAGTGGGAAGGCAGCGTACAGAATGCATGCCAAGTCATAATCTATTTTATTCATCACATTGCATTTTTATGCAAAAGCCATCTGAGCTTTTTAATGCTGACCATCTTAGTCTGTTTTCTGTTGCTGAAGGCACAATACCACAGACTGGGTACGTTATATAGAAAAGGGGTTAATTTTGGCTCACAGTTCTGGTTCAAAGTCAAGGGGCTACCTCTGGCAATGGCCTTCCTGATAGCAGAGTTCTAAGGAAGCACCAGGCATCATGTGATGAGGGAGGGACCTAATCAAACTGCAAACTGGCCTTTATGCAGACCCACTCTTTTTTTCCCCAGAAACCTTTTATTAAGGTGTACAAACTTCATGCATTTCATAAATACAACTTTATGAACACTTTGATTCTTCCCAATGTACCTGCCCTCCCACCTGCACTCCTATCTTTCTTCCTCCTCTCTCTCTCTCCTATTCCCATTCTTATTTTTTACTAAGACCTATTTTCAATTAATTTTATAAGCATACGATTAACTGTATACTAAATAAAGAGTTCAACAAATAGTATGAAAAGAAAAATTTCCTCAACAGTCAAGACAAGGGCTATTGTAATCATTGCATCTCAGAGTGTCAACCTCACTTCGATGGATTACCATTTAGGCGTTCTATCAGTTACCATAGATTAGAGAGACCATATGGTATTTGTCTTTTTGTGACTGGCTTATTTCACTAAGTAAAATGGTTTTCAGTTTCATTCATTTTATTGCAAATGAGAGGATTTCATTTTTTTCACTGCTGTGTAGGTTTCCATAGTATAAAATCCTATAATTTCTTTATCCATTCTTCATGAGATGAATATTTGGGTTGATTCTATATCTTAACTATTATGGATTGTGCTGCAATAAACACAGGGGAACAGATAACTCTTTCATATGTTGATTTTATTTCCCTTGGGTAAATTTCCAGGAGTGGGATGCCTGGGTTATATGGCAGGACTATCTTCAGATTTCTGAGGTATCTCTGTACTGTCTTCCACAGTGGCTGCACCAGTTTACATTCCCACCAACAGTGCATTAGTGTACCATTTTCCCTACGACCTCACCAGCATTTGTTGTTTGTTGATTTCTCTATGAAAGCCACTGTAGCAGGGGTGAGGTGAAACCTCACTGTGGTTTTGATGTTCATTTCCCTGATGGCTAGTGAGCCTGAGCATTTTTTCATGTATCTGTTGGTCATTTAGATTTTCCCTTTTGAAAAATGCCTGGCTAAGTCCTTTGCCCATTTAATAACTGGGTCGTTTATTTTGTTGTTGTTGAGTTTCTTGATCTCTTTATTGCCTGTGCCTCTGGGGTCTTTTCCAAGAACTCTGCCTATGCTAATGTCTTGCAGGGTTTCCCCAGTGTTCCCTAATAATTTAATGGTGTCAGGTTGTAGATTTAGGTTTTTAATCCACTTTGATTAGCTTTTTGTGTAAGATGTAAGCTAAGGGTCTTGCTTCTTCTGCATGTGGAGATCAAGTTTTCCCAGCACCATTTGTTAAAAAACTTGTCCTTGCTCTGGGGATTCGTTTTAGCTCCTTTGTCAAAGATAAATTGCTTGTAGATGTGTGGATTGATTTCTGGTGTTTCTATTCTGTTCCATTGGTGTACTCATCTGTTTTTGTACCAGTACCAGGCTGTTTTGAGTATAACTGCCTTGTAGTATATCTTGAAATCTGATATTGCAGTGCCTCTGATTTTGTTTTGTTGTATAAGAGTGTTTTAGCTATTTGGAGTTTCCTTTGTCTCCATATGAATTTTGGCATCATTTTTTCTATATCTGAGATGAATGTCCCTTTTATTTTGATTGGTATCACATTGAATCTGTAAATTGCTTTTGGTAGTACTGATTTTGATGATATTGATTCTTCCAGTCCATGAACATGGAAGATTTTTTCATTTTTCTGTGTCTTCTTCTATTTCATTCTTTAATGTTTTGTAATTCTCATCGTAGAGATCTTTGATGTTCTTGTTTAAATTTATTCCAAGGTATTGATTTTTTTGTAGTTATTGTGAATGGCATTGATCTTAGAAGTTTTTTCTCAGCCATAGCATTGTCTGTGAATACAAAGGCCATTGATTTTTGTGTGATGATTTTATATCCTGCTATTATCCAAACTTTTCTATGAGTTCCAATAGCTTTTGGATCCCCTATATATAGAATATTGTTATCTACAAATAGAAATAATTTGACCTTCTCCTTCCCAGTTTATATCCCTTTGACTTCTTTTTCTTTCCTGATGGCACTGGCTAAAACTTTCAGGACTGTATTGAATAGCAATGGTGAGAGTGGGCATCCTTGTCTGGTTCTGGATCTCAGTGGGAATGCTTCCAACTTTTCCCCATTCAATAGGATGCTGGCTGTGGGTTAATCATAAATTGCTTTGATTTTGTTGAGGAATGTTCCTTCTATACCCAATTTGCTTAAAATTTTCATCATGAAAGGGTGTTGTATTTTACCAAATGCCTTCTCTGCATCTAATGAGATAATCATGGTTTTTGTTCTTCGGTTTGTTAATGTGAAGTATCACATTGATGGATTTGTGAACATTAAACCATTCCTACAAACACAACTTGGTCCCACTTGGTCCAGGTGAATGATCATAATGATGTGATTTTGAATTTGATGACCAGTATTTTGTTTAGGATTTTTGAATCTATGTTCATCAGGGAAAATGATATGTAGTTCTTTTTCTCTGTTGTATCTTTCAAGTTTAGGAATTAAGATGATGCAGGCTTCATGCACGGAGTTTGGGAGGATTCCCTCCTTTTGATTGTTTTGAATGGCTTGAGAAGAACGGGAGTTAGTTCTGCTTTAAATGTCTGATAGAATTCAGCAATGAAGCCACCCAGTCCTGCACTTTTCTTTATTGGGAGGGTCTATATTACTGAGTCAATTTCCATCTTGGTTATTGATCTGTTTAGGTGTCTTCATGGCCCAAATTAGGTGGGTTATAAGTGTCCAGGAATCTATCCATTTCTAGGTTTCCTGATTTGTTGGCACAGCTCTCCAGTAATTTCTGATGATTCTTTTTATTTCCATAGTATATATTGTTCTTTCCTTTTTCATCTCTGATTTTATTGATTTGGGCCTCCCCACCCTCTTTTTTTTAATTACTTAGGCCAATGGTATGTCAATTTTTTTTATTTTTTCAAAAAAACACCTCTTTGTTTTGCTGATCTTTTGGGTTGTTTCAATTTTATTTATTTATTTTGTATTTTTAATTGTTCCCCTTCTCCTACTAGTTTTGGGTTTGGTTTGCGGATGTTTTTCTAAGTACTTGAGATGCATTGATAGCTCATTTATTTGGTGTCTTTTCAATTTCTTTTTTAAAAATATTTACTTATTTATTTGAAAGGCAGAGTTACATAGAGGCAGAGAGAGAGAAGTCTTCCATCTGCTTATTTACTCCCCAGGTGCCTGCAATGGCCAGAGCTTTGCTGATCTGAAGCCAGGAGACAGGAGCTTCTTCCAGGTTTCCCATGTGGGTGAAGGGGCCTAAGGACTTGGGCCATCTTCTACTACTTTCCCAGGCACAGCTGAATTGGAAGTGGAGCAGCTGAGATTCGAGCCAGCACCCATACAGGATGCCAGCATGGCAGGTGGCAGTTTCACCCACTATGCCACGGCAGCAGACCCTCAAATTTCTTGATGTAGGCACCAATTACTATAAACTTTCCTCTTAACACTGCTTTTGCTGGCTCCCATAAGTTTTGATGTTATATTGTCTGTTTCATTCTTTCCAGAAACTTTTTTATTTCTCTTTGATTTTTCAGTGGCTTACTACTCATTCAGTAGCATATTGTTCAGTCCCCATGTGTTAGCATATGATCTAGAGATTCTTGAGTTGTTGATTTTGAGCTTTATTCCTTTGTGGTCAGAGAATATGGATGGTATGATTTCGATTTTTTTTTTAATTTGCTGAGACTTGCTCTATGGCCTAGCATGTTGTCTATCATAGAGAAAATTCCATTCACTGGTGAGAAAAATGTATATTCTGCAACTCCAGGATGAAAAGTTCTGTAGATATCAGTCAGGTCCATTTGGTTAATGGTGTCAATTAACTCTATTGTGCCTTGCTGATTTTCTGTCTGATTGATCTGTCCATTTTTGAAAGTGTGGTATTGAAACCCCCATTACTATTATATTGGAGTCTATGTCTCCCTTTATATCTCTTAACATTTCTTTTAAATAGCCAAGTGCCCTGTAACTAGGTGCATTACATTTATAATAGTTACATCTTCCCTTTGAATTTATCCCTTAATCATTGCCTAGTGACCTTCTTTGTCTCTTTTAACAGATTTTGTGCTAAAGACTATTCTACGTGATATTAGGATGGCTATACCAGGTCTTTTTTGGTTTCTGTTCACATGGAATATCTTTTTCCATCCTTTCACTTTCAGTCTGCATGGATCTTTGGTGGTGAGATGTGTTTCTTATAGGCAGCAAATAGATGGGTTTTGTTTTTTAATCCATTCAGCCAGTCTTTGTCTTTTAACTGGAGAGTTGAGGCTATTTACATTCAAGCTGACTATTGATAAGTAACAACTTTGCCCTGCCATTTTCCATTAATTTTCCTATTGTTTACTTTGTGGAGGTACTTGGTTTTTTTCTCTGTGCTGGCTTTTATCTTTGGACTCTGCCTCTGTGGCCTACTGGTGTGTCTACTCTTTCATGAATACCCATAGGCATGTGCTGGCTGTGGACAGGGAGCTCTGTTCAGTACTCCAGGGTGAGTGTCCAAGGTGATACCTAAGTTAGGTGTGTTAAATCTCCTCTTTTTTTTTAATCAGAGGTGAGGTTTGATTAGCTCTGTTGGGGTAGTCTCACACTCACCTCCTCTCATCCAAGGAGACCAATGCCTGGGCACTAGCCCCAGCGGGTACAATATCAATCCACACTGCCACAAGAACCGCAGAAAGGATCTGTGTTGTCCTTGGTGTGAGCAAAGATCGGAGGCCCAAGCATGTGGAGCTGGCCAATGACTGCCCAAAGACCAAGCCATACCCCGCACCCTCCCATGCAGCCACAGTGTTGTCACAGTCCCATCACATGAGGCTCCTACAGTCATAAGCACTCAGCCCCCTGTCAGTGCTCCCAGCCAGACTCAGGCATTTGTTCTTGGCTGGTTGCTGGGCACATGCACATGAGCTGGCACATCATTATTTATGCCCAAAATGGCACCTGCCCTCTCTTAGCTAGTTATAGGATGCTTGTGCTGGGAGGTCAGAGAGAAACCTGCCCTTTATTTTCCTCCGTGTTGTACCCTATAGGGCTCCAAGCCAGACTCACTCCAGCTTCTTCCCACAGCTTTATTGGCAGGGTTTGAGCTCCGGTAATCTGATTTCACCACACTCTCCAAAGCTGGTGCTGAGGTCCTGAGTTGTGCACGTCTACACCCTCCATGTAGATCCAGTGTCCCTCTAATTTGCATGGAATTTCCTCTGCCATTTTCTCCCTAACTCTTCCCTGAGATTGCACTTTCTCCACTTTTTTTACACTATATTCCTCTAGACCAGCACAGTAAGCTCTCTCCCTATTCTGTCATCTTCAATCCCCAGACACACTTTTGAGATAACCAATTAACTTGCTAATCCATCAATCCATTAATCACATAAATGTGATCATACATTCCTGAGGGCAAAATCCTAACCACTGCTTGATAATTCTACCTACTCTCACCTCTTAATATCTCACAATGTGTTATCCAATGTGAAGTAATGCTATAACTAGTACTGAAACAGTATTTTTACACTTTGTGTTTCTGTGTGGGTGCAAACTGATGAAATCTTTACATAGTATATACTGAATCGATCTTCTGTATATAAAGATAATTGCAAATGATTAAAAAATCTTGGTGTTAAATTGGAAATTGCATAGATAATTAATCAGTTTTTAAAAAAAAAATCATGTAGGATCTCTGTCCTTAATGTGCTATACATTGGGAATTAATACTATAACTAGTACTCCAACAGTATTTTTACTTTGTGTCTCTGTGTGAGGGCAAACTGTTGAAATCTTTACGTAATATGTACTGAACTGATCTTCTGTGTATAAGGAAAATTGAAAATGAATCTTAATGTGAATGCAAGGGAAGAGGGAGCGGGAAAGGGGAGGGTAGCAGGAGGGAGGGAAGTTATGGGGAGGGGGGAGCCATTGTAATCTATAAGCTGTACTTTGGAAATTTATATTCTTTAAATAAAAGCTTTATAAAAAAATATCTCACAATGGGGATTAAATTTCAACATGAATTTCAAAGGGGAGCAATCATATTTAAACAATAACACTAAACATTCATTTTTTAAAAAAAAAATAAGGAAGGCCGACGCCGTGGCTCAACAGGCTAATCCTCTGCCTTGCGGCGCCGGCACACCGGGTTCTAGTCCCGGTCGGGGAGCCGGATTCTGTCCTGGTTGCCCCTCTTCCAGGCCAGCCCTCTGCTGTGGCCCAGGAGTGCAGTGGAGGATGGCCCAAGTGCTTGGGCCCTGCACCCCATGGGAGACCAGGAGAAGCACCTAGTACCTGGCTCCTGCCATCGGATGAGTGCGGTGCGCCGGCCGCAGTGCGCTGTCCGCGGCAGCCATTGGAGGGTGAACCAATGGCAAAAGGAAGACCTTTCTCTCTTTCTCTCTCTCTCTCTCACTGTCCACTCTGCCTGTCCAAAAAAAAAAAAAAAGAAAGAAAAAAAAAGGAAAAGGCCAATGATGTGGAAACTGAGAAAATGCATCTATGTACATAATCAGCTTCATGACAAGTAATTGGAGGGTCCTTTTTGGTTAACTTCAGCACAAGGAGGAAGAGAAGACCAAGCCCTGTCCACTAGCCTTTATGTGACTAAGAATCTGTGTAGCGCCATGCTATTTTCAAAGTATAGGTAGTAAACGCTTGATGTAATAACACTCCAAAAACACAAAGGTTCACACAAGTTAGTTTCTCTCACTACCCACCACCACTCCCCAGATGTAACCTCAAATAACACTGTGACAGAAACTGAACTTATGAGTTTAAAGGCAAATATTCTGGAAGCACACTTCATCTGGAGCCCAAGAATCTGATCAATTAAAAAACTCACCCAGTATATATGATACAGGGGTTAATTTGGTCTGCGGTGTGCACTAGTTCTCCAAAGTGGAGAGTTCATAGCCAACCTGGGAACAGATAGAATTTCTTAAAATGTATTTTACAGCCAAGTAAGCAAATACAATTTCCTGTATCAGGAGTGTTTTACAAGCTTTGTGGTCCCCTCAGATGTTGTAGTGAATGGTCATGTTTATTGTTAATATTTGAATATCTTACAGAATGCCTTTCCCACATCAGTAAATATTATAAGAAAGGAACTACAATTTATTATATTCTGAAACATTGTGGGCAAATATTTAAATTTAAATAAGACCTTTATTCCCCTAGCTTGTCTTTCAACAATGTTCCTTGTTTGTTGTGCATCTGTTTTCACCAGAAAGTAAATAGTTTTAAGCTTCTCTTTCTTAACTTATGGAGAAGGGTAATAATAAATACTTCTCAAAGTACTTGAGTCAACAAGACATTTCCTTCTTAATGTATCTCATCAAATCCACAGTGATGTATAATTTCATTTACATTTAGCCAAGGTCAAATCAAGGGTTTAAGCTGCTAATTTTTTCCCAGCAGTTATTTGATGTATATATTTGATTATGTTTTGTGTGTGTGTGTAGACATATCATTTTTTAAGATTTTTTTAAATTTATTTTAGAGGTAGAGTTACAGACAGAGAGAGGGAGAGATAGGAGAAAGGTCTTCCATCTGCTGGTTCACTCCCCTAATGACTTCAATGGCTGGAGTTGAGCTAATCTGTAGCCAGGAGCCAGGAGCCTCTTCCAAGTCTCCCAATTGGGTGCAGGGTCCCAAGCACTTGGGCCATCTTCCACTGCTTTCCCAGGCCATAGCAGAGAGCTGGATCAGAAGAGGAGCAGCCAAGACACAAACTGCCGCCCATATGGGATGCTGACACCGCAGGCAGAGGCTTAGCCTACTACACCACAGTGCCAGCTCCAGATATATCATTTTTTTCCAAGAACTTTTATCTCATTCAATTTCACAACCACCATATGCAGAAACAGGTTCCCTATTATTTCCATTCTATTTAGGCTCAAAAAGGTTAAGTGGCTTTATTAAGATAATCCACCAGTAAAACATCAGAACTCAGACTTTCTGAGTCCAGTTCTCATCCCTAAAATGCATAGCTTCATATAGAATCATAAAGCTGCACGAGCAGAGCAGTGGATGAGGGATTCGTCTCTGCAGTGCCTCCTCTCTTGCCAGTGGTGGCAATGTGAGCAGCTGCCGCTCAGGACCAGAGCCCAGGTGTGCCCAGTGCTCCAGGAACTGGGTGTTTCGCAGCCCCTCAGCTGTCTCTGATTACAATCTTCAGAGCTTGGGTTTTCCTTTGTTTCTCTTCAGTCCTCTTAGGATTTGGAAACTACTCCTGAATGTGAATGTGTTTTTCTTATCAAAATACTTTTTTATGCTAACTGTAATTAATTTTGAAAAGAATGGTTTCATAAAGATAGGAAATTAGAAATCAATAGTAATCCCAGCATCCAAATATTTCTACCATTACAGTTTTGCTATATACCTTACTTTCTTTCTTTCTTTCTTTCTTTTTTTTTTTTTTTTTTGACAGGTAGAGTTATAAACAATAAGAGAGACAGAGAGAAAGGCCTTCCTTCTGTTGCTTCACTCCCCAAATGGCTGTCACGGCCAGCGCTGCACCGATCCGAAGCCAGGAGCCAGGTGCTTCTTCCTGGTCTCCCATGCGGTGCAGGGGCCCAAGCACTTGGGCCATCTTCCACTGCCCTCCCAGGCCACAGCAGGGAGCTGGAGTGGAAGAGGAGCAACTGGGACTAGAACCTGGCACCGGAGCCACAGGCGTAGGTTTAACCAAGTGAGCCACAGCACCGGCCCCCTTACTTTCTTTTATCAGTATGAACATTCCAAAAATAAAATGATAGTAAATTTCTCTTTTTTCAAATTTAATTTTGAAGTGATATCTCGTTATCCTAGTTTGCATATCTGATCTCTGAGTAATGGGGAACATCCATTTGCATTTCTTCTTTAAAAAAAAAGATTTATTTTATTTATTTGAAAGCCAGAATTACAGAGAAGTAGAGACAGAGAAAGACACAGGGCTGTAGCAAGCTGAAGCCAGGAACCAGGAGCTGCTTCTGAGCCTCCCACATGGCTACAGGGGCCCAAGGACTTGGGCCATCCTCTGCTGCTTTCCCAGGTGCATTCGCAGGGAGCTGGATCAGAAATGGAGCAGCTGGGACTCAAACCGGCACTCATATAAGATGCTGGTGCCACAGGCCGAGGCTTTAACCCACTACGCCACAGCAGCGGCCCCTAAATTGTATTTTGGACAGTTTTAGGAACTTTTTTCACCCTCATTTGCCTATCTTTCCCTGTTGGAATAATAGTTGTCTCATTTACTTAAAATAACTCCTTATATGTTACATATTATAATTTTTTTAAAGATTTATTTATTTATTTGAAAGGTACAATGACAGAAAAAGGGGGAGAGTCTGAAAAAGAGAGATCTTCTACGCGATGGTTCACTCCCCAAATGGCCAAACCAGGCAGGGCTGGGTCAGGCTGAGTCCAGGAGCCAGGAATTCCACCCTTGTCTCCCACATGGGTGGCCAGGGCCCAAGTAATTTAGGCATCTTCTGCTGCCTTTCCAGGTGCATTAGCAGGAAGCTGGATAGGAAGCAGAGCAGCCAGGCCTCAGACTGGTGCTCTGACACGGGTCGCTGGGTCACTAGTGGCAGCTTAACCTGCTGGACCATAAAGCTGGCCCCCACGGATTTTACTCTTGATCTTCTTACCTGTGAGCTGGTGAGAGCTAGAAGGAAGGACAGAAAATGATGGAGCAAAGGTTTGGGTAAAGTTCTGCAGCCAAGAGAGGATCAGATCAGGAGACACTTCCACTCCTGCCTCATCCGCCTCTTCCCCAGAACAGCACCTTAAATATGGGGTCCAATACCTGTGGAAATTCACAGAGACTTTCAAAGAATATGTATTGACATAGACATTTATAAGGGAGTTAATTTCTAGACTTCATATAACTTGTTTCTAAATTGACTGCCTAGGAAGTTCTTTCCTACCTCCCTTTCCAACAGTGTTTTCCCTATTTTACACAATCTTGCTATGGTAATTTGCCTTGGGATGGAAAACACTATGGAGCTCTAAATAAAAGGATAATTTGAAATATGAGTAAGGATGTTGAGAAAATGAATGATTCTAATGCTTTGCAAGTTAAGTGCTGCTAAATCTTTGCCTTCAATAAAATTTAAAAGGGACCCAATTCCTTGTATAACTTAAATAAAATTTTTAAAAACTATTATAAAAAGAAAAGGGACCCAATTCAGTTGCCAGTTGATAGATTATTACAATTTTTGATTATAAATCACTATGTGAATGTAACACAATGGGAATTGAGTGACATTGCTATAACTACCTTCACTCCCATCCACATGAATACAATTTCTGAATGTTTTTATTAGAGATATATTTTCAAGAATTTAAAAATTTTTAGCCTTGATAACTACCTATGAAAAGTTGGAATGTGTCCATTTTTTTATTGTTAATTATGCCTGTATTGGGGCCAGCACTGTGGCATAGCAGTGCTGGCATCCTATATGGGTGCCAGTTCAAGTCCTGGCTGCTCTACTTCCCATTCCAGCTCCCTGCTGTGGCTTGGGAAAGCAGTGGAGGATGGCCCCTGCATCCATGTGGGAGACCCGGAAGAAATTCCTGGCTCCTGGCTTCAGATCAGTGCAGCTCCAGCTGTTGCGGCCAATTGGGGAATGAACCAGAGGATGGAAGACCTCTCTCTCTGCCTCTGCCTCTCTATAACTCTGCCTTTCAAATAAATAAATCTTTTTTTAAAAAAATGCCTGTATTAATCAGCATAGTGTAAGCTACCTTTCTGTAACCAATAAACCAATAATAATAAATAAACCTAAAATAAACCAATAAACCTAAACCAGGCATTTGGCTTGGTGATTAAGATGCTGGTTGAGGTGCCTGCATCCCATATCAGAGTGCCTGGGTTCAAGTCCTGGCTCTACTCCCAAATCCAGCTTTTTGCTAATGTGCACCCTGAGAGGCAGCAGTGATGGCTCAGGTAGTTGGGTCCCAAACTGAGTTCCCAGCTCCCAGCTTCCACCTGGCCATTGCAGGCATTTGGGGAGCAAATCAGCTGTTAGGAGCTGATTCTCATTCTCATTCTCACTCTCTCTCCCTCCTGCCCACCCTCCCTGTCAAATATAGGTACAAACTTTAAAATTTAAAAAACATAAGAAATTAAGAAAAAACTCAAATGGATCAACATGACAAAAGTTTATTGCTCAGAGTCTGGTGCAGATGAGCCTACCTGGGGGCTGTTCCCAGGGGCTCCTAGACAGCTCTGCTTCTGCCTTGAATCTCTACCATCTCAGTATTCCTAGTGTCCAACTGGGAAGGTGGGAAAGAGACTCAAGCCACTCTAGCTGCCTAGCACAGGGAACAATGCCTCATTTATTCTCACATTCTCATGGAAAAGTGAGAACTATAAACTTCCTGGACCTCCAGGGAGGAAAAAAAGGCTGTAATGCATACAGAACATTGTCTCTGCTTCCTGTCCCTTCATTTCTTTGATATCTTAATCTTGGAAAACCATAATAAGGTAAATAATTAATTCCCTGACACACAAAAAATGCATTTTATTGGAGAAAATTCTATAAAGGAATGAAAATAAGAATTCAAAGAGTAAAAAAGAAATTATATAAAATCTCCAACGTTTCCCTAGTGGATGATAGTAGGTGTGAGGTTACTGACCCATTTATATTCCATTGAAGACACTATAACAAGTTGGGTAAACATATTGTTTACAGTCAATATTTATAACAGACAATAAATTATATCCTTTGCAACTATTTAAGATTTTGATGAAATGTTTTAGATTTCATCATAAAACTGAAGGAGGGTACATAGTTTTTCAAAATTCCTTTAGGACATACTAAACAAAAATGTTGAACCCAGTGCCTTTAGGGAAATACTCATCTAGTTTGATTTCATTATTAAAAAAAAAAAAACTAGAAAAAAAAAAGGAAATCAATTGTTTGTGGGATTGCTTCTGCAGTGCTGGATTTGCATGCCTATGGACAGCAAACCAGAGCCCTTTAGCATGGCAGCTTTCGAAGAAGGCCAGGGATAGGGAGTTCCAGGTACAGAGATGTTCCTTGTCTTGATGGTGTGCACGTGCTGTGGTAACTGTTAGACCGCGGTCTGCCACACCCTGCTTAGTTTTGCAGTCGAGGTATCTCAGGCTGTAAGTCTTCCACTCTGAAGTCAGTGAATTCTTACTGCCTTACTTACATTGAACCACTGGTTCATACTGAACCACTCTCCCAGCTAAGTAAACATCCTACCACTTTCCAGAAGACTCTACAGCAGCCCGTCTTTTTGACTGCAGGATATGGCAGCTTCAGAGAGGGGTCCAGCTCGCCTCCCTAAAAAGGCCCATTGACCTTTATTGCAAGTGAAATAGCTTATGGGAAGAGTAAATGGCTAACCTGACTGAACCGTAAAATAGAGCTCCTTGCAGCCTCGCCTCCCTGCGCTGCGGAGAAGCCTGTAATAGCATCCCTCGTAAAAGCCTCCATGCCATTTCCCAGGTGCAAGTCTTTACCAAAGTACAAAGAGGGAGTTTCCAAAATTGCTTGCAGGGAAGATTGTCTAAAGATAATGCTAACTATTTAGCAGGTGTTTCTTGCCTGGAATTTGAGATCACTTTATTTTTGCATTTGATCTTTCATGACTCGTCCAAGTGACACCTGCCAAGGGGCTGGAAATGTAGGAGAGGAAGCTTATGTTGAAAGTCCACGGAGAGCATCGTCTGATGGAGACATAAAAGACAAATCAAAAGACAAAACCAGTGAAGTTAAAAGCCACACAAAAGAAACTTTTGTCAGGTTTCAAAGAAGTTTTATAAATGATTCTACCGGATTGCAAGGTAAACTAGTTGGTAGTTGCTGCAGAAGCTCGGAAAAAAGATGTGATCAGGTTAAAACCTAGAATTCAGAGAGGTCTTTCCTGCCCAGTACCCGATCACCCCCTTCATGTACCTATTTCACCTTCATCACAGCATTTTTGACTACCTGACATTTGCTTCCATTTACATTTTGGTTTATCTCCCCACAAGAACATAAGCTCCAGAAACATTGGGATCTTGCCTATTTTGTCCATGCTGCCTCCCCAGGGTTCCAAACAGAGCTCAGCTTGTACATTTTCTACAAGTCTTGTCAAAAGAAGGAATAAATCCCTGTCTTAGGAAGGGACGTCGACTCATAAGGGGCAGATAATGAAACCCCAAACATTAACAGTATTCATGCATGTATTTATTCAGTAGCAAAGGTCAAATAAAGCAAGAAGGCACTTAGAGAATTGAAGGATTTTATTTCACAGAATGAGTGAAGTTGCCTGGAGGAAGTGGTTAAGTTGGACTTCAATTTCCTTTGTTAGTGTGGAGCTGAGAGACAAGGAAACATGTAGATGACACAGAGGAAATATTCAAGGTTTGGTTCCATGCTTGTAACTTTACATGACATAAGGGCTTATTAGCAGAGCCATCTGAAGGTTCAATGTCTCTAGCCTGCATTATGCACTGGTCAGTGCCTCCCTCCCCCAAAAAGGTGACCAGATGATTCCTTGTTCTGCCCTTGTAGCACCCATGACATTACCAAATTTAAAACTCCAGTCTCTAAGGAGAAGGCAGCCTGTAATCTAACAGGAACTGGACTAGATCTGGACCTGTGTTTCCTCCCAGGAGACTAATAAAAATATGTCATCTGTGTGATGTCAGACTATGCTGTGATTGTCTCGCTGGTGCTGTGGAAGAAGACCATATGCCTGTGGGTGGGCAGATAAGTACTTTCTAGAAAGAAATGGGTCTTTCCACTCTCTCTCTCTCTCTGGGAGTTGATACGTCCTACGCAGGAAATAAAGACCAAGTAAATGGGCCTTACATTTGTCAGAGGGTTTCTTTCTCCCCTCCTTGAGGATGCTCCATATCATGAGAGCTCTAAGAAGTAAAGGTTCACTTGGCTTCTGGAGGTGGAGGAAGAATGAGGCAGATAACCAGCCCTAGAGGGACCTTGCAGTCAGACTGCGATGTGCTGGACAATTCGTCTTCTATCCACTTCCCACTTTGAGTATTACCTTGTCCAGGTTATCTCAGCATTAGCTGTCTTGCCAGATAAAGGAGAGAATCCATCTCACAATGGTTGGGGTAACAAGAAGTAAAGGAGCGTCCCTTTCTTTCCTATCCTCAGTGAGGCTGGCGTGGACAAGTGTAGGACTGCAATGGCCAGGGGCAGAAGATCCCTGGGCTCCAAAGCATCCCTGGGTCACTTGCAGTGGTGGCAGCAGAGCAGAGAGAGCAAGGAGGCGGTGCTTGACCTGAGTGTGGTTAAGTGACTCCCTGGAGAAACAGTGAGGGACAGGTAGAGAGAATGGTCCCAGAAAGGCAGGTCGGGAGTCTGAGTCATCACGGCTAGTCATTAAAAATACATGTGTTCCACAGGCACTCTCCTGATCTAACACTGGCATTTCATACATCAGTAATTTTTATCGTGGTTGTGGTAATGAATTACCTACATATTCTTGTTTTTCCAAGGCAGCGTCTTGATTAATGGTGAAATACAAAAAAAAGCTTCCTATTAAAGTGAGAAAAAGCCAGAATTATTTAACATATTTAAGTAGTAGTGTTTAAGTATTACCCAATTAGATGAGAGAAAAAATGTACAAAATGTTGAAAAGCCAAAATGGTAATTATTTATAGATGAAATAATCACATAACTAAAAAAGAGTCACATAGAAAACCACTGGAAATGCTAAGATAATTCAGTTGGGAAGCTGGCTATAAAATGTAAAACCCAATAACCACTAGCAATTTTATATAAATGCAAGTAAGAAAATGTAATAAAACATTTTCATTTTAAAAAGCTTCCAGAATAATAAAATGCATGGGAATAAGAAAAACAGTAAACATGCATGATACGTGATGGAATCTTGAAAAGATGACATGACATTCTCTATGTTCAGATATAAAGACTAGATCTAAAGATGTCAACTTTCCCTAAATTGTTAATTGGAGAATAGGTATTAGCCAGTAGTTTAGGCACCAGTGTCCACCACTGGAGTGCCTAGGTTGTGTTCCCTGCTACGACCCTGAGAGGCAGTGGTGATGACCCAAGTAACTGTATTCCTGTCCCACATTGGGAATGAATCAGTAGATGGGATATTTCTCTCTCTCTCCAAAAAAATTAATAAGATAAAATTAGTGGAATAAAAATATCTCCTGTCATATTTTATTTTTAAGAGTAGAAATAAAATTGAGCAAACTTTTGGTGCCACAGTTAAGTTGCTGTGAGATTATTAGTTGCTGTGAGATGCCCACATCCCATATCAGAATGCCTGGCTCAAGCCCCTGCTGCTCCGCTTTTAATCCAGCTCCCTACTAATGCATCCTGAGAGAAGCAGGCGTAGGCCTAGTTGGAGTTCTTGGCTCCTGTCTTCAGGCTGTTCCAGCTGTGGCTATTACAGGCACTTGGGGAGTGAACCAAAAGAAAAAAAGATTTATCTGTCCTCTGTCTCCTTCCCTTTCTTCCTTTCAAATGAAAAATATTAATTGACTGTAACACAAAAAAATATGCCAAATCACATGTAGCCAACAAAGATATTCATCACACAATTATTCAGCTGCAAAAGACTAATAATAATCTGAATGTATATCAATAGAAAATAGGCTAAATTATGGTGCATTTCTGGAAGATAATATTATGATATCCTGCTATAAAAAAAATAAGGGAGATGCAGGCCTGGATATAGAATATTTTCAAGATATGTTGTTAAATGAAAAGATCCAAGTGCAGAACAATATATAAGGAGTCTTCAAACTTTCATAAAAAATTAGATTATGAAAACACTATGCATGATTTTTTTCATTCCATCATTCCCTGAACATTTTAAAGTATTCTCAAAATGACATATCTATATATGTGCATATAGATACAGACACATTTTTATATAATTTCTGAACACACACACACACACACACACACACACACTCTTTGTAGGGCACCAAGAAACTGCCACTGGTGCTGAATAAGGGAGGATAAAATGACAAAGAGTTTGTTTTTACCATATGTCTTCTTTATGCCACTCAGTATTTTTATCATGTGTGTGTCTTAGCTGCTCAAAAAAGTTGCTTTTAAGCAACAAAATGAATAAAAAGCATAGACCTGAAAAAGAATACTTGCTCAGTTTAACAGTGTCTATTACAACGTACGTAGGAATTCTTATCTACCTGGCTAGTCAACTTCCAGTCATAGCCTGGAGAAGTCCTTGCCCAAGTGCACAAGTAGTCATGAGGCATGGAGGCCAACAGCTAAAGCAACTTCTTCCTATTTAGGACATACTATTTATAGTATTCATATTTACAATATCAAAAAAGTGAAAATACATATCCATCAGCAGGGGATGTTGGTACAGGTAAACATCCTACAGTCATTAAAAGGAATGCAACAATCCCTATGCAACATGAAAAGATATCCATGTTATAATGTTAAATGATAAAAACAAATCCATAAAACAATATATGTAAAACAGTATATCGTCATTTTTGATATAAGCATACATAGATAGTACATAAAAGGAATCATAGTAAGTGCCTGAGAAAGGCCTCATTTTATGCAGTTTGACCAAGGCATGCCTGCTTCTCCCTATTGCCTTCCAAGCCACCTGCTAAGAGTAGGGATTTCTGACCTGGCCCAGGAATGCTAGTGAGCTGGGACCATAATGCAGCTTTGGTCTTTGGCAGCTTTGGGTGCAGAGCTCACTCACAGCCACCGGCAGCATTGGTCCCTGGGTCCTAATGTGCATCTCCCTGTGGATCTTGGATCCAGAAGAATTTTTCACGAAGGAGAAATGATGAGACTATGTGTCCCAGTGGCCTGATTGTGATGCCATCAAACCATCATGGAAGCTCCACTGCGACTGCTAACACGTTCCTCCAGGTCCTTCCAGGAGCAACGTTCTCCTTGCCACTTTCTCTGCCTTCACCATTGGTATGTGTGTAGTTTTTGGAAAACAATTTCTAAAACAGCAAAATAAGTGCAAATGTGCAAAAAAAAAAGTTAATACCAAAGAATGAACTTAACCTGAAGCATGCCATAAAAATAATGCATGTAGCAGGCGCCACAGCTCACTAGGCTAATCCTCTGCCTTGCGGCGCCGGCACAACGGGTTCTAGTCCCAGTTGCGGCGCCGGATTCTGTCCCAGTTGTCCCTCTTCCAGTCCAGCTCTCTGCTGTGGCCCGGGAGTGCAGTGGAGGATGGCCCAAGTGCTTGGGCCCTGCACCCCATGGGAGACCAGGAGAAGCACCTGGCTCCTGCCATCGGATCAGCATGGTGCGCCGGCCGCAGCGCGCCGCCTACGATGGCCATTGGAGGGTTAACCAATGGCAAAGGAAGACCTTTCTCTCTGTCTCTCTCTCTCACTGTCCACTCTGCCTGTCAAAAAATAATAATAATAATGCATGTAAGATGGTTCACCTTTACTGATGTCTTCTCATAACATCCATAATCCTATGTGAGCATAAAGGGATTAATAACAATTCTATCCAATCTGATGTTAGCTTATTTTGTTAGTATCATTTCTTTTTGTTTTCCAAAATGGCTAATAAACTATTACAAGATATGCATTCAGTTAAGAATAATATGAAATAGATTGGCTCACCTTATATCTTTACTAGATATAGTTTACATTGTTAATTTTTTAAATTTATTTATTCATATGAGAGGCAGACAGGAAGAAATCATATCCGCTGGTTCCCTCCCCAGATGCCCTCAACGGCTGGGGCTGAGCTAGGGTGAAGACAGAGCCAGAAACTGAATCTAGCTCTCTCTTGTAAGTGGCAAGAACCCAAGTACTTGAGCCATTATCACTGCCTTCCACTGTATGCATTAGCTGGAAGCTGAAGCCAGGAGCCAAAGCCAGGTATTGAATCTGGGTACATCTGATATGTGACACAGGAGTCTTAGCTGCTAGGCTAAACATCCTCCCATCCTCCCATCCTCCCAATGATGTTAACATTTTATCAGAAAAAACCTACCACTTTCCTGCTTTTTATCACATTTTGAAAACAATTTTTTTAAATCTTAGTTTATTTACTCATTCATCTGGAATCATGTGGTCTCATCTCCCTTTCCTTTTCCTCCCCCAGTGAGAGAAAAATCTCTGAAATAATTTTAGAAAACGTGGTTATTGGAGTCAAAGACCATAAATAAATTAATACCTCCTGACACAAGATTTCAGTTTGCTTTTATAGCTTACCCTCTTAGATTTTGCAATCCTCACAAGATATAAATGCATTAACTTCTCACCACCCTCAACAGAATTAAGCATTGCACATAATATTTAATTGCTAGTTAATTTACCTCACCAAAGGTTTCCCCCTTATTCATAAAATAACTTCATCTTCTGAAATGCACCTGTTCTTTGATAAATATTTTTAGATTTAGAATCCCTTATTCCACCCTACATCAGGAAAATTTTTGGAGGCCCCTTTCCTTAAACATCACTGTAACATAATGTCTTATCCTTACTGGGCTTAAAAAATAATAAAATGTCAAGTGAAAATGGACAATGGATGTCCCTTTGATAACAGTCAACTTCAGGGCGAATGAATGGCAGTTCTGGTGTGCAGTATGTTCTTCCGTGCAGCCCCCCAAACCCTGTTACTGTTAGCCACTCAGCAGAGATACCCACCCCTTCTGATGATACCATCACTTACTGATCTAGCCCAAGAGCATCATCTAGGGAGCTAGAGCAAGACGGACAAGCCAGAAGCAGTAAGAATGTCAATGTCAAAGTTTTGTAGCAAGAATAGTTTTTATTAAGATGAATTTTAAATGAAAATGGCAAAAAAATGAAGATAATTTTAGAGAACGTCATAGTCCAACACTGTTTTATTACTTTCAGTTTAATATAGCATCTTCCATTCTTTGGCCATAGATTTTTAGATAGCTGTAATCATAGCTATTTTATACTCTGCTCCTTGCTGCCGGCTTCATGTCATAAGCATGTTCCCACATGTGTATACAGAACCCATGGTGGTTATTTTTAATAGAAGCATAAAGGCTGAGCCCTTTTTGTGTATCCTTGGTGCTTGTTATAATGCTTAGTAAATCTAGATGAGCACATAGAATTATGCTAAGACTATAAGTGCTGATGACATAGTACCCAATTCAATTTTAAGTTTCTTAACCTTTGTGCCTTAGTTTTCTAGCCTGTAAAAAGGGGATGATGACAATTCCTACCTCACAGATTTGTCCTGCAAACATTCAGTGAGTTCAACTGTGTGCAGTTCTTAGAACAGTGCTTGGTACATGGTGCTTAATCAATAAACATGAACTATGCTATGCATTGAACATGGTTTAGTTCCTGAACTCATGCAGAGATTTAAACTCCAAAGTCAGGAGTTAATGGCGGAAACCTGATCCAGTGAAGGTGTTTGGAGAGCGGATCTTTGAGAGGTGATTGGGATGGATTGGGTCGTTAGGGACAATCCTCCATAATTCAACCCTGGTGGCCTTTTAGGAGACTGCATAGACAGAAACACACCTTCCCTTTTACCATGTGTTGCTCTGTGCTGCTGTATTGGGACACTGCAACAGGCCCTGACAATCTTGGATTATGAACCTCCAAAACTAATCTCTTCTTTGTAAGAAGCTAGGCTCAGATATTTCACTGTAGCAATGAAAATCTAACTAATACAAGCTATTGGTATTGACGCATAACATGACCTTGGGACCTTTAAGTCGTTTATTGTTTTTGCTGTTACAGAGAGCAGTAGAATGAGCATCTCTACTTGGGTAGTGTTTTGCTTCTAATTATTTCCTTAGCTTATTCCTAAGTCCTTAGATTAAACTCCTGGAAATCAGATTGCTAGATAAAAAATTGTTACAATTTTAAGAAATCTCTTACCCACACACCTCTGCCCTTGATGAAACTCTGGTGATATGAAAAATAAATACTCGTCGGTATAAGAGATACTAAAGCTAGCCATGTAGTTACTTGAGAACAAAAATAATGATGTAGAAAACACCCATAAAACTATGTAAATTTCATACAAAATACCTAGACTCCAGTCAACTGAGTTCATCCCACAAGTTATTACCCAGTTAATCAGTAGAAAGGAATAGGAAGTAAAAAGTCCAAAATTGATAGAAGACAGGAAGAAGTGAAGGTACTCTGAGCTCACACAATTAGGTGCCAAATAAAATTTTTAAAGAATCCCAAATGTATGATGCAGACACTGTTAGGCATCGTTCGCTGAGCAATAAAGAGTAGGTGCTGGCCAGCGCAACCTGGCAGATTTCAAAGCATTTTCACAGACTATCTCCAGTTGGCAGCAAAGAAAGAAGCATGCAACCATCCAAGAGATGACTAAATTAAGCTCTACTTTCTTCTTAAAACCTAACATTTCATAACTGCTTTTAATCCACCCCACACCAACAGGACAGCTTTGCAGTTAAATATCATCAACAGAAAACGTTTGCTCTTGCTAAAGAGCAAACACATGGTCATCCCTGCCATTTGGAAGCAGCCTGCAAACTTCAGCTGTGGCCTTTAGCCAAGGGAGCCCACGAGGAGTGCTCAGGGGCAGGAGTGGCCTGTGGGTGGCCTCAGGGGAAGAGCCCACGTGTTGTCTATTTAGGGGAAGGCCCACACCTGCCAGCTGAGGGGGCAACATCGCTCAGGTTCAGGTGCACGGCCAGTGTGTCGCCATCAAAGCCTCACGCGTCACAAGCTGCACCACTTCTCTGTCTTCTCCCTTTCGCCTCTATGGCAGGAGGAAGGGTTCAACCAGCCTCGTGGAAGGTATGCGAGACCGCTGGTTTAGGAGCCAAGCCCTAGACAGAAGCAGAAACCCCTTCACAGAATTGAGGAGGACTCCCAGTTGCCAGAAACCCTGTTTTTGTAAGGAGACAAGCCCAGTAGAAAGGGATTTCTGGCCTTTCAAATCAACAGCCAAACATCATTCTTGTGCCTTCTCCAACCGTTATTAAGCTGCCTACTACAGAAATCCTCAGGAGCTGACAGGTTCCAGAATCCCCCAGAAGGCATAAGCCTCCACAACCTCAAAAGAGGGAGCTGCTTTGCCCAAACAGGCTCAGAAGCAGCAAGTGAAGCTGTCTTCCTTATATGGTGAAAAGCGCCCCTGTCCCTTTAAGGCCAAGAGATTCAGCTGCAGACAATCCCTGGGAAGTTTGCAGGCAGCCCCATCCAGTGTCGGATCCACGCTGCTGTGCAGGTGAGTTCTCCAACCTTCTCTTCCCAATTTGCCCTCTATCATTGCTCTCTGGGCCGGAAAACACTGCTAAGAAAGGGTCAGAGAATTTCAGGGCCAGCCGGGATGGTGTTGTTTGGAGAAGTTTGAGGTGAAGGAAAAAACAAGGTTATTAGGGAAGTGTGCAGTAATGCAGCCACTGAGGATGCATCTAACTTCCAGCGGGGAGGAAGCAGCAAGGTTACAGCAGGCCCTGAGGCACTTCCAGAACAGAGCAGCGCAAACAATTTCAGTGGAGGAAGAGGGACAGATTCTAGGTGAGACCCTGCAGGGCTAAGTTTAGACTCCTGAGCGGTATAACCCAGTGAACTGCAAGTTTAAGCCAAACAGGGCTGGGAGGAAACAATGCTTCTGCAAGGGCTGAAGGCTTTGCAGGAGCAGCAGCTACAGCTACAGGACTGACTGCAGAGGAGAAAGTACAGGGGAAGGTTTGCAACAGCCTGCAGGCATGGGAGGCTGCAGCTTTAACCCTTCATGCAGCCTGGCAGGTTAGTAGGTAGACTTTGGCTGCCACAGAGTGTGGGATGGGGGTGCATGTATGAAGTATTGCAGTAGGAGACTAAATAAATGAGCAAGACGACTACTTTGAAAACGTCTCTCTGGTATCCCCGAAGTAACACTTAGAAGAGAGATTCTCTAAGCTCAGAAATTGTGTAGTCTACAGCAAAAGGCAAAAAGTCACATGAAGACTGTTTACTGCTCCATCATTTAGAAAGCTGATTCACGATCCCTCCCCCCTAATTGTGGTCTGCAGTCTCCTAAGATATTAATTTGAAATGAACTAACTTGGGGCCAGCATTGTGGGGTAGCTAGTTAGGCCATTATCCCTGCTCCACTTCTGATCCAGCTTCCCACTAATGCATCTGGGAAAGCAGTGGGAGATGACCCAAGTGCTTTGGCCCCTGCACTCACGTGAGAGACCTGGATTGGGTTCCAGGCTCCCAGCTTCTGCCTGGCCAGCCCAGTCCGGGCCATTGTGGCCATTTATGGGATGAATGGGGGATAAATGGAATCTCTCTCTCTCTCTCTCTCTCTCTCTCTCTCTCTCTCTCTCTCTCCCCCCTCTTTCTGTAACCCTGCCTTTCAAATAAATAAATATTTTTTAAAAAGAACTTCCCTAATAGAAATTTCTAATAGCAGATTTCCTAACAGAAGTGTATGTCTATGAAAGACTGAGATGCATATGGTTGGGACTGAGATTTTTGTTAATAGAATAAGTATTAATGGGTGTGGTGTGGGAGAAGAAACACTTGATGGTCATTTTACATTGTCTCCAAAGCCCTTTAACTAGGCCCAGTCATCAGCCGAAGCCAAAAATGAAGTCCTCCCAGGAATTTAAACAGAGAGAGGCTAAATCACGGAGCTTGGGTCTTCTTCCTTCCTGATTGGGGGTGGGTCCAGTCATCTATCAGAGACCAGTGATTTCTCTACAGTTGTGTGTGGGGGAGTGGACACAAGCAAGGTTAAAATTCCTTACATACTCCATGTCTTTCAAAAATATTCATTCATCTGAGTAGTGACTCAGGAATTCCTTTTATTATTAACTAACAAGTGCTCTATCCACTTGTTGGTGTTTTTTAAAGACAGAATGTTCTTGAAAAAATATTTTGTTTTATCAACAGAGATTTGGTAGTGCAAGGGTCCCCTTTATCTCACTTCTAATGGGTGGGCAATGTAGTGATTCTTGCTTGCTGAATGGAAAGATCTGTTCTTGACTCAAAAATCATGAAGGAGTCCACTCGGGCCTTACTTATTCAGAGATGCAGGTGTTCCTAGCAAAAAAGTCAACGCATGCAGTCACAATGTGGAAGAGAGCTGCGTGCCTGGCAATAGATTTGCCTCATTTTGTATGACACTAAATGGGGAAAGCAGTGTCACATATACTGCTTTCAAATATTAACTCTGCCAAGGAAAATAAAATCCCACCCCAAAGCTGGAAAAATCTCTAAAAGTAACATACTGTGATCTTATATAAATTATATCAAGGCATTGGAAAGCAAAAAAGGAGACATATTTGGCTGATGAAGATGCCTTGTCCCATACTGGGGTATACTGGGGTACCTGGGATTGAGTCCTGGCTCTGGCTTCTTATTTAGCTTCCTGCCAATGTGGATCCTGTGAGGCAGCAGGTGATGGCTCAAGTAGTTGGGTCCCTTGCACCCACATAGAAGATCTGGATTGTACCTCGCCATTACAGGTGTTTGGGGAGTGAACCAGTGGATGGGAACACTCATTGCCTGCCTCTCTCTTTTTTCTCTTTGCCTCTTGAATACATTTTTAAAAATAGTTTTGGGGCAGGCATTGTGATACAAGCCACCTTTTGGGGACCTCTTTGTCCCACATTGGTGTGCCAGCTGGAGTCCCAGCTACTGATTCTGATCTGGCTTCCTGCTAATGAACAGACAATGACTCAGATGTTTAGGGCACAGGTTGGGTTCTTTGCTGCTGGCTTCAGCCTGCCCCAGCCCTGACTGTTGCAGGCATGTGGGAAATAAACCAGCAGTTGGAATCTGGGTTAAATTTCCAGTCCCTTCACTTATTCTATGACCTTAGGCAAGTTACTCAGCCAGTCTGAGTCTCAGTTTCCTTATTTGCAAAGAGAGCAAATAATTAGCAAGTGGTTAGGATTAGAAGAGGCCGGTACCCAGCAGAGGTTCCATAACTGTAATTTCTAATTTTGTTTCTGTGACTTGGAAAACTATTGTGTTCCTTGGCAAAGGAAATAAGTCTTAGAAACAGAAGCCAGTTCTGTGGCACAATTTGAACAGCAACACAGTTCATCTTTACCTCCCCACGCTCTCATCAGCACCCCCCAGCCATCCCCCAGAAAACCCATTCTCAATTATTAACCAGGCTCATTTGTTGGAAGTTCCTTGGAAAGCAAACCCACTACCACTTATTTTATGTTCAGAGACATGAAGAATAGTTAGTAGTTTTCCTTTGGCATAAAATCTCATATTCTGCAAGGGCAAGTCAAAAAGTTCATGCCAAAATGGAATTAAAAGATAACAGGCATTGTCCATAAACCTTTTGCAGGCCCCTTGTATATACTTGAAGAACAGTATTTCAAGAGCATCTTGAAATATCTATAAAAGTGGGCTTTTCTAAAAGTAAGCTTAAAAAGCATTTGGGAAGGAAATTTATTGTTATTCTCACAATAACCAATTTCAATAATATTTCAATAATAACCAATTTCTACTTATCTATAACATATCCTAATACATTCACAAAGCTGTCTTTAAGAACACGATTATAGTAAATTTTGTCAATGTTTTACAGTATATTTGCTTTACTTGCAGTGGGACTGTATGTGACACTTTTTAATGGAAAACATTCTTCCCACCAGCTTTGAAAGGTCCTGACCGATGTCAGTAGCAGAAACAATACTGAAAGTCTTTAAAAAGTTCATGGAAATCCATATTATAAAAAATTTGCATGAGTTTCAAAAATTTCGGACTAAAGTTATTTAATTCCATTTTCCATGAATCTTTTTGAAGTCCTCTGATACATTAATTAGGAAATGAGACTCATCAATTCTAAATAAAGTAAGGACGGATCACACACACACCTGATCTTCTAAGCAGATTAACATCATCTCTGTCAGGAGATTGGCGTTAAGCACCTGAACTTGACTATTTGAAATAGCTGTGGACTAAGGGCTAGTTCCTTTCTGTGCTTGACCCTCAGTTCTAGGGTCTACATAATGGGATGATAATAACACCTATGCACATGAGTGGGGCAAAGGCATGAAACCTGGGTGAACAGGTGTTCCATAATGATGTTGACTCGGAATGCCTAATAATCTCTAACAAAATCTTTGCACCTCAACAATAAGATCCTGGTCCTGAGTCTTAGGTACACACTGTACAATAATCTTCAATATGCTAGGTGTCTAAGAATCTCTAAATTCAATTTTTAGCCAAGATAAAGGTTTTTAATTAGGTGGAACCAAAGAGATCATAGATCTGCTACAGGGATTAATGCAGGAAACACCTTGCCCATGCAGACCTGATTTAAGAGCTGCTGGGTCTCCAAGGATTTTGGACAGATTATGTCCTTTAAAAATGTTTTTCAACTTTTGACCCTAGCAGAAGTATATCTGTGCCTGGTACACTGGCAGACAGAGTTGGGATGAGGAAATGGGCAAATGAGCTGCACTAAACGAGTTCAGAGATCCTGATGGAAGTGCATCTCTAAACACATCTTTGACTCTGCTCCTCCCCACCTATTCACATCGAGCTTGTTTGATGTCGTTCACTCATTCATGAAACCTCCAAGCTGGAGAAGCTTGCAGAAGTGTCTTGCCCAGCTTCTTGCCTTCAGATAAAGCTGCACTCAAGACAATCGGGAACAAAGGCCACCTTCTTCTTCCCGGGGAAAGAGGCTGAAGCTCAGTCTGTTGTCTGCTTGCCCTGGGTCCACATTGCCTTAGTGTGCCCTGTTTGTCCTCGGTGTTTGTGGATGGCCAAACCCCTGCCTATGGGAAATGCTCTTGGGGAAGGGAGTGCTGCCTTGGCCTGGCTTTCTGGCTTCCTCCCTGATTAGCTGTCAGGTGAGCAGTCTTCCCCCTGACTCCAGCACTTCTATTCTGCTTCCGGCTTCCCTGTCTGTTGTGGCAGCTCCCAGACTGGGAGAGAGCCTGGGAGGTGTGCTAGGAAACGATTTGCTAGGGCCCATCCCCGGAGTTTCTGATCTGTAGGTCTGGACTGGCGCCTAAATATTTGCAATTGCTTCAAGTTCACAGGTGCCCCGGGAGCTACACTTTGGGAACCACTCCTCTAGTGCAACACTAAGTCTCCCTTTGGTGTTCCCAGGAACCTACCTATACCTCCTTCCAGTTCTGGGATAATACCTCTTCCAGTCTTGGGGGTCAAGCATAGCCTTCTCCTTACCACAGCTCCGTATTACTTTTTATTACATCCTAATCATAACAAGCACTGTGCTACATACATTACAGTATTATTTGTAATCCTCCCAACAACCCTACCTGTTTGGGGTCATGAAACAAACAGAAAGAGATTAAGTAATCAAGATCTGACAAGCGCTGGAAGACAGAGATGGTCTTCAACTCAGATTTGTCTGGAAAGTTAATACTCTCCATTATTCCAGGGCTGGCAAATAGATTTCCAACTTGTCAGTGCTGATTCTTTGGTAGCAGCTGCCCAGAGCACTGGGTTGAAGAGTTCCAGGTGGAATGGGTGCTCAGCAGGAGGCATTCTTAGCTCTGTGAGCTCTACCTGCAAGGGGCAGGAGTGGAGGAGAGGTCACGTTGGGTGCCATGTATTTGACATCTCCACACTATGTCTTGCCTTGTGCGTAATTCAGTTTGGTTAGGACATAGAATCAGATGAGAAATGTGTATTCAGATTATTTCCATAAGGAACAATAAAACTTCCTTCCTTTTCTCTCCCTTTCTCTGAAGGATGAATCTAAGTTTTGGGGCCCAAGTTTGAGACAGTGTAATAAACTGGAAAGTAAAAGGAAATGCAAACGGCATTTAGATAGAAGTACCTGTGAGGGACATGTTGCCCTAACCCTGTGGGGACACAAGAATCATAGAACTTATAGTCTATGCATGTTAATATTCTATGTCTTTCACTGTGACCTAATGGATTGCCTTATAGTGAAACAATCAGCTGTGACTTAATAAGGAGCTAATGACATTTTTAGTTTTGTTCCTCTGACCATCATTAATATTTTCAGTAGGGGATTTATTTTTAGTGTCATGGTCCTTTATATGTGAAAAATGAATTTGGGAATGCTCTTCTGCTTCGTCCTAACATTCATCATGATGACTGTGATAAGGTGCCGCATAACTTAATGGCGTCTATTTTACTCAATCAGCAAATATTTATAAAAATGTATCCCCTCACATTAGGGGCATAGCAGCAAATAAAACAGCTTGATCCCGTGGAACACACATTCTGTAGACAAGAGACAGTAAACAAATAAAGAAGAAAAGCATGTACGGTAATAAGTTATACAGTGAAAGAGAACACGTGTGTGACTGTGTGAGAGTTTTGCCATTTTCAGTCAAGGAAGGGCTCTCTGAGGAGGTAACACTGAACGTGGAAAAGAAACCAACATGAGTAGGTGTGGGAGTAGAGCACTTCAGGCTGTGAGAATCGGCAGTGCAAAGATCCTGAGGTTGAAGGGAGGCAGGGGCCTGATTAAGTAGGCTAATAAGAGTTTTTAGCTGCAGGTGATACCACTCTTCTCCTTCTGTCTAGAGGGAGCTTGAAAATATGCAGGTGGTGATGTGGATGCAAAAGGCTAGAGTTGAGGGCAGAGCACTATTAGCTTCCAGTAGGCAGGGACAGGGCTGTTGGGCATCTTTCCCTGCTTTGGATAGATTCACATCAGACTTGTGTGGCTCCTGGGGTCCTGCAAAACTCGTCTCAATTGAGAAATCCTGAAGCACATCTTGGGCTGGGGTAAGAGCTCTGACGTGTATCCTAAGTACAGCGGAAAGCTATTGGACCGCTGCGAGCTTTAGAAGATGAGCTGTGTAAGATCACCGTGGCTGCTGAGGGGAGAGTGACCCATAAGGAGGTACAGGTGAAAGAAGGGACAGTCAGCAGGAAGCTGTGCAGTCCGCAACACTGTCGGTGGCCTGAACAAGCGGAGTGTGGAGCAGGTTATGACAAGTATTTGTACCTCCAAAAAGGCTACGAAATAAATATAAAATGTGGTTCATATGATTTCCTTATGTGTTTTTTTTCTGTTTTTGAGAGAGAGATTTCAGTTTCAGAATCAGCTGGCTTCCTCTACATTCATTTAAGAGACTTTTGCAGCACCAAATTACAGAAGACCTTGCTCTTTCAAATGCAAGTCCTTATCCTCTTGCTCTTTACCCTTGCATATGTATCTGCATTTCAAGTTGCTCATTGCCCAGAAAGGTAATCTATTTGATTTGAGCTTGTAAAAAGAGATAAAATTACATGTGCTTCCTGAATAACAATATGTGATTTCTTTCTCTGAAGGGTCAATAGGAATTAGCCTACATATATCATTTTACAAGACCGGTGTCTAATCACATGAGTCACAGGGACCAAGCCTACATTTATTCTGCTGAAAGAGTAGCACTAAGTGAGCATCAAAATCTCTTGAAGAGATTACAGGCATTTCAGTGCTGATTTTTCTTGGGCATTAAAGCTTTGCAAACAGTTTCCAGGTGCACCAGCACCTCCTCCACAAAGGCAGTTCGACTTCCCAGATGGGGAGAATCCTCCTCAGTGCAGTGCTCACTCTTCTTTCTGCACCCCCACTGCAAGGAGTCTCCAGACGGCCCCGAAGTAGCCCCCCAAATACAGTGCAAAGATCCTGAGGTTGAAGGGAGGCAGGGGCCAGATTAAGTAGGCTAATAAGAGTTTTTAGCTGTAGGTGATGCAACCCTCCTTCTTCTGTTTAGAGGGAGCTTGAAAATATGCAGGTGGTAATTTGGATGCAAAAGGCTCCACTCCAAATACAGAGATGCACAAAGCAACACAACTGGGAACCTGTCAGTTCACCTGTAAGACAATCCACTCTCCCTTGGAGCCAGGAACGTTCTGTCCTCAGGAGGAGTGGAAAGAGGAAGGAGTGGGCGGCTGGCTTCAGCTTTTCCTCGTGGTGGTGCCTGGGTCCCCTGAGTAGTGACTGCCTATGCAGCCAGGACATAGGCCTTCCTCATCAGAGTCCAGTGTACTGAGAGCAGAGGGGTGCAGTGACCACAGGAGCACCGGGTAGATGCCGGGCAGGTGGAATAACATAGGCTAATGGGACAACAGCCCACCTCCTGCCTCGCAGTTTCCAGGGGAAACAGAAGAGAAACAGAGAGGCAGTAAGGATTCCAATTCCCCCAGAAAAATTAAATCTTCTTTAACTTAAATCCATGACCCAATCTACACAAGCCAACCTCCCAAGAACTTAAAAAGCTAGTGTCCTCACTTTGCTATAAAATTCAGTGAAGAAGCAGCTGTGTTTCCATCTCAGGACCACACAACAGCCTGGCAAGAGACAGGCCACGCACTACCTAACCAAAAAAGGGAAGAAGCCAGTATTGTGTATTAGAAAGGAAAGAGTGAATGTCTTCTGTTAAGAAATCCTGATTTTTGTTTGCTTTTGGTTTTAAGAGGCAAAGAAATAGAGAGCTCCAATCTGTTCACTTCCCAAGCACCTACAACAGCTTGGCGGAGGCAGGGCCAGGCCAAAGCCAAAAGATGGGAACTCAATGCATGTGGGTAGCAGGGACCTAAGTACTTCTACTATGGTGTGCTGCCTCCCAGATGTTCATTAGCAGAAACTTGGAATTGAAGCTGGGGCTTGAATCTGGGTACTTGGATGTGAGACCCAGGCATCCCAATCAGCCCAAATGCCCACCCCAAGAAATCTTAAGTAACTAGCTTTACAGATTTGGACAAGGTCACCTTCTTGGCTTCAGAAATAAGGGTTTAATCAAAAGACCCTGATTTGTTCCAAAGTAGATTCATAATTAAGTTCAAGATCTTCCCTGCTTCCCTACAGCTCACGCAAACCAAACTAAACAGTCCGCCTCACCCAACTGCCATCTTTGATCTACTGCATTCCCTCTCTTTGCAGCTCCCTCTGCCTCTACTAGCTCTTAGGTTGCCCTGAAGGAAGGAAGTACCAATGTCATGGCTTTTTCCTTTGAAACACCAGTGCTTAGCACTGGATCTGACACTTATTAGTTGTTCGATACATGTTTGTTGCTGAATGGATAGGGAAGATATAAAAATGGAGAAGAATGAGCCCATACCAGTTCAATGCCCAAAAGCCAGCTTTTGCTAAAAACCATATATTCTGCCCAAGAGATCTGGACTTCTCAGAATTAAAAAAGGAGAGAACAGAGGTAGTTTTAGATATTATAGCAATAATTTTCAGACATTACAGTTTCTAATACCTATGTCTCCACTGAGATGCACCAGCTTCACAGGATTTTAGAAATACTCGAGTTTTACCTTGCTGCTACAGAATGTCTTGTGTGTACAAAGAGCTAGAATAAAAGTGCTGAGTAGAAATTTTCAGATCCCTTCATGACTTCATGCCTCTTTAAGCTCTACCCGCAAAAATAAATCAGAAATTTTAAAACTCCCTGCATCTTCTCTACATAAGCTTTGATCCTTTCATTTATTTAAAATGTGTAACCACCAAGGCCTCATAATTAGAATTGCTAAAGACCAAAGGGAAGGCAACGTGGGACCTTGGCCTGTCTGGCCACATTACCAAAAATGGTAAATCCTTGTCAGTGTGTTGCTGGGAATTGGGAGGGGTTGGTATGGCAAACCCGCACCAGGTCCCGTTCCAGGAGTTGGGTGTGAGGGAACTAAGCTAGGGCAGCACTCTGTGCCAGAGGCCAGTTGTCTGAGTCCTGGAATAATCAGACAGGACCATGCCTGAGTGACTCCAGCCTCAGGAAAAAGACCAGCAGGAAAAGGAAGCATGGCTAATTGTGCTTCTTCCTTGTTCCCAGCCCTCTGCTGAGCGGATGCTGACACGGGCGTGCCAGCAGGGCTGGGGCAGGAATAGATGCCTTCAAAAGTGTGGAACCTCCAATGGTGTCCCCAAGTGATAATGAATGAGCGTTTCTTCCAGAATAGTGTTGACAAGGCAAAGGGGGGTGAGCAGCTCTGCTTCATCACCATGATGTACCAGGCATGGCTCATACATTCATTTTTCTAAGCCCTCTTTGCCCTGTAGGTAGCAGACGTCATGAATTGAATCGCGTTTAATTTTCCTGTCCACTGTATGAAGAAGTTAGTTTCTTGGACTCTTATTATTTAAAAGATTTCTTTATCTGTTTGAAAGGTAGAGTGGCAGAGAAGGTAGAGACAGAAAGAGAGAGAGAGAGAGATCTGCTGGTTCACTCCCCAAATAGATGCAATGGCCAGGGCTGTGCCAGGCTGAAGTCAGGAGCCTCCATCTGGGTCTTCCACGTGGGTGGCAGGGGCCCAAGCACTTCACCTTCTGCTGCCTTTCCAGCCTCATTAACAGGGAGATGGATTGGAAGTTGAGCAGCCAGGACTTGAACCAGCGCTCATATTGGATACATTGGCCTAATCCACTGTGCCACAAAACCAGCCCCATGCCTTTGGGTTTTAATCTGTCCCTTCTTAGCCTTCTTTGCCCCCAGGCCAGATGGGATCTTAGCTTTGCCTGAAAGGTAGTCTGGACTCTGATTTTCATTTTATTTGATTTAAAAATCTGGACTACAGACAGAATATTAAGACATTTATGATGTTCACACACATGAACAATACCATTATGTGTTTTAAAAATAAGGAGCCTAGGGGACAGGCACTTGGTTTAGCAGTTAAGACTCTGGATAAGATGCCCACATTCCACACCAGAGTGCCTGGGTTTGAGTCCTGGCTCTGCTCCCCATTCCTACTTCTTATGGACGATGTGGATGGAATTCCTGCAGTGGCTGGTTGGGGATGCATGACAGATGGGAGCTCCCTGTCTGTCTGTCTGTCTGTCTCTCTCTCTCTCTCTCTCTATCAGTGAATGAATGAATGAACAAATGAATATTAAATAATAAAGAGGCTGCCAAAACCTGGCAAAGGCCCAGATGTCCTTCGGTGGGTGCTGTGGTGCAGCCACCACGTGGAGCACCGCTGGGCAGTGAAGAGGTGTGAACTATCCACTCAAGCAACAACCTGGGTGAATGTTGTGCTTGCTTCAGCAGCACATATACTAAAACTGGTAAAGTGAACATCTCCAGAGGATGACCCTGAGAAAAGCTACCCAGAAACTTCCCAGTTTTATTGCACTGGCATCCCATTCCTGAAATGACAGATTACAAAACCAAGCAAGGAACAGATGAGGGGTTGCCGGGGGTTGAGGAGAGACTGGGGGAAAGAAGGAAGTGGTGTAGCAGTGAGAGACAAGAGAGGGACCCCTGCTTGTTCCCTGGGCAGTGTCAATGCCCTGGTCTGGGAGCCCACTGCTCTTTTACAAGATGCTACCATGAGTGGGAAACCGGGCAGAGGGCGCGAGGACCTCTGTATCCTTTCTCAAAACTGCCAATGAATGGACAATGACCTCCAAATAAAAAGCTTAATCTAAAAAGTAATTAGCTAAACAAATGGACATAAATGAATCTCTAAATCATGGTCTCATAAAAAGAAATTAACTGTATGTATACTAGACCTTATATATAAATCTATAAAGAAAGGCAAGGAAGGAAACCAAATTTTAGGACAGCATTGAGAAGGAAGAGGTGGAGAAAAAGATATTCATTACAGTGAGACACCCAGAAGCCCCTCAAAGGTGTCAGAATAGTCTGATATAAGATGGAGAGCTAGGAAATGCTGGAGTTCATTTAACCATTATTCTTTAAACTGTACACATGTTTTTATGCCTTGCTTTGTATGTATGATTTATTTTAAAATACATAGATATATTTGAACTCCTTCCAAAATATGTAAGATCCAGGATCTGAAAGAAACTCTTTAACAACTTTAAAAAGTTGCCAAAATAGCAATAAGATCTTCAGTAAAAACTTAAAACATAGCACAGAAAATGAGAATAGGAAACACCCACTAGCTCTTCCCCTCCCTCCCTCTCCAAAACCTTGCTGATGGGGAGGGTGGTCTTTACAGGAGTGAGGAGCCTTAGAACTCGCCCTCTGTGCATGCTGCTCTAGCTCGCTTTCTCTTACAAAGCCCAAAACTTGAAAAGCACGCCCACCTCTCTGGCAGCCACGTTCTAACCCAGGGCAGCTGCTGCACAGAAGCCTGTTGAACACCAGAAATGTGTACAACCTGGGGCCAGATGGGCCGCCCGCCTCTCCCTGCGTTTACCTTCATCCTAGAGCTGCTCATTATCCTCTACTCTTTACCTGCCTCAAATAGCTCATTTTCCCCAGCCCTTGCTTAGCCAAGTTCCCTGCATTGGATTTCTTTGATCCCTCTGTGGAAATCAATCTCTTCCTCTAATTATTTTCTGGTTCACATCTTTGAACCCCTTCCAGTTGCCTCCATTTCTCAAGCAACCAGGTGTTTAATAAAGAATCTGGATGAGGTTCAGGCAGAATGGGGGGAGGCAGCTGCTTGCCCCCTGGGTCATGAGTTGCCTCCTCTTGAAGCAGGAACGGTGGGTTACGAAGGCCTGTGACACCCCAGCACCAGAAACTGTGGCTGGCACAGGGCAGGTGTGCAGTCATTACCAAACAGCCCATATTCCAGCTTGCACTGAGTTGGTTTCCCCTCCCACCCTCTTTCTGCTTCCAGGCTTTTTGTTTCACCCCAGTCCAACAGTTATTCCATAGCTTATTTCTTTGATGCTTCGGTGTACACATTTTTAATTGAATTTCCTTTTATTTTCTGCTCATTTATTTAACCTCATTAGTTTAACTTGTGCATAGGATTTTGCTTGTAACCTTGTTTACCAAATTAGCATTATTTGTAAATTATTCTATTTTATTCCTTTCTCTAAATGACTCATAATCTCATTAATGCTGTTTTCTTTTTTATTTTTCTTGATTAGAGAGTAGACTTTCTGCCCATATATTTGTTAATTTTCAGTGTGTTCCTAATTATCCACAGGGCAAGGCCCATGGTGGCTTGTGATCCTGACAAGGTTTGGGCTGAGAAGCATAAAGATCATTGTTTTAAAGAGACATGATATCTTGGACGTGCTTCAAAGTAACCTAGGGAGGGAAGTAGGAGGCTGTAGGTGAAACAAGATTGCTATGCCTTGATATTTGCTGGGGTTGAGTGACAGCGATGTGGGGGTTCATTTTACTATTCAATTATGTAAATGATTGAAATGTTTTCATGATAAAAGGAAGGTTAAAATTAAACATTTTTTAAAGCAAGGAATGTAGGTATATAGTCATAAAATTGACCCCAGTGAATCTGCTGAGGATTTACATCCCATTATCCCCTTGCTGTTCCTGTCCTTGTCAATTGGTGGTCCAGCCATTCCTCTCATTCACTGAGAGGTTTAGCACTTGCTCCTCCTCTTCCTTTTTTCCCAATCTCTGGTTCTCATGTGGGAAATGACATTGTCCTGTATGTGCCTTATCCAGCACCTCACATTCACATCCTCAACACTAACTGTCTGCACTTCCACTCCCTGCCAGTAACCACAATCCCTTGATTCTACCCTAAGTTATTTTTTAAAATTTTATATATTTATTTACTTTTATTTGAGAAGCAGACAGACAGACAGTTCCTATCTGCTGGTTTATTCCCCAAACACCTGAAATAGCCAGAACTGGGCCAGGCTGAACAAGGGAACAGAGAACTCAATCCAGGACTTCGCCATGGGTGGCAGGGTCCAACTGTTCAAGCCATCACTGCTGCCTCCTGGGTTTGCATTAGCAGGAAATTGCAGCCAGGGACAGAGCTGGGTATCAAACTCAGAACTCTGATAAGGGGCACAGACATCTTAACTGTGTCTTAACTGCTAGGTCAAATACCTGCCCCTAAAACATTTTTTAAATGGTGCAGCTCTTTATATGCTGGCTGTTTAGCACTCTGGCCAAGGCCTTCAGGTTACATAGATTTTTTGATGCAAAATGTACTTTTCTCAACATCATTCAACACATAAGGCATATGCAGTCCAGCCATTCCTGGCCTCATGTCACCTGTCAATTCAAGTTCAACATCCTTCACATCCATCCATGCTTTCTTGCCATTTCCAGCCTCTCTCCTAAAGCCCTCCAGTGCTCTCTCTCTTTCCAGCTGCACCAAAATCCTTGCATCTGGGGTCAGAGACCGTGCTTCCCTCCATCTCCAAGCCTTTGGATGTACTGTTCCCCCAGAATGGAATGTCCTGCTGCCATTAGCTTCTGCGGAACTTCAGCAACTTTTGCGTATTTCCCAAGGCTCAATTCAAAAATCCCTCTCTCTGGAAGCCTTCCCTGATCTGTCCACATTGAATTGAATCTCATTCCGATACCTTTTTCAAAGCACTCGGACTATTGCCCACCCTAATATTTTGAAACCCAACTGTAATTGCTGGTATTCTTTGTTTCCTTTTTAGACCATAAGCTCTTTGACCTCTTTCAACTCTATCTCCCGAGAACCCAACCCAGTACATGACTCGTGGTAGGTATTGGATGAATGAGTAACTGAGTAAACAGAGGAATGGATGACTGAATACTCTGTAGCTCCTCAAGGTAGCACCTGCCCACACAGTAGCCTTCTCTAGTGGTTGGGGTTACTGCTTTGGTTATGGGAAGTCCCTCTAGACTTTGCCTCTTAAGTGCACCCCTTAACCCAGCTGACCCGCCTGGCTCCAGTTGTCCCTGCCTTTGCTGAGGCCTTCCTATTGTGTTTCCCAGAATGTGCTACACAGTAATTTTTAGGTGATACTCAGATGCCTTTGATTGTCTTGTATTTCTGTTCATTTATAGTTACACATAAAACCTGTGATTCACAGAGAATATTGTTTAGGATAAGACAAATGTAGACAGTGCCATGGGAATCGGTCTTACCCAGACTTCCTAAGTCGGGGGCAGAATGCTCAGGCATCATCATAGTAATGCCAACCCTCAATAACTGAACCTTGGCCATGCCTCTGCAAGCATAGAAAGCCAGGATCACAGACAGGGAGGGATGCCCGTGCACTGAATCCCACAGGCTTCTCTGTTTCATTTAGGGGATATGCTGAAATGTCGCTTCTGGAAGTGTCACAGAGTATACATGTACATTTAATTATAACAGATGAAACGGTTCACTATCTTTTGAGCTGTCTAACCACATCCTCATGTGAACTCAGATCTTGAGAAAACCTGACAGATGTGTCTCATTGATGTACATCCTCATCATTGTCTGAAACTACCCAGTAAAATACTGAGCTATTTTGATCACAAAGTTCTGTCCTTGAAGTGAGAAACTTGCCTTTAGCCATACATTTCAGTCAATTTAATTTATTCTGTTTTTTCATTTGATATTTTTACTTTTTGTTTTTAAAAGTTTAATTACATGGTTCTTATGGAGTTACTATATTTCATCAAATCAAACACACCACTGATATATAAAACGTTGTATTATTGTAAGTCCTATTAAGAACTGAGGAGTGGATATTTGGTGCAGTGGTTAATATGCCAGATGCCTCTTAGGTTGCCCGCATCCTATATCAGAGTTGGTTCCAGCTCTGTTTCAAATTCCAGCTTTCTTGGAGGCAGCTGATGATGGCTCAAGTACTTGGGTCCCTGCCACATGTGTGGGAGTCCCAGATTGAGTTCCTGGCTCCTGGCTTCAGCCTGGCCCAGACCCAGCTGTTGCTGGCATCTGGGAAGTAAATCAGCATATCAAAGATTCTCTCTTTCTGTCTCTCTACCCTTCAAATACATAGATTTTTAAAAAATGTTTAACAGACCGTAAATGTTGCCAACTATAATTGCAAGATGCCATTGATTATAAGACCCATCCCAATTTTAGAGATACTGAAATTATTTTAAAAGCTTATGTTAAAAGTGAAGAAATTAGGTACACTGTTTGTAGAAGATGATACTTGTATTCCATTGACAACAGTGACAAAGTTTCCTTTTTGAATGAATTTAATTTAAAAATTAGTAGATTTAAAGAAAAATACCCAGTAAATAGTAGAAGTAGGGTATAAATAATAAAATCCTGGAGGGGGCAGCAGGTGACAGTGCCTGGGCCTGTGTAGGCCCAGGTATACCAGTTGGCCCCATGTGCCAGCATAGGCCAGTCTCCCCCTCCTCCAGCACTGTGCACAACTCCTCCCTGAGACAGGAGGTGATTACAAGATAGTTTTATCTGGTAATAATTATAGCAGCGATAATTTTAATCTCTCTGAAACTGAGCTGTGTCTTATAGTCAATAGCATCTTGCAATTATAACTGGCAGCATTTCAGTTGCTCTTAGTGGCACATAAAATGTGTTTTACACATCACTGGTATGTGAAATTTGATGAACTAGTGTCAACTCTACAAATACAATGTTATCAAACTTTTAAAAACAGGAAGTGAAAATAGCAAGCAAAAAAAAAAAAAAAAGCCAGAATAAATCAGAGACTTGTAAAATATATGGCTTTAGGGCCTACCTTGAGCATGGGTGAGGGGTTTGGCTGTGCCAGTGCTCAGGTTGAGGAGTATGGCTGTAACTCCCTCAGTTTATTTTCTGAGAGAAGAAAATTCCTGGGAAACTGACTCATAAAAGGCATTGGAATAATCTGGATTCACATCTATTAAAACCACAGCTTACTTGGAGATTTCTCTATAGTTGCTTTCTGTTTTGTTTTGTTTTGTTTTGAATTTGTTCTGCAAGAAGTAAAGAGGAAAAACAGAGTTCTGGTTATCTGTTGCTGCTAAACTGTTTACTAATAATGGCTAACTAAACACCCTGTTTCAGTGAATAGCAAAGTAGTCTGTTTTATTTTTCCTAGTAGATTTAAGAGTTGAAAATGATTATGAGTAACTTGGAGCAAATGTATTGGCATAAGAAATTATGAGAAGTAGTTTATTTCTTATTTCCAGAATATAAAAACCAAAGAAATCATCACTTTACATGGAGTCCAGGAGAACTATGTTTCCATTGGGAAAACATTGTTTGTTCCTGACAGACGATTTGTGATCCTGCTGCTTCCAGCTCCAACCCGGGTCAGGCTTCAGACTGCTGGGCACTGTGTGCAACATTTCCCGGATAGCCTTGCAGAATGCTTTGATTTACTGGTGCTTTTTCTTGAAGGTTATTGTGAATCATTAACCGGAATGCAATAGAGCAGGAGGTCACAAGTCATATAGGTTCTACTGCTTGCCCACATAGCCTGTTTTTGCAAACTTAATTTTGAAGGTTTTAATACAAGTGTAATTGAGACGATAAATTGAACACACATACATATCCTAATAATAGTATGCTTTGGAGTCAGCAAATATTCACATCATATTAAGCATCAATGAATCTATTACAGTATAATAAAATGGAAAGGTCTTATAACAGAAGATTATTTATAGGCTATTATTTATTAGTGTAATTTTAAAATGTAATCAGTAACAATTAGCAAAATGGATAATATCAGATCTGCAGCTGTTTTCAGTCACTAGTACTAATAATACTAGCAATAATTCTATATTGTGATGTCATGTGAAAGCTATACCTCTTCTAAAGTCTTTGATCTTTATCCTTATGGTTGTTCTTGTTCATCAAATTTGCTGCATAACTTTACAAGAACTATTTCCTGTTACACATAAAAGTTATTGACATTACACATTAAATTTTCAAGTTTATTCATAGACTAGAATAAAATTATAAGAGTCCTCCAGTCCGTTATCCTTTCTCTGAACAGATGTACTAACAATAAGTCTAATACATTTAGAAGGTATAATCCTTGAGACTCAGTGTTTTATGTTGAGTTCCCCAGATGCAAAACATGCACAGAGAGTTGAGTGCAGATAGTTTATGGAAGGGTAAACTTATAGGAGAGTGAGTGAAGCAGAATAGGGCACGGGGAAATCCAAATAGGAAGTGGAATCAGATCACCTATCCTTGACCTGAGGAAGACATAGAGGACAGCTGAGTCCTTCGTATCAAACCCAGCAGCTGGAGGGTGGGTATTGAGGCCAAGAACAGAGACCTGCTTGGACTAAGTTTGGTAATGGGGCCAGGGAAACAGGACAGTGAAGAGGCTCCCAAATGTGTGGCATGAATCACTAAATCAATTCTTGTGGATAACAACAATACTCCCTTCAAAATACCCAAGTGTTGAGTGTTTTTGTATAAGATGAGCCCCATCCTCATGAACTCATCTAACCCTAATCACCTCCAAAGACACCACCTCCAAATGCCATCAACATATGAATTAGGGGTTAAGTGTTCAATGCATGAACTGTTGGAGAACATATTCAAACCATGGAGCCTAGCTAGAATCTCAATATTTCATTAGCTTTTATTTAGAAGTAGTTAGGCATTGTTCTTATGTGTTCATCCTTTAGTCTGAAGGTCAGCAAACTGTGGCAAAGGGGCCATGACCTTGGAGCTAAGAGTTTTTCCATTTCTAAAATGCTGCTTTAATTTATATGTATTTCAATTTAATTAATTGAAATAATTTATTACTGAAATTATAATTTCAATTTAATTAATTGTATGTGTTACTTTTATAAATTAATGTATATTAATCTTTAATTAATATATATCACAGACAATATGGTCCATAAAGCTAAAAGTACTTACTATCTTGTCCTTTATAGAACAAGTTTGCCAACCCTACCTTCAGTTCATTATGATCCTGAAGATCTTTTCAGAAGTGTGTTTCTGAAAAATACAAAAGTATTTTGAAAGAAATTGACACTCAGAAACTCCAAACTAGCAGGTGATTTATAGAAACATAAAATTTAATTACAAAAGAACTCATTACAGAATTCATAAAAATTAACTATACCTTTTCTGAAAACTATTTTTAAATGGAGTTCCTCGACAAATTTCAGAACCACTCATTTTAACTAAAATAAATATGCATACTTTCCCTTTGTTTTATAAAATGTTGCCATCCATTTTGTAATTATTGTAAAGAAGTAGAAAATACAAATAATGCAAAGGTTAAAAAACCACCTACAATCTTACCACTCATAGTTACCCCTCCCACTGTTAACAATCAGCTACATTTTTTCCTGAGCATATAACCATCTACTTTATTGGTCACTATATGTATAATATTACTCTCACTTTTACTCACTTAACATAATTTTCAAAAATATCTGATTTGACTGCATTTATTCCTCAAAATGAGTACATCAAAAATTTCCTTAAACAGCTTCCTGTTTGACATTTAAGTTGAAGCCTGTTTTTTCAGTATACTGTAAATGTTCCAGTGAGCACCTTGGGTCATGCATGTCCTTAGGCTAGATTGTTAGCAGTCACTAGGTCCCCTCCCTGTCTCTCTCTCTGCTCTCCCTACAGACATGTGCTCCTTCCCTTGTTCTGTAAAGGATGGAGCTCCTCAAGGCTTGAGGCGTAGCCCTCTCTTCTCTATCTGGCTCCACACCATGTCACCCACGCGCAAGCTTTCAAATGCCATCTCTCTGCTCTGACTCTCATATTTCTATCTCCAGCCCCAGGTCTCTCGTGTAAGCTCCAGTTATACATTTCCACAGATCTACTTGTCATGTCCATCTGTGTGTCTTAGGACAGCTCAAGTAGAGAACATCCAGAAAGGATTCAAGGTTTTATCTCTTTTTCTTCACCACCGAAACCCCCCCTCATTCCCCATTCAGTAAAGTGACAGCAATTTTCCACTAAGTTGCTTATAAAACAAACCTGGAACCATCAATGATGTCTCTTTCTCCCTAACCACTGTGTCCAGGCAGTCACCTGGCTCTGTTGTTCCTACTTCCTATGTATTTTATTTTTATTTGACAAGTAGAGTTATAGACAGTGAGAAAGAGACAGAGAGAAAGGTCTTCCTTCCGTTGGTTCACTCCCCAAATGGCAGCTACAGCCAGCACTGCACCAATTCGATGCCAGGAACCAGGCACTTCTTCCTGGTCTCCATGCGGGTACAGGGCCCAAGCACCTGGCCCATCCTCCACTGCCTTCCTGGGCCACAGCAGAGAGCTAGACTGGAAGAGGAGCAACCAGGACTAGAACCCAGTGCCCATATGGGATGCCGGCATTGCAGGCGGAGGATTAACCAAGTGAGCCATGGCGCTGGCCCTGTATTTTTAATATTTAGATTTCTCTCAGTCACCCTAACCCCCACCTCAGCTGCCATTCTGTCCCTCCTGGGCTGCTGAAGTTGCTTCCTAATTGGTCTCTTCCCATCCACCCTTATCCTGCCCTTTGTATCCCCTTATCAATTCTTTACCAAGCAGAGTTTCTGAACATGCCAATCTGCTTTTCCAACCCTTGAGTGCTGTTAGGATAAAGTTCTTAATGCAACCCCTCCTCACCTTCCATGCTCATCTTGCCCTTTCCCCTTGACTCTCCTGCTTGGACCTCATTCCTTCCAGTTATATGATTGGCCTAAGCTTCTTCCAGCCTCAAAACCGACAGCCGAGCTGCTGCCTCTGCCTGTTGTGCGCTTCCCTTCCTCATCAGGTGGTCACCCTTCCCCTGATCCCTACCCTGACGCTCACAGACCTATGTGGTCTCTCAGCAGCCTCCAGATCTACTCTAGGGGAACTTGTTATTGACTGTAATCTACATTTTTGGGTACTTTGTCCCTGTAATGTCTGCTTCTCCACTAGACTGCAGTTCCATTCTGGACCAATAGCATTTTGTTTCTTTCACCCCTGTAGTCCCCAATGCCTGGCAGGTAATATAAGTGCTCAATAAATACTTATTGAACTAAAAACAGGTCATAAGTGTAAACTTTGTAAAGGCTCTTAAAATATATTCTCACATAGCATTCCAGAAAGTTTGTATCAACAAACTTATAAACCTACCAGAAATAATTGAGGGTGTTCTTTTACTCATACCTAGCCTAACACTGAGTATATTAGGTTGTTTTTTATGATTGGATTCAGTTTATTCTTCAAAACTTTTATTAAGTGGATGTAAGTACATTGCCAAAACATTGGCACAGTATTTTTTTCCTAGAAGCCTTTTATTTTAGGAATACAACTTCATGCTTTCCATAAACACAACTTTAGGAACATAGTGATTCTTCCCATTGTACCTGCCCTCCCTCCAACTCTCCCACCCTTCTTCCTCCTCCCTCTCCTATTCCCATTCTTATTTTTTTACCAAGATCTATTTTCAAATAACTTTATATACATATGATTAATTCTATACTAAAGTGTTCCACAAATTATATGGAAAAAAAAAAACTGTCCTTCAATGGTCGAGACAAGAGCTGTTCAAATCCATTGCATCTTAAAGTGTTAATTTCACTTATATAGATTACCTTTTGGGTGCTCTATTAGTTATCACAGATCAGGGAGAACAGATGGTATTGGTCCCTTTGGGACTGGCTTACTTCACTTAGTATGATGTTTTCCAGTTTCATACATTTTATTGCAAATGAGAGGATTTCATTTTTTTATTGCTGTGTATTATTCCATATATATATCCTATAATTTCTTTATCTTTCATCAGGTGATGGACATCTGGGTTGATTCCATATTTTAGCTATTGTGAATTGAGCTGTAATAAACATGGGGGAATAGATAACTGTTTCAGATGCTGATTTCATTTCCTTTGGGTAAATTTCCAGGAGTGGGATGGCTGGATCATATAGTAGGAGTATATTTAGATTTCTGAGGTATCTTCATACTGTCTTCCCCAGTGGCTGCACCAGTTTACATTCCTACCAACAGCAGATTAGGATACCTCTTTCCCACTTCCTCACCAGCATTTGTTGTTTGTTGATTTCTGTATAAGAGCCATTCTAACGGAGGGTGGGAGGAGGTAAAACCTCATTTTGGTTTTGATTTGCATTTCCCTGATGGCTAGTGATCCTGAACATTTTTTCATGTATCTGTTGGCCATTTGGATTTCTTCTTTTGAAAAATACCTGTTTAAGTCCTTTGCCCATTTTGTAACTGGGTTGTTTGTTTTGTTGTGGTAGAGTTTTTTGATCTCTTTATATATTCTGATTATTAATCCTTTATCAGTTGCATAATTTGCAAATAATTTCTCCCACTCTGTTGGTTGCCTCTTCCACTTTGCTGAGTGTTTCTTTTGCAGTGCAGAAGCTTCTCAATTTGATGCGATCCCATTTGTCAATTTTGGCTTTGATTGCCTGTACCTCTGGGTTCTTTTCCAAGAACTCTTTGCCTATTCTAATGTCTTGAAGGGTTTCCCCAGTGTTCTCTAATAATTTGATGTATCGGGCTATAGATTTAGGTCTTTAATCCATTTTGAGTGTTTTTATGTAAGGTGTAAAATAGCAGTCTTGCTTCATACTTCTGCATTCAAAGATCCAGTTTTCCCTACACCACTTGTTGAAGAGGCTGTCCTTGCTCCAGGGATTGATTTTAGCTCCTTTGTCAAAGATAAGTTGGTCGTAGATGTGTGGTTTCATTTTTGGAGTTTCTATTCGGTTTCATTGGTCTATCCATCTATATTTTATGCTAGTACTAGCACACAAGCCTCCCAATCACAAGCACTCAGCCCCCTGTCAATTCACCCAGCCAGACTCAGGCATCTGGGCTGGTTGTTGGGTATGTGGACACAAGCTGGCACAGCTGTTACATACGTCCAAAAGGATGCCTGCCCTCTCTTGGCTTGTTACAGGACGCCAGTGCAGGGTGGCTGGGATAGAGAAACCTGCCCCTTTTATTTTCTCCTCTAGGTTGGCAGGTACACTGTTCCCAACAGGGCTCCAAGCCAAGCTCATTCAGGGCTCTTTCCTAAGTTCTATTGCCAGTGGCTTGGGCTACTACAGTCTGGTCTCACTACACTCTCCAAAGCTGGTGCTGAGGCTCTCAGCTGCTGAGGTCCTGAGTTGTGCACGTCTACACCCTCCATGTAGGGCCATGGTGTCCCTCTAATTTGCATGGAGTTTTCTCTGCCATTTTCTCCCTAATTCTTCCCTGAAACTGCACTCTCCACTTTTTAGAAACTATCTTCCCCTAGACTAGAGCAGGAAGCTCTTTCCCTAATCCACCGTCTTGACTCTCTTGAGTATATCAAATAATTTGACAGGCAAAATGTTATCTAATTATTATTGAAATTGCATATCTTTATTACCAGTGAAATTAAACATTTTTCACATATTGATAGCCTTTCATATATTCCCTGTGAGTTTTGAATTCATGACATACTGATTTTATTCAATCACTTTAATTGATATGTGTTGTAAACTTATTTCTTTTAAAGACTTACTTATTTGAAAGGCAGACTGACAAAGGAAGAGACAGAGAAAGCTTCTAGCCACTGTTTGACTCCCCAGATGGCTGTAAATGGCTGAGGCTGGGCCAGGCTGAAGCCAAGAGCCAGGAACTCCATGTGAGTCTCCCACGTGAGTGCAGGGACCCAAGCACTTGGGTTATCTTCCACTGCTTTCCCTGTCCATTAGCAGGGAGCTGGCTCAGAAATGGAGTAGCTGGGTCTCAAATAGGAGGTCTGTATATAGGAGGCTGGCATTACAAATGGTGGCTTAACCTATAGATTATCTTTTTTTTAAAAAGATTTATTTATTTATTTGAGAGGCATAAAACAAGGACAAGGAGACAGAGAAGTCTTCCATCTGCTTGTTCACTCCCCAAATGGCCTCAATGCTTGGAGCTGGGCCCATCTGAGGCCAAAAGTCAGGAGCTTCTTACTTGTCTCCGATGTATGTGTAAGGGCTCTAGCACTTGGGCCATCTTCCACTACTTTCCCAGGCTATAAGCAGAGAGCTAGATTGGAAGAAGAGCAGTCTGGACATGAACTGGCACTCACATTAGATTAACTTACTACACCACAGCACCAGTCTTGATTATCATTTTTTTTTAAAAAAAAAAAGATTTATTTATTTTCCGATAGGCAGGGTTACAGAGAGAGGAGAGAGAGATCTTCCATTCGGTGGTTCACTCCCCAAATGGCTGCAATGACCAGGGTTGGCCAGGCCAAAGCCAGGAGCCAAGAGCATTTTTTGGATCTCTCAATTGTGTGCAGGGGCCCAGGGATGTGACATCCTCTGCTGCTTTCCCAGGTGCATTAGCAGGGAGCTGGATCAGAAGTGGAGCAGCCAGGACTCCAGCCAGCACCCATATGAGATGCCAGTGCTGCAGGCTACAGCTTAACATCCTATACTGTAAGTGCCAGCCCCAGATTAGTTATCTTTTTACTCACAGAACAATGCCACCAAACCTGCCTAACTTCATCAATGGCATGGCAGATTTGGACAAATGAACCTCCTCTGAAGATTTATGTCTTGTCATTGATTCCTCCTTACTTCACCTGATCATAAGCTTACCATGGAAATCAGGACAGTTTTTGAGAATGAAGGAGTGCACCATTAGTAATCAAGCCAGGACAATGGGTGTAAAAAGCAGAACCATCCTGCACAAGTCAAAAGCTATGGTCTCCCCAGTTCTTCCATTTTTCATGTGGACTCAGAAGCCTGGGGATCTAGAACTGGGAGTGAAGGTCCAGGTGGTGACCCTGTGGCAAAGTCAGAATCAACCGTCTTCAGCTTTCCTGTGGACGCCTTTTTGTTACGCTGTGCTGTGCAGTGACTCACTCGGCCCTGGTACCCACCTCACTCATTTTCCTAGCTCTTGAAGGTATCTGAGGAACAGCCCATCGAACTCTGGCAGCTAGGAAGACTCGGGCAGTGTCACACAACTCTCCTTTAATGATGAGGCCATTGGCCCGCTGAGCGCCAGGACTGCCTCAGCCATTGATTAGTGCTGCTCACAAGCAGAGCCAAGTCACTCACCAGGGTTCTCTCTTGTTCCACCAAGGTACCTCCACTCCTCCTGCTAGCATTGCGCTGACAACGCCAGCAGTGATTTCCTAAAGCTTCCGAAGTCAGGAAGTGGCCAGAACAATTTTCACTTCCTAGAGCACCTTGTGAGCATGTAACTCTTTGACAGGCATAGCATATCCAAGCCAGGCGTGCAACCTCTCAGGCACTTCATGTTGGATTGAATTCCTTGCCTATCACTTAGGTTGCTTTTCTGAGCTCTAGCAGAAAGTGTCTACAAACGTCCCCAACTTTCCCTATGAGCTATTTTATGTACCCTGCAAGGAAGCTCAAAAAAATAAACTCGCAGTTGCTTAGAGATTGGCATTTATTTCCTAGAATTGCTGGCAAAAATCTTCTGGAAAAGGCCAAAGGAGTCTTGATAGTTGGATTTTTGTCATTGCCATCCAGTCTGAGGTATGACCATATTAGGTAAAGAACAACAGGTTCCCTGCTCAAAACTCATCACTAGAGAACAAATTTCCTACAAACTGAATCCCAACAGAGCCCCTGTGTACCATTGTGCAGGTTGTACAACTCCTGAGGGCTCCATTCACAAGTGGTCTGTCCTGGCAGGGGCCTCCTGTGCTGTTCACAACCTGGCACTGTACAGGACTCAACCCATGTGGCCATCTGCCGAGGTCCTGACTGACACCTCTGTGTGACTTTTCTCTGATAAAGACACCACCTTCTGCCAGAGTTAGCACTGCTTCCCTTCCCAGGATTAATCTGCACTTCAAACATACATTCCCTGCATTTCTGTAAGCACTGTGATATTTGTCAAGTTGGGTGTTCAGGTTTCGGATTTGGAAAAGAGTTCACTGGAGCTATCTTTTAAGTACTATTTCACCATTTTATTTTTATTAAGGAAAATGTAGGAAACATACACAATGTATGGTTTGTTAGACTATCACAACATAAAGAAAATCATTTTAGGTGGATAGAGGATCCATCTCTAAAATATATACACATACTGACTGGGAAGTTAAGATCAAGTCATTGGCTCTACAAAAATGAAGGGGCAATGATACCCACCCAAGAAGGCCGACCTGCCTAACAAGAGAGGCCTTTGTGGATTTATTTTTTTTTAATTAATTTTTTCATTTGAAAGGCAGGGTTTTCAGAGAGACAGAGGAAAAGGGGGGGGGGGGGTTGGATCTTCTATCCACTGGTTCACTCTCCAAATGGCCCCAAGGGCCAGGTCTGTAGACCTTGATTTTGAATTAGCAGAGGAAATAACTATACCTCCTGACAGGGAAGGTGATGAAAAGATGCAGAGGCATTTTCTACTATATTTCCCATACTCTGTAGGATGAAATCTGTAAGTTCTTTAGGCTGGAAGAAGCCTTTTAGTTCATTAACTTATTCATTCATTTAATTTATTCTGTTTACCAACCACCATGATTATGCAGTCTAGCCCCCTTCATGAGGAAACTGTGGTCATAAAGTGAGCTAGAGACAGGGCCAAAACAAAGCCCAGATGTTTCATAGCCAGGACACTTCACCCCACAGGGCTGTTAAATATCCCCTTGCAGTTACACTCAGGTGATGAAATAGGAAAGCATCTGTGTACTGCATGTGACTTGCATGTAATTCATGCAATAAAGATGAAATACAAACCCTCTGCCAGCCATGTCTTTATTACTCTAAATGCCACAAGAGAAAGAAAGTTCAGTGTCAGGGCTAATAATTTGAGAATTAGTTTGGAGTTTTTGCAAGTAAATCTTTTCCTACCTATTTACAGTCTTTATGACTCAAATATTTCAATCATGTCCTTTCTCAATTGTTGCCTTTACAGATTAAAATCTATAAATAGCACTGACCCCTGAACACAATCTTTTTATCCCTACCCTTGGCCCTTGAAATAGTAATCCAGACAGTGTTCTATGGATGATAGAGTGCATACCCCAATCTCACAGTGGCTTCCTTCTTAAAGGATTTGTTTGGCGGGGGTGGGGGTGGGTTCTGAAATTGTGCTGTTTCATTTCTTGATGGGTCCATGCCCTTCCTTTGCACCACGGCATTGCCCAAGTTGCTGAATTGGGTGGTGGCTGAGCAAGTCCAGCACATGTGAGCAAAGGAGAACAGCTGGTCTTGCCAGCTGCCTTCTCCTCTGTATAGACACATATAACACACACGGAGCCTGTGTGGTGCAGGAGACTGACGTCTTGTCTGAGGTTACTGCAAGTAGACCCTCTGTGACATTTCTGCTTGGCAACCCATCGAAGTGCAGCAAGACCAGGAGTTACTGAGCCACTTAGTCACTTAGCTGAGTGACTAAGAATAAGAATTCTGAGTCCAAACTACCCAGGTTCAAATCCCTGCTCTGCCACCTCCAACCCTCCCAGTTTTCAGACATTTGGCAAATTTCTTAACCCCACTGTTCTCAGCCTCCTTACCTGTAAATGGAGATAAAAATGATTTCTGTACAGGGTTCTTGAAGATTAGATGAGTTAGATATAATTAATTCCAGCAAGAAATATCTACTAAGCTTCTGTTCCATTGCAGTTACTATGAATAAGAGGGAAATGGTCCATCACTACATGAAATGTAGAGTGTCTTTTTCACATGGGGAGCCCTGACCTATTTAAGGGTTATAAAGTCAGTGTAGTGAAGTATGACCAGATTTCATTTTATTTATCTTTTAAGTTTTTATTTATTTTCATTTTATTTGAAAGGGAGAGAGAGAGAGAGAGAATCTTCTATCCATTGATTCATTTGCTAAATGCCTACAACAGCCAAAGCTGGGCCAGACTAAATTTAGGATCTAGGGACTCAAACTGGGTCTCCCACACAGGTGGCAGGAACCAAGTACTTGAACCATTCATTACCTGCTGGAAGGTGGAATTGGAAGCAGAGCCAGGACTCCAACCTAGGTACTCTGATATGGGATGCCAGTGTCCCAAGCACTCTCTTAATTGTTGTGTCTAAAGCTCATCCCCACGTTTTATTTTTTTGTTGTTGTTTTAAATGAATTAGAATAGGATTTTACAAAAAAAAGTTTCATACACCTTTTTCTTTTTCAGTTACATATATTTGCATAATATATGTGTAACCTGGGTCTTAAGATAAAATAGATTTCTTACTATGAGTCTAGAAGGGAAGAGAAGCAATTAAATAGCAATCTCAGTACAACGCAGCGAGTGTCATGGGCACACGGGAAGGTTGCCTGATCCAGTTGGGTAGGAACAGAGAATCAGCCGAGCCTCCCAGGAAGAAGTGACTTTTAAGCAGAGACTTATAGGATGGGTTAAACATTGTCAAAATCACCAGGGGTGACTGTGGGAAGCAGTTCCTATAAGGGCAATGAGGGAGAGGCTGATGAAGCAAGGGAGACTTGTTCAGATTTGCATTTTTGTAAGGCCACTCTGGCTGCAAAGAGGAGAATGGGCAGGGATTCATTGGGAAATGATTTAGTAATTTCAGGACACAGTGGCCTAGACTAGGGTAAGGATGGTGAGTATTTGAGAGATGGAATTAACAGGTCTTTAACAATTGATGGAAGGTGGTGGAACAGGGGTCTGGGATGACTGCCACTTGTCTCACACTGCTGATGTCTAACTTACAAAGGTTTCAGAAGGCTGTATTAGTTAGCTCTGAACATTACAACAAGGCTTGGGCCCCTGCCACCCATGTGGGAGACCCAGATGGTGCTCTTGGCTCCTGGTTCAGCCTGGCCCAGCCCTGGGTATTGTAGCTACCTAGGGAATGAACCAGTGGATAGAAGATTTCTCTCTGTGTGTCTCTTCTCTGTTACTCTGTCATTGTAATAAATAAATACTTCTATAAAAATAATAAGGTGTTACAACAAAAATATCTGAAACCAGCTACTTATGAAGTAAAGAGGTTCATTTTCATTCATGGTTCTGGAGGTTCACAGTCCAAGATCAGCCAGCCACATTTGTGTGGCATGTGATGAGGATGGTGGATTGGCAACAGGGCGGAGGCGGGGGCAGGGATCACAGGGCAGAGACAGAGACTGAGCCCCACTCAGCCTTTACACTCTTGGGAGAACCGCCTTCTGAGGACACACTTCCAGTGCCCGGAGGACTTCCGCCTGGACCCACCTCCTAAACACCGTAACTGGATGACTGCAGTTTAAATGCCTGTATGAGTTCAGGAGCCAAATCACGTTCAATCCATAGCAGGGACAAAGTTTCAAGGCCCTAACTTGAGGACATACTCCTGTAAACAGGAAGACAGGATCTTTCAATCACGTTGCAAATCATCCCTTCATTCTGTTGGACTTATTTGTAGACTGTTGCTGGCCTAGAAGTTGGCAGGGCTTCTTGTTCCAAAGTGGGAGGGTTCTTGGCATGAGATGGCAGGCTGGAAGCAAGGGTGGAAAATGAGCTAGCCAAGCACCTTGCAGAGAAAAGGAAAAGGGAAACCTGGTACTTTCTTATCTGATCCAGAATATCTGGTCAGAAAATAATTTAAAAGTACAGATAATTCAAAGATGTTTATATTTGGCTTTGAAATGCCATGCATTTTTGGCAGTGGGTTTACCCTGCCAAATGTTTTTCTTAGGCCTTATTTTGCATTTCCTGAACACAGACCATCTGGACAGCAGGGGGATAAGCAGGAGCCCAGGAGGGAGTCTGGGTGGCTAGCTGGGGAGGTCCCAGTGTTTAAAAATTGAATTGGGACCACAACTCTCCTTTATCACCTAGTTGGTCAACACTTATCTACCTGTGTCCTGCCCAGAGCAGGAAGCTGCTTCTGACCTAAGCCTTGCCAGGTCACACGAGGATCTCAGAACCAGCTACCTAGTTCCCAGCACGCGCTGCTTACTACCCACACCTTTGCCAACTCCACCTGCTACCTTCCACCCCTCTCACCCCCTATCCAGGGTGGCAGCCAGGGCTCCAGAGCAACCTCAGAACCAAGCCAGATTTGGAGATGACGCAAGCTGTTTGCAGATGTTACCATAAACCAAGGACACTTTAAGTCACCAAGGTCTGGTCCTGTTATGCAGAACTGACCAGACCAGAAAGCCTCTCTTCCTGCTATTCCTGAGACTGCTGTCTGCAGACACTTAAGAGGTCAGCTTATCTTCCCCTGGCTCAGCCCTACTTAGAGGAGGAAAAAAAGGCCTCATCGGAGTGACTTGAACAAAGGGTCTCAGCACCAAATCCCTGCTGGGTCCTGGAAGAATAGTCAGGGTGGCAGTCACTCCCCACTGAGGAATCCCAAGTATTCCCCTGTGCCTCTGTCTGGAGTGTGCCAGGCAGGGTGGTGGCTTGGTTCCGGCTAGAATGTCCTGGGAAAAACTACTAACAGGCCCACTCTGGCTGCTCCTCTAACTGCCTTTCCTCACAGTGTAAGGTGAGGTCTATTCTATGTAATCGTTGCAGAAGAGGAGGGCATTTCCCATTTCCCAGCGCCCCAGTCCCTCAGGTGAAACTCCATCCCAGAAAATGCTTCATTTTTCAAAGGCGTCCTGCTGATCCTTCCACGTTTTCCAAGCCTTGGTGTCTTTTCACTTAATGCAAACTCGGGCAAACCCGCGTGTGTTTTCGAAAAACCCAGCACAGGATCCTTGACTCAGTACCTAGGAGAAAAAAAAAGGAAGCAAAGCCCGCGAGTGTGCCAGGAGCACCGGGGCATTCGCCTCCTCCCCTCCCTCAAGCTTTCCGTAGGAGGTGGTGGAAGACCCCCACCGCCCTGCCGATCAGCCCCCTCGCACACTAATCTCTCCGTGCCCCAAACACGCACCTCTCTGAGGTCATCCTCAGCGTGCAGCCTGGAGTGGGGGTGGAGACCTGAGCTAAAGCAACAGGTCCCACCCACAGTGTAAACTTGGAAAGGGTATCGGCGAGGCGACTGGAGCCGGGCGGTGGAGGGGAGGAAGAAGGTGGAAGGGAAATGATGGTGCTTGACCATCGAGCCCACGTCACTCGGGCTCCCGCCTGGGCAGTGTATGTGTACGGGGGCGGAAGGTCCTTTAGGAGGTCACCCGGGGCCGGCCGCGTGGGTTAGGAGGCGCCGGGCCCCGCGCTTCGGGGTGCCAGGAGCGGCCGCCGGGTAAATGAGCCCTGCAGAGAGGCCTTGAGGCGCGGCCAGCAAACGGGAGTGTCTGGGGTGGAAACGCACCACCCTCCCCAGGGGACAGCCCTGGCGAAGTGGCTGTGTCTACGCCGCAAGCGGCCCGGCCCCCTGCCGGCCGGCCTTCCTTCCCCCGGCCTCTCCAGCCCCAGCCAGCCCGGCTTCCAGCTCGAGCCGGCGGCCGCGAAATCCGGGATCGGACTGCGCCGCGCCCGGCAGCCTCTGGGCATGCTCGGTGGCGGGACCGGCTCCGCTGCTCGGCAGGCGCGTCCTCCCTCCCCCAGGGCGGCGGCGGCGGCCGCGGAGCCTGCAGGGCTCCGGGCACGCGGGCCGACACACCTCCGGGGAGGCCAAGTGGGGGACCACCCGCCCCGCGCGGCCCCCACCCGAGGCTCGGGGCGGGCAGGAGGCGGGGCCGGCGGGGCGGCGCGGAGGCGGGAGGGAGCCCGCTGGTGCCTGCGGCTCCTTAGAAAGTAAAGCTCGCCGAGCCGGCTCCCCGCGGCCGCGGGGCGGGGCGGGGCGGGGCGGGGCCAGGTGGGGGTGGTCGCGGAGCCGCGAGCGAGGTGCGAAATTAGTAGCCGCCCACCATCTTCTGCATTCCCGCCTTCTCCCCCCCCCACCCCGCCCCGGGAATTCGGATTCTCTGGGAAAGTGTCTGATTCTCGGAGACTCCTCGGGGCGGGGTGCAGGGGCGCGCCTGGCGCAAAATGGTTAAAACAAAGTCCGCGCGCGCGCCGGGATTCCGCGTATGAAAAGTGTGCGCGCCGGTGGCTGGGCTCCCCTTGGCTAATTTGAGGGTTAGTTTCCCGCAGGAAGTCTGGGTGTGGGAGGGGAGGCCGGGCAGCAGGGACGCCTCGGGCTGGTGCGGTCTCCAGCTCCCAGGCCTCCCCGGAGGACGCACCTCGGACCGGGCGGGCGCGGGGCCCGGGGCGTTCGCGGCGGGCTGCGGGTGGCGGGCGGCCGGAGCAGGCTCGGCCCGGCTGCTCACTCTCTGCCTCCTCCCCCCAGGATTACCGAGAGGATGGGATGGATCTAGGCAGTGACGCCGGCAGCAGCAGCAGCAGCAGCAGCCGCGCCAGTTCGCAGTCCAACTCCACCAAAGTGACCCCTTGCTCCGAGTGCAAATCCTCGTCGTCGCCGGGGGGCAGTCTGGACTTGGTGTCTGCCCTGGAGGACTATGAGGAGCCCTTTCCGGTCTACCAGAAGAAGGTGATTGATGAGTGGGCGCCGGAGGAGGACGTGGAGGAGGAGGAAGAGGAGGACGAGCGAGGGTACCGGGATGACCGCTGTCCGGCCCGGGAGCCGGGGGACGTGAGCGCCAGGACCGGCGGCGGCGGCTGCGGGGGCAGGAGCGCCACCACCGCCATGCCGCCCCCGATGCCCAACGGCAACCTCCACGCGCACGACCCTCAGGACCTCAGGCACAATGGCAACGTGGTGGTGGCCAGCCGGCTGAGCGGCTCCCGGGGCCCCCGCCGGGCGATCCAGAAGCCCCAGCCGGCAGGGGGCCGGCGCGGCGGCCGGGGCCCAGCGGCGGGGGGGCTTTGCGTCCAGCCTCCGGACAGCGGGACCTGCGTCCCCGAAGAGCCCCCGGTGCCCCCTATGGACTGGGAGGCGCTGGAGAAGCATCTGGCGGGGTTGCAGTTCCGGGAGCAGGAGGTGCGGAACCAGAGCCAGGCAAGGACCAACTCCACCTCCGTAAGTTGGCTGGGGTGCGTGCCCACGCGCGCGCTCGCGCACACGCCCCGCGCGCAGCTCACGGCCCCATTCATCCTTCCCCCCGGGGGAGGGCGGGAAGCCTGCCTTCGGCGCCCCTGGGGTACGCTGGCTCGGTCTGGGAGCTGTCTGGCTTGGCAGGATGGGTGGGGAGGAGGGAGGGACAGCCAGAGGGCAGCGGAAAGTCGGGCTAGTGGAAGCGGCGACTCATTTTGATGGAATTACTTGTGGAGACGAGGTTGTGAGTCACTTGCCTGAAAATAAATCCGGGGAGATTTTGGCACGGAAGCCAGCGCCTGCGGGGGAGATTTCCAGTCGTAATAGTTGTGGCTTTGTCGATCGTGGTGGCTCTCCCTTCCTTGCCGCTGATGTCTCGCCCATAGCTAGGCTGCCCCTGTGCGCACGCACGCAGTCGCCTGCTCGCACCTCCGCTCTGGCCCCGAGATTTGCTCCCTGTCGCGTTTGAGTGGCTGCTCCTGTCTTTGGATGGATTGACCGCCCTCCCCTAAGACTTCCCTTCCTGCAGAACCTGAGCTATTGTTGACCCTGGGGGAGCTGGGTGAACTGGGCTGCCAGGATGAGGGAAGGGTCCCTGCTGGTGTCGCCTGACTCGCTCCCTCCTTGATAACGGAGCCACTTACAGTTCCTTCCTGGAGGCTACTGCCTCGGTTCTGGAGTGCCAGACGGTGGGGGACGAAGGGCTGCATCCCTAATAAGAAGCCCTGGCAGGTTCCTGCTTGTCTCAAGATCTTTTTTTGCCCTGGAGAGGAAAGCAGATAAATGACTTAAAAGCGTCATGAGTGTAGCTCCCCCATTTATCATTGTTTGGAGATAGAGCAACAGTTGTAGTTTGAAGTCGTTAATGATGTTCCTAAATGGGGCCTGGGGGCACGGTTTAAATGAGCTGTGCTGGGTGTGGGACAGCTGTGTAGCAGGATGGAAAATGCTTGCCTTGCAGGTGTGATTTTTCCCTGGCTCCGGGGCCGGGGCTCCTGGAAATTGGGTGCATGCACTTCTGATTTCAGGGGTGAGGATGGTAACTGCCTTTTACAAGAAATTGGCTTGGCTTCTCTGGGAGCCCTTGGCTGGTGAGCCCACTGGTTAGTGTCCCTGGAGAAACTACCTGTTAAATTAACGCATTCATTTTAATCCCAGCTGTTGGAAGTTTACCATGGCCATGAACAGACATAGAATCTTTCCATTACAGCCACTGTGATGTCTTGTACCTGGTGATAGAAAACATCCTTTTCCTCTGTACTGCCTGAGAAAAATACCTCCTTAGCCTCCCTGGACCTGACACAGGACTTCCTCTCCATGGCCTTTCCACATTCCAAGAAAGTGCAGTAATTGCCCATACAAGTCTGTGCAAAGTTAGGCTTTGTCGTGGTGACAAAAGTTAGGAAGGGAAACATGTGGGAAGAGAAACATTCACTTGTTACCACCTGTGGTTCTCAGGTCGCAGTTACTCCTGTGTCCCTGTGGGTCCTTACTCTGGTGAGGGGAGGTGGGAATACAGGCGGCCTCTCCTCCAGGACCTTAAAGGCAACGACTTCCCTGAGAGACCCCTGCCAGCCCCTCACACACACACCCCCCCACACACACACATCTCTTCTCTTGTTATTGTGAAGAAAGGACTCTTGTTTTTGGTCAGTCTTCCTCACCTACTGAACCATTAGCTTGTTTGGATTTCTTCCTCCCACCCCACCCCACTCCGTCCCCTCTGGGTGTTTCTTCCACAGGTTCTGTGCTTTTTTTTTTTTTTTTTTAAGATTTATTTATTGGGGCCGGCACTGTGGTGCAGTGGGTTACCGCCCTGGCCTGAAGCTCCGTCATCCCATGTGGACACGGGTTCGAGACCTGGCTGCTTCACTTCCGATCCAGTTCTCTGCTGTGGCTTGGGAAGGCAGTGGAAGATGGCCCAAGTCCTTGGGCCCCTGCACCCCCGTGGAAGACCTGGAGGAAGCTCCTGGCTCCTGGCTTCGGATCGGAACAGCTCCGGCTGTTGCGGCCATTGGGGAGTGAACCAGCAGATGGAAGACCTCTCTCTCTCTCTCTCTTTCTCTCTTTCTAACTTTCAAATTGAATAATTTTATTTGAAAGGCAGAGTTACTGAGAGGCTGAGGCAGAGAGAGAAAGAGAGAGAGAGAGAGAGGCCTTCCATCTGCTGGTTCACTTCCCAGATGGCCACAATGACTAGAGCTGTGCCAATCCAAAGCCAGGAGCCAGGAGCTTCTCCAGGGTCTTCCCATGCAGGTTCAGGGGTCCAAGGATCTGGGCCATCCTCCACTGCCTTCCCAGGCCACAGCAGAGAGCTGAATCGGAAGTAGAGCAGCCGGGACTCCAACTGGCATCTGTATGGGATGCCAGCATTGCAAGTGGTATCTTTACCCTCTACACCACAGCACCAACCCTGTCCCATGGCTTTAAAGCAAGTCTGAATAGGAAAATGGGGGCAGTTAATATCAAACTTTCCCATTTTTGAGTTTGTATCTGAATGAAACTGCTAGTCTATGTTGGTTTAAAATGTGTGTTTCAGACTTCAGTTACCTGTGAAATCACCTTAGCATTTAAGGTAGAGAAATAAGAGTGGGCTGCCATACTACCATGTCTGCCACCTGGTCATGATAAGCTTGGTGGATTTTTTAAAATTTATTATTTTTTTAATATAAAGAAAACAGGTTTAATGTAGTTCAATACAGATTTCTAAGACTATAGTGATACTTCCCTTCCTTGAGCGTGTCGGTTTTGTTTTGGGTCACAATATGAAGTTTAATTCTCACTATGGATTGCCGTCAGAAAAGTTTGAAAACCACTGATTTAAATAAAAAAGGATGGGAGATTTTATGATGGTGAGTGCAGAAAATCTGAGGCTAACAAAGGAGCCATAGAAGACAAGGCCTGTCTTGAGGGCATTGTTAAAGCACATGTGTTTTTTTTGCTGTTCTTTAAAATGGTGTGTATAAACACACCTAGGAGGCAGTAATGCATACCAGGAGGAGGGGGGAGAGCAGATGAAGGGGCAGCTTTTCTTCAAGGGAGCTTCTCCGCCCCCTTCACCTTAGGGCGTTTGCCTTGATGTTAACTGTGCTTGCCATCTCTGCCTTGCGGATCAGCTCACCTCTCACCAGCTCAGAGAGGTTGCTTCTGGCCTGCTGAAGAACCAGCACTCCACCGCAGACCAGGACTCAGTGCTTGTCACCCCCTGACACTGGCTTGTGCCGTTCTCCTTGTTTGTGGTCTTTCTGAAGGGATCTTGCCAGTCTTTTCATTGCTACAGTCTAGTGCCTGGAAAGTAGTAGACTTTCAGATGTCTGGGGAAGGAAGGAAAGAAGGGAGGAAAGAGGAGGAAGGGAGAGAGGGAGTTTTGTAAGTTGCACACGCCCCAGATCTAATCTGGTCCCCTTGTTTTATAGTTGAGAAAACAGGTCCAGGAAGGGTAAGTGATTTGCCCAAGAGCTCAGCGAAAAAGCAACGGAGAGGGTTTTGACCTGGCTTCTGGCACAAGAACGTGTGTTTTTCTCTCTTTAGTGTTAAAACAACTTGAAATGAGGAGAAGTAGGAGCTCCCACTTTGCTGAAATAACAAAGGATTTCCTGATGACCACTTCCTTAGGATGAAGCAGAGAGGCACTGGGGCGGGATTGAAATCCCAGGACTGTCTCTGCTCGCGGGCAGCTTTGTTTTGTTTCCGTGGCACAGCGCTGAGTTCCGTGGAGCACGGGGCCCACTCTTCCTCACCACTGCCGTGTCACTCTCGAAAGGAAGACTGAGGCCTCAGCCGTGTCAGATGTCAGCTGGCCCTAATGCACGCAGAGTGAGGCAAAGATTGAAAACCCACAGTGAGCGGCTGGGATTTAAAACCTCAGGCCAGGCCGGCGCCACGGCTCAATAGGCTAATACTCCGCCTGCGGCGCCAGCACACCGAGTTCTAGTCCCGGTCGGGGCGCCGGATTCTGTCCCAGTTGCCCCTCTTCCTGTCCAGCTCTCTGCTGTGGCCCGGGAGTGCAGTGGAGGATGGCCCAGGTGCTTGGGCCCTACACCCCATGGGAGACCAGGAGAAGCACCTGGCTCCTGCCATCGGATCAGCACGGTGCGCCGGCTGCAGTGGCCATTGGAGAGTGAACCAACGGCAAAGGATGACCTTTCTCTCTGTCTCTCTCTCTCTCTTTCTGTCCACTCTGCCTGTTAATAAATAAATAAATAAACCTCAGGTCAACCTCTACCTTGTGATGAGTTTGAGCAACTAATCTTTCCTTTGGAGCTCAGATGCTGCCTGGAACTGTCAGAGCTCAGAGGGGACCCAAGGAGCCCTGAAGCACTCACTTTGGTGACTCCAGAGCAGCAGGTCTGTGCTACTCACAGTAACTTACATTGTGCCTGGCATAAATGCTTGGCTCATGCAGAGAGGGTGAGAGGTTCCACCCACCAAGCCAGACTACTGCCATAGACACCCTCCTCCTCCAGGTGGGTGGCCCTGCTCCTGGGCATCCTGCCCTGTCCAGTGTCCCTGTGCCTGTGAACAGTCCTGCTAGTCTCATGCGTCATCCACAGAGGGAAGAAGGGTTCTGCATATCAGGGCCTTTGATGTCTTTGTTCATGTGCAATTCTGCCTCCCTGCTTACTCAGACTCTGGTGAGCTGGCTTGGATTGTCTTGGGGAAAACCAGGAGTTTCTGTTCAAGTTTCCCTGTTTGGCCCCCAACAGTAGACTTTCTCTTCTCTTCTGCTTCTCTAAGACCTTGGTGTTTCCCTGCATCACAATCCCTCCTGTTCCTGGGACTTCTTTAAGTAGAATTGGAGAATGCCCTGCCTCAGTGTCCCCCTTTTCCTAAGTGGAATACTGTTTCACCTCTTTTTCTCCATGGTTTATCTTTTATTTAAATTAAAATATTTTAAAAATTTATTTGAAAGGCAGAGTTACAGAGAGAGAGAGAGAGAGAGAGAAGAGAAGAGACACAGGGAAAGGTCTTCTATCCGTTGGTTCACTCCTCAACAGCAGGGGCTGTGTGAGACTGAAGCTGGGAGCTTCTTCCAGGTCTCCCACGTGGATGCAGGAGCACAAGCAGCCGGGCCATCTTCTGCTGCTTTCCCAGGTGCATTAGCAGGGAGCTGGATCAGAAGTGGAGCATTCCCTGCTGCCTTCTCAAAGAACTGGTGCCCATATGGGATGTCGGCCTTTGCAAGAAGCTGCTTAACTTACAATGCCATGTCACAGGCTCTCCATGGTTTTTCTGAGGGCTCTTCTTCTGCTCCTCCATGCTTGGCCTGTTCTGTCAGTCTCTGGGAACTCAACCCCTTTTTTCTCTTTGGGACTCTTTTCTTTAAATATAGTTGCATTGAAGTATAATTGACATACTATCAGCTGAAATCAATTATATTTTGATAAGTTTTGGCTAATGTGAGTCATATGTATGGCATATGCATGAATTTTGAGATGCCTGTGAAACCATCACCTAAATCCAGATAATGAACATATCCAGCACCCCCAAAAGTATTCTCACATCCCTTTGTTATGCCCCCATCTTGTCCCTACTCAATCATTGATCTGGTTTTTATACTGTAGATTATCTTACACTCTCTAAAATTAACATGGAGTAGAGTCATACAGTATATTCATTTTTGTCCGACTTCTTTCATTCAACAGGTGATTATTTTGAGAGTTACTATGCTTGTTATGATAATCATCTTGCCCTTTCAGTGGTGGAGTAGCCTTCCATTTTGTGGATATACCTTATTAACTGGCTGATGGATGCTTGGATTGTTTCTAGATGAGGGCCATTGCAAATAAAAGCAGCATGAACATTCACCAAGCCTTGGCGTGGAAGTACCCACTTCATTTCTCTGGGTAAATATCTAGGAGTAGGGCAGCAGCATCCTGTGGCAGGAAGGTGTTTAGCTTCCTAAGAAGCCGCCTCACTGTCTTCCAAGGAAGCCATGCTTTCTGTTGCCGTTGCCATGACTCAGTGCACGGCTAGAACCTCGGCCTCCCTCCCTCCTGTCTGCAGGTGACTGGGGTAGCTGGTCCCCTCCCTCTTAACGACCGCATCAGAGAGTTGGCAATAGGATCACCTGTTGTACCCAACCAAAGTCATTAAACCAGTTGTTTGAAAACAACAAGGAATCATTTTAAAATTACAGGCGAGTTCTGCTTGTAAACCTGACACATTCTAAGTGCGGTTTTATTATATTTTAGTGCCCCGGACAGGTGCATTTGCCTCACTTAATGAGAAGATACGAATAATTTTAATTGACACGTTAATTGAAAGCAAATTCTCCTGATGAAGTTACTTCCAAAACGCTTGAAAATAATTTGTCTTTTTATTTGTTTATACTATTAACGAGTAGCAAACTTTAAATTACCTACATTTCGTCCTAGAATGATACTAATTACAGGTTATTTTCCATGTATTATTCTGTAAGAATTACAGCCTGGTTACTCCTTCCCTGTCAACGGCACTACTAAACAAGCTTGAATGGCTGAATAGTTTGTTTCCCTAGTTACTTGGGCTATGTTTAAATTACGTGAATTCCTGCTTTTATAGCCAGAATAAAGATGTCTTTAGTATTCCTGCAAAATCTAGTGTGGTTTATAAGTTTAATAAGTTACGTGACCCGGAAGCCTAGGACGTGACATTGCAGACATTCTCTGTGCTACGCAGCTGTCACTCGTTTCTGGTAGAGGACACGCTGTGTGGCAGGTTTTTACTGAAACTAGAAATTTCCCAGGCTAAATGTATTCTGTACTACAGCCTTTTCCCTTCAAGTATCTTTACCAGAAGGAAGAGTTCTTTGCCTACTTTTCTAATGTAGGCTGATTTTTTTATTTTTCATTAGCATATACTCAAGATTTCTGAACAGAGATGGTAGGGCTTTTAAAAAAAATAGGTTGCAGGTAAAACACAAGTGAACAGTTTTCCAAATTTTAACAATAGCATATTTGTCCTGGGGCTATGTGTGTGTGTGTGTGTGCATTTAAGCTGCCATTGAAGGGTACATCATACTGTAGAACTGCCTTTTGAAATGTTGTAGTTGGATTAAAAGAAATCTTCACCTATTAGTTGGTTTACACATTATTATCCTTTTTTTTTTTTTTTAATTCATTTGAGAGGCAGAGAGACAAAGAAAGCTATCCAATCCCCTGGCATTCCCTAAATGCCCCAGTGGCTCGTGCTGGGCCAGGTTGAAGCGGGGAGCTAATAACTCCATCTAGGTCTCCCACGTGGATTACAGGGACCTAACTACTTGAGCTATCACCTGCTACCTCCCAGGGTGCACATTAGCAGGAACCTAGAATCAGGGTAGAGTTGGAACTTGAGCCAAACCAATCCAGTATATGCCAAATGTTTGCCTCAACAGTCAGTGGACCTTTTAAATATCCCAAGAAGAAACTTCAGAGTGTACATCTGAAAGTCTTATGTTGTCATCACACACTTGTTGAGCTCTTTGAACATCTTACCACAGGCATCATGTTGTCTTCCTCCTCCTTTTTCCGACTTTGCCTGTATCTTCAACTCTAGCTCCCTTGCTCTCTGGCATTCCCTAGTTCCTTACTCATTGGAAGCCCCAGTAGTAGCTCAGTAGCAGGTCCACCACCTGCTGTCCACCTCATTGCCCAGCACTGGGCTTCCCCGTGGCCCACCTCTTTGGGACTCAAGACCCCACCTGTGGGGAAGCTTTGCCAGATCGTCTCAACTTTGAGCAGGCTCTTTCTTTCAAACATCTTACTCCACGTGTGTACCGTTTACTTGTACATGGATTTTAAAAGGCTTTCAGAAAATGGAACAAGGCAGTTACAATTCCATTTCTGCTTTAGAAATGAGAAAACAGCCCAGCAAGGTTCAGGGACTTGTCTAAAGTCCCCTGCCTGACAGAGGTCTGCCTCTGCTTCCAGCTTCTTTGGGGGGCATCACAAGCATTTGTTGGCTTGTATTCTCAGTTACCTGCCCGTGGGTGATCTCTGTTCTTTGAAGCTGCGTGCAGTCCCTCGTCCCTGTCAAACACATGTACACACAAACTACAGTCATATTCCCTTGAGAGCCTGGGTCAAACTGCTTAATGCATTTTGTACCAGCCTTTCTGTTTAGTCCTTTAACTCACTCAAAGCTGTTAACTTTCTTATTGGTGCCCATAATAGTAATTTCAGGTGCTTTCTTAAAAGTTTATCTAGGGGCTGCCATGGTCGCGTGGCCCGTGAAGCTGCCGCCTGAGGTGCCGGCATCCCGTATGGGCACCGGTTCAAGTCCTGACTGTTCCCACTTCCAATCCAGCTCTCTGCTGTGGCCTGGAAAGCAGTAGAAGATGGCCCAAGTCCTTGGGCCCCTGCACCCATGTGGGAGACCTGGGAGAAGCTCCTGGCTCCTGGCTTCAGATCGGCCCAGCTCCAGCCATTGTGTCCATTTGGGGAGTGAACCAGAGAATGGAAGACCTTTTTCTCTGTCTCTCCCTCTCACTGTCTGTAACTCGACTTCTCAAATAAATAAATAAAATCTTAAAAAAGAAAAAGCTTATCTAAACATGATGGCATTGCATTTGCATGGAGAAACAGAAATGTGTTTGTGCGCCTGGACCTCTTCCCCTGAAGAAATGAACGGTGTTGTGTTCTTATTTTCAAAGTGGTCTAGCCAACAGCCTCTTCCAAATGCCTTTTCTTCCCTGCTCTGTGCTCCTTGAGCTGTGAGGACAGGTGACACTTTTCCCCGTCATTTCCTGGGAGTCTCTGCTGTGCCCAAACTCTGTGGACAGGAGTATTTCCCGTGGAAAAGCAGTAGGATTTCAGAGAGAGAAAGCATCTGGGAAGTCACCATCAAACCTTCTCTGTGCTCTAACGAGGAAGCCTGCGCTGCTTCCCCTGCCCAGGCCTGCCCCAGCCTGCCCCCGTGCCAGGCCCTGAATCCCACTCAATTCCCACTTTTAGTGAACTCTGCCCTTCTTGGCTGATGGTGCCACTTTTTTTTTTCTTTTTGTTTTAATAACAGGTGTTTCCAAAACCACGTTTGGAGGACAGCTCCAATCTCAGCATTTAAGATCTTCCAAAACAGGGAAGTAGATTCTAATTTTCAGCACTTGATAGGAAAATTTTCATTTACTGTTTCTTCTTTTTTCTTTGTTCGAAATGGACGCTGTCAGGAACGGTTTGGAAAATCACTTTCTTGCTTCCTTGGGGCTTCAGCTCATCACTGTGCATATTTCTACCAGCAGAGCAGGGCTCCCTGGCCTGGCATTTCTCTCCCCCATGGCTCCTTTCCTTTTCCAGCTGTCAGCACGTTGGCTGGGCTGGACAGCCCCCTCCCTTCTCAGCATTGGGCAACTCAACAGGGGCTCAGGGACGACTAAGACTGGACTTTGCAAGGAGCCCCACAGGTTGCAGGGGGCACAGAGAGTTCGAGTCACCTCTCTGCTTGTCGCCTCCATTTACAAAAGCCCATCACGACACTCAGGGTTGTGGGGTCCTGGATTCAGAGCAGGGGAAGAGAATGTCCCTGTGTGGCTCCTCCCACAAGTGCAGGCTGACTGTGTTCCTTCCAGAGTGTTAACTGGATATTTTGTGGTAAGCACCACCACGCCCCCAAGAAAAATAGCAAAAGCAAAGAAGGACTAGAAAGCCAAGTTTTTGTGGGGTTCATGAAATAGTCTAAATTCGGACACACCTAGCATGTTTAGAAAATGGCTGGAAGTGAGGAATAGAAAAGGAAACGTAAGGACAAAGAGATGTGTTTGGGTGTTTTTTCGGCTGTAGGATGTTTCTGGGGTTCCCAGTTCCATTTGTAGGGTTCAACCCTTACTAATTCTTCTAGTCGAGTCTGGGGTGGTTTAGCTGTCACTCTCCCTTCATGTTGTTCCAGATACTCGAGGTTCATTGAGTATTTTTCTTTGGTTTGGTTTGGGCTGCTACTTCCCTTTTGTGAATAATTGCCATTTTCTGTATATATTTGTTAAATAATTTTGTCAAGAATGTTTTATCACCAGTCTTTAACACCTGTCATTATCTTCCCGTTCATGCATACATTTCACCTAATTTTAGTCTCTCCACCTGACCTGGTTTTCAATACTTGTATCAGTGTAGGTTATTCCTATTTCTTTCTAGTGTGGTGATATTTTCTTCATCAAATTCCATTAATTCAAAAAGATGAAGGTTTAGGCTAGGAAACACCCAGGTGCCAGGACTGAGCTCCACCACTGCTTGTACAGCCCCAGGTTTATAGTTCTTTTAAACCTATTTTTTATTTACATCTGATAGGAGGTTATAAGAAAGCAAAGCTTACTGGAAGCTACAGAGGTATCAATTCTGTTCAACCTCGGGGTGGGCATTGTGGCATAGCAGGTAAAGCCGCTGCCTGTGATGCCCTGGCATCCCATGTAGGCACTGGTTTGTGCCCTGGCTGCTCCACTTCCAATCCAGCTCCCTGCTTATGGCCTGGGAAAGCAATGGAAGATGGCCCAAGTCCTTGGGCCCCTGCACCCACATGGGAGACCCAGATGAAGCTCCTGGTTCCTGGGTTCAGCCTGGCCGTTGTGGTCACCTAGGGAGTAAAGCAGCGGATGGAAGAACTCTCCCCCACCCCCCTCTCCCCTTCTGTAAGTCTGTAAGTCAAATAAAGAAATAAATGCATCTTTAAAATTTTTTTTCTTCAACCTAGATGTGTATATCAAATTTTCTAATAATTGCACCTTGTATCTGCACATTTTACTGATACCCATGCATCTCCACCCGAAGAGCTTATATTTATTTGTAACTGAATGCCCTTTTTGGTACATCCATCATCAGCAATATCACATTCATCTTTTTCTTTCTTCCATCCCTCAAAGCCCCTTAGTATTTATGGTTCATGACAGCGACTGTGAATCTTTCTTCCTTGAGACATTAGCATGGTACACCAAAAAAAAAAAAAAAAAAAGAGAGAGAGAGAGAGGGAGAGGGAGAAAGCTTCCATTTTTATGGATTACAAGAAGCAGCATATTAGTCAGCAGCTGATTTCTGCAAATTTGTCAATTCCAGAGGGTTTTATTGCCCATGTCCTAATAGAGATGATTGATCCCTCCAAAATGTCCTTGTAGAACTAAATGTCTTAGTTATTCATGGAGGTTTTTTTTTTAACAAGATATTACAAAATCTGCAAAGTGTGGGTTGGGCCTCCTTCTCCACATGGAGGGACAGTGATGCTCCATTATCCTCGGGTGGGTTCCAGGTTGTTCAGAGGGCGCAGAGCAGAGCACCCGGCCTCCAGTGAGTGCCTCTCGGGATATGCCTCAGCTGAGCAGAGCACTGTCGCCCTTCTGCAGAGCATCCCCACTGCTTCCTCCTCTAGAGTCCCGCCTACCTGCTCACGGGCCTGAGTGTTTGCCCTTCTGTCTGTACATGGGACCAGCTGAGTCCCTAGGAAAGTCTCATCTAGTACTGGGCACCTCTGGTGGCCAGGCCCTTTCCTGCTCTAAGGGTACAGAGAGGAAGCCAGGCCCCCTCCCTGGCCGGCCGGTGGTGGTCAGGGTGCACTTGCTCACGACTGGTCTGTGAGCATGCCTGGACGAAACCAAGGTAAGTCACAGCAGCTGCTGAACTCCTGTAACTTGACGCTGCTTTCTTCTTGGTTTGCCTTATATGGAGAGAAATTTGCTGTCTGGGAAAGTTTAAAGGGATTGAAATAATTTCCTCATAATTCCTAAGATCTCCAGCAGTGTTACAAATTTAGATTTGAGATCACAACATTATAAAATAAAGCAAAAACAGAGAGGTTGCTATGTCATAAAATGTCTGGGATATTTTTAACGTCAAGCTCAGCAGCGTAAAAGCTCGTACCCTTTTTACTCACCCAAAGGAAGAGTAGTGTTAAATTTATTTCCAAAATAAGAAGGGGCTAGCCCTCTGGGAGACTGGTGCAGTATCTTCTTAGAAAAGAACTGAGAGGCTTAATCTACACTCTTCTAAAAATAACGTGTTTTCAAATAGTTTCAAAACCAATTTAGTCTGCCTGTGTTTCTGTTCATGGCACCAGTAGCTAAAAGCTATCCTACTTAGGAATATTGCAGACAGTTTTTTTCCCTTTGTGCACTGTTATGTAAGTTTTGGTCCATTTTGACCTTGTCTGACACTTGATGAGCAACTACATCGCACGTGCTCTGTCCTTTGTGTTTTTCATTTCAAAATCAGTTCTGTGGGGAATAAGAGAATGGAGCACTGGGATTTTATTTTTGAACACTTAAGTTATATAACCAGTGATCTGAGTCCTGTCTGGCCCACAGTGGCCCCATAGTCTGACCTAAATAGCCCTTAAAATAAGACCTCATTCTAGAAGGACAACTTTAGGCAGCATCAATTTTAAAACCTTTGGAACCCCTGTTCTGCTATGATGTAGTGATTTAAATGTTAGCTCTATTTTCCTTGAGTTTCATACAGAGACTCTCAGCAGAGTTAACGTGCGATTGTTGTGTCTGTAGTGACACATGAGAACCCCCTGCAGAAGTCCCACTGTGCGAGAAGCTGCATCGGAGCTCTGCCTCATTAGTAAACAGTCACCCTGGGAGTCAGTATGTGAGAGCTGGAAGGGACTCTCTAGCAAGGGTGGCAAACTCACAAGCTTTTGTCACCATGCCAGAGCAGAGTCAGCATTCTGATAGAGGGAAGTCCATGACCCGGCAGTGGATGAGAACCATCGTGGCTGTTAAACATTGGCAAATAACTTTAAATGCTTGCAGACATTTGTGGGGCTAACTGGCCTGTGGTTGAAAAGACAGCTTTTAGGATACTAGGTTCCCAGCCCACACCTCACCCGACCTCCCGTCACCTTACAGATGAGGAAGCTGTGACCCAGAGAGGTGAAGTGCCTCTCCTGTAGTGGAGGTGAGTTGGAGCAAGGCGGGGTTGGTGAGATTCTGGAAGGGAGAGCTCTTTGGGCAGAAAACCCACCAGAGTGTTGCTCCTGTTCATTGACAGCAGGGTAGCTTTTTTTTTTTCCCTTTCTATCAGTGCTTAAAATAATTAAAAATAATAACATCCAGGGGAAAACACAAGAGCTACTGCACACCTATCTCTCTTTCATTGATTTTTTTATACACATCCCATTAGCATTTACTTTTCTCTTTCATCTTCAAAGCATTTCAAAAGCTAATTTATCATTTGGACTCAGGGAAGTGTATCATGACTTATTTTTCATTATTTATGAGTAATGAAAAGGGAAGAACTCTTTAAGACCAGGTTATCTTAATGTAAACACACACTCACAGAGACACACACACACTGACTGCAGGATATGTGTGTGGCCTCAGCTCTTTTGTCTACTGGAAGCTTGTCTGAGAGTATTTAATTCCAAAAGTGGTGGTGATGAGTTTTGACAAAATTGCTCTTACAAAGAGTCCAATAAAACTTAATTGCTGCATTGTATTGAGATTTTATTTCATTGCCCCATTACTGCAAAATATTGAGGAGGGCCCAAGCACTTCCCAGGCACATCAACAGATAGCTGGATCAGAAGTGGAGCAGCCTAGACACAAACCAGTGCCCACGTGGGATGCCAGTGTCCCAGGCTGTGGCTTAACCCGCTGTGCCACAATGCCAGCTCCTATGTTGGATTTTAAAGTTAATAAGTCTGTATTAAAACTGTTCAACAAGCTGGTGCCGCGGCTCAATAGGCTAATCCTCCACCTGCAGCGCCAGCACATCTGGTTCTAGTCCCAGTCGAGGCGCCAGATTCTGTCCTGGTTGCTCCTCTTCCAGTCTAGCTCTCTGCTGTGGCCCGGGACTGCAGTGGAGGATGGCCCAAGTCCTTGGGCCCTGCACCCACATGGGAGACCAGGAGAAGGACCTGGCTCCTGGCTTCAGATCAGCGTGGTGTGCCGGCCACAGTGGCCATTGGGAGGTGAACCAATGGAAAAAGGAAGACCTGTCTCTCTGTCTCTCTCACTGTCCACTCTGCCTGTCCAAAAAAAAAAAAAAAAAAACTGTTCAACAAAAGTAATAAATAGTGTATGCTTGTAGCTGTGGCTTGAAATGGGCAGAGTTGGTTCTGTCCATATTTTGCATCACCTCTCCCCAAAGTCATCTCAAGCAAGTATAAAGTCTAAGTAAAAGCATGCTGGTGTAATTGCTTTGCAACTGCGTTTTGCAGAGGAGTCTGTAATCCCATCTCCGACCAGGCTGTCTTGCCTGAACTCTGGAGCCGCCTCCTGGAGAAGGCAAATATAAGGAGGAGCGAGTTCAGAGAGGAAGGCACCCTCCCTGCCTCCTCAGGCTTTACCTCGCTGTGCGGCAGGTTCCCAGGACCGGAAGTAAGCCCCGCCAGTCCACTGCCACCGGTGTCACTGTTTGGAATGTTACCTGGCACCCCAACATCCAAGCCCTTGGGTAACAGCTTTGGCCTTGGGAATGGGTTTCTTGAACGTTAAGTTTCTGGGGGGATTGGGAAGGCTTGTGAGTGTGTCGGTGAAAGGTGTGGCAGAGGGGCCAGGGGACCGTTGACTGACAGACGGATAAACTGCCTGTGAAATGATTGCCACCTGCTGTCAATGAAGTCTTGAGGATGTGTTGGGAGCTCTCTCGCAGAGCAGGAATGGTGGAGAAAGAGGTGTGAAACTCCAGCAGTGGGGGAACGGGGCAGGAAATCACCGCATTGGATGTCCAGTGTTTGTTGACTGAGGGTATGGCCCGGATTTCCTAAACCAAAGGACCAGTGGGCACGAGGCATCATTTTGTTGCCAAGAGAGGAGAGCCACAACTCAGTGAATTCTCAGACAGAGGCTTTTTTAGTTCCTCACTCTCTGCCTTTGGATGTCCTGATGGGGCCGACAGGATCGGGGGTTTCCTCCTGAGGATGCTTGGAATTCTTTTACTGATTACGTGTTGAGCGTTTTGTGGAGTATGGTAGTGCCAACTAAACATTTCTGTCTCCAGAACTTGTTTTCTAGACCAGGAAGTTTTGAGTCCTGTGCTCTCTTGAGATTCATCAGGTGCTGATTGAGGGCAGGGCACGCCGGCACCACAGCCTCCCTATGCTCAGGTTCTCCCTCCTAGAGCGGATGTGCATGTCTTTTGTGCCCAGCGTGAGTTATCCTTCCTAATAACTCCCAGCCACCTGTTAGGGCCTCTTCCTGGTGGTGCGTGTTTTAGGTGGGAGGGCACTCATCGCTGGCCAGCTTGTGTCCTGGGAACCTCTCCCCAGCTCCTCCTTGCCTGGCCCTGCTCCAGGGGACTTTAGGTGTAGGACTCTCCGTGCCAGGTCCCCAGGGGCAGTAGAGGCCCTTGCAGTGGTGACTGCTGCTGAATGCGTGACATAAAGGGTGGCCCTGACTTCTGCTACCTGACTTGCCCTTGGTTTCTTCTGCTTCCAAGATAGCTGCTCCGCTGTCCACCTCCTGTTGATTTTGTGGGTTGCAGTTGGTGCTGGTTGTATCACTTGCAAATCAGGGACCAGAGCAGTAACAGCAAGCAGTCTCTGACTCAGGACCCAAGTTGAGATCTGCAAAAGTGATGTTCAAGGTGTCATGAGTTGTCCTTGCCACATCGACATCCTGCCACAGGGAATCTTGTCCACGTAATCCCGCCTTGACCCCTGCAGTCCCCACTGTGCCCATTTATGGGGTGGCAGCAATAACCTTGGAAAGGACGAAAGCCTAACTGACCTAAGTAGGGATTCAGTCTCTGGCTAGGGTGGTGTTGACACCTGGATACCAACACGGAGCCGACATAGTGCTTTCAGCCGAAGTTGCAGATGTACCCAGTACTCTGATTTTGTTCCCGACACATGCTCTTGACGCAGCTGAGACTCTGTATACAGACGTCATTATCTGCAGGCTCTGGAATGGAGACAGCAGCCTCCTTATTTTTATTGTGATAAAATGGCTAGCATTAGGATATAAATCTTGTATTTTAAATTATTTATTCCGTTGAGAGATGCAGAGATCTCCCATTTGCTGGTTCACTTCCCAGATGTCTACATCAGCCAGGACTGGGCTGGAACTGAAGCTGGGAGCTGGGAAATCACACAGGTCTCCCATGTGGGTAGTAGGAACCCAACTACTTCAGGCATTACCTGCTGCCCCCGAGGTCTGCATTGTTAAGAAGCTGGAACCGGGCTAGAGCTGAGAATTGAGCCCAGGCACTCCGATGTGGCATGTGGGCACCTTACCCCATGTTTTACCTCTAGGCCACAAGCACACCCTACAGCTTGTATTTTTAATGTGAAATAAATTTGTGGAAACTTTCTTTGTATTCTACGTGTAGTGAGTCCTTGAATTCTGAAGGGATAAATGTTCTGAATCCATTTTGGAGAAGAGTTAAAATATTTCAAAATTGCTTATGTGAAGTTTTTCAACAAAGCATAGTTTGCAAGATGATGTCTGCCAACAATTTCCTTAATGTATGTCATTATCTTTTCTTCATAGCTTGAGTCAGACACTGAATGCCTAGTGTGTGTTAGGTGTGGAAGGTGGGAGGAGCTACAGCTGACAGGGAACTGTCATGCCGCACAGCATGCCTCCTGCAGCCAGCATGGGAGGCTGATGGAAGTCACAGGAACACTCAGGTGTGGCAGGCACTTCCTGAGAGAGCACCGAGGCCGTGAGGAGGTGCAGCAGTGAGCACTAAACCTGACCTGCAGTTACTTCCTGGGAGCCAGGCTGTGGCTTAACCCGCTGTGCCACAATGCCAGCTCCTATGTTGGATTTTAAAGTTAATAAGTCTGTATTAAAACTGTTCAACAAGCTGGTGCCGCGGCTCAATAGGCTAATCCTCCACCTGCAGCGCCAGCACATCTGGTTCTAGTCCCAGTCGAGGCGCCAGATTCTGTCCTGGTTGCTCCTCTTCCAGTCTAGCTCTCTGCTGTGGCCCGGGACTGCAGTGGAGGATGGCCCAAGTCCTTGGGCCCTGCACCCACATGGGAGACCAGGAGAAGGACCTGGCTCCTGGCTTCAGATCAGCGTGGTGTGCCGGCCACAGTGGCCATTGGGAGGTGAACCAATGGAAAAAGGAAGACCTGTCTCTCTGTCTCTCTCACTGTCCACTCTGCCTGTCCAAAAAAAAAAAAAAAAAAAACTGTTCAACAAAAGTAATAAATAGTGTATGCTTGTAGCTGTGGCTTGAAATGGGCAGAGTTGGTTCTGTCCATATTTTGCATCACCTCTCCCCAAAGTCATCTCAAGCAAGTATAAAGTCTAAGTAAAAGCATGCTGGTGTAATTGCTTTGCCATGAAGACATCGTAATCATCCTCAGGTCTAGGGGAGGCCCAGAGAAGTTAAACGGGGCATTCAGAGTAGTCAGAATTTTGTTCTTTCTCTCTCTCTTAATTTTTATTTCTTCCTTAGAAAGAGAAAGAGAAAGCTCCTATCTGCTGCTTCACTCCTCAAATGCCCACAGTGGCCTGGGCTTTGGTGGATGAAAGCCAGGAGCCAAGAACTCAATCCAAGTGCCCCACACCGGTAGCAGGATCCCAATTACTTAAACCATCATCACTGCCTCCCAGGGTTTGCGTTAGCAGGTAGCTGGAGTCAGAACCTGGAAGTGGGGATAAAACCACAGTCAATCCCCAACAAGCCTTCTCTACGGCAGTCAACACCAAAGCTAGTCAGTCACACACCTATCCACACTCCCTTTGCAGGCTATGCCTGCTTGGGAGTTCACCCCCCAAGTGGCTGTTACGGCCGGTGCGCTGCGCCGATCCGAAGCCAGGAGCCAGGTGCTTCCTCCTGGTCTCCCATGCGGGTGCAGGGCCCAAGCACTAGACCATCCTCCACTGACTTCCCAGGCCACAGCAGAGAGCTGGACTGGAAGAAGAGCAACCGGGACAGAATCTGGCATCCCAACCGGGCCCGCACCTTCACCACTAGAAAATGGGCAGGAATGATAAAACAGCTGGATCGGAAGTGGAGCAGCCAGGCCCTGAACGGGCGCTCTGATATGGGATGCCAATGTTGCAAACAGTTACAAACTACTGTGCCAAGTACTTGGAAGTTAGCCTCTCTGACCTTCATCACGCAGTAACTGGTTGTTTTACTTATACCTGTGGCCGCATCTGAGGATCTCCAGATACACAATACTCTCTTAGGCCTATGTGTTTCTATTTGAGGGTTTTTTCATAAGCAGGACTTTTTCCTTTTAACTGAAAATTGATTTGAACATAAATGTATGGCATTATGCTCTTCTTTCTGCTTTGAAGCCCCTGCTGCCACCTCTGTCCTTACTTGTAGTGAATTGTGTCTGTCCAGACCTTCAGGCTTCAGTAAAAACTCACCCTCTACCCAGCCATTCCCCTATGTGCTTGTGGGCACCTTAAACACAGGCTGAGTGCCTGCCCCATGAGATCCTGCCAGCTGGTCCTCGCAAATTGTTGTCATGCATGTGTAGAGTGAGACTGTGGGTCCTTAAGGTTACGGGCAGCCGGGGACGTGTGCAGCGAGCTCTGGGAGCCAGAGCTCCGGGGTGCTCTTTTCCCGGAAATCTCGATACTGCATTCAGCAGTGGCAGTGGCAATGGGTCCCGCAAAGAGTCACTCACCCGAAGGACCAGGAAGGGAGACAGAGTTGGGTGAGGGGAAGCCAAGGAGCTCAAGCTACAGCTGCACCCTCTTCCCTCTGGGATTTTTTTTTGGGGGGAGGGGTCATTTGTGTACTTATTCACTCAACAGGCATCTGTTTATTTTTTCAGTAGTTGCACTGGGCATGACTCTGGCAGAGGCGAGTGAGCTGTGATCCCTGCCCCAACAGCATATTTATTTTGGTGAGGGAGATAGACGGCAAACAGATTCCGCGGTTAGTGTTTAATGTCTGTAATAAGTGGATGAAAGAGAGACTCCGGAGACTTTGGAGACCGATTTGGCCAACGGCAGAGCAGTGCTGGGGGGACGACAGTTTTGTGGAGACCCCAAGAAGGGGATGGCTGGAGCCGTGCCAGCTGAGGGCCCTGGGGCAGAGAGAGTTTGCGAAGGTTCGAGAAAACTAAGGCCACAATACCCTCCTTGCTAGCACACACGTCCCTGGCCTCCCAGTCTGCACCTTATTAGTGGAACTTTTCATTGCTTTTCAAAGCCTTCTCGTACCCAATAAAACAACCCTGCAATCTTCCTGTGGAAAATGTAAAAAAAAAAAAAAAAATCATGCTGCAGGGAGTTTAATGATAGGCACCATTCCTGAAGAGCTGAGGCAGGGTGGAGAATGGAGGCTTTTAGGGAATTCGTGGGAAGAAGCTCTTGGAGTTTGGTAGTGAATCCGTGTTAAACTCCTTGGGCTCCGAGAACTTACTGAATGTTTTGGTTCTGTCAGGTCTGCTGACTACTGTGCACCGAGGCTGTGTTAATGCAGAAGTCCCAGGCTTTGCCCCAATGAGTTACTCAAGATCTCCCTGAACCTTAATGCTCACTAACCCAGGATGGGGCAGAGGGGTTGAAGTGCCAGGTACTAACAGGATCGGGGCCAGAACGTCGAGACATTCTGATGCCAGCCACATGGGTGCATGCTCCAGCCTGGGACTTCCTTCTGGGATTCTCGGTGCTTTGCAGGCAGTTGCTGGAAGGTTAGAGGACACCCCCCCTACCCCCATCCAGCTGATGTGTGATGATTGGATTGGGGAGCCTTGGGTAGGAGCCAAGGGACGTACATTACTATGCAGAGCGTGACCAGTGAATTGTAATGAGCTGAAGTAAGGCTTAATTTTCTCTTCTATCCATCGCAATGAAAAGCTGTTGAATGTCAAATATGGTTTGCAACTTTGAAGTGAAAATGTTTTCTGCCACATGCCATGCAGTTGAGCAAGTCCACACCTGTTCATCTGGTCGTGGATTAGCAGAAAGAATGAAAGAGAAAAACTGTGTGCCTTTGAGCTAAGGTGTTTTCAATACTTATTACCCTGATGCCCTGCATGGCGCTCACTTTCTCTGCTGTTTTCCTTTCATCTTGACGCTGTAAGCAATGTGCTGCCTTCCCTAGGGAACAGTGCAGGTCTCGTGGAAAGGGCTCGGTGACTCCAGCTCAGTTGACCAGATCTTCAGAAGAGCTGTTTGCTACACAGGAAGCAAAGGCGGACGAATTCCCCAGCACAGTGGCATCTCCCAAGAATTTCCTTTACTCTTCCCCTTGAACCTGTGGCTTGTGTTCTTCAAGTTAGCCCCTAGAATAAGTGGGAAAGTAAGTGGCTTTATAGCATCATGCTAGATCTGAGAGAAGTATTTACAAATTTCTATCAAGAACAAAACTGTGAAAGCTGGTTTTTAAAGATTTATTTATTTGAAAGGCAGAGTTATATATATATATATATATAGAGAGAGAGAGAGAGAGAGAGAGAGAGATCTTCCATCCACTGGTTCACTCCCCAAATGGCCACAACAGCTGGGACTGGTCCAAGCTGAAGCCAGGAGGCTGGAACTCCACCTGGGTCTGCTGTGTGGATGGCAGGGGCCCAGCCACTTGGGCCAACTTGCATTGCTTTCCCAGGTGCATCAGCAGGAAGCTGGCTCAGAAGAGGAGCAGCCAGGATTCTAACTGACTCTCATATTGGATGCTGGTACTGCACGTGGTAGCTTAACCTGCACAATACTAGCCCCTTGTGAAAGCTTTAATACTAAGTCAAAGTAGCAAAGCTGACTTCTCCTGTCTGTGGCTTCTTTGCTTTTGTAGCCTGGAAACTGAACTGGTGCTGTTTTTGAATTAGAAAAGGATTTTGTGGTTTTTCTCCAAACACCTGTCTCCATAAATAAATAAATAAATAAAAAGATTATAGGGTAAACTCAAAGTTCTGTAATAGTTTAAAAAAATCACAAGTATTATTCATTTTATACACCTACCAACAACAGAGTACTTAAAATGCCGTATCGGAATAGTTGTGCAACTTCTCAATTTGATAGCTTTTCTAAAAAGCATAACCAAGCTTCCATAAATGTAATGAAAGCTTTTTTCATATTAAAGGCATGTTATTGGGAGATGGAATGTTTCCTTCTCTCTCCGTAACTGCACTGTGATTAAATATTGACTAAGAGCCAGGAGTTGACGGCCAGCGGCCTCGCCCTGGTAAATGCTGCTGTGTGGGGCTGAATGTAAACACCCGGCTGGCCCCGCAGGGCCCTGGCCTTCCTTGGGAAGCAGGGAGCAGGCGAGTTGTGTGAGTTATGCATGACGTATCCATTCAAGTGCTGCAATAGAAGGGTATAATTCGACACAAGTAATTCCTTAAAAAGCAGCTCCCATAGGGTCCAGAGAAAAATGTATTTCCCTAATCAATCTGAATAATAAAGAGGCTTTTAGAAATCTTAACAAAACATCCAGGCTGAAGGCTGCTGTTTGCAGAAACAAAAGAGCTGTCCATCACAGGGACGGCTTCTGCTTTCATAATGGCTGCTCGGTTTATGTGAAACAAATTGGTCGAAATCATCGGGTTTATTTCTGGGACACAAATATTTGATTGGGAAATTTCAGCACATCTTCTGTGTCTTTGTCATATGTGCACTTCTTTTCCCATAGTCTGACCGTTTAAAATATGCACTTGGTCATGTCTGTCTCTCTGAAAGGGAAAATTAGATGTTTTGCTTCCTCTCTGAAAGAAAATAATCATCATTGCATTGTTTGCTGTTAATAAGGCTTATTATAAGATCTAATTATTTTTATTCTAAGACTTCTAAACCCTGCAACAGATACCTGGAAGACTCACTCACCAGCTGTCCCTTTCTGTTTATAGACAAAATGAAGCCAAATCTGATTATTCTATGTAAGTCAGAAAGATTTCAGCATGGATCTCCTGTTTAGCAAATAAAGTCAGCTTTAAAGTCCGCTTTTTATTCCAGCAAAATTTTATGGACATTTCCTAACCTCTAAATTGGCTCGAACTCCCTTTTTATAACAGTCTAAGCATCTATATCACTCTCGTCAAGGTGTAGTGAAATTAAGATACTTCTCATATGACTCAGGGTTAGCCAGAAAGGGATCCAAGTGGATTTGAGTTGTCGCTAATCCCTCTAAGAGGCATTTGCATGCCTATGAAAGTTCTTTTCTTTCCCTTAAATGTCCATGAGTCTGTCTTCCCAGGAAATGCACTGAGAAATGCATTTGGTGCAGCTGACGTGTGATGAGAAGCAGTGGTCATAAATCATGCTTTAGTTCCTCAATTTCAGTCAGAAGCACAGAACTGACTCAGAGACGACTGTGAGTTAGAGTGTGCACATGTGTGGGTGTTGGCATGGGTGGGTGTCAGTAGAATTAACCCTCAGCTGGGTCAGTAGCAGTGCACAGACTCTTCTTTGGGGTCCTGGTGCACAAGAAAAAATACAGGTAACTGAATGGTCCCTTTCTTTTGAAAAATCCCAATTTTTTGTAAAAACTAAAGTGAGCATTGAGGTCAGTTTTTTTTAAAGATATATTTATTTGAGGGACTGGCATTGAAGCACAGAGGGTAATGTTGCCATCTGTGACACCAGCATCCCATATGGGCACTTAGTCCCAGCTACTCCACTTCTGACCCAACTGCCTGCTAATGCGCCTGGGAAAGTAACAGAAGATGGCCTGAGTGCTTGGGCCCCTGCCACCCATGTGGGAGACCCCATTGGAGTTCCAGGTTCCTGGCTTCAGAGTGGCTCAGCTCTAGCTCTTGCAGCCATTTGGGAAGTGAACCAGAGGATGAAAAATCACTCTCTGTGCCATTCTGCCTTTCAAATAAGTAAATCTTAAAAAGAGAGAGAGAGAGAGAGAGAATCTTCTACTTGCTGGTTCACTCCCAAATGACTGCAACAGGCAGGGCTGGACCAGGCCAAAGCCAGGAATCTGGAACTCAGCTGGGTCTCCCACCTGGAAGGCAGGGGTGCTTGGGCCATCTTTCGCTGCTTTCCCAGAAACATCAGCATGGAGCTGGATCAGAATAGGATAGGAAGTGTATCAGCCAGGACTCAAACCAGTGTTCATGTGGGATACTGACTTTCTAGGCAGAGACTTTACCTGCTGTGCCACAGTGCCAGCCACTTGAGGTAAGTTTTGAAGGAAAAAAACTCTTGGGCCGGCGCCGTGGCTCACTAGGCTAATCCTCCACCTATGGCCCTGGCACCCCAGGTTCTAGTCCTGGCTGAGGGACCGGATTCTGTCCCGGTTGCTCTTCTTCCAGTCCAGCTCTCTGCTGTGGCCTGGGAAGTCAGTGGAGGATGGTCTAGTGCTTGGGCCCTGCACCCGCATGGGAGACCAGGAGAAGCACCTGGCTCCTGGCTTCAGATCGGCGCAGCGCACCGGCCGTAACAGCCACTTGGGGGGTGAACTCCCAGGCAGGCATAGCCTGCAAAGGGAGTGTGGATAGGTGTGTGACTGACTAGCTTTGGTGTTGACTGCCGTAGAGAAGGCTTGTTGGGGATTGACTGTGGTTCTGATTCTGTACCAAGGAACACAGTGTGTATCCATTTTTTCAGTAAAACGATTGAGAGCGACAAGACCCAGGGGGATGTAGCGACTTTCCTGCAGCTAGGAAGTGGCTGAGTTAGAATTCCACATCCACAGAGCCATAGTTCAAGATCTATTGCAGAGTAGCTCTCTTGTGGCGTGATGTGGAGTGGGAACCTGGGCCTGACCTCCTATGCATTTTGTGGGTTTTGGTTTTGGTTGTCTTTGTAAACACTAGATGCTACTGAGTGATTTCCCTCTGCTTTTTCAATACTGTTTATCCCCACATATCTCACACACACCTGCTGAATCCTATGTGTTCCTTCTCTGGATGAGAAGTGGTGGTCAGCCTTACCTGGGCCCTGCCCAGAGCCTGCTGCTGGGAAGTGCTCAGTGAGCTGAATGCATTCCTACTGAAATAATGAGTCCCTTTGCTCATATACACACATATATGTTATATACATGTTATACATATATGTGTGTATATGTTATATATATATATATATATATATATATATATGTATGTATATGATTGGAGAACAAATCCAACAAACTGATTCTTAGCTTTTTTTCTCTTCTGGGAGAACTGCTTTATGGTTTTAACAGGGCTTTTGAAAATTCAGCCTAAGGGCTGACTTCTGTATTGAGGATGCACACGTGGTGTCCCCTTTTCTGGCCATGTACTATGTTTGCAGCAGTTCCCCTCCTCTGAGCCTGATTTTGGCCAGCCAGCACCAAACATCTGCCATAGTTTCAAAGAACCCTGACTTAGGCTTAGGTCGAAGGAATGAAGAAAGTTAACCGAGGCATGTTTACATTTTCTGATTGTGTGTGACAACTAGAACTACCATCCCAGAACACTTTAAAATAATCTGATCGAGATGACTTTTGGCCCACTTTCAGTAGTGTTAGGTGTTAGGACAGTCCCTGCAGTCTGGAGACAGCCCTGCCTTTGTTCCCAGTTAGCTGACCCCTGTTGAGTGTAACTGGAACATATGTGAATTCTGTGCCCATTTCAAGGAAGCACATTCTTAGATTACTGTCTTGGGGCAGACCTAAAAAAGATACTGTTTGACACTATATTTTCAATTTTACTCTTCCCAGAAAAACAGCATACTGGTAAGAATCTACTGTAAATGCTTTTTCTAGAGACAAACTAAGCTTAATAGAAGTGACAAGAGGTAGTCATTGCACCAGTGGCACTGAAAACAGTGGGTTCTGGGGCTGGGACCAACAGCTTCAGAATGACTTGCTGAATGTCGAGCAGTCTTCTCTTGTAGGAAAATAAACACAAAGATATCACAGGTCCTGAGTGTGATTTCCTCCTGATTCATCCATATACTCTAGAACATTCCTGTGATAGGTTTATTGCCCACAGGAATTTATTGGGGGTATCCTTCAAGGTGAACCATTTTCTATTGGCCTGTCTCAGGGCCGAGTTATCCACTTTCCTTTCTCAGAGAGTTTACCAAAGTTCATTCATTCATCCAGAGTTTATAGAGAGCTTATCTGCTGTATACTAGGCACTGAGCACACATGCTGGGGAAAAGAAAAACACCCCACATGTAAAATCTTCCTCCTAATGTGGGACACATTTATTAAACCTGTGACCCTCCTCACCCTGTAAGAGTTAGGGTGCTTCAGAGCAACAGCATCACCAGAATGTGTGTGTGTGTGTGTGTGTGTGTGTGTGTGTAGAGGAAGAAATTTATTTTAAGGGATTGGCTCATGCGGTTGTATGGGGCTGGCAAGTCTAGGTGGGCAGGCTTGGAAATTCCGGTGAGTGCTGTTGCTGTCTTGAGTCCAGAGGCCGTCTGGAAGCAGAGTTCATTCCTCTTCAGGGGACTCAGTCTTTGCTCTTGTCTTCAACTGATAGAATGAGACTGACCCACTTTCTAGAGATTAATCTGCTTTCCTCAAAGTCAACAGATGTAAATGTTAATCCACATCAGGAAAATACCATCACAGCCATGTCCAGCCTGCTATTTGACCAAAGCAACTGTGCACCTTGACCTAGCCAAGTTGATACATAAAGTTAACCATCACCTGTATTCCCTTCCCCATCTCCAAACCACTGTGTCAGTTCAGTGTTTAATGGCTCTCGAATTTGAGCATGTGTCAAAATCTCCTGAAACATTTGCTAAACACAGGTTGTTGCTCCCCATCACCTCCCAGCCCAATGATTCAGGAGGTCTAGGGTGTGACGTTTCTGACACATCTGTCCCAGATGATGCAAATGCTCCTGGTCCAGAGACCACACTTGGAGAACCACTGGTCTGTTTAATCCAGGTCTATCGCCTAACTTCATGTCTCAGAAACTGATCTTGTGATTCTAAGGACAGTTTTATTTCTGATAGGTGGCTCAAATCAACCAAGATTATGGCACTGTGTAAAATGTCAATGCTAGTTGATTAATTTGTAAAAGAACTAAAACCACCCCAGTAAGCAGAATAATCCTATCAGTGTTTGGTGGACTGTATGCCCTGGGCAGCTAGATGGGATGCTGCAGTCCAAAGGAGTTGGGGATCTGTTTGCTGCCATCACTCCCACCACAAGGAGGGTGAGATGCTCATTGCCCACTGCCAAAGTCTGTTCTCTCTGGATTATGATGAGGACATTGCTTGGGGAATGGATGCTTGAAGTGGGGAGGCTCAACTTTGACTATTCTGAAGAATGCTTCTCTCTGCTCTGCAGACTTTACCCAGTATGAGGCTCAAAGTCCGCTTTTAGCATATCATTAAAAGTTAGTCTTTATAAAAACTTTTTGTTAGGTGTAACATACACTGTTTGTTTGAAAGGAGCTTGGGCAGCATGAGAATAAGTGAGCCTATATTCTTCCCAGGTTGGGTTTCCTTTCTTGGGTAGAATTTGAGTGAAGTTACAATCTCCCTATAAAACATTATTTGCATCTTTATACATTGAAGGCACTTGACTTTGAAAAAACATTTGTACAGATATTTTGAAAACTTCTTGTGTTCATTTAGAAGGCATTTTTTCCCACTAAGCTTTGGCTTTCTGACTGTGTGTATTTTAAGGTGTTATATTAAGAACAAAGCTTCTTGATAAAAACGATTGAACCAAATTGTGTTGCAAAAATATTTTGTATATATTATTGGTTTGGATCATCTTTTTTAAGAATCTTTTTAAAAAATATTTATTTATTTGAAAGGCAGAGTTAGAGAGAGAGAGAGAGAGGAAGAGAGAGAGAGAGAGAGGTATCTTCCATCTACTGGTTCACTCCCCAAATGGCCACCACAGCCAGGACTGGACCAGGCTGAAGCCAGGAGTACAGGGACCCAAGGACTTGGGCCATCTTCTGTTGCCTTCCCAAGCACATGAGTAGGAAGCTGGATTGGAAGCAGATCAGCCCAGACTTGAACCAGTATAGGATGCCAGTGTCATAACAGGTGGCTTCATCCTCTGTACCACATGCTACCTCCATTTCGGCCTTTTGAATAAAACTAGTTCTGAGAAATCAAAATGTGGGCTGAATCCACATTGACTCCACACCTTGCTTGCATTGAACTTCTTCTTCTTCTTCTTTTTTTTTTTTTTAAAGATTTCTTTATTTATTTGAATGTCAGAGTTGAGAAGGAGAGGCAGAGAGAGAGAGGTCTTCCATCTTGCTGGTTCACTCCCCAGTTGGCCACAACAGCCAGAGCTGTGCCAATCTGAAGCCAGGAGCCAGGAGCTACCTCTGTGTCCCTACACGAGGGTGTAGGGACCCAAGGACTTGAGCCATCTTCTACTGCTTTCCCAGGCCCTAGCAGAGAGCTGGATTGAAAATAGAGCAGCCAGGACTTGAACCAGTTCCCATATGGGATGCCGGTGCCACAGGCGGCAGCTTTACCTGTTACACCACACACCCCTGCATTCAACTTCTTGTGAAAGACAATTGAATAAACAGCCTTAGACATGAGAATGTAGTGGCTTTGGAACCCCCACGACTTTATTGTCCTCAAGATGCTGGAAGGAGGGCCACTCTAGTACAGATATCGAGTAGATTTGCATCAAACTCAGCTGTGTGGTATAAGGGAGGTGCATTCTCCTGTTTAACCTTCCAGTCTCGTTGTCATGGCAGTCCAAGCTCCAGACAACAAACAGACCATTCTAAGAATTTCAGGGAGCAGATTGGATACAAGGAATTAGCTGTTCAGGGAAGGAAGACTCAGAGAGCAAGACGTGGACGCTGAGCTAACCAAGAGCCTTGGAGTTGCAAGAGGCAGCCACACCCCTAGGACTGAGGTAGCAAAGGGCAGAGGTGACAATGCCGGCTCCTTTCGGGGAGGTGCCTCCCGTGGCATCCCAGAGTCCGAGTCCCATCACAGGAAGGTCGCCCTGCCACACACGCCCTGTGCAGCTGCTGGGGTGTCCACAGGGCCTGGACCTCACCAGGCACATCCTTCCTCCCTTCCCACAGGCCAGTCCCCTGCTGGTGTCCCCCACCAGGCAGATCCAGCAGGGCGCCAGGTGACAGAGGAGCCTGGGAAATGTGCCTTGCACAAGCTCGGTGGCACAGAGCAGAGGCCCGTAGCTCTTCCTTCCATACAAAACGTAGTGTCTCAGGGGAAGGGGTGTTAGTGACAGAGGGCTCTTATTTACAAAGGAGAAGGAGGGAGCCTATTAATCTGTTTCAGTTACCCTGCAGAGTCTTCCCCAGTCATCACTAGGAGGTACTTGTAGATTAATGAGGAAAAGAAAAACCTCAGCTTGCTCTTAAATCCCACAGGATAGATTGCTATCGAATATTACAGTTCCCAGAGAATGGGACGCCGTGTAATATCTCATTTAGATTTTGAGATTTTTCAAAAACTTGTGTCCATGTTTGGGCATGAAACTGCATCCTCATAATAGCTATTCTTATCTGTATGTCGATCCTGTGCCTTCAAATGATTTCATTTTCTTCTAAAGATTAAAATTCCAAGGGCATCTTTTTGCTACAATTCCTTTGTTCATTTCTAGAGATGATGGAGTTGGTACGGATAGGGTTGTCCTTGTATTGTCTTCAGCACTGTTCAATAAGCCTTTATTAAGGCCTCTCAAATGCCAGGCTGTGTCTCAAAGATGTGGAGGCAGAGGAGAGCTGGGTGATGGAAGAGCTTGGCTTTGGGCGTAGGACAGACTTGGCTTTCAGTTCCAGCTTCGTCAGTTCAAAGCTACTTACCATGTTGCGCTCAATGTCTTCGTCTCCAACATGAGTCTAGATGCTAGTAATGAAGTGTTTGTGCACTACTAGTGATGTAAGATACAAAAATTTGTGCCAATATACTGTGAACTTTTGAAGTTCCCATGTGTGGTAAAGCACTTGACATCATTCTGGAACTGCTTCATAAAGTATATCATGCGATTTTTATTGCCATTTTGATAAGCAGACATAGTTTTGGTAATCTTTCTAGACACTATGAAACTTAAAAAAAATTTTTTTTTGAGAGAGGTTCTTTTCTTAAAAATTAATTTGTTTATTTGAAAGGCAGAGTTAGAGAGAGGGAGAGACAGATCTTCCATCCACTGATTCACTCCCTAAATAGCTGCAGTGACAGGGGCTGGGCCAGGCAGAAACCAGGAGCCAGGAGCTTGGGTGCAGAGGCCCAGGGACTTGGGCCATCTTCTGCTGCTTTCCCAGGCCATTTGTGGAAATGGGCAGACAGGACTCAAAGTGGCACCCACACGGGAAGCTGGTGCTGCAGACGGTGCTTTTACCTGCTACTCCACAATGCCAGCTTAGCTGTTTGCATTTCATTCATGTAGTTAGTCAGCATTTTAATTTATTGGTTTTTAGTTATTGGCTTAGAAAGGATTGTTTATTGTAAAATTATTTGTTTCGGATCTATACAGTTCCTTGCTCTCAGAAGGATTTGAGGTGAGTGGCTTGCCATTTATGAAGTTTTTGTAAGATAATTTAAAAAATAATTCAAGTGCTTTAATCATTTTTCAGGCCTTTGTTTTTTATATTTACTTGTAGGTTGGTAGCCAGTTCATCAGAATGGAGATTCGGTGTGGGGTTGGATGGGGAGATGTGTTCGGTTCTAGTGATAGGGTCCTGAATTGAAATTACTAAGGGGCTGGCACTGTGGCAAAGTGGGTAAAGCCACCACCTCCAGTGCCACCATCCCATATGGGCACTGGTTCAAGTCCCGGCTGCTCCACTTCCAATCCAGCTCTCTGCTATGGCAGAGTGGAAGATGGCTCTGGCTCCTGGCTCCTGACTTCGGATTGGTGCAGCTCTGGCCGTTGTAGCTAATTGGAAAGTGAACCAGTGGATGAAAGACCTCTCTCTCTCTCTCTCACTCTCTCTGCCTCTTCTTCTCTCTCTGTGTAACTCTTACTTCAGATAAATAAACAAATCTTAAAAAAAAGAAATTATTAAAAGGAATTAGGATTCTGTTTTTAACTAAACAGAAATTTGGCCACAACCTTAGGCAAACTGTTTTATTCCCTTTGCTTGTCTCCTTTCCGTGTTTGTTGTTTCCTCGAGTTACAGTGGTCTTCTAAAGATGGATGAGAAGACTTGTAAACAGCATAGAAGATGATTTGGAAGTAACTTACCCTGCTTTTGTTAGTATGGAGTTGGTCCTTACACCTGCCCATCTGCCATAGTTCTTGAGAACTTTTTACATATTCAGATCCAAGGCATCTCTCCTTTACCCTGAGATTCATATAGGACCCTGCCATTGCGAGTGTGTGATCTGCCTATCTATCTCTCCATCTATTGTCTGTCTATAGCTAAACTCCCTAGGTGGAGCCAACATGCATCCAGTCGAAAGCAGTGAAATAAAGATAAAGCCATTTATTACATTGTATCTCATGCCCATTCCATTACTTACTGAATATAGGAACATATACTAGTTTCCAGTGGCTGGTATAATAATTTACCACAAGCTTGGTGGCCTAAAACAACCCATAGTTCTGGACGCCAGAAGTCTGCAATGGTTTTACAGGGCTGAAGTCAAGTTGTCGTCAGGGTTAATTGCTTCTGGAGGCCCTGGAGGAGAACATGTGCTGTGTACTTTTCCAGGGCCCAGAGACTGTCTGCATCCCTGGGATCATTCATGATCTGTCTTATTCCATTTTTTGTTGTTATAATAAAGTGCCTAAGATTGGACCATTTATAAAGGTTTTTGTAGCTCATGGTTCTGGAGGCTGGAAATCCAAGGGTATGGAATGGGCTGGGGAGGGCTGCTTGCTGCATCATAATGTGGTGTCAAGATAGAACAAGCAACCCAACTAATCCATTAGCCCATGAATGAACTGATGACCCAGTCACTTCCCAAAGTTTCCACCTCTCTACATCGCTGCACTGGGGACCAAGTTCCCGACTTGTGGAATCTGGGGCACACGTTCAAACCACAGTATGGCCCACATCACTCCCGACTTCTGTGTTCCATCTCCTCTCTGGCTCTCCTGCTTTCCTTTTACAACAGGGGTGGGAACCTTTTTTTCTGCCAGGGGCCATTTGGATAGTTATAGCACTGTTCACGGGCGACACAAAATTACCAACTTAGAAATTAGCCTGCTATAGATTTATTGAATTTTGAGTCCTGCCTGCAGTTGCCTAGGCAAGGCCAGACCAAACGATTTTGCATGCCTTATAAAGATGATGGGCTGGGCGTTCCCCACCCCTGTTTTATACTCACCCATGTAATTACACGGAGGCCAGTTTTATAATCCAGGATACTCTCCTCATCTCCAGAATCTTAATCTAACCCACGAAGTCCTGTTTGCCATGTAATGTAATACAGTCACAGGTACATGGGATTAGGTCATAGACATGGTCTGGGGAAAAGAGGGATCAGTACTCTGTCACAGCAAGAGAAATTCACTTTTTGCATTTGAGTACAGAAAACTTTTGTGTCAGCCCAGCTTCCTTTCTCTACAGTTTCTAATAGGCAAGAGGGGAATAGTGTTTAAAAACTGGAGGTCAAAATACCAAGTTCAGAATTTTAATTTTACTGATTTTTTTTTTTTTTTTACAAAACTCTTACCAACTTAAAATTTCCGATGCCTTAGGAACTTGTCTCAGACACAGATCGCATGGGGATAGGCATTTGGCACAATGGTTAATATGCTGCTTAGTACACCTGGGTTCCCATATCAGAGGGTCTAGATTCAAGTCAGAGTTCTGTTTCTGATTCTAGCTTCTTGGCTAATATGAACCCTGGGAGGCAGCAGGTGATGGCTCAAGTACATGGGTCCCTGCCATGCACATGGAAGACCTAGCTTGAGTTCTGTGCTTCTGGCTTCAGCCTGGCCCAGAGTGAACCAGTGAATGGGAGCTTTCGCTCTCTGTCTCACTGCCACTCTGCCTTTCAAATAGAAGGAAGGAATATAGGAAGGGAGGGAGTAGGGGAGGGAGGACGGGGTAGATTGCATAGTATTTGAATCTTACCAGCTCTGAAATTGATGCACTGTTGAAGTTTCCCTCTGGTAGGGCACTTTCCTGTTACTAAACAATGGTTCTCAGTAAGGAGTAGTAGCTATGGCTTCTTCTTGAAATTCTTCCTCAACAAGTATTTTTTGAACACTAAGGGGTATTGGGTTCCTGGACGCAAAAAGACTGGATTCTTGATCTCCAACTCAAGCTCAAATAACCTACCCCAGTGGTCAGTATAGTTGTATTCCAATAAAATTGATTCTCTTTGTAATCCATTGATTTTTACCATGCTTGTGAAAATATCATTGAGAGAAAGGGGTCCTTAATCACACAAAAGCAGTTCAGGACTTCTGTGAGAGGCCAACAAATGGGTTTATAATAGAATGACAGATCTCACCAAAACAATGACTAGGAGATTCAGGAAGCTGCCTAAGAGGGGAAACAAGCTCTTGGCAGCAGATTTCAACTCCACTTGCTTATTGGGATGATGATGGGTGGCCATGAGGTGGTACCCTCTTGTTTTTTTTTTTTTAAGATTTTATTTATTTATTTGAGGGGGAGAATTACAGACAGTGAGAGGGAGAGACAGAGAGAAAGGCTTTCCATCTGCTAGTTCACTCCTCACATGGCTGCAACGGCCAGAGCTGCACCCATCCAAAGCCAGGAGCCAGGCACTTCTTTCGGGTCTCCCACATGGGTGCAGGGGCCCAAGCACTTGGGCCATCTTCCACTGCTTTCCCAGGCCACAGCAGAGAGCTGGATTGGAAGAGGAGCAGCTGGGACTAGAACCGGCACTGACATGGGATGCTGGCACCGCAGGTGGAGGATTAACCTGTGCCACAGTGCCAGCCCTAGATGGTACCCTCTTAAGAGTACCAGTGCCTGGGACCCACCCACCCCCCAAAAGATTCTGGTTAAATTGGTCTGTGGAAAGGAGTGGTTGACATCTATCATAGTGGAAGTGATGCTGAGTTCTTTCTTATAGAAGTAAAGCAGAATGATTAGGTATAAGAAAACGTGGCAGAAGTCAAGGGCTCAGCAAAGGAGGTGTGACCAGTTCTATAGCGCTGGTACATAGACAGGGTCAGTAAGTCCCTTGGCTGACCCTACTTCAGCCCCAGTTCTGCTGCACTCAGCTAGACTGTGACCTTTGAGTAGAATAGAACCAAACTTGGCCACTTAGCAGCTCCACAAACTTCTCTTCCTTCCTCAGCCAGCTCTTTTCCTTGTAGGGAAGATAGATTTCTGATGGTTAAGAATGTGGGCATGAGCCAGCCTGCTTGGGGGCTGATGCCAGCTCCAGCACCATGCAGTCTTTGGAAATTTGCTTAATCTCTTTGCCTGTTTCATTTCCCCATAGATAGTATGAACACCTGACTATTGGCAGGGCCTTTGCTGACTTGCAGATGCTAAGTACCCAAGATATCCCAGGGGTTAGGGGGCAGAGGTGAGTGTCTAAGTGGCAAACAGTCAGGATTGGGAGATAGAGTATGCAGTAGGCACAGAGGGGAACCAAATGAAGGATTCACGTCATTTAACCAGGTCAGAGGAGCATCTGGACATGGGTCTCAGAAAATAATGGGAATTTATAAGGAGGCTGTGGAAGACATTCCGGGCAAAGGGGACAGCACATAGTGAATTGTGGAGGCATAGGAGGGCAGGATGCACTGGGTACCCTGAGCCGTGAAGTAGGTTGTGTTGAGGAAAGCTGATGGTGAGAGAGCAGCCGTGGAACAGTGTTTCTCAGGGGTTTTGCTGCATCCAGTGTGTATTGAAAACATTTGATGTGCTGGGGCCAGTGCTGTGGCGCAGCGGGTTAACACCCTAGCCTGAAGCGCTGGCATCCAATATGGGTGCCGGTTCTAGTCCCGGCTGCTCCACTTCCTATCCAGCTCTCTGCTGTGGTCTGGGAAAGCAGTGGAAGATGGCCCAAGTCCTTGGGTCCCTGTACCCACGTGGGAGACCCGGAAGAATCTCTTGGCTCCTGGCTTAGGATCAGCACAGCTCCGGCCATTGCGGCCAACTGGGGAGTAAACCATTGGATGGAAGAACTCTCTCTCTCTCTCTCTCTCTCTCTCTGCCTCTCCTTTCTCTGTGTAACTCTGCCTTTCAAATAAATCAATAAATCTTTTTTTTTTTTAATTGATGTGCCAATTCCAGGCCTCCTTCCAGGCAAAATGAGGTAGAATCACTGAGGTCAGGCTGGATGTTTGGCAAAGCAGTTAATACACTGCTTGCGCCACCCACATCCCATGTCGAAGTGCCTGGTTCAAGTCCTATCTCCACTTTCAATTCCAGCTTCGTGCTGATGCTTACCTTGGGAGGCAGCAAGTGATGGCTCAAGTGCCTGGGTCCCTGCTGCCATGTGGGAGACATGTATTGAGTTTCTAGTTCTTGCTTTGGCCTTGATCCAGCCCTGGGTGCTGTTGGCATTTAGGGAATGAACCAGTGGATGGAAAATCTCTCTGCCTTTCAGATAAGTAAAAAATAAACATAAATTAAAAATTTTTAAATATCCCTGAGGTTAGAGCCCAGCAATTTGAATTTTAAATGAAGCAAACTATTTGCATATAGGAAAACTAACGTCTGAGCCACAGAAAAGGATGCAAGCGACAGATGGCTCATAGGGACCTGGCGTGTTGTGCTGAAGTCTTGGACTTGGGTAGAGCCTCTGCAGGTTACCTTTAGGTCTTTAGGATGATTACTGTGGACACACTGTAGAAAATGAATGAAAGGAGTAGGCAGGGGTGGCAGGGTCTGGTGGTGGCACAAGAGCATCTAACAGGAGGTAACAGTCCTAGTGAAGACACTTGAGCCAAGATTGGTGGTGGAGAGAGAGGTTAGAGGCATGCCTGTGAATTATCAGCACCTGTATGGCAGGGAGCACTGGGGAATCAGAGAGGAGGCTGGTTGCTTGTTGGCATGAAGGGACCAGTTGGAACTCAGGGAGTCTCTGATAATACACATTTATTTTTTTAAAAAAGATTTACTTATTTATTTGAAAAGCAGAGTTACAGAGAGAGAGAGAGAGAGAGAGAGAGGTCTTCCATCCGCTAGCTACCGGAGTACCACCAATCTGAAGCCAGGAGCCAGGAGCTTCTTCTGGGTCTCCCATGTGGGTACAGGGACCAAGCACTTAGGCCATCCTACTGCTTTCCCAGGCACATTAGCAGAGAGCTGGATTGGAAGTGGAGCAGCTGGGACTTGAACCAGCACCCATATGGGATGCTGGCACTGCAGGCAGCAGCTTTATCCATTACGCCACCACACCAGCACCTGATACACATTTCTTGCAAAGGAGACCTGCCAGGGAGGAGTAGTTGTGCACCCATCTGTCCATGCTTCCCCAGGGGTTAAGCAGACGTGTAAACAGCATGACTGGGGTAATGACATGGGACATCTGTGGAGAACAGAGAGAAAGCCATCAGCATAGATCTGTCTCCTCTCCTTTCTGTGACACTTGCTAAGTAATGATAAAAATCAAAAAAAGATTTGAAGTTTTGGTTCAGGACACAAGTTTCAGTGCAAAGAGTTGAGAGTCATTGTACTATAGCAAAGTATTGATTTATTAAATACTCTGATGACAGAGAAACCTGACATTGACCATGGAGAAATGATGTAATAATCATTCATCAAGAGTACCAAGGTCAGAAACCATGAAAGGGAGATAAAAACTAAAACCAGCCATGTTGTATGTCAGGGAGGGAGACTGACATGTTCTGGATAAGCCCGGCAGTGTCTGCCTTTCAGATGATGTCATCTCGTCAGAACAAGGACCTAAATGACCAGCTAGTGAATTATTCCATTTTTCTGTGACTGACTTTTCCTGTGGTCTTTGTTCTTGAACTTTCTGTTACTTAAGCAATTCAGATCTCCTTATTCAGCCTCAAAGTTACATTTAGCAAGAAAGGATCGTTTTGGTTCCTCTGAGATAGCGGGAGGCAATGATACCACTCACTTCTGTAGTCTGGTATTGGTAGGTTGATTAGGTCATTGCATGCTCTTGAACCTGAATATTTGACCCTGTTGCTAGTAATATCTGGTAGTTCATTGTATAATGTGGCTTTATTAGCTGCCCTTAGGTTCAAATTTGCAGACATTTGTAATTTCCTAAATCTTAAGTTTGTTCTTTATTCCTTCCCATTCTTGTTTTTGAAAGGAATTAAACATAATTTTGATTTCATGAAGTGTCTTATTGTAAACAGCACAGTTATAGAAGTTATTACTGAAATGTCATTAGACTAATTCTGTGTTACATTTTGAAACAAACTTTTTTTAAAAAGATTTTTATTTATTTATTTATTAGAGAGGCAGAGTTACAGCAGGCAGAAGGAGAGACAGAGAGAGAAGTCTTCCATCTGCTGGTTCACTCCCCAGATGGCTGCAACAGATCTGAAGCCAGGAGCCAGGAGCTTCTTCCAGGTGTCCCACGCAGGTGCAGGGTCCCAAGCACTTGGGCCTTCTTCCACTGCTTTCCCAGGCCATAGCAGAGAGCTGGATTGGAAGAGCAGCCAAGACACAAACTGGCACCTATATGGGATTCTGGTACTTCAGGTGGAGGCTTAGCCTACTATGCTACAGCGCTGACCCCACAAACCTTTTTTTTTTTTTTTAAATAAAAATCTACTTAGAAGTATTATTTACATTAGGATTATAGACTCTAGAAAACTGAAAGTGCAAGGTGGTAAAAGCAAGTTTTGGAATCAGCTGGATGGTTCTAGTTTTTTTTTGTTTGTTTGTTTTTGTTTGTTTGTTTTTTGACAAGCAGATTTAGACAGTGAAAGAGAGAGAGACAGAGAGAAAGGTCTTCCTTCCGTTGGTTCACCCACCAAATGGCTATTATGGCCGGCGCAATGTGCCGACCCGAAGCCAGGAACCAGGTGATTCCTCCTGGTCTCCCATGTGGGTGCAGGGTCCAGGCACTTGGACTATCCTCCACTGCCCTCCTGGGCCACAGCAGAGAGCTGGACTGGAAGAGGGGCAACCAGGACTAGAACCAAGGGTGCCAGCGCCACAGGTGGAGGATTAGCCTAGTGAGCCGCAGCGCCAGCCGGTTGTAGTTCTTTCTGTGTCTTCTAGCTGTGTGACTTTGAGCAAATTACTTAACCTTCTGTGCCTCAATATCTCTATCTATAAAATGGATGTATTGATAGTACTTACCCTCAAGATGAAAAGATAAATTATTTTTTACCATCATCCTCCTCCTCATCATCATCATTTACTCCATTTTTGGAACAGCCACAAAAAGCTTATTTTTTCCAGAGGCCTACTGTGGTTTTCTGTACCCAGCTGTCTGTCAACAAATTAACGAATCTCAGCTTTGGAATTAGAATGATCCAGAAGCTAAAGAGAAGGTGATTTTTGAAATCATTTTCTTGATTTCTTGAGCCTTTTCTTGGAAGGCCAGTTGCTGAGTTCCTAGAGTGTCCCACCCAGTTACCCTCCTCTTCTGATATGCAGATGAGAAGGGTTGGGCAATGGAAAGAGACCCTGGGTGGGGCAGTTACTGGATGCTGGTGTTCAGGGGGCCTGACTGCTGTGTGTGTGTATGCAGTCTGGGGCAACCACCAGCAAATTCCATCCGGAACTAACAGAGGCAGACCTGTCAAGGGCGCTAAGACACTGGTATGCAGCCTGATCTGCCCTCATGGGAAAGGAGGGTTAAGGGCCATCTCGCAGCACAGCAGGAAGAACGTAGTCCTTGGGGTTCATGGACTTGAACTTGAAGCCTAACACTCAGCATATTACTTCAGCTTTCTGAGCCTCAGTTCCTCCTCTGTGAAATCAGCACACAGAGGATTACAGAGGACGTGGCACTGCACCTGGCACAAAGTCATATTTTTATGCAGTACAAGCATCCTCGCCACCTCAAAGCACAGTGGGCACAGACTTTGATCTGCTCCAGGAGCCCCCGCTGATGGATGCAGGAAAGAGCCTGATGCAGAGCTGCTCAAAGCCCGGGTCACAGACACAGACACCTACAGGCACAGAATGTCATCATTGGTTTTATGTTACACAGATGGTATCTGGTGTTGGAAGGTGAACTGTGAAAGGAGCCCTTTGGGTGTTGCTCTGAAGCTGTGTGGCCATGATTCCTCCCTGTAGTCTTAGCCGAATGGTGGGCTGCCAGGGTCCCATGACAGGAGAGCTGAACTGTGCCAGATTTTTCTTTTGTTGCTGGAGACCTGTGACCTGCAGTTGCATGCACTTTCATTTTTATACTTGCACAGGTATGTGTGCAAGTTCAAACGCTTTGAATTCACATATGCAAATTTCTATGCCTTAAATCTAGCCCAGGCAGACTTTCTTGTTTGTCTTTTTTTAGAGATTTATTTAATTGAAAGTCAGAGTTATAGAGAGAGGGAGAGACAAGGAGAGAGGTCTTCCATTGACTGGTTTCCTCCTTAAGTGGCTCCAACAGCCAAGGCAGAGCCAGGCTGAAGTCAGGAGCCAGGAGCTTCTTCTGGGTCTCCCATATGGGTGCAGGGAGCCAAGTATTGAGTCATCTTCCACTGCTTTCCAAGGTGCATTAAGGGAGCTGGATGTGAAGTGGAGCACCAGGAAATTGAACCAGCACCCATGTGGGATGCCTGCACTGGAGGCAACAGCTTTACCTGTTATGCCACAGTGCCGGCCCCAGCAGACTTCTAAATAAGGAGGCCCCCAGGGGATTCCAATTCAATCCCATCAAGGTGGCATGTACCAATGCCATCTCACTAGTCCAAGTGATCAATTCAGTTCACAATTGATCATAATGATAGGACTAAGAGTCAAAGGGATCACAGAAACAAGACTAGTGTCTGATAATACTAACTGAGAGAATCAAAAACGGAGAGAACGATCCAACATGGGAAGCGGGATACACAGCAGACTCAGAATGGCAGATGTCCTAGACAGCACTCTGGCCTCAGAATCAGCCCTTAAGGCATTTGGATCTGGCTCAAGAGCCCATGAGAGTATTTTAGGCATGGAAAACCAAGACACTCTGGGAAAAAAAAAAAAAACTAAATGAAAGATCTCTGTGAGTGAGATCCCAGTGGAAACAGTGGGTCATCAAAGAAGGAGGTACCTTTCTCTGAAGGGAGGAGAGAACTTCCACTTTGACTATGACCTTGTCTAAATAAGATTGGAGTCGGCGAACTCAAAAGGCTTCCATAGCCTTGGCAACTCACGACAAGAGCCTAGGGTAATTACTGACATCATAAACAAGAGTGTCAAATTGTTAAGTCAACAACAAGAGTCACTGTGTACTTACTTCTCATGTGGGATCTGTCCTTAATGTGTTGTCCAATGTGAATTAACAGTATAACTAGTACTCAAACAGTATTTTACGATTTGTGTTTCTGTGTGGGTGCAAACTGTTGAAATCTTTACTTAATAAATACTAAATTGATCTTCTGTATATAAAGATAATTAAAAATGAATCAATGTGAATGGAATGGGAGAGGGAGCGGGAGTTGGGAGGGTTGCGGGTGGAAGGGAAGCTATGGGGGGGGAAGCCATTGTAATCCATAAGCTGTACTTTGGAAATTTATATTTATTAAATAAAAGTTAAAAAGAAATAAGGAGGCCCCAACAACAGAGAGCAGAATGGACTGTGTCTGAGGGCACTGGATGGCACCGTGCATGAGCAGCTGTTTGTGGTAGTGCTGAAAACACTGGACTTTTCTATTTACTATTTGCTATTTACTTATTTGAAAGAATTACCAAGAGAGAGGTAGATACAGAAAGAGAGAGAGGTCTTCAATCCAGATGGCTATAATGGCTGGGGCTGAGCTGGTCTTAAACTAGGAGCCAGGAGCTTCTGGGTCTCCCACATAGTTGCAGGGGCCCAAGGACTTGGGCCATCCTCCACTGCTTTCTCAGGCATGTTAGCAGGGAGCTGGATGGGAAGTGGAGCAGCCAGGATTCAAACTGGCACCCATATGGGATGCCTGCGCTGCAGGCTGGGGCTTTAATCTGCTGTGCCACAGTGCCAGCCCCAGAAATTGCTATTTTAAAATCTTGGCAACTGAGTCCATTTCAAAAAATCTGTAGTTTTTAATCATCTGTGAAGTAGATTCTCCCTGATTTCTTTCTTTCTTTCTTTCTTTCTTTCTTTCTTTCTTTCTTTCTTTCTTTCTTTCTTTCTTTCTTTCTTTCTTTCTTTCTTTCTTTCTTTTTTTTTGACTGGCAAAAAAGAGAGAGAGAGAGAGAGAGAGAATGGTGTTCCTTTTCCATTGGTTCACCCCCCAAATGGGTGCTACGGCCGGCATGCTGTGGCTGCCGCGCTACGCCAATCCGAAGCCAGGAGCCAGGTGCTTCCTCCTGGTCTCCCATGCGGGTGCAGGGCCCAAGGACTTGGGCCATCCTCCATTGCCTTCCCGGCCACAGCAGAGAGCTGAACTGGAAGAGGAGCAACCGGGACAGAACCAGCGCCCCAACCAGGACTAGAACCTGGGGTGCCGGCGCTGCAGGCGGATGATTAGCCTAGTGAGCCACAGCACCGGCCTCCCCTGATCACTTTCCAGATTGTCCTGCGAAAAGTCTCTGTTCTGGTGTCTGCTTCCCTTCCCTTTGCGCTCCCCCATCCTGGGTTCTTTAGCCCCTCATTCCTTCTCCCATCCAAGTACTAACCAGGCCAACCCTGCTTAGCTTCCGAGGTCAGACGAGATCGGGCGCGTTCAGGGCGGTATGGCCATCAACTAGTCCCTTGTTCCTTCTAATGAGAGTGACTCAAAATTGGCCAAGATTTTCTTGCATTCATTGAAAAGGCATCTTAAACAATAAGCATCTATAGTGATATTTTTAAGGTGATACTAAACAATGAGCATATACATAAGCATTGTAGATGAGGATGGATTTTCCGTTGGGGGTGATAACAGTTGTTTCTCTGAGGGGGAGAACTTTGAATTCCATTCAGCTTACCAATGCATGTTCTGAAACATAAACATCTACTTATAAGTAAACCTGCAAATCAGCCACTTAGGAGTGTGTCATATATTTTTCTTAGTTATTTTCAGAAACTTGTTTTTCCCTGAGTCAAATACTCCATTCTGTGTAAGGTAGATAAGAAGGAAAACCAGTATGTAAAGACATATTATCACTTCTGTGGGGAGCAATTTTATAAATGTGTGCCTCTGTTTTGGCCTCATAGAGTTTTTGGTTACTTTTAAAATTTAACACACGTTTTTAAAAGGAGTAATTTCTCTTATGATTAAGATGTTTTGCTTCCTAAAAATTAGGGTATTTTTTCAACTTATCTATCCAGTCAATAATAATTCTATATTTGTTATATATCATAATTTTATACATTTCTTTGACACATACCTCCTTAAAATCACTTTCTTGTTTTTAGTTATAGCTTAAAAAATCTTGAGAATGTAGAAAAACAGGTTTTAATAAAGTAATGATAATAAAGGACTTGGTGCAATGTCTGACACTGATAATCATGCAATGCGCCAACAGTTGTAATTGCTATCCCTGATCCCACTGTTATTGTCATGATCCTGATGAGCAGTTGAAGATGCTAAGTCTTAAGTCATAAAAGTCACTATGACTATTTGTAAGTTTTAGAGATAAAAACTTATTAAAATGAGTTCTACCAACCTGAAATCCAACAGAAGTGCAGGGATGGGAGTTGAACAGAGCAATTATAATGTGTCTGTCCCACATCAGAGGATCTGGGTTCAGTTTCTGGCTCCAGCTCCTGGTTCCTGCTTCCTGCCCGTGCACACATTGTGGGGGCAGCAGTGATGGGCCAAGTAACTGAGTTCCTGTCGCCCACCTGGGGGTCCTGGATTGAGTTTCCAGTCCATTCCCCCTCTCCCCCAGCCCTGGCTGTTGCAAGCATTTGAGAAGATGGGAATTTCTATCTTTCTCTCTCTCTCTCTCTCTCTCTCTCTCTCTCTCTCTCTCTCTCTCTCTCTCTCCCTCTTTCTCTCAATTAATAAATGAAAATCTTTTTAAATGTGCAAAGACAACTTTTTTGTTGTTAAGATACCTAAGAACCTATTCTGTGCTGGGAGCAATGCACATGTGAGCTCATTCATTTATTTTATTTTAGGCAACTACTGTATAAGGTTTTCTTTTATAGATGAAGAAACTTAAAATGCTACAAGGTTAAGTGACTTACAAGGGTCACATTACAAGTAAGTGGCAAAATAAAAAAGTGCTGGGATTCTCTGGGTGTGGGCAGGGGGTGAGGGCTGGCAGCCTTCTGGTGTAGCAGGTTAAGCCACTGCCTGTGATGCCAGCATCCCATATGAGTGCCAGTTCATGTCCCGGCAGCTCCACTGCTCATCCAATTCCCTGCTAATGGCCTGGGAAAAGCAGCAAAAGGTGGCCCTAGTGTTTGGGCCCCTGCCACCCACATGGGAGACCCAGTTACAGCTCCTGCCTCATTCCTTTAGCCCGGCCCAGTGCTGGCCATTGTAGCTACCTGGGGATTGAACCAGTAAATGGAAGATTCGCTCTCTCTCTCTCTCTTATCTATCTCTCTTTCTCTATCACTCTCTATCCCTCTATCTCTCCATCTCTGTACTTTCAAGATAAGTCTTTTTAAAAAGTGCTTATAAGTCTGACTATTAAGGTCCTGACTTTCCTCTATAGTACACTGCATCTCATTGATGCCTGCAAGTTATAAGTGTCTTCTTTTTAAATGAGAGTCGGCATGTGAGAGGTTTATGTCACTTGCAACAAGAGAGAATATTCTTAGTTTCCTAAAACTGCCAGCTAAGGAAAGAGAAAGCAGTCCTCTAAGATAGATAGGGTTTTCTATAAAAATAAACAAAGGAGTTTTGTGCCTGGTTAAAAAAAATCTCTTCCTGTCCGTGTTTGAAAGGTGACCTTTCTGGTGCGGCACTGCGAGTGGAATTCATTCTGTAGGATGTGCGTGGGATTTGGGGAGTATGCTGGGAATGACTGATGGATCCATGCCCCTTTTGTAAGTGGCTTGTCATGTTACAGACACTGCAGTGCTGATGTCACAGAGAATGGAGAAAACATAAACGATGGGTATAGCAATGTATCTGTTCAGATTCAGTTTTGCCGGGAATGACGAAAAACCCAAATGCTAATGATTCGGACAAGAAAGCATTTCATTTATCATGCTTGTTATTAAAGAAATGTGGAGTGGGCTGGCGCCGTGGCTCAACAGGCTAATCCTCCGCCTTGCAGCGCCAGCACACCGGGTTCTAGTTTCCAGTCGGGGCGCCGGATTCTGTCCCGGTTGCCTCTCTTCCAGGCCAGCCCTCTGCTGTAGCCCGGGAAGGCAGTGGAGGATGGCCCAAGTGCTTGGGCCCTGCACCCCATGGGAGACCAGGAGAAGCACCTGGCTCCTGCCATCGGATCAGTGCAATACGCCGGCTGCAGCGGCCATTAGAGGGTGAACCAAAGGCAAAAGGAAGACCTTTCTCTCTGTCTCTTTCTCTCACTGTCCACTCTACCTGTCCACAAAAAAAAAAAAAAAAGAAATGTGGAGTGGACGGCAGGGATCTAAGGCAGTTTCAAGATGGTTGAAGTTGCTGGTCTTTGGTTTTTGTTTTGTCTTCTTATCCTTAGTTCATGGCTTTCTGCCTCATGGCCCTAGCTGCTATCATGTTAGGATTCAGCCTATAGGGAAGAGAAAAGGAAGGACCAGGGCACTTCCCCACTCCCTTTACCACACCCATGGGAGTCACCTGTGACATCTCTGCTTAGACACGGTTAGTCAGAAGTTAGTCACTTGTGTGGTTGTAAGAGAAGCTTAGTATTAACCTGGGTATCCAGAGCCCAACCAAAAGGGGTGTGTGTGTGTGTGTGTGTGTGTGTGTGTGAGTGTGTCTGGGGAGGGATGGGATTCTATCAGTAAGGGAGAAGGGAAAGACAGACACTTGGGGAAACTAGTAAAGACTGCAGTAGAAAGAAAGAAAAGGAGTTACCCCTGCAGTGTGGAGAGACAGAGTCTGTTCCAGCATTGCCTGTGTGTCCTTTGTCTAGGACAGAAGTCCTGAAACACACACCTTGGTGGAGGTCCTCAACTCTTCCTCTGAACGCCTGAGTTAGAATGAATGATAAAAATCCATAGGGACCCACATCTTTGAAAAGAAAAACAAAGACAGCCATCAGCCTTTATATTTGGCTGCTTTGCACGCTGCTTTACTACAAATAAGACCTGCCTGTGGAATTAGATCATTCATAAATGGCTACTCCAGACCTGCAATTACTTTCAGCAACTTAGGACTTCCATATGGAAGTCTAAGCTCCCTCACACCCGTATAGATCCCGCAGAACAGACATCAGTGTCAACATTCTTGCGACCTTTCATCAACATACACCCTGGGAAACTTGTCATGCCTGGGAAATCAGTAACTGAGCATGCTGGGGATGTTTAGGGAGCTGGTGGCTCCTCAGCTGTCTTTGGTCACAGTGCCACTTCCTCTCAAGGAGCATTGAAACAATAATGCTAGCAACTTTTTTGAATGCCATCCCCCTTATGTGTGCTATGGCACAACCTGAAATGAAGCTTTGTCCATTCCCATTGTATAGATGTAGAAGATCAGGGATGAATTCATGGGACTTTGCCAAGATTTAGACTTGGGTCTCATGGTCTCTAAAATCCATATTCTTTATCATCATAGCCTCGTACCTTAAAACAATGCAAGGATCTGTTCTGTGTTTCTTTTTGTGTAGTAACCTAAAGAAATTGGATAATTGACTTTTCCTGGTACTTAGAGTTGTGCAGTCATTCCTTGGTGTCTGAGGGGGATTGATTCCAGGAACCCCTGCCATTGGATACAAAAATCCATGGATGCTCAAGTTTGTTATTTAGAAAGATCTCTGAGTGAGATCCCTGTGGAAAGAATAGGCCATCAAAGAAGGAGGGACCTTTCTCTGAAGGGAGGAGAGAACTTCCACTTTGACTATGGCCTTGTCTAAATAAGATCGGAGTTTGTGAACTCAAGAGGCTTCCATGGCCTTGGCAGCTCATGACAAGAGCCTGGGGTGATTACTGACACCATAAATAAGAGTGTCAATGGTTAAATCAACAACGGGAGGCTGGTGCCACAGCTCACTAGGCTAATCCTCCACCTGTGGTGCCAGCACCCTGGGTTCTAGTCCCAGTTGGGGCACCAGATTCTGTCCAGGTTGCTCCTCTTCCAGGCCAGCTCTCTGCTGTGGCCCGGGAAGGCAGTGGAAGATGCCCAGGTCCTTGGGCCCTGCACCCGCATTGGAGTTCAGGAGGAAGCACCTGGCTCCTGGCTTTGGATTGGCGCAGCGCGCCAGCTGTAGCAGCCATTTGGGGGGTGAACCAACGGAAGGAAGACCTTTTCCTCTGTCTCTCTCTCACTGTCTAACTCTGCCTGTCCAAAAAAAAAAAAAATCAGCAGCTGGAGTCACTGTGCACTTACTCCCCATGTAGGACCTCTGCCCTTAATGTGTTGTACTATGCGAATTAACAGTAAAACTACTACCCAAACAGTACTCTGTACTTTGTGTGTCTGTGTGGGTGAAGTCTGTTGAAATCTTTACTTAGTATACACTAAGTTGATCTTCTGTATATAAAGATAATTGAAAATGAATCTTGATGAAGAATGGGATGGGAGAGAGAGTGGGAGATGGAATGGTTGCAGGTGGGAGGGAGGTTATAGGAGGAGAAGCCGCTATAATCCAAAAGTTGTACTTTGGAAATTTATATTTATTCAATAAAAGTTGAAAAAAGTTCATCATTTAAATGGCATAGCATTTGCATATCACCTATACAATCCTCCCATATACTTTTTTTAAAAGATTTTTTATTTATTTATTTGAGAGCTAGAGTTCCAGACAGACAGACGGAGAGACAGAAAGTTCTTCCATCCCTTGGATCATGTCCCAAATTGCTGCAGTGGCCAGAGCTGGGCCGATCTTAAGCCAGGGGCCAGGAACTTCTTCCAGGTCTTCCACATGGGTACAGAAGCCTGAGCACTTGGGTCATCTTCTACTGCTTTCCTAGGCCATAAGCAGAGAGTTGGATCGGAAGAGGAACTGCTGGGACATGAACTGGTGCCCATATGGGATGCCGGCATCACAGGTGGAAGTTCAGCCTACTATGCCACAGCACTGGTCCCCCTCTGATATACTTTAAATCATGTCTAGATTATTTCTGCTATCTAACACAATGTAAATCTGTGTCGACAGTTGCTATATTGCATTGTTTAGGAAATAATGACAAGGAAAAAATGTACATGCTCAATGCAGATGCAATATATTTTTTGAATATTTTTGAACTACAGTTGGCTGAACATTCACATGCAGAATGCAACATCGACAGAGGGATGACTGCCAGGGCTCCCTTGACGCTATCACTGTTTCCTGACTTATAGGTAAAGCCCCATTACAAGGAGCCGTAGGAAATCTCCCTGCTTTAGATCTGAGCGGATTTGGAAACCCTGTAGAGCTGAGCTGGTAAGGGAGGTAAGTTGTAAAGAGCCAGAGCTGGAGGCCTGTTCTGTGCCGGTCACTGCTTTCAAAGGCCTGGGACAGGGAGCCTCCTGATCCATCCAGGGGAGGGGAATACAGTTGTGACCAATGTCTTCCTAAAAAGTATAGCTGCACCACTGAGGACACGGCCAAAAAGTGGAACCGATTCTTAGACAGGGCTTCGTGGCCTGAGTATTCAGTGCCCTCTTCACCCTGTTTCTCTTCCCAGGGCAAGTGTTGGGGTCAGAGCTTCTTACGTGCTGGAGAGCTTTGGTGTCTGCAGAGTGAGCTGGCGCACCGCACACCACAAGGGTAGCTTGTGGGCCGCTTGGATCCACATTTTCCAGAGCTTGATTGTAGTTGCCAACTTTGGCCCCTCTTGTGTCACTTAGGATGTCTTCAGGTCCAGGTCGCAGAGAGCCAAACCCAGCCTCACTTCCCACTGAAGTTTGTTGGCTCCCACAGCTGGAAAATATGGTTGGGAAAAGCTATGACGTTTATTTGTTTCGCTGGCACAGCCGGACTTCACCAAGTGCACTCTGACTTTTGTGTCTGAACCTCTCTGCTCTGTTTTGCGGTCAGCTTCCTTTTATAGCTGTGCCCCTCCCCGCCCCACATACCTGGTGGGTTTCTAGACAACTCCTCATCACGAGGGCTTCACATTTCTTCCTCCCCTCCAGGCAGAGAGGAGAAAAGGCCACTTCCAGGACATCTTTCAGAAGAGCCAGGAAACTAGTTTTCCAGTCATCTTTAGAAAAGTTTCCCTGGTCTCATTAGCTCATAGAAGGTCTTATGGTTATCCCTGAGCTAGTCTGTGAAGCTGGGAGGTAGGGTAATGCAAATTAACCTGGGCTGCACCACAAGCCCAAGCCAGCCCAGCATTTCCAGAAACACCTGGGTTTTGCAAGGGTCAAGGGTCTCTAAATAAAGAAGTCCAGGTTGCTACTAAAGGAGAGTGGGGTTGGGAGAGCAACTTCAGTCCCTATGAAGCTCTTCCTGCCCTGAGGGTCAGCCCCTACCCACCCTGGGCAGCTCCCAGGAACTGGGACTTAGCTTCGCTCACTACTCTTGGAAGGCTGCTGACCCCTAGTGTCTGAGCAAAGCATTAGATCTACAGTCTCAAGGCTTGAGTTTAACTCCTCTCACATGGGGATTCCAATAGCTGTGTCACCTTCACATGCAATGAGGTGTGCAAAATAGAACATCTGGAATTGCTTTAAAGAGTAAATGAGTTGGTGCTGGTGTTGCAGCACAGTGAGTTAAGCTGCCACCTGAGACTCCGGCATCCCATCTGGGCGCCAGTTCAAGTCCTGGCTGCTCCACTTCTGATCCAGCTCCCTGCTAAAGGCCTGGGAAAGTGCTTGGGCCTCTAGAACCCCACATGGGAGACCACAAAGGAGTTCCAGACCCCTAGCTTTGGCCATTTGGGGAATGAACCATCAGATGGAAGGTCTCTCTCTAGCTCTCCTTCTCTCTGTAACTCTGCCTTTCAAATAAATAATTTAAAAATAAATATTTTTAAAAAAACAAAAAATAGGGGCTGGTGCCATTGAACAGTAGGTTAATCCTCCGCTTGCAGCGCTGGAATCCCATGTGGACGCCGGTTCTAGTCCCGGCTGCTCCTCTTCCAATCTAGCTCTCTGCTATGGCCTGAGAAAGCAGTAGAGGATGGCCCAAGTCCTTGGGCCCCTGCACCCATGTGAGAGACCAGGAAGAAGCTCCTGGCTCCTGGCTTCAGATCGGCGCAGCTCCGGTCATTGCAGCCATTTGGAGAGTGAACCAATGGAAAGGAGACCTTTCTCTCTGTCTCTCCCTCTCATTTTCTGTAACTCTACCTGTCAAATAAATAAATAAAATCTTTAAAAAAAATAAATGAGTATAGGGGTGGGCAAAGGTACAGCGGTTAAGACACTGCTTAGGACATTTGAGTGCCAACTTTGCTCCATAATCCAGCTTCCTGGTAATGTACACATGGGAGACAGTATTGATGGCCTGAGTATTTGGGTTCCTGCCCCTCATGTGGGAGACCCGGATTTAGCTCCTGGCTTCAACTTGGCCAAGCCCTGACTGTTGCAGGCATTTGGGGACTGAATCAGCAGGTGGGAGATCTCTGTCCCTGCGCCCATACTCTCTGCCTTTCAAATAAGTAAGTAAATGAATAAAATTTTTTAAAAAAATGACTTTAATTTGAAGTCTCTCCAAGTCCCTTTAAGATCACATATGCAGGCTTCTTGTGCCTTTGCTGACCAGCGTCCCACAGTACTCTCTGTAGCCCTTGTCCCACCTGTAACTAGTCATCCAAGTGCGTCTTCCTCCCCAGATGGAGGTGTGCTCTCAGAGGGTGGAGTCTGGGTGCTAAGCACCCAGCTCCTCCATGCTTGGTGAGCACTTGCGTAAGAGCCCAGCTGCTGCTCAGCTCTCCTTGACCCTTCCTCAGCCACTGCTTTCACTTATAAGTATCAGGTCCATCAGCCTGATTGTATTCACAATAAGAAAACTCAGCAAATCAATTGTTTTGAAAGTGCATGTTATACAAATATGAAACTGTTCCAGCAGCCTGCAATGCACATGTCAGCAGCTGTTTTGATGTAGTACAATGACCACAGTCTGGTCAGATGGCAGAGAAAGCACTCATTGTGCAGGGCTTTCTGCTTTAACAAGATCAACGCGCATTGCTACTTGGAGCTCTACCTTGAGCTAAGCTAGAAGGGCCCTTCTTTGGTCTGTGTCATTGTAGTAACAAACAGGGCTTCTCATGTGCGCTGTGACTTGGGTTGGGGTAGAGAGAAAAGGCAGGGACATGGTCATTATCACATAGAATGACTCTCGAGAGAATAAAGTTTTCGTTTTGTTTTGCTTTCAGTTGACTACTGATTGGAGCGTGTGATGTGGCAGCTCTTGGGCTGGTGGGAAATTTGCGTCAGTCCAGGAGCAGACAGGAGCTGCATTAGCCCTGCAGGGCACCAGAGGACAGATAGGGTTTCTCGTCTGGAGTCTGAGGGTGAGTTGTGGGTAACTGCGGCAGCCCCAGCTGTGGAAGGGACAACAGCTGCTGGGGTTTGGCAGACAGAGCTGTGAGGTCACTCTGGGAGAGGAGGCACAAACCTTCTTTCTCCTCCCCTTCTCAGAAAGGAGAAAAACCAGCAAGGAAGCAACACAGCGACCAGGTGGGCATGGGGAAAATGACTGATAGAATGGTGTGGCTTGACTCTCCTGCGTCTGCCCCTGAACTCATGAACTAATATAGTCCCCAGTCATATGCTAATTGTACCAAGAAGGTAGAAATGTAACCCAGTCATGTGAGCGGGAAAGCCTTTGAGGAGCTATTGGATTGGCTTGGCTTGGCTTGGCTTGACTTGGCTTGTTAGCATAGAGCCCTCATAGTTTGAGTCCTGGTGACTTTATAAAGAGAGAAAGAGATCACATAGACAAGTGTGTGCCCTGTCACTTGCCACATGATAGACTGGGCCACGTCAGGACTGCACCAGCAAGAAAGCCGTCACTGGGTGAACCCATGATGCCCTCAGTCTTGGATTGTGGACGCTAGGACCACGAGTCAAAAGAAACCTCTTTCCTTTCTGAAGGCAGCCTTCCTCCTCCAGTAATTTGTTATAGTTGCAAAAAGCTGGCTACTACACAGAGTGATTAGGAAAAAAAAAAAAAAAAAAACTGTGACATTGTGTCCTAAAGTATTGTGTCAGTTTTGCCAGCCTGATGTTTTCTCTCACTTAAGTAAACTAAATGCTGTTCATTATCAAGATTATCATTGTTACAATTTTGGTATTTTGTAAAGAATAAATATTTGTTTTATTCAGTAAACAAATTTTATAGTTTGACTTTGGAGTCCTCTTTGGAGATAGGTAGCTTTCCTGCATAAATCAAGATTTTATTTTATTATTTCAGTCATTATTTAATGGAGATTAAAAAAAAAACTACTAAAGTTGTAAGCCACTTAAAAGTTGCCAGCTGAGCACAGTCGTCAGTGTGAACCACATCACCTGTTATGAGTAGTATTGGTGCTTCAAGGAGGAAGTGATGGAAGAGGCTCCATATTGGCTCAGTCGCACTGTCAGACCAGTGATGGGATAGTAATGGATGACCCGGTGCTCCTGCAGCCTGCCTACCTGCAACCAGCTTTCCTTTCCTTCCCTTTCCTTTCCTTTCCTTTCCTTTCCTTTCAGGCAGAGTTAGACAGTGAGAGAGAGAGACAGAGAGAAAGGTCTTCCTTCCACTGGTTCACCCCCCAAATGGCCGCTATGGCCAGCACTATACCAATCCGAAGCCAGGAGCCAGGTGCTTCTCCTGGTCTCCCATGGGGTGCAGGGCCCAAGGACTTGGGTCATCCTCCACTGCCTTCCTGGGCCACAGCAGAGAGCTGGCCTGGAAGAGGGGCAACCGGGACAGAATCCGGCTCCCCGACCGGGACTAGAACCTGGTGTGCCAGCGCCGCAGGTGGAGGATTAGCCTAGTGAGCTATGGCATGGGCCACAACCAGCTTTCAGCTTTCAGCTTTCATATATATATATATATATTAATTCCACAGAGGGAGCACACCATTAACAGAGGCACTGCAATGCCAGGTTGATGTGTGAAATGGATAGAGATCCCTATTCCATCTCCCTGCTTCAAAAAGCCATTTAAAATACTGTTCTCAGAGACAGGAAGTGTCTGATATTATACTGGATAGAGCAACGGGTACACTTGGTCTTAGCAAGAAAGCCAAGTAGCAGTGGCCAATGTCTTTTTCACCCTCTTCTCTTTTTCCTCTTCTGGCCATGAAGGAGGTTGACATGTGACCATGAGGACAAGTACCTATGCTAGGGATAGCTGAGACAAAGATAGAAGCCTGGGACTGTAATGACTGCAGATACACACACACACACACAAACACACACACACAGCCCTGGAATTGGCTGCCTGTAGACTCTTATTACATGAAGATAATATGTTCATTGTTTTCTTTTTTAGAGATAAAAGAAACCAATAGAGGGACAGGAGAAGGGTGGGAGAGAGAATTTGCCCCATCTACTGGTTTACTACCTGAATGTCTGCAACAGCTGGGGCTGGGGATGGAATCCAGGTCTTTATGTGGGTGGCAGGGACCTAACTATTTGAGCCATCACCTGCTGCCTACCAGAGTACCCATTAGCAGGAACCTGGAATCAGGAGTAGAAACGGGCCTTGAACCCATCCACTCTAACATGAAATGTGGGAATCCCGAATGACTAACTCAAGCTTTCTAATTTCTTAACAGCTTTACTGAGATATTATTTGTGTACCAAAAATGTTACTTGTCTTAAGTATGCAATTCAGTGATTTGTGGTACATTTGCAGGGTTTTACAAACAGTAGAACATTTTATTCTCCAAAAGTATCCCTGCTACCCGTAGGCGACGAATTCTCATTGCCTGCCTGCTCCCAGCCTCAGGCAACCACTGATTGCTTTCTGCCCATACGTTTGTGTTTTCTGCACATCTCATGTGCAGAGTGATCATTCCTAATCCCAAATACAAAATCTGAAGCTTTTGGGATGGTGACATGACACTCTAAAGGTTTGAGATTTTTGAAGCATTTCCAAATTTTAGATGATGGCTGCTTTGTCAATAATGTCTGTGCAAATACCCCAAGATCCAAAAGTTTAGAAATCTGAAATAATTACTATGATCCCAAGCATTTTGATAAGGGATACTCCACCTATCACTGGAGTCATAGAATATGTAATTGTTTACATCTGACTTTTTTTTTTTTTTTTTACGCTATGCTGGCGTTGGAGGCGGAGGCTTTACCCACTAGGGCACAGAGCTGCCCCCTTAACCCACTTTTATATCCATCATGCTCATGTGTTTTTTTTTAATTTTTTTAAAAAATTTATTTTACAGAGTTATAGACAGTGAGAGAGAGACAGAGAGAGGTCTTCCTTCCATTGGTTCACTCTACAAATGGCCGCTATGGCTGACACTGCACTGATCCAAAGCCAGGAGCCAGGTACTTCCTCCTGGTCTCCCATGTGGGTGCAGGGCCCAAGCACCTGGACCATCCTCCACTGCCCTCCCAGGCCACAGCAGAGAGCTGGACTGAAAGAAGAGCAACCAGGACTAGAACCTGGCACCCATATGGGATGCCGGCGCCGCAGGCAGAGGATTAATCAAGTGAGCCATGGCGCCAGCGCCTATATCTGACTTCTTTCACTTAGCCTTTTGTCTTTACTGTTATGTCAGGAGTTTGTTCATGGCTGTACCACATTTTGTCGATTCGCTTACTGGTTGTTGAGTGTGGGTGGTTTGCAGTTTTGTGGATATTATAAGTAAGGCTGCTGTGATTGCACACAAATCTTTTTACAGGCAAATGTTTTCATTTCTCTTGAGTAGATACAGAGGAGGGGAATTACAGGGACATTCGGTAATTTTCTGTTCAGTTTATTAAGAAAATGTCCAACTGTCTTGCAAACTAGCTATACCATCTTACATTCCCACCAGCAAAGTATGAGGGTTTAGTTTTTCCATACCTTCAGCCATGATTATTTTGTCTTTTTGTTTATACTTTTTCTAGTGGGCATGAAGTGGCATCTCATTGTAGCTTAAATTTTCACTTGCTTTCTGACTAATAATGTTGAATATCTTTTTCTTTTAAGATTCATTTATTTATTTGAAAGGCAGAGTAACAAAGGGAGAGGGGAGAATGGGGAAGGATGAGAGGGAGGGTGAAGTGGGGAAGAGAGAGGGTTGGGGAGATAGAGAGATCAATCTTCCATTGGTGGTTCACTCCCCAAATGGCCACAACAGCCAGGTGTGGGCCAGGCTGAAGCCAGGAGCATGGGACTCCCTCCAGGTCTCCTAAGCACTTGGACTATCTTTTGCTGCTTTCCCAGACTGTTAGCAGGGAGCTGGATCAAAAGTGGAGCAGCCGGTCTCACCTGGGATGCCAGTGTCACTGCCGGTGGTTGAACTCTGTGTCACAACACTGGCCACTGAACATCTCTTCATGTGCTGTTCAGGTTTCTTCTCTGAAAATGTCTGCTCAGCTGTTGCCCATATTTCATTGGGCAGTATGTCTGATTGTTGGTTTGGAAGAGATCTTGTATACTTATGTCTGGGTACAAATCCTTGACCAGGAACAAACTTATGTTGATTTTCTTCTGGAAAATATACCTTTGGTTTACTTTGCTTTTTTTTTTTTTTTTTTTTTTTGACAGGCAGAGTGGACAGTGAGAGAGAGACAGAGAGAAAGGTCTTCCTTTGCCCTTGGTTCACCCTCCAATGGCTGCCGCGGATGGCGCGCTGCGGCTGGCGCACCGCGCTCATCCGATGACAGGAGCCAGGTGCTAGGTGCTTTTTCCTGGTCTCCCATGGGGTGCAGGGCCCAAGCACTTGGGCCATCCTCCACTGCACTCCCGGACCACAGCAGAGGGCTGCCCTGGAAGAGGGGCAACCAGGACAGAATCCGGTGCCCCGACCGGGACTAGAACCCAGTGTGCCGGCGCCGCAAGATGGAGGATTAGCCTGTTGAGCCACGGCGCCGGCCTGCATTTTTTAAACTTTTTTAAGCATGGACGATTTTAGTTTTGAAGAAGTACATGTTTTCAGTTTTTTTTTTTTCTTTCATGAATTGTGCTTTTGGTGTTCAGAACTTTTCTGTAACCCAAGATCATAAAAGCCTGTGTTCTTCTGTAAGTTTCATAGTGTTAGCCTCTACATTAGGTATATGATTCATTTTTGAGTTCTTTTCTTTTTTGGCACAAGGTATTGAAATTCATTTCTCTGCATGCAGACATCCAGCTGTTCCTATACCATCTGTTTAGAAGACTCTCCTCTCCCCATTGAATTACCTTGACACCTTTGTCAAAAATCAATAGGCTATAAATGTAAGTTTATTTCTTGACTGTCAGTTCCATTGATCTTCGTGTCTACCCTTATGCCAGCATCACACTACCGTAATTAATGTAGTCTCATAGTAAGTCTGGAAATTGCAAAGTGTAAATTTTCCAACTTTATTCTTTTTCAAGATTGTTTTTGTTTTTCTGGGTCCTTTGTATTTCCCATGCATTTTTTAGGATCAGTTTGTCAATTTCTGCCCAACAGTCAACTAGATTTCTTTAAAATGTTTATTTATTTATTTATTTTATTTGAAAAGCAGAGAGAGAGCGCGCTCAAGCTGTCATTCATTGGTTTACTTTACAAATGCGTGCAACAGCTAGGGCTGGCGCAAGCTGAAGCCAGGAGCTGGGGACTCAGTCTGGGTCCCCCATGTGCTGGCAGGGACCTGACTACTTGAGACATCACCTGCTGCCTCCCATGGTGCATAACAGCAGAAGCCAGAATTAGGAACACAGCTAGGGCTTGAGCCCATGTGCTTCTGTATGGACGCAGACATCCCGAGTGGTATATTAACTTCTAGGCCAAATACCCACCCCGCTGGAATTTCTGTAAGGATTGTGCTGAATCTGTAGACTAATTTGAGGAGCATGGCTATCCTTCAGCCCAATTACTTAAAACTTAAATTCTCAGCAGCGTTTTATCTTGCACTTACCTTTTGAAGCTGCCAAACTGAAATTCTGACACACTCTTAACTGGATAATAAAATGGACAATACAAAGAAATGGAGGTTGACTTAATATTCATATATGGCAGTTTAATGTGGAGAACAAAGGCCGTATTGTATAAACAAACAGCTTCACAGTGGAGAAAATGGGGAAAAGTGAACTATTATGGTGCACATAATACAGGCACACTGAGCCCAAATGCACCTTTCCATACCATTATAGCACCCTGTGCATGTGAGCCAATAACCCAACATCACTCAGATCAATAATCAGTGTAATTCATTGAAATTAATTGTGGGGGGGACTGGCGCTATGGTGCAGTGAGTTAAGCCATGGCCTGTGGTGCCAGCACCCCCTATGGGCACTGGACCTGGCTGTTCCACTTCCAGTCCAGTTCCCTGCTAATGTCCCTGGTAAAGTGCAGGATGGCTCAAGTCCTTGGGCCCTAGCACCTAAGTGGGAGACCCAGAAGAAGCTGTTGACTCCTGGCTTCAGCCTGGCCTAGCCTGGGTCACTGCAGCCATTTGGGGAGTGAACAAAGAGATGGGAGACCTCTGTCTCTCCCACACTCTCTCTCTAACTCTGGCTTTCAAATAAAAAAAAAAAGAAATTGTCACTTTGTTTATATATGTTGGATTTTCCAAGTACTGTCAGCATAAGGAATTTATACACAATTTCACACATAGTGGCCTAGTATTTTTTCCCTGTGCTAGGTGTCTGTTTAGTACTTAGTGCTTTTTGTTTTTTCAGTTTGCCAAGTATATTCAGTTCCCTGTTTTACTGTTCTTTTTTTAAAGATTTATTTATTTATTTATTTGAAAATCAGACTTACCGAGAGAAGGAGGGAGGGAGCGAGGGAGCGAGGGAGGGAGGGAGGGAGGGAAGGAGAGAGTCTTCCATCCATTGGTTCACTCCCCAATTGACCACAATGGCTGAAGCTGCACCAATTCTTCCGAGTCCACACTGGTACAGGGCCCAAGGACTTGGGCCATCTTCTACTGCTTCCCCAGGCCATAGGGGAGAACTGGATCGGAAGTGGAGCAGCCAGGACTCGAACCAGCACCCATATGAGATGCCGATGCTGCAGGCCAGGGCTTTAACCTGCTACGCCTCAGTGCCACTTGCCCTCCTCCCGTCTTACTGTTCTAACAGCAACACTACTAGGTTTTGGGTAAAATGAGAGTTTTTATTATTCTTGTATTAAAAATGATGAGATGAATATTCACAGAAATTAAATGATGTGTTTAATTTTTGTACATCTGTCTGCAGCAGTTCTTTGCTTTAAAATGAGGAGCTCGGACTTCAAATCCCTTCTTCATTTGTATTTCTACAGTGACTATTGACCACTTTCTTAAACCCTGCAGGGCACAAGGGAATAGAAAACTTTTAGGGGGAGGCTTTTCAGTGTGTTTGGGGATATAAAACCCATACTCATGAAACACACGGAAGCTAAAAGTAGCATAACAGCGCCCACCACCCAGAGACCAAGTTCTGTTGGCCCCTGTGGGAGGCAGACACCAATATGGACCTGAGGCGGGACATGTCCCGAGCGATATGGAAGAAGATGCTGTCAGACAGCTCACATCCGGGACACTCCCTCTCCTGGCTTGGGGAAGGAAGGGCTCCTTCCTTCAGCTGCTGGGAATGTTTTCAGTGAGACTCTTGTCAGGACTGCCTGGGCCCAGGGTGGTGTGCCCTTGTCAGGTGCAGCCCGTATCCAGGGACTGGTTGATGCTGTGACCCACTTTCCCTTCTTGGGTCAACGCTGAAGGGCCAGCGCAGCTCCCCACTGGATCTGCAGTCCTTGCTTTGCACTGCAAATCAGACTCCAGCACCACGCTCTGCCCCGTCCCCCTGCCTCCCCCATTCCCTCTCCCCCCGGCCAGGTGTTGATTCCCAAAGCGCTCCCCCTGTGTTTTAATGGGTTTCTCTGCCTGTGTTTTAATAGGTTTCTTTCCAGGCAGCAAAAACAGCGTGAACAGTGGCTGAGGGGCAGAAGTCCTCTTGGGGATCTAGCAAAGAGGAAATTAGGTGGAAAAAAAAGGGGGGGGGGCAAAGGAGGATTTTGAAGACTGGAAGACTTTATAAGCCTCAGTGAGGGGTCAGCCTAGGTGGGGAACGCCCCGGGGAGCTGGTGCGCCCCGCCATGCTGTCTGGGTTGCTGAGTGAGAATGTCGGAGGTGACCTCGATTCCCGTTGCCAAGCGAGTGTGTCGCCCGTTAATGAATGTTTATATTGCTGTCTTGTCGCCAGCCTTGTGAATTATCAGGCCCCGAAGCCAGCAAGGGACGATCTGAGTTTAGATTTCCTCGCCACCTTTGTGGCTGTGTGACTTTAGAGCTTCCATTTCTCACTGGGAAAATCGGTGTGTTTTGAGGACAGAAATAATCCTAATTTCAGGGGCTATTCCCTAGAGTTGTGGCCGCAGAACTGTGGGTGACATTGGGCTAAACTAAGTTGAATGAGTTTTTTTGCTGTAGGCTTTCTGCCTTCCTTACACTGCTCTGACTTGTGACTCTCAGTGAGGCTCACCTTGTGCCCCCAGGGAGAGTTCTCCAGCTCCCAGCACCTGCCAAGGATCATCTAACAGGCTTGCGTCCTGCTGGAATTATGTTGAGAAGGCCTGGCCTGTCACACAGTAGGCAGCTGACAGGTGTCAAGCTGATCTCCATTGTCACTGTGTTCTTAACGAGAGAACTTAGTCTTGGCCGGTGCCGTGGCTCAATAGGCTAATTCTCTGCCTGCGGCACCGGCACCCCGGGTTTTAGTCCTGGTCGGGGCGCCGGATTCTGTCCCGTTTGCCCCTCTTCCAGGCCAGCTCTCTGCTGTGGCCAGGGAGTGCAGTGGAGCATGGCCCAAGGGCTTAGGCCCTGCACCCGCATGGGAGACCAGGAGGAGGCACCTGACTCCTGGCTTCGGATCAGCATGGTGCACTGGCCGCAGCGGCCATTGGAGGGTGAACCAACAGTAAAGGAATACCTTTCTCTCTCTCTCTCTCTCTCTCTTTCTCTCTCTTTCTCTCTATCACTGTCTAACTCTGCCTGTAAAAAAAAAAAAAAGAAGAAAAGAAAAAAAAAAAGAACTTAGTCTTACAGTAAGCTGGGATCTCCCAGAAACATGCCAATATGTCCCCCTGACTGCAGAGCTTGAGATTGTGTTGTGCTTATTTAAATTGAAATTTGGTAACGAATAATACACCTCGAGGATGCCTCCAAATCACGTATCCAAGACCCATCCATGTCTTTTAAAGAGGGAGACCATCTCAAGCCTGGAGACCGGGGAGAAGCCTGGGTTCCCGGGGCTCTCCATGGGACCGGCCGTGGCCGTCAGCACGCTGTGTGGAAGCATACGGTGGCTGCCAGGAGCTAAAACAGTTGCTGCAGCTGTGTCTGCCCTGGGGGAGCAAGGAACGCGACTGCCGTGGCAGATTTGTCCCTTGACAGCACTGCCGTCTTCACCGGAGGCCAGAGTTAAATGTGACTTATCCACCCCTTTTGCTCTGGAAGGCAGGCCAGGAATGAGGAGCGCACCTGAGCTGTGTTGAGCGTGGCACCCCAGCCTCAGCTCCTCTGGGCTGTCTGTGCCGGCCCCTCCACTGTGGGCAGTGGTGGCAGCCTGCAGGCACACGCCCGTCATCCCTCCCTGCTGATTGTTCCCCAGAACCATCACCAAGCCTTGACCGTTTTACCTTCTAAATGTGTCTCAACATTTCCCCGTCCATATGGCAGACACCTTCCCAATTCTACTGACACTATCACCTCTCACCTCTACCACTGCAGCCTGTCCCTGTGCTCTAGCAGCCTTAAAATCCCTGCTGTAGTCTGCCTGTCTGCCCGCCTATTCAGGTGTGACCCCTTCCCAGACCTGCTGGGAGACAAGCCTGCGCTCCCAGAGGTAGCATCCCAGGCACCCCGTCTGGACCTACTCTCCTCTCGTCTCATTTCTCCCACTCCCTTGTGCTCTGACAGAACCAGTCTGCTGAACTGCTCACTGATGCTGAGCCCAGCTTTCAGGGCTGGGAAGCTATGCTCTTACAGAACCTCTGCCTCAGTGTTCTCTCCACCCATCCTCACCTGCCCACGTAACCCCTGCTCATGACTGAAACTTGGCTCAGCCATCACTTACCCCAGAAAATTTCTCCTGATCCCTCCTCCCCCAGGCTTGGTTAGGTACCCTCGCCAATTATATTAAGAATCATGACATAAATAAATGATATAAATATGTGAAATATAGTGCGATGGTGTGTGTGTGTGTGTGCGTGTGTGTCTGTGTGCGCACATGCCTTGAGAGTGGCTATGTCTTGTTTCACTTTTGTACTCCTTGCACCTGTTACCATACCTGCTTTATCTGAAGCACTCAACAAATGGGTAAAGGAATTAAACATCCACAGTGACAGAAACCCAGCTCCCGGTGGACTGTTGGCATCAGGACAGAATTCTTTTTCCAGATGGCAAACAGTCGCCGTGCCTGGCTGGTGAGGCCCAAAGGGAGAGACCCAGCGAGAGCAGTGCTGGGTGGATTCTAATAACCTCCGTGTCGTCCAGAGCAGTGTGGACACCGAGTTACCTGGTTTCTGGTGAAAGAACGGTCACTCTGAGAAGTGCTTAGCTGGGTTTAACGTGATTGTCTCCCTTTTGTGTGGCCTTTCTGTGTGTCAGCCTGCGTCTGTGCATCTGAAGATGTCTTTCTGAATGTCTGCCATTGGGTTCGGTTTCCCTTATAGTTTTCTAAGAAAAGAACATGTTCTTACGGCAGATTTGATCAGAATCGAGTTAAACCGTGTGACCCCGTGGTGAAGTACTGATTCAATGAACGTCTCCCTGAAAGCCCTCCTGTGACAGAAGAGGAGGGATCGCATGTCACCCGCCACCTGGTCAGACTCCTGCTGTGCTTGTCACTCTGTCCTTCCCAGTCCCGCATTCTTTTTGTTTTGCTTTAAAGATTTTATTCATTTATTTGAAAGAGTGACAGAGCAAGGGAGAGGGAGGGCCAGAGAGACAGAGATCTTCCATCCACTGGTGTACTCCCCAAATGGCTGCAACAGCTGGGGTTGGGCTAGGCTGAAAGCAGGAACCCAGACATGTGCATGGCAGTAGCTCAAGTACTTGAGCCGCCACCTGTTGCCTTCCCAGAAGCATTAGCAGGGAGCTGGATAGGAAAGTATCCAGGACTTGAACCACAGCTTGTATGGGATGCTGGCAACGCAAGAGACAACTTAACCTGCATGCCCCAGTGCCAGCCCCTAGTCACGGGTTCTGAGACTCATTATTGAATGGCCAGAGACATGCCATTTCCCAGTGCACACATTGTTTTGCTTTTCTATCTTATACCTATCTACCTGGGCTCTGCAGTGTCCAAGAACCCAAATTTAAAGTACTGTGTGGTCCTCTCCCACTCAAACAGTGCTAAGACAGATCTGGGAGGTAAGCAATCAGCAAACAAGTACCTCTGTCATATTTAAATGTGGCAGGTGCTGTAGGAAAAATCAAACTGGGTCGGGATGGGCAGTGCAAGGACAGAGAGAGACAAAGAGACAACTTGACACAGGGTGGCCAGGAAAGACCTCCCACTTAAAGCGACACTGAGGAGAGATAGGAAGAAAGTCTGGAAGCAGTCACAGAGACATCTGGGCAAGAGACATCTGCAGCTGAGAGCGAAGGCCCTGGAGTAACAAATTCACTTCATCACAGATTAAGAGGGCTTGTGGGCAGGGCTGAGTGTGGAGAAGAGCAGGTCATATTGGTGCTGGAGGACCAGTAGTGTAGGTCCCTGCAGGCTCTTAGCAGGACTGTGGCTTCTATTCAGTGATTTGGGGGCTGCTAGAGGATTCTGAGCAGAGAGGAGAGGGGAGTGTTGGAATCGTTATCTTTCCAATGAAGTGCTCTGGCTGTTTTGTTGGATAAGCCAAGGTAAAGGGCAGGATCAGGCAGTCTGGATGGAAGACCTTAGTGGTAACCCAGTGAAAGTTGATGGGGTGGTTCAGAGCAGAATAATAACAGTGGAGGTGGGACAAAGTGAGAACATTCTGCATATGAAGATTCAGCCAAAAGGATGCCCTGATAGGTTGTGGGACCTGAGAGTCAGGGAACAAAGTTCACCCCCAAGCTTTAGGCTGAAACAACTGGAAGCACGAAGCTGTCGTTTCCTGAAATGGGGAAGGCTGTGGGTATAAGGAGGTGAGAGTTAGGGGAGATCCAGAGTTCTTTGAGTCTGATGAATTTCAGACACCTATTAAATGTGCAAGTGGAAATGGTAAGTACACAGCTGGATGGAGAAGTTGAGTTCAAAGAAAGGTGTAGGCTGGAGATAGAAATTGTGAGGTCACCAACCAAGAAATTGGATGACATTTCCAAGAGCGTGAATTTAAATAAAAAACAACTTCCAGGATAGCGTAGGATATTCTAGTGCATCATCTGCCCAGTAAAACTCCTAGGAGGTGGAAATCTTTCAGTCTTCACTGTCCAGTTCAATGCCATTACACATGTGGCTATTAAGCACTTAAAACACAGCAAGCACAGATTAAGGAACCAAAGTTTCAAGTTTAATTAAATAGCCATGCACAGCTTGTGGCTACCATATTGGTCAGCGTCACTCCAGTGGGTGAAAGTGACAGAAATGAGAAAGGATCAGCAGAGGAGAGCCCTGTACTGCAGGGAAAGAACCAGAGGACAAGGTTGTCTCAGACACTGACCGTGTTGGGTACTGCTCATAGATACAGTACGAGGAAGCCTGGGAATTGGTCTTGGGACATAGGAAGGTGTGGCAGTTTCACTGGCAGGGTGGAGACAAAAGCCTCACTGAAGAATACTCAAAGGAGAATAAAGGAGAAGAGAAACTGTAGACAGCAAGTCTGGGCCACCATTTCAGGGAGTTTTGTGGTTGTCTAGGAGAGCATGAGAGTGAATTGGCCAGGGACACATAGAGGAGGCCAGGCTGCACCACAGGTGTACTTATTTGAGGCTAGGGGTCATCAACTTAAAATGGGATCAGTTAGTATTTTTATATATTTTCCCCAGCCACACAAAGTAGCCTGGAAGCAGGCACAGAGTAGCAAATAACTGAATTTATTCACAGTTGGGATTTAATCAAGTGAATATGAAGTGAGAGTGTGGTGGTTCCATGGTGGGTCATGAGACCTAAGATTTGTAGAGAGAAGGCAGGATATAATGGGAGGGGTGGTGATAGAAAGGTGGACAGTATAGGGGTGATTGAAGAATTATTATAATTGGGTTAAGTGGAATGAGCTGGAATACCAGTGTGAAATTGTTGGAGAATGGGAGACTTGACAAAATTAAGGAGGACGTGCAGTTCTTGGTTTGACAAAGTCAGTGGTTGACCACGGGGATGGGTGTAACTGAGATAGATGGAGCGGGCGCCACAGCTCACTTGGCTAATCCTCCGCCTGCAGCGCCGTCACCCCAGGTTCTAGTCCTGGTTGGGGCGCCAGATTCTGTCCTGGTTGCTCCTCTTCCAGTCCAGCTCTCTGCTGTGGCCCGGGAGTGCAGTAGAGGATGGCCCAAGTCCTTGGGCCCTGCACCCGCATGGGAGACCAGGAGGAAGCATCTGGCTCCTGGCTTTGGATCGGCGTAGCTCTGTCTGTAGCGGCCATTTGGGGGGTGAACCAATGGAAAAGGAAGACCTTTCTCTCTGTCTCTGTCCCTCTATCTCACACTAACTCTGCCTATCAAAAGAGAGAGACAGAGAGAGAGAGATGGAAGAAGGAGGAATTTGCAGACCCAAATTCTGGAGGGATTGTCTAGCAGATTTCCTGGGAAATCCGCAGGGATTTTAAGAGACCTGATGTTGGGAATTGACTCTTGTATGCAGCAGAGAAACCTGAGGAGGAGTTGGTGGCTAGCACTAGGCAGGCTGACTAGGGTGCAGCAGGAGTCTGATGGAGGAGATGCAAAGCAGCGTGTTGGGGAGGAGGAGCAACTGACTGCAGTCAAGGCAGTGGCAAGGAAGACACCTGCCCACCCACAGGCCCTGTGGCAGGAGGGAGCTGGCAGAGGCAAGAGCCACCATCTGAAAAAGCCTTGAGGGAAGACAGCACCTTCAAGTTCTTCCCAGGGAGAGGCAATGAAGGCAATGTTCCCTGAAGTAAGCCCATTGGATGAGCATATGGAGGCTGGTGGGGGGGTGCATGGAAGGTAGTCAGAGAAGGGATGTACAGAACCCCATGGAAAGGAAGTTAAAGTTGAGGAAGCATAACTTGGAGTCAGATGCGCTTTGCGGTAGGCTTGATAGTCTCCAAGATGGGTAGTGGAGGTGAAGCTGCTGGCATCTGAGGTCTGGGACGAGTTCCTTCCCAGAGCGTGCAGATCTTGGGGTCTTCGGGCCAGCAGCAGTGGGGGATGTGTGGCATCATGAAGAGAGTGTGGGCCTTGAAGGAAATTTCATCCAGAACTGCAGAATACCCCCAGATATCCTGTAGTAGCTGTATGTCTTAATCTACTTCTTCTCAACTCGAAGCAATTAAGCCTCAACTCAGTGAGCTCCTGCTTCTGTAGTATGGAACTAATCCTATACCGGAGCTCAATGTAGGAGCAAGAAAGAAAGATGGTCCAAGTCCTTGGGTCCCTGCACCCGCATCGGAGACCCAGAAGAAGCTCCTGGCTCCTGGCTTTGGATCGGCTCAGCTCCAGCCATGGCAGCCATTTGGGGAGTGAACCAGTGGATGGAAGACCTCTCTCTCTGTCTCTACCTCTCTCTCTAACTCTGTCTTTCAAATAAATAAAAATAAATCTTTAAAAAAGAAAAAAAAAAAAAAAACAGTGACAGTGCAGGGTCTACCTGGAGCCCAGCAACTGGCAAATGAGAGCTTGGGAGAGTCAATTGCTCTCTCCTCCCTCAGATCTCTATTGAATTTCATTCCTTCTGAGGCAGGTTCTAGCTTTGATATCTGCATGCTAAAGTCAAAGATGCTTTTTCCTTTCAAGGATCAGAACTCCTGTAGTTCTCAAGCTAAATGTTGCTATGTCAGCTGGGTGCCCATCTCCTCCCCATGTGCCCACCTGGGACAGGCTTCATGGGCACATGACCTCTGCCAGTGTTGGAAAGCTTTGTTCTTGGTTTAATGCTCAGCTGTTGCTTGGCTGAAATTCTTAATTTTTGAATAAGGAGTCCCCTTCTTCATTTTGTTCAGAGATCTGCGAAGTTTGCAGCCAGCCCAGTACCCATTCTAATACCTAAAAAACAAATACCTGGGGGCCGGTGCTGTGGCAGAGCAGGTAAAGCTGCTGCCAGCAGTGCTGACATCCCTTATGGGTGCCTGTTCAAGTCCTGGCTGCTCCACTTCCAATCCAGCTCTCTGCTATGTCGTGGGAAGCAGTAGAAAATGGCCCAAGTCCTTGGGCCCCTGCACCCACATGGGAGACCCAGAAGAAGCTCCTGGCTCCTGGCTTCGAATTGGCACAGCTCCAGCTGTTATAGCCAATTGGAGAGTAAACCAGCGAATGGAAGACCTTTCTCTCTCTCTCTCTCTCTCTCTCTCTCTCTCTCTCTCCCCCTTTCCTTCTCTCTGCTTTTTTTTCAAATAAATAAATAAATAAATCTTTAAAAAAGCAAACAAATACCTGGGGTGGGTATTTGGCCAATTGGTAAAAATGTTGGTTGAGACTTTCATATCACATATTGGGATTTAATACCCAGCTCTAGTTCCTGACACCAGCTTCCTGCTAATGCAGATCCTTTGAGGCAGCAGTTATGAGTTTATTGACTGGGTTCCTGTCATCCACATGGGAGACCTGGATTGCATTCATAGCTCCCAGCTTCAGCCTGAACCAGCCCTAGCCGTTGCAGACATCTGGGGACTAAGCAAGTGGATGGCAGCACTGTCTGTCTGTCTCTCTGTTTTTCTTGCAAATGAATAAATTTTTAAAAAGATGACTGGTAAAATGTGACCATGAGCAGCTGGGTAGTTTGATTTATCATCCCATCCATGTGTCAGCATTTCATTGATGAAGGATATTTTGAAAGTAGTGGAAAACACCTTAGCCATGTGATTTGTAAATAAGAAAATAATTGAGCATATCTAAAACCTTATGAACTCCCAATTCTTAATCATATTTTTTTCAGCCTGCAGAACTAGTGTCACTTTCAGAAGAATTCTTCATCTATTGTCATTAGCCCCATGTATTAATAAGTCAGAAATCTAAAAATTATTGTTAACTTGAAGTGAAGCATGACTGAATTACTATCATTCATGCCAAACAACATCGAATCCTTCTTTGAGAACAATTCTGACTGGGTGTAGGGGCTCCTATTGTTTCTACGGGAGACATTGATTTGCTCTTGGGTGTCAAGAGCCATGGCCTTGGGGTAAAGAAGGAGATACCCTGGGCATGGCCACACAAGCACCCATGCCAGACTGGATCATCATTAATCCCAACAGACAAGATGCTGGCCTTACTCCGCTTGCCATCTTGGAAGAGCTGAGTCCTGACACACATCACCTTGCCATCAACACAAATTAGGGAGACTAATGCTAAGTGAAGACTCCACACGGGCTTTCTTGATTCAGCAGTGCCAGACCTGTACTACATGCACTCTTGACCCGGAGTCAGGATTAATTTATCACCAAGACAAGGCAAGCAGTGCCTGGAATACTGAAGCTTTAGAGGTTCTTCACTGTGGAAATCACAGGTGGTGCTGATGCTGTACTATGGAACCTGGAAACGTTTCCTAGCGAGAGCACACATTGGGAGTAACGATTTACACCACACGCGGCATTTCTTCTTCAGATGCTAGAATTCTTTCTGGAAAGCCACAGCCTAAATACTTTTTGTTTTAGCTGTCTTTGATTGTTTTCCTGCCTCAGAAAGCAAACGTGCTGCTGCCTTTTTTTTTTTTTTTTTCCTTTTTCCCCTACTGTAAGCCTCCACAAAGGCAGGCAAATCTACAATGTTCAGTCTTTGACAAATCCACTTTGTCTTCCTCCTGGCCGTCTTGCATTCTGTTCTTTTGCTTAGAAGACTACTTGGGACACTGTATGGCTCCTTACATGGAAGAATTCCAACTCTGTGCACTTATTAGGCTTTGGGGGTGCCCAAGTTGGCGATATGCAATTTCTTGCCTATTTTGCCAGGCTATTCCTTCGAAGTAAAATGTCTTCACCTAAGGTGACAAATTGAGATAAAAAAAAAAAAAACCAACAACCACGCACACACAGGAGGCCTCTCTCTCTCTCTCTCACTGATTTCAAATTAAATTGGGGGTGGCTGTGTCATACTGTACTTCAGTAAGTGTTGACCTTACCTGGGGAGCTGTAAATGATTCTTTAGCTGGCCCACTAAGTGCTGTCCCTGAGGCAGATCTGCAAAGTGAGGGAGCCCTCCCCACCCCCAACTCACACAGAGGCTGCCAAAGCAACCACGAGGAGGGAAGTGCAGCCCAAAGGCCTCCCCCAGCCAAGCTCATAAACGGGCCACCAGCCACTGAGCCCCCAACTGAACTTTACCTGCTGCCTTGAGATGAACGTGTGGACATTTGACCAGCCTGGCCGCGTGCTGAAGTGAGTTAGTAACAGATGGTTCCAGGCACCCTCCTTCGCTGCAAGGCTGTGAAGTGGCAGAACTTCTCTGGAATTCCATTCATTCGTTCATTCAGCGAGGTAATGCCTATCTATGCCTGGCCCTGTGCTAGATGCTGGAAGTAAATGACAGACAAGATAGGGCCCCTGCTCCCTCATGGAGCAAATCACCCGTACAGATCCCCCCAGTGAATTACTATTACCAACTGTGGTAACTGTGGAGAAGGAAAACTGTGTGCTCACTGAACTTCAGCCAGGGCCTTCTTTCCACTGAGGTCTCCGGAAAGGCCCCCTACCAAAGCAAGAGAAGATTCGTCTTGGGTGCAGGGGGCCGGGTGACCAGATTGAAAATCAGCTTGTGTGAAGGTCCTGAGGCAGGGATTGCCCTGGCCGTGCCAGTGTGCCTAGGGGTTGGTGAGCATGATTTCGAGAGGCGCCACAGGAGTCTGGAGGGTAGACGGGGCCCACAGCAGCGTTAGGGATTTAGGATTTCGTGTTAAAGTTGCAGAAAACCACCGAGGAGCTGTAAACCAAGATGGACACAATCTGATTATGCTTTTCTAAGTATTTTTTAATTCACACAGGGAAGACTGCGAGCCCATAGTGTTTTATAGCACCTTGGGAACTACACCAAGGAGCATGAAACCATTAAAATGATTCAGTCAAGGGCAGCCCAGTAGTATGGGGTGCTAAATTAGTTTCAGAGTGATATTTTATATATTTATGCCACCTAAAATTAGTGTCAAGGATCTGAGTTCTTAGCTGTAGCAACACCTCCACCAAAGAAGTCACTTCTGTTCTTTGGAAAATGAAGTTGATTTTTAAAACTTTGCAACAAAGTACGAGGAGCTTGAACTGTCCGTCCACATATCCGGTGTTGTCTGCAAAGCTCAGGCACACCTGTTCAGCTGGTCACACTCAGGCTGGGTGTCAACACGCTTGGAGAGAGAGAGAGGAACAGGTGTTTGGGCATCATGGATCATGTTCATTTTCCTGATGGTTTTTCCCTTGAATGAGTGTCAAGAGTAAGAAAAAAAAAAAAAAAACTCTACCATCCCTCAGCATCCTGTCAGATGAGGGGAAGGGAGAGAGAGAGAAGTGAGGTCAATAGGACTAGACTCAAAGGGACTGCCCATTTCAGTCTTGTCAGTCTTAGTGGATAATGAAAAAGCCCAGGAACATTTCATGGGCCCAGCTGATGTGTCTGCCAGAGGCTGTCCTTGCTATCTGCAAAGGAAATGGCATTAAGCTGGAGAGTTCCAGAGGAGTGAGAGTGTTAGCAGGTGTACTTACCGCGGAGGAATCTCCACAGCTGATTTTAACATTCCTCTCTGACAGTGAGCTCATTCATTGTTGGAGTAGCCTAACTGCCTAAGCAGTACCTTTCTGTGCCAAAAGAACTTGTTTCTAAAAAATAAGACTTTCTTAATTCAACCGCTTGAGGTTAAAGTAAGTTCACGAGGCCATTAAATGTGTGTTGGGCATTTTTTACTAGGCTCTGGGAGATTTCTTGGATGTGTGTTTGTTCTCCCATCTTTCAGCAGCTGAGGTCATTTGAACATCTCTCCTGGGGAGATGAAAAAAGAGAAGGATTGTAGAAATGCCCGAGTTGCCGCTTCACTCGCCCTGGAAACATCAGCTGGGAACTGTACCTGGAACCCTGCGGACTAATTCCCATTCTGACTCATCACAGGTCAAACCTCCCCTGTGTTTTTAGTACAATGATTTAAGGGCCACTGATGAATTTTGGCAGTTCCTTAGCGATTGTGTTAATAGCTTAATCATAACATGCTGTTTCTGTCCTATGTTCAGTAACACACTTAGGAGGCTACATCATTAGTTGATGTGCAGGTAGTTTCAGAAAGGCAGGCTGCGTAAATTATTGTTTCCCTTTTTCTCATCATTATCTTACTTTATACCATGAAATAAACCTTTTAAGAATAGTAATTGTGATTTTCATAATAAATTAATGATCTAAGATGTCTAGTTTCTAAAATGTTTCACATGCTCAGTATAAGCAAGGTGGAAAAAGCTTGCTACCTTTATGGTCAGTACATTTATGTAAGGAAGACCTTGAGTTGAGATCTACCTCTTTTTAAAGATCTATTGATTTATTTGAAAGTCAGAGTTTTTTTGTGGGGGGGAGAGAAAGAGAGACAGAAAGATCTTTCTTTTTCTGCTTTACTCCCCAGATAGCCACAGCGGCTTGGGCTGGACCAGGCCGAAGCTGAGCGCTTTTTGCAGGTCTCCCACGTGGGTGGCAAGGGCCCAAGCACTTGGGCCATTTTCCACTGCTTTTCTGAGGGCATTAGCAGAGAGCTGGATCAGAAGTGGAGCAGCCAGGACTTGAACCAGCGCCCATACAGGATGCCAGCACCACAGGCAGCAGCTTTACCCACTATGCCACAACACTGGTCTCAAAATCTATTTTTTCATGACTCATTCAATGCTGCATACTATGATATTAATTTTATAGCTGATTCAGCAACCTCATCATTTAAAATGAATTCAGTTTAAAAAGACTACCACCTGACAGCCAGAGAATTGCAGTGTTGTGGGGAATGGCAGGGATCTGTTTGTGAATCAACCCATTAAATAGATGAAGAAATGGAAGTTCACGGATAGAAGCAATTGCTCAGGAGAACACACTTAATAAAGGAGCAGTCAAGCCCAGAACCAGGCCTTTCTGGTCCAAGGCTGCATCAATTCCAGAACCATCAGAAATGGCTTGTAACTTTACGTGTAAAATTTACGTGTAAAGATTGTAACTTTACGTGTAATATTTCAAATTCTTACTAATGTAACTTAAGACATGTATTTATATAAAAATCATTATTAAAAAATATTGAGATGTCAATAAGACGGTGCATCCTGTGTGTTGTAATCTCTGCCCAGTTTGAACTAGTTGAAAATACAGTTGTCCACTAGAGGGCACCTCTCCTCAACAAGAGCGCAGTCCTCCTTTTCCCCTGATGCTCTGTTAACCTGGTTTTCTTTAACCACCACCATCTGGGAGAAGTGTACAGGTTTTTTTGTTTGTTGGCTGGTTGGGTTTTTTTGTTTGTTTTTTGTTTTTTTAATGGCCAGGCGTTCCACGCATTGCTTTAGCTAGAAACACTTAATATTGGTAGGCAAGGGTTTCTGGGCTACTAAAAGACCGGGAAATGGCTAGTGTAAGGCGTGTCCCTTACACATATGCACACGCCTGCACGCACACATACGGTGCTTGGCAGCTTTGGGCAAACCAAGTTACTTCCACTTGGAAAGCCTTTAGATAGTGCTGGCAGGTTACCCTACTTTTCCTTTTCTATCACGGCTCTCTGATTCCGGAAGCTGGTAAATAGAGACTAAAAGGAACAGTCCTCAAAAGCTGACACAGATTAGGGACGAGACATAGATTTCATCCAAGTTTACCTATGCGTCTGTTGCTGTTTTTCTCTAGCATGTGAATTTCAATCAGCACCAGGCAGAAAATACTATGGGGAGAGGAGTAGGACTGTGTCCAATAAGCAAATCCTTGGGCAGGTTCTATTGAAATATAAACCATCTCATTATTCTAGAGAGAGAGGGCAGCTGCCTGCCACAGCACTGCCCGATGCATCAGATTGCAGAATGTCTGTGAAAACCTAGGCTTGAGGGAGGTATTAGTAGAGACTAATTTGTACCTATTGTGTGATCTGTTAAACCCTTTATCTCCAACCCCCAAAAAATCCAATTGGAAATTCAAGAGCTCTGAAATATGGAAATAATTCAGAATATATCTAGAGATGAGATTGTCTACAGGGTTTCGGAGATGAGTTGTCCTGTAAAGCTGTGGAAAGAAGAATATAACTTCCATGGGAATTGGAGTGAGTCCATCCCCCTCATCATCTGTGTGAAGTTGTTCTCTTCACTTCCTCACTTGTGGCATCGGCACGTTTATTTATCCTGCTACATGAAGCAGTCTTTTACAGTCCTCAGAACAGTGGAATTTCTAACCGCGCCAGTGCCTGTGAAGGTGGTGGCTCCGTCATGTCCCGTCTAGGACGTCACGCTTGTACGCGGCCAAGCAGGAAAATGGTCGGCGCTGCCCAGGAGCCCCCTTGGGTTCAGTGCCAGGTCAGGGTCAGGCACAGCTGTTTGAGAGTCTCTCATCAAGCCCAAGGGTGAGTTGTGCCTGACCAGAAACTACTCAATATATCAGATGAGAAGGTCTTTGATGACCTTTTGTAAGTGTAGGTAGTCTGCCTTCTCTTCTCTTGTTTATAATAAGAAACGTGAGGAATCACTATATATTGTTAGTAAATAAATTTTGAATAAATCTCCTACTACTTTGCTGTCAAGCTCCAGAGTGTGTTTCATGAAGACTATCCAGGGATCACAGGGCATGCTATTAACGAGAACTCTGTTACCTCTTACAACTGCTTCTCTGTGAAACAGGATTCTTTGATGCGGCATAACTAATGCACAAAGTAGTGAGAAAAGCACAGTTGGCACAAGATTCTGGCATTCGTAAATTCTATTTTTTATTTTTTTACATGTGACAAAGAGCTTTATGTTCTCATTGAAGGGCAGAATAGGTACCTATAAATTTCAACTCAGAATGCTATCCTGATAAACATATTTTTCTTTGTTTTGCATAGTGATTTTCATTTTTAAAGTAGATTCCAATACTTAGAAGGAAAAGTGACAACCATTGGTTCATACTAACAATTTGCACAGGAAACTGTTTTTTTAAAATAACCTGCATAAATGTCACTAGGATCAGTCTAAAACGTTGGCAGAAATTAGTTCACACAGTTCGTAAGACTCTCAGGTGAGTTGCTTATTTATAAGAATAAAAAATCATAACCTGTCTCACTTTTATCTTTCTCCTGTGTTCCATTTCAGGCCTCAGGGTATTGCTGGGAAATGTGTGGAAGTATCTCTGGAGGCTTCAGTCCTGTGTCTGCAGTGTGGGAAATGACCCCTATGCAGCCATGGCCACAACAGCCATTACCAGGCACGCTATCCCAGCAGTCACAGACCACTTAAGATGCTCAGATCACACAGGTCATTAAATCTATTTAAAATGCAGAGCAAGAAGCAAGAGAAAGAAAAGGGCTGGCTGCCAGGCTTAGGATATGGTACGGGAGTGAAGAAGGATGGCCCCACCTGTACCTTGGGCTATGTGGTATATCAGCATCCAGCCTCTGCCACAACCGCTTTCTGTGTTGGTGATACAGATACGAACCAGAAGTGAGGTTTGAGAAAGCATTCTGAACTAGACAGAGTGGTCTTCTATTGACACATAAGTTGCTTTGTCAGAGACACAGGGGCAAGTCTTGCCAGCTTCCTCTGTAGCTTGCCTCTTAACTTGATGAGGAGTTGGGAGCTATGTTTGCATTTCTTGGGCATAAAACACATAGGACCAAGTTGAACGTCACCAGCGGGCAGTCTTATTCCATCTAATGAATATGAGTGCCCCATGTGCCTCTGGTTATTTGATATGTCACGAATATTAGATGCTTTTTCATCTTTCCATCCTTTTCTGTGCTCAACAGACACAGAAACATAATACACACCTGATCTAGGACTAACACATCCAGTTTACTAACTTATTTGATATTTCATGCATGAATTCATTACCTAAATCTAACACATCTTAATCATTTCACCTGTGTCTTGCAGGCTGCCACATGTTTTTTATCTATACTTGACAAGTCTTAAGAGTTTCATCCAGGGCCAGGGCTGTGATGTAGTGGGTAAAGCATCTCCTGCAGTGCCGGCATCCCATATGGGCGCCAGTGTGAGTCCTGACTGCTCCACTTCCGATCTGGCTCTGTGCTGTGGGCTGGGAAAGCAGTTGAAGATGGCTCAAGTCCTTGGGCCCCTGCACCCATGTGGGAGACCCGGAAGGGGCTCCTGGCTCCTGGCTTCGGATTGCCCAGCTCCTGCCATTGTGGCCACTTGGGGAGTGAACCAGTGGATTGAAGACCTCTCTCTGTCTCTCTGTCTCTGCCTCTCTGTGATTCTGCCTTTCAAATAAATAAATAAATAAATCTTTTAAAAAAAAAAAAAAAGGAGTTTCATCCCTCCTGACTTTCCTGTCTTCTACAGTGGAATTCAATCAATATTCTTAAATAATACAGCAAAGCCTTACAAAATCTCTTGGAAAAGCTCCTCTACCGTAGTCCAGGTACTCACATCCACTCCTTCCAGTGAGCAACCAGTCGAGGCCACCCAATCATCTTCCTCCCTTGTATTCCCCACCCCCTTGCCCCATCATCATCACCACCACCACCACAGCTTCCTCCTTACTCAACATCTCACCCACCACGTTCTAAGAGCGAATGGAGGCTGGCCCCATGTTCCTGGTCCATCTCTTCCAGCATCTGCCCCCTTCAGTTATTTTCCTACCCATCATCATCACTCTGCCTTCTGCCCCCGTCCTTCTGCACTGCCCAGCTAGACCTTTGGGTCTCTTGTATCTCAAACAGCCACAACAACCAACTCCCTGATTCTGTTATACATTCAAGCTACCACTCTAATGCTCTGATTCACCAACAAGCTTCTTTACTAATTGCTCTCTCTGTTCCTCAGCTTCTTAACTACAACCACCTGGCTTCCAACCCCGAAACACCAGTACTGAAATTACTCCCTATGGTAAGTCATGACTTCTATTAGTTAAAACTGATGGCCTCTGGTTGTCTTTTTCTTCTCCATCCCTGCAGTATTTAAAGAATCTGCGCTCTGCCCGCCTGCCCTCCATCTCCTTGACCCCTTGCTGTGCTAGTTTGCACCTTGTTCTCCTCTTGTTGATCATACCTCTGCTGTATCTTCTTGCCCTCTAAATGTGGGCTGTCACTCAAGTGTTAGTTTTCTATTTCCACTGGCACAAATCATCACAAATGCATTGGCTTACATCACACATTTATTGGACTACAACTCCAGAGTTCAAAGGTCCCAAGTGTTCTCAGAAGGCTGAAGCCACCGGGCTGCAGCTGCGTTTCTTCTGGTGTCTCTAGGGGAGAGTCCACTTCCTTCTTCTAGAGGCAGCCCACCTCCGGGCCAGGGAGCCTCTTCCTCTGTCTCCAAAGCTAATGATGTTGGTCCGAGTCCTCACACTGCCCCCTCTGGTTCTTCCTCTGGGGCCTCCCTCTTTTATCTGGTAAGGATCCTTGGGATGCTTACACTACATCACTTGGGTAACCCACTTGCTTTCCATCTCGCAGAATCAGCCGGTCGGCAGCCTTCATGGCCCTTTGCCATGTGAGGATTAGGACCAGATTAGGCCAACTGCAGTGATAACTTTGCTTCTCTTACAGTCTCTCCCTTCCAAATTCACTTCCACAGCTTCAGTCAGCTTCTTCCTGCAGAAGCTCACCCAATTCTAATGGCCTGACTTCATTCTTGAGCTTCCGTTGCCTTTTGTACCTTCGACTGAAAACTTTGTGGGTAAAAAGTAGAAGAAAAAAAACCCTCCTTCCTGCACCGCAACTCCCAAGAATTAGTTTGTTCTCCCATTGTCCGTGTTTCTTTTCACAGCACAAATTTCACTCCAGTAATGTTCTCCAAACCTCACAGTTCCTGTCCCGTTCAATCCCCGATGTCGGATCTCTGCCCGAGTGCTACCCATTCTTCTTTTGCAGTGTCTGGAATGCATCCATCCATCTCCCCCTTCCATTCCCATTCCCATTCCCACCTCTATCCTTCTGGCCTCTGTTCCTTGAAAGCTTATCATTTCATTCTGTTCCTTTTCTGTGTCCCTACCAGGTATTTCTACAGGTTACTATAATTTCACCCTTTTATCAACCCAGTGGGCAGGGAATAAACATCTCTAATTTATAGATGAGAAAACTGAGTGGAAGAGAGATGAGGTAATTCTCCGAAGGTCTACTCATTTATACTCATTTATGCATTCATTTAAAAAATATTTACTAAAAGCCTACCAATATATGAGCTCAATAAAATATGTTGTCTATTGAGAGCCTGTTCTATACCCGATAGTGCTATTTCAGCACCAAGGAAAATCAATCAAGATCCAAGTTCTAAGGAAGCCTACATTGATCTGTATCTTGAAAAGATAGACATTAAAGGGATTAATAACCCAATGAACACAATCGTTGCAATCTCTTGGTACACCCTAGCTTCCTCTCTTGAATTCCTAGTGAGCAAAAGTCTCTTTGGAGATACTGAAGTCATTCTTCATCATACACTGTCATTTATGTGTCACCAGCATCCCTTACCAAACTCCTTGAGGCAGAAACACTGGTTCACATGCACATAGTAGGAATTTGTTTCAGCTGCAAGGTTATAAGAATCAAGGGAGATGTTGAGGAAAGCACTTTCATAAACTGTGAAGCTTGTTCAAAGGTTTGTTCTCCTCGGTGCTGCTGCTTGGGTTGGTGGCAACCACAGCGATAGCAGTTCTTCTTCAAGTGGGACATTTACAGACTTGGTTTCCCCTTGTAGCCACAGGATCCATTTTCCCCAGTTCCTTTTTTCTTTTACCTTGTAAAGAAGCACAAGTTAAAGCTGTGTGAAATACCTGTCCACTTTCCCCAGTTTGCCAAAGAGAAGCTTAAAGTTTACTGCCTAAGACAGCAACTTCCTGTCCAGCTTCCTCTGCCCCAGTACTTCCTTTATCCCAACATTTCACTGTAAACGTTTTCCAGTGGGAATTTTTTCATGAATGCCCAGCTCCTACAGCTGAGGTTCTTTTTTCCTAAACTTTCTTTGTCACAACTATCCATTGATCTGTCCCTCTACCCATCCATCAATTCCTCTCATTATTTGATGCATTTCAAAGTAAGTTGCCAACATCAGTAATTGTCCCCTTAAACTCTTTAGCCTGCATATCATAAACTAGACTTTAAAATTTGGTAGCAAGCTCTGTATTATTTTCCAGATGCAATTTATTCTTCAGACATAAATTTTAATATTATATAAATTTTATAGTAGGGAAATGCACAAATCTTAAATGTTTTATGCAATGACTTTTGACAAATATACATAAACCAACTGATGCCAGAGAATTTCCTCTACCCTTTTCAGATCAGTCCTTGACCCCAGTAATTAACTCTGGAAACTACCCTCAGATGGCCCATGGGTGTATTTTTTTACCACTGTGTTTATTGTTCCCCAACATCTTCCTCCTGTTGCTACTAGTTGCCACAACTTTTTCTTACTTGGATGCTTTGTGCTTGTTATGGCCATGTCATAGTTTTCTGGGGCCTCAGTTTCTCCATCTGGAAAATGACAGTGTAGGATTAAATGATCTCTTGAGGTCTCCTCGAAATCTGTATTTAGTGGCACAATGGTTTGTATGATGGCAGAAACAGGAACAATATTTTAATCAGGAAATACTTGAGTTGTTTTTTTTTTTTCTCTTTAAAATATGCCTTGGGTCTGGATTTAAGTAAAACTGCACTGCAACCTTGCTCTTACTTCTTGATAGATTTTGATTTTAAGGACAAACTGCTTTGGCTCAAACAAAGGGAGTTTATTTCTCTGTGTCTGGTGGGTCCTCCTTTAGCATTTGTCTTAGGCAGTTATATAACAAAATACCATAAACAGGGTCACTTAACGAGTAACAGAAACGTACTTCTCACAGTTCTGGAGGCAGGGAAGTCTAAGACCAAGGCGCCAGCAGATTCAGGGTCGGGTAAGCTTGTGTCCCCTGATTTGCGGGTGGCATCATCTCACTGTGCCCTCCCCTGGCGGAAGCAGCAAGGCAGCCACGAGGGCCTCTTTGGTGGGGATTGCATCTCGCGCGTAAGGGCTCTGCCTCTGTGGTCCGAGCTTACAGGTCCCACCTCCTCACAGCATTTCAACCTGGGAATTCTGAGGGCAGACAGGCAGCTCTCTCTGGTGCATTCTCACCTGGTGCCAGTCCAGGAAATCATTTTTGTTTCTTTGTTCTACTTACTATGATGTCTTGTTTGTTGCTGGGCATGTCACAACTTTCTTGGGCCTCAGTTTCCATATCTGGAATTTAACAGCGTTGGACCAGGTGATCTCTTGAGGTCCCATCGAAATCTGAAACTCAGAGCTTTTAATGAGAAGAGAAGCTCTGAGGATTTAAGAAGTAAAAGGAATTATGCTGCTAGACTGTGCTGAAAAATAACAAGTTCATCAATATTTCTCAGTCAGAAGTAACAAATGTGACTGCCGTTTGGTAAGTTATTCTAGCCTGAATGTTTCTTGGAACAACTGGTTGCTGTTCAAAGTTTTTTGTGCTAGCAAATCATAATTCAAATGATAACACAAAGTTCTTTCCAATAAATGGCTATAAAGAGAAGCCCACTTGATATATTCCTTTTTTCTCCTTGTTTATACCACTTGGGAGGGTTTTTTTTGACAGGATTTGGGATACAATTGTCAGAAATCTGTTCTCCCCAGAGCCACCTCTGAATCACTTCCACTATTTATGGAACTGCAACTGTGAACAGTAGAATCATGTTTAGATTTTTTTTTATATAACAACACATGATAAATGTCTTTAGGAGCTTATGTAATATATCCCAGAGCCTTCAGTTTTGGAAAGAGAACAGAGTTCAGAAAGTAGCTTTGTAAACTTTGTGCAGCCTGGATGCCTGTTCTGAGTCTTAAGGTCATAGGTGGTGAGAGCAGGAATTTGAGCCAGGTCAGACAGCCTTTGAAGTGAGAGCCCTTCTGTCATGGCACGTTGGGAGCATGCCTTCTTATTAAGCCCAAGGTTTTCATTTCATCTTATCAGCTGCCTTGCAAAAGGAACTTTTTCTTTGGCCCGCCTTTCCTTGCTGATGCTTAGGAGTCCAGAACCTTCCTTTGGTGGCTGGATGGCAAGGCCTCTGCACAGAGGGCTCTGTGTCTGTAGGGTGCGGATTACCCAATGGAGAGATGGAGTGTGGGATGGGCGAGGGTACTGATTGCTGCCTTTCCCTGAAAAGTTACTGCCTTCTTTCCTCCTGAAGAAGATTCTGCCTTCCAAGACTTGTGAATCATTCATCAGGCTTCCCGTGTGCTTCTGACCCAAGCGCAGGCCTGGAAAGCCCTGCACGTGTTTCCTGGCCCACCTCTGCTGTAGCAGAGCCCTGCAGGGCCCTGCCCCTCTGCAAGAGCCATCCCCAGAGTTCTCCTTTGATCCTAGTGCTGAAATAGGAGTCTGTGAGAACACTAAGGGTTAAGCCTGCCCTGCCGCCTTTTCATTCTCCTAAGAAGGCTGAATGCGTGTGCATATGAGTGTGTCAGTGGAGCTGAATTAAGGGAGCAGACTTTTCTCCTGATTGAATCTCAAATAGCAAAAACTAAGAATATTTATAGGGGTCACTGCTATGGCATAGTGAGTTAAGCAGCCTTCGCCTACAGTGTCAGCATCCCATATGGGCATCAGTTCATGTCCTGGCTGCTCAGCCTCCAATCCAGCTCCCTGCTGATTGCCTGGAAGAGCAATGGAAGATGGCTCAAGTGTTTGGGCCCCTTCATACCTATGGGGGACTTGGAAGAAGCTCCTGGCTCCTGGCTTTGGATCAGCCCAGCTCCAGCTGTTGCAGCCATTTGGAGAGTGAACCAATGCATGGAAGACCTCTGTCTCTCCCTCTCTCTGTCTGTGACTCTGCCTCTCAAATAAATGAATCTTAAAAGAAATTTATAAAAATAGGCATTTTTCTTTCCAAATAGCAGAGATGTTGTTGTAAAATTTAAAACACATTAGCAGATGTGGCCATTCAGCCTGGTGCGTGAAATGCCTGAGTGCCACGTTAGAGCACCTGGGTTCAGTTCCTGGCTCTGGCTCCTGGTTCCAGCTTTCTGCTAACACAGACCCTGGGAGGCAGCTGTGATGGCTCGAGTGATTGGGATCCAGCCACTCACATGGGCAACTTGGGGCTTGTGTTCACAGCAGCTCTCAGCTTCAGCCCCAGCCCTTGCAGGCACTTGGGGAATGAGCTGGTGGACTGGGGCTCCCTCTCTGTCTCTGTCTCTGTCTCTGTCTCTCTCCCTGCTTCTCAAATAAATTTTTAAAGATGTAATAAATTACCAGATATTCCAAGCATGAACTCTTACCATTCATTAAGAGAGTGCTTCATGTGAGAGCTCTTGGCAGCCATCTCAGTAGCGTAACGAAGACTCTGTGGTTACTGACGAGAAGGGAAAGTTTTGAGAAGGGTGTTAGGGAGATATTAAAATAATAGTCCTCATTTTTAAGGAAATTTGATTAAATTCAGTCAAGTTTTTAGGGAGTACCATTTTTGTATTGGAATCATTTTATTAAGAAAAAACAATGGGCCGGCACCGTGGCTCAACAGGCTAATCCTCCGCCTTGCGGCGCCAGCACACCGGGTTCTAGTCCCGGTCGGGGCGCCAGATTCTGTCCCGGTTGCCCCTCTTCCAGTCCAGCTCTCTGCTGTGGCCCAGGAGTGCAGTGGAGGATGGCCCAAGTGCTTGGGCCCTGCACCCCATGGGAGACCAGGAGAAGCACCTGGCTCCTGCCATCGAATGAGCGCGGTGCGCCGGCCACAGCGCGGCGGCCATTGGAGGGTGAACCAAGGGCAAAGGAAGACCTTTCTCTCTGTCTCTCTCTCTCACTCTCCACTCTGCCTGTCAAAAAATAAATAAATAAAAAAAGAAAAAAAAAAAAGAAAAAACAATGAATTGCTTGTGGCAAGTGAGGAATCTAGATAAAGAAATTTTACTTTACTGGGTTTTCTATTTTTCTTAATTTTCAGTCATTAAGTTGGCTTGAAGCGTTTACAGACCTGCTTGTTGCTTTTGATATATCCTGAAGTCCTACCAGGAAGGTCCCTGAAGCTGCTAAGAGGTTGGGCCCAGTGTTTTCTCAGCACTCTGGATGATCCAGCGTGCATTGCCTTTGCTTGTTCTATGCAGGGCCATTTCCATTGCTGTTTCCATTGGGATGGTCTGATTCAGGGGTCATGTGTGCTGTAGTGGGAGTGTGTATATATTCACATTGCAGCATGGATCATATATATATGTACAAAGCCACACCTCTTTTTTGTAAAAAAGATTTATGTATTTATTTAAAAGGTGAGTTAAAGAGAGGAAGAGACAGAGAGTGTGAGATCTTCTATCTACTCCCCAAATGGCTGCAACGGCTGGGACTGAGCCTGGAGCTTCTTCTGGGTCTCCCACATAGGTGCAGGCACCCAAGCACTTGATCCATCTTCTGCTGCTTTCCCAGGCACATTATCAGGGAGCTGGATTGGAAGTGGAGAAGCCGGGACTTGAACTGGCACTCATATGAGATGACTGTGCTGCAGGTGACAGTTTAACCCACTGTACCACAGTGCCAGCCCCACAAAGCCACACTTTCAAAATAAACTTATAAGAGTTTAGTTTCCATAAATGAATAAATTATACTAACAAATATTGTAATATGTGTTCTCCCTACAAAAACTACAGTAATAATTATTTCATCTTATGTCTAACTTAAAAATAAGCAAAGAACCGAGATACTTGTTAGTGGGGAATTAAAGTATTACCAAATAATATGTTTTTAAAGAGGGAGGACACTCCTTTAGATTACAAACTTGACAGCCCCTTGAAAACCTAGCATGGAAGACATCCTCTCAGTGTGGGTATTCAGAATGGAGTGTTTTCCCTGTAGCACGTTCAAAGTTCTGAAATGCTCTTTCAAGCCCTTTTCTTTTTTTAAATAAGCACCAACCAACCAGCCTCCATGGGTACGAAGATGATGCCGGAGGTTAGGAATGTTCAACTGCAACATTGATTTGTGCCTGTCCCTTTCCCTCTCCCTTGCTGGCCTTTTTCTCTTTAATGAGGACGAGAATGTTTCCACATCAGTTAACTGCCTTCATAAAGCACCAGAAGGTCACACCAGCCCCAGACTGATCCTTCTCTTTGTGCCCATAATATAATTGGCTGATTGTGCGGGCGCTGCGCCCCCTCCCCCCGCCGGCCGCGCTCCCCGTCGCGGAAGCCGGCCTCGCTGCCTGGCTAGGCGGGGAGCGGCGCGGCGCGCCTCCCGGCACAGGCAGTGCCACTGCGCAGGTTGATCAGCGAAACAGCATCCATTTTAATCTGCGGGGAGCCCCTGCCTTTCCAGGGCGTTCTCTCCGCCGCCCGCGCGTGGATGCTCGGAGCTTTCCCTTGGCAGCCTCGCTGAGCAGTCCTGCTTTGGGGTCTGCGCCCTAGGATGCACTGAGATGGTACATCAGGAGAACTGCTCGTATCAGGTAGGTTTTAAAGCCTGATTTTGAGGCCGGCATCCTCTGGGAGAGGAGGCCTTCCTCTTCCAACGCAGCAGGTTGCCTCTTCCCGGATTTGCAAGGGATTTTGCCTTCCTCCGCTCAGCTCCGGCCTTCATCACATACAGTATCTGAATTGTAATTAGGTTTTCTGGGGAGTAATGGGCCAGAAAGCACTGCTTCCTTGGCCTTTAAAGCATTTGTGAAATCCTGGCTGGTGATCTGTGCTTTGCACATTTTGTATGTCTGTGCAAATAGGAGGAACTGCTTTGAACTGTAATTGAATGAAAGGGGATTCAGAGGACAATCCGATCAGAATTTCATGTTGGTAACATTCAGTGTGATTTTTTGTTTTTGTCATTGCACAGGAAGTGAGTTGTTTTACATCCAGTTTGCAGGATTGTCTAAGAATAGTGTGTAAGTCGGAAGTCATAATTGACGGTCCTAGAAATTTTCAAAAATCAACCGGCATGCACTTGACATTTAAAGTTGTACTCCTCTTTCCAAAGTTATTTTTACTACTATGCTGTTTTAAATGGTTAGTGAATAAGAATTTGGTACCAATATGTATTTAAAACTCCAAATAGGAAAATTTTAATGAATGTTCTCAGCTGTGTGCTAATTTGCTTTGTAAAGGTATGAATTCAACACTGATCAGTTCCTGAGTGTTGAAGAACTCCTTCCTAGGACTTGAGCTACTGAGACAGCATTGAAAAGAGCCTGGATGTAAACAGACAGGGAGAGCATCCTAAGAGAAAGCCCTGTTTGCCACAGCAGGCATGGCCAGTCCCCGTCTGGATAGTTAATATTGGGATATTACTCAACCCACCGAGTTTAGAAGCTCTCCAGTTCTCTGACTCAAGGATGCCTCTTCCTTGTGTGAGGTCCGTTACCTGCGACTAGCAGGTGTTTCTCCGAAGGTCAGATTGCACAGTGCTAAATGTATGCAGGCAGAATCGTGCATTTCAGGAGACTGAAGGCAGTGGTTTCCCAGCTAAGTCAAGTGTGCCTGTGAAAATATACCTGGACACGTTTCCTCTATGTAATACTTGGAATTTTATCAGGGTAGGCGTGTTTTGTAGTATTTTCATTTTATAGCATATTTAGGTCCATAGAGTCTAAATATTGAGATGTGTGCTGCACGGGAATTCCTTCCATGAGAAGGAGGTCAGAGAGGCTGGGAGAACATCACTTCCACGTACCAGAGAGCTCAGGGCCAGGGATGGCAAACACCTCTGTAGGGCCTGATCCACGAGTGGCGCGATTCCAGGTGATCGCATGGCTGTAATAATTAGAATTATTTTCCATCATCCTCACTAAGAAGCTGTGTAGTTTATATTTTAAAGGGTAAGATACTGTGAGACTGTCTCCTGTCTCATAAGCAGTCTGTCGAATGGGAAATTACTGTTCCTGTAGGTTGAAGAATTGGTCAAATAGCAGCAGCTTCTTGCAAGGAGGGGTTATGTTAGCCTACGGCTTCTTGCAAAGGATGACAAATTGATTCTGTTTTATATGAGCTGCAATATATAACAGTGGCTTGTGTGTTTAATAGTTTTGAAATATTTATTGCCTATTTCCACAATAAAATTAAATGTATTCGGTGGCTAATAATTGTTAATAGATTCTGCATCTCCATGGGGTTTTCTAGTAGAACTACCTTCGTATATATATGGTCTTTTTTTTTTTTTAGTGTTCTTCTTTTATACACAGCTTAGCAGAAACAGAAACATTAACCTTGCAGTCAAATCTTAATCCTCCTTAGGAACCTTAGTTTTAGAACCCAGCAGGCACCAGGTGAGATTGGATTCTGAAGCTGTGGCTTCTTTAAGGCCTTAGACTGATGTTGCCTTAGTCTCTAGTGATAGCCACAGTTTGATGTTTTACTGAACTCCCTACCCCCATTTTTTTTTAATGAGGGCTTCTTTTTTTTTTTTTTTTAAACATGCTAATGCAGTGGTCACAGCAGATTCCTTAGGTTAGTATTTTTTGGTGAATCCACAGCATGTATTTGGACGGCTGATTCCTTCCCCTATCTTCCCCTCCCCCATAAATTATACATGCCAAGAGTTTTAAATGGGGAGTTCGTGGTTGGGGCTTCAGGAGCCATTCCTTCCAAAATTCCATGCACATTCTAGTGCATGCATATAGATGTATTTATTACTATTCTCATCATTATTATGATAATGGCCTTTTTTTTTTTTTTTTGGACAGGCAGAATTAGATAGTGAGAGAGAGAGAGAAAAGTCTTCCTTTTTCCGTTAGTTCAACCCCCCAAGTGGCCACTACAGCCAGTGTGTTGCGGCCGCTCTCTGTGCCAATCCAAAGCCAGGAGCCAGGTGCTTCCTCCTGGTCTCCCAAGTGGGTGCAGGGGCCCAAGCACTTGGGCCACCCACCACTGCCTTCCTGGGCCACAGCAGAGAGCTGGACTAGAAAAGGAACAACCGGGACTAGAACCCACAGATGGAGGATTAGCCTAGTGAGCTGCAGCACCGGTACGATAATGGCCTTCAAACTGGTTTACTTGCCCCTGCCCTACCCATAGTCTCTGCAGAATGATCTTTTTTTTTTTTTTTTTTTTTTTTTTTGACAGGCAGAGTGGACAGTGAGAGAGAGAGAGACAGAGAGAAAGGTCTTCCTTTTTGCCGTTGGTTCACCCTCCAATGGCCGCCACGGCCGGCGCACTGCGGCCGGCGCACCGCGCTCATCGGATGGCAGGAGCCAGGTGCCAGGTGCTTTTCCTGATCTCCCATGGGGTGCAGGGCCCAAGCACTTGGGCCATCCTCCACTGCACTCCCGGGCCACAGCAGAGAGCTGGCCTGGAAGAGGGGCAACCGGGACAGAATCCGGCACCCCGACCGGGACTAGAACCCGGTGTGCCGGAGCCGCAAGGCGGAGGATTAGCCTGTTGAGCCACAGCGCCGGCCCCAGAATGATCTTTTAAAACTCAAATCAGACCAGTTCCCACAGGTGAGATTTTTTTTTTTCCAAAAGTTACCCGCATCCTCCAAGGCCGCAGGTGGCTCCTGTTTCCTCTTGGACACCTTTCCCCTGTTCCTTCATTCCCCTCCCACCCCGCTGGGCCACCCTGCACTTGGTCCTCCTGTCTGTGTGGGTTCACTACACCTTCCCACCCCCACGTAGGGTTGCCAGATTTAGCAAATAATGCTTAGTGTTTAGGATGTACTCGCACCAAAAAATTGTTCTTTGCTTAAATATTGAAGTCCACATTCATGTAGGCATCCTGCGTTTTACCCAACAAGCCCCAGGGCCCTTAGTCCCTCTCCTCACACCTTGCTCAAATGCCACATCCTGAAGAGACCTTCCCTGACTTACTCCGTGAACTTCTGTCTCCCCAGTTCTTTCTGGCCCAATATTTCTAGTATGCTTTCCTGATTTTTTTGTTTGAGAGGCAGAGAGACAGAGCTCCTACCATCTAGTTCACTTCCCCAAAGCCTGCAGCAGCTAGGGCTGGGCCAGGCCAGGCCAAAGTCAGGAGCCCAGAACTCAATTCAGGTCTCGCATGTGAGTGGCAGAGACACAAATATTTGAGCCATCACCTGGTGCTTCCCTGGGTGCCCATCAGCAGGAAGCCAGAACTGGAAGTCAGAGCCCATATGGAACCCAGGTCTTCCACTGTGGAACGGAAGCATCTTAACTGGCATCTTAACTGTTGGGCTACGTGTCTCCCCGCCTCATTTCTTTCTATGTCTAGCACTTATCACTATCAATCACAGTACGTATTTCACTTACTTATGTGCCCATTTTCTGTCTCCCTACTCTGTGTAAGCACCATGACAATGGGGATTTTTATCTTTGTTCTTTGTATGGGTGGGCAAGCTACTGTGTATAAAATGACTAAGAAACAGGGCATGGCATCCTTCACAGTTGTAGCATTGGGGCTTCTTGAATTATGACTTTCAGCCCCTTCTCTGCCCTCCCCCGACCATGAGCCTGCACTGTTTTCATTGTCTATGGGTCACATCATCCCCTTGTTTCTTGTTAGCCTTCTCATCTGTGAAATGGGGTTTTCCCAGTGGATACCTGGCCTGAGAGTGGGCAGATCCCCTGGCAGAGGCCATTTCTGCAGGCACCAGTCAGCTGGCTGAGGGGATTCAGAGCCACGCCCCTCCTGTCCTCTGTTCCCCTCAGCCCTTCAGTGTTTCCGGGAGGATTGCTCATCCCCAACTGTTGGTGGCTAATGCATAGAAATACAATTGGTTCTTGTATATTGCTTTTCCAAAGAGATCATTGTTGTTGAGTTTGGTAGCTACCAGGAGCCTGGACTACCCTGCATGAGCAAATGTTTGGGTGCTCTGTGCTTTGAACAACATAGGCCAAGGAGTAAACAGAGGGGAATTGCAGTTGCTTGTGGTGGCTTTGGTCTTCAAAGCCCTCCATGGCCTGTGTGTCCCTTCTCCCTCCCGGAGTTTACACCAACGAGGAGGTGGCCAAGGCATGGGTTGCCATTCTCTCGTAGCCCAGTTCAAAGATTGAGCTGTCGACCTCCATTTCCCAGTCTTGGGAGGAAGCCAGTCTCTGCAGGAAAGAACCCTGCCCACAGCTTCAAGCCTGGCAGCCTGGAAGAGGCCAAATGAACTTGTGAGCACAACTTTAGGTCACAGGGTCCATTCTGCTTCAAAGCTCATAGATCATGTCCGCGTTTTCTTGCGGTTTGGGAACGATGTGCATGTTTAAAAGCAGCAGAACGCTTTCATCCCCTGTGGCCGTCCCCTCCCTGCGCCTAGTACCGTCTCAGACACAGATCACATCCTCTCATTCTTGGCTATTGTGGGAATGGAGGTCGACCCAGAGAAAGAGGTCCAGTGTGTGAATGACTCTCCTCTTGTCCCTCCCTTGGGAGCGTCCAGAGTCCCTTCTTCAAATGCACACCTGGTGATGACAATCTTTCGTGCGCCTCGGGTTCCTGAGGGTAAATTCCAGGCCCCATTTGCACAGCATTCAAGGCTTAACAGAAATCTGAACCCTGGGCAGCAATGCTGCTCCCTGCAGGGCCAACACGCCTGCCCTGGCACTGCCATCAGCTCTTTTCCTTTGCTGAGACGCCTCCCACCCACACTCCACCTGCTGTCACCTGTCACAGGCTCCTGCAGCTTCCCAGGCTCCGATGCCACCTCCTTCAGGAGATTTTTCCTCTCTCATCTGCCAAACTGTCTCCTTCCCGATGCACTTCGTGTTTTCTCTGGAACCCATTTACAGCGATTTACGGGGAGCTGTGTTTCCCACAGGAGAAACGCTAGGCTTCTGGAAGGCAAGGACCTTATTGGAATCAACACGGCCTCGGCCATACGCACGTCCTCAGGGTGTGTGTCCAGTACACATTTGCGGGGTTGAATTGCATTTCCTGCAGTTGGTGCTGGGCTGAATCCCCAGGATCAGGTTTCCCTTCACAGCTGCAGAGAGAAGCTCGGAGCTGTGCTCTGCAACAGGGTGTTGGTGTCGGGGTCTCTTGGCCAGCTGCCAGCCCCTCACACATCCCGTGTGCCAGAATGGGGGACTTACAGAATAAGAGACTGAGTGCATTGTCCATGACGTGGCACATGAAGAAAAGAACTCCCTGCCTGCTTCCTCCCCCAGAGAACATTCCCAAGGTGGACTTCCTGGTCTATCCCCAAGCCCTTATGCAGAACACCTGTATGCATCCCCAAGATGCCTTTCTTAATAGATTGAATGTTGACAAGTTTTAATTCATCCTTTTGCCATAGAAAGGGATCATTTCCTTGCCTTGTAGAACACCAGATTTTTCTGGGGTAAAATATTTCAGGTCAATAGGAAGTGTCATACCCAGCACCTAAAATAAAAGACACCCTCTCTTGGTCTCAAATGATAAAACTGGGGGCTGTATCAGTTGAAGTAGTACATCAAGATAGTTTGAAAGTTCTTGCTGGAGAAAGAGGTAAACAGCTCTGCCGGCCCAGATTGGAAAGGCCCATTTAATGGTTAACAAAGGAAAGGAAATATCCCTGTTGACATCAGGCCAAGGGAGGGCTCATTTCCAGATCCCTTCTTCCTGTGAATGAGAAAACAAGGTATCAAATTTGAGTTCATTTAAGATTCCACCCAATTTAAGCCTGGTTTCACCCACAGCAGGAAAAAATGTATTGAAATGGAAGGAGAATTTCAAAGCATTTTAGTGCATTATTTGATACAGGCTTTTAAATACAAGTTCAGTGAAACAATTTTCTGTGTTGTTCTATAGTGATTTTTTTTCTCCCTTGGTTGATAGTTCTGCAGAGTACTTCATCGTCATTGTTTGGCTTGATTAAAGTTTAGTTGTGTTCTGCTCTGTTGAAATTTTTTTTTTTTTTTTTAATGAGGAGGTGGTAACCTTAAAAATAAAGAAGCTAATTCTGAATATAAATTCATCTGTATTTGTTCTCAGCCACGATATCTGAAAATCTGATTTCTGTGTTTTAGCACAAAAGGAACATGGTGATAAGTGCTACAGATGGGGAAAAACAAAATTTTCAACAAAGTGTCAGTGTGGGCATGATATGAAATAGAAATTTTGAACAAGCACATCATTCCTAGTTGAAGTATGGCTTGGGGCCTCAAACTTTGATTCATACTTCAAGTGGTTTTAAGAAATAAATAGGTAAGATACATTTTAAGCCACAGGTCTAGTATTTTCTCTTGGGAAGGTCAGTAGTGTGGGGGGTGGTAAGAACATGGGCTTTTCTCTGTGGCACACAAAATGGCATTGATGCTTTTTTGAAGACTAGAAACCCCACGTTCGTGTATGTATGTGTATATGTAAATATACATATTGATAATCTGGGTAACTCATCACAATTTCACAAGCTCAATATTAATAGAACCATACCCTGTTGAGCCATATCTCATTTTTTATTTCTCTATACCAAGGGGAAATTTGAAATCTTGGTAAACTTAGTATTCCCTTGTACAACAGAAGCATCAGAAGCTACTGATAGAAAATAGTTTGACAAAACAACTTGAATTCAAAAGAAAACAGCCTTGGAGAGGCATAGTGACAGTGTCGGAGAGCTGTGAACAGGGAAAGAACCCACAGAGAAGCATGACAAGGACTTGAACGTGGGTCCCACTTGGCATCAAGACCATGACCATCAGAGTGGCCACGGTTGAGTTGGTGTAGTCAGGGTTCTAGTTGGCTGGAAGGAGTTACAACCATAGGACTGAACCTTTTGAAAAACACTTGGAACTCTGCCTACTGCCAGCACTGCCACCTTCCCCACCCTGTACTCCAAATGCTATTATTTTGATATCTTAACTCGCACTGAAAAGTCCATTTAGAAATCGCCTGCGTGGGGCAGGCATTTGGCCTACTAGGAAAAATGTCCACATCCCATTTGAAAGCGCCTGATTTCAATACCCACTTCTGGCCCCTGACTCCAGCTTCTTGCTAATGCAAACTCTAGGAGACAGTGGGTGATGGCTCAAATAACTGGGTTCCTGCCACCCACGTGGGTGACCTGGATTGAGTTCCTAGCTGCCAGCTTCTGCCCCCTGGCCATTGTGGGCATTTGCCAAGTAAACCAGCCAGCGGATGGAAGCATTCCTTCTTTCTGCCTTGCAAATAAAATACTTTTCCTTGCTCAAAAAATGCAGCATTCCATTAAATAAAGGCAACAAATAAAAGATTACCTGCATAGTTACATGGCTTTTCTAGCTATCAAAATACCTTCATTGAAAAGCAAACCAAATTTAGATATACTTTACACCAAAGAAAATTTATTTGAGAAGAGATGATAAATCTAACACACGGAATATGGATGTGCAGGGTGAAGAGGAGGGAGTGGGAGACTGAAGGGTTAATCAGGATGCAAGAACGTTCCCATGTATGAATAGGAAAATCTTTTGACAATGCATAAATGATTTCCCATTAATGTGGTCAGTGTGCACAGAGTCAATAATTTCCAGCAGTGGCCGATAATGATCATTTAAAAGCATTAGCTCACGTGAGCCGTGTGCCTTGCAGTGCAGATCCTGGCTGCACAGGAAGCGAAGCTCCATTCTAGTGCTTGAATTTCAGGGTTGGGGGAGGGAAGAGGCCTTTCAACCTCAGGGATTCTAAGTGGCTTTGAGTCCATTTTCTAAGGGAGAGCATTAGCGTCAGGGCTGTCTTACTCCTGGACAGTTCCTTTTAGAGCAGGCAGCAGCAGAGGAGGAATAGGAGAAAATTCCAGTGGGAAGGACATGCGTGGCTGTTAGCCCTCATTGCAAAGCTTCTGCCAAACCACCAGACCTTGCATTCAGCCTGAGTATCTCCTGAAGTGGTGTTTGGTTGGTTTATATTTTAGCTCTCTTGCTTTCATTTGGACCTTGTAGAAGTGCAATTAATTATAGTGTTGGTCCCAAGTATCTAAAGGCAGAGCCTTGCCAGGCTGCCTGGAAAGATAGTTGGAAATAGAAGGATGGGGGCTTACATTGATTTTTTTTTTCTTCAAATTCTAGAACAGTGCTTCTAAAAGTTAAGATGCACTAAGAAAATCCTAGAGCTCTCTTTTTCAGCAGCATAATTTCTTACTTGGTGGGTTTGGGATGGGACCTGGGGACTTGCATTTCTGTTCCATTGTTCTAGTGGGGGAACACACTCTGAGTAGCCAAACTCTAGAGATTATGGAACATGAGCCCTGTGTCACAGATAGGAAATCATCAGCTTTTTCCAGCTGACCTAGCCACCCATGGAGCAGTGAGTGGTACTGCTCCGTATGGATAGGCAGTGAGCAGCTCTCTCTGCTCAGCTCTTCTCTGGGTGTGATGCAAAGCCATTTCACCTGTGCTGGGAGCTGCCCTGCAAGCTCTCAAATCACATTTCAGAAGAGGTCCTACTGCCTGCCTATGTGTAGTACTTAGGAAAGAATCCTTTATGATAAAGAAGGAGGTGGGGCAGGGGACTGAAATGGTCTTTTAGTCCTAATTCTTCTCATTCTTGTTTGGTTGCAAAGTTTCTGTCTTGGACTTTGAGCTATGTTCTCCAAAAGATAAAATATTAGTAATGTATGTATGTAGATACATACAACTATGCATATAGTTAATGTATTAGTACATATATGAATTTCTATGTGTATAAACATACACATAATTAATAATGAGAGTTTAGTTTCTCTCATTTTAATTGCATATTTAAGACTGCCCAGTTAAAGTTGAAGTAAAATGATGGTATTAACTAGGCTTACAGAATTATGTATCTTACTGAGCCTTGTAATTTCTAAATGCATCATCTCATCCATGTTTGCTCCTGATGATAGGTTGTTAAGTGGACTACGATGCTGACCAGGGGTGAGACTGGGAACTATGTAGTCACTGAACCCTAGCTAGAGTGAACCAGGGTCTGGAAACCAGTGCAGCCATGGTGCCGGGAACAGAGCAGAATGGAAGAGCCAGTTATGTTCCTGGAGCTTAATTTCCCAGGGGGCTGGCCTGGGGGCTGGGATAATAGGTGGATGGGACATCCAGCTAAAGCCTGGTACCCCCTTTCCACCAGAGCAGACCCGTTTTTACCTTTAGAACACATGTGGGTTTCATAGAAGAGGTCAGCTGGAAAACACAGGTGGAAACTATTAACTTTTTGCGTTCTGAACAGCATTTCAAGGAAGCGCTTTTTTTTTTTTTTAAGATTCATTAATTTACTTAAAAGTCAGAGTTACACAGAGAGAATAGGAGAAGCAGAAAGAGGTCTTCCATCTGCTGGTTTACTCCCCAGTTGGCTGCAACGGCAGGAGTTGTGCCCATCCGAAGCCGGAAGCCAGGAGCCTCCTCTGGGTCTCCCACATGGGTGCAGGGGCCCAAGGACTTGGGCCATCTTCTACTGCTTTCCCGGGCCATAGTAGAGAGCTGGATTGGAAGTGGAACAGCCAGGACTCGAACCAGCATCCATACAGAATGCTGGTGCTGCAGGCTGCCACTTAACCCACTATGCCACAACGCCAACCTTTTGAGGAAGCATTCTGAACAACACATTGATTTCCCCTCAGTCACATGGTTATTCAGTAACTCTTCATTGTCCACTTACCATGAGCGACACAGTTTTCTAGATGTTTGGGGTAAGTGAGATGAATAAACGCAAATCCCATCCCCTTAGAAAGCCTAAAACAATAATGGTGTGGGAAAGAAGCCGCAGTGGCACCGACAACACCCTGGTAAATTGGAAAGCAGAGGTGCAGCCGCTGTCCTTTCGTTGCCTGAGGCGTGAGCGGCTGGGCATATGTGACCTTGGGTGCTGGGTGTTCCAGATGTGTGGTTTAGAAAGCACTGCATTGTTAATATTCTTACATGGGAACGCTACTGGCTAGTTGTGTTGAACTCTAATTTTTGAAAGCTGCATGAACTTATTTGACTGTGTGCAATTGTTTCTTCAAAGGGAATCAGCTGGGCGTGGTCCGGCAGGTGCATTTAGAGGGCCCAGGCTTGCACTGACTTCCACACTGTGCGCAGGCACTTAACCACACTGGGTTCTCTTGCTCAGCTCCAAAATGCGACTGAGAGCGTCTGTTTCTAGGGGTGATTGGGCCTGTTAAAGACATGTGGAAGTGCTGGCACTTCCCACCCCTCAATAAAGAGTGGCTGTTGTTACAGTGCTATTAGACATCATGTCAGAAGGTGAGTGCTTCCTTCATTTTAACTAACCTGCTCTGGCAGGATTTAATGTACACAGGGTCCTTCAAAGTAGAACCTACAAGGATATTTCAAAAAGTCTGTGGGAAAATAGAATTAAAGGTCATTAAGGTGAAAAAATGCTTGCAGTCATGCATCATCTTACCATAATCCACATTTTCTGGGAACTTTCTGAAGACCTCATGGAGGTGTGGGTTTCACAATATTTTGCACCAAAATAAACTAATCTTTTAATTCCATTTTCCACAAACTTTTTGAAGCCCCTAAAGCTTTATTATTATTATTTTGTTTTTTGTGGGCCTTTCTTTGTAAATTTTTATTTTAAAATTCTTCAAATAATAAAGACAATATAAAGAAGAATTCAGTGAGCACGCTTAGCTTTAAAAAGTTTTAACATTTTGCCGTATTCACTTCATACATATGTATTACATACACACATTGCGTTTTTATTGAAAGCAGAGCTATTAATATCACCTCAGGTGGAACTGAGGACGAGAATCTAAAGTGGAGAAAGATGGATGTATCTTGAACTTGATCTTCACCCTAAAGCTTTGTGAATTCTGCAGTGTAAACGCTGCCCCAGGGCGGCTCCCATTGGCCAATGTTGCTTCACCACCTCAGGAAGTGTTCTATGCCTCCTGCATGCAGACAGTGGGACCCCCATCTAGAGAGAGGGTTCTGGGGAGTGGAGGAGAGTAAGACAAGGGAGAAGCCCTGTCCACATGCAAGAGTAGCTCTCCGGGTCCTGGTCATCGTCGTGTCTGACAAACGCTCAGTGCCTTCCCTTGGGAACTGAGTTGAAGGGATTGGATTTGGATGAGGATTTGCAGAGAAAATGAGAGTGAGGAGTGAACTAAACAGACCACTGGAGGTGAGCGCCCTTTGAGCACTGGTCCTGGGCACTGTTGCAGGTGCTCAGGAATGCACACAGGAACACCTGCTGACTGGCATACCTCCTGATTCCTCCCTAAGCATGTCGGAGTCGCACAGGCCTTGTCTTTGAATTCTCTTCTGGCCGCTTCTGCTGCAGACAGTAACACAGCCAGTGGATGTTTTAGTTGGTGGCAGTAGGACCTCAGTTCTGACCAGCATGTGTCTGAGGATGCACTTGTTTGTCTGCTTCTTGCACCAAAACATCCTCCAGCTGCAGGCCATTCCCCTCGCTGGATGTAAAGCCTGTAAACAAACCCAGAAAGCCTGGGGAGGGGTGCGGGAGCGGCGGAGAATGTCTACTTTGTGAGCAAGCCCGCCGCTGGCTGGATTTTAAAGAAAAGTTCATGGCTCTTTTTCTCTTGCCTATATTCGGAAAACAAAGCACTGCTCCCGGGGCAGAGGGGTCCTTCTTTGGGCAGGAAATCAATGTCAGTCTCGGACTGGAGTCTTTCCAGAAGGTGAACTTTTACGTTTGATTTTAAGAGTAAGAGATGATCAGTTATGGAGAAAAGAAGGAAATAAAAAAAAAAAAAACACACCGTGTGTCTTATGGGTCAGCCTGTCTGCTGTCTTCCTCACTGGAGAAGTCAGCGAGGCTGGGAGTTTTTGCGTCTATTTTTATCCCACACAGTCCACCCCTGGATCCAAGCAGGATTGCTGGTTGTCCTCACAGAGCTCCAGTCCACATTCAGCACCTCTCTGGGCAGTCGGCTCCGCTGGATGAAGCTGAGTGCCTCTCCTTTCCTTTATTGGAAACAGGAAAGGTGCTGCGGGGAGGAATCTGGGAGGATCATTCAGGGGAAGGTGACAGCAGATGGTGGATGGCTGGGCGCTCCACAAGCGGAGCCGGCGTCAGGAGCTGGGGGAGCCTCTGAGAACGCAGCTGCCCAGCGCCAGAGCAAGGCCAGACCAGAGAGGCCGGGTGGGATCTGTGGGACAGAGGGGGCAATTAGGCTCACGGCCAGACACAGACTCTTAGCTGCCTCTCCATGTTGTTATGAGCAGTAACCAGGACCCTGGGCAGTTGGCACATCAGCCCATCACAATTCATGGGAGGTTATTTAAGTGAAATTCTAAAGAGTTAAAGGATGAATTTGGACAGTGATGGAATGGATGACATCATCAGTCAAGAATCCCCAATGGATATGCAGGGGAATTATAAAAAGGTAAGGAGGGGGCGCTCTTTTGTTGATCAACAATTGGACCATTTTTCTAGCTGGGAGAAAGATCACTCTTGAGGAGTGGCCAAATGCCACACTCTGGCCATTGCCCTAACACAGTCAGGAAACTGAATGCACAGAATCAAGTGCATTGAGCTAGGAGAGCTGTTCTTTCTGTTTTTCCTACCTTGTATTCATTAACAGATTCTAACAGGGAAAAAATACATGTTGTTATTATGCAGATGAAACATTCTATTCTCAATTGCTAGGCAGACTTTCTGTATGAAGAATTTTTTAAGATTGTCAACATGTATCGACAGCTCCTCTTGTTATAAGTAGTTGCCAGAATGTTGAATGTAGCTTTCTAAGCTTGGCTCTTTCAGTAATGAGAAGTATGAAGTTTTCCTAAGAAAAGTTTTTTGAGCTTTTTACAGTATCTGTTAATTCTTTGCTTGCTTTTTAAAATAAGTAAATATATTTTGGGAATGTTTTATATGGTAATTGTCTGGTAATAACAGGCCCAACTAAAAATAGCTTTAGTTACACGGGTGAGGTCAGGAAATCAAATGACAAGTATATGCTTGTCTGTCCACAGAATGCTAAACACACCCTGTGTCCCTCCCCCCTTCATTATTTGCCAGAAGTCAAGTGCAGTTCATAGCACAGGTCCATGTTCCCCTCAGGGGCAAATATCAGTTACAGTATAACCTACTGGAACAGTAAACTTGCTGCAGAATTTTAATATGATCAAATATATCACCAACATTTTTTCCCAACATGAGATCCAGAAGGAAGTTTCTGTCATGCTAGATCCTTAAGTATAATAACGTAAAATACAGCAGTTTTAGCTAACATCTAATTGTGTGTGGGTGGGGAGGCTCTTTTAATTATACAGTTTATTTCTTTTTAAAATAATGTTGAGTCTTTTTTTTAAGATTTATTTTTGAGAATAGTTATAGAGAGGAGTAGACGAAGATCTTCCATCCAGTGGTTTACTCCCCAGAAGGCCACAATAGCCAGGTCTAGGCCAGGCCAAAGCCAGAAGCTGGAAATTTCATCTGGGTCTCCCACACAGGTGACAGTGGTCCAAACAGTTGAGCCATCTTCTGCTTTCCCAGGCACATAGCAGGGAGCTGGATCTGAAGTGGAGCAGCCGGGACACAAGCCGGTGCCCATATGGATGCCAGCATTGTAGGTGGCAGGCAGTTTTATCATGCCACAATTCCAGCCCCTATAGTTTATGTCCTCTAGCAGTCCACAGTAGTTAATGTTCTTTCTCCAGAAGCTGAAACTTAAATATGAAAGGAGGTTTCAGTGACCTGCCATGTTGCCCCTGGTGATCCCCAAGAAGGGAATGAGTACACGAGGTGATAAGTTCGTGGAGTCATAAGACCGTAACACTTACCTCCCAGCTGGCCCCTCTTGCCAGAAGCAAGTGTGCACCAGACGCTTGGGACACTCTACCATCAGAGTCGGATTACTTAGCCAACCCTGCAGAACAAATGTACAGTTCTCCTACTTCCTTTGTTTTAAGTGCCCAAGAGCAGGTCACGGTTTTCTTCGTCCAACTGTTTGTTGGGTAGAAAAGTGAACGTCCATTTGCACTGAGGAAAAACAAAAGACATACCATTGAGAATGCATTAACCAGAAAGTCATGACTACTGGAGTTTTCTCCTACGGAGAAACTTGGAGAGAGAGACCAGATGCCTGGAATAAGTGAGAGCTGATATGCCTGCAACCTGAGACTAAGATGCTGACGAAGGCTGCAGACATGGAAGGCTTCAGAGGCTTTGAAACAACAGTACAACAGAGTTGCATTGTGCAGCCATTCTCCAAGGATGTGGCAGCAGGAGAATTAGTATCTGATAGGTTTGTAGAAAAAAACCCACATGATCAAAGTTCCGGGTGGGTGGAGTGCTGGGAGAGCAGTAGTCAGAGTTCTGGATACCTCTGAGGCTCTTCTCTATCATCTCAGCTTTTAACCGACTTTGTCAGGCAAAATGCTTCAAGTTCTTGTGTCATGGTTACTATGAAGGCTTCATTGGGCTTTAAAAAAAAAAAAAAAAGAGTTTGTAATTGCATTAAGGGCTTCTAGTGAAACAGAACAACATGTGGTTTTTTTTTTTTTTTAAGATTTATTTTATTTATTTGAAAAAGTTATGGAGAGAGGAAGGTCTTGCATCTGCTGGTTTACTCCGCAAATGGCTGCAACAGCTGGAGCTGTGCCAATCCTAAGCCAGAATACAGGAACTTCTTCTGGGCCCAAGGACTTGAGCCACTCTCCACTGCTTTCCCAGGTGCATTAGCAAGGAGCAAGATCGGAAGTGGGGCCGCCAGGACTCAAACCGGCACCCCTATGGGATGTTGGCGCTGTAGGCCTGGGCTTTAACCCTCTGTGCCTCAGCACTGGCCAAAACATGTGCTTTTTATAAAAAATAAGAAAACAGTTACCTAGTATAAAAATCACTAATTTAAATCTTCCTAATTAGAATCCTGATGTTTCCCTAATTAGAATGTTGCTTTTTAAAATTTTTGTCTAGTGGTTCTCCTCTTTGGGTGGCTAAAAAATGAAATCAGATGCCATAGAGCAGTGGCTGTGGCCTCTTTGTCCCTGTATCCATCAGTGAAATGTACATATATTTAATTTAAATATTTAATTTATTTAATATGGGCCTAATGAATAGACCTATATTTTATTCAGAAATGATGCTCATTACCACTGTAAAATTTTATTACATATGTATAAAACATACACACAGTTAATTGCTTTTGAGAATAAAATGTTTGCTATAAATAAAAATAGAAGTTCTAATAATTTCTTCTTTCATATCCTGTGATACCCTAACCCCACTTAGTCAATTTGTCAAATTTTTTTCATACAGTTTTTTTGGTCCACTTGTCAAAAACAGTGGGAAATGTGGTCACCTCTGCCTGGGTGCCATGGAATTCCCTGAGCTAGTTGCACTAATAAATACCACATGCGTTCAGGGATTATTTTGCAGGGTTGTTTTAAAGTCAGACAAACAGCCTTCAGGGGAAAGGTCACTTTCCGATGACTAAAATTAGATTCCGCCAAGGCAAAGGAAGAAAAAGATTATGCATCTGTTTCTTTTCCTTGGGGAAGTTCCTGATTGTAAGGAAGAGGTTTCATTAAGGACCTCTGGTTTATTCAATAATCATAGGAAAACTGTACTCAACAGAAGACAGATCTTAGGATGGAGGAAGAGAAGCACAGACCTCGGCAGCATCCGAGGTGTGTGTGTCCAAACCACACACACTGCCCTTCTGCCAGCAGCTTCTGGTCCCCTGGCAAAGACTCACAGCCCTGACTGTCTTTCAGGACCAAGGTCCATGGAGCAGCACGCGAGTCCTCCTGGTTCCCTGCACCTTCCCTTAACCAAAAGCAGCCCACGTTCCTGGTGTGGCAGCCCAGGACCCCAGAAGGGAGACCGAGCTTTCCCTCTAGGGGACTGCAGTCCACACGAGGAGGCACAGAAGTTAACAAGCTGTGCGGAGTGGGTGCCTCCTGGAAGAATGTTCAGATTCATGCGGACTTGCACAAGTTGCAGCCTGGGTCATCTCGAGCTAAAATAGAAAAAAAAAAAAAAAGCAATCAAGGAAATGGCATACAGAAGTTGGCAGTTGGCAGAGAAGTGTCCCAGAGCAGAGAAAATGCGGGGAAGCTGTTTCTGCCTTCTGTCCCCAGCCTTCTGTGCCCAGAGCAAGGGAGCTGCGGGCAGGGCAGCGGGAGGCCCAAGGATCCGGCAGGCACACGCCTTGCTTTGTTCCTCAGAGGTTCTGTCTCTGGTGGTGTGCATCCAATTACGGTGAAAGATTAGGGAGGACCCCGGGAGAACATGAAAAGGCTGCAAGGAGCAATATTTAAAGTGAAGCCGCAGCTGCGCCTCATGTTTTTTTAAAAGGTGAATGGGAATGACGGCTTGAGATAAACTGCAATAAACAGGAGCACATATTGCCAGCTGCCATTCCAGACAGGCGCTCTGCCCTCCCCGCACGGTGATGGAGGAGAGGCAGCCGTCCACCCCCATCAACCTCCTCCTGTCCGTGGAGTTTGGAGCCTCGCCCCACCTCAGCCACCTGAGCAGATGGCGCGTGTCCGCCTTCTGGGCCAGCTCCTTTCTGTGAGGGAGAAATTGGTCTGGTCGGTGTTAGACGCTGTGGGTGCGCAGTCCCCTGACTCCCGGTTCTGGGTTCTTTCCCTCCTGTCTCCCTGTGGGCACCCCTGAGTGAGCTTTCATGGTCAAGGTCATTGTAGGTACTTAGGAGTTCCTGCTGAATGCCCAGCACACTAAGTTTATTCTTGTTCTTCACATGCGCGGGCACAGGTGCTCGCACCCGGCTGCCCCTCCCCGCTCCTCTTACCAGTCTCCTTAGGTTCCCAGCTCTCTCTCACTTTTGTATCTGTGCCTTTCTTGTCCATTATGATTTAAGTCGCATAAAATTCACCATCTCTAAGCATACCCTTTTGATGGTTTTTAGTGTATTTCTGAAGTTGAACAAATGTCCATTTGCTAATGGGCGGTCACTCCCAGACCCTCCTCCTCCTTTTAGCCTCTGGCTTTGCTTACTGTCTTCATGGATTTGCATGTTCCAGGCATTTCTGGCTCATGTTTCAACCCTTTCTTCACTCTTTAGCACCCCTCCCACACGCACACACCCTCTTAATATTCCCAGCAGCAACCATTGAATGAGTTACCCCTCTGTGCCAGGCACTTTGCCAAGCAATTTCTATATAGTGTTCCATTTCATCATTAACACAGCCCAAAAGGGATTGTGGGCCCCTTTTCCAGAAGAAGAAACTGGGGCTCAAAGAGTGTCAGTGACTTGCATAAGATTAGCTTGGGCCTTCTCAACTCCAAACCCTGTGCTCTGCTCTGCCTCCTTTCTGATCATGTGTCTGTGTCCAGCGGCTGCCCCTGGGTATGAAGTTGGTTACGGTTTGGCTGTTTCCTAGCCATGAGATAGGTGTTTGGACTGTTCTGTTCCCGGCCGTGACGTGAACGACTGTGATGGGCTTACAGCCTTCTACAGTGTCACTGTTAAAAATAGAACCGCCAGATAACGCCGTCCTGTGTTAAAAAGCTGTCTCTGTAGGCACTCATGTGAGAGCTAGAACGAGCTCAGGATACTCCCAGAAGTTTGTTTTGGATATTCTTGCTCTTAGGGCAGGAAAACCATTTCGTTTTCAAGTGTATCCCTTTAGGATTTAATGCTGAAACAGCTTCTTTGCAGAAGGTGCTTCGGGCTCCTTTACCTCTCACCAAATTCCCATTCTGAGTGGCTACTGAACTTGTCACGTTCAGTACATTTGCTCTGATCTCTAACAGAACGTTCAAGCATCGCAGCTGTGCACGACAACACTTCTGACTGCCTGCTTCTGTTTGCATTGCTTTCCTGTGTAGAGAAGAAGTGTAGTCAGCACTTAGGCAGAGCCGTCGTCACCCTCAGACTGATTGGAAGTGAGCACCGCCAGCCTCTGGACTGGCATCCCAGAACTTTTGATGTCAGCCAGTTCTCACATAAAACAAGTGTAGACAGCCCTAGGCCAGAGTCCTTGCCCTTGGACACCTTGGGCTTCACGTAATGAGGGCCAGCTCCCTTGAGGACTAATTGGTCCTGAGCAAGTTACATCCAAAGGCCTCAGCAGGGCCCATCAGCCCGACCTGACGCCTTGCTAATGTAGATCAGGAAAGAATGCAAAGACAAGAAGCTTCAACAGCGTTCCAGGCAACCTGTGTACTGTGGCTTATCGTGACCTTTCTAAAATGCTTAGTTTACATGTCTGAAGTCGAAAATAGCAGAGATGCACAATAAAAAGAAAGTGTGCAGACTTAATGTCCGTTCAGTGATACAGTGGAAAGATACTATGTTTGTTTTCCACTAATAATTAAGTGCTTCCCAGGGGATACAATCAGATACAAAACTGGAAATAATCTACATGATCCAAGTATTTATGCACTGGACATGCAGAAGCATACAGTTTCTTACAGAATGCCGTTTTCCTACTTTGATCTTGTAGAAAATCCATGGTTGGCCTCAGAAGATAATTAGCACGTACCCTCGGAATATTTGTATTTTCTTTTTTGCCTTTGTGCTTGAAAGAAAATTAATATGCTTTTCCTTGAAAAAGTAGGTTCTGGACTTCTGATTCATGATATTTCAAAGCATCAGACTCCCCCACGCTGGAGTGGTGCCTGTAATTGTTAGAAGAAAGCTGTCTTACAAACAGGAGAGAAACAAGAGGGACTCCTATTTTCCAAAAGGAAGAGTACTTCTTGACAGAATCCCAGTGGCGTTCCCTGGTGGATGCTGCTAATGGCAGTGATGCTAGATGTCACTAGGCAATAGATTGCATTGAAGCAAAGAGATCGTTAATTGCTTCAAAACAGGCATCCTGGCAAGGCCTTCACAGAGGCCAGGCTGCTACAAATGAAATCCACCTGACTGCAGAGGCTGACGATGCCACATGGAACAGAGTGCACACAGTGCAAGAAGCGCCAGCTCTGTGCTGCAGCAAGCTACTGGCTCTGTCCAGTTGTTTAAAAAGCTGGACCTGAACCACCCACACAGCGGCAGCAAACAGCATCTGTGAGACATGCATATTCTCAGCCCCGCCCCAGACCTTCTGAAAGAGAAAAATAGTCTGTGCTTTCCCAAGCCTTCCAGGTGATTCTCATGCATAGTCAAGCCAGAGAGCTGCTGGCTTCCGGAGATGTGTGAGAGACACGCCCCCCCCCCCCCCCCCCCCCCGTGTGTGCGTTTGTGTGCGTGCATGCATTTTTCCTGGCATCCTGACTTTCTGAGGAACCAGGGTGTTCATCAGCCCGCTGTCCTTAGAAAACTTTTCCTCAATAGCACGTTGTTTTCTTCATCCTCATTTGAGGAAAGCAACAGTTGTCCCTTCATATCCTGCTGTAGACAGCAAAATCTGTGGGTACTCAAGACTCTTAAATAGAGCAGCATTTGCTTGTAACCTACACACATCTTTCCCGATTCTTTAAATCATCTCTAGATTACTTGTGAGACCTCATGCTATGCCAAATGCTGTGTAAGTAGTTATTAGACTGTATTGTTAGGGAATAATGGCAAGAAAAAAAAGTCTGTATGAATGTAGTGCAGGCTTTTTTTTTTCTGGGTATTTGCAGTCTACCATTGTTAATCCATGGATGTGGCTAATTGTATTTGCTTCAGGTGGAGAAAGAGCAGTCGAGGCCTGGAGGCTCCTTAACCTCAGAGAGCATCTTCTTTGCACCCTCTAACCCCTTGCAACTCGTGGGGCTTGTTGCAAATGCAGTCTTCTGCCTTGTCTCTGAATCAGAATCTGCATCCTGACAAAATCCTCAGGTGCTTTGTATGTACCCTGAAGTCTGAGAAGCACTGAACTAAGTGCAACCTAGCCATGTATAAAGGAGAATGCCAGAAATGGTGTCTGTGAGGGTCACTAGTGAATTGGGTGCCGAGACAGTCAGTGTTATAAAACAAGTACATCCAAATCGTAAACGCATCCATTTCAGTTCCCATGGTGAACCAGCAGAGTTAAGAAACAAAGGGAGCTGAGGAGGAGGGGAAACTCACTACAGGCAAGAAGTGGAAGGCTGGCAATGTGGGGGACACCCTTCCTTTCTCTGCCTCCCATTTCCCACTATAGAATCCCATCCAGGCCTGGACAATTCCTGCTCCAAACTGCGTCTGCTTTTCTTCCCGTAGCATCTCTGTGCCCTTGTCATCAGCAGGATCCTGTGACTGTGCAGGCGGAGCTTCCTTAAATGTCTTCATCCTGAGTCTAAGGAACCCTTCCTGCTGGTCCAGGAGGCCCTTTCCGGCTGTGTGGGATCCATCCTCAGCGCAGCAGTCAGAAGGAAACAGCTGCTGGCAGTGTCCTGATGTCCAGATGGCTTTAAGCTTAGGATGTCATTCCCCATGTGTGCTCCTGAGAACCCAAGAGGCCCTTCAGATGCCCTCACAAAGATACAGTTTGTCTTTTAAAGGAGTCTTAGAAATGCAGAGACTGGTCAGCCCTCTGCAGGTTAGTGTGTTACAGGTGAGGGGCACCAGGCTGCAGCTAACAGGACCTGAGGCAGTGTAGGAGTGATGTTGGTGTGAAAGGGCTGGATACCTGCTGCATCCCAAAAACAGAACGGAAAGGACTTGACACACTCATTTGGAGAGATGTGATTCTGACCCAAGCCCATTTTGTTACTCTTTCTTTTCCTAAATGCTCACTCTTTGTGGTTGCCTGAGAATTGCAGCGGCCCAAGGAGGCTGAGCATTGGCCAGCAGAATCTCCAGGCGCTCTATGGTTTGTGTTCCAAGATCGGGGCAGTGTGGTACTCTGGGAAATCATTGTGAGCCTTATCTACTCAGACACAGGGGCTGGCAGTACGGAATTCAGCATAGGCTAGGACAGAATCTGCCTGGGGCTGAATAATGGTGAGTGTCTAAGCACAGGGTTCCTCTGTCACAGTGGGGAGCCACCAGGCCTCAGCTGCCCTTTTGCATTTCCAGCAACACCAGTCTCAGATGTTTCGCTTTTGTTTCCTGAGGGTATCTCCCAAGGCAGTTTCTGGAGTGGACTTGGCTTCCACGAGCAGATATGTGCTGAACAGTTTGGTTCTTGATACAGCCTCCCCCTTTTCCCATACACTTGCTGCTCCCCAGGATCTCTGGGCTTTGTGGGGTTGGAAGACGTTAATTGCCCAGCAAGTATGAGTCCTCAGAGAACAAGCAGCCTTGGAAACCACACACACACACATTATGATGGGAATCATATTTGTTCCAAAATGAAAACTGAGCCATGGAAATAAGGAGAGTGGCTGTGATGAGAAGCTAGGTGTTCTGTGAGTACGTGCGGTTGTGATTGGTCTGTGATGTGCATGCTTGGCAGTCATTTTCTGAGAAAGCACCTCATTCATCTCAAGGAGGAAGTATATTTGTAACTTTTTAAAAATATTTTATTCATTTATTTCAGAAGTAGAGTTACAGACAGAGAGAATGGTCTTCCATCTGCTGGTTCACTCCCCAAATGGCTGAGATGGCTGGAGCTGAGCCGATCCAAAGCCAGAGGCCAGGAGCTTCTTCCAGGTCTCCCAGGCAGGCACAGAGGCCCAGGGGCTTGGGGCATCTTTTTTTTTTTATAAGTTTTTATTTAATGAATGCATATTTTCCACAGATACAGCTTTAGGAATATAGTGGTTCTTTCCCCCATACCCACCCTCCCACCCCACCTCCTATCCCACCTCCCTCTCCCTCTCCCATCCACTTTTTCATTATGCTTCATATTGAGTTTGATTTTATATACAGAGGAACAACTCCATGTTAAGCATAGATTTCAACAGTTTGCACCCACGCACACATACAACATATAGAGTACAGTTTGAGAACAAGATTTGCAGTCGATTCTCATAGTACAACTCATTAAGGATGGAGGTCCTACATGGGGAGTAAATGCACAGTGACTTTTGTTGTTCCTTTAACAACTAACACTCTGATCTATGACGTCAGTGATCACCTGAGGCTCTTGCCATGGGCTGCCAAAGCTATGGAAGTCTTCTGTGACCATAGACTCCATCAGTATTTGGACACAGCCGTAGCAAAGTAGATGTTCTTTCCTCCAGAGAAGAGTACATCCTTCTTTGATGGTCCTTTCTTTCCACGGAGGTCTCACGGAGATCCTTCATGGATATTTTTTGCCACAGTCTTGGCTTTCCATGTTGGGCCATCTTCAACTGCTTCCCCAGGCCATAGCAGACAGCTGGATCAGAAGAGGAGCACCCGGGACATGAACCAGTGCCCGTATTGGATGCCAACGCTGCAGATGGAGGCTTAGCCCACTATACCACAGTGCTGGCCCCCTAGATCTGTAACTCTTTAAGTCTCACAGTATATCCCAACATGGTGGCCACCATTGTGAACCTGACTGTTCAAGATTAAAGAGCAGAAAAATCTGGAGCCACAAAGCATGAGCTTGAACCCTGCCTCTTCTACCTAACACGTGACCCTTCGTCACCCCCAGTTTCCTCACCTCTAAACCAGAAATTGTTGGAGTATTAACCATTTATCGAGACTTAACAATGCCTTGGGCCAAGTACAGCTGCTATGTAATTTAAATTATTTGATTTATCCTCCACCATCCAATGAGATCCTTTACATCTGGACTGGGAAGAACTTTCCAGGCATGAAAGCCATCAGGAACTTGTCATAGGAAGCAAGTTATTAACTACGTAACAAAAACTCAAAAGGGAAAATACCTGCAATACAAGATTTTGAAAACTCTCAGACCTTTGTAGAAAAATAAGCAAAGTTTGGAATATTAATTCAGGAAAAACAAAGTACAGTAACTAAAAGCATTTAAATATTTACTGTCACTGACAAATCTAAGAAATTAAAATAAAAAGAATAGTACTTCGTGCCTGTCAAAACCCACAACATTTTTCAAGTGAAAATGCTTGATGCTAGCCAGGATATGGGGAAAGAAGCAGCCTTTCACATCGCTGTTGGGCATGTGAATGGGAACAGCTTTTCTCTAGAGCAATGTGACAAAATGTGTCAAGAGCCTCAACAAATGTTCCCACACAGTTGATCTGGTAATTCCACTTCCAGGAACTTGTCCTGGGGAAATAATCAGACATGTGGGCAGGGATTTATGTAAAGATGCTAACTCCCCTGTTATTTTTAACTTGACACAATCCAACTGGCTCACTGTTGAGGGCAACCTCCAAAGGGTGGAATGATATGCAGTCATTAAAAATCATATTTGAAAAGCATATGAAGTAGCATAGAGGAAATTCTCAAAATATAATAAAAAAATATGATCTCAACAATATGATTCCTATAAAAAGGAAAAATGCACACCTGAGATAAAACTGGGATGAACACTGAAGTGTTAGTCATGATCTCTCTCTAAGTGGCAGGCTTTTGTGTGATGTTTATATTCTTTATACTTTTCTTGATTTGGTTGGGGGCCAGTGAAGCAGAGAGGAAGGGAAGGAGGAAAGAATGTGTTATAAAACAGTTGTCTTTAAACTATTAATGAAATATTCACATGTAAGGAATTATAATTAATGTACATAGAAGTATTTTCATGCCTCCCATCTGTGTAACTGTAGCGCACCAAGTGAGTCAGGAAAGATAGACCCGGAATCTGGGGCCTGTTTGCAAATTCACACCTGGGAGAGGTGTCTTTGCAAAAGCCTCTTTCAGACCCCAGGCTAAGTTGGACCAGCGTGTTGTTGCACATTAATCATCAGCACCCGTGTGGCTCCCTGCTGGTTTTATATTTGGATATTCACTTGCACCCAACAGTTTGGTGACTGTTGATGACACTGGGTGAGAATCTCTTTTGCCTGTTAATATGCATTGCGAAATAGGTTTGCTGACTATTTGAAACGAATTTGTTGTACGTAGAGACATCAAGCAACATGATTCAGTTTTAGCTGGAACATCACAAGTGGGCCCCGCATATTTGGAAGGGCTGTTGTGGTTTGCTGTAATGAACATTCCCAGCGGTACAGTTCCACGAGGTTAGTGACTGGATGGCATGCATGCCTTCCTTTATACTCTGTGGATACTTCCTTAGGGCTTGGCTCTCTGCTAACCCAGTAAACAATTTGAAGTGAGATCACATCTGAAAAATCTGTATCAAAGCTGTCTTTGGCTTTGTGGCTGTATTACACACACACACACACACACACACACACAGTAGCTGTTAGTGTGACACAGTTCCATTGGTACATATGATAATGGGTGGTGATCTCTGTGGATGAGTGTTGATGAGTGTGAAAGTTTAAAAAATGCTTCTAGTGTTTAAGAGTGTTAAAGGACAGCAGAGATGAACTTTCTATGAACTATGAGTTCTCAAACCGACAGAAAGTGAATGTCTGGTGCTTGAGCCTGGGGATCTGTATTTTTAAAGCCCTCCTGGGTATTCTGATACAGGATTTTGGAGCTGGAGCTTAGGAACTACTTAGCTGCATCGCACTGTCATTTATTTTATTCTGAGCTGTTCACAGCCACCTATGACTACTGAGCTCCTAAAATGAGGTTAGTGTGACTGAGGAACTGAATTTTTCATCTTACTCAATTAATTATTAAATGCAAATAGCCATGTGACTAGTAACCACCATGTGAGACAGAGCAGCTTTAACCAACTGTGTACTTCACTCAGGAATGAATTCAAGTCATTTCTCAGTTCACCCTTTCAATAAGTTGTACATTTCATCATTCCAGCACAATGATGCTCCAAACAGCTCTACTGAGAAAAGCCAGGCACCTACAAACCTTCAGCAGCCACACGCAGGCAGGGCCAGTGTAGTCTGTAACCTCCTGCTCAGAATATGAGACCATGGCTTGCTCACAGCCTTCCTCATTTCACACAATAGAAACCAAAATCTCATTCTCAGCCCAAAATTTCTATTCATTGTGTGTGGGTCTTCCAGTTGTTTTATTTTTCATTTATTTATTAAGATTCATTTTTTTTTTACTTGAAAGTCAAAGTTACAGAGAGGAAGAGAGGGAAAGAGTGAGCTTGCATCCACTGGTTCACTGCCTAAGTGGCCGCAACAGCCAGGGCTGAACCAGGCCAAAGCCAGGAATCAGGAGCTTCATACAGGTCTCCCATGTGGGTGGCAGGGGCACAGACATTTGGGCCATCCTCTGCTGCTTTTCCCAGGCCATTATCAGGGAGCTGGGTAGAAGTGGAGCAGCCAGCGCCTATATGAGAAGCAAGCGTCCAAGATAGTGACTTTACCTGCTATGCCACAATGCTAGCCCCAACTGTTTTGTTTTTAACTAAGGAAAGTATTTCTAATCTTATCCCATGCTATTTACAGGGCTTAAAAGTACAGGAGGGTGAGTTTCTCTGAGGCTTTTATGGGTAGATATACCCAAATGATCACAGCCTTGGAGTTGGCCAAATCGTGTGCCTCTGCACACTGACCCGAGTTCTCTGCAGAATGTGAAACATGTGACCCAGTTAGAATGGTCCATGTTTTCCAGGCATTTTTTCAGGCTTCGCCCATTCTAAATATGATAAGATGAGAAAAGCAGCAGTCCCCAACAAGGCTGTAAGCTCAGGGGAGCCAGGCCACGTGTCTGTCTCGTCCTGGGTGTTGTTCCAGCATTGCAATGTGGAATCTGCCAGCACATGGAAGCCCTGGGCATGTCAGTCAAGTGAGTTAACGTCTCAACATAGAGAAAGTGGCTTAAGGGACATGTATAGAAGAAAGGGGGAAGGCTGCAATTGGGATCAAAGTGATCTGATTGAGGAGAAAGTGCTGGCCCTTCGTGCCTTTGCTCAGCTGTATCTAGCGGGGAAGAAGACGGGTTACAGTGCCACCTAATCTCGTTCTACCTGGTGAACATCAGTGAGTGCTTAGAGTAGAGATCGTGTTGGCCTCTGAAGAGTTGAAGTTGGAGCCAGAAGAGACTGGCTTAATTTCAGCCATTCATGATTCAAATGTTCTTACGCCGCGGCCCAGGTGTTTATTTTTGTCTAATGTTACAATTCTAAGACACATAGCAAGTTAGGCTGATGTGGTTGTGATGAATCTGCCCACTTATCAGCACTTTTTATTTTCTTGAAATTTTAGGCACAGAAAAATGAGAGAGAGTCTATCAGACAGAAGTTGGCACTTGGAAGCTTCTTTGATGATGGCCCAGGAATTTATACCAGCTGTAGCAAAAGTGGGAAGCCAAGCCTTTCCTCTCGGTGAGTGTTCTTTTGAGTTGATGTTCTGATATGTACCTAATGGATTTTGTTATCTGACTACGTGTCTACGAAAAGGTAGACTTTAAATCCTGGAGTGGCTTTTCCCTCATAAAGCTGCCATCTTTACTTAGGTTTGAGAGAGAGACCCTTCCCTACCTTGATGCATTTATTGTTGTTACTGCTTCTGGCCCACTGCCCAGCTACTTGCGGTCAGATTTTGTATTTTGTATTTTTCTCTGGATGCAATGCAGACTTTGCGCAGGGAAGGGGGAATCAAGCCACACTGCCAGGCAAGCTGACTGATGATTAGAGATGTGTGGCAGACCACCAGATTTCCCATTAAGCAGTCGCAAAGCGCCCAGAATCACCCCCTTGATAGATTGGATTGCAGTGAATACTGGTAACTGAGAAATGCGATTCCCGCTTTGCTCATTCCGTGGTTATTACTGTTCTCCACTTGATCTGAGCCAAAAGGTCGTTCTTACGCTGTTCTCCAGGTGTTTGTTCTTTACTTTAACTCATTTCAGGATATCATTACGCACTTGTCATCAGCAGTTTCAGGATATCCTGGGTCATTTGCATAGATGTTAATACCAAATTTTAATTTTTACCTAGAAAACACAACTACAAACCAGAGCATCCCAAACTTTCTCTTGCTTATGAATCATCTGGAGATTTTGTTAAAATGAAGATTCTGATTGTAGGTCTAGGTAGGGCTCAAGAATCTGCATTTTTTTAAAGATTAATTTATATGAAAAATCAAAGTGACAGAGAAAGAGAGAGAAATATCTTCCATCTGCTGGTTCACTCCACAAATGGCTGCAATGGCCAAGGCTGGGTCAGGCCAAAATCAGATGCCTGGACTCCATCCAGGTCTCCCATGTGGGTGGCAGGAGCTTAAGCACTTGGACCATCTTCCACTGCTTTCCCAGGCACATTAGCAGAGAGCTGGTTGGAAAGTAGAGCAGATGGGACACAAACCAGCACTCGTATGGCATGCCGGAGTGGCTTAACCTGCTGCACCACAACACTGGCCCCAGGATTCCACTTTTTCTTTTTTAAAGATTTATTTGTTTGTTTGAAAGGCAGAGTTACAGAGAGGCTGAGGCAGAGAGAGAGGGGTCTTCCATCCACTGATTCGCTTCCCAGATGGCTGCAACAGCAGAGCTGTGCCCAAGGACTTGGGCCATCCTCTACTGCTTTCCCAGGCTATAGCAGAGGGCTGAATCAGAAGTGGAGCAGCTGGGACTTGAACTGGAGCCCATATGGGATGGCAGCACTGCAGGCAGCAGCTTTACCCGCTGTGCCACAGCACCAGCCCTAGATTCTGCATTTGCAATGAGCTCTCAGCTTATGTCCTTGCTGCCATTCCACAGGCTGTTTTGATTAATGGAGATATAGACAATCTGCAAAATTAACAATTACAAGTATTCCAAATGATGCAAGGACATAGAATATTGTTTTATTGAGGACAGTATTAAATGATAACTCACCAGCCATCTCTTGATTTCCCCCTCCCCTCCCCCACACACGACACCCCCAGCCTCCAGTACCTCCAAGGCACTGCAGGCAGGTCAGCATAATGAGACAAGGGCTCCAGTTTGGCCATGCAGTGTTCAGGCATCTCCTCCTCAGCTGGGTGCTAGCCTGGTCTTAGAATAGCCTCTTGCTGTTCCCACCTGTCATTCTGTGGCTGCAAGGGCAGCCTTGACCTTTGCATTGGGAGCCCCCTCTTTTTCCCGTCAGTGGATCGGGGCAGATGGAGTTCAGGCTCAGGGACCTAGAGACCTGAGGATTAATCCCAGTCTGCCTGTAATTTAACAATTTAGTTTTTCCATGCCCCATTTTCCTAATTTTTGTGAAATGAGGAAATTGGGCCGTACAGCCATATAGGGCTCTGTCACTGTTCTCTGATAGTCCCCAAAGTGCCAAATGTCTGTATTTAGAAGCACGGTCTTTCTGTTCAGCCATTTTATATTCATGTGGCACAAATGGGAAGTTTTGTTTTTAAAGTCAATGATAAACACACACACAATATATATATAAGGGAGGGCTTCAAAATTGCATGGAGAATGGATTAAAAGTTTATTTTGATGGAAAGAAATCTAAAATTCTTGTATACCAGAAGTCTTTGGAAAGTTCATAGAACATATGTAGTCTGAAAAAAAAAATGCATGGAGTTCAAAGTATTTTTGTACCAAAATAAACTTATCTTTGGATTCTATCTTATAGGCTCTTTGAGTCTCCCTGTAAAGATACTATCTTTTTTTTTTTTTTTTTTTTTGGATTCCCTGGCTGTTTCTTCTGCTGTTTACCTATGTATCTCCAAATAAAATGCTCATCTCTTGGTTTTTATTTTAAATAATCCTTGAACTACCTTACTGTGGAACATGGACATTGAACTCATCTTTACAGCTCTCACAGACACATAGCTGTGTATTTCCTCATCCTACTCCACCTGTGTGGTTGTCTCCCAGTTAAGGATCAAATCACTGTTGTTAGGATCAGATATTTGGAGTCATATAGGAAACTATGATTACTTGAGAAATTTTATTGGTTATATTGAAAATAGAATTGCTTTCTTTTTCCCTTTGCTAGTCCAGGATTTGAGTGCTATATTATAGTCCACTTGTGAATATCTGCAGATACTTCAAAAAGTTGGTCAAAAACTAGAATCAAAACATGTTTATTTTGTTGCCAAAAAAACTTTGGAATTCTTGCATAGTTTTTTTTTAAAGATTTATTTATTTGTTTGTTGGAAAGGCAGAGTTACAGAGAGGCAGAGGCAGAGAGAGAGAGAGGTCTTCCATTCTCTGGTTCACTCCCCAAATGGCAATAATGGCTAGACCTGGGCCAATCTGAAGTCAGGAGCCAGGAGCTTCTTCTGGGTCTCCCATGTGAGTGCAGAGGCCCAAGCACTCGGGCCATCTTCTACTGCTTTCCCAGGCCATAGCAGAGAGCTAGATCAGAAGTGGAGCAGCTGAAGACTTAAACCAGTGCCCTTATAGGATGCCAGTACCACAGGCATTAGCCCCCTAGTCAGTGCTTTCTACAAATTTATCTTGTGTAAGAAATCTTCTGAAGTCCAATAGACATTTGTTAGATTTTCAAGTTGAAAATATTTATTGCTTTAAGTCTATAATCTATCAGGAGCTGATTTCTTGATGTGGTATGTAGGAAAAGTCCAATTTCATCTTTTTCCTTATAGATATTTGCCTATATCCAAGGCACTGCAGGCAGGTCATCTTTTTATCACATTTACTGAATAGTCTGTCTGTTGGTCACTGATATGGTATATATTGTATATACTATCCAATAATGGAATGTATTCTATTTTATTAGTTACTGTTTCTATCCCTGCTCCAAAACTAAAGCCAGTTACTACTGCTTCAAAGTAAGTCCTGATATCTAGACAGTCAAGTTCCTTTCCTTCCTCTTTTTCTTTGGATATTTCCTGGCTGTTCTTGCTTTCTTATTCCTCCACATATATTTTAAATCATAGAATCAAGTTCAACAGAACATTCTCAGGATTTTGACTGGAATTGCATTGATTCTATAGGCTAATTAGGAACAATTATATAGTCATAATATTAAGTCTTCTTATCCATGTACATAGAATGTTTCTCCATTTTCAGATATTTTTACATAATTCTGAATATTAATAAAGTTTTGTAATTCTCCAGAGTACTGTATATCTTTTGTTACTTTTTGTAGGTACTTGATATTTTGGTATCATAAATTGTTTGATAATGTTTTCTTTTTATTTGATGCTGGTGAGCAGAAATACAGCTAAGTTTGTACAATGGACTTATTTCAGATCTGTTATTGCTCCTATTACAAGTATTTCTCTGCTCTCCTGTTATTTCCAGTAAAGTTGCCTGTATGTTCTTCGGGATTTTGAGACAATGATACTATCTACAATTAACAGCAGCTTTATTCCTAACTTTCATGCCTCTGAATTGTTTGTTCTTTGCCTTATTCTATAGGATATGTGCCCTAATACACTGAGAATTAGAAATGGTGTTAGTTGGGGTCCTTAGCTCATTCCTCTTATTAAATGGAATGATTCTACTGTTTTTCCTTTTAGGATGTATTTTCTTTAATGATTCTCTTTATGAAATTGATGGTTTTATTTTTTATTCACAATATACAGAGAAGTTTTTATTATGAGTATTTAAGTGTATCACATGTTTTTTCTCCATCTGTAGATGATTATATAATTTTAGTCTATTAATCTATTAATGTAGTAATTCATTACACTTACAACTTTTTTAAAATGTTAAATCATCTTTACATTCCTAAATTGGTTGGGAACTGTTATCTTTTTCCAGACACTATTGGATTTTATTTATAATATTTTGTCCAGAATGTCTAATTGTTTTACTTATGCTCATGATTGACCTGAGTCATAATATTTCTATCTGATTTTACTATAAGGGTTATGTTGGCTTAAAAATGGGTTAAGAAAGTCTGCATCATACTGTGGTGATCTATCTCTGTAAAGTTTGCTAGAACTCACTGGTACCTGGGCCTGGTGTTTGTTTCATGTGTTTGCTTTCATTTCTGTTTCTGTTTCTTAAGTGGTTGTAAGATTATACATTTTATTTCCTCTTGAGTCAATTCTAATGAATTATGCTTTTCTAGGAATTTGTTTTGTCTAAGTATTCAAAATTGTTAGCATGATATTCTCTGATTTCATTCAAAGTGTTCATTTCAGTTTTATGAAATGCTTTCTTCTGATCTCTCCACTGCCCATAATTTTTTCTGAGCTTTTTGTTTGTTTTTATTGTTGTTTTCTGTATGTTAATAATTAAGTGTAAGACACTAAAAGCTATTTGTTAACTATGATTAGGACTCAACATTGCCTCCTCAGAGAGACTTCCCCTGACTGTCTTATTGAAGGTAAACATCCATAAGCCCATCACTTTCTCTCCTCTTACCATGCTTATCTTCTTTCTTTGATTTGTTTTTCATCGTGGATCTTATCACTGCCTAACACTGTGTTATTTGTACTTTACTGTGTTTCTTTACTTTCTTCAGAACTAAGTTATAAGCTCCAAGAAAACAAGTCTTTATCTATTTTGTTCACCTCTAAAACTATTGCCTAAAATAGCATTTACTACATAGTCACTAAATATTTGTTGAACAAATGAATGGTGAACTTCACTTTCCAGTGGTTGAATAGGGATGCAACTCTTTCATGGAAGGCATCCAATTAAAAAAGCGTCTAAATGTCTTTTCTCTTGTGCTGTCAGTTGCGGCGGAGGCCCCCACCTTCAGCTTGAGGAATTACATGCTTGGCTGCCTGTGTTTTAAGACTGGCATGGGAAGGGTTGGAGGATTAGCATGTAGACTTTCACTTAATTCCCATGATCCGAGTAAAGTGTCTCACTGTCCCCTGCTCAGTACCCCAGCATGCTGCACGGAGCCCCTGTGTTTCAGCATTTTGAGACGGTGACATCTGGTTCTGCCTGGCTGCAGGTGGATAGGGTACAGGCAGTCTTCCTTTGTGTTCAGTCTTACCCCGTTCCCTTGTCTTCAAACGCACCTGAGCCTTTCTGGGACTCTGCAGTACCCCAGCCACCCTGCCAGCACCTAGCATCTTAACTTCCAAATTTTTGTCAAACTCTCTTTTTTTTTTCTTTTTCTTTCTTTCTTTCATATCCTTTTTTTTTTTTTTTTTTTTTTTTTTTTTTTTTTTTTTTGGACAGGCAGAGTGGACAGTAGTGAGAGAGAGAGAGACAGAGAGAAAGGTCTTCCTTTGCCGTTGGTTCACCTTCCAATGGCTGCCGAGGCTGGCGCACTGCGGCCGGCGCACCGCGCTGATCTGATGGCAGGAGCCAGGTGCTTCTCCTGGTCTCCCATGGGGTGCAGGGCCCAAGCACTTGGGCCATCCTCCACTGCACTCCCGGGCCCAGCAGAGAGCTGGCCTGGAAGAGGGGCAACCGGGACAGAATCCAGTGCCCCTACCGGGACTAGAACCCGGTGTGCAGGCGCTGCAAGGAGGAGGATTAGCCTATTGAGCCACAGCGCCAGCCTTTCTTTCATATACTTTTATTACAATTTTTAAAGATTTTATTTATTTGAGAGGTAGAGTCACAGACAAAGAGAGGGAGAGACAAAGAGAAAGGTCTTCCATCCATTGGTTCACTCCCCAAATGGCTGCAACAGCCGGAGCTGGCTGATCCAGGAGCTTCTTCAGAGTCTCTCACGTGAGTGCAGAGGCCCAAGCAGTTGGGCCATCTTCTGCTGCTTTCCCAGGCCATAAGCAGAGAGCTGGATCAGAAGTGGAGCAGCCAGGACACGCACTGGCACCCGCATGGGATTCCGACAGCTCAGGGAGAGGCTTAGCTTACTACATCATAGTGCTGGCTCGAATTCTGGTACATTTTTAGAAGAGAAAATAGATAGCAGTGTTTGATATGCCATGGTTATCTGGGATCTCGTGAAGGTTGTCAGTGTTTCTAAAAGCAGACTTATCTTCTTAATAAAAGCCAGAGCAGGAGCCCCATGTAGAAACAGCAGCCCATCTCTGGATCAGCAGCGAAGGGGAGGGCCCGGAACCCCCGTCCTTTCTCCCTGTTGGCCTCCCCACACCTTTCTTGGATTCCCCTAAAGCTTCCACAGCTCCAAAGCCCACTTGAACTCTTCTGGCAGAGAAAGGCTTGAAAACCACTGAGTCACACAGCCCCTTTGGAGATGCCGTTATCTAAACACATATGTATTTCTCAGTAGCTCCTAACAAGAGACACTTGCTTGTCAACTCACCATAAGGGAGATTATTTATATCCTGTTCTTTCAGATGTTTTCATCGCCACCTTTTGGGATGAGATCATCCTCTGTGAGAACACGATGACTTTTTGGATCCCCCTCAGGATGATGGTTAATAATGAGACTAAATGTTTCTAAGAAATATCACTTTACCCCCCTGTAAATTGAAAGTCTGCAAAGACAGATTGTCATTGCTCTCATCGGCACAGTACTGAAAGCTCTTCTCGCCTTTGGGAGTGTTCCGGTGCAATTATGTAATCTGTATTCCCTGTCGCTGTTAGAATGTGTATTAATGCTTTCTCATCGCTGAAATTCTTCTTTACCTCTTACTTACAGAAGTACTTGAAGGAAGTCAAAACTTGAGATCACCCATATGGAACCCCAGAACGCACCAGTGCACCTGTGTTGAATCAGTTAAATAATCAGAACCAGGTGACTCTTACAAATGAATTTACTACTCTGAAGAGCTCAATACCCAATTTTAAAGGAAGCTGAGGATTTAAAATTAATTGGCCAAGTAATGGATTCTGGGCAGGATCTGTGAAAGAGGCTGGTAGGATCTTTGGCAAACTGATGGAGTTCTGCTTGTGCTTTTTTTTTTTTTTCTTTTTTAAGATGTAAAAATTCACTTCATACATAGTAAGAGAAATTTTGAAGTGGCATGAGAGCCCGAGAAGATGGGTGTTTAAGTTCTTCCCAGATTTCCATCAGTGGCAGCCCCACCGGGCTTTTCCAGACAGTGCTGTCCCCTAAGTCACTTTTGAAAGGAGTGACAAGCTGATAAATGTAAGCTAGGCTTACAGTAATTCCATCAAGACATTTTATGCCTACTGCTGCAGCAAAAGAATGCTTGATAGTGCTTCATAACCCAGCTAATTAAATTTGACTTATACTGAAATGTGGCAACTGTGAGTTTAGGATATGTCATTTTTTTCCTTCAAAATTTGCTAATCTACACATAATTAACCTTCTCAAACCAAGACTGGGCGACCTTTGTCATTTTACTCTTTTTAAAAATGCTTCAGCAAGAAAGTTTTGAAAAGCTTAGAAGGAAATAAGAAAAATGAATTACCTAATTTTTTGAAACAAGCTTCCTAAGAAATACTAAGTTTAGTCCTGTTCTGTCATTACTAGCAGAGTACATTCATTTAAAATATTTTTGCATCAACCAGATTATCAGCTGTATAGTTCAGATTCTGAGCTTGATCAGCTCAGTGTTATTATAGGAACAGAAACTGCCTTAGGTGCTGTGGGAACACAACACAGAGTGACCATTGGCATTAGACACTTAGGAAGTCTTTGTTTTTATACTCATTTGTTTAAATTGACTCATAAATTTGTACATTAGGAAGTCTTTCCTTTTGCAAACATTGCAGCCTGTTCTGGCAATGTGGAGCAAACTTTCGCTTCTTTCTTCTTCTCTCAGAGTATTCACAACATAAATATGATTGTCACCTTTTTTCTTATACTACCACAAGATAGATTTTATCTACATGCATATAAATGTGAATAGAATCTACCGAAGTCCTTTTCATAAAGTGTGCAATGGGATGGTATAGCCTAAAATAGGCTATATTCTGTCTCCAAATGCTGTGAATGTTATGTAAAGCAGAAATTCCCCAGAGAATTTATGGAGCAGCTGCTTTGAATAATGATTACTGTTTACGTGTCTCAACCATTCCAACATCCCCAAATCAAAACTCATTTCCTTCCCGGCCTTCAAGGTTTATTGGTGAGTGACTCAGACGAGACTAATAATGGACAGCTGCCTCTTGCTTTGTGTTTGGGCTGGAGGCGGGAGCTAGGGGCACTGTGGCCCAGGGAGTTGTTATCAGCTGGACCCAATAACACGGATCTAGTGAGACTATAAAGAACCAGCATCTCCCCAGGCTTTGGATTGTGAGGGGCTGAAAATCCGTATGTGTGATCTGCCACAGATCGCAGGCCAGTGAATCAGCCTCTCGTCTCTAACGGTAATGTTTGCATAATTTCCTGGAAGAAGGAAGCAGAGTGGTCAGATCTGCCCAGCATGGTGAGAAAGAGAAGATGCCATGTTGAAATTCACTGTCTAGGACATCTGCTGGAAATAATAGATGCTAAATAATAATGCTAAAGCAACCTATTGGTAATATGCGCACCCCATCTTTACATTGTCCTGTTCACCTCATGCACGTGTAGTAATGATTTGTTTAGAAGACCCTTCACATAAGTAGTTCCAAGGTCTATGTCACTGCAAATGATACCTTATGAATTTTCTTTTTTTTATATATATATACTTTTCTAGCAGTCGGTGGTTTATTATCGACGGAAACCTATCATTCTTTATACCCTCCTCTAAGGATCACCTCTGGTATTCTAAAATATTGCACAATGTCAAGAGTGAAGCAAGATTCAAAGGGGATCTTTGAGGAGTAATAAGATTAAAATGGTAAAACAAATTTAATTATGTGAGCAATTCTTCTCTTTCACAAACCTGAAAGAAAAGCAAATTGGTATTTGTGAAATTTTCTTTGTCTAATAAATAGCCTCACTTTACAATAATGCCAATGACCCCAGTTTAATTAGGTGCAATTAATTTTGTGCAAGCTGAATTTGACATCTTGCTAGAGGCATAACCAGCTGTACCCTGTCTTATGAATTCTTTTTTATCACCAATGAGAATTCAATTGCCTGCACTATTGCAAGAGTGGGAGGCAGGAAGAAAAAAGGCCACAGGGCTGCATTTTATATTTAAAAAATGGCTCTGGTGGACAGCTGAATGTTTAATTAAAAGAGCGTCTAGGAATTATTTTTCATTGGCGCATCATCTTTGACAAGTTATCATGGCTTTATTACTACAGTTTGTACTCCCTTTAGACAGTGGTCACACCCATGTTGGGACACACATGGCTCATATGAATTCTGGGCTGCATTCAGAGCACACAGAAACATTTGTGCTATATGAAACACCCCAACTGCAGGTGAGCCGTGTCATCTGGAGCTCTGACATCATCTTTTTGTTCAATCCTATTCATTTTCTGTGCCTCTAGACTGTTCTCAGATTATCGAGTGCATTAAAAAACCATGGATGATGTTTCTGGTGAGGACAGAAACGCTCTCAGATTACAATTTACAGTAGACCCTGAAAAGGATAAAAAGATCCAGTGGCACTAATTTGTAAAATATTTGGGGGTTGTTTCTGTTTTGTTTTGGGAAGTGGGTAAATTATACATTGTTTAAAAAAAACACATCAGGAGCAGGCAGACCTCCCCTGGGAGGCCTGCATCCCATTTTGGAGTGCCTGAATTTGGGTCCTGTCTGCTTCCAATTCCAGTTTCCTGCCAATGTGCACCCTGGGCTGGCTCAAGTGTTTGAGTCCCTGATACCCACACGGGAGATGCAGATGGAGTTCCAGAATTCTGGCTTCTGCCTGACTTAACCCCAATTATTGCAGGCATTCGGGGAATTAACCAGTAGATGGTAGATCTTTCTGCCTGCCTGCCTGCCTGCCTTTCAAATGAATGGAAAGAAAATAGAGGACTTCTAATAGGAAGCCATTCAGAATGTTTTTTAAAAATCAAAAATTATTATTGGCAAAAAATACTGTACAACTCATGTCCCGTGGGCTCAGCCTTCTGCACCCTGTCTTGCCAGAGACAGCGCCGTTCCCAGGTTTGTGTTTGTCTTTGTGCCTTGTGCCGTCCGCTGTAGCATAGCCTGCTGCACTCTGCTCATCACGGCCCTCCTCACCCAGAAGCACCTGCCAGAGTCCTTCTCACAGCCCTTTCCTGGGAAGGCAGTGATGGGCTGGGTAGGAGCAAAGTCTTGAGAGCCTGAGGGAATGGCCTGGAATCTTGACCCCGCCACTTGCTAATGAAACTTCACTTGTGGCTCAGTTCTCACATCTGCAAAGTGGGGTAATAAGTGTGCCTACTTCATGGAGTTACTGTGAGGAAGACAAGAAAGCACGCATGGACCAGAGTCTGTGCTGCATTAGTATTGGCTATTATGTTTAAATCACCTTAATTTTCTTAGACCCCACTGATCGTGAGACAAATAGTTATTTTATGTGTTACTAAAAAAGAAAAGCAACTGCCAATAACACAGGTACCTTCTTGGCACTTAGAAGTTTTAGTTTGGTTATTGCAGAAGTCCTTTTAGGCTTGAGTGGACAGACGCTTCCATCATGCGTGTCTCTTGAGAACTCACCCTAAAAAACAAAAGGTGAAGTGCGTTGGGAGAGGTGCTCCCTGCTGTCTGTGCCCCCACCCTCCCCGCGAGCTGTCAGGTCTCTGCCTCTCCCCCACAGCCTTGCCCTCCCAAGCCACTGTCCCCATCCTGTTCTGATACAGGAGCCCCGTTGTTCGCCAGCATACAACAGCCAGAGCCCAGCCCAGCCCTGTCCCAGCGGACCCTGTCCAGTTTGTCAGCTGAGAGTGACAGCACAGCAGTCCTGGCAGCCAGCTGGCTGCCCGTGGGACGGCCACTGTGAGACCCATCCCAAGTTTAAAGATGACAGAATGCGAATAACGTCGCTTTGTAGACCAGTGCAGCTTGGTGGATCCACCACAGTCTTTTTAATGACTACTTAGAATTCAAATGCTCACAAATTAAATCATGAAAGAGAATGTTTTTGAGATAAAAGCTTACTATGGAACCAAGCCTAAATGGCAGCCCCAAAATGTTTTTAAACATGAACATAAAAAGTGGTAAAAGCAGTGCTTCAGTGTTCAAAAGAGTAAGGGAATTTGCAATTAAAATGTTCACCTAATCCAATCATGCCCCTCAGACACACACACAGGCACCGCCCCTCCTCCCCAGCGTTTCTGTGTCAGGCCCATGAACATTATCAAGGGTCTGGAGGGGACAAGCCAATATTCTGGAACCCACGCCCCTCCAGCAGCTGAGACTCACCAGCCAGCAGGGCAGAGAGAGGTTAAACTCTGAGCTGAGTGGAATACATAGACAGATTGGCTTTAAAAATACAGTCAAGGGGGCCCAGACATTGTGGCACAGCAAGTTAAACCACTGGTTGTGAAGCCAGCATCCGAAGTTAGAGTGCCAGTTCGAATCCTGGCTGCTCCTCTTCCAATCCAACTCCTTGCTGTTGCACCTGGGAAGGCGATGGGCCACCCATGTGGGCGACCAGGCTGGAGTTCTTTGCCAAGACCTAGCCATTGTGTCCATTTAAGGAGTCTCTCTCTTTCTCTTCCTTATGTTCTGCCTTTAAAATAAATATTTTAAAAAATATACAGTTAAGGGAATGTTTATCATAGTGATTAGACACCTGTATCCCACACAAGAGTGCCTGGGTTCCACTCTAATTTCCCACTAATGCAGACCCTGGGAAGCAGTGTTGATGGCTCAAGAAATTGGGCTCCTGACACTCCTGTGCGAGAAACTTCTGCATTCCTTGCTACTGCCCTGGCATTGTGGGCATTTTGGGAGTGAACTGGTGAATGAGACTTTCTCTCTCTCTCTCTCTCTCTCTCTCTCTCCACTCACTCTCTGTCTCTTAACCTCTCAAATAAATAGTGACATTTATATCAGTTACTCTAGAATATAGTTTCCTGCAGATCCAAGGAGGAGAACGGCATTGTGACTGGGTTGGGAAAGCATATCAACAACAGAATCAAAGAGTCCATCTACAGAACTGTTCTCTTACAAGAAAATATGTTTCTTGCGGCCCACAGGTCTCCCACCACCTCCAGCACCCTGCCAGAATCAGAAGCTCAGCCTGACTCATGCGTGAGTCACAATCCCTGCATAGACCAGGCCTGAGTCAGACACGCAGTCGTCCTCTTCCAGCTGTCAAACACTGAGTCCCACTCACCTTTTCTCCAACACAGAAGTGCTAATCACCAACACTCATTTTCTCTCCTTTCCCTTTTTTAATTCCTGCTAAATGCCCACACGTGGCAATTCAGAGAGACTTTAAAAGAGAAAAATCCAACATCAACTGAATCTCATTCACCAAAAAACAATACCTCAGCTATATTCTCTAGCATTTTCTGTATGCATGCATCCTTACATTTTTGCTTCTAAAGTTGAAACCATACTGAAGCTACTGTTTTGCAACCTGTTTTTTCCATTTACCAATTTATTAGGAACACTGACCTGTATACATAATTGGTCCTCTGTCATGAATATTTTTAGTAGCTGCATAATGGCCATAATATACTTAGTCAGTGTCTTGTTGTTAGGCATTTAGGTTGTTTCCAGATTTTTTTGTTTTTCTTTCTTTTCTCATCTTTCTTGCGTTCATGAGGTTATTCAATCCTTAAAATCCCATACACTCTTAAGCCAGGCTGTCCTCAGAGTCATACCAACTTGATGGCCTTGCAGCACTTAACTGTCTGAATCTTTGTGTTGTCATCCAAGTGTGCATGGATTTCAGAAACATTTTGCTCCAAAATAAAATTACCTTTCAATTCAGTTCACCATGAACGTTTCAAAGTTGTCTCATACGTAAAACAGGTTCCCAGCTGCTTAGGCATGTGAGGGCGGAAGTCAGGCACCTGAAGGGTCGCTCCTTATATTTCCCAGTGCGTTGCTTGGCAGTTATCTAACCTTAATAAAGATGAAGTTGGCACCTGCGCGAGATGGCTCTTTTATTCCTTGTAGCAGAAGAGGCCTCATTCTGGTTGTCCATTCATGCTGGAGAACATTTCTGTTGAAAATGCATTTTCCCAGCATTAAGATCCTATAATTCCAAATTTAATTACATGAAAGCGGTCATTAGTGAAGGAAATGGATACTGATGTGGAATTAGAACCAACAGCTGTCTGAGGAATGCGAGTATTTATAGCTCTCTAGAGACCTGGGTTAGGATGCTGGGGCTGCTGCTGCTGCTGCTGCTCCAAGAGAATGCTGGGCAAGGTAGTTCCCCTTTTCTGTTGGTTCTTAAACCGGTGGGGTGATGCCGTGACCATGTGGTGTTGGGTGCCTGCCAGCCATCTTCTATGTGTACACCTAGAAGGATCCAGAACTAGCCTTAGAAGAAGAAGCAGGAACAGAGAGTTCATGTATGATTAGGAGAAGAAAACCCAGGAAGGGCTGTTTGTACTCCAGCTGCCTTTGCAGGTGTCTTCCTGGGCTTCTGCTGAGGAAACCAAGTGCCTGAGTCCTGTAAGACATGGGGTGAGGACATGAAGAGACAGGATGCCTCCCCCCACCCCACCCTCTCCTTGGCACATAGTTAGAACCAACCTTAGCTTTTCTAGCTGTCTCCTCCAAACCCCAAGTCACCAACACCTCCCTTCTGCATTTCCTTACTCTTTTCTTGAAAAAGATTGATTTTTTTTACCTATTTAGGTATGTATTTGAAAGGCAGACTGACAGAGGGGGAGAGAGAGAGAGAGAGAGAGAGAGATGTCTTCATCCATTGGTTCACTCCCCAGATGGCAGCAACAGGCTGAGCCAGGCTAGAGCCAGGAGCTAGGAACTCCATCTGGGTCTCCTGTGTGGGCCATCATCTGCTGCTTTCCCAGGCACATTAGCAGGGAGCTGTATCAGAAATGGAGCAGCCAGGAGTCGAACCAGTGTGCCAGTACGGGATATCAGTGTTGCAAGCAGCTTAGCCCACTGCGCCATGATGCCCACCCCAGTTCCCTGCTCTTTCTCTCCTCTTGGCTAACATGTCCAGGTGGCAGAAGTGTTTGTTTTCCTATTGAGGCGTGTACTTCAGAAAGTTTTCAGGAAATGGAAGTAAAACACAGGTGTATTTGGGTATAAGGTTTTTCATAATACACATTTTCTGTGAGTATTCTGAAGACTCCTTGTATGCATGGATTTCAAAGGTTTTTTGCACCCAATTAACCTATATTTCAATGTCATTTTCCATGAACTCTATGAGGTCCCCTCATAGAAGACAGGGAATGTGGACTGCACTTTGAATTCATTTCTCCATGCTCTGTGTATCCCACATTTCTATGTATATGTGTTATGATCTAGTGCTCGAAGCACTTGGTACCTCTTAGAAGACCTGGTTTTTATTGATGTTTCTACTACTGTGTTTCTATTAATGTGAGGGTCCTGAACCATGAAATGCCTTCAGAAGCCAACAAGAAACCAATGACTAAAATACCCCAGATGGAAAGCAATAAGGAACAGTGCAGGCTGTGGCAAACTGGAAAGTATGTGCCCTGGCCAAAGTGTGCCGTGAGCAATAAGCACCAGTCTGTTGGTGTCATGGAGTTTACAGTGCTCTTATTACCTGATTAATGAATAAGCAAATGATTAAATAACTCTTTTCTCTACCTTAGATAGTTATAAAGATCTTTTATGATATGTGTGTGTGCATGTGTGTGTATGATGTGATGTGTGTAATATTTCCTGCCACTATTACAAATACCAGTGTTTCTTTAAAGTTCACTCAATTGTCATCCTATGTTTTACATACCCCTCAGCAAAAGACAGTAAAGACAATAAAATACAATAAGAAGTAGCATTGTATTTTCATAACACTAAATGCTGGAAAGCAAAAAGTTTGCTTTCCTTTCTCCTTCATTTTTCCCAAACAGTAACAGGCATTAGTATAATTCTCGTGGTAAATGTATAGAACAATCAGGAGGGGGAAGAAGAGGAAGGGGCGGAGTTTTCAGAATGGGAAAAGGATTTTACAGTTTGTCAAGGAGGATCAGGGCCTCATTTTAGCCGACAAGATACTGTCACACATAAGTTACCTACTGCTCACCCAGATTTCAGTCATTGCCACAATCTTCATGACGATTCTCAGGAAAATGCAATGAATTTATAGCTACCTTTGGGTAGTTACAATTCATATTTTATGCTCTATCCCCTTTGAAATGCTCATGAAACAGAAAAGGCTGGGGTATGAAAATTTGGGCAATTATTAATTATATATAAAAACCTTTGAATAATGCATCAAAGATCCATTAAAATGAATGGAAATAATTATTTTAATTGTCTAGCCACAAACTATTTGAGGATAGTGAGTAATAGATGGAACAGTGAGGCCAGTGGCTCTCAAACCACGTTGATTGTAGATAGATAATGAGCAATGCATATTTGAAATCCATAAATACGTGGGAAGTCTCCTCTTGCTGTGTTTCCTAAGGAAAACCATACAATTGCTTTGAAATTATAGCAATTACAAGAGCTATTTGCCCTTTAAAATAGTCCTGGCCAACATGGGTGGTACCTCTAATAAATCCAAACCTGAAGTTAAGTGTAGTATGGGAGGAAAGCTGGATTCAAAAACTCAAAGTGTAGACTGGAGACTTGCTTTGTGACCTTGGAGTACAGTTACTTATTGCCACAGTTATGATGTATAATAAAAAGCCACTTGCATCAGTAACATACAGCCGGCCGTAGCATTTTTCTGCTTAGGAGCCTGTAGGTCAGCTGGGCAGCCCTGCCAATCTGAGCCAGGCCTGGGCAGGCTTCCTCGGGTGTCCGCAGGAGTTGGTGATGTGCCTTTACTGCTCGTGGCAGGTTTGGGGCTTCAGTGGGGACAGCTGGCAATTGAGCCCTGTGCCACAAAGCATCTTGTCGCCAGCAGGCCAGCCTGAGGTGACAGCAGGGTTCCTTGGGGGGAGTTGGGGAGACTCACAGATGGATCATCATCCCTTCCTTTGCCATTGGTTAGCCAAGACAAGTCACAAGTCCAGAGTTAGGGACATGGACTCCACCTCTCCATGGGAGACTGTGTAGAGTCACATTACACAGTGGGTAAATACAAGGAGAGGCTGTCCCAGGTCTGGGGCAAGGCATTGACTCTCAGAGTAAACATTATCTTGCCTGGAATCCACAGTGATTAGACAACCCGAGGAGAGAATGGAAGTGAACATACTTTTAAATTAAAATTCAGGGCAACACGTGAAGTGAAGTGAAGTGAAGTGAAGTGAAGTGAAGTGAAGTGAAGTGAAGTGAAGTGAAGTGAGATGAGAAGTGGAGTGAGGAGTGGAGTGGAGTGGAGAACAGTGGGCAGGGAGGAGAATCTTACCAAAAGATCTTAAACTTTTGTGCTTAGGTCTGTGGTCTAAGCCAGGGCCGGGAGATCCCCAATGGTAAAGTCAGGAAACAGCTCAGAGCAGCCTGGTCCCCATGACACAACCCAAGGCCAAGGATGAAACCTCAGTTCACGGTGGCGACTGCCCCTCCAGAGCCACTGACAACCAGCATTGCTCCTCACAGGGAGTAAACTGGTCTTGTCGCTGTGCTTTGAAACAAGTGGCATCTTTATCCCAAATCCTATTTCCATGTGGCTGGATTTCTGCAGTATCCTCGAGTCTGCAGCGTCTTGCTGCCTGCCCTCTTCCCAGGTCCCCGCATGTGTTAATGATGTACCGGTATCACAGCCGGAAGTCAGCACAGGCGTTCCCTGAGCAGCCGTCGTCCTCACTGGCAGGGCCAGGCAGACAGTGCTGCCCACCCAGTCCTGACCTAAGCACTGTCACACCGGCACCGCCTCCCGTCCTGTCAAGATGGCCAGCAGATATCGCCCTCTGCCTCTCCCTGTTTCTGAGCATTCCCCATCCAGATCCCCCCTCTTTGCACACCGTTGGTGCTCTGTCTCTCGGCAGCAGCGTTGGTTTTCCTTGCTGCGTGAGGTTGTGCTTAAGGGAAGAGAGGTTTCTGGGGGAACCAGGCAAGGCTGACTTCCAGCAGCCTTTGTGCTCACTGCTCTGCTCCGTGCTCCTTGGAGCATCGAGTAGCCTTGAACTGGATACCTGAGAATCGTATCTGTACGGAACAAGATAAGGCTGGTGTTTTGTTTTCCTCTCCGGCTGGGCTGGAAAGATCCAGGCCAATCAGCCCCCCTGCAGCCTGCATCTTGCCAGACTGGTTATCAGTGAGGCCAGACAGACTTCAGAAGGGAGCACCGAGAACAGCCCCCCCCCCCAGCCCCAGGGTGGGTTGAGGTCCGGGTTTCCAGTTGCCTGTTCACTGTTGCCTGTTCACTGTTGCTACCAAGGCTTTCAGCAGACCTGGGTGGCCTCACTGAGCCCGCAACCAGGGGTGGGAGCTGCCGCTGCGCTCCCCCCAAAGCCATCGTCATCTTAAAACCCGCTTAAAGGCTAACAGCAAACAAATCCTCCTTGAAAGCTGAGCCTGTTTTAAGACGTCTTTACTAAAATCCCCGGGGAAGCATTGGCTGCTCTGTCCTGTCATTCCCTCTTCCTACGAGGAACGTCTTGGTGATTACGGCATAAGGAAGTGTGCGTCTGCCCAGGGCCCCATGATGATGTGGGACTGCGGTGGTCTTCTCCATTGCTGCCTGCCACCTCTTCGTCTTAACGTCTCACCCGAGTCGTCCTGTCTCTGCCTTGCCTCAGTTAGGCATGCTGGGTGGGATGGGTGGTACAGGGCTGGGCAGGGCTGGGCAGGTCCTTCACCAGAAGGCCACGTGGAGACAGAATAACAGGATGCATAATCAAAGTTCCTTCGGAATCAACAGGTATCCTCAGACATTGTGACATTTACTGTTATGGTATTCTGGGCTCTTTTCTGTGTGTGTAATCTTGTATCCTGTGGCCAGACACTTCTTTTCAGGACTTCATCTACTCAATAGACAGAAAAGGCTATACAGTCCTACATTTGGATTTGACTAGCCTTTACAATGTACAAAAGTACTTAAAAAGTACATTGGTGGGGGGAGCTGTGTTGTGGCGGAACAGAGTAAGCCACAGCCTGCCATGCCAGCATCCTATACAGGTGCTGATTCGTACCCAGCTGCTCTACTGCTGACCCACCCTCCTGCTAATGTGCCTGGGAAAGTAACGGAAAATGGCTCAAGTGCTTGGAACCCTGCACTCATATGAGAGGCCAGGATGAAGCTCCAGGCTCCTGCCTTCAGCCTAGCCCAACCTTGGCCATTGTGTCCATTTGAGAAGTGAACCAGCAGATAGAAGATAGAAGGCTCCTCTCTCTCTCTCTCTCTCTCTCTCTTTCTCTTTCTCTCCCCCCCACCCCATAACTCTGCCTTTCAAAGAAATAAAGAAAAATCTTTTAAAATATTATTTAAAGTTCATAGGTAATGCCATTAAAGATAAGTTTATTTTGGTGCTAACAGACTAAATCCATGCATACAAGGGGTCTTCAAAAATTTCATGAAAAACCTGTATTATGAAGAAACTGGATTTCAAACCTTGTTTGCACCAAAGTGAACTTATCTTTTAATTCCCTTTTTCCATAAACTTTTTGAAAGAACTCTTGTATCTCTTTTTTATTTGTAGTTTTTTCCCATCTATCTTTCAAAATACAGATTTTTGCATTTTATTAAATGTGGGTTGATTTTATTCTCTTAGACCAACTACACGTTCAAGCTAAAATTTGATGGGATCAAAAAGTAGCCTGAACATATTAGATTTTTCCAGAAAAGAAAAAACTCAGTGGAAGAAGGTTTTAAGGAAACAGGTCCCGACTCTGTAGAAGGATGCCTCTGTCAGAGAGGTTATGCGGCACCAGGGGTTGCTCTGGTGAAGTGGCAGGTGTTAGAGTGGTGGCTTTGGCGGTCCCTTTAGAAAGTCACAGCCCCTCTAGCATTCAGTCTTCCTTTGTCTAGGATCTGAGCGAGTACAAGAGGGAAGAGAGCTGGCATACAGAGCCCCTGACTCTAAACTCTCTAAGCTCTGAACTCTGTTCTCTTTATTAAAAAAAATTTTTTGTTGTTATTTATTTTGAGAGAGAAACAGAGACAAACCTCGTATTTGCTGTATCACTCTCCAGGTGCCCACAGTAGCTGGGGCTGGACAGGCCTAAGCCAGAAGCCAGTATGTCCACGAGGGATGGCAGAGACCCAAGTGCTTGAGCCGTCACCCGCTGCCTCCCTAGGGGTGCAGAAGCAAGGACCTTGGACCAGAACTGGAACTAAGATTCAAACCCAGACACTCCCATATTGGATAGGGGCATCCGAGTAGCTTCTCAGCCACTGCACCAAACACCTGCCCTGATCAAACTCTGTTAGTCCTTCTTCCAAAACATTGAATTGAGCAGTATCACCCCATCTTACAGGTGAAGGCACTTGAAGTTCATGGAACTTACATACTGTTCTTAGAGAAAGAAGTGAGGATGCAGAAGCTGAGTCCAGCTGACTCCTAGCACCCTGAGCTAACTACAGCAAAACCTGTTGCCTGCTTCCCGCCAGCCCTGGGTGGGGCTCTCCCTGCTTGTGCTGGGTCCCCTGGGGACCCTGGGGACCCTGTTTCCTCACTGTGGACAGAGCTGGAGCTCTCAGTCATTACAGAGTCTGACAACAGGTGGCAGTAACTCCCCGTAACAGTTGCCGTGCCTGTGTTAAATCAGGTTAGACACACAGAGGGCTGAGCCTTTGTGACTGTGCTTCTCGCAGCATCACTCCCGGCACAGCACTCCGGGACCGGCCACGAAGGCGATGGGCTCCCCAGAGCTCCCTGCCTCGGAGGCCCTGCGTGTGGGAGGCAGCCCGCAGGGCTTTGCAGCAGGTGTGGGGTTCTTTACATTCCTCAGGGGTGAACCTGTGATATTGTTCAGTGACATCAGGAGCTCCATCACTTGTCTTTTGGCAAGTGCCTTAAATAACACCTTCCTTCAGAGGACCCTATTCTATTTGAGAATAAAAAAAAAAAAAAGGAATTTGTAGTCAGAGAGCTGTGACCGTGGGATGCCACCTCTAGTGAGATTCTTTGGATTGTCCCCTGGGATAGGACCCTTGGTGACACCAGGCAGCCTTATGCGGCTGGCTGAGGAGTCCATTCATGTTGACTGACAGGACTGTACACTCAGTGACTCAGCACACTTGAATTGTAGGTCAACTGTGTGTTTGATACTGTGCTGGTTGCTATACTATGCCAGTCTTAAAGTGTTTTTCACTTAACGTGGAAGTTGCATGAAAAATCTAAGGTTAGGAAACCCTCTAATAAAAATTGTCATTTGTAAGTGGAGAGTAATAGTGGTCCCTCACTTTTCTTATGAAGAACACACAAAACTACTTTCTGTTCACAAGCATCAGCGGTCCTTTTGGCTGTGGCCAAGCAACAAATAGCAAAGAAGAGTGTGTGTTCTGTTTGTTTCTTCCTAGACTGCAGAGTGGGATGAACCTGCAGATATGCTTTGTCAACGACAGTGGCAGCGATAAGGACAGCGATGCTGACGACAGCAAGACTGAAACCAGCTTGGACACCCCCTTGTCTCCCATGGTGAGTCCAGTGGTCACCAGCCAGTGTGCAGTGTGTGCTTTCCTGGCCGTTCAGCTACTTTTCTGTTGTAAATGCTGAACACACTTTGCAGAGGTTAACAAAAGAAGCGTCTCTTAGAATTGCATGCTCCTAAGATTGGACAATGATTGAAAAATCAGAGTTGTGACTTAAAAGAATACATAAGCTTTATTAAAGTTAATGATTATTTTCCTATGAAACCATAAATCAGATATGTTCCAAAAATGTATCAAGGAGAAAATATGCTGAATACCAATCCCCATTCCCACCATGGCTTAGAAATGTGAGCTCATTCCTTCTGTGCGTATCACAAAAGTTGCTTGAATTATCATAGGTGCTTGTTGGTAGAATTCTCTCCTCTGTGTGAGGAATGTCTGCATCACTCACCTTTCCTACCAAAGACCAACAAGTAGAAACTGTGTGAGTCATTGGATACCTGAGATCCTGAGGTCCAACACAGTGCCTTCACTCAGCAATGAATACTTTGTTGTGTCTGGTCACTTTAGGAAACTTGAGACCCAGGATCAAAGAAGTGTCTCAGGCTTGTCATAAACATGAGGGGCCTTCAAAGGTCCATGGAAGATGCATTATGGGAAAACTATGTATGGATTTCAAGAATTTTTTGTACCCAAAGCACAGTATTTTTTTCCATTATTACATTTTCTCATGGTCTTTTTGAAGTACCTCCTGTAGTATATTTTCTTATTAAGTATACTGTTGGTTACACCATTATTTTACTGCCCCTTCTGTTGGTGTGAAAATTAGATTGTATTGCATGGTAGACCTCTTGTATGTGACTTGAGATTCATCTGGGTCAAATCCAGCAGCTCAAGTTGGAGTGATAGAGGAAATTCAGCCCCTGAGAGGGCCCCAGGCACGTTGTCACCCTCTCCAAGTGATGCTAACTGGCATGGAACGCTCAGCCTGCTGTTTTTCCCCTTTGCAGAGCAAACAGAGTTCTTCCTATTCTGATAGAGACACTACTGAAGAGGAATCTGAACCCTTGGATGACATGGACTTCCTTACAAGGCAAAAGAAATTGCAAGCTGAAGCCAAAATGGCCCTTGCCATGGCCAAACCAATGGCCAAAATGCAAGTTGAAGTGGAAAAGCAGAACAGGAAAAAGTCTCCCGTCGCTGATCTTGTAAGCAGCAAACACTGAAGCGCAGGCGGGTGAGGGCTGCCAGTGGTTGACGCTGTCCCAGTCCTTTCCCAGAGTTATGCAAGCTGGGGTTTCTCCAAGGCAGTTTGTCAAAAGTACTGTCATTGAGAAATAATGAAATCTGTTTCTTTTCCCTTTCTGCTGTATCTTCCACTTAAAGACAAATCAGCAACAGGTTTCACAAAAGCAGACTTTGCTCTTGATTCATATCTACCATGTTTGTTGGGGGCAATATCAGCTGTCATGGGCCTATTTCAAAAACCTCTTAGTGGTGGCCAACTCACCATTGCTCTAGTTCTTACTACCACCTTTCGGTGGAGACAGCATAGCATAGTAAGTAAGAGCCAGGGCTTTGGAGTTTAAGTCCCAAGCTGCTATTGACTGCCATTGCGTTCTGGACAAGTTACTTAGGTAGGTCTCAGTTTTCTCATAAAATGAAAATAATCACTCCTATGTCAGCACACAGTCATGAGAACTCAACCAGATAAAGCCTTGAAAGTACATCCTACAATGCTTGCAGCTGGTATAAAATGATTCAACAGTAGCTGATGCCATTAATTTTATCCACATCATTGACATTAATTATGGTTCTCACAGCCTGCATCAAATCACAAGGCTTTTGTTGCTGGTAGTGTAGCATTGTGGTACCAGCAGCATGCAAGTGGTAGGGAATGGAGCGTGTGTAGGTAGGGCCCCACGTTGGGCTGGTCACAACCTCAGAAGCCTTTCAAGCGCAGAACCTGAATTGCAGTGAGTGAATGAGGGTGGGTCTCCTAAGGGAAAACCAGGTCTTGTGTTCAGTGCGCTTGCAGCTCTGCTCACACCTCTGTTTCTTCCCCTTTGTGTCTCCAGCTGCCCCACATGCCTCATATAAGTGAATGCTTGATGAAAAGGAGTTTAAAACCCACTGACCTGCGAGACATGACTATTGGGCAGCTACAGGTGATAGTCAATGATCTCCATTCCCAGATAGAAAGTAAGTGTGAGATATGCTTGTCATGGGTCTTAACAGTAAAACAATGGGATGGTGCTACTTTGTTGGTTCAGCATTTCACTGGGTCCCTCCTTTGTGCTTCAAGGAAAGGAAGAGAATCACAGGCTCTTTTGTTGTTGCTTAGGGATTTTTTTTTGTTTAACTGTAACTTTAGGAGTTTTTCAAGGTTCCAAGAGGTTGCAGGTCCTTTTTACTTATCTTATATCCCCAGCTCCTAACACAGTGCATGTATTTGACTCACAACATATGTTTATAGAATATAATTCAATAATTATGAGTCACTTATTATATAATTATGCCTTCTTCTTTACTTGTGCATACATTTATTTTAGGTATCATCGTCATGAGTCAAATCAAATTAGGCCTATTTTGTGAGACTCCGAGTGGTGGGAATTTATTTGAGCAATACGTGAAAAATTACAGGGTGATGAAGGGTGGGCCTTTTATTTCCAGCATGAAGAAGCACCTCTAACAGAAATGTCCAGAGGGCTGTGAGTGTTACTCACTCGAGATGATTGGTCCTGCGAGGAACAGGAAGTTGCTTGGCCTAATCAAAGAACAGGTGGTTAGGCCACATGTATTCAGCATCTTTCCAGCCTCCGGAATGCATGAGTCTATAAACTCCTGTGGATTTACAGACTAAAAGAGACATGGCAACCAAAAACACTCAAATAAACCAACCATAAAAAAGCATTTATGAGCCAAGTGGGAAAATTTGAAACCTTATTGAATGTTTCATTGAAGATTGGTTGATTAGCTTTAGGTATGATACAGGTATTGTGGCTATGTGATTTTGTTTAAAAGTCCCTGTGTTGTAGAGATACATACTAAAGTGGTTAAAGACAAAATAATGTGATGTCTAGGATTTGCTTTAAACTCACTCAGGTTGGATGTTTGGCCTAGCAGTTAAAACGCTAAAAGGGATGCCCACAGCCCATGGTGGAGTGCCTGCCATCCAGTTCTGCTCTGCTCTTGATCCCAGCTTCCTGATAATGCCTGTCCTGGGAGACAGCGAGTCCTGACCCAGAGAGTTGGGCTCCTGACCCCCAGCTTCAGCCTGGCCCAGGCCAGCCATAGCCATTTTCAGATATTTGGGAAATGGTGAATGAACCAGTGGATAGGAGCACGTTGTCTCTCTCTCTCTCTCTCTCTCTCTCTCTCTCTCTCTCTGCTGAATAGAATAGAATAGAATAGAATAGAATAGAATAGAATAGAATAATCCAGTATGAGAAAAAGAAATGTGATTCAAGATTGACCATGTGTTAATAATTGTTTAAACTGGTTGGATCCATGTGGACTCATTAAACTGGTTTCTTTCCTTATCACTGGGTTTGGAAATTTCCATAACAAAACCTTTAAAACTTCATTGAGGGTGGAGGGGGTGGATTCCTTTGTAGTAAGGTTTTGGATATGCAGGTGCTTTAGTGAGTGGTAGTGTACACAGCCAGCCCCAGAGCCCACTGGAACAAATGAAATGTTTGCAGTAGGTCCGATATGGCTGTATTCAGAGCCAACTAAACACATTCAATATTATTCTAAGATCAAGAGAAATGGCTTCACATTTTAATTAAGAAACCTTGGGTTCACAGGGTTCTTTTGCCTTTTAGTTGAGAATTACTTATTAGCATTGTCATTCTTTCCAGGCCTGAAAAGCTTTTCTGGTATTTTACCACGAAAACACCTTCCTTAGATTTTTAAATAATAAAATTGCTCTCTAGTCCTTTTCAGGAATAGATGAAATTTTAGACCTCTTTTCGTATGATTTTTCTCTTTTTAAAATTGGAAGCTAGTCTGAACTAAAGGCAGGCGAATGTATCATTTGAAGCTAGGATCTCTAAAGGCAGTAAGGGTGAGGGGCAGGGATGTTGTCTGAACACTGCCTTCTGTGTCCTGTGTCGCTGCCCAGAGCTCCTAGACAAGTGCTCTCCCCACGTCTGGACCTAGAAGCTCTGATTCTTAGCTTCTCAGATGGGGAAATTCAAGAGAGAACCCCCCCCCCCTTTTTAACATTTATTTGATTTATTTGAAAGGTAGAGATATATATAGAGAGAGGGAGAAACAGAGACACAGAGATCACCCATCTGCTGGTTCACTTCCTAAGTGGCTGCAATGGCCTGGGCTGGGCCAGGACAAAACCAGGAGCCTAGAACTCCATCTGAGTCTCCCATTTGGATGGCAGGGGCCCAAGCACTTGGGCTATCATCTGCTGCCTCTCCAGGTTCATTGGCAGGAAGCTGGATTGAAAAATGGAGCAGTTGGGACTTGAACCAGCACCCGTGTAGGATACCATTGTTGCAGGCAGCAACCTAACCCACGAGCTACAAGGCTAACCTCTGAGAGAGAACCCTTTACTAGTTCATATGTTTAAGAGGCAGGAGCCAAATTAACCCAATGCACTGACTTAAGAAGATTAGATAGGTTTCTGTCTACATATATTTTATGCCCAATATGAGCTTGAGGAACATTGTCCTTGGCACCCTTGCTGTGCAGATGTTTCAAGGGCTGTTTCTTCAGGTCTCACAATCTGGCTACTCCAGAAGTCTTAGCCCTGGTACTCCTCCGTGCCAGGGAACCGCAGAGCCTATGAGCCTCCCCAAGGGGCAGCCTCTCCAGCTGGGCGTCTGGGGAGGCACTGGCAGGTGCCAGGGGCCCCTCCGACTCTCAGTGTAGCAGGAGCATCTTGAGAGCGAAGTGCTGCAGACTTGGTTGTCCACGTTTCTTCCGGACAGAATCCCACTGCTGCTAACAAGCTCTTTTCCTAACACCTGACAGTTGTTCCCCCTGTAAATGGGAACATAATCTGGAGATATTTCTTACTTTGTTCCTTTTCTTCCAGCACCTCTCTGGTTCTGTAAACTGGTCATGGTTTTCCACTTGGGGACTTCTGGGCTTAAGAGACACTAATAGGAGAATCTGCATCTTTACGGGAATACCTCTGCTTGCTGTGTTTGGATGCCTGTCCTTTGCAATGGGTCTGTGATACACTTGTGAGGATGCCTGTGTAGTTCCACCTTCTGACATGGCTGTGGTTTCCTGTCTTCGTCGCAGGCTTGAATGAAGAGCTGGTGCAGCTGCTCCTCATCCGTGATGAGCTGCACACGGAGCAGGATGCCATGCTGGTGGACATCGAGGACTGGACCAGGTCAGTGTGGCCTCAGCCTCACCAAAGAGGGTAAAGAGCCCAGGGGCAACAGCTGGCTCTGACCAAAACAAGGCAAAAGTTTTTAAAAAGAATTAGCTCTGGAGAGCTTCCTCCTTTATTTCTGCAACTCCCCTGAGCTTTGCTGATATCAGCTGTTCAGACAGAGGGGGCACAGCCAGAACTCCCCCTTACCAAATGCATTGCCTTGGTTGTTTAAATGGATGCATCCATGGATGCATTGTACAATGTTCACATTAGGGTAAGCATGTCATCTTCTCCAAGGCTGATCGTGTCTTTGTGATGAAAACATTCAATAGCCTGCCTTTAGCCTTTTTGAAATACACAGTACATGTATGGTCATTCTCCCATGCCAGCACAATGCTGGGGCTTATTTCTCCTGGCACACTGTGACTTAGGACCCATTGGCCAATCATCTGCTTCCCTCCCCACTGTGACCACTGTTCTACTCTCAACTTCGATGAGGTTGGCCTACACAGATTCCACATATGAGTGAGCTCACTCAGTATTGGTCTCTTTGTGCCTAGAGTATTTTGCTTTGCTTTCTGACAGCCAGCCTTCCCTTCTGATGGACTGTCAGCGCATTAGGAGTTCTTATACCTCCACCTAAATCAGGTCAGCAGTTCTGACCCGGGAGACCTTTGCCCTGAAGGACTGTCCCCCCGGGGAGTTGGCCCAAGCCATTCAGTGCTGGCGTGTTGCCAGCATGTGAGTGCCACATGGTGGATGCCACAAAGCAGCACCAGCTGTTACGTGAGCCAGCTCTTGGGCATCTCTGCCATGCCCAGAAGGCAGGGACCCTGGCATCTTTCCACAGCCTCAGTGCAACCAAATTGTTCTCACCAGAAAACTCCAGGACTTGGATTTCTAGCTGGGCTGGGCTCCAGTCACCTCTCTTAAAGAGGGAAGGAATGCTTACCCCACTAAGGGATAAAGAAAATAAGCTAAAGTTGGCCCAGGATCTTGCATTTCTTAGTAGTTTTCCTAGTAGGAAATCCCAGCATATGTGTACATTATATATTATGTATGTACATTGTAAAGCATGCATGTAAAGTACATGAAATACTGTAAATAGTCTTATAATATTTATCATTCATATTTCTTAGTACATGCGAATTCATTAAACTGGAAGACAGAGACAGTCTTTCGGCCTAATGGTTAAGACATCTGCTTCCCATATCACAGAGCCTGGGTTCAGTTCCTGGCTTTGGCTCCAGATTCCAGTTTCCTGGTCATGCAGACTCTGGGAGGCAGCAGGTGATGGCAGGTTGGGTCCCTGCCAGCCACATGGGAGACCTGGGTTACATTCCCAGTTCCCAGCTTAGTCCTGGCCCAGACCCAGCCATTGGGGAGTGAACCAACACTTGGGAGCTCTCTATCTCTTGATTAATGAGAAAGTAATAATAAAATTAATAATAAGCCAGAAGGCAATAATTGTATTCAATCCCAAGAATCGTATTCAGAGAGTAGAAATCTTCCCAAGGGAAGCCAGAACACTCCTTGTCACAGTCACATCCAGAATCATCCCTGAGAAGCCTGGAAACGTGAATGTTGATGCTGCCCTCAGCACCTGCCAGAGGGCTCCAGCTCAGTGGGAACACTGGCGAAAGTAATTTGCTGAGGATGCAGTGTTAAAAAATAGTTTGGGTAGCAAAACAGATGCTGCAAAACCGGGTCTAGCCTTTTCTTTGAAGACCCATGGACAGCCCTCTGTTTCATGTCCTTTAAATATTATACAGCCTCATCTCTAACCAAAAAAAGAGGTGGGTGTGGGGGGACAAAGGATGCCAGTAAGCCTCCTCATGCTGCCTGAGCACATTTGCCTGCAAATGAAACGCTGAAATCACAGTAACACTTAAATGTATTATTGCCATCTACAGACATACTGAGGCACTGCACCAAACACAACAGTAAAACTGATTCCGTTTTGTGAGCCCAATAAATTTGCACACTAATATTGAATTGATGGGAAATCAGTGGTGAAATAGACAACCAGGACTGAAGTTTCCTGAAAAAAATATATATGAGCTTTTTGGTAAGCGCTTCGATTTGCCTGTGATAGCAGAGACCCTCTGCCCTCTCTGTATGTCTAGTTCTATATGGCAAGGCTGGCATTTGTCATTAAGGGGGACATTGGGAGCCCTCTTCCCGTTCCTCAAAGTGTTGGGCTCATGCTTAGGTTTGCATTGTACATTTCTGTACCTTTCAGATGGTGTGATCATGGAAATCAGGGTAGACAGGACTATGCGGTTAAAAGGAAAGGAGTCACAAACTTAATTGCTTCTTTATACTTAGAGAGAGGAAGCTGCCATCTGCTGCTTCACTCCCCAAATTCCTGCAGTGGCCGAAGCCGGGAGCTGGGAACTCAATCCACATCTCCAGTGTGAGTGGCAGGAACTCAGTTATTTGAGTTGTCACTGCTGCTGAAGCTGTAGTCAGGAGCAGGTTTTTGGAAGGGGACTGAGGCTCTCTGATGTCGGACGCCAGCATCTTAACCACTAAGCTAAACACCTGACCCAGGGGTCACAAATTTAAAGGTGTCTTGGGAACCCTTTAAATTCAAGTAATTCTGCAATAGATAGGACATGGTGCCTCTACAATGCACTTAGTTTGGTGGAGAGATGTTCTATGTCTAGTCCTGGCTACAGAAGTTATCTTACTACCTAGGGTGTGCAGATGAGGGGACAGGGGCACCTAAATATTCCTAAAGGTCATGATCACAGAGTCCTGTGGCCACATAGTGAAAGGCTGAGAGGGTGGCTATGGGGACTGCTAGGAAACTTGGTTCTCCTCTTCCCTTTACCTGTCCAACTCCTACCACTCCTGGTGTCAGCGCCCATCAGTGTTTAATTTTAGAGCCACCTGGAGAGCTGTATAAACTCCCAATGCTTGGGCCCCTCCCCGAGAGATGCTGATGTAATTATTAGGGTGGAGGGGGAGGAGGTATCTGGAGTTTTCAAAGCTTTTAGCTGATTCTAATGTACAGTCAAATTTGAGAACCACTGATTTAGGTGACCCCTCTTTAGAGAAGTACTGCAGACCTCCAGAGACTTTGCTTACAACAGTCATGCTCCCCTGTGGTGCCTTGTCAGTGTAGGACTGTACTCCACTTCATCAGGCTGCACTTGCGGCATAACAGGACCTTTTCCTAACGGATGACTCCCACACATGCAAACACCTGCTGCAGAGTGGGCCCTAAGTCAGTCCATGTTAGCCTATTTCCAGAATATGAGCAGTCACAGGGTGGGTGCAACAGGCTACACTAGCTGTTACATGAACCAGACTTTGATCGCCAAGATCGGATTAGGACCCTCTTCTCTGTATTCTTGGTATCATCCTGTTCCTGCTGTGTGGAGTCCAGTCACACTGAGTTCTATGTGTGTGCCATCCCCATACAGTCCCTGAAAGTGGACACAGCACCACTTTTCATTCATTCTCATGTCCCCAGAGCCTAGGAGGGGGCTTGCCAGATGCACAGTAGGTCCTCATGAGCAATTCTTATTTAAAAAACATCCTTTGGGGGGTTGAGTACAATGAGTCTTAATAGGATTTTAATGCAAATTACTGATGAGAACCTTTTAGTTTTATGAACTGAAACCCTTCTCCTTTGTTTAAAGTTTTGATGAAATTCACCTTTTTATGTCTGTCTTAGAATAACACTCAACTTTTGATATTCTCTGAGCTGTTTACTGTCTTCTTTTCCTTCTCAGAAAATCCTTTGATGTTTCTATTGTGCACACACACATTTTAAAACTGATGAACTGTAATCTAATTAGCTACAGTAGAATTGTAGCTCACTAGGTAGCAAAATAGTTAGTGTGCTGAGTTTACAGAGGCACACGGGCTACATTATGAAAATGACCCAGGTGCTTTGGTCCCCAGGAACAAGACCCTGCCATCTGCTAAGAGGGATGACTGTTTAAGGAGTGGAGAGCAGATGTCTTCCCTGAGTAGTTTATTGTCAGATGAGTGTCACCATTTATTTGTGGGCTGCTGAGTGTGGCAAGGACACTGGAGTCACTTCCCTATTTCTGAAAGTATTTGTGGTTTGTCTTCCCTATACCATAGAAAACAGAAATTCAGCCTAAAACCAATGAATTAAACCTGACGTCACTGATATCCCAAGTCTAGGCGCACACAGACTATCCCTAAACCCTTGATGACAGATGGAAACCACAGCCTTAGATGTTTTTCTCTTGCCTAAATTTATCATTTCCTATGGTCTTCCTTCAAAACCACTGTCTTTCACAGTCATCATATCCTTCTCTCCAGGAAGTACCCATTCTAGTGATGTAAACGGAGCGGCCATTTCTCCTCTTCTGACTGCACAGTGCAGCTGCTGGGCGGGCGTGACTCTGGGCTCAGGGTCATAAGACTTATCCCAACCCGCCCCCATCTCACTGCCACGACCATGCCCAGGGGATTAATTGGGCGGTGTGGGGTAGGGATTGGGGGATGAGTGGTACTCACTCATATTTGGAAATTCTTTACATCCATAAGGGCTTTCCATTGGAGAAATATTAGTTATGTGAGAGGGAATTCAGTTATTAGCCCCAGGTTCTGTCAGGAGCCTTGATGCCTACATCTTGGTTGAAGCCTACATCTGCATATCTACATATGTGTTGTTTAGATAAAGTAGGCACTCAGTCTCGTTTTAACTTTCTGTTCGGCATTAATTTTCTCCCTGCTGTCTCCATGTTTGCTGTTTGTCCCCTCAGCACCAGGATCAGTGCCTGCCTTCTAGAAGGCACATGTCAAATGTGTGTAGATAAAAATATCCGGGACACTTCACCTCTTTTCATTTTTAAGCACAGCACTTTGCTTGTCAAAGGGAGTGGCATCTTTGAATCTCAGGTTACCCCAGTAGGATACCAGTAAAAGGCATTGTGCATATCATAAAACAATTAAAGGGGTAAGTAGCTTGGATAAAGTACTGTTTCCTAATCCTCCTGCCTCTCCCTTTGAGCAACTCTGAACCTTGGTTTGGAGGAGGGGCAAGTGGTGGGACTGTTTCCTCCCGTTGCTCAGTGGCTGTTGCTCATTTTACAGACATGCTGAAAGTCAGCAGAAGCACCTGGCGGAGAAGATGCCTGCGAAGTGAGAAGCCGTCCAACCGGAGGACACGCTAGAATTCATTTTGCTTCTGTGGTTGTAAAAATGCTGTTGCTAAAGGTGGCGCAGAAACAAATATCAGTGTTAGTCATTGATAATGTCTGAAGCTTAATGTCCAGTGATTGGCCTTTGCTTCTTAATTTATTTTAATTTTTTACTTGTGCCACTTAATATCAGGCATTTTAATAAAATATTGTTACAAAAAAATGTACAGTACTTACGCCATCACAAATCATGGTTAATCCGAGAGGGTAGTTTTAAATTTATTTTTATTTGTTTTAGAGATTTTCAGTTGGAGCAGTATTTTACCATTGACTACTTTCATTCTTCACTGTAGTTTTAAAGAAGAACTGTAAATGACGGTGCTATCCAAGTCAAAAATACCTGCCTGCCTCCTAGTGAAGTTGTAGCTCCCGTAATATATATATTTTAATCAGTTTTCAACATTTTGTGAATGTTGACTACCTGAAGTTCATTTTTAGATGTGCTATTAACATTCTGTTGGATTCAGAGGGTTCCTTGAGAGTTTTATGTATAAATATGTAAAATAAAAATTAAAACTTTGTTTCATATGATATGTCTTTTTGCTCACTAGCTGTTGCATCCACTCATCAGCCATCAGCTAAAATAGAATATTAGAAAAATCGGTGACAGTCACACATGGATTTTATTGAAAATGAGAGGCAAGGCAACCGATCAGGACCAACTCCTTACCAGAGTGTGGCCCCCAACAGCAAGTTACACAGCTTTTTATAGTATTCTGTCCACTAGGACTCACAATTTCGAACCCCTGGTATGCAGTGCACAATAAAAAAAAAATATGGTTCTAAGATAACAGTTAACAATAACAAACCTAGGAACAATAACAAACCCAAGATATGGTAGTAAGATAATAGTGCAGGGCCCATTTCTGTCAACTTAGGCAGAACACTCACTGTGTCCTTTCTCAGTTCCTTGGAATTTGGGCCTGCATCATTTCACAAGATATACCCTCAGCCATTAGCAAGCAAAGATCATATATACAGAAGCAAGAGATCGGCAGTTAGCTTTTAGCCACACTCCATTTTGATGTTTGACTCTACACCGCAAGCCCTCTATCAGCTAGCTTTCCTCACTCCTCACCGCTTCAGAACCAAATCCCCCATGGGGAAGTTAAAATCAGATTGCTGCAGAAGATAGGCAAGGCAGTAAATGATCAGGACAACTGTGTGCGTGTGTGTGTGTGTGTGTGTGTGTGTGTGAGAGAGAGAGAGAGAGAGAGAGAGGTAGGGAGGTATTTAAAAAAGACCAAAGGAGATGTATGTGATTTAAAGAAGGCCAAAGATCAAGGACATCAGAACTCACACTTGTTTCTGTTCAAAGACACATGTCAAATATTTGTTGATAAAAATATCCTATAACCTTAACCTCTTTGCATTAAAAAAAAAAAATACTTTTCTTCTCAGAGGTAGTACAATCTGTAGTCTCAGGTTACCCCAGTGGTTTACTCAATGAAGGGAATCATACATCCAGTGTGAAAGCTAAAGAGGTCAGGGCAGTTGGCATAAAGTACTTACTCTCAATTCTCAGGTATTTCCCTGTGCGTCACTCTGAACCTCGCTTTGAAGGACGTCATGAATCTGGAATTTTAGCATGTTACTATTCGATAGCTGCTGGTTCTGTGAGAATCTCTTTTTGCCTTAAAAGTACATTTGCTGCGTTCCTCATGTGAACAAGTAACACTTGTATTTATGCGATGTCCAAGGCCAGTGGCTGCTATTCTAAAACTTTTAACCACTTCATGAAAAAAAATCCAAGTCAATTAGATGACACACTGTCTCCCACCAGGTGGAGTTTCAGAAGGTCGCTTTCATTAGCGCATGTCCCTGCCGGGATTAGAGCGCCGTCAACTAAGGCAGAGGTGAGAGAGTCAACGCCTGAGCCTCCCACAGACCCCCTGCTGTCCTTGGACAGTCGCGATGGCATTCTGCAGACTGAACTTGAGAATCTACCCTGGCTCTGTTTCCTTTCTCAGAGACACTCAGAACAGTACTGCACATAAGAATCAGAGTTGCTTGTGTTCATAGACAGTCTTACATGTCACAAAATGAGCAACCTTAAATTCTCACACCAATCACTTCTCATGGGCCCAAGTTATTTCCCTTCAGAATGGAAAGGAATGCAGCCCGTGAGAGTGTTGGTTTCTGTAAGCTGGCTGTTGAACAGGACAGGTTGCTACTCACCTCTGAGCTTAAAACAAGCTACCCAGCCGTCTCTCCCTGGACCCCAAAGTGCCACACCAGCTGCCGGGGATCCCCTGGGGCAATCCCAGCCCTGAGCATCCATTGCAGCTTCGGAAAGCCAGTGCTCCATCTTCAGTGGTGCAGTGGACTTGCCTGGGGCCACTGGAAACCACTGATGCCAGATACGCAGGTATTGGCCAAGTGACCATAGATCTACTTGGTGTTAGTGTGGGAAAACCTATGGTTTCTAGTATATCTTGAATGTCACACTTTGCTAATTGACACCCCAGCTGAGTTCTTTTTTTATTATTATTAACAAAATATATTTATTTAAAGACAGAGTGACATATATAGAGATAGTCTAGGGGCTGGCGCTGCGGCACGGCGCGTTAAAGCCCTGGCCTGAAGTGCCAGCATCCTATATGGGCACTGGTTCTAGTCCCAGCTGCTCCCCTTATCCAGCTCTCTACTATGGCCTGGGAAAGCAGTAGAAGATGGTCCAAGTCCTTGGGACCCTGCACCCATGTGGGAGACCCAGAAGAAGCTCCTGGCTTCAGATCAGCGCAGCTCTGGCCGTTACAGCCATCTGGAGAGTGAACCAACAGATGGAAGACCTCTCTCTCTGTCTCTACCTCTCTGTGTAGCTCTGTCTTTCAAATAAATAAAATAAATCTTAAAAAAAAAAAAAGAGAGAGAGAGAGAGTCTATCCGCTCGTTGATTCCCCAAGTGCCTATAACAGCTGGGTCTGGTCCAGGCCAAAGCCAGGAGCCCAGATCCATGTGGATCTCCCACTTACGTGACAGAGCCTAAGTACTTGAGCCATCACCTGCTGCCTCCCAGGTGCATAAGCGGGAAGCTGGATCAGAAGCTGAGTAACTAAGACTTGAACCAGCCCTCCAATAGGACATGCGGATATCCCAAGCTGCAACTTAACTGCTGCACCATAACACCTGCCCACCCCCTCCATCTGAATCCTGATGCTTCAAAAATGCAATTACCTTCTGCACTGGCACTCATTTATTTGTCTAAATAAGATATGACACATTCATTATGAGATAGGTTGATGGATAATGAGGGTTTTTTAGGATGTTTTAATTGAGGCTTATAGTCTGGTGGTATAATTTAATATTATATTAAATAATTTAGGAACTAATGGTATGGCCATGCAAAATGAAAGAGTCCTAATTTCTGAGACTGCAAGAAGCCTCTCATTTACTAGGTTTGGTAAAAATGATTCACCAAGGCTAACTGGTTATAGGACATTCCTCCCCATAGCATGCTTCTCTTTACATGTCACTGTTCTGGAACAGTGCTCTGCCTATGGTTATAACACAGGCTTTGTTTTAAAAACTGTACAGTTGAGGGCTGGCACTGTGGCATATCGAGTTAAGCCACCACCTGTGACGCACGCATCCCATTTGGGCGTTGGTTCGAGTCCCAGCTGCTCCCCTTCTGATCCGCGTCTCTGCTTTTGGCCTGGGAAAAAGCAGTGAAAAATAGCCCAAGTGCTTGGAACCCTGCATCCACATGATACCCAGATGAAATTCCTGGCTCCTGGCTTTGGCCCTGGCTGTTGCAGCCATTTGGGGAGTGAACCATAGGATGGAAGATCTCACCCTGTCTTTGTAACTCTGCCTTTCAAGTAAATAAATAAATCTTAAAAAAAAAAAAAAGGAGTGTTGAATCCACTTCCTGTACACAGTAAAAGAGCACAAAACATGGGAAAAGTGATTTTATTTTCACTCTCCAGTCTCAACATTCAAACCTTCTTGATGACTATTTATTATCAGATTTTCTAATCTTTTATACTCAATCAATACCTCATTTGCTTTCTGACTTTCCAGAGAATGGCAGTGTGTATCCTGACTGGCTAACCAGAGACAAGGCTGGAAGTGGGTTCTTTAATTTTCTGCCTCATAGTCACTTCCCTCCCAGATGCCTGTCAGTTCTCAGGAGAACTTAGTGCAGAAGTGTCAGCTCACCTTCCAAGAGGCAGCTGAGCTCACAGAGAAAAGGCATCGGAAAGATGGCTGGGCCCCCCTTCTCCTTGAGAGCATTTTTGGAAGCAAGGGTCCAAGGCACAAGAGGTATTGACTGTTAAAAGCACTGGGGGTGGGGGATGGGGGGCAAGGGCTTTCCTAGTTCTCACAAAGCATCCGTTTCCTCTTTCCAGTGAACTGAAGCCTCTTGTCCCAGCTGCTCAGGTTGATTCTAAAATGCGTCATCATCTCACATGCAAATCACATTGCGAATAGAGCACCAGGCAACTGTGTTGGGCTCAGTAATTTTTAAGGGAAGTAATGAATGCTTCAGGAAGGATAGCTAGGCGTGGGAATGTTTGTACGGGAGCAAGAGCTCTGCCTCCCTGCAGTTCTGACCAGACCAAGAGTGGGAGTGAAACACAGCAGAGACCTCTGGAGTTCCCAAACCAGCCTAGGCGCAAGGCAAGCGAGAGGCTCTCCAGGGAGAGGGCGGCTTCGAGACTGCCTAGACTCCAGGCCAAGAGCAGGAGAGGAAGCCTGGCTGCACAGGAGGCCTGGGGAGAAGAGAAGAGCTACTCATCCGGAGTTGTCAGGGACCCTGGATGCCGGCAGCCCCCTGCAGCTAAGGCCAGTTTCTCCAAAAGCCTTCCCCATGGCTTAGCCCCTTAGGCCAAGCCACTGCCTGGGGGAAATGCCTCCTCTGTGAGGTCAGAGAGCCCCAGGCTGCCTCTCTCCATGAGGATATCACACTGCGACCCTGTGAGGCGCAGAGCCTGGCCGACCCTCAGGAGTACTGGCGCCTAATGGCAATTTGTCAAAGGCAGCCTGGAAGGGGCTGAGTCATTGAGGTTTGATGAATTTTGCAGGCAATGTGCAAACAACTGAAAATTCTTTTGAGTTTCCCCCACTACCCAAGCTGATCTCTGAGCTACCCCTCCCCACCTCAGATGCTTAGGCAAGAATTAATGTGGTTTGGAGTAAAGGGGCAAATCCAAAAATGGAAAGTCAAATGTAGGAGCAGGGAGTGGGGGCAGAGCGCAGAGGGTGAGCCACCATTGGGACGTCCACTTCCTGTATCTGAGTACTGGGACGGAGTCTCACCTCTACTTCCAATCCTATAGAGGCACCTGGGAGGCAACAGGTGACGGCTCAAGAATTTGGATCCCTGCCACCCATGTGGGAGGCCTGAATGGAGTTCCTGGCTCCTATCTTTGGCCTGGCCCAGACCCAGGTCTCTCTCCTCTTACCCCCTCCCCTCCACCACCACTCTGCCTCTCAAATGAAATAACTTAAAATATTTAAGAAAACAAAACCTAAAAGTCTGAACTTGTAACTTCTGGGGTCACGCTTGAAATTTGTTATCCATCTGCCACCAAAAGAAAGAGTCCTAGATAAATCACCTTGATTTTGAAATCTAAACTTTACATCAGGTCTCCTTTCCCTGTGTTTCTTTTGCAATCAACCCGATCCCCTGATTTGCATAGCTGGTATGCCAGTATTATACTAATAATGCCTTCTCCAATCCACTAAGATAAAAAGTCAGAATGCCCACTTCCTTTTTTAAAAAGTACACACATGTGTATCACTTCCTAAATTGCACTCACTGTCAAGAATACTGGGCTAGAAAAGCATCCAGGAGTTGGTTCATGTCTGTGGCAGTTAACGGCTTTGGGGAAACCTCCCAATTGTCTCCACTCCACTCCTTAGGAGCCTCTGACCTGCTGGAGCTTTGGCTCAGCCTCCTCAGAAGCAGGAAGTTCACATACAAATAACTCTCATTTCAGGTGCTGGTGTGGATTTTCCTCCACTCCCAAAGACCAGGCAAGCAGCATTGCTTTCACATCCCACCAAAAATGAAAGCCAAATCTTAGGACTACTGCAGTTTTCTGACTCAAGGACTCATGGTCATTCCCAACTCAAAGTTACCGCAGGCTTCTGGGCTCAAGATGAAAACATTCTAATTGGGAATTCCTTTGGCTTCGGTTTCCAGGCCAGTCATCCAAACCATCCCAAAGCCTGGATCAGACTTAGCCCACTGCAAGTAGCAGCGTTGGATGTTTAGAAAGACAGCGGTTCCACTTTCCAGGCTGCACAGACAAGTGCAGGAGAGGAGTGAAGGTGAGGGCCTCTTCCTCAAAGAAGACTGAGGGAATAGAAGTCTTTGATGAGTACCAGAGGGACCTTAAGCCCCTGCCTGCTATGCTGGCACCCATATCCCAGCCGCTCTGCTTCCAGTCCAGCTCTCTGCAGGTGCACCTAAGAAGGCAATGGAAGATGGCACAAGTGCTTGGAACCCTGCCACACACATTAGGAGGAGAACCTGGATGGAGTTTCTGGCTCCTGGCTTAGGTGTGGCCCAGCCCCAGCCATTGCAGCCATTTGGGGAGTGAACCAGTAGATGGAAGATCTCCCCCAGCCCTTTTCTTTCTGTCTGCCATCAATCTCTCTGTAACTGCCTTTCAAACAAATAAAATAAAAAAAAAAAAAACTAGAATCAAATGCATCTAAGAAGAGGCAAAAGCACATGAATATTCATACATATATTGAATAGTTTAGAAAGGAAGCAGTTGGACCACTGACTGCGCCCATACTTGCAGGGTTCATAAATCCAAATAAATTTAGGGTCTGGGGCTGGTGCTGTGCCACAGCAGGTGCTGCACCGGCATCCCATATGGGCACTGGTACGTGTCCCAGCTGCTGCACTTCTGGTCCAGCTTCCTGTTAAGGCACCTGGGAAAGCAGTGGAGGATGGCCTGAGTGCTTGGCCCTGCACCCATATGGGAGACCCAGATGAAGCTCTTGGCTCCTAGCTTTGGCACAGCCTGGCCCCGCCCTGGTTGTTGTGGCTGTTTGGGGGAGTGAACCAGCAGATGGAAGGCCTCTCTCTCTCTCTCTCTCTCTCTCTCTGTAACTCTGCCTTTCAAATAAGTAAAATAAATCTTTTTTTAAAAAAAAAAGAATCTAGGAGCCAGACTGCTAATACAAATGATGTAAGCAAATTGGGATTAAGACTGTAAGGAATGATAAGGAGCTCATACGCTCACTAAAGTGATTCGCAGCTAAGGAAATGCTGACTACTTACCTGGGACAGGTTGACCTGGCTTCTGCTAGACTTTTCTAAGATTTCAAAATATTCTGGATTCATTATACAGAGTATATGACTTACATTAGCCAATGCTTTAGTGTACGACATTGGCCACCACTGAAAGTTATTTTAGGAGAAGCCTCACAAAATGCATTGAGGCCAGCATTGTGGCATAGTGGGTAAAGCTGCTGTCTGTGATGCTGGTATCCCATATGGGTGCCTGTTCACAGCTGCTCCACTTACAATGCAGCTCCCTGGTGACAGCCTGGAAAAAGCAGAGGAGGATGGCCCAAGTGCTTGGGCCCTTGTCACCCATGTGGGAGAAATGGAAGAATGGCCAGCCCTGGCCATTGTGGCCATTGGGAGAGTAAACCAGTGGATGAAAGATCTCTCTCTCTCTCTTTCTCTCTCTCTCTCTCTCTTTCTCTCTCAAATAAATAAATAAATATTTTTAATGTGTTATTATGTTTACAGACTAATAATTACTGCATGACACAATGACAACTTCATAAGTGCCTGGGGAAATACTCCTTTCAGGTGCTAGTAGGAACAACAGTCAAATTTCCCTATTGATTACCCTAAATTCTTTGCTTCATAATGTTTCCCTTTTTGCATTGGCTTCCAAGAAGCAAGGAACAAAATTTGCAGCACACATAAAATGAGACATTAGCTTTGGGTAATGTACCTATTAGTTTACTTAGTCTGTAGATGCCTCAAATTGTTTTTGGAGAACCAGGCAAGTTATCATATGTAAGTCTATCATCTATATATACTGTATTTTAACCCTCTCTGTCTACCAACACCTGGGATCTACTCCCAGCACAGGTGGATATCCAGGGAGCTGCCAAAGTCAGGAATCAATATTTTTTAGAAGATAAAGTAAATAAAAAACCAAGTCCTGATATCAATTATGTCTCCCTACACATACTTTGTATGTCTCTATTCCTCTATCATATCGCAGCCAAATCCTGCTCTTGTGGTCAATGGTAGCCGTAGTTGATGTATTCCCAGTGCATGTTCCCATTCTTCTGGCTTCTTTGATGATCTCTACTCAGCTCTGTGTGGTTCTGCTGGGACTGTCAGATTTGTCATCCTGCCCCTTATCACAGGAGTGACCTGGGCACGTTGGTCAGAATACCCATGCCCCCACCCTTCTGTAAGAGTTGGTTCATTAATGTGCACATGACCCAGCAAGGAATTGGTATATAGACACTGGGATTGCTACACTGAGAACCTAAGAGCCTGGCAGCCATCTCATCCACTGTGTGGAAAGACAGCTTACATCCAAGTCAAGAAGGGCAGCAGAGCCCAGAGGTGCTAGGAGAGACAGACAGAATCCTGATGACACCCAGGGAGTTCTTGGATTTACTCTAAATCATATCCTCATCTGGACATTTTTGTCTCAGTAGTCAGGATATCCCATTTTGCCTCTACTTGTTTAAGTAGTGCCTCTGTCAGGACTGAAAGTGTCCTGACTGTATTCATGTGTCTAGGCTCACAGCCCCGTCCATCATCTCAATCATCTCTCACATGGCTGCCAAAGTGACCTTGCAATGTTTCTAGCAAACACCTGCTCTTGATGTGGCCCTGCTCAATTTCTAAGAGCCCATTACCCTCAGGATAAACTCTTCACATAATCTTCAAGGCCTGTTACGACCTGTCTCTGGCCTTCCCAGCCAGCCTACCTCTGGCCACTCTCCTTTTTGGACTTGGAGCAAGGTGAAATGTAAGCTCCTTGGTGATCCTACTTTCTCCCTGACAGCCAAGCCTTTGTGTACCATGTTCTTTATTCCTAAAATGCTCTCCCGCACTTTGAGCTCAAACGTCATCTCATCTGGAAAATCTTCCTTTGTTCCCATAGCTGGACGTGGCTGTTTATTCTCTTTTACTTCACTGTGGGCTCATTTCAGTAACTGCATAGAATTGTCATGGGCTTTGCCTTTCTGCAACCAGACTTCAAGCTCTCTGAGAACAGGCAAGATCATTATCTGTGGTTCTTCACACCCAACCCAGCAACTGGTACTTACCAGGAGCTAAATAACTATGTTGAAGAGGCCAGTGAATGAATGAATGAATGTTTAACATCATCTTACAGAGAAATCCTACTCCGGTTTTTCGCTACATTATTTTCCTAGATGTTCTAAGATTTTTTCCTAAGACTTAAAGCTCCACGTCTTTTGGAGAAGTCAAGTTTCTTTAAAAGTCCTCCTTTGAGACTCAGTATTCTCCTAAGGCCTCTGAGGCAAACGTTAATCATGAAGCAGATTACATCCTCCAGTTGTAAAGATTGTAAAGAACCCAATGTACTTTATAAACTGGGACAAGAAGCTCAAGTTCTGACTTTTCATTAATTGTTTATAAAATTATAAGTAACTTTAAGAAGAAAGAATTGACTGTGATATGATGGCAGATGGCCCACCAAGCTGCAGGGGGTGCACGTGGGTTGGGCTGACCGTCTTCGTTCTGAACATGTGTAACAGTGACCCTCAGTCAGCATCCTCGGGGCTGATATGTTTGGCTTCCATCATTCTTTGGAGAAAGGAGTATCAGCTTGTTGGCTTTGCTAGCATGTGTGCCATGCTTTCTTTTCCTGAACATCAGGGTAGAATAGTGGACTTAGCCCTGAAATAGAGTCAGGGCCCTTTTTGCCAGCTCTTTGGTGCAATGATACAGAGACTAACTCTATGATGCTACATTGCTTAGATGAAGTTCCAATGGCTGAATCAAAGCTGGGGAAAATGGAGAAGTTATGATAGAGTAGAGGCAGTAATAAGAGTACTTTTCATTCATACATTTTGGGGAACTAACTAGTATCCTGTTAGTCTGAAAAAGTTATTGAAACTTCCCAGAGGTGTTCAACTTACCCCCAGGAAATAATCAAGAAGTTTTCACATTATTTCATTACAGCATATGACCTCAGAAGTTTCCTAAGAATAAGAAAAAGCAAGCAAGTGTTATTTTTTATTTTGCAGAAAGAGAAATGGGTACAGAGGGGTTAAGAAGGGCATTTCCCAAAGTTTATTAGTAAATATGGACTTAGGATTTAGAATATCACTCTCATATTCTTCGTCCAATGGTTTGCAGAGCCCTCCAGAAAAATATTTAAAACAGATGCTCAGGCATGAGATCAACCTAAATGCCCATCAACAGAAGACTGGATAAAGAAATTATGGGATATGTACTCTATGAAATCTGGTCATTTGAAACAAAATGGAGGAATCTGGAAAACATCATGCTGAGTGAAATAAGCCAGTCCCAAAGGGACAACTAGTATATGTTCTCCCTGATTGGTGACAACTAACTAAGCACCTAAAAGGAAACCTGTTGAAATGAAATGGACACTATGAGAAACAATGACTTGTTCAGCCCTTGTCCTGACTGTCAAGGAACAACTTACTATTTTATTCCTTTTAGTATTTTTGTTCTACTTAACACCATTGGTTGAACTCTTTAATTAACACATAATTATTCTTAGGCATTTAAATTTACATGAAAAGTGATTCCCTGTTAAATATAAAAGTGGGAATAAGAGAGGTAGGAGATGTACAGTTCAGCACATACTCACTCGGACTTACCCTTAATGGCAGAGCTGGAAATGGGCCAGGGGATTCCAATACAATCCCATCAAGGTGACATGTACCAATGCCATCTTACTAGTCCAAGTGATCAGTTTCAGTTCATAACTGATCATAATGATAGAATTAAGTGGCAAAGGGATCACATAAACAAGATTAATGTCTGCTAATACTAAATGATAGAATTGAAAAGGAGAGAACAATTCAACATGGGAAGCAGGATACACAGCAGACTCATAGAATGGCAGATGTCCTAAACAGCACTCTGGCCTCAGAATCAGCCCTTAAGGCATTCGGATCTGGCTGAAGAGCCATGAGAGCATTTTAGGTATGGAAAGCCAAGACACTCTGGCAAAAACAAACAAACACCTAAATGAAAGATCTCTGCGAGTGAGATCCCAGTGGAAAGAATGGGCCATCAAAGACGGAGGTACCATTCTCTGAAGGGAGGAGAGGACTTCCACTTTGGCTATGACCTTGTCTAAATAAGATCGATGTCCGGGAACTCAAGAGGCTTCCATAGCCTTGGCAACTCATGACAAGTGCCTAGGGTGATTACTGACACCATAAACAAGAGTATCAGTTTGTTAAGTCAACAAAAGGAGTCACTGTGCACTTACTCCCCATGTAGGATCTCTGTCCTTAATGTGTTGTCCAATGTGAATTAACAGTATAACTAGTACTCAAACAGTACTTTACACTTTGTGTTTCTGTTTGGGTGTAAACTGTTGAAATCTTTACTTAGTATATACTAAATTGATCTTCTGTATATAAAGATAATTGAAAATGAATTTTGATGTGAATGGAATGGGAGGGTTGTGGGTGGGAGGGAAGTTATGGGCGGGGGGGAAGCTACCATAATCCCAAAGCTATACTTTGGAAATTTATATTTATTAAATAAAGTTAAAAAAATTTTTTATATTTAAAACAGGAAAACTTAAAGAAAAAAGAAAATTTACCTTTTCTTGAGAGAAGGCTGTTTCTGATTCATTTTTGTATTTGTTGATGAACATTGCTAATTGACAGAATAAGATGGAGTGTTCCATCAATATTTCTTTTTATAGATGTAAACCTTAAAAAATAATTAAAAAGATTTATTTACTTATTTGAAAGGTATGGTGACAGAAAGAGAGGGAGAGTCAGAGAGAGAAAATCCTCTGATTCACTCCCCAAATGGCCATAATGGCCAGAGCTGGGCCAGACCAGACAGGAGCCTAGAATTCTGTATGGGTTTCCCATGTGGGTGGCAGGGGCTCAAGTACTTGAGCCATCTTCTGCTGCCTTCCCAGACATATTAGCAGGAACTAGATTGGAAGCAGAACAGCCTGGACTTAATCAGCACTCCCATATGGAATGCTGGCATCACAAGCAGTGGCCTAATCCGCCATGCCACACTCATGCCCCCCCCTTTAGAAAAACTACAAAAACATAGGTAGGAAAAGAAGGAGTCTTATTTCAGCAGCATTCATCAATTCTTTGAGCTCCCTTTGAACTATATGACAGAAGTCATATTGTGATCAATCATCAAAAATAACTTTAATGATCCATCAGCTAACAAATCCAAGAGGTTCTACTTCAATTTTGTTTGACAGTAAAGAACTGGAAGCCATCTGACTTGCTGTCTAATTAGACACTCATTAGAGTCATTTGCTCTCTCACACTTGTAGCTGTAGAGTTTCTAATGGGGGTTCTTCTTACCATCTGGGAGAATGTGTCTCCAGACTGTGGGGAGAAGCTAGAAGTGTGAGATGCACATTGTAAAAGGGAATATGGGAAAGAAGCCCCCAGGACCCCTCTGAATGCAGGTAGATCACCCTCGTGGGATTGTCCCACGGAAGGAGGGGACCTGGAAACGGATTCCCCTGATGCTATCCATGCACAAACATCCCTTGGTCTTTGTAAACTCTCTTAGGATAAGCATCCTGCAGTTTAGAGATCATTGCTTAAATGTGTTCTTAATCACCTTTCAATGTAACCTTCAAACATGTGCCCCATCATTGCACCATGTAGATCAATCACCAATACTGTGTTGGACATTCTTCCAAGTATCAGAGATACAGCAATAAATAAAAAAGACAAAATTCTTGCCTTTCATTTTAGTAGAGGAGACAGACAATGAGCTGCTGGAATTTAACACTAAGTAAAGATATGACAAAGTCAGAAATAGACGGCTCAGGCCACTGTAGCCCTGGGAGCATGTCCCAAGTTTCCCCAACACCAGGTAGCGTGCCAGACACTAGGCTCTCTATCCATTTTGGTCTAATTAATTGAGTAAAGTTGCAAGAAATAGAAGTTGTATTCTACTTTTTTCAAGTGTCTTTTATAACTTTCCTTTAAATGGGCCCTACCATAAAGTCACTCATAAAATCGTAGCATTTTTAGATCCAGAAGAGAACTTGGAAACCTCTTGACCCCCATTTCTTCTTTCTTGAAAAAAAAAAAAATGGAGCCTAGGACAGTGAAGTGACTTGCAAAGGTCACAAATCTGGTCAGTGACAGATCCTGAATGTGTGGCCAGTGGACAATCTCTGGATGGCCTAAATCCAGGCAAATTCTGCACCCAGTGTATTTTACCATAGGCTCAGTTTGAGAGCTGCCAACTAAGAAGATGCTCCTGCCCCACACCCATGTAACTTCCCAACAAAACCTTAGCATCTCATAAAAAGTGAAATGGAATGCTTTTTTGCCCCACTATTTCATGAATTCCTTAGGATTCACAAGAAGTGAACCTCATAACACAAACAATTGGTCGGTTGGGCCACTTAGAGGGACTGCCTCTACAAACCAAATGTGGTTTTAGCATGAATGGGATTTTTAATGAATGGGAGCCTTTCACAGTTTCACTGTGAATTTGATATCTGTAATAAACGCAGAGGCCAAATTTCCCAGAAAGGGTTAGTGGGATGACTGTCAGGAAGACTCGTTAAGTGGAGAAATAACTGCGTTTCAAGTAGAAATGCAGTTGCTTTTGTCCTGTGGTCTCTGGTGAAGTCCTTGGAATGGCTACTGCCCTGACCAGAGGGAAGTCCCAGCAGTCAAATAAGGAGGTTCCAAGTCAAAGAAAACAAAGCTTGTTTAATTACATTGGCACAAGTGGAAACCAAGTGAGTGAATAAAGAATGAGCTTCTGAGAGGGTTTGGTTTGGTTTCTGAGTCTGTCCCCAGCGGTTTCACTTTTCATTTCTGTGGCACTTGGTTGAGGAGGCATGAATGGGAAGTTCCTGCTAATCGCCTTCGAATAAGAAACCCTGGAAACCACACTCAGAGGGAGGGAGCAGAGGAACCCAAAAGGAGAGATCATCCAAAGCTGCTCTCTGACCTCCATGAACGGCTCCCAGCTACTTGACTTCATCCCTGAGTCCTCTTGCATTGCAAGCCTGCGTTTTCTACTTGTTTCTGGAAGCTTCTACTTGAACGTTCCAAAGATACTTTGAATCTATTCCCATCACCTTTGTCCTTGAACCTGCCCCTGTATCTCCTTTTCCAAAAACATTTTTATTAACATTTATTTTATTTAGAAGGCAGAGTGACACAGGGAGACAAATCTTCCACATCCTGGTTCACCCTCAAATGGCTGCAGTGGCCAGGGCTGGGCCAAACTGAGGCCAAGAGTCCTGAATTCATCCAGGTTACCCATGTGGGTGACAGGGGTCCAAGCAGCCATCATCGGTTGCTTTCTCAGGTGCATTAGCAGGGAGGTGGAGCAGAAGCGGAGCAGCCAGGAGTTGAACTGGCACACTCATATGGGATGCTGGCATCAAAAGTGGTGGCTTAACCCACTACACCACAATGTTGACCCCTTCTGCTTCCTTGTCAGCATACAGCCCTACCGTTTATTCAAGTGTCCAAGTCTAAAACTCGGAACTTAAATCTTGACTCCGTGTCCTGCATCACCTCGAATTCAGTCATCACCAGCTCCTGTCACTGCTGCCTTTTTTTTTTTTTGGGGGGGGGGGGCAGGGGGACAGGCAGAGTTATACAGTGAGAGAGAGAAACAGAGAGAAAGGTCTTCCTTTTCGTTGGTTCACCCCCCAGTGGCTGCTACGGCCAGCGCGCTGCGCCCATCCGAAGCTAGGAGCCAGTTGCTTTCTCCTGGTCTCCCATGCAGGTGCAGGGCCCAAGGACCTTGGCCATCCTCCTCTGCACTCCCAGGCCACAGCAGAGAGCTGGACTGGAAGAGGAGCAACCAGGACAGAATCTGGCGTCCCAACCGGGACTAGAACTCAGGGTGCCAGCGCCGCAGGCAGAGGATTAGCCTAGTGAGCCGCAGCAACGGCAACTGCTGCCTTTAAATAAATTCCACACCTTCCTCCTCCTCCTCAGCAGGCTCAGGGCTCACGCATTAGTGGGCTCATGAGTGCTCACCGGGCTGCTACAAAACTTCCTCCCAAAGTCCCAGCCTCCAATTGGGTCACCTCCAGTCCTTCCTCCACCTTGTTCCTGCTGGCCTTTCAAAAGGAAAATCCAATTACCTGCCTTTGCACTCCTGAAAGGCTGTCCGCAGCCCTGGCAAGCGAGGCCTCTGTGCAACAGGCTAACTTGAGGAGGGAGCTTGCAAGTCTGCACACCTGAGCAGGAACTCCAGCCCTGCCACTCATCTCCAGCAAGCGGCACCGTGGGCCTGTGGGAGTCGCCAGTTCTGTCTCAACAACCAAAACGCGTGTGGGGAATAGCTTTTTGAAAAACATAATACTGTGTGTGACATCTTTCTGTATCAGCATATTCAAATACACCTCTGTTTTGATGGCTGCATTGTACTGTGTTATAGAGATAGAGCTTTATTTAACTAATTCCCTACTGATGGCCATTTCTGCTGTAATGCAAACATCCAACATCCCGGAAAGGAAATCCCTGGAACAAACAGCACATGCAGTTTCCATTGGACAGATATTGCCAAGCTCTTTTCCGTGGAAGTTTTACAAACATTCATTCCTACCAACCACAGGATCTGTTTCCCAGATCCTCCACGACATTTGCTTGATAGCAACCTGCATGAGGTATTTGATCTTGAATATGTTGCTGCTGAACCATTCTGGGCCTCAGTTTCCCTGTCTTTGGGCAATATCCATGGGTCATTATAAGAATTAAATGCAGGTAAAGCCGCTACCTGCAGTGCTTGCATCCCATGTGGGCACTGGTTCAAGTCCCAGCTGCTCCACTTCTGATTCCGCTCTCCACTATGGTCTGGGAAGGCAGTAGAAGATGATCCAAGTCCTTGGGCCCCTACACGGGTGTGGGAGACCCAGAGAAGGCTCCTGGCTTCAAATTGGTGCTGGGGAGTGAACTAGCAGATGGAAGACCTCTCTCTCTCTCTCTCTCTCTCTCTCTCTCTCTCTCTCTCTCTTTGCTTCTCCTTCTCTCTGTGTGTGTATTTCTGACTTTCAAATAAATAAATCTTTAAAAAAAATAAGAATTGAATGCAATCACTTGCTCTAGGCAATGGTCAACATTCCTACATGTGACACCTGGGAACTCTATAACCCTGCCAACACTACATGAAACTGCCTCCTGATCATCTGAACCAAACAGCCCCCAGTCTAACAGACAAACTCAGTGATACACGCTTGGCATAGGGCAAAACTAGAATTATTCCAAAAATTTGACTTCAGTACTTGCTTAATGCTGTGTACAACATCACAAAGTATTTTACATGATTCTTAATCTCTTAGAAATATAGATGAGCCAAACCTGGAGATTAAACACACAGCTCTTATCACAAAGAATACCTTTTTTGTGCTGTATAACATGAGATCTATACCATCAGGTGTATACCACATGGAATATCACTTGCCCGCTCTCTCTCTCTCTCTCTCTCTCTCTCTCTTTCAAATAAATAAATAAATCTAAAAAAAAAAAGCTCGTGGAATAATGGAATCGAAAGATAACTTGATTTTGGTGCAAAAAGTATTTGAAAACCATGCCCATGGATTTATAACACATATTTTCCATAAATTTTTGAATGCATTTTGTGTGTATATATATATATATTCACACATACAATAAGTATACATATACATGTACATGTATAAATAATATATATAATATTTTTATAATACTTTTTAAAAATTTACTAATTTGGTGCTGATGCTGTGGTGTAGCCGATGAAGCTGCCATCTGAGGTGCCGGCATCCCATATGGACGCTGGTTCCAGTCCCAGCTGCTCCACTTCCAATCCAGGTCTCTACTATGGCCTGGGAAAGTGGCAGAAGATGGCCCAAGTCCTTGGGCCCCTTCACCCATATGAGAGACCCAGAAGAAGCTCCTGGCTCCCGACTTTAGTCTAACATAGCTCTGGCTGTTGTGGCTATTTGAGGAGTAAACGATGCAAGAACTCTCTCTCTCTCTCTCTCTTTCTCTCTGTTTCTTTCTCTCTCTGTATCTCTATCTTTCAAATAAATAAGTAAATCTTAAAAAACAACAACAACAAGAAGGTGACAGACTAGTGATTACTTAGGCCTCAGGGAAGGGGAGACTGAGAGTTGACAACTAAAGGGCATGCAGTTAATTTATGGGGTGATAAAAATGTCCTAAAATTTATTGTGGCAATGGTTGTATAACTGTAAATATACTAAAAGTGCATACCATAAAATTGAAATGGGAAAATCGTATAGTATGTGAATTATGTAACAGCAAATGCAAAAATAAAACAATTATAAATTAATTACAAATAAGAAAACTGGATCAAAAATAGGAGGAAGAGTAGAACACAAAGGAAGTGATCAGGGAGAGGGAGACAGAAAGAAAAGGAAAATAGTACAAGTTCTTTGGGTGAGAAGGCGAATACACATGGTTTTTTGCTTATGGTAAATTGTTTATAGAGAAAAATTGACTCTTCAGATCTACTCTTGTTGCTGAATTCAAGGTTAGTACTCTAAAATCAATACACGTCTGCAGGAGCCTGAATAATTTCCCTCAATGGTATCAGGTCCTAATCCTTGGAACCTAATGACTGTTCCCTTATTTGGTAAAAAGATCTTTGCAAATGTGATTAAATTAAGGACACTGAGATAAGGAGACTAGTCTCAATTATCTGGGTAGATCTTGTGTCATTATAAAAGGGAAACAGAGGGAGATTTGACACGCAGAAAGATGGGGGTTTGAAGGCAGAAAGTGAAAGATTTGAAGATGCTGCTTGTTTTAGTCCAGTTTCAGGCTGTTATAAAAAGAATACTACACACTAGGTGACTTATAAACAACAGAAATTCATTACCTATGGTTCTGTTAGCTGGAAGTCTACAATCAGGGAGCCTGCATGGTTGGGGTCTGGTGAGCATCCTCTTCTGGTTGCAGACTACAGACTTCTCATTGCAACCTCACATGGCTGAAAGAGGGTGGGAAAGCCCTCTGGGGTCCTTTCATAAGAGCACGGCTCCCATTAATAAGGGTTCCACCCTCATGAGCAAAAGACCCTTGTTTCAGGAGAACTCAGTGTTTGTCTCGAAAGGTTCCATGAGACTGAAGAAAGAGGACAAACCTAAGGTTACACAAAGCAATGGATCCCTGCACTCCCCAGTCAGTAGTGAGGAGTTTACATATTAAGCTGAAGGTGTCCCTTGGCTCCTAGACTTTCTCCAGAAACATTAACAACTTCATCATTCTATAAGAGACATTCCAGGATCCAGCCTGGCAGGTTACCTCAATGACTTTGCTTACCCTATCATTAAGCTCGGGATGACCATCAGTTACCTAAAGGGCAAGACAGCAGTTACAGCTAAGATGACTGCCAGCACATCGAGCTGTATTAATCAGCTTTTCACCACTATAACTAAATACCTGACATAGGCTCCTTATCAAGGAAGGAGGTCTATTTTGGCTAATGGTGTTGGAGATTCACAGTCCACGATCAGGAGTTATCATTGGTTCAACTGCCTGATGAGGCCAGAGGACGGCCATAGCAGGGTATTTGGGGTGGAACACGAGGTGAGCCAAGAAGTGGAGAGAGGGGTTGGACCTAAGCTGGCTTAGAAAGGTCTTCCTTTGCTGTTGGTTCACCCTCCAATGGCCGCCGCAGCCGGCACGCTGTGGCCGGCACACCGCGCTCAACCGATGGCAGGAGCCAGGTGCCAGGTGCTTTTCCTGGTCTCCCATGGGGTGCAGGGCCCAAGCACTTGGGCCATCCTCCACTGCACTCCCGGGCCACAGCAGAGACCTGGACGGGAAGAGGGGCAACCGGGACAGAATCCGGCACCCCAACCGGGACAAGAACCTGGTGTGCCGGCGCCGCAAGGCGGAGGATTAGCCTGTTGAGCCACGGCGCCGGCCTAAGCTGGCTTTTATAATGCCCTAAGGAACTCCCTCAAGGTCCACCAACCAAACACCATAATTGGATTAAATCTCTACCACTTTGGAGAATCCCGAACTAATACCCAAACCATAACACAAGCTGAATTACTACAACCATACTTCCAATACTGTCACATTGGGGGTTAGAATTTCAACATAAGAATCTGGGGAGGATACAAATATTCAATCCATTTCACTGACCTTGAAAACAGCAACTGTGCTGCTACAAGCCAAGAAGTGCCATCAATCACCAGTAGCTGGAAAAGGTAAAGAACATACCCTTCCCCAGCACCTCTAGAGGGAGTGAATCCCTGCTGACACCTTGCTTTTGGCCCAGTGATACTGATTTTACACTTCTCGCCTCCAGTTCTGTGGGAAAATAAATTCCTAGGGTAGGTGCTGTGGCACAGCTGGTTAAGCTTTCGCTTGGGATATTGGAGAGTCTGGGATCAAGTCCCACCTCCACTTCCAATCCAGTTTCCTACTAATGTGCCATGGAGGCCGAAGATGATGGCTCAAGTTCTTGCCACCCACATGGGAGACCCAGATGGAGTTCTGAGGTCTTGGCTTCAGCCTGGTCCAGACCTAGCTGTTGCAGGCATTTTGGGGATTGAACTAGTGGATGGAAGATTCTCTCTCTCTCTCTCTCTCTCTCTCTCTCTCTCTCTCTCCCTCTCCCTCTCCTTCTCTCCCTCTCTCTCCCTTTGAAATAATAAAGGCTTTTTTTTATAAGAAAGAAAGTAAATTTCTGTAGTTTAATGCCACCACATTTTTACAAATTTGTCACAGTAGGCATGTGAAACTAATACACAATCCTGTTCCACTCACCAGAAGAAACCAACTGAAGTTCCTGCTCTCAATAGCAATGAACATTTAAGATACTGGCACCATGCAGTACCAGCGCTATGTAGCACTAGTAACATTATGTAACACAGACCTCCTGGTACATGTGCCCAGGTCTTGCCTCCTTATCAAACTAAAAGTCCTCTGAAATTAGAGAATGTGTCATTGTTTGTAAGGTGTCAAAGCCTTCCATGAACTGGTTAGCTCAAATCTAATCTCTGAATCTAGAAATAACTAAAGACATAGCTCCTGCCCTCAGAGTAGGCAGACAGGTGAAATCAGTGGAACACAACAGTTACCTCAATAGCAGCATGAACAGATTCTTTGGGAGTTGGCAGGGAAGGGGAAGAAAGGGAAGCGACTAGCACTACCTGAAAAGTCAAGAATGTTTCACGAAGGAGATGGTGCCTGAAGCAATGTGTCAAACTCCAGGCAAAGCACAGCGGTGGTGGAAGCACGATCAGGCGGGAAGAATAATGCAGACTCTGATATTCAGCAAAGAATGTGACATGTTTGGGGAAGGGTAACAAGCTCACTGCGATTATTTGCAATAACGGCAATAAGAAATTAATCTTAATCTAAACAAAACTATTATTTAGTAAACAGGAAACTAGAGAAAGTTTTTAGTTATGGGACAGAACTGATTTTTTTTTCTAGTTTATTATGGTAGATAGCAGTAGCAGACTGGATCTCTAAGTAAGAGATGGTGTGAATGGAAGAAAGGAATGGAATGGGGCAGAGGGAACAGATTGGAGAGATTTCAAACACAAAAGACATACAGACTGTAGGTGTGCATTAGCCCATTTTCATTACTATAATGAAATTCCTAAGGCTAAGTAACTTTAGAAAGCTAAGAGGTCTACTTAGGTCACAGTTTTGAAGGCTGAGTCCAGATAGCCTAGCACTTGGCTCAGTCTTTGGCTGCATCGCCTCATGCCAGATGGCACAATTAGTGGGAGTAAGTTCACATGGTAATACAGAAAGCCAGAGCAAATTGAATGGGGCCAGCATTGCTTTTTGTAACAACCCTCTAGCAAGAACTAATTCAGGGTTCTATAAGAACTGCCTTCATCTTTTCCAGTGGCAATTCTTCCAATGGCCTCCACTTCACTCTACATCTTCCAAGTCTATCACCTCCCAACATCACCACACTGAGGACCATGCTCCCAACACATTAACCCTTTGTAGACACATTCAAATTATCTCCAAACCATAATAGAGACCAACTGCACGTGGAAGTACTAAACAGAAGCAATCTTTGAGAAAGGCAACTCCAGAAGTGGGGAGAATTACTGTCTGTTTTGTGTGTTGTTGTATCCATGGCATTTATACAAATCCTGGCACATAGTAGATACTCAAAAAATGTATTATAAATATATTAGGTATGAATCTCAGTTTCCAGCTTGGAATATTGATTCAAAGGGAAAACCATGGGAGAAGGAATTTATTTATGGATAGAAGTGCTGTGTTTCACTTGAGCCTTGATGGTTTACGCATCTGTAAGTGGTCGCTTGGGTCAGATGCTCAGAGTTTGAAATCATGGGGAATAGGTGGAATTTCCAAGGAACAAGCATCAGAGTAAGAAGGAATGAGAAAAAAGATACATCTTCCTCCCTACTGCTATCCCAAACCCAGTACAAACATTGAGTTTCCACCAACTCTTGAGAGATAGATATAGAAGACACCATCAACAAAGGAAACTTGGGAGCAGCTCCAGCTGTAGGAGGAGAATGTTCCATTGGTGCTAAGTGGTGAGAGCTAAGCAGTAGAGTATCTTCCTGTGGCTTGGCTGCAGAGAAGCCACATAAGATTACTGATGAAACAAAGACATAAGCCTCAGCCATTCTTGCTCATTGCCCAAAAGAGAGATAATATTGGAATTTATCCCTGCCCTTGAATCTCAATTCACACTTGTCTTCAACCCTCCACTCCTCTTTCTCCCTACTCCCACCCCTGCATTCTTCCCCAGTTGGGGGTTGGGGGCAAACTTGAAAGATCAGGATAAAGAAATTCACCTCCACCTGTTGCCCCCTCCCCCCACCCCCACCCTTAGGCCACCTAAGATATAAAAAGGCCCAGCCTGCTGGGGTTGGGGCCTCTGCCATGTGTTCACTCTGTGAGCATGATGGTAGTTGGTCAACCTCTGTGGATTTATTTTCTCTGAATAAATTCGGTCTGGCTGTTAGTTTGTATTCTGTCTCTTCTCTGTTCTATGCTTCTTTTCCTAACATTTTGGTGCCCAGTGTGAGGCGACATCAAATCTGCACTCTTTTCCTTACAATTAGGACCACAGCATTTGGCAATCAGGAGAATGTCTTAGTCAAGTTGGGCTGCCTTAACAAAATATCATCCTATCATGGGTGACTCAGGCAATTGAAGTTCCACATCAGAGTGCCTGGTTTCAGTTCTTGGTTCCTGATTCCAGCTTCCTGCTAATGCAGAGCCTGGGAGGCAGTGGTGGTAGCTCCAGTAGTTGGGTTCCTGCCTCCAACTGGAGACATGGATTGAGTTCCCAGATCCTAGGTTCTGCCCCCTGGCTGTTGGGGGCAGCTGGGGAGTAAAGCAGTGGATGAAAGCTCGCTCTCTCTCTCTCTCTCTCTCTCCCCCTCCCTCCCTCCTTCCCTCTTGGTAAAATAAATATTTTTTGAAGAAGAGTTCTGCTACTTCACAATCAGTAGTAAAATGTGGAACCTCATTAATCACCAAGGCACAATTACATTGAGAATTTTAAAAGCTTCTCTTGGGGTCTGGCATTGTGGTGCAGTAGGTTAAGCCACTGCCTGCAATGCCAGCATCACATGTTGATGCCAGTTCAAGTCCCTGCTACTCTACTTCCAATTCAGCTCCTTGCTAATGTGCTTGGGAAAGCAATGGAGAACAGCCCATGTGCTTGGGCTCCTGTATTCATGTGAGATACCCAGACTCCTGGCTTCTGACTTTGGCCTGGCCCAGGCCCATCTAGGGAGGACCCAGTAGATGGAAGATGTCTCTCTCTGCCTCTCCCTCTCTCTCTCTCTGTAACTTTTGACTTTCAAATAAATAAAATAAATATCTTTTAAAAAAAGCTTCCCCTGAAATCCCACTAAATTCATAGAAAACGTAAGGGAAATTGGAGCAGCAGAGGGCACGCAGCATTTCCCTAACTGCCCAGGAAGGCCTAGCAGGCTGTTGACCCCATGGCTCCTGTGTCCCCATCAGAACAGAGCTTGAAGAGGAGTGCATTCCATCCAGGCTCTCACTGGAGCATGGGAAGAGCCTTGAAGGGGCTGGGGGTGCTGGGGTGGAGAGTGGTCAGGAAAAGCCATGGACACAGCCTCAGTGTCCTCATTTATACAAAAAGCGGCCATGCCAGAGCCTCTCTCAGTCCAGGCGGTCTGAATTCCTTTCTCCCCTTGCTGTGACAGTGCTGTTCTCCTACCAGCAGGAGAAAGCAGCACCTCCCGGACTTGATGAAAAGCTGCTGCTTTGGGCCTCAACCAGTCAGAGCTCCGGATGAGCGTCTTGGGAGGGTGGGGGTGGGAAGAGGATGACGCAGTGATGAAATTCATCTTCATAACCAAACAGTAAAGTCTGGCAAAGGAAAACAATAAGACTGAAGGGAAGAAACAGGTGTTTTGCACTTGGCTTTCTTTTCTTTATTAAAATGGAAATGACAACTTCAGGAAAAAAAATCTTGCTCTGGGGAACTAAATTGCACTCATGTATTCATTCAATCATTCACTCCACAAACACTTGGCAAATGCTCACATGTCTACATGCTCCAGCCCCTGTGAGGAGGAGGGATGCAGCCAGCCACCCTGGGAATGATTGTTACGCTGGCAAGTGGTGAAGCAGTAACTCACAGGAGATGCTCAGAAACGGAAACAGTAATTCCTAAGAACGGAGTCACACAGAGTTTAGCAGTCCTAGAATTGGTCAGAAGGCCAGCTGGCCATAGAGGGTGGACAAGAGGCCTAGTAGACAGCCGAGCTCCTGGCTCCTGACTTCGGCCTGGCCAGCCCTGGTTGTTGGCAGCCATCTGGGAAGTGAAGCAACAAATGGAAGATTTCTGTCTCTCTCTTTCTCTCTTTGCCTCTGATTCTCCCTCTCTATAACTCTGCCTTTCAAATAAATAAATCTTTTTTAAAAATGTAGCAAACTGTTTTTTTTTTTAAAAAAGCATTTTGAAAACTAAGAGAGTGTGAAATCCATGTAATTCGAATTTAGAGATGCTCCTGTCATTCATCCCCTCGCTACTCTACAAACTGCTTTATACTCAGTGTCCAGCTAAATAGAATAGTCATATGGCATAGTATGTGCCCTGCCTCAAGGCAAACAAAAGAGCAGAGCAAGGCTGTGTTTAACAGGCCTCCGGGTTCCAAGTCCATACCATTGGCTGGGTAGCTGGGCTCCATGTCAGCTGGAAACAACTCCCTGCTCAGGGGGCCAGGCCATAGTTTATGGTGGACCCCCCGGCACAATCCTCTACCCTTGATCTCCCCAACCACAGTGGGCCCCTTTTTATGCAAGGCTTCCAAGCTCTTCAAGAAAACCCATCTGCCAAGACTGAGAAGGCCTCTTCTTCCTGGAGGCTTTGGCCCTGAGGCTTTGGTCCAGCTGTTAGTAGCAAAGGGAAACTGCCATGTGTCATTTCTCAACAATTCTTTACACCTTTTTACAGGATCTTTGCCAAGCGACATTCATGATTACATTCCCCCGTGCACAATTTCCTGAGTACACCCCATGTGCCAGGTGCTGTCCCAGGCCTAGGCAGGGTACCAGAGTTGACTCAGATGCAACCCCTGACCTTGAGAACTAGCAGCTGATTGGTAGTGGAGTCAGATTTGAACCAGGATGGTCATGAGCTTTATATTGAAAGTTCTTGGTGTTTAGTGAGTCAAATCCTCATTTTCCACAGGAAAATGTTCCTTGATTCTTAAGTATTTATAGTATTCCAAAAGAATTTTAAGATATGAGATAGTACCAAGGAAGAAACTTGTAGGCAGCCTATGTAAGATCATGTAGCCAAGTGCACGTGGCAGAGTTGGGATTCACACCCACACTGTCCAACTTGAGAGCACCCACTACTGAGCACTGCCCTGCATGACTTACTGGGTGAGGAGAAGAATACAGGCGCCCTGGGAGCTGCAGGTCCCAGGCCTCTGCAGGTTGCCAGCCCCTCCCCACACACTGGTCAGGATGCCCTACCTCTACCACCTGCAATGCCAAAGTCCAATCCTGAGAGAGCAGAGAGGGTGTCAGTGACAGACTGGACAATGAACAAAAGGGGAGTTTGCCCTCTGCTGTTTTTTTCCAACCCTCAGTCAGCCAAAAAGAGAAGGTTCCTTGCATCTCCTGAGTTGCACAGTAAAGCCCCTGGAGACCCAATGAAGAATGGCAAACAGGACCCATCCTTCCAGCTGAGAACTTTCCACTCCTCACTCTCATTTTGCCCTTGCTCTGACTTTGAGGGAACAAATAATCAGTCTCCAATTAGGACTGACATTTGAGTGGAGAAACTGCAGCAGATGGGTTGAGACAGATACGCTGATTGGATCTGGGGCCTCATGAAATGTGGTGTCAGGAGCACCCTTTGGGGGCTCCCCAGAAAGCAGCGCAGCTGGCTCTGGGCAAGGCGAGCCCTGGGATCTGGAAGGCGCTGTCTGTGTCGCAGAGCCATTGCCTTCTGCCTTGAGCACGTTTTTGCAGCAATTTTCTGCTGTGGGAGCAGAATGGACAGGTGTCACTCTCCTCTGTGCTGATCGCCGGGTCCCAGCCGTGTTGGCTTCAGCCCTTCTCCTGCCCCTGCAATACAAGGAGTTGGTCTGAAAAGAACCTGAACTCTGCTACTGCTTTCAGAGACTCATAGCTGTTTCAGGCTGTCATTCATCTGTTTACTGAGCAGCTGCTCTGTGCCAGGCATTGAGCCCAATACCAGGGATTAAGTGGTGAATACAGCAAATATGCTCCCCGGCTGTAAGGGACTGTGGTCCTGTGAGAACATAGGCAGTCGCAACAACGACTGACAAGCATGGTACCAGGGAACCTAGCCTGGTCTGGATGGTCTGGAGGAAGAGGTGTCTAAACCGAGATCTGAAGAATTGAAACAAGCATTTAAGCAGGCGTTTAAGCAAGCATGAGTTAGAAGAAGAACTTGGCGGGAAAGTATTTGAGATGGAGAAAGGAGCATATTCAGAGGCCTTGGGTTCTTAGCTTTCAAGAAATGAACGTTCTGAGGAATGTGAAGGCAGGATGGGGATGGGATGCTGACAAAGCTGGAGAGACATAAACGGACAGGATCCCCAAGGGCTGCAAAACTAAGTTAGGAGCTGGTTAGAAGTGCTTACTAGGACTCACGGAAGCAAGCCTGTGTCTGAGTGACCCTCACTATACCTTGACCATGGTGATGTAAGTGAGCTGTCCATCCACTACGTCACGCCCTCAGAAAGGCCTTCATTCACCTGGGTAGCTTGCACGGAGAGCAGAGATGAGTTTTGATTGCAAAGTGAATTGGACACTTATATTTTAAATTTTACTTAAGTTATACATGGACTTTTTTTAAAAAAGCAATGAAATATTTAATGGGCATATTTTCAAAAATGAGTACAATTATGTGTACAATTATGTAGTTTCCTCAAGAATCCTTATTACTAAGAGCTATTTAATCAAACCCTAAAGACCAACTACACTAGTCTTGCTAAAACAAATTGGACACTCAACTTCCGCTTACCGTAGATTTTCCTCTTTCTCTCTTTCTCTGTCTTCCAGCAGGATGGACATGTCACGAGAAAACATATAAATGGGGCTTTGTGCTTGTCTGACAGACTCACAGCAGCCCCACAGCCCCGGATCCATGGACCAAGCCCACATCTGCCGACAGACCTCCAGGAAAGGCTCTGCACTCAAGACGAAAGGGGTTGAGCGGGGGTGGGGGGTTATTTTTTGATGGGGGAGAGGCTAAAGAAATGGAGCCTAAACTCTTCCTCAGGGGGGACCTCAGTGGCCATGGCTCTTCCCACCAGACGGCGCCCGCACACATTTCGGCTCTTCTTTTGCTTTTGGTTTTTGTTTTTGTTTGTTTGTTTGTTTGTTTGTTTCCCGGACAGGCAGAATGGACAGTCAGAGAGACAGAGAGAGAGAAAGGTCTTCCTTTTTTTCCCGTTGGTTCACCCCGCAATGGCCGCTGCAGCCGGTGCGCCGCTCTGATCCGAAGGCAGGAGCTAGGTGCTTCTCCTGGTCTCCCATGGGGTGCAGGGCCCAAGCACCTGGGCCATCCTCCACTGCACTCCCGGGCCACAGCAGAGAGCTGGCCTGGAAGAGGGGCAACCGGGACAGAATCCGGCGCCCTGACCAGGACTAGTACCTGGTGTGCCAGCGCCACAGGTGGAGGATTAGCCTAGTAGGCCGCACGCCGGCCACTTTTCGGCTCTTCTCTGGCGGCCTCACCCCCAGGCTGCACCAAGAGCTCTCAGGGCCTCCTAACACCTGCTTCCATCTGAGCCCTGTAGTCTGCAAACCAGGCGTGCCTCAGCCTCCATTTCCGGAGCAGGGGTTCTTTGGCCGCGCAGGGTTCGCAGTGCCCCAACAGCCGGCGCCGCGTGTTTCAGAGTGGGTTTCCGTCTTGAGGCCCGGCTCAGCACTTCCGCGGCTTCCTCCAGAGCGGGCGCTTCTGAAGCCTCCTTGCCTCCGCTCCACGGCAGCCCTGCTCCGGATTTTCTTCCTCTTCGGCTTCTTCGACACGGCGCTGCCTTCACGGCCTGTGAGGCGCCCTTTGAAGGCCGCTTCACAGCACTTACGGTGCCCTGAACCTCAGGCTGCTGAGGCCTCCGGAGCAAGAGGTTGCGGGGCCGCCACGCTCCACAGTCGCCTCCGGAACCACTTGGAAATTTCCGCTAGGCCTCGGCTGTGACCCATAAGCAATGGGGTCCAACCGGGCCGTGTTTAGGGGGCTCCAGCAGGGCCGAGGCAGCCACGCCTTTGGGAACACCAGAGCCTTGGCGGCTGGCTGGTGCTGTTCCCTGGAGCCAGTCCAAACACCAGAGGGAAGCCCAGCGGGGCCTTTGAGGAAGAAGTCTGAGAACAGACACGGGCACTTTCACTTTCTTTCAGCCTCAGGACAGAAACACCAAACATGGTGCCTTCCTACCGAATCAGCGAATCAGCGCCGCTGTCACACAGGGAGTGCGCTCACAGTCTCAGTCCTCAAAGCTAGCGCCTGAGAACAACAGCAAAAACAACCACCAGGCCAGCGGGAAGGCTGAGAGAAGCCCGAGGAAGTGGCCTGAGGGCTCATCGCAGGCGGGGATGGGGCCCCGGCAGCCCAGTCACCGCCCCCAGCACAGCCCGACTCCGCACTTACTTTGGACGCCAAAATAAAGAAGAGGCACCAACACCCCGTTGCTTGGAAGAAGGCCCCTTACCTCACAAAGTGGGAGACAAAATGCCCCTCCACTGGGAGCTGTGGCTCTGGGAGTGGGGCCAGGAGGCGTGGGTTTGTCCTCTTTCTGTTCAGGAACCAGGATTTCATGGGGTCAGTCTCTGGACCAGGCAGAAAACACCAGCAATCAATCACTCATTACCGGGGTACGCGGTGTCTGCCTGCACTTGTCTCCACCTTGGAGGCGCTTCGGAGAGAAAGGAGGCCATGAGGCCATGGAGTTCAAAAGTTCCCTTTAGGGGCCCTTGCTGTGGCGTAGTATGTTAAGCCTCTGCCTGTGGCACCGGCATCCCATGTGGGTGCTGGATTCGTGTCCCAGCTGGTCCTCTTCTGATCCAGCTCTCTGCTTATGGCCTGGGAAGGCAGTGGAAGATGGCCCAAGGGCTTAGGCCTCTGCACCCACTTGTGAGACCCAGAAGAAGCTCCTGGCTCCGAATCAGCCCAGTTCAGTGCCGTTGTGGCCATTTAGGGAGTGAACCAGTGGATAGAAGACTTTTCTCTCTGCCTCTCCCTCTCCCTATAACTCTGCCCCTCAAATAAATAAATAAATTTTTAATAGAAAGTTCCCGTTAGTCTTTGCCCTTGGAAGGTCATTTGAAAAGGCTGATGACAACTTGACCAAGGTAAACATTAGCTATGCCTTGAGTTATATGTACAGAAATGACGAGCACATCTCAGTGACGAAAAAAGCAGAGGTTTTACAGGTGTGTTTAAAATAAGGCTATGTGGTGAAAGCATGTTTTCTCATGTCAACACCACAGCTCAAGTGCCAGTTTGAGAGCACTGATAGGAGAGTATTTTACATATGAGTGTGGTTAGACATGGACCAGCCTAGACTACGTCTGGCTTCTAAAAAGCTTGGAAATGAAGAGACTCCTGGTGATCAGTGAAAATGATAAATGGGTTGGTGGGTTAACCATTATGTGGGAAGGCTACAGAGATTGAATTGCTTTTTTGACTTGGAGAAATAGAGCGAAGAAGAAAGACCTACAGGAGCTCATGGAGCTTTGCGGGAGGAGAGCACTTGTTTAGAGTCGTCAAATAAAGAAAAATTTTGTGAAAGATGATGAGCAAGATCGTTTCAGACCCACATGAGGAAAATGAGAAATGCCTTAACTAGCTGCTCCACCCTCTAATGTGTTTTGTACACTTCCTTCCCTCAGCTACTATCCTCTGCTCCAAAAGCTTCTTGGAGAATCTAGAAGTTTGTGTTTCAAGACCAGGTGTAACTCATCCTATGACTGTATCTCTTTAGCTGTCATTTTAAAAAATGGCTGTTCTAAAATTATTGACCTCTGTTTAACAAAATATGAGATCATCAGTAAAATACAGGATTTCATATGGGTAGACAAATTATCTTAGCTGTCACTTCTAGCCTCAAAAGTCCCTTTGCCACCATGGCCACTAGTACCTTGTAAAATTACTAGTAATTAGGTTTCAAAGATTTAGGGAACTTTCTAGGCTTTTATGACATCACATTTGGATCTGGGCCACCTCACCCTAGTCTGGCTTCCTAAGATGCCACTCTGTTCCTCCAAATTTATCGTCTCTACACAGCCACTGGATGGATGACTCAGTCATCCTGAGATGCTGGTTTTGTTTTCATCTCAGCCCTAGGTTACTTGCTGTCTCATTTTTGGTTTCATGTTTTACAGGCTATGAGCAATCCCACCCAACATCACCCAGCAGGTCCAGCACGACCATTCCATTCCCCGAAGAAAGTTCTTCTCTGGGAAGAGAAATCCACGAGTACTGTCGGCCAGAACACTAACATCCCATCTAAAAGACCTGCCAGCTTCTCCAACATGCATTGCAAAAATCAGAATTCTGTGGTCAGAAAAGTGACAGAAATGCTGGGTTTAACTTCACTATTCTATCCACATTGTAAATGTGTAGTAAGTATCATTGATTAAAGTATGAGCTAAATACAAGTATGCAGGACTTCTCAGAAACTTCCACATACTGGTATACATTATAAATCTCTAAGAGAGTGATAATTGGCTCAAAACCTGCCCAAGAAGTCTCCCTCTGATTTCTTATGAACACCAGTTAACATATCATGAACCATGATTACTCAAAGAAACTTAGAAAAATGTTGACCTAGTTCCATTTATTCACTTTTTTGTAATAAGATATATTTTCTCCAAATTAGGAAAGAGAGGTTCTTACCTGCACACTTGGCTTTTCATGGAGTCCCCCAAGAAAGAAGGACTGGTCTTTTATTATATTTTAAATTTATTTATAAAAGGCAGAGAGGGAGATAGTGACAGAGAGACAGAAATCTCCCATGTCTTGGTTCGCTCCTCCAAAGGCCTAGAAGAGCCAGGGCTAGGCCAGCTTGAAGCCAGGAGCCAAGAACTCAATCCAGGTCTCCCAAGTAGGTGGCAGGGTTCCAGCTACCTGAGCCATCACCAACTGCCTCCCAGGGTGTGCATTAACAGAAGCACCGCCAGGACTCTGACCTCGAACTCTGACACCTGATAAGAGCATTCCGAGCAGGCTCCTAACTACTGTGGCAAGGACCCACTTTGGTACTCACAGTGTTTAAAATCAGAATGATTTTCTTTCTTTTTTTTAAAAGATTATTTATTTGAAAGTCAGAGTTACACAGAGAGAGGAAAGACAGAGAAAAAGGTCTTCCTTCCATTGGTTCACCCCCTAGATGGCCGCTATGGCCAACACTCTGCGCTGATCCGAAGCCAGGAGCCAGGAGCTTCCTCTGGGTCTCCCACGTGGGTGCAGGGGCCCAAGGACTTGAGCCATCCTCCACTGCCTCCCAGGCCACAGCAGAGACCTAGACAGGAAGTGGAGCGGCCAGGTCTCAGCCCATATGGGATGCTGGTGCTTCAGGCCAGGGCATTAACCCGCTGTGCCACAGCGCCGGCCCCTAAAATCAGTATGATTTTCATGCAGTAGCTTTACTTTGAGGAGCATCTATCCTAGAAACTTAAGAACCACTTACCATAAGCTGAGACTCAGTGTCTCATGAGTCTCCATACACATCTGCCTTCTATGGATACCAAGAAAATACATGAGCCAATAGATGTAAAAGATGTAAAGCAATTATTTATATTAATAGCACATCTATCCAGAAATTACTTATAAGAAATGGAAAAGAAATATAAAGTTGAAAGGTCCCCAGAATAGTCAAATTAGACATTTCATGGTTGATGCCCTGAAAGTTATAGTACTTTCTTCTTGTAGTGACTCTCATACCTTCATTCAGAGCCAATTTATTGTTTTTTTTTAAAGATGATTTATTTATTTGAAAGTCAAAGTTATACAGAGAAAAGGAGAGGCAGAAAGAGGTCTCCCATCGCTGGTTCACTCTCCAATTGGCCACAATAGCTGGAGCTGTGTCGATCTGAAGCCAGGAGCCAGGAGCCAGGAGCTTCTTTCAGGTCTCCCACATGGCTGCAGGGGCCCAAGCACTTGGGCCATCTTCTACTGCTTTCCCAGGCCATAGCAGGGAGCTGGACAGGAAGTGGAGCAGCCAGTCTCGAACTGGCACCCATATGGGATGCAGGCACTGAAGGTGACAGCTTTACCTGCTGCTCCACAGCGCCAGCCCCAGTCAACTTGTTTTTATGCCACACATAATTCTAACAAGTTTAAGAACAACTTTAAGATTCTAAGAATTTTTTTATTTTTAGAAGAGCAGCCTAGAGCTCTTTGGCAGGATGGGCAAATGTCCCTATTGTAATGATCTGCTTCCCTCCTTGTCACGTTCCTCTTTTGTTTTTTTAGCTGTGGTCAGGATCACTGTACATCTCTAAGTCTCAGTTCCTGAAGCAATCCACCTTGGGAAGGATAGGCAGGAAAAGGAGCTCTGGGCTGAGGATCTTCCTGGTTTTACAGAGTCCTGCTCTGACAGTGGGACAATCCACTGTCTGACTTCTGCCATGTTCTGTGGAAAAGCCCTGCCTTGTACCAATCTGATCCCTAGGAAGTTCTTTTGGGTCAGTCTACCTTTAGGACACTCTAATTTGAACAATTGTGTGTTTTTTCCTCCAACATGATGTGGCTACATTTTTCAAAACTAAAAATAGGACACAAAACCTAATGATAATTTTGTGGTATAGTATACAAATTATTTTAATGAAACAAAATCCATGTAAATAAAAATTAGCTACATATTTATAAATAATCAGGTTTATAACTTTTGAACATTATAAGTTAGAGTTTTCCTTAAATATCAACGTTATATGACCACCTGCATTCCATCTAACTATAGGTAGACATATTTGGTTTTTCTGAATAACCTTTATTTCTCCATGTCATCAGAATGTTTTGCACTTTGCACAAGCATTTCAGGTTCTATGTACTTGGGGGAAAAAATGAAGCTTATTTTCTTTATTTAAAAAGTAGTCTGTATCTATGATTATAGGCATAGGTGTCTTACCTTGGAGAAAGGAAAACTTAAACACGCTGATTCGGCTCAGAGGCCTTTTCTAGTCTGGAGATTTGGGCTGCGTTTGCCTTATCTGTAAAACAAGCACAGAGCAAGGGCTGCTGTCAGTTTCAGACGAAATAGTGTACATGCAAGTGCTTTGAGAGGAACTACAAAAATAAAAGTATGCACTGACCACTGGAGCAGGATCCCAGCTACACTGTGTGGGATAAATGTGGTGAAGAGATGAGGTGTGAAGACTTCCAGGAAGCCCCAGCAGCCCAGGCCCCACTAGTTGCTACAGAAAGACTCCTGTGGCAAGGATGCAAAAGGGATTCAACCTATCTTTTTCTGCCTCTGGCTCTAGAACCCTAGCCTGACTACACCCTGAGGAGAGGGTAAAGTAAAATAGGTGGTAATTGAGAAAGGTAGTGGGTACTTATGAGCCTGGATGCATTACTACGGATCCTTTTCTGGGACACTCACCTTACCTGTAAGTCTGGCTGATCTCTCAGCTCTGGAAAGATGGGGAAGATAAGGAGATTTTATTTTGCTCCTAGAAATAAGCATATTTATATATAAGACATATAATCGACTTACATGTTTATGTGTATAGATATATTTATATATAGCATTACTCAACGTATATATACATTCTACACACTTACATATATCCTCAATATTCATGGAGATTGGCTCTCATATCCCTGCACATACCAACATCTGCAGGTGCGCCAGTCCTTTATATAAAATGATGTAGTATTTACATATAACCTATGCATACTTCCTGTACACTTCATATCATCTCTTCATTATTTGTAATATCTAATACAATATAAACACTATGGAAATAGTTGGTACGTTGTATTGTTTAGAGAAATAATGACAAAGAAAAAAGCCTACACATGTTCACTACAAATGCAACTCTATTTTTGTGAATATATGAACCTGCAGCAGGTGGGTTGAGTCCATGGATACAGAACCCGTGGATCCGGAGAACCACCTGGAGACCACCAAGCAGGCGATTTGTGTTGGTGTTCAGCCAGTCTTGTCACTGGAATCATGGACACCTTGTACTTCTACAGCTCCATTGATGTCTCTCTGCGGTTGGGCCAGCTGAGGTATGTGACTACTTCTGTACCAGGACAGTGTACACAGACAGGAAACCACCCACCTGCAGTGATTTCTACAGCAAGAACACCTCTTAAGTCAAAATTAATTTCGTTAGTGTTTCCTGTGTACAAAACTTACTACCAATGATGAACTGCTTCTCTCCAGACTACATCAGTGGGTGAGGTCAGACATCAAGACATCCCATAGTGCTTTCGCTCATTCACTCACTCAGCAATCATTTAGCAACTGTCTGTCCCCCTCACACTCAAATACTTCTCTCTGCCTGTATTTTTTCATCACTCCTTTCATTCAACAAATTGTGTTTTGGTCATTCATGAGGTCAGCTTTGTCTAAGATGATCTTTTTTTCTTTTCAAAAATCCTTTTGCCTTTTCTCTTCCAGAGCCAGCCCACACATCACCTCCTGAGGGCACTTCTTTGTGAACCTGTGTTCCTGTGTTTGCTACGCCATTTTACCTTCTCATACACCTGCCTCTCCCAAATGGGAGCTCCAGATTGGAAGCATCTCAAAGCAGGCCTAGGTCTTCCTTGTATTTTTATTCCTAATTCTGGCTGTGGCATGAACAGACAACCAACACAGACTTGTTCATTGAATTCTGTCTGATAGATTCTGGTTCAGACACTGAGAATAAAAAGATGAGTGAGACCATGGCCTTGCCCTCAAGGAGCTGACAGTTACCCACTCTTGAGTTGTCAGGGTTCATTACCAAAGCCTGGGAGGGAAGCATTTATTGCCCTTCGTTCTTTTCCTTGTTCTTCCCAGCCACGGACTAAATGTTAAGAAAAACATTAAGCTTAGGGCACCAAGGGAAAGGAGCTTTCTCCCTCACTCTCATGCACTTAGTTTTTCTCTAACAATCTGGACTTCAGCTGATTTTTTCTAGTAACTGTCTCTATCTGCCATGTTCAACTTCAGGCTCGCTGCTTAAATAAAAACATTTTCTTTGGCACGGTGAGTGACTGAAGTTTGAAAGTCTGTTGTGAAGGTGTCATTGGATACTTCATTCTTTCCATTTCATAGCATGAGAGTTTCACTTCCATCTGGTATAAACACAAGGCCTGGGTCTAACGTTTCACTCATCGGCTGAATTATGTAACTGGCCCTTTATTTTAAGCAATGGAAGAGCCGAAGAGTGCCATTGTTGTACTGTGCTTGGGGCATCAGTTGTCCTTAATCTAGCCCTGTTCCTTTCATTGCCTGTTAGTAACACTAGTGAAAGGCTGTGACAGGAACATCAACGAGGTGGATTGTAAAAGGCATCTTGGTTGTCTTCTGTGAGCTGGCCCCAGGCTGACTGCCAAGTCTTTTACCTGCAGGTGACAGTCCTGTGCACCGTTCAGTTGACATTCTCTTTCTCCCAAGAGCCCTCCTCTCTCTTCATCCTGTCCTCCCCGTCTGTCTACTTGTCCAGAGCTGATCTCTCTTGAAGTCTCAGCTTCAGTCCTTCCTCTTCCAGAGGGCCCCCTTGGAAAATGTCCAGGACTCAAACTAAGGTAAACAGCAAGACATACCAGTGTACAAGGGTCCATGAGTTCTCTCAGTTTATTGTAAGATAATTAATGTGTATAATTATATTTTACCCCCAATTAGATGGAAAATTCTTGGAGGTTTATGTTTTTTAGTACAAGGCAAAGTGAACAGCAGGTACGTAATAAATGTTTATAAAAATGTTCTGCAGATTCAGTTACTTATATGTTCCTCCATAGCTCTTCATTCCTCCTCTCTCCAAATTCAGGCAGAGTCTAATGTTTTCTCTCGACATCTCCCTCTTAAAGTCAAGTCTACTGCATGGAAGACGGTTTCAAGAAAATCTGAATAGAGACAGTTATGGAAAGTCTGAACCTGCACCTTTGCTTACGTGTCCTCCTGAAGAGCGGTGGGGGACTTTCCCTTCCTTGTTAATGTCAAGTTCTCTCCTGTCATTCAACAATTGCGGGATGGTAGTCTGGAGGAGGAACCGAAAAGGATTTCAACAAGGAAGTCTCACTATCTCTAGTATTTATGGCCTTCAGAACTGAGTCTCCAGGGCAATGAGCAGGAATTGCTGATGTCAGCTAGAAAGACAGGAAAATTAGTTTGGAGTATTTCAGGATGATAGCAACCGTGAACCTCAGTTGTCACTGTGGGCCTATCATGAGCCACCAAATGTGGTATAGTCAGGCCATCACTGAATCCGTACATCACTCTCAGTCATACAGGACTATGCTTATCCCCATTTAATAGATGAGCAAACTGAGACTCAGACTGTTTAATTATATCAAAGCCTAACTTCAAAGCTTGTTAACTCCACCACTGTACCATACTAAGCAGAGGTTTTCATACAACTACTGAAGCTAATTCCAAGAAGTGAAATTATATGTTTCACTTCATGCCATTTGCTAGGACATCCATATCCCATATTGGAGTCCTTGGGTTCAAGTCCCAGCTCCAATACTGACACCAGCTTCCTGCTGTGCAGATCCTTGAAGGTAGCAGTGATGGTTCAAGTATTCGGTTCCAGCCACCTACATGGGGGACCAGGACTACGTTCTTGCCTACCACCTTTGGCCTTGTCATTGCCCTGGCCATTGAGGGCATATGGGGAATAGGCTAGCAGATGGGAGTTGTGTCTGTCCATCTCACTTTCTCTTTACCTCTCTGCTTCATTAATTAATTAAAACAATTTTTAGAAGAGAAAAATGTGTGAACCATAACCCATTTATGATCCTGAGCTGATTCTGAAGCTGATTTCCTGAAATGGCTGCAAATGCATCTTAAAATAATGCTCAAGTGTTTGAGCTCATTACGTTCCAAAAAGCTCTGGGGATTATCTAATAACATGTTCTGTAACACAGCAAGGCCAACTTCCTGCTTTGGCCAATCCTCAAGCCTCACTAACCACAGAAAGAAAAATTAATTTACCTACTTGGGGCAGACTAGAGCAGAGCAGAGCAGCGCTCCAGGTGAGTAGTCTTGGTCCGCCCTGTGAGCCAACCTTGACGTCTGAGCCCTGTTACCTCTGCTGTAGACATGATGGGCGAGGCTGCCGCTACAAAGTCAGTATTTGATTATGTATCATCCAGCTACCGAAAGGTGGTGAATGGCAATTCAAGAAGATTCTTGGCCCAGTGTTCTAGAGCTGTGTGGTTTTTTAAAAAGATTTATTTTTATTTATTTGAAAGTCAGAGTTACACAGATAAAGGAGAGGCAGAGAGGGAGAGAAGTGTTCCATTCGATGGGTCACTCCCCAGATGACCACAACAGCTGGAGCTGTGCTGATCCGAAGCCAGGAGCCAGGAGCTTCTTCTGGGTTTCCCATGTGGGTACAGGGGCCCAAGGACTTGGGCCATCTTCTACTGCTTTCCCAGGCCATAGCAGAGAGCTGGATGGGAAGTGGAACAGCCAGGACTAGAACCAGCAACCATATGGGATGCCAGCATTTCAGGCCAGGGTGTTAACCCGCTGCACCACAGTGCCGGCCCCCTAGAGCTGTGTTTTAAAAACCCATTAATTTTGTGTTAAATCAGTTTAATGAGCAGGAACCAACATAAAAGAAAAAAAAAAAGAAGAAAAAGGCAGAGAGGAAAGAAGGAGGAAGGGCTAGAGAGAAGGAAGGGAGAAAAAGAAAATAGAGTGCATTCTATACCATATGATTAATTATTGTTTTATAAAATAATTTTCAGTTGAAGTAATCTTTAAATAGACAGATTTACTGGAAAACAACAGGAAAATGAATCTGTTACTGTGATCATAAATACATTGAGAAGCACTGGCCTAGATCTTTGAAGTTAACTTTCTTTAAAATAAACACGAATTTTTTTAAAAAAAATTAAAGATTTATATATTTATTTGAAATGCAGAGTTACAGAGAGGCAGAGAGAGAGAGACAGAGAGACAGAGAGAGGTCTTCCATCCGCTGGTTCACTCCCCAGATGGCTGCAATGACCAGAGCTGAGCCGATCCAAAGCCAGGAGCTAGGAGCCTCCTCCAGGTCTCCTGTATGGGTGCAGGGACCCAAGGACTTGGGCCATCTTCTACTGCTTGCTCAAGCCATAGTCGAGAGCTGGATCAGAAGTAGAGCAGCTGGGGGCCAGCGCCGTGGCTCACTTGGCTAATCCTCCACCTTCAGTGCCGGAATCCCATGTGGGCGCTGGGTTCTAGTCCTGGTTGCTCCTCTCCAGTTCAGCTCTATGCTGTAGCCCAGAAAGGCAGTGGAGGATGGTCCAAGTGCTTGGGCCCCTGCACCCACATGGGAGACCAGGAAGAAGCACCTGGCTCCTGGCTTCGGATTGGCGCAGTGCTGGCCGTAGTGGCCTTTTGGGGGGTGAACAAACGGAAGGAAAACCTTCTCTCTGTCTCTCTGTCTCTCTCTCTCACACTGTCTAATTCTATCTGTCAAATAATAGGAGGAGGAGGTGGAGGAGGAGAAGGAGAAGAAGAAGAAGGAGGAGAAGGAGAAAGAGGAGGAGGAGGAGGAGGAGGAGGAGGAGCCGGGACTAGAACTGGCGCCAGCAGCAGCCTTACTGGCTACACCACAGCACTGGCCCCAAATACACACTATTGAATTGCCACACTTGCTATCAACCTAACTTAGCTCACCGTAGAAGTTCAAGAACAACCTTTCAGGCGTGCTCTCTGTATCATGAAGATTCTCTTCTGATCCTCAACCCTGCATCCTAGGAGGGGAAAACACAAGTCACCATTTTCCGAATTCTTTTTTTACCCACCTAACAGGGCTTAAGTTCTTAAATTTCTGGTCATTTCTCAAGCTGTGCAGTGAGTGCTGGACACAGGTTCTCAGTGATTCCACACTGAGTGAGTGACATCATTAAGTGCTTCAGTCACAGCCTATCCATACAGAGTTGCCACAATTTCTTCAATTGCTTCTCATCAAATTGTGAAGCCCTCTGTGTTTGGAATTGTGTTTTCTGCCCTTACATCCCCCATAGTCCAGTGCCCTGTATGTACTAGGCACTTTCTAAATGTTTGGTGAATTAAAAAATAAGCAAATCTGCTGTCATTTAAGAACAGGTAGGACAAGAGCCGTGTTTAAACTTGTTAAGACCTTTTATTAACCCAGGGATCAAAGAGAGTTGCCTGCATGGTAAATGTCTGGCTTTGAACCCACTTAGAATTCCTCTTCCTCGGATTACCAGGATTAAGTGGAGGTCTCCAAGTTACCATGAGAGAGCTAAGAGATATGTGCTCCCATTCCTTCCTCAGTGGCTGTAAATGTTGGCCTCCAGTGAGAGTTGCCCAGACGCCAATTATTTGGATGAGAAGGCAAAGAATGCCTGGAAGAGGAAAAAAGGATTTTGTTCAAGATGGCCAGTCCCGAATGAAGGTCAAAGCCAAGTCCAGTCTAAGACAGAACCCTAGAAGATCAGGAACACAGAGCAGCTGAAGATGCTGGCATGCCACATTGGAGGCCGGGCCACGTCGGAGAACAAGTGAAGGTGTTGAGGAGAGACACTTCTGGGAACCACCTGCTTGACAATTTCAGCCCTCCCCTGCCTTTGCCCAAGGGAACTTACAGCAGTTCTTGAGTGATTTGTTAAAAACAGAGACAGTACAGCACCCTCTGTGCTAATTCAGGAGATGTAGTAATGGAAGGGAGGGATCTTCGGTGTGGACTTCCCCAACAGAGAGAGCCATCAAGTTGAGTTTGGGGTGGGGGGGGGTCAGTGATAGCAGCAGCTCCTGTCCAGATCCCCCCGCCCCCGCCAACACCCCAGCATGAGACAGAGGATAGAGACGGCACTGGCCACAGAAATAGTCCAAGAGGCACAAAGAAGAACTAGGGAGACTCTCAGAGACTTTTATGCAAGTTTGTTCCTGAGAGGTATTCTGGGCCTGAGTGCTGGGAAGCAGCCCAAAGCAAAAGTTAGCTTTTGTTTCTGTCACCATTATGAGCCAGCCCTTTGTTTGACTTTCCCCAGCTGATGTGGCTTGACAGAAAATAGGTCTAGTTAACAATGTGGAAAATCCTTCAGCATAAATCAGCCTCTTTCCAGAGAATTCAGGTGTCTGCTAGATCACCCCAGGAGGCTCATTCATGTCCAGGAAATGTATTAGTGAGTCAGGCCCTGTGAGCATAATTTCATTATTAAAGAATGTTCCTATCCTAAGAGGAACTATAGATCTGAGCTCTGTCCCTCTTGGCCTATTCTAATTTTAGGATATGTGGTTCCATGGTGCAAAGCACACTTCTCTATGAAGCCACAGAAATCCCTTCTGAAGTTACAGCACTTTTGTTTCTATTATGCTATCACATTAATTCATTGACAATTTGTATCAAAACATCTAGGAAATTTTCAAGCTTTGTATAACTACTGGAAGAAACTTACACAAACTAATACTACATTGACTCGTATTTCTAATAAGAGGGATTAAAAACTAGAATCTTTATTTTTTATGGATAATCTATCCAGAGACCTCATCTCCTTGCTGTGTTAATGACCTTCATAACGCTTCATGGTACATGAACTTTCGGGAGGTGGTGAGAGTCTGGCCTCATGTTAAAAGACAGAGAAAATATTAGGGCCTCATATTTTTAAGATTTTGTTTTCTATGCCATATATTAGTATGGAAAATTATCAAAATGAGCTACAAAAACAATAACTGCCATTTTTTTATTTGCCATGTGTCAAGTGTTTTCTATGTAATATCTTATTCAACCTTCAAAATGACCCTATGAGGAAAGCTGATACTCAAGTATGCGACAGTAGATTGTCAAACTTCTGAAATATTTCTTTTCTCATTACATGTATCCACTGAGTGACGTCCCCTTCTACTCATGCATACATTACCCTACCTTCCATGATCCACGACGGCAACGTTAACGCTAGTGGTTGGTGTGATTGGTCAGTGTCCATGCTGTGCCTGTGGTTAAGCATCTCTAGTGTGACCCCTGCTATGAGGTAGCTATGGTTACTCTAGTGTGACCCCTGCTATGAGGTAGCTATGGTTACTCTAGTGTGACCCCTGCTATGAGGTAGCTATGGTTAGCCTTATCTCTAGAAGCTTCAGTGAATACGCCAGACTCTGTTTTCTAAAATTGGTTACAACAATATTCCCAGTCATGCATGCTCTTCTAGAGCCTTATCACGCCCCCATCAAGAGTTGGGATCTACCTCTCCTTTCCTAGACACCGAGTGGATCTTTATGGCTCTTTCATTGACAGATGCAGTGGAAAGGACGTTGTGTAATTCCTGGGGCTGGGTTAGCAAAGGGGATGCAGTTTCCTCTTGGCTCTGACTCTTGGGACACTCACTGTTGGAATCCAGCCATCACACAGAAGGCTCCATTGCAGGAAGAGGTCATGTGGAGGTGCTGTGGCTGAGAGCCCCTGCAGAGGTTCAGCCACAGCCAGAAACGTGAGCGAATCAGCTTTAGGATGCTCTCAGGCCCCAGCTGTTGAGTTACCACTCAGCCTTTGAGTCTTCTACTTAAGGCTGCAGACATCATGGAACTCAGACACACTGCACTGGTATGCTCTGTCTGAATTTTGGAGCTCCCAGTTTATGAATATACAACATGGGGAAAAATTGTTACATGGCAATCCATGATCATAAGAGAGAAATTAAACAATTTACTCAAGGTCATATACCTAATAATTGGTGAAGACAAATTCAACCTAAAATCATCTGACTTTGAAATCTAGAATTCTTTTTTTTTTAATTTTTAAAAATTTTTTAGGCCGGCGCCGTGGCTCAACAGGCTAATCCTCCGCCTTGCAGCGCCGGCACACCGGGTTCTAGTCCCGGTCGGGGCGCTGGATTCTGTCCCGGTTGCCCCTCTTCCAGGCCAGCCCTCTGCTGTGGCCCAGGAGTGCAGTGGAGGATGGCCTAAGTGCTTGGGCCCTGCACCCCATGGGAGACCAGGATAAGCACCTAGCACCTGGCTCCTGCCATCGGATGAGCGCGGTGCGCCGGCCGCAGCGCGCCGACCGCGGCGGCCATTGGAGGGTGAACCAACGGCAAAGGAAGACCTTTCTCTCTGTGTCTCTCTCTCACTGTCCACTCTGCCTGTCAAAAAAAAAAAAATTTTTTTATAGGCAGAGTTAGACAGTGAGAGAGAGAAAGACAGAGAGAAAGGTCTTCCTTTTTTTTTGGTTCACCCCCCAAATGGCTGCCACAGCTGGCGTGCTGCACCGATCTGAAGCCAGTAGCCAGGTACTTCCTGGTCTCCCATGAGGGTGCAGGGCCCAAGCACTTGGGCCATCCTCCACTGCCTTCCTGGGCCACAGCAGAGAGCTGGACTGGAAGAGGGCAACTGGGACAGAATCTGGCGCCCCAACTGGGACTAGAACCCAGAGTGCTGGCGACACTAGATTCTTAACCACAGGTAACTGCTGTGGCTACAACAGAAGGGGCAGTATGTAGGGTAAATATGCTAGATAGACCACCTTTCATCTGGATTGATGTATTTAACGGATTTCTCAGGGCTGCTGGCATCACTCTCCATTGTGTTAACTAAGGCTCCTTCTATCTATCTGGCTCAGCTATCTGTGGTGTCCATTCCTAACATCTCCTGTTCCCAAATGGCTGCTTCAATTCTTTTTTTTTTTTTTTTGACAGGCAGAGTGGACAGTGAGAGAGAGAGACAGAGAGAAAGGTCTTCCCTTGCCGTTGGTTCACCCTCCAATGGCCGCCGCGGCTGGCGCGCTGCAGCCGGCGCACCACGCTCATCCAATGGCAGGAGCCAGGTGCTAGGTGCTTTTCCTGGTCTCCCATGGGGTGCAGGGCCCAAGCACTTAGGCCATCCTCCACTGCACTCCTGGGCCACAGCAGAGGGCTGGCCTGGAAGAGGGGCAACCGGGACAGAATCCAGCGCCCCGACCGGGACTAGAACCCGGTGTGCCGGCACCGCAAGGCGGAGGATTAGCCTGTTGAGCCACGGCGCCGGCCCTGCTTCAATTCTAACCATCACACCTGAGTTTCAGTCACCAGGATGATGGAAAGAGAACAAACACTGCTCCCCCCACCCCACCCAAAACTCGGCCTTTGAAGAAAACTTTTGGAAATACACAAACGTTATTTCTATGGTATCCCACTGTCCAGAACTTAGTGACATGGCCCATCTACCTGCAAGGGATGCTGGGTGACTGTGTGTCCAGTTAAAAACTAGAGACATCTTTGCCTGGATTCTCAAGTCTAGATCTGATATCAGGGCAGCCAGCCAAACTCTGCAATAGAAAAAGAGAGGGGTCTGAGTAGGAAACTAACAATTCCCAGTTTAGAACTCTGTTAACCCCTCTTTTCCTCAAGTGCCCCCCTACACACACACTTTAAAAAATATTTATCGGTTATGATTAATATCTCTTAGAGAATTGAAGAGCTGTGAGAGTCTGAGACAATAGCAATATCCTTGATGGTGTTGCAAGAGTAGATTTGCTTGAGAATGATCTAGGCTTAATCTGCGATGGCCCATCATGCCTCAGGAGAACAGAAATGCCAGGCAAGCCAAAAACCTTAAAGAAAAGTGATGTCATGTTGAAGCATCGCATCACAAAAAGCCACATAAAAATCCTGGCTGAGAAATAAAAACTGCAATGAACGTTACAGAAACCAATTTCCAGTGAGCCAGGTGTATTTTCTCCCCTTGTGAGTGCACTTTTAGTGAGTATTTTAGATGCTGTCTGCTCAGGTGGCTAACCTGATGAACTGACTGCAAAGACTGCACGGATTACTCCTTGAAATTTGAGTATCTACTCTCTTTCTCTTTTACACTTCCCAAGAACCTCTCAACAGGGAAGATGTTCAGATGGGTGAGGAGAGAAATCACAAGTTCCTTGGAAAAAAGGCATCACTTGAGCATCTTGTCACAGGACTCTAAGCCCTACGTTTTTCAGTGCTTGATTGCTCAGCCATGAAGAATTCCATAAAGATGGGACATGAAATCAAAAATCAATGGAAATGAGTGTAAAGGAAGCAAATTATAGTGTCCTTAATAAATGAATCTGGCTTTATATCATTTTGACTTTGGAGCTGAAAATTTGCTACCATGTAAGTGAATAAGCAGAATTTCAAGCATGGCTTAATGGTAGGGAGTAGGGCCACATATGACAGCTCTTTTGTAACAAAAAAACATCCAGAATATACTTTCTGAATTGGAGTCTATGGAGCCTTCATGAGAGATGCCTTCAGCCGATTTATACAAGAAAAGGGGCCCAGGTCTTCCAAGGAGCTCAGGAAAGGGGAAACTACAGCAAGAAGAAGGCTTACCCCGTGAACTGCTCCCTGGGATGTGATACTGAAATCAGCCTGGCAGCTACTCGGAAAATTCATTCTGTGGTGAGAGAGGCGTGGAGACCTAGGCTGTGCTCACGGTGGAAGAGGAGACGCTGTGTGTGCCAAAGTGTTGCTGTGTAAAGCTTCCCTCTTGTTCTCTGTTGGACCATGGTGCTAGGGGAAGCCACAGGCCATGTCATGAGGACACTTAAGCTACCCTGTAGAGAGAACGAAGGCCCCTTTAGCTTCTGCAAATAGCCTCGTGAGGGAGCCCTCTCAGAAGCAGCTTGTCTGGGTCCCATCAAGTTTTTGGATGACTGCAGCGTAGGCTAACATCTTAACTGCAGCCTCATGAGAGATTCTGGATCAGAACCAGTAGCTGAGCTCTTCCCACATTCCTGAGACATAAAAACCATGAGATAACACATACTGCTTTAAAGTAGGTTTAGGGGTAATTTGCTGCCCAGCAATAGATGAACAATATGCCAGCCACACATAACTAATCCCTTAAATTCTGTACCTTGGTCCCCAAAGACTATTCTTCCTACCCCATCATTCTGCTGCTCTAATTAGAATAGAGCTAGCAAGTTAATATTTAATCAGGTGTATCATCACTTCCAGATACTGTGTTTTTAGTTTAACAGAGAACATCGAGATCTTACCTGAAAGGACAGTCTTAACCTAAGGCAGAGTGAGAGGAGAATTCTTGGCACTTGGAGAGCATTCCTTGAGCTTGCTCTCTCTCTCTCTCTCTCTCTCTCTCTCTCTCTCTTTCCACTCCATAGTTGTTACACTGTGTGATTATCCAAGATACCCAGGGCCCCTGCCACTGGAAGAATCCAGCAAAAGAGATAATTAAAAGATGAAAGTAGGAGGTAGAATCAGAAATCTATGGGTCTAACTCTACAACATTCTGGAAAAGGCGAAGCTGGAGACAACAAAGAGATCAGTAGTGATAAGGGGCTAGGAGAGACAGAAGGATGAACAGGCAAAGCACAGGTGATTTTTAGGGGAGTGAAACTATCCTGTGTAATGCTATAATGGTGGATATGTGTCATGAAAAGCTGAATCCATAGAATGTCCAACATCAAGAATGAATGCAAATGGAGACTTGGGAACTTTAGGTGATAATGACAAGGCCATGCAACTCATCAATTGTAACAAATGTATTGCTATGATGTGAGATGTTAACAGAAGCAGCAACAGCTTCTAGAAGGGAAAAGTCGCCAGAGGAACCCACACAGCATTCAGTGACAAGCATGCGTCTTGACAGCATGTTAGACACTCTCAGAGAGCATCCTGCTGAACTGATTGCCTTCTGCTTTAGGGGATGGTGCGCTCTAGCCAAGCCCCCAGAATCCTGCCAGCCAGAGTCCTGCCTCACCCCGGTTTTGCAAAGCCATGGGGGCTGCCCAGCCTTGGGGCCTCCTCATCTGTGGCAGCATGAACCATGACACCCATCCCCCAGCCACAGGGCCAGCCACAGCCCTCACCCTCAGCTCATGGTTGGCAGGAAATGCTTTCTTCTTGTAAGAGAGAAGTGACCTGAGAAAATCAAGTTGCCATTATCTCAGGCACAGACAGCCCTGACGCCAGCAGCAATTCCCTCGGTTGATTGAAGGAGCGGTTCCCGGAGTTATCTTTAGAATTCACACTCCAAACGCCTGAGCCAGGACAGAATTGTACTGATCAGCCAAGAGATGAAGCTGCTTCACTCTAGTCATCACTGTAACAGAAGGAGGAGCCTTGGCTTAGCCTGGGACAGAGAAAGCAAATCACTTTTAATTTATTTTTTGATCTTTAAAAAATTATTTTTTCACTTATCTGAAAGGCAGAGCAAGGAGGGGCAAGGGGAGGGAGAGAGAGAGAAAGCTCCTCTCCCATCTGCTGGTTCATTCCACAAATGCCTGCACAGCCAGGGCTAGGCCAGGCCAAAGCCAGGAGCCTAGAACACCATCCAGGGTTCTCACATGGGTGGCAGAGGCCCAAGTACTTGAACCATTACACTCTGCCTCCCAAGGTGTGCATTAACAGGAGGCTGGATAGGAAGTGGAGCCAGTACTGAACTCCAACACTCTGATACGGGATGTGGGCATTCCAGGCAGTGGCTTAACCCAAGGACCACAATGCCCATCCCAATAAATGTTTTTTTAAAGAGTAGATAGCACCCCCAGAGAATGCGAGCTTCATCCCTGCTGATTCAACTCTCTTGGTTACCATCTGGGTTTTGTGTGGCCAAGAGGGACAGGTTCAGAAGCTGTGGGACACTTTTCCTTTGCTGTATGGAGACCCTTTATCCGTAATCACTCTTGGACCAGCATCTGTGTTGTCTTCCTTGGCTCTGCTGTCTTCCAGACTTGGAAGCCTTCGGCAATGTCAGTTATTCATTCAGATACATTTATTGAGGCTCTGTCCTATGCCAGTAGCTATCCTAGGCCTTGGGAGTAAAAAGATGGATAAAATAAATTATCTGCTCTCTGAAATATCTATCCATTTGGTGGGGGTCACAGACATGATAAAAAGTGATATAGTAAATTCTACTATAGCACCATTTCATTATCATAGGATCCCAGGAAGTGCATGTGAGGGCCCATGCCCATAATGCACCATGTGTGCCTCTGACATGTCATATATATGTATATATGTTTGTCTCTACCTGTCGGTAATTCTTTCTAATCTTTTTTTTTATTAAGGTTTATTTATTTCTTTGAAAGGCAGAGTTACAGAGAGGCAGAGGCAGAGATAGAGAGAAGTCTTCCATCCACTGGTTCACTCTCCAAATGACTGCAACTGCTGGAGCTGGGTCAGTCCGAAATCAGGAGCCAGGAGCTTCCTCTGAGTGCCACATGTTGTTGCAGGGGCCCAAGGACTTGGGCCATCCTCTACTGCTCTCAGAGAGCTGGATCAGAAGTGGAACAGGTGGAACTTGAACAGGTGTTCATATGGGATGCTGGCAATGCAGGCTGAAGCTTTACCCACTATACCATAGCGCCAGCCCCCTCTGTTGTGTCTTAACCAAGTACTCAAAAGCAAAAAGGAGTCTTGGCAGCAGGGACTCCTCACCAGGGAGAGATTTAGGGACAGGGATTCTCACTGTACTTCTCAATTACCTGCATCCATCTCTTAGAAGGCCATCCCGAGAAAGGGCCCCCACTTATGCCAAGTGTCTTATCATAAGAACTACCCATAACAACACTTTTCTCCATAGCGAGAGGAGGTTTGCCTGCTCCTGCAGAAAGTAAGGTTTTTACTATATCTTTGCATTAAAGACACAATTTCACCCAAGGCTCAAACTTTTTCTGGGGAGAAAGATGTCAGAAGTCTATTACTGGTACATCCTCACTTATCTTGGAAAATGATGGCCATGGAGGGAGATTGCCATGGGCCTTCCCAGTGGTATTGGCTAAAATTAGGGATTATCTCAGCTGGAGAGGTCTTGGTCTCTTGTGGAAAGTTGTTATGAGAGAGAAAGAAATCTAGACCTTGCCCTTTCAGAGCCAATTTCTGGCTAAGGATGACTTCACTGATGATCTCAACCACAAAGGAAAGGGGAAGCCCCTAATACACTTTGGGCATCCTGGAAAGAGCTCCAGCTTTGAACTCTGCCCTGACCACTGTCACCATGAATGACCATGACCAGAGTTAGGTCAGACCTTCTTGGAGCCCTTTCTTTACTACAGGCATGCACTCATTCTGAAACAGGTGAAACCAGGGTAGTTGGGAACCCATGACAGCTGGGTCTGTAAGTCAACAGGGAATCCAAAGGACAAATGCTGGGTGAAAGGGTCCAAGCCAGAGCCCAGGGAAAATAAAACACACAGATCCTCACCCTGGCCTCAAAGATGACAGCCACCCAAAATACAGTCTGGGGAGCAGTCTGGGGACCAACAGCCTACTCCATTGAGGGCCTTCCAAGTGAGTGGCCAGCTGAGTGCCATAAAGGAAAGAGGAGGGGAGGAGAGTGGCTCTGCAGACGAGGGTGGTCAAAGAAAGCTTCCAGGAAGGCATGGGACCATGTCAGGTCCTTGGAGCCCAGAAAAAGGCAAGGCAGTCCCATCACCGACAGTTATGACTCAAGTCATATGTTCAGGTATCTCAGCCAAGGACTTCAATTTTACATGTTAAGGTGTAACACACTGACTCACCGAAGCTTGAGCTGGCTCACATAGCAACTTTCATTAAACCATGAACTGACCTTAACTGGGAAAGATTTGTATTTATTAAAGGAATTGAATTCATTCCAGTGGAAATAAACCAATACATTTTTCTAAAAGCCTAAGAATTTTTCTGCTAGAATTTTTCTCTTAGAAGACCATCCTGAGAAAGGACCACCACTCATGCCAAGTGTCTCATCAGAAGAATCACCCTGTTCTAGGCTCAAGAGACACAACGGAGGCCCAATGGAGAATAAGGCATCCAAGTTTCCTGCGCGATGAACTTTAAGTTTGGTGGAGGGAGACAGACAATAAAACAGATAAAATACACAGGGATTTCAAAAAGTTTGTGGAAAATGGAATTCAAAGGCAAGCTTATTTTGGTGCTAAATAGTTTGCTCATAATGCATAGTTTTTTCATAATATGCATTTTCCATGAATCTCTTGGAGCTCTCTTGTAAACAGGGAAATATCAGGAAATGATAAGATGAAAAGAAAATCAAGTTACATGCTAGAATTACTGATTGGGTAGTCACGGAAGGTTCTCTAGGGGAAATAACATCTCAAATGAAACATAAATGACAATGCAGAACTGGAAAGGCAAAGATAGGGCAGCGGGGTCATTCTAGCCCAAAGGAACAAGTACAAAGGGTCTACAGGTAGACACAATCTTAATGTGTTCAAAAAACAGTGATAAGCCCTGGTCTGGAAGGTGATAGGCAAGGAGGAAGTGATATAAAACTAGTTAGGTGGGGCCAGCACTATGGCATAATGGATTAAGCCAACATCTGCAATGCTGGCATCCCATATGGGCACTGGTACCTGTCCTGGCTGCTCCACTTTTGATCCAGCTCACTGCTAATGCACCTGGGAAAGCAGTGGAAGATAGCACAAGGAAGACCTGGAAGAAGTTCCAGCCATCTGAGGAGGTTGAAACAGTGGATGGAAGATCTCTGCCCCCTCTATAACTCTTTCAAATAAATTAATAATTCTTGAAAAAGGCTCGTTAGGAAGGTTGGACATGTCAAGGAGGGCCTTGGAGACTCAATATTGTTCTCAATGGCATCACAGAGAGTAACACTGGAGAACAGGAAGTGGGTTTTAAGTGTTGTAATGATTCATTGTGTGTCGACCAGACTGAGTTAAGGGATGCGCAACTAGTTGATAAATTGTTCTGGGTGTGCCTGTGAGGATGTCTCCAGAAGAGATTAGTACTTGTAACAACAGACTGACCAATGTGAGTGGACACCACCCAATCTTCTGGGGACCTGAACAGAACAAAAGGCAGAGGAAGGGTACATTTGCTTCTGTGTGAGTTGGGAGAGTCAATTCTCCTGCCCTCTGACATCAGCACTCCTGGTTCCCTGCCACTTCCACCAGGAGCCCCTGCCACATCTCCAGTTGGTTCTGTTTCTTTGCAGCCCTGACTAACACAGTCATGGGTCCCCTCTGGCTCACCCCGGCTCTGCAGCACATCACTCGCCAGCCTCAGTCTGGTTCACCTCGGTCAGATGGGAAAAGAAGGGATTGGCTCTCATCAGTCATTGTGTGCACAGAATGTCATGGGATCTTCTGCAAGATACACAGAAATTTTAAAAGGCATATTATGATTAGCCAGAAGCTAACCATATGTATAAAACGTCATTTTCTTAGCTAGTGTCTACTTTGTAAATTCAAATTCCATTTTGTGCTAGAAGAGGACTACAGATGAGGCTAGCACGCTCTGTGTAGGGCTATTTCTAAAGGACTAAGAGTCAACATTGTGTTCTTAATACCCATTTTAAATGCATGGCTTGAGCTGAGTCCTTTATGCATAATTCATGTGGTCATTTACAGGCTTTTACATGACGACTCCATTAAGAGTTAACTAACACAGAAGATGGTATCAGCCATGGCAACCAGGATATTATGCAAATCTTTCTATCTCTGAGCCAACAGAAAAAGGGGTGGGCTGATTAATTTGAAAGTAGAGGAGGAAGGGGGGGGTGCACATCCCTCTTGCTGTTACTTGTCATTTATTAATGTATTTACCTGAAAAGAATTCAGAAGGGTAAATGTGTTTGTGCATTACCTCTGGGTGTGAGGGCACTGCTTCACCCTCTGAGCAACCATCTGAATGAAAGGAAAATGCTTGAGTTCATTCATTTCAATTCCTCTCCTGTGGAAAAGCATTGCAAGGTGAACACAGTCTTGGATTTGGTATCACATGACACCAGATTTTTGTCCTTTTATCCTAGTTACTAACCAAGTCACCTGATTTTATTAGCATCTGCTTCCTTGTACACACAATGTGTATGAGTTAGAATGCTCCAGAGAAAGAGTCAATAGGACATACACAGACTGTGAAAGAGGAGATTTATTACCGGATTGGGCTCACATGATTAGGGAGGCCACAAACTCCTCCAATCTGCCATCTACAACCTGGGAAGCCAGGAAAGCTGGTGACACAATTCAGGCTGAATCCAAAGGCTTGAGAACCGGTGCTGAAAGGGACAAAGGGGATGAGGTGAGGAACAGAGGAGACAGGAGTGGGCACTGCACTCCATGTTTCTGGAGGCATGAGAACCAGGAGTTACTCTGTGTCCAAGCACAGGGAAAGATGAATGTCTCAGCTGAAGGGATGAGATAATTCACCCCTCTCTGCTTTTCGGTTCTGTTCCCCAGTGGATTGGATGGCACCCAACCACACTGGTGAAGGCGGACCTTCTTTACTCATTCTGATTCAAATGCTAATGTCGTCCAGAAACTCCCTGGGGAACACACCCAGAAACAATGCTCTCCTAGCTATCTGGGGATCCCTTAACCCAGGCTAGTGGACACAAAATGAAGCCTCATGCAATGTAAACACATACTCATCCCTGTTTACCTTTGCACAGAGTGGAAGGAGACTACCCAATAGCATGAATACGAGGAGGCAAGACTCACTGTGGGCCATCTTGAAGGCAGGTTTCCACAGTGTCTGCCACTATCAATCCTTCCTGTCAGCCCTGGGCCATCTATTCAGATGTTTGCATGAGAAATAAATAACTATCTGTCTTACTTATGTTACCACCCTGGGTGGTTTTTCTTTCAGCTGCCTAATCCATCTCCTAACTAAATCACTGCCATGCAACATCAGAAAGGCCTGCTGAACGCAGCTCACAAAAAGCTGCAAATGCTAGATTCAAAGTTTGAGCAAACCACTGAAGATGTCTAAATGAGCAAACAGATGTTTTCAGTAGATTAATCAGTCTTGGAGAGGGATCACAGTAAGGAGAAACCGAAGTGAAGTAGGTAACTCCAGGGGCCACGGCCAGAGACTTAGGTGGGACAGATGGGAGGACAGCATGGAAGAAGAAGCCCCAGGACTCTGGGAGAGGGGAGAGAGCAGGTGTGAGGGAAGGGAGGTGGAGGAGACAGCATGGTTTGGAAGCAGGTATCTGGGGGATGTGAGGTGCTGTGAGCTCAGTTCGCTGACACACGTGCCTGTTTTTTTTGTTTTATTTGACAGAGTTAGTGAGAGAGAGAGACAGAGAAAAAGGTCTTCCTTCCATTGGTTCACCCCCCAAATGGCCACCACGGCCAGAGCGATGCTAATCCGAAGCCAGGAGCCAGGTGCTTCTTCCTGGTCTCCCATGTGGATGCAGGTGCCCAAGCACTTGGGCCATCCTCCACTGCACTCCCTGGCCACAGCAGAGAGCTGGACTGGAAGAGGAGCAGCCGGGACTAGAACCCGGTGCCCATATGGGATGCCAGCACTGCAGGTGGAGGATTAACCAAGTGAGCCACGGCGCCAGCCCCCACGTGCCTGTTTTAACGACTCACTGGGGTAAATCCTGTGATTTGCTAAAGGAGAGGGCTATAATGGCACCGGCCGGCAGTAGGGAAGTCAGCCAGTGCAGGAGCTAAGCCAAGACAATCTCTTCAAACCCCACCTCGTTAGACTGCTGTTAGAGCCAGTATTGATTACCAGTATGTGGCAAATGAAGTCACCTTATCAACTGCCATGGTCACACCCATCTCCTTCCTCTGAGATCTCCCACAACATTCCCGACTGTCACTTGGCTTCTGACCACCAGCTTCCTCTCCAGGTCTTCCTTTAATCTATATTTCTTTGGGAATAAGGGCAAGGTGCTTTGCATCTCTCAGTCTCCAGGGCCTGGAGCAGCATGCATCTAATAGACATGCGCTTACTGTCTTCAGAGTCTGGTCCCTGGAAAGTGATGGAATTGGGGATCACTCTGCCCTACCTTGTGCCTGACTCAGTGAGCATTGGGGATGTTAGGGCAAGCCAGGAGCCTGTCCTGATGGGGCTCACACTCTCACAGGAAGGCCATGCTGCTCGAACAAGAGCACCCCAGGACCCCATCTAGAATACTTCCAAGGAGATGAGAGAATTTAGAGAAAGCAACAGCTGGAGAGCTGCTGAAGCCTGATTCAAACCTTGAGGAATGATGGGGGCAAATAAGGTGAAGAAGGTTACCGTGAGCAGGGCCAAGGGCACAGAAGACCATCGTGACTTAGGGAAGAGTGATGTGTGTGCAGCATGAGCACAGGGGGTTAGCAGCAGGATGACGGGGGTGCAGTGGTGGTGGAAAGTAGCAAGAGTTGTGGGAGAGTGACAGGATGAGGCCAGATTGTAAAGGACTGTGTACCATTGTTAAAAGTTTCAGGATGTTAGACTGGATGCAATCAAAATCTAAAAGAGATACTGAAGCGGCCAAAAATTATAAGGACTTGAGTTTGGAGAATTAGGGGGATGATCAGGCTGAGCTATCTATATTTTTCCTTCTTAAGCTCACACAATTCAACCAAAATATGACTACAGTGTGGAGACTGATATACTTTATGTGTATTAAAAATCAGCTCAGGGCCGGCACCGTGGCTCAACAGGCTAATCCTCTGCCTTGTGGCGCCGGCACACCGGGTTCTAGTCCCGGTTGGGGCGCCGGATTCTGTCCCGGTTGCCCCTCTTCCAGGCCAGCCCTCTGCTGTGGCCCAGGAGTGCAGTGGAGGATGGCCCAGGTGCTTGGGCCCTGCACCCCATGGGGAGACCAGGAAAAGCACCTGGCACCTGACTCCTGCCATCGGATGAGCGCGGTGCGCCGGCCGCAGCGCGCCGACCGCGGCGGCCATTGGAGGGTGAACCAATGGCAAAGGAAGACTTTTCTCTCTGTCTCTCTCTCACACTGTCCACTCTGCCTGTCCAAAAAAAAAAAAAAAAAAGAAGAAGAAGAAGAAGAAGAAGAAACCAGCTCAGAAAGAGGACTTCCCAAAATGATTAGAGCAATTGTAAGATTTTTCAGGATGAGTGTACAGTCAAATGGGTGACCATTGGGAAGAACAACCATCAGATGCATGGCCATTCTCTGAAGGTTTATGAAAAGCAATTCGAGTTGTTTATTATTTTTAAAATTAGTTTTGTAGCCATATAGTCACCCAGTGAAGAGCCTTGTGGTGAGGAAATAGCGATGCTATGCAGTGTGTGGACTGTGGTTGGAACAGAATGAAAACACACATTTTTCGGAGAAGGCTGATTTCAAAGCAGGTCCAAATCAGGTCTTCACACGTTAGCTTCCTGATTCCAGCATACGCATCAGAAATCAACGATGAATGCTCAGGAACTTGCTCAGGCTTGCAACTGACCAGAAAACGTCACCACACGCTTGTTAGTGACTGTACCTGGGGAACGAAGAGCTCTGAGAAGCAAAAGCATGGAGCTTGAGGAGCAGATACCAGAAGTGGAGACCAAGACGGGGGCTCTCCCAGAGTCCACAGGGAGTGCTGGAGAGCCAACAGCAAACATCCAGCAAAGTCTTCCCACAGCACACTCCTGGCACAACTGCTGCTTATTGAATTGCTAGAGAACCACAGTGGAAGACTTTAAAGTTTTCATTTCCAAAAGCCGAACCAACACCAGTGGCATGAGCCTGTAAAATATGTACCCTTTACCTGAAGAACAGTTATTTCCATCAAATGGAATTACAAAGCAAGACTGATTCAAGAAATGAGTTAGCCTCCCTCCACTCCCTCTCTTTATCTGATTCTGTCTCCCTGCTCCCCAACACCACGTGTGTGTGTGTGTGTGTGTCTTTCAGTCTTGATTGATAAAAGGCTCCTTTCTAGGAGAATCTTTCCAGGGATGGAGTAAAGCCATCACAGGTCTTTCTGGACTCCAGAAGGAGTAAACAGTCCAGGACAGCTTCAAATCCGTGGGTGATTATTGCTAGACAAGCACAATCCCTCTGGATCAAGCAGCAGCTGCATTTCCAGGCAAGCTGCTCACTTTTGACCATATTTCATATAGTTGAGCACAAAAGATACTTTCTTCTACATTCCTAATACCCTCATTATAAATTATGATGTCACTGCATTCTAATTTCACATTGCAAAGGGTCTGTGGTTGCTTTGATTCAGGCATGCAATAAGCAGCACCTTGTTTCTGTTCCAAAATAACCTCTATTATTTTTTATTATATAAATAACATATTTATTGTATAATTTTTTTTAAATTCCCTTCAAAACTTGATGTGTTTCCTTAAGGCATCTTTAATGTATGTACGTATATGTGAATATATGAAATGATGCTGTTAAGAAGTATGATCTACTTTCCCATATGAACAATGTTATGATTCAGGTTGTCTTCTGATCTGAACCTTAGTATTTTACACATCACAGAGACAAACACCATGCCATAAAACACTGCTACAGCTACAGGCTTCTGTGGCTGCTTTTAGTCATAAAGCAAATGCTTAGTCTTTTAAAGCGTGCGATGTTCATGGTTCCTACCATAGACAGCATCCAGAAAGACTGAGAGCAAGCAGAGGCTTCCAAGCCTTGGTGGCTAAGATTTTCAAGAGGTGAGCATTCCTGGAATGATGAGTTCCTTTCCTTTCCAGGGAGAGGAAGCACCAGGATCCTGGAGCAAGGCCTTTCCAGGGCTTTGTGGTATTTCCAGGAAACTGGGTATCAAGTCTGCCCAGTTACCAGACTGAGTCTACTGGGGTCTTTGCCTTTGCTCTCTGGGAACGAGAGGCCAGCTCAGTACATAATCCTTCACATTCCTAAACCATAGCCCAGCCAGCAAGCCTCTCTGGGCTTCTGGTATCTCACATAGCCTTAATGCATATTTAGGTGGGCTTCGTTCCCCACCTCGTGCCACTATGATCTTTCAAAGAAAACATGCCACCATTCCCTCCGGAGTTTTTACTCCATGTAAAGACACTTCCCAACACCCTGTCTGCAATAACTCCACAGGTGATTTGGAACAATCTCCTGCTTAAAGCAACTGAAGCATCTAAATTTACATTTAAGTCTTCTTAAAAGCATCAAAAAGCTGAGAAGACAGCAAAAAAAAAAAAAAATGACAAAGTGGAAGAGAAAATGTGAAAGTGAGTTAAACAGAAAAGCCAGTGGGGCATTTGCCCATACTTTAAACTTTGGCTTTGATCTTGAAACCCTGGCTTTGATCTCCTTGTGGGATGCAGGGACCATTATTAATCCCAAACCAGGTGGGTGGAAGGTTGAGCAAGTGATGCACCAACACACCCCATAATAAACGAGAACATCAGAGGACTACAGCCTCAGAGTGGGACGCTCAGTCCTTACACTCAATACAATATGGTCCTAGACTATTAGTTGCCTGAGGTCCTGACTAGAAGCATAGACAATTCTATCTGGTGATTCATGCTCAGCCTTGAATTATTATTCCAATTTTAAACACAATAGCAAATACACAATCAGATTTAACTTCAGAACAATAAGCACCAGAATAAACAAAAATTCAAATGTATGACTTCAGATATCAAAATTGTCAGATTAAAAACTTTCTGTCACAATTTTGTTTATGATATTTAAAGTTAAAAAAGGCATCTTAGAGGCTGGCATTTGACACAGCACTCACGACACTGCTTGGGATGCCAACATCTCATATCAGAGTGCCTGCACTTGAATCTGCTCCTGACTCCAGCGTCCTGATAACGTGTATCCTGGGAACATCAGGTGATGGCTCAAGTATTAGATTCTGCCGCCTATGTAGAAGACCTGGATTGCATTCCTGGCTTCATTCTGGCCCAGCTCTAGCTGCCATATGAACTAGAGGATAGGATCTGTCTCTCTCAAAATAAATAAAAAGTTTTACAAGGCAAGCTTAACAATATCTGCAAAAACAAAAAGCCATAAAGAAGCATAATAAATTTGAAAAGAAATTATATAGAACCTCTGAGAAAAAAAGTGCAATAACAATGAAAAATCCAGTGGATGAAAATGAACTCTTCCAGTTTCCAGATGACCCCAAGCTTGCTCTTCAGTTGTCCAGACACTGTTGAAAATTGGTGAGCCAGGATAGAAAACTAGTATTCACTGTGCAGCACAGAGAGATACAAAAAATGGAAATCACAGACAAGAAGGTAAGAAACACAGAGGAATGACTAAGAGTGTCTACTATACATTTAATAGGTGTCAGAAGAAGCTACCTATGTAGGGCAGTGATAATATTTAAAAATAAAATGGATGCAAATGTTCCAGAATGATACTAATCCACAGATTAGAGAATCACTACAATCCTCAATTAATAAAACTAAAAACATTTGCTTTAATGTACTCTCACCTCAAAGTGAGAGAACAGAAAGTTGAAGACAATGCCTTCAAAAGCATTCAGAGGACAAAAATCTTAGATGTACTTCAAAGGAGCATCAGTTAAACTGACAGTTTTTGAACAGCAGTAATGGAAACCAGAAGACAATAGAATAACATCGCCAATGTCCTGAGAGAGAATTACTGTCATCCAGCATTTTATACCCAACAAATACATCCTACAAGAAGTAAGGAGAAATGAAGACCTTCTAGCCTTACAGACACTGAGAGCCGTTACCACCATCGAGCCTATGAAAGGCAATTGTAGAGGATGCACTTTTCACATTAGAATGAAATAACAGGTCTGACCTACAAGAAAAAAAAAAAAAGATTAAAGTAGTATGCATGTGGGTAAATCTAACTGAAAATGGACAGTATAAAAACTTAATAATGTTAGGCAGGCGCTGCGGCTCAATAGGCTAATCCTCTGCCTGCAGCTCCGGTACACTGGGTTCTAGTCCTGGTCGGGGTGCCGGATTCTGTCCCCGTTGCCCCTTTTCCAGGCCAGCTCTCTGCTGTGGCCCAAGTCTTTGGGCTCTGCACCCGCATGGGAGACCAGGAGAAGCACCTGGCTCTTGCCTTCGGATCAAGGTGGTCTGCCAGCTGCAGCGCGCCAGCCGCAGCGGCCATTGTGGGATGAACCAACGGCAAAGGAAGACCTTTCTCTCTGTCTCTCTCTCTCACTGTCCACTCTGCCTGTCAAAAAACAAAAAACAAAAAAACAAAAAAAGACAACAAAACAAAAAAATTAATAATGTTTAGTGTTTTAAAGTATATAAAATTAAAATACATTACTAAAATACTATATTACTGTATTATACTTTTAAATATATCTTAAGTATATATTTAAAAGATATATTTAAAAGTAAAGCAGCATATAGGCCACAAAAACAGTAAATAAAAGTAATAGGTCCTAAATTTTATTTACTTTTTTGTTGTTCTAATTTTACCCTTGAGGAAGTTAGCACTAGACTTTGGTACATCAAGGATACAAGTTGTCATATCAAAAATTATATGCAACTTCTGTGTAATTAAAAGGGAAAAGTTGAATTAAAAAACAGTACTAACTACAGGGGAAAGGCAGGAAAGGATTGTCCTAAACATCAGCGCAGCGAGGCATTCCAGGGGTGTGATAGGAGGGGACACACCGAGAATGACTGATGTGCAGGCTGGTCGTTACATGGCTGTCTGCTTTATACTTGCTTGTGATTCTGCACAATTAGGTTTGGTATACCTGTTTCTATGTGTCATATTTCAGAGTAAAAGGAATAAAATGAAAAAAGAAACGTCCATATATCTTCACCCTGCAAACAAAGCCTTCACTCCGTCTCCTTGTCTTGCGGGAGCTCTGGCTCTCATCCACATCCCCCTGCCTTCAGGGCCACATTGCCACTCCCAGAGCCGCACTCTTCCGTACACTACTGGCACCCAGGCCATAAAGCCTACACACCCACTCTCCTATTTCATTTCTGCACCCTCCCACCCCTGCCCATTTGTTGAAGACACTGGCCCCTAACACCCAGCTTTCTCTCCTATTTCAGGCCATTGGCAGGAGTGATTTCATCACCCAATCTGGCCTGAAACTCAGCTGACAGCTTGGCTTAAATTTTTGACACCTGTCCTCAACTTCAATAACTTTTTGCTTGGATCCAACAACTGATTCCCATGGTCATATATTGGACCTTGAAATCCTTTTTAAAAAATATTTTATTTTTTGCCAACCTATTTATTTGAAAGGCAGAGGGACAGAGAGGTCTTCCAACCACTGGTTCACTCCCCAAATAGACACAACAGCCAGGTTTGGGTCAGGTTGAAGCCAGGAGCATGGAACTCCATCCAGGTCTCTTACATGGGTAGCCTGGGCCCCAAGAATTAGGGCCATTTCTACTGCTTTCCCAGGCATGTTAGGAGAGAGCTGAATTGGAAGCAGAGTAGCCAAGACTTAAACTAGTGCTTCTATATGGGCTATGATGTCATAAGGGCTCAATCCATCATGCAACAAGGACCACCCCTATTTTATTTTAAAGGTCAAGAGAAATTGAGGGGGCTGGCACTGTGGCATAGTGGGTAAAGCCACCACCTGCTGTGCCAGCATCCCATATGTGTGCTGGTTCTAGTCCCTGCTGCACCACTTACAGTCCAGCTCCCCGCTAATGTGCCTGGGAAGGCAGTGGAAGTTGGCCCAAGTACTTGGGCCCCTGCACCCACGTGGGAGACCCAGAAGAAGTTCCTGATTCTTGGCTTTGGATTGGCCTAGCTCTGGCTGTTGCAGCCATTTGGGAAGTGAACCAGTGGATGGAAGATCGATCTCTCTCTCTCTCTCTCTCTCTCTCTCTCTCCTCTATCCTCCTCCCCTGCTCTTCCTTTCAAATAAATAAATGTCTTTTTTTTTAATTCTTTACTTAAAAAAATAGAGGCTCATTATAGCAGGAATAATGTAAATACTAAGAACTTTTTTGCAAAAGGAAAAAGCAAAAAGAAAATTTCAGTCAACCATGAGTCCCTCACCTCCCATAGCAGTTAAGAGCACATGGTTGTGCGTGTGTGATCCCAGGAACCTGGGTGCCTGGGACAAAGAGCAGCCTGCCTGTCACAGGACGGCCATGTCTGCTCTGCTGAACCTGCGCCGCTGTCTCTGATAGGCGGGTTAACAGACAACAGTGTGTTTCAGGCAGGCACAGGGGCAAGAACTCAGGTGGGAGCTCCGGAGGCCTGAGTTCTCCCGGGGCCTCTGGCATAAACCATCACTTTGACCTCAGCAGGTTGCTTCCTCCCTGACTTGTATTCTTTCCCCTATGGAGTAAATGGGTTGGAGTTGGGGGCCCCTAAGGTCCCTCCCAGCTAGGAGCACCCAGAGCCCCAAGACTGCCATAAAGGTGAAGCTGTGGGGAGGAGCCAGCCCCGCTACGCCTCCTGCAGGGGCGGCCCTGCAGCTGGGCCGCTTGTGCCGTCTCAGGAAGAGGTCTCGTCTGGACCTGCACATTTACCACGCAGAAGACCTGCCGCATAAAGGCCCGGCCCTGCTGGGATTACCGTGATTTTTAATTAGTGGCTGTTATGACGAACAGCATTTCTCCGTTCCTGTTCTCTGTGCCCCCTTGACACTTCATTTCCATTTCCAGATGATGTGGAAGCAGCTCGCTTCACTTCAGATGTCAGCGCTTATTAACACCAGGGCAGAGGGAAGCACATCTGAACTGGCGGAGACGAAATAATTGAGACGGACATAAAAGCTTCTCATGCTGATGTTCTGACACACCACTTATTGGCAATCCAATCCCGTTGAATGCGTTCCAGGCCCATATCAGGGCTCATCAGGAGCATCCTGAGACGTTGTTTCACAAGCTATTTTGTACCAGCTCCTTGGTAAGCAAATGAAACATCTTTGGAAGATGGCAGTGAGCGGGGCCGTGCCGCAGAATGCGGTCTCTGTTAGGAGTGGAGAGGGCCTTTGCTTGCCTTGCACCTTCTTCAGAGAGCTCCCAGACTCTCTCTCATTGTCTCCGCACACTGAGCCCCTCCAGCCCACTCAGTTTGCCTACTCAGGTTTCATGAATGATTGGCAAGGCTCAAGACTGCGACGGTAGTCTGTGACAAAGTGACAAGGGTGGGAGACAGATCCACTCCTTGTTCTCTGGACACACGCACTTAAGAGCAGACATTGGACCTGGGAGAAAATGCAAGAACTTCAGGTAGAATACTAAAACCCTGAGAAACAGGGAAGTGCTTACTTAGTACATCTAGACAAGGGTCAAGTGCATCCATGTGTAAAGACGGGTATAGGGTATAGAGCTGTGAAGAATACGAGGTGTGGGGCCTCTGGAATGCGTGTACCTGCATCAGAGATGGTCTCGCACCCGTTTACACACCTACACTGAAATATGGGACATAGAAATCTATTAAAATGGTGGGGCCAATCATTCTCATATTTGATACCAAACTTCTTCACATTTAGTGAAAGAACATACAGCACAGTGGTTAAGAACTTAGCATACCTAGGTTCAAACCTTACCTTCACCAACTACATTTGTCTCAAGCCAGATGGGGACAATAATAGTTCCTCTCCTAAGATAACTGTAAGAATTAAAATATAAAAGGCACATAAAATATGGCATGTGTGCCCAGCAGACCCACAGAACATAGTAATTAAAAGTTATTCTTATTACTGTAGACGAGGTATAGGTGAGGTCCTTTTGAGCTACTTGAGATAAAGGGTCAGAGCCAGCTTCCTTGCATCTCCACCAATACCAGCAAACACATTTAAGATTAGTTCCGGCCAGCGCCTCGGCTCACTAAGTTAATCCTCTGCCTGCGGCGCCAGCACCCTGGGTTCTAGTCCCAGTTGGAGCACCGGATTCTGTCCCGGTTGCTCCTCTTCCAGGCCAGCTCTTTGCTGTGGCCCAGGAAGGCAGAGGAGGATGGCCCAAGTGCTTGGGCCCTGCACCCCATGGGAGACCAGGAGGAAGCGCCTGGCTCCTGGCTTCAGATGGGCGCAGCTTGCTGGCTGCAGCGCACAGGCCATAGCGGCCATTTGTGGGGGTGAACCAACAGAAAGGAAGACCTTTCTCTCTCTCTCTCTCTCTCTCTCTCTCTCTCTCACTCTCTCTCTCTCTCTCACTCTGCCTGTCCAAAAAAAAAAAAAGATTAGTTCCAGTCCTTTTGATCATAATATATGATATGTGATGTATGTTGAAGGTGACATACAATTTTTTAACATTTCACCTCTTTTTTTTTGTTTAACATTCCACCTTTTTTAATCTTTATTTTTTTGTCCTGCAAGGTTTGGGGCTTGCTTTATTTATTTGTTTATTTATTTATTTAGCTTTGTAACTCTGCTTATTTGACAGTCCTGTTGGAGCAGAATGAAGAAGAGGCAACAAAGCCCCAGCAATGCTGCATCCCCTTGGTCAGTGCTTGCTGACCACCACCACCACCATGCCCACGAGGCTGAAGAGGATGCCAACCGAGAGGAAGCAAGGCGCAGGTGCAGGACTGACCACAGAGAACAGCACCAGGCTGCCTACTAGAGTTGCCCCTCTGATGCCACAGTCCACCCGCCACAGGCTTCTGCAATGAAGGGGGAGAAGGCACCCAAAAGCAAACAGAGCAGGAAGGCTCATGCAGGTTTTGACCCTGCCAAAAGTGGGGACGCTAACCAAGGCCGCTGTCAGCGGTACCAGGTGAAGGGTGTGCGGTTTTGATAACTGAGTGTTCTTGGTGACTGTAGAGTTTGAAGTAGTTTTTCTGATCAGTTTTGTTAAAAATGCAGTTTTGTTTTACTTTTTTAAAGTTATAAGGGCACACTGCATTTTGTTTGGGGGAGGGAGGGGCACAGGTCGCTAACAGAATGTCTTGGGAGCTGGATTGAGTGGGGGAGCCCCTTTCCCCTCTAGTCTTCAGAGACTTCCTCTTAGCTCTCAGGAGGAGGGATTCCCTGCCCTTGACCCACAGAGTCACCACAATACAAACGCCCTGTGGGCTGGAAAAGCTCAACTTTTTTTTATGTTCCCCCCTCTCTCTATTCGCACTCAGCATAGACTCTACTCCTTAAACCTGTGGACCTGTCATGACCTGACCCCCAAAACTGGTCACCAGAACATCAGGTCACCTGGATTTTTCCAGGGACACACTGAGGTGGTGACCCTCAGAAAAGCAATGACTGCTTTGTCGAAGATGTACCTTCAGATCGCCAGCTCTGCCGATTTCATTTCATTTCCTCAAAGTCATCGTTGGCTCCTGACAACTGTTAAAGAGGCTAAATGTGAAATGTCAGCTTTCACTATGAAGTTTCTTTGTTCAGAGCAGCAAATGAACACTTCATTAGGCTGTTTTTTTTTTAATTTAATTTATTTATTTGAAAGAGTTAGACACTGGGCCGGTGCTGTGGCGCAACAGGTTAGGGCGCCAATTCTAGTTCTGGCTGCTCCACTTCCGATCCAGCTCTCTGCTGTGGCCTGGAATAGCAGGAGAAGATGGCCCAAATGCTTGGGCCCCTGCACCCACATAGGAGACCTGCAAGAAGCTCCTGGCTCCTGGCTTCGGATCGGCACAGCTCCAGCCATTGCGGCCATCTAGGGAATGAACCAGCAGACAGAAGACCTCTCTTTCTGTCTATATCTCTCTGTAACACTGTCTTTCAAATAAATAAAATAAATCTAAAAAAAAAAAAACACCTTTTTTTTTTAAAGAAAGAGAGAGAGAGAAAGGAGAAAGAGAGATCTTCCATCTGCTGGTTCACTCCCCAAACAGTGGCAACAGGACTGGGCCAGGCTGAAGCCAGGATCCACAAGCTTCTTCTGGGTCTCCCATGTGGGTTGCAGGGGCCTAAGGACTTAGGCCATCTTTTGCTGCTTTTCCAGGCACATTTGCAGAGAGCTGGATCGGAAGTGGAGCAGCTGAGACACGAACTAGCACCCAAATAGGATTCTGGCGCTGCAGACAGAGGCTTAACCCACTGTGCCTCAACACTGGCCCTTTTTTGGGGGGTTTTATAGTGGTTTTCTGACTTGGAGAGTCCATAGAGGAAGGGAGTTTGAAAGTTATGTTCTCTTAACGATTGCCTGCCCATATGCTGTCTGAAATGCTATGATTGTTGATGAAAACAATCTTCAATAGAGCTGGCTACGTTTTTTAAAAGTCCTTGCAGAAATGTACATAGTCTTACTCATTTCTCTAGTTATGAATTCCTGAAGCAACCAGCACGTAATAATGCATTTCTTTAGAGTGGTAACTTTTCATGTGTCAAAATTAATATTTGAAGTTATAAAGCTCTAGAAAAATATTAAGGGCTAATTTCAGTAAAGTCACCTTTTTTTTTTCAATAATTCTGTGCATGCATTCATAGTTGAAAGGGCCATCAATTTTCAGGTGGCTTGAAGGACAAAGCACATTGTCAGTGCTTAATAATCATGTCTATCATCATCAACGCTGACCTTCTCTGTGCTGCTAGACGTTAGTGTGCTTGGACAGAAGACATGCCGACTTGGGCATTGTGCAAAGTGCTGGAATGTGGAAGCCCCAGATGCTCACAGTGTGTCCTGAGGTCATGTCACAGAAGTAGACTGGAAGTGGATCAGTCCTGGGGTTGGCTGATTCAGTGGTAGATCATGTGAAACTCAGTCCCCTCCCATTCTGCTATGCTCCGTGAGTCACCTTGATCCCTAGGCCATCTGCATTTCTGACCATGAATGTGTGCTAAGGGAGAAGAGAGAATGGATGTAGGCATGATTTTTAAATGTTTTAAATGTTTGTGAAAGAAAATGACTTTGCTGTCTTCTCTCCACCATAATGGCTCTTCCCAGTACTATATTTTTCCTGTAGAATTAGACCCCAATTTTGGTTCAAGGGATATTCAATATTTACCTCTGATAACCATTTAGAGATTATTCAGAGCTGAGCCAGAAGTTATACTATGACTTGTATTCCCTTTCCTGGACAACTTTGTGTTTTCTGTAAATAATTACTGGTTTTATTTGCTCATTTTTCAATGCATTTAGGACTGATTCAAATGCAAAGTTTTGGTAAATCATCTCAGTTCTCTTTGAGATGTTTGGAAGCATCAGATATTTATCAAACCATGTTCCTGAAGGATTTTCTTTTGGAGACTACTGATTGGTTCTGACCTGGGCTGGCTCTCATTTGAGGATCTTTCTTTAATATCACCCTGGATAGTCTCTGTCCTATCTCTGCTTCTAGCTTTTCTCTTGGTCTACTCCCTAGTTTTTGTGGCTAACCCTCAAATAGCCTTTCTAAGAAAGAATGGACTGGCAAGTGCCGCGGCTCACTAAGCTAATCCTCCACCTGCAGCACCAGCACCCCAGGTTCTAGTCCCAGTTGGGGTGCCAGATTCTGTTCTGGTTGCTCCTCTTCCATCCAGCTCTCTACTGTGGCCCGGGAAGGCAGTGGAGGGTGGCCCAAGTGCTTGGGCCCTGCACCCATATGGGAGACCAGGAGGAAGCACCTGGCTCCTGGCTTTGGATCGGTGGCCACTTGGAGGGTGGCCCAACGGGAAAAAAAAAAAGGAAAACCTTTCTCTCTCTCTCTCTCTCTCTCTCTCTCTCTCTCTCTCTCACTGTCTAACTCTGCCTGTCAAAGAAAGAAAGAAAGAAAGAAAGAAAGAAAGAAAGCAAGCAAGAAAGAAAGAAAGAAAGAAAGAACGAACTGCAAGTAAATTCATGAGGTTTTGAAAATGCCTTTATTTTATCTGCATTTGATTGATAGCTTTACGGGTATAAGATTAAAGGCTGTAAATGATTTTGCTTTGGATATTTTTGAAGTCTTGTCTCAATTTTCTTTTAGTTTCCTATTTTGCTATTCAACAATTCAGAATTGTTTTGATGCCTGAACTCTCTTTTTTTTTTTAAAAAAAAAAGTATTTATTTATTTGATAGGTAGAGTTACAGAGATAGAGAGAGAGAAAGGTCTTCCATCTGCTGGTTCACTCCCTAGAAAGCCAAAACTGTCAAAGCTGGGCTGACCCGAAGCCAGGAGCCAGGAGCTTTTCTCAGTCTCCCGCACTGTGCAGGAACCAAAGCATTTGGGCCATCTTCTACTGCTTTCCCAGGTCATAGCAGAGGGCTGGATCAGACAGCAAGCAGCTGCAACATGAACCAGTGCTCATATGGGATGCCAGCACTGCAGGCAGGGACTGAGCCTACTACGCCACAGCAACTGGCCCCTCCTGATCCTGATCTCCTTTTACATCAGCTGTTTTCTTTTCTCCCTAGATATGTGTAGGATGTGATCTATATTCCCTGTGAGATTTCATGGGAGTATGCGTTGATGTGAGTCAATTTTCAACTGTAGCAGTGGCCACTGGGTGGATTCTTTCAATTCCCTTTCACATTGGAAAATTTTGTAATTGATGATTTCTTTGCCTTCATTTTATTAGTTCCACATTATTAATCTTTTGTATGTTAATCTAATGAACGATATAGGCTAAATGTCAAAAGTTTCGCTTTTTTACTTCTTCGGTTGTTAGTGGTGTTGAGTGTATTTTCAAGCCTTTCCTATTTTCATTTCCCACCTGAGTTTTGTGTTTTTATCCTTGCTCTCCTGCAGGACTATACTCAAACCAACACTGATAAAACCTCACCAACTTTTAAATAAAACAAGTAGAAGCGAAACTTAAAAGAGTTGGGTAGCCTCACACCGGAGCTAGTGTTTCCTTCAATTCTCTCTCTGTCGTCTTCCTATGCATGCGATCCTGGAAGATGTGGTCGCCTGAAGAAGTTATGATTAATCTCATTTGTACAATTTTGAGCCTCACAAATCTACCATAATTTTTAAACCTATAGAGAAGGCATCTTTGAATGTATGACCCACTCAATTATTTTCTTAAGTTTTTAACCAAGCCATTCTTTCTTATAAAATCTTAATTTCCACTCTCTCCATCTAGCACTTTCTCTGAAGTCAAAGCAGAGAGAGGGCTATACCTCTGCAGACAGCTGCCATTTAAAAATTTAAAAACAGCTCTGTGGGGAGAAGGAGTGAGTTGGAGATAAGTTCTGAAACTCCAATTCCAAGCTCAGGAATCCCCGTGTCTGATTTCTCTCTTTCCTTCAAGGGCTATTCCTAGTCCCTGTCTGTTTTCTCCAATGAAAACTTGGGTCCCTGCCTCACCTTTCTTTGCTCACCGAGGTGGTCTGCAGGATCTCAGCCCTCAACCTTCTTTCCCAAGATGTCATCATGACTCACTCCCTCGCGTCCTTGGTCTTTATTGCCCAGATACTCGAACACACATTCTCTCTCTCTCTCTCTCTCTCTCTCTCTCTCTGTCTCTCTCTCTCTCTCTCTCTCTCTCTCTCTCTCTCTCTCTCTCTCCCTCTCCCAAATCTCTACACCCTGCTGCACAGTTTCTTTTGTTCCCAAGATTCTATGTCCCTACCTCTCCCCACCTCCAAGCTTAGAGATCTTGATGTGGTCCTAGAATGATGGAGACAACGCCCAGAACATTTGCCTTTCTGTTGGGAGAATGAGAATGGAATGGCCATGCCTTGTGTTTGCCACAGGGTGCTCAGGGCAATTGTGCAAGTTTCTCTTCTGCTTTTCCTTCTGAACACCCTCACTCCTCGTCACAACAGAGTTGTCTGAATATATGTATAAATGTGTATATATAAATATTTATGACTATGCTATATGATTCAGAAAAAAATTACCTTCTGTCTAATGAATAAATGACTGCTCAACCAAGCACCGCAGACGCATTCACCACCCCAGATTCCTCTCATTTCAGTGAGTCCATTTTCTTTCTTTCTTTCTTTCTTTCTTTTTTTTTTTTGTGACAGGCAGAGTGGACAGTGAGAGAGACAGAGAGAAAGGTCTTCCTTTGCCATTGGTTCACCCTCCAATGGCTGCCGCACCACGCTGATCCGATGGCAGGAGGCAGGTGCTAGGTGCTTTTTCTTGGTCTCCCATGGGGTGCAGAGGGCTGGCCTGGAAGGGGGGCAACCGGAACAGAATCTGGCGCCCCAACCGGGACTAGAACCCGGTGCCCCAACCGGGACTAGAACCCGGTGTGCTGGCGCCGCAAGGCAGAGGATTAGCCTGTTGAGCACGGTGCCGGCAGTGAGTCCATTTTCCAACTCAAATGTACCCAGTGCTCATTCTCTCAGCCTCTGATGCTGTGGCTTCTGCTATTCTCAGGCATTCGCCCACTGGATGCACTTCTAGTGCATCCTGTTGCCCAGTTCCACATGTGCTCAGTCACACCTGCCAGATCTTGTACTCATCTCAGTTTGTCTCCTCAGCAAACCCTATCCTGGCATGGCCTACAGTACCTTTCCTCTTTGGATTTATACGAAGTCATATATTTCATTTTTCTCTTTATTATTTGAGAATACAGAGAGACAATGCTCCCACCTGAAGGCTCAATCCCCAAACACCCGCCACAGCTTGGCTAGGCTGAGGCTGAAGCTGGGAACTGGGAAGGCCATCCAGGTCTCCCACATGGATAGGAGGGACCCAAGTGCCTGAGCCTCTCAGAGTGTGCATTAGCAGGAAGCTGTAATCAGGAGCTGGAGCCAGGACTCAAATCTGGGCACTCCAATATGGGATGCAGGTGTCCCAGGTGGCATCTTATCAAATGTACTAAATGACCACCCCAAAATTAAATATTTTAAATCAGCAACTAACATGAACAAAGTTTCTCATTCATGTTGACTAGAAAGAGATGTTCATTAAGAAGTCAATCTCTGAGCCGGCGCTGTGGTGTAGTAGGTTGAGCCTCCGCCTATGGTACCAGCATCCCATATGAGTGCCGGTTCGTGTCCCAGCTGCTCTTCTTCTGATCCAGCTCTCTGCTATGGCCTGGAAAATCAGCAGAAGATGGCCCAAGTGCTTGGGCTCCTGCACACATGTGGGACACCTGGAAGAAGCTCCTGCCTCCTGGCTTCCAATCGGCTCAACTCCAGCCATTGTGGCCATTTGCAGAGTGAACCAGCAGATGAAAGACCTTTCTGTCTTTCTCTCCTACTCTGTCTGTAACTCTACCTCTTAAATAAATAAATAAATAAATAGAAGTCAGTCTTGAGAAATATGGCTAACTTTTTCAGGCACAAAATCTTTCATTAAAGTTTTCTCCACAGAAGGACATTTAAGTTTGTAAGAAAACAATGTGAGAATACCTTACTTGGAAGTTTTATGTAAATATCTTTTTATTTTATATTTACTATCATAGGTTTTTTTTTTTTTAACAAAAACACAATGAGTTTCTTCCCAAGCCACAAAACTTTGCATCTAATTCCTCTCTGGTTCACTCCAATATATCTTACAGGTATCATTTCTTCCACATGCCAAATGTAGAAAAGGTTAAAGCATTGTTTGAAGACAGCAACTGCATCATTATGAACCATGTAATCTTGCATTCTCTCTGATAATAAATAGACTTTCAGTTTCTACTTTTAAGCCATTGCACCAACAAGAACTCACACACATATGCACATGCACACACACACACCACCATCACCACCCCCACCACAAAGAGCAGCTACAGGAGGAAGCCAATCATCTCCAGCCCTCTGAAGGCCGGGAGCCAGCCCAGTTCTCTCCAGAACCATTCCTCTCTTCTCCATTGCTGCTTCCCTTCAGCTTAAGAAACAGGAGCAGATTCTCCACCTCAGAAAAGAAAAAATACCCCATCTGCTTTGCATTCTCACACAAGTCTTTTTGAAAACTTGCACCTTCCTTTCACCAGTAATCCCTGTTAGAAAAGTGTTTGCTCTGACTTTCTCTTTCCTCTGCTGTTAATCTCTCTTCAGTTCAAGACAGTCCAGCTCCTCCTGCCAGGGTGACTCCGGATATCATCTCCACCTCGCAGGGAGGTCTGCCGGAGCCCTCATTGTCCCTGACTTCTTTGCTGACCACCTCCCTCCGCTTTCCAAAAACTCTCACTTATTCAGCACTTCCTGTGAGTCAGGAATCATTGTAAATACTTGATTTAGATTACTTCATTCAATTCTCACAATAGTCCTCTTTTTAGACTTATTCTACTCATGTTACAAGTGAAGAAATTGAGGCACAGAAAGGTAGATAAAATCCACCAAAGTCACACCGTAAGTAAGGGCAGTATTGGGCATTGATACTCCTGAAATTCCTCCGATCTTTGGTTGTCTTCTATGCCTTTTTTTGTTGCTGCTGTTTCATGGTTTCTGTTGTTGTTGTTTGTTGTCTTTTTCCTTGCTCCTAACATTAATCTCTGTTGTTCGCTTTCAAAGTTTTGGAAACTTCTCTACCACTATTCTCAAATATTTTCTTTTGCAGCCTGCCCCTTCTGCTGTTTTTCTGGGGCTGAATATGAATCTAGAGCTCCTGGTGTTCTCTCACAGAACCCTGCCAAGTCTTTTTTCTCTCTGTCACCAGATTGAGTAATTTCTGTTTCTCTGTTGTCAGATGTACTGACTCTTTCTTCTGATACCCCTCGTCTTCTGTTTGGTCCACCTGAGGGGGTTTGGCTTTGGTTACTGTATGTTTCAGTAGTAAAAGTTCTGATCACTTCTTATATCCTGTATTCTTTGATGAGACATTCTAGCTTTCCATTCATTTCAAAACTGCTTGCCCTTACTTCTAGGAGCATTTCTGTAATACTTTCTTAAGATGTAACTCCAAAATCTATGTCATCTCAGTGTTGGCATTTATTGTTTATCTTTTCTAGTGTGAGTTGATATTTGTCCTGGTTCTTCGTGTGCTGGGCAATTTTGGATTGTACTTTGGTCATTCCAGATATTATATTATGATACTCTGAGTCTTGATAAATCCTATGGGGAATTCTACTATGCTTGTTTTTGGAGGTTACTGAATAGGTTCAGGCCAAAAGTTCCAACCAGCTCCTGTGAGTTGTAGCTCTAATCACAATTTGATTTCCAAAGACGTTTCAAAGTTATTCTAATCTGTCCCATGTTTTTGTCACTCAAGCTCACGGTCCCATTCTCATAGTCTCTGGCATTCTGTTTAGGGTGACACCTTTCATGATTGTAGGTCAAGACTTTATCAAGTCAGAATTCACCTCCCTATCCCTTTCGTGGTTTTGGTCATCCCTCCTAAATTTCTTATCACATTCTCCCCAAGTTATGCCCTCTTCCTCATCAGAACAAGAGCCCCTGAAGATTCGAGATCTTCTCTTATTCTCCTTTATAGCCACACATTTTCCATCTGGCCCCGTACCTCTTACAGTAGACATTCAAGAGACATGGTTGCCTATCTAGTTTCAATTAAATAGGTTGATACTTTAGCCTCTAGTATAACATTCTTTTTTTTTTTTTTTTTTTTTTGACAGGCAGCGTGGACAATGAGAGAGAGAGACAGAGAGAAAGGTCTTCCTTTGCCGTTGGTTCACCCTCCAATGGCCACGCGGCCAGCGCACTGTGACCGGTGCACCGCACTGATCCAAAGGCAGGAGCCAGGTGCTTCTCCTGGTCTCCCATGGGGTGCAAGGCCCAAACACTTGGGCCATCCTCCACTGCACTCCCGGGACCATAGTAGAGAACTGGCCTGGAAGAGGGGCAACCGGGACAGAATTCGACACCCCGACCAGAACTAGAACCTGGTATGCTGGCACCGCTAGGGGGAGGATTAGCCTATTGAGCTTCGGCACTGGCCGTATAACATTCTTTGGATTGATGGAACCAGAAAAATCATTCTGCTTCTCCCAAACTTCTGAGGGTATCTTATTCAGAAAGGAATTTAATATGAAAAATTATTCTCTCTCCAATATGATCTGGGAAACTCATCTTTAGTCTGCTCCACCTCCCTGTACTCCTCATTTTATATCATTCATCATTTTTAGATTGTTTGATCAGTATTCATTCCCTCACCTCACCCCTGCATGTCATTCCTTGAAGACAAGGACTGATCTGTCTTGCTCTCTACCATAGCCTGACACACACCACAGTTTCAGATTGACAAAGAGCACTCACAGATATTAACCCCATTAATAAAATATAGTAACTAAGAACTACATAATAAATATAAGCACAGGTTTAAGTTTGCTATACAGTGACAAGAAATAGACCCTGAAGTTTAGAATCAATTGCACAACACAAAATGAGAAAACCCGAGGACACAGCCTACACTCATCAAGGTGAGCTTTGTCCCTTTCCCTATTCTTTCTCCTTCTTTCTTAACTTTCCAAATTTTTCTACTTTCCTTTTGTCTTCTTGCTTGTGCTAGGGGATGGGAATACCAATTGCCCCCTACTCTGTCTTCTTCTAAGTGGATAGAGTTTTCAGCCTGTCATATGGTCACCCAGTAAAGTTGATGTGTCTCAGCTCCTCTTGCAGCCTAATGTAATCCTGTAGTTACATCTGGCCAATGGGATGTCAATAGAATGAAGGATTCAACTTAGAGGATGTACTCTGGAGAAGGAGTGTGCTTTCCCCTTTCTCTTATATCAGCCCCGTTCACTGACCCACGATATGATGGCTGGAGCTGGAGCTGTCATATTGATTTACAAGATGAGAGCTGCATGTCAGGGTGGAGTAAGGACATAAAAGAAGTCTGGGTCCCTAGCCCCATGTAGCTATCTGATTGCCTCACCCACACTGTTATGAAACTGAACTACAGAAATAATTGTCTACTTTATTTAAACCACTGCTATCTTTGTGTCCAAAATAACGCCAATACTTAACATCTTTAATGCTACAACATATGACCATCTTTACAGCCATTTTTTACCAGCAGAGAAACAAAGAGGGTGACATCACTTTTGGAAAATCTTACATACATAGGCCAAAACTCTTGGCTATTTACCACACGACAATAATTCTTCCATCTGGAACCCATTATGAGAAGAGAATGGCATGGACTGTGAGTGTTCCACATAATTTATATATGACCAGAGAGGAATTAATGCAATAATAACATATCTTGCAACATTTTTATCTCTTGCTCTGAGAAACTGTGGGTGCTTGCTACTTTGTGACTTTTTTTTATTAAAACAACAGAGTAAGTTGACCTTTTGGCATCTAATTGAGAAAAGTTATAATTGAATGTCTACCAAGAATCAATTGAGTTTTCTAGAAGGAGATAAGAGATTGTTCCCATCTGGACCTTTGAGACAAAAAGGAAAAAACCAGCAATAATATTACTGATTACGATTTAATGTTATCTTGAGGAAACAGCAAAAGAGAGCCTGTGAGGAAAGATTTTTGAATTGTATTTGTCTTTCACAGTTCTGAATCTTCCATTCACTAATCAATAAAAAGAATCAAATTCTTAATTTATGGACTGCAGAAGCAAGAGGAATTATTAGCCAAGAATTCCCCTAGAACATAAATATTTGTTGAATAAATAACAAACCGGCTCTGTGACTAGTACAAGGGAGCATTAGAAATATTTCCCAGCCTGAGTATACCAGTAAGACATATGTAATACATTTTTTAAAAAGAAGCCAATTTTTAGGAAGTAAAGGATTAGAGCTGACTGTAAATGCTGTAGCTCTTTAGGGCATTGGTGAAAAAGTCAAACATGGGGCAGCACTGTGGTGTAGCAGGTAAAGCCACTACCTGCCACCCCAGCATCCCATAGAGGTGCTGGTTCAAGTCCCGGTTGCTCCACTTCCTATCCAGCTCTCTGCTATGGCCTAGGAAAGCAGTGGAAGATGGCCCAAGTCCTTGGGCCCCTGCACCCGTGTGAGAGACTCAGAAGAAGCTCCTGGCTCCTGGCTTTGGATCAGCATAGCACTGGCCATCGCGGCAATCTGGGGAGTGAACCAGCGGGTGTAAGACCTCTCTCTCTCTCTCTCTCTCTCTCTCTGCCTCTCTGTAACTCTGCCTTTCAAATAAATAAATCAATCTTTGAAAAAAAAAAAAAGAAAGAAACAGTCAAACATAAGATGAACTTGAAGCAAAGGAAGTGTGGAGGAAAAAAACCAGGAATTAATGTGTAAAATTTAGAAACAAGACCAGGCAGATGAAATGGCAAGAGAAGGGGGTGTTTGAGGATGAGGTTAGAAAGAGAATCTGGGGATGCTTGGGGAAGCCTGAGACTGCCAGCTAAGAGCATGGACTCTCTAAGTCATAGGGAGCCACTGCAGGTTGCTGCACTAAAGCAGAGGCAGGAAGGGGCAGAAGGCTGGGTAGGAGGCACCTGTTCTCTGGCCTGCATGACCAGATAAGGGCTTAAGATAGAGCTGTGACTCGGGCAATGGATAATAAGAATGACAATGGCAAGAAGCTCTGTGACCCTCACTGCGGGGCTGTGAGCCCCCCTGCAATCCGTTCTGCTGGACTCACAGGATGTGAGGTCAGTGTGGGCTGCTTTGATACAGGCTGTGCCAGAATCAATTCTAAAGTTGAAAAAACTAGTTCTGCTCCTAAAATAACTCTATTGGCTTTTAATAAAATTTTTTCAGAAAGATACAAGCTCATATTTTTAATACACAAGAATATGAAGAAACAGTAAAAATTTTCCCAAACCCCACTTCCAACCACCACGATCATTGTTATTATTTTGGTGATTACCCTTGTACACTCTCCTGTATGCACAGACACAAACAGAATTGATAAAAATCTTAACAAAATACAATCACACAGTATATATTGTTCCAGAATCAATTTTACTCACCCCTTATATTTCATAAGCTCTTTTCCATGCTGATAAATATTGATTTAAATATCATTTGGCTATATATTTGCCTATAACAAAATTTACACTAAGGGATATTTAGAGATCTCTCTGTCTTTCTGTGTGTGTTTCCATAAACAATCCTTTCAGTTAACTGTTAAGTGTATCATTTCCTGCCTATATAGTTACTTCCCTATAATATATCTAAGAAGTTGAACTGACTAGGTCAAAGGTATGTATTGTTTACTATTTTAATAAGTATTCTCAAACTGCCCTTGATAGAAGTGTACTTATTCATTTATTTACCCAATAACAATTCATTGAGAGCCTAATACACTCCAAAGACTGTTCTATACACTGAGAGCGCAACGGTGAACACAGTGGACAAGCCCCTGCTCTCGCGGAGTGAGCGTAAACAAGCAATGACTAACTAGAATACACTGTTGTCCAGTGGTACTAAGTGCTAGGAAAGTAAAATTAAACTAAGTGAGGGGCTGCAGAGTCATGGGACTGGGGTGAGTTTCGGGCAAGGTAATCACAGAGGGACTAAGAGGAAGACACAAGAGGTCAGAGAGCTGACAGGTCTATGGGAAGAGTGGTGCAGAGTGAAGGAACACAAGGTGGAAGCCTCTGAGCGTGGCACTTCTGAAGCACAGCCAGGAGGCCAGTGTCTCTGTGGAAAATGATGGGGGAGCCAGGCAGGTGCAGCAGAGAATACACGGAAGGGTAGCCTTGTAGATGAGGGCAATTTGTGGAGGCACTCGGACTTACCAGGCTGCTGCTGGGCTGAATCTGAGATTCCAGCCTGGGAATATTGAAAGGAGAAGGAGGAGAAGATGGGACCAGGTCTGAAAGGAAGAGTTACAGAGAGGCAGAGGCAAAAGAGAGAGGTTGGTATTCCATCTGCTGGTTCCCCCCCGAAATGGCCACAATGGCCAGAGCTGTGCCAATCTGAAGCCAGGAGCCAGGAGCTTCTTCTGAGTCTCCCACATGGGTGCAGGGGCCCAAGGACTTGGGCCATCCTCTACTGCTTTCCCAGGCCACAGCAGAGAACTGGATGGGAAGTGGAGCAGCCAGGACTTGAACTGGAACCCATATGAGATGCTGGCACTACAGGCAACAGCTTTACCCAGCCCCACCCCACTATATCTTAAGAGGTACACTTGGTTCAAATCCCAGTCTACTGCCTTGAAAGTTACTTAACCTCACTAAGTCTCAGTTTCCTTGTTTGTAAAGCAGATAGTAAGTGTAGCTAGCTTGTTGGGTTGTTGGGAGAATTAAATGAAATTACAATGTAGAATCATCTAGTACAGGGGCACTTAACATATTGTCAACCAATATTAGCAACCCTTACCCATAACCAGTAAAATCACTCTTCCCCAAATCACTTCTGGCCAGATAATATCTAGGCGCAAAATCCCCTAAACACAGTGGGGAAAGTACCAAGCTTCCCTGTTCAATAAAACTCTTAACACCTGAAGTCACTCAACTATTGTATCCACATGCAAGTAGTCTAAAAATGACCCTTCAAAAGTCTCTTTTTGCATTATTTTAGCAATGGTATAGTTTTCTTTAGTATTTTGAGAGGAACAGATTTTTAAGGAAAAATGGCTCCAGTGTGGAAAATATATTTTTACAGAGAAGTGAAATCAACAGAAACGACTTTGTAATTCACATCAGAAAGGGGACTTACAGGCATCAACCTGCTACATTTTGGTCCTCAGCTCCCTGAAAGAGATCTGTTATAAGCTTTTAAAAAAATAAAACCCTCAAGCAATTTAACTCAGACAAGCCATTTCAATTAACTTGAAATTTCCTGAAAATCTTCATAGCGACAGGTGAATATTTTGTTTGGCTGTCCCACCAAGTTCTGGCTAGGATGCTACCAAGATAAACAAGATCACTTGTAGAGCAGTGTTTGTCAGATGGATGCTGAGATGATGATATGAAATCAGTTTAATTCTATTTAAATACAAAACAGAGGATTTTCTACTGCAGTATGGGAGCACATTTGCTTACTCTTTTGTTTTTTTAAAGATTTATTTATTTATTTGAAAGGCAGAATAACAAAGAGAAAGGGAGAGACCGAGAAAGAGAGATTTTCCATCTGCTATTTCACTCTCTGCTGTTTGACTCTTGGCTGTAACAGCCGAGGCTGGGCCAGACTGAAGCCAGGAACTCCACTCAGGGTTCTCACGTGGGTGGCAGGGACTCAAGCACTTGGGCTATTTTCTGTTGTCTTCCTAGGCACATTAGCAGGGAGCTGGGTCAGAAATGGAGCAGTCAGGACTTGAACCAGCCCTCTGATGTAGGATGCAAGTGTCACAGCAGCAAACCTGCTGCACCACAGCACTGGCCCTGTATTTGCTTACTCTTTACAGAGCTTCCTATTTTTTGGGTATGGGAACATTAGGATACAGCGTCTAACCCAGTCAAAACAGCTCCCTACCTGTTGTTTAAAAAGATATTACTACCAGTGGGATAAATCCACAGAATTGATTCTTCCAAATTCTTTGGAATTCCATATCCTTGGGTGAATATGTGTCATGACTTGGGAGAGAAACACTGGGCCTTTTTACTCTGTAAAAATCAGCAGAGGAAATAAATCTGTAGGATTCTGGGAAAGCCCCAGCTGTTGCCTCCCCCCCCCCCCCCCCGCTCCCCCCGCAGTTTCTTCTCTGGAGGCCTCCTGGATAAGAAGCTTTAGTCTGACACTGAAGGAAGCATTTTCTCAGAAAACTGAGTCACCTCTTTCCTTTCTAATGCACAAAATGCACTCGGCGCTGCTGTCTTTCTTTCTCTGAGATTGGCGTCATCTGAGCCTGTACATTTCCCACGCGGTGAGTCGCCGCTTAGGCAGAGGTACATGATACTGAACACTTGGGTTTCGACTGTCTTCCTAGCCAGTTTTTCACCTAGCAAAGATGTGCAACTACTCCAGGGAGATGGGGTAGGGGAAAATTTCTACCTGCCAGCTGCCCAGAGCCTGAAGAAGAAAGAGGCATCTGTTCATGAACACTGCAGTGAAGGTCACAGCTTGACAACAAAGCCCAAGCTAGACTCTGCTGCAAAGAGCCTCCTTGCCTGTATTATGCAACCCTGAACTTCATTTTCACTGTGCCCAATGCATTGCAGAATTCCTGCAGTAACATAAGAAAAACAGTAGTAAGACATAACTTCAGATCTCTGCTCTAAATTGGGAATCAAAAAAAAATGTTTAAAGATGTACTTATTTATTTGAGAGGTAGAATTACAGACAGAGAGGAAGAAGCAAAGACAAAGGTCTTCCATCCACTGGTTCACTTTCCAAATGGCTGCAACAGCCGGTGCAGAGCCGATACGAAGCCAGAAGCTCCTTCTGGGTCTCCCATGTGGATGCAGGGGCCCAAGGACTTGAGCCATCTTCTACTGCTTTCCCAGCCATGGCAGAGAGGTGGATCAGAAGTGCAGCAGGGTATACAAATGGAGAAGGGTCTTGTGTGTTCCCGAAGGCTGCTGTGGTATTACAGGGTTTCTGCTTTGTTTGCTTGGTGTATTTCTCATAGCATGCTACAGATCTGGGGAGGGAGGGAGGACAATAATATTCAGGTTGCCTCCTTAACAATAATAACTTGTATAAAGGTGACCTCGAGAACGGATCACATGAATTCAAATCCCACACACTGTAGGAATCTTAGGCACTGACTTAGACCTCCTGCTTCTCATCCATAAAACAAGGATAATAGGAACACCCATGCTAAGTGCTATTGCTACTATCTGTGTCTCTCACAGCTCTTCTAATACCAAAAACAGCTTGTGTGTATTTTTTTAAATGCACCATCAGTTCTCATAAGCACTCTGAAGTTGATGCCTCAACTTTGGAACATCAAGCAGACTCTATATTTAAAATGCCTCTTTTGTCTCTATTTTCAATCATAAAGCTACCTCATTGCAGATATATCCCCCATTGAGTAGAAGATTCAAAATAATTTTTTTTTTCAGTTCTGAAGGCACTGAAGACCCAGCATTGTTGGCAGGGTCAAGATCCCTGAAAGAAGGAAAACTCCCTGATCTACACCTAGCAACCTGCCGTCTCCATGAGTCATCTGCTGACTCATACGCAAAACGAGCAAAGGCAGAGGACTGAGAAGTTGAGTAGAGAGTGGCCGGTAAGAAGCAGAAAAGGTGAGCAGAGGTTTCAGGAGACTTGTCAGGGAGAAAAATTAGACCACCAAGAGAACTAGGACTTCAGATGCTAAGATCCTGGAGGCAAACACAGTGCAGAAGTGATTCAAATAGAATGTGCAGCTTTCTGCCTTTGTCTATTTGCCAAATAGCAAGAACTAATGGTAGTCCATCATAGAAACAAGGGTAGGGTCGGCACTGTGGTGCAGTGGGTTAAAACCCCGGCCTGATGTGCCAGCATCCCATATGGGCACTGGTTCGAGTCCCAGCTACTCCTCTTCTAATCTAGCTCTCTGCTCTGGCCTGGGAAAGCAGTAGAAGATAGCCCAAGTCCTTGGCCCACTGCACTCACATGGGAGACTGGTAAGAAGCTCCTGGCTCCTGACTTCCGATTGGCTCAGCTCTGGCTGTTGTGACCATTTGGGGAGTGAACCAGTGGATGGAAGACCTCTCTCTTTCTCTCTGCCTCTGCCTCTCTGTAATTCTGCCTTTCAAATAAAATTTTTAAAAAATGACACAAGGGTATATATATATATATATATATATATATATATACTACATACATCACTATATGTGTATATATCATATATATCACTATATAGAGAGTATATTTATACTAGTAAGCAATGAAACTCAGCTTCAAATAAGCTTGCTCCTTGATTGGCTAAAGGTACTTTGTTTTTATTCAGACTAATATTTGAAAGCCTCTGCAACTTTTCATTCAGAATGTCTGGCATTCAGTGAAAAAGTACCAAGCATACAGAGACAGGGGTAAGAGAAAAAAATACACACTAGAAACAGAAACATAGATGTTCCATACACTGGAATTGTCAGATACAAAATAACCATGAAAATACATAAAATCTCAAAAAACACATGAAGTACATTTTGAAAAGGTCTATTATTTGGATAATTAAAGCTCCAGAGGGTAGGCGTGTGAAACTGAGTTAAGAACAAGAAGTGTGCTATTTGAAAAAGTGATGACTCAGAATTTTCCAAAGCTGATTTAAAGAGATCCAACTATACATTCAAGAAATGCTACAAACTTTAAGCAGAAGAACATGTATTATAAGAATGTAACTAAATTGCTGGGGTGTGGGAGTACTCGAAAAGAATAGCCTATCAACAGTCAAATGATCCTCCCATGGAAACAAATGACCTTCAAAGAGGCAACAAAAAGACTGACAGCTAACTTCTCCCGAGAAACAACTAAAGCCAGAAGACATACATCTTTAAAGTGCTGAGAAGAAGAAATTGCCTAGGAAAAATCATTTCAAAAATGAAGGCAAAGTAAATACATTTTAAGAAAGAAAAGTCAGGGAATTTGTTGCCAGCAGACCTGTGCTTTTAAAAAGCCTAAAAGTTAATCATTTTGAGACAGACAGAATATTATCCACAACAACAGAGCAGGTAAACATGGAATAGACAAGAAATACTGGTAACTAAACATAAATGAATACTGACTGTACACAATAAACATGGCTATTTGGGTACTTTAAGGAGAGAGTGCCAACAGTCTGCCTTTCAAGTCTAGGGTTGAGAAATTTTCTTTCTAGGGGCCAGTGCTGTGACACAATGGGTTTAACCGTGGCCTGCAGCGTCAGCACCTATATGGGCACCCATTCAAGTCCTGACTGCTCCACTTCCCAACCAGCTTCTTACTAATGCACCTGGGAAAGCAGTAGAGGATGGCCCAAGTCCTTGCACTCAAGTAGGAGACTTGGATCAAGCTCCTGGCTCCTGGCTTTGGCCTGGCTTAGCCTTGGTTGTTGCAGCCTTTTGGGGGGAATGAACTAGTGGATGGAAGATTCTCTCTCTCTCTATCTCCCTCCCTCTCTCTCTGTAATTCTGAATTTCAAATAGGTAAATCTTTTTTAAAATGTTATTGAGTTTGCAATCATATAAGAATAACTACTCTTTACACAGTAAAGTGATACTCATATTGATGGCACTCCATCGCCCCACAAATCTTACCTTTATCATCATAATTTAATTATATAACTTGATCCATAGGACAGGACTGAGACAACAAGGAGTATCATCTCTATTTTACAGATATAAAAATTAGGGACAGTGGTGGCTTGCCCAAGCTCACGAATCAATCATGTGACAGAAAAGAACTAGGTCTTGGGTCTTCTGATTACAGGTCCAAAATTCTTTAGTCCTACAGCCTTTCTGGCTAGCTTACTTTTATTTTACCCCATGCTGCAGAGAACATTCTTGACCAGAGAGGAAAGTTCTGCATAGAGCTAAGTTCCTCCATATGTTATCCTGGGGGTTGCATTCAACAAGCAGCAGAAAACTCTGCCCCTTGCCCTCATAGGCCCCTCAGCAGGATGGGTTATACTGAAGCCCAGATTGTCTGATGTTTTGTGGGAACCAGATGATTTATGCTCAAGTTCATGACATTTGTAGACTACAACTTCAGGACGACTGAGGGCTGAGTCCTTGCTATATATAGGATTCTAGAATCTATAGTACTTACCCATAGGTTCAGATTTACAGTCTCAACTGATCACAAGACTGTTTGGGATCTTGCTTCTTCTGTGAATGGGCTTCTACTCTAAATTACGGCACCAAAGATGTCATCCAAAATCTTGTGTTCTGGGTCTATGACTATGAACTTCTCTATTTATCAAGAAGAATAATGAGGAAGGCAAGCATCAGTTGGTGTTTCTCTCCTGGCACTATTGATATTTGGAATCAGATAAGTATTTACTCAGAGTTGGGGGGGGGTCTATCCTGTGTGGTTTAGAAGATTTCACAAGATGTAACAGCAATTCTCTACTACTAGATGCCAGTATCAACCCCATTCCTCCAATTATAATATCCAAAAATGTCTCCTATGTTGCCAGATGTTTCCTGGGGAGCTGGATCCTTTCCAGCTGAGAATCACTTACATAGACCTTTAAAATATTCTACAAATTCTTTATTATTATCATTATTTTAAAAGATTTATTTTATTTACTTGATAGAATGATACAGAGTGAAAGGGAAAGACAGAGCCAGAGACAGATACACCATACACACACTCACAGAAAGAGAGCTCTCATCCACTGGTTCACTTCCAAAAAGCCACCCAACAGTGAGCACCAGGCTTAGCAGAAGTTGGGAAATGTAAAAGCAATCTAGGTGTCCCATGTGAGTTAAAGGAATCCAATCTCACTTGAGCCATGACTGCTGCCTCCCAAGATCTGCAATTAGCAGAAAGCCGCAGTTAGAAACTGGAGCTGGGAATCAAACCCAGGAATCTGATAAGGGATTTGGGTGTCTTAATTGGTAGGTTAATCACTTTGCCCACTTTTGAAGTCATTAAGTTCTGCCAACTCTTCAGTGACAGAAACAGTCCTTTTCTCCTGCTGTCTGTATTGTTTTAATTTTCACACTTAGTCTTCAATCCACTTCCAAGTGGACTCACATCTGTATGTTATGACTTATGGTAGAGTCTAGTTTTATTTTTCAACATACAGAGAGCATTTTCTTTTTCTTTCTTTTTTCTTTCTTTCTTCTTTCTTTCTTTCTTTCTTTCTTTCTTTCTTTCTTTCTTTCTTTCTTTCTTTCTTTCTTTCTTTCTTTCTTTCTTTCTTTCTTTCTTTCTTTCTTTCTTTCTTTCTATCAAAGACCTCCAGCCGGAGTGGTATGGAGGGGACTCCAATGAGAGGGAAAAAAAAAAAAAGAGAGAGATCAGTGGTACTGGGGTTTTTAAGCACAATTTCGGGAAAGGAGAAAAAAAACGACATTCAGGTGGGGACCAACTCCATCAAAGACCTGATTTGCAATCTTTTATCATGTCTGGTTTGCTCATGATAAAACAAGAGCCATCAGAAGGGTGAGATATCTAGTTTGCTTTACAGTAAACTGGGAGCTCAGAGGGAATCGCCAACAGAAAGATTTTCTACTAAACAATGCAGGCTTTCCACATTGACCTGGTGTCATCTGTATCTTCCACAATTCCTCCTATATACAAGTCTATCTCTAATGTCTGTATTTTGTTTCAATGGCCCATCTGTCTGTTCTTTTCCCAATACTTCTAATTTCATTTCCATTGTATTCAACTGTGTCCTTTTTTTAAAAAAAGATTTATTTAGTTTTTTATTTGAAAGGAAGAGTTACAGAGAGAGAGGAGAGGCAGAGAGAGAGAGAGAGAGAGAGGTCTTCCATCCGCTGATTCACTCCCCAATTGGTCACAATGGCCAGAGCTGCGCCGATCTGAAGCCAAAAGCCAGGAGCTTCCTCCAGGTCTTCCCATGAGGGTGCAGGGCCTCAAGGACTTGAGCCATCTTCTACTGTAGTTTGTAGTTTGGAATCCCATTGAATATGTGAATTAATTATAAGACGCTTAAGCTTTTCATATATTACAACTTTCCACACAAGAGTATAGAAAAATGTAAATTAAATCATACCATGTTCTCAATTACAGTTTTAGATTTTTTTTCTCCAAAGACTTTTTTTAAAGATTGTTTATTTTATTAGACAGGTAGAGTTACAGACAGTGACAGGGAGAGACAGAGAGAAAGGTCTTCCATCTGCTGTTTCACTCCCCAGCTGGAGCTGGGCCGATCCAAAGCCAGAAGCCAGGAGCTTCCTCCAGGTCTCCCACATGGGTGCAGGGGCCCAAGCACTTGAGCCATCTTCTACTGCTTTCCCAGGCCATAGCAGAGAGCTGGATAGAAAGAGGAGCAGCCAGGACAAGAAACGGCGCCCATATGGGATGCTGGCACTGCAGGCAGAGGGTGCACTGCTGGTGCTGGCCATAGTGCCAGCCCCAAAGATTTATTTATTTTGAAAGTCAGAGTTACAGAGAGACAAAGAGAGATCTTCCATTCACTGGGTCACTCCCCAGATGACGACAATGGCCTGGGATGAAGCCAGGAGCAAGGAGCTTCATCCAGGTATCCCACGTGGGTGGCAGGGGCCCAGGTACTTGGGTCATCATCTGCTGCTTTTCCAGATCATCAGCAGGTGTTGGATCAGTAGTGGAGTAGCCAGGATATAAACTGGAACCCATATGCGATGCCAGCATTGCAGGCAGCTGCTTTATCTGCTATGCCACAACACTGGCCCTCAAGGACAGTCCTATTGTCATATTAACTCATAAAAAAAAAAATCACAGCTCTACACCGCAGGTGTTTTTATCATCACCATTTTCCAGATGAAAAAACTGGGCCCAGAGAGACTAACTTACCAAAATCACACAGCAACTAACTAGTAGAACCTGCATCAGACCATTTGGAGTTCATATTCTTTTTTTTCTTTTTAAAATATTTATTGATGTATTTGAAAGCAGCACAATGTGGGCTGGGGGAAGAAAGAGAGAGACAGAGACAGAGATCACCAATCTGCTGGTTGACTCCCCAAATCCTCACAACATCCAAGAGTAGACCAGGTGTAAGCCAGGAGCCAGGAACCCCATCTGCGTCTCCCACAGGGGTGGTACGGATCCAAGTATTGGGGGCTATCATCCACCACCCCCAAGTGCATTAGCAGAAAGCTGACTGGAAGCGCAGAGTAGCCAGGACTCACACCGGCACTCTGATTTGGGATGTAGGTGTCCCAAGGAGCGGCTTACCCCACTGGCTCACAACACCTGCTCCTGGAGTACATGCTCTTAACCACGGTGTGCCTCCCTGTCTAAGGCAGATCTTTCCAGGTGGATTGCTATCGTGAATGGCTATCTTCTTTTTTAGTGCTAAAAAATGATGTGTATGTAGAAAAATTTGGTTGATTCTTCAAAGTTGGTCATTTATATCCAGTGAGGTTGTTAAAGCTTCTTGTTAGTTCTAGTACTTGGTTTATTGATTTTGTGTTTTCTTGACTTTTGTTTATATCTACCATAAAAATGACAGTTTTTGTCTCTTCTAATGTTCAAGTCTCTCATTTCTTTTTATTTTTTAACAGAAATCTAAAAATTGTACATGCTTATTTTGATACATCTATACATTGTATAATGTCCAGTCACGATAAATATATCTATCTTCTCAAACATTTAACATTTCTTTGAGGTGAAACAATTCAAAATCATACCGTCTAGGATGTCCTTAAATAGAGAAGTATAATATTCATCATCTCCAGCTTTCCTGCTGTGCAATAGGACTCCAGAACTTGCTACTATCTAACTTTAATTCAGTCCCCATTCATCAGTCTATCCCCATTCCTCTCTCCCCACTTCCCTCCTCAGCCTCTGGAAGCTACCTTTAGACTTTCTTCTTGTTTTGGACTTCATATATGAGTGAAATCACACAGTCCTTGTCTTCCTGTGCTTGGCTTATATCTCCTAACATAACAACCTCCAGTAGCATCCATGTTGTTGCAAAACAAGAGCTCACCCTTGTTATACATGAATGGTATTCTGTTGTGTATATTGCCCCATTCTCTTTCTCCAGTCATCAGTGGTAGACACTTAGGCTGTTTCTATTTCTTGGCTACTGTAAATAATGCTTCAATAAATGTGGGAGAGTAGATGTCTATGCAAGAGACCCATTTCATTTCCCTTGGTTAATCTCTCATTTCCTTTTCTTTCCTTACAGCATTGGCCAAGACTTCTAGTACCGTGTTAAATACTTTGTAGTAGTAACCATGAGCAAATAGTATCTCTTGTAGAAAAGTGATGTTATTCCAGAGGATTTGCGTTTCATCTTGGCTGCAGAATATGCAACATATCAGGAAACTGTTTCAGAAAAATAGAGGTTTGGCCAGCACCACAGCTCACTAGGCTAATCCTCCGCCTGTGGTGCCAGTATCCGGGTTCTAGTCCCGGTCGGGGCGCCAGATTCTGTCCCGGTTGCCCCTCTTCCAAGCCAGCTCTCTGTTGTGGCCTGGGAGTGCAGTGGAGGATGGCCCACGTGCTTGGGCCCTGCATGGGAGACCAGGAGGAAGCACCTGGCTCCTGGCTTTGGATCAGCGCAGCGCTGACTGTAGCAGCCAATTTGGGGGGTGAACCAATGGAAGGAAGACCTTTCTTTCTGTCTCTCTCACTATCTAACTCTGCCTGTCAAAAAAAAAGGAAAGAAAGAAAAATAGAGGTTAGAAACCATGTATGGTGGCCAAGAATCTATTCTGAACAGAGGCTCTGTGCTCATCTTTGCAGTGTTTCCTCCTGGTCTCCCGGGTGGGTGCAGGGCCCAAGCACTTGGGCCATCCTCCACTGCACTCCCGGGTCACAGCAGAGAGCTGGACTGGAAGAGGGGCAACCGGGACAGAATCCGGCTCCCCAACTGGGACTAGAACCTGGGGTGCCGGCACTGCAGGTGGAGGATTAACCTAGTGAGCCACGGCGCTGGCCAGAAGTTGCTTTTCCATAGCAAATGGCTCTTCCAGGGGAGAAACTGCTTACTTGTGATACTTCCTTCTGACTTTAAATGCACTACTCCACCCTGAATTCCTATGGCAACTTCGTATCTGCATTTGCTTCACACATACCACTAAACCCGATTGTTTCTCACCATAGATTGTCTGGATCCCTGTGAGGGAATTCAGAGACAACAGCACTGGAAGGGGCCTTAGAGCCCAGCCATCTCTGCATTTTGTACACATCTGAAAGTCCCTGCTGGGATGCCACATGATCTTGGAGCCAGCTGAGGAGGGCCTGAGACAGAGTAAGTGCCACAATTTCCTCTTCTCTCATCTCCTCACCCTGTGGCCAGCAGAGGCATTCCAAGGCCTGCAGTGGCCTCCTCCACCCAGGCTTCAGTGAGAACCAAAGGCCAGAGGAAGGAAGCACCCACTCCTTCCTGCACCAAAAAAGCTTCTCCCTATCTGAGATCGGTGCCCCTGCACAAGGATGGTCCTAGCAGCTGCCTGCGAGATCCCGTGGCAGCGGTACAGTCACGCCCACGAGGAGCTCAGAGCTGGGGACAGACACACGCCTTCCTCCTACACACGCAGGGTGACTAATGCACGGGAAAGAAATGAATGCCCTGAAAAGTACCGCAGAAGTCTCACACCTCACCCCTGCAAGGTGGAACTTCTCCCACCTGCTGCACACGCACCCCCTCCTACAGCGGCCCTGTTGCAGGCACGCAAATGCCTCCCTTCAGTCATTCTCAGCACCGTCTCCTCCATCCCACCTGAGGAGTCACCAAGCCTTGGTCACGACCCTCCTGAGAGTCCCTCCTGCTCATCCTCACTTCTCCACCCTGAGTGGGGACGTGGCCCCAGCTGCCAGCCACTCCCGCTGCTCCACTCCTGACTGGTGGGATCCATCCTCCACACTGCAGATATGACCGTGTTTCCCCATCTCAAACCCCAGACTACTCCCACCACCCTCTGAGCAGCATGCAGGCACTGCCCCCCTGCCACGGCCCATCCAGCCCTCCACCCTCGCCGCACCCCACCCCTGCTCAGGCCCCTGTTTCCCCTGCCTAGAACCTGCCCCCAGCCAACTGAAGCAGTCGTAGGTCTAATGCCCTTTCACACCCAGGCCGAGCTCTGCTCCCGGAACTTTCACTGTCTGCTGGACTCCACAATAACTCTCTCTCTCTCTTTCTTCCTCCCTTTCTTTTTTAAAGCCTTATTTATTTATTTAAAATTTATATTTATATTTATTTTATATATTTAAATATATTTATATATTTAAAATATATTAAAATACATTATTATATGAATTAAATATATTAAAATATATTTATATATTTAAATTTATATTTATATTATATTTAGATTTAAATTATATTTGAATTGATATTTATTTTAAAGCCTTATTTATTTATTTCTTTACAGAGAGAGAGAGGCAGAGAGAAAGAGAGGTCTCCCATCCTCTGGTTCACTCTGCAGATAGCCACAATGGCTGGGCTGGCCCAGGATGAAGTCAGGAGCCAGAACCAGGCCATAGCAGAGAGCTGGATAGTAAGTGGAGCAGCCGGGATTCGAACTAGCACCCGTATGGGATGGCAGCATGGCAGGCAGCAGCTTTACCAACAATGTCACGATGCCTCCTCCTCCCCTTATATTGATTTATTTGAGAGGCAGAGCGACACACACACACACACACACACACTCACACACACATCTTGCATTTGCTGGTTCACTCCCCAAAGGGTCACAATGCCCAGGAAGAAGCCAGGAGCCTGGAACTCCATCAGGGTGGCAACTGCCCAAGCACCTGGGCTGCCTTCCAGTGCCTTTCCAGGAGCTTAGCAAGAAGCGGGATGGGAAGCAGAGCAGACAGGACTCAAACCAACACTCTAAACGTTGCATGCCAGCCTCATAAGGGTGGCTTAACCCGCTGCACCATGCACGCCCCAACAGCATTCATATCTCCCCTCACCCCACACACACACACCCATCCCACCAAATCACCACTGTTCTCTCCCAGAAATTGGGTGCTCTAAGAAAGTAATTACTGCTTGGCCAATCTGGCTTCCCCCATCTGCATGTTTGAGAGAGGACCCATGAACACAACACAATCAGGCAGGTTGGCCGCGGGGGAGACCCCGAGAGATCCTGTTGACTCTGGAGCCCAGCGCCTGGCACCACGTCGGCCTGGCATACAGTGGGCCATCTTGAAGGACTAGGAGAGGCATGACTGAGTCGGGAGGCCACGGTCAGGGCACATCCCGGCAGAGATGGAAAAGCGCCCGGCGCTGCCCTTGAGCGCCTAAGGGAGGGGGCGGTGCCCGGCGCGGGGCGGGGAGGGGCGGGGCGCGCGCCCGGAGCCCAGGGTTGGGGTCGGGCCTGCGGGGAGACACGGGGCCGCGATGCTGCGGAATTTCACTTTCGCTTTGGAAAAGGCAGAGGCGACGGGGAGGTCCCCAACGACGGCGGCCGGGCCCCCGGGAGTTAATCCGAAAGTGCCGCTAGCTCGCCGGCCCGACGCACTGCACGTGGCACCGGGAAGCTGATGCAGAGAGAGACAGAGAGAGAAAGCAAGAGACCTGAATCTCGGGAAAGTCCTGCCGCGCCTCCGCGCAATTATAAAAATGTAGGCTCGGGGCCGCCAGCAGCATCCGCCCTCACCTGCTGCGCCCGCCCGCACGCGTCCAGCCTCCTGCTCAGCGTCCGCGTTGACCGCTCAGCATGTGCTCCCTGCGCGGTGAGTAGCGGCGCGTACCGGCTCGCCGTGCTGGGGAGGGGCGGCCGCAGGGCCCGCGGGGTAGAAACTCAGCCCTGGCTGAGCCGAGACCTCTGACCACCCGCGGTCTCCGCCGAAGGGACAGGCTGCGGCGAAGGAGGATCGGGCGCTCCCAGTGCGCTTCACAGGCATGGTCTCTTCTCATCCGGCCTATGAATTATGCCCATTCCATAGATGAGATGCTGAGACCCAGGGAGGGAGGTGGCTTGCCTTTGGCAGCTCAGCTACAATCACCCACTGATTGCCCTGGCCTGTTTCCCTGTTGTGGCCCTGGGTGCGCACCCAGTGCAGCATCAGGGCTCCAGTACCCTAGCTCAGCGCTCCAGGGTTGGAGAAAGTGCTGGTAGAACAGTGCGCAGGTAGGTGGGTGCCAAGAGCGGTGGGCGATGATGGCCAGAGAGGCAGGGTGGCAGAGGCAGGCAGCATGGCTGGCAAGCTTAGCCGCCCCTTCGCTTCCCTTGCAGGCCTCCTCCTTGTGTCCATGCTTGTCCTTCTGAACGGCCTCAGTCTGGCCAGGAACCTGCCTGTGGCCACACCGGACCTGGGACTATTCCAGTGCCTTAACCACTCCCAAAACCTGCTGAGAGCCGTCAGCGACACGCTACACAAGGTGAGCTCACCGCCAAGTCTGTCTGCCCACTTGGCAGTCTCTCTGGCTAGGGGGCTTCTCTTTGGGTCCCCGAAATTGTGGAAATCCACCCCCGGCTGTCAGAAGGCAGGGAGGGAGCCGTATAAGTGACTCAATTGTTAGCTAAAGAGTCAAAGAACTCGTGTCTCCAAAGAGAGGAAGAATGGCAATAAATTATGGCATCTGTTCCGCGCCGTCTACACAGAGGAAACGTGGGTATTTATGGTGTTCCCTGCAGCCTGCCAAGGCAGAAGGAATCGTGTCGGCTCTACAGTGGCCTTGACACCCCTTCTCAGTGCAGGCGCCTCTTCTGTACGGCCTAGAGTCGTGCCACCCACTGCTCACCGGCTGAGGAAGCTGGGTATCCAGGAGCACCGGACAGTGCACGTCCAAGCTTCATTTTCTAGCGGGAGAGAAAGCAAATATTTACAGTTGCATTCTGTTTTTTTGAGGTTTTATATTTGAATACAAAATTTTTTTTCTTTTCATTTTAAAACTGTTCCAGGAGCTTTTGCGCCAAAGCTAGAGCCGAGACTGGTGCTTCAAAAGGTGTCCCTTTGTCTTCCTGCAGCTCAGTAAATCTATCTTGAGTATTTCTAGTGGGTTGCCTTGTTAAAATAGTAAAGTAAGCCCCATGCCACAAGACTTTTAAGAACTCCTGTCTTCCCTTCTGATCTTCTGCAATGTGCTGCCAGTTGCTCCTGACAATTCGATCAATTCTAATTAAGAAGAGGGCTCAGCCAGCAAGGCAGCAGTGATAGGTGCCTTGTTTGCTAGAGAAAGGGTCTGTGTGGATAAAAGCATCGGTGTGGGCAGAATTTACATGGATGCTTCACGTGATGCTATGTTGAAGGTCGGCAGATCGCAGGACTGATTTGATATTGTTGAACTGCTCCTTTGTCGAAGTTGTTGGAACAAGCCAGCTGGCTGCTGCCGAGAACGGGGACGGGGGGGACACATGTGCAGGGGATGCAGAGGCTGTAGCCAGCCCACATCTATCTAGTTTGACTCATATGTTTATGTTTTTGAGTTGGATGCCATTGAAAGATCGAGCCTTTCATGGAAGACTCTAACTCTTCAGTTCCCTTAAAAACTGCAACATGGGATCCACATCTCCAAACCTGCTCAAAGCAGTGGTTGCCCAGTGCTGCGACACCCCCAGGTGCGCTAGCCTCCTGAGGCTGCCGTCACAAGTTACTCCTGCCTTGGCGCCTTAAACACACAAAGGTGTCATCTTCCAGCCCTGGAAGTCAGAGGTCCAAAGTGGGTCTTACTGGGCTAACAGCAAGGAGTTGGTGGAGCTGCACCCCTTCCTGGAGGCGCTAGGGGAGGAGCTATGTTCTTGCTTTTTCTGGCTTCTGGAAGCTGCTGCATTCCTTGACTCCAGGTCCTCTTTTATCTTCAAAGCATGGTCTTCCGCATGCTACACTACCTTGAACTGATTCTTCTGCCTCCTTCTTCCACTCACAAGGACCTGTGATTACACTGGGACCACCCACATAATCCAGAATAATCCCTCCACTGATTGGCAGTTCCGCTGATTGGCACCCTGAATGTCACCTGCACCTTCCCCTTTGCTGTGTCAGGTTCCAGGCATTGAGAGGTCTTGGGTGGCGGGGCGGTGAGGGAGCATTAGATTAGCTGCTACAGTCAGCAATGTTGCCACTTGTGCCCAGCCCTGTGCTGCACTTCCAGGCCTTGAAACAAGGCTCCAGCAGTTCCCTCTGCCTGAAATCACACCCTCCCCCAGCCCCTCAGCCTGCTGATCCCCTCCTGCACACGTCCCATCTGCCAGAAGTCCTGGCTTCTCTGTCCCCCCTCTTTAGCACCTTCATGCCCTTCTCACCTCCTGACCCATCACTACTCTCTTGGGCCCTTGCCTGACAGTGCAGCTGGACTCAGAATTGAGGGGACCCTAACACAGTCCTCTTCCTTGGCGTGTTCACGCCAGACTCGGTGAATGGCAAAATGATCTCCATTTTCAGTGAGAACACTGTTGACGTCACAGAACTAGTCGACAGTTTTCCCAGAGCATCTCCATGTGTGTATGTGTTTGTGTGGGTGTGTGGACTGTAAGGTAAATACCAGCTGGTCTTCAGCTTATATCCATCCGGCTGTGACCTTATCAGTTCCCCGCTTGGAATGTCATACTTGAAAAAACAGTCATAAAACACAAGCACTTTGAACAAAGAAAAAGCTGTTGTTAGCAGAAGCAGGTGTCACTGTGTGGCGTGGGACGGGGCAGCCCGGCCTTGGGAAATGTTTTATCGTGTTGCTGTAATAGGAAAGGGTGGTGTCTGAACATAAGGGTCCTAGGTAGAAAGCAAGGAGGGGGAGGGAGAGAATGTAAATGGCCTGTTTCCTGTTGTTTTAGGAAGAGCTTAAATTTCCTGCAGGTCAAAAGAGATGGAGGTCAGAGGCAGCCCAGCCAGCTCCAGCCTTGCTAGCACCCTGGGGCTCCAGTCTCATGGGAAGCCAGGAGCCTTATTAATGTTAGCAAACTGAAGTTCTCCTTATGTTTATTATAGGCCAGACAAACTCTAGAATTCTACTCCTGCACTTCTGAAGAGCTTGATCATGAAGATATCACAAAAGATAAGACCAGCACGGTGAAGGCCTGCTTGCCACTGGAGCTAACCAAGGTACAGAGGCCTCTCCTCCCAAAGCGCGGACTACAGTTAGAAGCTGGGCCACTCCAAACCTCAGCTGCTTCCCACATGTGCTTGTTTCTGATGTCCATCATCATGGGACTTCAAAAGATCCTGCTTTAGAAGTCTGATTTCAGGGAAAATTTATAAAAGCAAATATGTTTTTGGGGGCCGGTGCTGTGGCTCACTTGACTAATCCTCCGTCTGCGGCACCGGCATCCCACATGGGCACTGGGCTCTAGTCCTGGTTGCTCCTCTTCCAGTCCAGCTCTCTGCTGTGGCCTGAGAAGGCAGTGGAGGATGGCCCAAGTGCTTGGGCTCCTGCACCCGCATGGGAGACCAGGTGGAAGCACCTGGCTCCTGGCTTCAGATCGGCACAATGCCGGCCGTAGCAGCCATTTGGGGGGTAAACCAATGGAAGGAAGACCTTTCTCTCTGTCTCTCTTTCTCACTGTCTAACTATCTGTCAGATAAAAAAAATATGTTTTTTACAACAATGTGAGCATATTTAACACTCCTGAACCATCTTCTTAAAAACAGTTAAGATGTGGGGCAGGTGTTTGGCCTAGCAGATAAGACACCCACTGGGAAGCTCGCATCCCATATTGGATTGCCAGAGTTTAAGGCCAAGTTCTGTTCCCAGTTTCAGCTTCCTGCTAGTGCACATCCTGGGAGACAGCAGGTGATGGTTTCGGTGATTGGGTCCCTGCCACCCACGTTAGAGACCTGGACAGAGTTCCTAACTCCTGGTTTTGGCCAGGCCCTAGTTGTTGCATGCCTCTGGGCAATGAATCAGCAGATGGGGGTGGGGGAAGGGAGCCCTCCATCTGCCTCTGTCTCTGTCTCTCAAAAAAATACATAAAAAATGATGAGTTTTGTGTTGTGTGTTTTACGATAATTAAAAAACTCTGTGTTTGAGATGAACCATCAGAAAGATTTATATTAAGGATTAACATCTTTGATATATGCCTGTTCTCTTTAGAATGAGAGTTGCCTGGCTTCCAGAGAGACCTCTTTAATAATTGTAAGTCAAAACTGAAAGGGTTATGCCCATTTGATGAATTCATACTATTGAGGGGGTGTTATTATTTTCTTCTAGAATGGGAGTTGCCTGTCTTCTGGAAAGACCTCCTCTATGGTGGTAAGACACACCACTGTTTCCTCAAGTGCAAAGTGGGGAAATGTTTGTAGGCTGTCTCAATGACTCCTTCCCCATTTTGTCATGTCACCCAGACCCTGTGCCTTAGTAGTATCTATGAGGACTTGAAGATGTACCAGGTGGAGTTCATGGCCATGAATGCAAAGCTTCTGATGGATCCTAAGAGACAGATCTTTCTAGATCAAGACATGCTGGGAGCTATTGAAGAGCTGATGCAGGTAAGGCCTCACCCTCTCCGTGACAGCACCTTCCTCATTCTGAAGACGGCCAGCCAAGGTCCCTTCCTCAATTAAGAGAGGCCCGAAATCCATTCCCTGAAAGCCAGGCAGAACTTCACTTGCAGGGAGAAAGCCTTAAGAGCGGCTTCTAGCAGAGGGCACCTGTGAGCTGACCATACTAGGAGGTCAGCCTCCATTTGTTGACCACATGGTGTACACAAGGCTCTCTGTAGATGTTTTCATGAGTTTTCAACATCATCCCCACAACAATTGGGATTTGCACAAAGGAGGAAACTAAAGTTTAGGAGGTTAAATCACTCGTCGGAGGCCACTCAGTTCATAAGAGGTAGAAGCAGGTTGTAAACCTCCAGAAGAGGATTCTGCTACCCTCACCTTCTCACTCAACTCTGAGGGCTCCAGGATGGGCTGGCGAGGGATCAGCTTGCATATTTACAGATATTGCTGGAAAAGGCAGGCAGGGCTGGTACCTGCTTTGGACCCATTATGAACCAAAATATAAACAGAAGACCAAGAAATCACCTGAGGACCTCTACATGTCCTCATAGGCAAGCACTTGCCTTGTAGTGTGCTTTGTCACCATGGTACAGAATGCTAATATAAAACAGAAATACACACATGGGGGAAGGGAGTGCCTTGGTGACGAGAGCATGGGATGAAACTGTGGTGGCAGAAATTGCTGTCTGAAAAGTAATATGTTCTCTCATTTATTTATTTCATTTTTTTATTTGTATGTATGAAGTGAACTTCAAGTGAGTATCAAAGTATGTTTTCCATCCAGAAAGTTGTAGCTGATATTTTGTTTTGAGGGCCAGAAGTCATGTTTTGGGCACTTGAATCAATTCTACCTGTAACCAGACAATGTCCCCGTCACTTAATTTCTCAAACTGCAGTTTCTTTCTCTGTAAAATGGGATGATTTTGCCTCTCCTACCTTTCTTTTATGTGTGTGTGTGTGTGTGTGTGTGTGTATAGTTTGGTGAGAAACAATTGAGAATATTGTTCAGTGTGCAAATAGGTCTTGCATTGTGTTATCAAATCAAAGGGCTAAAATTGGAGTAGCCACTGCCAAGTTTATCTGACACACGGCTCACTTCTTAACAAATGGATCTGTTGCTGATACAGAGGTCAGATCAGTAGCATTCCATCCCTCCTGTGTTCTAAAAAGGACTGGGCTTCTTAATGTAACCTGGATAAAAATTAATTAGCTGCTGCAGCAGATGTCATTTTACCAGAATTCTGTCTTTCTGAAATGGAGCTCCTGCTGGTGACTTTCTAGAGAGCTTTAAGGCTCTTTCCATAGCTTACCCAGGATGCATGTATTTGGATAGTTGGTATTTCCTTTCTCAGGTTCTGCCGGCCAACCAGCTGGGACTAGATCTGGGTTGAGCATGGACGTCTAGTAAGGGCCTGGGTTGCGGGCTGTAAGACATGTATTGACTTCACCCGTTTTCACAGCTGAATGTTTTATTTTGGAATACCATCCACCATATTGTCATGCTCTGTGTTCATTCTCGTAGGCCTTGAATTCCAACAGTGAAGCTGTGCCACAAAACCCCTCCCTTGAAGAGCTGGATTTCTACAAAACAAAAATCAAACTCTGCATTCTTCTGCATGCTTTCAGAATTCGTGTGGTGACTATTGATAGGATGATGAGCTATCTGAGTTCTTCCTAAAAGCCTGGGTCCCTGCCCAAAGTCATGTTTATAAAAATTAGAAGGAATGTGGGTTGAGAGTTGGGGAGGGAGGGTTGACCTGGTCCTGCTGAAGCTCCCACAGGAGTTCTCCTTCTTCTGTGTGCGTTAATGTACCATGCAGCATTTGAAGGATGACCCCGTGCCTTGGCAGGAACACAGTTTCTGTGTACATTGTTTTCAAGTGTCTGTGAGCAAATTGCCCAGCGGGAAACATGCCCACCCTGATTGGGTTTTTCACACCCTCTATTAGAAGAGCAAGAACCTATAAGCTATTTCTGTTCCCTAGTGTTTATAGCAACAAACACTTAAGCATCATTTATTTAAAAGCTATTTATTGATATAATTTTATATTTATGAAAGCATGTGAAATAACTTATATTTATTTATGTTATATTTATTTAAAATATTTATTAAGTGGATTTAAAAAATACCTACTAAATGTTGTTCTAAAAATAAACTGATGGGATGAAAATAATCCTTTTGTTTTTCTAAAGTGATTAGAACACATTCAGTATTAAAATACACATTGTGGAAATGCTGAAAACTCCGATGAAGTTTGAACAAAATGACCTTAGAAACAATGTCACAATGTTCTTAACTATCTCCTGCTGTCTCTTAATCTCCTGTTTTAAAAGGAGCCTAGTCAGAATAGATATGGTTTAATATATGAGGCAAGCAAGTGACTTGGTTTCTGAAGTTTGCTACATTATTTTTGCAAAACACCTGAGTCTAAAAGTAAAATACATAAAAATACTTCTCTGTCAATAGCAGGTCCCTAATGCATTGTACATTAAACAAATAACAGTGTCATATTCTTCAACTGGGCAAAATGTTCCTAAGAAGTCTTCAGTTAGGTTACTCTAGTTTTTGAACTCTTTTGGGCTCTCCCAGGGAAGTTCTTTTTTCAAATTACATATGGCAAAACTCTCCATTTGCTTCACGTTACATAGAACTTTTGCTGGACCATGTGGATAAGCGCCTTGCTTTAGTTTAAAAGATGCACCCTTCATGACCTGAATAGTGAATTCATCTTTTTTAAATTCTTTAAACCATGGGAATTTAAAAGATTCATGCCTTGGTCCATTGTGCACTGATATAAAAGAATACCTAAATCAGGTGGCTGAGAGAGAACAGAAATGCATTTCTCAGGGTCCTGGAGGGTGAGAGTCCAAGATTATTGAGGACCTCGCTGCTGTGTGGCCACGGGCAGAAAGCAGGAGGGCAAGATCAGTGGTATCCATCCACTGATGAGGACAGAGCCACCATGCCCTAACCACTTCCCGAAGGAACCACTTCTTACTACTGTCACAGGAGTGACAAGGGACATTGTCACAATGGATAAGCCGTATTCAAGCCAGGACAATTCACCTGACAATGCCATGTAACTCTAGTGTTTGGATAATTCTACCCCTCATTAATATGAAGAGGCTCTATATAAATATTTGTGTATATGTTCATAAATATTTATATTCCTAGAGTAACTTCTCTTCAGATGTCTGTCCCCACCGAATACCAGTCCTCAAGCTGGTGAACTGGGAAGGGAAAGTGTGGTCACCCCACACTTCGAATAACTAACTTCTCCCTTTTCAGATCCTCACTCCCAGATTCAAATAGACAGAACTCACCAGAAGCCACAGCCCACCCCATGCCTCATTCCCTGAGGGCTTCCTCCTCCTGTCTGAGCGACCTCAAGTGCTCCACAGACAGGGCTTTCCTTCCCTTCAGGAGTCTACCTTGGGATCTCTGCCCCCAGATCTCACCGGGCTGTGGTGTGCCTGTCCCTCGCCACTGAGAATGGCACCAGCTGCTGTCTGGACACAGAAACAGGAAGGGGCAAGCAGCTGGTGTCTTACACAGACAGGGTTTATGCAGAGGCATACAGGTGTGCTTTGGTTCTAGAAATTACCATGACATCAGCTTCAAAACCATGACTGGCCCAAGAAATGTCTTCATGATTAATTCCATTTTTTATTACATGGTACATTTTCCACTTTTGGTTTTTTCCTTCTGAGCCTGGGTTTGCATTGTTCCAGGTGTGTAGCATGACCAAGCAGGTTGTTGTCTCCCTGCCTCAGTCTGTTTCTCTGAAGTGAAGGTAACTGACCCCACCTCAAAGGATGAGAGCAAGGGGGTTCAGTGAGACCTGGGCAAAGCATGGCCTTGTGCTGCTGCAGAGTCAGCTCATGGGAAACGTTAGCCGATGGTGAAGATCATGACCAGTCTCTGGGCCTGGTCACCAAGCCCCCTTTGCTGCTCTTTTGTCACTGGTGGAAGCCCCAACACTATAGGGTCCACCTTATGATGCTTTGGTGAAGATTAAGTTAACACAGCAGGGTTAAAATGGGAGGCTACTTGTTCATGAAACTTGGGTATAAAGTTCACTGGTGTTAGAGACCCGAGACCCAAGTAGCTGGATTCCTGCCACCCATGTTGGAGACCTGAATTGATTTCCTAGCTCCCGGCTGTTGCCTAGCCCAACCTAGCACTGTCCTGGCCATTGAAAGTATTTGTGAGTGAACCAGAAAATGAAATCCATTCTCTTTATTTCTTTCTCTCTCTCTGTGTGTGTGCGTGCGTGTGTGTGGTATGTGTGCTCTGTGTGTGTGTGTGTGGTATGTGCGCTCTCTCTCTGTGTGTGTGTCTGTGTCTTGGGGTTTCTCAAATAAATAAGTGAATGAATAATTTTAACAACCTTATGTGAGTATTGTGATACAAGTTAAGCTGCAGCTTGGGATGCCCACACCCCATATCAGAGCACCTGGTTCAAGTCCTAGTACTCTGCACTTCTGATCCAGCTTCCTGCAAACACAGCTGGGAAGGCAGCAGATGATGGATCAAGTGCTTGAGTCCCTGCCACCCACATGGCAGGCCTAGATGGCGCTGGCTTTGACCTGGCTCACCCCAGGATATTGTGAGCATTTTGGGGAGTAAATCAGTAGATGGAAGATGTTATGTTTCTCTCTCTCTTCTCTCTCTCTGTCTCTCTGTCTCTGTCTCTCTCTCTTTCTCTGTGTTTCCCTTTCCCTCTCCCTCCCATTCCCTTTTTCTCTCCCTCTGTATGTGTGCATGTATCTTTCTCTTTCTATCACTCTACCTTTGAAACACATAAATAAATAACCCCTCCATTTTTTTCTTTTTAAAAAGGACTCTCTAACTTACCAAGAATTCTGAAAAGGAATACCACATTGGTTAACTATTATAACAATATACAATAACCAAGTTGTGAATTGGTTTAAGCTCAGGTATGACACTTGCAAAGCTCAGGCACAGAAAAAGAAGTGCTTGAAAACAAAGGAACAAGGTGGTGTCTGGCACAGTGGTTAAGATGTGCCCTTATCAGAGTGCCTGCGTTTGCATCCCAGTTCCACTCCTGATTCTAGCTCCCTGCTAGTGAGCACTGGGAGGCAGCAGGTGTAGCTCAAGTACTTAGGTTCCTGCCACCCACATCGGAGACACAGATTCAGTTGCTGGCTCCTGGCTTCAGCTGGGCCCCACTCTGGCTGTTATAGGCATTTAAGGAGATTAGTAGGTGAGATTTCTCTGTGTGTGTGTCTTTCAAATAAATAAATTTTTAAAACCTTAAAATAATTTATATTCAAATAAAATAAAAAACATTTTAAAATACATACATAAAGGAAGGTTTCTGGATTGAGACCAGATACATCTCACTCTCCCATCTGGGCTCAGCTCCTCCCCCCAACCCCACTTTTTGCTGTTTCAACTTCTCTGGCGCCACCCAGTGGCCCAGAAACCCTAAAGCTACAGTCTGGTCTAAAGTAGAGGAAGACACTGTCTCCCTCTTTGAGTCTTCCTGCCTGCCTGGAGCCTGGCGTGTCCAAGACACAGGACTTTTTGCATTTATTTCACAGACACTCACAGTCACAAGGCTTCGAAGCGTGTGAGCTGGATCAAACCCTTTCTCTGACTCCACACTCACACCCTGAGATGAGGGCAACTCCGTGTTTCCTGCTGTATTTGCTTGAGCCCAAGGTTATTAATAACCAAGCCACACATTCTGTAATAGACATGCACTATTCCCAATGACACCGCTTGATTGCAAGTCAGTTCTCATTAGAATCGGTTCCTGCTCACCTCCCAGCACAACCAGGACCTCAGCAGAGGTGATGTCGGTCCAGCAGCTGCGTAGGTTCTGGGCAGCGGCGCTGCTCCGCTCCTTTTCTTGCCGTTTCGTGGTCATCCTGCACTTGCAGGTTGTGTTGTCTTCTGTCCTGTCCGGGACTACATGGCCACCACTAATCTCCATCTGCAGAGAAGCACTGGCACTTTATCCATGCTTTCCCCAGCTTGCCAGCAAGAGCAATCCTCGGCGTGTCTCTTAACACGGTCTAACCTTTGCACCATCTAAAAGCAGATAAGAAATTCAATAGATCCTCTGAAGACTCCACTCATCTGTAGCCATTTACAATGAAAATATACTCTCCTTATTTAAAAACTGCACCTTTGTGTTTTTTTCATTTTAACATGATTTTTTTCTAGATTTTTTTTTTTAGCTAAGTCATACAGTTCAAATAGTTCAACAATTTTTGTTACAGAAACAAAAACAAAAAATCACAAAAACAAAAAATCAACAACAACAACAACAACAAATAACAGCATCTCCAGATCCAGTTCCTGTTTCTCCAAAGCAGCATTTCAACTCCTTCAGCTGGTTACTTTGATTACTGATCTTCATGGCTCTAAATAACATGTTCTCAACTGCTTTATTTATTTATTTTTTTTACTTCTCTTTATAGATGAAGATTTAGTTCTCTTTCACCTATCCTAGACACAAGGTTACTTGCCCAATTCTTTTCTTTACTGGCCTTCTTTATTTACTTTAATTTTCTAATTCATTTAACTTTAACTATCCCCTAAGAATGTCAATGTCCTCTTAAGATGTTCAACCATGGTAGATACTCTATCACTTCACACTCTTCCAAGAGTCTCTTTTGGGACCTCAGGTCTGCTGAAATCTAGCCTGATTGTTTGCAGCCTACTGCTCAGATATTATCTCAAACTTTCCCGATGCTTCTCTCCTGGGATAGATTTCCTCATTTCTGAATCCCATTATTCCTTTTAGAATGACTTATGGAAACAGATCCTGCAGGAGCTTCCTGAGAAAGGTGCAGGAGGCAAATGCTTCAAAGTTTGCTTTTTTTTATAGATATATAATGCTTTTATTTAAAGAATACAAATTTCCAAAATACAGCTTATAGATTACAATGGCTTCCCCCCCCCATAATTTCCCTCCCACCCGAAACCCTCCCCTTTCCCAAGCCTTCTCCCCTTGCTTCACATCAAGATTCATTTTCAATTCTCTTTATATACAGAAGATCAGTTTACTATATATTAAGTAAAGATTTCAACAGTTTGCCCTCACATAGCAACACAAAGTGAAAAATACTGTTGGAGTATTAGTTATAGTATTAATTCACAATGTATAGCACATTAAGGACAGAGATTCTACATGATATATGTTTTTTAAATTGATTAATTTTCTATGCAATTTCCAATTTAACACCAAGATTTTTTTTTCATTTTTAATTATCTATATACAGAAGATTGATTCAGTATATACTAAGTAAAGATTTCATCAGTTTGCACCCACACAGAAACACAAAGTGTAAAATACTGTTTCAGTGCTAGTTATAGCATTACTTCACATTGAACAACACATTAAGGACAGATCCCTCATGAGATGTAAGTACACAGTGACTCCTGAAGTTGATTTAACAATTTGACACTCTTGTTTATGGCGTTGAGAATCTCCCTAGGGTCTAGTCATGAGTTGCCGAGGCTATGGAAGCCTTTAGGGTTTGCTGAATTCAATCTTATTCTGACAGGGTCATAGTCAAAGTGGAGGTTCTCTCCTCCCTTCAGAGAAAGGTACCTCCTTCTTTGATGGCCCCATTCGTTCCACTGGGATCTCACTCACAGAGATCTTTCATTTAGGTCTTCTTTTTTTTCCAGAGTGTCTTGGCTTTCCATGCCTAGAATATTCTCATGGGATCTTGAGCCAGATCTGAATGCCTTAAGGGCTGATTCTGAGGCCAGAGTGCTATTTAGGACATCTGCCATTCTATGAGTCTGCTGTGTATCTCGCTTCCCATGTTGGATCATTCTCTCCATTTTTGATTCCATCAGTTAGTATTAGCAGACACTAGTCTTGTTTGTGTGATCCCTTTGACTCTGAGACCTATCAGTGTGATCAATTGTGAACTGAAATTGATCACTTGGACTAGTGAGATGGCCTTGGTACATGCCACCTTGATGGGATTGTATTCGAATTCCCTGGCACATTTCTAACTCCATCATTTGGGGCACGACTGATTGAGTATGTCCCAAATTGTACATCTCCTCCCTCTCTTATTCCCACTCTTATATTTCACAGGGATCACTTTTCAGTTAAAATTTAAACACCTAAGAATAATTGTTTGTTAATTACAGAGTTCAACCAATAGTACTAGAATAAAAAAATACTAAGATGGATAAATTATTACATTGTACAACAACAGTCAGCACAAGAGCTGATCAAGTAACTGTTTCTCATAGTGTCCATTTCACTTCAATAGGTTTCACCTTTGGTGCTCAATTAGTTGTCACCGATCAGGGAGAACATATGATATTTGTCCCTTTGGGAATGGCTTAATTCACTCAGAATGATGTTTTCCAGATTCCTCCATCTTGTTGCAAATGACCGGATTTCATTGTTTTTGACTGCTGTATAGTATTCTATAGAGTACATGTCCCATAATTTCTTTATCCAAATGTATGCTTTGAATTCCCTGTGATCTTTTGCTGTGAGGTTCCCTTCGTTTACCTTCTTTCATGTTGATGGCCGTGTTTCTGTGTTTCTGTGTGTAACACATCTTTAAGCATCTTTTGCAGGGCTGGACGAGTGGCAACAAATTCTTTCAATTTCTGTTTGCAATGAAAGGTCTTTATTTTACCTTCATTCACAAATGAGAGCTTTGCAGGATATAATATTCTGGGCTGGCAGTTTTTCTCTCTTAGTACCTGGGCTATGTCTCGCCATTCCCTTCTAGCTTGTAGGGTTTCTGATGAGAAGTCTGCTGTGAGTCTAATTGGAGATCCTCTGAGAGTAATCTGACGTTTCTCTCTTACACATTTTAGGATCTTTTCTTTCTGTTTCACTGTGGTGAGTTTAATTACAATGTGTCGTGATGAGGATCTCTTTTGGTCATGTTTCCTAGGGGTTCTATGAGCTTCCTGTACTAGGATGTCTCTGTCCTTCTCCAAAACTGGGAAATTTTCTGCTATTATCTCACTAAAAAGGCCTTCTAATCCTTTCTCCCTCTCCATGCCTTCAGGAACTCCTAGAACTCGAATGTTGGGTTTTTTAATAGTATCCTGTAGATTCCCAACAATATTTTTTAGATTTCTAATTTCCTCTTCTTGTCTTTGGTTTGACTGTATAGTTTCCTGTGCTCTGTCTTCTAAGTCCAATATTCTCTCTTCTGCCTCACCCATTCTGTTTGTAAAGCTCTCTAATGTGCTTTTCATTTGATCTATTGAATTCTTCACTTCATTATGATTTCTCGTCACTATCACAGTTTCATGTTCTACTAGTTGTTTCATTTCAGCTTGATTTCTCCTTAATATTTCATTTTCACAAGAGAGATTTTCTACCTTGTCCATTAAGGATTTCTGTAGTTCAAGAATTTGTTTTTGAGTACTTCTTAGTGTGCTTATCAATTTTTTGAAATCTGCTTCTTGCATTTCTTCTATCTCATCATCTTCGTAATCTTGAATTGGGGTGTCTTTTTCATTTGGGGATGCCATAGTGTCTTCCTTGTTCTTATGACCTCGGTTTTTGCGTTTGTTGTTTGGCATATTGGTTTCTTCACTGTGGTGTTTTTTTCTTGTTATACTATGACTATAGATTAAGTGGACTGTCTGCTTTTGATGGAGCCTTAGAGGCTTGAGATGGGTGTGGCCTGAGAGCTCTGGTTCCTCAGGGTTGAGGGTGTGTCAAAGGAGACACTCCCAGGTTAGGCGTGGTAAATCTCTCTCTGTTACTTTTTTTTTTTTTTTTTTGGTTCAAAAGGGAAGTAATTCCATACAGCTGAATGGAATTGGGGGTGGTTAGCAGGCGAATGATATACCCACAGGAGCCAGAGCTCTTTCCCAAGGACCAGAGAGGGAATCTTGCGGCCCTTAGTGTGGGCTCAGATTCTCCTGTAGCCTCCCACTGGGCTGCCAAGGCTACTGAACTGTAGCGTCTCTGGAGAGTACTCACATGAATTCGTGATTTCCGTGAGTTCTCTCCCCCACCGTCTCTTTTTCCACAGTCTCAGTTCATTAGCACCACACATTCATTAAGTTCTAATCTCCTGTTATTTCACCCCTCCCACCCAGAGTCAGGCTTTTCTGCTAGGCTCGGGGCCGGTGCCGACCCAAGGTCGCCCTGCTTATGACATATTCCAAAATGGCGCCTGCTCTCTGTCTTGCTCACCTTTGAGAGGTGAGCGGAGAGAGAGAAACTCGTGTCCATATGGGTCACTTTTTTTTTCCCCTCTCTCTCTCTCTCTTCTAGTTAGCCTGGTGAATTTTTCCCCACAGGGTTTCAAGCCTTGTTCACTCTAGTCTCCTCTTTCAGCTTCCCTGCTGGTATCTTGGGCTATTGAGGTTCGGCTCACCTCGCGTTCCAGCGCTGGTGTGTTGAATCTGCTGCTGGTGTCCCAAACTGCGGGGTTCCCACGCTCTCCACGCATGTCCACTGTGGATCACCAGTTCCGGAAGGGTTTCCTCTGCTGTATCTTCCCCTACTCTTCCTTGAACCTGCAGTATCTCCACTTTTATTAAACTGTCTCTCCCCAGACTATCGGTGTGCTCCCTTCCTATTCCGCCATCTTGCCGCTCTCCCATTTTAACATGATTTGTCATGCCAGCAACTTTTAAAATATCTTTAAGCAGAGATTGAAAGGTGTCTTTCATATGACATGGAACTGTTAGTGTATAATATTCACGGTGAATATCCAAGTAATAACACTGTTTTGCTAGGCAGCACAAATTAAGATGGAATAAAAAAGAACTCACACACCAAAAATAATTAAATGACTCAAAAAGAAAAAGGGACAGCTTTGCCCTTTCCCACTTCTGTTTCTTTATCTGAACCCTAGCACCACACCCAGGCAGATATTCCCCCAGGGTGACTGAATCCCAGTGTCAGCACTTGGGTAGAGATCACATTCAACTGAAAAGGCGCAGGGTGGCAATAGTTCTCCCTGAATTGTACTGAACTTGTAATCTCTGTTGCTCCATTAGGTACTGGGTCATAGACTCAGGAGAGCATGTTAGTCATGCAAGCCATTGGTCCCATAAAAAACACTAGCCCTATCATTAAGCTAGTTTTCCTACTGTCACATTATTTAGCTGTTGTACTATGGTATGGCAAAGCTCACTGTTTGCTGAGTCTCAAGGCACTGCAGAAACAAGGTACTTTTAAAAGTTCACGGACAATAGAATTAAAAGATAGGTGTATTTGGGTGCATTTTTTTTTTTTTTTTGAAATCCGGGCATACTTCTTGCACACAGTTTCCACTAACATTTTGATTTATTAAATATTTTAATTTAATTCCATTTTTCTTAGAACTTTCTGAAGCTCTTCATGGCATTGAAGTTCACCTCAAGGAGGTGAAAATAAAAGGGGATGAGAGGTGAGAGGAGCACGTGTTGAGTTCATCCAGGACCCTGATACCTAAGTTCATCTGCAGTGAGCAAGCTATCTTTTCGATTTTTATTGATACTCGTTTTTAGATTGGAAAAGCAGAGAGAGAGAAAAGTATGTGAGATCTTCTATCCAAATGCCCACAACAGCCAGTGCTGAGCCAAGAACTCAAGGACTTGGGCCATCTTCCACTGCTTTCCCAGGCCACAGCAGAGAGCTGGATCAAAAGTGAAGCAGCCGGGACTCAAATAGGTGTCTATAAGGGATGCCGGTGCCTCAGGCTGGGGTGTTAACCCACTGTGCCACAGCACCGGCCCCAAGCAAGGTCTTGAACCCAGACACTTCCATTTGGGTTGTGGGTCTCTCAAGTGGCATCTTAACCACTGTGTCAAACATGCCCACTCACCCAGTGATTTGTTTTTAATTTTTAATTTTTTTTATTTTTTTATTTTTTGACAGGCAGAGTGGACAGTGAGAGAGAGACAGAGAGAAAGGTCTTCCTTTGCCGTTGGTTCACCCTCCAATGGCTGCCGCAGATGGCGCGCTGCGGCCGGCGCACCGCGCTCATCCGATGGCAGGAGCCAGGTGCTAGGTGCTTTTACCTGGTCTCCCATGGGGTGCAGGGCCCAAGCACTTGGGCCATCCTCCACTGCACTCCCGGGCCACAGCAGAGGGCTGGCTTGGAAGAGGGGCAACCGGGACAGAATCTGGCGCCCCAACCAGGACTAGAACCCGGTGTGCCGGCGCCGCAAGGCGGAGGATTAGCCTGTTGAGCCACGGCGCCAGCCAAACCCAATGATTTGTTAATGTGAATCTAACATTTGTACTTGAACCCTCTTCCATGTCCCAGATTTCCTCTTTGACAACTTCCTAGATGGAGGAATGAGTTCTAAGGGGTGGCCCATGTACCCGTCTGCTTCATCGCTGGCAGTTACCACCGTCACTGGCCCACGTGTAACTAAGGGATACGAGAGGCATGGGAAAGGCATTCCAAAGTCGCTGAGCAGTAGAGCGCTGAACAGAGCACTTAACCCATCCCCACTGGTGCTACACGCATGCAGCCAAAGCTGCACTCTGCAGGACAGCAGGACCAGAGGGGCGAGGCAAACTCCCTTCATGTCCAGCAGCTTCCCCACTTGTGCAGCTCAGAGGAGCCATGTGGAGTCATCCCTGGATGATACGTGATTCTGAGAAGGAAGTCCCGTATTCCAGAGTACAAAGGATGCAAAAATTGTCTTCACTGCCACTTGTGGTAATGGCAGGAAGCCTCTCTAATCCCATTTGCAGATGAGACACTGCAGGCCCACGTGGTTGGTGGAGAGACTGTCCCAGGCTCCCATCCGCAGCCTGAGAATTCCCAGGCAGGAACTGGAACCCTTGAGACCTCACTTGAAACCACTGCTTGCAGTGGGTTAAAGCCCTGGCCTGAAGCACTGGCATCCCATGTGGGCGCTAGTTCTAGTCCCGGCTGCTCCTCTTCTGATCCCGCTCTCTGCTATGGCCTGGGAAAGCAGTGGAAGATAGCCCAAGTCCTTGGGACCCTGCATCTACATGAGAGACCCGAAAGAAGCTCCTGGCTTCGGATTGGCGCAGCTCCAGCTGTTGCAGCCATCGGGGGAGTGAACCAGACTCTGTCTCTACCTCTCTCTGTAACTCTGTCTTTCAAAAAAATAACAGATCTTAAAAAAAAAAAAACTGCTTCTGCCTGCCTGTGGGCTCCAAAATGTGCTCACTGCACACATTGTTGCTGAGGCCTCCTGGAGGAGGTGGCAGAGTCAGGACTCATGGACCACAGCTCCCCAGCTTCTCCCCAGCACAGGAGGATGATGGTAAGGGGAGGTTGCTACTGGGCTCCCTGGCACCAACACAAAGAGTAGGCAGTGGGGGGACTGCGGTGCCACAGAGGCTGTGAGCACACAGAGCAGGTGCTGAACACCCAGCCAGTGGCATCAGGCTAAGTAGTCACCAGCCAGACAGCAGATCTGCCCCCAGGCCATGGAGGGAACCTTGTCACAGCACCCTCAAATGAACGTATCTGATGTCCACACTTCTCTGTCATTGGAGCCAAACAAAATCACATCAACTCTGCTACTGGCTGAGGTGACCCTCTATCTGAAGGGTTCCCACACTGCTTTCCGACTCCATTGACCTCCAGGGACTGGACTGGGGGTGCCTGGGGAGCCAGAGCTGTCACTTCTGTCCCAGAACTCAGGGCTTTTGCTTCTCTTATTCAAACCTTCAAATGCTATAGTGATGGGACAACTGCTCTCTCTGCTCTCCCACCTCTCTCTCTTCCCTCTCCACCCCCACACCACAGCCAAAGTTTTAACCAAAATACAAAAGAAAAAGCATGTTCTCTAAATGTTGCTGTCTGTTCTCCTCAGAATCCATGTCCCCCCAAAGTAATGTAAACATCATTGTTTGCTGTAATACAATATACTGTAAATTTCTCATTCAAAATTGGACTATTAAATTCAATTTTTAAATTTATTTTATGTGAAAGAGTTAGAGAGAGGCAGAGAGAAAGAGAGAGAGTTTTTTTATAAGATACATTTATTTATTTGAAAGTCAAAGTTACACAGAGAGAGAAAGAGAGGAAGAGAGAGAGAGAGAGAGAGAGAGAGAGAGAGAGATCCTCCATCTGCTGGTTCACTCCCCAATTGGCTGCAATGGCTGGAGATGCACTGATCAGAAGCCAGGAGCCAGGAGCTTCTCCCAGGTCTCCCACATGGCAGAGGCCCAAGGACTTGCGCCATCTTCTACTGCTTTCCCAGGTCATAGCAGAAAGCTGGATCAGAAGTGGAGCAGCCAGGACTCAAACCGGTGCCCATACGGGATGCTGGCACTGCAGACGGCAGCTTTACCTGCTACGCCACAGTGCCGGGTCCCTCTCCAATTTCTAAATGCATTAGAATTACCTGGGACTCTTTTGGAAGCAGCCTATCATGCCTGGGGACCCATCTCGCTGAGTTAATTGGTCTGGGAATCCACTCCTGGCTTCTAGATTTAAAAAATTCCCTCTTGTTTGTGCAGCCAAGTTGGGAACTACTTGTTTCCTCCATCCTTCTCTTTCAGACCAAACAGCTGTTTAATCAGAAGGCAAGGAGCCTCCTTCCAGTCACTTGCATTTAAATAGACCTAGAAGAGAACTTCAGGGAATTCATGACTCTCAAGAAAGAAATTAGGGAATCCTGGGTATTTCATCGTCCCCAGGTGACAAATCTCCGAATGTAGAAATGGCCATGGCCAAGGGGCCAGCACTGTGGTTAAGCCTCCACCTCTGGTGCCCACATCCCACATGGGCGTGGGTTCCAGTCCTGGCTGCTTCACTTACAATCTGCTCTCTCCTTGTGGCCTAGGAAAGCAGTAGAGAATGGTCCAAGTCCTTGGGCCCCTGCACCCACGTTGAGAGACTCAGAAGAAGCTCCTGGCTCCCGGTTTTGGGTCAGCCCAACTCTGACCATTGATCTCTCTGTAACTCTACCTCTCAAATAAATAAATAAATCTTTAAAAAAAAAAAAAAAGTCCACCCCTACTGACTGTGACAGGAGCTCCCTGTCCCCTCCAGAGTGGCGCTGGCCCTTTGTCGTGGTACTGCTGTGCTGTAATAAGGAAATATCAGCATTTGGATAATTTTTAAAGAATGGAAATTTATTTCTATTTTTTTTTTTTTTTGGATGTTTTTGGATTCTGGAAAGCCTGAGATCAAGCAGGAATCTAGGTGTCCCCAAATGACAGAAAGGCAGCGGGAGGAAAAGGTGCAACCTCGCTCGCTCCCTCTATCCCTCTGACAAGAGCCCTGATCCCCGGGTGGGCTCGCAGCCCAAGGAGCCAATCACCTCCTGCGGCCCCACCTCTAACTGTGTTACAGGGGCTGAGGTTTCCGCCTGAGCTTGGGGAGCGCCGCAAACACTGAAACCCCGGAGAAGCTCCCGCGCGTCCACACGAATCGAGCATATTCCTAAAAGGGCGGGGAAGCAGCCTCCAGCGCGCGCACGTGGTCTTGCAGGTGTGCGGGCAGGTGTGTCTGCCAGTGTGCTCGCCAGCGCGGGCGCGGGGCTGCCGAGAGCCAGCGGTTCCGTTTCTGTGGCCGGGACAGCGTTTGCTCGCTCCGGAATTTCATAGCGCGCTGGCCCCTCTGGGCTCAGCCGCGGCTCCCGGCTGCAGTGTCAGCCTCCGGGAGCGCCGCGCCCGGTACGCAAGCGGGTCCGTCCTGCAGGCGCCCCTGACCCGGTCCTCATCCCCATGCCCATGCCCATTCCATCTCATCCCGTGCCCTGTGCCGGTTCTCTTCCCCGTCCTCACTGGGAGCTCAGCGCGGAGCCCCACGGCTTCCCAGACAGCAGCAGCGGCGCAGCGTGGAGAGCGGGGAGCGCTGCTCCGGGGCTGGGGAGCTGAGAGCAGAAGGGCGGCGCCGGCTGGGGGCGACCGCACCCACCGCAGGCATGTGCAGGGCAGGCTGTGCCCCTCCCCAGTCCGCTGCTCCGGCTCTCGCCCGGACTGGCGACTCCGCTCCGGATCCACCGACCGAGCACCCTTCATTGGTGAGGGGGCCCAGATAGCAGGGTCCTCTCCATCTGCACAAAGTCGAGCCAGCCGCCGCGCCTTCTCCAAGAGGGGCCCTGATCGCGGGGAGGCGGTGCTCCCCGGGCGGGCAGCCGCACCTGGGTGCGGCGGGTCACCGTCTGTTGAAGGCGGGCTACCGCGAGGGCTGCCCTGCAGGTGGGAGGTTCTGAAGTCTGTTGCCCCGCAGCCCTTTCCCAGCCGGTGCCGGCTGGGCCAAGCGACAACGTCTCTTAGCCGAAATTACCGCATTTGCACCAGCAGGGGGCAGTGCTGGTCCTGCGATCCTGGCCCACTTTGCAAGCGCTTTGGGAGCGCTGAAACACTGTGCACAGCCATGGTCGGGTCCCTCTCCCCACTCCAGGACACTGCAGACCTTGCCACAGATTCCATTTCTTCGAAGGCTTCCTTTCTCTGCAGCGGTGACTTAATTCCAACAAGAACAGGTTTTGTTTGCGTGCACAAATTCGAATATAATCCGCATTTTTCAACAAGCATGCAATAAATCCCCTTACTTATTATCCTTCGCTTTGGGGCTGTAAGCCATTTCTGTTGGACCTGGAGTTAGGAACTCAAATAACCTGATGTAGGGTTTTTGTTTGTTTGTTGCCCCCCCCCCTTCACTAAGAGTGCAGCCTAAATAAGATGGGGCCGGGAGGCTGATGGGCAAGAGGTGGCGCTTGTATTTGATCTTGCAGTTGGAACTGCAGCAAAAATTACATCTAGAACAATGATCAAGTGTAGATCAAAATGTAAGGAGCTCTCAGTGCTAGTAAGTCAACACACAGGCCTCTTCCTTCTAACCTCGGTCACTAAAGCCAGGATGTTTGGGTTAAACAAGAACCGGCCTTCCCAAGAGTGTGCAAATCATGGCCAATCCATGCATTGAAGTTTGGTACTATTTCAGCAGCATGCAAATCAAAACCACAGCAAGACACCACTTTATACCCTCTAGCATGGCTATAATAAGAAAGATCACAACAGGTTCTGGCAACAATATGGAGAAAATAGAACCCTCCTGTACTGCGAGAGGAGTGTGCAGACACCACACTGCAAAAACAGCTGGGCAGTCCTCAAACAGCCTGTGTTCCCTTCTGGCCTGGCTGTTTCTCCCCTATGCATAGACCCAAGAGAAATGAAAACATATGATGTCATAAAAATCTATACATGAATGTCCCTGGACTACTCATAAGAGCCCAGAGGTGGAAACAAGCCAGAAGTCCAAGTCAGGATTAGTTTGCCAGAGTGCCTGTGAACTGACTTCAGCACCAGAAACTTATGGCCGTACACTTCTGGCAGTTAGGGGTCTGAGTCAAGTGCCAGCAGGATTGTTGTCCTGAGGGCTGGGAGGGAAGGCTGTCTGTTCCTGTCCTTTCTCCTTGACCTGTAGATGGCTGTCTTCGCATTGACGTGACATTCTCCTGACTACATCTTGAGTATGAATGACCCATCAGTCATGCTGGAGTAGGTCCCTCTCTACTCTCTGCATGCTAACTTGGTTACCTCTAAAGGGTTTATCACCAAATAAGGCTGCCCATTGAGGTATGGGATGCTAGGACATCAGCATAAGGATTTCAAGGCAGGGGGGCACAATTCAGCCCACAGCATCATACAGTGGAGTATTATTGGGCTGTAATGCTGTAAAATGATCCAATTAAGACTTACCATCTGGAATGGGGTGCACTGAGTCTGAGCAGTCCCATTCAAACTTATTCTCATGCAATAGGCGTGTGGTAGGACTCTCAAACATGGTACCATGGCCTTGAATTGACTCCTCGGGATGCTAAATACCTAGAGCTACTGTTTGTGGTGGAGCTGGAGGCAGGAATTGGGGTACACAATTGTACCAGTCCACACATGTGACAGTATCTTTCACAGCTGAACAATGGGAGGATAAAGCATTGCCCACAGAGTGCTCTGATTCAAGTGTAAATTTATACTTTCCAAACTATTTTTTTAAATGCCGGTATTGACATGTATCTTTGGAACGGAGCAATATGGGCATATTACATGTATTCATTTTAAATTTTTTATTTTAAAATGACAATATAAATACAAATATAAAATAAGTGAAGCCTTTTCTCTATCATTTAGAGTTTAGTAAAATCCAATCACTGTGGACATCATACTTCTGAATAGGAAAATATCTTTTGATCATAAAATAGGATTCACTAATTCCCTTTCAGGAAACAGTTGTTCATACAGTACTTGCATAAGATTCATTCTATACTGAGGTACATGGTGAACAAGTGGCCTGCAGGCTACTTTCCCAGAGATAGCTCTTATTAGAAGTTGTGAACATGATGTCAATTGTTAAATCAACAATAGGAATCACTGTGTACCTACTCCCCATGTAGGATCTCTGTATTTAATTTGTTGTACTATAAGAATTAATGGTAAAACTACTACTAAAACAGTACTCTATACTTTGTGTGACTGTGTGGGTGAAGTCTGTTGAAATCTTAACTTAGTATATACTAAGTTGATCTTCTGCATATAAAGATAATTGAAAATGAATCTTGATGAAGAATGGGATGGGAGAGGGAGTGGGAGGTGGGATGGTTGAAGGTGGGAGGGAGGTTATGGGGGGAAAAGCTGCTATAATCCAAAAGTTGAACTTTGGAAATTTATATTTATTAAATAAAGGTTGAAAAAAATAAAAATCAAACAAAGTTGTGAACAGAAAACACAATTTCGGTAATTTAGTCTTTTACATAAAGATGATTCAGCTGCCTGAATTTCAAAACTCTTGCACCAAAATAAACTTATCTTTTAAGTCCACACCTCATGAAGTTTCTGAAGTATCCTCATATAATGCAGGCTCCCACATGCACTGCTTGTACTTAAGTTCTGATAGAAGTTGCTGATGCATCTCAAACCAAACCCTATTTCCAAGACTGCAAAGCACCCCTCTAAGAAAGTCATTACAATTGAGAAGCCTCTTGTTAGCCAGAAGTTATTACAGAATGAGGAAAAATACAAATAGGGGCTAAAATCATACTCAAGGTGTGTACTCTGAAAACCAACTTGGAAGAGTGGCAGGAACGTACATTTCTTCAATATGGTGTTTTGAATTTTGAAAGTCATACTTGGGCTTTCCTTTTCACTCCCCTACTTATAAGAAAGTAATTGCTAAACTTGTAACTTATTCCACAGATGCTATTGAATTTCCCAATTAATAACTACTACAAAAGCATTCTCTCCAGTCTTTTCTTCTTCTGAAAAAAGAGTTTAAATTGTCTGGAATTTTAATTAAATTTTCTAAACATTATTAACATCAAAGGAATAAAAACCCTTAAGTTTGTCACACAGCATTAAAGTTTAGTAGGAAGAAGTTGCTAATAAGGAAATATGGGGCTTTTTTTACTGGAAAACATTTGGAAAAAGTTTCTGGGAAGAAATTGTCACTAGATTTGCTTGTATTCACTATCCATACTATGACTTTTGTTTCTTAGAAATGGCTAAGTTGTATTGAAAACTCATTTTCATTACATGCTCTGAGTACATACCATAGTTTACCTAGCTTAGAAGTCTGTGTGTAAATTCCTTTTGTGTACCCCTTTCTGATGCCTGTTTTCTAGAGAATCATTGTTAGCATGTTTTGGCTTCACTAAATTAAACTGTGAGGTAAGAAGGTGCCAACGCAATGGACCACGTGGCATGGTTTTCTCATAGGGCCCTCATGCCCTCTGGAAACCGTCAGCTTGGTTTGAGAGTGACCTTCATAGTTTCTAAGAGTCTGTTTCTCCCTAGTTTCATTTGAACCTCACCAAAATGCAGCTGAAGAAAACAAATGTGCCAAACAGCCTGGTGATCTGCCTGTCACCCCCAGGCTCAGCAGCAGGGCCTGGCCCAAAGCCCAGTCTGCCTCTGGCTCTTGATACCACATTCTTTCTCCGGCACAAGGCAGGCAGTGGTTGGGGTCTGAGAGGCCTATTCTCTGTCTTTCTAAGCCAGTACACCCAGATAATCACACAGAGCCAACTGTAGTCTTGCCTATGCAATGGGATCCAGCCTGAAGGTGGGCAGACTTACATATCATGCGTTATCTGGGGAGCTTTTGGAAGGACGCTGGCCTGGATTCCATGTCCAGAGATGCAGACTAAGCTGCTCTGGAGATGACCTGGGTGTCGGGTTTGTGATAAGCTCTAAGTGATGATCATGGGTTGTGAAGATGTGGAACCCCTGGGAGCGGAAATAATACAGATAATATGGGTCAATCAGCCCAGCAAGGGACCATCCCAAGAGGTGTGTCTTACAAAAAAAATTGATGGCAGACTAAATACAATTTTTTTAATTAAAGATTTATTTATTTATTTGAAAAGCAAAGTGAGAGAGAGATCGGGAGAGACAGAGGAAGAGATCTTCTATCTGCTGGTTCATTTCCCCAGTGGCCTCAATGACCAGGCCTGAGCCAGGCCAAATTCAGGAACCTGGAACACAATCTGGATCTCCCATATGGGTAGCAGGGAACCAAGTACTTGGGCCATCCCCTACTACGTTCCCAGGTACATTAGCACAGAACTGCATTGGGAGTGGAGCAGCTGGGACTCACTTCAACATGGGATGCTAGTGTCTCAGGCGACAGCTTAACCCACTGTGCCACCACACCAGCCCCAAAACATTTTCATTTTTATGGATTTCTTTTCCTGGTGGCAAATGATCCTAGTGTTCCATTTATAGTAATTATAGATTTAAAGAATTATTGAGGGAGTCACATCTCAGCTGGCATGTATGTGTGGCCAAAACCGTGACAGGGATCATGACTTATGGTTGGGAAACACTGTTTTAGAAGAAGTGATACAATCAAGTTAGAACCCTGCACTTTTATTTGAACATTGGAAAGATTGCAAAGGTGCTATACCTTTGTACTTTTCCACAAACTGATTTTGTTAATTCAAATTTCACACCACTTTTTGGGGGTTTTTTTTTAAGAGAGAGAGAGACAGAGAGAAAGGTCTTCCTTTTTCCGTTGGTTCAGTGCCTTGCGGCCGGCGCGCTGCGCCAATCCAAAGCCAGGAGCCAGGTGCTTCTCCTGGTCTCCCATGTGGGTGCAGGGCCCAAGCACTTGGGCCATCTCCACTGGGCCACAGCAGAGAGCTGGACTGGAAGAGGAGCAACCAGGACAGAATCCGGCGCCCTAATAGGGCCTAGAACCCTTGGTGCCGTGCCAGTGAGCCGCAGCGCTGGCCACACCACTTTTTCTAATTGATACTTAGTGCAATTTGAAAAGTGGCTGGATCCAGAATTGAGCCATTTTGAAAAGCAGCACAAACGGTGACTGCAGTGATGGAGTTTTGGCCCACTCTTCTGTTCCCGCTGTCTGCTAGAATCGTCATTTCTCCTGGTCTCCCTCAACGCTCATCAGGTGCATGTGCTTCCTTGAGCCACATCTGGCTCAGAAAGGTCACATTTTCCCTACCGTTCTTGGAGGTGACAGCATGATATCAAAACAAATTAATACAGATTTACTTTTGTTTAGCTGTTTTTACAATGTTCTTTGAGATAGTGAAGTCACTCTCTGTAGTTTCAGATTCAGTATTTCACTGCAATGCTATTAAACATATGGTCAGAACTGGACCTTAACAGAGTTATTTTGAGATTGTGAAAGTTCCTAGAATCAAATTGGAATCACTTATGTCAACCCTAACAGAAAAATGAATCGAATCAGGAGGCTATGAAGGAAGAGTTGGGAAGGTGGACTGCCCGCTACTGTCACAGAACACTCTGCCAGAAGCTCAATATTGCACAGAAGTCACCTCAACATTATGCAACCCTCTACTACAGGACTCTGCAAGGCATCCGCCCAGCAACTGTGTGGTCAACCTCAGACTGGGGCCACCATGTTGTTAATCCTTATGATCCAGGATTACTGATTCAAATAATCTAATAGAACCCTCCGTTTTTTATCATTAAACACGTTCCCTTTCCTCAACCTCTTGCCTACGCTCATAAATAACTGTGCCTTGTGTCCCATGCTATTCTACTCCCAAATAAATTTCATTATTCACTGGAGAACCTCTCTCTGGCTTTTATTGAGGTTGACAAGATCTTGTTGAAAATTTAAGTTCTGCATTTGATACAGGCTTTTTTTTTTTTTAAAGATTTATTTATTTATTTTGCAAGTTGGAGTTACGGGGTGGGGGGGATCTTTCATCCATTGGTTCAATTCCCCAGACTGCTGGGCCAGGGCAAAACCAGGAGCCAGGAGCTTTATCCAGGTCTCCATGTGGGTGGCAGGGACCCAAACACTTGGGCCATCTTCCATCGCTTTTCCTAGGCCATCAACAGGGAACTGGATGGGAAGTGGAGCAGCCAGGACACAAACCAGCACCTATATGGGATGCTGGCATCTCAGGTGGCAGCTTAATCTGCCACGGCTCAGGTCCCTATGATACAGGTTTTGCTATGGCCCCGAGAACCTGTGTTGTTAATAGGCCCAGGAACAAGTTTCACTGAGACAGTTCTGAGAGCTCAGAGCAATCTACCATGCACCAAGGAACCACTAGATGGCACAGGCCATCCCGTGGAATCCATGCCTCACAGAGATGTAAAACGAAACCTCTGAAGTGGGGATGGGTCCAAGTATCAGTGTCAAATTTACCTTAAACATTGTTGGATGCAGGTGTTGGGATAATGTGGGCAGGGCTTCCTTCCACTGTTACCTCCAGTGTTTGCAATGCCTTGAGGACCCTTAACTGCAGCGCTGCAAACAATGAGCTTTGATGTGCCATAGCACAACTCGCTAAAAAAGGTGAAAGTGGGAAAACTAGTTTGTGATAGGGCTGATGCTGGTTAAGGGACCAGTGGTTTGCACTGGCAGACAGACCCTCTTTTTGTGGTATAGGAAGCAGAAGGGAAAAAAAACCAAACCAAGTATTTTTTCCTACTCTCACTCCACATCCAACACAGACTACTTCTGAAACAAGCAGAAGTATTTTTTTAAAAGATTTATTTATTTATTTGAAAGGTGGAGTTACAGAGAGGCAGAGGCGGGGGGGGAGGGGGAGGAAGAGAGAGAGAGAGAGGTCTTCCTTCTGTTGGTTCACTCCCCAGATGGCTGAAATGGCTGGAGTTGTGTCGATCCAAAGGCCAGGAGCTTCTTCCAGGCCTCCCATTTGGGTGCCTGGCCCAAGGACTTGGGCCATCTTCCACTGCTTTCCCAGGCCATAGCAGAGAGTTGGATCAGAAGTGGAACAGCCAGAACCTGAACCAGCACCCATATAGGATGCTGGCACTGCAGATGGTGGCTTCAGCAACTACACCACAGCACCAGCCCCAAGCAATCACTTCTCCAGGAAGTTCTCTAGTGGATACCAGCTGTGCATTCTCTAATTAGGTTCAATTCTCATCCCATCTACCTCGAGGAAATGACAAATCCCACAGATTAAGGGCTTAGTGTCACAAAACTGCTCTCACTTCCAGATGCCAGTCACAGGTCCAAGCCTCCAGACCTTCTGACTGACCAGCTATGATCCAGGGTTCCCACCATCCCCTCCCTGGATTCAATTGATTTTCTGGAACAGCTCACAGAACCAGGGAAACACTTATTTCCATATGAGTTTATTCATAATGTATACAATAAAAGGGACGGATAACCCGCTGGAAAAAGGAGACAATAGACTGAAGTCTGGAAGGATCTGGATATAGAACCTTCTGATCGTTACCTAGGATGACAGAGCCTACATGGCCTTCAGTTTCTACTTTTCTGGATACAAAGAGGGTTATTAGGAGGTCATATAAATTTGTGGTTAACCCTTAGAATTGTGCTTGGCATTTAGTAAGCACCCAGTAAGCATTGGCTACTATTTTTTTCTAGAAAAGGTTCCATGAATATATACCCTCTGACAGTACAGTGATGTTGTAATTCACACTCCTGTCATTAATACCAAACCTCAAATTACATAAATATAACTAATGCTTTTGTGCTTTTCCCTACCAAATACATTTCAACCAAACATTGCTAGGCATTCCATTTAAAATATTTTTATTATAAAATATTTCTCATGCACACAATTCCATTTTTGGGAAGTATAGCTTTAAAATATTGTAGTGTCCTTTAAATTAAGCTAGGAAGACAAATTATGCCAGGTTAGTCTTCAAATAAGCACCACAACTCAGTGGCCCTGGGGTGAGCACATGACAGCTGTCAGTGTAAGCCCCAGACAGAATTTATTTTTCTTCCATTCTTTCCCCTTTTTCTTTCTTCCTTGGGGTGTCTAAAGCCTTTTTTTTTTCTTTTGCATCTCTTGAGCTCTTCAGTTCCCCCTCCTTTTGATGTCTGCCCAGACAACTGCCCAGAAATAACCTCTGTCCCCAGAGCTCTATCTCTTCTATGGGGCAGCTGCCAGCTCAAGTTTTTTCACGTTAATGATGAAGTTATTCTCAGGTGGAAGAAACACCTGAGGCATGGTGTTCATCAAATGAGTCTCATTAGCGTGACTGGGGCAGATCTTGGGGGGGGGCTTATCTCTAAGTGGCCTCACTCCCACTTGTGCTCCTGAAGGCAGGGACCCTGTCTGTCTGCCCTGCCTCTTCCCCAGGCAGCCTCCTGTGCTGACCAGGCTCAGTATCTGAGGGACACGAGGACAGGGCATTGGTGAAGTTCTTGGGGCAAACCATGTAAAGGCTCCAACAACTGGCATTGGGCACATCCTGGGTGCCAGCCCACTTGAGTGTCACTTAATCCTCACCAAAGCATCATATGGTGTGCTATACAGCCTGGGGGCTTTCACCAAATAGAATCTGGTCAGCAGGTGGTGGCTTTACCTGCTACACCATAACGTCAACCCCAGATTTAATATTTTTCTAATGCACAGTGTCTTGTGGGCCTCAGTTAAACACAGCAAATATTTATATGGAGTTTACACATGGACTCAGATTGTGGGCAAAAATGATGGAGCAAACTCGAAAGACATAAGTCACTTAGTTGCCTTATCGTGAAGCCTATCTAGCCTGACTAGACTCCCTTCAAATTATGAGATTAAGGGAATGAAGAAATGGGTTAGTACACTAGGCATTCTTTCAAAGATCACTTTTTCAAATTTCAGTATTCCTGCATTGTGCATTTTAACACTTATGTGTTCCATCAACATTAGAACATTTTGAGAATTACTTTAAATCAATCATTTTATGTTTAGGACATTTAAAATGTCATTTTCTAATCCATTTGATGATAAATATTTTATCATGACACAAGACCTAATCTTTGCACTATGATCAATACTTTCACTTGTTCCTCATAATCAGCTAAGAAGAAAGGTAGAGTAGGTAGAGGCAGTCCCTCAGCAGACTGGAGTACTGGTCTGCAATGAACGCACCTGCCTGCAACTCCATCCTCTTGGTCTGTCCCTCATGTGGACACCTCTGTGGCCACGTCCCAGCTGCATGTGCCCTTCTGTGGCTACCCACTGTTTCCAGGTAAATCCCAGGTTCTGTGACAGGACCTCCATGAGCCATGAATCTCAGCCCTGTTCCTGTGCATTGCATGCTGTGTGTTCCCACAGAGTCAAGAACTTCAGTGTCCCCGACATTCCCTGTATCTCGCCAGCCAGCCAGATGAATACATACAAATACACATAGACCACTCTCTGCCCCAAATGCCCTTCCCCCTGGGGTTTTCCCCCACTGTTGCTGCCTGTGGCCTTAAAGGTCACGCCTCCAAACTCTGGGTGCACCATGAGGGGATACACAATTACGTGGGGGTGCCAAAGGACTTGTGTACATGACTTCAAGAACTCGGTGGTGTGGAGCAGACATTTGGTACAGCAGTTAAAAATGACACTTGGGACACCCACATTCGTGTAAGAGTGCCTGTTCAAGTCAGCTCCTCCACTTCGGATCTAGCTTCCTGCTAACACTCACCTTTGGGACAAAAAATTGTGGCTAAAGTACTTGGGTCCCTGTAATCCATGTGAGAGAGTTCCATAGGCTGAGTGCAGTTTCCTGTCTTAGGCCTGGCCGAGCCCTGGTTGTTGCAGGCATTTGGGGAGTGAACAAAGATGGAATCTCTGCTCTCCCTCTTCCTCCTCCCTCTCTCCTCCACCTTTCAAATAAAATGAAAACAGAAGAAGAAGAAGGGGGGGAGGAGGGGGAGGGAGAGGTGGAGGAGGAAAGAAAAGAAAAGAAAAGAAAAGAAAAGAAAAGAAAAGAAAAGAAAAGAAAAGAAAAGAAAAGAAAAGAAAAGAAAAGAAAAGATGGCCGGCGCCGTGGCTCAACAGGCTAATCCTCCGCCTTGCGGCGCCGGCACACCGGGTTCTAGTCCCGGTCGGGGCGCCAGATTCTGTCCCGGTTGCCCCTCTTCCAGGCCAGCCCTCTGCTGTGGCCCAGGAGTGCAGTGGAGGATGGCCCAAGTGCTTGGGCCCTGCACCCCATGGGAGACCAGGATAAGCACCTAGCACCTGGCTCCTGCCATCGGATGAGCGCGGTGCGCCGGCCGCAGTGCGCCGGCTGCGGCAGCCATTGGAGGGTGAACCAACGGCAAAGGAAGACCTTTCTCTCTGTCTCTCTCTCTCACTGTCCACTCTGCCTGTCAAAAATAAAAAAAAAAAAAAAAGAAAAGAAAAGAAGAGAAGAGAGCCCAAGGTCACTAACATTGTAGAGGTGAGCACACTGTAGAGCGTAAGCACCAGATACCCTGTGTTCTCTCACTCCCCACCTCTCCACTCCATAATCCCAGCCGCGAGCTAGTAAATGAGGAAGAAAAGGACAAAAGCAGCCAGGGGTTGCCCCGTCCTTCCTCTTCCTCTTCCTCACTCAAGTTAGTCAGGGGCCAGATGGAAGATTTTATACGGCTCACTTTCCCCAAATACTTATTTCCCAAGCATTATGGTTCTAGGAAATACACATATTCTCTTTCAAACAGAAATCACCCAGCTTTCAATCCTAAACTCCAGTTCAAAAGGTCTGGGAGGGGCAGTGAATCTGAAACAGGGAAATGCTGCCAAAACCCAAGAGAGGCTAAAATAAGCTCGTCCATGCAACCCACAAAGAACAATGTAATCACGATATCACTTTTCTCTAAACTCCTCGCTCTCCCAACACAGTCACTAGACCTCCGTTTTAAAATAATTATGAGAAGAGCCTGTGTGGAGTTGCCTTCCCTACCATACAAAGTAGGTCTGCTCCAGACCCACTCGGGTCCCCAGTGACAAACTGCGTTTCTTTTCTCTTCAGCACCATTTCCACACTGCCCTTTCTGCAGCCTCCCTCCCACTCCAGATACACCCACACCAGCCAAGACACGGGCACTTCTGCTAAGACCCAGAAATGCTTTGTGGAAGACCTTTGTTGTCCTCCATGAGGTGGACGAGGGTGTCCGGGATGAGATGGGCAAGGCTGTGTGCAGGGCAGCAGCCAGTGACCTGCACAGAAACACCCCAGGACTTTAGGGGGCAGGGGTGAGACTCCACAGAGAGCCCCCCCCCCAAGCAGTCCCCTTCAGCAAGGTGGAGGGATCAGGATTGCCCCCACCTGGGGTTAGTGCCCCACAAGCTCCTCCTTCTGCACATTGCTGGTGGATTGTAGCAGTGCGAAACCGCCAAGGGGGGGGCAAGCCCCAGGGTTTGCCACTGTGATTTAGTGACTGAGGTCAGTGGAGGAAAGAGACCTGCATGTTTACTTAATAGCACTGAGAGCTTCTTGCATTTTGATCTGCACTAGGTCATTGCTTTCGATGTAATTTTGCTGCAGTTCCAGCCGCAAGATCAAATACAAGTGCTACCTCATGCCCATCAGCCTCCCAGCCCTATCTTACTGTAGGCAGCCGTGCTAGTGGAAGGGGAGGAAATAATCTCTCTCTCTCTCTCTCTCTCTCTCTCTCTCTCTCTCAGTGTATTTGAAGTCTCTGAGCTCCTAACTCCTTCCTAACTGAAAGAATAGGCTTTCGGCCTCAAAGGGGTGATAATAAGTGAGGGTATTTACTCTAAGGTTGCTGAAAAATGCGGATTGTATTCAAATTTGTGCACATAAATAAAACCTATTCTTGCAATTAAGTCACCGCTGCAGAGAAAGGAAACCTTCACAGAAGTGGAATCCGTGGCAAGGTCTGCAGAGATACTGAGCTGGTTGGATCCTGGAGTGGGGAGCAGGAAAGTGAATCACTGGGCTTCAGCGCTCCCAAAGGGCTTGCAAACCCAGACACCACCTGCTCCCGCCAGCAAGTGGGCCAGGATCGCAGGACCAGCACTGCCACCTGCAGGTGCAGATGCGGTCCCTGCGGCTGAGACGCGGTCAATGGGCCCAACCCGCACCGGCTGGGAAAGGGCGGCTCCGGACTCCAGTACCTCCTGCCTCCAGGGCAGCCCTCTCTCTAGCCCGACTTTGTACAGACGAAGAAGCTCCCGGCACAACAAGGCGCAGCTGGCAGCCTCCCCGCGATCCGGACCCCACAACCGATAAAGGGCGCATGCTTCGTGCTTCCGCAGCGCGGTCGCCAGCCCGGGGTAGGGCAGGAGCAGAAGGCTGGGAAGAGGCACAGCCCGTCCTGCACGCGCGGAAGGTGGGCCCGGTCGCTCTCAGCCCGCTCCGCCCTTTCTCCCCCCAGCTCCCCAGCCTGGGGCTGCGCCGCTGCTCTTGTAGGGAAAGCTGGGGGGAGAGGGGCGCGCGCTGTGAACGCGACGAGGAGAAGGATGAAGCGCTGGGGATGGCGCTGGGGGTGACGCGACGGGGGAAAGAGGGAAGGGACAGGTACGGAGTTGGGAATAGAAGCGGCTGCCGAATCGGCTTGCCTTGGGTACCACGGCACTCCTTAGACGCTGACGCTTCGGCCGAGAGCGCGGCTGGGCCCGGAGGGGCAGGCGCTGCCCCGCCTCCAGGAACCGAAACGCTGCCTCGCAGCGGTCCCGGTGCGCGCACCGGAGAGCACACCTGCCCCGCACACCTGCGAGAACACGTGCGCGCGCGCTGGAGGCTGCTTGCCCTGCCCTGGCCTTTCAGGAACCTGCTAGGTTCGTCTCACGCGGGGGCGTCTCAGAAGGCGTGTGTGTGTATGTGGGGGGGGGGGGGTGTTGGACGTTTGCGTCGCTCCCCGAGCTCAGGCGGAAACCTCGGCCCCTGTACTGATGCCGTGTGCGGGACAGATTCAGAGACCTCAAGTGCAGGCAACGGCGGGACTCGAGGCAAAGGACTCAGCTCAGAGCCTCCTCCCAGGGCCACAGAGCCGAAGTGCTTTCCGTCAGACTGCAGGAGCCGGCGTCACAGAGATGCAGGCGCGGAGTTTAATTCGGACTGCTCGTTTACAGCCACATGTTTACAGAGGGGAGGGGGCGTCGTTGCCAGGGACACCACCACCACCACCATCCCCTCCACCCCCCCGCCGGCGGGAAGTTTCGGGTGGAGGGATTGCTGCTATTGGCTGGGAGATCTCACAGGGGCCTCTGGCCAGGGCTTCTCTGACCCATCGCCTCTTGCGTTTCTCACGATTAGCTTGAGCTGCTGTCTCTCCGGGTTCTCACGCAAGCAGGTGGGCTGGCGTTGAGCTAGCTGTTTTCTCAACTGGCATTTAGCGGTTTAAAGCAGGCTCAACAGTTTTAGCTTTTTTAGAAACCTTTCTCCCTCTTGCTCTTTCCCCCGGATTCTAGCTCTCTCCTGCCTCAGAAGCTGGGCTACAGGTGAGGCCGCAGGAGGTGACTGGCTCCCTGGGCTGCAAGCCCACGCATGGATTAGTTATTGTCAAATGGGTTTTTTTTTTGGGGGGGGGCAGATTTGGTCCTTTTCCTGCTCTGTGCTTTTCAACAAGTGAAGACCCTTGGAAGTGCCTCTCCTCTGGAAATCATGACAAATACATTTCAGCTCTTTATAAATTAAGCAGTCTGACCTATATTCTTATCACAGTACAAATGGACCAGGACAAGGGACCATCGCCACTTTGGAAAGACAGAGAGCTCCTGTCATTCCCAGTGGGGTTAACTATTCCTGTATCTAGGGATTTTTCTCTTGAGGACCACAAGACTCTCAGGGATCCTCTCATTTGGCTCGCCCCTGTGAAGTCATAGGTCAGGTTTTGTGTCTAAATGCAGGATCGACTAGAATGTTCATTGATCCAACAGCCGTGTGCCACATACTTCTAAGCCCAAGAATAATGGATTTGGGAATGCATTGTGCAGTCATTAAGATGTCACTTGTGATGGTGCAACCCATCTCTGACTGCCTGGTCCTGTTTCCCCTTTCTAGTGGCAAGGGTGCCCTATATTGTTTCCTTTGTTTGATGTTGTGAGGCCAGTAGCAAAACTGAAGCTGAACAGCAGCACAAGTTTCATTCAGTGGCCATAGAACCCAGGAGTGGGAGCTGAGATGGCAATTTGACTTCTTCATCTGCTGAAGGTGAAGAGCTCATAGACACAGGGGAACAGGGAGGAGGAGAGGGACATGCTCATGAGTGAATGTCGCGATTTTTTTTTTAAGATTTATTGATTTGAAAGAGTTACAGAGAGGCAGAGGCAGAGAGACAGAGAAAGGTCTTCCATCTGCTGGGTCACTCCCTAAATGGCCACAGTGGCTGGAGCTGAGCTGATCCAAAGCCAGGATCCTGGAATTTCTTCTAGGTCTCCCATGTGGGTGGCAGGGGTCCAAGCCCTTGGGCCATCTTCCACTGCTTTCCCAGACCATTAGCAGGCAGCTGGATTAGAAGTGGAACAGCCTGGGACTGGCGCTGTGGCGTAGCAGGTAAAGCTGCTGCCTGCAGTGCCAGCATCCCATGTGGGTGCTAGTTTGAGTCCTGGCTGGTCCAGGCTCCTGGCTTCAGATTGGCCTGGCTCTGGCCATTGTGGCCATTTGGGGAGAGAACCAGCAGATGGAAGACCTCTCTCTCTCTTGCTCCCTCTCTGTCTCTCTATAACCCTGCCTTTCAAATAAATAAATAAATCTTTTAAAAAGAATGATAGATTAAAGCAGTGGTTCCCAAATTTACACATTAAGTCATCCAGAGAGTTTTTTAAAATCTAGAAGCCCCATGTAGTGCCCAGACCTTCTCACTCACTGGGATGGTTACCAAGCATTATCGTTTTAAGTTTCCCAGGTGATTCCAATGCATGAGAAGCATGGGTACCACTGTCTTGGACTGTGGGTGGCCCATATTACATATTGGCTCCTTTCCTACCAGTTTTACCATGAGTGTTTTCTTGTCTGCCTTTACATGAGAGGGTGGGTGTCACAATATCTGACCTGGCTCTGGCACACACTACTGTTACATGAAGGAGCCAAAAGTAGGGTCTTCTCACTTACAAGCCCCTCAGGGAGGTTTTTGAAATGCTGCCTTGATGGAAACACCCTGGCCTCAAGGAAATGGCCCCATCTATAACACATGAAGCTGGGGAAGAAATGGGTCATTGAACTCCTGCTCCAGAGAGCAGCCTCCGTGTCAGTCTCTTACATGCTAGCAGTGTGGGTGAGTACCAAGAGTCCTCAACCCTGTGGATCAAACACCCATGAGTCCATGGCTAGTGTCATTGGACTGCATCTCAAAGCTGTTTCTTGCCCCTACATGAGATAAGAATTCAAAGCAGAGGCATAAGTAAAGTGCATTAATGAGAGCAGGATTTATCTGAAGTGTGAAAGAGTGTACATTTGGTATAGTGAGTGTTGGCAACACCATAGGGAGAGAAACTCTCAATGAAGAGAGAGACGAAGAGAAAGCAAGTGATCACACCATGAGGAGAGCATGAGAGAAGGCAAAAAGAATGGAAGGACACATGTCCAGTGGTCTCCTCTAGTGTGTGGGGGTTGGTGTCCTAATTGAATATACAAATGTAGTGGAGTTTGGGCTGGATTTACTCTGTGTGAGGTTTTCTAGAACAGTTTTATGGCATTTCCAGTATTCATATGCTGGTACTGGAGGAGACTTGAGTGCATCATGGGAAAGAGGGCATGCCAGGTTGGCATGTGAGGGCACAGAGGTAAGGTACAGGGCAAAAGAAAAACTGGAAATTTTTCCAGATCCTTTATTCCTCTCTAACTCCATGCCTGCTCTCCCTCTACCCATATCACTAGGAAAGATACTTTGTACTCTAAGAACTGGCCTGGTACTATCCCTGGGCCTTTGTGTTTTCCTATACAATGGGAACATGAACAGTTTTCCAGAACATCAACATCAGAAGGATATGTAACCAGCATGAATCTAGACAAAAATAAGAATGCTTTGTTCCCCTGTCAGATATACCATGAACACCGTCCAAGTCACAAAATACCAAACACACAGCTGTCCTGGCTGATAAGACTAGCTCCTGCTTCATTGCCAATGGCAATGTTAGCCTCCCTGTAGTCTGTCCTCCTTAAGGATAAGACCTCTGAACACACACTTCCTGACACTGTTATGGAAATATGTATCCCAATTTTTGCTCCAAGTTCTTGCCAACACAGGGATAATAATTCAAAGCAGAAGCATAAATATAGTGCACAAGTGACAGCAAGATTTATTTAAAAATGAGAGTGAATATGCATTCACGTTTGAGTGTGGGCAGCACCACATGGAGAGGTACCATCATGAGTGGGCTGGAGAGCTGCTCGTGAGAAGAGAGCATGGAGGAAACCACAGAAAGACCTAAAAGCATGGGCCAGATGCCAAGAAGCAGAAGGGGCCACTCCCACATGTAATAGTACCCTTTATGGGTAGGGGTAGTGCTCTAATTGAATATACAAACAAGTAAGCTTTGAGTTTTGCATGCATGCCTGAGGTTGTCTGTGAGTTTCATGGCATTTTCACTAAGAGTTTCACTTCCATAATGCCATTTCTTCCTTCATGGTCCCAGATAAGACACAGGTGCATCATGGGAAAGTAGACATACCAGATGGGCATAATGGAGTGGCATTATTACGTAGGGCTAGAGGCAAAAATTATTAGGAACATCTTCCAGCTCATCCATTCATACTTAATCTTGTTGCCTATTTCCCCCATATCAACACCATCCAACCAGAGCAAAGCCATGCTTTCTCCAACTCTTCCCAAACCTGTTAACAAAAGCCTACATCCATTAATACTTTCTAACATCATCTCTCTTAGGCACCCCAGGGATCCCCATTGTTTGCATTTTCCTCATTGCTGTGAGTAAGAAACTCAAATGGCTTCATTATAGGTGTGTCTTCGGGTGAAGAGCATTGATAATAAAATTGGTAAAATGTCCTCTTTAATCATTAGGGTGACAATACTAGGAAAATATTACACTGCATTCACACATGATCTAACTGAGGTTGATAGATAACATGACTTGCACAAGGGCACTAGGTTCTAAGTGGAGAGCCAGGGGTCATGTCACATTGCTTTGTGGGAAGTCAAGGTGGCACACGGCTTACACACTCAACCCTTAGCAAAAGGATGATCTGAGTTCCAAACCCAGCTCTGCATTTTTATGGGTGTGGGAACCTGAGCAAGTCATTTAACATTTATCTACTTACTTACCTAAAACAAACAAACAAAAAGAGTGGGAATAATGTTCTAGTCTTAATAATTTTAATATAGAAATCATAAGAAAAAAACAGAAGGTAAAGGACCCTCCTATCAGGAAAGAGTGCTGCCCTGTGCTGACAAAACCTAACATGAGAATCTACCTCAGCTCCTTGGCATATCACTCACTCTCAAGGATGTCTGCACTCATTCCTTCTGTGTGACTTTTGCTCTGTAAACAAATCCTATTTTCCTATTGACTTTTATCTGCATCCTATCCTCAAATTCTTTCCTGTATCAATGACAAGGTCCTAGACCTTCAGACTCCCAACAGAGCTAAGTGCTCAGCTTCAGCCCTAATAAAACAAGAAAGCACAGGAAATGAGACTCCCTATTGGAGCTGGGTTGTTCTATGTGTCAGTGCTGCCTCCCCATATTTTTTTTTCCTCTAAAGGAATCTATAGATATTGGGGCTGGTGCTGTGGCACAGTGGGTAAAAGCCCTTGCCTGAAGCGCCGGCATCCCATATGGGTGCTGGTTCTAGTCCTGGCTGCTTCTCTTCTTATCCAGCTCTCTGCAATGGCCTGGGAAAGCAGTTAGAAGATGGGCCAAGTCCTTGGGCTCCTGCACCCATGTGGGAGACCCAGAAGAAGCTCCTGGCTCCTGGCTTCAGATCGGCACAGCTCTGGCCATTGCAGCCATCTGGGGAGTGAACCAGTGGATGGAAGACCTCTCTCTCTGTCTCTACCTCTCTCTGTAACTCTTTCAAATAAATAAAAATAAATCATAAAAAAGCAAAAACTATCATTATAAAAAAAGGAATCTATAGATGTTAATCGAGTTGTTAGTTTAAGCTGACACACCTATAGATATTCACTGAAAGCAGACACTCCACTAATCTACAGAGGAATAGCACAAAGATAAAAGCCACCACAGTGAAAAAACAAATAAGAAACTGATGAGTATCTCCACAAATGCCAAACAACAAATGCACCAATTCAAGAATAAGAAAAAGGAACATAATGTGACACCCCCAAAAGAACACAATACTTCAATACTAGATTGTTAAGATGACGAGATGGAAGAAATGCAAGAAATGGAATTCAAAAAATTGATCATAAGATTACATAGAAGTAATCAGAAGCAAATGCACAAACTACTGAAATCTGTACATGGCACGAAAGAAATTTTCTCCCATGAAATTGAGATATTAAAGATAAATCAAAATGAAACGAAGGATTCAATAGAGCAAATAAAAATGCAGTAGAAAGCCTTAATAACAAAATCAGTGAAGCAGAAGAAAGAATATCAGACTTAGAAGACAAAGCACAGGAAATTATACAGTCAGACCAAAAACAAGAAAAGGATTAGAAAACTAAAAATCACAGTTGGGAATTTAGAAGATATTATCAACTTACCCAACATATGGGTTCCAGGAGTTCCTAAAGGCATGAATAGAGAGAAAGGGATAGAAGGCCTTTTTAGTGAATAATAAAAGAAAATTTTCCTAATCTGGAGAAAGAAAGGGATATCCAAGTGCAGGAAGCACATAAAGCCCCTAATAGACATGACCGTAAAAGATCTTTACTATGACACACTGTAGTCAAACTCACCATAGTAAAATATAAAGGATTCTAAAATGTACAGGAGAGAAATGCCAGATTACTTTCAGAGGGGCTCCAGTTAGACTCACAGCAGACTTCTTATCAGAAACCCTATAGGCTAGGAGAGAGAGAGAATGGCAACATATATTCCAAGTCTTAAGAAAAAACTGTCAACCCAGAATACTAAGCCCTGCAAAGCTCTCATTTATGAATGAAGATGAAATAAAGACCTTCCATACAAACAGAAATTGAAAGAATTTTTTGTCATCCATCCAGACCCGCAAAAGATGCTTAAGGATGTTCTGCTCACAGAAAAACAGAAACATGATCATCATTATGAAAGAAAGTAAAAGAAGAAAATCTCCCAATAAAAGTACAAAGGAAATCCAAAGTAAAAAGTAGGAATATCTTTGGAAAAATGGCAGGGCAAAGTTATTACTTATAAATAGTCACCTTGATTGTAAATTGCCTCAACTCTCCAGTTAAAACACATAGAGTGGCTGAATTGATTAAAAAGCAAAACTCATCTATTTGCTGCCTACAAGAAATCCTTCTCACCAACAAGACACATGCATACTGAAAGTGAAAGGATGAAAAAATATATTCCATGCTAACAGAAACCAAAAAGCAGCTGGAATAGCCATCTTAATATTAGACAAAATAGACTTTAACACAAAAACTATTAAAAGAGACAAAGAAGGGCACTATGTAATGATTAAGGGATCAATTCAACAGGAAGATGTGATTATAATAAATGTATATGCACATTATTACAGGACACCTGGCTATTTAAAAGAAATGTTAAGGGATCTACAGGGAGACATAGACTCAAAATCAATAGTATTTGCAGAGGCAAGGAAGTGGGAGTAGCAAATCCCATTAGGGTGGAGGTGGAGCTGATGCTAGTGATTGGGCTATTTGGTCACCCTACTTCTAGTAAGCCAGGCTGGGCTTAGGAAGATGGCACCATTTTACTAACATATTCAATTAGAGCATCATCCCCTTTCTCATAAAAGAAACAGATATGTGTGGAAACACCTTTCTTTTGTTTTTGGCTTCTGGACCATGCTTCCGGATTTGTCTCTAACCTCCTCCCCCTCCTTTCCTCAGAGGCAACTCTCTGGCCCATGCACATCTCTCCATGTGTGGTGGTCCACACTTACATGTGAATGTATATTAATTCTCTCTCCCTTTTATATAAATCCTGTTCTCATTTGTGCACTCTATGTATGCCTCTGCTTTGAATTCTTATGTTGTGGAGGCAAGAAATTGGCAGAGAAATTAAAACAGTATGCCTGCAACATAAAGTAGTGAGCAAGCCAGGAACAGGAGGAGTTAAGACTGCAACCCCACAGGTGAAAGGCAATTGGTGAGTTCAACTCTCTCTCTTGGTCTCTTTCTGTCCCACAGAACACAAAAGCTCTTGTTGTGATACTTTTTGAACTTTTTTCTCTTCACTCTCAAAGCCTCTCTATGGGCCTTTGAAATGAAATCTGGTTATTTCTTCGTTTTTGTCTTGCTAACTAAAAAGCAGCTTAACCACATGTAAGAGACCATATGACTGCCACAGGTGCTTGGATCCAGGTTAAAACAGCTGAAGGAGAAATATTCTCAAACATGGGAACATGTGGAGGGATCTGGGTAGAGCAGTGGCCAATAGTACAACCCAAACTTAGCATCCTTAAAGAACTGGTACAGGAACAATTGGAAAAGGGACACATAGAACCCTCCACTAGCCCTCATAACACACCCATTTTTGTGATACCAAAGAAACAGGGAAAATATAGGCTTCTACAGGATTTAAGAGCTATTAACAAAAATATAAAAAAGATGGGAACATTCCAGGCTGGCATTCCCCATCCAGGGGCCATTCCTAATGGATACCACATAGTTACCATTGATATCAAAGATTGCTTCTTTTCCATTCCCATTGCGGAGCAGGATAAGGCTTACTTTGCCTTTACAGTATGGGAGCCCAACTTCCAGCTCCCTGCAAAAAGATTTCAGTGGACAGTACTCCCACAAGGCATGAAAAATAGCCCTGCCATTTGCCAAAGATACGTTTCTCATGCAACCAGCACACTTAAAGATCAGTGCTTGATCATACATTATATGGATGATATCTTACTTGCTCACAAGAATGCAGCAATTCTGAATGCCTGTCTAAGTGAGACAGTAAGAAATTTACAATTCCTGGGTTTCTCTATTGCCACAGAAAAGGTACAACATTTTCCCCCCTTTCAATTCTTGGGTTATCAAATCTCCTCCCATATATCTCCAATGGGCCCAAACCTAAAAGTCAAGCATAAATACTCACTTAATGAACTTCAGCAACTGTGTGGCCAAATCAATTGGCTAAAACCCTTCCTTCCCCTAACACCTGCAGAACTTAGACCGCTATACGACTTACTAACTAAGGGAAACAGCCCTTCCTCAAAAATCACATTGACACCAGCAGCCAAATCCACTATAGAAAAGATTAACACCCAGTTGTCAAATTTAAAAACCTTTAGATATGACCCTCAGGTGCCTCTGTTTGCCATAACCATATCTACCCTTAAGGCCCCCTTAGGGGTTATTTGGCAACAACACGGACCACTTTTTTGGGTACACATAGCTTGGAGCGATTGTCATAAAATAGTAAACAAAGTAGATGCCATCCTTATGATGGGACTTAAATTAAGATATTATACCAATAAGATATTTAACACAGAGCCAGACATAGTGGTCCTACCCCTATCACAATTAGAACTGTCAACATTGATGCAGAATAGCACGCTCTTTCAAACTTTAATGATAAATTTTCCAGGACAGATTGACAATCACCTGCCAGCAGACAGACTACTCCAGACACTACAAACCTTAGAAATAGACTATCCAAAACATGCTTTCCCTGCTAATCAACCTATACCCATGGCACCATGTGCGTTTACAGATGCCAACAAGTCACTCTTTGGAATAGTGATCAAATCTTTAACAGAAAAAGATAAGATCCATGTAGAACCCCATGGGGGATCAGTACAGTTGGGAGAAATACAAGCAATAGTCAAGGTTCTACTTCTTAGCCAAAATGGACCGGTAAATATATTCTCAGACAGCAAATACTCAGTACAGGTAGCAAAGACGATCCCTTTTGCAGTCTTTAACCCGACCAATAAGCCAATTGACCAGATGTTCACAACACTTAAAGAACTAACTGAGAACAGAAAATACCCATGGTATATCTCACACGTAAGATCACATACTGGGTTACCTGGCTTTATTTTCCAAGGCAACAGAAAGGTTGATGGTCTTATCTCCTGCAACACGGCTTCCATTGGACACTTAGAACAAGCCCGTATTTTACACCAAAAATTCCATATGTCAGCAAGCAACATAAAATTGCTTTTCCCAGAGCTAACAATGAGCCAATGCAAACACCTAGTGCACTCTTGCAAGAATTGTGCACCCCTCGCCCCGTTAGGCCCACTGCAGCAAGCAGGAGTGAACCCGCGAGGCCTTGCTCCTAATAAACTATGGCAAGTGGACGTCACCCACATTAACTCCTTTGGTAAACTTAAGTTTGTCCATGTGGTGGTAGATACTTATTCAAAGGCTGTATTTGCAACAGCCCAATCTGGAGAAAAAGCTAGTAACGTGATAAAGGCGGTTAAATCAGCCATGCTGGTCCTTGGTGTTCCCTGGACCATAAAAACTGATAACGGGCCAGCATATACATCACAGGAATTTAATTCCTTCCTGAAATCCTGGAACATACAGTCTGCCACAGGTATCCCATACAACCCACAGGGACAGGCCATCATTGAAAGAACTCATAGGACGATTAAAGATCTCTTACAAAGACAGAAAAGCAATCATATGCCCCCAGACCCACAGCTTGCTTTGACTGAGGTCCTTTTCACTATCAATTTTCTTACTTTTGATTCCCAAGGGATCAGCCCAGCTTATAAACACTGGGGATCCTTTCCATCCCAGACCCCAGCCCCTATGGTTAGGTGGAAAGATGCCCTGACAGGAGAATGGAAAGGACCACACCCTCTACTAACCAAAGGTCGAGGATATGCTTGTGTCTTTCCAGAGAATGCAGAACAGCCCATTTGGGTTCCAGCCCGAAACATCAAGCCTGCAACGGACAGCCAACCAGAACCAGCTGAACAAGACCGAGACTCCGCCTTGTTAGCAGATGCACCTGCCCTATCATCCTACCCTGAGAAACTGCCCATAGCCACATCTGTTACTGTTTTGTACCCCACTAGTTCTGGTCAGCCACTCAAATGGCCCACAGCCTGTGTGTGGTCATGCCATTCCTGATAACCATTATTCCTCATTCCTACCCCTATCTGAGCAAGCACTCCTGTGGTCTCTTGATTTGAGCGCTGGTTAGTCAACGACGGGTAAGATCCCCTGGGGGACAACCTAAGACAGGCACAGCTGCGTACGGAGACCACATGGAAACGGGGTCAACAATGGTATGGCCAAGAATCATGCCTCCCCTTGCTCAAAAATAAACGAAAAGGGGGAAATGTGGTGGAATGAGAAGGCCATGCCAAGGTAGCCACTGGCAAGCGAGCATCACTTACTCAGGAATGGCTTGGAAACCCACCTGGCAATGGAGCCTGCCTGGCAACAGGCTGTGACTGGATGGATTGGAAACTGCCTGGCAACAGGCTGTGATTGGATGTATTTGAAACTGCCTGGCAACAGGCTGTGATTGGTTGGGGCATAGACCGCCCCTTGACCAGATTGGCTGGTCTTGGCTATATAAGGAGTGGTTCCAACTGTAATAAACGAGTCTGCGGGCTGCTCGCCTCAAGCCTGCTTTCACCCGACTCCCGGGGTCTGTGTGGTGACTCCGCGCCTCTTGCCCCCACCACACTGCTCCTCTCAGAAACGAATCCACTGAAACATTGTTGAGAAAATCAACTGCAACAGAGGGAGAACACAAGTTTTTGGGCATTCACTTGGAGAACATGGGCACTCGGGCTGTATCCTGTTTCCAGAGCTAGTGTACACTGTGGGAGATGCCAGCTCCTACCATGGAGCTACCACTACCGACTCCAAGTAGTGGACTGAAGTCTTTTCCGCCCTTTCCTCTGCACATGCATTTCCTTAACTTCTCCTCCCTGCTTCTTCCCAGACCAAAAGGGAAGGAGGAAGGGGAAGATCAGGTTCCTGTTACCCAGTTTCTGCATCCAGCCACAAGGAGTAGGACTTTCTGCTCTGGTGGAAGATGCAGTCACTACTCCTGCCCTTGGGGCAGAGAACGGGTTTTCAACCTGACCAACTGACATGTTTGAGAGGCAGGACACTCCCACCCTCTTTTGCCATGTCAGCCAGCTCAAGCCCCAACAGCTTCTGTGTTGTTTGCTTGGGCTAATAGGCCCAGTGCCTGGCTCACAGCCTGGATGAAGCATTTGCACCAGGGCCTGATGTGCATTGACCCCAGAGACAGTCTCTGAAGGCCTCTCCCCATGGCTAGGGAGACGGGTTTAAACACGCCTGGCATCTGGAATGGGTTTGGGGACTAACAGCCAGCTGGGGCTTGGTGTCTCTTATGACCAAGCACCCTTCCCTCACTGCAGGGGTCATCTTCAAGATCCAAACAAACCTCAAATGCTAATTCCTTAGCTCCAGCATCTGAAAATGTTTGGACACTTGTCTCTAGCTCCAACATACAAGTGCATTTGGATATTATAGTGTATCATGCTTGGACGCAGATACTACACTGGTATATAAATCCCAGGTACGGGTTAAATGCCTATTTTTGTTTACATTGAACCTTAGGCGCAGTGGTAGAAGCCCTTGAAAATAATTGAGGCACTAGGGCAGTTGCATCTAAGATCTGGGAGGAAACACCAGATCTAGAACAACTTGTAGGGAGCCCTGAAGAGGGCTGGGATGAAGATCTACAGGGAACCCCACCCTGGGGTACAGAAAGGAGAATCTGGGATGCCAGATCTCACCTACTACAGAGGTTCAAGCCAAATGCGTGAACATAACCGATCACACAGAGTCATGTCTACCTTTTGTTTTTCCAGGTTATAGAGAGACTTTCAGTTATGGGTAACGCTACATCCATTTCCATGCACTCACCCCTTAGGCACATCTTAATAGTTGGGAAATTATTTATTTTTAAAATTTTATTTATTTATTTTAGAGGCAGAGGGAAAAGTCTTTCATCTGCTGGTTCACTCCCCAAACGGCCACAATGGCTAGAGTTGAGCCAAACAAAAGCTAGGAGCCAAGAGTTTCTTCTGGGCCACCCATGTGGGTACAGAGGCCCAAGCACTTGGGCCATCTTCCATAGCTTTCCCAGGCACATTAGCAGAGAGCTGGATTGGAAGTGGAGTAGCCAGGACTTGAATCGTGGCCCTTATAGGATGCTGGCACCATAGGTGGAGGCTTAGCCTACTATGCCACAGTGCTGGGTCCTAGTTTGGAAACTATTAAGCTAGGCAATAAAACTAAGAAGAAGCTTATTCTCCTTTGCAACACAATCTGGTCTAGATACAACCTAGAGAATGGAGAGTCCTGACAACTAAAAGGGACTCTCAACTTTAACACTGTCTCACAACTCGACCTCTTCTGCAAGAGACAGCAAAAATGCTCAAGAATTACTTATGTACAGGCCTTTCTGGCACTAAACCAACACTTCACTCACAAAAGGAGCTGCATGCTCTATATGTCCCATATTCTCTCAAAGAGAAGGGAGCAACAGATATGGTGAATGGCCCACTATTGGTGGTCCTCTACAACCCCACACTCAGTGTGTCCAGCACTGGGAACCTCCCCATTGGGTACTAGATTCCCCACTGCACTCTCAGAACCTGATTCTTCTTTACCTCCTATTACCCCACAACCTCTCTTTCGATCCCTCCTGTCCCCCTCTACCAGAGGACAGCCCAATGGGAGTTACTTGCAGTAGAACCCCCTGCCAGCCAATTACAAGAAAATCTCTGTCCTCTGAGAGAAATGGTGAATGGATACGCCTAGACAATCAGAGTACATGCCCCTTTCTCCATGTCTGATGTAAGTCACTATAAGCAAAAGCTAGGGTTTTTGAGGGACCCTGCCAAAAACTTTGAGAGGTTTCAGGCCCTAACTCTGGTCTTTAACCTGACCTGGGCCAATTTGCACATTATATTGTTATACACTTGTTGTACCCTAGGAAAGAAACAGCACTTCTGGGCAGAAGCTCAAGACTGCTGATTCTCTGGCAGCTCATCAGCCTGAGAACTAGGTGGTAGTGCTTCAGCACAGCTGCACTTAGTTGTAATTATCAAAAGGGTCATGAGGATTTACGGTACTGAGTCCGTATGATTTCCTGCCTACTGGCAGGGAAGAGGAAATATATTGTCTAGCTGTAGATTATAATAAAATCATGCAAGTAACACAGGAAAAGGATGATAATTCATCCTTATTTCAGGGGTGATTAGTGAAAGCATTAAATATGTATAATAATATAGACCCTAGCACTCCGTAGGGACAATTCCTACTGGGTAACCATTTCTTCAGTCAGCATCAGAAAAGCTTCAGAAACTGGCCATGGGACCCCAGACTCCCATAAACTAGATAGTAGATATAGCATTTCAGGTGTTTAATAATAAACACACACTGTAGTAGAAAGTTACTCCAAACTGGAAAGCAGGCTCATAGGGTGGCAGTCACTGTAACCTATCACCTGTACCTGGTGACCTCAGAGTCGATGCAGAGGGCATCTTTCTATGGATAAAAGGTCCAAGGAAAAATGTTGCAGTTGTGGGAAGCCAGGACTGTGGTGGGACAAGGAGTGTGCTTATCTGGAGAACCCTCCCCAAACCCAGTCCATACCCCCAGTGAAAAAGACTGAGTCAACGGAAGAGGGACTGTTGTCAGCTCCGATAGGAGGAAAGGTTCCAAATTCTCTCATGGCCTGGTCTGAAGACTGATGGGGCCTGGGTACTCAGGACGCTCCATAACTTTCCCCCTACACACACACACACACACACACACACACACAATCTTTATATGAGCCCTGGGTGATTATCTACATCACAGGTAGGAGTATTAATTTTCCAGTTGATAAAGAAGTCATTTATTCTGTATTGAATTTCAGTGGAGGACCCCTGTCCTCACAGAGTTCTACTATTACAAGAGTTGATGGTAAACCTCATTCTCAGAAATTTGCTTCCTCTTTAATCTGGCAGATAGAGGATGTTCCAAGCTCCCACCAGTTTTTGATAGTGTCTGAATGTCCAACTCCTTTGCTTGGCAGGGATTTGTTATCATCCTTTGGTGCTTCTCTCTGTTTAATTGCTCCCAAGTCCAAGATGTTTATTATTATGCTAACATGCATGGAGATAAGCCCAAGCCTGTATGATCCTCTTGCTGAAATAAAAGAGTAGATACTCAAGACTGGGATGAGAGAATACCTGGATAAGCCATACATGTGTCTCCACTACAGTCATCTTAAAGGGCAAGACAACATTTCTCAATGATGTAAGTAACCCTTAAAGCCAAAAGTAAGTGAACACTGTGGCACTTGATTGACAAATTACTCAACATGAAGTCTTGGTTTTATGACCATATCTCTGTAATACCCCCATTCTGCCTATTTTAAAGCCAAATGGAGATTATAGAATGGCTCAGACTCTTAGGGCTATTAATGAGTCAGTTATTCTACTTCACCACATTGTGCTAAATCCTTACACTATATTAACACAGTCATCACGTGGTGCACAGTCCTACATCTTAAGGATGCCTTTTTCTGCATATCATTAAGCCTAGAAACCCAGTAATTGTTTGCCTTTTAATGGACTGATCCATCACAAATATAACTCAACAGTACCCTTGGACAGTCCTTCTTCAAGGCTTTATAGACTACACTCATTTGTTTGGCAATGCTCTGGTAAAGGAACTTACAGAATTCCAATTAGAGACTGGAGTCATTCTATAATATGTAGATGATATTCTCATTTGCAATCCCTCCAAGGAGGACTCAGATGAAAATACTATCTAGGCCTTAAATTATTTAAGGAAAGAGGGATACAATTTTCTCCCACCCTAAACTTAGATAAACAGGAAGTAGCCAATTTAGGATATTTCTAACCCCATGAAAGCATGCTCTTTCACTCAGGTGAAAGGAAACTACATTATGTATAGGGCCACCACAGAGGAACAGCTAAGGACACTCCTGGGAATGGCAGATTTATGTAGGATTTGGATTCCAGGACTTGGATTAACAGCCAAGCCTTTCTATGAGGCTTTAAAAGTTCCCGGCACAAACCCACTTAATTTGACAGAAGAATGGTGGGAGGCTTTCAAAGGATTAAGGAGCTACTAATAGAGTCTCTGACACTAGCAATATCTAATTTAGACAAGCTATTCACTTTGTAGCAGAGAATCAGGGACTAACTGATGGGCTCACTCAGAAACTGGGTCCACTTTCATAACCAGTGGCCCATTTTTTCTAAGTAACTAGATTCAATGGCCACAGGATAGCCTGTAAGCTTAAGAGCAGTCACTGCTACAATTCCTTTAGCAGAAAAAACTACCAACCTGACTTTGGGTCAGCAACCTGAAGTTCATACTCCACAGGTACAAAGAGTTCGAGAGATTAAAGGACATAAGTGGTTAACAGGCAGATGCCTTACTGAGTACCAGGCTCTTAAATAGACTCACATGAGGTAACTCTCAAAGTATGCCATGTCCTCAATCCAACTGCACTCCTGCCATCTAAAGACACTAAAAAGCTTGCTCACTCTGTGCAGAGACCACAGAGTAGGTCTATTCTAGCAGGCCTGATCTGATCTATGAGATGAACCTTTGGAAAATCCAGATGTTGAATGGTTCACTGATGGGAATAGCTTCATGAAGGAAGGAATTAGAAAGGCAGGATATGCCATCATGGATGTCACTCAAGTGAGAGAATCTTAGGCATTGCAATCCAGTTTTCTAATTCAAAAGGCTGAACTCATTGTCTTAACTAGAACCTTACAATTAGGAAAAGACCCAAGAATAAATATTTATGACTCCAAATATACTTTCCTTCTATTACACGAACATGCAGCAATTTGAAAGCAAGAGACTTACTGACTGCAAAGCACTTTCCCATTAAACATGAGAAAAGAGATTGTAGTTCCTTCAGGCAGGAAGTGACTATTGTCCACTGCAGTGGACACCAAAAGGAACATTGTCACATCATCTAAGGGAATGCACTAGCAGATGGCAGCAAAGAAGGCTGCCACTCATGAGGTTTTATAAACAGCTTCGATGCCTCAACCTATAGGGGCAGCAAGAAATCCTTACTATACCATGCCCGAGATGATGGGATCAGCAATAAGCTTACACTAATGATATCAATGGGCAATGGATATTAGATCATAATGTCATGCTCCAAATGACCTCTCAATGCAAAACTGTTAAGTAAATGTATGAATCTACCCATATGGGAAGAGGGGCACTAATGTAAATGGTTTCTCAGGTATTTGGTGGGAAAGGACCATACAATGTTATATACGGGAATTAACTCCATCCAGTTCCCCTCTGTTTACAAAATCATCCTAGTGGACACATCAGATCACAACCCTTACTCACTCCTATATGGAGGAGAGGAAAAGGGGAAGATCGGAAGATAGACTTCATTAGAATGCCCCTTGCAAATGGTCATGGATACCTGTTAGTCTCTCCTGATGCTTTATAGATAGTTTCATGGGATAGATAGAGGCTTTTTTTCAACCCAAACAGAGCAGGCACAGGAAGTGTCTAGAGCCCTAACTACAGGAAATAGTTCCTTGGTTTGGGCTCCCCAAAACTCCAATGTGACAATTGGCCCCCTTTTGTGTTGACAACTAAGCAGTCACTTTTTAGGGGCCTCTTACCATCACCATGCCTCTTGGAGACTTCAATCATAAGTTGGGTCAAAAAGGCCAATCATGATCTTAAAAGGACTCTGCTAAGCTTTGCCAAGATACCTCAGAATCATGATTTAGTTATTGCATTTTGCCCTACTTACGATAAAGATAGTACCTTAATATACTTTAAAACGTACCCCTTTTAAGATGGTCTATAGGAAGCACTTTCTTTTATTCACATATCCAGTGTTCGATAAAGCATATTGTCAAATAAGATCAGATACACTGCTCAGGGAAGTATTTTAGTGGACATTTGTTTCACTTATTTTTATTATTGTATTTTATACAATGATAAGGTAAACAAGTGTTAATGATTGAAAGGAGCTCTGGTAACATTTCCTTATTTTTGGCTCTTATTTTTCAGTTACATCTCCTATAAAATATGTTGTTAGGGATTTCTGGGAACTACTCCCTACTATGCCATTGGAGAGATTCCTTGTAGAAATCTATGGACTCCAATCTTAGGGAAATTCTCCAGGGGCCTTTGTAATTTAAACTAAAGCACTGTGATCGCCCTTGCTCCAAGAATAGATAACAATAAGACATAGCATGCTTCTCCCTCAGTCTCTGTCACTCCACCTTTCAAATAAATAAATAAAACTTTTAAAAAATAAAAGCATAAACTACCGGTGCCAATAGGCTAATCCTAGGTTCTAGTCCTGGGTTCTAGTCCCAGTCGGGGCACCAGATTCTGTCCCGGTTGCCCCTCTTCCAGGCCAGCTCTCTGCTGTGGCCCAGGGTGCAGCGGAGGATGGCCCAAGTGCTTGAGCCATGCATCCCATGGGAGACCAGGAGAAGCACCTGGCTCCTGCCAAAGGATCAGCACGGTGCGCCGGCTGCAGCGCGCCAGCCGTGGCAGCCATTTGAGGGTGAACTAACGGCAAAAAGGAAGACCTTTCTGTCTCTCTCTCTCACTGTCCACTCTGCCTGTCAAAAAATAAAAATAAAAATAAAAGCACAAACTAAAATGCCAATCACACAGAAGTAGTTAAAATGCAAATTTTCAGACAAGGACCATCTTACTAGTTTTCTTATTATTATTAATCAAAGAGATTGATAACTTTTTAAGACACAATGGTTTGGATATTAGTTTGAGTATACCCAAAAGGTCCATGTGTTAAAGTTTTGGTTCCCAGAGTTTTACAATAATAGTTAATGGATTAATGCTAACAGCTAATGAATTAAGGTTGAAAACTACTCCAAATATAGAATCTGAAGCTGGGGACTTTGGGAAGTGATTAATTGGATTAGGTTGCTGGGGAGGAGTCCCATGATCAAATCTGGTAGCTTTATAAGGAGAAATAATCACATGGATATAGGCAACAAGCATGCTCCCTATCTCCGCTTCCTGACTCATTGTACGATTCTTCCTCTGCATACACTCACCACTGCTATCCCCTGCCCTTACCAGATAGATGAACCAATAGACCCACCTGATCTTGGACTGTGAGCCTCCAAAACCATGAGACAAAGTACAGCCTCCTCTTTTTTTTCCACATACTTTGTCCAACATATTCTGTTGTGCTGATATAAAGCTGACTAATTTGTAAGATAATATTTTTCCTAAAGAATGCTCCTGGCCATAAGTTTGAAATGAAATAAACACAAGCAGGTGCATAGTGATAGAGTTTCATTATTGCTAGCATGAAAGGTAGCACTATAAAGGCCTTTTCTGTCATGAATGACAATAAATGACATTCAGGCCACTGATAATTAAAAACAGTTTTGGGCTGCTGGCAATTTCAAAATTAAAATTCCACTTTTTAAATTAGGCAAGTAGCCAAAGAAATATACCCTGTAAATACAAGAATCAGTATAGGTTAATTCACTTATTGTTTTTAGAGCTTGAGTCCAGGATATTTTTATAAATTCTTGAATTTATTTGTGTGCAGTTTGATTTTACAGTTTTAGGTCCTAAACATTGAAGGTCCATGTACCTCAAAGACTATTTCTTTCATAAAATGCAGTCTTCTTTATTTCAACTTCAGCTCCTAGAACTATCTATGATGAGCCCAGGAGTCAAAAAAGGCTCATTTTCAGGCCAGTGTTGTGGTGCATCTGCTTAAGCCGCCTCCTGTGTTGCTGGCATTCCATATGAGCACCACTTTGAGTCCCAGTTTTTCCATTCCCAATCCAGCTCCCTACTAATCCATCTGGGAAAGCAGTCTAAGCCAACTGTGCCCTGTGCCCCTGCATCTAAATGGGATACCCAAAGAAGGTCCTGGCTCCTAGCTTTGGCCTACCCCAGCCCTGGTCATGACGGCCATTTGGAGAGTGAACCAGAGAATAATAGTCTATCTCTCACTTGTTCGCTCACTCTGTGACTCTGCCTTTCAAATAGATAAATAAATCTTTTAAAAATAAAAGGCTCTTTTAAAATTGGCTTTAGACTCTTTTCCTGTCCCTCTGTTTCAGAAGACACCAACCAACTTTATTCCTCATTCCCTGAGATACTGCTTAAACTACAGAGTTTAATTGGGTTGGCAAGAGGACAGCAAGAGTTCCAAACCATGAAGTAAATGGTAAACAATAAAATATTGATGTCACCAAAAGAACCTGCGAGAATCACAGAGGGCTCATATTACTAAAAAGCCCTGTGGGTTTTATAACATTACTTAGCCACCTGTCTAAGGTAATAAAACACAAACAAACTTCAGAAACCCAATTGTGAGGCATACCAAGACTTTCAAGCAATAAAAAAAAAATGATCAATTTTTAAAAATATTTTTCACTTTCATCTTTTAGGTTCCATAAGTAGATAAATTAAAGAAATAATTAGATTGAAAAATAAAAACCAAAAAAATCTCTCAGACTCAGAGCTGTCACACAAGAAGGAACGTGGTTGATGTACAGAGACAGAGGGAGGAGGGCTTCTGGGTAACTTTTTTCTTTTCTTCTGATTCATGTTGCTCTTACAATTTCACAGCAACATTTTCACAAGTATTTCGTGCACTGTGGTTCCTGTAGGGCTGCAGATCCAGTATTGTATAGAAACTGCTTCAGGGCAAGAAGGTCCTCACCCTGCCTTATGTTAAACCCACACCTAGATAAGAGTCAAGGATTTTGAAGAAACTGAAGGTAAAGATAAAGACTCCCAGAAAAACTTGAATACCTAATAACTTTAAAATAAGTAAAAAGCTAAAGTCGATTTGAATAATTGGATTTTGATTCTAGCCACACAACAGAATCTCCTCTATAGGTTTTTTTTTTTTTTTTAATTTTTTTTGACAGGCAGAGTGAACAGTGAGAGAGACAGAGAGAAAGGTCTTCCTTTGCCGTTGGTTCACCCTCCAATGGCCGCCGCAGCCGTTGCACTGCGGCCAGCGCACCACACTGATCCGATGGCAGGAGCCAGGTGCTTCTCCTGGTCTCCCATGGGATGCAGGGCCCAAGCACTTGGGCCATCCTCCACTGCACTCCCGGGCCATAGCAGAGAGCTGGCCTGGAAGAGGGGCAACCTGGGACAGAATCCGACGCCCCGACCGGGACTAGAACCCGGTGCGCCAGTGCCGCAAGGCAGAGGATTATTAGCCTAGTGAGCAGCGGCGCCAGCCTATAGGTTTTAAAACACAGTGCTGACATCTCTTGGTACTGAGATCTGGGAGCTGGGGCTTATACCATGGTCTGGAACTGGGGTCACCAATCTGTAGTTTTCATATCTCCATAGATTGCACTTGGACATGAGAGCTTTTGGCTTGGACAGAATCAAACACTTCTGGTGGGGAAGCTGCTTTTCATTTTTACATCAAAACATATGTTTTGATTTTTTTTAAACATGTGAACATATTATTGTTATTATTTTTAAAGTTTCATTTGTAAGCATAAGGTGTAGATAATTGAAAATCATATATTTGTACATAAATGAAATGTACTGCATCTTTCCCCTTTCACAGATTCCCAAGCTGCAAAAAACAGTAAATTCATTGCTTTTCATCTTTTTGTTCTTTTGCACTTTTTTCAAATCAATAACATATGAAAAGCCATGACATTCTCCTAAGAAGCAGAACATACTAAATTGTGTTTCTGAGAGCAAAGGACAGGGTGGATGCTCTGCCTTCCCAGTTTCAGAGGTGTGACTGAGGGCCCATCTAATTTCCTGCATAGGTCAACTGAGCACTAGAAGTCCATGAGCCTCCTGGTTTCTATTTCTAGCTCTTCCCCCGAGTGTGCCAAGACAAATCATTCACCCAGGGCCTCCATTGTTTTTTGTGGTGAACCAACAAGATTTTTTTAAGCTAATCCCCTTGTGAAATATAAGCAGAGTCATTTCTAAATATCATCAGGGTTGAGTAAGATAGGTTGAGATTAGAATAAAAATAAAGTCCAAGATAGTTTTCAAAATCCCACAGAATTTGTGGGCACTGAGTAGGAATGGTTTTTAATTAAATCATGAATCTCTTAATGTCATGGATATATTCTGAAAATTACATCATTACGGAATTTCATCATTGTGCAAAAGTCATAGAGTGAACTCACACAAATGGGTATAACATAACTAAGCCATATAATCTACCATAATACATGCAGTCCTTCATTGACTGAAACGTCCTTAAGCAGTATGGACCTGTATTTAAAGGGCTTGTGAAGCTGTTCATCATTGTGATGTGATATAAACGTAAAACATAAAAGAAACTGCTTTGGACTCCAAACTGAGAGCACCAGATTCAGGGAAGAGCTTTTCTCTGAAGATCCCTTATCTACCTACAAACTGGATCCACCAGAAGGGAACAAAATTGCCGTCTATCCTCTCCCTGTTATTTTGTCTCCAAGAAAAATGAAACTTTACAAAAGAAAAGACTGAATGTGAACCACCACACCTGGAGCCCAGATGAACTCTGCACAGGCTGTCCTCTGCTCTTTGGGCCCATTCACCTCCTCTAGAACTTACTTACTCCTCTTCTAAAGTTGCCTGCAGCTCTCTCTCCCCGTCTCCTGTGAGAGCGTTATTTAAGTTTCAACCATCTGGCCCTTCTTTGAGTTTCATATTTTGGTGACTCCCGTGTGCTTACATGTAAATACATTTTATGCCTTTCCTCCTGTTAATCTGTTCATTGTCAGTTTGTTTTTAAACAAATGATCAAACTTTCAGGAGGTGGAAAAAAAAGTTCCTTACCCCCTACAACAGGACAGAATCAAAAATTAGAAGAATGTCTTTAAGCAAATATTTTAAAGATAAATTTACTTATTAGGACATATTTAGACTCAAACAAGATTCATGAAATGATATGTATGAAGGTCACACTTAAATAACATTTAAATTTCTTTTTCAAATGGAGATCTCTCACTTTTTTAAGCCATATATTTTGGTTCCTAGTAACATATTTTCTTTCAAATCCACTCACCTGGCTTAATTTTTAAAAGTGCCTTTCTCCACTAGCTTTCAAATAAATTATTTACCCTTCTGAAAATGTTTTAAACATGAGTCCAGCCAAAGCTGATGTAAGTAAACCCAGAGGAATTGAAAACTCACAAAATGAGAGCATTTTTTTTCTTGTTCTGAAATAGGACTACAGAAAAATAAGGAAAAATTGATGGAAGAATAATCTTCATTTTCAGCTTCCAAGGAAGGAAAACATGTACAAGACAATTTGGGACATGATAATTGCTTCAATTTTTCCATTTCTTTCTAGAGGAAATAAGTAGCTTAGTCAGGCCTTCTTGTAAGTGTGTAAGTTGTTAACTTACAAAAGTTAATTATTACATAAAAGAGTGTTAAGGTGCTTTTGTCACAAAAAGGAAATCTTCCAATGTACAGTACATGTTTAGTGTGATTGAGTTCAGACATGGATTTAATTAATGACGCTTTAAGAAGCAAGTTATCAGCAGGCATACATTTCACAAACAAGTTTCATTTTGTAGCAAGAAACCAAGGATAGAAAAAATGAGTTGTGATTTTTCTTGCATTCACCGGCAAGAATAGGACGTTTTGCACTCTGACTTTTACTCTAAAATAAAGGTAGAAATGTGTACAGCTCTGGCCAAGAGAAGGTTATGAATCTGGGTGAGCTCCCAGAGGATGAACACTAAGCCTTTTTAACATCTGCCTCACCACCGCTGAGTGCGAGGGAGCCAGGAAGGCAGAGACACAGAGCAGGGACCAGAAGAAATGGGGCAGGGTTCTTCCCAGAAGTAAGTGTGGGCGGAGCAAGGAGCTGAGGTCTATTCCCATAGGCAATGCTTATAGCTTCATTAAGCAGAAGCTCCAGCCAAAGAAATGCCTCCAGGGACTGGGGATGGAGATTCTTGTGAATACTTCAGCTTATAATGAACTACTAAAAAATAAAGCTGATGCAGGAGGACAGCCAGTCTGGATGTCCTTTTTTTTTTTGGACCTCTGATCCTTAGTTTCAGAGTGAGAAGAGATCTGTGATTCTCAACTCCTCTACCTTTTTTTTTTTTCCATTCAGAAAACTGACGACATTTTTTTCTGAATTTCCAGTCTCTTCTCCATGCCTGACTCTGGTCACTTGCTGAGTACCCTCTGCTTGCTACAGTTTGGCCACTGAACTGGAGCCCTCTCAGTCTTGATGTTTTGGGACAGCAGCATGCTCAGAGGGAACTAAAGACTTCTCAACAAGTTACCTACTCCCTTTTACACAAACACACACACACACACACACAGAGAGAGACAGAGAGAGAGAGACAGAGAGAGAGATCTGGGAATAAACCAGGAGGGTGGTTTCGATAAGAGGTTCCAGTAACCAACCCATCTCCCCACTCTCCCCGCCCCTGGACTCCAATGAGGACAGCTATACACACAATAAATCACCTTCACAAGAACTACAGAAGCCAGACAAGAGGCCACAGTGCCTCAGTTTGCTATAATCATAAGAAAAAAATGCATTGAAGAAAGCAAGAAGAAAGAAGTTGCCTTGGCCGGCGCCATGGCTCAATAGGCTAATCTTCCGCCTAGTGGCGCCAGCACCCTGGGTTCTAGTCCTGGTCTGGGCACCAGATTCTGTCCCGGTTGCCCCTCTTCCAGGCCAGCCCTCTGCTATGGCCTGGGAGTGCAGTGGAGGATGGCCCAAGTGCTTGGGCCCTGCATCCCATGGGAGACCAGGAGAAGCACCTGGCTCCTGCCATTGGATCAGCGCGGTGCACCGGCCACAGCACGCTGGCCACAGTGGCCATGGAGGGTGAACCAACAGCAAAAGGAAGACCTTTCTCTCTGTCTCTGTCTCTGTCTCTCTCTCTCTCACTGTCCACTCTGCCTGCAAAAAATAAAAATAAAAAAAAAAGTAAAGAAGTTGCTCCATCACTCCTCTCCTAGCTCCAGTGCCAGATCTACTGAGAAAAATATTTGGTTGGATGAAACCCCCTACCCTGGCCCCCAGGCCTATTATGTGGAGCTCCCACAGCCAGACTCTGCTACCTTTCCCACAGAAAACAAAACTCCAGTTGCACAGAGAGACCAGGAGAGGGAGCTTACGACACAACTAGGAGCTCCAAGTCCTGCCTACCTGAAACCTGATGACGCCCAAAGTCCTATGGCCTCTGGCCAGAGTTCACAGGCTGAACTTCTAGACTTGTCTGGAGGATGGATAAAGAGATGGAAGTAATTAACAAAACCAAAAAGAAATCCTTCAACTGAAAAGTACACTGAGTGAAATGAAAAATTAATTAGAAGGCATCAATAGCTGAATAGACCAATCAGAAGAGAGAAGCAGTGAGTGTGAAGACAGGCTATTTGAATATCCACAACTGGAGAAAAAAGAATCAAGAGGAATATAGAGAGACTGGCACTGTGGTTTAAGTCACTGCTTGTGATGCCCGCATCCTGTATGAACTATATGAATGCCAGTTCAAGTGCCAGCTGCTCCACTTCCAATCTAGCTCCCTGCTGATGCACCTGGGAAAGCAGCAGAAGATGGCCCAAGTGCTAAGGCCACTGCCATCCATGTGGGAAACCCAGATAAAGTTCCTGGCTCCTGGCTCCTGGCTCTGGCTTGGCCATTTGGAGAAATAAATCAGTGGATAGAAATATCTCTCTCTCTCTCTCTCTCTCCCCCAAATAAATAAAATAAATATTTTTTTAAAAAAGAGAAATGAAGAAACCCTTCAGGACATTTGGGACAGCATGAAAAGAGCAATCATTAGAGTGATTCGAATTCATGAGAGACTTGAGAATGCCAAAGGAGTCGAAAGCATGTTCAAAGAAATAAAAACAGGAAACTTCCCAAACCTAGAGAAAGATACAGCTATCAAAGATCACCAGTCAGATTCAACTCAACCAAGTCGACCCCATGCCATATCATGCTCAAGATAAAGAGAGGTGGGGCTGGTGCTATGGCATAGTAGGCTAAGCCTCTGCCTGTGGCACTGGCATCCCATATGGGTGCAGGTTGGAGTCCAGGCTGCTCCACTTCCGATCCAGCACTTGGGCCCCTGTACCCGCCTGAGAGACCCAAAAGAAACTCCTGGCTCCTGGCTTTGGATCAGCACAGCTCCAGCTGATGAGGCCATTTGGGGATGAACCAATGGATAGACGACCTTTCTCTCTGTCTCTCCCTCTCTCTGTCTCTAACTCTGCTCTCAAATAAATAAATAAATACAAATCTTTAAAAAAAAGGTAAAGAGAGGATTCTCAAGGCTTCAGAGAAAGAAGCAAATAACACACAGAGTGGTCCCAATTTGCTTGACTGCAGACTTCTCAGCAGACACTGTACAGCCCAGGAGGGAGCAGGATGTGACTTTTATAGTATTGAATGGAAAAAAATTGGCAGTTAAGAATAATGTATCCAGCAAAACTGAAGAAGAGATAAAGATATTCCCAGACAAAAGCTGAGAGAAATTATCACCACCAGACCTATCGTGTAAGAAATATTAATGGGAATTCTTCAAAGTGAAAGAAAGAGATGCCAACAAGTAAGAAGAAAATAACAGAAGACTGAAACTCACTGGTAAGAGTAACTATACAAACTCAGAATGTTCTAATACTGTCAACATGGTATGTAAACCATTTATATTTTTACTATGAAGACTAAAAAATTTTAACCACTACATTAAAATTTAGAGAGATACACAAAATACAAAGTGGCCAAATGAAACTTCAAAAATTCAAAACGTTGGGAGGAATGAAGCACAATTGTGAAATTCTTTATCAGGATTTCTTATTTATTTTCTGGCCTTTTTTTTATCTTTATAATCAACATTAAGTTGTTACCATTTTAGGAAAGCTTGTCATAACTACAAGAAGCTTTTTTGGTAAACCTCATGGTAACCAAAAAGTAAGAACCTATAACAGATTTACCAAAAATGATAAGGAAAAAAATCAAAGCACACTACTAGAGCAAATCACTTATCTACAATTGAAGACTGCAACAGAGGCAGAAGGAAAGGAACTACAATAAAAATGTAAAACAAGCAAGCATTGAAATAACGGTAGTGAGAACTTACTTATCAATAATGACCTTAAATATCAATGGACTACATTTTCCAATAAAGACACAGAGTCATCAAACAGATTAAAAAATAAGACCCAAATATATTCTGCTTATGAAACTCACTTCACCTCTAAGGATTTAGATTGAAAGTGAAAGGATGGGACAAGATAGTCCACGCAAATGCAACCCAGAAGAAAGCAGATGTAGCCATAGTTCTACCAGATATGAAATCAAAATCAGTAAAAAGAGACAAGGAAAGTCATTGCTAGCAAGAGGAAGTAATGCTTACAAATATATTTGTAGCCAATATTGGAGCACTCAAATACCTACAGCAAATAGCAATAGACCCAAAGAGAGAGATAGACTCCAATTCAAAAATAGTAGGGGACTTTAACACCACAGTTTAAAAAATGACAGATCATTTAGATAGAAAACCAACAAAGAAACACAGAGTAATATTTCACCACAGATAAATTGGATCTAACAGACATCGACCAAACTTTCCATCCAACAGCTACAGATACATTCTTCTCAACAGCACATGAAACATTTTCCAGGATACATCATATGGCAGGTCACAAAACCAGTCTCAGCAAATTTAAAAGAATAGAAATCACATCATGGCTGGCACCGTGGCTCAATAAGCTAATCCTCTGCCTGTGGCGCCGGCACCCCAGGTTCTAGTCCCGGTTGGGGTTCCGGATTCTGTCCCTGTCGCTCCTCTTCCAGTCCAGCTCTCTGCTGTGGCTCGGGAGTGCAGTGGAAGATGGCCCAAGTGCTTGGGCCCTGCACTCGCATGGGAGACCTGGGGAAGCGCCTGGCTCCTGGCTTCGGATAAGCGCAGCGCGCCAGCGGAGCTGCCATTGGGGGGTGAACCAATGGAAAAGGAAGAGATTTCTCTTTGTCTCTCTCTCTCTCTCTCTCTCTCTCTCGCTGTCCACTCTGCCTGTCCCCCCCCCCAAAAAAAAAAATCACATCAAATATCTTTTCTGACCACAATGCAATAAATATAGGAATGAAATATAAGAAAAGCTTTGGAAATTACACAAATCCATAGAAATTAACTTATTACTGAACAATGAATGGATCAAGGAGGAAATTTTAAAATTTCCTAAACAAATGAAAATGTAAACACAACATATCAAAATCTATGAACTACAAGAAAATCATTACTAAGAGGAAAGTTTACAGCAATCAATGCCTGCACCAAGAAAGCAAAGAGATCTCAAATAAACAACTTACCACTGTACCTCAACGAACTAGAGAAACAAGAATAAATCACATCCAAACTTGGTAGAAGAACAGAAATAATAGAACTCAAAGCACAAATAGATGACAGACTTAAAACGATATTTTAAAACATCAATGAAATAGACAGCTGGTTCATTGAAAAGATAAGCCAAAGAGAGAAACTCTTGGGTGGACTAAGAAAAAAAATAGAAAAGATCCAAATACATAGAATCAGAGATGAAAATGGAAACATTATACCTGACACCACAGAAATACAAAGATTTGTTAGAAATTACTATGAGCAACTATATGGCAATAAATTCCATAACCTAAAAGAAATGGACAAATTCTTAGACACATATACCTTACCAAGATTAAATCATGAGGAAATAGAATATCCACACTAATAATGAATAGCAAGACTGAATTCGTTATTAAAAAAAAATTCCTATCAAAGAAAAACCTAGGCCCAAATAACTTTACCACTGAATTTCACCAAACTTTTAAGAAGAATAAACAATAATTCTTCTTAAATTATTTCAGAAAACAGAAGAGGAGGGAATTCTTCATTCTATGAGTCCAGCATTACTTTGATATTAAAACCAGACATGAACACAACAACAACAAAAAGGAAAGCTATAGGCCAATATCCTTGATGAATATAGATTCAAAAATTCTCAAAAAAATACTAGCAAATGGAATTCAACAGTACATTAAAAAGATCATTCACTGGGTCAGCATTGTGGTGGGGTGGGTTAAATCACTGTTTGCAAGGCTAGAATTTCATAACTGAATGTTAGTTTGAGTCTCAGCTGCTCCACTTCTAATTCCTTCCAATGTGTGGGGCAACAGCAGGTAATGGTCCAATTACTTGGATTTCTTCAATCCACTTTAGAGACCTGGATGAAGTTCCTGACTCTTGGCTTCAGCCTGACTCAGTCCCAGCCATTGCAGACATTTGGGGAGTGAACAAATGCGTAGAAGATTCTCTCTCTCTCTCTCTCTCTCTCTCTCTCTCTCTCACACACACACACACTCATTTTCTGCCTCTCTCTTTCCCTGCTCCCCTCTGTCACTGTCCTTTCAAACAAATAAGTGAATAAATCATTTTTATAAAGAGATCACTCACCATGACCAAGTGGAATTCCTCCCAGTAATGCAAGGATGGTTCAACATATGCAAATCAATAAGTATGATATACCAGATCAATAGAATGAAGTACAAAAATCACATAATAATCTAAATAGATGCAGAAAAAACATTTGTTAAAATTCAACATTGCTTCATAATAAAATCTCTGAACAAATGAGATATAGAAGAAATATACCTCAATATAGTAAGGGCCACATATAGAAAACCAACAGCTGGGGCTGGTATTGTGGCATGGCAGGTTAATCCACCTCTTTCTTTCCAACATCCCATATAAAGTGTAGGTTCAAGTCCCAGCCAAACTGCTTCACCTTCAGCTATCTGGTAATGCACCTGGGAAGGCAGCAAAAAATGACCCAAGTACTTGGGCCTTGCCACCTATGTGAGAAACCTGGTTGGAGTTTCTGGTTCCTGGCTCTTCAGTCTGCTCCAGCCCCAACTGTTGCAGCCATTTGAGGAGTGAACAGTAGAAGGAAAATACCTCTCTCTCTCTCTCTCTTTCTCTCTCCCCCTCTCTCCCTCCCTCTCTCCCCTCCCTCCCTGTCCCTCTCCCCCCCACCTCTATTGTTCTGCCTTCCAATTGAATAAATAAACCTTTTTTTTTTTAAGCCATTAGCTATCCTCACATTGAATGGGGAAAAGCTAAAGACTGTTTCTAAGACTTAGAACAAGGCAAGAATGACTACTTTCACCGCTTTTAATCAACATAGCAATGGAAGTCCTGGCCAGAGGCATTTAGTTAAGAGAAAGAAATAAGGAAGCCCAAATTAGAAAGGAGGAAGTCAAGCTGTCACTGGTTGCACATAACATGATCTTGTATATAGAAAACTCCAAAATTCCTTCTAAAAGCTATCATAACTAATAAACAAATTCAGCAAAGTTGCAAGATATAAAGTCAATCTATAAAAATCAATAGCATTGCTATAGATCAATAATGAATCATCTGACAAAGAAATCAAGAAAGCAATTCCAATAACTACCCCCTCAAAAGTAAAATACCTGGGAATAAGTGTATCCAAAGACATGATAGATATCATCTATGATGAAAACCATAAATTGGAGATGAAAGAAATTAAAAAGGACACAAAAAAATGGAAAGACACCTCATGTTCCTGGATTGGAATATTCAGTCATTAAAATGTGCATACTAGGGCTGGCACTGTGGTGCAAGTGGGTTAACGCCTGGCCTGAAGCACCGGCAGCCCCTATGGGCACTGGTTCTAGTCAGATGGGTGCATCTCCGGTCGTTGCAGCCATCTGGGGAGTAAACTATCAGATGGAAGACCTCTCTCTCTCTCTCTCTCTCTCTCTCTCTCTCTGCCTCTCCTCTCTCTGTGTAACTCTGCTTTCAAATAAATAAATAAAATCTTTTTTAAAAAATTTATTTGACAGAGTTATAGACATCGAGAGAGAGAGAGAGAGAGAGAGAGAGAGAGAGAAAGGTCTTCCTTCCATTGGTTCACTTCCCAAACGGCCACCATGTCCAGCGCTGCGCCAATCCGAAGCCAGGAGCCAGGTGCTTCTTCCTGGTCTCCCATGCGGGTACAGGGCCCAAGCACTTGGGCCACAGCAGAAAACTGGATTGGAGGAGGAGCAACCAGGACTATAACCCAGTGCCCATATGGGATGCTGGTGCCGCAGGCAGAGGATTAACCAAGTGAGCCACAGTGCCAGCCCTTAAATGAAATCTTTCAAAAAAAAAGTGCATACTACTCAAAAACAACTTACAGATTCAATGCAATACCAATCAAAATTACAATGACATTTTTCACAGAACTAGAAAATACATGACTAAGATTTGTATGGAACTGAAAAAGACTCTTAATAGCCAAAAGATCTAAATCATAAAGAATAAGCATTAGGCGTTATACTATCTGACTTTAAAATATAGTACAAAGTTACAGTAATTAAAACAGCATGGTATTAGTAGAAAAATAGATCTATAGACCAATGGAACAGACTAGAAATCCTAGAAGCAAAACCCATGTCTACAACCAAATGATATTTGACCAAGCTGCTAAGAACATACTTTGGACAAAGGACAGTCTTTTTAAAATGGATATCCACATGAGAAGGATGAAATTAGACTCCTATCCCTCACCATGCACAAGAATCAACTCAACATAGACTAAAGACCTAAATGTGATACTTGAAACTTGGAAACTATTACAAGAAAACACTTCAGGACAATGGAATGGACAAGGATTTTCTAAGTCAAATCCCAAAATTATAATAAAAGCGGGGCTGGTGCTGTAGCGCAGTGGGTTAATACCCTGGCCTGAAATGCCTGCATCCCATATGGGCACCTGTTCTAGTTCCAATTGCTCCACTTCCAATCCAGCTTTCTGCTATGGCCTGGGAAAGCAGTAGAAGATCACCCAAGTCCTTGGGTTCTTGCACCCATGTGGGAAAAAGCTCCTGGCTCAGTGCTGCTCCGGCTGTTGCAGCCATCTGGGGAGTGAACCATCAGATGGAAGACCTCTCTCTGTGTCTCTACCTCTCTCTGTTACTCTGTCTTTCAAATAAATAAAATAAATCTAACAGACAAACAGGATTTCATCAAACCAAAGAGCAGCAAAGGAAATAATCAACAAATTGAAGAGACAACCTACAGAACAGAAGACATTTTCAAGCTACATTTCTGACAAGGAGTTAATATCAGGAATACACAAGGGACTCAAACAACTAAATCACAAGAAAACAAATAATCCAATTTAAAAATGGGCAGTAAATCTAAACAGACATTTCTCATAGGAAGACACACATATAGTCAATAGGTACATGAAAAAATGCTCAACGTCACTGATCATAAGGCAATGCAAATCAAAACCACAATGAGATATCATCTCACTCCGGTGAGATTGGCTATTATCCAAAAGATAACAAGTGTTGGTGAAGATGTGGAAAACAGGAAACCTTTGAATACTTTTGGTGGGAATGTAAGTTAGTACAGCCATTGTAGAAAATGGTATGAAAGTTTGTCAAAAACTGAAAATAAAACTACCGTGTGATCCAGTGATCCCACTCCTGAGTATATATTCAAGGAAAATTAAATCCATTTGTTGAGGAAACATCTGCACCCCATGTTTATTGCAGCACCATTCACAATAGCCATAAATTAGAAACAACTTATGTGTCAATCCACCAATGAATAGACAAAGAAGATGTGTTACATACACACAATGGTGTACTACGTATCCATAAAGAAGGATGAAATCTTGTTGCTTTCAACAGCATGGACATAACTGGAGGTCATTATGTTAAATGAAATAAGCCAAGCACAGGAAGACAAATATCACATGATCTCATTCATATATATGATCTAAAAAACATGATCTTGTAAGAGTTAAAAATACAATGCTAGTTACCAGAGTCCAGTGAAGGAAATGGGGGTGGGGGGTTTGATTGGTGGTTTCTGGGTTTTGGCTCAATGGGAGTAAGACGTCCTGGTGTTTTGTTGCACAGGACTGAAATGAAGAAAACCCTCTAGCACAGAGTTTGCAGAAGTAGGTTTCTCTAGGAAAAAAACTGATTCTATGATAAAACAGTTGGAAAATATTGCACGTAGCTTCTGTTAGAAGTTCATCAACATACATTAACACACTGAAGGTTTTGAGAAACACTACCATAAAGCGTGTCCTTAGGGAAATGCCATTTAACCCAGTATTGCAGAAATTATTTGGTCAGAGTGCAGGCATTTGGTGCAGTGGTTAAGATGCCACTTGGGATGCCTGTGTCTCATACCAGAGTTCATAGGTTTGTGTCCCAGCTCACCTTTGGATTCCAGCTTCCTATTAATGCACACTCTGGCAGACAGCAGGTGATGGCTCAGATAGGTGGGTCCCCGCCACCCACATGGGAAATCCAGATGGGGTTACTGACCACTGGCTTTGACGTGGCCCAGCGCCAACAGTTGCTGGCATTTGGAGAGTGAACCAGTGGATGAAAGACCTCTGTCTGTCTCTCTGCCTTGCAAATAAATGAAAATAAAGTTTTTTTTTTTAATTAGGAAAAAAAATAAATTCTTGACCATGCAACACTTTGTAGAAGATTTCTATTTACAATTCTCTTTGTGAAATGTTGCTTTGATTGAAACAACTCCCCACTTACCAATCATCCAATGCATTATTTCCTCAGAAATCAGTTAATGTTATCCTTTCTATTCCAATGTCGTTGTGTTTTTCAGAGGACGACATTTCTTGGCTGCCTTCCCAGATTCTTATACTTCTAGGCATGCAAAGCAAAAGGAAAAATGGAAACCATTTGAATTAGTATTGTCTGGTCACATCAATTAACTGAAAAAAACTTTGTTGGGGGCCAAGAGAATACAAGAAGTTTTCATTTTTTGAAAAGTGCTTTCCTGGGAGGATTTCTTAGATTCGCTAACTGCAGTTGGTAAATTTTTAAGAGCCCAGATAAATAAGACAACCAGTGGGGAAGTGTAGGGGTGGAAATATGTGACCCGTATGTCCCATGGGGGTCATGGCTGGCAGTCCTATAACAGAAGACTGGTTATCCAACAGAGGTGTCAACATTTTATGTGACATGGAAGCCTTGAGAAATGAAGATGCAAGAACCCAGGGAAAGCTGTCTATTTCTCTGCTCAGGTTCACTGAAGAATAGACATGTCAGGTAGACCTGCAATTGAACAAAAGAGGATGATCTCAAATGGACAGAGAGGGGAAATCCAGAAGGGCCTGTCTGTTCATTTCTGTATTCCTTTCCTTCTTCCTCCTCAGGATCCTCCAGAGTGAGCCCCTTCAAGGGAGAAGGGGGGGGTTACATTTGTAGGTTTTATGGCTGGTTTGAGGAAGAGGCTTTCTAGTTTCTATGACTCTCTTTGGGGCAGAAGGAAGGGAAAGACGGAGGATGACAGGAGCAGATCAGAGAGACCTCACTTCCAGCACCCATCAGTGTCCTTCTGTTTGGAGTTCTCAGCATACCAAAGTGCCATGCTGTGGGGTACAGTGTTCAGAACACAACAGATGTCATTATATGTAATTGCTGAAGGATTTCTCCTGGAAATCAAAATTTGTTCTACTCCAGCTTTACTTTTACCTTGATTATAAGAGAAAAGCTAACTCAATGAGTTAAATGCTGTTGCTATTTATAGTTGATTTTTGTCTTGCCCTTTAGCCAATAATCCAGAATGATTATTCCCTTTTTCAGTCGTTTCTTCACCTTCATTTCTCCTAAGGCCTGATTATCATTCTAGATTCTGCACCACAAGAGAAAGCAGCTTTTGAAAAACTAGCCAAACCAGCTTGAGAGTGACTATAAAAACTCATTTTCTAAAATGAGTGAGCTAGGATATAAGTTACAAACCTGCTAAATTCTTCCTTGGAATTGGAAACTGAATTAGAGCATATGCCCAGAATTTCAGACTTGAGGCAAAAAATGATGACTATCCTATTCCTATTATCTATTAATGGAAGAGGAGATAGTGGCCAGACTCTTAGAAGGCTGTGTGACTCTAGCAATCTGTCCAACTGCTCTGCAACTGTTTCTCCTGCTGTCATAAATGGATCTTGTGCCTCCTAGGAGTTGTTGCAAGGAGTTAAGTAAGATCAAGTGAATTCATAATTGGGAAACATCTAGATGAGAGGTTCAGTTTGGTAGCCTGTCATTTCCCTCATGTGTGTCAAAAGACAAATTACAAAAAAAATCATTCAAAATCGAACTGGCCTTTATTTGTAATTCTACAACTAGACAACATCTCACTCTATAAAATAAAGTGAGTGTTGTAACGAGCTGAGCAGGTGGGCTTTATAGACAGAAAAAAAGGGCTGAAGAAAGCATAAATAAGGACAAAAAGCAGATCAATCATTTCAAAGTTAGTTACTTTCTTTGTTAACATTATAGCAATGGGAACTTCCTGACTGTGCAGGCTAAAAGTGGCTCATTTGGAGATTTAGTATGCCCATGCTCTCTCTCTCCTGATTTTTGGGAAGGTCACATGACTTGGTTTCAGCTTGATGATATGTAACTTCAGCAAGAATTGCTACTGTGTCCAAACTGGTCTACCCATCACATGAAAAAGCCAATAACACAAGGGTAAGGCATTGAAGCAAAGAGAGTGACTTTATCCAGAGTACCGGTACACCAAAAAGATGGCTGGGCTAGTGCCCCCGGAGAAACCATCCTACCTGTGCCCTCTAACAGGCTGTTTTCAAGTGCAATGGCAGGAAAGGGGGAGAGAGGTGAGGAATCCTTGCAGATAGCTAAGTGCCTGCAAGGGTCTAAGAAATGCTGTGAAAGTCTTTGTCCTTGGTTAGTTGACTTTGGAGAACAGGGCTGTCTTGGTCAGGCTTCTCCTATAAATCCTCAACAAAACAATCATTATTTCTGTGCTTACCTCCTTCTCTCCTGGGGAAGGCAAGCTCCAGGCAAACTCCCAGCTAATGACTCACAAGTTCACATGCAGGGCTGAGCAGAAACTGTCTGGTCCAAAGGTTAAGGGAGATGGGAGACAGCTACAGTATGAAGGCAGAGGTGCTGTGCTTTCTTACCTTGTTGCAGAATCACCCTATTTGAGTTTGGTTCATTGGGCCTAATGTAGAAGCTCAGCGCAAACCATTGGCCTCCTATAAATTTAATTCAATGTGTGTATGCTTACACAATTCTAGATAGTATAGCCCACTACATACCTAAGCTATTATAGTATATCCTACTGTATAATTTTATGATGTCTTTTGATTTCAAAAAAAAATTTATGAAAAGCTGAGGCACAAGAACACACAGCCTATACCTACTCAGGGTCAAGATCTTCAATATCACCATCCTTCCACTGCCACATCTTGTCCCACTAGAAGGTCTTCATGGGAAGTAACACCTATGGAATTCCTATGATAGCAACGCCTCCCTCAGGACACCTCCTGGGCCTATAACCTTTGTTTTTTCTTTCTTTTTTTTTTTTAAGATTTTTTTGTTTATTTATTTGATAGGTAGAGCTACAGAGACAGAGAGAAAAGTCTTCCTTCCGTTGGTTCACTCCCCAAATAGCCGCTATGGCCGGCGCACCGCACTGATCCGAAGCCAGGAGCCAGGTGCTTCCTCCTGGTCTCCCATGCGGGTACAGGACCCAAGCACTTGGACCGTCCTCCACTGCCCTCCTGGGCACAGTGAGAGCTGGACTGGAAGAGGAGAAACCGGGACTAGAACTGGCGCCCATATGGGATGCCAGCGCCACAGGCAGAGGATTAACCAAGTGAGCCACAGCGCTGGGCCCTGTTTTTTTTTTTTTTTTAATAGTACTCTCTAAAATAATGATAAAAATATAGTAGATATAAAAATCAGTTAATAGTCATTATCATTCACAAACACTGTGTACTTTTCATAATTGTGGACACTATGTTTATATACAAGTAATGTGCTGTGCTACAGCATCATGAGAGCTATGTCACTGGGTGGTAGGAATTTTTTTGCTCTATTATAATCTTACAAGACCACCATTATATGTGCATTGCTATAGATCAAAACATCATTATGTGGGGCATGATTATATCTCATCATAGTAAAAATACCCTCCTGAACTGCCATTTATTTTTAAGTAATGTTTGTTTATAATGCATAGTAATCATATATATTTATGTAATTTGTACATTACACAATATTATGTGCTATTTCAATTTATGTATATAGTGTGTGTAATGATTAGATGAGGGTAATTGGCATATCTTTCTACTGCCTCAGACATTTCTCAATCATTTGTGTTGAGCACATTCAAAATCCTCTCTCCCAGCTATTTGTAAATATTCAACCAACTGTTGTCGACCACATTTCTCCTGCGGTGCTACAGAACATCAGAGGTCTTCCCCCTCCTGCTCCTGCTCACATCCGGCAGCATCCCTATACTCATTAAGTGTCCTCTCTCCACCCCCATCCTCCACACCCTTTCAGGATCTGGTAACTACTATTCTAGTCTCTCTAATGCTGTGACATCAACTTTTTATCTGCTACATAAGTGAGAACATGTAGGATTTGTCTTCCTGTGCCTGACTTATTTCACTTAACATAAGGTCCTCCAGTTCGTCCCATGTTACTGCAAATGACAGAAGTGTCTGTTGATTTGAGTCATCTCCCACTCAAACATCGCTCTCCAAGCACACCAGTACCCATACCAGCTATCACTCAAAGACTTAGGGTCCATCTCACAACTGTCAGATACTGTCCATGTATCTTCCATATTCAGATGACATCCATGACTATGAAGACCATAATGAAGCCAATTGAAAATGAAATCACACGTCTTGTGAAAGATGTAGTTCATGAAGTAATAAATGTGACACTGGAGAACTGTGTGAATCATCCACAAAGCACAACAGAGAGGAAGAAACAGCCACAGCAGAAAAGGCAACCAACCAGACAGATTTGGTAGATGTCATAAGAGGCTCATTCAACATCTTCCAAATTTGCTTATCCACCTCTACTTTAATGGCTACAAATGAAGAAATAACTCTTTCCCTGTTTTCTCTGCAGGCAGCAGGAATTATAGTACCCAGGTTCAAATCAGGCCTTACCTCTTACTATGTGACCTTGAACAAGTCATTTAACCTCTCTTCACAGCAGTTTACTCACTTGTAAAATGGAAATACCTCATAGAGTTGGTCTGAGGATTAAATGAGTGAATATATGTAAATCCCTAAGACTAGTTTCTGGACCATAGCAAATGCACAGTAATGGTGACCTGGGGTGTAATTGGTCTAGAAGGTGGGTTACACACCTCTTGGGGTGGAGATAAGGATATATGATTGACATCTCCACAGGGAGCAGGTTTTAGAGAAATAATTCCTAAAGATTGCTCGGGGTTTTGGGCAGACCAAAACCTACTAGCCCACAAGCTCTGTGTGATCATCAGGGAAAGTTCAAGGCAATTGTCCTACGTCATCCAGTCTGGAGTGGCCCGGAGAGAAGGCATACATCTCCCAGAATGCTGCAGTGCAGAGTCATCACTGCTACCCTTGCAAGGCTGGTCCAGAGCCAAATAAGTTTAAAAATTCTTTTCTTCTTCCCCTGATGTTCTCTTACATTTTCTTATCCTTAATTTTCTCAACCTTGTCTCTCTCTCTCTCTCTCTCTTTTTTTTTTTTTTTTTTGACAGGCAGAGTGGATAGCGAGAGAGAGAGAGACAGAGAGAAAGGTCTTCTTTTGCCATTGGTTCACTTTCCAATGGCCGCCGTGGCTGGCACGCTGCGGCCAGCGCACCGTGCTGATCCAATGGCAGGAGCCAGGTGCTTCTCCTGGTCTCCCATGGGGTGCAGGGCCCAAGCACTTGGGCCATCCTCCACTGCACTCCCGGGCCACAGCAGAGAGCTGGCCTGGAAGAGGGGCAACCGGGACAGAATCCGGCACCCCAACCAGGACTAGAACCTGGTGTGCCGGTGCCACAAGGCAGAGGATTAGCCTATTGAGTCATGGCGCTGGCTCAATCTTGTCTCTGTCTACTCACACACAACTGTGATAGGCACTCTTGGGCCCTTCCATAACATTAATCTGTTTGGAATGCACAATCTTGCCAACACTTGGCTGCCTGCACCTCACCATTATCAGAACAATTTAGCTGCACTTCAGCCATGTTTGTTAAGTTCCTACTATTTGCAGAGCTCATACTTTTCTCCCTAGATAATTCTTCTTGGAAAACACCTCAATGTCGTCCAGCTTTCTGGATGTTTCCTCAATAATCCCTCAGTTTTCCTTCTCCTGTTTTGGACTCTTCATGGATTTAGGCTTTTGTTCACAGAAGGGCAGCCTGCTAAACACCTGCATCCTCTTTCTTGTTGACTTTAATCGCGTGAGTATTCCGTTTTCCTCGTGAGTAGAATCATGCCTGGTCTCACTCAGGTCTAGCAAAAGAAGTAGCAAGCACTGGTAGAGGGCCCCTTAATAATTGTAATTTCTTTTTTCTTTAACTTTTTTTTTTTATTTGACAGGTAGAGTTATAGACAGGGAGAGAGAGAGAGAAAAAATAAAAAAGGTCTTCCTTCCATTGGTTCACTCCGCAAATGGCTGTTACGGCCAGTGCTGTGCCGATCCGAAGCCAGGAGCCAGGTGCTTCCTCCTGGTCTCCCATGGGGTACAGGGCCCAAGCACTTGGGCCATCCTCCACTGCACTCCCGGGCCACAGCAGAGAGCTGGCCTGGAAGAGGAGCAACCGAAACTAGAACCCGGCGCCCATATGGGTGCTGGCGCCACAGGCAGAGAATTAACCAAGTGAGCCACGGCACCGGCCCCAAGTAATCGTAATTTCAAATGCGGGAAATGTTTCTGTAATCATTTCTTGCCTTTCTCAATGCATCCCATCTTTTCTATAATCATCCCTCCTAAAAAGCAAAAAATAAAAATATCTTGCTTATAGAATACTCAAATTAAAGGAGAATCCTGGTAACATAGGTCTGAAAGCTTCCATTCTGTACAAATTCCCAACTTGAAGAGAATTGGTATGCAACCCATGTGGGAATAATTAAAAAACAAAATGTTATTTTTCTAATAAGCAAGCCAACTCAGCATAGATGCATGGAAGGCGCCGCGAGGAGTAACCAGTGGAATCTATGGAACTGGGAATGTTAGTGTCCGCAGCACCCAAGTGAGCCTCCAAAGCAGCATGAGCAGGAAGCATTCATTCGAAGCATAATTTAGTGTGGGCCACTTTAAAGAGTAGAATTACTATTACAGAAAGCAGAAGAATCTTTTTCTTCTTAGAAGATATCTCCTAAGCAAATCCTAAGCGCCTTAGGCTTTTGCTACTATGAACAGAGGCAAATGAGCATCCACACTCAGCCAGTTTTCTTCCTAGGAGCCCCCTGGCATCCTGCTCAGACCCAGCCTCCATCATAGATGAGGGTGCCCATCACCCACACTCAATCCTTCTTTCCTTTGCTGCTCCTCTCCCTGAGATTACCCACGTCAGTAACTGCCACTGAGCACACAGTACGTGCCAGCCCTGAGGCCCCCTTGGCCTGCGCCACCAAGCGGCCGGTCTTCCTACTCTTCCTGCTCTTTCCTCTCTGTGCCGGGATGGCGGCAATGCATGAAACTCCCTTTTCATTCCTGCCTCCCCCAGGACAGGAAGTGTGGCACTCCCAGTGTCTGGACACGGCCACTGCTTGGCATCCGCGTGAATAGCTCTCCACGGTGAGGACCCTTGTCATTGCATTGCACCGGGAAGGAGCCACAGGAGCGGTGGTCTCCCACCGGGCAAGTGAGCCACCTGCACATATTGAAGGTCGCCCAGGACAGATAGCGACTAGGGATGGGCCGGGCTCTTCCTGAGGGGTGGTGCCTCAAACCGGAACTCCGGGAGAGTTAGAGGCTCTGAATCCTGGCGTCACGAGACTGGGTTCTGCCTTAGGCAAAGCAGCTTCAGCAGACCCAGCTGAGGAGGACTCAAGTCTGACTCTAGAGATGATGTTCACCTCTCAAACAAGACTGGGAGCTCCCTGAGGACAGGAACCCTGGCTCTTTCGCCTTCACAGCCCCAGTGCTGGGTAGAACGCAGTAAATGTGTGCCCCCATATGAAGGCAGTTGTAAGGATGGCATGGATATTAATGATAATAGGTGGGTCAATGACTTCCTTCTTCATCCACTTCTTAACTCAAAAACTTCAAATAAAATTTAGCATTTATGATGTCTTAGATCAGGATAAAATTCACAACTCCAACTGTGATTTAAAAGGAACGCTCCCTCTTGGGTATGTGGCCGCCGGGGTCAACTCAGTTTGAGGAAGAGGCTATCTGTGCTACTTTCTCTTCCTGCCCCTGCTTTGCTGGCGTTGTCCCCTCCCTCTCACCTGCCATGGGTTCTGCTGTCTCCAGTCGTATGGTCACAGCAAGGCTCTGAGCGGACTGCTTCCATCATCTACTGGTTCTTAGATCTCTGAGTCTGGCAGGTAAAATACTTGCTGCTTCTTGCAGGTATTCTATGGATTCTTTGGAAAGCTGACCATCTGATCACAGCTCCTCCTGCCCACCCCCAAATAAGGACATAGGTTATCCAACGTGCAGTTGTTTTGCCCCAGATGAATTCATCTCTGCTGCACTGGCACCTGTCTTAGGTAGGATAGCAGCCTCATGAGCAACTCAGCCAGGCCTTCACCTCCTCTCAGCTGTTGGCCCCTGGTGAATTCCTGGAGTGTAACCCGAGTGACCTCATAACATCTTTGTGCATGCTATGACGCACATTAGGCACACAGGAAATGTGTGTCCCTAACCTGACGGAATCTGAGTGCCATCTGCTCCCAAACTAGTACTTCTCCTTTGCTCACAGCAAGCTTTGTCCAGCCCATACTTCAGCATTTAGGTTCACTTCTAGACCCCAGAACACTGTGACCAGCGGTAGGAGGCCTCCTCCACACTCGTCTAGTTCTCCCAAGGTTTTCTTGAAGGCCCTCTCATTGGGTTCGAGATCAGAGGAGTCTTTGCCCTTTGGCTGCAATCAATGTTGGCTGCACCGACATTTTCCAGAGACCTACTATAGTAACTCTCTCTGGCTCCACTCTCTTCAGACCTTTATGTGCCCTTGATATGTCTGCAGATTTTGAGCATATATAAGCACTTTTCTGATAAATCCTTGCATGTTGGAATACAGTCCCTATTACAACTTTGGTGCCCAGCAGTTACGCATACATCTAAAGGAACCAAATCATAAATGCTATCAACTTGGACATACGACTAATATGCCTGCTCAGTGAGGAGAGAACTGATTGAGGCATTGTTGTGACTGAATGTCCCCAAATAACTCACATGTGTGCCCAACAGCCTCAAGGTTGTGGAAGGGACCCCCAAAACAGAGGGCCAAGCTCTTTGTAAAAAGGAAGATCAGGGGGACTTCCCTCTAGGGGAGTATCTAGTGTTCAAGGCTCAGTGATAGCAACTGGAATGAAATGACAGTCCCCACCCATCTCCCCAAACCACATGGGCTCCCATGGCCATGGTCACAGAGAATTTGGGGTCTATGGAGATGGCTTTTGCCTATAGCCCTTAAGTTCTACATTACCCATAGGAAATGGAAGTAATAAACCCAACATGAACTCCTGAGGAGGTCAGTGGTTTGAGGGAGCTTATAGGTAGCTGGGGCCAGCTTTCCTTCTGTCTGTGGTAAAAGAAAGGAATGGCTCTGGACTCACAGTCAGGGGTGTGTGTGGCCGAATGGATGAGCAACAGACACAGTTGACATTTATAGGCAAGGTACAGGCATTCAGATGGTGACAGTGCCATGGAGTGAATGTCTGATGGAACTTCATATAGGTCATCCCATTAAGGGACTAAAGGATGGGAAAAGACAAGGGGACTTTGGTTAGAATTGATATTCCTCCAGACCATTGGGCAGTGGAAGTCATTGTTTCTCAGAATTTCCTACTCTCCTTCACAAAATGTAATGGGTCAAGTTCTTGATAAACAAAATCCGCAGGAAGATCCAGGGCTATGCCTTTCCCAGAACCTCTGCCCTCCTTCAGGAAGAGGGTAGTCATTGAGCAGGAAACTAGCAGGCTCTCTTTATTCCTGGAGCCTAGGGTCTGCAAAACCTGATCTTGGCTTCTCATCTCAGCCACCAGTCAGAGGCACCACCCAAACTCCCCATCTAATAAACACCATGACACTTCAACATTCTTTTTACCTTCAGGGTTCACCAAAAAAGTGGCACTAGTTTTCACCAGATTTTCACTTTTCCAGATCAAATTCCTGCCCACCTAGCAAACCCTCTCCTCCTCTTCTGGAGAGAAGGGAGGAGGGAAAGATCCACCTGCAAAGTACTTCTGCTCCCAAAAGGAGAGAATGGCTCTCTTCCCCATCTTCATGCTACTCTAGCTTGCAGGCCTTACCTTTGAGGATTAAGAAAAAGGGGAACAGGGAGGGCAAAAACTTCAGAGACATCAGAATAAGAAGGCTAAGGTGAAGGTGGAGGCTGAAGACTGGGGAAACCTGAAGACCCTGGAGTTCAAAGTATACCAGGTATAGGACAAATGGCATGGGTCAGGAGGTGGTAGAGGGGAACCTGGGATTTATATCAGAAATTATCACCCAAGGCTTCAGTCAGAGACCTGACTTCCTCGTAGGGCTGAGGCAGTCATGAACCATTCAGTCTAATGCATTCTCCTCCCACCCTGAACTATGACTCTGCTGAGTTATGCTAAGTAATACTCAGAGAATCTTTACCCTGAATACACAGACTGGTTGGAGTCACCCAGAAGCAAGAACAAGGAAATTATATGAGGTCCCAGTAGTGGACATGGAGTACAAACTCTTTTATCTGTTTGATTAGAAGAGAATTTGAAAAGACTTTATGTGAGAGAAATCATTCAGTACTTACATATTTATATTCAATACTTTGCAGCAGAGACATTTTTACAACACATATTAAAAATAAGACACACAACTAGCTCTCATAGGAGAGTGAAGGAACCATATATATTTCTTCATTTGCCATAACGTGATCCTTACATAAAAATAGATTAAATGACAGCGAGTAGCAAGTGGTAGTATAATTTCATAAAGATTCAGTTTCAGATTAAAATTCAAGTTTGCTAGTATTTATACAAAGAGTTTATCTGTTTAAAAATTCATATCTTTCCAATTAAGATAGCAACCTTTCAAATTTTAGATTATTATGTGTTTTAAAAATTCTTCTCTCCTTGTTTGTCCGAAGTCTCCAGATGATTGAAATCTGGTAGTTACCTTCTAGACAGTTTATTTCTTTAGCATATCCTTCATGAGCCTGAGCCTCTTGCTGGGAAGGAAAAGGAAACTCTGAAATTAAACTTTCCTGTTCAGGAAGTGTAACTGGCAACAATCTACTCAGAAGAGCCTATATTTGGGGCCAATGCTGTGGTGTAGAGAACTAAGCCTCCATTTGTCATGCTGGAGTCCCATGTGGATACTGGTTCATGTCCCAGCTGCTCCTCTTCTGATTCAGCGCTCTGTTTATGGCCTGGGAAAGCAGTGGAAGGTGGCCCAGGTGCTTGGGCCCCTGCATCCACATGCCTCTCAAATAAATAAATAAATAAATTATAAAAAGAGCCTAACAATTCATTTATTTCATAATCTTAATATTCTTAAATTTAACTCAGCTGTGTGTGCGTGTGTGTAGGTTTGCGTGTTGTCTCTGTGTATGCTCATCCCCTGAGACTCAGCATCCCTTGAGGGGTTAATTGCAAATTTAGAGCATTTTGAGCAGTGTGTTGGGAATTCTCAGCAGGCCAATTCTTTTAGGAAATTGAACTCCTTTCATTCAATTGAAAAATGAATCCAATGCCCTTTAATGGAATTTATATTAAATTAGTCAACAAATGGAAGGAAGAGTCTACCAGTGAACACATTCTACATAACAGAGTTAAGCTAATTTACTTCAACCTGATACTATTTTTTTCCTCTTAAAACACAGTGTACATTATAGAAAATTCTAAAGTTTCCTTTAATCTGTACAGTTCCTCCAATTTTGTCTGTGTCCAAAAAAATAGATACCCTGACATGATTGTATTACCAAATATTGGTTTTTCTTAAATTAGGAGACACCTTAATGTAAGCAGCTCATTATTTGTCATTAACCCCTAGCCATCAGAGTGTAGCCACCAGAGTATCTTTCTGCATCTACCCAGAGCTCTGCCATCAGAGACCAATTTATTGGTCAAGGTAACCCAAAACAATCTCAAGAGACTAAAATAGAGCTTTCTTCTTCCAATAAATGATGTCCCATGCTTTAAGTGTACATCTATAAAACATAAAGATCAAACAAGTAATAAAATTTAGATAAATACTCCATTAAAAAAGCAAGAGAGTGATTCTAAGATGACTGAATAGAGAAAAGACATGCTGATTTTGACCAAGGGCAGATATCAGAATGAAAGCAGAGGAAGTGGATTCCCAGGGAAGAGTTGGAGAGAAGTTTGTACTGGAAATTCTACAGAAAGAAGAGGGATGCTGTGAAGCAGTGTGGAAAGTGCGGACACACAGCAGGAGTGGGAACACCACCAATTGCTCCCACAGCTGGGGGCTGAGGCAGATGCCAGCTTCTGAAAGCGAGGTGATAGCAGACTGATGCAGCCCATGCCGCTGGTGATATTGCTTGAGGGGGAACTTTGTGGACCACACTGACTCTGAGTGTGGCTGGGAGTCCTAGGAGGGGGCAGGACACCCACCTAATCCAGTGGAGGAAAAACACATTTATTTCCACTGATCACCCTGCAACGGTGCCCTGCAACTGGCAGGGAGAAGGCACCATCTTGACACCAACAGAGGCTATGGCAGCTCTCTTGTGTGCACAACCAGGGTATTGTACTAGAAGGGAAAATTGCCTTCCCACGGATTTTGAGTCTGACTGGAAGGGTTGAAAGTGGATGGGCACCCAGTTAGGACTGTGAAGTCCTCCCATTCTCTCAACCTATCACAGGCTTAAGGGCTCAGACTGCCAAGGTGGAGCTCCCGCAGTCAGCTGCCTCTGGGGATATCTTGCCGTCTCTGTGGACAGGCAGGCTTTCGGGGCTGAGGTGCATGGAGGGGATCCTCTGCACTCTGTGACTGTGGGAGCCTTGGACGCTATGACTGTGGGAATTCTGTGACTGCACGATAGGGGGTGGGATGTAGCTGGGACTCTGGGCAATCACTGTTTCTGGTGTCAGAGTCTCAGAGCTCGCTGCCTCTCTATATCTCTGCCTTTCAAATATATAAATAAATCTTTTTAAAAATGCAGTTGAAAGCCTCAACAACAGACTTGGAGAGGCAAAAAAAAGAATATCCGAGCTAGACATAAGTCCTTGGAAATATCTCAAAGAGAGAGAGAGAGAGAGAGAGAGAGAGAGAGAGAGAGAGAGAAAGAAAGAAAGAAAGAAAGAAAGAAAGAAAGAAAGAAAGAAAGAAAGAAAGGAGGGAGGGAGGGAGGGAGGGAGGGAGGGAGGGAGGGAGGGAGAGAGGGAGGAAGGGAGGAAGAGAAAATTAGAAAAAGTGAAAATAGTGTAATAGTGTTTGAAGAATACACATTCTTTCATCAGTGCATGGAACTTTCTCTAGGATAGACCATACACTAGGCCATAAAGCAAGTCTCAGAAAATTTTTGAATGAACAGTGGGTCATAGAAGAAATCAAAAGGGAAATCAAAAAAGTCCTGGAAAAATGAATGAAGATGAAAATACAACATATCAAAATGTATAGGATACGAGGGCCGTCGCCGTGGCTCACTTGGTTAATCCTCCGCCTGTGGCACCGGCATCCCACATGGATGCCAGGTTCTAGTGGAATTTCATGTCAGGAAGTCCTAAATCAATGGAAAGAATGATAGAGCTAGAATCAGAAGATTTATTTTGTGCGATTCAATGTGTGACTTGGACTCAGTTTCCTTAACTATAAAATGAGGATGATATTTCATCTCCTTCACAGAATGACTGAAGAAAGCAAGATGGAATGTAGTGGGAAAGCTACCCTGCGAATGCGCTGTCCTCATAGAAGTTGGTTGCAGTAGAGATAAATAACCAAGCCCCTTAGGATGTCCTTGGAAAAGCCACTTTGAAAGAGTTATGAGTGTCTCACAGATCTCCCATCTGCTTTGCAAGATCATGGTAAGCCTGTTGCCGGGGCTGCCTGGGCCTGGAGAAGGAAGGAAGGTTTCTAACTCAAGGTTGGCAGAACTGAGAGGCCAAGCTGAGTTCAATGAAACATAAAGCATATTTTAAATCAGGCAACAAAAGAAAAATGTCAAAAGCAGAAGCAGGAATCCAAGAGCCACAGAGAGAACAATAGTAGCATCCTAAACATAAGCACATGTCTAGGAAAAAACTGATTAGCTGTGGCTGCTTCCTTAAAATGCAGCTTTACTGAGATACAGTTCATAGACAGTACTAATCAACCATTTAAGGTGCATACAATTCCATGGCTTTTAGTATATTCATGACTATGCATCCATCACCACAATCAATTTCAGAACACTTCATTCATTAGCTCACAATTATAATCCAAAACGCTTAGACACCACACTCCATAATCCCTAACCTACCAATCCTTAGAGAACCACCATTCTATTTTCTGTCTCAGTAGGTTAGCCTATTCTCAACAGAGCATATAAATGGAATCATATACAATGTATCTCATACATAGTCCTTTGCTTCTGACTTTTTTCACTTAGCATAATCTTCCCAAAGTTCAAACAATGCTGTAACATCCTTCATTTTATTTTTATTGGTAAACAATATTCCATTTTATGGATATACCAAAGTTTGTTTTTGTATTTGTCAGTTGATGCACAGAATTCTATATCCAGTTAGAATTATCATTAAGAGCGAGGTCATAATAAAGGCTCTTTTATTTGAAGTGCACTGCCATTTTATCCTGTGAAGATATACTTCAAGTTCATGATAAAGAAAAAGAATGATTTTTAGCTGATAATTAGTCATGTGTTTTTCCATTTCATATCTGAGTTTGAAAATAACAGCCTATGTTTTCACTTTAAAATAACAATGCCTCTGCTTCTGCCATATGGCAATGTGCCTCAGACAAAATACTCACTTGGGAGATATAAGGGAGTACTTGTACATGTAACAAGTAAGTATAGATAACCATAAAAAACAGTTTAATATTCCACAAACTTTTCTTTAGTAAAGAAGTCTTCTCTCACTTGCACACCCTTGGAGCAAATGATGTGAGAGCTTTCTCCAGTTGTAAGGTTTGCAATGAGCCCTATGTGGTGCTCCTGACCGTGGGTGGGACCTGGTGACCAACCACGGAAGCCAGGGCTTGTGTGGGCCAGAAGGTCTGAAGCTTCCACCATGCAAAATTCACAACCCTACCCTGCTATCCAAGCTGTGACCTTTTCCTCATCGGTGCTGTGAGAACACAGCCCCAGACTCCAGGCACCAGCTTGGTTATGCAACAGGTTCTAGATAAACATTAGGAAGTTGGATCCTCTCTAGTTGGAATGCTGCAGGATGAATTAGTATTTTGTTTTTGAGTAAGGGGATGAACGATGTAATATGTAGACTGAGTCAAACCCTGCTCAGGGGAGAGACCGCAAAGAGCAGCAAGTGCTTCAGCGCCCCCAGCTGTGCGGGGGACCTAGAAGCCCGCGAGTAAGCCTGTGAAGAGTTCTGCCTCCAGCCAGTGCTCATCTCTGGTTGAAAATTAAAGTTGGACTTGTTCATTTCTGGCTTTTAGCTTGGGATCCTCCCTTGGTTCTGTAAGATTTTCTCCTTCAAAGGACAAAGAAAATAGAGCCTCTAAACTGATTTTCTTAATTGCATGGCTTTTGTAGTTGGTGAATTTTGAGTTTGTAAGAAACACAGTCCATGATAATATGAAGGAAAGGAGGGCTGGCGCCGTGGCTCACTTGGTTAATTATCCGCCTGCGGCGCCGGCATCCCATATGGGTGCCAGGTTCTAGTCCCAGTTGCTCTTCTTCCAGTCCAGCTCTCTGCTGTGGCCTCGGGAAGGCAGTGGAGGATGGCCCAGGTGCTTGGGCTCCTGCACCTGCATGGGAGACTGGGAGGAAGCTCCTGGCTCCTGGCTTCGGACCTGCGCAGCGCTGGCCGTAGCAGCCATTTGGGGAGTGAACCAATGGAAGGAAGACTTCTCTCTCTCTCTCTCTCTCTCTCTCTCTCTCTCTCTCTCTCTCCCCACTGTCTGTAACTCTACCTGTTAAATCAATTTAAAAAATTAAAAATAAAAAAAGAAACACATTCCATGATAATATGAAGGAAAGGAAAACAAAGCAAAGGGTATGAAGAAGAGAATAATGGTAACTTTCCATTCAGGTTAAATTACAGCATCTGCTCCATTTTCTCATTTTGGAAACCTCTGCATATATTTGGGTTTCTTGGATCTGTGCATCATGGCTTCTCTCTTCTCTGTGTCACTTTTTTTTTCACAATTCAATCTGCTCATTCAGCATCAGCTGTATCTATCTGTCTCCACTCTGGGAACTGTCTCAGACAGTTTGAGCTGCTGGAACAAGGCAGCATAGATTGAGTAGCTCCTAGGCAACAGGAATTTATTCCTCACATGTTGGAGACTAAAAATCTGAGATCAAGCAGCAAGGCAGCTGCATGGTTGGGTTCTGGTGAGGGGCCTATTCCAAATTGTAGACTACTGTCTTCCTGTGTTCTCACACAGTAGAAGAATGAAAGCTCTCTGGGCTTCTTTAAATAGGCACTTAATCCATTCATACAGACTCTTCCCTGGTGACCTAACCATTACCCCAAAGTCCCAGTGCTGTCACATTGTAGGTGAGAATTGCAGCAAAAAAATTTTTGGAGGACACATTCAGCCCATTGCAGCATGTAAAAAAATCAGCTCCTCCCCCCAGGTTGCTCCCTGTTTTCTCTGCTTCCTCCTATGTTTTGGATGCAATGTTTCCTCATCTCTCTAGAAAACACAAGTTAGAGATCACATAAGGCTTCCTAATGGGCTTGAAATAATCCTCCCAGAAAGGAACATTTTCATTCTGATTTCTCAGGTTAGGCCCCTCTTCTGTCTTGGGAGAAATATCTTTAATGTGTTTGGTGGTTTTCTCCATCTAGAAAAGCTGTCTCAGCGTGTCCAGTGTTGGAGGTTGGAGAGATTCCAGCAGCAGCCAAGTGGAGCCTGGTCGAACCCCACAGCACTAGTGGGGAAAACGCCTTTGGATTTTCTGTCAACAGGTTTTTCTGGATTGAAGGTCCTGCTGCAAAAGGGAGGTTGGGGAGAGGGGGCCTGAAAGCTGGAAGCAGCCTTGCCTGGTGCAGCAACTCCTCTTCTGGGTTTGTTGCGCAGCCCGAGGCTCCCAGAGGCAGCTTACCCTTCCTCTGCTCTCACCGGGACCCAGAACATTGGGAGACGCTATCTGCTCCCCACTGAATGGGGTTCTAACACTGGTGGGGTGAGATTTCACACCTTATTTCAGGGCATCCCACCACCCTCTCTGCCTTCCTCACGGATATGCATCCCTCCAGCTTCTCCTCCTCCAAGAAAAATGGGCCTGAGGGATCTGCTTATTTCTTATTTTTATATCATAATTAGGGTTGTTTGAAACTAGGGGTATAAATGGGTTATATGATCTATCCATTGCCTTTAAGGATAAAGGAGGATTACAACATACTGATAGGATTTTGTTCTGGTAGGATTATGTCTAAGCCAAACATGAATATCTTGGCCACTTTTGCCCTGGCCTCCCTGTGCAGGTGGCCATATCACCCAGTTCCACTCAAGGAGATGTAAGCAGCAGGCGTCTGCAGTGTAGAGAGGTCTGGGAAACCTGATTTCCTCTTGATAAAGAGAGGCAGAGGAGGCTCACCTCCCTCCTTCCCCGTTTTGTCACCTGGAGTGCTGACATCTGTCTCGAGCTGCAGCTTGTGATGAAGGGATGAGGAGCCCAGCATCCCAGGGATGGCAGAGTGGAAGAGGTGCATGCCTGGGTGCCCATGTGATATCTTGAACTTACTGAACCAAAGCCTATAATCATGTGCTCCTGGATATTTAACTATGTGAGGGAAAATTTTATTAAAGTTACCGTAAGTTGGCTTTTCTGTGTTGATTTCTGAACATACATCAAACTGGTGATTTACTGTTTCTTTGCCTATAGTGGATCCTGGGTTGGCTGGTTTCACCTGCAGCTGATGCCCATGGACCCTGCAGCATCCTCAATCAGTAGTAATGCTGGGAATCCTGCTGTCAAAAAATCTGTAAGTCATGAGGAGGGTGCTGTTGTGCACAAGTTAAGCTACTGCTTGGGATGTCCGCATTTCATATCAGAGTGCCTGGGATTGAGTCCTGCCTCCGCTTCTGATCCAAGTTCCCTGCTGGTGCGGCCCGGGAAGCAGCAGATGATTGCTCAAGTACTTGCGTCTCTGCCATCCAGGTTGCAGAACCAAGCGGACTTCCTGGTTTCCTGCTTGGGCCTGGCCCAGCCCTGCATGTTGTGAACATTTTGGGAGTAAACCTACAGAGGAAGATCGATCTCTCTCTCTCTCTCTCTCTCTCTCTCTCTCTCTTTCCTCCTCCCTCCCTCCCTCTCCTTTTTTTCCTCTCTCTCTTGCTCTGCCTTTCAAACAAATAAAATTAATTAATTCATAAACTTTAAAAAGTCTGTGAATAGGAAAACCTCCAGCATGTTCTATTATGCTTGGGGAAACAGTCCAAATTCTGTGCCGAACACTCTGTGTTGAATGCTTACTCAACCTTGCGAATACATCAGAGAGAACCCCAGCAAGGGTTGCTCCTTGCTGCCTTCTTGGGTGCTTCCTCAGAACGGCAACCTTGCATGCTGTTATGACATGGAGTCCTCGTGGCCAAGGCTGGGGTTTTCCATGAAATACCACGAGTCCTATTAACATCCATAACGGAGAGAAAATAAAAGCAGATCTATTATCTCTGTTACTGCAGTCACTTCAAGCTAATTATTTAAGTGAAGTGATTTAGCCTTAATTATGGGACATTATTCAATTTAATCCCTTTTGACTATCCTTAACTGTTGTTCAAGGAGCACTTCATTGACAGACACCACTAATGAGGATGTAGAGCACTTCAACAAATGCCTACTTAATCGAGTAAATGGAGGTGACAGCCACAGTGGAGGACATTCTCCCTGCTGAGTGCAGCCATCGGCTATGGTGTCTGTACAGGATTAGAGCTTAACAATAATGAGCCACCACCAGTACCCACTGAGAGTATTCTGAGGGCAATGGGAAGGCGCCCAAATTATATTTGTTCTTGAAAATCCCAGAAACATCCTTGAAATTGCCCTTGACCAAAAAAAAAAAAAAGAAAGAAAGAAAGTGGTAGAAATTATGGTACAATTGATTCAATCTTTACACAACCTGCTGAAAATGCAATAAAGACCTTAAAAGACAATTTCCCTATGACATGAAAGTTATTTTACCCAGAAAATAGGCCACTTGCCATAGTTTTATGGGGATGGTTTAATTGGATCTCAGAAACTGCTTTTTCATTCAGGATCTGGTTTGTGTCAGGCCCTGGGCTGAGCACTGGGCCTTTGTCATTAGGAGAGACACTGTCCCTGCCATACCTGAATTGGTGGTCCAGAAGGTGGACAGGTGACCAAAAAGAAAGGTACAAAGGTTGACATTGACAAAGTCAAGACGAACCTTGGGGACAGACAGGTCAGGAGTTTGGACTTTATTTCAAGGGCCTAGAGAAGTCACTGGGAGTTTTTGCACAGTGGTCTTGGTGTCACAATTGTATCATAGACCTGCCTCTGCCTGCAGAGTGGAGACTGGGTGGAGAACACACAGAACCAGGAGCCAGGAGCCCAGCCGACAGGCAGAGAGGCAACCAGGAGAGGGGAGGGGACACTGGAGGGGTGTGAGGAGTCAGGTTAATAGGCAGTCAGGGAAACTGAGGGTGCAAAATGCTTTTGTCCCCAAAAAGTTATCTTTAGCAAAATCAAAACTTCCTGTCCTACCTCCTTAGGAATCTCCAGTCTTATCATGAGAATAGCAAGGGAGGGCTGATGCCACCCTTCTGAGCTCCCAGTTTACTGTAAAACAATTTTAGTATCCCATCCCACTCTTTTGATATATTTTTTTTTATCATGAGCAAAGAAAGACAAGGTAAAAAGTTTGCAAAGCAGGTCTTTTGATGGGTTTTGTCCTTGCTTGGAACTATCAACCTGATTGTCAAGATTTTTTCTCCAAAATCGTGCTTAAACCACCCCCACCCCACCCTGGCCACCAGCCCCTTTGGGTTTTGCCTCTCTTGGAGCCCTCTCCATTCCACTCTGGCTGGAGGACTCTGACTTAAAGAAACCTTGCTTTTAAATACTTTTAAATGCTTTCTCTCTGCCTCGTCTGCTTGGAAATGTTTCTTCCATGCGAGACAGTGAACCGGGGTAACATTTTCTCTGCCGCCACTTCACCCGTACCAGGGGCAGTGAGGAGGAGAGAAGGAGATGATTAGAGAGGTGCTTAGGAAACAGACTGGAGAGTGCAATGAGCCAGCGGGCCCTGGGTTGGAGGGCTTATGAATCAGGGTGACGGAGCCAGTGCCCAGGTGCTCACCGCCTTCCTGGAGAAGTGTGAGCCGAGAGTTCGTGAAACAGGATTTTCCCCACCTCCATGCCGCAGCTAAGGAATTGGAGACCTACATCGCTTAGCCTGAGCTTGTGGCTTCTCTCCAGGCACTTGCTTCTGGCTGGCTGCTTTCCTGGCTTTCTTTCCTCTTGCCTAAAACTTCTGGACAGAGGAAGGAATGGACTTACCATACAGGGCACTAGATGGAGCAGCCGTGGCCAGGAAGCTCACACAGCCTCTGTGCTGGGACGTGAAGGTGTACGGACAGAGGATGCAGGCAGGGGCAGGTGTGCTCCGGGAAGATTGCGGTTCTCTCTCGTTTCATGGGCTTCCCATTTCACACGCCCACAGGGACCCAACAAGGCACGCCCGCTTCCACACTGGGAAAGTGCTCGCGAATAGCTGAGCCCCTTCCAGGCTCATGGGCAGACCTGAAAACCAGCCATCCTCACGCTCCTTGTCTGGACAGCCACACAAGGTGTCATAGATGAAAGGGAAGTTAGGGTACCTATTAAAGACCAAGGGACGCACTCCCCTCCCCAGAGAGCTCTGCTATTCTCCCCACTCCCCCGCCTTTGTTCTCCCGCTCGCCTAATAAAATACCTGCTTCCACTAGGACTCTTTCCTTGTCACTTTTCTTTCTTTATTTATTTATTTATTTTTTGACAGGCAGAGGGACAGTGAGAGAGAGAGACAGAGAGAAAGGTCTTCCTTTTTGCCGCTGGTTCACCCTCCAATGGCCGTCGCACCGCGCTGATCCGATGGCAGGAGCCAGATGATTCTCCTGGTCTCCCATGGGGTGCAGGGCCCAAGCACTTGGGCCATCCTCCACTGCACTCCTGGGCCACAGCAGAGAGCTGGCCTGGAAGAGGGGCAACCGGGACAGAATCCGACACCCCGACCAGGACTAGAACCCAGTGTGCCAGTGCTGCAAGGCGGAGGATTAGCCTGTTGAGCCACAGCGCCGGCCTCTTTCCTTGTTTCTATATCGAAAGAAATCAAGAACTATGGTACATGCTTCTGCCATTACAAAGGGGTTGTATTGGTTCAAGGCCTGCCCTTGGGTCCGCTCCCACATTCTGAGAACTAAGATTCCCTTTCTCTTCTGAAGAGAACTCACTTCCTTGTGCTGTTGCCTGCATCTCCCCTGAGTGTGGTGTGGATAAAAGGGATATTCCCTTTGTTTGCTGTCTGGAAACTACAAAAAAGCACATACAGCCCAGTTCAACCAAATCCCATCTTTAAAATGTATACATAGATCTACATTTATTTGAAAGGCAGAGTGACAGAGAGAGAGGGAGAAACAGAGAGATTGCTTTTAAATACTTTTAAATGCTGGTTCATTCCCCAGACGGCCATAAGAGCCAGAGCAAGGCCAGGCTAAAGCCAGGAGCCAGGAGTCCATCCAGGTCTCCCACGTGATTTGCAGAGGACAAGGACTTGGGTTACCTGCTACCTTCCCAGACACATTAGCAGGAAGCTAGTTCAGAAACCGAGTGGCTGGGACTCGAAGGATCGCAATACCAGCCCCCAAATTACCATGATTAGCCTGAGACTTGAGATCATTTTCTACTCAATAATTAACAGTGAAAAACATCTGCTGCAAGTTAGGACTTGAGCCAGTCCTCATCTAGCTCTGTAGATCTGAAATTTCATCCACTTACAGAAGGAATGGAGGATTTTTCCACTACTGGGGACAAATGAAATCCAGCTGCCTGTACTTCAGCCCCAGGCCAGATGTTTTACATGTTAGATTTCCTGCTGTGTATCTGTGCACTAACCAGTTATTTTTTTCTACTACAGGCTGAAACTTATTAGTGATCCAGAATTCACTTTAGGGCATCACAACTACTTTTTTTTTAAAAAAAAACACATTTTATTTGAAAGGCAGAGACAGATGGAAAGAGGTCTTCCATCTATTGGTTCATTCCCCAAAAGCACACAACACCCAGGGCCGGGCCAGACTGAGGCCGGGATCCAGGAACTCTACCCAGGTCTCACACATGGGTGACAGTGATGTAGGCAGGCAGACTAGATTTCTGAGCTAGAGACCACGCCTTCACCCTGCCCCCTTCCTGATCTCATCTGTACACCCACCTGCCAATCAGACTACGTAACCACTCCCCTTTGGAAGTGCATAAAAGGCCTGGAGCACTGTGGGCCCATCCCTTGTTGTCCCACGCCTCTGGGCCCACAGCCTTCTGGCTGCCTGCTCTCTGCCTCTGCTCTCCTGCCAGTGCTACGCTGCCTGTGGCTGCTCCTAACTGCACACTTTGCTCCACATGACTCCCAGCCTGCTCTCTGCCTGGTTTGAACCCAACTTATATTTCTAGACTTCTTTCTCCCCTAAATAAAGCCCTCACTTTCCTATGTGTTTCTCTCACTGAATAAATGATAGAAACTTTTACCGTGTTGCCTCTTTTATTCGAGCTGCTGTTCAGAATTCTTACCTGCACAGATAGCAAGGACCCTCAGCATCAATATTAAAATTATTAATAAAGCTAGACAGCAGGAATCCAAGGACTTGGGCCATCATCTGCTGCCTTCCAGGCACACTAGCAGAAATCTGGGTAAGGATCAGAGGTGGGATGTGGCAGCCTAACTTGCCACACTGACACTGCCGTGCCCTCCTCTCCACTTTTAATTTTGGAAAATTTTACACACATACAAATGTAGTCAGGATGTTTTAATGGAACCCCATGCACCACCACTCAGCTTCAATAATTACCAGGTCGTGGCCGGTCTGGTTTCACCTATGCACTGTCCACTCCCCAGATACCACATCACTTCATCCACAGATATTTCAGTGTGTACTCAGAGAGGATGCTCCTAAGTCTTCATCGCTGCCAGTCCTCCACATCTAACCCTTACACGCTGTTCCTGCACAGAACCGAGGCGTAAAGCTTTGGCCAAAGCGCAGGGACAGGAAGTCAGGTCCCATAAAAAGCAGATCACAGGGCTTAGGTTCCCTCCTAAACAAAGAACCCCAAAACAAAACCTGGCCACATTCTCCAAGGCACGTCCCTCGCTCCCCACAGCAAAACAAATGGAGCAGACTGACTTTATGAAAATAAGTCAGACATGTCGTAGGAGCTTGCAGACATCATGCTGCAGACGAAGTAGCTGAGGCTGAAGAGACGCAGTGGCTGGGATAAAGGGCCGAGGACAGCTCTATTGATGCCGTGTCCACAGGATTTAAATCCTACCTGGGTACCTTTCTCGTCTGATGCTAGGAGAGGACGAGATCCGGGGCAGCCTGCTGCTGAGACAGCAGGAAGCCTTCACTGTGGTGCTTACGGCAGTTCTGAGTCTTCACCCTTCCTGAATCAAACTCCTCTATCTTAAACTGCCTGCAGACCAATGCCGTGGTGGGAGAAAACACACGTCCAAAACCTGCCTCAGACTACCTCCTTTTCTTTTCTTTCTTTCTTTCTTCCTTTTTTTTTTTTTTTTTTTTTTTGACAGGCAGAGTGGATAGCGAGAGAGAGAGAAACAGAGAGAAAGGTCTTCCTTTTTGCCGTTGGTTCACCCCCACAATGGCCGCTGCTGCCGGCACACCACCCTGATCTGAAGCCAGGAGCCAGGTGCTTCTCCTGGTCTTCCACACGGGTGCAGGGCCCAAGGACCTGGGCCATCCTCCACTGCACTCCTGGGCCACAGCAGAGAGCTGGCCTGGAAGAGGAGCAACCGGGACAGAATCTGGCACCCCAACCAGGACTAGACCCTGGTGTACCAGCGCCGCAGGCAGAGGATTAGCCTATTGAGCCTCGATGCCGGCAAGACTACCTCCTTTTCACCGCAATGGCTCCACCCTGCCTCAGGGTCAAGTCCAGCTGGGGCTTCCTTGGCCTCTGATCCCATGGACCCCACCCCACACATCACTAAACAAAGCCTTCATTTTGCCAAGTTGGTTCTTCTTTGCCCTCTGACGCCCCAGGCTGGGTTCTCCCTGGGCCCTGCAAGGATGCCCTTTCTTGACCTTCCTCACCATCTTGCTCCACTCCTTACTCCTCTGCCCTGGCCTCTGCCAACTCTGTAAGCTTTGGGAACTCTTGCACTCCCAGCAACTCATGCCTTTCTCTCTCCTCTCATCTGGGTGCCTGTAGTATTTCCAATAGGTTCCATTTACCCTGGTGCTTTTTAAGACTGCTTTTAACTCTTACCTGGTCTAACCAATTGCCTCAGCTGGCCTCTGCTCACCTCGAAGTTAATATCCTAGAACTGTTTTGTGAAGTAGCCACTATAGTGAATTCAACAGAGGCAACTTGTCAGCTGAGACAGCAGGGCCCTGTGGAGGTGTGAGGAGGCAGATGGACTGGCAGGTAGGTCCCAGGTCAGAATGCGGAAAGGGGCAGTCTCCCCAGAAGCTGCCGAGCCCACTCATCTGAGTTCCCGGTTTTGTCCCAAGAACAGCAAGGCAGTAGTGACTGCGCCCTTCTGAGTGTTAGCTTCTCATGAGAATAGAAAGGAGAAGTTACCAATCACCCTTCTGATGGCTGTGTTGTTTTATCAAGCAAAGCTTGATAGGATTATGATTCTGACCTTTCGATGGGTTTTATCCCACCCTCAGCTTGATTGTTGGCTCTTGTTCTATGTTTTCCCCCCAAAACTGTGCTTAAAAGACTCAGCCCTCACAGTTTCTCAGGTCTGCCTCTCTCAGAGACTCCCTCCTGGCTGATGCGCCAGGACATTTCCGACTTAAATAAATCTTGCTTTGCTCACTGCCTTGTCCGCAATCTTGCTTTGCTCACTGTCTTGTCCACGCGGAAAGAACTAAGGCCACCTTTTTCCACTGCTGCTTTGCCCAGATAGAAGGAGCTCTGGATTGTCCCTGGGCCAGAACCCCCTCAGCTGCTCGGTAGCCATGTAACTGTGGGCAGGTTAACTGGCCTTCCCGAGCCTCAGTCTCCTGGTGTAGCACTATCTATGGGGTCCATACAAAAATGTCTGCTTATACAATGCTATCTAGAATCTATAAAGGTACCTTAGGAATCTATTGAGTAGTTTTGTGCCGTATCACGGAGGTGGCAGAAGCCCAGATTTAGTTCTATCATCATTATTTTCTCAGAAGCGACTCTAGGGTAAAATTGTGTCATAAGGCATGCGCATGTAAGTTTAAGTCAAATGCCATTAATACCGAAATGATATGACAGACATTATTATTAGCAGTAATTGCTACAGATTCAGCAAGAAGTATAGAGTGCATTAGGGAAACAGTGGTCCAAGGTGATTAACGATCGCTGCTACAACAGATAAACCTGAATTCTCAGCCTAATAAAAGCTTGCTGTGGTTGTTGGACGTAAGTCAGGAGACTGACCACCATCTTGTAGCTATGAACTTGGAAAAGTGACTCCAAGGCCATCACAGGAGAGAGGAATTAAGACTAGAAGCGGCCTGTCTCACTGTTAGCGATTAACCGCAAGGAGGGCTGGGAAACAGAGCATTAATCGTCACCACCAGGGCTCTGTAGACAGTGAGAAGGCCAGGTCCCAATTTTCCTTTAATTATAGTGAAACTGATTGTTTGAATCATCCATCACCCTACCAGGTGAACATCCAAACCTCACTGCTGTATCCAGAAAAGTCTGCACTAGGAAGCTTGGCTGGCTTGCCACTCCCAAAGGGCCAGAGGTGCCAGGATGGAGGGCACTCGGCAGCTGAGAAGGCAGTTGCCCTGTGGGACCCAGCAGACCACCCGGCTCCCTGTGCCTGTGCCTGTGCCCCCAGCTTCTGCGACCCTCCCTGAGCTGCCTGTCTGCCCCGCTCTCCTTGCCCTCCTGCCCTCTCTCCTTCCTGTTTGCTGACTGCACCCATCAGGGTGGCTGTGAAGAGGCTGGTGGCTCTTCCACTTCCTACTCGGACCCAAGGTCTTCAGCTCCCCAGCGTATAGCGCTCTGAGAAGGGAGAACATTTGATTTCTGTGCACACAGTAGGTGCTCAACACATATCTATAAGGGTGATAGGTGCTCCTAAAGTGAGCTTTAGAGTACGCCAATACCTTTGTTCGGATTTTGGCTCTGCGTTTCCTGGTTCTCAGACATTGGCGACGGGATTCAACATCTCTGAGTGCCACTTCATGGTGGTACTGATGGGTCAGCATCTGCAGTACCTGTTGCTAAATATGCCTTCATTGACCGTCATCTCTAGTTATTACAGGTAACACGGTATACATGTATGGTATATACAAAGTGCCTGCACATGGCAAGCCTCTAAACCTGGTGGTGATTCCTATAATTATTAGACAGTTTCTTGAGAGAAAAATTCATATCTTATTTATCTTTTAACCCCAGTGTTGTCTTGTATGTATTAAGAGCCTCATACACAGTGACTTGCTGAATTCAGTCCCCCAACATTGATTTACTGAATGCTTCCTCTGTGCCAGAGGAGTCAAGGGTAAACAAGTGACAGGCAAAGTCCCTGCCTTCATGGAGTACCTGTCTAATGGGGAGAGAAGGACAATAAATAAATGACCAAATGAAAGTCCATGTAATGGCCACACTGGCCACTGGGAAAACAAATCACAGTGAGATCAGGGCTAGGGTACAAAGATAGTGCTCTTGTAGATGGTGTGATCCAGGAAGACTGCATGGAGGAGAGGGCCTGAGAAGCAGATGCCTGGGAAGATGAAGGAGCCATAGAAACACTGTGGGAGACAGAAATGCTCTAGTTACACGCAGGGCTTGAGATCCGCAGCAGGGTAAGTTTCGGCGCTTTGGTCAGAGTTACATTGCTAGTTTCAGTTTTGAAGCAGCCCCTTCATTTAAAGGGCCTTCATCCTTGTTCTTATCAGTTCTCCCTCCTAGCTCCAACTACCAAAGCTTTCTCCCTTCTCTGGCTTCTTTTCGTCCAGCCTCTTCATTCAACTTTTATAGCCCCTCCTTTCCTCTTCTATTCCAAAACCACTTTGATCTTTTGTCCTTTTCGTCTCGGAGTGTTCCACGGCCCTCTTCTGCGGGAGAAGCACTTTTCAGCTGGGCTCTCAGCTCCACGCCCTCTGAGACTATCACAGAACAGCTGAAAGTGCTGAGCGCATTAGGAAGGCAAGAGCTGCAGACGGGGAAGGTCAGGGAGCGCTGAGCCGGCAGAACTGCCGGGCAGCAGTCCCGGGGCAGGTGCCACGGCTCATGGGCTGCGAGGCTCTGGAAAGGACCAGGAAACCAGCAGGCCGTGCCTGGAGTGCCAGAAGCCAGCTGAGGTGGGTTGAGGTCCTATCCACTTCTCTCCTGTCACTCCTGCTGCTCCCACTGCGATGCAGGGAGGGACATTGTGGCAAACATGAACTTCCAAGGTGGCAAAGGAAGGCGCACCCATCTGATGGCTTTGCCAGCTTTTCTTCATTGGGACAGCCCACAATAGGTGTACAGACAGAGCACTTGCCCCAGCCATCTGCACGCCTTTGATGAAAGCTCTGTGATGGCCGGCGCCACGGCTCACTAGGCTAATCCTCCGCCTGCGGCACCGGCACACCGGGTTCTTGTACTGGCTGGGGCGCCGGTTCTGTTCTGGTTGCCCCTCTTCCAGTCCAGCTCTCTGCTGTGGCCCAGGAAGGCAGTGGAGGATGGCCCAAGTGCTTGGGCCCTGCACCCGCATTGGAGACCAGGAGGAAGCACCTGGCTCCTGGCTTTGGATTGGCACAGCACTGGCTGTAGTGGCCATGTGGGGGGTGAACCAATGGAAAAAGGAAGACCTTTCTCTCTGTCTCTCTCTCTCATTGTCTAACTCTGCCTGTCCAAAAAAAAAAAAAAAAAAAAAAAAGGAAAGAAAGAAAGAAAACAAGCTCTGTGACATATGCACCATGTGTAAAATTTTTTTTCCTTTATTTTCAAGGGAATCTTTTCTTAAGATCTACTTTATTTCTTTGAAAGGCAGAGTGAAGGAGAGGAAGACAAAGAGAGAGGGAGATATCTTTCATCCACTGGTTCATGCCACAAATGCCTGCCACAGCCAGGAGTGATCCAGGCAAAAGCTGGGAGCTCAGAACTCAGTCTGGATCTCCCACATGGAAGGCAGCAACTCAAGCATTTGGGCCATCTGTTGCCTCCCAGGTGCATTAGCAGGACCGGAAGTTCAGAGCAGGGGCCAGTATTGTGGTGTAGCAAATAAAGCTGCCCCCAGCAATGCCAGCATCCCATATGGATACCAGTTCATGTTCCAGCTGCTCCGCTTCCAGTCTCTGTGCTAATAGCTCGAGGAAAGCAGAAGATGGCCCAAGTGCTTGAGTTCCTAGACGCTGCAGCCACTTGGGGAGTGAATCAGCGGATGGAAGATTCTCTCTCTCTCTCTCTCTCACTCATTCCCTCGCTCTCTGTAACTCTGACTTTCAAACAAATACATAAATCTTAAAAAAAAGAAGAGGTAGAAGAAGCACAGAGCAACTAGAAATAACACTCAAATATGGGTTGCAGGCATCCCAAGTAGCTTAACCCAGTGCATCATAACACCTGCCCCATTTCAAAGAAATCTTTATAACAAGTTCAAGGAAAAGGCAATTGGTGATGGACAAAAAATTAAACATGATGAAATCTAATCAGTGACATCAAATAATGTTAGTCTAGTAAGATACCACGGCTTGTTAAATACTCTAAACCTCAGGTTATACTCTGTCTGCTATAATAAAAAATAAATGGAAGGAGGATACATTAGCAAGGGTTAGAAAGGTGACGACAATACAGTAGTAGGGCTGGCATGTGGCCTAGTAGTTAAGACGCCAGCTGAGATACTCACATACTACATCGGGGGACCTGGGTTCAACACCTGGCTCTGACCTCTGAACCCAGCTTCCCGCTAATGTGCACCCTGGCAGGCCAGCAGTGGTGACTCAGGTAATTGGGACTCTTCCACCCCTGTGGGCACCTGGATTGAGTTCCAACTTTGGCGCTGGCCCAGCTCCTGCCCAGCCCCAGCTATCGTGGGCATTTGGGGAGTGAACCAGTTGGTAAGAGTTCTCTCTATCAAACAAATTAATTATGTTTTAGAAAATGATAGCATCACATTTGCTTTGTTCTGCATTGAAAGATAATTGAAAGGGGAAAAATGCTTTCAATACTAATTCAAAGTTAGGAAATACTGTGTTCACTGAACACATTAACATGTGAGGAAACATGGCAATAAACTTGGGCAACTGGCCTGCTCCCGCTGCCTCCTACACCTATGATCTCACGTGGACTTTGGCAATGACAGGGCACTAATCTCACCAAGTAGGCCTGACCCAGATGCCTACTGGGAGCTCCCCAGTGGAAAAGCCGTGATGAGCACACAGGAGGTAATCACAATGCATGAGCGCCTCTTATGTACCAAGGTCCCCACATATAATGCTTGATTTTAACTCTGACATAACAGAATCTGGCATTAACCCTTCCAGGAATATTCCTCCCTCAAAGTTCTGTGCCTCTGCAGCTGGAAGAGCTAACCTCTCTGAATTCTTTATAAAACTATTGAATTTGCCCAGATTTTCAAATTCATTGTTTAGACCTTTGCTCCAATTACCGGGTAGTTTGCTGGATCACAAACTACCCCTGAACAAGCATGCATTCTCAGCTGAACATCGCTAAACATTGATGTCCTTGACAAGGAAGAGGAACAGCTGGTCATTGTTCCGTGTGGTGTCTGCTGGCGACCCAATGTCCAAGATGGCTCCTCCTGTCTGCCAGGATGGCTTCTAGGACTGGGGGCAAATGTGGGTGCCTCAGTTCCCCCTGTCTGTTGATTGCTTGGCTCTCTGCCACCTGCTCTTCAGCAGGGCAGGAGAACCTCTTTGAGAGCCCATCTATTGAGAAGGAAGTGGCGGTGGCCAGTCTTCTTAAAGGATGGTGCAGCATCACTTCTGCCACATTCTTGGGTTACAGCAATCATGAGACCAGCCAAGATTCAAGAGCAGGGTAAATAAATTCTACCTCTCAGTGAGGGAGTAAAAGAATTTCTGGCCATCTTTAACCTATCACAACTTTGAAATCTTTGAGTGGCTACATCTACACAGAATTTGTGCAAAATTGATAAAGTGGAGGGAGGTTGGGAGAGGGAACTTGGGGGGAAGGGTACAGAGCCTTGCACACCTACTACTTCCTTTGGATTTTATTTATTTGAAAGGCAGAATGAGAGAGAGAGAGAGAGAGAGAGAGAGAGAGAGAGAGAGAGAGAGAGAAGCGGAGAAGAGGGTAGGGAGAGAGAGAGAGAAAGAGAAAGGTCTTCCATCCTCTGATTTGCTCCCCCCAAAGCCACGAAATCCAGGACTGGGCCAGGCTGAAGCCAGGAGCCTGAAACTCCATCTGGGACTCTCCTATGTGTGTGGCAGGGGCTCATGCACTTGAACCATCTACTGCTGCTTTCCCAGGGCATTAGCAGGTATCGGGATCAGAAATGGAGCAGTCAGGATTGGAAAGATGTTCCAAAATGGAATGCCAGTGTTGTAAGAGGCACCTTAACTCGTGGCACAACACTGGCCCCTTCCTTGGACTTTAGAGAAAACTGAGGTTTCTTAAAATCTGAGCTAGATGACCTCCAGGCTTCTTTTCATAAGACTGAAACACAAGTTCTTTGTCATGGCTGCAAGACCCTCTATGATCTGGCCTCCACCTGCCTCTTGTCTAGCAGCCTCCCCAAATCCCCAGTCCATTGCTATTGCATTACCTTGTCCTATTTCCTTTATACACTTCCTCCCCATACCATAGCCTATTCATTTATCGCTTCTTGTGTGTCTCCCTCCACCAGAAAGCAAATGTCCCCAGGACAGGGCCCTTGTCTGTCTGGTCTGCTTCTGTCAATCCTGGCACCCAGCACAGGGCCTGCCACTTGCCGGACACTTGAGAGATTTCTATTGAACAAGAGCACAATTAATCCCAAGAATGGAAAACATTCAGTGAAAGGTTATTTTACCCTATTTTCTCTTCTCATTGTATGTTCCCAGGCCATTCTAGAAGAGGGACTCTGGGGGATTGTGTAACTAATAGCTTCTACCTAAGAAACCATATTAATACTTCAAGTATGAACGAAAACAGCCCTGCCTGAGGCTCACAACCCCTCCCTCCAGCCCACGTTTCCCTCAGGCCTCTTCAAGTTGTCCTTCTAAATCAAGGTGTCCCATAGTGAGGCCAGGTTTATAGACAGATCTAAGAGAATTCACACAGGTCTGAGCAAACTTTGCCTACATCCCCATGAGAGTCTAAGTATAAATGCTCAGAGCTATGCTCCTGTGCAGTCTTTCTGCCCTAGGTCTATAGTGCTCAGTGTTGGACAGGATGTGACTTTGTCATCCTCCCCCATGACAAGCTCAGTACCCCATATGCACCCTGGCTATTTCAAGTTCAAGTGTTTCCTATGGCTTTTCTTTCAGAGAACCCAGTAGGGGGAAGTTGAGCCTTAAAGGGACTCTCCTCTTGAAGCTCAGGATTGTGAAATGAGATCTTTGTCCCAAGCTCCCACTAAGAAACAAAGTAGCCATTCCCAGACAGCGCCATCCCTCTGGGCAGAGCTAGCCCTCAAGAGGGCCTCTGCAAGTGCAAACAAGAAGGGTGTGTGGGTTACCAAAGACCAATCTCAATCCCATGGCTCCAAGGAGCCTCTGTCCAGAATATGATTCTCAGAACAGATAGCATTTGTGCTAGGGCAGAGTACTGAGGGAATTCACTAGGGACTGCCACTTTAACACAAAGATGTTTCTCTTCCAACCCAAGGGAAGATGATTTTTTTTCCTAGAGATTTCATATATTGTGATTGGAATTAAGAAATTTCCCCCCAAAATGGAAATAGCTTTTTTTTTTGTAACTTATTCCTACAGGTAACCTTTGTTTCCTGGACTCCACCAGTTATGGAGGGAGGAGGTGGGGAATGACAGTCATAGTTTCCATGACAGCAGGAACTCTCTGCTTCCATAACTGACACTCCGGGGGCTGCTACCACCATCCCCCTTATGTCCCCATGACACACACTCCCTCGGCTGCATCCACCGAGCTCTCACACAGGGGAAAGCCAGGGTGATGGCTGGTCCTCCACATGCTACATGGTTTTCAGCCAAACTTTGTCCTTTGGGTCTTGTCCACTCACCCCTGTAATCCCCAGATTCCCTGGTGCAGCAGGGGTTAGGGGACCATAGCTGAGAGACTCCTCCAAGGCTGAAACTGGATCTCGAAACAGGGCCTTGTCTTGGGTTCTCTGGTGCTTCAGTGGAGTTCTCTGCTTTCCCCAGGGTCAGGGTCAGGGGCAGCCTCCGTCTGTTTCTTCGTCTCAGTCCTGACTGTAGCTCCCAAGGAGCCTCCTCACAGTTTGCCATCCTGATGACCTACATTGCAGCCCCATAAAAGCATACAGGTTTGTCCCACCTGATCCCCCACCCCAACCAGAGAATAATTAACTTAAACCTGGTCACCCTGACAGCTAGCAGCCTCAAGCATGGCAAATGAGAGGTTTTCTTTTCCACACACTGTCTGTGGATTTGAGGCATTTTCCGTGTACAAAACCCTCTATATTTCAGTAACTGAAGGAACCTAATAGGCCCCTGTCAAAGAGAGTTCCAACACTTTTTAATTTCTAACGCTCTCCCTCTCCTACCCTAAACTCAGTAACCATCTGCCTGAATTCTCTAGGAGAGATTCCCAAGGTCATCAGCTTCAGGACTCAACTCAGCACAGATCAGGAAGTGTCTTCCCCCAAAGACAAGAGGCCTTGGTTTACTATGCGCTACCTTGATCTTAGCCTCTGCAGCTGTCCTTTAAGGATGTGAGCCAAGGATCTTTTGGCTTAGAGCATTCATCTCCACAGTATGTACTTTAGGGCATGAATTAATAATTAAGACATGATCAATTTACTTGTGATAGCCCTTCTTGGTGTCTCATCAGGAACACCACCATCCCATCAGGAGAGCCTATTTGTACCCACAAATAGGAGATTTCGGGGGCAGAGGGGAGAGCGGGGAGAGGGAACAGTTTTTAAACTGAAGCTCTTTAGAAAGGTCTGTGACCCAGAGTGCCACGTGAAATGCTCTGTCTCGTTTGGAAAATGCTCTGGGCTCATTTCTGGGGTTGGATCCTGGATGATTGTCCAAGAGCAAATCATTTTCCCAGGCCCATTTTAAAATTTGAGAAATAGTAACTCATCACTTGGAAAATACCTCCTTAATAACTGTTGCAGTTCAGAATCACCAAAGAAAACTAAAACTAGGGTAGGGTGAGAACTTGCAGAGTCAAACATCCCCTATTAATTACAGAAGAGACTTATTAACTCTAGAGTTGAGAAATCTGTCAGAATCCCTTAGTGTCCACTCAACAGTAACATCTTCAGCAATGGGACTGACAACATCTTATAGCTGTGATGTGGTGAAGTACTGAGCAGGGTACTCTTAGCAAAGTTGATACTCCTGACCATAACCATAAGGAAACCTATACACACCCAATTTGATGAACATCTGAAAAATAACTGGCCACCATCAAAGTTTCGAAGTCACAAAAGAACAATACCAAAGAACTGTCCCAGAGAACAGGAGGCAAAGGATACAGGGAAACTTGATGAAAGGGTGGTCCTGGATGTGAACCCTGGTTCAGACAGAGACATGTGTTGAGATAATTGACAACAGTCGAATGACACAATAATGTTATTAATATCCTGGTTCCGATCATTGCACTATGATTCTGTTAGATGTTGACATTTGGGAAATGTGGTTGAAGAACATGTGGGTTTTTTTATAATATTGTTTCAACTCTTTTATAAATCTGAGAGTACTTCATAATAAAAAGTTAAGCTGATTTTTTTTGACAATGATGAAATCGGGGGAAATGAACATCAGAGGAAAGTTGATCAACAAATGATTTAGACTTGCAGAAATATTCATTCACCCATCAAATGGGGTCCATCCTAGTCAGGGGCTGTTCTTGGAACTGAGGAAACAACAGGAGAAAGAAGCCCCACTATTTATAAGACCTCGGGTGGGACCAGTAGACCCAGATACATAAATGATGGGTGTTGTGATGACGGTTGTCATTGAGACCAATGAAGTCCCCTGGGGGCATAGAAGGAAAAGAGTAAGAGAAAATGAGGGTGTGTCATAAGCACAAAGCAGCCTGAGACACTAGGAAAGAACTGGAGAGAAAGGCCTGTGGAGAGAAAGAGTGAGAGTATAGCTCCAGCAGGCGGGAGCGAAGGGCCCATGAGTGACAGAACAGCCACTGGAGAAGATGGCTGGGTGGGCTATGCGGGGCATGGAGAGGGAAAGTCAAATGGTGGGCGCTTAATCCCTTGGAATTAGAAAATGAGAGGGTAGCTTGCCTGTGGCTGGATGCAGGAATGCTCCCTGGGGAGCAGACACACAGAGAGGCCATGATAAATGGAGGGAGCAATGAGAGTTTCTTGGAAGAAGGGGACCCCCTGTCTGAGACAACCTCTCAGGCAGCTCAGAATGGCCCAGTATTGTCTTGGTAACAAAAAGGTGGCAGAGAAGCAGCCTGGCAGACACCAGTTACTTGGAAAGGCCACAGGCAGGGTCTCAGGTCTTTCTCTGCAGGGGCCTGGAGCCAGTATTGCATGGACCCTGTCAGTGCACGGAGCCAGCTACAACCCACAAAACACTCTCCCCCAAAGCCGGGTCTGGATTGTTTCCTGTGCCTGAAGGAAAATGCTGATGAAATGTGCAGATCTAGAAAGTGCAAGGCTCAAAGACCAGCCCTAATTTGGCTTTTATTACTTAGTCTGAAATGATTAGTTGCAGACAGAACTTAGCTAGAGTTCTCCCCAACAACTCATTTATTAGTTCTCCTTACAACATCTTCAGGGGAAAAAAAATGTGGTTAATTAAGAGACATTTTTCCTGTGAAACATGGAAGGTGGCTAGGGTACTCTATGTGTTGATTACAAACCATGACTAATGGTTCTCAGGAGTGGTGGCAGGGAGACTTAAGAAGGAGAAAGAAAAAAAAATACATATATTAGAGGCAGTTACTTTCTTGGGACAAAGATTTGGGACTTGTAAAGCTCAGTGTAGCCAAGCCAAGCAAGAAAACTGTGCAGCCTGAATTTAGACAAAGTGAAAATGAACATTTGATTTTGACTAAGTAAGTGTGGCAACGATTAGCTAGCACTGTGTGACTAGAAGCTAATGTGTGTTTGTGCCTGAGAGAGTGTAGAAGAGAGAGAGAGAGAGAGAGAGAGAGAGAGAGAGAGAGAGATAAAGAGAGAGAGAGAGAACTCTGCTGAAAGGATTGCTACAAGCCAAAGTAACTACAAAATGAAATAATTTCTCAACATCTGTATCCAGACAGCCTTTTATTTTTAATTCTTGAATGTGGCCAGCAGATGGGGACAATTCTTTATTGGTAGATCATAACTAAGAGCACAAATAACCTACGTTGCAATTTTTTTGGATGATCAAAAAGAGCAGTCAAACTTGCGTTCTTACTTCTGGATAGTAATTAGATACATCAGAGTTATACAAGATGAGTATCATTGCTCTTCTACTCAAACAATAGCCAGAATTATCTTCTCTAATATTTATTGAATTCTCTATACCAGGCATTATGTTAATCACTTCGAAGTGTTACAGTAGACCCTGAGACTGATAATATGATACCACTTTAGTTGTCCACAGTCACATCACTGGTAAGCAAAGATTCATTCCAGCCTGGGCGCTTCCAAGGTCTGTGCTCTCATCAACTATATTGTATTTTACTTCATTGGAACTGGGTACTAAATGTCAGATAAATAGACATGGTGCAAGCCTGGCAGGGGCTGGGGGAAGTAATGTAATAAGCAAATCACAGATCATGAGTTCATAAGAGAAGAAGAATCATTTTAGAAACAGAAGAAAACTTCAGACAACTTACTTCTCTGTGATATCAAAGAAATTAAAAAGATACGAACTCTAGGAAAACAAAACTCAAAGATAAAGCTTAAGAGATAAAACCCAAAAAGAAAAATGCTTAGTTGAAAAGTAGGATAGCAGCATTTAGAACAATAAAAAGAAAATAAAGATAGAAGCATTACAAAAATGAAGAGCATATTAAAAGAAGCAATAAATAGGATAGACACTGATGGAAACAGAAAAAATTTTAAGAAAAAAACAAAGATTTTCAGAAAGATGATAGAGATATATGCAAGAAGTTATCAGAAATTAAGGAAAAAATAGGAATGCTGTGGACCCCAAGGCAGAAAAGGCAAGTCACCCAAAAAAGGGGATAAATGCAGCAGGCCTCAGACTTCTGCAGTCCTGCAATACAGGGTGTCAGAATATAATGGAGCAGTTATCACAGAATTTTAATGCAAATGTGACCTAAGAATACTAAATATAATACCTGGGGGCCAGCACTGTGGCAGAGCAGGTTAAGCTAACCCCTGCAATGCTGACATTCCCTATGGGCACCTGTTCAAGTCCTAGCTACTCCACTTCTGATCCAGATCCTTGCTAAATGGCCTTGGAAAGCTGTGGAAGATGGCTCAAGTGCTCGGGCCCCTGTACCTACGTGGGAGACATGGATTAAGCTCCTGGCTCCTGACTTGGCCTGGCTCAGCCCTGGCCACTTTGGCCATTTGGGAAGTGAACCAGAGGATAGGATCGATCTCTCTCTCTCTCTCTCTCTCTCTCTCTCTCTCTCTCATTTTGCCTTTCAAATAAATTAAATAAATCTCTAATATACATATATATATATATATATATATATATATATAAACACCTATGAAATCCTCATTGAAGGGGCAAAAAAAGAAAAAGCCTTCATTTTTCCCCAACCCCAATTCTAAGCAGCATAACATGTAAAGAGTAATTGTCTGGTTGGGTAGAAAAGGTAGATGGGTACTAAGACATCACATAGAAACCTGGGGTTGGCACCACTGCCAGAATTAGGCTGGCACCGCTACAACCACAGCCATGCCCCTGTACCTGCTGGTCCCCTCACAACCCCAGACTCTCCCCCAGAAGCCACTCACACTTCCACTACTGCGGCCATCAGTTGCAATGCAAGATGACTATACCGCAGCATCCAACTAGAAATGTATCCAAAATAATTTAACAAACCAATATCTAAAAACATATCTTCAGGAAAAAGCCTTTTACCAAGAAAGCCACTCATTAAAAGTGATAGAAGAGGCCGGCGCCGCGGCTCAATAGGCTAATCCTCCGCCTTGCGGCGCCGGCACACCAGGTTCTAGTCCTGGTTGGGGCGCCGGATTCTGTCCCGGTTGCCCCTCTTCCAGTCCAGCTCTCTGCTGTGGCCCGGGAGTGCAGTGGAGGATGGCCCAAGTGCTTGGGCCCTGCACCCAATAATTATAGCCAGAATCGTCTTCTCTGGGATGATGCTCTGGGAGACCAGGAGAAGCACCTGGCACCTGGCTTCAGATCAGCGTGATGTGCTGGCCACAGCGTGCTGGCTGTGGCGGCTATTGGAGGGTGAACCAATGGCAAAAGAAAGAACTTTCTCTCTGTCTCTCTCTCTCATTGTCCAGTCTGCCTGTCAAAAAAAAAAAAAAGTGATGGAAGAAATCCACCAGATGTATAACTAACAATATTGGAATACAGGAAGTATGAAAAGGCGAGGCAATATGACGTGCTCCAGGGAACATCACAACACATTACAGACTCCAAAGAAAGGGAAAGTGATGAGATGCCTGATACAGAGTTCAAATAAATGATTATAAAGATGCTCAAAAACCTGCCTCAGAATCAGCCCTTAAGGCATTCGGATCTGGCTCAAGAGCCCATGAAAGTATTTTAGGCATGGAAAGCCAAGACACTCTGGGAAGAAAAAAAAAAAAAAAAGAATAAGATCTAAAGAAAAGATCTCTGCGAGTGAGATCCCAGTGGAAAGAACGGGGCCATCAAAGGAGATACCTTTCTCTGAAGGGAAGAGTGAACTTCCACTTTGACTATGGTCTTGTCTAAATAAGATCAGAGTTGGCAAACTCAAAAGGCTTCCATAGCCTTGGCAACTCATGACAAGAGCCTAGGGTGATTACTGACGCCATAAACAAGAGTATCAATTTGTTAAGTCAACAACAGAATTCACTGTGCACTTACTCCTCATGTAGGATCTCTGTCCTTGATGTGTTGTTCAATGTGAATTAAAGCTATAACTAGTACTCAAACAGTACTTTACACTTTGTGTTTCTGTATGGGTGCAAACTGTTGAAATCTTTACTTAATGTATACTAAACTGATCTTCTGTATATAAAGAGAATTGAAAATGAATCTTGATGTGAATGGAAGGGAAGAGGGAGCAGGAGATGGGAGGGTTGCGGGTGGGAGGGAAGTTATGGAGGGAGGAAAGCCATTGTAATCCAAAGAAGAAATAAAAGGGCCAAAAATACCTGAAAAGATGCTCAATATCATTACCCATCAGGAAAATGTAAATCAAACCATGATGCAGTGTCATCTACAGTTTGAATAGCTACTATCAGAAAGTCAAAAAATAACCCATGCTAGCAGGGTATGGAGAGAAAGGAACTCTTACACACAGTTGGTGTGAATGCAAATTAATACATTCATAATGAAGAACAGTATGGAGTTTCTTTAGAAAATTAAAAATGGATCTATTGTATGACCCCCTATCCCATTTCTGGATATAAAACCAAAGGAAGTGAGATCAGCATACACGAGATTCCTGCACTATTATATTCACTGCAGCACTATTCACAATAGCCAATATATGGAATCAACATAGATATCCACTGAGGTGTGAATGGGTAAGAAATTGTTATTCACACACACACACAGAATGTGGAATGTTATTTGGACATTAAAAATGAAATCCTGATATTTGCAGCCAAAACAGATGGAATTGGAGATCGTTTTGTTAAATGAAACATGTCAGACCCAGAGAGACAAATGCCACATACCAAAGTTTAAAATTGGAATAGGTATATCTGAACTTAGAATAGTGATTACTAGAGGCTGGAAATCGCGGTGGGAAAGATCAAGGGAGTTTGATAATAGGTAGCCAAACACAGTCAGATAGAAGTAACAAGATCTAGTGTCCATGGCACAGTGAATGTCTTATAGCTCCCATTATTCTGCATGAAGACCTAGAAGAGAGAAGCTGGTAGGCTACAAACACAAACATAAGAAAGTGGAAAGCCTAGTTGTGTGGTTTGATTTGTTCATATTGTGCATATGTATTGACATATTAAACTGTACCCCATAATATATGTAAACATTACATGCTAATCAAAATTTTAATAGTAAAATAATTTAACAAAAAAATTCCAAAATTTTAAAAAAGTAGCACAATTGGCATTACAAAATTAGTAAGAAAAAGATGAATTTTCTAATAAATTAAATAGGAACTAAGTAGTTACATATTTTGAGAAATAAATTGATTTCCTATCTTTACACTAAAATAAAATATGTCAAATACTTGTGTAGGTTACTTCAGAAGTTTGTGGGAAAAACTAAATTTAGGGGTGAATAATTAGTGTAGTAGTTAAGATGCCTACATCTCGTACTCAATAGCTGACTCTGGCTTCTGACTCCTGCTTCCTGCTAACTCAGACCTTGGAGATAACATTGGTGGCTCAAATGACTGGGTCCCTGATACCCGTATGGGAGATCTGGTTTGAGTTCCTGGCTCCTCCAGGCTTTGAGATACTGCAATCCCAGGCATTGCAGACTTTTAGGGAATGAATGGCAGATGGGAGTGCCTTCTTCTCCTCTCTCCTCTCCTCTCCTCTCCTCTCCTCTCCTCTCCTCTCCTCTCCTCTCCTCTCCTCTCCTCTCCTCTCCTCTCCTCTCCTCTCCTCTCCTCTCCTCTCCTCTCCCCTCCCCTCCCCTCCCCTCCCCTCCCCTCCCCTCCTCTCCCTTACCCTCCCCTCCCCTTCCCTTCTCTTCACTTTTCCTCTCCTCCTCCTCCCTCTCCCTCCCTCCCTTAAAAAAGCTTTTTTTTTTTTTTTACAATATTTATTTTATTTACTTAAAAGACAGAGTTACAGAGAGAGGTAGAACGAGAGAGAGGGAGAGAGAGAGAGAGAGGTCTTCCATCCGCTAGTTCACACCCTAGATGGCTGCAATAGCTGGGGCTGTGCCGATCCAAAGCCAGGAGCCAGGAGCCAGGAGTTTCCTCCAGGTCTCCCACATGGGTGCAGGGAATCAAGGACTTGAGCCATCCTTTACTGCTTTCCCAGGCCATAGCAAAGAGCTGGATAGGAAGCAGAGCAGCCGGATCCTGAACCAGCGCACATATGGGATGCCAGCACTACAGGTGGAGGCTTTACCTGCTATGCCACAGCGCTGGCCCCTTACATGCATTTTGTAAATACTATGTCCTTTCAGAAAATAGAAAGGAATCAAAAATTTACTAATGCATTTTAGGACAACAAACATAAACCTGCTATCAAAACCTAGTGAGTACAAGAAAAAAAATTTACAGAACTGTGGTTCTAATTAACAAAGATTAAAACAACTCAACAAAATATATGACAATCAGTTAAGATAAAAGTGAAAATGAAATAAGAACCACTAGATTTTCTTCTTTCCCTCTGGTGTGCCTGCTCTGCTGTTCGGCTTTACGCTTTCACGTGTGTTCACGGTTGCAGGAATCGTTCTCTTGCGTCTACGACAGACTCCCTTAAGAATTTCCTCAGAGCTCTTTGGTGGTGATGGAGTCCTGCAGTTTTTGGCATCTTGCTATACCCCTTTACATCTTTTAAGAACTATTTTTAAGATAATTTTTGCTAGTAATAACAGGCTACTAGCTGATTTTCAGAGCAGTTTTAACTGAAAGATTAAAAAAATCATTTTCTCAAGTTTCAGCTAATGGAAGGAACTTGAGTTCCACCACCATACCCATCTCATTTTCCTTTTATTGCAGGATTCCAACCCAAACAATTCTCCCATAGCTCCCACCTCTCGGTTCCTGTCTTCTCATCCAGTGGTCCTGTCCTCCATCCATCTTGACTACTCACTTCCAGAGTCAAATCTTAATTGGGTCATCTTCAGCAACCACAATCCTTCTCAGCCTTCATCTCAAGCATTCTGTTTCCTCACACCACCTCCCATCTTTCCATCTTTGTGTGAAGAAAGGGGTCGCACATCCCAACAGCCAGCACTCTGATAACCGACAGATGGAAAAGGGAAAGCCCAACACATTTGTTTGATCAAAATTGTCTGCAGTAGGAGAGCCTTTGGAAATGCAGTCACAAAGAACCAGGGAGAGCTGTATTAATGCTTAGTGTTGATGAACAATGGACAGCCATGCGGAAAGGTAGTTGGATGATAGAGTCTATCAGTGGTGATAGACCAATGGGGGAGACCCAGTAAGGCCCGCACGTCCACATTCTTTTTGGCCTCTCTGTGCATGGTTCCTTCCCCTTGGGTATGGGACAGGACCCCTCTGGAATGAGAATCTTCTAGGGAGAAACAGTAGAGACAGTGATCTTTCTAGGTTTTGTGGCTGGCACTGGGGGCGAAGCGTTCTAGTTTCTATGATCTGCTTTAGGGGAGAGGAATCCTGGTTTCCATGATCCACTTCAAGGGAGAAAAGGGGGCTAAAGGAGGGAAAGGAAAGGTCAGAAAGACCTGACTTCTGAGGCCTTCCAGTTCCCTTCAATTCCATCAGCATGCAAAAGCCTCGCCGTACTTTGGAGTGTGCCAGTCTCATTTTTTCCAGTACTTCAACCTCACTAATATTCATCTATCTTGTCACTTTTTTGTTTCTCAGTCCCCTCTTCTTGCTCTCTCTTTGTCCAATTTAAACTCCATGGCCAATATCAATTAATTGCTCAGTCTTCCTGTGTCCACACAGCTGAATGAGCCCACAGAAACACAAAACCTCAAGGAGCTGCGTGGATGAGCCGTATGCTATCTAGGCAGAAGGCATCCCAGAAACGTGGAACAGTATGTGCAAAGGCCCTGACACGTAGTGATACATTGAGACATTACGGAATTGAAGGCCAGGTGATTCAGTAGAATGTACAAAGGGGACTATAAATGAAAATGAGGTCAGGGAACTGAATATGCAACCAGAGATGTTAGTGTTTTGTATCTGCAGTGGTTCCTCTGGCTGTGATGTTGAGAACAAAGATTGGGATCGCAGGGCAGGAGCAGGAAGACAACTTCAGAATGGTGGCTTGAGTCACTGTGATAACTGTGCAGGTGCTGAGGAATGGTCTGATTCTGGAGCTATCTCGAAGGTGAGCCAGGATTTAATGACTGGTGGGATATGGGATGTGAGAGAATGAGAAAATTCCATGTTGCAGCTCCTTTTTGCTTGTTTGCTCTTTTGTTAACACGACTGAAAGGATCGAGAAACCACCCACTAAAATGAGGACTGTAAGGGAAGCGGGGCTTATTTGGGGGAGGGAGAGTCTTGAGTAAATTGTAATCTCAATGAGATCATTCTCTTTTTTTTTCATTTTCAATTATCTTTATATACAGAAGATCAATTTAGTATCTATTAAGTAAAGATTTCAACAGTTTGCACCCATACAGAAACACAAAGTGTAAAGTACTGTTTGAGTACTAGTTATAGCTTTAATTCACATTGAACAACACATCAAGGACAGAGATCCCACATGGGGAGTAAGTGCACAGTGACTCCTGTTGTTGACTTAACAATTGACACTCTTGTTTATGGCGTCAGTAATCACCCTAGGCTCTTGTCATGAGTTGCCAAGGCTATGGAAGCCTTTTGAGTTCACCAACTCCAATCTTATTTAGACAAGGCCATAGTCAAAGTGGAAGTTCTCTGCTCCCTTCAGAAAAAGGTACCTCCTTCTTTGATGGCCTGTTCTTTCTACTGGGATCTCACTCACAGAGATCTTTCATTTAGGTCCTTTTTTTTTTTGCCAGAGTGTCTTGGCTTTCCAAGGCCTAAAATACTCAGTGAGATAATTCTTTACCACCCTATTTTAAACTGCACCCCCTCTCTGGCACTCTCTGTCTTGTCCGTACTGTATTTGTCTCCACAGCGTGGACAAAGGAGAGTCTGTCTGGCCCACTGTCCTCTCAACCCAGGCCTTGGGCGAGAAGAATAAGGCTCCTCCATTGCTAGTCTCTTTGAGAAGGCACTCAGTGGAGAGGAAATGATGGTGACGTCACTAGGAGAGGGAATGGCAACTGAACAGACACATAAAAAGCTGATGTCTGCCACACACGCTACACACAGATAGTATATCAGTCCTTTCCATTCCCTTTTGTAAAAATCAGTTACAACATGCAGGAGCAATAAGAACTTTTTGTTCCTCTCATGGATTTAAACTTGAAACCTCATAAGATGAGACCGTTTATGCTGCTACCACGTCCTTTTCCTGCTTCCTGCTAAAGCAGGTGACCTTAGCAAACTGGCATCTTCCAGAACAGCAGGATCCCTGTCTGAGGTGTGATTTGACCAGGGGCCAGTCAATGTGGTCTGGCCATAATTTCATTTTGATTTTAAGAACTTCAATTGGACCAAATGAATTCCTTGCTCCATTAAGAATGATCTCAGATAATGCATATGGGCAATGTTTTAGATATTCATCTCTCCAGAGACTTCAGACAACGCTACTTCACAATTAACATCCATGTTAGTACCTGCCTTTTACAAATTGAAAAAATAAGCCAATGAATCCTCAAGAGGCCAAAACCCAGTTCACTCTTTTGACTTTGTGCACCTAACTTTCAATACACCTACAAGTATATTCTGCAATATTACACCAACATAGTCTCATTCTTGGTTGTGTCTCAGAGCATATCTGGTTGACTCAAGGCATAGAGTGTTTTCATTATCTATGGAACAGGCCAACATTGGAACAAAATCCACAACATTTGGGGTCTTTAGTAATACACACAAAAAAGGCCGAGCTGGAGGTCTCAGACGATGCCCCGATGACCCCATGGGGCCAGCTGCTCCTGTGTATGCACCAGCTTAGAACTCTGTCCAAGCATTTGCTCAAGGGTCCACGCAGAGTCCTGCTCAGAGATCTGTCCAGAGCAGGTGGTCAGCAACAGAGACCACTGTAGTTACGAGGACATTGGTGAATCTAGAGTCCTTCTCTCCTTATTTTACCACAAGGTCAGATAAGTCTCCCATATTCCCATATTTCTTCTTGGAGAGGAGTTAAGTGAAGGGAGCTATATTAACTTCCTTTTTTTGTATTATGATGCGTTGACATGTTATGGCCTGCTGCTCCCAGAAGTTACTAATTTCTAAAGAGAGTAAACAACTTGCCTGTGAAGCATGCCTCTCACATGCAAATCAACCAATCCTGAACCCATTTCCACCCCCAATTACTGTTTATCTAACATTCACACACCAAGCCAATACAGTCACATGCCCGTCAAGGACAGGCATAGATCTGAGAAATATACCATTGTGTAACTTTGTCATTTGGGGAACATAGAATGTACTTACACACACTATGGCTACGCTGTCACTAGATAATATAATCCATGGGACCATCATTGTATTCGCAATCCATTATCTCTGTTTTTTCCAATTTTTAATTATTTTTAGTTTATGAAAGGCATAGAAACAGAGAGACAGATATATCTTCCATCTACTGGTTACTGCCCACATGCCTGCAATATTTGGGCTAGGCAAGGTGAAATCCAGGATCCTAGAACTCGACCTAGATGTTCCATGTGTTTGGCAAGGATTCAGGTACTAGAGCTACTATCTGCTGTCTCCCAGGGTGCACATGGGCTGGAAGCTAGATCAAAAACAAAGTAGTCAAGACTCAAACCAGGTACTCTGATAGAGATCATGGACACTCTGATATGAGATGTAGGCATCCCACAAAGCATATTGACTATTGCATCAAACACCTTTCCCTGTGCAGTCTGCTGTTGCTGAAAATGTCATTATGTGGCACACGACTGCATTTTCTTTGTCCTAAAATCACCTAAGCCTCAGCACTAGACAACTAGGGACAACATGTATAGCCCAGAGCCCACTGACAGTATCCAAACTATCCAATCCTGAGCTTGATCAACCCATCTATACTATATTTCCCATTTCCTCCTTCAAAACACACAGAGAAGACTCTGGCCCAGGTTTTCCTCTTGCTAATTCTGCCTGATTACCAACCCTGGTGATTCCTTAAGTGGCCCTGGATGGCAAAGTGTGTCCCCTCCTCTTGGGAACTGCAATAATATCTTCTTTCAAAGTGGTTGTCTTCATGTCTGTCACTTTACCATACCTGATTAAATAAATCCCAGGGACATTTAAAACAAGAAATAGAAAGATCACATACTTGTGTGGAGACCACAGCGTTTTCCAAATAGTACTTCAAATGGCAGAGCTTGTGATGCTCTCAATCAGCAAGTTCAAGTTTAAGTTGGTTTATGGTATGCAAAAAAAATTTTCCTGCCAAAGTAGGAAAGAAGGAAGCCCAGCAGAATCAAAGTTGTAACTAGATTGACAAGATGGGTTTCCGTTCCACTGAAACATGACCATGGTCTTTAATCAGTTGGTGATATTCTTGAGGCCCTTTCATATCCTGTATCTCATCTGATATTTATGTAACTCTTTGGGATAGAGTGGACAGATAATGTTATTCCCATGTGATAGAAGAGAAAATAGAATTTTGGAAAAGTAGTGGAACACAGTGGTTAAGAGCATAAATTATGGAGCAAGTCTGCCTGGGTTCCCATCCCAGTTCCACCACTTTCTAGCTGCGTGACTTGGGCACATTATGAACATTTATGTGCCTCAACTTCCTCCTCTGTAAATTGGTATAAGCAATAGAGCCTGTCTATAGGACTGATGTACAAGGCCAGTTTACCCTTAGGGAGCAAATACTCCTTGCTAGGATTTGTTGTCTGATGTAACCAAGGTTTCCTGGAAAAGAACAAATTTGGAGTTTTCCAACTTTGCCTGCCCCCATTTTTATACCCCTTAGGTTTCTATAACCAAAAAGAAATGCCCATTAGCTAACAAGCAAATATTCTTTTAGGACAATGCTGGTCCAAGATGCTCCCATGCATAGAAATGGAAACCAAATTTTTATCAAATCCTTTCACTCTTTTTTTTTTTTTTTTTGACAGGCAGAGTGGACAGTGAGAGAGAGAGAGACAGAGAGAAAGGTCTTCCTTTGCCATTGGTTCACCCTCCAATGGCCACCACAGCCGGCGCGCTGCTGCCAGCACACTGCGCTGATCCGAAGGCAGGAGCCAGGTGCTTCTCCTGGTCTCCCATGGGGTGCAGGGCCCAAGGACCTGGGCCATCCTCCACTGCACTCCCAGGCCACAGCAGAGAGCTAGCCTGGAAGAGGGGCAACCGGGACAGAATCTGGAGCCCCGACCAGGACTAGAACCAGGTGTGCCGGCATCGCAAGGTGGAGGATTAGCCTAGTGAGCCGTGGCGCCGGCCAAATCCTTTCACTCTTTCAAAGCCAGTTGAAATCCAAACTCTTCCTCCTTAACTTTTCTAGGCTTCTCTACCTAGAACTGGTTTCTCTCAGCTCTGAGGTTGTCAGGAAGTTGCAGTTTGAACCCTGGAATTTAACATAGAACCACCTAATTCACAGCACTGGCACTGCTCCCACTCAGTGACGACTTCTACTCACTCTTCTACCAGCCTTATCTCCATGGGGGTCAAAAGTAGTCCAGGAACTGTGAAATTTCATTGCAAGACACCAGTCTCCTATTCGAGTACTTGGGTCCCTGCCAACCCTGTGGGAGATCTGAATTGAGTTCTGGGCTCCTGGCTTTGGCTTGGCCCAGCCCCAGCTATTGCAGGCATTTAGGGAATGATCCAGCATATGGAAGATCTCTTCCTGATCCCCACCCTCTGCCAAATTAAAAAAGATAAAGTTAAAAAGAGAAAAAAGACATCAGCCTCCTGCTTTGTCACCTATTTCCTGTCACAGGTGAGATCATCCCTTGGCTGTATTCTGCGCACACCCTGATACTTCTTGCTCCCGTCACTCAGGGTTCTTCCTTATAAGCACAAGAAACCAACTCTGTCTGACTTATAATGAGAAGCAATTCATTAAAAGCAAAATGAGGAATATGTGCAGGAGCTGCCTTGTACTAGTTCAATGGACCCAATTGCTCAATTGCCAATAATTTATTTATTTATTAAAGATTTATTTACTTAGTATATATTGAATCGATCTTCTGTATATAAATATAATTGAAATGAAAAAAAAACTTGGTGTTAAATTGGAAATTGCATAGAAAATTAATCATTTTTTAAAAAATATCATGTAGGATCTCTGTCCTTCATGTGCTGTACTAATTTAATACTATAACTAGTACTCCAACAGTATTTTTCACTTTGTGTTTCTGTGTGGGTGCAAACGGTTGAAATATTTACTTAATATATACTAAACTGATCTTCTGTATATAAAGAGAATTTAAAATGAATCTTGATGTGAATGGAAGGGGGGAGGGAGCGGGAAAGGGGAGGGTTGCGAGTAGGAGGGAAGTTATGGGGGGGGGAGCCATTGTAATCCATAAGCTGTACTTTGGAAATTTATATTCATTAAATAAAAGCTTTAAAAAAAAGAAAAATAAATAAATCAAGGATGCATTCATTGAAAAAAAAAATTTATTTATTTATTTCAAATTCAGAGTTACACAGAGGGAGAATGAGAGAGAGAGAGAGAGAAAGAGAGAGAGAGTCTTCCATCTGCTGGTTCACACCCAAAATGGCTGCAACGGCCAAGGCTAGGCCAGACTAAAGCCAAGAGCCAGGAGCTTCATCCAGCTCTCCCACATGGGTGCAGAGGTCCAAGGACTTAAACCATCCTTCACTGTTTTCCCAGGAGCATTAGCAAGAACCTGGATCAGAAGTGAAGCAGCCAGGACTTGAACTAGTGCCCATATGGGATGCCAGCACTGCAAGTGGTAGCTTAGTGCACTATGCCACAGCGCTGGTCCCCCAAATATTTTCTACCTGTGGTTGGTTGAATCCATGAGTTCATTTATGGAGGGCTGACTGTATTTTACCACATTTGATAATTATGTATACCCTTCAGATTGTTATGTTTATTACACAAGTATCATGGTAATCTCATACATCAGTGTGTTATTGTACCTTTCTTCCCAGTTCCATGTTGGGTGACATATTGGTGGCTTGAGCTCAGCAATGGAGAACATATTAATACCATAGAAACTGGCAAGCTCTGTAAATGAAGTGGCTTGTGCCATTTTTTTTCCCTCAGTGAGATGTTGTCAAACATATTGGCATATCACTGGTATTAGGTAAGTTGCCCAAACTCCAAAAAGGCAGAAGGACCAGGTTCAGATTCCTTAACTGGAATGAGCAGCTAAATCCACAGTAGGATCAACACACCACAACCAGCTAACATGATTTGTGGGTCCCTTGTTCAAAAATATCAGCAATTCTAAGACAGCAACAGCAGAACATTAAAAATAATGTGGGGCCCTTCTAAGTGCAGGGTGCTGGGACCATATAGATTGTATGTTCATGAAGCCAAACCTGCAACCTTCAAAGTCACACTGCAAGTACAAAGACCCCACTGTCTTAGCTACTGAGATGAAAACTGTAGCTTCTACAACTGACCCCATGCATCTGGCTTCCCTGAACACTGCTGTGCAGCCACTGCTCCTGTTACTGATGACCCCCTCAGAGAATCTTATCAACCACAATATGTCATAAAGGGCAGAGAACACCCTAAAGTGAAGAAACAGAGGTAAATCTGTGGAAGTCCAAGTGTGGGCTCAGGACACCGTGCCTGAACCACTGCTAGCCCTAACCAGTTCCAAGTCATGAAAAGACTTACTTGGAAGGAAGCACTCTAAAACACAGGCATCCCTTTAGCTGAAGGCCTGGGTCCAAGAGGAGTACCAGGGTGTCGGGCAGATGGGCAGAGCCCTGTTTCCTGTCTCTAAGTGAAGCTAGGAAATAGATGTCTGCATGTTCAGCTTCCAGTGCTTCTCACAAAATGGAAACTACACTGCCCCTTGGGAATGAATTTTTGCTTTTGTCCTCTACATCTCCAAAGAATCTTTAACTACCTATTCTGCTTCTGCTTCCTGCCTCAAAAGAAGGCATTTTTCTATTCCTCCATCAGACTTATGACTCCCCTGGCATTCTTGATCTTACCCCAGATGCCTTGGAGAATCTCGGAGCATCTTGTAACTTCAGTCCTTTCTCCCCCGAAGTTCTTAGAATAGACATGTTCCCCAGCCTAGGCCAGTTCAGCATTTTTGAGACCTGGTTTAGGATAACAAATGGAAGTCCACATTTCTTGTATTGTGTTCCTCTGGTGGTGTCATGTTGTCTTCCTTATTCCTGTTTCTTGAATTCCTGCATTTTTCTTTAGGCGTTGTGTAGATACTTGTTGGTTTATTTATTTTTTATTCCTTGTGATGGCTTTTGTCTTTGGACTATGCCTCCGTGGCTTAGTGGAGTGTCTCCTCTTATATTGAATATCCAGAGGTGTGCTCTGGGTGTGGCCAGGGAGCTCTGTTTAGTGCTCCAGGGTGAGTAGAGTGTCCAATGTGACATCCAAGTTTGGTGTGGTAAATCTCCCCCGCCCCTCTCTCTAATCAGAGGGGAGGTTTGTTCAGCTCTGTTGGTGGTCTCTTGCTCACCTCTTTTCCTCTAAGGAGACCAATGCCTAGGTGCTACCCTTAGTGGGTCCAATATTCTACTGTGCTGCCACAAGAACCATACAAAGGATCTGTGCAGTCCTTGGTGTGAGCACAGATCCCACAGCAGTGACCCTCACCAGAGAATCAGGGAGCCCCGAGTGTGTGGAGCCACCCATAGTGACTGCCCAAAGACCCAGCCACACTCTGTGCCCTCACACACAGCCACAGTGTTTTCACAGTTCCAGCACACAATGCACCCACAGTCACGAGCACCCAGCCCCCTGTCAATTCTCCCAGCCAGACTCAGGTATCTCCTCGCAGCTGTTTGCTGGGTGTGCAGACACAAACTGGTTCAGCTGTTACATATGTCTAAAATGACACCCACCTGCTCTTGGCTAATTACAGGACACCGGTGCTGGAAGGTGGGGAGAGAGAAACGTGCCCCCCTTTTTTCCCTCCAGGTTGTCAGGTATACTGTCCCCTACAGGGCTCCAAGCCACACTCATGCCAGGCTCTTCTTGCAATTTTATCACCAGTATCTTGGGCAGCTTCAGTCTGATCTCACCTCATTCTCCAAAGCTGGTGCTGGGGCTCTCCACTGCTGGGTTCCTGAATTTGCGTGTCCACACCCTTCACCTAGATACACACTGTCCTAATTTTCATGGAATTTCCTCTGCAATTTTTTCCATAACTTTTCCCTGAGATTACACATTCTCTACTTTTTAAAAACTATCTTCCCCTAGACTAGAGCAGTAAGCTCCCTCCCTATGCCATCACCTTGGTGCCTCTCCTCCATTGCTTTGTGAACCCTCCCTTATTTTCTAGCACAAGACATGCTAGGTTTATCTTTTATTTTCTCTGCCTCTGCCATGGAATCAGTCCTTTCTCTAAGGAAGCTTGTTTCCTTGTACTCAGGAGTGGCATTTAGAAAAATCAATGTTTGTACATTAGGTGGTCCTTGCCTCTGAGAGGTTTCTGGAAGACAGCAGAAAAGTCATCGCTATGAGCTAAAACTAGAAATCATTAGGACACAGATGATCCATAGCTACAGAACTAGATAAGATCACTCAGAAGTGATCCCCACAGAAATAACGGGGGCATAGACTAGACCGAGGTGTGCTAATGTAATAGGCATTCTGAGAAAAGAGAAGAAACAAGATTTTAATATCTTTATCTATGAAGATCTCATGTAAGTAGGAAAGAAATAAGACACCACTGATGAGTAAATGGTCCTACCAGACTAGTCATATCATCAAAATAGGAATTAATGAACAAACATAAGGAAAACTATTCAATCTCTTCATGAAATAAATGCAAAGTAAAGCAAGATACAATTTGAGTCATTACTGTGGGTTCCTTTTTTTTTTTTTTTTTTTTTGACAGATAGAGTTAGATAGTGAGAGAAAGAGAGAGACAGAGAAAGGTCTTCCTTCCATTGGTTCACCCCCGCAAATGGTCACTATGGCCTGAGCTGTGCCGATGCAAAGCCAGGAGCCAGGTGCTTCCTCCTGGTCTCCCCCCAATGCGGGTGCAGGGTCCAAGCCCTTGGGCCATCCTCCACTGCCTTCCCAGGCCACAGCAGAGAGCTGGGCTGGAAGAGGAGCAACAGGGACTAGAACCTGGCACCCATCTGGAATGCCGGCACTACAGGCAGAGGATTAACCAAGTGAGCCACGGCACCGGCCCTGTAGGGCCTGTAGTTGGACAGTTTCAAAATGTACAGAAATTTTAACAGAAGAGAATACTGGACACTGTTTATCTGTATCTTGATTCAACAATCATTGAAATTTTGCTGTACTCATCTTCCTTCCAATACCCACACACAGGCACACTTTTGTTTTCTACAGAACCACTTGAAAGTAAGTTGCAGTTAGGATGAAACTTCATCCCAAAATACATTAGCATGCAGTTCCTCAGAACAGAACCCTTTTTGGCCAGCACTGTGTCTTACCAGGTACAGCTGCCATCTGCAATGCCTGCATCCCATATTGGTGCCAGTTCACATCCCAGCGGTATCACTCATGTGAGACACCCAGGGATAAAGTCTGTGCCCCTGGTTTCAGCCTGGCCCAGGCCTGGCCATTGCAGCCATCTGAGGAGTGAACCAGCAATGGAAGGTCTCTTTCTCTGTCTCTCTCTTTCTCTTTGTAACTCTGACCTTCAAATAAATAAACAAATCTTTTTTAAAAACGGGTCCCTTTTCTACATTAACCAAAATACCACTATCTCTCCTGAGAAAATTAAATTTTAAGGTTTTGAATTTTTTAAACTGTGGTTTAAAAGTGCCTAACAAAATCTACCACCTTAGTGTAGATATCCAGAACTATCTCATCAAATGAAACTGAAATCTTATACACCTTAGACAATTTCCCATTCATCCCCCAGAAAATTAATTTTAATTAGATAATCCATATTCTAATTTCCCCAAACAGCCTTCAAAACATTTTTGACAGCAGTCTCATCAACTTCCATGTCTCTTTAGTCTCTTTGTCCTATTTTTCCTTTTCAAAAAACTGATTTCTTTAAGTGTCCCATTGTCTTGTAGAATACCCCATATTCTGTGACTGAAAAACACAACAAAACAAACAATGCAATTAATAAATGGGCAAAGGAATTAAACAGGCATTCTTCAAAAGAGGAAATTCAAATGACCAACAGACACATGAAAAAATGCTCAGGAACACTAGTCATCAGGGAAATGCAAATCAAAACCACAATGAGGTTTCACCTCACCCCTTTCAGAATGGCTTTCATACAGAATCAACAAACAACAAATGTTGGCAAAGATGTAGGGGAATAGGTACCTTAATCCACTGTTAGTGGGAACATAAACTGGCAATTGGGAATTTACCCAAGGGAACTGAAATCAGCATATGAAAGAGTCATCTGTACTCCCATGTTTATTGCAGCTCACTTCACAATAGCCAAGATATGGAATCAACCCAAATGTCTGTCAACTGAAGACTAGAAAAAGAAATCATGGGATGTGTGCACCATGGAATACTACACAGCAGTTAAAAAAAATGAAATCCTGTCATTTGCTGCAAAATGGGTGAAACTGGAAACATTATACTTAGTGAAATAAGCTGGTCCCAAAAGGACAAATACCATATGTTCTCCCTGATTGGTAATAACTAATAGAGCACCTAAAAGATAATCTAGGGCTGGCGCCACGGCTCACTAGGCTAATCTTCTGCCTTGCGGCACTGGCACACCAGGTTCTAGTCCCAGTCGGGGCGCTGGATTCTGTCCTGGTTGCCCCTCTTCCAGGCCAGCTCTCTGCTGTGGTCAGGGAGTGCAGTGGAGGATGGCCCAGGTTCTTGGGCCCTGCACCCACATGGGAGACCAGGAGAAGCACCTAGCTCCTGCCATCGGATCAGCGGGGTACACCGTCCGCAGCGCGCTGGCCACAGCGGCCATTGGAGGGTGAACCAACGGCAAAGAAAGACCTCTCTCTCTCTCTCTCTCTCTCTCACTGTCCACTCTGCCTGTCAAAAAAAAAAAAAAAAGATAATCTATAAAAGTGAAAGTGACACTTTGAGATGCAATGACTTTGAACAGCCCTTGTTTCTACTGTTGAGGAACAGTTTTTGTTTTCATACTATTTGTGGAACTCTTTACTTAGTGTAGAGTTAATCTCATATGTATAAAGTTGATTGAAAATAGATCTTAGTAAAAAAATAAGAATGGGAATAGGAGAGGGAGGAAGAAGAAGGGTAGGAGTGTGGGTGGAAGGGTAGGAATGTTGGAAAGAATCACTATGTTCCTAAAGTTGTATTTATGAAATGTATGATATTTGTATACCTTAAATAAAAGATTTCTGGGGGAAAAATGACATACTCATACTAGTGTACCTATGCTTAGATACTTAAGTATGTAATTACATAAGCATTTATTACATATAAATTTAGAACCAAAATACACAGGATAGCGTAATGCTTGCTATTCCACATTTTTCTTTGGTTGCTTAACAATATATCCTGGAGGTAATTCCTCACCAACTCCTACAGATTTTGCTCTAGATTCATAATAGCTGTCAAGTAATTTATTACATATCTAGATGAGCTATAATTTATTTAACCAGTTGTCTATTTATGAACAATATTTTATTTTGCTTTTGCCAGTAATTGCTATTATTAAAATTCTAATATGTCACATGCAAAGTATTTTAAAAGGGAAAAATGAATTAATACTCCCAGATTTCTTGAAACACAATATATTATGACTAAAATAGAAAAAAGGATTACCCATAAATTGTTTTTAAGTCTGAGAATATCCTCTGTACTACTTTTTTAACCAAATGAGAAAAACAGGATTGAAAGCCATATTTTAAGTAAACTTGGCCCCCATGTGGGTTAACATTTGGATGTTGCATTTGACCAGTCAAAAGTATTCTACAACAAACTTCTTGCAAAAGCTGATATTTAGACAATAACAAATTTCCCCCAAAATAAAAAGAAACCAAAGTCACCTTCAGCAAACCGAGGGGAAGCATGTGAGAAGAGGATAGATGGTGAGCGTGGAGAAATGAAAAGAATTAGAATTTTCTTTGTTATTTGCACTTGCTTTTGGGAGTTGTGAATGGAAAAATCTCATATTTCTCTGAAGCTTCCTGGCAGAAGGCTGCAGCCCCCTGGATGAGATGGGGATAGGAGTATCTTCTTTCCCAGAGTTCCAACTCCCAGTGCTGCAGGTCAAGATCACTTTGGTAGTGTCATGGTCAGAGCGTGCAGATTTGGAGACGTTAGGGATAAGGGACCCTATTATATGCCCACAGGCTTGAGGCCTCCCAGATCCGTGCTCAGCAATCTGACATCTATTCTGAACCACTTTCTGACAAATGCATCCCCTCCTCTTTGGCCTCATCCGTAGCCTCAATTTCTCTTGCATTTTCTGCATTTTTTTATGTTATATATATTTTTCTTTAATGGATACATTGTTTATCTTACTTTTCAGGAAAAGATATATTTGCTTAAGGATGAATGGTACTCCTTAGTGTTCCAGCTAATTCCAAGAATGAGACGAAAACCGACCCTGCTTGCTCTCGGGCATGAGAAATCCTGTGTCTGGTCTGGATGAGTCATTACGCTGGCCTTCTCCCTGCCTCCCAGAGTTTGTGAAAGGAGCAGGCACGGAATGTGGTGTAAAATGGATGCGTATGACTCTGAAATTTGTGGATCACTGTAAAAATGTCAGCTATCTTAGTGATTATTTATCTTATCTCTGTTGTTTTTATGGCCATGTAAGTCCTGAGGTCTGACAGGAAGGGTGTTCTTTAAAGATGGATTGCACTTAACTGTTCGTCTGTCATTTTCTCTGTAGCCAAACTGCTGGGATTTCATGAACCCAGTGCCTTTCATTGGCTTAATAGCTACATTCCCTACTATGGATGGAGACTCGGGGGATGGGGGTTTTTTATGGATTTTTCTCTTTGGCCGTATTTCCAAGTTGTCATGCCTCTTAGGCTTTTGTTGCAGTTTTCTCAAGGAAGATTTCTACTGTCCTCACTTGCCAATGCCCTGTTGGCAGGAGCATGCATCGTTGGCCACCCACTCATAAAACTGTTGTCAGGAAATGCAGCAGTGGTTAGCAGAGTAGGAGAGTAGAGCCACACTTCATGCCACCTCCTTCTCTGCTCCTCTTTGGTCTGCTTCAGCAATGCATTGCTTTCTCCTGATACCAAAAGTGAGTAAGTGCTTGTAAATTATTCAAACAAACAGAAATGTATAATTTAGGATGTCAAAGTTTGCTATTCCTTCCTCAGGACTACTCTTAACAGTTTGTTGATTATTTCTCTAGATTTCTCTCTGTGTAAATACTAATATATGCATGCATTTTCAAAAATAGAGTCTGATTAGACATGCCCTTCTGCATTTTGCTTTTAAAAAATTCATCAGAGAGACAGAGAGAGGGAGAAGGAGAGAGAGAGAGAGAAAGAGAAACAGAGAGAGAGAGATTCATCTGTTGGTTCACTCCCCAAATGCCTGCAAGTCCTAGAAGAAGTGGGATCTCTCATGACATTGACAGGCATCCAATTAGTTGAGCTAATACATTTACCTTTCAGAGTCTGCATTAGCAGGAAGTTGGAGCCAGGGCTGAGTATGAAACCCAGGTACCACAATGTGGGACATAATTGTCTTAACCTCCCTGCCAAATGCTTGCCCAGCGTCTTGGTTTTGTCACTGAATATTCCACATGAGACTTTCTCTCTCATCTTAAATCTATCTCATTGTTATTAAAAGCTGCACAATATTATATGGATGTTCCACATTTCAGATAGAATCCTACTAAAGGGGCCAGGGCTGTGGCACAGTGGGTTAACGCCCTGGTCTGAAGCGCCAGCATCCTATATGGGGTGCCAGTTCTAGTCTTGGCTGCTCCTCTTCAGATCCAGCTTTCTGCTACGGCCTGGGATAGCAGTAGAAGATAGCGCAAGTCCTTGGGCTCCTGCACCTATGTGGGAGCTCCTGGCTCCTGGCTTTGGATCAGCTCAACTCCAATCGTTGCGGCCATCTGGGGAGTGAACCAGCAGATGGAACACATTTCTCTGTGTCTCTGCCTCTCTCTGTAACTCTGTCTTTCAAATAAATAAAATAAATCTTTTTTTTAAAAAAAGAATCCTACTGAAGGATACTTGTGTTGTTTCCAATATTTGAATATTATAAAAAGGACTATAATACATATTTTTTATTCACACTTTGCAGGGATGTGCAAGTGCTTTGGTTGGGTAAGTTCCTAGACCTTTCTATCTACCCTTGCAAAATAAGACAAAAAAAGTTGCACTTTTTATTAGAGTAATTTGTAAGTGAACGAAATTTGGTCATACCAAAGTATGTCAACAGAAGTATGGGCCATTTCTCATGCCTCCTGCTGGCTCCCATGGTTGTGGGGACACAAAATATTTCCTAACTTTACTGGCTTACTTCCTGAAATCCTAGTTAGTAAAGGAAATGGATCTGAGGTTGCTGATTTTTTGTATTTTTTGTTTCAATTTTGTTTATTCTCTAATTTTAATTATTTTCTTTCTGCTACTAGTTTTGGGTTTGGTTTGCTGTTGTTTTTCTAGGTTCTTGTCATGCATTGATAGCCCATTTATTTGGTGCCTTTCCAATTTCTTGATGTAGCCAGCAATTGCTATAAATTGCCCTCTTACCACTGCTTTTACTCTTTCTCATAAATTTTGATATGTTGTATTGTCATGTTCATTTATTTCTAGACGTTTTTTGATTTCTTCCATGACTCACTGCTCATTCAGGAGCATTGTTGTTCTGTTTCCATGTGTGTGCATCTGTTCTAGAGATTCTTGAGTTGCTGATCTCCAGCTTCATTCCACTGTGGTCAGCGATGCATGGTATGATTTAAATTTTTTTGAATTTCCTGAGACTTGTTTTATGACCTGGCTTGTGGTCTATCCTGGAGAAAGTTCCAAGCACTGAGAGAAGAATGTGTATTCTGCAACTGTAGAATAAAAAGTTCTGTAGATATCTGTTAAGTCCATTTGGTCTATAGTGTTGATTAACTCTGTTGTGTCCTTGCTGATTTTCTGTGTGGTTGATCTGTCCTTTGCTGAAAGTAGGTTATTGAAATCCCCCATTACTATTGCATTGGAGTCTATGTCTCCTTTTAGATCCATCAACATTTCTTTTAAACAGCCAGTTGCCCTGTAATTAGGTGCATATACATTTATTGTAGTCACATCTTCCTGTTGGATGGATCCCTTAATCATTATATAGTTCTGTTCTTTTAGCAGTCTTTCTGTTAAAGCCTATTTTGTCCGATGTTAGGGTGGCTACACCAGCTCTTCTTAGTTTCTAACAACATGGAAAATCTTTTCCCATCCTTTTACTTTCAGTCTGTGTGTACCTTTGTTGGTGAGATGTATTTCTTATAGGCAGCAGATAGATGAATCTCATTTTTAATCCATTCACCCAGTCTGTATCTTTTTTTAAAGATTTATTTATTTATTTGGCAGTCAGAGTTACACAGAGAGAGAAGGAGATGCAGAGAGAGAGAGAGAGAGATCTTCCATTTGCTGGCTCACTCCCCAATTGGCCACAATGGCCAGAGCTGCGCCAGTCCAAAGCCAGGAGCCAGGAGATTCTTCCAGGTCTCCCACGTGGGTGCAGGGGCCCAAGGACTTGCGCCATCTTCTACTGCTTTCCCAGGCCTTAGCAGAGAGCTGGATTGGAAGTGGAGCAGCTGGGTCTCGAACCAGCACCCATATAGGATTCCAGCACTGCAGGCAGTGGCTTTAAACACTATGTCACAGTGCCAGCCCCATCCAATCTGTATCTTTTAAGTGGAGAGTTGAGTCCATTTACATTCAAGGTGACTTTTGATAAGTTACAACTTGGCCCTGCCATTTTCCCATTATTTTTCCTATTGTTTACTTTGGATTTCCTTTGTCCTTTTACTGGGAGATGTCCTGCCTTTACATTCTTTCCTAATGATAACTATCTCTGTTTCTGTGTATACCGCATCCTTAAGTTTCTTTTGTAAGGCTAGACGAGTGGTGACAAATTCTTTCAATTTCTGTTTGTTATGGAAGGTCTTAATTTCACCTTCATAAATGAGAGCTCTGCAGGATACAGTATTCTGGGTTGACAGTTTTTTTCTCTTAAGACTTGGAGTATTTCTTGCCATTCTCTTCTAGTGTGTAGAGTTTCTGATGAGAAGTCAGCTGTGAGTTTGATTGGAGACCCTCAAAAAATAATCTGGAGTTTCTCTTGTGCACATTTTAGAATCTTTTCTTTATGTTTTACTGTGGAGAGTTTGACTATAATGTGTCATGGTGAAGATCTTTTCCAATCATGTCTATTAGAAGTTCTATGTGCTTCCTGTACTTGGAAGTCCCTTTCTCCAAATTGGGGAAGTTTTCTGTAATCATTTCTCTAAAAAGGCCTTCCAATCCATTCTCTTTCCATGCCTTCAGGAACTGCTAAGACCCATATGTTGAGTCATTTGATAGTATCCCACAGATTTCCAGCAGTGTTTTTTAATTTTCTAATTTCTTCTTGTTTTTGATCTAACTGTAAAATTTCCAGAGATATGTCTTCTAACTCATACATTCTTTCATCTGCCTCACTGAGTCTGTTGTTAAGACTTTCCACCATATTTTTTATTTGTTCTATTGAATTCTTTATTTCCAATATTTCACTTTGATTTCTCTTTGAAATCTCAATTTCATGTGAAATTTTTTCATTTATATCCTGTATGGATTTCTTTAATTCATGGATTTGATTCTGATTACTTCTAAGAAGTCCTAGATCAATTTTTTTAATTCCATTACTGGCATTTCTTCAATTCTTTTCTTCACATGCTAGTATTTGAGTGTTGTTGTGTTCCTTTGGGGGCATTATCTTGTCTTCCTTATTTTTGTTTCTTGAATTGCTATGTTTATTTGGCATTTGTAGAGATACTTGTTGGGTTTTTTTGTTTGTTTTTGTTTCCCCTGTGATGGGTTTTTTCTTTGGACTGTGCCTCTGTGGCTTTATGGAGCTTCTACTCTTCCAGTGAATATCCAGAGGTTTGTGCTGGGTGTGGCCAGGGAGCTCTGTTCAGTGAGAGGAGTATCCAAGGTGACAACCAAGCTGGGTGTGGTAACTCTCTCTCTCTCTCTCTCTCTCTCTCTCTCTCTCTCTCTTTGAGTTAGAATGGAGGTTTGATCAGCTCTGTTGGCATAGTCTCATGCTCACCTCTTCTCCTGTAAGGAGACCAATGCCTGGGTGCTAGCCCCAGTGGGCACAATATTCATTGGTGCTGCTGCAGAATCACACAAAAGATCCGTGCAGTTCTCAGTGTGAACACAGATCCCGCAACGATGGCCCACACCAGGGAATCAGGGATCCCTGAGCATGTGGAGTCGCCCACAATGACTGCCCAAAGATCAAGCAATACCCCATGCACTCCCATGCAGCCACCATGTTTTCATAGTCCCAGCACACAAGCCTCCCACAGTTACAAGCATCCAGCCCCCTGTCCATTCTCCAAGCCAGACTCAAGCATCTCATCTTAGCTGGTTGCTGCATGCATGGAAACAAACTGATGCATTTGTTACATATGTCCAAAATGGTGCCTGTCCTCTCTTGGCTAGTTTACAGGACCTGGTGCTGGGTGATGGGGGGAGAAATGTGCCCCCTTTATTTTCTTTCTAGGTTGACAGGTACACTGTCCCCCTACAGGGCTCCAAGCTGGACTCATGCCAGATTCTTCCCATAGTTTTATTGCCAGTAGCTTGGGATGCTGCAGTCTGGTCTCACCTCACTCTCCAAAGCTGGTGCTGAGTTATGCACATCCATACCCTCCAAGTTAGGTCCACAGTGTCCCTCTAATTTGCATGGAGGTTCTTCCACAGTTCCCTCCCTAACTCTTCCCTGAGATTGTACTCTCTCCACTTTTTTTTGGGTTTTTTTTTTTTTTTTTTTTTTTTTTTGTGACAGGCAGAGTGGACAGTGAGAAAGAGAGACAGAGAAAAAGGTCTTCCTTTGCCGTTGGTTCACCCTCCAATGGCTGCCACGGATGGCGCGCTGCGGCCAGCGCACGGTGCTCATCCGATGGCAGGAGCCAGGTGCTAGGTGCTTTTTCCTGGTCTCCCATGGGGCGCAGGGCCCAAGCACTTGGGCCATCCTCCACTGCACTCCTGGGCCACAGCAGAGGGCTGGCCTGGAAGAGGGGCAACCGGGACAGAATCCGGCGCCCCAACCGGGACTAGAACCCGGTGTGCCGGCGCCGCAAGGCGGAGGATTAGCCTGTTGAGCCACGGCGCCGGCCATCTCTCCACTTTTTTAAAAAATAATCCCCCTAGATGAGAGTAGTAAGTTCCCTCCTTATTCTTCCATCTTGGAATCCTTCTGAGTATGTTCTTTAGAGGGAAGGAAATTGTATGATTTTGGAATTTGCCTGGGTGGAAAGATTTTTTTTTCATTATATATTCCTTTTTTTTTTACAAGCAGAATGGACAGTGAGAGAGAGACAGAGAGAAAGGTCTTCCTATTCCATTGGTTCACCCCTGAAATGGCCGCTGCAGCTGGCGTACCCTCTGATCCAAAGCCAGGAACCAGGTGTTTCCTCCTGGTCTCCCATGCGGGTGTAGGGCCCAAGCACTCGGGCCATCCTCCACTGCCCTCCCGGGCCACAGCAGAGAGCTGGACTGGAAGAGGAGCAACTGGGACAGAATCTGGTGCCCCAACCGGGACTAGAACCTGGTGTGCCAGCGCTGCAGGCAGGGGATTAGCCTATTGAGCCACAGCGCCGGCCTCATTATATATTATTTAATATTGCTTGAATTTGAATTTTTACTGGTTGTACTATCCACATTGAAAATTTTTTTATGTGTTCTATCTTTAGTCCTACATTTGGTAAACCTGTCTCAATAAATAAGGTTTAAAACCTATAATTCAAATACTCTAACAATTTCTGTCCAAAGAAAGTGACAATGGCTTTTAATAACAACTCTATGCAAACTTCAATACACAGTTTCATAAAAAAAGCTATGTTATGACTTCAATTTCTCCATTCTAAAGCAGAGATATTATTATGAAAACTAGGGACAACATTTGTAAGATTTTGTACATAAATCATTATGCAGAATCATTGACATGATGTTTTGCTAACAGTGGCATCTCACTCTTGGATATAAGCAAGCTGATTTCAGCTGCAATGGATCTCTCTGCTGGCCATTGATTACTCATCATTTTCTCCTTCACATGGAACCAGACATGACTTATGGTGATCAATTGTGCTCGTTGTATTACAGGACCAGATTCATTATCAGATCCTCGGGGACTAAGCTGAGCATTACATATGCTTGCAGCAGCTGACAAATGCATAATCTGATTGTCAATTCATTGCACTGCCCAGTCATTCTTCAGCCTAGATAATTAACTTAGCTGAAGAACTAGCAATGAACATAATCTTAAAATTATGATGGCATATTATAGTTTGCAAAACCACTTTTACATTTTTTTGGTCTTTGACCCCCTTAGTAAACTTAGGAAGAAGGCAAAACAGACATTATTTCATCTGTTTTACACATAGTCATTGTCAGATCGTGTAATCAGGAGGCAGAGGGCTAAGATTAGAAGCTGGGCCCCAACTATCACACTAGTTTTCTGTATTATACACTATTTATGTGAGAGCTGAGAAAAGGATATATTCTGTTAAACTAGAACAAAGGACAGTGTGGCAACTTCAGAATTCCTGGGTTGTTGTCTGAGTGCAGTGCACATAGGCACTGGTTCATTTGTGGTTTGAACCTACTTTGACAACTGTAATCTCTAAATTCACATGAGCAGCCGGGGTGCTCTGGTGTGATGGGGACCATTCATTTTCATAGCCTCATTTATGACTCATGGATTTGTGTGGTTTTGAAAACGAAAGTCCAAAGAGAGAGGAACAGGGAAAGCTTTCTTTCTGTATTTAAACATAAATAATAGAAAGAGTTCTGAGCTAGATTATAAAAAACAGTGAAGTGAAATGTTCTTTGGAAAACCCATGGCAATAACATCACTGCTGTCTGAGAAATGTCACTAATTAAACTTCTGGATTGAAAACCTGTTCACTGTAAAATAAAGAACATTCTATGGTTATGATCACATCATGTCATTGTCCAAATTTTTTCCAGGCTTACAAATGTAATAATTAGGTTCATACACTTCAGTGATTAAAGATGTATGTTTTTAAATATGTTTTACATACTAGGAACATCCACTCAGGCTATCACTTGGTGTGCTGCTCTGGATTGATGTGCAGTTTCACTGCTTTTTGTATTAAGTGTGAAGACATGTTTGTTCTTTTACACACTAGCCAGTTCTCATCATGACAAAATACTATTAGGTTTAAATTGTCATCGCAATTATTCTTGCATACACACGTTAATAAAGGCATTAAATGGCACACCCTTCACCAGAAATGCAGAACTCTGACAATATCCATGATCTTGATGTGCTTTTTTGCAGTATTTTTCAACATTTAATGAAGCGATGCCATTAGGTTTGCTCTTGGACATCATCCAACTGGTTAGCAGAAGAAACCACCTAATCTGGCAAAGGAAGGTCTCACACCGTTGTGGAAGTTCTGAAGCTGCCTTTCTTCAGAGTTTGGAAGGAAATCCTTGCTCACAGCAGAAGGTTTCACACGCCTGCTATTTGGTTCCAACTTGCAGAGTCATGTTGTTTCTAAAACGGGGATCTTTCCAAGCTTGTCCTAAAACACGTGCCTCTTCAGAATGTGGCCCTCCAGAGCCAGTTGTGTAACAGTGTTTTACATTTTTAAAAGTTTCCATCAGATATATTTAGCAAGACAGCATCTAATTGAAGACTGCACAGAGGTAATTCCAATAATCCCACGATCATGCACAGTGTCTGTCAACAAATAGCTCCCAGCTCTGCACACAGAGGCTCCGAGAAGGCTGCAGACCCCGTGGTCACAGGAGACACCAACAGTGACAGGGAAGGGGGCAAGAGGACGGCTGAGGTGAACCCACTCAAGTGTGAGTGGATCCTGGTTTGTTTTCTGGATTTCAAGGTCGACTTGCTAACTTAAGTGAAAGAAAAACTCCTTACTTCATTCATGAGTCAATTGGATCCTGAAATGTTAACCTCTGAAACTAACATCTATCAACCTATGTGTGAACATTTACCAAAATATGTATGTGAGCCATCATATGTGGCTTTTATGCTGACTAATGGGACATAGGGAAGAGAGCTACTACAGGGAAATATTAGCAATGAGAAAAAAGAATAGTATAAAGGCATAAGTTAACAGAGCCACGAGGGGACAGAGACAAGTACACAAGCACAATAGAACACAGTTATTAAAAGGCAGGTAACACAGGAGATCAGAAATCCAAGCAGTAGTTGAAAAAGATTGGGCACTAGCTGACAGGCACACAATGTCTGAAAGCCAGGTAGCAGGTTAGTATGAGCTGAGGCCCATATGAATGCAGTAGGAAGACTATAGATCTGATTCTAAGGCAAAATTTCCTGTATGCCTCTCCACTAATGTGTGGAATGTCCCGTTCAAAGTCCGTGGTTCTTTCATTGTCACATAGACTTATGATCACCTAAGTGAATTTTATTACCAGGATAAATTAAGTTATGCATTATGGCTGTTCTCCTATGCTGAGCTTAGTTCTCCTTGGCTGGTAACTAATGGGCAAATGTAGATGTGTGTGAGGACGACTGATAGATGTTCAAAGACTGGAAGATAAGCACCCCAACTCTGCCTCAGAGGGAGAACCAAGGTGTCTGAGTGTTTGACTTGCAAGAACCTGTAGAGGTTGCTATAGAAATGTTGTCATATTGCTGGGATGGTTGGAGTACCTAATAGAACTTGAATTTCCAAGTCCATGGGAAGCAGGATCAGAAAGGCCTTTCCCTGGATGCCCATGTTTACAAGGCAGCTACTTAACCCATCTGATCTCCCGTGGTCAGCCGCTCTGGGAAATCTGGGGGGAGCTGTTCCTTCACGCTGGCACCCCAGGGCTTGGCCTGGAGCTACTAAAACTGAGTGTAGGGGAACTTAGGGGAGTGCTTATCAACACAGATAGCGGTCTCTGAAGATGAACAATACCATTGATTTCAGCTGTCACTGCGGGCCTGGAAGTATTGAAACATCATCTGGCTCAGCTGAGGTCTTGAAAGGCCGAGTGATTTGTACGAGCACACACACTGAGGGGTAGGGCTGGGGCTGGATCTCACATGTCATGGCCTTCTGGCCAGGATTCTCTCCATCGCCCAGGCTTTTAGTACTTTTTACACGAGCATGAAGTGTCTCTGGAGCTTCAGCAAACAGGGTAGCACAAACTCAAAACCCCACAGATGGGGAAGGGGGTGCGTCTCTAAGCAATAGTGCTATGGTCTGTGTAAGCTTGTCCCTTGAACAATATGAGGAAACCAGGCAGAGAGTTAGACAGAAATAAGTGAGCTGGAATTTTTGCCAGCCCTGAATTATAAATGTATCCCTTCACCTGTCAATCTGATATGCCCACCTTCCCAGGATTCACTGGTCTCACCCGGAACCAGGAAGGAGATGCTGTGATGGCCACATGGAAGTTAAGCTCCATGGAGTGGCAGCATAAAAAGAAAATCCCAGAAAGCTCTCTTTCTCTTTTTCCTCTCTGCCACATGAAGACACAGCAAAAAGGTGATCCTCTGCAAACCAGAAAGTTCTCACCAGGTACCAGATCTGCCTTTCTCAGACTTCTCGGCTTCCAAAGCTGGAGAAAGGCCTGCTTACTGTCTAAGCGCCCACGTCTCCCTCGGATCTGCGGTATCTGATTATAGCAACCCAGACTGAGACAGTCCCTCCCACGTGCCCAGTTTCTCAGAGATAGAAAACAGAAACCTGAGCCAAGACTCTGGTCCCAGCTGTGAAGGCTGAGGAAGGAAGGGGAGCTTGGGGCTGCAGAGGCCCCAGGCAAGCATCAGGTCAAGCATGCCCACAGCTATCAAGCATGTGAGTGGCATCGGGGACAGGGGCTCCAACAACAGAACTGGATCTGTGGTGACAGTGTCAGAACCCAAAGCTTGACTCAGGCTCTCTCTGGGAGACAGCTGTCCTCCATGGCGCACTGGGAGGGCGTGTGGGGGCAGCGAAGGGAGCCCACCTCTCCACTTCCTGCACTGCACACCCCCAGAACCACACCTTGAGCTTGGACTTACAAAAAGAAAAAAAAAAAAACAGATTTGAATCAAAGATGAGATTGGAGTTTGAACACAAAATGGGGTTATGTTTTAATAACTGAAATGTCAGATTTACAGAGATGGACTGGGTACAGCAAGACAGGGAGACACCCGGGAGAAAGTCTACTTCTGCTGCCCACAGGTGCAGTAATGGGTCATCAGACTGTCACACTCTTGCTTAGCATCAGGCTGGCTCAGGGGTTGGGGTGCAGCAGCTGGGTTTCTGGGCCTGGCTTGGAACTCTGCCCTGGCCAGCTGTGTGACTTATCGTTTCATGTGGATACCGTTGTCAGTTTTCTGTTTGTAAAGCGGAACTAATGTCTGCTATGTCACACAGTTGTGAGATTTAAATACAGTCGGCGCACATTCAAAAATAAGAATTTGCTTTTATTCAGCCTCTCCTCATCTCTCTCATTCTGCACCATATGTGCCCTCTTCCCAGTAAGGAGGCCCCCACCTCTCAGCTCCTTGTGGGACCTGCCCATGGAGCTTCCACCCTGTACCTGTGGCTGGGGACTGACTGGGGTCCACACTGCATTGGTTTGCCTTGCAGCTCCTCAATGGCTGACTACTAGGTATAGCTCCTTTCTGCCTCAGTAACTTCTCCTCTTTGAATACTGCAAGCTTGAGAACCCATTTCCACTCCAATCCTTCATCTACAATTTGACACTTCCCAACACTGACAACTTGGAATCAACCAACAGCACAGTACCCTGGGGGCCGACAGCTATTTTTCTTAATTGAGGTACAACTTATTTATTGAAAAATATATAAGCTTGGTGTGCAGCATGATGATTTTTTTACAGTTGTATATACCGTGTACTATACATAGAACCATAGTATATGCAGCCTTTAGTATCTGGCTTATTTTCCTCAACATAATGTCTTTAAAATTCATGTTATTGCATGTCTCAGTACTTTGTTCTTTTTAATTGTGAAGTGGTGTTTTGTTGTGTAGATACACTATACTTTGTGTCTCCATTCACTCTAGTGCTCATTTGAATTTGTTTCCAGTGTTTGTCAATCATGAATAAAGCTGCTACCAACACATACATACGTGTGCTTTTGTGAACATAGGCACTCCATTTTCCTAGGGAAATACTTATGACTGCACTTGGTGGGCTATGGGTAGGCACACATTTAGTAGTAAATCCAGTGGGTGTTTGATGGATGCTATGTGTTAGAATAAATGAGCAAATGAATGACACTTTAGTGCCACACTTGGCTTTTAAACATTAACAGGGGATATATGAATGGTGGATAAAAATGTTGAAAATAAAACTCCTCAGACAGGACTCAAAATGGTTTTTAGGGACAATGTATGGATTTGGGGCATGGGAACGAAGAGACGCCAGGCAGGGGCTGGCCAGGGCTGGCGAGGGATGCTAGTAGGTTTCACACAATGCTGGGAGCAGGGTCTAAGCACAGACACATTGCACACACACATCCGTATCCACAGAGAGAGAGACTGGTGAGTGCTTCCATAGGACCCTCCATCCTGTCTTCTAATTGGTTGCCTTCACCCTGGGAATCTTTAATCATAAAACATTTAACTACCAAAACATTATCAATTCAGCCATATGGATAATGTATCAGCAACGTAGTCTGCAATTAGTACAATTGTCAGTCAAGAGCTGCCCTGGGGAATACAGTAGACCCAGAGCCCTGCCCGCTGTTGCTGTTTCAGCTTCCCCACCTCCCCACCGGCTTTCTGCATGTCAGCGGGGCTGCTCTTCAATCTCCTGGTCACAGCCGCAGTCACTGCAGGGTTAGCAGCCCTCCCTGGGAGAAAAGGTCTATTTTCAGCGTACCTACAGGGAATTGTGGGAGGAGTAAAGCAACTGCCATTAGTGGTGGAACACCAGACATTGGAGGTAGAAGTTGAGGGAAGGGTAATGGGGACAATCTTATCTCCCTAAATCTCACCTTCCTTGCCTTCACTTATTATTGGTCCTACTAATAACACAGCTCAGTCCTTCTTTTCTATTAGGCTCAAGTTCAAAGTCCTTTCCCTGCCTCTAGGCCTTTGCCCCCTTTCTCACCTCATTCTGGCTGCACTGGCCTCTCTCCATTTCCCAAGTTCCTTGACTCAGGGTCCCTGCAGTCCTGGCCCCAGCCTACTTGCACACCTCCCCCAAACCCCTTGCTAATTCTTTTACCTCTACAGAGTGTCGTTCCACACTCTCCATTCCATGTAAAGTCCACCTCAGAGATGCATGTGTCCTTCCTACTTCTTCTGATGCTTGGATTGTTTTTTTAGAGAAGTTTTAAATTCGCAGCAAAATTGAGATGAAGGTGGGAGATCTCCAATATACTCCTTGCCCCCATACGTGCCTAGTCTCCTCCATGGGCAACCTCCTCTACTAGAATGGTACATGTGCTACAGTTGATGAGCCAACATTGGCATATCATCTTCACCCAAAGCCTACAGCTTACACTGAGTCTTGGTGTTGTATATTCTATGGGCCTAGCCAAATATATAATGCTAGATAGCCACCATTTTCAAATAATGTAGAACATTTTCATTGTACTAAAAATCTGCCATGGTGTAATTATTCATCCTTCCCCCAACTTCCCACTGGAGAACACTGATGCTTTTATTGTTTCCCTAGTTTTGCTTTTTTCAGAAAGTCACACAGTTGGGATCATACACTAAATAGCTTAATTAATTAAATTAATTAATTAGCTTAATTGATTAGATTAATTTCTCTTAGCAATATGAATTTAAAGTTTATCCATGTCTTTTTGTGATTTGGTAGTGTTAGGTAGGAAGTCAGATATGAGCTTATGTGTGTGTAACAGGCCTAAAGAGAAGACGTGTATGTCCAGCATATGCATCTCAGCCATCCTGATAAAGTTTCAGGGGCAGCCCAGTAGTCACATCCTGCCCTGCCCCCTCCTACCCATAACCTGCCAGGTGGGGGAGGGTCCCCTTCTGCCTGACAATCTTCCACAATCTCCCAGATGCAGCCCAGTATCTGCATTTCAAACACCCTGGTCCAGATCCCGATTCTCTAGCGGGTGCTGCTCAACCTTTCTCTAAACCCAGGATGGCGCCAGCTAACTTTCCTCCTGTCTGATACCTTCAAGGGAAAATTCAGATAGGAAATTCTTAATATTTACATCCATAAAATCCTTTGTTTCAGGAGGAGACGAGTGAAGACAAAGACCCATCTCCTTAACCCCCGCCCCCCCAGCCTCAACGGGACTGCGCACTCAGCCCCCTGCCTCTATGCTGAGTCACCCGCCTGCCTGGCCAGGTGTACTCTCTCCACTCAACCATGTAACCTTGCTTCTTCCCCTGTCTGAGCAACAGCACTCTCTCTCAGGTCCTGTCTGGAGAGGTGCCCATCCGTTCTTACAGATGTCCCTACCCTAATAAACTTTGCTGCCTTTTACTTTCCACTACTCTAACGCCTGAATTCTTTCTTGCACAAAGACAAGAACTCTGCATTCACCGGTAACAGTAGCTCATTTATTTTTATAAGACTATTATTTGGAGGTAGGAAACTATTTAGCCACTCATTCGAAGAACTGTATCTTGGTTACTTAAAGTATTGGCAGTTATGAATAAACTGCTACAAATATTCATGTGTAGGTTTTTGTGTAGACATTAGTTTTCAATTCCTTTGCGTAAATACCAGAGTGCAATTACTGGATCATATGGTAAAAATATGTTTGGTTTTGTAAACACACACAAACTGCCTAACTATACTTCAAACGTGACAGTACCATTTTGCATTTCCACTGGTAATGAATTAGAGCTCTTGTCGCTCCACATCCCTGTCAACATGTGGTCTTGTCAGTGTTTCTGAGTTTGACCGTTCCAACAGGTGTGTAATAGTACTCACATGCATGAATCTCAATTTGTTTTGTTGGTACCAAAATAAACTTACCTTTTAATTCCATCTTCCACAAACTTTTTAGAACACCCTCAGACCTCACTGTTGTCTTAATTTGCATTTTCCTGATGATACATGGAGTGGAGAATCTTCCGACCTGTTATTTGCTGTATGTATACTTTCTTTGGTGTGGTGTCTGTTGAGGTCATCACAACACTTTTTTAAAACTTTTATTTAATAAATATAAATTTCCAAAGTACAACTTTTTAATTATAGCGGCTTCCCCCCCCCATAACCTCCCTCCCACCCGCAACCATCCCATCTCCCACTCCCTTTCCCATCCCATTCTTCATCACGATTCATTTTCAATTATCTTTATATACAGAAGATCAATTTAGTATATATTAAGTAAAGATTTCAACAGACTGCACCCACAAAGACACACAAAGTATAGAGTACTGTTTGGGTAGTACTTTTACCCTTAATTTGCATAGTACAACACATTAAGGACAGAGGTCCTACAAGGGGAGTAAGTGCACAGTGACTCCCGTTGTTGATTTAACAATTGACACTCTTATTTATGACGTCAGTAATCACCCGAGGCTCTTGTCATGAGCTGCCAAGGCTATGGAAGCCTCTTGAGTTCACCAACTCCGATCTTGTTTAGAGAAGGGCATATTCACAGTGGAAGTTCTCTCCTCTCTTCAGAGAAAGGTACCACCAGTTCTCCTGCTGGGATCTCACTCACAGAGATCTTTCATTTAGGTTTTGTTTTTTTGTTTTTTTGTTTTTTTGTTTTTTGCCACAGTGTCCTGGCTTTCCATGCCTGCGAAACTCTCATGGGCTTTTTAGTCGGATCCAAATGCCTTAAGGGCTGATTCTGAGGCCAGAGTTTACAACACTTTTTTAATCAGGTTATTTGTTTTCTTTGTGTTTCAGGAATTCTTTACATCTTTTGGATTATAGTCTTTTATCAGATGTATCTTCTGTACATATATTCTTCCAGTCTGTGGCTTGGCCTCTCGGTCTGTTAAGTGTCTTCTGCAGAATAGAAATTTTTATTTTATCAGTTCTTTCTTTTATGGCTCATACCTTTGCTGTTATACCTATTAAGTTACCACAAAATCTGAGGTCATTCAGGTTTTTTTCCCATTTTATCTTCTAGGAGTTTTGTAGTTTTGTCTTTTATGTTTAGGATCATAGTTCATTTTGAGTTCATGTTTGTGTAGAGTGTAATACCCATGTCTGGATTCATTTTTTGCATGTGTTGTTCTAATTATGTGTTGAAAAGACTATCTTTGTTCCTACTTGGTATTTTGGAAGTTATTTGAATGATGCTTGTCCACTGGAATATAAATACATCGAAAAATTCTGCCTAACTCAGGGGTTGGCCCATCACATACACTTAATCTAATCTATGGCATTAAGGAAGTGAACAAATGGCCTTTGTGCACCTCCATGACTTTCATTAAGACTGTTATTTCAAGTTAAAGTGGGAAATCACTATGATTGTTACTATATTAATGGACCAGGTTCCGCCATTATACTGTCTAAATTGTTCATATTTGCAGGACAAAAATTATTAGGTTTGCCTCTTCCCTTTAGAAGTGATTTTTAAAGCATGATTTTGTTCAAGTCCTGGAACTGAGTTGAAATTACAGGTTTAGCCTTTGAGTCCAACTCAGTTCTGACAGTATAGCCACCAGGAAGCCCTTGCCTGGTAGCTCTCAAATAGTCAATTCTGACTCAGTCAAAGTTGGGTTATTCCATTCGTGGACCATTCAGCTCCTGGGCTTTCTTTTCTTCTCTCATCATCCGTGCATCAGTGACACTTGTTAAAATTCTCACCACCAGCAAGGCCTGGAGGATAACCAGAGAACATTCCACTTCCCAAAGTGCTTGAGCCACACACAGCACACACAGGAAGTAATGTGGTATAACCAGGTAGCTAGTTTATGTCTGAGTAGGGAGCTGGAAGTCCCTGCAAGCCCCTAGTGTAATGTTTTCCCTTTACCTGTCAATCAAAACACCCCTTTCCCAGGATGCACCTCATTCATCCTGGACCTACAAAGGGGGATGCCTGGAAAATATGGATATTAAGTGCCACATGGAATTTGTGGAGGTATCATAAAATTCCCAGGTGGCTTCATGCATGTAGTGGCACCCCACCCCATACTTCATAAAAGGAGCCAAATCCCAGAAAGAACTCTCTCTTTCACCACGAACCACAATCAGAGGTGCTACTTAGGTGCTCTCTCTTCCCCTCCCACGCCATTTTCCCTGCAGGTAATCTTCTGGCCCACTCAGAATGAGCATTCCTCCATGTGGGGCAACCCTCACTCATGTGTGTATGTGTGTTCACTTTTTCACCTTTAAAATAAATCTTGTGATATCACCTTACACGTGTCTTAATTTAGAATGTTGTGCTTGTGTGAGACAAGGACCTGGAATAAAGATTAGATACACCAATGTCTATAACGTAAGGAGCTGTAAGAAAATGATCCTTGAATCTCCCACCCAGCTTTTCCTACTCCAGGCACTGGAACATGGAGGGCCTCATGTGGGTGCTTATTGAAGGTTCATTTTATTTTATTTCTTTATAAGTCAGGATTACAGAGAGGGGGGAGAGAGACACAGAGAGAGAGGTCTTCCATCTGCTGGTTCACTCCCCAAATGGCCACGACCGGCAAGGCTTCCACTGCTTTCCCAGGCACATTAGCAGGGAGCTGGACTGGAAGTGAAGCAGCCAAGACCCAAACCGGAGCCCATAGTGGGTGCCAACACTGCAGACAGCAGCTTAACCCACTGTGCCACAGCACTGGTCCCTATTGCAGGCTTATAAGCAGCTCAGGTCTAGAGACAGATAAACCTCAGATTCATCCCCGCTCTGTCACTTACCAGTCATGTGATTCTTGGATAAGAAGTTTCATCCCCAAAAGTCTCAATTGACCCCTCTGGGCAATATGATAGATATTTATAAAATGCAATGTGTCTCTGAGCAGTGAGACTAAGTCATTTAAAATCTCTGCGCCCTAGGGGTAGGCATCTGGCACAGCAGTTAAGCTGTCGCCTGGGATGCCAGTGTCCCAGATCAGTTTCTGGTTTGACCCCAGCTACTCCATTTCTAATCCAATTTCCTGCTGATGCACGTTCTGGGAGGAGCATGTGACGGCTCAAGTATTTGGGTCCTTGCCATTTATTTGGGACCCAGATTGAGTTCCAGGCTCCTGGCTTCAGCCTGGCCCAGCCTCAGGTGTTGCAGGTATTTGAGATTTATTTATTATTTATTTATTTATCTCTCTCTCTCACTCACTCTACCCACCCCTTTCCTCCCTGGCTTTCAGATAAAATAAAAGGAAAAACAAACCTCAGTTCAAATCCCAGATGTATACGAGGGAGTCACTCGATCTCTTCAAGGCTCATTTGTAAAATGTAAAATGGAATAATATTAGTGCTTCCTACATAGAGAGGTTGTGAGAGTAAAGTGCGCAGTGTGGGTGCTTGCATACAGTAAGTGGTCCACAAGCAGTAGCTGATATAATAGTTGGCATCATTACTGCTATACAATATGTAAAGCTGGGGCGGGTGCTGTGGCACAGCAGGTTAATGCCATATGGACACCAGTTCAAGTCCCAGCTGCTCCACTTCCAATCCAGCTCCCTGTTAATTTACCTGGGAAAGCAATGAAAGATGACACAAATACTTGGTCCCCTGCACCCACATGGGAAACCCAGAAGAAAGTCCTGGCTCCTGGATTTGGACCAGCACAGCTCTGGCCATTGTGGCCATTTGGGGAGTAAACTAGGGGATGGAAGATCTTTCTCTATGTCTCTCCCTCTCCTATCTCTCTGCAACTTTGCCTTTTAAATAAATAAATAAATCTTAAAAAAAAATACATGAAGCAATTTAACTTGGGACTTTGCACATGTCAAAAGGATCTTTCAGAAATGTTTGGGTGCACACTCTGTGATGAGGATAATAGACAGCTCACAGGCCAAAAAGCAGACAACGACCTGTGAAACAGATGCCATGGACCTAATGCTGGTCTCTGGTTAATGCACTGTGGCAGCAGTCCTAGCCAGGAGAGCTTGGGTGAGCAGTCATGGAGAGATGGTGTTTGGTGGGCTCTGCTGCCCTGGTGCCAAGCAGGCTGTCAACATCCTGCAAGCGGGGTTTGGCTTCCTGGGTCTGAGTCTTAGTCAGTGCTCGGGCCGCTGGCCAGGGAACACTCTGGGGAGGTTGGGTTTTACTTGTTCATGGGGGTGGAAGAGCTGCAGAGGAGCTGCTTTGTCCAGACCGTGTGGGCTCCGTGGCATGCCAGGCATGCCCTGCTCAGCCAGCATTGCTCTTTCCCAGGACAGGGGATCCAAAGCCCATCTGAGTGCGGGGGTGGGGGCGGAGATGGCGTGAGGGATTGAGTCTGTACTGGAGAAGAATCCTCCCTTTGAGTTGCAACAAGACACTCCCTGTGACTAGTACAGCTTCCCCAGCTATGGCCCCTGGAACAGTTTGAAGGAGATCCTTTCTGCTCACCACTGCTTGGTTACAGAGCAACAGTAAGCCATCTGGTCTACCTCAATCTCATAGGTGATACAACAAAGATCAGGGGGCAGCCTTTGTTCAAGTGCAGCTGGTGAGTAAGCAGAGGCCCTGAGCCTCCAGCCCTAAGTCTCAGGCCATTTCCCCTTCCTCTAGGCCCTGCATCCCTCTGCTCCAGCTGACCACTGCAAACACAGTCCTCTGCATACTTCTCCCAGGCCCCTCACCAGGGACTCCTGACCCCCCAGCTTCCCAGATGAACCAGGCCTTTGCTGCCTCAATGCTGGCTGGTGCTCCCTCTGCTTGGAAAGTGTATCCCGATCACTGGGTCTCAGTGAAGATGTTGCCACCCCCAGGACACCCTCCCTGGTCATGCTAAATGAGCATTCACCAATCTGTTCCTCATTATCCAGTACCATGCCTTCATATCCCTTACCCCAGGCACCTCTCTTAGATTGTTTTTTGTCTCCTTCATTAAGGCAAAAGTGTCAGGAGTCTTGCTCACTGTTGCCACTTCACTGGATCCACTTGGCACACAGAACCTTCCTCAGAGTGGGCCATCTGGAACCATTACTCTCAGCCTTGAACTAATCCCAGAAGATATGCTCTGTGGGGCTGGCACAGTGGCTTAGCAGGTAAAGCCGCGGCCTGCAGTGCCAGCATCCCATATGGGCATCAATTTGAGTTCCAGCTGCTCCACTTCTGATCCAGCTCTCTGCTGTGGCCTGGGAAGTCAGTAGAAGATGTCCCAAGTCCTTGGGCCCTGCACCCACATGGGAGACCTGGAAGAAGCTGCTGGCTCCTGGCTTCAGATCTGCTCAGCTCTGGCCACTGAGGGCATTTGGGGAGTGAACCAGCAGAAGGAAGACTTCTCTCTCTCTCTCTCTCTCTCTCTCTCTCTCTGCCTCTCTATAACTCTGCCTTTCAAATAAATAAATAAATGTTTTGAAAAAAAAATCTTCTCTGTTTCCTCTCTACGGGGTGAGGAGTCCACAAGGCCAAGAGAACATGCTCACCCAAAACCTCCCCTTCTAGGTGACACTGTGGGTCCTCAAGAGCCAGGAATTCTCTGGCTAATTGGACCTGCCCCTACTTCCGGGGCCTGCACAGGCCTCTATCATCTCAAGGACAGGTTACATAGCTCTGTGAGACCCCAAGGCCCATGAAGAACTGGGGCAGCCCATGTGGGTGAGGCTGCTCAGAATGCCGGGCAGACAGAGGGAATGGGCAGGGAGGGGGTTCCATATGGGGACTGTGGGCTGGATGGGGGGCTCTTCATGTACCACAGGATTCTGATGCAGAACTCCTGGAAGTTATGCATTTGAATCTGGCCATCCAGGTCTCTGTGAAGGCATATGATTAAACAGCTTGTTAGCCTGATTTATTACTTAAAATGGAGACACATGGTAGGTGGACTTCCAATTTTTCTCTAACCCAGAACCTGACAAGTGTTGGGGCTGGCCTGCTGGCCTATGGTAAACAACCCCTGAATATTGGTGAAATGAGGGCAGAAGTGAAAGAAGGAACGACTGCATGACATTTAAGCCCAAACACCAGAGCTTCCACGAGGGCAGCTTGGGGAAAGTCAAGAGGAGCCTCTCACTCCGGATATGCACAAACCAGGGAAGGAGCTTGTGCCATGGTGAGTGGGATCGGGCAGCCCCGGGGACTGCTGGGAACAGAGTCAGCCTCCGAAAGGAGCTCCAAGTAGACACAGCCAAAAGAAACACGATTTTCTAAGGCAGCCCAAAGGTGGCTTTTTTTGAGCTTTCCCATGGACCCCATTTCCCCCACTATACCTTCAATCACTGACTCCATGTGTGTTTAAAGTAAGACATTAGGGAACATTACAGTAAGTGGCAGGCCCCATCCTATTTTTCTAACAACGGTGAAGCTTGTGTCTAGGCCCCAGCAAGATAGCGTAACAAAAGAAGGAAAAAAGAGTTAATTCTGTAAAATGCACTCATTGCTAAGTCAACTCCTTTTAAAACATTTTAGAGTTTTTAAGGTCAAGAATTAATGGTCCGCTTGCTTCAAAGGAATCAATTTATTTCTTCAGCGTTCATTTTCAGAATCAATCATTTTGCGTCACCTAGAGAACTTAAGAAATTGAACTTTGAGAGCACATTACCGTAAAACACTCATCAGGCTGTGTATGACTTCCAGCTAGCACAAGTCTTCTTCACATAAATCCCAAAGATAGTTGATTTCTTGTTGCTTTGTCTGAAGTGTAATGGATGGTGCTAATGTGGCCTTGCCAAGGTGTTCTAAACAACACATAGCAAAGCAAAGGGCTTGCAGGGATCAGATCAGACCAACAAGCACCTAGAGAGAAGCCACGAGGGCCAGGCATGGGTTCCAAGCTGACAGGGGCTTCCAGTGTGATTGGGCAGTACCACAAAGAAGTCAGGGAATACATAGGATCGCTTGCCTTGCCTTCTGCTAACTGCAGGCTTCCTGCAAGCTGGGTTTGTTTGGAGTCCTGTATTAAACAGCTACGCTGAAAACTTGGAGGGCAAGAATTAATTACGCTCCAAAGTATGCTTGGCCACATCTGGGAGGTTTGTGCTTTGTGAACACATCCGATGATTTTAACCTACAGGTTGATGTCCCGATACTGCAGCTAACCGTGTGGGGGACCTTGGGCAAGTCACTCCACCCTCCAGAGCTTTGGTTTGGATGGAAGATCTATAAGGCTATCTCCAACGCCAAAGGTCTGGAAAACCCCACATTAATCAGCACCACTAGGGACTCAGAAAGACCAGATGTTTGGCTTCAGAAGACAAACCCTCCAGATGCATGAGGGCGTTGAGCATCAGGCTTTTTGGCAGCTGCCCACCCAGTGAATAACATTGGGAGCAGATTAACGAGAGAGACCTGATTAGGCAGAGCCTTGGTAATTCAAGCCTCTGAGCCTGCTATTTACTGAGAAGTGGCTCTGGATTAAATAAATGTTTAAATTACACACTCATCCCAAATTGCATTTCATGCTGAGTGTCATTATTAGCGTGGAGGAGAGACACCTGCAGTCCAAGTCTACCTGCTCTCCTCAACTTTCTGGACTAATTGGATCAAGGTTAAATTCTTCCAAACAGGCATTCACAATACATTTGACTGGATGCAAGAGGAAACTTAAGCAGAGGCCACCACTATCTGTAGGGGCACTGGTGGGGGATTTGGCTACCCCATCTCAAACTCTTCACTGACTGTAAATTTGACCATGAGCAAATCTTGTTCTGTGATCACTAAGATCCTAGCCACCTCTAACATTTTCCAATCCATCACCATTCCTAATGAGAATCAAGTAAAAACAGCAACAAAACAAACCAAAAAAAATTACCCAGAGTAGCCTTTAGAGTAGTAGTTCCTGATCTTGGCCGCATATTGGAATCACCTGGAGATTTTTAGCAATTACTGATATTCTCCACCCAGAGATTCTAATTTAACTGACCTGAGAGTCATCTGCGCTTTAATTTTAAAAGCTTCCAAGGGATACTAATGGACATCCAGGCTGAGAATCTCTGACTCAGGGAGAAAGCTACACGGGATGTATGCCCAAACATATAGTCTTCTCTCGTCTTCTTTCATGAAAAAGCTAGAAAATGAAAATACTTCCCCAGACTCCCTTGTAACTCAGCAGCCCAAAGGAACCAGTTCTGACCACTGAGATACAAGCAGAACTCACTGGGTGGAGAACCCAGGATAAACCTTTCAGGGAGACTAACCTGGCTGGCATACCCCTCGGCCTGTGGTCCTCTGATTCCTGTCTACTTACTGCCTGGAAGGTTTGCATTGTGCCTGGAGCTGCAGCAACCACTGCGAGGCATATTTTTTGCTTTAGCCAGCCCAGCACCATCCTTCAAGGATGCAGAACATGAAAAGTGTTAGCTCTAAGAAACACTTTGCCCAGAGGCCAGTGTTGTGGTTCAGCCGGTTAAGCAGCCACCTGCAACACTAGCAACCCATATCAGAGCAACATTTGGGTCCACATGTGTTCTGCTTCCAATACAGCTCCCTGCTAGTGTGCCTGGGAAAGCAGTGGAAGATGGCCTGAGTACTTGAGCCACCCATGTGGGAGACCAGAATAGAATTCTGGCCTGGCCCAGAACTGCCTATTGTGGCCATTTGGGGAGTGAATCACAAGATGGAAGATCTCTCTGTCCCTCTCTCTGTGTCACTCTGACTTTAAAATAAATAAATCTTGTTTTTTTAAAAAAACACTTTATCTTCTCAAGGAGATAATTTCATGTGTTTAAAAGTATCCATTATACCTAAAATACACAAGTATTACACCAGGAGAGCCATGTTTGGATGGCCCAGGAGGCTCCCCAAAATCAGCTGTGCATTGACAGAAGTATGCGGAGCCTGGCTGCTTGGTTAAGGTTAAGGTTAAGGTTAAGGTTAAGGTTAAGGTTATGGCTCAACTACCACCCTGGCCTCAGCTTTGATACTACTAGGCTGGGTAAAACAGTTCCTGGGCTAGAAGTACATGGGTGGGAAGGTAAAACCAGGATTGTGTAGAAAAAGGATTCAATAATTCTCAGAAGTTTTCTAAAGAAGGCAGTATCTCAGAGGCCATGGTCCTAACAGTGATTTCTAACTAGCTGCTCTTGTTACTAAGTTGTATTTTCTTCCCTTACTGCCTTTTTCAGGGCAGCGTCCTGCCATCACCACCCATATCTTGATGCTAGTGTTGGGGGAAAAAAAAGGTCGGGTGGGAGAGGCATCCTCAGGTGAAACACAGGGCTTGAATGGGATGAATTTTTGTCCTTACAGACATTTCTGTAAGTAGCAGAGGAAGAGGTTAAAGATTCTGAAGAGAGGGGAGAAGCAAAGGGACAGGTCATTGAGACAGTAAAGGGGAACCTGAATCAAGGCACAACCTGAATCAAGGCACAAGCAGGCCGGCGCTGTGGCTCACTAGGCTAATCCTCTGCCTGCAGTGCCGGCACACTGGGTTCTAGTCCTGGTCGGAGCGCCAGATTCTGTCCCGGTTGCCCCTCTTCCAGGCCAGCCCTCTGCTGTGGCCCAGGAGTACAGTGGAGGATGGCCCAAGTGCTTGGGCCCTGTACCCGCATGGGAGACCAGAAGGAAGCACCTGGCTCCTGGCTTCAGATCATCGCAGTGTGCCGGCCGCAGTGGCCTTTGGAGGGTGAACCAACGGCAAAGGGAGGACCTGTCTCTCTCTATCTCACTGTCCACTGTGCCTGTCAAAAAAAAAAAAAAAAAAAGGCACAAGCAGACGGCCTTTGACAGGAGGACGGACATTTCCTGTACTCAAACACAGGAAAGAGGATGCATCCTATGCCAGTAGACTTGTATGCTTGCTCTCTCTAATACAGAAAGTGAAATATTCAGATAAGAATCACAGTAGAGGTTATGGTGCAGAATGTTAAGAAAGAGGAAAACAGTCATTGTCCTACAATGACTCTACTCCTCGTTTTCTTTTCTCCTCTACGGGCTAGCTTGACCATGGCCTGGTGGCAGGCCTGTGATGATTGGTATAATGATTGGTCATAGCCTCATTGGCCTATCTACCCGATCTATCAAACTGCCTCAGTTGTATTATATCAATTCCTGCAGAAAACAGGCACAGAGCCATTTTCTCATGTGAGATCAAAGTAAGTTTCTACAATTTCTCCCCTATAACTCAGCATCACCCATTCCTGTTCTTTTCTTGGTGATGGCAAAAGGATATGCAGACAGCCTAATCTGGGCTACAGCAGATGAAACTTGGGAAATACACTGAAGTCAACATGAGGCCACTCAGATTCTGAAATATGTATAATTGAGAGAATTAATATTTTAGTAAGCTGTTCTGAGATCACTGAGCATCCACTGACATTTCAAAACTTCCAGTGATTCTACAAGACTTACAACAGAAACAACAATGTTAACATCTCCAAACTGTTATAATTTTATCTTACTCAACTGAAACCATTCTACACAATGGCATTCATAGAGATGTTCTGAAATATGAGGCTGGAAGTGTAAGAGGGTTGAGAAGAAGCTGTGGGTGGATGGGAAGTGAAAATTTTCCCTAGTTTAGACACCATAAAATTCTCCAGGAATACCTTCTGGGACATTGTTAGTGATCTCACACCAGGCAAGGAAGCAGAGCTGTCTCGTTGTGCACAGATTTCTAGAACAAAGAATGGTTCCAAGGACACCTATAGGCCTGGGAAACCAGAATTTTTGTTTTTAATCACAACTCAGGGAGTAGGCAATGAGGCCTTCACAACTTAGTGTGATGAGTTGAAGAAAAACACTGATCAATATTGTTCAAAAGAAGCCTTCCTTTATCCCTGATGATTCGGAACTGCCTCACCGTAGTTCCCATCACCCTTCCCCTTTTGTTCATACTCCTTCCAACGGAGTCCTCATCCTCCAGTTCCTCAGGGTCAGAGCTTCTACATCTTCTTTTTCCCATCAGTGATGCCAAAAAATTAATCTAGTAACTCCTTTCACAATGCAAGTCTCTAAGATGTGATCACACTTCTTCTTTCAAAGGGACCAACAATTACAGCACTAGAAAAGGGGAGTCTCCCTAGCAGTGGAGTCTCATCAGAGCAGCTGCAAAGTAATGATTTCGGCATTGTGGAATCTTACCCACATGAGAAGACTGTCATTTATTGAGATGAATGAGTTGTCAAGCTCTTATGACGGGGAAAGGGATAACTGATTTTGCAATCTATTTTCAGCCTGATTCTATGAAAATATAAAATCACATGTCAGAACACCTAGATGGTCTCAGAATAGAGGCTAGCCAGAGTATGGACCTCAGTGGGTTTTGAGAGAAAGTATAAATTTATTTTTTTTTAAAGATTTATTGATTTATTTGAAAGAGAGAGAAAAAGAGGCACACACACACACACACACACACAGAGAGAGAGAGAGAGAGAGAGAGAGAGAGAGATCTTCTGTCTGCTGGTTCACTCCCCAGTTGGTTGCAATGGCCAGAGCTGTGCCGATCCAAAGCCAGGAGCCAGGAGCCTCTTCCGGGTCTCCCACATGGGGCAGGGGCCCAAGGACTTGGGCCATCCTCTACTGCTTTCCTAGGCCATAGTAGAGAGCTGGATCTGAAGTGGAACAGCCGGAACCTGAACCAGTGCCCATATGGGATGCTGGCACTGCAGGCGGTGGCTTTACCTATTATGCCACAGTGCCGGCCCCTACATTTATTTTTAAAGAAAAAATTAAAAGATGGATGTTGGAGTATAGGGATGGTTAGGTTGAGAAAATTTGCCTACATTGACTTGAGTGAGAAATACTCTTGTTCATTTGGTGGGGGAAATCCAGTGCTTCCCCCCAGATAAAGTGGGAGACCTCTATGGAATTTAAATGTATAAAAAGAAAAAGAAAGTAAGAAGAGGTGGAGAAAGAGAGGAAATAGCAAGGATCTTGAGACTCCAAGCATATATGCCCTTAGGTCACCATTGGCTGTCTACTCACTCCTCTCTAGTACACACCTGTCTTTGTTTGTCTTTGGCTCTCCAGTGATTTCCAGTGGAATCCTAACAGACTTTGTCCATGGGCTTTCATCAGAATTACAATGAGAAACAAGCCAAGAACCCCTTGTGCTCTTCCTCTATTTGGAGTGCCTCCACATTAGCCCAACTTTCCACTAATGCCACTGACTTTAGACTTCTGGATGATAAACATAAGAAAGAAAATGATTCTCTCATTAAGCATCCCGAAGAACTCCTTGTTAACATCACTAACATTTGAAATTATGTGCTGTCCTATTTGTGAGCTCATTGATCTCTGTTTTCCAGTGGGAGGTGCACAGTTACAAGGAGTTGCTCAGTGGAAGTCTCTAATAGCTGTCCAGCTGCAGCACCACGGGGCCACAGGCACACAGGCACACTAGCCTGGGTGGGAACGCTTTGCAGCAGGTAGGGAGGCAGGTGACAGGGGGCTTGAGATAATCAAAGTACAAGGCTTGCTGAGAATTTATTGATGTGTTGTAAGATGTGCTGCAGCTTATCTTAGTTTGGCTGTTTGTTTATTGACTTGTCAAAGAAGCTTTCAATATTGTGGTTTGTTTATCATGGAGGTTTGAGTTGTTGAAAGTTGACCTCAAAATTGATGTAATTAACTAGTTTTAGTTTGCTCTGTCTGATTGATATTGCAGCACAAACAAAAAAGTGTATGTGTTGAGGGGTAATTTTTCTACTTAGTTGGATGTTGTTTTTGGCTTTTTGAGCTTCTGGTTACTAAAACAGTAACTTCCCAAATGTTTGCTCATCTCTGATTATTAGCTTTACGATGATTACTTTGCCATTATGCCTAATCAACAGCTGTGCGGAAACTCATTTTAATCATTTTTTTCCTGCCTAGAAATTAGCAGATGAAGGATAATTGCTACAAAATAGCTCAAGTTCTGATAGGCTGCTTCCTGTCTAATGCTGTCAAAAATAAAATCTTAAAGAAAATGTAAAGCTTTTGTTTCTATTTTTTAAATAAAATATGAACCCTTGGCTTTTTTTTCTACCTGAAAGCTGAGTTGTCCATTTCCCTACACTGAGACAAGTCGTTTACAAATCAAGGTTACTTCATTAACTAGATTTATTAGACTAAACTAGATCAGTACAATCGGCTTATTTACCCACAGAGTCATGAAAGATGATGTTTCTTCATTCCCTCTCCAGAAGTTAAGTAACAGATTCTTTCTTTCCACACTACTTCATAGAAGCATCAGAACTTTCAATGAGGCCGGGGATAGAATGGTTCTAAGAGATCATGGAGTTTAGTGTTTGTAGAACAGGGATATGCATGCACATATACACATGTTGGATCATAGAAGGCCTAGCTTTCAGAGATTCCCAAGGGGACCAAGGCTCCAGGAAAGTTAAGAGCCACGGACCAAACCCAGGTCTCTCATGTTACAGAAATGGAAACCAAAACTGTTCTCAGAGTCTAAAGACCAATTGCACACTTAAGCACTGGTCTTTGGATCTAAACGTTTTTACGAGCTCAAAGAATATCATGCTAATTACAAATAACAGCTTGAACACCTGTTGAAAATACAAATCATATACTTGACTCAATTTCTTTAGGTTTCAGATGTTGTTGAGATTTGATGATGAAACAGTCTTACACCTTGGAATGAAACTTTCACAGGTGAGGATGTCCTAATGGCCTGAATATCTTTTTTAAAAATCTGTAGAGCTGGGGCTGGCACTGTGGCATAGTGGGTAAAGCCACTGCCTTTGGTGCCGGTATCCCATATGGGTACCGGTTCGAGTCCCAGATGCTCCATTTCCAATCTGTCTCTCTGCTATGGCCTGGGAAAGCAGTAGAAGATGGTCGAAGTCCTTGGGCCCCTGCACCCACATGGGAAACCCAGAAGAAGCTCCTGGCTCCTGGCTTCGGATCGGCGTAGCTCCGGCCGTTGTGGCCAATTAGGGAATGAACCTGAGGATGGAAGACTTCTCTCTCTCTCTCTGCCTCTCCTCTCTCTGTGTAACTGTGACCTTCAAGTAAAATAAATAAACCTTTAAAAAAAATCTGCAGAGTTGATACACTTGGAAACAGAAGAATCAGACTTCTATTAGACTCATCTGGAGGGCTTGCTAAACCACAGACTATTGGGGCTTACTCTGAAGTTCCTCATCCAGTAGATCTGGGGGCAGCCTGAGAACCAGCGATTGGAACAAGTTGCCAAAGGAGCCTGATGCTGCTGGTCCGGGGATCACACTCTAAGAACCACTTATCTGAAACTAATGTCTATCAAGGGCTACCAGCTTGATCACACTCTTATTCCACTAGCATGTAAACACCTCTGAAATGCCCCTGTCATTTAGCAATCGTTGGGCCTGCCTCACATTTCATCACACACATAGAAGTTGCCTCTGTCTACCCTGACTCCATCATTCCTCAGGGCAGTGAGTGGGGAAGGCGGGATCTAGGTTCTGTTTGTGTCTCTCACAATGCATAGCACAGTTTCTACAAAGACGGTTGCCTATGTTTGCAATGAAACTAAATTCAAAATAGAGGAGATGGACTTAGTGACTTTAGAACTCCATTCTGTGATTTGGGAATTCGGACCTTTTTCCTCTCACATATCCTCTCGTTCTCAGCGTTTTCACTGTTCTGTACAAGGCTGCTTGGGTTTTATTGCCAAAATCTAATGAACAAGGGTGACTATCATACTAATTTATGAAATAGAATTAGTCAAATAAAAATTTCTGGTCATTTGGTACTGAAAAAAAAAAATACCTCCATTCTGGCTAGGATCATTCAAAGGCTCTATCTTAGACTTGGTCTCTGTTTTCCTCTCCACTGCAGACACTGACTAGTTGTCCACTAACTCCACCTGCTCGTCTCACTGGGTTGTATTTCCCACCCTGTCTTGCAGTAAGATGTAGCATGTGCTGATTTCTAGTCCATGAGTCACATATTTAGCCATATGGCCCTGCAAAACCACCCAAGTGGGATCTCCATACTCTTGACCTTTCCACTGGCTTTAAGCAAATTAGTGGATGAATTGGTAATAAGCTATATGTGATAAAAAAAAAAAAGGTCTGAATTTCCAAATCACTGCTTAGAGAACAATTGCCCCAGTCAGGACCTGTTTTGAACTCTGTAAGGGGCAGGGGAGGAACTACACATCTGATGCTGAGCGTTTGGAGAGTCTGTTCTGGCAGTTAGCAATATCTCAAGTAATTAATCTCACAGCCACAGTTCTTAGCATACATGTGCCCAGACTGGGGAACCGGCCTCTGTGATGCTCTCTTCAATCCCAGGTGATCATACCACAATGTCACTTTCTGCTATTGTCATTAAGTAATTCATGAAGGCCTTTAAGCCAGCATGGATTGCTAACTCTTACCTTGTATTCCATGAGGCCACGTCCTCTGACCAAGGAGAGATGCTGACCACTTAAGTTTATTACCTCTTTATAGACACAGCTATTCACTGGACACCCTGACATACCTCCACATTGCCAGGACTTCTGCAGAAGGAGTTCAGAGGGTTGGTCAATGCTGCCAAAGTCCCCAAACCTGTTGCATGAGTTTTGTTTGTCTCTGTTGACATTAAAGGTTCACATTCCCTGGAGCCCTCACTCTGAGGTTTTTTCTCTGCTGCTTCAAAAGGGCCCAGGACACTTGGGAGAATCTTAACGGTCTGGACTCTGAAGGTCCTAGTTAAGATCCTTAAGAGACCCCTCAAAGGCAGAAGAACTAATTGATTTGCAAGTGCTCTATGTGCTGTGCTGGACATTTTGTGTGTCTTTTTAAATTTGGTATAATATAACCCTTATGACCAGGGAAAATGAGGTGCTGAGAGGTGCCCTTTGTCCTTCCGATTCCAAAGCCTACTTTTTTTTCTCAGCACACTATGTGACCTCTCTGAACAGTCCCAGGAACAATATCAGGAGACTCCAAAATCCATGTTTTTTAAATGATTTATTTATTTGAAAGAGTTACACACAGAGAGAAGAAGAGGCAGACAGACAGAGAGAGAGGTTTTCCATCCACTGGTTCACTCCTCAATTGGCTGCAACAGCCAGAGCTACGCTGATCCAAAGCCAGGAGCCAGGAGCTTCTTCCAGGTCTCCCATCCAGGTGCAGGGGCCCAAGGACTTGGGCCATCTTTTACTGCTTTCCCAGGCCATAACAGAGAGCTGGATCAGAAGTGGAGCATCTGGGACTCGAACCAGCACCCATATGGGATGCCAGCACTATAGGCGGCAGCTTTACCTGCTACACCACAGCACTGGCCCCAAAAATCCATGTTTTTAACCATCATACACCCAATACAGTTAAGGCAGAGTGTACCCACCTATTAAACTACATAACCCAAAACCACCTAGCCAGGGCCAGGTACATGACTTGTCCTCGCCCATGTGGTATAAAAAGAGTTGTCTGAGTAGAGTTGCTAGGAGAGCAAGTTAAGGCAATGAAAGACACATCCAGCACACTCTTCTTTTTCTAATGGACACATACATTTTATATTTTCCCTTCTTTCTTCCTTCCACTTCTGGAACTCAGATGTGGTGTCTGGAAGTGGAATTGCTGTGTTGCAACCATGAGGCAACAAGATGACATCATAGAACTACATACCAGCTCCCTTTCACCTCCCTCTAGGCTTCTTTTAAATGATGGGGGGGGGCACCATTTATTTTATAAATAAAAATAAATCTTTATTTTTTATCATTTTAAATGAGAAAAATATAAATAAAACCATTTATTTAAGCCACAGTTCCTTCAGATTTCTTGGATGTCCAAACAAGATTCTAAGTGTTCTTCCTTTGAGCTAGTCTAGTACAAAATCAGATATTTTCCAGTGGCTAAAGTACATATAGTACATACATAAAGTCCTGATTCCTTGTGCATCCCAATTCCTTGAGGCTCCTGAATGGATGGTGACTCTGGGCACGCAGGTGAGAGCCTACACCTGAATGAACACACCTAGGAAGGGTCATATTGCCTGTGGCACAACCTTCCCCCTGCCACTGAACCCCTGCCTGCCACTTCACTCCCAGCTTGCAACAAACCCTGTGTATGAAAGGACACAGAAGCACACTTACATACAGCACCTAAACAAACACACAAAGCACATGGGATCTGTCTATCACATGATGGTCATCCAGCCTCTCCCCTACTTAATTCAAGCAATTCATCAAAATTCTCCAGCTATAGCTGAGTTTCCCGAATAGGTTTAACTTGTTTCTAATCACATCTAATCTAATCACACCTAATGCAAGTCACTCTTGCAGTAGTATTGGTGGAAGGCATTGCATTCTGCATGTCTTCTTCTTTTTTTTTTTTTTTTTTAAGATTTATTTACTTTACTTGAAAGGTAGAGTAACAGAAAGGCAGAGGTAGAGACCATGCAATGAAAAAAAGAGAGAGAGAGAGAGAGAGAGAATCTTCCATTTGCTGGTTCACTCCCCAAATGGCTGCAACAGGCAGAGTTGGGCCAATCTGAAGATAGGAACCAGAAGCTTCTTCCGGGTCTCCCACGTGGGTGCAGGGGCCCAAGCACTTGGGCCGTCCTCTACTGCTTTCCCAGGCCATAGCAGAGAGTTGGATCGGAAGTAGAGCAGTCGGGTCTTGAACCAGTGTCCATATGGGATGCCAGCACTGCAGGCAGTGGCTTTACCTGCTACGCCACAGCCCTGGCCTCTGTCATGTCTTCTTGAGCAATGACTATTGCTCAGGAAACAAGACTGAGCAATGAGAAGAAAAATGCTAGATATATTGGAGACATTCAGGGATTCCCAGAAACAATCAGAGAGAGCATTTTCTCTGATTACTATGGTTGTGTAGTGAATCACCTCAAAGTTTAGAAACTACTGGGGGGCAAGTGTTGTGACATAGCAGGTAAAGCTACCACCTATGGTGCTGGCAACCCATATGGGCACCAGTTTGAGTCCTATCTGCCCAATTTCTGATTCAGCTCCCTGCTAATGGCCTGGGAAAAGCAGCAGAAGATGGCCCAAGAGCTAGGGCCGCTGCACCCACATGGGAGACACAGATGAAGCTCCGGCTCCAGGCTTTAGATCAGCCCAGCTCCACCCATTGCAGCCATTTGGGGGGTGAACCAGTGGATGGAAGAGTGATTCATTCTCTCTCTCTCTCTCTCTCTCTCTCTCTCTCCCCCCCATGCCCCATGACGTCTCTCTCCCTCTGTAATTCCTTTCAAATAAATATTAGAAAAACAAGAACAATAATTGTTCATCTCCACAGTTCCTGTGAGTCAAGATTTCAAATGGCACAAGCAAGGCTGGTTTGGATCTGCTCCTCAGTGTTCAGGGCCTTGGCTGGAAGATTCAAAGACAAGGAAGTAGGAAACCTCTAAAGGCTCATTCACATGTCTGGTGGTTGATGCTAGCTATTGGCTGGGGGCCCAGTTGGGGGTATCAATTAAAACATCCACGTGAGGCCTCTTCATGTAGCCTGACATGATGTGTGGCCTGACATGTGGCTCCAAGGGCAAGTGTCCCAAGAGAGTGAGCAGGTGGAAGCTCTATTACCGATTAAGACTAGCCTTGGAAGTCAGCCTGAGTCACTTCTGCTGCACGCTTTTGGTATAAGGGGAGGTCTTATAAATCCCAGCTCTTGATGGAGGCATTTTAATTCTCAGCTGTAAAAGCACATGAAGTGGGCTAACAGATGAGATGGCCCTACTTTATACCAACGAACAAGGACAGGAGTCAATGAACAGAGAAATATGGTTATTGCCATAGGGCACTACTGACTCAACATTCTAGTATCTGTATACTCAGACTGTTGCACCTGTTCTGTTCTTTAGACCATATGATCTGCTGTATACATTTCAGTTTACAGTGACCCACAGCTCTCAGTATCTTTTCCTGTCTCAACTCCTGCCTCAAACTAAAGCTCACAACTCCCTCTGTCTCCTTAGTGGAGCCAGTCCCTCCTCCCCAGGGATACTTCCTGCTCTCCTCTTTGCCTCCAGTGTTCTCCAGGCTCACAGAATCCAAGATACCATTTTTGAAACACCTAAATGCTTATATTAGCCCCAATCAATGGGAGTTAATTTCAAGCACTGGAACAGTGTTATCTGAATATTCCATTCTCTGGTGTTCTTTTATGCATCTAATATTTAAGCGTAAACCTCAAATTATATCTAAAAGCACATATTGACTTACTGTAACTACAAACCCAAGATTCAGTAAACATGCTCAGAAGAGCTTGCCAAAATGTTACTTCTAAGGGCCTATTAAGCAGCTTTAATATTTTATTTTGGGTTATGCAGATAAAGTTTATAAACAAGATTGTTAAAAAATAATGGGGAAGAGAAAGCCTTTCTATCCCTTTCTCTATATCTCAGTCTAAGTCTCCACCTGATTGGGTAAGGACTGGGGCCACTTCAAGCTTTGTTTTGTCCAGATTGATATAAAGGAGGCGCCTCCTAACCCCCTGGGGCTTCTCAACCATAGCCATCATCCACCTGGTCACTTTCCAAACATCATTTCATTGAATTCTCACAGTGGTTCTGAATCATGATCACCATCTCATAAGTAGCAACACTAGGCTTTGAATCTGTCTGCCTAATTCTAAAATGCACCACTTTGGACCACTGCACACCCTCTATCCTGACACCATGCAAGGGCCTGTTGGGCAGGGTCAGCAGCATGCTCACCAGGTAGGCAACCGTCTCGAAGCAGATGGCTCACGGTGGTTTCCCTGCTGGGAATGAGAAGATCAGAGTTCAAACGCTAGCACTTCCTGTTGAGAAAACCCTAACAAGTCACTCTTCTTTCATCTTATTGTTTCTAAATTTCCTAAAAATAATGTATTTAACAAACATCTACTATGCACCAAGCACTTTGGATTATGTCATCTAATCTTTATAAAAATCTTATAAATTAGATACCACTATTACTCTGTTTATAGAGAAAGGAACTGAAGCCTGGAACAATCAGGGGAACTGATTGTTGGATCTTAAGTCGCAGAGCCAGTGACAGAACTGGATTTAAACCCAGGCCTGTCTGACTCCATGACTTGAATTCCTAACCACCAGGCATAGCTGTCTGTACCGTTACTGTCCCGATCCATCTTGTTATTACAATAAAACAAGATGATACATGTGCAACCGGTTTGTAAATGTTAAGCATGAAGAAAATGGTAGCTGTTATGATTTTGATTGTGACCGGAAAACTGTGCTGGGAAGAGGCTGTGGACTCCCTGGGAATAGCTGTCTGCCTAAGAGGAGGAATAAGACGTCTGAGCCAGCACCACCGCGTTCCCTGGAAGCAAACAGACAGGCAGCCAGAACGCTTTATTATTAGATGGTTCCACTTAGCAGCATCCATTTTGTTCTGCTTTAAGAAAAAGTAAATCACTGTTAAAATGTCTTTCTGAACTGCTTTAATTATAGATTACCCTTGTCAATCTTTATAAAATTATGCCTTGTGTTTGAGGTTTATATATGTGGAAAAGTGCTCAAAAGTAATTCCTTCTGTTTCCCAAGCATGCCACTTAAAAGTTCTTCTATTCACAGCTAGATCCCTTTCATTCTATTCTTGGACTCATTTCTAATCTAACTCTGTCTAAAGGTAAATATCGTGGCTCCATGTTATTGACAGCTAAAATGTCACCTTAGTGACGTGGTCCTAGACTTTATATTTCTGCTCAGACTAGTTAACTTTAAGCAAAAACAGGGAAGGTCTGGCATTAAAAATGTACATTTACTTCTAAATAAATCTGCTTTTATTATTATAAGGTGAATTTTGGTTTTTTAAGTTATCTGAGGCTAAGAAACCCTTTTTTAAAGATTTACTTATTTGAGAACGGGGCCATCAAAGAAGGAGGTACCTTTCTCTGAAGGGAGGAGGGAACTTCCACTTTGACTATGACCCTGTCGGAATAAGATCAAAGTCGGCAAACTCAAAAGGCTTCCATAGCCTCCGCAACTCATGACTAGAGCCTAGGGAGACTACTGACACCATAAACAAGAATGTCAAATTGTTAAGTCAACAACAGGAGTCACTGTGTACTTACTTCTCATGTGGGATCTGTCCTTAATGTGTTGTCCAATGTGAAGTAATGCTTCAACTAGTACTAAAACAGCATTTTACACTTTGTGTTTCTGTGTGGGTGCAAACTGATGAAATCTTTACTTAGTATATACTGAATTGATCTTCTGTATATAAAGATAATTGAAAATGAATCTTGGCCAGCGCTGCAGCTCACTAGGCTAATCCTCCACCTTGCGGCGCCGGCACACCAGGTTCTAGTCCTGGTTGGGATGCCGGATTCTGTCCCGGTTGCCCCTCTTCCAGGCCAGCTCTCTGCTGTGGCCCGGGAGTGCAGTGGAGGATGGCCCAAGTGCTTGGGCCCTGCACCCCATGGGAGACCAGGAGAAGCACTTGGCTCCTGTCTTCGGATCAGCGTGGTGCGCCGGCCGCAGCGCGCTGGCCGCGGCGGCCATTGGAGGGTGAACCAATGGCAAAGGAAGACCTTTCTCTCTGTCTCTGTCTCTCTCACTGTCCACTCTGCCTGTCAAAGAAAAGAAAAGAAAAGAAAAGAAAAGAAAAGAAAAGAAAGGGAAGGGAAGGGAAGGGAAGGGAAGGGAAGGGAAGGGAAGGGAAGGGAAGGGAAGGGAAGGGAAGGGAAGGGAAGGGAAGGGAAGGGAAGGGAAGGGAAGGGAAGGGAAGGGAAGGGAAGGGAAGGGAAGGGAAGGGAAGGGAAGAAAATGAATCTTGATATGAATGGAATGGGAGAGGGAGCGGGAGATGGGAGGGGTGCAAGTGGGAGGGAAATTATTTGGGGGGGGGGAAGCCATTGTAATCCATAAACTGTACTTTGGAAATTTATATTTACTAAATAAAAGTTAAAAAAATGATTTATTTATTTGAAAGTTAGAGTTACACACAGAAAGAAGAGGCAGAGAGAAAGAGAGAGAGAAATCTTCCATCTGCTGGTGCACTCCCTAACTGGCTGCAATGGCTGGAGCTGTGCCGATCCGAAGCCAGGAGCCAGGAGCTTTCTCCAGGTCTTCCCAAGTGAGTGCAGGGGCCAAGGGCTTGGGCCATCTTCTACTGCTTTCCTAAACCATAGCAGAGAGCTGGATCAGAAGCGTAGCAACCGGGCCTCAAACTGGTGTCCTTATGGGATGCCAGCACTGCAGGAGGAGGCTTTACCCCCATACCACAGTGCTGTCCCAAGAAACACTTTTTTTAAAAAAAATATTTATTTATTTGAAAGGCAGAGTTACAGAGAGGCAGAGGCGGGGGGGTGGGGTCTTTCACCCACTGTTTCACTCCCCAAATGACCACAACAGCCAGAATTGGGCCAATGGAAGCCAGGAACCTGGAGCTTCTTCTGGGTCTCCCACGTGGGCGCAGGGGCCCAAGGATTTGGGCCATCTTTTGCTGTTTTCCGGGACACAGTGGAGAACTGGATCAGAAGTAGAGCAGCCAGGACTAGAACCAGCACCCGTATGGGATGCCAGCACTGCAGGCCTTGGCTTAACCTGCTATACCACAACGTCAGACCCTAAAAAACACTCTTAACTGAAAGTGAGCATCTCATTCAAATTTCCGTGTGGATTTATTGAAGAAGGCACTTGCCTATGTAGGCAAAATCTAGCCTACGGGAAGTTAGCTTAAACTGGAGAACACTGGTTCCTCGCAGGAGTAACTGGGGTTTCAGTTAAGAAAAAAACATGCAAGGGAAGAATGGGGAGGATGTTCCCTGGTCACGCAGGTTGGGGAAATGCCAGTCTGTGTTGATGCTCTCAGAGCATCACAATATGAAAGATTCTGAAAGCCTCTGAAATACTGACGTTCACTGGGCATTTCCCAAACTTGTTTAACCATGAAGCCATTTTTCCAAATAACAATAGCATCCCATAGAATTCATGTTCCATGAGAATTTAATAAAGGTTGTCATAATTGATTCTGAAATAGAATGACTGAGGCACGTGAGCAAAGCATCTGAACTGGAGCAGACGTTTAGTCTAGCGGTTAAGATGCTGTGAAGAACTTTGTGTCCCAAATCAGAGTACCTGGGTTCAAGGCCTGACTCCAGCCCCTGACTCCGGTTTCCTCCTACCAGTGTGGTTCCTGGGAGGCAACAGTGATGGCTTTGAAATAACTATTTCCAGGTGCTCATGTGCAAGAGTTGAGTTCCCAGCCCCTAGTTTTTGCCTGAATCGCAGTGTTGCAGGTTTTGGGGGGAATGAACTAGTAGGAATCAGTCTCTCTCTCTCTCTCTCTCTCTCTCCTTCCCTCCCTCCTTTTCAAATGAAGAAACCATTTTGAAAATATCCCTTGGATTCTCAAGACACACAATGCTAAGAAAATGTATCAATCTAAAATGTAGTTTCTCCATCGACATTATGTTGTGAAAAGAATTTGGTGATACAAAATAATACATTGATGGATAATTGACAACATATTCTTTTAAAAATAGATTTAGTGTTCTTCATTTATTTCACATCTTATTCCACAAAGAATTATGCTATAACTTACAACGTGAACAGAGAATCAAATTTTAAAAATTATTTAGAAAACCCAAGGTCATTAAAATAGAAACATAATTATGAAAAATACAAAAACAAAAGAGGGACAAACATAGATTTTTTGAAAAGATTTATTTATTTGAAAGTCAGAGTTACTCAGAAAGAGGAGAGGCAGAGAGAGAGAGAGAGAGAGAGAGAGAGAAAGAAAGAGAGAGAGAGAGAGGCCTTCCATCTGCTGGTTCACTCCCAAATTGGCCGCAACAGCCAGAGCTGCACTTATACAAACCCAGGAGCCAGGAGCTTGCTCCAGGTCTCCCACACAGGTGCAGGGGCCCAAGCACTTGGGCCATCTTCTACTGCTTTCCTGGGCCATAGCAGAGAGCTGGAGTGGAAGTGCAGCAGCCGCGTCTCTAATGTCTCTAACCGGCACCCACATGGCATGCTGGCGCTTCAGGCCAGGGCGTTAACCCGCTGCACCACAGCGCTGGCCCCTTATTCATTTATTTAAAAGCTACACAGAGAAAGGGAGAGACAGAGAGAGAGAGCGATATTCCATCTGCTGGTTCTCTCCCCAGATGACCTCAGCGACCAGGGCTGGGCCAGGCCAAAGCCAGGAACCAGGAGCTTCTTCCAGGTTTCCCATGTGGATGGCAGGGACCCAAGCACTTGAGCCATGTTCTGCGGCTTTTTCTAGGCCACTAGCAGGGAGCTGGATCACTGACCTCAAGGTCAATATTTTTATACTCTTCTTTTTACAGATGAGGAAATGCAGGTCCAGGGATTAAATGGCCAAGGTCATACAGCTGGTACTAACATAATTATGGTTACTAGTAGCTGAGGCCAACTTTACATTTCCATGGGTGGGATAAATAGTTCCTGTCCTTGGCAGTAGAGGAGGCAAACACTACTCCATGCAGTCTGCAGGATCGGGGAAATTGTGTAATTCATTATCTCTGCATCCTAGAACCGGACAAGGTGGTTCAGGCACATAATGTCAGGCAGGCTCCAACCAGGAAAACAAACCACTCTGAGCTTTTAAAACAGATGGAAATTCAATATAAGGAGCTATTTCCACAGGCAGAGCTGAGAATCCACGAGGAAATGGAGAGGCAGCCTGGGGACTGGCAACTTTAGGAAGGAGGGACGTTCTTGCGGGAGCCTGGGGGAAGCGGGGTCCACAGCTGCCCATGGGAGCCAGGAAGGAGCCGCCAGAGCCCCTGCCCTGGCTTTTTCCTATACCCCTGTTCCATCCCCCACCCCCACCCCACCCCACCCCCGTTCCATTGCAATCTCACGTTGGCTGAACCCAGCCAGAAGTCCACTAACAAGGAAGTGCACCAGCCAGGGATCAGCCAGCCTGTGAGAGGGGGCTGAGCTATACAAGGCTGAAGGAGAAACCTGATAGCGAAAGCTCCACAGGGGCCCAGGTACTGATAGGCTTACCTGAGAATTCCTTCTCCCAGTAACTACAGTGTGTGGGCCTCAGGAGAAAAGCCACAGGGTAAACAGAGGCTTGTCCTCTGAACTCCAGGTCGCTCCAACCGGGAGGCACCCTTCCATAGGCCTGAAAGAAGAGGCCGCAGATAAAAGCACTTCATTCTGTGGGTAGCAGAATTTCACGCTGGAAATACAAACAGATTCACAAGGGTTAGCAAAGCAACTCCGTAAAGATGTACTCAGCACCTGTTACGGGCGGGTTGGCAGAGGTTCCCGGATGACGTTGCTCACGGCACTCTGGAGGCCTGCAGGGTCTTCACGAGTGTGCTCCGTTCATTTTGGCCCAGCTGGGCCCCATCTGTGTAAAGTGATGCCTGTCAGATGGGATGATGAACACCGTGGGCCTGTGACCTGTGTGGAGCAGGACAGACCTTGCAGCAGGAGGTAATTAGAGGGTTCTAACAGCCAATCGGGAGTAAGGAAAGAGGGGGAGCAGATGAGCACATCTGAGAGCTCCGCCTCACGAATTGCTCCTAGAACAAAGCCCGGCCCTGGGGAGCTAGATTCAAACAACAGCACAGCAATGCGCAGGAGGCCACGTGGGTCCAGGGGAACCCTGTAAGTGAGGCCCCCAAAATCTAACATCCAAAGAGGGCCAGTACACAGAAAGACAGAAGTACTGTGCTGCAGAGGCACACAAGCAGACTACAGCCAAACGCTCATTTCTGAAAACCCTCAGTTGTCTTAAGCTGTTTTCTGTGGCTAATGACACACTACCACGGACTGGCACAGTTAGAAAGCCAAGAGGTTTATTTCAGCTCACAGTTCTGGTACAAGCTCTAGGCTGCATCTGGTGGTGGCCTTTCTACTTGTCAGAAGGCCAAGGCAGCACAGAACATTACTTGGCAAGAAATTAAGTGTGTGTGTGTGTGTGTGTGTGTGTGTGCATGTGTCTGTGCCCTCTTGGAAAGCTACCAGCAGGCATGATGGGGCTCCATGCTGGTGATCCCAATGACCTTATCTAATACTACTCATCTCCCAAAGGTCCAACATTTAAACATCATAATCAGATTGTTTCCACTCTTTTTTCTATTAGTATTATTGTTATTATTTGAGAGGTAGAGAGGCAGATTGATCTCCCATGGCTGGTTCACTCTCCAAACCCACAACAACAGCCAATTCTGGGCCAGGGATGAAACTAGGAGCCAGAAACATAATTCAGGTCTTCCAGGAGTGTGGCAGGAACCCTATTACTTGAGCCATCACCAGTGTGTCCCAGTCCGGCATTGGTAGGAAGCTGGAGTCAGAAGCTGGAGCCAGAAATCAAACCCAGGCACTCTGATGTGGGACATGGGCATCTTAACCACTAAGCTAACCCCCGTCAATGGGAATTCAGCCCGAGTTGAAGAGGAAACAAACTGTCCTCAAACCAGAGCAGAGGTGTACATAACTACCTGACAAACGAGATAGAATGAGAATTGCCACAAACAGGAGACGCTGTTAAGAAGACTCTGAGAAGACAGAAGCATGACGTCCAGTTGGAGAAGGTGGATTTAGGGAGGGGTAGATAAAGTGTCGGAGAGAAGGTGCCGCTGCAGCTGCATGTTTCTGGTTTTGCCCTGTGGAGACGGGAAAAGATCATTCCAGTGCAGGCACCACAGATGGAAGGGACAGCTCTACAAGAGGGTCTGGGCCGCTGCATCAGGTGCTCGTTTCTGGATGCAAAAGGTGCAGGAAGGAAAGGAGCAGAAAGAAAGGTGAGGCGTAGGATTAAGCTTATACCCCAAGAGGCCACTGCAAATTCATGGTCACATAAATCCACAAAGAAAATTGTTAAAAGAAATTTTTTTTTGGGGGGGGGGAGCGGCGCCGTGGCGCAGTAGGTTAACCCTCTGCCTGCGGCGCCCGCATCCCATAAGGGCACCAGTTCTAGTCCCAGCTGCTCTCTGCTGTGGCCTGGGAAAGCAGTAGAAGATGGCCCAAGTGCTTGGGTCCCTGCATTGGTATAGGAAAACTGGAAGAAGCTCTAGGCTCCTGGCTTCAGATTGACTCAACTCCAACCATTGTGGTCATTTGGGAAGTGAACCAACAGAAGGAAGACCTTTCTCTGTCTCTCCCTCTCACTGTCTGTAACTCTACCTCTCAAATAAATAAGTAAAATCTTTAAAAAAGAAATTTTGGATATTTGGAGTGTATTCAAAAATTTTTTAAGGCAGGTACCTGGAAAGAGGGTTATTTCATCCATCGAACGTTAGAAGCAGAATACTCGGGAGACGAAACACAGCTCTGTTGCCCAGGGACTATTGGCAGGGTCAAGGTCAGTGCCCTGCCTTGTAGGGCTGTAATGGGAAAGCCAGGGCAGGCTGCTGACCATGCGTTCACTTCACATTCCACGCGGGCTTACAGAGCACACTCAGAAGGAGGCTCTAACTAGCAATTCTTCCTTGTAGTGAAGAAGAGGAAAAGAGTACATTCCTGGCTCCACATTAGAATAATGGAGCCTAAGAATGTTTCACCTTATGAAATAATTTCATGCTATACCATTTTTCTGCCATGTGAGCATTTGACTAGGACACCAGTCTACTGACAAATATTTTCTAATCTCAACAATCTGACCTTTTAAAAAAATATAGGTGAGAAAAAAAATTAATTCAACTGACATAAGTGGAATTCTTACTTCAGTTGCTTTTGGAACTAAATACTCACAGGGAGTGAACATTTGGCACAGTGGTCAAAACACTACTTGGGATGGCTGTGTCTCATTTCAGAGTGCCTGGGCTCAAGTCCCATCTCTATTCCTGATTCCAGCTTCCTGAATATGCCCACCCTGGTAGATAGCAGACGATGACTCAAGTACTTGGGTCCCTACCACCCAGGTCGGAGACCTAAATCGAGTTCTGGGCTCCTAGCTTCAACCTGGCTGTTGCAGGCATTTGGAGAGAAGATGGAAGATTATTTCTTTCTCTGTCTCCCTCTGTCTCTTCTTCTCTATAACTCTGTCTTTCAAATAAAAAATAAATCTTTAAAAGATAAGTAAGTAAAAAATACATTTCTCATATTTATGGCTTAGTTCTTATATCATCAGGGCTAAAGTGAAAGTTGTCAATTCTGTTCTACAAGATTGCCATGAGAAATTAACTGATAAATTGTTATAAAGCCAAATTTAAAAATAGAATGTTTAGCACATTGATAAACAATATCGTCAATTCATAGATGTTTCAGGACTCAGTCTATGCTAATTTTCCCAAGAATATGAGTATGCCATTTATAGTGATAAGCATTAGATAACTTAGTTCATGGGTAAATATCAAATGTAATGAAGAGGGGGAGTTTATTTAGCCTTATTTGCATAAATACACATACAAATAGCTGGGCTATGACATTATTTTCTAAACCATTATCAATGGGTTACTGAAAGTGGCCACAAAATGATAGAAACCAAGTTTGATTTCTTCAAAGAATATCATTTCCCCATGGCCTACAACAGAATCTAGTTTGACCCTCATTTTCCTTATAATTGGCCTCTTTCTCCCTCAGGAGTTGTCAAGGGAAGGCAAGGGCCTCCTCCCCGGGGTGCTGCCTTTGGCCTGGTCCAGGTCTCCAAGGGAGTGGGATATCCACCTACTGTTTCAATGGACTTGGGTTCGTGAGCCTTGGCATCCCAATTTAGCCCTGACACTAGTGTACAAGGTGATTCAGGCTCCTTAACCTACCTGCATCTGTGAAAAGGAGGAAGCATAACCTCCAGATTGGAGCAAGGAGAAAACAATACAATGACCATGGAATTTCTTTGAAAAGCCAAAAGGCCAAACATAAATGTAGATCTTCTTTCCTGAAAATTACTTAACCTTTTATCTTTAACTTCAAGCTTGGGAGAAAGCTTTTCTATTTCCTGCTGTGCCTAATTGGAAAAAAAAATACAAGCCTCTCACTTTGCCTTTTCTCCTACTAATAGCAAGTGACCTTTCATCACTAGCTTCCAGCTCATAAAGTTGAAAGAGGAAATCCGTACTCCACCCCAACTCAGGGCTATCGGGTGGAAAGAACGGGCATGTTGCTGTCACTCTTCTGGTCTCCAAGGGGACACTGAGCTGGACCAAATACAAAGATAACAACAATAACATAAGCTGTTAGGCTCCTGCAGAGAACTGGCTTGGACTTAAAATTGGATGACAGCGGGGGTAGCTGGCTGCTAGGAACGCAGATCTATGAGCACAATCACAAGCATTGAGATTGAAGTGACCCAGGTTTTGCCCCAAGCCTAAGAAAGGACAGGGGAAGGGTCTTCCCACCTCAGGGACTTGTCACCAAGAAGTTTCCTTTGCCTGAAAGAGTCCTTTCCTCTTTGCCTTGCTGGCCTTCTCAGGGCTGTCTTTCTCCGTGCTTGCACCCAGTGTAAAATCTCAGAGCACCCTGCACGGCTCTGCCATAAGCACACATCCCTGGAATACCAACTAATTATTCTCACTGCCTGATTAGTGTCAACTGTTCTCTCCCCATTCTTCAATAACCAACCTGAGGACAGGGGACAATACAGTCTGAAAAAACTCCAAAACAGATTTTCTCAGACTGCACATCTTTTGTAGGTAGGCACATTTATACAAATACTTACAAGGTTCTTAATTTACCATTGCTCAGGAAGGACACATAGCACATAAAGGGAGACCACGAAATGAAAAGGGGTAAGGAGCTAACAGATCCACTGTAGCAACCTGGTAGGAAGGAACCATGCCCCATATCCTGAACGAGGGCTCCTTATGGACAGCTAGTTCGCAAGGTCCCAGCTGCGATGCCTAGACATTTTGAATAGACAAAGAAGGGCAAAGATATCGCTTTTCAGGCTTGAAGGCAGGAGTCACCAATGGTCAGCGCACATCAGAGAAGTTTCCTTCTGGACCAGTGTCTCGGGACAGAACAGAACATTCTCAAGCTATCAGGACAGCTCCTGGGTGCACAGGTAAATACGACCCAGTTTTGCTATGTTCTGTTTATTTTCTTCTGTTCTACAAAAGTATTTAAAAAAAACTACAGCTAATTTAGCATTCATTCAGATGAGCATAAGTAAGTCAGGAAGAGATAATTTTCAAAAAACATCATGAAGAACTAGAGTGAGGGAAAGCAGGTAAAGTTCTTAATCTTGCCCACGCCAGGCTTCATGAGCGGATGGTTTGCAGGTGACGCTCAGCCCCCTCCCACCAGGCTTCTTGTTTTCTCTTGCACTCATTTACACAATTTGGTGCAATTTTTTTACAAAATGAGGTTTCATTTTAATTTTTACACTGTGGCTATTCTATGGAACTATGATTAAATTCCACCTCCCTCCCTAAGTGGCTTCAATTTATGACTTTCTGGGAGCTACATCTAACCTATTCATTTCTGTGTTAAGTACAAGAAAAGAATAAGGATGCTGAGTAATGAAGATCATGTCTTTTTCTGGGGCTTTTAAAGCTATAGGATTTCATTTCTTTCCTGCAAAAGCTTGTACACAATGAGTTACATTGCAACTAAAAATGAATTAAGTGAAACTGAGAGATCAGAGAATACCAAGGCACCAATTTTCCTGTAGAGGGTCTTTAATGGATGATGCTTTGGGACTATCAATTTGGAATGAAAAAATCAAATAAAACTCCATTTCATACTCATTTTTCAGACCTCATCCTTTTCTTTATTTTCATATAACTAATGCTCAATGCTTTATTTTATATAAGATCTATATTATTTTACTATGGCTTGCAATTTTGCAAATTAACTCTTTAAAGCAGATGGAAAAGAAACCATTTAAACGTTGTTTGTTTAGTGATTTCAAAATGACAACAGGCAGGACATTTTCTCCTACACATCACCAGCCATGCAACTCCCCCTTCACATTACCATTGCTGCTGCCATTGGCAGAGATTCTTAAACACATCAGATAATAAAAACGCAAAGAAGTCTTTGTAGTTTTTTTTTTTTCAATTTCACATTCAAAGCCCAATTCAAGCTCTGAAACCACCTCACCCCTGAGATGTTTGAAATTCTATGATTTACTTTTTCCTTTGGGAAAGTAAGAACAAGTCGTGATCAAAGAGGAAACTGCCCTTTCTTTCTTTCTCCATTTAATAGAAGCTCAAAGTACAAACCTGGGTTGACTGCATGCTAGGGAACAGTCTGTTTTTCTCTCCGATGTGGTGAGCATCTAGCAGAGTTCTCTAAATGTAGAAAAATGTTGGGTGTAAATTGAGCAAAGGAACAGGTGAATGAAAGAGGAATATTGCCAATAGTCACTGCATTAAAATGCATATTTTTCATCCCATTATCTAGGTGCAGTTTGAAGGCGTTGTCAATCAGGCTTTACAAAATAGGCCTAAGGTCTCCTCTCAGAGACCTGGATCTGGGCACAGAGAGGCTAAGGAGAAAAGCAAGCTTCCTTCCCGGGGAGACACTTAGAAGCTTCCCCACCAGAAGAAAGGAGGGTGAGGCAGAGACAGGCGCTCCCAGCAGCAGAGCTGGAGCTGGGCAATGACCTATCTCCACCAACCACCCCCAAGCTCCTTGGTGCAATCCCTCTCTTAAGGAGATAAGCTCAGGACATACTCCGAGGGAAACCTTGATGGTTAACAAGCCTAGAGTTGAACCTTGTTTGTCTCCAGAGTTTGCCTTTGTTGCTTACTTTTTTTCCCCTCTCGTTGACTATGATTTCCAGGGGTCCCAGTGTTAAGGAGCGGGGGAATGGTTGTCCATTTCAGACCGGTCCAGCTGCAGGCCTCTCCCTGCTGAGGCCCTAACAAGCTGCTTGATCCCTGTATGGATGTGACTGGGGGGTCAGTCAGGGACCCCGGGGAGCATCCTTCGTGGGTATACCGTGGGCTAAGGGACTTCTCCAGGGAGTGGTGACCGAGAGGCAAGGTAGACCCTGCTCCAACAAGCTAAGTGCCAGCCCAGACTTTCTCTAGAATCAAACTTTGCAAACAAGAATAACCTTGAAAAAGACCCTTTAGATGCAGATCCATGCTCAGCAACTCTGCCAACCACTTAACTCCCCTCCTTTGACAGTTCACAGATAATTTGCTAACCCTGAAGAAGGGGCCTCCTTTTACACCCCACCCCAAATCTCTGCTCTGTGCTTCCAGTACAGTGGGGGCTGGTCGGGTGAGCTGCTGGGCATACACGTACCCTCTTACCTTGGTCGACCCTGGTCACCTTCCCAGAGAACTTCCCTACGCCCTGGGGTTATGTTGGTGATGCTGTGGTGCCCAAGGAATTCCCTCCAGTTCTGGAGGTTTGGGAAGGGGAAGAACCTGCCTCATAGCAAAAGTATCTGGAAGCACCCGCCACCCCCCTCTCCCAACTCCAGAATGGTAGTGGGGCTGCACTAGCCATTAATGGCCATCATCCATTTTTAATCAGAAAGATCACAAGAAAGATGGTAAGCGTATCCCAGTAGCAAGTCAATTTAAATAACATTCCTGGGGAAATCCAATCACTTAAAACTGAGACATGTATGTGAACGAGAGCCCCCGCGCGTCTGGCTGGGAACAGTGCGACGGCTGAATTAATCAAGATCAAGGGGCTCCCAGGCTGAGCGCGGGGCGTTAACCCTTCCACTCCCGGGGGGGGGGGGGACAAGGCGCAGGGGCAGCAGTGCAGCTGGCCACGACCAGGATGCCCCAGCGGCCCCTAGCAGGCGGTCTCTGCCATTCGGGTAGGCTCTGGACACCTTGCGCCCAGCCCCTGCGACTGGGCGCGCAAGGTTAAGGTCAGAAGCTGCAGAGGCTTCACGGGCCGCTCGCCGAAGCCGCCTCCCGCAGCCTTGGCGTGCCTCGGGCTCCTCCTCCCTCCCAAGCGTGGCCAAGTGAGGGCTGCTCTGACCGCGGGTAGCTCAGGCGCGGGAGGCGGCACGCGCGCGCGCGCGCGCGCGCGCGGGACCCGAGCGGAGCGCCGGGGAAGGGCGGACGGACAGACGGGGGACCCCCCCTCCCCCCGAGCCTCCTGTTCGCGCGTTAGCAGAGGTCTGAGCGGGCCATGTGGGGACCCGGGGTCACGACCGAGGGCCTGTCGGTGGCGCCGGCACCGCCGCCGCTGCTGCCGCTGCTGCTGCTACTGGCACTGGCGCTGGTGGCGCCCTCGCGGGGCGGCGGGGGCTGCGCGGAGCTGGCGTGCGGCGAGCGGGAGCGCTGCTGCGACGCGGCCAACGCCACGGCGGTGCGCTGCTGCAAGCTGCCGCTGCACGCCTTCCTGGACAACGTGGGCTGGTTCGTCCGCAAGCTCTCGGGACTGCTCATCCTGCTCGTGCTCTTCGCCATCGGCTACTTCCTGCAGCGCATCATCTGTCCTAACCCACGCAGGTACCCGCGCGGCCAGGCGCGAGCCGGGCAGGGGCGGCCCGGGCCTCCGGGGGGCGCAGGGGCGCCGGGGGGCGCAGGGCCGCCGGACGACGACGACGACTCGCCGGCTCTCCTGCGGGACGAGGCAGCCGCCGGCTCGCAGGACTCGCTGCTGGACAGTGGCGGCGGCGGCCGGAGTCGGGCAGGCGGCGGACGCTCGGCCCCCTCCTGCGCCTCGGAGCACGAGCTCCGCGTGGTCTCGCCAGTCTTCCTGCAGCTGCCCAGCTACGAGGAGGTCAAGTATCTGCCCACCTACGAGGAGTCCATGCGGCTGCAGCAGCTCAGCCCTGGGGAGGTCGTGCTGCCGGTGTCGGTGCTCGGCCGCCCGCGAGGCGGTGGTGCCGGGGAGCCCGACGGCGGCGAGGGCCGCTTCCCGCTCATTTGAGCGCCCGGGGCCGCTTAGGGACCGCGCGGACGGTGAGGGGCTAGGGGCTGCGGGTGCACGCCATTGGCGGGGTGCCCGCAGCCCCCACCAACTGCCTCAGACCCCGCCTGGCACCCTGGCCTGGGCGCCCGTCGCCCCGCGGCTGGGTTAGGGTCGCTCTCCCCCGGGAGCTTCTGTGTCCCCACGTTTCATTCGGTTCAGGCAAATGCTGAGCACGCACGGCGGGGGCAGCGCGACGAGGGAGCCCCGAGCGCCACTCGGAAGGAGGTCCCCGCCCTCTGCCTTCCCTCGTATTGTATTCACTTGCAAGTGCCTTCTTCCCCAAGCAGGAACACGTGAGCCCTTTGGTGCGTCGGGAGAAGGGCGGTTTTCTTTAGGGCCGAGAGAAAAGGCGCGCGGTGCCGCTCCTTTCCCTCCTCCGGCCTGGACGGATCGCGGTGTCCCAGGATGGGCGAGGGGCGAGAAGCCCACGACGGCGGCGGCCGGTGACCGCGGCGCGCGGAGCTGCGAGAGCGCCTGTCTTGCGGAGGACGTGCACCTATCCAGGGCACAGCCACCAGGGAAATCCGTGACCGTACAATTGGACTTTGGGTTTTTCAGTAACCGAGAAGGTATTGATATTTATTTGGTTTTTCCGTTTTCACCATGTATTGAACGCAGCAGGAAGATATTTCAGCAACTTAATGGCATCATCATCATCATCATCACTTTTTTTTTTTAGAGCATTGATATTCAGGAAATGGCCCACACCCTGTCACTGTTTGATAAAATATTGGACATTATTTCATTCAAGAAAGTGGCACGGTCAGACGAGGAGACGTGACGTAAAAGACATGAAGGATATCTTATTTTCACTATTTGAGAAGAATATATTTTATTTTTAGTACCTGGCATAATATAGAACTTTTATAATAACTGTGTACATTATGCAGTCTCAGTGGAGTCAGTCATCACATAGTTAAGTGTAGGAATAATTGGTACATGTATGCCATACCATGAAGCATGATGTCGTACACTTTCTCCTCCGTTTGTCATTTGGAATATGTTCCACGTCATAATATAAAGCCCAAGAACCTGTGGCTTGTACCTTTCCTTTAAAGCCATAATTGTGCAGTGATGTGATGCAGAATGATTCGGTCAACCTATCTTAAGGGACAAAAACAAGTGTTGTATCAATCCTGCCATTCCGTGAACTGTCCTTCAAGCAAAAGGTTACAACATTTCAATGCATTGTGTATAATGTACATATGCCTGTTGTCTATGTACAGTGCACACTGTATGCCATGGCGTTATTACAGTCTATGATGAACATGAATAGAGTAGGAAACATTTCTCTGCTTGGGAAAGGGTGACTATTACATCAAGCAAGAATGTTGTTCTTAGGACTGAAGAAGTCTGACAGTCCTAAGAAATCCTAAGATATCTGACTTGTATAAAATAAAATGATTTGATTAAAGGTGGGTTGAAAAAGTCTTAATTCTGAGAAATCTTGAAATGTCTGAGTTGTAATAAAAGAGAATCTTTTACTTTAAATTTCTAAAAGCTAATGAACTTGTCGTTAAAGAAAAATCATTTGAAATGTATTAAAACAGAACACATTAAAATATTTCTCTGTGTAAATTTTGTCAGATGTGTGATCATATGGTAGTGTATTAAAATATGGGATACGTATCTTTACCATTTAAAAACAGTTTAAGGCTATGTATTGACAAAAACATCAGAAGTTGAGACTACATTCATTGAGAATGGTACAAAATTTAATTAAATCACAGTTCTATTGAATAATGACCTTATTAATGTTATTCAATACTCTAGCACTATGTTACATGTGATTTGCAATACTACCCACCATTCAAACACGCTAGAGAGTTGCAGGATTCTTTTAAGTAGTTTATTCCTTGAGGGTGTGCTGCTTTAGTAATTTCTTAAAAATCATCTGTTTCTGAAACATCAACCTAAATATTCAAATATCAGTATATAAAGCATAGCCTATGTGCTGTTATTGACATCTTAAAGAAAGGTACAACAAAACCCTATAAGAAAGACACTTGCAATAATGGATAAAGTATGTCTCCTTTGTAGCGACTGTGGAACCATTCTCTCCCTAAAATCCAGACTACCCATACCCTGGAAATTGTGCTTTATATCAGTCATGCAATGAGTTCTCACTGAATTTTAAGATTACAATACATTTTCACTTGTATTTTTCCTGCCCAACCCGCAGGCTTTTATTGACATCACTCAGTTCAATAGAAATGGGTTTGACTCCACTACAGTTATTTTTCTTGCAATTCATTGATTTCCCAAGCACTATTTTGTTCAGGAATAATATTTTTTAGAAAAAAATTCTTTAAAACAACATGATTAGTGATAAATGAGCTTATATCCCAAAAACACACATAGCACTGGCCGTCCTAACAGGCACAGAACCTGTGTGTTCACAGAGCTGGAATACGTGGATAGAAGCATTTTTAAAGCAATAAGGGAAGCATCTTGAGTGTTTAGTTTTACAGACTACGTGGAAGTTACTTACGACATAGACACAAACTATTATATATAATTGTATGTGTTTGGTAATACAGAAAATAGTATCACCTATAAAGAATTTATAATAAATTTTGATAATTTACAAATTTTAATAATATTCTATATGTAGTTGGAGAACAGTCTCCAACTATGTATGATTTTAATTTATAGCATAGAATATTAATGCAATTGGTATGTAATATTAATTTAGTTTTATGTATCTTACGCAAATCCAGCTGAGTGCCATGTTCTCGAGTACTGAGCCTCTGCTTCTGGTTTTCAGTCACCAGAAAGATTCAGGGTGGATGTTTGGTGTAGCAGTTAAGACACAGGTTAACACACGCTTGCTTCATAGAGTGCCTGGGCTTGAGTTCCTCACTGTGCTGCTGAGTCCAGCTTCCTGCTGATATGGACCCCAGCAGGCAGCAGGGATGGCTTATGTGATTAGATTCTAGCTACACATGTATGTGGAGATCTGCACTGAGCTCCCAGCTCCTGGCTTCAGCCTGGCTCAGGGCTGCCCATTGTGGGCATTTGGGGAGTGAACCGGTGGATGGGAGAGCTCACTCTCTCTCCTCCACCCCCCCCCCAAACAGATAAAAACTTGTTTTAAAATTCAAATACCGAAACATTTTAAGCACATTTTTATTTTTACTGACTTCTCATGAATGGGAAAATGATGGTCTTGAATATGGCAATCCATCTGGAATGTGAGAAAATCTGATTGATTTGATTTTCTAAATTTAGGTACGAGATGTGTGTGTGTGTGTGTGTGTGTGTGTGTGTGTGTGTAATCATCAGCTGCTTAGGAGAATTCAACATTGTTAACAAAGGAAAAATGTTTTCTTGAGAAGGAGCTGTAAGAGGCCATTAATTGCCACATCCTGCAAATGTGAGTGTGCTTCAACCATGGAAAATGGCCTTGGCAGCTATGCCAAAGGGCATGAGGTGTACCATATTCATTATGAGGAGAACGAGATTCAGTTGTAAAGGCCAAAGGGAATATTAAGGAAATGGCCTCACTTAACAGCTTAAATGGCAATAGGTTACGTACTTTAATGTTATACTTTATGTATACAGTTTCTCTCAAATGGAATTAATAAAGCAAACAGTGCAGAACCGAAACTGATGTTCTAAGCATGAGTATGTTCAGATTTATAGAACATTCTGCTTTTACTTTTGCAAACGTTTTGTAATTGCAATTAATATGGATCTCCAGGTTGAGAGAAAATAATACGTGTTGAAGTTTTTTAATTTTAATTTTTTTTCTATTTGTTTGAGAAGTGGAAAGATAGAGCTCCCATCCACTAGTTCACTCTCCAGAAGCTCACAGTATCCAAGCCTGGTCTGGGCTGGAGCTGGAGCCAAGAACTCAATCCAGGTCTCCCACGTGGATGACAGGAAGCCAAGTATTTGAACTATTGCCGCTGCCTCCCAGGGTCGGTACTGGTGGGACACTGGAGTCAGGAGCTAGCTGAGAATCAAACTTAAACACCGTAGACGGTAGCTTTATCTGCTACACCACAGCGCCAGCTCAACATTTTGTTTTGATTGAAAATTTGTACAATCAAACTATAATAGAACATAAGAGCTCTATGTATCTTAGTTTTTTTTTTTTTTTTTTTTTTGCCTAATTCTGATTTTCTTATTTTTCACATTTTGTATTATGGGTGTTTTAAGCAACTGTTGTAATTTCTCTGATAAATCTGAATATGTACCAGATGTTTCCTGTGGCTAATGTAGATGTTCCCTGTGGTCAAGTTTTTAGAATTCGGATTTTCATAAACATTGGAAAAATCATCCCTAAGAATCTGCCTGATCTTCTATTGGATATACCTCGGAGTTCTTTAAGTCTCTTGGTTCCTGTCAGATATTCTACTAATTCACATTTCCACTTTAAGGTTGTGGTGAAGTTCTTGGCACCTGTCAAGTCATCTGCTTGGTTTCTCTTTTCTCTAGGAGTTGCATCTGTTGACACCCGCCATGTCTTTTATTTTTATTTTTATTTTTTTTCGCAGAAGTTATGAGAAGTGTCCTGATCTTTCTCAGGGGTCCAGCTGATTCACATGTCTCCCTGGGAGCTGTCCTGAGTTTCTCATTGATCGTCTTGTTTTCCAACAGTTTGCTGTGGTGTTCTCATGGGGTTTGTGGTCCCTGTTGTGTTGTCCATGGGTTCTGCCTTTTATTTAGGCACCCTGCAAATCTCTTGATACTTGTGAGGGTTTTGCCTTTTCCACATTCTACCTGGGAGATTTGGACTTCTTGTGGTTTTCAGTCTCTGGGCTATTACTTGCTTTAGTATTTTTATAAGTTCTTTGATGCCTGTTGGGCTCACTGCATTTTCCAACATTCCCTTTGATAATTCTTTGATTTTCTGCCAGTTCTGGTTTGTGTTTGGAATGATCCTATTCTTTTTGTGGACATTATCACCATTTATTTTTTCCTCCGACTCTTGATGTTTGTTGGAACGCTTTGATAGCCATAGGTCTCCCATGGGTTCTAGTTTACTTTACTCATCCTCAGTGAGCTCCTGATGCCTGTTAGACTTTCTACTTGTTCTGGATTCTACTTTGGAGTGCCCTTAAGCTCTTGGTGGACATTATCACCATTTTTTCCTCTGATTCTTTCGGTGTTTACTGTAGATTTCGCATAGCTGTCAGGTCTCCTATGGATTCTGATTTTATTTTAGGTGTCTTCAGCATTTTCATGAGGATTCATCAAATACTCAAGGGTATCAAAGCCAGGACAAAAAAATAGCAAAAGTTAGGGCTCTGTTATATTTTTGTGATAGAATTAGACTGTTAAGAGCTCATGTAAAATGAGCCTCCAAAGCATAGACTTCATGAAGTGGTTTAGAGTTGACCTGAGGAGTCTGCCCTTTCGAGTGATTCTCTAGATGGTGGATTTACCAGTTGGTAGAATTTAGAAGTCAGTTAATTTCTTGAAACATATTTTCTTTAGAAAATGAAGAAAGTACCTGTCTCAGAAGGATGTGATGAAGATTAAGGTAATGTGCAGAAAGCATTTAACACAGTTCCTGGGACAGCAAAATGTATTTCCAGTGCTAGTATACGCATATTTATTGACACTGGATTCTCGATGTGAAATTCAAATATATTTGTAGAGTTCCAAATTATTTCCAGTGAATCTGGGCATTAATGATTTGAATTAAGAAAAATAGAAACACATTTATGAAAAAACGAAAGTAATTAACTTTACAAAAACCTACAAACTGATGATTGATTCAGATTGAAGTGACACACTGTGGGTGTGAGACTGGGTGGAAAAAATGAAAATGAAGGCCGGCGCCGCGGCTCAATAGGCTAATCCTCCGCCTTGCTGCGCTGGCACACCGGGTTCTAGTCCCAGTCGAGGCACCAGGTTCTGTCCCAGTTGCCCCTCTTCCAGGCCAGCTCTCTGCTGTGGCCTGGGAGTGCAGTGGAAGATGGCCCAAGTTCTTGGGCCCTGCACCCCATGGGAGACCAGGAGAAGCACCTGGTCCTGGCTTCGGATCAGCGTGGTGCACTGGCTGCAGCATGCCGGCGGCAGCGGCCATTGGAGGGTGAACCAACGGCAAAGGAAGACCTTTCTGTCTCTCTCTCTCACTGTCAAAAATTTAAAAAAAATTAAAAAAATGAAAATAGAGTTGTGTAGGAATGACAGACTAAACAGAACTGGAAGGGTTAACAGGATGGGTAGCATAATGTGGGTGAGCAAGTGTAGTGAGATAAAGGGAAACAACACCAGAAAGATTGTCCACTGGAGCTGGAGATGGGATATTAGACTTGAGCCTTCTTCATAGCTAGAAACGCTCTGGGGAGCTATCGCTGTGGTGTAGCAGGTTAAACCTCCACCTGCAATGCCGGCATCCTATATGGGCACCTATTGGAGTCCGAGCTTCTCCGTTTCTGATCCAACTCCCTGCTAATGGCCTGGAAAAGCAGTGGAAGATAGCCCAAGTCCTTGGCCCCCTGCATTCATGTGGAAGACACAGAAGGAGCTCCTGGTTCCTTGGCTTTGGCATGGCCCAGCCCCGGCTGTTGTGGCCATTTGGGGAATGAACCAGCAGATGGAAGAGCCCTCTCTGTAACTCTGTCTTTCAAATAAATTTGAGTTACAGAGAGGGGTAGAGACAGAGAGAGGTCTTCCATCCGCTGGTTCACTCCCCCAATGACTGCAACAGCCGGAACCGCACTGATCCGAAGCCAGGAGCCAGGACCTTGTTCCGGGTCTCCCACATGGGTGCAGGCACCCAAGGACTTGGGCCATCTTCTGCTTTCCCAGGCCACAGCAGAGAGCTGAATCAGAAGAGGAGCAGCCGAGACACGAACCGGCGCTTCAGGCCAGGGCTTTAACCCACTGCGGCCCCTGTTTTTAGCTTTATAGTTGAAAATAGAAAGAAAGAAGCCTGTTAGTTAAAGGACTTACAATGTTTAATAGTGGAGACCAAACCAGTTGCCTAAGAGAAGCACGAATCTTCCTGGTACAGACATCTGGGAGAAGCTTCTCCTTTGAGTTCTCATAATAATAATAAAAAAAAGACACTTCAAGGTCAAGAATAACATTTACCACCATCTCTGCAGTTAATATGTTCCATAGGACTTCTGAAAATGAGAGGATCTGAACAGGCAAATGGCAGAGCATTGACACCCGATCCAGAGGAAGCAAATTTTCAAGAGAGCTAAATAAAGTAGTACAGGAATTCTAATTCTGAATGCTTCCACCCAATCTCCAAATGGGTTTTAATCTAGAATCATCTATAAAGTGGTATAGATGACTGCATAACTTTCAAATTATTCTCCACAAATGTTTCTTTCAATTGAGCTTTTTTAGAGGTCACCATTGTTGCATTTTACGATTACAAAAGTGATACTTAAACACACACTGGAGAAAATTCAATTTTAAAAAGTTATCCTTTATTCCATTACAACTGAGATACTCCAAAAATTATATGCATATACATATACATGTATTATCATCTTTTAGTCTTTTTGTTTACATTTTCAATAACTCGAGTAATAACAAATCTTAATTTAAAAGAGGAAAGAAAGCAAGCCTTAAAACAAAATCCCCTCTAATACCTCTATTCTGCCAACTCCAACTTGAAGTTTAATTGCTGTGGAGTGGATAACATTCCACTATCTTTTTATTCCATAGAGACATACCCACAGAACATACACAGAGACAGTACTTTGTGCACCTAAGGTTGTCGTTTCTATGCAGTTTTGTTAGGTATAGCTCACGTGAGCATCGCCACAAGTTATGGAACTCTTCACTGCAGAACTTTCTCATTCCATCCTTCATAGCCTTATAGCCATATCCACGCTCTCCCTTCCTCCAGTCCTCAATCTCTGGCCACCACCAACTTGTTCCCCATCTCCATATTTTACCATTTTCAGAAATGCTATATAAATGGAATCAGACCTTATGCAACCTTTTGAGGTAGACATTTTTCACTTAGTGTGATTGTCTAGGATCCACTCAAGTTTTTGTGCATATCTGTAGGATTTTTTTCAACTACTGAATAGTGGTACGTAACATGAATGTACCACTTAGTTTAATCATTGTCTGACTGAAGGATATTTTTCAGTTTTCAGTTCTCGGCTATTATGAGTTGAGATGCAATGAATTTATGCATGCAAATTTTAAGTTTTCATTTCTGTGAAATAAATGCCTAACAGAGCAATTGCTGGATCATATGATAAATGCTTGTATAGTTTTGCAAGAAACTTCCATACTCCTTTCTGTAGAGGCATATCAGTTTATATTCCCACCATCAATATACAACTGATCCAATTTCTCTGCCAGCATTTTAGGTTAGCACTAAGTTTTATTTTAATCATTCTGATTGGTATAGGTTTTTTTAGATTTATTTATTTGAAAGTTACAATTATATACAAAGAGCGGGAGAGGGAGAGGGAGAGGGACAGGGACAGGGAGAGGGAGAGGGACAGGGAGAGGAAGAGGGACAGGGAGAGGGAGAGGACTCACGTGCGTCCATCTACTGGTTCACTCCCCAAATGGCTACAATGGCTAGGAATGGACCAGACAGAAGCCAGGAGCCAGAAGGTTCTTCTGGATCTCCTACGTGGGTGCAGAAGCCCAAGCACTCAGGCCATCTACTACTGCTTTCCAAGGTGAATTAGCAAGGAAATGATCAGAAGTGGAGAAGCTGGGATCCAAACTGGTGCCCATATGGGATGCCAGCACCACAGATGGCAGCTTTATCTGCTATGCCACAGTTCTGGCCCCACGATTGGTAGAGTTTTAATTTGCATTTCCCTGATGGCTAAGATATGTAAATTCTTTTCATATATCTGTTTGCCTCTGGTAAAGTGACTGCTCCTATCTCTTGATCATGTTCTTAATGGCTTGTTTGTTTTTCATTATTGAGATTTGAGGGTTCTTGATAGTTTATATAGATGGTCCCCAAGTTATGATGGTTTGGCCTTTGATGTTTTTACTTTACAATGATATGAAAATGATGAACATTTAGTAGAAATTGTACTTTAAATGTGGAGTTTTGATCCTTTCCCAAGCTAGAATTTTGCAGTAAGATACTCTCTCCAAGTGCTGGGCAACAGCAGTGAGCCTCAGCTCTGTCAGCCATGTGATCAGGAGGGCAAATAACCAGTTCTCTCCAGTGTCGCTAAGCAATGATGCTTGCACAGGTAGGTGTGTTAAATGCATTTTGTACTTGGCAATATTTTCCGTTTACAATGGGTTTATCAGACCATCACCTCATTGTAAGTCAAGGAGCATCTGCAGGTACAGGTCATTTGTCAGATACATGGCTTGCATTTCTCCTGTTCTTATTCACTTTTTCAGGGTCAGTTTTTGTTTTTATTAAAGTTGCTTGTGTACATGTTTAAATTGGCAAATAGTTGTATTGGACTTGTAAAGACCAGCCTTACTTCATCCTTTCACCTCCATCTCTGCCACACTGAACCATCACTTTCAGCTCCTTAGGCTGGCTCTTGGTATTTACCGCCACGTCTCTAAATACCACATTACTTATTTCCTGATTTTTTTGGAATTATCCATTGCCTCTCCATGATGGGAAATGAAGATGTAGCTTTTTATCCTTCCCTGTCCCATATATGCATCTTCATTTGTACCCCAATTCCTCGAAAATAAATCCACACTCCCAGATCCATAATTTACAATCCAAAAAGTTTTTCATAACTGATCCAACCCAAATTCATTTGAAAGCCTTTCTAATCTTCAATCTTATCACTTAATTGCTGTGGGGTAATGTAAATATTAATGTAAATATTCATGTGTTATACTGCAGAAATATAGATTTTTAAAATTTTATTTTCATTTTATTTGAGAGACAGAAAGAAACAGAGAAGACAGAAAGAGATCTTCTTCTTCTGGCTCACCCCTTCAAGTCCCCGTTAAATGCCAGCAACAGTGAGGGCTGGGCCAGGCTGAAGCCAGGATCTCAATCCACAGCACCCAACTGCTCGAGCCATGACCTACTGCTTCCCAGAGTGTGCATTAACACGAAGCTGAGATCAGAAGCACACCTGGTACTTTTTTTAAAAAGGTTTATTTATTTACTTGAAAAAATTGCAGAGAGAAAGAGAGAGGGAGAGACAGAGACAGAGATCTTCTACCTGCTGGTTCACTCCCCAAATGGCCACAATGGCAGGAACTGGTCAGGCCTAAGCCAGGAGCCAAGAGTTTCTTCCTAATCTCCCATGTGGATAACAGGGGCCCAAACACTTGGGTCATCTTCCATCTTCCACTGCTTCTCCCAGGCCATTAGCAAGGAGCTGGGTCTGAAGTGGAGCAGCTGGGACACAAACTGGCACCCATATGGGATGCCAGTGTTGCAAACCATGGCTTAACCAAGCTATGCCACAAAGCTGACCCCCAGAGCTGGTATTTGAACCCAGGCACTCCAACATGGGATGCAGGCATCCCAGATGGCTTTGCCATATGCCTGCCACAACTGCAGAAAAGAAGAGAGAGAGAGAGAAAGAGAGAGAGAGAGAGAGAGATCTTCCATCCACTTAGTTCACTTTGCAAATGTCCCGAACTGTGGCTGGGGCTGGGCCAGAGCAAAACCAAAAGCCTTGAATTCATGCCAGGTCTCCCATATGGGTGGCAGGGACCTAAGTTCTCTGCCACCTCCAGGGATTGCATTAGTAGGAAGCTAGATTGGAAATGAAGAAGGGACTCAAACCTGACACTCTGTGGTGGGATGCAGGTGTCCCAAACAGCAACTTAACCACTGAGCCAAATGCCTGCTCTGTGTATGCACCGTATTTCTTAAAGGGATTTAAATTCTTTTTTAAAAGGTTTATTTATTTGAAAGTCAGAGTTACACAGAAAGAGGAAAGTCAGAGAGAGAGAGAAAGAGAGGGAGAGAGAGAGAGAGAGAGAGAGAGAGAGAGGTCCTGCATCTGCTGGCTCACTCCTCAATTGCCCACAATGGCTGGAGTTGCACCAATCCAAAGCCAGGAGCCGGGAGCTTCCTCTGAGTCTTCCCATGTGGGTACAGGGACCCAAGGACTTGGGCCATTTTTCACTGCTTTCCCAGGCCATAGCAGAGAGCTGAATTGGAAGTGGAGCAGCCAGGACTTGAACTGGTGCCTGCTACGCCCCAGCACCGGCCCTAGGATTTAAATTCTAAAACAGATTTGACTCAGTGGTTTCATGCTTGGGCTTGTGGATGTGAATAGTTATAATGTGCTTGTCTAAATATTCAGTGTTTACATCATTATGACTATGTAAATAATTTCTATTCATAGGCAAGTCATGTTATGTATTATAATTACTATTTCTGTCAAAACCATGCCGAATTACGTTAATAGATTAGCACATTTAAAGTTAAGCTAAATAAGGATAACATAGCACATCCAATAGGAGTTTCATTTGATGGTTTTCCTGTTTGTTAGTTGGCAGAAGTTTAAATTGAGCATCAATTCCTTGGGGTATTGCACATTGTGCCTTCTAAGTGACACTTTCCCATGACACCTTACTTGAAATGATATCCCCCATCATCTTCTTGTTATCTTCTTATGTTTTTTCATTTATTAATAGCTGAAATGTTCTATTTGTAAATATCTCCCTCATTAGACTAAGCTTCAGGAGAAGGCAGGATTGCTTCTCTGTTCTGCCCACTACCATAGCTCTTGCTGCCAGTAGTTCCCAGTCCTTACAGGAAATTTGATAGCGAGTATTCAATAATGATTTGGTTTATAAACAGATTTTGATATTTAGAGTATTCATCAAGAATGAGGAAAATGGTTTTAGTTAGGGAAAACAAGTAGCACAAAGAAGAAATTTGTTGACTTTTAATTACAATTTTTAATTTTTTTCAAAGATTTACTTATTTATTAAGTTCAGAGTTAAGAGAGAGGGTGAGACTGAGAGATCTTCCATCCCCTGGTTCACTCTCTAGATTGCCACAACAGCCGGCAGTCGCCAAGCTGGAGCCAGAAGCTTCAGCTGGGTTTCCCACGTGGGTGGCAGGGGACCAAGAGGTTGGAACTTCCTGCGATGCTTTCCCAGGCCATTTGCAGGGAGCTGGATGGGAAGTGAAGCAGCCAGCACAGGAACTGGCACCCATAAGGGATGCTGGTGTCACAGGCAGCAGCTTTATCCTCTAGGCCACAACAGTGAGCCCAATAATTTTGTATTATTATAATTGTTTTTCTAACAGTTTGACTGAATATTGACTACTCTTAGAAGATTAAAAATTTTGTTTTGGGGCATAGCAGGTGCCAGTTTGAGTCCCGTCTGCTTCACCTCCGATCCAGCTCTCTGCCATGGCCTGGGAAAGCAGTGGAAGATGGCCCAAGTCCTTGAGCCCCTGCACCCATGTGGGAGACCCAGAGGAAGCTCCTGGCTTCTGGCTTTGGATTAGCACAGCTCTGGCTGTTGTGGCCAGTTGGGAAGTAAACCAGCAGATGGAAGACCTCTCTCTCTGCCTCTCCTTCTCTCTCTGTGTAACTCTTTCAAGTAAAATAAATAAATAAATTTTTAAAAAAAAATTTTGTTTCATTACACATGCTATCTAATATTTTCTTTTAAGTCAATGATAAACTCAGTGTAGCCCTGAACTTATAATTCTTTAAAATCTTATTGTTTACACATGTGTTCCCACCTTAAAAACACAGAAAATGATGACAGACTAATAGTATGTTAATGATGTATTTCGAAAGGCAGGAGCAAACAACACCGGAAAATTGGCCAGTAAGAATTCTAATGTCTAGTGCATTACAAATATCAGTCCCTCCTCTATGAGATTACATTCTAATGTAATCTCATAATGCTAGACACATGGAGGGTTGTGCTTTGAAAACTCTGGTTTATTAATTTCTTGTAGAAGTAAACTTTTGTTCATGAATTTATGAATTAGTTTAGAACAAGAAAATACACTTTGGTGGGTGGGTGTTTTGCTTCTGGAGTGAGTTATTTTAAATTCCCTACTTTGGTGACAATAGTCCCAGAATGAATATATGCTTAGAGCCACTTCATACTCCTCTTACTAGAAAGAGAATGAGTTATAATTATTTCCATTGTATTCTCTGTTTTCTCAGTTAAAAATATGAAATGTATCAATAAGAACATTTTTTCATTGTAGATTATTAAAGGGAATTTTAGACCATCTAGAAATATCCAAATGGTTGAATGACTCTAAATTGCTTTGAAATGGTCTATTTGGGAATCACTACAGTTAAAACATTATGCACAGTGCCTGGTGAGACTATGATCCACTGGGACACAAATGTCCAGACAATGATGTTCCAGTAGCTCATGCCAAGTCACAGGAGCAGAGTATCGGTGAAGCAGGCAGAATAAACACGACTTTGTTAGAGGCTAGCAAAGGGTGTGCGGATCTCATAAATTATATGGTCCAAAGGTCACTTCCCACTGAGCAGAAGATACTGCAGACGGACAAGATGAGCGCAGGGAGAAGATAATGAGAGAGTAACCTGGATGCAGAGGGGTTGTGCTTTGTTTTCCAGGAATTGTCCATTTTCTGACCTTTTTAGGAAGTGTCATGGTGTCAGGTGTCAGTCTTGGCTCCACACCTGATTCTAGCTTCCTGCTGGTGTACACTCTGGGAGGCAGCAGGTTATGGCACAGGGAACTGGTCCCTGCTACCAACAGGGAAGACCTGGCAGGAGTTTTAGGCTTCTGGCTTTGGCCTGACCCAGCCCTGACATTTGAGGAGTGAATCAGTAGATGGGAGATCTCTGTCTGTTTCTCTGGTTTTCAAATAAATAAGTACTTAAAAAAAAAAACAAGTCTCAGGGCCAGCGCTGTGGTATAGTGGGTAAAGCCACCACCTGCAGTGCTGGTATCCCATATGGGGTGCCGATTCAAGTCCCGTCTGCTCCACCTCCGATCCAGCTCTCTGCCATGGCCTGGGAAAGCAGTGGAAGATGGCCCTACACCCACGTGGGAGACCCGGAGAAAGCTCCTGGCTCCTGGGTCCAGATCAGCTCAGCTCTGGCTTTTGCAGCCATTTGGGGCTGGAAGACCTTTCTGTCTCTCCCTTTATCTGCATCTCTGACTTTCAAATAAATAAAACATATTTTTTAGAGTCTCTAATTTTATAAACAAATGAATCTGGACTTTGTTCCTGGTTTATCATACGGAGTTTTCAAAAGCCCTGGGGATAGGAGCAACAGGAATGTCTTTGTTATGCTAATGAGACATTTAAGGGGTCTTTAGATAGCTCCAGGATAAGGGCTGGTCATCAGAAAAAACGGCCACATGATTAGAGGGCTGGAACTGTCAGGCACCTGGTCCCAAGAGTTGGAGATTGAATTCAATCATATGGTCATTGAATTTATCAGTCATACGTTTATAAAAGAACAGCCAGTATGGGACACAGGCTGAGAGGAGCTTCCTGGTTGATGAAAATGTGGATGTTCTGGGAGGATGAAACACTAGATTCCACTGAGAGGCACAGAAGCCCTAACTCATCTCATAGCCTGCCCCGCTTCCAAACCTTGCTCAACACATTTCTTAGATGTGATTGTTCCTGTGTTGCATCCTTTATTATATGTTTGTATGTATGTATAAATGTAGGTATGTATAGCATTTCCATTAGTTCTGTGTCATTCTAGTGTCCATGAATTCAGACTCAGAAACTGTAAAAGAGCTTCATTTAGAAGCCTTAGGAACTACAATGTGGGAGCCATAAGTCCAGATATTCCTGAATCAGTGTTTTCAGGAGAGCAGGAAAGTGGGAGATTATACGGCCTATTGAATGTTGAGAAGAAACAGGAGCTACAAGAAAAGAATGTATAAACAGAATGGAAATGTCCGGAAACAATTCTTCTGCTTCTTTTTTTTTTTTTTTTTTTTGACAGGCAGAGTTAGACAGTGAGAGAGAGACAGAGAGAAAGGTCTTTCTTTCCGTTAGTTTACCCCCAGTGGCCGATGCGGCCAGCGCTGCACTGATCCGAAGCCAGGAGCCAGGTGCTTCTCCTGGTCTCCCAAGTGGGTGCAGGGCCCAAGGACCTGGGCCATCCTCCACTGCACTCCCGGGCCACAGCAGAGAGCTGGACTGGAAGAGGGGCAATCGGGACAGAATCTGGCACCCAGACCGGGACTAGAACCCCGGGGTGCTGGCGCAGCAGGCGGAGGATTAGCCTAGTGAGCCATGGCACCGGCCACAAGAGCTTCTTGATACATATTGAACACAATTTAATTACCGGTTGCTCAGGTGTGGTCCAGATGTCTATAGTCAAAGGAGTGCAGGTAGCCAAAATTCACATGCTAGGCAGTTCCTAAGTCCTCCTTCTAATAGCCTCTCATCTCTATTTTAAAAACTCTTTCAATGTTGCTGTTACAATTTTCTTCTTATTTTCACACTAGCAAATTATTAAACCCAAAAAAGAGTTTTATGAACCTCCAGATTTGTAACCATGTTAGACAGAAATACTAGCAGCCTGGAGATCCTACTTGGAGCTAGCATTTGAAATAAGGGCAGTCTTGTTGGGGGACCTTGCCCTTTAAGTTGTGGAATTTGATACTAACAGTTATCAGTAGAATTTAGAAACTGTGGTAGACCCAACTCCAGAGGAGATGGCCTATTTGGATACATAAGGAAATGCAAAATAGGAAATATACTAAACATACATTGGCTATTGGTATCTATAATAGTTAAAATGAGAGTAAATGAGAATGCTAGAATGGAAGTTAACTTTGAACCAAGCTCAGACATTTAAGTCTGCGCTATGCCCACTCGTTTTGATCCATCCCCACCCCCACACACACCCCCCCCCCAGAAAAAGGGAAAATCATGCCAGGACAACAGAAAATACCTCTAAGTCTTCTGGTCACCAATAAGACATTCCAAGTAGGGAGAGGGTAAAAACAAGGAACTATTAAAATCAGTAGGTATAGTATGAAGGAACTGTCTCATTGTGTGGATTGCAACTATCAGCTCCCTAAAGAATCTTTACAAAAATGAACTGTGAGAGTGTTTAAGGAAAGTACCTTTGGTTTCCAGTGCTATAGCAAAGAACATGTATGTGTGATAGAGGACTCACAGCTCCCCATGGAACAATCACAGGTGGCTAACCCAGATACAGTAGGTTATTCCAGAAGGTACAGCCAGCATGGTTGCCTGGCTGAAAGCTTATATCACTGTAAAAAGTGTGTTTAGCCTAAAAGGGCATTTACCAGGCCTCCTATAAATGCTGAGTGGAACACCCAGAACAAAGCAGGTAGGCCATGTATGCAAATCATCTGGAAGTGGTCTTATAAAGAGCAAGATATTCATCTACAGAATATGCCTGTTACCGAAGTCTTGGTAAATGCTGTGATTAAGGGGACCCCCTTTTCATCCCATGTAACCTTAATATAGAATTCAACACAGTCTGAGAAGTCTTACTGGATTTGTGGTCTCTGCTTTCTCATGAGAGACTTATAAAAGAATATTGAAGTAATTAACAAGAAAGCAAGGGACAACAGATGGGAGACTCAAAAGACTCATTCTAGCAAGGTAGAAATCTTTGCATGGTTACACAGAGATACGTTTAATAACATGAACACTGATGGAGTTTAAAAAAAGGTCTGAATGCAACACTACAGATGGTTGGGTTGATCAAGGGAATCTCCAGCTCGTTCTCCAATGTTAAAAATACCTTCAAAGTATGCTGTATTTACCTAAGTTTAGAAGAATCTTGAAAATCAAAAAGCAAAGATTATGACCAACTCATCCAAGAATTGCCCAAGGCAATAGATTAATCAAGAAAAAGATTGTCAAAGGGCCAGAGTCCTTAGACTCAATCATTCTCGGAGGACCAAAAGCCTTCTACACATGAATGAGTGAAATACTCAGAGTATTTTGGTGGTACCAGAATCTCTAGATAAAGTCCTAGTGGGGGCCATAAATAGACTGAGATAATATAGAAACCAGAGTTAATGAATTAAGGTGAAAGTTCTGACAAAAAGTGATATATTTAAAGAAGATTAATGTGAAGTGACTGTGATTCTTTACTTGAGTCTTTTATGGGAACGGACATTGTGCCTGACTGGGAAATATCTCCCCTACCTGGTGTAGTAGAACGGAAGGCATGTAAATCTGCCCTTCAAGCCAGATTCCATGGACTTGCCAAATGGGCATGAATAAGATTACCCAAGCCTACACCACAGAGAATAGCTACTGGAATGCTGGTTTGGATCAGTTTTGGTAAAATAGCCGATCAGAAGGATTCACTTCCGGCATCAGAAAGTGATTGGTAACAAGGAGCAGATATCTCAGTGTGTTCCACATGATCACCAGCTGAGTTTATAACATTGGGGAGCTGTAGCAATACAGAGATGGGCTAAATATAGATGTTTCTCTTGCATCTTCTAATGCCAATGAAAACACTAATAAAAACTGTCCTGTCAATGAGACAGAGACTGCAGCTAGATGGCTATGGGACAGAATCCCCAGGTGCAAAGTCTTACACATAGCTGGCAAGTTGGATTGATGCCAGTAGTCCTGGGAGAGTACACATGGGCCCTGACAGGATTAGACACTCTGGACAGGGTTTTGTGTATTCAAGAATAGATGTAAATGCTTAGAATATATAAAAGTACCAGAAGAGGGGATAGGCGTTGTAGCCCTATTGGAGTGCCTGGTTTGAGTCCTGGCTGTTTTGCTTCTGATCCAGGTTCCTGCTAATATGCTTCCTGAGCAGGCAACAGATGATGGATCAAGTACTTGAGTCCCTGCCACCAGTGTGGGAGACAGAGATGGAATTCCCAACTCCTGGCTTTGGCTGACGTAGTTACTTAGGAAGCGAACCAGCACATGAATGATTTCTCTCTCCCTATCTCTCTGTCATTCTGCCTTTCCAGTACATCTTTAAACAAAAAAGAACCAAAAGAGAAGATATCGCATTGATTTTGAATACCTAGATACATTTCTTAAACCAGGGAACACACATTACAGCCCATAATATCCAACAATGGGCAGTGACTTCTCCTCCTCGAGTAAGAGTTTGACAGATAATTGGAATATACATTTGAAATATTAGTTATCTGAAGTGGGAGGAGATAACAGGCATGAAGGGCTGTCTTACATGCCTTCCTGAGTGTTTGCTAAGGGACAACATGATGTGGCCTGAGGGAGTGTCTGCACTGGGGAGTCCTGTGCTTTTCTCATAGATTTGGGGAAGAGGGCTAGGGAGAGTAGCCTATGGTACTGGTATAGCCTGGTACACCTGTGACAGTCTTTCCATGGGGGATAGAAGCTGATATGACTGTACTTTTTTCTCTCTTCCCCACAGTTCTTCAACTTTCCCTTTCCTACCTGATGCAGTGGTTCCAAGACCAAGGCTGCAACTGCATGTGCTAGAAACAGAGATGGTTCCTAAAAAGAAACTGCAACTCTACTTTTAAACTTTATGTCAGACACCTGATAGGTGACTTGTGACTTCACCCGAGTCTTAGTCCATTTTCTGCAGCAATAACAGACTGTTACAGGCTGGATAATTTATAAAGAAAATAATTTTATTTCTCATATTTCTGGAACCTAGGAGGTCCTGTATCAGGGCACCAGCAGCTGGTGAAGGCTTTCGTGCTGCAGCATCAAAGTGTGTGTGCGTGCCTGTGTGTGTGTGTGTGTGTGTGTGTGTGTGTGTAAGAGAGAGAACATAGAAACCAGAGAATACATGCATGAAAGCTTGATTTTATAATTAACCCATTCCAGTGATAACAGCATTATTACAAATTCAGGAGGGCTTTAAAACAGATTTTAAAGGCCTCACCTCCCAATGGCTTCGCAGTGACCACTAAATTTTGACATGAGTTTTTAGAGGACATTCAAACCACAACATCCCATCCGGCAAAAACAGTGACTACAGTCATACTACATAAGTAGAAACAGCCCACTAACTCTGTTTTTATGTAATTCTACCCTAGATAGAAGGGACTAAGAGAGTGGTTCTTGCTGGACTAGTACAATTGTTGTCTATAACTTAGACCAGTACAAAGGACAAACTTAATGTCACTTCCAAATTATAAAAGTTTTCATATAAATGTAGAGAAGTAGGAATAATAGCTAAGAATACAAGAAGGAATAAATAGATTATGCAATGAGGGAATTCCAGTATTCTGTTAATGCTTCAAAGGAAACTCAGAGGAAGCGATGATATTGTCTCTTAGCTCAATTATACCAGCTGCCTGAAAAGGAGAAGCAATGTACTGTTAAGCCCACCCCTGACAAGATCAGATAAATGAAGTCCACAAATTTGAGGGATCTCATTCTCAGAGATGTGTAGGTCAGAGAATATGATGGTGGCTGGACTTCTTATTGGAAACTTGATGGAACTCTAGTAATGTTCCATTATCATTTAACTCTAATTTCTCAGGTTACATCTCTCAAAATATATGTTATTAATACTGGCATTGTTAGTAAGATTATAATACTGATACTGTCACACATGTTGGAAGATTGTGAATGTTGCTGTATCTGTTATACTCAGTCAGGTGATGATGCTTTTGCTATAGAAGATACTGTGATTAAAGGCCAGGGATTGACCTGTGTTACACAGAGAACAGATCTAGTCTTGGGGGTAAGGAAGGAGGTTTCCTGCCACAGATCTCCCAAAATCCTTGCAATTTCCAGTTAAGGGCATCTGTTATGCTAACACAGTAAGTTTTGAGGCAGGGAAGCTAGAGAGTTTCAAGGTGGAGGCTGGCTGATTAGAAGACTGGAATATTAGCCTCTGATCTCTGGGAAGAGGAGAGAAGCTGAGTTCAGCTGCAAAACCAATATTTTAGTCAATTATGCCTATGTAATGAAAGCTTGATTTAAAAAAAAAAAAGGCGGGGGGGAGCTACCTTGTTGGTGAGCACAGTGATATGCTGGGAGGATGACATGACTGCCTTCCATATGAGGGCTGGGAAATACCATGTCCTCTCTACTTCTCTCTACCCCTCCTTTGTACCAAGTCTTGTCCTATGCATCTCTTCCATGTTTCTGAGTTGCATTCTTTTAATAAAATTGTAACTGTAAGTAAAGTTACTCAGTGAGTTCCGTAAATCATTCTAGCAAATGATCAATCTCGAAAGGGTGTCATAGGAACCTCCAAATGTGTAACAAAGTCAGACATAAAAGCAGGTAGCCTGGGGACTCTGGGGAGACTTATGACTCCACTGTCAGCTGGCATCTGCAGAACGGGGGCTTGCTGGGGACCTTGTCCTTGAAATTGTCAGATCTGATGCTAACTCCAAGACTGTCAGAACTGAATAGAATTGTATGATATCAAAATTATTGTTAGAACATATATTTCATTATTTGTTGCCATTTTTATTGTGGTAAAATGTACATAACGAAATTTACCTCTTTTGTCATTTTTATTTAAAATTATACAAGTATATATATTTTAATTAACATACAGTAATTATACATATTTATGGGTAAAATGGGGCATTTCAATTCATGCTTATAATGTGTAATAATCACATCAAGGTAACTGACATTTCTGTCATCTAAGACATGTATTATTTCTTCATGTTGGGAACATTCCAAATTCTACTTATTTTGAAGTATTTGATTAATGGCTGTCATCCATACCTATCTTTCTGTCCTACATTAGAAGTCATTCCTTCTATTCAACTGCACCTCTATATCCATTGATCATCCTCTCTCCATCCCTTTTTCCATCACACTTTCCAGGCTCTGGTAACCATTATTCTTTTATCTATTTCTTTAAGATAAGAGTACCTTCTGTATATAAGTGAGACCATGCACTATTTGTCTTTCTGTGCCTGACTTATAATCACAATAGGCTAATCCTCCACCTTGCGGCACAGGCACACCGGGTTCTAGTCCCGGTCGGGGTGCCGGATTCTGTCCCGGTTGCCCCTCTTCCAGGCCAGCTCTCTGCTGTGGCCCGGGAGTGCAGTGGAGGATGGCCCAAGTGCTTGGGCCCTGCACCCCATGGGAGACCAGGAGAAGCACCTGGCTCCTGCCTTTGGATCAGTGCGGTGTGGCAGCCGCGGCGGCCATTGGAGGGTGAACCAACAGCAAAAGGAAGACCTTTCTCTCTGTCTCTCTTTCACTGTCCACTCTGCCTGTCAAAACAACAACAACAAAACAAAAAACAAAAAACTTGACCCAGACCAATGTCATAAACCATTCTCCCTATATTTTCCTTTAGTAGTATGAAAGTTTGGGGTCTTGGGTCTTGCATTTATGTTTTTGTCCTATTTTGAGTTGCTTTTTCTCTATATAGTAACAGATAAGGGTCTAATTTCTTTGTTCTGCATATGGATACATGGATTTCCAGCATTTTTTGAAGAGACTTTCCTTTCTCCAACATATGTATTTGCTGCTTTTATTCAAAGCCAACTGGTTGAGGCCAACATTGTGGCATAGGCGATTAAGCAGCCACTTGCTACATTAGCATCCCATAACAGAGTGCCTGGACTCCTGGCTCCTCTGTTTCCAATCCAGCTCCCTACTAATGTGCCTGGGGAGGCAGTAGATGATGGTCTAAGTACCTGGGCCCTTGCCATATGTTTAGGAGACCTGCAAGGAGTTCTTAGCTCCTGGCTTCGCCCAGCCCAACCCTGGCTGTCGCACCATTCTGCTTTTCAAAAAAATAAATATTTAAAAAAGACAATTGGCTATAAATACAGATTTATTTTGAGGTTCTCTATTCTGTTCCACTGGTGTATGTGTCTATTTTTATACCACTATCATGCTGTTTTGTTTTATGGTATTGTAGTGTTTTGAACTCAGATATTATAATGATTCCAGCATTGTTCTTGCTCAGGAATGCTTTGAGTATTTGAGGCCTTTTGTAGTTCTATATGAATTTTGTGATAACTTTTCATAGTTCTATATTCTATATTCCTTATTCCTAAAATGTTGGTATTTTGATAGGAATTCTTTGAATTTGTAGATAACCTTGGATAGTATGGACATTTTAATAAGATAAATTATTCCAATCTATGAACATGAATTTCTTTCTACCTTATTGTGCTCTCTTTGTTTTCTTTCATTAGTGTTTTATAACTTTCATTGTACCTAAAAATAAAACTTTTTTTTTAAAAGCAGACAACAAGTAAGAGGAAGAAGAGGAGGTAGGATTAAACTTTTACAGTACTGAAGGAAAAAATATTGCAAGCCAAGAATACTATATCTAGCTAAGCTATACTTATATTTTTAAAAAATTTTTTTTGACAGGCAGAGTTAGAAAGTGAGAGAGAGAGAGAGAAAGAGAGAAGAGAGAGAGAGAAAGGTCTTCCTTCCATTGGTTCACTCCCCAAGTGGCCTCTACGGCCAGTGTGCAGTGCCCATCCAAAGCCAGGAGCCAGGTGCCTCCTCCTGGTCTCCCATGGGGTGCAGGGCCCAAGCACTTGGGCCATCCTCCACTGCACTCCCAGGCCACAGCAGAGAGCTGGACTGGAAGAGGAGCAACCAGGACAGAATCTGGCACCCCAACCGGGACTAGAACCCGGGGTGCTGGCGCCGCAGGCAGAGGATTAGCCAAGTGAGCTGCGGCACCGGCCTAGCTACACTTTAGATATTAAGGAGACATAAAGACATTCTCAAGTAAGAAATGGATCTCATATGGGCATCAGTTCAAGTCCCAGGTGCTCCACTTCCAATCTAGCTCTCTGCTATGGCCTGGGAAAGCAGCAGAATATGGCTCAATTCTTTGGGCCCCAGCACCCACGTAGGAGACCGGGAAGAAGCTCCTGGCTTCTGATCGGCCCAGCTCCTGCCATAGCAGCCATTTGGGGAGTGAACCAGTGGATGGAAGACTTCTCTCTCTGTCTTTGCCTCTCTGTAACTCTGCCTTTCAAATAAATAAATAAATCTTTTTTAAAAAGAAAGAAAAAGAAGATAATGCTCACTTTCACAACCTAATTATGGAATCAACATAACCATGGAAGTCCTAGCCAGAGCAATTAGGAAAGAGAAAGAAATAAGGGCACCCAAATCAGAAAGGACAAAGTCAAATTTTCACTATTGGAGGATGACATGAAAAGCTGCCACAGCTCAGGGCTACTGTTGTGGCGCAGAGGGTTAAGCTATTGCCTGTGACCCTGGATCCCATATGCTCCATTCTGATCTAGCTCCCAGCCAATGTGCTTAGGAAGGCAACTGAAGATGGCCCAAGGACTTGGGACCCTGCCACCCACATGGGAGACTGGGATGAAGTTCCAGGCTCCTGGTTTCAGCCTGGCCTATCCTCGGCCATTGAAATAACTTAAGGAGTAGACCAGAAGATGGAAAACTTCTTTCTCTCTCTGTCTCTTCCTCTCTCTCTGTAACTCTTTCAAAGAAATAATAAAATAAACCTTTTTAAAAAACTGGTTATAACTAGTAAACAAATTCAGCAAAGTTGCAGGATACAAGTTCAACATACAAAAATCTATAGCACTGTTATACTCCAATAGTAAATAATCTGAAAAGAAATAAGAAAGCAATCCTACTTCCAATAACTACAAACAAAATAATAAAATACCTAGGAATAAATTTAACCAAAGAGGTGAAAATCTCTGCAATGAAAACTATAAATCATTGATGAATGAACTTGAAGAGAAATGGAAAGACATCCTGTGTTAATGGATAAGAAGAATCAATATCAGGCCCTGCACCCACACGGGAGACCAGGAGGAAGCACCTGGCTCCTGGATTCGGATCGGCGCAGCACCGGCCGTGGCAGCCATTTGAGGGGTAAAACAATGGAAAAGGAAGACCTTTGTCTCTGTCTCTCTCTCACTGTCTAACTCTGCCTATGCAAAAATAAATAAATATCATTAAAAATGTGCAGACTACTGAAAGTGATTTACAGATTCAATGCAATCGCTATTAAAATTCCAATGACATTTTTCACAGAACTAGAAAAAAATACTACTAGGCAAGAAACAGGAACAATCTAAGTGTTCATTCACTGATGAATGGTAAAAAAAAAAAAAGTGGTACATATGTACAATGGAATACTACTCAGGCATAAAAAGGATGAAATTTTTGTCATTTTTAACAATAGGGATAGAATTGGAAGTCATTATATTAAGTGAAAGCCAAGCACAGAAAGACAAATATCATATAATCTCACTAATATAGAGAGTCTAAATGTGTATGGAACCATAAAAGAATTTGAAGCCAAAGCAATCTTGAATAAAAAAAGAAAGCATGGCATTACACTACCTGACTTTGAAATATATTATATTACACAAAGTTACAGTAATTGAAACAGCACATTACTGGAATAAAAACAGAGCCATAGAGCAATCAAACAGACTGCAGACTCTAGAAGTAAACCCATATATATATAATTCCAACTGATCTTTGACCAAGCTGCTAAAAACATGCATTGGAGGCTGGTGCCGTGGCTCACTTGGCTAATCCTCTGCCTGCGGCACCGGCATCCTGGGTTCTAGTCCCGGTTGGGGCATCGGGTACTAGTCCTGGTTGCTCCTCTTCCAGTCCAGCTCCCTTCTGTGGCCTGGGAGGGCAGCAGAGGATGGCCCTGGGCCCCTGTACCCGCATGGGAGACCAGGAGGAAGTACCCGGCTCCTGGCTTCAGATCAGCACAGCGCCAGCAGTAGTGGCCATTAGGGGAGTGAACCAACAGAAGGAAGATCTTTCTCTCTGTCTCTCTCACTGTCTATAACTCTTTCTCTGTGTCTCTCACTGTCTAACACTGCCTGGCAAAAAAAAAGTGCATTGGAAAAAGAATATCCTTTGTAATAAACGGTGCTGGGGGAAATGGACAGCCACATACAGAGGATAAAACTAGACTCCTATCTCTCACCATGCACAAAAACCAGCTCAGCATGGATTAAAGAACATAAACGTAAAACCTGAAACTCTGAAACTATCTGGAGGAAACACAGGAAAATATTTCAGGATATTGGAATGGGCAAGAATTTTCTAGATTATACCCCAAAACAACAGGAAATAAAAGTAAAAATAGGCAATGGGATCTCATCAAACTAAAAAGCACTTGCATAGCAAAGGAAACAACAGTGACAAAACAATTTGCAGAATGAGATATTTGCAAGCTATACATCTGACTTAGCAGTTAATATCCAGAATATATGAGAAACTCAACTACATCACACACAAAAAAGTTCAACTTAAAAATGGGCAGTAGAGCTAAACAGACATTTCTCATAGGAAGACATGCAAATGGTCAATAGGTACATGAAAAAATTATCAACACCACTAATGATCAAGGAAATACAAATCAAAATTACAGTGAGATACTAGCTCACTCTAGTTAGATTGGCTATATAGTAAAAAGACAAAAGATAAGTATTAGTGAGGATGTGGAAAAAGGGAACCCTTAAACACTGTTGGTAAGAATGTAAATTAGTAGTCATTGTAGAAAACAGTATGGACATTCCTCAAGAAACTGAAAATAGAACTGCCATATCAACAAGTATTCCCATTATTGGGTATAAATATTTAATGGAAATGAAATAAGACTGTTGAAAAGATATCTGGACTCCAGGGCTAGTGCTGTGGCGCAAGGGGTTAATGCCCTGGACTGAAGCATCGGCATCCCATGTGGGCTCTGGTTCAAGACCCAGCTGCTCCATTTCTGATCCAGCTCTCTGCGATGGCCTGGGAAAGCAGTAGAAGATGGCCCAAGGCCTTGGGTCCCTGCACCCATGTGGGAGACCTGGAAGAAGCTCCTGACTCCTGGCTTTGGATCGGCACAGCTCCAGCCATTGCGGCCAGTTGTGGAGTGAACCATTGGATGGAAGACCTCTCTCTCTCTCTCTCTGCCTCTCTTCTCTCTGTGATAACTCTGACTTTCAGATTAATAAATAAATCTTAAAAAAAAAGAGATATCTGACTCTCTTATGTATTGTAGCACTATTCATAATAGGCAAGAAACAGGAACAATCTAAGTGTTCATTCACTGATGAATGGTAAAAAAAAAAAAGTGGTACATATGTACAATGGAATACTACTCAGGCATAAAAAGGATGAAATTTTTGTCATTTTTAACAATAGGGATAGAATTGGAAGTCATTATATTAAGTGAAAGCCAAGCACAGAAAGACAAATATCATATAATCTCACTAATATAGAGAGTCTAAAAAAAGATAACCTTATAGAAGTTAAAACTATAACAGTGGTTACCAGAGGCTGGAAAGAGAATGGGGAAGGAGAAAGATTGATAGATGGTACTAGGTTACAGTTAGATAGTAGTTAGAAGTCCTAGAGTGATACTGTACAGTATGGTGACTATAAAAATGTTTATTATGGTAAATATTTTTTAAAGACAAACAAATTAGAAGGTAGGGCTTTGGATATTTTCACCCCCTACAAATTTTAAATGTTTGAAGGGATAAATACATTTACTCTGATTGAACATTACACAATGTTCAGATATAGCAAAATATCACATTTTACCCCATAAATAGGTACAATTTTGATATGTCTGTCAAAATTCATTTAATAAAAATATTCTAAAATGTTTATTTGGGAACAAATAATAGTATTCATTGTATGCATCTACATGAACTTTCTGAAGACATCTAGTATACACTTAAACTTACCCTGTAATGTACCATTTCAGAAAATGGACCTGTGGACGGCCTTCTTTGAGTTATTGTTAAAAAACTTTTGTGGCAGTTGGCATCCTGCATAGCAGGTGAAGTCACTGCCTGCAATGCTGGCATCCTATATAAGTTCTGATTTGTGTCCCAGCTGTTCCACTTCCAATCCAGCTTCCTGCTAATGGCCTAGAAAAAACAGCAGAAGATGGCCCAAGTGTTTGGGCCCCTGCCACCCATGTGGGAGACTTGGAAGAAGCTCCTGGCTTCAGCCTGGCCCAGTGCTGGCTATTGTGGCCATCTGGAGAGTAAACCAGTGGATAGAGGATCTGCTTCTCTATTTCTTTCCCCCTTTCTTCTCTCTCTGACTTTCAAAATAAATTAATAAAAAAATTTTTGTGGTAATAACTTAGGGACATACTACATTAAGACTAGTCAAAGAGGCCAGCGCCACGGCTCAATAGGCTAATCCTCCACCTAGTGGTGCCAGCACACCGGGTTCTAGTCCCGGTCTGGGCGCAGGATTCTGTCCCGGTTGCTCCTCTTCCAGGCCAGCTCTCTGCTGTGGCCAGGGAGTGCAGTGGAGGATGGCCCAAGTGCTTGGGCCCTACACCCCATGGGAGACCAGGAGAAGCACCTGGCTCCTGCCATCGGATGAGCGCGGTGCGCCGGCCACAGTGCGCTGGCCACGCCAGCCATTGGAGGGTGAACCAACGGCAAAGGAAGACCTTTCTCTGTCTCTCTCTCTCACTGTACACTCTGCCTGTCAAAAATAAAATAAATAAATAAATAAATAAGTAAAAGAATTTCATTCTTTTGTAAGGCTGAATAATATTCTCTTGCATGTATATACCGTATTGGTTTATTCATTCATGTGTTGATGAACATTTAAGTTGTTTCCCCCTTTTGTATTCAAATAACGATGTCAGGAACTTTGGTGTACAGGTAATTCTATTGTTAGACACTTTAATGAGCCATCCTCACAAATTTTTATTATATACATAAAGTTTTGGAGGCACATGAAAATTAATTACAGAGGTCAAATGAAAATTAATGATAACAAACATTTAAAGAGTCCAATGTTTTATCAGCATTAACATTTATTCAAGAACAAAGTAATGGAAAAAACTGGAGGGTAATCAACAATATATAGGTATATTACAAGTATATAGTAATATTTTGCTAATTATTGAACTAGAAAAATATAAAAGATGAAATTTTATAAATTATTTTGTGCTTAATCTTTCTGAATGTCCTTTTAGAATTAAATTTGCAGCAAGTGCTTATTCTTATTTACAGAATATGACTTTTTCTTTAGCAACAAAAACATGCTTATCTTTGGTTAATCAGAATTAATTTTAAAAGACAAAAACTTCTTACAGGTTAGCATGACATTTAGTGTTTCAGACCCATGGTCTTGTTGGCCTGGCCACTTGATGATCGCTCTCGTTCTTTAGTAATTTCTAGCTCAATTTTGGCTTTGATTTTGTCCCAATCTATTTGGAGCTGTAATAGAAGAAAACAACATGGTTATACAGTATTAGATATTTTTGTTAAATCTGAAGTAACCAAATGTAACATAAACAAAATGTATGACTTCGAAAACGTTAGAAAAAATTCAGAGAAATAAGGAGGAAGAAGGTGGGTGCTTGGTGCAGCGGCTCAGGCTTTTGGCACAATGGTTACGACACTACTTGAGAATCCCCACATCCCACATTTTGAGTGTCTGAGTTTGAGTCATAGCTCCATTTCAGATTCTGGCTTCCTGCTAATGCTCATCCTGGGAGACAGCAGGTGATGGCTCAAGTACTTTGATCCCTGCCACCCAATTGGGGGACTCGGATTGAGTTTCAGGCTCTCAATTTGGCCTAACATAGCCATGGGTATTGTGGGCATTTGGGGAATGAACCAGTGTCTGGAAGATCTTTCTCTCTCACTGTGTGTGTGTGTATGTGTGTGTGTGTGTACTTTCAAAAAAATTAAAATAATAAATTTTTTAAAAAGACTAAAGAATACTAAAAAACATGAAATAGGTTTAATAATAAGACCAAAGAATGATTGGTCATATGTAACAAGCAGTAAAGATACTCCTTGTGATCTGAAAGACCAAAATCTTAGGGCCAGCATTGTGGTGCTACGATAAAGTTGCCACCTGTGAGATCAGCATCCCATAAGGGTGCTGCTTCAAGTCTTGGTTACTCCACTTTTCAATCTAGCTCCCTGCTAATGTACCGAGGAAAGCAGCAGAAGATGGCCCAAGTGCTTGGGTCACTGCACCCATGTGGAAGCTCCTGGCTCCCAGCTTCAGCCTGGCCCAGCCCCAGTCATTGTCATTTTATTTATTTGAAAGGCAGGGAGATGGAAGGTCTCTATCTCTTTGTTTCTCCCTTTCTCTTTGTAACTCTGCCTTTCAAATAACTTTTTTTTTTCTGTGTATAAAGAGAATTGAAAATGAATCTTGATGTCAATGGAAGGGGAGAGGGAGTGGGAAAGAGGAGGGTAGCGGGAGGGAGGGTAGTTGTGTGGGGGGGAGCCATTGTAATCCATAAGCTGTACTTTGGAAATTTATATTCTTTAAATAAAAGCTTTATATTAAAAAAAAAGGTCAAAATCTATTTACGGCTGTTTATAAAAATGCTCACCTAAACAGTCCCATGGAACCTTTGGATTCTGCACAATTGCTCGGGGACAAGGCAGGAGAGAGGAAGACTGCTCTCCTCCAAACGAGAAAAAATGGACAGGGCACTGGCCACCAAGCCGTGTTTCGAATAGGCCAGACCTTCATGTCTTATATATTGAGGTTTCCCTGGAGATGCCCAGTTATGAGGAAGCATTGGGCTATATTAGCTTCCCCTGAGCATATTCTAAAAAAGTACATTTTTGTAATAACAAAGTAACCCAAAGACACCACAGTGATGACAGTGATGAAGGGGCTGGTGCTGTGATGTAGCAGGTTAAGCCCCAGTCTGTAATGCTGGCATCCCATATCAGGGTGCTAGTTTCAGTCGTGCTGTTGTGCTTCTGATCCAGCTCCCTGTTAAGGTGGCCAGGAAAGCAGTGGAAGATGGTCCGAGTATCTGGTACCCTGGCCCCTCTGTGGGGCTTTGGGGTGGATTCTAGGCTCCTGGCTCGGCCTGGCCCAGCCCTGACCATTGCAACCATTTGGAAAGTAAACCAAAGGATGCAAGATCTGTTTTTTTCTCTGTGTCTCCCTGCCTTTCAAATAAATACAATGAATCTTAAAAAATAAACAATGATGAAGAGTCATCAGAGGAAGCAGAATAACAAAATGCCAACATTTTTGTACTTGCTTCTCTTCTATATGACGTAGCCTCCTTCCTCTAGTCCAGCGGTACTCCTACATTCATGAGATTTGATGTTAGGAATGGACTCTGTCTTGAGTTCCATGAGTAATTTCTTTAGGAATACACATTCTACCACTTAACAAAGTTTAAAGATCACTTATGTAGAAAATGTGTGTCCTCTCTGAGTCAAGACAATGGAAAACTTGGATCCTGGATTAAACCAACTCTCCTTTACTAAGAAATATACACAAACTCCTGTGACTGAACCAAACATGAAGAGGTTTTCACTTCCATGAATGGGAGTTGTATGGAATAGGTGAGTAGTAAACCTTATTGAGGTACACTGCTGCTTGAACAGATTTAAATAACTGAGAAATTAATTTAACTTTAATAGGATTTTAGACTTTTATTAAGTATTTAGTTTTTTATTGCAATTCCTAAATCTAAATCTCTGTGAAGTAACTTGTGGGCATTTTTGGTCAACTTTTTTAAAAATAACAATTCCACATGTTTATCTATAACATGTAAAATAGATGAAGTAACAGAAGAATTCCTTTTATGCTAGAAGATAAATGTCTAGCTAGGATGCAAGTAACAGCTCATTGAAAAGCAGAACAAATGTTAAATTATTTGAAAGACTCATTTTTCAATCAGGCCAAAACTTGGTATTTTTTAAATGGTTAAACACTCATCTCTATGTCTAACAAAACACTTGCAGAGAGGAATGCAAAACTTGATGAATGTCTTGGCCTTCTTCCAGCTTTAAATTGACTTATATATGTTTCTCAAATCAATCACAATAAAATCATATATTGATGGTAAACTGAACAACTGCTGCTCTGAAGTCTGTCAAGTAAACTGATGACATTTATATTTGTTATAAAACAAATGGGAATGTCAGTTGATAGCTATCCTACTGAAAATAAGTGTTCTGCTCTCACTTTGGCATTTATTCAGTTTTAGAACAGTGCTCTACAAATAATTTAGTCCTTGAATTAGAATAATTTTAATAGTAGGTGTTAGGTAATGATGTTCTCTGACAGCTGTCAAGTAACTTTTACATTAAGGCTATCCTTTTCTATTACAGTGAGTGCCAATACTATTTGGCAGTTTTTATTCTAATCCCCAGTTAATTCTTATTCATATAGGAGCAATTTCAAAATCATACCAAAGACTCTCCATCCATTACCCCATCTCTCTACTCTCAACTGAAAATTAGCTTCCTAATCCATAGAGAATATACAGATGATCCCTTGACTAAGATGGAGTTACATCCCAATAAATCCATTGTAAGATGAAAATATCCTAAGTCAAAAATGCATTTAATACTTTTATACTTAACCTACCAAATGTCAGAGCTTAAAAACATGGTATGAAACTACATAATTTTAAAAGTATGTAGGAAAGTGGAATTAAAAGGTAAGTATTAAAAGGTAATATCTTTTTTTACCCTCAAGATCAAGTGATTGACTGGAAGCTGCAGCTCACTGCCACAGCCCAACAGTATGAGAGAATACTGTACTGCAAATTGCTATCCCAGAAAAAGAGGAAAATTCAAAACACAGTTTCTACTAAGTGTGTATTGCTTTCACATGACCATAAAGACAAAAAAGTTATGTTGAACCATCGTAAGTCGGAGACATCTGTAGTGGCCATCAAGCATGAATTCCTTTAGTTTTCCTGCTTTGCACTCACAAACTTACTTAGATTTATACCCATGTTTATCTCTTTTCCTTCTGCCTCAGGCCACCTTCTTCACATATGTACCTGATCCATCTTGTCAATTCAACTGTGACATTTGCCTTCAAGTATTACTCATTCAATTTCCTTCTCCTCACTGGCTCCTTCTCACTGACCTTGCCTGTCTATTCTGTCTCCTTGAAAGCTATGATTCTTCATTTTTCACATTCCTGATTCTCATTCTCACCCAGACCAGTGTAATAAAACTATGTTCCCACTATACAAAATTTTAACTAAACAGGCTAGCATTGTGGTGCAGCAAGTTAATCTGCTGTCTGTATTGTCAGCATCCCTTATAGGTACTGGCTGGAGTGCTGGCTTTTTTTCTTTTTTGATTCATTCTTTAACTAGATTAATGGCATCCCCATATACCTGTTGTCCACACTAGAAATGTTTAAGTCATTTTCAAATGTCTTACCTTGCCTCTCCACCTCTACTCCTACTCCTAACCACAACTGTTCTCTTATTTTTACTAGAGCATATTTTCTTTGCTTTTTAAAAAAAATATATTTATTTATTTCTTTGGCAGACAAAGTTGCAGAGGCAGAGGCAGAGAAAGAGAGAGGTCTTCTACCCACTGCAATGGCCAGAGCTGGGCCAATCCAAAGCCAGGAGCCGAAACTTCTGGGTCTCCCACTTGAGTGTAGGGGCCCCAGCACTTGGGCCCACATTCTACTGCTTTCCCAGGCCATAGCAGAGATCTGGATCAAGTGGAGCAGCCAGGACTTGAACCAGTACCCATATTGGATGCTGGCACTGCAGGCAGTGGTTTTACTGGCTACACCACAGCAGCGACTCCTATGACATATTTTCTTACATGAGCCTTACCCTTTCCACAGTGTGTTTATTATAGTAACTTCTTGACTGATCTCCTAATTACCACCCTTACCTCTAATCTATTTCTCACATCTGAAGTTATCTTCTAATCATTCTCTTGATCATAAATCTCTAAATCTTATTGCCTTTATTATTAATCCATTCTCTCATTACATTACTAAGATGCATCAAAATCCTGTTCTAACCTGTATTCAATCACCCAAGATGCAGGGCAGTCACTCAGGATTCCTCTCCATTCTTTTTTTTTTTTTTTTTGACAGGCAGAGTGGACAGTGAGAGAGAGACAGTGAGAAAGAGAAAGGTCTTCCTTTTTCTGTTGGTTCACCCTCTAATGGCCGCTGCGGCTGGCGTGCTGCGGCCGGTGCACCGCGCTGATCCAAAGCCAGGAGCCAGATGCTTCTCTTGGTCTCCCAAGTGGGTGCAGGGCCCAAGCACTTGGGCCATCCTCCACTGCACTCCCGGGCCACAGCAGAGAGCTGGACTGGAAGAGGGGCAACTGGGACAGAATCCGGCACTCCGACCGGGACTAGAACCCAGTGTGCCGGCGCCGCAGGCGGAGGACTAGCCTATTGAGCCGTGGCACCAGCCACCTCTCCATTCTTTCAAGACCTCAAATATTTCTCTTGCTATCCTTTCCTTTAACTATCAAAATTTCAAGATAACTTCTTGGGAATTTTTAAATTTCTCATTTGTTTCTAGGAATTAAGATTTTAAAAGGGAAATGTGATCATGTTACTTGGCTTCCCATTATTATGTCCTAACTTCTTACATATAGGACACCTAGAAAAGCTTAAACTGAGCAATAAATATACTACTTATGGTAATTTGCATCTGTGTAAATTTCACAGAAATACAGAATTGAAAACTTGTGATTTAATGGGTTAATTTGCCCTATGAAACCCTCTAGTCAATCTCTGTTGTGTTCATTCTTTCTTACTTCAGAGCTTTTCCTTTGCCTAGAACAGGTGTATCCCACCACCCTGTCCCAACCCCCCAGTTAATTTCTACTAGTCATCTTTTACAGCTCAACTCAAATATCATTTGCTTTGCTTGGGAAAGTCTCCACTAACTGCCACACCCTAAGACAAGCTCCCTATTAAAAAAAATCTTAAGGTACCATGTATACCTCCCTTCAAGGCAATTATCACAATTGAAATTAACAAATAACTATATAACTGTCACCTCATTTAAATATAAACTTCTTGATGTCAGGGCCAGGGTCTGTCTCATTTACTTTTATATACCAGAAACCAAGGAAAGAACACTGTCTTCAGGAGGCATTTAATAAATATTGAATGAATAAAGAGAAATGGGCTGGCATTTGACATAGTGGTTAAGACACTGCTTCAGATGCCTGTATCCCGTGTCTGAGAGCCTGTGTCTGGGATTCCAGCTATCTGCTAATGAACACTCTTAAGTGGCAGCAGGTGATAGCTCAAGTAGTTGGGTACCTTCCACCAATATGAAAGACCCAGAGTGAGTTCTGGGCTCCTGGCTTCAGCCTGGCCCAAACTGCTGTTCTGGACATGTGGTGGTGGTGGTGGTGGTGGGGTGGGTAAGCAATGGATGGGAGATCTCTGGCTGTTTCTGTCTCTCTTCCTTTCAAATAAATTTAAAAAAAATTATTTTTGGACAGGCAGAGTGGACAGTGAGAGAGACAGAGACAGAGACAGAGAGAAAGGTCTTCCTTTGCCATTGGTTCGCTCTCCAATGGCCGCCATGGCCAGCGTGCTGCGGCCGGTGCACCGCGCTGATCCGAAGGCAGGAGCCAGGTGCTTTTCCTGGTCTCCCATGCAGGTGCAGGGCCCAAGGACTTGGGCCATCCTCCACTGCACTCCCGGGCCACAGCAGAGAGCTGGACTAGAAGAGGGGCAGCAGGGACAGAATCCGGTGCTCCGACCGGGACTAGAACCCAGTGTGCCGGCGCCACAGGCAGAGGACTAGCCTGTTGAACCGCGGCGCTGGCAAATCAATAAAATTTTAAAAGATAAATAATTTCCCAGCAAATGAGTTACTACCTGAAAATTCATTACTATTATAAGGCCTGAAAACGTACAATGCAGTTCAAGTAGTAGCAATGCCTACAGACTCTTCTGGATCATCTTCAAAATTCAATACTTTCTCAAGTTCTGCTTCTGGGTTTGATGTTTTTAACTGTGCTTTTTTTTCCCCTCCTGGTGTAATGTTCAAAGCATTTTCTAGACTTTCTACTTTTTTTCTTGCACAGAGCAATATACAAAAGACTGAGTTTATTCCTTGAGTAAATTTTATTTATCAAACTTATAACGTATTTTATAAGAATTTACTGAGCATCACTGTAGATCAAATACAATGACTCTAAATAACAGAGCTCTTAGAAGACAATATACCTTGAATGAATGGCAGATTTCCATATTTTAAATTAGAAATGCCAAATAATATTTTATGGCTTATAAACATGAATGTATATTAAGTTTCTCTTATGGGTAGATTACTTTCACTTACACATTTTCACACAGTAGACAATGTGAACCCACCAGTATTCACCAAACATTTAGAATAAATTTCTCAGTGTTATTTTAAAATGATATTTCTTCATTTGATTCTTACTTCTGAAATTCACAACTTTGGCAATGAGAGGGAAGTATGGATGACAGATCATGACTGGATTATAGACTTACATGAAACCAAAAGATCAGCAAGCAGTGCAGATATCCTCAGAATCAATGGTTTTAGGTAAAATTTTATCTCAGTAGTGGAAATTTTTAAGTAAAAAATATTTTCATCTTAAAGTTCTGTTTTATGATTTTTAGTTAACATCCAAATGATATTTATGAAGAAAAAAAGTAGGAAAATAGAACATAATGCTATAAGAGTCAATCTATATTGTTTGAGAATGAAAAAAAAAATACCAAAGATAGCCATGTTGTTCTGATTATCCAACCTTGGAAATTTCTGCTACTTTTAGTCTATTATTTGTTCTGTTCAATTTTTACATGTAGCAAGTACATTTAGGTAGGCACTTTTTTGAGGCACAAACAAGCTCCCTAGAATTCTATGATGATAAAGTATGCACTTTCTGGACAGTGCCTTCTGTGCTTACGTATTTCCCCAGGAGTAAAAGGCGAAGTTGGAAGAAGACAAAATGCAGGAGTTAGAATATTTCTATCTCAGCCATTTACATTACTTACCTAAAAATATCAAATAGTACCAACTTAATACATAGTGAATATTATGAGTTAAGTCATGGCTGTGAAATTTTGAAAAAAATTTAAATTATAATCATAAAATCAAAATAAGTTTATACAATAATAAGGCAGAAAATTCTTTCAGAGATTATTGTATGAATCATTCATTTTTTGTCTTGTTAAGAACAAAACTTCAAATATTTATATAGCATATGCATTATTATAAAATAGTGTATAATACTTACACCTTCTGCATACTGCAAGTATCGTTTATTAGTTTCCTGTTTACCAAATGTCTCCAAAAACTTTTGACGGTAAGCAAGAACTGTATCAACATGTGTTTTGTATTTTATGGCCAATTCCAGTGCCCTAAAATGAGAAATAAAGCATATTATTTATATTGCTTATGTCAGACTCTATGGAGAGTAGCTCGGAGTTGAGACTAGAGCAAATTATTGGCCTCTGCTTATCCTACAATAAGGAAGGTCATTTTCTACCTTATCCAGCTTATAAATTCCAGGTACTTCAAAGGTCAGATCAAAGATGACCCCTTCTCCTTACCCAGCTCTCTTGTAGAAATAGATCACCATTACTTTATCTTTGCCTCATATCATTTATACAAACTATTATATAGAACTGCTTACAACGTATTATAATTATTATTTATGAGCTCGCTCCTCCACTAGATTACATATTTACTGAAGGAAGATACAAGTTTCATTTTTGTTTGGTGAGTACTCCAGAGTGCATAAGTGGTAAATATTCATTAAATTTTTTTAAAGAATTTATTTATTTGAGAGGTAGAGTTACAGACAGAGAAGGAGAGAGAGAAAGGTCTTCCATCTACTGGTTCATTCTCCAAATGACTGCAATGGCCAGAGCTTAGTTGATCTGAAGCCAGGAACCAGGAGCTTCCTCCAGGTATCCCACGTGGGTGAAGGGACCCAAGTACTAGGGCCATCTTCCACTGCTTTCCCAGGCCATAAGCAGAGAGCTAGATCTGAAGAGGAGCAGCCAGGACACAAACCAGTTGCCCATATGGGATGCCAGCACTGCAGGCAGAGGCTTAGCCTACTATACCATGGCGTAGGCCCCTCATTAAATTTTTATATCAATATAAAATTCAAGTGGATGAACTTTCCCACATTATAAGTGGTTCAATTATCTTGACCATTTTTACAAGTCTATAATGTATTTATAGAATTAAAAAATGATATCTTAATGCTACTACTAGAGCAAATAGAAAATTTTATAAAAATAATTGAAAAGAAAGAAAAGTCTGACAAAATGTCTTTTATCATTTGAACCTTAGAAAATATAGCCAGTCAATGTCATTTTTCTTTATGCCTAAGTTATTTTTAAAGTAATATTTACATAGAAGATGTAAACTAAATGAATCACTGAAAAGAGTGGTATACCATCAAAGATACAGAACTTATACATTGATGAAAATTATAGGGAAATTAAAAGATTAATCCTCAGTTCCAGGCTATTTCACCTGTAGGTTCTAGACAGTGTGAACATCTCAGTTGCTGCAATCCTGTATACAATGCATATTAGGAATTTTCAGTAAGAAAAGTTGGCTCATTCTTATTATACATTGAATTACCTTTCTTTTTTTTTTTTTTTTTTTGACTTTTTTTTTTTTTTTTTTTTTTTTTGACAGGCAGAGTGGACAGTGAGAGAGAGAGACAGAGAGAAAGGTCTTCCTTTTGCCATTGGTTCACCCTCCAATGGCCGCCGCGGACAGCGCGCTGCGGCCGGCGCACCGCGCTCCTCCGATGGCAGGAGCCAGGAGCCAGGTGCTTTTCCTGGTCTCCCATGGGGTGCAGGGCCCAAGCACCTGAGCCATCCTCCACTGCACTCCCGGGCCACAGCAGAGGGCTGGCCTGGAAGAGGGGCAACTGGGACAGAATCCGGCGCCCTGACCGGGACTAGAACCCGGTGTGCCGGCGCCGCAAGGCGGAGGATTAGCCTGTTGAGCCACGGCGCCGGCCTGAATTACCTTTCTAATAATCAAACTAAGCTAAGTCTCTGTGTGTGCTGACAAATGGGAGAATTGAAAGAGATATCAAAGACTTCACATGAAAATTATGAATGTAAGTCATATATAATATAAGTCTTTCAGAGGAAAAAAAAAAGCATAGGTGAAAGAAAATGTAAAAGTAAAAAAAATAGAGAAACAAAAATGGAAGATAAAAGAAGGCAAAGAGCAATTCACAGAGGCTCCAAGGAGGAGAAACCAAAGTAAAGATCCCTCAGTCCATCTAGCTCTCCTATATAATCGTTCATATATCCCTAAAGGCTCTGACTGGGGATGTATGTGAGTGGCGACTCTGGGGAGCAAACCCTTTGGCACTTTAGAAATTCCATTTTCCCTCTTTTTTATGATTGTATATAATGGGGGAAGAAGAGTTTGACAGCCCAAAGCAAAGTCTTCTAAATGGAGAGTATATGAGCAACCTCTCTGGGGTGGGGCTTTCCAAAAACTCCGAAGATACTTTGGTAATGAACACCAACACAGTGAATTATGTAGAAAGGATAGAATATTTTGTCTAATCCTAAATTGAGATGCTAGATCCTAAGTTTTACCTGTCATAAATTTCTTCTACTACTTATTATAATAAAGCTGGTATTAGTTATCTGGTTAAAGAGCAATGGTTAAAGGTAAACATTCAAATATTGTGTAATATTTTAAACGTTTTCTAAAAGCACACACTGAGTAAAAAATGTTTCTTTACCATATTTAGGAGGGAACTTACTCCAAATTATATAAGACTTTTGAGAACAGTATGTTTCTAGTTTTAAAATGGTTATTTGGCAACCAAACAAATGTGACATTAGATTCTAGGGCTGGAATAAGTCCGTGTAGTTTAAATAGAAGTAAGTTACATAAAAATGTTATAATTTCAAAATGTGATCTTTTGCATAAGTTGAATAAAGCAAAATCACATTAAGTGATCTGCTGAAGATCAAAATTTATTTTTATTAATGCTTATATATGGCATTTCTTTACTTATCTAGAGATTTTCGTTTCTACCTCTCTTAATTTCAGATTTTGGGAGATGACTATCACCAAATGTCCAAAGCTGATGTCAGGCAGATAACTTGCTTGCCTATATCTCTTTAAGAGCTGCATTTTACTGAGTTGTAGCTCATTATCAAATTCAAATAGGAAAACAGAAGCACAAACCAGAAATGCTGCTTCTCAACTAAAATAACACATATGAGAAAAAAAAATCTGTTCCCTTCAAGAAGTTCAAACAAATACAGAAATTCATGGATTTTAAAAGTAATCTAGGGGGCCGGTGTCGTGGTGCAATAGGTTAATCTTCCGCCTGTGGTGCCGGCATCCCCTATGGGCGCCGATTCTAGTCCCAGCTGCTCCTCTTCCAATCCAGCTCTCTGCTGTGGCCTGGGAAAGCAGAAGATGGCCAAATTGCTTGGGCCCCTTGCACTTGCATGGGAGACCAGGAAGAAGCTCCTAGCTCCTGGGTTTGGATCGGCTCAGCTCTGGTCATTGCGGCCATTTGGGAAGTGAACCAATGGAAGGAAGTGAAATAATAAAAGAAAACTTCCCTACTTTGGAGAAAGAAAGGGACATCCAAGTAAGGGAAGCACACAGAACTCCTAGTAGACATTACCAGAAAAGATCTGTACAACAACACATTATAATCAAACTCCACAGTAAAACATAAAGAAAAGATTCTGAAATGTGCACTAGAGAAATGCCAGATTAATTTAGGAGGATCTCCAATTATAAATAAATAAATTGAAAATAGATCTCAGTAAAAAATAAGAGCGAGAATATGAGAGGTAGGAGGACATTTGCAACTGTAAAGCTGTATAGTTCTGCATATATTCCTATGGACTTACTTCTAAGGGTACACTTTAAAACTTGCCAAGGGACTCCAAATCCCGTTAAACTTGGTAGTAAAAATGTCATGTTAATTGTTAAAGTGATCATATTAAATGTTAAAGATATAGAGTTGGTCTTGTGTGAATAAAGTTAATTGAAAATGAATCTTAATGGAGAATGGGACTGGCAAAGGGAGGAGGAGGAAAAGGAGGAGGGGTGGGGTTGCGGGTGGGAGGGCTGATATGATGGGAGGGATAACTATATTCATAAAGTTGCACTTATAAAATTTGTATTCCTTAAAAATGATTTTAAAAAATGTTAGCTATTATTATTAAAAAGTAGCAAGCCATTGTAATTTTTAACAAAACTATTTTCTCCCAGATAGGTATGTGTAAAAAAAAAAAGAAAGAAAGCAATTTACAGATTTAATGCACTACCAATCAAAATACCAAGGACATTCTTTTCAGATTGAAATTCATATGGAAACACAAGAGACCCCAAATAGCTAAAATAAACTTATACATCAAAAACAAAACCAGAAGAATCACCATACCAGATTTGAAGACATACTACAAGGCAGTTATAATCAAAATAGCCTGGTATTGGTACAAAAATAGATGGATAGACCAATGAAACACAATAGAAACACCAGAAATCAATCCAAGTATCTACACTCAAATTATATTTGACAAAGGAGCTAAAACCATCTCTGGAGCAAGGACAGTCTCTTCAATAGATGGTGCTGGGAAAACTAGATTTCCACATGCAGAAGCATGAAACAAGACTCCTACCTTACACTTTACACAAAAAGCCACTCAACATGGATTAAAGACCTAAATCTACGACCTGATACCATCAAATTATTAGAGTACTTTACGGAAATCCTGTAAGACATTGGCATAGGCAAAGAGTTCTTGGAAAAGACCCCAGAGGCACAGGCAATCAAAGCCAAAATTGACAGATGGGATTATGTCCAATTGAGAAGCTTCTGTACTGCTAAAGAAACACTTAGCAAAGTTAAGAGGCAACTGGCAGAATGGGAGAAATTATTTGCAAACTATGGAACTGTTAAAGGATTAATAACCAGAATACATAAAAGATCAACAAACTCAACAACAAAACAAACAACCCAGTTTAGAAATGGACAAAGGACTTAGATATTTTTCAAGAGAGGAAATTCAAATAGCCAATGGACACGTGAATAGATGTTCAGGATCACTAGCCATCAGGGAAATGCAAATCAAAACCACAGTGAGGTTTCACCTCACCCCAGGTAGAATGGCTTTCATGCAGAAATCAGCAGACAAGAAATGCTGGTGAGGATGTGGGGAAAAAGGTACCCTAATCCACTGTTGATGGGAATGAAAACTGCTAAAGCCACTATGGAAGACACTATGGAAATGCCTCAGAAATCTGAATACAGACCTACTATATGACCCAGCCATTTCACAGGAAATGAAATCAGCATATAAAAGAATTATCTGCACCCCCATGTTCATTGCAGCTCAATTCACAATAGCTAAGAGATGGAATCAACCTAAATGCCTGTCAACTAAAGACTAGATAAAGAAATGGGATATGTACACCAAGGAATACTACACAGCAGTAAAAAAAATTAAATCCTGTCAATAGGAACAAAATGGAATAAACTGGAAAGTAACAAAATGGAATTAACTGGAAAACATCCTATTTAGTGAAATAAGCCAGTCCCAAAGGGACAAATACCATATGTTCTCCCTGACCTGTGATAACTCATAGAGCACAAAAAGACAATCAGTTTGAGAAGCAATGACTTAAACAGCCCTTGTCTTGACTGTTGAGGAACAGTTTTTTTTTTTCCATACTATTTGTTGAACTCTACTTAAGAGTTAAACATATATGTATAAAATCAACTGAAAATAGATTTCAGTAAAAAATAAGAGTGGGGAATAAGAGAGGGAGGAGGAAGAGGGGTGGGAGTATGAGTGGGAAGGCTGGCACGATGGGAAGAATCATCATGTTCCTAAAGTTGTAATTATGAAGTATATGAGGTTTGTAACTATAAATCTGTATAGTTCTGCATGCATTCCTACAGACTTACTTCTAAAGGTACAGTTTAAAACTTGCCATGGGATCCCAAATCCCCTTAAGCTGGATGGTAAAAATACCATCATAAGTGTTAAAGTGATCATACGGAAAGGATTAAGTGTCTGGTAATAATAATATAATTAAAAAGGAGTGAATGCTCCAACATGGGAAGCAATCCACACAGCAGACTCACAGAATGATAATCAGCCCTTAAGGCATTCTAGTCTGGCTGAAAAGCCTACGAGGGCATTTCAGGCATGGAAAGCCAAGAAACTTTGGTAAAAAAATGTCCTACATGAAGGACCTTGGTGGGTGAGGCCACTGTAGAAAGAAGTGGTCATCAAAGAAGTAGATATTTTTCTCTGAAGGGAGGAGAGAACTTCCACTATGCTTATGGCCTAGTTTAAATACTGAAGGAGTTTGTGGTTTCCATACCCTAGGCAGGTCATGTCAAGAGCCTCAGGTTATCACTGATGTCATACATAAGAGTGTTAATTGTTAAATTAACAATAGGAGTCAGTGACTGTGTACTAATTTCCCATGCAGGACTTCTGTCCTCAAAGAATTGTATTATAATTATGTGTAAATGCTTGCAAAAGATGTATCATTCTTGGATGCTTCTTTAAATTTAAGTAAGTTTCTAAAAAAAAATTAAATTTCAAGATGCAATGACTTTGAACAGCCCTTTTTCTCAACTGTTGAGGAACAACTGTTTTTTTTCTCGTGCAAATTATTGAACTCTTTACTTAGTATAGAGTTGGCCTTCTGTGTATAAAATTAATTGAAAATGGATCCTAGGGGAGAATGGTATTGAGAATGGGAGAGGGAAGAGGAGGAGGGGTGGGAGTGTGGGTGGGAGGGCAGGTATGGTGGAAGAATCACTATATTACTAAAGTTGTACTTATGAAAATCATGAAGTTTGTATTCCTTAAATAAAAGGTTTATTTGGGAAAAATTTTATTATTTTTGAAAGGGTGAGAGAGAGAGAGTGTATGTATGAGAGATACCTTTCATTACTGATTCAAATGCTGGTCACAGCCAGGGATGGACCAGACTAAAACCAGGAGCCAGAACATAGTCTGTGGGGGTCTCCAGGTGGGTAGCAAAGAAACAACTACTTAATCCATCACCTTCTGCCTCCTGGGGTGCACATAGCAGAAAGCTGGAATGGAGAGTAGAGCCAGGACTTGAACCCAGGCACTCTGATACAGAAAGTAAGTGCTGCAAGTGGCATCTTAAACATACCACCAACCATCCAAATCATGAAAGCCACCATTCTTTATCACAACGTTTACCACTTTTCCACTCAGCAGCCCTTTCCTATAAGTACATTTAAAATGATCACAGATTTTAACAAAGACTGTAGATGTTTTAAAAAATATACTGCACATAATATTATATAAATATGCCTAATATGATAGATATTAAGAAAATACTTATTAAATGTTCCATAAATGTCATAGAATTTGGAAATGAGATACTACTTACATTTATTAAGTTTCTTAACATCTTTCTGCTTATTGCTTGAAATAATTTCTTATTCAGTCCTGATATTTGGGTTAAAATCAGTGGGAAACTATGGATTTCATTGGAATATGCAGTGGCAAGAGCGACATGATCAGATTTCCACTCTGAAAAGATCACTATGACTGCAGGATAAACAATGGCTAGGAAAGTAACAGAGTAGACACACAGGAAAATCATTGCTGACAACACAGAAAAACTTGCATCAACTTAGACAAAGTGCTGCTAGTGAAGTGGACGAGCAGACACGTGTCAGAGATAACAGGAAGGGTAGAATGGGAAGAAAATGTCAAAAGTAATTCCAAAGATTTTTAGCTCTGTGAAACTAAAAGGATAAGACAGATTACCCTGAAAGAGGACCAAGTTTCTGAGAATAGACACAAATTTGAATTCAAATGTGTGAGATATTTAAATAAAAATGTGATCAGAGGATTCCAGGATGGCAGAATAGGGAGAGAGCTTACTGCTCTAGTTTAGGGAAAGATAGTTTTAAAGAAGTGGAGAGAGTATAATATCAAAAAAGAGTTAGGGAGAAAGTTGCAGAGGATTCCATGCAAATTAGAGGGAAACTGTGGATTTACATGGAGGGTGTGGAAGAGCCTGACTCAGGATCCCAGCATCCGAGAGCCTCAGCACCAGCTTTGGAGAGTGAGGAGAGACCAGACTGCTGGAGTCCAAGCCACTGGTGATAAAGCTGTGGGAAGAGCCTGGCAGGAGTATGGCTTGGAGCAGGTACAGTGTACCTGCCAAACTAGAGGGGAAAAAAGGGAGCAGGTTTCTCTCTCTCCAACCATTTGGAACTGGTGTCCTGTAACTAGCCGAAGATGGTGGGCACCATATTGAACATATGTAACAGCTGTACCAGCTTGTGGGCACATCCAGCAACCAGCCCAGAGGAGACCCCTGAGTCTGGCTGAGAGAACTGATAGGGGGCTTGGTGCTTATGACTGTGGGAGCCTTGTGTACTGCAACTGTGAAAACACTGTGGCTGTATGGGAGGGTGCAACGTGTGGCTAGGTCTTTGGGCAGTCACTGTGGGTGGCTCCACATGACTGGGGTCCTCTAATTCCCTGGTGAGAGTCAATACTACAGGATCAGTACCTTACACTGAGGACTGCATGGTCACTTTGTATGGTTCTTGTGGCAACACTAAAGAATATTATTGTACCCACTGGATCTAGCGCCTAGGCATTGGTCTCCTTGGACCAGAGGAGGTTGGCTTGAGACTACAACAGGGCTGATCAAACCTCTTCACTGATTTAAAAAAAGAAAAAGGAGATTTAACACGCCCAACTTGGGTATCACCTTGGATACTCCCCTCACACTGGAGAACTGAAAAGAGTTCCCTGGCCATACATAGGACATGATTCTGGGTATTCACTGAAAGAGCAGACACTCCACCAGGCCACACAGGCATAGCCCAAAGAAAAAGGCCATCACAGGGAAAAAACAAAAACAAGTATCTCTACAAATGCCTAAAAGTAAATGCAGCAATTCAAGAAATAAGAATAGGAAGAAAACATGACACCCCCAAGGAATACAAGTATCTCTAGGATGAAAATTACAAAATGTTAAAGAAATAGAAGAAGATACAAAAAAATGGAAAAATCTTCCATATTCATGAATTTGTCAGAATCAATATCATCAAAATATCTACTCTATTGAAAGCAATTTACAGATTCAATGTGATACCAATCAAAATACCAGGGATATTACTCTCAGATCTAGAAAAAAACAATGCTGAAATTCATGTGAAACACAGGAGACCTCAAATAGCTAAAGTAATCTTATACAACAAAAACAAAGGTGGAAGAATCCCAACACCAGATTTCAGGACATACTACAGGGCAGTGATAATCAAAATAGCCTGGTACTGGTACAAAAACAAATGGATAGATCAATGGAACAGAATAGAAACGTCAGAAACCAACCCACATATCTACAACCAACTTATCTTTGACAAAGAAGCTAAAATCAATCCCAGGAACAAGGACAGTCTCTTCAACAGACAGTGCTGGGAAAACTGGAGCCCCATATGCAGAAGCATAAAGACCCCTACCTTACACCTCACACAAAAATCCACTCAAAATGGATCAAAGACTTAAATCTATGACCAGATACCATCAAATTATTATAGGACATTGGAGAGACCCTGCTATACATTGGCATAGGCAAAGAGTTCTTAGGAAAAAACCCAGAAGCACAGGCAATAAAAGCCAAAATTAACAAATGGGATTACGTCCAATTGAGAAGCTTCTGTACTGCTAAAGAAACACTTAGCAAAGTTAAGAGGCAACTGGCAGAATGGGAGAAATTATTTGCAAACTATGGAACTGTTAAAAGATTAATAACCAGAATGTATAAAGAGATCAAGAAACTCAACTGTAATCAAACAGCCAACCCAATTAAGAAATGGGCAAAAGACTTAAACAGGCATTTTTCAAGAAAGGAAATCTAAATGGCCAACCAAAACATTAAAAAAATGCTCAGGATCACTAGCCATCAGGGAAATGCAAATCAAAACCACAGTGAGGTTTCACCTAACCCCTATTAGAATGGCCCTCAAACAGAAATGAACAAACAACAAATGCTGGCAAGGATGTGGGGAAAAAAGGTTCCCTAAGCCACTGTTGGTGGGAATGTAAACTGCTATAGCTACTATGGAAGACAGTATGGGTATTTCTCGGAAATCTGAATATAGACCTACCATATGACATAGCCTTCCCACTTCTGGGAATTTACTCAAGGGAAATGAAATCAGCATATGGAAGAGTTATCTGTACTCCCATGTATACTCCAGCTCAATTCACATTAGCAAAGATATGGAATCAACCCAAATGTCTGTCAACTGAAGACTGTATTAAAAAAACAGGATGTGGAATACTACACAGTGGTTAAAAAATGAAATCCTGTTATTTGCAACAATATGGATGAAACTAGAAAACACTATATTTAGTGAAATAAGCTAGTCCCCAAAAGACAAATACCATATGTTTTCCATGATCTGTGATAACCAATAGAGCACCTAAGAGATAGTCAATAGAAGTGAAATTAACACTGTGAGATGTGATGACTTTGAACAGCCCTTGTCTTGACTGTTGAGGAAGGGTTTTCATACTATTTGTTGAACTCTTAGTATAGAGTGACTCTTATGTGTATAACATTTATTGAAAATACATCTTAGTAAAAATTAAGAATTGTAATAGGAGAGGGAGGAGGAAGAGGGGTAGGAATGCAGGCGGGAAGAATAACTATGTTCCTGCACTCTGGCCTCAGAATCAGCCCATAGGCATTTGGATCTGGCTAAAAAGCCCATAGGAGTATTTCAGGCATGGAAAACCAAGTCACTGTGGCAAAAAAAATGACCTAAATGAAAGATCTCTGTGAGTGAAATCCCAGTGGAAAGAACAGGCCATCAAAGAAGGAGGTACTTTTCTTTGAAGGGAGGAGAGAACTTCCACTTTGATTATGGCCTTGTCTAAATAAGTTTGGAGTGTGTGAACTCAAGAGGCTTCCATAGTCTTGGCAGCACATGACAAGAGCCTCGGGTGATTACTGACATCAATGATTAAATCAACAACAAGAGTCACTGTGCACTTACTCCCCATGTAGGACCTCTGTCCTTAATGAGTTGTACTATGAGAATTAACAGTAAACTAGTATTCAAACAGTACTTTACACTTTGTGTGTCTGCGTGGGTGCAATCTGTTGAAATCTTTACTTAGTATAGAGTTGATGTTCTGTATATAAAGATAATTGAAAATGAGTCTTGAAGAAGAATGGGATGGGAAAGGGAGTAAGAGATGGGATGGTTTGCAGGTAGGAGGGTGGTTATGGGGAGAAGAACCACTATAATCCAAAAGTTGTACTTTTGAAATTTATATTTATTAAAGTTTTCCATTAAAAAAAGAATAACTATGTTCCTAAAGTTATTTATGAAATGCATTAAGTTTGTATATATTAAATGAAAGGTTTCTGGGGAAAAAATGGAAATGCTTAGTAGCCCATTAGATAATTAGATCCTTAAAGGAAACATGAGCATGACAGAGGGCTAGATGAGGGGCACACATTTGGAAGTCTTCAGTGTGTGTGTGTGTGTGTGTGTGTGTGTGTGTGTGTGTGTAGTAATCAAAAATCTTAGAAAAATAGTTCCAGATCTTTATTTATCAGGTAGACTTAAATATTTACAGGCACTTGGCCCACCCACTAGTTTATAGTTAGATAAAAACAAGAAAAACAGATGCCAGTTAGGCAGAAGGAATAGAGAAACACCCAGGATACATTCTTTTTCCTCATTATATCCCTTTTACTGCTCTTATTTTCCTTTACCCTGAGATCACATGTAAATGTAAGCTAATCTTAAGGCAGGGTCACTTGCAAAAATTGGAGATGAGAGACTATGGGGAAAAAAACATAGAGATAGTAGAGATTGTTTAAAGTCTCAGAAGAGAATTAGTATGGTCATATGACATAAGCCTCAATGGACTGGAAATTTTATAAGATTGGGAAGTAAAGATGAAGGAGCCAAAAAGGATACCAACTCCACTGACATTCTAAGGAATATAGAGTTAGAGGGAATAAACTGACTCCAACTGGAAGCCTGGAAGAAAAGTAGTGTCTTCTGACAATAATAAGTTTCATGTAAGTCAAGGTAGTTAGGAAATGTTCAGAGGGTCATATTATAGGCTATCCCAGGCAAATTTACTGATTTTTTTTCCTGTAATACCTATTCACTCACTGCATGTAACTACACCCAATGAATGTTTAAAGAGGAAGAGCATTGCAGAATGATTAAGAATATTGCATGGAGATTAAGAATGTGAATATTAGTACCTACTATATATAGATAATCTAAAATATTTCTGCCCTTCAAGAAGTATATAATTGGAGCCGGCACTGTGGCATAGCAGGTAAAGCCACTGCCTGCAGTGCTGGCATACCATACAGGTACCTGTTCAAGTTCCAGCTGCTCTACTTCTGATCCAGCTCTCATATGGCCTGGGAACGCAGTGGAAGATGATGCAAGTCCTTGGGCCCCTGTACCCACATGGGAGACCCAGAAGAAGCTACTGGATCCTGGTTTTGGATCAGCACAGCTCCAGCAGTTGCGGCCATCTGAGGAGTGAACCAGCAGATGGAAGATATCTCTCTCTCTCTCTCTCTCTCTCTCTCTCTCTATTTCTCTCTCACTCTCTATGCCTTTGCCTCTCTCTGTGTGTAACTCTGCCTTTCAAATAAACAAACAAATAAAATCTTTAAATAAAAGTATATAATCTGAAAAGTAGAAAGATGACATAAATATATCTAATAGAATAAAGAGAAATGCAAGATAAGTAAATAGATAAACAGAAATGCAATGAATCAATATTAGCAATTGTACCAGCAGTACAGTGTATATTTAAATGTTTGGTGATAGGTGGTCTAAATTCTCTTTGATATCACAAGACTCTGGTTGAAATCCTAGATCTTCCACTTACAGACAAATAAACTTGAATTTCCTAATTTGTAAAATGGAGTTGGTAATAACTAATATCAGAGTTGTTAGATAATCTAATGAGATGATACACAGAAATTCTTCAGTACAATTAACTCCTTGCATATAATAGGCACTCAGTAAATGGAAGTTTTATTATTAATGGAAACAAATAGAATTCCTAACTAGGTTTTAAGCTTTTTAAGATATGGACACTTGGCTAATCCTCTGCCTGTGGCGCCAGTACCCCAGGTTCTGGTCCCGGTTGGGGAGCCGGATTTTGTCTCAATTGCTCCTCTTCCAGTCCAGCTCTCTGCTGTGGCCCAGGAAGGCAGTGGAGGGTGGCCCAAGTGCTTGGGCCCTGCACCCGCATGGGAGACCAGGAGGGGGCGCCTGGCTCCTAGCTTCAGATGGGTGCAGCGCACCGGCTGTAGGGGCCATATGGTGGGTGAGCCAACAGAAGGAAGACCTTTCTCTCTGTCTCTCTCTCACTAACTCTGAGTGTCCAAAAAAAAAAAAAAGCACAATAAAATAATTTTCATTTGACTGTACAATGTTCAAAGTACTATATGAATTGTGAAACACTTTCTCAAAAACATTGATTAAAAGAATGTTGAAAATTCTATTCTTTCTTATTTCTCATAGAATCTGATAGCTTGGTAATAGTATATACAATTTTTATTAGTTATTAATAGTTTTAAAATACTATCCATACTCTCTAAACAAATACCTTAAGTATTATGAATAAACTGAGGGCAAGGAAATGACCTTTGATTTTGCAGAGTTAACATTTTTCATGATCTTTTATACATGTAAACAATGACAGTGGATTTGTGTAAATGAAGGACAAAAAAACAGAGTGGGTGAACTACATGGATATTATTGATCATTAAGACAGACATTTAATGCACAGACTATAGTATATCAATCACACAATTAACCACCTGCCATTTTTGTTACTTCTCTCCAAGAGAAAAATACAGTGACAACACCTATAAAAATTCTAATTTAAGAGAGTTGTAAGGAATTTGAAATTGAACTATATGGGTTATTTTTGAGCACAAAGCGAAATAAAGATCATAAAGACATTATGAACCTGGAAAAGTATACCAATTTCATAACATAATAACTTTAGGAGTATATAAGCACTACAGTTTTGTCGCTAAGAGAGACACAGCAGGGAGGTTGAGTGGGATGAAGCTAATATATCATGGAGAACAGCAGCACGCCACTGTGTCTCAGAAAACAATCTGACCCAAAGCCTAATGAAGGAGTGAAGGTTGCTGCTAACTACTCCTCACTATAAATCTCTTCCTTTTTCTTCCTGAGCTCCACAACTCTCTCTTGACTTGTCTCCTATCTCTCTGTTTTATGGGATAAACTTTTGGTTGACTTCTTTCACTTATCCTATAAATGTAGATGTTTTCTTACTCCACACATTCCCTAGGCAATTTTATTCATTCTTCTGGCTTCAATTACGGTCAATTTGTTGATGACTTCTAAATCTATAGCTAAAACCTTCCTAATGAACTCCAGATCCATTTAATCAACTATTATCACATATCTCTTCACAAGTATTTCAAATTCAACTTGGTTAAAACTGAACTTACTATGCTGCCTAACAGATCTGCTAATGATATATATCATCATTTCCCCAGTTACTGAAATCAGAAACTTGGCAATCATCCTAGACTCTCTTATGTTCTTTACACCTCAACTTTAATCAATCACAAGTTAGAGAAGGCATAAATCTTTAATTGTAAACTATTAACAAATAAAAATAAGAGTTAATTCATCTGTGGTGTGAGGAAACGATCAAGTACAGTGAAAAATTTTAATTCACTAAGTTGTAGAACAACATAGTAAAGTCAACTGAGTTTTGAAATTGATAAAAAGCATCTTTATTACCTTTCCCAGTTGTAGAGATTAATATTAATCTGGATTGCCTGATAAACAAGGCCAGCCTGAAGAAGCACTGTTTCAGCCTCCTGTATGTTCCCACTAAACATTAGTATATGGGCTATTTTTGATTCTTTAGATGGAAGATCTTTTATAGAATTGATGTATTGAACCTTATCAATCTAAAAAGAAAAAATAGTTGAAGTGGATAATAACAGAAACATAACAAATTATGTTAAGAAAAAAACCTATACCAGTAATATAAGTAAACCTTATTTACATACTTCACCAATTGCTGCATAGGCTATTTCTGCAGTTGTCATGTCTTGATTCGCAATTGCCATAGCAGCTAGGCAGGCCCACATGGTTTGCTCCTAAAGTGAGAAGAGAACAATGATCTCAACTACCTAGCATAACTGTAATTTAAACAGTCATAGTAAAATTTTTTATAGTTTTAAAAATAAAAAAAAATCACTGAGCTTGGCAATGAAAAAACTAATAACTTAATAAATTAATGACTTGGAAATTTCATTGTGGCTACTTTGTTGATATATATTAATATCACAGAGAAAACTTCTGAATAAAAGTTTCTTAAAATTTTCACTTCTACTTATATACTTGATCTTAGCCAATAGAAGTGATAACTTCTATTTATAAAAGATTTATTTATTTATTTATTTATTTTTTACAGGCAGAGTGGACAGTGAGAGAGAGAGACAGAGAGAAAGGTCTTCCTTTGCCGTTGGTTCACCCTCCAATGGCCGCCGCGGCCGGTGCGCTGCGGCCGGCGCACCGCGCTCGTCCGATGGCAGGAGCCAGGAGCCAGGTGCTTTTCCTGGTCTCCCCATGGGGTGCAGGAACCAAGCACCTGGGCCATCCTCCACTGCACTCCTGGGCCACAGCAGAGGGCTGGCCTGGAAGAGGGGCAACCAGGACAGAATCCGGTGCCCCGACCGGGACTAGAACCCGGTGTGCCGGCGCCGCAAGGCGGAGGATTAGCCTGTTGAGCCACGGCGCCGGCCACTATTTTTTTTTTTTTTTTTGACAGGCAGAGTGGACAGTGAGAGAGAGAGACAGAGAGAAAGGTCTTCCTTTGCCGTTGGTTCACCCTCCAATGGCTGCCACGGTCGGTGCGCTGCGGCCAGCGCACCGCGCTCATCCGATGGCAGGAGCCAGGTGCTTGGTGCTTTTTCCTGGTCTCCCATGGGGTGCAGGGCCCAAGCACTTGGGCCATCCTCCACTGCACTCCCTGGCCACAGCAGAGGACTGGCCTGGAAGAGGGGCAACCGGGACAGAATCCGGTGCCCCGACCGGGACTAGAACCCGGTGTGCCAGCGCCGCAAGGCGGAGGATTAGCCTGTTGAGCCACGGCGCCGGCCTAAAAGATTTATTTTTGAATTTTAAATAATTCAAGATTTAAAACAAACTCTCCACTTTTCAGTGAGGTGTCAAAGATATAACTTAGAGAGAACCAGAGTATACTAAGGATCTCAGACAATGCTATTGTGGCAGATTGCCACCCACAAACCATAATAAGAAAAAGCTTCCAAAAGTCACTCCACAAAATTTATCCTAAGGGATGTTAAATAATGTTCAATAAAAGAAGCCTATATTCTAATATTTTTGGAAAATACTAGGTTCACCCAAATTGGAAAATATTGATCTGTTGCAGAGATTCTTAGCCTTAGTTGTAAAAGAGAATCATTGGAGGAACTGCAAAACTATGCTTAAGCGTCAATCTAGATCTCATGAAGTAGAATCTTTTGGTAGAACTTGGCAACCTGACTTTTAAGAAAGTTTAACAAAAGTTTTTATATGTGATAACTTATAGAAACTGCTAGTCTGAATTATAGTTTTCTCAAAGAATAAATCATTCAACAACACCTAACCATCTGTGTTGCTCAGGTCTTCCCTTACAAAAGATAGGATCCATTCACAATTTTTAAACCTTTATCTATTATCACTATTCATGTTGCACAAAGGTAAACTAACACACAATATATACACAGCTGCGGATGTGAAACATAAAGTACCTTAACAAAGCGACAAAGTCTTACAGCATCTTCCCATTTTGAGCTGCCTACATATTCATGGAGAATAGCAGGATACGGTGATATGCTGATGTGAACCAGGGAGCCATCAGCTCTTCTTATAGTTACCTGATTTCCAACAAAACTCACAATATGGGGATTTTTACTAAATTCACTGTTGAAAAAAAGCAAAGTTCAATTTCAAGTTATATTCTGGGCAAAATTTTTCATATATGTTCAATTTTGGAAGTTAGACCCCTGCCACATATACATGAAGTCTCCAATCTCTAACAAGGACCCTCAGAATAGTTAACTCCAGGGAGAATGCATATCTTCAAGTAAACATTTGAACATAACTTGCCATTTTGATATACTTGATACAAAACATATGATTTAAAAGTAGTAAAACTTATTACATATCTAAGAAATATTTCTAAAAGCATTTGAATTAAACTTTTTTCCCTGACTCCTAAGATAAGTCATGTAAATGGTTAAACAACTTGAATTTTTTTTTTTGTTTTTAAAAGTATTAAAGGGTAAAACAACAAAAATTAAGCTACCCAGAATTATTTTTTCATGATGAAAAAAAGATGAACTTTAAATAAAGTGACTAACTTATTTTCATTAGTTTAAATACTTCTAAAAGTAAGTTTAATGTTGATGCTTCTCTGATTTTGCTAAGGTTGTAAACCTGATTAAATATTAAGAATGAACTCAAAATAGGATTTGAGTCAGAATCCTTATTTCTATTTTGTCAAGAGTAAGAGAGTTCTTTGCTATTTCTGAAGAGAATTCCAGGTTGTAAATGTATTTGATTTTCTGAAGCACTCAGGTTTAAAAAAGAACTTTTCAATAATCTTGTGGGGTGTTTTCTGCTTTTAATATCAACTAAAAAATAAACTTTAGAGAAACATACTGAAACATTCCCTGAAATTCATAAAGTTAATCAGAATCTATATATTGGGTAGTTGTCATAAGATTGTGCGTTATGGAAAAAATCTTATGAGTTTCTATATTAAAACCACTAAATCACATTGAAAGAACTGAGTTACCATTAGACAACACTAAGCTTGAAAACTTTGTTTATTAGACAAATAATTCACATTATATAACTTGTTTTCATCACTTAAATCTTAAGTTAGTTTCAGCTGAACATGACACACCATTAGAATTTATTTACCACAATAAAGGATTCTATGCAATAAAATGTTACCTTGCATCCTTTTCATATAACGTTTTTGGCAAAATGTCTCTGTCCACATAAACTGTATTGGGATAATACCATACTGTAAATCGAGTATCTTGAAGTCCACAAAGGATATTGCATGTATCACACCATGCTAAAGTATGCACCATTGTTCCTTAGTACAAAAAAGTAAATTAGTTTCAATGTGAAATATTAAAAATATATTTTAAAAATCAGCTAAGAAACAAGATCCCATCTAACTTCTTATAAGTATGACTACTTTCTGACTGTATAATGTTGAAAATACATGTATTAATCCACATAAGAATTTCTGAAAATATATGAATGTTCTTGTTAGAACCATTATATTTTTAATTTGCAGGTTTTTCTTTTGAGTGCCAATTTAGGTGCAGCAGCTAAAGGCTTACTATTAAAATGGAGTTAAGTAGCTAAGAAATACAGTTATACCAAGACATTCTCACAGATTCATTCTAGCAAGTAAACTACTAATATGATACAAAGTAGACCTAAGAAAGCTAACAATAATTGAAATTTAAAATGTGTTAAAATTATTTCACCAAGTTTGATAATTTGTTCTTCCTTCCCAAATCGCTTCACTGAAGTGATATAGAGATCTCTATTTTTATCAATGAAAGCAATTTTTCTATCATGGGTAAGTCCTTTTTGGTCCAGAGCAATTTCCAAGATTTCATTCTAAAATTAAAAAAAAAAAAATGTATAAACTGGATTAGCTATAGGCTTGACATAGATCATTTGTTTAGTTAAAAGATCATTTCATTATTAAAGACCAATTAAATGTGTCATTCACTTATTATAATCATAAAATATTCCTCTTAAATAATTTTAAATTGCAGACATACTGATAATTCAAAAGCATAAGTTATAATGCCTAAAATCCAAGGCAACCCCTAAGATACAATAAAGTGTCATATATTTTGATACTCTGTCAGCTGAGAAACACTTCTTTCTGTCCTCCTGTCCTACCTTTAGCAGACAGGGGTGAGGGTGTAGCAAATCTGAGTATCACATGAGAGGTCTGATTTTATTAGTAAAATTCTCACACAACAATTTATTTTAAGTAGACTGCCTAACATCTACATTTTAAAAATTGGTAATACATTTTCTTTTTTTGCATTGTAAAAATCTCATTACTTTTTTTAAACTTTTATTTAATAAATATAAATTTCCAAAGTACAGCTTATGGATTATAGCGGCTTTTTCTCCACATAACCACCTTCCCACCAGCAACCATCCCATCTCTCACTCCCTCACCCATCCCATTCTTCATCAAGATTCATTTTCAATTATCTTTCTATACAGAAGATCAGTTTAATATATACTAAGTAAAGATTTCAACAAATTGCACCCACACAGACACACAAAGTGTAAAGTACTGTTTGAGTACTAGTTATACCATTAATTCACATTTTATAACACATTAAGGACAGAGATCCTACATGAGGAGAAAGTGCACAGTGAATTCTGTTGTTGACTTAACAAATTGATACTCTTGTTTATGGCGTCAGTAATCACCCTAGGCTTTTGTCATGAGTTGCCAAGGCTATGGAAGCCTTTTGAGTTCGCAAACTCTGATCTCATTTAGACAAAGCTGTAATCAAAGTGGAAATTCTCTCCTCTCTCCAGAGAAAGGTACCTACATCTTTGATGGCCCATTCTTTCCACTGGTATCTCACTCACAGAGATCTTTCATTTAGGTCTTTTTTTTTTTTTTTCCAGAGTGTCTTGGCTTTCCATGCCTAAAATACTCTCATGGGCTCTTCAGCCAGATCCGAGTGCCTTAAGGGCTGATTCTGCGGCCAGAGTGCTGTTCTCAAAATATATGGAAATAACTCAGGTTTCAGAACCTTAAATTGTACAATTATTTCATGTACATTTTATGTGAAATAGAAGACTTGATGTAAGTATACACTTACTTTGCAAATGAGAAACTGAGATCCATATTCATTAAGTGGTTTTACTCAGAAAAAGCTGGTACCTAGCATATCTAAAGCTTACAACATAGATTTTTGATTTTGAGATTATCACTATTCCCACAACAAAGTAACTCGTGCATATTGAATTAATTTATAGTAATAGCTAGTGAGATGAATTTTCTTATAACTAGGAATTGGTTTAGTATGGACTCATTTCGATTCAATTAAGGATGGATTTATTTACTGTCTACTATGTCTGAAGACTGAATTCAACAAGAATCACAGTCACACCATCAAGTCACTGTATTACAAGACCTTTTAAAACAAAACAAAACAAAACAAAACATGCATAACCCTTTTTCAAATTGATGGATCAGTTCACAATACATTTTTTAAAATTCAGTTCTTCTCTAGAATATCATAACATATTTTAAGGAAAAAAATAAGTTGTATGTATATCAAGGCATACATAAAGTAAAACTCTTAAGTATTTTCAAAATGGAAATCTTTCAGAGAAACTGATCATAATAATAAAGAATTACTTATCATCACCATCAAAAGAACCTTTTTTAAAACACTGTTAATCAGACATGATTCTACCACCCAAGAAATTCAAAGTTAAAGATGGATAATAAGGATAACAGTGCCTATGTCTACAGGAGAAGGGGATTCCTCCTTCATTCAGCAGGTCTTCCCATTTTCCTTTCATCCAGTTTCACTGCCTCTGCTTTTGTTCTATTCCTCTTGGGTCACCTTTGCACTGGGACTTGAAAGAAAATTTGTGCTCATTAGGACCTTTTCCCTTGTCCTACATTAATTAATATTCATTTAATAATACACAGACTAAAGTTCTAATTTGGGCTCTTATTATTTGGGAAGATCTTAGATCTTGAGTTCTTTGTATATGAAATAAAATAGATTGGGTAATCTTTATAATATTCTCTCTACTGTAAAAATGTGAAATCCTTTGTAATATGTATCTTTTATGTTTTCTATAACTGTACTGTAAAACTGAGTGAAGTGTGAAAAGTAAAAGAAGTCACCTTCACCTTTTAATTAGGAAATTTTATATTTCTTGTGTTTAGGTATTTCTTACACTTAAGAAAAGTGTTCTTGAAAAATTTATCACGGAGTAGAGCAAGATGGCGGAATAGGAAGGCAGCACACTGATAGTCCAGGGAGAGACAGTTTAATAAAAGTGGAGATACTGCAGGTTCAAGGAAGAGTAGGGGAAGAAACAGCAGAGGAAACTCTTCCGGAACTAGTGATTCACAGTGGACCTTCGAGGAGAGCGTGGGAGCCCACAGTGCGGGACACCAGCGGCAGGCTCAACGCACCAGCGCTGGAACTCGAGGTGAGCCGAACCTCAATAGTCTGAGACACCAGCAGGAAAGTGGAGAGAGGAGACTAGAGCGAACAAGGCTTGAAACCCTGTGGGGAAAAGTTCACCAGGCTAACTAGAAGAGAGAGAGAAAGAAAAAAGTGACCGATACGGACATGAGTTTCTCTCTCTCCGCCCACCTCTCAAAGGTGAGCAAGACAAAGAGCAGGCGCCATTTTGGACATACGTCATAAGCAGGGCGACCTCAGGTCTGCACCAGCCCTGAGCATAGCAGAAAAACCCGACTCTGGGAGTGGGGGTGAAATAACAGGAGATTAGAACCTAATGAATGTGTGGTGCTAATGAACTGAGACTGTGAAAAAAGAGACTGTGGGGGAGAGAACTCACGGAATTCACCAGTGAGTACTTTCCAGAGACGCTACAGTTCGGTAGCCTTGGTAGCCCAGTGGTGAGACTGCAGAAATATTTGAACCCACACTGAAGGCCGCAGAGATTCCCTCTTTGGTCCTTGGGAAAGAGCTTCCGATCTCTGGCTCCTGTGGGTATATCATTTGCCTGCTAACCACCCCCAGTTCCATTCAGCTGTGTGGAATTACTTCCCTTTTGAACCAAAAAAAAAAAAAAAAAGTAACAGAGAGAGATTTACCACACCTAACCTGGAAGTGTCTCCTTTGACACACCCTCACCCCTGAGGAACCAAACAGAGCTCTCAGGCCACACCCATCTCAAGCCTCTAAGGCTCCATCAAAAGCAGACAGTCCACTTAATCTAGAGTCATAGTATAACTAGAAAAAAACACCACAGTGAAGAAACCTATATGCCAAACAACAAACGCAAAAACTGAGGTAATAAGAACAAGGAAGACACTATGGCGTCCCCAAAAGAAAAAGACACCCCAATTCAAGATTACGAAGATGATGAGATAGAAGAAATGCAAGAAGCAGATCTCAAAAAATTGATAAGCACACTAAGAAGTACTCAAAAACAAATTCTTGAACTACAGAAATCCTTAATGAACAAGGTAGAAAATCTCTCTCGGGAAAATGAAATATTAAGGAGAAATCAAGCTGAAATGAAACAACTAGTAGAACATGAAACTGTGATAGTGACAAGAAATCATAATGAAGTGAAGAATTCAATGGATCAAATGAAAAACACATTAGAGAGCCTTACAAACAGAATGGGTGAGGCAGAAGAGAGAATATCGGACTTAGAAGACAGAGCACAGGAAAATATACAGTCAAACCAAAGACAAGAAGAGGAAATTAGAAATCTAAAAAATATTGTTGGGAATCTACAGGATGCTATTAAAAAACCCAACATTCGAGTTCTAGGAGTTCCTGAAGGCATGGAGAGAGAGAAAGGATTATAAGGCCTTTTTAGTGAGATAATAGCAGAAAATTTCCCAGTTTTGGAGAAGGACAGAGACATCCTAGTACAGGAAGCTCATAGAACCCCTAGGAAACATGACCAAAAGAGGTCCTCACCACGACACATTGTAATTAAACTCACCACAGTGAAACAGAAAGAAAAGATCCTAAAATGTGGAAGAGAGAAACGTCAGATTACTCTCAGAGGATCTCCAATTAGACTCAGAGCAGACTTCTCATCTGAAACCCTACAAGCTAGAAGGGAATGGCGAGACATAGCCCAGGTACTAAGAGAGAAAAACTGCCAGCCCAAAATATTATATCCTGCAAAGCTCTCATCTGTGAATGAAGGTGAAATAAAGACCTTTCATTGCAAACAGAAATTGAAAGAATTTGTTGCCACTCGTCCAGCCCTGAAAAAGATGCTTAAAGATATGTTACACACAGAAACACAGAAACACGGCCATCAACATGAAAGAAGGTAAACGAAGGGAACCTCACAGCAAAAGATCACAGGGAATTCAAAGCATACATTTGGATAAAGAAATTATGGGACATGTACTCTATAGAATACTATACAGCAGTCAAAAACAATGAAATCCGGTCATTTGCAACAAGATGGAGGAATCTGGAAAACATCATTCTGAGTGAATTAAGCCAGTCTCAAAGGGACAAATATATGTTCTCCCTGATCGGTGACAACTAATTGAGCACCAAAGGGGAAACCTGTTGAAGTGAAATGGACACTATGAGAAACTGTAACTTGATCAGCTCCTGTGCTGACTGTTATTGTACAATGTAATATTTTATCCATTTTAGTATTTTTTTATTCTAGTACTATTGGTTGAACTCTGTAATTAACAAACAATTATTCTTAGGTGTTTAAATTTTAACTGAAAAGTGATCCCTGTGAAATACAAGAGTGGGAATAAGAGAGGGAGGAGATGTACAATTTGGGACATGCTCAATCAGTCGTGCCCCAAATGATGGAGTTAGAAACGTGCCAGGGGATTCCAATACAATCCCATCAAGGTGGCATGTACCAAGGCCATTTCACTAGTCCAAGTGATCAATTTCAGTTCACAATTGATCACACTGATAGGTCTAAGAGTCAAAAGGATGACACAAACAAGACCAGTGTCTGCTAATACTAACTGATAGAATCAAAAAGGGAGAGAACGATCCAACATGGGAAGCGAGATACACAGCAGACTCATAGAATGGCAGATGTCCTAAATAGCACTCTGGCCTCAGAATCAGCCCTTAAGGCATTCAGATCTGGCTCAAGAGCCCATGAGAGTATTTTAGGCATGGAAAGCCAAGACACTCTGGAAAAAAAGAAGACCTAAATGAAAGATCTCTGTGAGTGAGATCCCAGTGGAACGAATGGGGCCATCAAAGAAGGAGGTACCTTTCTCTGAAGGGAGGAGAGAACCTCCACTTTGACTATGACCCTGTCGGAATAAGATTGAAGTCGGCGAACCCTAAAGGCTTCCATAGCCTCGGCAACTCATGACTAGACCCTAGGGAGATTCTTGACGCCATAAACAAGAGTGTTAAATTGTTAAATCAACAACAAGAGTCACTGTGTACTTACGTCTCATGTTGGATCTGTCCTTAATGTGTTGTCCAATGTGAAGTAATGCTATAACTAGTACTGAAACAGTATTTTTACACTTTTTGTTTCTGTGTGGATGCAAACTGATGAAATCTTTACTTAGTATATACTGAATCAATCTTCTGTATATAAAGATAATTAAAAATGAAAAAAAAATCTTGGTGTTAAATTGGAAATTGCGTAGAAAATTAATCAATTTTTAAAAAAATATCATGTAGGATCTCTGTCCTTAATGTGCTATACATTGTGAATTAATACTATAACTAGTACTCCAACAGTATTTTTCATTTTGTGTTGCTATGTGAGGGCAAACTGTTGAAATCTTTACTTAATATATACTAAACTGATCTTCTGTATATAAAGAGAATTGAAAATGAATCTTGATGTGAATGCAAGGGGAGAGGGAGTGGGAAAGGGGAGGGTTGCAGGTGGGAGGGAAGTTATGGGGGGAAGCCATTGTAATCTATAAGCTGTATTTTGGAAATTTATATTCTTTAAATAAAAGCGTTATTAAAAAAAAAGAAAAATTTATCACATTAAAACAAATGTTTTGGGCCAGCGTGTGGCACAGCAGAGCAATCTGCTCCTTATTATGCTGGTATCCCATATTGGAGTGCCAGTTCAAGCTCGGCTGTTCGACTTCCAATTCAGCTTCCTGCTAATGTGTCTGGAAAGGCAGTGGATGATGGCCCAAGTACGTGTGCCTCTGCCATCCAGGTGGGAGACCAGTAGGGAGTTCACAGCTTCTGGCTGTTGCAGCCACTTGGGGAGTAAACCAGCAGATGGCGATCTCTTCTAATCTCTCTCTGTCTCTCATTCTCTATTTGTCTCTCCCTCTCTCTGTCATTCTGCCTTTCAAATAAATAAATAAATACATCTTAAAATGTTTATCTACCCTTATTAAATGATTCTTATTTTAGTCTTGTTAATAAAAATGAATACATCTTGAGAAGTTGAAACACATACTCTTTTTTATATGCTTAATCCTACTGAAAAGGAAAAATTCTGCTTACATAGTCCTGAGTCAAAATGACAACAATGGAAACATTGCAGGGAAATAAGCATCTCATATTAATTAAGTTGATATAATCTCCTTGGAAAATAATTTGACAATACTTATTAAAATTATAAAGGGTCATATCCTTTGACCAAGCAACAATATTTCAAAATTAATTTAAGAGAGGGAGGTGATGTACAGTACAGCACACGATCACTCGGATTTACCCCTAATAGTAGAGCTAGAAACGTGGCATGGGACTGCAAATCCCATTAAGTTGGCATGTACCAATGCCATTTCACTAGTCCAAGTGATCAGTTTAAGTTCATAATTGATCATAAAGATAGGATTAAGTGTCAAAAAGATCACATAAATAAGACCAGTGTCTACTAATAATAATTGATAGAATTAAAAAGGAGAGAATGACCCAAAATGGGAAGTGGGATACACAGCAGACTCATAGAATGGCAAATGCCCTAAACAGCACTCTGAACTTAGAATCAGCCCTTACGGCATTCGGATCTGGCTAAAAAGCCCATGAAAGTATTTCAGGCATGGAAAGCCAAGACACTCTGGCAAAAAATTGACCTAAATGAAAGATCTCTGTGAGTGAGATCCTAGTGGAAAGAACAGGCCATCAAAGAAGGTGGTACCTTTCTCTGAAGGGAGGAGAGAACTTCCACTTTGATTATGGCCTTGTCTAAATAAGTTTGGAGTGTGTGAACTCAAGAGGCTTCCATAGTCTTGGCAGCTCATAACAAGAGCCTCGGATGATTACTGCCGTCAAAAGAGTGTCAATTGTTAAATCAACAACAGGATCACTGTGTACTTACTCCCCATGTAGGATCTCTGTCCTTAATGTGTTGTACTATGAGAATTAACAGTAAACTAGTATTCAAACAGTACTTTATACTTTGTGTGTCTGTGTGGGTGCAATTTGTTGAAATCTTTACTTAGTATATACTAAACTGATCTTCTGTATATAAAGATAATTGAAAATGAATCTTGATGAAGAAGGGGATGGGAGAGGGAGTAGGAGATGGGATAGTTTGTGGGTGGGAGGGTGGTTATGAGGGGGAAGAACACTACAATCCAAAAGTTGTACTCTCAAAATTTATATTTATTAAATTACAGTTTTCTTAAAAATTTTTTAAAAATATTGATGAAAATATAGTAAAGAAACAAAAAGAATTAATCTACAGGGGCTGGCACTGTGGCTTAGCAGGCAAAGCTGCCTTCTGCAGTGCTGCCATCACATGAGGCCGCTTGTTCATGTCCTGGCTGCTCCACTTCTAATCCTGTTCCCTGCTAATGGTCTGAGCAAAGCAGAGGAAGATGGCCAAGTTCTTGGGCCCTTGCTACAGATGTGGGAAACCAAGAAGAAGCTCCTGGCCCCTAGTTTCACTGTGGCCATTTGGGGAGTGAACCAGCTTATGGAAGATCTCTCTGTCTGTCTCTCCCTCTCTCTGTAACTCTTTCAAATAAATAAACCTAAAAAAATTAATCTACAATTATATCAGCATACGTGCAAGAAGATGTATACTTAAGGCAATCTACCTTGGCAATACTGTAAGAGTAAGACTAAATAACTTAAATGTCCATTATCTGGGAACAGGTTAAATAAATTCTGATATATACATAAAATGTTATATTTACCAGTGGAGGGGAAAGGGTTGGGAAAGCACTTTATATAATATGGAAATATCTCCAAAAATACTATGTAAAAAAGCAAGATGTAGAGTTGTATGTTACATTTTTAAAACAGGAGAGAAAAAATGTACATCAGCTTTGTATTAAAAATCTCTGGCAAGATATATAAGAAGAACTATATTAATGAATAAGAGGTGCACTAGGATGACTTTTCACTGCATACATTTTAATATTTTTTGACTTTTGAACTGGATGAATGTATTCATTATTCAAATTTTAATGTAAGAATTACAGAAAGAAAATATAATTTAAGAATATTACTTCCTAGAAGTATTCAACAATAAAGTTAAAGGCATCTTTAGATTCTAATATGCCAATTATTTAGAAGGTAAACTGAATGTGTTTATTTATTATTTTAAGGCTAAAAATCAGAAGCTGATAAATAATTCACAATTCAGGGTCCTTTTGTACTTCTAGAGAGAATAATTTCTTTTCCAGTTTAACAATAATCTTAAAATATAAAGATATCACTGACTCTAAACATTTTGAGAAAACCACAAGACATTCAGAAACATAAAACATTTTTATTTACTAGTAGGTACTAAAAGTCCAATAAAAGTAGAATATGTTATGGAAAAGCAGTAAAGAGCCTGGACAACAGATAAATACATGAAATCGTTCTGTTCAGTTAATTTGCATCTACTGGTTTTTCATCACAAACTTTACCAGAGCATTTTCAGACAGAATACTCTCTGTAACACGTGCACTAATTTTAGGTATAAATCTGATTTCTATCTTTTCTTCCTCAAAATGAAAATAAGAATTTTAAAAAGAAGTAAATACACAGTGGTTATTTACATTGGAAATAGCTAATGTCCATTACCTTATGAGAAAGAAGCTTCCCATCACCTAATGGTTTTCCGGTTGTTGCTTCAAAGAGGAAGATTGCTTGAAAAAAAAATGACATTAATCTATATGTTGTATAAAATTTTTAAAAGAAATTATTTGAAAGGCAGAGAGACAGAGAGAGATCTTCCATCTGTTGGTTCATTCCCCAAATAAAATTTTCATTTATTGGTAAATTTCAGTGGATTATCATAAGTCTCATGAGAAATTATTCAACTCTTTAGACCACAGAGTATCTATCAGACAGAAGAACAGCAGCACAAAATTCCTAGTTGTTAATGGGGTCACATTTAAAAAAAAAAAAAATGAAAACCAGTAGAACACAAGACTTCTTTCTAAAACACCTTCCGAATTAAAATTGCTGTTTGTAGTACAGCCAGGAATTATGTTATATAATATTCAGTTTTCTCTTATTAATATACCACTAATGGTATAGTAAATAATTTGTCTGGTCTTAAATCCAGGTTCTCTCTAGGAATTTCAAAAGCCTTAGATCCCTGAGCCACAGCAGTGTTATTGTTACACTCTTGAGGAGAGTCTTGGTGGATCCCTAGACGGCTTCAGGATAGGGTAGGGACTGATAATTAGGAAGACTAAACATGTAATTAGAAGCTTGGAACTTTTAGGTCTCTAAATTCTGAAGATGGGAAAGGAACTGTACAATGACTTTAGGCATGTGGCCAGTGATCTGATTAATCATCCCTTGTAATAAAATCCCCTAAAAACTCTGGACAACAAATCTCAGAAGAGCTTCCTGGTTGGAGAACACACTGATGTGCTAGAAAGATGATACATCTTCTGTGTTCCTTTCCAGGCCTCACAGTATGTGTATCCTTTATAATAAAAAAATAATTCTAAGTATAGTTTTCTTGAGTTCTATGAATCAATTTGGCCAATTATAAAACTTGACAGGGTCATGGGAAGTACTGAATTTGTAGCCAGTGAGTCAGAAAAGCAGATGGCCTGGGAATCCCCAGAGGTTTGTGGCTTGCATCTGAACTGTGGTGGTCTTGCGGAAGACTTTGCCCTTAAACTTTGGGATCTGCAGTAAATCCAAGTAGTGACAGAAATTAATTCCCTAGTTGAGATGAAAATGGAATAGTCAGTGTTAGGAAACATAGGGTTTAGTAGAAGGACCCAGAATCACTGAAACATGTTGTTTGGGAAAATGAAGGAAAAAGAGCAGGGGATGAGGAACCTTTGATTCCTCTGTGATTATAGCTTGTCCATGGTATAAAACAGCTGTTACACTGCAATGAGTTATGGGACAAAAAACTTACCCTCAGAATTTAGAAATGATATATTCAACTTGTAGGGAACTGGCTTACTAAAAGCCTAAGAAAATGCAAAATAAAAATTATGAAGAGGGGCAACATTGTATCACAGTGGGTTAAGCTGTAACTTGCAACATCAGCACCGCATATCAAAGTGCTGGCTGGAATCCTGGCTACTTCATTTCTGAACCAGCATTCCTGCTAACGCATCTGAGAAGGCAGCAGAAGCCCCTGCCACCCATGTGGAAAACCAGGATGGAGATCCTTGATTCTGGACTTGGCCTGGCCCAGTCCAGGCTGTTGTGACCATTTGGGGAGTACAGTGAATGGGTGAACTCTCTCTCTCCCTCTCTCTCAGTGAATGGATGATCTCTCTCTCTCTCTCTATCTCTCTCTCTCTCTGTTACTCTACCTTTCAAATAACTAAATGAATCTTTTTAAAAGAATAAGAAAAAATAGAAATATGCTCTTAGTTACTGTAATCTGGTAGTTACTATCATCTGAAACAACTAAAATGAAGTAAGACATGGACCAAATATAAATCCTTAATAGTCCAAATTACAGTCTCTAGTCTTAGGATCTCTCCAGAAGAAATGTATTTGGGAAAATCCTGATTCTGGCCAGTTCAAGGTCTATCTAGTGGTCTCAAATTCATTTTCAAATGAAAAAGTTATGTTGAAAAAAGACTAGAATGATTCTCAAGGGAACGGACATAGACAGAGAGGAGTGTCAAGGGATTCATCCAAAGAAGAAGGAAATCAAACAATTATTAAGAAATGGGTGAATAAAGCAAACACTCATGGAGGTGAAACAAAGAAGGAGGAAGGGGAAAACCAGGGGACTCACTCAATTAGGGTAGTAGTTTTGAAGCAATTATCAAGAAATTGAATGAATAAAGCAAGCACTGATAGGGTAAAAACAGATGTCAGGTAGATGGGAGTTCCTGCTGATGCCCTAACACTTAAGAACATTAAACAAATATTATTCTTTTTCAAGATTTTATTTATTTATTTGAGAGGTAGAGTAACAGATAGGGGGAGAGAGGCGGAGGCTTAGCCTACTACGCCACAGTGCTGGCCTACAAATACGATTTATTCATCCTGGTTTGGAAGAATTTGGAAAGCTGAAAGGCAGAGATAGCAACAAGAAACCTGACCTTGCCTAAGATAAAGACTGAGGAAAAAGCCAGTAAAGGTCCCAAAGCCTTATGCACATTAGTGGGCAAACAAGTCAGGAACTACAGAAGTTTCTGAGACTCTCTGACATAGGTGTGCCCTACACGATGGTACCAAAATCCATTGGTGAAGTTCCAAAGTACTTTACAGTCTGTAACATCTAACAACAGGCAAAGAGATATCCACGTCAGAGTAATAGTTTGAAAGATAATTGTAATATGCAATGAAAACACTCATTGTCTGAAGCAGGGGACAGATATAGGCACAAAGGGCTCTCTTACTCGCCTGTATGAGTGCATGCTCACTCAACATAAGAAGTGTAAAGGGAGTAGAGTATCTGCACTAGATAGATTCCTATGGTTGTTTTTGGTGGGTTTAGGGAACAATGGCTGAATTTTCACTCCCCCTGGTAAATTTGGGGTTAACATTGAATGCAATTATATTGTCTAATGATAGAAATAGCCCATTAGTTCCATTCAAACGTAAAGGAGAATAGCTGAGAAAGAAGGAATGAGTAAATGGGTTATGTGATGAGTGAAACCTAATATTACAGTAATGCTTCATAAGAGACTAAGCAAGATAATGATATTGTCTCTTAGCTCAATTATACCAGATGCTTGAAAGGGTGAAGCCACATATTGCTGAGACTTCTCTTGCTTTTGGAAGCCAACAAAAGTGAAAAGGAAGGAAAAATGGAAACTGATAATCAAAAAATAAAAGTTTTCATTAGTGCAAGATAAAGAAGTTCTAGAAATGTGCCATATAACATTATGCCTCTAGTTAAAAATACTGTATTGAAAAATATTTTGAGAGTAGATCTCAATCTAAATGGGTTCACATTCCTTATGGGTGCAGGTTCATGTTTCAGCTGCTCCACTTCCAATCCAGCAATCCCATTGATGGCCTGGGAAAAGCAGCAGAAGATGGCCCAAGTGTTTGGGCTCCTGCAACCCACATGGGAGACCCAGATGAAGCTCCAAGCTCCTGGCTCCTGGCTTCAGACTGGCCCAACCCCAACCACTGTGGTGATCAGGGGAGTGAACCAATGGGTGGCAGATATACTCTTTCTTTCTCTCTCTCTCTGCAGCTCTTTCAAAATAAATAAATAAATAAATCTCTCTTTTTTTTGACAGGCAGAGTTAGACAGTGAGGGAGAGAGACAGAGAGAAAGGTCTTCCTTCTGTTGGTTCACCCCCCAAATGGCCGCTATGGCTGGTGTTGCGCCGGTCCGAAGCCAGGAGCCAGGTGCTTCCTCCTGGTCTCCCATGTGGGTGCAGGGCCCAAACACTTGGGCCATCCTCCACTGCCTTCCCGGGCCACAGCAGAAAGCTGGACTGGAAGAGGAGCAACTGGGACAGAACCGGTGCCCCAACTGGGACTAGAATCCGGGGTGCCGGTGCAGCAGGCGAAGGATTAGCCTAGTGAGCCGTGGCGCTGGCTAATAAATAAATCTTAAAAAAAAAAAAAAAAAAAACACTTTGTTATCCTCCTGTAATTACTTAATTCTTTGACTCTCTTTAAAACAGTCATTTCAGCTTTTTAAAATTTATCCTTATAGATTTTTTTAAAGAAAGATTTACTTATTTATTTTGAAAGGCAGAGTTACAGAAAGTGAGACAGAGAGAGAGTGAGTGAAAGTGAGTGAGAAAGAGAGAGAGAATCTTCTACCCACTGGTTCACTCCCCAAATGGCTGCAATGACCAGGGCTGAACCAGACCAAAGCTAGGAACCTGGAACTTCATCTGGGTCTTCCCATGGGTGCAGAGGCTCAAGAAGTTGGGCCATCTTCTACTGTTTTCTCAGGTTCATTAGCAGGGAGCTTGATGGGAAGAAGAGCAGCTGAGACCTGAAACAGTGCTCAAATGGGATGCTGGCATCACAGGCAGAGATTTATCCCACTGCACCACAATGCTGGTCCCATTTCAATTTTTACAACTCCCTTCAACTTACAACAATTTGCTGTTCAATGTCTCTACTTTGATGCAAATATTTTTTGCCTAGGTCATCAATGACTCATATGCTTCCAAATGAAAATTACTATTTTTAGTCCTCATCCTTGGAGTCTATTTTTCGTCTTGTCCTCCACAGCACTGGAAGCTCCACATCATCCTTCTCTTTCTTGAAATTCTGATGTGGGCTACACATAAACACTCTTGTCTCCTGATTCTCTTCAATCTAGAGCATTCATCATTCTCCTTTGGGTTCCTCCATATCTATCAAGCCTTGTTCCTAAGATTTTGTTCCCATTTGCCGACTACCTCATATATACTTTCTCTAATATCAGTACTTTCATGACATCAATCACTATCTAAATAATAGCAATTCAAAGTTCTCTATTTTTAACTCCACCTTTCTCTAATGTTCTAAAGTAGGTAAATATTACAGAAGATACTGACTGTATGGAAGAAGTGTGGAACAAATGTTTCCGTATCTGTTTCGCTAAGGCTTTTCACATGTAAAGTATGACACTGTCATTGGTGATTATGGTTTTCTCTATTGAAAAAAAAATTGTTGGAAAAAATGGAGTGTTAGAGTGTTTTGGTGACTCTTTTAAAGTAATTTTCAAATTACTCTAGTTCAAGATTCATTCCAAATGGAATAATTTTGTATGACAACATAAGAGAGTACCTCTAAAAATACATGAATAGTGGAATGAACAGATGACTTTTCAGGGCATGTATTAAGCCTGGAGATTAAGACACTTGATGATACATCAGAATGCCCTAGCTTGCTACCTGGCTCCAGCGCCTGAGTCCAACTGCCTGCTAATGCAGACTCTGGGAGGCAGTGATAGTGGCTCAAGTAATTGAGTACTTGCAAGTATCTGGGAGATTTGGATTGAGTTCCCAGGTCTTGGTTTCAGTCTAGCTCAGCTCTGGCTATTGCAGACATTTGGGAAGTAAACCAGCAGATGGGAGTTCTCTGTCTCTGTTTCTCTCTCCATGTATGACTCTCTGCCACTCAAATAAATAAATGAATATAAATTTTAAGAAACAAGTGAGTCTATTTTGGTGCAAGAGAAATTGAAATCCATGCACAAGAAGGGTCTTCAAAAGTTCATGGACACTGCATATTACGAAAAAAAACTATGCATAGATTTCAAAAAGAAAATGTAAACCAAAAGGAACTTTTTTTATTCTATTTTTCTAAGCTTTGTCAAGTATCCTCATAGGCACAGAATTACAAAAAGGGAAAAGACAGGGATGGTATGAAAAGAGAAAAGTAGCTTCTGAGTACTCTACAAAAGTACTGGCCAGTTTATACAGATTGTAAAAATGCTAAAATATATGTAACATAATATTTAATTCCAGAAGATCACATTGATAGTACATCTTCAGCTTTTAGTAAACCAGTCACTAAGTCAAATTATTTTCATCGTTGCAAACTAACTATTAAATTAAGGGTTTCTATCTCTTTGTTGATTATACTTATTATAAAGGGCTAGTACAGTACATATAAAGTCATTAACTTTTTTCCAAACTGTAAGTGGATCTGATCAATGGGAAGTTGGACCTATATTCCAAGATTAACGTTTAACAGAAACTAGCAGAACAAACCACTAAGGAGCTGGTAGATGAAAGAACCGCTTCTATAGAGTAAGTCTTGCTCCCAAACTTCTAGTCTCCAGACATTTGTTGCAAGTAATCACTCACGCTAATATCATATCATATTTGTACAAAGTGGATGAAGATAAGAAGGAAAACAAAAACAGTAGCTATAGTGCTTAATTATCCCAAAGGGTATTCAAATCCATTCAACTGCTATTTACTAAGCACCTATTATAATACAGAGTACTATGCTTAGCACAAAATCCTGCCTACAAAACAGCCCCCAAAGTAGGAAGGAACCACAATATGACATGTAGATGGCCCCTTTCCACAGGTTTAGATGCTGGATATTGTAATTGTGTATTCCATGATTAACATCTACCTCTATTATCCATCAATGACTACCAGCTTCTTTAAAAAGAAACGTAGGAAAGTACTTTCCCTGTTTACAGCAAAATAGAATGACATAATTTGCTTATTTAACAATCAAAATTTATATAAGGAAGGCACAATTTCCTGGCACCTAAGTCCTTATTTCTGAAAATGTTCATTAGTTCTTTCTAGGTCTAAAATTGTACTAATCATCAAAGGATTAAAGAATAACTGAATCTGTTTAGATGTGAAATAACTACAAAAAAGTCAGAATAAGGTTTACCCAGTTGGAAATACATAGTATATTAAAGTGTCTGTCCCCTTTTCCCCACATCCTCTCCAGCATCTATTGTTGGTAGATTTCTGAATGTGAGCCATTCTAATCAGGGTGAGGTGAAACCTCATCGTGGTTTTGATTTGCATTTCCCTGATTGCTAGTGATCTTGAACATTTTTTCATGTTGGATTTCCTCTTTGGAAAGATGTCTATTGAGGTCCTTGGCCCATCTCTTAAGTGGGTTGTTTGTTTTGGTGTTGTGGAGTTTCTTGATTTCTTTGTAGATTCTGGTTATCAACCCTTTATCTATTGCATAGTTTGCAAATATTTTTTCCCATTCTGTTGGTTGCCTCTTCACTTTCCTGACTGTTTCTTTTGAAGTACAGAAACTTCTCAATTTGATGCAATCCCAAATGTTAATTTTGGCTTTGACTGCCTGTGCTTCTGGGGTATTTTCCAAGAAGTTTTTGCCAGTACCTATATCTTGGAGGGTTCTGCAATGCTCTCTAATAATTTGATGGTATTGGGTCGTAGATTTAAGTCTTTAATCCAAGTTGAGTGAATTTTTGTCTAAGGTGACCCACTGTTGGTGGCAATGCAAACTGGTTAAGCCACTATGGAAGTCAGTCTGGAGATTCCTCAGAAACCTGAATATAACCCTACCATTCAACCCAGCCATCCCACTCCTTGGAATTTACCCAAAGGAAATTAAATTGGCAAACAAAAAAGCTGTCTGCACACTAATGCTTATTGCAACTCAATTCACAATAGCTAAGACCTGGAACCAACCAAAATGCCCATCAACAGTAGACTGGATAAAGAAATTATGGGACGTGTACTCTATATAATACTATACAGCAGTCAAAAACAATGAAATCCAGTCATTTGCAACAAGATGGAGGAATCTGGAAAACATCATTCTGAGTGAATTAAGCCAGTCTCAAAGGGACAAATATATGTTCTCCCTGATCGGCGACAACTAACTGAGCACCAAAGGGGAAACCTGTTGAAGTGAAATGGACACTATGAGAAACAGTGACTTGATCAGCTCTTGTCCTGACTGTTGATGTACAATGTAATACTTTATCTATTTTAGTATTTTTTCTTTGTTTTGTTCTAGTACTATTGGTTGAACTCTGTAATTAACACGCAATTATTCTTAGGTGTTTAAATCTTAACTGAAAAGTGACCCCTGTTAGGAATTTGGAAAACATATGCTGAGTGAAATAAGCCAGTCCCAAAGGGACAAATATCATATGTTCTCCCTGATCTGTGACAACTAACCGAGCACCAAAAAGGAATCCTGTTAAAGTGAAATGAACACTATGAGAAACAGTGACTTGATCACTTGCCTGACTGTTGCCCTGACTGTTGATGAACAACTTAATATGTTATCCCACTTAGTATTTTTGTTTGTTTGTTCTACTTAATACTTTTGGTTAAATACTGTAATCAATACACAGTTATTCTTAAGTGTTGAAACTTAACTGAAAAGTGATCCCTGTTAAATATAAGAGTGGGAATAAGAGAGGGAAGAGACGTGCAATTCGGGACATGTTCAAGGTGACTTGCCCCAAATGGTAGAGTTAGAAACATACCAGGGGATTCCAATTCAACCCCATCAAGGTGGCATGTACCAATGCCATCTCACTAGTCCATTTGATCAATTTCTGTTCAGAACTGATCATAATGAGAGGACTAAGAGCCAAAGGGATCACATAAACAAGACTAGTGTCTGAAAATACTAACCGATAGAATAAAAAAGGGAGAGAACGATCCAACATGGGAAGCGAGATACACAGCAGACTCATAGAATGGCAGATGTCCTAAACAGCACTCTGGCCTCAGAATCAGCCCTTAAGGCATGAAAAGCCCATGAGAGTATTTCAGGCATGGAAAGCCAAGACACCCTGGCAAAAAAAAAAAAAAGACCTAAATGAAAGATCTCTGTGAGTGAGATACCAGTGGAAAGAACAGGTCATCAAAGAAGGAGGTACCTTTCTCTGAAGAAGAGGAGAGAACTTCCACTTTGACTACGACCTTGTCTAAATATGATCAGAGTCAGTGAACTCAAAAGGCTTCCATAGCCTTGGCAACTCATGACAAGAGCCTAGGGTGAGTACTGATGCCATAAACAAGAGTGTCAATTTGTTAAGTCAACAACAGGAGTCACTGTGCACTTACTCCTCATGTTGGATCTCTGTCCTTAATGTGCTGTACATTGTCATTTAATAACATAACTAGTGGTATTTTTTACTTTGTGTTTCTATGTGGGTGTAAACTGTCGAAATCTTTACTTAATATATGCTAAACTGATCTTCTGTATATAAAGAGAATTGAAAATGAATCTTGATGTAAATGGAATGGGAGAGGGAGTGGGAAAGGGGAGGGTTGCGGGTGGGAGGGAAGTTATGGGGGGAAGCCATTGTAATCCATAAACTGTACTTTGGAAATTTATATTCATTAAATAAAAGTTAAAAAAAGAAAAAAATGGTATTGAATAAGAAAAACAGACAAATTATAGTGATCACTAACATTTTCAAATTTAAGTTTGTAGAAGACAAAATTCTGACTTCCAAACAATTATTATTAGCAACTACTCAACCATCCTAATTTTGTCCGCTCTCTGGGTAATGTTTTATTTCATTTTCTTTTCCTATTTTTTAGCCATAGCTAAAGAATGAATAGAAAGAACAGCTCTACATAGGAGAGTTGTATTTTATCAGTTATAAGAGGAGACACTATCTGAAAGCACTGAAAATTTAAAAGCGGAGCAGTTTTCTGGCTCCTGAATTAGGAGTTCCCTGTGTGAATTAACAATATTAACACTGAAGTAAGAATTTTTTTTTGGTAAGCTTTCACAGTAATTTACAATATTTCATGATATATAGCAACAGAGAGAAGTTATTAAATTTTTAATTTTTTTAACTAGGCTTTAGAGATTACTCCATCTCTTATTTTCCTCTAAGTGCACTGGCTTCTCTCTTCTTACCCTACTTTACAAATGCCTTCAGCCTTTGGTCCTTTTCCCAGTGCACTCACATTTCCGGTGGATCATGTAGTGCCACAGCTTTAAGCCCTAGCAGTACACCTGATTCTATTTTTATCTCTCTGTACCCAACCTCTCTCCTGAACACTGGACTTGTTTATACTATTATTTATTCTCCATCCCTACTGAATGCCTAAGAGCAATCTCATTCAAATAGCTATAAAAAATTTAAATATCTTGGAATAAACTTAACAAAAAATGTCAAAGATTTCTATGAGGAAAATTACAAAACATTAAAGAAAGAAATAGAAGAAGCCAAAAAAAAATTAGAAAAATCTTTCATGGATTAGGAAGAATCAACATCTTCAAAATGTCCATACTACCAAAAGCAATCTATAGATTCAATGCGATCCCAATCAAAATACCAACAACATTCTTCTCAGATGTAGAAAAAATTAAGCTAAAATTCATATGGAAACACAAGCAACCCAAATAGCTAAGCAATCTTAAACAATAAAAACAAAGCTGGAGGCATCACAAGAACAGACCTCAAGAGATACTACAGGGCAATTATAATCAAAACAGCCTGGCACTGCCACAAAAACAGATGTGTAGACCAATGGAACAGAATAGAAACTCCAGAAATTAATTCACACGTCTACAATCAACTTATTTTTGACAAAGGAGCAAAAACCAACCCCTGGAGCCAGTCTCTTCAACAAATGGTGCTGGGAAAACTGAATTCTGTATGCAGAAGCATGAAACAAGACCCCTACCTTACGCCTTACACAAAAACCACTCAAAATGGATCAGAGACCTTAATCTATGATGTGATGCCATCAAATACTAGAGAACATTATGGAAACCCTACAAGACATTGGCATAGGGAAAGATTTTTTGGAAAAGATCTCAGAAGCACAGGCAGTCAAAGCCAAAATTAACAAGTGGGATTACATCAAGCTGAGAAGCTTATGCACTGCAAAAGAAACACTCAAAGTGAAGAGGCAACCAACAGAATGGGAGAAAATATTAGCAAACTATGAAGTGGACAAAGGATTAACTTGCAGAACCTATAAAGAGTTCAATAAATTAAACAACCACAAAACAAAAAACCTAGTCAAGAAATGGGCAAATAATAAAGATTTGTTCCTTTCCACTGATCTTTGATGTTGTGACAATATCTATTTGTTCTATCAAGTGAAGACAGTATGACAATTTTATTTCTTAATTCAGGTTTAGAACAAATTAGGAAGCTTATAATTCTTTAATATGAAGTTAACATATTAACAGATGAAAAATGAAAGCTAAGCTATACACGCTTTATGGCATTAACAAGTTTCATGGGAATCTGACATGGAAAACCGTAAAAATATACTTACTTTTTTCATCAGCTTTGTCTTTTATTGCTATAGTGTCATTACTCAGAGACACAGTCTGTGCATTCAGAATATCTGTTCTCATTCCAGGGAATTTTGGAGAAGAAATGAAGCGCCCTTCATAAGAATATAAATAGATACCACCACCATCTACAAGAAGAAAATGTCTAAAAAATAAAAATATATTCTTAAATACAAGTATACTACATTTTCTTTTAAATATTAGAAAACAGTTTATCCTTTGGAAACATCTAGATTCAACAAGTAAAATAAGTACACAGATATATAAAAAAACAAAGTGTTCAAAAAACCCTGAAAGTCAATATTGTTGTTTTGGTTTGTTTCCTGTGTTTCTATCCATTAAAATGACAACAATGTCCATAATTGTCACCCTAAATACTAAAATTTTGAGTTCTTACACATTACACCTACAATTGATTTCCTTTCCTAAAGAATCTCTATACAAAGGGTATCAGAAAATCTTATAATTTACAATTCTGTGATTTGGTTCTAGATGCTATGTTTTATGAAACAGTATTAATACATATTTCATAAGGATTATGTTAAAGATAATTAAAGATTAAATACCAAAGACTAAAACAGTATAAAAAATTGAAATCAGTGCCAGAATTTATTAAAATAAGATGCTTCTGACTTTAAAATCATGTGGTGATGATCAGCATATAGTCATACTTAAAAACTCTTACATTTTTTGCAGCAGAGTCTCAAGTTCATTTGTTATGTTGACAGCTATATTCCAGGTATAGATTTCTGTGTAGTCAATTTTTATTAACTAAAAACAAATATTTTATGGCTGTTATATTTCTCCTGTTTTAAAGAATGCTTATAGTGTATATACATCTCTGTATGTCTACCCTACTTATCCTTAGTATAACTTCTAAAAGTGCAATTACTGGATCAAGGAGCACACACTTGAAAATATTTAACATATATTGTCAAACTGCCCTTTGAATGGTTGTGTTGATTTATACAGACACTACAGCTGTACTGGCATGCCTGTTTCCTCAATGTTGAAGACATTATTACTTTTCAAATTTATGTTCCAGGTTTTAATATTCCTTGTTTCAGAAATTGCTAATTTTTCTTTTGTTTTGGAAACAAAAGGGAAATAAGCAAACACTAAGACCAACCAAAAGTTAGTATTTAGGGGCCAGCACTGTGGGGTAGCAGATAAAGCTGCCGTCTGCAGCACCGGCATCCAAATGGGTGCCAGTTCCACTTCTGATCCAGCTCCCTGCTAATGTGCCTGGGGAAACAGTGGAAGATAGCCTAAGTTCTTGGGCCCCTGCTCCTTTGTGGGAGACCCAGAAGAAGCTCCTGGCTCGTGGCTTTAGATTGTCTCAGCTCTGGCCATTGTGGCCATTTGGGGAGTGAACCAATAGATGGAAGACCTCTCTCTCTCCCTCCCTCACTCCTTTTCTCCCTCTCTCCCTCTCTCTGCCTCTCTGTAACTCTGCATTTCAAGTAAACAAATAAATCTTTAAAAGTTAGTATTTAATGAATACCTAATGTACACAGTTCAATTAAATTAATACTTGAGGATTGGGAGGTAGTTTATTAATTGAAGGGTTTGGGCATGACACATTAATGTATGGCCATACACATTTGTATATGAAAACAATATTTGCCAGTCTTGACAAAGTGAAACATCATATTAGTTTTTATTGTTTGTCGCAACACTAAAAGCATTTTCTTCTTGAAACAAGCACTATAGCCTTCAACCTTCTTGTGAATAAATACCTTATATTTCAACAAGCATCTCTAACTGTGTAAACAAGACCAGTGAAAAACACTAACTAAAATAATCCTTAATTATTTATGCCATTTAACATGTCTTTACTAAGACATACTTAATAAATATATTGATGAATAATGTATAAATAAGGAATTTCTTTGGAATCATTGGAGTAAAAAGAATTTCAGAAATAGGGTTTTGTGGATAGCTGACATCCTTCCTGATGAGTGGCAAAAAGAATTTTGTTTTAAAAATATGATACAACTACATAAATAAGTCACGCATATATCCATTTCAGTAAATAGATTCAACTTTGGCATAACATTTTCTTGATCACTCAAGATCATTAATATGATAATCACACTCTGCAGCAACTACATAACTGAAGGCTTTGATATTCATGAGAATCTGTTGGTGCTAGAATAACTATACCACTCAGCTACACAGTTCTGTGCTTTTGGCTTTCTCCGTGCTCCTTTGCCAGGCAGTCACTTTCCTTCTTGTCACTGTGCCAGCCTCTAACAATCATCCTTCACCATCACTCTTCTGATTTGCTATTTATAAAAAGCTGTGGGCTAGAAAACCTGATGAACAACACTATTAAGAGCTGCTTAGGTGATGAGTAAAGTGATAAGGAATAAAAGTATGTGGTTTTAGTGTAAAGGTTTTATGGGTAGCTATTTCAGGTAAATGTCAATTATATTTCTTTTTTTCAAATTTTTTATTTTAATCATTTTCTTTTGTTTTAATTTTTATTTAATGAACATACATTTCCAAAGCACGGCTTATGGATTATAATGGCTCCCCTGCCCTTACCTTCTCTCCCACCCACAACACTCCCCTCTCCCACCCCCTCACCTCTTCCATTCACATCAAGATTAATTTTCAATCATCTTTATATACAGAAGATCAATTTGGCATATTTTAAGTAAAGATTTCAACTGTTTGCACCCACATAGAAACACAGTGTAAAATACTATTTGAGTACTAGTTATAGCATTAGTTAAACACCTAAGCATAATTGTGTATTAATTACAGAGTTCAACCAATGGTTTTAAGTAGAACATGAAAAATACTAAAAGGGTAAAGTATTAAGTTCTTTTTTTTTTCTTGTTTTGCAACTTTTGTATTGTTGTGGCTTCCCCCCCACAACCTCCCTCCCTCCCATGGTCTTCCCCTCTCCCACTCCCTCTCCCAAGTTTCATTTTCAATTACCTTCATATCCTGAAGATCAACTTAGTATATACTAAGCAAGGATTTCAACTGGCTGCACTCACACAACCTTCCATACTGTACTCCAGGTTTTACTGGATTGAAGCTTTGTAAGTCTGACCTCTGATTCAAATTGGATGTCACTGTATTTGATTCATTATACTTATTAAGACTGACAGAAAGTTTTCATGTAAAAGTGTGGGTTCCTGAGTGATAGTTATTCCTAATTTATTCTCATTAATAGGCCTGTTTCTTGGTAAAAAATACCATTTTATTAGGTAACTTCAGATTATAAACTAGTGGTGGCTTATGATAACAAATGAGTTTATCCTCATCATTTTAAATAAATAAATACCTTTAAAATTTCTCATCTTTAATTTTTAACATTGTAGACATGAGACATATAACTCACATATAATCCTTGATAACTTTTTAAGACAGTAAAAAATTGAGACCAAAAAGTTTTAGAACCACTGACCTAAGAGTTTATTTACTTTTTTCCTCTGAAAATTAATAGAAACAGATGGATTCTTTTTTCTGCAAAAGGATGCTTTAAAGACTGCTTACCTGCTATTTGAGATATTTTAAAACCCCAAATCCAAAAGTTAAACATCATAAACAAATTACCTTTCTGCCTGCAGAATTAAACTAACAGTTCCTTCTTTGAGATCAAATATAAGCGGTGTATTCCAGTTCTTTGTACTAAAAAACAAGCAAAATGGATATTGATATTTAAAACATAAAAGTTTTAAACAAGTAGATAAGTACTCATTTTACATAAAGTGACTTTAGGCTCACAGTAATTATAGATATACTTCTGTTACAGCTTCTGGCTTACTGTTTTGAAAATATCACTTACATGTTTGTATTCTTGATTAGAAAGTAAACACTCTGTGTCTCTAACAATCAGCACATAGTGGACATTCAACAAATATCGATTGTAGGTATTACAGTATGTAAATTGAGGAAGCCAGTTCTGCTATTTATTAACTCTGAGTTTGGATCAGTCATCTAATGTTTCTCATCTGACAAACAGTAACAGTATGGCTGGACAGAGCTGAATTAGAAATATGGTTTTACCACCTCCTAGCCTTGTGATCTAATAAACTTAACTTCCTAAGCATTAGTTTCTTTATTTGTAAAGTATGGACAATGATGACTTACATAAGTATATGGCAAACTGTCTGCTATATAGCAGCAACTGAATAAACAGAAACTATAATAATATTAACATAATAAATATGACTATTTTTTTACAGGCTTACCAATGTTAATATTGAGTTGAAACAAAAAAATATACTATATACTATATTTTATGTATTATTTATATAGTATAAGATATTATATAAATATATTTCCACACTTATTGAGTAAATGGATAAACAAATAACTTTATTTTTATAAGTTATCACCTAATGATATCAGTTCTACCGATTCAAACATTATGTCATTTCCACTATAACTAGTAGAATAAATCTCATTTAGGACAGTTGATAATGAGAGTCCCATCTTTCTTCAAACTAAGAAACTCTAAGCTGAAGAGATACCCTATACAAGGATAATTCAAAATGTTCGTGGAAAATGGAATTAAGAGATGAATTTATTTCAAAGAAAAAAATATAAAGCCATGCATAATTTTTTCATTAAAATGTTCATAGGAAATGTGTACTATGAAAAAATTATGCACAAATTTCAAAATTTTTTGCATCAAATTAAACATTTTAATTCAATTTTCAAGAACTTTTTGAAGTACCTCCATAGTTACCTCAACCTGATTAAAATTAATTATTCAAATACCTATTGCTTCAAGTGACTGAGATTTTCTCATGTTCCATAATCCCTTTCCCATATCTCAACTGCTCAACTTCATGTCTTTCTTGATTCTCCCTTAGTGTTTCATTGTTCCTTTTTCCCTTTCATCTAGGAAAAAAAATTCATATAATGTTGAGCTTCTTGTTTCTTTACACCCTGCCTCTCTTATTTCATTACTCCAATTTGGCTATTTTTCCAAGTTGCAGTTTCTTGATTAGCACCAGATTAACCCACAGAAAGTGGAAAATTTTTCTTTAAAGATTTATTTATTTTTTAAAGATTTATTTATTTACTCCACAGAGACAAGGAGAAACAGACAGAGAGGGATCATCTATCTGCTGGTTCACTTATCAAATGGCCACAATAACCTGGGCTGGGCGAGGCTGAAGCCAGGAGCCAAGAGCTTCTTCCACATCTCCCATGTGGGTGGCAAAGGCCCAAGCACTTGGCCATCCTCCACTGCTTTCCCAGGCATATTAGCAGAGAGCTGGATGGGAAGTGGAGCAACCAGGACTCAAACCAGTGCCCATGAGATGCCGGTGCTGCAAGCTGCAGCTTTAACTTGCTGAGCCACAACATTGACCCAGGAATTTTTTATATAGTTGTAGCATTTAGTTTGATTGAAAATCTTTCTGGCATGTATTACTGGGCTTTAGTATTATAAGATAATCCTATGCTTAATGTGTTTTAATTCATTAATTTATTAAAAGCTATTTATTAATTACCCACTATAAATTGAGTACCATGTTATGTATTGGATATATAGTGTATAATAAAACACACTTAGTCTCTATCTTCAATATGATATTCAATGATTAAACTATAACCAAAAAATTATATAAATATAAGCACAAAATCTTTAAAAACCCTTAACTATTAACAACACTTGGAAGTATCATAGTGGTTATTTGAGTTTTCTAGATAGTTGAGAAGTCAACCAGTCATATGGTAAAGCCAGCTTATACTAGTTGTTAATTTTTCAAGAATTGTGTAAGCAAACTCTTAAAGCCATTATCAAAAATGAAATCATGTAAACTTAAAAGGAAATTATATTTAAAACAAAGATAATACTCAATACTCATCACTTTCAGACTATTTTATTATATTTTACTATTACTTATGCATCAGATATTATTTATATCTGTGGTATCTAATACAAGTGCAATACTACATAATGGTTTGCTTTTATATATCTCCTTTCAACTCTGCTCACAACAAAACCACATTAGTATCTTGAAAGTGGTCATGGTAAAAGTATTTTTATCATGAAAATCAGCAAAGATTGCCAACATGTTTGTTTGTTGTCTGTTTCCAGAAATACAACATTTACCAGCCCTTTAAAATACTAAGCATGTTTTTATTTTTGTTTTAATTTTAGGTGCAAATTTCCTGAATGTATTCAGCCATCCCCTGCACTCTTTTTTTTTCTAATCCCTTGACTTATAATACAGGGTACACTGGGTATATTGAGTATATATTCTTTTATCATTTATGAACAACTTTGATCATCAATATGAGTATCCATGATTATTCTGGGCTATGATATTAAGCTAAAATATCTCCCTGTGTCCCTGTGTGAATATCTTTCAGTCATTGTCAGGCTGCTAACTGATTCTTAAGGTGGATGGGTGATTCCAATTCCTAAACTCTGCATTTTAAAATCAAATATATAATTCCTTATATGGGCAAACTAAAAGTAAACACTACAGGCTAGCTTTCTGCACAGCAGGTTAAGCCACTGCCTATGATACTAGCATTTCATAATGGAGCTCTGGTTCAAGACCCAGCAACTCCACATCCAATCCAACTCCCCGCTAATGCACCTGGGAAAGCAATGGAAGATGGCACAAGTACTTGGCCCCTGGCTATCCACACGGGAGACCTGGGTGGAGCTGCAGGCTCCCGACTTCCCCTGGCCGTCTCCCTGCAGTTGCAGCCCTCTGGGGAGTGAACCAGTGAATTGTAGATCTCTATCTTTTTCTGTCAGTCCCTCACTCTCCCTGTCATTCTGCCTTTCAAACAAGTAAAATACATATTTTTTAAAAAACTAAATACCATGTCAGATAAGGTATCTCCTATTATAAAAGTGATTATTAATCTTTGAAGAACAAACTTTAACAGATCTATTTTCATGGTTCATAGCTCAGTTTTTCTTACTTCCTTGTTTTAGGTAAGATTAGAATAGATGAGGTTTTGAGAAAGTTAATTTTAAACCAAACCATGTTGATGTGAAAACTTGAAATTCTTCATGACAGACAAAATTCTGATTTCTTAAGAAATGTTAAGATGCTTACGAGAACACATAACATTGAAGGGATGTTGAAACAACTAAGTGTGCATAGTTCAAAGATGCTTTAATGACTCTGTCTCGGAATTCCAGTAAGTCCACGGCATCATTAAGTACATTACGAACCTAAACAAGGAAAAATGAAAATATCAACCAACACCATTAAAACACATCAAAATTTTAATTAGGTAAGTCAGCAAGATTATCAAACAAAAAATTCAATGCATTCTTGATTACCTAATTATATAAAAGACAAGAATTCAAAGGAAATCAGTCATAAGGTGGAATAGTTGGATATGTAAATTAACCAACAAAGCACAGATACAGAAGATTTCTTAGAAATAAGTTGAAAAAGGCCTAGAAAGATGTCCAATCTGCAATCCAAACTGAATGAGTAGCAGTGGAGTAATAATGTGAAAAAAACTCTAACTCTGAGAGATGGTCAAAGAATGGTGTTATATTAAGATTGGAAAGAGAATATACAGTTTCTGCCCAAAACAGTAAGGATATCTCTTTTTAGGGAAGATTTTACTTTAAAATTGAAGCTCTAAAAAAGGAGACATAACTGCTTTAAAAATCAAAAATAGATTAGGAGGTATCAATTGCATAGTGAAGAAAGAAACCAATTGCATAGTGAGGAAATCAATCTGCATAAAAGTACATCCATATGCAAGAAAACACACAGAGATAATACAAAAGAACGCTAAATATCATCCAACAAAGGGATATTTGCTTATGATAGTCAAGTTGTTGTAAAAGTTTACAACTGAGTAGTTTGCAAGGATTTTAACACTTGGCATTGCTGGCCAGAAATCTCAAACTTGACTGACAAACTGCAGCAAGTCAAGAAAAATAATGGACAAGTTGAATGTACTTAATCTCTTTCTGGTCAATTCCAGAATGGGTAAGGCTATATCCTAAGAGCTGAAAAACAGAAAAAAGAATGTAATTTTACCTATGTTAGTATTTATTTAAATTCTCTACAAAACGGTATAATTTTTCTAAATATAACATGGCAATTATCAATATAGTGTTAATGAAAAATGAAAGGGCATGGAAAGATAGGAAGAAAAAATCAAACTTCTTACAAATACTTCTTTGAAGAATTTACAACTATCAGGCATTGCTATGATTTGAATATTTGCGTCCCCTCAAAATTTTTTTAAATGTTTATTTATTTTCATTTATGAGAGAGACAGAGCAAAAGAGAAAGGAGAGAGATCTTCCATCCACTGTTTCACTCCCTAAATCCCAAATGCCCAAAATAGCCAAGGCTAGGCCAGGTCAAAGCCAGGAACCTAGAATTCCATCATGGCGTTCCACATGAGTGGTTGGGGCCCAAGAACTTGAGCCAACATCTGTTGCCTCTTGAAGCTTTAGCAGAAAGATGGATCAGGGGGCACCCTAATATGGGATGTGGGCATCGTAAGCAGTAGCATAATCTGTGCCACAATGCACACTCTTCCCTTTCAAAATTTGCATGTTGAAATCTAACCATCAATGTGATGGCATTAGCAGGTGGGGGTCTTTGGGGGTAACTATGTCATGAGGGCAGGGCCCTCATGAATGGGATTGTGCCCTTCTAAAAGCGGTGCCAGGCAGCTGCCTTGCTCCTTCCCCCAAGTGAGGACACAGCAAAAAGACCATCTATGAATCAGAAAGTGGGCTCTCACCAGATACCAAATCTGTACTTGAACTTCCCAGCCCCCAGAAGTGAGGGAAATAAATTTCTATTGTTTATAAGCTAGAACGTTTATGAAATTTTGTCATAGCATCCCAAACAAGACAGGTATATTTTTACTGTCTATTCCTCAACTCTTATCCTCACCAAAATATTAATGCTATGACAAGAGGGATCAAAATTATAGGCATATATATTCTTTAACACAGCAATCTCATTTCCATCTTTGGGATGGAATTCTACAAAATAACATATATACAGGCTGTTTACCAGAGCACTACTGGTAGCAGTAAAAGACTGGAAAACAGGCCAAACATCTATCAATAGGGGATAGATTGAATAAACTATAGTATATTCACATAGCGCACTACGACACAGCTGCAAAAAAGGAATAAGGGAGATCTATGGAATGGTCTCCAGGGCATGCTGTAGCTTACAAAGATACAGAACAGCATATGTAATATGACATCTGTGATCTAAGAAACAGAAGAAAATGAATTTGCTTACATTAAAAATATTATTTCCTTAAAATATTTATTTATTTTTTTGAAAGAGTTACAGAGAGAGACAGAGAAATGGAAATCTTCCATCCACTGGTTCTATCCACTCCTCAGATGGCCTCAACGGCCAGGGTTGGGGCTGGCCTATGCCAGGTGACAGAAACTTCATCCTCATCTCCCACATGAGTGGCAGGGCCCAAACTCTTGGGCCATCTTCCATTGTTTTTCCCAGGCCATCAGCAGGGAGCTAAAATGGAAATGAAGCAGCTGGGACACAAACTGGCAATCATATGGGACGCCAGCATCACAAGCAAGGGCTTTACCCACTATGCCTCAATGCCGGCCCCCTGAAAAGAAATCTTAAACAGCATTCAGTGACATATTATTAGAATACTATTTTCATGTCATTTTAATACTACATTTAGGATATACAAGAGTACTTTAAAAAGTATGTGGAAAAGTGGAATTAAAAGCTAACAGTATTTTAATGCCAAAATTTTTTGAATGTTTCCTAACAGGTACTTTTTTCATGAAGATTGCACACATATGGATTTCAATTTTTCATGTGTCAACTCTCCTTTTAATTCCATTTCCCACAAATTCTTTGAAGTATTCTCAAATACTGAAAATTACAGACCAATATCCCTGATGAACATAGATGCAAAAATCCTCAATAAAATTCTCTCCAATAGAATGCAACAACACATCAGAAAGATCATCCACCCAGACCACACTGGATTTATCCCTGGTATGCAAGGATGGTTCAATGTGCGCAAATCAATCAATGTGATACACCACATTAACAAACTGCAGAAGAAAAACCATATGATTATCTCAATAGATGCAGAGAAAGCATTCGATAAAATACAACACCCTTTCTTGATGAAAACTGTAAGCAAACTGGGTATAGAAGGAACATTCCTCAACATAATCAAAGCATTTTAATACATTTTAACCATTTAAGCATTTAATACATTTTAATGACAGTTATTATTTTAGTTAATGCTCAAGTTGTTGCATCTATGGTTAATGGGCTTATATTCTTTTGACATGATCTCAATAGATTCCTTGCTTTCTGATGTGATAAGATATTTCAGATTTCTTTTGTACATTTCCTATCCAGACCTGGAATCAGCCATCAATCCAAGAAGAGAGGGAGAAGATGTACAATTTGGGACAAGCTCAAGTTGACTTGCCCCAAATGGTAGAGTAAGAAACTTGCCAGGGGATTCCAATTCAACCCCATCAAGGTGGCATGGACCAATGCCATCTCACTAGTCCATTTGATCAATTTCTGTTCAGAATTGATCATAATGATAGTACTAAGAGTCAAAGGGATCACATAAACAAGACTAGTGTCTGCTAATACTAACTGATAGAATTAAAAAGGAGAGAATGATCCAACATGGGCAGCAGGATACACAGCAGACTCATAGAATGGCAGATGTCCTAAACAGCACTCTGGCCTCAGAATCAGCCCTTAAGTCATTCAGATCTGGCTGAAGAGCTCATGAGAGTATTATGGGCATGGAAAGCCAAGACACTGTCAAACAAACAAACAAACAAACAAAAAACAAATGAAAAATCTCTGCGAGTGAGATCCCAGTGGAAAGAACAGGATCATCATCAAAGAAGGAGGTACCTTTCTCTGAAAGGAAGAGAGAACTTCCACTTTGACTATAACCTTGTCTAAATAAGATCAGAGTCAGCGAACTCAAAAGGCTTCCACAGCCTTGGCAACTCATGACAAGAGCCTAGGGTGATTACTGATACCATAAACAAGAGTGTCAATTTGTTAAGTCAATAACAGGAGTCACTGTGCACTTACTCCTCATGTTGGATCTCTGTCCTTAATGTGCTGTACATTGTCATTTAATGCTATAACTAGTACTCAAACAGTATTTTACACTTTACGTTTCTGTGTGGGTGCAAACTGTTGAAATCTTTACTTTATATATACTAAATTGATCTTCTGTATATAAAGAGAATTGAAAATGAATCTTGATGTGAATGGAATGGGAGAGGGAGCGGGAGATGGGAGGGTTGCGGGTGGGAGGGAAGTTATGGTGGGGGGGGGAAGCCATTGTAATCCAGAAACTGTACTTTGGAAATTTATATTTATTAAATAAAAGTTTAAAAATGTATTAAAATGTTCAAATCCACAAGTTTATAATGATGTCAATATAACAGAAATTCATTGAGCATGCTAGGATACCCACTCATTTGAAAATTGGCAAATAATTCAGCATTTGTCTCACCTCAGGGTGAGATGAGACAAAGTCATATATAGAAGAATTCCAGTTAATAAATAAAGAATGACAGAACCAATATTACCATTTTGCAACCCCCAGTAAAAAACAGACCTAGATGACTATCATCAGTGGCTGCTAAAAACAATAAAGTAAAAAACCTAATGGGAAACTATATGATAGATGAATCAGGCTTACAGTCCCTTAGCACAATGTTTAATCTTAACAGCATAAAAAAGAGAGACAAACAGGAATATGTGTGTCCTGATGCAATGCAGTAGGAAGTACACAGCATCACTTACATTCTTTACATTTAGTTACCACAACACTAAAATCTTATCCTCCAAATCTGACAACCAGCTACCAGTGTTGTATTTCTTTCAAGTTTATTTCATTCATTTGAAATGCAGAACAACAGAGACAGCAACAGTGACAGTGACAGAGACAGAGAGGTCTTCCATTGCTTCATTCCTTCAAATATCTGCAACATCCAGGGTTGGGCCAGATTGAAACCAGGACCTCAGAACTCAATCTGGGTCTCTCACATGTGGTAGGGACCCAAGTATCTAGGCCATCACCTGCTGTCTTCCAAATTATGAATTAGCAGGAAGCTGGAATCAGAAGTGGAGCTGACTTGAACCCAGGCACTCTGGTAATGGGACGCTGTGTCCCAAGAGGCATCTTTGTACCAAGAGGCATCTATGGTTAATGGGCATATATTCTTTTGACGTGATCTCAATAGATTCCTTGCTTTCTGGTGTGACAAGATATCCCAGGTTTCTCAGCACTGTACCAAATTCCTACTTCATCACCCACCTCTATAATGAATTTTTAAATGCATCCCGCTTCAGGATTAATGTGATACTTGTATCACCTTCTACCTTATCACAATATTAACACAAATCTAAAAATCCTGTTTGCATATTTCCAAAACACTTATTTAATCTTATGCATATCTATAATCACAGTAGAAGCTGACATTTATTTTTGTTTTACATACATATGACATTTCATCCTCAAAAGTCACTCTATTATTAACTCCCATCTTTACAAGACACAACATGACTGAGAATCAGATAATCTTGAATTTTGGCAACTATTAAAAGTCAAATCTATACTCCATGCTAAAGTTAGAGTGACAGGAAAAGAAAAAAAATAAACTTGCGAATCTAAAGATGCTACATCCCCTGCTCCTGCACCCTTTCCCTCCTACACACACATTCCTAATATAGACAAGAACTATCTCTTTTCGAAAGAATTATGCCCTGGATAGATCCTGTAGGTAAAGGGCAGATTAAGAAACCTTAGCACTCCAGGCTACTACATCCTACCACAGCTGAGGCCCAGGGATATATATATATATATATATATATATATATATATATGTAGATAGCTGCTAGAAAATATAGTCTCCAGATAAGAAATCTTCCTAAATGTCCAGGGAGATCTTCTTTAAACTTAATTTTCTCAAAAAAAATTAAAAAAAGAATGCTTAAAAAAAAGTGAAATCAATTTCAAGATGCAATGACTTCGAACAGCTCTTATTTCAACTGCTATGTAACAGCTTTTTTCATACAATTTCTTGAATTCTTTACTTAGTAAAGAATTAGTCTTCTGTGTATAAAGTTAATTGAAAATAGATTTTAGTAAAAAATAAGACTGGGAATAAGAGAGAAAGGAGGAAGAATGGTAGGAGTGTGGGTACCATGGGAAGAATCACTATGTTCCTAAAGTTGTATTTATGACATGCATAAAGTTTGTATTCCTTAAATAAAAGGCTTCTTTGGGGAAAAAATAAAGAAAAAAAAGAAAAGGAAAGGAAATAAAAATAGTATTCTAGTTCTGAAACTATGTAAAATTATTTAGAAACTTTAAGTACAAATATAATTTGGATTAGATAAGCCATTTAAAAACCCCCACTGTTCATCTTATGTCACATAAAAATCCTTTAACTGCTAGGATGCTACCTTTCATTATGAAAAAAAAAAGCCCTCTTCCTAGATATATTCTTAGTTTGGGTGCAGGTTTGTAATTAAGCCTAGAACTCATTTTAGAAATACTATATTAGCCAGTTCTTATGCATTATATGAATATAATAATTGTTTCCCTAAATCAGTTAATTATAACTCACAATACATTCTTTGTCATAGATAAAATACTACAAGTAATATTTTATCATCTAAATCCAACTATTAATCAGAAGGGCATGTCAAACCACACCATGTAAATACAATCAGCAAAGTCTAGACTGACAACTGCTATTGGATAAGCAATTTGGTTTCTTCAACAAGCAAACTGCAGGGGAGAGAAACAAAGACAGAAGCGGGATCTTACAGGCTAAAGCAGACTTACAGGCTACAGAAGACCATCGGGATGAGAATTTAGTCTAACAGTTAAGAAGTCCAGCCCCCATACTGGGGTACCTGGTTTCAATACTGGGCTCTAATTCCTGACTCTGGCTTCCTACTAATGAAGACCTTGCGAGGCAGCAGTGATGGTTCAAGTAATTGGGTTCCTGCCACCCAAGTGGGAGACCCAGACTGAGTTTCTAGCTCCTGGTTTCAGCCCAGCACAGTCTCAACAATTTTGGGCATTTGGGAAGTGAACCAGCAGATAGGAGCTTCTCTCTCTCTCTCTCTCTCTCTCTCTCTCTTCCTCCCTCCCTTCCTCCCTCCTTCCCCCCCCTTAAATAAATAAGACACATCAACTAATTGCAACATGTAAACCATTTTGGATCCTGATTCAAACAAACAAACTTTTAAAAGTGTGGCATGTAGGAGACAAACTGAAATTTTGAACACTTAATAGATATTTGATAATGTTAAGGAATTATCATTATTCTAAGGTATGAGAACTGTATTGCAGCTATGTTACAACAAAGAGTTCTTATATTTTAGCTGTATATACTGAAATCTGTAAAGATTAAAAATGTTTGAATTTGTTTCAAAATAATTGAGCCAAAGGGACAGCAGAGATGGACATGGACGGGGCAGCCTTAATAGTGGGTTGATGGTTATTCCAGCTGGTTGATAAGAAAACATAGAATTTCATTATACTACTCCCAGTTTGTGGATGTTTTAAGTTTTCCAAATAAAAGGTTTGAAAATTTTAAAATGAATAAATAGAACAGTGAAAGTTTATAATGTACCTAATTACTATTAATCTAGTGACTGTATTACCTAAATTAACAAAGCTAAATATGTGGGCTAACAGAATATTTTAATAGATTTGCCCAAGTAATAACAAGACATACAAGTAGAAAGTTATTAATAATTCTAATGATATGAACACTGAAGATCATGGGAAGTGATAATGATAAGAGGAAAAGAAAGGAGAAGGTAAAATACTCCATTTGTTGGCAGAGGACTTAATTGGCACAATGTCTTTGGCCTCTTCCTCATGATTTTCTTCAGTTAAACACATTTATTGAGTGGTTAGTATATGAAAGGCACTAGACTTGCGGAGGCCCTTCAGGAGAGACAAAGATAAGCAAAATATAGTACCTTTGCCTTTAAAAACTTACAATTGAGTAGATACCTACTCTCATTGATATTCTCTGACCTATAAAATCTTTCTCCTCATCTCTTACTGCCATATCCCAAACTTCCAGTATTAATCTACAAAGTATTTCACTCCAAAATTACCTGTTTTTTTAATTATGGTGTAGATCATATTGTACAACTCCAAAATATGACACTGTGGCATATTGAATATTTTAGGCTGAAAGGATTTGAGAAAACAGGAAAAACAAAAAGCTTATTCTGACATCACCCTGCCATTCTTCCCTGAGGCAAGTCACAAAACCAAGGAAGATTTTCTAAGCTTCTCCTGAAGCAGGTCCTAACACTCTCAAGTGAGAGATGGCCTTCCTATACCCAGAAGAAAGGAACACCATTATCTCTGAAGACACAGGGACACACTGAAGAATGTGAATAAAAAGGTCTTGCTAAGTTTCCCCTAGTTTATTATCAATAATCATCATGTTTTTTGCTCTATCACATTTCTCTACAACTGTCCATTTCATCAAACCTACCATAAAGTTTTGCACATAGGTTTACCTGTTTCTATGGGGAAGTCTTCATTTTCTTAGCAGGCTCCTGTGCCCATTAGAGCTTTATACGAAATAAATTTCTATATTTGTCTCTCTTTATTCCATCTTTTGGTACAGAGACCTCTCAGCATTTTCCTATTTTAACTTACCTTTGGTGATTCTTAAAAGGAGTTTTTAAAAAATCAGATTAAGGGGCTAGCATTGTGGCACAGCAGATTAAGCTACCGCCTTTGATGCCAACATCCCATGTGGGCACTGGTTTCAGTTCCAACTGCTCCATTTCTAATCTAGCTCCCTGTTAATGGCCTGGGAAAAGTAACAGAAGATGGCCCAAGGGTTTGGGCCCCTAACACCTATGTGGGAGACTCAGATGAAGCTCCAGGCTCCTGGCTTTGGCCTAGCCCAGTACTGCTGGCTGTTGTGGCCATCTAGGGAGTGAACCAGCAGATGGAAAGGTCTCTCTTCCTCTCTCTCTCTGTAACTCTCACTTTCACATAAATAGGTAAATCTTTAAAAAAATTCAGATTAAATAAATTTGTCTAGTTATAAATAAACAAAACACTTCAATCCTATCAATAACTTACAGCCTGCCTCAGAGTCAGCTCCAAGAATTAAATCTAACTTGTTCCTGGTTGTCACAGTGTTTTCCTACCCTTCCTTTTTAAGTGAATCTACATATTTCCTAAATGCTTCAAATTTCACTCTCCCTGTCCCAAATCCATATCTACAGTTGTTATGGGCACTCACGTTCTATAATACTTAAAGTTCTTAAGTAAAATAAACAATGAATAGATATTAAAATATTTCTAAGTGACTAAATTCTTATAAGCTTCATTAAGTGTACATTAAAAACACAGTCACAATTCCATATTCTCTACAGGGAACTAATCTGAAAAGAAGCAGGTTTAATCATCATCAGAACATAATCATACCTGCATGGTCCTTCTTTTAGTTAATGTTACTTGAAAATTTTTCCATTCCCAGCGTTGTTCTACTACATGTGCAAAAACAACATGTCCATTTCCACAGGCTCCAGCGATCTGAGTGCCATCAACTGACCAAGCAATATTAAATATGCTGCCAGTGTTGGGTTTCTCTAAAGCATATGACCACTGGGGAAAGAAAAAAAAAGGAAAAATTTATTTATTGAAAAAAAGAGTCTTTAAGAAATTTTAAATTAGGTATATGTTAACATATAAGATAATATGTCAAAAGAATATATATCTTTACTCTAAAATTATTAAAGAGGAAGGTGTTTGATATAGTGGTTAAAACATCTTTGCAAAACCAGAATCCTATCGCAGCCTGGCTGCTAATTCCAGTGCCTGCTAATGTGTGTGAATAGACAGTAAGAATAAAACAATCTTTTTGACAGTACCAACTGCAACATTTTCTTTCACTTTTCAGATGGATGATTAATGTATTTGACAAAATTCAGTATCTTTCCATTTGAACCAAACAGCCTTGTTTTTTGTTGTTGTTGCCCTTGGCTGAGTTGTTTTGTTTTTTCACACTCTTTTTTTTTCTTAGAAATATTCATAATAGGAAACAATTAATAGAGTGAAGAGACACCCAACAGAATAGAAGAAAATATTTGCAAGCTACTTACCTGTCAAAGGATTCATAGTCAGAATATATCACCAGCTCAAAAAACTCAACTACAAAATAACAACAAATCCAGCTAAGTTACGGGCAAAAGACCTTAACAGAGAGTTCTCAAAAGAAGAAATATAAATGGCCAATAAATATAAGAAAAAATGCTCAATGTTACTAGACATCCGGGTAGTGCAAATCGAAAGCAAAATGAGATATCACCTCACCCCTGTCAGAATTATGCAAAAGACAGAGAGTAACAAATGCTGGTGAGGATGTGGAGAAAGGGGAATACTTAGACACTATTGGTGAGAATGTAAAATAATGCAGCAGATGGAGGAAAAAAGCATGAATATTTCTTAAAAAAACTAGTAACAGACTTCCATATGATCAAGCAATGCCACTACGGGTATATATTCAAAAGACATAACTCATTGTATCCAAAGGATAGCTGCCCCACCACATTTATAGCAGCACTGTTCACAATAGCCATAAAAAGGAGTCACACACACAGACACACACACACACACACACACACACAAAATGGACTATTATTCAGCCATAAGCAAAGATATTTTATCATTTGCAGTAAAATACTAGGAACTGGAGGACATAATATTGAGTAAAATAAGACACAGAAAGACAAATAGTGCATGTTCTCCTTCACATGTTAGAGCTAAAATTAAAAAAGATAGGGAAGGAAGGAAGGAAGGAAGGAAGGAAGGAAGGAAGGAAGGAAGGAAGGAAGGAAGGGATGTGTGTATCACTTGTACTACAAATATACTGTCTTGAAGATGGTGGAATAGGGAGGGAGCTTACTGCTCTAGTCTAGGGGAGGATGCTTAAAAAAAAAAAAGTGGAGAGAGTGCAAGCTCAGGGAAGGGTTAGGGAGAAAATGGCAGAGGAAACCACACACAAACTGGGGGGACACTGTGGACATATGTGGAGGGTGTGGACATGCACAGCCAAGAGCCTCAGCACCAACTGTGGAGGAAGGTGAGACCAGACTGCAGCAGCCCAAGACACTGGGGATAAAGCTGAGGGAACAGCCTGGTATGCGCCCAGCTTGGAGGCCTGTGGGATATAGTATACCTGCCAACCTAGAGAAGAAAAGGGGGCATGTTTCTCTCTCCCCAACCACTCAGCACCAACATCCTGAAACTATCTGAGAGAGGGCAGGCATCATTTTGGACATATGCAACAGCTGTTCCAGCTCACGTCTGTGTGCCCAGCAACCAGCCGAAAAGAGAAAACTGATTCTGGCTGAGAATTAACAGGGGGCTGGGTGCTCATGACCATGGGAGCCTTGTGTGCCAGGACTGTGAAAACACTGTAGCTGCACGGGAGGGCGTAGGGTGTGGCTGGGACTTTGGGCAGTCCCTGTGGACAGCTCCACATACTCTGGGGTTCCTGATTCCCTGGTGAGGGTCATTGCTGCAGGACCCGTGTTCACACCAAGGACTGCATGGAACCTTTATGTGGTTCTTCTGGCAGTGTGGATGAAAATTGTACCCAGGCATTGGTCTCCTTTGAGGAAAGGAGGTGAGCATGAGAATATGCCAACAGAGCAGAACAAACATCTGGTATGATTAAAAAAAGAGAAAGAGAGATTTACAATGTCCAACTTGTGTGTCATTCTGGGTCCACGCTTCACCCTGGAGCACTGAATAAAGCTCAAAGACCATACCCAGCACAAGGTTCTAGGTATTTACTGAAAGAGCAGACATTCCACTAAGCCGCAGAGGCACAGATCAAAGATAAAAGGCATCACAGGACGTGGGAGGTGGGAACCAACAAGTATTACCACAAATGCCTAATAATGAATGCAACAATTTAAGAAACAAGAATGAGGGAGACAACGTGATACCCCTCAAAAGAACACAATACTTCAATACTAGAATGTGAAAATGAAGAGACTGAAGAAATACCAGAAACAGAATACAAAATAAATTGATCACAGAATTACTTAGAAGTAATCAGAAGCAAATTCATGAACTAAAGAAATTGGTACATGATATCAACGAAAATCTTTCCCATGGAATTCAGATTTTAAAGAGAATTCAAAACAAAATACTGGAAATGAAGAATTCAATAGAACAAATAAAAAATATGGAAGAAAGCCTTAAGATCAGACTCAATGAGGCAGAAGAAATAATATCCAAGTTAGAAGACAAATATCTGGAAATTATACAGTCAAATCAAAATAAAAGAAGAAATTGGAAAACTAAAAAACAGTGTCTGAGATTTATGGGATACTATCAAATGGCCCAACATATGGGTCTTAGGAATTCCTGAAGGCATGGAAAGAAAGAATGGATTAGAAGGCTTTTTTAGTGAAATAATTACATAAAACTTCCCTAATTTGGAGAAAGAAAGGGACATCCAACTACAGGAAGCACATACAGCTCCTAATAGACATGAACAGAAAAAAAGTCACTGTGACACATTGTAATCAAACTCTCCACAGTAAAACATAAAGAAAAGATTCTAAAATGGGCACAAAACACCTGATTACTTCCAGAAAATCTCCAATTAGACTCACTGCTGATTTCTCATCAGAAACTGCAGGCTAGGAGAGAATGGCAAGATATATTCCAAGTCTTAACAGAAAAAAATCTGTCAACCCAGAATACCGTACCCCACAAAGCTTTAATTTATGAATGAAGGTGAAATAAAGACTTTCCATAGCAAACAGAAATTAAAAGAATTTCTCACTTGTCCAGCCTTACAAAAGAAATTTAAGGATGTGCTACACACAGAAGTAGAAACATGGTCATCACTATGAAAGAAGGTAAAGGCAGAAAATCTCCCAGTAAAAGTACAAAGGAAATCCAAAGTAAACAATAGGAATGTTTACGGAAAAATGGCAGGGTCAAGTCGTACTTATCAATAGTCACCTTGAATGTAAATAGCCTCAACTCTCTTCTGGTTATTAATCTTTAATCAGTTGTGTAGTTTGCAAATAATTTTTCCCATTCTGTCGGTTGCCTCTTCACGTTGCTGAGTGTTTCTTTAGCAGTACAGAAGCTTCTCAATTGGATGTAATCCCATCTGCCAATTTTGGCTTTTATTGCCTGTGCCTCTGGGGTCTTTTCCAAGAACTCTTTGCCTATTCCAATGTCTTGCAGGATTTCCCTAATGTTCTCTAATAATTTGATGTATCAGGTCACAGATTTAGGTCTTTAATTCACTTTTTAATTTTTTTTTAATTCACTAATTGAGTGGATTCAAAAACAAGACTCATCTATTTGCTGCCTACAAGAAACACATCTCACCAGCAAAGATGCACACAGACTAAAAGTGAAAGAATGGAAAAAGATATTCCATGCTAACAGAAACCAAAAAAGAGCTAATGTAGCCATTGTAATTATAGACTTAACACAAAATAGACTTTAACACAAAAACTATAAAAAGCGACCAAGCAGGGTCGCTTTTGTGATGATTAGGGATCAATTCAAAAGTAAGATATGACTATTGTTAATGTATATGCATTTAATTACAGATCACCTGGTTATTTAAAAGAAATGTTAATGAATCTAAAGGGAGACATTGACTCCATACAATAGTCTTTTCAACAAATGGTGCTGGGAAAACTAAATCCCCATATGCAGAAGTATGAAGCAAGACCCCTCACTTACACCTTACACAAAAATCCACTCATAATGAATTAAAAACCTAAATCTGTGACCTGATCCAGAAGATAGCAGGTCTCTGTCTCTGCATCTTCCCCTCTCTCTCTGTCACTCTGCCTTTCAAATAAATTAATAAATCTTAAGAAGTGTATGAGCATTTAACTCTGTATGTATGCACCAGTATTTGCCACAGGGGTAATAGTGACACAAACACATGTGTGTATGTGTGTGGGTATCTCTAACAATATGGGCTTCTAGACATGTAGGTGCTTTGGATCCTCTCTGCCTGTCTTCTCTACTACTTTCTATCAAAACTTTTTATCTCTTTTGCCATTTGTTTTCTTCCATTTCACATTCCATTTATTTTACAAAATTACCCATTGTTTATTTGTTCTTCTATTCCTTCTAGTTTGATCTTCATTTCTCTAACATTTTTCTTTTTTTATAATCCCCTCCTGAGTTGTTACTTTTCTTTCTTTCTTTTTTTTTACTTAGTGTTTATTTTTTTTAACTTTTATTTAATGAATATAAATTTCCAAAGTACAGCTTATGGATTACAATGGTTTTCCCCCCCATCACTTCCCTTCCACTTGCAACCCTCCCCTTTCCCACTCCCTCTCCCATTCCATTCACATCAAGATCCATTTTCAATTCTCTTTATATACAGAAGATCAGTTTAGTATATATTAAGTAAAAATTTCAACAGTTTACATCCACATAGAAACACAAAGTGAAAAATACTGTTTGAGTACTAGTTATAGCATTAAATGACAATGTACAACACATTAAGGACAGAGATCCAACATGAGGAGTAAGTGCACAGTGACTCCTGTTGTTGACTTAACAAATTGACACTCTTGTTTATGGTATCAGTAATCACCCTAGGCTCTTGTCATGAGTTGCCAAAGCTGTGGAAGCCTTTTGAGTTCACTGACTCTGATCATATTTAGACAAGGGCATAGTCAAAGTGGAAGTTCTCTCCTCTTCTTCAGAGAAAGGTACCTCCTTCTTTGATGATGATCCTGTTCTTTCCACTGGGATCTCACTCGCAGAGATCTTTCATTTAAGTCATTTTTTTTTTTTTTCCAGAATGTCTTGGCTTTCCATGCCTGAAATACTCTCATGGGCTTTTCAGCCAGATCCGAATGCCTTAAGGGCTGATTCTGAGGCCAGAGTGCTGTTTAGGACATCCGCCATTCTGAGTCTGCTGTGTATCTCGCTTCCCATGTTGGATCGTTCTCTCCCTTTTTTATTCTATCGGTTAGTATTTTCAGACACTAGTCTTGTTTATGTGATCCCTTTGACTCTTAGTCCTATCAATATGATCAATTGTGAACAGAAATTGATCAAATGGACTAGTGAGATGGCATTGGTACATGCAACCTTGATGGGATTGAATAGTTCTGTTACTTTTCAAAAATCTCTTTTTCTAGTTATCTTCTTAATTTCTTGGTTCTGATTTATATGGTTATTTCCTAACTTCTCTCATGCTTTAGTATCCTTCACCTTCCTTTGAATTACTCCCAGGGCTTATCTGTTTTTGGCATGCTTTCATTGTCTTTGACAACATTATATAATTTTATGGTGATACACTCCTGCCACTCATTTTAAGTCAAATGAGTTTTGCTGTATTTTTGAGGTCGAAGGATATTCTGCCATGAAAGCTCTAGCGCTCTCTCTTCTCTCAAAGTGATTTTTTTAATGTCTCCACTTTTGAGATCTTCATTCTCTACTTCGTTCCTCCAGTTTTATCTGGATCTGCCCTGTAACTCTGTTCTGATCAACCTGGATTTTCCTAAAAGGAGTTGTTAGCCTCAAGAATACATTAGGCCTCAACAGCTCCAGCATCATGAGACTCTGTCATGGTCCTCTTGCACTCATCACTCACTCATGCACTCAGGATTGGGTCCTACAGAAATTGCTTTCCAGTTTCAACTGTTGTTTTCAGATTAGCCTATCACCTTCAGTTATCTGTTAGTGATCTGGGAGTTCCTCCCCTCTCCTGCTGTGAGAAGTTTGGCTGCCTTTCCCCTGCTTCCTCATACACAGAAGCTGATACCATGTGTACCTGTCAACAGCCTTTGGGAAAGTCACTTGCATTGCAGGTTTCTGGGGATAGTTTTGTTGCAGTTGTTTTTTGTGAAATGTGGGTTAAGTCCTATTTCTCCTGCTTTGTGGAGAGATTTAGAAGGATTCAAAAACTAGAACTATACCACCATACCCAATAATATATATAAATCTCAGAAACACATGATTGGGTGAAAGAAGGGAGATACAAAAGTGTAAACACTGTATGATTCCACTTACACAAGGGTCAAAACAGGAGAACTTAATTGTGAATGATAGAAATCAGAATAATAGTAGTTAAAATGGAGGGTAACTTACTCAGAAGAAGCACAAAGAAAGTTTCTAGGGTATTAGTAATGTTCTTTATCATTATGTGTGGTGGTTTCTTAGATATTTACATTTGTAAAAATTATTGAGCTGTATAAAAAGATATGGTATGTAAGTTATATTTCAATTTCTAAAAAAAAAAAAACATGTTGCTTCTGCCATTATCTTTCCCCCAATCTATTTTTAGTGAAGGGATAATTATACCTTGCTTTCACAGTTTGAGTATTTTGAGACTATAAAATAGTAGTAAGCTAAAATTAGCATCTGTACCTTATAAAATCAATATTAAAGAGAAATGATATATAAAATATATTTATAATACTCACAGCTATGTAAAAAATGTGTGCTCAAAGAGACAAAAACTTGGAAGGGACACAGAAAATGAAAATATTTGACATTTTTTATATTATGATTGTAGATTTTTGTCATTATTTTTGTTACTGCTTTATTTTGTTACTGATTTTTGTCTTAAATTTCTCCAAAATACAATTTTGTATTGCATATCTAAGTAGGCTGCTTAATATTAATTACTACTTTCGCCTTTATAATATTGTTGTGATTTTAAATTACTTCCTTAATTCTAAACAAATATTTCTGGCTTGATTTGGTACTATTAATTTTTAAAAACTCAAGGTGAGTAAGCAGAAGATAGAAGAAAAAAAGAAGTAATTAGAAAAGAAGTTTATAGAACACAAAACTGGTCTGTATTCACAATGTGATATACAGCTAAAGCACTAATGCTATTTTGAGCTGCCTATAAAGCACTAATGCTATTTTGAGCTGTGGTATTGGCAAGAAAGCCAAAATCGATTGCTGTTAGTTTTTGAGAGATTTAGCAATACGTTTTTCTCTAATGGCAGGGAAATCTTAAAAAATTGTGAGACTGATCAGTTTGGTTTGGTTTCCAAACAAACATTACTGGATCTTCACAAACATCGAGAACTTTCACAAACATCCAGGACTTTGATGGTGTTCTATGACTAGTCAAATTTTCCCCCTAGAGTCATCTTCCTGGGTAATAGTAGGCTATCTTTGCACTCTCTCACCCAAAATCTGCTCTCTGGTAGATAAATCACTTAGAAAAGGGCCAGATAAGAACAAGTTTAACATGTTACTTCCATGATAATATTTTAAGACATAATTTCTTAATAAAGCTAATGGGAGAAATGTTCTCATCCATAAGAAGTTAGTGAAATTGTTCCCTAGGACATTCTATCCACATAGCTCATTGCTGAGATTGTTCCTGAACTGCAGTTACAAAAATACAGTTTATATTAGTGTGAGAACAAATTACCACAAATTTTGAGGTCTAAAACAACACAAATTTATTATTTTTACAGTTTTCTACTCACAGGTGATCCAACATGAGCTTCACTAAGCTGGAATCAAAGTATTGACAGGCTGCATTCTCTTCTGGAAGCTTAGAGCAAAGGTCTGTTTCCTTAACCATTCAAGTTGTCAGCAGAATCCATTTTCTTGTAGCTGTGGAACTGAGGTCCCTGTTTCCTTACTGGCCATTTGTAGCTTCAACCATCTGCATTTCTTGGCTTGTAGTCCCCTTTATCTTTAAAGCCAGCAACATTGGGTAGAGCTGCTCTTACTTTGAATTTCTCCTCCTTCTTCATCCTCTAACCCAGATGATGAAGGTTCTCCAATTTTAAGGACCCACATAATAATCCAGGATAATCTTACCAAATAAAGGTCCATATCCTTAATCGCATACATAAAATTCCTTTTGGCTTTTAAGATAACATATTAATAGGTAGTAGTGATTAAGGAATAGGTACCTTTTGAGGGCCTATTATTTAGCAGACCAAAAAAAAAAAAAAACCATATAAGGAAAAATAAAGTCAATCTGGGAGGTCTTTTTATTTTATTTTATTATTTTTTTTTTGACAGGCAGAGTGGACAGTGAGAGAGAGAGACAGAGAAAGGTCTTCCTTTACCGTTGGTTCACTCTCTAATGGCCGCTGTGGCTGATGCACTGTGGCCAGCACATCGCGCTGATCTGGAGCCAGGTGCTTCTCCTGGTCTCCCATGCGGGTGCAGGGTCCAAGGACTTGGGCCATCCTCCACTGCACTCCCAGGCCACAGCAGAAAGCCGGACTGGAAGAGGGGCAACCGGGACAGAATCTGGCACCTCAACCAGGACTAGAACCCTGGGTGCCAGTGCCACAGGTGGAGAATTAGCCTATTGAGCCGCGGCGCCGGCCAATCTGGGAGTTTTTAAAGCTGGTTTTTTTTTTAACTTAATTTTATTTGAAAGGAAGACACAGACACAGAGAAGTAGAGGGAGACAGATTGGGAGAGAAAGAGAAAGATCTTCCATCTCCTAGTTTACGCCCCACATGCCTGCAACAGCCAAGGCTATGCCAAGCTGAAGTCAAGAGCCAGGAACTCAATCCAGGTCACCCACAAGGGTGGCAGGGACCCAAATATTTGAGCCATCACCTGCTGCCTCTCAGGGTAAGCATTAGCAGGAAACTGCAATCAGGAACAGAGCCAGTGCTCAAACCCAGGTACGCTGATAATGGGATGCAAGTGTCCCCAGCAGTAGCAGCTTAACTGCTCTGCCCAATGCCTGCATCACTTATCTGTCATTCTTTTTAAGATTCAGATATAAGCATGAACATATGAAACAATATTTTTACCACTTTTAATAGTTTGAGGTTTGTGGCTTTAGCTTCCAAAGACTTATGCACAATGAAAAGGAAAATAAATAGAAATTTGACCATGTTGTCACCAAGGGTGGCTAAAATCTTGGTCTTAGTCATGAGATACTAGAGTCACAAGGATATCCAAAAGAAAGCATTTTAAATCATCAAACAAGATGTACTTTTAAAAATAAGAAATAATCAAAATGGGTTTATGACATTTAAAAAATGCATTTAATATTCTATCATGTGAACTGAAAAAAGCATTGAAATTATATTAAGAAAAAGCTGTTATTTTTCATAAATATTTCCTAACAGTAAGACACAGATTATGCCTTCCTCAGAGAAAATATGGACATCTTAGAATACTGGAAGAAAAGTCCTTAGAGAACAATTTTAAATTGTCAAAGCAACAGTCTCTAATAGATGATACAGCAAATAATTAGATGTAGTTTCAGTCTAGAAAAATCTGTAGAGCTCTCAAGAAAGAAGGGCATGAAAGGGAAAGATAATTTAAAGATAATGTAATAATATGAAATAACATGTTTTCTTAAATCAAGATAAAGGTTAAAATTTTGAACTTGATTGGTATTCCTGGTATAGCTAGTCAGAAAGTGGGAATGCTGGAGTCTGGTTAATGAAGCATTGAGGAGGAGAAAATGTGAGATTTACCACTTCTCCCTCAAACAGTGGGTGGACACTGTGGGTGCACACTATGTGCACAAGGCATAGCTGGATTGGCCCACATGTACATTTTATAGAAGCTTTTTTATGATTTAAGCACTGCACATATAGCAAATATCAGACAAATTGAAGTTCTGCACTTCCAGACCTAGTGACTTAGATTTTTACCAGGATTAAAAAATGAGTAAATTTTGGCCGGCGCCGTAGCTCAACAGGCTAATCCTCCGCCTTGCAGCGCCAGCACACCGGGTTCTAGTCCCGGTCGGTCGGGGCGCCGCATTCTGTCCCGGTTGCCCCTCTTCCAGGCCAGCCCTCTGCTGTGGCCCGGGAGTGCAGTGGAGGATGGCCCAAGTGCTTGGGCCCTGCACCCCATGGGAGACCAGGAAAAAGCACCTGGCACCTGGCTCCTGCCATCGGATGAGCGCTGTGCGCCGGCCGCTGTGCGCCGGCCGCAGCGCGCCGACCGCGGCAGCCATTGGAGGGTGAACCAACGGCAAAGGAAGACCTTTCTCTCTGTCTCTCTCTCTCACTGTCCACTCTGCCTGTCAAAAAAAATTTTAAAAAATGACTAAATTTCAATTTGTGCTACTCAGTTTAAAATATATGTATACGACCTTTGGTCATTTAAAGAAAGATTTTTATGGTTTTGGTTTTTTAAAATTTTCAGTCACTCAGCCACAGTGAAGAAGTTTACTTAGACCAATTTAGTTTCATCAAAACAAATTCATACATATCTGAATTTTACCATTATCCTTCTCCTTCTCTGTTCTCTCACAATAATTACAACTCTTACCTGCCTGCCAGCAAGCCTTTCTTCTCAGAGCTAAACCATGATTTTAAACAAACTAGATCCTTAAAATTAAAAACAAGTCCAGAGAACAAATTAAAAGCCAGAGATTTGAGAGATTTCCCTGTATCTTTATAACCAATTCCCCTTTTTATACAATGATTTCTTCTTCAATTCACATTAATTATAACTAAATGAAGAATAAATGTGAAGTCATAGGATTGCCACTATTCTCCAGTAATGCTGGAGATTTTCCCATTTCTGGCATACCATGTGCAGTGCTGCTTCTTCTTATATAACATACTTACATTTAAAAATAAACAACACACTAATATTCATAAGAGGAAGCAAGCAGGATGTCCAATGTCCATGGAAAAGCTATTATAGAATCATGGAGCTGAAAAGAGGGAGGTGATCATTTAGCTCAGCAATTTATTTTGTAGATGAGGAGCCTAAAGCCTCAGAAGAGGCCTTCAACTTTATTTTCATGCTGTCTGAAAGGCAGAGAGACACATTCAGACAGAAAGATCCTCCACCCTCTGGCTCACTCCCCAAAATGCCCATAGCTTTTTAAACTCACTACTGGAGTAGACTTCAGGAGACTATAAACATGCCAGTGCTACCACAGTAAAATAAAATGATCACATCGACAGAGCAATCAATATAGAGAATGTTAGAAAGTGTTGACCAATCAAGGTTTCACTTATCCTACTGGAGGAAGAGATCAGATTTGTTTTTCATTCTGTCAAATTATTTTTGCATGCAGGATATTTCCTGACAAGGAATTAAAAATGAGTAAATAAAAGATATGACTCAACTTTTAAAAGTATCTCCCCAATGCCAAACTCACTCTTTTGTATATAAATACACTACATTGAAAGAATTCCCCAGAAGTATAATCTCTAATGAAGATCAATGATTTCAATTCATAAAATTGTATGAGAAGCTTTCGCAAAGTTCGTGGAAATATGTATTATGAAAAAACTATGCAAAAAAACTTTCAAAATGTTTTGTGCCAACATAAACTTATCTTTAATTACATTTTCCACAAACTTTCTTGAAGTACTTTCATATATATATATAAATTAAGCTTAAGTGGAGGAGAAAATAGCTGCAGTGTTTCTTACATTTCTTTGAGGAACACAAACCCATTTTTAAAATCAATATTCTCTCTCATATATTATCATGAATTAGAATATTATAGATTGTATTAAATAATGTTTCACTGACAATAAAAAGTTACATATGGCAGTGAGACCACTTACTGCTGATAATGAATCACTGCAATTATTATAATTAATTGAATGAAAGGATAAAGTCTTTTTATTATAATGACTAACTGAATATTCAAAGACAGGGAAAACAAGAATCACAAAAGATTAACTCTTATACAAGCAACAGCACCACCTGCTGATAAATAAAAGCAATAATGTCAGTCAATTAAAAATGAGACCAAATATAAACTCAAATCATTTCCCTTGAATTCCATTCTACTTAAGCTAGTGTAATTCATTAAAATTTTCTGTATATTATTCATAATAATGTAAACTTTTGCCTTAAACATATTTTCCTTATATACTTGAATCATGCATTTCTTAAAATCAAAGGTAAAAATAAAATTATGGAATCTAGGAGATAACTATTGTATTATGGCCTTTATTTTTATTCTGTAAGTAATTCACTTGTCCATAATTTATTTTACTTACCAGCCAGTAACATATGTTTAGTTGGTACATTTATTTTAATATTCCCTGATCACCTGACCTAAAATAAAGCCATTCTCTTTTCTCAGGTCTAACACTCACTACCACTTAACATACCATATATTTACTTCATTTCTCTGTTCCTTTATAATCTTTCATCTACTAGAATGAAAAACTTTTGTCAAGAGCAGGGAATTTACCTTGTTTACTGTTCTTTAACAAGTAGGGCAAATACCTACCACATAATAAACTCCCAATAAATGTTTATGAAGGGATTAATGAATGCAAAAATAAATGAACAGATGAATATGCAATATATTTTTGTACTTCCTTGAGATAGAAGACCTATCTCAAAAGTTTTAAGGCTCTTGATAAATTCTGCCAAGTTAACGCTTGAGAAAAGTTATACCAATTAATGCTCCCAGCAATGCTCTATAAGGAAGCTCATTTTCTCATTTTTCTGATTAGTGGGGAATGGCATTGAACTGTGATTTTGATTCATATAAAACTCATTACTAAAGAGATCACATTTTTTAGGTTAGGATTATTTATATTTTATTAATTACTTTTCATTTATATTAGGTCTCTCTTTAATAATTTCAGTATCTTTTTGCTATTTTCTATTTATTCAGATCATTTCTGCTTTTCTTTAGCTCTTTGAACATATTTTAAGAGAACTGTAAGAGTCTTTGTCTAACAGATAAAATATTGAACTTCCTCAGAAACAGTTTCTGACAAATTTTTTTCTGTAAATGGGCCATATTTTCCTATTTCTTAGAACGACTTTGCAATTCTGGTTGATAACTGGACATTTTAAATATCATAATGTGGCAACTCTGGAAATCTAATTCTCCCTCAGGCGCCAAGTCTTTTATGGTTACTTGTTGAGGGCTGCAGACCCTATTTGTTTAGTGATTTTTTTTTTCTGTCTTTACAAAGGCCATTCTTTTCACATATTCTTTTCACTGAGGTCTCCATTTTGTAATCTCAGTGATCAGCCAGTGACCTGAGAGAGCCTCAGGTGGCCAGAGGTAGTCACTATCTTTACACGTTTCCAACAGATACCATCTAAAAAGCTATTCCAGCTCCAAGAGATTTCCAGGGGGAAGCAAAGCAATGACAGTCCTTCAGGGGACCATGAAAGGTAAAAATATGCAATTTGGGGAACCACAACTTTTTCATGACACTGTCCATATATCATTCCCTGGCACAGCAAGCTACACCAGAACTCAGGGCTGTCATTACTATAGTTGCTGCCAAGCAGGGAACAAGAGATAGGCAGCAAGCAAAAACATCACAATGCCTTCTTACAAAACTTAGTATGATCTTTCTTCATTAAGTACTTCCCTAGTAGCTAGCAGGGTTTTTTGCTTGTTTGTTTGTTTTAATTAGATTCCAGGGCCCTGAAAAAGTTGAGTATGACATTTTTTGCCAATAATGGTTGCTTCAATGGAAGGACCAATTCTTGTAGCTGCATACTTCACCATTTTCTGTGACATCATCCCTCCTGTGCTCATTTTTACTGAAGAAAATTTAAAGACCCTTATTGTCTCTATACCAGTGACAAATGTCATTTAAAAAGGCTCATCACACTATACAAAATCATATAATGAAGAGGGAAAAGACAACTCTACTGCAAATTAAATTTCTGAAACCTGGGACCAGCGCTGCGGAATAGCAGATAAAGCTGCCGCCTGCAGTGCTGGCATCCCATGTGGGTGCCGGTTCAAGTCCCAGCTGTTCCACTTTCCATCCAGCTCTCTGCTACGATCTGGGAAAGCAGTAGAAGATGGCCCAATTGCTTGGGCCCCTGCACTCATGTGGGAGACCCAGAAGAAGCTCCTGGTTCCTGGCTTCAGATTGGCACAGCTCCAGCCGTTGCGGCCAATTGGGGAGTGAACCACAGATGGAAGACCTCTCTCTCTCTCCTTTCTCTGTGTAACTCTGACTTTCAAATAAATAAATAAATCTTTAAAAAATGAATTCATTAAATAAAATCTTTAAAAAATTAAAATACCTATTCAGTCTGCTGTTCATGCACATTTAATTCATTTCTAAGTTTCATAGTTACAACAGTACTATAATGAAAATTATTATACATATAGTTTGTGTCCTTGTACATGATTTCTTCAAAATCCTTAAAACTGGGGTTATTGTGTCAAAGGATATGTACTTCTGATATTGGGATATTATCAGAATCCCCTTCAAAAAACTTGAATCAGTCCACATTCCCACTAACAATGTATAAACAAAGGGGTTCATTTCCTTGATTTCAAGTGAAACCAAGGTTACTGTTAATCTTTTCAATTTGGTATAATTTTTATTAAAATATTTTATTTATTTACTTCCTTGTTTTATATTTTTAAGATAAACATCCTTTTATGTTTTATTGGTTATTCGCATTTGTTTATGAATTGACTCTTGCCTTTTGGCTATCTTACTGGATAATTTCCTGAACAGTGAATCTCAAACAAGCAACTCTTCTACTCTACTCCACTTTACTTCTCAAATGTTCAGAGCTTATTCGTAGAAACTCATGCTCAATGACTTAAAATAAACTTTTGATATGTAAGGAATGACGGCAGACAGCTGCTATCACACCAGCCTTCTCACAGATAACACCTATACATTCCAGACAAAACACAAAAACAACTATTTGAAGACTGGAGAGCAATCAAAGGCAAGCAGACAGCCACTTTGGAAACTGTTTGGCAGTTTCTCAAAAGGTTAATCATAGTTACTATTTGTACCAGTTATCCCACTGCTAAGTATATACCTAGGAGAAACTGAAATATCTGCGGGTACTTCAAAAAGTTTGTGGAAAATAGAATTGAGATAATTTTATTTCTGTGCAAAAAATTTTAAATTCTTGCATATACATATCCACACAAATTTTATACAAAAATCATAAAAGCATTATTTACAATAACTAAAATTTCAAACAACCCCAAACTCCATCAATGATAAATGGATAAATAAATATCCATACAACAGAATAAAATGTCTATAAAAAAGAATGAAGTACTGATACATGGATAAACCTTGAAAACCTGCTTACCAAAAGCAATCAGTTGCAAAAGACAATGTAATATATTAGTTCATTTATATAAAATGTCTAGAATAGATATATCCCTAGAAAAAGAAAATAGATTAGTGGTTATCAGAGGCTGGGAGTAATAATGTAAGGAAGAATGGAATTGATAGCTACTGAGTATGTGATTTTTTTTTGATGAGGAGGAATATATTCTAAAATTAGAGTACAGTGATGATTGCATAACCATGTATACAGAGTAAAAAAAAAGAATGGTTCGTGTATTTTAAATTGGTAAGATGTACAAAATGTGAATTATATCTCAGTGAAGTCGCTTTTTAAAAAGTAGCCTGAAACTTAAGAAAATTCAACAGTTGAAAGAAGATATTACTGACATAGGAGACAGAGCCTAAAGTTTAAATTCAGATAAGTTAACACTAACACATAGACTCCAATTAGTGCTCTTTTTTAAAACTCTACTTCTTCAATGGTATGGAAAGGCAGAGAGATATATAGAGAAACTGAGACAGACAGAGATCTGCTGGTTCACACCCAAAATACCTACACCATCTGGGGCTGGGCCAGGCTGAAGCCAGGAGATCAGAACTCAATCTGCGTTTCCCTTTTGGGTGGCAGGGACCCAACCACTTCAGCCATCACCTGCTGCCTCCCAGGTGCAGTAGCAGGTTGCTGGATCAGGAATGGAATCCAAGTACTCTGATGTGGGATTCAAGCAACCCAAGCAGTACCTTAACCACTAAACCAAATGTTCACCCCCAAATCAAGGTCATTAGAGAAGTATAACAGAACCCAGAGCCTCTCTTATGCACTATTCACAACGTTCAGAGTACAAGCTAAAATTACTAAGACAAAAGAAAAACAACAGAGGGGAACAGTCAATCAATGATAAGATGCCAGAATTAGTAGGCCATGATTTTCAAAGTAGCTATTATAATCAAAATTTTAATGAAAAACATATTCTTGAATATATAATAACAGGTAAAATCTTAGCAGAGAAACAGGAACTATGAAAAAATAATCAAGTACAAATTCTAGAATTAAACAATATCTGGGGGCTGGCACTGTGATGCAGCAGGTTAATGCCCCAGCCTGCAGCACAGGCATCCCATATGGGCACTGGTTTTGAGTCCCGACCACTCCACTTCCCTTCCAACTCCCTGCTAATGCACCTGAGAAAGCAGCAGAAGATGGCCCAAATCCTTGGCCCCCTGCATTCAGGTGGGAAACCTGGAAGAAGCTCCTGGCTCTCGGCTTCTGATCACCTCAGCTATGGCTGTTGCAGCCATTTGGAGAGTGAACCAGTGGATGGAAGACCCCCTACATTACTCCATAACTATCTTTCAAATAAATAAAACAAATCTTAAAAAAAGAAAATATCTGAAATTAAAATTCACTAGACAGGTTCATGAGAACATTAGAGATAATCGATGGAAGAGATATAAACTTTATGTACGTAAAAGAGTAAATCAATTGGGGCTGGCACTGTGGTGTAGCAGGTAAAGCCACTGCCTGCAGTGTCAGCATCCCATATGGGGGCCGGTTCAAGTCCCGGCTGCTCTACTTCCTATCCAGATCTCTGCTGTGGCCTGGGAAAGCAGTGGAAGATGGCCCAACTGCTTGGGTTTCTGCACCTGCATGGGAGACCTGGAAGAAGCTCCTGGCTCCCGGCTTCAGACTGGCACAGCTCCGGCTGTTGTGGCCATCTGGGGAGTGAACCAGTGGATGGAAGCCCTCTCTCTCTCTCTCTCTCCCACTCTCTCCCTCTCTCTCTCCCCCTGCTTCTCCTTCTCTCTCTTTGTAACTCTGACTTTCAAATAAATAATAAATAAATCTTTTTAAAAAAGAATAAATCAATCAAAATAAACTCAATATAGAGCAACAGAAAGTTTTTCAGTTGGGGTGTGAGCATTTAGCATAGTGGTGAAGATACTGCTTGGGATGCCTGTATCCCATCTCACAGTACTTAGGTTCAAGTCAGCTCCATTTCTGATTCCAGCTTCCCACGAATGCATATTCTCGAAGGGAGAGGTAATGGCTCAAGTAGTTAGGTCCCTGATACTCATGTGGAAGACCCCAACTGAGTTTCTACCTTTGTCCTGGCCCAGTCCCAACTGTTGTGGGCATATGGTCAGTAAAGATGGGAGGTCTCTGTCTGTCTTCATCTGTCTCTCTGCCTTTCAAATAAAATAAACAATTTTAAAAGAAATTATCCAATTGGAAAAACTGAGGAAACAAAGCTCAAAGAAACAGGAATAGGGTCTTGTTGACCTGTGAGACAATACTAAGAGGTCCGAAAATTTTGTAACTGAACTTCTAAAAAGGGAGGGAAAATAAAATGGAGATAAAATATTACTTAAAAAATAATTGTAGGGGGCCTGCACTGTGGCTTAGTGGGTAAAGTTGCCGTCTACAGTGCCGGCATCCCATATGGGCACTGGTTCAAAACCCAGCTGCTCCACATCTGATCCAACTCTCTGCTATGGCCTGGGAAAGCAGCAGAAGATGACCCAAGTCCTTAGGCCCCTGCACACATGTGGGAGACCTGGAGGAAGCTCCTGGTTCCTGAGCTGAAAACTAGATGAGCAGATCAGAACAGCACTGCAGCAGTGAACCATTGTTTCCAAAAATGCGCTAAAACATGAGTTCTGAACCAACAAAAGATGTAAATAGGAACTAGAGTCTTGTATCAGCTTAGTGAGAACCTGTCTGTCTCTGCTTGTCTCTGCTTCTCTCTCTCTTCCCCTCTCAAAGATAAAAAAAAAAAGTAAATTTATTTTCATGCAAAAATATTTTGAAATTAGTGCATACAGGGGTCCTCAAAAAGTTGCTACTGAGGACCTTGGAGGCAGTAGTAATGGCTCAAGTAATTGAGTTCCTGCCACCCACAAAGGAGGACAGGATTTTGTTCCTGACTCTTAGCTCCAGCCTTGGCTAGCCATAGCTATGCCAAGCATTTGGGGAATGAACCCGTAGACAGGACATCTCTCTCTAATAAATAAATATTTAAGTACATTTTTGAAAAATTTATGGAAAGTGCATACTCTGAAAAAATTAATGAGCTGGACTGGAAGAGGAGCAACCAGGACTAGAACCGTGCGCCCATATGGCATGCCATCGCCACAGGCAGAGGATCAACCAAGTGAGCCACGGCGTTGGCCCTGGCTCTTCTCACTCTTACAGCAAGGATTTATCTCCTGAATTTGTCCATTTCTTTCCATCTCCACTGCTACTCCCTATTATTCACACCAAAATTATGTTCTTGTATGATTACAACAGCCTCCTAATTAACCATCCTGCTTCCAATCTATCTTCATGCTGACCTCAGAATATACTTCCCTCAAAATGCCAAATCTCAAGAGGTCACTATCTAAAATGGTTCAATGACTTTCCATTGCCCTCATGGTAAGATGTAAACTACTATAGCTGGATGTTTAATTTTTCAATATACTAAAATTCTTTTTCTTTCTTTCTCTAGTCCCTCTCAAATACTACTGTTCCTATTATATCAAACCAATATTTTCAGTATTTGAATACTAGCAATGTCACTACCCACCACCCATGGCTCACCACTGACTAACATGCTGGTTTTTCAACTTACTGTTTGAGCTGCTCAAAGGAAGTTTTATACTGGATACTCATACAGTACACTGATCCGTGTGGAGTTTCTCTGGTTGCAGGTAGTAATGAACAGGAACTCAACACACTCACCTCTTTTATACCTCACATTAATCCCTAAGGGAGCCCCATGAAAACAAATTTTAAATTAATGAAATCTAGATACGTTTACATGTCAAACACAGATCTGGTCTGAGAATGTCTTTTCTGTCACTTTTCTGGTACTATCCCATGGAAATTCTTATTGACATTGCACATACGCATTGATACTCTGCTGTACAAGAAGCTCCTTTTGCCTGCAACTCTCTTCGCCCAACCTGTCTCCTCAGAGAACTAATCCTTGCAGTCTCAGCTCTCTAAACAATGGCCTGTAGGCACAGCTATGTTCGGCAGTTAGCCACACCTTCACAGGGCATGTGCCAAACAAACCTCCTTAGAGCATTACCACACTGTACTGCAAATAGAAGTCTCACAGTCTGATTCTCTACTAGACTTCCAACAACCTGAGTGAAAGTCCATACCTCTTTTTTATATTTCCATTTCCAGTTTCTAGAACACTGTCTGATGAGTAGTATATACTTAAAGCCTCTTGAATATGGGAATATATATTAAAATGTAGTCTCAAGTTTCCAAAAAATTATCACTACGTATTCATTCTATTTAGTTTACTGTTCCAGAATTAAACATTATTTAAAAAATGATGTGGTATTTAACAAAGTAATTATTTAATCAGTTATCTAGATCAATTTAATCCTCTAAATTTTAAAAAATATCTTGATTAAAATGGCACATTAAAATTATAATCAAATTGACTTATTATGAATATCGACTATGTTCTATAGATAATAAAGAATCATTAAACTATAAAATCTTAAAAACTAGGGGATAAAGAATATATGAAATTAAGATGGACAAAATAAGAGCATAAATATTATAAGAATGAGACTATATATTATATGGAATTAGAATTATTGATAGAAAATGTTCCTAGTGATGAGATGATCTGATCTAACATCCTGCTATAACTGAGAAAAAAAGAGACCTAGTTAAGAGATAGTAGGAAAATACATAAACAGGAGCCAGTGTTGTGGTACAGCAGGTTAAGCCTTCCCCTGCAATGCTAGGATCCCATGTGAGCACCAGTGCCTGGCTGTTTGACTCCCAATCCAGCTCCCTGCTAATGTGTCTGGGAAAGCAGTAGAAAATGGCCCACGTACTTGGGCCCCTGCACCCATGTAGGAGAACTGGACAAAGCTCTGGTTTCTGACTTAGGTCTGACCCAGCCCATTGCGGTCATTTGGAAAGTATCTCTCTCTCTCTCTCTCTGTAACTCTGCCTTTCAAATAAATACATAACTCTTAAAAAAAAAAAAAAAGAAGCAAACTTTAGGCTGTCTTTAGTCATGCGAAAGGAACTCAAACATGAGATGGACTTTAAAAAATGGGTAGAATTCAGTACATGTAAGATAGAGGCAAGAATATTCCACAAAAAGAGAAGTTGGGTGAGGATTTGAGTTAGGAGTCAGTAAAGGTTCCTGAGCCAGTGTTCAGCCTGATTAGAACACACACACAAATTAGGGAGCTATAGAGAAAACAACTGTATGGGTTATGTGGTACCTGATTTCAGAGAATTTCTAACATCAGACAGAGGACTTCACATTTCATCTGAAAGAAGACAAGTAACCAGAAAACCTAATAGATCCTTTATAACTAGAAAGCTCTCAAAATTCTGAAGCTAACTACCTTATTTTGAATTTGAGGAAAATAAGTCATAAAACAAATATGTGATTTCCTCACAATTAAGAATAGTATGAAACAGCCCACTCAACCTTTTTCTGCCACATAATACTCTTGCATTGGGGGCATTTCAACAGAACAACCCACTCTTCAATAACAATGGGTACATGCTGTTGTGCTTGGCTGCTTGCCTACATCTAAACATGGTATGTAGAAGGAAGGCATATTCTCTGGGGAGGAAAAATTCTCAGATCTATTCAAATATGAATTCTTAACAAAGAGATATCCTTTATGGCTGAACAGCCCATGAGAGTATTTTAGGCATGGAAAGCCAAGACACTCTGGAAAAAACAAAAACAAACAAACAAAAAAAAAATGAAAGATTTCTGGGAGTGAGATCCCAGTGGAAAGAACGGGATCATCATCAAAGAAGGAGGTACCTTTCTCTGAAGGGAGGAGAGAACTTCCACTTTGACTATGACCTTGTCTAAATAAGATCGAAGTCGGCGAACTCAAAAGGTTTCCATAGCCTTGGCAACTCATGACTAGAGCCAGGGAGATTACTGACGCCATAAACAAGAGTGTCAAATTGTTAAGTCAACTTCAGGAGTCACTGTGTACTTACTCCTCATGTGAGATCTGTCCTTAACGTGTTGTCAATGTGAATTAATACTATAACTAGTACTCACACAGTATTTTACACTTTGTGTTTCTGTGTGGGTGCAAACTGTTGAAATCTTTACTTAATATATACTAAATCGATCTTCTGTATATAAAGAGAATTGAAAATGAATCTTGATGTGAATGGAATGGGAGAGGGAGTAGGAGATGGGAGGGGTGCGAGTGGGAGGGAAATTATGGGGGGGGGAAGCCATTGTAATCCAGAAACTGTACTTTGGAAATTTATATTTACTAAATAAAAAAAAAATAAAAACAAAGAGATGTCCTTTGGTTTAACAATGACCATTTTAAATTTTACTATTAACTCCTTATGAAAAAGATGCAAAAAAATTTTTGTATAAAACATACAGTAAAAAAAAAAAAAGTTGAATTCTGAACTCTCCAAATTGAAAGGGCATATATTTTAATGCTTTAACCACTTAATTATTCTTTATACCAATGCTCAAAATAAGTATTTCCAGAAAGACAAATAGTAGTGAACATGCCCTTTCTTGAGACATAAAGTTTGTTTTGTCCCATAAATCTGGAATTGATTGAACCAACCTATTAAAAAGAAAAATCAGAATCAGTCAAATCCATTCACTGAAATGATTTTTTGAAGACTAAGAACCATGTGTATTGTATATTACCATATTAATGACAGTACATCTGTGATTGCTCACCACCGTAACTTACCCCAGTTTTATCACATAAGCGTAAAGTATGAAACGATCCAACAGCAAATAAGTCTCCATCTGGAGCCCAGGCAACTGAGGTAATAGGATGCTCATGAGGTTGTGAATTGTATAGTAGGCGGCCATAACTATCCCATACCTACAAAAGCAAATTTAAAAAAATCCTATATAACGGTCGCCACATTATTCCAAACAAGTTTGCGCTCCAAATTAAACTAAATAAATATTTAGGAATCATAGTTTTTAAGATTAGCATTAAATGTTTTTACTCACACAAGGCGGGGGGGGGGGTGAAGGTATATTCCTTGAAATCTAAATATCTCAGAATGAAAATATTTCACAAGTGTCATAATTTTCAGATTTTACTAAATCTTTAATTAAACATAAAAGCTCTTTAAATCCTCTTAAATGTAATAGTAAGCTTTTGAGATTTTTAGTTTTTTTTAATTTTTTAATTATTTTTTTTATTTTTTGACAGGCAGAGTTAGACAGTGAGATAGAGAGACACAGAGAGAGAGAGAGAGAGAGAAAGAGAGAAAGGTCTTCCTTCCGTTGGTTCACTCCCCTAATGGCCGCTACGGCTGGTGCTGCACAGATCCAAAGCCAAGAGCCAGGTGCTTCCTCCCAGTCTCCCACACGGGTACAGGGACCCGAGCACTTGGGCCATCCTCCTTTGCCCTCCCGGGCCACAGCAGAGAGCTGGACAGGAAGAGGAGCAACCGGGACTAGTACCCAGCGTCCCAGCTGGGACTAGAACCCAGGGTGCTGGCACCATAGGCAGAGGATTAGCCTAGTGAGCCACGGCGCCGGCCGAGATGTTTAGTATTTTGATTAAAACTTTTTCACCCAAAAAAGGGCTATGAACTTTCTCTAAATATATTTTAATAAAATTACTTCTAACTATAGTTACATAAGTCTTGTTCTTCTGCACAAATCATTTTGGTCTGAAGCTCTCCAGGAAGTATAAACCAGTAGTGTTCATCTTAAAAACTGATAGGAACTGATTTAAACTGAGTCGCTAAAATTAAGGGTTATAGTAACATTGCTACTTATGAAATCAAATTCTGTAAGTGAATAATATTGTATTTTTAATGCAGCATTTTAAAGTATCACTTAAAATTGTAATATAATTTGTTAAATTATTAGAGTTAAAAGACAGTATTAAAGTAAAAGACTGAAAGAAATTGTTAGATGCTAAAAACTTTTCACCCAAATTTAACTCTCAATAAGGTGATAAATCTAAGTAAACACTACATACCTTATATTTACAGTCTTCACCAGCAGATAAAATAAGATCATTGACTGAGTTCCAGTCTACTTTCAAAATAATGCCATCATGAGCTTTCCACTGTGAGAAAATAAAACATATTAATCATAACTTTAAAAGCACTAAAAGAAAAGACATTTTGCTTCTTTCTAATCACTCTCTTACCATCTCTTCAAGGATTCCTATATTTTTTTCAAAGTCACTGTGCAATACCTCATTTACTTGTGTCATTTCTAATTTATGCTAATGAAAGCACCTAGCACCATGACATCTACCACATAGCTTACATCCTTATGAATTTCTCAGTTGCTTGACTTCCAGACTTCCAGAAAATCGCTTGCTGTTGAACTATTTCAAGCTTGATATTTCTGTGATAATGTTGGAATTAATATGTTATCCACTTAAAAACATCAGCTGAATCAAATCTTGCTATCCCCTTTGTCAGTTGCTCCCAGTACTGATACTGCAGTCACGCATGTTTACTAATTCTCTTCTCTTTTTCCTTTTTACTGCAAGAATACCTTCTTTAACACTCTCTCATTCTTTTCTGCTTATTCCCTTTCACTCTTTTTACCTACACATGTCTGGTTCATAACTTCGCTACTTTGAGAATCTTCTGCTGCATTTACCATTTAAGAAAAATTTGTCTTTCATTGATGTGTATATTATACAAAACACAAACAAACACACACATACTTAAACAAATGTGTGTGCAGGAGAATCTTTAAAAAGTTCATGGAACATGTGTTATGAAAAAAACTAAACATTGGGGCCAGCACTGAGGCGTAGTGGGTTAAGCTGTTGCCTGCAGTACAGGTGTCTCATAAGGGCGACAGTTCAAGACCCAGCTGCTCCTCTTCCTGTCCAGCTCTCTGCTATAGCCTGGGGAAGCAGTAGAAGATGGCCCAAGTCTTTGGGCCCCTGCACCCACGTGGGAGACCAGGAAGAAGCTCCTGGCTCCTGGCTTCGGATCAGCCCAGCTCCAGCCGTTGCTGCCAACTGGGGAGTGAACCAGAGGATGGAAGACTCACTCTCTCTGTCTCTCTCTCTGCCTCTCCTTCTCTCTGTGTGTAATTCTGACTTTCAAATAAAATAAATAAGTCTTTAAAAAGAAAAAATAAAAAAAACTAAACATTGTTTTGCACCAAAATGAACTTACCTTTTATTTACTTATACATATACATTTTATTTCAAAGGCACAGTTGTAGGGGGTGGTTACATCTGTTGGTTGACTCCCTAAATGGCTGCAAACACAGCAGCCTGTAACTCCATCTGTGTCTCCCTTTGGTTGGCATGGGCCTAACCACTTGAGTCATCTTCTAGTGCTTTTCCCAGGCCATTAGCAGAGAGCTGGATTGGAAGTGGAGCAGCCAAAACTTGAGCCAGAGCCCATATGGGATGCTGGCACTGCAGCTTAATCCACTATGCCACAATGTCAGCCCCTGAACATATCTTTTAATTCAATTTTTTCCTCAAGAAATGTATATGTGAATATATGTAATTCACCCAGAAATTGGCAATCTACAAAGAAAGCATGAAGGTCTTCCTCTTAAACGTAATTCATTTACTCTTTAACTATCACGATGCATGGAATTAAAAGCTACCATAGACAGAATAATATAACTAAAAAGAATTAACTTTCCTCAAAACCTTTAACTTATATTTTAATGTCTCAGTCAATTAACCTATATCAAAGGATGATAGAGTTTTAATGAATTTCCATAAAGACCTTTCCCAATCCATCATTCTTTTTTTAAAAAAAAGTTTATTCATTTGAAAGGCAGAGCAATAGAGAGTGTGTGTGTGGGGAGGGAGGGGAGATGGGGGAGGGAGAGAGAGAGAGAGAGAGAGAGAGAGAGATTCCATCTTCTGGTTCACTCCCCAGATGGCAGCAACAACCAGGTCTGGGACACATAGAAGCCAGGAACCAGGAACTCCACCCTGGTCTCTCACATGTGTGGAAAGGGCCTTCCATTGCCTTCTCAATCTCTTATTCTTAATATATACAGGATAAAATATTAAATTCAGGTCAACTAAGCTCTAAGAATAAGCAACAACCCATAGTTTGCTTTATACAAAATATACAAAACTAAACATTTCAAAAACAAATGTTTCAATTACATGTTAGAAAGCAGTAATTCTGGGGTGCCCATTACCATTGTGGTTAAGACTCTACTTCAGATGCCCATATCCCATATCCGAGTGTCTGAGTTCAAGTCTTAGCTCCACTCTCAATTCTACATTTCTACTAATGTATATCCTGGGCAGCAGCTAGCGAAGTCTGAAATACTTGGGTCCTTACCACCCATCTGGGAGATCCAGACTGGGTCACCTTCCACAGCTTTCCTAGGTGCATTAGTGGGAGCTGGATTGAAAGTAGAGTACCCAGGACTCTTAAACTACAATTTAGGATGTCAACTTGCATATTGAATATAAAAGATAATTTTCTATTGGTTCTCAATTTATTAGGCATTTTGCAAAATTCCTTTAAGTCGTAAAAAGCTCTTTTGTAGGCAAGAACATTGTTTCACTTTGAGTACCTTGTATCTAGCATTGTGCCTGGTATATCATAGTTTTGTACTAAATTTTTAGTGAATGAATAAATAAACAAGTTTCTTTCTATGAAACCAAATTCTCAGTATCTAGGAGATCTTAAAGGAAATAAAGTATATATTTCTGAACTGCTTTCCACAAGAAAGACTTAAGCATTCCTTTTTTGTGGACATTCCAAATTTCAGTATGTGTGTATACTTAAGAATTACTGAAGCTTTAGTTTCCTAAGAGGCATAGATATTTGCCTTAAGTTACTAATTACACTATTTCACTCCAGCTGAATTTTGGTGGTGGATGCTTTTCCTTTCCCTCACTATACCCTGGTCCTCATGTCCTATTGAAGAACTTAATTGTATTTTAACTAATCAATGATGATAAAAGCAGTTTCCCGAGTTTCAGTCTAATGACAAGTATCTAACAACATTCATCTAACTATAAATTAAAGCTATGAACTAAAAGATTCAACTTGCCTGTTTTTGCTCTATAATTTCGTGGCAGATTTTCAGGTATAAGAAATAGGTTTGGGGTCCGGTGCTGTGGCACAGCAAGTTCAGCAGCCATCTTCAATGCCAGCATCCCATATGGGCGCTGTTCTGAGTCCTGGCTACTCTATTTCCAATCCAGCTCCCTGCCTGGGAAAGCAGCAGAGGAAGGTCCAAGTGCTTGGGCCCCTGCACCCACATAGGAGACCCAGATGAGGTTCCTGGCTCCTGGCTTTGACCTGGCCCAGCCCTGGCCATCGTGGCTATTTGGGGAGTGAACCAGTGGATGGAAAATCTCTCTGTCTCTCCTTCTCACTAATTCTTTTAAATAAATAAATAAACCTTTAAAAAATCTGCTTTGGAGAGACTTTGACCAAAGGCAATCAGAACTGGTCTTTCCCATAATTATCTCTTTGCCTAAATTCTTTACCTTAGTAAGGTAAAAGCAAGAATTTACATCTTTTTTTCATGTTTGTTCCAATAATTTTTAGCAGAGTATTCTACATGCAGCAAAAATGTACATATATGTTAACTATATGAAATTATGTATATAACATAATCTAGGGCCAGCGCCATGCTCACTTGGCTAATCCTCCGCCTGCAACGCTGGTACTCAGGGTTCTAGTCCTGGTTGGGGTGCCAGGTACTTGTCCCGGTTGCTCTCAGTCCAGCTCTCTGCTGTGGCCCGGGAGGGCAGAGGAGGATGGCCCAAGTGCTTGGGTCCCTGCACCCGCATGGGAGACCAGGAGGAAGTACCCACCTCCTGGCTTCAGATCGGCGCAGTGCCGGTCATAGCGGCCATTAGGGGAGTGAACCAACGGAAGGAAGACCTTTCTCTCTGTCTCTCTCTCACTGTCCATGACTCTCTCTCTCTCTGTCTCTCTCTCTCACTATCTAACTCTGCCTGGCAATCAATCAATCAATAAATAAAATTTTAAAAATAATCTATACACAAGTTACTAATTTGGAACCTCAAAGTCACTTCTATCTTCTTAATCCTTGAAATGTATATCAATGTTTACATCTACTGTCGATGCTGCTACTTTTTTTTTTTTTTAACAGGCAGAGTTAGACAGTGAGAGAAAGAGAGAAAAAGGTCTTCCTTTTTCCATTGGTTCACTTCCCAAGTGGCCACCATGGCCGGCGCGTTGTGGCCAGCACATCTCGCCAATCCGAAGCCAGGAGCCAGGTGCTTCCTCCTGGTCTCCCATGCGGGTGCAGGGCCCAAGCACTTGGGCCATCCTCCACTGCCTTCCTGGGCCACAGCAGAGAGCTGGACTGGAAGAGGAGCAATCGGGACAGAATCCAGCACCCCAACTGGGACTAGAACCCGGGGTGCCGGCGCCGCAGGTGAAGGATTAGCATAGTGAGCCGCGGCGCCAGCCACTGCTACTTCTTAAAACACTTTTATATCTGCTGTAACCCATCCATCTCTACTCCCAAACCTTTACCCAGGTCCACTCTCTCTACACTTTTTTTCTATCCTAACTAAACGGTAGAGTTGACATACTAACTCATTATAATATCAATTATAATTGCTCTGTATTGAGTGCTTATGGTATGCACTGTCCTATGCACTTTGGAATTTAAATCATTTAGTCCTCATTAAGATTATATTAAGTAAGTATTATTACCAACTAAGGGATGAGAAAGCTGATGTTCAAACATATTACAAAACTTGCAGCCGGCGCCGCGGCTCAATAGGCTAATCTTCTGCCTGCGGCGCTGGCATACCAGGTTCTAGTCCCGGTCAGGGCGCCGGATTCTGTCCCGGTTGCCCCTCTTCCAGGCCAGCTCTCTGCTGTGGCCCGGGAGTGCAGTGGAGGATGGCCCAAGTCCTTGGGCCCTGCACCTGCATGGGAGACCAGGAGAAGCACCTGGCTTTGGATCGGTGCTATGTGACGGCCATTGGAGAGTAAACCAACAGCAAAAGGAAGATCTTTCTCTCTGTCTCTCTCTGTCTCTCTCTCTCTCTCTCTCTCTCACTGTCCACTCTGCCTGTCCAAAAAAAAAAAAAAAAAAAAATACATCCTGTTATTATCAAAATGTGAAGAAAATCATTCTGGCTTTTAATATTGGAATCAAAATCAAATTTAAAACATCCTGGATACAGGCTGAAAGGTTTTTTGTTCCTTTGTCCCAGCTAACCATTCTTAACTGCCACTACTATTCTGTTGCCTTTGTGTGGTTGTCCGTTTGCCATTTTCTTTCACATTTCTAAAAGACTATTTTTCTTGATCCCTGAACTTAGAACAACCACCTACCTTCCACCTTCAAAATTCAGCTTCTTCAGAGCCATGTGTTTGGTGTAGCAGTTAAAGCACTGCCCGTTAGGATGCCCACATCCCACATCGGGAGTGCCTGGGTATGAGTCCCTGCTCCCCTCCTGACTCCTGCTTCCTGCTAATGTACATCCTGGCAAGCAGCAGATGATGATGATTCAAGTAGCTGTGCCACCCACAGGGAAGACCTGAACTGAGTTCCTGGATTCTGGCTTTGGCCCTAAAGCCCTAGCCATTGTGGGCATTTAGGGAATAAACTAGTGGATGAAAGCTCTGTCCTGCCTCTGGTCTCTCTGTCTCTCAAATAGATAAATAAGTTTATTTTTTAAAGATTCAGTTTCTAACTTAACTCTTCTTCCTTTTTGAACAGAAAAGAAAATGTGAGCCCACCATTTAAGATAAATATTCTCTATATACTTGGTAAAGTTTTATGCTCACATAATTTGTTCTAAGTATTATATTGACTCCTCCACTCTAAAAATACTAAAAGAATGCAGAACTCTTAGAGTTCAAGTGTTTGAATAGAAAATGATTGATGATGATGATGAAAAAACAAGATCTAAGCAAGCTCTTAACGTTTTATGATTTAGTTCTGTTTTGTTTCAAATCTATATATTTGTGGCTGACTCTGCTAAATTTAAAGATGACTATTTGTGCCAAATCATGCGACAATTTAGTAACTGAAAACATCTTTGTGATTTACTGGTATCATGTGAGTTCAACTAAGGGGGAAATAAACCTTGTTGAAAACAGATATTTTCTGCATGTAATGAAGGCTGATAAAACCACACACTTAGAGGCCTCAGACTGTAAAAAAGACCACCCAGAAGAAAGGGACTCCTTAAACAACTGCCCTCTAGTTCAGCAGTGAGGCAAATCCTGATAACAATTTACAAATGCCTGAGAAGTACCTGTAAAACTTTAGCATTCGGTTGAAGAGGTTTAATGATCAGCTGCTTGCCCGCTGTGTAAAGAACCTTTTCTGAATCAGGGCCCCACGCTACTGAATACACTGGTGTTCCTGTAAAAAGGAAGAGAAAAAAAATACTAAAAAATTAGTTATTATACCCTACAAAAGGGGAGATTGTGAAGAAGACCAAAACAAGTAAATTGGGATATTATTTCATTTTCTCCTTATTCAATGGCCCTTTCAGATGGGAGTAAAGTCTGATACTGATACATATACATAATTTAATATAAAGTTAGTTAATTCTTTAAGATACAAAGAGATATAAGAAAAGTCATGGTGTATCATTTCTCATCATCAACAGTCATCAATACTTAAAATGACTCAGTGCATAAAGTGACATTTGGGAAGTAAACCAGCTGATGGAAGACCTTTCTCCTTGTCTCTCCCTCTCACTGTCTTTAACACTACCTCTCAAATAAATAAATAAAATCTCTAAAAAAATACATGCTATACTCATCTTATAAATTAATTCCCATCAATCAACAGTCCTCTAACCTGCTGCTGAAGCAGTAGTCTAACAGACAGAAATCACCCCACCTCAAAATGATACACTCCTTCTACCTATAAATTCATGAATAGCAAGTTAAATATCAGATTAGGGAAAGTTTGGTATCTATCAGGTGTGGCATTAGCCTGAAAGTTAAGCTAGAAAGAACTCAAGAATCCTATAATAAAGATACAGATGGCTCTACTTCCAGGAAAATATACAAGTTTGAGTTACCTACCATACCATAAACCACATTAAATTTATTACTGTTTTCAATTTCTAATAGGAATTTAGGGAAGGTATTTTTTAACTTTATTACATTTAAAGAGAGTATTTCTTAGCTTTATTACTTTCTAGATTACCTAATATATCTCCTGGAAGGCTATACTTTATGTGAACCTAGTTTTAACAAATGAATACCATATGCATTGAAAGCATTGGTTATAATCTGTATTAAATTTGTTTGGCTCAGGTACCAAGGGTGAATCAAGGGTAAACAATTAAGCTATGAAATATTAACCCATTTACAATTACAAAAACAAGCTTTCTAAAATTATGTAGGATCCTAAATCAAACTATTGTAGTAATTGACTTTCTGTGAATGACTGAACAATTCTTTCAGAAATTTAGAAACTCAGTAAAATAAAACCTGAATTTGAGCATTTATAGGAAATCAATAAGATTTATATATTTGAACAGCAACAGAGAGAGAGAGAGGGAGGGAGGGAGAGAAAGGAAGAGAGAGAGAAATAGGGAGAGAGAGAGAGAGACAGATTTTGCATCCATTGGTTCACTCCCAGATGCCCACGACAGCCCAGGCTGGGCCAAAGTGAAGCCAGTAGCCAGGAACTCCAAATAGATCTCATGTAGATAGCAGAAACCCAAGCCATTATCTGCTGCCTTCCCAGATGCATTAGTCAGAAGCTAGATCAGAAAAGTCTGAATAGCTGGGACTGACCAGGTACCAGATTTGGTATTTGAGAGGCTCAAGCAACTGTTTAACCCACTGTACCACAATGCCAGCCCCAATCGTAAGTTTTAATTCTTTATTTAAATAAAAATCCTAACTGATATTGTAATCAGCAGGGCGTAAATGACTAAGTTTAAAGACAAATGCTTTTCTTGAAGTAGCCCCCTACTTCTTTTGTACCATTTTCTCTCCAATCAGAACATAATTCAATTTTTGAGTAAGTGTAATAGTTTATAGGGCTTAGACAGTCTAGTGTAGACCTGGTCAAAGAATCCGTGAAGCATGCCTTCTACCGTTTAATTAGATGTTCTGAAAATCCAATTATCCTGTTCAGTCAATGACATCTAAGATTGTTTTGTATCAAAACAACCCACAGAAATTCTACCCAATGAGATGAACAAATTCAGAAAGCACTTCTCTACTTGACAGTTACATTCTCTTAGCGTGTTTGCTGGGAGTAACAAGAACTGACCTGGAATTCAAAAGTAAATATCCCAATAAACAGAGTTCAAACTTTAATAAACTCCCCAGAAAATTAAAGCAAAATTGCAGATATTTCAAATCTGGTACTTGGTGAGAACTAAAAGGAAGTACAGGAAAAATTTTATTATTATTATAATGTCCTCTTAATTTCCATTAACATAGTTTTAATTTTTGTGCAGAAAAGCAAATGAATATTCAATTTATAGTTTATCAAGGGTGAGCATTGTAGCTCAGTAGGTTGAGCCACCACCCATATCCCTTATGACCACCAGGTTCATGAGCTGGCTGCTCCACTTCCAGTCCAGTTCCCTGCTAATGCAGGAAGGCAGTGAGATGGTACAAGTGCTTGAACCCCTGCTACCCATGTGGGAGACCTGGATGGAGTTCCAGGCTCCTGGCTTTGGCTTGGTCCAGTCCTGACTGTTGCGGCCATTTGGAGAGTGAACCAATGGGTACAAGATCTCTCTCTCTCTCTCTCTCTCTCTCTCTCTCTCTCTCTCTTTCTCTTTGTAACAGCCTTTTAAATAAATGAAATATATCTTTTAAAAAATTTATAGCTTGAAAAATCCTTATGAATATTCAGTAAAGCACTCTTTATGGGGCACATATTAAACTAAGACAAAGATCTACCTTCAAGGAAATAATTCAGTAAATACAACTCCCATTCAGTTACACAGGATGTAACTCTAGGCCTTCATTTGTGGTAAAAAGCACAGCTGAGGTATAGGATGAAAAGCTAGGGATGCTTTTGTCCTCTAACATTTAATTTGAGGCCCCAGTAAGTCAGCTGTGTCACCATTTCCTTGTTTATAAACCTTTCTTCAAATACTTATCTTCCCTGTTGGGACAAGGAGACAACTCACTTCCTGCTTATAAAACATTTTTTTAGACAACAATAATAATGTTAAAGAAACGGTATAATGTATAGTACAAAACAAAATAAGCTTACAGAGCAAAAATTAAATAATTCCTTTGTTATAACATGCTTTTATCACTCAAAATATAAACAATGTAAACAAACATGAGGTTTTTATGGCAAACAAGCAACCTTAAATAAAGTCAGTAGCTTCTGAAAGCTACTATATATGTGAATGTTTTTCTTTTAAAAGGAGATATACCACATAACTATACAACTTCCAATCTGGGCAGTTCTTCTGAAGATTATTATTGAAAATGGAAGTATTAGTTTTACAAAAAAATGATTTCTGTAAGCTTATTGTAGAAAGGTTAAATGATTCCTTTGTTATGGCACATTGTATGAAATCCTTCTATTAGCATTTAAAACAAATTCATATTTACAATGTTTTTGAAAACTGACTTATTAAAGTATATATTATTTCCAGTAAAATCAGTTATGGAAATAACAAAGCTAGCCTTCAGATCAAATTACTTTAAAACAAAAAGTTTAGAAAATTATGTAATAATATAATCATTTCATCACTAGCAAAAATGAGTAAAAAATAAAATATCATTTTATAATAATTAAATAATTTCTTGAGTTTTATATTGGGAATTTTATTTATGCTCCAATTCTGTTAAAGACACTCAAAAAGATCTTGTTTTTCTGACTTTGTACACTAAACTCATGTGACCTTTTTGACATTTTTTAAGAAACCACATGCACCTGGGGTTGTGTTAAATGTCAGACCCTTATCTCTCTGTAAAACAAATTATCTAAATTCTTTCAACCTGTTGAAGGCATTTTTAAACCACAGAAGAGGAGACAAAAATGTATCTCAATTGTTTTAAGGAAGTACATGGTCAAATATACTATGTTTTTCACATTCACAATATAAAAGTATCGCCTAAAAATATTGTTTTTGTATGTTTTTAAGAATGCTTTTGAACAAACTGTTGACAATTACAATAAAACATTAGCTATCCTTGCCTGGAAAGCAACACAGGTCTATACTGAGTGAATAAAAAAGTAAAATACTTCCTGAAGCTTGGCACTATAGAAGTACTACTGGGTAGCTACTACTGTTAGAGATTACTTTCAAATGCAATAAACAACAATTTGGCCCAACAACAGATAATCAAGTGGGATATATGCAAATAAATAATTTTTGGTTATATGTGTCACTTGATCAATATAAGAAAAACTTTAAATAAAGGCATTTGTTTCTTCAGTGTCTATCCTCAGTTACCTCCCCCTTGGGGATCTCAACATCCTCGCAGAGCTTCACTTTTCACCTTACATAGAAGTGACTCCCAACTTAGTATGTTAGCCTTTGCCCCTGAGCTCTAACACATTTCAACTTGCACCTGAGACATCCCCATACTAGAACTTCAAACTCTGCATACTCAAAGCCATCATCACTCCATTAATACTCTCTATTTTATTCCTCTCTCTGAATTCTGTACCCCTTATTGAGTATCTATCCATCCTTCTCAAAACTGGAACTAGTATTCATGTTTTTCTTTTATTTATTTTTTTTTATTTTTGACAGGCAGAGTGGACAGCGAAAGAGAGAGAGACAGAGAAAGAAAGGTCTTCCTTTGCCGTTGGTTCACCCTCCAATGGCCGCCGAGGCCGGCGCGCTGCGGCCGGCGCACCACGCTGATCCAATGGCAGGAGCAGGTGCTTTTCCTGGTCTCCCATGGGGTGCAGGGCCCAACCACTTGGGCCATCCTCCTCTGCACTCCCTGGCCACAGCAGAGAGCTGGCCTGGAAGAGGGGCAACCGGAACAGAATCTGGTGCCCTGACTGGGACTAAAACCCGGTGTGCTGGCGCCGCAAGGCAGAGGATTAGCCTATTGAGCCGCAGCGCTGGCCATATTCATGTTTTTCAACTACTGCTTTCATTGCCTCTGTTTAAGCTTAATCAACACTAGTACAGAACCTTTCAGTAACCTCCTTACTATCCACCTCCAATTCATTTCTATCTCCTCTAATTTATCCAAAATATCACCACTAAGGTAATCTTCCTAAAAGACATCCATTATCACATACTCTCCTGCTCAACTTATTTTTAGGGTTTTGAATGCTTAAAGAATAAACTTTAATCCCCTTGATTCAGCATGCAGGGTTGTCAGTCAGTATCTCAGTTTCTTTGGCAGAACTGTCCCTCACATAGCCTGTATCCTGGCCCATGGAAGTTTCTTCCCATACACCTCACTTCCCTGCCTGCTTTTCTTCAGTCTCTATGCCTCTGATCAGGCTCCCATAGTTCCATTCTAATCCCTGAAAACTCATTTCCTTTCAAATTTTTTCATCCTTCAAACCCCAGTCAAAAGACACTACAATACTTGCCAGAAAGCCTTTCCAATATGTTCCCTTCATCCAAAGCACTAATCTGTGCCTTTATGTCCTCCTTTTGCACCTTATAGCAATGGGAAAATCCGGCCTTGTATTAATTTTTTATATTTACTGTTTATCTCCATTTTTTGTTATTCCATTTTTCCCTTTGAAGACAGTGCAAGTAAAATGTCCTTAAAGGTTTGCAGTATTCCTTTATTCCAATTTTATCTATAATCAAATGTACAATGTAACACAAAAAAAAATCCTAATCTTCCTCTTACACATTACATTTCTGTAATAAGGAACTCTTCATAGGATCCAGTACATATAATTTTTAAACCAAGTCAATTTTTCTCCAAAAATGTTGAGATGAATGTGTCTTCTGTATTTGAGGAGATTACTAGTGGGTTTGTCTATCTAAACACTTGGCTGCAATAGTTAAAAATGAACTTAGAAATCTGTTTCTATTCATCAAGGCATAAGTACTATTAACACATGTATGTAAGCTGCTTACAGAATTCTAAATTTTATAGTAATGCAGGCTTGTATTACCTTATTTTTTTGTCAAAAATTTACAGTTTTCAGCTCACTGGGCTAATCCTCTGCCTGCAGCACCGGCACCCCAGGTTCTTGTCCTGGTTGGGGCACCGGATTCTGTCCTGGTTGCTCCTCTTCCAGTCCAGCTCTCTGCTGTGGCCCAGGAAGACAGTGGAGGATGGCCCAAGTGTTTGGGCCCTGCACCCGCATGGGAGACCAGGAGGAAGCACCGGGCTCCTGGCTTCAGATGGGCGCAGTGCACCAGCCGTAGCGGCCATTTGGGGGGGTGAACCAATGGAAGGAAGACCTTTCTCTCTGTCTCTCTTTCTCTCTCTCACTGTCTAACTCTGCCTGCCAAAAAAAAATTCTTTTTACAGTTTTTCCTCTTCAAAGGAGGCAAGAGTCTCCTACTCCTATATGTCATGAATTTTTAATGTTCATTTATTTATTTTCATTTTATTTGAAAGGCAGTGAGAGAAATAGAGAGTAAGAGAGATTTTCGATCATCTTCATTCCCCAAATACCTACATCAGCCAGGACCCTAGATTTCATGTAGGTGGCATGGATCCACGTATGTGAGCCATTTCCTCTGCTTCCTTGTGTGTATATTAGAAGGGAGCTGGATCACAGCAGGTAACCCAAGACTGAACTACACCTATGATATAGTATGAAGGGGTCCCAAGTGATATCTTTATGGCTGCACCGAACACTCATGCTCACCTTGGCCTTCTCACTTGTGCAAGTTCTTTAGGTTTACAATCACCCTCAAAATTGCAGTTGTTAACAGATTAAAGAACCATAAATATCAGAGACTTGCTCTTCTGGATTAGTGTCATAACAACTAACCTTCTCTAACGATTTTTTCAGAGATGAAATAAGAAAAGTCCACATCCTATTAGGAAAGTATAGGTGTACCCATGATTAAAAATTAAAAAATTAGCCGGCGCCGTGGCTCAACAGGCTAATCATCTGCCTTGCGGCGCCAGCACACCAGGTTCTAGTCCCGGTTGGGGCACCGGATTCTGTCCCGGTTGCCCCTCTTCCAGGCCAGCTCTCTGCTGTGGCCCGGGAGTGCAGTGGAGGATGGCCCAAGTGCTTGGACCCTGCACCCTATGGGAGACCAGGAAAAGACCTGGCACCTGGCTCCTGCCATCGGATCAGCACGGTGTGCCGGCCGCAGCGCGCCGACCGCGGCAGCCATTGGAGGGTGAACCAACGGCAAAGGAAGACCTTTCTCTCTGTCTCTCTCTCTCACTGTCCACTCTGCCTGTCAAAAATAAAAAAATAAATAAATAAATAAATAAAAAATTCAAAAATTAAATGCATAGTTCTATAGTAAGTTTGTATTTCTTAATCCAGAATAAGATATATTACTGCATTGAAATACCAACAGGTTAACCAAAATAGGAAAGTCTGATTTAATTTTATTTATAAATCTCATAATTAACATAAACTTTGAGTGAGAACAGTAAGATTAAAATAGAAGATTAAGAGGCCAGCGCTGTGGCGCAGTGGATTAATGCCCTGGCCTGAAGCGCTGGCATCACATATGGGCGCCAGTTTGAGACCCAACTGCTTCACTTCCTGTCCAGCTCTCTGCTCTCTGCCTGTGAAAGCAATGGAGGATGACCCAAGTCCTTGGGCCCCTGCACCCACGTGGGAGACCTGGAAGAATCTCCTGGCTCCTGGCTTCGGATTGGCACAGCTCCGGCAGTTGCGGCCAATTGGGAGTGAACCATCTGATGGATGACCTCTCCCTCTCCCTCTCCCTCTCCCTCTCTCTCTCTCTCTCTCTGCCTCTCCTCTCTCTGTATTACTCTGACTTTCAAATAAATAAATAAATAAATACATCTTTTAAAAAAATAGAAAACTAAAACATTAAGATTAAGGGGCTGGCGCCGTGGCTCAGCAGGTTATTCTGCCTGCGGCTCCAGCATCACCTATGGGAGCCAGTGCTAGCCCCGGCTGCTCTGCTTCCAATCCTGCTCTCTGTTATGGCCTGGGAAAGCAGTGGAGGATGACCCAAGTGCTTGGGCACCTGCACCCACGTGGGAGACAGAGGTGGGGAAGAGGAAGCACCTGGCTTCTGGCTCAGATAGGCGCAGCTCTGGCCTTTGCGGCCATTTGGGGAATGAACCGATGGAAGGAAGACCTTCTCTCTGTCTCTCTCTCACTCTCTGTAACTCTAGCTCTCAAATAAATAAAAAAAATCTTTAAAAAAAAAAAAAAGGCATCTGGAGAATGAACCAGTGGATAGAAAACCTCATTAAAAAAAAAATGGGGGGCCGGCGCTGTGGCGCAGCGGGTTAACGCCCTGGCCTGAAGTGCTGGCATCGCACAAGGACGCCGGTTTAAGACCCTGCTGCTCCACTTGCAATCCAGCTCTCTGCTGTGGCCTGGGAAAGCAGATGAGCCAAGTCCTTGGGCCCCTGCACACACATGGGAGACCTGGAACAACCTCCTGGCTCCTGATCAGTGCAGTTCCAGCCGTTATGGCCAATTGGGGAGTGAACCATAGGTTGGAAGACCTCTCTCTCTCGCTCTCTGCTTCTCCTTAGTATGTAACTCTGACTTTCAAATAAAGAAATAAATCTTAAAAAAAAAAAAACAGTAAGATTAAAATAGATAAGAATGACCAGCCCTTTCAAAGTCATTGGTTGCTAAGGGAATCACAGGCTATTAGGAATACAAATGGATAATGTCACTATATGATATAATGAATCCACAATAAAATTTTCTATGTTATATGATATAATCTTTATTTTAGTTTGTAAGATAATCTTATTTATTGATCTATTTGGAGAGAGAAACAAGTATTACTATCTCATTCTAAAACAAACACTATACAAGCACTAACTCAAAATGGATCACAAACCCAAATTTAGGCACTAAGATCCTTATAAGAGGAGTGAATGTTTGATGTGGTAGCTTAAGTTGCTTCTTGGAACGTTTGCATCCCATACCAGGGTGCCTGGTTCGAGTTCTGACTCTTCTGCTTCTGATCCAGCTTCCTGCTAATGTGCCTCCTGAGAGGCAGCAGATGATGACTCAAGTACCTGGGTCCTTGCCACCCACATGAGAGACTTGTATTGAGTTCTGGGTTCATGGCTTCAGGCTGGCCAGCCCTGATTATAGCAGGCCTTTGGGAGTGAACTAACAGATAGCTGCCTTTCAAATGAAATGAATTAAAAAATTGTTTTAATTCATAAAGGAAAATACTGGGACAGGCATTTGACATGGTGGCTAAAACACCAGTTGGTACTTCTGCATCTCATACAAGTAGAGTACGTGAGGTCAAGTCTCAGCTCTGCTCTTGATTCCTGCTTCCTGCTAAGGTACACTCTGGGAGGCAGTAGACAATCACTCAAGTAGTCAGGGCCCTGCCACCCATGCTGGAGACCTATACTAAGTTACCATCTCCTGGCTTTGGCTTGGCCCTACTGTGATTATTGTAGGCATTTGAGGAGCAAACTAGTGGATGCTAGATCTATATCTGTACATCTGTATATCTGTTTCTCTCTTGCTCTCTTTCCTACACACACACACACACACACACACACACACACAGTCTCTCTGCCTTTCAAATAAAGAGGAGGAGGAGGAAGAGAAAAAAAATATAGATATAATCTTCATGACCTTGGATTAAGAAATGGTTTCTTAGATATGACACTAAAATTAGAAGCAATAAAAAAAATTGGCCTTTTTCAAAAACATTTGTGCTTCAAAAGATACCATCAAGAAAGTAAAAACATAACCCACAGAATGGAAGAAAAAAATATCTCTTATAACTCAACAATAAAAAGAAATACCAATTTTAAAAATGGGCAAGAGTTTGAATAGATATTTCTCCCAGGAATATAAATAAATGGCCAATAGCAAATGAAGAAATGTTCAACATCATTAGCCATCAAGGAAATGCAAATCAAAACCACACTGAGATATCACTTCACACCCACGAAAAAGATTATAATTAAAAAACCACAGACAATAATAAGCATTGGCTAGGCTGTGGAGAAACTAGAACCTTTATACATATCATATGGGTATATAAAATGGTATGCTCACTTTGCAAAACCGTTTGAGGATGATTTTTTTTTTTTGACAGGTAGAGTGGACAGTGAGAGAGAGAGAGACAAAGAGAAAGGTCTTCCTTTGCCGTTGGTTCACCCTCCAATGGCTGCTGCAGCCAGCGTGCTGCAGCCAGTGCACCATGCTGATCCGATGGCAGGAGCCAGGTGCTTCTCCTGGTCTCCCATGCAGGTGCAGGGCCCAACCACTTGGGCCATCCCTGGCCACAGCAGAGAGCTGGCCTGGAAGAGGGGCAACCGGGACAGAATCCGGCGCCCCGACCAGGACTAGAACCCGGTGTACCAGCGCTGTGAGGCAGAGTATTAGCCTATTGAGCCGCAGTGCTGGCTGAGGATGATTTTTATGTACTGATGTGGAATGACCTCCAAGATAGCTTATGAATAAGTAAAAAAAAAAAAAAAAAGCAAGAAACACACTGTGTACACAACCACTTGTTCATAAAAGAAAAATATATACATATATTTGCAACATAAGAAAATAAAAACATTAGTTGCTTCTGATGATATGAGCTGAGTGGCTGGAAGACAGGAGTAATATGAGAGGCAGTATTAGTATTTAAAAGGTAAAAGAGGATATAAAATAAGTTTATACTTTTATGCTTTAAATTCTGAATCATGTGAAGGCATTATCTATTAAAAATTAGAGGTGGGCATTCTTCCAGTGGTTAGGATGCTAGTTAAGCCACTAGTATCCCATATCAGACTGCCTGAATTCAACAGTGCTGATTCCCAATGCTAGCTTCCCACCAACATAGACTCTGGGAGGTAGCAGGTAATGGCTCAAATAGTTGGGTCCCTACCATCCGTATGGGAGACTGATACTGATTTCCTGGTTCTTGGCTCTGGTTCCAGCCCAGTGTTGACCATTGTGAGCATTCTCTCTCTCTCTGTATCTCTCTCTCTCTCTCTCTGTCACACACACACACACACACACACACACACATTTTTAAAAAAACTTAAAAATAAAATTAAAATATTTAAGTGCTCCTTCCAAGGTTTGTACCAACTGTTACTGAAAGCTGGAGTTGCAGAGTTGAATCCCTTCAGAAATTTATGTTGCTTTCTATCATAGAACATACATTAGTGCAGAGGGTATAGTGCAAGAAAATTACATAGAGAAGCTTCAAATCCAACTAAAAATAAAGCAACTACTACTGAACTCCAATTGAGTGTATTTATACTACAAAGTAGGCCCAATGTTGCCAGATCACACAATTTTTCACAAGAAACAGGAAATAAAAAGTATATGTGAAATGTTCATATCTTTTTTCTATTAGAGGCAGCAAGACAGAGAAAAGCAGAGAGAAATACAGAAAGCTCCCAACCACTGGCTCACTCTCCAAATGCCTGCAACAGCTGGGACTAAGCCAATCCCACATTGGGAGCCTGGAACTCAATCTACCTCTCCCACAACAGAACAAGAGACCCAGCTACTTGAGCCATGACTTGCTGTCTCATACGGTCTAAACTGACAGGACCTGGAATCAAGAATCAGAGACAGTAACTGAACCCAGGCGTTCCAATATGGTACAGACACATCTCGCCCAGCATCTTAGCCAGTAGGACAAATACCCACTCTGACATGTTCTGAGTTTTAATGTTGGAAGTGAACCATGCTAGTGGACCAGATTCAGCCCACAGATGACCTGTAAACTTCAATACTGTGGAAAGTCCTGAATTTATTATTATGTGTTCCCAACCTACCTTTGAAACTTTAGGAACTCTGAATATACTTTCCCTATAAAAGTAAACTAAGATGGGGCTCTCAGTTTAGTAGGGGCCCTGTGGTGTAGAGGGTAGAGCTGATGCCTACAGTGCTAGCATCACATGTGGGTACCGGTTCGAGTCCCAGCTGCTCCACTTCCAATCCAGCTCTCTGCTATGGCTTCGGAGAGCAATGGAGGATGGCCCAAGTCCTTGGGCCCCTGCACCTGCATGGAAGATCCAGAAGAAGCTCCTAGCACCCAGCTTCGGACTGGCACAGCTCTGGCTATTGAGGCCATTTGGGGAGTGAACAAGCAGATGGAAGCCCTCTCTCTCTCTCTCTCTCTCAGTCTCTCTCTGCCTCTGCCTCTCTGTAGCTCTGCCTTTCAAATAAATAAATAAATCTTTTTTAAAAAAGTAAAATCAGTAGCAGTTTGGTTTTCAGACCCAGGAAAGAAGGAGACTTATAGAAGTACAGCATATTCATACAGGTAAACTATAGTATTGAATAGCACTATTATTGCCTAATTTCTATGACTAATCATGTTTATATTAAACAACTTAATCCAGGTTTAGGCTTTGAACTTTGTTCAAATGGTGGATATAAAGGTAGCAATTGGGAAGTGAACAACTCCGAAGATCTGAAGGAAAAAAAAGGAGCATTCAAGGTGGGGGTGGGGAGAGTCTTGTGAACAGTATTGGGAAAGAATTAAACTCTTCTATGATAGATAATGGAATAAGCTTGGAGAATTTCTCAGAAGTTCTGTGTCATCTGTAGTCAATAAAATCAATAAGAGAAAGAGAAAAGAAAGAAAAAAGGATGCCTCAGCAGCAGCAACATCTAAAAAGAACTACAGCCCCATCACCACTTCTGGAATTTCCTACAGTCCTTCCAAGGCATGTGATCTCTGGAAGAATTCTGTCAACTGCTCACAAGTCATAAGTCACAAAGTGAACTCAATTTAGCAAAAAAATCTATAAAGCTAAACATAAGTCTCCAGGACCACTAAATGATTAAAGTAAAATTTATTTTAAGGGTATATTTTATTGCTAAAGTAGCCATAAATTGACTTTTTCTTTTCATTTAAATTCACCTATGCCTGCTTCCATGAACTATGAATCGCAATAGGAATGACTACTGGATTAGCTTTATGGCTATTCCTTTCTATTGATGTAGAAAATTGAGGAGTATCTCTAATAGTTAACAAGTTTTCAGATCATCACTGTATTTGTTACCCTCCATGACTATAGAAATAAAACATATCACATAATTTAGAAGGGGTCCTAATATTATAAGTTATTGGGACTTTCTTTTTTTTTTTTTTTTTTTAAATTTTTGACAGGCAGAGTGGACAGTGAGAGAGAGAGACAGAGAGAAAGGTCTTCCGTTGCCGTTGGTTCACCCTCCAATGGCCGCCGCAGACAGCGCGCTGCGGCCGGCGCACCGCGCTCCTCCGATGGCAGGAGCCAGGAGCCAGGTGCTTTTCCTGGTCTCCCATGGGGTGCAGGGCCCAAGCACCTGGGCCATCCTCCACTGCACTCCCGGGCCACAGCAGAGGGCTGGACTGGAAGAGGGGCAACTGGGACAGAATCCGGCGCCCCGACCGGGACTAGAACCCGGTGTGCCGGCGCCGCAAGGCGGAGGATTAACCTGTTGAGCCACGGCGCCGGCCGTATTGGGACTTTCTAAGTAAGGAGATGATCTTACTGTCTTCTGTTACTATGATTTATTTAACAAGATTTCCAATTCTATATAAGTGTCAAATGCTACAAGAATGCTTTAAAAAAAACAAAAAGAACTATTTATTTGAAAGTCAGAGTTACAGAGAGGCAGAGGGAGAAAGAGAAAGACAGAGAGGGAGAGAGAGAGTCTTCCATCTACTGATCTACTGGTTCACTCTCCAGATGGCTGCAACAAGCGGAGCTGCATCAATCCGAAGCCAGGAGCCAGGAGGTTCTTTCTGGTCTCCCACAGGAGTGCAACAGCTCACGGACTTGGGCCATCTCTTACTGCTTTTCCAGCCCATAGCAGAAATCTGGATCAGAAGTGGAGCAGCTAGAACTTGAACTGGCACCCAAATGGCATGGTGGCACTGCAGGTGGCAGCTTCACCCACTACGCTACACCACCAGCCCCTCAAGAATGCTTTTTAAAAAGAATATTTAGCTTATAATTGAATTAATACAGATTCATTAACATAAGAAAAAGTTCTTGAGTATTTCTTACATTTCTTTGAAAAATAAAGTTACTGGGGCTGGCACTATGGTGTGAGGTGGGGCTGCTGCCTGAGGTGCCAGCATCCCATATGGGCACCAGTTTGAGTCCTGGCTGCTCCACTTCTGATCCAGCTCTCTGCTGTGGCCAGAGAAAGCAGTAGAGGATGGCCCAAGTGCGTTGTGGCCAACTGGGGAGTGAGCTAGTAGAAGGAAGACCTCTCTCTCTACCCCTCCTTCTCTCTCTGTGTAACTCTGACTTTAAAATAAATAAATAAATTTTTTTAAAACAATAAAAGAAAAGAAAAAGAAGGTTACTGTGGCTCACCAGGCATCAAGGAAAGTAAGAAGAAAAAAGTGTGAATGCAAATATGAGACTTCAGATTTTGAACTTTACCAATCAATCTAAATTGATACAATGATTGTTTCTAAAGAAAAATGTCAAAGCATTTTTGATATTTTATAATTTTGAGGGACCAGCACTGCAGCATAGCAGGTAAAGCCTCCGCCTGTCGTGCCAGCATCCCAAATGGGCGCCAGTTCGAGTCCCAGCTATTCTACTTCCTATCAAGCTTCCTGCTAATGTGCCTGGAAAAGCAGCAGAAGATGGTCCAAGTCCTTGGGCCCCTGCCTCCCACGTGAGAGACCCGGAAGACGCTCCTGACTCCTGGCTTTGGACCAGTTCAGCTCTGGCCACTGAGGCCATTTGGAGAGTGAACCAGTGGATGGAAGATCTCTCTTTCTCTCTTTCTGCCTCTCTCTATATAATTTTGAAAAACAAAATTATCAATTATAAAACATACCTTGTTGAGCTAATGTTGATCTGAGCATCCCAGTCTTTGACCAAATTTTTATTTGTCCATCTTCTCCAACTGTATATAGAAAAAAAATGACACTTTTATCTACAGGAAACAATTTAAACATTAAATTTGCATATAAAATTCACCAGTATCAACATTAACACATATTTAATACTCAAATACAATTTACTCCAAATGACCGTTCTTCAAAACTTAAAATTTAATAGAAATGACCGAAACAATTTTATCAAAATGGCCTAACTTCTGTATTACAGTTTTATTTTTTCCTTCAATCTTAGATTAAGAGGATATTATCATAAGAGGCCATTATTATAATATTATCATAAGAAGATATTATTCAAATAATGCTTCGGTTGACATTGAACTCTCCATTTTAGAATTCTATGAAAAATGGTTTCTAAGTCAAATTCCATTAAGTTAGAGCAGCACAGTGAAGATGCTCATGTGGCAAGGAATTAAGACTCTTGCCAACAGCTACATTGAATAAACCATCACAGAAGTAGAACTTTACAAGCCTAGTCAAGCCTTCATATGACTGAAGCCCTATCCAACAACTTGACTGGACACCCATGAGACTCTAAACCAAAAGAACCATCTACCTAATCAGCCCACAGAAAGCCAAATTCCAGTGGGTTAGGGAATTAATGAAGTTAAGTAAGAGACTACTACTTTAAACAGCTTGGCTGAAAAAGATAGAGAGAGGAAATTGTAGCTAAAAAGCATTGTTTATGTCAAAAAATGTTTATTATTTTGAGTCACTAACAGTTGGGGTAGTTTGTTTTGTAGTAAATGAAAACTAATAAAGGAATTATGAATTCTTAGAGTAGAACAGAGGGAAATAAAGGTCAGTTATATGAGATTATTTTGATTTTTAAGGAATCAGAACTTTCATTTACCCCATACTTGACCATCAAAAAATTATAGAACAGTTTCTAAGTTACATGGGAAAATGAACAATAGGACATTCTGTTATGTAACATTTATGTAGCAGTCTAGATCAATACTATGACAATTATTTGCTGTTACACAGTGAAAGACATCATTGGTAAATAAAAATATTGTTTCTTTCAAAAATTTACTTAAAATGTTACTTTTGCAGTTTACCTGTAACTAATGCTGTTCCTTCATAATTCCATCTTCCTGCAAGTACTGCTCCACAGTGAGCTTCTACACTTTTTTCTACTCTTCCTAACTTCGAAATCAGATGAAATTTACCTTAAAAGAAGATATATTTGACAGACCTTTTACTAATTTATTCAATCAACAAATATTTGTTGAGTACTACTACACTGGTGAGCCTAATACTAAGCACTGAAGCATGAGCAAATAATACTCTTAATCTCAAGGAACACACAAATCTACTGGAGAACAGGCACAAAAACAAAATTAAGAAACCTTGAAACAAGCAGTATAGCAGTATAACAGATACAGACACATAATATAGTGCTATGATAGTTCAGAATGATGATACAACTCTGATGAGATATGGCCAAGTAGTACCAAGAGAAATATCAATAAAGCCTTTTATTTAAGCAGTTTTATAGTCTTGATTTTTTTATAGGCTATGAAAAAGCTAAAAAATGTATAAAGGAAAGGAACCAAAACAGTTAAATGGATAATTATAGGTTTTCAAGTACTGGCTTTACATGACTTTACACTGTGACAGGCATCACTTAGACAAAAAACAGATTACTTAGTTGCCATTCTCAAAAAGTTTGCACATACATAGGCAGAAAGTGAACAATTTATACCTTTAAAAAACATAACAAATTATATAAGAGAATTCATGGAGAAAAATCAACTGTACAAATAAGTGATACATCAAGTTGAGAAAGGATCAATGTGGTTTTTGAATGATCATTAAGTCTAGAAACAGCTGGCAATAAAGTGCAGCGAAACTAGAAACTTTCCCCAAAATCAAAAGGTATTTTTTCTCTGCAGTGAGAGAATAATGCAGCAGCTGATTCAACATGTCAACTCAGAAATATCATTGTGTTTAAATTCACATTTAAACTGATGGCTTTTCAAGATTCTGGCCTAATATCAACAATTCATTATTGTCAAATGCTTAAAATAGCTTTCGATATGCCTAGAGCACCCTGTACTACTTACCCCATTCCAACCAACAAAGTCAGTCTCTTCCCTACAAAGAATGTACTTTATCTGTAGATTTGCTGTAGTATTTGTTTAACTGATACCCTAATAAAAAATGGGCCGTGATTCAGTTCAGCACATGGTTTAGTCATACTTTTATTTTCAACAGTGCTTTCATATAATTACCATTTGTCAAATTCAACCAACTCAGTAATCCAAAATGATGCCTTACTTATTCTCTTTTTGCTCTTTGATTTTGATGGCTTTATTCTCCATTCATTCATTTTTCAAGGCCTTTAATAATATACAACTTTTTCTTTCATGTAACTACTTAATAGCACCATCTACTTTTCTCCACATTTTCCTTTTAATTTTATATCTTTGAAATGGTCATTTTTCTAATATAACAGGATTACTTAGAATTGAACTGTGCTATTACTCTCTTTATAAGACTAACAAATTAATTTGGATATACATTTTTCTTTCTTTTTTTTTAGAAACCTTTTATTTAGTGGGTACAAATTTCATAAATACAACTTAGGAATATAGTAATTCTTCCCACAATACCCACCCTCCCACCCTACCTCCTCTTCCCTCTCCCATTCCCAGTCTCATTCTCCATTAACATTCCTTTTCACTTTATACACAGAAGACCAACTCTATACTAAGTAAAGATTTCAACAATTTGCACACACACACACACACACACACATACACACATAAAATATTTCTTTTAAAGTTTGAGAACAAGTTTTACAGTTAATTCTCATAGTACAATTCATTGAGGCCAGAGGTCCTGCATGGGGAGTTAAGTGCACAGTGACTCTTGTTAATTTAACAATTAACACTCTCGGGTATTACATCAATGATCACCCAAGGCTCTTGACATGAGCTGCCAAGGCTATGGAAGTCTTTTGAATCCACAGCCTCTATCAGTATTCTGGCAAGGCCATAAGCAAAGTGGAGGTTCTCTCCTCCCTTCAGAGAAAAGTACATCCTTCTTTAATGGCCCCTTCTTTCCACTGGGGTCTCACTCACAGAGATCCTTCATATAGGATGGGTTTTGTTTGTTGTTGTTGTTGTTTGCCACAGTGTCTTAGCTTTCCATGCCTGACATGCTCTCATGGACTTTGCAGCCAGAGCAGAATGCCTTCAGAGCTGATTCTGAGGTCAGAGTGCTCTTTGGAGCAACTGTCATTCTATGAGTCTGCTGAGTGAACTGCTTCCCATGTTGGAACATTCTCTTTTTAATTCTAGCTATTGTTATTACCAGACACTTGATCTTATTTATATGATTCCTTTAACATTTAATCCTATCTGTATGATAATTTGACACTTAATATGATCACTTTAACACTTAAGATGGCATTATCACCAACCAGCTTAATGGGATTTGGAGTCCCATGGCAAGTTTTAGCTGTACACTTAGAAGTAATGCAGGACTATACAGCTTTACAGTTACAAACTTCCTCCTCCTTCTCTCATTCCGACTCTTATTTTTTACTGAAATCTATTTTCAATGACTATATACACATATGATTAACTCTATGTTAAGAGTTCAACAAATAATATGAAGAAGAGAAAAAAAACTTCCTCAACAGTAAAGACAAGGGCTGTTCAAGTCATTGCTTCTCATAGTGTCAATTTCACTTCTACAGATTTCCATTTAGCTGCTCTGTTAGTTATCACAGATCAGGGAGAACATGTGGTATTTGTCCCTTTGGGACTGGCTTACTATGTTGCTCAACAACAATAACAAAAAAAGAACCAGAAGAAGACAAAAAACTCAACAGAAGAAACTGTAAAAATGACATACAGGGACACCCGTTGTGGCACAGCTTCTGAATCCCAATGCTTCTGAAGCTGACATCCCACATACTAGTGCTGGTTCAAAATGGGAGTGCCAGTCCAAGTCCCTACTACTCTTCTTCCAATTTAGCTTCCTGCTAATACTACTGGGAAAGCAGCAGAAAATGGCCCAAGTCTTTGGACTCCTGACACCTATGTGGAGACCAAGATGGAGTTCCTGGTTTCTGGCCTCAGCCTGGCAAAGACCTGTCTGTTGTGTCCATCTCCTCCCGCTTTCCCAGGCCACATCAGAGAGCTGGATCAGAAGCGGAGCAGCCAGGACTCAAATCGCTGCCCATATGGGATGCTGGCACTTCAGCCAGCAGTCTTACCAGCTACTCCATAGCTCCAGCCCCGAGACTTACTTTCTCAATCAGCATCCCATTCTCTTGACTAAAGTGATTCACACAATGATGTGTACCTAACCAGGCCAGCAAGAGATAGTGAAGAAGAAGCACTCTTTCTGCTGACATTTCTTATCTAGTATGATAAGCCTTGGACTACTGGTCACCATCAGGTTCTCCATGAGAGAAGAGCCTATTCAAGAAATGGTGAGGCATTGTGGTGGAGCAGGTTGGCTCCTCCACTTCTGATCCAGCTCCCAGCTAATGCTCCTGGGAAAGCTGCAAAAGATAGCTCAAGTACTTGGGCCCCTGCACACAATGTGGGAGATCTGGATAAAGCTCCTGGCTTTGGCCTGGGCCAGCTCTGGCCCTTGTGGCCAGTGGGGCAATGAACCAGTGGATGGAAGATCTCTGTCTCTCCTTCTGTCTCTGTAACTCTGCCTTTCAAATAAATAAATACATCTTTTAAAGGAGGGAAGGGAAGGGAAGGGGAGGGGTAGGAAGAGATGGGAGGAGAAGGAAGAAAAGAAAGAAATGATGAGAACAGGGACTTGATATAGCTTTGCTTGAAGATCTACCCCCTAGAGTTAGGTGAACCAAAAAACTCCATAAGTTGTAAGTCTGTGATTTCTGATGAGTATATTCCCAATTAGCATAGTAAAGTACAATACAGATACAATACAATAGAGGTAAAGTACAATACATATAAAAACAGTTCAAGTACACCTAAGGGAAAAAAAATTCATGCTTTCTATTCACCAAAAAGAATATAGTCAAATTCTATAAATCTTCAACTTTATAACTAGAAATTAACATATACTAGAAAAGAAAGGATATATTTAATATATTTAATAGATAGTTTACCAAATGAGTATGCCCATATACTTTAGTGAAGTTATGTTACTAAGAAAAATTTGAAGAAATTAGAAACCAAAACTGGTAACAGATGAACTCAACTCACAAAAGCAGAGAAAAAGTAAAGTTAAAGGCCCATATTCAATCTCAGTTTATTTTACTTTCCTTCAAGACAAGTTTTTGGGCCAGCACTGCGGTGCAGCTGGTTAAGCCACTACCTGTGACACAGACATCCCATGTGAGCACTAGTTCAAGTCCCAGCTGCTGCACTTCTGATCCAGCTCCCTACTAATGTGCCTGGGAAAGCACAGGGAGGTGGCCCAAGTACTTGGGCCCCTGTACACATGTTGGAGACCCTATGGGACTCCATGCTCCTGTCTTTGGTCTGGCCCAACTACAGCCAGTATGGCTATTGGGAGAGTAAACCAGCAGATGGAAGATATCTCTCTCTCTAATTCTGCCTTTGAAACAAAATAAATCCTTAAAAAGAAAAAAAATGTTTTGTAGCCTATAAAAGTATGGTTAACATAGTTAGACCTACAAAAATCAACCTTGTAAAACAATTCAAACCACAAATTGCATTAATATATTATGTCTTTTAAATACAAAGATGAGCACAGAACACCTACTTAAAACTTACCATCAGAACTTGTGAGGACAAAGCTTTCTGCTTGAGTCTGTTTCTTTATACTGAAACTTTTTGGAAACCAGTGAAGATCTATAGGGTAAATATCATCAGGAAGCTTTACTATTTGACTTGTTTCACTGGTTAACAAGTTCCACTTCACTATCTGGTGATCATCACTACATGAATACAGCTCTTCAGCAGTAGTCCAGCCCACACAGCTTACTAATTCTTGATGTATCACAATGTTAAGAAGACATAAAATATACAAAAATATATTAAATATTAATAAGTAAAATAATTCATAGATGCAGATTATGAAGACAAAGTAGAATAGTGTGAAACATCATCAGGCTTCTAAAAGTACTTTTCATTATATGATTTTTATACTTTTTTTTTTTTTTTACAGGCAGAGTGGACAGTGAGAGAGAGAGACAGAGAGAAAGGTCTTCCTTTTGCCGTTGGTTCACCCTCCAATGGCCGCCGCGGACGGCGCGCTGCGGCCGGCGCACCGCGCTCGTCCAATGGCAGGAGCCAGGAGCCAGGTGCTTTTCCTGGTCTCCCCATGGGGTACAGGGCCCAAGCACCTGGGCCATCCTCCACTGCACTCCCGGGCCACAGCAGAGGGCTGGCCTGGAAGAGGGGCAACCGGGACAGAATCCGGTGCCCCGACCGGGACTAGAACCCGGTGTGCCGGCACCGCAAGGCGGAGGATTAGCCTGTTGAGCCACGGTGCCGGCCATTATATGATTTTTATATTTTTCTCCATACAAAGAGAATGAACATCTGCCAAAACAGTTCTAAGAATGTAAAGCCGGGGCCTGTGCTACAGCGTAGGGGTAAAGCCGCCACCTGCAATGTTGACATCCCATTTGGGTACCAGTTTGGTCCCAGCTGCTCAATTTCTTATCCAGCTCTCTATCTCTGCTATGGCCTAGGAAAGCAATAGGACATGGCCCTCAAGTCCTTGGGCCCCTGCACCTGCATGGAGACCCAGAAGAAGCTCCTGGTTAGGAACAGCTCAGCTCTGGGTGTTGCGACCATATGGGGAGTGAACCAGCAGATTGAAGACCTCTCTCTCTCACTCTGCCTCTGCCTCTCTGTAACTCTTCCTTTCAAATAAAGAAATAAATCTCTAAAAACAATAATGTAATGCAAGAAAGACATCCAAATGCCAAAGGGGAAAGAAAAGGGTCTAACTACATGAAAATGTAAAACTTATGTTACAAGCTGAAGCTCTGGCCCAACAGATTAAGCCACCACTTGCAACACTGGCATCCAACACTGGAGCTCCAGTTCCAAGTCTTGGCTGCTCAGCTTCCAATCCAGCTCCCTAATAATGCACCCCGGGAGACAGTGCAAGATGGCCCAAGTGGTTGGGCCCCTGCTACCCACCCTGCCACAAAATGGAGTTTGGGGCGCCTGGCTTTGGCATGGCCCAACCGCAGCCATCTCAGCCATTCAGGGAGTAAACAAGTGGTTCTCTCTCCTTCTCTCTCTCTCCCTTTAAATAAATATTAAATCAATCTTTAAATAAATTAAATTAAAAACTTGTGTTACACAAATTCCATAAACAAGGCCAAAAGATACACAAAAGAAACCAAATAGAGTAAAAGGCATGAGGTTCTATATACAATGTTGGGAGATAGGTAGGGAGAAAAGGGAACTATATATTTTTTCTTTACATATATCTGATTCACCAAATTTCTTAGGATCAGCATATATTATTTTGGTAAGTAAAAAAGATCAAGTGTTAAAAGAAGACGGAATTGAAGAGTAAAATACCTTCCTTAAATCACACATTATATCAATTCAGAAACCTAGCAAAAACACCATAGCTTCACAGCTGAAACTAAAATCTTACCAAAGTTTTTTTTTTATTTCACTTATTTATTTATTTTTGGCAATAACAAATTTTTTGACAATAAGGACAGGAAGTAATTCAATTACAACACTGTATCTATAACATGCAAAATGCTAGATGAGATATGATCTCTAAAAGTCTTATTTACCCTATTTTATTTTTGGCCTCCAATTTATCAGAAGGATTTCTACATAAGCTAAGACATTGAAGTAACTGTCACTTCCTCCATTAGGACAGCTGCTTACCTTAGAAGAACTGTGTACCTAGAGAAGGCATTTCACTTTGTCACTTACAGTGGATTTTTTTTTTTTTTGCTTACATATGAATTTCTCTATTGACAGATCATTCCTAGTTGACCTACTTGTTTTGTTATTGCTACTGTATAATACTTCTTTTACTTCCTTTTTTTCTCATCAATGCTTTATAGGTTTATTTGAATAATCAAAAATTTTCCAAGGAAACAAAAAGAAACAGTGTGTTAAATTATCCAGGGACAATGTAGCTTTTTTAAAGATTTTAAAATATAACAGATTAAGTAGCAACTAAAAGATTTACACCTTTTTTACGGATTATAGAAAGGTTTTAGAAGTCAGCATAAATAGGTAATAATGTGGCACTAGAATACTTAGAACTCAAAATACAACTTAAACAAAAGGATCACCAGACCATTAATGAAAAAAGGCCTAAAATTCTGGCACCCAAACAATGTTAGATAAAACCTAGAAAGAAAGTTTACAAAGCCGGTGCTGTGGCTCACTTGGTTAATCCTCCACCTGTGGCGCCGGCATCCCATATGGGTGCCGGATTCTGTCCCGGTTGCTCCTCTTCCAGTCCAGCTCTCTGCTGTGGTCAGGGAGTGCAGTGGAGGATGGCCCAAGTGCTTGGGCCCCTGCACCCGCATGGGAGACCAGGAAGAAGCACCTGGCTCCTGGCTTCGGATCGGCACAGCACCGGCCATAGCAGCCATTTGGGGAGTGAACCAGCGGAAGGAAGACCTCTCTCTCTCTCTCTCTCTCTCTCTCTCTCTCTCTCTCTCTCACTGTCTATATCTCTACCAGTCAAATAAAAAAGAAAAAAAAGAAAAAAGAAAGAAGCTTAGGAAAAGGGAAAACACATACACCCTAAAGCAAAACAAAATTAGCTTATCCATAAACAAATTGCTGTAAGTATATGTTAAACATGTATGACATTACAATGAACTACCCAGGGCAGCTAAAATTATGGGGAAAATGAGGAGACCACCAGATCAATAGAGTCCAAAAAGACTGTTGTTATTCTTCAGATTGGAAAGGTAAAAATAGGAGACATTGTCAAAATTCTAAGACTGTACCACATAAACTCCCAAGAGCACATTCAAAAAGACAATAAAAATTATTTAGGAGAAATAAAAGGAATTACATCTTCACTTAAATAAGCAGACAAGATCATGTAAATAAAAGCATGTAAATACAAAATGTTTGAATAAATTTTTTTTAAGATTTTATTTATTTATTTGACAGGTAGAGTTACAGACAGTGAGAGAGAGACAAAGAGAAAGGTCTTCCTTCCATTGGTTCAATCTCTAAATGGCTGATACGGCCGGCACTTCGCCAATCTGAAACCAGGAGCCAGGTGCTTCTTCCTGGTGCCCCATGCAGGTGCAGGGGCCCAAGCACCTGGGCCATCCTCCACTGCTTTCCCAGGCCACAGCAGAGAGCTGGACTGGAAAAAGAACAATCAGGACTAGAACCGGCACCCACATGGGAGGCCGGTGCCGCAGGCAGAGGATTAACGTAGTGCGCCATGGCGCCGGCCCCTTGAATAAATGTTTAAATCCATGCTTTTCTATTTCTGTTGAAGTACCAGATTTTTTTTTTATTTCAAATTCACTGCAGATTGACATTTCATAAGATAAAATAAAAATTATTTGAACAATGATCTTATATTTGAGACTGTAACGAAATCAAATTGCTACAGAAATTTCATACTTCTTATTTTCAATTTCTAAACTTACCCCTTCACCAGCATGAAATAAGGTCCATTAACGACATTTTGAGTGGAACTGTTTTTGATGTTGTTCTTATAAGAGAGAAACACACACACACAAAACACACAGGCCGGCACGGCGGCTCACTAGGCTAATCCTCTGCCTTGCGGCACCGGCACACCGGGTTCTAGTCCCAGTCGGGGAACCAGATTCTGTCCCGGTTGCCCCTCTCCCAGGCCAGCCCTCTGCTATGGCCTGGGAGTGCAGCGGAGGATGGCCCAAGTGCTTGGGCCCTGCACCCGCATGGGAGACCAGGAGAAGCACTGGGCTCCTGGCTTCGGATCAGCGTGATGCGCCGGCTGCAGCGTGCCAGCTGCAGCGGCCACTGGAGGGTGAACCAATGGCAAAAAGGAAGACCTTTTTCTCTGTCTCTCTCTCTCTCACTGTCCACTCTGCCTGTCAAAAACAAAAAATAAATAAATAAATAAATAATAACACACACATACAGAGAAAGAGAGAGAGAGAGAGAAAGAGAGAAATCTTCCATTTGCTGATGGCATATGGCCCCAACAGCCGGAGTTTGGCCAGGCCAAAGCCAGGAACCAGGTGACTCTTCTTCCTGGTCTCCCACATGGATGCAGGGGCCCAAGCACTTGAGTCATCCTCTGCTGCTTTCCCAGGTGTATTAGCAGGGAGCTGGAATGGAAGTAGAGAAGCCAGGACCTGAACCAGCACCTATATGGTATGCTTGAACTACAGGCCATGGCTTAACCCACTGCACCACAGTGCCAGCCCTGTGTGAAACTATTTTAAATGGCTAAGAATGATGATAATAGGGCCAATCATATGTCTTTGGCATGTAATTGGGGACATACTGACAAAATATAGGGTCATACATTTAACAAAATATTAAAAATTGCCACCTTCTCAAATGAAATAGTAAAGTTCCGACTGCTCAGATTTCTCTAGTTTGTCCTCCAATTTATCAGGAGTATGATGAAATAGAGAACTCAATTGGCATATTCTAGATCACATTAGCAAAGAAATTACTTGTTTTTTTAAAAAAGCTTCTCTTTTAAGATCCCACTAGACTAAATTAAAACTATTCTTTAAGTACTTAAGTATAATACTTAAGTAGAGTAAGAAAAATGTCAATAAGAATTTGAAAGTAAGATTTAGGGCAAATAGTTTGCTTTGGAAAATTACCTATAACACATGACTTCAAATATTTCAAAAAACAATTTAGCTAAACTACAATTAAAGGAGTGAAAAAAACTCTATTCCCCAAGTAGAATGCAAAATAGAAGAAAACTTTTAACAATACTATAAAATGATCACAATAAAGTGGTAAGTTTTGAAAGGATATGCTTTGGTTCTTTTAAAAGAGATATCTTCAGTCTCATGTCTCCACTTTCAGCAAAAAATTTAAATGCCACTTAATTGTATTCACTGTAAAAATAAAAGGGAAAATATATAAAGTTAGCATTAAAAACAAACATGTCAACACACAAAAAAAAGCTACCAAAACAGCTTTGCACCCCAAGGAATACTGCAACCCCTTTCATTTTTCTGGTATTACACGGGAAAAGGAAGAAAACTGACAGGTGCGCCAATCTTGTCAAAGGGCAATGGACAGTCTTGGGTTGAACCCTCTGCAAGCTTCCTGAGTTGGTCCTACAAGTCTAGGGCACCATTAAGTAAATCTGATCCGATAAAGAACTGCCAAAGGCAATCCTGAGCCACACCAAAAGATTCTGCAAACTGGGAACTCTTCATAAATCAATTTTAGCCCTGTGCAATGGCTATAAATTGAATTTCCAAAGCCTGAACAAAAAATAAACTACATTTTTAAGATTTAATTTTAGGATTCCTATGGGAATAATATATTATCAATCTGGTAGCCCAATCTGGGGTTTGTTGTTGCAAGGTGGTCCAGGGTAGGGGGAAGGATCAGCAGACACTATCCAATAGTTATGGTTACCACATGGCAATATGAGAAAATAATTATTTAAAGAAAGAGGTAACATTTTAATTATAAAATTCACATAAAAGTCACAGTAACTGTTAAATAAAAACTTCAAAAAAGAGGAGTACACTTTCTAAATAACCATCTCATCGAAAGAAACAAATCAAGAAAATTCTAAATTGTCAGACTCTAATTTACATGTACAGACTTACTTTCTGAATAATTTAACCTAAAATAACTCATGGGCCAGTGTTGTGATGAGGGGGTAAGGGTGCCACCTGCAGTGCCCTCATCCCATTGGGTGCTAGTTCATGTCCTCGCTGCTCTTAGGGGTCTATGAAAACCAGTAGAAGATGGTCCAAGTTCTTGGGCCCCCGCCACACCATGGGAGACCTGAAAGAAGCTCCTGGCTCCTGACTTCGGCCTGGCCCAGTGGTGGCCGTTGCAGCCATCTGGTGAGTGAACCAGTGGATGGAAGATCTCTCTCTCTCTCTCTCTCTCTCTCTCTCTCTCTCTCTCTCTCTTCCTCTCAGTCTCTCCCCACTCTTTCTGTAACTTTGACTTTCAAATAAATAAATAAATATTTTTTATAAAAGTGTAAATAAAGGGAAAAAATTCTCTTTCCCCAGTCAAAAGTTACTGCTAACCATATCAAAGGAGATGCTGTCAATATATTAATAGACCTCCTTTAGATAATTTCTTATTCCCTTGAGTCCTGGAAGACTTTTAGTTCCCACAAGGTACTGAATAATGGTACTGTATTTCAAAGCATTCCTTTCACTTCTCTTTCTTCCAGTTGTCACAGGGTGATTTCTGTTGAACATCAAAGGTATGAAACTTTGTAGCACAGTCAGAGCTAGAATACAATCTCCCCCAGGCAAACTTCACAGGTTCACTTTTTGTTCCTTAGTAGCTCAACATCTTCAAAACTCCTTCCTTCCTCCTATCAGGACTCTTCCAATCAGTGAAAGTAAAAAGAATAACATTTTTAAAAATTCTGTTTTTTCACAATAGCACAAATTTACTTAGCTAGTAAAGAGTTTAATAAAATAAAAACAGATAGGGGCCAGCACCGTGGCTCACTTGGTTAATCCTCTGCCTGTGGCGCCAGCATCACATATGGGCACTGGGTTTGGGTTCCTGTTGCTCCTCTTCCCATCCAGCTCTGTGGCCCAAGAAGGCAGTGGAGGATGGCCCAAGTGCTTCAGCCCCTGCACCTGCATGGGAGACCAGGAAGAAGCACCTGGCTCCTGGCTTCGGATCGGCACAGCGCCAGCCGTATCAGCCATTTGAGGAGTGAACCAATGGAAGGAAGACCTTTCTCTCTGCCTCTTTCTCTCTCACTGTCTAACTAAGTCAAATAAAAAATAAAAAATAAAAGCAGATAAATTCTTGCTTCTGGAAGTGACAAAGAACACAACAGATACGAAAATATACATAAAAGCTGGATATACTATTGATATAAAAATTTTTAAAACAGTATGGTTTTTATAAGAAAGGGACTACTGCCCAACAAAGAAAAGCCCAGGACTGGATGGCTTCACTGTTGAATTCTACCAGACATTTAAAGAAGAACTAACTCCAATTCTTCTCAAGCTATTCAAAACAATGGAAAGGGAGAGAGTCTTCCCAAACTCCATATATAAAGCCTACGTCATCTTAATTCCTAAACCTGAAAAAGATGCAACAGAGAAAGAGAACTATAGACCAATATCAATGATGAACATAGACACAAAAATACTCAACAAAATATTAGCTAATCAAATCCAACAACACAGCAGAAAAATCATTCACCAGACCAGTAGGATTTATCCTGGGTATGTGAGAATGGTTCAACATTTGCAAATCAATCAGTATGATACATCAGATAAACAAAACGAAGAACAAAAACCACAGGATTATCTCAATAGATGCAGAGAAAGCATCTATGATAATGCAGCATCCTTTCATGATGAAAACCTTAAACAAATTGGTTATAGAAGGAACATTCCTCAACACAACCAAGGTAATTTATGACAAGCCCATGGCCAGTGTCCTCTTGAATGGGGAAAAGTTGGAAGCATTCCCTCTAGGATCCAGAATCAAATAAAGATGCCCACTCTTAACACTGTTACTCAATATAGTTTTAGAAGTTTTAGCCAAAGCCATTAGGCAAGAAAAAGAAATCAAAGGGATACAAATTAGAAATGACAAAATCAAACTATCTTTATTTGCAGATGTCATGTTTCTATATATAGGGGATCCAAAAGACTCCACAGAGAGACTACTGGAACTCATAAAAGAATTTGGTAAACTGGCAAAATATAAAATCAACATAGAAAAATCAATAGCTTTTGTATACAGAGAGAATGTCATGGCTGAGAAAGAAATTTTAAGATCAGTCCCATTCACAATAGCTTCAAAAAGAATTAAATACCTTGGAATAAGTTTAACCAAAGATGTCAAAGATCTCTATGATGAAAATTACAAAACATTAAAGAAAGAAATAGAAGAAGACATTTAAAAATGGAAAAATCTTCCATGTTAATAGATTGGAAGAATCAACATCATCAAATTGTTCATACTACAAAAGCAATTTACAGATTCAATGGGATCCCAATCAAAATACCAAGGACATTATGATGCTGAAAAATGATGCTGAAATTCATATGGAAACACAAGACACCCCAAATAGCTAAAGCAATCTTATACAACAAAAATAATGCTGGAGGCATCACAATACCTGATTTCAAGACAGACTAAAGGGCAGTTATAATCAAAGCAGCCTGGTACTGGTACAAAAACAGACTTGCAGATCAATGGAACAGAATAGAAACTCCAGAAATCAATCCATGCATCTACAACTAACTCACATTTGTCAAAGGAGCTAAAATCAATACCTGGATCAAGGACAGTCTCTTTAACAAATGATACTAGGGAAAATGGATCCACACATGCAGAAGTATGAAACTATCCTACCTTAAACCTTACATGAAAATCCATTCAAAATGGATCAAAGGCCTAAATCTATGACCCAAAACCATCAAATTATTAGAGAACATTGGGGAAACCCCACAAGACATTGACAGAGAAAGAGTTTGGAAAAGACCCCAGAAACAAAGGCAATCAAAGCCAATTACATCAAGCTGAGAAGTTTCTGCACTGCAAAGTAAGCACTCAGCAAAGTGAAGAGGCAACAGACAAAATAGGAGAAAATATTTGCAAACTATGTAACTGATAAAGGATTAACATCAAGAATCTATAAAGAGCTCAAGAAATTCAACAACAACAAAACAAACAATATAGTCAAGAAATGGGCAAATGGGGCAAGTTCTGTGGCATAGTGGGTAAAGCCAATGCCTGCAGTGCCGGCATTCCATATGGGCACCGGTTCGAGTCTTGGATGCTGCACTTCCGATCTGGCTCTTTGCTGTGGCCTGGGAAAGCAGTAGAAGATGGCTCAGGTCCTTGGGCCCCTGTACCCACATGGGACACCTGGAGGAGGCTCCAGGCTCCTAGCTCCTGGCTCCTGGCTCTGGGCTTCAGATTGACACAGCTCCGGCCATTGCAGCCACTTGGGGAGTGAACCAGTAGATGGAAGACCTGTCTCTCTCTCTGTCTCTACTCTTCTCTCTATGTAACTTATAGGTAGGTAGGTAGGTAGGTAGGCAAATAAATAAAAAAGAAAGAAAGAAATATGGGCAAAGGGTTTGAACAGGCATTTTCTTTTTTTTTTTTTTTTTAAGATTTTATTTATTTATTTGACAGGTAGAATTAGAGACAGTGAGAGAGAGAGACAGAGAAAGGTCTTCCTTCTGTTGGTTCACTCCCCAAATGGCCATAATGGCCGGAGCTGCACCCACCCAAAGCCAAGAGCTAGGTGCTTCTTCCTGGTCTCCCATGCGGGTGTAGGGGCCCAAGCTCTTGGGCCATCTTCTACTGCTTTCCCAGGCCACAGCAGAGCTGGATTGGAAGAGGAGCAACTGGGACTAGAATCTGGCACCCATATGGGATGCCAGCACTGCAGGTAGAGGATTAACCTAGTGTGCCACAGCACCAGCACTGAACAGGCATTTTTTCAAAAGAGGAAATTCAAATGGCCAACAGACACTTGAAAATGTCAGGATCACTAGCCATCAAGGAAATGCAAATCAAAAGCATGATGAGGTTTCACTTCACTCACTTAGAATGGCTCTCATACAGAAATGAACAAACAACAAATGCTGGCAAGGTGTGAGGAAAAAAGTACCCTGGACCACTGTTGATGGGGATATAAACTGGTGCAGTCACTGTGGAAGGCAGTATGGAGATTCCTCAAATATCTGTATATAAGCTTACCACATGATCCAGCCGTCCCACTCCTGGAAACTTACCCAACCCAGAAGAAATCACCATATGAAAGAGTTATCTGTACCCCATATTTATTATGGCATAATTCACAACAGTTAAAATATGGAATCAACTCAGATGTCCATCAGCTGTTGACTGGATAAAGAAATTATGGTATATATACACTATATATAGCTATTAAAAAGGAAATAAAAGAAATCCTGTCATTTGCAATAAGATGGATGCAACTGGAAACCATTATATTTAGTGAGATAAGCCAGTCCTAGAAAGACAGATAACATGTCTTCCTTGATCAAAGTAACTAATAGAGTACCTGAAATACAATGTGTTGGAGTGAAAGAGACATTTTGAGATTCAATGATTTTTTTTATAGCCCTTGTGTCTTCTGTTGAGGAACAGTGGGGTTTTTTTGGCCTGTTCATACTATTTGTTGAATTCTTTTACTTTGAGTAGGGGTAATTATACGATCCTTAACTATACTGAAAGTATATCTTGGTAAAAATTAAGAGTGAGAATGTGATAAGGGGGGGGAAATGTTACTATATTCCTAAATCTGTATATATGAAATATATGAAGCTTTAAAATTAATCAAAAGAGGGACAATCAACTATTCAGAAATACACTACAGAGAAATTCTGAAAAGAAGGTGGCATCCTAACACTGGGAAGAGTCTCTTGCTCAGAGAACCTTATGCATTCCATTTAGCCAAGAATATCTGAATGAATAACATGTACATTCTGGTATAAGACTGAACAGAGGACTAAGGCAAAAGTAACATTAGGGCACAGTCAATTCAGACAAGTTCAGAACTGCTTAAATGCTGCACTGAGAGATTTTCAATCTGCTCAAAGGCATTGGCCACTGAGGATCTGATCAACAAGTGGTATTGGAGTGGGAGGAATAAGAGTAAGATAATGCAAAGAAAATGTCCAGGGTACAGATAACCTCACAACTTTATATAGGAAACACAATTGTGCTCTTGCTATTAAAAGTCATTTATAGGAGGCCAGCACTGTGGCATAACAAGTAAAGCTGCTGCCTGCGGTGCCAGCATCCCATATGGGCTCCGGATCGAGACCCGACTGCTCCACTTCCAATCCAGCTCTCTGCTATGGCTTGGGAAAGCAGCAAAAGATGGGCCAAGTCCTTGGTCCTCTGTACCCACATGGGACATGTGGAAGAAGCTCCTGACTCCTGGCTTCAGATCAGCTCAGCTCTGGCCATTGTGGCTATCTGGGGAGTAAACCAGCAGATGGAGGACTTTCTCTTTCTCTCTCTCTGTCTCTGTCTCTGTCTCTCTCTCTTTCTTACTCTGCCTCTCCGTAACTCTGCCTTTCAAATAAAAAATAAATAAATATTTTTTAAAAAGTCATTTATAGGGCTAGCGCCGTGGTTTAACAGGCTAATCCTCCGCCTTGCGGCACCGGCACACCGGGTTCTAGTCCTGGTCGGGGCGCCGGATTCTGTCCCAGTTGCCCCTCTTCCAGGCCAGCTCTCTGCTGTGGCCCTGGAGTGCAGTGGAGGATGACCCAAGTCCTTGGGCCCTGCACCCCATAGGAGACCAGGAGAAGCACCTGGCTCCTGCCTTTTGATCAGTGCAGTGCCCCGGCCTCAGCGCGCCGGCCATTGTAGGGTGAACCAACGGCAAAGGAAGACCTTTCTCTCTCTCTCTCCCTCTCTCTCTCTCTCTCACTGTCCACTCTGCCTGTCAAAAAATAAATAAATAAATAAAAATTAAAATTTAAAAAAGTCATTTCTAAATTATACCTGGGGATTGCGCTGTGGCATAGTGGGTAACGCTGCTACCTAGAGTGCTGGCATCCAATATTAGAGCTAGTTCAAGACCTGGCTGCTCCACTTTTAATCCAACTCCCTGCTATGGCTTGGAAAAGCAGCAGAAGATAGCCCAAGTGCTTGGGCCCCTGTCCTTTTGTGGGAGACACAGAAGAAGCCCCTGTCTCCTAGTTTCGGATCAGCCCAGCTCCCGCCATTGCAGCTATTTGGGGAGTGAACCAGCAGATGGAAGACCTCTCTCTGCCTCTGCCTCTGCCTCTCTGTAACTCTGCCTTTCAAATAAATAAATAAATAAATCTTTTAAAACAAAACTGGCTTTGGTCCAGTTGACACCAATATTTGTGAGGTTTGGGAAGAACAAAATGTTGTTACTTGTCAGCACCTCCATCATAAAAGCTACCATCACCTCCTGCCTCATTTATTGCAGTAGCCTCTGAACTGATCTTCTGCTCCTATACTTACCCCTCCAAGCTCTTCTAAAAACAACAGCAACAATTCCTTGTAAGCTAAGTCAGAGCACAAAGGCGGGTATAGCTAAAACAGAATGAGTGGGGCCAGTGCTGTGGCCCAGCAGGTTAATCTTTCACCTGAGGCACCGGCATCCCATATGGGCAACAGTTATAGTCCCAACTGCTCATCTTCAGATCCAGCTCTCTGCTGTGGCCTGGGAAAGCAGTGGAAGATGGCCCAAGTCCTTGGGCCCCTCTACCCATGTGGGGGACCTTGAAGAAGCTCCTGGCTCCTGGCTTCAGATAATCTCAGCTCCAGGCATTGTAGCCATTAGGGGAGTGAGCCAGCGGATGGAAGACCTTTCTCTCTGTCTCTCCCTCTCACTATCTGTAACTCTACTTCTCAAGTAAATAAATAAAATCTTTAAAAAAAAAAAAGAAAACAGAAAGAGTAAAGACACAAGCAGTAAATTAGGGAAGGAGTGAGGGGCACAGATCATATACGGCTTTGGAAAGCCACAATAAAAGCTTTGGTTTTTCATCTGAATGAACCCAGAAACCAGTGCTGGGGGCCGGCATAGTGGCACTACAAGTTAAGCTGCAGTCTACAACACTGGTATTAATATGAGTGCCACTTTGAGTCCGGGCTGCTCCACTTCAGATCCAGTCCCCTGCTAATGTGCATGGGAAGGCAAAGCCTGGCCCAGCAGCAGTCATTACAGCCATTTGGGGAGTGAACCAGTGGATGGAAGATCTCTCAGTCTCTCCCTCTCTCTAATTTTGCCTTTCAAATAAATAAATCTTTAAAAAAGAAGCCAGTGGAGGAGTTATGAGCAAAATAGTGATACCATATGACATATTTTAAAATGGTCATATACATGCTGTGCAAAAAAACAGTGGGGAGGGAAGATGAAGAAGAATGGAAGCAGAGAACAGTTTCAATTTTCGTAATTGAGAAAAGAGATGAAAGTGGCTTGGATGAGGAAGAAGGCAGCAGTAGAATACATGGTACAAAGTGCTCACACTCTGAATTGGTTTTGAGAGAAGATTCCATCAGGATTTATTGATGAATTAGATTTAATCAAATGAATAATAAAAAATGACTCAAACATTTCAACAGTTAGAATAGAGTTGCCATTTACTGAAAAGAGAAAAGTGAGGAACATTTACTGAAAAGAGAAGAGTGGAGGCTGTAATATTAAAAATTCCATTTTGGAAATGTTAAGTTTAATATGTCTATAAGACATTGCAAATGGAGAGGGTAAGGAGAAGCTGGATATACAAGTCTGAAATCCAGATATAGGTTAGAGTTGGAGATACCAATTTGACATCACTTTGAGGGTTAAAAGCACAAAGATTATAGTCAAAGCCATGGGATACAACAAAACTACCAGGAAAACTTGAAAGGGTAGTAGATTCAATGGTCTGGAAGTCCTCCTGAAGAACTGTCAGCATTAAGATTCTAGAGGGGGCCAGCGCTGTGGTGTAGAGGGTTAAGTCACTGCCTAGAGTGCTGGCATCCCATATGAGTGCCAGTTCAAGTCTCAGCTGCTCCTCTTCCAATCCAGCTCTCTGCTATAGCCTGGGAAAGCAATAGAAGATGGCCCAAGTGTTTGGGCCTCGGCACCCCTGTGAAAGACCCAGAAGAAACTCCTGGTTCCTGGCTCCTGGCTTTGGATCTGCGCAGTTCTGGCCATTGAGACCATCTGGGGAGTAAACTAACAGATGAAAGACTTCTCTCTCTGCCTCTGCCTCTCAAATAAATAAATAAATAAATAAATAAATAAATAAATCTGAAGGAAAGAAAGAAAGAAAGAAAGAAAGAAAGAAAGAAAGAAAGAAAGAAAGAAAGAAAGAAAGAAAGAAAGGTAGGTCAGATTTGACTGTAAAGGTAAAGGAATCATTCATACTTAAAGTTGAGGACATTAATTTGGCTACTAATACACTGTAAATTCCAAAAGGATTTAGATGCCACAGAGCTAAGAATCTGAAACAGATGATGGGAAATGGAAGACACAGCTGGCTGAGGTCCAGGATTCATATCCACTGCTGTGGTAGAAAAACCTAAAGCTTCTCTAGCTACATAGAAAGAAGACTGGGTTTCTCAGCTGCCCTGAAAATCAGGTCTGATCTCAATCTGAAACCCACAGGGAGATATTACAATGTCATCAACCTAGTGGGTATATAATACCAACAAAAATGGATACCTATAGTGGCAATGTAAAAAGTGAGTTACTTAAAGAACCCATCTTATTATTTCTTATAAAAGTTATATAAAATCACAGCATAATTTGTAAATAAAAACTTGGAAGAGTTAGCACTCCCCTGTTATACCATCAAGGCCACGTATAACACAGAAACAAGAAACAAGGAGCCAAGTTCTTGACCTAATTGAGTCAGATCAGTCCTGCATTGCCTATTCAGACTTCGAAGTTACAGAAAATGAAGTTTTTTTATATTTAAGCTACTGTCATCAACAGCTAATCTTTTTTAAAAAATTATTTATTTATTTATTTATTTAAAAGGCAGAGTTACAGAGAGGCAAAGGCAGAGAGAGAGTGACAGAGCAAGAGAGATTCTTCCATCTGCTGGTTCACTCCCCAGCTGGCAGCAACAGCCAGACCAGAATTGATCCAAAGCCAGGATCTTCTTCCAAGTGTCCCACGTGAATGCAAGGGCCCAAGGACTTGGGCCATCTTCTACTGCTTTCCCAGGCCACAGCAGAGAGCTGGATCAGAAGTGGAGCAGCCGGGACTCAACTGGTGGCACTCAGGTGGCTTCTTTACCAGCAATGCTGTAGTGCCGGCCCATTATAGGTAATCCTAAAAAGGAACTAACACAGGAGTTAAGAGTCTTTAATGCAGAGGCTGGGGTAAACAGGGACATAAGGGATGATGGAATAGTGACAACGATTTAGAGAAGGTAGCCATCTTAGTATGTTTTCTGTTGCTTTAACAAAATACCTAAGGCTGGGTACTTCATAAAAAAGAGATCTCCAGGTCACAGTTCCTAGAGTTAAGAGCATGGCACTGCATCTGCTTGATTCTGGCTACATTACTACACAGAGGATGGCATCATGGTGGGAGTGTATGTCAGAGGGAGAGATCACACAGTGAAGCAGGAAACCAGAGTTTCAGCGGCTGGTCTAGCTTTTTCTGTCACAGTTTACTCTTGCAGGAACCAGAGTTCCTTAATAACTACGTGAATCCCTTATGAGAGCATTATCCCCAATGACTTAGTCATCTTCTACTAGGCCCCACCTCTTAAAGTTTCCAGCACAACACTGCCATACTGGAGACCAAGCTTCCAGAAATTGATACTTTGGGGGATATATTCAAACCATAATGGTGACTATCAACTCAAACTGTATCCTTCTTCTTGGAACTGTGCTTTTAGGCACTATGTAGTGTTAATGTAAAGTTTCTTTTTTTCTTTTTAAAGATGCATTTATTTATTTGAAAGGCAGAGTTGCAGAGGCAGAGGCAGAGGCAGAGAGAGAGGTCTTCCATCCTCTGGTTCACTCCCCAAATGGACACAATGGCCTGAGTTTAGCAGATCCAAAGCCAGGAGCTTCTTCTAGGTCTCTCACGTGGGTACAGGAGCCCAAGAACTTGGGCCATCTTCCACTGCTTTCCCAGGCCATAGCAGAGCTGGATCAGAAGAGGAGCAGCTAGGACTCAAGCCAGCACCCATACGGGATGCTGACAGTGCAGGCAGTGGCTTTACCCGCTATGCCACAGCGCCAACCCCAGTGTAAAGTTTCCCAAGGGAAAAGTGAGGCAGTCTTCTTGCCAAGAGCACAAAGAACTCCATGGAATTTCTTTTTAATCCTGCTAAAGGTGTTACCATTTACTTTAATAGGCAGTTTAGGGAGGGAAAGAAATTGTAGGGAGTTACTGGGGAATAACTAAGTGTTCATTTCTCCTAATATCCTGAATTTTAAATGGTGGGTTAAGTCCTTGTACTTCTTCTGAATCTATACTCACTGCCTTAATTAACTCATGGTTTAACATAGGTTGAAACATATTCACTGCACAGTGACAATTCCTAATTTCATATCTCCAGTCCATGTCTTACCACTAAACCCAACTTTTTTCCCCAATCTGGAAAGTGAAAAGACAGAGATCTTCCATTGGCTGTTTCATTCCCTAAATGTTCACAACTGCTGAGGATGAGCCAAGCCAAAACCAGGAGCCCCAAACCTGTTCTGGGTCTCCCCTATAGGTGGCAGGGACCCAAGTACCTTTACCATTACCTGAGCTTCCCAGGGTACTCTTTAGCAGTAAACTGGAAATGCAAATAAAGTTGGGACTCAACTCAGGCACTTCAACTAGGATGCTGACATCCCCAATAGTCACTTATCTGCTGTGCCAGACATGTACCCTACCTCAGACTTTTATATTTAACTAATGACAACTCTAATTGAACACCTAACAGACAACTCAAACTTAGTAAGTTTCACATCAGTCCTGTATCTTCCCTCCAAATTTCCCCTCACATAGTCTTACCCAACTGTGTAAATGGCAATTCTATTCCTCCATATTCATAGGCCAAAAACCTTGGAGTCATCACTGACTGTTCTCTCACATTCCACCCCCCCCCAAAAAAAAGTGTGCTGACTCTAACTAAAATATATTACTTTTCACCACACCCACTGTTGTGACCCCAATCCAACACAGTACTGTCTGTTAACCTAGAATCACTTACAATAGCCTCAAAATTGGCCTTCTAGCCCCTCTACAACCTATGTTCACCAGAACTGTGAGTGTGACTATTTTTAAATAGACCGTGGCACTTTTCCACTCAAAATTCTCCACTAGTTTCATATGTCATCAGAGGCAAAACAAAGTTCTTACAATGATGGCCAAGGCCAGCTGGACCCCATTATTGACCTGGATTTCCATTATAAGGTTAATTTTATGTGTCAGGTTGACTAGACTATGATGCCCAGTTCTTTGGACAAACAGTAGTCTAAATGTTGCATTTTTTTTTTTTCAGGTGATCAACATTTACAACCAGTTGAAATTTTTTATTTATTTGAAAACTAGAGTGACAGAGTCAGAGAGAGGGAAAAGAGAGAGAGATCTTCCATTTGCTGGTTCACTCCCCAAAATGACTGCAATGACTGCTGGGCAAGGCCAAAGCCAGGAGCTAGGGACCAGGAGTTTCATTTGGGTCTCCCACGTGGGTGCAGGGACTCAGTAACTTGGGCCATCTTCCACTGTTTTTCCCAGGCCATTAGTAGAGAGCTAGAACAGAACTGGAGCAGCAGGGACTCGCACTGGCACCTGTATGGGATACTGGTGTTGGCAGCAACATAACCCATTATGCCACAATGCCAGGTCCCAATCAGTTAAATTTAAGTAAAGCATATTATCCTGCTTAATTTAAGTGGGCTACTCAGTCAAAGGCCTTATGAGCAAATAACAAGGCTTCTCAAAGAAAAGGTTCTACCTCCTGGCTGCATTATGAAAATTATACCTTAGCTTCCATCTTTGAGACTCAAGAATCTTACCTGAATTTCCAACCTGCTAGACTGATTGTCCTATGAATTTAGGACAATCCCACAATCTGTGTACCAGCTCCCACAATCCCTAACTTCTTGGTAAATAGATCTTTCTCTATCAATAGGGATTATTTATCTATATTATCCTACATATCTACAGGTAGACAGAGGGATAGATGGAGAGAGATCTCCTATTAGTTCTGTTTCTCTGGAGAACCCTAATATTCTATTATTTCTTTGACCTCATTTCCTGTCTCCCTCTTTCCTTTCACTCAATCTGCTTCAGCCATACTGGCCTCTGTGCTTTTCTTCAAATATATTAAGCATGGTCCTGCCTCATGGCCTTTGTACTTTTTGTACTCTCTGTCTGGAAGCCCTTCCCTTAGACAGCTGCATGGAATGCTTTCCTTCCCTCCTTTATATCTTCACTCAAAGGCATCTTCTCAGAGTGTTGCTGCACAGTGGGCTGTCACTGCTTGGGATGCCCATTCCCATATTTGAGTGCTGGTTGAAGTCCCAGCTACTCTGCTTCTGATCCAGCTTCCTGTTGATGCATCCTGAGAAGTGGTACATGATGGCTCAAGTATTTGGGTTCCTGCTACCCATACAGGAGACCCAAATGGATTTCTAGGCTCTTGGCTTCGCCTGTCCAGCCCTCACTGTTGAGGGCATTTGGAGAATGAACCAGCTCGCTCTTGCTTTCTTTCTCTCTCTTTCTGGTTCTGCCTTTCAAATAAATTAAAATTAAAAATAAACTTTCTTCTCAGTAAAGCTTTCTATGTATATCATATTTGAGTCCAAATGTCACATTATTTTTTACTGTTGCCCCTTTTTAAAAGGGAAGCTCTTTGAGGTCAGTAATCTTTATCTGTTTTGTTCACTTGCATATGGCATGCAACTAAAACCATGCTTGGTACTCAGTAAATAATTGTCCAAAGAATGGAGAAACAATATAGCCAGAAGACACAGCTTATAAGTGTAGTGATTAAAGGTATGTAAATGTAGAAAAATAGACATACACACACACATGCACTCACTATATTTATGTAAACCTTTGGGGTGTGTGTGTGTGTAAAGGTGTATAAGTTAAAAGCTTAAAGGAAAGAAATTGAACAGTAGCTATAAAGGCCTTTTTACATTAAGTTAGATCTCAGTGTGTTTGGAGCAAAGAGCAAAAGAACCAATGGAACAGGATAGATTGGCAACATCATTAAAACAGAAGATAACTAAGAGAGCATGAATCCCCTTCAATGTAATTTAACCAAGGGCACTAATGATGGAGTACTTACATTTTTAAACACTTACAGATTGGGGGCCGGTGCTGTGGCATAGCGGGTAAAGCCACCGCCTGCAATGCAGGCATCTCTTATGGGCACTGGTTCGAGTCCTAGCTGCTCTACTTCCAATCATAGCAGAGAGCTATGATCTGGCAAAGCAGTGCAAGATGGCCCAAGTCCTTGGGTCCCTGTATCCACATGGGAGACCCGGAAGAAGGTCCTGGCCCCTGCCTTTGGATCTGTGCAACTTTGGTTTCTGTGGCCAATTGGGGAGTGAGCCAGTGGGTGGAAGAGCTCTCTCTCTCTCTCTCTCTCTGCCTCTCATTCTCTCTATATATAACTCTTTCAATATATAAATAAATTTAAAAAAAAACTTACAGATTGAAAGTTCACACAAACATACATAGAGATAGTCAACGGACAATAAAAAACATGAAATAATGCCCATCTCCAAGTATAAAGAAATGAAAATTAAATAGATTGCATAATTCTAGTATCATAGTAACCAAATGCAAAACACCCAGAACCTGGTGCTGGCCTACTGAGAAACAGATACTGCCATACATTTTTAAAGGGCAGGTAAATTGGTGCTGCTTTTTCTGTTTGAGAAATTCCTTACTTTAAAGGTCCTTTTTTCCCCTTTAAAAAATTATTTCCTTTCTAGCCCTCCTTACAGCTGGGGTACTGGTAAATAACTCAGGCCATGCCAATCTGATTTGTGCCATATTTTGAATGAGAAGCTACTGACTCAAAGGAGGAGGTATTATATAAGGAATCTACTCCAAGAAGAACTTTGTCATAGGAATTTACCATATTTGTATGAATATACACCAAGATAAATATATACATCTGTTCTATCAAAAACTAGGAATTTAAATGTTTGTCATAAATTGTATACTCCTGTGTGGATATATGTGTTGAAAACATAAAACAGAATTAGAACCAAGAAAATAGAATTAAGAATTAAAGTTAGCATTATGCTAATTTAAATAAGCTAGTCACAAAAGGACAAATACTCTATGCTTCCACTTATATGAAATACTTTGAGAAGTCAACTTAAATGAAAAAGTATTGAGAAAGGACAAAAAGTAAAGTAGTGGCGTCTCAGAGGCTGGAGGAAGGAGAATTTGCTAACTACTATTTAGCAGGTACAGAATTGCAGTTATGCAAGATGAAAAGAGTTCTCTGGATGCATGGATATGGCAGCACAACAAAGTGAATTACTTAATGCTACCAAACTGTTTTCTTAAAAGTGATTATGATGGTTTAAAAAGAGAGAGATAGAGAACAACCCTATCCCACTCCAATTCCTGTACACATTGGTTAAAGTATATGTAAGGTATGGTATTCACATTTTCTTGCAATTTTATTTATGACTAATAACCATACTTCAATGTTATTCTTACTGGCTATATTAATATTTCTTTTGAAAATGGTCAAATAAATTCTAACTAATGTGATTCACAAATTTAAACTGTGTAGCTATTTTTAAAATGAGATGATCTGTACATGTTGATATAGAATGGTATCTACAACATGTTAAATGACAAAAATAAACAGAAGTATTGCATAATCCAATCCCTTTTGTGTAAATAAAAAGTTATATATAAGTAAGCTGGTAGATACTAAAACATTTTTCTGGAAAAACAGAGAAAACACTGAAGATTTTTGTAAAGGTATGGGCAGTAGGATAAGAGAAACTATCAATTCTCATGTTTCTGCACTGTTTCAAAGTTTTAACCATGTCATAGTATTTATTTATCTAGCCATTTATATAATATAACATAAGATAGTTTCTTTTTTTAATTTTTTTTAATTTCTTTTTGACAGGCAGAGTGGACAGTGAGAGAGAGACAGAGAGAGAGAAAGGTCTTCCTTTACTGTTGGTTCACCCTCAAATGGCCGCTGCAGCCAGCGCATCGTGCTGATCCGAAGGCAGGAGCCAGGGTGCTTCTCCTGGTCTCCCATGCGGGTGCAGGGTCCAAGCACCTGGGCGGTCCTCCACTGCACTCCCGGGCCACAGCAGGACTAGAACCCAGGTGTGCCAGCACCGCAAGGCAGAGGATTAGCCTATTGAGCTGCAGTGCCGGCAAGATAGTTTCTTTTTAATACATCTTTACATTTAAAAAACTAATAAGTATTTTTTATAAGATTACCATTCTCGGGCCGGCTCACTTGGTTAATCCTCCGCCTGCGGCGCCAGCATCCCAAATGGGCGCCAGGTTCTAGTCCTGGTTGCTCCTCTTCCAGTGTAGCTCTCTGCTGTGGTCCAGGAGGGCAGCGGAGGATGGAGGGATGGCCCTGCACCCGCATGGGAGACCAGGAGGAAGCACCTGGCTCCTGGCTTCGGATTGGCATAGCTCCGGCCATAGCGGCCATTTGGGGAGTGAACCAACGGAAGGAAGACCTTTCTCTCTGTCTCTCTCTCTCTCACTAACTCTATCTGTCAAATAAATTAAAAAAAAAAAAAATTACCATTCTCTATACTTGACTCCTTTCTTATGAAACTCTCAGCTACCTTACCTTCCTGATATTGTACTTTGTTTTCCTTCTTATATAAAATGGGGCTAATAATACCTAGTTCACAAGTTGGTTATAATTAAATGCAATAATGTATATAAAATATCCAGTAGAGTATCTGAAATATACAAAGTACTTAGTAATTACCAGCTCTTTGTAGTGAAAATTATTTTTATCACCTTGCATATAGCTATTCTTTTCCAAAATAAAAAGAATGTGGAACAGCTGTCTCACTCTTTTCCTATGTGGCTTGTGTAGAGCCAAGGTGAGGCCGAGATCAAGCCAATTGAAGCATTCCATTCCCTCTGCACAAAGATTGTTTCACAGGTAGACCAGGACTTTTATTCAAATAAATCATAAGAACAAGAAACTCTCCTTACCCCCTGGTTTTAGAAGACCTGAGCCTGGAGTTAGTGTAACTATCTCAGTACAAGAAAAGAGCTTCGAAGTGCCACAGATCACCACACATACTGAAAATAATGCCAAAACAGAACGGAAAACAAAGAAAGAATCCTAAATCCAGTTATCATCACCAGATGTTTTAGTTGTGGAAGATAATATTTTTTTCTTGAGACAATTCAGATTGGGTTTTCCATTACTTTTATTCTAGAGGGAGTCTACTTTGGCATTAATTATAAAAATGACATTTCCTCAGTATTCTTGATAAGGTGCTATGCTCTCTCTACTCAAAACCTTAAAAATTTAATCTATTTTTAGTGTTGCTACTATTCTTATACACTATCCTATCCTATGTTCTCTCCTGACTTATATTTTCTCCCACTTCTGCCTACCAAATCTATCTTTGCATAATTTACTTATGAATAAAAACATTCTCTTCTTTCAAAAGGATACTTGTATTTCAAAAAAACATTCTGCTTCTAAGCTTCCACAGATTTGTGAGTGTGTGTGATAAGTTAGGTGACAGCTTCAATAAGATTAATGTGCTAGGAGGCTTATATTTTATGTTTTTCAATCATTCATTTTTCCCTTTATAATTGAGATCTTTGTAAAAAAAAAATCTATTTATTTATTTATTTATTTGAAAGGCAGAGTTCCAGAGAGAAATGGGGAGACAGAGAAATCTTCCATCCACTGGTTCACTCCCCAAATGGCTGAGCCAGGCCAAAGTCATGAGTCAGAAGCTTCTCCTAGCTCTCCCACATAGGCGTAGGGCCCAAGTACTTGGGACATCCTCTGCTGCTTTCCCAGGTGCATTAGCACAGAGCTGGTCAAAGTGAAGCAGCTGAGACTCAAACCAAAACCCATATGGGATGCCAGCATTGCAACAAGTGGTTTAACTTCCTATACTGCTACACCATAAGGCTAGACCCTAAGGGCTTATATTAGCAAGAGAAATATTCTTTCTACCTGTACCATGTCTATATCAAACTTATTAATCTTGAACAATATTCTCCAAGTGTTTATATATTACTTCTATAAATTCATTTTTATGAATTTTCATGTTAATATCTAATTCACCTAAATATTTACAATCATAATCTTTTTAAACATTTATTCAAAAGACTAATCTCAGACTTCCTGAAATGTAACCAATTAGAAGGCAGAAAAAAAACACATATTACAAAACTTAACTAGCACTTAATGAATTGCAAATGAGGATTTTAATTCTAATTCCAATTTTTCTCTTTGAACTTATTTCTTCAGGTAAGGTAAAATTTTACCTTTCTAATGTAAAAAAGTGAGCCTTCCTTCCTCACATTGAAATTGCAGATAGGATTGTTAGCAGTTGATTTTATTTTACTAATTTTTATTAATTTGTTTAGAGAAGCAGACAAAGACAAACATAGCTCCCTTCTCCTGGTTCATCCTCCAGATGCCTGCTATGGCCAGGACTGTGTCAGGCAAAAGCCAGAGGCCAGGAATTCAACCCAAGTCTCCCAGATGGGTGACAAGAACACAATTACTTGAATCATCACTACTGTTTTCCGTTTTCCAGGGTATGCATTAGCAGGAAGTTGGAGTCGGGAGTGGAGGCGAGTATTAAACCCAGGTACTCCAATATGGAATGTCAAAGGCCCACCCTAGTAGATGATTTTACACCAGGAAGATAAGACAGTTACATTTTTTGAAATGATCATAATGCAGTCCTTTCCAAGTGACCAGATTCTCTTTATAATTAGACTTGAAAAGTACACCAAGTGCCAGCAAAGATCATCCAAAGTCTTTATTTCTTGTGATTCTTTTTTTTTTTTAATTTTTGACAGTCACTCTGCAAAAAAAAAAAAAAAACTGAGAGAGAGAGACAGAGAGAAAGGTCTTCCTTTTTGCCGTTGGTTCACCCTCCAATGGCCACTGCGGCCGGCGCACCGCGCTCATCCGATGGCAGGAGCCAGGTGCTTCTCCTGGTCTCTCATGGGGTACAGGGCCCAAGCACTTGGGCCATCCTCCACTGCACTCCCTGGCCACAGCAGAGAGCTGGCCTGGAAGAGGGGCAACCGGGACAGAATCCGGTGCCCGGACCAGGACTAGAACCCAGTGTGCTGGCGCCACAAGGCGGAGGATTAGCCTGTTGAGCCACAGCGCCAGCCTATTTCTTGTGATCCTAATATCTTCTCAACAATTACATGTATGGGTAGGTGTTTGACCTAGGATTTAAGATACTGGGTAGAATACCTGCGTCCTGTATCAGAGTACCTGGGTTTGATTCTCTGACTCTGGCTTCATTCCAGCTTCCTGCTAATGCAGACCTTGGAAAGCTCAAGTAGTTGAGTTTCTGCCACCCACACAGGAGATCTGGATTGAGATCCTGGCCCCAGGGTTCAGCTCATTGAGAAGGTCCTTGTAGGCATTTAGAAAGTAAACTAGAAGACAGCAGTGTTCTTTCTCACTTTCTCTTTTTCTTTCTATTCCTCTCAAGAAAAAATTACACTTATTCTAGTGTCTTAATTTATAGTATACATAAATTTCCAGCTTGAATCTATTCAATAGCTGTTTGTTACTAGTCTTTTCTTCATCAAACACCCAGGTTTTGTTCTAGTGGGACATGATCAGTTTCCATTAAATGTAAGGTCATTAGTCAGTCTACTAATTTACTGAAACTACATTACTTTTTCATCAGTTATTAAGGCCTTAATATTGACAGCAATCATCCAAGGTGGTAAAACTATCATTTATCTGTAACTTTTTGTTCTTCCTATCCCCTGATCACTAATTCAAGTATTCACAAAGAACAGTACAGATTTTAAGTTTATACTCTTAACCATCAAAATCTACAAAGCTATTCGATTATTTTTCCCAAAAAATGAACTCCAGATTTTGTCTGTTCTACTGCTTTGTCACTCCTCACCTTCCACATGGAAGACTGTACAGTAACAATCTAAGTCAAGTCATAACTGTTCACAGTATCTTTCTCCATTAACAGGCTTCAATTACTTGTTAATTATTCTTCCTATCTTCACCAACTCATTCTTTGACTCAAAATTTTCCTAATAGCTGTCTCCTCCATGTCATATTTAAAATCCAGGGCTTAACTTTCAAAATCCTTCATAAGCTACCTTTCCAATAACTTGACTATTATTCATCCTTAACACATACCCTAATAAGGTCAATGTCAGAAACAGCAACATCAAATTGTTATGGGATATGTGCTAGATGAATAATCACAAACAATTCTATATGCTGATTGTATTAATATTCTCAGAAATATTGATAAACTGAACAGTCAAGCATATACCAGCTTAAAAAAAAAAGAGAGATTCGAGAGTCTACTTTCCATGTTAAATCTCTCTACTATACTGTGCTGTTCCTCTAATACAATTTGGTCTAGTCTTTGCTTTTCGAATAGTTGATAGCTCTCAAAATCAAGTTTTGTAGTGGTTTACAACCTTTCAAAACACAGAAGATTTCAGAAGCCCCCAGAGAGAATCCCTGTATCTTCTTGGTAGGCCCACTAACCAAAAGTTTTTTCATTGAGCTTTATTTTCTATAATTTGTGTTATGAAAACAATTCTTTTTTTCAATCTCAAATATAAAAGTGTATTATAATTTGAGTCAATCAAACCAGTCTCCCACCCTCACAAAATTCTTACTGAGTTATGGGACCAATTAGTGATTCTTTAATATTGTGGGAGATTAAGATGAAGTCTGAGAATCTGATGAAGGTTGTAGGAAAACTAACCCCCCAGAAAAAACGCAAAACAAACGGAATTCTAGATACAATTTCAGAATAGTTATGAACTCTGAAGTCCAGTCACCTACTACTGGAAAGATTTCAGGTTAAAAATCCGCTAAGAAAACTAAATTCTCCAGGAGCAAGGACTATCATATTGGCTTATCATGCCTTGCACGGTACAGTGTACACAAAAGCTATGTAAGAAATATTCGCTAATTAATAACTCATAAAAATAATCAGAAAACAGGATATCCTTTCTTCCATTTCGTGGTCCTTTAGGAAAATGACTTTAAAAGTCTGAAATCCCCTTTCATAGTGACATTAATGATCTAACATCAATAACTCAAAATCAATTATTTTGTGTGGACCACACGATCATTCACTAATCCAGGTCTTCTCCCCGTTGGTCCTCCACTCCCTTCAAACTCAGGGCTGCCTCCTTCGCATCCCACGAGCTACACCCAGAACCCCACTAAATCCAGGGAGACAGAAAATAACGGATGCTACATGAAGCACACACCCTCAGAGCAGGTAAGGTGGCATCCAGGGACGGCTACAACTTCCGGACGAATTCCTCACCATGGCTAGAGGGGAAGAGATTTACCTCAAGTTTCAGGAAAGAGGTGGCGATTGCTCTCACAGGACTGGGACCAGCTGCCAAGAAGCCTCCTAATCTCCCCGTCACCATAGTGACTTCCAAGAGCTAGACTCCCTGCCTCTTCTCGCGAGACTTCCCCAAGGCGCGTCATCGGAGCGGGCCCTAGGCCCCGCCCTTCAAGCCCGCCCGCGGCTTCAGGGGCGTGGTTGAGCTAGAGCCCCGCCTCCAACTGTGGGCGGAACCCTGTTCTGTGTTTTTTCCTACTTTTCGAAACTCCAAAGGTTATTTGTTCAAATAACTATCAAAATTATGCCGCTGTGTCGGAGCTCATAGAAAACATTCCCTCGCTCCTTTTCATTTAGCAGAAACTTCCCCGGCTGCCCCTGTCCGGCCGGGAGAGCACGCATGCGCAGGAGCGACTCGAAGATGGCGGTGGCAATCGCCGCACTTTTTTTCAAATTAGTGGCTCCCAGAAATCATTGCGCGCATTTGTAACGAATTTCCGTTCGAGTTTGTATTTTAGGCGCCATTTTCGAGTGAAGGACCCGGAGCCGAGACACCGGTAGGAGCAGAGGGGGTGGCCTGGCCAACCGTTCCCAGCCCCGTTCGGAGCGGACTGCCCCTCAGGTAAAGTCCTTTTTTTTCCTGATTCGGTTGTCACGCTCGTACTTCCTGCCCGGCCGCGGGCGTCTGGAAAGTCGAGGCCTGGAGCTGGAGCGGCGAAGTCTGGGCTGAGGCTGCCGCCCGGAGAGTCCTCGCTGTCACCCCTCCCCCCGCGGCCGCTCCCCGGCCGGGGCTCCCGCGCGCTCCTCCGGGGCGCCGGGCTTCGCGTCTCCTCCGAGACGCTGCGCCCCGTCTGGGGAAGGGCGTCGCCCCCTGCCCGGGGCTCCCTGGGGGGAGAGGGCGGAACACCGGCTTCCGAGCCTTTACCGGTGACCTCGCGGTGGACTAGCCCGCGGGACTCCGCCCCGGGGAGAGGAGCCCCGGGCACCCCGAGGTGACTGAGGCTGTCCGCACGGGGAGTGGCTGCCGTGGGTCCCAGCCGTCGGCCGCCCTTCCCCGTCGGGCTGTGGCGAGCGGCCGTCAGCGGCGCCGGGAGCCCAATGGCGGGGAGAGGGGAGGGGGCGGCGGAGCCGGGAGCCCGGCGAGCTCCGAGTCGGGTGCGGGGATGTCCGAGGCGGCCGGCTCGGAAGTGGGCTGGAGGACGGTCCCGGGGCGGGCGGGTGGGCGCCTGCGGTCGGAACCACCCGAGCAGTCGCCCAGCCCTCGCGTGCGGTTCGCGGCCCCGTCTAGGTTTGCCCCCGCTCCGTGGGTCTCGCTAGGAACACCAATCCTGCCCTGTTGACACTGGGGTTTGTTGTGACTTCTTTCCTGAAGACCTGCGCGCTCGGAGCGGGATGTTTGAAAACGGAGCTCTCGGAACCTGTGGCCGCGACGGGCTTCGAGCGGAGCAGGCAGTGGCGGGTGGGCTTCGGGCTGAGCGTCCCGTCGCGCCTGCCGCCGGGGAGGTGCGGGCGCGAGCGCGGGGCCAGCGACAGGCTGCTTGACTTGCTGCCCACGCTCTCCGACCGCAGCTACCATGCCGCGGAAAGGCACCCAGCCTTCCACCGCCCGGCGCAGAGACGAAGGGCCGCCGCCGACCCCAGACGGCACCGGCAGCGACGCGGAGCCCGAGCCGCCGTCCGGCCGCGCAGAGAGCCCGGCTGCCGACGCAGGTGAGTAGCCCGCTGCAGCTCCGCAGGAACGCGCGCGGGGGGACGGGGTGCATCTGCGCCCAGCCTGAGACCGGCTGGGGTTGCTGGGCGCGGGCCAGGGGCTGCGGACTTGACCTCTGGAGGTCCCGCGCCGGCCCCGTAGCGAGTGCAGCTCAGGAAAGCCGCCCGGCGCTATTCAGATAGGACTCGCGTGCAATTTCCGTGTAACGGTGCCGGAGGGGATGGGGGTGAGCAAACGGCTTCGATTGCGACTTTGTGGTCTTTTAAAATGGCACAAACACCTTTATTGTATTTCCACTGAGATTTTGCTAGAGTAAGCTGAGACCCGTTGGACTCTTTTCATACAGAGCCATGAACGGTACGAAGTTGCTTGACCCTAACCTAATCTCCGTGGTCTTAGAGTGCTTTTAAAGAGGTGATGATTCCTTTGAAACTACTGTAGTTCTTGTGGGTGCGGGAATTTGGTGACATTATGAAACCCCCGAGACAGTGTCAGCGACACTTTTAAGTTTCCAAAGTGAATAATCCAAGTGACCAACAGAGCCTTAGAATTTAACTCCTGTTTAGGATGGGGAGCAAGGGATCAGCGTGTGGTTTTTCCAGATCTGGTTTCTGATGTAGTGTTTTGACTCCTAAGAGGTATACTTAAAAAGAATTTAGTAACTGATGGCATTTCCTTTTTAGTAAAACCAGGCCGAAAGTAGAATCTTATCCCTGTGACTTTAGGGTAATACTGTATTTATGTGGAAGACACAGATGTCTGGTTTTCATAAGTAGTATCCCTCCTTTCCATTTTTTTTAAGATTAGCCAGCAGTAATCTTCCAAACTAATTGGACTAATGTACACTTCTCCCCCTCCCCTTGCCTTCCCTATCCTTCTTTGACTTAGAGACTCCAAGTGAAGAACTTGATAATAGAAGTTTGGAAGAAATTTTGAATAGTATTCCCCCTCCCCCACCTCCAGCAATGACCAATGAAGCTGGAGCTCCACGGCTTATGATAACTCATATTGTAAACCAGAACTTCAAATCCTATGCTGGGGAAAAAATGCTGGGACCTTTCCATAAGGTATTTGTACATTTTAAAACTATTGTAATACATCTTTATTACAAGATGTTTCCGCTTTTTGTGGAATTGTGTTAGAATTAGAACATTGTCTGATTTAAGGTATTGTAGCTTGCAAAAGGAGAACATAATATAGAAAATGTGTCTTCTAATAATGAAAATTATTACGGCAAGTAAAAGCGAAAACAAAGTTAGTGTTAATATGACCGTCTAAATTTTTCTTTTCTTTTTATGCAGCGCTTTTCCTGTATTATTGGGCCAAATGGCAGTGGCAAATCCAATGTTATTGATTCCATGCTTTTTGTGTTTGGTTATCGAGCACAAAAAATAAGGTCTAAAAAACTTTCAGTACTAATACATAATTCTGATGAACACAAGGATATTCAGAGTTGTACTGTAGAAGTTCATTTTCAAAAGATAATTGATAAGGTAAGGGGCTTCTGCTATTTGATTATTTGCAGCTTTAAGAAAAACAGAGAACTTCAATACTTTGCACATTTGATTGTTTTTGGCTTAAATCAACTCTTAAAAATTTTAACTAAAGCAAAAGAGATGGTAATTTTAATTAACTGTGTAACGATCATTTTCTTTTTGAGGAGTAGGGGTTCCTGTTAATAAATTTTTTAGCGGGAGAAATGAAGTATAAATAGCCCATAGTAATCCTTACACTTTCTGGACAAAACATTGAGCAGTTTTAGGATACTGAGTGCTAACTAGGCATTCTTTTACTATAAATTTGAGCTCAAATTTTAAAAGTTATATTTTTAATTGCTTAGAATAAATTTACTAAACTTGAAGATTTTTATGGTTGAGTTATTTTTACCAACACCATTATTTCAGTGCACACTGAGGTTAGTTTATTTGTGGTTTTTTATGTCTGTGATATGATGAGCTTTTCTTTGGTTGGAACTATTTGATTCTGTTGATTTTTTTTTTCTTTTCTGTTTAATGAATAATTTTAGGAAATTCGTGAATCAAAAGTGATTAAATAGAGCTCAAAAATAAAACAACATGTATAATGAAATTGGGGAAATGACTTGGCTTCTGGGCTTTTTTTTTTAACATGAAGGGCTTTAGTTGCACAGAAGCATCTAGTTTATTAATGCATTCTGTTGAGTAATTTGGATTAGAAAATAGATTGCCAGTGAATCAGATGTGATTCTATTGCTATTAATTAGCTTTGATTCATCTGTATTTTTAAAACATAGCTTCAGTATAGCAGAGCTTTTGCAGTCAAGGAATGTGAGTTTTAGTATTAAAACGTAATTGCTGTCGATTCAGAAATATTTTTTAATCGGGAATTATTGATTCTTTATGGTTCTTTTTACCTTTGATTAAATCTGTCAACATGATTTAATTAGATGGGTGAGTTTGTTTTGGGTATGATGGGATTCTTGTCCATCAGCTCTTCAAATAGGATTTTAGGTTTGTTTGGGGGTGGGTTTTTTGGTTGGTCTCTTTACTTTTTGGTTTTTGTGATCTTTGAGAAAGGTGCCAATTTGGAAAAGTGTCTGTTCTTTGCTAAGCAAGGTTATTTCTGAGAATTGCTGCCAGTTTGTAAGCATACTCAGTGAAGTTTTTAATGCACAGTATTAGTTTCAGTATGAACTGAGTGAAATTTGAAGCAGACCTGTGACTTAATACCAACAATTGTTTTCTGGTTTTGTTTTTCCTCAAAACAGGAAGGAGATGATTATGAAGTCATTCCTAACAGTAACTTTTATGTATCCAGAACGGCCTACAGAGATAATACTTCTGTCTATCATATAAGTGGGAAGAAAAAGACCTTTAAGGATGTTGGAAATCTTCTTCGAAGCCATGGAATTGACTTGGACCATAATAGATTTTTAATCTTGCAGGTGAGTTTATTAAAGACTTCAGAAGGTCTTTCTTGTTACTTTTTTTCCCCCCAACAATGCCAGAGGGGTTTCCCCTGTTGGATGAATCTTGTGTTTTGAGGCCTTAAAGTACTGTAGCAGCACATCATGGTTTACATTATATAGTCAAGATGCGAATCATAATTTGCTGCTCTAGAAATTTAAGGAAACACACTCAAAACTGGATTTTTATCATCTGATGCTCATTTTATGTTTAGATGGACTGACTGACTTGTTCCGCTCTAGCAGCACGTAAATATTGGCGTAGTGAAATAAATATTAAACACCAATATTATTGTGCTGCTTTAGCGTGGCAGGGATATAACAACTATTTAACATTTCTGTTTGTATTTCCCTTTAAAATAACATTTTAAATGAGTTTCATTCTATTTTAGTGGTCCTCTTACTTTTTTTCCTCTTCTAATATATAGCAAAAAAAAATTACACTGCCGTTTGACAAATTTACATGAGCACCTAACAGATGTAGTCATCTTAACACTTAGAATGGATACTGGTTAACTAAAAGTTTGTTCAAATTGGTTTTTGTGTAGAGTAGCCTATTTTCTTGAACTACTATTGGTCAATTAGAAGGAAACCTTAACATTAATATTCTTAAGTATCACAACTCTTACAGAACAAGTCTTTTTGAAAAGTGTAAAATTAAGTACCTGATATTCTGTTGATTTTTATATTAGAAATCCTGTATTGAAGTGATGGTATATTTTACCAGCATTGCTTGATTAGAAAAATCCTTTCTATTTTCCTGTGTCTTAACTTTGAACCAAAAATATTTTTTAGTATATCACCATGACCTTCTCAAACATTTAAAAATTAAAGAGTATCTCATTTTCCTATGTCCTTTCCAGCATAACTAAGAGCATGATAATAAAACCAAAATTATTTTGTGATGTAGAAATTACTGTTAATACCTTATAGTGTCATATGCTACTGGTTTTAAAATTTTGGTTAGATACTAAAAGTTTTGTTAGAATGAGTGTTCCCAGTAACAAATTTGTAGAATTTAAACCCTATTTTCATTTTAGCTTTTATCCTTAAAATATTTTTTAGAAATAAAACTTTCAGGCTTTTATAACAAATAAGACAACTCTCATTTTGGAAAAACTGAATTTATGTAAATGTGGAATTAAAGGATGGTTTTGTTTTTTAATGAGATTGAACTGCTTTATGGACTTTAATATTCTGGGGCTTGGTTTGGTTAATTAAAGATTAAAAAGTTATGTCCCTATATAATATACTAAATTTGATACCATTTTGTAGGAAATTGTCTTTTGCTTACTCACCAACAGCATTTTAACCGTTTTACCAAATTTTTTTTTTACTTCATGCAATCTCTCTATATGTGATTCAGTAATAAAGGGAACTAATAATGTAATAATTTCTCAAAGGTTATTAGAATGATCTTTAAGACACCTTGTCATTGTGATAATCTGAACCTTTAGGTGATCTTAATTAAATGGTTAAAAATATTTCATCCTAAATAATATCTAGGTAAACTTTCAGAGTGACACAGATTTAAATTTACAGAAAAGAACCTTAGGAATTATCTGTTAGGAAGAAGAAACAGATTGGACTAGATAGAACTAATATTGCCCTATTAAAAGTTTGAGCAAAGTGGCAGTGGTTTCTGTAGATTTGTTAAATAATTTCTCACCAAAATCTTAGACACTTAGCTAGAAGTTTAAAGCATTTGAAGGTAAGTAAGAATGTGGTTCTTATTACCCTGTTAAATATTGGATGATATTTATCTTTTAAAATATCTGATTTATTAGGAGGCTGGAAAATTGTAGAAAATGTCACTATCACCATGCCAGACATAAATTATTACCTTGAATAAAATTTATAGACTATTTGGGCCACGATAGTGATTAAATCTAATTACATTTGATACAGTGAAAATTTTTATTTATTTTATATATTTGTTTACTAGGTTTTTCAAATAGGCTTTTCTACTATTTGAATCCATTTGAAATTTCATTCGTTCCTAATGAGGCGCTATGCTAAGATACTATGAGTAATTTAAAGATGGTTAAACTCTATTTCTTGCCTTTAGGGACATTTAGACATAACTTCGAAAGGCATTAGATTTTGATTGACCAATGTTATTTTCCATGTTTGCACATTTTCCCATTTATATATGCCTTATTTGGGAGCCTTTGTCCTATTGTGAATTGATTCAAACAAGTTGTTTTACTAGTTCTGTGTAGCATTTCATGGGTACCTAACTTAAATTATTAGTTTAACTGGTTTTAGTGCATTTGTAAACACTTGAGAATTATTATTATCACAGCTTCAGTTTTGGCAGTTTTCAACTCTTCTTTTTGTCTTAATATTACAAATCTAAGTTAAATTTTAAACTAAGAAATAGGATTTTTTTTATTCTTTTTAATTTCACAATTAGGAGATTGGATTAATTTGGGTCTGAATTCTTGCCTATCCGTCTGCCCTTATTCTTCTTTCCAACATACTTACCCTAAGGTTAGCATGACATATAAACTATTTAGATTATAGTCTTTTAGTCTGTAAGCTGAGTCTGTACTATGATATCAAAAAAAATTCAACCTTACTCATAATATCTCAGTTTTCCAAAGGTCTGATTCAACAGCCTCATTTATGAAGGAAAAGTAGGAAGCTGCCCCAGATAAACCAGAATAGATACCAAAAATGTCCAGTTGTTGAAGCATACTGTTTCTATTTATGTGATTATTTTAGGTAATAACCTTAATGAAAATGGTTTCTTGCCCTCTGGTAGCTCACAGAGAGCAAGATAAAGTGAAATGTGTTGGCAGAAGATAAAGAATAATTCCATGTAATAAACGTATATTCAAGGCAAAATAATTTAGGCCTGGTAACTGAACCATTGCATCTTGATGCGTATACCTGTCTCTATCTTAGGAATCGTTGAGGCATTTTTTGAAATAAAGCTTTATTATAGCTGTGTACAACTTGAATTATCTATAACATATGCTTGCTAAAATTTGTATTACATTTGAATAAGGCTGAAGGGCATCTTACCTGTTTGTTCCTTTTAGGTTTTATAGCTATATAATTGTGAATCAGATTATCATAGAATGATATAACAGTCACAGTATCCTTGTTTGCCACCTAACAAAGCTTTCAATAAAGACAACCCCTTGGTGTCCTACAGAAGCTTGTTTGCTATTTTTGTTATTCTTAAAAAACATACTTCGTATTTGTCACTGTTGCGTAATGTCCTTGATACAATATTTACATAATTTGAAACATAGGTATCCTATAGTAAGTAAATAACAGGAAAAAAGTGGTTAAAGCCTTGTTTACTATGCTATAAGTTACAGAAAATAAAGATAGCAGTGCAGGACCCTATGAAGCTGCCAGGTTCTTATACTAACAGCAACTTGAAGCATGTTTGGTGCCACCACTGTTTATAATTTGAAACCTTGATATGGAAGGGTGACTTTGAATTCATATGATGTTTTAAATTAGTTAATTGCTCTAAGTTTATATTTTATAATTTCAGATGAGATAGCTAAGTTTTCAGAAAAATAAGAAGGCACAGACTGTCAACCCAATGATTACACAAAAGATGACACCATATGAAAATAAAAGAAAGCAGATGGTTCCAAGTGGTAAGGCAGGCAAAGGAATAAAAGGAAAGTTCAAGGTTGTCACTGGAATATCCAACAGTCCAAATAGTCAAAGGATGAATAAAGGCCTAATTGTTTTTATGGTGCGTTGACTTAATAGTGCTAATCTGATAATACAGTAAGGTTGGGGCGGGGGGGGGGAATGTAGTATGTTATAACAGTTCAAAACAATGTTATATAGGCCTTGAGATGAAACTATTTTGATTCTTAGGTATCCTTTTCATTTATTTTAATTTTGAGATTTATTTATTTATTTGAAAGAGCCACTAAGAGAAGGGGAAAGACAGAGGAAGATCTTCCATCTGCTGATTCACTCCCCAAATGGCACCAGGCTAGTCCAAACCCAGGAGCCTGGAACTCCATCCAGGTCTCTTATGTGGGTGCAGGGGCTGAACAACTTGGGCCATCTTCTACTGCCTTCCCAGTCAATGTTGCAGAGAACTGGGTGGGGAAGTGGAGCAGTGGGGACTCGAACTGGCCACCATTGCAGGTGGCAGCTTAACCCACTTCATGATACCAGCCCCATATTTTACTTTTTCCTAACTGAGCAACCTTATTAAAGGAAATCATACCTGTGTATCATTAATTTTATTTGGGAAGGAAGAACAAAAAACCGAAAGAGCAATTACTAAGCTTTACCCAAAGCTAGGCTGCTTTCCTAATAGCTGTACTCCTTCTCTTCAAGAAGTAATGTAGACAGGCAAAGTGTAATGCTTTTGGTAAAAAGCAGTGTGAGCTGTTAAATTGAATCCTATATTTTGGTTATCTGCAAAGTATATGCTTAAATAGTACTTTATGATCATGTGGCTTAGTTTTTCCATGTGGCATAGTTTTTCTTTCATATTAAAATGGATATGTTCAGATGTTCAACTTAAATTAGTATATAGTATTAGAGTAATAAGTGTCAGTGTTATTTGAATTATAAATACTAACACAAAAGGTTAAATCACCTATGGTTGATTCTGTGCCAAGTTAGCAAATGTCTGGAGATAGTTTGAGTACTTACTGCTGAAAAAAAGTGAGTGCCTGCTGGCATCTGGTGAGGAGGGGTCACTGTTCATTGTTCTGTAATGCTTAGCCTAGGTCTGCACATCAAAGAATATCTAGCCCCAAATATCAGGAGTGTCACCGTTGACCAGCCCTTCCTAGATAAGAACTTCAAGTAAGACTTGTAAGTTTATTCTGTTAGAATAGAAAGCTTTGGGCATTCTTCCAGGCTTAGATACTGTCTAAAAATTGGACTTGCTGCAAGCATGTAAATAGAACTGATAGTTAAAAAGAAGATAAACTAAATAAATAATCTGTATTTCAATTTACATATTGTTCCACATGAAATAGCCTGAAAATTATGGATAATAGCAAGCCTTTTGGATAATAATTTCTCTTTAGATTTGTGTAGTCATATACTGCTATTGGATTATCAAAATTGGAAAAATATGTATAAAAATATTTAAAATAGTGTCTTTCAAGTAGATACAAAGAATATCTTTTTTAAGTTCATGTCAATACAATGCTTTGTTAATTAACAAATTTACCCCAGATTTTTTAGGTTTGGTCATGCATTTAGGAAATGAGGATTGTAAAAACTGTAATTGAGAAACAATAATATGCTCTTTTTAATGTCATTTTTCTTGATCTAGTTTTTTTTCCTGGAAATTGTAGGCTTTTGGTTTGTTTTTCCATTTGCATGTCCCTTCTCTTGTTCATATAAGAGAGTGAAAACAGGTTACTTCTGTGAAGTGAAGTATACCAGCATTTTGCCCAAACATGTTCAGACAGTATTCTCTCCACTGTGAAACTAAATGGCTGCCTGGCACTTAGCTTTGATGGTTACTGACTGAATTTTTTTCTTTTTAAGAAATTAGAACATTAAGTAACAAAACTGAATTAAAAGATAAATTTATTTTGATGTGACAAATTTTTTACTCTATGATTATTCATATGTATATAATTATATAGAGAAACTACACTGACATGGTTCCTAATTTGGTTTGATCATGAAGGTTCTTTGAAAGTTCTCAAGAACAGGAGCTCTGATTATGTCATTAATAGTTGATATGTTGCCGCTGTAATCAGAGTGTAGCTCATAAAAAAATGTTAAATTTTGCTTACTGGAAAAGTTAAGCTTTTTTTATACTGAAAGAACATACTAGGTGAGGAATCTTCTGTTGGCTTTGTGTGTGTATAGCCATTCATTATAGTTTCGTAAGAATTTAAAGGAGTATAAATACACACTTGCATCCACATCTAAAATTAAAACAGTGTGGAGAGGACATTTTTATTTGTACTTTATTAAGTCTCTTGAAACTACTTGATGTACATCATTACTATAGAGTGTGCTGATTGCTCCCAATTTACACTTAAGATTTAGATAAATATATACAAAGAATATGAAATGTGGCTTCTTTTAAAGGGTGAAGTTGAACAGATTGCTATGATGAAACCAAAAGGCCAGACTGAACACGATGAGGGTATGCTTGAGTATTTAGAAGATATAATCGGTTGTGGACGACTAAATGAACCTATCAAAATTTTGTGTCGGCGAGTGGAAATATTAAATGAACACAGAGGAGAGAAGGTGAATCTTCTGTAGACTTGTAAATCAGAATGTTTCAATTGTGGATTAACAGATTTTACTGAGTTATGTTATATCATAGAAGTGTTTATTGTGTTAGATTGAACTTTCTATTTTATATGGTAAACATTTATATAAATATTCTTATTAATAGTTTTTTATTTAATGTTGGTGGCATATTTTAAACTCATTGAATGTATGAAATATGTATTCAATCTTTAAATTTTTAATTTTTATAGTTAAACAGAGTTAAGATAGTGGAAAAGGAAAAGGACGCCTTAGAAGGAGAAAAAAACATAGCTATTGAATTTCTTAAGTTGGAAAATGAAATATTTAGAAAAAAGAATCATGTTTGTCAATATTACATGTAAGTACCTTAATTTATCAATTTTTGTGTTAGTTTTAATGATTGTCAGTCTCTCTTTCCTTGTACTAGGGAATTGTGAAGGCTGGAGTGAAAAATTCTAAAAATTGTTTTATGCAGTGAATCATTAGAGTTATGTACTAGATCACTGAAGTTGACTTTGTAGTATCTTACTTTTAAGTTGGGAGGTGGGATCAATCATAAATGTTTATTACTAAATACTTTTAGCTGTGCTACAGAACCTGTGAATAAGGGAGAATATATTCTAAGACACCCACCCACCTTCCCCCAGTGAATGTGCAAAAACCACAGATAGTATATGCAGGGATCCACAGTAAGTTCATGGACAACCTTTAGAAAAAACTACACACAGGATTTCAAAATTTACTTGATACTAAAATAAACTTACCTTTTAATTCCATTTTCTGTGAGAGGAGGAGAAATCTTTTCATCCACTGGTTCACTTGCCAAATGGCTTGCAACAGCCAGGGCTGGGCCAGGTGGAAGCCAGGAGCCCAAACACTTTGGCCATCTTCCTCTACTTTTCCAAAAGGATCAGCAGGGAGCTAGCTGGATGGGAAGTGGAGCAGCGGGGTCTTGAAATGGCGCTCATAGGAGATGCTGGCATCTCAGGCAGAGGTTTAACCTACTATGCCACAGTGCTGGCCCCATTCTGAGTACTTTTTGAAGTGACTTCACATACACTGGTTGTTTTCTTGCAGCACTCCCACCCAGTACTAGAATCATTCTGTCCCTCTGTTATGCTGTTGTCCCTCTTTGCCATTACTACTCTTGTACTCTGGAGACATTACAAAGTAATAAAATAAGGGTAATTTGAACACAAATCCTGTGTTACTGTGACGGTTGGTCTGATAACTAAGAAGTAGTAGCATACATGTTACGGATGCAAAAGGGGGGAGCATTATGCCTCTGACTAGGTGGAGTGGAAAAGTGCAGAGTCCCAACACTACTGTGAATGGCACGAAATATCAGTTTTATGAGTTGACTAATATTTTGACTATTTAATATTTTTATTGACTGTTTAATATTTTTGATTAAATATTTAATATTTTTGGATTAAAGTTAACTGAAACCAACAAAAATAAAATCATACATGTAAGGGAACTACTAGACTTTTTTTTAATCCATATACTGCAGATCTAAAATTTACAGTGAACCTATTTTGCTCTTAAATTTTACCTTTTACCTTTCCCCCATTATGTAGCCTTAAGTACCTGTAAATTTATGGTAGTTAGGACTACTTTAGAAAAACAACTGATTTTGCATAGGATAAAATAATTTTAGAAGTACTGTTTTAGGGTTCCTAATTTCTTTTTTTTCTCCTAGTTATGATCTTCAGAAACGAATTGCTGAAATGGAAACTCAGAGGGAAAAAATTCATGAAGACACCGAAGAAATTAATGAGAAAAGCAATGTACTGTCAAATGAAATGAAAGCTAAAAATAAAGCTGTAAAAGATGTAGAGAAGTAATAATCTTTTGGAAAGTACTACAAGTGTTTAGATTCAGTTCATTTTTATTATGTGTATGTCTATATGTAAAGCTACTATCAGCACATTGAGAATATAATACATTTAACAGTATAAGAAGTGGACTCCTTTTCCGCTCCCCCCAACCAAAAGCCTTCATTGCCTATATTTAATTCAGATTGAATCCTATACTCTGAAGTCTTAAAGTAATGGGATACGCTTCCCCCTAGTGGCAGAACACAATACAAGATGGTGAAAACAAATTTAATGATCCACACATCTAGTTTAGAGATAGAATCTGGCTTAATCTGAAGATTCAAAATAATGACTGATAATTTACTTGTTTTGCTAGGAAATTGAATAAAATTACAAAATTTATTGAGGAGAATAAAGAAAAATTTACAAAGCTAGATTTGGAAGATGTTCAAGTTAGGGAAAAATTAAAACATGCTACAAGTAAAGCCAAAAAACTGGAGAAACAACTTCAAAAAGACAAAGAAAAGGTAAGTATTAAGGGGGGAAGGTCCTTAAAAGTTTATGTGTAATTATCATATCTAACTTTAATTATTTTTCATGGATGTACTTAGCCCTGTTGCTTCAGAGAATGAGAGGATTCTAAATCTTAAGTGTGTTCCAATTTGTCACTGAATGTGTTTCTTCCTTAGGGAAACCTTGAATCCATTGATGTTGAGCTTTAGAATCTACATTTGCAATAATAATGTTAATGAAAACAATTGCCAAGCCAGCTTACTGTTAATTATGACAAGATGTTTTTGATTAGATATTATAGATTTTTAAATGAGATTTATTTCTTTGAAAGGCAGAATTATGGAGAGGGAAGGAGGGAGGGACAGACAGATCTTCCATCCGCAGTTTCATTCCCCAAATTGCCACAATGGTAGGAGCTGGGCTGGTCAGAAGCCAGTAGCTTCTTCCAGGTCTCCCACTTGATTGCAGGGCAGCAGGTACTTGAGCCGTCCTCCACTGCTCTCCCAGCCACATTAGCAGGGAGACAGATAAGAAGTATAGCTGCTGGGACTATAACCGGTGCCCAAATAGGATGCTGCATCACAGGCAGCAGCTTTACTGGCTATGCCATAATGCCAGCGCTGGTATGACAGATTTTTAAAAATATCACCTGCCTTAAAATAAGCTAACAGGTCTGATAATTGAGAAGGCTACCAAGTGCTAGCATATGTATTATTGGTACAAAGGTAAAAGATTTGTGTCCCTGGCAGAGGTGGATGGGAAGGTGTAAGATTCCATCACGGTGAATGGCATGAAATGTAAAGCTTATGAGTTATATATCTATGGAATTGTCTGATATTCTTGGACCATAGCTGGCTGCAGATAATTGAAAGCACTAAAGATAAAATCACATCTGAGGGAACTGCTATACTTTTTTTCTTCAATTCATCTAACAGCAGTTATTAAGCAGCAGTTCATTCTTAAGGAAAGATAGGAAAACTTCATGATTTATAAGCAATTGATTTAGCTAATCAGTAAGTCAAAAAAAATGTTACCAAAATAAAGATAAAAGCTAACTTACTAGGATCCAGACTCTAATAATTAACTTGGGTTTTCTCAAGGTGTGTTCAATGATTTCTCCAATATTAACATAAATGACACCTGAACTCTGTCATCTGAAAAGAACTTTGTTATATATAGTCATACAGCTTCTGCATTACGTATAAGCATTTTCTGAATGTATTTGTTCAAAAGATAATTTCTGCTCAGTGGAGTAAGTAAGTATGTTGATGAATGTTTGGGGAATGTCGATTTTGGGAATTGTTAAACTATCCTAAAGGACCAGAGTAAATAAAATAACATGGACTGTAGAGCCATTAGCTTTTAGACATAAAATGGGATAAGTAATTACTCCCAGATGATAACAACAGAATAAAATGTTCTACTTTGGTGACTTTGAAAGGGCAAAACTTCAAAAGATACTGGGATCTGAGGGTAGGAATATAAAAGATAATTTGTGGTAAGGTATGATATGCCATGAAAGGGTAATTAGGAAATTCTATGTGGTCAGTGCATTTTTTTTGAAAGAATATAGAAATTAAAGTGATTGGTTAGGAAAACACTTCTTAAAGCCAGCTACTTTGAATTGAATTATGAAGAAAACAAAGACCTATAAGACTTGAGAGATGTTGGTACTATTAGACTAAAGGTATATGTTCTTATAACATTAAATTGCATTATAATCTTAGGTTGAAGAATTTAAAAGTATACCTGCCAAGAGTCAGAATATCATAACTGAGACAACAACTAGAAACAGCGCCCTTGAAATGGAAAAAGAGAAAGAAGAAGAAAAATTAAAGGAAGTTATGGACAGCCTTAAACAAGAAACACAAGGACTTCAGAAAGAAAAAGAAGTGAGATTTTTTTAGTTCATGTTTATTTTGCTTTTTTTTTATCTGACTAGTTTTGTAATAATACTGACTGGGGCTGGTGTCATGGCCACTGCTTACGACACTGACATCCTGTATCCAAGCACCAGTTCAAGTCTCTGCTGCTCTTTTTTTGTTGTTTTTTGTTTTTTTGTTTTTTTGTTTTTAGAGGTAGAGCTATAGACAGAGAAAGAGAAAGGTCTTCCATCCACTGGTTCACTCACATAATGGCCACAACAACTGAAGCTGGGCCAATCTGAAGCCAGGAGCCTCCTACAGGTCCCGCACCTGGTCCATCTCCTGCCTTCCCAAGCACATTAACAGAGCTGGACTGGAAGCAGAGCAGCACCCACATTGGATGCCAGCATTGCAGGCAGTGGCACCATGCCACTACACCACAGCACCAGCACCAGCTCTGCTGTTCATCCAGCTTCTTGCTAGTGTACCTAGAAGGCCAGCAGAAGATGGGTGTGCATATGCAACCTCTTCCACCCCAAAATTCATGTTGGAGACCAGGATGGAGTTCCTGGCTCATGGCTTCAGCCTTGCCTAGCCTAGACCTGGCTAGGGAGCAAACCAACAGCAAGAGATGGAAGTTATCTCTATCTCTATTCCCCCCAACTCTGCCTCCAAATAAATATTTTAAAAACTAAATAAACAAGCTGTTGAGAGGGAAAAATTGAACTTAAATTGGTCATTGTAGACTTCCCTTTTGTGTGCTGGTTTCCATTTAAAAGATGTTAATGGAATGAGAATTTGTAATAGCAAATGATGGAGGTCAAATACCTTGATTAGGCCTATTGAATCATCACATTTTCTTTTCTTCTAAATTATTTCCTTGGTAAGTAATGTTGCTACCTGTAACTAACGCCTGAGGCCACTCATCAACATCTCCGTTTTGCTTCTGTAGCTGTTGTGTAATAGTTAAAAGCAATGGCTCTGTTGTTACTCTTGGTTCATATCCTAGGTGAATCACTATCTCTGCTCTTGTGTGCAGGTTATTATGTCTTCAAGTCATCTTTCTTAAAATGAGGAAGTATTTACCTTATGAAAAGGAAATTTATATAAAATGCCTAGAAAGTAAGAAGTTAAGTATTAGCTAGTGAGATATTTTAGTGCATTGTTGATAAGAGACCACAGGGTTGTCATGTTGATGTGTGTTATGTACCCAACAAGAGTTTCAACATGAACTTCACTATGCTTATTTATATTTGCCACAGCCTGTTTGACAATGCTGAAATTTTAAATATTTTAGCAGAAAATGGTAATGGAGTTAATTGCATAAAAGATGATATACTCTTTAGGATAACTAATAAAATAGCAATGGATAATTTTGTAGATTTCATAACAAAATTTTTTATGGATAGTGGGTTTTCATGTTTGTTCATCAATGTATATTGAATGCTTCTGTGTGTTTTGCATCCTGTGTTAATGGCAAAGCCAGGCCTTTAGTTTAGATGTCTTCAGGATAACATCAAGATTTCCAACATAAATAACACGAGGTATTTGAGGAAACTTTCTACTGAATAGTTCTTGAGAAATTAGTTGGAAGATTATATGTACATGAACATTAACGGGCAAAAAGTATTAGGCTATTCCAGGTGTAAGAATTGTTCCTATATACTGTAAATGTGGGATTTCTTAATTGGAATTTAAAATAATATGCTTCTATTTCAGTTTAGGTCTGAAAATAGATACATTTTGATTTAACGGCTTTGTATTTTACAGAACCGAGAGAAAGAGCTTATGGGTTTCAGCAAATCAGTAAATGAAGCACGTTCAAAGATGGATGTAGCCCAGTCAGAACTTGATATCTACCTCAGTGGTCATAATACTGCAGTATCTCAATTAAGTAAGGCCAAGGAAGCTCTAACTGCAGCTTCTGATACTCTCAAAGAAAGGAAAACTGCAATAAGAGATATAGAGGCGAAACTCCCTCAAACTGAACGGGAATTAAAAGAGGTAAATCTTTGCTCTTCTGTATTTCAACTGAACATTCTTTGTCAGCCTGATTTGTACGTATATTAAGTAACACATGCATTTATTTATTTATTTATTTATTTTTTTGCTCGAACAAAGTTTGTGTTTCCCAAAATCTAAGTGTAGGCAGTATTTGTAAGCAGAAATGAAAGAACATATACAATGCATTGACAAACGGTGTTTTTCTGTTTTTGAATTAATTGATGTGATTTCTCTGCTAAGATTCTTAATGTGTTATAAACTATTCGAGTTCAGTTCATCAGAGTCATCTTGTTTTGAAGGAATTTCATAAACTTGTAATCTCCAAAGCTTCAATAGGCAGGATAGCAATGGAAAATCCTGTTTGAAAGGAAAGTATGCTGAAAAACAAAGCTAACTATTTAGTGATTGCTCAGTATTTGGTCATGATGAAATTTCATAACCAAATGTGAATTAAATTACATGAGTGACCCCATCTTCCTGATGATTTAGTTTCTTTCTAGATGAATTATACTACACCTTTTAATTTAATACTAGGCCAAGATATGGGAATAATGCCAATTAGAAAAATTGACTGCTGATAGGTTGAAGATTGAGAGCTGATTGTGATACCTCTCCTGTTGGCAGCCTTACTTTTTTTATAGCTATACTATTCCATCATCTTGCCATCTTTGTCCCCTTCAAATCAGTATAGACTGCTCCTAGAGGAGACTCATCCATATTTTTCAAAAGCAAAGCAGCATTTCTTGTTTCCTTTGTCATTATAAAGTATCGCAACAGACTATGCTATGATTGGGCATATTTAGGCTCTATTACTTATGGATGTGTGTGTGTGTGTTTTAGAAAGAGAAAGAACTTCAGAAACTCACACAAGAAGAAATAAACTTCAAAAGTCTGGTTCATGATCTTTTCCAAAAAGTTGAAGAGGCAAAGAGTTCATTAGCAACAAATCGAAGTAGGGGGAAAGTCCTTGATGCAATAATTCAAGAAAAGAAATCTGGCAGGATTCCAGGAATATATGGACGACTGGTAAAGTAGATTTATTTGAGAATGAATTGAATGTTTCTGAAAGACACATATAAATTATTTTCTTACCTTGACCTGAACTGTAAAATGAGGGTCACTATACATGAAGTAACATTCATTTTAAAAAAGATTTATTTACTTGAAAGGCAGAGAGAGCCTGCATCTACCAATTCACTCCTAAAATGGCCACAATGGCCAGGGCTAGGCCAGGCCAAAGCCACGAGCCCAGAACTCTCTCCAGATTTGCCACATGGGTGGCAGAGGCCCATGTACCTGGGGCATCCTCCACTGTTTTTCCAGGCACATTAGCAGGGAGCTGGATTGGAAGTGGAGCAGCCAGAAGGCAAACCTGTGCTCAAGGCTCAAACGGGATGCTAGTATTGCAGGCAGTAACTTAACTTGCTGCACCACAGTGCCAACCTTGGAACACTCATTTTTATCAAATTTTGCTTTTATGAATAGTTTGTTATTTTAGTTTTGGTTAACAGTCATTGTATACATACTAGCAAAAAACTCTCATATTGGCAAACAAATCTATAACTATCCTTTTTTGTAAAAATAAAAATGTTACATACTCTGAGTTTATACCATTATACTTAAGGTTTTGACTATGGTTTAAAGAGATAAAGGAATATGTATCTTCATATTAACTGTTTCATGAAATGACATTCTTTCATTTTGTATTCTTTAAATATTGAAACTGTATATCTAAGTTTTAAAATATCAATTAGAAACTTCTGTAGTGATTGCCTCTGCAATCTTTGCAATTTTTAATTGCTATGTGTATAAGGATTTCAACTAAAAGTAACTAAGAATTTACTAAAAATGAATAGTAATGAAATTATCCTGTGCTTGTTTTGCTTAAATCTTTCCTAATAATATGTTGATTTTTCTCCCATCTTAATTATTAGGGGGATTTAGGAGCCATTGATGAAAAATATGACGTTGCTATTTCATCCTGTTGTCATGCATTAGACTACATTGTTGTTGATTCTATTGATACAGCTCAAGAATGTGTAAACTTCCTAAAAAGACACAATATTGGAGTTGCAACCTTTATAGGTTTAGATAAGGTTAGTATTTGTAATAAGCTACCTGTAGTTCGATTTTTAGAAGCCGAGTGTATGTTCCTTTTGATTTCTATAATACTCTGAATCCTGGATAGGTTTTTGAGAATTATTTTAGGGTTGAGGCTTTTGTGAAAAAGAATTCTGAAGTGCCTCTGTTAAAGAAACATACATTCCAGTGTTAGAATGACTGCCACTGTTTGAGTAACTTCATCATCAATGACTACTTTTGAAACATAAAACCTTCATGGAGGTACAATCCACATATGTTAAATTCAACATGTTAAAGTATACAGTTCAGTGAGCTTTAGTATATTTATTCACAAGGTTGTTCATCTATGATCACTACTTCAACAATGTTTTCATTTTGTATAAATGAAATCATGTGGCTTTTTATGTATAGCTACATTTACTTAGGTTTTCAGGTTCATCCATGTTGTAGCATGGATCAGTCCTTCATTTTTTATTGCCAAATGATACTATAGATATACTACATTCTGTTTATATCTTAATTAGTTGGTGGACATTTGGGTCGTTTCTACTTGTTGGCAGCTTCAGCAGTAACACTACGAATGTTCATTTACAAGGTATTGATAAACATATATTTTCAGTTCTGTAATATATTTGTAGAAATGGAATTACTAAGTCTAATGGTAATTCTGCTTAACTTTTAAAGAGCTACTAAACTATTTCCACAGTAGCTATACCTTTTCCCATCAGCATATGTAAAGGTTTCAGTTTCCTCACATCCACACCAACACTTATTATACATTGTTTTTTATTACACTTGTTTTAGTGGATACAAAGTGGTATTTCAGGTTTAAGTTCAGTTTATCTCCTTTCCTCTGATTGATTTTGTTTGAAGTGTCTATCTAAAAAACTTATGCAGCATCACAGTGATATACTTATTTTCCTCAAAAAGTTTTAGTTTCTATATCTAGGTCTGTAATGCATTTTGAGGTAATTTATATGTTGTATAAAGTAGGAATCTAATGTGACTCTTCTGTTATCCCAGCACCATCAGTTAAACTGACTACCCTTTCTATATATTTTCTATATTTTCTTGACACTCTAAGGAAACTAACCATAAACATAGAGTTTATTTCTGCACACTGTTTTTTTTGTCTTTGCACACTGTCTTCATTACTGTAGCTTTGTAGTAGTAAGTTTGGAAATTCGGATGTAAGTCTCCTCTGATTTTGTTCTTTAACGATATAATTTTGGCTAATCTAAATCTCTTGAATTTCCATGGGAATTTTAATATAAACTGATGAATTTCTGTGAAAAAGGGAAAAAAATAGTTTTATATTGAATCTTTAGATCAATTTTGGTAGTATTGCCATCTTAATATTCAGTCTTCTAATTAATAAATGTGTCTATTTAAATTAATCTTGTAACCTTTAGTGTGGTCTTCTTTTGTTAAATTTTTCCTTATTTTTATATTTTTTAAATGATTGTATAAATGAAATTCTTAACTTCAGGTTATTCATTGCTAATATATAAACGTACAATTATGTTTTGTATCCTGCATTTTTTTCTTTAATTTTTTAAAGATTTTATTTGAAAGACTTAAAGAGGTAGAGACAGCGAGAGATGGGGGTCTTCCATCCACTGATTCATTCCCGAAATGGCTGTAATAGCCAGAGCTGAGCTGATCCAAAGCCAAGATCCACGAGCTTCTTCCAGGTCTTCTATTGGGGTGCAGGAGTCCCAGGACTTAGACCATTTTCCACTGCTTTCCCAGGTGCATTAGTAGAGCTGGATCAGAAGTGTAGCAGTTTTCACTCAAACCAGTGCCCATGTGGGATGCCAGCACTGAAAGCCAGGGCTCTAACCTACTGCACCCCAGCACCGGCCCCTATATCTTGAATTCATGCCAAACTTGTTTATTAGTGTTAATAATTGTTTGTTGTGTTTGTATATTGATTCATTAGGGTTTTATATGTAGAAGTCATTTAGAAATATGTTCTTCATGTTTATGTATTTTTACTTTTAGATGGCAGTGTGGGCAAAAAAAATGAATAAAATTCAAACTCCTGAAAATACTCCTCGATTATTTGATTTAGTCAAAGTAAAAGATGAGGAAATTCGCCAAGCTTTTTACTTTGCTTTACGGGATACCTTGGTAACTGACAACTTGGATCAAGCTACAAGAGTAGCATACCAGAAAGATAGAAGATGGAGAGTGGTAACTTTACAAGGACAAATCATAGAACAGTCAGGTAATAATGCAGTTTTTTGTTTGTTTTCTCTGCCACTGAGTTTATTTGATCTTATTGAGGAAGACATGTAAGGCTGACTTCTCTTCCTTGTTCCCCAGGTACTATGACTGGTGGTGGAAGCAGAGTAATGAAAGGAAGAATGGGTTCATCAGTTGTCGTTGAAATCTCTGAAGAAGAGGTTGGTATATATAAAATTGTAGTCCATACTTTGAAAAAAAAAAAAAAAGCTACTGAGATGGGACATATGTTCTGCCAAATTTCAGCTATTTTAAGAAGATTGTACTCAAATTTTAAATAATTTTATGAATGACGGTGGAATTTTTATGTAAAATTCTTTGAAGTCCTAAAAACATAACATTAGTTAGAAAATAGTGTTCAATGCCGGCAACTGGAGCCAGCATCCCATATGGGCGCTGGTACAAGTCCCAGCTGTTCCAATTCCCATCCAGCTCCCTGCTGATGGCCTGGGAAAGCAGTGGGAGATAGTGCAAATAAATGCTTGAGTTCCTGCACCCACGGGGTGGGGGTGGGAGACAGGGAAGAAGCTTCTGATTCAGAAAGGCACAGTTCCAACTATTACAGTCATTTGGGGAGTGAGTCAGCAGATGGAAGATCTCTCAGTCTCAATCTCTCCCTCTCTTTATAATGTTGTCTTTTGAACAGAATAAACTTTTTTGGGGGGGAGGGGGTAGGCAGAGTGGTCAGTGAGAGACAGAGAGAAGAATGGTCTTCCTTTACCGTTTTTTCACCCTCCAATGGCCACTGCAGCCGGCACACCACACTGATCCGGAGCCAGGTGCTTCTCCTGGTGCTTCTCCTGGTCTCCCATGTGGGTGCAGGGCCCAAGCACTTGGGCCATCCTCCACTGCCCCCGCCCCGGGGCCACAGCAGAGAGCTGGACTGGAAGAGGGGAAACTGGGACAGAATCCAGCGCCCCGACCAGGACTAGAACCCCGGGGTGCTGGCGCCACAGGTACAGGATTAGCCTATTGAGCCACAGCACCAGCCAAAATAAACCTTTTTTTTAAAAAGGAAAATAAATGCTCAACATGCTTTTTAAATTAGTTAAATTTGGATTGTATAGATATTTTATAATTATTCACTTACTGTTTAATATTGTTTTTCACATAATTCCATTACATTTATTATTTTTCTAGTACAAATCGTTTAATGTTTAAGTATAGCAGAGTTGATGCATATTTCCAAATTTTATTTTAAACAATTTTATTTCTACTTTGTATTCCTACAAGGACTGTGTGAGAATGTAAGTGTAATACATGCTACAGGTAATTTTATTTTGCTACTTTAAATCTGGCAGCACAGATTTATTTATACACCAGCATCACCACAAATATATGAGTGATGCATTGTGCTATATAATGTTAGGAGAGCTAAAAGGTCACTAAGCCATAGGGCTCTTTCAACTTTGTTGTATTCTTAAGGGATTACCATCAACCCTGTATTTGCAGTCTGTCATTGACCAAAATGTCATTATGTACCACATAACTATATCTTTTTCTTAAAATCACGTTCTCAGATATTCTGAATTCTTTTTTCCAAAGTAGTATGCCTTGATTTTTTTCCCCATTTTTGAAATAGTTTATATCCTTCCACTCAAATGTTTGAATGCTATATCTTCACTGAAATAAGTGACAGTGCAACACTTGAAGTTGTCTTTCCATCTGAGTATATGATACAGAAATTAGCTGACCATCTCCCAAGCCTTAGGATTAGAGACTGAAATTAGGTTGTTTGGTTTCATTCTAGTTTGGGTTTCCTTCATTTATAAGTTGATTTTCATGTAACTCTGAAATGATTTTAGGAGAAATCTTACTCACTGGTACTTCCTTTGTAGGTAAATAAAATGGAATCACAGTTGCAGAGAGACTCTAAAAGAGCAATGCAAATCCAAGAACAAAAAGTACAGCTTGAAGAAGCAGTAGTTAAGTTACGGCATAGTGAACGAGAAATGAGAAACACACTAGAAAAGTTCACTGCAAGCATCCAGGTACTCCGTGTGTATGTGTGTGTCCCTCCCCATACCTCTTAGCTGAAGTTACTTAAATTCAGCAGCAGCTTAACACAACTATTTTGAAAATATACATACAGTTTTAAAATGTAACAGAAGAGGAAGGTGAATCTCTAGGTAGAAAGTTTATTTCTTGATGATTTGGTTTCTCAAACTGCTAATGGATAATGTCATGCCACGGTGTTGCTCCAGACAGTTATTTCAGTCTGTTTGTACTTTGTGGAAATACAACTTCCATTAGCACCCACATCACCCTTTATATTTTATTATGTTTTCAAAGTGGAGTGTTTTCTTGACTATGAAAAAGCAGCAGCACATATCTACTAGTGCACTGCTTTGGGTGTGTGGCAGGGTTTTTATTCTTGTTCGTTTTCATTTGTTTTAAACTGCCCAGATTATCATCACCTTCAATTTTGATGAAAATTGTTTGTATGTTGTGTATTTATAAATGTGGGTAGATGTAAGAGTATTTCCAAAAGTTTGTAGAAATTGAATGAAAAGATTAGTTGGTTGGTTTTGTTTTGTAAGACTTAAATTTATTTGAAAGAATGAGATCTTCCATCTACTGGTTCATTCCCCAAGTGGCCCCAACAGCTGGCGCTGGGCCAGGCTGAAGCCAGGAGCCAGAGACCCCATCTGGATCTTTCACAGGGCAGGGACTCAAGTATTTGAGCTAGCCCCAGCTGCTTCCCATGTACATCAGTAGCAAGCTGGATTGGAAACAGAGTAGCCAGGACTCAAACCAATATGAGTTGCAGATGCCCCAAGCAATGGCTTAACCTGCTGTACCACAATGCTTAGCTCTAAGATTAGTTTATTTTGGAGCATGAAAATTTCATATACAAGAGCTTTTCAGAAGAATTAAGGAAAAGTGCATATTATGAATAAACTGAGTTAATTTAAATTTGTTTTACACCAAAGTTATTTTAATTTTACTTTCAGTGAACTTTTTGAAGTTCCTTTGTGCATATGCATGTGGCTTTTTAATGTCATACAGTTTTCTTTCCATCAGCAAGGGGTACATTTGTTTTCAGTTGCTGTTAAGTGTTTTGTTTGCATCAAATTTTGATAAATTTTTTTGTTATTATGTATGGCTGTTTAAAATATCTTTGTACACCAGATACACCTTTATACAGTCCTCCAACTGTTTCCTTAATTTTCTAAAATTACAAGTATAACACAGTATGTGTACAATGTTTAAAGCAATGGGTTCTTGATCATGCACTACTAGCAACAAATAAAATTACTGGGTTTTTTTTTTTTAACTTTTATTTAATAAATATAAATTTCCAAAGTACAGCTTTTGGGTTACAGTGGCTTCCCCCCCCCCCCCATAACTTCCCTCCCACCTACAATTGCTGTTTTTAAACATTGAGTAGTGTTACTATTAAGTATATTATGTTTGCCACCTTGTGAACTAAAGAAAATGCATTTTAAGTTGTCTTTTCAGATTATGATCACACTTACCTTTATATAATTACAGATTTATGTACATGTGATTTATCAGGTACTCTTTAGCAAATAATTCTTATTGCTATGTGCCAGTCTGTTATCCTTCATTTGCATCCCCCAACACCTTCTTGTCCATTCATATTCCACTCTTCTGTGCTCTAGAAAGCAGACACCTGTATCATCATTGGCTTTCTCTCTGGCTTCTAGTTGAATGCAGCAAATGGGAGGTACCATCAGGATTTGGGGGGTAGGGGCTCAGGAAAGAGAGGTCTGTCTTCCCTACTTTTTCCTTCATACAAAAGGTAGAGCAGTAGCCATATCCCACACCTGTAGCTTCTGTTGGGCAGAATATCCCAGCTCTTAATTTTTCCAGTTATACTATTTCATCACTCTACCACTTCTGGCCTGGAGCCATAACAGCTTCCTGCCATTAGGAATCCCTGGGCGTCTTTGAAATCTGTGTTCCTTCAACTTTCTCTGTACCTCTATAATCCTACTATTAAATTCATTTGTTCTGATTGTGGCTTCTGTTTCTTACCAGATTGTTTGCTGTTTCATGCTCAACTCAGAACAATAAGCTCAGTAGGAAGAAATATTTTTTTTCTGTTCTGTTTTTAACATCTGTCCTTCAGTACTTACCCTGGATGGAGCCTGTCTAAATTAAAATGTATAGAATAAGGTTTTCAAGGTTTGCACATGTTGCAGCACATGACAGTTCATTCTTTTTTATAACTGAGTAATAATCTTACACATTTATGCCACAGTTTATGAGCTTTTGGTTGCTTCAGCTATTGGCTATTAGAAATGTTACCATAAACATCATATACAAGTTTTTGTGTAAACCTAAGTTTTCAGTTCTTTTGGTATATTCCTAAAAGTAGAACTGTTGAGTCACATGGTAGCATGTGACTTTTCCATAGTAGTTATACATTACACTCCACAGCAGTGTATGAGGGTTCTCTAATTTCTCGCCTTCTCTTCTCAAACTTATTTTTTTTTTTTAATGATGGCCTTCCTACTGGGGAGCAAGTGATATATCTTGTTTCTGGAGTTTGCATTTCTTTAATTACGATTATATCTTTTCGGGTGCTTATTTGCCATTTGAATACCCTCTTTGGAGAAATGTCATAATTTTTTTTTTTTAAAGATTTATTTATTTGAGAGGCAGAGTTAGAGTGGAGGTAGGGAGGTCTTCCATCCACTGGTTCACTCTCCAAATGGCCACAACTTCTGGGGCTGAGCATTCCAGAGCCAGGAGCTTCCTCTGGTTCTTTCATTTGGGTGCAGGGGCCCAAGGACTTGGGCCATCTGCTGCTGCTTTCCGAGGCCAGAGCAGAGTGCTGGATTGGAAGAGGAGCAGCCAGAACTTGAACTGGCACCCATATGGGATGCTAGTGCTGCAGGCAGAAACTTAGCCCAATATACCACACACAGCACCGGCCCCAAAATGTCATAATTTTTGCCTACTTTTTCTGTACATTTTTATTTGGGTTGTCTTATTTTTTGTTTATTTGTGAGTTCTTTGTATATTGTGTTAGTAGGCCATTTTTTAAGATTTTCTTTATATCTGTTTGATCCATTTTAGCTAATTTTGTATGTGCTATATAGGTACCTAGTTGTACTGGCATCACTTTGTTGGAAAGACTGTTCTTTCTCCACTGGAATCCCTTTGATACTTAATATTGATTGAATTGTGCACCACACCCTCTGCCACTCAAAAGATATGTTGAAAATTTGGCTGTTGCAGATATGATTAAGATGAAATAATACTGGGGTTGGATGGGCTTCTAACCCAGGATGGCTGGTGTCCCTAAAAGATAACCATGTGAAGACATTACCATGTGATTAAGAAGATATTGTAATCAATGAAGTTGCAAATCAAGGAATGCTGTAGTTAGCCTGGGAAACTACAAGCCAGAAGAGAGGATATTTTTACATACTCATAGCTCACTGAAACTTTGATTTCAGACATATAATCCTTAGAAATATGACACAATACATTTCTGTTTTAAGCCACATAGTCTTGCCACTGTATTAGTCTTAAGAAAAGCTTGTGGGAAAATGGGATTAAAAAGTAAGTTATTTTGGTGTAAAAAAATTGAATCTGTACATAGTCTTTTCAGAATCAACATTTTCCATGCACTTATTTTAGCACCTGAGTTTATACACTATTTGATGTTGGTTGCTGTTTTCATTGTATTTATTGTTTTGTGTTTGCTACCCTTTTCTTGTTATTATTTGCCTTTTCCTTAAATATTTTTAGTGCCCTGTTTTAAATTCAAGATTTTAATGCAAATGTTATTGTTATTAACAATAAGTACTGACCTTAAATGTTTAAACATTTCTGTAGCGATTATCAGAGCAAGAAGAATATCTAAATGTCCAAGTTAAGGAACTTGAAGCTAATGTACTTGCTACAGCCCCTGACAAAAAAAAGCAGAAATTGCTTGAAGAAAATGTTAGTGTGTTTAAAAGAGGTATGTGTAGAAATGTATTTTTTTTTAATTATCAAGCAAAAGTATTGGAAGTGTGCAGTGTTTAAGATAGCAATTTATAATTGCATAAATATATTTTGTGCAAGTCATTGTACTGACTTTTATGCTTCTGTTAATTCTCATAAGCCTATAAAGTCTTTACTGTTCATAGCTTAATTTGACAAACAAGGAAACTGGGGCATGGAGTGGTTTATATAATTTACCTAAGGTAGCAGTATAGGAATAGGTAATTCAAGATAGAAATATTCTGACTCTAGAACACATTCTGGCTTTTTGCTTTTTTTCTGAGATGGCCTATTTGAAGGGCAGAATTACAGAGAGGTAGAGGCAAAAGCAGAGAGAGAAATCTTCTGTCTGCTGGTTCACTCACTCCCCAAATGGCCACAGTAGCCGGGACTCTGCCAGACCGAGGCCAGGAGCCCAGAACTTCTTCCAGGTCTCCCACATAGGTGCAGGGGCCCAAGCACTTAGGGCATCTTCCACTGCTTTCCGAGGCACATCAGCAGGGAGCTGGACCAGAAGTGAAGCAACCAGGACTCAACCTATGGGATGTGTGGACACCACAGGCCATGGCTTAACCTGGTATCCCATAGCACCGGTCCCTGGTACCCATTCTCTTAGTCCTCCCTAATCCTCACAAGAAATCTTCAGGTAGTAGTTATTTGTAGGTGCAAAAAACTGAGAACTTGGAGAAACTAAACCACTCAAGAGCACTCAGAAAATAAATGATATGCACATGAGGGAAAACAATACTTTCTAGAAAACAGACAAAACTTTTTTTTCCTTCCAAGACTTTTCTTGTGCACTTAAATAGACTCTTTATAGCAAGAAAGGCCCACAGGTAGAATTGGTTTTGTAGCCTTAATTGAAGTCTCCTGATCATGCACTGGGGCAACCCGCTTCTCTTTTCCATATTAGTCCGATTAAATGTAGTTGTGGAGTTTACCATAGAAGAGGAGATGTTAGGCTTTGTCAGACTCCCTCCAGGTTTAGAACCTCTTGGGTGCTGGCCCCGGCCAAAACAGCCCTCAGATGGCCAGAAAGCATGGAGTTGGGCCAAATGTGGGAACCAAGAACTAATTTCTCTCATGGATGGCAGGAAATTAATCACTTGAACCAACACTGGTCCCAGGGTCTACAATACAAGAAGCTGGAGTCAGGGTCCAGAGCTGGAAATCAAACCCAGGTACTCACTCCAGTGTGGGACACAGGCATCTTAACTAGTGTGTTGTGTTGATAGGTTCAATGTCTTTAGACGTGGGTTTTCTGTTTGGGGGTTTTGGTTTTTTGTTGCTGTTTTTGTTAATTATTTGGAAAGATAGGGAGAGCTCCCATACACTGATTGACTGACAACCCAAATGCCTGCAATGTTTGGGCCAGGCCAAAGTCACAAGCCAGTCTGAGTGACACATGGGTGACAGAGAACCAACAACTTGAAACATCAGCTGCTGCTTCCCACAGTGCACATTAGCAGGAAATTAGGAACAGAGCCATAACTTGAACCCAGGCAACCCACTATGGGATGTAGGCAACTTCTTAACCCCTACTCCAAACATAAGTATTCCAAATAGCTTGAGTTCCTCACCTTTTTCCTATCTTTCATTCTTCCTGTATTGTATGGTGATCAAGATTTAACTGTGCGTGACAGTCCACTCTGAATGTAAATAGGATTTATGCATGCATGTATTACCTACCAGTGTATTAGAATGTTAACATAATTGTTGCCATAGCTAAGGAAAGAATCTCAAGATTGAACATTCAGGAATAATTTCCGGGGCCCGGAGCTGTGGCATAACAGGTTAGGCTGCTGCCTATGATGTTGACATCCCATATGGGTGCCATTTTCAATCCCAACTGCTCCACTTTGATCTAACTCCTTATTCATGGCCTAGGAAAGTAGCAGAAGATGGCCCAAGTGCTTGGGTCCCTGCCACCCACGTGGAAGACTTGGAAAAATCTCCTGACTTCTTGCTTCAGCCTGGCCCAGCACCGACTGTTGTCACCATCTGAGGAGTGAACTAGCACATGGAAGATCCCTCTTTCTCTCTGCAACTTCAAATAAATAAGTTAAAAAAAAAAAAAAAACTACTCTGCAGAAACTACTCTGCAGAACCTTCCCAGCAGAGTGTCTTCTAAATTTTGAAAAGTAATCTCTCAAATTGGGAAGATGCCACCACAACTACCAACAGCCCAAGCACTACATGTACTGTAATCCATACCATTAAAGTTCATGCCACTGCCTATCAATACTCATCAAGCTGTTGACACCAGAACTTTTAACTGCATCACAGAAAATCCATTTTTCTGTGTGACTGCCTGTGAGCAGAAACATACCCAATTTATCACTTAGATCTTCCAATTTATGTATGTGCTTTTGATTGAATGGACCAAAGTTATGCCTAGGTTTTAGCTACACAGGACGCTGGGAAAGTGTTAGCTCCCTCCTATGCCCTATTTGAAAGGCAGAGTGAAAGAGAAGGAGAAACAGTTTCTAACCACTGGGTCCTTCTCCAAATGCCTGTTATAGCTAGGGCTGAGTCAGGTAGAATGCAAGAATGAGGAACTCCACCTGGGTTTCTCAAATGGGTGGCAGGAGCCCACATAAATTGAAAGGGTCTTTGAAAAGAAACAGAGTGTGACATCGTTGAGAAATAACTGTTCACAGCTGAGCCAGAGGATTTAACCGTTGTTATAACATTACTTACTTTGAAGTAAGGTGTTCTATTTTTGAAGGTATTTTTCCCCCAATGACATGTTTGACATGATGATGCTCATTAGCATAGAAACAAATTAAGTTCTTCTATTTTAATTTTCAGAATATGATGATGTGGCTGAGAAAGCTGGTACTGTAGAAGCTGAGGTTAAGCGATTACACAGTATCATTGTAGAAATCAATAACCATAAACTCAAGGCCCAACAAGACAAACTTGATAAAATAAATAAGCAGTTAGATGAATGTGCTTCTGCTATTACAAAAGCCCAGGTAGCAATCAAGACGGCTGACAGGTAAAGTATGCATGCTATCCTGACTTTCCATACCTTACCTCTACACTGCAAAAGGGGTTAATAATTAAGTTAAATGTTTCATTAAATGTTTGTTAGTGACCTTATCTGATATGCTATTATCTAATAGGACTTTAGCAAGAGAAAAATGGAGCATTTTTACATCAGTTCCTCAGGTTAGATGATAGATTATATGAGGAAGTTTCCTTCCTATTGAGTTTAAGAGAATATAGTTCTCATTTCACAAGTTTGCATAACATAAAAATCAATGAAAAAAGGGTTTACTAAATCCTAATTTTTAAAATGCCACACTAAATGTTGTGAGAAGTTCTTCAGATTCTCAGAAGTAGTGTAACAAGTCTCATTTTTAATGTCATTTAGAAATCTTAAAAAAGCACAAGAATCCGTCATTCGTACAGAGAAAGAAATAAAAGATACTGAGAAAGAAGTAGAAGACCTAACAGCAGAGCTAAAAAGTCTTGAGGATAAAGCAACAGAGGTCATCAAAAATACTAATACTGCAGAGGTAACACTTGTTTTTGTATTGGAAAGCGGAAGGGATGATATTTGAAGCAATTTAGAGTTTTATGTATCACTGCCACAAAATATGCTAATCCCAAAACAGGGTGGGGGGACATTTTGTAACTAAACTATACAACAAAAATAGGATAACTCTTCAAACTTTTATGAAAAAGTCATGAAGTTGGGAAGATTGTAACTGTAGCAGTTCTTGCTTTTTTAGGAGTCCTTACCTGAGATCCAGAAAGAACATCGTAATCTACTTCAAGAACTGAAAGTTATTCAAGAAAATGAACATGCTCTTCAAAAAGATGCACTTAGTATTAAGTTGAAACTTGAGCAAATAGATGGCCACATTGCTGAACATAATTCTAAAATAAAATATTGGCAAAAAGAGGTAAGCTTTTCACCATTTTATAAATTTTAATTTTAAACATTCATTTTGCTTTGAGCTTTGTTCTTAAGTTTTTAGTTTTGGAAGATTTGTTTTAAAGAGTAAGTTGCAGTAAAATGCCTTCTCCAAATTGAACTTTTTTTTTAGATTTCAAAAATATCACTGCATCCCATAGAAGATAATCCTGTTGAAGAGGTTTCAGTTTTGAGCCCTAAAGACCTTGAGGCAATCAAGAATCCAGATTCCATAACCAATCAGATTGCACTTTTGGAAGCCCAGTGTCATGAAATGAAACCAAACCTTGGTGCCATTGCAGAATATAAAAAGAAGGTATAGATGAAGTGTTTATTAGCTATAATAGAAATCCTTACTAGTCTTGGCCTCAATTGTGACCTTTAATTTTATAAGTCTAGGTAATGCAACTTCTCATTTCAGATGTATATCTGAATTGATTTTTCTCACGGTAATGTTCACAGGAAGAATTATATTTGCAACGGGTAGCAGAATTGGACAAAATTACTTATGAAAGAGATAATTTTAGACAAGCATATGAAGATCTGCGGAAACAAAGGCTAAATGAATTTATGGCAGGCTTTTATATAATAACAAATAAATTAAAAGAAAATTATCAGATGCTTACCTTGGGAGGGGATGCTGAACTGGAGCTTGTGGACAGCTTGGATCCTTTCTCTGAAGGAATCATGTTCAGGTTTGTAATTATGAATTTTGATTACCACTGTTACTTATATTTCCAAAAGTTTATAGAAATATTAGGGGAAAATGCAGATTTCAATTTGTTTCTATCAAAGTGAACTTTTAATTCTTTTCCAAAAAATTTTCAAAGTATTCTCATTTGTCATTTGTGGTGGATATGAAGGTTCAGTCTACAACTTGTTTTATAAATTCCAGTTTGTTTATGCTGGTAGTTAACAGTGAACATTATGAACAGACGGAAGACAGTTTCTATAAATGTTTAAGTTTTTAAGCTATTTCAGTGTAAAAAATACTATAGGAAGTACGCATTTTTTTGGCATGTAGTAGTTGTATGTGTTCATGGGTACAGTGTGGTATTGCAGTACCTCTATACAGTGTCTAATCAGATCAGGTAATTGGCATATCTGTCACCTTGGACTATTTGTGTGTGAAGCAGTTTAGAGATTCTCAAGGAGTAAGCTGATAGCAGTCAGTCATTAACTTTATAGCTTTATAACTGAGATTTTCTTAATTATTTCAGTGTTCGACCACCTAAGAAAAGTTGGAAGAAGATCTTCAACCTTTCCGGAGGAGAGAAAACACTTAGTTCTTTGGCTTTAGTATTTGCTCTTCATCATTACAAACCCACTCCCCTTTACTTCATGGATGAAATTGATGCAGCCCTTGATTTTAAAAATGTGTCCATTGTTGCATTTTATATATATGTAAGTAGTCATTTATGGATTTTTCATTCCATAAATTTTATGGGTCCCCTAAACATAACACATGAAATTCCTCATTTCTTACTATTGAGCTTTTTTTCCTATTCTTTTTGTCCTCTGTCAATGGAGAACAAAAATCTATTTGAACTGAATATTTGCATTTTAAGAGATGTATAAAATACAAATTGGTACAAATTAGTAACAGAATCACAGTTAGAATCCCAGGTCTCCTTCCTAGAGGGTCCCTCCCAACACCATCCCCCACCCCGCCTCAGTTAGAGCACTTTCAGGCATTCATGCTTCAAAAAAATAATTCCTCTCAAATACACTTTTGTTAAAATTATCAATGCCATCATTCCTGTTTGGGCAATAAATTCCAATTGATAAGTAACAAAGAATATTTGAGGGAGGTAAGGCTTATATTTTATTACGTGATTTCCTCTGTTACTACTTAAAGTTTCTAAATTATTCTTTCTTTAGGAACAAACAAAAAATGCCCAGTTCATAATAATTTCTCTTCGAAACAACATGTTTGAGATTTCGGATAGACTTATTGGAATTTACAAGACATACAATATTACAAAAAGTGTTGCTGTCAACCCAAAAGAAATTGCATCTAAAGGACTGTGTTAAATTTATTCATACTGAAGACTTCAAATCAAGTTGGTATACATTCAGTGTGTAACTGATTTTCTATATGTAATGAATTGTATATAAACTGCATCATACATTTGTTTTATTAAATAAAATCTCTGTACATGCTTCTCAGTGATGTATGAAGAGGTTTTTGTTGTTTTTGAAAGGCAGAGAGACACAGCGCTCACTCCCCAAATGCTTGGAAGCCAGGAATTCAATCCAGGACTCCCATATGGAGTTGCACATTGGCAGGAAGCTGGAACTGGGAGAACTAGGAACTTGAACCCAGGCACTTTGATGTGGGATACAGGTGTCTTAACCTATGCCAAACGCACATGACTTCGAATACTACCACCACCTTTTTAAAACTTTATTTGAAATGCAGAATAAAAGTGAGTTTAGGTGGCAGACTGAGAAAATTAACATGCCTGGTGTGTCAGGTGAATTTATCTTTACTCCAAGTTGCTAACAGCAGAGTTCAAAGTGTATTATTTGAGGCACAGTAAAATTACAAACATGCTGTCAGTCACTATCCTTACTATATAAAGAATGGGACAGTTTTTTATAAAACCTTTATTATGAATTGATAGGCTAAGAATTTAGATAGATACTTGGTATGTCGGACCATTTAACATTTGCAAGAGCTCCACTAAACCCAGTGTGTCATCATGACTAGGCTAAATGACAAGTCAAAAATATCCCACTGTACATACCTCACTAAAAATGTATCAGAATTAAAAATTGTTAATAATAAATGGAAACTGGTATGTCTTGAGTGCGGTGCTGTCAGAGGTTTTTATACATTTGTAATGGCTCAAGAATCACCCTACTAGAAATAAGAATTGCAATAACTAAGTTTATGTATCATTCAGTGGACCACTTTTAGGTATGAAAAATCAAAGTTTGGGGCCAGCATTGTGGCAAAGTAGGTTAAACTGCCATTACAACGCTGACATCCTACAGGTTCGAATCCCAGCTGCTCCACTTCTGATCCAGTTCCCTGTTAATATGCATGGGAAAGCAGAAGATGGCCCAAGTGCTTGGGCCCCTGAACCCACGTGGGAGATCTGGATGAAGCTTATGGCTTCAGTCTGGCCCAGCCTTCCCTAGCCATTGCAGCGATTTGGGGAGTAAACCAGCAGACAGAAGATTTCTCTCTACCTCTGCCTCCCTATAATTCCACCTTTCAAAATAATCTTTGAAAAAGAAGCCCAGGTTTGTGTTATAACCATTAAAAATGTAATTAGCACAAATTTAAAACAAGATTCATTTTAAATCAAGATATTAAAGGGGTGGGCACTGTTAAGAGTGCAGTGGATCAAGTTGTGATTCATTTTAAAGAGTTAAAATGCAAGCTGTAGGGGTCAGCGCTGTGACAAAGGGTAAAGCTGCCACCTGCAGTGCCAGCATCCCACATGGGTGCCAGTTCAAGACCAGTCCAGCTCTCTGCAATGGCCAGTGAAAGCAGATGATGGCCCAAGTGCTTGGGCCCCTGCACCTGCACGGGAGACTCAGAAGTAGCTCCTGGCTTCGGATTGGCACATTCACTAGGGCTCTGACTCTTGACTTTCAAATCTTAAAATACAAGATGTATCTAGAAGCTACATGAAAATTACAAAACCACGTTATTAAACCAGCTGCATAACTATCCTTGCACACTTAATGAAACTCATCAAGTTTTTTGTGTTTAAAACTGGCAATACAGAATGTCAAACTGAAAATGTTGGCATACTTCTGTTTTTACAGATTAATCCTAATTCGTTAATATAAGTCTTAGCCAATTCAAGTCTAATGTGACAGCATGAACTCAAAACAATGCATAAATTCGCCCCCATAGTAATTACCTGGCTAATATACATTTCATTGCTTACTAATGTTTATCCAAAAATTAAGGGCTTTTTACTACCTTAATAAATCAATGCAAATTCAACCTAATGTATTATGTATTTGTATTTCTATCATAATGGCCAAGTTTCCCCTCACTTCCAGTTGTACTCTTGCCAACACCACACGCATAATCTGATTCTGGTCATAAACTGACTTAAAACCATCATCTTAGTTGAGATCTTATCACATAAAGAGAAGTATTATAGAATTAGTATCTTGAATACAGCTATGGTTATTAATAGTTCATCCATATATAATCTGCAGGGCCAGGAATATTCCCTAATCTGACCTACAAAGTCATAGAACTAGCTAAGACTCCCAGAGAGAATACAAGAGCAGCCAACTTAGAATTTCTAGAAAGCAAACCATAATGTACTTACAGTTCCATGCATGGACACTGATCAGAAAATAGCACAAACATCACTTTGAGTCCTATTGAGGAACTGAAAGATTCTAACTTTACACATATGCTGTCATAAAGCTCAAGATGATTAAATTGCTGCTACTTTCACATAAATAAGGGAACTTCAGGCATCTTAAAACTCAAGAATGATTTAAAGATGAATACAGGTCACATGATGCCATCAAAATCAACTGATGGAATGTCACTGAAATAAATGTTTTGGTGTGATGTTTTAGATTTTAATCCAAGAATTTGACCTTAAGATCCTGCAAAACTCACACACACACACAAAAAATGATAAAACTGTAGAATATGACAAGCATTAGAGTGCTCACTGTTCCCTAACAACCCAAAAACAGATTTGGAATGTATGTGGTCAAACACGGCTAATAAGAACCTGAAACACAGTTGATGTGTGGACCAGGTACATTTGATCCAAAAAGATCTTTAAGCAAATCCCTTACCACTTTTAGATAGATACTTTGATTTTTAAACCTTTTACCATCCTTAATCAGAAACTTCAAGCACATCAAAAATAAAGGCCTATACACCTTGAGTATTTTGCCATCTTTTAATCTGAATGCTAGAAGAATTGCAAAGTTAACCAGTATAGTATATTAAAACAGTAGAAGACAATACAGATAATACAGAAGTGTTCATAAGTCACAACAGCCTTAATCTACCTCTAGCAAGTCAGTAATAGGAATAACATGAATACTAAAGTCAAGTCATTATTACATTTTATTATAGTTCTCTTTTTTAGAAAAGATTTCTTTGAAAGGCAGAATTACGGGGGGGATGGGAGGAATGGATCTTCATCCACTGGTTCACTCTCCAGGGGGCTGCAACAGCCAGGGCTGTGCTAGGCAGAAGTCAGAAGCCAGAAGATGCTTCTGGGTCTCCCACGTGGTAGCAGGGGCCCAAAGACTCAAGCCATCTTCTGCTTTCCCAAGTGCCATTAGCAGGGAACTAGATTGGAAGTGGAGCAGCTGGGATTTGAACAGGCACCCATATGAGATGCCAGCACTGCAGGTGGTGACTTAACCCAATATGCCACCAACACCAACCCCTTATTCTAGTTTTCTAATACTGACTTGACCTGAATCATGTTCCAGGTTCTGTGTCATTTCTAATATTGACATATTCTATCCAACAGAAGCACAAAGGTTTCACATTTCTATATACTGGTATTTGTTGTAACTAGTTTGGTTTGCTGTTTGTGCTACCCACTTCTCCACTTAGCAGTGCTTAGTTGCTGCTATACAGAGTAAGCCCATTTAAACAATTTTAAGTTTTCAATGAGAAACTAATTTCCAGATAAATTCCTTCAACAAGTATAAAGTGTGAGACAGTACAGTCTCTAAATCATGAAAATTCTTAGATAAACTTTGGTAAACTGATAGAGAGACTTCAGAAAAACATACTGAAGAGACTTCACTTAAAAAAGTTATTATGTGTTGGTTGAAAAAGAGTATGACTATCAATATCATAGAAATTAACGTAACTATAGCAATGTTTAAAAGTTTTAAAAGTTCAACTTCTTTTTCATCCTTTTCAGGCCAAGAACATAACATCCTTTTTGAAGAAATCTTCATTTCAGGAATTAGAATTTTATTAATTTGTCCAATTTCTGTCCTGTTCCATTCTTCCTTCAGTATTTGGCTTACTCGAGGATAGACCTCAACAGGTTGGACATCAGGGAGTGGTCTTTGTTTTAAGAGCTGCACACGTTGGCGGATATCATCAACTTGCTCAAGAAATTTAAGTGGAGACTCTTCTTGTAAAGATGTTGTCAGTGCCACCAGTTCAAGCTGTTGCTCTCTTATTTCTTTCATTCTTTCAATTTGTGGAGTATATTCTTGATTAATCAGATTGCCAACATCACAGAGAGCAGTTAGGAAAGTTTTTTTTTTCTGTTCTATTGTATCACTAAGTTCATTAAAATACTGGAGAACAACTTCCTTATCACCTTGGACCATTTTCTCAGAAAGAGATTTTTGTTCTTCCAGCTTTTCAATAACATGAGTGAGCTCTGTCCAGTATGTGTCAGTTAACTGTTTAAGCAGTTTCTGAGGTGTGTCCTTTTCTTTCAGATAGGCACTTTGAAGGTCATCAATGGGATGACCATGATGTTGACCTATAGTAAGGCAATGACCACAAACTAATTTTTTATCTAGTAGACAATAAACATTTAATGGTTGCCTATAATGTTCAGGGCAGGTGACAATATCTGGATGGTCTTCTTGCTGATACTTTTCAATAATGGCCATTAATGCAAAATTAACAGGTAAAGATTCAATACCAGTAGGAGCAATTTCAATAATACTTCTGCAGTTAGGACACTTGAGTGGAATTCGTAAAGGTCTCCATATATAAAAGTTACCAGATGCCTGAAGAACATTTTCCAAACAATTTTTACAAAATGTGTGAGAGCATGGTAGTACTCGAGGATCTTCAAAAATACTGTAACAAATGGGACATGTTAACTCGTCCTCAAAATTGTGCATTTCCTGTTAAGAGAAACAAGTACTTTAAGTCTACATATAACAAAGATTTCTGCACCTTATAGAAAGATTTAGGCATTAACTTTAAATTGTTAATATACTGTACTTCTTATTTAAAAGAGAACTTCTATAAATATACTCACCAAGATTTTATTAAATGAAGCTTCCTCAATAATTACTAATATATAATATTGAATAAATGCTCATTTAAGAGTTTCTTATTTGTAGTAAAAATCAGCCCAAGCAAAACAATTCCCATTAATTTGTAATAAAATGCTTCAAATTAAAGTTATTTGTAACGGTGAATAAGTAAAATCCAAAGAGTTGCTGAAGTCCACTAACAATCACAACTATTCTGTGCAACTTTTAATTAAGATGCTAAAATCAAAATTGCACAAATTACATAAAGGTATTCTTATAAAAGACAGCATTACAAGTCAGACTTCACAAAATTTAACTTATTCATTCAAAAAAAGGAAGCACTCCTAAGGTGGTCTCACTCACAGTTTCTAAAGCAAATTATTAAATGTCACTAGTAATTATTGCATTTCTTAGCTTCTTGAGTTGCAGTAGTATGCTTAAAATCCAGGATCAGCAAGTATAGTATTTGTTCATTATTTGAGAGGCTAGCGACAAGACAAGAAAGCGATCCCATCCTCTGGTTTACTCCCGAAATGACCACAGTGAGCTGGGAGCCAGGAACTCAATTCAGTGGCAGGGACCCAACCACTTAGTTAACTATCATCACTGCTTCCCAGGATGTCAACAGGAAGCTAGAATCAAGAGCAGACTGGGACTTCAACCCAGTCATTCCCCAAATGGGACGCAAGTATGCCAAGCACACCTTAACTGCTAGGCTAAATGCCTAAGTGTGATTTTCTTTATTTTTTAAAGATCTGTTATTCATTCAAAAGGCACAGTGTGTATGTGTGTGTGGGGGGGGGGGGGGGGTCAACATAAAGAAAGAGAGTATCTTCCATCTACTGAGTACCCAAATGGCCACAATGACCTGGGCCAGGTCAATGACCAGAAGCCAGGAAATGTTTCCATGTCTCCTACAAGGGTATACAGGGTATTGCAGCTAAAGTGCTGCCTGCGATGTTGGTATCTCATATGGGCACTTGTTCATGTCCCAGCTGCTGCACTTCTGATCCAGTTCCCTGTTAACGGCCTGGAAAGCAGCGTAAGATGACCCACAGTCCTCAGCTCTGTCCTATCCTGGATGCAGGAACCTCAATTTACATCAAAGAACCTTCAACAAAATACCCCAGTGCTATCCATGTATAATGGTTACTAAATTCTTTATAAAACTTTTAAGGTTGAAGTTTGTGAAGAAAGCAGCAAAAAATAAGAATATGCTTTCAATAAATAGAAAACCTCTTCAGGACCCCCCCCCCGCCCCCCCCCCCCAGTTCTTGGCTCCCTTTCTCTGCCATCTGCCAAATTTATCTTTCAAGTCTCAATTTGAGCCTGCCTCTTCCTCAGATTAGGTCTTGTTATTCTCACTACACAATGCTCTTTCACTTCATAGCACTTAATGGGATTTTACTTAAAAGAATGTGGCAACACTTCTGTAAATTTCCTGTAAATGTAAGAATTGTGTATTGCTATGATTATACTCCTATAATCTAAACACAGAACATATTGTAGGGGCTGGCACTATGGTACAGTGGGTTAAAGCCCTGGCCTGAAGCACTGGTTCCAGTCCCAGCTGTTCCTCTTATGATCCAGCTCTCTGCAATGGCCTGGGAAAACAGTAGAAGATGGTCCAAGTCCTTGGGCGCCTGCACCCATGTGGGAGACCTGGAGGAGGCTCAAGGCTCCTGGCTTTGGATCGGTGCAGCTCTGGCCACTGCAGCCAATTGGGGAGTAAACCAGTGGATGGAAGACCTCTCTCTCAGTCTCTACTTCTCTCTGTAACTCTTTCAAATCAATAAAATAAATCTTAAAAAAAAAAAAAAAAAACAACAACATTGTAGACATTCACTCCATGAACAACTATCGCTTAAGATCAGTGTGAATACATATCTTGGGTGTTTTTGTTTCTTATTTTTAAAAAACAAAATCTGTACTTTGCATAGAAAAGGCTGTAACAGGAGAGTCCACCATTAAATACTCCATTTAGATTGACCAGAGATCCAAGACGTGTCACATGGAGGCTAAGCTTGAACTGTGAAACATTCCTGCAAACTAAAGGAATTGTGCAACAGTACAGATGACATTCACTGCAGTAAAATTCAAGTGAATGCATGTTGGAAAGACATATATACAACTTTAGCCTACATCTCTACAAAACATTCTAAAGTCATGCAAACACAAGAAAAATATGTGGGGCTGATGCTATGGCACAGTAGGTTAAGCTATGATGCCGGCATCCCATAGTGAGCATCATTTCAAGTCCCGGCTACTCCACTTCCAATCCAGCAACTTGTTAATATGCCTGGGAAAGCCAGGGAGTCAGCCAAGTCTTGTTTGTTACATAACAGTAGATAACCAAAATATTTCCAAAGTAACAAAGAATGCTAAAAAAAACAACACAGTGATGTCTACAAGGTCAAGAAGGGAAAGGATATAGCCTGAGAATTCAGTACTCAGCCAAAACATTAGTCATGTGAAACCACAAACATTCTTAGCAAAAATCTAAAGGGTTAAAAAAAAATTTAGCAGTGCAGAGCTGACATCATATATTTTCAAAAACAAAAAAGGATTACAGAGTGAAGATTTGACTAAAAAAAAGTTACAAAATAAAGCTAGGAAAGGCATAATGAACTTAAAAATTTGGAATTTAGAAATCCAAGAGCTGGTTCTTTAAATAAATAAATTAGCCATTAGTTAACTGTGATGGGCAATCTCTAAAATGACTCTCAGTGACAACCTCTACCCTCCTGGGTATTTTAATCACCTTTCCCCTTGATTGTGGATTGGACCAGGACTTCCTTCCAACACACAAAATATAGAAGGGACAGGATATTACTTCCCATTTTTATAATTAAAGAACCCTGGGTTCTGTCTGGAGTGCTGTATTTTTCCCTCTCCCTTCTCTCCTCTCCCCTCTCCCTCTCTCTTTGAGGGAAGCAAGCTACCACGTTGTTGAACACTAAGGTCCACTTGGTATAGTGAAAACCTAAGGCTCTTAAGGCTAACATCCCATAAGAAATTAAGTGAGCTTGGAAGCGTATACTGCAGCCTAAGCCAAAGTCTACTGCAAACTCAGAGGAGACTGAGCCTGAGAAACTGAGGGAAGCTGCTCCTAAATTCCTGACCTACAGAAACTATGTTTCAATATTGTTTTCATTGGCTATGTTCGAGGATAATTTGTTATGCAGCAATACATAAATATATTTTCTTAATCAATAGGGAAAAGGAAGACAAATGTACCAAGTTAGTGAGAAGAACAGGAAATAACCCAAATACAGAAAAAGCCAAAATTAGAGAATATCTTGCATAATTCTATCCTAATACATTTGAAAATCTGCAAGAAATGAATTATTCTCTAAGTCAATTCAAATTATCAAAATTGACCCATAAAATAAAAAGCAAACAAACTAGAAGAGTGCATGATGCTACTCTGAAAAAAGGAGAGGCAAGCATCTCTGAAAATTTCTTTAAAATGATCAACAATTTCTTGTTCAATTGTTCCAGAATACAGTTAGTTAACAAACTGCTCTGAAGACAATGACATGATTCTAAAACCTACAAGAGACAGTACAAACCAAAAATAGAGTAATTTCAAAAATGGACACTGAACTATAACCCTAAATACTGTCTAGTGCTTATAGAGTTTCAGTTTGGGAAGATGCAAAATTTCCGAAGAAAAGTGCTGGTGAGACTTAGAAAACAATACAAATATATTTAATGCTACTGAACTATATACTCAAAATAGTAAATTTTCAATTACTTTAAGTTCTATTTTAACATAAAAAAACAAAAAAATCGTTTAAAAAGCAAAAAAGTGGGGCCAGCACTGTGGCACAGCAGGTATGGTAGCCACCAATGGCACTGGCATCCCTTATGGGCGCCATTTCCTGGCTGCTCAATTTCTAATCCAGCTCCCTGCTGATGGCATGGGAAAGCAGAAGAAGATGGCCCAAGTGCTTGGGCCCCTGCACCATCTTGGGAATCCCAGAGGAAGCTCCTGGCTCAGCCCCAGCCATTGCAGCCATTTGGGGAATGAACCAGTGGATGGAAGACCACTCTCTGTTTTTCTTTGTAACTACACCTCTCAAGTAAATAAATAAATCTAAAAAAAAAAAAGAAAGAAAAAAAAAATGGGGCCAGCACTGTGTCATAGCATATAAAGCCACCACCTGCAGTGCCAACATCCCATTTGAGCCCCAGCTGCTCTACTTCCAATCCAGCTCCCTACTAATGTGCCTGGGAAAATCAGCAGCAGATGAACCAAGTCCTTGAGCCCCTGCACCACATGGGAGAACAGGAAGAAGCTCCTGGTTCCTAGCTTCGGATAAGCCCAGCTCCAGCTGTGTGGCCATATGAGGAGTAAACCAGCAGATAGAAGATGTCTCTCTTTCGAATAAATAATAGAACTTAGGGGAAAAAAAGCAAAAAAGCAAAATAAATTATCTCTATAAAATGTATTTCCCTCCATGAATACTAAAAACTCAAAAAGTGGTATTGAACTCAAAGGGTTTTTGTTTCCCTTGTAAAAGTCACCAAGAAATATGTATATGGCGATGGGGTTGGGGGGCACTTCTCAGAAAGAAACCTAAGGCTAAGCTATCTACTTACAAGTTATTTCACAAATTTCTTGTGTCAAAAACAAACATATTTCTGATTTTCCAAACTTTTTATGAAGTCTTTCCCCAGAAGGCCAATTTCTGATAGAGCATATTATGTAATAGAGATGATGGTAATAGACAATGGGACATTAAGCAGTATCAAAAGTCTTGGGGTAGGCTTCAGCCCAGCAGGTGTAGACACCAGTTAGGACACTCATGTCCCATACTGGAGCCCCAGAAATGGAGCCCTGGCTCGGCTCTCAATTCCAGCTTCCCGAGGATGCGGACTCCGGGAAGCAGCAGGTGATGGCTCAGGTAACTGGCCGCTGCCAGCCACGTGGTGCACCTGGACTGAGTTCTCAGTTCCTGGTTTCAGTTCAGCGTCTGGCTTCAGCCTGGCCCACTGTGGGCCCTTACAGCCATTTGGAGAGTGAACCAGGAGATAAGAGTGCTCTCTCTCTTTCTCTCTGCTTCTCAAATATTTTTTTAAATGTTATCATTACCCATTCTCCTACATACGCTATTTCTTTTTTTTTTTTGACAGGCAGAGTGGACAGTGAGAGAGAGAGACAGAGAGAAAGGTCTTCCTTTGCCGTTGGTTCACCCTCCAATGGCTGCTGCGGCCGGCGCACCACGCTCATCCGATGGCAGGAGCCAGGCGCTAGGTGCTTTTTCCTGGTCTCCCATGGGGTGCAGGGCCCAAGCACTTGGGCCATCCTCCACTGCACTCCCGGGCCACAGCAGAGGGCTGGCCTGGAAGAGGGGCAACCGGGACAGAATCCGGCGCCCCGACCGGGACTAGAACCCGGTGTGCTAGCGCCGCAAGGCGGATGATTAGCCTGTTGAGCCACGGCGCCGGCCCATACGCTATTTCTTAATTCACTAATGTTTTACTGCCTTCCATCTCTAAACAAGAATGATTATAACACATTCAATACATTTTACAGCCTCTGAAAGTAAATGATATTTACCACATTAGAGTTAGATGACTTGCCCTAGACTTCTAGTGAGTCAACAGTAAGCCTGGGAAAATTCAAGTGGTGCCACCACCAAAGTGCAGTTCATTACAAGTAGGGGCCAGCGCTGTGGCATATAACAGATAAAACTGCCGCCTGCAGTGCTGGCATCCCATATAGCTGCTGGTTCGAGTCCCAGCTGCTCCACTTCCGATCCAGCTCCCTGCTAATGGCCTAGGAGAGCAGTAGAAGCCCCTACACCTGAATGGGAGAGCCGGAAGAAGCTCCAGGCTCCTGGCTTCGGATCGGCCCAGCTCTGGCCATTGCAGCCATTTGGGGAGTGAACCAGCAGATGGAAGAGCCCTGTCTTTCTCTCCCTCTGCCTCTCTGTAACTCAAATAAATAAATGAATCTTAAGAGAAAAGAAAAGAAACATGACAGCTGCAGCCAGCACTGGGGAGTAAGGGGTAAAACTGAGAGCTGTGATGCCAGCATCCCACATGGGCGCAGGTTTAATTCCCCGCTGCTCCACTGTAACCCAGCTCCCTGCTAATGAGCCTGGGAAAGCAGTGGAAAATGACCCGCATCCTTGGGCCCTTGCACCCACGTCAGAGACCTGGAGGAAGCTCCTGGTTCCTGGCTTCTGTCCAGCCCAGCCTTGGCCTTTCTGGCCATTTGGGGAGTGAGCCAGCAGATGGAAAATCTCTCTCTCCCTCTCTCTGTAACTCTGCCTTTCAAATAAATAAATCTTAAAAACAAAACAATTACAGCTCTACCACTTATATACATAAGACAAAACGTTTAAAAATATCTTCGTCTCATGCAAATATGCAAAAATAATGAAGCATTATAATAATGCTTTCAAATTAAAAAAAAATTATGGTCAGAACTGATGTTAACTCTGCCCATTTTTTTTTTTTCATTTCTTTGATACCAACCTACTTCCCCAAACTAAAAGAGTATTAATACAATTTAACCAGGAATTGACATGAGAAGTTTTTAATTCTTATGTTTTTCAAAGTGAGAATATACTTCATAGAGAACATTCAGCAACATATTTGCTGAAAGGCAATGTCAAAACTAATATCACCTAAAAATCAAAATTTCACCTTCCCTGATTAGTTAAATGAGGGTACTTTCCTTGGAAAAAAGGAGCTACTTTACTCTAAAAAAGAATGTAGAGCAATATGTAAATGCACAATTCCTGAAAAAGCATCCAAATAAATGCAATTTGCAAGTCTATGTACACCACTGCTTGTGTACTGCGATATACAGATCCTTGTAAAACTTCTTAAAGCATATACAAGAGCTAGCAGTCACTATCTTAAGAGTAATTTATATTTTATGCTCCTTTGCTAATATGGTCAGAATTGCAAGCATCATCAACATACATTTTTTTCAAGCGATTTTTAAATTCCACCTTACAACTTAAAATTTTACTGAAAACTTCCTTCACATTCAGTTCATCTCCCAGAGCTTACCTACCTTCTGGATATCCCGGTCAGCAACTTAATTGAATATACTTTATCTTCCCCAAGTTGTCCAGATGCTTTTATTCTTATTCTAAAATTGAAACAATTTTATCTTTAATGTTTTGGACTTCCTTCCTCCAAAAGTACATTAAATGTGATGTCATGGCAATGGGCAATGGCTGTTAGTTCTCCGCCTTTGATATATGCCTTCCCTGCGCGTGTGCTTTTAAGAAAACACCTGTTTGCGGGAGCCATCACTGGGGAGCCATCACTTGCTTCTTGAAAATCCTTGCAATTCTGTGATGAAGCACGACTGCCACAAAGGACCTAGTATTACAAGGACTTGGGCAATATTAACCCACAACGGTGATGACCGAGCAAACACCCGGGGCCACTGGAACCTGCAGCGAGTTCACTGGAAGGCAAGAAGCGCCCTCGAGAAAGGCTCTGCCGGCCCCAAACTGCCGGCGCAGCTCCTGCCCCCCACGCGTCAGGGCCGCTCCTCTCGCGGCTCGCGGGGGAGTCCGGGGGCAGCTCTACCGAACGCCGCTCAAAGCGGAGGCTTCGCCCCTGTGCAGCGGGCGTAACTGCATCTCCTTCTCTCACGTCCCGCGAGGGTCTCGCACAAAATGGCAGTGGGTGCGCTTCCCTCCGGGAAGGCTGCGGAGCCGTCTCCAGGCCTCCCTCCCTCCCAGGGCGCCTCGGCGGGACCGGAGGCTCGGTGGAGGCGCCCCGCTCCCCCTCACAGAAACGCAGGTCCCTGCGGGAGGGAAGGCAAAGGCACCCCAAACTCCCCTCCCGGACGAGAGGGAAGGGATGCAGGACCTAAGCCCACCCTCTCCATCACCAACCCCCCGCCACGCCCGGCCGCACACACTCGGGACAGACGGCAAAGGGCACGCAGCGCCGCCCGCTCGCACCCGGCAAAGGCCTTAGACTCACCGCGAGGAGACGGAGACCTCGCACCGCCGCCGCGCCGACCAGCTCTGCACGGCCTCCAGCGCACGCCGAGAGCAGCTCCGCTCCGCCGCCCGGCCCCGCCCCGAGGCCTCCAGGTGCTCCGACGGGGCGGGGCTTCGTGGAGCCGCGCGGCGCAGGCGCAGTCCCCGTGCAACATTCAACTGCGGAGCGTCCGCCAATGGGAAGGAGTGCGGAAGCGCCGTTCAAAAGTAAACGGCCGTCCGCGCTGGCGGAGGCGGAAGCGAGGGCGTGCGGCGCGCAGCCCGCGGCGGGAGCCGCCCTGTGAGCGGCGTGTCTCGGTGTGGGGCGCTTCGAGAGGCGCTGCAGGCGGGCTGCGCCCGTGGCCCCTGCCCGCGGTCCCTGGGACTGGTTGCTGCACGGAGCCCGGGGGCGCGAGGCGGCGTGCGCGCCGTGGAGCGCGCTGTTTCTCCCGTGACGCGCGGGCGAGTTTCTGCCTGCTGGAGCGTTCTGGAAGCGGCGGCGCTCGCGTCGTGGCCGGCCAAGCGCTCCTCGGCCCCGCGGTTCCTCTTGCTGGAGTGGTTGCCTCACTTAAGTTCCACACGTTCCCCTGCTTCACCAGGTTTCCTGCCTCATCGTCCTAACTAAATAGGCGTGGACTTCGAAATGTTCTCACCAAAATACACTTTTCATTACATTTTCCATGGACCACTAGTAGTCCCGTGGCTTGTATTTATATAGCTGTATTTCGAGACATTCTAGCCTGTCAACACAGTTTCCCTCTCCCGAGTATTTTGAAAAGTCATTGTATATAGTGTTGTGCCAAATAAAACTATGGATGCGGTATATACTGTGCATACTTTTATAATATGTTCCATGAACTTGTTAGCTTTTCATATATCCGTTTCCACTTTATACACCTAATTTTCTACTTAAACATTGGAGTCGTGACGCACAGCTTTTCAATTTTCTGTCTGAACTGTTAGAAATATCTTTCCATAGCAATAAACGCACTATATTATAAAATTATTTTAGGAATGTAACTGTCTTTTGGAACTGAATTGCTAACACCTGAATAAATTTTTTCACTGTTTTTTCCTCTGTCCTTCCTTATAAGGGGTATGCACGTAGCAAGAAAGCACACATGAGTTTCTTTTTTTTTTTTTAATTTATTTATTCACTTGAAAGAGTTAAACAGAGAGGAGGTCAGAGAGCGAGAGAGAGGTCTTCCATCCGATGGTTCACTCCCCAATTGGTCACAACAGCCAGAGTTGTGCCAATCCAAAGACAGGAGCCAGGAGCTTCCGGGTCTCCCACGCGGGTGCAGGGACCCAAGCACTTGGGCCATCCTCCACTGCTTTCCCAGGCCATAAGCAGAGAACTGGGTCAAGAGAGGAGCAGTTGGGTCTCAAACCAGTGCCCATATGGGATGCCAGCGCTTCAGGCCAAGGTTTTAAGCTGCTGCACCACAGCGCCAGCCCCAGCATGAGTTTTAGAACTGGTGTTGTGGAACCACCACACAAACTTGTAAATGTTGCTATAGAACCCCCAAACTTGGGTCTGCTCATCTTACACACAGAAAGCCTACCCCTGACATCAGGGAGGTGGAGGAAGTAGGTAATGTATTCAAAGCACACAGCAAGAGCAAGGAGCAGGCAGCTACTGCTTGGTTCCTGGGCACCCCATCCCAAACTTAGAAGTGAGGTGGTCGGGATTGAAGTTGGGGCTGAGCGTGCATGTGTACCTCCTGGCCAGCTTACTTCAGTGGTGCTCAGACCTTCCTTTGTTCAGTGATGCAGTTCTCTTTAGCCACTTTTTATGATGGCCAGGTGGGCTTTAATTAGTCTAGGGGTTACACATAAGTGGTAACTGTCTTCTGCCCCAGACCTGGAGTTCTAAACAAATATCTCTGGACAATACTGGCCAAGAGGGTTTTATCTACTGGAGAAGCAAATGACTGCTTGAATCCAGTAACTTGTCTAATTAGAATTAATTCTAGATTAGAATCACGTCTTCAGTTCAGTGGATTTCTTTTGGTAAAAGGACAGGCAAGGACACTCTGGGCTAAGGGAGACAGAAGAGAGGCTGGGTCCTGCCTTTAAGAGAGGCTGGGTCCTGCCTTTACATTATATTATTATTATTTACATATATATTATTATTACATTATAGAGGGTTGTTCTCACTGGCTGCTCTTTTCCAAAAGCCATGAGCCCATTGAGGGGAAAAGTTGAGTGCCCAGGGGAAGCGGAAAGAAGTGATAGCTCAAAATAGAGATGTCTGAGGGTCTGCTGGGGTGGAAGGAAAAATGTGAAAAGGAAGGACCACTTTGCGCACCTGGTTTAGAGACCCATGGGTTCCCAACCCTGCCAAAGATTTATCTAACGGTACTGGGGAGTGTGTGGGGGCAGAAAGGCAGAGGACTGCAGGGATCTATAAAATGAAGGCAGTCTCAGCAATCGTGGTCAATTTGACTCAAGTCTGTGAGCTGTGGCTCATCATGCACTTCACAGAGGGTAGTGTTGGCCTGGAAAGGTAGTACAAAATGAACACTCAAATGCGGGAGTATGTTCTTAAGATCCATAAGCCTAAAAAATAGGTACTAAGGGGGCCAGCCCTGTGGTGCAGTGGGTTAAGCTGCTGTCTTCAGTGCCAGCATCCCTAAGGGGCGCCAGTTTGAGTCCTGGCTGCTCCACTTCTGATCGAGCTCCCTGCTAATGTGTCTGGATAGCAGTGGAAGGTGGCCCAAGTCCTTGGGTCCCTGCACCCATATGGGGGACCCAGAACAAGCTCCTGGCTCCTGGCTCCTGGCTCCTGGCTTAGGTCTGACCCAGTCCTGGTTATTGTGGCCATTTGGGGAATGAACCAGCGGTTGGAAGATCTCCCTCTCTCTCCTCTCTGTGTAACTCTGCCTTTCAAATAAATAAATAAATCTTAAAAAACAAAATAGATACTAAAGAGCTCAGTCACCTTTTGAAAGGGTGAGGAGTAGAAGAGTTTAGCTACTTTGAGTCTCTGCCTATATGTTTCAAGAAACCCCTTTTGATAGAGTATGGGAAGAGGTAAAAGATGATAAATAGTTGCAGTTGTTACCAGATATAGGAAGATGAAGGAAAACATGAATTTTATGACAACTTCTTGGTACTCAGACTCTCTGCTTAAACATTTTCTGTCTCAAGTACTAACACAGGCCTCAGTCACAGAAAAGCACCCTGCAAGACCCTGTGTTAGCTCCCATTAGCTTGGCCTCAGCAGAATCATAATAAAGAGAACATGTGATTTTCCAGTGTTAGAATACTCCTGTGGTTCCTTTCAAGGGCTTCAAAGAAAACACAGCCAACGGGCACCATAGAAGTGAACCAGGGACAGCGAGCTAGGAAAATCTACCCAACCGCTCACAGAAAGTCAGCTATCCAAGGGAAAAATCTCTGAGCTATATCATGCAGTGGAGTTCAGAGATCTTGTTTTAGGACATCCTCTGCTGATTTCCCAGGCACATTAGCAGAGAATTGGATCAGGAATAGAGTAGGGCAGCCGGGACTGGAACTGTTGCCCATATGGCATGCTGCTGTCGAAGGAGGCTTAACCTGCTGAGCCACAGCGCCAACCACACAGAATGTATTTTCAGACAACTCTTTTCTGCTGTATTTCTGAGTGCAACTTGCAAGATTATAAGGATGTGTGTAACTAGTTTCTCTTTCCTTTACTGTCTGTTGTTAAGAATCAAATCCACTAATATTTGTTTTGCCCACCCATTGTATGGGTGACTATAAGAAACCGGGGTTGGGGGGAGCCAGCAGCATTGTGAAGTAGCAGGTAAAGACACAGCCTGTAGTGCCAGCATCCTATATGGGCACCAGTTCGAGTCCCAGCTGCTCCACTTCTGATCCAGTTCTCTGCCAATGCCTGGGAAAGCAGTAGAAGATGGCCCAAGTCCTTGAGCCCCTGCATGGGAGAACCAGAGGAAGCTCCTGGCTCCTGACTTCAGACCAGCACAGCTCTGGCAGTTGCGGCCATTTGGGGAGTGAACCAGTGGATGGAAGAACTCTCTCTCTCTCTCTCTCTCTCTCTCTCTCTCTCTCTCTTTCTCTCTCTTACTCTGTCTTTCAAATAAGTAAATAAATCTTTAAAAAAATTTGGGAATCTCTTAATGTAGGCACTTGCCCAGCTTTCTAGGAAATTTTGTGTATAATTATCTTGTATCATTTATTGTAATTACTCAAACATTCTGAGTTTAAAGAATGTTTCTCAAAAAGCAATCAAAAAATTTTTATTTTGATTCTCTAATCCATTTAATCAAATCAATACTTATTAGTTGTTTAATAAATTCACAGCATTAAAGTTGCTATGAGCACAGGGCCAATATTAAAGTTGCTTATCCAAGTGGGCTAACATGCAGATCAGTATAGTTCAGATAATATCAGTCAAATGGCAGTTTCAGGGCCCCAGACTGGGGAAAGCAGCCAAGTCTTATGCTGCAGAGCTCCTCAGATTGCTGCGGATGTGGGCAGGTAGTTGGAAATGCACATGCGGGAGCTCATGTATTTTTTTTTAATTTGTATTTATTTATATGAGAAGCAGTTACAGACAGAGGGAGAGACAGCGAGAGATGTCTTCCATCCTCTGGTTCACTCCCCAAATGGCTGCAACAGGACAGCCACAACGCCGGCCCGAGCTCCACCTCTTCTGAGAGCCGCAGAAGGATTTCTACAGTAGATACAAATCACAGTTACAGCCCCATTGCTCGTGTCTTGGAAAGGCTTGTGTGGGCGCTCTCAGTCCTATGCCCTGCGTCTGTCCCTCACCTCAAGGCTTGGGAGAAAGGCTCAGCGATGTCCACCCTGTGTTTTGAAGGGACTGGTTCACTAAGTCTTGTGACAGCTAAGAGGTGAGAGCTGACTCCCCTGACGGCCAGCGTGCAGGGGCGCGCTGCTGTAGTCCAGAGCTAGTGGCTGCTGAGGAGGCAGGAGCCTGCCAAAGGATCAGGCGAGCAGGTGTGGAGCTGCCTATGACCCCTCGTAATCATGCCAACTGGAGACACAAGCAGGCCTCAGCCAAGAAATACTCAAGGTATCCCAGCTCTCCTAGGGGCGGCCAAGAGTACACAATAAGTCAGCCAGGTAGGGGGAAGCCAACTTATCAGGCCAGGCAATTTGCAGACCAGAAGTCCCCAGCGATGTTCTCCAAAGCACCTGTGGAACAACTCCAGTGTGGCTAAATAACCAAAGATCCCCTCTAAGAAAAGAGTCAGCTTTAAACATGCCCAGGCCCAGAGAACATGAACTGGGCACCTACAGGGCCAGTCAGCTAAGAACACTCCTGCTTCACTTCCCTCTCCTCCACCTGTGCTCCAACCCACGAGAAATGAGAAACAGCAAAACAGTGAAAGTTGGGGTTGGGTGAGGAAGAGTCTGTTTAAAAAAAAGCCAACCCCTTGGCCGGCGCCACAGTTCACTAGGCTAATCCTCCACCTGTGGTGCTGGTACACCGGGTTCTAGTCCCAGTCAGGGCACTGGATTCTGTCCCAGTTGCTCCTCTTGCAGTCCAGCTCTCTGCTGTGGCCCGGGAAGGCAGTGGAGGATGGCCCAGGTGCTTGGGCCCTGCACACACATGGGAGACCAGGAGAAGCACCTGGCTCCTGGCTTCGGATCGGCGCAACACACCAGTCTCAGCGCACTGGCCGTAGCGGTCATTTGGGGGGTGAACCAATGGAAGGAAGACCTTTCTCTCTGTCTCTCTCTCACTGTCTAACTCTGCCTGTTTTTAAAAAAAAAAAGCAGGGAAGATGGCCAAGATGACCTGAGCCCCTGCAGAGTCAGAAACCACCCCCTGAAGTAAGCCCTATCTGAGGAGTGGGGGAGGAACTGCAGTTTCTAATGCAGTCTTGCGCTTTGGCTATGGGACTAATTTCAGAAATCAGACTGTTTTGCTGTTTAAAGGGGCCTCAAGACTTTGTGTTACCAAGCACTGACTAGAAAGTCTTGGGCCTGCTGGAGCTTCCATCTCGGGTTAGAGGAAGAACACTCCCTGCTGAGTAAATTATCAAGGCACAGTCGAAGCTCAAAATTCAGTTTGCTACGTCCTTTATATGTTCTCATGCAAATTACCAGTTACACTGTCTTGGAAACAAAAGCTACAATCTCAACCCCCTGTCTGTGAACAATTGGAGATCTATTACTCCTAAACAAAAAGATACTTGTTAGAGTGGCACAATGTTGGCAGAGATGGGTCCCATCTTGTGATGGCTGAATCAGAGGCCACTAGTCACCACACCCTGCTTTTGCCTCCTACAGCTCACTGGACCTCTCTTCCCATTGTCCTCTCGGGAGCAAAGCATGCTATTTGCTTTTCTGTGTAAAGCATTTTGGCCATTTCTGATTACATCAGCTTCTGACTTCCATATGTGCAGGGTCAAGTGTTTCTTACAAAGAATGGTAATTTTTTTCTCCAATAACAATTCTAGTGTCAACTGAAGAAACGCTGGTTTTCCTCTCCCATGACTCTAGATAGCAAACAAAAATGGGCTTCCTGCTTTGTACATTTATAATTTTCCCTTTTTGGTAAAAATGACACAGCTGTCAAAATCATGGTACTCACAGGTATCAACAGACTTTTATTGACTGCAGTTCAATGTTTCTGGTTATTAAGGAATTAGAAACTTTATATTCACTGGCCACTCCTGAGTTCCTAATCATAACGTCTACACATTAGTATTCTGGTTATACAGACAAATAGGGTTTCTTACTCGGCTAACACCCCCTTGATCATCATCCTGTAGCTGATATCCTGCTACTACACCTTCCTGGTATCAACTCCTAAACTGTCTAGATCTACATTCATTGCTTGTTTCTAGTCTCTCTTTGCCTGTCTGCCCTGATCCATGATTCTCTAAGTGAATATCATGGTTGCAAGTAACAGAACTCAAAATTCAAGAGTTGACAGGAAGTAGACAAATAATATTTATCTTCTTCACATAACAAGAAATCTGAAGTGTCACCTATGTGACTTCAACAGCTCAGTGTTACCAGTGAACCGGGATTCTTGAGGGAAAGCTATTATTCCATAAGGGGGACGGTATCTGGTCTGCTGATAAAGAAACCAAGTAACAAAACCAATTTTGTTAGCTTTAACAAGGCTTTGAGGACTTGGATTTGAAGGAGTTTCAAAGACAAAGAGCCCATTCATTGTTAGTCACTGTTTTGAACTGCATCTGTGTAAGCTGTCTGAAGCTAGCTGGACCTACACCTTGAAGATGATTTTGGATGTTACTCAAATGTCCCAGTCTTCGTTAGTGTTGAGTCCTGCCCCAAGTACCAGTGAGCTGAAGTCCCACATGGGCTGTGGAGTGAAACCACCATCAAGAATGCCATCCATGCACCCACACAGCCGCATTCATCCCAAGTTTCTGTTGGAAGCCTATTAAAATAAACTCATCACAAGACAGGTTAGTTCAGTTCCATGTCAAATACACACTTGCGAGAAGATCATCTCTGTGTGTTTAGTTTCAACACAGTAAAAGCTAAATTTCATTTATGTTTCATCTTTATAATAAAACTTTTTCACCCTTTCCCCATTTTCAAGTGCAAAAAAAATCTCTAGTTGTATGTAATAATTGAAAACTGAAGTATGAAATAAAATCTGCTTTCTAAAAATACTTTGATTACAAAAGCAATGAAACTCCTGATTTAAAGAAAAATCAACAGTACAGAAATAAAGAAAAATGTAATAATCCAACCTTTTAGAAGTAACCATTGTTAACAGCATGACAAGTTAGTAATTGCTTCCAATTATGAGCTTTCACAAATATGGGAAAAAGTTACCAAGCCAAGCACCAAGGGATGAATTCACTGGATACTTGCATGGTCTTGTAACCAAGGACTTAACGAACACATGATCTATCAAAATCCTCTTTTTTTAAAAAATTACATATTTATTTGAAAGGCAGAGATACAGAGAAAGAAGGAGACAGAGAGAAAGATCTTCCATCTAGTGGTTCACTCCCCAAGTGGCCACAACAGCCAGGGCTGGGCCAGACCGAAGTCAGGAGCCAAGAGCTTCCAACTGCTCTCCCACTTGGATGCAGGCACTCAAGGACCTGGGCCATCCTCCTCTTCCTTCCCAGGTGCACTAGCAAGGAGGGGGGTCGGAAGCAGAGAGGCTGGGACTCTGATATGGGATGCAGGCACTGCAGGTGAATACCCAACCTCTATACCACAGTGCCGGCCGCTTGAAATCCTTTTGAATTCCTTCTTGTCCATGAGTTGAGGAGCTTCTGTCTCCCTCAGTTTTTTTTGTGTGTTGCTAACTTCTGCTTTAGCACACCTTCCTCAGAAACGTGGAATGCAGAATGTTCTCTTCTGCCCAGCAAGCACTTCCTTCTAGATAACATTCAGTGCATGGGTCAGTTGAGGTACACAAACCCCTCCACACCTTGAGTTTTTGTTCCTTTGTTGTTGTTTTTTTTTTAAGATTTATTTATTTATTTGAAAGTCAGAGTTATACAGAGAGAGAAGCAGAGAGAGAGAGAGAGAGAGGTCTTCCATCCGATGGTTCACTCCCGTTGGCTGCAATGGCCAAAGCTGCACTGATCCGAAGCCAGGAGCCAGGAACTTCTTCTGGGTCTCCCACATGGCTGCAGGGGCCCAAGCACTTGAGCCATATTCTACTGCTTTCCCAGGCCACAGCAGAGAGCTGGATGGGAAGTGGAGCAGCCGGGTCTCAAACTGGCACCCATATGGGATGCTGGCGCTTCAGGCCAGGGAGTTAACTCACTGCACCACAGCGCCAGCCCCATTCCTTTGGTTTTAAAGTGCAAATCCTTTAAATCACCGTCCCACACCCTCAATTCCTACCACCTGGGGGAAATTTTCAAGTGCTCTGTGAAGATTTTTGAAAACATGCATGGATGTGGTTTCAAGTCCCTTGATCCCATAGAGAAGGAGGATGTCTCTGTCACCCCCCGTGTCATTCCAGAAGGCAAAGCTTAACTCCATTTCCATTTTCCACAAGAAATCTCTTTGCCCCAAGAACGTTACACTTGAGACATCTTTACCAACATTTGGAGGATTGCATAACACATCACTCAGCGTCCCACCAGTCCCATGGCCATACCTCCTGCGTCCCCCTTCCTCCAACCCCACAGCATTCCCCACAGTTATTCAGGTGATATCTCCTTTCCTGTAAGCCAGTACTTCAAATCAGCAGCACCTAGGAGTGTGTGGCAAACGCAGACCCCCAGGGTCACTGAGGCAGGAATTCCAGTGGATGGAGGAGAGTAGACTGTGCTCTAACAAGCCCTCCAGTGTTCTGATGCTTGCTGAAGTTTAGGAACATCTGCACTGATAGCCAGGCTTAGACTGTACCCCATAGCTGCTCCTGAAGTAATTTTACAAAGAGGCCTCACTATCCCAGAGGAATCGCCACATCACTAATAAGAAAACAAATACATCCAGTATACCCCTACCTCACTGTATTCCATATCTGTTATAATACATTTGCTTCTTGCTTTTGCTGCTTTTTCTCTATGGTCAGATCCCTTCCCTTCCTTGTTGTGGAACACAGGAGTGGAGCCAAGAACCTGACCATCCCCTTGACCACAACCTGACCCTCTGAGTTGCCAAGCTGCTGTCAAGTACCCTGAGTGGGTCCAGCTCATGAGTATCTGATAGGCAGGAGAATTACTGTGGGACCATTAGGTCTATACATGTCGGAGCACATGAGGATAAGGTGTGCATGGAATTAACCAAGCCAGGAGGCTGAAAGGTTTATACAAATTAAAGGCACTGCCAGTCACCAGCAAAGATGAACTCAGAGGCTTCCAGGTCACCTGAGGAGCAGAGACTGTGAAAAGAGGCTTGGAAGCAACCCAGAGACCAACTTTCACCCTGCCCAGGAAGCTCACTCACAAGGCCTGGAGGAAATCCTCCCCCTCAGTAGGGAATCTGTCATCCTATGGGGACTGCTGCCTTTCCCAAGGATGTGGAGAGGCCTGGCACTCTGCTTGGCCGAGGCCCTCTTGGAAGCACAGATGACCCCTATGGGATCTGAATCTGCCTCGCCATCCCCACCTCCCGCACTCTGCAGTCTTGCAGTCTCTGCAGTCTTGATCATCTTTGGTCACCGCCTGCTCTGGCTGTCTCTCCTTACACACTCTTGGTCCTTTCTTCTGTGCATTTCTTTCCCCAGCACAGCTTTCTGCCATTCCTCTTCCTCCTGAACTTTCCTTTCAGCTGTGATCTTTGGAACTTCTGTTTCCAAGAAAACAAATTTCCCCACTCACTCATCTTTTTGCTAAAAGTTCCCTTGGCTTCCAGAAAGCTGGCATTGCCCTGAGGAGTCATGTCTCTGCAGCTCTCTCCAAGAATGCTGCTCTTCCTGCCACACCCAAGCATCTGAATAACCCAACCTCACCAGCGGTGCACACAGATGAGACCACATTTTGTGCTGACTCCTTGTGCCCACCACTGGCATCACCTCAGCCCCAGAGTTTCCACGGTGACTCACACCTGCTCCTGTTCTCCCTAAGATCCTAAACAGACCTCCCTAACCCTGACACATCAGCACCAGCTGCTCTGTCAGCCTATCCAGACAGGGCTCCAGGTAATTGCATGGAAGAGAGGCCCTGGAGCCAGCATAGTGGCACAGCAGGTTTTGCTGCTGTCTGTAACACTGGCATCTCACATGAGCGCTGACTGGAGTCCCAGCTGCTCCACTTCCAATCCCGCTAATGGCCTAGGGAAGCAGTGGAGGATGGCCCACATGTTTGGGCCCCTGTCACCCATGTGGGAGACCTGGATGATGCTGCTGGCTCCTGGTCCTTCCCTGGCATTATGGCCATCTGAGAAGTGAACCAGCAGATGGAAGATCTCTCTTTCTCTGTCTTTATCTGATTCTTTATAACTTTGACTTTCAAAACAAATAAACAAACCTGTTTTCAAAAGATAAAATTATTTTGATGCCAAAAATGTTGAAATCTATTCATAGTTTTTTCATAAATATACATTTCCATGAACTTTTGGAAGACCCTATGTATATGTTGATGTGCTATTCCATCTGGCTCTCCTACGTGGGCGGCAGGACCCAGGTACTTGGGCCATCATCTATTGCATTCCCAGGGGCATTAGCAGAGAGCTGAACCAGAAGTGGAGCAGAGGAGACTCCAACCAGTGTGCACACGGGATGCTGGCACCACAGGCATTGGCTTAACCCACTGCACCACAGCGCTAACCCCACCACAACTTCCCTAACACGCCACACATCTCTCCTGGCCCACCTGACTCACTGAGCTTAGAGGTTCAGTTACAAGATACGCTGAAATCTCTCAAATGTACAGTCCTGGCCAAGATCTCCTTCCCCACTCAAGAGCCATATGTTAATCTGCTCACTCAACACTACTTCTTGGATACCTCCCAGCTACTTCATTATTCGCATGTCCTGACTCAGCCTCTCCCCACAAACTATCTCTTCACCTATGTTCCCATCGCTATGAATGGCATTAAAACCCTTCGATTTGCCCAAGACTAGGAGTCTCTTCTTCCCATCCACTACCTTCAACCAGGAAATTACTAATTCCAGAATCAGGTCCAGGTCAACAGGATTCCCACTTGAATTTCCTTTCTAACTGGTCTACCCATATAGAATTCTGCCCTCCTCCAAGGTAGTGCTTTTTAATCTGTGTCTTATCATAACACACACACAGAAAATGACTTTTGTACAGGGTCACTGGAATCAACATGTGAGGCTGCTGGGAGGGGCCACCATGCTCTACCTGCTGCCCCTGCGGTAGGCAGTTGTCTCACAGTCACACTGGCAAGCTCTTCTCTAATCTCTCCATCTGTCTTCAGTCACACCGGAGCCTTTGTAAAGCACAGCCCTTACCATGCCGCTGCTCTCCCCAGAGTGCTCCAGGAGCTCCCTCCAAGCTTGCACACCTCCTTAGGACTCGGCCCCGCTTCCCTCTCCAGCCTGCTCATTCGCTCTTGCCTTCTCTTCACACTCCTTCCTCCGTGTCCCAATCACACCAAAACGACTTGCCATTGTTACATGCAAAGACCTGAGAGCTCTTGCCTCTAGCCTTCCTCACCCCTCCACAGCATCCTGCACCTACCATGAGGTTGCACTCATCACCCACTAACATGTAAATTCAAGAGGGCAGGGACTGTGCCCAGAACCATGGCTGGCATATAGTGAGAACTCAAATGGTTGTTTAAAGAATGAATGAATGAATGAATTGGCTTTTATGATAGAGCATTAATTTAGGGAGGAAAACTTTGGATCACTTCCCTCCTACTAATCTGCTAACCCTCTCTGGGTATCCCTACCTGGGCTTCAATTTTCTCATCCATCAGATGAGAGGACCCATCTCAGAATTCTAAAAGACCTTTCTCCTCTTCCCCTAGGTTCTCTGGAAGACAGAAGCTTTGTAAAGTCATAAAATTCTTCAGCTTTGCAGACAAATGAAGGTTTAACATTGTAACAATTGCTGCAAATTTCTGCATGTGCAGAAATAGGAAAGTAACTAAACATAAACAGTATCTTTTTAATAATATTTTAAAAAATCCTCCATTTGGAGAAAGCTGCATAGCTCAAATTCCTCCTTCTGCCCCAAGCTTGGCATGAAGTGGCAAGGCACATTTCTGTGGAGCAGAGAGGATTTCTGCCAGCCTGAGCCTCCTTTCTTCTTGCCTCATCCCCTTCTCTCCCTCCTCTGCCCTATTCATTTGACTCCAGAACAGAACAGATTCACTGTTTCAGGGCAGACTAGGAAATAGGTTCAAGTGAAAGAGGTGGAGGGGCAGGTAACACAGGGTCTGAGGCGGGCTCTTCAGTGAGTCCTTTCAAGACTGTACTGGTCTTCCCAGACCATAGTCACCAAGCAAAAAGCTTTAGTCATCATGAGGACAACGTGTGGCATGAATGCTACACTTTATACTTGTGTTGTGACTCTAAATGAAAATGATGCCCATAAATGACCCGACTCAAGAAGAAAGAGAAATGCCAATCTCCCCATGAACAGACTCCAACAAAGTCATCGTTCAGCACCTTTCATCCTGAAATTTTGGTTGTGTATTGAGGATTGAAACCAAGCCTCAAAGCACAGTGACTGCTCCCATTGCACTAGAACTTTCACAGTTCAAACGCTTTGCTAATGACCACTGATTGTAGTAAGGTTAGCTATCAAATGCCGAACCGCTGAGCTGTTGTATCAGTTGTGGGATACTGACCTCCTTACAGAACCAGCCCCTCTTGTCTACAATCCAAATCTACAGGTTTGAGCTGATTTCTATTTCTGGAGATCTTGTACTTCTGTAGATATATGTGTCCAGTTGCCCTATTGCACCTTCATTCACAGTTGCTTCTTTCTGATACCCCCAACAGAGGCAGGTGTCCAGATCTGGTGTCCTGAGGAACTTCAGGAACATGCAGGGAGTGAAAGTGGGAAGTGATGGGAGAAAAGCCCGCAAGATAAGACTGATAGCTAGCAAGAGCTCCTGCTTCAGCAGCTTACCCTTCTGCAGTGTGGTTGTCCCTGGAGATAAAAGGATTTCCACTGGCTTTAGAGTAGGAGAGGCCAGGGTTGTCTTTGAAGATAAAACTCCCTTCTGAGGGTGGCTGCCCACAGGAAGATGGGCCCAGAACTCTATTTTCCAGGAAAGGGCCCATCAGTCTCTGGGATTCAAGGTTTGTAAAGGAAAAGCTGAAAAACCAAAGATGGAAGAGGGACAGTGGTTTTGGTCACCAGGACTGAATGCCAGAGTTGGCATGACACCTACTCCCAAGGAGAGGAATGACCCCATGAGGACTCACAGGTATAAGGATGCCGGGCTGGTACCCTGGGATTTAATCCCAAGAGAGTGCCTTCCTTGGCCAAGCCTAGCACGGAGGGAGGGTGTGCACCACCTCAAAGGATCGCTTCCACCTTACACCCCCACTAACTCTGTGGAGCACGGTCACTCAGCTCAGCAGACAACAGTAACTGCCCATGATGATGGACCGTCAGCCTTGAAAGAGACATGAAGGCAGCACGTGGCCCTCTGCACCCATGGGCCTTGGGGTGGTCCTGGCTCGAGGCAGCCGTCTACGCACTACATCCTTATAACAGCACAGACCCAGACGTTTTTGGGAAATTGGGAGGGGGAAGATCTGCATTTAAGAAGTCCTTTGGTTTTATGAAAGCCCATCCTCAGGTATTTAGAGGGTTCTTTGAAGGTCTTGGGCACTTCTTGGTGTCCCAGAGCAAACAACCTATTTAAACCATCAAAACTCTGTGGCAAACCTTAGTGTCAGATTTGAGGTGGGGGCCGGCGCGGTGGCGTGGCGGGTAAAGCCACAGCCTGCAGTGCTGGCATCTCATATGGGCGCTGCTTGAAGTCCCAGCTGCTCCACTTCTGATCCAGCTCTCTGCTATGGCCTGGGAAAGCAGTAGAAGATGGCTCAAGTCCTTGGGCCCCTGCACCCACGTGGGAGACCCTGAAGAAGCTCCTGGCTCCTGATTTCCACTGTGCCCATTTGGGGATAGAAGACCGCTCTCTCTGCCTCTGCCTCTCTGTAACTCTGCCTTCCAAATAAATAAACAAATAAATCTAAAAAAAAAAAGATTTGAGGTGACGGTAACATTGGAGATGAAGCAGTCTGAAGTTACTTTTTGCATTTTATCACAGGTAAATATCGTTTTCTGTTTAAAAGGGTAGGAAAAGCAAGGTCAAGGCCTCTAAAGGGGATCCTGTGACCACCAGAACCCAGCCTTGGGGTTGCTTGGAGGCCTTTGTATCCCCTTCGCCCTCTTCCTGGGATGAAATCTCCCCGGAACCTTCAGCTCAGTCCTGATGGAATCGCTCACTGTACAGAGGCAGGCCCACCACTGTAACACTTATCATAACCTATGAAACACTGCCCTGAATCTCTTCTTGTGGAGTCAAGATATGGATTAAAATTATTATAATTTTGTTTGAGGGTAACTACTCATAATAGTAATTTCAAAATGATACTATAATTATATGATTTTTAAAAACAATTCCAATAGGATGCTTGATATTGTTGCTGTGAGATGATTACCCTCATGGGATAGATAACTCTGTGGCAAAATTGGGATAATCTTATGTATTTACTGGTAGATAGATGGATTCTCGATATTATCATTACATGCATTGAACGGCTACTAACTGCTGATGTAAAGAGATAAATGAAGGTAATTAAGATGGGTAAGAATTTGAGTTCCTTAAGCCTAGGGAGAAAATGATCATGTTTCAAATTGGTTATATTTCAGATGCTTGCTTTCAAATAAATCTGTTCTCCCACAGTAGTTCTCTAGGTATAAGAAAAAATTAGGATTAACCTCCTGCTGCAGAATTTGAGGGAAAGTAAGGAAACAATGGAAAGGTGGGAAAGGGTAGTTCTAATAGTTCTCAGAACTGGTCCCCAACTGCGGAAGAGCCTGCTTGCCTTCCAGAGTAACGTTGCAGGCAGGCCATGTAGCCACTGCTCCATGACATAATTACAGCCTCTGTTTCCATACAAAAGTCTTTCATAACTCTGAGGTGGGTCCCTTGGATGTAACCCAAAGTCAAAGTCACCGTTCTAATTTCCAGTATAGCTAAAATTGATATAGAATCTCTTATCTGGTCTCCTGCATTCTCCAGAATCTTCTTCTCCTTCTTCTTTTTTCTTTTTTTTGGCAGGCAGTTAGACAGTGAGAGAGAGACAGAGAGAAAGGTCTTCCTTCCGTTGGTTCACCCCCAAAATGGCCGCTACAGCTGGTGCACTGCACCGATCCGAAGGCAGGAGCCAGGTGCTTCCTCCTGGTCTCCCATGCGGGTGCAGGACCCAAGCACTTGGGCCATCCTCCACTGCCCTCCCGGGCCACAGCAGATAGCTGGACTGCAAGAGGAGCAAACAGGACAGAACCAGCGCCCCAACTAGGACTAGAATCCGGGGTGCCAGCGCCACAGGCGGAGGATTAGCCAAGTGAGCCATGGCGCTGGCGCAGAATCTTCTTAGGTATGAGCAGCCTCCCCCATTTATCCAACCTTCCTCCACTTTCAGGTACAACAGAAGACTCACTCTCACAGGAAGGAGCTTTCTAACCCGGGCCAGATAAGCACCTCCACCTGCGACGCTTCAACACTGCCCAGAGAGCTGTGAGCTCCATTCTGGTATACGGACCTCCAGCACTCTTTGAATTTCTTCTGAGAGCCCTTGGAAAGTTTTTTTGCATCTTACATCCACTTTTAAAAAGATTTAATTATCTATCTATTTATTTCTTGATCTGATCTTGATGTGAACGGTGAATGAATTTGTTGAATGAATCAGAAGATGGAAGATATTGCTCTTTTTTGTTTCTCTGCTTTACAAATAAAATGAAATTGAATAAAAATTTAAAAATTAAAATAAAAACAGATTATTGAGAAATCCATAAGGGATGAAGGCAAATATCTGTGAAAAACATTTAGAAGGTTGAACCATCTGTGACCCTACATGTCCCACCTCTCCCCTGAGTGCATGTGGGACCTGGGACTGGCTTCCAAATGACACGTGATGGCACTGGTGCTGGGCTGTCCCGCCTGTAATTACAGGATGCTTGCAGGACTAGCAGTCTTGCTCTGGCTCTGCTGCTGGCTTTAAGGAAGCAGCACCCATGCTGTGCATTGTCTGTGGAGGGCCCGCATGACAGAGAGCTGTGGATGGTTTTTAGGGAAGGGCCTACAGCTTCAAGAGACTGAAGTCTACCAGTAATCCCAATGAGGCTTCAAATGGACCCTTGCCCAGTCAAACTTAGAGGTGAGAATGTAGCCCAACAAATACCTTAGTTGCAATCTGAAGCAAAGAACTCAGCTCAGCCTGCTTGGATTCCTGACTCACATAAACTGTGAGTTAATATATGTTATTTTAATTTTTATGGAGATTTATTTATTTGAAAGGCAGTTAGAGGCTGGCGCCGTGGCTCAACAGGCTAATCCTCCGCCTTACGGCGCTAGCACACCGGGTTCTAGTCCTGGTCGGGGCGCCGGATTCTGTTCTGGTTGCTCCTCTTCCAGGCCAGCTCTCTGCTGTGGCCTGGGAGTGCAGTGGAGGATGGCCCAAGTGCTTGGGCCCTGCACCCCATGGGAGACCAGGATAAGCTCCTGGCTCCTGCCTTCAGATCAGCGCGGTGCACTGGCTGCGGTGGCCATTGGAGGGTGAACCAACGGCAAAGGAAGACCTTTCTTTCTCTGTCTCTCTCTCTCACTGTCCACAGGCAGAGTGGACAGTGAGAGAGAGAGACAGAGAGAAAGGTCTTCCTTTGCCGTTGGTTCACCCTCCAATGGCTGCCGCGGCCGGCGTGCTGCAGCCGGCGCACCGCCATCCGATGGCAAGAGCCAGGTGCTAGGTGCTTTTTCCTGGTCTCCCATGGGGTGCAGGGCCCAAGCACTTGGGCCATCCTCCACTGCACTCCCGGGCCACAGCAGAGAGCTGGCCTGGAAGAGGGGCAACCGGGACAGAATCCGGCGCCCCAACAGGGACTAGAACCCGGTGTGCTGGCACCGCAAGGCGGAGGATTAGCCTGTTGAGCCACGGCACCAGTCAATTTTTTTTTTTTTAAAAGAAATGCAGTTAGAGAGAGAGAAAGAGGTCGATATGGGGGTGGGGGGGATCTTCCATCTGCTGATTCACTTCCCAAATGGCTGCAAAGGCTAGGGCTGGGCTAGGCCAAAGGCAGGAGCCAGGAACTTCATCTGGGTCTTCCATGTGAGCAGCAGGGACTTGAGTACTTGAGTCATCTTTCACTGCTTTCCCAGGAGCATTAGCAGGGAGCTAGATTGGAAGTGGAGCAGCCAGGACTTGAACCAGTGCTCATAGGGATACTGGTGTCGCAGGTAGTAGCTTAATCCACTGCACCACAATGTCGGCCCCATATATATAATTTTAAGCTACTGCAAAAACTGAAAAGTTGAGCAACCTAAGAGTATTTTATTTTTCAGCAACTCCATATGCATAAGGATTAATAATTCTCCCCTATTGAATTTCCTAAAATCCTTAAGGCCTATATTGTGCAAAAGGGGACAGAAGGCTTTAAGAAGGAAATCAGATGTTCATATAGAAGGCAAGTTGAACAGGGCACAGCAAGGTAGTAGTTGAGTAAGATGCTCCAGAGATCATCTCTCAATAGAGACGCAAATCTGAATAGCTGTTTAGGAACCAAGCCACAGTCACAAGAGTGCCAGAAGCCAGGTGAGAGACCACAGTGCCTGGCTTTCATATAATAACACACAAAAAATGTACTCAAGAAGGCAGCCCTAAGTAGCTTAGTATAGAGACTGATGCCTTGCTTCCAGCTTAAGGAAAGGAGAGGGAATTTAGTTCAGACCTGAGAGTTGAAATACAGTTCCAGACTGAGAGCCAGACAAGGAAGGCTCCAGGGTCTTTGCCCTCAGTATCCCCAATACCCACAGACTGTGTCTTTGGAGCCACCCTAGCCAGGTGGCCAAGGGACAACTTCCAGTACCTGTCCATAATCCTCCAGCAAAAAACAGAACAAGACTCCAGCCACTGGGGCATTGGATGGTAAAGTAAGCTTAGGGTATTGCCTTGAAGCTCAGTGCTAGGTCTGTTAACAGTGAGACCCAGCACCATAAAAAGCCCAAAGGCCTCTCTTGTGGCAGTGCTAGCACATGGAGACTCCAGATTTTCCCCAGCAAAAGGCAGAGACCTGGGCCCTAATGGGATGGGATGGACTTACCCATTTGTTATCACCACTGGCCTCATCAGACCTGATGTACTCCCCTGAGACTGCTTAGGGCCCAATGTGAGATGTAGATGCAACCCAGTTTAGTGTCAGCCTGGGTGGCCAAGGGACAGTCTCCACTACCTCTCCCCCACCATCAGGCAGATAGTAAAGAGCAAGACTTCAACTACAGGGAACCAGGGTAGGAAAGTCAGCTCAGTGTCAGTCCTACAATGGTAAACCCCAGTATCTACAGCCAACGATTCTCAACAAAGATGCCCAAAACATAAACTGCAGAAAGGACAACCTCGTCAATCAAAGGTGGGTGAAAATCTTGCATTATATGGATATCTCATGCAGAAGACTGTAGCTTAATCCTCTACCTCTCACTCTGTACTAAACTGAACTCAGAATAGAATAGAGGAAAGAATTAAATGTAAGACCTGAAACTCTGAAATTACTCACTAGAAGAAAATATAGGGGGAGGGACCAGCGCTGTGGCACAGCGGGTTAAAGCTGCCGCCTGCAGTGCTGGCATCCCATATGGGTGCTGGTTCGAGTCCTGGCTGCTCTATTTCCCATCCAGCTCTCTGCTATGGCCTGGGAAAGCAGTAGAAGATGGCCCAGGTCCTTGAGCCCCTGCACCCACATGGGAGACCAGGAAGAAACTGCTGGCTCCTGGCTTCGGATCGGCCCAGCTCCGGCTGTTGCTGCCAATTGGGGAGTGAACCAGAGGATGGAAGACTCACTCTCTCTGTCTCTCTCTGCCTCTGCCTTTCTGTAACTCTGCCTTTCAAATAAATAAATAAATCTTTAAAAAAAAAAAGCAGAAGGAAAAAAGGAAAGAATGCATTATTGAAAGGATAAAAATAGCAAATATTGGTAAGGATGAAGAGAAAATGGAATGCTTATATACTGTTGATGGGAATGCAAAATTAGTATGGGTCACAGTATGAAGATTCCTTAGAAAACTAAAAGTAGATCTACCTATGACCCAGCTGTTCACCTCTGGGTGTATATCTGAGGAAACAGAATTGGCCTATCAAGAATTACCTGCACCGCCACATTCATTGCAGCACTATCCACAAAAGCCAAGAAATGGAATCGACCTAGCAACTTACCAATAGATGAATGGATAAAGAAAATATTGCAAATGTACCCAATGAAATATTAGTTAGCCATAAAAAGAACAAAAGTTTGGCATTTGCAGAAAAATGTATAAAATTGGAGAACATTATGTTAAGGGAAACAAAGGCAGACCCAGAAGACAAACACAGCATGTGCTGTCTCACACATGAAAAATTTTTAAGAAGTCAATCAGAAGTTAGAATAGTGATTACTGGAGGGAGGGGAGGGGAGGGGAGAGGAGAGAAGGGAGAGGGACTTTGGAGGATGACAGGCACCTAGCAGAGAGAGAAGTAGTGGATTCCAGGGCTCCAGAGCACAGTGAGGCAACTGTATTCTGTAATGAAGAACGGAAAGAGGGGAACTGGAGGCTCCAGACATAGAGGAAAGACACGGAAATGGCAATGCTAATTGTCTAATTTGAGCATTTTACACTACACACATGTGTTCAAATATTGCACAGCATCTCATAAAAATTACAAGTATTGCATATTAATAAAAATGTAAGATGTTTAGCAATAATGTTTGAGATGTGAAAGAGACAGAAATTACTAGGAAGGATTTTGGGAGATGACCAACCATAGTCATTGTTGATAGCCACCTTGTGCTTTTTATATTTCTTTTCCTTTTCTTTGCTCCTCTTCCTTTTCCCTTCTTAATTTTTTTTGCATCTTTTATGTTCCATAAAACATTCTTGATACTTCGCATATAGCTATTACCTCACTTAATCTTCCCAGGACATACATTTTTCTCAGATGGAAAAACTGAGGCTTAGATCAATTAATTAGTTATTCTCATCTAGTGAATGTAAGACAGAAGTAGGATTCAAACTCAGGCCTGTTGAACATAGAAGCTCATGTTCTTTCCACCATACTAAGGCCTAACGAGGGAACCAAAGGATCTTAGTGTGTGCAAGTATGTAAGACTCTGTGGACAATGTCTGGGTTACACCGTCTCCTGTCTTTCAGTTGTGGTGTGCACCACAGCCTGTAGATGAGGTGAAGGGCCTGCTTACCTCATGGGCTACAGAGCACACGTGCTGCTACCAATTCAGCATCTGCACCGCTTGGGAGCTGTGGGTGGGAGGGGTAGCGAAACACTAAGGTTTCCCCTACTAACCATGCTCCACCACCACGGTGACACAGCAGCTCTCCTGTTGGCGTGGAGCAGCCTGAGAAGCGGTGCTTTCCAAATCCTGAACAAAGCTGTGCGCCCATCCATTTTCTCCTTCCTATCTCTTTTCTGTTTAGGACAAAGGCAGGGACAAGAAAGGCCAGTTAGGGGAGCCAGGAGACTATCTTTGTGCTCAGTAGTCCCTAAATAGCCTCTGGGCAAGCTGCTAGAGAGGAATTTTATGGAACCTTAATCAGGGTATTCACAATCAAACCTAAAACACCACAAGGACTTGAGTAATCTAAATAGTCATTGGAAAAATAAGAGCTGCATTTACAATGAGAGGCCTATTGGAAAAAGATGGACTGTGAGGAGAGGGGAGTAGGAGGTCCTGAACTGGACACAATCACCCTTAATCCAACAGCTTCAGAATGGAAATCGCATTAGCAGGCATGAGAACAACGTGCTCATCAGAGCTCTTGGATGAGCAGCTACATTCAAAGTAACACTTTCAAAGGAGTCTTGCCTTCTGAGTGGTAGTTCTGAACAGTGGCTCTAAAATATTCAGTAAATTATGTTGTCAACAGATGTGGTGTCATCCAGGCTTTGTTGTTCCACTGATAGAGCACAGATTAGAAAGAAGAGTCAAGGGCCCTAGGATTTTCAGAATGGTAAATGAACACTGGCTTCAACTTACAGTCACCAATTTCAGTAGCACTCAGTAAGAGAGTCGGTCTGTCTTTTGAAGATTTAAAGCCAAGCATTGACTTCTCATTTCTAGTTAGGAGATGGCATCTTCTTCCTGTGGAAGGCTGCTTCTTCTGCACTGAAAATCTGTTGGGGCTGGCGCTGTGGCGCAGTGGATTAATGCCCTGGCCTGAAGCGCCAGCATCCCATATGGGCGCCGGTTTGAATTCCAGCTGCTCCACTTCCCAACCAGTTCTCTGCTATGGCCTGGAAAGCAGTAGAGATGGCCCAAATCCTTGAGCCCCTGCACCCATGTGCGAAACCTGGAGGAAACTCCTGGCTCCTGGCTTCGGATTGGCGCAGCTCCGGCTGTTGCAGCCAGCTGGGGAGTGAACCATCGGATGGAAGACCTCTCTCTGCCTCTCTGCCTCTCCTCTCTCTGTGTAACTCTAATTTGCAAATAAATAATTAAAAAAATAAAAGAAAACCTGTTGTTTAGTGCAGCCATCTTCACCAACTGTCTTAGCCTGATGTTCTCGATAACTTGCTGCACCTTCTACAGCACACTTGCTGCTTTGCCTTGCACTTTTATGTAAGGGGGCTTCTCTCCTTCACCTTCATGAACCAACTTCTGTCAGTGCTGGACTTTTCTTCTGCAGCGTCCTTACCTCTCTGAGCTTTTACAGAATCAAAGAGAGTTAGAGCTCGGCTCGGGGTTAGGCATAGGCTTAAGGGAATGCTGTGGCATGGTTGATCTTGTATCCAGACCACTAGAACTTTCTCCATTTTAGCAATAAGGCTGGTTGTTTTGCTCTCTGATCTCTTGGGTGTTTACAAGATAGAACTTTCATTTCCTTCAAGAACCACTCTCCTGCTTTTACAACCTGGCTAACTGTTAAGCACAGAAGGCCTAGGTTTTGGCCTTTCTTGGTTTTTGACATGCTTTCCTGACCAAGCTTAATGATTTCTAGCATTTGACTCCTCCTTTTCCATGAAAACTTGGAAGCCATTGTAGGCTCATTGAGTGGTCCAATTTCAATGTTGTTGTATCTTGGGGAACAAAGAGGTTCAGGGCAAGGGAGAGAGAATGGCAATTTGATGGAGCAGTCAAAATATACACAACATTCATTGTCTAAGTTCACTATCATAGGTGTGGTTTGTGGCACCACAAAGCAATTATAGACTCCTGATCACAGATCACCAGAACAGATAGAGTAATACTGAAAAAATTGGAAGTGTTACAAAAATTACCAAAATGCGACACACACATGGTATAAGTACAGCTGTAGGAAAAACAGTACCAACAGACTGGCTCAATGCAGAATTGACAAATGCAGAATTTGTGAAAAATGCAAATTTTGAGGTGGTCAGTAAAGTGGAGCACAATAAAATGAGGTATGAAGGCACATTTCTGAATCTCAGTGTGGGGTGGCTACCACAAGTACACCAGAATGGCCAAGAATGACAGATGTGTTCTGTAATAGCAAACTAAAAATCAAAAACCTGGGAACTAACAGAATGCTCAAAAGAATTAGGAAGTGAATTGTGGTTTACTCATATAATGAAATACTATGTGGCCATTAAAAATCACGTTGTAAAATATGTTTTTTTGACTTAAGAAATTGTTCAGGGGCCGGCGCTGTGGCCTAGCAGGTAAAGCTGCTGCCTGTAGTGCTGGCATCCCATATGGGCACCAGTTTGAGTCCTGTTTCCTCCACTTCCGATCCAGCTCTCTGCTATGGCCTGGGGAAACAGTAGATGATGGCCCAAGTCCTTGGGCCCCTGCACCTGCATGGGAGACCTAGAAGAAGTTGCTGGCTCCTGGCTTTAGATCAGCACAGCTCTGGCCATTACGGCCATGTAGGGAGTGAACCAGCGAATAGAAGACCTCTCTCTCTCTGGCTCTGCCTCTCTGTAATTCTGCCTTTCAAATAAAATAAACAAATCTTTAAAAAAAGAAATTATTAATAAGTGAAAAGAGCAGGATATAAAACTGCACATGGTATAAAGTTTTTTTTTCTTAAAGAATACATGAAATGCATATTGAAAAGACTGAAAATAAGTATACCTTCATGGGAGCAGAAATTGTTTGGTAGATTATAGTCATTTTTTATTGCCTTATGCTTCCAAATTTGATACAATGAATTTGTATTACTTTTGTAATCAGAAGATTGAATAACTATTATAAACACTCCACTCCTACTCCCACACTCATCCACAAAGGGTCTAAGGAAAAGAAAGAAAAGCAGATATGAAAGTTATCTCCAGAGGAATGCAGTTCACTAACAGTCATGGAACACATGTATTTTCTCTGTCCGCTAAACAGAACCTGTTGAGATGTTGAAAAGAAAATGACCATGTATCTAAGGAAAGGAATAAGCCCTACAAGTAAGGAGAACAGGTGAACCACTGGACATTCAGTCCCATATTCTCTCCTCCCTACCAATATGTGTGTGTAAAGCAATCAACATTAGTTTTGAAGGCAAAAAAGTTAAAGAATAAAGAAACAAGAGGGCTTCCAGCAAAAGAACATGATCTGCTTGAGGAGAACTAAGGCCTCCTCTCTCTATACCCAGACACTGAAGCTCCCAGTATGATGATCAGTGTCCCATTTTACAGAAGGAAAGTCTGTAGTTAGCAAACATTGCCCAAAGCATGAAGAATTCTGTCTTCTCAGTCGAAGGAGAGAACTTTTGGTGTAAAAGACTGACAGTGCAATACCGGAGCAAGCTCATATTGGCTTCCTGAAACAATCAGCCTGTCTTTTATTCTTTTTAAAAAGCATTTATTTATTTTATTTGAAAAGCAGAGCTACAGAGAGGCTGAGGCAGAGAGAGAGAGAGAGAGAGGTCTCTCTAGTTCACTCCCCAATGGGCCACAATGGCCGGAGCTGTGCCAATTGGAAACCAGGAGCTTCTTTTGAATCTCCCACATGGGTTCAGGGGCTCAAGGACTGGGCCATCTTCCACTGCTTTCCCAGGCTAGTAGAGAGCTGGATCAGAAGTGGAGCAGCCAGGTCTCAAACTAGTGCCCATATAGGATGCTGTCACTGCAGGTGGTGGCTTTACCAGCTATGCCACAGCGCCGGCCCCAGTCTTTTATTCTTAAAGATGTACAGAAAATTAGTGATCATTGCATGTATGAAGCAAACCACTAACAAGGAAGACAAGAATCAAGCTAGGCGGAACACCTTATTATAGACAGATATAATTTAGATAACAGAGTGGGAAACAAACTTCGATTATATACATATAAATATATATATATACACATATATATGTATGTCTATATACATATATTTTAAAGTATATACATATTTTTAAAAGATTTATTTATTTTAAAGTCAGAGTTACACAGAGAGAGAAGGAGAGGCAGAGAGAGAGAGAGAGAGAGAGAGAGAGAGGTATTCCATCTACTGGTTCACTCCCCAACTGGCTGCAATAGCCAGAGCTGAGCCGATCCTAAGCCACGAGCCAGGAGTCTCTTCTGGGTCTCCCACATAAGTGCAGGGTGCCCAAGGACTTGGGCCATCTTCTTCTGCTTTCCCAGGCCATGGCAGAGAGCTGGATCAGAAGTGGAACAGCCAGGACTCGAACCGGCGCCAATATGGGATGCTGGCATTGCAGGTGGCGGCTTTACCCACTACACCACAGGGCCGGCCCAAAGTATATATATATTCTAAAGTATATATATATATATATATATATATATATTTAAATATGTATATATGTATACTTTTAAAGAGTTATGTACTTATTTATTTGAAAGATATATAGTGAGAGATCTTTCATCTGCTGGTTAAATCCCCAAATGCCTGCTCAGGAGCCAGGAACTCCAACTTGGTCTCCCACACGAGTGGCCAGGTCCAACCACTTGGGCCATCTTCTGGTGCCTTTCCAGGAATATTAACAGGAAACTCAATCAGAGGCAGAGCAGCCAGGGCTCAACCCAGTACTCCAATATGAGGTACTGTCATCACAAGCAACAGCTTAATCTGCTGTGCCACAATGCTGGTCCCCTAATTAATACATTTAAATTTTTTGTTGGTTTGTTTATTTTATTTGAGAGGCAGAGAGACAGATAAAGAATAATATTCTATCTATTGGCTCACTTCCTCAATGCTCACAGCAGCCTGGTCTGGGCCAAGCCTAAACCAAAAACTCAATCTAGGTCTCCCACATGGGTGACAGGAACTCAAAGTACTTGACCCATCACCTGCTGCCTTCCAGGAGGCATAGTAGCAGGAAGGTGGAATTGGGAGGGAAGCTGGGACTTGAACCTACAAACTCAGATATGGGATGTGGGCATCCAAGTGAGGTCTTAACTGCTGCACAAATGCCAGCTCCTTAATTAATGTTTTAAAGAAATAGTTAAGCTATACATAAGAATAGAATCCAGTGAAAAAGGAATGTTTGTAAATGCAAATAAAAAAAAATCCCATATGATTGCCAAGAGAAAAGAAAAAACTAACCGGACAGGCAGATCATGTTAAAAAAAAAAAAAAAAACTCTCAGAATGTTGAGTACAAAAAGACCAAGTTATGGAAAGTAACACCCAAGTTTCAATACTTATGTTCCAAAAGAGAGAGAGAGAAAATGGAGAATTATCAAAGAAAGAATCCCAAGATTCGAAGAAAGACATGATTCTGCCAAACATGATCAATGAAGCCAGATCCACTAGATATTTCGTTATCAAGTTTCAGAAGATCAAACATAAAGGGACTATAAAAGGATTCAAAAGGGGGCCGACACTGTGGTGTAGTGGGCTAAGTTTCCACCTGTGGCACTGGCGTCCCATAAGGGCAGTGGTTCTAGTCCTGGCTGCTCCTCTTCTGATCCAGCTCTCTGCTATGGCTTAGGAAAGCAGCAGAGGATGGCCCAGGTGCTTGGGCCCCTGAATCCATGTGAGAGACTGGAAGAAGCTCCTGGCTCCTGGCTCCTGGCTTCAGATTGGCCCAGCTCCAGCTGTTCTTGCCATCAGGGGAGTGAATCAGTGGATGCAAGACCTTTCCCTCTGTCTCTCCTCTCTGACTGTAACTCTAATTTGCAAATAAATAAATAAATAAATAAATACAATCTTTAAAAAAAAAGATTTGGGGCCGTTTCTGTGGCACAGTAGGTTAATCATTTGCCTGCAGCACCAGCTGCCCATATGGGCTCCGGTTCATGACCAGGTTGCTCCTCTTCCAATTCAGCTCCCTGCTATGTCCTGGTAAAGTAGTATAATATGGCCCAAGTCCTTGGACTTCTGCACCCACGTGGGAGACCCAGAAGAAGCTCTTGGCGCCTGGTTTTGGATTGGCATAGCTCCGACTGTTGTGGCCTTTTGGGGAGTGAACCAGTCTCTATCTCTCACTGTTTCTAACTCTACCTTTCAAACAAATAAATAAAAATCTTAAAAAAAAAAAAAGAAAGATTCAAAAGGGGAAGGGGATAAACAGACCACCAATAAGGAGATGAGAAGCAGAATGGCATAAGATATATCACCTGTGATATTAGGTACAGAAGTGAATGGCTAATTTCTTTAAGGTTCTGAGAATTCCAGGATTGAACATAAAATTCTATACCTGAACAAATTAATGTGAAAGTAAAATAAAGATAAAATTTGGCAGGGCCAGCACTGTGGTACAGCAGGTTAAGCTACCACCTGTGGCTGTCGAATACCATAAGAATGCCAATTGGAATCCAGGGCCCCTGCACCCACGAAGGAGACCCAGAAGAAGCTCCTGGCTCTGAATTGGCCCAGTTCTAACCATTGCAGCCATTAAGGGAGTGAACCAGTAGATACAACATTTCTCTCTCTCTCTCTGTCTCTCTCTCTCTTCTGTAACTCTGCCTTTCAAATAAATGCATCTTTTTTTAAAAGAAAAAACAAATAACTTACTCGAATAATAATAGTAATACTAAAGAAATGAAAAAGAATGAAAAAATCCTATAAGACTTATGGGACAGCGTTAAGCCAACAACGATTTGCATTATGGATATCTTAGCAGGGGAAAGTAAGGGAAAAGGCACAGAAAGCCTGTTCAATGAAGTACCTGCTGAAAACTTGCCAAATTTTGAGAAAGATATGGACATTCGCATCCAGGAAACTTGAAAAATTCCTTATAAATTTGACCAAAATCTTTTGAAGCACTTGTATTTTCAAATTGTCAAAATACAAGACAGAGAATTCTAAATACAGCAAGAGAAAAGAGTCTATGTCACATATAAAGGAATCCCCACTAGTGTAAGAGCAGACTTCTCAGCAGAAACACTACAGACTTGGAGAAAATGGGATGATACGTTCGAAGCCCTGAATGCCGAACATCTGCCAATGAAGAATACTCTATCCAGAAAAGACATCCTTCAGACATGAGGGGAAACAAGACAAAGGTTTTTCCAAAACAAGCAAAACCTGAAGGAATTCATCACCACCAGACTGGCCCCAAGTCCTATACTAAATTAAAGGGTGATGACTAACATCATGAAAACACTTGAAAGCATCAAACTTACTAGTAGAGCAAATACACATGAAAAAGAAGAGAGAATCAAACCTTATCATTACAGAAAGCCACCAAACCTCAAGGATGATTAAGAGAGAAACAAACAAACAAACAAAAACCTCAAAGGATATACAAAATAACAAGAAAGAAAATTAACAAAATGGCAAGAGTATGTACTTACTTATCAATAATAACCTTGAACATAAATAGATTAAATTTCCCTATTGAAAGGTACAGACTGAACAAATCAAAAGCAATACCAATGATATTCTGCCCACAAGAAACTCATTTTACCAAGATACATGTAGACTTGGAGTGCAAGAATGGAAAAAGATTTGCCATGTAAACAGAAATCAAAGGTAAGCAGATGTAGCTATATTTATATCTAATAAGAGATGTTAAGTCAATAATCACAAAAAGAGACAAAGAAATTCATTATATAATAATCACAGCGTTAATTCAACATGAATAACAATTGTAAATATATACACATCCAATGCTGGAATATCCAGTTATATATAAAAAACATCATAAGGTCAAAAAGGAGGTTTGATCTATCATATAATCATAATTGGGGGCTTCAGTACCCCACTTTCATTGACGGACATACCATCCAAAAAAAAATCAACAAAGAAACAGCACGGTTAAACTAGACTAGACTAAATGGACCTAACACACACTAACAGAACACTTTGTTCAACAGCAGCACATGGAACATTCTCTGGGACAGACCGTATGTTAGACCACAGTGTAAGTCTCAACAAACACAAAAAATTTGAAATCAGATCATGTACCTTCTCTGACCACAGAATAAAAATAGAAATCAGCAAGAGGAATTTCAGAAGTTGTACAAATGCATGGAAATTAAACAACATGAAACAAATGAAAATGAGAACATAATATATCAAAATTTATGAGATACAGCAAAAGACATGCTAATAGGAAAATTTTTAGCAACAAATATCTATATTAAAATAATAGAAATATTTCAACTACACAACTTAAGAATGCAACTCATGAAACTAGAAAAGCAAAAACAAACCAAACCCAAAATTAATAAAATAAAAGAAATAATAGTACCAGAACAGAAAAAAAAAACAGAGAAATATACAAAAAGACTTAGTTTTTTAGAATAAACAAAATTGACAGACCTTAGCTAAACTAGCCAAGAAAAAAAAAAAGAGAATACCCAAATAAGTAAAATCTAAGATGAAAAAGGAAACATTACAATTGATACCACAGAAATACAAAGAATCATCAGGAAATATTATGAACAACTATATGCCAACAAGTGGGAAAACCCAGAAGAAATGGATACATTTTTGGACACATATAACCTACCAAAATTGAAACACAAGGACAAAGCCAGAACGCACCAGTAACAAGCAATACGACTGAATCAGTAATAAAGATCTTGCAACAATTCAAAGTCCCCGGCCATATGATTTCACTCTTGAACTTCACCAAACATACAAAGAAGGAATAGGGGCTTGCACTGTGGCATAGCAGGTAAAGCTGCCGCCTGCAGTGCCAGCATCCCATTTAGGCGCCAGTTTGAGTCCCTCTGTTCCACCTCCTATCCAGCTCTCTGTTACAGCCTGGGAAAGCAGTAGAAGCTGGCCCAAGTCCTTGGGCCCCTGCACCCACGTGGGAGACCCGGAAGAAGCTCCTAGCTCTTGGAGTTGGATCAGCTCTGGCCGTTGTGACCATTTGGGGAATGAACTAGTGTATGAAGATCTCTCTCTCTCTCTTTCTCTCTCTCTTTGCCTTTCTGTAACACTGCCTTTCAAATAAACAATCTTTAAAAAAAAATAAAGAAGAAATAACACCAATTCTTCTCAAATGATTCCAAAGAATTGAAAGAGAGGGAACCCTTCTAAATGCATTCTGTGAGGACAGCATTGCCCAGATACCAAAGTCAGACCAGGACACACCAAAAAAAGAAAACTACAGACGGGGGCAGGCACTCACCTCAGAGGTAAAGATGCCATTTGGGATGTCACATTGTAAATCAGAGTGCCTGAGTTCACACATGTTGGTGGCAAGGACTCAAGTACTTGAACCATTAGTGCTGCCTTCCAGGGTATGCATTATCAGAAAGCTAGAATCAGAAAAAGAGCTGGGACGTGAACTCAGGCACTCTGATTTGAAATGTGACATCCCAAATGGTATCTTAACCTCTGAGGTGAATGCCTGCCCCCGTCTGTAGTTTTCTTTTTTTGGTGTGTCCTGGTCTGACTTTGGTAATACAGTCAACTGCTTTTCAACAAAGGCAGCAAGTATATACACTGGAGAAAGGAAAGTCTCTTCAATAGATGGTTCTGGGAAAGCTGCACATCCATAAGTAGAAGAAAGAACCTAGACCTCTACACCTCACAATACATAACAATCAACTCAAAATAGATCGAAGACCCAAATGTAATACTTGAAACTATGAAACTACTAGAAGAAATATTGGTCAGGGCAAACATTTTTTGGACATCACCTCTCAAACCACAAGCAATAAAAGCCAAAACTGATAAACAGGATTGCATTAAACTAAAAAGCTTCTGTCGATAAAGGAAAAAATCAAGAGAAAAGACAATTTATTGAAAAGGAGAAAATATTTACACACCATTCATCAGACAAGGGGTTAATTTCTTGTTTACATATTTTTAAAAAAGATTTATTTATTTATTTGAAAGGTAGAGTTATATGTGTGTATATATATATATATATATATAAAGAGAGAGACAGAGACAGAGACAGAGACAGAGAGACAGAGAGGCAGAGAGATCTTCCATATGCTGGTTTACTGCCCAACTGGCTGCAACAAATGGGGCAGGGCTGGGCTGGGCCAAAGTCAGGAGCCAGAAGCCAGGAGCTTCCTGCAGGTCTCCCACATGGGTGCTGGGCTCAAGCTGATGGAGCATCCTCTGCTGCTTTCCCAGGTACACCAGCAGAAAGCTGAATTCAAAATGGAGCAACTGGGAAATGAACCAGTATCCATATAGGGAGCTGGTGTCACAGGCAGCAATCCTACCCACCATGCCACAATGCTGGCCATAGGATTAATTTCAAGAGTACATAAGGAACTCAACTCAACAGCAAAACCCCAAATAATCTAATTTTAAAAATGGGCAAATGATCTGAGTACATATTTCTCAAGAGAATATATGCAAATGGCCAATAAGTAAATGAGAAAATTCTCGACATTATTAATCATGAGGAAATGACAATTAAATCATGCATGAGATGTCACCCTAACTCACTAAGAACATTTGTTATCAAAAATGCCAAATGCTAATGAGGATGTGGAGAAAGGGGAACTTAGTAGAACCACCATATGAACCAGCAATTCTGCACGGGGTATATATCCCAAGGTCAAGGACACATCTGTTCTCATGTGTTAATTGTAGCACTATTCACATGGGATCAACTTATATGTCCATCGATGGAAGAATGGGTAAAGAAAACGTGGTAGATATACACGGTGGAATATTATTGTCATAAAAAAGAATAAAACTCTTATTTGTAGCAACACGGAAAGAACATCATATTAAGTGAACTAAATCAGGCACAGAAAGACAAATACTCCATGTTGTCACTTACATGTAAAAATTGAAAACTTGATCTTGTAGAAGTAGAGAATAGTAGTAAGCAGAGTCTGGGAAGGTTGTTGGAGGGGGTGGTGGGAAGATAATGGTTACTAGGTACAAGGATGTGGTTATATAGAAGGGATAACTTTCTTTTTTTAAATATTTATTTATTATTTATTTGAAAGGCAGAGTTTGTGTGTGTGAGAGAGAGAGAGACAGAGAGAGACAGAGACAGAGAGAGAGAGAGAGAGAGAGAGAGAGAGAGGCAGAGATTATCTCCTATCTGCTGGTTCACTCCACAAATGGTTGCAATGGCTGGGACTGGGCCTGTCCAATGCCAGCAGCCAGGAACTCCATCCTAGTCTCCCACATGGGTGACAGGGGTCCAAGTACTTTGGGCCATCTTCTGCTGCTTTCCAAGTCTCATTAGCAGGGGGCTGGACTGGAAGTGGAGCATCAGGGACTCACACTGGCAGCTTAACCCGCTGCACTGCAATGCCGGCTGCAGGCATATCTTTCTCCTTCTCCTCCTCCTTCTCCTTCTTTCTCCTCCTCCTTCTCCTTCTCCAAGATTTATTTATTTATTTGAAAGGCAGAGTTACAGAGAGGCAGAGGCAGAGGGAGAGAGGTCTTTCATCCACTGGCTCACTCCCTAGATGGTCGCAACTGCTGGAGCTGTGCTGATCCGAAGCCAGGAATCTAAAGCCAGGAGCCAGGAGCTTCCTCCAGGTCTCACATGGATGCAGGGGCCCAAGGACTTATTAGGCCATCTTTGACTGGCTTCCCAGGCCATAGCAGAGAGCTGGCTCAGAAGTGGAGCAGATGGGACTAGAATTGGCGCCCATATGGAATGCCAGCACTGCAGACGGCAGCTTTACCTGCTACACCACAGTGCTGGCCCCATGCAGGCATAACTTCTGATGTTCTGTAGCACAGTAGGATAACCATGGTTGACAACAATTAATTGCATATATGAAAATAGCTAGTAGAGAAGATTTTGAATGTTACCAATTCGAAGAAATTATAAATATCTGAGGTGATCAATGTGCTAATTATCCTCATCTGATCATCATACATTGTGTCTATGTATCAAAATGACACATGGATATGTGTAATTAGTTTGTGTCAATTGAAAATAAAACTATTTTAAAAAGTAAAGGTAATAAAATTTGGAGATGGAAGAGCGACAGATAGATGAAGAAAAGAAGTGTTATTACTCTTATCTTACATATCAGGGAGTTAAGAGAAAATATTGAAGACTAATAGAACAAGAAATGGTGGTTTCACTGCATAATCTAAAGTATAAATGTGATCAATAGAAAAATTATAAAATAGTTTATCTACAAAATGGGCGGGAAGAATAGAAGTGGGAGGAAACAGTAGTGAGCTAAATCCTTGTCTTTCATATCAGGTAGTACATACTATACAAAATTCAAAAATCAAAGTGAGAGAACAATTAATGTGATTTAAAATTTTAGCTATAACCCCATTAACAGTAAAAATAGTTGTCTCTGGGGAATATACATGGGAAAGGGAAGAAGAACGTGACGTTTCATTACAAATCCTTTTGTAGGGACTGCTGCTGTGGTTCAGTAGGTTGTCGCCACCTGTGATGCTGAAATCCCATATGGGAGCTCCACTTTGTATTCAGCTCCCTGCAAATGTGCCTGGGAAAGCAGAGGAGGATAACCCAAATGCGTTGACCCCTCCCAACCATGTGGTTGACCTGGATGGTGTTCCTGGCTCCTGGTTTTTGTGTGGCCCAGACCTGGCTGTTGAGGTAGGGAGTGAACCAGCAAATGGAAGATAATCTCTCCCTCTCCTTCCGTCCCTCTCCCTCTCCCTTTCCTTCCCCCTTTTCCTCCCCTGCCTCTCGCCCCCGTTACTCAGACCTCCAAATAAACAAATAAATCTTTTTAAAAATCCTTTTTTTACTAATTTTTTGGAAAAATTATCAGGCTAAATACAAACACGTCTATCATGTGACACATTTCAAAATACTGTTCTATAAAGCCTTTAACACTGCCACCTTGTGGCAACACAACCAAAACTTCTTGTAAAAATCATGTATTTCATGAGGCTCAAAATTTAACAGTATTTTCTTAACCATCATCTGAGGAAAGTCTCCCTGCAGCCCAGTTTTTCAGAAACAAGTTTCCATAGATAATTCAATATAATTTCTTTTATTCTTCTAGAAATATCTTAAGCACACTCAAGCAAATGTGTATAATGTATATTCTTTTTAAAATACATACATTGGGGATCAGCATTATGGCATAGTGGGTAAAGCCGCCACCTGCGATGCTGACATCCCATGTGGGCACTGGCTCAAGTCCTGGCTGCTCCACTTCTCATGCAGCTCCCTGCTGATGGGAAAAGCAGTGGAGGATGGCCCCTTCTCCCTCTCTCTCTCTCTGTAACTCTGTCTTTCAAATCAATCAGTCTTTTTTTTTTAAGTATGTTAAAATACCACATACATTTATATATCTTATTTTTCATTTTTTAAAACAAGATTTATTTTATTTATTTTCAAAATCAAAGTTACAGACAGAAGGGGAGAGACAGAGAAAGAGACATCTTCCATCTGCTGGTTTACTCCCCAGATAGCTGCAATGGCCAGCGATAGGCCAGGCTGAAGCAGAAGCCTGGAGCTCCATCTGTGTCTCCTATGTGGGTGGCAGGGACACAAGTATTTCAGCTGTCTTCTGCTGCTTCCCCAGGCACATTAGCAGGGAGCTGTACCAGAAGTGGAACAGCAGGGTCTGGAACTGGCACCCATATGGGATGCTGGCATGGTAGGCGGAGGCTTACCCTGCCACAGCACAACACTGGCCCCCATTTTTTGAAAGGCAAAGTTACAGGGCAGGGGAGAGAGAGAGAGAGAGAGAGAATGATTATTTTTAAGCGAAGATGAAGGAATAGTCTTTTTTTTTAAAAAAATATTTATTTTATTTGAAAGTCAGAGTTACAGAGAGATAGTAGGAGAGGCAGAGAGAGAGAGAGATCGTCCATCTGCTGGTTCACTCCCCAAATGGTCCCAACAGCAAGAGCTAGGCCAATCCGAATTCAGGAGCCAGGAGCTTCTTCCAGGTCTCCTACGTGGGTTCAGGGGCCCAAGCACTTGGGCCATCTTCCACTTCCTTTGCAGGTGCATTAGCAAGGAGCTGGATTGGAAATGGAGCAGCTAGGTTTTGAATTGGTGTCCATATGGGATGCTGGCATCAACAGGTGGTGGTTTTACCTGCTACACCACAATACTAGTCCCCATTTTTTTCAGTGTTTTAAAGAACATTCTGGAGGGCTTTTTTAAATCAAAAATCACCTTTATCTTTAAAGTTGGTGTAAAATAAGCCACTATCTAGATGTTGATTGATTTAACCAGCTCCCTATTGATGTTTAGTTGGTCTTTTGAATTTCCAATGATACTGCAATGAATAATTTTTTAAAGATTTATTTATTTATTTGAAAGTCAGAGTTACACAGAGAGAGGAGAGGCAGAGAGAGAGAGAGACAGAGAGAGAGACAGAGAGAGAGAGAGAGAGTCTTCCATCTGATGGTTCACTCCCCAATTGGCCACAACAGCTGGAGCTGCGCCAATCTGAAGCCAGGAGCCAAGAGCCAGGAGCTTCTTCCTGGTCTCCCACACGGGTGCAGGGGCCCAAGGACTTGGGCCACCTTTCACTGCTTTCCCAGGCCATAGCAGAGAGCTGGCTCAGAAGTGGAGCAGCTGGGTCTGGAACCGGCGCCCATATGGAATGCAGGCACTTCAGGCCACGGTGTTAACCTGCTGCGCCACAATGCCAGCCCCTATAATGAGTAATTTTTTTGTGTGTGCCATTTCAAACATTTTGGGAAAGGTAAATGTATAATTTGCATAGATTTTTGTCAAATGCACCTCCACTGAGTTTGTACCGATCTGCACTGCAAACAGCATAGTATGAGAGTTCTGTGTTCCCACACCAATGACAAACATTTTGATATCCAGATTCTTTTGATCTTTAGCCATTGAAGAGACCACAAATGAGTTCTTGCAGTTTTGAGTTTCACTTGTTACTGGGCTGGGGAGAAGGTTGAGTATTATTTGCATATGTTTGAGAGCTTGTGTTAGTTTGCCAGTGCTGCTGTGACTAAGTGCCACAAACTAGGTAGCTTGAATAATCGAAAGTTATTGTTCTAATTCTGTAATCTAGAAGGTGTGAGATCAAGGTATTGGCAGGGCTTGCTCCTTGTGCACTTGTAAGGAAGTGCCTGCTTCACGCCTCTCCCTGGCTTGTGATGGGCAGTCAGCAATGCCCAGCATTCCTTGACCTGTAAAGCATTACTCTGATTACTGCTCTCATCTTCACATGGCAGTCTCTCTCTCGCTCTCCATGTGTGTGTGTTCAAATTGCCCCTTTTTAAAAAGTCCCTACTGGCTGGCACTGTGGCTCACTTGGCTAATCTTCCGCCTGTGGCGCCAGCACCCCAGTTCTAGTCCTGGTTGTGGCGCCGGATTCTATCCCGGTTGCTCCTCTTCCAGTCCAGCTCTCTGCTGTGCCCCAGGAAGGCAGTGGAGGATGGCCCAGGTGCTTGGGTCCTGCACCCGCATGGGAGACTGGGAGGAAGTACCCGGCTCCTGGCTTCAGATTGGTGCAGCGTTGGCCGTAGCAGCCATTGGGGGAGTGAACCAACGGAAGGAAGACCTTTCGCTCTGTCTCTCTCACTCTCTATAACTCCACCTGTCAAAAAAAAAAAGTCCCTGTTGGCCAGTGCTATGGTGTAGTAGGCTAAGCTTCTGCTTGTGGTGCTGGCTTCCCAAATGGGCACAAGTTTTAGTACTGGCTGCTCCTCTTAGGATCCAGCTCTATGCTATGGCCTGGGAAAGCAGTGGAGGATGGTCCAATTGCTTGGACCTCTGCACCCATGTGGGAGATCTGGAGAAAGCTCCTGGCTCCTGGCTTCTGATTGGTCCAGCTCTGGCCATTGAGGCCATTTGGGGGTGGAATCAGTGAACGGAGGATTTCTCTCTCTCAGACTCTCCCTCTCTGTAACTCTACCTCTTAAATAAATACATTTTTAAAAAAATCTTTAAATAAAAAGTCCCCACTGATCTCACTTTGATTACCTCTCTAAATACACTATCTCCAAGAAAGACCATGAAGTACTTGAAGTGGGTAGGACTACAACATATCAATTTTAAGGGAACACAATTCAATCCATAAGAAAGCTATTCATATTTTCTTAAACTGCCTATTCACATAATTTTCCATTTAGTCTTTTAAAATTGATTTATAGAAATGTCTCAGATATTGAAAGAACTGGACATTTGTCTATAATGATTAGAAATATTCTCGGGCCTGGCACTATTGCATAATTGGTAAAGCTGCCGCCCACAATGCTAGCATCCATACGGGTGCCAGTTCATATGGAGAGTGAACCCTTGGATGGAAGATCTCTCTCTCTCCTTCTCTCTCTCTGACTCTGCCTTTCTTTCTTTTTTTTTTTTAAACCATACATCCTTTTTATTGTTAAGTCATAAAGAGGTATCAAAATTAAAAGCAAAAATTACAGGGCAAGACTTAACAAAAACTACTAGCAGCATCAAAGGAAGTGAAAATGGGACTAGGCGCAGGGCAATAGGAATTAATGAACATGGGAAGGACAAGGATGGGGCGCACAGTGAGCGTGTGCTGAAGATACTAGGGGAGAGGATCTGGTGAAAATTTTGATCTTAGACAAGTGCCTAGGTAAAGAAACAATGGGATAAGATTCCTAAACCCCACTATGTGCTTAAGAGTCATCCTCACCATTGGCACTGTCTCTGTCATCCTCTCCTTCCTCAGCCTCTTTTTCATCATCATTGATCAACTCCAGCTGGTCATCCCCCCCATCTTCATTATCATCATCATCCAGTAGGTCCCCCTCCTCAGCAGTGACTGCCTTTCAAACAAATAAATCTTTAAAAAAAATGCTTTCTTTTCACTTTGCTTGTTAAGATGTCCCCGCACAGATTTTAAAAGATTTATTTATTTGAAAGGCAGAGTCACAGAGAGGTGTTCCATCCACTAGTTCATTCCCTAAATACTCAAATACCCAAATAGCTGGGGCTGGGCATGGAGGCAAGAAATCCATCTGAATCTCCCATGTGGGTGGCAGGAGCCCAAGTACTTGGATCATCAGCTGCTGCTTGCCAGGCACGTTAGCAGGAAGCTAGATCAGAAATGGAGTAGCCAGGACTTAAAACCAGCACTTTGTATAGGATTTAGCCTTCATAGGTGGCAGCTTAATCCACTGCACCAACTGCACCACAATGTTTGCCGCACCTGCAGTGATAATCTTCTTATTAATGGCTTGTGAATTTTTCTACATACCCAGAAAGATCATCTACACTTTGCCCTTATAATTCTCCCATGGCTTTCCACTAGTACTTTCATATATTAGTTTTTTAAAAACATATTTATTTATATCACACACATGTGCCACATGCACACACACACACACACACACACACACACGTAAAGATCTCCCACCCACTGTTTCACTCAAGTAATTGCAACAGCAAGAGGTGAGCCAGGTTGAAGCCAGCAGCTGGGAACTCAGTTTGGGTCTCCCACATACGTGGCAGGAACACCTGAGCCACCACCTGCTGCCTGCTGTGATGCACATTAGCAGGAAGCTGGAATCAGAAGCAGAGCTGGGACTTGAACTCAAGCACTCCAATATGGGATGCAGGCATCCCAAGTGGTGTCTTCACAGCTGCACTAACCACCTACCCATTTCCTTCTTTTTTTCTGAAGTGTCACATTTATATTTTTATTAAATATTTTAAATTTCTATTTATTTACCTAAGAGGAAGAGAGGGAGAGAGTGAGATGATAAGACAGTGAAGGGACAGAGATAGAGATGATAGACAGATAACACACCCCAATTTTCTGGTTCACTCCCCAAATGCCCACTAATGGCTAAGAGTGAGCTGTGCCAAAGCTGACACTGGCAATGCAATCCGGGCCTCCCACATAGTGGCAGAAACACAATTACTTGTGCCATGCTGGCTGTCTCCAATTACTACCCTGATAGGACACTAGAGTTGGAAGCCAGAGACAGGAATCAAATGGAGGCTTTCTGATGTGGGATGTGGGTGTCTTAACCTGCAACTTTTTTTTTTTTTTAAAGATTTTATTTATTTATTTGAGAGGTAGAGTAATAGACACAGAGAAAGGTCTTTCATCCGCTAGTTCACTCCCCAAATGGCTGCAATGGCCAGAGCTGGGCCAACTTGAAGCCAGGAGCCAGGAGCTTCCTCCAGGTCTCCCACAAAGGTGCAATGGCCCTAGCAGTTGGGCCATCTTCCAATGCTTTTCCAGGCCATAAAAAGAGAGCTGGATTGAAAGAGGAGCACCGGACTAGAATCTGGCACCCATATGGGATGCTGGTTCTGCAGGTGTAGGCTTAACCTACTACTCCACAGTGCCAGCCCCTTAACCTCATCTGAATCAGTAGGCAATCACTCACTGTTATTTCTTTTTTCCTTTTTTTTTTTTTTGAAGTCAGAGAGAGAGACAGACAGACAGACTGAGAGAGAGACAGAGAGACAATCATTCATTTGCTGGTTCACTTCACAAATGCCTGTAATAGCCAGAGCTAGTACAGGGTTAAGCTTATGACTATAAAATAAACAAAATATGTCATTCTAAAAATTAAAAGAAAAATAAGAAAGGAAGGAGAGGGAGGGTGGGAGCATGAACAGGAAGGAAGGTAGAGTGGGAAGAATCACCATATTCCTAAATCTGTATCTATAAAATACATTAAATTTGTCCATCTTATATAGCTATTTTTAAAAAGATTTATTTGAAAGCCAGTGGACAGTGGCAGAGTGAAATCCATTTGCTGGCTCACTTCCCAAATGCCCAGAGTAGCCAAAGCTAGGCCAGAGCAAAGTCAGGAGCCCAGAATTCCACTTGGGTCTCCCATGTGGGTGACAGGGTCCTCATTTACTGCCTCCCTGGCACATTAGTAGGAAGTTGGACTGGAATGTAGAATAGTTGGGACTCTAACCTGGCACTCTGATACGGAATGGGGGCAACCCAATAGGCAGCTTCGGCCGGCGCCAAGCACATTAGTAGGAAGCACATTATCTAGTTCAATAGGCTAATCCTCCACCTTGCGGCGCCGGCACACTGGGTTCTAGTCCCGGTCGGGGCGCCGGATTCTGTCCTGGTTGCCCCTCTTCCAGGCCAGCCCTCTGCTGTGGCCCGGGAGTGCAGTGGAGGATGGCCCAAGTGCTTGGGCCCTGCACCTCATGGGAGACCAGGAGGAAGCACCTGGCTCCTACCTTCGGATCAGTGCGGCACGCCGGTCACAGTGCGCCGGCCGCAGTGGCCATTGGAGGGTGAACCAAAGGCAAAGGAAGACCTTTCTCTCAGTCTCTCTCTCTCTCACTATCCACTCTGTCAAAAAAAAAAAAAAAAAAAAAAAAAAGAGGCAGCTTCATTCCCTACATCACATCTTGCCCCTTTGTAGTTTTATTCATTTGGATTTTCCCTGCTATGAGGTGTGAAGATACATACTTGGTTTTCCATGATTAATTATTGAGTAGTTCATCGTTCCTTAGTTATTTGAGATGCCATCTTTATGATATAATATGTTCCTATTTGGATTTGGTCTATTTATTCTTGGATTTTTAAAAAAGATTTATTTATTTATTTTAAAGTCAGAGAGAGAGAGAGAGAGAAAGAGAGAACTTCATCCCCTGGTTCTCTCCCCAAACAACACTAATGGCTGGAGCTGGGCCGATCTGAAGCTAAGAGCCAGGGAGCCTTCTTCTGGGTCCCCTCAGGGTTGCAGGGGCCCAAACACTTGGGCCATCTTGTACTGCTTTCCCAGGCCACAGCAGAGAGCTGGGATTGGAAGTGGATCAGATGAGACTTGAACTGGCACCCATATGGGTTGCCAGCACTGCAGGTAGCAGCTTTACCTGCTATGCCAGAGCCGGCCCCCATTCCTGGATTTTAAAAAAGTTGTATTAGTGAACTATTTTACTAATGAATGAATTCTAGACTATTCTAACTATTAGTAACTTACATCATTAAATGTAACAAAACTTTTCCTATTCAGAATTTTTACAAATATTCCTATTTATATATTTTTTCATATATTTATTTTGGGGCAGAGGGAGGGAGAGAGGAGGGGGGGGAGGGAGGGAGGGAGGGGGAGAGAGAGAGAGAGAGAGAGAGAGAGAGAGAGAGAACCATCCCCTCATCCATTGGCCTATTCTCCCAAATGACCACAACTGGGGCTGAGGCTAGGAACTCAATCCAGGTCTCTTCAAGGGGTGACAGGAACCCAACTACCTGAGTCATCACTGCTGCCTCCCAGTCTGCTCTAGTATGGAGCTGCGATCTGGGACATGAACCCAGGCCCCAGGCATTCCAATGTGGCATGCAGTCATTTTGTTTGTTTGTTTGTTTTTGTTGTTTATTTTCATCTACTTGAAAAGCAAAGAGAGAGAGAGAGAGAGAAAAGGGGGAGGGAGGGAGGAAGGGATAGATATAGAGAGAGATAGAGAACACATGATCTTCCATTTTGCTGGTTCACCTCTCAAATGTCCACAACAGCCAGGCTGGGATAGGTTGAAGGCAAGAGTTAAGAACTTCATCCAGGTCTCCCACATGGGTGACAAGGGCCCAAACACTAACAGGATGCATTAGAAATGGAGTATCTGGGACTTGAACTGGCACTCTGATATCAGATGCAGGCTTCCCAAGTGTTGGCTTAACCCACTATGCCAAATACCTGCTTCAATACTTTTTCTTCAGAGAGATAAACTCTGAGAGCAGGCATAGCAGCTGCAATATCAGCATCCCATATGGACACTGGTTCAAGTCCTGGCTGCTCCACTTCTGATCCAGCTCCCTACAAATGGCCTGAGAAAAGCAGCAGAAATGGTCCAAGTGCTTGGGCCCCTGCCACCCATATGGGAAGCATGGAAGAAGCTCCTGGTTCCTGGCTTCTGCTTGGCTTAGCCTTCTCCACTGCAGTCATCTGAGGAGTGAACCAGCAGATGGAAGATTTCTCTGTCTCTTCTCTGTGACTCCGCCTTAAAAAAAAAAAAAAAACTTTAGGGGTGGCATTTGGTACAGAGGTTAAGATTCTGCTTGGGATGCCTGCACTCATATTATGGTGCCCATGTTTGAATCTGAGCCCCTCTTCTGATTCCAGCTTCCTACTAATGTCCACTTTGGGAGGCAATAACAGATGATGGCTCATGTACTTTGGTCTCTGCCACCCACATGTGAGGCCTGGATATAAGGTCCTGGCTCCTGGTTTGGCCTGGTCTGGACCTGGCTGTTTTGGGCATTTGGAAAGTGAACCAACAGATGAAGATCTATTTCTGCCTTTCAAAGAGTGAGGGAAAAAAAAAAAGGTCAAACTGGAGAGAACTGTCTTCTTAAAAATCTGTATAACTTTTAATTCCAATCTCCATTTGTGTTCAAAAGGATTTAAGAAAAAACTCAGGTTACAATATACTTACAGTGAACATTACCCCTTTAAAAATATAGTTCTATGTATTTTGACAGATAAATACCATTCTGTAATTACAGCAATCAAAATATAGCACTTTTCCAACATCTCACCCTCAAATTTCCCTTGGGCTCCTTTATTGTAAGTTTCTTCCTTCCCTAGTATGTGGTAACCACTAATCAGTTTGCTTTATACTTTTGCCTAGATTGTCAAATAAAATTATGGAGTGTGAAGTCTTTTAATCTGGCTCCTTTAACAACAAATTCACCCATGTTGTTCCTTTTTATTGGTAAGTAATAATCCATTATCTAGATTTTCCAGTCTATCTGCCAACTGAAGGATTTCTGTTTCTAGTTTGGAGTGATTATGAAGTATGCCGCTATTAACACTCACAAACAGGTTTTCACTTATTTGAGTGAATATGTAGGATGGGATTGCTGGTTGTAGGGTGAATTACATGCTTAACTTTGTGAGAAACTGCAAAACTGTTTTGCACGATGGACCATTTTGCAACCTGCCAAGAATGAGAATTCCAATCGCTCTGCTGTGCATCTTCATCAGCGCTTGGTGTTGTTTAAAAAAAAAAAAAAAAAAAAACAGAAAAACAAAAAAGCCTTTCTAAATAGGTGTGGTATTATCTCATAGCTTTTATTTTTGTCTCAGGATTAATGACAAGTATTTTCATGTTTACCATCCACTTACCTTTCAAAAGTGCCTGTGCCAATGTTTGCTCATTTTAAAAATGTTTCTTAATAGGCTGGCACCACGGCTCACTAGGCTAATCCTCTGCCTGTGGCGCCGGCACCCCGGGGTTCTAGTCCCAGTTGGGGCGCCAGATTCTGTCCCGCTTGCTCCTCTTCTAGTTCAGCTCTCTGCTGTGGCCTGGGAAGGCAGTGGAGGATGGCCCAAGTGCTTGGGCCCTGCACCCGCATGGGAGACCAGGAGGAAGCACTTGGCTCCTGGCTTCGGATCGGCACAGCACGCTGGCCGTAGTGACCATTTGGGAGGTGAACCAACAGAAAAGGAAGATCTCTCTCTCTCTCTCTCTAACTCTGCCTGTCCAAAAAAAAAAAAAAAAAAGTTTCTTAATAATTGATTTTTCCCCCCTGTGAACATTTAAAGTTCTCTTCACCCTAATCTGGTATATTATTATAAGTTTCATTCCTTGGATAAATTTCTACTGTAAATACATTTTCATATCTTCTATGGGATACACATATTGCTGTGGAAGTGGCTATTTGGTGTTGCTCTGAAGCAGCTGCCATGTCAAGAGAGTATGGACTGAAAGCACGGTAGTGGTGCTGATTTCTGAGGGCCACTGGACAACTGGAACCCAGAAGTGTCTTCCTGCCATAATAGTTTTGTGGTCTCATTCCAGTGCTATTGATAAAAGGCAACACAGTGCCAGCTGGGAAAGGAAAAATGTTTACTTGGTTGAGCTCTTGCAAAATTCCTGCTACAGTCTAGTAATATATGAATGTTAATTGTGAAGTTCAGTGTGCTCTAAAAAAATGCATGGAATTTTACGAGAGCTTTCAATAAAGAAATTTTATGAAGTTACAAAGCCAGTGCAGTTGCAACAGACAAGAGTGGTGTAAGTGTGAGAAATGGCTAGAGCAGGAAGAGGCCAGATAATGGAAGACTGGCACTTTTATCTTAAATTTGTTTTAAGATTCTGTCTTGAAATACTTCTGAATACAAATTAAATACCTGCATTCAGGATTTGTTAATTTTTGAAGATGGTAATAGTACTATAGTTAGGCTAAAAAAAAAAACAGTATTTTTAGATACATAATGAAATGTCTAGGATTTGCTTGAAAATAATCCAAGTGAGATATGAAAGATGGACAGTCAATGGATGAATCAAGTTTGAGGATGCATGAATGAATGAAATTGGGTGATGTGTACAAGAGGTCTTAACTTTGTACATCCTTAAAATTTTCAATGATTTAACTAAAAGAAAAAAACAGTTTTTTTTCTCATAGTAGTGAGAAGATATGAGGAGTAAAATCAAGGATGTTGGAGGACTGCATTGTGGCACATGCATCCCATTTGGGTGCTGGTTTGTGTTCTGGCTGCTCCACTTCCGATCCAGCTTTTTGCTAATGTATCTGGTAAAAGCAGCAGAAAACGGCCCATATTTTTAGGTCCCTGCCACCCATGTAAGAGACCCAAATGAAGCTCCTGGTTCCTATTTTTTTTTTTTTTAACAGGCAGAGTGGACAGTGAGAGAGAGAGACAGAGAGAAAGGTCTTCCTTGTCCGTTGGGTCACCCCTCAATGGCCGCTCTGGCCAGTGCACTGTGGCCGGCGCACTGCACTGATGCGAAGCCAGGAACCAGGTGCTTCTCCTGGTCTCCCACGCAGGTGCAGGGCCCAAGGACTTGGGCAATCCTCCACTGCACTCCTGGGACAGAATCCGGTGCCCCGACCGGGACTAGAACCCGCGATGCCGGCGCCAAAGGCAGAGGATTAGCCTATTGAGCTGCGGTGCCAGCCCTGGTTCCTATCTTTAAGCCTGGCTCAGACCTGGCCATTGGGAACCATTTAGTGAAGTGAACCAGTGGATGGGAGGCCTCTCTGTCTCTTCTCCCTCTCTAAGTCTGGCTTAAAAATGAGTAAAGCTTAAAAATGTTACTACAACTGGATTTGAGTTTATAAAGATCAATCTGGTTTCAATACAGAGATCAGATTAAACGATCAGAATGATGATGAGAGATCATTTTTACAGGCTTTTGCAAGGAAGATGGTCAGGCTAAAAGGATAGAAAGTAAACAGATGAAAGATCTATCCTGGAGAAGTTTACTGAGGGGGAGGTGACACTCAGTGAGATAGGAACAGGAAAGAGGAACATGTCTGAGGATAGAAGAGAACCACATGCTTAGTCTTAAACAATTTAGTCTTTGCCTTTGAGACAAGTGGAAATTTCAAGGAAGCAGTATGGAGATTTCAGTGAAAGCCAGTACTCAACTGGCAATCGGTGGCATGCCATAGATGATCATTCAATTGTGGCCATTTTATTTATGTATAGAATATAGGAAGTTCAGCGTGACAGGAAAATCTTGGGCTAAGAATTTAAAAAGAGATGCTGGCAAGGATGTGGGGAGAAAGGGACACTAACCCACTGTTGGTGCGAATGCAAACTGGTTAAGCCACTATGGAAGTCAGTTTGGAGACTCCTCAGAAACCTGAATATATCCCTACCATACAACCCAGTCATCCCATTCCTTGAAATTTACCCAAAGGACATTAAATTGGAAATAAAAGAGCTGTCTGCATCTCAATGTTTATTGCAGCTCAGTTCACAATAGCTAAGACATAGAATCAACCTAAATGCCCATCAACAGAAGACTGGATAAAGAAATTATGGGACATGTACTCTATAGAATACTATACAGCAGTCAAAAACAATGAAATCCAGTCATTTGCAACAAAATGAAGGAATCTGGAAAACATCATGCTGAGTCAAATAAGTCAGTCCCAAAGGGACAAATATCATATGTTCTCCCTGATCAGTGACAACTGAGCACCTAAAAGGAAACCTGTTAAAGTGAAATGGACACTATGAGAAACAATGACTTGATCAGTCCTTGTCCTGTCGAGGAACAACTTACTACTTTATTCCTTTTAGTATTTTTTTGTTTTACTTAATACCATTGGTTGAACTCTTTAACACACAATTATTCTTAGGTGTTTAAATTTAGCTGAAAAGTGATCCCTGATAAATATAAAAGTGGGAATAAGAGAGGGACAAGATATACAGTTTGGCACATGCTCAATCGGACTTGCCATTAACAGTAGAGTTAGAAACGTGCCAGGGGATTCCAATTCAACCCCATCAAGGTGGCATGTACCAATGCCATCTCACTAGTCCAAGAGATCAGTTTCAGGCCAGCGCCACGGCTCAATAGGCTAATCCTCCGCCTAGTGGCACAGGCATACCGGGTTCTAGTCCCGGTTGGGGTGCCAGATTCTGTCCTGGTTGCCCCTCTTCCAGGCCAGCTCTCTGCTGTGGCCACGGAATGCAGTGGAGGATGGCCCAAGTGCTTAGGCCCTGCACCCCATAGGAGACCAGGATAAGCACCTGGCTCCTGCCTTCAGATCAGCATGGTGCACCGGCTGCAGTGGCCATTGGAGGGTGAACCAACGGCAAAGGAAGACCTTTCTCTCTGTCTCTCTCTCTCTCACTGTCCACTCTGTCAAAAAAAAAAAAAAAGTGATCAGTTTCAGTTCATAATTGATCTTAATGACAGGATTAAGAGTCAAAGGGATCACATAAACAAGACTAGTGTCTGCTAATATTAACTGATAGAATTAAAAAGGAGAGAACAATCCAACATGGGAAGTGTGATACACAGCAGACTCATAGAATGGCAGGTGTCCTAAACAGCACTCTGGCCTCAGAATCAGCCCTTAAGTCATTCGGATCTGGCTAAAAAGCCCATGAGAGTATTTCAGGTATGGAAAGCCAAAACCCTGTGACAAAAGAAAAAAAAAAGTGACCTAAATGAAAGATCTCTGAGATCCCAGCGGAAAGAACGGGCCATCAAAGAAGGAGGTACCTTTCTCTGAAGGGAGGAGAGAACTTCCACTTTGACAATGGCCTTGTCTAAATAAGATTGGAGCTGGAGAACTCAAGAGGCTTCCATAGCCTTGGTAGCTCATGACAAGAGCCTAGGGTGATTACTGATGTCATAAATAAGAGTGTCAATTGTTAAATCAACAACAGGAGTCACTGTGCACTTACCCCCCATGTAGGACCTCTGTCCTTAATGTGTTGTACTATGTGAATTAACCGCATAACTAGTACTCAAACAGTACTTTACACTTTGTGTTTCTGTGTGGGTGCAAACTGTTGAAATCTTTACTTAGTATATACTAAATCGATCTTCTGTATATAAATATAATTTAAAATGAAGCTTGATGTGAATGGGATGGGAGAGAGAGCGGGAGATGGGATGGTTGCGGGTGGGAGGGAGGTTATGTGGGGAAAAGCCGCTTTAATCCAAAAGTTGTACTTTGGAAATTTACACTTATTAAATAAAAGTTAAAAAAAAAAACCTGAGGGCATGCTAGAAAAGAGACAAATTGCTTGATATGGATCTGGAGAGGGACAAAGGGAAGTGGTAGTGGTCAGAGGAAAGATGAAGTGGTATGAAAAACTAGCAGTTATAAAATGTCTAATGTTTCCAAGTGTCAAAAGCTGCCCACCCAATTTTGTAACATACAAGTACTGGTGACTTAAATGGCTCTATGAAGTTATGGGGTGGATGATATTGGAATAGGTTGAGTTCTTGGGATTTGAGCAATTGGAGCAAGTAAACTTCCTGTAAGAATGTTGACCGTTTCAACAGGGAAGTTTTAAGCTTTCAGAACACGGGAAAAATTTTTTGAGCATGTTTAAATGTTAACAGGTAGGATCACACTGAAGGGGAATAGTTAACTCATAACTTGAGATTGGATTCAGAACAATGGGAATGCTTTAGTTATAGAGAAAGATATCTCCTCTAGAACAGAAAGGAATGGATAAGTGACTTCTTAAATGGGTTTCTAAACTGAAGTGAGCTGACGAAATTTCATATAACTAATTTCTCTTTGCCACTCCCACCAATGAAATCAGAAAGTTCATCTACTAAAGCTAGTGTTAAATTTTATTTGGCTTTGTAACCGTATCTTGTTTACTGTTTAGCCCAATGAGGGTTCTCAAAATCTTTCACATGTAGAAATAAATAAAGCTTCTGTTTTTATTTGCAGCAAACTTTATAGGAAATTTCCATATATGCTATAAATATTTACCATCTACCTAGGATTATTCTACTGTGCTTTACTTAAAATTAACTCATAGAATAACAGTACAATCACCCAGAGAGAGGTACTTTTATCAGTTTCCATTTTTAAATGAATAAATAAAGCACAAGGAAATAAAATAACTTCATAATGTCCCAAAGAGTTAAGCAGTGAAACTAAGATCTGAAGGTAGATAATCTATCAAAAGGGCCACTTTATGAATTCATACCTAAGGCCTCTAAACAACCAATAATGAAAGAACGGATAAACACCATGATATCAAAACTGGTTGGAATGGGACTGGCTAAAACAGAGGACAGTGTTCCTTGTGTTTGCTTGTAGTTATTTCCAGCAAGTAAAAACTGTGAACTGCTATTCTGGAAGAAGCAAACTCATGTAATTATGTGATTATTTTAACCAACACTGTAACATCAATAAACTAAAGCACTCTGATTTTTTTTCACTGTTGTTGCCTTACCAAGTCAGCAATCACTTAATCTTTATGGTTTGGAAATTTTCTTTGTAAAAACACCTATTATAATTGAAAGTTGGGCCGGTGCCATGGCTCAACAGGCTAATCCTCCGCCTTGCGGTGCTGGCACACCGAGTTCTAGTCCCGGTCGGGGCATTGGATTCCGTCCCGGTTGCCCCTCTTCCAGGCCAGCTCTCAGCTGTGGCCAGGGAGTGCAGTGGAAGGTGGCCAAGTGCTTGGGCCCTGCACCCAGGAGAAGCACCTGGCTCCTACCATCGGATCAGCGCGGTGCGCCGGCCACAGCACGCCAGCCGCAGTGGCCATTGGAGGGTGAACCAACGGCAAAAGGAAGACCTTTCTCTCTCTCTCTCTCTCTCTCACTATCCACTCTGCCTGTCAAAAAGTAAAAAAAAAAAAAAAATGAAAGTTATTTCAATAAATGACTTTTTTTGTAAATAGGTTTTGCTTTTTTTTTTTCCAAATGATTTATTAGAGACAGAGATAGAGGCCTTCCATTCGCTGCCTCACTCCCCAAATGGCTGCAATATTTGAGGTTGGGCCAGGCTGAAGCCAGGAGCCAGGAGCTTCTTTTGGGTCTCCCATGTGGATGCAGGGGCCCAAGTACCTGGGCCATCTTCCACTGTTTTTGCAGGCCATAGCAGTGAATTAGAAGTGGAGCATCTGGGTATTGAACGGGTGCCCATATGGGATGCCAGCATCATAAGCAGAGGCTTAGCCTACTATGCCACAGCACCAGTCCCTCTAGTTTTGTTTGTAACATGTGACACGAGCTCCTTCAGCAGTCTTTTTGATCTTTATTAAATGAAGTAGCAGAATCTCAAGAATATGCACAGGACTGTTTCCAGTGTCCCTGTTCCCAAGCTCCTGGGCCATCCTCTGCTGTTTTCTTAGGCACAACAGCAAGGAGCTGAATCTGAAGTGTAGCAGCTGAGACTCAAACTGGTGCCCATATAGGATGCTGGTGCTGCAGGCCAGGGCTTTAACCTGCTGAGCCACAGTGCCAGCCCCAAATGGCATATTAAAAAAAAAAAGAGTTGTCTTGTCAATAGTATTAGATGCTATTAGCTTACTTTTGCCTGGATGAAGGGTCTTAAAAAACGGCAAAGGAAGACCTTTCTCTCTGTCTCTCTCTCTCACTGTCCATTCTGCCTGTCAAAAAAAAAAAAAAAATACAAGCAAAATGTGTATCATGAAAAAGCTCTATGGATTTCAATTTTTTTTCACCAAAGTACATTTGTCTTAATTACACTATGAACTTTATGAAATATCATTACATGTAAAACTGTCACCTGAAACACGATGGTAGGCATTGTTGCACAGCAGGTTGAGGTGCTGCCCGAGATGCCGGCATCTCATATGAACACCAATTTGAGTCCCCGCTGTGCTTCTTATGCTCTGGCTCCTTGCTAATGCACCAGGTAAAATAGTGGAATATGGCCAAATGTCTGGGCCCTCACCATCCATGTTGGAGACTTGGATGGAGTTCCATTCTCCTGGCTTTGGCCTGGCCCAGTCCTGGCTGTTGCAGGCCTTTGGGAGTGAACCAACAGATAGATCTTTTTTTCCTCTCTGTAACTCTGCCTTTCAAGTAAATAAATAAGCCTTAAAGACACACACACACACACACACACACACACACACACACACACACGAGGATCCGCTGCATCTATCACTGCATCCCCATCTGTCACTGAGTAAAATATATAAAGTGAGGAAAAGAAAATGAACACTCATCTGGAAAAGGACAAATTCTCTTCTCTTCCTGTAGAAAATCTCAGATGCAATTAGCCAAATTAAAAAATTCCAAAGTGAAATAAGATTTTTAGGGGGTAGTCACTATAATCAATAATCTAATCTGAGAAGTTGCATCATTATCACATTTATTGAGTGCTCACAGAACTCAAGGCACCTTCATGGTGTTTACAGAGTTTTGCTGATATGCTGATCTTGCCCTGAAGGAGCTTACAGTCTAGTGTTATATGAGATGAGTGCGCAAACATACATGTGAATCACATACCACAAAACCAGGTTAATCGAGATGCAGATAGTAAGAGTGCTCTGGATGTATTACTTTCCAAAGACAGGTATCTTACTTAAGAGATGTGGAGGGGTTGGCACTATGGCATAGTGCACAAAGCCACCACCAGCAGTGTGTGGCATCCCATATGGGCGCTGGTTTGAGACACAGCTGCTACAGCACTCTGCTATGGCCTGGGAAGGCAGAAGATGGCCCAAGTCCTTGGGTCCCTGTAGCCATGCAGGAGATTGGAAAGAAACTCCTGGCTCCTGCCTTCAGATCAGGATAGCTCCAGCTGTTTCAGCCATCTGGGGAGTGAACCAGTGGATGGAAGACCTCTCTCTCTGTAACTCTGCATTTCAAATAATTTTTTTCAAAAGAAGAGAGGTACGGAATACTTCCTATCACTGTCTCTTTACTTACTTGCTGCAGTTGGGTAGAATTGCAAAACAAGTATATGTGGGTAACAGACTTTCTAGTACCTTTTCAAAGCATCTCTGATTATATGTTGACTTATACTGAAGTTATTTAGGTAACTTAACAGCTTAGGCAGTCCTGATACAAAGGAAAAATAACCCAAACCAAAGTTCTCCCTATTGGGTTCTATGCAAAGCTTAAAGTGAGAATTGCCACTACGCTATAGACCAACGCACTGGATATTAACACAGACACAGTGGAACTGTGAGCTACACAAGTGGGTGCATCTCCAACATTGTGCTGGGACCTAGATCTGTGGCAGAATACACTTGTTTCTGGAGGTAATACATTGGCAAGTACAAAAGAAAATGCTTGGAGGTAGAAAACACCTGCAACTGATGTTTCACTCAAGTTGGACAGGCAGATAATCCCACAGGAGACAGAGTTAAGGGCACCTTCTCATCCTTTACCCTATTGAGTCAAAATACATGTGCATCTGGTCATCTGCAAACACGTTTAACTTGGCTGTTTTCCAATTTTTATGCCCATTCTTTCTTCTCCCTAATTGCTCTTGCTAAAACTTTCAGCACTACACTGAGTAGTAAAAGTGAACACACTCGTTTCAGATTTGAAGGGAATTGCTTTTTGTTTTTCCCCATTCACTGTGATACTGGTTGCTGGTTTGTCTTCTATAGCATTCTTTCCATAGAAGAGTGATCATACAATTGTCCTTCATCCTACTGATGTCATTTGTTGCTGATTTGCATATGGTGAATCCTTGCATTTCTGGGATAAATCTCACTTGATCATGATGTATGATCTTTTGATGTGATTCTGAATTAACTTGCTAGTATTTTTTGAGGATCGATAGGTTCGTGGTTTTCATATTGTGCCTTTGGTTTTATCATTAAAGTAATGCTGGCCTGAGTTTGGCAGCATTCCATCCTGTTCAATATTTTGTAATAGTATGGGTATAGATTTCCTCTTCTCAAGTTTTATAAAATTCAGTAGGGAAGTCATCAGTTTCTACTTTTCCTTGATGGAAAACTTTTGATTACTGCTTCTATCTCATTATAAAGTCCAGACTGCCTGCATCATCTTGAATGGTGGTGATGGAGGGAGGAAGAAAAAGCCCTAGATCCACGTTGACCTCACAGTAGGTACAGCAAAGTAGGCCCCTTCTCTGCCTGCCCAACATAGACCCACCCTGCCTTGATTGTTGGACACATCATGATTTGGAAAAGACCAGTTAATCAGCCCAGGCTCTCTCCCCACTATCTCAACAGCTCAGCCTTAGCCCCAATTCCTCCCAGGATTTTTAGCACTAGCCCAAGCTCTCCCACTATCTTGGTAGCCCAGCTTTAGCTCAGACCCCAATTCCCTTCCCACCGTTACGTACTATATAAGCACTTGTCTCAAAGGGAAGGTGGTCTCTCTGCTGTGTGTTCATGGGCAACTTCAACCTGGAGCAAGATCCCCTCATGCTTATCTTCAAGTAAACTTGGTCTGGTCATGGTTTCATGCTTTGCATCCTCTTACAATGAGTCCAGGAGTTTATTCATTCCTCTGAGGCTTTGCAGTTTAGCAGTATATGATTCTTCAGTTTCTTATGATCCTTTTTATTTCAATAGTGTCGATTGTAATGTCTCCTTCTAATCTCTAATAATTGTTTTCTTAGTCTGGTATTTAGTTTTAATTTCATGTTTCTGCTCTGATCCTTATTACTTCTTGCCTTTTTCTGACTTTGGATTCGGTTACTTTTTTTTTTTTTTTAAAGTTTTATTTGAAAGTTAGAGAGAGGAGAGGCAGAGGGAAGAGGTCTTCCATCTGATGGTTCACTCTCTAATCGGCCGCAACAGCTGGAGCTGTGCCGATCAGAAGCAAGGAGCCAGGAGCCTCTTCCCGGTCTCCTACGTGGGTGCAGGGTCCCAGGCCACAGCAGAGAGCTGGACTGGAAGTGGAGTAGCTGGGTCTCAAACCAGTGCCCATTGGGATGCCGGCACTTGAGGCCAGGACATTAACCCACTGCATCACAGCACCATCCCCTGTTACTGTTTTTCTAAGTCTTCAAGATGCATCATTAGATCTTTGAGTTTTTCTTTAATGGAAGCACATAGTGCTATAAACTTCCTTTCTAAAACTGCTTTTGCTGTACCCCATTGCTGCAAATAGTTTTCTGAACTTTAAACTTTTGTCAAACCAATGGCAATGGTTAAGCATGTTGTACTACCATAGTTTTCATGATCTGTGATCACTTTAAAACTTATTATATGTAGGTGAAATGGTCATTTTTCTATTCAATTATTATTTATAGCTGTTGTCTATACTCTAGGGTCTTTTTACTTGTTAAACTTATTCGCTGATATATTAAGCCTTTTTTTTTTAAAAAAAAAACTGTAAATTTAAAATATTATCTCAAAAGCTAAAAAAAGACAAAAAGAAGGAGGGTGGAAAAGAGGGAGAGGGAAGGAATATCATTATGTTAGAACTGCATCAACAAATTACAGATTACAAAGGACAAGATAGGACAGAGAATTACCTAAAAGGCAAGTAAATGAATTGAGAGTGCTACCAAAGCACGTAGATTTACACAGATCAGACATTTCTGTAAGTTGTTTCAAATTGAGTTAAAACAGGCTACAAGGAATCTTGGGTAAAAATAGAGGAGTAACCATAGTCAAGGAATCCATTAACTACAGATAGGAGGTAAAAATGGTCCTGAGAGGTAGGATTCATGCTTCAAGTGCACAGAAAAGCTAAGTGGAAACATTACAAAATTTCTTCCTAAATAAAACTGAAAAACTGGTAGTCTAGACAAGCTAAATAATCTGGAGTAGGTAGCATATTTACAGCTACAGAAGTCACAAATTTTGCCAAGGAAAGAGATATTGAGACAAAGAGAATGTAAGTGATAAGGAAGCACTGTAGTCTAATGGTGGGAGGCAGATCATAAAGTGTTTGTGGGAACATTCACCCTTCTTAACATTCAATGGCTTAGGAGGAACCAGAGGGGTGGAATGGCTTAAAAAACAAACAAACAAACAAACAACCAAGTGGCTCCTATACACAAAGTAGTAGCTGTTCAATTTCTCAAACAAACTGATGAAGGCATCTGGAAGAGGCTTTTTGAGCCACCCAAAGAACCTGGATTTACAATGAACAGTCAAAAAACTGATGGGATTGCTAGGTTGTTAGGGGAGAAAATATAAGTTTTACCTTCCTTTTGTACTTGACTGATATGCCAGTTAATATGAAATGTGATGCTGCTCTCCAGAGTTGCTTCTGATAACACTGAAATATGGGTTCCACAAATCATTTTTCTCACCTGTATTTGTGAGGATTTTTTTCTTTAGATGTTCAGAGTACTAAGTTGTGAGGCACAGATTTGCTGTTTGGGATAATACTGGATCAGACAAATTTTGGACCAAATTTGGGAAATTTTCCCCCTCCTGTCATATTACTGGCTGACAATGAATTTTGGCAATATGAATAAAGTAATCAAGAAATTAAAAAAAAAGGAACTGCTTTTGATTAAGCTTAAGCTAGTCTGTTTACAGTTCATCTTCTCAATAACTATAATGGAAGATTCAATTTTGAGAACTCAAAAAAAAAAAAAACAGATCAAATAATTTCAAAACTCTTAGGCAAGAGCTAAAGAATTTTAGCCATTCTTTAGTATATAAAACAAGAAAGGAAAAGTTGCAGAAATACTCTTTGTATTGGTTCACAATTAGAGTAATAATTGGAAGTGCTACATGGTATGGGAGTTTAATTCTGGGCCTTATTTGGCCCTTATTAACTGTGTGACCTTAGGCAAATCACCCTGACAATCTACCATATGGGGGGAGGGGGGCTGAAACAGATCATTTTTACTCTGTAATCCACAGACTCCTATGAATTCCCTAATAAAAATATAAAAACTGCACTACATATACTTTTTCTGATTTGGTTATCAAAGGCAACCCTGGCCTAAAAATAAGCTTGCACCACATTGAGATGATCGATCACTTCCAAATTGCTACAGTTTAAAGTAGTGATACCTCTTGTGGTAGGCAAACTTTAAAGATGATTCTTAAGATTCTCTGGTATACACACCCAGCATAGCTAATATGACAGAAAAACCCTGTGACTGGACTAAAACACAGGGAGGAGAAGGGAATCCACAGGTTTATCCACTGGTTCACTCTCCACCTGCCTGCACAGTCAGTTATGGGATAGGCTGAAACCAGCAGCTCAGAACTCAGTCCTCATCTCCCACTTGGGTGGCAGGAAGTCAAGTCCTTAGGTTCTCACCTGTTGCCTCCCAGGGTACACATTTTAGGAAACTGGAATTGGAAGCAGAACAGCTAACACTCAAACCCAGACACTCTAAGATGCAAGCTTCCTAAGTGGCTTGAGTCAAATACTTATCCAAATAAACTTATTCCTAAATTCCATTTACTTTTTGAATTACCCATGTATTACTATGTAGAACTGTACTAATCACTTACTGAATAATGATTTTAATGTTAGCAAGTAATTAAACTTTTTGTGTAATTTTCTCTGCAATTGTAGTGGATCTCTTTATGAAGAATAGAGTGAAATAAAAAAGCAACAGTAAATCTAGTTCTTAAAAAATATAAATATATGCACTTCTCACTCTCATAATCACTATAGTATCCTTTACCCTTTCCCCAAATAAGAAATTTGAAATGTACAATTAGGATTCCAAAAGGAAGATCCCAACAGATGTGATTCATATGCATATTTTTTCATAATATGCATTTTCTATGAACCTGACCATCCCTTCTATGGATAATTTCAAAATTTTCTTGCTCCAAAATAAACTTACCTTTTAATTCCATTTTCCATTAATTTTCTCAAGTAGCCTCATGCAGCAAATTAGTTTAAAGGCAAAACTTAGCTCAATTTCTACAGCTTTTTTTCTTGAGAACTGAGGCAATGGAGAGTCGTAAAAGAGCACTTCCTAAGTTACAATGAAGTCATTTTATCATGTAGTTGTACATTTTAAGAAATGAACAAAGCCTCTCAACCTATGAATTGAAGCCAAGGCAAGCCTAAACTAAACCATCCTCCACAGCTCCCAAATTCTTTCAGATACTAAGCCTTCTGACACACTTCTAATACAACATTCTTATTTTAAAGCAAGTGAGAAGGGCACCATACTCAACAATAGTCCTAAGATGAAAAAAATCAAGGACACAGGCTTATTATTCCATTCCCACCCCAACACCTACCCCTACCATCAGAGTAATGGTTTGTTAAAAATAAATCCATTACCTAGATGGAGAATTTAAAAAGTTGTGTTTAAACCAGGTAACTCTGGTGAACTGTTAACTGTATTGAAACAATCTCAGACACGCAAAAGCCTTTCCCAGAATTCTATTAGAAAATTTATGTCCCCATACAAGATCACAGGAAAAATATTTAGACCATCAGGTAGTCTTTATACTCAGAAATTATTATTATAACATCACCCTACCTATTTTATAAAAAAGGATATTCTATAAAAATCATTTGGCCTAGCAAAAACTCAGTGACTGACTTTGAACCAGATTTTTCTTTACTAAAAACAAGAATTATGTAAAGTAATATTGCATTTATCTTCTAGGAACTAAAGTCTTCTATATAAACCACCCTTTGTATATAATCTATCATCTGGAAACATGGTGAAGTTGGATTAATAGATTAAAATACAGCTCTTGTTCTTTCTCTCAGTCTATTTTGCTGGGAAAGTGAAGGAAGTTTGGCTTTGACAAACAGAAAGCAGAAGCATAGACTGTGTCAACTGAACAAATTCAGTGGGCCAAAATAGTATGTACATACTGAAATTACAGAATGAGATTTCTTGTTTTGTTGGCCCTAGAAAGACAACAAGCTAATTAATTCATTGAGTTATAGTCTAATTTAAAGATTAACATTTAAAAAATCCACACACCACACACACACATCCCATGTAAAACATTGCTTTAAGTTTTAATGTTTATTTCCCCAAGACAGCCTAGCCTGCAGTCTACTTGGATAAATTTTACAAGCTAGTTTTCTGCTGCTTCTAGTTTTAAACTTTAACCATGTTTCTGATGACAAGGAATGCTGCAAAAATACTCTAGTTCAACAAAGAGTTATGATCACAAAATAATTTTTATCCATTCTACAGTGTTTCAGAATTACCAGTTGATTTTTAAACACAAAGTAGATATAGATGCTAATGGTGGCTAATCTGGTATGTTTCTTATAGCAAACTGTTGTTCATGCAACACTTGTGCTCAAAGGGGAAGGCACAGGATTTCCTACAATGAGCCACCTTATAAAGAGTTCTTTTTGTACAAATTAATTTATGTCACATTTAATTTAGTGTGCATAACCTCAAAACTGAGGCATTATTCCAATTTATAAAAACCACTTGCATAACTTTTATGCAAGTTTTAAAAATACAAAGTTTTCTCTCTAAAGTGGCTCAAAATAGATTGTTCATGGCTGCCTACATCTAAGATAAAAAGATTCTAAAACAATTGAACAGATTAGGCATATTATTAAAGGTGTTCAAACCATTACTTGATTTGTACATCTACTCAAACCTCTTCATCGGTCTTTATTCAGCAGTACATATGCACCAAATTCCATTTTAGAAGTTTCCATATCATTTTCATAGAAAACAAAGTTTGAAAACAAGTAACATTTAAACACAGCACGGTATTCTACCACAACTGAAACTTTTTTCTTCTTCTTCTTTACAGGACTCAACAAAATCTAAAAATGAACTATGCTGTAGATTTACTTCATGCAAAGATCTTTATGTTATCTCTGAAAATGAAAAGGATGGCCTTTTAAGCACATTTTACTGTTTTTATACTATTATGGCAACTTGTGTACTGCAACACAGTCTATTTTGAGGGAAATTTATGATTTTTTTCATGCAAAAATCTACACAAATTAGTTTTGATGATATGGAAAGCTTTTCATAGCATCAAACATTCATCTGGTGCAAATGCACAGGGAAACCTTCCTGAAGTTTTCTGACTTGAGAAGCAACTAAAAAAAAAGCCATATTAGGTAAAGTAAATTAAAAAAAAAAAAAAAAAAAGAGGGTGGGATGGGGAAAGGGAATAGAGGAAATAGAAAACACAGGCTGCAGAGTAAACCAATGTCTGCTGCTAAACCGGTCTTTGTTTTCATGTCCAGTGTACAATAACACTTATGATCTCACTCTGATGATTTACTAGGTTTGTTATCAGCCCCCCTGAAGGCGAATCAAGCTTGCATGCGTTCACATACAGCACCACAACCACACTCTCGTACACAGTCACTCCAGGACTAGGAGTCTGCTTCATGAGTGAAGAGCCCTAGATTTGAAAGATGAACCTGGCTCTTTATCACTGAGCCAGACATTCATTCAACATTGTCCACTCACACACTGCTTCATAGCAAGGCCTGGGCTCATGTTCCTTTGACTTATATGGGCATTCTTTTCTCTTTTATGCTTACAAGGCTTGAAGATGACAATACTGCACTTTCTCCTCAATTGATATAGAGTTAAGTCAATGTTCCTTTCTCAGGCACTGAAGATCTGTGACCTGTAGCCCTTTTTACTTTGAACAACCTATATAAGCATCCATGTAAAGTTTTCATTACATTTGCCACTCATTCTCACTCGCACCCACTCGCCATCTAGACCTCATTTGGGCATTTTCTGTGATTCCAAATGAAATCTTCACATTTTCTTTCCCGATTTAATGCAGCAGCAGATCCCATGAGCCAAGCTTGATGGATCAAACCTTTTTATATATATGTATATATATATATATATCTCAGTGCTGCATTGTACCTAACTTCCACAACATCTTTCTAAAACTGGAACCCTTCTGTTGGTACATTGGCAGATGAATTGAAACCAAATGTTCCACCTTGGATTGCCTCTGGAACAAGGCTAGGATCTTCATCAATCTAAGGGGAAAAAGAAAAGAATGTGATTAGTTTTAAGGTATAGAGTAAACTGCAGTATAGCATTATTCTCACTACCCTTAAAAAAAGTTATAGAGAGGTAAGTGCCAATCTTGTCCTACCATTCTTTAGAAAGCCGATACACTTTGCAAAGGTTTTTTCTTATGGGACACTACAATGAGGAGAAACAATAAGCAGAATGGCTATCTTCTAATATGATCAAACAGTAGAAATAGATTGGGAGATGGTCCTAGGTCTCAAATCAAAACATATATACTAGTTAGTACTCACTATTATTTCCCTTATACCAAGCAAGTTAAGTTGATGACATTTAAAAGATTACCAGCACTACTTTTGGGAAGTAAGCATAAACAATCTGGTCAACTTAGAAATAATAATTGGAAATTAATGGTATCTGGCTTCAAGATAATAACAGTTTTGCTAATTAACCAACAATATACAACATGCTTTATATCTAAACACTCTTGAAATTCATGAAGTTACAAACCTACAGTGTGGTTCCTATAACCAAGAATATCATCTGAATTACTCTTTCCACAATGTAAGAAAGAACAAAAACTTCCTGGCCTTGGGGTGGGCATTTGGCACAGCAATTAAGAGACCAGTATCCATCCCATGCTGGAATGCCTAGGTTTGAGTCCTAGCTCCATTTACAATCTCACATCTTGTTAATGTGCACTATGAAAGGCGGTAGTACACCTACTTGGGTCTGTTCTACCAATATGGGAGGAGCTATACTGACTCTAGGCTTCCTGGCTTTGGCCTAGCCTAGCTCTGCCTATTGTGAGCATTTAGGGAGAGAATCAGCAGATGGAGATCTGTCTTCTGTTTCTGTCTTCCAAATAAATAAAAATTTTTTAAACAAAAAGAAATCATAAGGTCTTCTCATTTTGTTAGTTACATAATTGCAAATTAGGACTTGAAAAAATTCAACTTAAAGAAATGTGATTACAGTTTTTTAGGAGTAGGCATTGTTAAGCAGAGGGATGCTTGTATCATATATTGCAGTGCCTGCATTAGAGTCCCAGCTCTGCTCAGACCCAGCTTCCTGCTAATATGCATTCAAGGAAGCTGCAGGCAATGGCTCAATGGTCCCTGAAACCCACATGGGAGACTTGGGTGGATTTTCGGGCTCCTGGCTTTGGCCTGATCAAGCCCTAGCTGTTGTAGATATTTAGGGAGTGAACCAGGAGAGAGGAATATCTCTTTTTATCTGTCTCTGTTGCTTGGCCTTTCAAATAAATAAAAGTTTAAAAAGAAACCACTCTTAAGAAAATGTTCCTTTTCTGGATTTTATTTCTATTATATTCTAAATAGGCCTTAGCTTGGACATCTAAAAATAGTCTATAATTTTTTTAAAGATTTATTTATTTTTTTTTGAAAGGCAGAGTTACAGAGAGGGAGAGATAGAAACAGATCTTCCATCTATTGGTTCATACCCCAAATAGCCTCAATGGCTGGGGGCTGGCTAGGCCAAAACCAGGAGCTTCTTCCAGGTCTTTCTCTTGGGTGCAGGGGTCTAAGCACCTGAGCCATCTTCTACTGCTTTTCTGTGTGCATTAGCAGGGAACAGGATCAAAGTGCAGCAGTAGGGACATGAATTGGCACCCGTATGGGATGCCAGTGTTGCCGGTTGTGGCTTTACCCACTGCAACACGACACTGGCCTCTATAATCTTCTTTTGTGGCATTTTCCTTATTAGATTCATGTTCAAACCATTCATGCTTAACAAAATAATGATTAATAACATAATTTTACTATTTTGATATTGAAGAAGAGTATATAGTATAAGAGTCATTCTTTGAAAAGGTGAGAAAATATTTCAAGAAATCCACTGTTGGCTCTATTTAGTCATTATATTTTTCTAAGAGGCAACTGTTTTTAGTTTTCCAAAGAGGTAATAATAAATTTCAACTACTATATACTGACAATCTGAAAATATTTTTATATGCTATATTTTATATTATAAAGTACCTTTCTCTTATCTAATAATCAGTAACAGTTTCATTTTATCTATCTTCTTCATGCTTGTTTTTGGTTACCAAATAAAAATAAAATTGACAACATTCAAATGTGAATTACCTAGATTTTTTCATAAAGGATTTATTAAATGACATATGCTAATATCATAGATCTATTTATAAATGTTATGCTATTACCAATAAAAAATATGAAAACTATCAATACATCAAGTTTAAATAAAGTGTGACTCATCTGGTGTCAAAAAAATTATTATTTTGGGGCTGAGGCTGTGGCATAGTGGGTAAAGCTGCCGCATGCAGTGCCAACATCCTATATGGGCACCAATTTGAGTCTTGGATGTTTTACTTCCGATCCAGTTCTCTCAGTTATAGCCTGGGAACACAGTAGAAGATGGCCCAGGTCCTTGGGCCCCTGTACCAGTGTGAGAGACCCAGAAGAAACTCCCAGTTTCTGATCAGCCCAGCTCTGGCCATTGCAGCCATGTGGGGAGTGAACCAATGGATAGACCTCTCTCTCTCTGCCTCTGTAACTCTGCCTTTCAGATAAATAAATAAATCTTTAAAAAAAAGTTTCCAAAGAGTTCAAAATGTGTGTCTTAATAAACTTAAAAAAATTATCATTTTGCCATAAGAGCTAATACACACTGAAAGGACTTAAAAATCCTGACATAGGTGTTTCTTTAAGCAAGTGACACTACCTGTCATCTATCTAATTAAAACACACACACACACACATATTCTGTAGTTTACTATCCTACATAATCTAGAATAAGGTTTTTACATAAAAATAAGAAAACTACAAAATTATGAAATACATCATCTGAAGAGAAGAACTGATCAATGATCTCATAGGCCAATTTGTAGATGTCTTCATTTTCATGATTTTGAAGTTGTTCAATTTTCTCCAGTCCTGCAAGAAATTTTATTAAGTAAAACAATGGAAATACACAATAGCACATTTATATTATAAAAATGAACAACTTGAGAGTCTAATTTCATGTAAATGTGTAAGTAAGCAATGGGACATCTAGACTCTGTATTAACCCATTAAGTCCCAAGTTTTCAATTCTATGAATATTTCAATGACATATTTATTTCAAAGGTACCACAATGGTTTATTTATTGCTCAATTTAAGTCTTTATAGGTGTCCTTTACATAGAATGAGACATAATGAGTTAAGTAGAATAATATATAATCAATATATATAGAAACAATATGTAAAATTGCTTTTGTTTCTTAAAAATAAAAAGTAAAATCTTCCTACTTCTTAGTACCTTCTAAATTTTTCTAGAGAACAGTTATGAGGGATTCTCAAAAAGTTCATTTAAATATGTACTTTTAATTCCATTTTTAATGGACTTTTTGAAGTGTTCTTATATGAAAAAAATTAGAAATACTAATGTGATTAACAAATATCATGCTGAAAATACCTGTTAATTGTATGGGAAAATGATCAAGATCAATCACAATATTTCAAGGGAAAAAGGAACCTTCCCTGTGAACTGTTTATTAAATCTTAGGCAGAAACACTGAAAAAAATATATAATAGTTAACTTGTTGACATGCAAAATGGATCTTGTTTTGCTTTATAGGAGTAATATTTTAAGGCCTCTGAAATAAAGTGAAATTGCCCCTTCATAAGCAAAGTTATTCCTCTTTTTTTTTAAATGGAGGAAGTTATGCAGGCTCATTAATCATTCTATGTGCTTTCCTTTTGGTGATCCTTACATTAAAAAACTTAGCTTCAACATGTAGGTTGAAGATTTGCAAGTGAACAGCTTTATTTCTTTTCTGAGCTTCTCATGCAAAAAAATTTAAATGCTTGCATGATAATTCCATCAGGACATTTCACAGGTATTTAGAACTAAAATTATCCCAAACATAGTTTGTTATCTTTCTCATTTAAACTGTTTGTTCTACAACTGTTTCTTACTTGCTGACAACCAATATTAACCCAAATCTAACAGAAAGTCTAAATTCCCCTTTCCCTTGATGTCCCATAATATTCTCAAAATCCTCTGTGTCACCCAACCCCTCCCACTAACCTCATTAAAATGCTCTACCTGCTGGCCATACTCTATAGCAAGCAGACTCCACTGGTATCCTTACAAAATACATATTTCTGGGTTTCACCACCAATAAGGTAGGCAATGTTCAAGAACCTATATTTTTAGTTTAACAATTAAAACATATTTATATGCCAATAAAAAAATCAAGTAGTAGAAATAATTATTCCTTTTGTTAACTTTTCTGGTACCTACTCCCTAATTTGTTCTTGATATTCCTCATCCCCTTTTCCTAATTTGATAGTAATATGTCATGTTTTGTTATTCTATTTGTCACTTTAGTAACTTTAAATACAACTATTTCTTATTAATTTTCAGGCTTCTAACTCTCGCACTTGGTTGAAGATAAAGGTTCTCCTACTATGGCATTTATTTTCCTTTCTATTCACTTCTCAAATAATGTCTTAAATACCTTTACTTTTATGATTATCTAGGTTGACAACATTCACAATCTGTTTCACAGCCACATTTGAGACTTTGTGTCCTGTCTTTATGTTAATAACTTTAAGAGTTGAAGGCTAGTGTGTTGTTTAAATCCCAGGTGGCTCTAGTACACAGCCAGATTTGGGAATTTCAGCCTATAGCATAAAATATCTGTTATTCTACAAAGCTTGTAAGACTTTGGAGGGGTCTGGTTATTGGCTGCTTCTCCAGCTAGAAATTGGCAATTTCTACCCCATATTTTATGATTCAGCAACACTGAACTACTTATAATTTGCTGAATGCTATTTCTCACCTCAGACTGTGCTCATGGTGTTATCTCTGCCTGGAACACCTTTCATCCCTTTTTACTTTATTAATCCTTATTCATCTCTCAAAATCCAGCTCAGGTGCCACTTCCTGCTTCTTCCAGGATGGATTAGGTATCCCATTTTGTTGTACATTTCTATTAGGGTAATTAGCACATTAAATCAGTTCATATTTATCTTTAAGACTAGACTACATGCCTTGAGGGTAAGGATTATGTCTTGTTACCACTATGTTCCCAGTACCTTAGCACAGTGCCTGTTCAATCTATAGCAGCAATTAAGTTACCTAAGCATATATATATATATTCAAAAGGCTGAGCAGAATTCTACACATAAGGCTAATATTTACATTATTCTGTTACTTAAGATAGAAAAATACAGAAGTGTTATATTAGCAAGAAAATAAAGGCAGCTAAAAAAAGAGCATTAGAATTTAGAATAGCTGATAACAAACTTACCTCCACATTCTTCTATAAGATTGGCTATGGTTTCTGCTTCATCTTCAGCCATTTTTAATATATTACTTAGTCCATCGAGTACTACTTGCACAACTTGTGCATCTTTTACAGTCAACAAGTTGCAAAAAGGTGGGATAACATTTTGTTGGATAAGGTAGGCCACCTGACAAATAAAAACACCATGAAATAATAAAATGTAGGTCAACTGTTCATGTATCATATTATCTCACTGGAATCATTTTGACTTTGGAATTCTGAGCATGGAAACATAACCTCCTCTCTCATACGATAAATTAACCTGAATTAAGCTCCATTTGACATATAGCAAGCTTATTTTTCTTGAATTTAGAAAAAAACTGAAATGAAAAGGTATTATTTTTAAAAATTACAATGGTCAATGTGATGGCATCATGGGCTGCTTTGCTGTAATATTTAGCACTCTCACATGCCTGATTACCTCTCAATTCACTATTATATTTGTAATTTTTACAGTCACTTAAATATTTTGTTATTTATGTTATTATTTCTATTCTTTGTATTCATATTTAAGTGAATTTACTGCTCATCACCAGGCCACTGCTTTCTGGGAATCTATTGTCACCTAGCTCTGAAGTCACCCTCTTTACCTGCTCTGTGAAACAGATCTGAGCCTTTTAATAACACTACTGTTTCTTTGCCAGTTGGCACAACTTAAGTTTTGTCACTTACAGGCCTCTGAATAGCCTTTCAATTTTACATTCCAGTCACCTCATATTTCTCACTCTACTTACTAGTCTTAGACACCTGGTTGATGGTTAATTGCTTGTTTGACTTGCTGTTGGTGAATTTGTTTATTGCTGTTGCTGTTTTTATTTTGCTTCCGTGTTGTCATTCAATTATTAGGACAATTTATAAAGCTGTTTCTTTCTGCTATATATTAACTAACTTAAATAGTCTGTTCTTTAAAAAAAAAAAAAAAAGTATGTTCTGTGAACACAGGCACGTGCGCGCGCACACACACACACCCCGTGACTATAGCAGCCTCAATCTTATCCTGAATTAGAAAATTATTATAGGTTGATCACTGGAAGAACATTTCTCTTCAACAGAATATCCCTAAGAGGAAGTGAAGGTGATACTTTTATATGGGGGAAAAAAATAACAGAATGCTTGCTTTCTTGCTATTTTTCTTACATTATGATTTACCTAATTCTAAATCATAGGAGTATTTGGACTGTTATTTGATTAGTTTTGAGCAATAAAGCTTAACTTACTTGATCTTTCCTTCCACTAATTGTTAAGTTACTTATGGCCCAAGCAGCTTCTTTCTGAGTGCCAAAATCCCCCTGTGAAAAGCAAAAGCAAAAGGCTACAAACTGCAATATAGGATTAACGGGATAATATGTTTTCTGACATGATTTTTTAACTATTTCCCCAGCTTTCCTTCTAGACTCTCTACATATAAACATAATTTTTACTTAAGATAAGACTTTGAGCTATATCAACTATATCCTACACATTTGTAGGAGACTTTTTTATGAACTTTCCTGGAAACAAACTGACTTGACATTACTATTTAATAACACTTCAAATAAAATCAATGATAAAATGAAATAAATTAGTAAAGAACAATTCAGAAAAGTCTAAATTTTACCATATAAAGTTAAAAAAAGATATTCCTTTAAACATAAAAGTCACATATTTAATTCAGTAATCCACTTTTGAGAATTTACCAAGAAAATAATAGAAAATAGGGGCCGGAGTTGTGGTGTAGCAGGTTAAAGTCACTGCCTTTGATACCAGCATCCTATATGCATACCAGCTCATGTTCTGGTTACTCTACTTCTTGTCCAGCTCCCTGATTAAAGTCTGGGAAAAGAAGAAGGGGAGGGCCAATTGTTTGGGTCCCTGCACCTACATAGGAGACACAGAAGAAGCTCATGGCTTTGCCTTGCCCCACCTCTGGCAACTGCAGCCATCTGGGAAGTAAATCAGTGGATGGAGGAGATCTCTCTCTCTCCATAATTCTGACTTTAGAATATACAAATCTTTAAAAAAATTTAAAATATAAAAAAATTTAAAACAATATTATGTACTTTTTTATATATGGTCAGAACAGCACCCTAACTTACCCAAAGTAAAAGCAGCTAAAATTATTAGCAGCGGCATAACTGGCTAATAATAATAAGTCTACTAAATGAAATAACCATCAATTATTATATATTAAGATATTATTAGATATTAAGAAGACTAGCAAAAAAAGCTTATGATTAAAAAAATAAGAGAAATGCAAATTAAAACAGCAATGAAATATCTTTTTATATTTATCAAACTGAGAAAATGGAAGTATCTGTTAGTGAAGCTGATAGGACAGCAAAATAGTTAAAGTCTAAAGGTAATAATTCTTATATTTAATCCAACATAATTGGCATTACTGTTCATCTATAGATCCAATAATCCAAAATCTTATCTGGCCAAGACAGAGAGAAAAGTTAACAAGCTATTCCTAATAAAATACTACTATTTAAAAGCAAAATGCTGGAAACATCTCAAATAGCATCAATAATAAAATGACTGAGTACATTATCTATATAATGCATTACCATATGGTGATAAAAGGAGTAAGGAAAAAATAAACAAGGAAGCTCTCTTTATATATAGTGTCACAGGAGTGATCTCTAGGAACTATTAAAATAAAGCAACGTGAAAATATTTAGTATGTTATCTTCTGTGCAAGGAAGGGTAGAAATAAGCACTTAAATATGTATTTGCGGGGCCAGCATTGTGGTGTAGCGGATAAAGCCACTGCCTGCAATGCTGGCATGCCATATGGGCGCTGGTTTGAGTCCTGGCTGCTCCACTTCCTATCCAGCTCTCTGCTATGGTCTGGGAAACCAGCAGAATATGGCTCAAGTCCTTGGGCTCCACCACCTGCATTGGAGAACCAGAAGAAGCTCCTGGCTTCTGACTGGCCCAGTTATGGCTGTTGCAGTCGTTTGTTGAACCAGCAGATGGAAGACTTCTGCCTCTCTGCTTTTGCCTCTCTGTAACTCTACCTTTCAAATAAATAAAGCAATAAAAATTATTACTTGTAAAGGAAGATGGAATAGAAAGCAATGGACAAAAATGGAAATTAGAGTGGTGCTCATGTACCTTGAAAAAAAAGTACATAAAGAGAACAGTAATTTAAAGGACCTGGAAAACCAACATTTTTTGAATGTATGGACACTGGACTTCAGATCATATACAGTGAAACCTTCAAAAGATTCCACAAATAAAAAAAAAAAGTACATATTCTTTCACTGGGAAACCACATAAATAGTTTTATATAATGGTGCTGGGAATATGGCACAACAGATTAAGCCGCCACTTGGGATGCCCACATCCCATATTGGGAGTGCCAGATGAGTTCTAGATCTTTTGCTTCTGATCCAGCTTCCTGATAACAGACCTGGGAAGGCAGCAATTTATGGCCCAACTATTTTGGTACTTGCTACCATCATGGGATGCCAGGATGGAGTTCTGGGCTCTTGACTTTAGCCTAGTTTAGTCCTGGCTGCTGCAGCATTTGGGGAGTGAACCAGCAGATGGAAGATTGCTCTTTCCTTCTCTGTCTCACCCTCTGTCACTCTGCCCTTCAAACAGATCAGTAAATTTTAAAACAAAAAAACTATAACAGAAAAACCCCAAATTAAAACATCTAAATAATCAAAAAAATAAAGAACAAATGGAAGCCAATAACTATGTATCATGTTTAATTTCAAGTGATATTATTTTAAGCATATCACTGATGGGATGAATATACGTTAAAAACAAAAACAACAACAACAACAAAAAACCCACAAAAACCAAAAACACAAATTCTCTCATCCTAAAAATACATTTTGGGAGAGGGCATCTGGTGTAGCAGTTGAGACCATGCTTGGGATGCCTGCATCTCCTGTCAGTGTCTGCTTTGGTGCCAGCTCCATGTTAATGTGCCTTCTAGGAGGCAGCAGATGATGAGTTAAGTACTTGGGTCTCTGCCATCCATGTGGGAAACCCAGATGGAGTTCTACACTCCTGGCTTCAACCTGGCCTAATCCTGGCTGCTAGAAGATTATGGAGAGTGAATCAATGGAAAGATGATCTCTCTTTCAAATTAAAAATTTAAAAAAAAAAGGAAAAAATGTTAAAAATTAGCAGCAATGTGGTCTCATTTTTATATAGGTTATATGTATAGACAGTCTATGTACACATATGTAATATGTATTTATGTAAAATATATTTATTTTTGTGTTATTTTTCTCTTATGAAACTCAGGATTTTGTCATCAATGATATACTTTAAAATAATGTATTCAGTGCTGACTATTACAGCCATCTTGGGAGTGAATAAATACATGGAAAATCTTTCTCTCTGTAACTCTTTCAAATAAATAAATGAATTTTTCTTAAAAAGTATCACTTATTTTGTTTATTCAGGCCCAGAAGTAATAACAACCTTTTAACAATGATCACTCTTATACCTGAACTATGATCCTTAAAAACCATTTCCTACTAAAAGAATTAACACGCAATGAAGAAACATTTAACTCCAGGTCTAGGTCAGAAAGTATACAAGATAAGCCTGGGAATCATGTCATATAGAGCTCTCAAAAGCTATTGGGTGATGTCAAATACACAGGTGCCAACCTAAAGAAGTTCCTGTTCATCAGGGGCAACTTGAATATCAAAACCACTAAACCATTAATTGAAATAGACTAAATCTTGCCAAAAAATGACAATCCATATTTTCCTAATGATACTAAAAAATCCATTCTGGTCTCTTTTTGAGGTTGTTAGGGAACTGTCTCATTCTTAAAAAAAAAAAAAAAAAAAAAAAGGATGGATAAGAAAAAACAAGCACTTATCTTGCCTTTTCTAAATGAGTTACATTTTGGAGCAATTAATGGCTAATAAAGAAAAGCGTTTCAGGGGCCACTGTTGTGGTTCAGTGGGTTAAGGCACCATCTGAGAGGCCAGCACCCCATATGGGCACTGCTAAGTCCTGGCTGTCCCACTCTAAACCAGTTCCCTGCTAATGTGCCTGGAAAAACAGCAGAAAATGGCCCTAATGCTTTGGCTCCTGCCACCTACACGGGAAGCCTGAATAGAGTTCTAGGCTCCTGGCTGTTGTGGCAATTTGGAGAATGAACCAGCCAGCAGATGAAAGATCTTCCTTTCTGTCTCCTGCTCTCTAACTCTCTTTTCAAATAAATACAAATAAATTTTTTTTTTTTTTTTTTTTTTTTTAGTGCTTAACTGAAGAATTGTGGCAATACATAAATGACAGAATTAGAAAGTAACCATTTCGCAACTTCTAGTAAAATAAGAGATCCAGGAAACATTCATCAATTACTACCTAAAAAGCTATCAGATGAAAGACTGATGGATAACTTCACAATTACCATGTGCAATACGGTAGTAACAAATGAAAATCACTCATCAATCCTGAAACCACTAGCTGTATGACAAAATATTGGGTCCTGATTTGAATTATTGGAAACAACATAGTAGTGGATATAGCTATTGCCTAAAACATTTGATTTTATCTACCAATTTACAGGAAAAATGGAGGCATAGAAGATTCACAAGGTATCTTTTCTTTAACCACAGACCAGTATTCAAAAAATTGATGCTGTCATTATGACACTATATTTTGTTTTTTTTTTTAAAGTCTGTTTATTTTTATTAATTTGAAAGGCAAAGCAAGAAACAGTGAAAGAGAATTATCCATCTATTGGTTTACTTCTCAAATGGTAGCAATAGTTGGGGCTGCATCAGGCCAAAGCCAGGAACCTGGAACTGCATCTAGGACTCCTGTGTGGGTATAAGGATTCAAGCCCTTGAGCCATCATCTGCTGCCTCCCAGGGTGTGCATTAGCAGGAAGCTGAATTAGAAGCATGGCATAACCAGGTCTCAAACAAGGCACTCCAATATGACGTGTCACATCACCAGCCGTGGCTCAGGTCACTGTGCTATAACACTTGCTCCTTTCCCAAATGTTAATAACAAGCACAAGAGATGATATGGCATACAATTAATAGCATACTTACTATTTGATTTGGGGCAATTTATTTGTCCATGCATGCCATAGTTTCTTCACCAGTCAAATGAGAACAATCCTGACCCTTAGAGGCATAATATATCAAATGAGTTAACAAAGGTTAAGTAGCCTTTATCTGAAATGCCTGGGAAAGAAGTGTTTCAGATCTCGGATTTTTTTGAACTTTGGAATATTTGCATTTGAGGGGGTCTTCAAAAAGTTCACAAAAAAATGTGGACTGTGAAAAAACTATGCATGGACTACAAGTTTTCTGTACCCATAAACTTATCTTTTAATTCTATTTTCCATGACCTTTTTGAAGTACTGCTAAGATTTGGATATTAATTCGGATGTTAAATGTTCTGCCAAGGCTCACATGTTTAAAGGCTTGGGACCCAAAGTTTTACGTTAAATGTATTAGGAGGTGTTTTTTTTGGGGGGGTGGGGAGCGTGGGGCTTTGGGGAGGGACTGGATGGCTTGGGTTGTTAAGAGTGGAGCCCTTATGATTAAATTCTGGTGGCTTTACAAAAGACCACATAGACACATACAGAGAAACATGATCTCTGTCTATTCCCATGTGATATTCTGCATCATCAGCATCACCATACGCCAAAACAAGGGGACCTGTCCAATCTTGAACTGTGAACCTCTAAAACTGTGAGCTAAAATAAAGCTTTTCTATTTTCTAAGTTAGTTGTCTCCGGTATTTTGCTGACTCAGTACATAGTGAGATATACTGGGGATGGGACCAAAGTCTCAAAATAAAATTAAATAAATAAACTTTATATAGCCTGGAGATAATTTTATACCCAATTTTAAAATTTATTTATAAAGATTTATTTTTCTGAAAGGCAGAGTTACAGAGAGAGAGGGAGAGACAGAGAGAGATTTTCTATTTGCTGGTTCATTCCCCAAATCGCCACAACAGCTAATGCTGGGCCAGGCCAAAGCCAGAGCCTGAAAATTCATCTGGTTCTCCCACATGGGTGGCAGGGGCGCAAGCACTTGGGAATATCCTCTGCCATTTTTCCAAGGGCATTAGTAAGGGGCTGGAACAGAAGTGGAGCAGTCAGACTGAAACCAGTGCTCAAATGAGATGTCAGCATCATAGGTTGCAGTTTATCCCACTGTGCCACAATGCTGGCCATGTACAATATTTTTAGTGTGCATGTATTTTGATTGAAACCTATCACATGAGGTAAAGCATGGAATTTCCCACTTTTTATATCACACTGATGCTTAGAAAGACTGATTCTGATGCATTTTGAATTTTGGATTTTCAGTTTAGTGATGCTCAATCTAAACATGTAAAGTGCTTACAATATTATGTAGGCATTGATGCTCAGTAGTAAGTCTGAGGACATTAGCAATCTTGGTAAAAGGATGACATTGAAGAAGGGCCAAGAGTTTCCAAAAAGAAATGTTGCTTGCATATAAAAACTGTTGAGCTCAAAATCTTTAATACTACTACTTTACTGTAGCATCCATTTCACTAAATAAGTTCTAATAAAATAAACAGAAAAGTATATATTCACAAAGTTTTCATGTTTAAGTCCTTTCCTTTTACTCAGATATATACAAGTTGATTTTCTTACCTTATCCAAAAGGTGTATTATCATTGGTACAAGATTGGCATCAATTACTGCCTGAACCTGCTGCTGATTTCCTGCAGTGATGTTAGAGAGGAACCACACTGCTTCCTGTAAAACAAGAAGCTTTTAATATTTCTCATTAAAAAACAAAAAAACTGCACTTAAAGAAAAAAGCAGTCACTACTACACTGTCCAAATGGTTTTATTATGTAATGAATTCTGTAATCAAAATCTTAGGAATTTCACTTCCTTTTACCCTCCTTTTCCCATTTTTTTTTTTTTGGACAAATTGCTAATGGCCCTAATCCAGGTCACAATGAACCCTTGTGAAGAATTTTTGAAAGCAATGCTCCTAAAAAGTATGACTCAAAAGAAGCTTGGCTGAACAAATACTAAAGAGCTGATGAACTGTAATACAAATACAATTCCTAAAACTGTTGGAAATGAGATTCAGTGCCCTTCCTGCACGTAATGTGCTTCATCTCTATTCTAATCTGATTAAGAGTCCTAGCCAAAGTATATAAATATCAATTATCTAAAACAACAGAGACATGAAAAATTAAATACTGGGTTGTTTTAGCATACCTATTTATAATAGTCATTCAATGCACTATTTTTCTGAATTACTAACTTGGAACCAATGTTTGATTTCTTTATTGCTCTACCTTAGTGATTTTTTTATATTTACCTTTATACCACAATGGTGGGTCCTAAGTGTTTTACCAGTTTCATAAATAAATCTATACTGAAGTGACAGCATGAAATAAGACAAATTATCTAATACCTCATGTAGGATTTTATTGTAATTTAACAATAAATTTATTAAACTTACCAGTTTACTAAAGGGAAGAATTTTCTCTATTTATAAAAACCAATAAACAAGTTTTACTCCAATAGTAGTATTAGCTACTGTATTCGTAGGCTCTTTTGGATCAGATCACAGGACCATGTTTAATGAACCTGTCAGAGATTTTAGGGTGTTAGGCTACTTAGGTGAGCTGTTTTTGGGTCATAATCATCGGCAATGTTGTAATCAACAACCCATGTTATTTCTACAACAGCCTCAGATGCACTCCAATATCAGCATCACCACTCAGTGCCCCCTTTCCATAGCCACCATAAGCACACACATGCTCACACACACACACACACACACTCTAGTAAGTATCCATAAAACATTAAACTTATAATTTCTTAACATTAATACTAACAATTTCCAGTCATACAACATTCAACACCCAATTATCTCTATTTCATCATTTCCAAGAGAGCCAAAGAGCACTTTACAACTGGTTTGTTTTATATATGGGAAAAACCATACATTAATCCATGTTACAAACAGTGGACTATTTTATTTTCACTCAATGTCTAAATGACAGTTTATATTAATAATCAAGATTACAGATACCTCTTATATCCTAATTTTATAAATGAAAACTTAGCATTTTATGTGCCATTTATTAAATAGTAAAATACTTACTTTATTAATTTTCTCTTTGGGATGTGTCAGGAGTGCCGGGAAGTGTGAAAGAGCATCACAGTTCAAAACTACTTGTGTTTGCTCATCAGTTCCAGTAACAATGTTGCCCACAGCTCTAAGTGCAGCCGTCTGAAATGTAGAAAGATTTAATGAAATCATGCTCTACGTGAAATACTCCTTACAGGTTACAAAAGATACATGTGCTCTTTCACCCATTCTTTTATTCCAACTAACCAATTGTTTCAGAGCACTTTCTGTCATGTGCTTATCAGAGGTGTAAATAGAAAAGATAGAAGTTTCAGCTCTTATGAAGCTTACATTATTTTAAGAAAATACCAAACAAATCATGAACCAAACAAATTATGAAGGATCATTTTAGATAGTAAATGCTTCTATGAAAAATTTGTATACAAGTTTCTTTCTCTTATACAAAATTCTTTTGGGTATATACCTAAATGAGGAACTGCTGATTCATACTGTAACTATAACTTTTTAGGTATAGTATCCAAATCAGCTGTGCCATTTTACATTTCCAGTAGCAGTATATAAGGATTCAATCTCTTTACAACTTTGTTAACCTCTACTATTATATTATTACAGCCACCATAGTGGACACGTAGTAGTACTAACTATGGTTTTGATGCGTTATTTTTCCCTCTTAATGATTAATGAATGATGCTGAACACCTTTGCATGTGCTTATTGGCCATTTATATGTCTCTTATGGAGAATAAATCAAATGTGCTCATTTTTAAATCTGATTGCCATTTTAATTTTGGGTTGTTAAAGACTTATTTGTATATTTTGGATATAAGTTCCTTTTCAGATATATGATTTATTTATTTATTTTTCTTTGACAGGAAGAGTTATAAACAGTGAGAGACAGACAGAAAGGTCTTCCTTTCGTTGGTTCACTCCCCAAATGGCCACTATGGCTGGTGCTGTGCCAATCCGAAGCCAGGAGCCAGATGCTTCCTCTTGGTCTCCCATGCAGGTGTAGGGGCCAAAGCACCTGTGCCATCCTCCACTGCCCTCCTGGGACACAGCAGAGAGCTGGACTGGAAGAGGAGAGACCAGGACTAGAACCCAGCACCCATATGGGATGCTGGCGCCGCACGCAGAGGATTAACCAAGTGAGTCACGGCGCAAGCCCCTCACATACATGATTTATAAATACTTTCTCCCATTCTACAGACTTTTGCACTTTCTTGGAAATGATTTTTTTTATTTGAAAGGCAGAATAACAGGAATGGGGGAGAGAAAAATAAAGAAAGAGAGGGAGCTCTTCAATGCGCTGCTTCACTCCCTAAGCACAGTTTTTAATTTTGGTGAAGTCCAACTGATCATTTTTTTTTCTTTAGCTGCTTGTGCTTATGGTGTCATATCTTGGAAACCACTGCCTAGTTTGAAGTAATAAAGATTTATGCTTACATTTTCATTTAAGAGTTTTACAATTTTGGTTCTTGATCCATTTTTAGTTAACTTGCATAACACAGTTTGAGGTAGGGGTCTAACTTTATTATTTTAAATGTGGATATCCATTAGTCTTGGCACTACTTCTCAAAAAACAGTATTCTTTCTCCCAGTGAACTGGCTTGGCAACTTTGTTGCAAACCAATTGGCCAGAAATGTATAGCTTTATTTAGGAAATTTTTATCCCATTTCATTGATCTGTATGTTTATCCTTATGCCAGTATCACAGTTTTGTTTACATTAGCTTTGATGTTTTGAAGGTGAAAATTCCTCAAACTTTGTTCAAGATTGTTTTGGCTATTTCTGCCTTACTGTGTTTCCACATGGATTTGAAGAGCAGCTTGAAAATTTCTGCAAAAGAGACACCTGGAATTTTAACATTTAATTTTCATTTAATCTGTAGATAAACTTGGGGAACAACACCATCCTAGCAATATTATGTCTTCTAATCCATGAACATGGGATGTCTTTCCATTCTTACAACAATGTTTTGAAGTGAATCAGCTTCTTTAATGAATAAATTTAAAAGTAATAAAGTAAAGGAAAGTTACTGAATAACAGAAACTTCAAAGACAGAACAACCAGATGCATCGTGTGGACTCTGTATATCAATTTGATCAAATAGTGAAAACAATCAGGAAGCAGCAACTAGAATTTGGAAATTTGCAAATCATAATTTGCAAATTAGATATTCAATATTGTTTTGTTTTGTTTTTTTAAAGTGTGCTAAAAGTATTTTGGTTATGTTAAAAAAGCTTTAATTTTAGAGATGCTTGCTGGATGAAATAATATTTCATATTCAAAATAATCTGGAGAGAGTTGGGACACAGAATAAATCAATATGGGAATTCACTGTACTATTTTTCTAAATTATTCCATGGAAGTTAAAAAGTTAAGGAAATCTCTATTAGTTATAAAGTAAAATACAGAACATTAACTTTCCTTGAGCGCTGGCTAAAGGAAAATTCCAAGCCCTATATTTTCAATGAAGTCCAGTATTAAAACTGAAGATGTATTCTGAAAAAACAAAAACAAAGTACAAACCAAAAACCTATACCAAGACATAAGTACCATATTCAGTAAATGCAAACTTAATGATAAACGTAAAATAAATCACAAACAGCCCTAAGAGACAAACTATTTTATTAATCAATTCTGAATTTAGCTATCTAGTTTCTCTTTCTTTAAAGTGCTGTTATTTCTAAGGCAATGAGTCTCTATTCCAACTGCATATCAGTATTACCTGAGGAGCTATTTAAAGGCTAATCAGATTTCTAGAAAATATGAGTTTTACTTAAACAGAATCTTGGGAGGTGTGGAGTTTGAGGTGTTCTTCCTGGTAGTTAAGAATCTGATTAAGCACCTATGTCCCATATCAGAGTACCTGGGTTCAACATCTGGCTCTGGCTCTTAACTCCAGCTTCCTGTTAATGTAGACACTGAGAGTCAGTAGGTAATGGCTCCAAGTAATTGTGTCCTTACCACCCAAGTGAGAGACCTAGACTGAGCTCCTGGTTCTGGCCCAGTTCAAGACATTACAGGCATTTGGGGAGTGAAATAGCAGGAAGGAGCTTTTTGTCTCTTTCTCAAATAATTCATGGAAAAAAAAACAATCTCTAGGAGTTGAACAATTAAAATAAAAACTTTTTTTTAAAGTTTTACAGTTGTTCTCATTATCCAGCCAAGGCTAAGTGATGACTTAGGTTAAAATTTTTCTTATGCTATTACTATACTTTACAGACTCTAAGTCACTGCCACATAAAACATTCTATTTACCTCAGAAAATTAGAGAATATGCTGCATATCCCTTTACCATTGCAGTTTGACAGTTAATACTTCTATTTGTGTGAACTTCTCATCCTCTCTTTTGACTCTACATATAGGTTCTTTCAGATAAATACTGTGTAAGAGGATTTAAGAACAATTGAATAAAATAAAAAAACAAGCTTAAAAAAGTTTAAGATGGTGAAAACAATTTAGGGAGCTAAGTAGCATTTATCTGCACAAAACTTTTTTGCACAAAGTCTTTATAAGTGCCAGTGAAGCTAAGAGTGAACCAAACTTTCCAGATCAGTAAAAAGGGACAGGGCAGAATGGGGGTTGGGGTTTGTACTGTGGAAGAGGAAGAAAAATAAGAAAAGGAGTAGGAATTCTAAGTATCAACACCTGTTTCAGATTGCCCTCAAGCTGCTAAACTGAATTGCCTATAATACAAATCTGTATTCTACAAAGGAGTCTCTTCCTATATATGTATTTTTCAGAGAGGGTGGAGAAAGGTAGGTTCAAACTGTAGTATCCTTACCTCATTTTTTCCACCTTTAAAATGGGAATAAAATATTTACTCTTACCCTCACAGACATGCTGTCATGCTAAGAATATACTTTAAACTACTGAAATTGTTCAGCTCTGAATGTCATGTTTACAGCAATTATTATTAGAAAAACTTAAACTTTTTTATCAAGAACAAACTTACCTGAACTTTAACTTCCTGATGGCTGAGCAGAGGAACCAAATGAGGAACTATTCCAGAGTCTATTACCATCTGTATCTGTTCATTGCCAGCATCAGTAAGGTAAGAGAGGGCCCACACTGTATCTACCAAAATCTAATGAGTAAAATGAGAATTCGAAGAGCATTTGAATATTTTCTCATTTTAGTAATTCTTAACCATACAATTAATCTAAGATTGTTCTACCACTTGTTTTCTTCTCTCACATGACGCCTTCAAAGATACACACAACACTTCAAAAATACAATGTGAAAATGAAGAGACTGAAGAAATGCTGGAAATGGAATTTAAATTATTGATTGTAGGATTACTTAGAAGTAATCAGAAGCAAATCCACGAATTAAAGTAATATATACATGACACAAATAAAAAAATTTTCCCCTGAAATTGAGAATTTAAAGAGAAATGAAAATGAAATATTAGAAATGATGAATTCAATAGATCAAATAAAAAATGCGGTGGAAAGCCTTAACAATGGACTCGGTAAGGCAGCAGAAAGAATATCCAAGTTAGAAGACAAATCTCCGGAGATTTTAGTCAGACCAAAAAAAAAAGAAATAAGAAAATTAAAAAACAGTGTTGGAGATTTATGGAATACTATCAAACCACAAAACATACAGGACACAGGAGTTCCTGAAGGTGAGGAAAGAGAGAATGGATTAGAAGGCCTTTTTAGTGAAATAATTACAGAAAAACTTCCCAAATTTGGAGAAAGGGACCTCCAAGTACAAGAAGCACATAGAACTCCTAATAGATATGATCAGAAAAGATCCTCACCATGACACATTGTACTCAAACTCTCCACAGTAAAAAAATGAACACAAGAGAAACTCCAGATTACTTTCAGAGGATCTCCAATTACACTCACAGCCAACTTCTCATCAGAAACCCTGCAGGCTAGGAGAGAATGGTGAGATATATTACAAGTCTAAAGAGAAAAAAACCTGGCAACTCTGAATACTGTACCCTGGCAAAGCTGTCATTTAGGAATGAAGGTGAAATAAAAGACCTTCTATAACAAACAGAATTTCAAAGAATTTGTCACCACTCATCTAGCCTTACAAGAGATGCTTAAGGATGTGCTACACACAGAAACACAGCCATCACTAAGAAAGAAAATATCCCAGAAAAAGAACAAAGGAAATAAAAATTAAACAATAGGAATATTTATGGAAAACAGCAGGGCTAATAGTCACCTTGAATGTAAATGGCCTCAATTCTCCAGATATAAGATACAGACTGGCTGAATGGATTAAAAAATAAAACTCATCTACTTGTTGTCTACAAGAAACGTATCTCACCAACAAAGATAAATGCAGGCAGAAAGTGAAAGGACAGACGATATTCTACGCTAACAGAAACCAAAAAAGAGCTGGTATAGCCATCCTGGTATCAGACAAAACAGTTTTTAACACAAAAACTGTCAAAAGAGACAAAGAGGGCACTATGCAATGATTAAGGGTTCAACTCAACAGGAAGATGTGACAATAAATGGATACAAATCTAATTACAGGGCACCTGGCTATTTAAAAGAAACGGTAAGGGATCTAAAGGGAGAAAAAAAACTCCAATACAATAGTAATGGGGGGCTACAATACCCCACTTTAAAAATGGAAAATCAGCAAGGAAATAGTTAATCAACACTATGAACCACGTGGATCTAACAGATATTTTCAGAACTTTTCATCCTACAGCTGCAGAATACACATTCTCCTCACCAGTGCATGGAACTTTCTCTAGGATGGACCACATGATAAGCCATAAAGCAAGTCTTAGCAAGTTCAAAATCATACTATGCCATCTTCTCAGACCACAATGGAATGAAGCGGGAAATCAAGAACTCAAGAATCTCTAGAACACATGCAAACTGAAAAACATGCTCCTGAATGAACAGTGGGTCATAGAAAAAAATCCAAAGAGAAATAAAAAAACTGAGTAACATTTTTTAAAATACTATTTGTTGAACACTTTACTTAGTACAGAGTTAATCTGTGTATAAATAGATTTTAGTAAAAAATAAGAATGGGAATAGGAGAGGGAGTAGGAAGAAGGGTGGAAGGGCAGGTACGAAGGGAAGAATATCTATGTTCCTAAAGTTGTATTTATGAAATGCATGAAGTTATATACCTTAAATAAAAGGTTTCTGGGGGGAAAAATCACAATTTAAATCAAACTAGATCTCATATATTCTTTTGTGACAGTTTGTATTCTGTAAGTTTACCAATTACAACTAAATGCAATGTTGGTGCTTTAGTTATGGCTTGTAGAAGCAGTTAACTAGTTTTATCTTTAGTTCTTTGATAGCTTGACTTAAGAACACACTGCTAAATGTTTACCCAGGATGACTCTAATAAATATCACTATTTAGTAAATAATATTATTCATTAAATATGTAACTAAAAACAACAATGTAGAGTGGCTTGAGAAATTCAAGGCACATAAAAAATAAAGATAAATGTAATCAGAATCTCATCTAGATTGAGGTAAAGAAACATAATGCATCTCTGAATAAAGTAAATGAAGATGTCTGGTTTTTTAGTGGTAGAATAACTTTAAGATTAATCTTTTTTCATAAATATTTTAAAAGAAAAATGTTGAAATTTATACTTCAGTCAAGGAACGCGGCTATCAGGAACCAAAAACTAAAATTGCTTATATAAATATTTAAGATCTAATTCAATCAGACTATCTGGCACTTAAAAAACATCTTTAATAAATTTTGTACATTATCTCACTACTTGATGCAGCAAAATTCTGATTTTAATTTGTTCTACATACTTTTAGGGGATTCTGGCAAAAAAAAAAAAAAAGTATAATCCTAAAACTGCAAAGAAATGAAATAGCTCATCAAACACTGCTATCACCATAGCAAATTGTTTTTTAAAGAAACACATCACTTTCTGATTATTGCTATCTATATTTCGCACATGTATAGTCCCCTTGTCCCCTTACCTATTATATTCCCTACTTTTTCTAACAAATCAAAGGCTAGTCTGGCTTTTATAAACAATCAGGTCAGTTTCCCACCTCATTTATTTGTTATGTTTAAAATCTTGCTTGTGCTGTTTTCTTCCCTTTTTTGAGAATAGTAATCTTTTTTTTTTTTTTTTTGACAGAGTGGACAGTGAGAGAGAGAGAGACAGAGAGAAAGGTCTTCCTTTTCCAATGGGTCACCCCGCAATGGCTGCTGCGGCCGGCGCACTGCCCTGATCCGAAGTCAGGAGCCAGGTGCTTCTCCTGGTCTCCCATGCGGGTGCAGGGCCCAAGCACTTGGGCGATCCTCCACTGCACTCCCGTGCCACAGCAGAGAGCTGGACAGGAAGAGGGGCAACCGGGACAGAATCCAGCGCCCCAACCGGGATTAGAACCTGGTGTGCGGCGCCACAAGGTGGAGGATTAGCCTAGTGAGTTGCGGCACCGGGCAGAATAGTAATCTTTACACTAAATAAAGTCATTATAATTGGGAAAAATGGAGTAAAAATATGAAGAGCAACTGATGTTCATAGGTTTGGTAAATGTATAGGAATACAAACTCATGCATACAAGCACAGGATTTCTACTCATTTTTCAAAAAACAAAAATGTCACTAAGTGCATGTTATCTGTGTTATAACTGGCCAGGTTATCAATATAAATTTCCATTAAACATTCATGAACAAAGATCATCTTAGTAAGGGAGATTACTGACTAGCAACTTAAAAACTTTCTATGAGTTTTTCTAACATTGATATACATGAGAGCACTTAAAATCTGTGGAGACATCAAATTAAAAGACAAGCTTATTTTAGTGAAAAAAAAAAAAAAAACCTGAAATCCATCCAGTTTCTTCATAATATACATCTTCCTTGAAGTTTTTGAAGAAAACTTGTACATACATACATCTTTATGTATGTATAAATGTACAATACTGCACAGATTAAAATAATAACTGGGCTTGACTTCCTCACTGAAATCATATTTTATGATACAGGTAAACATAAATATAAAAATACTAAAATGACATGTCTTCATATAACATTTTCTCCCCAATGTCCAGCCCTAAACATAAATATACATAAGATATATATACACACACATAGTAAGACATAAATGTATATATATAAACATAGGTTAGGAAGCATTTACTCACATTTACGTCTGTATGATGAATTAAAACACAAAGGGCTGGAAGAATCTAAAGAGAGAATTATACAAATTGAAAAATACACATATATAACAACATACATAATGGTATCCTCTTTAATACCTACTTTTAAAAAATTTATTTTCATTTCATTTGAAATATATATATATAGAAAGATCTTCCATACATTGATTTACTCTCTAAATGCCTGCAACAGCTGGGGCTGCGCCAGGACTAAGCCAGGAGCCTGTAACTTAATCTGGATCTCTGGGTGGGTATCAGAGACCCAAGGACTTGAGCCCCCATCTTCTGCTTCCCAGGGTGCAAATTAGAAGGCAGATGGAATTGGAAATGGACTGGGACTCAAACCCAGGCACTATGATATGGAAAGCAGATGTCCCAAGTCATGTCTTAACCACTGTGCCAAACATCCACCCCATCAACTTAAAAAACTAAAACTAAAACTAAAAATTTTTACCTCTTGAATGGTTTCCATTGGTGGTGGTGGGTCTTTGTGGCGACATAAGTTGACCATAACCCAAGTAACATTTCTTAAGAATGTTATAGGAATAGATGGGCTTATGAATGAAAGTAAAGGTTTCACAACTCCAAGACTTATGACATAATCTCTACACCGGGGTCCATCACCTGTAGAAATAATTTATAAAATATTTATTTATTTGGTATGAAGAATGACAGAGGGGGGAAGAAGGAAGAGAGATCTTCCATCTACTGGTTCACTCCCAAAATGGCCTTAATGGCTGGCTGGGCCAGGCTGAAGCCTGGAACCTGGAACTCCAACTGGGACTCCCAAGTGGGTATCAGGGACCCAAGTACTTGAGACATCACCTGCTGCCTCTCAGAATGCACACTTGCAGGAAGCTGCATGCATTGTATGTGGAAGCGGGACTTGATCCCAGACACTCTGATACAGGATGCAGGCTTCCAAAGTGGCAGCTTAACCTGCTGCACTGCAACTTCCACTCCTGCTTTCTGGATTTTAACCAGATGTGTTACTTAAGTTTCTAGGCAGTAATAACCAAGTTCATACTCTAGGCCTTAGGAGCCATAGATCTCTGGACCAAAAGAAGCAACGTAAGATGTTACAGTACTCTTTTACATATTATTCATATGTGTGACTTTATAAACTGCTCACTTATCAAATGGCTTCATACCAGCTAAATTTTGGAGGGCTTACGGTTTTCAAAAATACTTTGTGGGTGGATAACTGCTGCTTTTATCTTCTCTCTCAATGTTATTTCATACTATGGTGTAATAGGTTAAGCTTCTGCTTGCAGCGTTGGCATCCCATACAGGTACCAGATCAAGTCCCAGCTTTTCCTCTTCTGATCCAGCTCTCTGCTTATGGCCTGGGAAGGCAGCAGAAGATGCCCAAGTGCTTGGGCCCATGTTCCTGCATGGGAAACCCAGAAGAAACTCCTGGCTTCTGGATCGGCTCAGCTCTGGCCACTGTGGCCATTTAGGAAGTGAACCAGCAGATAGAAGATCTTTCTGTCTCTCCTTCTTTCTGTCTGTAACTCTACTTCTCAAAATAGATAAATAAATAAATAAAATCTTTTAAAAAGTATAGAAATAATCTTACAGAGAAACTATGTGTTGAATTTCCATGTATGATTCAGTATCAGTGGACCAAAATAGTGAATGACAAATTATTCTGTACACTTAGAAAACTATGTCAGGGCCGGCGCCGTGGCTCAACAGGCTAATCCTCCGCCTTGCGGCGCCAGCACACCGGGTTCTAGTCCCGGTCGGGGCACCGATTCTGTCCCGGTTGCCCCTCTTCCAGGCCAGCCCTCTGCTGTGGCCCGGGAGTGCAGTGGAGGATGGCCCAGGTGCTTGGGCCCTGCACCCCATGGGGAGACCAGGAAAAGCACCTGGCTCCTGGCTCCTGCCATCGGACGAACGCGGTGCGCCGGCCGCAGTGCACTGTCAGTGGCGGCCATTGGAGGGTGAACCAACGGCAACGGAAGACCTTTCTCTCTGTATCTCTCTCTCTCACTGTCCACTCTGCCTGTCACCAAAAAAAAAAAAAAAAAAAAAGAAAACTATGTCAGAAAAAAAGAGATAGTCCTATAATAGTCCTATAACAATGATTCCCAATGTGGTTTTTGGGCTTGTGCTCAGAGCAAAATCTCTGTGGGTACAGGAGTCCATGTTTTAATAAGGTCTCTATATGATTCTGACAGTAGCTGAAGTTTGAGAACCAATGCCACAGAGAACTGTCAGATCAATTTCTGAATTGCGTGTCTCTATAATTTCTAATATGAAGGCATGCTGAAGTTACTATCCTAAGTGAAAACATTTTTTTCCTGCACTAAAATATTTGGAGATAAAACAACTGCTCCCTTTGCACTCTTGTATTCTAATTACTTCCAAAATGTCACTAAAATAAAAAATTAAAGTTCAAGATATGGCATAATAGTTATAATTCTAAAATTTGGTATAAAAGTAAAGGAGTGAAGGAGACTGGAAATATAAACAGCAGCATTCCTAACAGCACTATACCCTATGCTAAGAACAGTTTACAGAGATATCCTCCCATGAAAATTCATAACCATCTCCTGTCTTCCATGTTGTCTCTGCAAAAGGGCAATAAAGAGGAGGTACACCCAAACAATTCTGATTATTTCTATGCAAGAAAAACAAGCAATATGTGGCATTAACAATCCTTAGAATCCTTCTGGTTTACTAAGTTAGCTTTGATAGGGAAAACTGAGAAAATAAAATAGATCTCAGCAGAAAATAGAATACCCAAATGACATACACATTTCATAGTTATTCAAATAATTAAATGGTATAACAAGTAACAAAATGTTATTTCGGCCTATCATGACTTTATACTCAGTTAAAATTCCTATAAGCTGTTCACCACAACTAGTACTAAAGGCAAACATTTTCCTTTTTGACAAGTAGTAATTATTTTTATAACCTAGTAACAACTGTTGAACTAGTACTCTAAATGTTATACAAACCTATGATATTTCCCAAAGCCCATACTGCTTGCTCACAGACATTCTGATGGGGTGAATGAAGAAGCCTCAGGAAAAGTGGCACAGCATCTGAAAGAGGAAAATAAGTTAACACTTCAGGTTGAAGATTCTCTGTCTATATATATATATATATAGATAGATAGATAGATAGACAGACAGATATAGATACATAGATATATACACACTTTTTCCTTTTTAAAGAAATATGCATTTATTTGAAAGCTAGAGTCAGAGAGATAGAGAAAGCTTCCACTCCCCAAATGGCTTCAAAAGCCATGGTTTGTCCAGCCTGAAGTGAGGAGCCAGAATTCCATCTGCATCTCCCACATGGGTGGCAAGGGCCCAGAAACTTGGGCCATTATCCACTGCTTTCCAGGAGCATTAGTAGGAAGCTGGATCAGAAGTGGAGCAGCCAGAATTTGAATTGGGACTCTGATATGGGATGCTGATACTACAAGCAGAGGTTTAACCCACTGTACCATAATGCTAGCTTCATAAAGAAACTACTAAAAAAAATTCAATTTTTTTGCTGATATCTCAAAATAAAAATAGAATCTATCAAAAATATATCCTCAATAAATAATTTTTATTAGATTGGGGCCAGACTGGAGCCAGCACTGTGGCACAGCGAGTTAATACCCTGGCCTGAAGCGCCGGCATCCCAATGGGCGCCAGTTCAAGACCTGGCTGCTCCACTTCCAATCCAGCTCTCTGCTATGGCCTGGGAAAGCAGTAGAAGATAGCCCAAGTCCTTGTGCCCCTGCACTCGCTGGGGGACCTGGAAGAAGCTCCTAGCTCCCAGCTCCGGATAGGTGTGGCTCCGACTGTTGCGGCTGATTGGGGAGTGAACCATCAGATGGAAGACCTTTCTCTCTCTCTGCCTCTCCTCTCTCTGTAACTGACTTTCAAATAAATAAATGTCTTTTAAAAAAACTTAAAATTTTATTAGAAACAGCACTTCTGGAAGAATTCTGACTAGCAGATAATTTAATTAGCATCAAAATGAGTTTTAAAACAAATATCAAAAAAAGTTCAAAAAATTTCATTTACAATTAAACCTGGGCTTAAACCTAATTTTAAGATTAATTCAGGGGCCATTGCTGTTACACAGTGGGTAAAGCCACCGCCTACAGTGCTGGCATCCCATATGGGCACTGATTCAAATCCTGGCTGCTCCACTTTCCATCCAGCTCTCTTCTATGGCCTGGGAAAGCAGTAGAAGATGGCCCAAGTCCTTGGGCCCCTGCACCTGTGTGGGAGACCCAGAAGAAGCTCCTAGCTCTTGGCTTTGGATAGGCCCAGCTCTGGACACTGTGGCCATTTGCTGAGTGAAGGAGTGAACCAGCAGATGGAAGACCTCTTTTTTTCTCTCTGCCTCTCCTCCTCTCTCTGTGTATAATTTTCAAATAAATAAATAATTATTTTAAAAAAAGATTAATTCATCAAATTTGAGAAGAAAGTTCCAACAGTGAAATAACTTTTAAATACTTTAATTTAAATAAACATCATGTGGCTGAACAGACAGGCCAGTGATTCCTGGACCACTTGAGACCTTCTGAATCAGGAAGTAATTGTATTGCTCAATAAAGATGGCAAACACAAGACAGGCCTTTGTCTGAACAGACTAGTATTACACTGAACAAGTTACTCTTTTTCTTTCTTTCCCATATAACTTTGAAAAATGCTATTTAAATATGAGGTACCTCAAAAAGCTTGTGGAAAATGGATTAAATGCTAACTTTTGGTGCAAACAAGTTTTAAATATCTATTCATATTCACACATGTAGATTAATGATGATTACTTATAAAAACCTCTTTCTGATCTCTAAAGACCGCATGAAACAGAAAAGGGAAAAGGTAGAGAATAAGATATTGTCTTAAAAAAATAAAATTTACCTAGGAGTCAACCATATAAAACCCAAAAAAATCACATTTAATAAAACAAAAAAAAATCTGAATCCAAAATTTAATTTTAATATAATTTAAGGTAATCTGTTTTTCTAATATTACAACTATCTACATAATAAGGTACTAACTTGGATATCATTTTTGTTCCCTTTCAAAATCAAGAGATTAGTACTTACGATTTTACAAGGTTAGACAAGTTATACTGCTTACATATTTAAGATGCATTTTTAAAGTACCTTTTAAAAATTATTAATTTCTTTGGCAGAAAAATTAAATAGTACTCATGAAAACAATACACCTGTTAGTATTATTATTTAAAAATATTTATTTATTTATTTATTTATTTGAAAATCAGTTACAGAGAGAGAGAGAGAGGTCTTCCATCTGATGGTTCACTGCCCAATTGGCCGCAATGGCTGGAGTTGCGCTGATCCAAAGCCACGAGTCAGGAGCTTCTTTTGGGTCGTCCCCCATGCAGGCGCCAGAGCCCAAGCACTTGGGCCAATTTGCACTGCTCTCCCAGGCCACAGCAGAGAACTGCATTAGAAGAGGAGCAGCAGGGACTAGAATCGGCGTCCATAAGGGATGCCGGCGCCGCAATCGGAGGATCAGCCTACTGCGCTATAGTGCCGGCCCCAAAATCATAACTCCTTTAAGAGAAGCTGAAACACAGTATGGCAATGGGAAAACTATTTTTATTTCTTCTGATGTCCTGTAAATAAAATATAACTATAATAATATAATCTGCTATTACAATTAGGAAATTACCTAGATTTTGAAAGGAATCAAACAAAGTTTTAGAAACAGAGTGTATTGGTCAACTGAATAAGATTGCTAGGCTGGTCTAGTTCAACAGTTGAGTAGCTATAACTTTACAACATAAATAGCTATATTCTTTCAGGAGAATCAGCGGGTTCTGTTGACTTTTTTTTTGAAAAAATACAATGTTATTTGTTAATAAGCAACTTACTGGATTGAACTACTGCTTGAGTTTGTTCAGAGGTTCCAGATGCAATGTTCGTCAAAGCCCATGCAGCTTCAAACTGTAAAGAAGGACTACAAAACAAATAAACAAAAACAAATAACTTCAAACAGTAGTTATTTTCACATTGGTACAAATTTCTATCAACATTGCTGTCCACAAGTATTTTAAATATATTAAATATTTTGCCTCTAAACATTCAGCATTTCTGAAACCTCCAAGGCCTTTTTTTTCCAAGTACCTACATGTTCAACCTAGTTCCTGTTAATTTTCAAAACTTAAACAAGTCCCTCTTTGGCTTTTACCTTCAACTGTTGGCATAAATATAACTTGCATCATTTTTCCCATCCCTTTTGACTTCAATTCCATCCCACAGTTCCTGTCTTTTTTCTTTAAAGGTCAAACTATCTACTAGAAAATCTTTCCTTCTCAAAGGGTACATATTAAATTAAAAACAAAGAACTTGTACTTACTTGTCATCTCTTTCAAGACAATGGACTAAAATAGGTAATATTCCAGATTTTATTAAGTCATCAATTGGTGGATTTCGATCACTGGACAAAAGCTTTCTGTAAGACATAATATATATGTGTATATATATATATAAGCTCCTTATGACCCTTGATGATATACAATATTAAAATGATCCAAATTTATATTTGACACTGTCATAAATTTGAATATTTTGTACAATTACCAACTCGGAAATTTCATGTGGATTTGAAAGGCAGAATTACAGAAAAAGAGGTGAAAAGACAGAGATCTTCCATCTTCTGGTTCACTCCCCAAATGAATACAACAGCTGAGGATAGGCCAAGCTGAAGCCAGGAGCTTCATCCCGGTTTCTCACATGGGTATAGGGACCCAAGCAATCGGGCCATCCTCCACTGCTTTCTGGGGCACATTAGTAGGGAGCTGGATTGGAACTGGAGCAGCCAGGACTCGAATCAGCACCCATTTGGAATGCTAGTGTTACAGGTGGCAGCTTTACCCACTATGCCACAACATGGGCCCCTGAAAATATTTTATAACTTATTTAATGCAATCTTTTTGCTAATTATAAAAAGATTAATTTGACTTAAATTTAGAGATGAATAAAAATTACAAAAATATCAATTATGAACCACTATTAGTACAATGTTATTCCTTAATGAGTCCTGAAGATAACTTACAAAAAGAAATTAAATATTTTATATAAATTATTTATTTGAGAGGCAGAGAGACAGAGACAGAGAGAGACCTTCTATTAGCTGATTCATTTCCCCAAATGCCCTGAACAGCTGAAGCTAGGCCAGACTGAAGCCAGGAGCCTGGAACTCAATCTGGGTCTTCCACATGGGTGGTAATGCCCCATTAGCAAGAACCTGGAAGTGGAGGTGGGACTTGAATCTCCAGGCATTCTGAAAGGAGATTCAGGTGCCAAATGCCCACATCTACATGTTTCATATATGTTAGTACTGGACTTAATTTTGAGCTCAGAGAAGGAACTAGACAAATTCTATATAGCACCTACCTTGCTAAGAAAGGAACTAAGAGATCACCAAAATATACAAAATTATTCACACTAGGTCACAACAGTCAAAAGAAAAAAGACTTAAGTTGCTGCTGTATTTTATCGCTGATGTTCATGCTCAATTCTTCATCCTACTCTACACTTAAAATTAAAGAGCATAAAAGCTCAACAACATTTTCATTTCAGCAACTAAAGAGAAATGGAGTAAGTACACCATCACACAGGGAAATACCTAAAGAGATGCTGGATATACTAAGGTAAACAAAACACATAGATTCCTGTCCTCAGTCTATTTTCAGATGTAGAAGATTGAAGGTTTAGCTGGTAATCCTCAGTGTGGCCTAACACAAATCTTTACCCAACTGGAATCCTCTGCACTACTATATAAAGGGAATGTTTTAGAAAGCTTAACCTGATCATCCCCCTATATAAACTAAGAGATGGTTGCTTATTTTTACTTTATCAAGGTAAATTCTTTGACCTAGCTTTAAAGTGCTCCACAAAAAGGCTGTCTTAACCTAACAAATATTATTCTCTAAAACTCAATAATGTGTGGGTTGTAGCATTTCAATTTCATTTGCAGGCCCTTCATATCTTACACCTTTTACTTTCCAGTTCAAGTTGTATGTTTTACACAACATCATCAATGAATTTCAAGAGTACTTACAGAGCCATAGTCCTACATTTGAATTGAATACCTACATATTGAATTGTAACAAATGCTATGAAAAGTGTTTTTCCATACCACATGCTTATAAAGAATCTTAACCTAGTCTCTTTGAACTGAAGCTCCATGAGACCAAGGATCAAGATTTAACAACAGATTTTTTTTACTGCTTCATTGAAGACACTTTGAAAGAGAAGTGGTTTTTATTCTTTGAGGGTATAATGGTGAATACAACATTATTTTATAAAGTCTGCTTGGTGCCACTATCTTAAACTATACTAAGGTACCAGAAGTTTTAAATCTGTGCTTCTGCAACACCAACATAAAGGTTAGTACCATAAAAAAAGGGCAAGTCAAATCTCAGAATTATTGTGAAAACCAGAATATTCTTTCAGACTCCTGAAACTGTCTCAGGATCTCCCAACATTCCACAGATAGTACTTTGAGAATCTCTGTTTTAGGGGCACTGGGCTTTAATTTTCATGCAGAACTCATGTCGGAAAGAATAGTCCATTAACTCAGACAACTGCGAGCATTAACTGATTTTTTATTTTTAAGACAACTTAAGTTTTTTTTTTTCTTAATATTTATTTACTTATTTGAAAGGCAGGGTTACAGAAAGAGAGAGAGAGATCTTCTACCCACTAGTTCACTCCCCAAATGGCCGCAATGGACTGAAATGGTCAGATCTGAAACCAGGAGCAAGGGGGCCAATTATTTGGGCTGTCTTGCCCTGCTTTCCCAGATACATTAGTAGGGAGCTAGACTGGATATGGAGCAGCCGAGACTAGTGTGCATCCATGTGGGATGCCAGCCAATGGCACAATGTGGGTCCCCAAGCATAGCCGATTCTTTATCTTCTTCCTATAACCATTAATTGCCAATCTGAGATGTGAATAGTTCTATAATTTTTTCCTGCATAAAAAAGTCTTTAGAAGTTATTTTTATCTGTGGTACGTCTAACATTGTAATTCTATAATGTCCCTATCTGTTCTAGATTAAGGTAAATATACAAGGTAGGAAAAGTCAAATAATTATAAAAGGGATTCATTTACTAAACAAGACACTGAATGTGCCTATGTAATCTTTTTCTACTTTGAAATTTTTAAAAAAATTTTTACTTATTTGAAAGGCAGTGGGAAAGAGTGGGAGAATGAAGGAGGGGGTGGATAGTAATCTTCCATCTAACGATTTACTCCCTAAATGGCCACAATGATTGGGGCTGGGCAGGGCTGAACCCAGGAGCCTGGAACTCCATCCAGAGCTCCCACATGGGTAGCAAGGGCCCAAATACTTGAGCCACCCTCTGATGCCTTCACAGGCACATCAGCATGGAGCTGGATCAGATGCAGAGAAGCTGGGATGTGAATGGCACTCTGATAAAGGGATGCTTGCATTGCCAGAGTTGGTTTACCTGGCTGTACCACAATCAGCCCCTATTATGAAACTCTGCAGCTAGGATCAATTTCCTGTATAAGGTCTCTTTCCCACTGATAATCACAACATAAGGTATTATTCTTATATTCATAAATATACAAAGCAACCACTATGTTGTATTATGATACAACTATATCTTTCCCAACCTATCTGTTTATGCAAAGATCTCAGTAGTTAACTTTTTCTGACTCTTCCCTTAAAACATGAAACTTAAGTTTTATAACAGAAATGTGCAAGATAATTTGGTATTTCCAGCCGAGTTAGACACTGGGAGCGTACGCACTTCTAAATCTTAATGTCTATTTGTCCATACACTGATGCAGTGAGTTCATAATTCTTGATGTACTGCTTGATTAATATGAACACTGTGAGAAGAATTAGCTACTTGGTTAACTGTTAACAAAAGCTTTGCAAATGATGTTTTTCTACTACTCTGTGGCACTGATCTGTCAAGTGAACTTTTTCCTATCATAATACCTATATATTATGCAGAATAAAGCTTCAGTGTATTTAAAGTACACCTTTCAGCTCAGAAAATGTGTTAAAAGTACACAGTTCATTGCTAACAGTTTTAATACTCTGAATCAGAGAACATTTTTTAAGGATAAATGATCTATGACTATTTTCTATTATCTGCCATCAAAGCTAACTCTGATTCATAGGATTACACATAGTTAACAACTCAAAATAAAACCTCTGTTTAAGTTTTAACTGAAACATGTCCTCAAAATTTAACTTACCTAGCAGCCTGAACTGCACTTAATTGAATTCCTTGGTTATCACTTGAAGCATTCTATAAAAAATAAAATAATTTTATGTTGCAAGTGCACAGTAATTAGTATCAAGTCTAACAAATAAACAGAGAAAATAAATCCCAACTTACCTGAACAATAGCTTCTAGAGAGGTATTTTGCTGGGAAAAAAGTTAAAAAGAAAAATTAAAAGCCATCTTAAAATTCCATTATTTATGTAAGACTTTCATTGAATCAGCACAATATGAACAACTTACCACTCTATAATCACCATCTATATCAGAGTCTTCACAGATATCTTCATGTGGTACATTCCTTCTCTTTAAGAGATGTTCATCTCTTTTATTCTTAAAAAAAAAATCAAAGAATCTCAATTAAAGAAAAAGCTACATACATTTGTAAGTTAGGTAATCCTGTGCCTACAAACTGAATGACGTGCCTTTTGAAAGTAAAACTCAAATGCAGAATAGTAAACCAAACTGTGAATTAAACCCTTAAGCAACAATGAGTCCCAGACCCCAAATATTACATTTTTAATGAACCGTGAACCACATAAAAACAAACAAAACAAGAAGTATAACTAAAAGGACAATGTACCGTTTAAGTGAGAACCAAACATATGTGCATTTAAGAATGTATTTTACACATCATCTGGGAGCTTCTCTTTATCACCTAAAAGTAGAGTCAAAGCAAAAGTTGGGAAGTTCAAAATCAGGCAAAAACCAACCATGCTTTACGAAAATCAAGGGTTATCTGGATTTCACTTAAAATGTCTGCGCAAATTAAAAATACATTTAACTGTAACCTATTTTCATTCTTTAAAAATCGATGAAATTTGGAGTTGGTGCTGTGGTACAGCAGGTAAAGCTGCCGCCTGCAGCACTAGTATCGTTTATGGGTGCTGGTTCAAGTCCCAGCTACTCCACTTCTGATCCAACTCCCTGCCAATGTGCCTGGGAAAGCAGTGGAAGATGGCCCAAGTCCTTGGGTCCCTGCACTGGGAGATGCCAGGACCTTTATTTGGCTTCGGCCTGGCCAACCCCTGATCTTTGCAGCCACCTGGGGAGTGAACCAAGCTATTCTCTCTGACTCTGCTTCTCCTTCTACATAACTCTTTCAAGTAAGTAATCATTTAAAAAAAACTGATAAAATCTGTAACTGACAAGTTCTCCACTATCTTTTTTTTTTTTTGGACAGGCAGAGTGGGGAGAGAGAGAGAGAGAGAGAGAGAGAGAGAGAGAAAGGTCTTCCTTTGCCGTTGGTTCACCCCTCCAATGGCCGCCTCGGCCAGCGCGCTGCGGCCGGTGCACCGTGCTGATCCGAAGCTAGGAGCCAGGTGCTTCTCCTGGTCTCCCATGCAGGTGCAGGGCCCAAGCACTTGGGCCATCCTCCACTGCACTCCTGGGCCATAGCAGAGAGCTGGCCTGGAAGAGGGGTAACGGGGACAGAATCCGGCGCCCCGACCAGGACTAGAACTCGGTATGCTGGCACTGCAAGGCAGAGAGGATTAGCCTATTGAGCCACTGCGCCGGCCCAAGTTTTCTACTATCTTTTAATAGCAAAATTATTTATCATAACTGTATTTCTATGATTTACACGTTATATAAATCATTAAAAATGACAAAACAAAAAACATTTTAAGTTGCTTTTTATAGCCATTTTTGGACAGTAGGCAAGTTCTGCCTTGTTATCCTCAATACCTTGTTGAATTTAGTGAAAATCTTTTACTTCAAAAGAAAAATAAATGCTAAGCACCTAAGAGTCACAAAAATCTTAACCATATTCAGCAAATAAAATGTAGTTATACAACAGGTTACATATTTTTACATAAAAATATAATTTACATTATATATATATATATGTATGTATGTTTTGTTAAAATTATACCTGGTAGTATTAATCCGACTTACCTTCCTTAATTCAACTACAACTTCATTTCGTTGTCTTCTCATAGTCTGCAAAAAATTTAAGGGAAAATGTTTTTAAATCACCCCAAATTCTATCACCAGAATAAATCATTATTTACATTTTACTGTAAATTCCTAATCTTTACTTTTAGTCATTTATGTACAGTCTTATTTTACCGCTAATAAAGATGTTATCATACTATATAAATTTTCTATATTCATTTCACAGTTATATTCCAAACTATTTAAAATCTCTAATATCATTCAATTTATAACAATGGATAAATAAAAATTCTAAAAACAGATATAAGGTTTATTAAAATACAGAGGTACAAAAAAGAGCTCATAATCTCACCCCCACATGAACTAACGACATTTTTAAAAACAATACATGTACAAGGTTAGTAAATTCAACTGCTTTCAAAGAAAAAGGGTTAGGGGAGCCTTCCTGTATACATAGTCTCTTTCTCTAAAAGTAAACTTTGTATAATTCTGACACATTCATCTATTCTATTCTTCATCTTATTTTGGTTCACTTTATAGATCTTAAAACTTCCAGTGCCAGTGGGGCTGGCACTGTGGCGTAGAGGACAAGGCTTACAGTGTCGACATCCCATATGGGCGCTGGTTCGAGATCCAGCTGCTCCACTTCCAATCCAGCTCTCTGCTATGGCCTGGGAAAACAGTAGAGGCTGGTCCAGGTACTTGGGCCCCACACCTGCATGGGAGACCAGGAGGAGGCTCCTGGTTCCTGGCTTTGGATCAGCCCAGCTCCAGCCGTTGCGGCCTTTTGGGGAGTGAACCAGTGACAGAAGATCTCTCTCTCTCTCTCTCTCTCTCTGTAACTCTGCCTTCCAAATAAATAAATAAATATTCAAAACAAAACTCTTCTGTGTTTGCAATATATAGATTAGCTTTTTCTAACGTTCCCATAACTATTCTATGACAAGTAATCAATCTCTTATTTTCTAACATTTTTCTCATTTTTAAAATACATGGATACATGCTCACTGTAAAAGACTCCAACGTTCAGAAACGACACCATTTCCACAAGTTCAAGCTATTTCTAAATATCTTCTTCCCCAGTCTGTTCTTATAACAATCAGAGTAATTCTTATAGGCAGTCTAAATTTTTGTATGCTAGAGAGTCCTTTGGCAGACTGGTGAAATCAATGGATACTTTTCAGGTAATGTTTTTAAATACACAAAAGAAATGCGTAAGATTCCAAAGAAAACCAATTATGTTAACATGTAAATATGAAAATAATCCACATATTTATGTAAAATGTCATTAGAATGTATTTATTGTTACATTAAACGGGACCTAGCAGGACTATAACAACAATATTTCAAATTAATGATGTGATTTTTGATAGTAAAAAAATCACAGGTAACTTTAACAATACTACTGTGATTCATTGGCTACACCCTAAATGAAGGAAATACTGTTTCAATTAGAAATATAAATAGGGGCTGCCATTGTGATGTATCAAGTGAGGCCACTACCTGAGATGCAGCATCCCAAGTGGGCACTTTGTACAATTCTGACACATATGTCCCAGCTACTCTACTTCTGCCCAGCTCCCTACTGGTAGCCTGGGAGAAGCAGCAGAAGATGGCCATGTATTTGGGCCCCTGTCACCCATGTGGGAGACCAGGATGAGGCTCCCAGCTCCTGGCTTCGGCCAGGACAGACCTAGCTGCTGTAGCCATCTGGGAAGTAAACCAGCAGATAGAGATCTTTCTGTCTCTACAGACTCACTCTCTCTGGCCCTGACTTTCAAATAAATAAATAAATCTGAAGAAGAAGGAAGAGGGAGAATGAATGAAAGGAGGAAGAGGAGGGAGAATGAAAGGAAGAGGAGGAGGAGGAGGAAAAGGAAGGGGAAAGGAAAGAGGAAGAAGAGGATGCAGAGGGAGAAGAGGAGGAGAAAGGAAGGAAGGAGAGAAGGGGAAGGGAGAAGAGAGGAAAGAAAGGAACAGGAAGGAGAAGAAAAGGAGGAGTCCTCTTGAGCTCTACTCACAGACTGGGAGGAAGGGCCCAAGAACTCACTAGAAAACTACTTTTGAGAAAGATCATATCATTTCGCTGTTACAAAAACTTCCGATGGCTCTCTATAAAAGTTCAGTCTCTACAATGGCTTAAGTTCTGACCACATCACCTTCCCAATTCCCACCACTTGAAATCTTAGCTCCTACCATTCTATTTATTTTGCTCTATTCACACCAAGCTAGCTATTCCTCTAACACAGCCTAGCTATTCCTCTACATTCTCTTGCCTTAACTTAACTAGTATACTATATAGTAACTCCTAAGAAGATGGACTCAGTGCCAACTGCTTAGTTTCCATTTTTTAGTCACTTTAAGGACTAAATTAATTAATATATGTAAATTACTTATACAGTTCTTAGCACACAGCAGTACATGTGTCAGCTTATTGTTACTGCTGCTGCTATTTCCTTAAGCTGGAATATCTTTTCTTCATTTCTTTAAGGCTCAGCCACTCAACACTATAATAAGGTCTTCTTCTGATCATCTACCAACTCTCTATCTGGTTACTCTTTCTCTCCTCCCTGCTTCATTTTTCTCCCCATTCATTGGTTTACACCCCAAAAATGTGGAACAGCCAGGCTGGGTCAGGCCCAAGCCAAGAGCCCAGAACTCCTCCAAGTCTCCTACATGGAAGGCAGAGACCCAAGGACTTAGGTTATCTTCTGCTGCATTCGCAGGCAAATTAGCAGGAAGCTGGATCAAAAGCCGAGCAACATCCTAATATGGGATGTGGGTGTTGCAAGCAGCCAGCTTACCTAGTTGCACAACACCTGCTGCTACAATCAGAGTGTTAACATCCACCATCTCATTATTACAGCATTAAGAAGTAAAAATACAAACAAACAAAAAAACCCTTTTATTTAGCTTAATAAATAACGAAACTGAGGCTTAGAGAAGTTCATTACTTGCCAACAAAGTAATCCTAGTCAGGATTAGAGCCCTAAGCGGCAGACATTTGGTGAAGTCAATGTTTGGGAAACCTGCATCTCATTATGAGTACCCATCCTGAGTACATGCTACTCCACTTCTGAGTAAGTGTCCTGCTAATGTGCACCATGGGAGGCAGCAGGCGATGCCTCCCGTACTTGGGTTCCTGCCACCCACATGGGAGACCTTGATGAATTCCAGCTTCTAGTTTTGGCCTGGCCCAGTCCCAGCTGTAAATGGGCATTTGAGGAATAAACTATCAAATGCAAGATCTCTGGCTCTCTGCCTTTCAAATAAAAATGAAAATAAGTAAGAATAAAAAATAAGAGAACTTAGAGAAGTCTCCTTCAAAGTCACTTAATCACTAGGCTTTATTATTTCCCACATTTTAAGTCAAATAAAGTTTCCACCAATGTGAGAGCCTATGGTTCACACTAAAACAAAATCATTAATGACAACCGACTTTGCATAGTATCACAATACAAAATCAATGGGTTTAACAACAAAACACACAGAAAATAGTATCTGCAAAATGTACTTAAAAGAATAACTTCAGAAGGACAGATATTTCTTTTTTTTTTTTTTTAATTTTTTTTTTTTGACTTTTTTTTTTTTTTTTTTTTTTGACAGGCAGAGTGGACAGTGAGAGAGAGAGACAGAGAGAAAGGTCTTCCTTTTTGCCGTTGGTTCACCCTCCAATGGCCGCCGCGGCCGGCGCGCTGCGGCCGGCGCACCGCGCTCCTCTGATGGTAGGAGCCAGGAGCCAGGTGCTTTTCCTGGTCTCCCCATGGGGTGCAGGGCCCAAGCACCTGAGCCATCCTCCACTGCACTCCCGGGCCACAGCAGAGGGCTGGCCTGGAAGAGGGGCAACCGGGACAGAATCCGGTGCCCCAACCGGGACTAGAACCCGGTGTGCCGGCGCCGCAAGGCGGAGGATTAGCCTGTTGAGCCACGGCGCCGGCCCAAGGACAGATATTTCTAAAGTATCAGGATTAAAGTCTAACAAGTTTTAACTTTTCATTACATCATTAAATAAAACTGCAGGCACATGAATGTTTTGTTCATATTCAAATTTTCTCCACATAGCACTTTTTTTTTTAAGATTTATTTATTTATTTGAAAGTCAGAGTTACACAGAGACGAGAGAGAGAGAGAGAGGAGAGAGAGAGAGAGAGAGAGAGAAAGAGAGGTCTTCCATCCACTGGTTCACTCCGCAGTTGGCCGCAATGGTTGGAGCTGTGCCATTCTGAATGCAGGAGCCTTTAGCTTCTTCTGGGTCTTCCACATGAGTGCAAGGGCCCAAGGACTTGGGCCATCTTCTACTGCTTTCCCAGGCCATAACTGTGTTGGGTGCGAGGGGATACACACTTTCTAAGCTCTAATGGGATGTAGGCTCTAGCACTCTTTTCCCCAACTAATAGCTATTTAATTTCCAATTACAGGCTACTTAATTTCTGCTAATTCTCAAGTTGTCAATGCATAGTTTTTTCTTTAAAACTCTAAAAATTATTAATTTAAGACATGATCACAGGGTCAGTGCTGTGGCATAGCAAGAAAAGCTGCCTCCTGGAGTGCCGGCATCCCATATGGGTGCCAGTTCAAGACCAGGCTGCTCTACTTCAGAGCCAGCTCTCTGCCATGGCCTGGGAAAGCAACAGAAGATGGCCCAAGTCCTTGGGCCTCTGCATCCGTGTGGGAGACCTGAAAGAGGCTCCTGGCTTCAGATCAGCACAGCTCCGGCCACTGTGTCCAACTGAGGAGTGAACTAGCGGATGGAAGATCTCTCTCTCTCTCTCTGTGCCTTTCAAATAAATAAATAAATCTTAAAAAAAGATATGATCATATAAAATTTGGCTATTTTAAATTTTCTTCAGCAAAAAGCTAGAATTTAAATTAGGACTCAATCTCACTAAAAAATAAAGGTTTAATGAAGAATTCTTTCTCAAGCTAATCATACAGAGGATAAAGTAACAATACTTTGATTTTATTTCATCCAGCCTGGATGTCATTCATACCCTGGGAAAGTTAAAACTTAGGCAACAGCAATAGCACTACAAACAAAATAAAATCAATCAGGCATGAAAAATCTTTCGTGTGCTAATGAGATATATTCAAAACTGGATTGTGCTAACAGATACACAGCTCCAGAAATTTACAAAAGTTCATTGAACAGTACATTTAAAAATGGTAAATTTTCTGACAGGTAAACTCTATCTCAATGAAGCTGTTTTTAACATAACACATATACAAATGCTGCTTCTTCCTCCAACAATGGTTAATATTATATTATTTAGAGCCTGCTGGAATGCAGTCAATCCTCAAGCATTTATTAATCACCTATTTGTTGAGGACTAGAAATACAAAGATGGATCAGTCATGCCCTTAAGCAGGTAGTACTCTTTATGACACAAATATATAATGCCATATAAACAGAACCTTCAAGACTGAATGGAAACTAGTGAAAGGCATTCCAGGTAGAAAACAGCACATACAACAAGAGAGGACTATAAAGAGATTATATGTAGAATCTGTTTAAAAACATCAGAAGCCGGGAATGGAAAGGCAGGCAAGGAGCCAATTAAATCATGTCATGGAAAGCTAAGCTGGGGCTGGCACAGTGGCATGGTGGGTAAAGCCACCACCTGCAGTGCCAGCATTCCATATAGGTGCTGGTTCCAGTCCCAGCTGCTCCACTTCTGATGCAGCTCCCTGCTAATGCTAATGGGAAAGCATCAGAGGATGGCCTAAGTGCTTGGGGCCTGCACCCATGTGGTAGAGAAGGAAAGAAACTCCTGGCTCCTGGGTTCGTAACAGCCCAGCTCCAGTCTTTGTGGCTATTTGGGGAATGAATCAGCAGATGGAAGATCTATCAATCTATACTCTCTCTTTATAATTCTGCCTTACAAAAAAATAAATAAATATGTAATAAAAAAAAAAAAGCTAAGCTGTACTTTGGAGAAAAAGGAATCACTGGTATTTTTCAACCCCAACTACTACTGCAGCCTAAATGCTTGGTAGGTACAATTGTTTAACCTAGTATGGGTAAATAAAAAGCTAAAAATAGCAAACCACCAAAGTTTTTGCTATCTCTTTGACAGCAAGCAGCATGCCCTTGCCAAATAAAATATGCTGGCAGGCGGGCGCCACAGCTCAATAGGCTAATCCTCTGCCTTGCGGTGCCAGCATACCGGGTTCTAGTCCCGGTCGGGGCGCTGGATTCTGTCCCGGTTACCCCTCTTCCAGGCCAGCTCTCTGCTATGGCCCGGGAGTGCAGTGGAGGATCGCCCAAGTGCTTGGGCCCTGCACCTGCATGAGAGACCAGGAGAAGCACCTGGCTCCTAGCTTCGGATCAGCATGATGCACTGGCAGTGGCGGCCATTGGAGGGTGAACCAACGGCAAAGGAAGACCTTTCTCTCTGTCTCTCTCTCTCACTGTCCACTCTGCCTGTCAAAATAAATAATAAAATAAAAGAATATGCTGGCAAACTGCAAATGAATTCTAAGTTTTACATTTATGGTAATAAATGTGAAATTTAAACGCCTAATAGTGTTAAATACCTACTCAGGTGAGTTAATAATATCTACTAAAGGTAAAGATGCCTGTTTGAATCCTTCATTTAGTAATGTGTATATAAGATTGCTTTTCAGCCTTTTGGCTAAGATCAAGTGCAGAAATGTATATTTAAGAAATATAGGGCTGGTGCTATGGCACAGTAGGTTAAGCTTCTGCCTGCGGCACTGGTATCCCATATGGGTTACAGTTCAAGTCCCTTGCTGCTTCTCTTCTGATCTAGCTCCCTGCTAATGCACCTGGGAAAGCAATGGAAGACAGCCCAAGTGCTTGGGTCACCGTACTCATGTGGGAGACCTGGAAGAAGCTCTTGGCTCCTGGCTTCAGATCAGCCCAGCTGCAGCTGTTGTGGCCATCTGGGGAGTGAACCAGAGGGTGGAAGACCTCTCTCTCTGTTTCTCCCTGTAACTCTGTCTCTCAAATAAATAAATAAATATTACAAAAAAAAAGAAATTATTTCTAATTTTCAGACTGCAGATTTCTTTTCTTTGAGATAGTATTCATTAACAGTATAGCACCAGAGAAAAGTCAATTAGCACTATGAGTGCTGGGTAAAGCTTCTCATCCAGTCTGACAAATGAAAAGATAAATGAGGATTAAGTACAAGTGAAAAGGAGCTTTGAGAGTAGGTTAAATTTAACCTAGGCAAGCTATGAGAGTAGTTTTAAAGAAACAATTTATTCAATTATCTTGTACAAAAGGTTACATACGGTGGAGCACATAAAAATATGCATCAGGAAATGGTTTACTAGTAGATATGATTTTACAACCCTATTAGTGTGTGTGTATGTGTATATACCTATGTATATACATTTATACGTGTTGAAAATATGGTATTTGGTAGGAAAAGAAAAAAGATAAATAACCAAAGGCTTGGTGAGACACATAATATCTCTCAGGGAAGAGAAACACTGTAAAATAAACTTAAAAAAAATTTTTTTAAAGATTTATTTATTTGAAAGTCAGAGCTACATACAGAGAGAAAGAGAGGCAGAGAGGGAGAGGCAGAAAGAGAGAGAGAGAAAGAGAGAGAGGGAGAGAGGTCTTCCATCCGCTGGTTCACTCCCCAGCTGGCTGTGAGGGCTGGAGCTGTGCTGATCTGAAGCCTGGAGCCTGGAGCCAGGAGCTTCCTCCAGGTCTCCTATGTGGCTGCAGGGGCCCAAAGACTTGAGCCATCTTCCACTGCTTTCCCAGGCCACAGCAGAGAGATGGATTGGAAGTGGAGCAGCCAGGACTCAAACCAGTGCCCACATGGGATGCCGGTACTGCAGGTGGCAGCTTTACCTACTATGCCACAGTGCAAGCCCCGTAAAACAAACTTTCAAAAATCACTTGTAAGAAGTTATGGAGGACAGTAATATATAAAGTTATCTATTATATTAAACAACTATATTTAAACTTTGTCTTAACTCAGGGAGCATACTCTAGAATGAATGGAATACAAAGGCATTGATCAAATGCTAGCAAGAGCAGTAATTTCTCTCCAAACTTTTTGAGACCTTAACAGAAAAAACAAATTTCAGGAATTGTTTGAATGGTTTAAGAAACTCTAACATATGGAAGAGTTACTGAGGAAGAATAAAAGATGAAATGAGATATAATCATATTAAGGAAGTTGGCAGAATCTAAGCTTTCACATCACTGCTGAAAGATCTCATTTCTCTACTGATCTGTTATAGTCTCCTAAGAGAACTCACAAGGTTTGGACACCCTGGTCCCAGTGCAAAGTTCTTTATGCAATCTACTACATTACTTTTCACCCTAGGCTGACTTCCATTAAATAGTTATTCAAATAAGTCTCTCTTCTCCATCAATATGGTATTTGCTTTCAAAATAGTCTTTTTCTTTGTGAACTTATGTTTAAAGACTTCAACTTTAGCAATACAAGAAAATCTTCACTGAAAGGCAAGTTATTGAATGACTTTGCTAAAGCACTATTTAAGGGGCTGATGCAGTGGGTCGACTTGCTGCTTGCTATACCAGCTTCCCAAACGAGTGCTGGTTCCAGTCCCAGCTGCTCCACTTCTGATCCAACTCCCTGCTAATGCACCTGGGGAAGCAGTGGGAGACAGTCCAAGTGCTTGGGCCCCTGCCACCCATATGGGAGACCCAGAAGAAGCTCCTGGTTTCATCCTGCAAAAACTGAAACCCATACCTATTAAACAATCTCTGATTTTTCTCTTTCCACCAGCCCCTGGAAATCATCATTCTACCTTTTGTTTCAATGCACTCGACTAATTCTAGGTAGCTTGTATAAGTAGAATCATAGAGTATTTGTCTTTTTCTGTTTTGCTTATTTCATTTCACTTAAGGTTCATCCACATCTTATCATGAATTAGAATTTTCTTCCTTTGTAAGTGTATCTAACATCCCATTGTATACATAACACATTTTGTTTCTCCATTCATCCTTGTAAGGATCCTGAAATGCTTCCACCATTTGGATGTGTAAATAATACTGCTATCAACAGAGTTACACAGAGAGAAGAGAGTCAGAGAGTCAGACAGAGAGAGAGGTCTCCCATTCAATGGTTCACTCCCTCATTGGCCACAATGGCCAGAGCTGCGCCGATTCAAAGCTGGGTGCCAGGAGCTTCTTCCAGATCTTCCATATGGGTGCAGGGGCCCAAGGTCTTGGGCCACCCTGTCATGCTTTCCCAGGCCACAGAAAAGAGCTGGATGGGAAGTGGAGCAAAGGGCACCTGGGTGCCGGCGCTTCAGGCCAGCGCGTTAATCCACCGTGCCACAGCGCCGGCCCCCCAAACATATCTTTAAAAGTTCTTATTTTCAAGGATTAGGGCAAGATGGCGGAATAGGAAGGGAGCACACTGATAGTCCGGGGAGAGACAGTTTAATAAAAGTGGAGATACTGCAGGTTCAAGGAAGAGTAAGAGAAGAAACAGCAGAGGAAACTCTTCTGGAACTAGTAATTCACAGTGGACCTTCGAGGAGAGCGTGGGAGCCCGCAGTTCGGGACACCAGCAGCAGACTCAATGCACCAGCGCTGGAATGCGAGGTGAGCCGAACCTCAATAGCCCGAGACACCAGCAGGGAAGAGGAAAGAGGAGACTAGAGTGAACAAGGCTTGAAACCCTGTGGGGAAAAGTTCACCAGGCTAACTAGAAGAGAGAGAGAAAGAAAAAAGTGACTGATACAGACACGAGTTTCTCTCTCTCCGCCCACCTCTCAAAGGTGAGCAAGACAAAGAGCAGGCGCCATTTTGGACATACGTCATAAGCAGGGTGACCTCAGGTCTGCACCGGCCCTGAGCCTAGCAGAAAAACCTGACTCTGGGCGTGGGGGTGAAATAACAGATTAGAACCTAATGAATGTGTGGTGCTAATGAACTGAGACTGTGAAAAAAGAGACGGTTGGGGAGAGAACTCACGGAATTCACCACGTGAATACCCTCCAGAGACGCTACAGTTCGGTAGCCTTGGTAGCCCAGTGGTGAGACTGCAGGAGAATTTGAACCCACACTGAAGGCTGCAGAGATTCCCTCTGTGGTCCTTGGGAAAGAGCTTCCGATCTCTGGCTCCTGTGGGTATATCATTTGCCTGCTAACCACCCCCAATTCCATTCAGCTGTGTGGAATTATTTCCCTTTTGAACCAAAAATAAAGAAACAGAGAGAGATTTACCACGCCTAAGCCGGGAGTGTCACCTTTGGCACACCCTCAACCCTGAGGAACCAAACAGAGCTATCAGGCCACACCCATCTTAAGCCTCTAAGGCTCCATCAAAAGCAGACAGTCCACTTATCTAGAGTCATAGTATAACAAGAAAAAACACCACAGTGAAGAAACCAATATGCCAAACAACAAATGCAAAAACCGAGGTAACAAAAACAAGGAAGACACTATGACGCCCCCAAATGAAAAAGACACCCCAATTCAAGATTACGAAGATGATGAGTTAGAAGAAATGCAAGAAGTGGATCTCAAAAAATTGATAAGAACACTAAGAAGTACTCAAAAACAAATTCTTGAACTACAGAAATCCTTAATGGACAAGGTAGAAAATCTCTCAGGAAAATGAAATATTAAGGAGGAATCAAGCTGAAATGAAACAACTAGTAGAACATGAAACTGTGATAGTGACGAGAAATCATAATGAAGTGAAGAATTCAATAGATCAAATGAAAAACACATTTGTGAGCCTTAAAAACAGAATGGGTGAGGCAGAAGAGAGAATATCGGACTTAGAAGACAGAGCACAGGAAAATATACAGTCAAACCAAAGAAAAGAAGAGGAAATTAGAAATCTAAAAAGTATTGTTGGGAATCTACAGGATACTATTAAAAAACCCAACATTCGAGTTCTAGGAGTTCCTGAAGGCATGGAGAGGGAGAAAGGATTAGAAAGCCTTTTTAGTGAGATAATAGCAGAAAATTTCCCAGGTTTGGAGAAGGACAGAGACATCCTAGTACAGGAAGCTCATAGAACCCCCAATAAACATGACCAAAAGAGATCCTCACCACGACACATTGTAATTAAACTCACCACAGTGAAACAGAAAGAAAAGATCCTAAAATGTGCAAGAGAGAAACGTCAGATTACTCTCAGAGGATCTCCAATTAGACTCACAGCAGACTTCTCATCTGAAACCCTACAAGCTAGAAGGGAATGGTGAGACATAGCCCAGGTACTAAGAGAGAAAAACTGCCAGCCCAGAATATTATATCCTGCAAAGCTCTCATTTGTGAATGAAGGTGAAATAAAGACCTTTGATTGCAAACAGAAATTTAAAGAATTTGTTGCCACTTGTCCAGCCCTGCAAAAGATGCTTAAAGATGTGTTACACATAGAAACACAGAAACACGGCCATCAACATGAAAGAAGGTAAACGAAGGGAACCTCACAGCAAAAGATCACAGGGAATTCAAAGCATACATTCGGATAAAGAAATTATGGGACATGTACTCTATAGAAGACTATACAGCAGTCAAAAACAATGAAATCCGGTCATTTGCAACAAGATGGAGGAATCTGGAAAACATCATTCTGAATGAATTAAGCCAGTCCCAAAGGGACAAATATCATATGTTCTCCCTGATCGGTGACAACTAATTGAGCACCAAAGGGGAAACCTGTTGAAGTGAAATGGACGCTATAAGAAACAGTAACTTGATCAGCTCTTGTGCTGACTGTTGTTGTACAATGTAATACTTTATCCATTTTAGTATTTTTTTATTTTAGTACTATTGGTTGAACTCTGTAATTAACAAACAATTATTCTTAGGTGTTTAAATTTTAACTGAAAAGTGATCCCTGTGAAATATAAGAGTGGGAATAAGAGAGGGAGGAGATGTACAATTTGGGACATGCTCAATCGGACCTGCCCCAAATGATGGAGTTAGAATCGTGCCAGGAAATTCCAATACAATCCCATCAAGGTGGCATGTACCAAGGCCATCTCACTAATCCAAGTGATCAATTTCAGTTCACAATTGATCACACTGATAGGTCTAAGAGTCAAAGGGATCACACAAGCAAAACTAGTGTCTGCTAATACTAACTGATAGAATCAAAAAGGGAGAGAATGATCCAACATGGGAAGTGAGATACACAGCAGACTCATAGAATGGCAGATGTCCTAAATAGCACTCTGGCCTCAGAATCAGCCCTTAAGGCATTCGGATCTGGCTCAAGAGCCCATGAGAGTATTTTAGGCATGGAAAGCCAAGACACTCTGGAAAAAAAAGAAGACCTAAATGAAAGATCTCTGTGAGTGAGATCCCAGTGGAACGAATGGGGCCATCAAAGAAGGAGGTACCTTTCTCTGAAGGGAGGAGAGAACCTCCACTTTGACTATGACCCTGTCGGAATAAGATTGAAGTCGGCGAACCCTAAAGGCTTCCATAGCCTCGGCAACTCATGACTAGACCCTAGGGAGATTACTGACGCCATAAACAAGAGTGTCAAATTGTTAAATCAACTTCAGGAGTCACTGTGTACTTACGTCTCATGTGGGATCTGTCCTTAATGTGTTGTCCAATGTGAAGTAATGCTATAACTAGTACTGAAACATTATTTTACACTTTGTGTTTCTGTGTGGATGCAAAGTGATGAAATCTTTACTTAGTACATACTGAATCAATCTTCTGTATATAAAGATAATTAAAAATGAAAAAAAATCTTGGTGTTAAATGGGAAATTGCATAGAAAATTAATCAATTTAAAAAAATATATCATGTAGGATCTCTGTCCTTAATGTGCTATACATTGTGAATTAATACTATAACTAGTACTCCAACAGTATTTTTCACTTTGTGTTGCTATGTGAGGGCAAACTGTTGAAATCTTTACTTAATATATACTAAACTGATCTTCTATATATAAAGAGAATTGAAAATGAATCTTGATGTGAATGCAAGGGGAGAGGGAGTGGGAAAGGGGAGGATTGCGGGTGGGAGGGAAGTTATGGGGGGGAAGTCATTGTAATCTATAAGCTGTATTTTGGAAATTCATATTCTTTAAATAAAAGCATTATTAAAAAAAAAAAAGAAAAAAAAGTTCTTATTTTCAGGGCCGGCGCTGTGACATAGTGGGTAAAGGCACCGCCTGCAGCGCAGGCATCCCATGTGGGCGCCAGTTCTAGTCCAGGCTGCTTGACTTCCAATCTAGTAGAGGATGGCCCAAGTGCTTGGGCCCCTGTTCCTGTGTGGGAGACCTGAAGAAGTTCCTGTCTCCTGGCTTCAGATCAGCCCAGCTCCAGCTGTGGCGGCCATCTGGGGAGTGAATCAGAAGATGGAAGACCTCTCTCTTTCTGCATCTCCTCCTTTCTCTGTGTAATTCTTTCAGATGGATACATATTTGGGTATACTGTGAACAGGACTTGCTGGATCATGATTCTATTTTTACATTCTCACCAACAGTGCCTTAAAGCTTTCAATTTCTTTCCATCTTCACCAGCACTTGCTAGTTTCTATTTCTGTTGTTTTTACAGTAGTTGTCCTAATGGTTTTGATCTGCATTTTCCTAACAATTACTGATATCAAGCATCTTTTCATGTGTTTGGCTATCTGTGTTATCTTTCTTGGAGAAACGTCTACTCAAATCTTTTATCCATTTAAAAACTGGATTGTGTTTTTCTGCTGTTGCTGAGTTTACCATTTGTTAGGAAAATCAACAAAATTTTAGATATTGACTCCTTAACAGATAAACCCTTAAAATTCAATAAAACATTTCTGGTGCTGGGTGTTTGCCTTAGCAGTTAAGATAGCAATGCTCCATATCACAGAACCTGAGTTCCGAAACAGGCCTTGGTTCCCAACTCCAGTTCACTACTAATGCAGACCCTGCAAAGGCAGCAGATGACAGCTCAAGTAGTTGGGTCCTTGCCACCATGTAGGAGACCTGGACTGACTTCTCAGCTCCAGGCTTTGGCCAGGACAGTCCCAACCACTGCGGGTATTTGGGGAAAGGGTGGTGGGGGATTTGAACAAGAGGATGGAAGCTGTCTCAAAAATATATTCTGGATACTTACCCCTTTCTACATTTATCATTTGCAAATATTTCCAAAGGGTGCCTTTTCCTTTTATTATTTTGTCACACAAAAGCTTTGAGTTTAATATAGTCTCACATGTCTACTTTTACTTTCATAGTCTCTCTTCTGAAGTCAAATCCAAGAACTCACTGCTAAGAATAATGCTATCAAACTATATAGTTTCAGGTCTTTTAAGTCTTTTATCCATTCTTAGCTTATTTTTGGAGTACACTGTAAGACAAGGGTCCAATTTCACTCTTTGCATATGGACATCAAATTTTCCCTGAATTATTTGCAGAAGAGACTTTCTTTACTCAACATGTAGTTTGTTATCTTTGTTGGGCTGTGGTGCTGGCATCCCATATGGGCGGAGCTATGAGTACTGGCTGCTGCACTTCCAATCCAGCTCCCTGCTGATGCGCCTGGGAAAGTAGCATTAGATGTCAAGTGCTGGGACCCCGCACCCATATGGGAGACCTGGAAAAAGCTCCTGCCTGGCTCCTATCTTTGGTCTGGCCCAGATTTGAGACCATCTGAGGAGTGAACCAGTGGATGGAAGACTTCTCTTTGCCTCTTCCTCTCAGTAACTCCACCTTTCAAAAAATAAATACATCTTTTTTTTTTGTTTGTTTTTTAAAGATTTATTTACTTGAAAGTCAGAGTTAGACAGAGAGAGGAGAAGTAGAGAGAGGGAGAGGTCTTCCATCTGCTGATTCACTCCCCAACTGGCCACAACGGCTGGAACTCTCTGATTTGAAGCTAGGAGCCAGAAGCTTCTTCTGGTTCTCCCTTTGGGGATGCTCCCCAAAGCCAGGAGTCAGGATATTCCTCCAAGTGTCCCACATGGGTGGCAGAGCCCAAGCACTTGGTCCTCCGCTGTTTTTCCAAGGCACATTAGCAGGAAGCTGGTATATAAGAGCAGCCAGAACTGGAACTGGCACCCATATTGGGATGCCTGCATCACAAGGCAGTGGCCCAACTTGTTATACAACGATGTTGGCTCCAGCCTCATACTTTTTGACTACAAAAGGTAGTACAGAATTATAGTAATCAAATAGTTTGACACTGGCAAAAAGACTGGCATGTAGAAATGGAATGAAATAGAAACTCAGAAATAAAACCCTGTATGTTCAAATGATTTTTTAAAGAGATTATTTATTTAGGGCCAGTGCTGTGGCACATCAGGTAAAGCTGCCACCTGCAGTGCTGGAATCCCATATCGGTGCCGGTTTGAGACTCATATCCACTTCTGATCCAGCTCTCTGCTATGGCCTAGGAAAGCAGTAGAAGATGGCCCAAGTCCTTGGGCCTCTGCACCCACGTGGGAGACCCAGAAGCAGCTCTTGGCTCCTGGCTCTGGATTGGCGTAGTTCTGGCCATTTGGCCAACTGGGGAATGAATCATTGGATGGAAGACCTCTCTCTCTCTAATTATTTCAAATAAATAAATAAATCTTAAAAAAAAAAAAAAGAATCCAGTTTAAGTTCAAGAATATCTGAAACAGTGTTCACAAGATAAAAGAAACATGCCAAAAAATTAGTGAGAATGCAGATGATTATTTTTCAAAAAAAAGTATAATTATCTCTCACTACTCCTAATGAGAGAAAAAACAAACTTCAAAACTGATTTAATTAATAATTCTCATCAGAGTACATTTCTGATTTCTTTCATTTTAAAAATATACACTTATCTCAGGCTGGTGCCACAGCTCAATAGGCTAATCCTCCGCCTGCAGCGCCCACACACCGGGTTCTAGTCCCAGTTGCCCCTCTTCCAGGCCAGCTCTCTGCTATGGCCCGGGAGTGCAGTGGAGGACGGCCCAGGTTCTTGGGCCCTGCACCGCTTGGGAGACCAGGAGAAGCACCTGGCTCCTGCCTTCGGATCAGCGCAGTACACCGGCCGCAGTGCGCCGGCCGCGGCGGCCATTGGAGGGTGAACCAACAGCAAAAGGAAGACCTTTCTCTGTCTCTCTCTCTCACTGTCCACTCTGCCTGTCAAAAAAAATTTAATATATATATATATATACACATATATATATACACTTATCTCAAATATTTATTTCAGTAGCAACTGTATGCCAGGCCCTGTGATGAGAATTAGAATAGTGTACAGAACAGAAAAGTACATAATCTAGAGGGAGTATATAATCTAGAGGGAGTTTACACTCTGATGGGAGAAAATAAACACTGAGTAATTTATACAAATTACCATCCATATTTTTATGGAAAATGACAACAGGGAGGTTTAATTTCAATTAGCTTGGTTTTCAGGAATGGCCTGTTAAAAAATGACACTGGGGGCCAGCATTATGGCAGAGCAGGTTAAGCTGTTGCTTGTAGAGTCTGTATCCCCTATGGGTGCTGTTTGTGTCCTGGCTGATCCATTTCCGATCCAACCTCCTATTAATGCTCCTGGGAAAGCAACAGAGGACAGCATAAGTGCTTGGACCCCTGCATCCACATGGGACACCCAAAAGAAGCTCCTGGCTCCTGCTTTTGGTCTGGCCAAACCCTAGCTGTTATAGTCATTTAGGGAGTCAACAGACAATGGACGATCTCCTGTCACTTTCTCTAATTCTGCCTTTTAAATAAATATATCTTTAAAAAAATGACATTGAGGGGCCAGTGCCATGGTGCAGTAGGTTAATCCTTCGCCTGCGGTGCCAGCATCCAATATGGGCACAGGTTCTAGTCCCGGCTGCTCCTCTTCCGGTCCAGCTTTCTGCTATGGCCTGGGGAAGCAATGGGAAATGGCCTGGGTGCTTGGGCCCCTGCACCAGCCTGGGAGACCAGAAGAAGTACCTGGCTCCTAGCTTTGGATCGGCGCAGCTCCAGCCATTGTGGCCATTTGGGCAGAGTGAACCAACGGAAGGAAGACCTTTCTATCTTTCTCTCTCTCTCATTGTCTGTAACTCTACCTCTCAAATAAATAAAATCTTTTAAAAAAATGACATTAAAGCTCAGATTCAAAGGATGAGAAATAATCATGCAGGTAAAGGAAAAGCGATGGGGATGATGAGTGGTTAGGGAAGGCATTCTGACAGAGTAGCATGTATAATGGAATGAGAATATAAATGAATGTGTAGAACAGTGAAATGAGAGAGATAAGAACAGACAAGTATCAAATATATCAAGGTCATAAAGGTCTTATAAGGAGTTTACAAGTTAAATGCAGAGGAAACCACTAAAACAAGAGGGCAGTGACTTGATTTGATCTACTTTATTTTTAAAAGAACCACATTGATTATTTTATGAATCAGAGAGGGGCAATAGAAGTTAACTACTTTGGAGATGAAACAATGAGGTAACCATCACTTGCCCTAGATTATAACAATAGGAAAGTTAATAGAAAAAAAGTGTGAGTGATATGAAATAAATAATGTCACTCACAACACTGTTTAAAAGAAACTGCTCTTTCCATGGATGCTCCTCAAGAAGTAGACAAAGGCTATTCCTTACCACGTGACATCCTCTCTTCCCCCACACTACAGATGACTGGGGATGGGAATCAAGGAAGGAACCTACGCAGGAAAAGGCAATCCATAAGCAGGCCAGCAGTTTAAAAGAACAAATCTGTTTCAGTTTGGGCAGTGATTATTAGCTCAGATTCTTAGTAATTTAATACAGAATTACATTCAAAATTAAAGAGTCACTAGCTAGCTAAAATCAAACTTAGTAGCTGGCTTAATGGCTGGTGGAGGAATAGGTGAAGATTCATGAATTCCTACAACTGAAACAATCCTACCTCAAGTATGTTGGGTAATGTGAGGATCAGTCCCTCAACTTTCCTAATAAGGGTAGGTTCTTTGTTGTCTGAAAAGCCAAATTCAAAACAAATACCTATTAAGATGGGATTTTAATTTTTACAGAAGTAGAAATTGTGGCTGAAAAAATTATTACACTTTCCTAATGGCAAATAGCTAATAAGATACAATCCTAGCTCTTTAAAAATCAAGGTTTTCTACAAATCTCAAGAAATAGTTATCAGATAAAAACATTTTGGATTTCCTTTCTCTTCAGTTGTACACAGGGTCAGCTTAAGCAGAGATCCTGACAAGCTGGAAAGTCAGTATCATGAGAATAAGAACTTTGCCTGTGTTATTCATATTCTCTATCCTCACAGCTTACAACAGAGCCTCCAGAAATGGATGATGAATAACTATCTGTTGAATAAATGAATTCACTTGAGGAAACGGCAAATGGAAGTCAGGGAAAAAGACCTCTTGAAAGTTCAACTGTAACTCAGATAGTAGAAAGCTGTCACGTCCCACCCACAATAAATCATTTCTTGTACATAAGTTTTCTTTGCTGTTGTTTTCAACCTAACAACTTATTGAGATGCAAAAAGTTTACGGAAAATAGAACTAAAAGTATATTTTAGTGCAAAAATTTTAGAAATCCAGTTTTTTTTTTTTTTTAAGATTTATTTATCTGAAAGGTAGAGTTACAAAGAAAGAATAAAAAGAGATGTTCTATCCACTGGGTCACTCCCCAAATGGCTGCAAAGTCTGAGGCTGGGCCAAGCCAAAGCCAGGAGTTCCACTTGGATCTCCCATATGGGTTCAGGGGCCCAAGAACTTGGGCTATTCTCCATTGCTTTCCCAGGAGCTCCAACCAGTACCCATATGGGATGCTGGCATCACAGACAATGCCTTAATGCATTATGCCACAATGCCAGCCCTGAAATCCAATTTTTCTTACTACACATTTTCCATGAACTCAACATCCCACATGGGTGCCATTTCGAGTCTTGGCTGCTCCACTTCCTATCTAGCTCTCTGTTATGCTCTAAGAAAGCAACAGAAGATGGTCCAAGCTCTTGGGCCCTGCACCCACATGGGGGTCTCTAAGAAACTCCTGGCTCCTGCCTTCGGATCAGCCCAGCTCTGGCCACTGCAGCCATTTGGGGAGTGAACCAGTGGATGGAAGACCTCCCTCTGTCTTTGCCTCTGCCTTTCTGTAATTCTGCCTTTTAAATAAATAAATCTTTTTTGAAAAGTATATAATTTGCAGTGTTTAGTAAATTCACAAAGTTGTGCATCGATCACTACTAAGTCCAGATGACTTTCATCTTCACAAAGAGCAGTTTCATACCCTGCTAATGCATCTAAGAAAGCAGTAGTAGATGGGTTAAATGCTTGGGCTCCTGCCACCAACATGGGAGCTCTGGCTCCTGGCCTGGCCATTTTGACCAGTTGGGGAGTAAATCAACATTTAGAGATCTCTATCTCTAACACTGTGCCATTCAAACACATTAATTTTTTTTTAAGTATTGTATTGAGTATATCAGAGTAGATAGTAGGAAACAGTTTTTTTCTTTTATGGTATCCTTTTATTTATAAATGCAATTACAGAATTCGTGATCTTCTATAACTGCCTTCTTTCAGGCAACGTGATGTTTTAAGTTTAATCTATATAGTTGCATATATCAGTACTTCATTTCTTTTTGTAGCAAAATAGTCCACTGGATGTATATACCATATTTTGTTTATCCATGTTACTTCATAGATATTTGAGTTGCTTGTTTTGGCTATTATGGATAACGCTGCTACAAACATTTTCATATATGTTTTTGTACAGATACATCCTTTTAATCCTCCTGGGTTGATATCTAGGAGTAAACTAGTGGGTCACATGTTAACTATTATACTGTTTGAATGCCAAACAGCATTCAAGTGGCTGCAGTATTTTTCATGCCCATCCTTACCAACATTTGTCACTGTCTTTTTGTTTATTGCCATCCTAGAGGATGTGAAATGGTACCCTGTGGTTTTGATCTATATTACCCTAATGACTAATGACATTTATCATATTTTAAATTTATTGGTCTTAATTAAGATTTCATCATCTAAAGGTAATAATGTTACTGTTTTAAAGCTGGGAAAGAAAAGAGAATAGGGAAAATACTGAAGACATTAACAGGAAAAATGTGAACAAATATTTTGATGTAAGTCAAAACTATTTATCAACCATGAACCCAATTCTACAGATATGCTTATAGTGTGCTTATAATATGCATCTTATTCAAAGGAGAAATAATGACCCAACCATCTATATTTACATTGGATATTAGTATTCTGTAATAGGCCTTTTCTTCCCTTTTTTTATTCTAACGTCCCTCACTCTCGTGGCAAACCTGCAGTCTAAAGGGAATGTGAAAATATCCCTCCTCATCTACAACACATACAAAACTAGACACGTGCCACATAACCTTTTACTGGCCAATCACAGAACCGCATTTCCCTACCCACAGATGTTAGTTCAGGTATAAATATGCAATCAAAGTCTGGCCAATCAAACCTATCCCTAGATTTTTTTTTTTAAATTTATTTGACAGAGTTAGACAGTAAGAGAGAGAGAGGGAGAGAGAGACAGAAAGAAAGGTCTTCCTTTTGTTGGTTCACCCCCCCAAATGGCCGCGACAGTGGGAGCTACGCTGATCTGAAGTCAGGAGCCAGGAGCTTCCTCCTGGTCTCCCATGAGGGTGCAGGGGCCCAAACACTTGGGCCATCCTCCACTGCCTTCCTGGGCCACAGCAGAGAGCTAGACTGGAAGAGGAGCAACCAGGACTAGAACCTGGCGCCCAGATTGGATGCCGGCGCCACAGGTGGAGGAGCCAGCCCCTATCCCTAGACTCTTGACTAGCACTCTTATCATAAATAATGGCAACTGTACTCTAGACTTACCTGGTTATGATACCTAGAGTTTCCTATTATGTTTAAACTAATTTGAGCTAGGTTTCTATTCCCTGCAACGTAACTACATATAAATTAGCTCTTTCTGCCTAAAACTATCAGAACATTCAATATCAATCTTACTGAAAAAGTATCCTTATAGTCATTACTCTAAAGAGAGCCAGAAAATAAAGTTGGATTTCCACCAAAGACCAAGCATAATATAACAATTATCTGAAAAATCTTGAAGACTATTATTTTGCTTGTTTTTCTGGGCCAGTAACAGCTGAGAGTGGCTGAAGGGAATCAGGGTGAAGGAGGCTGTATGGGAAGCAGACAGGATTTGGCCATTTAATACAATTCAAGTATAGACACTATTTAATGTACGGCTTTTGGCACACAGCTATTAAACCAAATGAATTTATGTAATGCCTACTTCAAAGAACCACAAAGATATAAAAACTAAAATATATATTAAGAGTAGATACTGAGGGGCTGGCATGGTGGCACAGCACATTAAAACCTGGCCTGCAACACCAGCATTCCGTATGGGTGCTGGTTCGAGTCCCAGCTGCTCCACTTCTGATCCAGCTCCCTGCTAATGTGCCTGGGGAAGCAGCAGAGGATGGTCAAAGTCTTGGGCCCCTCACTTGTGTGGGAGACCTGGAAGAAGTTCTTGCCTCTGGCTTCAGATCAGCTTAGTTCCAGCTGTTGTGGCCATTTGGGGAGTGAATCAAGAGGAACTCTCTCCCTCTCTGTAATGCTTTCAAATAAATAAAATAAAATATTAAAAAAAAAAAAGTAGAGACTGGGCAACTTAAAGTTTTATTAAAGATCAGGACATTGAGATAGACAGAATACAATTTTTACTTTCTAATATTAGAAAATATGCTCATCACCAAATAAGTAAATACCATATTATCATAGTATTTTGACTATTGTTAATAAAAATTTAATGAAATTTCAGGTTTGCCAAAATACAACTAAAATGTAATTTACATTAGTTTCAATGTAAACTAAATTAAGGATAAAAGGGGCAGGTCACCAAATTTTGTTGTTACGGTGCATAAACAGTAAAACATTTAGCATTTTTAATAATCAAGTTAATCTTGGGGATGGCACTGTGGTGCAGTGGGTTAATGCCCTGGCTTGAAGCACCAGCATCTCATATGGGCGCCAGTTTTAGTCCCGGCTGCTCCGCTTCCTGTCCAGCTCCCTGGGAAAGCAGTAGAAGATGGTCCAAGTCCTTGGGCCCCTGCACCCATGTGGGAGACCAGGAAGAAGCTCCTGGCTTCGGATTGGCACAGCTCTGGCCGTCATGGCCAATTGGGGAGTGAATCATCGGATGGAAGACCTCTCTCTCTCTCTCTCTCTCTCTGCCTCTCCTCTCAATGTGTAACTCTGACTTTCAAATAAATAAATCTTTAAAAAAAAAAAAAGGTAATCTTGTATTACCAGTAAATGTGACCTTCCATCATTTTTATTATGGGTACCAAACAGTACAAATTAGAGCTGCTTTCTGATTGCAAAACCTACATAAAACATTTACTAACCAATTCACAACACAGGATTAGAGAAAGGGAAGTCAGAAACTAGTAATTTTGTGACAATATGGTCAAAGCAAGTAGGAGAAAGTAGGCTTGTGTGTTAAAGAAGGAAACAGGAAGCCGATCCAGCTCATGGTGATTTGGATTACAGCACACAGTGGTACAAGAAATCACAAGCAAAAGGTTATCCCGACATGGAACATAGGGATTTATGTGGATATAATGCATGATGAAGTCAGCTGGTAGAAATAGTACGAGCCTCCATTTATTTATTCTGCATGTACTACATGCTAGGCATTAAGCATGTTAATAGCTTAGACAGATCAAGTTAATTTCCATTACTATTAAGCAGAAAAAGGTTCAAAACCCAGATCTAACTGACTTCATAGCCCATGTTCTTTTAACCCTTATCCTCTTAACACTTTTAATAGCCTGTATTAGCTCAAAGTGACAGTGACCTGTAGCAATATTAAGATAGCAGTTCTCTTTTTATTTTTATTTTTTTATTTGTCTTCCTTTGCCATTGGTTCACCCTCCAATGGCCACCGCGGCCAGCGCACTGTGGCCAGCGCACTGCGCTGAACCGATGGCAGGAGCCAGGTGCTTCTCCTGGTCTCCCATGGGGTACAGGGCCCAAGCACTTGGGCCATCCTCCACTGCACTCCCTGGCCACAGCAGAGAGCTGGTCTGGAAGAGGGGCAACCGGGACAGAATCCGGCGCCCTGACCGGGACTAGAACCTGGTGTGCCAGTGTCGCAAGGCGGAGGATTAGCCTATTGAGATGCAGCGCTGGCCTAGATAGCAGTTCTCAAAGTGTGTTCCACAGATGCCTGTGCGGGCCTCGAGACCTTTTCAATAGTCCACAGGCATAGTATTAACCTAAATGCCTGTCAAGTGAAGACTGGATAAAGAAAATTATGGGATAAGTACTCAACAGAATACTACACAGTAGTTAAAAAAAAAAAAAGAAATCCAGTCATTTGCAACAAAATGAATCTAGAAAACATCATACTTCTTGAAATAAGCCAGTCCCAAAGGGACAAATACCGTATGTTCTCCCTGACCTGTGCTAACTAACAGAGCACCTAAAAGGAAATCTGTATTAGTAAAATTGGCACTTTGAGAAACAATGACTTGAAAAGCCCTTGTCTTGACTGTCAAGGAAGTTTTTTTTTTTCCTTGATGGAGAATGGGACTAGGAATGGGAGGGAGAGGGGGAGATTGGGGGGTACGAGGGTGGGAGGACAGGTCCTTTGGGAACAGCTATTGGATTCCTAAAGTTGTATTTATGAAATTCGTACTCATTAAATAAATGGTTTCTTTGGGGGAAAAAAAAAAGAGTCCACAAGGTTGGAGCTATTTTCCCAATACTACTACATATATTTTATTGTGTCAACAACTGCACTGATATAATATGGTTTGTAAAACTGCTGGCACTTTAGAATGAATTAATAAGGCACAAGAACCAAGCTGAAAGAGTAGTCCTAGTATTTGTTATTTAAAAAAAAAAAAGCCAGCTCACTTAAAACTATCTTTAGTGGGAGCCAGTGTTGTGTGGCATGGCAGGTTAAGCTTCCTGCTTGCAATAACAGATATCAACAAGCCATATCGGAGTGCCACTTCTAGCCTTGGCTGTGCCACTTCTAATCTAGCTTCCTGCTAATGCGCCTGAGAAGGCAGTGGAATATGTATGGCCCAAGTACATGGGCCCCTGCTGATCACCAGGAAAGTGTTCCCAGCTCCCGGCTTCAGCCCGGCCCAGACCTGGCTGTTGCGGTCATTTGAGGAATGAACTAACAGATTGAAAATCACTCTCTCTCTACCTTTCAAATAAATAAACCTTTTAAAAAAATACAAGAAAGAACAAGAAATTAAAAAACCAATTTAATGAAATAAAAAATGGTTACTTTTATTAAATATGGCCTTTTCTAATTGTGTGATGAATTGAGAATTACACATAAAACCCTTCTGTAGCATTCCAACTATAGTCCTATAGTACGATGAATGTCTCAAGGAAAAAGTACTTGTGAAACTGAGTTGTGAACTGACCCAGCCACCTTTTTCACAAACATCATTTTTACTTGAAAGAATGACTGACATATTATGGTTATACAGACTCAGTGTCTAGCAGATATTTTCACAAGAATGAGCTAAGTGAGCCAATGGCTTCAAAGAAAACAATTTACACTATCCACTGCTAATGATAAAATTTGAGCTCTTAAGTATAAATTAGAATTTTGGAAAACTTGTATGTACCACTGTAAGCTTGACAGATTCTCAACAGTTAAGATTTTTCTGAACTGTAGTGACAATAATTTGGAATTATTTTCTACCATACAATAAAATGTGTCAGCATCTGGAAATCTCATAATACAGTGACAAAATGTTTTCAAATGATCCAATACATGGCATTACAAAATTAGACATATGAAAAAGACATTATTTGAAGTACAAGACAGACCAATGGATTTTAATCTAGGGTAAGAAAAGTTCACCCATGTGGCTTCATATTGTCATTGCAACTAATCTTTTAAAAAGATTTATGGAGTTATGGTGTAGTATCAGAGAATAATCTCCATAATTATCCTAAAAAAGCAACTAAAATATACCTTTATTTTTCAATTGCCTATCTGGTGAAGGTGAATATTCTTCATATTCTTCACCCAAAACAGCATATCATCAAAGAACTAAACTCAGAAACAGGTAAGAGAATTTAGCTGTATTCTCTTAAATCAAACATTTAAAAAAAACCTGAAAAAAAAAATGTTAAACATGGCCATTCTCACTAAAAATTTTTGGTTTTAGAAAATAAATTCAGTTTCATTAAAACTTTTGTTTAAATAAAATGTATTATATGTTAATAAACTTTAAAATTTCTTAATTTCTATTTCTAAAATGGTAAATATCAATAAAAACCCAAAAACAAAAATTCTTTTGAGGGTCCTTAATCTTCAACACTGTAAATAAGTACTATGTACCCTAAACCTTTGAAAACATCTGAACTATGATCATTATAAAGACGTTCTCACAGTATCTACAGAAAAAGGGAGTTTCTCCAACTTTTACCTAACCTAAATGGAAAGCACAGAAAATGGCTTGTGTTCTCTAGTGCTTAAAGTCCAGAAATGATACACAGTATCAAAAAATTTCTCTAGGAGAAAAAAAGAAAACATTTACTGAATACCTATTATAGCCCACAGACTCTGCTAAGAGTTTCCACGTAAAACTTGTTAATCAAATTTAAGACCTGGATTAAGGCTGAGTGAAGGTAAAGGGAAGCAGAAAAAAATGACTTTGACACACTTGAGTTGTACTCATTCCCTTGAATATTATGCTATTAAGTGAGAAGCATACAAATTTCTTCTTCAAAATGAACTAATTCCTATTTATAACATTGAGAGAAATAAGAATTAAGTAAAAAGCATGTACATAGGTGCTCACAAAGTTCCAAAACTAAACCAGAGAGTTCCAAAATCAGCAATCAAGGTTAAATTTGATCACAGGCTCTCATTTCATCCTTACAGGCCTCAAGTAGATGAACACTATTCTAGAAAATATTTTAAAATATTTAGGGACCCATGGCCACTATTAGGTATTAGGGACCAATGTTTAGAAACTATTTACATATTTTTTTCTAAAGTGGTTCTATTCTTTTACATCTAAATCACTCCTAAACTTCTTTCCAATCTTATATATTCATTTGACACATTAGTGACTATAAAAACAATCTTGTTACTTCTAAGAAAATTATCAAGAGGCAATTCTAAAATCGGTTGCCCTGTAAACTAGAAAAGCTGGCAGGAAGCATTAAAACAATCATTTAATTTCTAACTTTATTTCTATCCGGCATTTCATAACGTCACACACTTGGACTATTATATGAAAAATTAGACAGTGGTTATTTTAAGTACAGTAAATATGTTCCAAGATGTGTGATGAGAGAGGTCAGTGTCTAAAAGCTAACTAGACTTAATAGCTTAACAATGCTTTTCACTCTGTATGCTTTAACAAATCACCAAGGCTATTTCCAAACAATAAAAGCGCTGATCAATTTATTAAATTCTTGCCGACCAAACAACTTTTTTTTTTAAGTTCAAGCTGATTTCACATTTTATGCTGAATGGAAAATCATAAAATTATAATTCTGTAAAATTTTAAAGTTCTTTTATATACAGGTAAATTGTTTTAAGGTTGTGACTGACTTATTAAGACCTAATTATTTTCTAACATATCTCAATTCTATCTGAACCTGGATACGCTTAAAACTTCTTTAAAAACTATGTGGGTTTATTATAAAATCTATAGGACTCCTCTGTACTTCAGAAATACAAATTAGATATACTTATCTTGCTTTATCCTGACAAATTTTTCTATTTGAAGTTTGGGCACTACTCATTTCCTATGTTGCACTGTTTACCTTCTCTATGGTTACCATCCTCAAACTAACATGGTGATCCACTACCACGTTGTAAGGAAGAAGTCAAGTCTTGGTGGATATCATCCGACAGTTCTTGAAAATAATTTTAAATATATGCTCACATATGCCTTTTTGATACTTTTCTTTCAAGAAAGCATGACTGCATTTTGGAAGAGCCAGAATGTTAGACTGAAAAGTAGGCACAAGTATCAGATTTGAAAGTTATGAATCAGTTTCAACTCTAACACTTAGAAGTTACAATTTCACAAAGGTCACTAATTTCCTGTGCCCATACATTCCTTCAATGAGCAATCAATTACATGCCTCTGTATTTAAAACTTTCCCTGGTGCAGGCATTTGGTACAGCCGTTAAGTTGCTGCTTAGGATGCCTGCATCCCATACTGGAAAACCTGGTTCCAGTCCCTGCTCTTCTGCTTCCATTCCTGATTCCTGCTAATGTGTCTGGGAAAGCAGCAGTTGATGGCCCAAATGGTTGGGTCCTTTCCAGCCATGTGGAGAAGATCAGATGGAGTTCTGAGATCATGGCTTTGGTCTGGCCCAGTCCTAGCTGTTGTGGGTAGGTGAGGAGTAAACCAGTGGATGGAAGATCTCTTTCAACAAAATGAAAAATAAAATAATGAAAACTTTCCCCATTAATTGTGCAGTGTAACTTAAAGTTCAATGCAGCATAAGTTATACACACACAAAAAAATAGAGCTAACTGTAAATAAAAGAGAGAATGAACTACACTGAATTCTACTAAATCCTCTCCCTCCTCCCAAAAGGAAACACTGAAGGTAGTAACATGCTCAGAGAATTGCCAGGCATTTTTTTTTTTAACATTAACCTATTAATCTGCACAACACTGATGAAACAGATGTCAACTACTTCTAGTTTTACAAAGAACTGTTAAGACTACATGCTTTCCCCAAGGTCACAAGAAAGTTAGAGACTAGGTTAAACCAAACTGTAGAACTTTGTACTATTCATCTTTTCCAATCAAACTAAAAATGGCTACAACTATCTCACTCTATATGCCATCCAATGAAGTAGCCAATAGCCACATGTGGTTATCAGTACTTGAAATTCAGCTACTACTAACACAGAAATGCCATTTACTTGTAAAATACAAACTAGATTTCAATATCTCAATTTTTTTTCCATATTGCAATGGTATTTTTGATGTACCAGATTAAAGATTCATTGATTTATCTGAAAGTCAGAGTTAGAGAAGAAGAGGCAGAGAAACAGATCTTCCATTTGCTGATTCAATGCCCACAGGTGGCTGCAACCGCCAGAGCTGGGGCCAGGCAGAACCCAGGAGCCAGGAGCTCCTTGCAGGGTATCCCAGGGTAGCAGGGGCCTAAGCCCTTGGGCCATTTTCCACTGCTTTTCCAGGCCAATAACAGGGAGCTGGATAGGAAGTGGAGCAGCTGGAATTTGAACCAGGGCTCATATGGGATGTGGGCATTGGCTTTACCTACTATGCCACAACACCAGTCTCTGATACACTGGATTAAATAAAATTCAGTGGACAGTGTTGGCCCATACTTCTTTTAGAAGATTTCCCAATGAAACAGATGTCATCGTAAGACCTAAACCAAACAGCTATATTTTCTTGAAGCTTGTTGTATTCTACATACATTACGTATGCAGCATAATATCCACATTTGGAGGAAATGGGCCTAAGTGTTCTGAGATTCAGACATACAGATAATTAACACATAAAACAGCCCATCATTAATGTTCTTTAAGGAAAATAAAAGACATTTCTATCTCATTATGAGTTACTCTGAGTAAGTCACACTGAGGAAAAAGTAGGGCCTCTATTATAGTATATTTCATTTTTTTAAGTGTGAAATGAAAATATTTCTAATGACATATAGGGGTATCAAAGTCAGCTGAGAATGCCAGCAAGACACCTCAAACTTCTCAAAACAGAAACAAAAAGTCCTGTTTGATGTGTAGATACTTAGTGGCAAGCGGCAAGGGGAAATAGTAATCTTTAAAATGAGGATAACTTTAGAAAATAATCTGGCAATCCCCAATTTTTTTTTAAGTTTTCCATATGACCTAGTAAATTCCACCAGTAGGTATATGACCAAGAGACATGAAATGACACCCATACAAATGTACATGAATGTTCACAGAATTACATATTCATATATAGCTAAAAAGTGGAAACACCACAAATGTCCAGCAACTTATGAATGGATAAACAAAATGCAGTACATCCATATGCTGGAATATCATTCAGCCATAAGAAAGACTAGAAACACTGATACATTCTTGTCACAATATATATTAACCTTGAAAATATATTACCTGAAAGAAGCCAGTCACAAAAGCTCACAAATTGTGTAACTCCATTTAAATGAAATGCCCAGAACAGGCACATCTAAAGAGACAAAGTGGTTGCCTGGGGCTGGGGTAGTTGAAAAACGAAGAGTGACTGCTAATGAGCACCAGTTTCTTTTTTGAGGTAAGTGAAAATATTCTAAGAGTGATCCCGGTAATGGTTGCACAACTATGTGAATATGCTCAAAAGCCACTTTTAATGGGTGGATTATATGGTATATGATTTATAACTCAACGCAGGCAGAAATGTAGAGAAGAAAGGGCTATTTTTTTCTGGATTTTGTTACTGGTATTCATCAGTTTTTAAATTTTGTAATTTGCAATTTTCTTCATTCTAAATAGATATTAGTTTAAAAAAAATTGTTACTTTATTGGCACGTTAAATTTACTGAAAATAATACTGTGCATTTAGAAGGCTGATTTTTACAGCATGTGAATTATCTCAATAAAGATGTTAAATTTTTCATTAGAAAAAGGGATCATAAGGATTATATCTCATGTTAACCAAAGCAATCATAGAATTAATGGCCACAACTCCAATACACAGTCTCTCAAACTATGCAACCCACTAAAACAGCACATACTACCTCAGAGATCTGAATGGCTTTGTGAAAAGCCCCCAAAATAAGTTCATAGTCAAGCAAATGCTCCACTTCAGAAAAAGGCCAGGGGAATTTGAACATCTCACTATAAAAATGTAGAGAGGGATAACATAAAAAAATACTTGACCACTTTTTCCCTTAAAAGCTGAACTCTTGATTCAGATGTAGAAGATTTAAAAACAACAAAAGCCTATTTACTTGAACTCTTAAAGCTGAAGGGAAGAAAGTCTTGTATCAGAAATCTGACCGTGTGCATACACACACCTTACACAGATCGAGAACCTCGGGAGCAGCTGTATCTAAGACAATGAAGCTTTTTTCCCCCTTTTAAATAATAAAATGTGATGGTGCCATTGCATAGCCCACCCCATCCCCCACCACCACCACCAGCAGGTGGAGGGAAAGGATACTGTAGACTAGAGGATGACAGCTTTGTATAACCCTTTGGACTTTCTATGTAAGAATGCAGCTGGTGGTCTCCTCTCAGGAGGGGATAAAGAGATTTGTGGACAAGCTGAAATAAGGGGTATCCTCTGCCTGGGAGAGGGCACATCGTGAGCCACATCTTGAAACAGCTATGTCCAGATAAAAACACAGGCCGCTGGAAGGCACTGTTAGCATCACCAGGATGGCCTCTCACGCCGGGGGTGTTTTTTTCAACGGAGAAGTTGACTCCTGTAGTTTGGACATCGGGGGGAGGCAGGGGTAAAGCGGGAGTCGGGAAGACCAGAGAAAACGCCTTTAAGTGGAGACGCCTCGGGCCCCGCCGAGGAAGTTCCGAGCCCCACTCGGGCGCCGCACGCTCGCCCCCGCCCCCGCCGCCCGACGTCGGTGCCGGGCCGAGAGCCGGGCAGCGCCGCCGCACACACGCCGCGCGGCCCGGCTCTGCGGGGCAGGCCTAGGCCGCGCCGGCCGTGGCCCGGCAGCTCGCTCCCCGGCGGAGGCGGAGCAGGCCCGACACAAACTTCCCGGCGCGTTAGCAGAGGCGTCACGGACGGGCCGGCCCCCAGCGCCATTCCCCCGCGGCCCCGCGGCGGCGGCGGCGGCGGCTCCCGCCCCTGCTCCCCACTCCGAGTCCCGGCGGGCACCGACCGCAGGCCCACGGCTCCCACCCCTCCAGCGCCTCCGAGTTTACCTCCAAGTCGCGGCCTTTGTTCTTGAAATTCTTGAGCCGCTGGTTGTCCAGTTTCTCGTTGTCCGCCATGGCCGGGCCGGTGACTCCTTCCCCCGCCCGGGCCCCGCGGGATCCGCCCCAACCACCGCGCCGCACCGACACTCCCAGGAACCGGGCCGCCGCCTGCGCCGCTCTGCCCGCCCGGCCGCCGCTTCCTTCCTCCTCTCACCTGCCTCGGCCGCGGCCTTCTCCTCCTCTCCCCGCCCGCCCCCCCGCCCTAACCCCAGCGCGACGGCAGCTCCGGCGAAGACAACTGCGGGGCCGGGCGGCGGCAACGGCGGCGGAATGTGCTGCCGGCTGAGAGGGGGAGGCAGCCTCGATCTGAGGGCCCCGGCGCCGCAGCCACGCCCATCGCCGCCAACCCTGCTCGCCGATTGGCCGACCAGGCTCCGGCGCGCTCGACCAATCGGAAGGGCGGATGGGGAGCGGGGGCGGAAAGAGCGAACGGAAAGGGGAAGCGAGGAACGCGGGGAGCGAAGGGCCGGGGGCTGGGAGGGTTCGGAGGGGAGGGGTACGGAGGGGCGCGGCGGGGGCAGGGCAGGGAGGGACCACGTGCAGCTGGAGAGCGGGGGAGGAAGCGAAAGAGAAGTAGACTTGCGGGGAGGCGCGGAAGAGGAACCCGGGACCGCCGCGGAGACGAATTGGTTTGCTCCGGTTGTCAGGGCAGCTCCGGACCTCTGGCGTCCAGGGAGGAAGCCGAGTTAAAGTGGCGTTCTGTCCACGTCCCGCGCACCCTGTCTTCCAGGGCATTCCTTGCGCGCTCCGCTCGCCTTACCAGGAACAGAGCCACGACTCTGTTCCATCGCGGCTCGTGCGTCAGCCCTGACTTTAGTTCTCCGGCGAGGGGTTGCGGGCGTCCGAGGGTCGCGCCTTGGGGCCAGGACTGGCTGGGGTTCTCCAGGCAGCTGCGCAAGGCCGAGAGGGGCAGTGGGTGGAAGAGGAGAGGGGCCCATTAGACCTATCTAGTTCGTCCTCTCCGACCAAGGGCCCGCAACAGGTAGGAAATTGGGAAGAGCAGATCCGGTGACGATACCACTTCCTAGGTGTTTCGTCTTGACAAAGTTAAAGCATCTACTTGGCGGCAAAGTATTAGCTTCTGGCGGGCGGGAACCGTGGCACCTGCCGCAGTACTGTAATATTGTAACTCGTTTGAAGGGAGTAAACTCCCAGGATACCTTCTGTACTGGGAGCATCGTTACCAGAGGCAGAATAACGCAAGATACAGAAGAACGTATTCAAAAATTTCAGAATAAGAAGACGAATAATTGGTTTTTAAGTGTATTTAAATATCAACTAATAGCCCCTCAACTGGGCAGGGATGAGAAACAGCAACAACCCGGGTGGAAAGCAAGGGATAAAGGCATTGGCTTTGTTTAAATCTGGTGAGATAGGGGAAGAAACCGTGCTACCGACTCCTTTGGGAACTTTGACTCTTGGTCCTTTCTAATATATTTTTTGAGTAGAACAGCATGCAGAAATAAATGTTAAAATGCAAATGTTCCATAAGTAAATACTTTATAAAGTCAAAGGAGGAAAATTTTAAAGGCGGGAGCTAGGGTGCTGAGGGAATGAGTACCAAACGACCGACTTCCCTTTGAGAGAGGGGAAATGAGGAGAGCCAGAATACTGTAGGAGCCTCTTGAAGATGTTGTAAGGTGGAGGAGGGGGTAAATTCTTAGAAGCAGAGCAATACCTTTAAAAACCTTAGGAGTCTATACTTTGAGCTGGGCTATGGCTATGGCAAACAAGCTGTGTCTCGAAATCACATTGTATGTAAATTAAATACAGGTCCTAAAATACAAATGATGAGGTTCATTATAAATTTTAAGTCCCCAAAGACAAAGTAATTGAAGTAACATTGTATTTGCATGCTGGAGCACTGACGCATTTGGAAAGGAGTTTAGTATAAAAACATTCAGTTGAAAAGCTGAAGAGTGTATGTGTGTGTGCATGTGTGTGCACCTGTGTGCATGTGTGCATCTGTGTGTGTGTGCATGTGCGTGTGTGCGTCTGTGCATGTGTGTGCATCTGTGTGTGCGTCTGTGTATGTGCATGTGCGTGTGTGCATGTGTATTTATTTGAGAGGTAGAGTTACACACAGAAAGATGGAGAGACAGATAGAAATGTCTTCCATCTGCTGATTCACTCCCCAAATGGCACAATGGCCAGAGCTGCGCCAATCCTAAGCCAGGAGCCAGGAGCTGCTTCTGGGTCTCCCATGCAGGTGCAGGGGTTCAAGCACTTGGACCATCTTTTACTGCCTTTGCAGGCCATCAGTGGGGAATTTGGATCCAAAGTGGAGCAGTAGGGACTCAATCTGGCTCTGCAGGCAGAGGCTTCACCTACTATGCCACAGTGCCAGCCCCATATGTGTGTTTTCTACCACCATGGTTTTTGTAAGGAGGGTTCAAGAAAAAACAAAATTATTGGTGAATTACTAAGCTATGATTAGAAGTTATCCTGTTAACATGCATGTATAGATGAATGTTTTTCTAAAGAAAGTTTAGTTATTTGAAAAGCAGAGTTCTGGCGCCGCGGCTCAATAGGCTAATCCTCCACCTTGCGGCACTGGCACACTGGGTTCTAGTCCCGGTCGGGGCGCTGGATTCTGTCCCGGTTGCACCTCTTCCAGGCCAGCTCTCTGCTGTGGCCAGGGAGTGCAGTGGAGAATGGCCCAAGTGCTTGGGCCCTGCACCCGCTTGGGAGACCAGGAGAAGCACCTGGCTCCTGGCTTCAGATACGAGCAGCGCGCCTGCTGCAGCAGCCATTGGAGGGTGAGCCAAAGGCAAAAGGAAGACCTTTCTCTCTGTGTCTCTCTCTCACACTGTCCACTCTGCCTGTCAAAAAAAAAAACCAGAGTGACAGGGAGAATTAGAGAGAGAGAACCTCCATCTATTGGTTCACTCTCCAAATGGCTGCAGGGTTTGGCCATGTTGAAGCCAGGAGACAGGGGCCAGGAACTCCATCCAGGTCTCCCATGTGGGTAGCAGGTACCCAGGTACTTGCAGCATCCTCTGCTGTCTTCCCAGGTGCATCAGCAGGGATCTAGATGGAAAACAGTACTGAGACTCAAACCAGCACTCAGGTATTGCATGTAGGCGTTAAAGACAGCAGCTTAACCTGTCTATGCCACAATGCCTGCCTTCTAGATGAATAATTATTTTACGTAGAAAAAATTTACAGTGGTTTTCATGATGGAGTTTATGGAATTGTCTACTGTTGCATATTTATAAGCCTTCCTGTCTTCTAGCTACAGCGAGTTGTAGCTAATCATTTAACATCATCCCTAACTTCTCTCTGCAGAGTGCACCAGTAAAAAGGGTGTGATCGTGGCTACCAACTGAGAGACACCTTACAAGAGAAGTAAAACTTTAATTTTATTTAACATCTACTTTTTGTCTTCCTCTCTGGACAGTAAGCTCTTTGAAGTCAAGGGCCATGTCTGTTTTGTTTACTACTGTATAATACTTGGCTGTATTATACAGTATACACTGTATAACACAGTAAGTAGTGAGTGACTGTCAAATGTAAGACCTGAATCTGAGGTTTTTCAAGTGCATGTCCCTGAAGTTGAAAAATAAGCTACACTTCTTGATAGACATGTGGACTGAGCTGTTATTGCTTCTAATTTACACTGAGTTCCTTCTAAGAATTCTTGGTTTGGTGTCATGCTCATACCAGGGTTAAACATTAGGAAATAAATTAGACTTCATGTTTCAGGGCAAAACTACAATATTTAAAAATAATTGTGACACACTTTGTTAAAACAATTATCCTTAAATATAATTTTTTCAAACATTTATGTTATTTGAAAGGCAGAGTAATAGAGAGAAGGAGAGAGTGAAAGAGAAATCTTCCATTCTCTGGTTAATTCTCCCAATGGCTTCTACAGCTGGGGCTGAATTGGGCTGGGCCAGGCAGGAGCCAGGAGTGTAGAACTCCACTATGTGTGGCAGGGACCCGAGTACTGAAGCCATCTTCCACTGCTTTCCCAAGTGTATTAGAAGGGCGAGGGATTAGAACCAGAGCTGCCAAGACTGGAAAGTTTGCTCACGTATTGCAGGTGATGGCTTAACCTGCTGCACCTTGACTTGAGCACCTTATGACTCTTAGGTAGTCTGTTTGCTGACTTAAATTTTTTTGAAATTGTCACTGCTCATTTGCCAACAAATTTACATGTTTGGTGTCTGTACTTTCTGGTTCTTCTCAGAGAGACGTAATTTATCAAGGGATGAAGAGGTTCTTCAGGGGCCTAGTAATGGTTCTAATGCAAGTAGGCAACCTAGTTGGCAAGATACATTAGAACTAATTCTGGTCAGGTTTCAGAAAAATGTCTAATTTGATTTTTTACTTACATTTCTGTGTTTCCCTGACTATAGCATCAGTACAATGTTATTTATTTATTTATTTATTTGACAGGTAGAGTTATAGACAGTGAGAGGGAGAGACAGAGAGAGGTTCACTCCCCAAATGGCTGTTACGGCTGGCACTGCGCCAATCCAAAGCCAGGAGCCAGGTGCTTCCTCCTGGTCTCCCATGCAGGTTCCGGGGCCCAAGCACCTGGGCCATCCTCTATTGCCCTCCTGGGCCACAGCAGAGAGCTGGACTGGAAGAGGAGCTAGAACCAGAACTAGAACCGGTGCCCATATGGGATGCCGGCACTGCAGGCGGAGGATTAACCTAGTAAGCCATGGTTCTGGCCTCATTTTTTTTTTAAAAGATTTACTTATTTATTTGAAAGAGTTACAGAGAGAAGGAGAGGCAATTGGCCACAATGGCTGGAGCTGTGCCAATCTGAAGCCATGAGCCAGGAGCTTCCTCCAGGTCTTCCCACGTGGGTGCAGGGGTCCAAGCACTTGGGCCATGTTCTACTGCTTTCCTATGCCATTGCAGAGAGCTGGATGGGAAGTGGAGCAGCCGAGACTTGAACTGGTGCCCACATGGGATGCCAGCACTGCAGGCGGCAGCTTTACCTGTTACTCCACAGCGCCAGTCCCATGTTTCAGAAATTTAATTTGCTGAACTAAGAAAGCAGTAAAATGCAGAATCATTAATACCATTTCAGCATCATCTTAGTTGTAGCTTAAACAACAAACATTGATTTCTCACACTTCTGGAGCGTGTAAAGTCCAAAATCAAGAGCTGGCAGGTCTGGCATCTCTGAGGGCCGGTTTGTAGAAGATTGTCTCCTCATTTTTGTATCTGGTGGTGGAGAACAAGCAGACAGCAAGCTCTCATATTTCTTCTTCTTCTTCTTTTTAAAAGATTTTATTTGTTTACTTGAAAGTCGGAGTTACAGAGAGGTAGAGGCAAAGAGAGCAAGAGAGGTCTTCCATCTGCTGGTTCACTCCCCCAGATGGCCACAACGGCCAGAGATGTGCCAATCTGAAGCCAGGAGCTTCATCCAGGTCTCCCACGCAGGTGCAGAGGTCCAAGCACTTGGGCCATCATCTACTGCCTTCCCAGGCCATAGCAGAGAGCTGGATCGAAAGTAGAACAGTCAGGACTTGAACTGCTGTCCATATAGGATGTGGGCACTGCAGGTGGTGGCTTTATCTGCTGCGCCACAGCGCTGGCCCCCTTGTTTCCTCTTAAAAGAATACTGATCTCTTTTATGAGGGCTCCACCTTCATGACCTGATTACCTCCCAAAGGCTCACATCTTAATAACATCACAGTGAGAGTTTGCATTTCAGTGTGAATTTTGGGGGCACACAAGCATCCGGCTCATAACAAGAAGACTAATGGGCCGGCACTGTGGCGCAGTAGGTTAATCTTCTGCCATCCCATATGAGTGCCAGTTCTAGTCCCGACTGCTCCACTTTCGATCCAGCTCTCTGCTATGGCCTGGGAAAGCAGTAAAAGATAGCCCAAGTCCTTGGGCCCTGCACCCACATAGGGGACCCAGAAGAAGCTCCTGGGTCCCTACTTTGGATTGGCCCAGCTCCAGCCATTGCGACCATTTGGGAAGTGAACCAGTGAATGGAAGATCTCTCTGTCTCTCCTCTCACTGGCTGTAACTCAACCTGTTAAATAAATAAATAAAATCTTTTTTTTAAAAAAGAAGACTAACAAAGGTAATTTTCATGTATATGAAGTGTAGTTCTTAAAAGCAAACACTATACAACAATATATGAGACCTGTTTTCAAATAAGCTATATTGATTCATTATGCTTTTGTTATAGAGAGTGTCTCAAATATTATATACATGCTTGCTTTCAATGGGCCATGAGATTCTCTGTCACTTTCTGAACAAAGAAACTTTCTTTGTTCTGCAGCAGGTACTTTTGAGTAGATTTGTGAAGTCTTACATAGAATTTTAGTTGATCAAATGTAATCTCAAAATGAATTGTTAATCATTTAAGTAGTGGGGACTATTTTCATGATTTATACATGAAGTTAAATATTATAGAATCTAATCTGTAATATGAATTTTATTTGTTGCTAAATCTTGCTAAAATATAATTTATGTTTGTTATGGTTGGGCTGGTTCTTTTTTCAAAGAACAGTGAACCTTTGGTAATATAACTTTATTCTCTCTGGATAGCAAATTTCATCAGCTCTTAGGGGACAACTTAATTAATTCTTTTTCATTGCCATACTTCCTGACAACTTTGTGAGTTAGGGGAAAAATTACTTATTTTGACTAAAGTAATGGAATGGCAAGAGAGGATAAATTAAAAAGAAATAGTCATTCATACTGATTTGATTGAGAGAAGTTAATCACTGAGCTTTTCTTTAGCTTTTTTTTTTTTAAGATGTATTTATTGGGGCAGGCATTGTGTTGTAGTGGGTTAAGCCACAGTCTGCCATGCTGGCATCCCATATGGGTGCCGGTTCATGTTCCCCTTCTGCAGTTGTAATCCAGCTCCCTGCTAGTGTGCCTGGGAAAGCAGCAAATCGTGGCCCAGGTGCTTAGGCCTCGGCACCCATGTAGGAGACCTGGAAGAAGCTCCTGGCTCTGGCTTGGGATTGGCCCAACCCCAGCCATTACGGCTATTTGAGGGAGTGAATCAGCCGATGGATGTTCTGTCTTTCCCTGCCGCTCTCTCTGTAATTCTGCCTTTCGAATAAATTCAAATAAATTCCAAATAATTTCTTTATTTATTTGAAAGGTAGAGTTATAGAGAGAGAAGAAGAGACAGGTCTTCCTTTCCCTGGTTTACTCCTCAGATGACCACACCTTACAGGGCTGGGCCAGGCCTAAGCTAGGAGCCTGGAATCCCATCCAGGTCTCCCACGTGGGTGCTGGGGCACAGTATTTGGGCCATGTTCCACAGCTTTCCCAAGCACATTAGCAGGGAGCTGACTTGGAAGTGGAGCAGCCTGGACGTGAACCAGCACGTGTATGGGATACTGGTGTCACAGGTGTCCGCTTAACCCCTGCACTCAAGGCTGGCCACAATTCAGTTTAGTTTTTTTTTAACTTAGTTTTGACTAGTTATTTGGAGAGAAACATAGAATTGTAAGCCCAACCTCTGCCCCAAAATACTTCTTACCACAGGTAAATTTTTTACTCCTTTTAAAAATTATTTTTTAAAAAATACAGATTTCCAGAGTTGCAAAAAAATGTGCAGAGAGATTCCATACATAATTTCTTGGTCTCTCTCAAAGGTAACATCTTATGTAACTATAGTATACTATCAGAACAAGGAAATTGATACTGATATAATCCATAGTAGTAATTCAGTGGGGCAGGAAGACATGAGAATGTGGATAATGTGTGAAAATATTAGGGGATGCCCACACTTACTAGAACCTCTAGTAACTGTACTTTAAGGGAAAATATCCCAAGACAGTAATAATCATCACTAAATATTTAATACCTACCATGTTAACATCTAGATTTTTATCTACATAGTTTATTATTTTTTTTGTATTCATATTATCATAAACAATGGTTATTGAGCACTTATATTGCAGACATCTTCTAAGCAATTTGCATATATTTATCTCTCATTCCCTGTAACAACCCTATCAGGTAAGTGTTTCCACTTCACAAATGAGAAGATTGAAGTGTAGAGTGGTTTAGTTGCTTGCCCAAGGTCACAAGATCCTACACAGCTAACTGATCTTCAGGCCCTAACTTGATTCCAGGTTTGCATAGCTGCAAAACCCTGTTTCTCATTTTCTTCCCTACCTCTCTTGCCTATCACACAGATTCTAGCTAAACTTCTAAAGAAGTCTAATTTGAAATGCCCAAATGGTGGTTGTCAAACTTCAGAGTGTGATAGAACTCCCTGGAAGGCTTAAAGCCCAGATTGGTGTACTCTGGATAGGTTTTGGCTAACCCCTGAAGCTTGGAATTTCTAACAAGAGCTCAGGTGATGCTGATGATGTTTGCTTCCCAAAACATACTTTGAGAACTAATAGATCCGGACTAGCAGCTCATTGTAAAATGACTGCAACATTAAGGCAAGGGCAGAGTTAAAATAAGGATAATTAGGCTTCACAGAAATAGATCATATGCCATGTAACATTTCAAAGTCATTGTATATATAAAGTCATGGTTATGTATGTCTTCCTTGAAAAATGTACCAAATATTTAGTGTTTTAAGAACAGAATTTTTATAAGCCAATAATGTCCAGTGCCATATTACTCTCTGAATAAATTTATTCAGTATTTTCATGGATCTCTCTCTGTCTCTAGTTTTCTCAAATACCATTTTGCTTATGGCATTCTTCACAATGACTCGTTCCTTTGAGCCCATGAATTCTATTCTGAGTTCCTTATTGTTAAGTTTAAATCTCATATACGCTGCCACTGCTCTCCCTAGCTCCTTGAAAGCTCAGGCCTATCCCAGTGCTTTATTTTTCAAAAATTTAAAATTTATTTTCATTTTATTTGAAAGATAGAGAGACAGACAAAGATTTTCCATCTGCTGGTTCACTCCCCAAATGCCCACAACAGCCAGGGCTGGGCCAGGTTGAAGCCTGGAGTCTGGACATCTTCAGAGTCTCTCACATTCACCGCTTATCGATTCCCAGTGCTGCATTTTTCTGCCATATTCTAGACCCGTAAGAATTATTTCATATTGGTGATATCTCAGAGTTGGAGGGGAGTGTCAGTGTTACGTAGTTCAACCACATTTTCTACTTGATTTCTTGATTTAACAGCTTCATCAAGTAGTTTTTTTTTTTCATTGTATTTTATTTTGAAAGGCATAGTTATACAGAAAGAGAGGAAGAGACATTTTCCATCCACTGGTTCATTCAACAAATGGCCACAATGGCCAGGATTGATCCAGACCGAAGTGAGGAGCTTCTGGGTCTCCCACATAGGTGCAGGGACCAGCGCTTGGGCCATCCTCCACTGCTTTCCCAAGCACATTAGCGGGGAGCTGGATCACAGTCAGGACTTGAGCCTGGGCCCATATGGTATGCTGGCATTGCAGCTGGTGACTTCACACACTAGGCCACAAATTTGACCCTCTCATAGTGTAGTTTTCAAACTCAGTTCTTTTCAATTTCATAGCCCATTCAGACTTTAGAGGGTATCATTAGAGATTTCTTCTTGTCAAATATAATCATTTCATTGTAATACATATTTAAAATAAAAGCAGTTACGCAGGGCCGTCTCTGTGGCGTAGTGGGTTAAAGCTCCAGCCTGAAGCACCAGTATCTCATACGGGCGCCGGGTCTAGTCTCAGCTGCTCCTCGTCCAATCCAGCTCTCTGCTATGGCCTGGGAAAGCAGTAGAAGATGACCCAAGTCCTTGGGCCCCTGCACTCACATGGGAGACCCAGAAGAAGCCTCTGGCTCCTGGCTTTGGATCAGCTCAGCTCCAGCTGTTGTGGCCATTTGTGTAGTGAACCAGCAGATGGAAGACCTCTCTCTGTGTCTCTGCCTCTCTCTGTAACTCCTTCAAATAAATATTAAAAAAAAAAGCAATTAAGCAGAGAGATAACAAAGAACAAATACACTAACTAGAGCTCTGTTTTTTATTTGTGAAAAATGATAGATTCCTACCTTCGCTAATATACGTGGATTATAGGTACTGTTTTAGAATTTCAGAATATCAGTGCTGATCATATTGGTGAAAATACTCATAAATATGAATGGCTTTAGTAACTTTCATGAATACAGACTGATGCCCTAAAGCAGATGACTGCCTTGGATAATAATCACATATAAGTAGGACTCTGATGGATTGATTAGTTTTTTTCTGTATTCCTGAGCATAGTTTATAGTAGCATATAGTATCGTATATACACATATAATTCTGGAACATGAATTTTTTTTATTTTTTTGACAGGCAGAGTGGACAGTGAGAGAGAGAGACAGAGAGAAAGGTCTTCCTTTGCCGTTGGTTCACCCTCCAATGGCTGCTGCAGCTAGTGCACCACGCTGATCCAAAGGCAGGAGCCAGGTGCTTCTCCTGGTCTCCCATGGGGTGCAGGCCCAAGCACTTGGACCATCCTGCACTGTACTCCCAGGCCATAGCAGAAAGCTGGCCTGGAAGAGGGGCAACCAGGACAGAATCCGGTGTCCCGACCAGGACTAGAACCCGGTGTGCCAGCGCCGCAAGGTGGAGGATTAGCCTAGTGAGCCGCGGCGCCGGCCTGGGACATGAATTTAAAAATAGTACAAGACTGAACCATTACATGACACAGATATTAGTGTTTTTTTAAAGATTTATTTTATTTATTTGAAAGATTTACAGAGAGAGGTAGACACAGAGAGAAAGAGAGAGAGAGGTTTTCCATCCGCTGGTTCACTCCCCAGATAGCTGCAATGCTTGAGCTGAGCCAATCTGAATCCAGGTGCCAGGCGCTTTTTCCTGGTCTCCCATGTGGGTGCAGGCACCCAAGCACTTGGGCCCTCTCCACTGCTTTCCCAGGCACATTAGTAGGGAGCTTAATCAGAAGAGAAGCAACTAGCACTCAAACAGGCACCCATATGGGATGCTGGCAATGTTAGGGCTTTAACCCGCTACACCACAGCACCGGCGTCAGATGTTAGTTTTCAAATACAAACCTCATAAGGTTTATCAACTTTCTATGTATAGTCTGCCCCCATGTTACACAAAACCATGAAGTTTTTGGAGAACTTCTTAAAAAAGAATTTCAACAGATTCTCCAAATGCCTACAAAGTCAAACGTCTATAGCACTCAATTGTCATTTGTTTTTATTTTTATTTTTTAAAAAGATTTATTTTATTTATTTGAAAGACTGAGTTACAGATTCAGAGCCAGAGAGAGAGAGGTATTCCATTCAATTGGTTCACTCCCCAAATGACTGCAATGGCCAGAGCTGAGCTATTATGAAGCCAGGAGTTAGGAGCCCCTTCCAGTTCTCCCAGGCAGGGGTCCAAGAACTTGGGCCATCCTCTACTGCTTTCCCAGGCCATAGCAGAGAGCTGGATCAGAAGTGGAGCAGCCGGTACCAGAATCAGAGCCCATATGGGATGCCAGCGCTGCAGGCTGGGGCTTTAACCCACTGCGCCACAGTGCCAGCCCCAAAATTTGTCATTTAAACACATTGATTACCTTACTATAGACTTCAGAAAGATCCACAACAACAAATATTTTCATGTTTTTCTTGCTCTTTTCTCACTCTGTTAAATCCTGGAGACCCTTGCCATTTTATCTACGTGTTTATTTCAACACTCTTATTAGGCCTGTTAAAGGTGGCTGTCTATATATCTGATCAAGATCAGAGCCTGGTAAATGGTAGATCATCTTATTTAGTGCCCATTAACTATTAGAATGTCTTGTACTCTTGCCTTTTGGCTACCATCCTAAAATCTGCCTAATTGAACCTTAATGTTCTACATGGCAGAACATAAGCTACCATTCTGATCCCAAATTAGACTTCCTAGGTTTTTAGTTCTACTTATAAATAGAACATTCAGAGGAAATATTTAACTTGTAGATAGATCAACTAATGACTGGCAATTCTGTGATTTGGTTAACTCCAGAATATCATAGAACCACTTAGAACAATAGAAAAATATAAGTACCCCTATATATTAGAAGAGGTATTTAATTTCTGGAGAAAGGGAATTCTTTTAAATGGGAATTACACATTTTTAAAGATTTATTTATTCATGTATTTAAAAAGCATAGTGACAGGGACACACTCACATGCACGCACACACACACACACACACACACATACACACATATTTGGAGAAAGAAAAAGAGGGAGGGAGAGTGAGCTTTACCATCAGTTGGTTCATTCTCCAATTGGCTGCAACAACCAGGTCTGGGTCAGATCAAAGCCAGGAGCTGGAAGCTTCATCCTGGTCTCCCATATGGTGGCAGCGTCTCAAGCACTTGGGCTATCATGCACTGCCTTCTCAGGCTCATTAGCAGGAAGCTGGATTGAAAACAACAATTAGAACTGAAACTGTTCTCCAATAAGTGATGAGAGTTTTGCAGGTGGCAACTTAACTTGCTGTGCCACAAATGGCCATATATTTTTTTAAAAATACTTTTGTTCTTATCTTTTATTTCCTTTTTAAAGAGATTATTTATTTAAAGGCAGAGTTACAGAGAAAGAGAGTGAGAGAGCGAGAGTGCTTCTATCTGCTGGTTTACTCCCAGAATGGCTGCAACGGCCAGAGTTGGGCTGATCCGAAGCCAGGAACCAGGAATGTCTTCTGGGTCTCCCACGTGGATGCAGGGGCCCAAGGACTTGAGCCATCTTCTGCTGCTTTCCCAGGAACATTAGCAGAGATTTGGATTGGAAGTGGAGCAGGCTGGACTCTAACTGGCACTTGCTACGCTGCAGTGCCAGCTCCTTGTATTTCTACTTGCCACATGAAAAAAGAAAAAATCACCCTGCATTTTTCTGTCCCAATAGCCATTAGCCTGAGAAACTCTTGAGGGGCAGGTGTTTAGCTTTATAGTTAAGATACCCATATCCCACATCAGAGTACCTGGGTTTGATACTTCACTCTGGGTCCTGATTCCACCTTCCTGCTAATGCAGACTCTGGGAGGCAGTAGTGATGGCTCAAATAATCGGGTCCTTGCCACTCACATAGGGAAGACTTAGAATGAGCTCCTGGACTCAACTTTCCCCCCCCATAGGCATTTAGGGAGTAAGCCTGTGAAAGGGAACTCTTATCTATCTCTGCTTCTCAAATAAAAATAAACAAAAAACTTCTCAAGAGAGTAATTCAAATTTGCCATAAAAATCTCTTCTAAAAGTCACGGTCTGTCTCCTCTTTGGGTCTCTATCAAGCCTCTTGGAGGCACTCTTGTGGCATGGGAAGTGATCCATGGGTACACTGGCAAATGGCTAATTTCAGCACCCTTAATGTGCTAGAACATTTTAGGAATAATTTAAACACACTTAATAATGCTTTGATCACAAAGTATACTGCTCTTATCACAGTATCTAAAATAACAGAAAGAAGGTAAAGAGAAAGATCACATATATATGAGGACACTTTAAAAATTTGATGGAAAATGAAAAATAAGATTACTTTGGCACAAACTTTAAGAAGATTTATTTATTTGAAAGGCTCCGGGGGGAGGGGAGTGGTGAAGAGACAGGTATCTTCCATCCACTGGTTTACTCCCTAAATGGCTACAACAGCTGGAGCTGGGCCAGGTCAAAGCCAGGAGCCAGTAACTCTTATCTGGATCTCCCCCATGTGTGGCAGGTGCACAATCAGCCATCTGCTGCTGGCTTTCCAGCTGCATTTGCAGGCAGCTGGACTAGAAGCAGAGCAGGCAGTACTCTAACTTGTGCTCATAAGGGATACCAGCATTGCAAGCCACAGCTTAGCCCACTGTGCCACAACACCAGCCTTGGTGCAAAAAATTTTTGAAGTCCTTGCAAAATTATTTATTTGAGAGGTAGGCACACACACATACACACACACAAAATTCATACACTGGTTCCCTCCTCAAATTACTTCAATGGCTGGGGCTGGCCTGTGCACAGTGCTGGAACCGGGGATCAGGAACTCAATCCTGGTGTCCCACATAGGCAGCAGGAACCCAACTATTTGAGCCAACACCACTGTCTCCTTGGGTCTGCGTTAGCAGGAAGCTGGAATTGGAGGCCAGAGCTTAAATCTAGGCATTCTGACACAGACACAGGTGTCTGACCCATCAGAACAAACACCTGCTCTGTTGCATATAATTGATGTTTTACATGACCTTTTTTGAAGAAGCCCTCATATGCATGGAATTCAGAAATTTGGTGTGCCAAAATAAACCTATTGCTTCCATTTTCCAGGAAATTTCGGGCTCTTCTTGTATTTCCACCCATTGTCCTTACACATCCACTTAGTATAAATTTTGTAGGAATACATAGTGTAGTGTAGCATACATCTCAGCATATGGTCAAGACTGGCTTTATGGGCTTACAACCCAGACAATCACATAGGACCCCACACTTGGCTTAATATTCGTCAGGGCTGGTGCTGTGGTATAACAGGTAAAGCCACCACAGTACCAGCATCCCATATGGGTGGGCATCAGTTCAAGTCCTAGCTGCTCCACTTGCAATCCAGCTCCCTGCTAATGTGCCTGGGAAAGCAGCGGAGGATGGCTCAAGTGCTTGGGCTCCTGCACCCACATGGGAGACCTGGCAGAAGCTCTAGACTCTTGGTTTTGCCCTGGCCCAGCTCCAGCCATTGCAGCCATTTGGGGAATACCAGTGGTTGAAAGATCTTTCTCTCTCTCTCTCTGTCTCTTCTTCTCTCTCTGTCACTCTGTCTTTCAAATAAATAAATATTTTTAAAAATACTCTTTTGTCACACTCCTGAAATTTTTAGTTTTTAAAAACAAGGGATTTCACATTTTTATTTTCTACCAGTCTTAGCAAATTATGTAGTCTACCATGTGTAGTGTAGTGTATATTTTTTAAGATTTATTTATTATTTTACAGGCAGAGTTACAGAGAGGCAGAGGCAGATAGAGAGAGAGAGAGGTCTTCCATCTGCTGGTTCACTCTCCAAATGACTGCAATGGCCAGAGCTGGGCCGATTTGAAGCCAGGAGCCAGGAGCTTTCTCCAGGTCTCCCACATGTGTGCAGGGGCCCAAAGACTTAGGCCAACTTCCACTGCTTTCCAAGTCCATAGTAGAGAGCTGGATCCGAGTTGGAGCAGCCAGGACTTTAACTGGCACCCATATGGAATGTCGACACTTCAGGCAGCGGCTTTACCCATTACGCCACAGCACTGGCCCCAGAGTATATCCTCATAACTCCTTACCTATCATTCTTTTCTGGTTTGCCTTCTTTTAATCTTCCTTTTAGAATGTCTATATAATATTTCTGTTTTAAATATAAGTAATATAAATGCAAAAACGCTCGTATTACATATGTCTGCAACCTGTTTTTTCTTTCTGTATGTTAATTTGTGTTATACTTTGTGGTGATTGAAGGATATCATATTCTCTTGTATGGATAAATCATAACTTATTTAATTGATCTCCTACTGAGGGATACGTATTCTTTTCTTTGCCATGATAAAAATTGAACATCCTTAAATACATGTTTGTGCATTTGCCGTACTACTTCCTTAGTATAAATTTCTAAAAATGGAAATGCTGAATCAAAGAGTATGAACATTTAAAAATATGGTACACACTACCCGCTTGCCCCTCTGAAAGATTATGCTAGATTGTACCAGTCTAAAGCCCACCGACAGTGTGTGCAAGCACAATTGTTGCCCCACATGCTAACTGAGCATAATAACTTGCCTTCATCTCCGTCAATCTGGTAGTGCCTGCTATTTCAAATGGCTTTCTCCCTCATTATTAGCTCACTAGGATATTATTGAGTTTGCTAATATGGAATGGCAGTTTATTGAATGAAACATCAGTGTACCCATCAAAGTGAGTACCTTTCAAGTAGTGATTTTTGTGTTGGTCTTCCTGGCTGGCTGTGTGGAGAATCTAAGCCCTCAACTTTAAAGTCATGAGGTGTTTGCTTTTCCTGTGTGACAGTCAGGGATCCTGAGAGTACACAAGACCCTCAGGGAGTCCTGATCTTATTCTTCCTGTTCTGAACCCCAAATGATTAAAAATGTTAATTCTGAGACAATTTCAGATTTTCACTGAAGCTGTAAGAGAAGTCAAATAATTCTACATACCCTTCACCAGTTTCCTGAAAGTCAGTATTTTACCCAATTGGCAATTGCAGCTCCTCTTCATTGTTTTTTTAAGGATTTATTTTATTTATTTGAAAGACAGAGTTACAGAGAGAGGTAGAGACAGAGAGAGAGGTCTTCCATCCCCTGGCTCACTCCCCAGATGGCTGCAATGGCTGGAGCTGCACCAATTCAGTGCCAGGAGCCAGAAGCTTCTTTCAGGTCTCCCACGTGGGTGCAGGGGCCCAACGACTTGCAGCATCTTCTACTGCTATCCCAGGCCATAGCAGAGAGCTGGATTGGAAGAGGAACAGCCAGGACTAGAACCGGTGCCCATATTGGATGCCAGTGCTTCAGGCCAGGGCTTTAACCTGCTACAGCGCTGGCCTCTGCAGCTCCTCTTTGAACTGAGAGTAAGTTGCAAACATGATGTCTCTGTACTCCAGAGGCTCCAAATTCCTTCTCTTGCATAACAGCAGTATAATTACTTAAATTAGGAAAATTGACACAAAGTTATTATCTACAGACATTATTTAAATTTTATCAATTTTCCCAGTAATACTTTTTATAGAAAAAAAATTTATGTTCCAGAATTCAAATTAAGGAAACACATTACTTTCAATTGTCATTTATTCCTTCTACCGTTTTGATCATATTTTTTAGATAAGTCCTAAAATAGTATAGAGAAATACTTCTTAACCACATGAATTGTAAAGAGTGAGTGGCTATATATATATATATATATAACCATATATAATATAAACATAAAATACACACACACACACACACACATATATATATATATATATATATATATATATATATATATAGTATGTTCTACAGCATAGAAAAACTGCTTATAAAATAACAAATAGGATCCAGAAGGTTAAAGTTGTGGCATATTTGACCAGAGATAATAGAAAATTAACAAAAAATTTAGATAACATTCTAGTTTTTTTTTTTTTTTTTATGTGAAAAGGAGACTGGCAGAGAAAGAATCAGAGAGAGGGAGAGAGGTCATCCATTGGTTTATTCCCCAAATGCCTGCAACAATTGGAGCTACACCAGCAGGAAATCAGGAACCAGAAATTCTGTCCAGGTCTCCCAAGTGAGTAGCATGAGCTGAAGTACTTGAGCCACTTGCTGCCTTCCAGGTATTAGCAGCAGGAAGTCGGTTTGGAAGCAGAGCCAGGACTCAATCCCAGGAACTCCAGGATGGGAGGTGTGTGTCCCAAATGGTGGCTTAATCTATTGTACCACAAGGCCTACCCCAGATCATAGGCATTTATAGCAGTAAATTACGGACTGTAAAAAGTGAAAAATCAGGAACCTTTACAGCTTGGAGAAAAGTTTGGCAAAGCTTTTTGAAAAAAGATTGTTTGCTGCCCTTGCTAATGGTACCACATGTTGAGAAGCCCTGTGTGATTATATGCAAATAATCTCTAAGTCCCAAGAGGTCCTAGGGAAAGGGAAAATTGAAACAGATATAATGAGAAATACCCTTTCTTGATTCTACACTGGAAATGAAGGGCATTTTTTTGTGCTCTTAGTAGGACAACACTGAGTAGTTTTCCTTTCTTTTTTATTAAAGCCAAAATAGTATAAGGTACGTTGGCAGAGTAAATTAAAGCTGTAACTGTGGTTAGCACAGAAATGGAGTCCCTGAGGCACTGAGGGGCTGAGCTGAGATCAGCTGACCCAAGGGCTTCTACAGCTTCATGGTGAGTTAATAATACAGAGCAGTTAGATATTTTAGTGACAATATTAGACAGTCAAAGAGTGCTCACTTAGTGTCAAGTAATGTAAGCACCCTGGATGAAAATGCACTGTCCTAATCCTTGATCTCTATTTTATAAATAAGGAAATGAGGCATAGAGAGGTAGAACAATTTGTCCAAAGTCACACAGCTAGGAGGGGCCGGAGCTAGGAAGCAGGGAGGATCTCCAGGGAAAGCCTACAGGGCCTCCTTAGTATAATCTCATAAACTTTTGAAATTGGCCCAGCAGTTCCACTTTCAGGCTGGGGCCTCACACTTAGGCGGATGGGTGAGAGCACAACAGAAGTTCAGTGGACGGGGGCTACGGAGAAGGAAAGAGAAGGTCCAGACAACAGTGGGAAAGGGGAACAGAGCCAGGAAACCTCTGAAAACTGCTGTATTTAACAACCCAAGTTAGGAAAGTTATGTGTATCAAACTTCCTTCTTAAAGTTCAGGACAGCTAACGTCATCTAAAAATGAACAGCAGAAAAATATTGAGGTCATTTGCCATGCAAAGCTATTTTAAAGAAAAAAGACGAAAGAATAAAGTAACACCCATACAGATGATAGAAGTGTTCCTGAAACACACATAGTCTAAAAGCAGTTCTGGGGGAGGCGTTTAGCCTAGTGGTTAAGCTACTGGTTGGGACACCCACATCCCGAATTGTAGTCTCTGGGTTTGATTCCTGGCTCTGCTCCTAATTTCAGTTACCTGCTAATGTGCTCCCTCCAGGGTGGCAGTAGTGGTGACCCAAGTAATTGGGTCCCAGCCACCCATTGGGTTTCTGGTTACCAGCTTTGGCCTGGCCTGGCCTTGGTTATTGTGGGTATTTGGGAAGTGAATCAGAAAATGGGAACTCTCTGTGTCTGTATGTCTGCCTTTCAAATTAAAAAAAAAAAAATGTTCCAAAGCACTGTTATTTCAAAATGAAGTGAAATATATTAAGAAGGTTATATAAGAATGGAAGGTCGGCCATGGCTCAACAGGCTAATCCTCCGCCTTGTGGCGCCGGCACACCAGGTTCTAGTCCCAGTTGGGGCGCCAGATTCTGTCCCGGTTGCCCCTCTTCCAGGCCAGCCCTCTGCTGTGGCCCGGGAGTGCAGTGGAGGATGGCCCAAGTGCTTGGGCCCTGCCCCCCATGGGAGACCAGGAAAAGCAACTGGCACCTGGCTTCTGCCATCGGATGAGCGCGGTGCGCCGGCCACAGCGCACCAGCCCCGGCGGCCATGGGAGGGTTAACCAACGGCAAAGGAAGACCTTTCTCTCTGTCTCTCTCTCTCACTGTCCACTCTGCCTGTCAAAAAAAAAAAAAAAAAAAAAGAATGGAAGGTAAAATAGGACTTCAAAATGAAGTAACGTAGATCAAGAAAGAATTAAAAATTGCCTTCCCAACTCTATAGGTAAATGCCACAGTTCATGCTTGGTGAGGCCCCACTGTTCGCTCTTACAGCAGCTGCCTCTGCAGTTGTTAACCAATGAACTGAATTGCTTTATTTCTTATTTTTGAAACCATTTAATTCATAATCTTTTTATTTTTAAGAATGGCTTTCAAATATTTTAATAATAAATGTCAAGACTATTTTCTCATAGGCATGGAAAGCCAAGGCACGGTGGCAAAAACAACCTAAATGAAAGATCTTGGTGAACAAGACCCCAGTAGAAGGAATGGGCCATCAAGGAGGGAGGCACCTTTCTCTGAAGGGAGGAAGGAACCTCCTCTATGATATGGCCTTGACTAAACAAGTTCAGAGTTGGTGAACTCAAGGGGCTTCCATAGCCTCGACAGCTCATGGCAAGAGCCCCAGGTGGTTACTGACGTCGTAAATAAGAGTGTCCATTGTTAAATCAACAACAGGAGTCAGTGGGCACCTGCTCCCCACGTAAGATCTCTATCCTTAATGTGTTTTACTATGAGAGTTAAAGATAACACTACTAGTTGAACAGTACTCTATACCTTATGCGGTTGTGTGAGTGCAGTCTGTTGAAATCTTTGCTTAGTATGTACTAAGTTGATCTTTTGTATATAAAGATAATTGAAAATGAAACTCGATGAAGGGTGGGATGGGAGAGGGAGTGGGAGAGGGGAGGGCTGCCGGAGGGAGGGAGGTTGGAGGGGGGAAAAGCCACAACGATGCAAAAGTTGCACTTTGTAAATTCACATTTATTAAATAAAAAAATATGCACACCAAAAAAAAAACCCAAATATTGAAGTCTCATATTTTAATAATCTATCACCTTAGTTTTGAAGATGTCATCAGAATAAAATGTTTGTTTTTAACTGGAATTTTAGAAACTTTTTCCAAAAAGGTATAATTATAAACTCTAAAAAATAGGTATTCATTTTGGAAAAGTTTAACCTTAAGAAATATACATGTATGTATATGTGTAAATAGGTAAGAGTTAATTGTTCCCCTTTATCACTTCTCAATTACACTCCCCTCTACACTAAATCAACAATTTGAAATATATATATATATACATATATATATATAAAGTGTAAAAAAATGTTGAGACTATTTTAAATAAAATATCAGAAATTTGTTTTAGAGTGTTGTGGCTGCTTCAAAGAATTAAAATTTACATCTCAAGCCTTCTACTTTCAATCCAAAGACTGTTGTACCTTACTACATTAAATGTGATTCTATAGAAAGTTAGTGAAATTTTTTGGAAGGGAAAACTGTAAAAGTGAATTTAATATGTGGCAGCAAATATCACCAGATATTTTAGAGCATTATACTTAGTAGAAACTCATACTTCAGGTCTCAGCTGGAATGTAAATGTCACTGTTCCTTCAGTGATCCAGGCTGGATTGGCTTCCCCGTTGTCATGTTTTACTCAAAGCCCTCTATTCTTATCTTTTATAAAGTTGCCCATTAATAAGTACATCGTTGTTATAGAATTATTCATTCCATATCCATTTTTCCTACTATTAAAAGCTCTATGAGAGCAGAGGCTTTACCTCTTTTTGCTCACATTATATCATAAGCTCCTAGCACGATAACTGGTCAGTAAATATTTGTTGAAATATGGAGGCAGATACTAAAATATACTATGGCTCAGCTTAGTATATGGTGTTAGGTATTAAAGTGATGTTAGGTGTTAACTGAGAATCTGTAAGAAATCAATCTCTTCTCTGAGCATTGACAACATAAACTACGATTTAGCCAGTTTCCCTCTTTTTCTCTCTTTTAAAACAGCCAGAGTCTATATATCCTCTCTGGTTTTCACAGGCAGATTTTTTTTTTTTGGGGGGGGGGTTCCTCTGTCAGAAGGGAGCCTTCACTTGTTTGCTGTGGGACTGGGAACATGTTTGCCTGTGCTGTTGCTAACTCTCTGGGTAGCACGATCTTAATGGCCCCACTCCCTTGATGTTCTGAAGGGAAGCATCATGTCTTGTCCCTAAACTCCACCAAGGTTGTCATGCAATTATAATTATTTCTTCTGTATCTTAGTTTTCAGGTGTAAGTCTATGTGATACTTGCCAATGATGTTGCAGTTGTTGCTGGTCATTATCTATTGACCAGTCTTTGCTTATTCCCATTTTTCATGCTATTTCATTATTGAGAAAATTATTTATATTGGAAAAGTGGGAAATTTTATTTTTCCTCTCTTTCAGATTATTTGAAAAATACAAGGGTACTTCAAAAAAGTTGTGAAAAATGGACTTAAAAGTTAGCTTTATTTTGTTGGGAAAAGGAAAACACCTTGAAATTCATGAAAAGTTTTTCATAACAGGTGTTTTCTATCAATGTTTTGGCTCTCCTTCATATTAACTAAATTATCTCTAATACAGATAATTTGGGTGCCACTGTGAGAGCTTTTCTTACTTTTTATCATTAAGCCAGTTCCCATTGTATAGGGCAGACTCCAAAGTGGCTTCATGATCTTTACCTTCTCTATTCACACCTTTGGATAATCCTATCCCTTGGATGTGTGTAGGACTTATGATTCTAACCAACAGCACACAGCAGAGGTGAAAGAATGCTCTTGGTTGTATGCATGTGATTGTATTAACTAAGCCTAATGTCCATCTTGTTGATTTTAAAGAAGCAGGCTTCTGTATTGCTCCCTTCCCTGTGGAGAGGGTAATGTTGAGGAGTTGAGAGCAGCCACTAACCCATAGCTGGCAAGAAACTGACACCCCCAGTCCATTATCTTGAAAGAACTGAATGCTGCCAACAAGTGTGTGAGCATGCAAGTGGGTCCTTTCCCAGTGACACCTCAGTTGAGAATGTAGCCTTCAGAAGCCCCTTGATTTCACTCTTGCATAGGACCAGCCAAGCTGCACCTGAAGGCTTGACTCACAAAATGGGGGTCATACAAGTATTAATTCAAGCATTATTGTCATACAGCACAGGTGAACAATATACCTATCCTTGACTGAAGTACTCTTCTGACACTCTTTTCCCACCCACTAGTGGATGGGAAAACTTTCAGCATGGAGCTTGGTCGAAGCTTTCTGACAAAATACATATAATAACTTTTTCTTCTCACATATGATTGTTTACTTATGAAAAACAGTCCAGTCAAGTATGACTTTTGCTTTATGCATCCCTATGATTATTTCGTTTGCTCCCAGGGATCACATATTTGTACATATTCAGAAGTGATGCTTTCTTGTAACTAATCTCACCAGTTCCTTTCTAAGGAAATAGAGCTGCAGCTACTCCTTTGATAAAATCTCTCTCATGAATAGGATGTCTTCCATTCTATCACAGTGTAAGATAACACAATGTCATTTGTCACAAATGTATACTCAAGATATTTCTTTGGGAAAATGGTGTGTGAATATTCAGTTCCACACCATTTACATCTTATCAAAGATATGTTTAAACTGGAATGAACCTCAGCCTAAAAATGGCTAGATATGAGGGTAATCTTTAGATTAGCACTGCACTATAGATGTGTAAGACAAATTACATATTTAGTTTTAGATTTTCTAGAAGTTACATCTAAAAGTGAAAACAGATGAGTGAATTTGGTATTATATTTCATTTGATTGAAGATGTCTAAAACACTATAATTTCAATATGTAACAAAATTAATGAGGGAATAGATGTTTAGTGGTTAAGAATCAGAGTACTTAGGCCGGCACCATGGCTCACTAAGCTAATCCTCCGCCTGTGGCACCGGCACACCGGGTTCTAGTCCCCGTCAGGGCGCCAGATTCTGTCCCGGTTGCTCCTCTTCCAGTCCAGCTCTCTGCTGTGGCCTGGGAGTGCAGTGGAGGATGGCCCAAGTGCTTGGGCCCTGCATCCCATGGGAGCCCAGGAGGAACCACCTGGCTCCTGGCTTCAGATCAGCGCAGTGCGCCGGTCATGGCGGCCATTGGAGGGTGAACCAAAGGCAAAGGAAGACCTTTCTCTCTGTTTCTCTCTCTCTCTCACTGTCCACTCTGCCTGTCAAAAAAAAAAAAAAAAAAGAATCAGAGTACTTGATTCTTACCTCTAGCTCCTGCTCCTGATTCTAGCTTCCTACCAGTGCAGACCCTGGAAGGCTATGGTTAGGGTTAGTGATTGGGTTCCCATGTAAATGGGAGACCTGGATTGAGTTCCCAGCTCCTGGCTTTTGTTCTGGCCCAGTTCAAGCCACTGAGAACATTTAAGAAGTAAACCAGCAAGTGAGAATTCTCTCTTTCTTGGTCTCTCTCTCTCTCTCTCTCTCTCTCTCTCTCTGTGTGTGTGTGTGTGTGTGTATGTGTGTCTGTGTGTCTGCTTTGGAAAAAAAGTTAATAGAATATTTTCCCCTAAGCCTTCAAAATCCTGATTTTTTTTAACACTCACAGCATATGACAATTTAGAATAGATATGCATCATGTACTCAGTAACAATATTGACAAATGTATTGGACAGTGCAGTTTTAGATACTTACATGAGCATATTAAACCACAGACATAAAATACTCCACATAAAATTCTTAAGTCAACTGGATCCTTATGAATTGAAAATACATACCATGTATTCCTCTGAGTAGGTGGGTAGGCCTGGATCTTAGAAAGGAGCTATATTACTCAGGAGTCTCCAAAGAGACAGAACTAAAATGAGAACATATGTGAGGGTGGATCTTGTTTAATCAGTCTCTTGATTCAAATGCAGATCTCTTCCAGGAATACCTTCACAGGTACACTCAGAAACAACGTTTTACCAGATAATCTGGGCATCCCTTAGCCAAGTCAAGTTGACACATAAAGTTAACGTCATAGGAGCTATGTTCTATATCCTATGACTTCGTAGATATACAAAGTATTATTGGCATGTGCAGATTTTACATTTGTAGCACTACCTGCCCAAGAGTGTCCCTAAAGTATCTTGATATGTGAATTTGAACGGACCTGACTGTGGAAGCAGTCCCTTTGCTGGTGTGTAAGCACGTCTTCTCTCTCTGTGTCTGCATTTCTTTGCTTATCTCATAGGTAGTAATATTCACTAAGAGCCTCAGGGAATCACTTACTTTTTAAATTTATATTGGTGACATCTTATGGGAGGAATCACATGCCTGGTGGAGTACATGGGCTGCAGATCATGCCCCTGCTGAGACTAAACTCTTTGCCAACGTCAGATTTTGACGGAATAACACGAATCTTATAAGATTGGACTGACTTCTTCTGTCTAATTCCATGTAAGCAAATACTGTGGTGTTCCATCCCATGAAATGTCATGCCCCATTTATTGGAAGGTTTCATCACCGCATCCAGCAATTTTTCTTTCTTTTCCAGATACTATGTTTTCTTAATGATATTCATTAATGTTGTTGTTTAATGAGCCAAATAGAAAAATTTTCACTCTTAATTTAATGATTTATTCCCTCCAGAAAAATTCCATTTGAAAGTTCTGTGAAAGGGAAATGAAAGACTTACCTGAGGATATTTAAGTACTCTTCCATCAGATACTATGAAATGTTTTTTAAAAAAAGATTTATTTACTTATTTGAAAGTCAGAGTTACACAGAGAGAAGAGAGTGAGAGAGAGGGAGAGAGAGAGATCTTGCATCCGATGGTTCATTCCCTCATTGGCTGCAACGGCCAGAACTGCACCAATCTGAAACCAGGAGCCAGGTGCTTCTTCCGGGTCTCCCACGTGGGTACAGGGGCCCAAGGACTTAGGCCATCTTCTACTGCTTTCCCAGACCATAGCAGAGAGCTGGATTGGAAGTGGAGCAGCTGGGTCTCGAACCAGCGCCTATATGGGATGCTGGTGCTTCAGGCCAGGGCATTAACCCACTGTGCCAGAGCACTGGCCCCAGATACTATGAATTCTTGATCATAGATGGCTAGAGCATTCTCCAGGCCGAAGCCAGGAGCTAGGAGCTTCTTCTGTGTCTCCCACATGGGTGTAGGGGCCCAAACACGTGGGCCGTCTTTCGTTGATTGAAAGATTCTGACAAGGGAATGGGAGAGGAAGTGCACAGATGACATCTCTAAATTGTGCTGAGAACAACTGTGTATCATATAGATACCTGTCAAGCAACTCCTTCTGCAGACAAGTGGACAAAATAGTCTTCCCCAGAAATCCAAGTGTTTGTTCAAAAGGCTCATTTAAAGTCTTCTCATGGCAGGAAAGGAGATTATGCATAGATTAAAAATTGGCTTCCCCTACTGGGCTGATTTGGTTACTTCAAATACGGAGTGTCTAACATAACTGCAGCAGTTATTAATATCAGTGCCCTGTTTCCACCCCTGAATATCAACCAGCCATCTAGTGGCGCTGAGTATATAGGCCTCAGTTTTCATCATGCTTTTCCTCACTGTTACATGTCAGTATTTCTCATAGGTAGTTGTAAATATTTGTTTTCCCTGTGTGCCAAATTGTTACCTGTATCACTAGCCATGGATCTACAGAGTCCCTAATTCATTGATGTCTCATTAACCATTGCTTTTGCTTGGAAACTTGCTTACTAATGAATGAAGTAAAACATTAGCTGATATTATTGAGATTCGTTGGTCATATTGTGTAGCCCATCACTCAGAAGTGAGTGGGTTTTTAGAACAGTAGCAGGTCCTTTAGGAGACCCAGTGAAAGTAATAGATGGAAAACATTACCTTGTGAGGCTGTAGTAATTCTTTTTAAAACTTTTTGTTTTATGTATTTGAATGTCAGAGAGTAAGAACAGATTATGTGGGGCTGTCGCTTTGGCGCAGTAGGTTAACACCCTAGCCTTTAGCACCAGCATCCCATATGGGCGCTGATTCGAGATCCGGCTGCTCCACTTCCAATCCAGCTCTCTGCTGTGGCCTGGAAAAGCAGTGGAAGATGGCCCAAGTCCTTGGACCCCTGCACCCACGTGGGAGACCTGGAAGAAGCTTCTGGCTCCTGGCTTCGGATCGGCACATCTCCAGCCGTTGCAGCCAAATGGGGATTGAACCATCGGATGGAAGACCTCTCTCTCTGACTCTCCTCTCTCTGTGTAACTCTGACTTTCAAATAAATTAATTAATTAAAAAACAGATTACGTGTGTGTGTGTGTGTGTGTGTGTGAGAGAGAGAGAGAGAGAGAGAGAGAGCGAACGAGAGAGCGATTTTCCCATCCTCTGGTTCACTCACCAAATGCTCACAATAGCCAGGGCTGGACCAGATTGAAGCCATGAGCCCAGATCTCAGTCTGGGTCTGCCACTTATGTAGCAAGGACCTGAAGACTTGATCTGTTATCTGCTGCTTTCCAGGGTGCAGTAACAGGAAGCTGGAATCAGAAGCAGAGCTAGGAATCAACCAAGGCACTCTGATATAGACTCAAACTCAGGTATGCTCATATGGGATGTAAGTGTTCTTAACCTTGCACCAAATGCCCACCCTGTGATGTTGTAATTCTGTCAACTAGGATGTAGTAAGTGTATATCTTCCATGGCCTCAATACCCAAGTTCAGGACCAATGGATATGAAGTACAAGTGACATGTCTTACTAATAAACCTATTGACCTACTCCCCAAATTTTTGCTTCCTGTCTGCAATTTTTAATGTTTCTGGTCTAACAGTCTAATTAACCAAGTGAGGAGTGACTCCATCAGGGACATAAAGGTGCTTACATTGAACTGAGGGTTGAGACTGACAGCTGATCTTTTTGGACTCCTCATGCCTCGTGAACAAGGGAAGAAAAAGATTGCATACATATGCTGGAGTGCTTGATTCTGATTTCAAACGGTAAATGAAGCTTCTACTGCACAGAAAGCAAGGGGGAGAATATTTGGAACTCTAGGACATCCTTTGCTTTGTGCTACTTCTATGCCTAGTGGTAAACAAACAGTGTAAAACCTTGGGGACCTACTCGTGTGTGACAGAGTACTAAAAGGATCAGAGCATTTAGGAGGAGGTTAGGTCACCTAGGTCACATAATCAAGTGAATAATTCCAACTATTTAAGTTTCTGGCTGAGGGAAAAGGGAGCATATACTAAGTAGTGGAGGAAGGAAGTTAGAAACACAGTAATAGCCTCAGAAGTTGTAGTAAAAACCCTTATTTTCTTCCTTGCTATGTTCTTTTTTCCTTGCCCTTTTCACTTGTGGTTAAGTTCACAATTTAGTCCATAGATTTCAGGATATCAAGACATAAGGATGACTTAGAAGAGAAAAAAAATCACTCAAAGATAAATGAAGTTATTGATGAAATTCTGTGTCTCAAAGGGAGAGAATGAATGTAGCTTCTTTTGCTCAAGGAGTAATTGTACTGTGACAGAAATGTGTTATTGTTGCGATTTGTGGTTTGAAATTTGAAGTATGCCAAGAAGGGTGTGTGGATGCTGAGCAGTAGCAAATATTACTGATGAGCTCATTCCATACCTTCCCATTGTAGATTGACGTCCTGGACTTTGGAAGCTGCCCTGCTAGACTGTAGTTCCAAGACTCCCTTGAAGCATAGCTAGGATAGCTCATGCTTTCTGCAAGGCAGGGGCACCCCTGCCAGACTTGGCAGGCAGAAGTGAGCCTCACAAGGCAGAGGCCACCTTGTTCTTCTGGCAAGCACAGCTGGAGAGGCTTTTGCTTTTTCTACTGCAGCTCTTATAGATGTTCTTGTGACCAGATCCTGGATCCGTGGGTATCAAACGGGAGGTGGTGGCAGCAGGGACATATCTGCTGGAAAGTTCCCATGCTGTGGGATGATTATGCTGTTCCCATTGGTCATTTCTCCTGGCTCTGTTGTCAGTGGCTATGCAGGATACAGCTGTAAGCGAATCAGCACCTGTAAGAAAAATCTCTTTCTGCCTAGACAAATGAGAGTGTATTCTGTTGTCTAAAACTAGCACTGTAATTAATATGTTTATATTGGATACCTCATTTAATCATCACCACAGCTCTATGAAGTAGCTTCTATTATCCTAATTTTATGGATGAGGACTTTGAGAAATAGACATATCATTAATTAACAGATATTTGTAAAGGTGTATGTATTTGAAATAGAACTACAGAGAGAAAGACAGAGAGATTGATCTTCCATCTGCTGGTTCATTTCCTAAATACCTGCAACAGTGAGTCAGGGTCAGGTAAAAGCCAGAAGCTGGGAACTCAATCCAGGTCTCCCACATGGGTGGCAAGGAACCAAGTATTGGGTCTTCGCCTGCTGTCACCCAAGGTGAGCATTAGTGGAAATGCTGGAATGGGGAGTGGAGGGAGGACTTGAATCTAGGCATTTAAATATGTCCAAAGTGATATGTTAAGCTGCTATGCCAGATGCCCACCTCAATTCACAGACTTTTTTTTTCTCCCCCAAAGAAACTTTCTATTTAAGGAATACAAACTTCATGCATTTCTTAAGTATAACTTTAGGAATATAGTGATTTGTCCCACCATACCTGCCCTCCCACCCACATTCGCATCATTCCTCCTCCTCCCTCTCCCATTCCCAGTCCTATTCTCCACAAAGATCCACTTTTGATTAACTTTATACTCAGAAGACCAACTCTAAACTAAGAGTTCAACAATTTGCATGAAAAAAAAAAACTTCAACATTTGAGACAAGTATTGTTCAAAGTCATTGCATTTTGAAGTTAATTTCACTTTTTTTTAGAAACTTAATTAATTTTAAAGAAGCACTCAAGAATGATACTTCTTTTGGGAGCACTTAGATGTAATTACAATATAACTCTTTGAGGACAGAAGTCCTACAAGGGAAGTTAGTGCACAGTGACTCCTGTTGTTAATTTAACAATTAACACTCTTATGTATGACATCATTGGTCACCTGAGGCTCTTTATGTGAGCTGCCTAGGCTATGGAAGCCTTTTGAATCCACGAACTCTGTCAGTATTTAGACAAGACCATAAGCAAAGTGGAAGCTCTCTCTTTCCTTCAGAGAAAAATTCTCTCCTCTCCTTTGATGGCCACTTCTTTCCACCAGGGTCTCATCAACCTCTTTCAATTCACAGACTTTTAAAGAGCTGGTTGAAAATGCCTGAATAATTCAGTTAATGGAACTCTTCATTGCACTGACAAAAAAAAATCCAGCACAGAAAGCAGGCTGTGTCTTATGAAAAATCATCCAACTTATTGAAGATAGGAGATCTGGATTCACTAGAATACAACGGAAATGATGGTGTGTCTACTTTCTGGGGGAATTCAGATGTGATGTTGCAAGAATCCTTAGCCCCCTGGAGAAGCTCCTGCAGTGAGAAACTGAGACCTCCAGCCCCTACTCATATAAGTGAGCCATTTTGAAAGTGTATCCTAAGGCCCTGGTCAAGCCTTCAGATAAACTGCAACTGACAGTTTGATTACAACCTCAATGCAATATCCTGTGCCAGAATCACCCGGATGAGCCAGTCTCAGATTCCTGACTCTCAGAAACAGAAAGAGAGCATATTTATTATTACAAGTTGGCAAGTTTAAAGTAATTTGTTATACAGAAATTGGCAATTAATATCACCTTATCCCACCCATATAGGGCTTAGAAAACACTCAAGCGACAGGCCCTGAGGTTTAAGTTGACTTCTGTCTGCACTAATGACCAAGTCTAATAGGTGGCTGCAGCAGAGATAGCTCATTTTTCCACCAAAATTTGTCCTTTCTCCCACCACAGCTGTAGCTAGGTCATGCCTGTCAAGTCACAAGGCACACTGCTAGCCTTCTTTGCAGCTAAGTGATTCATGTGACTAAGCTCTTGATAATGGAATGTGAACAGAAGTGGTATGTGCCCTTCTGGAATATGCTTACAAGACACTGGGAAAAGGGACTTATTTTCTCCTTCTCAATGGCCAAATGGTGACAAACAGAATGATCTTGGAGACCACATGTTGGTGACAACTTCCATCCAGGTGAGTCTCCAGATGACTACATTGGGCAGAGCCTCTACACCTTCAGTCTGGAACACATTCCCTCGACCATTTTGTTAAGAGAGAAATAAGCAGGCCAGTGCTGTGGCACAGTGAGTTAAAGCCCTGGCCTGCAGCACCAGCATCCCGTATGGGTGCTGGTTCTAGTCCTGGCTGCTCCTCTTCTGATCCAGCTCCCTGCTGATTCGCCGGGGAAAGCAATGGAGGATGGCCCAAGTCCTTGGGACCCTGAACCCACGTGGGAGGACCAGAAGAAGTTCCTGGCTCCTGGCGTCTTATTGGCCCAGCTCCAGCTGTTGCAGCCATTTGGGGAGTGAACAAATGGATGGAAGACCTCTCTCTCTTGCTCTCTGTCTCCACCTCTCTCTGTAACTCTTTCAGATAAATAAATAAAATAAACCTTAAAAAAAAGAGAAATAAGTTTTTATTGCTTTTGACTGATGATCCTTTAAAGCCTACATATTAAAATGTGTTAATGTACTCTGATGATTGCAGTTATATTTTTCAAATTTAAGGCATTGTATCTCCTCCCAAAGTCTAATCTTGAGGTTCCTGGATTTATTTCTTTATTTGTTAGTTTACTAACTTTTCATTCTGAAAATTTTCAAGCATACAAAAGTAGATAGAAAATTGTATAATGAAGTCTCATGTAGCCATAACTCACCATTTCTGTTTAATGTCTGTTTCCATATCTTAATTTCTACAAGAGTACTTCAGAACATTCACAGAAAATGTGCGCCATATTTGAATTTCATCTTTGTGAACTTTTGAAAGTCCCCTTGTATGTGCTATTTCCTACATATATGGGGCCATTCTCATCTCTTTGATACCTGTGTCCCCTTGTGCCCCCTTTAGGATTATTTTAAAGTAAAATTCAGAATCTCAAACATTATATCATTTTGTTGGAGAAGTTTTTGTTTTTGTTTTTTTTAAGATTTATTTATTTTTAAAGATTTATTTATTTATTTGATAGAGTTACACAGAGAGAGAAGGAGAGGCAGAGGGGAGAGAGGTCGTCCATCTGCTGGTTCAATCTCCAATTGGCCACAATGGCCTGAGCTGTGCTGTTTTGAAATCAGGAGCCAGGAGCTTCTTCTGGATTTCCCACATAGGTGCAGGGCCTAAGCAGCTGGGCCATCTTCTACTGCTTTCCCATCCATAGCAGAGAGCTGAATTGGAAGTGGAGCAGCCGGGACTTGAACCTGCACCCATATGGGATGCCAGCACTTCAGTCGGTGGCTTTACCTGCTACACTACAGCGCTGGTCCTGTTTTTTTTTTTTTTTAAATTTTTTTTTTTATTTATTTGAAAGGCAGAGTTACAGAAATAGAGGGAGAGACAGAGATTCTTTATCTGCTGGTTCACTCTCTAATTGGCCACAATGCTGGTGCTGAGTCAGGTTGAAGCCAGGAGCCAGGAACTCTGTAAGGATCTCCAATATAGATGGGCCATCGTTTTCCATGTTTGTTAGCAAGAAGTTGGATTGCAAGTGGTACTCGAACCTGCACTCTCCTATATGGGATGCTGTATTACACATGGAGGCTTAATCCACAATACCTGCCTCATTGGAAAAGTTTTAAATATCATATAAGAAATCTCTTCAACTTTCTCTGAAACTCAGTGCTTTTTGTGAAGTTATGGGAAGGCAATCCCATTGCTTGACAATGCATGATGAGGACAGAGACCTGCAAAGTTAAGCTCACGGACTGATGTGACAGGCACAACGTAAGCCTCTACTTTCATTCAATTCCAGCTGGAAGGTTTGAGCTTATAAAGGGACCTGGCAGTACCAGGAAGGCTGAGAGGATGGAGTGACCTGTGTGGAGTGACCTCATGGGGAGTGTTAGGTAGGGTCAAGAACTGAAGCCAGGTAACTGGACTATCTAGTTGTATGCCTTTCAACCACTTAATTACTCAGATCTTCAAATCTTCTCATTTACAAATTGGAAATAATCTATACTATTTGCCTCACTGTATTGATAAGAAAGCAAAACTAAATTTTTAACATTATATAAACTTTATATGATAATCGGTTTCTAACATGAAAGTAAACGTCAGCTAAGTTTTAAATTCTTATTTAATGCTTGCTTCTAGAGTAGTACTTGGAGTCACTGAAGCAGCAGGGATCTATTAAAATCAGTGTTAACAGTGGGAGTGATTATTTCTCCCAGGTAGGTTTTGGATATGAATCAGCTGCACCATCTGTGAAAGGGAAAACGATGCTGCAGTTCGTGGGTATTTCTAAACATTTCATTTGAGAAAATTGGACAGGGCCATGGTGAGCTCCCAGCAGGGAAAGGCAAATAAACCCTTACAGGATTTTCTCCTGAGGGGCTTGCTTGGCCTCACCTTCCAGGGGACAGATTTTGACCTGGAAAGTTCTGCAGAGACTGGGATAAAGAGAGGAAGCACACCCCACATTTCCACATTTTAATGATTTTCCTCAAATGTCAGAATGTCTCTTTCTGGAATACTGAGCCCATTGCCAACTGGGTCACGGTGGTGGGTGAGGCAGGAGTTGCCTGGGAAAGAGGCTGGGTGGCTTGTTTGCTCACGGCACTGTGGGCTCCCGAGCTTGCTGTGCCAGCTGGGCAGCTCTGAACTTGTATGCGATCTTAGCTGCCTTCACCCTAACCTCTGACCTTGCTTGTTACTCTTTCTCTTACTGTGTTGCAGTAGTGTGATCGTGGAGCTATTTTTACAGAGGAAGTGTACTATAATTAATATGAAAAATTGGCAATTTTTTCTTCTCTCCAGCTGAGTCCAAATGAGATTGTTTCTCCTTTTTGTCTTTTATTTTTAACTACATTTTAAGCATCTGGTAACTTAGGACTTTTTAGTTTGTTTTTAAATCTTAGCATAATTTTAGGTTTATAAGAAAATGGAAAGATAGTACCAAGAGTTTCCATACATTCCTCACTCAGTTTCCCCTACTGTCAGTGTCTTACATTATGAGATAACTTTATCACAACTGAGAAACCTCCATTGTTATGTTGTTTTAATGTAAACTATAGATTTTATTTGTATTTAAATTTTTTTTCCCAGTAGTATCCTGTTTTGGGCCCTATCTAGGATGGTGCATTACTTTTGGTCATCATGCCTCCTTATCTGCTCTGATCTGGGATAGATTTTTTAGGCTTTCTTTTTTTTCATGTCCTTGATATTTTCAGGGGGTATGGTCAGGTATTTATAAGAATGGCCCTCAATTTGATTTTTTTTCCTTTGGTTGGACTTGGATGATAAGTTTTGGGGAGGATGACTACACCTTACCATGACGATATCTATCTATCTGACTTATCGCTTATGTTAACCTTAGTCACTTGGCTAAGGCATTGTTTGCTAGGTCTCTCAACTCTATAGAAACAAATCCCTGAGGCATTCCAACATGGCTGAATAGGGAAAAGACATGCTGATTTTGAACAGGGAGAGATAGCAGAAGAAAACCAGAGGAAGTGGATTCCAGGGAAGAGCTGGAGAGAAGAGTGCAGTGGAAATTCTACAGAAAAGAATTCTATAGAAAGAAGAGGGACACTGTGAGGCAGGAAGGAAACTGCGGATGCACAGGAGAAAGCAGGAACGATGATTCGCACAGCCAGGGGCTGGAGGAGAAGAAAGAGCAGACTGCTGCAGCCGTTGCCACTGGTGATACTGCCTGAGGGAGAACCTTGAGGACCACGCTGACAGGAGCCCTAGCCGGGGCAGGGTGCCCACCTAATCCAGCAAGGGAAAAGCATACTTCTTTCTCGTCATCTCCCCATAAGGGTGCCCCACAACTGGCAGGGAGAAGACACTATCTTGATTCTAGTAGAGGCTGTGGCAGCTCGAGTGCACACACGTATGACCAGGGAATTTTACCAGAGAGAAAACTCTGCATTTCCCACTGATTCTGAGTCTGGCTGGAAGGGTTGGCAGGAGGCTGGACACTCACTTAGGACTGTGAGGTGCTCCCATCCCGTCAACCTATCACAGGCTCTCCAGCTCAAACTACCAAGGCAGAGCACCCCCAAGCAGCTGGCTCTGGGAATGTTCCTGCTTTCTCCGTGGACAGGGCGGGGCTGAGAGTTGATCCTCTGTATCCTGTGACTGTGGGAGCCTTGCGTGCTGTGACTGCGAGAATTCTGTGACTGCACGATAGGACTTGGGGTGTAGCTGGGTCTCTGAACAATCATTGTGGCTGGCTTCAGAGGTGCATAGCTCTGTGACTGCCCTGGGTGTGTCATTGCAGAGGGTTCCATGCTCACACTGAGGACCAAACAGATCGTTTGTGCAGTTTATGTGCCTGTACGTGGGGGGTTGTTCCACTGTGGGCTAACCCCAGGCACTGATCACCTTGGAGAGAGTAGGTGGGATTGTGACGATACCAATAGGCGTGATCATACCTCTACACTGTTGACAATAGAGAAGATGTATTTGAACACTGACCCTTGAGCACTGACCAGAGCTCCCTGGCCCAATCCAGCAGAAGTCTCTGGATATCCACTGAAGGAGTCAATGCTCTACTAAGCCATGGAGGCATAGTTGAAAGATAAAACCCATCAGAGGAGAAATCCAACAAATGTTTCCACATATCCCTAAAAATAAATGCAGAAATACAAGAAACAAGAACAAGGACGACAATATGACTCCCCAAAGGCACATAACGACTTTCAATATGAGAATGTGAAGACAAAGAGATTGATGAAATGCCTGAACATAATTCAAAAGAATGATCATAAAATTACTCAGAAACAGAGAAGCTGTGGCATAGTGGGTAAAGCCACTATCTACAGGGCCGGCATCCCACATGGGTGCTGATTCAAGTCCCAGCTACCCTACTTCTGATCCAGCTCCTTACTAATGCATTTGAGAAAGCAACAGAAAATGGCACAAGTCCTTGGGCCCCTGAGCCCATATGCAATACCGGAAAGAAGCTCCTGGCTCCTGGCTTCGAATTGGCTCAGCTCTGGCCATTGTGGCCATTTGGGAGAGTGAACCAGCAGATGGAAGCTCACTGGCTCTCTCTCTTCCTCTACCTCTGTCTCCGCCTCTCTGTAACTCTGCCTTTCAAACAAATAAATAAATCTTAAAAAAATGAAATCCTGTCTTTTTCAACCAAATGGATACAACTGAAAACCATTATAGTTAGTGAAATAAGCCAGTCCCAAACAACAAATATCGTATGTTTTCCCTGATCCGTGGTAAATAATATAGTATAAAAAGTAATGTATATGAGTGAAATTGACATTTTGAGATTTGATTATTATTTGTAGCCCTTGTCTCTACAGTTGAGGAACAGTGTTTTTTTTGTTTACTTTTTATTGACTTCTTTACTTAGTTGAGATTTAGGCTATAAAATAAACTAAAAGTATGTCACATAATGATTAAAAGAAAGAATAATAAAGGAAGGTGGGGGGGCAGAGCTTGGGTGAGAGGGAGGGTAAAATGGGAAGTATCACTGTGCTCCTAAATCTGTATGTATGAAATTTGTCCACCTTATAAAAATAAATAATTATTAATAGAAAAAAAAGCAGCAAATCACTAAGTTCAATCCACATTCAAGATAGAAAGAGGGATTAAGCTCTGCCCCTGGAGGGAGAGCACTTACAAAATTATTTGAAATTCCAATGGAAAGAAGATTTGTCTCTTTTCCCTTGTTTGTTTATTTATTTATTCAATTATTTATTTACATAGCATAAATTTGTTGGCATTTATTTTATACTTTGAGTTAGAACTTAGTACTGCATTGCTTTTGCCCTCAAATTATTGCAGGTTTGTTTTGGGAGGTCTTTTAGATTGGCTCCCCCACACTTTTTTTTTTTTGATAAGTTCTTGTTCCTGTGATTTTTGGTTATCATAGACTCCTTCATCTTATATAAGTATTTCCCCTGTTCCACCCCTGAAATCAGCCATTTCTCCAAGGAGTCCTGGTTCCATTTGTTAGGGATGTTATTAGAATTCAAAATCTGGGGGCCGGCGCCATGGCTCACTTGGTTAATCCTCCTTCTGCGGCGAAGACATCCCTTATGGGCACTGGTTCTAGTCCCGGTTGCTCCTCTTCCAGTTCAGCTCTCTACTGAGGCCTGGAAAGGCAGTGGAGGATGGCCCAAGTGCTTGGACCCTGCACCGCATGGGAGACCAGAAGGAAGCACCTGGCTCCTGGCTTCGGATCGGCACAGCCTGCCGGCTGTAGTGGCCATCTGGGGGGTGAACCAACAGAAGGAAGACCGTTCTCTCTGTGTCTCTCTCTCACTGTCTATAACTCTACCTGTCAAAAAAAAAAAAAAAAAGAATTCAAGGTCTGGGCACTGAGAGTGCTGTTACTCCGAAGAATTTGCCTGAACTCTATAAACTTCATGGTGAAAACCCATAGATTTAATCTGTGCATTAAAAATCTGTGTATATTATACTACTAATCTGTATAAATATAGCCATAAAAGCAATTTCCAATTTTTAAAAAATATTTATTTATTTATTTGGAAGGCAAGGTTACATAGAGGCAGAAGCAGAGAGAGAGAGAGAGAGAGAGAGAGAGAGATTCCATCTGTTGGTTCACTCCCCAAATAACAACAACAGCTGGAGCTGGGCTGATTCAAAGCCAGGAGCCTGGAGCCTACCTCCGGTTCTCCCATGTGGGTGCAGGGGAGCATGGATGTGGGCCATCCTCTGCTGTTCCTCCAGGCACATCAGCGGGGAGATGGATCAGAAGTAGAGCAGCTGGGACTTGAACTGATGCCCACAAGGGATGTGGCTCTATAGGCAGCTGCTTCACCCACTACTACACAGCACCAGCCCCTATTTTTAAAAAACTAGTTAGGGTTGTATGTGTTTTATGAATTACAGAAAGATTCTTATTCCCTTAAAAAAATCATAAGCAGTAAATCCCCTAAATACATTTAAATATAATTCAATTTAACAAAATTTAATTTGGGCATGACTTTTCATTAACAAGTTTCTCACCCCAGATTCCCTATCAAACAAAACCTGAGGCCCGTCTTATCTGCTAAAGGTTTATTGAGACACAATATCAGGGCAGCAAGAGCAAGAATAAAGGAAAATGAGACAAAAAAGGAAATAAAAGACAATGTGGTAGCTCATCAAGCTGGCCACAGACCCACGAAGAACACAAATTGCTCAATTATGTGGACCAGCTATGGGGAAGCCATGTAAACCCTTGGGGCTCAGGATGGACCATGGCAGGAAGAGAAGGAACGTGTCTGTTGATTCCTTCTAACAGAGACTGTGGTCACCTGGGGGAGTCTGAGAGGTTGGTAGTGGTAGGAGATAGCAGAAATGGTGGCAGGGGGTATGGGGAGCCAAGTGGATTTACTGAGGTGCATAACTGAGTCTAATAACGCACGTGGAGCAGAGCACGTTATCTGGATGTGTTGTGTGGTAAAAGGCTGGAAGCAGAGGTGGCATTTAGCACGGTGGTTTTGCTGCCTCTTGGAACTTTCACATCCCATATCATGGTGTCTGAGGCGATGTCCCAGCTCCACTTCTGATTCCAGCTTCCTACTAGTGTAGACCCTGGAGGGGGCAATGGTGGTTCAAATAATCCCTGCCACCCACATGGAAGACCTGGGTCGAATTCCTTACTCCCTGGTTCAAATTGGCATAGGCCTGGCCATTGCAGGCATTTGGGGAGTGAGTGAACCAGCAGATGTGAAGTCCCTCCCATCCCCGTGTGTGTGTGTGTGTGTGTGTGTGTGTGTGTGTGTGCACGCACACGGGGAGGGGACAGCAAGGAGGGGGAGTGGGGTTTTGGTGCAGTGGTTGTCAATGCTTGAGACAGAGTGCCTGGATCTTTAATACAGCTTCTTGCTAATGTGCATGCTGGGAAGCAGCAGAGGATGAGTCAGGTTCTTGGTCTCTGCCGTCCATAAGGGATGCCTGGATGCAGTTCCAGGCTCCTGGCTTCAGACTGGCTTAGCCCTGGTTGTTTGCAGGCATTTGGTGAGTGAACCAGTGGATGCAAAATCTCTTTGTTTGCCTGTCCGTTTCTCTGTCTCTGCCTTTTAAATAAAATGAAAATTTTTAAAAAGCCAGCTGCAAAATATATTTGACTTTATCATCTTAGACAACTGCCACTTCCGTATCAAGACTACTACTATTACTAATTTCTTACATTTGTACAGTCGTTCTTGTTCAGTTTCAAGGATCATATTCTGGCTTAACTGCTAGTCTCAGCCTCAAATAAGGAAGTCATTATAGGCCGGCGCCGTGGCTCAACAGGCTAATCCTCCGCCTTGCGGCGCCGGCACACCGGGTTCTAGTCCCGGTCGGGGCACCGGATTCTGTCCCAGTTGCTCCTCTTCCAGGCCAGCCCTCTGCTGTGGCCCAGGAGTGCAGTGGAGGATGGCCCAGGTGCTTGGGCCCTGCACCCCATGGGGAGACCAGGAAAAGCACCTGGCTCCTGGCTCTTGCCATCGGACGAGCGCGGTGCGCTGGCCGCAGCGCGCCAACCGCGGCGGCCATTGGAGGGTGAACCAACGGCAAAGGCAGACCTTTCTCTCTGTCTCTCTCTCTCACTGTCCACTCTGCCTGTTAAAAAAAAAAAAAAAAAAGGAAGTCATTATACAGGACTACAATTCAGAACATGAACTTTAGAATTACATATACTTTTTTTTGACTGTTTTAAAATAATTTAAAAATGTTTATTTTGAAGTAAGTTGCAAAGATAGTACAAGAAAGGTTCCATGTTGAGAGGGTCATCTTGTTTCCTCTGTGAATGTATCTTTTGTAATTAGTGATTGTACAATTCCATAATTCCATGGGACATTGATTTCAGGACTGTCTCTCAGATATCAAAATCTGCAGATGCTCAAGTCGCATATGGAAATTGACATAGTATTTTCATATAACATTCTACTATCCTCTCAGATACTTTAAATCATCTCTAGATTATTTGTAATACCTAATACAATGTAAAAACCATGTAAATAGTTATACTGTATAGTTCAGGAAATAATGACAAGAAAATGTGTCTGTAAATGTTCAGTACAGATGCAACATTTCCTGAGTATTTTCCCCTTTTTAAAAAAAGTTATTTTGTTTATTTGAAAAGATAGAGTGATAGAGAAAGAATGAGAAATAGAGAGAAAGAGATCTGCCATCTGTTGGGCCAGGCTAAAGCCAGAAACCTGGAACTCTATCCTGGTCTCCCAAATGGGTAGCAGGGACCTAGGTACTTGGGCCATCTTTCCCCACCTTCCCATGCATGCTAACAGGGAACCAAATCTAATGTGGGGCATTCAGGACTCAAACCTGTGCTCTGATATGGGATGTTGGTGACTTAGGTGGTGGCTTAACCCACTGCACCGCAACATTGGCCCCTCCTGAATATTTTTGATCTGCAGATGGTGGAATCAACAGATGAGGAACCCACAAGTGTGGAGGACCGACTGTAATATCTTCCCCATAGCTTCTTCTGAAGATTAGTGGGATAACATTTATAAAACTTCCTGGTACATAAGAAGGACTCAAATATTAGCAATTTTTATTGTAATAATTATTTTCATTATTACTATTACTTGCGTAGGTGTTGCACTCTGAACAGAGCATCAAATTTGGGATATAAAGCCTGAGTTCAAATTCTTTTGCAATGCTGTGACCTTGGATGTGTTAGTTTACCAAGTCTTTGTCCTCGACTATCATCTATATTGTTGTGGGAATTAAATGAGATTTGTGGATAACTCCAACACACCCAGATGCCCTGATATTTTCATTTTTTATTCTGAGTCTACCAAGGAAAGAGGTAAACCAAAAACAAAGCAAGCACAAATGGATGTTTGTTTTGTACTCCTGAGAAAGGTAATGGTGTGAGTTTCCAGACAGACCATGACAGCAGAGCTCACAAGAACAAGAGAGCAGGGTGGGAAACCTGAGAAATATTTCCAGTAATTAAAAAAAATATATATATATATATAAAGATCCGTAGTGTCCTATAAGTGACTGAGGTATTCTGAATTAAATTGCCTGGGAAGGTCTGAAGAGTAGCTCTCGTTGGATGTGCTTGGCCTATTACTCCTGCTCCATTTCCCATGGCCCTTGAGGGTTGTCAGTTACAGCGCTCCACTTCACTCCACTCCCTCTCTGTTTGAAACAGACCACATGATCAAGATTGTCAGTCACCCCTTACCTCCATGTGGAAGAAAAGCTGTATGCAACAGGAGAGACTGAGACAGGTAGCTGTGGAGGCCATGGCAGGAGAATGTTGCCTTAGCTCCTGGCCTGGAGCTGCATTAACTACTCAGACCCCCAAAACCTCATGAGCCAGGTCAGACCCTGGTATTGCTCATAATTTCTTGCATTGAGTTTCTGTAGCTACAAGTGTACTGAAGAATACAGGAACTTTTGCAAGATGAATGAATGTGGGCTCTAAGTCTGGAGTTTCTAATGCAGTAGATCACAAATGGCACTGAAGTATATGGCTTTTTAACATTTTTATAAACTCTACCTTCTTTTTTGTTCCAATTGAGAACTATCTTTCTGATGTTTTTAACTTCACGTTTTTAATTTTGAATTCATAGGAGAGATGAGATAATATTCAGTTTATATCATGTTATTATCATTGGTCCATGCAATGTACCTCTCTCAGTTTGTTTATTTCACTTTATTGTCATACTGTTCTCCTATTACCACTGTCCTTACAGACCATCATTCCAATGTATGTATTGAATATCTTCTCTTTAAATGTGTTCTTATAAAATGCGTTTTGTTGTTTCTGCGCATACATTTCTCAATTATCAAAAAAGCATTTTATTATATATTCTATTCTGTTCTTTTTACTATTTTAAAAACATATACTTTATATTTTAGAACCTTTTAGGTTTACCAAAAAATTGAACAGAAAGTACAAAAAGTAAAGACCCCTAAACTGCAATATTCTGCGTTATTAACATCTTGCACTGGTGAAGTACATGTTTTATAATTAAAGAACCCGTATTTCAATTTGGGCAAACTCAATCAGACTTGCCCCAAACGATGGAGTTAGAAATGTGCCAGGGGACCCTAATATAACCCCAGCAAGGTGGCATGTACCAAGCCATCTCACTGGCCCAAGTGATCAATTTCAGTTCACAATTGATCACACTGATAGGTCTAGGAGTCAAAGGGATCACACAAGCAAGACTAGTGACTGCTAATACTAACAGATAGAACTAAAAAAGGGAGAGACTGATCCAACATGGGAAGTAGGATACACAGCAGACTCATAGAATGGCAGATATCCTAATAAATCACTCTGGCCTCAGAATCAGCCCTTAAGGCATTAGGATCTGGCTCAAGAACCCATGAGAGTATTTTAGGCATGGAAAGCCAAGACACTCTGGGAAAAAAAAAAAAGAAGAAGAAGACATAAATGAAAGATCTCTGCGAGTAAGATCCCAACAGAAGGAACAGGGCCACCAGAGAAGGAGGTACCTTTCTCCGAAGGGAGGAGAGAACCTCCACTTTGACTATGACCCTGTCAGAACAAGATCCAAGTTGGCGAACCCTAAAGGCTTCCATAGCCTCAGCAACTCATGACTATAGCCTAGGGAGATTACTGATGCCATAAACAAGAGTGGCAAATTGTTAAATCAACAACAGTAGTCACTGTGTACTTACGGCCCATGTATGATCTGTCCTTAATGTGTTGTCCAATGTGAAGTAATGCAATAACTAGTACTGAAACAGTATTTTTACACCTTGTGTCTCTGTGTGGGTGCAAACTGACAAAATCTTTGCTTAATATATACTGAATCGATCTCCTGTATATAAAGATAATTGGAAATGATTAAAAAAAATGGAAGTTACATAAAAATCAATCAATTTAAAAAAATAATATCATGTAGGATCTCTGTCCTTAATGTGCTGTACAATGTGATTTAATGCTATAACTAGTACTCAAAGAGTATATTTCACTCTGTGATGCTATGTGAGGGCAAATGGTTTAAAATCTTTTCTTAACACATACTAAACTAAGCTCCTGTATACAAAGAGAATTGAAAATGAATCTGGATGTGAATGAAAGGGGAGAGGGAGTGGGTAAGGGGGGAGGATAGCGGGGGGGAGGGGAGGTATGGGTGGGGAAGCCATTGCAATCCACAAGTTGTACCTTGGAAATTTATATTCTAAATAAAAAATCAAAAATAAATAAATAAATAAATAAACAAATTTTGCAAAATGGCAAAAAAAACCACTTTAATGAATGTGAAGGTATAGTCAATAAAATAAAAGTATATAAGCACACACACACACAAAAAGAACCCGTATTTATATAGTAATTAAATGAAGTCCGTGGTTTACATTAGGGTGTGCTGTTTGTGTTGTACTACAGTTCTGTCAGTTTTGACAAATGCAGGTCTCCTATCAGTCATCACAGTTCTATGCAGGATAGCTTCACTGCCGTCAAATCCCCTGTGTTCCATTCAGGCATCCCTCTCCCCTTCCTTCCAAACCCTTGCAATCACTGATCTTTTTACCATCTTCATAGTTTTATTTTTCCAGAATGCCACATGAGGGGCATTTAATTACAATTCCATTTTCCATGAACATTTTGAAGCCTTCTTGTATAGCTGGAATTGTGGTATTTAGTTCTTTTAGATTGTCTTCTTTCATATGCATTTTTGTAATATACAGTTTAGGTTCCTGCATGACTTTTCATGCCTTCATAGCTCCTTCCTTCCTTCCTTCCTTTCTTCCTTCCTCTCTCTCTCTCTCTCTCTCTCCCTCCCTCCCTCCCTCCCTCCCTCCTTTCTTCCTTCCTTCCTTAAATATTTATTTATTTATTTATTTGACAAGCAGAGTTACAGAGAGGCAGAGGCAGAGAGAAAGGTCTTCCATCCACTGGTTCACTCCCCAAATGGCTGCAACAGCCAGAGCCGGGCGATCCAAAGCCAGGAGTCAGGAGTCAGGAGCCAGGAGCTTCTTCCAGGTTTCCCACATGGGTGCAGGGATGCAAGGACTTGGACCATCTTCTACTGCTTTCCCAGGACATAGCAGGGAGCTGGATAGGAAGTGGAACAGCTGGGACTCAAACCGGCACCCATTTGGACTGTTGGAACTGCAGGCGGCAGCTTTACTCACTACACCGCAGTGCTGGCCCCAGCTCATTTCTTTTTATTGTTGAGTAATATTTGTTGTCTGATGTGCCATAGTTTGTTTACCCATTTGCCTGTTGAAGAACATCTTGGTTGCTTCCCAGGTTTTGCCAATTACAGATAAAGACACAATAAATATTTGTGTGCAGGTTTCTTTTTCTTTTTTTTTCTTTTTTAATAAGATTTTATTTGTTTATTTGAATGTTAGAGTTACTGAGAGAGAAAGGGCATGACACACAGAGAGAGATCTTCCATCTGCTGATGCACTCTCCAAATGGCAGCAACAGCCATAGCTGGGTCAGGCTGAAGCCAGGAGCCAGGAGCCAGAAGTTTGTTTTTTTTTTTTAAATTCATTTGACAGGTAGAGTTATAGACAGTGAGAGTGAAAGAGAGAGAGAGAGAGAGAGAGAGAGAGAGAAAGGTCTTCCTTCTGTTGGTTCAGCCCCTAAATGGCTGTTATGGTTGAAACTGTGCCGATCTGAAGCCAAGAGCCAGGTGCTTCCTCCTGGTCTCCCATGAGGGTGCAAGGGCCCAAGCACTTGGGCCATCCTTCACTGCCCTCCCGGGCCACAGCAGAGAGCTGGACTGGAAGAGGAGCAACCAGGACTAGAACGGTGCCCATATGGGATGCTGGCGCCCAGGCGGAGGATTAACCAAGCGAGCCATGATGCCGGCCCCAGAGCCAGAAGTTTAATCTGGGTCTCCCATGTGACTTGCATGGGCCCAAACACTTGGGTCATCTGCTGCTGCTTTTCCCAGGCTTTTAGCTGAGAACTGGATGGGAAGTGGAGAGCAGGGACATGAACCTGCACCCAAATGGGATGTGAGCATTCAGGAGGTGGCTTTACCCAATATGCCACAACCCTGGCCCCTGTTTGCAGGTTTCTGTGCTAACATTAAGTTTCCAATTCATTTGGGTAAATGTTGAGAAGTGAAATTGCTGTACTGTGTGGTAAGAGTATGTTTAGCGATGTAAGAAGCTGCCAGCTGCCTTCCCAAGTGGCTATACCACATTGTGTTTCCTTCAGCACTGAATGAGTGTCTGCTGTTCCACATCTTCTCCAGTATTTGGTGTTGGCAGTGCTTTGGATTTTAGCCATTCTAATATGTATGTAGTGGTATCTCATTGCTGTTTTATTTCGTATTTCTCTGATAACATAGCATACTGAGCATTTTTTTTCATATCCTTATTTGCCATCAGTATATTTCCTTTGTTGAAATGTCCAAAACTTTTGTCCATTTTTAGTCGAGTCACTTGGTTCCTTATTATGGAGTTTGGAAGTTCTTTGTGTACAACTCCCTTATCAGATACATGGTTTGCTAATATTTCCTTCCAGGCTGTCACTTATCTTTGTTGTTGTTGCTCTTGTTCTTCTTTGTTGTTGCTGTTACTCTTGTTCTTTTACAACGTCTTTCATACAGCAAAAGTGTTTTAGATTTTTTTTACTTTTATTTAATAAATATAAATTTTCAAAGTACAGCTTTTAGATTACAGTGGCTTCCCCCCCAATACTTCCCTCCCACCCGCAACCCTCCCCTTTCCCATTCCCTCTCCAATTCCATTCACATCAAGATTCATTTTCAATTATCTTTATATACAGAAGATCAATTTAATATATACTAAGTAAAGATTTCAACAGTTTGCACCCACACAGAAACACAAAGTGTAAAGTACTGTTTGAGTACAGGTTATAGCATTAATTCACATTGTACAACACATTAAGGACAGAGGTCCTACATGGGGGGTAAGTGCACAGTGACTCCTGTTGTTGACTTAACAATTGACACTCTTGTTTATGGCGTCAGTAATCACCCTAGGCTCTTGTCATGAGTTGCCAAGGCTATGGAAGCCTTTTGAGTTCGCCAACTCCAATCTTATTTAGACAAGGCCAAAGTCAAAGTGGAAGTTCTCTCCTCCCTTCAGAGAAAGGTACCTCCTTCTTTGATGGCCGGTTCTTTCTATTGGGATCTCACTCGCAGAGATATTTCATTTAGGTTTTTTTTTTTTTTTGCCAGAGTGTCTTGGCTTTCCATGCCTAAAATACTCTCATGGGTTCTTGAGCCAGATCCTAATGCGTTAAGGGCTGATTCTGAGGCCAGAGTGCTGTTTAGGACATCTGCCATTCTTTTTTGTTTATTATTCATTTATTTGAAAGTCAGAATTACAGAGAGAGAGAGAGAGAGAGAGAGAGAGAGAGAGAGAGATTTTTGACAGGCAAGGTTAGACAGTGAGAGACAGAGACAGACAGAAAGGCCTTTCTTCCATTGGTTCACCCCTCAAATGGCTGCTATGGCCAGCATGCTGCACTGATCCAAAGCCAGGAGCCAGGTGCTTCCTCCTGGTCTCCCACGAAGGTGCAGGGCCCAAGCACTTGGGCCATCCTCCACTGCCTTCCTGGGCCACAGCAGAGAGCTGGACTGGAAGAGGAGCAACCAGGACAGAATCCGGTGCCCCGACTGGGACTAGAACCCAGGGTGCCAGCGCCACAGGAAGAGGATTAGCCTAGTGAGCCATGGCACCAGCCAGGACATCTGCTGTTCTGAGTCTGCTGTGTATCCCACTTCCCATGTTGGATTGTTCTCTCATTTTTAATTCTATCAGTTAATATTAGCAGACACTAGTCTTGTTTATGTGATCCCTTTGATTCTTAATCCTATCATTATGATCAATTGTGAACTGAAACTGATCACTTTTGAATAGTGAGATGGCATTGGTACATGCCACCTTGATGGGATTGAATTGGAATCCCCTGGCACATTTCTAACTCTACCATTTGGGGCAAGTCCGATTGAGCATGTGCCTCCTCCCTCTCTTATTCCCACTCTTATATTTAACTTTTCAGTTAAATTTAAACACCTAAGAATAATTGTGTGTTAATTAAAGAGTTCAACCAATAGTATTAAGTAGAACAAAAAAAGTACTAAAAGGGATAAAGTATTAAGCTGTTCTTTGAGGTCAGGACAAGGGCTGATTAAGTCATTGTTTCTCATAGTGTCCATTTCACTTCAACAGGTTTCCTTTTTGGTGCTCGGTCAGTTGTCACCGATCAGGGAGAACACATGATATTTGTCCCTTTGGGACTGGCTTAATTCACTCAGCATGATGTTTTCCAGATTCCTCCATTTTGTTGTAAATGCCCAGATTTCATTTTTTTTTACTGCTGTATAGTATTCTATAGAGTACATATCCCATAATTTCTTTATCCAGTCTACTGTTGATGAGCATTTAGGTTGATTCCATGTCTTAGCTATTGTGAATTGAGCTGCAATAAACATTGAGGTGCAGACAGCTCTTTTATTTGCCAGTTTAATTTCCTTTGGGTAAATTCCAAGGAGTGGGATGGCTGGGTTGCATGGTAGGGCTATATTCAGGTTTCTGAGGTATCTCCAAACTGACTTCCATAGTGGCTTTACCAGTTTGCATTCCCACCAACAGTGGGTTAGTGTCCCTTTCTCCCCACATCCTCTCCAGCATCTATTGTTGGTAGATTTCTGAATGTGAGCCATTCTAACCGGGGAGAGGTGAAACCTCATTGTGGTTTTGATTTGCATTTTCCTGATTGCTAGTGATCTTGAACATTTTTTCATGTGTCTGTTGGAAAAATGTCTATTGAGGTCCTTGGCCCATCTCTTAAGTGGGTCGTTTGTTTTGTTGTTGTGGAGTTTCTTGATCTCTTTGTAGATTCTGGTTATTAATCCTTTATCTATTGCATAGTTTGCAAATATTTTTTCCTATTCTGTCGGTTGCCTCTTCACTTTCCTGACTGTTTCTTCTGAAGTACAGAAACTTCTCAATTTGATGTAATCCCAACTGTTAATTTTGGCTTTGACTGCCTGTGCCTCTGTGGTCTTTTCCAAGAAGTCTTTGCCAGTACCTATATCCTGCAGGGTTTCTCCAGTGTTCTCTAATAATTTGATGGAGTCGGGTCATAGATTTAGATCTTTAATCCATGTTGAGTGGATTTTTGTGTAAGGTGTAAGGTAAGGGTCTTGCTTCATGCTTCTGCACGTGGAAATCCCGTTTTCCCAGCACCGTTTGCTGAATAGACTGTCCTTGCTCCAGGAATTGGTTTTAGATCCTTGATCAAATATAAGTTGGCTGTAAATGTTTGGATTGATTTCTGGTGTTTCTATTCTGTCCCATTGGTCTATCCATCTGTTTCTGTACCAGTATCACGCTGTTTTGATTACAACTGCCCTGTAGTGTGTCCTGAAATCTAATCTGGTATTGTGATGCCTCCGGCTTTGTTTTTGTTGTACAAGATTGCTTTAGCTATTTGAGGTCTCCTGTGCCTCCATATGAATTTCAGCATCATTTTTTCCAGATCTGAGAAGAATGTCTTTGGTATTTTGATTGGTATGACATTGAATCTATAAATTGCCTTTGTGAGAATGGATATTTTGATGACATTGATTCTTCCAATCCATGAGCATGGAAGATTTTTCCATTTTTTGGTATCCTCTTCTATTTCTTTCTTTAAGATTTTGTAATTCTTATCGTAGAGATCTTTTACGTCCTTGGTTAAGTTTATTCCAAACTATTTGAATGTTTTTGTAGCTATTGTGAATGGGATTGATTTTAGCAGTTCTTTCTCAGCCATGGAATTGCCTGTGTATACAAAGGCTGTTGATTTTTGTTCATTGATTTTATATCCTGCTACTTTGCCAAACTCTTCTATGAGTTCCAATAGTCTCTTAGTAGAGTTCTTTGGGTCCCCTAAATAAATAATCATATCATCTTCAAAGAGGGATAGTTTGAGTTCTTCCTTCCCAATTTGTATCCCTTTAATTTCTTTTTCTTGCCTAATAGCTCTGGCTAAAAATTCCAGTTCTGTATTGAATAGCATTGGTGAGAATGGGCATCCCTGTCTGGTACCAGATCTCAGTGGAAATGCTTCCAACTTTTCCCTATTCCATAGGATGCTGGCCATGGGTTTTTCATAAATTGCTTTGATTGTATTGAGGAATGTTCCTTCTAAACTCAATTTGCTTAGAGTTTTCATCATGAAAGGGTGTTGTATTTTATCGAATGCTTTCTCTGCATCTATTGAGATAGTCACATGGTTTTTCTTCTGTAATTTGTTAATGTGGTGTATCACATTGATTGATTTACGAACATTGAATCATCCCTGCATACCAGGGATAAATCCCACTTAGTCTGGGTAGATGATCTTTCTGATATGTTGTTGCAATTTATTGGCCAGAATTTTATTGAGGATTTTTGCATCTATGTTCATCAGGGATATTGGTCTGTAATTCTCTTTCAATGCTGCATCTTTTTAAGGCTTAGGGATTAAGGTGATGCTGGCTTCATAGACTTTGTGAAGATTCCCTCTTTTTCAATTGATCTGAATAGTTTGAGAAGAATTGGAGTTAGTTCTTCTTTAAATGTCTGGTAGAATTCAGCAGTGAATCTATCCAGTCCTGGGCTTTTCTTTGTTGGGAGGGACTTTATTAATGATTCAATTTCTGTCTCAGTTATGGGTCTGTTTAGGTTTTCTATGTCTTCTTCATTTAATTTAGGTAGGTTGTATGTGTCCAGGAATCTATCCATTTCTGATAGATTTCCCTGTTTGCTGGCATACAACTCTTTGTAGTAATTTCTGATGATTCTTTTTATTTCTGTGGTATCTGTTGTTACATTTCTTTTTTCATCTCTGATTTTATTGATTTGGGTCTTTTCTTTTTTTTTTAGTTAATTGGGCCAATGATGTGTCTATTTGTTTATTTTTTCAAAAAATGAGCTCTTTGTTTGGCTGATCTTTTGTTAACTTTTTTTTGGATTCAATTCTGTTGACAATAAGAGAGAGACAGAGAGAGATTTATAGACAGTGAGAGAGAGACAAAGAGAAAAATCTTCCTTCTGTTGGTCCACTCCCCTAATAGCCGCTATGGCTGGTGCGCTGCACAGATCCGAAGCTAGGAGCCAGGTGCTTCCTCCTGGTTGGTCTCCCATGCGGGTGCAGGGCCCAAGGACTTGGGCCATCCTCCACTGCCCTCCTGGGCCACAGCGGAGAGCTGGACTGGAAGAGGAGCAACTGGGACCAGAACCCGGTGCCCCAACCGGGACTAGAACCTGGGGTGCCAGCGCTGCAGGCAGAGGATTATCCCAGTGAGCCACGGTGCTGGCCTCTTCTCTAATTTTAATTATTTCTCTTCTCCTACTATTTTTGGATCTGGTTTGCTGCAGTTTTTCTAGATCCTTGAGATATATTGAAAGCTCATTTATTTGGTGATATGGATGTACTTTTATGCAGCTTGATTTCCTCATTATGCAATTGGTTTCTTTCTTCACTATGCAATTGATACCTCCTACTCTATTTTTGATTTTTAAAGCAATTATGTCTCCTTTTTTAGAACTTCAGTTTTAAAGTAAAATCTACCCTAAAAAGAGATATGAAGATAATGAAGATCTACATATAATGTTTTCTCTAAAAGTCATTGCCAACCCAAGAGTGTCTAGATTTTCTTCTATGTTATCTTATAGTAGTTTTTATAGTTTTTGTATATTAGTTTTCAATCTATGATAAATTTTATTTCTTAACCTTTTCATGATTTATTACATTGTTATGGTTTAGGATCGATCCATTTTCTTATATGCACATTTAATTTCAGTATAGACTTTTATGGTGCATATTTGCGAGTTTACCAGTCCACATTCCCTGTGATAGACCTCCAGTTTCCCTTCAATTTCTTGTAATCATAAGTAATGCTACAGTAAACTCTTCAGAAGAGAATACTCCAAAGTTTGTGGAAAAATGAGATTTAAAAATGTGTATTATCTTTACTATTGTACAGGATTTTGGACCCTATGAAAATTCTTTGGAACCACGCTCAAGGTTGGAATTACTGGGTCATGGAATATAATTAATTTAACTAAGAAGAGACAGGGTTTGTTCCTAGGATGGCTATACCATTCTGCACTCTTACTTTCAGCTACACATTCCTGTCACATTAAAAAGCATGAGTCAGCTTTCTAATTTTTGCCAATCTAATACTTGTAAAATGTCCCATTGTCATTTAAATTTGTATTTATGTGGAGTCATTGATTTATTGCTGTTCTAATTCTAAGATAAGGCACTATAATGCTATAAAACTTATTCATTCAGATAATTACTGGCTCACTTCTATTTACATTTTAAAAGTACAAAAATATTACTTTATTATTGCAGAGGCCTCTAGATAAAATACCAAAAAATTATGATAACTTGAATAGTTCCTTCTTACCTAAGAAATAAAATTTAAAGGACAAATTCCCCAGATTTACATTATAAAAAAAAATGAAGAAAAAATTTTCAGTGTCCCAGTTTAAGAGCCTTGCAACTCAACTCAGCCTGGTAATTAAAGGAATCCAGTTGCTGTGGACTTTCAAAACAATATTTGAATGAGAGGTAACCTTTTAAAGCAAACAAATTTCTAGGTCATATAAAGGTTAGTTGGCTGACTTTTGAACATTGCTGTTTTAGATATGAAGAGTAAAACAGTGCTGCCTGGAAGGGAACTTCTTTTTTATGATTTTTAAAAACTTTTCTCAGTGTGTTTTATTGATTTAATAGTAACTAGGCTCAATACAAGTAATTTTGTTAGCTTTATTGTTTCTAAACCCAGAATCAACTGACATTTGCACACAGGCTACTTTATTTGATTGACTTCAGTTTCTTTTTTTTTCCTTTTTTTTTTCCCAGATACCTTTTATTTAAGGAATACAAACTTCATGCATTTCATAAATACAACTTTAGGAACAGTGATTCTTCCCACATTCCCACATTCCCAAACTTCCTCCTACTTCCTCTTCTATTCCCATTCTTATTTTTTACTAACATTCATTTTCAATTAGATTTATACACATAAGATTAATTCTATACTATGTAAGAGTTCAACAAATAGTATAAAAAAAAACTGGAGAACTTCTTGTCCCCCATTTGCTATGAAAACAAAGAGATGTTTTGGGATATGGAGACAAATACCACAAGACTCCTGATTGTTATACTAAGGGAGTATGGCTTATTTTTTGCTTCTGATTTTAAAACTTTCAACTTGACTTCAAGGTGAAAAAGAATGAAGTTCATCACAAATAATCATAGCAAGGTTGCAAGTTCTTTAATTTTACACTTGTGAGAACTAGTTTCAAAGTAAGTTCCAAATCCAATTCTTTGAAAAAAAAAAAAAAAAACTGTACCAGAAAGAAAGAGAGAACCTCTAAAGAGAGGTACTTGCATTTCTTCTAATGGTGACTGTCATGTGAAGATGTCATAAATTCCTGAGACATTCACAGTAGAAAGAAATTTCTGTCTCTGTGAGGCTGTGTGAAAACAGGCACCTTCATGTTTCTGGGAAACATTGGTACAAAGCCTTCGAGAGTCATTTTGGAAATATTTGTCAGATTTCTATGTGCATCTACTCTCAGGTCCATGGAAATCCTGTTCAGTGTAGACTCAATCTGGAAGTTATTTATTTCAAAAAAGGAATTAGATACAAACCTCAGTGAAAGCCCAAGCGATGAGAAAACATAGACACTGGTCAAAAACAGAGCTGTGCATCTGCAAGACAGTGCTGATCCTGAGGAGCAAGAAGGTGGTGGCAGGTTTAGCACAATGTTTTCAAGAAAAGCTAGGTCTGGAGCCAGCATTGTGGTGTAGCATGCTAATGACTGCCTGCAACACTGGCATCCCATATGAGTGCTGGTTCATGTCCCAGATGCTTCACCACTGATCCAGCTCCTTGCTAATGTACCTGAGAAGGCAGTGGACAATGACCAAACTACCTGGGGCCCTGCACCCATGTGGGAGACCCCAATGGACTTCCTGGCTCCTGGATTTGGCCCAGTGCAGCCCCTTCTATTGAGGTCAGTTAGTAGTGAACCAGTAGATGAAAGATATCTCTCTCTCTCTCTCTCTCTGTGTAGCTCTTTTTCTTTCTTTCTTTTTTTAAATGAATTAATTAGAAAGGCAGATCTACAGAGGCAGAGAGAGGTCCTTCTATCTGCTGGTTCATTCCCCAAATGGTTGCAATGGCTGAGCTGGGCCAATTGGAAGCCAGGCATCTGGATCTTCCTCCAGGTCTCCCACATGGGTACAGGGGCCCAAGGACGTGGGTCATCTTCTACTGCTTTCCCAGGCTGTAGCAGAGAGCTGAATCAGAAGTGGAGCATCTGGGACTCAAACCGGTGCCCATATGGGATGCCGGCACGGCTGGCAGTGGCTTTACGGCTTTACCTGCGATGCCACAGCGCTGGCCCTGTAACTCCCTTTCAAGAGTAAAACAAATCTTTATGAAAGAAAGAAAGCAAACAAGTAAGCAAAGCAAAGCTAAGCTAAATCCATTTGGGCCAGGGAGATATTTTATTGAAAATCTGATTTTATGGGTGGGGGTTGGGCAGAGATTAAGTTGCCACTTGGGATGCCTGTATCTTATTGTAATGTCTGCTGTACTTCTGATCCAACTTCCTGTTAATGCTCACTGTGGGAGGCAGTGAATGATGGCTCAAATAATTTGGTTCCTATCACCCACATGTGAGACGGGTTGAGTTTCAGGCTTCTAGTTTCAGCTTGGCCCAGCTCCAGGTGTTACAGGCATTTGGAAAGGGGGGTGGGGGTAGGGAGAGTCTTTCTCTCCTCTTTTACTTTCAAATAAAATGAAAATACGTAAATAAGAATTTTTAAAATATTTTGAGCCATTGCAGATGCCCCTTTTGAGAATTTTAAGATGTGGTTTTTAAGGAAGCAGTCATTCTGAACAAACAGGTGTGTGGCAAGAGCAGCGTATGTTACGTGTAAGAATATCAGTAAGGCCTGGGTGATGTCAGAAATGAAATCCAATTGAGAACAGAATTCTTTCCTAAGAATTGCCTAAGACTTTCCAGCATTTCTTTGGTGAGGAGACATTAAATGTGACACCAGAATGCTCTGTGCTGTATTTGGTGAAATACTTGGTGTGGAAATAACTAGGGAACTGCTTGTGTTTTCTTTTATACTATGATTCAGTTTGTTTCAATTGGTCCTTGTGTTGTTTTTATGATGCCCCACACTAAAGAACCCCTGCAGAATTGTTATATAGGTAATGATCAGGGATGGGTGGATCTACGTCAACCTGTGCAATCAGTTGTTCAAATGAGGTGACCAGATGGAATGTGGCTTTGGTAATGTGCCCCAGTGTCCTGTCTGATGTGCTGCCTATTCCAATGATATGGGGCAAGAAGTGACGTTCATTATGGTGACTGGCCCCACAAGAAAAGACTACTTAATATTTGGTACATTTCTGTTGCAGAAAGCAAGAAAGTATGTAACTATTATAGAAATAGTTTCATGTACTGAAAACTTTTTCTGACGTTTCTATGCTGTAAAACAATGGTTCTCAAACATTACCATGCGCCAGAATCACCGAGAGTGCTATTAAAACACAGATTTCTGAGTTCCATCCTAGACTTTCTGATTCAGTAAATTTGGAGTGAGGCCCAAGAATTTGCATAGAAGGGAAATTTGCAGGATAAGCAAGGTTATCTGGACATGCACATGGTAAATTTCTTATTCCTCATGATGTCAAACACTTAAGATATATTGCCAAGTGATGTAAAAGGCAGGGTGTTCATTAAGACCAACCTTATTTTTCCCTGCACTAAAGTCTCCTGGGACTGTTCTGCACATTCTCCGTCCTTTCAACAAATCCCATCCTCAAAATCTGAATCTAAAATGGGAGACCTGTTTTGACTTTCACCCTTTATTAACTGCTGTCTTCACTTTCTTTTATTTCCTTCACTATACACGTGAAACAATTGTGAATAATACATGGCAGAATATAATTGAACAGTTGTGTTTCCAGAGTTCAAAGAAAGGGACAATAATACCGTGGTGGTATTGAAATGTAAGCTTGACCTTGGCAGAAGGGTGGCTTTTGGTTGCTTAGTCAGACAGGAAGTGGCATACATTTCAGACCAGAGGCAGGGCAGTAGAGAGATGTCCTGGGAGTACAAAGAAGAGGAATGAGTAGGAAGGGTGAGGCTAGAGAGCCAGGCAGAGGTCACAGCTGGTTTAGTAGGACTTGGGAAGGTGCTGAAGGTGGTAGGGTGATTAAAGGGCTTTTTCAGGCACAGTACTTGGGCGATGGACTGTGTGAGGTGGCTTGACAGTGGAGGCACCTAACAGGCTGTTCTGGAAATTCAAACCTGTTCAAGCCAGCACAAGCCTCCTTAATAGCATAAAGTGTGGCTAAGGCACAACCCAAAACATCCTAGATATTATTGCCTCAGTGCATCTGGGCGAGCTGGGCCACATCATGTTCTGCTCATTTTCTTAAACTTTCAAAACGTCACTTTCACTCCCAATGTTGCATGTAATTTTTCAAACTAATCTATCTATAATTATCTATCTATCATCATCTATCTATCTATGTGTCATTTAACTATACCTGTATCACTTACAGCATTGTCTTTTCAAGTTAAAAACCTCTTTTTATTTCACATGTTGGTTTATTATTTCCAAGCTGGTCTCTAATTTTCTCGTACCAGTTTGTTTGTCATCCCTCCAAACTTGCTTTCCTGCCACTAAATTTTCTCTTCATCTGATAATCCAAACCCAAACTATCTCTGTTCTTTTTCCACCTGGCTTAGTTTAGAGGTAAGCATTTTCTTGTGCTTGATGGTCAAACTCACTAAAATATACAGTGACAGATGGTCCTCTACCCTCCCCCCATGTTGCTTTAACTTATGTCACACATGATTCATAGATCACCTCAGAATAAAACAGGGTATTTCCCTCACTTGAATAAAGGAATAAGAACACTGTCCCCAGTGTTAAATGTATAACTCATGTTTCCCTAGGCCATGTTGACAAAGCAGCAGTGTGTGTGGCTCAGTCTTCATCAGCAAACTTTGGAGATCCCAGACCTCAGAGCTTCCAAAAAACTTTTAGAGTGCCTGATTCGGAAGATATCTCCCCAGCTGTCCTGCCTATATCTGCCATGTGGTTCCTACAGCCCTGACATCACTCTCCAACGTCAGGGTGTTCTTAGTTGCTCCTCCATTCAGTTCTCCATGGCTGTCTGGCCACCCCTTTCTCCCAGCTTGCTTTCTTCCTGGGCCCCAGAACAGATGCATTTTGTGCTCTGTGATTTATGCGGCTCTGTTCTTTATTATCGCCCCTTTCCAGGAACAAAGCACGGGTTCAGAGGGCGGGCTGAACAGCAATCACGGAGACACCTTGCTGCACTGCCGTGGGCCATCCTCCCTTTGATCTCCTCCAGTGTGCCCAGATCTAGTGTGTGTGCCCTAAGTCTCCTTTCAAGGGACAAACAGAATCAGGAAGGTCGTTGTATGATTCATGCAGCTGATTCATCAACTGTGGGCAGTTTTAACATGCCTTCGGCAACGACAAAACCTTATCTTTGGGAAACTTGGGATCGTTCCCCAGCCCTGCTGTTTCTTACTCCCTCTGCAGATGCTGTACAATGGCCTCAGTCTATCCGTGTGTGTGGACTGAGGTCCTTGTTAAAAACTATCAGCTGTCAGCACCCAAATATCATCCAAATGTTTAGATTTCCAACACACACAAATGAGGTCCTATTCATCATCAAAAATATACTTTTTGAGCGTCTACTCTGTGCCAGACATTCAGGGAAGGTATGCTTTCATAGAAGGGCAAGTAAATAAATTCAGAGAGTGCTGAGTGCTGTGAAGAAAATAATACAAGGTGAAATGATAGACAATGATGAGGATGCAGAGGGAGTCCTCTCTGAAGAGGGAACACTGATGAGAAACCTCTGTGATAAGCAAGAGGCAACCATAAGATGCCACAGGCAGAGAATATTCCAAACACAAAGAAGATTAACGGTAAAGGCCTGAGTTGGAAGTGGGAGCATCAGTGAGCCTGGAATGTAATGTGACTAGGGGATAAGGAGTGAGGGGAGGGATGGGGGATGAAAGAAGAGGCAGATAGGAGTTCATAATATGCAGGGCTTTTTGAGGAAAGAAGGTTAGACTTTATTTGAGTGCTACAAGAAGCCACTGCAAAGTTTAACCAAGGGAGGAACATGATCTGATGTAAGTTTCTTATTAACGTATTTTAAAAATTGAGTTGTAGAGGACAGTGCTGTGGCACACACAGCATGTTAAACTATCGCCTGCAAAGCTGACATTCCATTTCAGAATGCTCGTTCGAGTCCCTGCGGCTCTGCTTTGGAGTCAGCTCCCTGCTAATATGCTTGGGATGATGGTCCAGGTACCTGGGCCTCCGCCACCCGCATGAGAGACTGGTTGGAGTTCCAGGCTCTTGATTTATGCCTCGCCCAGTCTTGGCCATTGTGACCATTTGGGGAGTGAAACAGAAGATGGAAGATCTCTTTCTCTGTGTCTTTTCATCTCTGTCACTCTATTTATTTATAATTTATTTCAAATAAATTAATAAATCATTTTTAAAAATTGAAATTGAAATTTAAAAAATTGAATTAATTCACATCACATAAACTTCACCATTTTAAAGGGCAGTTAGTCAACTGTTAGCTTTTCACAATGGGAACAACTACCACCAAAAATTCCAAACCATTTCCACCACGCCACAAAGAAACCCCATAGCTGTTAGCAGGTTCTCCTCATTTCCTCTGTCCCTGGTAACCACTAATTTATTTTTGTCCTCTATGGATTTACCTATTGTGAACATTTCTTTTTTATTTTTTAAAATTTTAAAATTTTATTTATTTTTATTTTATTTTTTGACAGGCAGAGTTAGAGAGAGAGAGAGACAGAGACAGAGAGAAAGGTCTTCCTTCCGTTGGTTCACCCCTCAAATGCCACTACAGCTGGCACACTGCGCTGATCTGAAGCAGGGAGCCAGGTGCTTCCTCCCGGTTTCCCATGCAGGTGCAAGGCCCAAGCACTTGGGCCATCCTCCACTGCCTTCTCGGGCCACAGCAGAGAACTGGACTGGAAGGGGAGCAACTGGGACAGAATCTGGCGCCCCAACCGGGACCAGAACCCAGTGTGCCAGCGCCGCAGGTGGAGGATTAGCCAAGTGAGCTGTGGCACCGGCCATGAACATTTCATATAAATAGAATCATAGACCCTTTTGCATCTGCTTTGTTTTGTTTAGTGTAATGTTTTCAAGATTCATCCATATTGTTTCATGTAATAATACTTCATTCCTTTTAATTTCATAATTATATCCCATTGTATATATGAGTATATACCACATTTTGTTTATCCAGTCATCAGTTAATGAGCTTTCGGGCTGTTTTACCTTTTGGTTGTAATGAATAATGCTTCTGTGACCACTCATCTATAAGGTTTTTTTTTTTTAATGAGCATATGTTTTCATGTCTCTTGTGTACACAGCTAGGTGTGGAATTGCTAGGTTATATGGTAAGTATTTGTTTCACTTTCTGAAGAACTGCCAGACCCTGTCATGTGGCTGTACCATTTTTTATTCCCTCTACTAATGTTTATGGATTCCAAGTTCTCTGCATCCTAGACAACACTTACTGTTTTATGAGCTTATTGGCTATTTGCATGTGTTCTTTGGAGACATGTCAATACAAGTCTTTTGCCTATTTTAAAATTGTATTTACTTCTTTATTGTTGACTGTAAGGGTTCTTTTTACATTCAGGTTAGTTGGCTTTTACATGACTTGCAAAAAATTTTCTACCATTCTGTGAACTGTGTTTTCACGTTCTTGACAGTATTCTTTTTAAAAAATCACTCTGACAGCTATATAGACGACGGACTATTGGAGATGAGATGGGTCCTGGGGACATGAATTAGGAACAATTGCATGCTTGGTTGGTAAATAGGTTCTGGTTTTAAATTATTGTTGCCAGCTTTAGGTAGGCAGTCTTATAGCAGATGCCTGGAATTTCATTCCATTTCATGAGGGAATCTTCAGAAGTTTGTGAAAATGGTGCATTATGAACAAACTATGCATGGATTGCAAAATTTTTTACACCAAAATAAATATCTTTTAATTCCATTTTCCATGAGATTTTTGAAGTGCCCTCATATATTGTTTTCATACTAAGAGAGAAAATTGTGACACAACACATGTATTTTGTCTTTAGACTCAAGAATCAGCCCAAGCATGTGGTGACAGAAGTTCTGAACTTGTTACATAAATTTTGACCATGATTTTAGATTTTGAAGAACCAGATTGCAAATCTCACCCATAAAAAGTTGATAAATTGTATTATTAAATTCATAGGCAGGAATGAAAGCTCTTATGGTAAAGAGAGCACAGTATTTTGGGGTGATGAAGTAGAAAAAAAGGGCCTGTGCTTGGACACTCCTTCCCCAGCAAGGAAGTTTTCTTGGGAAATCAAAGAGGAAATTGGGATGATTTGAAAGAGGAAGAATGGAAACAAAGAAAAAGAAAATGGCGATTAGCTGCAGGGAGCATGAACTTAGGAAACGGAATGGGCTCTTGGTGAAGAGACTAGACATGCTCATATAGGAAGGTCAGGGCAGATATATGTGAAAAGAACAGAAGCATACTCAGGTCCACTTAGAAAAGGTGAAGATGTTTTAATTAACATTAGTGATGACTGGGCCCAATGAAAACAAATGCAAAGAAGAAAGACCATGGGAGGAAATCCTCCCCCTGCCTGCAAGAAACCAGATCCAGGAACAGAGAAGCCCCTGTGAAAAGTACAGATAAAGAATCCACAGTAAGTTGGCCTGCGCCGCGGCTCACTAGGCTAATCTTCTGCCTGTGGCACTGGCATCCCGGGTTCTAGTCCCAGCTAGGGCGCTGGTTCTCTCCTAGTTGCTCCTTTTCCAGTCCAGCTCTCTGCTATGGCCCAGGAAGGCAGTGGAGGATGGCCCAAGTGCTTGGGCCCTGCACCCACGTGGGAGACTGGGAGGAAGCACCTGGTTCCTAGCTTTGGGTCAGCACAGTGTGCCTGCCATAGTGGCCATTTGGGGGGTGAACCAACGGGAGGAAGATCTTTCTCTGTCTCTCTCTCTCTCTCACTGTCTAACTCTAACTCTGTCCAAAAAATAAATAAATAAATAAATAAATAAATAAATAAAAGAAAGAAAGAAAAAGAATCCACAGTAAGAGCAATTGGAACAATTTTGTGTGTATGCACCCTGACCTCCCAGAGCCCGTGCTGACCTCCTGTGTGAGCATGTCTAGTCTCTCCACTAAGCAGTCATTCTGTTTTCTAAGAAAAGTGTACTGATCCTCCAGCTAATTGTCTTCCCTTGTTTTGTTTTTATTCTTCCACTCTTTCTGCTCTGATAGACTGAAGCATAACTGGTGCTGTTAAGCCAAGTGGTCAAAAAGATTTTTTTTTTTTTACAGGCAGAGTGGACAGTGAGAGAGAGAGACAGAGAGAAAGGTCTTCCTTTTGCCATTGGTTCACCCTCCAATCGCTGCCGTGGCCAGCACACTGCGGCCGGCGCACTGCGCTGATCCGGAGGCAGGAGCCAGGTGCTTCTCCTGGTCTCCCATGGGGTGCAGGACCAAGCACTTGGGCCATCCTCCACTGCCTTCCCGGGCCATAGCAGAGAGCTGGACTGGAAGAGGGGCAACCAGGACAGAATCCGGCGCCCTGACAGGGACTAGGACCCGGGGTGCCAGCGCCGCTAGGCGGAGGATTAGCCTATTGAGCCTCAGCGCCGGCCAAGAATTTGGATAGATTTGAGAGGGGAAGACCAGGTAGATAAGCTTACAGTATTCAAATGGTTGTTAACACAGGCAGAATCAGAGACAGAAAATTAAAGCAGGTGGCAAGCAGGTTTTCCTGTGCCTTGAGGGCGTGTGTCAGAAAAGCTTATGGAGGTGGCATTCTAAGGGAAAGTGCAACAGAGATGAAAAATATAAATGGAGAGCCAGACAGAACAATCATCACCCAACACTAGGCCCAGAATGGATGTTGGTTTGATGGCATAATATCTCCCAGGGAGTCTCCCAGGTAGGAGAAGGTGGTCAAAATTATTTTAGCAATATAGCTTTTGGTAGCCTTAGTCATTTTTTATTTCATCTATTTCACAAAGGTGGACTCCTACTTCTCAAACCTAGAGGAACAGGCTAGAAAAAACATTTTTAGGCAAGAAAACAAAGACACCAGTTCCTGCCTTACATATATAGAAAGGGAAGGAATCAGTTAATAAATAGGTTAGGGGTGGGTATTGTGGTGGGGTGGGTTAAGCTGCTACTTGGGATGCCTGCCTCTCGTGTCAGAGTACTGGTTTGAATCCAGGCTATTCTGCTTCCAGGATCCCCACTAATGTACCTGGGAAGCAGTGGATGACAGCTCAACTGTTTGATTTCCTGCTGCCCACACGAGAGATCTGGATGGAATCCCTGGTTCCTGGCTTTGGCCTAACCAGGACCTGGCTGTTGCCACCATTTGGGGAATCAGCAGATGGAAGATCTTTCTTTCTTCTCAGTTGGCTTATGAGAGTTAATAGTAAAAGTTGATTGCAAAGGTGTACCTCTTTTTTTTTTTTTTAAAGAGAAACAGAATAAACCATTTATTGAAACATTAGGCAATAAAATACACATTTTTGAGCCAATGCCACATTGGTAAACATTTCCCCCTCATAAACACTTTACCTAAAACACAGTTAAATTAAAACATCATCTGACCAAAAAACTAGAAAATACTTCTAAAAATTAAAAAAAAAAATTCTTTCACCACTTGATGGTAGAATAGTGAGACGAGTGCTTATCTAGGTTTTCTTGATGAGTCAAAGATGGAGAATGATGACTTAACAGCCAACCAAAGTTTCAAATTTTATTTATCCCGTTCACTGGTCCAAACTTAGAATTTTCACTTTATAAAATAGGAAATAAAGATTTCACAGACAATCCTTCTCTTTCCACCACAAAAAAAAAAAAAAAAAAAAAAACACCAGGAACAAATTAGGGATAAGAGCTAGGTTTTATTTTTATTTATATTTATTCTTTCTTTCTTTTTTATTTTTTTAAAGATCTTCCCTCTGTTGGTTCACCCTCCAAATGGCTGCTACAGCTGGCACTGAAACGATCCGAAGCCAGGAGCCAGGTGCTTCTCCTGGTCTCCCATGGGGTACAGGGCCCAAGCACTTGGGCCATCCTCCACTGCCCTCCTGGGCCACAGCAGGAGCTGGACTGGAAGAGGGGCAACTGGGACAGAATCCAGCGCTCACATGGGATGCCGGTGCCGCAGACGGAGGATCAACCAAGTGAGCCACAGCGCCGGCCCCTAGAGCTAATTTTAAACTGCATTTTGCTTGTTACATTTTTGAAAACCGATCAGTAATAGGCATGCAAAAAAGTTCTTCTCTGAATGGAACTGCTTCCATTGCCTCTTGTATGTCAACAGGTAAGTTATAAAGGTCATTCGGTTGGCACTTCTAAATAGCATGCATGACACACACCACAGAGGTAGGAAAGACCATCTTTAATAAATTGTATTCTTAATTGAAAAGAATTTCTGAACATAAAACTGACAAAGTGCTAACCCAGGCCTCTGATGACTTGATGACTCCTACAGGCCCACAGCCCCACGGCCTCCTAGTTGAAGAGTTAATCCCTGCAGTGTTGCAGCCTTCGTAGGGCACTTGGAAACAAGATCCACCAGGACTCCACGCGAGGGCACTGGGAAGCCCGTGCGTGCTCACTTGCCGATTCTCTGGACCACCCAGTCCTGCTGGCAGAGAGAGCACCGGTTGTTCTGCTTCACCCACAGGGACATGCAGCAGTCGTGAAAGGAACGCTCATGTTCTCCCCAGACCACAAGGCAATCTTGTTTTCAGCTTGACATCTAAGACAGGCATCCATCAATTGACCCTGCAGATGGTACATGTATCACACTCACCGTCCCAGCTCCCCCTGGCCACCCCGTTCCACTTCTTGAGAGAGAACATTTTGTCAACTTGGAGCCTGTGCTCGTGGAGTGAGAGGACAGGGCGCAGGTCTCCTCGCTGTCTTCCACGTCGGCCATGGCTGCGGCGAAGACATTGTGTCGCGGGAGGCGGGCAACTATGGCGGCTCTGTGGGATCGTCCCTGTACCTCGTTGTAATGTATTAAGTGGAGAATATTATCTATGTCTCATAAATTGTAGTAACATCTAAGTGCTTGCAAAAGACGCACCGTTCTTGGGTTCTTCTCCAAAGTTAACTCTCAAAAAAAAAAATTATAGAGAGAGAGGGCCGGTGCTGTGGCTTAGCGGATAAAGCCGCCCTGTAGTGCCAGCATCCCATATGGGCACGGGTCCAAGTCCCAGCTGCTCCACTTTGGATCCAGCTCTCTGCTATGGCCTGCGAAAGCAGTAGAAGATGGCCGAAGTCCCTGGGCCCCTGCACCTGGATGGGAGACCCAGAAGAAGCTCCTGGCTCCTGCCTTAGGATCAGTGCAGTTCTGGCCATTGCGGCCGATTGGGGATTGAACCAGTGGACAAAAAACACCTCTCTCTCTCTCTCTCTCTCTAACTCTGCCTTTCAAACAAATAAAAAAATCTTTAAAAAATATATAGATAGATAAGTCAAACCTCAGAAAGGTTTACTTTTAATGAGTTAAAAAGTACTTTCTTTCCTTATTGTAAAAACAATCTTGTTGGTATTCTATTGCATAGTAGGGTAATAAGAGTTAACAATAATATACTGTACTTTTCTAAATAGCTAGAAGAAAAACTACTGAATGTTCATACTGCAAAGAAAACTTGAATATATGAAGTGGTGGATGCTAATTATCCTAATATGATCATTAAAATGTATGCATGTATCAAAATATTACATTTTGCCCCATAAATATGTACAATTACTGTTTGTCAATAAATAAAAAAAGAAATATTCACCTTGTCATCATAAAAAAATCTCCTCCTGTTACTCTGCCTTTCAAATATATATATATATATATATATATTTTTTTTTTTTTTAAGAAATGTTAAGGGGCTGGTTCTGTGGCATAATAGCTTAAGCCTCTGCCTGAGGTGCTGCCATCCGATATGGGCACCAGTTTGTGTCCTGGCTGCTCCTCTTCCCATCCAGCTCTCTGCTGTGGCCTGGGGAAGCAGTAGAAGATGGCCCAGAAGCTTGGGCCTCTGCAACCTCGTGAGAGACTGGTAAGAAACTTCTGGCTCCTGGCTTCAGATTGGCTCAGCTCTGGCCGTTGTGGCCACTTGGGGAGTGAACCAGCAGTTGGAAGACGTTTCTGTCTGTCTCTGCCTATCTCTGTAATTCTACCTCTCAAATAAATAAATAAAATCTTTAAAAAAAGGAATGTTAAAATTTTAGAAAGCAACTGAGTCTGGAAGGAACAGGATAACAGCAGAAGGAATGAAGCTCTAGTAGCACATACTTCTATTTCACTGAAAGACATTCCAGGCATAAATGATACTCAAGGCCTGCAATATTCAACGTGGCGGAGAAATAGTGAGTCAGGGAGCCCATTGGAGAGGAACAACTGATTCTGATAGAAGACTGAAAACACAAGCTCTGAAGCAACAGTGACTCGGCTCAGAAATCTGCTAAGGCTGATTTCTCAGCTGAATTAAATAGGACAACTAGTTGAAAATCCCTTCCACAGACAGATTTTACAGCCCTAGGTGATTTCATAGTAAGAGGCAAGAGAAACACCCCTTCTGGCTCAGACTTGAATATGTCTGCTCATGGGTTTTATTTACCTGTTTGTTTATTTCAAAGACAACAAGGGAGAAAGACACATAGCAAGAGTGAGAGCAAGAAAGATCTTTCAGGGGACTGGCGTTGTGGTACAGTGGGTTAAAGCCCTGGCCTAAAGTGCCAGAATCTCATATGGACGCTGGTTCTAGTCTCAGCTGCTCTTCTGATCCAGCTCTCTGCTGTGGTCTGGGGAAGCAGTAGAAGATGGCCCAAGTCCTTGGGCCCCTATACCCACATGGGAGACCTGGAAGAAGCTCCTGGCTCCTGGGTTCAGACGGACGCAATTCTGGCCGTTGCGGCCATCTGGGGGTGAACCAGCGGATGGAAGACCTCTCTCTCTGTCTCTACCTCTCTCTGTAACTCTGTCTTTCAAATAAATAAAATAAATCTTAAAAAAAAAAAAAAAAAGAAAGGTCTTCCATCCACTGGTTCATTCTCCCAGTGCCTACAGCATCTGGGACTGGTCCAGGATGAAGCCAGGAGCCAGAAACTCGGTCTGGGTCTCTCATGTAGGTGGAGCCCAGTACTTGGGCTGTCACTTGCTGCCTCCCACACTGCATGCATGTTATTAACAGGAGCCTGAATCAGAAGTGGAGGCAGGACTCAATCCCAGCAACAGTCTGTTTCTGTGCCACAACGCCCGCCCCCTTCTCACAGGTGATTGATGAAGCCTACCTAAAATTCCACACTAACATCCCAGAAACATGGAGTTCAAAGGGAAAATGAAAAATTAGAGATTCTGAATAAATAGAAAGGCAGAGGCACACACACACACACACACACACACGCCTGGTGAATGGGCCACATCCAAGTTAAGTTTCTAACTTTAGAAGATTGTAAAGTCTCAAATGCTACTAGCTTAGAAAGAACCTCCGCCACCCTCCCCCCGCCCCCACAGCTCCCCAGCACTGCCCCAGTGCACCCCTCAAGTGCCAAATTGAGCCACTGGCTACGAGGTTGGCCCTGATTCAGCGTACAGTGGTCCTTCCGCCTCTGTGCTTTCACTTCTCACAGTTTCGGTTACCCAGTTTTGGTCTGAAAATAGTAAATGGAAAATTTCAGAGATATACAATTCATGAGTTTTAAGTAATTCTATTCTAGTGTATTATTATAATTACTCTGCTGCTATTGGTTATTAATTTTCTGTGCCTAATTTATCAATTAAACTTGTCATCGGTTGTATGTAGGGAAAAACATAGTACATGTAGAGTTCAGAACTACCTGCTGTGTTGTCCACTGGAGTCTTGGAATGGGGTTCCCTGTGGATAATGGAGGATTTCTGCAAATTTAGATTGTGGATGTCAGGGAACCTTCCCATAGTGGCATCCTGGAGAAGTTAAACCAAGTTACTTTCTTAGTCTGACTTCCTTCCATCCAGTACTGTTGAATCTCTTTGCTGTGGTCGTTGGCAACAGTAATTTGGGGGTACTCTGGGAACATAATTTTACTTATAATGACAAGATTGTCTTACTCTCTAGATTTGGTGGGCAAGAGTCCCATGCTGTGATAATGTTTGTGCTCTGTTAAATCTTGGAGCTTTTCAACCCCGGCCATAGTAGAGAGCAACTCAACTTCCAAAGTCCTAAAGGACCTACGTCCATTTCATAGGAGAAAGTGCAGGCTGCAGATACCCATGTTACCAGGCAGCACAGGCTCTCCTAGGCAGAACGAGAAATTGAGAAGGATAAAGTTTGGACTTCAATTTCTCTAGATTTTAAACTTCCAAGTGTGTGAGAATATGATTTTGGACTTCCACTCTTTTGATCTCTAAAATATTTGCACTAATTTTTATGGAGGCTTAAATTATAAACTTAATTTCCTCCCAGGAAAATCCATGTTAAAAAGGCTATTAGTAACCAAATCTGGGACTTTGTGTGTTTGGGCATTTTTATTGTTGGAGTGTTTTTATGTTGTTATTTTAATCTCATTGCCAAACTTTTGATGAGCCATGTTGGACAATATATTGGACAGAGCATGGGAAGGGAAATAGAGAGATTTTCTTGCTTTAGATGCAGGTTTTTAGAATTAATTTATGTACTATTCTGAACCATTTTACAGCCTCCTGGGGCTGAAAATAAATCACTTCCTCAGTATCCCGAAAGAGCCATAGTTGGTGTTGGGAGAACCAGGATTGCGAGCAGGTTGCCCTGGACTGCCCTGGTAGAGTCTGAATCTTGTCCCTCAAGGAGGGCAGCCAGCCCGCAGGGGTTAATGGTTCACTGATGGCAGCAAGAGAACAAAAATCCAGGGAATGTTGGAGGAGGGGAATCTTTTCTCCTGTGATTTGCTGGTAACTTTCCTGCCTCTTTCTTCCTCATCATTTTCTCCTCCCAGAACTTGTCAGACTGACAGCTGGGCAGGCAGGGCTGGATAAGGCATGCATGCTCCTCCCACCCTCTCCTGCCTTGGATCTGTCTGCCTGTAAACTGGAAATGTGTATCTTGCCCGGTTCTTCCGCTCTGTAAATATTACAGGAGCAGGCCCTGTCTACCCTGTACAGGAAAGTCTGCATTGGCCCCTGTCTCCTGGATTGGGTACGAAGATTGTCTAGCTGTAAGTGCCTTCTCACCTGCAGATAGATGAATAAACCATCCCTGTTAGCTCTATTATCAGGTAGTAATTTGTAAAGATAACATTCTGACCTCCACTTGTCTGACTTCTATGTCTTTCAGTTGATTCTTACTTAGGGTTGGGAATAGAAGTGTCAATTATTGGGCTCTCTTAGAATTACTATACATTTTTGGAGGAAAAGCTGACTGGGTTGCTGATTAATTATGTTTGAGTATAGAAGAAAATGATGAATCAAAGATAATTCCCAGGTTTCTGGATTGAATGACTAGATTAATGTGGTACTATTTTATAATATACTAACTAGTATGTATTGGGGGGAGTGATTTATTGAGGAATTACACAAACACAGTAGTTCTCTCTTATCCACTTACAATGGTCAACAAGAAGGGTGAGTATGTGGCTCACTAGGCTAATCCTCCGCCTTGCGGCGCCGGCACACCAGGTTCTAGTCCCAGTCGGAGCACCGGATTCTGTCCCGGTTGCCCCTCTTCTAGGCCAGTTCTCTGCTGTGGCCAGGGAGTGCAGTGGAGGATGGCCCAAGTGCTTGGGCCCTGCACCCCATGGGAGACCAGGAGAAGCACCTGGCTCCTGGCTTCAGATCAGCGTGGTGCGCCGGCTGCAGCAGCCATTGGAGGGTGAACCAACAGCAAAAAGGAAGACCTTTCTCTCCGTCTCTCTCTCTCTTACTGTCCACTCTGCCTGTCAAAAAAATAATAATTAAAAATAGGGTGAGTATAAGTTATTGAGATAGAGAGACCACATTCACATACTTTTATTATAATATATTGTTATTTTTTCTTATTATCAGTTTTTACTGTGCATAATTTATAAATTAAACTTTATCCTAGGTGTGTATGTATAGAAGAAAGCAGAGTATATGTAGGGTTTGGTTCCATTTATACTTTTAGGCATCCACTGGGCATCTTGGAACATATCCTCCATGGATAAGGGGGGAACTGCTGTAATGTGAATGACATAGTAGAGGATGGGATGGCTTTGTGGCAAGGAGAGGAAGTAGGAAAGAGGCTGCTGATACAGCTTAGGTAAGACATAAGAGCTTCAAATAGGATGCTGGATTAGAGAAGGGGTATTAATGTCAGAGGCATTTAAAATGGAATTAATAGAATTTGGTGACCATGGAATGTGCTATTAAGCCACCTCTTTGGAACATCCACATCCCATATCAGAGTGCTGTTTTCAGTCCTGGCTACTCCACTTGTGACCTAGCTCCTGCTAATGCAACCTGGGAGGCAGCAGATAAAGGTTTAGCGCTTGAGTCCCTGATACACATGGAGAAACCAAGATTGAGTTCTTGGTTCCGGGCGTTGATCTGGCCCAGCCCTGGCTGTTGTAGGTATTTGAGAAGGGAGCCAGTAGATGGATGATCTCTCTCCCCATCTCCCTCCACCCCTCTGTGTTTCTCTGCCTTTCAAGTAGATGAAATTAAATAAACATTAAAAAAGAATTTGGTGACCACTTAGGTATGAATAGATGGATATGGGCAGAAGTTTCAAGTTTGTGGACCTGTCTAAAAAAAAATCAAACTTTAGATAGTGATGGAACAAAGACATAAGCTTCAACCATTCTCATTCATTGCCCAAAACATAGATAAAAATGTATCCCTTGCCCTTGAATCTCAGTTTGGTCTCACAGTCCCTATTATCTGTACACCCCACCCCACATTCTTCCCTAGGTTCTGAAGCCCTGTGACCACTTGAAAGACCTGTGTGGAGGAATTCACCTCTGCCTGCTGCCCCTACCTCTGCCCCCACCCCAGCCCTTCTAAGATATAAAAAAGCCTGGTCCCTGGGGTCTGGGCCTTCTGCCACATGTTCCATCAGTTGGTGGTTAGTCACCCACCTCGTGGATTTATTTTCTCTGAATAAATTCAGACTGGTTGTAAATCCGTACTCTGCTTCCTCTCTGTTCTGGTGCCTCTTTTCCTTATATTTTGGTGCCCCATGTGAGGAGGCACCCAAACCTGTACTCTTTTCCTTACAGATAGTAACACAAAAAATTTATATTATAGATTCTGCCATTTTAACTATGACAACACTTGTAACCATAATAAGGGCAGGCAGGAAAATGGAATGATAAGCTTCTCTGGGGTCTTCTGTTTAAGAGAAAACAAAATAAAAAGCCTGCAAGTGAGGCAGGGGCTTTAGAGGGATTTGTCACTGCTTGTGGTGCTCTCACTCAGTAGTAGAGTGCCTGGTTTGAGCCCAGCCAGCTTTCTCCTAATGTGTACCCAGGGAGGCAGCTCAACCACTTCAGTCCCTGCCATCCCACGTGGGAGAGCTGGATTGAGTTCTGGGCTCCTGGCTTCGGCCTGGCCCAGCTCAGTCGTGGCTGCTGTGGACATTTGGGTAGTGAACCAGTACTTGGAAGATCTGTCTCTGTCTCTATCTCTTTCTCTCTGTGCCTTGAAAATAAAATAATTAAACAAAAATAATTGCATTTTTAGAAAGATCTATTTTATTTTTATTTATTTCAAAGAGTTACAGAGAGAGGAGGCGAGACAGAGAGATACCTTCCAACCGCTGGTTCCCCAAATGGCCACAATGGCCGGGACTGGGCCAGGCCAAAGCCAGGAGCCCAAAGCTGCTTCTGGTATCTCCACATGGATGCATGGGCCCAAGTAATTGGGCCATCCTCCGCTGCTTTCCCAGGTGCATCAGCAGGGAGCTGGAGTGGAAGTGCAGAAGCCGGGTCTCAAACCGGCACCCATATGGGATACCAGCATCCTGGTGGAGGCTTAACCTGCTATGCTACAATGTCGGCCTGAGCACACATAATTGTATTTTTAAAAAGCCCCAAACTATCCAAAACCCTTATGAGGAGCAACTAAGATAAATCCTTTTGGTTGGGTGATTTTGCTTTTAGATTTCATACACTATAGCAAGGGGATTGGCAAACTTTGTCTAGGGAACCAGACAATAAATGCCCTAGAGTTGGTAGAATATGGTCACTGCTGGGGGCCGCACTGCGGCACAGAAGGTTAAGTCTGAAGCAGCAGCATCTCATATGGGTGCCGGTTTGTATCCCTGCTTCTCTCTCTCTCTCTCTCTCTCTCTGTCTCTCTCTCTCTCCTTTCTGTCTCGGTAACTCTGAGTTTCAAATAAATAAATGATTTTTTTTAAAAAAGAATATCGTTACTCTTGCAACTACTCAACGTTGCCATTTTGAAGCAAGAGAAGAAACAAACAACAGAAATATGAAAGAGCATGACTGTGTTCAGTAAAGCTTTACTTAAAAACAGGAGGCCACAGGCTCGATTTGGCTCACAGGCTGTTGCCCCAATTGTAGCCTTTTGCAGCTTCACCTGTGGTGAGGTTGCCTTTCCCTCGGCTATCAGCAGAGAGCAATGACTAGTCAGTGCCCAGACTAGTGTATAAAAAGAATCCATACAATGTTGCACAAGATTGGGAAGAAACCAGTGCTCTTTTTACTGGTAAGTTACAGTAGCAAGGGGGATATGACTCCCATGTACCCACCTGTTGAGAGATATTAGCTCTCTCATGTAAGATGTCTGAATTTTTTAAAGGGTTGGCCAAAGCAGAGCAGGGGAAGACAAGCACAAAAAGACAAATCCTTCCAGTCCAGATGCTGTGATTTATCTCCACCTTCAGGATATAAAACTCCTGTCTCCTCCTCTCCAGCAGTGAGAACAGGTAAGAGTAAAAAAGGTTGTGAGCCCAAGCCCATGCCTGGTACTGAGAAGACTTCCAGTCTACAAGAGGAGGCCAGGGGCCACTCCTGGAGAGGAGTTGGGCATGAAGAGGGAGGAAGAGGAAGACAGTGAAAGCACATGGAGGATAGAGAAGGGGTGGTGTGATGAGAGACCGGGGTCTGCGAGAACACTTCCCATTGCCAAGGGAACATGCAGGGGGGACACTATCAGGTTTGGTCAGTGAGTGGAATGCTTCTGGACTACGTTCAGAGATGAAGCAGTCTGATAAGGAGGGCAGGCTTACACTCAGTTTGGACTCTCTCAGAATGTTTGAGTTCATAAATTGTTTGACCCCTGTGTGTTTGTATGTGTGTGTGTGTGTGTGTGTGTGTGTTCACTTGGCCAAAGAAGAAGTATGGGCCATTCTCTAGTCCCGCCAGTCAATAATAGGTACCAGAGACATTGAAGATATGAATGAAAATAAGAGAAGCCAAGAGAATTCTGATATGATACTTGTCTCAAGATTGTAAAACCACAGATCTTGAAAGACTATGAGAGAATATCTGAACTAGACTTACATCTTCAGAAAAGCTAGTCTTTCTTGTTGATGTGCCTGATCAAAGATCAGGCCTTCTCTCTCAAAAATCCTTTCCAATATTTTTTCATTCTCCCATTCTAGAAGTCCTTTATATCCAATAGAAAGCTCTCCTACTTTACTCCCATTTTCCTCTTATTTTAGACCTTCAGTAGTATAGACAAAACAAGAGCAAACCTTTCAGGAACATTTTATCATTTTTTAAGATTCAGCAGAAGATAATTTATTAGCGCATTCAAACACTGGGAATTTCCAAACAACAGAATTGTGATGATCATTCCCTCTGCCAGTGCTGACCCAGTGGACCTGTCCACTATGTGCAGATAGAATGTGGCAAATTACAATAGACAAATAGGTGAATCACCTTGTCAGTGGCCACTTAAGGTGAGAAAAGTCTTATACATGTCATAAAATAAAGGTCAGTTAGCATTGAACAGAAAAAACTACTCTTGTACAGGCCAAACATGGCATTCCAAAAGGAAAAGAGGCACAAAGCTAGCAGACATGGATGAATCTGTTCAAACAAGTGTTGCATTCACATCTCCTTTAGTTTTGCCGGAAACAATTGAAGCAAATTCTGTTGGCAATTTTCTCGCACTTCTCTCTGCAGACGAACAACAATTTCATGATAAATAAAAATGGTTTACTTTTTATTATTGCATACTTCTTTTGAAATTGGAGATGACCCCCTAAAATCTATACAAAAATGTGGTCCTTTAGAGTTCCCCAGAAGTGCTATCTGGGGTGCCACATATGCTACCGGAATTTGGGGTGCCATATGATATCGCTGTATGCTTATTAATAAATCCCCAATATTAATAAGCATGAGAGGGTTCTTGTCTAATCTTTAGAGAAGAATTCTAAATACCGGCTCAGATAAACAAGGCAGCATGGTACATTTTAGGCTTTTATTTAGTGCGAAAGGTGCCTAGGAAAATGAGGGCTTTAGTTCAGTTTAAAGGGAAGGGAAAGTCTGGAAACTAAGGTAGTGTCCATACCAAGCAGAGAGCAGGCCAAAAGCCACGTGCAGCAAGCGCCTTGAGCAGCTATCCACCGCTTATCACTGGCAGTAAAGCAGAGGCAGAGAGCCTTTTGGGACGCTCCTTGCCTTTTTATATATTTTCCACAGGGGAGTGGCTTGTGGGCAGGTGGGCGCTCAGGTATGGTCAGGTAGAGCCTGATGTCACATGGGGGCACGGTGAGGGTATCAGGTAGGATGTGAGGTCACACAGGGGCATGGTGAAGGTATCAGGTAGGGCGTGAGGTCACACAAGGGCGTGGCAAAGGCATGGTCTTCCAGCTCACAAACCTAATCAATTTTAGCCTGTATGCCTGCCTACTTCACTTTGAGGGGAATTGTATTAAGGAAACTCTTATGCATCAGAAATTTTTTTCTTTTAATGTAAAAATTGAAAAGTGTAATCTATGTGTTATTTTTAAACATTATTAAATATTTAGCGATTTCATAATCTTACATTTTTTGTCACTGTTGTTGCTTTCAGGTAAACTCTGATATTTTTGATTAATGCAAAGTGACAACAAATCCTTAATCCATTCTTTGTTTGATTTGTGTTCATTGAATAAAATGCTTTCTAAGACATAAAAGGCTTTACATGTATTTGTTTATTTTGGTTGTTAAACGCATTTCATTTTAGAAGTGATTGTGTATTGATCAGACTATAGTAAAGTATGCCGTATAACAAACTAACTCCTACATCTCAGTGGTCTAACGTAGCAGGTTTAGTCCTTACTCACATTCTATGTTTTATTTGCATCTGTAGGGGACTGTCTTCAAGCAGTCTCTCAAGTACCTAGACTGACAGTGACGCTGATACCTTTATAACCATGCCATCTGGAACATGGGGCTTCCAGGGTTGCTACAGCAGGAGCAGGGGGAGATGTCATCACACAGCAGCTCTTGAATGCTTGGCCTTGGAAGTGACACTCATGGAATTTAGTCAGCAAAGGGTTTTGTTTTTTCTATCACAATGTCTTTTTGAAGTTAAGATATTTAAAATCGTGACTTTCACTTAAGTCAGAACCTTCTGGTTGAATCGTCTTTAATTATGGCATGCGTCATTCACCTTTTCTTAGGCAATCTCCAGTTTTGTAAGGTTTTTCTATCAGCGTTTTCTTTGAGAGAGGGAGATTCAGCGTGCTTCCCTCTGCTGGTTCACATCCCAGATGCGCACAATGGAATGCTGTTCAGGTCTCCCATACGGGTGGCAGGACCACAATTACTTGAGTCATCACACCGCTTCCTAGGGTCTGTGTTAGCAGGAAGCTGGAGTCAGGAGCCAGAGCTTGGAATCAAACCCAGGTACTCCAACTTGGGACATGGCCATCTTAGCTGCTAGGCTCAACACCAGCTCCCATACCTGTCAATATTTCTAGTTGGAGACAGAAAGCTCAAATCTAGCTTTTTTCCAGTTGGGAAAGGAATTGTTAAGGGAGCTTAGCAGGTGCAGTTAATACTGGAAAGGCTCGAGGAAGAGATTCTAGGTGGAGCCACCGCCAATCCCATAACCACACCTTTTTTCCCACAGGGAAGCTGCTGCTCCCACTGCTGACCCCAGAACCATGACACAGAGAGCACCTGTGCCAGCAGAGTGGATGTCTGGACCCTGCCTGTTCCTCAGGTACAACTGAGAGCTAACAACTAAGTTGGAGGACCTAACCCCTTACTCTAGAGGCTGGAAAGATTAGGATATGTTAAATTTTAGAATTTACTTTGGGATGACAGCTAATAAACTAGCAAAATGTAGGGTTGTTTTCAAAAGATTTGTGTGTGACACAAATAACAGATGTTCATTATATTTTCTTTTATAGAACTTGTTTACTTGGATGTAAAGAATTTCTTTGTTATGGAAGTAATACGATTAGCGATGAGAAAGAAGTGCTTAAATTGATATCACTCTAGCAGTTATTGTCATTATTATGGTATATTTCCTTTTTCTGTGCAGAATTCTTTCATATAAAATCATATGACAATGACCATCAGTTTTCTAGTGAAATATTAGCATACAAACATTTTCTACATGTTGTTACATGATAGTCAAAGTCATGAATTTTCGTGGCTGTGCAATACTGTGACAGTGGGAAGGGTTACTATGTAAATATGTTGTGATGCAAGCTGATGGATATGACTTTTCTGATTATAGTTGTGAGTTATCATTGCTTTATATTGCAATCAAACTAACATCTTACGGTTACCTTATTTCCCAGTTTTTATCAAGATAAAGGACCTTCTAAATATATAGTCCAACACTGAATGTAGACAGGGAAAGGAACATGAAAATTTCAAGCAATTGCTTTGTAAGTACAAGAACCTTATTTTTCAGAGTCCACTCATATGAGATACCCAGAGAAGTGAAATTCATGGAGACAGAGTGTAGAATGGTGGTTATCTGGAGCTTGGGAGTGGGGGAGTGGGGAGGGAAGTAGGAATGGGCAGTTACTGTTTAGCAGGTAGAGAGTTTCCGTGGCGGAAGATGAAAACTTCTGGAGGTGGATAATAGTGATGATAGCACAACATTGTAAATGTCCTTAATGTCACAGAATTGTTCAATTAAAAACATTTCAATGTTAAACTTTATATTTTATATATTTTACCATAATTAAAATTTTAAAAAATAAAAAATATATATGCAGAAAATAAACTAATGAAAGGCTTAAAACTCTTTCATTCTTTTGAAAAAGAACTTTCAGTATGTATCATCCATGCAGACAGTCTGTCTTCCTTTATATAATCTCAGGTCATTTTTTAAAATTCCAGATAACATTTCCATTGTTCATTCACCTATGTCATCAAAAACCTAGCATAGTCTCTAACCACCATAGAGAGAAAAATTCAATTTTTGTCAAACTGCCAAAATAGAAAAAGAAAAAAATCATGCACACTATAGCCTGAAAAAAAATCCATTCATTTGAGACATATACAATGGTAATTCACCATGTCAAAGAACTCTGCCAGGCCATGTGTGAACACCAAGATGTATAACATATGATTCTGATACCGTCCTGCTTATTAATATTTTCTTTTTTTTTTTTTTATTTTTGACAGGCAGAGTGGACAGTGAGAGAGAGAGACAGAGAGAAAGGTCTTCCTTTTGCCGTTGGTTCACCCTCCAATGGCCGCCGCGGATGGCGTGCTGCGGCCGGCGCACCGCGTTCGTCCGATGGCAGGAGCCAGGTGCTAGGTGCTTTTCCTGGTCTCCCCATGGGGTGCAGGGCCCAAGCACCTGGGCCATCCTCCACTGCACTCCTGGGCCACAGCAGAGGGCTGGCCTGGAAGAGGGGCAACCGGGACAGAATCCGGTGCCCCGACCGGGACTAGAACCCGGTGTGCCGGCGCCGCAAGGCGGAGGATTAGCCTGTTGAGCCACGGCGCCAGCTTGCTTATTAATATTTTCCAACATTAATAAGCCTGTGGGCTCTTGCCACATATTCAGAAAATAATTCTGAACACTGGCTCAAATAGACCAGACAATTTGGAAAGTTTTTAAGGATCATATTCAGTGAGAGAAATGTGCAGGGGAGTGAGGGCTTTATTTAGGCGAGAAAGAGAAGTCTAGAAGCTAAGCTGGGTCCATACCAGGCAGAGCCAGGAGCCACGTGGAGCAAGTGTGCAGGCAGGAAAACAGGGAGCCACGTGCCCTGAAGGCATGGGGCAACAAGGGCAACAAAAAAAGGAGGGGTCCTCTGGGGTCCAGGCCTTTTATTCACTCCCAAAGGGGAGTGGTTATGTAGTCTGACTGGCAGGTGGGCATACAGGTGGAGTCAGGTGATCATACAGGGAGCGTGCTGAAGGTGTGGTCTTCCAGCTCACAAACCTAATCAATTTTATCCTATCTGCCTGCCTACATCAATTCTGCTAAGGAGATATTTACAAACTCTCATCGAGATTTTTTTTTAAGCAGCAGCGTGTTGCCTGCCTTTTGAATTTTATTGAAAGACACTAGAAGGACATTGGATTTAGTCAGGAGAGTTGACCTTTTTTTCACAATTATTTGGATAAGTTACCCAAACTCTCTGGCCTCCGTTTCCTCGTCTGGAAGAAGAGGTTCCTAGACTAAGAGCTCAAGATTTCCCATCTTTAACACCCTGAAAATACATGGAACACTCCACAGGCTGGCTGTCAGGAGGCCTTTGCCAACGGATTTAATTAAAAGACAGTAGTTGCTATTTTTGAGAGCCTCGTGGACTCAAAGCCAGGCCCCGAACAAGACAGCCCCAAATGCACGCTCATTTCACCCTCTTAGCAACCCAGTGAGGGAGGTGTCCTTTTGCTTCACGGAGGAGGAAACCGAGTTTCAAGGGCTGAGGAACCTGCTGGAGGCTTACCAGCGGCAAGTGGCAGAGCCAGTTTTTCAACCCAGGTCTTCTGACCCCAGAGGCCTGTGCTTACCATCACAACCTGTTTCGTAGACTTCTGTCTGGACTTAATTACTATGGATTATCCTCTTATTGTAATAATCATATCTTATCTGAACTAATTTCTCATATACTGGTCATTACTTTTGGGTGTGGTTGAACCCAGCAAAATCATATAGAGGAGATGATTTTCCAAATAATTCATGTTAAAAAATTTCTAGAGTTCTTTAAAAATTCATTTTTTTTTAATTTGGAAGGCAGCATGACTGAGAGACAGACAGTAAGGGCGAAACACCAAGAGTTGCAGTCTGTTTGTTCACTTCCCAGATGTCCACACTGGCCCTGGGAGGCGGCCTGAAACCCATACTGGGACCTGAATCCAAATCTCCCGTGAGGGTTTAGGAACCCAGCTACTTGACCACTGCCTTGCAGGGTCTGCACCACCAGGAAGCCGTAGTCAGGAGCTGGAGGTGGGCCTGAACACAGCACCACTGGATGGGATGCTGGCACCTTACCTGGCTTCTTGGCTACCAGGCCAAATGCTCACCAAATGCCCCCCCCCCAATACTTTCAAGTACATTATTTGAATATTTTAAGCAAACCTTCCTTTTTAGGAGGGGGTGTGATTCTAAGCTACTAGTAAAACTCTTGCCTCAAAAGAAAGCTGGCATTATTTAAATCTATATTTATTATATAAAAGATGCTATACATAAATAAAATAGATAATAAATAAGTAGATTTTTTATGCATAAGTCATTTCATTTATACACTGTTCTGTCCCAAATATCTTTCAGAAACGAGGTAAAGAGCTTTCCCTCCTGAATCCTTAGCTGCTCAAGAATATTCCAAAGTTTGAGTCTCAGTCATTATCAGATGAATCCTAATGTAGTTCTTTTCTTTCTAAATTGCTTTTAAAGGATATCCACTTCTAAATCATTATTATTAAGCATGCAACTAGTACATGAAGCTTGCAAAGCTTTTACAAGTATTATCTAATAAATTCTTCCAACAGCTTCTGGGGAGACCAACATTTTCCAAGGGGACACAGATTTACTTTATTTAATTTACTTGGCCAGATAGACACAGTGACTTTTTGCATGCATAGTCGTGGAAGAATCAAAGCTGTCTTGGGTTATGGGGACAGAAACTCTGCTCCTTGAAGGACATTTAATAGATGCAGTGGTCCTATAACCACAGAATAGCCCACTTCACCTTGTAAATGAGCCAGGGATGGAGGTGACTTGAAACCGAACTAGATTTCCCTATTTACTACCCAGAATTGATTTCACTGGTTTTCCACTTATTCTTCTTCAAGTGTTTGCCATTCATTTAATTGGTAAAAGGCTGTGTTAATTCTTCATTCTTATCTTTAATTTTAGCACTGCTTGAAAACTGAGACACAATGCTATCTCAAGCGAGTAGGCTTCCCTTCTGTTTTAGCTTGCTGCTTTAGATTCCTTACTAATATGAGGGTTGATGCGAAATAGGAAATACGAGAGAAGCTGCAGCTCTCCCCATCAACAGATGCCCTCTGTGTCTGACTTCTAGCCAGATTCACCTGAGCATAGGTCCCTGTTATTAAATCAGTATTTTCTGATTCATTTTCCTGTTCAATCTTGGCAATGGAAGCGTCTGTCTTTTAACCTTTCTGATGACTAAGCTGAATGTTTCTTTGGTTTGGATGAATAATTATATAGTTAAGAGAAGATGGTAAATCTTTGCTATATGGCTAATAAATAAGACCATGCTATTTTATATTTGAATTGGGTTTGGAGTTAATTAGCAGACTCTCCATCATCATATTTCAAGTGAAATATTAGCTGTATTTAAAATTTTATGTTGGGCCATATGATAATTTGACAATAATTTTGAATAGCTACAAAGGAAATGAAACACCAGCAGAATCTATTGAAGAAAGCTGTGTCATCCTGTACATTTATAATCAGAAAGTTAAAACTCCAGTAATAGAAGCATTAATACCTTTTATTAGGTAAAATATGATCAACAGTCTTAGATTGACATATTGGTGATTTTTAGATGTTGTTAATTTTTCTGAAGTATAAACTTGTAAAGTTTAGAAGAAAAATTATTTCATTATTTGACAAATACTGTCAGTTCCCCTTGCAACTGATTTTTCTCTGAACTGTCCTTTAAGGATGTCTTCTTAAAGTTAATTATGAATATATTTTGTTTGGTTAGTTTAACCAAACTTTGAATTAAATTACCTCTTTCAACATATTGATGGAAGGCCAGGTTGCTTGGGGAAATCCAGATTAAGTGGAACTAAATTTATACAGCTGAGAAATATAACCTACAGATACACAAACCATACATAAACACGAGTTCAAGCCTTTCTGTTCGACAGCTCTATCATGATGGGCATTAGTGTTTATTGCACTAATTGGGAAAAGAATTGAGTTAGTAAAAATGATGTTTCAGCCTCCAGCTTAGTCAGGTGACTCATTTTTTGGCAGAGGAAACGAGGCTGTCCATATGAAGTAGCCACTGGACTGGGGACCTAGAATGACTGGGTCCACATCCTTCACTGTTGACGAAGAGTCACTTAATCTGTGCATCAGATCCCTCCTTAAAGTGCTGGAAAGATATTTTTAGACTTGGATGGATAGTGAAGAATTTTTAATCAAGTGCTTATAAAATGCTTTGAAGTTTACAGATCCTGAATGTTATTAGACTACAATATTTAAGATAGGTAGGACATTTAAAAGCTGCTTTCCCATCATTGTCATGTCTGAATGGATTTCTTGGGATTGGGAAATGTACTTAGCTAAATATAGAGCCTTGTTGCTGGCATCCAGAGGAAAACTGCTATGTTGGACTCACTATGCAATAGGAAGTCTGTCTCTAACACAGCTTTGATGTAGATTTACATATCCTACTGGACTTTACTGATTTAGACTGGAGATGTCATCATTTTAACTTCAAGTCATTTATTTTAATATTACTTTGGTCCCATTCAGTCCTTGAGGGCAGGGAGATACTTGCTTGAACCCAATCACAGAAGCAAAAACAGTTTTGTTATATATTGGTTTGGTCATGGCTCTTTCAAGCTGACCTGAGTACATGTATTTTATCATTTTCCCCAACAGGTAACAGGACTGGGAATAACTTTTCCTCTCTAAACCACCGTTACAAAGATGCTTTAATTAGTAGCCCACAGAGAATTTCCAAAGTAAAACAAAGAACAAATACAAATCCTCAAAATCTCAACTATTATCAGGCAATTAAATTATATGATCAGGCGTGTGCATTTGGCCTAATGATTGAGACACCTGCATCCTATATAGAGTTCCTGAGTTTGATCCCTGGCTTGTTCTCCATTCTAGCTTTCTGCTAAGAAGCACCCTGAGAGGTAGCAAGTGATGTTTCTAGTAGTTGAGTCCCTGTCATTCTTGTGGGAGACCTGGATTAGGTTTCTGGCTCGTGGCTTCAAACCAGTCTAGCTTTGCCTGTTGCAGGCATTTGGGGGAGTGAACAAGTAATTGGAAGCTTTCTCTGTCTCTGTCTCTTCTATCCTGTGTCTGTCTCTCTCTGCCTCTTGATGAACAACAAAAATTGTATTATCATTAAAGTCCCTTCTAGCAATAGGTCCAAAGTGCTGTAATTTACCTGCTGGCAGTTTCTACAGTGGAACCACCAGGCTGTTTTGCACAAATGCATGCCAAAGTGCAACGGTGTGTGCGAGGAGAGCTGTTGGGCCCTGAGACACAAACCATGCAGCTGCTCACAATAACAGACCACAGGAGCACCTAGCAGCAGGGAGGAAGCCTGCAGATCTAGGCCAGGGTGACTCTTGTGAGGCACCTGGGGCTAAAAGAAGTGCTCACTGCAGGGAGCAAGTTGAGAGCCAGGACATCTTAAACTTTGTACCCCAGTGGCTCCAGTCCTGGAAAGAGATCTCAACAAGGTTTATGCCATAAACCAGCCACAATCAAGGAAGGGAATTTGAGCTGGAAAAGCCAGTCAAATCACGCAGAGAGCTCTGAGGCAAAGGTCCTTGTGTTTATTTGTGGTCAGCCTCTGACTCAGAGTGCTAAGTTCTAGCAGTTTCACTGCAGCTCGCCTCCCACCCTTCCAGAGCACCCGAAAAAGGAAGGGACACTTCTTGGGGTCAATATGGAGACAGCAGAGAAGAAATAAGGTGGCAGAAGGGAAGCAAGTCAGTGAATTCTGTAGATAGGTTTGAACATGGGGTTCCTAGGTACATATGCCCTACACTAGGCTGGGCGTGAGTCCTTGAAAGAGTCCTCCCTGCCCGATGCTTTAAACCCTGCCTGTTCTGTGTGGAACCTTTCACCCTTTTCTAGCTACTGCTTGCCTTTGCACAGATCCAGGGTAGCCATACTTGGCTACAAAAAATAAATAAATTTAACAAACTTATTTAACAAAAATAAATTTTTACAAATAAAAAATTAATTAATTTGAATGCAGAGAGAAACACCACAAATACTCCGATTGAAAGAGAGAGAGAGAGAGATCTCCCATCTGCTGGTTTACTCTCAAATGCCTGCAGCAGCCAGGGCTGGGCAAGGCTGGAGTCTAGAGCTTAGAACTCCATGCCGTCTCCAGTGTGGGTGGCAGGAACCCAGGTACTTGAGCCGTCACCTGCTGCCTCCCAGGGTGCACATTAGCAGGAAGCTAATTGGGTGTGGAGTCAGCACTGAAATGCAGGTACTGCAATGTAAGATGTGGATATCTCAACTGCTAAGCCAATCATCCACCCCTAGACTTGTGTTTTCAGTCCACAAAACCAAACTTAAAAATCTTTAACTGAACTTAAATTTCTATTTCAAGCTTCTATTTTATCTGACAGCAGAAATGTAGTTCATTAGACTGCAGATAAACTTTTTGTTTTCCCCACATCATTCTGGTAAACTTCCTGGGTTCAGAATTTGCTTTTTATCGTCTCTCTCCTCACGTGGCATCTAAATTCCCGGAAATGTGTGGTGACGCTGACTGCCAGCACCCCTCCAGGCTGGCATTCCCTAGTGATGTGCACATTCCCATCATCTCCAGTCATCAGTCCCAGGCCCTGGCAGCTTCCTCACCTTGACTGTGACCTCTCTCCCTGAGCCACGTCCTTGGCCCTCTTGGGAACATGAGGAACTGTTGGATGTTCTCCATGCCACTCTGGAGGATTTCATGGGCGGCTCTCTCAGACACACTTCTCTTTTCCATCTCCCCTGGTCCCAAGGGAGAAGTGAGAAGTGAGACAGTAGGCCCCTCTGCTCTTGGACCCCCAATCTAATCTGAGGATTCTCCTAGGCCTGGTGACTCCCACCTCAGCTGCCCTTCCTTGGGGTCTCAGCTACATCTTCTAGTCATTCTGTCTCCCCCTCTCATTTGACCTCTCCCTCATCAGCTTGGAAAATTTTCTAATAGTACAGACCATCAATCCAGTAGCCACTAGTCATGTGTGGCTATTGTTCCTTTGAAATATGGTTAGTTCACATTGAGTTGTACTGAAAGTGAGAATGCACACAACTGCAAGTCTTACTATAAAGAATGGATTGTAAAACAGACATAATTTTAGTATAGGAGTGAGTGTTTCTTGTAGCAGTTAGGTTGGCCTTTTGGTTGCTTGCATCCCATAAAAAAGAGTGCCTCAGTTTGAGTCCTAGCTCTGCCTTCAGTTCCAGCTATTTGCCAATGTGCAACCTGGGAAGCAGATAGGGAGGGTTCAAGTACTTGGTCCCTGCTACCCACTGGGAGACCCAGTCTCCTGGCTTCACCCTTTCCCAGACCCAGCTGCTGTAGGCTTTAGGGGTATGAACCAGCAGATGGGAAAATCTCTCTTTATCTGTCTTTCTCTCTCTGTGTCTCTGCCTTTCAAATAAAAAAAAGTTCATAGAAAAGTGGAATTAAAAGATAAGTTTATTTTAAAAAATTTAATATAGCTTACATGTCCAAAAATATTTAGGAAATGTTGAATGAAGTATAGTATCAAAATTAATTTCACTTATTTATTTTTACTTTTTACAAACATGACTACTATAAAAACTCTAATGGAACTGTATTCCTTTTGGAAAAGCTGACCTAACAAATTTAGGAAGTGTTAGTGACTGAGTTGTGTCCTGTTAAATTCATTTGTTGGCGTCCTAACCCCCAGAGTGACTGCACTTGGAACTGGGACTGGTAAGGAGGCGATTAAGGTTAGCTGGGGTTATAAGGATGGGATCCTAATCCAGTAAGACTGGTGTCCTCATAGTAAGAGGAAGAGATAGCAGGAGCTTGTACACAGGGGAAAAGCCATGTGGGACACAGCAAGAACACATCTGTCTGCAAGCCAGGAAGAGAGGCCTCACCACAAAACAACCTCACCAGCACCTTGATCTTGAACTCCCAGGCTTCAGAACTGTGGGGAAACAAATTTCTGTTGTTTAGGCCACCTGGTGTTTGGTATTCTGTCCTGGCAGTCCTACCAGATGAATACAGAAAGGAAAATTCATTCCAATATTATGCATTCTTCCAAGATCAAAACGCTTATGCATTAATTTTAGCTTTGATCCTCAACAAACTATTATCTTAATCTATTGTCTGTGCCAGGAGTTTTTTCAAAATTCTATTTTGAAACTCAAAACCTAAGTGCAAATTGGCAGTTCTCTGTTGTCTGTCGTGACCTTCTTTTACCAAGGCTATAGAAGCAGCTGTCCTCTGAGCCTGGAATTGAGGGAAAGATCACAGAGCAAGAGGGAGATATAGAGAATGAAAAATACACTGGTTATCATCAAAATATCAGTCTGCTGTTGCAGTTACATTTTTTCTTTCTTCATTCTACCAAAACTGGAGGGAATCTGATTTCATTTATTTTGCCATTCATTAACTTGTTCCCTATTATTGCCTGCAGATGGATTTTGTATACTTTAGTGGAAGTTGCTTTCAGGCAGCATTGGCATTAAAAACTTCAGGTCTTTCATTTCATAATGAGAGATATTGTTCTTTGTTGAATAAATAGAAGGTATCATAGACACTGGGTGTTAGTGGTAGAGAGATGGTTGAGGATACTAAAGTTCTGCTGTCTGTGTCTCTACAGTTCAGGAAACTTTGTTAGCTAAGGGAGAGATGTCGGTGCCCACCTCAGCACAGGTCCTACTTTGCCAGAAAAGAAACCCCGCAATTTCTCATGTAGTTCATCTGGCGCACACAAGGTCAGTCTTGGTGTCAACCAAGACAGTGTACCAGGGGAGAGCAGAAGGCCAGAAGAGGCTTTCCCTTGAAGGCACGCGGTGGCTTCTCCCACCTTTTGTACTCCTCTGATTCACCAGGCACAGTTGGGTCTTACAGCCGATCTTGCTGCACTATGAATGTCTGGTTACTTCTCTGTGAATCCCCAGAGGGCAGGGAAGTATAACTGTCATCCCCAAATATTGCTCTGCACAATGCTTGCATATACGTAGTGGGTGATTGATAAGTTTTTGAAATGTTAGAAAATGAATGCACAAATCCAACACATTCTGCCCTCAGATCCTCACTTCAGGCTCTCTCACCACTCACCTCCATTGGCCTGGACCCAGCTCAGACACCCTCCTCTAGTCCCTTTAATTGGAGCCAATCTTTCCTCTTCTTTATAAAAAACTATCAACATAGATACAGTTCTGTGTGAGAATACGTGTGTGTGCATAATACATACACAAATGAAGTGTCATTTAGGTTAATATATAAACATATGTATGTATGTAATCTAAATGATTTTATGCTGCTGTATGCAATTGCGCAATTTCCTTCTTTTCACTTAACCTGATACCTGTGTGTGACTATGCATGTTTATCCCACTTGTTTATTCTCCTTTCTAAGATTTATTTTATTTAGAGTTTGGTGCTGTGGTATAGCAGGTAAAGCCACCTGAGTTGCTGGTATCCCTTATGGGCACAAGTTAGAGTTCTGGCTGCTCCACTTCTGATCCCTGCTGGTGTGCCTGGGAGAGCAGCAAAATGGCCCAAGTCCTTGCTCCCTTGCACCCACATGGGAGACCTGGACCAGCTCCAGCTGTAGCAATCATTTGGGGAGTGAACCAGTGGATGGAAGATCTCTCTCTCTCCCTCTCTCCCTCTCTCCCTCTCCCTCTGAAACTCTAACTTTCAAACCACTGATTCACCCCCCAGATGGCCGCAACAGTCAAGGCCCCAGCTTTTTTTGGTTATACATAGCCAAGAAAAGAACATCCATCCTATCTGTGCTTCTTTAGACATGTTCAAAACAATTTTTTTAATGATAGAGCCTTAGAGCATGAGTTACTGGGTTAAAAGGTAAAGGTACATGTAGGTGTAGGGAACAATCCTAAGGAAGGGACTTTCTTGGACATTAGTCATACAATCTTTTCTTATTTGTAAGCCAAAGGACTTTGCAAGACTGTACTAAGACAGGAGGCACAGCAAGACCTAGATAGTTTCAGATCAAGGGGGATCGTTTGTGTAAGCTATGTGACCGTAGGATAGATGACGAGGTCCTTCAGCATCTCTGGCAATCTTCTCCCACTTCTCAGCAGCATGGACACTATCCTTTCAAGTTCTTTCCCATGCACTTGCGTTATGTCTCAAGGGCTTTTTTTATGCCTGCTGCTTTGCAATATCCCTGCAGTGAATAGTATCTTCTATACTCTAAATGAGGAAGGAAATGTTATTAGGTGTCATTGTCATTGCTGTTTATCATTTTGTTCACAAGGGGGAGGTGGATCATTTCAAAAGAAGCAGTGAGCAGGTGATGTCAAGGGGACAGATCTCTAGACTTCTGTCTGCTCCGTGGATGCAGTTCACTGGTCAACAAGGACACTCCACATCTGGGTGCTGATGAACCAGAGGGTACAATATGTGAAGGTTATCTTGAGAAGGTAAAAAATGGACTTTCCTAAAAGACTTTTCTAATTGATACCTGCCTCTTTGAGGTCAAAACTCTTTCACTCATGATTTAAAGGAAGAAATGATTAATTACTAGGAATTTGGCAGCAAGATGGTCTATCTTGTAAGTATTGGCTCAAAATATCCAAAATAATAGGTTTAAATTTTAATCAATATATTTGCCAAACTGTACTCTGAAAAGTATGTATCAATTTGCACTCCCACTAATGATGAATGTGTCTAGCATATTATCAATCTTTTAAATTGTCATCTGATAGATAAAAGATGATCTCTCACTATTCTAATATGCATTTATCCGATAATCATGACATCCAGCATGTTTTTATACACTTTTTGGCCATTTGAATATTTTCTTCTGTGATCTGTCTTTAGTATGCTTTGTTAATTTTCGAATTGGTGTTATGCAATTTCTTCTTGTATGACTTCACTATAAATATAAAGTGTACATGACTGACTCTGTCATTAAATATTAATTTTCTTTTCTTTTTCTTTTAAGATTTTACTTACTTATTTGAGAGGCAGAGTTACAGACTGAGAGAGGGAGAGACAGAGAGAGAGGTCTTCCATCCACTGGTTCACTCCCCAAATGGATGCAATAGCCAGAGCTGGGCTGTTCCAAAGCCAGGAGCCAGGAGCTTTTCCTGGGTCTCCCACACAGGTGCAGGGGCCCAAGGATTTGGGCCATCATCCACTGCTTTCCCAGGCACATTAGCAGGGACCTGGATTGGAAGAGGAGCAGCTAGGACATGAACCGGTGCCTATATGGGATACTGGAACTGCAGGCAAAGGCTTAGCCCACCATGCCACATTGCTGGCCCCCAACATTTAATTATGTTTTAAATGTATTTTAGGGGCTGGTGCTATGGTGCATTGTGTTAAAGCCCCTGCCTGCAATGCTGGCATCCCATATGGGCACTGGTTTGAATCCTGGCTGCTCAACTTCTGATCCAGCTCCCTGCTAATGTGCCTGGGAAAGTAGCAGAGGATGGTCCAAGTCCTTGGGCACCTGCACCCACGTTGGAGACCTGGAAGAAGCTCCTGGCTTCAGAATGTTTCAGTTCTGGGTGTTGTGGCCATTTGGGGAGTGAACCAGCAGATGTAAGACTTCTCCTGTAACTCCATCTTTCAAATAAATAAAATACATTAAAGATAAGTAAATAAATGTATTTTAAAGATAATTTTTAAATGTAAGTGCATTCTATTAAAAATTCCAACAATTTTTAGTAATATGATGAACTAGGCCTTTAAGTAAAATACTTTCCAGTATGACATCCTTAAAAATGCAGCATTTAGGGGTCAGCACTGTGGTGTAGTGGTTTGGGGCAGCAGTGGGTACCAGTTTGAGTCCCAACTACTCCACTTCTGATTCAGCTCCTGGTTATTATGCATGAGAAACGAGCAGAAGATGGCCCAAGTGCTTGAACCCCTGCATTCATGGGGGAGACTGGAATAAGCTTCAGGCCCTGGGCTTTGGCCTGGCCCACCCCTAGCCAGTGCAGCCATTTGGAGAGTGAGCCAGTGGATGGAAGATCTCTCTAGGTGAGATTAGCATTGGAAACCGTGGACTCAGTAGATTGCTTTCCCCAGTGTGGGTGGGCATCATCAGATAGACACCTAGACATATGATAGCGAAATTTTAGACTACTAAGAACAATGAGACTATATTAGAAGTTTCTAGAGAGACAAAATTATCTAAAAAAGAACTATATTTAAATGAACAGATTTCTCAAGAGCAGTAAGGGAAGCCAGAAGGTGGTGGAATGATATATTTAATGTGCTGAGAGAAGATGAACTGTAGTGTTATATACAGGAAAATAACCTTTCAAATAGTAGATTAAAATAAAGTAATGGGCTTTTAAAAAGGATTTTTTCTAAGATTTATTTATTTATTACTTGAAAGGCAGAGTTTTATCATTTAAAAGGCAGAATTACAGAGATGCAGAGGCAGAGAGAGAGAGGTCTTCCATCTATTGGTTCAAATGTTGATTCCCCAAATGGCTGCAACCGAACCAAAGCCAGGAGCCTGGACCTTCTTCTGGGTCTCCCACATGGGTGCAGGTGCCCAAGGACTTGGGCCATCTTCTGCTGCTTTCTCAGGCCATAGCAGAGAACTAGATCAGAAGTGGAGCAGCCAGGACTCAAACCAGGGCCCATATAGGATGCTGGTGCTACAGGCGGTGGCTTGACTCACTATGCCACAGTGGTGGCCCTGAAATTTATTTATTTACTTGTAAGTTAGAGTTATAGAGAGAGGGAGAGACAGAGTCAGAGACACACACACACACACACACACACAGAGAGAGAGAGAGAGAGAGAGAGAGAGAGAGGGAGAGAGAGAGAAAGAGAAAGAGAGAGAGAGAGGGAGAGAGAGAGAGAGAGAGAGAAATCTCCCATCTGTTTGCATATTCCCTAGATGGCCACAATGGCCAGAGCTGGACTAGCCAAAGCCAGGAGCCAGGAATTTCATCTGAGTCTCTCATGTCATTGCAAAGGAGATGGGAGATGGATTGAAAGTGCAGCAGCTGGGGTATGAACCAGTGCCAATATGGAGTACCAGTGTTGCAGGCAGCTTTACCCACTATGCCATTTTTTTTTTTTTTACTAAAAACAATCAAGAGCCTTTATTAACAGTAAACTCTTATTCTAAGATCTATAGAATGTGCTTCTGGATGATGGATAACAAATCAAGGGGAAAATCTGACTGTAAGAAGGAATATCAGCAAAGACACGATAAACTGGGTAAATCTAAGCAAGAACTTACCAATAAGAGGACGATGATCCTATTTATTTTATGGGCTAAATAAATCAAGCCATATATATCTGGACTACAATAGGATTCATAAAGAAAGAGTGATAAAACCCTCTAAGGTCCTATATTTTCCTAAAATGATAATACAGACAGTTCATTTCTTCAAATGGCTGCAATGGCTGGGACTGGACTAAGCCAAAGTCAAAAGCCAGGAGCCAGGAATTCAATCCAGGTCCCTCATGTGGGTGTCAGGAACCCAAATACTTGAGCTATCACCTTCTGCCTCCCAGAGTCTGCATTTGCAGGAAGCTGGAATAGGGAGCTGGGGTGAAGAATCAAGTCCATGCACTCTGCTATGGGATGCAGTTGTCTTAACCACTAGCCAAACATCAGCCCCTAATCTCCCTTCTGATTGACTCAGAGCCTACTAATGTGAGACCTTAATTATATCTTCAAAACTTCATTTGCTGGACTTCCTGCAAGATGGCAGCTAAATTAGATGCTTGGGTGATCATCCTCTACAGACACCAATTTGAGCGGCAGTTTTTGCACCATGTCACCTTCACAAGAGCTATAGAAACAGGAGAGAGACCACTTGGTTTTAGATAATAATAAGAAAAGACTCATTGAAGAAGGCAGGAAGGAAAGAGCTGCTTGTGTCACCCCTTCCCCAGCTCCAAGCAGCTCAGCGTGGACAGAGATGTTTTGCCTCCTCTAGGAAGATGGAATGAATTAAATCCAGACCTTAAACTTGAAGTTCAGTGCTAGACTTGCCGCAATAAAACTGGTGCTCAACAGGGCCCCTGGCCTCTGCCACCACATCCTTACCTGCAGACTGAGATTTAGATCCTCCTTAGAGGCTAAGGGATGACCTCCATCACCTGTCTCCCAACCTCCAGCAGACAGCAGCACAGGACTCCAACCCCTGGGGAGAAGAGCAGGAAAGGGAACAAAAGACTTTATCTTAGAGCTCAAAGCTGGACCTACAGTGTTGAGACCCAGTGTTTGATAAAACCCAAAGACTTCTATCCCTAGGCCTGTGCTTGCATATGGAATATTTGGGTGGCCCCAGCATTGGAGATCATGGTGTATTTCTGCTAGTCTTGTCACCAGAGGAAAGACCATGTGGGGTTCTTGTCTTCATTCAAGAAAGAATTCAGGAGTGAGACAGAGAGTGGAGGGATAAGGCTTTATTGGGGATAGGGCATCCATCAGAACAGAAGGGACAGAGAGAGCCCAATCGCTCGGACTGGGGAGAGTGAGTTTACATGGTTGAATGGAGAGTACACACCTAGGCAGGCCAGGTGGGTGGCTCAGCGGAGAGGCAGAGGACTGAGTACCCCACCCGTTTGGACTCCCTAGGGTTTTTTTTTTTTTTAAGATTTATTTATTTATTTGCAAGTCAGAGTTACACAGAGAGAGGAGAGGCAGAGAGAGAGAGAGTGAGAGAGAAGTCTTCCGTCCGATGGTTCACTCTCCAATTGGCCACAATGGCCGGAGCTGTGCTGTTCCAAAGCCAGGAGCCAGAAGCTTCTTCCAAGTCTCCCATGCAGGTGCAGGGCCCAAAGACTTGCTCCATCCTCCACTGCTTTACCAGGCTATAGCAAAGAGCTGGGTCAGAAGTGGAGCAGCCAGGTCTCCAACCAGCGCCTATATGGGATGCCAGTGCTTCAGGCCAGGGAGTTAACTGCTGTGCCCTAGGTTTTTAAAGGAGTTTGCTTACCCATCTTCCCCTCTCCTCCAGGACAAAGGATGGGAAGTCCTAGAGGAAGAGTTTGCTAGGCGAAAATTAGCAAATTCCTCCCCAGATTTGCTGGCACCTGGGCAGAGCAGAGAGGCTTCCCTTAGGGTGTCTGTGAAAGTTTTATTGCCCCATGTTATGAGGTCAGCTAACCCATTTGGTCCTGAGGAGAGAATTCTCCTGGGAGCTTTCTTCTGGGCAAGGGCTGGCCCCACCTGGGAGGTCATCAGGGTCTGGGCAGGACTTTGAAGAGCAAGATGCTGGGCTTCTGGAGCTTCTGCAGTAGGTGCTGGTCTTCAGGCCTGTCTCCACACACACATAGGCTCAATTAATTCTGACTTCCTACCTAACAGTCTCACATGGGCCTGTTGTGCGCTCCTGAGGTTGTACAGGGCCTAGTGATTGTGAGACCCAGGTGTGACTCAGCTTAATGCCAGCCTGAGTGGCCACGAGGCTGCCTGTATCACCCTTACCTGATCTTTGGGCAAACAACAAAGAACCACGGGGCTGTGTCTTAGGACTCAGAACCAGCCAGGCTGCTAAAAACTAACATTGGACAGACCCTAATGGTTCTGACCCAGTCCAGCGCTGGTGGACAGAGCCTCTGGACCTACCCCTGGTGCTAACAGGTCCTATGGCCTCAGTTGATCCAACTTATTTTCCACTCATCCTCATTTATTGCTGTTTGTACTGACCTTGGGCTGTGTGTCCATCTCAGTAGCATGTAGACTATAGCTATGTGGACTTTGGTCCTGCTCCCATGCTGTGCTGTGCTGGATGGGCTATGGACTCTGAGCATGATCTAGCATTGCAGTATTAGTGGCTACATGACTGGGTGCCCAGGGCCTGCCTTGGCCCCAGGGAGGCTTATAACAACAAACTACCCCTTCTTGGATACCTCCCCGGTTCATTCTGAATGGCACACCATCTGTGGATCGGGAATGAATCTGAGGATGTCACTGAGGCAGTGATGGTGCCTGGGGCAGTGGACTCGCAGCAAATCTCAACTTAAGGTGCCATCTAGTGCTGGGGTAGCAGAAGTGGCCATCAAGAGAAAACAAGTGAATGACTTAGAATTTCCGGAAGAATAACCACAAACAAAGCCAGATTGCAACAACTAGGGAAAAATAAAAACATGATCCTTCAATTCATAGAGGACATCTTATGCCAACAAGCATGAAGAACTCTCAGGGAACTATGGGCTGACCTATTGAACAAAATAAAGCACCAGAAACCAACTCTCTTGGATCTGACATTGGAAGATGCTTAGATCAAGATTTAAAATAGCAATTTTAAAGAAACTAAATGAACTTCAAGAAAACACAGAGAAAGAATTTAATACTCTAATTTGTCCACAGACTTGACAGAGAATAATTTTAAAAATCAATCGAAGACTGGGCATTTAGGCTAATGATTAAGACATTGTCATCCATTTTAGAGTACTTGGGTTCAATTCCGAACTCTGATCCTAGCTTCTTGCTAATGCAGATTCTGGGAGGCAGCAGTGATAGCTGAAGTAATTGGGTTCTTGACACCCACAAGGGAGACCTAGGTTCCCAGCTCCTTGCTCCAGCCCTGCCCAGTATAGACATTTTGGGAGTGAACTGGGTGGGGTGAAGGTGGGGGTGTCTCTCCCTGTCTCACTATTTCTCAACTAAATAAATAGAAAAAAATTTAAATTGTACAGAAATATTTCAAATGAGGCCTACATGAAGAGAAATTAAAAGTGATAGAAAGCATCAGTAGCAGAAAAGATCAAACAATAAACCATCAGCTCTCAGATAGGCTATTTGAAAACATATAATTGCAGAAGAAGAAAAAGGGAATCATGCAGAATGAGGAAAACTTACAGGGACTTTGGGACAGCCTATAAGAAGAAAATATCCCAAGTTGTTAGCGTTCAGGAGAGACTTAGGGATGCCAAAGGGGGTAGAAGCATCTTCAAAGGATGGTAACAGAAAACTTCCCACACCTAGATAGATACGCCACCGTCCAGGAACAGGAAGGTCAGTAGGTCTCCAGTCAGATTAAACCCAACCAACTCTGTTTCAAGACATATTTTCACCAGTATCTACAAGGACGAAGATACAAAGTAGATTCTGAAAAATGCTGGAAGAAAATGAAACAAATACAAACTTTTCAGAAACCTCATAGGCCAGCAAAAAGTGGATGAGCCTCTCACATTCCCAAAAGAGAACAATCCTAGCCAGGAGTACTGTACCCAGCAAAGCCAGCCTTGGAGGTGGAGGAGAGAGAGACATCCTCAAGTAAACAAAGCTGAGGGAACTTGTCATTACCAGACCTGTCTTACGGGAAATGCTAGAGGGAGTTCCTCAAACTCAGTATCAGAAGGAAAGATAAGCTAATCAGAAAGAAAATATTGGGAGAAAGAAACTCACTGGTAAGGGTAAATATATACACAGTTTCAGAATTCTATACTTTACTAAACATGATACATAAACTATTCACACTTTAAAAAGTTTAATTTATTTGAAAAGTAGGCTGGGGGCAGTGTTGTTGACACAGCAGGTTAAACTATGGCCTGTGATGCTGGGATTTTATATAAGAGCACCAGTTGGAGATCCGGCTGCTCTGCTTCTGATCCAGCTCCCTGTTAATGCTCCTGGGAATGCAGTGGAAAATGGCCCAAGTACTTGGGTCCCTGCGAGTACATAGGAGACCAAGATGGAGTTCCTGGTTCCTGAGTTTGAGAGCTTGTTTGGAGGTTCTAGCAGGAGAGCATGGCTGCTTGTATACCCTTGACCGAAGACTGGTCCTCTAGTGGGGAAGGTTGTCCTCTTCTTTGACCAAGAGCACAGCTTTGAGAGGGATGCACGTGGAGCGGTGAGGGAAGAAGGAGACACCTGCCCAGCCGGCCAGGTCAGCCCAATCAACCCTGGCAATCAAAGGGGTGACAGATGTCACAGCCAGATCGCCCTCACATCTGTGGCTCCTGACTTTGGCTTGGATCAGTTCTGGCTGTTGTGGCCATTTTAGGAAATGAACCAGCAGATGGAAGATCTTTCTCTCTCAATTGCTCTGCTTTTCAAATTTAAAAAAATCTTTTTTTTTTTTTTTAAAGAAAGGTAGTGGGGCCAGCATTGTGGCATAGTGGGTAAAGCTGCTGCTTGCAATAATAGCATCCCATGTGGGTGCCAGTTAGAGTCCCAGCTGCTCCACTTCTGATCCAGGAAAGCAGCAGAGGATGGCCCAAGTGCTTGGGCCCCTGCACCCTCATTGAAGACCTGGAAGGAGCTCCTGGCTCCTGGCTCCTGGATTCAGATCGGTCCAACTCTGGCCACTGTGGCCATCTGGGGAGTGAACCAGTAGATGGAAGACCTCTCTCTCTATCTCTGCCTCTGTCTCTCTCTCTGTACCCCTGATTTTTGAATAAAATAAATGTCTTTCTTTTTCTTTTTTCTATTTTTTTAAAAAGGGACCTAAATGTGTGAGTCATGAAACTTTGAAACTACCTGAAGAAAACATAGGAGAAATGTTTCAGGACAGTGGGATGGGCAAGGATTTTTTGGATCAGACCCCAGAAGCATAGGAAACAAAAACAAAGTAGACAAATGGGATCTTATCAAACTAAAGAGCTTCTACACAGTGAAGAAATCAATCAACAGAGTAAAGAATCAACCTACAGAAAGGGAGAAAATATTTTCATGTCATAGATCCAACAAGGGTTAATAACCAGACTATATGAGGAACTCAAGCAACTCAACAGCAAACAAACAATCCAACCAAACATTTGCAGTAGTCCTAAAGAAGTATTTCTTTCTTTTCTTTTTTTTTTTTTTGACAGGCAGAGTGGACAGTGAGAGAGAGACAGAGAGAAAGGTCTTCCTTTTGCTATTGGTTCATCCTCCAATGGCTGCCGCGGCCAGCACACCTCGCTGATCCGAAGGTGGGAGCCACGTGCTTATCCTGGTCTCCCATGGGGTGCAGGGCTCAAGCACTTGGGCCATCCTTCACTGCACTCCCGGGCCACAGCAGAGAGCTGGCCTGGAAGAGGGGCAACTGGGACAGAATCCGGCACCCCAACCGGGACTAGAACCCAGTGTGCTGGCGCACAAGGTGGCAGATTAGCCTATTGAGCTGCGGCGCCAGCCACAAATATTTCTTAAGGCAAAAATATACTATAGTTGCATTAAAAATGCTTAATGTTACTAATATTTAGGGAACTGCAAACCAAAACCACAATAAGGTAGTTGTCTCACTTTAGAATGGCCATTACCAAAAGATAGCACTCAATGGCAAGGATGTGGAGAAAAGTGAACTCTTGCATACTGCTGATGGGAATGTGAATTAGTATAGCCATGGTAGAAATAATAAAGATAGAACCTCAAGATGATCCAGCAGTCCCACTATGGGGGATATAGCCAAGGGAAGTGAGAGCACTCTGTCATTGAGACATCTGCACTCCCACATTTATTGCAGCATCATTTATGGTAGCTAAGAAATGGAAGCAACCTAAATATCTGCCAGCTAATTGAATGGATAAAGAAAATGTGGTCCATATATACATTGGAATATGACTCAGTCATGACAATGATGAAATCTTACCATTTGCAACAATGTGGATGGAACTGGAGGTTATTATGTTAAGTAAAATAAGCCACGTACAGGAATACAAGTACCACAGGATCTCACTTATGTATGGAATATAAAGAAGCGTATGTGGGGGCCGGCTCTGTGGCGTGGTAGGCTAAGCCTCCACCTGCAGTGCCAATATCCCATATGGTGCTGCTTCATATCCGGCTGCTCCTCTTCCAATCCAGCTCTCTGCTTATGACCTGGAAAAGCAGCGAAAGATGGTCCAAGTGCTTGGGCCCTTGCACCTATGTGGGGGACCTGGAAGAAGCTCCTGGCTCCTGGCTTTGGATCAGCCCAGCTCTGGCTGTTGTGGCCATCTGCCTCTCAAGTAAATAAATGAAATAAAAAAAAAAAGTGTTTGTCATAGAATGTAGGAGTATAATGGTGGTTACCAGAATCCAGGAAGAGTAAGGAGGAGGGAGGTATAGGGAATGATTGATTATCAGGTACTAAGTTGTAGTTAGGAGTGAAAAGCTCTGGATATGTTTACTCTGATTGCACATTATGCAGAGTATACACGTACAGAAACATCACATGGCACCACATAAATATACACAATTTTATGTGCCAGTTAAAAGTAAAAATTTAAAAAGTCCTATGTTTTTGTCATCTAATTTAACCATGACAATAACATCTGTTATATGTGCAGTCCTATTTGCATTCAAAGGGAGGGAACTGCAAAGCAGGGGTGGGAATTTTGGGTAACTCAGAATTCTGCCTATCACAGTAACTATTGAAAAGTAGAATCAAATTGTATCGTTTCCAAACCCAGTAGAGGTCCCTTCGCCCCCCAAAAAAGACAATGGAAATGTTGTAGGCAGGCATATGAGGTAAAATTGGTTAAGTTTGTAAGCTGGAAGACCATGTCTTCACCATGTCCCCCCCTGGCCACACCTGTGCGCCCGCCTGCCAATCAGACTAATTAACCACGCCCCTTTATAAGTGGATTAAAGGCCTGGGACACAGTGGGCCCAGCCCTTTTGCTCTTTTTGGCCATCGCAGACCTTTGCTGCCTCCGCGCCTTCAGGGCTCGTGGCCTTCCTGTTCCATGCTTCCCGGCTTGCATGCTTCTCCACGTGGCTGGCCCCTGATGCTCACTATGAATCCAGACTTCCCTCTCTCTTTCAGATAGGGCCCTCACTCTCCTATGCATTTCTCTTACTGAACAAAGAGCTTCAAACTTAACCTGCTACCTGGTCTATTTGTGCCAGTATTCAGAATTCTTATCTGAATATGAGGCAAGAACCCACACAGCTTATTAATTTTAAATTATTAATAAGCCAATCAGTTACAGAAAGATTAGAAAAAAGGTAAGGGTAAAAATAGAAAATACTGAAAAATTGAAGAAATTTATAACATAATACAAAAAGATAGGTAAAATACATCATAAATCACAACCTTTGTTAAGAAACTATATTCCCCACATATGTCAAATTGAATTTTTAAAAAATGTTCAATTCTGTAATATTAACAAGAGACAGATCTAAAACCTAAGGGCAGGAGTGGGGATGTGGTGCAATGAGTTAAGTCTCTGTTTGACGTGCCTATATGTCATATCAGAGTGCCTGGTTCAAGTCCTCATTACTCTGCTCTGATCCAACTTCCTGTTATTGCACATCTGGGAGGCAACAAATGATGGCTCCACATGGGAGACCTGTACTGAATTCTGGACTCCTGGATTCAGCCAGGCCCAGTTTTGGCCGTTGTGGTCATTTGGGAATGAACAATGGATGGAAGATTTCTTTGTGTCTATTTTGCCTCTCTTGGTCTCTGTCCCTCTGCTTTACAAATGGAAAAAAAAAAAGAAAATAATAAAACATATGGACAGAAAATTTGAAAGGTAAGTCATGCAAGCATTAACCAAAAGAAAGTTGAGGTAGCCAGGCTACTACCAGAAAAACTCAACTTTAAGGGAAAAATATTACCAGAGATCAAATGGGTCACTACATATTGAAAACAGTGCAATTCACTAGGGATAGATAATGATTCTATACTTGTCGGCACTTAATAAAATAGCTTCAATCTATAGGACACAATAATTGGCAAAAGTACAAGAAGAAATTATCATTTTACCATTAATTTGCAAAGGTTTAATATTTCTCCCTCTTTATCAATAAATCAAGCAGACCAGATCTGAATCAGCAGTGATCAAACTTGGCTTAAGGATAAGATTCAGAATACTGTATAAGGTACACATTCTTTTCAAAGACATGAAATTATTTAAAAAATTGATCATATACTAGGCCAAGAAGCATCTACATACCAAATAATCAGTGTCTTTGACCACATTATTTTACCAAAATGTGGCTAAGTTAGAAATAAATAAGTAAACAATAACTTAAAAGTTTTGTACTTTCATAAGTTTGGAAAAACTGATAAATAACTGATGATGAAAGAAAATATTATAATGGATATTAGAAGATATTTTGAAATATTATTGAAAGAATACTGAGTAAAATAACATGTGGTAAATAGTATGTTAAAGTAATAAATGTGTATTTAAAGGAATGGCTTAACTGCATTGTGCTGGTTCAGAGTCTCTCATAAGGTTGCATCAAGTTCTGAATTGAATTCCTGGCTCCCAGCTTTGACCTGTCGCAGTCCTGCCAATTGCAAGTATTTCGGGAAGCAAATCAGTGGAAGGGAGCTTTCTTTCTGCTTCTCAAATGAATAGATGAAAGTTTTTAATAAATGACTGCAGCTGAGGCTGGGGGATTAACCTCCAGGATGGATCCATCACTTACCCGGCTGCCAGATCAATCCTGCCTATTCACGAGAGGCCGCAGCTGCTTCTCACATGAACTTCCCTGTGCTGCGCCAGGTCCTCATGATGTAGCAGCTGGCTTCCTCCATAGAAGTGATCCAATAGAGAACAACGCAGAAGCCACAATTTCTTTTACAGTCTGGACTCATCCTGTCGTTTACATGATGTCCTTTTGGTTACACGGTTAGTCCTATTCGGGATAGAGAAGGCTTGAAAGGATGTGGATACGAGGAGGCAAGGGTCTTTGGGAACTGTCTTGGAGGCTGACTAGTACAGATGTACAATAGCAACAAAAATGTAAAAATACTTAGAATCTAACCAAAGGTTTGCAAGATACTTATGAAAAACTTAAAACCTTATTGAGATATATTTATGATATAGTATAAAAATTTAAGAAAATGATGAAGTAAATGGAGAAATATAGTGTGTCATCCATGTTAAAAACTATCAATTCTCCCCAATTAACTGTGGATTTGATGGAATTTTACTTTTTTCAAAGATTTATTTAATTTATTTGAAAGACAGAGTTACAGAGAGGCAGAGGCAGAGAGAGAGAGAGAGGACTTCTATCCACTGGTTCACTCCCCAGTGGCCACAATGGCTGGAGCTATGCCGATCCAAAGCCAGGAGCCAGGAGCTTCTTCCAGGTCTCCCACGTGGGTGCAGGGGCCCAAGGACTTGGGCCATCTTCTACTGCTTTCCCAGGCCATAGTAGAGAGCTGGATTGGAAAAGGAGCAGCCAGGACTAGAAACGGTGCCCATATGGGATGCTGGCACTGCAGGCTAGGGCTTTAATCCGCTGCACCACAGCGCACACCTCATCGATGGAATTTTAATCTACAACCTAACAGGTTTCTTTTTTTTTTTTTAAGATTGATTTATTTATTTGAAAGATAGAGTTACACAGAGAAGGAAGGAGAGGGAGAGGGAGAGGCAGAGGGAGAGGGAGAGGGAGAGAAAGTCTTTCATCCACGGGTTCACTCCCCATTTGGCTGAAACAGCTGGAGGTGCGCTGATCCGAAGTCAGGGGCCAATACCATTTGACCTAGTGCTTGTGACAGTTTAGGATGTTTACATCCCATATTGATGTGCCTGGATTCAAGTCCCAGTTCTATTTTCCAGTCCAGCTTTCTGTTGGTGTGCACTCCGGGAAGGAGTGAGTGGTGATGGTTCAAGTGATTGGGTTCCTGTCACACATGTGAAAAACCGAGATTGTGTTCCTGGCTCCCAACTTCAGCCTGGTCCAGACCTCACTGTTTGATTGATTGATTGCCAGGTAGAGTTAGACAGTGAGAGAGAGAGAGAGAGAGAGAGAGACAGAGAGACAGAGAGTTACAGACAGTGGGAGAGAGACAGAGAGAAAGGTCTTCCTTCTGTTGGTTCACTCCCCTAATGGCTGCCACGGCCGGCGCTGCGCCGATCTGAAGCCAGGAGCCAGGTGCTTCCTCCCGGTCTCCCATGGGGTGCAGAGCCCAAGCACTTGGACCATCCTCCACTGCCTTCCCGGACCATAGCAGAGAGCTGGCCTGGAAGAGGGGCAACCGGGACAGAATCCGGCGCCCCAACCGGGACTAGAACCCAATGTGCCAGCGCCGCAAGGCAGAGGATTAGCCTAGTGAGCTGAGGCGCCGGCTGCAAGACAAGTCTTATTCATTGCTACAGAGTATAAATTGGCACAATCTCTTGATCCAACACCCACTCCTGCATGTGTGTATGTAACAGAGAAACTTGAAAATGTATAGTAGGGTTTATGTACAAGTATATTTGTAGCAGTATTATTCATAGTAGAAAAAAACTTAACAAAGTCCTGAATATTCATTAACAGTAGAGTGAATGAATACTGATATAATATTCTGGATTGAAAATGAATGGACTAATTTACATGAAATATTAGAGGTTACTGTTAGGAATGCAACTGTGAATCAAAAAAGGAATTATATTTTAATTTATTTGTATAAATTAAAACTCATAAGTAAGTAACATTGCTTATATATTTGTATACATTTTTTTTTCTTCCTTTAGGATAAAAGACTAGAGCCAAATGAGTGTTACTCGTTCCAGGTTGGTGGTTGTCTTTCTGGGAGACAGGGAACCCTATCGACATTCAGAGCTACACAGAGGTCTTCAGTGTTATTGGTGCTGTTCTATTTCTTAAGCTGAATTGTAGACAGACTTGTGATTATTTTAAGTTTTATTTCTCTTCCTTAAATGTACAAATATGGGGCCGGCACTGTGGCATAGTAGGCCAAGCCTCTGCCTGCAGTGCCAGCAGTTAGTAATCAGGGGAATGCAAATGAAAACCAAACACTTTCATACAGTTTTTCACCCCCCACTAGAATGGCAACAATTGAAAATTTTTTTGTTTGATGAAAATGTGAACCAGCACCATATAGGTGCTGGTTTGAGTCCCGGGTACTCCACTTCTGATCCAGATCTCTGCTAATGCATCTGGGAAAGCAGCCGAAGATGGCCCAAGTGCTGAGACCCCTGCACCCACAGGGGAGACCTGGAAGAAGCTCCTGGCTTCGGCCTGGCCCAGCCCTGGTCATGCGGCCATTTAGGGAGTGAATCAGCGGGTGGAAGACCTTTCTATCTGTCTCTCCCTCTCTCTGTCTGTAACTCTGATTCTCAAATAAATAAAAAATTTTTAAAAATGTACAAATATGGAACTAGTGTTGTGGCTTAGTGGATTAGGCTGCCACTTTTGACACCAGCATCCCATATCGAGCCCTGGCTGCTCTGTTTCCAATTCACCTTCCTGCTAATGCACCTGGGAAGGCAGCAGATGATGGCTCGATTACTTGGGCCCCTGCCACCCACATGGGAGACCAAGATGGAGATCTGGACATCTTGCTTAGGTCTGGACCAGCTCTAGCTATTGTGTTCATTGAGGAATGAACCAACAGATGGAAGATCAATCTCTCTCTCTCCCTCTCTCTCTGTCATTCTGCCTCTCAAATAAATAAGATTTTTTTTTAAAAAAGTGGAATACATTATAGAATTTCTTTCATATTTGTGATGCTTCATTTTTTAAGTTGTAAAATTCAAAGTCCACAGATAAAGCAAAAGAAACCCTTTTAACCACGCCTCCTCCAGAGGTAACTGCTCTTGTCAATTTTATGTATATCTTTGTAAATTTTTCCTATGCATTGACATATATATGTCTGTAGAAATACCTAATTTGTTATTTGTGGAGTGGTAGTTAACGTTAATGGGTATTATACTGAATGTACTTTTTTTTTTTTTAAAGATTTTTTTTTTATTTGAAAGGTGGAGTTACAGAGAGAGAGAAAGGGAGAGAGAGAGAGAGAGAGAGAGAGAGAGAGAGAGAGAGAATCTTTCATCTACTAGTTCACTCCCCAAATGGTTGCACCAGCTGGAGCCGGGCCAGGCCAAAGCCAGGAGCCAGGAGTTTCTTCCAGGTTTCCCATGTGGGTGCAGGGGCCCAAGCACTTGGGCCATCTTCCAGTGCTTTCCCAGGCCGTTAGCAGGGAGCTGGATTGGAGAAGAGCAGCTGGGACTCGAATCAGTGCCCATTTGGGATGCTGGTGTTGCAGGCAGTAGCTTGACCCTGTGCGCCACAATGCCAACCACTCTACTATTTTGGAATTTGCTTTTTTCCTTAAAACTCTTAGCAAGCTTGCCACATAAGTACACGGACACTTATATCATTAGTTTTATTTTTAAAAATTTATTTGTCTGCTTATTTTCATTTTATTTAAAAGGCAAAGGGACACACAGAGAGAGACAGACACAGAAATCGTCTATCTGCTGGTTGACTCTGAATGCCTGCAACAGCAAGGGCTGGGCCAGGCCAATGCTAGGTACCGAAAACCCCATCCAGGTCTTCCAGCTGGGTGGCAGAGTCCCAGTGCTTGAGACATCATCGGCTATCTCCCAAGCTGTGCTTTGGCAGTAAGCTGGATCAGAAGCAGAGTAGCCAGAACTGGAACACGGCATTCCACTATAGGACGCACTGGTCCCAAGCAATGATGTAATCCCTGAACCAAACACCCGCCCCTATCTTACTACTTTTATCTGCTGCACAGTATTATATGATTTGGGGACATTCTTTAAAAGATTGGACTCTTTGCATCAGTCAGAATAAGTTAGGTTATGTAATAGTAGCAAACAACTCTAGAATCTTGGAGACTTAAAACAGGAACTGTTTATTTTCGTGTTCATACTACTTGTCTACCATGAGTTGACTGAAGCTCTGCATCATGTTTGCTTGCTCTGGGACCCAAGCTGATGGAGCAGCCACTCCAGCAAACATTGTGGTATATGGGGAAGAGTGCAGAAGGGTCTAACTGGCAATTAGATACTTGGGCCAGAAGCGTGTGCCTACTAATTCCACTCAACTCACTGGCCAAAACCAGCAGCATGGTCTTATCCAGCCTCAAGGAAGTAAGAAGTGCAGTTCCAGTCTGTGCCAGAAAGGGAGAGAACTGGATCTAGCAGTCAAATAGTACTAACGACCACATCACCCAATTGAGGATCTCAGATTTTTTTTTTTTTTTTATCATTCTGCTTTCTTAGATTTAAATCTAAGAAGTCTTTCTGGAATTTATCTTATGTACCATATGACTGATTTCTAAATGCACAGTAAATTTTTCCAGCAGTGTTGATTCAAAGAACTCCTTGTTAAGAACTGTTTTTGGTTTCAAGCAATAGAGACCAAAAATCTTCCAATGGGTTGGCCATATGAGAGGCTTTATGTGCTTTCATATAAAGAATCTAGAATCTAAGGGAGGCAGTTCAGAGAGGGAACCTACAGTGTCAGCAAACACTCAGCATGTTCTTGCTGTCTTTAGTATATTGTCACTTCTATCAGCAGAGTTGAAGATAGAGAGACTAAAAAAAGGTCATATTGTATACCCCCCCAAATATATCTCTGTGTGTGATTATTGTTGTGGCACAGCAGATTAAGCTGCTGCCTGTGATGCTGGGATACCATATGAGCACCAGTTCGAGTCCTGGATGCTCTCTTTTGATCCAGCTCCCTTATTACGTGCCTGGAAAAGTAGCAGAAGATGGCCAGAGTGCTTAAGCCCCTGTCACCCATATGGGAGACTTGGATGAAGTTCTAGGCTCCTGCCTACAGCCTGGCCCAGTCCCAACTGTTGCAGCCATTTGGGGAGTGAACCAGTGGATAGAAGATCTCTTTCTCTCTGTTTTGCCCTCTCTCACTATCACTCTACCTTTCTTTCTTTTTTTATTTAAAGATGTATCTGAGAAGTGAAAAGCATATTTACCTATGCTGTAATATATCATAAAGGTTCAATACTTAAAATGGTAATTGTTCCTGGATACTAGTCTTTTAGTGACCTAACCTAACCAAATAGAAAAGAAAAAAGAAAAAAAAAAAAGGAGTATGACAAATTGAAAAGGGGAAAGAAAAAGGAGGAAAGCAAGGAGATTGGAGGAGGTTAGGGGAGTGAAAAGAGAAATGAGAGATCTAAATGAAAGATCCTGGGGAACAAGACCCCAGCAGAAGGAACAGGCCATCAAGGAGAGAGGCGCCTTTCTCTGAAGGGAGAAAGGAACCTCCACTGTGATACGACCTTGACTAAACAAGTTCAGAGGTGATGAACTCAAGGGGCTTCCATAGTCTTGGCAGCTCATAACAAGAGCCTCAGATGATTGCTGACGTCATAAATAAGAGTGCCAATTGTTAAATGAACAACGGGAGTCACTGGGTACATGCTCCCTACGTAGGATCTCTGTCCTTGATGTGTTTTACTATGAAACTTAAAAACAACACTACTAGTCGAACGATACCCTATACCTTGTGCGGTTGTGTGAGTGCAGCCTGTTGAAATCTTTGCTTAGTATATACTAAGTTGATCTTCAGTATATGAAGGTAATTGAAAATGAAACTTGATGAAGGGATGGGAGAGGGAGTGGGAGAGGGGAGGGCCGTGGGAGGAAGGGAGGTTGGGGGGGGAAGCCACAACAATACAAAAGTTGCACTTTGTAAATTCACATTTATTAAATACAAAAAAGAGAAATGAGAGAACCTTTTTTTTTAACTTTTATTTAATGAATATAAATTTCCAAAGTACAGCTTATGGATTACAATGCCTTCCCCCCGCCCCATAACTTCCCTCCCACCTGCAGCCCTCCCCTTTCCCGCTCCCTCTCCCCTTCCATTCACATCGAGATTCATTTTCATTTCTCTTATATACAGATGATCAGTTTAGTATATATTAAGTAAAGATTTCAACAGTTTGCACACACATAGAAACACAAAGTGAAAAATACTGTTTAGTACTAGTTATAGCATTAAGTCACAATGTACAGCACATTAAGGACCGAGATCCTACATGAGGAGTAAGTGCACAGTGACTCCTGTTGTTGACTTAACAAATTGACACTCTTGTTTATGGCCTCAGTAATCTCCCTAGGCTCCAGTCATGAGTTGCCAAGGCTATGGAAGCCTTTTGAGTTCACCGACTCTTATCATATTTAGACAAGGTCATAGTCAAAGTGGAAGTTCTCTCCTCCCTTCAGAGAAAGGTACCTCCTTCTTTGATGACCTGTTCTTTCCACTGGGATCTCACTCGTGGAGATTTTCATTTAGGTCTTTTTTTTTTTTTTTTTTTTTTTTTTGCCAGGGTGCCTTGGCTTTCCATGCCTGAAATACTCTCATGGGCTTTTCAGCTGGATCCGCATGCCCTAAGGGCTGATTCTGAGGCCAGAGTGCTGTTTAGGACATCTGCAATTCTATGAGTCTGCTGTGTATCCCGTTTCCCATGTTGGATCATTCTTTCCCTTTTTTGTTCTATCGGTTAGTATTTTCAGACACTAGTCTTGTTTATGTGATCCCTTTGATTCTTAGTTCTATCAGTGTGATCAGTTGTGAACTGAAATTGATCACTTGGACTAGTGAGATGGCATTGGTACATGCCTCCTTGATGGGATTGAATTGGAATCCCCTGGTACATTTCTAACTCTGCCATTTGGGGCAAGTCAGCTCGAGCATGTCCCAAATTGTACATCCCTTCCCTCTCTTATTCCCACTCTTATATTTAACAGGGATCACTTTTCAGTTAAGTTTCAACACTTAAGAATAACTGTGTATTAATTACAGAATTAAACCAATAGTATTAAGTAGAACAGACAAAAAAAATACTAAGAGGGATAACGTATTAAGTTGTTCATCAACAGTCAGGGCAAGGGCTGATCAAGTCACCGTTTCTCATAGTGTCCATTTCACTTCAACAGGTTTCCTTTTAGGTTCTTGGTTACTTGTCACCGATCAGGGAGAACATGTGATATTTGTCCCTTTGGGACTGGCTTATTTCACTCAGCATAATGTTTTCCAGGTTTCTCCATTTTGTTGCAAATGACTGGATTTCATTGTTTTTGCTGCTGTATAGTATTCTATAGAGAAATGAGAGACCCTTAACCCTGAGCAACAGCTCCCCACTGCTGCCCCTTCTCCTTGGAGGCAGCGTGAAGTCTAACAAGCCCAGCAAGCGCACATCACTGCTATTACCCTGCTGTGTCTTTTTACCACTTGGCTTTCTGACCCTCCAGAGAGACTGGAAAGGAGTATGACATTCATGCCTGAGAAGTGGCTGTGCAGACCCAGCTCTGTCACCTTTTATCCTGAACCTCGCTGGAGCTTCCTCTCATGGAGGGGGCGAGTCTCACGTGGCCTGAACCAGGTTGGCTGCTCCACCTTGCTTGCCCAGGTAAGTCCTGCTTGCTCCTCGCTGCTTGTATACGCATTGCTACTCCTTCCACTGTCCAAACTGTGCAGCTTTGAGCCCCCCATGGGAAACCAAGTTTGCAGGAATTGGAGCAACTGCCCCCTCTGCCTATGCTCCAGAACCACAGAGCTGCTTCTAGTTCCCTGTTTTGCTCTCCTTTTTGATGACTTCTGTGCTTCCTTATGGGCTATTACCTTATTTACAGCAATGTTGACACCACATTGGTGTCCATCTCCTTCATTAGACTCTTAGCTCCTAGAAAATGGAGGCTGTTTTGATAGTGCCCACATCACCGTTGTCTTGAAGTATACACATATTACATGCTGGCTGGAGGCTTGGCGAGTGAATGAGTAAAGCATGTAAAAATTATACATAACTTTAAAAAAGGCTTATGATGAAATCTTCCTTTTCTAAAATAGCAAAACTATGTATAGAATATTTTTAAAGGGTTTTAAAGAAAATGGTTCCCACTGGCACTGTGGTTTAGCTGGTAAAGTGCCTAAAGCACTGGCATCCCATATGGGCACTGGTTTGAGTCCCAGCTGCTCTACTTCCAATCCAGCTCTCTGCTATGGCCTGGGAAAGCAGGGAGAAGGTAGCCCAAGTCCTTGGGTCCCTGCACTCATGTGGGAGACCCGGAAGAAACTCCTGGCTCCTGGCTTCAGATCAGCCGAGCTCCTGCTGTGGTAGCCATTTGGGGAGTGAACCAACAGATAAAAGATTCTCTCTCTTTCTCTCCCTCTGCTTCTCTGTAATTCTGCCTTTCAAATAAACAAACAAATCTTTAAAAAAAAATAGGAAAATGATTCAACCCATAACAGTGAACCTCAGTTATTCAGAAAACAGCAGATAGAGTGTGCTTATTAGTAAAGTTGAATGAAGAATTACAGACTTACGGTGAATCTGAAGAGCGATGATCGGCTTTTAAGAATGGAGACTGGCCAGCGCCGTGGCTCAACAGGCTAATCCTCCGCCTTGTGGTGCCGGCACACCGGGTTCTAGTCCCGGTCGGGGCGCCGGATTCTGTCCCGGTTGCCCCTCTTCCAGGCCAGCCCTCTGCTGTGGCCAGGGAGTGCAGTGGAGGATGGCCCAAGTGCTTGGGCCCTGCACCCCATGGGAGACCAGGAAAAAGCACCTAGCACCTGGCTCCTGCCATCGGATGAGCACGGTGCGCCGGCCGCAGTGCGCCGACCGCGGCAGGCATTGGAGGGTGAACCAATGGCAAAGGAAGACCTTTCTCTCTGTCTCTCTCTCTCTCACTGTCCACTCTGCCTGTCAAAAAAAAAAAAAAAAAAAAAGAATGGAGACCTATGCAATCCATTTGGCTTTCTTTCCACTGGAGTGAAGAGGGGCCCAGGCAGGTTGACGGTTGAACAGTCCAGTGCTTTGGGAGCTTTCTTGCTCTTTTCGGAGGTTCAGCTGTGGCTGGAGGCAGATATCAGAATTATCTGTCCCTGAGCCCTCTTTGTTCACCAAGACAAAGGACTGTGGCTGCCCTTCCCGAGCTCCAGACCTGGACTTCAGACCGCCCCTCAGTGTTATATTATCCTCCCATTCTTTTTAATCTTATGAGGTAGAGGGAGATAAAAATATTGGAGCACTGGGGAAAAGTCCAGCATCCTGTGGTTTATCCTCCCCAGGGAATATACTTGCCGTAATGATGAAATTGTTCTTCATAATGAAAAAATTAAGAAACATGGGTATCTTTAAATGTTAGTTAATGCACAAGAATTGTGAGAAGAGAGGAAGACTCACATTAGATATGTGCCAGGGCCTGGGGGATGTGTTTCACATTTATTTTATGTAATGTGATTACCACAGCATCTCTGTTTTTATCACCACTCAACACTTAGTGAGTGCCAGAGGCTAGATTTGAACTCAGATGTGCCATGGACCCATGTGAAAGAAAAACCCTCCACCTTTGGTGGCGGTGTGAAAGTAGTGTTCTGTCTAGGAGGAGATGGCACTTGGTAAAGCCTCATAGTCTGGAATATGTTATCCTTCACAGCACCAAAGAACCTCAGCTAGGATAAACAGTGACTGTCTTTTGGGAACAAATTATATTCCTTACAATTCAGTATAAAAACACTTGATGTCTGCATTTTTATTTGTAAAAAAAAAAAAGAAAGAAAAGGAAAATGAGAAAGCCTGGACTCAGCAGTGGTTACATGGTATTTTCAGTTTGTGATAACTCACTGAGCTATATGTTTATCATTTTATATATATATTATATTATCATTTATATATATACACTTCTCTTAGTACAGTACATAGTTGAACTTCTTTTTTTAAATATTTATTTATTTGAAAGTCAGAGTTACACAGAGAGAGAAGGAGAGGCAGAGAGAGAGTCTCCCATCTGCTGGTCCACTCCCTAGTTGGCCGCAATGGTCGGAGCTTTGCCAATCTAAAACTAGGAGCCAAGAGCCTCCTCTGGGTCCCCCAGATGGGTGCAGGGGCCTAAGATCTTGGGCCATCTTCTACTTCTCTCCCAGGCCATAGCAGAGAGCTGGATTTGAAGAGGAGCAGCAGGAACTAGAACTGGCACCCACGTGGGATGCCACCACTGCAGGTGGGGGATTAACCTATTGTGCCACAGCACTGCCCCCCCCCCCCAAATTTACCTTTATGAATACAGTCTTCCCCTGTATGTAAGCTGATTCCTTGCTCTACATTACTATGGACTGTAGCCCAGTTTGGTTTGCTTATTTTAGTTATATTCTGTTTTCTCCCAACATGTTATTTAAAAAATTTTCAAACCTACAGGAAAGCTAAAAATCAATACAAGGAACACCAAATCCCCTCATCTACATCTACCACTTATTATCTGTTGCGATATTTTCACCAGTTGTTCCCTGGCATGCCCAGTTTGCTAATTCAACTGAAATTAGTTTGCCGATATCACTCCTAAGGACTTAATTTTTTATTTGTTTTCCTCTTGTACAGTATCAGGAATAAGACTCTTTTTAATACTATTTATGAGAGAAACAAGGAGACAGAGGGACAGAGACAGAAACAGGGCGACAGAAACAGAGAAAGAGCTCCCTCCTGCTGGTTTATTCCCCAAACCTCCCAGTGGCTGAGTCTGGGCCAGGCTGAAGCTGGGAGTCAAGCACCCATTAGGTTTCCCACATGGGTGTCAGGGGTGAGACGTTAGCAGGATGCTGGAATAGGGAGAGGAGGGGAAAATTGAACCTAGGTACTCTGATGTGGCTTGTGAGTCTCCCAACTTGGTACCTTAATAGCTAGGCCAAATTCTTGTCCCCTTCCTAAGTACTTTAGCATGTATCTCCTTACACCAAGGATATCCTGCTATAGAGCAATATCACCAATGCATTTAAGAAATTTTATAGGGGATTGGCGCTGTGGCACAGTAGGTTAAGCTGCCATCTGCAGCACCAACATTCCATATGGGTGCTGGTTCAAGTCCCGCTGCTCTACTTCTGATCCAGCTCCCTGCTAATGTGTCTTGGAAACCATCGGAAGATGGCCCAATCACTGTGCACTTACTCCTCATGTAGGATCTCTGTCCTTAATGTGCTGTACATTGTGACTTAATGCTGTAACTAGTACTTAAACAGTATTTTTCACTTTATGTTTCTATGTGGGTGCAAACTGTTGAAATCTTCACTTAATATGTACTAAACTGATCTTCTGTATATAAAGAGAATTGAAAATGAATCTTGATGTGAATGGAAAGGGAGAGGGAATGGGAAAGGGGAGGGTTGCGGGTGGGAGGGAAGTTATGGGGGGGAGGAGCCATTGTAATCCATAAGCTGTACTTTGGAAATTTATATTCATTAAATAAAAGTTAAAAAAAAAAAAAAGAAAGATGGCCCAAATGCTTAGGCCCCTGTACACACGTGGGAGACCTGGATGAGATTCCTGGCTCCTAGATTCAGCCTTACCCAGCCCTGGTCAATGTGGTCATTTGGGGAATGAGCCAGTGGACGAAAGACTTCTCTCTTTCTTTCTCTCTGTCTCTTACTCTCTTTCTGTGGCTCTTTCGAGTAAATAAAGAAATCTTTAGAAAAAGAAATTTATCATTGATAAACAGTATTATCTAATACCATCTCATAATCAAATATTCCCAATTTTCATGATCATTTTTATAATTAATATTTTGGACACATGATTCAATCAAATATCACAAAATATATTTAGAAATCATGTCTGTTTTAATTTAGAATCTCTTCCTCCTGTTTTTTTCTTCTGTATTTCACACCATGGACATATTTTGAAAAAGAGTTCAGATCTGTTGTATCATGTTCTACAATCTAAATTTATTTGAGGGTTTTTTTCATGAAAGTTAAACACCTTTACAGGAAGAAAGACTACATATGTATATGCTGTGGTTTTCCACATGCATCCCATGTTTTCTTGCATCCAAGACTTTGCTCACACAAATCCTTCCCGTTTAATGTACCCTGTATCCTTCACTGAATCTCAACAAGACTAGTTCACTATTTAACCTTCTTCAGGAAGGCTTCTCAAATACTCTCCCTCTGTCTCAAGAAATCTGTGAATATCCAGAATACTTTGGCTTTTCTTTTCTTACAGCATTTTCAATTTTTTATTTAGTATTGAGATTATTTGCTTACATATCTTTTACCTTTTCCTGAATGAAAGCCATTTAACACATAAGTGTATTCTATCTTTATACTATCCTTGGCATTTAGCACTTGGTGGTTCACATAGTAGACAATCTGAATGAATGAATGAATGAATGAAAATGGTATCTCTGCTTTCAGAGATATAGTGAGTTAAGAACTTCATTTTTAAAAAGGTTTACCTAATTTTGTCACAGTTGTTCTCTCTGCTTTCAAAATACTTAACCTAATTTTTAAAATAAATTTTTAGGTTTAACTAAAATAAAATATTGATCTTTTATGCCTCAGTATAGCTGTTTTAAAAATCATATTATTAAGCATTGAGGGAAGATTTTCAACCTGAAGAGTTCATTCTTTAGCTTAGAAAATCATCCCATATTACTCGCTGAAAAATCTCGATTTGGGATAACTCATTGAGCTGTACATTGTTTGATAATTTCTTCTTGCTTATTGCCCATTCTCTGGAATAAAGTCCCATAAGTCTTATCTTGAAACTTATAAGTCAATCTATATCTCTTATCTTCTCTTTCATATTCTCTCTTCTACTTTATGGAAGATTTCTTCAACATTGACTTATAACTTATTATCACTCTTTAAAATTTTTGGAATTCATATTTTTAATTTTTAGGAGTTCTGTTTTTTTGCTTTCTGATCAGTCTTTTTTCTCATCCAAAGAACTCTACTAAGAGACTATTGGAACTCATAGAAGAGTTTGGCAAAGTAGCAGGATATAAAATCAATGCACAAAAATCAACAGCCTTTGTATACACAGACAATGCCACGGCTGAGGAAGAACTGCTAAGATCAATCCCATTCACAATAGCTACAAAAACAATCAAATACCTTGGAATAAATTTAACTAAGGACATTAAAGATCTCTACAATGAAAATTACAAAACCTTAAAGAAAGAAATAGAAGAGGATACCAAAAAATGGAGAAATCTCCCATGCTCATGGATTGGAAGAATCAATATCATCAAAATGTCCATTCTCCCAAAAGCAATTTACAGATTCAACGCAATACCAATCAAGATACCGAGGACATTCTTCTCAGATCTGGAAAAAATGATGCTGAAATTCATATGGAGACACAGGAGACCTCGAATAGCTAAAGCAATCTTGTACAACAAAAACAAAGCCGGAGGCATCACAATACCAGATTTCAGGACATACTACAGGGCAGTTGTTATCAAAACAGCATGGTACTGGTACAGAAACAGATGGATAGACCAATGGAACAGAATAGAAACTCCAGAAATCAATCCAAACACCTACAGCCAACTTATATTTGATCAACGATCCAAAACCAGTCCCTGGAGTAAGGTCAGTCTGTTTAATAAATGGTGCTGGGAAAACTGGATTTCCACGTGCAGAACCATGAAGCAAGACCCCTACCTTTCACCTTACACAAAAATTCATTCAACATGGATTAAAAATTTAAACCTACGACCCGACACCATCAAATTACTGGAGAGCATAGGAGAAACCCTGCAAGACATAGGTACTGGCAAAGACTTCTTGGAAAAGACCCCAGAAGCACAGGCACTGAAAACCAAAATTAACTACTGGGATTGCATCAAATTGAAAAGTTTCTGTACTGCAAAAGAAACAGTCAGGAAAGTGAATAGGAAACCGACAGAATGGGAAAATATATTTGCAAACTATGCAACAGATAAAGGGTTGATAACCAGAATCTACAAAGAAATTAAGAAACTCCACAAGATCAAAACAAACAACCCACTTAAGAGATGGGCCAAGGACCTCAACAGACATTTTTCCAAAGAGGAAATCCAAATGGCCAACAGACACATGAAAAAATGTTCAAGATCCCTAGCAATCAGGGAAATGCAAATCAAAACCACAATGAGGTTTCACCTCACCCCGGTGAGAATGGCTCACATTCAGAAATCCACCAACAATAGATGCTGGAGAGGATGTGGGGAAAAAGGGACACTAATCCACTGTTGGTGGGAATGCAAACTGGTGAAGCCACTATGGAAGTCAGTCTGGAGATTCCTCAGAAACATGAATATAACCCTACCATTCAACCCAGCCATCCCACTCCTTGGAATTTACCCAAAGGAAATTAAATTGGCAAACAAAAAAGCCGTCTGCACAGCAATGTTTATTGCGGCTCAATTCACAATAGCTAAGACTTGGAACCAACCCAAATGCCCTTCAACAGTAGACTGGATTAGGAAATTATGGGACATGTACTCTACAGAATACTATACAGCAGTCAAAAACAATGAAATCTGGTCACTTGCAACAAAATGGAGGAATCTGGAAAACATCATGCTGAGTGAATTAAGTCAGTCCCAAAGAGACAAATATCATTTGTTTCCCTTGATTGGCGATGACTAACTGAGCACCAAAGGGGAAACCTGTAGAAGTGAAATGGACACTATGAGAAACAGTGACTCGATCAGCTCTTGTGCTGACTGTTGTTGTACAATGTAATACTTTATCCATGGTAGTATTTTTTTTTCTTTTCTTTATCCTAGTACTAGTGGTTGAACTCTGTAATTAACACACAATTATTCTTAGGTGTTTAAATTTTAACTGAAAAGTGATCTCTGTGAAATATAAGAGTGGGAATAAGAGAGGGAGGAGATGTAAAATTTGGGACATGCTCAATCGGAACGGCCCCAAATGATGGAGTTAGAATTGTGCCAGGGGTTTCCAATACAATCCCATCAAGGTGGCATGTACCAAGGCCATCTCATTAGTCCAAGTGATCAATTTCAGCTCACAATTGATCACACTGATAGGTCTAAGAGTCAAAGGGATCACACAAACAAGACTAGTGTCTGCTAATACTAACTGATAGAATGAAAATGGGAGAGAATGATCCAACATGGGAAGCAGGATACACAGCAGACTCATAGAATGGCAGATGTCCTAAATAGCACTCTGGCCTCAGAATCAGCCCTTAAGGCATTCGGATCTGGCTCAAGAGCCCATGAGAATATTTTAGGCATGGAAAGCTAAGACACTCTGGAAAAAACAGAAGACCTAAATGAAAGATCTCTGCGAGTGAGATCCCAGTGGAAAGAACGGGGCCATCAAAGAAGGAGGTACCTTTCTCTGAAGGGAGGAGGGAACTTCCACTTTGACTATGGCCCTGTCGGAATAAGATCGAAGTCGGCGAACCCTAAAGGCTTCCATAGCCTCGGCAACTCATGACCAGAGCCTAGGGAGATTACTGACGCCATAAACAAGAGTGTCAAATTGTTAAATCAACATCAGGAGTCACTGTGTACTTACGTCTCATGAGGGATCTGTCCTTAATGTGTTATCCAATGTGAAGTGATGCTATTACTAGTACTGAAACAGTATTTTTACACTTTGTGTTTCTGAGTGGGTGCAAACTGATTAAATCCTTACATAGTATATATTGAATCGATCTTCTTTATATAAAGATAATTGCAAATGATTAAAAAATCTTGGTGTTAAACTGGAAATTGCATAGACAATTAATCAATTTTTTAAAAAATAATCATGTAGGATCTCTGTCCTTAATGTGCTGTACATTGTGAATTAATACTATAACTAGTACTCCAACAGTATTATCATTTTGTGTCTCTATGCGAGGGCAAACCGTTGAAATCTTTACGTAATATGTACTAAATTGATCTTCTGTGTATAAAGAGAATTGAAAATGAATCTTGATGTGAACAGAAGGGGAGAGGGAGCGGGAAAGGGGAGGGTGGGGGGAGGGAGGGAAGTTGTGTGGGGGGGGAGCCATTGTGGTCCATGAGCTGTTCTTTGGAAATTTATATTCTTTAAATAAAAGCTTTATAAAAAAATATTTTATTTATTTTTATTGGGAAGGCAAAGTGACTGAGAGAGAGGGAGAGATACAGAAAAAGAGATAGATCTTCTGTCCACTGATTCACTCCCCAAATGCCCACAACAGCCAGAGCTGGGTCAGGCCAAAGCCAGGAGCCAGGAACTCCATGCAGGTCTCCCACATGGGTTGCAGGAACCCAGGCATTATGGCTGTCACCCCCTGCCTTCCCAGGCCCATTAGCAGGAAGCTGGATTGGAAGTGGAGGAGCTGGGACTTAAACTGGGTGTGGTGTCCCAAGCAGCTGTGCTACAGTGTCCATCACAGTAATATATATTTTCATAACTGAAAGTGTCCCCTTGCAATTGCTTCTCTGAGACAAGCAATATGTGAGGAAAAATGTGATTCGTTTTACAAAAGTATGTTTATAAGTAACTTTTCGGGAACAGTTCTGCTTAAGGCAGGGACAGAATTGTATTTACAACACAGATCTGAAATATCTACATGCTTTTCTGTATAACAGAACATGTTTTTGGTTGAAACAATGTTTTATCTTCATATTTGAGCAAGAATTTATAAATAGGTCATTCTTGGTATTTTGGCCAGAAAGATTTAAATATTGGCTTTGTTGTAGGGGAAATAGTAACAGCACAAACTATCATGCTAGTCTTCCCAGTTTTTCACAAGCACGTAAAAATCTACCCTCTGAAGTCTTCTTTAATTCAATTTTCAGTTTTTTTTCCTCTGGCCTTCTACTAGTTTTTATTTTCTGCTTCCAAAATGTTTTCATCATCCTTGCCATGGCTTTTCAATATCCGTCGTTGCTTCTTACTCTCTTCCATGAATTTTTTGGCAATCTTGTATTTTCTGCATGACTTTGAAGTACTCCTTTGTTTGACAGGTTTTTTTTTTTGCCAGCTCAGTAATAAGTGTAACCAGAAGTCTTAATACTAGCCCCCAAAATAATGAAAATTCAGAACTGTAAAGATTTCTTTGAGACCTGAAACTTTTTATCGGTGTATGTTCATAGCCACCAGGTCTGGTGGCTGAGCCCTTCCCATTGGCCTGAGCAAAGGAGTAGTTCTCTCACAGCACTAGGAATCGGAGAATCAACAGGATTGTAAGAAAGCTGCAATTTTACTGGAGACATCAATTGAAAACAAAATCCTTTGTCATCTGTGAGGAGGAAGATTAAAATGAGTCTTGTTTCAGTATAGAGGAAAGTTGCAGCCACTCCCCATTGGATTGTCATTTTCTTCTCTTCATAAGACTATGAAGGCATAAGACTACGCCTGTGGCCCACCTGGCTCCCCAAGCTGCTGCCAGCCACTGACCTGAGTAATCGTTTTAATAGCTTGTATTTCTTGTTATGTGGAGGTGATGTTTCCTGAAATCTCTACAAAATTCTTAATTAGGACTTGATGAAAAGTTCTCTTATTCCCTGCATTACCTCTGTGTAAGCTTTCTTAAGGCATTCTTATTTTTACCTTGGCCTCAGATGGCTGTCATTCATATGTAAGGTGCGGTGAGCTCTGTATTAAGTAACTGATGGGCACTGAAAAGTCAGTTGGGAACTCTGTATACATGTAAGGTTTGCTAACTACCAAGTTGGCTACAGTTTAATTGAATGTTGAGTTAGGCATTATACTATGGAAACTCCCAACTTTCAAAACATGGTGGTCTTTTTATTTGGGATCATCCAATTAAAACAAAAACAAAAAACCTTCAGTTTTTTGCCTGGTGTTTAACCACCTCACTGAGAGTAGTGTATGTGTGTGTGTGCATACTGTTCCTTATGTAGACTTTTCGTTACACCTCTCTGTTTAGTCCCTTATTTCTCCCTTCACTTTACTGTTCCTGACTTCTTTTGTCTATCTCCTATGTGCCAGCACCCTAGCCTCATATCCTCCTCCTCTATCATCTTCCATCTTCCAGACTGTTAAAATCTCACTGATGGAGGCCGGCGCCGTGGCTCAACAGGCTAATCCTCCGCCTTGCGGCGCCGGCACACCGGGTTCTAGTCCCGGTCGGGGCACCGGATTCTGTCCCGGTTGCCCCTCTTCCAGGCCAGCCCTCTGCTGTGGCCCGGGAGTGCAGTGGAGGATGGCCCAGGTGCTTGGGCCCTGCACCCCATGGGGAGACCAGGAAAAGCACCTGGCTCCTGGCTCCTGCCATCGGACGAGCGCGGTGCGCCGGCCGCAGCGCGCCGACCGCGGCGGCCATTGGAGGGTGAACCAACGGCAAAAGGAAGACCTTTCTCTCTGTCTCTCTCTCTCACTGTCCACTCTGCCTGTAAAAAAAAAAAAAAAATCTCACTGATGGACTCCCTTACTCATCTTCTTATGAATTATGTTCTTTCTTTTTTTTTAAAAGATGTATTTATTTTACTTGCAAGTCAGGGTTATACAGAGAAAGGAGAGGCAGAAAGAGAGTCTTCCATCTGCTGGTTTACTCCCCAGATGGCTGACAGCCGAAGCTGCAGAGCCTCGCCAATTGAAGCCAGGAGCCAGGAGTTTCTTCTGGGTCTCCCACATGGATGTAGGGGTCCAAGGACTTGGGCAATCTTCTACTGCTTTCCCAGGCCATAGCAGAGAGCTGGATCAGAAGTGGAGCAGCTGGGACTTGAACTGCTACCCTTATGGGATGCCATTACTGCAGGTGGCGGCTTTACCCGCTACGCCACAGTGCCAGCCCCTATGTGTTCTTTTTAGTCTCTTATCATTATTTTGATGGGGTCTTAAGAAGGAGCCAATTATTTGTATTCAATTTGCGATCTTTAACCAGACTACTTGCTTTAAAAGTGTTGTAATACAAACGTCCCCCTTAAAAGTTGGTGTTGGGGATACTGCAAATTCTCTACCTAGAAAATTAAAGACATAATAATCTGATTGTGGGAGTCAGGTTCAGACACCATACCCTTGGCTTGTTTAAAGTTCCCTACTGAGTAATCTGGACAAAGGGAAAGTACTTAAGATACTAAGGAGGGAGCGGAGATAAACACTTTCTTCATGATAGAAGAAGCCTGGTTACTCATTTACGATTGGGATAAGATAGCCGACCAACTAGAGAGGTTCTACAAAAAGTTCAAGGGAAAACTTAAAGTTAAAAGTTCAGTTAAAACAAAAAGTGAAGTTTCATTCTGCTGCCAAGTCTTGTTGATGTGCATGTTGTCGGAACCTTCAATTTCCTCCTGATTCCTAGTACCTGCTAAGGAATAAAACCGCAGCATCACCTGGGCAGGCCACGCCCCACCACACTCACTCACAAAGAATTTCCCCTTTGAGCCACTGTGACATTGGCTAGTTACTCACATCACGGATTCCTCAGGATTGGCTGGGACTACAAATAAAATTCTGTTTGCCTATAATCAAGTTGATAAGCCACAATATAAATATGTACAGGATCCTGTTCCTGGAATATAGCATGAAGCATTCGCTTGCTTCTTGCCTCACGAGACTCGGAAACAATATATTGTCTCACACCAAAAGAAAAAGGTCTTTAAAGAAAGCAAAGGCCCAAGATGGGTCTGCTGAGTTCCAAAAACCCGAGAGCCAAGCAAGCCCAAATTCTGCTCCTGGGACTTGATTCGGCTGGGAAGTCGACTCTCCTTTACAAACTAAAGCTTGATAAGGATATTGCCACCATCCCGACGATAGGCTTCAATGTGGAGATGCTGGAGTTCGAGAAGAGTCTCTCGCTCACAGTCTGGGACGTGGGAGGACAGGAAAAGATGAGAACTGTCTGGAGCTACTACTGTGAGAACACTGACGGGCTGGTGTATGTTGTGGACAGTTCTGACAAACAGCGCCTGGAGAAGTCCCGCAAAGAGTTTGAACACATTTTGAAGAATGAACACATTCAACACGTGCCGGTTGTCCTGTTAGCCAACAAACAAGACGTGCCCGGAGCTCTGAGCGCCGAGGACATTACCAGAATGTTTAAAGTGAAGAAGCTCTGCAGTGACCGGAACTGGTATGTTCAGCCCTGCTGTGCCATCACGGGGGACGGGCTGGCGGAGGGATTCAGGAAATTAGCCGGATTTGTGAAAAGCCACATGAAATCAGGAGACGACACATTAGCATTCTTCAAGCAGAAATGAGACTATGAAAAGTTCCAAGCCTCCAAAGAGACTGAGGAAGTTGAAACGGTAATTTTTTTCCCCATGTCAAGTGGGACAAACAAGTTATTGAGTTGGCCGACTTCTCCTGAGATGTTATTTCGTTTAAATTCAGTTCAACTAAGAATTAGATATAAAAAATATTCGTTTTTAGCCAGGAACCTTTGCTAACTGTGTGATAATGAGCCTGGAGAATGAAAAATTTATAATCCCCAAAATTTGAACACGATGGATGATTCAGAATAGTCATATTTGCAATGAAACTAAATCTTGCTTTATTGTGACTACTAGAACAAAGCTTAAAGTAGCTGTCAACAAACAGAGACATACTTTTTTCCAGTTATTTCCAGCTGTTACAGGCATTGAAATGCCACCATGCTTCTATGTAATAACCAATGGTGTGAAAAATGAACTTTAAATTATGGAAAGAAACAAGTTTGATGTTAAAATTTTGTAAATACTTATTACCTAAATTAAGCTTTTCTTCTGGATTCCTGATAGCTGTTTGAAATCTATTATTGAGAACTTTGTCCAATGTGTCTTGAACAACAAACTGCCATAGAGAGCACAAATGTCTAAGTTAAAACTCTGGGGAGCAGGTTATCCACTTAGGGTAAAATCTAGTTCTAGGGGCTCAGCAGCCCCAAGACCTGCTTCAGTGGAATTCAGTGTAATAGTCATTCTGTGGGCACCTCTGCACAGCTCATTGTACTGATCAAACAGGAAGCAGACCCAGACTTTGCTCCCTGAGAACTTGCAGTTCACAGGAGGAAACAACATAAAGCTAGGGCTAGAGTAGGACAGTAAGTGCTTCAGACTGTTGCAGGAGAGACTGTTTTGACCTGGAAGAACAGGGAATGCTTCAGGCAGGAGATGGCGTTTAAGGGGTCCCTCACTCCCAGGGTGTCTAAGAGGAACCCTAACTCCCTAACTCTCAGGGACCCCCATGAAGGAGCTGGTTAGTCACTGGAAGTTCCCATTGCTAGGAATCTCTCTAGAGGGCTGTGTGACAAGGGGAGGGGAAGTGGGCAGAGGAACTGGGGAGTGAACTGAAATTCCCCTAAGAGGCTCAGGACACCCAGAGGGGCACAAGAACTAACAGCGAACACTCTTCCCTGCTACCCCACCTCTAGCAAGGCTCATTTGAGCTAGAAGCAAGCCTCAGACCTCACAGCAGCCCCCAGAACCCCAAATCTTAAGGTCACATAGGAAAATAAAAGTACACTTAACTAAAGGTGCCAGCTCCTGGATTTCTCTCATGGCTTTCTTCTCTCCTCTTAGCCATACTTTTCTTTTTTTAGCAAATATTTGAGCACTTCCTTCAGTGCTACATGAATTATGATTCAACTAATAAAACAGATACACACATAGTAATGGTTATCATGGGTTGAATACTTGTGTTTGCCAGGTATTGTGCTAAGCACTTTCACATATGTTCTCATTAAATGTTCACAACTACCCTGAGAAAGGTATGGGGGAATTTTGGGTAGTTTGTGGGAAAATGGAATTAAAAGATAGGTTGATTTTGGTGTAAAATTTTGGAAATCCGTGGATAGTTTTTTCAGAATATGTATTTTCCATGAACTTCTTGAAGACCCCTTGTATGCATGGGTTCCCAATTATTTTGCACCAAAGTAAACCTATCTTTTAATTCTATTTTCCCAGGAACTTTATGAAGAAGCCTCATAGTTATTACTATTTCAGTTTTACAGATGAGAGTTCTGAAACTAAACAAGGTTAAACAACAACAACCACACAAAACTGCTTGCCATTTTAACTGAGGAGCAGCACAGCTAAGATGCAAATTCAGGTGTGTCTGACTCCAAGGCCTGTGCTGTTAATTGCCATGATACTGTTTTACAATAAGGTATAGTACGGTCTCTGTATTTAGTGAGCTTACAACATAAGAAAAATAAGCCCAGGCAAACATATATTACCCTTACAATAAAAACAAATAAGCCAGGCAGAATAAATGAAGTAAAAATCGTGATGTAAGAAGCATGTAGAAAAACCTTTGAATGGAGCTGATGCTGACGTTAGCAAGATCTGCGGTAGTCACAGAGTGAAAAGCTTCGGAGCAGAGTTTTTCCTAAATTTCACCAAGATGATTCAGACCTCAAATACACATCTTCCCTTACAACTTCTGTATTTTTAAAAATTGAATCTACCTAGTAATCTCAGAATTAGGAGTCACTAACTTCCATAGAAGGTGTCTCCTGGTGTTCCTACGTGTTTTGGTACATCCAAATTTTCAAGGTCTTTGTGGCCTAGCCTCCCCCTGCCCCCAAAAGAAACCTTTTCTTTAATGAGTATGGATTTCATAAGTACAACTTTAGGAATATAGTGATTTTTTCTACTATACTGGCCCTCATGCTCCCACTCCCAACCCATCTCCTCCTTCTTCCCATTCCCAATCCCATTCTCCATTAAGATTCATTTTTAATTAACTTTATACACAGAAGACCAACTCTGTACTAAGTAAAGATTTCAATAATTTTCACACACACACAAAAAAACTATTTGAGAACAAGTTTTACAGTTAATTTTCATGATACAACTCATTGAGGACAGAAGTCCTGCATGGGAAGTAAGTGCACAGTGACTCCTGTTGTTGATTTAACAATTAACACTCTTATGTATGACATCAGTGATCACCCGAGACTCTTGACATGAGTTGCCAAGGCTATGGAAGCCTTTTGAATTCACAATCTCCTTCAGTATTCAGGCCATAGGCAAACTGGAAGTTCTCTTCTACCTTCAGAGAAAAGTATATCCTTCTTTTATGGCCACCTCTTTCCAGTGGAGTCTCACTCACAGAGATCCTTTATGTAGGACATTTTTTTTTTTTTTTTTTTGCCACAGTGTCTTGGTTTTCCATGCCTGAAATGTTCTCATGGGCTTTTCAGGCAGACCAGATGCCTTAATGGCTAATTCTGATGTCAGAGTGCTATTTAGAGTGATTGTCATTCTATGAATCTGCTGTGTGGACTGCTTCTCATGTTGGAACATTCTCTCCTTTTTAATTCTATTATTACCAGACACTTGCTATTATTTATATGATCCATTTAACACTTAATCCTATTTATATGGCCACTTTAACTCTTAATATGATCACTTTAACACTTAGGATGGCATTTTTACATCAGGCTTAATGGGATTTGGGGGGGTCCCATGGCAAATTTTAAAACTGTACCCTTAGAAGTAAGTCTGGGGTCTGGTGCTGTAGCATAGTAGGTTAATTCTCTGCCTGCGGCACCAGCATCCCATATGGGCACCAGTTCTGATCCCGGCTGCTCCACTTCCCATCCAGCTCTCTGCTGTGGCCTGGTAAAGCATAAGAAGATGGCCTAAGTCCTTGGGCCCCTGCACCCATATGGGAGACCTGGAAGAAGCACCTGGCTCCTGGCTGCGGATTGGCGCAGCTCCAGCCTTTTTGTCCATTTGGGGAGTGAAACAATGGACGAAAGATCTTTCTGTTTCTCCCTCTCACTTCTGTAACTCTACCTCTCAAATAAATAAATAAAATATTTTTTTAAAAAAAGAAGTAAGTCGGCTGGCGCCGTGGCTCAACAGGCTAATCCTCAGCCTTGCGGCGCCGGCACACCGGGTTCTAGTCCCGGTCGGGGCGCCGGATTCTGTCCCGGTTGCCCTTCTTCCAGGCCAGCTCTCTGCTGTGGCCCGGGAGTGCAGTGGAGGATGGCCCAAGTGTTTGGGTCCTGCCCCCCATGGGAGACCAGGAAAAGCACCTGGCACCTGGCTCCTGCCATCGGATCAGCGCGGTGCACCGGCCGCGTGCGCCGGCCGCGGCAGCCATTGGAGGGTGAACCAACGGCAAAGGAAGACCTTTCTCTCTGTCTCTCTCTCTCACTGTCCACTCTGCCTGTCAATAAATAAATAAATAAAATAAATAAAAAATAAAAAAAAGAAGAAGAAGTAAGTCCATAGGAATGTATGCAGAACTATACAGTTTTACAGTTACAAACTTCCTCCTCCCTCTCTTATTCCCACTCTATTTTTTACTATTTTCATTTGATCTATTTTCAATTGACTTTATACATATATGATTAACTATGTTAAGTAAAGAATTCAACAAACATTATTAAGAAGATGAAAAAAAAAACTGTTTCTTGACAGGGCTGTTCAAGTCATTGCTTCTCAAAGCGTCAATTTCACTTCTACAGATTTCCTTAAAAGAACTCTGTGAAACTCTCTTAAAAAGGTACTCTGTTAGTTATCACAGATCAAATGGCCCAGTCTTAACATGATATAAAATTCAAAGAAAACAGCTGGGAAAAATAGCTAAAGCAGTTCAGATTTTTCACTTCAGAGAGTCCCTGGATGGATGCACACACACACACACACACACACACACACATTTAAACATACATATATCTATATCTATCTATCTATATATATTTAAAGGTTTATTTGCTTTTTGCTTTGAAGGAGTTACAGAGAGGGAGATACCATCTGTTGTTGGTTCACTCTCCAGATGACCACAACAGCCAGTGCTGGGTCAGGGAGAAGGGAGCCAGGAGCTTCATCCAGTCTCCTTCAATCATTCACTACTTTCCCAGGCCATTAGCAGGGAGCTGGATCAGAAGTGGAGCAGTGAAACATGAACTGGCACCCATATGAGATACCTGCATCATAGGCAGTGGCTTTCCCTCCTATGCTACAATGCTGGCTCCAAGGGCAGATAACATTCTTATTGTATAGCAAAACTTCATTTTTTAAGGTTTTATATATGTATTTGAGAGGTAGTTACAGACAGAGAAAAGGAGAGACAGTGAGAAAGATCTATCTGCTGGTTCACTTCCCTAATGGCCACAACAGCCAGAGCTGGGCTGATCCGAAACCAGGCACTTCATCCAGGTCTCCTGTGGGGGTGCAGGTGCCTAAGTACTTGGACCATCTTCTACAGATTTCCCAGGCCATAGCTGGAGCAGAAGAGGAGCAGCTGGTACACAAACCAGCACCTATATGGGATGCTGGCACCGCAGGTGGAAGCTTAGTCTACTATGTCACCACGCTGGCTCCTGGATGGTGATTTTTTTTCCCCAGAAACCTTTTATTTAAGGAATAGTTAATGCATTTTATAAATACAGCTTTAGGATATAGTGATTCTTCCCAGCCTCCCACCTACGAAACTTCTAAAGTAGACCTTTCCTGTCATTTCAGTGTCTCTCCCCGTACTAGGAGCTACTCTTTACAATCTCTGCTAATGTTCTCCCACAATCTTGTGCACTCCCATTCTTTTCCCCCTTTTCTCCCTGGGATCCAATCTATTTTCTTGCATCAGTTACTTATTTTCTTTTTGATGTTAATTTCAGTAGTATTTCCTTTCTCTCTCATTTCCCTCCAGCTCTCCGCAGCATGTTCCTCTCTATCCTTAAACACATGCAGGTGTGCACACGTGCGCGCGCGTGCGCGCTCACACACACACACACACACACAGCCACCTGTATGTCCTTTACCCCGATCTACTAACAAAGCCCCAAATTGAGAGAAGGTAAACAGACCAGGTAGAAAACAGCAAAATATGAGTGTTCCTTAGCAGGTGACAGGAAAGAGGCCATGGATATTCATACTTTGGTATTTATTATTTTCATAAATTTAATTTTTGTACATTCCTTCCAGGCATTTCATCTGTATATTTTCATTTTTTAAAAGCAAATCTTGTGTAAATTTGAGGTTTACAACATGTTTTGAACTACATACAGACAGTAAAATGGTTATTGTAGTGAAGCAACTTGACATATTTATCACCTCATAGAGTAACTTCTTGTGTATGTAACATTGATACCTATTTGCTTATTAATATTTTCTGAAATTAATAAGCTGTGTGGGCTCTTGTGATGAATTCAGAGAAGAATTCTGAATACTGGCTCAAATAAACCAGGCAGGATGGGAAGTTTTTAAGCTTTTTATGTAGTGAGAGGAATACATGGGAGAGTGAAGGCCTTAGGGGAGAAGGGAAAGTCCAGAGATTAAGTTGGGGCCATTCCGAGCAGAGAGCAGGTCGAGAGCCATGTGCAGCAGGCCTTTGGTTAAGGGCAGCTATTGCTAACAGCTTATCACAGGCAGCGAAGCAAAGGCAGAGCAGGCAACAAAGGTCCGTAATGGTGAAAAAGGGTGAGGAAGAAAAAAAAGGGCCGGGCCCACTTTAATCCACTTCCAAAGGGGAGTAGTTATATAGCCTGACTGGCAGATGGGCATACGGGTGGGGTCAGGTAGGGGGATGAGGTCACACAGGGGTGTGGTCTTCCAGCTCACTAACCTAATCAATTTTATCCTATCTGCCTGCCTATATAAACATGAGCCCCCAAAACCTCTTTGTTTAACAAAAAATTCCAAACACTACACAGTCGTATATTGCCATTTATCTGTTAACAAGACAAATTTTTATCGAAACAATATACTACCATAGAATGGACAGCAACCACATGGGAGACTTTATAGAGTTCTTCGCTCCTGACTTTGGCCAGGCCTACCCCAGACTGTTGAGGGTATTTGGGGGAGTGAACCAGCAGATGAAACATCTCTCTCTTTCTCTCTGACCCTCTGCTTTTCAAAAAAATAAAACTTAAAAAATAAATAAGTAAATAGGATGCCCTGGCCGAGTCCCTCCCCTCAATGTGCTATAGCAGAATGAAAACAGGCTTTGGGACCAAACCTGAGTGGGAATTCTTTCTTGTTTGGGCTTTGTCCTGACTGCCTCTGAGTCAGTTTTCTCAAGTGGAACAAGAAATGAACTTCTGTTGTGTTAAACCACAGAGATGTGGAAGTTGTCTCAGCCCCCACTGCTGAATCACTCTGCTAAGCTAGGTTGATGCCCCTTGCTCCTCCCTGTGTACATAAGCCCATGTCTTTTTTCAATCTTTTCTTCCTCCTTAATTACTTCTTTATTTTTTTATTTTTTGACAGGCAGAGTGGACAGTGAGAGAGAGAGACAGAGAGAAAGGTCTTCCTTTGCCAATGGTTCACCCTCCAATGGCTGCCACAGCCGGCGCACCACGCTGATCCCAAGCCAGGAGCCAGGTACTTCTCCTGGTCTCCCATGGGGTGCAGGGCCCAAGGACTTGGGCCATCCTCCACTGCATTCCCTGGCCACAGCAGAGGGCTGGCCTGGAAGAGGAGCAACCAGGACAGAATCTGGCGCCCCAACCGAGACTAGAACCCGGTGTGCCGGTGCCGCAAGGCTGAGGATTAGCTTATTGAGCTGCGGCACCGGCCTTAATTACTTCTTACCTGTCTCTTTACATCCCTTCTAGTACCCTCATTTGACTTCTCTGAGAGCATGCAGGAAATAGGACATTTAATTTTTCTTCAACTTTTTTTGAGAATTTCCAAACCTTCATAAAAATTCAAAGTGTAGTAAAATTAACCCAGATGTACATTTCACTTAAATTCCTTATGATCATTTCAATGTTGCCATATTTGAGCTTTTTCTATTTTTGATTCTTTCTCTGTCCACTCCCCTGTCTGTGCCTCTCATCACTATTGTCTCATGGATACTTTTTAAATTAAAAGTTTGATCACACAGTGCTGCTTAACTTTGCTTCTTGGAGCAACATCACCATCATCACCTGTTAAGCTGCTCAAAAGTGAAAATCCTCAGTCTTATCCCAGAATGATGAATCAGAATCTCAGGGCGGCCTTGAGGTGTATATTCAGAAATCTGTGTTGTAACCAAGCCCACTATGAGCTGTTTCTGTCATTGTATTTTTGATGCTCAAATTGTCTCCAATTTTCCCAGAAGTTCCTTCAAACCAGCTACTATGTCCTTTTAAAATTTAAGGCTTTCTTAGTCTTTGAATACTCCAATATTTCAGGGAACACAGAGTTTTTTCTAGGTTTGATCTTTCCTTAGTCTGCCTCATACCTGGAATTAGCCTTTTAATCGAGGATCCTCAATTCCTTTGAGGAATGGTATTTTTGAATTTAAATAATGAATGCTAACTGTGCTGTTATTAAGGTGTCACTGCTTATGGGAAATGTGGGAGTGGAGTAGAAAAAGCAAGGAAATACATATATATTTTAAATATGTTTATCCCTTAAAGGATTCTGTATTATTACTTTAAATATGTATATTTAAAAATAATACTGACACCTCCAGATGAATCCACGTCATAGTTTTTTCTTACCCACCCACCCTGTTCCTTCTTTGCATCCCTCTTCTACCAAGAACCCTGGATCCACAAAGCACCAGTAATCACCTGACCCATCCTATGACACAATAACATATTTTCAGAATCACTAGACCAATACCACAACCTCTAATAAAACCATTCAGGAAAGTTCACAATTTCCTTTGAGTTTTTTCTGCTCTGACTTAAGAGTGTTGTGTTAAAAAGTTACTTGAATTGATTTTTGTGATTAACTTTCTAAATATGCTGTCAGTTTCAGGTTGTATTTTTCTGTTGGTATTTTAAGAACTTCTTACTACCTTTTTTTTTTTTAATCTTTTTTTTTTTTTTTTTTTGACAGGCAGAGTTGACAGTGAGAGAGAGAGACAGAGAGAAAGGTCTTCCTTTTTGCCGTTGGTTCACCCTCCAATGGCTGCCGCGGACGGCGCGCTGCGGCCGGCGCACCGCGCTCCTCCGATGGCAGGAGCCAGGTGCCAGGTGCTTTACCTGGTCTCCCATGGGGTGCAGGGCCCAAGCACCTGGGCCATCCTCCACTGCACTCCTGGGCCACAGCAGAGGGCTGGCCTGGAAGAGGGGCAACCGGGACAGAATCCGGTGCCCCGACCAGGACTAGAACCCGGTGTGCCGGCGCCGCAAGGCGGAGGATTAGCCTGTTGAGCCACGGCGCCAGCCTCTTACTACCTTTTTAATATTTATTTTAATTTTTGAACTTACATGTCTCAAAAGTCAAAACTAAATTTAAAAAAAAAAAAAACATGTTCAGAGCAGTCTCACACATCCCAAGCCATTCCACCTAATCCCACTCTATAACCACATGCAATAGTTGTATTATGCCTTTGCAAAAAATAAGAAAACACATAATTATACTCTTATTTTCCCCTCTTTTTAATCCAGAAGTCCACTTTTGTACACAAAGAAATAGCTGTAAAAAAAAGATGCTTCACTTATTTCCTTATTCAGGAACATGAAAGTCTCTTTAGTACAACAAACGGATTCTCATCCATTCCTCCTTAAGTAATACATACCGTGGCATTATATTTCTAAGAGTTTAATTTTCTTTCACTTTAAAGCATTGTTCCACTGGAGTTCAATGTACTTTAGTTGCCTATTAGTAGGAAGCATGAGAGATTTAGTGACAAGATACCATCTTCAGTTTACCATTAGATAACCCATATTAGTCACTTAGTTTTATTTCCACTCCTATTTTCTTTTTCTTTTCAGTCAACAGCTTTATTTCCATTTGGTCCATGACTTGGGAGAGGGCTCCAAGGTTGTTGACAAGCTGCCTAGTGGCTGGAGAGAGGCTCTGATTAGCAAGATCCAGAGAGCCCCCAGAGGCCGCTGGGCTCTGGAGGCTCCTAATGCCACTTTATGAGCCTTTCAAAGAGATACTCGTCCAGCCCTGCCTGGGGGCCTACCAACCTGCGGAGGTCTGTCAGGTGATTGCCCATCTTCTCCAGGAGTTTCACCTCCTCCTCCAGGAAGTGGTTCTCCAGGAAGTAACGGAGATGATGGTCTGTGCGGGCAGAACCCAAGGCTTGCAGATCCAACAGGGCCTCGTTCAGGTTCTTCTCTAGGGCCAGGGCAGCTTCCATGGCGTCTACCGGATCACCCCAGTCATCTTGCGATGGTTTCTCCACCTCTGGGAAGAGGGCGTGACCGCCGCGCTGATTTTGCATCTTGACGAAACGCTTGGCGCCCTGGTGTTTCTCCTCAGCCAACAGGTGGAAGAAGTGGCCCAAGCCCTCCAGAGCCACACCGTTGCCGTGGAAGTAGGAGCCCAGAGAGAGGTAGGTATGCGAGGCCCGCAGGTGCAAACTGACCAGGCGGTTGACGGCAGCCCCCACCTCCGTGGAATAATGCCGATGAATCAGGGAAGTCATCGTTGGTCTGCAACAAGAGGACCATAAACGCGGCGTTCTCTGCTCCCAGAAGCAAAAGATGGTGGAGAAGTGGTCCCGGAAATTGTGGCGGGAGACAGCAATCAGAGGTCAGTCCAAAGCCGGAAGTCAGAAGCCGCGGGAGATAGAGCCCCTGGACCTGCTCAAAACACAGTTGGAGCTGGAGACAGATCAGCAGGTCTTGAAGTGCGCTGCTGCTGGTTTTCTTGTAAAAGCTATTTGTTGACTTGAGAGGAAGAGAGGGCGGGAGAGGGAGCGATCATGAGCACTTCTGTCCAAGGGCATTCACTTCCCGAATGTCCACAACGGTGGGGCTGGGCTGGGCGCCAAAGATGGATCCAGGAACTCAGTCCAGCTCTCCCACGAGGTGGCAGGAACCCAACCTCTTGAGCCATCACTGCCACCTCTCGGGTTGTGCTTTAGCAGGAAGCTGAAATTTGGATCCAGAGCCATGGTCCAAACCCAAGTATACTGACATGGGATGCAGGCATCTTACTGGTATCTTAACATCTAGGCTAAACACTCACCTCAAGGCTCTAGTTTTAAAGCAAAAAGTACATTGTACATTTAGTCTGACATTTAATCTTGTGTAAAAGATCCACAGACTCCGCTTTGTAAAACTCACATGTGTATATACATATAAATGTAAACGTACATAAAAATATAAAATATACTAAATGTTTATGGGGCTGGTGTTGTGGACACTCGGGCTTCCCATATGAGTGGGGAACCGTGTCCTGGCTGTTCCATATCTGATTCAGCTTCCTGCTAATGGCCTGGGAAAGCAGCAGGAGATGGCCCAAGTGGTGGGACCTCTGCATTTAAGTAGGAGGCCCAGAGGAAGCGCCTGGCTTCTGCCTGGTCCAGCCCAGATTGTTGCGGCCATTTGGAGAGTAAACCACAGGATGAACGATCCTTACTTCTCTCTCCCTATCTCTTCCTCCCTCCCTCTCTCTCTAACAATGCCCCCCCCCCAAAAAAAAGTATGGTTGCACTGTAATGACTAGGATTCCATTCAGTTCTCAGTGTTTTCCAGGTTGTGTGCAGTGAGCATATGCTTTTATATTCACGGATAAAAAACAGTTGTTAAAAGAGCTTTCTAATCTTCATAGCCTGTATGAAACAAATGCACAAGGCAGTGCTGCAAGAACTGTCATTTCAAAGGCTAAAGACCATAGCATTACAATGTTTGGACACATGGGGGCACTGAAACCAAGTTTTAATAATTTAAGAAAAAACAAAACTCAAAAACTGAAACCACTGACTTGTGTTAGAATTCACTGAAGGCCAGGTTCTAGTCTAAGCATATATATGTTGTCTTTGCATTTAATCTTAACATTAACTTTGTGGGACAGTGCTGTTGTCATCCCCATTTACAGAGAAGAGCTCCAAGACTCAAAGCCATGCGGCTACTGAAAATTGTGAAAAGCATTTGTGGTCTTTGCCTATAATCATGCTCCTCCTTGCAGTTGTTTGGTGAGAATTCTATACTATACCTCTGAGCAAAGGCTTAATTCTCTCTTAAGCCATGAACTACTTCAAATTATCAAAAGCTTTATCTCTGTATCTGAGTGTAAGAACACTTCCAAAGTAGAGAATGGATATATAATAAAAGTTAGCTTTTCATCAGAAATATATCATAAAACTGAAATGGATGTTTGGCCTGGTGGTTAAGGTGCCAGTTAGGACTTAGGCGTCAGAGTGCCCGGGTTTAATAACCAGCTCTGCTGTTGTCTCCAGCTTCCTGCTAATGCAGACTCTGGGAGGTAGTGATGGTGCTTCAAGTACTTTTCTTCCTGCCACAAATGTGGGACCCGGATTGAGTCCTAGCTCCTGGCCTTGGTCTGGCCCTGTCCCAGTTATGACAGGCATTTGGGGAATGAACCAGTAAATGGGAACTACTTCTATCTGTCTCTTTCAGTCTGACTTTCTGCCTCTCAAATAAATACAAGTTTTCAAAAATCTATTATAAAATTTGGGGAAGTAGGGAAAAATAAGCATTTTGCTTCATTTTCTCAGTCCTTATTTTTTCTCCAATGTGTATATGTATTCAGTATAAAGGCATTTAAGATTTATTTTTAAGTGGCAAATATTGTGTATATTTTTAATATGCCATATTTTGAAATGGCATAGATTGCCTAAATCAACCTAATTAACATGAAAAATGTTTCAGCTTCTTCTTGCGTTAGAGTAACACAAATCAACATTACATTTTGTACCTATCCTGTTTGTAAAAATGTATGTTTGATAATATACTCGAATTCTATTGATGAGATGGTGGAAAAATGCATACTTTCATACAATCCTGGTGGTATGACTCCTACTATGATTTGAATATTGTTTATCCCCTATGAGACTCATGTTGAAATTTAATACCCATTATTGAGATATTAAGAGATGTGATTAAGTGAGATCTTTAAGAGGTAATTAGGGCTCTACCTTCATGAATGGATTAACAAGTTATCTTAATAGCAGGTCAGTTTGGCTGGGTCTCTTGTACATTCCCTGTCTCTCACTTTGTGATGCCTTGGAACTCTGCCAGAAAGTGGGTCATCACTAGATGTGGTCCCTTCGACTTTGGACCAGAACCTTGAGCAAAAATAACTTTCTCTTTTTTAAAGATTTTATTAATTTATTTGAGAGGTAGAGTTACAGACAATGAGAGGGAGAGACAGAGAGAAAGGTCTTCCATCCATTGGTTCACTCCCCAAATGGCTGCAATGGCCGGCATTGAGCTGATCCGGAGCCAGGAGCCAGGCACTTCCTCTAAGTCTCCCACGCGGGTGCAGGGGCCTAAGCGCTTGGTCCATCTCCTACTGCTTTCTCAGGCCATAACACAAGAGCTGGATCAGAAGAGGAGCAGCCGGGACTAGAACTGGAGACTGTAGGGATGCCAGTGCCACAGGTGGAGGATTAACCTACTGCGCCACAGTGCCCCTCAATCTCTTTTAAAACTTACCTGACTTGTGGTATTGTGTTATTAGCAACAAAAAATGGTGTAAGACAACCTTCATGGAGAAGATTTTAGCAAAATCCAACAAAGTTACCTTTGCATTTACTTTTAATCTAACACTCTTTCTTGTGTCAATTTTCTTTGAAGATACACAACCATAGACCTGAAGCAACACATATGCAAGTTATTCATTGTCTCATTATTTGTAATGGCAAAATATTGGAAAGAACCTAAATGTTTTTCCATAGAAGACTGACTGTAAAAGAGGTGTATTTCCAGAATGAAATAGTGTTTAACCAAACAAAATTATGAGAAAGGAAATTTGTCAAAGATAAACTAAAAGGGCTAAAAGGCAGTGACTTCTAGTAATAATGAATATACCTAAAGCTCAAATCTTGGTTTCTAAATATTATAGCCCCTTCAAAGAGACCAGAGTTCCTTGGAGAAATGGCAGTTGAACTTTGGGACAGGTAAAGTATAAGGTGAGATTAAAATATCCATGCTGAGAAGAAGAAAAAACTTAGAGACTGATGGAGATAGTTAAAAAGGTTAAAGAAGCAGCTTAATAAGAGTCCTACTGGCTAAATCTGAGATAATTTAAGCATCAAAAAATAATACAGACAATAATGGACTACAGCATAGTAAGTAAAACAAACAAAAATAAGTTTATAGTGATATTCATTAAGAATAAAGCAAGAAAAGGGAAAGGAAAGAAAGATTTAGAGATAGAGAGGAAGCCTCTTCTATGCAGAGAAATATATACAGAGGATGTAATAGAACTGAAAAACTACTTTCACAAATATACACTAATAACTGCCTCTGGGCCCAAGATTTCTTTATGTATTAAGATTGCAAGGTGATTTCCTAAAATATCAGACTTTGAAATGGAAAGTCTTGATCAGATATGGAAGAAGCTGTGAGATCTTTACTTTAGTATGTTTTTATTTCACACCAAAGCTGAAAATTACCTCTTACAAGTCTAAGAGGTAGATCTCTAAATTCCTTACTTGAATTTTTAAAAATCTTTTTTTATATGGTTACAAGGACATATTGGAACTATGTACTAAAAGAGGCTTCATCACAAACAAAATCAAAAGATAAATGTCAAACTGAAAGTTGATATTTGCAATATGTATCATAAAGGTCTAATTTCCTAACATAAACAATTCATTGTTTATATATCCTTAAACTAGGGAAGAAAAAGGTTCTTCTTAGTCTCTTGGTCCGCATATCTCATCTATAGCCTGAAGCATGGATTTGCAGAGAAAAGAGAAGCCTTCCAGCAACTTCCCCTTGATTACTCTCTAAGAGGCCTGGCTAAAGAATGGCGCAAAACTCATGTTGTGGCCAGCTCGTGGTAGGCTTGCCACAGAACACACACTCATTTCATATTGCTGCTTCTGGTCAATCCTGGTATAAATGGTAATAGTGTTCCCTTTCATTATTAAATGTCTCGATTTAAACAATAAATTATATGATTACCTGCCATGGGTTGAATAGGATATGGCTCTTGAACAGAAACAGATACTTAAACCCCGAAGTCTAAGCAGGTGCAAACTTAATCCAGTTGTGGTGGATTAAGACCCAGTGGGAGGTCTTTGGAGGTGTGCCCTCAGGAAGTAATTCTCATGAGGGGATTCGTTATAAAGACTGGGTCAAGCCCGCCCACTCTCTCTGCTTCCTGCCTTACCATGTTATCCTTCCTCTGTGCACTCTGCCATTGCTCTCCTCTAGCCTTGCTAAATACCCAACCAATGGGACTGTTTTATCTTGGGCTTGAAACTCCAGAATCATGAGCCAAAACAAACCTTTTTTTCTTATAAAGTTAGCATCTCTCAGGTATTTCACTGTACTAATGGAAAGCTGATTAATACATTGTTTCTGATAGATTCCTGCTGCTTTTTAGAGAAGTCTTCATTTGGCTGCTGTTGAGTAGGTAAATGCCAAGCTAGCCAGGGAAGCAAGGAAAGACTTTGGAATCTGGTAGACAGAATCCACAACCCCCAGATAAAATATCCAGGACGATCTCCCTATCTCAACATCCTTAACTACCTTTTCCTGGATTTTCCACGTAGATCCAATCTAATCACATGAGTGCTTTACATTAGAGAAACTTTCTGACAGGAGTTAGAAGGAGATGTGACTATGAAAGGATGCTGAGGTTTGCAGGCTGCTTGGAGAGATGCCACATTGCTAGCTTTGAAGATGGAACATGAGGGCCATAAACCTAAGGAATGTGAGCAGCCTCTTGTGGAAATAGATTCTCTTTTATATCCTCCAAAAAGGAATGCTGCCCTGTAATCACCTACAAAACTGCACAGTAATAATTTGGTATTGTTTGAAGACATTTATTTTTCAGTAATTTGTTACTGTAGCAATGGAAAACTGATACATGGAATTAACAGCATTTTTAATGAGCCTTGAAGGATCCCGATGAGCTATTATTCATTTAATAAATATTTAAGTCCTTAAAGTGTATATACCTGACCTAATGGGGAAGAAGTCCTGGAAGAAGATAATCACTGAAGCATGTAATTAAGATTGTGACACGTGTACTAAGATTTATAAAGGATGGCGTGAGGTATTTAACATGTCCAGGGTAGTAAGGCAGGGCATGCAAACATGGGCAGAAGGCATCCCAGGTTAAATGTATAATGTAGAAGGTTTACCAAGGCACTGGAAAGCGTATGAGTTAAGGCAGTAAATAGCCAGCAGGACAGTTTGGCTGGACTAAACAATGAATGGAGGCAGGGAATAGAACCTGAGGTACAGTTTGGGACAGGTAGAAAAGAGCCTAGAATACCAGTCTATGAGTTTAGACTTTATCTTTCAAAGAGTGGGAAGGTACTGACAGTTTTAAGGCAGGTAAAGGTATGGTCAGATTCATGTTTCATGGGGATTGCTCCTGAAAGAAACCAAATTTGGTTTTGCTCAGCAATGTAGGCATCTACAGATGCCGCTTTGTTCTATGGTAACCACACCCCCCGAGGTCTCTGTGCCTTAAAGGAATTTCCTATGGGACACGTTCTTCACGGATCAGTGCAGTGGCTTTTCTCATCCTGACCATGCAGAGATGCTGCCTCCCGCAGCTACTACTCTCTCAGAGGCTGCCTGTTGCCATGCAGGAAAGAAGGAAAGAACTCTGGAGCTTCTTCAAGTGGCAACTAAATGCTGTGTCTGAAAGAAGGATGTGTGTGTGTGTGTGTGTGTGTGTGTGTGTCACAGTGGGACACATACACTCCTATTTCCTTGACTGGGGCCTGGAAGTATAATTCGCATATGCAGGGAAGGGGTAAAATTGGAAATGCTTGATTAAGCAATTACTAAATATCAATAAATATTAATCGAACAAATGAATCAATTTGAAGAAGTCAGAGGTCATTTGATGAGGCTGTATCTAGGGAAAATTAGTCTAGGAAAGGGGCCAGCACTGTGGTGTAGTGGGTAAACCCGCCACCTGCATTGCCGGCATCCCATATGGGCGCTGGTTCAGGTCCCGGCTGCTCCACTTCCCATCCAGCTCTCTGCTATGGTCTGGGAAAGCAGTAGAATGTGGCCCATGTCCTTGGGCTCCTGCACCTGCATGGGAGACCTGGAAGAAGCTCCTGGCTCCCAATTGGCCCAGCTCTGGCCATTGTGGCGAAATGAGGAGTGAACCAGCGAATGAAAGACTTCTCTGTTTCTGCCTCTCCTCTCTCTAACTAAAGAATAGGAGATGGAGGTAGCATCAAGGCAAGAAAGAGCAGTTTAGTAACAGGTTTCAGTCTGAACGACTGTGCCTGTAAAAAAAAATGAGAAAATGCAATTTTGGGTGTATGCTCATGTGTGTGCTTGGTGAGGTGCAGCCTAGACACCTACATTTAACCTCACCTCTTGCTTGAGAGGATCTGTCTTGGCGTCAGGCTTCTTGCTTAGGGTACTCGGTTTTTCTTTTGTGTCAAGGTGCTGGGCACCCCGCCAGAAATCAGAACTGCTCCTTGCTGGAGTGGATGGACAGACTTTTAGGGTTAAGAAGGGCATGGAAGAATTTTAGTGTCATTTACAAGTTTTATATGCATCACGTTGTTTAATCTTTAAAATATTTTAAGGTATAATTATATCCTTTTCGTAAAAACATAATACTATGTAGAATCTAGTTCTGCTGTGTAATCTAGCAGAAGTTACTTCTACTCTCTGAGTCTTTGGTTCTTCCACTTAAAATGCGAATACTTTTCTGTAAGACTACGCGCAGCTGAAAGCACTTCACCACGCCTCCCTGACTTCTCGTCGCACCTGCCCGGGCGACCCAACGAAGGCAGGAGCCGCACCTGGTCCCGCCCCTGGCCGGCGCAACAATGTGACGTCACGCCCCGGCTCTCCACTTTAGCGGCGCCGCGCGCACGCAAAACCTGGGAGACACCCGCGCCTCTCACTGACGTCCCGCTCTCCCGCCTTGCACTGCGTGCTGACGTCACCCCGGCCGTTCTGGTCCCCAAGCATCTCCGAAGTTTCATTCGGTAAAAGGTCGTGCTGGCGTCGATGGCGATGGGGTAAACATGGAGTCAGTGTGAATGACAGCGTCAGTGTCAAGGGAATGCCTTTGAGTCAGGGGGATTCCTACGGTTGCGCTCAGGTTGTATGCTGTAAGGGTTGGGTAGTCTATAGCAATTCAGGGGCTGTCTTTTTGGCAGGGAATAATGGGACAAGAACTTGACCTCTAGTCCAAACCTTTTTTTTTTTTTTTAAACAGTTGTATACACGTGGTGCCTCTACTGATTTCCCATTCTCTTCAGTAATCTTCCCTTTAGTCTCACCATCGCAGTCTGAGCCAAATCACCTGTAGACCCGACTTCCTGCTTCCAGTCGGTCTCACAACTCTACACACACCTTGAAATCGGACATGACCCCGTAAAATTTACACCAAAATGTGGCCCCTTAAAGTTCCTTAGCAATGCTATCTGGGGTGCCACATGTGCTACCAGGATTTGGGGTGCCGTACGATTTCACCATGAGCCTATTAATAAATCCCCAATATTAATAAGCCTGAGAGGGTTCTTGCCTAATATTTAGAGAAGAATTCTAAATACAGATAAACGAGGCAGCATGGTACGTTTTAGGCTTTTATTTAGTGATAACGATGCATAGGAGAGTGAGAGCTTTATTTAAGAAGTGAATAGGGGTTCATACAGAGCACCAGGAACCAGCCACATGGATGAGCATCTAGGCAAGGAATCCTGGAGCACATAGCCCGAAGGCCATGCACCCTGGAGGCGCAGGGCTACAGCAAGCCCCCTCCTGGCAAGAGGTCAGGGAAGAAGAGCAGAGCTGGGGCACACCACGTCCTGGCTTTTAACCCACTTCCATAGGGAAGTGGTTAATGAACCTGATTGGCTGGTGGGCACCCAGGTGTGGCCAGGTAGGGGGATGAGGTCATGCAGGGGCATGGCAAAGGTATCAGGGCATGCGATCACACAGGGGTGTGGTGAAGGCGTGGTCTTCCAAATCTAATCAGTTTTAGCCTGTATGCCTGCCTACTTCAACCCCACTCCAATCTACTCTCCACAGTTTCCAAAGTGATATTAGAAAATAAATAAAAGGAAAATAAAACTCTGTCATGTTGTTCTACTTGAAACCTCCCGTTGACTTCCTTGGGAATTTAAACCCACACTTCTTAGGCTTGCTTACAAGGAATTACATGACCTACCTGTGCCTGCTCTTTAAGCTCATTTAGCAATCTGTCTCCACACTCTGCTCCAGGGCATTCACTTGGAATGCCCTCTCCCTTGACTATTGCTCTGTCATCACCTTTTTCATCCTCCTATTTCAGCTTGAATAGTCGTATACTGCATGGCTGTGTTTTCAGTCAGTGATAAGCTGGTCCCATAATATTCTGTTGTCTAGGGATGTCATAGCCATCTTACTTTGTGTAAAAATAGTCTTTGTTAGTACAAGGATGAAGTGCCTAACAGCGCATTTCTCTTTACATGTCCCCATCGTTAGATGACACATTACTATATTGCCTTCTCAGGAGTTCCCAGGCTCTCCATTGTAAAATTGGCCAGTCATGTTATTTAAAATTTTAAATCCCTATAGAGCCATGAACACTTTGACACAAGATTTACTCATTTGTTTATTGTCCATCTCCTCACCCTCAGTTAAAATGAAACTACATACATTCAGAGAAAAAGTCTGGTCTATGGTGCTTAGTACTGGACTCTAAGCTAATAGAACACTTAATGAGTTTAGCATGTTATCATCTCTTAATTAGGATTTTACTTTTTAAATTAAGTGGTTAATTGTTAAAAGATCTAATTATTTAAAACAAATGTTTCAATAGATTATTTCTACAAAATATATTGAGTTTTAACATGAAAATTACTTTGGATTAAAGAAAAATGGTGTTAATATTTTCTGTGCTTGATTTCCAAAGGATACTATTAAAGATGTTCATTTCATGGATGCTAAGAGTCCTCTTTGTTTTTTAAAATAATTGCTTAAGTCAATTCTAAAAAAGAATTTCAGTTTGCTAATTCAATCTAGTTGTCTTAGAATGAAACTTTTCAAAACTCACTTAGCAGACGTTGCTAAACTCCTGCCTCTGCCGAAGTTCTGTGTTGGATGCTTACACCAATGTCTTGAAGTATTTCCCTTATTTTTCTTTGGGCAATTTTGTAGTTTTAGGTCTTATGTTTATATATTTGATCCATCTTGAGTTGATTTTTATATATGGCCAGTGACAGGGACCTAATTTAATTCTGCTATGCATTTATGTCTAGTTTTGCCAGCACCATTTCTCTAATGAATATTTTTGAAACCTTGTTGAAAGTCAGTTGGCTCAATGTTTATTTTATTGATTCTATTTAGTTTGTTCTTCTAGTTCTAGCTTATTAAGGTATAAAGTTCTGCTGTTGATTTGAGATCTTACATGTTTTTAAAAATAGGTGCTTATAGTTTTCCCATTAAGAACTGTTTTCACTGTACACCAGAAGTTTTTGTATACTGTGTTTTTGTAACCCATTTGAAAATATTTTCTAATTTATTTTGGAATTTATTCTATTTCATTGATTATTATTGTGTTTTTACATTCCACATTTGTGAACTTTTCAGTGTTTCTCTTAGGTGCAAGTCTTTTAGTACCTTGTTAATCTTCTGTTTAGTTCCATCCAGTATTGAAAGTGAGGTATCAAAAACTCCAGCTGTTAATCTTGAAATCTCTGTTACTTTTTTTTTGGTGCCAAACATCACAGTTTATTTAGAAGTTGAACATCTTTATGTCAAGTACTCAGCCTGCATTTGCCTAACTCCCTAAGAACCATGTTCTAGAAGATTGAGGTTCCCTGTCTAAACTGAGCAGTAGTAGCTGATACCACTTAATTTAAAATAGGCAGTGAGCTGGGACCAAACATTTTCCTCTTGACACCATCAGTGACTGTAAAATCGGTTGCATAGTTTGCAAATAATTTCCCCCATTCTGTCAGTTGCCTCTTCACTTTCCTGAGTGTTTCTTTTGCTGAACAGGAACTTCTCAATTTGATGTAATCCCATTTGTTAATTTTGGTTTTGGCTGTCTGTGCCTCTGGGGTCTTTTCTAAGAACTCTTTGCCTGTGCCAGTGTCTTGCAGGGTTTCCCCCAATGTTCTCTAATAATTTGATGGTGCCAGGTTGTAGATTTAGGACTTTAATCCATGTTGAATAGATTTTTGTGTAAGATGATAGGTAGAGGTCTTCCTTAATACTTCTGCAAGAAGAAATCCAGTTTTCCCTGAACCATTTGTTGAAGAGCCTGTCCTTGCTCCAGGGATTGGTTTTAGCTCCTTGGTCAGATATAAGTTGGTTGTAGATGTTTGGATTGATTTCTGGTGTTTCTATATTGTCCCATTGGCATATCCATTTATTTTTGTACTAGTACCAGGCTGTTTTGATTATAACTGCCCTGTAGTATGTCTTGAAATCTGGTATTGCGATGCCTCCAGCTTTGTTTTTGTGGTATAAGATTGTTTTAGCTATTCAAGATCTCCTGTGCCTCCATATGAATTTCAGCATTGTTTTTTGTGGATCAGAGGAGAATGTCTTTTGTATTTTGCTTGGTACCACACTGAGTCTGTAAATTGCTTCTGGAAGAATGGACATTTTGATATTGATTCTTCCAGTCCATGAAGGTGGAAGATTTTTCCATTTTTTGTATCTTCTTCTATTTCTTTAAGATTTTGTAATTCTCATCATAGAGATCTTTGACATCCTTGTTTAAATTTACTCCAAGGTATTTGATTTTTGTAGCTAATGTGAATGGGATTGATCTTAGAAACCCAACTTCCCAGGCAGGTAAAGCCACCGCCTGCAGTGCCGCCATCCCATATGGGCGCTGGTTTGAGTTCCGGCTGCTCCTCTTCCAATCCAGTCTTCTGCTATAGCCTGGGAAAGCGGTAGAAGATGGCACAAGTCCTTGGGCCCCTGCACCCATGGGGAGACCCAGAAGAAACTCCTGGCTCCTGGCTTTGGATTGGTGCAGCTCTGGCTGTTGCGACCATCTGGGGAGTGAACCATCAGATGGAGGACCTTTCTCACTCTCTCTCTGCCTCTCCTCTCTGTGTAACTCTGACTTTCAAGTAAATAACTAAATAAAAAAAAGAAATTCAATCTCAGAGTTGGCATTGTCTGTGTATACAAAGGCTGTTGATTTTTGTGTATTGACTATATATCCTGCTACTTTACCTAACTCTTCTATGAGTTCCAATAGTCTTTTAGTAGAGTCTTTTGGATCCCCTACATATATATAGAACCATGTCATCTGTAACTAAGGATGGTTTGACATCGTACTTTCCAATTTATATCCCTTTGATTTCTTTTTCTTGCCTAATGGCTCTGGATAAAACTTCCAGGACTGTATTGAATAGCAGTGGTGAGAGTAGGCATCCCTGTCTGGTACCACATCTCAGTGGAAATGCTTCCAATTTTTCCCCATTCAATAGGATGCTGGCCACGGGTTTGTCATAAATTGCCATGATTGTGTTGAGGAATGTTCCTTCTATATCCACTTTGCTTGGTCTGGGTGATTTTTCTGATGTGTCATTGGATTGTATTGGCCAGAATTTTGTTGAGTTTTGCATCTATGTTCATCAGGGGAATTGGTCTGTAATTCTCTTTCTCTGTTGTATCTTTTTCAGGTTTAAGAATTAAGATGATGCTGGCTTCATAGAAAGAATTTGGGAGGATTCCCTCCCTTTCAATTGTTTTTAATAACTTGAGATTTGGAGTTCTTCTTTAAATGTCTGGTAGAATTCAGTAGTGAAGGAATCCAGTCCTGGGCTTTTCTTTCTGGAGAGGGCTTTTATTACTGATTGAGTTTCCATCTTGGCTATAGTTCTGTTTAGGTTTTCTGTGTCTTCAAGGCTCAATTTGTGTAGGTTGAATGTGTCCAGAAATCTGTCCATTTTTTTCTAGGTTTCCCAGTTTGTTGGCACACAGCACTTTGTAGTAATTTATGATGATTCTTTTTATTTCTGAGGTGTCTGTTACATTTTCTTTTTCATATCTAATTTTATTGATTTGGGTCTTCTCTCTCCTTTTTTTGGTTAGTTGGGCCAATGGTATGTCAATTTTGTTTATTTTTTCAAAAAGCCATTTCTTTGGTTTGCTGATTTTTCATATTGTTTCTTTGGATTCAATTTTGTTGATTTCTTCTAGTTTTTATTTCTTTTCTCCTACTAGTTTTGGGTTTGGTTTGCTGTTTTACTAGATCCTTGAGATGCATTGATAGCTTATTTATTTGGTACTTTCTAGTTTCTTGATGTAGGCACCAATTGCTATAAACTTTTCTTGTAATACTGCTTTTGCTGTATCCCATAGGTTTGATATGTTGTGTTGTCATCTTCATTTATTTCCAGAAATTTTTTGATTCCTCTTTTGATTTCTTCTATAATCCACTGTTCATTCAGGAGTGAGTTGTTCGGTCTCCATGTATTTGTGTATGTTATAGAGATTCCTGATTTGCTGATTCCAGCTTCATTCCATTGTGGTCCAAGAAGATATATGGTATGATTTTGATTTTTTGTTTTTGAATTATCTAAGACTTGCTTTGTGGCCTAGCATGTCATCAATCCTAGACAAAGTTCCATGCACTGGTGAGAAGAGTGTGTATTCAGAAAAGTTTTGTAGATATCTGTTAGGACCATTTGATCTATAGTGTCAATTAACTGCTGTTTTCTATCTGATTTTCTGTCTGGTTTATCTATTGCTGAAAGTTGGTATTGAAGTCCCCCATTACTATTGTATTGGAGACTATGTGTCCCTTTAGATCCCCTAACATTTCTTTTAAATAACCAGGTGTATATATACATTTGTAATAGTCACATCTTCCTGTTGAATTGTTCCCTTACTGATTGCACAGTGCCCTTCTTTGTCTCTATTAACAATATTTATGTTAAGGTCTATTTTGTCTGATATTAGAATGGCTACACCAGCTTTTTTTCAGTTTCTGTTGGTATGGAATATCTTTTTCTATCCTTTCACTTTAGGTCTGTTTGTATCTTTGTTAGTGAGATGTGTTTCTTGTAGGCAGCAAATAGATGGGTTTTGCTTTTTAATCCATTCAGCCAGTCTGTGTCTTTTACCTGGAGAGCAGATGCCATTTACATTCAAGGTGACTTGATAAGTAATGACTTTGCCCTGTCATTTTCCCAAACATATTACTATTCTTTTACTTTGAATTTCCTTTGAACTTTTAAAAAAATTTATTTAACAGATAGAGTTAGACAGCAAGAGACAGAGACAGAGAGAAAGGTCTTCCTTCCGTTGGTTCACCCCCACCCTCCCAAATGGCCACTAAGGCCAGAGCTACACCAATCTGAAGCCAGGAGCCAGGTGCTTCTTCCTGATCTCCCACTCGGGTGCAGGTGTCCAAGCACTTGGGCCATCCTCCACTGCCTTCCTAGGCTACAGCAGAGAGCTGGACTGGAGGAGGAGCAACCGGGACTGGAACCCAGTGCCCATATGGGATGCTGGCGCCTCAGGCGGAGGATTAACCAAGTGAGCCACGGTGCCAGCCCCTCCTTTGAACTTTTGCTGAGAGATTCTCTTCCTTCACCTTCTTTCATAGTGATGACCGAGTTTCTGTGTTTCTGTGTCCAGCACATCATTAAGCATCTTTTGTAGGGCTGGATGGATGGTGACAAATGTGTTATGGAAGGCCTTTATGTCATCTTCATTCATGAATGAGAGCTTTTCAGGGTATAGTGTTCTGGGTTGACAGTTTTTTCTTTTAAGACTTGGACTATATCTCGCCATTCTCTCCTAGCCTGTAGGTTTCTGATGAGAAGTCCACTGTGAGTTTAATTAGAGATCCTCTGGCATTTCTCTTGTGCACATTTTAGAATCTTCTCTTTGTGTTTTACTGAGGTTAGTTTGATTATAATATGTCGTGGTGAAGATATTTTCTAGTCATGTCTGTTAGGAGTTCTGGATGTCTCTTTATTTTTCCAAATTAGGGAAGTTTTCTGTTATTTCACTAAAAATGCCTTCTAATCTTTTCTGTCATTTTATGCCTTCAGAAACTCCTAAACCTGTATGTTGCGTCATTTGAAAGATAGTATCCTGTTGGTTCCCAATAGTGTTTTTTAGTTTTCTAATTTCTCCTCTTGTTTTTGGGTTGACTGAATGAATCCTGTGCTTCGTTTTCTAAGTCTGATATTCTTTCTTCTCTGTCACCGATTCTGTTATGGATTTCAACTGCATTTTTTATTTATTCTATTGAATTTTTCATTTCATTTTTATTTCTCTTAAGGGTCTCAATTTCATGGGAGAAATTTTCTTTCATGTCACATACTGATTTCATTAGTTCGTGCATTTGCTTCAGTTACTTCTATGTAATCTTATAATCAGTTTTTTGAATTCCATTTCTTTCATTTCTTCCATCTCATCATCTTCACAGTCTACTGTTGATGTTGTGTTCTTTTGGGGGCATCATGTTTCTTCCTTATTCTTGTTTCTTGAATTGGTGAGGTTTTTCCCCCCAGCATTTGTGGAGATGCTCATTTCTCATTGGTTTCTTCTTTATTTTATTTATTTATTCATTTATTTTTGCTGTGGCGGCTTTTATCTTTGTACTATGCCCTTGTAGATAAGTGGAGTGTCTGCTTTCAGTGAATATCTAGAGGCTTGTAGTGGATGTGACCAGGGAGCTCTGCTCAGTTCTCCAGGGTGAAGGGCACATTTAACGTGACACACCCGGTTTGGTGTGGTAAATCTCCTCTTTTTTTTTTTTAATAAAGGAAAGTTCATTCTGCTCAGCTGAGCTCTTCTCCTCAGAGACCTGTGCCTGAGCACTAGCCTAGTGGGTATAATGTTTGTCTGCTGTGCTCCAAGGACCATACCAAACATCTCTGCAGTCCTCAGTATAAGTTCACATTTCCCAGCAATGTCCCTCACCAGGTAACCAGGAAGCCCTGAGCATGTGAGTCTCCCACTATGACTGCCCAAAGTCTCAGCCACACTGTGTCTCCCACATGGCCTCAGTTTTTTTCACAGTCCTGGCACAGAAGCCTGCCATAGTCATGAGCTTCCAACTTTATTAGTTCTCCCCACCTGAGTAAAGTCTCCACACAGCTGGTTGCTGGGCATGAACACTGGCTGGCACAGCTGTTACATATGTCCAAAATGGCATCCACTCTATCAGCTTGTTACAGGATGCCATTGTAAGGTGATCAGGGAAGGAGAAACGTGTCCCTCCTTTTTTTTTTTTTTTTTTTTGCCTCCTCTAGTTTTGTAGGTACATTATCCCCCAAAGGGCTCCAAGCCAGGTTCCCTCTAGGCTTTTCCTGCAGCTTTATTGCCAGTGTCTTGGGCTGCTGAGGTTTGGTCTAACTCACTTTCCAATGCTGGTGTGTAGGCCTCGGCTGCTGGAGTCCTGAGTTGTAGGCATCCATGCCCTCCACATAGGTCCACTGTGTCCCTCGAATTTGTGTATAGTTTTCTCTGCCGTTTTCTCCCTAACTCTTCCCTGAGATTGCATTCTCCCCACATTTCTTAAACTATCTTCTCCTGGACTAGAGCAATAAGCTCCCTCCCTACTCTGCCATCTTGGAACTCCCCCAAAATATAAATTCTGAGCAATATGCTTTGGGTGATAAGTGAATTCCCTGGTAATTGGTCAGTCCGTGCTAGGATATATTCTCTGTCACCTTTCATTTTGTTTTGTTTTCATTGTAGAAATTCCAAAGCATGTTTTTCCTTAGATATATTTTTATAATAATATTTTTAGCTAAGGAGAAATAAGAAGTAATTACCTTAAGATAAAATTGGAAGCCTTGTTCACTCTAGGGAAACTTAGCAAATTAACAGGAGGTGAGGGCTGAGAAAGAGGAAGAGAACAATAATGACTATTTCTTTTGAAAAGTAAAACAATAACCCCTGACCCAAACAAATCCTTGGAGAGAGATATACAATGCTCTAGCACTATGGACCAATCAGTAGCTTAACTCCATTTTTAAAAAAGATTTATTTATTTGAAAGGCGGAGTTACAGAGAGACAGAGGCAGAGGCAGAGAGAGAGAGAGAGAGAGAGAGAGAGGGAAAGTCTTCCATCTTCTGGTTCACTCCCCAAATGGCTGCAATGGCCAGAGCTGGGCCAATCCAAAGCCAGGAGCCAGGAGCTTCTTCCTTGTCTCCCACATGGGTGCAGGAGCCCAAGGACTTGTGCCATCTTCTACTGCTTGCCTAGGCCATAGCCGAGAGCTGGATTGGAAGTGGAGCAGGACTCGAACTGGTGCCCATATGGGATGCCGGTACTGCAGGTGGCAGCCTTATCTGCTACGCCATAGCACTGGACTAGTAATTTAACTCTTAAGGAAGTCTTATCCAGTATTAGGACCCATACTTGGGGAAGGAGGAAGATGGAAATGGTGAAGGGAAGCCTTCAGCACATTCCCTAGATGTGAATACACTCTTCTGCTCTCTCTCTCTCCAGATGTTTTCTTCTAAAAAATATTCCTCTGCCACTGTGAACTCCATCTCCTTGATGCCTTAAATTTGTATAGACACTGTAGAGATACTCTAAGGGCTATTTCAAGAAAACACAGATAGGAACAGCAATACTGAAGTTGGGTGAGTTGGGGCTGGATTCTTTAAGAAGAGGAATAACCACTTGAGTGTCTGCTGTGTTATATTTGTGGATCTGTTTGAATACTGAGAAAAATCAGACTTCCAAGTGATGGCCCTTTGGGCTGTAGAACAACATTTTCTTATACTTCCATACCCTGTATTAGTCAAGGTTTTTGTTTAACTAAAATACCTGAGGAGCTTGTTGTGGCTTAAAGATTGAAGGTTCACAGTCCGAAAGCAGATAGCTCCTGGTGAGGCCAGAGGACAGTAGAGGGAAGATCACACGGTGAGTCAGAATGCAGACACAGTAGCACTCTCTTCCTCTGTCCTGTCTATAGCATCTCCTCATAAAGCCATCATAATTCAGTGGTGGGGTTCCTTTCTACCAGCTTAATCCAAGCCAATCACTTCCCAAAGCTCCTACCTTGAGACTCAATAGCTGGATCAAGCTTCTACTGTAATACTTAAACTATTAATGTAAGACTTTGGGGTTTAAGTCCCTGCATGAGTTTGGGGAACAAAATTGTGTTCAAACCATAACAATTCTCCAACCTCCCCCTGTTCTTCCATCCAAAATCTTCTAAAAAGAGTCCCATGGGCTGGAATGCAAGCCCTATGCAAATAACCTGTGCCCCAGTGTGGATAGGGTGTTTTTGGAGGGAAGTCAGGGTGGTGTGGGTATAGATTATAACTGGCACCAGCACCAACAGACCCCTAGCACCAAGCTAAGGCTCTCATTTGGTGAGGACAAAGGCGTTTCCCAACCCATGACTAACTTTGTAGCTCCAAGGCCCTGAACCTCCCTGACCGCTGTTTATCCTACCCCTAATGAAAGTTGTCAGTGTCAGAAGTGGCTTTTTGTGTCATATTAACTTCTATGTAAGCTATTATTCTTCCACCAGCATTTTCTGCTGTTTCTTTTCCAGATGAAAATAACTGTAGTAACTTCTGCTTATTAATGGTTTGTTATATATTGCAATAGATCTATTTTTGTATGTGCAATCTCTAGTTCTCCAAGTAATCCTGCAAGGCAGCTAATATTAGAAACTGGCACTTGAACAGCATAAACAGCTCATGGGTTGCCTAGCCAAAATTTGAGGATAGTTGGATCCTACAGAACATAATGAGCCCCAGTAGAGCCTGCTGCAAATTCTGGTCTTTCCCAGTGGCCCTTGCTCCTCCCTGTACCCTCTGCATTTGTTCTGTTCCAGTCTCCAGCAGTCTTCTATAGAAAGAGATAATGCCTTTACCTTCCACATCTAAATGTCTTTCTTGAGTCCTGGCCTGGAAGAAAGCAAAGTCCCAGAATTGTGCCGTGGAAACATTAAACCATAGCCCAGGTGAATGTGGCCATAGCCAGCTTACTTATTAATCACAAGCTGTATTCTCACTAGTTTAATGCAGAGACTGTGTACACCAAAGCTCTAGTGCAGTGCCTGGCACATAAAAGGTGTTCAGTAAATATTTGTTGGAGGAAATGAATTAATTATATACAATTTTTTGGTTTTTTCACATTAGGAAACAAAAGCATATGCTTCTTTAAAAGCATTAGTATGTATTAAATTATTAATGATAGAACAAGTTGAAAATTAATTCACCAGCAGCATTTAATTATAGACTAATAAATTCTCTATTTCCAGTGACAGATTCACATGTATATAGATTCCTTGATACATTCATGAAATCTTGCAAGTAGAATAAGCACAGGTTACATTTCTTTTTAAAACTATGTAATGCATGCTTACAGTAATTCAAAAAACTCAGAAGTACATATAGCCTTCTTCAACATCACCCTCCTCATCTTACTTTCATCACAGATAAGTTCTGTTAATGAATAAGATTTAACCTTCATATTTTAATGTGTTTATAAATATGCATAGTGATTTTACATAAATAGGATTATGATCTACATATTGTTCATCATTTAAGATTTCAAGGATCAACTTTGCACTTCACTATTAGTTAATTTTGCTGGTTGCATGGTATGAAATCCCATAAATTATTTAGTTATTATCTTACTGCTGTGTGATCAAGTTGCTTCTGATTTTTTGTTCTTGAACAACACTGCAATAAGCATTCTTTTTTTAAAAAAGATTTTTTTCCCTATTTATTTGAAAGTCAGAACAACAGAGAGAGGGAGAGAGATGGATCCCTCCCTCCTTCCCTCCCTTCCTTTCTCTCTCTCTCTCTCTCTTTCTTTCTTTCTTTCTTTCTCTTTCTCTCTTTCTTTCTCTCTTTTTTCTCTCTTCTCTTTCTCTCTTTCTCTTTCTCTCTCTCTCTTTCTCTCTTTCTCTCTCTTTCTCTTTCTTTCTCTTTCTCTCTTTCTTTCTCTTTCTCTCTTTCTTTCTCTCTTTCTTTCTCTTTCTTTCTTTCTCTCTTTCTTTCTTTATCTCTTTCTTTATCTCTTTCTCTTTCTTTCTTTCTCTCTTTCTTTCTTTCTTTCTTTCTCTTTCTTTCTTTCTTTCTCTCTCTCTCTCTCTCTCTCTCTCTCTTTCTTTCTTCCTTCCTTCCTTCCTTCCTTCCTTCCTTCCTTCCTTCCTTCCTTCCTTCTTTCCTTCCTTCCTTCCTTCCTTCCTTCCTTCCTTCCTTCCTTCCTTCCTTCCTTCCTTCCTTTCTTCTGGTTCACTACCTAAATGGTTGCAACACCTGGTGCTGGGCCAGGCTCAAGCCAAAAGCTTAATACTCCAGCTGGATCTCCCACATGGGTAACGGGGGCCCAAGCATCTGGCCCATTCTCCACCGCTTTCCCAGGCACATTAGCAAAGAATGGGATTGGAAGTGGAGAAGCTGGGATTTGCACTCTGACATGGGATGCCAGTGTAACAAGTGGAAACTCAACCCAGTGTGCCACAATACCAGCCCTTGAACTAAGCATTCCTATGTGAGTGTATATATCACATTTGCCTCTATTTCTGTATGATATATCTCTAGAAGTGACATCATTGAGTCATAGGATATGGACATATAAAACGTTGACAGGCATTACTAGATTGGACTCTGAAAATGGTACATCTCCAAAAATCATAGTTCATAAGTGATGATACGTGATTCATGATATAGATGATTCACATGTCTATCAACTGTATTTGACAGGACCTTGCTTACATTCTCACCAATATTGAACATCAACAATGTTTTCCATTTTCTCAGTTTTAAGGTCAAAAATTCCAATTATTGCTTTAGTTTTTATTTTCCTGACTACTAGTGAGGGGGGAACATCTTTTCAAAAACTTCCTGACCATTCACCCTTCATCTAACATGAATTAGCTGTGTTTTTTTTCTCAGCTTCTCATAACCAGTGGGGTTGAGAGGTTTCTAAAAAATTACTTTTAAAATATATTGTTACTTATTTTAAAAGGCAGAGAAACAGAGATAGACAGATCTTCCATCTGCTGGTTCTCTCCTCATATGCCTGCAACAATGGGCTAGGCTAGGCTGAAGCTTGAAACTCCATCCAGGTCTCCCACATGGGTGCCAGGGACCCACGTACTTGAGTCATTATCTACTGCCCACCATAGGGCAGAGAGTTTTGAGACCATTGGCAAATTGTCTGGTGGTGTTTGCTTGACACCCATCTACTCTGGCTTCTAAAGCTGGGAGATTTGGCTTGGGAATGTGTCACATGACTGTTAAGAAGCTCCATTAACCAAAAAATCCAAGTTTGGTATGTACTGGCATATTTCTAAGGTTTTAATCGATTATAAGTTGGGATTGAGTACAGGTAGAGGATAAAGTGTTAAGAGACCAAGCCCCTGTGTCTCTAAATCAGCATGGAATCATTGATGATTTTTAGAATTTTGGAATGGGATGCTCTCTTAGAATTCTGTGGGAAGCCTTGATAAATTATAGTTTTATGTTGTGAATTCCCCACCAAAAGGATTTTCTGAAAACCTGAAGGCCTCTATGGTAGCTCAAAAGTAGACTCATCTTCTGCAGATTGTGCTGAAAATCAATCTTTGCTCTGGGTATAAGGGTAGCAGAGCTGCAAAGGAGACCAGATACCTGCCTTCAACAAGGCTCCTACATGAAAGTCAGGGTCCCGGTAAGGAAAGAAAGAGACGCTGAGTCTGAGAATGTTGAATCTCCGTTTTCTCAGAGCCTTACTATCTGGCAGAAACAGATCGTTATGCTGAAGAACAGTCTTTACTTGCTTTAAGAGCATATGGAAACCTTACATGAAGCATGTACCTCCCAAGATGATAGTGATTCTCCTCAAAACTCCCCTTCTACCTGTATTTCTTCCAGACTTACAACCAGAGTTTGCTCATACCTGAAGCTTGAAGTGAACTACAGGTCCTATTCTTGGAACAAATAGCTTAGACATCAAAGGAATTGCAGAATCTTGCTAATATACACAGGAGGGAATTGGTGGGGGGCAGTTTTAGGGGGTGAATCTTGGGGTTTTTTGGTGAGAAGAGTGCACAGTAGGCTGGAGAGGGGAAGTTCATTGACTTGGGAGTACTTACCCTGACTCAGAACTTAATGTCTGGCAAGGACACTAGAATAATTGCTCTAATAGTGTTTTGTGATGGTTCACTGAGCCCTGAACACGGTAAAGGCCTATTGTAAGTGAAGTGGCATTTCCAGAACTTTCTTGGCATGGTGTCTTTTTTTTTCTCTCTTTTTTCTTTTTTTTGACAGGCAGAGTTAGACAGTGAGAGAGAGACAGAGAGAAAGGTCTTCTACAGCCGGTGTGTTGTGGCCGGTGCACTGCGCCGATCCAAAGCCAGGAGCCAGGTGCTTCCTCCTGGTCTCCCATGCGGGTGCAGGACCCACGGACCTGAGCCATCCTCCACTGCCTTCTTGGGCCACAGCATAGAGCTGGACTGGACGAGGAGCAACTGGGACAGAATCTGGCACCCCAACCAGGGCTAGAACCCGGTGTGCCGGTGCCACGGGTGGAGGATTACCCTATTGAGCCGTGGTGCTGGCCTCTATGGCTTCTTGTCTCTGAATCTGTTAACCATTGTTTATTGCCCTGCAGAGAAAGGGAATTTAATTCCTTCCACTTTCTATATTCCCTTTTTGTTTTCTGCCCTTCTAAGGAAATTTCTGCTTTGACTGTCATTTTCCTTAAAATTTAACTTACTCTTTTCTTGAGAAATTTCCTCTAACATCACTTCTAATATCTCTCGCTAGACTCTCTCTCCATTCAGCAGCCTTGTGTCAAGGAGAAGCTTACCTAGTCCTTTCCTGGCTGTATTCTAATACATGTGAGCCTGGGGAGGTGATAAAGTCGGACTTCCAAGTAAAATTCCAAATTAAAAGTCTTCATTCATGAATTTATAAATTCCTTCTTCATGCTTCCATTCATGTTTTCACATGGGTGTCATTCATTTGGTTATTATGCAGTTATTCATGTATGAAAGAGTAATATATTCTACATGTCTACCTTTGGTTCTCAATACATTCATTTCAACACTCCATTTATTCATCCACTCATTTATTTGCTCATTCATTTGTTCATACTTTATAGTTATTGAGTCCACCCATTAATTTACATAGAATGCATATATTCAATAATTTTTTATTTATTAATTTCTTATATCAGGAAGTCAGAAACCAAATAGTACATTCAAACTAAGATTGCTTTAAAATACTGATTTAATTGTTTGAAAGCAGAATTAGAGAAACAGATCTTCTATCCTCTGATTCACTCCCCAAATGGCCACAATGACTGGAGCTGGGCTGGTCCAAAGCCAGGAGCCAGGAACTTCATCTTGGTGTCCCTCCTGGGTGACAGGGGCTCTGGGACTTGAGCCATCTTCTGCTGCTTCCCCAGGCATATTACCAGGAGCTTGATCTGAAGTGAAGCAGCTAGGACTCGAACTGGTATCCATATGGGATGCCAGAGCTGTAGGCTATGGCTTAACCTACTGCACAATAGCACTGGCTCCTAGGATGGTTCTTTAAAAAAAAGATAATGACTATTCTTCTTCAAGTATGAATGATTTATTTACCAAGTAGAAGGATGGAGAGGGAGACAGGGTCTCTCTCTCTCTCTCTCTCTCTCTCTCTCTCACACACACACACACACACACACACACACACACTTGCACACACAGGGAATGCTCCCCTCTGTTTGTTTATTCCCTACATGCCTGCAACAACCAAGGATGGGTCAGGCCAAAACCCAGAGCTGGGTACTCAATCCAGGTCTCCCACATGGATAAAAACAACCCAACTATTTGAGCCATTACTGCTGCCTCCTGGGGTCTGCATTAGCAGGAAGCTGGACTCAGGAGCGAGAGCTGGAGTAGAAGCCAGGAGTTGAACCCAGGCGTTCCAGTGTGGAACATGGATGTCTTGACTGGCTAGGCCAAACACCCACCCCTAAACTAAGATGATTTAAAGAGATTATTTACAAAGGTGTGAGTAGAATGTACAGAAAGCATAAGGATAAATGCAGCACAGAAGGCAAGGAGCATATGTGCACTGTTACCATGTCTGGTCTGAAAGGGGAAGGGGAAGGATAAACTGAGGCCTTTTATTGAGGCAGTAACCCACACATGACCTGGCTAGGAGGGAATTGGGCATAAATACCACGATCTAACTGTTCATCTTGCATACATCCTGCCCACGCCTCCTTACCCCTAGTATTGTCTGAATGGAACGGGCAGTCAGTGTGCAAGAGAGTAGATAGAGGCAGTCCAGGCTGGTCACCCTTCTGGGGCCTAGAGCAGTGAGAAGCAAAGGACATACTTCATGTATCCTCTGAGCTTGCAAGGCTGGTCAGCTCTGTGTCTTCTCTACTAGTGGAAAACAAGAAGCGGGGAAATCCTGCCTAGGAAGCTGTTTTCACAGTAGAAAGCCATGTACAATGGAGTCAGCCTGGCCATCCATGAATCTCTGAATTATGCCCCTTTGGGAAAAAGTCTTTTGGGTTCTTTTACTGCCTTCACCCAAGAAAGCTGCTCTCTTCTGTGACAGTATGTTTAGCAACATTTTGTGTCTAGATGACTGTACAGCATACCTTGAGGACTTAGACTGTGTCTTCCTTGTCTTATGTCCCCAGAGCCTAGCCAGGGGGTGGCATAAAGTATGTTGAAGGAAAGCATTCGCAAATGTGTGAATGCTTGAATGAGGATGCTAAGGAGTTCAGGGAGATAATAGAATCTTGACTTTCCTTCACTGTCCCACAAGGTGGCAGCAATTACCATCGTCCAGTTTTCTTTCAGCTTTTGGGTGTACCTCTTCATTAAAGTCCTTATGAAAATATCTGTTTTTATATCTGAATGTTTGCTAATATATAAATACCATATATAGATAAGATAGAAATGGTATAAGTTTTCTTTTAAAAAACATTTAGAAAACACCCATTTTCTCTGCACTGTGCGGTGTCTTTATTGCTTGATTACTTCAAAAGCCATTCGGCCAAGTTCTTTCCACACACCTAGACTTGTTTCTTTTTCTTTAAAAAAAATTATTTTATTTGAAAGGAGGTAGGGGAGAGAGTGGGAGGGAAGGAGGAAGGAAGGAAGGGAGAGAGAGTTTCCATGTACTGGTTCACTTCCCAAATGCTTGCAACAGCCAGGACATGGCTAGGCTGAAGACTGGAGTCTGGAACTCCATCTGGGTCTCCCAGGTGGGTGGCAGAAACCCAAGTATTTGAGACATCATGTGCTGCCCCCCAGGGTACACATTAGCAGCAGGCTGGATTGGAAGCAGAAGTACTCACACCAGGCACAAATGGATACATATACATGCACATATGGATACACATGGGATAAGGATATCCCAAGTGGTGTCTCAACTGCTGTGCCAAATGCCCACTTCTGGCCTTACTTCTCCATCTCCCGGTTAGAAAGTTCCAGATTCTAGTTTTCAGGCAGCTTAATCCTTTTCTTTCTTCTTTCTACCCACTTTAGTCTGTGCAGGGACCATACATTGTGCTTCTTATCCTGAGCTGTGAATACTTGAATTCATTGCTCTTTCAGGTCATATTAATTCTGAAAAGGACACATATTTAGGAAATTTTCATTTTTAGAAAACAGCTATTTTGTATAAGCTCAGGCATGATGGTGTCTTAGTGAGGGCAGTAGTCCCTTAGTTTTTTTGGAAGTACAATCCCTCATTGTCTTAGAAAACAAGAACCTCATTTCTGCATTAAAAAAATGTCTTTGGAGAGATCTTGCTTAGATTTTTTCCTACTTTTGCACCATAGCAAAGATTGCGAAGATTCTTAGAATTTACCGCTATTTCTGGATTTAACATAAAATTTCTCCTGTATCTTTACTTAGTTTTAGCTCCTACATATAAGAGAGATCATGTAACACATCAAAACTTATGATGAGATACACCAAAAGCAGTGTTAAGAGGAAAGTTTATGGTCATTGGTGCCTACATCAAGAGATTGGAAAGGCACCAAATAAATGAGATATTAATGCATCTCAAGGATATAGACAAACAAAAACCAGACCCTGAACTGTTTTTTATGTTGTATTGTCATTTGCCGTTGCCTCTTGGTAATTCTACCTTTCAAATATATAAATAACTAAATCTTTAAAAAAAGATTAAGAAAAAGAATGTTAAACAAAAAAGACTTTATAACCAAGGGATCACTTCAGACGACTTATAAGAACCCATGGCATAGTTGGTTGGGCTAGGAACAAATTCCTGGGTTAAGGGTATCCACTTTAATAATAGAAAAGAACAAAAAGGAGAAGAAAAATTGAAGAGAATAAAGGGAAAAAAATGAAGTGTGTGACACAGGTGCTTTGATGTATACTGGCTCCTTGGCAGTGGAAAGAATGTCTAAGAGGTTGCATCTCCCAGACCTCCCAAGTTTTTCTTAACCACTAAAGAAAAGCTCAAACTCGACTGGCGGTGTGGCTCACTTAGCTAATCCTCCGCTTGTGGCGCTGGCACACCGGGTTCTAGTCCCGGTTGCTCCTCTTCCAGTCCAGCTCTCTGCTGTGGCCTTGGGGGGTGCAGCAGAGGATGGCCCAGGTGCTTGGGTCCCTGCACCCGCATGGGAGGCTGGGGGTATGTACTCGGCTCTTGGCTTTGGATTGGCATGGTGTGGTGGCCATTGAGGGGTGAACCAATAGAAGGAAGACTCTTCTCTCTCTCTCTGTCTCTCTCTGTCTCTCTCTGTCTCTCTCTCTCACTGTCTCACTGTATAACTCTGCCTGGCAAAAAGACAAACAAGCAAAAAACCTCAAACTCATTTAACACCTACCATACCACAAGAACCAAATCTTTTTAAATCACTTAAGCTTCCCTGTGGTTCCAAGCCAATGTATAGTATTCAAAAAGTTGAACACGTGGCATATGAAAATAAAATGAACATGTCAAAAATGTACTTCATTCGCTGTAGCAAAGTTGATGCCCAAGAGTATTTGAGGAACATGGGCTTATTTGGCCAACAGGAAAGGAATTTTGAAAAGCAAAAGGTTGTCCTATAGGTAATACAGTTACAGCCTTTGATATTATTTTTTTCGACTCGACAAATCTACAAATCAATATGTAGCTCCTTAATGGAGCTGTGATCCAATAGCAAATGGCAAAGTCAAACAAAATTACGCTCTCCTAGGGAATCAAACTCTCCTTGAGCAGGCCTATTAAGTAATGACCTAGCATGACATTGGAAGGACATGAAGTCCCTTTCTTTATTTCTTATGATTTCTTGTTTAACCTACTTTTTTCTTTCTAGATTGAAAGCTTCATGAGGTCAGTTCTGGCTGTAACTTTTTCACCAATGTGAAAAACATGCCAATATAGTATGTGTAGTGAAAGGCACTAAGCATATGTGAATAAATGTTTGGTTTGCTGGTTTGAATGGAGTTTTAGAAAGGTTAGTAACTTGCATAAAATCAGGCAGTAGGTAAGTGTCAGATTCCCTAAAATCTCTTAAAACCTCAGTAGGGAGGTGTATTTTCCTGGCGCTGGTGAAATAAATGATCAGCAGGAATTCATTCTTACAGTCCTGGAGGCTGGAAGTCTGAAATGAAGCTGTGGTAGTGCTGTGATATCACTGCAGGCTCTAAAGAACAGTATTTCTTCAACTCTTCTAGCTTCTGGTGGGTACCTAGAACCCTTGGCTTTCCTTGCCTTGTAGGTACCCTTACTTCCTGCCTCTGCCTTCACATGGTCTTCTTCCTTCTATGTGTCTGGCTCTCTTATAAGGACACCAGTGATTTGATTTCGTAGCGTCTCTAGTCCAGTCTGATATCATTTTAAGTTATATAGTATTAAGCCCACAAAGACTTTTCAATAAGGTTACATCTTGACTGGGGATTAAGACTTGAGCACACACACAATTCAATCCTTGACAGGAGGCATTGGAGTCAGGAGGTGTTGGATTTGAATTCTTTAAGCCATTTAGTCAGAAGATGATCTCTCAGCTTTGTCTGTAGACTTTGTGCTTCCTCACGTGCTGAGGAAAACTGCTTTTCTTAGCCAGGTAGAATTTCAGGAGCCCTAGGCATTTATCGTGTCTATTTTACATCAAGTTCCCTTGTTTTGCTCTTATATGCCTTGCACGACTAAGAAATCCCTTTCATGTTCTCTGGAACAAAGTGCCTGCCTTTTGCCCAGGTTCTTTTAAGTGGATTCTTATCTTTACCCTGCCATGTCTGAGGTTTTGGTGCCTCTCCAGGCCAGTTTTCTGGGACCTTGTCCATGGTCTGCTCTTGCCAGAGTACCCCAGTGTCATCAGTGGTTGATGAGCAACATGAATTACTAGAGATCCAGGGAGGGAACAGACACTTCACTCTGATTGGCAAAGAGAAAACTGGCCTGGGGTAGCCTGCTCCTTTTTTGGACTGGCCTGGCATTTAGCGGGGGTGGGGGTTGAGTGTGTCAAAAAATTTCTAGGGGCCAGCGCTGTGGTGCAGTGGTTAACGCCCTGGCTGAAGCGCCAGCATCCCATATGGGCACTGGTTCAAGACCCGGCTACTCCACCTCTGATCCAGCTCCCTGCTATAGCCTGGGAAAACAGTAGAAGATGGCCCAAGTCCTTGGACCTCTGCACCCATGTGGGAGACCCAGAGGGAGCTCCTGACTCCTGGCTTCAGATCAGCACAGCTCTGACCATAGCTGCCAACTGGGGAGTGAACTATCAGATGGAAGACCTCTCTCTCTCTCTCTCTCGCTGCCTCTCCTTCTCTGTGTAGCTGTGTAACTCTGACTTTCAAATAAATAAATGTCTTTAAAAAAAGACAAAAAAATTTCTAATCCAGGAGGCTGTCAGTGACCCAGGCATCCCTTCAAGGTGCCAGATAGACCTTTGGATATTTGGGGGAAGCAACAGTTTTCAGCACCTTGGGCTGTAGAGAGCAGTAGTCTTTAAGCTTTTAGCTTAAGCACTTCTGGGGGTGTACATTTGGTGTAGCAGCTGAAATGTCACTTGGGGTGCCTGTATCCCATATTGAAGTATCTGGACTCCTAGTCCTGGCTCTGTTCCTGATTACAGATTCCTACTAATGCACACCCTGGGAGGCAGTTCATGGTTCAAGAACAAGGGTCCTTGCCACATTGAATTCCTGCTCCCTGGTCTCAGCTTCGCGCAGGCCTGACCATTGTGGGCACTTGCGGAGTGACAGAGAAGATGGGAGCTCTCTTTGTCTGTCAGTCTGCCTGCATTAAAAACAAACAAAAATAAACATTCCCAGTTAATTTGGGAATTATATAAGTACCTTCACATATATTTTTTAAAAGATTTATTTATTTGAAAGGCAGAGTTACAGAGAGGTAGAGGGAGGGAGGGAGGGAGGGGGAGAGAGAGAGAGAGAGAGAGAGAGAGAGAGAGAGAGAGAGGTCTTCCATGCGCTTGTTCACTCCCCAAAGGGGCGCAACAGCTAGAGCTGTGCTGATCTGAAGTCAAGAGCTTCCTCTGGGTCTCCCATGCGGGTGCAGGGGCCCAAGTACTTGGGCCATCTTCTATTGCTTTCCCAGGCCATAGCAGAGAGCTGGATTGGAAGTGAAACATCTGGGACTTGAACCAGTGCCCATAAGGGATGCTGGCAGTGCAGACTGGGGCTTTAACCCACTGTGCCACAGCGCTGGCCCCACATGTTATTTTTTAATTTTTCATCTGAGTTTTTTAATCTTAGGTTAAATAATTGCAACAGATTTCTTTTTTCACATTTTAAATCTCTTAACATTATAAAATAAAATTTTAAAAATTTTCCAGTGAAATCTAAACATATAATGATTGTATATCTATTACTTTATTTGTGAACCAGTTTCTTAAAAATGGTTATAATTTTGCATAGTTATTTTTTCCTTCTCAAGCTCGTATTCATATTTTATTTCTTCCACAGAATTTACCCTTCATGGAATAAATTTCTTTAGCATATAAGATCTTTTATTGTTTACTGTGCCCTACTTCTCTGCAAAAACAAAAACAAAAAACCTAGAAAATCACATTTTATAATTGGCTTAATATTTGATTTTTTAAAATTTATTTATTTGAAAGGCAGAGCAACAGAGAGAGAGAGAGAGAGAGAGAGCAAGCGAACAAGAGCAAGCTTCTATCTCCTAGTTTACTCCCCAAATGGCTACACAGCCAGGTCTGTGCCAGGCTGAAGGCAGGAGCCAAGAACTCCACCTAGGTCTCCCATGTGAGTGGCAAGAGCCCAAGCACTTGGGGTATCTCCTGCTGCGTTCCCCCAGAACATTAGTAGGAAGCTGGATCAGAAATGGAACAGCAGGGACGTGAACTGGAACTCTGATACAGAATACTGGTGTTGCATTAACCAGCTCCCCCCCCAATGCCGGGCCCTATAATTGTCTTCTTGACAACAATTTGAGGTTCTGAGGACTAACAAAATTTTATTTGGTTTGAGTTACTATAACCATTATAATATTATATATAGTATTATACATAACCAAAACAATATAAATATAATACATTTTGATGCATATTTGATATTTAATAAAGATAAAATAGGGCCGGTGCTGTGGTACAGTGGATTAATCCTCTGCCTGCGGCACCGGTATCCCACATGGGCACCGCTTCTAGTCCCAGCTGTTCCTCTTCCAATCCAGCTTTCTGCTATAGCCTGGGAAAGCAATGGAGGATGGCCCAAGTGCTTGGGCCCCTGCACCTGCATGGGAGATTGGGAAGAAGCACCTGGATCCTGGCTTCGGATCGGCACAGCTCCGGCCGTTGTGGCCATTTGGGGAGTGAACGAATGGAAGGAAGACCTTTTTCTCTGTCTCTCTTTCACTGTCTGTAACTCTACCTCTGAAATAAATAAAGAAAATCTTTTAAAAAAAGATGAAATATAAAATTTTACTGGAAATCCAATATCTAATGAAACAACTGCCTTCTCCCATTAGTTTATATGTCTGTAAATGATTATTACTTATTGCTGGAAAGAGACAGTTTTATGTTAATTCTACTACTTTTTCATTTTTGTAGATAAAATCTAAGAAATATTATTTATACAAATAAGTAACAAAAATGTAAAAAATTACACAATGCCATTTCTTCTATTAGATTCTTGAATTATGTGACAAAATAATGAGTAATTATTTAAACTCATCAATTATCTGGAAATTTAACTAGAGCCTCTTTTAGATTAGTGAAACTAATTGGAAACCACATGACTTTACAAAATGATTTGTTGCCCATTCATCAGAAGGCTTTGTTGCACAAATTCTGGGAAATGTATCAAAACAGCTGTACTAAGTCCTAACATGATTATTATACTTATGACTCTTACTCTGATACACCTTGATTAACTCAATATAACAGAAGAAGATTGGGAAAATTGAAATACTGTTATTTCTTATACCTTTGCCAATACAATGTTTTATAAAATGTTTTTACATTATCACATCATTTAATCATATTTTCATCTAAAACTTGGAGATAACAGTTTTCTTCATTCAGGGAATGGAGGGAGTTGACTACTTGACAGATCAGTCATTTTTATTAATCCCATCAGCTCTCATCAGTTATTGTCTATCAGAAAAAGTATGACCTCATTTCCAATTTAAATATATGTGGTATACCTTTTAAATACTAGTATAAAAATTACTGAAATAAGATTATAGGATACATTTTATAAGATAGATTACTAAAAGCAGGCAAGTTTAAATGATGTATCTAACATAATTAATATTATAACAAGTTATACGAAAGTAATAAATTGCTATTTCTGATTACTTAATTTATAGTGATATATTTGTACTTTAAAATGTTATTTATGAGAAAGAGTATGATAAAAATATGCTCATAATGTTAATGTTCAGCTTTTGGGATTAACTAAATATGAGTCATATATAAAATTGGAATTAACTCCATTAATTTTGTTTGACATCATGATCAAGATTTTAAAAAACTATGTGTTTGAATAAAAAGAAATGTATATAGTCCTGTTAAAAATAATCATTTCAGGGGCTGGTGCTGTGGCGTGGTTGAGTTAGGCTGCTGCCTACTGTGCCAGCATCCCATAGGGGCACCAGTTCAAGACCCGGCTGCTCCACTTCCGACCCAGCTCTCTGCTATATCCTGGGAAGGCAGTGGAGGATGGCCCAAGTCCTTAGGCCCCTGCATCCACGTGGGCAACCCCGAAGAAATTCCTGGCTCCTGGCTTCGGATCAGCGCAGCCCTGGCCATTGCGGCCAATCGGGGAGTGGACTGGTGGATGGAAGACCTTTCTCCTTCTTTCTGCCTCTCCTTCTCTCTCTGTGCAACTCTGACTTTCAAATAAATAAATAAATAAATAAATAAATAAACAAACAAATTTTAAAAAACTAGCTCACCACTTAACTCTTAAAAAAATAGAAAATATTAAACATTTAAAAAGATGAAATAAGAACAGACTTATGTAAGTGCAGTAAATATTTCATTGTGTGACTATACAAAAGTAGATTATGATCCCATTTTGAACAATATACACCAATTCCATAAAAACTATAGAGTTTCATGTGTAATTTTTATCCACTAAATCTTTTTTTTTTTTTTTTAGAATTTATTTATTTGAAAGTCAGAGTTACACAGAGAGAGGAGAGGTAGAGAGAGAGAGAGAGGGGTCTTCGATCCGCTGGTTCACTCCCCAATTGGCCACAATAACTAGGGCTGGGCTGATCTGAAGCCAGGAGCCAGGAGCTTTTTCTGGGTCTGCCACACTGGTGCAGGGGCCCAAGGAGTTGGGCCATCTTCTATTGCTTTCCCAGGCTATAGCAGAGAGCTGGATTGGAAGTGGAGCAGCCAGGCCTTAAACCAGCGCCCATATGGTATGCTGGCACTTCAGCCAGGGCGTTAACCTGCTGCACTGCAGTGCCAGCCCCCCACTAACTCTTAAAAAGTTAGATAGTTCAAGAAAAATTTCAGTTAAATTAAGAGTCAGTTACTATCTCTGGTAGACAGCATCTAAGGTGACCCCACGTGATCCATGATTTTATGTAATTCCCTTCCTTAGTCCTAACCAACAGATGACAGCAAAGGTGATGGGAAGTGATTCTGTGATCAAATAACTGAATAGAACACTTTTGCTAGGAAGTTCACTCTAGAGCCTTTCCTTGCTGTTCAGATGAGGTGATTGGCCATGTTGAGGAAGTTTATGTGGCAGGGAGCTGCTAGTAGCCTGGAGGAGCTGATTATGGACCCACAGAGCTGAGGCCTGTTGCCAGTAAGGAGTCAGCAATCAAAGTCCTGTGTCCTGTAACTGCCAGGAAATAGATTTCTGCCAGTAACCTGAAAGAGATTGGATGTGAATTATCCAGACGCTAATGCAGCGCAGCTAACACTCTGATTGTAACTGGTGAGACGCTAGGCAGAAGATGTGGCTAAACTTTGGCCAGACTCCTGACATATACCAACTGTGAAATAACACATGCGTGTAATTGTAGCTGCTGAGTTTGTAGTGATTTGGGTGTGTCAATAGATAATTTGCATACTAATATATTAAGCTTTGGCATTTTGAAATGCTTTTATTTATAAATAATTGCATGTCTCAGAAACAAATATTAAGAATAGCTAGATGGACAGGATTTTATGTGATGGACTTAGATGCACTTAGAACACCCACATCCCATGTCAGTTTGAATCCAAGCTCGACTTCCAATTCTAGCTTCTTGCTCATACACAGCCTAGGAGGTAGTGGATGATGGTTCCAGTAATTGGGTCCCTGCCACAGAATTGAGTTTCAGGCTGCTGGTTTCATTTTGATTTAGCCATAGCTATTGTACGCATTTTTTTTTTTTTTAGATTTTTAAGTTTACTTATTTAAAAGGTAGAAGAAAGAGAGAGCGAGAGAGAGAGGGAATTTTCTATTCACTCTTCAAATGGCCACAATAGGTAGGTCTGGGCCAGGCTGAAGCCAAGCATCAGAACTCCATCCTGGTCTCCCTGAGTGGCAGGAACCCAAGTACTTGGATCATCTCTTGCTGACTTCCCAACCAAATTAGCAGGAAACTAGATCAAAAGTGGAGCAGCCAGGACTCCAACAAGCACTCAGATATGGGTGCAGGTATTGCAAGTATAACAGGAACCCCGTATGGTGGGCATTTGGAGAGTAAACCAACAGATGGAAGAGTTTTCTCTCTGTGTGTGTCTCTGTCTTTCAAATAAATAAAGTGAAAACAACAACAACAGAATAGTTGGAAAGAATTGCTTAGGTCTAGATATGTGAGGGGGGCTTTTTTGGAAAAAGCATTCAATATTCTTCATTAGTTGTTTCTTTGCTTTGTTCCCATGAAACTCAGATAAGTCCTTTTTATGTTTTAATTTTTATTTTTTGTCAGCAGATAGAAGATTGAAGAGGTAAAATTTTTAAACCAGAATGTTCATTATTCCTTCTACTTCCCTGGAGTTAGCAGAAACTCTTGATCAAAATGCTGTATTTAGGGGCAGGTGTTTGGTAAAGCAGGTCAAACCATGATTTGAGACACCCACATTCCACATTGGAGTTCCTCTGTCCAAGCCTTGGCTCTACTCTCCAGTCCAGCTTTCTGCTGATAGAAACCTTGTGAAGCATCAGGTGAATGGTGCAAGTTCCTGAGTCCCTGTGGCTGCTCATGTGAGAGGTTCACATTGAGCTCCAGGCTCCTGGCTTTGGCCTAGCCCTTCCTTAGCTGTTAAGTGAACCTGTAAATTGGAGGTCTCTCCCCTTATCCCTTTCACATAAATAAAATCAATGAATAAGTTAAAAGAAGTTAATGTTCTGTTAATAACCCAGTGCTTTATTCTTTTTTTATTTATTATTTGACAGGTAGAGTTATAGACAGTGAGAGAGACGTAGACAGAGAGAAAGGTCTTCCTTCCATTGTTTCACTCCCCAAATGGCCATCATCGCTGGCGCTATGCCGATCTGAGGCCAGGAGCCAGGAGCTTCTTCCTGGTCTCCCATGTGGATGCAAGGGCCCAAGCACTTGGGCCATCCTCCACTGCCCTCCCAGGCCACAACAGAGGGCTGGACTGGAAGAGGAGCAACCAGGACTAGAATCCAGTGCCCATATGAGATGCCGACGCTGCAGGTGGAGGATTAACCAAGTGAGCACTGCACCTGCCCTAGTGCTTTATTCTTAACCAAAATGTGCATATGAGTGAAAGACAAGAAGCCTAAGGATTTATGGTGTCCTGATTAACCATTAAGGGAATCTACCCCTTTGTTTTGTCCTCTGGAGGATTTTGTACTCAAAGAAATGCTTCATTGAGAGACTTGGTATGGGTGTGGTATGTGCCTTTATATTAAAAAGTAAGAGAAGGGCTAATGCAAACACAAACATACTGTCTAGGATTCTGGTTTTGGGAAAGAGTTCCTCTGATGAGTAAACATCTGGAAATTGTTTCCCTTTGCGTTTCCTCTGCCAGCATACCCCTTGGAAAATTTTAGGTCTGTGAGATTAACCAGAACCTCGATAACAGTTCAGGGATGCTGGGGCTTAGAGCAAGGCTTTAGTTCTCATGGGTAAGACAAAACTAAAGGAAAAAAACCAACTCTACTCTCCTGAAGACTGTATCTTGGTGGAGGGATAAGTTATGTTGTATGTTAGGAGGGGATACATATTAGTGAAGAAAATAAAGCAATGGTTTGGAGGTGATGTTAACATTTCTCTTTAAAGAGTTGGCCAAGGGAGCTGGCATTTAGCATAGCAATCAGGATGCCCACATCTTACATTGGAATACCTGGTTGTTTTTCCTGGTTCTGGCTCCTAACTTCAGCTTCCTGCCACTGCATACCCTGCCAGGGGTGGGAGGTTGTGATGATTCAAGTAATTGGGTTCCTGCAACCTATGTGTGAAAATGGGATTGTGTGCCTAGCTCCTGACTTTTGCCTTGGCCTGACTCTTATTATTGAAAGGAACAAACCAGTGGATAGGAGGGGAACTCTCTCTCTCTTTCTCGCTCTGCTTTTGAAGTCAATATATTATATTTAAATGAATGAAGAGTTGGATAAGCAAGTCCTCATTGAGAAGATTAATTTTGTGGAGAAGGTGAGGGCAGGAGCTGTGTTAATATCTGGGGGAAGAGTATCATATAAAGCAAGGTGAGCCTAATTGGTATTGGATTTATTATCCAGTAACATGTACTTGAAAATAATGGGCCAAAAATTTTTTTTAATTAATTAATTTATTTGAGAAGGGAGGGAGGGAGGGGGAGAGAGAGAGAGATCTTCCATCTGCTGGTTCCTTCCTCAAATATGTGTAACAGCCAGTTCTGGGTCAGGCTGAAGCTGGAAGCTGGGAACTCAATCCAGGTCTCCCATGTGGGTGGCAGGTACCCAAATACTTGAGCCTTCATCCACAGCCTCCTAAGGTATGCATTACAGGGAAGTTGGACTTGGGAACTGAGCCAGGACTGGATCCCAGGCATTCCAATATGGGATGTGGGTGTCCCCTTGGTGTGTTAACGACTAAGCCAAAGCCTGACCCCCAATTTTTTAAAATATTATGAATTGTATCTTTAGAATTCTGTACCCAGCTAAGTCATCATTTGCATATGGGGAATGATAAGGCAACTTCATATATGAAAGAACTTATGTCTTCTTCAAGAAAAATATACTTAAGAAAATTATTTAAGTAAAATAAATGTGAGTCATAAAAGTTATTCAAGAAAAAAGAAATATGAGAAGTGGTGAGTGATAAAACCATTATATTAAGATCTACATAGTTGTTGAGACTGTGGTTGTAGAGTTTAATGTAGTCATTTAAGAAGAGTTTTAAATGTAAGGATACTATGAAAAACTTGAAAATAAGTGTTGGTAATTTTAAATTCAGATTTTCAAAAACCTTGGAAATGGCAAAGTCAAGAAGTGGGGAGAATAGTAGAAAAGGAGCAAGTAAATGTATTCTAAGATTTTTATATTCCTTAGGAAAAGACAGAAACTCTAATTCTTGACTTTTTTTTAACATTTAAAGCTTAATACAATCAGAATAAAGATTGGATATGAAACAGTAGCCTTCCAGTGAAGGGCAAAAATGAGTGGCACTGAAAAAGATTATTGCCTTACCTTGAAGCTTCATTTTGCAATAATAACTAAAAGAAGGCAGAGAAAATGTGAGTGAATGTGCATGAGTTAAATGTACACACAGTGTCTTAACATACCACCAGTCATGGGCCATCAATTGGAATTCTTTTGTGGAGCAACTTCTCTTTTGTCTCTGGCTACACTTGGCCACAGGTGTGTCAGCTGGCTGTGTGCATTGCTGAGGAAGGGTCAAAGGACTCAGGTGACTTTTTTCCAGGTTATGAAACAGGGCAGTAGACCAGCACCTCCTTGTCAGTAATCATGGGTGGTAGCAGCGGGAGAAAATCAGGAAAGAGGTCACCTACTCACTGGTGATGCTGACCTGACACTTGGAAGCAGCAGACCTGATATTGAGTAAGACTGGGATTCTTTGGGGAAATAAGGGGTGGAAGAAGCAGAAATCTCAGGAGGGGGATACGGGGCTTTCTGTTAGTAGGAGCACACAGGGATCCAAGTGATTAAAGGGAAAGTAATAGATGTTACTGTGGTTGAACAATAATCTGTTGAAGTGGGCCAGGTCTGTTGCATTCCTTTCTAATTGTTTGACTTTAAAAGTAATGTTTATAATGACCATGTTACTTTTGTGACAGAAAAGAGTATATAAAATTTTCCGTGCATTTCGTGAATGATATTGTCTCCTTCCTGTGGCCTGGATTCATATATCTTAGAATTTTTGATGAATCTAGAATCTGAGAGTGAAGAGACCATGGATTACCTCAACCCAGGGGACATGTCTTTAAAAAGAAAGGGAGAGTGGAATCCCATAAATTATTATCCTTTGGGTATATTTCCCATGACTCCAATGGCAGCAAATTGGTAACACATGCTCTGCGTGTATGTTGCTCAGGGCACTCCTGAATGAAGGGATAACAAGACTAACACATACCTGGAAACAGGTGTATGCAAACTGTAATCTCAGTAGTGTCAGGAGCTGGTGGAATGCCCTGGGAATTCTGGCTCTGGAGAGTGGATTTGTAGCAGAAATGAAGCCTGGGTGCTTTATTCAGTTTTTCATGTTAGACTTCTCTTCCTTTTTTGAACAAAGGGATTCAATCTAACATAAACGTGAACAACATCTACTATTTATGAACAAGCTTGTTTAATATTGAGAGAAGTGTCAGATGAATGGAACATAAGTTACTGACTCTGACAAGGGTACACAGGTCAAATGTGTGATTCCTCAAAGGCTGCTGAGGGAGAAGGAGCTTAATGGATGCTGAACTCTCACATATCACTGGATTATATAATTTCCAAAAAGCTGATGGAAATGCATATTATGAAAAAACTAAGGATTTTAAGGGTTTTTTTTTTGCATCAAAATAAACTCATTCTGACATGTTATAACATATCTGAACAGGATCTAGTTGGAGTTACTAAACAAGGTAAGACATCAGTTAGAAAAAAGCCCCTATCAGAAAAATATGAAGTCTGTTAACATTGAAACAAGAATGAGCATCAAATTTATGGTAAGGTTGAGTAAAAGAATGGTGAAATCATTGATTATTTACAGAAAAATTATAAGGATAATAACCTGAAGAAGTCAGCAGTTTACAAATGAAATTTTCAGTTTTTAAAAAGATTTCTTTATTTAAAAGAGTTAGAAAGAGAGGAGAGACAGATAAAGAGATCTTCCATCTGTTAGTTCACTCCCTAGATGGTCACAATGGCCAGAGTTAGGCCAATCTGAAGCCAGGAGCCTGGAGCTTCCTCTGGGTCTCCCAGTTGAGCGCAGGGGCCCAATGACTTGGGCCACCCTCCACTGCTTTCCCAGACACATTAGCAGGAAGTTGGATCAGAAGAGGAGCAGCCAGGAGTTGAACCAGTGCCCATATGGGATGTGGGCACTGCAGACTGCAGCATAATGCTATAGTGCCAGTCCCTGAATAATTCATTTTAAGAAGGGATTGGATAATGTTGAAGATGAAACCCACAAGTGGTAGATCATCCATATCAATTTGTGAGAGAAGATGAATCTTTTTCAAGCCCCAAATGAAGAGGAGCAATTATTAATGGCAGAAATTAATGGCCGACACCATGGAGATTTCATTTGGTTCAGCTTATGCAGTTCTGTCTAGAGCAAACTTTCTGCTCAATGAGAGCAAAAACTGTTGTGCTCAATCCAACTTCAAGCAAGAGCAGAACTTTCAGTAGAAATTTCAGGTAGGTGGGGTAAAGATCCTGAATCATTTACTGGAAAAATTGAAATAGGAAATGAAACATGACTGCATCAGTATGTCCTGATGACAAAGCACAAGCAAACCAATGCCTAACACAAGGTGAAAGTGATCCAATCAAAGAGAAAGCAGACTGGTCAAAAGCAAAGGTGATGGCAAGAGTTTTCTGGAACTCTTCTGAGACTGCACACCATGAAGACATCTGTCTCCCAGGCAAATGTTATTCCTGTTGGTCCTTCAATTCAGCAGTCAAAATTAATAATCTCTAAGCACTATATACTCTGAGCATTCATTACCAATTTATGGTTTAAGGTGGGCCAAAAATGATAACATCTGCTAACTAGGAGAGTATTTTGAGAAGTGAGCCAAGCTCTAGCAAAAAAAATGTCAAGCAAAACTTTTCCAGAGAGTCCTCTACTGTGACAATGCTTCTGCTCTTTTGCTTCATCAAATAAGGGCAATTTTGCAAGAGTTTTGATGGGAAATCATTGGGCATCTACCTCACAGTCCTAATTTGGCACTTTCTGACTTCTTTTTGTTTCTTAATATTTAAAAATCTTTAAAGGGCATCAATTTTTCTTCAGTTAATAGCATATAAAATACTTCAGTGACATGGTTCAATTCCCACTTCTTTAGGGATGGATTAAATGGCAGATATCATCACTTATAAAATGTCTTCAACTTGATGGAGCTTATGTTGAGAAATAAAGTTTGTATTTTTGATTTTAATCTTTTAATTCTGTTTTTCCCCGCAAACTCTTTGAAATCTCTATACATCACTGCAAATGTAAGAAGATGGAAAATGTCTATTACAAAACACTTCTCTGGGAGAGATGACTCTAGTCATTGGAAAGCGTTCATTCATTTGATCATTAAATATTTGCTGCGAGCTTTCTGTTTGCCTCACATTGTTCCAGATGCTGGGGTAAGCAGTGAACAAAAGAGAGCACCTGCTCTTGTGGAGACTACATTCTGGTAGAGAATACAGGCAATAAAGCATAAGTATATAAAATGTCAAGTAGTGATGAAGGCCATAAAAAGTAAAGCAGATTAAAGGACAGAGTTGGGGGATAGGAGCATTTTGTACAGTGTGGAGAGGGAAGACTTCTGTTACGGTGACTTTAAGTGGAGATCTGAAAAAACTGAGGGAGCAATGGGGAAAATATCCCAGAAAGAGGAGGCAGAAACACAATCCATGTGACAGGAGCTTTCAGGGCAGTTTGAAGAACATTAAAGAGGTCTGGGTGGCTAGAGTGCATTAAGACAGGAGAGGGAGGTAAGGTCAGGACACTTTAAAAACATGTGTGTGGGACAGAAGACCTTCAAGGAAGCTTGCTCAAGGAGCAGCAACAAAATATGTTCTAAAAATGTGCAGATCTGTGTGCTTGTTGTTTGAGTGGGGCTGTTGTTTAACTGAATGGATGAGGCATTTAGAATTGGGGCCTGAGGGGATCCTCACTGAGTGTGGAAGCCACATAAGCCCTGCCACCAGGCACTGTCCCTCTGCACCCTTCCTGCACATCACTCTTAGTCTCTCTAATCAATACTGAGTCAATACTGAAAGAATAAAATTTTGAAGTAGTTTGAAATTATTATTCTGCCTAGATGCCCACCACTCCAAAAATAATTTTGCTGATGATTATATGAGCTGAGAAAGGCCTGAAAATATAGACAAAGGAAATTCCTTGACTCGAGCATCCCTCTGTCTTCAAAGCCAGCAGTCGTGGACGGCTCTGTCTCTGGGAACCTTCTCTTTGACTCTGACTCATCTGTCTTTTCTTTCCCATTTAAGAACTCTGAGATTACGTTGGCCACCCTGGATAATCCAGAATCATCTCTGTACTTTAAGGTTGACTGATTACCAAATCTAATTCCACTTGCAATCTTAATTCCCTGTTTTCATGTAACATGGCACGTTCACAGGTCCTAGGGATTAGCATGTGGACATTTTTGTGGAATCATTAGTCTGCTTACCACCATGATTCCATAGATGCAAAGCATTCATTTTCTATTTCAACATTAATTTTATGTTCTTGAGTTTTACATTTATATTACATTACATTTATATTTATGTTCTTTAGTAAAAGCTGCCTTTGTTGAATCTAAGGCAGCTGAAATAGGCCTCTGAAATTGTAAAAAGATACTTGGTCTTTTCCCTTGGCTCCTGGCATGGAGTTTCTAAAACCTTGGAATCTCCTAAGTAGTAAGGGTGCCTTGCTGTGCCAATGGGATGACTCCTGACTGAGGGCTCCTAGGTGGCTTCAGCATGGGGGCTGGTCCCCAGAAACACCAAGTCATAGAGGATTGGAACTTTCTGCTTCGGCTCTGCATCCAGGGAGGGGATGGGGATTGGAGATTGAGTTATCATTCACCAGTGGTCAATAATTTAATCAATAGCGCCTACAAAATGAAGTGTCCATAAAAACCCCTACATGAAAGAGTATGGAGAGCCCTCAGGTTAGTAAGCATCTCAAAAGTTGTGGGAGGGTGCCAAGCCCTGAAGAGGGCATGTACACTCCCTGTCACTACCCTGTTCCCCACTACCTACCAACTTGCCATGTACATCAGTTTCATTTGGCTAGTTAGTTGTGGCCTGTATAATCAATTGATGGTGGTAAGTCAAGAGGCTTCCTGATTTCTGTGAGCTGTTCTGGCAAATTATGGAAGCTGAGGAGCAGGTTGTGGGGATCCTTGGCTTATAGTAGGTCTGTCAACAATATTGGTGACCCAGAACTTGTGATTGGTATCTAAAGTGGGGGAAGTCTTATGGGACTTTGGCTTGTGGGATCTGAAATTAATAATATCAGAATTAAATTGAGTTGTAGATACCCATTTAGTGTCTGGAGTGTTGGAGTACACATTTGGTATCTTAAAATAGTTTGACCTTTATACCCTTAACAAATCCTATTTTTGGACAGATTATGTGAGTATGGTGGTGGAGAAGCCAGAGTTGCTAATGGTTTTCAGCTTACTCCATTCTTACCTGATTGTTAAAACAGAGGGAGTGAGGCAACTGCAAAAGTGTGAGCTGATAACCTTGAACCTCTTTTTCTCTTTATTTTTTAGAGCTGACAGTATAGTTGCCAAAATTCTCAATGCACATTTCTGGGGGGGGGGGTATGAGTTGGTCACCATAATTAATATTTATTTGTGTTTAACAAGTTGCCTCAAGGCTTAGAGGTTAAAAACATAAAACATTTACTATCTCATCATTTTTCAAGTTACAGCCTGGATGTCAACTACAGGTGTGACTAGAGGAGGATCCATTTCCAAGGTCAGTCACGTGGTTGCTGGCAGAGCTCTGCTCCTTGTGGATTATGGGACTGAGTACCCAGTTACTGTTTGGCTGTGGACTAGAGGCCTCATCTCCATGCCACAGGTTGCTCACAACCCAACAGCTGCTTCTCCCCGAATGATAGATGTTGCGAGGGGGGAGGGCCCAAGATGGAAGCCAATGTTTTGGCCACCTAATCTCAGAAGCGGCATCTCCTCACTTTTGCCACTTTCTGTTCATTAGCAGTGGGTCACTAGGTCCTTGCCACCATCAGAGGGAGGGAATTTCTCAAGTGCGTGAGTACCAGGAAGAAGGCATCAGTGGCAGCTATTTTAGATGCTACCTACCACAGCCACCATTTGAGATTTTTTTTGGTGAAACATGAATTTTAAAATGTCATTTAAAACATTTAGCTGAGATTGTTGCATTCAAAATTTTGGAATGCATCCAACATGTAGATACAAAAAAATATGTGTCAGTTCAGTCCCCATCAAAGAGAGATGAATGTGGAGGATGGGATTAGAAAATGCATCCCAGAAGGAATAAGTTGCAATTTTTTTGCTATTAAACTTCTGATTAACAAGCATAAACTGAGTTATACGAAACAGTGAGAAGTCACAGTACAATCACAATATAATTACAGACAATTTCTCAGTGTTAGACCTATTCCCCCCGACAGAATTTGTAATTGGCATTATAAACAACAAAAAATAGGAAATCAGGAATCGAAATAAGTGGAATCTATAAGCATGTTATTAAAAAGTGAAAGTATTAAACCAAAGTCAACCTCTCTGTTACTAGAATCCATTCTGGGTAGCAGGAAAGCCACCATATCAGTAAAAATAATAGAACTAAAGGAAAATCATAAATCAGAACATGCATAGAAACCCACAATATGTATTTGATTACTGCTGGAATGATTTAATGCAGAATAAATAATAAAGTGTGACATATTAATTTCTCTAGTGGCAGACTGACACTATTAAAAAACTTCCAAGAAATAAGTATTATATGACTATAATAGTTCTCAAAGCATAGATATCACTTATATTTAGTTGATATTTTTGTAGGGGTTAGGTACACTCAATTTTTGAAAAATATTTTTACTGCTCTCCTTTTAGTTTCTTTTTCTTCAGTTCAATTTCCTTTTTTCCCCCTATTTAATGTTTTCTATCTGACATTGCTTAAGTTATTGATGCTTAAACTTTGCTTCTGGTCTTAAAAATGTCACCAGTTAGGCTGGCACCGTGGCTCAATAGGCTAATCCTCCGCCTTGAGGTGCCAGCACACCGGGTTCTAGTCCCGGTTGGGGCGCCGGATTCTGTCCCGGTTGCCCCTCTTCCAGGCCAGCTCTCTGCTGTGGCCCGGGAGAGCAGTGGAGGATGGCCCAAGTGCTTGGGCCCTGCACCCCATGGGAAACCAGGAGAAGCACCTGGCTCCTTCCATCAGATCAGTGCAGTGCGCTGACCGCGGCGGCCATTGGAGGGTGAACCAACGGCAAAGGAAGATCTTTCTCTCTGTCTCTCTCTCTCACTGTCCACTCTGCCTGTCAAAAAAAAATGTCACCAGTTTTTTAATCTTCATTTTCTTTGAACCCCAGAGAGTACATAGACATACAGCAAAGAGAGATCTTCATCAGCTGGACCATTCCCAGATGCTGGCAGCGGGAATGAGATATGTGTGGAGGAGATATGAGGGCTGAAACAGGGCAAAGCCAGGAGTCTGGAACTCCTTCCAGGTCTCCTGCATGGGTGGTAGGGACCCAAGTGCATGAATCATCATCTGCTGCCTTCCCAGGGTGCACGTTAGCAGAAAATTGAATTGGAAGCAGGGCCGGAACTGCAATATGGGATGCAGGCATCCAAACCTATATTAACTGCTGTGCCAAATGCCTGTCCCATCATCAAGTTTTACATTAGTATACTTTGAATCACAATTATATGCAACAAATATTTTACTTACTCTCCAGGCCCCAACTTTTTTCCTCAAAAGAAGGTATTGAGAAAATACTAACTTCTGCATCTGATATCCCTTGCCTTCCTAACATGTTACCTGAACATTTTTTGTCTGTTTAATAATACTTCTAGCACCTGGCTCCTGCCATCGGATGAGCGCGGTGCGCCGGCCACGGCAGCCATTGGAGGGTGAACCAATGGCAAAGGAAGACCTTTCTCTCTGTCTCTCTCTCTCACTGTCCACTCTGTCAAAAAAATAAATAAATAAATAAATAATACCTCTAATGTTGAAATCACCCAGTTCCAGGGCTTTGTGTTTTAATATCAAACATTGATCAGGTAAAATGATTATGTTTCTACCTGAAATAACAACTTGAGAGGCTGGCGCTGTGGCATAGTGGGCTAAAACCTCTGCCTGTGGTGCCAGCATCTCATATGGGTGCTGGTTGATTCCTAGCTGCTCCTCTTCCAATCCATCTTTCTGTGATGGCCTGGGAAAGCAGTAGAAGATGGCCCAAGTGTTGGGCCCCTGCACCTGTGTGGGAGATCCAGAAGAAGCTCCTGGCTCCGGGCTCTTGGATTCTGATTGGCCCAGCTCTGGCTACTGTGACCATTTGGGGAGTATACCAGAGGATGGAAAACCTCTCTCTCTCTCTCTGTCTCTCCCTCTTTCGATCTGTAACTTGATCTCTTAAAATAAATACATGAAATATTTAAAAACAACAGCTTGAATGCTTTAACAGCTTTATTGAGATATATTTGATATATAATAACCTGAGAATAAAGCTTGAATTTTAATGTCACTTTTTTCTTTTTACTATATGACTACACTTCGAACATTTTCACAGAAAAACTTCTTTCAAGGTATAATATAAGCATATTTGTTTTTATCTACATGTGGATATGCCTATATATATGTATAGTTATATATTTGGTATATATATTTCTATTATATTAGTGGCTTGTCTCTTTTTTAAAAAATCATTTATTTATAAATTTATCTGAAAGGTAGAGATAGAGAAAGAGACATATATACACACAAAGACAGAGATCTTCTTTCAGCTGCTTCATTCCCTAAATGCCTATCACAGCTGGAACTGGGCCAGGCCAAAGCCAGAGGCTGGGAATTCAACCTGATTCTCCCATTTGGGTGGAAGGACCCAAGTACTTGAACCATTATCTGCAGTCTTCTATGGTGCACATTAGCAGGATATGGAATCAGAAGGAGAGCCAAGACTCAAACCCAGGCGCTCTGATATGGATGTGAGCATCTCAAGCAGATTTCTGAACTGTTACACCACTGTCCACAGCCATGCTAGATCCTTGTATGATAACCTTGGTGATATGGCAAATGCTATTAGTCCCCAATGCAGCCTTGTTGAAAACCCCAATTTTGTTCAGATTATAGGTAGCAATGTGTACAATGAAGGTAGGATCTCTCCTGAGTCCCAAAATATAAATTTAGATTCATCCAGTCCCGTTTATTTTTGCTTTTGAGTGGGCAAGTGACCCAGTTCTGATCAGGAAGATGTGAGGTAATGTTTTCTTCTGAGAATAATTTTTCTCCCTGTAAACCATCTTGGAAGTATAAGAGACCGGGCCAACCTACTGTGGATGGAGAATGAAAGGATGAAAAAGTGTAGACCTTTAAGGATCTTGGTGAGTTGCTAAATTAGCCAACCTGCATTGGTCCTACTTCTGAGATTCTTGTTAGAGATATTATAAATAGCTTTAGAAAAACCTCTATGCTATGTAACTCCCAGGAGGTCCATTCATATTTTGTGTCATGGTGGGTCCTGGATATTATTGTTTAAGCCACTTTTAGACAGATGTGCTATTGCTTGCAGCCAGAAGCTTCCTACTTTCCAGAATGAGGCAGAGAAGTTTCCAATACTAAGAAACTTCCTCTGCAGTAGTTTAGACCTTGTAAAAGACTATCATTAGAAAGTCTTTTGTACTTACAATTGCATTTTTAAAGCATTTTATTTAAGTTATACAAGTTTCCTGTATATCATATATACAGATTTAGGAACATAGTGATACCGTCAACCCTCCCCTCCCTCCCCCACGTGTTTCAATCCTTCTTCCTCTTCCCTCTCCGATTTCTACCATTAAATTTTAAATTTTTTAAAACAATTTATTTTATTTATTTGAAAGAGTTACAGAGAGGTAGAGACAGAGAGAGAGGTCTTCCATCCACTAGTTCACTCCCCAGATGGCCACAACGGCCTGAACTGCGCCAATCCTAAGCTAGGATCCAGGAGCTTCTTCCAGGTCTCCCATGTGAGTGCAGAGGCCCAAGGACTTAACCATCTTGTACTGCTTTCCCAGGCCATAGCAGAGAGGTGGGTTGGAAGAGGAACAACCAGGACTAGAACCAGTGCCCATATGGGATGCTGGCGCTTCAGACCAGAGCGTTAACCCCACTGCAGCACAGATCTGGCCTCTCTACCCTTAATTTTTACAAAGATCTACTTCCAATTTACTTGATGAGTGTAAAATTAACCCTACACTAGGTAAAAGAATTCAGCAAGTAGTCTGATGAAAAAACAAAACAAAACCAAAACACTGTTCTTCAACAGAAGAGAAAAGGGCTGTAAACCATCATCAAATCTTAAAATGTCCATTTTCCTCTGATAAATTTAGGTACTCTATTACCTCGGATCAGGAAAAACATAGGTATCTGGCTTATTTCACTAACTATAATGGTTTCTAGTTGCATCCATTTCACTGCAAAAGACAGTATTTCATTTTTTTTACAGCTAAGTAATACTCCATAGTGTGTGTGTATATATATATATATATATATATATATATATATACCATAATTCATTCCTTCCTTCCTTTTTTAAGATTTTATTATGTATTTGAAAGGTAGAGTTACAGACAGTGAAAGGGAAAGGTCTTGTTTCTGCTGGTTCACTCCCTAAATGGTGTCAACAGCTGGAGCTTCTTCCGGTTCTCCCACATGGGTGCAGGGGCCCAAGCACTTGGGCCATCTTCCACTGCTTTCCTAGGCCATAGCAAAGAGCTAGATTGGAAGAGGAGCAGCTAGATCTAGAACTGGCACCCATTTGGGATGTCGTTGCTTCAGGCCAGGGCTTTAATCCTCTGCACCACAGTGCCGGCTCCAATAATTTCTTTATCCAGTCAGAAATTGATGGACATCTGGGTTGATTTCATATCTTAGCTATTGTGAATTGAGCTGCAATGCAATGGGGGTACATATGACTCTTTCATATGCTGATTTATTTTCATTTGAGTAAATTCCCAGGAGTGGGAAGGCTGGATCATATGGTAGGACTATATTCATATTTCTAAGATATCTCTATACTGTCTTCCACTGTGGCTGTATCAGTTTACATTCCCACCAATAGTGGATTAGGGTACTTTTCCCCCCACATCCTAACCAGGATTTTTTTTGAAAAAATTATTTTATTTATTTGAAAGAGTTACAGAGAGAGAGGTAGAGACAGACAGAGAGAGAGACAGGTATCCATTGCCCTGGTTCACTTCCCAAATGGCTGCAATGGCTGGAGCTGAGCTGATGCAAAGCCAGGAGCCAGGAGCTTCTAGGGCTCCCATGTGGGTGCAGGGGCCCAAGGACTTGGGCTATCTTCAACTGCTTTCCCAGGTACATTAGCAGGGAGATGGACTGGAAGTAGAGCAGACAGGGCTTGAATTGACACCCATACGGGATGCCAGTATGGCAAGCCAGGGGTTTAACCCAGTGCACCACAGTGCCAGCCCCAACTAGCATTTGTTGTTTGCTGATTTCTGTATGAGAGCATTTCTAACTAGGGTGAAGTGAAACCTCATTGTGATTTTTATTTGCATTTCCCTGATAGCCAGTGATCCTGAGCATTTTTGTAAATGTCTGTTGGCCATTTGAATTCCCTGTCTTGAAAAATGCCCACTCACATCCTTTGCCCAATTTCTTCAGCTCTTTATAGACTCTGGATATTCACCCTTTATTAGTTGTATAGTTTGCAAATATTTTCCCTCATTCTGTCAGTGGCCTCTTCATTTTGCTGAGTATTTCTTTTGCAGTGCAGAAGATTCTCAGCTTGAAGTAATCTCATTTGTCAATTTTTTATATTGATTGCCTGTGCTTCTGGGGTCTTTTCCAAGCAGTCTTTCCCTATGCTTAAGTCTTGCAGAGTTTCCCCAATGTTCTCTAGTAATTTGATGGTCTCAGGTCATAGATTTAGGTATTTGATCCATTTTGAGTGGATTTTTATGTAAGGTGTAAGGTAAGGGTCTACTTCTTACTTCTGCACATGGAGCTCCAATTTCCCCAGCACCATTTATTGAAGAGACTCTCCTTGCTTCAGGGATTGATTTTAGCTCCTTTGTCAAAGACAAGTGGTTGTAGATACGTTGATTGATTTCTAGAGTTTCTGTTCTATTCCATTGATCTAAATGTCTGTTTATGTGCCTGTACCAGGCTGTTTTGATTATAACTGCCTTTGTTTTTGTTGTATAAGATTGTATAATGACTTTGTTTTTTGTGGTATAAGATTGATTTTGCTAATTGTGGTCTCTTGTGTTTCTTATAATTTTAGCATCATTTTTTCTAGATCTTAGAAAAATGTTGTTGGTATTTTTATTGGGATCACATTGAACCTCTAAATTGTTTTCAGTAGTATGGACATTTTGATGATATTGATTCTTCCAATCCATGAATGTGGAAGGTTTTTTTCATATTTTAATGTTTTCTTATACTTCTTTCTTTAATGTTTTGCAATTTTCATCAGAGATACTTCACATCTTTGGTAAAGTTTATTCCAAAGTATTTAATTTTTTATAGTAATTGCTTTATAGCAATTGTTAAGAGTTCTTTCTCAGCATGGCATTGTCTACATATACAAAGGCTATTGATTTTTGTGTGTTGATTTTATATTCTGCCACTTTACCAAATTCTTTGATGAGCTCTAATAGTTTCTCAGTGGAGTCTTTTGGATACCATATATATATATATATATATATATATACATATACATATACATATACATATATATATATACACACACAATCATGTCATCTGCAAATAGTGATAGTTTGACTTCCTCCTTCCCAATTAGTATCCCTTTGATTTCTCATTCTTGCCTACTGTCGGCTAAAACTTCCAGGACTATATTGAATAGCCATGATGAGAGTCAGCATCCTTGTCTGGTTCTGTATCTTAGAGGGAATGCTTCCAGCTTTTCCTGATTCAATTGGATGCTGGCCATGGGCTTGTCATAAGTTGCTTTGATTGTGTTGAGGAATGGTCCTTCTATACTCAATTTGCTTAATGTTTTCATCATGAAGGGATATTGTATTTTATCAAATGATTCTCTGCATGCATTGAGATAACCATATGGTTTATTATCTTCAATTTGTTAATGTGATGTATCACATTGATTGATTTGTGAATGTTGAACCATCCCTGCATAACAGGGATAAACTCCACTTGGTCTGGGTGAATCTTTCTGATGTGTTGTTGGATTCAATTAGCTAATATTTTGTTGAAAATTTTTGCATCTATGTTCATCAGGGATATTGGTCTATAGCTCTCTTTCTCTATTTTTTCTTCTTCTGGTTTAGGATTTAAGGTGATGCAGCCTTCATAGTTTGGGAGGATTCTCTCTCTTTCAGTTGCTCTGAATAGTTTGAGAAAAATTGGAATTAGTTCTTTTTAAATGTCTGGTGGAATTCAGCAGTGAAGCCATCCAGTCCTGGGCTTTGCTTTATTGGGAGAGTCTTTATTACTAATTGAATCTCCATTTTGGTTATTAATCTGTTTAGGTTTTCTATATCTTCATGACTCAATTTTGGTGGTTTGTATGTGTCCAGGAATCTATCCATTTTTTCTAGATTTCCCAATTTATTGGCATACAGCTCTTTGTAGTAATTCCTGATGATTCTTTTTATTTCTTTGGTATCTGTTGTTACTTATTTAGACTATGTCTTGCCATTGTCGCTTAGTCTGTAGAGTTCAGATGAGAAGTCACCTGTGAGTCTAACTAGAGATACGTTGAAAGTAACCTGATGTTTTTCTCATGCATTTTTTAGAATCCTTTTTTTTTTTTTTTTTTTTTTTAACTGTTGAAAGTTTGCAGTGTGTCGTGGTGAAGATCTTTTCTGGTCATGTCTGTTAGGAGTTCTATATGTTTCCTGTACTTGGATGTCCTTTTCTTTTTCCAGATAGGGAAAGTTCTCTGTAATTATTTCCCTAAATAGGCCTTCTAGTCTGTCTTCTCTTTCCACACCTTAGAAATTTCCAAGACCTGTATGTTATTTGATAGTATCCAGTAAGTCTTCAAAATTGTTTTTAAGTTTCTAATTTCTTCATTTTATTTAAAAAATTTTTTTGGTGTGACTGAAAGATTCCCAAATGTTTGTCTTCTAGTTCACATATTCTTTTTTCTGCCTCACCAAGTCTGTTTTTAAGGTTTTCCACTACCTTTTTTATTTGATCTATTGAATTCTTCATTTCTAATATTTCATTTTGATTTTTATTTAAAATCTCAATTTCATGGGAACAATTTTCATTCATGTCATTTATGGTTTTCTTTAGTTCATGGATTTGTTTGTGAGTAATCCTATAATTCATTTTTTGAATTCTCTTTTGGCATTTCCTCAATTTCTTCATCTTCACATTCTAATATTGAAATGCTGTTGTGTTCTCTTTTGAAGGGGTCATGATGTCTTCCTTATTCTTGTTTCTTGAATTTCTGTGTTTATTTTTAGGCATTTGTGGAGTTATTTGCTTGGTTTTTTCCTCTCATGGCTTTTGTCTTTGAACTATACCTCTATGGCTTAGTGGAATGTCCGCATTTGCAGTGAATAACAAGAGGTGTGTGGTGGGTGTGGCCAGAGATTCCTGGTAAGTGCTCCAGGGTGGGGCGAGTATCCAGGATAACACCCAAGTTGGGCATGGTAGTTCTCCTATTTTTTTTTTTTTTTTGACAGGCAGAGTGGACAGTGAGAGAGAAAGACAGAGAGAAAGGTCTTCTTTTTGCCGTTGGTTCACTCTCCAATGGCTGCCGCGGATGGCGCGCTGCGGCTGGCGCACTGCGCTCATCCGATGGCAGGAGCCAGGGGGTGCAGGGCCCAAGCACTTAGGCCATCCTCCACTGTACTCCCGGGCCACAGCAGAGGGCTGGCCTGGAAGAGGGGCAACTGGGACAGAATCCGGCGCCCCGACCGGGACTAGAACCCTGTGTGCTGGCGCCGCAAAGCGGAGGATTAGCCTGTTGAGCCACAGCGCCGGCCTAGTTCTCCTATTGTTAACAGAAGAGGTGGAATGGTCATATCTGTTGGTGTGATTAGCCTCTCACCTCCTCTTTTCTAAGCTGAGCAATGCCTGGGTGTTAACCCCCAGTGACTTCAATACTCATCTGTGCCACCATGTGAACTGCACAAATGATCTGTATAGTCCTTATTCTGAGTACTGTTCCTGTTGCAGTGACCTGTCCCAGGCAACCAAGGAGCTCCTGAGTGTGTGGAGCCACGAACAGTGATTGCCCAGAGACCCAGCTACACCCTGCACCCTCTCATGCAGACACTGAGTCCCCACAGCCTCAGCACACAGAGCACCCACATTTGTTGGGTACAGAGGTTCCACTCTTCCCTGCCAGCCTGTTGAGTCCACAGAGAGACAGATGTTCCCTTAGGCAGCTCTTCCTAGTTGGCTTGAGCCCTGGAACCTGAGGTATATGTAGAGGCCAGCTGAGCCTCACAGCCCTAAGTGGGTACCCAGCCACCTGTCAGTCCTCCCAGCCAGGCTCAAAGTCAGTGGGGTCTGTGGATTTTTCCCTCTGCTAGAATTTCTTTTCTTTTTTTTTTTGACAGGCATAGTTAGACAGTGAGAGTAGAGAGAGACAGAGAAAGGTCTTCCTTTTTCCGTTGGTTCACCTCCCCAAGTGGTCGCTACGGCTTGTGCACTGCGCCGATCTGAAGCCAGGAGCCAGGTGCTTCTCCTGGTCTCCCATGCGGGTGTAGGGCCCAAGGACTTGGGCCATCCTCCACTGCACTCCCGGGCCACAGCAGAAAGCTGGCCTGGAAGAGGGGCAACTGGGACAGAATCCGGCGCCCCGACCAGTACTGAACCTGATGTGCCAGTGCCATGGGTGGAGGATTAGCCTATTGAGCTGTGGCACTGGCCTATGCTAGAATTTCTGGATCACACGTATATACAAGAGTCACTGGCTGAATGTTGCTCTCTTCCCGCCACTGCTGCCCGTACTGCCGAGAAGATGGTGTCCTCTTTCAGCCAGATGCTGTGCACGTGCACGAAAGCTTCCCCAGCTGCTGCCCAAGCCCAGATGGCACCCACCCTCTCAGCTTGGCAGCAGACACCATTGTGGGGAAGATGGGGTGAGATAAATATGCCCCCTTTACTTCCACTGGGTCCGCGGGTAACTGCTAGCCCCTAGGGCTATAGGCCAGGCTCACACCATGCTCTCCCTCCAACAGTATCACCATGGGTTGCTACAGTCTGGTCTCACGTCCATCTCCAAGCTGCCACCCACTCCAGCTCTTGGCTGCTGCAGTTGTGTGTTGTGTCTGGGTTCGTGCTGCATGTCTGCACCTTCCACACAGGTCATGACATTCCTCTTCCTTTTGTAGAATTTCCAGGGCAGTTTTCTCTCAATTCTACCCTGAGAGTGCATTTCCTATGCTTTTTTTTTTTTTTTTTTTACTATTTATTCCTAGCCTAGTGCAGTATGTCATTCCCTATTCCGCCATCTGTGCTTACAATTTAAAAGTAACAGAAGCCACAGCTCAAACCTAAAATAAAAGAAATTCCATGTCTCACATCAGTGAGAAGTATGGAGGTAGTGCAGGCTTCCAGTGGTTTGATGCCATCAGTAATCTGGCTTTTTCCCTCATGATTTTTCAACTCTGTCTTCCCATGTGTTGGCTTCTTTTTCAGAATGATTTTCTCTATGGTAATAAAAACATTTGCAGTAGTTTCAGGCTTCCTGTTTCCACATTGCATCCTTCAAGCTCTGATTGAGTTGCCTGATTGGTCAGGGAGTTGAAATGCTCTGGTTGGTTTAACCTGAATCACATGTACAACTCAAGAGCAAGCATAAAATCAGATCACTGGGAAGTTCATGAGTCTTAAATGTAAAGTAGAAAAGAAGTGCTGGGACCAACTCTGAAGTGTCCGCTCCATGGGCTGAGAATTATAATGAAAATGGACTTTTTGGATTTTGTTTTTAATGCTCTACTTACTGTCCAGAGAAGGTGAGATGGTGATAACCAAAGATGTTAGGCCTACAGCTCACCGTTAAAGCCCACAATTCAGTTGGCTCTTTGGAATCTAGGGATAGACCTACTTATCTAAAAATCTGTGCTAAGTCATGGTTTGAACACTAGTGAGATAGGAGTTCTGTTTATTTCTAGAACTAGATGTCAAGGCAATCAATAGCGACTTATAGCAGCTGCTTTGGGAGAAATGTCAAACTCTTTGCTCTTTCAAAATGTTAATGGGAAATTTCAAAATCTGTGAACTCTTTTCAACACCTTCACTCTTCTGAAATCCAAAATTACTAGTATAAAAAAAGAATGCAATGCAATTCAGTTAAAGCCACAGACACTTACTGGCACAGCTGTCATTTGCACCATAAAATGAAGCAGAATTGGCAGGATACACAACTAGCTATTTACAGAGGCACTTGAAATCTGCAGCCTATGTTTGTATGGATTCCTGGCACATGATGCTGCAGAGCAAACAATGGTCATCGGAAAGCCTGGCTTCAGTACTCATCACTTCATAAACCATACATTTATTTCACACCTGCTTTTGAAACCTAGCAATACTGCCAAGTTGTTTTCCCAGATGGATTTGGCAAAAATTCCTGTGTACTGTACATTATAATCAGAGTAAATCTACTTCTCAAAAATCATTGGATATCTGGAATCAGTAAAAAACAAAAACAAAAACCAGTGATGTCTACTTCAGAAAAGAATCTGATGCTCTGGGAGGCCCTTCTTATCTGGCCAGATCAGCGCCATCTAGAAATGGAGAAACTGTGAGCCCAGGGGTTGCTTGCCCTGGACTCTCCTCTCCAAAACAATGCTGTTCCAGTGAGACTATCCAGTCCCAAAGCTATAGAGACTTTGCTACGTTCTAGCAGAAAAACCACCCCACAAGCTAATTGCTTTTATTATGGAAATATGTTCCCAAGCTGAACTGCAAGGGTGATTTTGAAAATTCAGTGTAGTGCAGTCTGTGTATAAATAAGCTGCTTAGGAGGGGGAAAAAATGAGGCAGCCATTGATCATTCCGTATTAATGCTTTGAAATTGTCCATCGTTTAAGCAATTAACCTTTTAGTTTTTTCTTGAAGTTCTATAAGAGACAATTTGGGCACTTTGAACAACCACAGCAATGGTATGTTCACCCTGTAAGGAGAAAGTGCAAGTAATGGAAACATCAATATTGCAGCTGCTATAAACTCCAGCTTTTCTCTTTCATGTTCAAACAAGGCATATTAGGGTAGTTGATAAGAGCTTGGGTCTAGGACAGGTTGCATAAACCCTGTGTCTGATTCCTGGTCCTGCTGTTTGTTAATTGGGTGACAACTTCTGATAGTTCTCTGTGCCTTGTCTTCTTTATCTGTGAAATGGGGACAATATTTGTATCAGTGACAAAGGACTATTAGAGATGAAATGAGTTTACATGCTTAGAGCATTTTGAATAGTAAGCCCAATGTAAATATCAGCTGAAGTAATTAATAATGTCTCAGATACATTTACTGAAGGAAGTTTTATTGGAACCCTGAGATAATTGAATATGTCCTTCTTCCAAACTATTTCTGTGGATAAAAGTATCTTCTTTGACTAGGTTCCTAATGTTGTATTTTTTTTTTTTTTGACAGGCAGAGTGGAGAGTGAGAGAGAGAGACAGAGAGAAAGTTCTTCCTTTGCTGTTGGTTCACTCTCCAATGGCCTCTGTGGCCGGCGCACTGTGGCTGGCGCATCGTGCTGATCCGATGGCAGGAGCCAGGTGCTTCTCCTGGTCTCCCATGCAGGTGCAGGGCCCAAGTGGGCCATCCTCCACTGCACTCCCTGGCCACAGCAGAGAGCTGGCCTGGAAGAGGGGCAACCGGGACAGAATACGGTGCCCTGTCCGGGACTAGAACCCAGTGTGCCGGCGCCACAAGGTGCCTATTGAGCCACAGCGCTGGCCCCTATGGATTTTATTGGGTTCTAAAGAATCAGTATTGCCAACAAATTTCACTTTCCCTGCCCAAAAGCAGCTTAGACTAGGGAGCTAGGTATATAAAATTAAGAGCAACAACTAGGACATCCTCAAATACATTAGAAAGATCCTCAACCTGGGGGTTTTGCATGCAGTTTTACATATCTGTGTCCTTTTGTGGGGTGAGTGCTGAGCCCCTGTCTGAAGAGTCTGAGGTTAAGAATCACCACCTCGGGGCCAGCACTGTGATGTGGTGGATTGAGCAGCCGCCTATGATGCAGCATCCCGTATCAGAGCAGAGGTTCAAGTCCTTGTTTCTCCACTTCTGATCCAGCCCTGCTAATGCATCTGGGAAAGCAGTGGAAGATGGCCCACATACTTGGGTTCTTGCCACCCATGTGGGAGACCGAGATGGAGTTCCAGGCTCCTGGTGTCAACCCAGCCCAGCCGTGGATGTTGTGGCCATTTGAGGAGTGAAGCAGTAGATGGAAAATTCTCTTTGTGTCTATCTCTGTTGCTCTGTCTTTTAAGTAAAAGATAAAATCTTAGGGAATTACCATGTCAACAAATAGCATTTTAGAACCTAATTTTTTTTTTTAAAAAGCTCAAATGGACAAAACTATAGCAGAAAAATAAGCATACTTTTTCTTCTCTTAATTTGCAAAGGGAAATATGGAGGAAAATAATTTTTTTGATAGGCAGAGTGGACAGTGAGAGAGAGAGAGAGACAGAGAGAAAGGTCTTCCTTTTGCTGTTGGTTCACCCTCCAATGGCCGCTGCGGCCTGCGCGCTGCGGCCAGCGCACCACACTGATCCGAAGCCAGGAACCAGGTGCCTCTCCTGGTCTCCCATGGGGTGCAGGGCCCAAGGACTTGGGCCATCCTCCACTGCATTCCCGGGCCACAGCAGAGAGCTGGACAGGAAGAGGGGCAACCAGGACAGAATCCAGCGCCCCGACCGGGACTAGAACCCGGGATGCCAGCGCCGCAGGTGGAGAATTAGCCTAGTGAGTCGCGGCGCCGGCCGAAAATAGTTTTTTAAAATAGCTTTGTGGATATAGCATCATTTAGAAAATAATTACAAATTAGTAATGCTGAGGAGTCTGGAAGAACTGATTTTGAGAGCAAATTTTGTACAGTAATAGAGAACTTCCTAGAAAAGCAGCCACCTGGCTAGAGGAATATTCTGAAAAACATGTACAATGGAGTATTCTAAGCTAGTTCAGAAGCAATGCCAAAAATTCTGAATAAAGAGAGTCTAAATCAGTGGTTCTCAACTTAGAATGTGTTATTCTGGGGCCTTTTGAGAATCAGCTACCAAATTGGGATTCAACGTGCAAGGATTTTATTAGGGGAAACACCTGTGTGAGAGCAAGCAAGGAGGAAGGCAGCCAGGCTGGGCGAGCTGGTGCACCATGATCTGAGTCTGACTCTGAATGGAAGGGGAGAGGGAGGCATCCTAGGTCACTGAGCTGTCTAAGGTGTGGAGGAGGTGGGTCAACAAGGCTGTCAGGAAGCCCTCAAGCCACAGTCTCGTGTCAGAGCAGTCCCATGTCTCCAGGGACAGGGCCTGCCTTTGTAACTTCGTGCTCCTGCAGTGTGAGTCTTGGCTGGGAGCATCCACCTGAAGGCTGGGCTCGGCACAACTCGGAGGCAGATTGTGATGCTGGCAGTGGCCAGTTCTGCTAGGGTTGAAGTTGGAGAGGTCTAGACTCATGGCCACAGGGCAGATATTGGAATCCGTTAGGGAGCTCTCTGTGTCTTCTATCACCGAACACCAGCCCCTCCACTCCCAAAGATGTCACTAGCAGGCATAGGAGTCTGCAGCTTGTAGGAGAAGCCCATACAGGCAGCCAGAAACTGGTGGCTACGTGTCATGTCCCTCATCTGTGCTAAGACTGCAAAAGGCTTGAGATCATGGGAAATAGCCAAATGTTTACTATTTGGAGATTTATGTTATAAATGTGGTTTTCTTAAAAGATTTATTTATTTATTTGAAAGTCAGAGTTATGCAGAGAGAGAAGGAGAGGCAGAAAGAGAAAGAGAGAGGTCTTCCATCCCCTAGTTCACTCCCTGATTAGTCACAACAGCTGGAGCAGCGCTGATCTGAAGCCAGGAGCCAGGAGCCAGGAGCTTCTTCCAGGTCTCCCACACAAGTGCAGGGGCCCAAGGATTTGGGGCATCTCCTACTGCCTTCCAAGGCTATAGCAGAGAGCTGGATTGGAAGTAGAGTAGCTGGTACTCAAATCAGTGCCCATATGGGATGCAGGCACTGCAGGCAGTGGCCTAACCCATTAGGCCACAGTGCCGGCCCCATAAATGCGTTTTTAGAAAGACATCTTTTGTAAAATGAATGGCTTACATAGGATTTGTTTCAGAGTTACTTATTAGTTGATATTTGGTTATGTTTGTATTTTTGATCTGTTCTAGGCATTCAGAAAAGAGAGTGGATCTGGAAAGAGCTCCCATGGTTATGTGGACAGAGCCCAGTCTTTTTTTTTTTTTGACAGGTAAAGTTATAGACAGTGAGAGAGAGACAGAGATAAAGGTCTTTGTTCAATTGGTTTACTCCCCAAATGGCCGCTTTGGCCGGTGTGCACCAATCTGAAGCCAGGAGCCAGGTGCTTCTTCCTGGTCTCCCATGCGGGTGCAGGGGCCCAAGCATTTAGGTCAGAAGCATTTCTCCACTTCCCTCTCGGGCCACAGCAGAGAGCGGGACCAGAAGAGGAGCAACCGGGACCAGAACTCGGCGCCCATATGGGATGCCGGCACTGCGGGCAGAGAATTAACCAAGTGAGCCACGGTGCCGGCTCAGAGCCCAGTCTTGTGGAATCCCAAGAACATCTCAGCAATCCAAAGACAAGTTTAAGCACCTGTCAGTGAAGAGCAGCTCCATAAAAATGGCAGTAGCAGTGAGCGTCTCAGAAATACATCCCAGCACACCTCAGCCTTGGCCTCCTCAGCTTTCTGCTCTTCCTTTTCAGAGAAACACTCTCCTCTCTGTCTATAGCATGGAGGTGTCTCTTAAGTAACTATGGGGTCTGACCTGGAGTACAGCATTTGGTTAAATATAGGCATCTCCCTCCAGTCATGATACTCCACCGCTGAAAGGCAGATATTATATGCAAACAAACACCACAGGGTTGCTACTTGCCATTTTTTGAAATGAGAAAAACTGTGAAGGCTTACAGCATAACACAGTGAAAAGTCTGAATATAATAAACAAAATGTACATGCTGGGATGTAAGTTGTTCAAACCATTACTTTCTCATCACGGAAAAGATTAATGCAATTGTTCATTATTGCTTTGTATGTAATCGTGTGCTCAGTTTGCATGTCTCATGTAGCAGACACAACTTTAAGGTTTAAAAAATGCCATCATTGGGGCCGGCACTATGGCATAGTAGGTTAAGCCTCCTCCTGCTATGCAAATAACTCTTATCAAACTTCTAAGTAAAGAACATCAGTTGATCACTTTTAAAAATTCTTTTCCGAGGGGCCAATGCCGTGGCATAGCGTGTAAAGCAATCACCTGCAGTGCCGGCATCCCATATGGGTGCCAGTTTGAGTCCTGGCTGCTGTACTTCCCATCCAGCTCTCTGCCAATGACCCAGGAAAGCAGTGGAAGATGGCCTAAGTGCGTGGGCTCCTGTGCCCATGTGGGAGACCCAGAAGAAGCCCCTGGCTCCTGGCTTTGCATCAGCCCAGCTCCACTATTGCTGCCATTTGAGGAATGAACCAGCTGATGGAAGACCTCTCTCTCAGTCTCTCCCTCTCTCTGTAACGCTACCTCTCAAATAAATAAATAAATAAATCTTTAAAAAAAACCTGCATCACATTAGAAAACAATTATAAGTTCAAAAAGTTTCTCTAACATGCACAATATTTTCTTAGAAATTAGAGCCAATAAATTAAATAAATTACAGAAAAATAATCTCAAAAGCAAAGTTGTAAAACTCAACAAAAATTTGGCCAAAGAAATTGTATTTAATGTGGGACATGGTACATTTATTTATTTAAAGATTTATTTTATTTATTTGAACGAGTTATAGAGAGAGGTAGAGACATAGAGAGAGAGAGGTCTTGCATCTGCTTTTTCACCCCCAAAATGGTTGCAATGGCCAGACCTGAGATGATCTGAAGCCAGGAGCTAGGAGCTTCTTCTAGGTCACGCATGCAGGTGCAGCATCCCAAGCACTGGGGCCATCCTCCACTGCTTTCTTAGGCACATTAGCAGGGAGCTGGATCAGAAGTGGGGCAGCTGGGACTCAAACTGGTACCCATATGGGATGCCAGCACTGCAGGCTAAGGCTTTAACCCACTGAGCCACAGCGCTGGCCCCCTTTTTAATGTTTTATATGGTGTGGGATAGAATCTCAAAATGTAAGTCTTTGCAGATTATAACAATTTTATTTTATTTTATTTTTAAAAAGATTTATTTATTTATTTGAAAGGCAGAGTTTCAGAGAGACAGAGGCATAGAGAGAGAGAGAGAGAGAGGTCTTCCATCCACTGGTTCACTCCCTAGATGGCTGCAAAGGCTGGTGCTGTGCTGATGTGAAGCCCAGAGCCAGGAGCTTCTTCTGAGTCTCCTCAGGGGTCCAAGGACTTGGGCTATCTTGTACAGCTTTCCCAGACCATAGCAGAGAGCTGGATCAGAAGTGGAGCAGCCTGGACTCAAACTGGTTGCCCATATGGGATGTGGGCACTGTAGGCAGAAGTTTTAACCTGCTACTCCACAGAGTCAGCCCCAGGTTATAAAGCAACCCAGTTGACCAGGATCTTAGGCCATTTGGTGATCTTGCCTGCTTGGTGCAGATCTCACTTGCCAGGCTTTGTGCCCAGGCCTGCTCACCTATGGTTACAGCCTGGGGCTGTGGGTATCTTTTGGTGGTGGCATCTCCTCCCTCTGTCCTACACGTGGGCCCCAGAACCTGACCTGGCCTCTGAAGATCATGAACTTGGTGGTTAGTCCTCAGGAATTCATATGCCCCTTTCCTTCCCTCCAGGTGCCCATTGGTGTTCATGTTCTCTGGAAACCCCCTGTCCCATCCCAAATTTCAGGTTTGTCCCTTCCCATCAGTATAGACCTTCCACATCGAAGTGGAATGTCTGCCGGGAAGCCTCGATTCCACTGAATGAACTCCGGGGGCCGTGCTGGGGCAGGGAATAGAGGTCTCGAGAGTGCAAGGGTCTTTTTCCATTTTCTTTTTTCTCCATCACCTTCTTCTTTCCTCTTTTTGTCTGCCAAGCTTACTAGAGCAAAACAAAACAAAACAAAAAAGATGGATTGACTTTTTAACAAGAGTTTTGACTTCCTCCTCCTCCTCCTCCTCTTCTTCTTCCTCTTCCTCCTCCTCCTCCTCCTCTTCTTCTTGTTCTTGTTCTTCTCCTCCTCCTTCTTCTTCCTCCTCTTCTTCCTCTTATCCTCCTCTTCTTCTTCTCCCTCTCCCCTCTCCCCTCCTCTCTCCCTCTTCCTCTCCCTTTCTGTCTCCCTCTCCTCCTCCTCCTCCTCCTTCTATTAATGTATTTATTTGAGAGGCAGAGAAGAGAGAGGGAAGTCTTCCATCTGCTGGTTCACTCTTCAAGTGGCCACAACAGCTGGAGCTGGGCTGATGCGAAGCCAGGAGTTTCTTCTGGGTCTCCCACGTGGGTGCAGGGGCCCAAGGACTTAGGCAATCTTCGACTAATTTCCCAGGCCATAAGCTTGGAGCTGGATCGGAAGTGGAGCATCTGAGACTCGAACCAGCCCCCATATGGGATGCTGGCACTGCTGGTGGCAGCTCTACCCACTATGCCACAGCACTGGTCCTGCATTCCTATTTCTAAAAAAAAGGGGAGGCTTAAAAATCTGTCTTGTTAAGCAGCATCTCCCTCTTAATTGGGCTTTTCTCTCTTTATTTCTCTCTTCTTTCTCCCCTGCTCCCCCATGAGAATCATGTGTGTGCAGGAGGAGGCTTTATTATTCAATAGTTATGTACCTTTGAGATGAAACCCAAATAAGAACAGACTCCCCTTTTGAGCTCCTAAACCACTGGATGTACTTTTGTCTTGGCTATGGATATTTAAAAATTAGATTCAGACATAATCTCAGCAATCAGACCTTCTCTCCACCTTTTGCCTGAATTCTCATGCAGCAAGCATGGATTGGTCTCCACATTTTCATGGAGTGGTGTTTTCAATCACAATGTAGTGCTATTTTGTACTTGCTTTATGTTTGCTTGCAGCTTTGTCTCTCTGAAAGTATAACCATGATTTCAACATCTGTGCTAAATGCAGTCATATCATGTTTGGATGCCACAAGCACTGAGTTCTACCATTTCTTATTGTCCTTATAGATGCTCTGATACTAAACTCATATTAGTTCAAGCGTGACTTCCATAGAACTTTAACTGTGGAGGTGTTAATCCCAGATGTTATCAGTCTGCTACCAGGGAAGACTCATGTGACACTACCTGTATGTGAATGAATGTGGATTAGGTTAACAGTTCTTTCAAAAAAGACTCCATATTAATTCAATAATGGAAATGCTGAAGCCACCAACAGCAAAGAATAAGTAAATATTCTTTGCATTGTGGTAAAAAACACATAACAAAATTTTCCATCTTAACCATTTCTAAGTGGTTCAGTAGTGTTATGTCTAGTCACATTGTTGTGAAACAGATCTCCAGAACTTTTTCATCTTAGAGACTTGAAACTCTATACTCATTTACTCATTAAACAGCTCTCCATTCCCTGTCCCCACCCCAGGTAGCCACCATTCTACTTTCTTTTTCTATGAATATACTTCAAATACTTGCAAGTATTAGCTCCTCATTACTGGAATTAAAGACCTGAGAGGAGCTTCTTGGGAAGGAAAATGTTTGTGGCTTACAGTTTGGAGGTCCATAGTTCAGGCTCAGATGGTCCTATTAGTCTGATATCTGCTGGAGACTGGCATGGCAGAGCAGGTGCAGAGGAGCAGTCACACGGTGAGCCAGGGAGCAGGAAGGAAAGCTAAACTGAACTTAGCTTAATGAAGCAGCCCTCTCATGAGAACTATCTTCTGAAGGCATGCTTCCAATGATCTAAAGAGTTACCACCAGACTCATCTACCAGAGGCCATTATTAGATGGAGTCTCTACCCTTAATCCATTAACCATTAACATAAGACTTTAGGGTTTAAGAATCTTCATGAGACTGAGGAGCCAAGTTCTGTTCAATCTCTAACATCAGATAAACAGAATCATTCAATATATTTCTTCTGGTGATTGTCTTATTTCACTTAGTGTTCAAGGTTCATTCATGTTGTGACTTGTGGCAAGATTTCCTTCCTCTTTATGCCTGAGCAATATCCCATTGGATGTGTGTACCACTTTTTGTTTATGCAGTCATCTGTCAATAGACATTTGGGTTGCTTCCTCCTTTTAGCTATTGTGAATGGTGCTGCTGTGAACATGTATATGCAAATATAAGGTCTAACTTTTGAGTATCTTTTCCTATACTGATGATGGATTTGAGTTAATTTCATCATCCTTTCTTAACCACACTTCTGATGTTGTTCTTTAAAAAACTACTACTTTCTATGTATGGCCAATGAAATAATATAAACTTATTCAAAGGTCTTCAAAATGCAAAGCCAACTGATTAGTATTGCTCATTTCCTGCTAGTTCTCTAAACTTCCCTCTTTATGAAGCATTGTAAGCAATCAAAATGAATGTCATTTATTCTTTCTTGAAGTCTACTTCCACTACTCCAGAGTTCTTTTTCTGCATGTCAAAATCCTCCTGTCTCTAACTCCCCCAGCCTCTCCTTCATGAAACCTTCGTGTTCCCTCTAACCTGATGTATTTTATTCTTCTAAAAATTCTCACAGTGCCTTATGCTATACAGGATCCTAACATATTCTTCCCCATGCGTACAAGAGTTGCCTATAAACTTGTACCTATGCATCACCTCCAACTAATAATATTTCACTAGTGCCAGGCACTGTTATAAATACCTTGTGTATATTAGCTCATGTAATCTTTACAGTAACCCATGTGATAAACAACAAAAACCAAAATCAAATGGAGCTCATTTTATTTCAACTCATAAACAATGGAAAGGTAAGTGACAAGGTGGGGAAAATATCTACTCTCTAAACGAGAGTCTTTACACACACACACAAATTTTTATACTTCAGAGAAAAATAATATAAATAATAATTATATCCATTTTACAGAAGAGAAAATTGAGGTAAAGAAAGATAACTTGCCCAGTCACACAATATGTATGTGTGATTATTTTTTAGTAACTCTAGGTTCACAGCATAACTGATTTCTCATATATTCCCTGTTCCATACACAGAGCCTACTCTATCAGACTCCCCTGCTGGAATGGTACATTTGTTACAATCAGTGAACTACATTAATACATCATTATCACCCAAAGTACATAGTCTATATTAGGGTTCATTTTGGGTGTTGTGCTTTCTATAGGTTTGGACAAATTTAAATGACGTACATCCACATTTTAATATTATACAGAAGAATTCCACTGTCTTTAAAATCCTCTGAGTACCACTTGTGCAGCCTTTCGTTCCCGCTGACGCCTGGAGACCATTGATCCTTTTACTGTCTCCATAGTTCCACCTTTTTAAGAATATCCTATAAAGCCCCAAGGTCTGAAGTGGCTGCTGAGAGCCATCTGGAGCCATCTTTGCTGCCTATTCTCCCAGGAGGCCTGTGGTAGCCAAAATGGCAAGGGCAGTTCTGCACCCAGCCAGACACGGGCTAACAATAAAACTCTGCTCCCTAAGCCTCAACAAACAAACAAACAAAAAAGCTGTTAAGCTTGTTAAGATTGACTTCTTTTATTTTTAATTCTTTTTTTTTTTTATTATTTGACAGATAGAGGTAGATAGAGACAGAAAGAAAGGTCTTCCTTCCTTTGGTTCACCCCCTAAATGGCCGCTACAGCTGACGCTGTGCCGACCTGAAGCCAGGAGCCAGGTGCCTCCTCCTGGTCTCCTATGCAGGTGCAGGGCCCAAACACCTGGGCCATCCTCCACCGCCCTCCCGGGCCACAGCAGAGAGCTGGACTTGAAGAGGAGCGGCCAGGACCAGAACCCGGTGCCCATATGGGATGCTGGCACCGCAAGGTGGAGGATTAACAAAGTGAGCCACGGCGCTGTCTCCCAAGATTGACTTCTGCTTAGAAATATGCATTTACATTTCCCCTATATCTTTTCATGGCTTGATAGTTCATTTCTTTTAGCTGTGAATAATATTCCATTCTCTGCATATATCAATTTAGCATTCACCTACTAAAATGACATCTTGATTTCTTCTGTGTCTTGGAAACTATGAAAAAAATCTAAAAATTCATGTGCAGGCCCTTTTTTTAAAGATAAGGTTTATTTATTTGAAAGAGTTAAGGAGAGAGAGGGGAAAGTGTGAGAGAGCGAGAGAGAGAGAGAGAGATCTTCCATCTGCTGGTTTACTCCCCAGATGGCCACATCTGGGCCAGGCTGAAGCCAGGAGTCAGGAGCTTCCATCAGGTCTCTCACGAGGGTAGCAGGGGCCCAAGCACTTGGGCTGTTTTCCAAAGTGCATTAGCAGGGAGCTGGATTGGAAGTGGAATGGCCAGGACTGAACCAGCACCCACATGGGATGCTGGCGTCACAGGTGGCAGTTTTACCAACTACGCCACAATGATGGCTTTGTCCAGGTTTTTATGTGGAAGTAAATTTTCAGTTAACTTGAGTAAATACCAAGGAGTATAACTGCTGGATTTTTATGGGAAGATGTTTGCTTTTGTAGGAAATTGTCAAATTGTCTTTCAATGTGACTGCTGCATTCTGCATCCCTGCCAACAATGAATGGAAGTTCCCTTTGCTCCACATCCTCTCCAGCATTTGGTATTGGGTTTGGATTTTGGCCATTGTAATTGGTGTGTTATGTGCCTTGAGTGGTGAAGAAGGGCACGTATTCAAGATGCTGGGGTGGACATACATGAGAGCAATAAGGTGTAGTTAGTAAACACTGGCCTATCCAAGAATGGCAATTTCTTCCACTATAGTAGGACTGCCAACTCCTTTTTTTCTGACTTGATATTTGGGCAAGTTGGGACAATCACCACAGAAATTATCTTCTACATGCTTATATTAACATTGGCCAAGATATAGTTGTATATGTATGAGTGATAAATGTTGACAGTCTCTGTTTCTCACTGCAAATTCTGTGAAGATAAAGATTGTGTGCCTTTTGCCTGGTTTCCTAGTACAGTGCCTGACACATAGTAGGTATTGAATGACTGACAAGCATATAAATAAATGAATGAGTGAGTCATATCCTGTAGTATATTGGGCCTGGTGGGAAAAACAGCTGGGGGATGTACCCTTGCATCCTAGCAGAATGAAAAGCCTCCTTCTCTCCTATGCATGATATAAAGGCCATAGATTATGAAAGCAAAGGTAGAATTGATTTTACAATGACAAAATATAGACAACAAAAACCAAAATCAAAAAAGCTAATTTTATTCCAAACCTCATAAATAATGGAAAGGTAAATGGCAATGTGGAAAATATTTACTCTATAAATGATAATCTTCACACATAAACACATACAAGTTTTTATACTTCAGAAAAAAGAATATAAACATCCTAGTCGAAAAATGGACACTATTTTTATACAGAATTTCCCTATGTCTGAAGTGTAAGCATGATATTAAGGTGAACATGTTAAAAATAAATATAAATCTGTATAGCCTTCAGTGTTTTCTAGCTGCTAGTAAAATCAGTTTTCAACTATCCATGGATGATTATTCTTTTACTTCTCTTTTATTTGTATTGTTATCATTGATTTAAGATCACATTGATTAGAATCACTTATTATCAGCAAGAGAAGAGAGACTTTGAGACTAAAAAGACAATTTCAGAATAACTACATTTGTTTGGTTACACGCATGGAGAATAAAACAAGCATAGTTTCTGCCCTCATGGAGCATTTATAGTGGGAGGGATGAAAACAGATGTTAATTTTAAAATCATAACAAATACATATTTACAATTTGGATGAACATGTTAAAGTACAAGTACAGATTGCCATGAAAGGGGGCAGGAAAGATCACACTTACATGGATGAATTGTGAAAGAGAGTTGAGAAAGTGATATATGAATTGAGGACAAAGGGGTAATAGTTAACAAAGAGGAATGTGGCAGGAGAGTGGGCTTGTGAAAGTGTGCCTTCCAGTGCTGCGGAACTTCAGGAAAAGAAGGCATTGTGTTGGAAGAGAACTTGGTGTTTTATAGGAACTGCAGGAAGGCAATATAACTGAAGAGGATGGGCTGAGGTAGCAGGTGGCACGGAGTAAGTCTGATAAAGAGTGAAGGGCCTTCATAAAAACTTTTTTGTCTTTATTCTAAGAACAATAGCAGTCATGCAAAGATTTTAAGTCAGATTGTTGCAGGATTGAATTTTTTACTTTAAAATCCACAGGTCCCCCACCTTCCCATCAGCTCTCTTCCCTGGCTGCCGTATGCATAGGGAATTGACAAAGTATGACTGCACTGGAAGGTTATGGCAGTGTTCCAGATGGAAAATGATGGATGAGAGTTAGGGCTGCAGTAGATTACATTAGTGTTATAGCAGGTCAAATAGACAGGATTTGGGGATTTGGATATGACCGAAAAGAAAGAGGAATCAAGAATAACTTCTAGATTTCTGGCTAGTGCAAGTGGATACACAGTGCCATTTGCAGAGGGAAAGAATACTTGAGAGGGGTCATGAACTTGGTTTTGAATGTACTGACTTTGAGGTGACTTTTTGCAGAAATGTTGAATGAGTAGTTGGATGCAGAACCTCAAGGAGAGATGTGACTCCAAATGCATTTAGGAACCAATACTGTAAGGAGGGTAACTCATGTCTTAGCCATGGACGGAAACTCCTAGGGTGACAAATGTTGAGAGAATTTTTTTTTACCTTTAACCAAATATTGAGAAGAATTCCAACTCTATTATTACCTCTATTTTTATTATGTCCTTTTATTTTTTACTATAAAACTAAAATTGTTACTTTTTATTCTCACAATTGAGCTAATTTTCTTCAAAAATTTTTCAATATTCTCTTATTGCTATGATCTCATATTGCTCCCACCCCTATCTCTTCCTCCAAATAAGTTTCCCCTGAGGTGAACTACTTCAAAATTGGGCCATTCATTTGTGGATTAAGATCATTCAGTAAATTATCTTTGGTTCTAACTTATTTGCATTGGTTTGATTCCATTGGTTGAAATAAAATAAAAATCAGTAAATTAATCTGCAAGGTGAGCAAAGAAGTGGAACATTTAATTGCCCATCTGTAGGCTTCTTTATATATTGCATTGCTTGAGAGACTTTGCTATCCTCTGAATAGAGATTATGAGAAACACTAAAGTATGATGAGCCTTCACAATGTCTATAATCAGACGATACAGATGATAGTAGCTCAGTATGAGCAAATGCATTATCAGACACAAAGAGAGCAGAAGGAAATGATAAGGGAAGACTGGTGGAATAGCTGGAAACATATATAATGGTTTTTGCCTGCAAGATAATTACATGGGTTTTGTTTTCTGAAACAGAAGACTTCCTTCAGGAATGAAAACTGTTCTGTGGTCAAGACAAGGTTGGAAAAGAGACGTGCTAAGGCTTGCTGACTAGAATGGGAAAACAAAACAAAATATATGACTGGAAGAGAGACTTGAAGAAAAGGATAAAGTCTATGAAGATAAAAGGAAAAGATGTTTATAGGAGAAGAGTGAAAACTAGATTTTATCTCATAACAATAACTTCTCCGTTTTTGTCCCTCTCCTTCTCTCCCTGGCCCCCTGACAAAATAAAAAATGCATATAAATAGATTTATATTGTAAGAAGTAATTTCTGAAAACAAATTTTTAAATAGTGTATGTAGTAGAATCACAAGGTAAAGCCCATGATTCTTTTCTCTAGGTACCCTTAAAAGAAAATAGCAATTTTGTTTGCCTTTCTCAGAAATGGGGCATTCCAATAGACTAAAGAATTGGTATAAATTAAAAACCAAATAGTAGAAAATGATTAGCCATTCTTCACTATCAGGCTTCTGATGTTATAAACAGTAATAATAGACGTGAAGAGTTGTTGTTTTCCTTTTCCTCTCACTTAGCTGAGCATTCCTTTCCTTGACCTTTCCAGAAGGATCTATTGAAAAAAATATAGAGTAGTAATTGATTTATATGACAGCCACATCTCAGGATGTGAATGAAATGTCAAGTAACATTAGAGAAAATTTAGAGTGAAAAACCATATAGGGAAAGAGATTAACTAGACCTGTGCTGGTGATTATTTTGATGCTTCCTTTGAACGTCACATAAAGAAAACAAGCAGACACCACAGGTACATGTTCTGTGAGAATTCAGTGGAACAGTCGATGAAACACCTCAGATACTTCTAGGAAAACGACTTTTTTTTTAAGATCTACTCATTTATTTGAGAGGCAGAGGCAGAGGCAGAGGTAGAGAGAGAGGTCTTCCATCCGATGGGTCACTCCCCAGATGGATGCAATGGCTGGAGCTGTGCCAATTCAAAGTCAGGAGCCAGGAGCTGCTTCTGCATCTCCAAAGCAGGTGCAGGGGCACAAGGACTTGGGCCATCTTCTACTGCTTTCCCAGGCCTTAGCAGAGAGCTGGATTGGAAGTGGAGCAGGTGGGACTTGAACCAGTGCCCATATGGGATGCTGGCACTGCAGGCGGTGGCTTTATCCGCTACTCCATGGCACCAGCCTTGGAAAATAACATTTAACACAAGGAAATAGATACTCACAAAAGCATAGTAAGGTCCCATTAGGCAGCTTTCTAGCTTCCACAAAACTGCAAACTTAGATAATCTGGGTTGGCCACTTATTCACTTTACCAGAACTTCAACATCAGCTAACAGAGCTGTAGGAAGAATGATTTTTCTCTCTTCTGCCTTCCAGATCTCAAACAAGATCATCTTACAGAAGGTCAGTAAACCCTAAATTACTTTCAACATTCTGTCTGCCAGAGATCCTGATTAGAAGGAAGAGAACTTAGAAGAGTGTTGAAATGATGTTAAAGCTCAACAGGCAATATCTAGAACACACATATTCCTCCAGCACAAAATAGTTTGCCAGCACCAAACACAGGCACTATTAAATTTTATAAACCTATAATTAAGTAAACTATACTGAAAAGGTAGTAATAACCCCAAACATCAGTTATTTACTGAATGTTTCTGTTATCTATGCTCTTAAAGTTATTTACATCCTTTGAATCCTTGGAAATAGTATATAATAGTGTCCTACTGAGAAACTCTTTCCAACTTTATGTTCAGTGAGGTAGCATGAAATCAGCCATGATTAGAATGTTTATATCACAGAAACACACCAGTCTTAGTTCTTATCTCCCAATCTAGAGAGAAGGTGGCTCAACATTTACTAGCACATCACTAATATAAGAAGAGTTGTTAATAAAGAGAAAAATAAGATAACAGGTTTTAAGGTAGCTGGAAATATGTGAGTCATACAAAAAAATGAGAAGTAAAAAAGAAATATAGATAATTAGAATTCAGTATAGTAAGAGCTTATTATACTTGATCCTGACTAATGTCTGTCCTATGGAACCTTTTTTTTTTATTATTATTATTATTTTTGACAGGCAGAGTGGACAGTGAGAGACAGAGAGAGAGAGATCTTCCTTTTGCTGTTGGTTCACCCTCCAATGGCAGCCGCGGCCAGCGTGCTGCGGCCGGTGCACTGCGCTGATCGGATGGCAGGAGCCAGGTGCTTCTCCTGGTCTCCCATGGGGTGCAGGGCCCAAGCACTTGGGCCATCCTCCACTGCACTCCCTGGCCACAGCAGAGAGCTGGCCTGGAAGAGGGGCAACCGGGACAGAATCTGGCGCCCTGACTGGGACTAGAACCCAGTGTGCTGGCGCCACAAGGCGCCTATTGAGCCGTAGCACTGGCCCCTATGGAATTTTAGACATTGTAATATTTAGTCCAAAATGTGGATTTAAGGTATGTGGTTAACTTTTGGGAGTTCTAAGCCTGCAAAGGGACCAAAGAGTCATCTCCATGGGATAAGTATGAGGTGTTTGTAATGATTGGGAAATATTTGTGGCAGTATAACACCTTGGAGGGTTGTGTGAGAAGAGAGGAGCCTTTTTTTTTTTTTTTTTTTTAAGATTTATTAGAGAGTTACAGAGGGAAGTAGAGAGAGAGAGGTAAGTCTTCCAACCGCTGGTTCACTCCCCAAATGGCTGCAACAGCTGGAGCTGAGCAGATCAAAAGCCAGGATCCAGGAGCTTCCTTGGGGACTTGGGCCATCCTCTGCTGCTTTCCCAAGTGCATCAGCAGGGAGCTGGCTTGGAATTTGAGCCGCCAGGATTCAAACTGGTGCCCATATGGGATGCCAGTGCTGCAGGCTGGGGCTTTAACCTGCTGTGCCACAGTGCTGCCCCCAAGTGGGGAGCCTTTTAAGGAGCTCTCAGCACAGGTATGGCTGGAGACAAGAGACTGACCAGCTGTTTTGCAAGCAAAGCTATGGTGAATTAAGGGTCATGGTCACAGTACAGGAAGCTATCATAGGCAACTTGGGCTCAGCTAGCGATGAAGGAACGTTGGAGGTTAGTGAAGCACCAAATGAGCCAGGAAAGAGGAACTCATTTGAAATTACCATGGAAATGGACATATGTCCTACCTAGCTTTACCTGTACGTAACCTTAGAGCAGATGACTTTTTGGGTCATAAAAATCTCTGCCTGGGGCCGGTGCTGTAGTGCAGTGGGTTAATGCCCCAGCTTGAAGCACTGGCATCCCATATGGGCGCCGGTTCAATACCTGGCTGTTCCACTTCCTGCCCAGCTCTCTGCTATGGCCCGGGATAGCAGTAGAAGATGGCCCAAGTCCTTGGGCCCCTGTACCCACGTGGGAGACCCAGAAGAAGCTCCTGGCTCCTGTCTTCGGATCAGTGCAGCTCCGGCCATTGCGGCCATCTGGGGAGTGACCCATCGGATGGAAGACCTCTCTCTCTCTGCCTGTCTTCTCTCTGTGTAACTCTGACTTTCAAATATATAAATAAATAAATCTTTTAAAAAAAACTTTACCTGATGTATCATATATAGATAGGAATAAACCCTCGAGTTATTGTGTAAATAAAGTTTTGCTGGTGAGCTATCAAACATCCTACCAAGAGGAAAGCTACAGGAATGTTTTGTGAATAATCTTATATTCAGTGTACTCAGATTTTCACATTTAGTCTTTCTTCCAGTGATCTCAACATAAAGCAAGCGTTTTGAATGGAAACCATGTAGGGAACACAGGAAAACTGAAGCAAATCCGAATCACTCTCGGGGTGCTCAGGGAAGCCATCACAATTTGGAATATAAGAATTTGAGTTGATTCTACTAGTTTAGATGCCACTTAGGATGCCTGTGTACTATATCAGAGTCCCTTTGGAGTCTCAGCACCTCGACTTCCAATCCAGCTTCTGGCTACTGTGTCTAAAAAGGCAGTGGATGATAATTCAGGTGCAGGGGGCCCTGCCATGCATGTGAGAAACACAGATGTAGCTCCCAGTTATTGGCTTCGGCCTGGACCAGCCCTAGATATTGTGGGCATTTGGGAAATGAACCAAGGGTGGAAGAGTTTCTCTCTCTCTCTCTCTCTCTCTCTCTCTCTCTCTCTCTCTTTCTCTCTCTCTGTCAGTCTGACTTTCAAGTAATTAAATCATAAGAATAAGAATATAGGCATAAGAATGGGATATTAAGCTTAGTCTATCTTGGGCATCAAGCTTGAATTAACTTCAACAATTCTCAAGGGCCCTAATTTTACCGTACTTCAAGACTACCAGAGTTAGTTGTGTTCTTGAGTTTGACTGTTATTTTCTTCCTTTTGAGTTGCTCTAAAGAAAAAAAAAAAATCCCTACCTCCCTTGGGGAGAGAAGCAGAATTTTGTTTTCCTACCTATGCTGTATTTTGTCATCAGTGGATCCATCACAAAACAATTTCTCACAGTGTTTCACAGTACAAATTGTCAAGAATATTGACGTCTGTTGCTTAGCATATAAAAATATATGAAATGCTTTAGATTAACATTGGAATTTAGGAAGCCTGCTTGACGATTATTAGAGAGAAGCCTAGGAAAATTAAATGAAGGATTCTAGGGAATGGGTAGGTATGGTTTATGTAAATAGATTTGGTACAATAATATAAAAGTTTTACTCAGAAAACAACTATCCTTGATATATCTCTGTAATTACTATAAAAACCTGAGTTGTAGGAAGCAACATTGGGCTTTTGGTCAAAGTTGGTGTCTGTCATGTTAGTTTTTCATTTTACAGAAAATTTGAAATATTAAACTAAGTCCAAATTGATATATTATTATATTTAAACAGATCAATTTATTTTCTTAGCTGTTCTACTAAAGCATCCATTTTTCATGCAAGGGACATTTAAATTAGAAGACTATTAAATTTTGTATCTAGAAAGGTTTTATGAGAAGCACTGAAGATTTAATATGTTTTAATAATCACGATCATGGCTAACCATTTATGGAAAATACCAATATTTAGTAACATTTAAGATTGAATTTATAAGGTTCCTTACATTAAGAAACTTCAATTGTATTGTTGGTGGGAGTGTAAATGGGAATAATATATTTTCAAAAATAATTTGGCCCTGGCCAGCGCCGCGGCTCACTTGATTAATCCTCCGCCTGCGGCACTGACACCCCAGGTTCTAGTCTTGGTTGGGGCACCGGATTCTGTCCCAGTTGCTCCTCTTCCAGTCCAGCTCTCTGCTGTGGTTAGGGAGTGCAGTGGAGGATGGTCCAAGTGGTTGGGCCCTGCAACCGCATGGAAGACCAGGAGGAAGCACCTGGCTCCTGGCTGCGGATCGGTGTAGCGCACCGGCTGTGGCTGCCATTTATGGGGTGAACCAACGGAAGGAAGACCTTTCTCTCTGTCTCTCTCTACTCTCACTGTCTAACTCTGCCTGTCCAAAAAAAAAAAAAAAAAAGATGTAATTAAAAAATAATTTTGCCCTAAGTTTTAGGGCTGAGCATTTCATAATAGCAGTTAAGATCCCTGCTTAGGACACTCCATATGCCATATTGTTGTGCTTGGCCTTAAATTGTAAAGTGGAACATTTTTATTCTGTACTACCCAGCATTTTTACTTGTAGGTTTATAGCTTAGAGAAACTTCTGTTTGTGCACTGAGATAGTAAAAAAAAAAATCATTTATGGAATCATTGATCATAATAGGAACAATTAGAATTTAAAAATCCATAGAAAGATGAATACATAAACAATGGACTATTAGATGGCAGTAAAAATGACTGAACTATGGGTAACAACATGGGAGGATCTAGAAATATAATAGTGAGAACACACATACTGGAGGATTATACGTTGTAAGATATTTTTATGTCAAAGCTAAGCAAAACTAAAAAAATTATTATTCAGGTATACAGACATATGTGATTTAGGTTTTTGTTTAAGATTTCTTTATATTTATTTATTTGAAAGGTTGAACAGCTGGGCCGGTATTGTGGCATAGTGGGTAAAGCCCCCACCTGCTTTGTTGGCATCCAGTATGGGTGTGGGTTTGAGTACTGGCTGCTCCACTTCTGATCCAGCTCCCTGCTAATGTGCCTGGGAAAACAATAGAAGATGGCTCAAATTCTTGGGCCCCTGCACCCATGTGGGAGACCGGAAGAAGCTCCTGGCTTCCGACTGGCCCGTGTCTGGCCACTGTGGCCCCATTTGGGGAGTGAACCAGTGGAGGGATGATCTTTCTCTCCCTCTCACGCTCTGCCTTTCAAATAAATAAATACACCTTAAAAAAAAAAATGCAGAGCAGCGGCAGTGTATGAGGGAAATCTTCCATCCATAGCTTCACTATCCCAGTGAGCTCATGCCACCCACATGGGAGCTTTGAATGCAGCTCCAGGCTTCTCTCTCTCTCTTTCTGTAACTCTGTTAAATACAACTTAAACTGACTGATAATTTTAATTTAATTGAAATTTAAAAATATGCAGAGAATTTCTATACATATAAAAGTTTTACTTAAAATGTATTATTTTAAGGGATTTTGAAATCAGATACATCATTCAGAGGCTCAGCTGATAAATCACTTTACATTTGAGTTTTATAACTGTGTGAAGTGGTAAAAACAAAAATAGATGAGGGCGTCATGAAGCAACATCTTACTGGAAAAATAGATTTATTGGTTAAAACTTTTTAAAAAATATTCCTTAAACTTAAGAGGTAGAACTATGAAAATTTTTTTTGAAAATATTTTTTAGATTGATTTATTTTATTTGAAAGGCAGAGTTACAGAGAGAAATGGAGAGACAGAGAGAGAGGGAAAGATCTCCCATCTGCTGGTTCCCTCCTCAAAGGGTCACAATGGCCATAGCTGAGCTGATCTGAAGCCAGGAGCTTCTTCTGGGTCTCCCACATGGGTGCAGGGATCCAAATACTTGGGCCATCTTCCACTTCTTTCCCAGGCTCATTAGCAGGGGACTGGATTGGAAGTAGGGCAGCCGGGACTCACTCCGGCACCCATATGGAATGCCAGCATTGCAGGCGGTGGCTTTACTTGCTATGCTACAGCGTCCGGCCCTTCTGAAAATGATTTTTAAAAGTGATATATTTATGTTAGAAGTTTGACATGAGTTACTTGCATAGTTGAAAATGGTAATTACCTGGAAAGGATTTTATCACAATTGTAGTTCATGAAAACCTAGGATTGTCATTAGCTCTCTATTTGTTGCCATGTTACTTATAGTAGTAAAGCATTGGTATAATGTGCACTTATCCTACCTTTTTCCTCTCTGTGAAATTTAGACACTATCTCACTAGCAACAGATCTTTTGAATCAGTTTACTGGCACTTGGCTTCTGCCCCACAGATATTTTCAATGAGTAGGGAAATATTCATAGTGCAGTGCTTGTTCCAAAGTCTAAAATCAAAATTGTGGAATAAGAATTCCGTGTATTTTGTGGCTGGTGTTATGGAGCAGTGGGTTAAGCCACCACACCATAAAGGAGTGCCGGTTCCAGTCTAAATTGTTCCACTTCCAGTCTAAGTTGTTCCACTTCCAATCAAGTTTCCTGCTAATGTCCCTGGGAAAGCAGTGGAAGATGGCCCAAGTACTTGCGCCTCTGCCACCCATGTGGGAGTCCTGGTGTTTTGTGTTCCTGGCATGTTGTAGTGAATCAGTGAATGGAAGATCTCTGTCTCCCTCTCTCTGTGTCTCTCTCTCTGTCACTCTGCCTTTGAAATAAAACAATAAAAGAGAGAACCCATGTATTCTTTTTGAGATTTCTATGGTAGAGATCTACTGAAATTTTACCACAGAAGTGTAAAAATTAGATTAGTCATCTCAGCATCACTAGACAATTGGTGTGGATGTTAGAGTACGAAACTGGTGATACGAAGAATGAAGTTATTTGCTGAACTATGATATTCATTTGACATCTTTGTGCCTCACTTCCTTCACATACATAAATAGAGACAACAACTTCTCTGCCTCAGAGGATTGTTAAGAGAATGGAAATAAGCTGCTATACATAAAAAACCTTTGTATTCTCGAGAAATTTGCAAATGTTAGTCACTAGAAGAAGGTCTTTTTTATTTCTCTAATACATTAAATTTCTTTTTTACATGATTTTTAAAAATTTATTTGAGAGGCAGAGTTACAGATATAGGGAGAGAGAGAGAGAGAAAGGTCTTCCATCTGCTGGTTCACTCCCCAGATGACCACAATGGCCGGAACTGGACCAATCCGAAGCCAGGAGCCAGGAGCTTCTTCTGGGTCTCCCAAGCACTTGGGCCATCTTCTATTGTTTTTCCAGGCCTGAGCAGAGAGCTGGATCGGAAGAGGAGAATCTGGGACTTGAATGGGTGCCCATTTGGGATGCCAGCGCTGCAGATGGAAGGTTAGCCCACTATGTCACTGTGTTGGCCCCAGTATATTAAATTGCACAGTAAACTATAACAAAAAACTTATTTAGGCATTTTTTTAATTGACAATGTAAATTACATGAATTTCTTAATATAAATAAACAAGTGCCTATAGATTCTGTTTGAAAAATTATTTTACTAGGAGCTGAAGTGGCATAGCAGGTAAAGCCAAGGCCTGCAAAGCTGGCATCCAGTTTGAGTCCTGGTTGTTCCACTTTCAATCTGGCTCCCTGACAATGTGCCTGGGAAGGCACTGAAAGATGTCCCAAGTCTTTGGGCCGCTGCAGCCATGTGGAAGACCTGAGAGAAGATCCTAGCTCCTGGCTTCAGTCTGGTCCAGCCCTGACCATTGATCCATTTGGGGAGTGAGCCAGCGGACAGAAGACCTCTCTCTCTCTCTGTCTCTCCCTTTATAACTGTGCCTTTCAAATAAATAATTCTTAAAAATGTTGTTTGCTTTTTCACAGGAAGAACCACTTATATGTAAATGTCAACACATATCTCCTTAGATTCTCAGGATATGCAGATTTCTTAGTTAATTCATCAAGTCAAGCCTTGCTGTTTAACTTGCAGAGTGATCGGTAAGATAATTTCTCCTTTCTGCTTAGGTAAGGGGAAGCAGAGCTTCTGCTCTTCCTAAGCATCTATCGTGTGGTTATCAATACAGGAACGTTGTGGACAGGCCTGGTGGGCCTCTGGGTTTGATTTTACTACTATTCCATGGCCCAGTTTGACTTGTAGTTCTGTAATCTTTGTGATAAGCATATTCATATATAGATTGATAAGACACCTATAAGTGGTTTGCTAATTTATAGTAAAAACATTGGAAACTTGAAAGCTTATTTTTATTTGAAGGGGAGACAGAGAAGGAGAGAGAGGGAGGGAGGGAGGGAGGGAGGGAGGGAGAGAGAGAGAGAGAGAGAGAGAGAGAGAGAGAGAATCTCCTTCTATCCGCTAGTTTACTCTCCAAATGCCCTAAAACACCTGGGCCAATCTGAATCCAGGAGCCAGAAACTCAATCCAGGTGTCCCTAGCAAGTGGCAAAATCCCAAGTGCTTGAGCCATCATCTGCTGCCTCCCACAGCGTGCAACAGCAGGAAGCCAAATCTGAACCAGAGGTGGGACTTGAACTCCAATATGTGATGGAGGTGACCCAAGTGCCGGCTTAACATCCATGCTACAATGTCTGCCCCTGAAAACTTATAGCAATAATAGCACTAATGCATCACCTTCTTTTACAGTTCCTAAAGGATTCTGAATTGTTACCTCATTTTGGAATCTTTCATTATTGAACACACAATTTGTTTTAGACTTTTATTTTCTGTATTTATTAGGTGGAAAACACTGAGCAGTGCAAAGCAGAACAAGAGACTGTATCCTACATGTCAAAATCACAATCTGTCAACAGTTCTTCGTATTTTCTTTCTCTTTTCTATGATCTCACTATTGATATTATACTGTAAATGCTATTTAAAGGTGTAAACTCCCATTTTTTTTCTGGTTATGATGGAAATCTATGCATTTTGTGGCAACTTTGGAAAAGTTATGGAAAATAGAAGTCTAAAACAGGAAATGAAAACCACCCATAATCCACTAGAGCAGTTAAACATTGTGGACATTTTGGTGTTTTTTCCTTCCAAAACCTTTTATTTTACCTCACAAAACACAGGCAGGATCATAGCAAGGCAGAACAGCTTGAGGGGACAGGTCCTGCCTTGGCTGGGATCGCACAGCCTCTGCTCTGCAGGCCCGCCGGCTTCAGAGGCAGATCAGCACTCTGGTGCGTGGACAGGGGTGGCCGGAGTTACTGTCGCCCTTTACGGCTCGCTCGTCCCTGTAGTCTAAGCTGACGTGCGCACTGTCCCTTCTGGGACCGATTCCCACCTTCAAGGAAGATGCCCACCTCCCACATTTCAAGTTGGGTTTGAAGGCTTCTGGAAGCCCGCACTCACTCCCGCTTATTCACAGACCCTCGCCCCGAGGCCATCTCCTGCGACGGTTGAAGCGGGATTGGAGGCCGCCGCTTAGGAGGGTCAAAGGGACCTTCATACCAAAGGGTAGAATCACAGCCCTCGCCCCGCGGCTCCATTCGGAAGCTGCCTGTCTCCTTGTGGCAGGGTTGCGACTAGGCATGGCTTTAGTAAACTCCTGATCCCAGCGTCGCGGCCAGACCTTCCTCGCCGCTTCTGAGATGATCATCAGCGCACGCTTGATGTGACTCGAGTTCTCCCATTCCGTGGTTCTCCGGCAGGAGAAGGCCGTGAGGCCTTCCACTCCGGCAGGCCCCGGTAGCAAAACGCTCAGGCTGCCGCCAACTACTCGAGCTTCTCCGTCTCGCTTTGCGAAGCGGGAGAAGTGCGTCCCTTCTCGCTTGCCTTATGCCTGGCGATGCCGGGACCGCACTACGGTGCAGCCTGCCGGAGGGGGGAGCGCTCACGTGCGCTTCTCTACTTCCCAGCAAGCAGCTGCGGCTCCGAGGAAACCAAGGCGAAGGCTGGCAGGGACCGCATTATCTTGACCTCGGAGCCGCACTGGCGGCGGGGACGGCCAGCTGCAGGAGCCGGGCGGCGGACGCCTCCGTGGCCTCCCCCCGCGTTCCTCTGGCCCGCCCAGGGCTGCAAGCGCGCGCCAGCAGCGCAGAGCTTCCTGAGCCTCTGACCGCGCGGTGGGAGCATCGCAGGGTCTCGAATCCCCGCTCGAGGGGGCGGGACGGGGCGGGGCGAGCGCACAGGGCGGGGCGAGCGCGAGCCGGGGCGCGAGGAGGAGGCTCGCAGGCAGAACCGAGCCGAGCCGAGCCGAGCCGAGGCTGGAGGTGCCGGGGAGAGTGAGGCAGAGCCGGGCCGGCCGCCTGCGGCTTAGCGCCGATCGTGCCGCGTTGCCGGGCGCCGTGTACCCCGCCTTTGCCCAGGCTCCAGCAAAACTTTTATTCTCTGGGGCCCCCAGGGTGTGTGTGTGAAGGAATCGGAGCCCTCGAGTGTCTCGGGGCGCCCCTGCAGCGGCGACCGAGGGGACGTGCCAGCCCTCGCCAGCCCGGCTCCCGCGCCCTGCGCCTCTTCACCTGCCGATCGCTCTCCGGAGCCGCGAGGGGGCACCCCCGGAGGGGCAGCGCGGGCGCCGGCGTCCCCCAACTCTCCTGCTCGCGGCGGCAGACCCGCCCGGCGCAACTTTCACTCGATTCCTCTCACTCCACCGAGACGCCCGACGCTGCTGCTGCGGCGGCCGCTGCCGCTGCTGCCGTCGCCGCGGTCTCACAAAGGGGGCGCGGGAGGGGAGACGGCGCGGGCGGCGGGCACGGGCCTCCGGGCCGCCGAAGCGGGGAGACAAAAGGAAAACTGCCTGCGCTCGCCGTGCCCGTTCGGGGCCGCCCGCCCGTCCGCCTCCTGACCGGCTCCGCGCGCCTCCTCCCTCCCGCCAGCCTCGGCCGCCGCTCCGCCTCCCTCGTCGCGGGCCGGCCCCGCAGTGCTCTGGGACCCGGCGAGCCTTCGGGGCGCGCGTCGCTGCTGGTGGTTGGGGCTCCAGGGATAATAAATGATAGAGGATACGATGACTTTGCTGTCTCTGCTGGGTCGCATCATGCGCTACTTCTTGCTGAGACCCGAGACGCTCTTCTTGCTGTGCATCAGCTTGGCGCTGTGGAGTTACTTCTTCCACACGGACGAGGTGAAGACCATTGTCAAGTCCAGCCGGGACGCCGTGAAGATGGTGAAGGGCAAGGTGGCGGAGATCATGCAGAACGACCGACTCGGGGGGCTCGACGTGCTGGAGGCCGAGTTTTCCAAGACCTGGGAGTTCAAGAGCCACAATGTGGCGGTGTACTCCATTCAGGGCCGCAGAGACCACATGGAGGACCGCTTCGAAGTTCTGACGGATCTGGCCAACAAGACGCACCCGTCCATCTTCGGGATCTTCGATGGGCACGGCGGCGAGGTAGGAGCTCCCTGGGGGCTTTGTTTTGGGGTGTGTATGTGTGTGTGTGTGCGCGCGCTTGTGGGTGTAAACAACAGGACGTCGTGTGCGCCACGGGGAAGGACCCTGGTGTGGTGGTGATGACCCGGTGCCAGACTGGACATATGCTGCTCAATTCGCAGGGTTGGGGTGGAGGGTCCAATTTAGCGGAGGCAGGTATAAGTGCCTCTTGCCTTAAGGTTCCCAAGGCCGGAATCCAGCAAATGACTGTGCTTGTTTTTTGGGGGGAGAGTTAGTGGTATTTCCAGTGAACTTTGGCTCCTGGCCCGAGTTGCCTCTGTTTTTAGTGTTTGAGGCTGAACTGGACACTGAGAAGACAGACCGTATCTCTGATGTTACAGTAGGCAACAAGATTCAGTCTGCAGAGCAGAGCAGGGCTCAGTGCGAGCAAAGGGAGCTGTGATTCTTGGTGATTCTTGGTCTGGGGTGGAAGCCGAGGGGGCAGCTCAGCGCTTCTCCCCAACTCCATCAACTTTGCAAATGCAGCCTGGCCCTTTGACAGGAGCCCCTGGCTGGGCGGCTGTTTTTAGCCGGGTCGCAGCGCGGGACCGGGATGCCGCTGGCCTTTGCGGTGGCAGTGCCCGCAGAGGAGGCAGTGCCCCGACCTCACCCCTTGCGCCCGGGCCTGCGCGTCGAGGCGCAGGCGTCTCCCTGCCTCCAGACTCTTTTGTTTGGGGTTCGTTCAGGAGAGGGAGAGGGGCCTGAGGGCCGGTTCAAGTCCCTGTGCCACATTTCTGCTGCACTGGGTTGGGCTCTGAATCTCGGGTTTCCTGGAGGTCAAGGGAGAGTTTGGCGCCTGTCCTTGAGCCTTGGCCCAGACAGTGGTGAATTTAGCTCCAGCGCCATGCGCTAAAGAGCACCGGACCTGTCACCCATCTCTCTCAGTTTGGCCGTCGTAACTAAGTTCCATCGCTTTTTCTTCCTTTGGGCAGCATGCTTTCTTGCCCTTCTTCCTCTGCCCCAATCCGCGCCCTGCCCCCATTCCTACCCAACTTTTCCCTCAACCCCCTCAACTCTCTCCTCTGCCCTCTGACCTCCGAGTGGGCTGAGTGGGTGCTGGGAACCCAAGGGAATGCCTTTCTCTTTGAAGCCTTTACTTGTTCTTTGGCCTTTGTTTTGGGTAAACATTGAGAAGGTCCTCAATTAGTTATCTTACCTGCCTTCTCCACCCCTCACCTGCTAATATTTCCACAATACTATTCCAACTGCTTTGTAGAACTGACTTTGCCAAGAATGACAAACTCAGTAGGAAAACTTGTCTGATAGAACTGATACCAGTTTTTGCTATTTTCCACCCATCCCAGCCCTTTTTCTAATCTTTCAGAAAGACAGTTCCTCACTGGTTCTCATTTCTGTAGCCTCCTGTGCAGTTGGGTTCTGTTTCCTCCCTGGTCACAGGGCAGGTTAAAGATGTGAAGTTAATTGAAGGGAGAGACACCGTGTACTTTGGCAAAAACGTACCGGAATGACAAGGTTGCCAATATAACAACTGATTTGTTTTCTTGGCTTGAGTCAGACAAAGCTGTGTTTTCATTTTGTGTGCCTAGATTCATATAAGCTTCGACAAAGGGCCTTCAAAAAATTCATGGAAAAATGAAATCAAAAGATGCAAATTTTCTACAAAGTTTTTGAAGGCTTGCATTTTAAAAAACATTTTTATATTAAAATTACTGACTGATAATTCTTTTCATCTTTGAAGCTACAATTTTAATTTAAAGGTTTAGATAGACTATTATTGCTGTGAAACTTTGGGGTGTAGATGTCTGGCTGTGAGGTATTGGTGTGATTTGAGCCTGCTGCACGTGTAAGTGATCGGGTAATTATATTTTTTTAAAAAGATTGATACTCTAAAACTTGCAAGATCATTTTCCTGAAAACGTTTGCTATTTGTAAAATAGTTTATATTATCTTTAAAAATACTTCTCTCTGTAACCTGCTGTGTGTAGCTTTGTTTTAGGGCAAAAGCAAGTGCTCTGAAAGGAATTATTTAGTTGCTATTCAGAGTGTGATAGTAACCAATAATACTAGGTTATTTTGGTCTTATTTTTTCTTCTGTATTAATCAAAGAACATCCTGTCACTTCATTCTTGTCTTTTGTGTGGTTTAGCTCCTTTTAACATTCACCAGAGGAGGGTGCCACTGTTTGATTTTGGTATACATGATAATTGACTCCTGAAGTCTCTTGTATTTCGAAGCTGTATCAAGAATGTTGCAAAAGATACAGGAAGGATTTAATTTTATTTCTAGTAATTCACATGAATAAAATGGAACATAAAAAACCAGGCACCGTCTAAGTTATAGTGCTTTTTAGATCTGAATCGGACTGTGTATATCCTTAACTATCCACTTCATTCTTGTATATCCACTACATCCCATTTGTTTGGATGAGATGCTGATGGTTGGAGAAATTGTGACCTTCCTAAGGCTACATGGCCAGTTTGAGACTTTTGTTTGTTTGTCTTTATATGAAACTACTGGATAAATTATTTTGTATATTTACTTTGATAGATGGCATCTTGGGGGTATAAGAGGGCATGAGATATAACCTCTTTCCTTAAAGTTTCAGTCTAGGCAGAGAGAGAGGAGAAGAGAGAGAGAGAGAGAGAGAGAGAGAGAGAGAGAGAGAAGCATACACATACCTATACCAAAAAATTATATTCATGGTGTGCTTAGGGTGTTATGGGGACACAAAAGTGGGTATTTAAATCCAACTCGGGGGATGGGAGGCCCAGGGAAAAACACCTGGGAAAAAAGCATTATTTACTGCAAGATTAAAAGGCAGACTTTATTTGAGATCTAGCTTTGAATCTCTGCTCTGCCTTTTACTAGCTGTGACCTGAGGCTTGTTGCTAAGGCTGCCTATCTGGGAGTTTCTTATCTAAAAAATAGAGATAATAATGCATGTCAGGTGCGCCCTCATCAGTTGTATCATACCCTGTCTAGGGTCAGACTCAATGGAGAGAAAGATATGGAAGAAGGAAGCTCATGGACCAAGAAATCTGCAGTGTCAGGGCAGGAATATCTAAGGGAGAGAGATTCTACTTGTGGAAGCCACAGTTTGATCACTGTTAGAAAGCTGTGTACTGGGCAAGGATAATTCATTAGGTATTTCTTTTTCCTTTTTTGGACAGGCAGAGTTAGACAGTGAGAGAGAGAGAGAGACAGAGAGGGAGTTATAGATAGTGAGAGAGGGAGAGAAAGGTCTTCCTTCTGTTGGTTCACTCCCCTAATGGCTGTCACGGCTGGCGATGCACCCATCCGAAGCCAGGAGCCGGCTGCTTCCTCCTGGTCTCCCTTGCGGGTGCAGGGACCCAAGCACTTGGGCCATCCTCCACTGCCCTCCCAGGCCACAGCAGAGAGCTGGACTGGAAGAGGAGCAACCGGGACTAGTACCTGGCACCCCAACTGGGACTAGAACTTGGGTGCCGGCGCCACAGGTGGAGGATTAGCCAAGTGATCCACGGTGCTGGCCCATTAGGTATTTCTTAAACTGTGTCTCTTTGTTGTAACTTCTGGTGAGCTTTTGGTTACTAATTCAGGATTCTAGGTAATTGGACATTGCAAAAGCAGTATCCTATCTTCAGGTGCCTATTTTCTGATTAGTTAAAAGGGATATTCTCTAAGATTAGTTATTAAATTGGTATTCTGATTTGTACTTAGTCCCTTAAGAGTTAGGTTAACATGAGTTAGTTTTCTGGAACATATTCAACTGCAGATTCTTTGACAAAGATAAATTTCTGGACTTGTTATGCTGAGGGTCAATCTGGGTATGACTGTGACTTTTCTTCTTCTAGATGAATTATTAAAGAGTTTTGTCTCAGTGGTCTCACAGGCCAGCTTCTTCACCTGATGCTCTCGGGCCCTTGAGACATCTTAGCCACAATACCCTGGATGGATTGACTGTATGTAAACAATGGTACTTCAAAAATTCTTAGAAAGTAGAATTAAAACATCCTTATTTTGGTGCAAAAAATATTGAAATCCATGCATATCAGAGGTGTTCAAAAAGTTGATCAAAATGGGTATTAGGAAAAATTATGCATGGATTTCAAAGAATTTTTGCACCAAAATAAACTTATCTTTTAATTTTACTTTTCCATAACATTGTTCCAACATATGTGTCTAAAGCTTTGACAGTGATTGTTTTGTTGTGTAGCATACAACAACAAACAGATGAGAAAACCCCTCGGATTTTTATGAATTTGTGTGGGAAGGTTGTTATTTTTAAAGTTCAAAAACAATATATAGGAAATGATTGTAGTTGTGCTTAACTGTAATTTCTACCCACAGGCAAAAAGGATGTGTGTGTGTTTCTTTTTATATTGTCTAGAAGAGATGTTACCTATGCTTTGAGACAGTTTTGTCCCTGTTCACTGCTGAGACTTATCTAGGAGAAGGGAGTGTTCTGTGCTCCATATGCTTATGGGCATTTCTGTACTAAAGGTCAGATATATCTTGACAGTTGACACACAGCTTGACCAATGGTTACAGCTTAGCGGTACTCATTTTGCATCAGAGAAAAGTCACAGTTCAGGCGCTTGTCAGGGCCTGCAATCTTGAGGCTCAGCGCTTAGAAGGGAAACTGCTTAGAGAGGATTGACACCCGAAGGATATACACAGACAGCGTGGTTCTTTAGATCAGTAGTTCTCAACTTTTCTTGAGACTTATTACCCTTGGAGAATGCTACGAGACTTCAGATATATCCCCCAGGAAAATGGGCATGCACAGAAAATATTGTTTGTAATTTTAAAGGCAAATGGCTATGCGAGGGCTGCAGATTCAGGATGGGGAACCTTTTCTCTGCCAATGGCCACTTGGGTGTTTATAAAATCATTCATGGGTTATACAAAAATACCAGCTTAAAAATTAGCCTCTTATAGATTTATTGAATTTTGAGTCCTGCCTGCACTTGCCTTGCCAAGACTGGACGAGGTGATTTCATGGGTCTTATATGACCCATGGGGCCAGATGCTCCCCACCCTTAATAGAACAAAAAAGTGTTCCTGATGACCTGCAAGGAGCTGTGTGCCTGACCCCTACCTTGGTACTAATCTTGCCTTTGCCTCCTGAATTCCCATGTGTAGACTATGTGCTGTCATTGCCTATTGAGGTTGCTATGCTGAATGGTCTCCCAAAACTCTCTGCCAAATAAGGATGCTGTTGTGGAGGATTTCGTTAGGTTATGGGGCATCTTCTTTATGAAGACTAAGGGAGAAAGAGGACTCTGAAAACTTTTGTTTTTAAATCTTAAGGATGCTGACTCAGGTAACTGAGTTATCCAGTGTTTTTAGCTTCTAGAACTATTAAGAGGCAAACCTCTGACCTTCCTCTAGCAAATGCCTAGAATTTTGTAGAATACATTCATTTGGTACGTGAACCCACTTCCAAGACAGCTTATCTTTCCTACATTCAGTTTTCCTCTGTCCCATTTTTCCCTTTCTCTTCTTACATATGTCTTTTTATCTTGTTGAGTTATATGTATGTATGTAAATTTTACTGAATCCTTCTGAAATGAGATGTTATTCTGAATACATAAGAGTGGCACAGCTAATGGTCTGATTTTCAAATATTACAGCTTCTGTTAGTCAATGTTTGATTCTCACATTATGATGCACAGGAGGCCTTGGGGATTAGTGTGGACAAATACTTTATGGTTTAAGAGAAAATCCCAGTTATTTTGGCTTAAAATGATACATTAAAATCAATGAAAATGATTTTTGCCCTAGTGAAACCTCTTCTCCTGTGCTTAGGTGAATGTGACAGCTTGTAGGTGAATGTAGGAGCCTGAGTGCTAACCTTGGTACATCGTTCTTACAGGCTGTTAAGAAATTCATTCAATTGGGCCGGCGCCGCGGCTCAACAGGCTAATCCTCCGCCTTGCAGCGCCGGCACACCGGGTTCTAGTCCCGGTCGGGACACTGGATTCTATCCCGGTTGCCCCTCTTCCAGGCCAGCTCTCTGCTGTGGCCAGGGTGCGCAGTGGAGGATGGCCCAAGTGCTTGGGCCCTGCACCCCATGGGAGACCAGGAGAAGCACCTGGCTCCTGCCATCTGATCAGCGCAGCGCACCGGCCGTGGCGGCCATTGGAGGGTGAACCAACGGCAAAGGAAGACCTTTCTCTCTGTCTCTTTCTCTCACTGTCCACTCTGCCTGTCAAAAAAAAAAAAAAAAAACAAACAAACAAAAAAAGAAATTCATTCAATTAAGCCAACATTTTCCTTGTCATGTAACACATGTGGAAAACAGTAATTTGCTCTGTGTGTGATGTCTAAAGATGAATCAGTGCATTCTCTGCCCTCAGGGAGCATTCTATTTACTTGGAGAGATGAGCTTTTTACAAATAGGAGAGCTACAAAGATGCACCTGTATCTAGCAGAGCTGTACGATGTGTATCTCCTACATGGCCTGCCTGAGGGAGATTGGGGAATCTTGGGTCATTTTGAAGAAGAACTGATATTTGAGTGTATACTAGTATTTCAGTAGACAGAGACTGGGGAGAGGGAGGGGATGATGACATTACAGGTGGGAGAAAAATGTGGAAATGTTACAGAGGAAGTAAAATGCAGGCATAGTTGAAAGAGGCAGTTAGCACCATTTGTTTAGATGATACTTTCTCCCAATTGCAGTCATTCTAGAAGCCCATTCATTCCTTTTTCCATATTCAAGTACCCTCTGTATTTTGAAAGACTTAACATTGTTTTTAGATTAGATATTTTTAAAGTATATTTATTTGAAAAGGAAACTTCATATCAGCCCTGTGAATGGAAAAATCCATGAAATGAAATTCCTGGCCTTCAACCTGCTAAGAAGTTGTCTCCATTTTTATGGAGTAGAATAATTCTAAAAGTTTCCACCCAGTGTCTCATTGCCTCTGGAGTCCTTCTATCTCCCCCCCCCCTCCACCCCATCATGGTTTTGATGAATAGAAAGTTGGATTTTAAAATTTCAATTTTGGCCATCAGCATTGATGGCTTCTTGTTCCCTTCAATGATGTTGCTCTTTGAGGAATCCTGGTTTGGAGCATCTCTTTCCATCGTCACGCATATTCCAGGAAAGATTTCAGGTGTAACATACCTTCATGGGGAATCCAGGGTCATAGGCCATTCCCAGTGTTCTGGTATAAATTCTATCTTCTGGTGGCTCACTTGGTTAATCCTCCGCCTGCAGCGCCAGCATTCCATATGAGCGCCAGGTTCCAGTCCCGGTTGCTCCTCTTCCAGTCTGGCTCTCTGCTGTGGCCCAGGAGGTCAGTGGAGGATGGCCCAAGTCCGCATGGGAGACCGGGAGGAAGCTCCTGGCTCCTGGCTTTGGATTGGCGCGGCGCTGGCCGTGGCGGCCATTTGGGGAGTGAACCAATGGAAGGAAAACCTTTTTCTCTCTCTCTCTCACTGTCTATAACTCTACCTGTCAAATTAAAAAAAAAATTCTATCTTCATTTCTAATGGAGGGAGATGAGAACTTACAAATGTAGGAAAAATTTGAATCCTTTCTAGCTTAGCTGAAAAAATGCAATGCACAAGTTTTGCTACTGGAAGCATTATTAGTCGTAAAGTGTTTGTGACAGACTTAACAATGACAACATGTGCCAGTTGCCTAGGACTCACAGTTGAGGAGCCTTGGCCTGTAGTTTTAGGGCCCACAGAGGTGAGAAAAGCTGAAGATGCTCCTGCAACTGATATTGAAAGTCAAGCTGAGCAACCTGGGCCATGTTTGTCAGATATTGGAGAACTAATGGATAATTTGAGCAAAGGAATAGCATAATATCCTTTCTTTAATAAGCATTTCAGTCTGATCTATATAGAGGATATAATGTGAATGAGCAAGACAGAAAGATGAGGGGGAGGATATGTTGAGAAGCTTGGGCCCAACCAGTAAAGATGAAACCTAGGGATTTGGGCCATTGCTAAAAGAGAGAGGATGGAATGGAGACCTTTTGATCTAATGAGACTACTGTCAGGGGGCCAGGCCTGAGTGCAGTGGGTTAATGCCCTGGCCTGAAGCGCCAGCATCCCATATGGGTGCCAGTTCAAGACCCGGCTGCTCCACTTCTGTTCCAGCTCTCTGCTATGGCCTGGGAAAGCAGTAGAAGATAGTTCAAGTCCTTGGGCCCCTAAACTCGCGTCTGAGACCTGGAAGGAGCTCCTGGCTCCTGGCTTTGGATTGGTGCAGCTCCAGCCATTGCAGCCAATTGGGGAGTGAACATGGATGGAAAAACTCTCTACTCTCTTTCTCTCTGCCTCTCCTCTCTGTGTGTAACTCGGAGTTTCAAATACATAAATAAATAAATATATATTTTTAATAAAAAAAGACTACTGTCAGGGTTCCCAGTGTGCACCACGAGGTGATTGGATGCAAGAGCAAATTTGGTTGATAGTGAGTTAGACTACAAATTTGTTTGCTTGCTCCCATTATTTTAAATATTGTCTGAGATTCATAAAATACCCATTGATCATTGAGCTCCCCAATTTGTAAAATATTTCTTCTGGTGTATCTTATCTAAATAGCTACATTTAAAAATGAAAATATTATATATTTTTATAAAACATCTGATCTATTCAAATGGAAAAACATTTATGATTTTACCTTGTTACCAGGGATAATTTAGATTTGGTTACAAAGTATAGCCTTTCCCAGACCAAAAAACCTCAGTGTCTTCAGCTCTGATAAGTGATTTCATTACCTTGATAATTTTATTTATTTAGTTTAAAAAACATGTTTTTTAATAAAATATTTTTCACTTATCTGGAAGGCATAGCAACACACACACATACACACACACACACACAGAAAGAGAAAGAAATCTTCCATTTATCTGCTGGTTCACTCCTCAGATTGTCAGAGTGGGCTGGGCTAGGTTGAAGCCAGGAACCAGGAACTCCATCCAGTTCTCCTATGTGGATGACAGGAACCCAGGCAGTTGAGCCTTATTCCAGGCACATTAGCAGGGAGCTGAATCAGAAGCACAGAATAGCTAGGACTTGAGCTGGCACTCTCCTATGGGATGTGGGAGTACCAAAGTGCCAAACACCTGCCCCATTGTGTGTTTTTTAGTGGTAGAGTAATGTTTTCTTGAATAGATTTTGATAAATTATGTAACTGCTTATATATTTGTATACAGTTAAGTTCCTTATTATAAATAACATTCTTATAAATCCTTTTTTGTTCCTACTATAGTTAGGATTATTTCTCCAGAGGGATATTTCTGAATCAAAGGAGAAACAAATCACCATTGTTGGTAATAATAATGATAATGGACAACATTTATTGAGTATGTTTAATATGCCAGTCAATGTTTACCTAATTTGAATTTTCATAATGGTTTATGAGGTAAGTACCACATTATTGCCATTTTAAAGATGTAGAAATTAAGGAACTGAGAGATTAAGTAATTTGCCCATGGTTTCTCAAGCTTTTTGGTGGTTAAACTAGAATTTGAAACTGGGATTTTGATTTGAAACTGTTCATAAAGCTTGTATTATCAGTTTCTGGTCGAAGCGCTTCAAAACTCGTAATTTGGGTGATAACATGCTGAAAGCATTGTTATGGGGATGCTGCCTGGTCTTTTGTTTTTGCTTAGTAAGACTTTGGGTTTCTCATTTGACCCTGATGGCTGTGTCCCTATGATGTACGGGGTTGTTCTTGAAGACCATATGTTGCAAACCTTGCTGAGTTGTGGATCTTATAATTACGTAGGTACGTTTTTTTTAAGTAAAATCAGAGCAGGTGATATAGTCAAATAGTGTTCATATCTACTTCCTTTGCTGACAGAATCTCTCTGCCACTACAGAGTATCCCTAATATTTTTGTTTGTTGGCTCATGAAAGCCTTGCATAGAGGTTATAGTGACATTAGATGGGCACTAATAGTAAACAAAAATGATCCATGTTTTATTTTATGTTAAAGTAGCAAGGACTTGACTGTATGTGCATGTGTCTTCATGGTTTGTGTTTATATTAAAGCATTGACATTTTCTCATCAAAACTAAAATAATTTCCTGATATATAAATGATTGTTAATTTTAAACAGCAAAACATTGTCTCATTGGTTTATAAAAACTGAGTCAGTTTATTTAGTTTGAGTAGATGTTAAGCCTTACTTAATAAATTATATTCTTGGGGCTGGCGCTGTGGGGTAGTGGGTAAGACTGCTCACTCCATGCTGTGCTGGCATCCCATATGGGCACCGATTCAAGTCCCGGCTGCTCCACTTCCGATCCAGCTCTCTGCTATGGCCTGGGAAAGCAGTAGAAGATGGTCCAAGTCATTGGGCCCTGGCACCTGCGTGGGAGACCCAGAAGCTCCTGGCTCCTGGCTTTGGATTGGCGCAGCTCTGGCTATTGCGGCCAATTTGGGAGGTGGACCAGCAGATGGAAGCCCTCTCTCTCTGCCTCTCCTTCCCTCTCCTTCTCTCTCTGTATAATTCTGACTTTCAAATAAATAAATATATCTTAAAAAATAAATTATATTATTAGCAATTCTAAGCCAGTCATGATGATTAGTCATAATCTGATTTTAATATAAATATTCAAAAGGAAATTTTAAATAAAGGGAGCCATACTTTTCTAAATAGCTAATGGAACTATAATGTCCTTAATAGCTTTCTTTTATGGCTGTAGGCTTTCTTTTAAAATGTACAAAGCATTTTTAGTAAATATTCATGTAGGTGAAACTTATGCATAATGATAAACTGATATCCTTTCAATAAAAGTGAAGTCTGTGCTATAAAAGCTGTGCTTAAAAACTGAAAACATAATGCTTTACTTCTGAAAAATTAATCTATAACACTTGGTCACTTAAGCTCTCTGGACATGATTTTTCTTTTTCTTTCTCTGTTCCTTGAGGATAAAGTCCAGTTTAATGGAAGTTTTGCTCTCTCCAGTTTTCCTAGAATGAGGGAGGGATTTGGTAGTTGACTGTTAAGAATGAGATTTAAAGGTCAGGGATAATGGTACAATGGGGTAAGCCATCCCTTGGTTGGTCAGAATCTTTGTTCTGCTTCTGATCCAGCTTCCTGCTAATGTATCCTGGGAGGCAGCAGATGATGGCTCAAGCGTTTGGGTCTCTTCTACCTGCATGGGAGACCCAGATGGAATTCCAGGGCCCTGGCTTTTGTGGGCATTTGGGGAATGAACCAGCAGATGGAAGATTTGTGCTCTCTGCCTCTCTCTCTTCCTCTCTCTTTCTCCCTCTATCTCCCTCTCTCTGTGACTCTGCCTTTCAACAGGTAAACATTAGAAAAAAAAAAAAAAGAGAGAGCGATGCGACATAGTCTATATCCCTTTATTCCTAAAAGACAAGGGAGTTCCTGTTTGCTAGTAGGCATGCGGCTGAAGGTAAACTTGGGACCATTGCATATAAGAGTGCAAGATGTAAACTGAGCAATAATAGTGACAGCATTTTCCAGTGTGTGCAAAAGAACTGTTTGCTACCAAAGCAAGGAATTTATGGGTCTACAATAACCTGGAAACTTTCCAGGTTTGTGTGAAGATATAAGGCCCCAAATCAGTAGGCTGCATTTGACTCATAGTCTTTGTACCTTACCATTCATCATTATTACCCAGTCTTATGTGAGCAGCTGACAGATGATCTATGTGTCTTAGATGCCAAATCAAAGGCCAGTTATCCATTGCATCTCATGTCACCATACTGACTTTTCTAAAGAAGTGAACACTTATTTGCATTTGCTTTTCAACATTAATAGTCTAGACTTGGGTCATTATAAATGTAAGTAGGGATTTAATGCCCTCTCTCAGTAAATCTTACCTATTTCAAATCGTGTTTTTATTAGGAGAGTCTGTATTGAGCATTAAAAGTTTTTAACCTAAAACATTTTTTTAAAAAAATCATTCTCAGTTATAGAACTGCCATGGGGCAAAAACTTTTATTCTGCTAAGTATATATTGCTTTTTCAATAGTAGTAACTGCTTTAATTTATCTTTTTAATCAAATAAACAAACTTTCAGTTAAATTAGTCACTGGAAATTTTCTGGTCAAATAAGTCTCATGTTGACATTGTCAAGGTTTTATGAAAAATGAGACATAATAGGATCTTTGATTATGCTATTTATCTTTTTCTGCCCTAATGTAACAAAGTGAATTTTCTATAACAACTGGTTTGCTTAGATATAAAATAAATATGAATGTTCCATGGCTTTGGATTAAGCAGTTTTTATGTCTTTTTTATTTTAACACATACAAGTTTTGCTAAATTACTCTTTAGAAAGAAGACGAATTTTCTCTGTAGATACGTCAGGGACTTTAAATTGTCACAAAATCCAAATATAGTGCCTACGATTCACAGCTCCATGAAATGTCTATTTTTAAAGACTTCACCAGGGAGATCCCACGTTGTCCCTGGAGAATTTTTTCCTTATAATCCATTCTTAGGAAATTCATTTTCCTATGTGAACTATATCCCTTTAGTTTAAGCCCATTTCTTCTTGTCTGGCCTTAGCATAGAGAGATAAATTAAGATTAGGCTGTTCCTATTTTTAAGTCAGTAAGACTACTATAATTAAAAGTTTCCTCTCATCCTATTTTAAATCATTACATAAAGTTTATGGGAGAAGTACTCGTTTAGAAAAAAGCAAGATACAAAGTAATTTCTGCCACAGACATATTTTCCAGATGATCAAAAGTAGCTTCTCTTTGTAAAGAGCAAATTCTCCAATAAAGGCAATGTCTTCTTCCAGTTTGTTAGCTTGTGTTTTATGTCCATTGACTGAGGCTGATGCTACGGGGGAGTATATCTTGATGGTGTATTATTTGGAAGTTCTCAGTTGTAAGTGACAGAAAACTCAAGTGGAAACCACTTGAACATGAGGGAAAGCTATTATCTCACTTAACAAGGACTGGAGATGGCTTTTGATCTAGCAACTGAATGACTTGAAGAAACTGTAGGATTTTGTGTTCTTCTTTAAGCCTGAAGACAAACCTTTCTAGAATGTACTCCTCACATCTATCCATGTCCATGCCTAAGCCAGGGGCTTCACCAGGCAAATGTGATCAGTGTGATTCACAGACCCATCATAATTCACCCTGAATCTGGGAGGAGCCCAGCCTGCTGGAGGGTCTGACAGCCTGGAAAGTTCTGTAAGACAGGAAGAAGGGGAGGTGGAAATGGTTGTTTGGTGGGTCTCCCAAGTCAGAAGGGAGTTTGAAGACAGCGACCTGGAACATTCCTATTCTGCACTTACCATTCTAAGAGTGCTGCTATAAAGTTAACACTTATGTGGGGAAAATCAACTTTAGAAAAGGGTGAAGCACCTTATTTTTGGATTATTTTAGAGAGAGTTTTGTCTGGTGCTGAGATATGAGGGAGGTATGGTACTTCTAAAATTAATGGAAAAACTGAAAAATAGTCTATTTTGGTGCAAAAAATTGAAATTCGTGCATAGGTTTTTCATAATATGCATTGTTAATAAGCTTTTTGAAGACCCATAGTATGTATGGATTTCACAGGTTTTTATTTCACTAAAATAAACAAATTCTCTTTTTAAAGATTTTTATTTATTTATTTGAAAGTCAGAGTTACACAGAGAGAGAAGGAGAGGCAGAGAGAGAGAGAGAGAGAGAGAGAGAGAGAGAGAGAGGTCTCCCATCTGCTGGTTCACTCCCCAGTTGGCCTCAACGGCTGGAGATGCGTCCATCTGAAGCCAGGAGCCTGGAGCTTCTTCAGGTCTCCCATGCAGGTACAGGGGCCCAAGTACTTGGTGCATTTTCTACTGCTTTCCTAGACCATAGCAGAGAGCTGGATTGGAAGAGGAGCAGCTGGGACTCAAACTGGCGCCCATATGGGATGTCAGTACTGCAGGCGGTGGCTTTACTGCTATGCCACAGCACGGGCCCCTTAATTCTCTTTTTATAAAACTTACTTTTTGTAGTACCCTTGCAGAAATTTGTTTTTCTAAGGAACCCAACAGATCTTAAGAAACTGTTTTCTAAATCGTTTTCTCTTTGTTCTGAGCAAATTAGCAGTAAGGTGGGTTCTGAGTGGGCTGCAAAGTGTTTTTTCTCTCTCACATATGACTATGTATGCAGTAAGCACAATTTATGCTACTGATGTGTGTGGAACTGTCACAGCAGTTCTTCTGTTGGCTATTCATTGCTATTTTACTAGCATCTGATTAGACAGTGAATTTCCTGGTCAAGTTCAGTAGAATTTTTATTCCTTAACTCTTCAGCATCATAAATTTCTTCCTTCCTTCCTTCCTTCCTTCCTTCCTTCCTTCCTTCCTTCCTTCCTTCCTTCCTTCCTTTCAATATTCTAATTTGCTCCTGGTCAAAGATGATTCCTAGGAAGTTCAGATTCTTTTATATTATTTATGGGGAGTTGCATTGCCTAGCAGTGGTCTAGGCTGTGATGAGGGTCGAGAGCAATAAAAGCCTCTAATTTTCTTGTGGGACAAATGTGCATATGGGGTAGCTTCTCTTAGATAAGGAAGAAGTGCTTATAATCCTGCCTCTGATAAAAATTGATTAAAATGAGGCCATCTTTTCATTTTGCTTCCTTGTCTCATTATTGCCAGTTTATAAAAATGCTTACTAACTTCCTTTTTAGTTTTAGTAGCTTTTCTGATGATTTATTTTGTCTCTCTTTTTTTGGACACCATATGATTACATTGTCTGCAAATAATGTTATTTTGTCTTCTAATTTCAGATAGTTATGCATTTTTGTTTTTGTTTCCTGCATTATTGCATTAACTATTGCTAGTAGAACAATAATTCATAATACAGATGATGGTGGATACTGTCATGTCCCTGGAGTTGAGATTATTGAAAAACATTACGATTGAAAGCACGTGAAATGGCTTCAGTTTATGGGTAATAAGGCTAAAGCTTCTTTACTGATATAATGAAAGAGGAAAACCACTGGAAAATAAGAAGGAAAGAAGAAAGAATACTGAAGGTGCAGTAACAGAGAATTAACAGTCACAGGGGTGGACCAGAACATAATGTGGATGTGATGCGGCAAACCAGCAGGTATTGACTGCATGAAGGAGTGAAGAACAAAAACTTTCATTGGGAAATCATCATCACTAGATTTATCTCAAGGAAATTCTTAGCAGGCATTAGTTTCACCAATAGGTGCATCAGGATCAGAGTATCTGCTATTGACTCTGTGGGTTGGGGAACATGTAGCAAGAGAGATGCATGGATCCTTCTCCCTGGTCCAGGAGGAGAAGGTCTGGAGGGGAGATCTGCAGCTCTCTTCTTCTGGCACTTCTGCAGGCTTTGGTGAGGGTTGTCCTTATTTTATCTAGAATATTCCTGGGCATAAAATCCTTGTACTAATGTCTGCTGCCTGTCCTGTAAGGAATCTGCAGCTGTCCTCAGAAGAGCCTCATACTGAATAATGTTGGGTTTCAGTTGGTATACCAGACAATATCATGCTTAGTCAAAATTTCCCTTTAAAGATCCCTTAAATTGTCTGTGGAGAACAGTATGCATGAGTTTTTACATCTTGCCCTGTAGGATAATATGAGGTTATAATTGTGTAAAATCCAAAGTAATATGTAGTATAGAATAAAGTATATATAAATAAAATATGGCTTTATGGGATTTTAAATGATATAAAAGAATATCTTGAATTAGTGTGAATTTGTGAATGGTACCATTTCACTGTCCCTTTTGAAACATAATAGAGGGACTGGCAGTGTGGTGCAGTGGGTTAAAGCCCTGGCCTGAGGTGCTAGCATCCCGTATGGGCTCCGGTTCTAGTCCTGGCAGCTCCTCTTCCCATCCAGCTCTCTGCTATGTCCTGGGATAGCAATGGAGGATGGCCCAGGTCCTTGGGCCCCTGCACCCATGTTGGGGACCTGGAGGAAGCTCCTTGCTCCTGGCTTTGGATCTGCACAGCTCCAGCCGTTGCGGCCAACTGGGGAGTGAACCAGCGGAAGGAAGACCTCTCTCTGTGTCTCTACCTCTCTCTCTAATTCTGTCTTCACATAAATAAATCCTTTTTTTTTTAAAAGAAAGATAATAGAGTAAGTAATTGAGGAATATTTTGAGATTTTTCAGGCAGTGATGGGATTTTTTTTTTTGTTTAAAGAAGAATATATTATATATTTTTGTGTGTGCTCACTTTGAGAAAGTTTAGTCTCTTAAAGTTTTAAACATGCAATGCAGAGTAAACTTGTGACTTTTTGGAGTTAGCAATAAAATTAACTTAACCTGATTGTTGCTAAAGTCAATTTTAGAAAGATCATTATAATGTGATATTTAATTTTTAATCTATGTGCCAGCCATAACTTTTGATAGGAATTTATGTGTTGGGCATTCAGCATGGTAATTGATACTCATAGATACATAGGAAAAGCTATTATTTGCTCTTTATTTCTTGCGTATGTCTTAAAATCTTGGGGGGGTTTGTTCTCCAATGATTTCAGAAGAGAGATCAGATGGGAATTCTAATCTTCCCTTTGCTTTCTTGGCAACACATCTGAGCGCGTGATATTCAGGCCTAACCTGTTTGGATAGGCATCTGATCCTGTAAGAGTGAGACTCCCCAATCAACAAATAATTCTTAAGAATGAAGCACATATCTTTATTTTATTATTTTTAAAACTTATTTATTTGAGAGAGAGGGTGGTAAACTGCTAGTTCGCTTCCCAAATGCATGCAGTGGCTGACCAGGGCTGGATTGGGGCTGGAACTAGGAGCCAGGAGCCAGGAGCCAGGAGCCAGGAACCCAATGCAGGCTTTTCATGAGGGTGACCAGGACTCATATACTTGAGCCATCACTACTGTTTCCCAGAGTGTGCATCGTTGGGAAGCTAGTTAGGAGTTGGAGCCTGAAATCCAACCCAGATTCTCCCATATGGAATGCGGGTATCTTAACTGCTAGGCCAAACGCTTACTTCAGAAGCCCATATTTTTAACATCTAGGGGATCCCAGTGATTGATGCTGAAGAAAGGATAGAGTGAGGAACTGAAATCCTGACTGTGGCCAGAGAAGATATCTACACCTTCCTGTTAGAGCCATATGTCCTGCTGTGATCCATGGAGCTATGTAGAGACAGAAATTGTTTATCCCCAAAGGATTATGTAATGCAAACAGATTTAGACATGAAAGAATACAGGAGGCATGCACTTTGGAATTGTTGCCTAAGAGGGAATTCTCTGACAAAAAGACAACTAATTTTTTTTTTCTCTGAAAAATAGTGAGTGCCTAAATTATGTTCTACTTTAGACTGAAGTCCTTGCCCCCTGCCTCCATGGTGCGTTTATGCTATAGAGATAAGGAGTCCACTTTTTTCATGTTTATTTATTTCAAAATGTTTATGTATCTTCATGCACTTCAGGAAGATATATATATAGATATATATCGAGAGAGAGAGAGAGAGAGAGAGAGAGAGAGAGAGAGAGAGAGAGAGAGAAAGTGGGAGAGAGAGGTATCTTTCACAGTTGGTTTACTACCCAGATATCTAAAACAGTTAGGGCTGGGTCAGATGAAGCCAGGAAGCTGAAACTCCCTCTGGGTCTCCCAGGTGGTTGGCAGGGGTCCAAGCACTTGAGCTATCATCTACTGCCTCCTAGAATACATTAGCAGGAAGCTGGATCTGGAGCAGAGGTGGCAGGACTCTAACCGGCACTCTGATATGGATGTGAGTGTCTCAAGCAGTGGCTTAACTCACTGTGCCACACAGCCTACCCCTCCCTCTTCATTTTTTAAAAAAATCTAACATTGAAAAATTATTATTGTCTGACACAGAGTCCATGTTTGTATTTTACTACTTGTCCAACTATCCCTCCCTTTTTTAAAAATAAATATTTATTTATTTGAAAGGCAGAGAGAGAGAGAGAGAGAGATCTTCCATCCACTGGTTCACACCCCAAATGGTTGCAATGGCTGGAACTGGACTGATCTGAAGCCAGGAACCAGGAGCATCTTCTTAGTCTCCCACACGGGTTCAGGGACCCACGAACTTAGGTCGTCTTCTGCTGCTTTCCCAGATGCATTAGCAGAGAGCTGGATCAGAAGTGGAGAGCTGGTTGGGCCGGCTCAATAGGCTAATCCTCCGCCTGTGGCGCCAGCACCCGAGGTTCTAGTCCCAGTCGGGGCACTGGATTCTGTCCCAGTCACGCCTCTTCCACTCCAGCTCTCTGCTGTGGCCCGGGAGTGCAGTGGAGGATGGCCCAAGTGCTTGGGCCCTGCACCCGCATGGGAGACCAGGAGAAGCACCTGGCTCCTGCCATTGGATCAGCACGGTGCGCTGGCCACAGCACGCTGACCGCGGCGGCCATTGGAGGGTGAACCAACGGCAAAGGAAGACCTTTCTCTCTGTCTCTCTCTCTCTCTCTCACTGTCCACTCTGCCTGTCTCAAAAAAAACAAAAAAACCACCTCATTGGGCTATATACTTTGTTTCTTCTAAAAAATCTGATTTCTAGCAATCATGGTTTGTTTCTCTAAAATTGGCTTTTTTAATTGTCATAAAAGTATCTTTGACTACTCTGTTTAACTCAGTCTTCTGTTACTCCCCTATACAAAATTCTGTGCTACAATAAAATTGGTCCTTTATTATTCACTGAATGCCTGATGGATACATATACCTACAGCTGTACTTTATTAACTCTGCATATTCTCTGAGAGTTCTTCTCATTCCTTTTTCCCACAGCTGTGCTTTATCCTTATTTCAAGGCTCCCCTCAATTTCCAGCTCTTCCATGAAGTTTTGATTGGTCATGTGAGCTTTAAATAATCAGTCCCTCCAAATTTGTTGTCTTTTGTGGACAATCAACATCTTGTGTTGTTGTAAAAAAATATATTTATTTGAAAGTCAGAGAGAGAGAGGGAGAGAGAAATCTCTGATTTGCTTGTTCACTCTCCAAATACCCACTACCTACAAAAGCTGGATCTGGGCCAGGATGAAGCTGGAAGCCAGGAAAGCAGTCCAGGTATCCCATGTGGGTGCGGTGACCTAACCACTTGGGCCATCACCATATGCCTCCCCAGGTGTGCATTAGTAGGAAGTTCAAGTTGAAAGTGAAGGTGGAACTTAAACCCAGAGGCCCTGGGTATAGGATGTGGGTGTCCCAAGTAGTTTATTAACTGCTGTGCCAAATGCTCCACTCCATTTTTAAGGTACTTTTCTTCCTCACCCACAGATTCAACATCCTTGAGTTTCAAATGTCTGTTAAATTTCTATGGTGTACCCTGAGCTGTCCCAGGTGCTTGAATTCTCATGATAATGATCCCTCATAATCATCCTAACAATAATGATGCTTGACAAATGAAAAGGAAACACCAGACTATACGACTGCATTTCCCATTACTTCCACCTTTTGGAAACCAAAGGCTTTTGCTCATTCCGGAGTGCCCACAATGTGCTGGTTGCTTTCACTGATGTTCCTTCACTGAACCCTAATGACATTCATACTTGGGAAAGCTGAGGCCCTGACTACTGTGAACACAGGGTTACACAGCTGCTCAATTACAGAGCTGGAGTTAGAATATTTTCCATGTCTGCTTGATTCCAAAAGTCATCTACTTCCTGGTACCATGCTGTGCTTTGCTGTGTGCCAACAGGCCTGGTTTGGCAAGGCATTCATATAAGTATTGTACTTGGTTTCTGACACTGTAGATGATCTGTGGTAAATATTTCAAGTTCATGGGAATGAAATGAATTTGAGGAGGTAAATACCACTCTCTCATACATATTGTCATTGTTTTTCTCATTATCTCAGAGCTTGTGTTATGCATGGTCTATTTAGAAGTCCTTAAAATAATGACCAAGGAAAATGTAGGAAATTACATAGAATTCTGAAAGCTATCCCAGGCAAATGGTTTTCATCAATTCGACAGGTAACTGTTTCTGCTGTAATGCAGGAGTTTTGAGAATTGGGGCTGGCTCCTCAGAGGAAATGAGGCAAAGTTCTCAGATTTAACTGTCTTCTCTTCAAAGGATAGTTTTATGCTTGGTTAAGGGTGTTACAGTTCGCAATACTCCATTTTCAAGCATTAGAAGTACAAGAACAGATCCTAAAACTCAACCAAGCAAAAAGTCCAATCTGTAGTTTTCCTTCCCAAAGCATCATGCCGATATAAAACTGTGCATAGTATTTAGTGAGCATCAGAGAGTGGCGAAAAGTAAATAGACAATTGCAGCTGACAGAGGGCAGAATCAGTGACTGACAGACTTGAGGTTTGGGACACAAGTTGCTTGATTTATACTCAGAGAGTCATCGTATACTTTGCATATCATGACAGAAAAGAGCTTATTGATAATGCGGGAATACCTTAGCAGGTATGAAAACCACCCATTTTACCTGATTTTACATAACATCATATATATATATATATATATATATATATATATGTGTGTGTGTGTGTGTGTGTGTGTGTGTGTGTGTATTTGATTTCCATTCATTAGTAATTCAGTCAAAAGAATAGCATTTTTAGAAAACATGCAACATGAATAATTGTAAATTCTGTACAACGTGGACACTTTCTACTTTGGGAAGTTTTATGAACCATATTGAAAACCAAAGTAACTCAATTTTTAACAGGTAACAACATCTTAGCCATTCTTTCTGAGATTCTCCAACCATAGCAAACAGAAGTTGATGAATGTTTTGTTCACCTACGCAATTATCACTGATCTGCATTGGAGAGAAAAATGGTCTCATAGGATGAAAATGTGATGTTTCCTCGAGGATTAGATTAAACTTCTTTTGCTAGGGTTGAATCTAAGCTGGAAACATTTTGCCTCTCTTAAGTTGGGTAAGAATTAGGACTGTGAGTAGACTTGCATTATGCCTCTGATTTTATTGTTCAGTTATTGTATGCCTACTTTCAGCTGTACAATCTGCCTTGATGCTTGTGATGGAGTGGATGTCCCATAAATGTTTGTCACATGAATCTCATCAGGGAATCAGAGATCCGTGCTCTGAAGAGTCTTTGATGGCTTCTCCATTTCTTCTAGTATGAGGATTTAATGTAAATGAGTTCTAATATATGCTATTTTTAAATTTTCAATTGTTGTAAAAATCACGTAAAAATTTACTATCTTGACCATTTTAAGTAACAGTTCAGTATTGGTAAGTATATCGATTTTTAAAAGGATTTATTTATTTATTTGAAAGGCAGAGTTATAGAGAGGCAGAGGCAGAGAGAGAGAGAGAGAGAGAGAGAGAGAGACGAGAGACAGGGACAGGTCTCCATATGCTGGTTCATTCACCAGATAGCTGCAATGGCCATAGCTGCACCTATCTGAAGCCAGGAGCTTTTTCTGGGTCTCCCACGTGGGTGCAGGGGCCCAAGGACTTGCCATCTTTTACTGCTTTCCCAGGCCATAGCAAAGAGCTGTATCGAAGTGGAGCAGCCAAGACCCCAACTGGCATCTATAAGGGATGCTGGCACTGTAGAGGCAGCAGCTTTATCTGTTATGCCACAGTACCGGCCCCTTATTGATGTTTTCCAACAGATACCTGGAGCTTTTCTTTCTTTCTTTCCTTCTTTCTTTCTTTCTTTCTTTCTTTCTTTCTTTCTTTCTTTCTTTCTTTCTTTTTTTTTTTTTATCTTGGAGAGCAGAGACCATATATCTTTTTGACAAAAACTTCTCATCCACTACTCTCAAGTGCCTTTAAAATCACCATTCTACTTTCTCTTTCTTTAACTACTTTAGATACTATATGTAAGTGGAATCATTCAGTATTTGTCTTTTCATGACTGGTTTATCTCAGTTAGAATGTATCCCTAAGAATCATCTCTGTTGTAGAATGTAACAGGATTTCCTTCCTCTTTAAGGTTGGGTATGATTTTTTTGTGTGTATATACCACATTTTGTCTATCCATTCATTCGCTGATGAATATCTGGGTTGCTTCCACCTCTCGACTGTTGTGCATAGTACTGCTGTGAACAGAGGTTTGCAGATATTTCTCTGAGATCCTACTTTCAATTCTTTTGGATGTATGTCTAGAAGTAGGATTGCTGGATCATATGGCAGCTTTCTATTTTTAACTTATGAGGAACTGTGGTACTGTTTTCCATAGCAGTTGCACCATTTTTCACTCCCACCAACAGTGCATAAGTTTCAGTTTTTCTACATCTTTGGGAATACTTATTATTTTCTATTTTTTGAAAGTAGCTGTCCTAATGGGTATAAGATAATAACTTATTGTGCTTTGATTTGCATTTTCCTTAATAACTAGTGCAGTTGAGTTTTCATATGCTTGTCGGTTATCTGTATATCATCTTTGGGGAAATATTACTCAAATTCTTTGTTCAGTTTATAATTGGGATAGTTATTTTTGTTGTTGTTGGGTTGCAAGAATTCTTTGAATGTTCTTAATATTAATCCCTTATCAGATACATGATTTGCAAATCTTTTCTTCCATATTTCTACTTTTGTAACTTTTAGTGTACATACACTTTCAAACTTAAGAAAAACTGCAAGCCTAGTACAAGAAACTCCCATATGCCATTTTCTTCTGTGTGCCTAACCCATAGTAAGAGGGCTGTTGGCCTGCTTGCTCTGCATTTTCTGTAATGAGCTGTATAAAATTGCTTTCCTTGGTTTTCTTTTGTGTTAAGTCACTTTTAGCTGTTGCGCTTGTATCACATATTCCTATTGATGTAGTTAATGTTACAATATTATTACATTGTCTTTGGTACTTCCTGCTGTAAGAAAAATTACCTAAATTCTGAAAAAAGCAAATGTCATTATACAAAAGATCTTGAAGTATAGAGGAAGAAAGAGGCAGTGTTAAGAAAATGTGACACTTTAATGGCTTCCTTTCAAGTCTCAGTTCACTGTGGGGAAGTTTGGTTTCAGTATTGTTTTATCATCAATTTCAGTAGGCTGGGAAGGCAATGAATAATGTGGGCTTTGAAATCCTATAAAGCAGGATTTGAATCCAGGTCCATCCATTACTAGCTGTCTGACCTCAGACAAGTATTTTCTTTTTCTTTTTCTTTTTTTAAGGTTTATTTATTTATTTGAAAGTCAGAGTTACACAGAGAGAGGAGAGGGAGAGAGAGACAGAGAGAGAGGTCTTCCATCTGCTGGTTCACTCCCCAGATGGCCGCAATAGCTGGGCTGTGCTGATCCGAAGCCAGGAGCCAGGAGCTTCCTCTGGGTCTCCCATGCGGGTGCAGGGGCCCAAGCACTTGGGCCATCTTCTACTGCTTTCCCAGGCCATAGCAGAGAGCTAGATTGGAAGTGAAACAGCCAGGACTCAAATCGGCGCCCATATGGAATGCTGGCACTGCAAACGGTGGCTTTACCCGCTACGACACAGTGCCGGCCCCCTCAGACAAGTATTTTCCACATCAAGAACTCAGAATCTTCTGGGGAAGGACTGTGAAGTCTGGTGGTTAATGCTGTGAACTACCACACCTAGCTGCCTGACTCCCAATCTTCACACTTGCTTCCTTTAGTTAAGTGCCCTGTGGGAAGTTTCTCAGCTTTTCTAGTCCTTGGTTTCTTCATGTGAATAATGAGAGTGGTTCTCATGGTATTTACCTTGGCTGTTAGGTCGTCAAATGAATTTATGTGTGTAAAGTACATAAGGTGGTGCCTGGCACATAGTAAGTAGGCACTCAGTACATGTTAACTATTTTTAGGAGTAGTTTGAGATAAAGAATCTTAAGAACCCTTCAGGGTCTGGCAGTATCTAATTAATAGAAGGTGCTTAATAAATGATTTTTAGAAATTTTAATTTTGATAGCAGTTTGTTATAATGCAGTTACATCAAAATTTCATTTGTCTCTGAAGGTAAATTGATTTTGAAAAGTATTCAGGAAAGTTGGACATGTGGTACAGTGGTTAAAACACTGCTTGTGACCCTTGCATCTCGTACTGGCACGCTTGTCTTTGAGTCCTGGCTCCACTTCTGATACAAACTGCTTGCTAATGTGCACCCTGACAGGCAGCAAGTGGTGGCTGAAGCACTTGAGTTCCCCACCACCCACATGGGAGACTGGGATTGAGTTCCTGGCTCCTGCCTTTGACCTGGCCCAGCTGCAGTGTTGCAGGCCTTTAGGAAATGAACCAGTAGACAGACGATCTCTTTGCCTGTTTCTCCTCACCCCTCCCTGCTTCCACCCTGTGTCAACTCTGCTTTTCAAATAAATAAAACTTATAAAAAGTGTTCAGGATACAATAAAGGAAACTGTCATTCTTTTGCTTCATGCTTGTACCTGGAGAAGACTCCTTTGAATCTTTGTTCAAAAATGTACTTAAAAATTTTTCAGGCCTAGCCAGATTTCTGTGGAATTATGAGAGGCTACTAGAACATCCCCTTGAATGCATGGAATGGTGAGGGAGGTTTGGTTAGAAATAGTTATTTTTTAAGTCAAGCTTTCATAACAGCACCCTCCATGGAGAGGAAGTAGAGAAATAGCAGGAAAAATCATGAAGTTTGATTGTATCTAAAGTCCTTGGATATGAATGTGTGTCAGGGTGGTAAAAAGGTCTTTCCCTCTTCACAGCATAAAGGATTAAGATTAGCCAAAGGTAGCTTGCAGTGGAACTACATGTCAGTTTGTACCAGCTCCTGCCAGGAATTGCATTGTAGATAGATATATTTATAGGGCACACATACAGGATTATCTTGTTTTAAGATAAAGTGTGTGTAAAGGGTTTAGCACAGTGCCTGCCCTTGTCATCCTTTATTGAGTTAGTTATCATCAGCATCATTGCTCTTAATTTTATATATTTATATATATATATATATTTTTTTTTTTTTTTGGACAGGCAGAGGTAGACAGTGAGAGAGAGAGAGTCAGAGAGAAAGGTCTTTCTTTTTCTGTTGGTTCACCCCCCCCCCCCCAATGGCCGCCATGGTCGGTGTGCTGATCCGAAGCCAGGAGCCAGGTGCTTCCTCCTGGTCTCCCCTGTGGATGCAGGGCCCAAGGACTTGAGCCATCCTCCACTGCCTTCCTGGGCCACAGCAGAGAGCTGGCCTGGAAGAGGAGCAACCAGGACAGAATCTGGTGCCCCAACTAGGACTAGAACCCAGGGTGCTGGCGCCACAGGCAGAGGATTAGCCTAGTGAGCTGTGGCGCTGGCCTTAATTTGATATTTTAATTTACTTAAGGAACTTAATGTAGTTTTAACTCTTCATTCAGCAACTATTTTCCTTTTTAAAATTTAAAACATATTTATTTATTTGAAAGGCAAAGTGACAGAGAGAGGGGAGAAAAAGTGATAGACACACAGAGACACAGACACACACACACACACACACACACACACACACAGAGAAAGAGATCTATTTGCTAGCTTGCATCTGCCAGCTACTGCAACCCCAAATGGTGGCAACGGCCAAGGTTGGACCAGGTTGAAGCCAGGATTCTGGAACTCCATCATGGTCTCCTACAAGGGTGCAGGGGCCCAAGTACTTGGGCTGTCTTCCACTACCTTACCAGGTGCATTAGTAGGAAACAGGGTCTGAAACAGAGCAACTAGGACTCCAACCAGCACTCTGAAACAGAATGATAATGTTCCAATTTTTGGTTTAACCCACTAAACCACTATGCCAGCCCTTGTGTTTTATTTTTTACTTTTTATAGGAATTCGCACTCTCAAAAAGTGTACAGTAGAATTCTACATCTTGATGGATTCTCATAAACTGAACATACTCGTGCTATCAGTGCCCAACAAAAGCAACAGAACATTGCTCCGGAAGTGTCACTCAGGTTCCCTTCTGGTTACTGTCCTTTGTATTTTAGAGATAGTAACCAGATAGCTTTTTCCCCCCTCCAGTGATAACCAAGCTCACAGCTGACAGCAAAAGCCTCAGCGATGGCGTTATTATATGCTTTTATTTTCTTCTGCTTTAACAAGCATGTTTCCAGGAAAGGGATTTCAGTTCTGCGGGTTGTTATATTTGGATGGGCTGAGTGATCCTGTAAATCTTCTTCTCCAAATAGGTGATGTGTTCTTTGCTTTTATTTGTCTGTACTATAGAAGTCCATTGAAACTCAAAAGTTGTCCATTGTACTAAAAGAAAAGGAGAGTGGCTCAGCAGTGCAGACCTCTTAGATGTCCTCTCTAAAAGCTTTCCGCCTTCTGAAGATCTCAGGGCACATGAAAGAAATCCTGTGGCGGGGGAAGGCTGGGTGCACTCTTCGGCAGTAGGACGAGGTGATTAGGCCGGATGTCGGCAGCTTCTAGAAGTAACCGTCTCCAGTGCGTGTACCCTGCTTTTGTCCAGACATATTTAGGAAACCAGTGGCATTTTTTTATAAGGCAGCTTCTCAAAGGAAGAATAAAGATTCGGGGGTTGAGTTTGAGGTCCTTTTTTGTCCTTGTTTTGAAATCAAAGCACAGAACACATAATTTTGAAACTCCTTGTATGTTTTGTTTAACTGCTTGTGCCTACCCACGGCTCTAACATATTGCACGTGCATTTTAGAATGTCCGTATTTATTTTTAGCTAGTGTTTGGTTTCTTGAGATTTATTTATTTTGTTTCATTTGCATTGAATTATAATTCACATTCCATAAAATTCACCTTCTTAGGATGTAAAATTTACTAGTTTTTAGGACATTTTTAAAGTTACGCAGCTATCATCACCTTTCTAATTTTGTTTTCTTCACTTTAAGATGAAAGCCCACACCTATTAACAGTCACTCTCCCCGTTGTATTTGTGCTGTTGAGCCAAATAAATGTTGTCCTGCTGTCTGTATTTTATAGGACACTTTCTTTCACAAGGTTTCCCAGCAGCTTGACTCTTTGAGTGGAAATCTGTCCATCTACCTCCTAGTCTAAGGTTGGTGTGGGGTTGTATTTTTTAGCAACCAATGCTGTGTTGACTGCAACTGTTGTAAAATAATGGTGTGTTAGTCACAATTGCTTATGAAAGCTTCAGTGCATGTGAACAGCATGCACACAAAACCAAGGATGGTGCCAGTGGCCTGTGTTTAAGATTAATGGATTCAGCATTAATTCTTCAGTCCTATATGGAAAGATTGAGATTTATTTGTTTCTTAAACTAACTAGGTTTTTATTATTCTTTTTTATTTATTTATTTCTGACAGGCAGAGTGGACAGTGAGAGAGAGACAGAGAGAAAGGTCTTCCTTTGCCGTTGGCTCACCCTCCAATGGCTGCCGCGGCCAGCGTGCTGCGGCCGGCGCACTGCGCTGATCCGATGGCAGGAGCCAGATGCTTCTCCTGGTCTCCCATGGGGTGCAGGGCCCAAGGACTTGGGCCATCCTCCACTGCACTCCCTGGCCACAGCAGAGAGCTGGACTGGAAGAGGGGCAACCGGGTCAGAATCCGGCACCCCAATCAGGACTAGAACCCGGTGTGCCAGCACCCCAATCAGGACTAGAACCTGGTGTGCCAGCGCCACAAGGTGGAGGATTAGCCTGTTGAGCCGTGACGCCGGCTCAACTAACTAGTTTTTTTTTTTTGAAGTGCATAAGTTGTATTTATAGTTATACTTCATTGGGTTTTGAAGGACTGGTTGACTTTTTCCTAAACTAACCTGGTTGACTTTCTTACAAATTAAGGGGGGGAGGGGCTGGCATCACAGCACAGCTGGTGAAGCTGCCTCCAGTGGTGCCTGCCGGAGCCCATGTGGCTGCTGATTCAGGTCCTGGCTGTTCCACTTCCAATCTGGCTCTCTGCTAATGTGCCTCTTTGTAGCAGAGGATGCCTGGGTGCTTGGGCCCCTCCGCTCACATGGGAGACCTGGAGGAGGCTCCCGGTTCCTGGCCCCGGACCTGTGTACCTGCTCAGCTCTGGCTGTTGTGGCCATTTGGGGAGTGAATCAGCAGATAGAAGATTGATCTCCGTCTCTCTCTCTGTAACTCTTTCAAATAAATAAATAAATCTTAAAAAAACAGATTTAGATTTAGAAAGCTTTTGAATCTATATTTTCATTATTTTGAAGAAATATATTTGTTTGAAAGACTTTAAATACACAGAACTTAAAAGAGTTGTTGAGTAAAAGAAAAGCTTTCTTTGCCGTCCTCCTTCTCCCTTTGTAGAATTTATGCTTCAAGTTATTCTATGCCTAATGCCATAACCTGCTTAATCTTAATTTTAAAATATACTTCAGAAATGTTTGTTTGTTAAATTATATTATTCTATAATTTACCACTGTTTAAAGTTAATAGAAAGCTTTAAATTTTTTACCTTTCAAGGTGGTGATTGCTAAGAAAGTTTCCTAGTAATCTTTCTTAAAAATTTCTTTGACTTCTTCATGGGTCAGTGGAATTTCTGAGCAACTGTGAAATGTACACACTTCAAGAGCAGGGTCTGTTTATCCTCAAAGAAGGCCACAGGAGCCCAGAACCCTTAAAGGGCCTTCTTCCCTCAGAACAGCTTTTATAGGAAGGCTTTAGGACCAAATGACTTCCAAATTCACATCTGCATCTTTTCAGGCACAAATATTTCATCATGGGGAAGCTGCCTGCAATTGTACTTGTACATTTCCAGAAGTAATTCTCAGGAAGAAAGCAGCCTTTATCATATACTATATACAGAACTTAAGTAATGGAGGCATAAAAATTCTGTGGTTCAATGAATTTACTAGCCAAGGTAAGTAGTTTCCATGTCCCCCTCTCTGGATATCAAATGCCTCTTTCCTTTTTCTTGCATGAATCCTGGCTTTCTGTATTGTCTCCTGGAGTTTATCTAAAGCTCTGTGTAATTGTGTAGGGATGCTCGACTTTAGAGCTGCATTCTGCGGAAATCAGGTCTGGAACTGAAGAAATATCTTACAGATAGAAGAGATGACTCTAGTAGAAAGGTTTTTTTGAAGATACCAGAAAGTGATTTGGAAGAAAATCCTAAATTTATTTTAGGCCAGAAGTATATAGGTAGACTGTAATGTATGTAAACTGCTACTTAAACAGATGGATTCAGCTATTTGCCTGAATCTAATAATGGCTTGAACATCTTTGGAAGTGTTATGATGTTCTCATTCTGCTAGGTTAACTGTAGCAAGTTATTAATTTTATTATACTTAACACTATTGTTGCCTTTGAAAATTGTATCTGTATATCTCTGTATATGTATCTATAGATGTATATGAGGACATATTTCATTGCATTGTAATACTGTTCTCATCTACTATACTGCGTCATTCACTGTATAGTAACTCACTGGAGTCATGTGGTTGTTAGAATGTGACTTGATATTGGTAATGGATTGGAAAATATTGTAAAGAGTCAAGTAAACCAACTTCTGCTATATGAATAGTTAATCAGGAATAAGGGTATCTTGATAATTCTGGAGCTTTAATGGATATTAGATAGCTTGCTGTTGAAAGAGAAAATGAAAAGAAAAAAGCCACATAGTGTAAAATGAGATTGTGTTATCCATACTCTGTTGTACCAGTAAAAGAGACAAGAATTTGTAGCTCACCTTGTGTGCTTAACAATCTGTAAATGATTGCATTTAATACTTTTTAAGTGTTTTTTTCTTAAATTGTTCTTGTGTTATCTTCTTACATGTTCTCTCACCCAAAAACATATTCATTTCCTCTATAGTCACCTTGTCAAACTTTAATTTGTTACAACAAATTCTTATTACATACCTGCTATGTATTAAGCATTGATATTTGCATAAAGCAATGATCAGTTGATTAGTTAAAGGGAAAAGGATTGATTTTCTTTGTCCCAGATAAACCTCACCCAAGGAAGAATTGGGAGACTGAAGAAAAGATGTGTTGATCAACAAGCTAGGATTGGAAGGGCGGAAGTGGTGATTGTTTGGGAAAGTGTGCATCAAGGAACCACTCTGACCAGTAGATCTGACTCTATGGTTGTTCTGAGGGGGACTGGAAACTTTCCAAACCTTTGGCACAACCAGAAAATTGTTTCTCATATTTGGAGGCTAGTACTGGGGAGTATGCTTTGTTTTATCTGATCATTTTAAAATTTTATTTAAGAAAGATTTTTTAAAATTGTTTTTGTTAACCACTTCATTAGTTGGGTATTTTAAATTGTGGTTAAACTGTTTGAATTGGGCTTGATGGTCTAAGTATGTTCATAGGAAAGAATTTTAACAGTCACTTCCTAGAACATTTTGAATGTTCTATGTAATTTTAAGCATTTTATAAGAACTTATATTTAAAAGGAAAAACTTCTTTTAAAAGTAGATTTTTGGTAGTGTAAGTCTGAAAGTAAAATGAAAGACGTTATTTTAATTATTTAAAATGCTCAAACTAAAAAATTGGCAGTGTAAAATTACATTCAATGAAAACATTAAATTCATTTCTATTCCAGATCTCTGAACCCCTCCCCAGAAGCAGCCATTATTATTATATACTCTTGCCTCTTTTTAATAATATTATAAGCATGTGCAAATATATCTGATTCTATTTCTCTAAACCTTTCATCGTGTACTTTTTCCACTTACTGTGTTTTAGAGGTTAATTCAGACTGATATAAAGCATCATTTTTCACTGGCTTCTTACTATTTGCTTGTATGGATGAACCAGTCTTAATTAACTATTCCTTACTGATGAACATTTAAATTTTCTACACCTTTTTTGGTTTTGCACACAGTGATACACTGATTAATGGAAAGGAAAAGTACTTATTTATTTTTTATTTTTTGTCCTTCCCCTATGCTTATCTCTTGGATAAATTCCTAGAAGTGCAATTTCTGGGTCAAAGCGCAGGTACAGGTCAACCTTTAGAGCTCCATGGGGGGCTTACTAATGTATAGTTCTATTAGTTGCTATGTGAAAGTTCCTGAATCCCCATTTAATTGTGGGTAAGAATATGTTCTTATGGATTAAAAAGCCACTTGAAGCTATTTATATTTTGTGAACTTCCTGTTCATGTCTTTTCACCCCTTTCCTATTGCAGTCCTGCTCTTTTCTGATCAAGTTGTTTTATTTTTTTATTTTTTAAAGATATATTTTATTTATTTGAAAGACAGAGTTACAAAGAGAGGTAGAGAAAGAGAGAGAGGTCTTCTATCTGCTGGTTCACAACCCAGATGGCCACAAAGGCCAGAGCTGCGTGGATCTGAAGCCAGGAGCTTCTTCCGGGTCTCCCATGCGGGTGCAGGGGCCCAAGGACTTGGGCCATCCTCTACTGCTTTCCCAGGCCATAGCAGAGAGCTGGATCAGAAGCGAAGCAGCCAGGACTCAAACCAGTGCCCGTATGGGATGCCGGCATTGCAGGCAGTGGCTTAACTGCTACGCCACAGCGCCAGCCCCTCTAGGTGGCTTCTTTAAGTCATCTTTTAGTTTAGTTAGAACTAAGTGTTTTGGCTAGTAAAAGTTTCAAAAAGCCTTTTTAAGTTGTAAAATTCTCACCAGCTCCCAATGTCTTCATTTGTTGTACCAGGCTAGCTCACAGTATTTCCCTTGGTTGTTCCCAGCTGATTACACTGTGCTGTCTTTTGGTCTCACTAGTTTTGTCAGGCTCAGGTCATAACTGCAATCACTGCACTTGACATTGTACTGGACATGAGTCCATGTAAGAGAGTTGTAAAATGAACTATTGGGTTTATACATCAAAGAAGGAGTAGAATAGGCACAGGTTTTGAGTCAGTCAGATGTGAAGTAATGTCACTTCTGCTTATTAGATTTCTCTCAATCTCTATTTTCTCATCTATAAATAGTAAATAGGGGTAATAATAAGTGCCTTGCAGTGTTTTGTGCAGATTTAAAATATATAATGTATCCATGAACCTGGAATGTAGTTATTTTAACATACTTAATGAAGTTTTTAATCAATTAATTTCTCTTCCTATTAATAGCTTTCATTTTAGTCTTATTGCATGATTTTCTTTACATCTATTTCATTTCCTCTTTGGAAACATGTTAATTGAGCACCTACTCTGTGTTAGACATTGTCTAGAGGCTGGAATTAGAACAGTGATCAAGACAGGCAGGGTCCTTGTGCTTATGAAATTTGTATTCCAGTGGATAGGTAAAAAGATAAAAAACAAATTGTACTATAAAATACCAAGCGGTGATTAGCAATATGATGAAAAAATGAACATAGTCTTAGGGGTATTTCTTTAGGTTTGATGGACAGGAAAGGTCTCTTGGGTAAGGCAACACTTTACTGAGACTTGAATAGCAAGAAGGAGCTAGCTATGTTGTGCTATGTAGGAAGACATGCCAGGCAGGGGGACTAGCTAGTGAAGGGTGACAGTGAGTTTGTTTTGTTCCAGAAGGGAGCTGTTATGGAGTTATTCAAACAAGGACTGGATCTTGAGGAGTTTCCTGGGCTATTCTATATGGGAATCTTATGAGACGTATATGGGACGTTTAAAGTTTCTTATCGCTCTAACATATATAGGTGTGTGTTCATTTGGATAAACTGTTGTGGTAATAGTCTGATGTCAGCATACCTTGGATAATATTCATAATCCTATCCTTTGGAGGAGAACGAGAATGGAAGCCTTATCTTAATAGAGTGTAGTGGATTAAAATTCAAAGTGAAGTTTAATATAAATAACTAATTTTTGTGTTAGCTAATGAAAGGCGATTAATATAATATGCTGATATAATTAACTTAATTATTAGTGCCATTTAGTTTATGATAATTCTTATGAGATTGTGGCATATGAAAAGTTATGCCCAGTCAGGTAGCAAATTTGTACTGAACATCATTCATATTTAATGGTAGCTTAAAATAATGTGTAGATACATTTTTAAAAATAAACTTTTAGTTTAACAGTAGTTTTGGGTTTGCAGAAAAGTTGTGAAGATGGTGTAGAAACTTCTTGTATGCTGAACACCCAGTTTCCATTATTGTTAACATTGTACATTGGTATACTTGTAAAATTAATGACCAAAATCGATACATTATTAACTAAAGTCAGTACTTGCATTGCAGTTCTTATGCTGACTGCCTGGAGTTAGTGCAGCCTTAGTGGTTGAGGTCACCGCCCTGAGTAAGACTCTGTTTCGGCCAGCCCTGCGGCTCAATAGGCTAATCCTCCGCCTTGTGGCGCCGGCACACCGGATTTTAGTCCTGGTCGGGGCGCCGAATTCTGTCCCGGTTGCCCCTCTTCCAGGACAGCTCTCTGCTGTGGCCAGGGAGTGCAGTGGAGGATGGCCCAAGTGCTTGTGCCCTGCACCCCATGGGAGACCAGGAGAAGCACCTGGTTCCTGCCTTCGGATCAGCGCGGTGCGCCGGCCGTGGCGGCCATTGGAGGGTGAACCAATGGCAAGGATAAGACCTTTCTCTCTGTCTCTCTCTCTCTGTTCACTCTGCCTGTCAAATAAATAAATAAATAAATAAATAAACCAAAAAAAAAAAAAAAGACTCTGTGTTTCAGACACTTGCAACTCTGGGGTTTTGACCAACTAGTGAAAATTCAGGGCCTTTGACTCTCTCTTTGAACTCAATAATTTGCTATAAAGACTCATAGAGCTTAGGAAAAAACTATTCTTATGCTTACGCAGGGCGAGAGCTGGGATGGTTTGACTGGTGGAGTCTGCCTGTCCTCAGAACGTGTCCCCCTCCCAGCACATTGACATGTGACTGCCAATAGGTGAGCTCCTTGTTTTTTGTTTTTTTTAAAGAATTATTTTATTTATTTGAAAGAGTTACAGAGAGAGGTAGAGCCAGAGAGAGAGAGATGTCTTCCATCCAGTGGTTCACTTTCCAATGACCTCAATGGCCAGAGCTGAGCTGATCCAAGGCCAGGAGCAAGGAGCTTCATCCAGGTCTCCCACGAGGGTGCAGGGGCCCAAGGACTTGGGCCATCCTCCACTGCTTTCCCAGGCCATAGCAGAGAGCTGGATCGGAAGAGGAGCAGCTGGGACTAGAACCAGTGCCCACATGGGATGCTGGCGCTGCAGGGTGGGGCTTTAACTTACTCAAATTGTGTGTCTTTCTGAGGCTTTTCTCATGCTTCTATTGGGGTTATCATTATTTTTTTTTCTGGAGGAAGATCACAGAGGTAAATTGCCATTCTTATCACATTAGGTAAATGTATATAACTAACATGACTTAGGACTGTTGATGTTAACCCTGATCATCTGGCTGAGCTGTGGTGTTGGCCAGTTTCTCCACTGTAAGTTTCCCCTCCTCCTTCCTCCCCCTGTCATAGTGCAGTATTTGGAACGAAGCCACTATGTGCAGCCCATCCTTAGGAGCAGAGAATAATGTTCTAGCTCCTTGAGAATGTAGTTAAGGGAGAAGGAGAAGAAATATGAAATTTGAAGGTCATTAACAATCTGTTGGTATTAGTATTAGTATTAGAAAATAGATTTGCAGAGTTGGATGGGCCCTTTAATAAGGAAACTCATAGGGGCCATACAGTTACAGGGGAGAGTGGCTTTGATAATTGAAATACTGGATCTACATGTTTCTGTCTCAGATTGTTATGATCTGTGCCATGTAACCCTGTTGAGTAAAAAGCCAGCCCTACCTCCAGACTTTCTAATGTGTTTTGGGATAGAAAATTAAGATGAGAGCTGCCCCTTTTTTTGTAAATAGTATGTATATTATGTAATTTCAGCTCAGTAAAGTGATGTGCATCTGGAATTCAATGAAATGCAATTCTTCCATTGATTGACTTTTTTTTTTTTTTGCTTTTATTTAAAGAATATAAATTTCCAAGGTACAGCTTGTGGATTCCAATGGCTCCTCCCCCCCACAACTTCCCTCCCTCCCGCCACCCTCCCCTCTCCCGCTCCCTCTCCCCTTCTGTTCACATCAAGATTTATTTTCAATTCTCTTTATACACAGCAGATCAGTTTATAACATATTATGTAAAGATTTTAACAGTTTGCCCTCACATAGAGGCACAAACTGAAATTATTGTTGGAGTACTAGTTATAGTATTGATTCACAATGTACAGTACATTAAAGACAGAGATCCTACATGCTTTTTTTTTTTTTAAAGAATTGATTAATTATCTATGCATTTTCCAATTTAACACCTAGAGTTTTTAATCATTTGCAATTATCTTTATACGCAGAAGATTGATTTAATATTATAGTACGTGAAGATTTCATCAGTTTGCTCCCACACAGAAACACAAAGTGAAAAAATACTGTTTCATTACTAGTATTAGCATTATTTCACATTGGATAACACATTAAGGACAGATCCCTGATGAGAAGTAAGTACACAGTGACTCCTGAAGTTGAATAACAATTTGACACTCTTGTTTATGGCGTCAGTAATACATCAACAGTTCAGACAGGAGCTGATCATGTCTTATTTTCTCATAGTGTTCATTTCGTTTCAGCAGGTTTCCTCTTTGGTGCTCAGTTAATCATCACCAATCATGGAAAACAAATGATATTTGTCTCTTTGGGACTGGCTTAATTCACTCAGCATGATGTTTTCCAGATCCCTCCATTTTGTTGCAAATGATCGGATTTCATTGTTTTTGACTGCTGTATAGTATTCTGTAGAGTACATGTCCCATAATTTCCTAATCCAGTCTACTGTTGATGGGCATTTGGGTTGGTTCCAGGTCTTAGCTATTGTGAACTGAGCTGCAATAAACATTAGTGTGCAGACGGCTTTTTGGTTTTCCAATTTAATTTCCTTTGGGTAAATTCCAAGGAGTGGGATGGCTGGGTTGTATGGTAAGGTTATATTCATGTTTCTAAGGAGTCTCCAGACTGACTTCCATAGTGGTTTAACCAGTTTGCATTCCCACCAACAGTGGATTAGTGTCCCTTTTTCCCCACATCCTCTCCAGCATCTATTGTTGGTAGATTTTTGGATGTGAGCCATTCTGACCGGGGTGAGGTGAAACCTCATTGTGGTCTTGATTTGCATTTCCCTGATTGCCAGTGATCTTGAGCATTTTTTCATGTGTCTGTTGGCCATTTGGGTTTCCTCTCTGGAAAAATGTCTATTGAGGTCCTTAGCCCATTTCTTAAGTGGGTTGTTTGTTTTAATGTTGTGTCGTTTCTTGATTTCGTTGTAGATTCTCGTTATCAGCCCTTTATCTGTTGCATATTTTGCAAATATTTTTTCCCATTCTGAAGGTTGCCTATTCACTTTCCTAACTGTTTCTTTTGCAGTACAGAAACTTCTCAGTTTGATGCGATCCCAATAGTTAATTTTGGCTTTGAGTGCCTGTGCTTTTGGGGTCTTTTCCAAGAAGTCTTTGCCAGTACCTATATCTTGCAGGGTTTCTCCTATGCTCTCCAGTAATTTGATGGTGTCGGGTCGTAGGTTTAAGTTTTTGATCCATGTTGAATGAATTTTTGTGCAAGGTGTAAGGTAGGGGTCTTGCTTCATGATTCTGCAGGTGGAAATCCAGTTTTCCCAGCACCATTTGTTAAATAGACTGTCTTTACTCCAGGGGTTAGTTTTGGGTCCTTGATCAAATATAAGTTGGCTGTAGATGTTTGGATTGATTTCAGGTGTTTCTATTCTGTTCCATTGGTCTATCCATCTGTTTCTGTACCAGTACCATGCTGTTTTGATTACAACTGCCCTGTAGTATGTCCTGAAATCTGGTATTGTGATGCCTCCAGCTTTGTTTTTGTTGGACAAGATTGCTTTAGCTATTCGAGGCCTCTTATTCCTCCATACGAATTTCAGCATCATTTTTTCCAGATCTGAGAAGAAAGCCTTTGGTATCTTGATTGGGATTGCATTGAATCTGTAAATTGCTTTTGGGAGAATGGACATTTTGATGATATTGATTCTTCCAATCCATGAGCATGGGAGATTTCTCCATTTTTTGGTGTCCTCTTCTATTTCTTTCTTTAAGGTTTTATAATTTTCATCATAGAGATCTTTAACATCCTTGGTTAAGTTTATTCCCAGGTATTTGATTGTTTTTGTGGCTATTGTGAATGGGATTGATCTTAGCAGTTCTTCCTCAGCCGTGGCATTGTTTGTGTATATAAAGGCTGTTGATTTTTGTGCATTGATTTTATATCCTGCTACTTTGCCAAACTCTTCTATGAGTTCCAATAGTCTCTTAGTAGAGTTTTTTGGTTCTTCTAAATAAAGAATCATATCGTCTGCAAAGAGGGATAGTTTGACTTCTTCCTTCCCAATTTGTATCCCTTTAATTTCTTTTTCTTGCCTAATAGCTCTGGCTAAAACTTCCAGCACTATATTGAATAGCAGTGGCGAGAGTGGGCATCCTTGTTTGGTGCCAGATCTTAGTGGGATTGCTTGCAGCTTTTCCCCGTTCAATTGGATACTGGCCGTGGGTTTTTCATAAATTGCTTTGATTATATTGAGGAATGTGCCTTCTATACCCAGTTTGCTTAGGGTTTTCATCATGAAAGGGTGTTGTATTTTGTCAAATGCTTTCTCCGCGTCTATTGAAATAATCATATGGTTTTTCTTCTGCTGTCTGTTAATGTGGTGTATCACGTTGATTGTTTTGCGAACGTTGAACCATCCCTGCATACCAGGGATAAACCCCACTTGGTCTGGGTGGATGATCTTTCTGATGTGTTGTTGTATTCTATTGGCAAGAATTTTATTGAGGATTTTTGCATCTATGTTCATCAGGGATATTGGTCTGTAATTCTCTTTCAATACTGGATCTTTTCCCGGTTTAGGAATTAAGGTGATGCTGGCTTCGTAGAAAGAATTTGGGAGGATTCCCTCTTTTTCGATTGTTCTGAATAATTTGAGAAGGATTGGAGTTAGTTCTTCTTTAAATGTCTGGTAGAATTCAGCAGTGAATCCGTCTGGTCCTGGGCTTTTCTTTCTTGGGAGGGCATTTATTACTGTTTCGATTTCCGTCTCAGTTATGGGTCTGTTTAGGTTTTCTATGTCTTCCTGGTTCAGTTTAGGTAGGTTGTATGTGTCCAGGAATCTATCCATTTCTGATAGGTTTTCCTGTTTGCTGGCATACAAGTCCTTGTAGTAATTTCTGATGATTCTTTTGATTTCTGTGGTGTCTGTTGTTACGTTTCCTTTTTCGTCTTTGATATTGTTAATTTGGGTCTTTTCTCTTCTTTTTTTAGTTAGTTGGGCCAATGGGGTGTCAATTTTGTTTATTTTTTCGAAAAACCAGCTCCTCGATTGGCTGATTTTTTGTAATGTTTTTTTGGTTTCAATCCTGTTAATTTCTTCCCTGATTTTGATTATTTCTCTTCTCCTACTAGCTTTGGGACTGGTTTGCTGTTGCTTTTCTAGATCCTTGAGATGAACTGAAAGCTCATCTATTTGGTGCCTTTCCAATTTCTTGATGTAGGCACCTATTGATATAAATTTTCCTCTTAACACTGCTTTTGCTGTATCCCATAGGTTTTGGTATGATGTGCTGTTATCTTCATTTACTTCCAGGAAATTTTTGATTTCTCTTTTGTTTTTTTCTATGACCCATTGTTGATTCAGGAGCATGTTGTTCATTCTCCATGTGTTTGCATATGCTCTAGAGATTCCTGAGTTGCTAATTTCCAACTTCACTCCCTCGTGGTCTGAGAAGTTGCATGGTATGATTCTTATTCTTTTGAATTTGCTAAGGCTTGCTTTGTGGCCTAGTATGTGGTCAATACTGGAGAAGGTTCCATGTACTGCTGAGAAGAATGTAAATTCTTTTTCTGTGGGATAAAAGGTTCTGAAGATATCTGTTAGGTCCATTTGGGCTATAATGTCGTTTAAATGTGCTGTCTCCTTGTTAATCCTCTGTCTTGGTGATCTGTCTATCTCTGAGAGAGGAGTGTTGAAATCTCCCAGTACTATTGTATTGGGGTCTAAGTCTCCCTTTAAGTCCCTTAACAGGTCTTTTAAATAGACCGGTGCCCGGTGGTTAGGTGCATATACATTGATAATCGTTATATCTTCCTGTTGAATGGATCCCTTAATCATTATATAGTGCCCCTCTTTGTCTCTCTTAATAGTTTTTGTGGTAAAATTTATGTTATCTGATATTAAGATGGCTACGCCCGCTCTTTTTTCATTTCTGCTCGCATGGTATATGTTTTTCCATCCTTTCACTTTGAGACTGTATGGATCTTTGTTGGAAAGATGTGTTTCTTGTAGGCAGCAAATACCTGGGTTTTGTTCCCTCATCCAGTCAGTAAATCTTTGCCTTTTAATAGCACAGTTCAAACCATTCACGTTCAATGTAACTATCGATAAGTAGTATCTTTGCCCTACCATTTGCCAATGATTTTCTTATGTATGCTTTGGGTTTCTTATGATCTTTTGCTGTGGGATTTCCTTCCTTTAGCTTCTTTCATGTTGATGACCATGTTTCTGTGTTTCTGCGTGTAGCACATCTTTAAGGATCTTTTGCAGGGCTGGGCGAGTGGCGACAAATTCTTTCAGTTTCTGTTTGCAATGAAATGTCTTTATCTCACCTTCAATCACAAATGAGAGCTTTGCAGGGTATAATATTCTGGGCTGGCAGTTTTTCTCTCTTAGTACCTGGGCTATATCTCGCCATTCCCTCCTGGCTTTTAGGGTTTCAGATGAGAAATCTGCTGTGAGTCTGATTGGAGATCCTTTGAGGGTAATCTGACGTTTCTCTCTTGCGCATTTTAGGATTTTTTCTTTCTGCTTCACTGTGGTGAGTTTAATTACAATGTGTCGTGGTGAGGATCTCTTTTGGTCATGTTTGTTAGGGGTTCTATGAGCTTCCTGTACTAGGATTTCTCTGTTCTTCTCCAAACCTGGGAAATTTTCTGCTAGTATCTCACCAAAAAGGCCTTCTAGCCCTTTCTCTCTCTCCATGCCTTCAGGAACTCCTAGAATCCGAATGTTAGGTTTTCTAATAGTATCCTGTAAATTCCCGACAATATTTTTTAGATTTCTAATTTCCTCTTCTTGTCTTTGGTTTGACTGTTTCCTTTCCTGTTCTCTGTCTTCTAAGTCCGATATCCTCTCTTCTGCTTCACCCATCCTGGTTTTAAGGCTCTCTAGTGTGCTTGTCATGTGATCAATTGAATTCTTCAATTCATTAAGATTTTTTGTCACTATCGTAGCTTCTTGTTCTACTAGTTGCTTCGTTTCATTCTGATTCTTCCTTAATAATTCATTTTCGCGAGAGAGGTTTTCTGTCTTATCCATTAAAGATTTCTGTAGTTCAAGTATTTGTTTTTGTGAGCTTCTTAATGTTCGTATCAATTTTTTGAGGTCTACTTCTTGCATCTCTTCTATCTCCTCATCTTCATAATCTTGAATTGGGGTGTCTTTTTCATTTGGGGTCATCATAGTGTCTTCCTTGCTCTTGTTAGGTCGGTGTCTGCTTTTGTTTGGCATTTCTCCACTCTGTCTCCCCGGGTTGTCGATGTAACGGAGCTGCTGGCTGCAGCACCCCCTCAGATTTGTGCAGCTTCACTGCTTTAGAGGCGGGTGGGCTGTTCGGGGACCCGGTTCCGGGGCCGCCGGGTGCTGGCTGGCGGGGCGGGCCGGGGGGACCCGGTTCCGGGGCCGCCGGGCGCTGGCTGGCGGGGCGGGCCGGGGGGACCCGGTTCCGGGGCCGCCGGGCGCTGGCTGGCGGGGCGGGCCGGGGGGACCCGGTTCCGGGGCCGCCGGGCGCTGGCTGGCGGGGCGGGCCGGGGGGACCCGGTTCCGGGGCCGCTGGGCGCTGGCTGGCGGGGCGGGCCGGGGGGACCCGCTTCCGGGGCGACCCCAGTGGGGTCCCTCTCTTCCCGCCAATGTCTGGAGTTACCGAGGGATCTCCGCCTCACCTCCCCCTCCGGCGGTGGCACGCCGACTCCGCAGCCGCGCTCCCCTTCGCGTCTCCCTTCCCGCGGCACTTCTCCTTTCCCGCAGCACGGCGAGTCCGTTCTCCTCCGCGTCAAGTCCAGTGGATCAGGGAGAATTTCCCCCGCGTTGTTTTTCGAAGTCTTTACTTGGAGTTACTGCAACTCCACTTTTATTAAACTATCTTTTCCCGGACTGTTTGTGTGCGCCCTCACTGTTCCGCCATCTTGGCTCCTCCCTCTGATTGACTTTTAGAAGTTGAACTTTGGAAGTTTCGTTATTATTGTTTTTATCCACCTAGATTCTATTTTTGGTTTGTAGGAGGATTACTTTAATATATAATATATATTCAGGTTCTATGGTCTGGGATGTCATATTACTACTTACAATAAAAGATCACTGTATTAAGTAACTCTATACTAGAGATTCAATCTTAACACCACTGGCATTTTGGGCTCGATAATTCTTTATTGTTGTGGGGTGTCTTGTGCATTTTAGGATCACTGTATTAAAAGATGGTCAGTTGCTGAATGTGGAAAAGTAACATTCTGAGTTGACTGAGGAATTGAGAACCTTACTACGACTGGTATCCCATGTCCAATAGCTCTGCTCACAATAAAACTCTAGCTGCTGCTGCTGCTGCTGCTGCTGCTTCTTCTTCTTCTTCTTCTTCTTCTTCTTTTTTACAGGCAGAGTGGACAGTGAGAGAGAGAGAGACAGAGAGAGAGAAAGGTCTTCCTTTGCCATTGGTTCACCCTCCAATGGCTGCCGCAGCCAGCACGCTGTGGCTGGTGCACCACGCTGTTCTGAAGGCAGGAGCCAGGTGCTTCTCCTGGTCTCCCATGCAGGTGCAGGGCACAAACACTTGGGCCATCCTCCACTGCACTCCCTGGCCACAGCAGAGAGCTGTCCTGGAAGAGGGGCAACCGGGACAGAATTCAGCGCCCCGACTGGGACTAGAACCTGGTGTGCCGGCGCCACAAGGCGGAGGATTAGTCTATTGAGCTGGGGCGCGGCAAAACTCTAGCTTCTAGTCATATGTAAATGGTATGACATTTTAGGTCAGAATATTCACTGAGATATATTCCAGAATATATCTGGAAGTGGGGGAAGGAGGCTGTTCACCTTGTAGTTTGATTTGCATCTTTTTGTCATTATTCCTTTAAGTGCCTTAAGCAGCAAGCAAGCATCTTTGGAACATGTAAAAACACTTAGTTCCTTTTGTCCTCATTATAAAGCGTGATGTTCCGAATGGGCTGATTAATCCAAATGACATCTACTGAGAGCAAGATAAACTTCATTTTATGGAAAGAAACCCAGGGGGCGTTGGTGAATTGATTTTATTTGAGGTCATGGCTGAACCTGGGAGACTAGCTTGGATTGGCTTGACTGGGTCCTTACCTGCTTAAAGAAAGTACAAGCTGCTTCTTCAGCGTTAGCAGGTGCAGCCTTACCCGCCAGGCAGGGATAAGACTTCTAGGGGAGGAAGACATATGACTTACGCACTAGAAAATCAGATGAATGGGGAAGTACTACCTAGCTAGCAGATGAGGGAATAGTATTGGCTGGTTTTTCTTGAAATTCTGGGTGTTTTTTTTTTTCCCTCCAGTAATTTTTCCTACTTTACCAAGTTTTCAGCAAAAATATTCCCACTTTGTCCTAAGTAACTGTAGACCAAGTATTTCAAAACCTTCACCGTTGGTTTTTGGGGCCAGATAATGATTGTGACAGCCATGCTGTGCATTGTAGGTAGGGTCTTTAGCAGCGTCTCAGGCCTCTATCCATTAGGTGCCAGTAGCAGCTCCCACCTCTGGGTTGAGCCAAATAGAAAAGGCCAAATATCCAGTGAGGGACACAATTGCCTTTAATTGAGAACCACTGCTCTGGCATTAGCTAAACGACCTTCAGACCCCAGTTTTGATTGTGAACTTGGCAGTGCCAAGCATCGCCACCAGTTTCATTTCCTATGGCTGCAAAATGGGAGACATCGTTTATTTCTTTTTATGTTTCTAGATCTGTTTTAGAAGATAAAACACTAACAATTAACTTCATATAGCAAATTTGCCTTGGAACAATACTGAACAGATTTAAAGGAATTCAAACCATATTTACAGGTCAGGTACATTTTTCCAGGTGAGTTTCAACTATCCCCAATCCCTGCTGCATTTTATCTTTGTTTATCTTTTTTACTTTCAGGAAAGTTGTGAACCTTCCCCCACTTCTCTTTGTGAAGGCTCCCAGAGTTCCTGCTGCAGTTTAGTCTGTAGCAGTTTGATCTCGCAGCGACTTTGCTCACCAGTCAGTACTCAGTGCTAGTGACCTGAACTATCAGAGAAAGACTGAACGCTGATCACAAGGAAATCCCTTTAGTGATTTCCTCTAAATCTGAACTTAAAGAGGGAAGGAACACCTCAGGAAGTCCATGGAAAATGGGTATTATGAGAAAACTATGTGTGGATTTCAACTATTTTTTGAACCTGAAAAAACTATTCATGAACTTTATGACATCCCCTTGTACTCTCTTTTCAAATAAAGGAACCAAGAAGCAACCAGGGATGTCCTCCTGTCAACCTCCTCTTCCTAATTGAAAGCTGAAGGCCTAGAAGAACCCTGGGCTGGTAATACTTAAAGGGATAAACCTCTGCTAGTTTCTTTGAACATTTCATGCACATTTTATATAAAAGCCATCTGGTGTTTGCTCAAATGCCCTTAAGTAAAAATGGAGTAGAGGGAAAGAAAACTTGTAGGGCCTCCAGCGTCTTCTTTCAGATTTTCCTATTTGTCAATCTTTTTTGGGGAACTTATTTGTGCAGAGGGTCTGGAGACAAGGAAGGGGTAGAATGAACTGCTTAGCTTTTGTGACAGGTATTTTGGGGGCACGTCCCTGCTAGCCCTTTTCCTGTTCCAACCTTCATTCTCAGTTTTTGAAGATATCTTTTACATTAATGGTCACATACATTTCTTCTTTTCGGTGATATGAAAAAATAAACTCTGAACAGAATGTTCACATAGAAGTTTCACAAGGGTATAAGCTGGTATGTGACTTTCCTCTTTGTGGGGCCTCAATGGGTTTGACTACTCTCCCGTTGACAGCTGGGATCTTGGGCTGTGTCAGGGAAGCTGAGAAGCGTGAGTAAGGATTTGAACTTTGGAGTGGATGGGTCTGCATTGAACTTTGGTTATTCCTGGACTAGCTGTCTCCTGATTTCTCTGTGCCTCATCTGTAAAATGGAAATAACAAACCCCACAGTTACAGGATAAAAATGTGGATTAAATGACATAATGTTCCTTATTAGTCACCTTATAGGAGCTCAATAAAGTGCAGTTCCTATGTCTTTACTCTCCCTTCCTGCCTTTCTGAACCTTCCCTACACGAGCCAGTAGATTCTAAATGGTTTTCATCATCTAGAATAAGCAAGATAATAACTGCTCTCTCATACTTGCTCTGTTTACTTTTTCTTTTTTTTTTTTTAATTTGTTTTTTGACAGGCAGAGTGGACAGAGAAAGAGAGAGAGAGAGAGAGGTCTTCCTTTTTCCATTGGTTCACCCCCCAAAGGCTGCCGCGCCTGGCGCACGGCGCTGATCTGAAGCCAGGAAGCAGGCGCCTCTCCCGGTCTCCCATGCGGGTGCAGGGTCCAAGAACTTGGGCCATCCTCCACTGCATTCCCGGGCCACAGCAGAGAGCTGGACTGGAAGAGGAGCAACTGGGTCAGAATCTGGTGCCCCAGCCGGGACCAGAACCCGGGGCGCCAGCGCCGCAGAGGGAGGACCAGCCCAGTGAGCTGTGGCGCCGGCCTGTTTACTTTTACTAATCCTCAACACCCCAAGTCTGTATCTCCTCTAGGCCTTTGCATTTCGTTCCTTTTCCCTGGAACATATGGCCCCAGGTATCTGCAAGTCTTGCTTCTTCTCTTTCATCTGGGTCTCTGTTGTATGTCACCTATCAGAGAAACCTTCTCTGACTCTTGTATGTAAACTAGGACTTGACCTGTATTTCCTGGTACTTTCCATCCCTCTTGCTCTGTTCTGTTTTCTTCCAAGCCACTCAGTATCTGTTGACCTATTTGTTATTTGTTTGTGTATTCTCAGTCTCCCTCAACTAGTAGAAAAACCTCATAAGCACAAGGACTTCTAGGCTGGTGCCGTGGCTCAACAGGCTAATCCTCCGCCTTGCGGTGCTGGCACACCGGGTTCTAGTCCCGGTCGGGGCGCTGGATTCTGTCCCGGTTGCCCCTCTTCCAGGCCAGCCCTCTGCTGTGGCCCGGGAGTGCAGGGGAGGATGGCCCAAGTGCTTGGGCCCTGCACCCCATGGGAGACCAGGAAAAAGCACCTGGCTCCTGGCTCCTGCCTGCAGATCAGCGCGGTGCGCCGGCCGCAGCACACCGGCCGCGGCAGCCATTGGAGGGTGAACCAACGGCAAAGGAAGACCTTTCTCTCTGTCTCTCTCTCTCACTGTCCACTCTGCCTGTCAAAAAAAAAAAAAAAAAAAAAAGCACAAGGACTTCTTGTTAATCGTTGTACGTTGTATGCACGGTACCTAGGACAGTGCTTGGCCTGCACTTGGTAGTCAATAAACATATAATGACTGCGTGAATAAATGAATATTATTTTTCATTTTCCTTGAGTTTTAATAGTTTTTAAAATTGTCTCCTATTGTTATAATTTTAATATTGTTTAATTTAAAGGTGACCATTTTTAGCCTTCAATGTTTTATATTAAAATGTGATTTCTTTTGAGGCTTTTTTCCTTTATTCAGTTTTAATTTTAGAGAAGTTTTAATTGTATCATTAATATTCCTATCTGTAGGTCATTGTTGTGTGGTGGATTGGGAAAATGGGGAGAGGCATATGATCTGCTTATGTCAATTCTTTTTCACCTTCTGCTGCTTGTCATAATGTTCGGTACTTTTTTAAAAGATTTATTTATTTATTTAAAAGGAAGAGTTACAGAGAGGCAGAGGCAGAGGCAAGGACTTGGGCTGTTTTCCACTGCTTTTCCAGGCCATGGCAGAGAGCTGGATCAGAAGTGGAACAGCCGGGACACGAACTGGTGCCCATGTGTAATCCCAGCACTGCAGGCGGTAGCCTCACACATTACACCACAGCACTGGCCCCAATGTGCAGTACATTTTTTAATGGAAAAGTTGAAGGTACATGATATATTAAACTAGATTTTTCTTAATAACCTAAAATGATATCAAGAATTTTTTTTTTTTTTTTTTACAGGCAGAGTGGACAGTGAGAGAGAGAGACAGAGAGAAAGGTCTTCCTTTTGCCGTTGGTTCACCCTCCAATGGCTGCCGCGGCTGGCGCGCTGCGGCCGGCGCACCGCGCTGATCTGCAGGCAGGAGCCAGGAGCCAGGTGCTTTTCCTGGTCTCCCCATGGGGTGCAGGGCCCGAGCACCTGGGCCATCCTCCACTGCACTCCCGGGCCACAGCAGAGGGCTGGCCTGGAAGAGGGGCAACCGGGACAGAATCCGGTGCCCCGACCGGGACTAGAACCCGGTGTGCCGGCGCCGCAAGGCGGAGGATTAGCCTGTTGAGCCACGGCGCCGGCCAAGAATTTTTTTTTTTTTTTGCTAAAGATTTATTTATTTATTTGACAGGCAGAGTTACAGACAGAGAGAGGGAGAGACAGAAAGAGAGGTCTTCCATCTGCTGGTTCTCTCCCCAAATGGCTGCAATGACCAGGGCTGACCCAGGCAGAATCCAGGAACCAGGAGCTTCTTCTGGGTCTCCTGCAGGGGTACAGGGTCCCTAGTACTTGGGCCATCTTTTGCAGCTTTCTCAAGCACATTAGCAGGGAGCTGGATTGGAAGTTGAGCAGCTAGGATCGAACCAGTGCCCATAAGGATGCCAGCATCATAGGTGGTGGCTTAACCCACTGTGCCACAAAACCAACCCCTAAACAACATTTTAAAGAAACTTTGGTTAGAGACTTTTTTTATGTGATAAAAGTGAGATTTAAACTTTCCAAATCCCATACTCTTTCTAGCATAACCCACTACCTTCTTTTTTTTTTTTTGCCAGGCAGTTAGAGAGAGAGACAGAGATTAAGGTCTTCCTTCTGTTGGTTCACTCCCCTAATGGCCGCTATGGCCAGTGCTACACCAATCCGAAGTCAGGGGCTGGGTACTTCCTCCTGGTGTCCCATGTGGGTGCAGGGACCCAAGCACTTGGGCCATCCTCCGCTGCCATCCTGGACCACAGCAGAGAGCTGGACTGGAAGACAAGCAACCGGGACTAGTACCCAGCACCCCAACCGGGACTAGAACCCAGGGTGACAGCGCCGCAGGCGGAGGATTAGCCAAGTGAGCTACGGTGCCGGCCTCCCACTACCTTCTAATATAACTTTATTAACCACATGTAGAATTTGCAGTGTATGAGGACAGTGATGTTGTGCAGTAGGTTGAGCTGCCACCTACAATGTGCCACTCGATCTCCTGGCTGCTCCACTGCTTATCTGGCTCACATGTTCTATGTTTTTTTTTTTTTCTTTTTTAAAGTAAAACTGACTAAAATTTTTTATTTTCTATTTATTACTGTGTATAATGCCTGTTCAGAGAGTATTAAGTTTTGCTGTTCAGAGAGTATTAAGTAAAAGATTACAATTTCTTTGAAAAAGCTTAGGAATATAAACAGGTCTATTTTTCACTGTGGAAATGGTAAAATTTACTAAATCCTTACTGATATATTCATAAGACAAGTTGCTTTTTTTGTCCTTTCAGTATTGAAGGGAGAAATAGCAGAAATATTTCTCAGATTATTTACCAACTTATTTATGGTCTGTTCCAAACATGGGTGATTGTATCCAGAAGAATTACCCATTTGAAGACTGAAGAGCATTATCTGAGTAGGGAGATAAAAGACTTTTCTTTGAAGGACATTTTGTACTTGGAACAAAGCAAAATTTGTTATGTAAATGGATGTTATATGGTGCAGTACTGGAGAAGGAGCAATAATTCATTTCTGGCCACTTGGGAGAGAGAGACTACTGTCCAATTTAAGACAACCAGTCCACAGCTGTTCACATGGTGAGGAATATTTAAGTAGAATCATCTATATTTTCCAGGCTTTCCATACCTCAGCAAATGATTCAAACTATGTTTGTTCCCATGTGCCCGGGGCTTCTTGTGCTGATGTGAGGAAACCTGGAAGGAGCACAGTTCTCAGGCAGGGTGGAGCCTGTTTGTGCTGGAGTAACCTGCACTCTCTTCACTTTGCTCAGGGGACCTCTGCAGTGGAAGTTTTTTTTTTTTTCCTTTCCAATTATGGCACTGCTCTTTCGGTGTTTTGTCTCTGCCAGTGTCTTAGCCTGATATAATTTAAAAAAAATTTTGTTTAAAGATTTTATTTATTTATTTATCTGAGAGGTAGAGTTACAGACAGTGAGAGAGAGAGACAGAAAGGTCTTCCTGCTGTTGGTTCACCCCCCAAATGGCTGCAATGGCCAGAGCTGCGCCGATCCAAAGCCAGGAGCCAGGAGCTTCCTCCTGGTCTCCCATGCAGGTGCAGGGGCCCAAAGACTTGCGCCATACTCCACTGCTTTCCCAGGCCATAGCAAAGAGCTGGATTGGAAGAGGGGCAGCTGGGTCTAGAACTGGCACCCATATGGGATACTGGCGCCTCAGGCGGAGGAGTAACCTACTGTACCACGGAGCTGGCCTCAGCCTGAGATAATTTGAATCTGTATAATGTTTGGGAGTTTGGGGCTTTGCATTATCTATAGATTAGACACATTATATAGGTTCCCATCACCCAATCTTGTTGGCTCAATGTCACACACAGTTGGAATTTATATAATGGTTTCCAACTTTCCTTCCAGTTTTGCCTTACTTTCATCCACTGTCTAATCTGCACTAGAGCTATTCCTATCCATTGCCTTGGTGGCTGGGAAAGTACTACTCCCTTTACCCCCAGAATCCTTAGCTTCAGAAATGCTTTCCTTCTGACTTCATAGAGGCAACTTAGTGGCTAACTTGACATCCCTTACTTAGATAGCATGTTCTAGGAGTTAACCCTATAAAACTCCTCCCCAAACTACTTCCTTATGTTAGAAAGGCTCATCTTAGATTCTTCAGTTCCACAAAGGTTCAGATAACTGTAGTTTTCTCAACTCTGCCCTCATGGTTTTTCCCTACCCCACATCAAGTGTTCTCTGGGGTCTGTGATTGTACCTGGTGATGGACTCAGCAGAGAGGCGTCTGGTCATTATGTGGCTAGGCTGTATGCCATCTGAGCAAGCAGCTAGAAATGTACAAGTCAGAGTTCAAAAGTGAGGTTTCAAGATGGCTGTGTGTGATCCTAAGTAAGTGAGCAATCCACTCATTTGTTAAAAGGTAGGCAGCTGGTCTCAGATGATTGTTAGGAAGACCACTAATTAATTTTGTATGTGTGTGTGTTTTGTATTGCAGAGAAAGAGGCGGTGGGGTGGGGTGCTCCATTCTGAGGATTCACTCACTTCCCAAATGCCCACCATGGCTGGGGCTGGGCTGAGGCCCAAACTGGGAGCTGGGAACTCAAGCCAGGTCTCCTACATGGGTTATGGGAACTAACAGCTGAGCCATCACTTGCACAAGACTCCTGGGATCTGCATTATCCAGAGTGGAGCTAGGACTTGATCCTAGGCACTCTCATATGAGTTATCAGTGTATTAACTGATGCCTTTTTTTTTTTTGGACAGGCAGAGTGGACAGTGAGAGAGAGACATAGAGAAAGGTCTTCCTTTTGCCGTTGGTTCACCCAACAATGGCCACTGCGGCCAGCGCACTGCGCTGATCCGAAACCAGGAGCCAGGTGCTTTTCCTGGTCTCCCATGTGGGGGCAGGGTCCAAGGACTTGGGCCATCCTCCACTGCACTCCCGGGCCACAGCAGAGAGCTGGCCTGGAAGAGGGGCAACTGGGACAGAATCTGGCACCCCGACTGGGACTAGAACCCGGGGTGCCAGCGCCGCAGGCGGAGGATTAGCCTATTGAGCCGCAGTGCCGGCTGTATTAACTGATGTCTTAATCACAAGGCCCAACGGTTGCCCCAGAGCACTGATGTTTAAGGGACCTGTGTTAGACACTTAACATTCTCAGGTTCTTTTTCAGACCTCAGAGCATTCCTGTGGTACAGCAAGTGAGTGACAGATGCACTTAGGAAAACATAAATATGGATACATGCATACACATATATTATTATACTAGAAAATATTTTATTATATATACACAATATATTATACTAGAAAATATTTGTTTGTTTTCAGAGTTACAGAGAGAGAGAGAGAGAGAGAGAGAGAGAGAGAGAGAAATTTCCTATCTGATAGTTCACTTCCCAGATGGCCCCAATGGCTGGGGCTTAATCTGGGTCTCCTATGTGAGTGCAAGGGCCCAAGGACTTGAGCCATCCTTTGCTACTTTCCCAGGGAGGGAGCTGGATACAGAGTGAAGCAGCCAGGAGTTGAAGTGGTGTGTTGCAGGTGGCAGCTCAATCTGCTGCCCACATCACTGGCCCCATATACTGTAAATTCTACAATGGCTAATAAAGTTATATTAGAAGGTAGTGGGTTATGGTAGAAAGAGTATGGGATTTGGTAAGTCACAAAATCCTGAGTTTAAATCTCACCTTTATCCTAGCAAAAGCAATAATCCTCTTGGGGCAATCTGCTTTTTAAAAAATTATTATTATTTTTTATTTATTTGAAGGGCAGAGTTATAGAGAGAGGAGGACACACACACATACACACACACACACAAACACAGATTTTCCATTCGCTGGTTTACTGCCCAAATAAATGTCTGAAATGGCTGGGGCTGGGCCAGGTCAAAGCTAGGAGCCAGGAGCTTCTTCCATGTTTCCCATGTGTGTAGGGACCCAAGCACTTGGGCTATCTTCCGCTATTTTCCCAGGCAGCAGGGAGCTGGATTGGAAGTGACACAGCCAGTTCTGGAACCCACTTCTGTATGGAGACAGGTGTCACAGGCGAAGATTTAACCTGCTACACCACAATGCGGCCCCCTGGAAGTCTACTTTTTTTTTTTTTAAAGATTTATTTATTTATTTATTTATTTGAAAGTCAGAGCCCTACAGAGAGTGGAGAGGCAGAGAGAGAGAGAGAGAGAGGTCTTCCATCCGATGGTTCACTCCCCAGATGGCCGCAACGGCCAGAGCTGCGCCAATTGAAGCCAGGAGCCAGGAGCTTCTTTCAGGTCTCCCACACGGGTACAGGGGCCCAAGGACTTGGGCCATCTTATACTGCTTTCCCAGGCCACAGCAGAGAGCTTGACTGGAAGAAGAGCAGCAGAGACCAGAACCTGTGCCCACATGGGATGCCGGCGTTTCAGGCCAGGGTGTTAACCCACTGCGCCACAGTGCCAGCCTGGTGTCTACTTTTTGAAAGTTAATTTCTAAATGAAGCAGATATAGGGTTTTGGTGATGAAAAATCCATAGTTAAAAAACCCTTTTTTAATTAAAAAATCTCACTACACCTACTACTATACTTACTGTACAGGCTTTTTGAAAATAGAACATGGACTCTATTAACAGAGAATGGCAAAATTCCTTTTATGGGTTCCTGGATTCTCAGCATCTCAGTGTAAAATAGAGGTGGGGGAAATTTCAGGTGCTACTCAAAAGACGATCCGGGAGTAACAGAAAGAGGTAGGTATGTGTTTTTTCCACCAGTCACGTAATTATATAGTTCTTTTTTCCTTCTTTCCTACATGGTTTCATTAATCTAGGCTTCTCTGCTTGGCAGGACCATCTCTATTCTAGCATCCAGTGATTTATTTAGTCAAAATTATATTATCTTGGATAATATAATCTTGGGTATATAATCTTGGGTAATATAATATAATATAATATCTTGGCACTGTGGTGTACTGGCTAAGCCTCTGCCTTCAATGCTGGCATCTCATACAGGGCAGGTTCATGTCCTGGCTGCTTCACTTCCAATCCAGCTCTCTACTTATGGCCTGGGAAAACAGTGGAAGATGGACCAAGTGCTTGGGCCCCTGCCACCTGTGTTAAGAACTGGGCGAAGCTCTTGGCTCCTGGTTTTGGATCGGCCCAGCTCTCGCCATTGCGGTCATTTGGGTTTGAGCCAGCAGATGGAAGACCTTTCTCTCTGTCTCTCCCTCTCTCTGTCTATAACTCTGCCTCTCAAATAAATAAATAAAAACTTTGAAAAAATTACATTATTTTCAAGTAAGGCCAGAAATTATGAACTTGACCATATTTCAAAGAAAACACTAATTTTCACATAAATATTAATTTCTGTTTTAGGAAAATAGAAATGAAATGTCAGGCAAATTGAGGTCAAACCTAATGAAAATTGTTCATTACTGATACATTCTAATGTATATGTGCTTGATGCGTCCACTAAGGTGATTATTGCTCAAAAACAACTTCTAGTGACTTTTACTGGTATTTAAAAAATTTATTTAGCTGTTTAATTTTGTGTGACAATTGATGGAGAATGATTTTTCAAGTTAAGCCTTGAACCTGCTTGTTCAAAGTCTTTTCTCTTCTCTGTCAGTTTTTCATTATTTTAACATATCTGAGAGGAGGAAGGTTTCTGAAGGAAGGTGGTTTTTGTTTGCTCATAGTGTGGTGGTTCATAGTTCAGGGTCGGATGGTCCCATTAATCTGGTGTTTGATGGACGCTGGCATTAGTGGAGCATGTATGGAAAACTAATCAAGTGATGAGGCAGGAAGCAGTGTGACACGGAGAGCACTCTGTGAGAACTACCTTCTGAGGGCGAACCCCAGGGACAGAAAGACCTCCCAGGTGCCATGATTAAATCAAGTCACCACCCACAATCTGTTATCATTACATTGACCTTTAACTTAAGACTTTGAAATAAGCATCTATGTGAGTTATGGTGCCAAATCCTGTTCAATCTTAGCATTTGCCTTTAGATATCTTTTTGTTTGATTTTTTGTTTTATGTAATATTTAATATTTGAGAGACCCTTAGCATCGAGATTGTTAACTGCAGTTTAACTTTTAAATAGCCTATTCCTTTTCAAAGAAAAGCCCACTGTTTTGGTTGAATTGTTTCTGAATAGTTTCAAGCTTCCAGAGACTGTACTATCTCCAAATTTAACAACTTGTCTTTGAAAGTCAGAATGCCTGAGAAAATCCCATTTCCGTATCTAAAATTAGAAATGGCATGCTGAGACTACAGGCATTTTACCAGACATAGTAATTACATATTTTCTTTTTTTGGGGAAAACCTGAAGAAAAAATATCCAAGCAGTTAGGTTTTATTAAGTAAACAGTCTCTTTTTGGACAGTATTTCTGACCATTTTTGATTTAGGGTTTTATTTTTCACTAATTAAAATATATGAGGTCATATACTCTCATTTTCTAGTTTTATTTGTGGATCACTATGCTGGTGAAATATACCTTTGTCAATTTTTTTCTTTCTTTTCTTTTCTTTTAGATGTATTTATTTGAAAGGCAGAGTTACAGAGAGGAGAGAGAGGGAAACAGAGAGGTCTTCCATCTGCTAGTTCATTTCCTAAATGACCACAACAGCTGGGCATGGGCCAGGCCAAAGCCAGAAGCCTGAAGCTTCATCTGTGTCTTCCATATAGGTGGCAGGGGCCCAAGTACTTGGGCCATTTTCTAATGCTTTCCCAGGTGCATTAGCAGGAAACTGTATCTGAAGTGGAGCAGCCAGGACTCAAACGACTCATATGGAAACCACCACTGCAGATGGAGGCTACACTTGCTGTGCCATGACACCCGGCCCAACCTTTGCCAAATTCAAGCCAACTGGTTTTTACAAGTGCTCTTTTTGCAATATCTGGCGGGCTAATGTACACTCCAGCTTTGCTCTGTGAGTTTGAATGGATCCTAACTTAAACAGTGTGAAAAGAATTCACATTTGCAGTTGGCTGCTATGGTATTTGACAACTGTGTTCATCATGTGTAAGGGACATGCCTCCTCCCTCACATTTGGGAAATTGACCTTGGGAGGAGGTTGAGGCTGGTCCCACTTGGCAGCAGCAGAGTCCTCTCTGGGGTCACGGCGGCCTTCTGGCATCTGGGGTTTCTACCCCTGCTGTCAGGCTGCCATGCTTGGGCACCTGGCTGTGTTCCCAGGCTACAGAGGATTGCTGCCCAGGGCCTAGAGCCCTAGCCCAGCCTGGCAGGTCATTTGTGATTTTTGATCACGACCTCTGTATTCTACTAGTATATGTAATTCAGAACTGACTGTCATTTACATCTCCTTGAAGCCTAAAAATGTGGTCTTCACTTGCATCTTAGTACTTGCAACAGTGTTTTTCCCCCTATAGATAAAAGAAGATTTGGTATTAAATCGGAAAGATAAAAATAGAGGGCTAATTTCAGAACAGTGGTGCCTCAACTAGCATGTGGGTGACACTGTTGGACTTCTCAGACTGCTGCAGTTTCACAATGAAAAATGTACTTGTGTCTAAATTGGATTCTACCGTTTTCTTTAAATTCCACAATAGTTTCGTATCATGTAATGAGAAGGTGTTGCCCATACCTGCAGTTCATAGGCAGAAAATCTGGCCTACAAACTTATTTGTCCTGCTTAGCATTTAAAACCTATATATTTCACATAGTGACCAGATTCTTAGTGTTCCTTGAAAATTTGGAAAATGTGTCAATATTGATCCCTAATTCTTGCATGGATTGGAGCTAAAAAGTTACAGCTCTCCAGACCCTCCACCTTGGTTTGGGCAGTCTGCCACACCAATTTATGCCTGTACTCAACCTGCTTGGCCATTTACATGACCAGTCTGGGCCGTCTAGATACCTTGGAAAACCTCTCTGCCTAATTTCCTTCTTGTACCCATATCTACTCTCTTCCTCACCCGAAAAGAATGGAGTCATATTCTCCAGCCTTTGGACCTTTGCACATTCGTTTTTTAAAGGAAAGTTATTTATTTGTTTGTTTGTTTATTTTTGAAAATCTTAGAGACAGAGAATTTCCATTTGTTGGTTCACTCTCCCAAACCCCACAATAACTGATGCTGGACGAGGCTAAAAGTTACATGAGCCCAGAACTCAATTTGGGTCTTTCAGGTGCATGGCAGGGACCTGAGACCTTGAGTCATTACCTGCTACCTCCCAGCGTGTGCATTAACGGGAAACTGCTGGGGCCAGTGCTGTGGCGCAGTGTGTTAACGCCCTGGCCTGAAGCACCGACATCCCATATGGGCGCTGGTTCTAGTCCTGGCTGCTCCTCTTCCAACTCAGCTCTCTGCTATGGCCTGGGATAGCAGTAGAAGTTGGCTCAAGTCCTTGGGTCCCTGCATTCATGTGGGAGACCCAGAAGAAGCGCCTGGCTCCTGGCTTTGATTGGCGCAGCTCTGGCCATTGCAGCTATCTGGGGAGTGAACTAGCAGATGGAAGACCTCTCTCTCTGTCTCTACCTCTCTCTGTAACTTTGTCTTAAAACAAAACAAAACAAAACAAAACAAAACAAAAAACAGGAAACTGCAATCAGAAGCAGAGCCAGGACTTGAACTCAGACACCCCAATATGGAATGTGGGTCTCCCAAGTGGTGTCTTAATTGCCGTGCTAAATGCACGTCCCCTGCCCTGCCCAAGGCATGTCAGTTCTAATTCCTCTTGTTGAAATGCCATTTCCTGGCTTCTTCCTCCTGACTGACTCTTAGCTTGGAAGACCCACTTTGATCAGGGTATTTGCGAAGCCCTTTCCTGATACTCCTCCCTCACTCCCAGTTGCATTAGATGCTCCTCTCATGGCACCCTTCACTTCTCTGCACTCCAGTTGTAGCACTTAACCATTGTGTTACATATCTTTCTCCTCTTTTGATTGAGGGCCATAAGGGGCAGGGTTTGTCCTACACTGTAACGTTAATTCAGTTCCTAGTATTGTCCAAGGCAGCGATTCTCTACCTTGGACAGCTTTAAAGTCTTAGTGTTCAGGGTGTGCTGCAGACCTATTTCATCAGAATCTCTGAAGCTGGGGCCCAGACTTCAGGCATTTTTAAAACTCCTCTGGCAATTCCAACTTGTAGCCATGATGGAAAGCCAAGGTTTAGGGCATTTAACTAGACTAATCTAAACAAAAGCAATTTGAAGGATGATTTTAGGAAAACCAAACTGGGGATGCGCATTTTTGCTTTAACTTTGGTACCACATGTGCATTTAAACAAGTTTCTGTCTTCAAGAAATCACTTTCTCCCACAAGAAACAACTCAGCAAGCTGTATCAATAATGTCATCTGCAGTATGTTAGGAGTTTTTAATAGTTTCTGTAGTTTATGTTGTGTAGCCGTGTGGCATTTTCTGCCTTGCTGACTTTTGATTTAAATTTCAAGTGGATTATGTTTCAGGTGCTCTACAAATTAACTTAGGTATTTATTGAATTTCTATTGCCAACCACTTCTCTTTCTGGCATATTCTTCCTTGTTTTATATTGAGCCACTAGTTAACAAACAAAAACAAAACATGAATTGGTGTCTATTGTAGAACACACACTGGGGATGAAAGCCATTCTCACTTGGTGAAAGCTCCCCAGCTGCATTGTCTAATAATTAAATGATGTGTCAGTCCTGAGCTCATGATTAGTTTGGAAAGGCTTCCAAAAAAATGAAAATAGTGAATGACTTGAGGAGGCGTTTATTGATTGGGATTGTCTTGTCTTTACTTTGGAGAATAGTAGACCGAGGTGAAATTTAAAATAAGTATTTCTTTTTTTAAATTTAAATTTTTTAATTTTTTAAAATATTTTATTTTATTTATTTTAAAGACAGAGTTACAGAGAGAGGTAGAGACAGAGAGGAAGGTCTTCCATTCACTGGTTTACTCCCCAGATGGCCTGCAACGCCAGAGCTGCGCCAATCCGAAGCCAGGAGCCAGGAGCTTCTCCCGAGTTTCCCAAGTTGGTGCAGGAGCTCCAGGACTTGGACCATCTTCTACTGCTATCCCAGGCCATAGCAGAGAGCTGGGATGGAAGAGGAGCAGCCAGGACTAGAGCTGGTGCTCATATGGGATTCCGGCGCTTCAGGCCACAGCCCTGGCCCCTGTTGTTGAGTTTTTTAAGTTGCTGATATATTCAAGATATTAATCCTTAGTCAGATAGGTGACTTGCAATTTTTCCCCCTATTCTGTTGGATGTCTATTCACTCTATTGATCGTTTCCTTTGCTGTACAAAGGCTTCTGAGTTTGATATAGTCATGTTTGTTCAGTTTCACTTTTGTTGCCTATGCTTTGGGAGTCTTATCCAGAAAGTCATCCCCTACACAATTTCTTGGAGTGATTCCCCTGTTTTTTTCTTCCAGCTTCCTGGTTTCAGATCTTAAATTTAGGTCTTTGATCCATCTTGAGTTGATTTTTGTATATGGTGAGAGGTATGGATCTAATTTCATTTTACTACGTATCTACATCCAGTTTTGCCAGCACCATTTATTGAAGAGATTATCCTTACTCCACTGTATGGTCAGAGCACTTTTGTCAAAAATCAGTTGGCTGTTTGTGTATGGATTAATTTCTGGACTCTATTCTCTCCATTGATCTATGCGTCCATTTTTATAACAGTACCAAGCTATTTTAATTAGGTGAAAAATTTTTATGCCCCCTCCCCCACCTCCTGTTTTTGTATTTCCACTGAGAGTGGGGTAGTAGGCTTTTGACTTACAATGTAGGGAGTTTTGGAGACTTATGTGTTCAAAGAATGATTATAAACAATAATTAAATCTCAAAATGTTGATTATTGTTTTTAGCCCTGTCTATACTCTTAAGGAACAGTGGTTTTTCTACTTACTACTTTCTTTATTTAATGAAGGGTTTAGCTTGTGATTATAAAGTAGATTGAAAATATGTCATTGTAAAAACTAAAAGAAAAATAACAAGAAAGAAGAGGGAGAGTAAAGGGATGGAGGGTGAGTGGGAAGTATAATTCTAATACATATTAAAACTATATGTGAGAGGCCGGTGCTGTGGTGCAGCAGGTTAACACCCTGGTCTGAAGTGCTGGCCAGGGCGCTAGTTTGAGACCTGCTGCTCCACTTCCAGTCCAGCTCTCTGCTATGGCCTGGGAAAGCAGTAGAAGATGGCCCAAGTCTTTGGGACCCTGCACCCATGTGGGAAACCCAGAAGAGGCTCTTGGCTCCTGGGTTCGGATCAGCTCCGGCCATTGTGGTCATCTGGGAAGTGAACCAGCGGATGGAAGACCTCTCTTTCTCTCTCTCTCTCTGCCTCTCCTCTTTCTGTATAACTCTGACTTTCAAATAAATAAATAAATCTTTAAAAAAAAAACCTATGTGAAATACATGAAATTTGTTCCTTTTCCTTAAATGAAAAAGTAAAAAAAAAAAAAGATTGTTAGAACAACTGTGATCTTTTTCTGGAGAGCTTTATGAAGAGGAGTGACTGACTGCTGGATGAGACCAGAATACGTATGGAGATTTATCTCTGTGATTGGGAAATCTCTTCCAATTCATCTTTTGTATCTGAAGTAGTAAAATGCTCCTCTATCTTATTGATAAAGCTGATTTGTCTACCTTGAATCGTGCAGTAGTACTTTCCTGATGTAGTAATTTAGATTTTCTAAGAATTTTCTCTTTATTCAACTCTGTTTTCCCCTTTGAACTGAGACTAGGAGGGGTGGATCTGATTGTTCCGACCTTCCTGGCCAGGATTCTCATCCTCATGGGACGGGGCATGAAGTGTCCGATGCTAAGCTTCAGGACAGCTGTGGAGTCTTAACGTGGTAGACTCCCATGAGTGGGGGCCTGAGCAACCCTGGCTTAGAGCTGGGGGCCTCACCTTCCCTCTCTGTCCTTTGACAGGAGCTAGTTAGTTCCTAGGCCAGGCCAGGAACAGTGGTATCACTTGACTTGAAGAGAAAAACAACCAGCCCAGAAGAGCCTGAAGCTCTGTCTGGCTTGGCTGGCACCTTGAAGCACACAAGGATATGCTTTTCAAATAGATAAATTTTCAAATAAAAAATTTTCTAGTCCTTGCCTTATAATTCCCACCTCTACTGCTGCTTCTCTGCACTGAGTTTCTCACTTGAAGTCTCAATTTCAGTTCCCAGGGCAATCTGGAATCAAAACACATCATATTTAAATAACTTCAACTCCCCAGCTGGTGGTGGCCGGAATACCTTTTCTGACAGGTGATCTCCAGGATTCTAGATTTGCCAAATGAGCCTCAGCTCTCCCCATCTCTATTTTGTGCCATTGTTTCTAGCCTCATAGTGACAGTTCTAGTTTCTGGGCCCCGACTTTCAGAAGATCATTGGTGCCAAGTGTGACATTTTTTAGCAGCTCTGGCACCTGTGTTCTGGCATGCGTTTATCATCTCTACCACAGTGCAGTAGAGTCTTGGCCTGAAGGTAGAGCCCTGCTGCTTACCAGTACCATGTGCCTATCTGACTACTGAATGTGGTCTTCTGCAATGTAGTGTTTTATGCCTTTTTCTTTGGGATGCAGCCTGATAAGAATGGAAAGAACAGGCTTGGTCCTGGACAGACCTGATTCAAATGCTAGGTCTGGCACTTCCTACTGTGTGATCTTGGGTAAGTTTCTTTGAGTCCTGCTTCCTAGCTCCCAAGTTTGTGATGGTTATATGAAGATTCTTCAAAAAGTTTGCAGGAAGTGGAATGAAATGTTTATTTTGGTGCAGCCCATACACAATTTTATCATTGTACACATTTTCCGTGAACATTTTGAAGACCCCCTTGTGTGATATATGTATGTGTGTACATGTTGTACATATATGTGTATGAAAATACCTATCATACTTCCAAGTCCTGAGGAGGAATTCTTTCCTTTTTCTGCTGTCCCTGCTGCATCTCTTGCATCATGAGTGAGGTTGCCATACCCTTTGCACGCGGGAAAGCACTTCCCTGGCCTGACTGACCCTCTGTAATTGGCTTTTGCAGTTGGACACTTTTCTCAGTCTCTGCTTAATGTGTGTTAGTAGGTCACGGGGCAGGACTTCTTTTTGACTCTCTTGGTTTTCCTCAAGAGGGGATTATGCAATTGGACAAAAGGGATAAAATCCAAGAAAGAACTGCTTTTCTTCTTCTCACTCCTGTCCCAATTTGCTCTCTGTTCCTGTGATTTAAATCATCCTGAGTCTATGTACCAATAAAATAGGCCATATGGTTCTCCACGTAGCCCTGTGAAAGAAGTTATTGGCCTTTGGAATGTAGAGTGTTCTGGATTCCAGCTTACTTAGCTTAGCAATGAAAATAACATTTGTTGCTATTAAATTGATCCCTAGGGGCCATCTTCTTTTTTCCACTCTGTAGCTACTAAGCAGCTGGGCATGAATCAGCAAAGCTGAAAATATTTTAACCTGAGACATTTGGACCAGGTACCAGAGTTGTATTATTGCCCACACCAGACAGAGGTCAGCCAGGTGACTGACAGAGTACATGGCAAGCATTTGCTTATGGATGGCCCAAGTGCAAATACTGGGTGCAAGTTTAGCAATTAAAGGTAAAATTAAGAAGGTCTGCCTTGCATAGCAAAATCTGAATATCATTTAAAATGCATCTCATGATGTCTTCTAGTGCTGATGAACTGGATCTAGTTTTAAACAGCTGTTAGGATGACTGGATGGTTATTACAAGTTTCAGGGAGTATTCAGAAGCCTGCTTTCCAAGTGCTTTAAATGAACGGAAAATATTTTTTATAATTTCAAATAATAGAACCCTAGAGGCCTGTGGTCATATTGAAATATCCCGCGTGAGCTTAAATATTCCCTGGTTTCTGTATATTATGTTATGGCCCTCTGAAGTAGTTTTAATTAGACTGCGGAAAACATTGATTTCCAGTGATAAATTAATGCCTAAGTTAGAATATGCAAAAGCTTGGGAATAGAGAAAATAAATGAAATAAATGCATGATAATTTCTCAGACTGCTCTAATGAAGGTCCCTAAGTAAGGTGCCACTATTCCTTATACTGTCCCTAATAATGGAATATGTATACAGTGATTAGATCGAGTCCTGATCCTGTTCTCTCTTCCTTTTTTCTCCCCATCCTGTAATAAACAAGCACTGTAGTAAATCAAGACATCTAGAAATCATGCGTTAGAATTACGGAGCTTTGATTGGACCATGTTTCCTCCCTCCCTCCCTCCCTCCCTCCTTTCCTTCCTTCCTTCCTTCCTTCCTTCCTTCCTTCCTTCCTTCCTTCCTTCCTTCCTTCCTTCCTTCCTTCCTTCCTTCCTTCCTTCCTTTCTTTCTTTCTTTCTTTCTTTCTTTCTTTCTTTCTTTCTTTCTTTCTTTCATGACTTGTTTTATTTATTTGAAAGAGTTACAGTGAGAGGTAGACAGACAGAGAGAAGAGAGCAAGGTTTTCCATCTACTGATTCACTCCCCAAATGGCTGCAACAGCCAGAGTAAGTCTATATGAAGCCAAGAAGCTAGCAGCTTCTTCTGGGTCTCCCACGTGGGTGCAGGGACCCAAGGACTTGCACCATCCTCTGCTGCTTTCCCAGGCACATCAATATGGGTTTGGATCAGAAGTGGAGCAACTGAGGTTTGAACTGGCATATGGAAGGCTGGTGTTGCAGGTCAGAGCTTTAACCTGCTGCACCACAGTGCTGGCCCCTGAACCATGTTTGCTAACACAGGAGTCTGCAAACTGTGGCCTGCAGCCAGTTTTTGTGCACTCTCATAAGCTAGAAATGTTTTTTTTAGCTTTAAAGGGGAAAACATGAATATTCAACAGAATACCTATGTGGCTTGTAAAGTCTAAAATATTCACTATCTGGTCCTTTAGAAAAAAAATTGCCAGCTTCTGTCTCAATAGGTAATGAGTGAGATCTTTCTCTCTCTGAACTTCATGTGAACATCTAAATTGAGCTCCCTCTGAGGTCAGCATTGGGGAAGAGTGCAAAGGTATGGGTTCCAGAGCTGAAGTGACCTGGTTCTGAATCCTGGTTTTGTGACTTTCTACCTGCAGAAACTATGGAAGTAACTTGAGTCTTCTAGGTGTCAGCTTCCTTGGGGTTGTTGTAACTCAGTGCCTTTCACTTAGTGGAATCATAGCAAATGGTAATTCTATGGTTAAAAAAGTGATAGCTAAAGCTCATGGGCAGTTGTAAAAAGACTGAATCAGGCTTACAAATGGGCCAAGGGGGAAGAAAGCTTTTGTGATCAGCCGGACTTGCTAGGCAGTTGGTGTGGCACTGAGAAACATCTTATCATGGCAACCCCAAGGCAAGTTTCCCTGGGCTGGTATTGCCATTGCTGCTCCAAAGCTGGCCTATGTGAGACCTTGACAGGGGACCTGTTCTCTAGCTTATGGCCTTGGTGCATTCCATGCCCTTGAGCTGCCTGAAGATGTTAGGTCTTTGGGCTTATTCCCATGGCTTTATCTGAATGTAAAGTGAAAATCCAGGCCTTAGATAGTGATTTGCTGTTGAGAACTGTTAATCCCCTCTTATCTCCTTCCCCTTTTCTTTTTTAAAAACAATGCATTAGGGGCTGGCGCTGTGACATAGCGGGTAGCCTGCAGTGGGCATCTCATATGGGCGCTGGTTTGAGTTCTGGCTGCTCCACTTCCTATCCAGCTCTCTGCTATGGCCTGGGATAGCAGTAGATGGCCCAAGTCCTTGGACCCCTACACCCATGTGGGAGACCCAGAAGCTCCTGGCTCCTGGCTTTGGATTGGCGCAGCTCCAGCCGTTGCGGCCAACTGGGGCGTGAACCAGTGGATGAAAGACCTCTCTCTCTCTCTCTGCCTCTCCTCTCTCTTTGTAACTCTGACTTTCAAGTAAAATAAATAAATCTTAAAAACAAAAACAAAAACAGTGCATTAATTAGGTCAAAAAGAATTTGATCCTTCTTAACCTTTTCCTAAATTGTCACTGTGATTTCTAAGTAACTTTAGGCAGGGGATTTGAACCATCCTGCCTTTTGCTTTCTTCATGAAATGAAATTGACAATGTTTCTGCCTTGTAACAGGAAGACTCCAAAGCACTGCATTCCGGAAGAGAGCCTCTAGTTACTTTTCAATGGAGGCAGAAGTTGTGGCTGTGATTATAGAAAATGTCTTTGGGCTTGCTGTTCTGAAATGCAATGAGTGGAGCTGGAAGGTCTCTGATGTGTGGTTACCACTGCTTGATTTTTCAAGAAAAACTGTGGTAGGATTATTCCTCTGGAGCCCAACATTCAGCCTGTGAGACTGAGCGGAGGCTGTTAAAGGGAGTGCAAAGACCAGGCTGCTCCCCCTTTCCCTGGGAGGGTGAGGCTGCCTGGCAAGTCTGGCTGCGGAGGAAGTGTTGTAAGTGACGTCAGGGTGGGCTGCTGGCCAGGGTTTCTAACAGTGTGGTTACAGGTAGCAAATGCCAAATTAGGATTCTGTACCCCTAGCACGTAGCTGCATGCAGCAGGAAGGGAGGAAACCTGAATGTGAGAAAGTCCTTGACAGCCTTATATGAAAGTAAATGATGTTCATAATGCCTTTTATTTATGTCACTTTTTTCTTTCCAGGACAGAATGTCTTTGTTAAGATGTTTCTTAAATATCCTATAAGGATATTCCCTTTGTTTCTTTGGGTTCTATTAATAAGCAGTTTTTTGTTGCATATGTTTAGTGGGGTTTTTGATTTTTTTTAACTGTCTTCCGAAGTTTTCTGGATGTCAGTATCTATTTTGAATACTTAAAAATGCTTAAGATGTTATTTTTTCCCCACAATTAACAAAAGCTATTTAAATCTCCCAAATTTTGGAGAGAGGATAAACTTTCAGTATTGTCTCTTGGTAGTTTTAATTTTCTTCTTTGGTCTTTTTACATGTCCCATGGTTTTTTTTTTTCATTAATAATAAATACATTACTTATATAATTAGATAAAATTTAAAATTTTTTTTAGCATTGTCCTATAAACAGTTACAAATAATGCTCTCTACTCTTTTATATTTCTATGACAAATTTACCCATTGATTTAACTTCATGCATGCATTTAAGCCATATGTTTTTGTTTTTGAATTCTGAAATATTATTTTCTAGTAATTCTGGCCTCAGCAATTCAGAAATGAAAGAACTGAGTTTGATTGTAATGGAACAATGTGCACATACTGTATATCTACTTTATTCTAGAAAGCGATTTCTGACAACTTGACTAAACAGATCTCTGCATCAGAAATAAGTAAAAAGAGGCAATGGTCTTCTTTTTTTTTTTTTTTTTTCAGAGTGTCTTGGCTTTCCATGCCTAAAATACTCTCATGGGCTCTTCAGTCATATCTGACTGCCTTAAGAGCTGATTCTGAGGCCACAGGAAAAAAAAAAAAGACATAAATGAAAGATCTCTGCGAGTGAGATCCCAGTGGAAAGAATGGGGCCATCAAAGAAGGAGGTACCTTTCTCTGAAGGGAGGAGAGAACTTCCACTTTGACTATGACCCTGTCAGAATAAGATCGAAGTCGGCAAACTCAAAAAGCTTCCATAGCCTTGGCAACTCATGACTAGAGCCTAGGGAGATTACTGATGCCATAAACAAGAGTGTCAAATTGTTAAGTCAACAACAGGAATCACTGTGTGCTTACTCCTCATGTAGGATCTGTCCTTAATGTGTTGTCCAGTGTGAAGTAATGCTATAACTAGTACTGAAACAGTATTTTACACTTTGTGTTTCTGTGTGGGTGCAAACTGATGAAATCTTTACTTAATGTATACTAAAGCGATCTTCTGTATATAAAGAGAATTGAAAATGAATTTTGATGTGAATGGAATGGGAGATGGAGTGGAAGATGGGAGGGGTGCGAGTGGGAGGGAAATTATGGGGGGGGGAGCCATTGTAATCCATAAACTGTACTTTGGAAATTTATATTTACTAAATAAAAAAATGAAAATTAAAAACAAAAAAAAGGGAGGAATGGTATGGTTTATACATTTGAGAAACTTTGTCTATAGATGCATAGAAGAGTAAAGATTTTTTTGTTCTCAAGAGTTTGTCATTTAGAAATGGTGACTGGCAAGATTGTGTTAACATGCTTAGCCCCAAAGAGATTTACAGTAAGGGAATATTTGGAAGGACTTCACGACCTGCTGTCTCCAGAAACCTGCCTCTCTTCTTCGACCTAACATTTCATTTCATTGCCAGTTCTCTTCTGCAGAGTTGCGTCTTCATGTCTGTCTGGGAAGATGTGTCCTGACGGGGTCTGCCCAGTCAGTACTGCCCAAGTCCAGGTTGGAGCAGGAGCAGAGGGCAGGGTGTGGAGTAGCTTCAGTTTTGATGAAGTGGAGGGTGGCTCAAAGAGAGAGACCTGGGAGGTGCTGTCCACAACCTGCCCACACTTGGCTTCTTCTATGCATTTCTTACCATTTCTGCACACTCATGATTTACCCCTCCTTCAGATCCTGGCTTAAATGCTCTTGCAGAAGCTGGATTTAATTCTTCCACTGCAGTATAGGTGCTCTCTGCCTTCTCTGAATTTGCAAACACAACTTTTCCCAAATCATTTTGTGTAGGGGTTAATAAGTGCTCATTGAAAGTAATCCTGTTCAAGTAAATCCGGGGATTCCTGCATGTCAGAGCTGCCTCTTGGAGTCTCAGGTGCTTATTGACATTTAAAATGTGTGGGAAACTTGCTTCAAATAACTTTCAAATTTGTTTATTTATTTGGAAAGCAGAGAGACAGAGTCAGATAGATCTTACATCCACACTGGTTCATTTCTCAAATGCCCACAACTGGGATTGGGTCAGGCTGAAGCCAGAAGCCCAGAACTGAGTCTGTATTTCCCAAATGGATGTCAGAGACCCAAGTATGTGGGCCATCACCTGCTGCCTTCCAGGCTATGCATTAGCAGGAAGCTGGAGTCAGAAGAAGTAGAAGTTGGACTTGAATCCAGGCATTCTAATATAGAATGCAAAAATTTTTAAATGCTGTGCCAAATGCCTGTCACCCAAACTTTTGATTATAGAATTTTTTCCCCCAGGCACAATGATTGATATTTTTAGAAAGTTTTGAATATATAAGCTTAACAAATATTCTTTCAAGGAATAGCTCTCCCTATTCACTTTATAATATCTGACATTCAGCCATTAGAAATTATGCCCAGAGGCTCTGCAGAACAGTGGGTTTCAGGGACATAGTTAGGATCACAGAGAAGAGGGAGGTAAAGAATGCACAAAGAGAAAATAAACTTTTGTCTCTAGAAACCAAACATTCTGCATTTTACCTAGGGTAGGGCTCTGAATAAAGGCACATATTCAGTCCTATGGATGGATACTAGGGCAGTGAAGGTTTCTAAGTGCTCTGAGTTCTTTTTGTGTCTAGCTTAGATGCCAAAAACCCAAGGGAAGAAAGATCCTAAATGGAAATTCTATTCAGTTACTTGAAAGTCATGTTCTCATATTCTTCTTTCCCATTCTCTCAAAAATATGCATAGGGTCTCCAATTTTTCCTTCAATGTAGGAAGAGCTAGAGGAAGGGAGAAGTTTAGAAATATCCAGATTTTGATTAAACTGTTTGTCTCCTCTCAAGAGCAAATGTGTTGGGCATAAGCAGAAATGAGTGGGTTGTATATATTCGTATATATGTGTGAGTATATATGTGATCAACAGCAATTATTTTTTTGGTGAAACTCATGTACCTAAGATTGAGGTTCTGAGTATTTGTGAGTAGAGTGAGGATTGTTATATTTATTTTCTGTGAAAAAAACAGAAAATTGTATGAAGCAGGAAATATATTTTTTGAACATTTAAATGTGGCCTAAGAAAATGCTGTCAAAATGTAAGATTTAAGAAAGAGAATCTGCTTTGTTTTTTTTTTTAACCCAACTAAATATAGGCTTTGCAAAGACAAGATATTTTAAATTTGCTGTTAAAAATTTCTCCAAATTACATAATTTTATATTGAGGATATTGACCAATAGAGTTCTTTTCTGTCTCATAGTTATCGGCACTGGAAGAAAACCCAGGGCCCTATTTAGCTTCTGGTGAGAAATAGGGAACAATCTGGGAAGCTATAATGGAAGAAATTATGTTCCTTTTTTGAGGATATTTTAAAGCTTCATGGAAAAATGGAATTAAAAGATAAGCTTATTTTGGTGCAGAAAGTTTTGAAATCTAAGCATAGTTTTTTTCATAATATATGTTTTTCAATGAATTTTAAGGACCCCTCATATGCTAGAATTTAAAATTATTTTACCTTAAAATGAACTATGAATCAAGAATTATGATTTGCAGAACACGATCACTGTTAGTAGATGAAAGGCAAAGTTTTTAAAGACAGAATTGTGGGAAGACCAGGAATGTCCAAGTCATGGATGCTCAAAGAGGAAAGAATTTGAAGAAAAAGTTCAATATCTCCAGATGCTGGAAAGATATTAAAGTGAACTAAACACACTGGATTTGGCAAGAAGTTTGGAATTCTTCAAAAGCAAAATCAAATACAAAAGAAAAATTATAGAGCTTAGAAAAACTACAGTTAAGGAAGATTAGTGGTGAATTTGAAACCAGTAAAAGGTTAATGAAAAGAACAGTCAATGATATGTTTTGTATTAAATTAACACCTCATTCAGATTGTTGGGATGTCCTATTTGTTTGAAAGCCTTTGTCTGGTATTTACATCCTACTCCTGGTAAATTGGAATGACTTTGATCTGATGTCAAACTGAGTTATTGAGTTCACTGTCCTACATTTCTTTCAGTTCCTTACACTACATAGTAGTACATCCAAATAGTGACTAAAATAATGAATTGAGAGTTTTTAAAAGCTCTGAAAAATAATATGCCCACAGAAAAATGCAGCAATTGTACTATTAAAAATCTGATTCCACTTGCTAGGGTCATTTTCACTCTGCTTGTCTTCTAGTTTCCATTGATTTTTGTCAGACTGTTCTTGTTATCATTTCGTGGTGTCATCTGATATGTTCTGGGACAAGGAAAAACAAATCTTCCTTGTTTTCCTTGGTCATGGTTCTAACTTCTGTTGCCCTCTTTTGGTGAGCTATTAAGTCTTGATATTTGGAATTTGGTCAAAAGTGATTGGTGTATTGCTATCTAAAAATGTTGGTGGCAAGGCTTGAACAGTAGATGAGAAAAAATACAATAGTATAGACTGATTACTATGATTATGGTACAGGGTAAGCAGTGAACCTAAAATGATATGCATCCAAGAATTCTAAAGCAGTATTTGATAGGTCTAACGTCAGGCAAATTATTTGACTTCAATTGGCCTGTGTTTCATCTTTTAAATTATAACAATAAAGAAAAATTTGACAAATACATGAAATATACTGAACTTTTTAGATTAGTTACATTGCCATGTGTCTTTCAATATCATGTAAGAATTATTTGAGAGTGGGTGGTTTGCCTACCATTAAGATGCTGGTTAAGACATCCATGTCCTAGCTAAGAGTGACTGTGTTCCCGACCTGACTCTACTCCTGACTCCAGAATCCCGCTGTTGTAGATTCTGGGGGATGATTGGGGTGATGGTTCAAGTAACTGGGATCCTGCTACTTAAGTGGGAGACCTGGATTGAGTTATTGGCTCCTGGCTTTGGTCCCAGCTAGGGGCCATTGCATGCTTTTGGAAAGTCAACCAGCAGATGGGAGTGCTCTCTCTCTCTTTTTCTCTTAAATAAGTAAATAAAAACCAACCAAACAAAAATCATGCCACTGCTTTCTAGGTGCATTAGCAGGGAGCTGGGTTGGAAGTGGAGTAGTTGAGACATGAACCAGCTCCATATGGGATTCCTGGTCTCAGGTGGTGGCTCCATCCATTATGTCACGATGCCATTCCCTGAATATTTTGTTAAACTTTGTTTTATTTAAATAAAGGTAAATTATTATCTTTATTTGAAGAAAGAGAGTGAGCGAGCGAGAGAGAGCTCATCCACCCACTGGCTCACTCTCCAAATAGCTACAACATCCAGGACTGGGCCAAACCCAGGAGCGAGGAACTCCATCGGTGTCTCCCATGTAGATGATATGGACTCAAGTCTTTGAGCCATCATCTGCTGCACCCCAGGCACATTACCAAGGAGTTGGATCCAAAGAGTAGCCAGGGCTCAGCTGAAACTTGGAGATGGGATGTGAATGTTGTAAGTGGTAGCTTAATTCTTTGAACCACAGTGCTCATGCCTCCAGTAAGATGTTCTTTGCAGTGTTGTTTTAGTGAAAGTGTGAGGTTATCCTAGGATTCTGGTTCTGAAGAAGAACTGCAAACCCATCATGTGAATAAACCGTAACTTCTTATATTCTCTCATCTTTGCTTCTTCAGTTCCTCACAGGATACTTGTCATAATTAAGAGTTCTCAAGGGAAAAGTTTCCTAGGTATATTTAGTGTATATTAAAATTAAAAAAATGTAACAAGAGTGTTTCTGTGTCTTAATATAGTGAGTTGTGCATTTTATGTTTAATGTTATGCCATAATCTTTAGGTTCTTTAAAATTCTATCTTTTAAAAAATTGTCTATATAATCCACATAAATAAGTTTCCTTCCTGACTTTATTGGGCATCATGATAGCAATTATCCATGAGCAATAAAGATTGGAAGGCATATTTCAATTTTGAAATGTTGTCAAATAGAAATTACCCTACTGTAAGTGGTAATTTATGTACTTCTGTGATGGTGAAAATGTGTTAGTAGTAATGAAAACTAGATGCATCCAAATCCAAGAATGTTATAAATGGCTAAGCTGGCCATAGATCATTGCTACATTTATTAAAGAACTTGGTGTCTATAATGTTCAAGGCGCTGTCCTAAGCCCTGGTGCATAAAATTGAACATAAAATTTAAAAGTGTTGAATGAGAATATCTAAAGGGAAGAATGTTTTAAGAAGGATTATATTTAAGGAGAATTAAATGACATTCAAGGGGGAAAAACATACAAAAATGGAATACGAACAGTGGATATTTGAAGACAATAAGTTAAAAAAAGTCACTACTCAAATAAGATGGAACTATCATCTCTCTTTTCTTTAAGAAGATTTATTTAATTTAAGGTTGCAATTACAGAGAGAAGGAGAGAGAGATCTTCTATCTGCTGGTTCACTCCCCAAATGGCTGCAAGGCCAGGGGTATGCCAGCCTGAAAACAGGAACCGGGAGCTTCCTGTTGGTGGCCATGGGTGGCAGGAGCCCAAACACATGGACCATCTTCTGATGCTTTTCCCAAGCAGTCAGCAGGGAGCTGGTTCACAAGTGGAGCAGCTGGGACATGCCCATATGGGATGTCGGTGTTGCAGATGGCAGCTTTACTTGCTATACCACAATGCCCACCCTGAAACTATCTTCTCTTTAGAGAAAATTAACTTGCTTTATGTAAAATAGTATGCATAGTTTGTCACTGGACTCCTGGATGGTAGCCAGGATGGCTTTTGGTGAGACTAAAAGAAGTTCTTTGGGGAATTCTTACTTATATGATATTAATTAACGTTTTCCTTTCTCTATCTACTTGTTTACTTCATTTTAGTTTTTTTCCTATAGTGTTTTTGATTACAGATGACTAAAATAATGAGAAAATTCTTTAAAATAGTTGATTTCTGATATATTAGTGCAATGTAATGTTCAGGCTCTTAATCTATTGTGCAAAGGTATCTGCAACAGGTACTTTTGCTCAACCTAATGCCCAGTGTGAGACTATTTGGATGTGAGGCCAATGAGAGATAATTAATCATGAGAGAGGAGTCTTAGGATTGGGATTAGTGCCCTCATAAGAAGAGACCGGAGAGCCAGTCAGATTTCTCGGTGTCATCTATGGATACAATAAGGAATCAGCAGTTTATTTATTTTTTTAATAATGCTTTTATTTAAAGAATATAAATTTCCAAAATACAGCTTATAGATTACAATGGCTTCCCCCCCCATAACTTCCCTCCCACCCGCAACCCTCCCCTTTCCCACTCCCTCTCCCCTTGCCTTCACATCAAGATTCATTTTCAATTCTCGTTATATACAGAAGATCAGTTTAGTATATATTAAGTAAAGATTTCAACAGTTTGCCCTCACAAAGCAACACAAAGTGAAAAATACTGTTGGAGTACTAGTTATAGTATTAATTCACAATGTATAGCACATTAAGGACAGAGATCCTACATGACATATTTTTTTAAATTGATTAATTTTCTATGCAATTTCCAACTTAACACCAAGACTTTTTTTTCATTTTTAATTATCTATATACAGAAGATTGATTCAGCATATACTAAGTAAAGATTTCATCAGTTTGCACCCACACAGAAAGGAATCAGCAGTTTAAACCTGGAAGTGGGCCCTAAAAACAGCCTGACAATGCTGGCACTCTGATCTTGAATTCCAACCTCCAGAATGATGGGAAATACATTTGTGTTGTTTTATAAGCACTGTGGTAGCCCAAATTAAGAGTGCTTATTAGAGTACTGAATCATGTTGTTAACGGGCATTTTAAATGCCTGTTTTAGTACTGTTAGGTTGTGATTAGGGTGGGGGATTTTCTAATGAGAGAAAGGTCATGGGCTAGAATGCTGTGGGTAAGAGCTTGCTCATTCTGGGGTCAAAGTCTGCACTTTTAACCCTGGTGCCCCTCCTGATAATAGTGGGCCCATGTACATAAGGAATGCCAGGTGAAAGGATGTTGAGGGATCAGATTGCTGGAACCAGGCCAAAAATCAAGCTTTGCCTCTGAAAGCCTCATTGGTAACTATTCAGTCATCCTGTGTCTGCATATACTATGTGTATAAATTTATGTCTTTCAAAACAAGTGAGCAAGAGATGGTTCCATTCTAGTATTATGAGCCTAGGTTTTTTTTAACTAGTTTTTTTTTTTTTAAGATTCATGCTATTTCTCTCTCTATATCTATCTATCTATCTATCTATCTAGATATAGATATCTATATAGATATCTATATATCTATATATCTATATCTATATATCTATATATATAGATATAGATATCTATATAGATATAGATAGATAGATACACACACACACACACACATATGAGGGGCCTTCAAAAAGTTTGTAAAAAATAAAATTAAGAGAAACTGCCTACAAAACAAATTTGAAATCTATGTAATGCACATTTTTCATGAACTCTTTGAAAACCCCTCATGTTCATGGATTTAAAAATTTTTTATGCCTCAATAAACTTATTTTCAAGTCAATTTTCCATGAACTTTTTGAAGTCCCTATGAGAGAAAGAGAGAGAGAGGGAGGGAAGAAGGGAGGAAGGGAGGGAGGAAGAATACTTTTAAAGTATTATAATTCTGTACTCCACTTCCTGGTTTGGGTCTCATTTTGCTTTCTTTGAGTTCAGGTTTTTATTTTTGAAATAATTTTCTTTGATTTGGAATTCCATTTTATGCTTCATGATCTGGGACAGTGCCATAAATGTGGTAATGGCTTAACTGACTAAACTATTTAGCAAAAAATCCTGTGGTCAGCTCAGCCATTTGTAGCATCCTTATATCTTGACGTTGGCTGACTGTTCTTATTCTTGGCATATATTTATAGGACATTAGACAAATATAAATACAGATGATAAATAAATAACCACTTGAAATTTCTTATGTTCATGTTTCTCAGTTGATATCTGAGCATTCAGGAGCCTAAGCTAGAACCTTAAGAGTTAAAAGTCTTTTTCAGTGGTAATACTATTAATATTAATAAATCATTCATAATGAAATTATGACCCATATGAAATTGCCAGTACTGGTCCATTTTCACCTATAGAAGTGACGTTTTTGATGATTTAACCTAGAATGTGGGTGACAACAAAAGCTGCCTTGTGTTAATTGCTTACTGTGTGCCAGGACTATGCAAAATGCTTCTATATGTCACTGTATCCTCCAACCCAATGAGACAAGTATTGTTACTTCCCCCATGTTGTAGATAGTGGGATGGAACAGTACTCTTTTTTTTAAAAAAATTATTTATTTATTTGAAAGGCAGAGTTACAGAGAGGCAGAGGCGGGGGAGGGGGGTGTCTTCCATCCATGGGTTCACTCCCCAAATGGCCACAATTGCTGGAGCTGTGCTGATCCAAAGCCAGGAGCTTCTTCTGGGTCTCCCATGTGGTTGCAGGAGCCCAAGGATTTGGGCCTTCTTCTACTGCTTTCCCAGGCCATAACAGAGAGCTAGATGGGAAGTGGACTAGCTGGGACTAGAACAGGTGCCCATATGGGATACCGGCACTGCAGGTGGCAGCTTTACCTGCTATGCCACAGCATCAGTCCCTAGAAACAGCACTCTTAACTAATATTTAACTCCTTTGTTATTTCGCTTGAGTGTGCTGATTGAGTCCATAGAATATGTGTGGATGTCAAATTAATTGGTATATAGGTAGTTATAAGTGTTGTCTTCCTGAATTATGTCCTATATATTTAATAATATATTCTTCTGACTTTATCATCCTTATGAATCCTGTGTTATGTGACATTAATATCCCTGCTTTAGAAAAATAGTATGTATGTGTATTAAGTAACATTTACATGTGAAATTAATATGGAAAATTGTTGAAAATTGTTAAATCTAAAATACATAGTTTTTAAGAAGGCTACACCTTTTTTGAGCCAGTGTTATTAAATCTTTTTATCATCAGAGAGGAAATGCACAAAAGTGCCTAGCTTCATTTCATCTCAGGCTAATGTTTATGAACCCTCAACATCCGCCCAGTAACTGCTGTATAGTGGGGCAGGGTGCAGCCAGCGTCTATAGTATGAACAGAGATTATTATCCCTTCTAATTTTGGTTGCTTTTGCCAACCTTTGAATTTTCTAGTTGAGAGCTTGCCTTTCTGTTTCAACTTTTGGCACATGACTGCTCCTTCCGACTTAGTAGATCTACATGGATCTCATCACTTTCTGCCTAAACTTATGGCACCTGCCAAACCCTGTGCTGCAAGATGATGGTAGCTTTTCCCCTCTTGGTTGGCCTGACTGCCAGTTTTTGGCATGACTGGCAGGATTCCATATTTTAAAAAACTTGGCCCCACTGTAGGTAAAATAATAGAATTGCCTCTGAAATGAGTCAGACTACACATTTCTTATCTTGGACATTTGAATGTACTGACATTTAGATGTTCAAACTTTAATTGTTAAAAGAGCATGATAAATTACAGTTTGGGCTTTTACATGGAATTTGGCTCAGAGTATGGTTGGAGAGGAGTCTTTGTTAGATCCTAGATTAATGGTACTGTTTTTATTTTACTGTACTTTAAAAATATCCTTGGAGGCCACTAGAAAACTTGGTAAATTGAGTGTTATAAATGAATAATGTATCTTTTTATTTATTTATTTTTTTCAACAGGTAGAGTGGACAGTGAGAGAGACAGAGAGAAAGGTCTTCCTTTTGCTGTTGGTTCACCCTCCATTGGCCACCGCGGCTGGCACGCTGTGGCCGGCGCACTGCGCTGATCCGATGGCAGGAGCCAGGTTCTTCTCCTGGTCTCCCATGGGGTGCAGGGCCCAAGGACTTGGGCCATCCTCCACTGCACTCCCGGGCCACAGTAGAGAGCTGGCCTGGAAGAGGGGCAACCGGGTCAGAATCCGGTGCCCCTACTGGGACTAGAACCCGGTGTGCCGGCGCTGCAGGGCAGAGGATTAGCCTAGCGAGCCGCGGCACCGGCGAATAATGTATCTTGTAAAATAAATGAAAATAAATATATTGATAGCAACCAAAAAGTACACTTGAGTACTGTGTTATAAATAAATTTCTTCAGCAGTTTTACATATCAATTTTTATCAAATTGATAAAAATATATCAGTACATTTTACATGATTCTTCCTATCACATACAAATGAATTTTCTCCCTAATATAATCATAATTCAAAGTCTATTTAGATTTATTCTATAATTTTGTGTTTTTAAGTTCATGTGTTTAAGGTAATGTGATTTTGGAGTAGGGAGTGAAGCAGATTGTAGCAGTGTTATTTCCTTATACTACTGAGTGTGGGTTTTATCTGATTTAAAAGTACTATGCTTAAAAGAAAATATATGTTTACAACACTCATTGAAACAAGTTTATTGGATAATGGAAAGTATCTTTGGGTGGAAAACAATACTGCAAAACTTGACTTAGTTTTATCACTCCCAGGAATTTTCATTAGAGCCCTTGCACAGTTATCAGCTATAAATAGAGATCAGCTAATTTGATGAAGAGGCTGTAAGTCTACAGATAATTGAACAAATATATCATGCTTTAAAAAAACTCACATGAGTTGACAGTAATAGTGAATAGGGCAGAGGAGAGAAGAGAAGGGGGAGAAAAGGAAAGGAAAATGTAAAGGCACAATGATGGATTTGTGTGCAATTTCAATACAGGCTTACTTTACAGTCTTTCTCACCAGGAGGCCATTTTTGTTCTCAAACTCTGCTTGGCTGTTTTTCTTCCCCATTCATTTTCTTCCCCTCTTCTTCTGGTCCTTTGACCAAAGACTGATGTTGGCGAGATTGTTAAAGAAGTAATGAAATTTTGCATCTGCAAGGTTGGCTTTCAGCAGAAATCCTCCTGTTATCTTCTGAGATTCTTTTTACTGACTGTCTTTTTTTTAAAAAAATTAATGTTTAATGAGGCTTTTAAAGATAGATCACAAATACTAGATCACAAATACACTCTTTTGTTACTCTGTTTTTTCTCCCCTCTTTTAAGGTTATGCGTGCTTTGATATACAAAATGCACACTGGGCAAAGTGTCTCAGTGTGAGGGTGTAAGGGGTGTAAGATACAGGTGTGTGTGTGTGTGTATGTGTGTGTGTGTGTGTGTGTCTGTTTTAAGTTCCAAGTACAGGCATTGCAGAACTGGGGAAAATATATGTATACTCTAGTATCTACTAGCATATATATATTATATATAATTAGTATCCATTTACTTTTTTTTTTTTAAGATTTATTTGAAAGAGTTACAGAGAGAGAGAGAAAGAGAGAGAGAGAGAGAGAGAGAGAGAGAGAGAGAGAGAGAGTTTTTCCATCCGATGGTTTAGTCCCCAATTGGCCGCAACTGCTGGAACTGTGCCGATCTGAAGCCAGGAGCCAGGAGTTTCTTCTGGGTCTCCCATGCGGGTGCAGAGGCCCAAGGACTCGGGCCATCTTCTGTTGCTTTCCCAAGCCATAGCAGAGAGCTGGATTGGAAGTGGAGCAGCTGAGTCTCAAACCAGAGCCCATATGGGATGCCAGCGCTTCAGACCAGGGCGTTAATCTGCTGCACCACAGCACCGGCCCCTCCATTTACTTTTAAAGAAGACATTTTGAGAGGTGGGTCAGAAAGTATTAAAGTATGTGGCCAGCTCAGTGCCCTTCAAGGGGATAGTTACTAGATCATGTTTTTCAATAGGTCTCTGCACACTCCATCCAACTGACTTATGACTGAATCAGATTAGTGTGTATGGGTTAGGGAGTTATTGCTTCTTGCTGCTACACAACTATGATGTGCACGCCTCTCTACAAGTAGCAGATTTGAAGCTACTTTACTTATACATATGTGTGTTCCATGCCTTGCTTGACCATATTTGCTAAACCCTGAGTCAAGACACATGATGGAAGTAAGAATATGTTAATGGGGACAGTGAGACAGTATTTAGAGTGGGGGCTATCTTCTGGAATTCACATAATTAGCATGCATTTAACAAGTCCTCACTGATAGCCTACTGTTTGCCAGGCATTGTTATTTTGGATATCAGGGATGCATTAGTAATGAAATATGGAAAATTCCTTATTTTCTGGAGGGTAGGAATAAACAATACAGAGATAATAAGTATAAGGTAGGGTAGGATAGATAGTAGGATAGAAAGATAGATAAGGAGAAAGCAAAGCATAAAAAGGGGAAGCAAATGTTTCTGGGGTGGGAAGAGATTGCAGTTTTGGGTAGGAACTGAGGCATATTCCTTTGTGTGTCCCATGGTTATGGTGCCACTGACATCCTGACCCAGCTACAACTCTGGAGTTCCCTGCATTGTTTCCTTAGACTCCATAACTTGCTCAGATTTAAAGAAAAGAGAACTTTTCAGCATAGATAGATAGATAGATAGATAGATAGATAGAATCACTGAAAACTAAGGCAGACCAAAGCATCCCAAAAGCTTTTATTTACTGTAGGTTCCCAAGCCAGCTTAAACAGCTAAATCTCAAATATCTGGATATCCTGAGAAAGATACATAATTCAAAAGCAAAACAAAGCAGAACTCCTAATTTAAACATGTGAGCCTGGATCTCTGCACCTCCGGGAGGATTGTCTTTTTTCGTTTAGTTAAGGAGAGCAGTGATTAGAAAGAAGCAGCAGTTCCAGGGCAGGGAAATCACATAGCAAAACCCAGGATGCATTATTGGCCCAGGGAAGGGCAAGCAGTGGAAGAGTCCTCAGTGGCCCAGAACATGCCCTGTTCTTGTGCCTGTGTGGTTTCCCCTGCCTGTTATGGGGTTTCCTTGATCTGCAGTGCCCTCCCTCCTTGTTTATCAGACCTCCCCTTCTCTCCTGGAGGATAGGAACTGAGCTTTTCATGTTTGTTTCTGTGCTATGTGGCATGACAAACTGCCCAATAAGTGTGTAATGTTGAATCAAGTGAATAGGATGAAAGAGAGGTGCACAGTTGGCCTCCCTCCTTCATTTGTCCACAGCTCTTGGAAGTCGCATTTCCAGGGTTGGTGCCATCTCTGACTTGATTTAATCTCTCCTTTCTTTCACATCCCTCTGATTCAAACAGAGCAAAACTCTGGCTCGGGAGGCTGCCAGATGACTCGCTGAACTACCGGAGAGAGGGAGACATTTTTGCTTTCACGTTTCTGCGTGGATATCAGACACAGTTGACTCTTCTTCTGGCTACCTTTTAAGAATGGCTGATTGTCCCTTATGGCGGCCTTCTGTTTCCTTCCTGCCTCACTAACTCCCTTCTCCTCCTGCAGCAGATAGGCTGGAGCAGGATTTCATTTGTATCCTGTCAGCTCTTCTTGTCAGCTAGCAAAGATGGGGTTAAGCCTTTAGAGGGGTTTGGGAGGTAGAGTTATTACGGGAACAGCCGCTTTGGTTAACTGGACATCGGGGGTAGGGTGGGAGGTAAGGTGAGGGATGAATACACAGATCCTTTCTGGTTCATTAAAGAGAGCAGAAGTCTTCAGCTTTGGTGCCATTGGCTTGCTTTTCCTGGCCTGTTCTCTAACACATTAGAACACATTAGAGTGTCCTTCACACACACTGCACTCAGCCTCCTGCAAAGGTACAGCCTGGCAGCTGCTTCTCAGCCTTGGGAAACTCAAGTGGATCTGCCTTTCACATACAGGGCTGAAATCCTTTAGAGAACAAGAAGAAATCCCCAAATATTGGCATGGTGAATCATAACTTTGTGAGCTGACTTTGTTTTCTACTTAGACATTGCTTTGTATACAGTGGTTTTTAGTTTAGTTTAAAGCAAAAATCTAAGGATTTTCTGTTGTTGCTTATCTTTTGTCATTATCTTTGTGGTCGTCATCATTTCTGCTGTTATTGAATACCAGCTCTGATCCAGCCATGGTCCTTGTGCTTTCCATGGATTAGCTCATTTAATCCTCTATAACCTTACCAAGAAAGACCTAGCCATGAACTTTTAGCCAGAGTGTAGAACTAAATTAGAAAGCACAGCCATATACATTTTCATAGTGGAGGCATCAGCTCTGAGGTAGTGTTAAGCCATGAAGGGAAGTCATTTGTAAGCTGGAGTGTTTTACATTATTTTCATCTCAGCTTGAAAGATTTGTGTATAGTTTTCTAAATGAGACAGAGAAGTCTGGATTTACACAGAAGATAAATACGTCAAATCATAATTATACTTTGTTGCTCTAAAAGTGAAACTCTAAGGATTTTCTATTTATTGGTGAATTTTATGGTCTCAAAATCCATGTTGATAGCAGGTCTGATTCTGTCCCCTGGTTATAGTTGCACATAGTATAGTGGGTAAAATGAAGGCCTTCTGAATTATACTCAAGGCCTTTTAAAAAAACTGATGAATCTTAGGGCCAATTCTGTGGCACAGAGGGTAAAACTGCCATCTGCAGTGCCAGGCATCCCATATGGGTGCCCATTCATGTCCCAGCTGCTCCACTTCAGATCCAGCTCTCTGCTATGCCCTGGGAAAGCAGTAGAAGATGGCCCAAGTCCTTAGGCCCCTGTTACCCACATGGGAGACCTGGAAGAAGCCCCTAGCTCCTGGCTTTGGAGCCGTACAGCTCCGGCTGTTGCAGCCAACTGGAGAGTGAACAGTGGATAGAAGACCTCTCTCTCTCTCTGCCTCTCCTTCTCTCTGTGTGACTCTGACTTTCAAATATAAATAAATACATCTTTTAAAAAAACCATGGTGAATCTTAATATATTTTCTTGTACAATTTCAGTACTAGTTTAAGTCCTTTAAAAATAGACTTAAGTTTGCTGTTTGTAAGCATGCATAAGATTACAGCAGTAGATTTAAGAGTATTTAAGAACTATTTAAAGAAGCTTTTTAATTGCCCACTTTAGCATAGATTGCAAATGAACAAACATTTTCTGAATTCCTATTCTAAACCAGGAATGGTGTTAGATGTTGAGGATGAAATTCAGTTAACAGCACCAATAGAAGCATGCACCTACCTTGGACAGCACCCAGAGAGCTTAATGTTGAACACACTGTAATGCTCTTGTTTAAACATGTTTCATATATGTTGCCAGGGAGAACCCAGGTTTTTCATTAGTGGTCACATGATTAAAAATAAACTTATGTGTTAAGATCAGTGATGAATTGAGGGCAAGGGGGTATTAAGTATGGTTTGAATACGAGTTGTTGATAATAGAGGCTTTGTCCATAGATATTTTCCCTTTATCAGTAATCCTTCATAATGCCCCAGTATCATGATGTAATTTGAGTGGAATTAAGTTTAAACAGCTCAGAATTATATAGTTAAGATGTTTTGTTTTAAATATTATTTCAAGTTATCCCAGGCCAGCTAAGATGACGCCTGCTACACAAAGCTGGCACAAAATGGAAAAGAGACAAGTGGGGAGGTTTCTCTGCATCTCTGCATTGCTGGTTCATTAGAACTAATTATGTGTCTTCTCCCTCCCCCCCCCCCCCCCGCCAGCATTTGTTAGGCACCTTTTAAGGTCAGATTAGCTGTTTGTGGATGTTCAGGATCTGTGTGAAGCGATAAGCTGAGATATAAAAAGTCTTGTGCCCTTAAAGTCTCTCAGTTTTGGTTTTCATCATAGTGAAATAGATGTGACAGTACTTAGCTTGCTGTTAACATTAAATCCAAAGCACCTAGCAAAATGCCTGACATGTTCCAGACATTTTTGGCTGTTTGTTCTCAATCTCTAGTGATTCCCAGGTGGGAAATGATGCCAGAGCAGGGAAGCTGTATTGTTCGACAAGTTATATTTATGTAGCTAGGTTTCAATTGCTGCTTGGGATATAGTATTTTCAAGGTAAATTCTTTCTTTCTTTCTCTCTTTTTGTTTATTTTGGTCTTCTTCTTTTGAAATTTAGCTCTCGCATATAAGGGAAAACATACAGTATATGAGTGAAATGGTCAGTTTACCATTCAATTATTGTTTGTAGCAATTGTCTATATTCCTACTAAACTAGGGTCTTTTTGCTTTTTACTTTCCAAACTCTTATTTGATGAAATGTTAAGCCATTTTACTTAAATGTAAATTTAAAACATATTATCTCAAAAACTAAAAGAAAGGGAGAGGGAGGGAGGATGAGAATATCATTATATCTTAGAATTGTATATATGAAATATATTGAATCTGTTAAAAACTAGTTAAAAATTAAAATAAAAAATTAATTAGCGGTAAATTCAATATACAGTAACTTCTAGTGTGGTAAAATGTTTTACTCTTGAAATATGTACACTGCTATGTATTATCCTGGATGTGTTTGGGACTCTGCCTGATGATATAAGGAAGTCAGGCCTCCCAAGGCTTCTCAGAGATGTCATTGACCTGGAGTTCAGAGAGACAAGATGGAAAGGATAGTGTGAAAGGCTTTCCAGGCAGAAGAAGCAGTCTGAGGTGAGGCATGGAGCTGAGAAGGGACTAGGTATATTCTTACAATATGGGGAATCCGGTGTGGTTCGATTGTAAAATATTTTGGATTGTACAGGTAAGACTGGAAAAGTAGCTCAAAGTCTATCTTGGTCTTAATTTTTGGAGTTTTAAAACCAATGCACTTTAAAACTTATTTTGAAATGATTATAGCTTCACAGAAAGTTGCAGAAATAGTGCAAAGTCCTGAACTCTTCACTCAGCTTCCCCTAATGACTTCCTGAATATCCCTAATAAAATCAAGAAGCTAGAATTTTCATGTGTGCGTTCCACTAAGGAACTCCCTTGCATTCTATTTGTAGTCATATCTCTTCCCATCTTCTGGCCACCACTGATCTTTTCTCCATCTTTAGAATTTTGTCATTTCCAGGGTGTTATTGATAGAATCTCTCAATGTATAACTTAGAGATTGGCATTTTTCATCAGACTTAATGCCCTTGAGATCAATCCAAGATTTTTCATGCATTGGTTTTTGTTTGGTTTTATTTCTGAGTATTGTTCTATTGTAGGTTATTGTGAATAATGCTATCGCAGGCTTTCAGGTACAGCTTTCTCTGTGAACATAGGTTTTCATTTCTCTGGGATAAATGTCTAGAAGTACAATAGTTAAATCATAAGGTAAGCATGTGTTTACTTTTATTGCTAAACTCTTCCAGAGTGGAGTTTTGAGTGTTTGGGAAGAATCCCAAATCCACAATGTGCAGCTCTTTTTTTTTATTTAATTAATGTAAATTTACAAAGTGCAACTTTTGTATTGTTGTGGCTTTCCCCCTCCCCCCAACCTCCCTCCCTCCCGCGGGCCTCACTTTTCCCACTCCCTCTCCCATCCCGCCCTTCATCGAGTTTCATTTTCAATTACCTTCATATACAGAAGATCAACTTAGTATATACTAAGCAAGGATTGCAACAGGCTGCACTCACACAACTGCACAAGGTATAGGGTATTGTTCGACTAGTAGTGTTGTCTTTAAGTTTCATAGTAAAACATATTAAGGACAGAGATCCTACGTGGGGAGCATGTACCCAGTGACTCCCGTTGTTGATTTGACAATTGACACTCTTATTTATGATGTCAGCAATCACCCGAGGCTCTTGCCATTAGCTTTCTAGGCTATGGAAGCCCCTTGAGTTCACCAACTCTGAACTTGTTTAGTCAAGGCCATGTCACAATGGAGGTTCCTTCCTCCCTTCAGAGAAAGGCACCTCCCTCCTTGATGGCCTGTTCCTTCCGCTGGGGTCTTGTGCACCAGGATCTTTCATTTAGGTTGTTTTTGCCAACGTGTCATGGCTTTCCATGCCTGTGAGACTCTCATGGGTCTTTTAGCCAGATTCGAATGTCCCAAGGGTTGATTCTGAGGCAGGAGTGCTGTTTGGGGTGTTTGCCATTCTATGAGTCTGCTGTGTGTCCTGCTTCCCCCGCAGGATCATTCTCTCCCTTTTAATTTTATCCTTCATTATTTGCCTACACTGCTCTTATTTGTGAAATCTCTCCGACACTTACCCTATCTTTTTGATTGGTTATGTACTTATACTTATCACTTTACCAAGTGCACTGGCATTGGTACATGCCTCCTTGATAAGACTGAGTTGGAATTCCCTGGCACATTTCTAGCTCTACCATTGGAGGTAAGTCCGAGTGAGCATGTGCCAACCTATATATCTCCTCCCTCTCTTATTCCCACTCCTATATTTAACATAGATCACTATTCTGTTAATTTTAAATGCCTTAGAATGATTGTGTATTGATTACAGAGTTCAACCAGTGGTATTAAGTAGAATAAACAGAGCAACAACAACAACAACAACAACAAATACTAAAAGGAATAAAATAGTAAGTTGTTCCTCAACAGTCTAGACAAGGGCTGATCATGTCATTGTCTCTCCTAGTATCCATTTCACTTCAACGGGTTTCCTTTTAGATGCTTGTTTAGTTGCCATCGATCAGGGAGAATATATGATATTTGTCCCTTTGGGACTGGCTTATTTCACTCAGCATGATATTTTCCAGGTTCCTCCATTTTGTTGCAAATGACTGGATTTCATTGCTTTTTTACTGCTGTATAGTGTTCCATAGAGCACATATCCCATAATTTCTTTATCCAGTCATCCGTTGATGGACATTTAGGTTGATTTCATGTCTTAGCTATTGTGAATTGAGGTGCAGCTCTTTATACTTTGTTTCAGACATCAGTTTGAGTCCTGTTCTGAGAGCTCAGGGTACAGTGGTCAGTCCCTTCGTCTGTGAGCAAGCACGGCATCCAACACCTTGGTTTTTAGTATTCTCTGTAGTGACTCTTGGTTGTAGTTTTTTTTTTATTTTTAATTTTTATTTTTTATTTATTTATTTATTTATTTATTTATTTTTTTTTGACAGGCAGAGTGGACAGTGAGAGAGAGAGACAGAGAGAAAGGTCTTCCTTTTGCCGTTGGTTCACCCTCCAATGGCCGCTGCGGCTGGTGCATTGCACTGATCTGATGGCAGGAGCCAGATGCTTCTCCTGGTCTCCCATGGGGTGCAGGGCCCAAGTACTTGGGCCATCCTCCACTGCACTCCCGGGCCACAGCAGAGAGCTGGCCTGGAAGAGGGGCAACCGGGACAGAATCCGGTGCCCCGACCGGGACTAGAACCTGGTGTGCTGGTGCCGCAGGTGGAGGATTAGCCTATTGAGCCATGGCGCCGGCCTGGTTGTAGTTTTTAAGGGCCAGTCATGGAGATTGGTATGGTCAAAGAAGCACATATCAAAAGCCCAATACTTTTCAGAATAACTCATATTTTCTACTTGTATTTCAAAAATAGCATGAAGGACATATATAGCCACATTAATATTTCACAATTCCTCTCTTTGCTCACTGCTTAACCACGATCAGACTCACGGCTTTTTTATTCCCCTTCTCCATCATCCAGCCATTTTATTTCTCCTAGTCCATTGTGCTCTATTACCCGCTGAACTCTTATAGTGTCGCATTTCCCTTCACCATAATTTCCTCCCAAGAATTTCTTACCTATTTTGCTTCTTTTGTCTGTAGATTATATCCCCATCTCTAGTTGCACCTCTTAGCAGGTTGGCAGGTACTTGCAGTAGTAGGCATCACAGAAGCCAGTTTAGCAGATTATTATGAATGTGAATATATGTTTATTTGAGTAAAGAATATGATCAAGAATTGTATAATCTCTTTCCCAAAGCATTTTAAGTTACTTACTTATTTGAAAGTTATTTATTTAATTTTTATTTATTTGAAAAAAGCATTAAAGTTATTTATTTATTTATTTATCTGAAAATGTAACAGATAACAACAGAGCTTGGTTGAAAGAGAGAGACAGACAGAGACTGACTCACCATCAAGTGCCCACACTGCCGAGGCCTGGACAGGCAGTAGCTGGGAGCCAAGAACTGTATCCCAAGCAATGTCTTAACCGCTGCACTAGTGCTTGTGCCTAAAAACGCTTTTTTTGGAGTCAAGTTCTTTCTTCTAAACTTTCATCTGTCCTTACTCTAAATCACAGCAACACTGTACAGAGGATGTCTGTGGAAGAAAACCTGAACTTGTTTTTTTTGAATGCATTCCTTGATTTATTACTATTTTCTGTTCTGGCCAGAAATTGATTTGTCCGTCTTTTCTAGGGCAGCTGCCCTTGCAGCTGCCACTTGAGGACTCAAAAATCTCTCTAGGTGTCCTATTAGTTAGAAATACATGATTGACTCTAACTCTGGTAGGAAATCTGTGCTCATAAGCACTCATCCTAAGGAAACAAAGCTGTGAAGCTTTCCAGATACATTTTTGAGAAATAGGAAGCTGCTTTTGAATTTATACTTCTCTCTGGAAAGAAGCAAAGAGAGACACAGCTCAGCTACTTGAGTGGGGCATTGGCTGTGGGAAAAGGGAGACTCTGGAGTCTTCTGTTCTAGTACTTTTATATTCTAAATGTATGTCTTTGAGCAAGTTATTTTACCTGGTTTTCATCATCTGTATAATGAAGGGCCTGAGTTGAGTTTTTTCAAACTCTAAAATTTTGCCCACAGATATAGAATATCTAAATCTTTTTTTTTTTTTTTTTTTGACAGGCAGAGTGGACAGTGAGAGAGAGAGAGACAGAAAGGTCTTCCTTTTGCCGTTGGTTCACCCTCCAATGGCTGCCGCGGACGGCGCGCTGCGGCCGGCGCACCGCGCTCCTCGATGGCAGGAGCCAGGAGCCAGGTGCTTTTCCTGGTCTCCCATGGGGTGCAGGGCCCAAGCACCTGGGCCATCCTCCACTGCACTCCTGGGCCACAGCAGAGGGCTGGCCTGGAAGAGGGGCAACCGGGACAGAATCCGGCGCCCCGACCGGGACTAGAACCCGGTGTGCCGGCGCCGCAAGGCGGAGGATTAGCCTGTTGAGCCACGGCGCCGGCCAGAATATCTAAATCTTAAAATCACATGATTACTTATGGCAGAGCCAGTGCTTACACTCCAGTATGTTCCCCCTCCTCTCCGATCTGGATCCCTGTGGCACCTGTCTAGCTAGTTGATGAGCTGAGTGGAGGATGGACACCTTCTGTGCTTTCTGAACACCTCATTCATCTTTTAGTCACCCAAAGGCATTTGGATATTATCATGTATATTTGATGCATTTTTGGGTTCCTTAAACTGGCCTTTTTGACCTGTCAGGGAAATTTTTCCAATCTCATGTGATAAGAATTGTGTAAGCCCTAAATAATGTTCTCTACAATCCAAGTGCAAATTGGCATTCTACTTCTTTTCATAAAGGTACATTAACTCCATTAGAGAAAAAAAGACACAAATTTTATTTCATCTAAAAAAATCAGTTATTTTCCAATGAAAAACAGTATTTTCCACATAAAATTATTTGTTTCACCTTGACATTTTTTCTCTCTGAGCACCACTTCTACTGTTCTTTCTTTAGTATATTTTTTAAAAATTGACTTACTATATTTGACTTAACTACATTTAGAAATGTAGTAATTGTGAACTCATAGGTATATTTATTTCATTACATTGTTTTAAATTGTTTAAAGTAATTATGTATATAAAAAAGCATCTTCATGCCATCTAAAACCGCATGTTTATGGATTATGCTTTGGAAAACCTTACTTAAGACCAACAGGACCTATTGGTTGAATCGCTAGAGATGGGTGGAATAAAAAAGATAAGCAAAAATGTGCTGTCATAAGGTTATAAGTTATATATGTGATAAATGAGAACGTAAGCATGAGTTTTTAAAAGCAAATAAATGAGTTCCCTTGACTTTTGGAATCTGCTAATGTCAAGGTAAAGTTGTGCATGTAAAGAAAGAAGTCAACAAAATGACATTCCATTCTGTAGTTTAAAACACTTCCCCCTCCCTCCTTTTTTGGTGACTCTTGCATCATTGAATAGCACTTGGATCATAACATCATATAGATGTAAATGCTATGCTGTATATCTTGTCAAGAAGGCTAGTCATATGTCAGGAAAAGAAATGCTTGTCCTTGTTGCAGGAAGGTAAAACAGTCAGAAGCAAACGAGATCAGATTCAGATTGCTAAGCCAAGGGCAGGGCTCTTGGAGGCTAGAAAATGTAACAGATAACAATAGAGGTTGGTTGAAAGGAATAAGGCTGGCTTCACAGGCATATGACCTGTGTCTTTGAACAGGTGTTCCTGTACTTAGAAGGGCCCTGTACTTGGTTTAATATTCTGATGTCACTGTCTTAAAATTCTTAGTAGTTTTTGAACAAAGGACCCTGGTATTTTGACTTTGCACCTGCCCCTGCAAATGTGGCCAGCCCTTGGTGTGTGATAGGGGGATTCTTATGGAAAGCTTCATGATGTAGGTTCAAGGGGTAGTACCTGAAGAGTGAGAACTAGACAGTGAGTTGCCTGAAGCAGAAGATGTCAATTACTGGCTGGCGGTATCTCTTCTGATTGACGTTAGTTCATAGATAAGGGATCCAGCATTGGACTCCAGGATTCCTTTTGTCTTAAACTCCTAGGCCAGCTGGCTTCCTGTCTGCTTTTCTTCCATGATTATAGGGTGGTAGAGGAAATGGCAAATTATACAAAGAAGATTTCAGCAATGCAATGGACTGGCCCCTAAGAACTTGAAAAAAATTATGTGGTAAGATTATTTTCATTGAGTTAAATTGTCATATCAACCCACAGTGGATCAAGTAGGGAGCAGCATGTAAACACCCACCAAGGGTGGATATAAGACAACAGGAAGTGGTGGGCAATAGGAATGGTAGTGGGTACAAGAGGAAGCATGGCCTATTTAAAGGAAAAGCTGATTTCAGCCTTAGATAGTTATTGGCAAATTATGCTCAGCCATGTTATTGTCTAGTGTGATTAAAAGCATTCCAGGTTTATATGGAGTATCTGGAGATCCAGATTTTTTGACTGTGACATTTTCTAACTAAAAGAAAAGCTATGTGGACTAACTTAAACATGTCTAAGTTCATTTCAGTCCTTTAGCAGACTTAAAGGGAAAGTTATTTCTAAAGGTAAACATGCAAAGTGACCATTTAAAGTATTGTTTTACAGTAGGCCACCATAACAATGCGAGGCATCACTAGTAAGGGGGTGGAGTTAGGTAAGAGTTGCCAAAAGACGTTGAAGGTTATGATATAGATGGATCACCAAAGTTTCCTTTATTGGAGGAGCTTTGAGAATAAAGGGAGGGTTAATTTTTGAGGATTATTTCAGGTATGTTTTGCATAGCAAACTCACTGCTTTTACTTAGATTATGTGACCTAGACTGTAAGACATAGCCAAAGTTTCTAACACATTTTTCCCACAGATTGAGATTCGTCTCTTGGAATGGGTGGGAAGAGCTTTAGTGCTGCTAAGATTACAGGGCAGTAAAAGCTTCTCAAACCCTTAGGCCAATTTTCTTGCCCACTACTTTTATGGTTTATTGTTAATGCAAGGTCCTCAGTATCATGTGATGGACATACCAGGATTTCTTAGTCGGATACCGTTAAATATGCAATTCATCTGTTACCACCACTACCACCACCACTGTGTGCTCACCTTCTGAATGTGATTAGAATTTCCAAGTGGAAATGTCCATTTAAAAGTTCTGCAAGTTAGTATATAAGTATTAATCTGACTACTGATTACTAATTTTAACTTAATTAATTGACATTCTGGTTTGTATAGTAGTCTAGTGACTGTGCTTACTGTGAATCTGCCAGGGAAGTTGGTATACTGACAGTCTGTTTTGAACTTAGGTAGCTCAGTATCAGATCCTAAATTATGGCAAGCTCATCAAAGTGGTGATTTTCACTGTGAGCAGCCCTAGGTGATGTCAAAAATATACACCAAATGTATGCATCTTTCTTATTTGAATTTCTTTAGTAATAGAAATGAGGCATATAGTCTATAAATATAGTGGGGTAGAGCAGGAAAGCCCCAGGGAAATGTTAATAGGATTTCAGATAAGCTTGTGGAGTTCTGGCTTGAGTGAAGATAAACTAATTTCTTTTTAAGAAGATGTTATCAAACCATTTAATGTTCTAATGAGTGATCCAGGAGGGACACATGTTAAATAGTATTTCTCAACTTCATTTGCTAATGGTAACTTTAAAATGTTTCCTTGGCAATGCTTTTGGAAAACACCAGGAAATATTTGCAAAGCATGGTCTTAAGAATGCAATGAAATGTATTTTTGGAATTCTCCTGGGGCAGGGATCTGTGTCTAGTCAGTTTGGGGAAATTGTTGTTGAATCCCAGTTTGCAGTGGGTTCCATAAGACCTACCTTAGTGTTCTGGAATCCACAAGAAGCTCTGACATGACCATTTGCTCACTGGATATCTGTTAGAGTTCTCTTGGAGAGATAGACCAATAGGAGCTAGCTAGCTAGATGGATAGGTGAAAGGGGGTTTATTAGGGGAACTCTCCGCCCAAGTCCACTTAGACTGGGTAAAACTCCTTCCTTTAGCTCTGTTAAGAATTGGATCTCTTGGGGCCAGTGCTGTGGTGTAGCAGGTTAAGCCGCCATCTGCAGTGCCGGCATCCCATATGGGCACTGGTTCTAGTCCCAGCTGCTCCACCTCTGATACAGCTCTCTGCTATGGCCTGGGAAAGCAGTAGAAGATGGCCCAAGTCCTTGTGCCCTTGCACTGTGTGGGAGATCCAGAGGAAGTTCTTGGCTCCTGGCTTTGGATTGGTGCAGCTCCGGCCATTGCGGCCAATTGGGGAGTGAACCAGCAGATAGAAGATGTCTCTTTCTCTCTCTGTCTCTCCTTCTCTCTCTGTGTAACTCTGACTTTCAAATAAAAAAATGAATCTTTTTTAAAAAAAAAAAGAATTAGATCTCTTCCCTGGAAGCCCCTTAATGCTTAGCCCATTTGAAATTCTCTAGGGAAGGCCTCTTTTTTTTTTACATTTTAAGATTTATTTATTTATTTGAAAGTCAGAGGTACACAGAGAGGAGAGACAGAGAAAGAGAGGTCTTCCATACACTGGTTCACTCCCCCATTGGCCGTAATGGCTGGAACTGTGCTGATCCAAAGCCAGGAGCTAAGAGCTTCCTCTGGTTCTCCCATGTGGGTACAGGGGCCCAAGGACTTGGGCCATCTTTCTTTCTTTCTTTCTTTCTTTCTTTCTTTCTTTCTTTCTTTCTTTCTTTCTTTCTTTCTTTCTTTCTTTCTTTCTTTCCTTTTTTAGTTTTCATTTAAAGAATGCAGTTTTTTCATAGAGACAACTTTAGAAATATAGTAGTTCTTTCTCCCTTACTCCTCTCCCCCACCCCATCTCCCATCCCACCTGCCTCTCCCTCTCCCATCTCCTTCTTGGTTATGGTTCATTTTTAGTATGACTTTATATACAGAAGACCAACTCCATGCTAAGCATAGACTTTAACCATTTGCACCCATGCCAAAACATAACATATAGAGTACAGTTTGGGGAAAAAATTTGCAGTCGATTCTCATATTGCAATCCATTAGGGACAGAGGTCTGACATGCGGAGCAAGTGCACAGTGACTACTGTTGTTCCTCTAGTAATTAACACTTTTTGTTATGATGTCAGTGACCATCTGAGGCTCTTGCCATGGGCTGCCAAGGCTGTGGAAGCCTTTTGTGACCATAGACTCCATCGGTATTTGGACACTTCATAAACAAAATAGGTGTTCTCCCTTCAGAGAAGAGTGTCTCCTTCTTCGATGGCCCTTTGTTTCCTCTGAGGTCTCACAGAGATCCTTCGTGTAGGATATTTTTTGTCACAGAGTCTTGGCTTTCCATGTTGGGCCATCTTCTACTGCTTTCCCAGGCCACAGCAGAGAGCTGGATTCGAAGTGGGGCAGCTGGGACACAAATCGGTTCCCATATGGGATGCTGGCACTGCAGGCTGTGGCTTTACATGCTACACTGCTGCACCGGCCCCAGAAGGCCTCTTCTTTCACCTATCTCCCCTCCCCTACAGAATTCTGAAGCTATTCCACCTCCTCTTACTTTCACTCTTACTGAAATGCTCTCTCACTTATGGACCTTTTGCAGACACACACCTACCTGAACCGCACTCTGTACCTCCTGATTATACTCCTAACTTTCCACCTGGCGACTGGGTATATCTAAAACAAAATGAGGCTGCTCTAAAACCAAAGTGGAGTGGGCCCTACCAGGTGATATTGACAACACCACCACTGCCAAACTCAAAGGGAACCCCACTTGGGTACATTTTACTTCATTAAAACTAGTAACATCTCTTTCATATAAGTAAGTCTACCCCCACAGGTCCCACCTCTCTCAGGTTGACAGGCTAAGGAGATGTATTCACAAGGTAATCTGCCTCATTAGGCCATCTTTTCAGCCTTGGGCAGTTTCTGTAGTATCTCCTTTTGCCCTCATAATCATAGTGCTCCTGTTTCTACCACATATAGTTAATTAACTTATCCCAAAGGTTCTTGCAGGAACGAATAACTGCTATATCTCAAGCCATCACACAGGAGCATTACAAGACTGTTCTTGTTCTTCAGTCAATCTAATCTTGAGTTTAGTCCCCTGCTCAAGTCCTGGCTTTATGTCTACACTGGCTCCATGTCTACACCCCATATCAGTAGGAAGTAGCCAGAGAGAAATTAGTACCCCTTCTCTTTATCTATACTCAGAGTTAGGATTGATGGAACAAAGACATAAGCCTCAGCCAATCTCAATCATTGCCCAGAAGATAGATAAACATTGGAATTTATTCCTTGCTCTTGAGTGTCAATTGGGTCTCACACCCTACTGCCTTCATACCCACCCTGTATTCTTTTCCAGGTTCCCAAGGTCCTGCCAGCTCCAGGAATCCCCCTCTGCCTGTTGCCCTCACCCCACCCCCATACCTAGTCCTCCTAAAATATAAAAAGACCAGGCCCCCCCAGCCTTCTGCCAGATGTTCTATCATGTATATACCAGCAGTTGGTCACCCACTTTTATAAATTTATTTTCTTTGAAAAATTCAGCCTGGCTGTAAATTCAAATACTGCCTTCTCTCTATTCTGTGCCTCTTTTCCTAATAATTATGGAGCCAAGAAGATAGCCATCTGCAACTTGGAGAGACAGGGAAGCCAGTAGTGTGACTCAGTCAGTCTAAAGACCTGGGAACCAAGGAGTCCAGTGGTGTAGCTCTATGGAGAAGTGGTCTTACTAACAGCCATGTCAGATTCTGCCTTATTCTGACAGGTAGGACTCAGGGAGCAAAGTGGTTAACTCTCAACAGAAAATGTTTTCAGGGGATCAAAGATCAGATTATAGAGTAATATGTCATTTTCTTTGATTTTAGAATAAGGAAAATGAATGTGGAACTGAATTTGCAAATAGGAAATGGTGTTTGCCAAGACAACTCAATTGTGTAGTCTCTGTATAATGACAGCATTGAAAAGAAAATTGATTAGTATTTTTAAAACAGCAGGAAAATTATTTCTGCCCAAACATTGATTATTCTTTGAATGGGATTTCTTATAATCCTTTTCTTCCATAGACTACAGGGAGCAGCACAGTCATATGTTATGCAGAATCAAGCAGAGAAACCCACTTGCCACAATTAAACTTAATGCTGCTTTTTTCAGCATGTACAAATAGCTTTGCCTTCAGTAGTTAAACTTTCCTGGCTTGATATAACATAAGGACTTCTTTTGTTTCATTTTGATTAAAGAGACTAAAGAGACTATAGTCTTACATGAACTGTGGAAGAAATGAAATTTTCTTATGTATTGCTTCTTTTGGCTTATAATAGCAATTTGTTTAGTGTCCTTGCATGAGCACTTTAAAATCCTATTTCCTGAAGATCAGGTAACATTAATTTGATCTGGTTACAGTGACAAAGAAGATTGAGGTCTTTGCCTTCAGGGAACTTATCTGTGTAAGGAGTTAAGACGTGCCAATAAGATAAAGAAATATTATGGACCCAAAAAGAGTGGTTTAGGATATTCCATATTAGAGGGAGAGAGACTCTTTGTGCAACCTAAGGCTGTTGGGGTTGACTCATGAAAGAGCTGGTGTGAGTGAGGTGGAATCTAAATTCCTATTCCAGGTCCTTGCCTTTTACCTAGAGAAACAGCCTAAGTACAGGCACAAATATAGTGCACAAAGTGATAAAGTTTATTTAAAATGTGAGGAACACACACACACACACACACACATACACACATACAACAGAGGTAGTGGGGAGAAGCCCTCTCAGTTGTCAGCCTCTTGTGAGGTTGGAAAAGGGAGTGGTTACATGGCACCTCCCCTGGTCCCAGGTGAGAGGAGAAACATCCTGGGAAAGGAGGTATTTGACTAACAGGTAGGTAGATAGGGTTACATAGATCAGGGCAGGTATGGCCTTCGTCTAGCTCTCTGCCTTGTCCCGATATTACTGGGGCTTGAGCTGGTCCTTAGAAATGGGAAAGATTGAGCCAGGTAAAGGAGGGTAGCTGTTGGCTTTATCACAGGTGGCTAGGTCAGAATGTGCTTGCTCTTTCAACAGTGCAGAAATCTGGCCGTAACAGAGCACTCAGGAGAGAGAGAGGGGGAGAAAGAGAGAAATTTGATTCAAATTGGATAGAGCTTTTAATGCCAGGTAAAATAATTTGGACACATTTTGTACAAAATGGGTGAATAGTAAGGGTTCTTGGCCAGTGAACAAGTGGAAACTTTAAGAAATGGCTTTGCAGTGTATAGCTCTGAACTCAAGTGCCTTATGATGGAAGACAAGGGCGAAAAGAATGGTATGCAAACTCCATCATCACTTCTGATGAAGATGTAGGTAGAATTAGTTGCTTACTTTTCATTCTTCCCTTAATTTCTCCTTTTCTCTTTTAAGTCTTGTAGAAAGCCTTGTTTTTAAAGCCTTAAACTGTATTAATTCAAATTTGACCTTCCTTACTGTGTGATAGTTTGAATACCCAAAGCTATTTTCAGTTGTTCCAGATTGTTAGAAGAGTTTGATGTCCAAGTGCCAACTGGAAGGGCTAAACCTGGCCTGTGGAGGATTGTTTTTAAAATCTGATTCTAAATTAAGCACTTTGGGACAGAAAGATGAGATGTGGCCTAGTTCTAACTCACCATTTAGCTAAAAGTATATGTGTTTTGCTTCTCTGCCTAAATATTTATCTGGCTCTTTCAGACCTGAAAGACATATAACTCAGAGCCAAGAATATTTAGATTCTCCTTCATGTCTTAATTTTTTTCCTCATGGTGGTTTTTGGCTTCTACTCCATGCACTTAAAAAGTTATAAAGGAATTTTTCTGCCTGTGCTGTGGCATAGGGGTAAAGCCACTGCCTGCAATGCTGGCTTCCCTTATGGATGCCAGTTCATATCTGGCTGCTCCACTTCTGATCCGGCTTCCTGCTAATGGCCTGGGAAAAGCAGCTGAAGATGTCCCAAATGCCTGGGCCCCTGCCATCCATAGGGGAGACCAGAAGAAGCTTCTGGCTCCTGGCTTTGGCCTGACCCAGCCCTGGCTGTTGCAACCATTTGGGGGAGTGAATCAGCATCTAGAAGATTATTCTGTCTGTCTGTCTGTCTCTCTCTCTCTGTCACTAGCTTTCCAAATATTGAGAAATAATGTATTTTTCTTTGTTTTAAGTTTATGACCCTCCTCATATCCTGTATCTTACAAATAACTGGAATGGCATTTAATTTTTGTATTTTAAAATTTATATGTTAATGTGTGAACAATAAATAAAACTTAGACTTTTCAATATGTAAAATGAAGTTCTAAATCACAGTGGGTATTTTGGCAGCTGGAGTCATGGCTATAGGGAAATAGAATATAGTACAAACTTTACAATCAGAAAAAAATTAGCTTCAAATTCTCTCTCTGCCACTCACTACCTGGGTGATTGAAGTGTATTACCGTGACTGCATAATTTGGTTCCAAGGGTAGAACTCCAAGCAGATTATTTTCTCAAATATGTACTTGGATATTATTCTAAGACTTACAGTGACAGAGTGTGCATAAAACCACAATTAGATTCTTAAGTGTACACCTTAGCCTTTAGACCTCTGAGACCTGCTGCAATATGGAGGAGAGGAAATGGAGTCTCCTGCCAAGAAGGGGAGTTGAGGGTTATGGCTTCGCAAGGTCTAGGATCTCAGCCTGTTTGAAACTTAGCTTCTTCACCTTTGAAATAGAAAATATTATTTAGGGCTGTTATGAAACTATAGATGCTTTTAGCATAATGCCATGCCTATACTAGGCACTCAATAAAATAGTAGCTATTATGATTGTTGGGTGGTGGGGTTTGATTTTTTTTCACAGCTATGTCAGTTTCTTTTCTGTGTTTTGCTTTTTTTTTTTTTTTTGTATTACCTAGAGGTTGTGGATATGTTCAGAGTCTGTGCTATTTGAACTCAGAGAAAAAAAACAGGACAAAGTAAAACAAACTACCACAAATAAATCTTAGGGTTCATAGGAGTGTTTTTAAGGTGCACAGAAACTACCAAGTGATATTTAGCGTGCATCTGTGGGCTAACACTCACCTGACTGTAGTAGAGGCTGGGAGGTAGAGTTCACTCTCTGGGTGTCCATTATTAGGGGAGAGAGGAAAATCAGATTTTGATGGGTAACTGTCTCTACCAAGGCACTAAAAATAAGCTTCTGTGACTTAGGCCAGTGTCCCCGTGGAAACAAAACCTATTATGATGTTTTTCTTAAGGGTTTAAAATAATTTCAAATATTCTATAAGTGTTTCTTTCTGAGATATCTATCACATAGTCTGTTCCACCCTTACTTTTTAATCAAATTATAAAGTACTTTGACTTTCCAGTTAAAGTGATTAAGATTTTGTAACTGTTTAGTGTAGTATTACCATGATTCCCATGATTCCTTTTTGTAGTGGTCTTTTTTTTTTCTTAATAAGCTTTAGACTACAACCTTCTCCTTTATTTTTTTAAAGATTTTTATTTATTTATTCGACAGGTAGAGTAACAGACAGTGAGAGAGAGACAGAGAGAAAGCTCTTCCTTCTATTGGCTCGCTCCCCAAATGGCCACTACTGCTGGCACTGTGCCGATCCAAAGCTAGGTGCTTCTTCCTTGTTTCCCACGTGGGTGCAGGGGCCCAAGGACTTGGGCCATCCTCCACTGCTCTCCCGGGCCACAGCAGAGAGCTGGACTGGAAGAGGAGCAACCAGGACAGAACCGGCGCCTATATGGGATGCCGGTGCTGTAGGCGGAGGATTAACCAAGTGAGCCACAGCCCCGGCCCCTGTGGTGAGTCTTAAAATAAGGGATCTGATCTTTTCAGCAGTCTTGCCCTGAAGTCTCAACTGGCTTACAGTTTGTGCCTGTTTCCATTTTGCAGTCACAGATAGCTGTGTTAGTCATTATCTCTAGAGTTTGGAGGGCCAGTGCAAATAAATAGACACCATGACTGCAAAAACAACAAATGCGTAAAAACAGATTACATATTGAAAAATATTCCACTTGCGTACCGAAACTACTGTCTTTGTTTGAAATTCTCTAATTGGGCCATTAAATGGAATTTTTAGGTATTTTTTATTTTGAGACAGTTGTAGGTTTATGTGCAATTGTAAGAAACGGTATAGAGCCTTCTCCTAATGGTTATATCTCATGTAACTATAGTACAGTATCACTACCAGGATATGGATATGATCCACAGTCCTTTATTAGATTTGACTTGTTTTATTTGCACTCACTTATGAGTGCACATGTGTGTAGTTCTGTGCATTTTTATCATGTGCATAAGTTCCTATGACTACCAAAGCAGTCAAAAGTCAGAATACTTCCTTCAACATTAGGCTCCTTTTTATTACTCTTTTTAGCCACAGCACCTCTCTCACTCTCCCTTACTAACTTATGGCAGCCACTAATCTGTTTTCCATCTTTGTCATTTAAAAAAAAATTTTTGGGCTGGCGCCGTGGCTCAATAGGCTAATCCTCCACCTTGCGGCGCCGGCATACCGGGTTCTAGTCCCAGTCAGGGAGCCGGATTCTGTCCCGGTTGCTCCTCTTCCAGGCCAGCTCTCTGCTATGGCCAGGGAGTGCAGTGGAGGATGGCCCCAGTGCTTGGGCCCTGCACCCCATGGGAGGCCAGGATAAGCACCTGGCTCCTGCTATCGGATCAGCTTAGTGCGCCGGCCGCAGCGGCCATTGGAGGGTGAACCAATGGCAAAAGGAAGACCTTTCTCTCTGTCTCTCTCTCTCACTGTCCACTCTGCCTGTCAAAAAAAATTTTTTTTTGTATTCCATAGGTACTGTTTCAAGAAGACAGCCATATTCTCTTCACTCTCCTGCTATCCCCCAATCCTCTCTTTTTCTCCTCTCTCTTCATCAGTTTTTGCAAGGACATAATTTTTACCCACTATGTATTCACAGGCTAAATTCACCACCAATTATAATATTTAATAAGTAAAGTAGAAATAACATAGTTCTACAAAAGTATAAACATGAACTAAAAATGAGTCATATCCCAAAGTGACCATTTCATTCCTATACTTTTTTTGTATTCTATATTAGCTACCACATAACAGAGAAAACATACAATGTTTATTTTTTTGAGAATGGCTTATCTCACTAAGTGTAATACAGTTGCATCCATTTCGTTGCAAAAGACAGTATTTCACTATATTTTATGGTTGTGTAGTATTCAGTATTGCATATATACCACATTTTTATTATCCTGTCATCAGTTGATGGACATGAGTTTATTTCATATCTTAACTATTGTGAATTGAGCTGTGATACACATGGGGGAACAAGTAACTCTTTCATATGTTGACTTTATTTCCTTTGGGTAAATTCCCAGAAGTGGGATGGTTGGGTCATATGGTAGATCTGTTTTCAGATCTCTGAGGAATCACCATACTGTCTTCCATAATGGTTGTATTAGTTTACATTCCCACTAACAGTGGATTAGAGTATCTTTTCCTCTACATCTTCACCAGCATTTATTATTTGTTGATTTCTGTATGAGAGTCATTCTAACTGGAGTGAGGTGAAACCTCATTGTGCTTTTGATTTGCAATTCTCTGATGGCTAGAGATCCAGAGCATTTTTTCATGTGTCTGTTGGCCATTTGAATTTCATTCTTTGAAAAATGCCTGTTCATGTGCTTTGTCCATTTCTTGACTGGATTGTTTGTTTTGTTGCTGTTGAGTTTCTTGAGCTCTTTATAGATTCTGGATATTAATCCCTTATCATGTACCTAGTTAACACATATTTCATCCCATTCTGCTGGTTACCTCTTCACTTTGTTGAGTGTTTCCTTTGCAGTGCAGAAGCATCTTAGTTTGATGTAATTCCATTTGCCAATTTTGCTTTAATTGCATGTGTTTCTGGAGTCTTTTCCAAGAAGTCTTTGCCTATGCCATTGTCTTGCAGAGTCTCCCCAGTGTTTTCCCCTAGCAATTTGAGGGTATCAGGTCATAGATTTAGATCCTGGATGCATTTTGAGTTTTTTTTTTTTTTGTATAAGATGTGAGGTAGGGGTCTTGTTTCATTCTTCTTTACATGTAGATCCAATTTTCCCAGCACCATTTTTTAGGAGACTGTCTTTTCTCCAGGGGTTGATTTCAGCTCACTTGTCAAAGATGAGTTGGTTGTAGATATGTGGATTAATTTCTGGGTTTTTAATTCTGTTCCATTGGTCTACATGTCTATTTTTGTGCCAGTACCAGGCTGCAGTATGTCTTGAAATCTGGTATTGTTCTGCCCCCCAGCTTTGTTTTTGTTGTTTAAGATTGCTTTAGCTATTTGGGTTCTCTTGTGTTTCCATATGAATTTTAGCATCATTTTTCCTAGATCTCAGAAGAATGCCTTTAATTTTTTAAAAGATTTATTTATTTATTTGAAAGTCAGCACACACAGAGATGGATATTACAAATAAAACTGCTATGAGCATTCTTGTACAAGGGATTTGTGTGAACATTAATTTTTACTTTCTATGGGATTAATGTCCAAGAGTGTAATTGCTTATTTTTAGTTTTGTAAGAAACGTCCTTATTTTTTTTACCGAGTGCTTTTGCCATTTAAATTTCCTCAAGCAAAGTCTAATGATTTAATTTTTCCACATTCTCTGAACCCTCACTAACATTATTGTTATTGGCCAATTTAAAAAAATTTAGTTAAGTTGATAAGTGTGTAGTGATATCTCATTGTGATTTTAATGTGCCTTTTCCTAACAGTCTGTTATGTTAACATCTTATTTGGTACTTATTTGCAATTTGTCTATCTTATTTGGTGAAATTTTTGTTCATGTCTTTTGCTTACATTCTAATTGGGTTGGTTTTTTTTTATTGTTGAATTTTAAGAGCTTATTAAACACATGTTTTAAATCTTGTCCTTTGTCAGATATCTGATTGCAAATCTTTTCTTGCCATCTTGATTATTTTTTTAAGATTTATTTATTTGAAAGTCAGAGTTACACATGGAGGAGAAGCAGAGAGAGAGAGAGAGAGAGACAGAGAGAGACAGAGAGAGACAGAGAGAGTACGGTCTTCCATCAGCTGGTTCACTTCCCAAATGGCCACAATGGCCACAATGGCCAAAGCTGCACCAATCCGAAGCCAGGAGCCAGGGGCTTCTTCTGAGTCTCCCCCGTGGGTTCAGGGGATCAAGGACCTGGGCCATCCTCCACTGTTTCCGCAGGACTTAGAAGAGAGCTGGACTGGAAGTAGAGCAGCCGAGACTTGAACTGGCGCCCATATGGGATGCCGGCACTTCAGGCCAGGCGTTAATCCACTTCACCACAGCGCTGGCCCCATCTTGATTATTTTTTCATCCTCTTTGCATGGTTTTTCACAGAACAAAAGATTATAATTTTAAGGCAGTATGATTTCTCAGTTCTTACGATTTATATTTTCAATGTCAAGTCCTAGAACCCTTTGCTTAGCCCTAGGTTATGAAGATTTTTCCCAGGATTTTTTAAAAAATGTGAAAAAATATAAAATATAATTCAAATACCATAATGTTTACTAACATTAAGGGTATAATAAAGTGGTTTTAGTTATGTTTCAATTTATGCAAAGATCAGCTCAATTTTAGAACATTCTCATCACCTTGAAAGGAAACCTTGTACTCAGTAGCAGCCACTCCCCATACTCCTCAGCTTCCTTCTCCCCCAACCTAGGTAACCATTCATTTGCTTTCTATCTTTATAGATTTGTGTTTCCTGAACATTTTATATAAATGGAAACATGTAATACATGTAATATATATTATATATAATATATGTAATATATGTAATGTTTTTAGAGTTCTTCCATATTGTAGCATGTAACAGTATTTCATTCCTGGCCGGCGCCGCAGCTCAATAGGCTAATCCTCCACCTTGCGGCGCCGGCACACCGGATTCTGTCCTGGTTGCTCCTCTTCCAGGCCAGCTCTCTGCTGTGGCCGGGAGTACAGTGGAGGATGGCCCAAGTGCTTGGGCCCTGCACCCGCATGGGAGACCAGGATAAGCACCTGGCTCCTGCCATCGGATCAGCGCGGTGTGCCGGCCGCAGTGCACTGGCCGTGGCAGCCATTGGTGGGTGAACCAACCTCAAAAAGGAAGACCTTTCTCTCTCTCTCTCTCTCATTATCCACTCTGCCTGTAAGAAAAAAAAAAAACAGTTTTTTTTTTTTTTTTTTTTTTTTTTTTTTTTTTTGTGACAGGCAGAGTGGACAGTGAGAGAGAGAGACAGAGAGAAAGGTCTTCCTCTGCCTTTGGTTCACCCTCCAATGGCTGCCACAGATGGCGCGCTGCAGCCGGCGCACCGTGCTCATCCGATGGCAGGAGCCAGGTGCTAGGTGCTTTTTCCTGGTCTCTCATGGGGTGCAGGGCCCAAGCACTTGGGCCATCCTCCACTGCACTCCTGGGCCACAGCAGAGGGCTGGCCTGGAAGAGGGGCAACCGGGACAGAATCCGGCGCCCCAACCGGGACTAGAACCCGGTGTGCTGGCGCCGCAAGGCGGAGGATTAGCCTGTTGAGCCACCGCATCGGCCAAAAAACAGTATTTCATTCCTTTTTATTGCAGAGTAATATTCTATTGTATGGATTTTTTATACTCTCATTAGTTGGTAGATATTTGAATTGCTTCCACTTTTTGGCTACTATGAATAATACTTCTATGACATTTATATACAATTTTTTGTAAACATGTTTTCTGTATATCCAATAGGCACATAGAAGAATCATATATATTCTTTGGTAGAAATATCTATTAGATCCTTTGCCCATTTTTATTTAATTATTTATTTTCTTTTTGAGAGAAAGAGAGACAGAGAGTTCATTCTCATTTGCTTGTTCACTCCGTAGATGCCTGCAGTGGCTGGGGCTAAGCTGGGCCAAAGCCTATAGCTGGGAACACAATCCAGGTCTCCCGCGTGGGTGGCAGGAATCCAACTGCCTGAGACATCATTGGTGTCTCCCAAAGTCTGTACCAGTGGGAAGATAGAGTCATGATCTGGAGCTGGGTATTGAACCCGAGTACTTAGATGTGGGACATGGGCATATTAACCATTGTCTTAACTGCTAGGTTACATTCTTTCTACCTTTGCCCATTTTTAATTTGAGTTTTAATCTTTTTGCTGTTGAGTTATACAAATTCCTTATATATTCTGGATACAAGTCATCAGATATATGCTTTGCAAATATTTTCTCCCATTCTTTGGATTGTCTTTTCATTTTCTTGATGGTATCTTTTAAAGGATAAAATTTTTCAGTTTTGATGGAGCCTGATTTCTCTATTATTATTTTTTATCTCTTCTGTGCTTTTGGTGTTGTTTGTAAGAACCTATTGCCTAATCTATGGTGACAAATTTATTTAAGATTTTTATACTTTTTACTGTTTTGTGTAGTCTAGGCCCTGTTTTGAATTGATTTTGATGTACATGTAAAGTTTTCTTATGCTCTTTTCTGGAAGCTTTGTAGCTTTATATTTTACTTATAAGCCTGTAATCCACTTGAATTAATTTTTATGAAAGATGTGTCAATTGTGCTAGTAGCATTTGTTGAACTTAAATTGAATTTTTAGGTGAAGATTTAAATGCCCTGTATGCACTTAGACTTCAAGCAGATTTTCCATCTGAGAAGGAAATGCATTTGAAAAGGAAACTTCTACCTTATTAACCTTTACAGAACAAAAAAAATATGGGAAGTAAAAGTGTCAAGAAACTAAAAATTATATGTTTTTCCAGCTGTTAAAAGAATATAGTGTTGATTCCTTGCCAAAATAAAAATTAGAAGGTTAAAACCAGAAATATCAATTTCTGGTTTTAAAGTTACTTTATAAAACCCTGTATTGTTTACAGCCCTTGTCTATACTCTTGAAGACCAGTGGTTTTCTACTTGGTATTTGTTGAATTCTTTATTTGGTGGAGGGTTAAGCTTGTGTTTATAAAATAAACTAAAAGTATGTCATTGAAGAAATACAAATAGAATAGAATCTAATATTATCTTCAAAAAAAGAAAAGACAACAGAAGTTTCTTATTTGAAGGTGAAAACACAAATTATTTTTAAACTCTGAAATCTTCAAGTTAAAATAATAAACCACAATAAAAATGGTTAGGTTGTTCATATATACATTTTTCTTTTCTGGAATTTTCTTCATTCATGGCCTTTTTTAAGATTTATTTATTTTATTTGAAATTCATGTTTACAGAGAGAGAAGGAGAGGCAGAGAGAGCGAGAGGTCTTCCATTTGTTGGTTTATTCCCAGTTGGCCGTAATGGCCAGAGCTGTGCCCATCTGAAGCCAGGAGCCAGGAGATTTTTCTGGGTCTCCCACATGGGTGCAGGGGCCCAAGGACTTGGGCCATCTTCTACTGCTTTCCCAGGCCACAGCAGAGAGCTGGATTGGAAGTGGAACAGCCGGGACTTGAACCAGTGCCCATATGAGATGCTGGCACTGCAAGCGGTGGCTTTACCCACTACGCCTCAGTGCGAGCCCCCATTCATGGCTTTTATTAGGTTATGAACAGTTGGTGCACATATGATATAGTTGTACCTCATTAATTGACTATCAGTCTTCAATGTAGTTTTGTTGCCTCTTTGCAGTTATTTTGCTTCAAGATAAACTTCTGTTTTATGAAAGTTTTACCCTTCTATCTAGGGGAAATCTCTGCAAATACTTTGTTTGAAATTATTTATTATTTTTTTAAAAAGATTTTTATTTTTTTATTTGAAAGGCAGAGTTACAGAGAGAGAGAGAGAGAGAGAGAGAGAGAGAGAGAGATCGTCCATCTGATGGTTCACTTGCCAAATGGTTGCAAAGGCCATAGCTGGGCCAGTCCAAAGCCAGGAACCAGGAACTTCTTCCAGTTTCCCACATGGGTGCAGGGCCATAAGCATCTGGGCCATCTTCTACTGCTTTCCCAGGTCATAGCAGACAGCAGGAAATGGAGCACCGGGGTTTTGAACTGGTACTCATATGAGATGCTGGCACTGCAGGTGGAAACTTTACCCATTAGTCCACAGCACTGGCACCATATTATATATTATCTCTTAAGTTTTGTGGTCGTACTTTATAGATCATTGTGTTCCTTTAAAAATGTGTATCATTAGCTTGCTCAATTTGAAAGCTATATTTCAGAAAAGGATTATTACACATGTGCCAAAGCTCCATATTATATCTCAAAATTTGTATAATTATTATTTGTCAATTAAAAAGACAAAAAAGAACAACATAACAATATCCTATTATCTAGATTAGCTGAATAACTGAGGATTAACATATACATTATAAGTAAGTTTCCTGTTAAATCAGTTGGTTAGGTATAAAAGTATATTTTGACAATGCACATAGAGCTTTGTGATGTTCTTTCAAAATTTTTTAAATTAGCATATAATTTTATAATTCCCATACCACAAAATTCACCTTTTAAAACATGCAATTTAGTGGATTTTATAATGTTCACAAAGTTGTTCATGTATCACTATTAATCCCAGAGTATTATGATGTTGACTGTCAATCCTTTATAATTTATTTTTACTAGTTTTATATGTCTAGCTTACTTAAAAAATAAATTTATGACCCGTGATAACAGGTACAGTATGATATAAGAGCTAAAAACCATTATTAGAATAGGAGGAATAAATATACCAAAAACTCAAACTGACACTAATGTGGTGTCACCATTAGCAAGACATCTGAAACTCTGAATCTGGTGGTGATCACTTTCCATCATGGTACCAAAATTATTTTTCCTAGAACCTTGTTTTTCTTAAAAGCAAATCAAATCATAATGCTGTCCTCTTTAAAACTCCTCTGATTCTTAAAGGCAAAAGTCATGTTTCAAATTAATGTATGAGACTCTTTTCAGGTCATATTTATTGAAATTGGTGGGTGGGTAGAGATATGTTTGGGATAATCAAGATGTATCAATTTACCTACAAACTTTAGAGAAAATCCAATAGTTTATATTACTTTGAAAAAATTGCTTAATTATTAAAAATCAGTTGGCTGGAATGCAGAATTTGCTTGAAATACAACATAAGCCCTCAAATAAATGTTGTATTTGATCACAGTTGATAAGCATGGTCTCAGACCCCTTCTGCCATTCCCAGTACATGTTCTGTCTCTGATACTTGTGATTCTCAACTGTGAAATTCTGGCACAGCAGTCTAAGCAGAGCATTCACCAGAAGACCAAAGAAGAAACTTCAAACTAAAACTCTCTTCCAAATCCTTAGATTGATTACAAACAAAACAAAACAAAAACACCCTTCCCGATCTGCTGAACTTCGGATAATCAGGGCAGTGATCCAGCCCTTTCCAGAATCTTTCTGCCTGACATGCCCTGCACACCTCCTCTTGCTGGGCCTGTCAGATCCCCACCCCCCTCCATTCCCAGCTCCTGTGTAATTTCTTTAAGATATTCTCTGGTGCTGCGCCCACCGCCTTGCCCTAATCAGCACAATGTATTTTTGTGGCATGGGGATGGGGGATGGGAAAGAAATCCGATTGAGTACAGAGATAGTAATGGATGTGAATTCCTCCATGCCTGAGACTGCTCAGAAGCAGGGCTACTTTATTTTTCTTTTTAAAAAAGATTTTATTTATTTGAAAATGCAGAATTAGAGAGAGAGGGAGGGTCAGAGAAAGAGAGGTCTTCCATCCACTGGTTCACTCCCCAAATGGCTGAAATGCCTGGAGCTAGGCCAGGCTGAAGCCAGGAGTCAGGAGCATCTTTCAGGTTTCCCAAGTGGGTGCAGGGGCCCAAGCACTTAGGCCATCTTCTGCTGCTTTTCCCGTTGGGAGCTGGATAGGAAGTAGAAGAGCTGAGACTCGCAGGCAGTAGCTTTATCCTCAACACCACAATGCTGGCCCTAGGGCTACTCTTTTATTCTTTTTATATCCCTGGGCTTTGTATTATTATTATTATTTTTTTTTTTTTGACAGGCAGAGTGGACAGTGAGAGAGAGACAGAGAGAAAGGTCTTCCTTTGCCGTTGGTTCACCCTCCAATGGCCGCGGCGGCTAGTATGCTGCGGCTGGTGCACCGCGCTGATCCGAAGTCAGGAGCCAGGTACTTATCCTGGTCTCCCATGGGGTGCAGGGCCCAAGCACTGGGGCCATCCTCCACTGCACTCCCGGGCCACAGCAGAGGGCTGGCCTGGAAGAGAGGCAACCGGGACAGAATCCGGCGCCCCGACCGGGACTAGAACCCGGTGTGCTGGCGCCACAGGCGGAGGATTAGCCTATTGAGATGCAGCGCTGGCCATATTATTTCTGACACATAGTATTTGATAAATATTTTCTTGAATTAATGAATAGATTCTGAATGGCAATAATGACATGTTGAAGTTGCAAGTAATTCTGTTTATTTGAGCTCAGGGGAAAAATTTGTTTTGTTATTTCAGAATAAATGAAGTTTTTGTTGTTGTACTGCATATTCCCTTCTCAGGGTGCTGCAGTAAGGCCTCCAGCACCCATCAGAGTACTGAACTTGCCCTTGCTGTGTCAACAGTTTCCTAGTTTCCAAATCTAGTGGACCTTTTTTTTTTTTCATTGCTATCTTTCTGGGGCTTTCTCCTGCATTTAGCGGTATACAGCTTCTCTACTTTTGATGTGTGTTACTCTCTTATTTCTGGAACAGTGCTCTCCCCACGTTTCCTTATGTCAACCATGCCATCTCCACGGCTGTCCTTCCTCTGACTAAATGCAAAGTGTTTGCGGTATTTCCAGGTCTGTCTTCGGCACACACCCTTCTCTGCACCTCACTGGGGTGTCTCAGCCATGCTCCCCGTATCTCTTCTCTGACCTAATCCCCAGGTTGTGGTTCTTAATCCACTCCCCTTGTGTGAGCATCCTTTCATCTCTGCAACTTGGTCCTTGGTATTGCCACTGAAATCCTCCAATGCTTCACAAACTGTGAATCTAAAATCAATTCCTGTTCTTTCCTGCTAAACTACTTCCTCTCCTTCTCATTTGGCAAAAGCACACCATCTCCTCAGTTACTGAAGCTAGAAAGCTGGCAATCCTCTAGGATCCTTCTGCCTTACTTTCACCCTCAAATTAACCTTGAAGGGCTCTCAATTTTCCCTGGGTATTTTGAAAATTAACTTTGTTATTTCAGTATCTACTTGGAGACAGCATCAGATCTCACAGGTTAATGGCTCTGTCTCACAGACTGCCCCCACCTCCAACACCAATTGGCAAGTCCACGTTGTCACCTGTATTTCTTTTTCTTTTTAAAAATGAGTTATTTTATTTATTTGAAAGGCAGAGTTACACAGAAGGAGGGAGAGACAGAGACAAAGATCTTCCATCTACTGATTCACTCCCCAAATGGTTGCAATGGCTATAGCTGGGCCAGGCTGAAATCTGTAGCTGGGAGATTCCTCGGGTCTCCTATGTGGGTTTCAGGGACTCAAGCAATTGAGCCTTCCTCCGCTGCATTCCCAGGTGCATTAGCAGGGAGCTGGATCGGAACTGGAGCAGATGGGACTGGAACTGGCATATGGGATGCTTGCATTGCAGGCAGTGGCTTTACTCACAAAGCCAGTCCCTGTTACCTGTTTTTTCTGATTGGCAATAAATCAGGGGAGTCCATGATGGCCTCCTTGTAACTGATCATTTACTAGAATGGTTCACAGAACTTGAGGAAACACTTTACTCATGTTTACCTGTTTATTAGGAAGAGATTCATAGGGCAAGGTTTGGGGGAATCTTCCATGTGAGCTCCAGGTATACTGCCTTTCCAGCAGCTTCCTGTGTCACCAGCATGGTGCTTTCCAAACTCTATGCTTTTGGATTCCTATGGAAGCCTCATTGTACAGCCAGAACTGCTCAAATCATTGGGCCTTTGTGATTAGGTCAGCCCCCAGCCTCTTCTTCCTTCCTGCACTTTGGGGGCTAGGACTGAAAGTTCCAGCCCTCTAATCACATAGTTTGTTCTCTGAGCACACAGCCCCTATCAGGGGGCCATTCAGGCACCCCAGCCACCTGTCATCTTATTAGTATACAAGAAAAAACTTATTACTCTGGAGATCCCAAGGAAACTGAGACAGAGGCCAAATATATAGAGGACAGATCTGTTAGGCAGTGTGTGGCTCCATGTCATGATCCACTGCTGATTCCATGGAGGGAGTGAGCTTACTTCCCTTAGGTTTATTTTTTTTTTTTCATATTGTTCTCCCTCTGTCCTTTACCATACAGGCTGGGGAGTAAAGTAAATTTTTCTCCCAATTATTCCTATAAGGATTTCCATGTCCCTTCACTCCCTTAGTACTCATCCCTCTCTAAAAATATCCCTGTAAATATTATAATTTTACACATTTATTTTTGTTCTCTTCCTCCTGTCACAAAAATATGAAACTGATGGATTTTAAATTTCATTTACCTTGTAGGCAAAGAATTTTGCTTTTAACAAAAGAATGGGATGATAGAATCTCATTGTTTAGAAAAACAAAGGAGTAGTTCCTGCCATCAGAGATGATTAAAAATTAAAGATAGTATCTGCTCTTGAGTCATCTGTATTTACTTAAGGAGACATATTTTTTGATTGTCTATTTTCTGGGGTTATAAAAGGCATTGATGCAGTGATTCCATTCTTTTCTTTGAGAAAAGTTGAGGGCTATATCCAAAGTTCAGGCCAAACAATGGTGCAATAGGTAATTTAAATGCCAAGTTTTGTTGTTAGAAATAAATTACCTCTGCCAGTAGGTTCCATGGCTTGCTTGGCAGAGGTAATTTGCTCTAGTACAATTGCTTTCCAAATTGAGGTAAATTATTTCTTTTAGGAAGTTAGATCTTCCTGGAAGAAGTAAACATTTTATCTTTGAGAAGAATATTTTATTGAAGTATTAAAAACATTTGTTGAACATCCAACATGAAGCTTTGATGGGGGAAAAAAGGAGGTAAATTTTAGAGGATAGGGCTTTTTACAAAATGAATAGCTTGGGTAAAGTACATAGTAAGAATGTTAGAAAAGGCCCCATACTTGGGGAATGAAGAGAGGCAAGTGGTGTAATGGGAAGGAAGGAGGTCCAGGGGATGTTACCCAAGACACACTCTGCCATTATTCCTTAGAGTAAGCCTGTGTTCTTTGATCCAATACCTTCCATTCTCTTCTTTTCTTTTTCTTTTTTTTTTTTTTTAAGATTTATTTATTTACTTGAAAGTCAGAGTTACACAGAGAAAGAAGGAGAAGCAGAGAGAGAGGGAGAGACAGGTCTTCCAGCTGATGGTTTACTCCCCAGTTGGCTGCAGTGGCCGGAGCTACACTGATCTGAAGCCAGGAGCCAGGAGCTTCTGCAGAGTCTCCCACATGGGTACAAGGGCCCAAGGATTTGGGTCATCTTCTACTGCTTTCCCAGGTCATAGCAGAGAGCTGGATCAGAAGTGGAGCAGACAGGACTCGAACTGGCACACCTATGGGATGCCATCACTGCAAGTGGTGGCTTTACCCACTATGACACAGCACCGGCTCCTCATTCTCTTTCAAATATCGGTCTGGGTTTTACTCTTTGTACAGGATGTATTCTTGTTTTTGACATCAGGTCAATTTTTTCCCCTTAAGGAATAGATAATTAGAACTCTGATGAAAAAGATCCTATGTTCTGTTTTATAGATAGTCACTTTCTGAACCATCAAGCTCTTGGCTCCTGGCTTCGGATCAGCACAGCTCCGGCCATCGCGGCCAATAGGGGAGTGAACCATCGGATGGAAGACCTTTCTCTCTCTCTCCTGCTTCTCCTCTCTCTGTGTAATTCTGACTTTCAAATAAATAATAAATCTTTAAAAAAAATCCAGAGTTATAGAGAGAGGTAGAGATAGAGAGAGAGGTATTCCATCTGCTGGTTCATTCTCCAGATGGCCACAATGGCTGGAGCTGCACCGATCTGAAGCCAGAAGCCAGGAACTTCTTCTGGGTCTCCCACATGGGTGCAGGAACCCAAGGACTTGGGCCATCTTCCACTGCTATCCCAGTTTATAGCAGAGAGCTGGATTGGAAGAGGAGCAGCCGGGACTAGAAGCAGCGCCCATATGGGATGCAGGAGCTTCAGGCCAGGGCTTTAACCCGCTGTGCCACTGGCCCCTGCAGTTTATTTTCAATAATGTTTTCTTGATAGTTTTAAAGAAATTTCTACAACTCCTTACCAGAAATCTACTTTTATTCTAAATTTCCTGTCCTTTACTTGGCCAAAAGCCACCAAGAAAAAGCCTGGGTTTTGAATTTTAGGTTTATACCGCTTTAAAAGGAAGAGGTTAATATTCCTGATGTTGCATTTCTTTTTGAAATTGCCTTTTGTTTCCAGGCAAAATATGGAAATTGTGCTTTGAAAAGGTCATGGTTTCTTCTTTCTAATTACATTCTTTAAAATTCTGACAGTTGGCCCTAAAAGTTATACTACTCTAACTCTTCACTATGCTTTTCATAAAATTCAACACATTTCATCTTTAGCCCCAGCAGAACTTAGGAATTAAACTATTCAGAAAAACTGTAGAACTTCTGATTTGCTCCACAACTAAAATTGTTTTGGTTGTGTTTCTGATTGGATCATCCAGATCAGACTTTGTAAGAAGTGTAATTAAGGTGGCTGCCTTAAAGTACAGTGCCGAAACCCAGTCATCATTTGCCCTTTTTTCCTGCAAACGGTACCATATGGTTTTTTTAATTTCTTACATATAACAGTCTCCTTTTGTGCGGTGCCCATATATATTCTGTTTATTCATTCTTTGATTTTGAGTGTCTATTCTGTACCAGCTTTGTGAATATAGAAAGGCAAGACATGATCCCTGCCCTTGCAGAGAGCAAAAGTTTGTGGGAGAGGCAGGCATATAAACAAATAATTATAGCCTAAAATAATAAATGCTATTGTAGTGGTAAGACAGAGTCTTTCTTGTAGCTTAAACTCTGTAGCCCACATTCTCCAACTGATTATTTTCTTCTGTGTTTTTTTTCTTTGTTCTTTAACATCTTTTTTCAAATCCACACATATACATATTGTTTGCTTGCTCTTTTCTGCGTCCAGGTTTCCCCATTAGGGCAGTGGAAGTCTTTCGCAGCTTCTGCTTTCTTTGCTGACTCTTTGGGTTGCCCTTTTCTATATTACAGCTTTGTCTTTTTATTTTAAAGCTTCTATTTAATGAATGCAAATTTCATAGGTACAACTTCAGGAATATAGTGGTTCTTCCCCCCATGTCCACCCTCCCACTCCCACTCCCATCCCACCTCCTATTCCCTCTCCCATTCCATTCTTCATTAAGATTCATTTTTAAATTAACTTTATATACAGTAGACCAACTCTATACTAAGTAAAGATTTCAATAGTTTGCGCCCACCCACCCACACACACAACATATAAAGTACTGTTTGAGAACAAGTTTTGCAGTTAATTCTCATAGTACAACTCATTAAGGACAGAGGTCCTACATGGGGATAAGTGTATAGTGACTTCTGTTGTTAATTTAACAATGAACACTCTTATTTATGATGTCAGTGATACAGCTTTGTCTTAACATGTTAACAGAGAAAAAATAATGTATCTCATTATTTGTGAAACATTAGGGTGTTCCAGTTGATATTTAAAATGGCAGAGCCCATTGCCCTAAAAGGAAAATTAGTTTGTAGAATATGGAATCATAGGGTATGTATTTGTATGTATATATGTAACATATAAAGCAATGACTCCATTTTAGGACAAATAACTTTCAAAACATCTTCAAATTAGTTAATCCTAGTAGAGTCTTATCTCCTTTTTATTTGTTTTTTTTTAATTAATGAATGAAAATATATTATCCTCCAAAAAGTGGGGAAATTTCCCCCTTTACTTCTTATTAGTTAAATTTTAAGTAACAATGACAAGGCTTAGAGTATTTGGTAGACAATGAAGTACAGTGGTGGTATTTATTTGTCTGTTTTTCCTCCTGGAATCATTACATATGAAGTTGCAGAATTAGGATGTGGCAATTAGGTAGATAAAATCATTGAATTTTTATCTCAGAGGAACCTGCCTCAGACACTTTGGGTTGCTATAACAAAACCCTGTGGACTGAGTGCATTAAACAACACACATATTTTCTCCCAGTTTTGGAGGCTGAGAAGATATTGGCAGATCCAGTGAGGGTCGGATTTGCAGGTAGCTTCCTTCTTGCTGTTTTCATGCATGGAAGAGAAGAGAGAGAGAGAGACTGATCATTTCTCATGTGTGTCTTCTTATAAGGATGCTGTTTCTTCATAAGGGCTCTACCCTCATGACCTAATTACTTCACAAAGCCCCCACCTCCAAATATTATCAAATTTGAACTTAGGGATTCAACATATGAATTTGGGGGCAGGAGTAGGGGACACAAGCATTCATAACAGGCCCTAAAGACATTTGGCTTTGATTCTTTTTTCAGATGAGATTCCAAGGTTCACAGTTGAAGGTCATGTAGTATATTGCTATTAGAATACAGCTAGGGATAGAATCTTTATTTGCTAACTCCAATGCCAGTGTACTTTCTTTACCATCACATATCTGTGGCATAAACCCAAAGATTACAATAGAGTAAGGATTATAATGAAGACCAACCATGTGCTTAGCAGAATGTAGTATAATTTCCTAGTATTGGCTGGTTACAACTCTGAAGATACTGATAGCTTTGACACACAAAAAAGCCAAGGTGTTAGATTAAGCAGATAGGGTGGATGACTATAGGGAAAATCTGGCATATCAAATGCTTGGCAGTTGATATTAAATCACTCTTATTCTCATTCCAATTGTTCTTAAAGCCACTGTAGTGTAATTATTTAGGACATGAATTTTGATGCTAAACAATCTTGTGTTCAATTTCTGGTTTCGTTATTTGCTGTATGAGACATCTTTGAGCATCAGTTTCCTAATCTATAAAGGGACCAGCAACAGCTTCCTCATAGGGTTATTATCTGTATGTATTAATTATTACAGTTAGTTTCCAACTGCTGTGATAACAGTTTACAGATTGTGGCGGAAAACAATATAAGTTTATTGTAACCATTCTGCAGGTCAGACTTATGAAAAATAGTTCTTTTGGGGTGAATCAGGTTGTCAGCACAGCTGTGTTCCTTTTTGATATCTTAGGGGACAATTCACTGCTTGCCATTTCTGATTTCTTTTTTTTTATAACGCTTTTATTTAAAGAATATAAATTTCCAAAATACAGCTTATAGATTACAATGGCTTCCCCCCCCCATAACTTCCCTCCCACCCGCAACCCTCCCCTTTCCCACTCCCTCTCCCCTTGCTTCACATCAAGATTCATTTTCAATTCTCTTTATATACAGAAGATCAGTTTACTATATATTAAGTAAAGATTTCAACAGTTTGCCCTCACATAGCAACACAAAGTGAAAAATACTGTTGGAGTACTAGTTATAGTATTAATTCAAAATGTATAGCACATTAAGGACAGAGATCCTACATGATATATATTTTTAAATTGATTAATTTTCTATGCAATTTCCAATTTAACACCAAGATTTTTTTTTCATTTTTAATTATCTATATACAGAAGATTGATTCAGTATATACTAAGTAAAGATTTCATCAGTTTGCACCCACACAGAAACACAAAGTGTAAAATACTGTTTCAGTGCTAGTTATAGCATTACTTCACATTGGACAACACATTAAGGACAGATCCCCCATGAGACGTAAGTACACAGTGACTCCTGATGTTGATTTAACAATGTGACACTCTTGTTTATGGCGTCAGTAATCTCCCTAGGGTCTAGTCATGAGTTGCCGAGGCTATGGAAGCCTTTAGGGTTCGCTGACTTCAATCTTATTCCGACAGGGTCATAGTCAAAGTGGAGGTTCTCTCCTCCCTTCAGAGAAAGGTACCTCCTTCTTTGATGCTCCATTCTTCCCACTGGGATCTCACTCACAGAGATCTTTCATTTAGGTCTTCTTTTTTTCCCAGAGTGTCTTAGCTTTCCATGCCTAGAATATTCTCATGGGCTCTTGAGCCAGATCTGAATGCCTTAAGGGCTGATTCTGAGGCCAGAGTGCTATTTAGGACATCTGCCATTCTATGAGTCTGCTGTGTATCTCGCTTCCCATGTTGGATCATTCTCTCCCTTTTTGATTCTATCAGTTAGTATTAGCAGACACTAGTCTTGTTTGTGTGATCCCTTTGACTCTTAGACCTATCAGTGTGATCAATTGTGAACTGCAATTGATCACTTGGACTAGTGAGATGGCCTTGGTACATGCCACCTTGATGGGATTGTATTGGAATTCCCTGGCATGATTCTAACTCCATCATTTGGGGCACGACTGATTGAGCATGTCCCAAATTGTACATCTCCTCCCTCTCTTATTCCCACTCTTACATTTCACAGGGATCACTTTTCAGTTAAAATTTAAACACCTAAGAATAATTGTTTGTTAATTACAGAGTTCAACCACTAGTACTAGAATAAAAAAAATACTAAAATGGATAAAGTATTGCCATTTCTGATTTCTAGAGACTGTTCCATTCCTTGGCTTGTAGCCCCCTTCTAGAAATGGCATCACTCCAACTAGTGTTTCTAAGGTCACATTTTTTCTGACTCTAGCATTCCTGTTTCTCTCATTCTTATAATGGCCCTTGTGCCCACCTAAATATATTCAGTGCTCACATAGATGATCCAGAAGAATACTCCCATCTATACAGGTAAGGTAACCTATCCACAAATGCTATGGATAGGATGGGAACATCTCTGGGGAGGGAATATGTTGCCCACCAAACTGATTATGATGATATTAATGAATATGATGAAGAAGGATAGCTACTATCAATATTTCACTTACAGTGTTTTAGCAAAGAAAATAAGTTCTTCTATTCCCAAACATGTAAGAAGTGCATAGCTGGCTTACTAAGGGGAATAAACTTCTGATGTGATACAACTTGTTGACCCTGAAGTTCAAAGTGGCTTCCCTTACACAGCTGCCTGGGAGCCTCTGAAATGTTCCCATTAGTCCCTCTTGATTCAGGCATTGAAAGGCTAGCAAAATACAATTATGTTCCCTGGAAAGAAACCAACTATCAATCACTCACAAGTGAGTGTTAAGAAATCAAGTGAGATGCTGAGAGGACATGAAACAGGACAGGTGAGCTGATTTAGAAGGATATAAAGAATTGCTCATAGCAGAGAGTCTGTTTGGCTTGGATCCTGGGGAGGGGCGATCTTACATGAAAGTTGTACAGAAAGTTTCAGTACATCTCTGTTCTCTCTCTCTCTATTGCTCTCACTCTCGCTCTCTCACACAATTCTGAAGCCCTGATGCTGCCAAATCCCTTGTGAGTTCTAATTTTCTGGAAATACTATGGATAAAAATGAGCAGATTCAGGAAAGTAGTTAAAATTAAAAAAAGCTTGAGTGAAATGACAGCAAAATTAAATGATTATCAGCTTTTTACAAAGACTAAAGAATACCTCTAGCTTTAATTTCCTTTCTAATTTATTATAAATTATAGGTCTGCTTAAGCGAAAAATAAAGAATAGGCTGTCATTTCCTTTAAAAACCTAATCAAGCAAATTGTTACACAGCAGGAGGATACTCTGCTAATTTTGACAACCACACCGTGTATTCACTCACTAGTCTTTTCATATTCAATACCAGTGTGGCTTTTGTTTTTCCAGAATTTCCAGTGACTCATTTTCATAAATTTGGTGTTTTTTGTAAATTAATGACAAGTATGTATTAGAATGTTTTTACTTATGTAAAATGTCACATATTAAAATATTCGTTTTAAACTGAAGTCTGTAGAATATTTAAAATATAGACTTGGAGACTCCTTAAAACACTTCATGGCGAGTAAGAGTCCCACAGTTACCTAGTCCTACTTTTACTTTTCTAGCCTTCCTTCTCAGCCTCTGGAATACCCAGTGCTCTTTGCCATCCAACTAAGCTAATTCATTCCTGCTTACATTTGTTTATATCTCTTCCTTTTGTTATTTATTTAACTTCATTCATTATTGCTACCCAGAGAGATTTTCTTGCATCATCCAGTGGTGAAACAGGTTGACATTTCTCATTAAAGTCCCAACCCCAGGTCCTAGGCTTGTTCTAAGTTATGTGCTATTGTGGAAAATGTCCAGTGCCTGTGCAGGGTGTGACTCGGAAATTACTAGATGAGAGAGCACTTAGAGAGTGGATAGCTATCAAGTATGTTGCTACAGTTTAACCACTGGCAACCAATAGTTAGCTCCTTGATCACACAATCAACCTAATTTCTCAGGTAAATTGTTTCTTCTGTCTGAAACCATCATGTTGGATTGTTGTTGAACACTCATCTTCCAGGTACCAAGGGTGCAATTACAGAGTTTCATAGCCCCCTGCATACCCTGTAAAGATCTGAGAACTTGGATAAGAGCACTCTATGTGAGAGTGAGTTAACTAGTTGAGTATTTGTATGGAAAAAGTTGCTTGCTGGATGTGAGTAAATAAAAGAACCCTGGATACATACAGGAGCTGATTTCAGCAACACCTGAAGTCTCCTTACGGAACACCTCTGAATCTCTACTTCCCTTACTCAGAGCATTTGATGAAATTTGCTACCACCCATTATTGAACTGTAGGGGTCTCATTGCCTCTTTTCCTGTTTTTTTTTTTTTTTTTTTTTTTAAAGTTAGGATCTCCATCTCGCTTCACTACTATCTGCTTCTGTCCCAGAAGGACCATGTGGAAGGATATATAAATGAAAACTGGAATTCCAGAGTAATCCATTTATCTCCATTTAGTTACAGTTGGTTTAAAATCTTATCAGTTTTTTTTTTTTTTCCAGCAAATTTGTGTTGAGCTTCTCTTGTTTGTCAGGTACCAAATGTAAATAGGTAAGACATGACTCTCATCCTCCTGAGTAATTGTTGCTGCTGAGGAGGCACAATTTTCATAAGAGATTCTTCCTGTCCTGAGAGACGGGTCAAAGGTTCAGTTCTCATTGGAATATTAGATAGAATGCCTGATTTATAATAGGAAATAAAAGATAGAAGGTTGTAGAAACTTCTGGATAAAGTATTAACCAGGATTTTCTGGGAGGCTTGTGTCTTTATGAGTGGGTAGAAAAGTTGGCAATGAATTCAGAGTTGCAAATGAAAAGAAATATATATGGGAAAAATTCAGTTATATTTATAAAAAGATGAGCTATAACCTACAAAACGTCCAAGTTCTAGGTAAAAGTCCGACACTGACCAAGTGTCTTCAGGTCTCTAAAGTGGCTCCAGAATTAATGATAAGATAGGAAGATTGACTTTCCAGAAAGACAAAGTCTCAAAGGAGACATGATCTGGATTTATGAGATCATGAAGTATGAGAATAGGACAAATGTGAACTAGTTTATCAAATCCTAGAAACATTTTAAAGCTTTGAAAAAGTAATGGTAAGGCAGATGTAAGGTCATGGAATTATATTTTATTGTTGATTTCAAGGTCTATGTTATAGGATTGCCAAATATAAAACCACTTTAAAATAAATTTATTTCCTGATTGCAATTAACCCTGCTGGATTAGTTTTAAAATTGTTCTGCCTTCTTTTGGACTTAGTTATAAGGCAGATTGGTTTATTAGCATTAGATATAAGTAGGAAATTTATTTCAGTGACTGATATTGACTTGTCACATCAATACACATTAATAATACCCACCAAGTAGTGGGTAGTAGATTCATAATGGGTTATTAAAGAAATAGATAATATTAAAGGTATATTCCTTAGCATTAGAAGTTGTCATGGAGGGCAATTTTATTATTCCCATAAAATGTATTTTGCCGAGTGGGCCTTTGTCCTAGTGGTTAAGAAACCAGCTACACTATCCAGCCCATATTAGACTATCTGGGTTCATATACTGGCTCTGCTCCGGATTCCAGCTCCCTGCTAGTGTGCACCTGGGAAGCAGCAGATGGTGGCTCAAGAACTCAGGCCCCTGCTACCTATGTGAGAGACCCAGATTGAGTTCCTGACTCCTGACTTTGGTCTGGAGCCTGAGTCCAGCTTTGATGGACATTTGGGGAACGAACCAGTGGAAAGTAACTCTCTCTCTGTCCATCTGTCTGTCTTTCTGCTTCTCAAATAAATAGTAAATCTAGCTTTTAAAAAAATGTATTTTGGTATGTCCACCAGAGATCAAATACCAAGTCAATAATTGATCTTTGTAAAATATCTGTTAGATTTTCCTGAACCATCAGAGCTGCTATAGCTTTCTTTGCTCCTTATTAGACATGGGAATTTTTCTTCTCTCAATGTCTAAAAAGTTCTTAGATGAAACTCTACTGAATTATAAGAGAGTAAAGCCTCCTACTTTGTATCTAACTGCTTTGTATTTACTACTATGTAGAATGATCATATAGATATACTCTTTGGGATTTAATATCAGTGAGGGTGGTTTCAGTTTATTGGTTTTATAAATTATAAAGGCTATTAGAGTTGTTTGATAGATCTTACCATAGGCTCAATTTAGTGAGGCCTGGGTCTATAAAAGCATGAAAAGCCTTTACAATTTTATTCTGCCTTGTGGTAAAGAGAAACATCCCAGGCACACTTTATGACTTATATAATATTCTGAAATATTTAGCATTTAGTGCTTAATTCTTACTATTTCAAATGATGGTGTAGTCATGATTAAAATAATAATGTGGTAATAATGAAATATATCTTCACATAATATAAGCATCAAATGTCTTTGAATTTTATGATTTTCAGCTTAGAACCATTTTAATGGATCTCAGAAAAGTCAAATATGATTACCATAGAACTGTACTAATATGTAATAATAGTAAACCATTTCTTTCAAAACAAGAAACTCATTCTTCCTCCTATTTCAGATGCTTCATCTGTATTCATGTATTTTTAGCAATTAATATAACAGCTATTTACCTCTATTTTTCTGATTCATAATCTCCTAGACTAATTTTTAGACTCAAACAGAAGCTTCTTCTTGTTGACTTTTTATACTCTTTGAATCAATTTATCTTTTTCAAAAGAACTGAGAGGAAAGATGATCAGCAAATAATATGCAGTTACTGGAAATTGATCTGTTTTTGAATTTTTAATGAACTCTTAAAAGTACCTATAGCATTAACTGATTTGGCAGGAATCTTAAATTGAGGTTCCTATTTACTATTTTGGCCTAAAATCAGTTCTACGTTCTATTTCTTACATTAAGACAAACAGACTTGTTAAGTTGTTTGTATTTCTCTTGTTTTATTTCACATTTATTTATTTATTTATTTTGGGGGGGTGGGGGAGAGAGAGAGAGCAAGAGTGAGAGATCTAGTACTTCTTATCCTCTGGTTCACTCCCCAAATGCCCACAGTGGCTGAGGCTTAAGTTGGGAGGCAGGAACTCATTCCAGGTCTCCTGTGTGGGTGGTGGGAACTCAGTTACTTGAGTCATTGCCACTGGCTCCAGGGTGTACATTGATAGGAAGCTGGAGACAGGCGCTGGAACTGGCAATTGAACCCAGGCACTGTGATGTGGGATTTTGGTGTCTTAACTGGTAGACTACATGCCCACCCCCTTTTATTTCAGAGTTTAAGGACACATAATCTGTGTTCATCTAGGTTTTCTTACACCTCTTCTCATGCTGTTTTGATGTTACTGAAATTTTATTAGTTATAGGTAGCTTTCCTTCACATTTCACATTTCCTGGCTTTCTATCTTTCCTTTGAATTTATAAGAAAATTTTGTTCTGAATAAAGTATTTTTTAGTCCATATTGCAAACAGACCATTGTAAACCTCAAATCTTTGTTGATGAAGTACTTGAAAATAGGATTCATTTTTTTCCTTTGCTATTGTGGCTAGAAAACAGTGATAATGTTTTGATGAATGGCTGATGAAACGCAGCTGACACCAGTGCATTTGGTGGTGCTGTCATTCTACACTGCTGTGTGGAGAAGTCATTTTGGCTTAGTGTTTTAAAAACTGGAACTTTTTTGGAGACTGAGTTCTATGACAGACTTTCTAGTGTACTTTAACATATTTAACATATTCACAAAAAGCATCAGAATTCAGAGTCAATAACTTAAACCACTTGACTTTATACTGGATTGTCTTTTGGTTTTCAAGAAAAAATGAAATTGATTTCCAAAAGAACAGGCTGGTCTGCAAAAGGCAAAGAAGAAATACCAACCTTTGGTGGAATCTGAGAAGTGTCATGTAAGCCATAGGCTGATATTGTTGAGTGGTTTCTAAGACAGGGATTGAAGGTGTCCTGTTTAATCCTTTGTAACCCAGCCACATGCATCAAACTGAACACTCTTGGTATTTGATACTTTTAAAAGGACAAGAGATCTGTTTTTCTGTGTGCACATATGAAAGTGACACCTATTGCCTGGACCCTCTTTTCGTGCTACCCTGATTTCAGGGAAGGAGGGCTGGCATTTTCATTTGGAAATATGGGCAGCTGGCTGCAGATGCACCTTGGTGACTTCAGGGACTGTGTCTTGTCCTGAAGACTGCCAAGACTTCATTGTTAGAAGAGCTGGAGGATCATCCTTTTACATCAAGGCTATAACTTTAACTTTAGAAGCCCTGGTGTGTGCCAGACCATTTAAAACCACTTTCCTTTTGGCCATCAGAGCAGGGCTGTACATTGCACTGAATCTTCTTCAATGGATGTATGTCAATTAATGGAGTTTTATATTTTTGCCTACAACCCAGTCTGAGAGATAGGGATCCACTTATTTTTGGGTGCAAATGCTTTATTGTAGTAAAAAGTTTAGTGATACTTAAGAATTGAAGTTTGTTTTTTTGGTTTTATAGTTACGATTTTGATAGTTGTACAAAGTTATTGTATTTTAAATCGAAGATACTTAATCTTTGAATTGAAATGTATTGGATATGTCTATATAACTTCTTATTTTCAGAAATTTCAGAGAAAATTGCAAACAACTTTAAGAAATCTCTGTGCAGCTGGATACAAACATTGCTGCTTCATGACATGAGAGTAACCTTAACTTAAGAGTAACAGAGTAAGAGTAAAAGTAACAGTTAGTGTTTTGGGTTTAAAACTCCAAGGTGTAGCCCCTTGTTCTCAGGGGCATGTCTTTTCTCTGAATAAAGTTTCTAGAATTGTGCTTTGGTCAGAAGTTGTATAACGCTTCTGAACTTGGAATCCAGACTTTATCATGCCTGCTTGGGCTGTTTGCTGAAATTTCTCAGCTTCTCTAATTCTTGCCTTCCTCACCTGCACAGTGATAGCAAGTTCAGGGTTGTTGTGAGGCTGTCATGTTTCTGAGATCTAAAAGGACAGTACCTGGGAAAGAGGAGGTTCTTTCCTTTCTCTCCTTTTGTTATTCAGCCTACATTAGTAAGTGGGCTTTTAAGATCATTGGTATAGAGGTAAAGCTGTGAGACAATAGTAGTAATAATATCACTATATATAAAATTTTCCTGCCTCTTTTGTCAATTTCCTGTTCACATCCTTTGCCCATTTCCTTATTGTTTGCTCAGTTTTGGTTTGATTTCTAAAAACTCCTAGTAATAAAGTATATAAACCCTATGTTGGGCATGTTGGGTTTTTTCCGGACTTGCTCTTTAACAGTGGCTGAGGCACAAAAGGAGCTTCAGAAAATTCATGGAGAAGCCGGTGCCATGGCTCAATAGGCTAATCCTCCTCCTGCGGTGCTGGCACACCAGGTTCTAGACCCTGTCTGGGCTCTGGATTCTGTCCCGGTTGCCCCTCTTCCAGGCCAGCTCTCTGCTGTGGCCCGGGAGTGCAGTGGAGGATGGCCCAAGTGCTTGGGCCCTGCACCTGCATGGGAGACCAGGAGAAGTACCTGGCTCCTGGCTTTGGATTGGAGCAGTGCCGACCGTGGCGGCCATTTGGAGGGTGAACCAACGGCAAAGGAAGACCTTTCTCTCTCTCTCTCTCTCTCTCTCTCTCACTGTCCACTCTGCCTGTCCAAAAAAAATAATAAAAAAAGAAAATTCATGGAGAATTTATATTATCTTTTAATTTAATCTGTCTGTGAATTTTCTTGAAACCCTGTTGCATTTTCTGCCATTTAGAAGTTTTGAGCTTTGTTCTCCTGTCATCAGTTTTTTTCTTCTAATGAACATCAATTTTATGACATATATTGATTTCAAAGATACAAAAATATGAAAAAACAAAGCCTTAGATTTAATAAAATGAATTTCATTTTTTAATGGTTTCTGCCTTTAGTGTTTTGTGTGTTTGTATGTTGATGGGGGCACAGATGTTTGTATGTATATAAATTGGGCTCATCTTCTCTACTCAAAAGAATGATACTATTGCAAACATGCTTGGGTGTAGGAATGTTTTCTCCAGCCGAGAAAACTACAGGAATAATGTAGCTGCATGGAGGTTGTAAGCCCTGGCATGCACTACAAGGTATTGCTATGGAATATTTTAGTCTTGGCTTGTAGTTGTTGCCAGAATCATATGCTACCCCAACTGCTCCTCTTGTCTAGCTGTCACTGTTAACTCAATTCCTCTTGATGCTTATCTCTGTGTTAGCAATAATTCAGTGTTTATTCAGAGGACAGGGTTAATACTTCTTTTCAGCACCTGCTACTTTTCTTTTCAGAACCTAATTTTTCAAGAAAGGTGAGGGTGTGGAGGGATGCCAGATCCTGTATAGCAGAACACACAGTAGAAGGTAGAAATGCCAGGTGAAGTTTCCCAGGGCTGAGTGCTGTACTACCCCTTAATCACTATGAAGGAGTAATCCCACTCTGACTTCCAAAAAAAGAGTCAAGGTTGGTCCAAGGCCAGGAGTCAATTTTCCTCCTGAAGTACCATGAGAATATAAGAATATGATATAAGATTGTTTGGGAGTCAAGACATTAGAAGTATCCAAATAATTAAAAAAGAATTTTAAATTCATTTTATGTCTAAAAAAAATCATGCCACTATAATAATTAAGAGCCACTGTATCTAAGGTTGGGTATAGTATTCATTAGCCAGTCATTAGTGATAATATCACAGGGATTTAAGACCCACAATACACCAGGGTGGTGGGAACTGAGATGGGCATTCACAGCAACATTGCTATGTCTCCGTGGTGATTGATAATGTGGCTTTAAAGCCATTGAATCTAAAGCCTTAAAATTGTACGTTGTTGTTCTGAAGCTGATTATTGGACTTTGAGATCCTACATGTAAGACAGGTCTTTACACACAGTTTATAAAAATAGAATAATTAATACAGAATTATTTAGAATTTTCTTCTATAATATTTCATTCAAATAAATGTAGCATGATTTCAGCTTTTGGCAAATGCTGAAATAATAATAAAAATGAGTGAAGGCAGCTGTGAGAAAGAGCAGTTATTTTTAAATCTTGGTAGACAAGTGGGACTGGCCTACTCGTCTGTTGAGCACACCTCTGTAATTTCTCAGAAATTAAATAGCATGACCCTTTGATTGGATTCCAAAGCTGGAAATTTAAATAGATAACTTCAAAGTAATTGGCTTGAAATCCATGGATCTATTCTGGGATGCTTTAGAAATTTTTATTCCCTTTTCACCCCAACTTTGAAATATATATAAATGTCAAGGCTTCAGTTTCAAAGTCTGCTCTTGTACTTCTCTAAGCTATTTTCTTATAATTGGCACTGTTCAAATCCTTTTTGGAATATGATTCGAACTTGAGTGGGAAGAGACGATAGTTTGGAGGAATCAGGAAGTATATAGCAGTGGGATCTAAAAGCAAAACAAAAAGATCTTAAAGAGACAGTTCTGATCCATTTCAGGCTAGCAAGAGTATAAAGGTGATTATTATTGAAATGGTCTTCATGCACATGAAGTATTCTATTCCTGACTTTGGGGATTAGCTGTTCTTCATCTCTGTTAAGGAAAAAGTAAAAAAGAAATGATTTTAAGACTGGAATATAAAGAGGTTAAGATTAGAGATGGATTCATTGAAAAATACAAGTTTGTTAGCTGAGAAACTTAACCATCTGAACAACACCAAATAGACCAGTAATTCTGTACTAGTCTGATTAGGTTCAAGAATCTTGAATCTTTCCGTGATAGCTTTGATGTGGGGAGGTTAGGAATGTCTCAATGTTATTTATTTATTTATTTATTTGACAGATAGAGTTAGATAGTGAGAAAGAGAGACAGAGAGAAAGGTCTTCCTTCCGTTGGCTCATCCCCCAAGTGGCCGCTACACCCAGCGTGCTGTGCTGATCTGAAGCCAGAGGCAGGTGCTTCCTCCTGGTCCCCAAGCGGGTGCAGGGGCCCAAGCACATGGGCCATCCTCCACTGCCTTCCTGGGCCACAGCAGAGAGCTGGACTGGAAGAGGAGCAACCAGGACTAGAACTCCGCGCCCATATGGTGTGCCGGCACTGCAGGTGGAGGATTAACCAAGTGAGCCATAGCACCGGCTTCCCTCAATGTTATTTCAAACCCTAAGATTTAGTGATTTACTTTATTTCAGCAGACACTGCAATTCTAATGGATTCCCCTCCACTTTCCTCCCTTCCTCCTCTTTCTTATTTTGCATAATATCAAATCAAAGTATTTTTTACAAGATTTATTTATTTACTTGAAAGGCAGTTACAGAGGGAGGTGTGGGGGAGAGAGAGAGAGAGAGGGAGAAAGAGAGAGAGAGCAAGCACTTTCATCTGCTGATTCTCTCCAAATGGCTACAAGAGTTGGATCTTGGCCAAACCAAAGCCAGGAGCCAGTAACTCCATCTAGGTCTCCCATGTGGATGGAAGAGACCCAAGTTCTTGGGCTATCTTGCACTGCTTTCCTAGGTACATTAGCAGGGAGTTGGATTGGAAGCAGAGCAACTGCCACTTAAACTGGAGAATGCCACTGCTGTAGGCGGCAACTTAACCAGATACACCACAATGTGGGTGCCCTATAACAAAAAGTATTTTACATTTACATGTCATTTAAAGTATTAAAGCATTTTTAAACTGTGGTTCACATTGTATATTCCCGTAGCATAGATGGAACACTTTTACTGAGCAAAAAATGACCATTTTTGTGTCATTTTAAAAACATCTTTTTTCCCTGTTATTTATTTTCTCAGTGGTCCCTCAAAGCTAAAGCTATGTTATATGCAACACAGATCTTTTCTCCTCTTACTTAGAACATTCTCGCAGAAATAAGTCTTTGCCCAAAGCTAGACACTACAGCAGTATTGAAAGGTGATAGGGGTTTTCAGTGTGCACTGAAGCTAACAGCCAGCAATCACTCAGTGGTTAAAGAAGTGTATATTGGCCATTTGCTGTCAGTTTTGGTGGACAAAGAGATGAAGCACTTAAATTTTGGAGGATAAAGGCTTGGAGAGTTATTTATAGCATCTAGCTATCCAGGAGAAATGAATGAGCAATCCTAAGATTACCATTGGCTCAAGTATCTTTTCTAAAATAATCCATTACTGGTTTCTTTAATCTTTTTGCTCTTTCTTCATCCTCTCCATCTTTTATCCCTTTAGCACTCTGACAACAAGAAAAAATGTTTCTTGAGCTCATGCCCCACATACCATGTTAGGAACTGGGGACGGAGCAATGAACCAGACAGGCCAGTCCTGTCCATTGCCCTCGTGGAGGTTATAGCTCCATCATTTTGTGCTCTTATATGACAGGGAACAAACCAGAATCAAGGGCCTGAGACATAGCACATACTAAACATTTTCACTGCATTTAAATGTGTTGTTGAGTAATATAAGAAAATCAGTGAATATACTTTTACGCATTTTTAAGTTTATATAAAGATGTTAGCTAAACTGTTTAGGATTTTAGAAGTATTTCTTATTTGTCTAACAATCTTTGTGTTCAAAGCTTTATGAAGGATTTAGATAGATTCTTTATTCTAGTATGTAGTAATATCTAAGATGATTAAAAAATAATCAGTGTTCAAAATTTTCTTCTTTATGAATAGTTGGCTTGGCATGGACTCTTTTCTTTCAGAGTGTCTACCTTCCTGCACCCTGTAAGCCAAGGCAAGGAGGGGCTTTGTGTTGCCAAGGCTGAGGAAAGGGCACTCTAGGTTCCAGTGAGCACATGGGCCTCCCTCCCAGTAAAAACCATGTTAAAAATACTGCTTATATTCTGCAAACAGGATGAATATATAACTAACTAGAGTGAACTGTATGAATTTTTAGACTAGTCAGAGGCTTATGTGCTAATCTGGCAATTGGATCACTGCTTGAAAAATTTTGTTCTAAGTTCAAAATAACTGACCCATAGGTAGATTTTTAGAGATTACCTGTCATTGCACTGGGTATTTACAAGTCTATTCCCTGTGAAGAGAGCAAGTACATTTCTATTTGTGGAATGTCCATCATGTTAGAACCGACCTTGCTCCAGTAGAATTATGATCTTAGTGAATTTAATGATCATCACCATGAGGAACTGAACTTGTATTATGGAGTAAGGATTTGGCCTTTGTCTAGGTTACTGACTAGTCTCTGTTCTCATCCTTTGGTTCCAGAAAATGGTACAGTCTTTCAGATGAAAATTGTCCTATACAGGGTTATTAGTTTTCTCTGTGTCTGAGACATTTGCTGGGCTCCTGGCTACCCAGCATCTGACCCTCTGTTCTTATTTGTGATGAATTATTGACTGTAGGCACAGTTGTGGAAGGCAGGATTTCTCTTCCAGAGGAGGTCAGACCTCCTTGTCCCTGGAAGCTAGGCCTCAGGCATGTGAGTTAGCTATGTCAATTAGAAGTACTCACCCCAAAAATTAAAAGGTGGACAATCTGAAGCCAGGAGCCAGGAGCTTTTTCTGGATCTCCCATGTAGGTTCAGGGGCCCAAGCACTTGGGCCATCCTCCAATGCTTTCCCAGACCATAGCAGAGAGCTGGATTGGAAGAGGAGCTCCTAGGACTAGAACTGATGCCCACGTGAAATTCCCGCACCGCAGGAAGAGGAATTAACCCACTGTACCATAGCATCATCTCCGTATGTGCCCGTCTTTTGTGTGTGTGTGTGTGTGTGTGTGTGTGTGAGGTACAACAGATTTTATTGATGGCGCAAGAGAAAGTACAGCTCTCTAAGTGCCTCTCCTCCATGATGTCTGGAATGGAAATTGTGAAGAGGGGAGATTCTCAGTGTGTTGGGGCCTGAGTGGAGACAGGGACTTCCTGACAGCTGAAGACCTGTCTTCCTCTGGTGCACTTGCTGAGACTGGTGTTCCAGGAGCGCTTATTTCTTAGAGGCCATTTGGACCATTAAGTCTACTACCCTGTTGTGATAGCTAAATTAATTGTCTTACCAGGAAATGATTTTGACCAAGTGGTCATTAAGCCCCAGCATTGAAGTCTAGAGGAGAGGATATCACTGTTAAAATCACAGGAGACGGTTTAATAAAAACAGAGTTACTGTAGCCTCAGGAAAAATCTCACGGAAAAAAATGCAGTGGAAATTCTTCCGGACCCAGTGAATGAGACGCAGAGGACCTAGGGAAAAGTAAGTTTGCGAACGGCAAATCGTGCCTTAGTGGCACGGGAGCTGCCGGGAGGGACGGGAACCGGACGGAACACAGTCGCCATTGGATTCGAGCGCTTAAACGGGAGCCGATACAGGGATCCCGAGACACTGGCGGGGGGGAAGCAGACGCCACGGGGGAAACAGCACAATTGAGGCGAGCCCACACGGACACTAGCCTCTTTCGTTGCCCACCCTGCTAATTCTAGCTGGACTGAACGCAGTGGGACGGCGCGCGCCCGCCGGCTGAACTGGAAGCCGGGCGGAACACAGTCGCCATTGGAACTGAGCACTTGAACGGGTGCCGATACAGGGATCCCGAGACACTGGTGGGGGGAAGCAGACCCCCCACGGGGGAAACAGCACAATTGAGGCGAGCCCACACGGACACTAGCCTCTTTCATTGCCCACCCTGCTCACTCAAGCTAGACTGAACACAGTGGGACGGCGTGCGCCCGCCAGCTGAACCGGAAGCCGGGCGGAACACAGTCGCCATTGGAACTGAGCGCTTGAACGGGGGCCGATACAGGGATCCCGAGACACTGGCGGGGGGAAGCAGACCCCCCACGGGGGAAACAGCACAATTGAGGCGAGCCTGCATGGACACTAGTCTCTCTCGTCACCCACCCTGCTAATTCGAGCTAGATTAAACGCAGTGGGACTAGGCGCGCCCGCCCGCCCATCACTGAGGCAGACGGAACCAAAAACCCGAGGCTGTAGAAACCTGAAGGGGATCCAAAAACTGGGAACACACCGCGCACACAAACTCCATTACCTTGACAACCCAGAGAAAGAGTGTGGGGGAAAAAAAAAAATGCCAAATAAAAACAGATTCCGAGGGAGCAAGATCAAGGAAGACGCTATGATGACCCCAAACGGAAAAGACACCCCAAGTCAGGATTGTGAAGATAATGAGATAGAAGAAATGCAAGAAGCAGATCTCAAAGAATTGATAAGAACATTAAGAAGTTCTCAAAAACAAATTCTTGAACTACAGAAATCTTTAATGGATAAGATAGAAAATCTCTCTCGCGAGAATGAAGCACTACGGAGAAATCAAAACGAAATGAAACAACTAGTAGAACAAGAAGCTACGAGAGTGACAAAAAATCTTAATGAATTGAAGAATTCAATAGATCAAGTGACAAGCAATCTTGAGGGCCTTAAAACCAGAATGGGTGAAGCAGAGGAGAGAATATCGGACCTAGAAGACAGAGAACAGGAGAGGAAACAGTCAAACCAAAGACAAGAAGAGGAAATTAGAAAACTAAAAGATATTGTCGGGAATTTACAGGATACTATTAAAAAACCCAACATTCGGGTTCTAGGTGTTCCTGAAGGTATGGAGAGGGAGAAAGGATTAGAAGGCCTTTTTAGGGAGATACTAGCAGAAAACTTTCCAGGCTTGGAGAAAGACAGAGAAATCCTAATCCAGGAAGCTCATAGAACCCCTAATAAACATGACCAAAAGAGATCCTCTGCACGACATATTGTAATTAAACTCACCACAGTGAAGCAAAAAGAAAAGATCCTAAAATGTGCAAGAGAGAAACGTCAGATTACTCTCAGAGGATCTCCAATTAGACTTACAGCTGACTTCTCAACAGAAACCCTACAAGCTAGAAGGGAATGGCGAGACATAGCCCAGGTACTTAGAGAGAAAAACTGCCAGCCCAGAATATTATACCCTGCAAAGCTCTCATTTGTGAATGAAGGTGAAATAAAGACCTTTCATAACAAACAAAAATTGAAAGAATTTGTTGCCACTCGTCCAGCCCTGCAAAAGATACTTAAAGACGTGTTACACACAGAAACACAGAAACACGACCATCAACATGAAAGAAGGTAAACGAAGGGAACCTCACGGCAAAAGATCACAGGGAATTCAAAGCATACATTAGAAAATATCTGGCAAATGGCAGGGCAAACTTACCACTTATCAATAGTCACATTGAACGTTAAAGGTCTAAACTGTCCTGTTAAAAGACAGAGATTGGCTGATTGGGTTAAGGAACAAAAACCATCTATTTGCTGCCTACAAGAAACACATCTTTCCAACGAAGATCCATACAGACTGAAAATAAAAGGATGGAACAAGATATACCATGCCAACAGAAATGAAAAAAGAGCGGGTGTAACCATCTTAATATCGGACTACATAAACTTTAACACAAAAACTGTTAAGAGAGACAAAGAGGGGCACTATATAATGATTAAGGGATCAATACTACAGGAAGATATAACAATTCTCAATGTATATGCACCTAATTACAGGCCACAGGTTTATTTAAAAAATTTGTTAAGAAACTTAAAGGGAGACTTAGACCCCAACACAATAGTACTGGGGGACTTCAATACTTCACTCACAGATATTGACAGATCGACAGGACAGAAGATCAACAAGGAGACAGTAGATTTAAACAACACTATAGCCCAAATGGATCTAACAGATATCTACAGAACTTTTCATCCTACAAGTAATGCATTCACATTCTTCTCAGCAGTACATGGAACCTACTCTAGGATTGATCACATATTAGGCCATAAAGCAAGTCTCAGCAAATTCAAAAGAATTAGAATCATACCATGCAACTTCTCAGACCATGAGGGAGTGAAGTTGGAAATTAGCAACTCAGGAATCTCTAGAGCATATGCAAACACATGGAGATTGAACAACATGCTCCTGAATGAACAATGGGTCACTGAAGAAATCAAAAGAGAAATCAAAAATTTTCTGGAAGTAAATGAGGATAACAGCACAACATACCAAAACTTATGGGATACAGCAAAAGCAGTGTTAAGAGGAAAGTTTATATCAATAGGTGCCTACATCAAGAAACTGGAAAGGCACCAAATAGATGAGCTTTCAATGCATCTCAAGGATCTAGAAAATTTGCAGCAAACTAGACCCAAATCTAGTAGAAAAAGAGAAATAATCAAAATCAGAGAAGAAATCAACAGGATTGAATCCAAAAAAACATTACAAAAAATCAGCCAAACGAGGAGCTGGTTTTTTGAAAAAATAAACAAGATTGACACCCCATTGGCCCAACTAACTAAAAAAAGAAGAGAAAAGACCCAAATCAGTAAAATCAGAGATGAAAAAGGAAATATAACAACAGACACCACAGAAATCAAAAGAATCATCAGAAATTACTACAAGGACTTGTATGCCAGCAAACAGGGAAACCTATCAGAAATGGATAGATTCCTGGACACATGCAACCTACCTAAATTGAACCAGGAAGACATAGAAAACCTAAACAGACCCATAAGTGAGTCAGAAATTGAATCAGTAATAAAGGCCCTCCCAACAAAGAAAAGCCCAGGACCAGATGGATTCACTGCTGAATTCTACCAGACATTTAAAGAAGAACTAACCCCAATTCTTCTCAAACTATTCAGAACAATCGAAAAAGAGGGAATTCTCCCAAATTCCTTCTATGAAGCCAGCATCACCTTAATTCCTAAGCCAGAAAAAGATGCAGCATTGAAAGAGAATTACAGACCAATATCCCTCATGAACATAGATGCAAAAATCCTCAACAAAATTCTGGCCAATAGACTGCAACAACACATCAGAAAGATCATCCACCCAGACCAAGTGGGATTCATCCCTGGTATGCAGGGATGGTTCAATATTCGCAAAACAATCAACGTGATACACCACATTAACAGGCTGCAGAAGAAAAACCATATGATTATCTCACTTGACGCAGAGAAAGCATTCGATAAAATTCAACACCCTTTCATGATGAAAACCCTAAGCAAACTGGGTATAGAAGGCACATTCCTCAATACAATCAAAGCAATTTATGAAAAACCCACGGCCAATATCCTATTGAATGGGGAAAAGTTGGAAGCATTTCCACTGAGATCTGGTACCAGACAGGGATGCCCACTCTCACCACTGCTATTCAATATAGTGCTGGAAGTCTTAGCCAGAGCTATTAGGCAAGAAAAAGAAATTAAAGGGATACAAGTTGGGAAGGAAGAACTCAAACTATCCCTCTTTGCAGACGACATGATTCTTTATTTAGGGGACCCAAAGAACTCTACTAAGAGACTATTGGAACTCATAGAAGAGTTTGGCAAAGTAGCAGGATATAAAATCAATGCACAAAAATCAACAGCCTTTGTATACACAGACAATGCCACGGCTGAGGAAGAACTGCTAAGATCAATCCCATTCACAATAGCTACAAAAACAACAATCAAATACCTTGGAATAAATTTAACCAAGGACATTAAAGATCTCTACAATGAAAATTACAAAACCTTAAAGAAAGAAATAGAAGAGGATACCAAAAAATGGAGAAATCTCCCATGCTCATGGATTGGAAGAATCAATATCATCAAAATGTCCATTCTCCCAAAAGCAATTTACAGATTCAACGCAATACCAATCAAGATACCGAGGACATTCTTCTCAGATCTGGAAAAAATGATGGTGAAATTCATATGGAGACACAGGAGACCTCGAATAGCTAAAGCAATCTTGTACAACAAAAACAAAGCCGGAGGCATCACAATACCAGATTTCAGGACATACTACAGGGCAGTTGTTATCAAAACAGCATGGTACTGGTACAGAAACAGATGGATAGACCAATGGAACAGAATAGAAACTCCAGAAATCAATCCAAACACCTACAGCCAACTTATATTTGATCAACGATCCAAAACCAGTCCCTGGAGTAAGGTCAGTCTGTTTAATAAATGGTGCTGGGAAAACTGGATTTCCACGTGCAGAACCATGAAGCAAGACCCCTACCTTTCACCTTACACAAAAATTCATTCAACATGGATTAAAAATTTAAACCTACGACCCGACACCATCAAATTACTGGAGAGCATAGGAGAAACCCTGCAAGACATAGGTACTGGCAAAGACTTCTTGGAAAAGACCCCAGAAGCACAGGCACTGAAAACCAAAATTAACTACTGGGATTGCATCAAATTGAAAAGTTTCTGTACTGCAAAAGAAACAGTCAGGAAAGTGAATAGGAAACCGACAGAATGGGAAAATATATTTGCAAACTATGCAACAGATAAAGGGTTGATAACCAGAATCTACAAAGAAATTAAGAAACTCCACAACATCAAAACAAACAACCCACTTAAGAGATGGGCCAAGGACCTCAACAGACATTTTTCCAAAGAGGAAATCCAAATGGCCAACAGACACATGAAAAAATGTTCAAGATCCCTAGCAATCAGGGAAATGCAAATCAAAACCACAATGAGGTTTCACCTCACCCCGGTGAGAATGGCTCACATTCAGAAATCCACCAACAATAGATGCTGGAGAGGATGTGGGGAAAAAGGGACACTAATCCACTGTTGGTGGGAATGCAAACTGGTGAAGCCACTATGGAAGTCAGTCTGGAGATTCCTCAGAAACCTGAATATAACCCTACCATTCAACCCAGCCATCCCACTCCTTGGAATTTACCCAAAGGAAATTAAATTGGCAAACAAAAAAGCCGTCTGCACAGCAATGTTTATTGCGGCTCAATTCACAATAGCTAAGACTTGGAACCAACCCAAATGCCCTTCAACAGTAGACTGGATTAGGAAATTATGGGACATGTACTCTACAGAATACTATACAGCAGTCTAAAACAATGAAATCCGGTCACTTGCAACAAAATGGAGGAATCTAGAAAACATCATGCTGAGTGAATTAAGTCAGTCCCAAAGAGACAAATATCATTTGTTTCCCTTGGTTGGCGATGACTAACTGAGCACCAAAGGGGAAACCTGTAGAAGTGAAATGGACACTATGAGAAACAGTGACTCGATCAGCTCTTGTGCTGACTGTTGTTGTACAATGTAATACTTTATCCATGGTAGTATTTTTTTTTTCTCTTTATCCTAGTACTAGTGGTTGAACTCTGTAATTAACACACAATTATACTTAGGTGTTTAAATTTTAACTGAAAAGTGATCTCTGTGAAATATAAGAGTGGGAATAAGAGAGGGAGGAGATGTAAAATTTGGGGCATGCTCAATCGGAACGGCCCCAAATGATGGAGTTAGAATTGTGCCAGGGGTTTCCAATACAATCCCATCAAGGTGGCATGTACCAAGGCCATCTCATTAGTCCAAGTGATCAATTTCAGCTCACAATTGATCACACTGATAGGTCTAAGAGTCAAAGGGATCACACAAACAAGACTAGTGTCTGCTAATACTAACTGATAGAATGAAAAAGGGAGAGAATGATCCAACATGGGAAGCAGGATACACAGCAGACTCATAGAATGGCAGATGTCCTAAATAGCACTCTGGCCTCAGAATCAGCCCTTAAGGCATTTGGATCTGGCTCAAGAGCCCATGAGAATATTTTAGGCATGGAAAGCTAAGACACTCTGGAAAAAACAGAAGACCTAAATGAAAGATCTCTGCGAGTGAGATCCCAGTGGAAAGAACGGGGCCATCAAAGAAGGAGGTACCTTTCTCTGAAGGGAGGAAGGAACTTCCACTTTGACTATGGCCCTGTGGGAATAAGATCGAAGTCGGCGAACCCTAAAGGCTTCCATAGCCTCGGCAACTCATGACCAGAGCCTAGGGAGATTACTGACGCCATAAACAAAGAGTGTCAAATTGTTAAATCAACATCAGGAGTCACTGTGTACTTACGTCTCATGAGGGATCTGTCCTTAATGTGTTATCCAATGTGAAGTGATGCTATTACTAGTACTGAAACAGTATTTTTACACTTTGTGTTTCTGAGTGGGTGCAAACTGATGAAATCCTTACATAGTATATATTGAATCGATCTTCTTTATATAAAGATAATTGCAAATGATTAAAAAATCTTGGTGTTAAATTGGAAATTGCATAGACAATTAATCAATTTTTTTAAAAAAAATCATGTAGGATCTCTGTCCTTAATGTGCTGTACATTGTGAATTAATACTATAACTAGTACTCCAACAGTATTATCATTTTGTGTCTCTATGCGAGGGCAAACCGTTGAAATCTTTACGTAATATGTACTAAATTGATCTTCTGTGTATAAAGAGAATTGAAAATGAATCTTGATGTGAACAGAAGGGGAGAGGGAGCGGGAAAGGGGAGGGTGGGGGGAGGGAGGGAAGTTGTGTGGGGGGGGAGCCATTGTGGTCCATGAGCTGTTCTTTGGAAATTTATATTCTTTAAATAAAAGCTTTATAAAAAAAAAAATCACAGGAGACAATATGATTCTCAGTGTAGCCCACGGTGCATTTCACCTTCTTGTTGTCATCGAAGTTGGCTTCACCAGTTTCTTGGTATCAAAGTTGGCAGCTTTTTCTAAATGACAGTTCATATCTACAACTTATATGTTGGGGGTGGGTACATGGAATGCCATGCCAGTATTTCCCATTCAGCCCAGGAGTGTCCTTGCCTATGGCTTTGGAGTACCAGTAGATTCAAAGATGATGTTCTGGGCAGTCACATCAGAATTTCCCTGAGGGGTCACCTACAGTCTTCTAGGCGTGGACTGTGGTCATGAGCCCCTCCATTATGCCAATTATTATGGATGAACCTGGCTAGGGGAGCTAAGACATTGGTGGTGCAGGAGCATTGCTAATGATCTTGAAGGAGTTGTGATACTTCTCATGGTTAATACCTTTTACAGAATGGGAGTAATAGAATAGGGGACAGAAGTGATGACCCTTTTGGGTCATCTCTAGCCTTTTCCATGGTGGTAAAGACATCTTTGGATCCCACAACATATTCAGCACCAGCATAACCTCATTTGGTGTTTGGGGGATCTCACTCCTGAAAGATAGACATGGTTTCCCATTGATGACAAACTTCTTCTTTTCACCCTTTATCATGCATGTACTGGAACATGTAGACTGCATAGTTGAGTTCAGTGAAGGGATCATTGATGGTAACATCCAGTTTGCCATAATTAAAAGCAGCCCTGGTGACTCACCTTGACCTTCACCGTCATGTCTAGGGGACATGCCAGCACTGAATGAGAGGACACAGTTGTCTTGTTGAATAGGGTGGATCTCACATGCTGTGCTTACAGTTTGGATTCCTTTTCCTCTGTCGACAGCTGAGAATGTTTCCATTCCTTAGGCCTGGGTGGAACAATAGAATGTGGTAGAACTGATAATGGGTTCTGAGTTTGAAGGTTGGGCCATAAATGACCATACAGCTTCTTCTTGGCCACCTTTATTTCATGTGACATGTGCATGGGAGCCCTGAGCCCAGGCACCATACCCTGCCATGTTTGAGAGAGGAAGTGGAAGGACTTCACAGAGTTAGAGGGCAATACTGGAGGGACCCCAGCTGTTTCAGTTTTCCTAGTTTAGATGACAGGGCAGACATGTGAGTGAACAAGCTGTCAAATGATTTCTCAGCCCCTAATCTTCAGGCTGGCCTAGCTGGGGTAGAAAGAAACCATTTTTCTTGAGCCCTTTTCTAGATTGTAGATTCATGAAAAAAAATAAACGTTATTACTGTTTTAAGCCACTGTGGGCTTACTATGTAGCATTATATACCTGGAAGAATGGCTATTATAACTATTCAACTGGAACACCTAAGTTGTATCTCTAGGGTAGAATTTGTGCTTTTGGACTCTGAAGATGCATTCCCAAAGTTTTTTCTTAAAATAGTCTTATTATGAGGACCTGCATTGTGGTGCAGCTGGTTAAGCTGCTGCCTCCAACGCTGCCATGCCATATAGGTGTTGGTTTTTGAGTCCCAGCTCCATCACTTCAGATCCAACTCCTAATTTGCCTGAGAAAGCACCAAAAGATAGCCCAAGTGCTTAAGCCTCTGCACTCACATGGAAGACTCTGATGGAGTTCCAGGCTCCTGGCTTCAGTCTGGCCCAGCTGTTGTGGCCATTTGGAGAGTGAATTAACAGATGGAAGATTTCTCTCTCTCTCTCTCTCTCTCTCTTCCTCTCTCTCTCTCTCTTCCTCTCTCTCTGTCTCTGTAACTCTGCTTTTCAAATAAATAAATCTTTTTTTTTTAAAAAAAAGAATAGTCCTGCTATTAATATGGGATGAACTTATTGATCTAGTTGCCCCATTCACAGTTTAAGAGAGTGGTATTTAGTCTATTGTAGAATTACTTAGCTGGGATAATAGAGAGCTTTATTGTCACTAGAAATACAAAATTTCAAGGCCATCTTCTATATTGAGATGTTAAAAATACTAGTTTTTTTTTTTTTTTTGGATATTTATAGCAGCACTACAGCAGATTCCACTATGGCTATGACAAGTTGTTGAGAGTCTCTACAAATATGTCTCTAAGTGTAATTTTATTCCCTCTATTAAGATCCTAACACACATTTCAAGACAGAAGATGAAAATGCTGCTTTTCTTTTGGGTTGGATATTCTATCTGACAGGGATATTTAGAAGGAGTTTCAGTAATTCAATGAAGATGGCTAAGAGTGGCTAAGAGTTATTGAGGATTTACTATGTTCCAGGCACTGTGGTAAGTGACTGCAGGTCTTCTCACTTAATCATCATATCAATTTTATGAGGCAGATTTTATTTCTCTCTCTTTCTATAGGTGATGAGTCATATTTGGATTAAATAAAACTTGCCCAGGTCATCTCTAGTAGTAGGGATTTGAGTCTAGGACTGTATGTGACTCCAAGTTCAGTGTGTTTGTAACCACCATGCTATACAGCCAGAATGGCTGTAACCAGAACTAGAACATTTTGCTTCTGTCTGCTCCTTACTTTTCTTGGTTTACCTTTAAGGCTTCTGACATTTAAGGCTGCACACACAAACTCTGTAGGTTTTTTCATGCCCTTCCACTCTGGAGTCAGGCAAGGTAGTTCTCATACCTTCTCTCATTTGCTGTGAAGTCTTGGTCTTTGTTTTAAGGACTCCCCTTAATCTGTTAGGACAAGTGTGGAAACATAAGCTATATGCGAATTTTGACAGCTTTAATGGCATCTTCTTCCATCAACTCTTTTGTACTGAGTGTATAAGTAGTACATGATACAAAAAAATGTGTCTTTCAAATGACTTCAATTGTACATTGTTTAAAGTAGAAGATTCATAGCTCTAATACTTCAAATCTGAATGGCTTATGACAGTCAGTCATGAGTTGACAACTTCCAAGGGGAGAACCTGAAGACTGTTTTGGTTGTGTGTGTGTGTGGGTGGGTGGGGGGGTGTGTTTGCATTCTCCCTGATACACTTCTTACCATAGAAAGATGGCAATTTGTATTGCCCTAGCATTGAAGGAGAGCAGAGGGTTATATTGATGTTAGATTAGAACCTGGTTACCTTACTGTTTTATATGTACACCATTCCTCACTTCATCATCACTAATTTTTTAAAAAGATTTATTTATTTATTTGAAATGCAGAATTGCAGAGAAAGGGAGAGAGGGAGATCTTCCATCTACTAGTTCATTCCCCAAATGGCCTCAACAGCCAGAGCTGGGCCAGTCTGAAGCCAGGAGCTTCTTCCAGATCCAGAATGTGGATGCAGGGGCCCAAGCACTTGGGCCATCTTCCACTGCTTTCCAAGGTGCATCAGCAAGGAGCTGAATTGGAAGTGGAGCATCTGGGACAAAAATTGGTGCTCATATGGGATGCCAGCACTTCAAGCAGTGGCTTTACTCACTGTGCCACAGCACTGGCCCCAGCATTGATTATTTATAGGAGAAAACTGGCAAACAGATGTTAGAGGAAATTCATCTCTGTGTTCCTCACCAAAACTCAGATCTCCTCTCTAAAAGTGCTCTTGTATATTACTGCATACCCTACACAATTACTACATGTCAGCACCACTGAATCTTACATGGAGAAGAATTGATTTCCTAGCTAACAACAGGCCCTGGAAACTCAACAGTCCCATATACTCTGCATTGAATTACCAGAAGTCCTTTTAATTCAGAGTCTATGTGGGCACAACTGCAATGGAACACCATGTTGGGCAGGGGATCCTAGTTTTCCTAATGACACAGAAAAGAATTTTTTTTAAAAAAGGTTTCATGTCATTTTTGAAAGGCTTCATGTCATTTTTGAGTTGTGTGCACAGCTGCTTGAGTCTAGCATGTGACAAAAAGCCTTTGCTATTTTAATATCCTTTGGGAAAGACTTCTGCACCTAGGCAACCAATCCTAAGCTGAGAACCCTCAACCATAAAGGAGAAGGATAGTTTTGCTAATTAGCCACAGAGGAAAGGACATTGCCACATTGTAGAGTCTGTGTTTGCAGGAATCTAGCCGAGGACAAAGCTTTGCATTTTTCCTTAGGTCTAATGTTTGTTCTGGTCCTTCACTGTGGAGACCTAGATTTAATTCGAATACTTCTCTGAGGGCTATTTGTCATTAGCCATGTGTATCTGGGATATAAATATGTCTTCAAACTCAGGTCTATAAGCAATATTTATGGCCGCAAAATTGTTTTGGATAGCTTAATTTCTAGCAGTAGACTTTTCCAATTTTTACCAGCCTGGAAAGAAACTTGACTTTTGCCTTCTTTAGAGTTTTTCCCATCTCCAAGGTTATGGCAGGCTGGTGTTGGCAGTTATCAGTGAAGACACCTCTTTCTCAGTGGGCACATCCTGTTCAAATCTGGCAGCTCTCTGTTGCTTTCTGATTGTGCCTGGTTACAGAAATAATTTTGTTTTCTAAGGATGGGCACTAGGTGCCTGGCATTGTGTGGTGCCATCACACATTGGCTCTGTTGGACTGAATATAGATAGTTCAGCTCACACATGCATTGGCATACATCAACAAAAATCAAAAGAATTTTTTTTAGGTCTAATAAGGATTTTTGCCCAGAGTTCTGGTGAGAGGGCATTGAAGAGAAGTTCAGAGTTAGGACCTGTGTTAGACTGCTTGGGTTGCTATAATAAAGTACCGTAGATCGAGCAGTGTAAATAACAGAACAATGTAAGCAACAGAACAGACAGTTCTGGAGGCAGTAAAGTCTGAGATCAAGGTGCTGGCTGATTTGGTTCCTGGGCAAGGCCCTCTTCTGAGCTTGCAGAAGGCTGCCTTTGGGCTGTGTCCCTGCATGGTTTGGGAATGGGGTACAGTGCATGAGAGTAAGTGCTCAGGTGTCTCTTCTTCTTTTTTTTTTTAAATTAATTTTTCTTTATTTGAAAGGCAGAGTGATGGAGGTGAGGGTGGGAGGGAAGAAAGAGAACGAGAAGGAGAAGAGAGAGCTCTTCCATCTGCTGTTCGCCCTCCAAATGCCCACAGCAGCCAGGGCTGGGGCAGACTAAAGCCAGGAGCCCAGAACTCCATCCAGGTCTTCCACATGGTGGCAAGGACTCAAGAACTTGCGCCATCATCTGAAGCCTATCAACATGTATGTTAGCTGGAAGATGAATTGGAAGTGGAGCGGGGACTGGATCTCAGGCACTCCAGTGTAGAATGCAGCTGTCCGAAGCAGTGGCTTAACTCACTGTGCCACAATGTCCTGCCCTCAGGTGTCTTTCTTGTCTTATAAGTCCACTTACCACATCATGAGAGCCCTATTCTCACGACCTCATCTAAACCTAATTACTTCCTAAAGGTCCCATCTTTTCATTTATTTGTTTATTTTCATCTACTTAATGGCAGTCACACACACACACACACACATACCCAGAAAGAGAGTGAGAGAGAGAGAGAGAGAGAGAGAGAGAGAGAGAGAGGAATCTTCCAAAGCCCCTAACATCCAGGGTTTGGCCAGGCTGAAGGTGGAAGCCCTGAACTCCATCCAGGTTCTCATGTGGGAGGCGGGGCCTCTGAGGATGCTGTGAGCAGGAAGCTGCTCCAGAAGTGAAGCAGCTGGGACTCAAACAGGGACTCTTATATGGGATGTAGGCAGGCATCACTGCACAGCTCAACCTGCAGTACCACAGCACTCATCCCTCAAAATGCCATCTCTAAATACCACTGCATTGGGGGATAGGGATTTATCATGAGTCTTGAGGGGGCCCTAACAGGACACCTTTCAGACTGACTGAAGAGCCTATGGATGTATTAATTGGAGAAATGGATGAACCCAGGAGAAACTTTGCTCTTAAGCATATAGCCACTTTAAAAAAAAAAAAAAAAAAGACCAGACCCAGGACATGGAAGGCACAGGTGATTCTTCTTTCTGTCATAATGTGGAACATATTTGCACATTCAGCTTGATAGGATTCATTCTCAGTGCTCACAGAACACATTTGAACATATTTGCTTTGTTTATGCCAGATTTAATGAAGAATGTCTCTGTGGTTGAGTCCTCCCCAGAGGCTACTGCTAAGTTCCCATACCCCAACATTTATTAAGCTTAGAACCTAAATCATTAGGAATAGCATCTAATTTCACTTTTGGTCAGGGAATAGTGAGGACACCCTATATGCAAGGGGAAATATTTGTGTTTTATGCTTTAAGTGTAGCAAAGAGAAGGCAAACAAAGCATTTCCGTATTAAAAGAGCTTGTAAGGTTACAGGGGTAATGAAACTTCCCATGTGTATGAGCCCTACTGTGTGCTTCTGAGAAGGAAATGCTGCCCGTTCTCCACCTTTCCCTTTTCAAGGTTACCACGCCTTCGCCATAGGGAGGGGTATTTTATGCACCCTTTACTTTGTTTCCAGTAGAATTACTCATTCTGAAGCTTGATATAGAACTTAAGATAGAACTCCTCCCCAGAGACCGTAGATTAGAGGACTAAGGTCTTTTACCCCGAATCATAATTAAAGGGAATAGATCTTTCAAGTGGATGAGAATATTGTGTCATAGAGAAAGAACTCCATCAATGAAGGCCCCTCTTCCGGCTCTTATCAATATGAGTCCCCTTTATATTTCCTTTTGCTTATTAGTTCTGTGTAAGGTACTGGTGGGTGAGGGAAAATAAGGAAAACAAGGCAAGGGGTCGGGGAGAAAGAGAATTTTTGCCTCCAAGGAACCCATAAACTAGTTGGAGAACATATGCACATGAAAATAGGAACAATCCTGAATTGGTAGATATCAAATGTGTCTAGGACACTGGAAATTCCAATCAGAATCCCATGGAATGCTGCTAAAACAGATTCCTAGGTCTTGACTCTAGATTTCCTGGTCATGTAGATTTAGGGTCCAATAATCTGGATTTCTAACAGGTTCCCAGGTGATGTGCTCACTGGGCGCTGAGATGGTGCTATATGCACCTGCTTGCTGCAGTTACCCCACACTTCTCTTTTCTGGGCCCATTTTAAGGGGGCAGCTTGTATCACCTGTTGAAATACCCACTTTTGATATCATAGGCAGAGAGTATGCTCTTTCCTATAATTGGGTACTTCACAGGGAGAAGAAATTGATACCATTTTCTTGGCAACAGTATAAACAAGGGAACAATACTTTTGTTTCTACTTTGACCATTCTTATTTTATCTTTGCCATTCTCCTATTCTAGCGCTCCCCTCAACATGCCCTAGTGTACATTAAGAATTTCTCATGCAGCCTAATGCAAATAGGAAACAGGAGTTTTCTGATTCAGCATCAACCAAATTAAAATTAGGGAAATGGAGAGGACAACATTTGAGATGATGTAGAGTGAAGAGTTCAGAAAACAAGCTTCTTGGGGGAAGGGGTCACTTGGTGCTGTTGAGAAGAATATGTGCTGACTGAGTATATATATTTCTGGAGTAAAGTTGCAATAACATTTTCCATCCTCCTGATGTGGCTTTGTCATAATGTTTACTGCAGTGAAGTGGGAGGTTTCATTGCTATTAAGTTAACAGCAAGCCAAACTATTCTACTCCTAAATATGGGTTCCTACCACTTTATATTTCTGAGAAGATAGACTTCTGCAGATTTTTTTAAAGATAAGAAATCTTTACTTAATTTCATGTTATTTACAGTTTCTGTCAATACCAGTACAAACAGAATAAACACTTTTCCTACAGTCTCTCTGCTCTTTGCTGAAACCAGCTCCTAACATGCCAGTAACTTAACATTAACCTAATTAAGTTGACTTTGCATTTTGATCAGGAACAAGTTACTATCAGCTCCTGTCCACCCCAACCCCACCCAGGTTTTGCAGTTTTATTCCCTTTTCCATTCTGTGTTAAGGATACACATTTAACCTGCTTCTGAAGACTGTGATATTAGGATTATATAACTTTATTTCAGGAGTAATTTTAAAATGCTTGATTGAGTATGATTCTAGTTTAAAAGAGCAGTTTGTTATTTTCCAGTTTTCTCTCTAGAATTTAGAAAATGCAACTCTTTTAACAGTTTTTGTCTTAAAATCTATTTTGTTTGATATGAGTATTGCTACTCTTTTTTAAAAAATATTTATTTATTTATTTGAAAATCAGAGTTACACAGAGAGAGGAGGAGAGGCAGAGAGGCAGAGAGAGAGAGAGAGAGAGAGATATGTCTTTCATCCGTTGGTTCACTCCCCAAATGGATGCAACAGCCAGAGCTGAGCCGATCTGAAGCCAGGAGCCAGGAGCTTCTTCTGGGTCTTCCACGTGGGTGCAGGGGCCCAAAGTCTTGTGCTATTTTCTGCTTTCCCAGGCCATAGCAGAGAGCAGGATCAGAAGTGGAGCAGCTGGGACTTGACTTCCATATGGGATGTCAGCACTGCAGGTATTGGCTGTATTACCCAGTATGCCACAGCGCCGGCCACAAGTATTGCTATTCTTGTTCACTTTTGATTTCCGTTTGCATGGAATTTTTTTCCATGCTTTCATTTTAGTCTGTGTGTATCTTTATTAGTGAAATGTGTTTCCTGTATATACCATATAGATTTTTAAAAATATTTATTTATTTATTTGAAAGCCAGAGGTGGGGGGGGAGGGGGGAGAGAGAGAGAGAGAGAGAGAGAGAGATCTTCCATCTGCTGGTTCATTTCTCAAGTGGCTACAACAGCTGGACCAGGCTGAAGCCAGGAGCTGTACTCAGGTCTCCTATACTTGTGGCATGGGCCAACACACTTGGAGTATTCTCCACCGCCTTTCTAGGCCGTTAGCAGGGAGCTGGATTGGAAGTAGAGCAGCCAGGACACAAACTGGTGCCAATGGGGGATGCTGGTTTCACAGGCGGTAGCTTTACCCACTACCCCACAATGCTGGTCCCTGATGAGTTTCATTCTTTAATCCATTCAGCCAGTCTGTATCTTTTAATTGGAGAATTTAGACCATTTACATTCAATGTTATTATTGATAAGTAATGGTTTAGTCCTGCAATCTTCCATAAATATTCCTATTGTTTGTTTTGAATCTCCTTTGTTCTTTTACCAGGTGTTTTTCTGACTTTCACATTGTTTCATGATGTTGATTATCTTTCTCCATTTCTGCATGTAGTACATCCTTTCATCCTTTTATATCATTTGTAAGATTGGCCAGGTGGTGACAAATATTTTCAATTTTTACTCTTCTTGGAAGGTATTTATTTCACCTTCATTTATGAATGAGAACTTGGCTGGGTAGAGTATTCTGGGTTAACTTTTTCTTTTAAGACTTGGACTGTATCTCTCCATTGTCTCTTGGCATGCAGGGTTTCTGTTAAGAAATCTGTCAATCTGATGGGAGCTCATTTAAAGGTAATGTGACATTTTTCTCTTGCACATTTAAGATATTTTCTTTATGTTTTGCTTTTGAAAGTTTGACTACAATGTGTCATGGTGAACATCATTTCTGCTCAGGCCTATTTGGGGTTCTGTGTGCTTACTGTATTTGGATGTCCATATATTTCTCCAAATTGGGGAATTAAATTTTCTGCAGTTATTTTACTGAATAATTTTTTTCTTTTATTGTAAAGATTTATTTATTTATTTGAAAACCAGTTACAGAGAGTGAGGGGGGAGACACAGAGAAATCTTCCATTTGCTGGTTCACTGCCCAGATGGCTGCAATGGCTAGGGCTATGCCATGCTAAAGCCAGGAGCCGGGAGCCAGGAGCTTCTTCTGGGTATGTCGGTGGCAGTGGCACAAGCACTTGGGCCATCTTCTGCTGCTTCCCCCAGGGCATTAGGAGGATGCTGAATTGGAAGTAGAGCAACCAGGATATGAACTGGTGCCCTTATGGAAAACTGGTGTTGCAGGTGGCAGCTTTACCTGATGTGCCACAATGCCAGCACTCCAAATAAGTTTTCTAAGCTGTTCTTTTTTTCCCCCACCCCATCAGGAATTCATAAGACTCAAATATTTTGTTGTTTGATGTTATCCCATAGATCCCAAACATTGATTTTAATCTTTGTACTTTTTTTTGGTCTGAGATATTGCAAAAGACCTGTCTTCTAGATTACTTTTTCTTCTGCCTCACAAATTATGTTGATAAGGCTCTCTACTATATTTTTATTAGTTATTTAATTCTTCATTTCTAATATTTGTTTCATTTTTCTTCAATATTTTTATCTCTGCTGAATTTCTCATCCAAATCATGTGGATTCCTTATTTCATGTGATGGTTTATCTGTGTTTTTGAGTAATTTTACAATCGTTCTTTTGAATTCCTTCTCAGGCATTTTCTCAATCTCCTTATCATCACAGTCAAATATTAATGTATTATTATGTTCCTTTTGGGGAGTTATATTGCCTGCCTTGTTCATATTTCTTATATTTCTATGTTTATTTTTATGTACCTGGACAATCATTTGTTAGTATTCTGCTCTGAAGGTTTTGTTCTTGGAAGTGTGCCTGAGGCTTACTCTAGAGTTCCAGAGGTGTGTGCTGGCTGGAACCAGGGAGCTCTGGCCACCATTTGTGGGTGGGGAAATAGTTCAGGGTGACACCTAAGTTGGGCCTGATGGAGCTTCTCTGATTACAGTCACTTGGGTGGGGGAGATGATGTAGGTGCTGACTGGTATGTTCATGGACCCAGCCATTCTCTGTGCTGAGGTGAACCAGATGATTCACTGCTTAGAGTGAGCTCATGGTACCATTACAAAACACCTGCATAGGCATGTGAATCATAAAGAGCCTTGAAGTGTTCTGTAGTGTGACCCCCAAGCCTTCTGCAAGATCTGTACCCAGCATTTAGGGAGCTCTGAGTTTCTGGAGTCAGACCAGGTGTGTGCCCCAGGAACCCAGCCACAACCCACATCCCTCTCAGCTCCACGGCCCATGCCCAGAACTTCTGCAATCTTGAGGTACAGGGGGTCTGCTTTCTGCCCTATGTACTGCTACAACCCTGGATCAAACTTCTTACTCTTCTCCAAATCAGACAGAGATTGTTTATAACTGCACCTCAGGAAATTGATTCTGGTGTTTTGGTGGTGGTGGTGGAAGGGAGGCAGGAAAGCAAAGAGACCCCTTCCTGGAACAAAGTGGAAGAAGCCTTGATGCCTGCCAGCTCCACAAGCCAGACTCCAAGTCAGCAAGGAATGTGGAATTCTACCTCAGTCAAAACTGCCAGTGGCCCATGCTGTGGCAGCCTCCTCTCACCTTGCCCTGGGAAGATGGTGCTTCTCACTGGATGCCAGCTTAAGGAATAACTGGAGTGCAGCAGGCTTCCATATGTCTGTCCTCTCTCCTGCTGCTCCACGAGACTCTGAGCTGTTCTGTCCATTCTCCACTGAGAATTTGTCTCAGTCGGTCCTCTGAGAGCATGGTCCTTCCTTTGTTTTTCTGGTATTTATATGTGACTGAAATTAGTGCATCTTCTCACTATTCCATCTTTGTCGATTCTATCAAATTATAGCTCTCCAAGGTAATGTTTTTCTATCCCCCAAAATATCAATGCATACATGCAATTAGGCACTTAGTAGTACCTAGTATGTTGCAAAGATGTTCGTGACCGACATTGGGCAATAATTCTTTTTGATGTGAAGATGCATGTTACATGACATCTATTCCATTTATTCTGTTTACTTCTAATATGATTGAAGACTTGGTTACAAAAGATGTTATTTTTTTTTTAAAGTTTTCTTCCATTTTTTTTTCAGGATAGGGAAATGACTGAATTATAATGTCAATTTCTAGAAACTTGAACTATTAATTTGTCTTAATTCAGACTAAGAACAAATGACTAAGAGGGAGGGTAGTGTAAGGGAGTGAACGAGTGTGATTTATACATAATGCTTTTCTTTGGCAGTTTATTTTCAGAATAATTTTTAGGATACCTCTTTCTTTTCTTCATGTGTAAAAATCCTCTAGTGTAGCTAATTCATGTCCAATTTTATTCTTTTTATTTTGTAAATTTATTTTATTTTTATTAATATAAAGAGAACAGTTTTCATGTATTTTGTAGATACAAAATATGGAATGATTCACAAATTTGCATATCATCCTCATGCAGGGGCCATGCTAGTCTTCTCTGTAACATTCCTATTTTAGTATATGTGTTGCTGAAGGAAGCCCCAATTTTTATTTTTAACACTAAACTGTTAGTGATCTCAGAATCCACTTCTTTCAACTGCTCTCCCTCATGTTGTATATATACATATATAAATACACATAGTATACATGTGTGTATGCATATGTATATGTATTTATATATGTATACATGTGTTTATATACATAAGTATATAAAGTGTGTGTCTGTGTGTGTTTTTAGAATCTTGATATAGTCAAGAGTATGCCATGGGACATATACAGTAACCTCACTCTCATAATTTGTGTCTTATCTCCCAAGATGCTCCTGAACCAGTCAAGTAATTGATATGTATTCCATGTCATTAATCATGTCATCAAGGGAAGGAGAAAAATCTTCTACCTCATATACATGGTTGAAAATCACTTAAAAAACTAGATTTTATCATAATTACCCAGTTTCCATGAATAATGCTTCCATTACTGCTTGATATAATCTGTTTCCTCTACAATTATTTGTTAGAACAGACATCATTTTAGAGGACAAGTTTCTGGTTTCTGAATACTCTAGATCCTTTCCCAGGCTACGATATCAGGCACAGAGCAAGCATGTGGCTGAAGTTTGAAAGAAAGAAAGGAACAGATGGAGAAAAATGTAAAACCTTGTAGAAAATCGTGTGTGTTTTAGTCATGAATTCAGGATGGTTATGAAACTATAATATTAAAAACTGCATAACTTCAATCTTTTATTTAATTTTTGCAAGTATATATAATCATACTATATGAAATTAGAAAGGTATTAATTTCCTAGAAATGCTATAATTAAGCTCATCCTAATTGACTATAACCTCACTTTCATTTGATTACATCTGCAAAAGCCCAATTTCCAAATAAGATCATTTCACAGTATGCAGTTAAGACTTGAACATATCTCTTCTATCCACAGTTCTATCTATATAGATATAAGGGTATGTAAAAAAATTTTCCTCTCATTGCTGTTCCCGAGTCACCTAGTTGCTCTCCTCAGAGGTCACCTATGTTCTTTAAATTCATTTTTAAAAATTGCAAGTAGTCTAAAAATGATATAAAGGAAAAGAGTCTCATTTTCTACTAGAAGAGTCAGTCTTGTTCTCATCTGTTTCATTCATCAAAACTTTCTGATTTTAGTTTTCAAATTTATCACATATCCTCGGCTGGGTTCAGGAATGGAGAAAAAAAGGTGAAATGTTCAAATAGAAACTAAATATAGTGACCCTATATTAGTCATTGAATGAAACATACTCTATGTGTATGTAACTCATTTATTAAATGTCAGACATTGTGTGGGTAGGGCTTAATCACTCACTTGCTGGCTTAAAGTAGATTGTTGCTACTGTTAAATCCTAGTAACATTAAATCTTACAGTATTTGGTTGTGAGATTTCTTGCTTAAATGCTTGTTTTAAATAGTTTTGAAATGAATTTGTTGCATGTATGATACAGTTAAAATAAAATTTGTTTTGAAAAACTGCTATGTTGAATTAGATAAAATGTATGAAAAGGTAGATGGGTTCCATGTTCTTAATAAAAAGATATGAAATACACACACACACACACACATACACACACATATATATATATATATATATATATATAAATTATAGATACTGTTTCAGAGTGGCATAGTAAATGATTGGAAAAGCCTTACTATAAGCTATCAATAGCTGTTTAACTTCGTTTTGCCTACCATTTTCCATAAATTAAAAAAAAAATCCTGCATTACTATTGTTTCACATAATGCACTTTGAGAAGTGAAGGTCGTCAAGCCAGATTCAGAGTTAGAATTTTGAGTTAGAAGTCAAGCGGTAAGTTAGGACGGAAAAATAGAACTTTATGCTATCTGCTTCCACTAGGTGGTGACTTTCGTCTTTTGGGTTGCCATAGGAACCATTGATTTACTGTCAAAGGGGTGAGGGGGACAGAGTTAGGGAGAAAAGCCTGTCTTTTGAGGCTTGAGTTTGGAGGTGAGGTAGATCTGTTATGAATGCCAGCACCACACTTACTAGACGAGACCTTAAACAAGTTGCTTCATTTTTCTATGCCTAAATTTCTTCATCTAAACAGAAGGAAGGTGTAGTTCCTATTCCCAAAGAATTTGCCATCTAATTGGGGGATGAGATTAGAAGACCTATGGTAATGGAAAAAGCTATGATTATTGCTTTAAGAGGCACGCAAAGTGGATGGGGGTTTTAAAGGAGGGAGAAGCCAGCCAGGTGTGGACAAACAAGAAATGATTGTGGAGGAGTTGGCATTTAGGTGGGTGAGTCTACAAAGGTTAGTGAGATTTTAACATTTGGAGATCTGATATTGAGAGCAAGGCCCAAGGAATTGGGAAAGGAAAGACATTTACAGAACAGCAAGTGGCTTCATTTCTCCAGACAGTAGCGATTAAGCATCCATTTAAACTTTGTGACCTATGGGCTATAAGGGACCCAATGGTACTGAAAGTTTTATCAGTGCTGATGTGGCTTTTGAGTAGACTAATGAATTCAATAATCACTGTGACACTGTTACCAAATAAACAACCTTATACTTGAACAGAATTTAGCTTTTGCTGGATGATCTTAAAAATTTGATCATGGTACAAGGTGCATATTTTAAGCCAGCACAAGGGCTCCATGCAAAGGAATATTTCCATAAATATTTCAGTGTTTCGAGATTATTTTCTAAGAAAGTAATTTACAGGAAAAGTTTAGAGATAAGTAATATGTTAACATTATTCAATGAAATAAAACAGGTTTTTTAAAATAAAGATTTATTTGACAGGGAGAGAGAGAGATTGAGAGAGAGAGCTGTCTTCCATCTGCTGCTTTACTCCTCAAATGACAGCAAAAGCACAGAATTCCATCCAGATCTTCCACTTGTGTGGCAGGAGCCTAACTACTTGGGCTATCATCCATTGCCTTCTCAAGTGCACTAGCAGGGAGCCGGATTGGAAACTTAACAGCTAGAGCTCTGAAATGGCGCTCATATTGGATGGTAACATCAGAAGTGTTGGCTTAACCTGCTACTCTACAGTGATGAACCCCCAAACAGATTTCTTTACTCATAAATTTCTGAGAAAGTTCATTGTGCTAACATGCTGTGTGAGGCCTGTGGTGAGAAATTAGTGGACCCTAGAGCCCTTCCCCCCTGTGCTCATATTAGTATCAATCCAAAGATGTTTTCTTTCAGTGATCAAGGTCAGTGTTCTTATTACCTGCTTTTTCAAAAAGCAAATGCAATACTTTTCCTCTTGCTTTTGCTTATTCCCTTCTGGCATATCAGACTCTTGGTGAGGTGGGGTGGGATAGGCACTCAGTAGGGTAGGAGTAATGTGGTTCTGATGATAACCTGTCCACTCCTCCAGTCTCCCATTCCCTACTTCCACTCTTTATGACCTGATTGAGGTTTTAGGAGCCATTCTGTCAGTCTTGTGAACAGTTCAGGCCCACTCTCCTTATGCTAACTGCTAAATTTTTGGAAGAGAATGATTGTTTTTTAAAAACTCTGAAGAGACATATAAATACAAACATGTAAAACAAGGCAAAGTAGGTTTTAGAGCACTTGTAGAGAAGCAGCAGATCACTGGAACAGAGGTAACATGCCCACACTGATGTCATGCAAAAGGAATATGTTTTATAATTTATGAGTTGATTTCTAAGCCTAATTTACCTTGGTACAAATATTTTAAACCTGAGTTAATGTGTCATCAGATAATACTGCATGTAGAAAACTTTGCTTCAGATTTGGGGGTTTGATATTATGAATGGTAAGCAAAGCAAATGCGTAATTTGGCTCAGAGTTCTCAAGGGTCTGCTCTGTGACTGATAGTACTGGTTGTTGCATGTTTCTTTTTGTTTATCAGTGTCTGGGTACTTTTTAGGAGACTAGAGAGAAGATAATATCCAAGTTTTTTTGAGAGTTTTTATTTAATAAATACAAATTTAATAAGTGCAGCTTTTGGAATCTAGCGATTCTTCCCCCCATACCTGCTCTCTCACCCCTACTCCCATCTCATCTCTTACTCCCTCTCCCATCCTATTCTTCATTAACATTCATTTTTAATTACCTTTATATACAGAAGATCAACTCTATACTAAGTAAAGATTTCAACAGTTTGCACCCACACAGACACACAAAGTATAAAGTACTGTTTGAAGACTAGTTTTATCATTAATTCTCATAGTACAACTCATAAAGAACAGAGGTCCTACATGGAGAGCAAGTGCACAGTGACTCCTGTTGTTGATTTAATAATTGACACTCTTATTTATGACATCAGTGATCACCTGAAGCTCTTGTCCTGAAGTGTTTTGAGTTCACAAACTCTGACATTATTTAGATAAGGCCATAATCAAAGTGGAAGTTCTCCCCTCCCTTCAGAGAAAGGTGCCTCCTTCTTTGATGGTCCTTTCTTTCCACTGGGATCTCACTCACAGAGATTTTAATGTAGGCTATTCTTTGTGATAGTGTCTTGGTTTTCCATGCCTGAAATGCTCTCATGGGCTTTTTAGCCAGATCCAAATGCCTTAAGGGCTGATTCTGAGGCCAGAGTGCCGTTTAGGGCATTTGTCATTCTATGAATCTGCTGTATGGCCTGCTTCCCTTGTAATATCCACATTTTTACTACATTTTATCATCTTGAGGGGCTAAGGAGATTGCAGTTAATTATTAGATTTCTGGAATTCATTGCTGATATAGATAGTATTATATTACTATATGATTGCCATTATAATACTTTATTGTACAATCATGGCATATCAAATGTAGTATCATATAGTAGAACAAAAAAGGCTGTAGTAATTCTAAGAAACAAGCAAGTTTTCTTAGCTTCCTGATTGATTACCTCAAAATATATTGAATTTGCTCTCTTCTCATCATCAAAATGCCTATACTTCTTTTTGGAAGTGATAACATCTCTCCCTATTTTTGTGATGGGCAAATGTTTTTTCTACTAGAAGGCATGAAACTAATATAGGGAAATGCCCAAAGGAATTTATACAACTTGCCAAAATTTATACCTCCTGAGATGTTTCTAAAAGCATCATAAATAGTATATAGTGATTGCCTTCCTTCCAGTTGAGCTTTGAAAATGCTCACTCAGCTCTTTTCTTAAATAATATCCCTGGGACATGAACCAAATAACATTTCCTGTTCAGTCTCATCTGTCATTTTCCCAATTTCACAAACCAGTCTCCACATGTCAAAATATGAAGGTGAAAAGAAATGAAATTGTTTTTAAATCTGAATGCTCCTAAGCAAATAGACCAACAGTACCCTCTATCTCCCATGCCCCAACAGAGTTGTCAGTCAATGGTCCCAAAGTCTTGGCCCAGCGAGTTTCTAAGTCATCTTCAACCTTCATGATAGTTTAAAACAAAAACGTATACTACATTGGAGGTCAATTTATCTGAGTTATATAAATTGCTTTTATAAATTTTTCCAGAGTAAATTTATGATAAACCTTAGATAATAATTACAACATATGCTTCTAGGGCCAATGCAAACCTACCTTGAAAGTCTGTTATTATTTAATGTCTCCAGCATTTTATTTTTGAAATTTAAATTTATATTTAGACCATTGGTTTCTGATTTTGTTGCAACAACCTACAGTCATTGCTTACTAACAGAGATACATTTTGAGAAAGGCATTATTAGGTAATTTTTTCTTCATTATGGGAACATCATATAGTGTCCTACACAAAGGTACATGGTACAGCCTACCACACATTTAGGCTATTGTTGCTCCTAGGCTACAAATCTGTGCAGAATATAGCTGTACTGATTACTGTAGGCACTTGTAAGACAATGATCCTATTTGTGTACCGAAACATAGAAAAGGTAGAGTAGGACCACTAGACAGTAGGAATTTTTCAGGTTCATTATAATTTTGTAAAGAATTTTAAAAATGATTTATTTACTCGAAAGGCAGAGTTGAGAGAGAGAGAGAGAGAGAGAGAGAGAGAGAGAGAGAGAGATCTTCCATTCACTAGTTCACTCCACAAATGTCCACAATGACATTTTTGGGTCCTTGATGATTTCTTTCATCAATGTTTGACCTCTTTTTTAAAGATTTATTGATTTATTTGAAAGGCAGAGTTACAGAAAGAAAAGGAGACACACACATACACACACACACACACACAGAGAGAGAGAGAGAGAGAGAGAGAGAAATTTTCTATCCGCTGGTTCACTCCCCAAATGGCTACAAAGGCCAGGGCTGGGTTAGGCTGAAGCCAGGAGTAAGGAGCTTCTTCTGGGTATCCCATTAGGGTTTCAGGGGCCCAAGGACTTGGACCATCTTGTGCTGCTTTCCCAGGCACATTAGCAGCTTTACCTACTACCCCTCAACACTGGCCCCTCATAATAATCTTTTGGTACCACTGTAGTATATGTGCTCCAGTGTTACTGAGATGTCATCCTGTGGTGCATGACTGAGTCTGGCTCCAAGTTGGTGAGGAAATGTGTAAAAGTTCTCTGTGGAAAACCAAGATGCCATATGGTTCTTATATTAGTTTCCTGGGACTTGACTTACCTTTACTATGTGTGTTTTAGGTTTTTAATGTGCAAGTTCTTTTATATTCTAGTGGGGAAAATGACTCTGGTAATCTTTAGAATTTTCTCTTATACATTGATTGCCTTTTATATACCAAAAGCTTGGGAATTAATAGACTCAAATAATTTTAGAAAAGAAGGGCTTATTAGTATTACCTAGAGGAGTTGCTCCACTTCTCAGAATGTGAGACCTAGGAAGATGAGCTGCTTTGGCCAACAAGATCATAAGGCCAGTTAGTGATAGGGCTGAGATCGGAACTTTCTATCCCCAGGTCTCCAGCTTAGTATTCATCCTTCAGTTCAGTAGACATGGAATACTAAATAACACTACCAGTAGCCACAAGGTATGTTTGTTTGGCCTATTTTGTTAGTATATTCTCTGGGGGGTTTGAGGGGAGTTGCATAAAAGTATGCTTAGTAACAAACCTACCTTCAGTATTTTCCCATGATCACAGATAATGATGAATTTTGAAGTGTGAATCTAATTGATTTGACACTCTGTAGATTCTTGTGATATCTTAATTCATTTTGTATGAATTTGTTAACTTACCTGGTTTTATTCCTTATGGTAAATTCCATCTCTTTTACTTTTTCTATTCTGCTTTTTTTTTTCTTAAATGCCTTGGAGAAGAAAAGGAACTTCTGATAGCTTGGATTGTGTGTTTGTAGGCTCATTATTGCTTAAGAACAAGAGTTAGACTTAACTTGGGACTTTATGTGGTCCAGCCTGACATTGAATTTCATTCTCATTGGTGAGATCGTGAGAAAAGCTCTTGATATGCCATTGGAAGGCCTGGCTAAATTCTTGCATTGCTATTTTTCATCCACTGTTTTTATTTGGATCATCACCAATCCCACTGAACCTGTTTCCTGATTTATACAATGGGAATAATACTCGCCTAATCTGTCTTAGAGTGCTATGCTCATAGAAATTCTGAGAAATTCATAAAGCAGTACTTTTCTTGGGACTCTAGATCTTTTGATCTTTTGGGTATTTTTTTTATTTGACAGGTAGAGTTACAAACAGTGAGAGAGAGAGAGAGAGAGACAGAGAGAAAGGTCTTCCTTCCCTTGGTTCACTCTCCAAATGGCCGCAACTGCCGGTGCATTGCGCTGATCCAAAAGCAGGAGCCAGATGCTTCTCCTGGTCTCCCATGGGGTGCAGGGCCCAAGCACTTGGGCCATCCTCCACTGCACTCCCGGGCCACAGCAGAGAGCTGGCCTGGAAGAGGGGCAACCAGGACTAGAACCCAGTGCCCATATGGGATGCTGGTGCTGCAGGGGGAGGAATAACTGAGTAAGCCACGGTGCTGGCCCCAGGTATGTTCTTTTAATAGAGACGTCAAGAGTGTCACCCTGAATTTCCAGTGTCAGTGAAGAATAAAAGGACAATGATGATGTTTTATACATAAAAAAATGCAGTCTAAAGTGGTCTAATATTGTTAGTGGGAATATTGCCCTTCCCTGCTGCTGTTTTTTAATTGGTTCCTGGGGACCAAGAAACTGCTCCACTCTGTTTTATATTGCCTTTTGTTACTTTTGAAAAATCACCCTTCCCTAAGACCCCTTTGAGATACTGCTTCCTCTTTTTTCTTTTTTTTTATTTATTTTACTTGAAAGTCAGAGTTATACAGAGAGAGAAAGAGAGAGAGAGAGAGAGATTGAGAGAGAGGTCTTCCATCTGCTGGTTCACTCCCCAGTTGGCCACAGAGCTGCACCGATCCGAAGCCAGGAGCCAAGAGCTTCCTCCTGGTCTCCCACGCGGGTACAGGGGCCCAAGGGTTGGGCCATCTTCCACTGCTTTCCCAGGCCATAGCAGAGAGCTGGATAGGAAGTGGAGCAGCAGGGACTGGAACCTGCACCCATGGGATGCCAGCACAGCAGGCAGCGGCTCCACTGGTCATGCCATAGTGCTGGCCTTACTACTTCCTCTTTAAGCCTCTCTGATTCTCTTTTCTTCTCTGACATTAGGTTGGTTGTCATGCTTATTTTGCACTTAATCCAGAACTAGAATGAAGGCCACTTCAGAGATGACTCTCAGGAAGTATTTAAAAGGCCTTGCATATTATAATGTCTTGGGAATATTTGTTAAATTGATTTTTGGGGAAAATGCATTCTAAGTATTATTTCTCAATTTCTTCTGTATAATTTTTCTTTGATTTACTTAGAAGTTAAACAACTGTGAAGGAACAATTCTTTAACTTCAAATGTCTTTTTTTATTGACTACAATTTAAGAAGTTGAAAAAAAGTGATGTTTTGGAGAATATCATTTATTTTATAAATCAGTTCAGCTGCACATCTTCTGTGAACAGTTTAATGTTTAAAAATCTCATTTTCCATTCATGTTTTTCTTTTTTTCTCCAAGTATTCAAAGTTAAGTACTGATTCTTGAGCGAATAACTCCTGAAAATTTTTTAGATTTATTTTTTATATGACATCTATTTGATTTACTCATAGAATGCCAACTTTTAGGATAAAAGTGTATTGTCTTAAAGATTGATGACATTTTGAAGATAGTAACCAAGACTTTCCAGTCCCTTTAAAAAGTAAATTCAGAAGTCATTGTGGGCAATGATGCTTCACATTTTCTTTTGCGCCACTAGAATGTATTAAAATGATAAAAATCATGCTTTAAAATACTATGATCAAAAAGAAAAGATATTTGGCTGGGAGGTTTGTGCTTCTGATAGCTTTGCCTGAAGCTATGATGGAAATTTTGACAGAAACATAACTCAAGTTGACATTAATGGGAACTACTTTATTATGATCTTGTGTTGCCTAATAAGGTCATTTGGAAATTTTAGATAATCAGATGGTTCTGTGACCAAGTAAAAATAGTACTTTATCTTTTGTGTTTTCATCTTTGGGTACTCCAGTAAGTGTAGATTTAGTGTACCCTTCCTTTGACTGTTGCTATAATGATTATTGTCTCAGAGTGAATGGCTGATGTTTTTATTTTCACTGCCATTTGTAAGGATTCATTACTAAATGAACACAGTGCTTCTAAAGTCTCTTATGGATGGTTACCTTTGCTTTTCTTAGTCTTCTGCCTTGACCCCTCCTCCTTCCTCTGTAGTGGAGGCTGTTCATATTAGCTGGTCCTTACCCTTAATTCTAATATAAAGGAATGCAAAATGGGGCAAAAAAGTTCAATGCCAGCACTGGTTCTGACAATTAACAAGTTTTAAGGCTTTGAGCAAATGATTTCTCACTAGATTTCATTCTCCCAGTTTGTAATATGTACATTGGATTAGCTGATCTGAAACATACTTCTGACTCTAAGATTTTGTAATTCATCAAAATTCATCTGCCAGAATGGCACTGTGATAATTAGATAGCCTGACAGCTGGTTGCAGGGAAATGGCAGAGCTAAAAGCTCCAGTCTACACTATACCAAGTGAACATTCATGTTTGCGTATTTTAAGAACAATACTCTCAGCATCCCACCTCTACCCAATCATTCACTTAGCAAAAGCCTTTCTCTCCCTTCTCATTTTACAAATGTATAATTTAAAGAAATCCATTAGTACAATACCAGCAAAATGGAGTAACAGTGATATTTTAATATATGAAGTATGCCTTTAATCTCACTTCTAGTATTTGAAAAACCAAATATAAGATTTTTAGCTGTGACTTTTCAGCAAGAGTTACCTGTCCTTTTTTAATAGGGAGGAAAAAAGACCTCCAGTAAAGAATAATGCACCAGAATTGTGATTCACATCATACTTAGTCCCCTTTTGATATGTAAAACCTCTTTATACTCTTAAGCATAAAACCAGGGTGACATACTAAATGAAGGGTCATTCTAAGGAATGAAGTAGACAAAATGCATTATTCTCAAGATAGTTGTGAAGTAAAAACCTAAGTAATAGCTCATTCATAGCTAATATTTGTAGGTATTTCTGAATTTCAGAAAGGTCAGAGGGAAATCCAATAAATGGCAACAATTTTTTAGGTGGGGAGAGTCACATCTCCTGAGGAATTTAATTTATATTAATGGAAAGTGAGACCTGCTTAGGCTTCTCTCAGAGATTGCTCTGGTGTCAAATTTTTAATGAACCAACTTCATGAAAAGGAATCCTACCAAATTATCCAGTAAGACAACCTCATATGGAATTGCTTTTTAATGGTGAAGCCTCAATTACTCTGACCCCTGCTGAACCACAGTCACATATTGGGGCTAGTTGAGGTCTTGCCTCACTGAGTTGAGAACATATCGTTAATTTGGGACCTTGTAGGGATTAAATCAGCCCAAGTGAGATTCTCACAAAAGAGCTGTAATTCAGTTCAGCACATTCATGAAGACCTGCCATTGAGCCAAGGTGGCTGTGGCAAGAAGAACTTGCATTTATGAGCACTTACTGTGTGCCAGGATCCCTACTAAGTGTCTTGTCACCTCACTGCAACTTTCCAGATTTAGAGATTTGGAGAAAGAGACTAAAGAACATTAAATAACTTTTGAAACATTATATTGCCAAATAATTGGCAGAACCAGGAAACGATATGTCTGTTTGACTGGAAAATCCATATTTTCCTTCTCTTCACTGTCACTTATGCCTCTTTCTTTTACTCATCCAACATTTCGGTGTTCATAATAGCTTCTCTTTACCTAGCATCAGCTATGTTCCAGGTACTATGCTTTGTGTTTTATTACATGAAATAACTGAGTAGATGAGAGTAGGCTCTCTTACAAATGAGAAAAGGGAACTAGAAGGTTAAGCAGCTTGCCCTAGTTCACACATATAGAATTTGGTAGGGCTCAGATTCTAACCTGGGTCTTTCTGACCTTTCAACTATGCTCTTGTCATTAGGGGAGAGGGATGTTCACAGTACTGTGCCCTGAGTTGGTATGAAGATGCCACAGCATGGCCACTATACTCCAGTAGCTGATAGTCCATAGAATTAGATGAACAGAAATTTAAGCATCTGTCAAGTCAAACAGAATGATGTAATGTATAGTGGAGATGTTTTAAAAAGCTTCTGGAGAAGCACAGAAAGCAGAATATTAATGCCAAAAAAGAAGTTACAGAATGATTTTGCCAGCATAAAGGCATTTAATTCATTGAACTTTAATATCCTACAATGAACAAAAGGAAACACAGTGAAGGCTGAGCAACTAGCTTCCCTCTGAGTTGAGCTACATTCCTTAGATTTTACTGTCTAGTATTTTTATTATTTCTATAGTTTGTAACTTTAGTTTTAATTTTCTCACTGGTTCACATCTTATTTAATCCTTGTCAGCATCTCTAATTCTATAATTAATGTTTTTCATTTACTTATTTGAAAGAGTGAAATGAAGGAAAGAGGGAAGGGAAGAAGGGGGAAAAGGGAGAGAGGAGAGAGGGAAAGAGAGACTGAGAGAGCAAGAGAAAGAGAGTGAAATCTTCTATCTGCTGATTCATTCCCATGATGCCCACAGTAGCTGGCACTATAGGAAACTGAAGCCATGAGCCAGTGTCTTCCATGTGTGTGGCAGGGACTCAAATGTTTAAGCCATCACTTGCTGCCTCCCAGGGCATGCCTCACCAGGAAGCTGGATTGGAATCAGAGGAGGGACTCTCTCCCAGGCATGCCAATGTGGGACTAGAGCATCACAAATGCTGGCTTAACCCACCGTATCACAATGCCTGCCCCCTAGTGTTTACTTTTGTTGTTGTTATTTATTATTATTTCTGTTTTACCTATTTGGGTCAGAGAAAATTAATGAACCATTTTTAGTTTATGAATTCTTAAAATTATAATAATTTTCTATGTGACTTATTAATTTTATATGTTTTTTGGATATTTGAACTGAATAAGTGTACATGGATTTTCTAAACAGTTCAAAGATATAAACTTATTAATTAGATTATTTTCATCTACACTGTCATCCTTTGTTCTCTGATGATTAACAAATTCTAAAACTAGGACCTTGCCTGGTACTTTGGATGCACAGGATTTTTCTCACATTTCTTAGTTTTAACTTCATATAATTGATTTGTGTATTTTGGTGTATAGCAGTTTGATTACAATGTCTTCTTCTGTTATTTAATGAGTGCAAATTTCCTAAGTACAACTTTAGGAATATAGTGATTCTTCCCACCATACCCATCCTTCCACCCTACCTCCTCTCTCTCCCATCCCCAGTCCCATTCTTCATTAAGATTCATTTTCAATTAACTTTATATAGAGAAGACCAACTCTGTACTAAGTAAAGATTTCAACAATTTGCACACACATACACACACACAAACTGTGAACAAGTTTTACAATTATTTCTCATAATACAGTTAATTCTCACAATAAAACTCATGAGGACAGAAGTCCTGCATGGGAAGTAAGTGCACAGTGACTCCTGTTAATTTAACAATTCTTTTAAAGATTTATTTATTTATTTCAAAGAGTTAAACAGAGACAGAAGGAGAGGCAGAGAGAGAGAGAGAGATTGAGAGAGAGAGATCTTCTATCCACTGGTTCACTCCCCAATTGGCTGCAATTGCTGGAGCTGGAAGCCAGGAGCCAGGAGCTTCTTCTGGTTCTCCCATGTGGGTGCAGGGGCCCAAGAACTTGGGATATCTTCTACTGCTTTCCCAGGCCATAGCAGAGAGCTGGATTAGAAGTGGAGCAGCCAGGACTTGAACCAGTACCCATATGGGATGCTGGCACTGCAGGCAGTGGTTTAGCCATTATGCCACAGTGCCAGCCCCAGTTTAACAATTAACAATCTTATGTATGATGTTAGTGATCACCAGAGGCTCTTGACATGAGCTGCTAAGGCTATGGAAGCCTTTTGAATCCACAATCTCTGTCAGTATTTAGACAAGGCCATAAACAAAATGGAAGTTCTCTCCTCACTTACGAGAAAAGTACATCCTTCTTTGGTGGCCACTGCTTTCCACTGGGGTCTGTATCACAGAGATCCTACATGTAGGACATTTATTTTTGCCACAGTGTCTTGGCTTTCCATGCCTGAAATGCTCTCATGGGCTTTTCAGCCAGACCAGAATGCCTTAAGGGCTGATTCTGATATCAGAGTGCTATTTAAAGCAATTGTCATTCTACGAGTGTGTTACAGGGACAGCTTCCCATGTTGGAACATTCTCTTCTTTTTAATTCTAACTATTATTATTACCAAGCACTTGATCTTATTTATATGATCCTGTTAATACTTAATTCTATCTATATGATCACTTTGGCACTTTTTTATTTTTTAAAGATTTATTTTTTTATTTGAAAGTAAGAGTTACATAGAGAGAGAAGTAGAGGCAGGCAGAGAGAGAGGGAGAGATCTTTCATCTGCTGGTTCACTCCCCAATTGGCTGCAATGGCTGGAGCTGGACTGATCTGAAGCCAGGAGCCAGGTGCTTCTTCCAGGTCTCCCATGTGGGTGCAGGGGTCCAAGGACTTGGGCCATTTTCTTCTGCTTTCCCAGGCCATAGCAGAGTGCTGGATAGGAAGTGGGGCAGCTGGAACTCGAACCAACACCCATATGGGGTGCCGACAGTGCAGACTGGGGTTTTACCTGCTGTGCCAAAGTGCCGGCCCTTCACTTTAACTCTTAATAAGGTCACTTTAACACTTAAGATGGCATTTTTATCACCCAGATTAATGGGATTTGGGGGCCCTGGCAAGTTTTAAAACTATACCCCTTTGGGGCCACAATGCCGGCCCCTCTTTGTTACATTTTATACATCTCCAAGTGGAAACTCCTGCATTCTAGTTGTACAAGCCAAAAATTTTGGAAATCATCCAGTTTATCAGGGAAAAAAATTTGGGGTTTTTAAGTTCATTTGGAAATCTTGTAGGTTCTACCTTCCAGATTATTGCTATTATTACATAACCTTCTATCTGGTTTCTCTGCCTCTGTCTTTTGCCCCCAATAGCTCATTCTCCAACACAACATCTGTTTTGCCCAAAGTCCATAACCTTCTAAGGGCCTAGAAGATTTGTGTATACCTTACCGTCACTCTAAACTTAACTTCCCTTACAACCCTCCTCTTCAAGCATTTTTCTTAGCTGCATCAATCTCCCAATGTTCCTCCTTCACAGCAAGTGATTACGTCAGTTTTGCACTTGTGGCTCCTTCCGCCTGAATGCTTCCCCTAGATGTCAGCATAGCTTCCTCCCCATTTCCTTCAGGTTTCTGCGTACAACTCACCTTGAGTTCTTGAACATGCCTCACATGTTACAGGTCCTCAGTACATATGTGTTGATGTCTGTGCATAAATTGAAAAATGCCTTTTATTGTGTCTGGGTGTAATTTTTGTCCTAATTTTTTTTCCTTAGTACTATGGTCAGACTAAATGCTATTAGTCTTTTTGGGAAACCTTTCCACCTTACCTCATAGGGTGGGAGAGATCTTTACTGTGATTAATTTGGGTGGCAGATAATTGCATTAATTTGTTTTTGTGTAAGTTGATTTCACTTTTTTTATAATATATTTTTATTATTTATTTATTTATTTATTTTGACAGGCAGCGTGGACAGTGAGAGAGAGAGACGGAGAGAAAGGTTTTCCTTTGCCATTGGTTTACCCTCCAATGGCCCCCGCGGTCAGCGTGCTGTGGCCAGCGCACCGCGCTGATCCAATGGCAGGAGCCAGGTGCTTCTCCTGGTCTCCCATGGGGTGCAGGGCCCAAGCACTTGGGCCATCCTCCACCGCACTCCCAGGCCACAGCAGAGAGCTGGCCTGGAAGAGGGGCAACTGGGACAGAATCCGGCGCCCCGACCGGGACTAGAACCTGGTGTGCCAGTGCTACAAGGCAGAGGATTAGCCTGTTGAGCCATGGCGCTAGCCTGATTTCATTTTTCATGTCTTCCAAAAAAATTCTTATTTATACATGGTTTCCTGATTTGTAATGCTTTCTTTTTAAAATAATTTTTAAAAAGATTTATTTATTTATTTGAAAGGCAGAGTTACAGAGAGAGTGGGAAAGACACAGAGGGATCCTCCATCTCTTGGTTTACTCCCCAGACGGCTGCAATGGCTGAGACTGGGCAGACCAAAGCCAGGAGTCTGGAGCTTCTTCCGGGTTCCCCACATGGATGCAGGGGCCTAAGCACTTGGGCCAACCTCCACTGCTTTCCCAGGTACATTAGCAGGGAGCTGGATCAGAAGTGGAACAGCTGGGACTTGAACCAGTGCCCATATGGCATACTGGCACAGCAGGTGAATGCTTAACTTACTATGCCGCAGCGCTGACCCCGGTACTGAATCTTTTTAAACAGAAATGCCTAAAATGTGTTTGGGTTTGGCCATTCACAACCATATCTATCCATTTGAAAAATTAGACATTTCTCTTTTTATGTGTTTGTGTTTGTATATTTTTAAGTTTATTAGTAAATTTATTAGTAAATGACAGTGATCAGTGGTATATATGGATGCTTAGAACAGCTTGCAAAAATTTAAAGCCCTAGAATTTGGAAACTGCTACTATGAATATATAGCAGAAACTGTCATTAAGAATGGTGGACACATTGTTATTAGTGAAGGGCAGAGTAAGATTCATTTTCATCTAGCAGAATCCAATTTTTTTTTTCATGTTTGAAAATCATCTTGCACTATCCCCTGGTAACTTGGAAAAGTCAAAGTCAGAAACATAGGTGCAAGAGAAGAAAAGGGCAGGCAGAGATGCAGTGAAGATAACATTTTCCTTCACTGCTGCAGAGCAATATTCTGTAGAGGAATGGTTGATAAGAAAGCTTATGTAGATGTGAGCTGTGCTTGTTTGTGACATGTATCTTACTTTTCCATTTTTGTTATTATCTAAACAAGGCCAATGTTCTCCCTTAACTAGACTTCTGGAGACAGTTCCCACTCAAATAGTTCTATGATGTCTCAGCGATTTTAAAAATATGTTTTGCAATTTTTTGTTTTTATTTATTTATTTATTTATTTTTTGACAGGCAGAGTTAGAGAGAGAGAGAGACAGAGAGAAAGGTCTTCCTTTGCCATTGGTTTACCCCTCAATTGGCCGCTGTGGCTGGCGTGCTGCGCTGATCTGAAGCCAGAGCCAGGTGCTTCCTCCTGGTCTCCCATGGGGTGCAGGGCCCAAGCACTTGGGCCATCCTCCACTGCACTCCCTGGCCACAGCAGAGAGCTGGCCTGGAAGAGGAGCAACCAGGACAGAATCTGGCGCCCCGACTGAGACTAGAACCCGGGGTGCCAGCACCGCAGGCGGAGGATTAGCCGAGTGAGCTACTGCACTGGAGGTTTTGTGATTTTTTTGAAAAAAATTTGTTTTCACCTTTTAATTGAAAGGGAGAGGAGAGAGCTGAGGGAGAAAGGGAGAGAGAGCGAGCAAGAGAGAGAGAAAGATCTCAGTGCAGCTCAACCCAGTCCCCTGTGTGGGTGGCAGGGACAAGCACTTGAGCCATTACCTGCTGCTTCCCAGGATGCACATTAAAGGAAGCTGGAATTAGAAGCAGAGTGGAACTCAAACCTGGCACTTTGATTTTGCGTTCAGGCAATTCAAGCAGCTTCTTAACCACTGCTCCAAATGTCAGTACTGTGTTTTATGATCTTTCTGAGTATGGAATTAACATGTCCTAAAGATATATTTTGGAAAGAGGCAGTTTTTCAAAAAACAGTTTTGCCCACTTACTTACTTTTGTGTATATTTAGTTTTTCTTCTGACATTTTTAGACTTAGCCATCTAACACACAAAAGACTTTTAGATTGTGGGTAACGTTGCACACTGTGTGCTCTGTGAGATTCAGAAGCCCCTTCTTCCCCTGTCCCCCGTGCATATACTAGTACAATGCTGACATCGTAAGCTGACACTGAATTGTCAGCTCCTGCAAGTTACGGAACCCAAGGCTTTAGATCCCTTCTCAGTCACTCTGAAAAGGGAAAGGGCATGTATTCTGGAAGCAGAGACATAGTTTGGAGGCAGCTTTGCTACCTGTGTACTCACTTGTGGACATTGGACAAGTTACCCTCATTTGTCACATACCTGTAAAAAGATGGATAAGAATACCGGCCTTGTTAAAATTTTGTCAAGACTAGAGACAGTGATGTGAAATTCCCTGTCTAAGTTAGGATACTTTAGAGAAAAAAATTGCAGCAGCATATCCTTGTTTGTGTATTAAGAGATTTATTTTAAGGAATTGGCTTATGTGATTGTGGAAGCTGGTAAGTCCAAAATTTTTAGGGCAGGCTAGGAAGCTGACAACTCAAGTAGGATTTATTTGTTACCATATTCAGAATTCCTTCTCTAGGACACTCAGTTTTTGTTCCGAATGCCTTCAACTGATTGGAGAAGGCCCACCCATATTATAGAGTAATATATTTTACTTAAAATTATCTGATTATGATGTTGATCACATCTATAAAATACTTTTATAGCAAAACCTTGATTAGAATTTGGCCAAACAACTGATCATCATATTCTAACCAAGTTGACACATTTAGCCATCAAAGTAAGTATTTATATTTGGTAGTTGAGGACAGCATTGTGGTATAGGAGGTAAAGCCACTGCCTGCAATGCCACCATCCTAATATGGGTACAAGTTCAAGTAGCTGTTCCACTTCCAATCCAGCTCCCTGCTAAAGCACCTGGGAAAGTAGCAGAAGGAGGGCCCAAGTGCTGGGGCTCCTGCACCCATGTGGGAGATCCGGAAGAAGCTCCTGGCTCCTGGCTCCTGGCTTCAGTCTGGCTCAGCTCCAGCCATTGCAGCCATTTGGGAAGTGAACAGTGGATGAAAGATCTCTATCTCTCCATTTATAGTGCTTCCTCTCTCTCTCAGTGAAACTTTTTCAAATAAGTAAATAAATCTTAAAAAATAGTTGCTGTAGTTTTAAAAGATAATATTTTTTATTTCTCTATCACTTTTTATTCAATAAATATTTACTGACAGTCTACCATATACAAGTCATTGTATTGGGGTGTGTGTGTGTGTTTGTGTGTGATTTTTATTGCCAAATAACATTTCAGATAACTTCTCTTTTTCTCCTTTAAGTAAATAATCTCAGTTTTAAACAGATTATTTTACTTCTCTGTAAACAAATACCTCTGTCTATACTTTGGAAGACATTTGTAGTCTGTGAGGTCCCCACATATGTGATACTTTGGATAGTATTTTATGTGGAGGATTTTGTGGATTGGCACGGGAGGTAGTGAGGGTGTTAGTTTGAAATCCTAGGACTCTTTTGCTTCCTATTTTTAGTTGTTGTTCTATAGATCAGGCCCAGGCTTCACCCTGTCTAGACATTTAACACATTTTAATGGTACTTACAGTATCATCAACAGCAACAATTACTTAGAGCATATGATGTGCTAGACAGTATACTAGGCAAGTTATGTATATATATATATATATATATATATATATTATTTATCTTCATAGCAATCCTATTGCAAAGGCTTATTATTATCCCTATTTTGGAAAGGGAAACAGAATCCCAGAAATTGATTTGCTCAATGTCACAGAAAATGAAAGCTTTTGGATTTGAACCTTGGTCTACAGAACTTCAGAGTTCAAGTCATTAAGCAGTAGGCTGTAACTCTTCACAAGAGATTCATAATGTACCAGAAAATAACATTTCAAAACATGATATAGTACAAGATTAAGTACCCCCCAAAACTAAACATTATAGCCTAGAAAATTGAGATATAAGCCAGAGTTTACCTTAGATTACTATAACAATGTATTTTTTAAAAAGAGAAACTGAGACATAGGAACGTTATGGAACATGCTCATGTTCACACACCTAATAGAGGGTAGAGCTAATCTAGACCCCGGTTCTCATGACTTTTAGAGCAGTGTTATTTCCATCCCTGTTGGTATGTCTATCCTCCATGACAGGCGAGCACGTGCTGTAATCCCAATATGCAAGAAGAACAGATGGTAAGGGTGTGACCTTTGTTGCATTGTGTTGAGAAGAAGAACTGAAGCCAGTAGTCCAAGTTCTTTTTTTTATGGTTGTTTTTTAAGATTTGTTTATTTATTTGGAAGGCAGAATTACAAAAAGTGGGGGAGGGGAAGAGAGAGAGAAAGAGAGATATTCCATCCACTGCTTCACTCCCCAAATGGTTGCAATTGCTGGAGCTGGCCAGTCCAAAGCCAGGAGCTTCATCTGGGTCTCCCACATGGGTGCAGGGGCTGAGCCATTCTCTGCTGCTTTCCCAGGCACATTAGCTGGGAGCTGGATCAGAAATGGAGCGGCTGGAACTTGAACTGCACCCAGATGGGATACTGGTGTTGCAGGTGACAGCTGAATACTCCATACCACATCGCCAGCCCCCCCCCCCCACTCTTAGTGACCTTGTCTTTTTTCTTCTTATTATTATTTTGACAGGCAGAGTGGACAGTGAGAGAGAGAGACAGAGAGAAAGGTCTTCCTATTTGCTATTGGTTCACCCTCCAATGGCCGCCACGGCCGGCACGCTGCAGCCGGCACACCGGCACACCGTGCCTATCCAATGGCAGGAGCCAGGTGCTTATCCTGGTCTCCCATGGGGTGCAGGGCCCAAGCACTTGGGCCATCCTCCACTGCACTCCTGGGCCACAGCAGAGAGCTGGCCTGGAAGAGGGGCAACCGGGACAGAATCCGGCTCCCCGACGGGACTAGAACCTGGTGTGCCGGCGCCACAAGGCGGAGGATTAGCCTATTGAGCCGCGGCACTGGCTGTGACCTTGTCTTTTAAAAGTATCAGTGTTACATTGTTGATACCACAAAATTAAAGCTTTCCCACGATGTTCAATGGCAGTGGCTTATTAGATATACACTGTATTGTGGCAGGTGGAGGATTAGCCTAGTGAGCCACGGCACCGGCCTGGTCTTTGTGATTTGCTAATCTAACCTCATATGATATTACTCAAATGACTTTCTTTTTACATTTTTGGTATCAATTCTAATACCTAACTGAATCAATATTCTTGGGAAGTGGCCTTATAACTTGGTATAAATAAAAATATAAAGAATGTGGAATGCCAGTAAGCTCTTCTCAACCTTAGTATTCCCAAACTGAATCCTGTTAACTTTAGAATGTTATGTTCTTACACATTGACCCTGATTCATTGATAATCTGGGAATATTGACCTTTTGGTCAATGCTTCTTTGTTGGCAATATACCCTCCCCATATCATTATTGAAGTTAAACTTGCAAATCAATAATTTCAAGGGCTATCATTTTAATAATTATTTTTAAAATGATAATCATGTTTATAATTCCCATGTGTGGCATGTTCTTTGTTTTGAATAACTATAGTAAATGATCATCAAGAAACTTGCTTACATTTTTAAAAGAAATTTATTGATTTATTTGTAAAGCTGAATAAGAGAGAGAAAAAGAGATCTTCCATCTGCTGCTTCACTCCCCAAATGGCTGCAATGGCCAGGGCAGGTTCAGGCTGAAGCCAAGAGCCTAGAGCTTTTCCAGGTCTTCTATATGAATGGCAGGGTTCCCAGTACTTGGGCCATCTTCCACTGCTTTCCCAGGTGCAATAGCAGGCAGCTGAATTGTAAGCAGAGCAGCCTGGACTGGAGCCTGCACTCCAATATGAGATGTTGGCATTGCAGGCAGCATCTAGCTCATTGTGCCACATGTCAGCCCCTTACACAATTTCTTTAGTGTCTTAAAAGAAGTCATCAAAACCTACAGACTGAAACCTAAGGAACGTTTTATATCATCTTTCATTAGTTATATTTCCTTTCTTAGTCCAACATAGCTTTCTTTCTTCAAAATTCTACTATTAGGGGAGTGGGAATTTAGCTTAGTGGTTAAGACACCCACGCCCCACATTGGAATACCTGGGTTCAGTTTCTGTCTCTGACTTCTGACTCCAGCTTCCTGTTAATGCATACCCTGGGAGGCAGCAAGGATGGTTCTCAGGTGATTGTGTTCCTCTCACTCCTGAAGGAGACCTGGATTGAGTTTCTATCCAGCTCTGGGTATTGTGAACCAGGAGACAAGGGAGTTCACTTTATCTTTCTGTTTTTGTTTCTCTGCCTTTCAAATAAATAAGTGAGTAAATAAATAGCATTTTATAATTGGTTAATGTTATTCCCATTTGCGTTTTGGTGGAAACCTTTCAGAAATTTCATTTTTTAAAGTAAATTTCTTTTTGGGAGCTTTATATTTTAATTTTTCATTCAATTTTTAAAAATACCTCCAGTTTTCCTTAATTAATCAGTTTTCGCTTCTCATTCCTCTGTTTTCTTTAAGATTCATTTATTTATTTGAAAGAGTTACACAGAGAGAGAAGGAGAGGCAGAGAGAGAGAGAGAGAGAGGGAGAGTCTTCCATCCGCGGGTTCACTCCCCAGTTAGCTGCAATGGCTGGAGCTGCACCGATCTGAAGCCAGGAGCCAGGAGCTTCTTCCGGGTCTCCCGTGTGGGTGCAGGGGCCCAAGGATTTGGGCCATCTTCTACAGCTTTCCCAAGACATAGCAGAGAGCTGGATTAGAAGTGAAGCAGCTGGGTCTCAAACTACGCCCGTATGGGTTGCTGGTGCTTCAGGCTAGGGCCTTAACCAGCTGTGCCACAGCGCCGGACCTCCTCTGTTTTCTTTTCTTATTTTTTTTAAAGATTTATTTATTTATTTGATAGGTAGAGACAGAGAGAGGAGAGACTGAGAAAAAAGGTCTTCTGTTTGCTGGTTCACTCCCCAGATGGCTGCAACGGCTGACGCTGTGCTGACCCAAAGCCAAGGGCCAGGAGCCAGGAGCTTCTTCCAGGTCTCCCACATGGGCGCAGGGGCCCAAATACTTGGGCTATCCTCTACTGCTTTCCCAGGCAATAGCAGAGAGCTGTATTGGAAAAGGAGCAGCCAGGACATGAACCAGCATCCATATGGGATGCTGGTGCCTCAGGAGGTGGCTTTACCCGCTAAGCCACAGCACTGGCCCTGATGTGTTAAAATTTAATATCCTTCCCTTGGTGCTCTTCTACTGATTTCTGTAGACTATGTTTCTATAGTAATATATAATATATATATATATATATATATATACACACATATATAACTATTTGAAAAGTCTAGATCAATATATAATCATCTATGAGTTATCTATTACTACATAAGAAATTACTCTAAAAGCAGCTTAAAACAGTGAAAATTTTATAATCTCACAGTTGTGGTGCATTGGGAATACAGACACAGTTTACTGGGTGCTCCCTGCCTGAGATGTTGCATATAGTTATAGGCTGATTGTTGGCTGTGACTGTAGACTTATCTGAAGTCTTCATTAAGGGAGGACTCCCTGTAAGCTCATTCTTGTCATTGGAATTAATTCCTTGTGGGGCTATTGGACTGAGGCTTGCTGTCTGTTGTTTGGCGGCGTCTCTGAATTGCTTGACACATGACATTCTATAGGGAAGCTTATAATATGGCAGGTGGTTTTGAAATCTTCAGAGCAATCAAGTGTGACATCCAGGTAGTGTACCCAAGATGGAAACATAGTCTTTGTGTAACTCCGGAATTATCACTTTGCTATGCCCTATTCATAAAAAGTAGGCTGTTGCTTATATTAGTCCAGCTTATATTCAAGGGGAGAGATTACCAAGGGCATAAATACCAGGGTCAGGGGACTATTGAGGAACAGTTCAGGGGTTGCTTATCACTGTGTGTTAAGAACAGAATATATGTCTTTGGAAGCAACAACAGCACAGCTCAAAGATCTTTCTCTCTGTTGTTCTGCCTCTCAAATAAATACATAAATGTTTTAAAATATTTTTAAGAAATAGTTAAAAGAAATCACACTAAAAACTGAGAACAACTGATTTACACACAAGAATTTATATGGCTTTATTTTAGAAAAGCATCTGCATGCATTTTATTTTCTCACAAGTTTGTATTTTTGTTATGTGCACTTCATTTTTCTTAAATGGTAATATAGTGTTTTCTCTCTTGGGCATATAAGTACATTATAGTTCATTGCTGATATGTAACGTTTTTCTTCATCATATCCATCTTTCTAAATTTCTTTTTAAGTATTGTCACTATGTTTAATGAATGACTACTTACAAAGGTGTTTGCAGAGTTAAGGAAATTCATAAAGGGATAGTGAAACACCCCTGGGCTAGCAACAGTGGGAAGCTGTCCCTGCTCCAAGTGTGAGGAGGTAAAAGGAGAGAATAGTGTTCCTGGAAACCAGTAAGAGCTGAAGATATAAGGGATGGACTGATCAACTGGAGCAGGAATACAACTGCTGCTTGTGGCATGGCAGGGAGGAATCCAAGGAGATAAATATCCCAACTTTGCTTTCCTCTTGCCCTCTGATCTCTTGTTTCCCATTGGCCAAACCCATTGAAAAGCCAGAAGGCAAGGTAGCCCAGGCCATGCAGGTCAATCTTTCAGGACAGAACATAGCAGACAAGAGAAGGGAACAGAATGATTCTGGAGGGGCAAAAGGAGATTATTCAGCAAAGAAGGCTCTTTATATTTCTTTGTATTGTCTGTGTTTGAAAATGAACCTATTTGAATTTAGCTACTGTCTAAAAGTTTTGGTGTTGGCCAGTTTTTCTACTTGAGTGACTATTGACTATGGTCACTTTTTTAGGGAACTTGGCTGTGGGTTTTAAAATATTCTGTTGACTTTACATTCCATTTAGTATAAGACTCCCTCTTACTGTGGATGTTTGACCTTAAAATCACCTGCAAAGAAGGAATATACATCCCTGTTAAAGTTTGGAATGATGTGGAATGAATATAATATTGTTCATACACTGGTTTTGTTGGATACTTATCAGTTTACTTAAGCCCTACTTTATAAATACCCATAAAGTTGGAGAAAAAAATTCTGCTTGACAGAAGTTGAGACTATATGTAATCTGCTTTTCACTAGTTGCTTTTTGTAAATATATATCTTATATTTAGAAACAGTTATCATAACACAGAAGCAAAGAGGATTGATGAAATGTATTTGCCAAATATTTATGGAGGCCTGTCTACTTAATTTGAATGCACAGAGATAAATAGTGTCAGCATAGTTTACCAAGAAAGACTCCCTGTTCTGAAGCAGTTCACCTCCAAGTAGGGTAGTTAAATACATAAACATCTAATACTGGGGAAAATTAAATCAAGAAGATATAATAGACAGACTACCTGAACAGACCCAGAACAGGCAATGAGATTGAAGCACTAATCCAAAGCCTTCCATCAAGGAAAAGCCTGAATTCTACAAAGTATTCAAAGAGGAAGTAACTCCAATACGTCTCAAACTACTACAAAATATTAAACAGGATGGAACACTGCCAAACTCTTTTATGAGGCCAGCATTACTTTGATATCAAAACCAAAGACATGATAGGAAAAGAAAACTACAGACCTATATCCTTAATGAACATGGTTGCAAAGATTCTCAACAAAATACTAGCAAATTTAATCCTAAACTACATCAAAAAGATCATACATCACAATCAAGTGATCTATCACAGAAATGCAAGAGTGGTCTGACATTCTTAAATCAAGACATCATAAATTATATCAATAGAATGAAGAACAAAAACCATATTGTCATCTCTCTTTCTAACTCTGCCTTTCAAATAAAAAAATAAATCTTTAAAAAAACTAATGGTAATGATGAACAGAGTCCTGTAAATATCCTTTTAAGGGTATAAACTGTGGCAGTATAGTGCTGAGTGATGTCAAAGGGGCTCATGTTTGAGCTGAACCTTGAGTGTTTAGTGCAGCCTTTTGGAAAAGGAGAGAATTTCTGTGATGCACAGGGAATGGCATGACAAGGTACAATTGAATGAAAATACAAATGTGAAGATAGGGACAAGAATCATTGAATTCAGAACCTTGGTGAACTCCTGTGAGGACAAGCAATGGCAAGAGTGAAGGATGCTCAGAATAATGTGGTAGAAAATTGGGCTGGCAAGAGAAAATAGCACTGGGTTTCAAGGATGGTCCTGAGTGCTTTGTAAGAACTTCACATATCCTACGTAACCTATAAGGATTTTTTGTTTCAAATCCTGGTCTCCCATGTGGGTAGCAGGGACCCAGGTACTTGGGCTATCATCTTCTGTCTTGATAGTCACAGTAGCAGAAATCTGGATCAGAAGCAGAGGATCCAGGACTCGAACTTGCACTCTAATATGGGATGTAGGTATCCCAAGTACAGCCACGATAAGGCTTTTGGCTGTTGGTGATAATGTAGGAGAGAGGAGGTTTTGCCTGAAAACCATTTCATAGTAGTGAAGTGGAGATCACAGATGTGAGACATCACAGGGACTGATAATAGACATAAGAAGATTCTTGATTTTTGTTTGGATTGACAGAAGGTGATGGATGCTGTTTCCAGAGAGTCAATAGGAAAGGAATTGTTGACTCTGGAAGGTTAACAAGTTCAATTTTAGACTTGCTGAGTTTGAGATATTAGAGTATTGGTCTATCATTGTTGTCTATTTAGACTCAATGAAAATTTTAGTTCAGAACTCAGGAGTTGCCTGGGTCTGGGATAGAAATCTAGGAACATCAGCATGAAGGTAATTTTTAAAACCATGAGAATGAATGAGTTCTTTCTCATGGATTGAGTTCAAAGTGAAAAGAGGGCGAAGCAAAGAACCATTTAAGGAGATGTTGGACAAAAGGTCATAAAAAAGACTGAGACGGAGGCATCAAGTAGCTATGAAGAAAATCACGTGACTGAAGGTGTTGTAGAAGCCAAGAGGAAGGAGAATTTTTAGGTATCAACAATGCTACAATAAGAACTGTTTATAGCAACTTGTAAATTAGTCCCACTTTCTTTCTCCCAAGGAGCTTTAAATTCTGCCCACGAGTGTGGATTGAAGGAGACATTGGCATTTTCAGAAGTAACCTTGGATCTCTAAAAAATGTCAAGGTGATTCTTCTTGTAGATGAAGTGGTATGCCAACCTAGTTAATACCTCTTAGTCTTGGGAGGAAGCAAGGGGCCACTGTGGAAGAGTTTGTTTCTTGTCTTGACCATGTCATGTTGTGTCAGATCATGTCATGGATGTTAACCATTTCCCCTTTCAAGTCACAGGTGAAAGAGGAGCTTGGCAAGTCTGCTGAAATACGGAACATATAGGAACAACTCTAATGATTGCTATCATGGTTTCTCAATTGTGAACTATATTCAAAATTTGAAACTTAATCTTCCAATTCAAGTCCAAGGTTTTTCTTTCTGCCTTCCTTTTAAAACTAAGCTGTTTCCTAAATCTAATTGGGACCAGTGCTGTGGTTTAGCGGGTAAAGCCACCACCTGCAGTGCTAGCATCCCATATGGGCACTGGTTCACATTCTGATCCAGCTCTCTGCTAGAGTCTGGGAAAGCAGAACAAGACAGCCCAAGTCCTTGGGGCCCTGCACTGTGTGGGAGACCTGGAAGAAGCTCCTGGCTTTCGATCCGCGCAGCTCTGGCCATTGCAGCTAATTGGGGAGTGAACCAGCGGTTGGAAGACTTCTCTCTCTCTCTGCCTCTCTGTGTAACTCTGGCTTTCAAATAAATAAATATTTAAAAATAATCTAATTTATTTATTTTTGTGTGTATGTGTTCAAAAGGTTTCTTAACAACTTATTCTGAAGAGACTTCCAAAACTTCTTGGGAAAATGGAATTAAAATGGAAGTATTTTTGGTGCAAAAATATTTGAAATCCATGCATAATTTTTTCATGATATGGATTTCCATGAAGTTTTTATAGACTCCTCATATACTAAATGGGCTTTATGAAGTGTTTCTGTTTTTTTAAGACTTATTTTTATTTATTTGAAGGTGGCTTCACCTGCTATACCATTGTGCCAACCCCTATCTTTTGTCTTTTTGAGAACAGGCAATCTTAACTATAGTGAAGTGATATTTTGTTGAGGTTTTAATTTGCATTTCCCTGATGATTAGTGATGTTAAACATTGTTCTATCTATCCATTAGGCATTTATGTGTCTTCTGTTGATAAACTGCTGTTTAAATTTTCTGCCTATTTTTAATTTGAATAATTATTTTCAATATTGAGTTGAGTTCCTTATTTATTATGGTCCTTAATTCTTTGTTGGTGTTTCTTCCATTCTGTACCCTGTTTTTGCTTTTGTTTCCTGTGCTTTTGGATTTGATGCAAAAAATTCTTGTCCATTCCAATGTCATGAAGCATTTCCTCTACATTTTTCTTACATCTAGGTCCTTAATCCATTTTGAGTTGACTTGTGTACATGATGAGAGATAGGGGTCTAATTTCATTCTTCTGCATGTCAATATACACTTTTCCTCAGCACCATTTATTGCATATTGTTCTTTTTTTTCAATATGTCGTCTTAGTACCTGTGTGAAAGATCAAATGCCTGTAGATGCATGGGCTTACTTCTAGGATCTCCATTCTTTCCCATTGGACCATGTGCCTCTTTTTGCCAATGCCAAGCTTCCATAAATACTGTAGCTTTGTAATATATTTCGAAGTCAAGTAGTGTGATATCTTTTGTTTTGTTCTTTTTGCCCATGATTGCTTTGGTTGTTTAGGTTTTTGGTGGGACCATATGAATTTTAGTCATTTTTTCCTGTAAAAATGTCATTGATATCTTGATAGGGAATGCACTGAATCTATAAATTGCTTTCAGTAGTTAAGGATATTTTAATTATATTGATTCTTCTACTCAGTGAACACAGCATGTCTTCATTTTTTTGTGCCCTATTAAATTTCTTCCATCAATATTTTGTAGTTTGGATTATAGAGATTTTTCATCTCTAAGGTTAAATTTACCTGAAGTATTGGAAATGAGACTGTTTTCTTGATTTCCTTTTACAAATTACAGAGGAATAAATTGAAACATTATCAGAATAAAGCCTCTTTCCACAGTTGGGACTCTTTATATAATCATAGAGCTGCTTCTGTTAATGGGAAAGCAAATCTCTAAAGTAGGGATAAAGATATAGGACGCAGCTGTCTGAGGGATTCTAAAGGCATTCCCTTCCCCTAGTTAGGCCCGAAATTCCATCAATTCTAGTAGTTTACTGTTCTGAGCTTCTTGGGGGGCAGGGGGGCTTCTTGTTAGAATGTGAAAATCCATGCAAAAGAGTTATTTGCTCAAATTGAAGTGTGGCATATAGAAATTCATGAAGTGGTGATTTCAGCAGATTGATTGACAACTTTATGTACTAATTCATTTGACTAACAGTTGCTAAGAAATTGCAAAGTTCAGGGCATTGCTATAGTTACTGTGAAAGATAAAATGTTGATGATAAATAAATAAATAAATAAATAACTCACCCTTTCCCCTAAATGTTTAACAGAATGGTAGGAGATCCCCCAGTGAACAGAGGGAGAGATTTTGGACACAGAGTGGCTGTGGGAAGTGACAAATAGTGACATAAATAACTCTAAGCTTGTTTTGTTTTCAGTAAAAGTTGGCTTTGATAACTACTTTGAGACTTTTACTTGGTAGCATTATATGTGGTAAGGGGGGTGTTGAATATAAAGCAGTTTCTCCGAAGGAAGATGAAATGTTTCTTGGGGTGTTATGTAGATAAAATCTATTCAGATGGCTTGTGAATGTTTGGAAATAGATGAGTATTCCTGGTGCCATCCATGTTTAAAAGGAAAAATAGAGGTTCTAATAATAACACATAGAATTGTAGGCCCCTCAACAGCTAGTAGAGTTAGAGAAATGGCTTTTGAAGGAGCTAATACACAAAGAATTAGTTTACAAAGTTGCAAAAGAGATAAGTTCTATATTTTTCACAACAGTGTAGGGAACCTAGACTACTTGGTGTCAACAGTGACAGACGATGTCATAGATTGAAGAAAATCTGATTTCACATGCAACTAATTTTAAAAATCAGCTATATTGAGGTATCATTTATTTGCAGTTAAACCCATTTAAGTGAGTTTTGATGAGTTTATGTATGTATATGTATATACATATACATGTATGTATATGTATAACCACTGTAATCCAAGCTATAGTACATTTTATCACTCTAAAAGTGCCCTGCACCCCTTCCCTATCATTGCCCACATCAATCAGTGATTTGCTTTCTGTTACTGTAGATTAAATTTATTTTTCCTAGAATTTCCTAGAATTATAAATGCAATCTTACAATGTGTACTGTTTTGTGTCTAGCTTTTTGTAACTGTTGTTTAGCATAGTGTTTTTGAGATTTATTCATGTTTGTGTGTTTATTCTTTTCCTGAATAGTATTCCATTGAATATGCTATAGTTTTTGTTATCCGTTTGGCTGTTGATGGAATTTTGGGTTGTCTCTAGTTTGGGGCTACCATTAATAAAGTTGCTGTGAACATTCATGTACAAATCTTTGAATGGAAATATATATTCATTTTTCTTTGGTAAATACTAAGAGTAGAATTGCTACCAAGTTTATGTTTACCTTTATAAGAAATACCCAAACTGCTTTCCAAAATATTTGCACCATTTTTTATTTCTACCAGCATACAAGAGTTCAAGTTCACTTATATCTTAGCTGACACATGGCATAGTCATTCTTTTTTAGTTATCTTTCTGATAGTATATAGTGGCATATCATTTTGCTGTATTTTGTATTTCCCTTATGATTAATGATGTGTTTTTTGGGTATTTGCTTAATTTTTTTGGCAGGGGGCTGGGTTCTGCCTGTTCAAATCTCTGATTTTTTTTTTTTGTATGTGTTATTTCTTCTTCTTCTTCTTCTTCTTCTTCTTCTTTTTTGACAGGCAGAGTGGACAGTGAGAGAGAGAGAGTCAGAGAGAAAGGTCTTCCTTTTTCCGTTGGGTCATCCCCCAAAGGCCGCTGTGGCCGGTGCACTGCAGCCAGTGCACCGCACTGAGCCCAAGCCAGGAGCCAGGTGCTTCTCCTGGTCTCCCATGCGGGTGCAGGGCCCAAGCACTTGGGCCATCCTCCACTGCACTCCCGGGCCACAGCAGAGAGCTGGACTGGAAGAGGAGCAACCGGGATAGAATCCGGTGCCCCGACTGGGACTAGAACCCTGGGTGCCAGTGCTGTAGGCGGAAGATTAGCCTAGTGAGCCACGGCGCCAGTCGTGTTATGTCTTATTATTGAGTTGTAAGTGTTCTTTATATATTTTCTATTTAATTTTTAATCTCTAGAAAATACTGGGAATCTTGCTGCAGGTGGTTTCAATGCACAGTTGAAATAAAAGTAATAATTTAGATGCTAAAATATACCACATCTGCTATGATATAACTCATTTGAGTATGATAGAAAAATATAGACTAAAATATTCTTTTTGTATCTTCAGTTTCCTGATCTCAGATTTCAATGAAGGTGCCTGCCTATATCTTTCTTTTCAGTATATTCTGCTATGTGCTTAAATTTTTTTTTTCTTTTTTAGACAGCTGCCAGTTCAGTGCCGGCTTCATATTCCATTTTTTTTTTTCTGGCAACTCCTTTGAGAAACATATGCTTCTAACTTTGGTTACTGCTTTTTCTTCCATATGCTTCTTGTTCCATTTCTAGGTATCAGAAAGGCATTGGTGTTGAATATGTTTGTGATTAAGAACAGGGAGCTTACTGCTAGAGTCAGGCCCTCCAAATAGGAGAGAAATAAATAACCTCACCACCACCAATGTAAAAGTGACTTAGAAACATACAACAACAAACTGTTGTGCCACTAACTTTAATAGTCTGTATAAACACTTCCTTATCAATGATTCTTTTTTTTTCTTTGGCATGAGGGTGGGTGTCATCTTTGTGGTGTTCCAGGCTAAACTTCCTGGGGCAGAACATAGGCATTCCTTTTATGAGTTCAGAGAACAGGTGCTGTGGACAAGAAGGAATTAGGACTCTTGAATGCTTCTAATGCCATTTGTTTCTGGTCTTTCACAACTTCATGTAATTTGTCATCATCTCTTATAAACATAGAGGCTTGCATGACAGTACATTCTGAAAAAGTGCTTAAAGGTATTAAGTAGGTATTCAAATCTACTAACAGAAATAGTTTGGTCAAGCTTGTTGTATAGATTCACCTAAACCTGTGAATTCTATTTAAAAAAAAGATTTATTTACTTACTTGAAAAATCAGAGTTACAGAGGCAGGGTGAGGTTGGTAGTGAGGAAGAGACAGAGAATATTCCATTTACTGGTTCACTCCCCAAATGGCTGCAACAGATAGGGCTGGGCCAGGCTGAAGTCATGTGGCTCTCCTACCTGTGTGCAGGGGCCCTAGAACCTGGGCCATTTTACATTGTTTTCCCAGGTCATTAGCAGGGAGCTGGATCAGGAGTGAAGCAGGCGGAACTTGAACTGGCGTCTACACGGAATACTGGCATTTCAGGCGGTTGCTTAACCCTCTATGCCACAACGCGGGCCCCTGGTGTGTTTCTACTTTTAGAAATCATTCACTTTTTCCAACTTTTTTTCCTTACATTATTTTCATTTAATTCAAAAAGCAGAGAGAAGGAGACAGAGAGAGAGATCTTTCATTTGCTAGTTCACTCCAAAATGTTCACAATAGCCAGGGCTGGCCAGGCTGAGACTTAGAGCTGGGAGCTCATTCTGGGTCTCCTCTGTGGGGGTCAGGGACCCAATTACCTGCATTACCTGCTGCCTCACAAGATGTGCGTTATCAGCAAGCTAAATCAGAAGTGAAGCCAGGACTCAAAGCTGGGAACTCCAGTGTGGGCTGCAAGCATAACTGCTGTGCCAGACACCTGTCTTTCTTCACCTTTGTAGAACTTACGTTTCTGCCCTTTATCGTTTTCTGTGTAATAAATCAATGGGCAGTGAGCAAAGTGATCTCTGGATCACCAGCGTAGATGCCATAAGGTCCTTTCCTCCTGTTACATGCTACCGGCACAGCAGAGTTCCTGCAGCCTCAGGGAGGATTTATGTATTCTTATATTAGACATGATTCTCATAAAGCTGTTTATGTTTTCCATATCCACAGCTACTAAAAGCAAAAAGGCAGGTGGATTAGAGAGGAATTCCTATTTGTAGAAACATTGATTGGAAGAGGAGAGCACCATATTAAAAAAAAAAGATAATTTCAAAAAAGGCCAATTTGGGTTCATTTAGTGTAGATGTAGCAAATCCCAGTGGACCAAGAGGGCATCCCTGTGTTATAGGACATACCAACAATGTGATGGCCCTGATTTATAAGGAAGATACTGAATTATCATCAGTGTTTCTTTTGTCCTTTGTTGGTAATACAATTGCAGGCAGATTTTTAAACCAAAGTGATTAAATAAACAAATCAAAGTTGTTGTGAATCAAGATTTAAGGCCTTGACCACCTGGAAACCTTCGTCTTTCTCTTTGTCCTGATACATTGATTCTCTCCTCTGCCCCCCAGACACACATACTTCCTCTCTAACCTTTCTCATCCTCGAACACTTTTTTTTCTGGAAAAATGGGTTTAGCTTCCCCTCCTTTGTGCCCGTTTGCTTGTACCTGCGTAGTTCTCACAACCCAGACGGCGATTGCCTGTTTACTTGCTCATCTTGAGTGCAAGAGCCCTGTCTTGGGACAGGCATTGTGGCATTCTGGGTTAAGCCACTGCTTAGGATGTCTGCTTTCCACATCAGAGTGCTGGTTTGAGTCCCAGCTACTCCACTTCCCATCTAGCTCCCTGCACATATGCCTGAGAAGCAGCAGATGGTGATCCAAAATACTTGGTTCCTTGCCACCCTTCAGGAGACTGGGATGGAGTTCCAGGCTCCTGGCTTCAGCCTAGCCCAGCCCCAGCTGTTGCAGCCATGTGGGGAGCAAACCAGCACATGGAAGATCCTTCCCCTCAACTCACTGTGTATGTGTATGTATGTGTGCATGTGTGTGTGTGTGTGTGTGTGTGTGTGTGTGTCATTCTGTCTTTCAAATAAATATTTTTTAAAAAAGAAAAATTTACCTTTTCTTATCACTATCATATATGCATAACACTTAGCAGATCAGTACTTGGCATTAGTAGACTTAATAAATAGTTCTTAAATAAATGGATAGCTGAATAAGTATTGAATGATTCCTGAATAACTTCTGGGTAGCCAAGATTTGTCAGTATAGTACTTCAGAAAAACAGCATGCCAAAAATTCTGAAAATGTGTGCTCTAATATGTTTAGAAACATCAACAGTTGGTAAGAGTTCAGAATAGGGTCAGGGATGTCTTTTAGATGTGAAAGTCAAAACTGAATCTAAAAGGTGAAAATGTACATAAATATTCTAAGAAGATAGAAAGACATGGATTAAATGTATCTTCCCTTAAGAGTTCTTATTTTAAACAGAAATAGCTACATCAAGTTGAAAATTTGGTTAGACTATATATTTCTATAACTTAAAAATTATTTTGTAAAATGAACTTTGAGAGTCATTTATAAATCACCATTGATCTAATATAAAACAATAAAAATCGTGTTAGTTCATGGATCTAGTAACTAATAAAATACTGTTGTCTGGAATAATTTGAATCAAGAAAGGAGAAAAAGCTCATTACTGACAAGTTTGCTAATGATCACAAATTAGATAGTGATAAATAACAGTAGGCACTGGCATTAAATTTCAGAATACTATGTTCTTGTCATTAAACTTGAAAGTGCAGTGGTACATACCAATGAAGAGGAGACTGGGTTTCAAGTACAGTGTCAGGAATAAAACAGAGATTGAAGAAAAGGATTATTCACCACTGAGATGTTTAATGAAAAGATCACTACATCTCCTCAGACTAGGATAATGGCTTTGACATTCCTTCTATTTGTATGAGTGGGAATCATAACTAGTAATGCTATTTAGCTTTAAAATAAAATGGATAAAGCCACTAAATACATGAAGAATTGGGTTAGACTGAGTGTTCTGAAGGCCAGCTCTGCAAGCTTTTACTTGAGCTGGCTGAATGCCCTACCAGCCTGCTCTGAGGGCCTCTCTTTCCCTCTTCTTGTTCCCTCCCTCTGGCCTCTGTCAGCCATGTTCTTCTGCTTTCTCAATTATCTGAGATCATCACTGAGCCAAATATTAACTGGGCTTTCTTCCAAAACAGGATATTTGCTTGTGGCTATTTAAACAGTGTCATCTTAAAGATAAAGAAAAAGTGTATTTCAAAAAAGAATGACCGATGGGCATAACAGGTGTGCCTGGGCCTCAACCTCATGCTACCCTACATGGATCAAGGAAAGGTTTTGAAAAGTAATAGGATGTCTGTTGCACTTACTGTATTGTGTCTTATACATAAGCCAAAAGTTGAATAGTTTGTTTCTCAATTGAAGGAAAAAACTCTCCTGTCAGAAATAGCTTCATCAAAATGTCACAAACCTGCCTTTTCTTGTTTTGCATTAGAAAATTAACAAGCAAGTAGCTAGTGAGAATTGCACTATGAGACTCAAACTCAAGAAAATATTTCTTAGCTTTATTTTTCATCACTCAAATCAATTTTTGAGTCTTTCTAGCTGGTGAGAAATCTGATGTAAGTCGTTATTGGTCCCCTTCCCTGGCCACACACACATACACACTGCATTGTCCTGGCTTCTTGGGGCTTAGATGGGTCCTGGACAGATGGTGAGAAGCCTGGTCCTGGGCCCTCTTCTGGGTCGCTGAGACTCCCTCTGACTGCTTTGGTGAGGCTGAAGTGGTGCCCTACCTCCACTCCTGGAGGCTGAGCGCCCAGAGCCCACTTGCAAGCAGGCTCCACAGCACCAGCAGAGGGCAACATGCTCCAGAGCCAGCAAGGGTCTGCTTCCTTTTGTGGGCATGCCCAGAAGTCTGCCACCTCCTAGAGCTGCATGGCAATAAGCACTAGTGCCCCAAGGCTCCAGTGACCTACTCCACCCCCAGCTTGTCCTTCTGCCCTTCCCAGCCTTCTAGAAGGATTTTGCTTCGTTTTCTTTTCTCTTTCCTTTTTTTTTTTTTTAATATTTATTTATTTGAAAGGCAGAGTTACAGAGAGAGAGGTAGAGAGGTGGAGAGAGGTCTTCTACCCACTGGTTCACTCCCTAAATGGAACTGGGCCGATCTGAAGCCAGGAGCCAGGAGCTTCTTCTAGGTCTCCCATGTGGATGCAGGGGCCCAAACACTTGGGCGATCATCCACTGCTTTCCCAGGCACATTAGCAGGGAGCTGGATTGGAGGTGGAGCAGCTGAGACTCAAACCCATGCCCTTATGGGATGCTGGCACTGCAGGCGGAGGCTTTACCCACTACACCACAGTGCCAGCCCCAAAGGACTTTGCTTTCACAATGGGAAACCCTAAATGGATAATTCCCAAAGACCACAAAACCTGTTTATCTTTCCTGTGCATAAAAAAAATGACTTTACTCTGTCAAGTATAAGAGAAAGTATAATTGGTATGCCAAGGCTAAAATATGAAATACTACTAGGGCTGGTTGAAGGAGACACCTAAATATTGTAAACCACAGATTCAGGCATGGATTCCATAAAGGAACAACACCTAAGGGGGCAGCTGTTGCAGCATCCAGTTCATCTTGAGAATTTCAATGATTAGTCATGCAATAAATGTTCTGGTTTTAAAATATGTTTTAAAAAAGGGTTAGGTTTTAGGAATGCAGTATAAAATTTCCCATTCCCCCAGGATGGACTGCATATTCCTTGAGGCAATTGAAACTCAGCAATTGCATTTATGCATTTAGTTTCCATATCCTGCCACATTAAATTCTCAGTCACCTGCTTTTTCCCCCCAAGTTTTTGCAAGGTTATCATAACATGTTCTGCAGCTTAAAGATTTAGGTTCCATATGCCTTGCAAATGTGTGGCTACTGCACAGTCTGAACGAAAGACTCACTTTCTCACTCTTTTTGGTCTCTCTCAGAAATAGCTGTTACACACACACAAGCACACACACAAGCACACACACTTATAAAAACCCAAGTATCTTTGTTTTGGATACAATCTCTTTTGGCAACAGAAAGATGATATAGAGGGAAATTTATCACAAAAATGCTAATGTGATAAAGTAATTTTACTCATTCCCCAGACTTTCTTCAAATACTAAAAACTGACTGTAACATGGTGTCATTGTCCTGTGAGATTTAGCATACCCAGGGCCCCCAGCAGCTCAGAGTATAGGCACCTGAAGGCCCACATTCAAAGATGTCCACACGTGTGAGACAGCAGCACAGCAGTGCTGTGACAGCATGTCCTCATACCTGTATTCAGCTTTCTGTCCTTATCTTGTTGAACCTAAATCAGAACTTTATAAAACACTTAACTTGCTCCAGCCTTGCTGAAGATGGAAATCTCATCTGATTTCACCAGTCAAAACTCACTGAAACTCCCCCAAATTGAAACAGACCGTCCCTGTCTTTCACTCTAATAGGTTTTTGTAGAGGATGTCAGAAATCCAAAACAGCTCTGTGTGTGTAATTATAATTACTGGTGAGCCTGCAATGGCCCTTTAAGAGTACTAGCCGCCTGTTGGCATTCGGAGCTGCTGTGAACACTGGCCGGTCATCAGGCTGGATGCTAAGGAGGTAGGGACACAGGCAGTGGGGATGTGAGATTGTTTTATGTTCTCAAGGGAGATTTTTGTGAGTGACAGAAAGAGTATTCAGAAGATTTAATTTTTATTTTAAAAACTGTCATTCAATTTTTAAAATTGTAAGCCTAAAATTCTAGTTCTTCTTTAAGCCTTTAAATTCAATTTCCAACTCTTGTTTTCTCCTTCTTATTTCTATGTCAAACAAAATTTAGAAACAATTTTATGGGAACTTGGAATAATATTTGGTCTCCTTGCACAACTGGGTAGATAACCATTTAAACTGTGCTTATAAACAGTATAATCTGTTTTCTTTTTAAGTATTTAAGTTGTCTAACTTAAAATGTCAGTGGGTGATAAATATGAGGGTACTTTTAACACTTTGCATAAAAATGAAATGAAAATATCAGTTTACTTTGGTGCAAGAAAATGTTGAAATCTATGCAAGGTTGGTTTATAATATTCATTTCCCATGAACTTCTCCAAGATGCTTTCAAATCTATAAGTATGGTGGTTTTTTTTATGCTCCAGATATATAATATGTCCAAAATGAATAGTTTTGTGATCAAGAAATTATTATTTTATTTTTAAAAAACTTTACATCATTACATTTAATGTTTCCAACTTCTGAGGCATGAACAACACAGCCCTTTTTAAAGAAGGCATCTCAGTTAACTAAGGTTACTCCTGACCAGGGATTTCAGTCAGGCCATGACCTAGAATTGCAGGGACCTAAGGCACCTCTCATTGCTAGGGAAACCACCAAGTGCCAAGTAATGCAGGGCTGTGAAGGTTACTAGCGACCAGAGGTTGCTGTCTGCTGCTTAGATTCGCAGCTGCTAGATTCCAGTCTACCTGGGTGGTGCTCCCAGAACCCATTTTTTAAGTTGCTCTTTCAGGGACTTCCGAACAGGCATTTAGTCTCCCAGGGTTTAGATTATTTATGATTACCAAATTCTCCTGATTACCCACATTAGTTTGTATCATCCACCAGGTTCTTTATGTGCATCTTCTTGGTTCCTAAGTTGCATAAACGACTCTTTCATGTTCGTCTAAAGACTTGAACTGGGTGAGATCACATATTCTTTTATATTCTTAGGACCACACAACTTTAACTGATACTAACATGAGACAGATTGAATTTAAGTATCTCAGTATACTCTCATGAGGCCATGGTTCCCAAAGCAGTGAAAAGTTGACAGGATTTGTGCATTCTTTGCTGATCAGCAAAATTATGAAATAGCTTTTTTTCCCCCCTAAAGAATGATTTATATGTCAGTCACTATGCTAGGCATAAGGAATATAATTGTAGTTAAGACAGACATCAATTCTTCCCTTGAAAAAAGCATGTGATCAAGAGAGGTTGACCATATCCTACTAGTGAAATTTTAGGACCATAAATGTAGGAATCTAAATATTAGACCTAGGGGGTGGGTATTTAGCCTAGCAGTTGAAATGCTGGTGAAGGCATCAGTGTCTCACAATGGAGTACCTGGGTCCATACCCAGCTCTGGCTCCTGACTCCAGCTTCCTGCTAATGTAGGTCCTGGGAGGCAGCAGTCATGGTCCAAGTTATTGCGTTCCGGCTACCCATGTGGGACCCCTGAGTTTTATTCCTGGTTTCCTGCTCCTGGCTTTAGCCCAGCCCAGCTTTGGCCAGTGTAAACATTTGGGGGATGAATCAGCAGATAGGAGTCTATCTATTCTATGCCTGTCTGCCTGTCTGTCTGCCTCTCTCTGTCTCTCTCTTTCTCTCTCTGCCCCTCAAATGAAATAAAATTAAAATACTTATTGGACCTCATTTCTACAAGTGAATAAACTACTAAAGGTACTCATTTTCCCTTTTTTTCTGGAGTGAAACAAATGCCCGTTCAGTTGGAGTTGCTATTGGTTTAACTTGGAGGTTATTACTAGCAAGGAATTAGAATCTATGGCATGTTACATGAAGTGACCTCAGAGAACAGGGAAAACGTTCACTTCCAAAAGCAGCTATTTCTTTTTCTATTCAGTAATGAGGCTTATTTTTAAATGAAGCAACACTGCCTTTTAGGATCTAACTGTAGATACTACAATAAAGCTTGATCATGAGCTTGATGCCCTTGAAGCCAGTCAGGAAACTGGAATGAGTCACACACTGAAGAAACAACTTAGGCTGATTCCTGCCTTATTTCCATTTGAAGATATTTTCTGAATGAATATTTCATCTTTCTGAAAGAGTTTCATGAAAACCACATGTTTTATTTCCTGATTCTCAAGAAATGGCTTTAGAAGTTGTTCTAGTCAATCAAGATGACTTTAAAAATATGCCTATTTTAGCAAGTTTTAGGTCATTGAATACTACATTCAACTGGCTTCTTAAATGGGCTCAACTCATAGTAACACTTTGGAAAGAGTGTTACTACTTCTAAATAGCAAAGTAGTTGTCCATAGGAAGATCTCAGTTTTTCTGTCATCCTTTGACTTGACATGAATTTTGGAGCTGGGCTGGAAATTGGGATGGTGAAGGATGATATGACGGAGAAGGAGTCTCTGCATGGCATAATTGCCTTTTTCAACAAAGTATATGGAGGTGCATCTGTAACTGTGAAAATCATAAATTTTCAGAAAGTCCCCTCCTTGGGATCTGGGATTTCAGTCACCTCCACAGATGATTTTTTTTTCTTTTCAGGGGAAACAGATGGAACCAGCAACCTCTGTCTATTTTCTGCTATTCTTAGGCAGTAAACCAGAATCTTTGTGCCCCTTTCTTTTCAAGATGAGCAACTTTAACAACAAAAATAGTTATAAATTTGCTGCAAATGTCCTGTTAAAAGTTTGTCTTCATTCAGAAATCATATTCACTTATTTCTGTTTTTTACCTTACTTATTTATGCTTTTAGAAAAACAATGATAAACTTTATCCTTATTCCCAAGTGTTGGAAGAGTGTGCAATTGAATGTTACCATTCTGCCATGATTTATGCCTCAAGAAAAATATCCTCTTGTAACCATCAACTAGTTGCTCCCCTAGAGCTTGGCTATAGGTGTATGAGCAAAACCTAACCTCTGCAACTTGAAGCCTAGAAATTTTGGATATATTAAAGAAGTTTGCAGAGGGTTAGAATCAGTGTGGGCAACAGCTAAATAAATATTTGATAGGGACAGTAGAAACTTTTGGTTGCACTATGTTTCTTTATGTTCTGAATGTCCCAGAATCAAAAGAAGATCTAGAGGTGGATATTTGCCCTAATGATTAAGACATCAGCTAAGATGCCTATGTCCCCTATTAAAGTCCGTAGGTTCAAATTCCAGCTCCACTTCCACTTCCAGCTGCCTGATAATATGCATTCTGGGAGGCTGAAAGTGATGGCTCAGGTAATTGGGTTCCTAACACTCACCATTGAAGACATTTGGGAAGTGAATCATTAGATCAGAGTGCCCTTTCTCTATCTCTCTGTCTCTGTCTCTTTCTCTCTTTGTCTCTCTACCTCCAAAATGAGAAAGAATGAGAAGATCTAGTCCAGAAAGGAAATCTTCCCTAATTTTGGCAGGTTCTATAATAAGGAGAAAAAAATCAAATATACTTACCCAGTGAAATATAGGCTAATAATGAATGGGCCAACTTCCAGATGTGGAAGTCAGTGCCTGCCTCCCACTGTTTTTCTATGATTATATAAAATAGTTGAATAAGCCATGGGGCTTAAGAGTTAGGAAAATGCAGCATCCTCACTGTTGCTGGTGCTTGGAAAACATTTGCTACTTCAAGGCTTGACTGAGGTACTAGCATATGCCTCATGCAATATAAATGTAATAGATAGCACCTGATGACCTATCATAGCGAAAAATCTTCAGAGCAGAGGGAGCAGTCGTGTGATAGTTAGGATAACTTCTCCATAGGGAACAGAGATGGGTCAGTTATGATACTTTTGCAAACTGAGCCAAAAATTACAAGTTAAAATCTGCCTTATGGCTGATGATAGGAAATAAATTGACTTTAGATTTCCTTTCAGATATGTTGTCTTTCTGTAAACTCTTTACTGACATAAAACCTTGTAGAAGTGCCAGAGGTTCTTTTTTTCCTAACTCAGCAAAGATATGTGAAATATCCCCTCCTGTTTGTTTTATATTCCCTTTCAGAATAAACTGCATCTATGCAAACAAACTCAACTTGCAAGAAGTAGAAAAATCAAAAGCTATTCCTAATCATTGAAATCAGCTTTCAGAATCCTAAACATGGAGACTGCATGTTATTAGACTAGAAATGGTCATGACTATTTGCAATAGCTGCGAATCTGACTTACCTGCCACCAAAACCTCCATTTATAAGTGTCACATTTGCATGCACAAAATTGAACTTCTCATTCCAATTCCTACTGGTTGTGGGTTTTATAAGTAGGAATTATGACATTTTTGAGAAGTTTTTTTTTCTTATTATTTGTTTAGTATCAATATTTTACAGAGTAAATAGATGGAAATAAAATGGTTTTACTATAAGGCATTTTGGTGATCAAAACAATTCAATTGAGCTTAGCATATTTTTATTATTTGTTCATTATAAGCAAAATTTTGGGTCTTGAATTTTTATACTAATTGTAAAGTGTTTAGTAAATGAGTCATTATGTTCTCAGAAGGCTGGTTTGCTCTTACCTTGTCCACCATCATTGGAAGTAGAATGCAGGTGTAGTATCTTTTATCTGAAATGCTTGGGATCAGAAGTATTTGAAATTTTGAATGTTTTTGGATTTTGAAATATTTGCATATATGTAATAAAATATCTTGGGGATGTGATCTACTTCTAAACATTACATTTATTTATGTTTCATATATACTTTATACTCGTACACCAAAGATAGTGCTATACAATATTTTCAGTGTGCCTGCATTTTTTCTATAATCTGTCACATGAAGTCAGGTTGGCACCATGTTGGCCCTCAGAAAGTTTCAGGTTTTGGAGTTTTTGAATTTTCGTATTAGGGATACTCAACCTATTTCAAACACATCTCAGTAAGTCCTCACATCTATACCATTAATAGTAAGGATAAAAATATTATGTTGGGTCTGGTTTTGCATGGCAGTTTAAGCTGCTGCTTGCAATGCCAGTATCCTATATTAGAATACCTGGTTTGAGTCCTGATTGCTCTGCTTCCAAACCAGCTTCCTGTCTGGGTGCCTGGGGAGGCAGTGGAGGATGGCTCAAGTGCTTGAATTTCTGCCACCCAGGTAAGAAACCAGGATAGAGTCCCTGGGTCTTGCTTTGGTCTGGCCTAGCCCTGGCTATTGCAGCTACGTGGGGAGTGAACCAGTGGATGGAAGATCTCTCTCCCTCCCTCCTTCTCTCCCTCTCTCCCTCTCTCTCCTTCTATCTCTCCCTTACCTTCTCCCTCTCCCTCTTCCTTCCCTGTCCCTCTTTCTCTCCTTTTCTCCCTCTCCCTCTCCCCTCCCTACCTCTGTTTGTAGGAGTTGGAGTCTTCTGTACTCTGGCTGCTTGCTTGCCTGCTATGCTCCCCTGGAATTTATGACCTCCTGCCCCCTACCAGCTCCCCTGGGATGTATGGCCCAGTGCTTCCCATCAGTTCTTCCCCGTGCCATCTCCTTTGTATGGCCTTCCCGCCACATAACGTATATAGTCTTTATGTTTAAATGAACCAATGAACATGTTAGGTCCCAATACCTTGCCATACAGAGAGTAAGAAGGTAACCTACATAGGAGATGACCTGCACCCTTGTAAGTGTGAGGCTATAAAAACCTCTCTTATGCAAACGAGAGGGCCTTTTGCCTATGCATTGCTAAATGGCTGTGTGCGGGTAGCCGGTCCTAGCCAGCTGGTAACAAACCTCTGCTTTTGCATCTGCAACTGTGCCTTGTGCATTGATTGGGAAATTCGGACACAACATGTTGCTCTGCCTGTCAAATAAATAGATATATACATAAATAAATAAATCTTTAAAAATTATGCTACTTATGTTTTAGAGGACCTTAAGGTTCAGGTATAGTTACTTTGTCATGTAGCTTCCTCAAATTAGTGATATAAGTAAAGCAGCTATTTTGAAGGATAAAAATGAAGTCTAGAGAGGCAAGTCTGTGGTCCAGGACTGACGAGCTGGTTAAAGATGGGGCCAGAGAGAGGACAGATACTACCTTCTTGTACTACTCATTGCACTCTTTAACAATGCTAGCATTCTTTAAAGGATCTTCTTGAGAGGGTTGATGGTGGTAGATAAGTAAGTCTGCTTTACTTGTAAGGCAGCCACAAACCTCTGCATTCTGAATTCTGCTACCAAGGAATACTGCTGATAGCAAGAGTGGAGGCTGAGGTGAGGGGAGCAGGCTAAGGGAGCTGTTTCCTGCATCTGGGAACTTTGAGAGGAAGGTTCTGACTGAGGGGTTCCCTCCAGGGACCTCATGTCGCTGAATCCTGTACCTCCCTGCCCTTTTGCCCCTTTCTTCCGCTTACTTTTCTCTGCCAATTCATATGAGTGGAATCTTTTCTTTTTTGGAGTGTGCCACCAGCTCCCTTTCTTTATGATTTCTGAAGTTTAATAGGTTGCACCATACACTTTCATGTCGATGAGAATCCTAGAGATGGGAATGGAAGTTTATGGAACATCCATCTAGCAAGGCCCTTGTTTGAAGATGAATGGTGTGAGAAGACTGCTGTGGAACCAGAAATCCTGGCTCGGATTTCTTTCCACTGCTGTGTGCCATTGCACTTTGATAAGCTGATCTTCACAGCAAGAGTGTAAGCTATTTGAAGACAAGGACTTCTTAGATCTCCCCCACAATGGCTATGCAGTGCTGATTGTGTCCTAAGATCACAAAAACTCATAGAGGGACTTTGGAGCAGAATTCAGCTTGCCATACTGGCTAGGGCTCCCTCCAGCCAAGTAAAGGAATGCTCATCTCAGTCTGAAAAACCCTTTTTTGGCCTCTGCCATGAATGTGCTGTGTCAGTGGTGCTTGTTGGCAGTGGGTACAAAATCAAAGTACTAACGTCACAGGACACATTCTGCCCCAAATAGATAGTCACTCGACAGCACTTTCCTGAGCTCTCCTGACTAGGATTGTTGAGAATGCAGCACTTGAATTGATAAGGGGAGTTCTTTAAGAGGCAAGGCGCTTTCGCTTGTTCTATTTCAAGTATATTCCAAGGAGCTTGTTATAGCCCTATAAATAATCATTGATCCTCCCAGGATGCCTCACAGCATGCATTATTTCTGTTTTGCAGCTGAATCTAGAGAGCCAGAGCTGTTAGGTTTTCTACCTAAAGCAAATGGGTTGGCATTGTACAAATAGTTGCTCTGAAGGACTATGGGACAGGAGGCCTTTTGCTGCATTTTTGTCCTTTCCAGATGTGTGTATATGGAACATCCATGACTAAAAGCAATGGTAGAAAGCCCTAACCTGTGTTACTTTAAAACGCTAGCATCAGCAAAGGCCCAGAATCAAAGCTGGCCTTTGTTATCGCTTCTAACCAGAGCTCTCTCAGATTGGTACAGATGGAAAGCAAAGTAATTTCCAGTTGTGTCTTTGAAGTTGCCTGGTGTGATATGCTGGGTGTTTAATACATGCTGTGGATATTTTTAAAACAGAGAACAGTCATAAAGTGATAACATAAAGGAACTGTTTGAACAACTACATATAAGGGCCTAAAAAATAACCTACATAAAATTTTGTTTTCCCCCTTTCTTTTATAGCTATGTCTGTGTTCTGCTGCTGATACATTTTTCTTTACAGATTAGAGACTTACACATGTTCGTGGTGAAACTGTTATACCTCAAGTCATTTTTATACCATGAAATTTCTCATTTTCACAAGCTCTATCATTTCACAAGCTATTTTGTCTTTGTCTCTCCCCATTGCTAGTCAAATGAAAATTATTACTGATGGCTAGTTTTAATTGGTCACGATAGGAATTTATTATACTAATTTTCCCATTTTTTTTTCTGTGTGTGTCAGGTGGCTGCTCTATGGTTCAGTGGTTTTGATTGCTTTGGGAGCTCCTAGATGAGCAATACTGCCAGAGAAGAGTGCCTTTCAATAGCAGATAGGAGGTGTTCTGTAGAAGTGTATTATGAATTAAATAAATAGAAGGATGAATGACCTGAACTCATGCCACAAAACCTGGAAAAAAGCTGTTAGTGACCTGTTTTAGCATCATAGAATGTTAGAGGTAAAAGTGACATTAGAGGTCACTTAATCTAGTTTCCTGTTGGAGGTAGCAAATGAATTTGATCTATTTTGTTTAGAAAATATTTTAAAAGAGAGATTTGGGGGTTGGCAAGGACACCAGACTTATGGTTAGGTGAGCTGGACTCCATAGCCAGCAAACCACTTTCTTTTTTGCATAACCTTGGATATGTTACCCAATTTCCCCTCTGTGAAGTAAGGGTAAACTGAGGCAGTGGATGTGAAGTTGTGAGGTTCATATTTTTACTCTTCCTGGAACCCTTCCTCACTTCTGGAGAAAGCCCACACTCCCATCTGACCATAGGGCATATGGCCTGGTAGCTCACCCCATGTGAATACATGGACTGGTTCAGGAGGTGGGACATGATTGAAGCAGAGTCAATTCGTCTTTCTGTGGAACTCTTTAAACCAAACCTCACAGGGTCTTTTCTCTAGTATGGTATTGATAGAAGGATCTGATCTTAGAGCTGGTAATAGCCAATCTCCATCTCCCTATTCACACTGTTAGAGGGAATAAGATGAATGCAAAGAGTATTGCCAGATTTGAATGTTTGTATCCCCTCCACAATTCATGTTGGAACTTAATCCACAATGCAGTCATATTAAGAGGTGGGGCATTGGGGCCAGTGCTGTGGCATAGAGGGTAAAACCACCTCCTGGAGTGGCAGCATCTCATATGGGCACCATTTTGAATCCTGGCTGCTCCACTTCCAATCCAGATCTCTGCTATGGCCTAGGAAAACAGTAGAAGATGGCCCAAGTGCTTGGGACCCTGCACCGACATGGGAGACCCAGAAGAAGCTCCTGGCTCCTCGCTTTGGATCGGTGCAGCTCTGGCCGTTGTGGTCATTTGAGAAGTGAACCAGCTGATGGAAGACCTCTTTTTCTCTCTCTCTGCTTCTGCCTCTCTATAACTCTTTCAAATAAATATATAAATATTAAAAAAAAAGAGGTTGGGCCTTTAGTAGGCAGTTTGGTCAAGAAAGCAAAGCCTACATGATTGGAACTGGTGACCTTGTAAATGGGCTGAGAGCTAGTGAGGCCCCTTTTGCCCTCCTGTCTTTTCTTTTATGTGAGGACACCTTCACTAGACACTGAACCTGTCTGCCCCTGGTTCTTGGATGTCCCAGCCTCCAGAACTGTGAGAAAGTAAATTTCTTTCTTTTACTTTATTTATTTGAAAGGAAGAGTGACAGAGACAGAGAGGGAGAAAGGGAGAGGGAGAGAGATCTTCCATCCACTCATTTATTCCTCAAGTGGCTGCGGGAGCCAGAAACTCCATCCTGGTCTCTCACGTGAATAGTAGGAGCCCAAGTGCCATTGTCTACTGCCTTCCTAGGCACATTAGCAGGAAGTTGAGTCAGAAGCAGAGCAGCCAGGACTCCTGGGACTCTGATATAGGTTGCCAGCATTGCCAACGTTGGCTAACCCACTGCACCACAACACCAGCTCCTAAATCTCTCTTCTTTATAAATTACCCAGTCTATGGTGTTTTGTTATGGCAGCACAGCTACAGGGCAGAGGTACAGTGCAGATGGGGCCTAAATTCCTGGTTTCAGCTGGCCCTGAGGCAAAGCTAACTCCTATAGTCATAGTAGTTTTGTTTTTAAGCTCAAAATTCCCTTTTATAGGTTAAGATAGTTTGTTGGGTTTATCTGACTTGCTTGCTGAATGAGTTTCAACTAATTTTGTACCCAGTAAATGGATCAAACAGAGTTTATGAGGTCTAATCAGAAAGCATCTTTACTTTTGTTTCTTGCTGTTCTATTAGAGTGTCTTCAGTAGAGGAAGTTCTTTCTTACTCCAGGATGAAACTTCGGGCAATTTCAGGACTTCCGTAATGATTCTAAGTGGCACACTTTATGACAAGGATTTGTATGTTCCATATAGAGTAGAATGGTCAGGTTACCAAAATCTCAAGTCCGATTTGAAGTGAAGTCTTCTTCCTGCTTCCATGCCCTAGCTAAGGCCCTTGCAAACCCAATCTTGTTTTCATTTGATAGCCATGTTTTCTGAGCCTGTCATGGTCTAAGCTGGAAAAGAGAGAGAAGGAAAGTGTTGAGGCTATAGTGGTGGTCAGGAAAGTGCTTATTTGGTAATAAAACACAAGGCTTCATGTTCTCCATGTCTTGCCAGTGTTCAAAGCTCTGTACTGATGACTTTTATGAGTTTTTAGCCACACCTACCTTTATTTTACTTATATGTAGACAATGCATTTTCCTGACCTCCTGGTTTTCAGCAATCCATTCCATAAAGACTCGTGGGTTCTTTCCACCCCTCGAGGCAGTCCTCTTGGGTGGGATCTAAGTGACGTCAGACCTGTTTTCTCCTCTTTGTGGGCCACATCTGTGCACAGGAAGTATTCAAGATCCCTGGGCAGACAAGTGCTGGGGTGCAGGCTAATTTAGTACAGTCACCTACTCTTCCCTCATCTCCCCTCCTCTCTGTCAGCTGTTGCTCTGTGAGCTCTTGTTCCAGGCAGGAGCCAGATATTTATCCACTGTGTATTCCTAATTATGAGGTGCCCTTGCCAAGCTTCGGGGTGGGCCTTTGGCAGTCCTCTCTCCTGACTTGCCCGTATCAACTTCCCTCAGTTACATGGGAGAAAGGATACACAACACAGTGCTCACCCAAGAAACCTTCCTCTGAAACCCTCTGGATTTCAATGCATTTGACTTTTCAGTTTGAGAGCTTTTTTAGAACGGCAGAGCAGGTTGCAAAATGTTGCTTTTACAAATTTACATATGGGCCTGGAACTTCAAGTTGGAATTTCATGAGTATATCTTGGTATCTCCGCTGAAGTTTCCAATTTCATGGGTTTTTAAAAATGCTTTGTAAACTGTGAAGTGCTACACAGATGTAAGGAATTAACTCCCTTTGCCCTGAAGAGGTACCGGACTGAATGAGGAAGAACTGAAAGTAGAATGCAGCTGTTCTTGAAGCAGCAAACATTTGAAGAGATTTATGTAGCCCAGTCTGCGTGACTTCGTTTTCTGTCTAGTTAGTGTATACTTTATCATTTAGTTAAGGTGGAATTGTTAATAATACACAGCTTCCAAATTGTGCTGCTCTTCTAGCTAAAAGTAAAAATGGCAATACTTAAGACAGTAGGGGATAATCGTTTGAAGTGGAAAATGAGAGCTGTGCAGGGAACCGGTGTTTCTCTTTTAGTTTAGGCAACCTGCATTTGTGCAGACACACACCCTGTCCACACACTTGGTGTGATTTTTTTGTGGTTGTGATACTTTGTTATTGTGTACATGTGGGTTGGTCATCCTGAATCCCACTCAAGGAAGTACTTTCTTCAGCAAAGGTGAAACTGACCCCCCCCCCAAAAAAAAAAAAAAAAGAGGCCAAATGAGAGGCTATACCCATGACCTGGGATTCCCAAGTCCTCATGTATTCAGCGATTGTTTACTGAACACTTGTTATGTTTCCCAGGCACTGTGCTAGCCTCTAGGTCTACGTGGTGAACTACACAGAAAGATTGTAATCTAATGGGGGAAACAAGCATCAAACGTTTAAATCTCCAATTGCAAATTGTGTTAAGTGGCAAGAAGAAAATAAGCGGGATGGGAAGGGCAGAGACTGCCCGACTTCCTTTGAGGTTAAGGAGAAGGCTTTCTCTCTCTCTCTTTCTTTCTTTCTTTTCTTGTGTTTTAGTTTATTTGAAAGAGTTAGAGAGAAAAAGAGAAAAACAGATAGAAATCTTCCACCCACTGGTTCACTCCCCAGATAGCTGCAACAGCCAAGACTGGGCGAGGCTGGAGCCAGGAGCAAAGAGCCAGGAGCTTCTTCCAGGTCTCCCACATGGGTGGCAAGAGTCCCAACACTTGGGCCATGCCCTGCTGCTTTCTCCAGACCATTAGCAGGGAGCTGGATTGTTAAGTGGAGCAGCTGGGATTCAAATCAGCGCCCAAATTGGATGCTGGTGTCACAGGAGGCGGCTTTACCAGCTGCGCTACAGCGCTGGCCCCAAGAAGGCATTCTTAACAGAGCTATCAAAGGTGGATCTCTGGGTGAACATTTAGCCTAGTGGTTAAGATATCAGGTAAAATGCCCATGTCCCATATTGGAGTACCTGGGTTTAATACCTTGTCCCAGCCCCCTGACACCAGCTTTCCTGCTGATGCAAATCTTGGGAGGCAGGAGATGATAGATCAAATAGTTGGGTCCCTTTCTCTCACATAGGAGACCTGGACTGAGTTCCTGGCTCCTGGCTTCGATCTGAATCAGTCCTGGCTCTTTTGGGTTTTGAGGGATGGAATCTCTCTCTTGCTCTCTCTCTCTCCTCCTCTCAAATAAAGAAAAAAAGAATAAAAAAGACTACTTGAGGAAACATCACTGTTCGTTGGGATAGAAGTTTTCTCTAAGTGGCCAGTTTTGCCCTCAGAGTTTCTTGTTAGCCCTGAGCCAAAGAGCTCTTGCAGAGCAGTGGTTTTCTTACTCTTCCTTATTCTCTATGGACAGTCTCTGTTTATTGATTCTATTTCAAAGCAGGGATGTACGAGGAGTAGAGGGAGGAAAAAGGATGAGTAAGGAAAGACTTTTGGGCTGTGAGTAGCTTACTAATAAGAACGTTCTCTCCAAAACAAATATCCTAAGGATTTCTTTCAAGGAAAAGACAGTGAATATGGTTTTGAATGAGTTGTAAACACAGAACAGTTTGGTTTGACAGAAATAGGATGGACTGAGAAAAAACTTGTATTTCCAGTGTAATATGATATCTGCTTATAGTGCTGGCTACAGGGAATGCTTGACATTCGTTCCAGCTGTATATGTTTTATTTTGATAAACATTATTTCCTGAATATTGCATGATATAGGAGAAGTAGCATTGGATGGTGTATTAAAGAACCTTGGTTTCTTGGGGCAGGTTTGTGGCACAGCAAATTAAACTGCTGCTTGGAACACACACAGCCCATATCAGAGTGTCAGAGTCCTGGCTTCTCCGTTTCAGATTCAACTCTCTGCTAATGCACCTGGGAAGGCAGCCAATGATAGCTTAAGTGCTTGGGTTCCTGCTAACCAGGTGGGAGACCAGGGTGGAGTTCCTAGTTCTTGGATTGGGTCTGCCCAGCTTCAGCAGTTGTAGGTATTTGAGGAGTGAATTAGTTGATGGAAGATCTCTTTTCTCTCTGTCTCCCCTAGTTCTGTAACTCTGCCTTTCAAATAAATACATAAATCTTTAAAAAGAAAGATTTAATTTATGTATTTATTTGAAAGGCAGAGTTACAGAGAGGCAGAGGCAGAGAGAGAGAGAGAGAGAAGTCTTCTATCTGCTGGTTCACCCCTCAAATGGCCCCAACGGCCGGAGCTGTGCCTATTGGAAGCTGGGAGCCAGGAGCTTCTGGGACTCTCACGCAGAGGCAGGGGCCCACGGACTTGGACCATCTTCTACTGCTTCCCCAGGCCATAGCAAACAGCTGGATCAGAAGTGGAGCAGCCAGGTCCAAGGCCCATATCTGATGCCAGCGTTGCAGGTGGTGGCTTTACTTACTACACCACAGTGCTGCCCCCATAAATAAATCTTAAAAAAAAAAAAACAAACAACAAAAAACGAGCTTGGTTTCTGACTTCTCTTCTACCATCGATGATCATCTTTGGGTAAGTCACTTTATTGTTCTTAGTTACAGGTTCCTTAGTTACAAGATGATATCAAATGCTAATACTTGCCTCACTGCTTCTCAGGGTTGTTGGAGAGATAAATGAAGTCATAAGACTTCTTTATAAATGATAAAAAGCTTTACATTTACTGCATGGTTATTATTGCCATTTGTCTGTTTTGAGTTTGGTATTTGTGACTGGTCTTAGCCTTAGCCTATCAAACCTTTTTCCTCAGTCTTATCCTTAGGCCAAGATTCAACAAATAGAAAATCTTATGTATGTGTCTACTGGGTAAGAGCTTTATAATACAGCTGCCACTAACATAGGTATTCCTGGCAGTTGTATACAAGAATGTTAGAAAAATGTCTTTCTGAAGCAGGACAGAACAGAGTTTAAGTTTCAGCTCCATCATTCATTACCAAATGACCCTGAAGGAATCTGATTTGTCTGTATTTGATTTTCCTCATCTGTGAAATGGCTGAGGATTAAATGATAAAAATTGTGAAGGTGATTAGTGTACTGCTGAGTGCGATTGTAGGCTCTTAATAAATGCTATTTTTTAAAAGATATATATTTTTTTGAATGGCAAAGCATGAGAGAGAGAGAGAGCGAGCAAGATCTTCCATCTTTTGTTGCCCTCCCCAGATGATTCCAATTGCCTGGGCTGGGCCAGGCTGAAACAAGGAATCAGGAACTCCATCTGGTCTCCCACATGAGTGGCAAGATCCCAAACACTTGGGCCATCTGCTACCTTCATGGGCGCCTTAGGAGGAAGTTGGATAGGAAGTGGAGCAGCCCAGAACTGAGCCAGCACTCTGAAACAGATGGCCTCTCTTCCTCTTTAAAGCAAATAATTTATATCTAGCAAAGCAGATTACTTTATTTATAAAAGATCCACAAGGGATTATAAGTAATACAAATCAAATTTTCATTCAAATTTTGCTGTATTTGAGGAAGTGAGGCACATTTCTACTTGTTTTCTAATGAAGCAGCATTTAAAAACATTTAAACATTTGATTGTATGATCATCTTTTATGGAGACTGAATACAGCTTTTTTTTTTTTTTGATGTATCACAGTGAGCAATTTACTATTTGGTTTCATTATAATTTAAAATGGTATAACTTGAATAAATCATATTATTTATGTGGGATTTATATCTACCATTTCTTAAAAAACATTTTAATTGGTTTACAAAATTAAGCCAAACAGAAAACAAAGCATGACAATGAAATTGCAACAAAAAACAAAGTAAGTAGATAGGTTTCTTCAGCCCCCTGAGGTGTAAATACCTCTTAGAGAAGCAGAGAGCAGGGCTCTCCTTGTTTGCAGCATTTCTTATTGTTCTGCCGTCATTTTTCATTGTCCTTCTTTGTGTACTTCCCACACCTCCTCTTCCTGGCTCTCATTACTTGGACAGATGGGTCACAGGGGAACTTGGGAGGTTGGTGGGGAAAGGAGCCCCAGCTGACCAAGAATTCGCAGCAACAAATAGAAAGTGTACATTCTTTCTGTTGCCTTGACAATTTTTCCTGAGTTCAAAGTTTCAAATACTGCATCTGTGAATGTGTTGCCTCTTTCCTGGGATATAACCTAACTCTCTTTTCTCTCTTATTTTGAAATGGTTCTGGGCCAGGAATGGTGGAACAAATGACTTCAGACAATCTGATTACACAAAAAAGGATTTTGAGACAGAGGTTTTTGTTTATGAATTTACGATGACTGTATCTCTCTTTAATAAAAAGTGCCTCTTGAGGAATGTGTTTGGAGGTTTATGCTGTTATGGATCTTTCAACCTAATGGTGTAATTACCATATGTCATTAATCCTCTTCCTGCAGGAAATCACTCTCTCCCTCCCTCTCTCTTTTTTCTTTAAAAAAGCCAGAGGACAACAAGAACAACTGTTTGCAACTTCAAGCACATTATTCATTTTAAATGTAAGTTGACACGTTGTGGATATGAAAAATAAGAACTCTAGATGATCAGTTTTTAAAAAGTGGGAGCCATTAAGCTGTGTTCAAAAAGAATGCCTTGTGGCATCTCTCTCAGTGTGGTATCTGTTAGCATAACTTCCTGAGGCATGTCTCATTTTTAGCTTTTGATTTTCTGTGGGTTGTATCTTTGCCTGCTCTCCTTCTCCTACACTCTGCCCCACCTCCAAATAGGTTTTTGGTAGGTTTCCTGCTGTGACCAAAGTCAAATGATTGGAAGAGAGGGAAAGTTAACAATTGAGGGGTAAATTTAAGAGATAATTACGCATTCCACGTTCTCTTGCTCATTATTCTTCTCTAGGAGAAAGAGGTGGTACAATCTATTGTTTCTTCCTTTGCTTCACTTCTTTGCAGCCAACATTGTTGTTATAAAAGTAATAGATATTTATTGTAGAAATTCTAAAAAATACAAAAACCCTAAGGGGAAAATTTCTCATCCATTCCACTACCCTGAGAGAACCATGATTCACCGTGGTTCTGTGTAGTGATATAGGTCCTTGTCTGTTATGTGTGTGGGTTCACATTCTAGGATAGCTGGGTAAAAAAAAATTTTTTTTAGTTACCAATATGCTTATTACAAATATTTCACATCATTAAAGCTTCTCTTATGGGGCCAATATTGTGACGCAGCATGTTAAGCTGACATTCCATATTGGAGTGCTGGTTCAAGTCCCTGCTAAGGCACCTAAGAAAACAGTGGAAGTACTTGGGCCCCTGCACCCATATGGGAGACCCAGATGAAGTTTCAGGCTGCTGACTTCTCCCTGGCTCAAACTCAGCCGTTGTGGCCATTTGCAGAGTGAACCAGAGTATGGAAAATCTCTGTGTCTTTCTCTGTCTTTATCTAATCTGCCCTTCAAATAACTAAAATATTTTAAAAACTTATTTTACAGGATCATTTAAAAGTATGTATTTATTTGAGAGGCAAAGAAAGGAAAAAAAGCAAGAGGAAGAGGAGGGGGCCTCCCATCTGAAAGTTCACTCCTTAAATACCCATAGCTAGAGCTGAGTCAGGCTGAAGCCAGAAGCTGAGAACTCAATCAAGGTCTACCACATGGTGGTAGGGGCCCAAGTACTTGCATCATCACTGCTGTTTGCAAGGGTCTGCATTAGCAGGAAGCTGGAGTCAGGAGCCAGAGTATGGCATTGAATCCAGGTATGCCAATATGGGATACTGGCATCTTAACTGCTGCTACATCACCATTTTTAATGGCTATGTGGTAGTCTCCTTGTCAGGTAACTGTATCGTGTAGGAATAAAATACAGTTATCAGAAGACAGAAGCTTTCATGTCCCAAACCCTGAATGTAAGGCACAATCCATATTCCCCAGACATGAGTAACTACCTGTGCATTACCCAAGGCTGGGCAGCTGGGACCTCCAGAGAACCCTGGGGAAACTCGAGGCTGCTCTGTCTGCTTTTCCACACCTAGTGCCTTGCTTCCTTGGCTACTGAGAAAAGCCTTGGGAGAGGCACTCTCAGCCATCATTGTTCCAATAAGCAAGAAAATTCACATAGAATTTATTTTTCGTCAAAGTCATGAGACCATGTAGTCTTCAGGGGCTCTTCAGCTCCTTTTAATAATAAATAATGATGCTTGTGAAGCTAGTATTGGCAATTATTTAATTCTCTCATCCTGTGGGATGTAGTTTAGAATCCGGTCTATTAATCACGTCTCTATTCCAGCTCCAGCTTCTTTAAAGCATGGTGTAATCTGCAACAGCTAGGGTATCCTTCCTGGAGGGGAGGAGGCTGAGAGAGTGACTGGGTGTGGCCACCTGTATTATTCTGGTATATAAACACCTCTTTCTTGGGTTTGCATTAGTGTGGTCAAAAAAAAAGTCATGATCCATTAGAGTTGCTAGTCCAGACATGCTGCGGTGCAGCAGACATTGGCAAATACAAAGCTAGCATGTGCTTACTCTGAGCCAAGGCTGCATAAGTAGTGGGGGCTGCAGCTCCCCTGTTTGTTTTTCCCAGCTGACTTGTCCTAGGGCCTGAAGCTGTGCACCTCAGGACCATGAGGGGAGAATAAACTTCAGTGATGGAATCCTAATTGCACCAAATCAAAGCTCATTGAGTCAGCCAGGTCATTAACTCCTTGCTATTTAATTACTAGCTGCTCCTCTGCTGGAAAATGTCATCAGGTCCTTGTACTAAATCTGTTCCTAAAGAATACATTTCCCTTTGAATAGATTGTGTTTTATTGTACTGTAGGAAAATCAGAAAACCATTTGACAGTTGAGTAAGGCGGGAGATGCCAGCTGCCGTGTCCTCAAGCCACGATCGCTCTTCAAGGCTTGCATCTGAGTGCGGTCAGGTTTTGCAGAAGAAACAGATTTAGCTGAAGATTTGGCAATAGGTGAAGACTCACCTGGGTCAAATGTGTGGAAGTCTTTGAGGTGGATCCCTGATCTAGGTGTTTTGTCTGTAAGGGTTCCCCCATCCCTTACCTTTAGTACAACAATGAATGCTGTGTGGTAGATTGGGAGAGAGTTTTTAATTGAATATCATTATTGTAATAATTCAAGATTCATTCAACCCTTGGTATCAGTCTAATGACATGTGAAGAACATATGCTGTCTATTCTTGAAACAGCTGTGAGTAGTTTCCTAGATGTTTAAAATTCTTTTCATATTCCCAAAGGTGTATTTTGAAGTAGGATTTTGGCATCAACATATTTGTTTCTTAAAATACTGGATATTTTGCTTCTGTCATTAAACCAGTTAGTTTTACATCATGATGTTTCTGCCATTAACTATCTAAAATATGAAGCATAAAAAATTGAGAGGGTGGGTGTCCTGGTACAGTGGGTAGAGCCACCACTTGAGATGCCCATGACCCCTATCGGAGTGCTGGTTCAAGTCCTTGCTATTCCACTTCCTGTCCAGCTTCTTGATAACGCATCCTGGGAGGCAGCAGAAGTGTCTCAAGTGCTTGGGCCCCTGCCACTCACTTTAGAGACTTTGAGTTCTGATCTCCTGGATTCTGCCTTGGCTGTTGTAGGCATTTGAGAAGAGAACCTGTGTGGAAGCTCTCTTTGTTTCTGTCTCAGTCTCTCTCTGTTGCTCTGCCTTTCAAACAGATGAGAATAAACAAACATGTAAAATATAGTTCTGAGATTTGTTTCTCAAATGGGCTTAATAAATCCTATCTGGTATTATATTTTCTTGTTTGGAGAATTTAATTCATTTGTCTCCATTATAGTTATCCTATTGATTATGGCTTTTTAAATTGCTTTCCTTTATATTTTTCATCATTTCATATAGGTGGAGCCCTATATATATTGAAATTACGCAACATTTGATACAATATCTCCAAAGTGGAATGAGTTTCTCTTGAGAAAAACAATCTAGTGTAAATTTTTTTTGACAGGCAGAGTTAGACAGTGAGAAAGAGAGACAGAGAAAGGTCTTCCTTTTTCTGTTGGTTCACCCGCAAATGGCTGCCACGACCGGCGTGCTGCGCCGATCTGGAGCCAGGTGCTTCCTCTTGGTCTCCCATGGGGTGCAGGACCTAATCACCTGGGCCATCCTCCACTGCCTTCCCGGGCCACAGCAGAGAGCTGGACTGGAAGAGGAGCTACTGGGACAGAATCTGGCGTTCCAACAGGGACTAGAACCCGGGATGCCGGCGCCACAAGCGGAGGTTTAGCCAAGTGAGCTGCAGCGCCGGCCTAGTGTAAATTTTGTGTTAGCCCAATGGATTTCTTCTCCCTTCCAATTTTAGTTTAATTGAGATAATATATGTAAGGTTCTTAGCTTAATGTCTGGCCTATGGTAAATGCTCCGTAAACATTAGCACTTATGAATATTTTTATTATACTAAAATATTTCAGTTCATTTTTTTTTTTACCTCTAGTACCTGTTATGTTTTGGTTTAAATAAATTTCTGAGTATTAACACAGTCTCACAGAATTTAGAGAAAAGTAAACTCTATGAATAAATTTTAATAAAATGTGTTTCCCAAGAGCTAGTGAAATGATTTTAATTCATTTCATAGTCATCTCTGAATTAAAACTGTTCTCAGTTATCATCCATTTCATTTAATGATGAAAGAATACAAAAACACATCAGGGAAATCTTTGACACAACAGAAATAAAATGCCTATTATCTGGCTAAAGCACTTCAATACTTTGTACTGTTTTTAAAAATTCTATATTCAGCTAGGTCCCCAATGTTTTGTACCCCAAAGTATAATGAACTAGTATAAAGAAGCACTGAATGGTAGAAACTACCATGCTCTAAGTTCAGAATACTTTCCAAATATATGTATTTCAATATTTACGTTACTGTTCAGCTTTACTTTTTGCTGATATGATCTATGCAAAATTAACTGTGGTTTAAGTTCGATAATATTTAAATCTAAAAGACTGACATTAAGAGTACTTGCCTTAAAATAATGATTGTTTTTTAATTCTTGACAGGAATTCCATACAAGTATTTTCCTTGCTTCATTTTATATCATGCCTGCTTATTGTCACCACTCTTGTAATGTTGAAAAGCAGTCACACTGGATCTCATTTTTGCTGCTTTAGTTAAGGCTCAGCAAGAGAATTGCTGTTATTTAATAAATGGATTTGTTCATTGTCACTAATGTGACAGCAGGAATTTGAAGCCATCTGATTTCTTAGCTGGTTCTGTTAATTCAGTAATGGCTTCATACTGGTAGCTGGTAGCTGCTAAGTCAAAGTTTTCAGAGAAACCTCGGTTCCAATGATACATGAAAATATGGCATGTTTTTAACCTGGGTAATCAATATGTCTTCTGTTGGTTAGGCTTATGCAAGTTAACTTTGAGAGATCATCACTAGTTACTGTGACAGCTGCAAAACAGTCATATTGGGAATCTATGAACTATTATTTTTTTCTCTGCTCTCTCAGTTTTAGTTTTGGGATTTCCAGGATTCATAAAATTTATATATTCTTTTTTTCCTGCCTTACATTGCTCATCAGCATTCTCAACATAAGGTAGTATGGTAGAGGGAAATAAATAAACTTAAAAATAAATAAACTTAAAAATGCCTAAAATAAAATCTAAGAAAGGGATCTTGAAGATCTTCTAATCCAGTATTTTCCCACTGTCTACTCCATTGTTTTACAGATGAGGAGAGAGAAGGTCAGTGAAGTTAAGGAATATGTCCAAGAGCACAGTCACAGAGCTGACCAATTGTAGTGTGCCTGGTGATCCAGGTTTCCCACTGTTGGCCAGGACTCCTTTCAGAAACTGGAATAACAGCTTTATGGGCTCATGGCTTCCTATGTAACAATGGGAAGTATGCCTCAGCAGCCTGTAAAGGTCTTTTAAGGAAGTGGTGGTAGCGAGAGACTATTAAAGAGAATTCATTAACAGAGCAATAGTAGGGCTCTGAAAAAAAAAAAAAAGGGGGGTGTAAAAACAGTACATACTGTTGAGAGTCAACATGAGGAAAAAATAAGCATGCATTTAATTACTTAGCCTAGCATTCAGCATATAAAGTTTTGTATTGGTAATTATTATCATAGAACTAAAATTTCTAAGTATCCTTGCTTGGTTCCAGCCTACTGTTATTTCTTCATTTTCTGCCATTTCCTCCACATCCAAATACACACACACATACACACGCACAGCACCAGCCCTATAACCCAATTTTAGCCTCAAATACACTTTGTTTTTATCATGCCTCTATGTCTCTGCCTAAATTGCTACCCAGCCCATTGTTCAGCAAGCTCTTTATATACCTTAAGACTTGGCTCAAATATCCTTTCTGACATGGTGTTGCCAAGGCTTTCTGGTTAGAGAATTTATTGTACCCTTTTGTAGTTATCCCTTTGTAAGTTGTCTACTTCCTTAAATCACAAGCTCTTTGAGGTCAAGGACTTTTTGTTTTAGCTCTCTGTATTCACCATAGTGTTTGGAGCATCAGAAACTCAATAAATATTGATAGGATGAATACTTGAATCAATTATCACTCTTGCTTTGCAACTCAGTGCAGCCAGCCCTCTGCTTTGCATGGCTATGAATTTCTGCAATTACTCTTCTGATAGGACAGCCATCCCTTACTATGTTTATTCAGTGTCCTCTTGAAGACCACGGAAGTAGGCATTTTTGCTTGATTCGTAGGTGCCATCTGGTGGATAAAAGGCCAACTACAGGTGCATTCTTAAAACCATATGGAAGTTAAGATTACTCCTGTTTATTAATATGGAAGTTTCCACTTTTTCATGGTAATTTCCAGAAGCATAGTCAGGAAAAACACCTTGGTAATTATTCTTTCATTCTTGTGCTCTGGCTTAAAGAGGTTGATCAATAAGAAGTTGATAAATTAAGTTGAATAATATTTAAAAATATTAATTTGGCTAATAAGATGCATATTAAATACACTCATTACTGATTAGTAACTTGTGTGATTTAAGATAAACTGATTACATTTTTAGATACTGAGTTTTTACAAGGTTTCTGTGACATTGAAGTCTTTTGATTCATTGATTCACCAAGCATTTATTGAAATACTTACATAATGCTTGACATTGTACAAAGCGCTGAAGAACCAGAGATGAAAGAAAATATTTAGGTTAGGTGTGAATGTAAAGCTATGTAACTTTTCATAAGACAAATCATAAAAACACCATTTAGATTTTTTTAAAGAATTCTTTAGGTTCATTTAGCCATTCACATTCAGCATTATAAATACCATAAAGTTACCAGTTTTAGTCGTGTCATTTGGGCGGATTTTTGAGTATGAATCTGAAGGAAAATTCTTTGTGGTTTTTAATAAAATGTAAATGTGCACTCAATATTCCCATTTCTTAGAATCCACTTACCTAAAGAATAGTCTACTCCCCACCTCCCAAGTAAACCACGAAGAACAATGTCATAAGCCAGGACATGAACAGAAAAGGACTAAGGGAAAATAATGGTCCCAAAGTCCATGTGCCTTTCTTCAAGTCTTGAGCAAGAGATTGTGCATAAAGTCACCTCTTAGAAGCAGGATCATTTGCTGATGGAAGAGTAACCAGAGCTCCTCACAACAATCCAGATAATTTGATGTATGCACCAAACTCATATGCAGGAGATATCCATGTTACAACCCTCCCGTCGTTCCACAGATGACCTAAAATAATCAAGACAACTATGGATGTTATCTGATCATTGTCTGAAAAACTCAATATACCCAGGGAAATGAGAGCCATCTGTCAGAGACATCTGTACTCCCACATTTATTACTGCACTACTCACAATAGCCAGGAAATAGAAACAACCTATGTCCATCCACTGATGAATGGATAAAGGAGATATAGTACATAGTCACAATGGAATATTACTCAGCTGTGAAAATGATGCAGTCTCATCATTTGAAACAACATGGGTGTAACTGGAAGTCACGTTAACTGAAATAAGCCAAGCACAAATGATCTCTCTCCTATGTGAAGTTTAAAAAAAAAAATGGTGATCTTATAGAAGTCAAAAATATAATGTTAGGTTCCAAAGGCTGGAGATGGGAGTGGAAAGGGAGGGTTTGGGAAAGATTGATTGAGGGATACTAGATTATAGGTAGATGGGGTGTGAAATTCTATGGTTTTATTGTATATAAGGTGAAGAAAGATGATATCTTATTGTGTATTTTTCTGTTAAAAATCCTAGAAAGGATTTTTAAATTTTTTTTCACCATAAAGAAATGTTAAATGCTTGAAAGGATAAATATATTTACTCATTTGGATATTACACAATGTATTTGTATAAAGAGGTATCACATAATACCCCATAAATATGTACAATTTTATGTCTTAACTTCTCAATGAAAGATTTAAAAATGAAGTTAATAGGACTTTTATATGTATATTTGAAAATGTATTTGTGGGATATATATATTCATGGATATATAATTTCTAATTCACATAAATGAACATAAATTTTAAAAAACTGGGTATTTGTGTTTCACTTAAACATATTCATCAAAAAAAGTTCAAATCATTTTTAATCACTTATAGTAGTAAAGTTAACTGGAACATTCACTTCTGTGGAACACTTCATTCCTGATGGCACTCATTAAATGAGGTAGCATGGAACTGAGCTGCCTAGAATTTTCATCTGAAAATTTGCATAGAAACCCACATATATATTCAAAAGTAATTTTTTCTTTAACTGGAGTGCTGGAAAAGACCCAGACCATTTATCCAGTTCTTGGGAAAGACACCATTAAAGTATTCTATTAAATGAGCTATATATAAAATTATATATATATATATATAATTTTGTTTGTACTGCTCTTGAAGGAAAGATTTCAGAGTTGGCAGATCACTTAATTTAAGAAGAGCTATTCAGTGCAAAAATCACCAGCCACCTGTCTTTTAAGTCCTCACTATTTAATTGCCTGATTGTGGACATTTGATCTGTGTTGGAAAAGAAAGTCTGGCTTGTTGCACATGTGGCATAAGTCATCTTTATTTAATGACTTATTTATCTTAGGGCACTTAATATGTTTTGAGGAAGAATCACATGTTCTACCTTGGGGAATGTAGGTAAATTATAATTGAGTATTGTAGATGGCAAAGTTTGTTTTTTTCTAGTCTGACCGTTTCCATAATGATTTATGACATTTGGAAATTGCTTGTGGCAGCAATGTTTTTCAGTGGGTCCCTTTGGATGTGGATTCTCTGGCTATCAGGCTCCAAGAAAGGACACTGCTCCATAGCAGGTGTCTCTTGTATCGATATATTTTTTGCTGTTTCAGAGACACTAACCCTCACTAAGCAGCTTACTTTCTGAGGTTGGAGCAGCTGTGGATTATTGTAATTACAGATTTATTATGTCTTTGCCAATGCTCTGGATCCCAATTCCAACTACACATCTCACTTTGGAACCTTGTTCATTTTCTCATGATTTTGTAGTTGCTGACAAATGATAGTTTCAAGAATCCAAAGTTACTTACTTTAGCTTCCTATGGAAAATCATCAATTGCCCACTGTTTTTAGAATGTTTCATAACTGTTTCATTTTTAACCTTAAACCAAATGAAGTACTATCCCATTATAATGTCTGGCTGCATTTTTAATCACTGATTTTTTTTTCTGAGGTTTGCCACCAAGCTATAATTTCTACAACTTTTTAAAAACTTTTTATGTTGTGTAGTCAAGTAGAAAGCAATCAAATGCTTAAGGAAAATTTCTGGAGTGTTCAAATTTTTAAATCAGATTGTTCACATAGTAAATGGTGCATAGTTATGTTGCAGAATTGATCAAATTGCTTTTTAAAATATATTTATTTGAAAGGCAGAGGTAGAGAGAGTGAGAGTGAGCAAGTGCTTCCATCTGCTGGTTCAGTCCCCAAATGAATGCATATGCCAGGGCTGAGCCAGGCTGAAGCCAGGAGCCAGGAGCTTCTTCCTGGTCTCCCACGTGGCTGCAGGGGCCCAAGCACTTGGGCCATCTTCTACTGCTTTTCCAGGCTGTTAGCAGGGATTTGGATTGGAAGTGAGGCAGCCAGGACTCGAACCAGCATCTGTTGCCACAGCACCAGCCCCCAAAATTATTTTGAATTTTCTCTTTAAGAGTAATTTCTGCAGCTAGATTGTGAGCTATTTCAAGATGAAGACTATGTGCAACGTATTTTTAATATTTCAGAAATATATTGCCCCAAACATGAAGGCACATGACCAACATAAGCTAAATAATACTGAATAATACTGTTAACATAGATATACAAATATTTGTTAATTTTGCTTGAGTTTGGCCATTCATTTATACCAGGGTTTGGCAGGTTTTTTTTTTTTTATAAAAATGTAAATATTTTAGGCTTTGTGAACTGGTCTCTGTCTCAACTGGTCAGCTCTGCCAGTGTGCAAAAGCTGCCATGTACATTAGGTAAACAAATGGACACTTAAACTTCATCAATAAAGAACCTGGGCTCTAGTTTACCACCCTGGATTTAGACCAAAGCTTGTAAGCAGGTGTCATCTCATTTGCTAACTTTACTTTGGCCTTGGAATATTGTATTGCGAAGGATTGTGAGAGTAGATCTAGACTCAATTGCCAATAATTCTTTGATCAATAATGTTTTGATCCTTCTGGTGATTTATTTTAAGAATACCGTGACTTATGTAGTTGATTGCCTTTATTTGCATTAGGTGCTAAGAAACTTGGTTTTTAATTCATCTGTAGCAGATAAGAGGGATCTTAATGCATGTATTTGTGTCTCAACTGTACCCCTTGTTTCATTGTAATTTTACTGTCCCGTTTTTATTAGCCCTGAATTTCTTTTTTTTTAAGATGTATTTATTTATTTGAAAGTCAGAATTAGAGAGAGAGAGAGAGAGAGAGGTCTTCCATCCTCTGGTTCACTCCCCGATTGGCTGCAACAGCCAGAGCCTGGGCAGGAGCCAGTAGCCAGGAGCTTCTTCCGGGTCTCCCACACGGGTGCAGGGCCCCAAGGACTTGGGCCATCTTCTGCTTTCTCAGGCCATAGCAGAGAGCTGGATCAGGAGTGGAGCGGCCAGGTCTTGAACCAGCAGCCATATGGGATGCCTGCGCTTCAGGCTAGGGCGTTAACCCGCTGCACCACAGTGCCAGCCCCAGCCCTGAGTTTCTAAAATTTGTCTATTAAAAAATACTTATGATACTATAGACTTTGCTGAAGAGCAAAGGATTATTGAAAGTGTGCAAGGGTGCATCTGCAAAATGTTTGTGATGATACCTGCCTTGCAGAGATATTGTGAGAATTGAATGGAGTGATTTGTATAAAGTGCCGTGCACAGCCCCTCACACAGGGTAAGAAGTAAGTAAATGGTTGCTGTTAAGTATTCTTCTTGAGAAGTTCAGCCAGCCCAGCTTGCAGGGTTGGTGAGAAAACCCTGGAGAGGTGAATGGTCTCTTTGGATTACCCAGATTTCATTTCTTGTAACACAACTTTCCTAGTAGGAATAGTAGGTCACAGTGTGTATTTGCCCTCCCGTTTGTGGCAAGTAGGACCATATATCCACACAAGAGGATGCCAGGATGGGTTTGGAACCCAAAGGGCTTCTTCCTCTGCTCTGGAAAGTTCCACTTTCTTATCATACAAGGCAGCTGCCATATGTACCTCCAAAGAGAAAAGTCTCATTTTTGTTTTAATCCACTAGTTTTAGGGCCAGGAATTTTATAACTTGAGATGGTTTTGAGCTGGTTGACATTAAACATGGTATTGTAGCCCACAGTTCTTTTCATAAAAGAACAACTTTTCTGACTTTTCTTAACAACTGGCTAATAGTAAGTCACTCAGATGTGTTATGACTCTGGTTAAAATGGTGTAAGTTCAACACTTGGGAGAAATGTGAAGAATGGCTGAGGCTCTCCAGTTGCCTATGTGAAAGAAAGGCTACACATATCCCTCCTTACCTTATGTTCCCTACCAGCCCAGGGGCTAGTATGCAGCTCCTCAGAATGCAAATTGATCTTGAAATCTTTCCTTCTGTAAAATTACAACTTTAATTCACCCCATCTTTGATTTATTTGGATTTTAAAAATTCATATCAAAATATACTCTTTCCCTCTTGTGTTAACATCTTACAAGTGTACTTCAGAAACTTTGTGAAAAGTAGAATTAAAAGGATGTTTTATTTTGATGCAAAAAAGATTTTAAAATCCATGGGTAGTTTTTCATACTACACATTTTCCCAAAAGTTTTTGAAGAACGCTCATATGCATGGATTTCAAAAGTTTTTTTGCACCAAAATAGACTTATCTTTTGTTTCCATTTTCCTTGAACTTTTTGAAGTACCCTTGTACTGAACTATGTGCCCATTCAGATTTTAAAATGTGTCATTTTATATTTACAGAAGCAGGTGCCTTCAATGCTGAAATTACAGCTTCTCCATAAAATTAAGTATCCCATTTCTCCCTGGCTAAAACAAGCTGCCTTCCAAACCCTGTGTGCAAAGTTACGCAACACTGCTGGGGATGCTGAGTTCCTTTCCCTTCTGCTGCATTTTGCTGCAGCTCTCCTGGACTCAGAATTCTCCCGCAGTTCCTGGCAGAGGTCAGGTCAGTGTTCTGATCATGCCTGGGCTGGTCAGGAAGAAACTGTAGTGTTTTCAAGGTGTTTTGCCACAGGTCATTTTGTAGCCTGTTTTACACAGCTTGCCGAGACTTGCTTGATTGCCCACAAGCTGTTGCGAATGGATTCCAGGTGCTTGCTGGCATCAGAAGTACTCGAGTTTAGTTGGCTGGCTTCAGGGAAGGGCTCAGCTTTTCTAAGGCTGAGCAGACTGGCAATTATAAATGATGATTTAAAAATAATAATAGAGCCTGGGGCATTGAGACAGGTTGTGTAGGAATGTCACTGCATACAGTCAAGGCTTTTGCAAGAATTAAAAATATTTACTTGCCAAACTGAGTCTTAGGAGATGCAGAAAGACTGTTAACTGTGAAAGATCTGGTATAGCCCTATGTGTATATAAGAATTTGTTGTAAAGCTTTGTAAAAATACATTCCTAGACCTTATAAAACCAGAATCTCTAGGAGTAGAATCTGGCAATTTTCAAAATTTAATGAGTCTGTTAAAATACAGTGCAATTTTAAAAAATTTATGGAATCCCAGTCTTAAAAAAACTTTGTTTCACTAAAACTGGAGCAGAATCTGTGAATCTACAATTGTTAAGTCAACATATTTTTACTTAAGGCAGTTTTACATGTGATTCTTTCCCATGTCCATCAAAGTCACCTTAGTTCTTGTTTTTATTTATTTATTTTTTTTTTTTGACAGGCAGAGTGGACAGTGAGAGAGAGAGAGAAAGGTCTTCCATTGCCATTGGTTCACCCTCCAATGGCTGCCGCGGTCAGCGCGCTGCGGCCGGCGCACCGTGCTCATCCGATGGCAGGAGCCAGGTGCCAGGTGCTTTTTCCTGGTCTCCCATGGGGTGCAGGGCCCAAGCACTTGGGCCATCCTCCACTGCACTCCTGGGCCACAGCAGAGGGCTGGGCTGGAAGAGGGGCAACCGGGACAGAATCCGGTGCCCCGACCGGGACTAGAACCCGGTGTGCTGGCGCCGCAAGGCGGAGGATTAGCCTGTTGAGCCACGGCGCCGGTGTCACCTTAGTTCTTGTATTAATCTGCATTTTGAGAGAAGTCAACCCCCTCTCGCTACTGCAAGTGATTCAGAAGTGATTGGCTGGAGGACCACTCTGATCATGTCCAACCCCCTGATTTCGTAGAGAAAACAAAGCCCTGTCTTGTTGGGTTCTATGCATGGATCTAATCAGTCTTCATTGTGAACTGGTTCATGAGCTTCTCACCTGAACTGCCAAAATAGGGCATTAAATATTGTATGTGTTTGTTTTCCTGGGAAAATCATTCATTGCTCACAAAGATTTTTTTTCAGGTTCAGAATTATACAAAAATACTAGGAAGCATACTCTTAAGTATGAGATAACATAGTCTGTGACTCTGTCCAAACCAGCAGTCCTTGCAAGTGGTTTCTGGTAGCTTAAATAAGATGTGGTGCTGATGCTCAAGGAATGTAAAATAACACAGTATTTACATGCCTTTTGACAAAAGACCTGCAGGTATCAGTGATGGGATGGAAGACTGAGGGCCTGATCCTTTTTATCTTTGATTGGGGTCATGTGGAATTTTTACTCGAATGTTGGACGTGGTTTCAAAGCACCCATTCCCTAGCTTTCTCCTCCTGCATGCCTACATTGGACTAGATGTTATAGATCCTCATATATGTGAAAAAGCCTTGCAGCTTCCTTCTATTGCTTGTAAACTAGAGACAATGTAAGGAAACCGGATGAGGATGCTGTACAGTAGTTGGGAGTGGTCCAAGAAGTCTAAACTGAGGCCAAGGCTGAGGTGGCACAGGGAAGAGGAGGGAGCAGTAGTTTTTATTCTGAGCAACCTTAGCAAGGGCTTCTACCTGAACAGCAGAGGTTTTAAAACTATGTGTATGCACAGATGCTGCTGAATACATTCTTTACTTACCCACGCTTTAGATGAAACAAATTAAATTCACTTTGTTGGGTCAACCTCAAATAAGCTTTGATCTTAAAGGAAAAAAAAAACCTTCAAGCAATATCTAACTTTGTGTTATTTTCTTTTTTATTTAATATATACAAATTGTATGTATTTTGTATATGCAGATTTAGGAACATAGTGAAACTTCCCACCCTACCCTCCCTCCCACTCATGCTCCCACCCTCCCTCCTCCTTCCTCTTATTCCCTCTGTTAATTTTTACAATGATCTACTTTCAGTCCACTTTATACTCATAAGATTAAACCTACACTAAGTAAAGAGTTCAACTTTTTGGAAGAATAAAAAAGTGTTCCTCAACAGTAGATACAAGGGCTGTAAATACGAAGATAAATTTCAGAGTAAAGGCTGTCTGTCCTAATCTTCAGTTTCCCACTCTCTACCCTATTCCCAAGAGTTTCTCTGGATGCTTGACTGCTTCTCAGTCTACCTCCCTATATGCAAAAATTCAATCAACTTGTCCACACTAAGACTGGATGGTATGTAGCTTATTGCTCCTCCTAAAAATATCTGCCTTTTGATAGGGAAAGGGTTGGTGTTAACCAAAGATTGAAGTAGTAATGATAGAATTTTAGGCATCAAAGAAAACTGAAAGGAAAATGATCTGTGGGTTGGGGGTCCTTTGTGGGTTACTCACAGCCCATTTGATAAGACAGTTAACCAGCTCAGTGGACGGAAAGGCCAACCCTCTCCACACCCCCACCACACATACAAAGAGCCTAAGTCTAATACAGGGTTTGAAGGTACTTGTTAAAGGCATGCCACATTGAGTATGTCAGCCCAGTGAGCACTGGTCTGGAGTTTTCCTGCCACCCTGCTCTCTGGAGGGACAACTTAAGGAACCTGACAGGTAGCTGTGGGGTAGAAGCCAAGTGAGACCCAGAAGGCGTCCTCTGGCACTGCTCCTATGTAAATAGCAGCTGCCAGCCAAGGAACATTTTATCTGGCTGTTTTGGCTACCTCCCTGAGGGGTTACTCTACTGTCATAGCTACAGAGCTCCTTCTTTTTGATTAATTACTTATGAGTATTTTATAATTCATTTATAGCAGTTAGTCCCATTGGGTTTTTTGAGTCCCCAAGGGTATTTTCAGTTAATGGAACTTTCTAAAATATATTTCTGAATGGAACTTTCTAGAATATATTTCAATAGCATTCTTGGAAGTTATGTTTCCCCAAATCTTTATAGTCCAAGATTCAGGAATAGAAGGGAGTTTTTATCAGTAATTAACTATAATTCTCTTTGAAATGTGAAACCTTTCTCTCTATAAACAAATATTACTTTGCATCTTTTTTCTATAAATCTCAAGTATATAGCGTGTGAAACAAGTTCTTCTTTCTGTAAACTACTGAAAAGATAGGAATTCACCCATCACAAGAGTTTAGCCAGAGTGCTTTGGCTAAGTGCTACTTGTTTTCTCAGTGGATTTATGAATAGTCTGCTGGGAAGCTGTTTTCATATTGCCATTTCTTAGGAAATGCAGATCTGTATGTGTGTTTTTAAAAAAAACAGACCTAAGAGAAGGACAGCAGAACTAATATTACCTGTTTCCCCAAATCACTCGTTTTCGCTAGAATCCATGTGGTAATTGAGGGACAGAGAATTCATTCATCACCACTTTGGTAGAAGATGTCTACTCTGAAACTTAAAATCAACTTTTTAGGAAACTGTAAACCTATAAAATGTTTAATCCCTTCGAGTTTGAATGTAGATCTTGACCAAAATATTACGATAAGGAAAGTGAAGCACATGGTTAAACAATATTTGATTCTTTGGCTAATTATATCTTACTGCAATTAAAGGATATTTTTACTGTTAGTTTAGTAGGGATCTAGAAAAGGGAGATAATTTAGTTTTTATATATAAAAACAGCCAACTGCAGTTAGGGGAGCCATCACAGAAAGTGGAATTTGAGTTTTATTTTCACACTCTGGCATGCTTGATGCTACCACATAAATATAACTTCAGATTAAATATGAATTTGATGACTGATACAGTTATTAAAGATGTGTGACATGTTGACTCCCAGAGGAATTGTCCTGACTAGTCTATAACCTGGCAGTCAGCACCTTATATTAAAATTAAGTCAAAACTTCAGTTTCCATAGTGAGTTATATGATTCCCAATCCTTCACATGCTGCATGCTGTGTTCTCTGCAGTGGTCATTTTGCCACACAGCTGACTAGCATTTACATGTCTGCAGCTTTGGTTTTACAGAGCAATCTTAAAACTCCATAAAAGGCATTAGATTTCACTTGTGCACTTCTGGTTTAAGCCTGGGACTTCTTTCTGACACTCTTTGTCTTGAAGGAATCAAATGTGCCTTCTTGAGGCAGAATTATGACTTTACAAGGGCACAATGGGCATCTCCAAGGTGCTTTTCTTATTTAAACGATCTCTGCAGGTTAGGAGTGGCAGAGACTGGAAGTGGCAAGAAAGGACATTCTGGCAGGCATGAGAGAGGAATAGCTGCTTTGCTTTGTGTCCTTTTCCTGGTGGGCAAGGGCATTCACTCTGACTTTGTTTTGAAGTGTGGGAGCCAAAGAGCTTCTGTCAGAAGTTAATGTATGTTACCATAAGAAAGATGGATTCCAAGGTGGGCCCAAGTAAATTAACATGTGGTCTGTGTGCTGACTGCTACCGAGCCGACACTCACGCATTCACTTCCCTTCAAGGGCAGGGGAACCTTGCCTGCAATGAAATATTACTCCCTTCTCTCTTTGCTCATGTTCTGACATGAATTCAGAAGGATTCCCTGATGATCTCTCCTGTAGCTTCTGAATATATAGCAATCATCCCTGAGTTACCATTTCCCCAAACCCAGCCCTTCTCCACATAGTACTCTCAGAACCCACTTTGCATCTTACCTCCCTTGTGTGACAACTTCTTCATGCCAAAGTCTCACTGAGACTCAATAATTGGGTGGCCTTCAAGGCACAGTCAGCTTTTCTGTGTGTAAGATCAGTGTTAAAATTACCCTTAACGTGGTACAAGGAGCATTGTCTTTGTTTTAGTCTTCTTTTGATCCAGCTTTAGAGGCATGTGTACACCCGGAGCAGCAGTGCTGTATGCTACAGATTTGGCCTAGATGTGGTATGGATATAAACTGAAAGGCACTGCCCTCAATTATGTGTCTCATTCAGTTGAATAGAACTTGAGGCTTTTTGCTTAAATTGTGTGTCTGTGTGTGTGCATGTGCACATGTGTGTGCATGCATAAAATAAAATAGAGGGGTAAGAGTAATTTATAAAATCATAGAATTAGAAATATATTAAAATTCTGAAACTTTTTATCTTGGCTAAACCCAGACCATCCTTGAGGCAAAAATGGGTTTTTCTTCATAAGATGCATTATCCAGGTTTTGAAATCTTAAAATCCCATCCATTGATTTTTCAAAGTTACTTTGAAATTGAGTCTTTATATTAAGGCCAACATTTATAATATAACCTGCTACAAACTTACTGGTAAGATCCCTTTCACCCAAGGGAAATGAAATCAGCATATGAAAGAGGCATCTGTACCGCAGTGTTTATTGCAGCTCAATTCACAAAACTAAGACATGGAATCGACCCAAATGTCTGTCAACTGAAGACTGGATAAACAAATTATGGGATATGTACACCATGGAATACTACACAGTGGTTAAAAAAAATGAAATCCTATCATTTGCAACAAAATGGATGAAACTGGAAAACATCATACTTAGTGAAATAAACCAGTCCCAAAAGGGCAAATACCATATGTTGTGTCTGATCCATGATAACTAACAGAGCACCTAAAAGGTAATCTATAGAAGTGAAATTGACACTTTGAGATGCAATGACTTTGAACAGCCCTTGTCTCAACTGTTAAGACAAGTTTTTCTTCATACTATTGTTGAATTTTTTACTTAGTATAAAGTTAATTGTGTGTATATATATGTGTGTGTGTTAATTGAAAATTTTAAAAAATCCATTTCTTTGTTTTAGAAGTACCTTCCAAGTAAGAATTTGTTGAGTACAGGGGAGCTTGCTTTCTTTTGAATACCATACCTAAAACTTTATAAAACTACATATTATATATTAAATCTTTTAATTGGCAATAAAATAGATCATTTGATTAAAAAGGGAACAAAAACAAAAACCCTCTGGTAACTATGATATATCGAATATTAAAAATATAATATGATGAGGCATGTTTTCATAGTTAGCATATCAGAAGCCTGTTTTTAAGTCCACTAATGGTGAAAATGAGGGATAACTTGACATTTTCAAATTTCCAGAGAAAAAGACTAAAAGTGATTTGAACAGAAGGCTGACTTATTTGTGATATTTTTCTAATGAAGGCTGTAATAGAATTTAATTCTGTATCACTTTTGCCTTCCTGCAACCCACGTGATTGGTCTGGTATGTTTCTTTCGGTTCTACAAAGTGCATCTAACACTTTCCTCTTGTGAAGAGATATTTGAGGGGTGGCGATGGTGGTGGATATTCCCTAAAATAGGAAGAGATGAGATGAATAGTTTCAGGCTTACAGGTAAATGTTCAGAAGTAAATGTATTATGCCATTTAGTGTTCCCATTACTCTACAGTTCCACTTTCCTCTTCAGCTTCTAGTTTTGTAACACTGAGTCCAGTTTGCCTGCCTTTCTTTCCATTTTCTCCCCAAGCTTTGCTCATGTGCTTGTTTGTTCTCTTCTCATGGACTTTATCCTAGGCTGGGACTGCTTTTCCTTGTACAGAGATGACCACAGTTAGCATTGCAATCTTTTTAAAGATTATTTATGGCTGGCGCTGCAGCTCAATAGGCTAATCCTCCGCCTGCGGTGCCACCAGCACACCAGGTTCTAGTCCCGCTCGGGGTGCCAGATTCTGTCCCAGTTTCTCTTCTTCCAGGCCAGCTCTCTGCTGTGGCCCGGGAGTGCAGTGGAGGATGGCCCAAGTGCTTGGGCCCTGCACCCCATGGGAGACCAGGAGAAGCCCTGGCTCCTGCCTTCGGATCAGCGCTGTGCACTGGCCACAGCGGCCATTTGGGGGTGAACCATCGAAAAAGGAAGACCTTTCTCTCTGTCTCTCTCTCACTAACTCTGCCTGTCAAAAAGAGATTTATTTATTTTTTTATTTATTTGAAAAGCCAAGATACAGAGAAAAGGGGAGAGAGGGAGGGAGAAAGAGGGGGAGAGAGAGAGAATTTTCCATCTTCTAGTTTACTTCTCAAATGGTTGCAACAGCCTGGGCTGGGCTAGGCCAAAGCCAGGAACCCAGAGCTGCTTCTGGACTTTCCACATGGATGCAAGGGCCCAAGGAGTTGAGCCATCTTCACTGCTTTTCCAGGTGCATTAACAGGATTTGGGTTGAATGTAAAGCAGCTAGGACTTCAACCAGTGCCAATGCCGATACTGCAAGAAGAAACCACCTATGCCAGCCCTGCAATCCTTTTTTTTTTTTGAAAGTTAATTTCTTTTTTTCCTTTTCAATTTTTTTTTTTTTTACAGGCAGAGTGGACAGTGAAAGAGAGAGAGAGAAAGGTCTTTTTGCCGTTGGTTCACCCTCCAATGGCCGCCGCTGCCCTAGCGCACTGTGTCCGGTGCATCGCGCTGATCCGAAGGCAGGTGCCAGGTGCTTTTTCCTGGTCTCCCATGGGGTGCAGGGCCCAAGCACTAGACCATCCTCCACTGACTTCCCAGGCCACAGCAGAGAGCTGGCCTGGAAGAGGGGCAACCGGGACAGAATTCGGTGCCCCCACCGGGACTAGAAACCGGTGTGCTGGCGGCGCTGCAGGTGGAGGATTAGCCTATTGAGCCTCAGCGCTGGCCTCTTTTCAGTTTCAAAAGTGATTGATGTTTCTTGCTACACTATTCCTTGCCTAAGCAAGGATAACTTACTTAATCTCCCTGGGTCTGTTTCTTCACCTGGAGATACCTTTTAGGGTTGCCATGAGGATTAAATGAGCTGACATGTGTACAGTGTTCAGCAAGTGCCGGCACAGGGAAATACTATTTTCCTTTAATAAAATTTGGAAAATACAAGAAACTACATAAAAGTCATTCAAACTCTTAGTATTTTTTTTAACTTTAGAGTTTTAGACAGTGAGAGAGAGAGACAGAGAGAAAGGTCTTCCATCCGATGGTTCACCCCCCAAATGGCCACCACGGCCGGCGCTGCGCCAATCCAAAGCCAGGAGCCAGGTGCTTCCTCCCGGTCTCCCACGCGGGTGCAGGGGCCCAAGGATTTGGGCCATCCTCCACTGCCCTGCTGGACCACACCAAAGAGCTGGACTGGAAGAGGAACAAACCAGTACCCATATGGGATGCTGGCCACGCAGGCAGAGGATTAGCCAAGTGAGCCACGACACTGGCCCCAAAACTCGTAGTATTCTTAGATAACTAATAATACACATTAATATTCTTTTTTATTTATTTATTTATTTTGGACAGGCAGAGTTAGGCAGAGAGAGAGAGAAAGAGAAAGGTCTTCCTTTGCCGTTGGTTCACCCCCAAATGGCTGCTGCTGCCAGCACGCTGCGCTGATCTGAAGCCAGGAGCCAGGTGCTTCTCCTGGTCTCCCATGTAGGTGCAGGGCCCAAGGACTTGGGCCATCCTCCACTGCCTTCCTGGGCCACAGCATAGAGCTAGACTGGAAGAGGAGCAACCAGGAAAGACTCCGGCACCCCAACTGGGACTAGAACCCAGGGTGCTGGCGCCACAGGTGGAGGATTAGCCAAGTGAGCCGCAGCGCCGGCCAATACACATTAATATTCAAAGCAGTTTTTTCCTTATGCATGTACTATATAACTACTTTATAATTTGCTTTTTATTATGAACACATATTTCACACATAATTTACTATTCTTTTATAGTATAGTTTTTATTTTTAAAAGTATTTATTGTCGATTTGCAAGGCAGGTCACTGGTTCACTTTGCAAATACTTGAAATAGTGGGGCTGGACTGGGGCCAAAGCCAGGAGTGGGAACTCAATCAAGGTCTCCCATGTACATGTCAGGAGTCCAATTACTTATGCCAGCACCACTTTTCCCCCAGGGTATGCACTAGCCTGAAGATGGCATCAGGAGCTGGAGACTGTGTTGAGCTCAGGCACTCTGACAAGGGATCTGGGCATTTTAACTGGTGTCTTAGCCACCAAATTCTCACTCCCTATTCCCAACAGACATGCGATTTTTAGTAGCTACAATGTATTCCATGGCATACATATCCTACAGTTCAACCAATTTCTAGATTTGCACATAAATCTTTTCTGTCTACAAAGATTATCTGATTTATTCTCCAACTGGCACAAACCAGCTTTCTGAAATTTCCCTCAGACATTTTATTTGTCTTGCTTGAATCTCATTCTGTTTCAGTGCATGTTAAACGCGGAGCATGTTCTTCCTCCAAGAAGACTTGAGCATTTGTTTCACTCTTTGATGTTATAGTTGTTTCTTGTTAGTAACCCCTGTAAATCACCCGTCCAACACACACACACCATTGAACAGAGTTGATCCTTCTCTAATTGCCAGCCCTTTCATATTCCTAATTTTGTCAAATTCATTTCTTATTATTTTTCCCTATGAACTCTCACCCTCTGCATTTTAGATTGTTGGCTTTCATTCATCCAGTAAGTGCCTCTTGTCCCAAAATTGATCTTGAAACTCTGCCAGAACAATCTCCTGATTATGTTTTGTGTCCTCTCTCCCATCTTAATTTCTCCCCCTAAAAGCTGCTTAGCACTTAGCTCGTGTACTACATAAATTAATTTTATTTCAAGTTTCAGGACTATTTTGGTATTGCATGGTACACTGTGTTTTTCTAGTATTTCATGTGTGTTTTGCTTGCATCTTGAAATCGCAGGTTCCTTTATGATGGGAGACTTATTCTCCCAAAAGCATCAAGTCTAATGTGCTTTACTCAGCAGACAGTCACTAAATTAGAGTTGGCTGGCTGACAGGTTTTCTCTTTAAGATGTGGTGTGAAGCATTTAGTGGCTCTTGAAATACACTTTTGCACCTGATGCCAAATTCTTTAATAAGTTTCAGTTGTTTCTTAACATACTGCTATAATTAGGAAATAGGCTTTTAGCCTAATGACTAGTATCAGCATCCTACCTACTAAGTTCCCAGAATTTAGATTCATATCATTCTACTTCTATTCATTTGTCTCTCTCTCTTTTTTTTTTAATAGGGTCTATGCTTGCACTTTGCAGTCTTCCAGACAGAAGCTGGTATGGGTAACAAATGCATGCCAACTCTGTCAGAAGGTGCATTGGGCACCTCTTGTGCCCTGATGCATAAGCTCTAGTTCATCTTTTTTTACTCCAGCTGTTGCAGAAGTCCCGGGTTCTCAGGTCTAACTGGAGGAAACCTGTGAGCTTTCTTCCACTTTCTGCCCAGAGGCTTCGCCACAGGATATGTTTGGGAACTTGATCATGAGTTCAGATAAGTGTGGACTTGAACATCTAGAGAGTGAATTCCTCATAAGGCAACCCCTAACTCAGGTGTGTAGTTCTCCAGTGATATTTCTACATGCCTCCTCCAAGCGCCCCTAGCAGAATCAAGCCCATTGCCAAATGAAGAAATAAAGGCAAAAATGGAGAATTTCAAAAGATTATGAATTGGGGGCATTAAATAAAGTGTGTAGCTTTATGCATAAAGTAAATTTCCCATTTTGGCATAGGAATGATGATTTGAGTTTGAGCTGTTTGTGTTTCTAAAGTAACGGCATCAGTGATTAAAATTAAAGACAGAATCATGAAAGAAAGTTGTGTTTACAGGCAAAAAAACCAACTGTGAAAAATCTTTCTCCAAAGACTATCTTAAAGTACCTGATTCTTGCATCCTGTTAATGTGTTCAGCTTCTGTGGTACAATGCACTAAACCAGATCTTGGGGAAAACACAATGAATGATGTGTAAGATCCATTCCTTGTTTCCATCAAACTGAGGAGCTAATATACCTACATACACACATAATTGAAAGACCGTTGGGTGCTCTTAGGTGTTCCTATAAATTAGTTGATGCTAACAGAATATACAGCATGTGATTGGCCACAATCAATTTGTCTACCATGACTCAAGAGTCTTGAAGATACAGAATGATAAAATCATAAATTCTTTGGGAAAGTATTAAGTACAAATGCCCAAGACTGGTAATGGTAATAATAATGTTATTGTTTTAGGTTATTGCTTAGGTTATGAGAGCATGCAGTTTTTGATTTCAACTCTTAGTAGCATTTATCATAGATAAAAGAATGGGTAAATAATCCCATAGCTTCACTGTGTTTTTTACTTCATTTTTAGAATCTCAGTGGAATGTTTAGGTTTAAAGTGTTCATTGTATTATCTGTTCCTGTGGAGTGATTCCAACTTCATTGATGTCTTTTTGAACATAAGCTGATGCTTGAACATAAGGCTTCATCGCCATTTGAGCACATTTAGAATGTCACCTCAGTAAAAAGGTGATTTCTTTAAAATATCTTAACAGACTTTAATATTTTGCCTAGGGTTATTTCTTTCCTTTCCTCTTAAGGATATTTCCCAATAAAAAGAATGCTATATATGTTATGTTTCAGAAATGAATGTCAAAATATGACTCCAGTATAGTCAAAGATAGAGGCTTTGTTCAAAGACCTATTGTCATAATTTTAATTAAAAAGGTAAATTTCATTTTAGGCACAATCAGTGTGTACAATTGGAAGGAAATATGCAGTGCACTTTCAGTTACATAGAGTGTATCAATATTTGTAAAATGTGAATTATAGAACTATTTCCTCTACCTCATGGGTATTCCAACGTTGCGGGGGGAGAATTAACGACAGATGTTATACTGAATAGTAAGGTAACTGATGTTACACTGAATAAGCAAGGGGAGTTTAGAAATGGTCATTCTGTAGTATGTCTCTTTGTTTTCCAGTGTCAGGAGAAAATTGTTATTAAACTCTGGTTTAAATATGTTGTGTTAATGTGCTGAGTCTATTTGCATTTTATGGAATAATTTTATTTGTTCTGCACTGCTGGCCAGCGAACAAATTGAACAATGTTTGGTGATATTTTAAAGTTGTGATTTCATTAGCAACTCACTTAAATATAAATCTGGAAATTTAAAGATAAAGCTATATACTCTGGCCTCAGAATTAGCCCGTAAGGCATTCTGATCTGGCTGAAGAGCCCATGAGAGTATTTTAGGCATGGAAAGCCAAGACACTCTGGCCAAAAAAAAAAAAACCTCTGTGAGTGAGATCCCAGTGGAAAGAACGGGCCATCAAAGAAAGAGGTACCTTTCTCTGAAGGGAGGAGAGAACTTCCACTTTGAATATGACCTCGTTTAAATAAGATCGAAGTCAGTGAACTCAAAAGGCTTCCATAGCCTTGGCAACTCATGACAGGAGCCTAGAGTGAATACTGATGCCATAAACAAGAGTGTTAATTTGTTAAGTCAACAACAGGAGTCACTTTTCACTTACTCCTCATGTAGGATATCTGTCCTTAATGTGTTGTACAATGTGAATTTACGCTATAGATAGTACTTAAACAGTAGTTTACACTTTGTATTTTGGTGTAGGTGCAAACTGTTGAAATCTTTACTTTATATACAGAAGATCAACTTAGTATAAATTAAGATAAATCGAAAATGAATCTTGAAGCAAATGGAATGGGAGAGGGAACGGGAAATGGGAGAGTTGCAGGTGGGAGGGAAGTTATGGGGAGGAAAAAGCCATTGTAATCCATAAACTGTACTTTGGAAATTCATATTTATTAAATAAAAGTTAAAAAAGATAAAGCTATGAAGGTTACAAAGAAACATTCAGAAGATAATTTTTAAAAATTGTCATACTAAGAACAATGAAACAATACAGAAAATATGGAAAGTAAAAAGTATCTTCTGCAATTGGAATATATCTTTACGTATCTTCTTGCATGCAAAATAGTACTTCAAAAATAGTGGCAAGTGCACATTGTCTTTTAATTCTATTTTTCATGAATTTTTAAAGCATCATCATGTATGATACTAAACCTTAACAATACCTCATGATGTTCCTTCTGGTATATGTGTGTATACATTAAGTCCTCTCGTATTCTCCAAAGATATTACGCCATGTGGTTATCATTTCTTGGTGACAGCTCATAACATGCATTCTCTTTACATTTTCTGTTGTCATTAACTATAAGCATTTTGGTGTGCAATAGAGCCCTTGAAATTTGTTTCTCCTATCTAACAGTAATTATGCATCCTTTGACCCACATCTCTCTATCCCAACCTTGTCGCTAACCACCCCAGCCTCTGGTAACCACCATTGTACTTTCTAGATTCATGAATTCATTTTTTTTTAGGTTCTACAGATGAGTGAGATTATATAATATTTGTTAGTGCCTGGCTTATTTCACTTAACATATAATGTCCTCCAGGTCCAGTTATGTTGTCAACAAATGGCAAGATTACATTCTTTTTATAACTGAATTGTATTCCATTGTTTGTAAATATCACTTTTCCTTTATTCATTCATTCTTTGGACATTTAGGTTGTTTCATATCTTAACTGTTGTGAATAGTACTACAATAAGCATGGAAGCACAGATTTCTCTTCAGTATACTGATTTCATTTCCCTTGAATATATACCTCTAGCAGGAGTGCTAGATTATGTAGTAGTTGCATTTTTAATTTTTTTGAGGAACTTCCATACTGTTTTCCATAATGACTGTATTAATTTACATTCCCACCAGCAGTGTACAGGAGTTCTCCTTCTCCATATCCTTGCCAGCACTTCACTTTTGTCTTTTTGAGAATAGCCGTTCTAACCAGGGAGAGGTAATATCTTATTAAATTTTTGACTTGTATTTCCATGATGATTAATTATGTTGAACAGTTTGTCATGTTGGCCAAATGTTTTCTGTTGAGTGTCTTTTGTCCATTTTAAAATCAGAGTTCTTGTTTTGTTTTGACTTTCTTTGCTGTTGAGTTGAGTTCCTAATGTATTCTTGTTTTTAACCTCTGGTCAGCTGTAGAAATTGAAAATATTTTCACTCATTCTGTAGGTGGTCTGTTTACTATGTTGATTGTTTCTTTTGCTGTGCTTGAGATTTTTAGTTTGATGCAAGCACATTTGTCTATTTTTGTTTTTGTTGCTTATGCTTTTAAGGTATTAATGTGGGCAATGAATATTGATTTTTTTAAATCCAGGTTATTGTCTTCCACAGAGATAGAAATATTAAGTAGAGACTGGTATCATGTACAAATAGAAACAGTTTACTTGATAGTGAGGGAATACATGTATATTCACATGGGAATGTGGGCCACCCCACACAGAGAAATACCTAACATGAGTGGATCAAAGAATTGCCTGTAAATGAGAAAAAAGCAAACCTGAAAACAGTACCTATAACTGGGAAGGTGTATCTGAGAGTGTTCCATGGTAGAAAGAGCAAAAATGGGAGAAATACCTCCAACCAAGGTCCACTTCTTTTTATAAGGAAGAGGGTGGTAATCCAATTGGATGTGCAAATGGGGTGGGGTCTTAACGTGTACCATTTTCCTGGATGCAGCATGTGCATCTTGGGAAGGTGCATGAATCAAATTGGTAGGTAAAGAGATAGTGTACATTGCAGGGGTATGAGAATTCCAGCTCACCTGAACATAATTCCTGCCTCTTTATCTCATATCAGTGTTAGCCAAAAAGTCATTGCCAGAGCAGGATCTTGAAACATTTTTCTTTTGTTTTCCTCTCGTAATTTCATGGTTTTAGGTCTTAACATGCATATAAGTCTCTAGTCCATTTTGAGTTGTCTTTGCATATATATTGAGAGATAAGGGTCTTGGTCTTATTTCATTTTTCTGTATATGGATATTCAGTTTTCCCAACACCATTTATTGGAGACCATTTATTAACCTTCTTAAGAGATTAAAAAAAATTCAGAATTCCTGATTCATACATGCTACTCTATCACTTAACTTCATCCAAAAAAATTTGTTTTAGCTATTATTATATTCTCAAGAGGGAGAAAGAAGAGTATACTACTACCCTAGCCCACTAGGGGGACATTTCAGGACCTTTAGGAAGGCCTTTTTCAAAATATAAATCTTCCTTTCTATGCCCACATGGAACGTGTTTGCCTGATTGAAAATCACTGCATGTAATTTCAGATATTACTAGTGGGAGTGTGTATTCTACAGGTAGTGTCCAAGTAAAACAAAACAAACTAAATAAGCAAAACCAAGTTAAGAATAATATGTATAGAGACTAAGACACTAAAGTGGTGAAAGTGCTTTTTTTTAGGTTATGCTAAAAGTGAGTGTCATTACATTACAGTAGGTCTCTTCACCCATTATTTCAAGATTGGTCCTAGAAGAGGGCTCTCCTTTCTAATCTACAGGAGTTCCTATGTGTGCATTAATGAGTGGAGAACAGCAAAGCAAACTGAGGATGTGGATTCTGTAGTATGAGTGGGCTCAGGCTGAGATGAGTGTTGTGACTAATAAGGGCAGGTCAAATTGTATCCCACAAAATGGCTCTCATAGGGCCTTAAGAGGTCACTGGAATAGTTGAAACCAAGTCTGTGAATATCAGACCAAATGCATTATCTTTTATACATTTAAACTCAGTAGAAAACTCTTAGAGGTACATGATTCTGTCTGTTTGAAGATCTACCTGTCTGGGTGTAATGGAGTCTAAAAATCATCATGATAAGGACAGGCTTGCCTGGAGAGTTGGTTCCTCTATGCTTTGAGTTCTTGCTACAGCACCTGAGGGTAAGTGAGAGGCCTGAGCTGAGAAGGACTAATGGGGCTCTCTGACTGTTTTATCTGCAGACTGCGGCTGAATATGTAAAATCTCGACTCCCAGAGGCCCTTAAACAGCATCTTCAGGACTATGAGAAAGACAAAGAAAACAGTGTGCTGTCTTACCAGACCATCCTTGAGCAGCAGATTCTCTCGATTGACCGGGAAATGCTAGAAAAACTGACTATATCCTATGATGAAGCAGGTACGTTTGGTTTAATACATACACATGTGATTTTTCCCCTGTAAAATACCTTTTATAGACCTTGGTTAAATTTAAACCTTTTCTGAGGTAGAATATTAAGGGCAAACTGAATTCAAAACTATGTATCATGGATTAATAATAAGTTTCTTCTATGCAGGTTTAGTATCAAAACTTTGTCAAGAGAATCCTAAAAAATGGCTCTTAAATCTCTCTTATTTTTTGTCCTATTATTTAAATGGATTTTTCCCTGGCCTTTCATCTACTGTGTACTGTTGATGTCATCTTTTAAGTTATAACTTCAATTTGCAGTAGCCACTGAAACCTTCTACATCTGATAATCCAAGAACTGCTATTTGGTTCAAGTATTTTTTTTAAATTTCAGGTAGTAATAAAGAGGTACTATTTTTCTTTTGTCTTGAAGTTTTAAGCTTAACTAGGCTTTCTTTTCCTTAGTATCTCAGAAAAACCTAGTCCCTAAAACCACACCACAGACATTGGTTGCCAGCATCCCATCTAAGGGAGTTTTTAAGTCGTGGACAGACTTCCTTGTAACACAATTTTTGTCTATTAATGTAATCTCCCAGCTAAAACCAATTTTAATGAAACTGGTTCAGGATTGCTTAAAATTATTAAAATCTTTAGTGAAATTAAACTTACGCAGCAGGAATACCCTGATTAAATTTGCTGCACCACTTCTTCCACTGAGAGAAGAGGGGGGTAGGTTTCTAATGGTCAAATGTTGGTATTATTAATCCCTATTTTTAAAAAATTTATTTAGGCTGGCGCCATGGCTCAATAGGCTAATCCTCCACCTGTGGCGCTGGCACCCCGGGTGCTAGTCCCAGTTGGGGCACCGGCTTCTGTCCCAGTGGCTCCTCTTCCAGTCCAGCTCTCTGGTATGGCCCGGGAGTGCAGTGGAGGATGGCCCAAGTCTCTGGGTCCTGCACCCCCATGGGAGACCAGGAGAAGCACCTGGCTCCTGGCTTCGGATCAGCGCAGTGCGCCGGCCACAGCGGCCATTGCAGGGTGAACCAACGGTAAAGAAAGACCTTTCTCTCTGTCTCTCTCTCTCTCTCACTATCTAACTCTGCCTGTCAAAAAAAAAAAATTATTTATTTGAAAGGCGTATGACAGTAAGAGAGGGAAAGACTTGGGGGTAGGGGGAGAGAGAATCTTCCTTCTGTTGGTTCACTCTCCAGATGGTCACAACAGCCAGTTCTGGGCTAAGAACTTACTCCTGGTCTCCCTCGTGGGTAGCAGAGGATCATGCACATGGGCTATCATCTGCTGCTTTCTTGTACTTAATCCCTATTTTAATATCAGAAACTTCTGATTTAATTTCCACAAGGTTATTTTTAGCATGCATCTGATTTTCTTCATCATACGGTAAACAATCTCAATGCTGAAATTCAAAACATTTGATGTTAAGCTTGGATAACATTTATATATATGTGTGTGTATGTGTGTGTGTGTGTATGTGTGTGTATATATATATATATATATATAAAAATCTGTGTGTATGGATAGCATAAGTTATGTATATATGTGTAGTTATTCTGCTGCCCTGTTTTACATGTCCACCCTTTATATTCCTTTCCTAGCCTGGCTCCAGTACATGTCTACTCACTCTGATTTTTTTCTTTGCTTTGTTGATTTTCCAGGCAGAGTAGCTCTCTTTTGCCTATTAGGTGGTTGATTATTTGGTCTCTATATTTGTCTTGCTTTTTTTTTTTTTTACATTTATTTACTTGAAAGAGCATCAGAGAAAGAGGGAAGGAGGGACAGAGGAAGGGAAAGAGAGACAGAGAAAGAGAGAGAGAGAGATCCTCTAACTGCTGGTTTACTCCCCAAATGCTTACAACAAATGAAAGTGGGCCAGGCTGAAGTCAGAAGCCCAGGATTCCATCTTGACCTCCCATGTGGGTGACAGGGGCCCAACCACCCAGACCATCTTCTGCTGCCTTCCCTGGTGCATTAGCAGAGAGCTGGCTCAGAAGTGGAGCAGCTGGGACTTGAACCAGTACTTTGATAGGGGATGCCGGCATTGCAAGCAGCTGCTTAACCCACTGTGCAACAGCACCAGCCCCTGTACTGCTTTTAATATTCTTCTCTTTGAAATTCCTGTTCATCTGCTCTCTTATCCTAATGGAGATCATAAAACTCCTACATTCTACTCACTTCTTGCTACTCCATGCCCATTTTAAGGTAAGGAAACTGAGGCCCGTAGACTTACCTGAAATAGCACAGTTTGTTAGCCAGAAACCCAAACTTCCTAATTAGTAACCAAGCTGTGCTTTCACCAACTAATGCAGATTCTCACTTGTTCAATAAGCATTCGTTGAATGCACAGCAGTACACTAGGCAATTAGAGGAAAATAGGAAGAGCGTTGAAAAGATAAAGAGGAATGTGAGGAGGTAGGAGACATCCATCTTGCTGAAAGTGTAGCTGGGGAGCTAAGACGTGCATGTATGCACTGGAGAAAGATGCCCGAGGAATTTGGGACTGTGTACTATGGTCAAACTATTAGAGCTAAGCTGAGATGTGAAGTCAAGGAGTAGTGAAAGCAGCTCATGTTTTCCTTGGACTTTCTTGGGGGAGGATGTTGTTTTAAACTTTTTGAAGGACAAATCAGAAATGTGGACTTGTGGAGAGAAGAGGGATACAAGCCAGTGCATGAAGTGGGCACAACCAGGTACTAAGGTGGGAGTGAACATCAGTCACAATCTCCCTCCACAAGTCGAATCATTTTCTACCCTGCTATACTGTTGTTGAGCAACTACTGATCTGTAAGGCTCACTTGTATGTCACTTTTTTAAAAAGGTTTATTTATTTATTTGAAAGGCAGAGTTACAGAGAAGCATTGACAGCGAGAGAGAGTTCTTCCATCCGCTGGTTCACTCCCCAGATGTCCGCAATGCTTGGAGCCGGGCCAATCCGAAGCAGGAGCCAGGAGCTTCTTCCGGGTCTCCCACATGGGATACAGGGGCCCAAACACTTGGGCCATCTTCTACTGCTTTCTCAGGCCATAGCAGGGAGCTGGATTGGAAGAGGAGCAGCCAGGATGCAAACCGGCGCCCACATGGGATGCCAGCACTGCTAGTGGCAGCTTTACCTGCTCCGCCACAGTGCCAGCCCCCTGTGCATCACTTTTAAGGGCAAATACTTTGGCACAGAATTGATCTAACAATACACTCTGCAGCGTGAAACACAGAGTAAACACAGGATTAAGAGTTTCAGGATCTGAGTTTCAGGCTTTCCCTCTAGCTTTAGCAAATTAACCATTAGAACATTTGCTTCTTCATCTGTAAACTTGGACTAATAATTCACAGGGTTATTATAATAATAAAATATATTGTCTTTAGAGAAGTTCTTAGAAATCATATTGCAGAGGCCAATGTTGTAGCACAGCAGGTAAAACTGCTGCTTCTTCACTGGCATCCATATCAGAGAGCTGGATCAAGCCCTGGCCACAGCAGAGAGCTGGCCTGGAAGAGGGGCAACCGGGACAGAATCCGGTGCCCCGACCGGGACTAGAACCCAGTATGCTGGCGCTGCAAGGCAGAGGGAGGATTAGCCTAGTGAGCCGTGCTGCTGGCCTTAAGCATCCTATATTAACACACCTTTTCACTTCAATGCTTGGCTTCTTTCCATGTTAGCCCAGTTTCGCCTTTCTCACATTTTTAATTCAGCTCTTCATTTTAGGAAGTAGTTAATTGTTAGTTAGACGATATCCTGATCTCCGGAGAGGTTAATTTATCCTTAATGCTCACCCACTGATAAATCATCCTGAGTGGCTTAATGACAGTTACCACCATCTGTGGCTTCTAAAACTTCTAAAAACCAATTAATGAAAAAAATCCTTATACACTTATCTAAAAGCATTAGCTCAGAACACTTTCTCCCTCACTTTTGTTTCTGCTGTTTACCCTCTCTCTACATGAGTATTCATGCAAAATGGTCATGTAAAAAGGTCATCAGAATGCATACCATGAAAGACTATGCATGCATTCAGAATTTTTTTTTGCATGAAAACTCTTTTTCTTTTCTTGTTTTTAGAATGGCTTTTATTAAAATTTATTTCAATTCCATTTTTCCATGAACTTTTTGAAGCCTTCTCATATAACTGAACACTTTGCCCATCCACAGTGTAACTATCCAGTACCCCCAAATTCAGCAAAGAAATGGGAATAAGTAAAATCTGCATATATGCCACCAAAACATGTCACAGAACTTGTGGATTTGTGGGCAATTCATAAAGTATGGACTTTAGATTCTAACCTAGAACCCATATATTTTTATCTTATATAGTTCACATTAGTTAGGTTTTATTTTGCAATATGATTTTATTTTCAGAAGTTCTTTTTCTGACTTTAGGTGTTACACATTAATTGTAGTCATATACAGAAAGATGTAGAACAGTCTTATAAAAGAATAATGATCTTCCCACTGTAAGCATTTTGATATATTTCCGTCATGTAAGCATTTTCTAAGTTGGTTGAGGGGCAGGCATTTACCTTAGTGGTTAGGATGCCCACATTCACATGTGATTACTTTGCTTTGATACCAGTTTGGGTCCTGACTCCTGCTTCCAACTAATGTGGACTCTGGGAGGCAGCAGTAATGGCTCAAGTAAGTGGGGCCCTGCTATCTGTGTGGGAGATATGGATTAATTTTCCCACCTCCCAGCTTCAGCCTCAAGAGATGAGACTCTCTTTGTGCGTCTTTCAAAGAATTAAAGTAAAAATTTTAAAATGTGGTTTATATTTTGTAGTCTTATACCCTGCTTTTTACTTAACATTATTATATAAATATTTCCCCATTCATTAAAGCCTTCTTCAGTGAAGGTAATATTAATGGCTACATAGTATTGTATTTTTTATAACACTTTTATTTAAAGAATATAAATTTCCAAAATACAGCTTATAGATTACAATGGCTTCCCCCCCATAACTTCCCCCCCCACCCGCAACCCTCCCCTTTACCTCTCCCTCTCCCCTTGCTTCACATCAAGATTCATTTTCAATTCTCTTTATATTCAGAAGATCAGTTTAGTATATATTAAGTAAAGATTTCAACAGTTTGCCCTCACATAGCAACACAAAGTGAAAATACTGTTGGAGTACTAGTTATAGTATTAATTCACAATGTATAGCACATTAAGGACAGAGATCCTACATGATATATTTTTTTTAAAAATTGATTAATTTTCTAGGCAATTTCCAATTTAACACCAAGATTTTTTTTCATTTTTAATTATCTAAATACAGAAGATTGATTCAGTATATACTAAGTAAAGATTTCATCAGTTTGCACCCACACAGAAACAAAGTGTAAAATACTGTTTCCGTACTAGTTACAGCATTACTTCACATTGGACAACACATTAAGGACAGATCCCACATGAGACGTAAGTACACAGTGACTCCTGAAGTTGATTTAACAATTTGACACTCTTGTTTATGGCGTCAGTAATCTCCCTAGGTTCTAGTCATGAGTTGCCAAGGCTATGGAAGCCTTTAGGGTTCGCTGACTTCAATCTTATTCCGACAGGGTCATAGTCAAAGTGGAGGTTCTCTCCTCCCTTCAGAGAAAGGTACCTCCTTCTTTGATGGCCCCATTCGTTCCACTGGGATCTCACTCACAGAGATCTTTCATTTAGGTCTTCTTTTTTTTTCCAGAGTGTCTTGGCTTTCCATGCCTAGAATATTCTCATGGGCTCTTGAGCCAGATCTGAATGCCTTAAGGGCTGAATCTGAGGCCAGAGTGTTATTTAGGACATCTGCCATTCTATGAGTCTGCTGTGTATCTTGCTTCCCATGTTGGATCATTCTCTCCCTTTTTGATTCTATCAGTTAATATTAGCAGACACTAGTCTTGTTTGTGTGATCCCTTTGACTCTTAGACCTATCAGTGTGATCAATTGTGAACTGAAATTGATCTCTTGGACTAGTGAGATGGCCTTGGTACATGCCACCTTGATGGGATTGTATTGGAATTCCCTGGCCTGTTTCTAACTCCATCATTTGGGGCACGACTGATTGAGCATGTCCCAAATTGTACATCTCCTCCCTCTCTTATTCCCACTCTTATATTTCACAGGGATCACTTTTCAGTTAAAATTTAAACACCTAAGAATAATTGTTTGTTAATTACAGAGTTCAACCAATAGTACTAGAATAAAAAAATTACTAAAATGGATAAAGTATTACATTGTACAACAATAGTCAGCACAAGAGCTGATCAAGTTACTGTTTCTCATAGTGTCCATTTCACTTCAATAGGTTTCACCTTTGGTGCTCAATTAGTTGTCACCGATCAGGGAGAACATATGATATTTGTCCCTTTGGGACTGGCTTAATTCACTCAGAATGATGTTTTCCAGATTCCTCCATCTTGTTGCAAATGACCGGATTTCATTGTTTTTGACTGCTGTATAGTATTCTATAGAGTACATGTCCCATAATTTCTTTATCCAAATGTATGCTTTGAATTCCCTGTGATCTTTTGCTTTGAGGTTCCCTTCGTTTATCTTCTTTCATGTTGATGGCCGTGTTTCTGTGTTTCTGTGTGTAACACATCTTTAAGTATCTTTTGCAGGGCTGGACGAGTGGCAACAAATTCTTTTAATTTTTGTTTGTTATGAAACGTCTTTATTTCACCTTCATTCACAAATGAGAGCTTGGCAGGATATAATATCCTGGGCTGGCAGTTTTTCTCTCTAAGTACCTGGGCTATGTCTCGCCATTCCCTTCTAGCTTGTAGGGTTTCTGATGAGAAGTCTGCTGTGAGTCTAATTGGAGATCCTCTGAGAGTAATCTGACGTTTCTCTCTTGCACATTTTAGGATCCTTTCTTTCTGTTTCACTGTGGTGAGTTTAATTACAACGTGTCGTGGTGAGGACCTCTTTTGGTCATGTTTCCTAGGGGTTCTATGAGCTTCCTGTACTAGGATGTCTCTGTCCTTCTCCAAAACTGGGAAATTTTCTGCTATTATCTCACTAAAAAGGCCCTCTAATCCTATCTCCCTCTCCATGCCTTCAGGAACTCCTAGAACTCGAATGTTGGGTTTTTTAATAGTATCCTGTAGATTCCCAACAATATTTTTTAGATTTCTAATTTCCTCTTCTTTTCTTTGGTTTGACTGTATAGTTTCCTGTGCTCTGTCTTCTAAGTCCGATATTCTCTCTTCTGCCTCACCCATTCTGTTTGTAAGGCTCTCTAATGTGTTTTTCATTTGATCTATTGAATTCTTCAGTTCATTATGATTTCTCGTCACTATCACAGTTTCATGTTCTACTAGTTGTTTCATTTCAGCTTGATTTCTCCTTAATATTTCATTTTCACGAGAGAGATTTTCTACCTTGTCCATTAAGGATTTCTGTAGTTCAAGAATTTGTTTTTGAGTACTTCTTAGTGTTCTTATCAATTTTTTGAGATCTGCTTCTTGCATTTCTTCTATCTCATCATCTTCGTAATCTAAAATTGGGGTGTCTTTTTCATTTGGGGATGTCATAGTGTCTTCCTTGTTCTTATTACTTTGGTTTTTGCGTTTGTTGTTTGGCATATTGATTTCTTCACTGTGGTGTTTTTTTCTTGTTATACTATGACTCTAGATTAAGTGGACTGTCTGCTTTTGATGGAGCCTTAGAGGCTTGAGATGGGTGTGGCCTGAGAGCTCTGTTTGGTTCCTCAGGGTTGAGGGTGTGTCAAAGGAGACACTCCCAAGTTAGGCGTGGTAAATCTCTCTCTGTTACTTTTTTTTTTTTTTTTTTTGGTTCAAAAGGGAAGTAATTCCACACAGCTGAATGGAATTGGGGGTGGTTAGCAGGCGAATGATATACCCACAGGAGCCAGAGATTGGAAGCTCTTTCCCAAGGACCAGAGAAGGAATCTTTGCGGCCCTTTGTGTGGGCTGAGATTCTCCTGTAGTCTCCCACTGGGCTGCCAAGGCTACTGAACTGTAGCGTCTCTGGAGAGTACTCACATGAATTCGTGATTTCCGTGAGTTCTCTCCCCCACTGTCTCTTTTTTCACAGTCTCAGTTCATTAGCACCACATATTCATTAGGTTCTAATCTCCTGTTATTTCACCCCTCCCACCCAGAGTCAGGTTTTTCTGCTAGGCTCGGGGCCGGTGCTGACCCGAGGTCGCCCTGCTTATGACGTATTCCAAAATGGCGCCTGCTCTTTGTCTTGCTCACCTTTGAGATGTGAGCAGAGAGAGAGAAGCTCGTGTCCGTATGGGTCACTTTTTTTTTTTCCCTCTCTCTCTCTCTCTCTCTCTTCTAGTTAGCCTGGTGTACTTTTCCCCGCAGGGTTTCAAGCCTTGTTCACTCTAGGCTCCCTTTTCCGCTTCCCTCCTGGTATCTCGGGCTATTGAGGTTCTTCTCACCTCGTGTTCCAGCGCTGGTGTGTTGAATCTGCTGCTGGTGTCCCAAACTGCGGGCTCCCACGCTCTCCACGCAGGTCCACTGTGAATCTCCAGTTCCGGAAGGGTTTTCTCTGCTGTTTCTTCCCCTACTCTTCCTTGAACCTGCAGTATCTCCACTTTTATTAAACTGTCTCTCCCCGGACTATCGGTGTGCTCCCTTCCTATTCCGCCATCTTGCCGCTCTCCGCCATTTTTTTCTTTTAGCAATAGTATTGTATTTTTTAAAAGATTTTATTTATTTATTTGAGTGGCAGAGTTACAGATAGAGAGAGAGACTCCCCCAAATGGCCACAACAGCATGAGCTGGGCTGGTCCGGAGCCAAGAGCCAGGAGCTTCTTCTGGGTCTCCCATGTGGGTGTAGGTGTCCAAGGACTTTGACCATCTTATACTGTTTTCCCAGGGTATAAGCAGAGAGCTGGATTGGAAGAGCAGCTGTTGGGACTCGAACTGGCATTCATATGGGATGCTGGCACCGCAGTGGGAGGCTCAGCCCACTATGACACAGCGCCGGTCCCATAGTATTGTATTTGAAAGCTCTGCTCACTAAATATTCTCCAATGCTGGACATCTGTTCTTTTGTTTTGCTATTATGAATAATGCTACAGAAATATGATGTGCATTCATCTGTTTACATTACTCTTGAGAACAGATTTCAGAAAACAAGCATTTAGAAATAGAAGAGTGATATCAAGAACAGTGAGAAATTAAAATATTAATCCATGTTATCAGACCCCAACACTACATTCTGCTCAACATTCACAGACTGTTAAATTGATGTCTCTGATTTTTGTAATGTTGACCTTGATCAACAGAGAAAAGGTTCAATAATGCCTACTATATGCTATATGTAAAAGTAAGAATTGTGTAAGCCTTTGTCTAAGTCCATTCTGGCTGCTATAACAAAATGCCGTAGACTGGGTGACCTATAAACAACAGAAATGTGTGTGTCATGGTGTGGAAGCTGGAAGTCCAAGTCAGGTGCCAGCTGATGCACCGTCTGCTGATGACCTGCTTCCTCAGGGACAGCTGTCTTTTCACTGTAACCCCACATAGCAGAAGCGAGGACAGGATCTTTCTGGGGCCTCTTTGTAAGGGCATCAATCCCATTCCTGAAGGCTATGCTCTCATGACCTAATCCCCTTCCAGAGACCCTTCCTTCTGATACTATTATATTGTGAATTAGGTTCAACATATGAATTTAGGAGGTAGGAGGGGACACAAACTCTTAGACTCTAATATCAGTTTATGAAGATTTTTCATCTGAATGGTTTGCTTTTAATTTTGACAACTACAGGACTAAAGATGTTTTGTGGTATCATTGCAAGAGGATTTGAAACCAAAAGACCTATATTCTATTCCTAGCTCTGCTGCCAACCAGATATATGACCTTGAATATGTCACCAAACATTCCTAAAATCCATTTTTCTATAAAATGACAGTATGAACAGGATCTCATGAGTATTCTCTAGTTCTAAAACTATGCTCCTGGTCTCTTGACAATAGAGCACACGGGTGGCTGTGGTTTCTGCAAAAATGCATGTAGTTGTGAGTTTTCTGCTGGCTCTATTGCCTGTCTCCTATCTCCTCACACAGCCCACATAATTTGTACCTAATGTCATCCCTCAACTTTCATAGCATCTGCAAATGAATATGCCCAGGCATACTTATAGGTGGGTTAGGGAGTGAGGCTGTATGAGCCAAGCAAAAGAAGTTCTGTGCTGTCATTCATGGGTCACATTAAGATAGTTTAGATCCATTTATTAGCATTTATTAATGCTAAGCAAAATCCAGAGTAAGAAGTAAGGCGTGGTTTGCATTTGATGTATTAATATTTTTATTTGATTGAAGTACAGGTTCATACATATTTCAATAGATTGGCCGTAGCACAGAGACATCTCCAAGGAAGGAAGTGGCATGATTTGAGAAGAAGAGATCAAAATTGCATTTCACATTGTCTCAGAGAGCATCATGAACCTAAATATTCATCATTTGTCAGAGTAGGCCAAAGTTAAATGGTTGAAATTCTAGGAGAGGCAACCTATCCTTGCATTGTTTATTTTTATGCTGGCATAAATAAGAATTTGTTTCAGTAGGTAATTTCACATTATAATTTTGATTATTTTTATCTTGGGTATGAATAAATAATGTACATATTCCTTTATTAAAAATAAAGTATTGTGGTTTGTAGTGCCTAGTGTTTGAAGGAATTTTAAGCAGAGTAGACCCATTTATTTCAGAGTGATATTCTCTGTTGCAAACTCAACAACCCTAAACCAATGGGAATAGGGTGTCTGAAACCAGGAGCAAGGAGCTGCCTGCTTTTCCCTTTGGGAAAAGGTGAGTATCCCTGGAGTGGGTCCAGCAGTTACCTAACTTGCTACCTAGGTTTCCAGCGTCTCAGAACAGCAGGAGTTTTATTTCTGTTCTTATAGTGCATGAGAAACCCATATAGCTTTCCAACAAACACATGTTTCTACCACACAGAAAGAGCACTTTAGGAATAGGAAGTGAACCAGATAGTGCACATGAGGAAAGGTTGTTTATTGTGTTCATGTGGGCCTCAGTTAAAGGTGGGGACCTGCAGATCCATTTATAAATATCAAGCAGTCACACACAGCTCTCCCAGAGAAGGCAAAAAAGAGCAGCATTAATTTTCCACCCTTTGCTTTGTGATTCCTGATGTAGCTCTACATTAGAGATTCCTGAGAGATGAGCCCAGCACTGCCATCTGCCATGAAGACATACCATGGACTGAAATGTACTTTTGGAGAAAATAGCTTTTTAAAGGGGTGGGGAAATTGCTGTAAGCAATTTAGGAAGTAGCTGGAGGGTTACCTCCTATTGAGCTTATTTTTGTCGTCTTAAAATAGATGATATCTGAAAGTTACATCTTGGTTTTAATTGAGCCATTAGTGTCATAGTAATCAGTGATCTCAGAAGGAAAGTCATTTACTGTCGGGAAAAAATTGAACACACATCTAGAAACCAAACCCAGTAAAGGGACTGTGAATTATTTAGGACATTCTAGGTTTCTTAAGAACATAAAAAAAAGCAGAAAAAGGTATTTGTAGGAAGTTCTTCACTCTAACAAATTGAGTGAATTTCTCAGTGTGTTTCTCAAACAGATCCTAAGGGAAAAGGTGACACTATGGTTTCCTTACTTTAAATCTTCAATCAAGACCCATTTCTGGGCTCAAAATATAACCTCTCCAGGGGATGGTTGATAGGAATTGGAGCATTTGGAAAGAAGAAAAAAACAGAGACCCAAAGAACCTTACAAAGGGGAGTTCAATATTGACTGTGAAACCTCTAACACCAACTTCTAAATTTCTATAAAATAGTAAATCTTCATTTGTCCTTTATAAGATTAACATCAACATTTTAGAACATTTTTAAATATGGCAAAAAGGATAATCTCTAATTGTACCACTGAAACCTAACCATATTTTATGGTATATTTGCTTATCTTCATTTTTCTGTTGGATTTTAGTTTTTTATGCCAAATGTTCTATATTTTTCCATTTAAGGTGCAGTATAATCTTATCACTTCATTGTCTTATTAACTACTCACAAAAGCAATTTGTAATGGCTGCAGAATCCTATTGAGTAGATATGCCACAGTTCCCATTCCTGCTACCTTTTTCTATTTTTAGCCTCATCTGTCATTTTTATCCATGTTTCAGTTCTCTTCACTACATAGAATCCCTGGATTTTAAGGTCTGTTTATCTACAAAAACATGAGAATGATAGTGTGATTTCAAAAATACCATAATAATGGCTTTTGTAATGCAGCCAATTATTAACCATGCAACTGTAAGGAGAGAGAAATAAAATTAGTAGTCAGAAATCCATTTACAAAGTGAGACCTTCTCTCTGGCCATTGATATCAGTCTTTTTAAGCCAATTTGAATTTCACTTATAATTCTTTCATTTTCGTGGATTTTAAAAGCCAAGTTATCTTTTGGTGGTAAGGAGCAGTAACTAAGCAAGTGACTTTGCATTCCACAAATTGGAAAACCATCTGCCATGGCAGTAAATGGACCCACATGTGTGGTTCACAACCCCTGGGTGTATACATGGTGGTAGGAGGGCAGAGGGAGAGCTGATACGGATAAATAGACTACAGTGGATTTGCTAAAATAGGGGAAGTAGATATGCAGAAGATGAGGAAACTAGGTTTGGAATTGGGAGTTCTTAAATAAATGAAGTCTTAAGAGAACCCATAAGTCTCTTGAGCTGTTCATCTTGAACTTTAATTAGCTTACATTAGTATGTTGTCAGCATTTCCTGTTTGCTTATAACATCTGCAAAATAGAAAAAAATAATTCAGACTGCATCTTGTAAAAGTATGGTGTGATGAGAATATTTTGGAAAAAAAAATATTTTCCCAACTTTAATTTACTTTTAATGAAAGGCCTCATATCCACTCTGAAAATACATTGATTCAAGTTTTACAGAGGGAAAAATAAAGTTAGGGGGCTGACATTGTGGTGTAGCCATGAAGCTGCTGCTTATAGCACTGGTTCAAGTCCTGGGTGCTCCACGTCTCATCCAGCTCCCTGCAACGGAGGGGGCCCAAGTGCTTGGGCCTCTGCCACCCATGTGGGAGACCTGATAGAAGCTCCTGGCTTCAGCCTGGACCAGCTATTGTGGCCATTTGGGGAGTACCACCAGTGGTTGGAGGACCTCTCTGTCTCTCCCTCACTCTATGTAACTCTGCCTTTCAAATAAATAAATCTTTTTTATGAAAGTTTTACCTCTTAAAGAACTTTGCTGAGAATATTGGAAACCACAAGCTCACACTGAGATTTAGAATCAAGAAGTACCACTTCTAGTGATTAAAACATTGGAACTAGGGCTGTGTTTATCTTTCTAATCAGGTTGTCATTGTTTGTCACAAGGGAAATAACATTACTATCTGTCTCTGAAGTAGTATTTGATTACAAGGACTGAAGAAAATGTGTGTACTTCAAAGAGAATAATTGTACCAGGTGGTCACAATTTAGAGTATGTTGGCTGGCCCGAGACAGAATTCCAATGCTATCTGTCTCCTTTTCTTTACTATCAGGATTTTGTAATCAAGATTCTGGGAACCTTGTTGGAATGCTTGTAATAAATCTTAATGAGATCCAAGTTAATAGTAAGACCTTCAGTTTGTAGAGAAAAATAAGGTTGCTTTTAAAGTGCCAGGATTTCTAATGCATTGTAACTGTTCACTTGTAGTAGTAAAAGGTGAGCAAAACGCATACTCTAGTTGAATTTCAGACTCTGAAGATTTATAATCAGAGGCAGCTGGTCTGCTGTTCACTGTCATTTTGCAAGATGTTAAGTTCAGTCTTGGAGGCTCTACTAGCCATTCTCAAATTTCATCTAGTCGATTGCCTTCTGAGAAGTACTGTTTTCAAGCTACCTTCCAGTGTCCAGAGGAATTCACAGTGTATTTGTTTCATTCTTTAGTTAATGCCCTTATCTCAAGGCTGTGTGTCTTAGGCCATTTCTGATGAGGTTGATTTGATGAAGTTTGTATAGTATAAACCCTTGAGAAGTTCCTGAATGGGCTCTTGTAGTTTTGTAATCAGTGCAGGGGAACTGTAAGGCAGCCGTGGAGAAATCAGTAGAACAACTTGAACATTAACCTTGTACCATCTCCAGCTGGGTGCTACAAGCTGGCGAAAGACACTGTAATTGTAGATCTGCTCCCTGTGAATGCATTGCACATGTTTGACTGTGTATCTATAAACTCATCTTCTAAGACCTGCTTCGCACCTTAACTGGCTTCTTCCTGACCTCAGTCAAGGCTTTCTTGTCTCCTTGAGGAAGGAAGCAATACAGACTACGTTTTTATTATTTATATCCTACTTGTTTCCTAAAAGCTTATTTGGCATACTTAAAATTGTAATGTTGCAATAATAATAGAAAATCAAAGCCATAAAAAGAAGGAAGTATAGGTAGTAACCATGAAGAGTACCTTAGGCTATAGTAATATACTTTAGTTAAGCACCTAATTTTCCCTAAGCTTTCTGACAGCCAAGACTAGAAGAGAAACCTAACGAGTTACTAAACTTTATTACACAAATGTTTTTCAATGGAGACAATTTGGACAAATTGTTTCTAAACAATTTGTCACAGGCACCTTGTATTCTGGACATTGAACAACCTGTCTTAGCCTGGGTTCCCCTGAAATAGAGACTGAAGTAAAAGGTTTGAGTGCAGATAACTCATTTAGGAACATCACTCAAAGGGGTGGAAGGGAGAGGCACTGGAAATGAAACAGGGAACAAGGGAAAGCTGGCATGAGGACACTTCCGGAGCTGGACTCCCCCGTGGACTGCTGTTGCTGGAACCTCGCTAGTGTCTAAGGAAGCTTGTGAAGAGCATCCTGGAACTACCTGGTCCCCTTCTCACAGTGGTCAAGGGGAGCTCCACAGACATTAACTTCCCTTCTCCTAGCAGAAAAACAGCTCCTTAATTTGTGCTGTTTTCATGGTTTTTTTTTTTCCCTAATGCTTTATAGTAGTTACCTATTCCTGTATAATAAATTAATCCAAAAATTAGCTTAATATGCTCAGTTTCTGAGGGTTGGGTTGAAGTCCAGCTATCACCAAGGGAAGGAGTCTGCAGACTTGACTGAGCTTGAAGTTCAGCTTCCAAGCTGCCTCCCGCGGCTTTTGGCAGAAAGCTCTTCTTGCTAGATAGGTCTCTCTGCAAGGCTGCTTGCCATGTGACTTCCCTCAGACTGGATGTCTAAGTCAGAGAGCAAGGGAGCACACAAGACAGGGCCCACAGTGATTTATAACCTAATATCTCTTGATTGTGAAATGCACTAATTTCTGCCATATGCTACTGGCTAAGCAGACTAACCCTAATCTGCAGCGGGAGGAGACGAACAGGTATGCTTGTCACTGGGCAGCCCCCAGAGTCTCTTGGAGACTGGCTGCCATAGGCTGCATCGCAAACATATCTCTCTGATTCTACCAACTCCTTCACCTTCTTTTTCTACTCCATCACCCTTTCTTCTCACTTCCTAATCACTGCATACACCCCACTTCCCTTAAGTCCAAAGCTGGAGTGGTCAGTCCCAACCCAGCAGCAGGTAGACTTGAGGATTATTATGACTCAGTTTCCTTTCTAATAATTGTTGCTTCATTTCATTTGACCACTGCCCTCCATATCTCATCTTTGAAATATTTTGAATATCACTTCTGATTCCTCTAACTCACGAGAATAGCACCTTCTAGATCTTCCTAACAGTGCCTGGGTACAACTCTGAAATTTCAGGTTATTTTATCACAGCAGTACCCTAAATGTCTCAAGATGAAGGTGTTGCTCTTTGGATAATGAAGAAGGCTCTCCCTCTCTCCTCTCTCCTCCCTCCCTGCTTTTATTTCTTTTAGGATGTTCTAAAATTTGTAAACTTCAAAATTTTTTGAAGATTTTTTTATTTGAGACGTAGGGTTCAGACAGAGGGATAGAAAGAGAGGCCTTCCATCCACTGGTTCACTCTCCAAATGCCCATCCACTGGCTCACTCCCCAAATTGGCCCGCTGGAGCTGGGCCAATCCAAAGCCAGGAGTCAGAAGCTTCCTCCAGGTCTCCCATGTGAGTGCAGGGGCCCTAGTACTTGGGCCATCTTTTACTGCTTTCCCAGGCCTTAGCAGAGAGCTGGATTGGAAGAGAAGCAGTCAGGACATGAACCGGAACTCATATGGGATGCCGGTGTCACAGGTGGAGGCTTAGCTCACTGCATCACAGCGCTGGTCCCATAAATTCTTACATTTGGTAAATAACTTCATGACTTGGTTTGCTTTTAATTTTTAAAAGGGTTGAGTAGGATAGCTAGATAAATTGTTTTTATATTTGACTTTCTTTTTTTTTTAAGATTTTATTTATTTATTTGAAAGTCAGAGTTACAGACAGTGAGAGAGAGACAGAGAGAAAGGTCTTCTGTCCACTGGTTCGCTCCCCAAATGGCCACAATGGCCAGAGCTGCGCCTGTCCAAAGCCAGGAGCCAGGTGCTTCTTCTGGCTCTCCCACATGGGTACAGAGGCCAAAGCACTTGAGTCATCCTCCACGGCTTTCCCAGGCCATAGCAGAGAACTGGATGGGAAGAGTAGCAGCTGGGACTAGAACTGGCACCCATATGGGATGCTGGCACCACAGGCAGAGGATTAACCTACTGAGCCACAGTGCCAGCCCCTATATTTGACTTTCAGTATCTGACCCAACAGTTGCCCTCAGGAGCAGTTTCTTGTCCTTTGTTGCTCTTGGCTCCCTTTTCCCTTATATAGAGAAAAGTAAAGGAGCAAAAATGAGGAAGTCACTGAATGTCTAGTCTGTCTCTTCCAGTTTTTACAGTGCTAATTTCTCTTATTTGTGGTCACAGCCTTGTCTACCGAATCTCCATCACTGACTCTTCCTAAAAACAGCAATAACAAGTGCATCTGTCACCGTGTCAGTGCTAGTGGAGGAGGAATGTGGCTGGACTAGCAAGCACCCTTCCCTCATTCCTGGGAATTTCTTTATCATGCCTAGATTTCGACAGTTGTTTTGGGGAAACATTGGCATTCAACAAGTAGTAAGTAGAAAAACCACTGTTCCTCAAGAGTATAGACAAGGGCTATACACAATGATCAAATCTCAGAATGTCAGTCTTGTTCACATACATTTCTTTTTTCGTGGTCTGTATATTAGTTACCACACGTCATGGGAAGCATATATTTATCTTTGGGGGACTGGCTTATTTCACTAAGCATAATGGTCTCCGGTTACATCTATTTTGTTGTAAAAGATGGGATTTCATTCTTTTTTATGGCTGAGGAAGCATTGTTTTTTGGAAGAATCAGGAAACTTTATTTGTATTTGTGTGTGTGTGTGTGAGAGAGAGAGAGAGAGAGAGAGAGAGAGAGAATGCACACTTCCATCTGCTAGTCCCCAAATGCAGGCAATGGCCAGGGATGGGTTAGGCCAAATACAGGAGCCAAGAACTCCATCTAGGTTTCCTATGTGTGTGGCAGAAACCCAATCACTTGAGCCATCACAGCTGCCCTACAGGATTTGCATTAGCAGGAAGCTGGAATCAGGAACTGGAACTGAGATACTGAGGTTCTCTGATATGAGACACAGATGTCTTAACCAGCATCTTAACCACTAGGCTAAATGCCAGCCCCCTTACTTCTCTTTTTAAATTGCTTTCTGATCAGTAGGAAATCCAATCTGAGATTACAGATTATAGAATTAGGGAAAATGAAAATGCCCTCACAGAATTAGAGATGCATTTGATTTTTTCTCTCAAGACTTAGCTTGTAAAAAGTATTGGCCAACCTAGATAGCATGAAATAAACTCAGCCAAATTTATCTTCTAGACTTCTGTCCTACTTATGTTTTAAAATCACACCTGAAAGTATTATGGACTTGGTATAATTGCATTGGCAAATGCAGAAAGCGTAGGGTTCAAAGTACAATTAGGCATGTTAATTTTCCCATTTGCTATAATGTCAGTAACTTGAAGCCTCTTCAGTTGACTGTAGAGGAAATCAGTATTTCACATTCTTTACGGGGGGAATGGGCAAAGCTTTTCTAAAATACTTGCCTGTTGACAAGATTTGGGCAGGTTTTTTTTGTTGTTTTGTAATCTGGAAGCCTTATAAAATGGAATGAAGTCAAATATGACACATTGATCAAATCCATTTCTAATCAGTAAATCCCATCTCACTGCAGCTATGCTAATTTTTAAATGGATACTTCAAAACTGTACTGAGTTTATGACATTCTCAGCATTTCCCCATGCCTCAGTTGCATTCTGAGGGCTGGCAATCAATGCCCTGTTCATTGGTGCCCATGTGTCTCACTTCCTAGAGTCTCAGGGAAAGGTCTGTTTTGCCCTGCTTTTATCTTTCAGGAACTGTTTTCTAACAGCCCAAAATAATAAAATTAATTTGCTGTATAGTCCTCTTTCCTATACTGCAATGGCTGTCTCCCAAGGGTGATTTCTGGGAATGTCTGGAGCCATTTCAGGTTGTCATAACTGAGGAAGGGGAGTAGGAGGGAGGGCTGGTGGTATCTCATGGGGAGAACCCAAGGGTGCTACTAAACATCCCGTAATACACACTGCAAAACTTATCTGGGCCAAAATGTCAATATTGGCAAGGCTGAAAAAGTACTTTATAGCAATAATTCTCAACTTCTGCAGAATATTAGAGTCACTGAGGTGGGGCTTCCCAGGCTACTCTCAGACCAGTTAAAACAGGATCTCTGGGCAGGAGGACCCAGTCTTTTTTTTTTTTTTTTTTTTTAATCAGGTAATTCCAGTACACAGCCAAAACTAAGAACTGCTGCTTTAGAGTAGAAATTTTTAGAGGGCAAGCCTAATTTAGACATCATCACAAAAAGTACATGAAGGGACCTCATTAAAATATGGTTTGATCTATTAATGTCCCATTATTGTATTATCATGAGAGTCAAATGGATTTTTAGTATCTTTAGGTATTAACATTAAAATTGTGCTTAAAACCTGAGAAATGGCTGTTTTGCACTGCCATATTAGAAGTTTGTTTTCCCTTGGTTCTTTCTAATAAATTACATTCTTCTTCCAGCAAGTGGTGGTAACAAGTATTTACTAGTAGATTCAGTCAGTGAAGTTCTCTCAAATTAACATTTGGGCTGTTGGATCCTTAGTAATTTGTTTTCCTTGAAGGTTTCTTAAGTATCTGTGTTACTTGATGAATAAGTATCATCATTTATTTACTTACCTGTATTGATATGATATGCACAGGAATTAATACATGTTTATTGAGAATTCATGGCTACTTCAAAACGTTCATGAAAAGTAGAATTAAATACGTTTATTTTGATACACATTTTTAATTCATGCATATTCATATTTTATTCAAGTTTTTGCTCTTTCATTCTTTGCTTAACCATTTCTTCTCACCAAAAATCAAATCTTGAAATTCATGAAGAGTCAGTTTAGACTAAATAGATAAATATTCTCCAGTTTTATTAACGTAAATTTTTTAAACGATTTACTTACTGGGCTGGTGTGGTGTAGCAGGTAAAGCCACTGCCTACAATGTCAGCATCCCATATGGGCACTGGTTTGGGTCCTGGCTGCTCCACTTTCAGTCTAGCTCCCTGATAATGTGCCTGGGAAGGGCCAAGTATATAGGTTCCTGCACCCATGTGGAAGATTCAGAAGCTCCTGGATCCCAGCTTAGGTCTGTCTGAGCTCTAACTGTTGCAGCCATTTGGAGGAGTGACCAGCAGATGGAAGATCTCTCTCTCTCTCTCTCTCTCTCTGTCTCTCTCTCTTTCTCTGTGACTGTGCCTTTCAAATAAATAAAGTAAATGTTAAAAAAAAATTATTTATTTGAAAGGCACAGTGACAAGGAGAGAGAGAAAGAGAAAGAGGGATATCTTACATCTTCTGATTTACTCTTAAAATCCCTACAACAGCTAGGCCTAGGCCAGGCCAACACCAGAAGCCAGGAACTTCTCTGGGTCTCCCAGGTGGAGGCAGGGACCTGCGTGCTTGGGCCTTCATCTGCTGCCTCCCAGGCACATTAACAGAAAGCTGGATCAGAACTGGGGAGTAGTCAGGACGTGAACCAGGCACTCCAATGTGGGCTGTGGCTTCCCAAGCGGTTGTTTAATGTACTGCACTTTGCCTGCTCCTATAATTTTTAAATTCTATTTAAATTTCAATATTGATGCTACAGTTTCTCAGGGAGCCCCCCCCCCCCCCAAATTATAAACACATCGCAAAGCTTTGGACAGGGTAGACTGGGCAATTCTTAATGATGTGTTCTATAGTTAAAAACTATTCCATTTATTGAAACCAGCACATGCCTGCCTAGTAAGCTGCAAAACTGTCCTCTTCCACATTTGTCCCAAAGCTTCAGTGGAGATCAAGTTGTCAAACACTGGAAACCACCCAGCTTCTTTGAAAAAAGAGAGGCATTACTCATAGAGAGCCATTGGGTATTTGGTCGTTAATCTGTTCTAGTTTGCCATGCCCCACAAGCCTTGTCAGTGGATGCTGGAGAGTCACTGTTTTGGTTTGGATATGACTTGTCCCCCAGAGGGTCACCTGCTGTACTCATGATCTCCCGTGTGGCAGTGTTGAGGTGGTGAAGACTTCAGGAGGCAGGGGTTAGTGGAGGGGAATTAGGCCCTAGGGCCCTACCTCCATGAATGGATTGACACTGTCTCTTCAGATTTTGTGGGGTTTCCTGTGATGGGACTAATTCCCCAAAGAGCGGATTGTTTCAGAGTGAGGCCTGCCTGCGCCTTGGTGCCTTCTCTGCCATGCTGCGTTATGGGCAAAGGGCGCCCTTGTCAGGATGCCAGCTCTGAGATGTTTGGACTTTTCTTGCCACCAGAATTGTGAGCCAAAGAAACCTCTGTGCTTTATAAAGCATCCAACCCCAGGATTTTGTTCTAGCGACATAAAACGGTCGAAGACAGTAGCCCAAAGGAATCAGAGGATGGAGGGAGGTGGCAGTGACTGCACAGCCCAGAGGCCCCTGTGCACTGGAGCAGGTCATCCAGACCCCTCAGGCAGCACAGGTGCAGGCCCAGGTTTTCTGGAGCCTGACTTTTACACAATTTGGAGAACGCTGTTTGGGAAAAAGGAGTAAAAACTCGATACACCATGAAGGTTTATTTAGAATGAGACAGAAGCTTACAAATACCAGATATCCCAGGACACAGTACAAGAACAATGTTTTTATGAACTAATTGCCTGGTATATGCTGTAGTCTGACATATACTACAATTTCCCCCACATCTTTTGGTAGCACATTCTTTGGTTACTTCTTCATATAACAAGTTTGTAACTTTGTTTTCTATATGGTGACAAGGAAGATCTTCTAATATTTATTTTAAAATGGTTGAACAAAATTTGTGGGCTTTTGTTTTGCTTTATTTTCTAACTCATATTCATGAACTCTTTCAGATTTCCAATTGTTGGCAATGTCATGTAAATTTTTAGGATGGCTGCCAAATCTGGGGAAACCTCTATCAAAGTTTCTCTTATATTTCTGAGATGTAAGATTTAGGTCACTGGAATTTTTCTTATGCAGTGACAAATCATAAATACTCCTTGAATTTATAACACATAATAACTGGTTTGTTGTTAAGGTCTGTGCAAATGGTGGTACATTCAGGAGTTTTATTTATTGTTGCTGAATGTGAGATTATCTGTAAGAACCTGTTAAGGTATAACAAAGGGAGGCCATTTCAGGTCAAGGTGAAGGACTAGTGTCTAGTTGGGATAAAGTATTGTGTATAAATAGAACAGCGTAGACAGAAGGACTAACAAGGTGTGCTGGAGCCCCTGGCAATTGTGAGAGTCAAAAGTTGGGGGAGGAGGGGTGGCTCACAATAGACTGCCTATTGTACATTTAAGTTAAGAAGCCCAAGGCCATTTGTGGGCCAGCATGCATATGAAAGGCAGCATGGTGTAATTTTAACATCATTCACCTTGGTGCCAGCTGAATTCCTGATAGGCATGGAAAACCCTGCTAGCCGAACAGAGATGGGAGTAATAGCCATCTACATAAATATATTTGACTGTACCTGAACTTCATGTATCCTTGACTCTGGTTCCTCTTAACTGGATCCCAGCCAGAGGCCAATCTAACAACACAGTACACCAGGGGAAACACAACCAAGAGGAGTCAGAGGGGAAGAGACAGTCATTTCACTTGATTAATTTTTACTTCAAATACTGTACACAGAAGGGCCCTCAAGTTTAAGCTTCATGGGTGTCAAATAAATCTGTCCCTGATCTAGGGCCAATTTTCCTCTTACTATATGACTTCAGAATCAGATCAGTTTTGGTGTAATTATTTAGGCAGTTATTATTATTTCTGTAAGTAATATAAGAAGGATCTATTTAGATTACATTTTAGAGAAGGTCCTAGAACCCATGCAAAGGAATATAAATATTTGAGTTCAAGATTGGGCAGAAGGCAGGATGGTTATTCATGGCAGCATAGGCTGGCCTGGATCTAGTGCCAGTCGCAACATGGTCAGTCACCTCTCCCATCCAGAAGTGAGAAATGATGATAGGTAAAACCCTAAAAGGTGCAACAAGTGCATTGTAATTTAAGCAGCAGCTGATCTTGAAGTTTCTAGAAAAGAGCAAAGTTGTACAAGAGGGTGACTTTCAGCAACTAGGAACCTGGATAGTAATGCAATGCTTAGTACTGAATCATTCAGGTATGGGCCTGTCTAGGAAGGCTGCTATAACTGGACTTAGCCCATCCTGATGACTGGAATGTCACTGAAGAGCTCTGGTACCAAAGAAGAAGACTGGCCCAAGCAAGGCAGAGAACAGATCCAAAGCTGGAATTACTCCCTGGTAATGGGGACACATGGGCACACAAGATGAGCTGCGAGGCAGACTCTGAGGAAGTGCTAGAGCCTTGTAACCAGTTCTAGGCTTCCTTGTGTGGTAATTAGAAATTATACCTACCACAGGCCTGGCATCTGAACCTGGACTGGGCAAATGGCCATGAACTTCAGTGGGTGCACCCAAGGGAAGCAGAAGCCAGGGAAAGGGACTGATGAATACTTTATAATTGTAGTCTTCAAAAAAATTTGCATATCCTCTAAAAGAATTTTGAGATGTATACACTCTTTTTGCACATTTATAATAAAACCTTAAACCATAAGTTTAAATAGTGGCCAGCATTGTGGCACACTGAGTTAAGCCACCACCTGTGACATCAACATTCCATATGGGCTCTGGTTTCAGTCCTGGCTGCTCCACTTCCAATCCACCTCCCTGTCCCTGCTAATATGCCTGGGAAACCAGCACAAGAGGGCCCAAATACTTGAGCCCCTGCCATCCATGTGGGAAACCTGCATGGAGTTCAAGGCTCCTGGTTTCCACATGGTTCAGTGCTGGCTTTTGTGGCCATCTGGGGAGTGAACCAGCAGATGGAATATCTCTCTCTCTCTCTCTCCTCTCCTTCTCTCTGTAACTCTGCCTTTCAAATAAATAAATAAATCTTTTTAAAAATAATTTGAATAGTTAGAGAATATGCTTTCTGGTATATTATATGAGATTTAAATATTTTAAAATCTCAAAGTTGCAAATTTAGATCATTGCATTTGGGGGAAATGGACACTATTTAGCCTACTTGTCAAAGCTGGTCCTCATTGTCAAATAAAAGGAACAGATATCAAAACATTTATATCTTCACTTTTCAACTTGAAGTAAGATTTTAAAAAATCATCTTAGATCTGAATGCCGATTCTAAAAGAGATAGCTAGGTGGATGGGTGACTGGGTGGAGGGCTAGCAGAAGGGAAGAAGGAAAATGAGTGGACAGAACTATGCCCAGGTAACACCTTGCCATAAGCATGTCAGTTATATGAAAGAATATTCCTTCACATTGTCCCTTTGGCCTCCAATAAGTTTTTACATCCTAGGCAATACTATGTAGTAAGATTCTTGATGAGTGCAGGGGTGCTATTCCTTTGTAACATCGGAGAAGTGTGATTTTGAAAGGGAAGGTAGAAAATAAGAACCAGCAGAAGTGTCAGCTCAAGTAGACCTAAGTTACAAAAGCACTAGGGAATGGGATCTGAAAATAGGTTTCAGTAAAACTCTTCTGCGTGTCTTAAGGGAAGTCTTCATCTATTCCTTGGAGTAAAGTTAAAAAGGCTACTACCTCTGCCTTGCGGCGCCGGCACACCGGGTTCTAGTCCCGGTCGGGGCACCGGATTCTGTCCCGGTTGCCCCTCTTCCAGGCCAGCCCTCTGCTGTGGCCCAGGAGTGCAGTGGAGGATGGCCCAAGTGCTTGGACCCTGCACCCCATGGGAGACCAGGAAAAAGCACCTAGCACCTGGCTCCTGCCATCGGATGAGCGCGGTGCGCCGGCCGCAGCGCGCTGACCGCGGCAGCCATTGGAGGGTGAACCAACGGCAACGGAAGACCTTTCTCTCTGTCTCTCTCTCTCACTGTCCACTCTGCCTGTCAAAAAAAAAAAAAAAAAAAAGGCTACTCTAAAATGATAGTTGATATGATGGGTGTTTGGCCTAGCAGTTAAGCCACCAGTTGGGATTCTTGCTTTCTACAACAGAGTGCCTGGGTTTGATTCTGGCTTTTTTAGCTCCTGAATCTAGCTTCCCGCTAATGCACAATCTTGGAGACAGCAATGATGACCCAAAGAGTTGGGTTCCTGCCTCCCACGTGGAAGACTTGGAGTTCCCAATTCCTGGTTTCAGCCTGCTTTTGCATTGCAGATATTTGGGGAATGAATCAGTGGATGAGCTCTCTTTCTCTTTCTTTTTCCCTCCCTTCCTCCCTTCCATTTTCTCTCCTTCCCCCTAAAACACATAGTAAATAAATAAAATAAAATACTAAATCTTTTCCTAGTTAACATTGGAGTTAGAGGTATATAAGGAGGTACTACCTAGATAAATTTGTTTTATTATGTTTTTCAATATGAGAAGAAATATGTGCAAATCTTTTTTTAAATTTTATTTAATTTTTATTTATTTATTTATTTGACAGGCAGAGTGGACAGTGAGAGAGAGAGACAGAGAGAAAGAGAGAGAAAGGTCTTCCTTTTCTGTTGGTTCACCCCGCAATGGCCCCTGCAGCCGGTGCACTGCAGCCGGGGAACCTGCTGATCCGAAGCCAGGAGCATGGTGCTTCTCCTGGTCTCTCATGTGGGTGCAGGGCCCAAGCACTTGGGCCATCCTCCACTGCACTCTCGGGCCACAGCAGAGAGCTGGCCTGGAAGAGGGGCAACCGGGACAGAATCCGGTGTCCCGACTGGGACTAGAACCCAGTGTGCCGGTGCCACAGGCGGAGGATTAGCCTAGTGAGCCACAGTGCCGGCCAAAATATGTGCAAATCTTATAGTGGTAACAAGGTGCTCATATCATATCATAGAATGTTAATAATAAGCCTAGTTTGGGGCCAGTGCTGTGGCTCAGTGGGTTAACGCCCTAGCCTGAAGCGCCAGCATCTCATATGGGCGCCAGTTCGAGACCCGGCTGCTCCACTTCCAATTCAGCTCTCTGCTATCACCTGGGAAAACAGTAGAAGATGGCCCAAGTCCTTGGGCCCCTGCACCCATGTGGGAGACTTGGAAGAAGCTCCTGGCTCCTGGCGCAGCTCCAGCCGTTGCAGCCATCTGGAGAGTGAAGCAGCGGATGGAGGACCTCTGTCTCTCTCTCTGCTTCTCCTCTCCCTGTGTAACCATGACTTTCAACTAAAATAAATAAATCTTTAAATAATAATAATAAGCCTAGTTAATTGGAATAAGTGTTCCTAGTTTAATCCCAATCGGCTTTAAATCCTAGTCCAAACTCATTATTAGCTATATCACCTTGAGGTAATGCTTAATTTTTCCAATCCAAAGTTTCCTAATCTGTAAAATAGGGTAATAAAGAACTGTCCCTATAATACAGGATTGTCATTAAAGATAAATGACATGTATATCAGTGTGCAGGAGTTATATATGGGAGAATTTAAAATTTTTTAGTCAAGGGAAGGAGTGGAATTCCTGATGTGTGGGATGGACATGTAACACAAGTCAGTGGAGAAGAGGTGATGTCATGCCTGGGATGCCTTCTGAGTCATCACCTGGTGTGTCCCAGAATGCACGACAAAGTCAAAGCTTCAGATACAAGTAGGCTTTATTAGGGAAAGGGAGAATTTCCAAGGCCAAGGCTGGCAGGAGGAGATGAGGTTTCCCCTACTCCAGCACCCCAAAGAGATATGTTATGTGTCTGCAGCCAGAGCACTCTATTGGACACTTCCTGGTGTCTATATTCTGAAGTGAAAACACACCTTTATACTCCAGGTCATTCTCTTTGTTTATAAGCAAGCATGAGAACAACACTCTCAGTGCAAGGACATATATACTGTGTAGACTCTAAGCACTGTACTTTTGGGTAGCATCTTTTTACAGTCATTAGCTGGGAATACCAGCTTCCTAGCCTCTGGAGACCTTGGGTAGCTGTAGGCTGTCTGGCTGAAAGAGGCAGCTCCAGATACTGCAGGAGACTGAGCCTGGGTCAATCTTTCTTGCTGGGAGAATCGTTAATCCTACCTCATTATCCAAACAATTACAGTGACCCCTCAGCTTCAGTTGTCCATAATCCTATTCCTCCAATTTCAGATATCATCTGCCCTCATTTAACTGATAAATTCTGAGTCCTATTGTGAACAGGGATTGGGGCCAGAAATTCAAAGGAATTTAAAGTCTGTTCTTGTGGGAGAGTGTGTAAGAATCTGGACATAGTACTGCTTTAGGATCTAGGGGTCAAGGAGTGGCAGAGTAGAGGACCAATCTGACATCACAGCATAGCATTGTCCCGACACACCTTAAGAATTGGCAGTTTAGTGGTAACAAGCAATAGCACCTATGTTATCGACAGCATGGTGATGGTATTCCTGTAGAACATCTTAATCTTAAGGATTTATTTATTTATTTGAAAGTCAGAGTTACACAGACAGAGGCGAGGCAGGGTGTTGGGGGAAGAAGCATTCCATTCACTGGTTCACTCTCCAATTAGCTGCAGCGGCCCGAGCTGCGCTGATCCAAAGCCAGGAGCCAGAAGCTTCATTCATGTAATTTGGTGTTTCAGTCACTACTGCTGTGGAACAGAACTACCCCAGACTCCGGTGAGAAAGAACAACCCCCTCTTTTTTTGAGTATTCCTGGATTCTATGAATCAAGGCATGAAGGGACTGGCATGTCCTTATTCCTTGATGTGGGAGCCTCATCTGGGGAGACTCAAGTGGCTGGGGACTGGAACAGCTGTGGCAGGAAAATCCACTTCCAAAATGGCTTCCTCATTTAAATTTCTAGCACCTCGACAAGAATGACTAAAATGACAAGAATGATCCATTGACTGGAGTGTTTACACGTGGGCTTGTTAGCGTGGATGCCAAACCATAATCAGATTTTTTTTTTTTTATGTGGCAATGCAGTGTTTTGAGAGTGTCCTTAGAGGAAATAATCAGGGGATGGTTATGCAGGAGGCCTGTGGATGTTGCATGATGTGTTTAAACCTAGACTGAGAGCAAAGCCCCACCTAGATTCAAGGGGAGGAAACAGAGACCACCTGTTCATAGGAGTGTCAAAGTGTTTTTTAAAATTGTCAGACTGAGCTACCAGCTCACACTGTTTCTTGTTACAAATTCTTAAAGCAGGGATTGGCTTTGCTCATTCCATGGATTTGTTCTGCTGGTCTATCAGCTGTGGCAAAGGGAGAAGTCTCACAATCTTAGGGTTTTTTTTCCCTTTCCAGACTCTGGAAGAGGCGGATTCCTTCAGAAAAGTCCATGACTGGGGAGGAAATAATGGGGTCTCTAATGTAGAGAGACAGCCAAGAATGGGAGGCGTATTCCTGTCTTCCATGAGCAGTGTGGTAAACATGGCGGACCTGGGCAAGCACAGAGGAGGAAGGCAGATGCGATGGGGTGACTGTAGTTCATGAGAGGTGCACCTTTTCAGCTCACACAAACGCGAGTTCTGTCAAGAGCATGACACTTGAGTTATTGATGTTTATATAACATCCAGAAAAAGATGAGGTCTGGAAGCACTCAGGTTAAGATGTTAGAGGATGATATGAGAAAATCAACCTTGTTTTTAAATGAGAACAGATTTGACCTTGAGCAAAATCAAAGAACGATACAACCACATCACAGCTGCTATCGATTTCTGCCTTTTAGAAGCAGATGTTAAATATCAGATTTTCTTGGCTTTTAGTCTGTCAGTCCCAGTCAATAATTAACAGCAGTAGATGAGGCAGCTTTACTCCGAGAGCCTCAAGCTGCTTAACTGATCGGCTTAGCTGAGCTGAGCATCTTGAGGCAGTAAGCAAAGGGAAAATCTGCCTCCAATTTTGGTATGTGATCCTAGAGCAGGCACTACAACAGAAATAGGAGGTTTTCTAATCTCCTTTATGCTTGGGGGAACCAACTTATGGGAAAATTAAGTGACTTTCTCAGGGTCTCAGAACAACTTACTAGAATAGTCTTTAACTACAAAAGCATTCCTGGGACCCACCATGTATGTTCCACTAACCTGCTTCCTCAGCTCAAATGAATTCACAGTGATAGTGCAGTTAGCCAAAGACATCTGTGTGAATATTTATGCGTGGGAAGAGGCCAGTCAATGTCTATGATCTCAGAAACTAGTTCTGTGGATCTTGTGAGTGGCAGATTTTAAGAATGTTAACACCTTAGTCATCAGAACCTTAACTAGAAAAATCTGTTCTGGAAAGGGGACACTGTGATTCTCTTACAGAAAAGGTAAAAACCATAGCCAGCTGACACAAAGTCTGATACACTGATTAAAAGTGAATGTCATACTGAGCAAATCTGACAGCTTTCGAGCATACAGGACTTCAGGGCTTCGTATTGAAATCCTGCTTTCCTATCAATATTTCTTAATCTGCTTACTTACCTTTCTCCTTTTTTCCTTTAATTATTGTAGCACCAAGTCCTGTACAGTAAAACCAACATAATGATTTCCTGGTATTAACTCCTCTATGATGAGGCTGCTTAGGGAAGTTTCTCTGGAAATCTTTCCTCTGGAATCTTTCCTCTCTGTTAATATTCTGAATGAGTAATTCTCATCCTTCCAGGAACAACACTTTTTTTTTTTTTTTTTTTTGGACAGGCAGAGTGGATAGAGAGAGAGAGACAGAGAGAAAGGTCTTCCTTTACCGTTGGTTCACCCTCCCGCGGCCGGTGCACTGCGGCTGGCACATCGCGCTGATCCGAAGGCAGGAGCCAGGTGCTTCTCCTGGTCTCTCATGCGGGTGCAGGACCCAAGCACTTGGGCCATCCTCCACTGCACTCCCGGGCCACAGCAGAGAGCTGGCCTGGAAGAGGAGTTTCTGGGACAGAATCCGGCACCCCGACCAGGACTAGAACCCAGTGTGCCAGCGCCGCAGGCAGAGGATTAGCCTATTGAGCTGCGGCGCTGGCCCAACACTTATTTTTGTAACAAAATTTTTTTAAAGATTTATTTGTTTATTTGAAAGGCAGAGAGAGAGAGGGAGGGAGAGAGAGAGGTCTTCCATCCGCTTGTTCACTCCCCAATTGACCACAATGGCAGGAGCTGCGCTGATCCCAAAGCCAGAAGCTTCTTCTGGGTCTCCCACATGGGTGCAGGGCCCCAAGGACTTGGGCCATCTTCTACTGCTTTCCCAGGTCATAGCAGAGAGCTGGATTGGAAGTGGAGCAGCTGGGACTTGACCCAGTGGCCAAAAGGGGCACCTGCACCGCAGGCAGCAGCTTTACCTGCTACGCCACAGTGCTGACCCCCAAATATTTTTTTAACATTTTAACATCCTGGAATGAAATTTATAGATAATATAACCTATGAATTTGCATAATTTTTTTAAAATTCAATGAAATGCCTTACAATATAAAGAAAAAAACAAAGGGAAACCACTGTGTAATAATATTACAGGTGTTTCAGTAGGCAGACATTGAGGTTCCAATACACTGGAAGCCACAAAGGACTTGTCAGACGCTTGCACTCAGATGCTTACACTATCTCCATAAGCACAACAGCTGCAAACACAGACTGACAGTGGATGATCTTGACAACGCAAACACATTCAGTGGTGCTGTCCCGGGGGGAATGGGTTTTCTCATATGCAAATAAGCTTTCTGAAGTTCTAAACAAAACACAGTGCAGGCTCCCCTTAATGAATACAGTAATTGTGTTCCTGAAAAATTCCATGTATAATAAAACCTTTCCAAAAATACTCTTTGTTTACCTGTAAAACAGAAGGCCTAGGCTCATGTGATTGTGAACAGGTTTTTTGCTTCTATTATTTGAAAGTTATGTGGGATGTGGGAAAGTTGTTGGTTTGTAGGACTGTCTGTTACATACAGAATCTCTAGTTTCCCTTAAACTATTGTGACAACCAAAAATGCACCCACACATATTCAGAACACCCCGATTTGGAACCATTGCTCTCAAGGCTGGAACAAAGGTAAAGGATTAGGTTCAGGTAAGAGGTAAAAATCTTTCTGGGCCCACTCACAAATTATTTGGTTTGTTTTCTTCAGTTTTGAAGTGTTGAGAGCCATTGTTTTCATTTTCCGATATTTGAACCTTAAAATGCTAGATCTTCTCAGGAAAAAGAAAGATGGTGATGGCATAGTTATGACACATGACAAAGTTACTGCTTTCACAGAGCCACCTAAGCATCCAAGGAGAGCTGCGAAAGGGAAGGAAGCTTCCCACTTGCAGATACTGGTTTAAGCCTAAGTAACATCTTAAGAATCCTGGAAAATGGGGTCAGTTATCTCTTGGGCAATTATATATACCTATTTTATGAAAATAAATACTGGTGGTTCTATTTTTTAAAGATTTATTTATTTATTTGAAAGTTAGAGTTACACAGAGAGAGGAGAGGCAGAGAGAGAGAGAGAGAGAGAGAGGTCTTCCATCAGTTGGTTCACTCCCCAGTTGGCTGCAACAGCCAGAGCTGTGCCTGATCTGAAGCCAGGAGCCAGGAGCTTCTTCCAGGTATCCCACGCGGGTGCAGGGGCCCAAGGACTTTCCCAGGCCAAAGCAGAGAGCTGGATCGGAAGTAGAGCAGCCAGGTCTCGAACTGGTGCCCATATGGGATGCCTCCCCTTCAGGCCAGGGCATTAACCCATTGTGCCACAGCACTGGCCCTTGTTGGTTCTATTATTAATATAGATCTACCATATTAAAATCTCCTGAACATCATGCTTTCATTTGCTGTGAAATCCTTGAAACTAAGGCCTTAATTATAGTCCCAGGGGCTGTGGCCTTAGACTAATCCACGTGAAGAGCCTAAAACAGTCCATATACCAATGACAACTAAAAATATTTAACTGAATTTGACCAACCATGTTTTTACCATCCATCTCATTTATACTGCATTCTACCTATGTGTGATGCTTTATTGTAAATTGATAAAGGCAGCTCAATCACTATGTTCCTCCAAGTAATGTGAGATAACTAGTAATGACAACCACAATTACTGAGCATTTATCTGTATTGGGCACTATTCCAGGTTGTTCACATGTATGAGCATGTTCAATTCTTTCAACAAGTGTTGAAATAAAAAATAATAATATAAATAAAAAATAAATAAAAATAATAAAAAAACCTGTTGAAATAAAATAAAAAACTGTTTCAAATAAAGGTAGGCATTATTATTATCATCCCCATCTTACGTGGGGAAACTGAAACACAGAGAAGTTAAGTAACTTGACTATGGTTGTATAACTAGTATCAAAGCCAAAATGTGAACTCAGGCCATCTGTGTCAACCATTGTTAGGCATACTTAAGAAACAACAAGGCTTGGTAGAGGATACAGATTGGTAATTAATAACATAAGGGGCTGGTGCTGTGGTGTAGTAGGCTAAGCCTCTGCCTGTGATGCCAGCATCCCATATGGGCACCGGTTTGTGTCCTGGCTGCTCCTCTTTCGATCCAACTCCCTGCTAAAGGCCTGGGAAAGCAGCAAAATATGGCCCAAGTGCTTGGGCCCCTGTACGCCTGTAGGAAACCCAGAAGAAACTCCTGGCTTTGGACTGACCAAGCTCCAGCTGTTGCAGCCATTTGGGTTGTGAACCAGTGGATAGAAGACCTCTCTCTCTCTCTCTGCCTCTGCTTCTGTCTATAACTCTACCTCTCAAAAAAAAAAAAAAATGTATCAAGAGGGACCTCTTTAGATATACCATCATGCTCCCAATTCTCATTAAGCTGAGCATTTAGAAGTAATAATGGTTGACAAAACTGGTAGTGCTGTTACAAATTTATACCCTAAATGTCTAAGGGAATTCCAAGGATTAATTCTGAGATAATCAGAAGCACATGAACAGCATTGTCTGTAAAACTGAGATGATGGCTTCACTCGACAGAAATCCATTTCAGGTAGTTGTAATCAAAAAGAAAACAAATAAAACCAGAAATGTGAAAGCTATTGGTTCCATAAATGGAGTCTGGGGTATACACTTGATTTAGTCATGGTTTGATATAAGTTTCAAATGATGCCTAAAGTCTATCACTTCCTCTTTCACTTGGCTGCTTTGTCTTTTTCTTTTTCATTTAATTAACTTTGTGGGTTTTTTAAAGATATATTAATTCAAAAGACAGAGTTATAGAAAGAGGGAGAGACAGACAGATCTTCACTTCCCAAATGGCTACAATGGTCAGGAATGGACCAGCCAAAAACCAGGAGCCAGGAGATCCATCTAGATCTCCCACATGGGTGTAGCAGAGGTCGAAGTAATTGCGCCACCTTCTGCTGCTTTCTCAGGTACTTTAGCAGGGAACTGGATCAGAAGTGGAGTAGCTGTGACTCACCAGTACTCATGGGATCCAGTGTCACAGCCAGCAATTCAACCCGCTGTGCCACAGTGGTAGTCCCACCATATTCTTGTCCATTAAACAGCTTCCTCCTTAAATCCATAGATGTTCACAGTGATTCCAGGGACAGAAAGAGAGATCCGGAGAAAGAACTCTGATTGGCCAACCTCAGTCATATGCCTGCCTGTCTCATCTCTCTAAACGAGAGTGGGCAGACACTGTAAAACTCATGGCTTTGAAGATGGGTTGTTCTCAAGGGACTGGGTAGTTCTCAAGGACAGATAAAAACGGTAGGTGACTACTTCAAAGATCCACGCTGCCCCAGAATGTGACTGCTACTGCTATTTCGGCATCATCAGACCATGGTGCCTCCAACTTCCAACTGAACTGTTCATCCAAGTAGTGTATACACCGGTATCTTCTTTATTTGTTTTATATACAAGGATATAGAATTATAAAGTATCTGGTTTAGGTTGATCATACAGTAATTTTTAGCTGATAGTATTATATGATAATAAGTAAAAATTACATGTTATTGCTTGGATAATGAATATTTAATAAAAAACTTACTATAATGTACAGTGGTCTGTGAAACCCAACCACAATATTCCAAGGCTTGTCTGCCACTACATGATTTACAGAGCAGCATTTTCTTTTTTTTAAAAAAAAAGATTTATTTATTTAATTGAAAGGCAGAGTTACAGAGAGGCAGAGGTGGGGGCGGGGGGGTTCCATCTGCTGGTTCACTCCCCAGATGGCTGCAACAGCCAGAGCTGGGCTGATCTGAAGCCAGGAGCTTCTTCCAGGTCTCCCATGTGGGTGCAGGGGCCCAAGGACTTGGGCCATCTTCCACTGCTTTCCCAGGCAATAGCAGAGAGCTGGATTGGAAGTGGAGCAGCTGGGACTCGAACCAGTGCCCATATGGGATGTCAGCACTGCAGGTGGCAGCTTTAACTATTGCGCCACAGCACTGGCCCCTGGAGCAGCATTTTCTAATCAAGATTACTCTTGAGCTTGATAAATTATCTGCAGCAGAGTTGGGGAGGAGGAAAAGAAATCTGGTAAGAAACTATGGGAATTGAAACTTTTATATTAAGAGGATGAGAGTAGAAATGGTCATTAGGTGATAAAAAGAAAAAAAAAACTGCCTCTTGCCTCCTAACAGTTGGAAAACTTTGTTCTGGTGATGATTCCAAGCATCAGTAGCAATCTTCCTGTATTAGGAGACTTGGGTAGCTTTGCAAAACTGTAACTTACAGGCATCAACCTCGGAGACTGATGTGGCAAATGGAGAGGGGCCCAGATTCCCAGGGTGAGGCTGACGGGCAGCTTGACATGAAAATTGCAGTGGTGCTCGCTAATTTATACAGAAGAAACAGATTCCGTAGTCAGAATGAATTGCAGCTCAGGCACACTCAAGACTGAAACAGACACAGATACACAGTAGTTCATTCCCTGATCCTCCTTTCGTTAACAAAGCCATTCGTGGATCCTCGGCACAGCTAATATTTCTTCCTTAGTTTCTCATTTTTCTCCCATGGAGGGACTGACACACAAAGCCTGCTTTTCCTTCTCCATATTCCCTCCTTTTTTTCTGCTGAGTTAATTTATCTTTGAACCATTTTTTTATGCATATAAGCAAATTCATCCTGACACCTTTTCTAATTGCTTTTTCAAATTTTACTCAAGATTTATTTTGGGTGAAGAACATTATTTCTTCTCTCTATTCATGACTAAAGATAACCTTAAATATAGCGGATAAATTTTATTAATTCATTCAAATAATAGTTTTGGGGGTACCTACTCTGTGCCAGGCACAGTGCTAGGTCCTGGAAACTCAATTGTGAACAAGTGTTACAAGATCCCAAGCTTATAGTGTAGTAAAGTGAACAAAAAAAAAAAAATCAGTAAATGAATGATAGGATGCCAGGCGGTGCTAAGTACAATGGAGAAAAATAAAGCAGAATAAGAGAATAGAACTCGACGATAGGGGTGAGAGAGGCTGTAGAGAAAGCCTCTGACGGAAGTTTGAATGAAGTGGGGAAGTGAGCCTTTCTAAGATCTGCAGGAAGAGTATTCAAGGCAAGTGAGCAGCAAATGCCAGGACCCAGAGACAGACAGGAATGTGTTTAGCCTGTTCAAGGATAGCAGATGGGCAAGGCAGACGAGGGTAGGACACAAAGTAGGAGAAGTGGTGAGGACAGTTGTGGCACTGTTTCAAATGCTATTAAGCAGTGATATGAGATGAAAAGCAAAGAGTGACAACTGGATTGGCAAGATGAAGCTGTCATTCTTGGCACTGTGAGAACAAAAATCTCTTTGAAGTGAGGTGGGGGAAAATTGTGCAAGATGAAAAAGTAGAAATTCCAAGTAAAGATGATGATGAAAGAAATGTACCAGTAGCCAGGGGATTTGTGCTATCTAGGTAGAGATTGTTTTAAGATGGGAGGGATGGGGTGGGCCACATAAGATGGGAGCGATAGGGGTGAGCATTGGGGCCTACAGGTCGAGCCACTGCCTGGAAATGCCTACGTCCCGTATTGGAGCACTAGGTTGAGTTCTAGCTGCCGTGTTCCAATCCAGCTTCCTGCTAACGCTCCTGCGAAGGCAGCAGATGATGGCTCAAGTATTTGGGTCCCTGCCACCCACATGGGAGACCTGAATGGAGTTCCTGGCTCTTGGCTTCACCCTGGCCCAGCCTCAGCTTTTGCATGTATTTGAGGAATGAACCTGCTGACATAAGATTGTTGTTCCCTTTCCCTCTCACTCAAATGAATAAAGACATATCTTTTTAAATGAGATATAACAGCATATTAATATGATATAACAGCATATTAATATGATAATGGAATGATTCTTAAAATGGGAGAAATTGATGATTCTGGAGAGAGAGTTACAAGATCAAAACTCTTGAGTAGGTGAGGAAGATAGAAACAGGGAAAACGGAAGACAAGAGGTTTTTTTTGTTTTGTTTCTGTGGTTTAATGAGGTGATCATGGAAAAAAAAACCTGCATTTTCTCTGATTTTTGTCTTTTAGTAAAATAGATGAGATCATGAGTTGACAGTGACATAGGGGAGATAGTTTTGAAAGTTTGAGAGAAGGAAATATGTAAAATAGTCATCTCAGAGACTAAGACTGAATTAACTAGAAAAATATAGTAAAAATACAGAGATGAGTGTCCACCAGAGATTCATGGTCACAAATTGAAAGCAAGCACAACCAGGAAGATTGTGTTTATAAAGCACACAGAAGAGGGTTGGATTTAATAGAGTGGGAGTTTTCCAGGCAAGGCCACATAGGAAAGATCAAGAGAGAAATCTCAGTGATGGGCAGGCTAGGGGGGATGTGAGGACTTTTAGGAGGTGAGGAAAAGTGAGAGTGATGGGACCAATGGATTGGAAGCCCTGTGGGGCTGAGGAATTATTGGAGTCCAGGTGAGAGTGATCCAGAGAGTGAAGAGAACACGGTGATGGGACAGTGAGAAGCTTCAGGTAAGATTTTCCGGGTGGTTCAAGGAATGGAGTGGCAGGCAGTCTAATGGATGGTCTTTGAGGATTCTAGCAATGATAATGGTAGAGGAGGTGACAGAGAAAACTGCTTGTCCTTTCGTGGGTGAAGAAGTGAAACCAGGAGGACAGGGCAAGGGGCTGGAGTGGAATCGTTTGACTGTGCTTGCTTCAAAGAAACTGGACATTTACAGGAAGGGAAGTAGCACTGAGGAACGGGGATCAGCCCTGGCCTGCCCTCAGAGCCTTTGGAATTAGTTAGGCACATGGGAGAGGAAATGGTCATTACTTAAGAGAGATGCAGCTCTTTGTGTGAGTCTAGGCAGGTACATTTGATTGCCAGGCCCAGACTTTGTATTGGTTAAGGGAGCTGGACCAGTTAAGCTGTCGAGGGAGGCTGTGAAAGGGAGTATTTGGGGCTATTGGTAATAGCATAAAGTCCAACAGTCTGTCCACCCAACAGTAGGAGACAATTGGAGAAAACAATTCTGGTAATCTCCCTATTGAGGATTAGTTGGAAAAACTTTAATGCTTTGAAATAAAAGATAAGCTAGAAAAGTAAGCTATCTAATAAGAATAACCTAAATGTACTTCAACCTTATTCATAAAAAGCAGGGCAAGCAAATATACTTATTTTAAAATGAATTAGACAAATTCTTAAAATAGCATACAATGAATCCCCCATAATCTCAGACTTTGGAGGGATATGGCTTATTGTTAAATTCATGGAAAAGTGTATTTTTAGGAAAAAAAAAAAAAACACAACTATGGGACAGGTATAATACAGTGAGTTAAACAGATGCTTGTAACGGCACATCCTGTATTGGAATGCTGGTACGAGTTCCAACTACTCCACTTCCAATGCAGCTCCCTGCTAATGTGGCTGGAAAACAAGAGATGATGGCTGAAATGATTGCGATTCTGCCACCCACATGGTCTCCCACTCCACTCCCTGCTGGAGTTCCTAGCTCCTGGCTTTCACCTGGCCTAGTCCCAGCTGTTGGGGACATTTGGGGAGTGAACCAGTGTATGGAAGATCTCTCTCATTCTTTTTCTTGCTGTCACCTACCTTTCAACTAAATAAATATATTTTAAAATTCATGGGTTTCAAAAAACATTTGTACCGACATAAACATCTTTTAATTTCATATTTCCATGGAATTTTGAAGTACTCTTGTATTTCATCTTATATATAATAATAAAATTATGAGGGTATCCTAGGTATATTATATATCCACTGGAGATGACTTCTGAGTTGATGACCTTGAGTGAAAGATAATACTATTGGCAGAAATGTGGATGTGACAGGGAAAACCAGACTAGGAAGCCATGTGTTGGCTTCTTTTATGACTTTCAGTTATGGCTATTTATGTATGGCATAAGAAATTTCAGCAGTTCCAGGCAGTCACTTTGTCAGATGCCAAATAAGCTAATTTAATGGCTAAGTTGTCATCCTCTTATGGACAACCCTTGGATAAACCTGAACAAGACTGAGAAAACTCCAGGTCTCAGTAGCTGGCCTTTGTGGCTCACACTGTTTTGATAGGAAAAGGGACAAAGAGTCCGTTGGAGGAATAATGAAGCAGATCTACTTGGCAATTTTAAGTCTCTGGTAATACAAATTGCTTCCTTTCTTCTAGTTAAATATGGACAGCCTATTGCTAACAGTCTCAAAATAGAATTATGTCTGTCCCAAGGAATTTACCAGGATTTAGAAGGGCTTGGAACTATATGAAGTAGGATCTAAATCTCATTCACAAGGAAATAGTTGTGATGAAATACCTTCTGAAGCCCATGTCAGAGAACCTGTTGGGAAAATACAGTAGAAAGAAAATAGCAGGTAACAAAAAGCTCTTATTGTACAAATTGCTTTGAATATAAAAGTAGCTTTTGTATTTCTAAAAAAAATAGCATTACTGGGAAAGTTTCTCTTTGTTGGAAAACATTTCCGTATTCCAATTTCTACATTAAAACATAATGAAAAAATAATGAAAGTATCTAAAATTGTACTGAAATGACTACAAATGCCATACTTAGACAAAACTGGATTAATTTTCACCTGAAACTCGCTATTCTGGTTGTGTCCAGCCAGCATCTGTTCTAATTTTTTAGCATCTATGCTTTGCTAATTGTTAAGGTCTAGCTAGGTATTAATGCTCTAGCTTTTACCTCTGCTAAGGTATATATTTATTTGCCAAATAGCAAAAAGCATAGAAATTTATAAAACCAGTACAAAAAATTTTAATGTAAATCCTGTGTGGTTCTTATCATTGTCATTCTTGTACCTTTCTCCCATTTTTTTTTCTTTTGTGGCAAATCATAAAGGTGACTTTATCACCGCTTTCATCGGGGTCACAGAATTCAAAAGGACTTTTTTCCAGGGAGATTTTTTTGACAGGTATCTTTGAAGAACTGTCTAGGGAGACTGGGAGCTACTGGATGCCATTTTAGGAAGTTGTGCAAGAATAACTAAATATTGGCAGTGTTAGAAAGACTGTTAGAAGTCATTTCTTTAGTATAAATTTTTGTGAAGCAAGAATAAATACTGACCATTAAGTTGTATCACTGTCACACAGGATCAGTTGTGAAATACTGTGGGTGGAAAGGAACATGATCTAGGTAAGCCCAGAACTGATGGGTGGACCTGGACATTATTTCATAATTGTACTTATTATTAGTGTGTTATTAAGGTACATAACTTTTCAGCAAAGAACTTGACATGGTAAGAAAATGAATTTCAGTTTTCATGAGTTTTTTGTTTTCTGGGTTTTTTCTTTAAGGATTTTTTAAGGATTATTCAAAATTTGACAAGGTGGCTATTAGGATTAAGTAAACTGCTCAAGGCCACACTACTTGAAAATAGTAAGCCAGTTTTCTACTACACACAATCTCATTCCAGAGACCACAGTCAGATAAGCTAAAGATCTATTGTGACTGTGCCTGGTACTCTGTATTTCACTGCTTTCCAGGGTACTGCTTCTCCTGTGTCCATCATTTTCTGTCCAGCCTTCCCACCTTGCTGCTGTAGCTTCTGCTACCATATGCCCTTAAGAGGATGCTACTCTGCCAGTATAGCCATATTTTGGATGAAGTCATCTTAGTGTTCCAAGTTGACCTCAGGAAGGATGTATTTCCTGTAATTCCAAAGAGTTACATGGAGATCAGTCAGTGACTTTCAGTAGTTGTGCTCATGTGCCCAATTTCTAATGCTAGAACCTCAAACTGAAGTGAAGTATCCATGATTTAAGTCATTTTGCTGTGTTCAGAACTTCACCAAGAATAAAGCAAAGGCATGGCCCTTGGCTTCCCAGAAATGTTTTCCAGAATCAAGAGAATGTCAAGTGCAATTCTAATTGCTGCTTTAAAAGAGACAGTGTGTTTGCGTCCCCTGAAAGGGGACACAATCTTGTGCATCTGTATTTTGAGTCTTGATTTATAGTCATTTTTCATTCCCAAGACTCTGAGGTGCTCCAGATCAGGAACTATCTTGTTCACCTTTGTATCCATGGAATCCAGGACATAAGAGACATTCAGGAAATGTTTGCTATGTGAACAGGTGGTTGAATAAACAGGCCACAGAAAGGAACAGCTCTTTGGTAAACCAAGTTCTGTTTTGGACTTGTCTAGTTTGATATGATGTGCTCTAAGTAATTAAAAGCTAGGAGTCAGAAATTGGGTCAGAGGCCAGAGTCACAGATAACAGACACCCTAACTACCAATAATAAATTAACAGTTGAAGCTGTAACTCAAGATAGGCCTTAGAGTGGCTGGTGTTGTAGCACAGCAGGTTAAGCTACTGTCGGTCACACAGGAATCCCGTATGAACAACAGTTCCAGCTTTACTTCCAAGCCAGCTCCCTACTATTTTTGTCTGGAAAAGCAGTGGAAGATGGCTCAAGTACTTGGACCCCTGCCACCCATGGAGTTCTGGGCTCCTGGCTTCTGATTGTTGGGGTGAATGAAAGATTCTCTCTCTCTCTCTCTCTCTCTCCCCTTCCCCCTCCCCCTCCCTCCACCCCTCCTTCCCTCTCTCTCTCTCTCTTTTTTTTTTTTTTATTTTTGACAGGCAGAGTGGACAGTGAGAGAGAGAGACAGAGAGAAAGGTCTTCCTTTGCCATTGGTTCACCCTCCAATGGCCGCCGCAGCTGGCGCGCTGCGGCTGGTGCACTGCACTGATCCGAAGGCAGGAGCCAGGTGCTTCTCCTGGTCTCCCATGGGGTGCAGGGCCCAAGCACTTGGGCCATCCTCCACTGCATTCCCTGGCCACAGCAGAGAGCTGGCCTGGAAGAGGGGCAACTGGGACAGAATCCGGCGCCCCGACTGGGACTAGAACCTGGTGTACCTGTGCCGCTAGGTGGAGGATTAGCCTATTGAGCCACAGTGCAGGCCTCTCTCTCTTTCTCTCTCCCCCTCCCTCCCTCCTTCTCGCTCTCTCTCTCTCACGCGCGCGCTCTCTCTCTCTCTCTCCCCCCCTCCCTTTTCCCCTTTCTCCCTTTCTGTAACTGCCATCCAAATAAGTAACTAAATCTTTAAAAAGAGACAGGTCTTAAAGAGAAAAGCATTGAAGGATGGGGAAGCAAAGAGCGAACCTTGAAGAAAATACAAATATGAGCGGGGAAGGTGATCCAGCAAAGAAGCTAGTCTCAGTCAACATTCAGAGATGTTAGAAGCCGTTCAAAAGCAGGCATGCATCAGAAACTAACAAAATAGTGGATTTCAGACGTGACCAGTAAAAAATAAAAATGAAGTAGTAGGGTCAGATATATAAGAGAAGTCAAGAAAAATGTTGATCTGTGGGTTTGGAAGAGAGAGGGAGGGATGGGAGAAAGTTACTAGAGACCTTTATTTTTTAAGTGGGTAGTTATTTTTAACATTTCTGTCTGATTTATATCAAGCACATTGATTTTTTACAACAAAAACTATTTCCCAGTATCTAACCTTTCGTGATTTTTATAAAATACACTAGAGAAATTAACAAATTAGAAATAATCATTTGGATGTGATCCTGGGTTCGCTGGAATCATTTTTAGAACCTTCTCCCCAGGAGCACTGTTGCAGAGAGTACATTGTTTACTAGGTCATTGGAGCTGTCTTCTGTAAATACTTTGAACAGCTCAAAGCTGCATCGGATTAAAATCTCATTAACCCATTAGTGACTATGCTTGTTAAAGGCTATGCTCAGTGCTTTCTTTCAGGGATGGTAAGAGCACAGATCATTGAAGAATTAATTTTACCTAATACGACTCAGGCAGATTTTAAACTCTTCCTAGAATTTAATATTCAGAACACGACTTGAATCTACTTCAAACTTAGATTTGAGCCCTTACATAACTACTGCATGTCTGATTAAATCTAGTAACAATAATTGTTTGTTCCTCTTGTTTTTCTGCAAATCACAGACCAGTTATTTATTCAGTTCTCAATGCTTCTTATGAACTAGGTTGCACAAAAATACCCAAGGAACTAAAAGATATGATTTTAAAGCAAATAAAACCAACTTTTCTCAATGGTAGGAAAACATGAAACTCAATACCATATGTTCATCTATCAGGTCCAGCCATCTAAAGACATATCATAAATAAATAAATACATACCCTTGGCTCCTCATTTTCTTCCTGTCAAAGCACCACTAGTTATGGAGGTCCTCAAACTCTCTTTTCATCTTATTAGAATTTCGAATCAGAAAAGTGTCTTCTATAATGTGAATTTAATACAGGCCCTCCATAAGGTATTTACATTTTAAGCCTCTAATCTATTCCTCCACCCACGAGATATTTGTTGAGCTTTTGGCACAGAGCTGGTTTCTGTGAAAGACATAAGATGAATTAGATATGGAAACTGCCGGCTAGCGCCGTGGCTCAACAGGCTAATCCTCTGCCTTGCGGCGCCGGCACACCGGGTTCTAGTCCCGGTCGGGGCGCCGGATTCTGTCCCGGTTGCCCCTCTTCCAGGCCAGCCCTCTGCTGTGGCCCAGGAGTGCAGTGGAGGATGGCCCAAGTGCTTGGGCCCTGCACCCCATGGGAGACCAGGAAAAAGCACCTAGCACCTGGCTCCTGCCATCGGATGAGCGCGGTGCGCCGGCTGCAGCGCGCTGACCGCGGCAGCCATTGGAGGGTGAACCAACGGCAAAGGAAGACCTTTCTCTCTGTCTCTCTCTCTCACTGTCCACTCTGCCTGTCAAAAAAAAAAAAAAAAAAAAGATATGGAAACTGCCTTTTAAAATCGCATGAATTGTCTGCTGTTAACCATGATCTAAAATGTAAAAAGTGAAGTGTACCATAAGAAATGGTGGTGTCCCAGAATCTGGGGGAAAGAGATGGCATCTCGAGCTCCAAGTAGGAAAGTGTTACGGAAGAAATGGAATTTAAGAGGTAGCACAACATAATGATTAAAAGCAGGCGGGTCTGAAACCTGCTTTGTGTGTGTATGAATGCTGGCTGTTACTACATGACTTTGGGTAAGTTACTCAGTAAGCCCTATATGACTCAGTTTCCTCAGCATGAAATGAAAATAGGGGTATATGCATTATAGGTCTCTCGTATGAAATGAGTTACGGTATGTAAACCACTTAGAACCCAATATAGGACCCCCACAAAGGTTAGTTATTATCCTTTAGACTGGGCTTTGAGAGACAGGATAAATAGTATTTAGACATGTAAAGATGAGTCACAATGAAGTAAACTGTTGAAGGAACACAGATAAAAAAAATATAAACCATAAAAGTCATAGGGGCCAGCGCTGTGGTATAGTAGGTGAAGCCGCTGCCTGCGGTGCTAGCATCCCATATGGGCACTGGTTCGTGTCCCAGCTGCTCCATTTCTGATCCAGCTCTCTGCTATGAGAAAGCAATAGAAGATGGCCCAAGTGCTTGGGCCCCTGCACCCACATGGGAGACCCAGAGGAGGCTCCTGGCTCCTGGCTCCTGGCTTTGGCTCAGTGCATCTCCAGCTGTTGCGGCCATATCAGGAGTAAACCAGCAGATGGAAGACCTCTCTCTCTCTCTCTCTCTCACTATCTCTGTCTTAAAAAAGTCATAGAAGAAATCTGCATAACCTTTACTTAAAGTCTCAGGGTCAGGAGGCCTGCTACCCTGGAAGACAATGAGTGATGGTTCCCGGCCACCCATGTGGGAGACCCAGATGGAGTTTCATGGTCCTGGCTTTGGCCTGGCCCAGTCCCAGCTACTGTGGAGAACTGGGGAGTGATCCAGCTGATGAAAGATGTCTGTCTGTATGTCAAATAAATAAACATTAAATAAATTTTAATTAAAAATAAGTTTTTTGGACCAAGCAGCTGTTGGGAGGATGTTATTGTATACTAAGGTAGGAGTCTGAGTTGCTGTCATGATACTCACCAATACTTACATGGGTACTGTTGATCTTCGTTTCTCTTGAATGGTACAACCAATATACTGGATAGTTTGTCCACAGTGATTTCTGCATAGATGTTTTTAATTTGAAATAGAATGTCTGCTATCATATAATTAAGCTTAATATCAAAATTTAAAATAAATTCATCCAAAAGTATAGAAAGAATGTGACCACTTATTACTCATACCATTTAGAGATGCAATATTCAGGGTTTTTAAAAAATAAATTTATTATTTAAAAGTTTCTACTTCATATCAATTAAGATTTTAAAATCCCGGTGCTAATATGTTTGTTAACTAAACCTTCTTTTCATTCATCACTCCTCCTCAGTAGTCAATAACAGCCTTTCTGTAGCATCTTAAAATGCAGTGAATCTATTGATTTCATTGGTTATTATACCTCCCTCCCTTGCCTCTAGCCACAAATTACTCTGAGTCAGAAAAGCTGATGAGATAATAAGGCTGTATATAGATTGTCCTTTTCTATTCCTACTAAAAAGTTCATTTATTTTCTTTCTTTATGTAACTAGAATGTGATAGAAGCAAATCTCAGAATCAGCTACGGTGTAAGCTCTATGTTCATTCAAATCCTTTGTACTTTAAAACCAAATATTTTGGAGCTGACACTATGACTCAGCAAATTGAGCCACAGCCGACAGTGGCAGCATCCCTTCTGGGCACCAGTTCAAGTTCCAGCTGCTCCACTTCTGACCCAGATCCCTGCTGATGCACCTGGGAAAGCAGCAGAGGATTGCCCAAGTCCTTGCCCCTACACCCGTGTGGGAGACCTGGAAGAAGCTCCTGGCTCCAGCCACTGATGCCATTTGGGGAGTGGACCAGCGGATGGAAGACCTTTCTCTCTCTCCACCCCTCTGTAACTCTGTCTCTCAGATTATCTTTAAAAAAAAACATTTTGGCTTGCTATACCCTGTTAAGCACAGGAAGCAATGCTTACCATGATTCATGTTTTCTAAAAAGCATATTACAGAAGATACTCAAATTCAGTGTGTCATGTACAGAAGTAATTATGTCTTTTAAAAAATATATTTGTTTATTTGAAAGGCAGAGCATCAGAGAGGGAAGGTGTTGGGGGTGAGGGGAGGAGGGGGGAGAATATTCTCTGTTGGCTCACTCTCCAAATGGCTACAATAGCCAAGGATGGGCCAGATCAAAGCCAGGAGCCAGGAACTGCATCCAGGTCTCACATTGGTGACAGGCACCCAAGTACATGGGTCATCTTCCCCTGCTTCTCATGTACATTAGCAGGGAGCCAGAGCAGATGCTGAGTAGCTGAAACTAGAACCAGGCACTAGGAGTGGGTGCCAGTGTGCAAGCAGCTGCTTAACATGCTGTGCCACATGCTTGTACCAAAAGTAATTGTTTCTAACATTGATCCCCAAATGTGAAATATCCATGTTGGTTATTTTTTATGTTTCTAGTCTCTAATGTAGGGAACAAATTGACACTGTGTACTCATAAAGCCAAGTAATATCACCTTTTAAAGTCAAGATTTCTAACAGCAGTAGAAAGTAGCATGCGTGTTAATGCTTCAGCTATCTCTGACCTTGCCTTGGCCATTCTGTCTGAGGTGTTTCGGGGTTACGTCGTGTTGCCTCCAAGCAACTGCATGGAACCAAATCATGTGCCTGGGTTTCCCTGGTGCTGAGTGCAGACAACTCCACTTCCATGCACAGGAGCCAGCAAAGAGGAGAGCTGGGACACAGGGAAAGTCGGAGTTGTACATCAAAGAGCATTAAATCTCCTAGGTGTGTGTGGAGGGCAGTTGGTAGAGGGAGGCATAGGGCCAGTGAACAGGGAAAAATGTTAATGAGTTTTCTAACACTGCCCCCCCACATCAAAAACATCACAATTTACATTTTTATTTGGAATATTCTGATTTTTAATTAAATATTGTGCCCTGCTTTAGATTCTGCTTTCCAGGTTTTGGCAATTGGACCCTAGTATTCTACCGGAGACCCCGTGCCATTTGTGAGATCCTGTTACTGGTTTTTCTCTCACTTCAGTGCCCCTACACCAGCTGGAAAGTGAGTCATTATTTACAGGGCACCTCAGTGAAATCAACAGGAGACTGAAACAAGACTGTGCCACTGATAGGTTCAAGTTCTTTTCAAACCTCATTGCCAGAGCCTGCAGATAATGCAGTTGTAGTAAAAACAATTTGTCAAATGCGATCTGAAACCCTGTAGGGGGTTTTCCAGCAGATGAATTCTGTTAATGCTGTTGCTGAGTTGGTCACAAGATGCCAGCCTGTGTCTCTAAACTGCTTGTTCTTATGTGCTTCAGCTGCAGTCACTAATTAAATCCCCTGAGTTAGCCCCGACACCTACCACCTGAGACTCGTCTCTAGACAAAGGCTTTCTTGTGGCACACAGCTGAGCCAGGTCTGGACCCTTCTGTTTCATGGCAGAATAAATATTTTAGCTCTGAGACTTTTCATCTAAGTAGATTCAGTGGTTGTCTTGGTTTGCTTTAATTCCTCAGTTCAAATCAGTTTACCAAGCTAGCTGTTGTTTGGACTGGCTAATTAAAACCAGCATGTTCAGTGTGTGTGCAGGCAGCCTCCGAGCCAAGTACGGCCCCATACAGAACTTGAATCATAATGTGGCATTTTTATTCATTGGAACAGATGGGCATTGAGAGTTACCCTCAGCCAATCTGACCTCAGTGTTTGCTTTTAAATTGCATGTCCTTGTGAAAATGTGAAAAGTAGGAAGTGTCTAGAAGTCCCAGTCTTTTGGGTGTCCTATAAAAGAAAGATGCCTATTTCTGAAAACAGACCTACTGAGAATTTCATAGGTGGCAAAGTCACTTGAAGATAGGCCTATGGCATATGGTTTATAGCATTTGGCCCTTGAGTCACTTGGAAATTAGCTATTTATAAGGTTACATGCGATGTGGATAACTAGCTAGGGAACTGTTGCCAACACTAACATTCCTTTGAGTGGAGGCCCTCTGTGCAGCCGGTAAAAAACAAATATTGCTTCAGGTAGTTAATGGAAATAGGCTTTGATCTCCATCCATATCACACATTTATTCATTTGTGCAGTATTGTGTGGTGCTGTTTTCAAGGAGAGGCCCATCATAGTCTCCTGAGGAACTCACAGTTTTGTAGATGAAATAGAAACACAAATAACTGTACTTCGATGTGATCAATTGTCTCTCAAATAAGTGGATGGATACTGATGCCCTAGCCAAAATCTGTAGTTCTGAAGAAGGCACAGTTATGGAAGGAGTAGAGATGGAGGGGGATGGTAAATTGACTTTAAGGTGCTCATAGGGCATTTAGGTTCAAGGATCAAGTGGACAGTTTAAATAGGGTTCACAAGACAGAAGAGAGCCTGCTACTTGCAAGAAAATAGTAATTCATCATGTCCCTATTAGAATGCAAGGCATGATACAAATGGGTTTTGATAAGAGACAGGGATAAACAAATTGTGAAGGGTAGAGACCATAAGGTAGGACACTGGGTTAGGGAAAAGTAAATTTTCAAGAGCACCTTTACTAATTCTCTATTAAATTTAGAGTGGGCTCTGATTATGGCAATATGTCTACTATTTGTAAATTTGGGAAATTAACCAGTGAATGAGTTTTTAAGAGACCAGCACTTGGTCATGGATTGGGTATTCGTTTTGGAAGATAATATTCCGTTTTCCAATTTCTTAGAAGGTGATAGCTGGAAGATTGTTTGAACCAAATAGATTTAATCAGTTATTTTCTTGTTATGCTTGTCTTGTTAGATCATGAAAGAGCCAACTTACAGGCTTTCATTTGGTATCTCTAGTTGGAAATGAACAGATTTGTAAAATACCTCATTCTTTAAAAAGTAGGACTGTGGATAGAGTTGGTTGGTAACTTTTGTTTTTACATTTGACTTCTGCAAAACACATTTGAAGTTGGCTAGGGGTGAAATTCTCAAATTAAAAAAAGAATTATAAAATCAGTGCCATGATGAAATTTGAAGATGGAGAGGATATTACAGAACACAAATTAATAGAAAATTACCAGAACTCCAAGGAGTTTGAAGGTTAGATAGAAAAAAAAGACATTTTCCCTTTTAGGCCAATTATGGAATCTGAGCATCTTGATGCATCTGATTACATTGATTGGCTCTTCAGGTTTTCCTTTCTCCTTCTCCAAAGACTTTCAACTGTTTAGTACTAGCTGAATGAACTGCCTACACTTTGATGCTTTATTGAAGGTCCACAATATACCATCTTCAAAAGTAAATGGTGCCGGCGCCATGGCTCAACAGGCTAATCCTCCGCCTTGTGGCACCGGCACACCGGGTTCTAGTCCCGGTTGGGGCACCGGATTCTGTCCCAGTTGCCCCTCTTCCAGGCCAGCCCTCTGCTGTGGCCCAGGAGTGCAGTGGAGGATGGCCCAAGTGTTTGGGCCCTGCACCCCATGGGAGACCAGGAAAAAGCACCTAGCACCTGGCTCCTGCCATCGGATGAGCACTGTGCGCTGGCCGCAGCGCGCGTCCGCGGCAGCCATTGGAGGGTGAACCAACGGCAAAGGAAGACCTTTCTCTCTGTCTCTCTCTCTCACTGTCCACTCTGCCTGTCAAAAAAAAAAAAAAAAAGTAAATGGTAATCTCAGAAGTAACTGCTCATTATGTCTATTGTATTACAATTTTGCTAGGCCCAGAATTTTCCTAGGATGTTGAAAACATTTCAGTGGTCAAAGAGAAAGGGCAATGAGCTCATTTTAATTCTTTTCCATGTCCCCTCTGTTCCTGGTGCAAAGGTGCCAGCCTGTGTTTATAAGAATAAATGGGGGCTGGTGCCATGGCTCACTAGGCTAATCCTCTGCCTGCGGCGCCAGCACTCCAGGTTCTAGTCGCGGTTAGGGCACCAGTTCTGTCCTGGCTGCTTCTCTTTCAGTCCAGCTCTCTGCTGTGGCCCAGGAAGGCAGTGGAGGATGGCCCAAGTACTTGGGCCCTGTACCCGCATGGGAGACCAGGAGGAAGCACCTGGCTCCTGGCTTCGGATCAGCACAGCACGCCGGCCATATTTGGCCATTTAGGGGGTGAACCAATGGAAGGAAGACCTTTCCCTCTCTCTCTCTCTCTCTCTCTCTTTCTTTCTCTTCTCTTCTCTAACTCTGCCTGTCCAAAAAAAAAAAAAAAGAATAAATGGGATGCATCTATTTGGAACAGTAACTGTCTGCTGCTAAAGTTTTCACCAGATATGCAAGAAAAAAGTGTCCTTCCACCTGCTGTCTGTCTCATTGTGGCAGCCAAGACTGAATAGGGGAAAACATGGACAGAGAATTTTTGCAACTCAGGAATAATCATGTAAACAGTGAAAAACCTATGTACTCCAAAGAAGAGCCCAAAATTTCACAACAGAAGTTTAAAAAAACAAAAAAACAAAAAGAGGGACTTACAGCCTGGCTTTATTTAATTCATCTGTCAATCCTTACAGAAACTGAACAGATTATAAGCAAGTTAAATTTGCATTCAGACTGTAGGTGAATGTGTTAGCCTCCTCATACATCACATGCTGGCGCTGCATTCTGTGCAGCTGCTCACCAGGAAGGGCCGTTTTTATGAAAGAATTCTCTGTGGCAGATCAAATACAAGATTTGCATTTACACATAAAAGACCATAACAAGTCAATTTTAAAGAGAGCTCTTTTCATTTTACAAATAAATTGACTCTAAATAAGAATATTTCAGGTAGAAATCTCCAAATGTTTTGTGTTTATTTAACAGTAATAGTTATCAAATGAGTTTCAAATCTTTTCTAATCTTCCTGTTAACATGAAAAGTAGCACAGATATTTTTCTAAATAGAATTCCCGTATTGCTTTTGGATTTTTTTAAAATCACAGTTTAAGATACTATATTATGTGAAATGTCAAATTACAGTTGATGACAAAGAACATCTAATTACTTCAGAGTTAGATTTAATTAGCATTTTAATGAATTTCAACCTGTGTGTTTTTAATATTTATGTGAAAGGCAGAGTTTGAGAGGAAGAGAGAGGAGGAGAGAATGAGGGACAAAGAAAGAGAGAGGGGGGGGAGAGAGGGGGAAGGGGGGCAGAGAGAGAGAGAGAGAGAGAGAGAGAGAAATTTCTTCCATCCACCGTTTCATTCCCAAATGGCAACAATGGCCAAGGCTGGGCCAGGCTGAAGCTACGAGCCTGGAACTCCATCCAGGTCTCCCACATTTGTGGCAAGGACCCAAGCACTCAGGCCATCTTCTGGTTTCCCAAGAGCATTAACAGGGAGCTGGATTGAAACTGGATCAGCTGGGACTTGAACTGGCACTCATATTGGATACTTGGTGCCACAGTGGTGTTTTAACCCCAGTGCCACAACACTGGCCCCCAACTGTATCTTTTAAAAAAAGAAATTTTGTAGTTTCAAGATTGTGAATATTTGTTCTTATAGCTTATTTATTCTACAATGTCCAATTACTATAAAACTGACATAAAATTTTAATCCAATAACATAACTTCTCAGTATCAGTTAATAAAAATTTTAAGAAATTAAAGAATCTTATTTTGCCAATGACAACAGAGTCAAAGCTGCATAGCACACTTTTCAATGTATTTTCCTTCACACCTATGCATTCAGGTATTTTGAGAGGAGAAGCATTGGGATATGTTGCATATCATAGCTCCCTTTGGGATCAACCAGTTGACAATACCTTGAAGGCTCTTGTAAAGACTGATTGAACTTTGATAACCTGATATTTCCCAAACTCTGCTAAAGTATGAATCATTTTACTGAATAACTCCTATTTCTATCCAGTTGAATTGGCACTCTATGTAAACCACTTAGGGAAACATTGAAGTAGAGGATAACATTATTTGATGAATGTAGTCTTACCTATTTTAGATGGCACTATACTTCTATGCAATTGAATCAAGTTAATAAGTTCAAAGAAACTTATCATTCAACTCCATTTTCCATGAATTTTTTGAAGTATCCTCATATGTGATGCTCAAAATCTCATTTCAAGTTTAGACATTTTTGTAATTTTGGTTCTTTTTTTTTTAACTATTAAGCTAAGTTCTAGACATTATTTGGTGAGGTCAGTAACTGGTTTTTAGATACTATAAACATGGAAATTCAGAACCAAAATAAAATCAAAGCAATGTTCACCAGTAATAGTTTTATGTATATAACAAATTCTCAAATATATAAATTTGAGTAAATTTGTATGATCTCATTATGTCAGCTCATGTTTGCTGAGCATTATGTATGTCCACTAGGATGACAGTAACAGATGACAAGATACTGTGTCATTTAACAAGTTGGCCTTGGTCTCTAAAATTATAAGCCAAGCCAAGTCTGAAATGTTGCCATATACCTAGAAAATCAAGCCATTGCATGACTCAATTTATGTCATAATATATTCTGGCACTTCAAAATATTTGAACATATGTATAAATCCTAAACTCCTTATCTGATCAGATTTTTTCATTGTTTCTTTCTTCAGCAGAATATCTAAAATAATACCCTGTTTTCCCCCTCTTAAGTTTATAGGCAACTGAAAAATAAGACATAGGAGACACTCAAGTAGTAATCAAAATAATAACTTTATTTGTGATAAACCTGATTGCAGAATCTGACTTTAACATGAGCAGGCATTTCAAAGAACAGGAAGGAAAAATATCTCTTCAAAAGATACTAGACCTTATGAGCTAATCAGAGAAATGTAAATTAAAATCATAAGATACTATTCTGCCTGCATCAGATTAGCAAAAATTAAAAAGTCTTCAATATAAAGTATTGCAGAGGGTATGGAGCAAGGAGAAGTTTGTGGTTAAGCATGAGATTTGGTTGAATCACTTCGAAATACAATTTGACCTTATCAGTAAATTTGAAACAGTACATACACCTTGACCCAGCAGATTCATTCCTGGGTACATTTTTTAGAGAAATGCATGTATTTATAACAGAAAACATATTACAAGAATGTTCATAGCCACTTGTTTATAATTAGAAAAAAAAAACCTGAAAACAAAATAGTCCTCAAAAAGAAAATGGATAAAATATGGAGGTGGGCATTGTGGCACAGTAGATTAAGCCACCACCTGAGCCACTTCCATCCCACATCAAAGGGACTAGGATATCAAGTACTGCCTTGCTTCTGATCCAGCTTCCAAATGATGTGCATCCTGGGAGGCAGGAGGTGATAGCTCAATACTAGGATCCCTGCCATTCATATGGGAGACCCATGAGTTGTCTATGGCTCCTGGCTTTGGCCTTGCCCAGCCCCTCTGCCTTTTAAATAAATTTAAATATATATGTAGTGGATATATATATATATATATATATATAATGGATATATATATAGTATATACAAAGAATGGAATGTTAGACATCAGTGAAAATGAATGATTTACAGTAATATGTATCAACATAGATAAATATATGAAATGAAAAAGCAAGTTGAAGAAAAATACATACAAAAGAATTCTACTTTTGTAAAGCTTTTCTTTTAAAAAAAAAAAGATTATTTATTTATTTGACAGAGTTACAGGCTGAGAGAGGCAGAGAGAGAGAGGTCTTCTATCCACTGGTTCACTCCCCAAATGGCCACAATGGCCAGAGCTGAGCTGATCCAAAGCCAGGAGCCAGGAGCTTCTTCCAGGTCTCCCACGCGGGTGCAGGAGCCCATGTATGTGGGCCATCTTCTACTGCTTTCCCAGTCTACAACAGAGAGCTGGATTGGAAGAGGAGCAGCTGGGACACAAACGGGTGCCCATATGGGATGCCAGCATTGCAGGCAGAAGCTTAGCACACTATGCCACAGTGCTGGTCCCCCATTTGTACAATTTTAAAACATGACAAAATTAAATAATATATCGCCTACAGAGCTATCCAGGTGTGATTAAATTGTAACTAAACAAGAGAATGATGAAAACCAACTTCAGGGTTGGGGAGGGCAGGAAGAGGTCAGAAGAGGACATAGCTAAGGTGCCCAGTCCTGCTGGCATGCATCCTCATTAGTGACTGGCATGCTACCCTGGTTTCAAACAATATTTAGGTCTGCTTTTGCAGCTTCAAAGCTAAAAAGTGATGTTTTTTAGTGAAGTCCTGGTAGGAAAAAAAAAACAAAAAGATTTGCCTTTGTTGGGGTAGAGAGAGTAGATTCTTGCCTCACAATCCCCATACGATATCCCAAAGTTCTGTTTCTCACTTACCTGGAGTTCTTTCATAGGTGAGTTTGTGGATTCCTGACACACAAAGAAATAGTTTTAATGATAAATAATAATAATCTGGAGCAACCACAAGAAAATAAGATCTGTACCTTTTTCTGTTCAAGTGATGAATGAGGGGCTGGTGCAGTGGTTTACTTGGTTAATCCTCCGCCTGTAGTGCCGGCATCCCATATGGGCACTGGGTTCCAGTCCTGGCTGCTCCTCTTCCAGTCCAGCTCTTTGCTGTGGCCGGGGAAGGCAGTGGAGGATGGCCCAAGTGCTTAGGCTCCTACACTTGCATGGGAGACTAGGAGGAAGCACCTGGCTCCTGGCTTCGGATCAGCATAGCTCCAGCCGTAGCAGCCATTTGGGGGGTGAACCAACAACGGAAGGAAGATCTTTCTTTCTGTCTCTCTCTCTAACTCTGTCAAATAAAAAAAAATTTTAAAAAAAAGTGATGAATGAGTCATCCCTCCTTTGTCATTTGCCAAAACCTCCTGTGGTGGTCACAACTCTAAGACTACCTGCCCCTACCAGGATTCCAGCTCCCAGGACACATGCTCTGAATATATATCTAGTGGCAGGATCTAGGAATATTCAGGGCTGGGGACTCCCTTGGTTAGATTATGGTATATGAACAACGTAATGGGGTAGTGATCACTGCTATTTCTGTGAGCTTTGGAGCTGCCATGTTGTAAGAGGGCCTAGAAACAGAGGCTGGCCTCTAGGACTGAGAGGAACCCTTTGCCAAAAGCCAGAAAGAAAATATGGATTTACAGCTTCAAAGGATTGAATACCTCCACCAATATGAATGAGCTTATGAGAGGACCTCAGACTTCAGATGAGAACCACAGCTCTACTGATAACTTTGTACCCTTGTAAACTGAGCAAATGATCTCGAAAAGCAGTGCCTATGCTCCTGGGACCCATAAAAATCATGTGATAATACATCTACTTATGTGTTGTTTGAAGCTGCTACGTTTGCTGTATGTTGTTACATAGCAATAGAAAATGAATATACTCCCGATTATTGTATCTCACTGCTAAATAGCCTTGGCTACCAGCCTATGTGGGCCCCTTCTTCCTTCCCTTTCCTCAAATTTCCATAGGGTTATCAGTTTCTGGGTCTAGGCTAGAGTTACTATCCTTTTCCTTCATGCCACAGTTGACACCTGCACTCTAAGCAGTCCTCCTCCTCCCCTCCTCCCCAGGAGAAGCCCCCAGCTTGTGCTAGGGAGGCAGTCACTGAAAGACAGGCAAGTTCACTTCCCTCCTTGCCTGCTCCCTCCCTCTCCCCATTCTCCCAGCCCAACTGTGATATGTCTCATGCCTACAGAGATAATGAAAATACAATATTTTTCTTTGAGGACTCCACTATTTAATGGTAGAGAAATAACTACATGGTAATCACTCTCCTCATGCACATCTAAAAAGTAGGAAGCAGAGGGTAATTATGCTGGAACCTCGCCCTTACCTGTTGTGTACACCCAGTCTTTCCATTTTCTCACATTCATTAGCATCCACATATAAATAAAATCTATGGTTTCAGTAGAGGTTGATTATCTGTTTAAATCACTCAGTGGCCATTCAGAAATGATAAGGATCTGGTAAACTGGTTTGTGAATCATCACTTAGAAGGAAATCGGGAAAGGGATGAAGCTGATTTGGTTTTCATATCTGCATTTCCTTGGAAGTTTGAGCAGATTACTGACAATTTCCTTTGTGCTTTATTTTCCAAGTGTGGTATTTGTTTGTCCTAATTGTTAAATATGATTTCAGAAACACTATTTTGAAACACTAAAAGTGGCAAGAGTACAAAAGAACCATTTGTCTCTAATGTCTGCTGCTATTCTTGGGGCTAATGTTTCCACAGTTGTATAAGAGGAATTCACACTTGCACCATGGCTCATGTCTAGAAATGGCCATGTTAAGCAGGATGTTGAAACTCTGCTTTTATAACAATTGGTTTCTCTAGGTAGTTACAGCACACCTGGGCAACTCTTTAAATTTTTTTTATTTATATAAGGTGAAAAATTTCATGTTTCTCATATATTACAGATGTAAGAGCATAATGATACTTTCTTACCCTGCCCTTCCTCACACCCATGCTCTGAAACTCTTCCACCTCCCTATTGTTTAACTTTTACAATGACATACTTTGTTTGTTTTACAATCACAAGCTTAACCCTCCACTAAATAAAGAATTTAGCTAGTAGTAAATAGAAAAACCACTGTTTCTCAAGAGTAAATCAAAATGTCAACTTCATTCATATGCATTATAATTTTCTGTACCTGTTATTAGTTACCACAAATCAGGGCAAACATGATATTTGTCTTTTTTGGACTGGTTGATTTCAGTAAGCATAATGGTCTCTGGTTGCATCCATTTTGTTGCAAAAGATAAGATTTCATTAATTCTTTTTTATGGCTGAGTAGTATTCCATAGTGTGTATATACCAAGTTTTCTTTATCTAGACATTAGTTGATTGACATCTGTGTTGATTCCATATCTTAGCTATTGTGGATTGAGCTGCTATAAACATGAGCATGCAGGTAACTCTTTCATATACTGATTTCTTTTCATTTGGGTAAATTCCTAGGAGTGGGATGGCCAGGCCATATGGTAGCTCTGTTTTCAGATCTGAGGAATCTCCATTCTGACTTCCATAGTGGTTGTACTAATTTACATTCCAACCAACAAAGTATTATGGTACCTTTTTCCTTACATCCTCACCAGAATTTATCATTTTTTGATTTTCGGATGATAGTCATTCTAACTGGGTTGAGGTGAAACCTCATTGTATTTTTTTTAAGATTTATTTATTTATTTATTTGAAAGAGTTTACACAGAGAGAGAGACAGACAGAGCGGGATCTTCCACTGCCCAAATGACTGCAATGTCCAGAGCTTGGCTGATCCAAAACTAGGAGCCTGGAGCTTCTTCCCATCTCCTACATTGGTGCCAGGGGCCCAAGGACTTGGGCCATGTTCTGCTACTTTCCCAAGCACATTGGCAGGGAGCTGGATCAGAAGTAGAGTAGCCAGGTCTCAGTTGGCACCCATGTGAGATATGGGCATTGCGGGCAATGGCTTTATCCACTCTGCCACAACACTGTCCCTGACTCGTTGTGGTTTTTATTTGCATTTTCCATTTTCCTGACGGCTAGTGATCCTGACCATTTTTTCAAGTGTCTGCTGGCCGTCTGAATTCCGTCCTTTGAAAAATGTTCAAATACTTTGCCCGTTTCTTAACCAGATTGTTTTGTTGTTCATGAGTTGTTTGGTTTTTTTTTTGTTTTGTTTTGTTTTTTTGTTCAGGCAGAGTGGACAGTGAGAGACAGAGAGAAAGGTCTTCCTTGCTGTTGGTTCACCCTCCAATGGCTGCCACGGCTGGGCGCTGTGGCCGGTGCACCGCGCTGATCCAAAGCCAGGAGCCAGGTACTTCTCCTGGTCTCCCATGGGGTGCAGGGCCCAAGCGCTTGGGCCATCCTCCACTGCACTCCCTGGCCTCAGCAGAGAGGTGGCCTGGAAGAGGGGCAACTGGGACAGAATCCAGCACCCCGAACGGGACTAGAACCCGGTGTGCCGGTGCCACAAGGCGGAGGATTAGCCTAGTGAGCTGCAGTGCTGGCTGTTTCTTGAACTCTTTATAGATTCTAGATATTAACCCTTTATCAGTTGCATAGTTTGCAAATATTTTCTCCCAGTCTGTTGGTTGCCTCTTCACTTTGGAGTGTCTCCTTTGCAGAGCAGAAGCTTCTTAGCTTGATGTAATCCCATTTGTCTATTTTAGCTTTGATTATCTGCGCTTCTGGGTTCTTTTCCAAGAAATCTTTGCATATGCCAATGTCTAAGAGTTTTCCCGATGTTTTTCTTTAGTGATTTGATGGTATCAGGTAATAGATTTAGATCCTTGATCCAGTTAAGGCTGATTTTTGGAGTCAGTGTAAGGTAGGGGTCTTGTTTCATACTTTTGTCTGCATAGATCCAATTTTCCCAGTTCCATTTGTTGGAGAGGTCTTTTCTTTAGGGATTGATTTTAGCTTGTTTGTCAAAGATTAGTTGATTGTAGATGCATGAATTAACTTCTATACCTGGGCAATTTTAGCCAGAGACAAAATTAAGTAAATATGATGAAAATAAGTTGTAGTCTGCCATGCACCCCTGAATGCATCTGATCTCAGAAAATAATTTGTAGCCATCAATAGGAATTTGTTTATAGTGTTTAGATTTGCAAGTAAACATAGGGTCCTGTCAAAATCCCTGGGTTATAGCTAAGCAAAACCAAAGAACTAAGCAAACTCAAACATTTATTGTGCTTTTTAATTCTCAGACCTGTATGTCCAATTGCTTATAGGTGACATTTTTTTAAAAGTTTTAAAATATACATATATCTTGGCCGGCACCGTGGCTCAACAGGCTAATCCTCCGCCTTGCGGCGCCGGCACACCGGGTTCTAGTCCCGGTCAGGGCACCGGATTCTGTCCCGGTTGCCCCTCTTCCAGGCCAGCCCTCTGCTGTGGCCCGGAGTGCAGTGGAGGATGGCCCAAGTGCTTGGGCCCTGCACCCCATGGGAGACCTGGAAAAAGCACCTAGTACCTGGCTCCTGCCATCGGATGAGCGCGGTGCGCCGGCCGCAGCGCGCCAGCCGCGGCAGCCATTGGAGGGTGAACCAACGGCAAAAGGAAGACCTTTCTCTCTGTCTCTCTCTCTCACTGTCCACTCTGCCTGTCAAAAAAAAATATATATATACATATATCTTATATAAACAACTATAGAAGAGATCTTAATTTTGGCATTTGGCTCAAGGACTGATTTTTACTACTGTGCTTTACTGATGTTCAGAAATGAACTGCTTAATGCCTTTGTGGGGTGAACATTCATCCAAACATGAAGAGTCTGCCCCCAAAGTCATTCCATTACTTAGGAATTAGCTTTCTGGACTCTGCTACATAAGATTTCACAGAAAGGTCCTCTTATGGTGGCCTTTTTGTGTCATTTCACAATGATCACTTTGCCTTCCAAGCTTTAATTTTAGACACTCTACTACTGGTTGCAGCCCTCTACCGTCTCCTCCTCCATTTGATTTAGATTGGCTAACTGTGGCCAGGCTCTACTTGCAGAGACTAGAAATGGAGGGAAGTGAGAGGCAGCCTCTACACAAGAGGTCCGGTTCACATTAAGTGTGGCCATACAGATATTAAATGTATACAGCCACAGAAAGCATGAGACAATGGAAGGAAATTGATTCACAGCTAGAGTACTTAGCATCTAATTTACAAGATTAGTACTCCTGCCAGATTTGGTTTCCTAGAGGAACAAATGTGTATGTCTGACTTTTGCTTCTTGGCAGGAATTATTTAAGGTCTCAGGAGAGCCAAAGTAATTTGAAATGCAGAGACTTTTTTTTAAGATTTATTTATTTGAAAGAGTTACACAGAGAGAGGAGGGGGAGGGAGAGGCTTCCATCCACTGGTTCACTCCCCAGTTGGCTGCAATGGCTGGAGCTGCGGCAATCTGAAGCCAGAAGCTTCTTCTGGATCTCCCACATAGGTGCAGGGACCCAAGGAATTGGGCCATCTTTTACTGCTTTCCCAGGCCATAGCAGAGAGCCAGATCAGAAGTGGACCACCTGGGACTCGAACCAGCACCCATATGGGATGTTGGCACTGTAGGGTGACGGTTTTACCCGCTACACCACAGCACCTGCCCCCATATGCATGTTTATATGCAGTATCTAGTATAACCGTGTCACAGTCTGAGAACTGTATCATAAGGTGAGTTTTGTCATTGTGAGAACATCAGAGTGTGTACTTAGACAAATTAAAATGGCTACGATGTCACTAAGTGATACAATCCTATGGGACCCTTGTAATATACATGATCTGTCCTTGGCTGAAGTATCATTATGTAGTACCTCACTGTAAATAGTTATTAGATACATGTGAGGTCTATAAAAGCGCATGGGAAATGTGTATTATGACAAATACATATTGTCAATATTTTTGCACCAAAATAAACCCATCTTCTAATTCCATTTTTCCAGAAACTTTGTTTGAAATGAAGTTCGTGGAAAATGGAGTTTAAAATAAGTATTTTGACACAGAAAAATTGAAATTCATACAATTTTTTCAAATAGGAATTCAACATGAAATTTTGTATGTAAAAAACAGTTGCCCAGTGCCATGGCTCAATAGGCTAATCCTCTGCCTAGCGGCGCTGGCACACCAGGTTCTAGTCCCGGTCGGGGCACCAGATTCTGTCCTGGTTGCTCCTCTTCCAGTCCAGCTCTCTGCTGTGGCCCGGGAGTGCAGTGGAGGATGGCCCAAGTGCTTGGGCCCTGCACCCGCATGGGAGACCAGAAGAAGCACCTGGCTCCTGGCTTTGGATCAGCGCAGTGCACAGGCCGCAGCGGCCATTGGGGAATGAACCAACAGAAAAAGGAAGACCTTTCTCTCTGTCTCTCTCTCTCACTGTCCACTCTGTCAAAAAACAAAACAAAACTCATTAAGTATATAATTCAGACTAAGTAATTTATGCCTTTAAATTATACAGTTTAGTGGTTTGTACTATATTCACATAGTTGAGACTATCAGCACTAGTTTTGAATAATTTTCATCACCCCTAAAAGAAAGCATTGATGTTGTTCATTCTTTTAAATTTCTGTTTCTCAGAAACAATCTCAACTGACCTGTCTTCAAGTTTACTTATTGTTTCTTATGCTTCCTTATATCTGCGTATTGAACATTTCCGCTGAGTTTTCCATTGCTGTGCAAGCGGATAACAGAGTTTTTATTTGGTAACTTGGTAATGTTTTAATCATTTCTATCTTTTTATTGATAGTTGATATTTGGTAAGATAACATTCTCAAACTTTTATTTTATGGACAAAGCTTTCTTTAGTTCTTTTTTAAATGTTTATTCATTTTGAAGGCAGAGAAACTGATCCATCTTCCATTCACTGGATCACTCCTCAAGTGCTCACAACAGCTTGGAACTCTCTCCAGGTCTCCTGTGTGGGTGGCAGGGATTTGAGTACTTGAGCCATTATCAAAAAGTTGATTCTTAAGTGGAGGAGGCAGGACTTGAAGCAGGCACTCCAGTATGGGATGCAGGTGTCCCAAGTGGCAAGTTAACCCGCAGCAAAACAGTGCCTGCCTCTCTTTAGTACTTTAAACATGCTTATACTAGTGAATTTAATAATTGTTTTTCTAGAAAATTCAGCATCTGAACTTCCTTAGGGACAGTTATAATTATCTATTTCTTCCCAAGTGTGGGTCATGATTTCCTGTTTCTTTGTATGTCTTGTAATAATTTTATTTCTTTCCTGCATAGACCCCCAAGGTCAGCTGGAGGTGATAGTTTTTTCTAGTTTTTCCTGAGCATGCAGACAGCCCTACACATGTGTATGGCTCTGTAAATCTACAGGAACATGGTGGAGTTTTTCTTTTTTTCTTTTCTTTTTTTTGACAAGCAGAGTTAGACAGTGAGAGAGACAGAGAGAAAGGTCTTCCTTTTTGCTGTTGGTTCACCCCCCCAAATGGCTGCTACAGCCAGTGTGCTGCGCCGAGCCGAAGCCAGGAGCCAGGTGCTTCTCCTGGTCTCCTATGCGGGTGCAGGGCCCAAGCACTTGGGCCATCCTCCACTGCACTCCCAGGCCACAGCAGAGAGCTGGACTGGAAAAGGAGCAACCAGGACAGAATCCGGAGCCCTGACCGGGAGTAGAACCCGGGGTGCCTGCGCCACAGGCAGAGGATTAGCCAAGTGAGCCACAACGTTGGCCCCATGGTGGAGTTTTCCAAAGTCCAGTATGGACATCTTTTCAAAAAAATTTAAGTTATTTTTAGCTCATCTCTTGTTTGACTTAACAGCTGCAGTGTTAATTGCCACTGAAGGTTTGAAATGGGAGCTGGGAATAAGGCTTTCCACCGAGGTATCTCTGGATCAGATCCAAAACGCAGCCCTGCAAATGGGACTTTCCTGGGAACTGTCAGACTGATCAGATGGTGACAATTTTCTGGGAATATGTGTGTGTGTTTTTTAAAGTATTCTGAACCTGCTCTGCACTTTCTAGTGTCCAATAAACTGTGATTATAAGGCTGTTTGCAAGGCTATCACAGAGCTGGCAAGAAGAAATGAAATAAGGCGACTTAAAACACAACTAAGTTTGCTTTTCTTACCAAGACTCACCTTTATTTTCCTTGAGTAAGCACTCCTTGGATAGTTGAAAACTTTAATTTCCATAATTCTGAAAAAGTTGATGTTAGCAATTTTTGCCAGTGTTCCCTTTGCTTTTTGGAGGGGCAGGTTTTTGAAGGTCATACTCAGCCATTCTAGAACACCTCCCATGTACAGGTGCTATGATTTAAATGCGTCCTTTCCAAAATTCAGTTGTTGTCAGCGTGATACTATTAACAGGTGGGGGCTTCTCTCTTGTGAATGAAATCAAAGCCCTTATAAAAGAGGCTTCGTGCATTAGTTGATTAGCTTGCGTTTCTGCCTTCTAGAATGTGAGGATGAAGCAAGAATGTCCTTACCAAATATTAGTGTTTTGATCTTGAACTTCCTAACTTCCAAAACCAGGAGAAAATAATTTTCTGTTCTTTGTGAATTACCCAGTTTGTGGTATTCAGTTATGGCAGCACAAGTGGACTAAGACAACAGGGTACTTAAAGTATGACAAGTCTAAATAAAAATTCCTTGAGATTAAATGTTGGGTTCACTGGGAAACTGGTAGTTCTAGGTGTTCTTCTGTAGTAATATTTTAAAGATCTAAAACAAATAAAGCAAAATGTTAAAAGTTGTTAAAGCCAGGTAATAGGTTTGTGGATATTTGTTATATTTTACATTTTATTTTTAGGGAAATGCTCAATAATAAGCATAAATAAGATCTCTTTTAAAGAAATATAATTGAGACTGGTCTGTGCATAGCCCCGAGCGAGTCCATAGTAGGAACCAAGAAAGGAGGACTCCCCAGGACCTGGGAATTCCACTGAATACAGTTGACATTCACACATTAATAGGTGGTTGCTAACCGCTGCCTCCAAGGAGCAAGGGAAAGAGTCCATACCACTTTGAAGAAGGTTCTCACTGTTTGGTGAAGGGGTAGACAGGTAAGCAGGTGTGCATGGCATACTTTTTTTTTTTTAAGTATATTTATTTATTGGAAAGGCAGAGTTACAGAGAGGCAGAGGAAGAGAGAGAGGTCTTCCATCCACTGGTTTACTCCCCAGATGGCCTCAATGGCTGGAGCTGTGCCAATCAGGAGCCAGGAGCCTCCTCTGGGTCACCCATGTGGGTGCAAGGGCCCAAGCATTTGGGCCACCTTCTGCTTTCCCAGGCCATAGTAGAGAGCTGGATCGGAAGTGAGGCAGCCGGGACTCCAACTGGCGCCCATACGGGATGCTGGAACTGTGGGTGGTGGCTTTACCTCTATGCCACAATGCCAGCCTGGTATATTTTCAAGACACAGACAGGTTAATAGTTGCTAGAGTATCTTTCACAAAAGGAATGCCCCTATTCCACAGTTGGTGGGAAGAATAGGTAACATCTGAGCCAAGCTTTATAAAGGATGTACTGAAGCTGGCAAGGAAGTGATGATGTTTCATGCAGGGGAATCTATTTTCCAAATCAGTTTATAATGACTGGAACTCAGGGAACAAGGTGGCAAATAGTGAGGAAGGCGCTTGAGAGCCACATGAGCCGTGCTGCATATTGGGTGTAAACCCTAGAGACTTTTTCTTTGGAGACTTTGAGATTGAGAAATGACAAGGACAGAAGGGCAAAACGTACAGTGGTTACGATCCTGGGCTCCAGAGCTAAAGGTTGGAATGTGGTCTTCGATTCTGGTTCTGGAACTTATTTCCTTTGTGACTATGGACAAGTTACTTCAGCTGTCTATGCTTTGGTTTCCTCATTTTGTGAAACAGATATTATTACCTCACAGCTGTTCTTAGCTTTAAAGCTTTCATATTAAGCACTTAGAACTCTGTTCAAGTATGCAATAAATTCTTAGCAATTATTAGAAATTAAAGCAACTATTATGTAAAGATTGGGTAATGTTTTAGGAAGATGAATTTAGCAACATGGTAGAGACTTTAGCAGCTGTGAGAGGGTGAGGGGATCACAGCTTACCCCTCACTGCAGTCAAGGTGTAGGCATCACCTGGGAACTCATTAGAAATGTGCATTTTCCGGGACTGACTCTGTAGTTCAACAAGCTCTCTAGGGAAATCTTATGTGTACTCAAGCTTGAAAAGCACTGGCCTGGCTGAGAAGAAATAAGAAACTGAATAAGACATAACATGGAGGGCTCGCCAGGGCCCAGGTACTGAACATTAACTGGTTTAAGCAGCAATCAGATATTTTTTTAAAGATTTATTTTATTTATTTGAAAGAATTACAAAGAAAGAGACAGAGCGAGAGGTCTTCCATCTGCTGGTTCACTCCCCAATTGGCCACAACAGCCGGAGCTGTGCTGATCCAAAGCCAGAAACCAGGAGCTTCTTCCAAGTCTCCCATACGGGTGTAGGAGCCCAAGGACTTGGGCCATCTTGTACTGCTTTCCCAGGACATAGCAGAGAGCTGGATTGGAAGAGGAGCAGCCTGGATTAGAACCGGCGTCCATGCGGGATGCCGGCGCATCAGGCCACAGCTGTAACCCGCTGTGCCACAGTTCAGGCACCACCAATTAGATATTATCCCCATTTTACAGATGAAGAAACCAAGGCTAAAATGCTTGCTCAGCTGCAAAACTGGCAAGTAGTAACACTGGGAATCAGATACAAAGCCTTTACATTTAATCACTGGAATAAGAGGGATTTCAGAGGTTCTAAAGTGATAGAAATAGCAAGAGTTCTTGAGTGATTAGCTACAAGCATAGAGAGGTGTCAATTTGACGTCCACATCTCTGGATTCAGATTAATGTTGATGTCATTCTCTGATTCAGGCTGCATGAATGAACAAACAAGTTTAAAGCAAAGCATTCTTTTGACATGTTGAGCTTGAAATCCCTACAGGAAGATGGAATGCAGAGGCCCCATTGGTTGGACACTAAGGCTGGAAATATAGATTTGCATGTGCACAGGTGGGTGTGGCTGAAGAGGTGGCCTTGAGTGAGACTGTTCTGGGCAAATACAGGTAGTAGGAGATAAGAAAGGAGACCAAAGAAAAACCTTGGGGGAACAAGTGGTGGGAGAAGCTTCTACAAAGGAGACTGGAAAAAGACTTTGAGCAGAGAAAAAGGAGAAAAGGAAAATGAGGAAAGGTTCAGAATCCAAGAAAACAAGTCAGCTCAGAGAGAGGCTGTGCCAACCTCAATTCCTGCTGAGAATCTTGGCCATGCTGAAAGATAGAATCTTTTTTTTTTTGGTTCCTAAATCTTTTGGGGGGGGTGGCAGGAGGGGACAGGCAGAGTGGACAGTGAGACAGAGAGACAGTGAGAGAGAGAAAGGTCTTCCTTTTTGCTGTTGGTTCACCCTCAATGGCTGCTGCGGCTGGCACACTGCAGCCAGCGCACCGAGCTGATCTGAAGCCAGGAGCCAGGTGCTTCTCCTAGTCTCCCATGCGGGTGCAGGGCCCAAGCACTTGGGCCATCCTCCACTGCACTCCCGAGCCACAGCAGAGAGCTGGCCTGGAAGAGGAGCAACCGGGACAGAATCCGGTGCCCCGACCGGGACTAGAACCCGGTGTGCCGGCGCTGCAGGCGGAGGATTAACCTATTGAGCCACGGCGCTGGCCGAAAGATAGAATCTTATTATCACGTCTTTTGCTACCCCTCCCACGTGAGAAAACAGGATACATGACACCAAAGACAAAAAGGCTTTCCCAGATGGCAGAATGTTAGGAAGAGGGTACCCTGGGCCTGAGGCAGTCATTAATAAAAAGCTTATCGTGATGCTGACAGAATGCCGGTCTGCATGCCCTAGGAAATTTAATTAGTAAGATAGTCTGTAACATGCATCTTGGTGTAATAGTAGTAATCTTGATGAACTGTGGTCAGTGTGGATTCAGGGAGGTTGTCTATAGAAGTCTCATTTATCATAGCTAATAGACTTGTGGTTTGATACTGCACTCCCAGTGCCTTTGTGCATTTATAGTGGTCATAATGCTTACTGTTTTCTCACCTCAAGTCTAGTGTCAGAGCCAGCAGCAGTTAAGCAAATAAAAAAAGTAACTGTACAACCTGATGGCAGCTCATACAGGAAAGGACAGATGTGGATTTGAAATCTCACACATAATGAAACAGCCTTTATTGAGTGCTCATTGCAGCCAGGTTTTACATAGCTTGTTTCATTTTATCTTCTTTTTTAACTTTTATTTAGTAAATATAAATTTCCAAAGTACAGTTTATGGATTACAATGCCCCCCCCATAACTTCCCACCCACTTGCACCCTTCCCATCTCCCACTCCCTCTCCCATTCCATTCACATCAAAATTCATTTTCAATTCTCTTTATATACAGAAGATCGATTTAGTATATATTAGGCAAAGGTTTCATCAGTTTGCACCCACACAGAACATAAAGTGTAAAATACTGTTTCAGTACTAGTTATAGCATTACTTCACATTGGACAACACATTAAGTACAAAGATCCCACATGAGGAGTAAGTACACACTGACTCCTGTTGTTGACTTAACAATTTGACACTCTTGTTTATGGCGTCAGTAATCTCCCTAGGCTCTAGTCATCAGTTGCCAAGGCTATGGAAGCCTTTTGGGTTCGCCGACTTCCATCTTATTCAGACAAGGTCACAGTCAAAGTGGAAGTTCTCTCCTCCCTTCAGAGAAAGGTACCTCCTTCTTTGATGGCCCCCATTCTTTCTACTTGGATCTCACTCGCAGAGATCTTTCATTTAGGTCCTCTTTTTTTTATTTTTTTTGCCAGAGTGTCTTGGCTTTCCATACCTGAAATACTCTCATGGGCTCTTCAGCCAGATCCGACTGCCTTAAGGGCTGATTCTGAGGCCACAGTGCTGTTTAGGGCATCTGCCATTCTATGAGTCTGCTGTGTATCCCACTTCCCATGTTGGATCATTCTCTCCCTTTTTGACTCTATCAATTAGCATTAGCAGACACTAGTCTTGTTTGTGTGATCCCTTTGACTCTTAGACTTATCAGTGTGATCAACTGTGAACTGAAATTGATCACTTGGACTAGTGAGATGGCATTGGTAATGCCCTCTGAGGCAGTTATGGGAAAGAGCCAGATTTTGTGAAGAAATGAGGAGGCTGTTTCTCAAGGCTACTGACCTGCCAAAGTAACACAAATAGTAGGCTAAGATTTGAAAACCCGCTCATCTCACATCAAAGATTGTGTTATTTCCATTATCAGCACCAACACAGAATCACTGTTAAATTAGCCTGAATATACTTTGAGGATATGATAAAATTCAAATAAATGAGCTAAGTGAAACTCCTTTTAAATTTTGAGGAAAAAAACTATATAAAACCTTAAAAAGTCTTCAAAATAATGTTTAAAAATAGATGCTATTCTCATTAACAGCCTCCCAAAAGACAATATATTATCATTTTTATCACTATCCCTGGGAGCTTATTTTCATATTTACCACTTTATGGGAAATATCCTCTCCTCTACTATCACCCTTAATACACACCCCCTCCTCATTGAATTTCTCCCTTCCATGCTTTTTTACTGGAATATAGAGCAGTGCTGGCAGGAGGAACCATAGGAGAGTGAGCCTTTAACCCCTGTGTGCCTCAGCATCTCATAAAGTGAAGTGACTTGGTTATATTCCCGATATCTGGACAACTCCCACCCTGTGGCCTCCCTGAGGTTCTGGGTAACTATAGAGAAATGATGGAGCCTGAGCTGTCCCATTGAATCTGGGGAAACCTTGACCTCATGCCTTCCAGTACCGTGGGAGCAGACTCTTTCATGCCTGTTGAACAAAACAGTACAGGCTCTGCCTTACTTTCCATTTTATAATAGCTTTTCCTATCCCAGCCTAGTGAGCAACTGCTATGGTGTGAATGTTCCATTCAAATTTTGTGTGTTGAAACTTAATAATGAATATGTTAATAAGGGGTAGGGCTTTTAGGAGGTAAGAATGGAATTATTGGCTTTATAAAAGGGGTCAAGGGGCTGACATTGTGGCATACCAGGTAAAGCCACTGCCTGTGATGTCAGAATCCAATATGGATTCATGTCCTCACTGCTCCACTTCCAATCCAGATCCCTGCTAATGGCCTGGGAAAAGCAGTAGCAGAAGGCCCAAGTGTTAAGGCTCCTGCCACCCACATGAGAGACCCAGATGGAGCTCTTGGCTTCAACCCTGACCCAACCCTGGCCATTGCAGTCATCTGGGGAGTGAACCAGCAGATGGAAGATCTCTCCCTCTCTGTCTCTTCTTTCTCTGGAACTCTTTCAAGTAAAATAAAATAAATCTTTTTTAAAAAAGTGGTTAAGTGAGTATCCTAGTGCCTTTTGCCCTCTTATCTCGTCTTCCATGTGAGGATGTCACAAGAAAACACTTTATAGAACTGTGAGAAATGTATTTCTGTTCTTTATGAATTACATTGTCTCAAGTACTTTGTTACATCAGCACAAAGGGACTAGAACAGCAACCTCCTCCTTTGTTGTATTCACATCTACTATCAAGTATAAATTTGGTTATTTTTGTCAATTAGAGGACTGCCCATTATAGTCAGACTTCTAAAACCCAGTTTCCCAATATTTTTGTTTCCAGATATGTTTTTTCTCAAATCCACAAATCCACACATGCCCTCCCCCATTTACAGCATTCATACATTAACATCCTAGGTTGAGATGAAATAAGATCGCTAATGTACCTAATATATTCTAATCACAACACAATTTATAGTAACAATATCCCTTGAGTGAAAAAGGTTTCCAGAATTCTTTCTCTGGTAAATTCCTTTGGTGTAATCCACCAGACTTTAGACCAGGGAGGGGATGTCAGAGAACACTTTTTTTTTTTTTTTTTTTTTTGACAGAGTAGACAGAGGGAGAGAGACAGAGAGAAAGGTCTTCCTTTACCATTGGTTCACCTTCTAATGGCCACTGTGGCCGGCACGCTGCTGCCAGCGCACCGTGCTGATCCGAAGCCAGGAGCCAGGTGCTTCTCCTGGTCTCCCATGCGGGTGCAGGGCCCAAGCACTTGGGCCATTCTCCACTGCACTCCCTGGCCACAGCAGAGAGCTAGCCTGGAAGAGGGGCAACCAGGACAGAATCCAGCACCCCGACCAGGACTAGAACCCGGTGTGCCGGCGCCGCAGGCGGAGGATTAGCCTATTGAGCCACGGCGCTGGCCAGAGAACATTTTTAAGCAAGAGAATGGAGGGAGAAAGAAATTTTAGACAATTAAGCTTAATCCCCAAAACTGCTACCCTCCCTCTCTCCCAAAGGGGGACCCAGAATGGTTCACCACCATCCACTTTATCACCTTCTGAATGCTGCAGATGATGAGCAAGTTCCCTTCCAGCAGAAATTCAGAGGTCAGGAGACTGTGTTTTTGAAAAGCACCAAAGATTGGAATAATCATATGTCCTTTGCCTGTTTGATACGACAAGAAATAAGATGCAATTAAGGCAGAAAGTTCAAGAAGATACCACAGGTACAAGCTAGCAGTAGAGGGTACAGTGGCCTTGTAGAGTCCAGGAACCTGGAAAGAAAAGCGTACGGAACAAACTGTCACTGGGCAGCGAGCATGTGTTTTGATACCTATTGCTGAAGCCAGTAAAGGCTAGATCACTTGTCTGAGGGCATTCAGCTAACCTTACAACTTTTCTTTGTTGCTGATGTAGAAATACTTGCTGAAAGAAGAAATAAAAAGTAGATACAAGATTAAAATAGCATGAATAGGAAAGGAAATATGAGGGGACTTCAAAAAGTTCATGGAAAATCCACATTATTTTCTAATTCTGTTTTTTTTTCACAGTTTTGGGAACCCTTTAGTACAAAGCTAAAACTTACCCCATGTCAGAAATATTGGTTTATTTTCCAACTAAGTAAAATCAAGTCTTACATGATTGTAAATTATGGCTCTTGCTGCAATACCAGAGTTCAAGTGACTTTACAGGTTGTTTCCATTTTCCCAGGTCCTGAACATTCCTCACAGATGATTTTTTTCTATCTTCAGGACATACTTGAGGTTTGAACAGGTTATTTCTTCTTGTAGCGCTTTTCAGTTCATGGCCAAGCATACTCAAGAAGGTTCATGGTCAGTTCAGCCAGCTGATTTCAACATTTGTTGTCATCTCCACTTAATGAGCTGTGCATGTAATGTTCTCTTTTATTTTCATTACCAGAAACTACAGACATAAAAGGGTAATAGGATACCAGCAAGTCCAAATGAAGCTATAATTCAGATTTTCTAAGACAGAAAAGATCAGAATCTACTGTGACCTTCTCTATCCTGAACTATGCCTTTGGAGGCAGCATTACTAATCACAGTTGGTACAGGGGAAGAGATCTTCCATGATTGTCATCTTATGAACTACCTACTGATTAGACACATACATGTAGTTCACCACTGCAGAAACAATTATTCTAAGTGTATATGAATTGTAATATAGGGGGAAACCAAAACCAAAAGATCTGGGGGAGGTACAGAAGATTGTGCTGTATAAAAGTTAATAGCATATGCTTTGGAGCCAGAGTGGCTGGGTTCATATTCCACCTTTGACCATGGACAAATTACTTATGCTGTTTGTCCTTTAGTTCCTCCAAGTATAAGATGGGGAGAATGAGACAATTAGTAATAGGATTAGTGTGAGCAATATGTGAATGTTTATGTGTAAATCACTTAGACTGATGCTTGCTACAGTGTAGGTGCTCAACATATGTGAGCTATTACTAAATGTTAAATTTTATATTTATACGGGTAGAGTTTCACTCTTAAGCCAGGTTACATGCCATTCAAGATGTTGCAGAGTTGTGGAGGAGTTTTTTTTTAAACTGTATATGTACCTTCATGCCTACCTGATATATTCTCTCCCTTTTTAATGTTGCTGTCGGCTCCTTTGCTGTCAACCCAAGTCTCCTTGCTAGTTTTATCAACCTATGATATGAGTCAAAGCATTCAACCTGCATTTAACATTTCAAATTCAAGGATGTATCAATAGCAGAGATCTGTGATTTAAGGGATTCCTGTGAAGGTTAAAAAGATACATTACAAGTCTGTTTTTCCTGCCAAAAATATGAGGTTTCCATATAATTCTAAGAAACTTATTACTAAATGAAAATTATTTAGGAAGCACCTCATTTTTAATCCTAAGAGGTCGAAGTCAAAATATTTTTAAAAAATCTTTAATATTCTGAACTGTGCTTTGCTAGCCCTTCTTTTTGTCAGATGCTATGATAACCATGAGCATGGTTTTTAAGCAATGTCTACAAACTCTGATATTATACTTCTCAAGAGGTGGCCCTTAATCCTCTCCCCTTAAGCATGGACTAGACTTAGCAATTCCCTTGTAATTGAATGATATGGTAGGTATGATGGAATGGTACTTTTGATATTAGGTTATAAAAAGACTGTGACTTCTGTCTTAGGGTCAGGGTCAGGTATAAAGATATCCTGCTATCTTTATCTCTGGGGGAACTCACTTGCCAAGTGATGAGGATACTGGAGTAGTCACTGGAAAAAATCCATATGGTAAGGAACTGATGCCCTTCAAAAGCCATGTGAATGGGCTTGGAAGAACACCCTTCACTAGTTAAGCTGTGAGGTGACTGACAGGTTGACTCCAGCCTCCTGAGAGACCCTCAAGGCACAAACACTGAAACTAAACTGCTCAGGATTCTTGACTCTCATAAACTATGTGATATGATTTAACTGCAATTAAAATGACTGAATCTAACATGTACATTTCTTCAACAAGATTAAGTCACATTGCTTCATATAGCAGAGGGCTAGTCATAGGTTCCATAGAACAGTAGGTGTACTTAAGAGGTTTTTTACTGTTTTCCTTTCCTTTTAAAACAAAACTGACTACGTTCTGATTTCTTTCTCATTCTTTTTTGTCAACACATTATTTTGGTCTATAATATAGTCTACTCTCCCCTCTCCAGTGATTATTGTGGAAATCATGCAAAAATGCTTCCATTTTCTTCAGTGCTTCTGCCTCTCACCAATTAAGGATGAAATCACTCTGAAGATTTTCCTTATGGAGAAATGATCAAGGTTCTTGGTGCTCTGCCCAGTTAGAAAGTAGGAGGCAGAGAAATTGAACAGGAAAACAGTAATGAGGAAGCACATGCTTTTTCTTCTGAAACTATTCTAGTCCTGGAACTTCCAAGGTTCACTTCTTTTAAAATTTTATGAAATTGCTGCCTCCTTTATTTTAGTAATAAACACTGTCATTTGGCAAATTCAGGTAGAACACATCGAATGAAACTGCTTCCCATCTGCTGATCTAACTGGAGCCTAAATCAAACAAACTTATTCAATATAAATACTACAGTCGTAGGAGGATATTGTGGCTCAATGGGTTGAGCTACCATTTGGGCCACCAGCATTCTCTGTGGGAGTGCCCAAGATTAAGTCCTGCCTTCACTTCTGATCCAGATTCCTGCTAATGTACATCCCCAGGTAACAAATAATGGCTCAAGTACTTGGATCCCTGCTACTCACATGGGAGACCCAGACCCAGATGGAGCTCCTGGCTCCTAGTTTTGGCCTAGCCTATCCCCGGCTTTTGTGAATATTTTGGGAGCAAACTAGCAGAGGCAGATCTCTCCCATGAGGAAAGATAAACTTCTAAATAAATCCTAGATGAGATTTGTGCAAGCCCTTTGGACCTTCAAAACTTGGTTTCCACAAGTGGTCCTGAAAGACAACATACAGTCTCTTTGGAAGCTATACATAAATTGACCAGGTTTGGGTCCTGGATGGATTATTACATTTGTGTGTTTCTCGGGCCACAAAAATTTGTTGGTTCATAATCATAGTAGGAAAAATATTATCTGGCCAATTATTGGTATTTAGTGAAATAGATTATTTTATTTCTGGATAACCCTTTTCTTTCTTCTTTGTGGCACGATATTTCTTTTTTTTTTTTTATAACGCTTTTATTTAAAGAATATAAATTTCCAAAATACAGCTTATAGATTACAATGGCTTCCCCCCCCATAACTTCCCCCCCACCCGCAACCCTCCCCTTGCTTCACATCAAGATTCATTTTCAATTCTCTTTATATACAGAAGATCAGTTTACTATATATTAAGTAAAGATTTCAACAGTTTGCCCTCACATAGCAACACAAAGTGAAAAATACTGTTGGAGTACTAGTTATAGTATTAATTCACAATGTATAGCACATTAAGGACAGAGATCCTACATGATATATTTTTTTAAAAAAATTGATTAATTTTCTAGGCAATTTCCAATTTAACACCAAGATTTTTTTTTTCATTTTTAATTATCTATATACAGAAGATAGATTCAGTATATACGAAGTAAAGATTTCATCAGTTTGCACCCACACAGAAACACAAAGTGTAAAATACTGTTTCAGTGCTAGTTATAGCATTACTTCACATTGGACAACACATTAAGGACAGATCCCACATGAGACGTAAGTACACAGTGACTCCTGAAGTTGATTTAACCATTTGACACTCTTGTTTATGGCATCAGTAATCTCCCTAGGCTCTAGTCATGAGTTGCCAAGGCTATGGAAGCCTTTAGGGTTCGCTGACTTCAATCTTATTCCGACAGGGTCATAGTCAAAGTGGAGGTTCTCTCCTCCCTTCAGAGAAAGGTACCTCCTTCTTTGATGGCCCCATTCATTCCACTGGGATCTCACTCACAGAGATCTTTCATTTAGGTCTTCTTTTTTTTCCAAAGTGTCTTGGCTTTCCATGCACAAAATATTCTCATGGGCTCTTGAGCCAGATCTGAATGCCTTAAGGGCTGATTCTGAGGCCAGAGTGCTGTTTAGGACATCTGCCATTCTATGAGTCTGCTGTGTATCTCGCTTCCCATGTTGGATCATTCTCTCCCTTTTTGATTCTATCAGTTAGTATTAGCGGACACTAGTCTTGTTTGTGTGATCCCTTTCACTCTTAGACCTATCAGTGTGATCAATTGTGAACTGAAATTGATCACTTGGACTAGTGAGATAGCCTTGGTACATGCCACCTTGATGGGATTGTATTGGAATTCCCTGGCACAATTCTAACTCCATCATTTGGGGCGAGTCCGATTGAGCATGTCCCAAATTGTACATCTCCTCCCTCTCTTATTCCCACTCTTATATTTCACAGGGATCACTTTTCAGTTAAAATTTAAACACCTAAGAATAATTGTTTGTTAATTACAGAGTTCAACCAATACTAAAATGGATAAAGTATTACATTGTACAACAACAGTCAGCACAAGAGCTGATCAAGTTACTGTTTCTCATAGTGTCCATTTCACTTCAATAGGTTTCACCTTTGGTGCTCAATTAGTTGTCACCGATCAGGGAGAACATGATATTTGTCCCTTTGGGACTGGCTTAATTCACTCAGAATGATGTTTTCCAGATTCCTCCATCTTTTTGCAAATGACCGGATTTCATTGTTTTTGACTGCTGTATAGTATTCTATAGAGTACATGTCCCATTATTTCTTTATCCAAATGTAGGCTTTGAATTCCCTGTGATCTTTTGCTGTGAGGTTCCCTTCGTTTCCTTTCTTTCATGTTGATGGCCGTGTTTCTGTGATTCTGTGTGTAACACATCTTTAAGCATCTTTTGCAGGGCTGGACGAGTGGCAACAAATTCTTTCAATTTTTGTTTGTTATGAAAGGTCTTTATTTCACCTTCATTCACAAATGAGAGCTTGGCAGGATATAATATTCTGGGCTGGCAGTTTTTCTCTCTAAGTACCTGGGCTATGTCTCGCCATTCCCTTCTAGCTTGTAGGGTTTCTGTTGAGAAGTCTGCCGTGAGTCTAATTGGAGATCCTCTGAGTGTAATTTGACGTTTCTCTCTTGCGCATTTTAGGATCTTTTCTTTCTGTTTCACTGTGGTGAGTTTAATTACAACGTGTCGTGGTGAGGACCTCTTTTGGTCATGTTTCCTAGGGGTTCTATGAGCTTCCTGTACTAGGATGTCTCTGTCCTTCTCCAAAACTGGGAAATTTTCTGCTATTATCTCACTAAAAATGCCTTCTAATCCTTTCTCCCTCTCCATGCCTTCAGGAACTCCTAGAACTCGAATGTTGGGTTTTTTAATAGTATCCTGTAGATTCCCAACAATATTTTTTAGATTTCTAATTTCCTCTTCTTTTCTTTGGTTTGACTGTATAGTTTCCTGTGCTCGTTCTTCTAAGTCCGATATTCTCTCTTCTGCCTCACCCATTCTGTTTGTAAGGCTCTGTAATGTGTTTTTCATTTGATCTATTGAATTCTTCACTTCATTATGATTTCTCGTCACTATCACAGTTTCATGTTCTACTAGTTGTTTCATTTCAGCTTGATTTCTCCTTAATATTTCATTTTCACGAGAGAGATTTTCTACCTTGTCCATTAAGGATTTCTGTAGTTCAAGAATTTGTTTTTGAGTACTTCTTAGTGTTCTTATCAATTTTTTGAGATCTGCTTCTTGCATCTCTTCTATCTCATCATCTTCGTAATCTTGAATTGGGGTGTCTTTTTCATTTGGGGATGCCATAGTGTCTTCCTTGTTCTTATTACCTCGGTTTTTGCGTTTGTTGTTTGGCATATTGGTTTCTTCACTGTGGTGTTTTTTTCTTGTTATACTATGTCTCTAGATTAAGTGGACTGTCTGCTTTTGATGGAGCCTTAGAGGCTTGAGATGGGTGTGGCCTGAGAGCTCTGTTTGGTTCCTCAGGGTTGAGGGTGTGTCAAAGGAGACACTCCCAGGTTAGGCGTGGTAAATCTCTGTTACTTTTTTTTTTTTTTGGTTCAAAAGGGAAGTAATTCCACACAGCTGAATGGAATTGGGGGTGGTTAGCAGGCGAATGATATACCCACAGGAGCCAGAGATCGGAAGCTCTTTCCCAAGGACCAGAGAAGGAATCTTTGCAGCCCTTTGTGTGGGCTGAGATTCTCCTGTAGTCTCCCACTGGGCTGCCAAGGCTACTGAACTGTAGCGTCTCTGGAGAGTACTCACATGAATTTCTTGATTTCTGTGAGTTCTCTCCCCCACCGTCTCTTTTTTCACAGTCTCAGTTCATTAGCACCACACATTCATTAGGTTCTAATCTCTTGTTATTTCACCCCTCCCACCCGGGGCCGGTGCCGACCGGAGGTTGCCCTGCTTATGACGTATTCCAAAATGGCGCCTGCTCTTTGTCTTGCTCACCTTTGAGAGGTGAGCGGAGAGAGAGAAGCTCGTGTCCGTATGGGTCACTTTTTTTTTTCCCTCTCTCTCTCTCTCTTCTAGTTAGCCTGGTGAACTTTTCCCCGCAGGGTTTCAAGCCTTGTTCGCTCTAGGCTCCCTTTTCCGCTTCCCTTCTGGTATCTCGGGCTATTGAGGTTCGGCTCACCTCACGTTCCAGCGCTGGTGTGTTGAATCTGCTGCTGGTGTCCCAAACTGCGGGCTCCCACGCTCTCCACGCAGGTCCACTGTGAATCTCCAGTTCCGGAAGGGTTTCCTCTGCTGTTTCTTCCCCTACTCTTCCTTGAACCTGCACTATCTCCACTTTTATTAAACTGTCTCTCCCCAGACTATCAGTGTGCTCCCTTCCTATTCCGCCATCTTGCCGCTCGTGTGGCACGATATTTCTTTCAAGAAGTGACACTCTGGCTTTATTAAATTTTTTTAAACACAAGACATACTTTGATGATTATTTCTAAAGTATGGCCTTAGAGGTTTAATTCTTAAGACATTCCCTCACCTTTTTAAAAACTCCTCAGCTGGATGTCATTCAGCCATAACATCAAGAGACTGATGTAACATGTTCTTAATTTAAGATCCTTATGGCAGGGAATTTTCCATTGCACATTAGTTAACTTTGCAAGGAAGTAAGAGCAACATGTTCGCTGACTCTCCACGTGAACTGAAAATAGACTAAGAAAAAAATCAAGTACGATAATTTACTTTCTACAGTTCTATAATTGGGCACTGTAGCATATGGCCAAAACCTTCACTATTAATTAAGTAATCAAAGGAAATGCCATATGGATGATTTGTGAACATTTTAAAATTATTTAAACTGGGAATTTACTTTTTCATGTTTTCTCTCTAAACACAATTTTCTTAAATGGTGTATGGCTCTCTGTTAATATTTACAAACTGGCAATGTTTAAAAGCTTTAACAAGAACTTTTTAAAATGTATGTGTTTATTTAATTTGAAAGAGAGACATAAAGAGAAACAAGGGATCTCCTATCTACTGGTTCACTTCCCAAATGTTTGCCAAAGCCAGGAGCCTGGAACTCCACCCAGGTCTCCAATATGGGTGGCAGGGGCCCAACCACTTGGGTAGTCACCTGCTGCCTCCCAGAGTGTTCATTAATAGAAAGAGTGAAACCCAAGCACTCTGATAAGGAATACAAGCAGGCCAAGGGGTATCTTAATTCTAGATCAAATGCTTGCCTCAATATTTTTTTAAAACATTTTATTAAAACACAGTATACGTATCAAGAAATGCACTTCAGTAAACATATAGATAAGTTTTGTCCTCTGATCACATGTATAACCAACACCCATATTAAGAACAAAGCATTACTAGTTACCCTGAGTCCTCGCTATTCTGTCTCTTAATTGCTTGGGTTTTTTTTTTTTAACATCTGAAGTAAAGAGCATATTGTCATTTACATGGTATGATTCAGTGAAGCAATATTTATAATTGTATACCCAAATTATCTGATATCCACAGAATTTTTATCCTTTATCTATCTATATATAAACTACAATAAGAGAAAATGTGATATTTTTCTTTTTGGGTTTTGCTTATATAATTTAGCATAATGATCATCAGTTGCATCCATTTTGTTGCAAATGTCAGGATTTCATTCTTTTTATGGCTAAGTAATGTTCCATTGTGTATAAGCACATTTTCTTTATCCAGTCATCAGTTGATGGACATCCGTATTGACTCAATATCTTAGTTATTGTGAATTTAACTGATATAAACATGGGAGTGCAGGTAACTAATATGCTTTCATTTCCTTTGGATATTTTCACAGGAATAGGAAAGATGGATCATATGGTAGATCTATTTTCAGATTTCTGAGGAATCTCCATACTGTCTTCCAAAATGGCTGCACCAGGTTACATTCCCAACAACAGTAAATCAGAGTACCTTTTTCTCTACCTCCTCTAGCATTTGTTGTTTTTGATGTTTGGAGAATAGCTATTCTAACTAGTGCAAGATGATCGCTCAGTGTGGTTTTTATTTGCATTTCTCTGATGGCTAGTGATCCTGAGCATTTTTTCATCTGTCTGTTGGGAACTTGTATTTCACCCTTCAGAAAATGCCTGTTCATATCCCTTGCCTATTTCTTAACCAGATAATTTATTTTGTTGTGCAATTTCATGAGCTCGTTATATATTCTGGATATTAATCCTTTATCAGATGCATATAGTTTGCAAATAGTTTCTCCCACTCTGTCAGTTGCTCTATGTCAACTGTTTCCTTCACTCTGAAGAGCTTCTTAGCTTGATGTAATCCCATTTATTTTTACTTTTATTGTCTCTGCTTTTGGAATCTTTTATATATATATATATATATATATATACACATAAAGCTTTTATTTATTTATTTTTTTTTAAATTTTTTTATAACGCTTTTATTTAAAGAATATAAATTTCCAAAATACAGCTTATAGATTACAATGGCTTCCCCCCCCCCATTACTTCCCCCCCACCCGCAACCCTCCCCTTTCCCACTCCCTCTCCCCTTGCTTCACATCAAGATTCATTTTCAATTCTCTTTATATACAGAAGATCAGTTTACTATATGTTAAGTAAAGATTTCAACAATTTGCCCTCACATAGCAACACAAAGTGAAAAATACTGTTGGAGTACTAGTTATAGTATTAATTCACAATGTATAGCACATTAAGGACAGAGATCCTACATGATATATTTTTTTAAAAAAATTGATTAATTTTCTAGGCAATTTCCAATTTAACACCAAGATTTTTTTTTCATTTTTAATTATCTATATACAGAAGATTGATTCAGTATATACTAAGTAAAGATTTTATCAGTTTGCACCCACACAGAAACACAAAGTGTAAAATAGTGTTTCAGTGCTAGTTACAGCATTACTTCACATTGGACAACACATTAAGGACAGATCCCACATGAGACGTAAGTACACAGTGACTCCTGAAGTTGATTTAACAATTTGACACTCTTGTTTATGGCATCAGTAATCTCCCTAGGCTCTAGTCATGAGTTGCCAAGGCTATGGAAGCCTTTTGCATTCGCCAACTTCGATCTTATTCTGACAGGGTCATAGTCAAAGTGGAGGTTCTCTCCTCCCTTCAGAGAAAGGTACCTCCTTCTTTGATGGCCCCATTCATTCCACTGGGATCTCACTCACAGAGATCTTTCATTTAGGTCTTCTTTTTTTTCCAGAGTGTCTTGGCTTTCCATGCCTAGAATATTCTCATGGGCTCTTGAGCCAGATCTGAATGCCTTAAGGGCTGATTCTGAGGCCAGAGTGCTATTTAGGACATCTGCCATTCTATGAGTCTGCTGTGTATCTCACTTCCCATGTTGGATCATTCTCTCCCTTTTTGATTCTATCAGTTAGCATTAGCAGACACTAGTCTTGTTTGTGTGATCCCTTTGACTCTTAGACCTATCAGTGTGATCAATTGTGAACTGAAATTGATCACTTGGACTAGTGAGATGGCCTTGGTACATGCCACCTTGATGGGATTGTATTGGAATTCCCTGGCACATTTCTAACTCCATCATTTGGGGCATGACTGATTGAGCATGTCCCAAATTGTACATCTCCTCCCTCTCTTATTCCCACTCTTATATTTCACAGGGATCACTTTTCAGTTAAAATTTAAACACCTAAGAATAATTGTTTGTTAATTACAGAGTTCAACCAATAGTACTAGAATAAAAAAATTACTAAAATGGATAAAGTATTACATTGTACAACAACAGTCAGCACAAGAGCTGATCAAGTTACTGTTTCTCATAGTGTCCATTTCACTTCAATAGGTTTCACCTTTGGTGCTCAATTATTTGTCACCGATCAGGGAGAACATATGATATTTGTCCCTTTGGGACTGGCTGAATTCACTCAGAATGATGTTTTCCAAATTCCTCCATCTTATTGCAAATGAAAGCTTTTATTTAAAGAATATAAATTTCCAAAGTACAGCTTATGGATTACAATGGCTCACCTCCCCCCATAACTTCCCTCCCACCCGCTACCCTCCCCTTTTCCCGCTCCCTCTCCCCTTCCATTCACATCAAGATTCATTTTCAGTTCTCTTTGTATACAGAAGATCAGTTTATATGTGTTAAGTAAAGATTTCAACAGTTTGCCCTCACATAGAGACACAAAGTGAAAATACTGTTGGAGTACTAGTTATAGTATTAATTCACAATGTACAGCACATTAAGGACAGAGATCCTCCATGATTTTTTTAAAAAATTGATTAATTATCTATGCAATTTCCAATTTAACACCAAGATTTTTTAATCATTTTCAATTATCTTTATATACAGAAGATCGATTCAGTATATACTATGTAAAGATTTCATCAGTTTGTACCCACACAGAAACACAAGGTGTAAAAATACTGTTTCAGTACTAGTTATAGCATTACTTCACATTGGATAACACATTAAGGACAGATCCCTCATGAGATGTAAGTACACAGTGACTCCTGATGTTGATTTAACAATTTGACACTCTTGTTTATGGCGTCAGTAATCTCCCTAGGCTCTAGTCATGAGTTGCTGAGGCTATGGAAGCCTTTAGGGTTCGTCGACTTCCATCTTATTCCGACAGGGTCATAGTCAAAGTGGAAGTTCTCTCCTCCCTTCAGAGAAAGGTACCTCCTTCTTTGATGGCCCCGTTCTTTCCACTGTGATCTCACTCGCAGAGATCTTTCATTTAGGTCTTTTTTTTTTTTTTTCAGAGTGTCTTGGCTTTCCATGCCTAAAATATTCTCATGGGCTCTTGAGCCAGATCTGAATGCCTTAAGGGCTGATTCTGAGACCAGAGTGCTATTTAGGACATCTGCCATTCTATGAGTCTGCTTTTGGAATCTTATCCAAGAAGTTTTTACCCATTTTCCTATAGTAATTTGATATTTCCAGGTATTAAGTTTAGATCTTTGATCCACTATGAATTGACTTTTGTGCAAAGTATAAGATGTAGAGGTCTTATTTCAGATTTTTTCCATGTGGAAATTCCATTTTCCCAACACCATTTGTTGAAAAGTCTGATTGATTTTAGCTCATCTGTCAAAAATTTAGCTGGTTGTAGACGAGTGGATTAATTTCTGGGGTTTCTGTTGTGTTCTGTTGGGATACATGTCTATTTCTGTGCTAGTAACAGGCTGTTTTTATTATAATAGCCATGTAGTATGTCTTGAAATCTGCTATTGATACCTTCTGCTTTATTTTTGTTTAAAATTGCTTTGGCTATTTGGGATCTTTTATATTTTCATATGAATATTAGGATCATTTTTTTCTAGATCTGAGAATATCCTTGGCATTTTGATTGGGACAGCATTTAATCTGTACATTACTTTGGGTAGTATGGATATTTTGCTAATTCTTCTAATACATGAATGTGGAAACTTTTTCCATATTTTGTGTCTTTTTTCTATGTTTTCATTAATGTTTTCTAATTTTGATTTTGGAGATCTTTTACATCCTTGCTCAAATTTTAGGGTATTTAAAAACTGTAGCTATTGTGAATGGGACTGATATTACAACTTCTGAGAGCACTGTTGGTTCCAACAGTCTTAGTGGAGTCTTTTGGTTCCCCTTCATGTAGGATCAGGTCATCTACAAACAGGGATAATTTGATTCCTCCTTTCCAATTCATCTCCCTTTGATTACTTTTTCTCACCTTATGGCGCTGGCTAAAACTTCCAGAACTATATTGAATAGCAATGATGAAAATGGGCATCCTTTCTGATTACAGATCTTAATGGGAATGCTTCCAACTTTTCCCCATTCTCCATCTTATTTCCCTAATAAGATGCTGGCCATGGGTTTGTCATACATTGCCTTGTGTTGAGGAATGTTCTTTCTAGATCCAATTTTCTTAGAGTATTGATCATGAAAGAGTGCTGCATTTTATCAAATTCTTTCTCTGCATCTATTGAGATAACCATTCGGTTTTTGTTCTTCAGTTTGTTAATGTGATATATCACATTTATTGATTTGCAAATTTTAAACCATCCCTGCATACCAAGGATAAATTCTGTTTGGTCTATGTGAGTGATCTTTTTGATTTGATTTTGGGTTTATTTAGTATTTTGTTGAACATTCTTGCATCTATGTTCATCAGGGATGCTGTTCTAAAGTTCTTTTGTTGTATCTTTCTCTGGTTTTGGAATTAAGGTAATGCTGGCCTCATACAATGAATTTGGGAGAATTCCCTTCCTTTCAGTTGTTTTGAATAGTTTAAGAATTGGAATTAGTTCTTCCTAAAAGTTGGTAAAATTCAGAAGTGAAGCCATCTGATCCTGGGCCTTTGTTTGTTGGGAGGTAGTTTTTAATTGATTCTATCTCAGTCTTGGTAATTTGTCTCCAAGTTTTCTATGTTCTCATGCCTCCATATTGGTAAGTTGTGTCCAGAAATCTATCCATTTCTATTTTCCAGTTTACTGGCATATAACTGTTAGTATTAATTTCTAATTATTCTTTGTATGTTAGAAAATATCAATTTTAACAACTTTTTCTTCTCTAATTTTATTAATTTGGGTCTTCTTCCTCCCCTTTTTTTGGTAAGTTAGGCCAATGATTTATCAATTTATTTATTTTTGCAAAAAACCAGTTCTTAATTTCACTATTTGTATAGTTTTTAAAAATTTCTTATTTCTTTAATTTTTATTCTTTCTTTCCTCCTATTACTTTTGGGTTTGGCTAGGTCTTTGAGATGCATTGTTGGGTCATTTATTTGATACCTTTCCAATGTTTTGGTGTAGGCACTGCTTGCTATAAACTTTCCTCTTACTACTGCTTTTGCAGTATCCCTAATTTTGATTTTTTGTGTTCTCATTTTCATTCATTTCAATCAATATTTTTATTTCCTTTTTTATTTCTTCTGTGACTCACTGTCCATTTAGGAACATGTTGTTCAGTCTCCATGTGTTTATATATTTTCTAGAATTTCTAGCTTCATTCCACTGTAGTCAGAAAAGATACATGATATGATTTTGTTTTTTGAATTTGTTGAAACTTTTTTTAAAGGTTTATTTATTTGAAAGAGTTATGGAGGGAGGGAGGGAGGGAAGGAGAGAGAGAAAGGTCTTCTATCTGCTGATTCACTCCCCAGTTGGCCACAACGTTCAGAGCCACGCCAATCTGAAACCAGGAGCTGCTTCCAGGTCTCTCAGGTAGGTGCAGGGACCCAAAGACTTGGGCCATCTTCTATTGCTTTCCCAGGCCATAGCAGAGAGCTGGATTGTAAGTAGAGCAGCCAGGACTTGAACTGGTGCCCATATGGAATGCCATTACTGCAGGTTGTGGCTTTACCTGCTATGCCACAGCGCTGGCCCCGAGACTTATTTTAGGGCCTAGCATGTGGTCTGTTCTAGAGAATATTCCATGCACTGATATAAAAATACATATTGTGTAGCTGTGGGATGAAATGTTCTGTTGATATCTGTTAACTCCATTTGATCTATAATGTACATTAAATCTGTTGTTTCTTTGTTGATTTTTGTGTGGTTAAATTATCCATTGACAAAAGTGATGTGTTGAAGCCTTCTGTTATTATTGTATTGGTGTTTATCTCCCTTTAGATGCATTACCATTTGTTTTATCAAATTGGGTACCCTGGAATTTGGTGCATACTATATATATGACATTTACTATAATCATGTTCTTGTGAGTTGATCCCTTAATCAATACATAGGGAACTTTTTTTTCTTAAAGTTTATATTTTGTGATATGTTTCTACCAACTTCTGCTTATTTTTTATTACCATTTGCATGGAATATCTTTTTCCATTCTTTCACTTTCAGTCTGTGTGTATCTTTGTTGGTGAAGTGTGTTTCTTATAGGCAGCATATAGATGGGTCTTTAAAAAAAATCCATTCAGCCAGGCTTTATCTTCTAAATTGGAGAATTTGGGCCATTTACATTCAAGGTTATTATTGATAAGTAATGACTTGGTCCTGCCATTTTTCCATAAATATTCCTATTGTTTGATTTGAATTTCCTTTGTTCTTTTACTAGGATGTTGTCCGCCTTCACATTCTTTCTGATGCTGATTATCATTCTCTGTTTCTATGTGTAGCACATCCTTGAGAATCATTTGTAAGGCTGGCCAGGAAGGCTTAACTTGGAAGAGTAGGAGCTTCGCTGAATACAAGTATTCTGAGTTGGCAGTTTCTTTTGGGATTTGGACTTTATCTCTCTATTCCCTCCTTGTAATAGGCTTTCTGTTGATAGATTTTTTTAAGGTGATCTGCCATTTCTCTTGTAAATTTTAGGATATTCTTTTACTTTTGAAAGTTGGTCTTTAATGTGCCATGTGGATCTTTTCTGATCATCCCTATTTGGGGTACTGTGCACTTCCCATATTTGGATCTCCCTATCTTTCTCCAGATTGGGGAAACTGTCAACTATTATTTCACTGAATAAGTTTTCTAAGTCATTCTTCTTCTCCATACCTTCAGGAACTGCTAAGACTTGTGTATTTGGTTGTTTAATTGTGTCCCATGGATCCTAAACACTGGTTTTGGTCTTTGTTTTTTCTGTCTATTTCAAAAGACGTGTCTTCTAGATTGGCTAATCTTTCTTCTGTCTTGCTAAGTCTTATTAAAGCTTGCCATAATTTTTATTTGACATCCTGAAGACTTCATTTCTCATATTTGTTTGGTTTTCTAATATTCTCAGTTTCTTTGCAGAATTTCTCATTCATGTCATGTATGGATATCCTTATTTCATGTAGCTGTTTCTCTATTTTTGAGTAAGCTTATGAGCATTCTTTCACATTCCTTATCAGGCATTTCATAAATCTCTCCTTGTTAAGTCCAACAAGGCGATAGGGCTCTGGGAGGGGAGGGGCTCCCAGGATGTGGTTTCCTGAGTTTTTCTGTCCTGCTGCTACCCCTGAAGGAATTGTAAGCTCAAGGTGGCATTTATTATTGTGTTCTTTTTGGGAGTCATATTGCCTTCTTTGCTTATGTTTCTTGTGTTTTTACATTGATTTTTACACATCTGAGGGAATCATTTGTTACTGTTTCCTTTGGAGGATGGTTAGTTTGCTAGAAGGCCTTTGTCTTAGAAATGTATCTGGGGTGGTAGGGGAGGTTGAAGTTTGTTGGAGTGCCTGAGTGAGGCTTACACTAGAGTTCCAATGGTGTGTACTGAGTGGGGCCAGGGAGCTTTGACCACCATATGTAGGAGGGACAACAGGCCAGAGTGACATCTAAATTGGGCATGGTGACCTCTGGCTACATGTTGGAGTTTGATAGTGTGTTCATAGTCCTAGTCCTTCTCTGTGCCAACGTGAACCAGCTGATTCACAACTTAGAGGGAGCTCATGGTGCCCATGCACCCCACCCTCCCAGGCTTGCACACTGTACAGAGCACTGAGCCCACCACAAAATCTGTCCCCACCACACAAAGAGCTCTGAGTTTCCACAGTCCAACCAGGTAGGTTCACAGGAATCCAGACACAATATGAATTCCTCTCAGCTCCATGGCCTATGCCCAGAACTCCCACAGTCACAGAGAACATGGGGTCCACTCTCTGCCAGGCAAGTTGTCTCTTCTCCAGTACCAACTGCCTGCTGTTCCCTGAGTCAGGACAGGCTTGGCTGTAGCTCCACCTCAGCAAATTCTGTTGCTTGGTGAGGGGAGGAAAGGGAAGCAACATAGAACAAAGTAATCACCTACCCCCACTCCAAAGGCGGGACTCAAGGCCAGTGGGGACAATGGAATTCTGTGTCAAAGCCATCTGTGGCAGAGACCATGGCAACATCCTCTTACCTTACCCAGGGAAGATGGTGCTTCCCAGCCAAGTGCTGGCAATGTATATACTGGAGTCATTTGGGATACACAACCAGTATTTGCCTGTCTGTCCATTCTCCACTGAATTTCTCAAATCAGTATCCCAGGAACGTAGTCCTTCCTTTATTTTTTCTGGTATCTTTCTGTGGCTGAGGTCAGTGTGGTGTTTCACCATTCAGCCAATCTTGAATCTCTGAACATTCCAAACTTTATCTCTCAACATTTCTTAATGTTGGTAACTCTCACAATGAGATTTGACATGTAGTAAATTTGATCTGCTAGTCATCATTATTTAAATTTGTTTCAGAAAGTCAGTATGTATGGAACAAGGGGAAAAAAATCCCTCTCATTCATTTATGAATTCAGCTCTCGCCACCAACAAACCCCTCCTCATACACTAACATATGCAAACATATACAAACCCAAGTCTTTAGGAGCTGATTTCCTAATTCCCCAGTTAAAACTCAGCTCAAATAACTTTTCCTCATGCCACTCCAGGTTGGTTCCTGTGCTTGCCTGTCAGCTTCCACTGTAAAACAATTCTTGTTTTTCTATCCGCTGCCTTTAACTCCCCATTAAATGGTGAGTTATTCACCTAGGGACTACATCTTTTGTTTCTAAGTCCCCAGAACATACCAGAATTCCTGACGTAGCAGAAACGGCTTGTTAATGCCAGCTGAATGAATAAATTTAACCGACAGACCAGCTAGCAGATGAGTTCAGAGGCTGTATAAACATCATTCATAAGCTCAGCAAGTCAGGGACATTGCCATCCTGAGCTTACAATTCCTTCAGGGGCAGCAGCAAGACAGAAAAACTCAGGAAGCCACATCCTGGGCGCCCCTCCCTTCCCAGAGCCCTATCACCAAGCACTTTTCCCCTGGCTGTGATCCTGGTCCAACCCAGCATGAGGGAGGCCCCTGACAACTTTCTGCTTATTCAAGAACTTTAAGAAGCAAAATAGGTAGAGACACACATTTTCCCTGGTGGAGCCCTAAAAAAAATCCAATTACATGAATCATACTTAATGTTTTTTTATTCAAGTCAGAGGTTGGCTTCATTACCTATGCTTGGAAAATAGACTGGTGGCAAGTGTGGGGGGAAAAACTGCCTTCAGAAGCCATTCAACCTAGGGTGGATCCAAAACGGAGTGTGGCTGTGACAAGCTTCATTTTTTAGCTTTCCAGGGGATCCCAGGAGGAGGTTTTAGATAAATGGAGGTTGTGTCCCTTGAAGTGCTTTTATTTCTCAGTTCAAAAATGCCTCCTCCAGTCCACATATTAAGCAGTTAGGGTGAAGAGGGAATTCAGACATACTTAAAGCACAATCTTCCCTATTTAATTATGCAGTCTCCTTATCCTTAACTGGCAGCCCCTGTATCAGTTATGTTCATACTTGTGCCTTAAGTGTCCATTTAAGCCTTTGGGGCCATATTGCTCTCTTTTCGCACTTGGAAAACGTTAGCCTTAAAGCTGTATACAGCAGACACTCAAGCTTGCAGCCTGGAATGTACTCCAGGTCCAGGGAGGTACTAGGATTGAGCAGCTGAAATAAAGCTTAAGTTCTTATTCCCTTGCAAACCAGCCACCATCTTGAATTGGTTTCTTAGTTCCTGAGCTTAATGTCTCATTTGATAAATGGGAATTAGTGATGTTACCCAGGTCCTGGGAAGAAGTATTTGATATTACTTTTGCAAACTCTGAAGATTGTTCAGCCCTCTCTGATGCACTGGGAACTTCATTTTAAATACCCTAACAGCCCTTTCTGTAATCTTTAGTCTCAGGGACTTGAAGAGGGTATGTCTGGTGCTGTTTCCAAATTGATTATTGCTTAACCCTTGGCCATGAAATTAAAACACAAATATTTCATACAGCATTTGCATCCTATAGCAGAAAGATATTGCCTTGTATTATTTTTTAGTGGAAACAAATGTAAACTTTAAGGAACCTTTAAATAAATCTATTTGTTGCCCGAACTGAATGCCTCTTTGCTATACTCCTGATAAGGTTAGGGTGGCAGGATTCTGAATCCGTGTGATGCTGGTGGGTGAACTTCTTTTTCCATCTCTGTAAAATGGGGAAGGGGGATAAAAACAATAATCAGATGTACCTTGCAGGATTTTTGTATAACTAAATGAGGTCAGGTATCTGTGTGCAATAAGTGTAGTTCCTGGCTTACTACTGTTTAGTTAATACCATTTTCTGTTGTGACATGATACCTGGTGTGGGAGTTTGCCCTCCTGTAGCAACACCTCTTCACCATCCCCCATAGGAGTAAGGCCATCACTCACCTGCTGCCTTTGGAAGCTGGCACTCCCTGATCAAGGCCTCCTGTGTAGCATCTGTTTCACAGCCTATTCCTGCTGCCCCTTTTCTCCATCCCTGTCCTTTCCTGGACAGCAGTGTTTAATCATGTGGCATCATGGTGTCACAGAATCAGGGTGCTGACAAACCCAGAGCTTTTTCAACCCACTCATAAAGAGTCTGGGTCCTGGCACTCGTTGTTACCTGACAGTGTTCCTTCTTTCCTTAAAGTAATGGGGAAAAAAAGAAAACAGGTAGGCAGTAAGGTCTACCATTATTTCACTTGCATGGCCACAGTATTCATTACTGAACTGCATTTCTGTCCAGAGGCCCCCAGTGTAATGCTTAAACACCAAGGAACAGGAAAGAAAAATCACTAAATTCTGCAAAAGTGAAGTAGTGTCTATAAATGAGTCACTAATATACTCATTTTCTTAATTCAGAAAGATATTTACAATTTTAAAAAATTAGAATTGCCAATGTTTTTGTTGTCTTCTAATCTTTTTATATAATCCTTTATGTACATTAAATAAATTGGAATATTTTAAAGTGCTGTTATATGTTATATAATAGTTTGTTTTTTCACTTAGCATGTCATAAGCACTTTCCCATGAAAATATATTCTGCACATCCTTATTGTGTTTCATTATTTGCATTTTCATAATGCATTTGTATCATCCTGTATGTACTTATTTTCACTGTTTTGCTGTTTTGTTAGCCTCACTGATCATGTCCTTAGAATACAAATTAAAAAATTGCATTCTGGGGTCAAAGAGGATAAATACATATGTGTTCTTTGTTTTGTAAATGAGTTATAAAGGAATCCATGCTTTAAATCTATTCTTTTCAGTTGTAGTTGGGAGTTCCAAGATGGCAGAATAAGGACAGGGGACTCTGATCTAGGCTAGGTGAAATCAGTAGAGACAAAATGTAGAAAGTTCACTCTCAGGGTAAAGCTACAGGGGAAACAGCAGTGGGAGGCCCTGGGAAAGCAGTAGAAATATCCTGGACCTGTGTGGAAGGTGCAGACACACAATAATGAGCACGGACACAACAAAGAACCTAATAGCTTGGAAACAGCACCTGCTCTGGCCAGCAAGGTGAGGTCAGACTTCATGGCCTGCGCCACTGTTCATACAGCTCGGGGGACAGCCTAGTGGACTAAACAGTTTTTGAGTCCAACCCAGAACCCTGAGGGGAACAGGGCGATTGCTCAACCATAGCGGGGAACAAAAAGTGGTGTGTGTGTCTCTCTCCCCCTGTCTCCCCCTCCCCAACTTACAACAGAACCCGTGGCCAGCTGTGGGAGGGCTGGCTCCATTTTGGACATATGGAGGTAACAGCTGCTCCAGCTCTGTGCACACACCCAAAAACTAGCAGGGCTGACCACAGCAGTTCAAGTGCAACTGGCAGGGACGATTTCCACTTGACATCTGCACTCACCCAGCAACAGATAAAGAGGCGGAGCCATCCTGATGGAAGGGAAATGCTACCTGCAGAGACTCTTGTATGTGCCTAGCACAACTGTGAAGCTAGTGGGGCCACAGCTGGTGGGCAGTGTGGATGCATGTGATCCAGGGATTTTCAGAGGGGGAAAAACTCATATTCCCCACTAACTTTGAGTCTGGCTGGGAGTCTGGCTCCATCCACTGGGTGGCACACACACATGCAAAGGCTCTGGGAACCCTTCAGCCTCTTTGTGTACAGGAAAGGCTAGCAAAGCAGAGAGCAGAGTAGACCATCTTGCACTCCTTGACAGTGGGAGCCCCAAGTGCTGAGAATGTGAAAACACTGACTGCAGGAGAGGAGGCAGAGTGTAGCTGGGTTTTTGGGCAATCACTGGGTGCTGATGCACACTCTTGGAGCTCCCTGATTGTGGGGCAGCTCATTGCAGTGGGAACAGTGTTCATTGTGAGGACTGCACAGATCATCTGTATGATTCATACAGCAGTGCAGATGAGTGTTGAACACTCTGCGGGTTAACACAGCTTGGAGGAGAAGTGAGTGAGTGATCACACCAACAGAGGTGACTGTCCCCCTCCTTCCCATTAACCATAGGACAGCTACTATGCCCAACTTGGGTGTTACCCTGGAGAGGCATGCCACACTGGAGCACTGAACAGAGCTTCCTGGCCACACCCACCACACAACTCTTGGTATTCACTGAAAGTGCAGACATTCCACTAAGCCACAGAAATAGTCCAAGTCTTAGGAGAAAAACAACTGTTAACCCAGAATATTGTACCCTGCAAAGCTCTCATTTATGAATGAAGGTGAAATAAAGACCTTCCATAACAAACAAATTGAAAGAATTTGTCACCACTCGTCCAGCCTTACAAAAGATGCTTAAGGGGGTGCTACACACAGACACATGGCCATCACTATGAAAGCAAGTGAAAGCAGAAAATCTCCAAGTACAAAGGAAATCCAAAGTAAACTATAGGGATATTTATGGGAAAATGGCAGAGCCAAGTCATTACTTATCAATAGTCACCTTGAATGTAAATGGCCTCAACTCTCCAGTTAAAATATACAAACTGGTGAAATTGATTAAAAAATAAGACCAATCTATTTTTTGTCTACAAGAAACAGATCTGACAAAGATACACATAGACTGAAAGTGAAAGGATGGAAAAAGATATTTCATGCTAATGGAAAGCAAAAAAGGGCAGGTGCAGCTATCCTAATATCAGATAAAAGACAGAGAAGTGTACTATGTAATAATTGAGGGATCAATCAACAGGAAGATGTGACTATAATAAATGTACATGCACCCAACTATAGGGCACCTATTTAAAATAATTGTTAACAGATGTAAAGGGAGACATAGACTCCAATACTATTGTAACAGAGGACTTCAACATCCACTTTCATCAGAAAATATATCAACCAGAAAGAAAATCAACAAAGAAACAAAAGAGCTAATTGAAACTGTAGACCAAATGGACTTAACAGATATCTACAGAACTTTTCACCCCACAGTTATAGAATATACATTGTTCTTATCACTGCATGAAACTTTCTTGAGGTTAGACCATACACTAGGCCATACAGCAAGTCCTAGAAAATTCAAAAAAATCAAACTCATACCATGCATCTTCTCAGACCACAATGGAATGAAGCTGGAAATCAACAACTCAAGAATATCTAGAACATATGCAAACACATGGAGACTGAACAACATGCTCCTAAATGAACAGTGGATTATAGAAGAAATCAAAAGAAAAATAAAAAATTTCTAGAAAAGAATAAAGAGACCAACATATCAAAACTTACAGGATACAGCAAAAGCAGTGTTAAGAGGGAAGTTTATAGCTTGGTTCCTACATTGAAAAACTGGAAAGCCACCAAATAAATGAGCTCTCAGTGCATCTCAAGGACCTAGAATAACAACAAAATGGATAGATTCCTGGACACACACAACCTACCTAAATTGGGCCATGAAGACAGAAAACCTAAACAGACTGATAATCAAAACAGAGAATGAATCAGTAATAAAGATCTTCCCAACAAAGAAAAGCCCAACAGCTTCACTGAATTCTACCAGACATTTAAAGAAATAATTCTAATTCTTCTCAAGCTATTCAAAGCAATTTAAAAGGAAGTTATCCTCCCAAACTCTTTCCATGAAGCCAGTATTATCCTAATTCCTAAACCATAAAAGGAGAACTATAGACCAATTTTCCTGATGAACATTGATGCAAAAATCCTCACCAAAATACTAGCCAATCAAATCTAACTACACATCAGAAACATAACTTACCTGGACCAAGTCAGATTTATCCCTGATATGCAGGGATGGTTCAACATCTGAAAATCTAACAAAATGAAGAACAAAAGCCATATGATTATCTCAAGATATGCAGAGAAAGCATTTGATAAAATATAACACCCTTTCATGATGAAAACTCTAAGCAAATTAGACACAGAAGCAATATTCCTCAAAACAATTAAGGCTATTTATGACAAACCCACAGCCAACATCTTACTGAATGGGGGATAAACTGGAGACATTCCCACTAAGATCCAGAACCAGACAAGGATGCCTACTCATACCATTGCTATTTAGTACAATCCTGGAAGTTTTAGCCAGAACCATTTGGCAAGAAAAAGAAATCAAAAGGATACAAATTGGGAGGGAGAAGTTGAACTATGCCGATTTGCAGATGACATGATTCTATATATAAGAGGTCCAAAAGACTCCATTGAGAGACTATTGGAACCCATAAAGGAGTTTGGTAGTGTAGCAGGATATAAACTCAGCACAAAAAAATCAGTAGCCTTTGTATACACAGATAATACAATAGCTGAGAAAGAACTTCTGATATCAATCTCATTCACAATAGCTACCAAAAACTTTAAATACCTTGAAATAAATTTAACCAAGGACATCAAAGATCTCTATGATGAAAATTATAAGACATTAAAGAAAGAAATAGAAGACATAAGAAAGTGAGAAAATCTTCCATGTTCATGGATTGGAAAAATCAATATCATCTAAGTGTCCATACACCTGAAAGAAGTTATAGATTCAGTGTGATCCCAATCAAAATATCAACAACATTCTTCTCAGATCTAGAAAAAATGCTAAAATTATATGGAAACATAAGACATCCCGAATAGCTAAAGCGATCTTAAACAAGAAAAACAAAGCTGCAGGCATTATAATAACTGGATCTATGATATTCTACAGGACAGTTGTAATGAAAACAACCTGGAACTGGTACAAAAACACATGTATAGACCAAAGGAACAAGAGAGAAACTCCAGAAAGCAATCCATGCATCTACAACCAAGTTATCTTTGCAAAGGGGCAAAAATCAATCCCTGGAGGAAAGACAGGCTCTTCAACAAATGGTGCTGGGAAAACTGGATCTCCACATGCAGAAGTATGAAACAAGACTCCCATCTTCTACAAAAATCCACTCAAAACGGGTCAGAAACCTAAATCTATGACCTCATGTCATCAAATTACCAGAGAATATTGGGAGAAACCCTATAAGACATTGGCATAGGCAAAGACTGTTGGAACCCTCGTCAGCGAAGGTCCAACCCACGGAGTCACAACACGACCGCTGTTGATCGGTTCTCGAGGAACTTTTACTCTTAGGGATAGAAGGAAAGGAGGGAGCGGGAAGCAGCCGGGAGAAAGATGGAGACTGAAGTGGCTGCTCCCTGTTCCCGCCCCTAACATGGTCTTTTATCCATTCCCAGTCCCCCAGGGCTAGGGCGAGTAGTCTATCAATCAGATCAAAGGGCAAGCATAGCCTCAGGTCAAGGTGTATCTCATCCCATCAGGTTGTTTGCAAGTCTTTTGTTCAGGTTGTTTACAAGTCTTTTGTTCAGCACTTCCTTGACCTTGTTCTGCTCTGCAGGATGAGGCAGTGCAATGAGGAGGTCCCCAACAGGTGGCCGGCCTGTGGTTCCCCACAGCTCCCCCTTTTTAGTTTTATATGACATGGAATCGTGCCTGTCTTAGGTTCCCAGCGACGTGCCACCTGCTTACCTGTCATCGAGTCACTGGGAAGCATGTCCCATGCTCTGTCTTAGGTTGCTAGGTGTACTCGCCAGTGATTACCCGTCATTGACTACCGTTCCATCATGCTAAGCCATATCTGTTGTTGAGGGTCGGAGCGAAACATAGCATGCAAGCCTGCTGAGCAATCAGGTTGGTGCGCTGTTGCCTTCTGACAATGCTTGAGATGATCTTACTGACCAAGAGACAGTGGCATAGGCCAATCTTTTGGGATCATTGTAGGAACGGGCAGCCCTGGTTGCAATGCCCCCATGGGTTGCAACTGCCTGTTTATGGCTCTCAAATCCTGCAATAATCGATACTTGCCCGATTTCCTTTTTATTACAAAAATTGGGGTGTTCCAGGGTGAAGTGGATGGTTGAATATGTCCTGCCTCTAACTGCTGCTGAACTATTTCTTTTACTGCAGCCAATTTCTCCTGTGTAAGGGGCCACTGGGGTATCCACACCGGTTTGTTATCTAACCAGGTTAGTGGCAGTGGTGATGGCTGCTGCACAGTGGCTCCTACGAAAAACCCAAACCCTGCTTGCCTCTATGTCCTCGAGGCTCAATGGGGTCCCTTATGCCCTGCTTGTCTTTTCCTAGTCCTCCGCCTGCATATCCCATTTTTTTCATCATTTTCCACCCCGGGGATGACTCAGTCTCATGTTCACTAGTCAATTGGATTCAGAGTTGTGTCAAAACATCCCTTCCCCATAAGGTGATAGGAATAGTACATACATAAGGTTGCACTTTACCAGTATTGCCCTCTTGATCTTGCCAGTCTAGCATTTGCGCGCTTCTAGACGGGGCGACAGCCGTACCTAAGCCTACCAGGTTGTTATCCCCTTCTTGAAGTGGCCAAGAGGGAGGCCAGTCCTGCTCAGAGATGATACTAACATCTGCACCCATATCCAACAGCCCTTTAATCGGTTTCCCTTTGATGTTAAGAGTCCATAATGGACGATTATCAAGAGTCATGGAAAGGGCTGCAAAATGTTCTCCCTGGGTTCCTCTGGCATCTAGCACAGGGCTCATCACTAGTAATTGAGCAACCAGCTGTGACGGTAGTAACTGTATGATTCCTTTAGTGGACTGCAACATTACTTTAAATTTCTTACAAGGCATTTGGATAATTCCGGTTATGACTACCAGTCCTTTTAAAGAGTTTGCAGCCTTTCCTATGGTAATGCCCAAGCCTTCCATATGGTCCATAGCCTCCTGGGGTTCTACATCTATGGCTTGGATCCCCATTTGCGGTGTTAATACTGTATAGTCGGTGGCTCGCAGCTCTGTGCAGTAAATGCCTGTTGTTCTCCCTGAAACTGTCCTGTTCTTCCCATGGCCTGTCCTCTCACCCATTGAATTTTCGGGCCCCTGGGTGCGGGGGCCCGCCACTCATTTTTTGGAAACTGCTGCCCTGAATTTTTCGGATTGAAAGGTTGCCCTAGTGGGTGGCCGGCTTTATCTAGCTTGGAATAACATTCATTTGCCCAATGATTGCCTTTACCACATCGTGGGCAGAGCCCTGGCCGACGCCCTGGAGGCTTGGAATTCGCGCATTCTCTTTTTAGGTGACCTTCCACTCCACATCTAAAACACTTTCGCCCCGGCCCATTGTTATGCAGCATTCTTGCCATGGCGACTGCTGCATGCGCCCCTGAGGCCACATCATCCATAACATCCCTACAGATTTTTAAAAAGGTAGGAATGTCTTTGTGTTGCCAGGGCCTTAGGGCCTCACGGCAGGTTTTGTTTGCTTGTTCATATGCTAATCTTCGTACTAGCGGCATCGCCTCCTCCATGGTCTCAAAGATATTGCCAGCCGCCTCCATTAACCTATTTACAAAATCAGCATAGGGCTCCGTTGCGCCTTGTGTAATTTTGGACAAACTGTGCCTAATTTCTCCCTTCTTAGGAAGGATCTTCCAGGCCCTACGAGCTATTTCTCTTACTTGCAGTAGGACGTCATTAGGGCATTGAGCCTGGGTATTCTCATCGCGAAAAACTCCTTCCCCGTTTAGCATGTCCTCATTCCAGGCTGGATGACCGTTTCTCGCGTTTTCTGCTGCCTGAGTCTTAGCAAGCTCTCTATAGGCCACAGCCCAAAGCAGGAAGTCCCCACCACGAAGCACAGCTTTCACTAGGTTTCTCCAATCCTCTGGGACCAGTCCCTGGGTTCCTATATTGTCTAGAACTGCTTTTGTATAGTTAGCATGTGGTCCATATAACTGTACCGCTTGTTGCAGTTCTTTTAACAGCTTATGATCTAAGGGGGTCCATCCTCTGTCGCCTTGTGCATCTACTATCACTGGGAACACTTGGTCTGCTTTTTGGTACTCTTCCCACTTGGGGGGAGTTCCGCGTGTTCTCTCCACCCTTCCTCTGGATCTTATGAAAGAGGGTTCCCCGCTCTCCACTCCCTCCACGAGGGAAGGATTCCCTTTCGTGGGGGGGGCCTTAGTTAGTGTGAGCGGTCGCCAATGTGGAGGGTCATGTAAGGTTAAGTTTGCCATTCTACAGTGGCACGGGTGGTCCCCCGGAGAAAATAGGTCTTCTGGGTACGGAGGTGCGGAAGGAAGGGGTCTCTCTTGCTCCACACTCATCTGCGCCTTATCCTCCCTGTCCCCGTCCTGACTTCCACATTGGGACTCACTCTGAGCTTCCTCCAATATCTCTGATCCCTCATCTACTATCTCTTCTGAATCATTTTGAAGAGCCTGTTCAATCCACACCCTATAAATCTCCGGTGATTTTCCCGCCACTCTTAACTCTTTACCTACCCTTTTCCACTTTCGTTCTTCCCGCTCACCATCATCCACTAACCAGGACGACATGCTACCAACTGCTTTGGTGAGTACACCTAGCAACCTAAGACAGAGCATGGGACATGCTTCCCAGTGACTCGATGACGGGTAAGCAGGTGGCACGTCGCTGGGAACCTAAGACAGGCACGATTCCATGTCATATAAAACTAAAAAGGGGGAGCTGTGGGGAACCACAGGCCGGCCACCTGTGGTTCCCCACAAAGACTTCTTGGAAAATACTCCTGAAGAACAGGCAATCAAAGCCAAAATTAACAAATGAGATTATATCAAATTGATAAGATTTTGCTCTGCAAAAAAAACACAACAAAAAAAACTCTCAGCAAAGTGAAGAGACAACCGACAGGATGGGCAAAAATATTTGCAAATTATGCATCTGATAAAGGATTAATTTCCAGAATCTGTAGATAGCTCAAGAAACTTAAAAACAAAACAATCCAGTTAAGAAATAGGCAAAGGACCAGAACCGACATTTTTCAAGAGAGGAAATTCAGATTACTAATACACATGAAAAAATGCTCAATGTCATCAGCCATCAGCAAAATGCCAATCAAAGCCACAGTGAGATTTCACCTCACCCCCATTAGAATGGTCCTTATACAGAAATCAACAAACAGTAGATGCTGGTGAGGATGTGGAAAAAAGGGTACCCTAATCCACCATTGGTGGGAATGTAAACTGGTACAGCCACTGTGGAAGACAGAATGGAGATACCTCAGAAATCTGAATATATATAGACCTACCATATGACCCAGCCATCACAGTCCTGGGAATTTACCCAAAGGAAATGAAATCAGCATATGAAAAAGTTACTTGTACCCCCATGTTCATTGCAGCTCAATTTACAATAGCTAAGATATGGAATCAACCCAGATATCCATCTGCTAAAGACTGGATAAAGAAATTATGGTATAGATACACGATGGAATACTATACAGCAGTTAAAAAATGAAATCCTATCATTTGCAACAAAATGGATACAACTGGAAACCATTACACTTTGTGAAATAAGCCAGTCAAAAAGACAAATAGCATATGTTCTCTCTGATCTGTGGTCACTAACAGAGTAATAGATTATCTATAGGAGTGAAACTGACACTTTGTGATGCAATGATTTTGAACTGCCCTTGTCTTTTTTGTTGAGGAACAATTTGGTTTGGTTTGGTTTTTCTTTTTTCTTCATACTATTCGGTGAACTCTACTTAATATAAGGTTAATCTTAAGAGTATAAAATTAACTGAAAACAGATATTTGTAAAAAGAAATGAGGGATTGGCACTGTAACATAGTGGGTGGGCCTGCCGCTTGCAATGCCAGCATCCCATATGGGCACCAGTTTGAGCCCTGGCTGCTCGACTTCCGATCTGGCTCTCTGCTACGGCCTGGGAAAGCTGTGGAGGATGGCCCAAGTCCTTGGACCCCTGCAACCATGTGGGAGACCCGGAAGAAGCTGGCTCCTGGCTTCGGATCGGTGCAGCTCCAGCGGGGAGTGGGCCAGTGGATGGAAGACCTCCCTCTCTCTCTGAATAACTCTGACTTTCAAATAAGTAACTAAATCTTAAAAAAAAAAAAAATAAGAATAGGAATGGGACAGGGAGGGAGGTTGGATGAGACAAATCACCATGTTCCCAAATTTATACAAATGGAAAGCATGAAGTTTATGTTCCTTAAATAATTTTTTAAAATCTACTACTTTCATTCATTTTTAACCTACAAATTCTTTATCTCTTTTTTTGTACCGAGAACTATTTTAAGCTATGTGAATTCCTTACCTTACTCTGTTGTATCTTCAAGAGAAAGTGAAAGTCTCACTTCCTCCCGGCCATTCTCCCTTTTAGCTTTCCCCTACCCATCTCCTCTCAGACTGGGTGACTATTTCTCTCTCTCTCTTTTTAATCAGATAATAAGTGCCTTGGGGGTTGTATCTCATTCACCTTTAATGTCCCAGCACCAACCTAGTGCTTTGTAAACAGTAGGCACTGACTGAGGAACGGGAATATAAAACTAGTCAGTGCATGTGTATGTATACACAAACACACATCCGGCCCTATATTACCATGAGGTAAAGAAGTTAGAAGGTATAAAGGAGAAAGAGTGCCATCTTCATGGTAACATGGTTGTTGTTTTCCATCTGTACACACAGATGTATAGATGGGATATCAGCTTTTAGTAGGTGTCCAGATGGACCTGATAGAATTAAATTCAGGATTGCTTCAGGTCATGGGTGAAGTAGTCCTCCTGAAGACATGGCTTCAGAATCAGTTTGCAATCCACTGAGCCCAAAACAAGCTAAATAATTAATAATTACTGAATCAAATATACCAAAAATCTGACTTAAGAATGATTTGTCCTGGGCTAGCGCCATGGCTAATCCTCTGCCTGCGGCGCCGGCACTCCAGATTCTATTCCTCTTCCAGGCCAGCTCTCTGCTATGGCCCAGGAGTGCAGTTTCCTTGAGACTCAAAGGCCAAGCATAACTATTTCTTTCTCTTTGCATTTCGACCATAACAACCGTAATCCTCCCTGGGACAGTAAGTGCTTCGGCTGAATAGAGAAGGGAGCAGGAACATTCATTAATATTTCCAAATATCCATCCTGCCAATGCACATTTACATAAATAGATTTATAGCTATCTGGTAATTTAAGTAAGGGTGACTTAACAACCTCAAAGGCCAGGTTTGTTTTCAATTGAAACTCTAGGGAATAAGGTTGATTCTGTACTTAGAGGAAAAAAAGGTCACAGAAAATGCAATTCTCTTTCAAGCACCAGATAAATCAGACTGCATTTCTTGTTTCTTGTCGTCTCTCCTTTTCCTCTCCTTGCCTTCTACTGAAAAGTAATGCCTCTTTTATTAAAGTTCATTTTCAGAAGTTTCTGTTATACTTCACTCCCATAGCATTCATAAAGAAACAGAGAAAAGTACTTGTAATTTGCTGGGAACTCTCCAGAGAAGTGAGACATCCCCCTGAATAATCCTCAAATAACATGAGGACATGAAAAAAATATAGCCAGTGCTTCTCTGGCTTATGTTGGAAGAATCAAAGCAACCATGAAATTAATTTTATTTACCATTAAAAGATAATGGACTCAGAATTAAGGTTGTAATTATGGAATTATAAATTAATTTCAGCAGCATGCTATAATCTGAAATAAATGCCAGCAATTGTTATGAGAAGCATGTTAATGAGTAACACCAAAACTTGTCTGCTTGCTTGTACCTGAAAATACTCACGCCCAGAAAGTCTATCCTACAGCAGGCAGCCCTGCTGCGGTTTTTCTAAGACTCCTCAAAACATGATCCATTTACTAGGAAGCCGCTCTCTTTAACATGTACATACTTAATCTGAAAGGGACCAGAAGGTTGCCCACAGGCCACACCCATATGTGAAATAAACATTACTGCTGCAGCAATTGAAATGTGAAGAACATCTCAGTTTCAACATGGTATTCATGAGAATCAGATGCCACATCTATAACTGGTGAGATATGAAAATCAAACGAATATACCATCAGATTCTGACAGATTGAATTGTGGTTCCTCCATCTTCCACTAAACAGGCTGTTTCTTCACATGTACAGTGGCATACCTCATTTGTGTAAAAGGCCTTTCTGGCACTCATATGCTGTTTCCTGTTTCTTCCAGTCACCTTATTAATTACTATGTTTCCTGGGAAAAGCCCAAGGATACCTAAATTAGAATTAAACTCTATAGCACTTGGGTTTAAAATAACAGAACTTGTTATCAAGTTGACTGCCTTACATTCAGCCACTGTCAAACTCAATAGCTGATATTCTCGCTTATGCAAAAATGTCAGAAAAAGAAAATTATAGTCTATAATAAATCTGTTTCTCCCAAAATATTATTCCTGCCACTCTGCTCTTCAGCATGTGATGAAGGGAAAGCTAAGGCAGCCTTAGTTGCAAAGGAAGACCCAAGGAGGTACCGCTTGGGGGAACCTGCTGTTCGTATCCAGTCTGGGGAAGTCACATCAACCTCCCTACATCTATGGGTGTTTCCTCCTCTCTTTGGAAGCCCACATGGATACTGGCCATCCCAGGGTCTCAGGTCTTAATGGAGGAAGGCCTTGGTGTACACAGTGATAGCCTTTGGCTTCGACACATCATTGTCAGTATTTCCCCCGTCCAGATCAGTGCTGCTTCCAGTCTGTGTGCGAAACAGAAACCCTCCAAAGTGCTGGTCTGCTCAACTTCCTCACTGACTGTTGCTAACCTATGGTATCTTTCTTCCTGGGGCAGGTATGGTCAGGATACAGCCTACAAGGAGGGTTGCCCATGTCACTGTACATGTTTGGACTACTGTACAGCTCTAGGAGGCAGCATTCACACTGTGGTCATTGTCCATTTGAATACATTTTATGGAGATATTAGTAATGTGTCTTGAGGAAGAGATTTCTGCTTTGCACTAAATCATTAGATATGGGTTATCAGTGGTCTGCCTCAAGGTTGAAAGCAACTCTGGCACCTGACTTGTTGAGTTATGCACCTTGCCAGCTGTGTGAACTTGGGCTTATCACTTAGTCCTAGTTTAATCATCTGTAAAATGAGGATAAAAGTAGACTAGGAAGAAAAAATGTTGTGTGTATAAACAAGGACTGAGCATAGAGCCTGTGAATGCTCACTACATGGCAGCTCTCACAATTTGGCCTCTAAATGTCCTTTGTAGGTGGATCTCTCTGCGGTCGCTTTCTATAAAGGTTCTCTCAACATAAAATAACATTTAAATTCATTACTACTACAAGAGTCCTTATGATGAAGCTACTTGTTGTAGTATGAATCATTAATTAGCATTAATTTAATGGCCTCTTGCAGAGTTAATCAGATGAGTCCAGTGGAAATCATGGCCCAGCTGCACACATTAGTATAACTCTGAAGAGGACCTACCTTGAAGGGAATTTAGAGCTGGGGGGGATGGGAGGGCAGGCTTGCAAGGACTGAGGCAATAGACAAGAGGGAAAAGGAATAAAAGAGGAAAGATTATAGCTTACTGTTTAGTTTTCCAGGCAAGGCATCATTCCTGACAAGTCTGTCTCTTGCATGGCGTTAATTATTAGGAGACTAGTGAGAAGCTCTGAGCAGGTCAAACTCTGGCAGACTAAAGATTATGCAGCCAGCAGGGTGGGGGACCAGGAGTCTTATCTGAGAGCCACCAGATACTTTATCTGCATTTCAGGACAAGGCTGAGCAGTGTTGGCTGTGGGAGGTGGGCCTGGAAGCCTCAGCTGACAGTGATCTTCCATTCTCATGTGATGCGTTCAATAATGACTGGCTTCACTTGCTCTTTTTTCAATATGTTGCACACCAATATAAGTTCTGTCAGTTATCAGGCCTTTGTGTTATCTACGCCTTAAAATTGTGTTATTGAACCAACTTTCATTGTGAAACCTTTACAAGATAAACCTATTTTATTTCTCCTCATCCTACAGACATGTTCATTCTCCTATGATGTGGGTATAATGAACGATCCCCTGGCTATTGCAACACTTCCACTGAAATCCCTGAAATGTGTGTCTGTCCATCTGTCCTTCTACCCGCTTTCTCCTCTCCCCCCTCCATCCTTTGGTGCCCCCTTCCTTACCCTCCTCAATTTCTTTTTGTTTCCTAAAGAATAAAAATGGCAATTTCTTTCACTCTTGTACAAAAGCCTATGTCACCGAAGGGAATCACTATTAGCACAGGTAATCTGGTATTGTGTGGGTGAGTGCCCACGTGTATTTTAAAAACAAAGCTTATCAGGTATGTTAATCCCACACAGCTTTCTCCACTCTGTCCAGTCTCCTACCTCTACCCTAACAACAACAAAAATGAAATGTCACTCACTTAAGAATGTTAGAGGAAGGTGAACTTTTGTAAAATAAGACTCTTATGACTCATATTTAAATCATAGTTTTGTGCCTCCAGCAAGTGAGGGTGTTGAATGCAAGAGAGTGAGGTAGAGTATGTTGACTGGCACCCAGGATAGTGCCCTCTCTGAATAGAAGTGTTAGGTGGTGCTGCTCAGAGATGTGGTGCCATGCAGGGGAAGGCTGAAGGCAGCTGAGACTCACTTGTCTCTCACTGACACACTGATGGAAAGTCAGGCACTGACAATTGAATCAGTCCTACTCCCATCAGTGTCACTGCTATTTCTCTGAGCCTTTTTCTATCTGTGCCTTCTTACTCTTTGTTACCAAGAATGCTAATTCTGATTTTTTCCTACTTTGATTTTTTCCTACTTTGTATCTTGCACACTTTGTTTTCTATAGTAAATATGCTACTGAAACACTGCAACTAAATATTGTCTTTAAATAACCTATTAATAAATTCATTTTAATACAGAAAAGTATTAAGAAGCAAAGATTCAAAGTCTCATCAACTAAATAAGCCTGGAAGTATTTCTAAAATAAGAGCATATATGTATTTACATAGTTAAGAGTATAGATATTTACATCCATCATACCAAGGTGTAAATTGTAAAGCACCCCATTTCCTTTACCTGTCCCCAATTATGAGCCTTTCCCCCAGCAATGAGTCTGTGCAGTGCACAAAACAAAATCAGTGGAGTACAACATTTAACGCCAAAAATGTAATGAACTGATTAAAAAAAAAGTATGGGAAAAAAGAGTATAATAATGAATGAGGCATCGCCCTGGCCCTAAAAGGGACAGCTATAGTTTGAAGATAATTTGGCTCTCAGACTCACACAGGAATTCCCATTTATGGTGTTTAGGAGATGGGCCTAGTGGGAGTTCATTTGGTGGTTAGGAGTGTGCCCTTAGAAGGTAATTCTCAGGAAATGATTAGTTATAAAAACCTGAGTCTCTGGTTATAAAATCCACTCTCTGCTTCCATGTGATCCTTCCACTGCCTGCACTCCATTGCCCTTGCTACATCTCAAATTAAGGGGATCCATCATTCTCTGACTTGAACCTCTGACACTGTGGACTAAATAAATCCAGGTTTCTCTTTATAAGGCGAGTTTGCTTAGGAATTTTGTAACAGTAACAAAAAGCTGATTAATAAAGGGAATTTGGATCTAGTGGGTCAAAGAATCAAACAAGACATGTACATGGAATTGTAGGTGATGCACAGTCAGCTAGCAGCTGGGCAGCCATAAAAATGTAATGCAAACATTACCCTCAGCCACAGAACCCAGGTCATTGCTCTTTACCCAACTAAACACAAGACCTTAAATAAATAGCTAAGATCTCTTCACCCAACTTATGCCTCTAGAATATGGGTTTGATAATTCCTTTCTATATGATGAGTTTTGAGAATTAAATGCCAAAATAATTACTAAAACACTTCAGAACCCATAAGGTGGACCAGAAATAGAAGTTTCATTGTCACCACTATTGGTACTCAAAGGTATACCATGAAGAATCATTTTTCGAAAGTTCAAGAGGACAGGGTCATGAATTCTTAGTCTGAGTTTGACCTACTATTACCTTGTTTGACTTGCACTAGTTTTTAACAAAGTTGCCAAGATTTAAAAATCAGAAGAGCTGACTTAAAATTTACTTCCCTTGGAAAACCTGAGAAACTATTCACAGTGAACCTGCCTTACCACATGGCAGCCATTCCTCTGTGCTGAGAAACTGCTGCCCTTCGATATGTGTTCCCCAGTTTACTACAAGCCCCTGTACCCTGACTTCCTTGCGCAGTCCTAGTACTGAAACCCAATACTGGTTATCACTTATCATTGTGTATACTTTTCCTAGATTAGAAAAATGTTTTACAACTTATGTCCTATCAAGATTAGTCAAATAAAGCTACTTCAAGAAGGCCACAAGATTTTTCTAATACACAACCTACTTCCCTACAGGCATTGGAATTTGCCATTCCAATTCAGGACCAGCAAAATTTTCAAGCTGAGGAGGTCCTGGAAGTAAATTTATTGAAGCCTCTTATTTTGCAATTTCAGAGAGATTAAAATAAAATGTTTAGCATTAAAGTGCTTAAGCAGTAGGATCTATCGTTATTATTACTCGGGTAATAATTCTAGGTTCCCAGGTGTTTTAGTCATTTAGTCATTCAGCACATATGTATTTGTAATCATGGATAAAGACTCTTGAGGTTTCTGAGTGCCACTGTTCTCATCTGTTTAATAGAAAGAAAAAAAAAAAAAACCTGCCCTTTGCCACCCTTCATTTTAAAAAATCAGTGGCAAATATGACCATGAGCCACTTAGTGGGGATGCTCAGGATCACTAGCCATCAGGGAAATACAAATCAAAACCACAATGAGGTTCCACCTCACCCCAGTTAGAATGGCTCTCTTACAGAAACCAACAAGCAATAAATGCTGGCAAGGATGTGGAGGAAAAGGTAACCTAATCCATTGTTGGTGGAAATGTAAACTGGTGCAGCCATTGTGGAAGACAGTATGGAGATACTCAAAAATCTGAATATAGACCTGCCATATGATCCAGCTATCCCACTCATGGTAATTTACCCAAAGGAAATGCAGTCAGCATTTGAAAGAAATTATGATACATATACATTATGAAATACCACTCAGCAGTAAAAAAAAAAAAAAAAAAATGAAACCCTTCTTTTGCATCAAAATAGATGCAACTGGAAACCATTACACTTGGTGAAACAAGCCAATTCCAAAAAGACAGATACCATGTTTCCCCCGATCTGTGGTGACTAATTGAGTACCTAAAATATGAAGTATTGGTGTGAAATTGACATTTTGAGATTTGATGATTGGTTATAGCCCTTGTCTCTACTGTTGGGGAACAGTGTTTTTTCTTCATACTATTTGTTGAACTCTACTTAGTGTAGGGTTAATCTTATAAGCAAACTGAAAATAGATCTTTGTAAAAATTAAGAATGAAAATGGGAGAGGGAGGAGGAAGAAGGGTTGGAGTATGGGTGGGAAGGTAGGGGTGGGAAGCATCACTACGTTTCTAAATCTGTATATATGAAATTTGGGTACCTTAAATAAAACGTTAAGACACTGGAGAGACCACAAGTAACTTAACCTTCATTGGGATTTACATTTTTCTCAAGCTTACTCCTCATATAAATTAAGTCTCTACCATTACCCAAACAAAACAGAGAAGTCCAGAAGAACTTGTCTTGCATAATTTTATCTGTACTCCAGAAATTAAAGAACAGCAGGGAATGCTAGTTTAGAGGCAAAGTCTGATGAATAATTTACATCTGTGCATTTTCCCTGAAGAAACAGGAATTCTAATGACCACACAAAACTATACCTATTGTTCCAAGGGACACAAACATCAGAAGCAGACCCAGGTTGTTCAGATAATGACTATGGTGAGGCACTGTGATTGCTTCGCAAGGTATCACAGCTTTGGAAGGTGTGGTGAGGGTGGAAGCCCACCCCATGTTGCATTTGCACTGCACTGGCATCTCAGACTAGAGCAAAGAACTTAAAACACATCTGGGCTGGAGTTCTGCTGACCAGCATGCGTGGGAGCATGTCTTAGACACATACAGGTTTTGGTCAATGTATAAAGTATATTTTTGCTATGACTGAGTGGTATCCTCTACGGTAATATCTGGAAGATGATGTTCCCTGTCCGACCTGTCAGAACAGAGCAGCAAAAGCATAGCATAATGTCAGGTCAAGACATTATGCACGACTGTTTATTCATTCACCTATTAATTTGTTTATTCAGCAAATAGCGCCTGTCATATTCTAGACATCTAGCATTATATAGGGAAAACAGATAATATCCCCACCTTTCTGACATTTATATCTATATGGGAAAGATTAACATTAAATAAATCATTTTTAAAATAGCAAGCTATCTACATAATTGTGTATTGCAAGGACAATGAAGGAAATAGAGAAGATCTCTGTCAAAGAAGGTCACTCTGAAGGTGTCACACTTGAGCTAAGACATCACCATATGCATTAATAAAACAATGTGAAGGACAGGGGAACTTACAAGGCAGAGGGAACAGTGAGTGCAAAGGCCTAAAGACCACAAAAGGCTTGGCAGGTTGAACAACAGAAGGAAGACCTTGAACAAGTGAGAGTGGTGTGGTATGACATTGGGCAGTTTGCTGGGGTGTAGATTGTGCAGGCTCTGCTGCACTCTTAGCTGGACTACTGATACAGCGAGCTGGCTGAAATGATAGTGACTTGGACTGGAGTCAATGCAATAAGAGAGAACTACAAGAGTTGAAGATGTCTATATTTTAGAGGTGAGAGTACAAAACATGATGATTGATTGAATCAGGAATGAGGGAGCAAAAAAAGGAGGAATCCTAGATTTCAGTCTTGAACAACTAGTTAGGTCATGGTGCCATTTTCTGAGGCTTAATAGTGAAATAACTTTCAGACCTGACTCATCTGGGACACTGAAGTCTAGCTGGTGTGAATTTTTTTTTTTATTTCCTAGTTTTTCTTTTTTAATCTGTGACATTAGGTTATTGGGGTTAGACTTCCAACATGTCTTCCAGATTTGCAATTAAATTCTCATCTGGATTAAATTACATATATAGAAACACCCTGAAATTCAGAATTAAGTAGTATGACATTTTTGATACATATTACATATTACTATGATGGAACATAGTAGCTAAGGGTGTTGTAGCACAAGCTGCTGCTTGAGAAGGCTGCATCCCCTCTCAGAGTGCCTGGTTCGGGAACCAGCTACTCCATTTCCATTCCAGTTTCCTGCTAATGGAAGACATGCATGGAGGTACTGGCCCTTGTCTTCAGCTATTGTGGGCATTTGGAGAGTAAATCATTGGATGGAACATCTCTCTCCTCTCTTTCTGTGACTCCTCCTTTCAAGTGATGAAAGTAAGTAGCTTAGGGCCGGCGCCGTGGCTCAACAGGCTAATCCTCCGCCTTGCGGCGCCGGCACACCGGGTTCTAGTCCCGGTCACCCCTCTTCCAGGCCAGCCCTCTGCTGTGGCCCAGGAGTGCAGTGGAGGATGGCCCAAGTGCTTGGGCCCTGCACCCCATGGGAGACCAGGAAAAAGCACCTAGCACCTGGCTCCTGCCATCGGATGAGCACGGTGCGCCGGCCGCAGCGCGCCATCCGCGGCAGCCATTGGAGGGTGAACCAACGGCAAAGGAAGACCTTTCTCTCTGTCTCTCTCTCTCACTGTCCACTCTGCCTGTCAAAAAAAAAAAAGTAGCTTAAAAAAGAAAACAAGGGGCAGAGCCAAGATGGCGGAATAGTGAGGACGCGCACTAGCAGTCCACAAAAAGATAGTTTAATAAAAACAGAGTTACTGTAGCCTCAGGAAAAATCTCAGGGAAAAAAATGCAGTGGAAATTCTTCCGGACCCAGTGAATGAGATGCAGAGGACCTAGGGGAAAGTAAGTTTGCGAACGGCAAATCGTGCCTTAGTGGCACGGGAGCTGCCGGGAGGGACGGGAACCGGACGGAACACAGTCGCCATTGGAATCGAGCGTTTAAACGGGAGCCGATACAGGGATCCCGAGACACTGGCGGGGGGAAGCAGACGCCACGGGGGAAACAGAACAATTGAGGCGAGCCCACACGGACACTAGCGTCTTTCGTTGCCCACCCTGCTCACTCGAGCTAGACTGAACACAGTGGGACGTGGCGCGCCCGCCGGGTGCAACGGAAGCCGGGCGGAACACAGTCGCCATTGGAACTGAGCGCTTGAACGGGGGCCGATACAGGGATCCCGAGACACTGGCGGGGGGAAGCAGACCCCCCACGGGGGAAACAGCACAATTGAGGCGAGCCTGCACGGACACTAGCCTCTCTCGTCACCCACCCTGCTAATTCGAGCTAGATTAAACGCAGTGGGACAAGGCGCGCCCGCCCACCCGCCCGCCCATCACTGAGGCAGACGGAACCAAAAACCCGAGGCTGTAGAAACCTGAAGGGGATCCAAAAACTGGGAACACACCGCGCACACAAACTCCGTTACCTTGACAACCCAGAGAAAGAGTGTGGGGAAAAAAAAAATGCCAAACAAAAACAGATTCCGAGGGAGCAAGATCAAGGAAGACGCTATGATGACCCCAAACGGAAAAGACACCCCAAGTCAGGATTATGAAGATAATGAGATAGAAGAAATGCAAGAAGCAGATCTCAAAGAATTGATAAGAACATTAAGAAGTTCTCAAAAACAAATTCTTGAACTACAGAAATCTTTAATGGATAAGATAGAAAATCTCTCTCGCGAGAATGAAGTACTACGGAGAAATCAAAACGAAATGAAACAACTAGTAGAACAAGAAGCTACGATAGTGACAAAAAATCTTAATGAATTGAAGAATTCAATAGATCAAGTGACAAGCAATCTTGAGGGCCTTAAAACCAGAATGGGTGAAGCAGAAGAGAGAATATCGGACCTAGAAGACAGTGAACAGGAGAGGAAACAGTCAAACCAAAGACAAGAAGAGGAAATTAGAAAACTAAAAGATATCGTTGGGAATTTACAGGATACTATTAAAAAACCCAACATTCGGGTTCTAGGTGTTCCTGAAGGTATGGAGAGGGAGAAAGGATTAGAAGGCCTTTTTAGGGAGATACTAGCAGAAAATTTTCCAGGCTTGGAGAAAGACAGAGAAATCCTAATCCAGGAAGCTCATAGAACCCCTAATAAACATGACCAAAAGAGATCCTCTGTACGACATATTGTAATTAAACTCACCACAGTGAAGCAAAAAGAAAAGATCCTAAAATGTGCAAGAGAGAAACGTCAGATTACTCTCAGAGGATCTCCAATTAGACTCACAGCTGACTTCTCAACAGAAACCCTACAAGCTAGAAGGGAATGGCGAGACATAGCCCAGGTACTTAGAGAGAAAAACTGCCAGCCCAGAATATTATACCCTGCAAAGCTCTCATTTGTGAATGAAGGCGAAATAAAGACCTTTCATAACAAACAAAAATTGAAAGAATTTGTTGCCACTCGTCCAGCCCTGCAAAAGATACTTAAAGACGTGTTACACACAGAAACACAGAAACACGACCATCAACATGAAAGAAGGTAAACTAAGGGAACCTCACGGCAAAAGATCACAGGGAATTCAAAGCATACATTAGAAAATATCTGGCAAATGGCAGGGCAAACTTACCACTTATCAATAGTCACATTGAACGTTAAAGGTCTAAACTGTCCTGTTAAAAGACAGAGATTGGCTGACTGGGTTAAGGAACAAAAACCATCTATTTGCTGCCTACAAGAAACACATCTTTCCAACGAAGATCCATACAGACTGAAAATAAAAGGATGGAACAAGATATACCACGCCAACAGAAATGAAAAAAGAGCGGGTGTAACCATCTTAATATCGGACTACATAAACTTTAACACAAAAACTGTTAAGAGAGACAAAGAGGGGCACTATATAATGATTAAGGGATCAATACTACAGGAAGATATAACAATTCTCAATGTATATGCACCTAATTACAGGCCACAGGTTTATTTAAAAAATTTGTTAAGAAACTTAAAGGGAGACTTAGACCCCAACACAATAGTACTGGGGGACTTCAATACTCCACTCACAGATATTGACAGATCGACAGAACAGAAGATCAACAAGGAGACAGTAGATTTAAACAACACTATAGCCCAAATGGATCTAACAGATATCTACAGAACTTTTCATCCTACACGTAAAGCATTCACATTCTTCTCAGCAGTACATGGAACCTACTCTAGGATTGATCACATATTAGGCCATAAAGCAAGTCTCAGCAAATTCAAAAGAATTAGAATCATACCATGCAACTTCTCAGACCATGAGGGAGTGAAGTTGGAAATTAGCAACTCAGGAATCCCTAGAGCATATGCAAACACATGGAGATTGAACAACATGCTCCTGAATGAACAATGGGTCACTGAAGAAATCAAAAGAGAAATCAAAAATTTTCTGGAAGTAAATGAGGATAACAGCACAACATACCAAAACTTATGGGATACAGCAAAAGCAGTGTTAAGAGGAAAGTTTATATCAATAGGTGCCTACATCAAGAAACTGGAAAGGCACCAAATAGATGAGCTTTCAATGCATCTCAAGGATCTAGAAAATTTGCAGCAAACTAGACCCAAATCTAGTAGAAAAAGAGAAATAATCAAAATCAGAGAAGAAATCAACAGGATTGAATCCAAAAAAACATTACAAAAAATCAGCCAAACGAGGAGCTGGTTTTTTGAGAAAATAAACAAGATTGACACCCCATTGGCCCAACTAACTAAAAAAAGAAGAGAAAAGACCCAAATCAGTAAAATCAGAGATGAAAAAGGAAATATAACAGACACCACAGAAATCAAAAGAATCATCAGAAATTACTACAAGGACTTGTATGCCAGTAAACAGGGAAACCTATCAGAAATGGATAGATTCCTGGACACATGCAACCTACCTAAATTGAACCAGGAAGACATAGAAAACCTAAACAGACCCATAAGTGAGTCAGAAATTGAATCAGTAATAAAGGCCCTCCCAACAAAGAAAAGCCCAGGACCAGATGGATTCACTGCTGAATTCTACCAGACATTTAAAGAAGAACTAACCCCAATTCTTCTCAAACTATTCAGAACAATCGAAAAAGAGGGAATTCTCCCAAATTCCTTCTATGAAGCCAGCATCACCTTAATTCCTAAGCCAGAAAAAGATGCAGCATTGAAAGAGAATTACAGACCAATATCCCTCATGAACATAGATGCAAAAATCCTCAACAAAATTCTGGCCAATAGACTGCAACAACACATCAGAAAGATCATCCACCCAGACCAAGTGGGATTCATCCCTGGTATGCAGGGATGGTTCAATATTCGCAAAACAATCAACGTGATACACCACATTAACAGACTGCAGAAGAAAAACCATATGATTATCTCACTAGACGCAGAGAAAGCATTCGATAAAATTCAACACCCTTTCATGATGAAAACCCTAAGCAAACTGGGTATAGAAGGCACATTCCTCAATACAATCAAAGCAATTTATGAAAAACCCACGGCCAATATCCTATTGAATGGGGAAAAGTTGGAAGCATTTCCACTGAGATCTGGTACCAGACAGGGATGCCCACTCTCACCACTGCTATTCAATATAGTGCTGGAAGTCTTAGCCAGAGCTATCAGGCAAGAAAAAGAAATTAAAGGGATACAAGTTGGGAAGGAAGAACTCAAACTATCCCTCTTTGCAGACGACATGATTCTTTATTTAGGGGACCCAAAGAACTCTACTAAGAGACTATTGGAACTCATAGAAGAGTTTGGCAAAGTAGCAGGATATAAAATCAATACACAAAAATCAACAGCCTTTGTATACACAGACAATGCCACGGCTGAGGAAGAACTGCTAAGATCAATCCCATTCACAATAGCTACAAAAACAACAATCAAATACCTTGGAATAAATTTAACTAAGGACATTAAAGATCTCTACAATGAAAATTACAAAACCTTAAAGAAAGAAATAGAAGAGGATACCAAAAAATGGAGAAATCTCCCATGCTCATGGATTGGAAGAATCAATATCATCAAAATGTCCATTCTCCCAAAAGCAATTTACAGATTCAACGCAATACCAATCAAGATACCGAGGACATTCTTCTCAGATCTGGAAAAAATGATGCTGAAATTCATATGGAGACACAGGAGACCTCGAATAGCTAAAGCAATCTTGTACAACAAAAACAAAGCCGGAGGCATCACAATACCAGATTTCAGGACATACTACAGGGCAGTTGTTATCAAAACAGCATGGTACTGGTACAGAAACAGATGGATAGACCAATGGAACAGAATAGAAACTCCAGAAATCAATCCAAACACCTACAGCCAACTTATATTTGATCAACGATCCAAAACCAGTCCCTGGAGTAAGGTCAGTCTGTTTAATAAATGGTGCTGGGAAAACTGGATTTCCACGTGCAGAACCATGAAGCAAGACCCCTACCTTTCACCTTACACAAAAATCCATTCAACATGGATTAAAAATTTAAACCTACGACCCGACACCATCAAATTACTAGAGAGCATAGGAGAAACCCTGCAAGACATAGGTACTGGCAAAGACTTCTTGGAAAAGACCCCAGAAGCACAGGCACTGAAAACCAAAATTAACTACTGGGATTGCATCAAATTGAAAAGTTTCTGTACTGCAAAAGAAACAGTCAGGAAAGTGAATAGGAAACCGACAGAATGGGAAAATATATTTGCAAACTATGCAACAGATAAAGGGTTGATAACCAGAATCTACAAAGAAATTAAGAAACTCCACAACATCAAAACAAACAACCCACTTAAGAGATGGGCCAAGGACCTCAATAGACATTTTTCAAAAGAGGAAATCCAAATGGCCAACAGACACATGAAAAAATGTTCAAGATCCCTAGCAATCAGGGAAATGCAAATCAAAACCACAATGAGGTTTCACCTCACCCCGGTGAGAATGGCTCACATTCAGAAATCCACCAACAATAGATGCTGGAGAGGATGTGGGGAAAAAGGGACACTAATCCACTGTTGGTGGGAATGCAAACTGGTGAAGCCACTATGGAAGTCAGTCTGGAGATTCCTCAGAAACATGAATATAACCCTACCATTCAACCCAGCCATCCCACTCCTTTGAATTTACCTAAAGGAAATTAAATTGGCAAACAAAAAAGCCGTCTGCACAGCAATGTTTATTGCGACTCAATTCACAATAGCTAAGACTTGGAACCAACCCAAATGCCCATCAACAGTAGACTGGATTAGGAAATTATGGGACATGTACTCTACAGAATACTATACAGCAGTCAAAAACAATGAAATCCGGTCACTTGCAACAAAATGGAGGAATCTGGAAAACATCATGCTGAGTGAATTAAGTCAGTCCCAAAGAGACAAATATCATTTGTTTCCCTTGATTGGCGATGACTAACTGAGCACCAAAGGGGAAACCTGTAGAAGTGAAATGGACACTATGAGAAACAGTGACTCGATCAGCTCTTGTGCTGACTGTTGTTGTACAATGTAATACTTTATCCATGGTAGTATTTTTTTTTTCTTTTCTTTATCCTAGTACTAGTGCTTGAACTCTGTAATTAACACACAATTATTCTTAGGTGTTTAAATTTTAACTGAAAAGTGATCTCTGTGAAATATAAGAGTGGGAATAAGAGAGGGAGGAGATGTAAAATTTGGGACATGCTCAATCGGAACGGCCCCAAATGATGGAGTTAGAATTGTGCCAGGGGTTTCCAATACAATCCCATCAAGGTGGCATGTACCAAGGCCATCTCATTAGTCCAAGTGATCAATTTCAGCTCACAATTGATCACACTGATAGGACTAAGAGTCAAAGGGATCACACAAACAAGACTAGTGTCTGCTAATACTAACTGATAGAATGAAAAAGGGAGAGAATGATCCAACATGGGAAGCAGGATACACAGCAGACTCATAGAATGGCAGATGTCCTAAATAGCACTCTGGCCTCAGAATCAGCCCTTAAGGCATTCGGATCTGGCTGAAGAGCCCATGAGAATAGTTTAGGCATGGAAAGCTAAGACACTCTGGAAAAAACAGAAGACCTAAATGAAAGATCTCTGCGAGTGAGATCCCAGTGGAAAGAACGGGGCCATCAAAGAAGGAGGTACCTTTCTCTGAAGGGAGGAGAGAACTTCCACTTTGACTATGGCCCTGTGGGAATAAGATCGAAGTCGGCTAACCCTAAAGGCTTCCATAGCCTCGGCAACTCATGACCAGAGCCTAGGGAGATTACTGACGCCATAAACAAGAGTGTCAAATTGTTAAATCAACATCAGGAGTCACTGTGTACTTACGTCTCATGAGGGATCTGTCCTTAATGTGTTATCCAATGTGAAGTGATGCTATTACTAGTACTGAAACAGTATTTTTACACTTTGTGTTTCTGAGTGGGTGCAAACTGATGAAATCCTTACATAGTATGTATTGAATCGATCTTCTTTATATAAAGATAATTGCAAATGATTAAAAAATCTTGGTGTTAAACTGGAAATTGCATAGAGAATTAATCAATTTTTTAAAAAAAAAATCATGTAGGATCTCTGTCCTTAATGTGCTGTACATTGTGAATTAATACTATAACTAGTACTCCAACAGTATTATCATTTTGTGTCTCTATGCGAGGGCAAACTGTTGAAATCTTTACGTAATATGTACTAAATTGATCTTCTGTGTATAAAGAGAATTGAAAATGAATCTTGATGTGAACAGAAGGGGAGAGGGAGAGGGAAAGGGTAGGGTGGGGGGAGGGAGGGAAGTTGTGGGGGGGGAGCCATTGTAATCTATAAGCTGTATTTTGGAAATTTATATTCTTTAAATAAAAGCTTTATATCAAAAAAGAAAAAAGAAAAAAAAAGAAAACAAAAAAACTAGTAGCCAGAATCTTGGTGATTTTTCTCAAGTACAGAAAAGAAAAGGTGACTTTGTGGACTTTCTGTTGGGCTCAATATTTTTCTGGAGTTTCTCAGCAATAAAGCAATTTCCTGTCAAATCAGATTAATTATAAACTATTTCTCGGAATCCAACACAAAGATTGCAAAGCCAAACCATAAGTTGCTTGTGGAGAAGCACCCAGATCTGTTGCAGATCACTCATGAGCCTCCCACCCAAGCACTGTGCTTTGAACACCGCTTTGCAGAAATTACTGTCCAGATTCATAGGCTCCACCAGGATTTGGGCAAGTTTTCTCTGTAGTGAGGGGATTGGAAACATCTCAGTAATCCTGTATGCTTGTAACTCTAATTCTGCCTTCTGGGCACATCCTTTTGGGCATGACCTAAGATTCTATCACTAACATAGGCAGCAAATTGCTGTAGTCTGCATCATCAGGTAGATCTTAGTTTGCCCACAGAAATGGTAAAACTGCATTCTTGACAAAGGTCATAAATATTAAGAATGCCCAGTAGGATGTAAATAAAGCAACAGCTATAGTAAATCTTTCATCAAAATATCTCTTACTGGACTATACTTATAAGTCTCTAAATAAACTAGATATTACAAGGAACAACAAAATTGAAATCCAATCACCTCAAACAGGAAAGATACTTAGTATCTCACAGAGCAAGGGCAGGTAGCCCCAGGCTGACTCAGCAGTTCTCTGATGTCCTCTGAGCCTTGAGTTCTGTATCTCTTTGCTCTTCCATCCTCTGCTCCTGGAGTCCTGGACCCTCACACCTGCCACAGTTTTGGGAAAAACACGGGCCAACATCAAACCAAAGAAATGGGTCACTTTATGCTCTATGTCTTTGAGTGAAAGAGAATGCCTGCCCCAGAAGCCCCCAGCACACATCCCCTTGGGTCCTTATCCAAGGGGTGCCCAGTGTCCCTCACTGGGATAAAAGGGCATTTCATTATCCCAGACTTTTTTGCTTTGCCTTTAACCCTCTCAATCTCCATGATCTATCCATTCTGGTAGATTTCTTTTAGCCCTATGTTTTACTGTGTTAACTGAGATCCTCATTGATTCCACCTTTTCTCACTGCTTCTGCTTTATCTGTTTCTACATTGCCATTGGAATGTTCTTTTAAAACAAATATAATTATGCTGCCATCCTACTAGAAACCCTTCAGTGATTCTTAATCACACATGGGATTCAACTGCAATTTTTTTTAGCTACAGGAATTATTCCTTCTCCCTCTTTTAAAAAGTCTTACCCAGCAGTTGAGTGCAACCAGCAGATTAAGGTGGAACTTCTCTGAATGGAATAGGGGTGAGGAAGGGACCCATAGCTTAACCAGGTAGATCCCTTCTCTTCACACCAAGACGCCAAAGCCTTTCCCTGAACTACCTGTTGGTACAGGCAAATGAAAATGCCAACTACCAGTGGGTACAGGTTTCAGGAGTGTCAGCCAGGCTCATGGCATAGACTTGGATGGGATAGGAGCTGAGGTCAGGGACATGCTCACCCCGAGATCACAGAGAAGAGGGCCCTACAGAGAGATGTCTGCAAGTGTCATATGATGTAGTGCCCGCAAGGCATGTAACATCTAGTAAAGCAAAAACGATGTCTCTATTTCACCTTTCAGATTCTAGGAATGTGCCTTATAGAGGAATTCATACTTTGGGGAATGAGTTAACACAATCAGATGCTTAAGGACAAAGTAAGGAAGCCCAAATGCAACCAATATCAATAACTGAGAATAGAAATTTCTAATTGTATGAATTGTGTTTGTGTTTATATTTTTTTCATTCTTCTAGCTTTTTCATAAAGAGTTAAAAAATGCTTTGGTAGTACTTAAGATGCACACTTCTCTCTCCCCTCCTCTACTCAATACTTTTTATATTAGAAATCCTGAGTTAACCAACATTTCATGTGTTTCCATTTCTGAACAAGGCAGTTTTGAGTTAAATAGGCTCAAGGATGGAATATCAAACAGAATATGCTTATTATTCTAATTATTCCCTGCTCTTGTTACCAACCTGTATTTCTTCTTTATATCTATTCAAGGATTCAGTCTATTTTTTGTACTTCTGTAAAGACCAAAGAGCTATTTAAATGCAGTTTACATTCTTGTTATGGAATATGACCTTTATAATGAGGAGGGAAATGTTAATGAAGACTAATTAATGAATAATTTTAACAAGTAAAGTAGTTGTCAATTTGAGGCAAGAGATGAATGGGTTGTGCACTGCAGCAGGTGTTTGCATATTGACAGTGACATTATCAGAAGGGGGGGAGGAGAAAGGAAGAGAGTGGAACAGAGCAGGCGCCAACCAGACCAGACTGTTCAATGCTGTTTGTTTGTATCTATTCATTTCCAAAAGGATTTGAGGAACAATTGTCCTCTTGTGTACTGTGTGGATCCCAGGCAAACAGATCTTCAGTCTTGCTTCCCTCTCTACTCTGACAATCCCATCCTCTACCTCCTGTCTACCTAGACCTCATTTTTGTCGTCACTGTGGGTTTTTCTGTTTCTACTGTTATGGTCTGCCCACACTACACCCTGGGGCTGACCTGTTTCTGGCCATGGGCCATTGCAGCCTCTCCTGATACCAGCAGCTTCTTCCTGGTCCAAGATTTGGTTGTGGGAACACCATTTCTTGTTTCTTCCAGACCTGCAAACTGAGAACCCATCCAAACCCCAACCTCTCCACTGTCAATAAGGACTTCATAGAAACTCAGTACCAATGAGAAGCTGAAAATAACTATCCATTATCTGGACCTTCAAACTTATGATTTCTCTGCTAATCCTTTTAAACATGATATGAGCTTAAATTAACAGCAGCAGAGACAAAGTGATTTAGGAAAATGATGTTATCCTATCCTATTTCAATGACACTCTAACATGGTTAAGAAAATTGACTGTCAAATTTGATCAGTGTTGTTGCAGTGAACAGCTATCATTCCCGGAGTGGTTAGAGTCAAATTCTTACCCAGCAGTAGTGGTTTTAATGACAGAATCCAGTAACTACAAGAAGCAACTGAATCTCAATGCATTGCTGACCTCCTACATTGCCTCTCTCTTCTGTTTTTCAGGCACAACATGTTTGATTGCTCTACTGTCAGATAAAGACCTCACTGTGGCCAATGTGGGTGACTCACGTGGTGTCCTGTGTGACAAAGATGGGAACGCCATTCCTTTGTCTCATGATCACAAGCCTTACCAACTGAAGGAAAGAAAGAGGATAAAGAGAGCTGGTGAGCTTCCAAAGGCCTGTGAGAAGTCTGCCATCCTGTTTGGTAGCCAAGGCCCCTGCTTAGAGAGATTGTGAAGGATCAAATGTTTGGGTACCCAGTGATTAGCTCCTTAGGACCGAGGCTACTACTGAGGGAGCTTAGACTTGACTTTGTAATGTTTTCTATCAAATAAACAGCCACTGAATTTTCCCTCCTTCATGGCCAAAGATTTCAGAAGGACCCCACAATCCCTTCACCAATTTAAGTGAGAACTTTGGGCTTCTGCTTCCCACCTCCTTCTCATCTGTTATCATATCTTGCTTCCTGCCAACTACCAAGAATTCCCCAAATGAACCTTGTTTCTAATACCTCTGTGCCTTCGCAGGTGCTGTTCCTGCTGTCTAGTGCACGACAGTTATTTTGTACCTGACGATTCAGTTTAAGGGCTCCTTTTGGAAGCCTTCTTATCACACTGTGGCTAAGGCTCCCCTAATGTGAGTTGTGTGCCCTTTCTTTCCCCTACCATCTTATGTGGACCCCTTGGGTCATCTCTCACAGTGTATACACATACCTGGCTCTTATGTGTCTTGCTTTCTTGACTATGAACTCTTTGAGGGAAAGAAGTCTTGACTATCTTTGAATCTCCAGCACTTAGCTCAAGTGCCTAAGTATGTTTACTGATTTATTCCAAATCTGTCCTCCCTAAAATAGCCTCCTAAGAAATTTACATACTGAAATATGCCTGGAAATGAGGGATGGAATGGACATTAATGAGAGAAAATCAATTTAAAACTAAGTTATATTTCAAGGTGATAACTGCTGTGGAGACACAAAGTAGGTGAGGGAATGAAGAGGGACAGGGAGCTGCAGTTTTAAGTAGGGAGTGCCAGGTAAGCAGCACTAAGGTGACATGTAGACAAAGACTTTCATAATTAGACTTGGGGGCATTTCATTCTACCTATGGAGGGCAGGTTACATTCACTCCCCAGACAACTGCAGCATGCAGGCTCTGTACGATATGCCAGGCAGCAGGCCAGCTGCTGGCTGGAGGCCAGCAGGTTGCTCAAGTACACTGGTCTCTCACCAAGACGGTCCTCTGCTGTCTGCACTCTCAACCTACAGGTCAGCTCCTGCCCAATGAATAAATGACATGATCCTAATCAACATTGGAGTTTTCACAGGAGGCTGTAGTGTTGAGTCAAAAAGTGGTCACTTTCATTACAACTCCCTGCTTCAGTGACTGCTTGAGATGCAGAATAATTTTGAATAAAAGCTTTTGGTCAGGTTTTCTGTTGATGGGATAGAACAAACAATAGTTTAGGAGCATCCAGCTTTGATGAGCTCCAGACAAAAGGAGAAAAATACTCTGGCTTCCTTATTTATGAAGACACCATATCTTCAGTAAGATTCTGCTGTGATCCTAGACTTAAGATACAGTTACCTATTCCTTCACAAAGACAAATGAGGCTGTATACCTGATACACCTGGAAATGCCACCATAGCATCCAACGCTGTCTTGTGAAATGTCACTGCTATTTTATCCTCCCTCTTTTTCCCTGCCAGACCTTCCACCTACACCCTCATCCTACAGTGACTTTTCACTGAAGCAAATTTGGACACCACATCTCCAAAGAGACCTCTCTAACCTGTTCTTTTACATAATTCAGTCAAGGGTATATTTTATAGCAGGATTTAAGGAACAATGATTAGTTTTGCCATCTTTATGTGTTTTCTGATTCTAGCCTTCCTTTCAGGACATCTTTCCCCCTCCCAGTAAACATGAGAATAAGTTCCAACCACTCTGGCCAAATATCATTCATGTTGGACTATCTCTGCTCCTTATGCTGCTTCCAATAACAGCAGCAGTAGCATCAGATGTCATTCATTGTTTGAACACTCAATGCTGGGAGCCAAGCACAGTGTTTTATGGACACTTGCCCTTTACCTGTCTTTTGAGGTTGATAATACTATCAGCATTTAACAGGGGTTTGGAATTGGAGTCCCAAAGAAGCTTACATACCAAGGACACAAGGCTAGTAAATGGGGAACTAGTAAATGGGGAACCCAGAACTGTCCGACTCCTGAGCCCACGCTTTTGCCCATTAGGCAATACTTTCTGGATTATCCCCTGCATTCAGGCCCTCAGAAATTCCAACATGTCATTTGGACTCCAGGTTTAACAGTCATTCCTCCCTGGTCACCACAACCAGAAATCACTCCTCTATCCACCATCTGCCTGCAGGATTTAGCAGGTCCTGGACTCCCCTGAAAGAACATTACACTCTGCATGTACCATTTAATGTATAGGGCTTCTCTCTCCTGTCAAATGACCTACTTCTTCAGATAAAGATATCTGGATTTTGTTTCCCTTAATCCTGATTTGGAGGGTTATTATGAGATACAGGAACACTCAAGGGTGTCCTGTGCCCAGTCTCTGGTGCCCATCCGCCTTTCAGCATTTCTTTGACACTCTCCATGAAAACCCATGCTAGTGCTCTCTACTATTAAACACTGAGATGCCATGGTGCCCCCTGCCATACCTATCCTAATTGATATGGTCTTGAAAGCCTTCTGGATGCCGAGGATGAGGACATGAGGCCCTACTGGTAGAGTCAAACTGTAAGCCACACAGCAAGATGCTGCTTGGTCCTGACAGTGACAGGGGTGGGGGAATGCCAGTGGCCCAACTCACATGCAGTAGGTCAGCCCATTGTACATGTATCCAGACTGTACTGGCCATGGGGAGAATCAGCAGGGTAAGCTAATGGGCTCATTCTGTCTTTCCAGGTGGTTTCATCAGTTTCAATGGCTCCTGGAGGGTCCAGGGAATTCTGGCCATGTCTCGGTCCCTAGGAGATTATCCGCTGAAAAATCTCAACGTGGTCATCCCAGACCCAGATATCCTGACCTTTGACCTGGACAAGCTCCAGCCTGAGTTCATGATCTTGGCATCAGATGGCCTCTGGGATGCTTTCAGCAATGAAGAAGCAGTTCGATTCATCAAGGAGCGCTTGGATGAACCTCACTTTGGGGCCAAGAGCATAGTTTTACAGTCATTTTACAGGGGCTGTCCTGACAATATAACAGTCATGGTGGTGAAGTTCAGGAATAGCAACAAAATAGAAGAGCAGTGAACCCTTCAGGGGTCTCAGCTGCCTTTGACTAAAGGACTACAACACACTGGTCTCTTTTAATGTAGTGAAGGTGTGGGAGTTGTAATTAGGATCATCCATCCCAGACATGGAATCCCCCCCTCCGTGGTGGCCACTGGTTTCTATTCAGTGAACAGAGGGTGCTCTTAGCCAATGTAGTTGAGAGGCCGGAAAATGTTTTCGCCACATTTTCCCAAGTCTTTCATCCAATGTCCAAAATATAGAAATAGATAGCTGTAAATTCACATGTGTGAGGTGAGTGGCAAATGTACCATGTGTTCTCCCTTTTTAGATTTTTTCAAAATCCTTTTCAGGGTCCTCCAGGTATCAGCCTTTGTGTCTCTCCTTGGAAAAGTGGGCTGGGCAGGGCAGGCCTCCCCGGAAGCAGGAGGCAAGCCACTGCTTCACCATGAGTCCGGGCTGATAGACAGCAGTGCCCTCTGCTGAGAGGTGGAGCTGTCCTCTTGAGTGTAGGTTTTCTGCTCAGCAGCAGCCTACATATACATTGGGAATGGTTCGTTATTCAGTGGCTGATCTTGGAGACAGAAGGGAGGATGGGATACCCGTGGCAGCCACCTGCACAGCAGAGACAATCCTTTTCCCTGGTCCCCTTTTTTAGTTACATAGACTTTGTATACCACCTGACCTGCCTTTGGGCTTTATCCTGATTGTGCATGAACTTAACCTTACCGTATGTAATAGGCAGCTGTTAATGTCACCACCAAACACTACAATTTTTCATCTTATGTTACCAAGAAACCATATCAGGGGAAATAAAAAAAAGCAAATCAAAATGCCCATATCTAAGGACAGACAGAGGAAAATAATGCTGAACAAGCCACAGCTCCCCGGGAAGTCAGCTACTCACAGTGGGAGAGAAAGGTAGGACCTAGGGAGGTTACCACCCAGAACTGAGCTCCAGCTGCCAGTTTATGCGCAGTCTTTCCTCCGCCCCTATCTTAGTAGCTTTCAAAGTATCTTTCAAGCAGTGTTCTGAGAAACAGCAGCCTGGAACTGCCTGTGTGTTTCCTGAAGCCTCCTACAGAGTTCCTAGCCACCACAATTTGGAATTTGTTGGTAAACTAGTGAGACACTGCCCCTTGACAATGAAAAAACAACAGCCTTTTAACATTTGGTTGCAAATCTCTGTCTACACTGGGTAGCGTTCCTCAGATACACGCGAATCGCCCCACACAGCCTGCATGGGAGGCAGCAAAGGGACACCAAGGGACCCGTGTGCAGTGACGACAGAGCTGGTTGGGAATGCAAGCATGAGCCTGGCTTGCTGCTCTGCTTCACTATCACCAAAGTCACATTTTTTAACTTCGGTATTTTATAAATTAATTTATAAGACAATGCTGGGTTATCATCTTTGCCTGGCTGAAGTGGCCCAACAGTCAAGCAAGATTTTCGTTGCATTCCTACCCGTCTTGTGTGGTTTTGTTCTTTGAGTGGATTTGTTGTTACAGCTTCTTGCACTGGCCATCTCCCAGCAGCCATGCCCCACCCTCTGCCCGCCATCTGCTGTGGAACTTTCCTGAAGCATTGCCAGGAGGGAACTCAGAACTCAGGAGAATGAAAAGATTGTCTTGTGGCTGCCAAGGAGTGCCATCCATCTTGATTCATCCAAGCACTCACCTTTGACTACTAAGAGAATTAATGCTTTCCCGAGAGATTTGCTTACTTTTGTGTGTCGTATTGTCCAAGGGTAGAATTAGAACCTTGGTTATTTTTAGCCATAGAATGTTCTAGTACAAAATATATGCCACCATTTTAGACATAAGCATTTGCCTATTGAGATGCTGAAAATTTGGAGGTGTGTTTTTAGGGCAGGCTGGGGAGAGAGATACATGAAATCAATGCTGGGTAGCTGAGTCGCTCAAGATTTAGGTTCTGATGCTGCAGAATAGCTGCACCCACTGTCTAACGGAAGTTCCAGCATTTTACAGACCACAGCTAGCTTGCCTTTTTATTTTTAACTTAATATAAAAAATGCTTCATAAAAAAGGAAAGACGTTTTTAAAATCCCACAATCACTTGTATTGTATAAAGTGAAAAAAAGTTATGTTTTGGTGAAGATGAAAAAAAACTAAATTAGAAAATTAGTATGTACCTATCCTGCAGAATTCCTTAATGGATGGTGCTGAGTGCACAAGTTACCTAGCTTGCTCTGAGATTCACAAAGCTTCTCGCAAGGTTGAGTTTGCATAATTCATTCATTTCTCATTTTAATCAGAGGGTATACCTCCTGCTCCCTTTCTGCCTCCCCCACCACACAATGGCTTCTAGATTTTTAAAAGATATAAATTCTAGGCAAAATCATAGTAATTTGGTGAATAGTTAAGTCAAAAACCAGAGTGCTTTGTCCCCTTCCCCCATATCGTCTTGGAGCTATCTCCTTCTGACCCCATTCAGCTCTTGGGGTCTGCAGTCATCACTCCTGGGTTGCCCAGTGATGCACTGGCTGCTCCCCTTCTCTAGTGGCCCAGGGAGGTGAACTTAGCCATTTGGGAAATTGATTTAGGAAGTTTGAACTTGAAGCTTCCCTAAACAGCACTGCCAAAGCTTTGGAATTGTTGCCCGAGACTGCCTGGACTCTAGCTAGCCTGAGTTCGAATTGCCAATAGTCCCCATGGTGCCAAATTTTGGGATGGTTTTACAATGTTTTAGAAATGAAGCTGGGAATGATCACATGCTTATGAGCCCCCAGCAATTTGCCAAGCCCAGGTCCTCATTTATGCACTGCTCCGCTGCTGTTCCACTGGCAATTTTGTACTCTTCAAGTGGATTAGGGTTGGCAGGGGAAGAAGGGCCAGGGAAAATGTTTTTAAAATTCATTGTATTTGATATTCTTTAATCATAGGAATAAACAATACTTAGATAGTTCCAAAGCTAGCTCTATGATCTGAGTTTATTTTATAGGACCAACTTTCCCAAGGGAATTAACTGAGTCACTGTTCTAACACAACATGACTATGCACGTGTCCACATTACTACTGGTAACCAGTGGCTATGTTCTATTCCTTGCTGTGGATTGAAGGTCTTGGCCTCTTGATTTTGTATTTCTGATGAGAGAATTACACAAAGAACATTACAGTGAAGGAGCATATGCAAGCTGGGCAATTTAAAACAGGCCTTATTTCCTACAAATACAATTGCAATATTTTGTTCAGGTAACAAACAGGATGACATGAATAATGGCATCATAATTTCTATCCAATCTGAAAAGATTCCAAGAAATTGATTATACTATTGGATTGGGTAACTGGGGTGTCTGGAACTATAGAAGGGATTCAGAAGAGGAGTCACTTTTTCTTTTGTGAGACGTACCTTGATTTTCCTGAATTTTTCCCTGAATTGTTGCCAGATCTAAATTTACAAAGGGCAACATTTCAGTGTATATTTGAAAGTACTATGTAGGAATACATATTTTATATAAAGCTTTATTTTCCCATAATTTCAGAATTTTTTTTTTCCTTTTGACCCATTATTAGCTCTAGAATTGCCATAGCATCTCACACCAGCATTCCTGCTCTGGCTCTGGAGAACTGGTATGGCTGTTAGAATTCCATGATAGGGCCAGTTGAATCACACCTGCATTATTTAAATAATTGACTTATCAATTATTTGATATCAAGACTCTTGAGCTAGTTAGCTGCACACTGCAGGAATAAAAGAATCCAATGTTCCTCAACATGTGTTCCCAAGAACACAAGTTCCAAAGATGTTCAAAATACTAGATTCCAAATGAATTTGGGGAACAAACACTTTCTTAGAAAGTCAGTATATTTAGGCACACTGAAGGCTGGGTTAAGTGTCCTGCAAGGGAGAAGAAAACATCCACATACAGTTTACTAGTTCAGTGTTTTCCAGATTAATCTGATCACAGAAACTTTTTCTGAGTAACACCTAGTGACATTCTATGGAACTTGTGTTCCACAGAACACAAACTTTGGGAAAGTCTGGATGTTGCAAAGTTTTCTCATTCACCATGACCCTTATTAGTAGTGGCGGTACAATTTGCAATATAGAAGCACTAATCATTTCACAGAAGAGGCTGACATTAATAAAAGCACTATTAAGAAACAATAGTATGATTTCAGATGACCACCAGCAGCCTCACATTGATAACAGTAGTCCATTAATTGTACTTGTACTTGAAGCTCTCAATATTATCTCCCAACTTTACATGAATAACAAGCAAGAGCTTGCTATAGTGAGGCATTTCTCAAATTCATTCTATGAGCATTCAGGTACTCTTTTTGCACTTATTTTTGCTTTCCAGATTGAATCAAAACAGATATTTTTACATTTCATCATGTGATAGTAAAGAATATACAGAAAACAGGATAAAGAAAAAAACATACTTGGTTTTAATTCATTTTTCTTCAATGAGATTTTAAATTATTTGTTGTCTAATAATGGAAATGTAACCTATTAATATTTACTCTTTCTTATGTTATTCTCTCCAGATTTAGTAAGTTGAAATCAATTAGAGTTTGTATGTTCTAAAATTCCTATCTCACTTTTCACATTGATTTATATAGTTAAAGAGTGTTATTTCTTTCCTAAAATGGCAGGCTTATAGTTCCAAAATAGTAACCCTTGGCCTGGGAAATGTGTGTGGGAAGCTATGAGAGATAGCCGCAAAATGATAGATGAAATAAATCTAGTCGAAACATGGTATACATTGAATTTAGAGTAAAATCATTAATTTAAAATCAATAGAATATTTACACACCCCTTTGGATGGACATTTTAACCAAAGTAGTAAAAAACTAAGACTCCTTAGGCTAGATGACATGTTGCAAAAGGCAAGGCAGAGTCCATACTATTAAGCTGCCAGTAGGTATATGTTACTAAATGTGTTTCCTAATGTGTACATTTTTTTGCTGATTCTTAGTAAGGTTAATGCTTTGTCTATTATTTGTTCTTCTTACCACTGTTAAACTGCAAACTGTTAAGCCAAGGGTTGACTGTGATCATTTTTGTGTGTTTAGTCATAACCACACCATCATATGTACAATCACTTTAATAAATCCAAGTTAAGGACTTTGAGAAGTACATAGCAACTGTTCATTTTAACATATCATCATAGGAAGTTTTACTGTTTAAAATTCCACCAGAATAGCAAAAAGTGTACTTTATATTTAGAAAAGTGTTCCATTTACTCCCTACGTCCCATATCTGACAATACTTAACCACAAAATTCCCACTGACATTTGCCAAATCCAAATTAAGCTTGAAAACCTCCAAGATCAGCAACCCTGTTTCGGAGCACAAGCAGATGACTCTCATGGTTCTGGAGGCAGATTTTGGTGGGGGAGGAGGGAGAAGGCAAGAAAATGCCTGGGTTGCTCACCACCTCTGCAGAAGATGGACTATCAGCCAGATGTTCTCTCCTTACCTTTTGTCACTAGGCAATTCAGAAGTTACATGTGATACTATGCATTATCTCAAATACTTCAACAATTCACAATTTAAAATATCCCAGATATTAATATAAAAAGTAGGTTATCAAAAATTTAAATTAAGATTGTAGATTTTATTCAATAGCAATTTCTGACATCTGCACATACATCAGTAGTAATCAGTTATTACCACTTTTCACTATTCAAAAAACTGGTCTCCCTTTAAGAATATTGGCTAATGCTTTTCCTGTACATTAATGAATACAGCATTTTTAAGAGTGTAAATTTTTAATATATTTATTTAATTCATTTGAGAGTCAGAGAGAGGGAGGGAGACAGCACTGCCATCCATTGGTTCACTCTCCAATGCCTGGGACCTAGGAACTTAATCCAGACCTCCCAGGTGGGTGGCAGGGATGCCACCTCTTGAGCTATTACCTACTGTGACTTGAACTCAATATGGGATGTAGGCATCCCAACCAGAGGCTTAACTGCTACAACAAACACCTGCCCAAGGAAGTATTCAAAGCTTCCTTTTTACAGGGCTGATGGTGCAGGCAGAATCACATTTAAGAAAAATACTTTGGAACACTTTTTTCATTAAAAAACTGCAAAATTAGTTTCCAATGTGATCAAAGTTAGAAAGTAAAGGAATTAAGGGTCAGCGCCATGGCTCACTTGGTTAATCCTCCACCTGTGACTCCAGCATCACATACGGGTACTGGTTCTAATCCAGTTGCTCCTCTTCCAGTCCAGCTCTCTGCTGTGGCCTGGGAAGGCAGTGGAGGATGGCCCAAGTGTTTGGGCCCCTGCACCCACATGGGAGACCGGGAGGAAGCTCCTGGCTCCTGGCTTCAGACTGGCACAGTTTGGACCATACCTCCATTTGGGGGGTAAACCAACAGAAGGAAAACCTTTCTCTTTGTTTCTCTGTCTGTAACTCTACCTGTCAAATAAATTTTTTAAAAAATGTAAAGGGATAAAAAAATACAAAAGGTAAAATCAAAGAATATAAAAGGAAATCTTTTAAATTAAGAAAATAACGCATTGTATTTTAGTGAATCATGATTCATGCTTTTTGATATTTATGCTTAATGACACTAAGGAAATAACACTGAAATGAGAAAATGAGCATTCTGAATTAGTAAATTACAGTCCTTATTTATTTTTTTCTCAGTGAAAATGCACAGGTTTGGTTTCGCTGTTGTCCAAAACACCTTTATTATCCTAGGTTTTGCATTTTCATGTTTCCTGGACATGAGTTTACCCTGAATCATTAGAATTTTTGCATTTTCAAAGAGTAAATACCCCCTTTTTAAGGATTTTTGAAGAAACTAAGATGTGTATAAGATACTAAATGGTTGGAATCACATTTTGGAATTCCCAAGTAAAAAAGTCAGATGGGGGCTGGTGCTGTGCCGGCAGCATTTCATATAGGCATGCCAGTTTGAATTCCTGGTTGCTCCACCTCCAATCCAGCTCCCTGCTAATGTACTTGGGGAAAGCAGTGGAGGGCAACCCAAGTCCTTGGGTCCCTACACCCATATGAGGGACCTGGGAAAAATTCCTAGCTCCTGGCTTTGGCCTGGCCTGGCCTGGCTTGGCCCCGGCCCCGCCCTGGCTGTTGAGGCCATTCTGGGGAGTAAACCAGCAGATGGAACGTTTCTCTTTCTCTCTTTTCTTCCTTCATTTTCTCTTTCCCCAACTCTGCCTTTCAAACAAAGTCATAAAATCATAATTTTACCATACTGATCACTTTCCAAATGCCAACATGAATACTAGTGAGTCTTTGATTTTTTTAGATATTTGTCTAAAAGGCAGAGTGACATTGAAAAAGAACATGCTCATCCATTTACTGGTTCACTCACCAAATGGCCTCAACAGCCCGGGCTGGGCCAAACTGAAGTCAGGATCCAGAAACTCTATCCAGGGTGCAGAACTATAGTAATTTAATATTTAATTTAATGTTCTTGCTACTTAGAGAGTTTTCCAATCCATATAATGCTCATGTTGCTTAGATAATTTTTCAAAGCCTTACAGAAATGATATATACCAGACATCTCTAACCCAAGAGAATGATGTAAGCTTAAAATCTTAATGCCTTTAGTATATGTAAGGACAAATAATGACTGGTGTAATGATGCAAAAGTATAAATATATAAATCCAGCTACATGGGGAGAAGCTAGAACTATGAAACATTAAGCAAGAATTCTGACTTTGGCTCCAAGACTACAACCAGTATATATACATTTGTCATCTTGATTATCCTCTTATCCCAGGCATGTATTCAGAAAATGCAATAACAAATATACCAATAGAGAGGACTTTTGCTTCTATTCTGGAATGTAGTGTTCAGCCTGGTTAATTTACCACTGTGTTGATGTTGCAACATTAACATCTATAACACTGACTTTCCATTTGCCCTTCAATTACTAAAGCAAGCGATTTTGATGTAGAGCACCTACAGAACTCTAAGTCACAGAGTTGAAATCTATAGGAATTCCCCAACATTCCCATGGGCAACCAGAAAAAAAGAAAAAATTTTAAAGTGGGAAGGCATTTAACATAATGGTTAAGAAGCCCACATTGCATAATATTAGAGTAACTGGGTTTGATACCTGGCTCCAGTCCTTGACTCCAGCTTCCCACTAACGAGGACCCTAGAAGGCAGCAGTGATGAGTCCAATGACTGAGTTCCTTCCACCCAGGAGAGACACCTGGATTGAGGTCCCTATGTGTCAGAGACCCTAACTGAATTCCTGGCTTCCAGCTTCTGCCAGTCCAATCCATGTTATTATGGGCATGTGGGGAATGAAGCAGCAGACGGAAGAGCTCACGCTTGTGCACACACACTCCTTCTCTACCAATCCCCCTTCTCCCACAGTTAAAAGTGAAGAAATGCTAGTGAGTTCAGAATTATTCTGACAATCTTGGAAAATAGCTATCAGTTAATCCAAAGGATTCCAAAGTAAATTCTGTCCAATGCTTATAAGTAAATATATATGAGATATTTAAAGAAAACGAAGAAAGAATCTTTGTATTTGCAATAGATTGATCTACCTTATGAAAAGATTGCATTGGTAAGTCACTATTTTTGCTCTAAGTATGATTGTATTTTTAAAACTTATTTTGAGACACAGAAAGAGAATACTCTCATTGCCTGGTTTACTCCCCAGGTTCTTGAAATGAGCAGGGCAATGAGTCAGGAGTTGGGAACACAATCCAAATCCCCACGTGGATGGCAGGAACCCAATTATTTGAGCCATCATAACTGCCTCACAGAATCCACATTGGCAGGAAGCCTGAACCAGGAGCCAGAGCTAGGAACTGAACCCAGGTACTCCAGTGTGGTATGCAGGTGTCACCCCATCTGCCTTTAGTCTTCCCTTTATTAATTGTTCTTCCAGAGGATCCAACACATGCCAGGCAGTGACTGTGTAAGAATATATCCAGCAGTGAGCACTCAGGTGCTATTTGTTGCTGCTTTCTTGGGGTTTATAGCTTTGTGTGGGGCCTCACAGATACTATATGGCTCAGTACTGGCAGAATGAGGTAAAATTCAATATCCTTTGTGATTTCCTCTGATCACATGTCAGAATTAGAATAATTTTATCTAAACATAATAGAGGATGGTAAGCAATTTAAGATATCTGGCCTGTACCCAAGCAAACTTCAACAATTACTCCTATTTTCTTAAGAATGGAGTAGTAAGGTAAGACCTCAAAGCCTCTGAGGACCAAGAAAGGTGGGCAGGACAAACCTAGTAGAAGGACAGTGCAACCTATGTGTGACAGAAGCCTGATAATCCAAATTTCTGATATCCTACTTTTATATTTGTCTAGGTGCCCAAAAGAGTATTTCCTCTCTTAATTCCTTGACTATGCCTTCTATCTTTGCATATGCATGAACACATTTTAAATTATGGATTGTCTGATTAAAATATAAATTTCTTGAGACAATGCATGATATCTCATTTAACTTCTGAATTGCCTCACAACAAAAAGTGATGCAAGAACGTATGACTGACGTGGTCACCAGAAGCTTCCACACAAGGAGGCAGCTGTCAGGGCTCAGCAGGAATCTGGTCAAAGCCAGGCTGTCTATTCCTCCAGAAAAGGAAACCAAGGAGGAAAGAGAATGTCTATGACCTATTTTTATTTTTGTTCCCATGAGACTATACACCCCATGCCCCAAAAGAGAACCCTGAACCAAAAGTATTTACCATCAGTATTCTTGAGTCTATGAATTAGCAAATCTATTATATGAGAAATTAGCATATTTTAGAGGCAAAATTATTTCTTGCCTTCAAATATGAACACTAACTACTAGATATTTGTATCTATAGTTACTTTATACATTTATACATTTGCCTGCCTGCTCACCTTCCTTAAAAATCTCTTCCTGTTTGTGCCAATGGCTTCTTTATCCAAGTAATATTAGCTGTTGCCAAATTACATTAGAATCTTGCTAATTAGAATAATTCTTTCCTATGCATAATAGTATATGGTAAGAGATTAAGAATATATCATTGTGACCAGATTAAGACTTGTGTTGTTTTGTTTTTAATCATGAGAATTTATCAAAGGGAATTCAAGTCAACCAAATTTGATTTGGTGAGGTTAAAATGACAGGTGGAACCTAGTTGTTAAAGAAGGAAAGAAGAAAGATGTGGGGAGAGAAAGAAAAAGGAAAGAAAAACCAAAACTACCTACCTTTTTTTGTGGATGCGATCATATCTCAAAAGTTTTAATCTCTTATCCTGCTGAATTTTGAAAGTTACTCTACAAGATTTTTTTTATACATATTTCAACCTCAGGAAAAATTTTTCCAACACCATTTTCTTGCTACTTTAAAAATCACAGGGAGTTGTTATTAAAAAGGTACCAGAATCCATAACTTATTAGCAATGGTTCTTTTAGGAATCTTCACTTTGTATTAAATAATCAAGTCATGGATCAAAATGACTGCTCAAATCAATTGGGCTTTCTGGTAAGTTAGTCCTTAAAATCTATATATGATAAATATAAAAAAAAAACTGGCATTCATTATCTTGGTTTTCTTCAGAGGTTTTTATACCCATTATTCTATAATTGTCTCTAAGAGACATTTAAGACAAAATCACAATGTTAGGTGTACAGCATTACCAGTAGATGAGCTGAGTATGTGGCAATGTGTGGTCACTCAAGATGCATGGTGTGCCATTTGGGTCCTCTTGATGTGTGCTGGGGTAGAGTTAGCCTTGTAGAGACTGATGTGTTCATGCAACCAGTGATTCTGTGTTATTGTATACAAAATGAACAACTAAAAATTCACCCTTGATAATACAATTTAAGCAAAAATAAACACTTTAAAGTTACACTTTACACATGGGGCTTCTGCTGCTTTCTCTTGGTTCAAACACTGGTTCATAATTTCCCTATGCTTGTGAGTTGGGTAAGCGTTGAGTTTCTATGTAGAAACCAGAAAAACCATTCATGGGTGGAGGACAAGACCAAAGCATAACAAAAGAGATAGAAGATTTTGAGACTTTGAGTGCTTTCATTTGGAACATGAATAAGCCTGGCTCTGGTTCAAAACAAGGACTTTTACAAATGTGTGCAATAAACATGTTTATTGTTAACACAACTCTTACCCAGCTTTCTAGTAACACTGACAAATTTTATATAGTGTAATTAGGTTAATAAAAGATTTACAATATATACATGTAGATTCCAGCAACATGACATGCCACACCTATGAGAAAAGTGTTCAGAACAAAATACCATCTGCTAAGATTTTCTCAAAGTGCAGTAAGAAACAGTGGGGAATTTGGAGACATTTAGATATTCTGAAAATTAAATGCCTAAATGTGAGCAGGGCCCAGGATCTTGATGATTAAAATAATAATAATAAAGTCAATCCACCAGATCGCTGAATTTGGAATTGGGCATAACAAACCCAAAAAATAAGATCTGACAGCCAGAGTAAACTGCATCCAACAAATTCTGGTCTTCTACTTCTTTCTCTAGGTAGAAAATTTTCAACATAGAAATGTGGAGGGGGCCTTGTTGTGGCTTGGTGGGTAAAGCTGCCACCTGCAATGCCAGCATCCCACACGGCCCAAGTAGTTGGGCTCCTGCACCCTTGTGGGAGACCTGGAAAAAGCTCCTGGCTTGGATCTGGCCCAGCACCAGCCATTTTGACTGGAAGATGGAAGATATCTCTGTCTTTCCCTCTCTCTCTGTTTTCTTTGCCTTTCAAATAAATTAAATTTTAAAAATGTTTAAAAAAAATGTGGAGATAACTAAAAATTTCAGGATGGGTGTTTGTCAAGTAGGTTAGAATACCAATATGGAGGTGGTTTTTTTTTAATTAATTAATTAATTTCTTTGAAAGGCAGAATTACAGAGAGAAAGAGGGGTGAGGATCTTTGATCTGCTGGTTCACTCCCCAAATAGCTGCAATAGCCAGGGATAGGCCAGGTCGAAGCCAGGAGCCTGAGACTCTGGGTCTTCTAACTTGGGCCATCTTTCATTCATCAGGAGTGTTAGCAGGGAACTGGATTAGAAGTGGAGCAGTAAGAACTCAAACTGGTGCTCATACGGGATTCTGGTGTTGTAGGCAGCAGCTTAACCCACTGTGCAACAATGCTGGCCTCAAGAATATAGACTTTTCCAACCCCTGACACAGACCTAAAGACATGGGAATCGAGTGCCATACATGTTGCCTTCACTTCCAGGGATGGGGTACAGGTTGAGTATCCCTTACCAAAATTCATGGAACCAGAAGTGTTTCAGATTTCAGAGTTTTAGCATTCTGTAATATCTGCAAAGCTTCTACCAGTTGAGCATTTCTAATCCAAAGTTTTTTGAGTTTGGGACATTTCAGATTTCAGATTAAGGATAATTAACCTACATTTATATTTACTCCGTCTCTCCACCTCTCCCTTTTTTTATTTTAAAAAATACAGTAGTGATAATTTATCAGTTTTTGAAGTAATAGCAGATCCAGCACCTTAAATTGAAAGAGGACTTCAGTGTATTTTAGTGGTGCCTCATAGAATCCCTGTGAAATAAGTGTTTCAGTGGGGCCTCAGGATCAGTTGACATCAAAGACTCAAAAACTATCAAGGAATCCAAAAGCCTTCCTTTCCCATCTGTGACGGGTTGTCTGGGATTGTACAAGGCCAAACTCTGTAAATGATCATAACACTAGACAGAGTATAGCAGGCAAGTGTTTTCAGCCGTGGGACAATAGGCAGTAGGGACAACAGGCAGTAGAAAATAACCATCCTGGCCAGAAGTCACAAGTTGTCCAGAATCACCTCAGCTCTTATGCAGGGATGATTTCTGATTGTGGCATAGAAAGCCACACTACAGAGTAGAATTGGACTGAACTGAGTTTATGGAGGTCAGAGTTGGGAAAAAGGGAAGTGGCTAGAATCTTTTCAGCTGTAAAGGGGAGGAAGGGGGAGATTCAGAAATCCATATATAGGTCCCTCATGAATCCTTAGCTTAGGGCTTTACTACATGTGTTCAAGGTGAAACTACCCAACGATTAACAGTGGTTGCTGTGGGATTGAGAGCAGAATTGAGATACTTGAGTCTGTGCATTGCCAGGAAACATCAAGTTCTGGCCCAAGCAGAGTGAAGTGATATTATTATCACATGTCTTAATAACTACACATCCAGCTGAGACACTTGAAAAGACTGTATCTAGGCCGGCGCCGTGGCTCAACAGGCTAATCCTCCGCCTTGCGGCGCCGGCACACTGGGTTCTAGTCCCGGTCGGGGCACCGGATTCTGTCCCGGTTGCCCCTCTTCCAGGCCAGCCCTCTGCTGTGGCCCGGGAGTGCAGTGGAGGATGGCCCAAGTGCTTGGGCCCTGCACCCCATGGGAGACCAGGAAAAAGCACCTGGCACCTGGCTCCTGCCATCGGATGAGCGCGGTGCGCCGGCCTCAGCGTGCCGTCCGCGGCAGCCATTGGAGGGTGGACCAACGGCAAAGGAAGACCTTTCTCTCTGTCTCTCTCTCACTGTCCACTCTGCCTGTCAAAAAAAAAAGAAAAAAAAAGACTGTATCTAGGAATAAGGGCCACTCTCTGGATTAAGGCCTACTTCTGAACCAGCTTAAAATGTAGTGCTGACACAATCTACAAAGTACGGAACTGGGAGTTAAGGTCCAGCAATTTAGAGGGGTTTGGGACACACCTTACTTAGCCTTTCACAGACTGGCTCTAACAAAACATCACCTGTTCTCCCCCCAACTTTGTGCCCCTCAAAACACCATGAAATCAAGATGATCAACTGATAATTGAACATCTACCTAGAACAAAAATCAATATTCTTCAGAGGAAGATAAAAGAATTCAGAATATTTACTTGTTTGTAACACTTCCCTCCCATTATCTGGGACATTAGACAATCAAGAAATTACCAGACACACATAGAAATAAGAAAATGACCAAGCATGAGAAAACAGCAGTCAATACCAACCAGCACTGAAAGGCCTGCATATTAAACTTTGCAGCATCTACAATAAATACATTCAAAAAGTTAAAGGTAACTGTGGACTTAATGGGAAACTACATAAGAAAACTCTCTAAGAAATGGAAAGTTAAGAATGAAAATTTGGGAATATACAAATAGATAACATACATAAAAAATTCACTGGATGGGTTTTTATAGAACTTGGAAGTAGCAACAGAAGGAGTCAGTGAACTTGCTCAACACATATTACCCAATATGAAGGAAAGACTGAAGAAAATTAGCAGACTGTCAGGGACATGCAGTACACTATAAAATATGCGTTCAAATGCCAGATAAGAGTAAGAATGGGCCAGAAAAATTTTTAAAGAAAATAATGGCCATACATTTCTCAAATTTTATGAACAATATCAACAAATAAAACCGGGAAGATCGGCAAACCATAAAGAAACTAAATACGAAGAAAGCATATCCAACAAGGAATTTCTAGCCCAAAATGTCAATAGTACCAAGGTTGAGAAGACTTACCCTAAGTGGATCAATTTTTAAAAATACTTTTTTTTAAAAAGAGATACAGCACAGACAAGAGAGCAAATTAAATGGAATGCAAATTTATAATCAACCCAAAAGAAGACAGGATGGAACCATTAAAGTGCAAAATTGAAAGTAACAAGAGGACAGATGTAACTCCAGCCTATCAACAACTGCATTAGATATAAATGTCCTAAAGAGTCTCCAATATCTTTTTAAAAAAATATAGCTGAGACAACTAGATATTTGTAAAAAAATGAATTTCAAACCATTTTTCAACCTTAATAAAGCTTAAAATTTGAGATGGAGATACATCTGAATTTGAAACCTGAAACCATAAAGCTTTTAGGAGAAAATATCTGAGACTTTGGGAAAGGTAAAGATTGGACACAAAAAGCATGAGCCATAAAAAGGATTTTAGGAATACACAATGGTACAAACAGCTTTAAGAACTATTTGAGCTATATGGCAACAAACTGGAAAGTCTAGAAGAAATGGATAGATTTCTGGACACATACAGTCTACCTAAATTGAGTCATGAAGACACAGAAAAACTAAACAGACCAATAACACAAGATGGAGATTGAATCAGTAATAAAAACCCTCCCAACAAAGAAAAGCCCAGGACTGGATGGTTTTACTGCTGAATTCAATCAAACCTTTAAAGAAGAACTAATTCTAATTCTTCTCAAACTATTCAAAACAATTGAAAGGGTGGGAGTCCTCCCAAACTCTTCTATATGGCCAGTATCACCTTACTTTCCAAACCAGAAAAAGATAACAACAAAGAAAATGAACTACAGACCAATAACCCTGATGAACCTTGATGCAAAAATCCTCAACAAAATACCAGCTAATTGAATACAACAATGGTGAAAGATCATTCACCCAAACCAAGCGGGATTTATCACAGGGATACAAAGATGGTTCGACATATGCAAATCAACAAATGTGATATATCACATTAACAAATTAAAGAATAAAAACCATACAATTATCTCAATAGATGCAGAGAAAGCATCTGATAAAATATCACTTCATAAAAAAACCTTAAGAAAATTGTAAAGAAGGAACATCCCTCAACACAATCAAGGCAATTTGTGACAAACCCACAGTCAGCATCTTGAGGTGGAAAAGCTGGAAGCATTTCCATTAAGATCCAGAATCAGACAAGGAAGCCCACTTTCACCATTGCTATTCAATACAGTCCTGGACGTTTTAGCCAGAGCCAGTAGGCTAGAAAAAGAAATCAAAGGGATACAAATTGTAGAGGACATTAAATTATTCATATTTGCAGATGACATGATCCTACATGAAGAAAAACATAAGACTCCACTAAGAGACTCATAAGAGAGTTTAGTAAACTTGCAGGATATAAAATCAACACACAAAAATCAATAGCTTTTGTATACACAAACAGTCTTGTGGCCAAGAAAGAACTTGTAAAATATTTAAATAGCTTGGAATAAATTTAAGCAAGGATGTGAAAGATCTTGATAGTGAAAATTATAAAATATTAAAGAAATAGAACACAGAAAAAATGGAAAAATCTTACATGGTCATGGATTGAAGAATTAATATAATCAAAATGCCCACATGAACCAAAGCAATTTAGATTTCAATACAATTCCAATCAAAATACCAAGGACATTCTTCTCAGATCTAGAAAAACTGATGTTAAAATCCACATGGAAACACAAGAGACCCTGAATAGCTAAAACAATCTTAAACAACAAAAACAAAGCTGGAGGCATCACAATACCAGATTTCAAGTCATACCACAAGGCAGTTATAAACAATATGGCCTGGTACTGGCACAAAAACAAACACATAGATCAACAGAACAACAGAATAGAAACCCCAGAAATCAATTCACATCTACAACCAATTCGTCTTTGACAAACGAGCTAAAAATCAATCCCTGCTAGAAGGCAGTCTCTTCAGCAAGTGGTGCTGAAAAAAGTGGATCTACACATGCAGAAGTATGAAACAAGATTCTAACCTGACACCATATACAAAAATCAACTCAAAATAATCAAGTATCTAAATCTACAACCTGATACAATAAAATTTACTAAAGGAGAACATTGGGGACACTCTGTAAGACAATGGCACAGGCAAAGACTTCTTGGAAAAGACCCCAGAAACACAGGCAACCAAAGCAAAAATAGACAAATGGGATTGCCTCAAGCTAAGAAGCTTTTCCACTACAAAACAACCAAAGAGGCAACCAACAGAAGAAAATATTTGCAAACTATGCAACTGATAAAGGATTAATATCCAGAATGTATAAACAGCTCAAGAAAATCGACAACAATGAAACTAATAATCCAGTTAAGAAATGTGCAAGGTGGGCCAGTACTGTGGCATAGCTGGTAAAGCTGCAGCCTGTGGTGCTGGCATCCCATATGGGTACCAGTTTGAGTCCAGCTGCTCTACTTCCAATCCAGCTCCCTGCTGATGTGCCTGGGAAAGCAGCAGAGACTGGTGCAAATCCTCAGGCCCTTGCACCCATTAAGAGACCCAGATGAAGCTCTTGACTTCTGGCTTTGAACCAGCCTAGCTCCGCCCCTTGAAGCCATCTGGGGATTGAACCAGCAGATGGAATATCTCTGTGTTTTTCCTTCTTTCTCTGTTACTCTTTCAAATAAATTAAGTCTTAAATAAAATCTAAAATCCATAAATGCTGGTGAGGATGTGGGGGGAAAAGTACCATAATACACTTTTGGTGGGAATGTAAACTAGCACAACCATTATAGAAGACAGTTTGGAGATTCCTCAGAAATCTGAAAATAGATCTACCATAAGACCCAGCCATTCCACTCGTTGAAATTAGCATATCAGAGTTATCTGTACTACCATGTTTATTTTAGCTAAATTCACAATAGCTAAGATATGGAATCAACCCAGATGCTCAGCAACTGATGACTGGGTAAAGAAAATGTGACATATATACAATATGGAATACTACTCAGCCATAAGAATGAAATCTTGTCTTCTGCAACAAAATGGATGCAGCTGAAAACCATTATGCTTAGTGAAATAAGCCAGTCTCAAAAAGACAAATATCATATTTAATATGTTATGTGGCAGTTAATATAGAATACAAAAAAAGTATAAGAATGATACAGACATCTTGTAAAGTGATTGTCTTTTTTAGCCCCTGTTTATACTCCAGTGGGACTGTGGTCTCCCTACTTTTTACTTGCTGAAAATTATGGTTAGTGGTGAATTAAACCTGTGATTATAGAGTGTATTTAAAATATGGCTTTGCAAAAAATAAAAAGAAGGAAGGGAACAAGGGGGATTGGAAGAAGGTAGGGTAAGGGAGGGATGTATGGTTATCTTCTAAGAACTGTACTTATGAAATACATGAAATCTGGTCTCTTTATATTAATAAAAAAAAAAAAAACCTGTTTGAAGTTTGCAATAAGGTAACCATTTATCTACCCAGGGCCCAGAAATTCCATTCCTCTGTATTTACACAAGAGAAATGAAAACATAAACCCACAAAACAACTTGAGCAATGATCTTCATAGCAATCTGATTCATAATAGCCTTAAACTAGAAACAGCTCAAATGTATGAATTGCTGTTTACTCATATATTACAACAGTACTCAGCAATAAAAAGAATAAACATATAAAACATGGATTAGTCTCAAATATGTTAAGTCAAAGAAGCAAGATCTAAAATATTTGCATGAATCCATTTACATGAAATCCCAAACAAGCAAAACACAATCCACAGTGACAGAGAACAGAAAGTGGTTGCTCTTAGTGAAGTTTTGCTAGGGACTGAAGGGAAAGCTACATTCAGAAGCTTTCTGGGATATGGAAACGGTCCCCATTTTGTTTTAGGTGGTGTTAGTTATACAGTATAAAACTGTCACTGAGTATTTAAGTTCTTTGCTTTTTTTATGTTAATTATACCTGAATTTTAAAAATATTATATTTTTCCAGTAAGCAATCTTAGGTGATCTGTGAAAATGGTTTGCTATTCATTGGGCCCGGAAAACCCCATAAAGTCATGTAAATCAAGAGGTTCAGATCTTTATGTTTACTTAAGAGCACCTAGAAACTTTCCAGGCCACCAAGGGTTTGCATATCTAAAAACCCACAAGTATCTAATGTCCCATTAGAGAAGCAATGTGTGCCATTCCATCATTACAACGGCAGAACTGGCAGGTGTGCCCAGGCCAAACAGTGGGGCCAGAAACAGGGTGGTTGGCCCAAAAAGAGCGCTGAATTGTTGTTGTCCATGCTTAAAAATGCACAGAGTGATGTGAACTTAAGGGTTTGAATGTAGCTTCTTTGGTCATTGGACACATGCAGGCAGACAAAGCACTCAGGACGCACCACCATCTCTAAGGTGCTCAGGGTCAGATTAACACTTGCATGTGGCCGGCGCCACGGCTCACTAGGCTAATCCTCCGCCTAGCGGCGCTGGCACACCAGGTTCTAGTCCCGGTCGGGGCGCCGGAATCTGTTCCGGTTGTCCCTCTTCCAGGCCAGCTCTCTGCTGTGGCCAGGGAGTGCAGTGGAGGATGGCCCAAGTGCTTGGGACCTGCACCCCACGGGAGACCAGGAGAAGCACCTGGCTCCTGCCTTTGGATCAGCGCGGTGCGCCGGCTGCACTGCGCCGGCCGCAGTGGCCATTGGAGGGTGAACCAACGGCAAAGGAAGACCTTTCTCTCTGTCTCTCTGTCACTGTCCACTCTGCCTGTCAAAAAAATAATAATAATAATAGAAAAAAACACTTGCATGTGCTCTCCTGCCATACTGATTCTCACTTAATTCCTAAACCAGAAGAGAAGGCGGCACAGAAGAAAAGAGTATCCCAGAAGAAACTGAAGACACAAAAACTCATTATTTGGGAATAAATTCAGCAAAACAGAAATGCAAAGTAAAAGAATACTAGTTGTCTTTATTAGCTAACATTTTATGTTCTCAAAAACGTTATCAAATGAGTTTCCTTAGGATCAAAATTCAAATCAGACTTTTGTATACCCTGTGCCATTCCCTTTGATTCATTTTGCTGCTTTGAAAAAAAATTTATAATAGCACCAAAAGCATAAAGCACTTAGGGAAAAAATATAAAGAAAAATGTGAAAGACAGCTACATTGAAAACTTCAGAATACTGAAGAAATTAAAGATCTGAGGCCAGCACCGCGGCTCACTAGGCTAATCCTCTGCCTTGCGGCGCCAGCACACCGGGTTCTAGTCCCGGTCGGGGCGCCAGATTCTGTCCCGGTTGCCCCTCTTCCAAGCCAGCTCTCTGCTGTGGCCAGCGAGTGCAGTGGAGGATGGCCCAAGTGCTTGGGCCCTGCACCCCATGGGAGACCGGGAGGAAGCACCTGGCTCCTGCCATCCGATCAGCATGGTGCGCCAGCTGCAGCAAGCCGGCCATTGGAGGGTGAACCAACGGTAAAGGAAGACCTTTCTCTCTCTCTCTCTCACTATCCACTCTGCCTGTCAAAAAATTTAAAAACAAATTAATTAAATAATGAAAATAAGAATAAGAAATTAAAGATCTAAAAAATAGAGAAACCGCATTTATAAATCAGAAGACTTACTGTTGTTAAAATATCCTTTCCCCCAGTTTGAACTTTTAATGCAATCTCAACCAAAAACCTGAGAAATTCTTTCACTGAAATTGACAACGGATTGCCAACTCTACATGGACCTGTAACAACCAAAGCAACTTTGTTAAATAGCATTGGAGAACTTACGTACCTTGATTTCAAGATTGACTACAGAGCCAAAGTAATCAAGACAACACGACTCTGACGCAGACGGACTTAACGAGCCAGGAGCAGAATTAGAAAGGTCAGGGACAACAAGAATCACACATGCCTAGCCAATTCTCTGTTGACGTTGACGTAGTTTCACTCCTCCGCTTAGACGGCACCACCTGCCTCCAGCCTGTCTTCCCAGCTGCTGCTGGCCTTTCCAGACCCTGGCCCGGGGTGAGGGCAGCGCATGGCTCCCGTCAGGAACAAATGATCTGACGGCGTGTCTCGTTATCGAGCACCTACTCCGGTTGGCTCCACCTTTACCACAAAGCCTCACAAAAGCACTGGAAGGCAGACGCCCCTACCTCCTCGCCACTTGTAAGGAAAATGGGGCTCAGAGAGAAGAGTGACCCAGCAGCAAGCAGCGGAGCTGGGATTTCCACTCGGCTCTGCAAGTTCATGCTGACGTCAATTAGCGTATATTACTGCATGTATTATTCCAGTCCAGGTCCTTGCACAGAGATGTCTCCAAACACTAAATGGAGCCTCGTACTGTGTGTAAGTAGGACCAGAATCATTTAACAGTGAGGGAATAAACACACATTCACATGCCAGTGTGGGCCGCAGCCCCACAGTGAGAAATACCCGACATCAACGAGCCAGAGTTCCCCGTAAGAGAAAGAAAAACGGAAAACCAGTACCTGTAGACGAGAGAACGTATCCGTTGAGAGCGAGAGAGCTCCTCTACAGTCCCGACCCGTCCCAGGCGGAAAGAAAACAGTCGCCCAGCTTCCCTCTCCTTTAAAAGGAAAGAGGCGGTGCCTCCATCGGAAGTACCATCGGGCCGGGTCTGAGCATGCGCCAAGGTCCCGGATGAGAGGGGTGCACCTGGGAAGGCAGCAGAGCGGACTGACAGAGATAGGGTTACATCGGCCTCCAACAAGAATTCCAGCTCGCCTAAATTCTAACTGCCTAGGTACACCCTATCAATGCTACTGCTTCTCTCAGAAGCGGATTACCGAGTCTAAACACTGTTAAATCTCTAGTTCCTTAGCTTGTGTACCAGAGGAGTCTCCACGTTCTATACCATCCTGTAGGACTGAGGATTCACTGTTGACTGAAGCAGCCTCATTGGCCACGGACTTTCTCTGATCCTTTGCTAGAATCTCCCTGCCTCTCCCTACACAGCTGTAGGTTGTCTTGCAGGGTCGAGGAAGGATTTGAAGTGCCTGAGAAATAGCGGGCAGGATGCAGACTGATGTGCAAAGCCTGGGGCAGAGGTTGGGGAGTTCGAGGTTTTGTTTGCTGTTTGGAACTGTGGTCACCTGGAGATTTCCGGATCCTTACAAAGGCTTTGCCATCCTCGATGTAGAGACAACCCTTCCTTTTATCCTTCTGGCCATGCCTGGCCTGTCTGATCATGCAGCCAGTCTGGGATGAGCAGCTGTAGCTCTTTCTGTCTCTTGTAATCCTAAGTGTCTCTTCTCTAAGTGGAGAAGCAATGTGTTGAGTCCCAGGCCTACTAGCCTGGCCTTGCGTCAGTCATAGAGAAGGAGAACTGGCCTTGGTTAGGGGCCTATTTGAACATGGGCATTTCTCTGCCTTGTATGCACCCACTGACCTTTCATAAAGACTCCAGCTCTGAAGCTCCCCCCCACACCCCGGGAATGCAGAATCAGCTTCCACTGAGAGTCCACCAAGTCTTATGTAAACTCTGGATAATAATGTGTCAGTCTAGGTTCATTGAGTCTAATAACTGTAGCATTCTGGTACAGGATGTTGATAGTGGAGGACGTTGTACCTTCTCAAAAAAATAAAGTCTATGGAGCAGGTGTTGTGTAGCAGTTGAAACTCCTTCTTGGAATGCCTACATCCCATAGCAGAATGTCAATTCAAGTCCCACCTCTTCTGTTTCCCATCCAGCTTTCTGCTAGTGCATTCTGGGAGGCAGCAGATGATGGCTCAAGTACTTGGGTCCCTGCCACCCACATGGGAAACCCAGATGGAGGTATGGAGTTCCAGACTCCTGGCTTCAGCCTGGCCCAACCTTGGCTGTTGCAGGCATTTGAGGAATGAATTAGCAGATGGAAGATCTGTCTCTGTCTCTCCCTGTCGCTGTGTGTTGATGTGCTTTTCAAATAAATAAAAATAAATGAACATTCTTTTAAAAATAAAGTATTTTAATACTAACATTTTCTAGATTTATGGTGGCATTTCCAAAAGTTCATGAGAAATGGAATTAAAAGATAAGTTCATTTTGGTACATTTTTAAAATCCATGCACAGAATTTTTATGTTTCCATACTTTTGAAGATCTCTCATCTATGCGAACTTAATTTTTTTGTGCATGAAAATAAATTTACCTTTTAATTCCATTTTCCCTGAATTTTGTGAAATATGTCCATATGTATCCTTAGTTTGAGAAAATGCCTGGACTTAGCTTGGGCTGCTTATTCGTAATTCTAAATGCTTTGAGATGGACTTTGATTGCCTGGGTATCGTCAACTGGGCCAGTGGACTGTCTCCAGGGTTCTGAGATCTTTGGAAGGGAGGGAACCCTCATAGCTTAGCCACACTGTACTAACATGGTGACTTATACTAACCATGTAGGTGGAGTTAGTAGCAACATTTTCAGAAGTGGAAGTTTCTAGAAAAGGAAGTTGCTTGGCAGACAAAACTAATTGCCCACTCTCACGGCTTTCAAATTTACAATTGAGAAATAAAAATTCTTTTTTACATACAAAATTCTTTTTAAAAATTGTACTTCAATGTTCTCTAGACAGAAAAACACTAGGCAAGTCTTTGAAAGCACATCTAAGAAAAGAAGTTCAATAACAAATGTGAAGTTAAATTGCTCTTCTTATTCTATTATTCACTGGGTTATGATAGAGCTGATTATCAGTTAACCTTTGAACACTAAATTAACCTCTGTTTACAGTCTTTCAACTCTTCTTGTCCTGAAACCTAGAAACTTCATTTTGAATAAGTCAATCACAGCAGTCTTGAAGGAGGGAAGGACTGCAAGGCAGTGTTCAGAGCACTGGTCACATCACTGTGAATTTACAGCCAGAAACTTACCAGTTTCTCACTTATGAAGATGGCCAAATGAACCTTGCTACCATCAGGCCCCAAAAGCTGTGTGCCAAATTCACAAAGTAAAACTCCCCCAATGGTATTCAGTGAATAAAAGACAAGCGAACGTGACTCTGACCTTTTATTTTTGATTGCAGTAGAAATTTTTTGCTCATTCAGCCCCATCTCATCCATGGTATGGTCAGTGAGGTACTTCCTCAGGGACTCAAACTGACAAAGATTCTGCCATCTTCAACGTACAGTTTCCCAGTGTTGACATCCCATTAACAGACAAGGACAGACACCACATGAGAGACGTGTATGGGCCAGGCAGGGAAGTTGCCTATATATATAGTTCAGATGGTTAGACCACAACCATGTGGCTCCACAGACTGCAAGAGGAAGTGGGACATGCACTACCCAACAAAACAGCCACTTCCTGGCAGCCACACACTTTGGTGCAGCTCCACATAGCTACTGTTTTCAATGTGACATTATTACATCATTTTGTGTCCTGTTTTTACATTAATATTGTAATAAATCCTTTCCTATTCATGTAGTTTGCATAATAACTTTTAGTTGTCATGTCCTATAGTATTGATGAATCCTAACTTCTCAGACCATCCTTAAGTTGAACATTTATCTCTCTGGTTTTGAAGATTACACATTTGCCTTCCAGGAACATCCCTTTGCTTCAAAAATTTTATCTGAATTACTAATCTATCTAATAGGAGATATTAATATTAATAATAGGGGAAGCTGGGTGTGGGGTATATGGGAACTCCCTGAACTACCTCACAATTTTACTTTTGTGTATCTAAAACCATTCCAAAACAAAATGTTAACTGAAAATATTTTTTGTTCTTGGTGCAAATGAGAGGAGCTGGTTTCATGGCGTGTTAGCATCACTGGGGAGAGATGGGCAGACTCTGTAGGCCTACCGACCTCGGGGCTTGGGCTCCGTCTCTCTCTCTGCCTTCGCTGGACAGAACCGTGGAACTGGCTGTCTGAAGTGGAAGGCAAGCTCCTGGGAAGGAGGCGGTGAGAGGCCATTTGTTACTCCCTCCATTTCTGTTGTGGCAGTGTGGGCTTCTCACTCTGGGCTCCTTTCTCTAGCAGAATCTTCCAGGTCCTCAGGACTCCCGGTCACAAGGCAGCTGCCTTCTCTCCCTGTAGGAAACTGGATTTGACTTCTCTCTTCACAGCTGTCACTTACCAATGACACCTCCCCTCACACCGAATTGCTCCTTAACTCTGTGGTACGAAGGACCTCAGTCCTGCAAAGACTGTGCTCACGACAGAGGTGAGCAGTCCTTGGCAAGCTGGTCAGGTGGCTCAGCGCTGTCAACAAGAACAAGGCTCAATTGCTCAGCTGCTGCTCCGGCCTTCAGGCTGCTCTCCTCAGCTGACATCATCTCTGGCCAAACAAAAAGGGCCCTTCACCTATGTGTCTTTTAATTAGAGGACAGTCCCAGAAGCCCACAAGCTGGGGTCCCAACAGGTTCAAATGCCAAAGTGTGAGAAACAAGAGAGGCAGATGAAAACTGCCTGTACAGCAGAAAGCAATGGTGGGGATGGGGGTGGGGGTGGGGTGATAGGTGGCAGAAGTGGTTGGAGGGCACAGAGTGAATGACTCAGTGGCAAACACTGCATTTGACGTGTCCCCAGCCTGGTCTTTCCCTGTGACATTTTCTGACTTTTTGACCTTTGCTTTGCTTTGTTAAAGTTTTCATAAAAATAATTAACCCTCACTGTTGAGAATAAAGACATAAATGGTACTTTACAGGTAGGAAAGTCTTTGAGGGGCAATGTCAGTACATTTTTCATCCTGTTTCTGTAGTTTCTGCATATGGAGCAAGAACAAGGAAGTATGGAATTAAAACTGTCTCAGCCATCTTAGCAACGCCGACATCTGTCTTAGGGAGTTTTTTTACCTGGGTAGTTCCTGAATGGGTTTCAGCGTGCTTGGGTGTGGGACTGTTGGGGGAAATGCAAATAGCATGCACCACCACCTGGACTCCCATGGGGTCTGAAGTACAAAAGGACTAACCTGGAGGGTATTTGGGAATTATTCCTTGACAACCTGACAGGATAAGGGCCTGCAGGTGTGGAAATGGGAATCACAGGTGAGAAGGCTTGGCCCCTGTTCTGTGCAGGACTTCAGTCAATGGGGAATTGCCTTGATGAGAAATGCCTGATGTGTGTAGAAACAAGCCCCCGGGAACCTTGGTAGCATGAAACAAAATTTATTATTTCTTAGGGCTCTGTGTGTTCAGAGAAACCCACTGGGAGATCAACTCGACATGAAGAAGTCTCTGAACGCTCAAAATGGAGCCTTCCATTCCCATGACTGGTCCCTCAGCTGGCATGGCAGAAGCACTGGGGAGCTGGCCAGTCTCTCCAAGGGGACAGCCTGGCCTCCCTCCCAGTGAAGTTGTGTCAGGCAGTCATACTTTTCTTTCAAAAGCCACTATCATATCACACACACACACACACACACACATACCTTCCATCTGTTGGTTGCTGGGTCAGGTTGAAGCCAGGAGTCAGGACCTCCATCTGGGTCTCCCACATGGGTGTTAGGAACTCAAGTACATAAGGCATCATCTACTGCTTTCTCAGGTGCATCAACAGGGAAATGGTTCAGAAAAGGAGACAGGTTTGGATCTGAAGCACTCAGACATTGGATATGGGCATCCCAAGCTGCAGCTTAACCTGCTGTATCAACATGCCCGCCGCCAGTCACACTTGTCATGAAAGCACACAGTAAAACAGCAAGGCTTCTTTCGACGTAGCCTTGGGAGTCATGGGGCATCTCTGTCACCATAGTCAACTGCTTAGAAAGGGCTTGCACAGAGTCCTTGTGGGTAGGAGCAACACACAAGAGCTCAAGACTGTTCCCGGAAAGAACAAGTCATCAAAGAAGGAGGTACCTTTCTCTGAAGGGAGGAGAGAACTTCCACTTTGACTATGACCTTGTCTGAATAAGATTGAAGTCAGCGAACTCAAAAGGCCTCTATAGCCTTGGCAACTCATGAAAAGAGCCTAGGGTGATTACTGACGCCATAAACAAGAGTGTCAGTTGTTAAGTCAACAACAGGAGTCACTGTGCACTTACTCTTCATGTAGGATCTCTGTCCTTAATGTGCTGTACATCGTGCAGTATTTTTCACTTTGTGTTTCTGTGTGGGTGCAAACTGTTGAAAGCTTTACTTAATATATGCTAAATTGATCTTCTGTATATAAAGATAATCAAAAATGAATTTTGATGTGAATGGAAGGGGAGAGGGAGCAGGAGAGGGGAGGGTTGCGGGTGGGAGGGAAGTTATGAGGGGGGAAGCCACTGTAATCCATAAGCTGTACTTTGGAAATTTATATTCATTAAATAAAAATTTAAAAAAAATCCAAAGGAGGGAGAGTTATACAAAAGGCTGTTCCCTGGAGGATTATCTTTGGAGACCACTACCCCCAAGAAATAGTGACATCAGACACAGGACTTAAAGAGCTTCACCTCCCTGGGTACCACTGTCTTTTACTAACTGCAAAATAAGTGAAATTATTTTCAAAGATGTATTTATTTATTTGGAAGTAAGGAGGAAGGGAGGAAGGGAGGGAGGAGAAGGGAGGGAGGGAGGGAGGGAGGAAGGAAGGAAGGAAGGGTGGATGGGTGGATAGGAAGACAAAGAGAATCTTCCATCTGCTGGTTCTCTCCCCAGATGGTCACAACAGCCAGCACTGGGCCAGGATGAAGCGAGGAGCCAGGTGTTCCATCCGAGTTTCCCACATCAGAGGCAAAAACTCAAATACTTTGTCTATCATCTGCTGCTTTCCAATTGCATTAGCAGGAAGCTGGATCAGAAGTAGAGTAGCTGGGGCTCAAACTGGCATTCTGATATAGGATGTGGCCATAAGCTACAGCTTATCATGCTGAGCTGCAACATTTGCCACAAACCAAGTGAAATTCTAAAATTCAAATAAGCTTTTTAGGAGGCTTTGGGAGGGAAACAAACTAGGTGGCATTATCCATGAAAAGTGTGGGAAGAGATGGCACAGCTAAAGCCTCAAGGGCCGTAGTCAGAAAGGGGAAGCAGTGGAGAAGCAGGTGGCGGCACGGACTCAGGGAAGCACTGGCCGTATCTCCACCTCGGGACCTTCAGGGCCTGGCAAGAGGGGCTGCCCACAGTTTAGTATATGGAGATGCAAGCTATTCTGCCTGGATATAAATGGGAGAGTTAAGTATCAAAGATTTGGCAGTATCTGGACACACACAGTTCAGATCACATAAAACACACACACACTCACATACTTTTTAAATATATTTAGGCTCACAAAAATCACAACAAAACTTTTTATAAACATCAATATATGCCACTTATTTTGATGGACTCCTCGAAGAGCTGTTCCCATATAACTGCAAGTGGGATAATCAGGAATCTGACAAAGTAGTAAAGAGCCTGGTGAGAGTCAGTCATCGGCTCACACAAATCCCAGGTGAGTTGTTTTAATTTAAAGGTTAAGTCTTAGTGGATTAAATGATGTAAGAACCCTGAAGATGGCAGGACAAGTCCACCGTGCTTCCTGCAAGCATACTTCTCCCCTCTTAAAATTAACCCCTTCCAATCCCTCTATTCTGCAGTAACTGCTCACCAAGCCCCAAGCAAAAGAACTTGACCCCTAACTCATGCTCAGAAATGCATCATATATATATATATATATATATATATATATATATATATATATTCTGGCTGCTCTGCATCAGGAGGATGGTTGAGGGGAGGAAGCTGATGGGAATATGGTAATATCAAGAACATTTAGGGTGGAGCCTAGAAAGATTAAGGAGGGTAAAAAGCAGAGTTTTCAGGAAAGGACTAAAAGCCCAAAACACCAATGCCAAGTGAATCAGAAAAACTCTGACCCACTTGATCCAGTCTCAGAACCGTACACCTGGGGCCGGTGTTGTGATGCAGTGGGTTGAGCTGCTACCTGCAGCCCTGGCATCCCCTGTGACTGCTCATTTGAGTCTCAGCTGATCCACTTCCAATCCAGCAGCTCCCTGCTAACCTGCCTGGGAAGGTAGCAGCAGATGACTCTAGTGCTTGGGCCACTGCTACTCACATGGGAGATCTAGAAGAAATTCCAGGCTCCTGCTTTTGGCATGGCCCAACCCATGCAGTTGTAGCCATTTAGGGAGTGAATCAGCAGATGGAAGATCTCTACCTCTGCCCTTCAAATAAATGAATCTTCAAACAAAAACCGAACTGTATACCTTAAGCCCCCTCTCTCTTTCACACAGCAGGGATAGCAGATTCAGGAATGACCCTCCGTAATCATTCCCCACTCTGTAGGAGGATACACTCCTATATGTACAACAAGACATGCAGCTCCCCCTGGTGAGAAGGCATTTCCCTACCTCTTGACACTGGACGGGGCATGGGATTTCTGGCCAGCAGCTGTCTCCAGCAGCTACTCCCCCCCCCCCCCCTTCATATGGTGTGTTCCAGACAGGAGCTGCCCTTCAGCCTGAGTCCTGGAATGAAGCAACACCCAGCACAGGGTTACAGCCAACTGCTGGCAACCAGTTGAGAAAAAAAGAATGAAGACAGAATGAGTGCAAACATGGTTGTTGTCAACTTTTGAAAGTTGGGAGTTACTCCAGTATAATCTGGCAAAAGCTAACTGATATTCTAAGGGTCATATACTCAATACTTAGAGAGAAGCAAAGTAAAATAGCAAGACAAGGCATGTATAAGATCACAGAGATGGCAGGGCTGTGCAGACAAGCCAGATAAGCCCCAGAATTAAACTTTGCAACATGCATCAAACTTAAAAAGCTGTTGATTTAATTAAACATCAGAGGTCACAATTTTAGTAACACAGCTAATATTTACAACCCGAAAGCTTTAGAGTGTTAAAAAAAACACATGTAGTTAAAAAGTATAATGATGCAATCTGCAATCTCTTAATATTTTATAATAATTTAACTTTTGATAGATCTTTTAGCCATAAGTCATTAGTTCACAAGAAAAAAATCAGAAATTTGGCAATCCTTCACATTTTACTTAGGGGTTTTCAGTCCCCTTATTATTTAAAAGTTGTCTTCAGTTATTTGAGATGCAGACAGTGAGAAAGCAAGATAAAGAGCTCCCATCCACTGGTTCACTTCTGATCCAGCTCTCTGCTATGGCCTGGGAAAGCAGTGGAAGATGCCCAAGACCTTGGGCCCCTGCACCCACGTGGGAGACCCAGAGGAAACTCCTGGCTTTGGATCGGCACAGCTCCAGCTATTGCGGCCAACTGGGGAATGAACCAGCGGATGGAAACCCCCTCACCCCCCGCCCCACCTCCCCTCTCTCTGCATAACTCTGACTTGCAAATAAATAAATACATCTTAAACCCAATTACTTGAGCCATCAACACTACCTCCCAGTGTCTGCATTAGCAAGAAGTTGTAGGCAAGAACAGAACCAGGTATTGAACCCAGGCAGTCTGACATGAGACATGGGTGGTATCTTAATCACTAGGATAAACACCTACCCCAAAGCCCTTTGAGTTAGCTTCCGAAACATCAACGTAATCCTCTGCAAAACCTATCGAATCTAATCATACCAAAAAAAGAACCACACTATTTGTCTTAAAGGAAGTGACTCCTGGGGCTAGTGTTGTGATACAGTGGCTAAGCTGCTGCCTACAACACTGACACCAGCAAACGGAGCTTCAGTTTCCTGGCTTCCACCTGGCCCAGTCCAGCTGCTGTGGCCATTTAGGGGAATGAACCAGTGGATGGAAGACCTCTTTCTCTATGTCTCTCCCCTTCTCTGTAGCTCTGCCTTTAAAAAAATGAATCTTTTTTTTAAAAAAAAGTTAATTCCCACAGTGCTAGGAATTAGCAAAGACACAGATTAATTTCACAGAATATTTAATTGATTTTATTGTGACTGGATCAGGTCTGGTTCCAGGGAAACAGAAATAACCAGTTATAGAGAATCATACATTATAGTAGTTTTAATTGTAGTTAATTTCTCCTATAGGAGAATCATGAAAATCTGAATCAATTTCAAGATCTGACTACCTACTTTCAAGATTTGATCTTTGTCATCATGTGATCAGAAAAAATGAATTACTTGTCCCATAACAACTCTAACAGAAAACTGCATAATCCTACGAGTATGGGAGCAACATGAACTCCTCTTTCACTAGCCACTTGCTAACAAAAGATACTTCACCACTTCTACAAGAAATGCCCTAATATGAAGACACATGATATTGCGGGCCAGTGCTATGGCACGGTGGGCAAAGCCTCCACCTGTGGCACTGGCATCCCACATGGATGCTACTCCTCTTCCAATCCAGCTTCCTGCTGTGGCCTGGGAAAGCAACAGAAGATGGCCCAAGTGCTTCAGTCCCTGCACCCACGTGAGAAACCCAGAAGAAGCCCCTGGCTCCTGGCTTCCGACTGGCCCAGCTTCAGCAGCTGCAGGCATTTGGGCAGTGAACCAGCAGTTGGAAGACCTCTTTCTCTCTTTCTGTCTCTTCCTCTCTCTGTCTGCAACTATGTTGCTCAAATAAATAAATAAATCTTTAAAAAAAAATCACACACATGAGATCTGATTCAGAGTTAGACTCCACACATTAGGGCTTTCATTTTGATGAGAAACTAACAACAACAGCTTTTCTCTCTCTTTATTTTTTCTCTTTATTCACAAACTGATTTTTAATGAGAAAATACATGGGGCAAATTAACAGTGCAACTTGAATCTTCACTCTTCTTGGAATTCCAATGCTGGGATGACACTCTTTTCATAATACTATGGGCATTATTTTCTCTCCCTTCTTTTCTGCCCAGTCCTTTTCAAAAGGAAACACACTGACTGGCATTCTACATTATTCTTCATTTCCAGGTAGAAAAATGAGACAGAAGAAATGACATCTAAAAACACTGGGGACTCTATTTTTTTAAAAAAAGACAATAATTCAAATTTTCTTGATTTAATCATTCTCTATATTACCACAGTAAAATATATTACAAATTCCAAGAGATTATTGATATGCAATAATAACCTATGACTTCACATTGATGAGGCTACTCATAACAAACTGACCAGTGAAGTAACTAGACCAAAGTTCAAATGTAAAAAATGATTCATTGTTCTATTTTTACAATATAGAAACCACCATAGCATGTAAACACACACAAAATTCAAAGTAATAAATAATAATTTATAACTCTAAAATACTGCAATATTTGGAAGTACCTTATGAATGTCCAAAAACATGAAATTTTGTTCAGTATAACTTCAGAGAAGTTTTTTACACAGAAATACAGATTTTTTTTAAATTGGAAATCCATGTAAGACACATGAAACCCTTAAGTGATTGGAATGTTCAATAAACAAAACTCCACACTGCTTTTTTATAAAGGCCTAATGAGTTTAGAATTTGGTGAAATCTTTAAGAAAGTCTAATCTATAGAATGGTGTGTTTAAATTGTTTGGTCTTAGTTTTTAAAAAAAAAGCAAATCCTTTTCTAAGATATTTTATTCCTCTGAATATTACCTTTAAGGGGCCTGACTTGATTTATATCCTAATAAATCACAGTAATGTATGACTTCCAGTCTCCAGTCTATGGGTTCTCCATGACTTTTGATTCAGTGTAAGCCAACACACTGACCTTCCTATGAGTTTCCCATGGTAACAGCTTCAGCGCTTTGCAGTTTCCTGTCCTCTAGGTTTTTGATGGAGTGTGAAGTTAGTAATGGCATGTGGTATTTCTGAGCATAACCTGCCAAAATGTGATGATTTCCTTAGAAGAAAAGCCATGGGCTGCAATCACACGTCTAAGCTGACAGACATCCAAATGGATTCTATATAAAAAGAAAAGGTTTATGTCTTCTGGAAAATGAATATCCACCTTTAACAAATTCAAACAGATCCCAACATAAACATCTTCAAACTTGATAGGTTTTACATGACCCATCATGTCATAGATCCTTGGTACCAAATCTTTGGACATTATATAGCCCAACCCACTGCAATATGGAGGGAATACTTTGAAAGGATATTCCTGATATGAAATATGGGTCTTTTGGTAAAATCCTCTGTAGGAATAGTTCTCAATTAGAGGATAACCTGTGAAAAACTCCTCTGGGTTGTTTAAGTTTAAAAGATACTTTACTAAATTGCCAGTATTGATGAAAACATCAGTGTCTGTCTTCATGATGTACTTGGCATTGGGACAAAACTCAGTGACCCACCTGAATGCCATAATGGTTTTCAAGGTCAGGTTATTATAGGTGTCTAAAAAATCTTGTCGTATTATGTCACCGTAAAGAAGGTGTTCATCCTCTAAAGACAATGCTAACATTTTGTCTTCCTTTTCAGCCTGTTGGCCCAATAAGAAAAATGTAAGAACCTCATATCCCCACCAAGACTTTTTTTCACCCCAGGTAACTCTAATGGCCTGTCTGGCTTTCACATCTGAGGGATGAGAAGTCACCAGGATGACCAGAAATGGGTTTTGATGAGAGCAGTTTGAATGCTCCCGGAGAGTGAAGCGGAAGTTCTGTCTGTAAATTGGCTCGTACTCATAGAAGTACATCAAGTTTACACGTTCAATCACATTGTACTGAGGTAGGCTGAGGTACCACATCACCAGGAAGCTCAGCAGTGACAGCAGCAGGAGGCTCCATTTGAGGGATCTCAGTGACATCCTACTTGGAAGGGCAGTCAAGAGAGCCAGGTCCATCCACAGTAGCTCAAAAACACGTAAGCCGCGGGTTCTGGAGGATTTATTAGAAATCAGGTTAATGTTCTATAACTTCAAACACATTTTTCAAATAACACTTCATTTATCTGCCCTAGGACAAAGAACAGAACAAAAGTTCTAAAGCAAAAGCAAAAATTCTGTCCTGAATCTCATTTAACAAGCCAATGGATACCAACAACCAAAAACGTATTTTAGCTTTTCACATCCAGATTAAGGTTGACTTAATCTTATTACCAACTATGATTTTTGTCCCAGCTGCCTGGAAGGACAGAAAGGGATAAGGGATGTATAATTGTGAGTTAAAACATAAATCTACCATAAAACAAACAAAAACTGTCTCTTCTTTACCATGTTGAAAAAATAAATAAAAGATTTTGGGCCAGCATAATGGTGCAATTATAGGATAAGCAATGGCCTGCGACACTGGTATCCCATATAAGCACTGGTTTGAGTCTTAGCTACTCCACTTCCAATCCAGCAGCTCCCTGCTAACATGCTTGGGAAAGCAGTAGAAGATGGCCCAAATGCTTGAGCCCCTGTCACCCACATGGGAGACCCAGAGGGAGTTCCAGGCTCCTGGTTTTGGCCTGGTCTAGCCAAGGATATTGTGGCCATTTGGGGAGCAAACCTGTGGATGGAAGATCTCTCTCTCTTTCTCTCTCTGAAACTACCTTTCAAATAAATAAATACATTTTTCTTTTTTTATTTTTTTTAATTTATTTGACAGAGTTATACAGTGAGAGAGAGAGAGAGAGAAAGGTCTTCCCTCCATTGGTTCACTCCCCAAATGGCTGCTATGGCCAGAGCTGCGCAGATCTAAAGCCAGGAGCCAGGTGCTTCTTCCCGGTCTCCCACGCGGGTGCAGGGGTCCAAGCACTTGGGCCATCCTCCACTGCCTTCCTGGGCCATAGCAGAGAGTTGGACTGGAAGAGGAGTAGCTGGCACCAGAACCCGGCGCCCATATGGGATGCCGGCACCGCAGGCAGAGGATTAACGAAGTGAGCCATGGAGCTGGCCCCAATAAATACATTTTTCTTAAAAAAAGTAAAAATGGCCAGCATTGAAGCATAGTGGGCAAAGCTACCACCTGTGACACTGGCATCTCATATGGAGCTAGCTCATGCCTTGGCTGCCCCACTTCCAAGCCTGCTCCCTGCTAATGGCCTAGCAAAGCAGTGGAGGATAGCCCAAGTACTTGGGCTCCTGTACCCACATGGGAGATCCAGATGAAGCTCCTGGCTTCAGCCTGGCTCTGCCTTGGCCATTGTGGCCACTTGGTGAATAAAGCAGCAGATGGATATCACTAATAGCAGGTTCAAAAAACCCAAGAGTCTTTTTCAGCTATGTGATTTGATATGGATTCTAGAAAATCAAAGAAAACCTCTATAGCAATAATTATTCACAATGGCTGGTGATGGTGGGTAAGATGAAACTGGAGACTCTATCTGAGAGAGTCTTCCAGAGACAAACAGGACAACCACCTCTTGAGACCAGGAAATGGCTTTATTTGCCCTAAACACTTGAAGTCACAATTTTGCCTCTTTCGCTGAACCAAAGCTCAGTCTGGACAGCAATCACTTAAATTAAAGTTGTGCCTTTAGCACTGAGATTTGTTTCCTAGACCAGTCTATTCAGTAACCATATATCAGATTGGATCACAGATAGAATCTCCTAGGACACTTGCTTTTGGCCAGACCTTCAGCTGAGACAAGGAAATAGAGCTTTGTACACAGAGCATTCAGACCACGGTGACGACTGAAGCATCAGCTCTGCTCCAGATACGAAGGCAGAGGTTTCCAATTCAGAATCCTCCAGGGTTTTCCTGGCACCATGAGCACTTGTCTCAATCTAAAGACATTCATGCATAAGTGGTTACTGGACATCTTCTACAACCACAGAGGCAATAAGGAATTAGAGGTAGAAGGAGAAGCAAAGCCCAAGGCAACGTGTAAACATGGCACAGGGAGACCAGAATGAAGTTCCTGGCTTCTGGCTTCAGCCTGGCCCAGTCCTGTTGCAGGCATTTGGAGAATGAACCAACAGATGGAAGATATGCCTCCCTTGATCTCTCGCTCTCTCTCTCTTTTAAATAAATAAATAAGAGTATGAGGAGGGATATGCTGAGGGGCTTCTGAAAGGTACCTCTCATCTAAAGTCATCTGGGGTACTGACTCCTGGGAATCTAGAATTCACTGTGGAGGGTGAAGGTTAATGTCCTATAAGAAGGTGGGTTCACCAAGGGATTGACCCTGGGTTAACATTAGGGTTAATATGTATTGATCTGTATTGATGGTCCTCTCCACCACTTAATGTTGTATGATTGCTCAGAATTTCTCTATAGACAAACCCCCCTACATGCAAAAGATGAGTGGCCTTTCTCCCAGTCTTGGTTGAGATCAGCTTTAAATCACATCCATCAAACAGTTTTCACAAGGGTCCAGAGACCACCCCCTCATTTCCTCTCCCTTTGAAATCCTCTAATTACTTGGTTAATGACACTCTTAGGATCACTGGCTGCTATTCTCACTCTGACTTTTACACTACTGTGTCTAATCATTTATAGGAGTTGATAATGGAACAAACCAAGGCCTTTACCAACCAGGTGGTCAACCAAATATGCTACAGGGATATACTCAGCTCCCCACCCAGGAGACAGTGACTTGAGACATCACCCCATGTCAGCAGGAAGTGGCTCTAAAGACAGATCATCATCCCTCTACCCCTCCTGTACTTTTGGGACTAATGTAATCCCATACACTCTTGCTTTATAAAAAAACAACAGGAGGGAATGTTAGTAAAATGGCACAGTCTTATCTATGGCGTGATCTACACTCCTGACACCATTCTAGGCTCTAACCCCTACCACCATTGCTGGAAGCCAGGTGACCACATGGCCCATCCATCAGTGTCAGCTACACCCCCATCCTAATGGGATTCGCTGCTCCTACTTCCCTGCCTACCCTCCAGCAAATGTTTAACAGGACCTGTTTCTTGAACACATGGCTCTGTCGCTCGCTCTCTCTTGATCTTTTTCTCTTTCTTTCCCTCTCTCTTGATATCTCTTGATCTATCTCTATGCTCTCCTTCTCCCTTTTTTCCTTCTTTGCCCCTTCCCTCTGGTCTGTTGGGTTTCCCACAATAAACTTTTTCTCTTAAAAACTAATAAAATAAAAATGGCAATATCTCAATACTCCTTGTTCTTTCCATCTAGCCACATCTTATCTACTTCTGGTCACAATATTCTTTTCTATTTTGAATGCTTTCCATATCTTTTTTTTTTTTTTTTTTTTTGGACAGGCAGAGTTAGACAGTGAGAGAGAGAGAGAGAGAGAGAGAGAGAGAAAGGTCTTCCTTCCATTGGTTCACCCCCCAAATGGCTACTACGGCCGGCACACTGCGCCAATCCAAAGCCAGGAGGAGCCAGGTGCTTCCTCCTGGTCTCCCATGCGAGTGCAGGGGCCCAAGCACTAGGGCCATCCTCCACTGCACTCCCGGGCCACAGCAGAGAGCCGGACTAAAAGAGGAGCAATTGGGACAGAACCGGTGCCCCAACTGGGACTAGAACCCGGGGTGCTGGCGCCACAGGATTAGCCAAGTGAGTTGCGGCGCCAGCCTTTCCATATCTTTTTCAAGTAATATTTGCTTATTTGGGGAGAGCGTCCATCCTCTCGTTCATCACCCCCAAATGCCTGCAATGGCTAGATTCACAGCTGAAGCTGGGAGCTGGGGACACAGTCCAGGTCTCCCACCTGAGTGGCAGGAAACCAGATGCTTGAACCATCACTGCTGCCTCTCAGGCACTGCATTAGCAGGAAGCCAGAATCAGGAGCAGAAGTTAGGTACTGAATCCACGTGTCCTGATGTGTGACATGGGTATCTTTTTAAAAAAAAATTATTTATTTATTTATTTGAGAGACAGTTACAGAGAGAGAGGGAGAAAGAGAAAAGGCTTCCATCCACTGGTTCACTCCCCAAATAGCCACAACAGCTGGAGCTGCACAGATCTGAAGCTGGGAGTCAGGAGCTTTTACCGGGTCTCCCACATGGATGCAAGGGCCCAGGCATGTGGGCCATCTTCCACTGCTTTCCAAGGCCATAGCGGAGAGCTGGATCCGAAGAGGTGCAGCTGGGACACAAACCGGCACCCATAAGGTTTGCCAGTGCCACACTGCCAGCCCTTGGGACACAGGTTTCTTAACTGGTGTCTTAACTACAAATGCCTGCCCTACATTCTGTATTTTAAGTCATACAATACAATGTGATAATGTAGCAAACTCTCTAAAGTTCAGTTACGTGTGTGTGTGTGTGTATGTGTGTGTGTGTATGTCTTACTTCTCCAATTATATTCTAAAAAAGACAACTTTTCTCCCAAGAGTCAAAGTTTAAGACAGAAGGAGGCTGCATAAAGAGTGCGATTAACACTGAAGTTTGACTTGCTCTTTTTGTCACCTACTGCCTCCCAGGGTGACCATTAACAGAAAACTAGGCCAGAAGTGGAGTCAAGACTCACACATGGCACTCTGATGTAGAATGTGGGTGTAGGAAGCTTCGAGGTAACTACTGAGCCATAAGCCTGCACCCCTAAATTGATTTCATTTTCAAAAGGGATTATCTTAAATAATCTTGATACTCCTTACTATTTGACAAAAAGAACATTTCAAAGCTGTAAATTCATTTCTGTTTCTTACCCTCTTGATTTATTTCTTCTGAGTGAAAGACTTTCGATTTCACCAGCTGAACATTCAGCAGTATGTAGTTGCCAAAAATAATGCTTGATATGTCTGAAACACATATAAGAAACTTAACAGCATTTACTCAGTGGTCAGGGAATTTATGTCCCAAGAGGGGAATGGAAAAGATTCTTCACTCTTCATTGATTTCTGAACTAAGAATATATGTTGAAATAAATGCTAAAAATACAAGGCTTGTCAACCAAAGTTCATGGCTTCATCATGGAAAGAGAACGCTTGATCTTCAAAATTAGTACAGACTCAAAACTCAAATCATGTATCTAAGTTCTCTCATCAACTGGTATCTTATGTCACCCAACTGCAGTTTTGCTTCCCTTGATTAAAAAAAAAAAAAAACAAAAAAACAAAACAAAACAAAAAAAAAACACCTCAGAGATGACTAAGAGAAGAGAAATAGGAAAGAGCTAAAAGACATTCTACCAGAATCTTAATTCTCTCTTCTATACACACATTCCCAGAAGACAACTCTAAAGGGGGAATGCCAATTACCACTCCCTAGCCCACTCTTTCCCTCCCAACCTGTCTCCACTCATGAGTATGAAAGACACACTCAAACTGTGAAGCATTCGGCCACAATTCAGTCTGCCTGTACCCTGTTTGTTGTAGTTTTGCTTTTTACGGGTCAAGGTGGTCAAGTTTTAAAACCTGAGTAGGACATGACAAATGGGGAGGCAGTGTATTACCACATTATCACTCCTTATGCCAAAAAGTAATCACTATGGATAAGATTCAAAGGTGGGAAACCCGTAAAAACATGAAAACGCAGATGTACATTTTGATAATCTTGAAGTGAGGAAGACCTTTCAATTACTCTATTCTAAGTTAGTAATCCAGAAATCCTAAAGGAAATTCTGATCAAATAAATATTTCAGAAAATTAGTGAACAAGGTTGAAAAAGCATAAAAAAATGCATGAACAAGGTTGGTATCTTAAAAAACCAAACTGAGTCATTTATGACAAAGAATTTTAAGCTACATAAAGGACAAATTCTTATAGATTAAGGAAAAGATGAACACTAAAAGAGAGTAAATGGCCAAAAAGCAGATCTCATAAGAATACAAATGGCCATGAGAATAAAAAAAGTTCAAATGCACAAGTAGAGATATTCTAATAAAAGCCTCAAACTTGCAAATATAAAAAATGATACTACACAATATGTGTGACAGAAAAAGGCAGTCCCATTGTATTTTCATGTGCTTTCTGGAGGGAAATTTTGAAACATTTATCAAAATTTTAAAAGTGTAATACCTGTGACCAGATAATACCACTGCTAGCAATTTATATTATAGCAATAACCAAGGGGGTCCCGTGTCTGGTGCAGTAGGTTAATCCTCTGCCTGCGGTACCAGCATCCTATATGGGCACCGGTTCTAGTCCCGGCTGCTCCTCTTCTGATCCAGCTCTTTGCTATAGTCTGGGAAAGCAGTAGAATATGGCCCAAGTCCTTGGGCCCCTGCACTCAAGTAGGAGACCAGGAAGAAGCTCACGGCTCCTGGTTCTGATCAGCACAGTTCTGGCAATTGGGGCCATTTGTGGAGTGAACCAGCGGAAGGAAGACCTCTATCTCTGTCTCTTCCACTCACTGTCTATAACTCTACCTCTATACATAAATAAAATCTTCTAAAAAAGAGAAAATAACCATGGAACTGTGCATTATTTAAAACATGGAATGATTTTATTTAAACAAGTATCATTAGAAAATTGTTTAAATAAAATTATGATATAGCCACATAACAGTATGTGTTTACTCACCATATGAAGTGATGCTGATCTATATTCCTTTGATATTTTACTATGTTAGAGATACAAATGCAAAACTGCATATGTATTATGATTCTTTTTGAAGCATGAAAAGTTAAGTATCTACAAATCCATGTGGTCACACATACAGAGTGCAATGTTTGGCAGATGTGTTATGTCAGCAGTTTACATTCCATGGATTTCTAGAAAATTTCCCACTCTTCCCTGTTTCTTTTTTTTTTCCTATATCATTTGGATCTTCCACACTATGTAGTATCTTTGTAAATAAAAACAAAGCACCAAATCTAGATTTTTATGCTTGTTTTGCATGACTCAAAGTTCTTCTGCATGGCAGTAACCTTAAACTGGTAGTTCACATCTTAAATTTCATCTTATATTTTTTTACCCCCAAAGTATGACCATTTACATCTCATTGTATTTCTATTAGTTATCATTCTTCTTTTTTATTTATTTTGACAGATAGAGTTAGACAGTGAGAGAAAGAGACAGAGAGAAAGGTCTTCCTTCCATTGGTTCACCCCACAAATGGCTGCTACGGCCAATACTGCGCCTATCCAAAGCCAGGAGCCAGGTGCTTCTCCTGGTCTGCCACGCAGGTGCAGGGGCCCAAGCACTTGGGCTATCCTCCACTAACTTTCCGGGCCACAGCAAAGAACTGGACTGGAAGAGGACAAACCGGGACTAGAACTTGGCGCCCATATGGGATGCCGGCACCGCAGGTGGAGGATTAACCAAGTGAGCCACGGCGCTGACCCCTCTAAAAGATTTTAAAAGTCACTCCGTACTGTACTGAGATAGTATTTACTGAAGTAATAGAGAATAATAACTAATAGAGGGGCCAGCGCCATGGCTCACTTGGTTAATCCTCCGCCTGCGGTGCCTGGCATCCCATAAGGGCACCGGGTTCTAGTCCCGGTTGCTCCTCTTCCAGTCCAGTTCTTTGCTGTGGCCCAGGAAGATAGTGGAAGATGGCCCAAGTGCTTGGGCCCTGCACCCCAGTGGGAGACCAGGAGGAAGCACCTGGCTCCTGGCTTCAGATGGGTCTAGCTCCGGACATAGCCGCCATTTGGGGGGTGAACCAACAGAAGGAAGACCTTTCTCTCTTTCTCTCACTGTATAACTCTGTCAAATAAATAAAATCTTTTAGAAATATAATAATGCTAATATAAATTAAACAGGATTTATATTAGATACCAATCGTGGCACATATACATACAAAAATCTAAATGTTAATAAAATGTTTACAACAAATGTTATTACTTTGTTCTCCCATAATCCCATGTAGTAAGTGAGCTGTTTTTACTGCCATTAATTTATAGGTGAATTTTAGAGATTTTAAATGAAATAACGACACTTTCAGACTAAGCCTTACAGAGTCCATAAACTTTTCCTGAAAGAAGTCTCAAAGAATATATTTTAATATGAAGAAAAATGAGCGAAGAGGAATTGAAGGGGATGCAAAAAGCAACAAATAAATAGTAAAAAAGATAAAAGAACAAGAATAAAAATTTTTCTATTTGGTAAAAGAGCAAAACTGAAATACAAGGCACATTAAAAAGTTTATGAAAATTGGAATTAAAAGATAAGTGTACTTTGGTGTAAGCTGTTTGAAATCCATGCAATCTTTTTAATAACACATTTTCCATGAACGTTTTGATTTCACCTTGTATGCACAGATTTCAAAAACTTTTTGCACCAAAATAAGCTTAGGTTTTAATTCCACTGTCCACAGACTTTTTGAAGTGTCTCTGTACTAGGTAAAAATGACATGGTAGCTGCAACAAGGTGCTTCAGAGGAAAATTAAAATATGCTAACCTTCTTAGATAGTTCAAAAAGAACAAGGAGATACTGATAAATCTTAAAATTTTCCAAAAAATCATTTAAGAATATATATAACCCTTTAGAGTGAACATTGAAGAAACAGATATTGAACAATACCTTCCAAACTGACAGCCTGGGAAATAAAAGAAAAAAAGCAAGTGAGGTGTTCAATAGAAGTTAGGAAAAAAAGAGGGTGGGTGGGAAGAAGCAGAAAATGCAAGGGAGACAAAACAAAACAAAAAAAAATGATGGCAGAAATAAATCTAAATATATCATGAATTAGAGTATATAACTCACCTACTCAAATGCAGAGCTTCTGATACTTGCTTAAAATTCTAGCATACACTGCTTATAAGATACACACCTAAAACAAAATAACACAAAACTTTTAAAAATTAGGAAACAGTAGAAACATATTAAAAGAATGTAAATCAAAAGAAGATGCTATAGTAAATTATTAACATTACACATAAAGGAACAACATTTAAAGGGGACAAAGGAGATTTTGTTACTAATAAAAGGAAGCATACAACACAATTTAATAATCATAAATCTAAAACCATAAAAACATAGCATCAAAATATATAAAGCAAAAATGTGAAAGGTGTCTGTATAAATGTTAAAAATCTTTAATTCTGATGTTGATTTAACAATTTGACACTCTTGTTTATGGCGTCAGTAATCTCCCTAGGCTCTAGTCATCAGTTGCCGAGGCTATGGAAGCCTTTAGGGTTCGCCAACTTTGATCTTATTCCGACAGGGTCATAGTCAAAGTGGAGGTTCTCTCCTCCCTTCAGAGAAAGGTACCTCCTTCTTTGATGGCCCTGGTCTTTCCACTGGGATCTCACTCACAGAGATCTTTCATTTAGGTCTTCTTTTTTTCCAGAGTGTCTTGGCTTTCCATGACTAAAATATCCTCATGGGCTCTTGAGCCAGATCTGACTGCAATTTAGGACATCTGCCATTCTATGAGTCTGCTGTGTATCTCGCTTCCCATGTTGGATCATTCTCTCCCTTTTTAATTCTATCAGTTAGTACTAGCAGACACTAGTCTTGTTTGTGTGATTCCTTTGACTCTTAGACCTATCAGTGTGATCAATTGTGAACTGAAATTGATCACTTGGACTAGTTAGATGGCCTTGGTACATGCCACCTGTTAAATCAACATCAGGAGTCACTGTGTACTTACGTCTCATGAAGGATCTGTCCTTAATGTGTTGTCCAATGTGAAGTAATGCTATAACTAGTACTCCAACAGTATTTTTCACTTTGTGTCCCTTTGTGAGAGCAAACTGTTGAAATCTTTACATAATATTTACTAAATTGATCTTCTGTATATAAAGAGAATTGAAAATGAATCTTGATGTGAATGGAAGGGGAGAGGGAGTGGGAAAGGGGAGGGTTGCAGGTGGGAGGGAAGCTATAGGGGGGGGGAGAAGCCATTGTAATCCATAAGCTGTACTTTGGAAATTTATATTCTTTAAATAAAAGCTTTATATAAAAAATCTTTAATTCTGGGGCTGGCACTATGGCTCACTTGGTTAATTCTCTGCCTGTGGCACCGGCATCCCATATGGGCACTGGGTTCTAGTCCCGGTTGCTCCTCTTCCAGTCCAGCTCTCTGCTGTGGCCCAGGAGGGCAGTGGAGGATGGCCCAAGTGCTTGGGCCCTGCACCCGCATGGGAGACCAGGAGGAAGCACCTGGCTCCTGGCTTCGGATCAGCGTAGTTCCGGCCATAGCGGCCATTTGAGGGGTGAACCAAAGGAAGGAAGACTTTTCTCTCTGTCTCACTATCACACTGTCTATAATTCTACCTGTCTAATAGATTTTTTAAAAAATTTAAAAAATCTTTAATTCTAATTGAAGATCTTCAAAAAACTTTTTTTTTAAAGGATTTATTTATTTATTTGAAAGTCAGAGTTACACAGAGAGAGGAGAGGCAGGGAGAGAGAGAGGTCTTCTATCCGATGGTTCACTCCCCAGTTGGCCGCAATGGCCAGAGCTGCGCTGATCCGAAGCCAGGAGCTTCTTCTGGGTCTCCCACGCAGGTGCAGGGGCCCAAGGACTTGGGCCATATTCTACTGCTTTCCCATAGCAGAGAGCTGGATCGGAAGAGGAGCAGCTGAGACTAGAACTGGCACCCATATGGGATGCCAGCACTTCAGGCCAAGGTGTCAACCCACTGCACCACAGCGCCGGCCCCCAAAGATTTTTTTTATTTTATTTATTTGAAAGACAGAGTTACAGAGAGAGGTAGAGACAGAGAGAGATTGCCATCCACTGGTTCACTCCCAAGATGGCCGTAATGGCTGGAGCTGTGCTGATCTGAAGCCAGGAACCAGGAACTTCTTCTGGGTTTCTCATGTGGGTACAGGGGCCCAAGGACTTTGGCCACCTTCTACAGCTTTCCCAGGCCATATAAGAGAACTGGGTTGGAAGTGTAGCAGCTGGGTCTTGTACCGACACCCATATGGGATGCAGGCACTGCAGGCACTGCAGGCAACGGCTTTATCCACTATGCCACAGAGACAGTCCCTATTTATTTATTTAAAGGGCAGAGTTACAGAGAGAAATAGAGATATATCTTCCATCTACTGATTCACTCCCTAAATGGTCGGGACTGTGTTATTCAAAGTAGGAGCCCAGAATTCAACTGGGTCACACACGGGGGTGGCAGGGGCAAATACCTGGGATCCCTTCCACTGCCTTCCCAGGCACACAGGCAGGGAGCTGGATCAGAAGCAAAGCAGCTGGGACTCAAACTGAAGCACATCATTCATATGGGATGCTGGCCACACAGGAGGCACCTCAGAGGCACCACAGAGTTAGTGCCGCAAATGGAGCATTTGAAAAACAAGATTTATTTATTATTTGTTTGAAAGGTAGAGTTACAGAGACGCACAGAAAGAGAGAGAGAGAGAGAGAGAGAGTCTTCCATCACTACCCAGATGGCTGCAATGGCCAGAGCTGTGCCGTTCCGAATCCAGGAGCCAGGCGCTTCTTCTGGGTCTCCCACGTGGGTGTAGGGGCCCAAGGACTTGGGCTGTCTGCCATTGCTTCCGCAGGCCAAAGCAGAAAGCTGGATTGGAAATGGAGCAGCCAAGACTCAAACCAGTGCCCATATGGGATGCTGGCACTGCAGGCAGCGGCTTTATCCACTACGCCACAGCACCGGCCCCTAATGCAGCATTTTTAATTCATCTCTCAAAGTGTAATGAAACTCATGTTGAAGACTAGTCCCTAATGTACTAGTATTGAGAGGTAGTAGAACATTTAAAAGAAAATCAGGTCACCGGGGCTCCACACTCACGAAAGTATTAACACATTTCCCACCAGAGTGAGTTAGTTATCAAAAGAGCAAGCTGTTACAAGCCTGGCACCTCCCCTCCATCTCTCCTACATACTTGTTCCTCTCACGTGTGCCCATTTCCCTTTCTGCTTTTCCGCCACCCATGGAACAGTGCACACGCCTGACCAGAAGCCAAGCAGAGGGGCTGGCTCCATGGCGCAGTAGGTTAATCCTCCACCTGCGCCTCCTGGTTTTGGATCGGCACAGATCTGGACGTTGTGGCTGTCTGGGGAGTGAACCAATGGAAGGAAGAACTTTCTTTCTGTTTCTCCCTTTCACTGTTTGTAACTCTACCTCTCAAATAAATAAAATCTTTAAAAAAAATTCAAGGAGATCAAAGCACAATGTTCTTGGACTTCCAATACTGTGAGCCAAAAGAAACCTCTTCTTGATAAATTATTCCACTTTGTGTATTTTGTTACAGCAACTATAAATGGACTAAAATGCTAAGTAAATGATAAAAAAAATAAATATATGAATATTTCAAAGAGTATTATGAATAATCCTGATCTAACAGAAATATTTAGCACCATCCATCCTATAAAAAGTTAAGAACATAGTCAGTCCTCCATATCCATAAGTTCTGCATCTGTGGATTCAACACATCACAACTGAAAATTATTTTAAAAAATTACATCAATCCTGAATATCTACATTTTTTGTCCTTTCCCCTAAGTAATGCAGATAACAACTACAGAAATACCATTTACATTGTACTGGGTAATAATAGTGATCTAGGGGTGATTTCAAAGTATCAGAGTATTCCTTGCTCATGCATTAGAATAAATATTAAAATGTCTATACTATTTAAAGCAATCTATATATTCAATGTAATCCCTATCAAAATATCAATGACATTCTTTACAGAATTAGAAAAAGCAATTCTAAAATGCACATGGAATCACAAAATCTCTGAATATTCAAGACTATCCTGCACAAGAAAAATCAAGCTGGAGGCATCACAACACTAACAACAAAGCTACCGTGATTAAAACAGCAGTGTACTGGCATAAAAAAACGGTATGTATATCAATGGAACAGAATAAAGAGCCCAGAAATTAATCCCCATACATGTAGCCAACTGATTTTGGATAAAAATGCTCAGACCATATAGTGGAGTAAAGATAATCTTTTCAAGAAATGGTGTTGGCAAAACTAGAAATATATGTAAATATATATATATATCAAAAACTTGTTAATGTTAGGTTACATAGGCCATCTCAGTAATTTAAAAAACCTAATGTAATATAGGCAATATTCTCTAAGTACAATATAAGTCACCTATAAAAATGGAACTTGAAAAACAGATTTTAAAAGCTAGAAACTCCAGGCCAGCATTGTGTCAAAATGGTAACACTGCTGCTGCTGGCATCCCATATGGGTGTTAGATTGTGTCCCCGCTGCTCCACTTCCAATTCAGCTCCCTGATTGTGGCTTGGGAAAAGCAGCCGAAGACAGTCCAAGTGTTTGGGCCTGTGCCACCCACATGGCAGACCAGAATGAAGCTCCCGGCTTTGACCTAGCTCAGCACTAGCCAACACTGGCCATTGCAGCCATTTGGAAAGTAAAACAGCAGAAGGAAGATTCATTCTCATATACATTCTCCCTCTCTCTCGCTCTTCCTTTTTCTCTGTAACTCTGATTTTCAAAATAAATAAATCTTTTAACAAAAATAAAAAGCTAGAAACTCAAAATCCTTATAATTTATTTAAACCATATATTTGAGAACATCCCACTGGAAATTACAGAATATCTGCAACTGAACACTGGCAATGTAATGAATGCATTTCAATGAAAATTATTAGGGTTGTGGGGCAAAGAAATCAGGCATTATTTTCTTGCATTAAAGAATGATCCATAGTTTGGAGAAAGCAAATAACTGTAAAAAGAAAAGCTCTTCTTTATAGAAAAATGCCAGTTATAACTGTACGTGGAATGATTGGAAAAACTGTTAGTTTGCCGCCTATCATAATATTGATTCAAGCTCTGATTATCAATCAGTGTTTTAGATCATCAAATTAAAGATCGATAGGAAACCATACATCTGTTTTGTACCAAGGTAACCAAGAAAGACTACTTTTTAATTGCAAGGACTGAACAAAATATATTTTACACTGGAAGATCAGAGTGCCACGACTCAGACCCAATGATTGAGCTTAACATTACAAATGGTGGGATAGACACTTAGACAATGTGAAGCATATATTATGTTCAATGCACCATCCTAGCCAAAAATGTTTAACCAGAAAGTAATGAAGTTTTTCAAGAAATATTCTTGACAGGCTAAGGAATACCACAGGGAAGCACTCAAACAAATCCAGGAGGTGGAGTGTACTGCAAAAATACCATCATGGTTCCTCCTAAGCAGGGCCATCAAAAAAGGGATAGCTTAGATTAAAAGAGATTAAGGCACACACACAGTTGCAATGTGTGACCCTGGCCTAGATCATGGAAATATTTGAAGACAATCTAGATACCAGTGATGCAAGGAGGATTATTAATTTTGCTAACTGTGATGTTAACTGGCTACAAAAGTAAATGTTCCTGGCTAAACAAAATATGGTATAATGTGGCATATCAACACAATTGAATTCTATTCAGCTATAAAAGGAACAATGTATTAACACACACTACAACAGATATCAGTTATAAAAATTCTTATTTTATTATTTTTTATTTATTTTAGAGGCAGAGAAAAACAGAGCAAGTGAGCTCACATCCCATGGTTCACTCTCCAAATACCTGCAATGGCTAGGAGCAGGTCAGGTCCAGATTTAGGAGCCAGGAACCTAATACAGGTAACCTACATGGATAGTAAGAATCCAATTACTTGAGCCATCACCACTGCCTTAAAGGGTCTGTACTGGCAAGAAGCTGGAGTCAAGAGCCAGAACAACAAATTAATCCTGGGTACTTCAATGTAGAATGCAGATGTCTTATGCACTAAGCTAAACATCCACACTGTAAGAATTAAGATGGATGAACCTTAAAACCCTTGTGCTAAGTAAAGGGAGAAAGCAATAGAACACATATATAGCACGACTCCACTTAAACAATATACCCAGGGAGGACAAACCCAAAGACAAGAAGTTAGTGGTTCCCAGGCTATAAATGGGCATGAGGGATTTTTTTTTTTGACAGGCAGAGTGGACAGTGAGAGAGAGAGAGACAGAGAGAAAGGTCTTCCTTTGCCATTGGTTCACCCTCCAATGGCTGCCGCGGCCAGCGCGCTGCGGCCGGTGCACCGCGCTCATCCGATGGCAGGAGCCAGGTGCCAGGTGCCAGGTGCTTTTCCTGGTCTCCCATGGGGTGCAGGGCCCAAGCACTTGGGCCATCCTCCATTGCACTCCCGGGCCACAGCAGAGGGCTGGCCTGGAAGAGGGGCAACCGGGACAGAATCCGGTGCCCCAACCGGGACTAGAACCCGGTGTGCCGGCGCCGCAAGGCGGAGGATTAGCCTGTTGAGCCAGGGCGCCGGCGAGGGATCTTTTGAAATGAGAATATTTTAATATTTGTGGTTATGATTAAAATTACTAAATTGCATCCTTAAATTAAAAATTATGCTTATATAAAATAATATATCAATAAAACTGTTAAAACCAATTTAAATTTTTTATTTTTGTGTCATACAGTGACACATTTAGGAGAGTTACAAGATACTTATATTTACTTTAACATGATTCAGTAATCAAGAAATAAAGAGTTAAAAGAAATTCCTTCTCATATTTCTACTGGGGTACAAAATGGTAACACCTATGTGGAGGGCAATTTGAAATTGTCAGTTTAAACATTTATACATTTATCTCTGTAATTTTACTTCTGAAATTTATTTCAGACATATAGGTATATTTCAAAATTAAGTAAACTGTATTTTTAAAATTATTCACTATGTTCATACATAATGATTAAAGGGTCAATTCAACAGGAAGATGTTACTATAATAAATGTATGTGCACTGAATTACAGGGCAACTAGCTATTGAAAAGAAACATTAATTCATCTAAGGAAGACATTGACTCCAATACAACAGTAATGTGGGACTCCAATACCCCACTTTCAGCAATAGACAGATCAGGCAGACAAAAGATCAGCAAGGAAACAATACAGTTAATTGACACTACAGACCAAATGGAACTAATGAATATTTACAGAACTTTTCATCCTACAGTTGCAGAACACACATTCTTCTCACCACTGCATGGAACTTTCTTTAAGATAGACCACATAGCTAGGCAATAAAGCAAGTCTCAGAAACTTCAAAAAAAATAAAAATCATACCATGCATCTTCTCTGACAACAATGGAAGGACGCTAGAAATCAACAACTCAAAAATCCCTTGAACATAGGCACACACATGGAGACTGAACAACATGCTCCTATGAACACTGGCTCTCAGAAGAAATCGAAAGAGAAATAAAAAAAATTTCTGGAAATGAAAGATAACAATACAACACATCAAAACTTATAGGAAACAGCAAAAGTGGTGATAACAGGGAAGTTTACAGAAACTGGTGCCTACATCTAGAAATTGGAAAGCCACTAAATAAATGAGCTATCATTACATCTCAGGGACCTACAAAAACAACAATAAACAAAACCCAAAATTAGTAGGGGAAAACAAAAAATTAAAACTAGAGAATAAACAAAATTGAAACCATTAAAAGCAATATAACAGTCAGGACAAGGCCGATCAACAACTTGATACTTCATCCCTTTTAGTATTTTTTTTTGTTCTACTTAATACTATTGGTTGAGCTCTGTAATTAACACACAATTATTCTTAGGTGTTTAAATTTAACTGAAAAGTGATCTCTGTTAAATATAAGAATGGGAATAAGAAAGGGTGGAGATGTACAATTTGGGACATGCTCAAGCTACTTGCCCCAAATGGTAGAGTTAGAAGTGTGCCAGGGGATTCCAATTCAATCCCAACAAGATGGCATCTACCAATGCCATCTCACTAGTCAAAGTAATCAATTTCAGTTCACAATTGATCATACTGATAGGTCTAAGAGTCAAAGGGATCACACAAACAAGACTAGTGTCTGCCAATACAAACAGATAGAATTAAAAAGGGAGAGAATGATCCAACATGGGAAGCAGGATACAGAGCAGACTCATAGAATGGCAGATGTCCTAAACAGCACTCTGGCCTCAGAATCAGCCCTTAAGGCAGTCGGATCTGACTGAAAAGCTCATGAGAGTATGGAAACATATGGAAAGCCAAGACACTCTGGCAAGAAAAAAAAAAAAAAAGAGGACCTAAATGAAAGATCTCTGCATGTGAGATCCCAGTAGAAAGAGCAGGGCCATCAAAGAAGGAGGTACCTTTCTCTGAAGGGAGGAGTGAACCTCCACTTTGACTATGACCTTGTCTGAATAAGATCAAAGTCAGCGAACTCAAAAGGTTTCCATAGCCTTGGCAACTGATGACTAGAGCCTAGGGAGATTACTGATGCCATAAACAAGAGTGTCAATTTGTTAAGTCAAGTCACTGTGCACTTACTCCTCATGTAGGATCTCTGTCCTTAATGTGTTGTTCAATGTGAATTAATGCTATAACTAGTACTCTAACAGTATTTTTCACTTTGTGTTTCTGTGTGAGTGCAAACTCTTGAAATCTTTACTTAATATATACTAAATTGATCTTCTGTATATAAAGATAATCGAAAATGAATTTTGATGTGATCCGAATGGGAGAGGGAGCGGGAGTTGGGAGGGTTGTGGGCTGGAGGGAAGTTATAGGGGGGAAAAGCCATTGTAATCCATAAGTTGTACTTTGGAAATTTATATTTGTTAAATAAAAGTTAAAAAAAAAATAAAAGCAATACAAAAGATCAGTGAAATGAAGAGCTGAGTTTTTGAAAAAATAAAAAAAATTGATATACCATTGTCCCAAATAACAAAAACAAGAGGGAGAAGACCCAAATCAGTAAAATCAGAGATGAAAAAGCAAATTAATAACAGATGCCACAGAAATAAAATTACTAAATTACTAAAGATATGTATGCCAACAAATCAGGAAACCAAGGAGAAACGGATTCCAGGACACATAAAACCTATCAAAATTGAGCCATTAAGACACAGAAAACCTAAATAGACCAATAACCAAGATGGAAATTGAATTAGTAATAAAGTACCTTCCAGCGAAGAAAAGCCCAGGACTGGAGGACTTCACTGCTGAATTCTACCATATATCTATTTATTTACTTAAAGATTTATTTATTTATTTGAAAGGCAAAGTTATGCAGAGAGAGAAGGAGAGGCAGAGAGAGAGAAATCTTCCATCCGCTGGTTCACTCCCCAATCGGCCACAACAGATGCAGCTGCACCAATCTGAAACAAGGAGTCAGTAGCTTCTTCCAAGTCTTCCACACGGGTGCTGGGTCCCAAGGATTTCATCCATCTTCTACTACTTTCCCAGGCAATAGCAGAGAGCTGGATTGGAAGAGGAGGATCTGAGTCTCAAATCGGTGCCCACATAGGATGCTGGCACTGCAGGCGGCGGCTTTACCTGCTACACTAGAAAGCCAGACCCCTCTACCAGATATTTAAAAAACTAATTCCAATTTCTTCTAAAGCTATTAAAAAAAAAAAAAAAAAAAACGGAAAGGGAGGAAATCCTCCCAAACTCCTTCTATGAAACCTGCATCACCTTAATTCCTAAACCAGAAAAAGATACAACAGAGAAAGAGAACTACAGACCTAATTTCTCTGATTAACACAGACACAAAAATTCTCAACCAAATATTAGCCAACTGAATCCAACAACACATAGAAAGACCATTCACTGAGACCAAGTGCAATTTATCCTTGGTATGCAGGGATGGTTCAACATTCATAAATCAATCAATGTGATACATCACATTAAAAAACTGAAGAGGCCGGCGCCGTGGCTCAACAGGCTAATCCTCTGCCTTGCGGCGCCGGCACACCGGGTTCTAGTCCCGGTCGGGGCGCTGGATTCTGTCCTGGTTGCCCCTCTTCCAGGCCAGCCCTCTGCTGTGGCCCAGGAGTGCAGTGGAGGATGGCCCAGGTGCTTGGGCCCTGCACCCCATGGGAGACCAGGAAAAAGCACCTAGCACCTGGCTCCTGCCATCGGATGAGCGCGGTGCACCGGCCGCAGCGTGCCATCCGCGGCAGCCATTGGAGGGTGAACCAATGGCAAAGGAAGACCTTTCTCTCTGTCTCTCTCTCTCACTGTCCACTCTGCCTGTCAAAAAAATAAAAAAATAAAAAAATTAAAAAAAGAAAGCAGTTTAATATAAAAAAAATAAATAAAAAACTGAAGAACAAAAACAAAAAAACAAAAATCATATGATTATCTCAATAGATAATTTGATAAAATACAATATCCTTTCGTGATGAAAACTCTAAGCAATTTGGGTACAGAAGGAATGCCTCTCAGCACAATCAAAGCTATTTATGACAAACCCACAGCCAGCATTTTATTGGATGGAGAAAAGCTGAAAGCATTCCCACTAAGAACCAGAACCAGCAAGAATGCACTCTCAGCATTACTATTCAATATAGTCCTGGAAATTTATGCCAGAAACATTAGGCAAAAAAAAAAAAATAATAATAATCCAAGGAATACAAATTGGGAAGGAGGAAGTCAAACTATCCCTATTTGCAGATGACATGATTCTATATTTAGGGGATCCAAAAGACTCCACTGAGAGACTATTGGAGCTCATAAGAGTTCAGTAAAGTAGCAGGATATTAAATTTACACACAAAAATCAATAGCTTTAGTATACATAGACAGTGTCATGGCTGACAAAGAATTTCTAAATTCAATCCCATTCACAATAACTACCAAAAAATTTAAAAACTTGAAATAAATTTAACTGAGGATGTCAAAGATCAGTATGATAAAGATCACAAAACATTAAAGAAACAAAAGAAGACACAAAGCAATGGAAAAATCATCCATGTTCATGAATTATAAGAATAAGTATAATCAAATGTCCATACCACTGAAAACAGTTTACAGATTCCATGTGATTCCAATCAAAATACCATGGACATTCTTCTCAGATCTAGAAAAAAAGATATACTGAAACTCATTTGGAAACACGGGAGATTTTGAATAGCTGAAGCAATCTGATACAACAAACACAATGCCAAAGGCATGATAATATCAGTTTTCGAGATATAGTACAGGGAAGTTACAATCAAAACAGCTGGGTACTTGCACAAAACAGATAGGTAGGCCAATGAGATAGAAAAAAAAACTCCAGAAATCAACCCACACATCTACAACCAACTTATGTTTGACAAAGGAGCTGACATAAATCCCTGGAGCAAGGACAGTCTCTTCAACAAATGGTACTGGGGAAACTGGATCTCCTCATGCAGAAGTATAAAGCAAGACCTCTACCTTACATCTTACACAAAAATGCATTCAAAATGGATCAAAGACTTAAATCTACAACAAGATACCATCAAATTATTAGAGAATATTGGAGAAACCCTGTAAGGTATTGGCATAGGCAAAGACTCCTTTGAAAAGACCCCAGAAGCACAGACAATCAAAACCAAAATTGACAAATGGGATTACATCAATTGAGAAGCTTCTGCACTGCAAAAGAAACACTCAGTTAAGTGAAGAGGCAACCAACAGTATGGGAGAGAATATTTGCAAACTATGCATTTGAAAAAGATTAATATCCGGAATCCATAAAAAGCTCAAGAAATTCAGTTACTAATATCCAGAATCCATAAAAAGCTCAAGAAATCCAGTTAAGAAATGGGCAAAGGATTTGAACAGACATTTTTCAAGAGAGGGAATTCAAATGGCCAAAGAACACATAAAAAATAGTCAGGACCACTAGCCATTAGGGAAATGCAAAGCAAAACCACAATGAGGTTTCACCTCACCCCTGTTAGAACGGCTTTCATACAGAAATCAACAAACACAAATGCTAGGAAGGTTGTGGGGAAAAGGTACTCTAATCCACTGTTGGTGGGGATGTAACTGGTCCAGCCACTGTGGAAGACAGTATGGAGATACCTCAGAAATCTGAATATAGACCTATCATTTGACCCACCATCCCACTAGTGGGAATTTATCCAATGAAAATGAAATCAGCATATGAAAGCAATACCTGTACCCCCATGTTTATTGCAGCTCATGTCACAACAGCTAAGATATGGAATCAACCCAGATGTCCAACAACTGAAGACTGGATAAATAAATGATCATATATGTACGCCATAAAATACTGCACAATAGTTAAAAAAAAAGAAATCCTGTTGTTTGTAACAAAAAGGATACAATTGGAAAACATTATACTTAGTGAAAAAAAGCTTGTCCCAAAAAGACAAAAACCATATGTTCTCTCTGATCTGTGGTAACTATTAGAGTACTTAAAAGTAATCTATAGAAATGAAATTGACACTTTTGAGATGTGATGATTTTGAACATCACTTGTCTTGACTGTTGTGGAATAGCATTTTTTTATTTCATACTATTTGTTGACATCTTTACTTAGTGTAGGGTTAATCTTACGAGTTTAAATATACTTAAAAATAGATCTTCGTAAAAAAATAACAATGGAAATAGAGGGAGGAGGAAGGGTGGGAATGCGGGTGGGAAGAATAACTATGTTCCTAGATTTGTATATATGAAATGCATTAAGTTTGTATACCTTAAATAAAAAGTTTCTATGTTAAAAAATAAAAAATTTCTAGGTTAAGAAATAGGAAATTATGTCAATTTTAACTTATATGCCTTACTAAAGGATGCACTCATCAATAAATTGGGGAAATACAATCTAAAAAATAAAAATAAAAACCTTAAAGAAGAGGAAAATACGTGTCATTGTTTTTTTATAGTATATAATCACCTACACAGAAAAAATAACATAAAAGAACAAATAGGTTTACCAAGATACTGGGTATGAATGTAACATACAATTTAGAAACATTAAAAAACAAAATTAAAAAAACCTAATGGAAAACACAATACCAACAAAACTAAGATTCAATTTCCCCAAATTAATCAGAGTCATATTATTTTAAAAGATGGCTGACAACGGAGCTCACAATTCTCAGGAAATACTGATCCAATATAACCATGACAACTTTAAAAGCAAAGAATGAGGCTGAGATCAGTGGATTGGGTGTTACCAATCCGTATGGCAGAGATACAGTAATGAGCACAGAACAGTTTGAAAACAGATTAAACCCTCAAATAGCAACACCAAAAACAGTGCCACACATACGTAGGAAACTTGATCAAATGCAAAGGTGGCATCAAAAACTGAAGCGGAGGGCTGGCGCTGTGGCATAGCGGGTAATGCCACTACCTGTGGCGCTGGCATCCCTTATGGGTGCTGGTTGGAGTCCTGGATGCTCTACTTCTGATCCGGCTCTCTACTGTGGCCTGGGAAAGCAAGAAAAGATGGCCCACGTCCTTGGGTCCTGCACCCACACGGGAGACCTGGAGGAAGCTCCTGGCTCTTGGCTTCAGATCGGCACAGCTCCAGCCATTGTGGCCAGTTGGGGAGTGAACCATCGGATGGAAAAACTACCCCTCCCTTCCTCCCTCCCTCCCTCTCTCTCTCTCTCTGTCTCTGCCTCTCCTCTCTCTGTGTAACTCTTTCAAATAAATAAATAAATCCTTTAAAAAAAAACTGATGGGGAAAGGATTCAACAAATAATACAGGAATAAGTGTGGGAAAAGTAAAATTGCATTCATATTTATCTCCAAAATAAAATTCCATGTAGAGAAAAGAACTATTATTTTTTAAAAAATAAAAAAGGGAAACTATTACAAGAAAATATAGCAGAAAATAATATTTGTGACCTTTGTGTAGGGAAAACCTAGATAAACAAGTCACAAAGAGAATACCTCATAAAATGAGAAATACATTCATATATCTATATTAACTCAAATAGTTCTCCAAAATAAAATTGAGTAAAAATGACATTATATAATGATATACACATATCATTTATATAAAAATTTTAAAACCAAACCCACAAAAAAATGAGCTTTTAGAAACAGCTATGTATATACAACCATTTTTGAAAGTAATTGTTGGGCCAGCACTGTGGCGCAGCGTGTTAAAGCCGTGGCCTGAAGTGCCAGCATCCCATATGGGCGCCGGTTCTAATCCTGGCTGCTCCTTTTCTGATCTAGCTCTCTGCTATGGCCTGGGATAGCAGTGGAAGATGGCCCAAGTCCTTAGGCTACTGCACACACGTGGGAGACCTGGAAGAAACTCCTGGTTCCTGGATTTGTATCAGCGCAGCTCTGGCCATTGCGGCCATCTGGGGAGTGAACCAGGGGATGGAAGACCTCTCTCTCTGTCTCTACCTCTCTCTGTAACTCTGTCTTTCAAATAAAATAATATAAAAGCTTAAAAAAAAAGTAAGTGTAGGACTCAAAACCACCATGAGGTTTCACCTCACCCCAGTTAGAATGGCCCTAATACAGAAATCAGCAAACAACAAATTCTGGCCAGGATGTCGGGAAAAGGTATACTAAAATCCACTATTGGTGAGAATGTAAACTGGTACAGCTACTGTGGAAGAACAGTATGGAGATACCTCAGAAATCTGAATATAGATCTACCATATGACCTGCCATCCCATTCCTGGGAATTTACCCAAAGGTAATGAAATCAGCATATGAAAGAGTTATATGTACCCTCATGTTTATTGCATCTCAATTCACAATAGCTAAGGATATGGAATCAACCCAGATATCCATCAACTAAAGCTTGGATAAAGAAATTTTGGTTTATATACACTATTGGAATACTACAAAGCTATAAAAAAGAATTAAATCCCATCATTCATAAAATAATGGATGCAACTGGAAACCATTACACTTAGTGAGGAAACTATTCCCAAAAAAGATAAATACCATATGTTCTCCCTGATCTGTGGTAACTAATCGAGTACCTAAAAGGTAAGAACACTAAGAAGTACTCAAAAACAAATTCTTGAACTACAGAAATCCTTAATGGACAAGGTAGAAAATCTCTCTCGTGAAAATGAAATATTAAGGAGGAATCAAGCTGAAATGAAACAACTAGTAGAACATGAAACTGTGATAGTGACGAGAAATCATAATGAAGTGAAGAATTCAATAGAGCAAATGAAAAACACATTAGAGAGCCTTACAAACAGAATGGGTGAGGAAGAAGAGAGAATATCGGACTTAGAAGACAGAGCAGAGGAAAATATGCAGTCAAACCAAAGAAAAGAAGAGGAAATTAGAAATCTAAAAAATATTGTTGGGAATCTACAGGATACTATTAAAAAACCCAACATTCGAGTTCTAGGAGTTCCTGAAGGCATGGAGAGGGAGAAAGGATTAGAAGGCCTTTTTAGTGAGATAATAGCAGAAAATTTCCCAGTTTTGGAGAAGGACAGAGACATCCTAGTACAGGAAGCTCATAGAACCCCTAGGAAACATGACCAAAAGAGATCCTCATCACGACACATTGTAATTAAACTCACCACAGTTAAACAGAAAGAAAAGATCCTAAAATGTGCAAGAGAGAAACATCAGATTACTCTTAGAGGATCTCCAATTAGACTCACAGCAGACTTCTCATCAGAAACCCTACAAGCTAGAAGGGAATGGCGAGACATAGCCCAGGTACTAAGAGAGAAAAACTGCCAACCCAGAATATTATATCCTGCAAAGCTCTCATTTGTGAATGAAGGTAAAATGAAGACCTTTCATTGCAAACAGAAATTGAAAGAATTTGTTGCCACTCGTCCAGCCCTGCAAAAGATGCTTAAAGATGTGTTACACACAGAAACACAGAAACACGGCCATCAACATGAAAGAAGGTAAACGAAGGGAACCTCACAGCAAAAGATCACAGGGAATTCAAAGCATACATTTGGATAAAGAAATTATGGGAAATGTACTCTGTAGAATACTATACAGCAGTCAAAAACAATGAAATCCGGTCATTTGCAACAAGATGGAGGAATCTGGAAAACATCATTCTGAATGAATTAAACCAGTCCCAAAGGGACAAATATCATATGTTCTCCCTGATCGGTGACAACTAATTGAACACCAAAGGTGAAACCTATTGAAGTGAAAAGGACACTATGAGAAACAGTAACTTGATCAGCTCTTGTGCTGACTGTTGTTGTACAATGTAATACTTTATCCATTTTAGTAATTTTTTTATTCTAGTACTATTGGTTGAACTCTGTAATTAACAAACAATTATTCTTAGGTGTTTAAATTTTAACTGAAAAGTGATCCCTGTGAAATATAAGAGTGGGAATAAGAGAGGGAGGAGATGTACAATTTGGGACATGCTCAATCAGTCGTGCCCCAAATGGTGGAGTTAGAAATGTGCCAGGGAATTCCAATACAATCCCATCAAGGTGGCATGTACCAAGGCCATCTCACTAGTCCAAGTGATCAATTTCAGTTCACAATTGATCACACTGATAGGTCTAAGAGTCAAAGGGATCACACAAACAAGACTAGTGTCTGCTAATACTAACTGATAGAATCAAAAAGGGAGAGAATGATCCATCAAGGGAATTGAGATACACAGCTGACTCATAGAATGGCAGATGTCCTAAATAGCACTCTGGCCTCAGAATCAGCCCTTAAGGCATTCAGATCTGGCTCAAGAGCCCATGAGAATATTTTAGGCATGGAAAGCCAAGACACTCTGGAAAAAAAAGAAGACCGAAATGAAAGATCTCTGTGAGTGAGATTCCAGCGGAACGAATGGGGCCATCAAAGAAGGAGGTACCTTTCTCTGAAGGGAGGAGAGAACCTCCACTTTGACTATGACCCTGTCGGAATAAGATTGAAGTCGGCGAACCCTAAAGGCTTCCATAGCCTCAGAACTCATGACTAGAGCCTAGGGAGATTACTGATGCCATAAACAAGAGTGTCAAATTGTTAAATCAACATCAGGAGTCACTGTGTACTTACGTCTCATGTGGGATCTGTCCTTAATGTGTTGTCCAATGTGAAGTAATGCTATAACTAGCACTGAAACAGTATTTTACACTTTATGTTTTCTGTGTGGGTGCAAATTGATGAAATCTTTACTTAGTATATACTGAATCAATCTTCTGTATATAGATAATTAAAAATGAAAAAAAATCTTGGTGTTAAATTGAAAATTGCATAGAAAATTAATCAATTAAAAAATATATCATGTAGGATCTCTGTCCTTAATGTGCTATACATTGTGAATTAATACTATAACTAGTACTCCAACAGTATTTTTGCACTTTGTGTTGCTATGTGAGGGCAAACTGTTGAAATCTTTACGTAATATATCCTAAACTGATCTTCTGTATATAAAGAGAATTGAAAATGAATCTTGATGTGAAGCAAGGGGAGAGGGAGTGGGAAAGGGGAGGGTTGCAGGTGGGAGGGAAGTTATGGGGGGGGGAAGCCATTGTAATCTATAAGCTGTATTTTGGAAATTTATATTCTTTAAATAAAAGCGTTATTAAAAAAAAAGAGAGAGAGATATGAGGATTTTGAATAGCCCTTGTCTTGAATGTTGAAGAACAGTGTTTTTTTTTTTTTTTGTCTTTTTTTTAATTCATAATATTTGCTGAACTCTTTACTTGGTGTAGATTAATCTTATGAGTATAAAGTTAACTGAAAATAGATCTTTGTAAAAAATAAGAAGGGGAATAGGAGAGGAAGAAGGAAGAAGGGTGGGAGTGCAGGTGGGAAGAATCACTATATTCTTAAATTTTGCTATATGATATAATGAAGTTTGTATACCTTACATAAAATTTAAAAATAAAAAAATGACTACAGGAAAACATACAACATTTTTGACAGTGTGAGTATTTCTATGGAAGATCAAAAGAGACTTACATGTTCAAGGGAAAAGTAGGCTAGCTGCAACAGTAATTAATTCCAAATGATCGAAATATTAGGTGCTCTCTTATGTTAATAGTTTTCTCTGCATTTTTAAATCTATCCAAAAAATAAAAATCAGGAAAGACATTTTGGATATCATAATTAGAAGACATATCTTAAATCTGACCACAACGCTTATTAGTGGTGTGACTCTGGGCAAGCTCCTTAAGTTCTCAAGTTCCTTCTTTTTAAACTATAAATCAGACATTACAACACCAACTCAATTCCTGTGAGGCATGATGGGAACAGCATAGATGACATAGTCAGCACAGGCTGTGGCTCAGGTGTGGGGCATTCAGGAGTTTCTAAAGTTATGTGATTCTTAGGCATACAGACATGTAGTGGTTGAATGAAGTAGCCTCCTTATTTATGCCACATGTATATGGGTGTGTCATAGAAACCAAACTGGCCTGAGACATGGAACTGGCTTGTTCTCTGATGGTGGGAGGTGGTCTGCTTTCTTAGGAAACCTGAGTAGTTGGTGACATGAACCATGACATTGTTCTTTTTTTAATATTTTATTTATTTATTTTGAGAGGTAGAGTTACAGACAGTGAGAGAGAGATAGAGAGAAAGGTCTTCCTTCCCTTGATTGACTCCCCAAATGGCCACAATAACCAGAACTGCACCAATCCAAAGCCAAGAGCCAGCTTCTTCCTGGTCTCCCATGTGGGTGCAGAGGTCCAAGAACTTGGGCCATCTTCTACTGCTTTCCCAGGCCATAGCAGAGAGCTGTATTCGAAGAGGAGCAGCCAGGACACGAACTGGCGCCCACATGGGATGCTGGTGCCGCAGGCAGAGGATTAACCTACTGTGCCACAGTGCCGGCCCCCCTGACATTGTTCTAAATCTTATGCCCAGAGAGGGGCAAAAAAACTTGTAATTGATGAACAGAAAAAAATTTTTAAGGGTCCAACAAAGAAGTAGACTATTTTTTTACTATCGATTTCTTTAATAATTTCATATAGTCAAGAAATAAGTTCTATTTATACTTAAAAGTAATTTCCATTGTATAAATGATAAACCTCATGATTATATTAACTACACATGCAGTCGCCAATTACATTATAAATGGTTTCTATTAAGGAAACAATATCTTCTCTCACAAGTCGAGTATAATGTTTTGTACTCAAGTCATTCCCTGTTGATTTAGGAGTAGATCCACAATAGCTGAATAAACATTTTAAACACCAGGAAACCTCTTATAAAACCTCTAGAAACAAACAAGTTAAAATCTTCCAGATTAAATGCACCAGTGCTTCAACCACCAAATAGAACTACCATTCTCAGTTACTAAGCCTTAGAGCTCTACCACAGCAGAGGATACTGCTGTCTTCCCACTACCGTCTTCGCACAGCCCCAGTTCACTCACAGGGAGCATCCACCTATCTTACCAACAAGTGTGATAGCCTCAAAAGCACCTTGTGGACCAAAACAACTGGAACTCACTCAAACATCATTTTTAAAAATTTATTTATCTGAGAGGCAGAAAGAAAGAGACAGACAGATAGGTATCTGCCATATGCTGATTTACTCCCCAAATGCCCACAAAGGTCAGGAACATTTATGTCATGTTCCAGAGACAGAGGAACTCATTCTGGGTCAACTACATGGGTGGCAAGGACCTAGGGACTTGGGCCTTCATCTGCTATTTCCTAAGGTATGCATTAGCAAGAAACTGGAATCCAGAGCAAAGACAGGGTTTGAAGCAGGCACTGAAATGTGCTTGGGAGTAGCATCTTAAATGGTATGCCAAATGCCTGCCTTATTATTTTTTAAAAGAATTCTCAGAGTTTTTACTATATTAAGGTACATTCTCTGATAAAGGGATATAATATACACTATTTCTCAAATTTATCTGAACAAAGAGCCTATGTTAATTCTCAGAGCCTATGGCAAGACCAGTGTGCTACACTTTGGGAAATTCTGTCCTAGGAAATCTCTATTCACTGAATTGAGAGACTAATGTCTAAAAATGATTAAGCTAATAAAACTTTAATTAGTTTGGACTAAATATAAATTATTCAATTACTTTGGAAAACTTTTTATTTTTATTCATTAAGGTTGAACATTCATGTCCCTCTAACACACCGGATTCTACTCCTAGGCAGAATAACCAACATTAATATGCATGTATGTAAGAATATCAAGAAATGTATTGGGGTGAAGGCAGCCCAAATCCTTCTGATTGAGCTCCAATCCCTAAAATGTGCAAGAAAGTTCATAAGCACACATTATTCAAGACTCAACACGGAAGCAAAATTCACCCACAATTTAAGAGCTAAATTTACATAACTATGTTATCAAAAATTAACAGACTACCATTTCACATGATATCAGGGAGAACCTCCCATACTGTCAAGCAAAAGTAGCAAGACACACAAAGAACAGACACCATGAGTCCATCTTTATAAAAGTTAAAAAGCAGGCAAATATATGATGTTAGAATTCAGGACACTGGTAAGCCCTTGGGAGAGGGTGGAAATAAAATTGGGAGGGGCTGAGGTACATTTGTAGGTGTTGGCCATCTATTTGACTCCAGAGAGAAGGCTCCAGGAGTGCTCACTCTAACAATTCATCTTATAACTTGGGCACTTTTCTTTTAGGATGTCTTAAGTAAATGAAACCTCAGTAGTTCAGTTGGTCATGCGTGTATCACTCACTGGGTACATCAGAGTGCATGCCAGCTGCTGTGGGGAGAGCAACAGTAACCGCTCCCAGGCACCAGCTCCTATAATCTTCATGACACACCCAGGAATTAGGGTGCTTTAAAACCTTTCCTGCTAACATTTTAACAGTCAAGGAAACTAAGTTTAGGAAGAGTCAATAATTTGCCTCAAATCACAGATTAGTAACTGGTGGAGATAAAATCAAAGAGGACTCCAAATCCCGGATTCTTAGCCCTACTTCCTAGGGAGTCTGCTAATTGTCCCTATGCTTCCTCTCCTATGGAGCCCTTTGACCAGAGTTGTCCTGGAAGGGTTTTCAGTTTCGCAAGGCCATTGAACCCTGACACAGTCAAGCAGTGCCCAGCCCTACTGTCTTTATATAGACTCAATATTTCCACTGTGAAAACCCAAAATACAAGGTATTTACAAGAAGAGTAACTAATAACTAATCACAAAATATATGCCTTTTTAAATCAAAAACATACTTGGCACTAGAAAATAAATGGGGATGGAGAAAGAATCTGTTGCAAAGAAAAAGACTCCAGAGAACCAAAAAGAGAGATTCTGCAATGGTACAATTAGTGAAGCTAAAATAACCTAAAATTCTTTCCTGGGGTTCAAAAATGCTGGCTATTTTCTATAAAAGGAAATCAAATATAATCCTTTAAAAATATAAAATATTTATAATTGCAAATCTAATGTATATACATTAGAAAAAAATTAGTAAATAAGAAACACTAAGAGACAATAAAAGCTTAAAAATAAAAATGCTAACTTTTTGGTGAAGATTTATCAAGTCTCTCTGTACACCTGTCCTCATTCCATCTGCTACCAGTACTCCCTCCCAAAGCCACTACAACCACACTGGCTTCTTTTCTGATCCCTGAATATGTCCAAAACTCTGGTTCTTGGAAGGCTGGCTCCTTCTCATGCTTCAGGTCACAAAGAGTACTTCCCTGATCGCTTATGTCAAGTAGTCTCCAGTCTATATTTTCTATCATATTCCTTGTTATACCCTTCTCAGCAACTAACCCAATCTGAAATTTAAAAAAAAAAAAATCTGTTTACTTCTTTGTTGTCTACTTCTTTCAAGAAAGGTGAGGTTGGGAGAGGGAAAAGATCTGATCTATCTTGTTCATGACCACATCCCCCATTTCTAGCACATGGCAGGTGCTCAATGGTGTACTAATACTGTGCCAGAGTTTTGGCAATGTACTTATATCCACATAATAAATGTTCCAAAGAATAAACTGAATCCAAACATCCAAACATAAACTCTTGAATTTGTTAGACTACTGTTACTGTTCCTCAGATATCTTATTCTAATAGGCTACACTGTTTCTGTTCATTCTCATTCTAAAAGTGCCAAAAAGGAAAAAACAAAATTTAAAATTAAATTTTAAACCCAACCATGCCAGACTCAAGTCATTCAAAGAAAAAACCTGATATCTCTTAAGGATAATTACCAAAGCACTGCCAGTTGTGCAACACTCCAACATTTCTACTATGTAACAGAAAAAATACTGCAAAGGAGGTGGAAAATCTAATTGCCTAGAAAAGATTCTTGGCATATTAAGTTTATACAAGTCATAATTACACACATCAAGTCCTGTATCTGATTCTTTATAAAGGGGGAAAAAAGCCTTACATCCTTGAGGGAAATTTCCCTGGTAGTACTTTCTCAAACTAAACACATTAATTCATAAGCAAACCAATATAAAACTCCAGCATTCAATTGACTCAATTGAATATCTAATTATTTCACAACCCACCACAACTGCTTGAGGTTGGCAGAAACCAACATAGCCAGTGATATCCGACCAATGCTTAACTTCTATTTTTTTATATTTTTTATTTTTTTTTACAGGCAGAGTGGACAGTGAGAGAGACAGACAGACAGAAAGGTCTTCCTTTGCTGTTGGTTCATCCTCCAATGGCCGCCGCGGCCAGCACGCTGCGGCTGGCGCTGATCTGAGGGCAGGAGCCAGGTGCTTCTCCTGGTCTCCCATGTGGGTGCAGGGCCCAAGGACTTGGGCCATCCTCCACTGCACTCCCTGGCCACAGCAAAGAGCTGGCCTGGAAGAGGGGCAACTGAGACAGAATCCGGGGCCCCAACCAGGACTAGAACCCGGTGTGCCGGCGCCGGTAGGCCGAGGATTAACCTATTGAGCCGCAGCGCCAGCAACTTTTCTCTCTTTAACCACTGCACCCTCTTCAATTCACTTTGTGCATATTACAATCTGGAGACCATGAAAACCAATGGATTCCAGGCTGACCCCAGACCAAAGAAGGCAATCTTAGAAGGTGGCAGGGTGACTCTGCTGCCCTAGACCCAGAGCAGAGTGCTTCGGCGCCTCTGGAACCTGCTAGGAATGCAGAGCCTCGGTTTCCACCCCAGACCATCTGGTCAGAAATGATACTTTTAACTAAATCCCAAGCAGCTACTTGGACATTTACAAGTTGGAGAAGCACTGTATATCCACTTGGGCATTAACATTTTTGACCTTCAGTTCTTTTATCTGTAAAATGAAAACAACACTACTTCCACACAGATGTAGTGATGACTACATGCAATAATGGGCACCAAATAGTAAGAGAGGGCTGGCACATAGCAGGAGCAAAGAAGATGATACTGCTGTTATTATTTAAGTTCACACTGCATACTTCCTCTAATTTATTCTGATTTGTCTATATCCATTTGCAAACTCTGTTGCTAGCTCCCAAATTTGTCTTATATGATACTCTGTAATACAGCTCAATATGAAAATAAATCCTGTTGAGTCCACCATCTCCCTCTAACTAAGTAAGCCTTCTTATGGAGTCCAAGGACTCTGCTTCCTCCTCAGTCTTCACGTGCCTGATGTCCTGCTACCCTGCAGATGCAAGTCCTTAGCACTCTTGGTAGAAGTCCAAATGACTCCCTGCATAATGCTCCTCTCTCTCATGCTCCTTCTGTTTGCCTTCTTTGTGCCATACACTGAAAAGCCTAGAGCTATAGGTGCTATTTTTCTTGTGGCCCTGGCTGCCTTATTGGAAAAACCAAGTTTTGTTTTTATTTATGAAGCAAAGATGGATGTGTGTTCCCCCGGGTCCCTAGCCAGTTCCTGGGAGAATGGACACCTAGCTCGTCATACAAGGACTTTTGGATGCATGTCATCTTTGTTTAGAATAATTTTTAAGGGAACTTGAGAGGGAGAGACTTTGGAATTTCACCTGTGGAGTGGAAACTCTGCCTGGGAACTCCTAACCTGGACCCTGAAGAAGCTACTCCAGGATTCTCCAGCCCTAAGAACTTCAGGCACTGGCATCTTTCCCTTGACTGGTGGGTGATGTTCAAATCTTAACTGCCTATTTCTTTCTCTTCAATTGCAAATAAGTTTCCGATTATTCTACCTCTGCTGAGAGTGCTTTGCTGCCTATGGATTCTTCAGCCCTGCTAAATTCTGTGGATTCAACTTAAGTTAGCTTTTTAATGCTACACTGCCCCATAGTGTTCCCATAGCCTGATATAAATTGGGTATAACTTGTATTACCCAACATTCTACACTTCCTCTGGTATATGGAGGATAGCTACAAAATACCTGAATCTTTTCCAACTGAAATGCAAGTATCCAAAGGGCATCAGGCTACTTTATTTGATGACTGTGCATATCTGGTAAGGTGTACATTTTCCTTACCTTAGAGCACACAGCTGGACATATAAAAGGGAATCAAATTTTATTTACTGAATGAGTGGATGACAATCAGTATATATGCTGAATTTAAAATTAAAAATAAAATATCTGTCAGGGCAAACAACAGCTTACATTAAAAAGAACTTGTTTTCTACTTTATCCAATGTTTTCACACTCCTCTCTCTCTGTAATTCTAGCAAGGGTCTTTCCTTGGTCTTAGCACTGTAATAAGCAGTTTTCATCTTTCTGCTTGTTTGATGATTGCCATGGTCTGTCTCCTCCTAAACTCCTGTTGAAATTTAATCCTAATTGTGAGGTATTTAAAGGGTAGAAACTTAATCTGAGTATGGAGTTTAGAGGTAGGGCCTTGGGAGATTATTGGGATTAGGTAAATCACGAGGGTGGGGCTCCCATGACTGAAAACAGTTGGCTCTATCAGAAGACAGAACCCAGGGTTACACATGTGATATCATGGGATCTGTCTCTCATACATACTCTTGCTAGGAGGCCTTCAAAGACCAGCTGAAGCCATTTGGACTTTTTGTCTCTAAAACTGTGAGCTAAATAAACTTCTTTTCTTAACAAAGTACCAAGCTTCAGACAAAATGATAAAAACAACCCTATGAAGTACACATCATTTTCATAACATGGATCTAACTGACAGCCTGAGTTTTGGAGATTGGCTCCAGAATCCAAGTGTCTTCACTTGACAAGGGGAATCTATGATGGTTGTTCAATATTTCCATCCTAGCTTGTTTTATCTTGCTGATCCAGCATCTTCACATTTTTCTCCAGGTAAAGTAGCACCTGTTTTTCTTCAGAAAGATAAAAAATTTGAGCTGGATGCAACCTCCATACAAATCATCCCAGATGGATCTCAGCAAGCCTTCTCCTCCAAGGTCACTTCTCAGCAATGGACAAATTGCTAAATGGAATAACATTAATGAATGAATACCCCATGCAACCCTGAATAAGTTGGTGACTTAATGAACACTTAGACGTCAAAAACAATGACTATCAGGAGCTAGCAGAGATTCATTAAAAATACCCCATCTTAGTAATCTCATTCCCATTTCAACAGGGTTCCTCTACCAGATCAAGGAAAGCCTCAGATAACACTCTAAGACTAAGCTCCTACGGAGAGGACAGGGCACTGAAAGGTTCTGAGGAAAACGGGAGTCTAATGACAGCAGCTAAATGGTTCCAAAATGGGAAATCCATCATAACCAATGCATAATGTATTCTTCATATAGTCATTTGCTCAACACACACTTTTGGGATTGTGCTGTACTCCAAGAATATGGTACTGACCAAAACAGCCATGGACCTGCCATCTCACTTATATTCCAAGTTGACTGGAACATCTTTGTCAACCTGGGAGAAAATCTCTACAGTTTAATTATAGGACTATCTTTCACCTTTTTTCATTTAGTATTTCTTATTAAAGACAAATGAGTGTAGCCTTATCCAATTTTGCAGACAAGAAAAAGCTGGTGAGGGCTGGTGCCATGTTATGTTAGGTAAAGTTTCTGCTTGTGGTGCTGGCATCCCATATGGGCCCTGGTTCGAGTCCCAGCTACTCCACTTCCAATCCAGCTCTCTGCTTATGGCATGGGAAAGCAATGGAAAATAACCCACGTGTTTGGGCACCTGTACCCATCTGGGAGATCCAGAAGAAGCTTCTGGCTTGAAATTGGCCCAACTCTGGCTATTGCGGCTTTTTGGGGAGTGAACCAGTGGATGGAGACCTCTCTCTCTGTTCTCTCCCTCTCCCTGTCTGTAACTCTGCCTCTCAAATAAATAAACCTTTAAAGGAAAAATTTAAAAAAAGAAAATCAGGTAAAAAAAAAAACGCAATAAATTCACTATAAGATGTAATTACAACCCAAGAAGTCTTCAACAAACCAGAATAGGACTAAAGCAAGGTAAAATCTGCTGTGAACAAATTTATCTTTCTATACCAGAATTCAAACAACCAACTGCACAAGAGCAGGATAGAGGACCATTTTAACAGCAGTCAAAGCAGATTCAAGTCTTCAGTGGGGTACATGTTCACTATGAAGAAAGACAGTGATGTGAAGGAATAACTGGGAATCAGGAAACAAGGATTCTAATTCTAATAGCAGGTCACGGCAAGTCACTGAATACAGGGAGTTGCTTTTCTTACCAAAACTTTAGGGAACTGAGTCAGCCTTGCAGAACAGTGGGTTAAGCCACTACTTGTAACATCATCATCCCATACTGGAATGCTGGTTTGAGTCCCGGCTTCTCCATTTCCAGTCAGGCTTCCTATTAATGTACCTTAGATGGCAGTGGAAAATATCCCAAGTACTTGGGTCCCTGCCACCCATGTAGGAGACCAGGAGGGAGTTCCAGGCTCCTGGTATTAGCTTGGCTCAGACCTGATTCTTATAGACCTTTGGAGAGTAAACCAGCAAATGGAATATCTCTATATCTGCGCCTCTCTCTCTCTCTCTCTCTCTCTCTCTCTCTCAGTAAATAAATTTTTGAAAAACAACAACAACAAAAAAAAAACCCAAAACCTTAGATGACTGAGATAGGACACTTCTCAGGCCCCATTAGCACACAAATAATCTTTATTTTTGTGCACCACTATGTCCCCAGTACCTAATGGAGGATCTGACATACAGAAAGCACTTACAATGCCGACAACGCCAACAGAAATTCTGCAAGTTAACACTCCCCCAATAACATACACAAAAAAAGTCCCAATATATGCTTGGGCTCAAGAAACAAAAAAACTTCTAGACAAAGCTTCCATAGCTACAAAGGAAGGATTTTTAAAAAGTTCATGAATAAAATAAGCATGGATTTGATTTCAAAAAAGTTTTATACTAAAATATTACCTTTTGATTCTGTTTTTCCATGAACTTTCTGGAACATATCCTCAGATATGTTTCATTTTAAGAGTGGCTGACAAGATAGGTTTAAGTTACAGGGTGTTAACCCAGTTGGTGAATGATTTACCATCTACAAGGAGTGGATGAAGGACCTGGAGATGTTCTGAGGAAAAGAAAAGCTTAGAAGTCCAGGGTAGATGCTTTTAAATATTTTGAACTCCAGAAAGCAAATGGAAACCCAGAGGTAAAAACTAATGAGAGGCTTCAACAAGATCAGTGGAAGGCATCAAGTGGCTGTGAACAGTGTCATAGAGGTCAATTTTTTACTGAAGTTTACATTCTTCTAGACAACTGGCCAAGTCCCTTCTAACTCCAACAGTCCATCACTTTGTTATTTATAGTGTTTAAAACATAGTTTATAGACAAGGTTTTAATGTTGTATAACCTTTTTAAGATTGAATCTGTAGTATTCCTAGGGTTTAAGAAAAAAAATGCACATGGAACACCAGCCTCTGCGGTGGTTCCACACTTTCAGCAGAGAATGAGTACGAATATCTATGCTCCATGTCCATGTCCCAGCTCTGCCTTGGTAACCCCTGCTGGCTGCAGCAGCAGCACCCTCAGATGTATTCCAAGAGGTATGATATCTCAACAGCAACCTAAAAAGAGCTTAACATTTTGATTGAGTATGAGTTTAATATGTAAAAAAGAACATCTGTCATTCAAGCCTGATGGGAATGGAAGCCTGCTGCCTCAGTGTGCTGAGGGATTTTTAAAGACATTTTCAAACAAGACATATACTGTTTGCCAACAAAGTTATTTCCTGTAGTAAAATATCCCTGTATTTGGGAATCTTTTGCAGGTATCTGGGTGGTGGCTCACAGAGTCTTTGGTCTGAGGAAAATGAAGACCAACCAAAAGCAGTAAGATTCAAGAAAGACACAAATGCAATTTTCTTTTTTCTTTTACTATATCAGGACTTATATCTCACAACAAGCAACAACATCATTAATAATTTGTAGTACATGCTGGGATTTTAAGCAGGGGTTTTTTAAAGCAAAGTGAAATTCAGGGCATCATAAATGTCTATAGTAGTCTATGGCAATTTACAAAGTGTATTTTGCAACCCTGCAACATGAATGTTAATGTCAATCCTATTTTTCAGGGACCTGTGCAGACCAGGTATGGATCAAACCAGGACCGAAAACCAGCCCTTCAACTCCAGATGCAATGTTCAATGTTTCTTTTGCCACAGACCAGTGCCTGCATTAGAACCCAATCCCATAGCCTCAAGATTCATGGGCAGGAAATACAGTCAAACAAAAGTGGATGTACCTTTGCACTCAGGTGTGGGCAGTCTGAGAGCAGCACGTGACACAGCAGCCAACGGGAAGTGGCACCAGAGTGACCAGGTCAGGTAAGCTAGGAATACTGGAGCAAAGTCAGGTAGGACAGCAGCAAAAATGACCTGAAAGCTGGGTTTTCTGTTTCTGCTTTGTTACAAATAGCTATACCATTGGAGAAGGGGACAGGGACACTGTTCTAGTTAATAATCCTTCCCACTGTTTTGTAAGTTAGGAATATTACTGATCTTTGCTAATCTTCCCTTTCAAGTCAAGTTACTGACTATCCTCCCTTTAGTTATGTGGCATATTTCATTCATTCACTCATTTGATATGCTAGACTTTTGTCAGAGGCTGTGGCAGCAGTGGGGAAGAAGACAAGTCATGCCCTCAAGTTGGTGACACTTAGTGCAGAACATGGTGAAAGGTTCTAGATTGCAAGCTTGAGACTGAGCCTGAGTGAAACCTACCTGGAAAAGATGGGAAGGCGGTATAAGGCAGCCTAAAACTCAAACATCTCCAAATTAGTGATCAAAATCCACAGCAGGAAGCTGAGTTTTCACTCTCAGAATGTGTTAATGCCCAATAAAGGTATAAGTTATAGAACTTGTATCAATATGTAGGAAGGAACTATTTAATACCATGAGATAACAGTCAATGATCTTTTTTCCTCCTAGAAAGTAGGTACCTTCATCTTTGAATATGGAGTCTGTAACCAAAACAGCAGCCAAATAAAGTTCCAGGTAAGATATATTTAAGGCCTCACTGTCATGCTGCGGGTAGATGACAGAGACTTGTGAAATGTTTTAACAGGAGCAGGGCTTTTTTGTTCTAACTTTTCTTGTTGAAAGAATGACACGCAGACAAAAACATAGCTAGAGAAAGAGATCTTCCACTCTCCAAACGGTCACAATGCCCAGGACTAGGCCAGTCCAGAATAGGAGCCAGGAACTCCATCCAGGTCTCCCATTTGGGTGGCAGGGGCCCAAGTATTTGCACACACACCCACAATCCCAAGCGCATTAGAAGGGAGCTGGAATAGAAGCAAGGCAGTTAAGACTGGAACCAGAGCTCCAATATGGGATGCTGGTGTTGTCGCAGGTGGTGCTGTGCACTATGCAAGCCCCTGTTTAGAGGTTGTTCAAAATGTAAGGCTTGGTTGTTTAGCAGAAATCCATGTCAAATCCCTGAGATGGGTGTGGTGGAATGAGAAGGCAATGCCAAGATGGTGCTGGCAAGTGAGCGTCAGTTACTCAGGAAATGGCTTCGGAACCCACCTGGCAAAGGAGCCCGCCTGGCAACAGGAAGTGATTGGTTATGGAATAAACCGCCCCTTGACCAGATTGGCTACCTTGGCTATATAAGTTGCTGCACCAACTGAAATAAACGAGTCTGCGAGCTGCTTGCCTCTAGCCCTCTTTCACCCTACTCCCAGTGTCTGTGTCATGACTCTGAGCCTCTTGCCCCCACCACGCTCCTCCTCTCAGAATGAATCCACAACATCTGGCACCCAACGTGGCTGAGAGAGAGACAGCGTGTCGGACCTGGCGAGGTCTCCCCTTGATTATGGCAAGTAGGCTCCTCAGTGTTTTGTGTGCTGTTTGGTTCTGTGAGGGTGAGCACAGAACCCCCTCCTACGCCCCTTTCCTTGTCCTTGGTCTAAGTGACCCCAGGTTAGGCATACACTGCCCAGAAGCGTAATGCTGCTTCTCGGCTCCTTTACTTTCGGTTTGCCGAGCAAATTCACATAAGGAACTGATCATCCCAGAATTCGGAACCAAGTCATCTTCCTTCACTCGAGCGAGGTGATGCTCTGGAGACACCATGTGGGCATACGGCCTTGACCTAACGAATCAAGGAAGTCCCCCACTAAGCAGAGGACATATGTACAATCTAATACACCACTGTCTGTTCGTCTAGCATAGGGAACCCCCTGCAGACTGCCATCAGCCACTGAGGTGCTAGGGATTTCTTTTGTTATGTCAGCAGTGCTGTGGGTGTCTCTTTTGGCTAGAGTTGGCATGGCGCACCGCTCTTGAGCGTTGAAACATGGGAAACATATCCCCTCTCAGAAGCCCACACAGATTACCAAACACAATGAATCTGTGAGTGATAAGAGCCTGTCACTGCAGGCCGCTGCCTCACAGGCAACAGTTGATGACTTGCGGAGAGAGAATTCTGACAGTGAAAATGACATGCCAGCAGACAACACAGCAATGCCTAGTCAGCCACCCCCCAAATATCCATGGGATGAACTTAGACGATAACTCATGCAAGGTCATCCCGTCCGCACCCAGTGATGATCCCTACATTTGTGGAAGTCCCTGGGCACCCCAGGCTCTCAGGGCAGCCCCTAGACCCCAGCCCACCCGCATGTTTGCCTTTAATGTTGGTGCAGATGCAGAATTCAGGCCCTGGATTCCAACGCCCATAAAAAAGCTTCTGCTAACCAAGGGCCAAGGATAAGCTTGTGTCATTCCAAAGAATGTGGGATAGTCCATTTGGGTACCAGCCAGAAACATCAAGCCTGCAACTGATAGTCAACCAGAACCAGCTGAACAAGACTGAGAGACTGCTTTATTAGCAGACACACCTGCTACTGATTGTCAAGCTACTGCCCTATCATCCTGCCCTGAGGAACTGCCTGCAGCCACATCCGCTACTGCTCTATACCCCACTAGCTCCGGTCAGCCATTCGAACAGCCAACAGCCTGCATGCGGTCACGCCATTCCTGATTACCATTGTTCCTCATTCCTACCCCCATCTGAGCAAGCACTCCTGTGGTCTCCCGTTTTGATGGTTGGTTAGTCAATGATGAGTAAGACCCTCTGGGAGACAACCTAAGACAGGCATAGCCATGTATGCAGATTACATGGGAATGGGGTCAACAGTGGTTTGGCCAAGGATCATGCCTCCTGCTGCTCAAAAATAAAAAGGAGGAAATGTGGTAGAATGAGAAGGCTGTGCCAAGATGGCGCTGGCCAGCGAGCGTCAGTTACTCAGGAAATGGCAACAATGGTTAAAGCATAAACTGCCCCTTGACCAGACTGGCTGCCTCAGCTATATGAGCTGCTACACCAACTGAAATAAACGAGTCTGCGGCTGCTCACCTCTAGCCCGCTTTCACCCGACTCCTGGTGTCTGTGTTGTGATTCCGTGCCTCTTGCCTCCACTGTGCTTCTCTCAGAACAAATCCACAGCAACATATGGGCAAACTTTTTTCCTCAAAAAGGCCATTTAAGGGGCTGGTGCTGTGGCACAGTGGGTTAAAGCCCCAGCCCACAGTGCCAGCATTCCATATGGGCACCGGTTCTAGTCCTGGCTGCTCCATTTCCAATCCAGCTCTCTGCTGTGGCCTGGGAAAGCAGTAGAAGAAGGCCCAAGTCCTTGGGCCCCTGCAGCCACATGGGAGACCCAGAAGAAGCTACTGGCTCCTGGCTTGAGATCAGCACAGCTCCAGCCATTGCAGCCATCTGGGGAGTGAACCAGCAAATGGAAGACCTCTCTCTCTCTGGCTCTCTCTCTCTCTGTAACTCTTTCAAATAAATAAAATAATTCTTAAAAAAAAAAAAAGGCCATTTAATAAATATTTTCTCTTCAATAGCTAGCTCAGCTACTCAACTCTGCCTTTGTAAAGAAAATAAAGGTAATACAAAACAAGTAACTATAGAGTGCCTAATCAAATGTTATTTACAAATGGGTACATAATTTGGAAATGTCTGTTCTGGTCCCATGGAATACCACTGATGTACATCAATACAATCTAGTATCTCCCACCTTTATGTTTCCTTATGACTCCAAAGGGCCATGGTAGAGAAAAGGGTACCCTAATGCTAGTAACACTCTCCATTCCTGATTTAGTTCCTAGAGGCCAGGCAAGACTGATACATACTACCTCTAACTATGGATGCTCTAGGGGGAGGAGCAAATGGCCTCCTCTTCCTAGCTAATTCCTTATTTTCAGGGTCAGAAACACATGGGATGGGAAATTCGAATCATCTACCTTAATCTTCTGGGGTTTGTTCCTTAATGACTCAGAGCTCCAAGGAGCACAGGTTATCTCCTTGATAGAGCTTTATCTAACAAAGCAGACACGTCCTCAGGGCTGGCACTCTAGAAAGCAAAATAAACACAGGGGGAAAAAAAAAAAAAAAAAACCTCATTCCTGTCCAGCAAATCTTTGCTCCCTAGGCCATCAGAGAGAAGCGGGAAATACCAAATGCAACAGCCACCCCTGCTTGCTCTGGCATCTTTCCTCCCCGCTTGGAAAAGTGCGACTCCACTACATCTTTAAGACTGCTTTTTAGATGCCTCTAGTCAACCTCCCCTCCCTGGCCACCTGGGGTTGCCTCCTCCTTCTGCCCAGTTCCTGGCCTTAGATCCACTCCCCCACCCCAAGCCCTCCTCCCAGTGAGGTACCGTCCCACCACTCACCCAGGGGCCCTTTCCCGGCGCCGCCTGAACGCACGTGCCCCGGACACCGACCGGGTCCTCCAGTACCCCCACACCGTCCCCAGCTCCTCCAGGATTCTTCGCGGATCCGCGCGGGCGGTGCGAAGTCAAGCACGGCTCCCTGGGGTGGGCCGGAGAGGAGCGGGGCACTGGGGGCAACTTGCAGCCGCGGCCTGGGCCCGCCACGCGCCGCGGGGGCCCTCCGCGTCGCCCACGGCGCTAGTAGGCCCCTACCCGCGCTCACCGGAGCTGAGCCCGAGCAGCGGGGCGACCCCGGATGAGGGGCAGGAGAGGGAGTGGGCGGCGCCTGCCGGCCCGGCCCAGCAGGTTCAGCTTTCCTAGGAGGGCGAGTCCCGAGAAAGGCCGGTCCCAGGACCACACCCGTGCCCCGGCACCAGGTCCCCTGCCTCGCACTCACCTCACGCGCGACGGGCACTCAGAGGCGGGCGGCGGGCGGCGCTCCTTCCTCCCTCCCCGCCACGCACACGCAGGCCGCCTGCAGGCGCACGCACGGCCCGGCGCGCTCCGACCACGCGCCGAGGCCGTTGCCGGCGCCCCTCGCTCCCTCGCACGCGCGCGCCCGCCCGGGACAGCTCGCCAGGGCGCGCGCTCTCGATGCTCGCTGTCACCCGGCGTGCCGGACGCCCTGGGGTTAGGCTGGGGCCGGCAGGGCGAGGATCTCGGTGAGAGACCCGCTCCTTTTTCCGTCTTGCCATCTTTCCGAGCTGTACAGATGCACCACTTGCGGGCAGCCCCGGAGTGATTGCCCTGTTGATCCCCACATCGAGCTAGTTAAGAAACAGGAGCCCTTGGGAGGAGTTCTTTGCGCTCGCAGAGGAAATGCTGGTTCTCCTTCCTGAGATGACCGGGAGTGAAGGGTAGGGATATGCCGGGCTCCCTCGGGAACTGCTCCCGCAGCTGTCCTGTGATCTGGCCAGTCCAAGACAGTCTACCTCACCCCGGGTCGTCCCCATCCAGGGCTTCCTGGGAGGAGCAGAGCGGCTTTAAGACGCAGGAGACTGGATACGTACTGGTCTTCGGTTGGAGGTGGTTGATTTACTCAGCAACAACTTCCCGTTTTGAATAGGCACCCCTGAAACAGTGCTGTCTGAAACAATTCCTCATTCTGGGCACTTGGTTGTGAGACTGTGAAGAGCTTGGCCCCCACATCGCCTCATAAAAACTGAAAGAACAGTGCAGTGGCCACCAAGATTCAGCCCGGTTAACAGTTTACCAGAATTGCTTTCCCTCTCTTAAATACTTGAGCCTGCACTTCCTAAGATGGCATTCTTATGCACAACCACCACACCATTATCACAAGTAAGAAACAAGTTGATAACATTATCGACTATTTAGCACACAGCCAGATGTCCCCAATTCTGGAAACAAGTCGGATACATCAGCTTTGTAAAAGTGATCCAATCAAGATTCATGCATTGCATTTGTTATGTTTATCTCTTTTAATATAGGGCAGTCCCCTGCCTTTTCTGTTTTCATGGTATTAACTTTTTTTTTTTTTTTTTTTTTTGTGACAGGCAGAGTGGACAGTGAGAGAGAGAGATACAGAGAGAAAGGTCTTCCGTTGCCGTTGGTTCACCCTCCAATGGCCGCCACTGACGGTGCGCTGCGGCCGGCGCACCGCGTTCGTCCGATGGCAGGAGCCAGGAGCCAGGTGCTTTTCCTGGTCTCCCCATGGGGTGCAGGGCCCAAGCACCTGGGCCATCCTCCACTGCACTCCCGGGCCACAGCAGAGGGCTGGCCTGGAAGAGGGGCAACCGGGACAGAATCGGTGCCCCGACCGGGACTAGAACCCGGTGTGCCGGTGCCGCAAGGCGGAGGATTAGCCTGTTGAGCCACGGCGCCGGCCCGGTATTAACTTTTTTTTAACTTTTATTTAATGAATATAAATTTCCAAAGTACAGTTTATGGATTACAATGACTTCCCCCCCTATAACTTTCCTCCCACCCGCAACCCTCCCCTTTCCCGCTCCCTCTCCCCTTCCATTCACATCAAGATTCATTTTCAATTCTCTTTATATACAGAAGATCAGTTTAGTATATATTAAGTAAAGATTTCAACAGTTTGCCCTCACATAGCAACACAAAGTGAAAAATACTGTTTGAGTACTAGTTATAGCATTAAATCACAATGTACAGCACATTAAGGACAGAGATCCTACATGATATTTTTTAAAAAATTGATTAATTTTCTATGCAATTTCCAATTTAACACCAAGGTGGTTTTTTTTTTATTTTCAATTATCTTTATATACAGAAGATCGAGCCAGTATATACTAAATCTTTTTCATCAGTTTGCACCCACACAGAAACACAAGGTGTAAAAATACTGTTTCAGTACTAGTTATAGCATTACTTCACATTGGACAACACATTAAGGACAGATCCCACATGAGACGTAAGTACACAGTGACTCCTGTTGTTGACGTAACAATTTGACACTCTTGTCTATGTCATCAGTAATTTCCCTAGGCTCTAGTCAGGAGTTGCCGAGGCTATGGAAGCCTTTAGGGTTCGCCGACTTCGATCTTATTCCGACAGGGTCATAGTCAAAGTGGAAGTTCTCTCCTCCCTTCAGAGAAAGGTAATAGTATTAACTTTTTAAAGTTTCCCAATTCATCTGCCCTTTTTGTCCCTTAGCTCTCAGATTTCTGGTCAGCTGGAAGGAAGGTTTAGAGACTTAATTTGATGGTGAGAATTCTTCATAGGTGACATGAGGCTTTTCATACTGTTTTCCCTCAGGGAGAATATGAAATATTGAATACATAATATTAGTCATCCAAATATTAATGCTCATTAGGATAAGGAGGACTCCTCCTGATTTCTTCACTATAAAGAATTATGAAAATGTTTGCATTTGTGGGTAATGACTAGCATGTCAGGTGGAGACTGGAAGTCTCTGGAAGAAAAAGTCATCGCTCCCTACAAGGAGAATGGAGGTTATATAAGAATGATGTGCGGACAAGAAAAATGTCACTCCTGTGAGAGGTCACTCATGGTGAAGCGTCTCCAAAGGGTGATGGATGGGCTAATATGGCCATCTGTGAGTGAAAACCAGTGTGTAAGGGCACATTTTTGAATCATTCAACTATACAAGTCCTTGTTAACAGGCACCAGGGACATATCAGTGATTAAGACAGACAAGGGCAATTTTAAGATTCATATTCTTAGAGGGAGATAAGCAAGTAGGTGAGATCATTTCTGGGGATCTTAAATGCTGGGAAGATAATAAGAGGATGTGATGAAGAGCAACTCTACAAACAGAGCAGTGTTGATATTTCTGGAGAACCATTGGCATTGTTAAGGAAGAAATTACTAATAACCTTCAATCGGTTGTCCCTTCTCCACTGAGTGGCTGTGAGCTTTCAGTACAAGGTATTGTGAACGTCAGTTGTGAGTCTTTGGAGACAAATTCATTCAGCTACATAGATAGAGTAATAATCATCGGGATTATTCTGGCACTTACTACTTCAGATCACCTAGCAGCAGTTGTGTCAGAACGTCTGGTAAATTGAGTTAAATGCTACCTTTATTCAAAGATTGGTAAAGCTCTACTCTCTGTGGAGTTTGGTCTGCTTTAGAGTTCCTGTGGATAATTCTGCCAGAAGTAACCATGCTTTCTACAAGGAATTGTGATGTGTATTTTAAGATTTGTTGAAATCCAGGAATAATGTCCTGGTATACTTGGTATAAACTCCTAGATCCATTCTAATAACAGATATAAGTCAAGAATAAGTAACACTGTGTGTGTCCTGCCTGAAATCTCTGCCTGCAGTCAGCTGGGCTTGGACATATGAGTGTCTGTGAGGGTGAGTTTATAAGCTGGTTAAGTTCTGCTGGAGCAAGAGTTCCGGCGAGTTCTCTCCATTTAACAATGACTGTCTCGTCTCCTACAAGAGAACTCTCAAAGGGCATCATCTATCCACACACAAGTGTAATGTTTTAAACAAATAACCTGTATCTCCAATTTTCAAAAAAAGGATAATTTTAGGTAAATCAGTCCAAGTCAATGATTATGCTGCAGGCGTTTTGTTTGCATCAAAAAATTAGTTTCTACTCTTGCCACTGCTGATTTATCTGCATTTCATCAAAGACAGCATTGTAAGAGTCCAAAAGAGAAGCCACAAGTCAGAAGCAAGGGGTCCAGTGCTGTGGCATAGTGGGCTAAGCCTCCATCTGCAGTGCGGCATCCCATATGGGCTCTGGCTCTAGTCCCAGCTGCTCCTCTTCTGATCCACCTTTCTGCTTTGGCCTGGGAAAGCAATGGAAGATGGCCCAAGTGCTTGGGTCCCTACAACTGTGTGGGAGATCCAGAAGTTCCTGGCTGCTGACTCCTGGCTTCTGGCTCCAGATCAGTTCAACTCTAGCCATGGTGGCCATTTAGGGAGTGAACCAGTGGATGGAAGACCTTTCCGTCTGTCTTTCCCTCCCTCTATAGCTCTACCTCTCAAATAAATAAATAAAATCTTTTTTTTTTTTAAAGTGAGGCTCAAAAGTTGTGTAGGGTTTTTTTTTTTTTTTGCCATATTCTATTGTTCAAAAGCAAGTATAAGACTGCTAAGGATTCAAGGGGCAGGGATTATATAAGGGCATGAGCACCAGGAGGTGAGACTGGGGGCTGCTGAGAGTATCTGAAAGGAGCTACCACACAGCTCCAGGCCAAATGCAAGCTCAGATGTGTATTATTGTACTGGCCCTTTGCTGAAAATCAAGTGTGTCTGAATGATGTATTTCAGGGGTGGGAAACATCTAGCCTACCACTTGAGGTCCATGACATCATTTTGTCGGCCCTGTCAATGCAAGTGCAGGTGGGACTTGAAATTCAACAGATCTATAGCAGGCTAATCTTTAAGTTGGTAACTTCATATGGCCAACAAATGATGTAAGTCTCCGGATAGCCCTTGGCAGATAAAAGTTTCTCCACCCCAATGTATTTAATCACTAGCTAAGCCAAGCCATGACTGCCATCCCCAACTGTGAGTCACGCATTTTCACCAAGACTGTTATATGACCCACTATTTCTTTTTGTTGACAAATCCCTTGGCACATCTGTTTCTTCCTTATCAAAGCCCTTTTGCTGCAGATGGGAAAAAAATAGGAAAATAAAATATGACAAGTCTTCATAAAGTTCATAGAAAATGTGTGTTGTCTTTTTAATCCTCACAGCATTTAAACCTCATGTGGTTAAGATGCTGCTTCTGACACTTGCACCCCATATTGGAGTGTGTGGGTTCAAGTTCTGCTCCACTGTCAATTCCAGCTTTCTGCTAGTGCACATCCTGGGAGGCAGAAGCAATGGACTGAGAAACTGGGCCCCTTCTACCAGTGTGAGAGACTGGATTGATTTCCTGGCTCCTGGCTTTGCCTTGGCCCAGCCCCAGTTGTTGCAGGCATTTGGGGAGTAAATCAGTAGATGGAGGATCCTCTATGTCTCTGTCTCCTTGCCTTTCAAATAAATAAAATTGATTAACAATTTTAATTACATATTAATTAGGTACTTAATTTAAAAAGATGTATTCTAAAAAAAAAGAGGTATTCTTACGTTTAAAAAAACAAAATCATTTGAGGTAACTTGAAGGTTATCTGAAAATCATAGAGGTGAATAAAAGATCAAAACAGGTATGTGGTAAAACCAAGCTTAGTAACAGCTAAGTCCAAGACTTAGCTGGCACTGTATAAATATTCATATCTAAATCACGGTCATGATTCTGTTGCTGGCTCCAGCTCTGGCAGTTTGCTGCGCTCTTTGCAGAGAGTAAAATGATTGCTGCCTTGCTGAAAACCTTTATCACAGCCATCCTTCACCTCACCTGGACTGACAGCTCACCTCTCTAAGTGAAGGAGGCCCATTAATAATAAAACTAGGCAGCTTCCAGTGCAAATAAGTTAATATACTAAAAGAGATAGCCTCTTGTAGTTGGAGTGATACTTTAGGACATTAATATTATAGTGTACAAATTACATTTTTTTTAATTTTAGAGAACTTATTTTTCTATTAACCTATTTTTAAAATGTACCAGAGTTCTCCTGAATAACCAGCAGGTGTATGTGCTCATAGCTGCCACAACTTCCCCAGAATGCAAAACAGTCATGGTCAGCAGATGGGGGTGGGGGTGAAGGTGGGAGTAAAAAATTCTGCTGAAGGAAATAAGTGAAATAAAAGGCCCAACGTCTTTAAGAGATTATTTCTTTTGAGGCAGTCTTTTTTTAATTTTGTGTAGCATTAATCAGGTTGTGATTCAGTTATCTCTTGCTATAGGGCAAACCATCCCAAAATTCAGTTGCTGGAAAAATATCAGTTTTGTATTTCTCACAATCCTGAGGGCTGGCTGGGTGCTTCTCCTGTGTTCTCTGGGCTCATTCACAAGATTATATCAGCTGTAGCAAAGGTCAGCAAAATTTCTGTAAAGGACCTGATAGTTAATATTTTAGGCTCTGCCTCTATTGCATTTTCTTTTTTGTTATTTCTTTTTATAAGTCATTAAAAACCCAAAGGCCTGGGATTGGCACTGTGGCAAAGCGGGTTAAAGCCCTGGCCTGAAGTGCTGTCATCCCATATGGGCGCTGGTTCTGGTCCCAGCTGCTTTTCTTCCGATCCAGCTCTCCGCTATGGCCTGGGAAAGCAGTACAAGGGGCCCAAGTGCTTGGGCCCCTGCACCCACATGGGAGACCCTGAAGAAGCTCCTGGCTCCTGGCTTTGGATTGGTGCGATTCCAGGTGTTGTGGCCATCTGGGGAGTGAACCAGCAGATGGAAGAACTCTCTCTCTGTCTATACCTCTCTCTGTACCTCTGTGTTTCAAATAAATAAAATAAATATTTTTTAAAAAACCTCAAAGGCCAAGTGTCCTGCAAAAACAGGCCTTGGCCAACAGCTTATAGTTTGCAATCCCTGAACCAGTGTCAGCTGAGTTGAAGGCCATGGTAGCCTCAGCCACATGTCTGCTATCAACTCCGTGTGGCCTCCCATCCTCTGGTAGGCTACATGGTCTGTCTATGGGCAAATCCAGAAGAGTGGAGGCAGAAGCTATAAGACTTCTTAAGGCACAGCTTTGAAATTCATTTAAAGTCACAAATGTCACACTCTGCAGATCAAAGCAAATCACAAGGCAAATTCAGATTTAAGGGACAGGCAAATAGACTGCCTCTAGATGGGATGAGCTACAGATATTGTGGTCACAGCTAGAGGAGCTAAGTAGCAGATTTCTTCCATGTATTCTCCCAAGGGAGATTTACAGGTGATGCTGATCTCGAGAATAGATCAGATCTCATCAGAGCATTGTTTGAATAACATCAAATTGAGTCAAAACTTTGAACTTTGGATCCCAGATGGCAGCTGCTGTTCTTACTTTCTTCTTTCGCCAACATCCCCAATCTGTTTATAATTCTGTGAGTACCCCCCTCATCGCTGGCAATACTTATTTACAGGTATCTCTTCCATGAGATTATTAGCTCCCTGGGGTAGAGACTACCAGGGCCTTACAACTTTGCCATGCAGTACCAATAATGCATACAGATATGTGTGGAATTTAATTGAATATGTTTGGAATTTAATTGAATAGCCTTACTGCGGCTTAAAAGTCAGACAATTTAAGAATCCAACAAGACCTACAAATTCCATAAGAGAAGCACATATCAAAAGGTTATTTTTCACACCCAAATATTGTCGAATCGATCAGATGGTTAAGCTTTGTAACAGTTTTCAAACATATAATCAAGCATTAGGAAGCATATGCTTAATGATAAGTTCACACTAGTAATCATCTTTAAGGATATATTATATTTTAATCTTAAATGTAACAGTAGTTTATAATATATACAGTCTGCGGTCCAAGACAGAGGTGTTTCTGGAGAGGGCTTCTCATCTTCACCAAATGCAGCTATTAATTGCTCATTGAATTTTTCAGCAAGTGCTTTCTCCAAAACCTCAACATCCTTTTTCTTCCACCTGATGGAAGCTTTGACAATTTATCATGTTTGGGAGCAGCTGGGGTATATTCCTAATTGATGATTTGCTATCTTGTATTTCTTACTTGACTATCCACATCTTTCATTCTCTTCAGCATTTTCCTCCAGTGACGGATGGTGCTGCTTTTGTGCACATGCAGGCAGTATCTTCAGTCTCATCTGCCTCCTTCCTTTGTGTTACAAATACAGAAATGAAAACAGATAACATGTATATTGCACTTTATAAAAAAAAGATTCATTTCTTTGAAAGGCAGAGTTACAGAGAGAGAGAAGTAGAGATAGAGAGACCTTCCATCTGCTGGTTCACTCCCTGGATGGCCTCAATGGCAGGATCTAGACCGGTCCAAAGCCAGGAGCCAGGAGCCAGGAGCTTCTTCCTGGTCTGCCACTTGGGTGCAGGGGCCTAAGCACCTGGGCTATCCTCTGCTGCTTTCCCAGGAGCATTAGCAGGGAGCTGGATCAGAAATGAAGCAGCTGGGGCTTGAACTGGTGCCCAAATGGATGGTATGCCAGTACTGTAGACAGCAGCTTTACCCACTAAGCCATAGCGCTGGCCCCAGTATATGGCACTTGGACACCAACTAAATGCATTCACACACACTATATCAGTTCATTCTTAATAAATCAATCCTATGAGATGGATACTACCATGGCCATCTTTTAGAAATACTGGAACTTAACAGGTGGAAACCACCCTCAGTATTTCTCAGGATTCCTGATTTGGTTAACAGCCCATTTTTTAGTCATCCAAGTTTGACTGTTAAATCTTCCTTTCCCCTTACCATACGAGAATTAGTGACTTAGTCACTAAGACCATGTTATCTCTCTCCCTCTCTCTCAAACCCCTAATCCTGAAAAAGTCTCATTTCATCTAGATCTGTATCATTGCTTTATCATAATTTTAATATTTTTACATTCCATCAGGATTTTATACATTTTTAGTAACATGTAATAATTGCTCCTATTCATGCGTTGTAGTGCGGTATTTAAAGACATTTGTACAGCATGCACTGATCAAATCATGGTAATTAGCATTTCCATAGCTTTATCTTTTTTTTATGTTTGGAGACATTGAGCTTCTCTCTTCTGGTTCTTCATAAAATATGTTAATCAGTAACTGCAGTACACTTACTCCTCTGCTAAGGAACATTAGAACATATTTCTTCTAGTCAACTCTTTTGAATACCCATTTTTCAAACTCCCTCTATTCTTCTTCCTCAGCCTCTAGTAATCACTATTCTGTTTAGATCCACATTTTTAAAAACTTCCACAGATGAGAGGAAAACATGAGATTTGTCTTTCTATATCTGACTTATTTTGCTTAACATAATGTTAAGTTTCATCCATTTTACTGCAAATGACATTATTTCATTCTTTATGTCTGGTATCAAAAAGATACCTACAGTTCTATGTTTATTACAGCACTATTCACAATGTCCCAGATATGGAATCAACATAGGAGTCCATCAAGGATGAATGCAGTTTAAAAATGTGGTGTATATACACAATGGAATGTTATTCAATTGCAAAGGAATGTTTCAGAATCTGCTACTTGGACTTCCAACTTGCTCATCTGGTCCTTCACATTACCACCAGGACTGTCTTCCTCAAACCCAAATTTTTCATGCACACCTGTTTAAAATCAGTCAGTAGCTAGTTTCACAGGGGGCACAATCCAAAGGCCAAGGAGCTCTTCCCAATCTACCTCAGCCTACCAACTCTTGCTGTTCTGATATGCACACTGCTTCCTCAGAATGCAATTTTATTCTCTTGTGCCCTCCCTGCTAGAACCACACCCATTTAACTCACTGAAGTCCCAAGACCTCCATAGCATTTCTTCTTAAAGATAAATGTGCATATGGCTATCTGGGGGATCTGAGGATTTTCACTTTAATAAATCCATTGGTGATAGAATACTGCTGGTTGTCAGTATATGTTGAGCACTATAGCTGCACTTTCTGCTAGAAATCTTCTCAATGCTAAAAATGTTCTCTGTGTTTTACTCCACAGTAGGCACTAGTCATGGGCAGCTACTGTGCACTTGAAATGTAGTTGAGATTGAGGAACTTAATTTTAATTTTACTCAATTAAAATTTCAGAAGCCTGGCGCCGTGGCTCAACAGGCTAATCCTCCGCCTTGCGGCGCTGGCACACCGGGTTCTAGTCCCTGTTGGAGCACCGGATTCTGTCCTGGTTGCCCCTCTTCCAGGCCAGCCCTCTGCTGTGGCCCGGGAGTGCAGTGGAGGATGGCCCAAGTGCTTGGGCCCTGCACCCCATGGGAGACCAGGAAAAGCACCTGGCACCTGGCACCTGGCTCCTGCCATCGGATGAGTGTGGTGCGCCAGTCGCAGCGCTCCGGCTGTGGCGGCCATTGGAGGGTGAACCAATGGCAAAAGGAAGACCTTTCTCTCTGTTTCTCTCTCTCACTGTCCACTCTGCCTGTCAAAAAAAAAAATTTCAGAAGCCACATGTGGGTAAGTGTCCACCACATTGAGTAATGTTGATCTATAGAAATGCCTTCCAGTCCATTGTGTGAAAAGATTAGAAGTTGCCACTGTATGATAACATGTAAAATCCAAACTGAAAAATCAACAGCTGTTCTTGGGTCTGTGAGAGAGGAGAGATCATAGGGCAAACCACTGCCCACCAAAATGAAGAGACAGACAGGTAAAGGTAGAGAATTATAACCTACTGGAACAGAAACCCAAAAGGTGACTCTTTCACAGAATCAGTGCTCTGGAAGAAAAAGTGAAAGTTGCTGGTGGCTTGTGTAGGCAGGTCTAAGGATTAGACTCCAGAGTATTCAACAATAAAGAGGCCCCCACATTCTGTGAGTTTTACCTCCTGGAGTTCTATCAGGTTCATTCAGTGACTATCTGAGAAAAAAATCACTTGGTGCTACTGGCAGAGGAAGAGAAAAGGAACTCCAGAGCCCTCTGCTCTTCTTAACAAGGTCTTTCCTCAGCAGAAATTGGCTAACCAGAGCCTAGGGATTGTAACAGAGCTTAACTGACCTGGGAGAAGGGAAATGCTCAGCTCTAACTGGCAATTGAGTTACACATGGAGGAAGGAGAATACCCAACCCCAGGTCCCTGTAACCATCCTATTCCACTTCAGGTGTGTGTTTCGGGTTAGAGGTTATGGAGGAGACTGAGAAGCACATATGAAGTCCACATTAGAGGCACAGGCTCACTAAAAGGCTGAGATTTGATCAGAGACTATGAAATACATTCCATACCACTCACCTTACCAGCATATTACCAATGGCCTATTTAACCTGTAAATCAAGTCCTATTATCAAGAAAAAGTTACAAGGAATATTTAAAGGCAATAACATAATTGAAGAGACAGAATAAACATCAAAACTAAACTTAGATATGGCAGGAATATTTGAATTAACAGACTATGAATTTAAAGCTACTAAGATTAATATGCTAAGGGCTCTAATGAATACAGTAACAACATGAAAGAATGGATGGGCAAGGTGAGCAGAGAGATGTAAGGACCAAAAAGAAATGCTGGAGATGAAAAACACTGTAACAGAGATGAATAATGCCTTTGAGAGGCTCACTATCTTGATGGACACAGCTCAGGGAAGAATTTCTGAGCTTGAAGATATCTCAACTGAAACTGCCAAAACTGAAAAAGCAGAGATATGAAAGGCTGAAAAAAAAGAGAATGGGATATCCAAGAGCCATGAGACATCTACAAAAGATATAACTGCAGAGTAGCTTATGTACTATTTTTGTAATAGATGTAATAACTACAGAATGAAGAAGAGGAGGAGGAGGAGACAGTATGAGCAGACTTTTATCTACTGAAAAAATTGAATTGATAATTTTGAGCCTTCCAAACAGAAACATTAGGCCCGTGGAGGTTCACCAGTGAATTCAAACAAACACTGAAGGAATAAATTATACAAATTTTCTTCAGAAAACAAGCAGAGGGAATACTTCTGAACTCATTCTTAGGAGCCAGCGTTGGTCTAATACCAAAACCAGACAAAGATATTAAAAGAAAACTATAGACCAATATCTCTCATGAATACAAATGCAAATACACTCAATCAAGTATGAGCTAATTGAATCCAACAATGTTCAAAAAAGTAGTACACCATGACCAAGAAGGATTTACCCCAATACACAAGGTTGTTTTAAGATTCAAAAACTGGGGCCGTGCTGTAGCACAGAACGTTAAAGCCCCAGCCTGCAGCACCGGCATCCCATATGGGCTGGTTCAAAAGCTGAAAGCTCCTCCTCTGATCCAGCTCTCTGCTATGGCCTGAGAAAGTAGTAGAGGATGGCCCAAGTTCTTGGGCCCCTGCACCTGCGTGGGAATCCTGGAAGAAGCTCCTGGCTCCTGGCTTCGGAACAGCGCAGCTCTGGCCGTTGCAGCCATATGGGGGAGTGAACCAGCAGAATGGAAGACCTCTCTCTCTGGCTCTACCTCTCTGTAACTCTATCTTTCAAATAAATAAAATCATCCTCTAAAAAACAAAATTCAAAAACCAATTAATGAATTCCATCACAGCAATAATGCTAAAGAAGAAAAAATCACATGATCATATCAATAGATGCAAAAAAGCCAATACTCATTCAGGATCTAAGAAAACCTTTTGTAAACTGGAACTAGGAGCGATCTCTCAACTTAATAAAGAATACATACCAAATAAATCTACAGCTAACATCATATTTAATAGTGAGAAACTAGAAGTTTTCCCACTAGGTTCAAGATTAAGGCAAGAATGTCCTCTTACCACTGCTTTCTTAAAATGATACTAGAAGTCTTAGAGAATGTAGTAAGAAAAGGAAATAAAAGAGATGCCATTTGGGAAGAGAGGAGTAAAGCTATATTTGCCCACAAATGACATGATTGTCTATGTAAAAAATCCAAAAAAATAAAGAAAATGCTCCAGGAACTAATAAGTAATTATAGCTAGGTTGCAGGATGCAAAGTTAATCTGTAAAAGTTGATTTATTTCCTATTTACCAATGATGAACAAGTGGGATTTGAAATTACATCACAGTACCACTTAGATTAGCACCTCCTAAACAGAAATACTAAGGTATAAATCTAACAAGATATGTGTAATATCTATATGAGGAACACTATCAAATTCTTTTTTTTTTCACTATCAAATTCTTATGAAAGAAGAATGAAATGGAAAAGATAGTCCATGTTCATATAGAAACCTCAGTATCATCACGAGGTTAGTTCTTTTCAACATAATCCATAAATTCAATTCAATCTTACTCAAAATTCCAGCAACTCATTTTGTATATATTGACAAAATCATTTCAAATTTTATATTGAGAGACAACATATCTAGGATAGCCATCACAATATTGAAGAAAAAAGTTGGAAGAATGACAGTAATGACTTCAAGGCTTATTATAAAGCTATGGTAATCAGTGTGATATTAAAAAAGAGACAAAAAGACAAATGGAACAGAATGAAGTTCCCAGAAATACACCTGTGTAAATAATAAACTGATCTTTGACAGGAGAGCAAAGGCAATACAATAGAGAAAAGACAGTCCTTTCAGTAAACAGTGCTGCAACAGCTTGCTATTCACATGCCAGCAGAATGAATCTAGACACAGACTTAACACTTCCTGCTTCTCTCTGATTCGATCACTTACTTAAATGAAAAATCCAAAACTATAAAGCTCCTAAAGCATAATACAAGACAAACTCTAAATGTCCTTGGATTCGATGCTAATCTTTTATAAGCAACACCATATACATAATCCATGAAAAAAATTGATACATTAGACTTCATTAAAATTTCTGCTCTGCAAAAGATGGTTAAGTGAATAAAAACACAAGCCACATACTGTGAAAATATTTTTAGAAGATATATTTGATAAAGAACTTTCATCCAAAATGCACAGGGGGAAAATACTCTTAAAATCTATCACTAAGAAAACTTATACTTGTTTATACTAAGAAAACTTATATTGTTTATACTAAACAATGGGCCAAAGACTTTAACAGAGCAAGTACTAGAAGGAAGCATGAATGAATTGCTTTATCACACAAGAGAGGGAGCACTTCACAAATCATGAATCAAAATTAAGAAGCAGTAAAAGTTTCTTAATCCTGAATATATAAAAATAAATGTTTTTGATGAGGAAGAAAACCATAAAAAAGAAAAAAACTAATGTATATCATTAGAGGGCTTATATTTTTCTCATGATTTCATTATGAACATTTTTCAAACATGATAAATCTGAAAAAATATTTATAGAGACCACCCAAATAGCCATCACATAAATTTCACCCTTATCATTTTATTGTACTTAGTTTATCACATAGTTAATACACATTTATCCATCCATCAGTTAATTTTAATTTTGAATGTATTTCAAAGTAAATTTCACACATCAATACATTGCTGTCTAAGTCCTTCTGCAAGTATATCATTTACCAGAATTAAATGTTTGTTTACAGATTTTATTCCTGATACAAAATTTAAATACAAGGAAATGCACAAATCTTAAGTGTACATTCACTGATTTTTGACAAATGCATATGTCTGTGTAAATGCTAACCATAGGGTTAATATTAGAAGTATACAAAGAGTTCCCAAAATTGAGAAACTGAAAACAATAAGAAAATAGGTAAATGAACAGTTTCAAAAAAAAGAGATGGCTTTAAACATAAAGAAAGATGCTCAATCTACCCATAATAAGAGAAATGCTTAACAGTGATCAATCCAAAGGGAAATTAAGAAAAGAATCCCATTTACGCTAGCATCAAATAGAATAAAATACTTAGGAATAAACTTAACCAAAGAGGCTAAAGAATTGTACACTGGAAACTACAAAACTTGGATGAAAAAAAAATTAAAAAGACACAAATAAATGCAAAGACATCTCATTTTCCCATGGTCAGAGATTGAAAGGTTAAGATGTCAATACTACTTAAAATAATCTGCAGGCCGGCGCCGTGGCTCAACAGGCTAATCCTCCGCCTTGCGGCGCCAGCACACCGGGTTCTAGTCCCGGTCGGGGCACCGGATTCTGTCCCGGTTGCCCCTCTTCCAGGCCAGCCCTCTGCTGTGGCCCAGGAGTGCAGTGGAGGATGGCCCAGGTGCTTGGGCCCTGCACCCCATGGGGAGACCAGGAAAAGCACCTGGCTCCTGGCTCCTGCCATCGGACGAGACGAGCGCGGTGCGCCGGCCGCAGCGCGCCGACCGCGGCGGCCATTGGAGGGTGAACCAACGGCAAAGGAAGACCTTTCTCTCTGTCTCTCTCTCTCTCTCTCACTGTCCACTCTGCCTGTAAAAAAAAAAAAAAAAAGTAATCTGCAAATTAAATATAATCTCCATCAGAATCCTAATGAAGCTTTTTTCTTTTTTTGAGAAACAGAAAATTCAATCCTAAAATTCACATGGAATCTCAAGGGACCATAAATAGCCAAAGAAATCTTGAGAGAAAAGAACAACGTTGGTGATCTCACACTTGCTGATTTCAAAGCTTATTACAAAACTATGGTAATCAAAACAGAGCGTTACTGGCATAAAGACAGACAAATAGACCAATGCTACAGAATAGACTCTAGAAACAATCCTTAGCATGGTCAAATGATTTTCAATAAGTATGTCCAGACCATTCATGGGAAAAAAAGTCTTTTCAACAAGTGGTCCTGTAAAATGGGGAATCGACATGCAAAATAATGAAACGGAACCCTTATTTAACACCATATGCAAAAATTAACAAACTAGATCAGAGACCTATTGGAGCTATAACTATAAGACTCTGAAAAGAAGACAAAGGAAAAATAAAACAAAAGAACACAAAGGAAAACTCTTAAAAGAAGGCAATGGATTTAGCAATCATTTCTTGGATGTGACACCAAAGGAATAGGCAACAAAATAAATATAGAAATTGAAACTTATCAAAATTAAAAACATTTGTCTATGGAAGAACACTATCAAAAAGCAAAAAACCAAGAATGGTAGGAAGTATTTTCTTTGTATATTTAATAAGGAATTAATATCCATAATATATAAAATCCTAAAACTCAACAAAAAAAGAGCAAACAACCCAATTCAAAAAGGGACACAGCACTTATGTTATCATTTCTTCAAAGAAGATATCATTTGTGTATCAAAGAAGATAAACAAATGCTCAACAAGCACATGAAAATATATTCAACATCACTGATCATTAAGGAAATACAGATCAAAACCAAAATAAATATAATTTTTAAAAAGATTTTATTGGGGCTGGCGCTGTGGTGCAGTGGGTTAAAGCACTGGCCTGAAGCGCCAGCATCCCATATGGGCGCCATTATTAGTCCGGCTGCTTTTCTTTTGATCCAGCTCTCTGCTATGGCCTGGGAAAACAGTGGAAGATGGCCCAAATTCTTGGGCCCCTGTACCCATGTGGGAGACCTGGAAGAAGCTCCTAGATCCTGGCTTCAGATTGGTGCAGCTCCAGCCGTTGCAGCCATCTAGGGAGTGAACCAGCGGATGGAAGACCTATCTGAGAGACAGTTACAGAGAGAGGTAGAGACAGAGAGAGAGGTCTTCCATCCGCTGGTTCACTCCCCAGATGGTCGCAATGGCCAAAACTGGGCCAATCCGAAGCCAGGAGCCAGGAGCTTCTTCAGGGTCTCCCACGTGGGTACTGGGGCCCAAGTACTGAGATCACCTTCTACTGCTTTCATAGGTCATAGAAGAGAGCTGAATTGGAAGAAAAGCAGTTTGGACACGAAATGGTACCCATATGGGTTGCCAGCACCCCAAGCGGAGGGTGGCCCACTACGCCACAGTGTCAGCCCCAATAAATATCATTTCTAACTCAGTGGAATGGTTATTATATTTTTTTCTTTTGTTCTTTAAGTTGTTTTATTTTAGAAACTCAGAAAACAGCAGTTGACATAGAAGTGTCTAAATTGGAACTCAGTTGTATTGCTGAAGGAATGTAAGTCATGTGGCCACCGCAAGAAGCAGTAATGGGGGCCAGTGTTATGGCATAACAGGTTAATCTGCCATCAGCCTTGCCAACATATGATACGGGTGCCAGTTCAAGCCCCAGTTTCTCTGCTTCCAATTTAGCTCCCTTCAAATGCACCTGGGAAAGCAGCAGAAGATGTCTCAAGGTACTTTGGTCCCTGTACCATGTGGGAGAACTGGATGAAGCTCCTGGCTCCTGGCTTCGGCGTGGCCGCTGCGGCCATTTAAGGAATGAACCAATGGATGGAAGATCTCTCTCTCTCTCTCTCTCTCTCTCTCTCTCTCTCTCTCACACACACACACACACACACACACACACACATACACACAATCTCTCCTCTCTCTGTAATTCTGCCTTTCAAATAAATAAGTAAATCTTAAAAAACAAGTAATGGTGATTCCTTAAAAATTAAACATAGAACTGCCATATTATCCAGAAATTCTACTTGTGGATATATACACCAAAAAAGTCCAAAGTGGGGACTTTAAACAGAAATCTGTACACTAATGCTCATAGTAGCATTATTTATAATAGTCAAAAGATGAACCTACCCAAATATCCATCAATAGATGGATAGGATCTATTATAGAAATAGAGTCTATTATAGAAAGGATAAATATGATGTAGTATAAACAAACAATGGAATATTATTCAGACTTAAAAAAAGGATGAAACTCTGGGCTGGTGTTGTATAATGGGTTAAACCACTGCCTACAATACTGGCATCCCATATGGGCACTGGTTCAAGGCCTTACTGCTCTGATTCTAATTAGATCCCTGCCAATGTGCCTATGAAAGCGGCAAAAAATGACCCAAGTCCCTGGGCTCCTGCACTTAGATGGGAGACCTGGGTGAAGTTCCTGGCTTTCAGCTTGGCCTGGCCCTGGCTATTGAGGCATTTTGAGAGTAAACCAGTGGATGGAAGATCTCTCTCTCTCTCTTTCTCTCTTTCTCTCTTTCTCTCTTTCTCTCTTTCTCTATCTTTCTCTTTGTCTCTATCTCTATCTCTTCTTCTTTCTCTCTGTAATTCTGCCTTTCAAATAAATAAAATAATTTTAAAAAGGACTGAAACTCTAATACATACTATAGCACGAATGAAGCTTTTTTTGACAGGCAGAGTGGACAGTGAGAGAGAGAGAGAGAGAGAGAGAGAGAGGTCTTCCTTTGCTGTTGGTTCACCCCTCAATGGCCTCTGCAGCTGGCATGCTGCTGCTGGCGCACCGTGCTGATCTGAAGCCAGGAGCGGAGCCAGGTGCTTCTCCTGGTCTCCCATGCAGGTGCAGGGCCCAAGGACTTGGGCCATCCTCCACTGCACTACCTGGCTACAGTAGAGAGCTGGACTGGAAGAGGAGCAACTGGGACAGAATCCAGGGCCCCAACCGGGACTAGAACCCGGGGTGCCGGCGCCGCAGGCAGAGGATTAGTGTATTGAGCCGTGGCGCCGGCCATGAATGAATCTTAAAGACATTCTGTTAAGTGAAATTCACCAGACACAAAAAGAAAACACTTGATTCCACTCAAATGAGTTAACTAGAATACTCCAATACATAGAGACAGAAAGTGCAACAGTGATTATGGGGCCTGGAGGGAGGAGAGTGGGACTACTTATGAAGGAAAGGAGTTCATTTCAGTTCATGGGTTTGAAGACTCACAGTCCAAGATTCAAGAGGCCCCATGGAACTGGCACCTGGTAATGGTGTTCTTGTTGGCAGGGTCCAGGGTGGCACAGAACATCACATGGCGAGAGTCAATGTTTGTGTCTTTCACGGTCTCTCCTTATAAATCCTCCATATTTTGATGATGGTGGTTCCACCAACAACTTAATCCAATCTAATCGCTCCCCAAAGGACCCACCTGTAAGCACCACCATTATGGATTACAACACTTCAGAGATGAAACCTTTGACACGTGGATCTTTGAGAGTGGCCCAAACTGATATTCAAACCAAATCAATGATAAAACTTACATATATTTTACCATAATCATGTTTTTAAAATGAATTTTAAAAGAAAGAAATGCTAATTCAAATTATAGTATGTCATTTCTCAGCCTAAATTGACAAAAATCCAAAGCTCTATGCTGCAACATTGTGGGAAAGCAGTACCCTCTCACTGCTATTTGGGAGGTAAAAATGGACGACCTTTATGGTGAGGAATTTGATCATGTTTAATAAAAGTACATGAGGGGTTGGCTTTGTGGCACAGCAGGTAAAGCCACCTTGCAACTTGCACCTCTTGCATCCTGTGCTGAGTACCAGTTTGAGTCCTGCTGCTTTTTCCTATCCAACTTCCTGCTAATGTGCCTGGGAAGGCAGCAGTTGATGTCCCAAGTGCTTGGGCCCCTGTCACCCAAGTAGGAGACCCTGATAGAGTTGCTGGCTTCTGGCTTCAGCCTGACCTGACCTTGGCTGCTGCAGCCATTTGTGGAGTGAATGGATGGAATCGCTCTCTCTCCCTCCCTCCCTGTTTATCACTCTGCCATTCAAATAAATGAATACATCTTTTTTAAAATTAAAAATCAATAAAACTATTAGATGGAAGGTGTATGAAGATTATTGGGCAACTAAATATCACAGTATTGTATGACTCCATAGATTAGTTATTAATTACAATGGGATACACATGTGAACACATATGTGCATATGCACACACTTACAATGTGTTGAGATTGTATGCTGATCTTTGTGAATGTTTAGCAGGCCAGAAATGAACAATGTTGTTTTAGAGATTTTCATCAGTAATCCTCATTTGAAAGAAGAGACTTCTCTTTGTCTTTGGATATGTTGTTGCGTTGGGATTCTCTTACATCTAAAGTCATAAAAATATTGGCCCTGACTGAAACTGAAACCAGAGGAGAGAGGCTTAGGTTGATCAGTTAAGCCAAATAATGTATTTTGTGATGTGAACCCATGGTGTCTGGCAGCAGAGTGGTATTTTAGAAAATCCGAGTTTCCTATAGCCTTGTATTTCCCACTGAAGAAAGGATTACCATCTACATTTGAATTTACATTGTGTTCTGTTGGGTATTTATTGCTGTAGGTATAAATTCTCCTTTGTGGCGTGACTAACACAGAATTGAGAGTAGAGCCCTAAAGCTGCAAGAGATGTGCATGCTTAGTGTTTCTCCAGTGCTCTAAAGGTATAACCTGGACTTAGTCTAGTTTAGAACAGGGTGGATTATGGATGTCTCCACTAAGATCCGACAAAAGAGAGTGTTGATCCTGATGTTGGCTGCCATGCTTTCTGATTATTCTAACAGATGGTAAGGGATGGAACTCAGAATAACTATTGTCCTGAGTATTAGGTTAGGACTTATTATAAAGTGAGACATAATTCCACTTTCAATCTTCCATCTGAATAATGGTTATAAATTACTCGAGGTATGGGAGTGGGTATTGTGGTGGAGTGAGTAGAGCTGCTGCTTGGGATACCTCCATCCATCTGTATTAGAGTACCAGTTTGAGTTCTGGCTACTCTGCTTCTAATCCAGCTCCCTGCTAGCGCACCAAGGAGCCAGCCAATGAGGGTCCCTGCCCCCCATGTGGGAGACCTGGATGGAGTTCCTGATTCTTGGCTTCAGCCTGGCCCTGCCCTGGCTGTTATGGGCATTTGGGGAGTAAACTAGGAGATGGAAAATCTCCCTCCCCCCAACTCTCTATTTCTCATTATCTCTGCCTTTCCCTCTCTGTCACTCAAATATATGGATCCATTTTTTTAAAAAAATGACTTAAAAAAATGGGAGCAAAAATTGGCAATGCGGGAGCAGCAAGGACAAAGCTTTTCCCTTGTTGGATTCGGCATAGATTTTGAAGCATGAAGATAGATAAAAGCAGAACAGAGAAGCAGTCAAGGTAGGATCCTAGGGCAGGCTTGGGGGCACCCCTCTGAGAGAGGTGGTTGGAAATGATTCCCTGAGCTAAGCTTTCCTGCTGGCCTGTTTCAGCAATGCTTTGGGAATTAGCAATGGGCTTCTCATGTTGGGGGACAGCGGTAAATGACAAAGCAATGCCTGTCCTCTGAAACCAAAAAGGAGGTAAGAGAGCGAGCCTCAGTGTGTTAGTCAGTTGTTCATTATTGTAATGAGATAACAGGCGGGGTAACTTTATAAAGAATAGAGGTTTATTTAGCTCACAGTTCTGGAGGGTCCAGGGCATGATGCCAGCATGAGCTCTCCTCTGGTGAAGACTGCAATGTCAGGAACACACGCAAGAAGAAGAGGTCACATCACTAAACAGGAAGTGAAAGACAAGGGACTCTTGTGAGAACTAACTGAGGGTCCACACAACTATCTTGATCTCTTCTGAGGGTAGGGCCCCCTGTGACCTTTCAGCAAACTCTCTTTTAAAGGTTCTACATCTCTCAGTACTCCCACACTAGGGACCAAGGTTCCAACACACAAACCCTTGGAGGACATACGTAAACTGCATCTAAACCATAGCATTCAGTAAGCAAAGACGTGAAAACATTTTCCAAAGGGTAGAGGTCATCAGGTTAAACTCCATATAAGTTGATTAATTAGTAGTGTACCCACTACTAATTGATCTATCTCCATCTTATACTAGGTCTGCAATCTCCTAGCAATAATTCTGAAATCCCAATGTTTTCAAAAACTTATTTTCTTGCATAAGTTTGTAACAATCTCACTTGCTAAAAAAAACTTGACTAGAATTTAAGAGATTATTTGTTTACCACACTTGATTTCTGAATATTTATGTTTTGCTGCAGAAATTTCTATGTGTTTACTTATGGGGCACTGCCTTGGAGTTTTAGCAGCTTGCTATAAATCTGAAAAATCAGAATGTCTGAAAACCTCTGAATTCCAAAATCTGTGTGGTCCGAAGATATTTGGACCTGTATTAACTGTTTTCCAAGCTGGAGATCTACCTGAGACTCTTAGGGGAGCCAGTGTCCACTTCTTTGGCTACAAACCCTCCATCCTCATCTCTAAGTTAGAACCTGGAGAACAGTGAGTACTGCTTGGCCACAGGCTTTGCCTGGTCCACACTATTTTAAAATATATAAATGTGTTACTAACATTAACACTCAAGAGCTTACATGTAAAAATATACAGCAACCCTCCTTATCCTTAAGTGCCACATCTAAGGATGCAGCCAGCTGCAGATCAAAAAGATGGCTTTTAAAATTATATCTGTGCTCCGAGTGATAAATTTCTGTTCAGAGTTGATCATAATGATAGGTCTAAGAGTCAAAGGGATCACACAAAGAAGACTAGTGTCTGCTAATACTAACTGATAGAATTAAAAAGGGAGAGAACGATCCAACATGGGAAGTGGGATACACAGCAGACTCATAGAATGGCAGATGTCCTAAATAGCACTCTGGCCTCAGAATCAGCCCTTAAGGCATTCAGATCTGGCTGAAGAGCCCATGAGAGTATTTTAGGCATGGAAAGCCAAGACACTCTGGCAATAAATAAATAAATAAATAAATAAAGAGGACCTACATGAAAGATCTCTGTGAGTGAGATCCCAGTGGAAAGAATGGGGCCACCAAAGAAGGAGGTACCTTTCTCTGAAGGGAAGAGAGAACTTTCACTTTGACTTTGACCTTGTCTAAATAAGATCAGAGTTGGTGAACTCAAAAGGCTTTCATAGCCTTGGCAACTCATGACAAGAGCCTAGGGAGATTTCTGATGCCATAAACAAGAGTGTCAATTGTTAAGTCAACAACAGGAGTCACTGTGCACTTACTCCTCATGTAGGATCTCTGTCCTTAATGTGTTGTTCAATGAGAATTAATGCTATAACTAGTACTCAAACAGTACTTTACACTTTGTGTTTCTGTGTGGGTGCAAACTGTTGAAATCTTTACTTAATAATATACTAAATTGATCTTCTATAAAGATATAAAGATAATTCTATAAAGATAATTGAAAATGAAAAATATCATATCTGTGCTAAACACATACAGACTGTGTGGACCACTACTCCCTATACAATATGGCTGAATACAATAAGAAATTTTACATTATTTACATTGTGATAGGTCTTATAAGTAATCTAGAGGTGATTTAAAGTACACAATATAAGTAGATTATATGCAAACACAAACACCATTTTATTTATTTTTTATTTTTGAAGCTTTTTATTTAATGAATACAAATTTTCAGCCTCACTCTTCCTCATCCATTCCTTTCTCCAGCCCTGGGGATCTCCCTAAGAATGGCTGTCTTCAACTGAACACTCTGCTGTGTTATACTGCTTTCTCCACGTCTTGTGTCTTATGGCTTTTCAGCTGTGCCAGTGGGTGTAGTTTTCATTCTTTCTCACTGGTGTCCTCCTCGGGCAGGCCGGGTATACTGTGGGATGAATGACCCTCTTCTGTGTCTCTGACTTTGACAGGGTGCTCTCCCTCTGATCCTCCACATCCCTGCATGGTTTCCTGTCCTCTGTGTTTCCAGCCTCACTCCAATCACTTGTGGTTTATTCCCCTGGAACTAGCCCTTTTGTTAACCCTATCACCTACCTCAGGCAGAAGGACCAGAGTCTCCATCCTGATGCATGATGGGAAAAGAGCACTCAGCTACACCCTCGTTGGTGTAAGTCCATGACTGATTCACTTTCCTCTCTGGTCCATGGATTTCTCAGTTGTAGAATGAGGTGATTATACTAGAGATGTATTCAATACCATTTTTATTCTGCTTGATAGGCAGTCCTCCCACGGATAAAATACATTTGACTCATTTGTTGGTCTTGGTTAGGGGCACTTGATACAAAAAAGCATTCAACTTCTTATCTGGTGCCTGAGGAGTCACTCACTCTAACTACATAAACTATGCATATAAGAGGTGGCCACCCTCCAGGATACAGACATCTCAGGCATGCTAGACCCCAGACCTTGAAATCAAACCCTGGGTGGGCAAGGGCCCTGGAGAGCCACAGATGTAAATTATTTCATCATCACTTTCTACCATGTTTACTGGGCAGTCTACTCCACTTCTTGAGGTCAGACATTGGCCTTCAGCAGGAAAGGCATCATTTCTCACGAGTAAGGACAAGAAGAGGACTGTGAATCAAAACATCAAAACTCTGAATCTTGGCTGTGTAACTTTGAACCACTTATTTCAACTCTCCTAGTCTTAGTCTTACTAAGGCTCTTAGTCTTACCCCATCAGAAATGGGGTAATGACTGTTTTTCACGGGGATGTCATCATTGAATGTAAACCTCATAGCATGGGGCCTGGAGCATTTTGAGCAGCCAAAAGGTGTTATCTAGCTCTATCATTTTTGTTTTCTATGCAAAACAGTCCATTTTCTTTCCCAAGAGCCTATAGACTTATCAGAAAAAAAATTATATTCCCTCTTCAAAGTACACAAAAAAACCCTCTTTATTAAAACTTAGCTCCTGAAGCAGGCTCCTATTTAACTCCAGCCCTTTGCTCTACTAGTTCCCACTGACAGCCCAAATAGAGGCTTCCAGCTGTATCAATCAAAAAACAATTAAAAGCCACTTCTATATCTCCTTTCTTTAAACCCAAAAGAATCAATTCCAGGTTAAAATAATAAATTCTGAACTAAAAGGTCAATGCTTTATTTTATCTTTCAGTGTAGCCTATTATGTAAGCTACAGATATTCTTAAGGATCTTGCAGTAATGGAAGATTTTGGTATCACTACAATTTCATTAACTTAAAAATATTTTTGGTACAATTGTAAATGTTTTATTGAAACTAGGGCGGATGTTTCCGAATTTACATTTATTTGTTTTCAGTTACACAAGTATCACTTTAATACATTCAGGTAAAACAATTGAAACAATGCAAATAAAGTGATAGTGGGAAAGTCTTTTATAACAGCATTCCTTTTCCAATGTTTCCTCCCCTCTCCCCGATCTGACCTTCCCCTCACACTTAAATTCCACTGCCCTACAGGGGAACCACGACTGTGGACTTGCTGTCTAGCCCTCAAGGTGGCTTTTGCCCACACGCCATTGAGAGCTGGGTTTCTACCTATAAGTAAATGAGTGTGCATTGGACTCAATGACTCTTCCAACCACTGGAATACTGAAAGTGATGGAACATCACTTCCAAGATTAAGTTTTGTCTTCTCTCTCTCTCTTTTTCTTTCTCTTTCTTTTTTTCCTCTCCTCTGAGTCCTTGATCCAAGCAGCCTATGGAGAAACCACAGGGCAAGAAACGAGTAGAACCTATAACTGAAAACTGTCACGGCCGGCACGGCAGCTCACTAGGCTAATCCTCCGCCTTGCGGCGCCGGCACACTGGGTTCTAGTCCCAGTCGGGGCGCCGGGTTCTGTCCCGGTTGCCCCTCTTCCAGGCCAGCACTCTGCTGTGGCCAGGGAGTGCAGTGGAGGATGGCCCAAGTGCTTGAGCCCTGCACCCCACGGGAGACCAGGAGAGGCACCTGGCTCCTGCCATCGGATCAGTGCGGTGCACCAGCCCCAACACGCCGGCCGTGGCGGCCATTGGAGGGTGAACCAAAGGCAAAAGGAAGACCTCTCTCTCTCTCTCTCTCTCTCTCTCACTGTCCACTCTGCCTGTCAAAAAATAAAGTAAATAAAATAAAAAGTTTAAAAAAAAAAAGAAAACTGTCACAAGAATGATGAGTTGGGTGCTGATTCACTCCACTTGAACCCTGTGATAACTGTAGCTGTGGTCAGCATTTTGATAACAACCTCCTAAGAGACTTGAAGTTGCACCTGCTTCCTAGGCCCACTGGGTGGTATACATTTTCGTTGCCTTAAACTACCAGGTTTTTGGCATAATCTGTTGTGTATAACTCTGTAACTAATACACTTCTGTCATTTCAGAATACGTTGTCAGGGAGAGCTTTACTTGTCACATTTACAGTAATCTCATTCTTTTTAACTGCTACATGATATCTTTATTCTTAAGTTGTATTCAACCATTTTTAAAAAGATGTATTTTTTTTTATTTTAAATACAGAGCTATGTGGGTGGGGGAGAGGAAGAGAGAGAGAGATCTTCCATATGCTGGTTTATTCCACAAATTGCTTCAACAGCCAAGGTCAGGGCCAGGCTGGAAACTTGCAACCAAGAACTCCATCCTGGTCTCCCACATGGATTGCAAGGGTCTAAAGACTTAGGCTGTCACCTATTGCCTTCCCAGGTGCATTAGCAGGAAGCTGGATCTGAAGCAGAGTAGTTGAGACTCAAACTGCACTTGGATACCAAATGCCAGTGTCGCAAGCAGTAGCTTAACCTGCTGCACCACAACACTGGGCCCTATTTCACCATTAAATTTTTTGAAAATTTGATTTATTGAGAGAGAGACACACACACACACACAGTAGAACTCCCTGTTTGTTGGTTTAGTCCCTAAGTGCCTGCAATGGCTTGAATTGGCTGGGCTAAAGACAGGAGCAGGGAATTCAAATAGGTCTCCTATGTGAGTGGCAGAGACATAACCATTTATACATCATTCATCGCCTTCTGGTGTCGCATTAACAGGAAGCTGAAGTCAGGAACTAGAGCCAGGTACAGAATCCAGACACTCCAATACAGAATATATTCATCTTAACCTATGTCTTAACAATGAAGCCAAAAGCCTGCCCCACGATGTTGTTTTTGATAATTGTGTAAGTTGTTTCAGTGTTCTGTTCTTAAAACAAGTGTTCACAGCATTGTGGCAGTCTAGGCAGGTTCCATGACAGTCTAAGAATTGTGGTCGGCCATTGCCATGCGGTTAAGTCACTTGAGAAGAAATGGAGTGTCTTCCACGGTGAATTTGTTTACCCCATACCTCAGACCTTAGCACAATAGCTCCCATTCTTGTGGATTTATGAACTTGTTTTTGCCAAGTAAGGAAACTGGTTGTTAAATTTTCACTTTGTGTCTCTATGTGAGGGCAAACTGTTGAAATCTTTACGGAATATGTACTAAACTGATCTTCTGTGTATAAAGAGAATTGAAAATGAATCTTGATGTGAATGCAAGGGGAGAGGGAGTGGGAAAGGGAAGGGGTGCGGGTGGGAGGGAAGTTATGGGGGGGGAAGCCATTGTAATCCATAAGCTGTACTTTGGAAATTTATATTCTTTAAATAAAAGCTTTATAAAAATAAATAAATAAATAAATAAATAAAGCAAAAAATATTTTCTACTTGTTACCCTAAGAATTCCACAAAATAAAGATTATTTTAAAGACAACCACAGATCCACAGAATAATAGATGGACAAATTGAATAAACAGAACTTCATTCAAAATTCATGTGTGGTCAATTTTTCCTCTTTATGTCAGCAAGTGAAAATTTTTCACTTTCCTGTTTTGGTTTCTATTTATATTACCGGAGACTGCCTTAATATTCTTCTGACTCCTAAATTAACAAGAGCTGAGAAGAAAACTAAAGTGACAGCATCATGACCTTCTGACAAAGAGAGGTCACAATCTAGAAATGGAGTTGAGATGAGCATCGTGGTGCAGGACCTGAGAGGCTCCTTGGAGGAGGGGGGAGGGCAGCATTGTGGAGTCCTGGCTCCTCTGCTTCTAAGCCAGCATCCTGCTGATGCACCTTGGGAGGCAGCAGTGACAGCTGAAGTACATGGGTCCCTGCCACCATAGGAAGACTTGGATTCAGTTCTGGGCTCCTGGCTTTGGCCTGGCCCATCCCTGGTTGTTATGGCCATTTAGAGAGTGAACCAGCAGATGAAAGATCTCTCTTTCAAATAAAATGAAAATTAGTTAATTTATTAATTTTAAAAAGGGATGGGAGCCAAGGATGTTTCCTTGGATTCAGACCTTGGAAATGATTCTGGATTAGCTGGAAAGGATGCATATCTTGGTCCCCTTTTTTAAAAAAAATTATTTATTTATTTATTTGAAAGAGTTATACAGAGAGAGGGACACACACACACACACACACACACACACAGATCTTCCATCTGCTGGTTCACTCCCCAAATGCTACAAGAGCCAGGGCTGAGCCAGGCCCAAACCAGGTGCCTGGGTCTTCAACCAGATCACCCACATGGGTGCAGTGACCTGAGGACTTCACCATTTTCTGCTGCTTTCCTAGGTGCATTAGCAGGGAACTGGATCAGAAGGGGAGCATCCTGGTCTTGAACTGGCACCTATGTGGGATCACAGGCAGCAGCTTGACGTGCTGTGCAGCAACACGGACCCCATACCTTGGTTCTTGAGGTGTCAACCAAAATGAGATGTGGGACAGAAAGATGAATGTGATATGTTTAGGGGCTTGATGGAAAATACTAAAAGCCTGGAGGGGATAAAATCCTTATACTATGACCTCCTGGTGAATTCCACAGTGGAACTCAGAGATCCTAAAACAATTATAGGTACCAATAGATAACCTCTTTATTTGGCTTTCCTTAACACATTTCTGATCCCTAGCATAGAAATTGAGGCAAAAAAGTTCTGGATGACAAAAACGTTAGCAATTTTTTTTGAATTTATTTATTTATTTGAAAGGAAAGTTACAGAGAGAGAAAGAGAGAGAGAGAGAGAGTTTGTTCTTCCATCCACTAGTTCACTCCCCCAGTGTCCGCAACAGCTGGTGCTGCACCCATCGGAAGCCAGGAGCCAGGAGCTTCTTCTGGGTTTCTTGTGCAGGTGCAAGGGCCCAAGGACTTAGGAAATCTTTTACTGTTTTTCCCAGGATATAGCAGAGAGTTGGCTCAGAAGTGGAGCAGCCAGGACTCAAACCCACACATGTAAGGGATGCTGGCACTGCAGCCCGTGGGTTCACCCACAGTGCCACAGCACCAGCCCCAGCAATTGATTTAAAAAAAAACATTTATTTTATTTATTTGAAAGACAGAGGTACAGAGAGAGGTAGAGACAGAGAGAGAGGTCTTCCATCCACTGGTTCACTCCCCAATTGGCTGTAACAGCCAGAGCCAGCAATTGATTTTAAAACAAAATAGTCACTTATATTAGTTGAACAAATATCTACTTTCAAGCATGAAATGAAGAAGAGGGAGATGTGTCAGCCCAGCAGAAAACCAAGTGTGAGCATAAAGGGCCTAGACATACTTTTTGTGGTTAGAAAAGTCCCTGAAGCATTGTAAATTGTAAGCCATGTCTCAGCTCAACTAGGGCTGTAGGTCTTCCCACTCTCATCACACTGGAGGCAGTTGGCTGTAATTGAGACCCCCACTAGCGACACTGAAGATCTGTAATTCACAGTCAATTTCACCACTCTTTTTCCCCATGGAAAACTTTGGCCTCACTGAGCCTGGGCTTATTGTGTAAAATTCTGGCAATAAGATTACCTTATTCAGAGTTAGTGAACTCAAGAGGCTCCCGTAACCCTGGCAGCTCATGACAAGAGCCTCAGGTGATTACTGACATCATAAATAAGAGTGTCAATTGTTAAATCAAGAACAGGCGTCACTGTGCATTTGCTCCCCATGTGGGACCTCTGTCCTTACTGTGTTGTACTATGAGAATTAATGGTATAACTAGTACTCAAACAGTACTTTATACTTTGTGTATCTGTGTGGGTGCGAACTGTTGAAATCTTTGCTTAGTACAGAGTTGATCTTCTGTATATAAAGATAATTAAAAATGAATCTTAATGAAGAGTGGGATGGTAGAGAGAGTAGGAGATGGGATGGTTTGCAGGTGACAGGGTGGTTATGGGGGGAAGAATTGCTATAAGAAGAATCCAAAAGTTGTACTTTTGAAATTTATATTTATTACATAGAACTTTTCTATAAAAAAGATTACCTTATATAACAAGAGAATAAGGTGAAAAAAGTAAAATAATAAATTGTCATAGAAATGAAGTATAATATATACAAAATCGAGGAAGACAGGAGATGGGATGAGGGTTGAGCCAAAAACAGGTCATATGACTTTGTTCAGATTGTAAAAAGGCACCCTTCTGGTATAGTCCCCCATCAGGACTCACAGTGGGATTAATAGAATGTGGGCTGAACTTAGCCCTAACTTCTCCCTTCAACTACATACCCATATGCCATGAATTATCTTCAAAACCACATGATGCAGACCTGCCTGTGGGCCTGAAATTCAAGGGAATTTCAAACTCTGACTTTCGTTCAGTAGGAATATGTGCAAGGAATAAGGATGAGGCTGTACTACATTTGGCTATTTTAAATTATACACGTGTAACTAAATCAAAGGAGTAAGGGGGCCTCATGTTCTAAAGCTTCTTGGGCTTCCTTGAGATTCTTACAGAGCTTAACTATTTATTTTGCTTTAAAACATAGGGTGATATTGAGCTTCAATAAAGTAGTAAAATGATAAATTAAAAAAAAACTCAGTACCAACTGACAGTAAATTGATTGTTGGATTAGAATCTTGGATTTGCCTCAAAATAAATCCTTCAGGAATTCAAATTTTATCAGTATACTGTCAGTTGTTTTGTCACTGACCAAAGTTATTTCAAATAGCTAATCTTCTCAAGTTAAGCCAGCAACTTAGTTTGTAAAGTATTTGCTTCCACAATGTGCATTTTTACCTGGTCTATTTTACTAACACTAAATTTAGTAGCTAATTTCTTTGTGTTCATTTAAACAAAATACTGCAGAACCTCATATTATGGTTGTCTGTCACATCTTTAGTTAACTGGAGAATGTAAATTTGCTTTTTTTCAAAACTTATTTATTTAAAAGAGCTATAAAGAGGAAGGGAGAGACAGAGCAAGATCTTCCATCCACTAGTTCACTCCGAAAATGGTGGAAGAGCCTAGACTGAGCCAAGTTAAAGTCAGGAACCCGGAACTCCATCTAGGTCTCCTATGTGGACGGCGAGGGCCTAAGGATTTGGGCCATCTTCAACAGCTTCCTTAGCATGGAACAGGATCAGAAGTGGAACAGCCAGGACACAAATTGGCATCTATATGGGATGTCAGTGCTATAGTGGTAAATTTGCTTTTGAAAAAGAAGCAAAATAACTTTTAGCAATTGTATCCTACTTAAACATCAAGGTTCAGTTCTTGTTTATTTTGTGTTTGTTACTTCTCACCTTCCATGCAGCAGTTTTATGTCTCACAGTCTTGATTTCATTTCAGAAAATATTGGAGATGAAGTGTGCTTAATTCTTATTTTTTTCCTAGTCTTTGAGCCAGGTTTTCTTTCTCCTGGCTCTTTACAGGAAGATATGATGTGTGGAATATGGTGATGAACTTAAGGATCTGGATTTCATACCTGCTTTGTTTCTTTGGCTTCCTCCTTTCCAGTAACTGAGCCTTCTTTACACTTTCCCTGTCCCTCTCCTATCTCATCCTACAATAAATTGAAAGTTTGTGTTCTTCCAAAATTCCTATGCTGAATCCTAATTCTTAATGTGATACTAGGACATGCGACTTCTCAGAGGTAATAAGATTGTGAGGGTAGAGTCCTCATGAATGGAATTAGTGCTCTTATAAAAGAAACCCCAGAGAGCTTTTCCTTTTCTCCACCATACGAGGATACAAAGAGAAGTCAACAGTCTGAAACCCAGAGAGGACCCTTACCAGAACCCAACCTTATAGCCTTCCTGAACTTGAACTTCTGGCCTCCAAGATTGTAAGAAATACATTTCTGCTGTTCTGCTTAGTCTGTAGGTAACCCAAAACTAAGACGGTACTTGCTCATGTGCAATCCATGAAATCCCCTGATCACAGTGGGAATACACCTGCTCTAACCACTTTTCCCCATCCTCTTAACCATTGTGATACACTCAGGGCACCTTAATCAATCAGAATCAGAATCTGGCATTTGGAATTTAAAATAAGCAATTCCAGGCTTATTTTGTTTGGGTTTTAGAAGCTCAGAAGATTTCAGTGAATATTTTCCACCATGTGAATCAGGAAACAGATCATATCAGTGAGTAGTAAGAGAGGAGAAAAAAAGCCAGTTAAGAAAGAGCAGCAGAGTAGAAGCCTGAGTTAGGAAGAACTCCCAGAGCTGGCTGCACCTGCTCTTGGACCACTTGAATCACCTTTACTTCCTTGTTATGAATCATCTCTTTGTTTCAACTCATAAGAGATAGTTTCTATTACTTATAAGAAAAATATTAGCTAATATAATGTTCTTTGCATGAAATTTGAGGACGACTTCTCATATTTTCTTGTTGTTAGACAGTTATTATAACTACCAGCAAAAGGGGCTGGGGCTGTGGTGTAGTGGGGTAAAGCCCTGGCCTGAAATGCCCGCATCCCATATGGGCACTGGTTCTAGTACCGGCTGCTCCTCTTCCAATCCAGCTCTTTGCTATGGCCTGGGGAAGCAGTAGAAGATGGCCTGAGATTTGGGCCCCTGAACCCATATGGGAGACCCAGAAGAAGCTCCTGGCTCCTGGCTTTGGATCGGCTCAGCTCTGACCTTTGCGATCATTTGGGGAGTGAACCAGCGGATGGACGACCTCTCTGTCTCTGTCTTTACATCTCTGTGTAACTCTGTTTTTCAAATAAATAAAATAAACCTTTAAAAAAATAACTACTAGCAAAGGACATTCCTCAAAGAAGTTTCCATGGTTTTTCCACCCCAGATATATATATTTTAGTATACCTTCTTTTATTCATCTTTCAATAAGCAGAGTGCAAGGACTTTGCAACAAAGTCTGAAAAGATTGGAATGATCTGGATCACATACATTCTGTAAATAAAACTCCTTTCTAGGACAAAACTCCTCAGGAGGAGACATTTCTGGGGATAGAATTCAGATCTATCAGGGCACAGACAGTAGAGGCAAAAGAAAAAGGAGAATCACATCACATATGGGGTGGATGTAGAAGGGAAGTCAGGATATCTCAAAATGTAAACTGCCATATTCTTTTCCTTTTTTTTTTTTTTTGGACAGGCAGAGTTAGTGAGAGAGAGAGAGAGAGAGAGAGAGAGAGAGAGAGACAGAGAGAAAGGTCTTCCTTTTTCCATTGGTTCACCCTCCAAATGGCCATTATGGCCAGCATACTGCGCTAATCCGAAGCCAGGAGCCAGGTGCTTCTTCCTGGTCTCCCATGTGGGTGCAGGGCCCAAGCACTTGGGCCATCCTCCACTGCCTTCCCGGGTCACAGCAGAGAGCTGGACTGGAAGAGGAGCAACCAGGACAAAATCCGGTGCCCCAACCGGGACTAGAACCTAGTGAGCTGCGGCGCCGGCCATCTTTTCCTTACTTTAAGATTTATTTATTTGAGGAGCCAGCGCTGTAGCAAAGCAGGTGAAGCTGCCGCCTGCAGTGCTGGCATCCCATATGGGTGCCTACTGGAGTCCCGGCTGCTCCACTTCTAATTCAGATTCCTGCTAGTGTGCCTGGGAAAGCAGTGGAAGATGGCCCAAGTCTTTGGGCCCCTGCAGCTGCGTGGGAGACCTGGAAGAAGAACCAGACTCATGGCATCTCTCGTCAACTCTGCCTTTTTAAGAAAAGATTTATTTATTTGAAACAGGGAGAGAGAGAAGGAGAGACCGAGAGAAAGACAGATCTTCCATCCACCAGTTCAGTCCTTAAATGGCTGCAACAGCCAGGTCTGGACCAGGTTTGTAGCCAGAAGCCAGGGACTCTGCCCAGGTTTCCCATGTTTGTGGCAAGAGCCCAAGCCCTTGGGCTGTCTTTTTTGCTATTTTCCCAGGTTCATTAGCAGGAATGCCAGATCTGAAGTGGAGTAGTTGGGACTTGAACTGGCACTCTGAGATGGCATGCTGGTCTCACAAGCAGTGGCTTAACCTGCTTCACAACACCTGCCCCAGCTGTCATATACTTGAATGCTTAGAGAAACCGTCCATAAAAAAAAAACCTCTAGAATTATGAATTAGATAGAAAATTATTAAAGTATGGCCAAAGAGTTCACTTGAAAAATGATTAAAAATCACATTTCATTCTACAGACTCAATTAAACTACTTTGACACAAACATTGAACAACAGAAGAGATGGAGGTACAATTCCATCAGTTATGAGGAAAGAGAGGACAATGTTCTAGAGATTACAGATAATGAAAACATGCCAGAAAGACTTTCTCATAAAACAAATAAAAGCCATAATCTTATATCTCAAAGCAAGCTAATATACTCTAAGAAAATTGATAAATGAAGGAATAAATAAATCAGAATCTATTTGGTATGAAAAAAACCAGAAATGAATTAAGGTAAAAGGAAATGATTAAGAGATAACTGAAATAAAAGTGAAGCTAGAAACTAGGAAAAAATACCAGATAATACCTCAAGAGAAATGGAAGACGAGGAAAAAAATTTTAAACCCAAAAGAAAGAACAGAAATTAAAAGAGTTCAAGAAAAAAAAATGAATTAAAAATATCTGACAAACATAAGAATACCTGAAGCAATTCTAGACAAAGGAAAGAAATTCTGAAATCTACCATGTAAGAAGCTAAAATAAAATGAGAATTAAAACTAAATATTGAAAGGACACCAAGTTTATTTGATAAAAGTGATCAAGAATGACGATTGCTGAGATATAATTTAATGAAATCATTGTACCTTAACAGGAAGGAAATAAAACCCTACAGGCACCTGGGGAAAAATATCAGTCACTTATTCAGGGAAGAAAAACTTTCAACATCAGCACTTAATGGCTGTAGGAAACCGAGTAGTATATTTAAAATACTCAATGGAAGAAAATACGACAAGGATTTCATGTCCATTCAAGTTATCGTTAATATGCAATAACTCGGAACATTATTAATCTACTGGAGAAGAGGATTTGGACAATCAAGATACATAAAGAGACATTGACAAAATGACTCATGATGAACATTAAATATCATTTCTAATAAAACTAACACTAAATGTCAGACGTAAGAGAGAATATAACACATAATGGCTGAATGCTCTGACAATGTATATGCAGCATAGTTGTAAAAATAATGGGGTGAAAATCAGGAGCTCGCTTACAAAAGATTTTTTGACTCCCTTCAGTAATCATGTTGGTGATAATGTTGATATTGTTGTTAGCTCCTGCAGATTAAAGATGGAATAATTTGAGGCACCCTAAAGATAATGAGAACAGTTAACCAAAACACATGTTTAAATTTATGATTTCATCCTGTCACAAAAAACTAGTTGCTCATTGTGATGGTTAATTTAAAAAAAAAAAAAAAAGGCAGAGAGAGAGAGAGAAAGAGGTCTTCCTTCAGCTGGTTCAGTCCCCAGATGGGGGCAACAACCAGAGCTGCACCCATCTGAAGCCAGGAGCCAGGAGCTTTTTCCAGGTCTCACGTGTGGGTGCAGGGGCCCAAGGACTTGGGCCATCTTCTACTGCTTTCCAAGGCTATAGCCGAGAGCTGTATCAGAAGTGGAGCAGCTGGGACTCTAACCAGCACCCATATGGGATGCTGGCACTGCTAGAAAGAAAAAAAAGGCAAAGGAAGGGTAGATTTTCTGTCGGTTACTGAGCTGGATCATCCATCTCCTGCTCTTCAGGTCAGAGTTCTGGTTCTCCAGACTCCAAGATTCACAATGGTGTTCCCTCTCACAATTTTCTTGGATCTTCAGCTGGACTGAATTATACCACCTATTTTCCTGGTTCCTCACCTTAAAGAGGGCAGATCATGGCTTTTTTTTTTCAGCCTCCATAATTGTATGAGCCAATTATCATAATGAATCCTCTCTTATCTATCTATTCATTTGGTTCCATTTTTCTGGAAAACCCTGACTAATGCAAGTAATATCTTCATTGGAAGATAGTAGAAACCAATTCTTTTTTTTTTTTTTTTTTTTTGACAGGCAGAGACAGTGAGAGAGAGAGACAAAGAGAAAGGTCTTCCTTTGCCATTGCTTCACCCTCCAATGGCTGCCTCGGACGGCGCGCTGCAGCCGGCGCACCGCGCACATCCGATGGCAGGAGCCAGGTGACAGGTGCTTTTTCCTGGTCTCCCATGGGGTGCAGGGCCCAAGCACTTGGGCCATCCTCCACTGCACTCCTGGGCCACAGCAGAGGGCTGGCCTGGAAGAGGGGCAACCGGGACAGAATCCGGCGCCCCGACCAGGACTAGAACCCGGTGTGCCGGCGCCACAAGGCGGAGGATTAGCCTGTTGAGCCACGGCGCCGGCAGAAACCAATTCTTTATTCGAAAATTGGAAAATAAGCATTTATGCTGCCTTATCTAAATAAACTGTACCACTAGTTAATCAGATAGTACATGAGGTGAAATTTTACTTTATGGAAGTGTTTCATCTAATAATTGAAGCAGAAACAATAAAATTTGAATATCAACAATGTTTGCAGTAGATATTGAATTATTGAATCTAAACATTGAACATCAATGGTTGCTATCATCACTAAAAGACAGAAAAACATTTTATGCTTGGAAAGGCACAACAGCACCTATGAAGTAATCTTGCCAAAAATTAGCATCAACTTGAATGTGAAGATGGGTCTTTTGTGTAGTGGTTGACATTGCTTAGGATATCTGTATCCATATTGGGGTGCCTGGGTTCAAGCCCTGGCTGTGCTCCAGATTCCAGATTTCTGCTAGTGTGCACCCTGGGAGGCAGTAGTTGACAACTTAAGTACTTGGGTCCCTGCCCCCACCATGGCAGACACAGATTGGGCTATTGCAGGAATCTGGGGGTATCAGTAGATAGAAGATCTTTACCTATCTCCATCTCTGTCTTTCTGTCTCTCTCTTCCTTGCAAATAAAAATAAGGTTTAAAAAACATCAACTAAAAAAACAAAACTCTGAATTTGATTGGTCTGGAGTTTCAGGAAGATGGTACTCTCTGTTGCTGTATGTAATCCAAGTTACTGAGGCTTCTATTTTCAAGCTTGAGAAAGTCAGCAGCTTTCCCATCCCAGACTGAACCAATTTAAGTATTTGTTGTCTGGGAAACAGTAGTTTTATAGAAGAATGTGCCCCAACAGGTACTAAGACTCTTCACCTAGAAAAACAGGAGTAAACTCACCAGCAAAGATCAGAGTTAGAGTATTACCTTTCACGCGATCTGAAGGTAGCTATGGATGAGGGGAATACAAAATATAGAGTTCAGCAGCTAAGCCATGAGCATACACATGAAAATTATATCCAGAATGAGTGAGCTTTCTTCCCACAGATGTTGGAAGGTTCAGCTCCTCCTCAACCCACAGGAATCTCCCTGATCCTACCCTATATGTGTTTCTGCTCCAGCGATTCCTTCTAGAACCTGCACCCTTCCTGAAGCCATGGAAGTTGTGCCCTCTTCATGCTGTGTTCAAAAATCATTTTTTAAGGAAAGAAATAAACATTTTTTAAAAACAACTTTGGATAAAGTCTTTGGCTATAGTTCTTACAACAAGTCATAAGACTATTGAGCTTTTCGGATAACCATAATGCCAAACCTTCTCTAAATTTTAAAAAGCAACAGTTTAAGAACTTTAACACTTAAAATGATTCAGGACCCAAATATGCAGCAGTAGGAAGTCAATTGCAAGTTGTGAGTCCCCAGGAAAGGCATCCTTCTGGGGCTGGCACTGTGGCATAGCAAGTAAAACCACTGCCTGCAGTGCTGGCATCCCATAGGGGTGCCTGTTCATGTCCAAGCTACTCCATCCACTTCTGATCCAGCTCTCTGCTACGGCATGGGAATGCAGTACATGGTCCAAGTGCTTGGACCCTGCTCCTGCATAGGAGACCTACAAGAAGCTCCTGGCTCTCAGCTTTGGATTGGCCCTGCTCTGGCCATTGTGGCCATTTGGGAATGCACCAGGAGGTGGAAGACCTCTCTCTCTGCCTCTGCCTCCCTGTAACTCTGCCATTCAAATAATAAATAAATATTTTTTTAAAAAAATGGCATCCTCCCAAATTATATCTTGAATGTAATCTTAGAAGACAACAAACCAGGAAAATCTTCCTGGCATAATTTAAGGATTTTTTTCATTGAAATATTTTCATTTCATTTTATATGTAATGTTGAATTACAGATAAATATGTAATAATGCCACAATGAAAATGAAATATTTTTCAGCTACAAAGGTATACTAAAATTCTGGGATTTATGTTAAAATACTTTGGCAAAAAATTTATAGAACTGGTTAAATGAAATTGGCAAAATTTTAATAATTGTTACAGCTATATGATATGCACATATTAATTCATTGTAATATTTGTATACATCTTGAAAAACAAAAACAAAGGTATTAGCTTGTAATAAATCCAAACTGATTGTTGCCATGCAGGAACAAGGTCTCAAGCACCTAGACCTGACTATTTTTTCGAGAGAAGTCAACACTCCAGAGTTTTTAAAAGCGAAATCTCTTAATTTTATAAAACAAAACAATGTGGCCAAACAAAACACATCTGTGGGCTGGAATTTGTCCTGAGCCATCTGCTTCTGTTCTGTGAAAAATTTGCTTTGTTAATGATGTGTTTCTCTCCAAATTTAGAGTGTGTTCATGATTTCAAATAACTTATGAAATCAGCAATGATCATTCAGTGTCTGTAAACCCAAAGATAAGCAATGCATTGCTGCTGCCCAAACAGAGCCCACAGGCCAGGCAAGGGAGAGATGTGTAACCAAACACTTAGAAGACAACATGAGTGCAGGAAAGAATAGCAGGCAGAGATGCATGTCAGCCCAGCTACAGTGTGATGGGATGAATTGTGTCCCCTTAAAATCCATGTGCTGAAACTCTAGCTCCCAGTATCTCACAGCATGACTGTTTTTGGAGAAAAGGCCTTTAAAGAATTAAGTTAAAATGACATATTTAGAGTGGGCCCTAATCCAATCTGTTGCTGTCTTTATAAGAATGAAGTAGGGCATGGATACAGACACCAGACACATGCTCTCACAGACAGGCAAGAGTGTGAACACATAGTGGCCATTTGCACCTAAAGGAGAGAGGCCTCATAAGAAACCAAAACCACTGACACCTTGATCTTGACTTCCAGATTCCCCAACTGTGAGAAAATAAATCTCAGTGATACTTCATTATTGCTGTCCTGGCAAACCAATACACATGAGAAGCTTTAATTTTGCTTAAAGAAGTCTATGAAGGCTTTGTAAAGAGAGTGCTGCCCAGGTATTTGCAATACAAGTCCTGATTTCTTGATGCCAAATGAGGAAATTCTTAGGTTCAAGGAACAATTTCTGCATCGCGCTAGGGAAGGTAGTCTTTCCCATAACTTCATTCTCTTTCTGTATGTTTATGACTTGAAAATCTGTCTCTCAGTCCTCATCGTTTCTCCTAAACTCTATACCTGACCCTTCTTCTGACCAGGACACAAGTTATCTGAATGTCCTAGGAACTTTAAATGAAAATAGCTTCCTCTTCCATTCACTCCCCATCCTGCCACTTCTTTTGTCTTCTCTCCAACTATTCATTAGTTGATCAGCCTGGACTCTACCTCTTCTTTACTTTCACAGCTACCCAGTTCTAGTTCCGACTCACCCCACCTCCGAAATCCAACATGATCCTGTTTTTTCCTACTATCTCAGTCTTCCTATGCTCCAGCCCCCACCATTTCTTCCCTAGATCATTTGTTGATCTTTTGGATCTTTCTCCTCTATAATCCTTCTCCATTTGGATTGAAGTAATATTCATAAAATGCAAATCTGACAGTGTCATTTCTCCACTTAATATCCACTGCTGGGGGTGGGGACAGGCATTTAGTGTAGTGGTTAAGTCACCACCTTGGACACTGGCATCCCATATCAGAGTGCATGGGACTGAGTCCCAGATCTGTTCCTGATTCCAATTTCCTGTTAATGCAGATTAACAGGAAGGGAGGCAGCAGGTAATGGCTCAGGTGAACCAGCACATGGGAGATCTCTGTCATTGTGTCTCTTTGCCTTTCAAATAAACTTTACAAAATCCCCTGATAATATCTCATCACTTGTCACATAAAAATAAAACTCTAAGCCTGCAGGACAAGGGTCTTCACTGTAAGAACCCTGTCCACTTTTTGTCTCATCTTCCCACTTCTCCATGTAGAGACATCACCATGCCCAACTACTGAGCATTCTTCAAACAAGCCATGATTTTATGTCTTCTCTATTTATCCATTCTCTTTCTTTTTCCTTCTCTGCTCACCTGAGGGGCTGCTGTGCAAAGATATCACCTGCTTTATGAAAGCTTCCAGCTGTGGTCTGAATACAATGTGGCACCTGAACTCTTAAGTTGATTGTACTAAGAAGGTAGAAACTTAATCCAATTAAATGTCTATGAGGTGGGCCTAGTGGGAGGTCCTTAGTTCTGAGGTCCTTAGGTCTGAGTGTGTCAACTCATAAGGTCGGTCTCATGAGAGGATTGGTTATAAAAGCTGAGTGGGGCCAGCTACTTTCTTTACTCCTTGGCTCACCACGTGTTTGTCTATACACACTCCACCATTGCCATCCTCTGGCCTCACTAGATGGTTCCACCAGTGGGACCCACGTGATCATGCACTGTGAACCTCCAAAACTGTGAGCCAAAGTACACTTTTTCCTTCATCGGTAGCTTGATACACTTCCTTACCTTCCCCTTCACAGACTGTCCCTGTTCTTGAAGATAGTTGATGAAGCTCTGCCAATACAAGCAGCAGACAAATGGCTATAAACATCCACTGGAAGAACAGGAAAGCCACTGCTCTAGCTTCACCACACACCAACACACAGGTTCTCATGCTGATTTGCAACTTTTCACATGGTCTGTGAATACTTTTGGTAGCTCTCTAATTGATAGGCACACAATTACCTATGTATGTGCACTGAGCCCAGGTCATTGGGACACTGTCTTCAGACTTTCCAGGCTGTGTTGCCACCCTACCGATGAGCTTCATCCTTGGAGTGGACCTTCCTGCTCTGCTCTTCCCCTCTCCACTACCCTGGACCAGCCATTGAGACCGGCCAAGGAATTTGCCTGCTCCTCAGATGTCAGAGCTGCTTGATCTCTGACCACTGCCTCTAGTTTGTTGCTCTAGTGCAGGGAGGTACTGCTTCACACCCTCTTTGTCACTTCTGTTTGGACCCACTGTTCACAGACACAGCAACAAAGGGTTATAGAGCAGAGTATCTCTTTGAAACAGATAAAAATTGCTGGAGGAGTTTAATTGCTAACAACAGATCAATGCCAGTATTTGGTTCTCTATGAAAGATTTAAAAAGAATCTGCTATCTGACTTCTTTGGGCATGCTAGGAAATGAGAAAAAGTCTTTGGAGCAAGATTTCATTATTTGATGCCTTTTTGGTTGCCTTTATGGTTTGATTGTGTTCACCATCCCTCCTGCCAAATTCATGTGTTGGAAATGGAATCCTAAAATTCATATATTAATGGTATTTGGAAGTGGAGTCTGGGACATAATTAGGATTAGATGAGGTCATAAGGATGGCATTTTAAGAAAGGAGACCTGAGTTAGCAGCTTGCTCTATCTCACCGTGTGATGCTCTGTCTAGAGCCCCGTCTCTAGAGCCCTGAAACAAAGGAGTTTTTCTTCTTTATGAGTTACCCAGATAGTTAAAGCAACAGAAATCAGACCAACACACCGCATAGTTGTTTCCTTTTTGATCTTCTATGTGAAGTTTGCAAAATATTTCTAAACATTCTAGTTTATTGCAGCAATGCTAAGTAAACGAACATAGCAATCAGAATCAATTCCAAGTTTTTATGCTTCAAGACACATAAACCTAAACTGGGTTAAGCAATAAAAGAAAGTTAATGATTTCTCAACTGAAAAATCTGGAAGCAGGGCTAGCTGTAGGGGAGGCTTGACCTGCCTGCTTGGTTATGCGACTAACAGCTGAGTCTGAGAGAAGAGACCACTGTCCTGAATCGTTGTAGGCTGTCTGGGTCCAGGTTCTTGTCTCGAATGCAAGAAAGAATTCAAGGACAAGATGTAGGTAAAGGTCTTCAGAAAAGCAATGCTTATTTCCATGCAAGTATACACTCAAGAAGGAGTGAGGCATACTCAAGAGTGAACTGCACCGCATGAGTACAGAGCCATTCCTTTTATACGAGCTGGAGGCATGAATTGTGGTTTGGGGGGGTTAATTGGGAAAAAAAAAACAGAGGGTAGAGTTTGGGGCAGGGTTTGAATAACACCCATTTCCTTGCTCTTTTGTGGAAATTTTAGTGTCATCGTGCCATAGTATACACACAATTACAATTTTTAAAAGATTTATTTGAGGGGCCCTTGTTGTGGCACAGCGGGATACGCTGCTGCTTGCAATGCCAGCATCCCTAACTGAGCACCAGTTTGAGTCCTGGCTACTCTGCTCCCATTCCAGCTCACTGCTGATTTGCCTGGGAAAGCAGCAGGAAGATAGCCGAACTGCTCGGGTCCCTACCTCCCTTACGGGAAGCCAGATAGAATTCCTGGCTCCTGGCTTCTCACTGGCCCAGCCCTGGCCATTTGGGCCATTTGTGCAGAAAACTAGTGCATTAAAAAATCTCTGTGTCTCTGTATTTCCTTCTCACTCTGTAACTCTTTCAAATAAATTAAGAAATATTTTTCTAAAAATAAAATTTATTTGAGAGAGAGAGAGAAATCCCTCTTTCTGCACATTAATGTTTATTGCAGCTCAATTCACAATAGCTAAGACACGGAACCAACCCAAATGCCCATCAACAGTAGACTGGATAAAGAAATTATGGGACATGTACTCTATAGAATTCTATACATCAGTCAAAAACAATGAAACCCGGTCATTTGCAACAAGATGGAGGAATCTGGAAAACATCATGCTGAGTAAATTAAGCCAGTCCCAAAGGGACAAATATCATGTGTTCGCCCTGATCGGCAACAACTAACTGAGCACCAAAGGGGAAACCTGTTGAAGTGAAATGGACACTATGAGAAACAGTGACTTGATCAGCTCTTGGGCTGACTGTTGATGTACAATGTAATACTTTATCCATTTTAGTATATTTTTTTGTTCTAGTACTATTGGTTGAACTCTGTAATTAACACAATTACTTAGGTGTTTAAATTTTAACTGAAAAGTGATCCCTGTTAGGAATTTGGAAAACATTATGCTGAGTGAAATAAGCCAGTCCCAAAGGGACAAATATATGTTCTCCCTGATCGGTGACAACTAACCGAGCACCAAAAAGGAAACCTGTTGAAGTGAAATGGACACCATGAGAAATGGTGACTTGATCAGCCCTTGCCCTGACTGTTGATGAACAACTTGATACGGTATCCCTCTTAGTATTTTTTAATTTGTTATACTTAATACTTTTGGTTGAATACTGTAATTAATACTCAATTATTCTTAAGTGTTGAAACTTAACTGAAAAGTGATTGCTGTTAAATATAAGAGTTGGAATAAGAGAGGGAAGAGATGTGCAATTTGGGACATGCTCAAGCTGATTTGCCCCAAACGGTAGAGTTAGAAACATACCAGGGGATTCCAATTCAATCCTATCAAGGTGGCATGTACCAATGCCATCTCACTAATCCAAGGGATCAATTTCAGTTCATAATTGATCACACTGATAGATCTAAGAGTCAAAGGGATCACATAAACAAGACTAGTGTCTGCAAATACTAAATGATAGAATAAAAAAGGGAGAGAACGATCCAACATGGGAAGCGAGATACACAGCAGACCCATAGAATGGCAGATGTCCTAAATAGCACTCTGGCCTCAGAATCAGCCCTTAAGGCATTCAGATCTGGCTGAAGAGCCCATGAGAGTATTTCAGGTATGGAAAGCCAAGACACTCTGGCAAAAAAAAAAAAAAAAAAAAAACCTAAATGAAAGATCTCTGCGAGTGAGATCCCAGTGGAAAGAAGGGGCCACCAAAGAAGGAGGTACCTTTCTCTGAAGGGAGGAGAGAACTTCCACTTTGACTATGACCTTGTCTAAATATGATCAGAGTTGGTGAACTCAAAAGGCTTTCATAACCTTGAAAACTCATGACAAGAGCCTAGGGAGATTTCTGATGCCATAAACAAGAGTGTTAATTTGTTAAGTCAACAACAGGAGTCACTGTGCACTTATTCCTCATGTAGGATCTCTGTCCTTAATGTGCTGTACATTGTGAATTAATGCTATAACTAGTACTCAAACAGTATTTTTCACTTTGTGTTTCTATTTGGGTGCAAACTGTTGAAATTTTTACTTAATATATGCTAAACTGATCTTCTGTATATAAAGAGAATTGACAATGAATCTTGATGTGAATGGAAGGGGAGAGGGAGCGGGAAAGGGGAGGGTTGTGGGTGGGAGGGAAGTTATGGGGGGGGGAAGCCATTGTAATCCATAAACTGTACTTTGGAAATTTATATTCATTAACTAAAAGTTAAAAAAAATAAATAAATAAGAGAGAGAGAGAGAAAGCCCATCTTCTGATTGACTCACCAAATCCCCACAATGGTTGGGACTGGGCCAAAGCAGGGAGTCAAAAACTCAGTGCAGATCTCCCACATGGGTGGCAGGAACACAACTGCTTGAGTCATCATAGCTACCTCCTAATATACGCATCAGTAGGAAGCTTGGGTCAGAAGCCAGAGCCAGGGATCAAACTCAAGCACTCCATATGGGAAGTGAACATCCTAGTTGCCAGGCTAAATTCCCACTCCCTGTGACATATAACTTAAACAAGTGCGTATTATTCCACTAGTGTTCCATTTTGTAATATCCCAGAATACACTTAACTGATTTTTTTAAAGATTTATTTATTTATTTGAAAGGCAGAATTAGAGAGAGGGAGAGAGGGAGACAAGGAGAGAGATGTGGGATCTGTCCTTAATGTGTTGTTCAATGTGAAGTAATGCTATAACTAGCACTGAAACAGTATTTTACACTTTATGTTTCTGTGTGGGTGCAAACTGATGAAATCTTTACTTAGTATATACTGAAACAATCTTCTGTATATAGAAAATTAAAAATGAAAAAAAATCTTGGTGTTAAATTGGAAATTGCATAGAAAATTAATCAATTTAAAAAAAAATATCATGTAGGATCTCTGTCCTTAATGTGCTATACATTGTGAATTAATACTATAACTAGTACTCCAACAGTATTTTTCACTTTGTGTTGCTATGTAAGGCAATCTGTTGAAATCTTTACTTAATATATACTAAACTGATCTTCTGTATATAAAGAGAATTGAAAATGAATCTTGATGTGAATGCAAGGGGAGAGGGAGTAGGAAAGGGGAGGGTTGCGGGTGGGAGGGAAATTATGGGGGGGGAAGCCATTGTAATCTATAAGCTGTACTTTGGAAATTTATATTCTTTAAATAAAAGTGTTATAAAAAAAAAAAGGAGAGAGATAGAGATCTTCCATCCGCTGGTTCATTTCCTATATGGCTGCAATGGCTGGAGCTGAGCCAATCCGAAGCCAGGAGCTTCATCCAGGTCTCCCATGCAGGTGCAGGGGCTCAAGCACGTGGGCCATCTTCACTGCTTTCCTCGGCACATTAGCAAGGAACTGGATTGGATGTGGAGCAGCCAGGACTTGTACTGACCTCCATATGAGATCCTGGCACTGCAGGCAGTGGCTTTACCAGCTACGCCATAGCACCCAGCCCCTTAACTGATCTTTTAATAATATATTAAAATATTACATAAAGAAGAGTAAAAATAAAGCCTTTAGTGAAACATATACATAAAAAGGACAATAATTTTGATCACTTATCTCACACAGATTCTTTCCCTGAATAATGTCAAATTTATAATTAATAAAGTTGAAATATTGGTCCAGAGCAGCTATGGAACTCTAAAAATGAACAACGTCAGATGCTTCAGCAGTCCTAACATATCTGTTTGGCCAGTGTTCATAAGAGTCTGATCCAAGAGAAAGTGGGGGGTTAGCTGGTAGGTATGTGTAGTATGAGAACTCTGCATACACCACTACGGATTGACTCATGAATTCTTGGATTTGGTGAATATGAATCAGGGGACTGAATGTGTGCTCTGCTTTGGTCAGTTCTGTATTGTAATCTTTCAGATCAACATGCTCACAGACAAGTTTTTTTTATTTATTTTTTTTTTATTTTATATTTTTTATTTTTTTATTTTATATTTTTATATTTTTTATTTTTTATTTTTATTATTCCATAAATGAATAACGATTCTTAACTTCTTACTCAACAGCAATTCCTTCAAGCCCCACTGGCATCAAATTTCTTAGTTGACTCATTTTTCTTGCCAGAGGTGAACCCAAGTGGAGAAAAGAAAGAGCAGTTCCCACATCCTTGTTCTAAAATGACTTGGATTCAGTATTTCAATCTGCTCTGCATAACTAGTCATACAGATGTGGATATAAAAAGTAAAACTGAACAAGGAAAGAGTAGGAATATATAAAACATTGCCTTTATTTGATGGAGCAATAAAACTCATGTCTAAATATTTCTCATTGTGTTAAAGGTCACACATCATTGCACAGGTATTTGCTACTTTTGTTGCCACATGGGTAGATTTAATCACACACAAAAAGAGGAAGAGCTATAAGATATGACAGCATGTGTAATGTGTTCTTGAAATTTGTTCCTGGTAACACAGTCTTTATGTTGTATACAAGCTAAATTTCATATTTAATGTATTTCTGATTTTCATACTTACTATATAAAACTCATTCTTTCTAATTCTGTAAAGGATTTCAAAATGGGAACGTCTAAATAATGGTCAAATTATCCTGTTGGCCAATTCTGATTCATCTGCAGAGTGCAATTATAATAGGAACTGTACTTTCACCCTCTTAGTAAGGCCAGCAAAGATAACATTCTATACATATTTTTAAAAAATATTTATTTGCTTTATTTGAAAGGCAGAGTTACAGAAAGAGAGAGGAACAGACAGAGAGAAAAATCTCCCATCCACTGATTCATTCCCCAAATGGCTGCAAAGGATGCAGCTGAGCTGGTCTGAAGCCGGGGCCAGTAGCTTCTTCTGGGTCTCCCACGTGGGTACAGGGACCCAGGGACTTGGGCTATCCTCCACTGCCTTCCCAGGCACATCAGTAGGAAGCTGGACCAGAAGTGGAGCAGCTGGGACTCAAATTGTTGTCCATAAGGGATGCTGGCTCTGCAGGTGGTGGCTTTACCCACTGTACCATAGTGCTGGCCCTAAGAGTCTATATATCTTTATCAAATCTTCTCTGACTAATTCAGTCCATAGGATTGTGCTTGTAAATATTTTATATGAACTCCTTCTGGTAATAGTGTTTATTCCATCAATCAATATCAAATTAACCCCAAATTTACTGAAAATATGAAATAAGATATAAAACATTGAACATCCCTTTTTAATAGCATAGGTAATAAATGCAGATTGCCCTGGAGAAAATGACTCTTGGTTTCTTAATGCAAAATTTATGGGGCGTTTCACAACATGGGGAAAGTTCTATCTTCTTCCCTCTGGATTGTATCAGCTCAGCAGGAACAACTGGCAGACATCATGCACAGGATGCTAATATCTTTTATTCCAGAGGCTCTGTCCACCTGAATCTTGTATTCCAGGGGCTGCCCAGTCCCTATTCAACGTGAAGACATTCTATTCAACATAATATGGACACTCCAATTTAATACACATTTACTGACCAAACCACGACACTAGGTTGCATTGATAAAGATCCCTTGGTCACAAGTAATACAATTTTAACTTAGATCTGTAGATGTGAAGGGCAATGAAACAGAGACATCTCATAGAACCTATGCCAGGAAGACATGTCTTACTGGAACTGAAAAACTGTCAGACATCTTCCTTTCCCTTGTTGCATACATTTTCTTTTGTTTCCATTTTTCTCTTTGACTACATGGTGTCTCATCTTTATATTTGGCTTCATTCTTATTTCTGTAAGCCTCCCCTCCTTTCCTTTAACTGCTTACATATAACCCATCTGGGATACCCTCAAATGGTAGTTTCAGAATCTATGTTTCCATGACTTTCCCACTGTATCGTGTGTATGTGCTTTGGCTCAGTTGAGGTCAAATTTCCATTCCTGCTCCAATCAGCTGTAGCCGTAGGAAGATGGCTGAAGGGTCATCTATAACTAGGAATACCCCTTTTATACTATGGACTGGGCCATTATACAAGAAGAAGTAGCAATGAGGACGAAATACAATTCTGGTCCCAGGGTTTCAATTTCAGAAAATACAGAGATAGATGTATTTTTAACACAAGACAGATTGTGATAAGAGGAATAAAAAAAAGTGCTCCTGGAGTATGTTGGATTTATAGATTGAGACAGGGGTATGGGAAAACTAGAATTGTTGGAGAATACTCAATGTTTCAGGGATACCTTTAATGATGGCTTAGAGATAAGGAGTGTAGAATTCACTCCCAGATTTTATGATGGTGGAAGAGCAGACATGTTACAGAGGTGGGCATAATTTGAGAGATAGCTGGTATGTGTTCTTCTCCAATGAGAAGCTATCAAATTCTCTGATCAGCTGAGTCACATAATCAAATCTGTGCTTCCTGGGGGCGTCTTCAGATGTGGTAGTCAGATGAAATGGATGTGGCATGAAAGTTGGAAATCAGTGAGTCCACGTGAAGTCCTGGCGTGGTTTAAAAATAATTAATAATAATTAATAGTTAATTTTTAAGAGAAGAAAGGAGAATATGAAGATGTGAAATTGTTAAGTCAATTATTTTTAGTTTTTAAAAAAACCACTTATTTGATATCCTTGGAACTTATGGCCCACAGGTCAGTGGTTAGGATTATTTCCACTGCTGAGATAAGTCTTATGTGATGGAGAACCATGGCTGGTTTCTCAGAGTGGGGTGTGGAACAACTGTTAGTGATGGAATTGGTGTGAGAAGAAGAGTTACGGCTTAGGCATCAACTCAGGAGAGACAAATCTGTAAGTCCTATATTAAAATACTGACAATAAAAGTGGTCTTAAGGGCCATTGTTTAGAGATTTCCATGAAACAACAGGGTCCCAGTTCTCTAGAAGATTGTAAAGACAGTGAAGTTGGATTGAGAGGATTCTGGAGGAGAATTATGATGAAGCCAAAACTGTAGAACTGAAAGATGTCTTGCAAATGTTGCCTCCTAGAAGCAGTCCTGTCTTCAGTGGTGACACGTCCTTAGTGACCTTATTAATCCCAAGGCACTTGTATAAACACCAAGCAAGACACCTGCAAAGCCAGTGAGGCAGAAGGAATGAACAGTTTTTGAACCTGCTACATAGAAATGCTGTTAAGTGACCTTTTAAAGAAAACTTATGGAAGCTTTTTTTTTTTTTTTTTTGACAGGCAGAGTGGACAGTGAGAGAGAGAGACAGAGATAAAGGTCTTCCTTTTCTGTTGGTTCACCCCCCCCAATGGCTGCCGTGGCTGGTGTGCTGCGGCCTGTGCACCGCGCTGATCCGGAGCCAGGAGCCAGATGCTTCTCCTGGTCTCCCATGCAGGTGCAGGGGCCAAGGACTTGGGCCATCCTCCACTGCACTCCCGGGCCACAACAGAGAGCTGGACTGGAAGAGGGGCAACCAGGACAGAATCCAGCGCCCCGACAGGGACTAGAACCCGGTGTGCTGGCACCGCAGGTGGAGGATTAGCCTATTGAGCCGCGGCGCTGGCCTGGAAGTTTTTAAATTCAATTACAATTAGTAGAAATTTTTCTTGGTCTAATCATAACACTGACTCCTTCCACACCTTATAGCATACTCTTGAATCGGTTGCTTCTCCCCAAACACACAAAAAAGGGAAATTCCTTTCTTCTAGAAATCAATAGTTGAGATGAGGAACGAGAGCTTTTCATGTAAACTCTTTTATTTTTTAATCTTTTTAAAGATTTATTTACTTTATTTGAAAGACATTATTACAGAGAGAGAGAGAGAAAGAGAGAGAGTCTTCCATCTGCTGATTCACTCCGCAAATGGCTGCAGTGGCGGGACTTGGGTTGACCCAAAGCCAGGAGCCAGGAGCTTCTTCCAGGTTTCCCATGTGGATGCAGAGACCCAAGCACTTGGACCATCTTCTGCTGCTTTCCCAGATGTATTAACAGGGAGCTGGATCAGAAGTGGGGCAGCTGGGACTCAAACTGGTGTCCATATGGGATGCCAGAACTGCAGGCAGCAGTTTTGTATGCTATGCCACAGCACCGGGCCCCATGTATCTTTGAAATCTCATCTAACTGGGGTTTCTGGCTCATCCTTCTTGCCCTCAGTGCCTCCTCATCACATCAGCTCTTGGTTTCGTGTTTTCCCACCCCCACCAGGCCACTGAGGCTCACCCTAAACCACTGCTGCTTCTTTTTGGATGCTGACTTCCTGTCATCAGAGCTCACAGCCCTTGTGAGGAGCTGTGCTTTCCCAACTCCCAATCCCTTCCAATGCACAAAAAACACTCTTTACAGAAAGAAAATAACCTGGGGGTGAGTATCTGACTTATTGGTTAAGATTCCTGCACATCACATTGGAATACCTGGGTTCAATGTCCTGGCCCTGGCTCCTGACTCCAGCTTCCTGCTAACACAGACCCTGGGAAGCTGCAGTATTGACTCAAGTAGTTGGGTTCCTGCCACCCACATGGAAGAACTGGGTTATATTCCTAGTTCCAGACTTTGGCCCAGATTTGGCCATTGTCAGCATTTGTCAGGGTCTCTTTCTGTCTCTGTCTTTATCTCTGTCGGTCTGACTTTCAAATAAATAAAAAAAAATTTAAAAGATGATATTTTAAAAAAATACCTAGTCTCAAACAGAATTCTGGAGTAAAAAACACTGTGAGAAAATATTGTACTGTTTATTCCCTCATATCTCATTGCTTTGTATCTCCTATCTTCATTTATTTATGCAAATAAGAAAAATGTTTGCATGAATTATCCTTGGTAATAGTTGGTTTCCAGTTTATAAAGTACAAAAGCATTTGAGATTGCAAATAAGTAAAACATGTGCAGAAAGCTAGCAGCTGGAAGGATGGGAATCTTTTAAAATAAAAAACAGATATGGAGTAATTGAGAATAAGTTTTTACTGTTTTGAAAATTTTGCTCTAGTGTTCTTAGTTTGCAAATAAGTAATAATTTTTTAAAAAGCAATTTGAGTTTAGAGTAAAAATTTAGATTCCTTTTTCACTCACAGTAGGGCAGGATTTTCTCCAGTGAGTTCTTAATCCACCTGGTAGGGGATGAATGCTTTAATAACAGTTGGCCTCATTTTTCTCCTCTATGAAGATTTGTCTAGGTTTTAGCCCTGAACTTATTCCAAACATTGCATCTTGAACATAGTTATGTTGTTTAGGAAATTTAAAATAAGTTTAGGTCATTTTTAATAATCTTTTATTTGAAGGTATATAGCATTGCAAATATTTATACTAGTGATGGTTCCACAAATTTAGATTTTTAAATCATTCACGTTGTTTCCTCTACATGGAAAGCGCTCATTTTATCCATGGTATGCAAAATTTCTTTCTAAAGTTAGAAAAGGTACAGTGTACTTCAAAAAGCTCATGACAAATGTGTATTAAGAAAAAAACTATACATGTGCCTCAAAATGTTTTTCACTACAATAAACTTAGCTTTTAATGTCACTTATCTACAAACTTTTTAGAGTGCCTGCATCCACACACACACATTCTACACAAATAGTCATTCATTATATTATAAAAATAGACACAATACAGAGGTATATGTAGAACATGCTGATTATGATTGACACATCCATGTACTAGCTGAAAATCTGCATTCCACAGGCTTCCTTGTAGCCCTGTGCAGCCACATAACTAGTTCTGGCCAATGTGACATGAATGTAAGTCTATTCAGAGGGGCTTCTGGCAAGACTACTTTTTTCCCCTAGAGAAAAAGGGACAAATTCATCTGGCTTACATCTCTTTCTTTTTCTTTCTTCTTCCTGACCAGAATTTGAAAGGTGATGCCTGGAGGTAGGGCAGTAACTTTGTGACGATGAATATGAAAAATGTATCTGAAGAAGGTACAATGAAAGCTGGAAAGAGCCTAGAGTTTTAAGGTGTTTCCATCTGGGCATCCCACTTCCAGACTTGTTATATGAGGAAAGAAAGCTCTTTTAAAAAAATTGTTATTTATATCAGTGTTTTTGTTGTAGGCAGCTATAAATTATGTACATGCTTCCAACCCTCAATTCCAGCCCCACCCCAAAGGCAAACATTCTTAAAATTTAGTGTCAAGATTTTTATACCCATATATATTCATACCGTATTAAATTGATATATTTTTTCAAAGGGGGATAATAATATATATATATTATTCTGAATATCCATTTTTGACTTAACAATATGGCCTAGACATTTCTCCATATTAGTATTTTAAAATACTCTTTTAAAAAATAGCATTTCAGGGAAAAATTTTTTCTAATAAAAGTAATATTTGCTTATTCAAGCAATAGTGAAAATATGAAAGTAAACAGCAGCAAACATCCCTAAATCTTACTATTTTGAAATAACTACTGGCAGAATAGGGAGGAAGCTTACTGCTCTAGTTTAGAGGAAGATAGTTAACAAAAAATGTGGAGAGAACAATCAAAGGGAAGGGTAAGGGAGAAAATGGCAGAGGAAACTCCATGCAAATTGGGGGATGCTGTGGACCTATGTGGAGGGTGTGGAAGTGCATAGCTCAGGAACTCAGCAACCTAAATAGCCTCAGCACTAGCTTTGGAATGATGTGAGACCAGACTGCAGCAGTCCAAGCCACTGGTGATAAAGCTGAGTGAAGAGCCTGGGGTTGGCCCGTCTTGGAGACTGGTGGGGGACAGTGAAAAAAAAAGGCACATTTTTATCTCCCTGACCACCCAGCACTGGCATCCTGTATCTAACTCAGAGAGGGTGAGTACCATTTTGGACATATGTAATAGCTGTGTCAATTTGTGTCCATGTGCCCAGCAAGCACCAAAGGGGAGACTTCTGAGCCTGGCTAGGAGAAGTGACAGAGGGATGGAAGCTCATGACTGTGGAAGCTTTTGTGCTGGGACTTTGAAAACACTGTGGCTGCATGGGAGGATGCAGGGTATGACTGGGACTTTGGGCAGTCACTATGGGTGGCTCCACATGCATGGGGCTTCCTGATTCCCTGGTGAGGGTCATTGCTGCAGGATCTGTGTTCAACCATGCATCCTTTGTGTGGTTCTTGTGGCAGCATGAATGAAAACTGTACCCATTGGGGCTAGTGACCAGGCATTGGTCTCCTTTGAGGAGAGGAGGTGAATGTGAGAATACACCTCCTCTCTGATTTAAAAAGAGAGAGAGAGAGATTTACCATGCCTAACTTGAGTGTCACCTTGGACACTTCCCTCACCCTGGAGTACTGAACAGAGCTCTCTGAGCATACCCAGCACATGCCTCTGGGTAGTCACTGAAACAGGAGACACTCCACTAAGCCACAGAGGAATAGACCAAAGATAAAAGCCATCATAGTAGAAAAAAACCAACAAACATCACCACAAATGTCTAAAAATAAAAACAGCAATTCAAGAAACAAGAATAAGGAAGACAACATGATGCCCCCAAACTAACACAACACTCTAGTACTATTGTATTGAATAGTAATGTAAAAATGAAGAGACTGATAAAATGCAGGAGTGGAATTCAAAAAATTGATTACACGATTACACAGAAGTAATCAGAAGTAAATTGTGAACTAAAAAATCTATACATGACATGAAAGAAAATTTGCCCCATGAAATTGAGATTTTAAAAAGAAATCAGAAAAAAAAATATTGGAAATGAAGAATTCTATAGAACAAATAAAAAATATGATGGGAATCCTTAAGAATAGACTTGAAAAGGAAGAAGAAAAAATATCCAAGTTAGAAGAAAAATCTCTGGAAATTATACAGTCAGACCAAAAAGAAAAAAAAAAAAGAAGAAGAAATTAGAAAACTACAATACAGTGTCACAGTGACCAAAAAAAAAAAAAAAAGCTAAATGAAATATCTCTGTGAGTGAGATCCCAGTGGAAAGAATGGGCCATCAAAGAAGGAATACCTTTCTCTGAAGGGAGGAGAGAACTTCCACTTTGACTATAGCCTTGTCTGAATAAGATCGGAGTTGGTGAACTCAAAAGGCTTCCATAGCCTTGGCAGCTCATGACAAGAGCCTCGGGTGATTATTGACGTCATGAATAAGAGTGTCAATTGTTAAGTCAACAACAGGAGTCACTGTGCATGTAGAATTTCTGTCCTTAATGTGTTGTACTATGTGAATTAATGGCAAAACTACTACTCAAACAGTACTCTATACTTTGTGTGTCTTTGTGGGTGCAGTCTATTGAAATCTTTATGTAGTATATACTAAGTTGATCTTCTGTATATAAAGATAATTGAAAATGAATCTTGATGAAGAATGGAATGGGAGAGGGAGTGGGAGATGGAATGGTTGTGGATGGGAGGGAGGTTATCGGGGGAAAAGCCACTATAATTCAAAAGTTGTACTTTGGAAATTTATATTTATTAAATAAAAGTTGAAAAAAATACATTGTCAGAGAATTGCAGATACTATCAAATGACCCAACACATAGGTTCTAAGAGTTCCTGAAGGTGTGGAATAAGAGAATGGATTAGAAGGCCTTTTTAGTAAAATAATTACAGAAAACTTTCCTAATTTGGAGAAAGAAAGGGAAGTCCAAGTACAGAAAGTGCATACACTCATAATAGACATGACCAGAAAAGATCTTCAACACATTGTAGTCAAACTCTCCACAGTAAAAACATAAATAAAAGACTCTAAAATGTGCAGAAACACCAGGTTACTTCCAGAAGATCAATATATAATCAGAATTACAGCTGAATTCTCATCAGAAACCCTACAGGCTAGGAGAGAATGGCGAGATATATTCCAAGTCTTTTTTTTTTTTTTTTTGACAGGCAGAGTGGACAGTGAGAGAGAGAGACGGAGAGAAAGGTCTTCCTTTTCTGTTGGTTCACCCCACAATGGCCGCTGTGGCCGGTGTGCTGCGGCCAGCACACCATGCTGATCCGGAGCCAGGAGCCAGATGCTTCTCCTGATCTCCCATGCGGGTGCAGGGCCCAAGGACTTGGGCCATCCTCCACTGCACTCCCGGGCCACAGAAGAGAGCTGGACAGGAAGAGGAGCAATGGGGACAGAATCCAGCACCCCGACCGGCACTAGAACCTGGTGTGCTGGTGCCGCAGGTGGAGGATTAGCCTATGAGCCATGGCACCGGCCTATATTCCAAGTCTTAATAGAAAACAACTATCAATCCATAATACTGTACCCTGAAAATCTCTCATGAAGGAAGGTGAAATAAAGACCTTCCATAACAAACAGAAAATGAAATGATTTGTCACTACTCAATCAGCCTTACAAAAGATGCTTAAGGATGTGCCACACACAGAAACATGTTCATCACTATAAAAGAAGGTGAAGGCAGAAAATCTCCTGGTAAAGTACAAAGGAAGTCCAAAGTAAACAAGAGGAATATTTACAGAAAAATGGCAGGGCCAAGTCTTTACTTATCAATAGTCACCTTGAATATAAATGGCCTCAACTAACTAGTTAAAATATACAAGTTGGCTAAGTGGATTAAAAACAAGGCCCATCTCTTTGCTGCCTACAAGAAACACATCTGACCAACAAAGATACCTGCAGACTGATAGTAAAAGGATGGGAAAAGGTATTCCATGCTAACAGAAACCAAAAAAGAGCTGGAGTAGCCATCCTATTATCAGACAAAATAATCATTAACACAAAAACTTCTAAAAGAGATAAAGAAGGGCACTATGTAATAACTAAGTGATCAATTCAACAGGAAGATGTGACTATTATAAATGTATATGCACCTAATTATAGGTCAGCTGGCTATTGAAAAGAAATGTTAATTGATCTAAATGGAGACAGAGACTCAAATACAGTAGTAATGGGATACTTCAATACTCCACTTTCAGCAATGGACAGATCAGTCAGTCAGAAAATAAGCAAGGAAACAACAGAGTTAATCGACACTGTAGAACAAATGGATTTAATGAATATCTACAGAACGTTTCATCCTACAATTGCAGATTACACATTCTTCTCACTCATGGAACTTTCTCTAGGATAGATTACGTGCTAGGCCATAAAGCAAGTCTCACCAAGTTAAAAAAATCAAAATCATTCCATGCATCTTTTCTAATCACAATTGAGTAAAGCTGGAAATCAACAACTCAAGAATCTCTAGAACATATGTAAACACATGAGACTGAACAACATGCTTTTGAATGAACAGTGGATTATAGAAGAAATCAAAAGAGAAATCAAAAAAATCTGGAAATGAATGAAGATGATAACGCAACATATCAAAACTTAGAGAATAAGTTTACAGCAATTGGTGCCTACATCAAGAAATCGGAAAGATACTAAATAAATGAGCTATCATCTCAAGGATCTACAAAAACAACAGCAAACCAAACCCAAAACTAGTAGGGGGAAAGACCACAATGAATTTTTACCTCACCTCCATTAGAATGGCTTTCATACTGATATCAACAAACAACAAATGCTGGCAAGGTTGTCAGGGAAAAGGTACTTCAATTCACTATTAGTGGGAATTTAAACTGGTCCAGCCACTGTGGAAGACAGTATGGGGATACCTCAGAAATCTGAATATAGAACCTACCATATGACCCTGCCATCCCACTCCAGGGATATATATATGGCCGCCTTCTTGCTATGTCCTCATGTGGTCTTTCCTCTATGCCTGTACTGGGAGAATGAGCTCTGGCATCTCTTCCTCCTTTTATATGGACAACAATCTTATTGAATTAACCCTTTCCCTTATAACCTCTTTCACTTTAATTATCTCCTTAAAGGTGCTATCCCCAAATACAGCCACCTTGGAGGTTAGGACTTCAACATACAAATTTTGAGTAGATACAAATCAGTCCATAATAATACCATGTTATCTGAGTTCTATATATATGAAAATGTCTGTTTCTTGACTTTATGACTGAGTGATATAATAGCTGGATATAATATTCTTGGCTTGTTATTTCTTTCAGTACTTGATACACAGTGCTCCATTCCATTCTTTGATTGAATGTTGCCATGAGACCAGCTTGACTTTATTTTTCTAATAAATGACTTATTTTATTGCACTCTTATGTATGACCTAAGTAATTACCTGGGGCTCTTGACATGAGCTTCCTAGACTATGGAAGCCTTTTGAATCCACAAACTCCATCAGTACTTAGATAAAGCCATCAGCAAATTGGAAGCTCTCCTTTCCCTTCAGAGAAAAACACATCCTTCTTTGATGACCACTTCTTCCCACTAGGGTCTCATCCATAGAGGTCCTTCATGTAGGATAGTTTTTGCAACAATGTCTTGGCTTTCCATGCCAAAAATGCTCTTATATTCTTTTCAGACAAACCCAAATGCCTTAAGGTCTGATTCTGAGATCAGAGTGCTGCTTAAAGCAATTATCATTCTATGAGTCTGCTGTATGACTGGAGAAGCAGCTATCTTGATATTCTGAGGCGATATGATGAAAACTACACTGAGCAGTGTTAGCCTAGAAAGCTAAGTGGACCTTTCATAGTTCTTTTGAAGAACTGAGAAAAATAACTTCTCTTTTTGTTTAAACAATTGTTTAGTTAGGTTTTCCAGTGCATAAAACAAAAAGCTACTGATACAGATCATTCATTTTTTAGCATTGTAAATTTAATTTTTAATTTTAATGCTGCTTTTGGGTTAGCATTATGAAAACTCAACTGTTGAGACTTACTCCAATTTTAATAATGTGCAACTAAAGAGAGCAGGATATTGTTTTTCTTTAATGGCAAAAAAAAAAAAATCTGAAAGGAAAGATGTCAGACAACCAAGAACAAGCAAATTGTCATCCCTAGTGATAATTAAGTGAGTTCATGATGAAGGAGGGATAGGATACTAGCAGGATATATTTCTTAGAAAACACAAGAAATGGGCATTGTGTTTTTAATCTTTCTGCACCCTTTCAAATTGTTGACAATGAGATGACTTTAAAAATTGTTTTATATTTTCTACTGCTTTTTTTGGGGGGGAGGGTAGATAATCCAAAGTGTAGGCTTCAGAACTTAAAAATGAATTTGAAGTTATTTTAATATTGTATATATTAAAATAATACATTTGATAACAAGGTAATTAAAACAAGAAAGCATGAAATGATTCAACTCAAGAAGAACTGTGGCCAATACTGGCTTGGGATTTAGAACAAATCTGTACCTTTTGTTGTTATTACTGAGTTAGAATTGCATGTGGCTCTACCCAGCTGTTAATTAAGCAGAGAAAAACATGTTCATTAACTCCTTCAGTCCCCAGGATATTATTTAGTTATTGCTTCAATTTATTGTACTAAGCTCACTAATAGACAATGCCTTAAAAACACTGTGAATATCTGGCTCATTATATGTTTAGTCTTCTATATGATTAGATGGAAAAAGCAATTCTAATTTAGTTACTCGTTCATTTTAATTTGGGTTAACAGATGTTCTGTGTATAGCACAGTCAACTATTTAGTTTGCATTATGGAAGAGCCTATAATAGCAATTTATCATTTTTTGTTATATTGTGGCTTTAATTTCCTTCAAAATGTTACAATAAAAATAGGATACATTTTACTTTTCTAACTGGTGTAGAATATCCCCAGAGCAAAATTGAGCCCATAAAATTCAAGAAATATTTTGAAATTAGTTCAGTTTGAGGGGGAAATGAGGGAAACAGGAAAAGTAAAGCAAAACAAGCAAACTGAATAATGAAGCTCCCAGTTTACCAAAGATCCATATCCAATGTGAGAACAGGTGGTGGTGGATGTGGGAAATAGTTCACATGGAAAATATTCTTATTTCTAGTATGATGTTGTTATTCAAAAACTTACATAAATACATTTTTTTCATGGACATGTATACATTGAATAGGATTTTTGCACAAAACACCTTTTGGATAACTGAAATGGAATGTCATAGCAGCATTGAAATTTTGTAACCATGTAGGTTCTCAACTATTATTTCCAATTAATTAGAAAATAAATGTTCATTATTTTAAGCTACTGAATCTGGGGATAATTTTATAATAGATAACTAGAATGCAATGTACAACACAAAATTGTTTTGATGATTAATAACATCAAGTAATAAGTAAATATTATCATTAGTTTGATCTACCAGAACTTTAGTCAGAAATTTACCAATTTTATATAGATTATACCTATTCTGTTGAGTTCAATTTTTGATGTTTTTACAATCTTTAGTTCTTGTATTTAGCTTCTCCAAATTCCCTCATCACTCTTAAATTAAATGTTATAGATATTTCCATATTTACTTCATGAAAATATACAGTTGGCAAAAAAACAACTCCTACATTTTATAATAAAACTAAATAAATACATTATGTTGAAAAATGATGTAACTCTAAATATACCTACAATATAGTTTATATAAATATAAATACTCTAAATATATGTGTATATTGATGAGTACAGAAAAAATAGTTTAAACTGTGCTGTAGGTTGGATATAAAGTTTGGGTGTCCTGTAAAGCCCCATGTGTTTATCAATTGCCCTTAAAGTCATATTTTAATGTTTACTAGATTAATATTAATGGTAAGTTGGTTATGGGTGGAGACTTAATCCAATTGTGGTATCTGAAGATGGGGTCTTGGGAAGTGATTAGATGGCACTAAGTTACTGGGCTAGAGTCCCTGTGATAGAATCATGGTGGCTTTACACAAAGACACATAGAGAATGATTGTTGTCCCTGTCTCTCTGCTTCCTGAGTCACCATCTGATCCTCCCTCTGCAAACATTCCACCATTCTATGTCTGCATCTGATGCCAGACTGATAAGGCTGCCTGATCTTGATCTGTGAACCTCATAAATGGGGAACCAAAGCCAATCTTCCTTCATAAGTAGCTTCTTCCAGGAATTTTTATTGCAGTAACAAGAAGCCAACTAAGACAAGCTGGTATGCTGAAAAGTTACATTAGTAGAGCAGGCATATTCTAAGAGTTTGATTGAGAAGTGGTTACTCCTATAAACTCCCCTATTTGAGTCTGATTCTCAGGCCATCCAGCTATATAAATAACATTTCCACCTTCACATATGTTGGAGAATATAGCTTACAAGAGAGTGTTTCAATGATATTCAATAATGTAAGACCTAGATCTCAAACTCAGTGTCCTTAAGCCTGGGCATGTTGGGAAAAAGGACAAAGTGAGCTAGGTAGGAAGAACAGGTCCTTTGGGAGCTACAGATGCTCAGCTCAGCAGATGGTTCTCATGCAGGGATTTGAGTACTGGGTTGGCAGAGTGTGCAAATTTTCAAGAGAACATGAACATCTGGGTTTTTGTTTATGCTATACTATACTAGTATAGTTTTAATGATCTGTGATTACTTTAAAATTTACTGTATACGGGTGAAATGGAAATCTTCCATTCAGTTATTATTTATAGCCTTTGTCTATATTCCCACTAAACTAGGATCTTTTTGTTTTTCATTTATTAAACTGTTTAAATTTTGATAAATAATCCTCTGTATTTTGTTTTTTTGCCAGAGTGTCTTGGCTTTCCATGCCTGAAATACTCTCATGGGCTCTTCAGCCAGATCTGAATGCCTTCAGCGCTGATTCTGAGGCCAGAGTGCTGTTTAGGACTTCTGCCATTCTATCGGTCTGCTGTGTATCCCACTTCCCATGTTGGATTGTTCTCTCCTTTTTAATTCTATCAGTTAGTATTAGCAGACACTAGTCTTCTTTATGTGATCCCTTTGACTCTTAATCCTATTATTATGATCAATTATGAACTGAAACTGATCACTTTTGACTAATGAGATGGCATTGGTACATGCCACCTTGATGGGATTGAATTGGAGTCCCCAGGTACATATCTAACTCTACTGTTTGGGGCAATTCCGATTGAACATGTGCCGAACTGTACATGTAGATACAATTCTAACAACATAATGACTGTCCCTCCCTGCCCCCTCCCTTCTTCTCCCTTTGTTTTTTTACTTTTTGAAACACTTAAATTTATATTATAGTAAAAAGGCTTAATACTTCACTGTATAAGAAGTTTAATAAATGAAAAGCAAAAAGATCCTAGTTTAGTGGGAATATAGACAAAGGCTATAAATAATAACTGAATGGAAGATTTCCATTTCACCCGTATACAGTAAATTTTAAGGTAATCACAGATCATTAAAACTATACTAGTATAGTATAACTAGTATAACTAGTATAGTATAACATAGTATACTATAACATATAGTATAACCTATAGTTATGTGTTATATAGTATAGTATAACATAGCATAACTAGTATAGTATAATAGATCATTAAAACTATACTAGTATAGTATAACACTCAACCATTCATTTGATAAAGGTATAAAGCAAAGTTTCACAACACTGTATTTGCAGAAATACTAATACACACAGACTTTTTTTTAAATTTTAGCTCCCACATATAAGAGAGGACATGTGATATTTGTCTTTTTGTGTCCAGCTTATTTCACTCAACATGATGTCCTCAGTTGCATCCATTTTGTTGCAAATGGTAGAATTTCATTCTTTTTTCTCAGTAATATTCCATTGTGCATATATACCACATTTTCTTTATCCATTCGTTTGATAATAGACATACTGGTTGATTCCAAATTTTGGCTATTGGAATCTCTTTGATACAATGTGTTCATTTCTGCTGGGTATATACCCAGTAGTGGGATTGCTGGTTCATAGGAAAAGTCAATTTCTAGTTTTTAAAGAAATTTCCATATTGTTTTCTACAGTGGCTGCACTGATTTACATTCCCACCAATAGTATATAAGTGTTCCCCTTTCTCCACATCCTTGTCAGCATTTGTTACTCTGAGTTTTGGGTCTTAACCATTCTGACAGGGGTGAGGTAATATCTCATCGTGGTTTTGATTTGCCTTTCCCAGAAGGCTAGTGTTGTTGAGCATTTTTCCATATATTTGTTGGCCATTTGCATTCTTTTGATAACTCTCTATTGAAGTCCTTTGCCAATTTCTTAAGTGGATTGATTTGTTGTTGTTGTTGTAGAGTTTTTAAATTGCTGATATATTCAGGAAACTAATCATTTGTCAGACGGGTAGCTTGCAAATATTTTTTCCCATCCTGTTGAATGTCTCTTCACTCCACTGATCATTTCTTTTGCTATGCAAAATCTTCTGAGTTGCAGGGCTGGTGCTGTGGTGTAGTGAGTAAAGCCGCCACCTGCAGTGCCGGCATCCTTTATGGGCACCGGTTCAAGTCCCAGCTGCTCATTTCTGATCCAGCTCTCTGCTAATGTACCTGGGAAAGCAGCAGAAGATGACTCTAGTGCTTGCCCCCTGCACCTATGTGGGAGACGCAGAAGAAGCTCTTGGCTCTTGCTTCAGATGGGCCAGCTCCTGCTATTATGCCCATTTGAGGAGTGGACCAGTTTATGGAAGATCTCTCTGTCTGTCTCTCTGTCTGTTTATCCATTTCTAAGAAATAGAGAATAAAATAAAAATAAAAGTTTCTGAGTTGAATATAGTCCCATTTGTTCAGTTTTGCTTTTGTTGTCTGTTCTTTGGAGGTCTTGTTCAAAAAGTCATCCTCTACATTAATGTCCTGGCGTGTTTCCCCTATGCTTTCTTCCAGCAACTTCATAGTCTCAGGTTTTAAATTTAGGTCTTTGATCCATCTTGAGTTGATTTTTGTATTTGGTGAGAGGTATGGATCAAATTTCATTCTTCTGGGCGGAGCCAAGATGGCGGAATAGTGAGGACGCGCACTAGCAGTCCGCAAAAAGATAGTTTAATAAAAACAGAGTTACTGTAGCCTCAGGAAAAATCTCACGGAAAAAAATGCAGTGGAAATTCTTCCGGACCCAGTGAATGAGACGCAGAGGACCTATGGGAAAGTAAGTTTGCGAACGGCAAATCGTGCCTTAGTGGCACGGGAGCTGCCAGGAGGGACGGGAACCGCACGGAACACAGTCGCCATTAGAATCGAGCGCTTAAACGGGAGCCGATACAGGGATCCCGAGACACTGGCGGGGGGAAGCAGACGCCACGGGGGAAACAGCACAGTTGAGGCGAGCCCACACGGACACTAGCCTCTTTCGTTGCCCACCCTGCTCACTCGAGCTAGACTGAGCACAGTGGGACGGCGAGCGCCCGCCGGCTGAACCGGAACCCGGGCGGAACACAGTCGCCATTGGAACTGAGCGCTTGAACGGGGGCCGATACAGGGATCCCGAGACACTGGCGGGGGGAAGCAGACGCCACGGGGGAAGCAGCATAATTGAGGCGAGCCTGCACGGACACTAGCCTCTCTCGTCACCCACCCTGCTAATTCGAGCTAGATTAAACGCAGTGGGACAAGGCGCGCCTGCCCGCCCGCCCGCCCGCCAATCACTGAGGCAGACGGAACCAAAAACCCGAGGCTGTAGAAACCTGAAGGGGATCCAAAAACTGGGAACACACCGCGCACACAAACTCCGTTACCTTGACAACCCAGAGAAAGAGTGAGGGGAAAAAAAAATGCCAAATAAAAACAGATTCCGAGGGAGCAAGATCAAGGAAGACGCTATGATGACCCCAAACGGAAAAGACACCCCAAGTCAGGATTATGAAGATAAGGAGATAGAAGAAATGCAAGAAGCAGATCTCAAAGAATTGATAAGAACATTAAGAAGTTCTCAAAAACAAATTCTTGAACTACAGAAATCCTTAATGGATAAGATAGAAAATCTCTCTCGCGAGAATGAAGCACTACGCAGAAATCAAAATGAAATGAAACAACTAGTAGAACAAGAAGCTACGAGAGTGACAAAAAATCTTAATGAATTGAAGAATTCAATAGATCAAGTGACAAGCAATCTGGAGGGCCTTAAAACCAGAATGGGTGAAGCAGAAGAGAGAATATCGGACCTAGAAGACAGAGAACAGGAGAGGAAACAGTCAAACCAAAGACAAGAAGAGGAAATTAGAAAACTAAAAGATATCGTCGGGAATTTACAGGATACTATTAAAAAACCCAACATTCGGGTTCTAGGTGTTCCTGAAGGTATGGAGAGGGAGAAAGGATTAGAAGGCCTTTTTAGGGAGATACTAGCAGAAAACTTTCCAGGCTTGGAGAAAGACAGAGAAATCCTAATCCAGGAAGCTCATAGAACCCCTAATAAACATGACCAAAAGAGATCCTCTGCACGACATATTGTAATTAAACTCACCACAGTGAAGCAAAAAGAAAAGATCCTAAAATGTGCAAGAGAGAAACGGCAGATTACTCTCAGAGGATCTCCAATTAGACTTACAGCTGACTTCTCAACTGAAACCCTACAAGCTAGAAGGGAATGGCGAGACATAGCCCAGGTGCTTAGAGAGAAAAACTGCCAGCCCAGAATATTATACCCTGCAAAGCTCTCATTTGTTAATGAAGGTGAAATAAAGACCTTTCATAACAAACAAAAATTGAAAGAATTTGTTGCCACTCGTCCAGCCCTGCAAAAGATACTTAAAGACGTGTTACACACAGAAACACAGAAACACGACCATCAACATGAAAGAAGGTAAACGAAGGGAACCTCACGGCAAAAGATCACAGGGAATTCAAAGCATACAGTAGAAAATATCTGGCAAATGGCAGGGCAAACTTACCACTTATCAATAGTCACATTGAACGTTAAAGGTCTAAACTGTCCTGTTAAAAGACAGAGATTGGCTGATTGGGTTAAGGAACAAAAACCATCTATTTGCTGCCTACAAGAAACACATCTTTCCAACGAAGATCCATACAGACTGAAAATAAAAGGATGGAACAAGATATACCACGCCAACAGAAATGAAAAAAGAGCGGGTGTAACCATCTTAATATCGGACTACATAAACTTTAACACAAAAACTGTTAAGAGAGACAAAGAGGGGCACTATATAATGATTAAGGGATCAATACTACAGGAAGATATAACAATTCTCAATGTATATGCACCTAATTACAGGCCACAGGTTTATTTACAAAATTTGTTAAGAAACTTAAAGGGAGACTTAGACCCCAACACAATAGTACTGGGGGACTTCAATACTTCACTCACAGATATTGACAGATCGACAGGACAGAAGATCAACAAGGAGACAGTAGATTTAAACAACACTATAGCCCAAATGGATCTAACAGATATCTACAGAACTTTTCATCCTACACAGAAAGCATTCACATTCTTCTCAGCAGCACATGGAACCTACTCTAGGATTGATCACATATTAGGCCATAAAGCAAGTCTCAGCAAATTCAAAAGAATTAGAATCATACCATGCAACTTCTCAGACCATGAGGGAGTGAAGTTGGAAATTAGCAACTCAGGAATCTCTAGAGCATATGCAAACACATGGAGATTGAACAACATGCTCCTGAATGAACAATGGGTCACTGAAGAAATCAAAAGAGAAATCAAAAATTTTCTGGAAGTAAATGAGGATAACAGCACAACATACCAAAACTTATGGGATACAGCAAAAGCAGTGTTAAGAGGAAAGTTTATATCAATAGGTGCCTACATCAAGAAACTGGAAAGGCACCAAATAGATGAGCTTTCAATGCATCTCAAGGATCTAGAAAATTTGCAGCAAACTAGACCCAAATCTAGTAGAAAAAGAGAAATAATCAAAATCAGAGAAGAAATCAACAGGATTGAATCCAAAAAAACATTACAAAAAATCAGCCAAACGAGGAGCTGGTTTTTTGAAAAAATAAACAAGATTGACACCCCATTGGCCCAACTAACTAAAAAAAGAAGAGAAAAGACCCAAATCAGTAAAATCAGAGATGAAAAAGGAAATATAACAACAGACACCACAGAAATCAAAAGAATCATCAGAAATTACTACAAGGACTTGTATGCCAGCAAACAGGGAAACCTATCAGAAATGGATAGATTCCTGGACACATGCAACCTACCTAAATTGAACCAGGAAGACATAGAAAACCTAAACAGACCCATAAGTGAGTCAGAAATTGAATCAGTAATAAAGGCCCTCCCAACAAAGAAAAGCCCAGGACCAGATGGATTCACTGCTGAATTCTACCAGACATTTAAAGAAGAACTAACCCCAATTCTTCTCAAACTATTCAGAACAATCGAAAAAGAGGGAATTCTCCCAAATTCCTTCTATGAAGCCAGCATCACCTTAATTCCTAAGCCAGAAAAAGATGCAGCATTGAAAGAGAATTACAGACCAATATCCCTCATGAACATAGATGCAAAAATCCTCAACAAAATTCTGGCCAATAGACTGCAACAACACATCAGAAAGATCATCCACCCAGACCAAGTGGGATTCATCCCTGGTATGCAGGGATGGTTCAATATTCGCAAAACAATCAACGTGATACACCACATTAACAGACTACAGAAGAAAAACCATATGATTATCTCACTAGACGCAGAGAAAGCATTCGATAAAATTCAACACCCTTTCATGATGAAAACCCTAAGCAAACTGGGAATAGAAGGCACATTCCTCAATACAATCAAAGCAATTTATGAAAAACCCACGGCCAATATCCTATTGAATGGGGAAAAGTTGGAAGCATTTCCACTGAGATCTGGTACCAGACAGGGATGCCCACTCTCACCACTGCTATTCAATATAGTGCTGGAAGTCTTAGCCAGAGCTATTAGGCAAGAAAAAGAAATTAAAGGGATACAAGTTGGGAAGGAAGAACTCAAACTATCCCTCTTTGCAGACGACATGATTCTTTATTTAGGGGACCCAAAGAACTCTACTAAGAGATTATTGGAACTCATAGAAGAGTTTGGCAAAGTAGCAGGATATAAAATCAATGCACAAAAATCAACAGCCTTTGTATACACAGACAATGCCACGGCTGAGGAAGAACTGCTAAGATCAATCCCATTCACAATAGCTACAAAAACAATCAAATACCTTGGAATAAATTTAACTAAGGACATTAAAGATCTCTACAATGAAAATTACAAAACCTTAAAGAAAGAAATAGAAGAGGATACCAAAAAATGGAGAAATCTCCCATGCTCATGGATTGGAAGAATCAATATCATCAAAATGTCCATTCTCCCAAAAGCAATTTACAGATTCAACGCAATACCAATCAAGATACCGAGGACATTCTTCTCAGATCTGGAAAAAATGATGCTGAAATTCATATGGAGACACAGGAGACCTCGAATAGCTAAAGCAATCTTGTACAACAAAAACAAAGCCGGAGGCATCACAATACCAGATTTCAGGACATACTACAGGGCAGTTGTTATTAAAACAGCATGGTACTGGTACAGAAACAGATGGATAGACCAATGGAACAGAATAGAAACTCCAGAAATCAATCCAAACACCTACAGCCAACTTATATTTGATCAACGATCCAAAACCAGTCCCTGGAGTAAGGTCAGTCTGTTTAATAAATGGTGCTGGGAAAACTGGATTTCCATGTGCAGAACCATGAAGCAAGACCCCTACCTTTCACCTTACACAAAAATCCATTCAACATGGATTAAAAATTTAAACCTACGACCCGACACCATCAAATTACTAGAGAGCATAGGAGAAACCCTGCAAGACATAGGCACTGGCAAAGACTTCTTGGAAAAGACCCCAGAAGCACAGGCACTGAAAACCAAAATTAACTACTGGGATTGCATCAAATTGAAAAGTTTCTGTACTGCAAAAGAAACAGTCAGGAAAGTGAATAGGAAACCGACAGAATGGGAAAATATATTTGCAAACTATGCAACAGATAAAGGGTTGATAACCAGAATCTACACAGAAATTAAGAAACTCCACAACATCAAAACAAACAACCCACTTAAGAGATGGGCCAAGGACCTCAATAGACATTTTTCAAAAGAGGAAATCCAAATGGCCAACAGACACATGAAAAAATGTTCAAGATCCCTAGCAATCAGGGAAATGCAAATCAAAACCACAATGAGGTTTCACCTCACCCCGGTGAGAATGGCTCACATTCAGAAATCCACCAACAATAGATGCTGGAGAGGATGTGGGGAAAAAGGGACACTAATCCACTGTTGGTGGGAATGCAAACTGGTGAAGCCACTATGGAAGTCAGTCTGGAGATTCCTCAGAAACATGAATATAACCCTACCATTCAACCCAGCCATCCCACTCCTTGGAATTTACCCAAAGGAAATTAAATTGGCAAACAAAAAAGCCGTCTGCACAGCAATGTTTATTGCGGCTCAATTCACAATAGCTAAGACTTGGAACCAACCCAAATGCCCATCAACAGTAGACTGGATTAGGAAATTATGGGACATGTACTCTACAGAATACTATACAGCAGTCAAAAACAATGAAATCCGGTCACTTGCAACAAAATGGAGGAATCTGGAAAACATCATGCTGAGTGAATTAAGTCAGTCCCAAAGAGACAAATATCATTTGTTTCCCTTGATTGGCGATGACTAACTGAGCACCAAAGGGGAAACCTGTTGAAGTGAAATGGACACTATGAGAAACAGTGACTCGATCAGATCTTGTGCTGACTGTTGTTGTACAATGTAATACTTTATCCATGGTAGTATTTTTTTTTTTCTTTATCCTAGTACTAGAGGTTGAACTCTGTAATTAACACAGAATTTTTCTTAGGTGTTTAAATTTTAACTGAAAAGTGATCTCTGTGAAATATAAGAGTGGGAATAAGAGAGGGAGGAGATGTAAAACTTGGGACAGGCTCAATCGGAACGGCCCCAAATGATGGAGTTAGAATTGTGCCAGGGGTTTCCAATACAACCCCATCAAGGTGGCATGTACCAAGGCCATCTCATTAGTCCAAGTGATCAATTTCAGCTCACAATTGATCACACTGATAGGTCTAAGAGCCAAAGGGATCATACAAACAAGACTAGTGTCTGCTAATACTAACTGATAGAATGAAAAAGGGAGAGAATGATCCAACATGGGAAGCAGGATACACAGCAGACTCATAGAATGGCAGATGTCCTAAATAGCACTCTGGCCTCAGAATCAGCCCTTAAGGCATTCGGATCTGGCTCAAGAGCCCATGAGAATATTTTAGGCATGGAAAGCTAAGACACTCTGGAAAAAACAGAAGACCTAAATGAAAGATCTCTGCGAGTGAGATCCCAGTGGAAAGAACGGGGCCATCAAAGAAGGAGGTACCTTTCTCTGAAGGGAGGAGAGAACTTCCACTTTGACTATGGCCCTGTGGGAATAAGATCGAAGTCGGCTAACCCTAAAGGCTTCCATAGCCTCGGCAACTCATGACCAGAGCCTAGGGAGATTACTGACGCCATAAACAAGAGTGTCAAATTGTTAAATCAACATCAGGAGTCACTGTGTACTTGCGTCTCATGGGGGATCTGTCCTTAGTGTGTTATCCAATGTGAAGTGATGCTATTACTAGTACTGAAACAGTATTTTTACACTTTGTGTTTCTGTGTGGGTGCAAACTGATGAAATCCTTACATAGTATATATTGAATCGATCTTCTTTATATAAAGATAATTGCAAATGAAAAAAAAAATCTTGGTGTTAAACTGGAAATTGCATAGACAATTAATCAATTTTTTAAAAAAAAAAAATCATGTAGGATCTCTGTCCTTAATGTGCTGTACATTGTGAATTAATATTATAACTAGTACTCCAACAGTATTATCATTTTGTGTCTCTATGCGAGGGCAAACCGTTGAAATCTTTACGTAATACGTACTAAATTGATCTCCTGTGTATAAAAAGAATTGAAAATGAATCTTGATGTGAATGGAAGGGGAGAGGGAGCGGGAAAAGGGGAGGGTGGGGGGAGGGAGGGAAGTTGTGTGTGGGGGGAGCCATTGTGGTCCATGAGCTGTTCTTTGGAAATTTATATTCTTTAAATAAAAGCTTTATAAAAAAAAAAAAAAAAAAAAAATTTCATTCTTCTATGTACATATATCTAGTTTTGCCAGCACCATTTGTTGAAGAGATTATCATTACGCCACTGTATGGTCTGAGCATTTTTGTCCAAAATCAGTTGGCTGTATGTAAGTGGATTAATTTCTGAACTCTATTCGGTTCCTTTGATCGCTGTGTTGGTTTTTATGCCAGTATCAAACTGCTTTAATTACTACAACTTTATAGTGTGCTTTGAAATCAGGAACTGTGATGCCTCCAGTTTGATTTATCTTGCTCAGGTGGCTTTGGGGTCTTATTCAAGGTCTGTCGTGATTCCATATGAATTTTAGGGTTGGTTTTCTAATTCTGTAAGAAATGTCATTGGTATTTTGAAAGTGATTGCATTAAATCTGTATATTTCTTTAGTTAGTAGACACATTTTGATGATATTAATTCTTTTAGTCCATGAGCAAAAAATATCTTCCCATTTTTTTTCTCCTTAATGATTTCTTATATCAATGTTTGATCATTTTCATTGTAATGTTCTTTCACTTATTTGGTTAAATTTATTTCCAAATATTTGGTGTTTTTTGTGGCTACTGTGAATGGGATTTCTTTCTTCATTTCTCTTTCAGTGAGCTCATCATTAGCACATAAAAAAGCTACTTTTTATGTTTATTTTGTACCTTTCAACTTTGCTGAGTTGGTTTATCAATTCTAACAAATTTTTGGTGCAGCGTTTAGGTTTTTCCATGTACATCATGTCATCTGCAAACAAGGATAATTTTACTTCCTTTTCTAATATTGATGCCCTTTATTTATTTCTCCTCCCTAATCGCACTTGCTAAAACTTCCAGTACAGTATTGAAAAAGAGTGGCAGAAATGAACTTCCTTGTCTTGTTCCAGATCTGGGGGGAAATTCTTTCAGCTCTTCCCTATTCAGTATGATATTGGCTGTTAGTCTGTCTTCTATAGCCTTTATAATTTTGAATAATGTTCCTTCTATACCTAATTTGTGGAGAGTTTTCATCATGAAGGGGTGTTGAATCTTATCAAACACTTCCCTTGCATCTATTGAGATGACCATATCATTTTTGTTTTTCATTCTATTGGTGTGATTCATGACATTTATTGATTTGAGAATATTAAACCACCCTTGCATTTTTGGAACAAATCCCACTTGATTTTGAAGTACGATCTCTTTGATGTGGTTTTGGGCTCAATTTGCCAGTAGGTCTTTGAGAATCTTTGCATCTATGTTCATTAAGGATATAGATCTGTAGTTTTCTTTTTAGTTGTATCTTTCTTTGCTTTTGGCCTCATAAGAGTTTGGCAGAATTCCATCCTGTTCAATATTTTGGAATAGTTTGAAAAGTGTTGCACTTAATTCCTCTTTCAATGTTTTGTAAAATTCACTAGTAAAGCCATCAGGTCAGAGACATTTCCTTGATGGAACATTTTGATTACTGCTTCAATGTAATTGGTTGTTATAGATGTTTATTTCTTCTTGATTTAATCTTGGTACATTATATGCATCCAGGAACTTATCTATTTCTTTGAGGCTTTTTTTTTCCAGTTCATTAGTATATAGTTCTTTATAGTAGTTTCTTATGATCCTTTGTATTTAAGTGGTGAATATTAGGATTTCTCCTTTTTCATCTTAGTTTTATGTATTTAAGTTTTTTCTCTTTTTTTCCTTTGTTAGTCTGGCTAGAGCTTTATCTTTTTGTTTATTTTCTCCAAAAAAAATCCACCAACTTTTGTCTTCTGTATATAAAGATAATTAAAAATGAATCTTAATGAAAAATGGGATGGGACTCTCTATTGTTGACAGTAGGGTGTTGAAGTCACCCACTGTTATTGTATTAGATTCTATCTCTCCCTTTAGGCCTAATAATATTTGAGATACACACACACACACACACACACACACACACGGTGGTTTTGTACATATGTATTTTTATTATTACATCTTATTGCTGAATTGAAACTTTTATCAAAATATAATGTCCTTCTTTATCTCTTTTTACAGTTTTTGATTTAAAGTCTGCTTTATCTGATATTAGGACAGCTATGCCTGCTCACTTTTGGTTACCATTTTTCTGGTATATTTTTTCTCAGCTTTTTACTTTCAGTCTGTGTGTATCTTTGTTTGTGAAGTGAATTTCTTGTAAGCAGCATATAATAGAGTCCTGGTTTATTTTATCCATTAAGTTCACTAAAGTCTTTTGGTTGGAGAATTTAACCTATTTACATTAAAGTTTAGTATTGATGAATAAGGACTAACTCATCATTTTATTGATTGGATACTGAATCTACATGCTCTGTTAGTGAATTTGCTGATGTCATGCGTTTTCATGTTGACTTCTACTGCAGGATGCCCTTCAGAATTTCTTGTAAGGCTGGTCTGGTGGTAGTGAATTTGCTTAGCTTTTGCTTATCTGGAAAATACCTAATTTCTCCTTCACTTTTAAAGGATAACCTCACTGAATATAATATTCTTGGTTGGAAGATTTTTTTCTTTTAAGACCTTGAATATATTATCTCATTTCTTCTTGCCTGTAGGATTTCCACTGAGAAGTCTAATGTTAATCTGATTGGTTTTCCTTTATATGTAACTTGATGCTTTTCTCTTACTACCTTTAGGATTCTCTCTCCTTATCTTTAACTGTTGACAATTTGACTACAAAATGCCTTGGAGAAGATCTTTTATGGTTGAGTCTGCTTGGGGTTCTTTGAGCTTCTTGTATCTGGATGTTCACGTCTCTTTCAAGACCTTGCAATTTTCAACTACTATTTCACTTACCAGGTTCTCAACACCTTTTACTTTTTCTTCTCCTTCAGGAATACCTATAATACAAATATTTGGTCATTTAAGGGTATCCCATATTTTGTGTAGACTTTCTTCATTCCTTTTAATTCTTTTCTCCTCATTTTTGGTCTGATTGGGTTATTTCAAAAGTCTTGTCCACTAGGTCTATTCTGCTGTTAAAGCTCTCAATAATATTTTTTATTTCAATGATTGAGGATTTCATCTCCAAAGTTTTTATTTGGTTCTTTTTAATGAGTTCTGTCTCCTTAGTAACATTTTCATTCATGTCACTTACTGATTTTCTCATTTCTTTAATCTTTCTGTATTCTCCTGCACCCAATTTAGTTTCTTTATAATCATTATTTTGAATTCACTGTTGATGGAACAAGGACATAAGCCTCAGCCATTCTCCCTCATTGCCCAAAGGAGATAAACTTTGGAATGTATTCCTTGCCATTGAAGTTCAATTGCATCTCACATCCTATTGCCTTCATAACCTACCCTGCATTATTTTCCAGGTTCCCAACCCCCCCCCCAGTTCCTGGAATTCCCCTCCTTTGCTGCCCCCTACCCCCACCCCCAGCCCTAGCTGTCCTTATAAAGGTCCGGCCCCTGGGGGCCGGGGCCTTCTGCCACATGCTCCATCTAGTACACCCAAGCAGTTGGTCATCCACCTCTGTGGATTTATTTTCTCTGAATAAATTTGGTCTGGCTGTAAATAAGTGCACTGCCTCCTCTCTATTCTGCAATTCTTTTCCTAACATTTTGTGCCCCATGTGAGGAGGCACCAATATGCAACTCTTTCCTAACAACTATCTGTCATTTCATAGATTTCCTTCAGTTCAGGATCTAATTCTGGAGGATTATTTAGTGTTCTTTTGGAGGTGTCATGCTACCTTGCTTCTTCATATCTCCTGTGTCCTTATGCTGACTGACATCTATGTACTTGTCCCTTCTTTTTTTTATGGAGTAGGTTTTATTGGAAAGGAGTTTACGTTTTGGCTGCAGTGTAGGGTATCACTTGTCCTGTTGCTTTGGTTTTTGTTCTATGTGTTCTCAGGAGTGTAGTCTGAATGATTTCTTTTGTCCCAATTAAGGTCAGTTTTGTCTAAAGTGATGCATTAGTCTAATCTGCTACAGTTTTTGGGAATAGAAGTGTGGCTATGAGACGAATATGGGTTTCCTAGAATTTGTATCTTTCATCCGTAAATATTTTGGTGTCAGTCTCCCTGGTGATTGTGGTAGCCTAGGCCTTGTTCTTGGTGCTGAGGGAGACAGGATGGCTGTCCCCCTGTCCTACTGGCAAGCCTGAGTGATGCCAGAGTTTGTGGCACCAATTGCTGTGGCTCTAGAACTGTGTGGTGCAGATGGACCCTTCCTCAGGTCCTGATAGGAGAGTTCAGCTGGTGTTGTGGCTTATAACACCAACAGCCCTAGTCCAAGGACTAGGGTATGTGAACTGAATCCTAATCCAGTCCTACAGGGTGACTACAACATATACAGGAGACTTTGATCTGGAAGGTATGTGTTCCGAGTGGAAGAATGCAGGTAGGTTCCTCCATCAGTCCACTGGCATTCAGAAATTTAGAACTATTACAGTCCTGGCGTTGCCGAGGATAGTGGGGTCAGTACTGAAATCTCCCTGATACTTGTATGGGCTGCTTTTGGTGATAGCCCCAGAAGCTGAGATGAATCCTCCTGGCTCATACTGAATGCATGATCATTACTGGGAATAATGTCCAAAACCTCCCACATTTGCAGAATGCAGGAATCTGTCCTTTGCCCTACATGTTGCCCTGACTCTAATGCTGGAAGGAGTGGAATAGAGGCATATCGTGTGACTTTTCATGCTAAGTATGGCACTCTGTGGGAGTAGGAAAGGAAGCAGTGTGGCTTCCCTGCTCCAACCTGCCAGTTGCTTACTGGGTCAGTGCTCCAGGCTGAAGTAAAATTCAGTGGTGACTGTGGAATTCCCTCTCAGCTAAAACTGTGATGTGATAAGATGGCAGCCTGCAGCTGGCTGCATTGCGTAACTGGCTGGCAGTGGTGTCTGTCTTCTCTCCTCTTGTTCCACAGAGTCTTCATTATTTTATTACATCTTCACTGAACATTCCTGTCACTCAGACAGAAAATTTCTGACACTCAGCCCCCTGGAAATGTGGTCCTTCCTTTGTTCTTTTCATATTCCAGAGAAGCCAAAGTTGGTATGGCTGCAACCTATTCAGCCATCTTGGATCTCCCATCGTGCTGATTTTTTCGGTGTCTCATAACCAATGAGTTGGTTCTCTAAGAAGATCAGCAATGAAACTGCATCAACAGACAAATGCAATGTTTGAAGACTTCTCATTGAGGGTTTGCTTTCACCAACCTACACGCTTAAAATTTCCAGGAAGGATATTCTCCTGTGTCTGTAAGCTCTTTGTTATTGAAATACAATGACTTAAATTATGACTTGCTGTTTAACCAGCTGCAAAAGCAATACATGGAAGTTCATCTAGAAAGAACCATCTATTAGTAGGCTAGCACTCATTAATCAAAATCAAGTCCAGCAAAGTTGGGCCTGGCCCCCATCACCTCAGCTACGTCAGCAATTGGAAAGTCCAAAAATAAATGTGCTGTACTTGAAACCTTTATTCCTTTCTCTTTCACAATGGTTCTAACTTTAGTCAGCATCCCTGCCCACGTGAAATGTGTATCTATTGTCTCTTAACCATAATTTCAGGAATATCACAAATACAGAATTGCATGGCCCAAAACATTTTTTGAATTTTTTGAAAATGAGAGAAGATGACATCCTCAGCTTCTTCCAAGCTTGCTCACCTTCTGCTATTTCTATCATACATATTGTTCTTCTTATAGCTACTATTTTGGGCTCTGTTAATTTCTGGCTATTTTTCAGTAGAGTTAAATGGAATACTTTGTTTTTCTGACAGGTCTAGTGGGTAAGATTTATTGCATTCTAAATTTTGACCTGGAAAATAAACTTTCCCAATTAAAATAGAAAAGAGAAAGTTTTCATTAATTATATGTATTACTCATTGTATGGTTTATTTATTTATTTATTTTTAAACATTGAATTATTTTTTAAGGTTTATTTTGTTTATTTGAAAGACAGAATTACAGAGAGAAGTAGAGACAGAGAGAGAGGTCTTCCATCCGCTGGTTTACTCCCCAGATGGCCGCAATGGCCAGGGCTGCACCAATCCAAAGCTAGGAGCCAGGAGTTTCTTACGGGTCTCCCACATGCGTGCAGGTGTCCGAGAACTTGGGCCATCTTCTACTGCTATCCCAGGCCATAGCAGAGAGCTGGATGGGAAGAAGAGCAGCCAGGACTCGAACTGGCGCCCACATGGGATGCTGGCACTTCAAGCCAGGGCTTTGGCCCGCTGCGCCACAGTGCCGGCCCCATGAGATTTTTTTTTTAAAGATTTTTATTTAGTTAGTTGAAAGGCAGAGTTACAAAGAGGCAGAGAGAGAGAGAGAGAGAGAGAGAGAGAGAGAGGTTTTCCATGGGTTGGTTCACTCTCCAGATGGCCGCAATGGCCAGAGCTATGCTGATCTGAAGCCAGGAGCCTCCTCCAAGTCTCACACACAGGTACAGGGGCACAAGGATTTGGGCCATGTTCTGCTTTCCCAGGCCATAGCAGAGAGCAGGATCAGAAGTGGAGCAAGGACTCGACTGGAACCCATATGGGATGCCACATTGCAGGTGGTAGCTTTACCTGCTACACAACAACAAGCGGCCACAGGATTTATTTTTAAACCTTATTAGGTGGACATATTTTTCCAAGACTACTATTGGTGATAAAATTTTGATCAAGATCTTATATTAGTGAAGTCAATGCAAGTAAAAACAACTGGTTATTAGCAGCAATATTTATTTTTACATAAAAAATTAATAGTTTTATCTATTTTAGGTATATTAAGACAATGGAAATTTTCCATTAGCCTATTCATAAAAATGAATATATCTAATATTAGCAATTAAAGAAAACTGGTATATTTTATCAAAAAGAAAGATTAAGCAATTTCTATACATATTTTGATTCTGCTCATATTATGCATGTTTGTTCAGTAGGGTTGAATACTTGAAAATGGTAAATCTTTTGTCATATTCCTTTTGTCTTCTAAAAAGTAGCTTTATTGGTCCAATTTTCCTGCATATGTAAACTATAAGCTAGGCAACAATGTGCAACTACCCAAGGGCATCAGAGACTAAAGGCAGGCACAAACCAAATCTACACTTGGAAGAAAACAGAAGAAGAAGGAAAAGAAGAAGAAGAAAATTTCACTGGCTGAATTTCCTACCTTTAATGCCTCTTAGCTGTAGGGAAAACTTTATGAAGTGTTACAAAAATCCCTGTGCACAGAGGCCTACAATTGTAGTGGCATGAAGAACCCAAGGACAGAGTACAGAGGAACTAAAACAGGTGGAAAGTAAAGGAGAAAATTCTGGAAAGGAACGAGGTAGAGAAGAGGATGAACCTAAATCATTCATACATGGGGAAGGCACTAGGAAGCCCAGCCAAGTCTAAAAGAGCCAAATAATGGTTTCAGGTGTCAACTCCACTGCAGGGGGCACAATGTTGGGAATTTGGTTCCAAGCAAGCAAATTGCCTGTTGCAATAACACAGCAACAAAAGTCAACACTTTTCAGACAAATGGGATGGGAACTGGTCACATGCTCATGTTCTGAGTAGAAGAGAACTATGGAGATGATTTGCTGCTTTCATTCTTTGCAGTGGGAAACAGGTTCTGTCAAAAGGGAATTAGAGAGTTGGAAAGCAGGTAAAGAGGCTGCATCATTTGGTTATGGTTGGCAGAAATATGTTTGTTGAGTTGGCCTAGGAAACAAAAATTTTAATTTGCAATCTGATAATCATCCCTGCTGTATATTTTAGAAACTTTTACTGTGAAAGTGTCATAGACAATAATTGATATAATAAATTCTCATGTTCCTAATATTTGCCTTCAATTATAGACATTTGCTAATATTGCTTTTTCCATATTTAAAATTAATTAACTAAAAAGATAGACAGATCTCCCATCTATGTCTTCACTCCTCAATACCAGCAAAGGTTGGGGCTGGGCTGCAGTTAGGGCCACAGCCAGGAGTCAGGAACAGGTCTCCCACATTGGTGGCAGGAACCCAATGACTTAAACCATCACTGCTGCCTCACAAGGTCTGTACTAGCAGGAAGTTAGAATAAGAAGCCAGAGCCAGAAACCAAACTCGGCCACTCTGTAGTAGGATCTGGGTATCTTAAACATTTGACTAAATGCTGACTCATCTTTTGTATTTTATTTCCTCCAACTTTCATTTTTAATAATTTAAAATGTAAAGAAAAATGGAAGAAACAGTATGACAAATATCCATATCATTTTTAAGTTTTCTAAATATTAATATTTTGACATATTTGCTTTGCCTTGCTCAAAGGATAAAAAACATGCAAAGATGCGTCTTTTTCCTGAAACGTCTGAAAGTAAATTGCAGACATCATTACACTGTCCCACTGTGTTCGTTACCTTTTGCTGTAAAATACATTATTTAGAGTTTTAGATGAACAACTGTTTGTTTATTTACTTATGATTTCTGTAGATTGCTGATTTACATGAGATTTTTCTTCTGCTCCCTGTGGATTTGGCTGGTCCTAATCATACATTGGTGATCAGTTGAGAGGTCCACGGAGGGATGGCTGGTTCTCGTGGTCTCGTTGATATGTCCGGCTGTTGGGTGGGGCTCCAGTTCTCTTCCACACAGCCTCTCACTTCCCCGGCGGGTCACACTGAGCACCTCCCCTGGCAGTCTCAGAACAGCACTGCAGGCAAGTGAAAGCAGAGCTGCAACACCTCTTGAGGCTGTGGTTCAGAAATCACAACAGCGTCATTTCTGCCATATTCTCTTGTTCAACTCAAGCTAAAGACTAGCTGGTATTTGAAAAATGAAACTATTTCCTCACAGAACCTTTTTTTAAGACTTATTTTATTTATTTGAAAGACAGAGTTACAGAGAGAGGTAGAGACAGAGAGAGGTTTTCCATCTGCTGGTTCACTCCCCAGATGGTCGTAACGGCTGGAGCTGCACCGATCTGAAGCCAGGAGCCAGGAGCTTCTTCTGGGTCTCCCACATGGGTGCAGGGGCCCAAGGACCTGGGCCATCTTCCACTGCTTTCCCAGGCCATAGCAGAGAGCTGGATCAGAAGAGGAGCAGCCGGGACTAGAACCAGTGCCCATATGGGATGCTGGCACTTTAGGCCAGGGCTTTAACCCACTGTGCCACAGCGCCGGCCCCTCCTCACAGAATCTTTGAAGGACCCAATCATAAGAGACAAAAGAATGGGGGTGGTAAAGACATGGGACTGAAAGCAGGAGGAAGGAGTGTCTACTAAAGTCAGTATACAGAGAGATTGGACCCCTAGTGCCCCTCCTGTGCACCTGGTGAGTATCCAGGCTTGTTTCTGGGGAAACTGAACCAGAGCAGTAGATCTTAGGTGCACCACGAGGTTACAGGGTGGAGGTGATATTAGGGGCTGAAAATAAGAAGATCAACTGAAAGTCTAGGCACTGGCTTTGAGACCCTCTTGGATGTCTTCCTTTAACCTCTCCACCCATGTAGCACTATGCCACCAGGGCTGGACTGGGTTCACCTCCCCGTTCCTGCTAGGCTCAGTCCCTATATAGGGTTGTATAGAGAGAGGAGGCAACCTCTCTGGACAACCCTGCATTCTCTCTCAGTCCTCAGGAGTGGATCTCCAGACACCTCTCAGATGCATCCGCAAGGGTTGAGACCACTTTAACTCCTAGATCCTCAGGAGGAAGGTCCTGACTTTATTCTGCACTGTGGCCTGCACCAAATACCCCTTTGATGATAGAAAGACCTGGCCTCCAAAGGGAAGTCTCAATTATAACACCATACTCCAAATCTTTACTGTAGGCATGGAGGCAAGTGGAGAGAAATCCCATATGTCTTGCTATTCTTCTAGCCTAGAGACCATACAGACTTGTTCCAAAATTGTGCTGGTCTATAACTAGTACTCCAACAGTATTTTTCACTTTGTGTCCCTATGTGAGGGCAAACTGTTGAAATCTTTATGTAATATGTACTAAACTGATCTTCTGTGTATAAAGAGAATTGAAAATGAATCTTGATGTGAATGGAAGGGGAGAGGGAGCGGGAAAGGGGAGGGTTGTGGGTGGGAGGGAAGTTGGGGGGAGGAAGCCATTGTAATCCATAAACTGTACTTTGGAAATTTATATTCTTTAAACAAAAGCTTTATTAAAAACAAAACAAAACAAAACAAAATTGTTCTGGTGCAGGCGGTGGGAAGCAAGCTGAGTTTAGAAGAAAAAGAAACCAGGCCAGGTGCTACCAATGTCACAGCTGCAACCTCCTTAACCCCAGCATACCAAGGGCAACCCTGTTCCCCTTATCTTGGGCCAACTTCCAAACAGAAAAAGGTGCCTTGGCCTTATCCTTGCATGCAAGGAGATAAAGTGTTTCCTTTGCATGTAGTGGGTGTAGGTGAATTTGGCCCAGAGGTTATCTCTGTTCCTTGTTCTCTGGCTGAATTAAGAGATTAAAAAAAAAAAAAGGACCTGGGAAATTACACAGACCAGTATGTGCAGGCTTTTGAACAAGTTAAATCATTATATGAGCTGACATGGAAAGACGTCAACTTACTCATTGATCAGACTCTAACTTCCATAGAGAGAGATAGCAAAGGCACAAGAGGCAGGCAATAACTATTATAATTCCCAGAATATAAAACTGGGAAACCATCTGAAAATCCCAACTGGGGCTGATGTGGTCCCCATTAAATCATTATATTTACTACATCTTTGAGAGGTCAAAAAGAGCAAAAATAAAGCATTTGCACTATGGGCAACTAGCATCCATGCACCAGGGGGAATCTGAGCCTCCTGTGATCTTCCTAGAAAAACTCAAGAGGGCAATGATTAAGTTCAGTAACATGGACCCTGAAATGGGGGAGGGAGAAGCCATCCTTAAGGATAAATTCCTGACCTCTGACCCAGATATAAGAAGGAAGCTCCAAAAGTTAATGGCAGATCCTGACAAGTCATCTTTGGATCAATTGCTCCAGGCAGCTCACACTGTCTACTACTATAAAGATCTGGAAAACGGGAAATAGGAAAACAGATGCCATGGGGAAATCTTGGCTGTGATGGGTATAGCCGCCTCAGGCAAGGCCCATAAATCAGAAGCCTGCTTCAACTGTGGGGAGTTGGGACACTTTCAGAAGGACTGTCCCAAGCCTGGAAGAAAGAGACCAGCTGTGGCTGTGGACACTGTCCAATCTGTAAGGGGCAACACTGGAAATCTGAGTGTCCCAGGCTCTGAAGGAAGCAAGGACCACTGGACCAGGTCTCCCAATGACAGGTCCTGAGGCCTCCTCTCCAGGCCCCCATCGTTTGGGTTCATACCGAGGAGGCCTGGGTCTCCTTGATGGTGGACTCACAAGCAGTCAGGTTTCTGCTTGACATCAGTGCTACATTTTCGGCTTTGCTTTTTACTCCAGGACCTGGGTCCACACAGAAGGTATCTGTTCAGGGACTATCAAGCCAGCATTTCACTCAGCCTTTTGCTTGCTCCTGGGGTGACTTCCACTTCCACCATTCCTTCCTGATAATCCCTGAGACCCCCGCCCCTCTCTTGGGGAGGGATATTCTAGACAAGGTGCATGTGGGCCTGGTTCTCACCCCTGAGGTCTTTGGCTGTTTTCCTTTAACTGAGGAAGACATTGATTCTGTTGTGTTTAAAGATGGGAAAACAGTGGGCTGGTGAATGCTCTTTGTGGGCTACAATAACCAGTCCAAAAAGGCGTGGGGTGTAAGATGTGTACGCCAGGAAAAACTTGAGGGTTTTGGGCATTAGGCCAATTGGAGCCAGACTCAGAGGGAATCTTCTTTCTAAATCAAACAGTGATCTAGGAGACTTACCAGGCCTTCTCAACAACTAACACTAAAATCCAAGTCCAAAGAGAACCAGTGACCCTGATCATGCTAGGTGATACTGCCCTGGTGTCATCGCTGGCTGTGCTGATATATGGAGTGGTTAGTACTCACTTGCAGGTCCCGAACATCGTCACCACTGTGGGTGACATAGACTAAGAAGTTGGCTTCAACGTCAGAGATTTACCAAAGTATCTAAACTCACTAGTCCAGATGGTCCTAGACCACAGGCTTGCTTTGGACTATATGTAGCTCAACCGGAAGAAGTATGTGTGGTAGCAAACACCTCTTGTTGCTTCTATATCAACACCTCAGGAGCTGTAGACACATTCGCAGATCACATCCTACAAAAGGTAGTGTGGTTATAAAGCCTGTCAGTCAAAACTCACATGACAGGTCAGGTTTGGGAACAAATAAAATCCTTGTTACCATACATGGCATGGGTACTTTCTCTGCTGGGCCCATTCTGTGTTCTACTTCTTACTCAAATGTTTGGTCCACATGTCCTTAACTTCCTTATCAAAATTATCTCTCAATGGTTAGAATCCATCAAAATGCAAATGGTCCTTCAGATGGAACCCCACATGGAGATGCATTCTTCCACACCAACATGGAATGGCCACTACCACCACCTTTAACCTTCCACACCCTAAGTAGCCTATAGGACAATGACCTCCCTGTCAGCAGAAAGTAGCCAGAATAACATTGATGCCCTGGGTCCCTACAGTAGTAGGTGTGGATTAAAAGGGGGTGATTTGAGCCTGTCCAATGGGACTGAGGGTCTGTGGGCCCCTCAGACCTAGGTAGAAAGTCCTTCACAAGCAGGCTGCCAGCTGTGGCTGGAAAGCCGGTTTATGTTATCATAACTATGGCTCACAAATTAAAGGACAGGACGAGGAGGATCATGAATAAAGTGGGGTGTGAGAGAGTGATAATCTTATCCTCCACTGATACATATGTCGAATCCATGATGGTATTTAGCAATACGGCATAGAAGCAGCATGGCATATTCAGTTTTTTATATGGTGTGTAGATTTTACATTGATCAAATGTTTTATTTTACAGAAATAAAAATTAACTCCATAGAGGTCATAAAGACTGGGGCTAGGACACTGTCAAGTGGAACTAGAAAGGAAGTCACCATGTGCTGAAGGCTCTCAGGAAAAATGGATACAAATTAATCATTCTAAATTATTAAAGGATGCACATGCTAAATTCATGAACTCTGTGGATCTGCACAATTTCATTGGAACTTCTGTCATCCCCAATAACCTTTGGTCTATAATTTCCCTATGTATGTAAGAACAAAAAGAAAAAAAATGTATTAATATAATGCAACTAGTCTATTTGCTTAGTATTTTTCAAACATTTGCAAATACCACGCATGCACATCTTTTCTACATGTATTGATTACTAAGAAATTAATGTTATTTTCATTTCCTTTCCTTCCTTGAAATAATTAGAATACTAAGTAGCTTTCATTGATAAGTAGAATTTCACAAAGATTTTCAATGATATTTCCAACTGGTTTACCGGCAGGAACTTTAGGCAAATGTGTCTGATTTCTAGGTCAAAGAGATCATCAACAATGCTAGTTTTCTCCTTGCTATTTCAGAAACTTGTATTTTTCCTAATTAACAGTTTTTGGGTATCTACTCATGTCTTTTCCTCTTTGTTCTTCACTTCCTACTATTTTTTTTTTAATTAATGTTACTGAGAACAAGTTTCCAATAATTTAAAGTGATTATAGATGGGGTGGGCATATGGTACCGTGGTTATGATGTGCCTGCATTCCACACTGGAGTGCTTAGTTCTGTTCTGGAGTGCCAGGCTCCGTTATCAATTCCAGCTTCCTGCTAACATGCACCCTAGGAGGCAAGTGATTACTCAGTTACTTAGGTCCCTGCTGTCTACCCGAAAGACCTGGACTGAGTTCTTAGCCACCCTGTTCTGGCTGTTGTGGGCATTCAGGGAGTGCAACGGTGAGTGGAAGATCTCTCACTGTCCCCATTCCTCTGCATTTAAAATAAAATGAAAATAAATAATTAAAAATTATTTTAAAAGAATAAACAGTACATTTAGAATGAGTATTACAAAAAGCTGGAAATTTATACTAAATAAGCTTAAAGTTTGGAAAGTAAATTAAACATATTTTTCAAAATTTTGTTTGTTATCCAAATTTTTCTATTTAAATTTCAAAGATTTAGCTTCATATTTACTTATTTTTTTGAAATTTCCAAATATTCTATACAGAGAGAATATGAGGGGTCTTCAAAAGGTTCATGTAAGATGCATATTATGAAAAAACTTTGCATGAATTTCAAAATCTTTTTGGCCCAAAATAAACTCATCTTTTAATTACATTTTCCATGAACTTTTGACATATTCCTGTATTAATCACAAACAAAAAATATAAAATTTTCTTTACAAAAATGGAACAGGGAAGAACTAAAAAAGAAAAATAAAGTGATTGAAAGGAAGTACACAAAATTGTTAGTCATAGTTATCTCAATTAACTTGTAGGAGTAACAATTAAACTTGAAATGTACCATCCATTCTTTCACTCACTAAGTAATATTTGTTCTATTATACTACTACCTCCTGCTAGACACCTGGACAACTCCAAAAACATCACTGTCTAAATGATAATGTCTCAGTAGATTGTGAAATCACAAGAGATAGAAGTATTCAAGTAGATATCAAAGTATCACCAGTTAGGGTTAATGTACGAGGGACTCAAGCATCTGATTGATTGATGATAGAACTACGCAACTTTAGGATTCTTCTAAGTGTTGAATGCTGGCAACACCAAAATAACCTGTTGATAAAACAAAGCTGAATCTATTGCTTCTAATGATAAAGGTTAGTACTACCTTGAAAAGTCTTAAGCATAATAGGGAAGATAAAGACAGGATATTTACAAGTTTTTTTTAAGATATGTTAAGATTAGACTCTCAGTGCAGGGAAAGGGGAATGAGGTTTGGGAGCTCCCTGGGGATAGAGTGAGATTTTAGTTAGAACTGGCAAGGTCAGGACCTAATTTACAACTGATAAATACAGTGAGAAAGCATTTCAAAGAAAGTCTTACAATTGATGAATCAAATAGCTGGTTCGAGTCTGGGCTGCTCCACTTCTGATCCAGCTCTCTGCTGTGGTCTGGGAAAGCAGCAGAAGATGGCCCAAGTCCTTGTGCCCCTGTACCCATGTGGGGGACCCGGAAGAAGCTCCTGGCTCCTGGCTTTGGATCGGCACAGCTCCAGCCGTTGCAACCAATTGAGGAGTGAACCAGCGGATGGAAGATCTCTCTCTCTCTCTCTCTCTCTCTCTCTCTCTGCCTCTCCTTCTCTCTCTGTGTAACTCTGACATTCAAATAAATAAATAACTCTTTTAAAAATATATATGATTATGGCTTTTTGAGTTGAAGGAGACAGTTTATCACATGTACATAATTCTTTCTCATGAATTATTTATTTATTTATTTATTTGATAGAGTTAGCGAGGGAGAGAGAGAGAGAGAAGTCTTCCTTCCATTGGTTCACCCCCAAAATGGCTGCTATGGCCGGAACTATGCTGATCCAAAGCCAGGAGCCAGGTGCTTCTTCTTGATCTCCCACATGGGTGCAGGGGCCCAAGCACTTGGGCCATCCTCCACTGCCTTCCAGGGCCACAGCAGAGAGCTGGACTGGAAGAGGAGCAACCGGGACTAGAACCCGGCACCCAAATGGGATGCTGGCACCACAGGCAGAGGATTAACCAAGTGAGTGATGGTACTGGCCCCTCCCATGAACTTTTAATACATGTGCATTATGGGCTGTATTGTAACTCCTTCTTAATACATGTTGAGGCCCTAACCCCTACTACTTCATAATGTGGTTGTTTTTGGAGACACAGCCTTGAAAGAGGTTACTAAATTAAAAGCAGGCCAATAGAGTGGGTCCTAATCAAATATGACTGGTAACTTTAGAAGAATACCAGATTAGGATTCCTAGAAAGACTAGATTTGGGCGCATGCAGAGGAAAGGCCATGTGGAATCACATCAGGAAGGTAACCAAATGCAAGCCCAGGAAGAGAGGCCTCAGAGGAAACAACCTGCTGACACCTTGATCTTAGACTTTTAGCCTCCAAAAACTGTGAGAAACAAATTTCTGTTCTTTAAGTATGTTTTAAGGCAGCCCTACAAACTAACACAATGCATCTACATTAATTCATTCCTCTTCAGTGATGTAGTTGAAATCTTACTCCAGAATTTTCTCTCATTATGAATATAAAGATTCTCTACAGATTATCATGGAGACATGGTGATGTTTGGAACATAAGCTCCTAATATACAAATTTTAAAGCAACCTCAGGCAGCCAGTACCAGACAATTTTATTTTGAAGCTTATCAAGGAAATTCATGGTTTTTGAGTATATTTCCCACTTGGTTAAACTCAAAGATTTTGTTGCAATCCTGAACTGCATTCCATTTTGAAGGAAGATAAATATTCCTAAAAGTCAGCAAGAAGCTTCTGACAGATTGATGATCAACATCTAGAGAGAGTCCTTTATGAAGCATCAACGAGTCAAAGCAACCTCCCCTCGCCTTGAAAATTCTATGATCTATTCCAAAACATCTGATAATTCTTACATCCATTTGGCAGTATTTCCCAGAATTTGACAAGCAGTCATTTTGTACTTGTATTAGTGACAGTAAAAAAGACAGCTCTATCTGTACGTGGTCACCCCTTTAGTGGTTAGTATTTAGTTCACATGGTACATACCTGCTTTCTGCAGCTCTGTCTCTGTACTCCTTGGGTGCACAAATTTTTAGACAAATTAAGAAAATTAAGACTCCAAACTTGAGGTGAAATTTGATTTTGAATATGGTTATCAATACCAACTTCCTACCAGCAAGTTACTATTTTTTAAAAAGATTTATTTATTTATTTGAAAGGCAGAGTTACAGAGAGGCAGAGAGAGAGCAGTCTGCTGGTTCACTCCCCAGATAGCCACAATGGCCAGAGTTGGGCTGATCTAAAGCCAGGAGCCTGGAGCTTCTTCTGGGTCTCCCACGTGGGTGCAGGGGCTCAAGAACTTGGACCATCTTCCACTGGTTTCCAGGCACATTAGCAGGGAGCTGGGTCAGAAGTGGAGCAGCCAGGATTCCAATTGGTGCCCATATGGGATGCTGGCACTGCAGCAGTGTCTTTACCTGCTATGCCACAGTGCCAGCACCAAGCTGGTAGGTTTTTAATACCTCTGGTCATACACAGCTAAAATCTTTACAATTTTTTTAAAGGAAATGTATTTATTTATTTATTTATGTGAAAGAGTTTCAGAGATCAGGGAATGTGGATCTTCTGTCCTTTGATTCACTTCTCAAATAGCCACAACAGCCAGAACCTGGCCAGGTCAAAGCCAGGAGCCAGGAACTCCACCCTGGTCTCCCACATGGGTGGCAGGAGCTCAAGCACTATGGATATCTTTCACTGTTTTGCTAGGTGCATTGGCAAGGAGTTGGATCATTAAGCACCGCAGTGGGAACTTGAACTGGCCATCCTATGTGAGATGTGGAGGTTTCAAGCAGCATTTTAAGCCACTGCATCACAAGGCCAGCCTCTTTATTAATTTCTTATATAAAAGTGGTATCAGGGCCAGTGCTGTGGTGTAGTAGGTAAATCCTTCACATGTGGTTCTGACATTCCATATGGGCACTGGTTCTGGTCCCAGCTACTACTCTTACAATCCTGCTCTCTGCTATGGCCTGGGAAAGCAGTAGAGGATGGTCCAAGTGCATGGACCCCTGCACTCATGTGGGGGTCCTGGTTGAAGCTCCTGGCCCCTGGCTTTGGATTGGCTCAGCCCCTGCCATTGTGGCCAATTGGGGAATGAACCAGTGGATGGAAGACCTTTCTTTCTGTCTCTCCCTCTCACTATCTGTAACTCTAATCTTTTTTTTTTTTTTAAAGAAAGTGGTACCACCTGCTCGCATATATAAGCAGCATCTCAGTATTTAGGCAAGATGTGAATAAAAATAGGTATCTTAAGTGGCTGGCCTTGTGGTACAGTGGGTTAAACCATGCCCTGTGATGCTGGCATCCCAAATGAGTGCCGGTTTGAGTACTGGCTCCTCTGCTTCTTATCTATCTCATTACTAATCCTCCTGGGAACACAGCAGAGCTGGCCCAAGTGCTTGGGCCCCTGCCACCCAAATGGAAGATATGCATGGTGTTCCAGTCTTCTGGATTTCATCTGACCCAACCCTGGACAGTTGGCAAGTGAACCAAAAGATGGAAGATCTCTCTCTTCACTCTCTCTCTCTCTCTCTCTCTCTCTCTCTTTCTCCATTTCTCTCCATTCTCCATTCTCTCTGTAACTCTGCTTTTAAAACACATACATAAATATTAAAAAAAAGATGTCAAACATTGACGAAAGAAATCATCAAAGACAAAAAAAAGGAAAGATATTCCTTGCTCATGGATTGGAATAATCAATATCATTAAAATGTATATACTACCTAAAGCAATCTAAAGATTTAATGCAATTCATATCAAAATACCAATAGCACTCTAAAGAATTAGAGGAAGGAATCCTAAAACTCATATGGAATTACAGAAGACCCTGAATAGCCAAAGTGATCTAAACAAGAAAAATCAAGCTGGAGGAATCATAGCACCTGACCTCAAAGCATACTACAAAGACAGAGTAATTAAAACAGAATGGTACTGGCATAAAAAATGGTACATATATCAATGGAATAGAATAGAGATCCCAGAAATTAATCCATGTACATACAGCCAACTGATTTTGTATGAAAGTGCTCAGGTCATACAGTGGAGTAAGGATAATCTCTTCAACAAATGGTGCTGGCAAAATTAAGTGTATACATATATGAATGAAATTAGATCCATACCTCTTATCATATACAAAAATGAGCTCAAAATGGATCAAAGACCTAAATTTAAGACCTGAGACTATTAAGCTGCTGGAAGAAAACATAGAGGAAATGCTCAAAGACATTGGTGTATGAAACAACTTCTTGAACAAGACCTCCAAAGCACAGACAGCAAAAGCAAAACTAAATAAAAAGGACTATATCAAACTCAGAAGCTTTTGCACAGCAAAGGAAATAATCAATGGGGTGAAGAGACATCCAACAGAATGGAATAAAATATTTTCAAATCACCTATCTGACAAAGGATTGGTATCCCAAATGTATCAGCAACTTTAAAAACTCAACAACAAAAAACCAATTCAGTTGAGAAATGGACAAAGGACCTCAATAGAGAGTTCTCATAAGAAGAAATACAAATGGCCAACAAATATATGAAAAAATGCTCAACATCATTAGCCATCAGGGAAATTCAAATCAAAACCACAATGAAATATTACCTTTGTCAGAATTACTAAAACCCAAAACACAGAGAGCAACAAATGCTGCTGAGGTTGTAGATAAAAGGGAACACTGATGGTTGGAATGTAAATTAGTGCAGCCACTGTGGAAAACAGTGTATAGAGATGTCTTTAAAAATTACACATAGTTTGTGATATGAACTAGCAGTTCCACTACTGGGTATATGCCCAAAAGACTTGAATACAATGTATCAAACAGATACCTGCACCACCATGTTCACAGCATAATAGCTATAATATAATATATGCATAATATATTGTAGCATAATAGTTATAGTAGAATAGAATATATTATAACATAATATATAATATAATAAATATCATAATAGCCAACATTTGGAATCAAACAATGGGTCCATTATCAGATGAATGGGTAAAGAAAGTATGATATAGCAAAGTCATATGCATTGGGAACTAACCTTTATAGTCACAAAGATTAAAGAACTGTTGCCATTTGTCAGAATTTTCAAGATGCTAGAACATTTATATAAAATGAAATATTACTCTTCTGAGTGTTCTAACCTGACCTGGTCTTTAGAATTATAACTTGCGTAACTTCAGTTATCTTTACTGTGTATATATATATATATATATATATATATATATATATATATATATAAACACCCAGGAAATAATAATTTTTCATGATAGAAATTCCAAAAATTTGATCTGAGGCAAAAAATTCAATTGTCAATCTTGGACCTTACAAAAACTTTTTTGATCTAAGAGTAATACACACTCACTGTAAAACTTTAGAAACAACAGTACAAAGAATAAAGAAAAAAATCACTTAAAAAAAGAAAAAGTATGTTGTATACACACACACACACACACACACACACACACAATGGAATATTATTCAGCTATAAAAAAGAATGAAGTTCTACCATTTGCAGCAAAATGGATGCAACTGGAGGACATCATGTTGAGTGAAATAAGCCAGACACACAAAGACAAATATGACATATTTCCCCTTATATATGGGAACTAAAAGTTTTTTTTCTTTTTTTTAACTTTTATTTAATGAATATAAATTTCCAAAGTACAGCTTATGGATTACAATGGCTTCCCCCCCTCCACCATAACTTCCCTCCCACCCGCAACCCTCCCCTTTCCCGCTCCCTCTCCCTTTCCATTCACATCAAGATTCATTTTCAATTATCTTTCTGTACAGAAGATCAGTTTAGTATATATTAAGTAAAGATTTCAACAGTTTGCACCCACATAGCAACACAAAGTGAAAAATACTGTGGGAGTACTAGTTATAGCATTAAATCACAATGTACAGCACATTAAGGACAGAGATCCTACATGAGGAGTAAGTGCACAGTGACTCCTGTTGTTGACTTAATAAATTGACCCTCTTGTTTATGACATCAGTAATCACCCTAGGCTCCTGTCATGAGTTGCCAAGGCTATGGAAGCCTTTTGAGTTCACCGACTCTGATCATATTTGGGAGCTAAAAGTTTAAAAGAACAAACAAAAAGAATGAAGAGAGAAATGTCTGTGCCTATCAATATTTTTTTCTTTTTCTTTTCTTTTCTTTTTTTATTTATTTGACAGGTAGAGTTATAGACAGTGAGAGAGAAAGAGAGAGAGAGAGAGAGAGAGAGAGAGAGAGAGAGAGAGAGAGAAATTTCTTCCTTCCGTTGGTTCACTCCCCAAATGGCCGCTATGGCCGGCGCTGCAATGATCCAAAGCCAGGAGCCAGGTGCTTCTCCTTGGTCTCCAATGTGGGTGCAGGGGCCCAAGCACTTGGGCCATCCTCCACTGCCTTCCCAGGCCACAGCAGAGAGCTGGACTGGAAAAGGAACAACCGGGACTAGAACCGGCACCTATATGGGATGCTGGCACCGCAGGCGGAGGATTAACCAAGTGAGCCATGGCGCCAGCCCCTGTGCCTATCAATATTGCCACAAACATAGTTTTGTAAAACTTTGTTTTACATATTTCTCAAACCAATGGTTAAGAATGTTACTGTATATAGGTGAAATGGTAATTTTCCCATTCAATTATAGCTGTTGCGTATATTCCTACCAAACTAGGATCTTTCTGTTTTTTACTTGTTAAACTTATTATATGGTGAAGTATTAACCCCTTTTTACAAATGCAAATTTAAAATGTTATCTGAAAAACTAAAAAAAAAAAAACAGAAAGGGAGAAGGTAAGAAGGAAGGTGGGAAGAATAGAAGGAGAGGCAAGGAGAGAGGGAGGAAGGGAATATCATTATGGTCTTAAATTTGTTATCTACAGGGCTGGTGCTGTTACTTAGTGGGTTAGGCTGCCACCTGCAGCACTGGCATCCCATATGGGTTCTGGTTTGAATCCCAGATGCTCCACTTCTGATCCAGCTCCCCCCTAATGCACTTGGGAAAGCAACAGAAGATGGTCCAAGTGCTTAAGCCCCTGCATCCACATGGGAGACCTGGAAGAAACTCCTGGCTCCCGGATTCAACCTGGCACAGCCCTGGCTGTTGCCACCATTTGGGGAGTGAACCAGCAGATGGAAGACTTCTCCCTGTACCTCTGCCTTTCAAATAAAAATAATCTTAAAAAAAAGATAGTTGTATCTACAAATCACATTGAATCTGTTAAAAACTAATTAAAATTAAAAAGTTTTTAAAAAGATGTCTTAGAAAAAATAAATATGAAAAATCAGAGAAAAATAACAATTCCCAAAACAGAAGATAACTACTTTTGCTCCAAGAAGACTAATCATATAAGTGGTATCAATAATGTAGCACTACATGTCTCTTCTTTGTACTCAATTACTCATGGAGAAGGAAGAAGGTAAAAAAACTGGAACTGTAAAGCCTTTACCCCTTTTTGTTCTGCAGACAAAGGGTGGAATCTGGAGTTGATGCCCATTATTTGGGAGAGTAATGTTTAAGCTTTTGGAGTATGTAAATGTCTTTGCTGCCCCACAACCTGACAGTGGGTGCAAAACTAAATTGCTTTATGTAATAACACAAGGGAAATAGAGCTTCTTGGGGTAGTCTAGGAGAAGCAAGGAGTGTGAGTTCAGAAAGGGAGTGAGAAACTATGACAGTAAGAGAGTTAATTGCTTTTTTTTTAATTTAATGGATACATTTTTACATAGATACAACTTTAGGAATACAGTGTTTCTTTCCCCTATGCCCCCCACTCAGCTCCCATCCCACCTCCCATATCCTTCTTCATTACGGATCATTTTTAGTATGACTTTATATACAGAGGACCAACTCTATGCCAGTCACAGATTTCAACAATTTGCCCCCATGCCCACACACAACATATAGAGTACAGTTTGCGGAGAGAATTTGCAGTCGATTCTCATATTTCAACTCAATAGGGACAGAGGTCCTACCTGGGGAGCAAGTGCACAGTGACTTCTGTTGTTCCTTTAACAACTAACACTCTTTTTATGACATCATTGATCATCCGAGGCTCTTGTCATGGGCTTCCAGTGCTATGGAGGCCTTTTGTGACCAAAGATTCCATTGGTATTTGGACACAGCCATAAGCAAAGAGGATGTTCTCCTCTCCTTTCAGAGAAGAGTGTCTCCTTCTTTGATGGCCCTTCTTTTCCTATGAGGTCTCACAGAGATCCTCCATGTAGGATTTTTTTTTCCACAGAGTTTTGTCTTTCCATGCCTGAGGTGCTCTTGCAGGCCTTTCAGCCCAACCAGGAAGCCTTAAGGGTTGATTCTGAGGTCAGAGTGTTATTTACTGTGAAAGTCGTTTTAGGAGTCTGCTGTGTGGATTGCTTTCCCTTGGTCTTTCCTTCCTTTTTTAATTCTATTATTTTTACTGGATACTTGGTGTTATTTATGTCATCCCTTTTGAACTTAAACTGGTCTATCTATTGCTTTTAACATTTAACATGATCATTATAACAGTGAAGATGGTGTTTATACCACCGATTCTTATTAGTTTGTAGTTCCATGATTAGTTGTTAGGCTGTTCCCTTAGAGGTAACTCTATGTGCCTATATGCAGAACTATACTGATTTACAGTTTTAGACTGCCTCCTCCATCTCTTATTCCCTCCCTTGTTTTTAACTGAGATCTTTTTCCAATTGCTTTAAAATACATATAATTAACTCTGTGTTACATAGAGAGTTCAGCATAAAGTGTAAAGAAAACAGAAAAGAAACTGACAAAACAAAACAAAACAAAAAGGATATACACAGTAAAAAGTAACAATGGTTAACTGTCTCTCGACAATCAGGTCAAGGATACTTGAAGACATTACTTCTAAAAGTGACTATTTTGCTTCTATAGCTTTCATTTTAGCTGTACTATTAATTTTCCCAAATCAGGGAGAACATATGGTATTTGTCTCTTTGGGACTGGGTTATTTCACTAAGTATGAGGTTTTCTAGCTTGCTCCATTTTGCTGCAAAGGACCAGATCTCATCCTTTTTTTTTACTGCTGTGTAGTATTCCATGGTGTACATATTCCACAATTTCTTTATCCAGTCTTCAGTGGATGGACATTTAGATTGCTCCCATGTCTTACCTATTTTGAATTGTGCTGCGATAAACATGGAGGTGCAGATAGTTCTTTTGTTTATTGATTTCATTTCTCTTGGGTAAATTCCCAGTAGTGAAATGGCTGGGTCATACAGTAGGTCTATATTCAGGTTTTTGGGGTATCTCCATACTGTTTTCCACAGTGGCTTTACCAGTTTACATTCCCACCAACAGTGAGTTAGGGTGCCCTTTTCCCCACATCCTCTCCAGCATTTGCTGTTTGTTGATTCCTGTATGAGTGCCACTCTAACTACGGTGAGGTGAAACCTCATTGTGCTTTTGATTTGCATTTCCCTGATGTCTAGAGATCCTGAACATTGTGCCTGTTGGCCATTTGGATTTCCTCTTTTGAAAAACATCTGTTAAGGTCCTTGGCCCATCTTTTTATTGGGTTGTTTGTTTTGTTGCAGCGGAGTTTCTTGATCATTTTATAGATTCTGGTTGTTAATCCTTTTTAAGTTGTGTAGTTTGCAAATAATTTTTTCCATTCTGTTGGTTGCCTCCTCACTTTCCTGACTATTTCCTTTGCTGTAAAGAAACTTCTCAATTTGAAGTAATCCCATTTATTCATTTTGGCTTTGACTACCTGTGCCTCTGGGGTCTTTTCCAGGAATTCTTTGCCTGTTCCAACGTCTTGAAGGGTTTCCCCTATGTTCTCAATTAATTTGATGGTGCCGTGGTGTACATTTAGATCTTTAATCCATGTTGAGTGTATTTTTGTATATGGTGTAAGATAGGGGTCTTGTTTCATACTTTGACATGTGGACATCCAGTTTTCCCAGCACCATTTGTTAAGAGGCTGTTCCTGTTCCAGAGGTTGATTTTGTCAAATATGAGTTGGTTGTAGATATTTGGATTAATTTCTGTTATTTCTATTCTGATCCATTCGCCTATCCATCAGTTTTTGTACCAGTACCAGGCTGTTTTGATTATAACTTCCCTGTAGTATATCTTGAAGTCTGAAATTGTGATGCCTCTGGCTTTGTTTATTGTATAGGATGGCTTTAGCTATTCAAGGTCTCCTGTTCCTCCATATGAAATTCTGCATCATTTTTTCTAGGTCTGTGAAGAATGTCTTTGGTATTTTGATTGGTGTGGCGTTGAACCTGTACATTGCTTTCAGAAGAATGAACATTTTGATTATATTAATTCTTCTAATCCATGAACATGGCAGATTTTTCCTTTTTTTTTTGGTATCCTCTTCTATTTCTTTCTTTAATATTTTTCAATTTTCATCTTAGAGATCTTTGATATAATTGGTTAAATTTATTCCAAGGTACTTGATTGTTTTTGTGGCTATTGTGAATGGGATTGATCTAATAAGTTCTTTCTCAGCCATGGCATTGTCTGTGTAAACAAAGGTAGTTGATTTCTGTGCATTGACTTTATATCCTGCTACTTTATCAAACTCTTCTATGAGTTCCAATAGTCTCTTAGAGGAATCTCTTGGAACCCTTATATATAGAACCATGTCATCTGCAAATAGGGATATTTTGACTTCCTCCTTCCCATTTGTATCCCTTTAATTTCTTTTTCTTGCCTGATGCCTCTGGCTAAAACTTCTAGGACTATATTCAATGCAATGGTGAGAGTGGGCATCCCTATCTGGTGCCAGTTTTCAATGGAAATGCCTCCAACTTTTCCCCATTCAATAGGATGCTGGCCATGGGTTTGTCATAAATTGCCTTAATTTTGTTGAGGAATGTTCCTTCTGTACCCAATTTGCTTAGAGTTTTCATCATAATAGGGTGTTGTATTTTGTCAAATGCTTTCTCTGCATCTATTGAGATAATCATATGATTTTTTTTGTTTCTCAATTTATTAATGTGATGTATCACATTGATTGATTTGCAAAGGTTGAACCATCTCTGTGTACCAGGGATAAATCCCACTTAGTCCAGGTTAATGATTTTTCTGATGTATAGTTGGATTCGGTTGGTTAGGATTTTGTTGAGTATTTTTGCATCTGTGTTCATCAGGGAGATAGATGTATTTTCCTTTCTCTGTTGTGTCTTTTCTGGGTTTAGGAATTAAGGTGATATTGGCTACATAGAAAGAATTTGGGATGATTCCCTCCCTTTCAATTGTTTTGAATAATTTGAGAAGAACTGGAATTGGTGGTTCTTTAAATGTCTGGTAGAATTCAGCAGTGAAGCTGTCCGGTCCTGGGCTCTTCTTTTTCAGTAGCGTGTTTATTACTGATTCAATTTCTTTCATAGTTTTGGGTCTGTTTAGGTTTTCTATGTTTTCATGGCTGAGTTTCAGAAGGTTGTATGTGTTCAGGAATCTATCCATTTCTTCTAGGTTTCCCAATTTGTTGGCATAAAGCTCTTTGTAGTGGTTTCTAATGATTCTTTTTATTTCTGTTGTGTCTGTTGTTACTTTCCATTGCCATCTTTAATTTTACTGACTTGAGTCTTCTCTCTCCTTTTTTTGGTTAGTTGGGACAATGGTGTGTCTATTTGTTTATTTTTTCAAAGAACCAGCTCTTGGTTTTGCGGATCTCTTGTATTGTTTTTTTTCTGGTTTCGATTCTGTTGATTTCTTCTCTAATCTTTAGTATTTCTTTTCTTCTGCTGGATTTGGGTTTGGTTTGGTGCTGTTTTTCTAGATCTTTGAGGTGCATAGAGCGGCCATTTATCTGGTACCTTTCCAGTTTCTTGATGTAGGCACCAATTGCTATAAACTTCCTTTTAGGACTGATTTTGCTGTATCCCACAAGTTTTGATAAGTTGTATTGCCATTTTCATTTGTTTCTATAAATTTTTTATTTCTATTTTGATTTCTTCTATGACCCACTCTTCATTAAGAATCATGTTGTTCATTCTCCATGTGTTTGCATATGATGCAGAGATTCTTGAGTTGTTGAATTCGAGTTTCCTTGCATTGTGGTCTGAGAAGATGCATGGTATAATTTCAACTTTTTTGGATTTACTGAGGTTTCCTTTATAACCTAGCATATGGTCAATTCTAGAGTAAGTTCTGTATACCAGGGAGCAATATATGTACTCAGTGGCAGTGGGGTGAAGGCTCTGTAGATATCTACTAGGTCTATTTGTCTACAGTGTCAGTTAACTCTGTTGTTTCCTTGTTGGTTTTCTGTCTGGTTGATCTGTCCATTGGTGGAAGTGGAATATTGAAGTTCCCTATTACTATTGTATTTGAGTTTATATCTCTCTATAAATCCTTTAGTAATATTTTCAAATAGCCAGGCACCAAGTAATTAGGTGCATATATATATTTATAATAGTAATATCTTCATGTTGGATTGATTGTTTAATCATTATATAGTGTATATACTAAGATTTTAACAATTTGCACACATACAGACACACGAAGTATAAGGTACTGTTTGAGTAGTAGTTTTACAATTAATTCTCATAGTACAACACAGTAAGGACAGAGATTCTACATGGGAGCAATTGCATAGTGACTCCCGTTGTTGACTTAGCAATTGACACTCTTATTTATGACATCAGTAATAGCCTGAGGCACTTGTCATGGGCTGCCAAGGATTTGGAAGCCTCTTGAACTCACCAACTCTGACCTTATTTAGACAAGGCCATAATCAAACTAGAAATTCTCTCCTTCAGAGAAAGGTACCTTCTTCTCTGATAGCCTATTCTTTCTGCTGGGATCTCACTCACAATCTTTCATTTAGGTCATTTTATTTTTTTGCCACAGTGTCTTGCCTTTCCATGCCTGAGAAAATCTCATGGGCTTTTTAGCCAGATCCAAATGCCTTAAGGGCTGATTCTGAGTCCAGGATGCTATTTAGGGCATCTGTCATTTATGAGTCTGCAGTGTATCCTGCTTCCCATGTTGGATCATTCTGTCCTTTTTAATTGTATCAGTTATTATTAGCAAAAACTAGTCTTGTTTATGTGATCCCTTTGACACTTAATCCTATCATTATGATCTATTAAGAACTTGAACTAATCACTTAGACTAGTAAGATGGCATAGGTATATGCCACCTTGATGGGACTGAATTGGAATCCCCTGGCACGTTTTAGTTCTACCATTAGGGGTAAGTCTGAGGGAGCATGTGCCGAACTGTACATCTCCTCCCTATCTTATTCCCATTCTTATATTTAACAGGGATCACTTTTCAGTTAAACATCTAGAATAATTGTGTGATAATTAAAGAGTTCAACCAGTGGTATTAAGTAGAACAAAATATACTAAAAGGAATAAAATAGTAAGTTGTTCCTTAACAGTCAGGACAAGGGCTATCAAGTCATTGTTTCTCATAGTGTCCATTTCACTTCAACAGGTTTCCTTTTAGGTGCTCAGTTAGTTGTCACCAATCAGGGAGAACATATGATATTTGTCCCTTTGGGCCTGGCTTATTTCACTCAACATGAAGTTTTCCAGATTCCTCCATTTTGTTGCAAATGACTGGATTTCATTGTTTATTACTACTATATAGTATTCTATAGAGTACATATCCCATAATTTCTTTATCCAGTCTACTGTTGATGGGCATTTAGGTTGATTCCATGTCTTAGCTATTGTGAATTGAGCCGCAATAAACATTGAGGTGCAGACAGATCTTTTATTTGCCAATTTGATTTCCATTGGGTAAATTCCAAGGAGTGGGATGGCTGGGTCATGTGGTAGGGCTACATCCAGGTTTCTGAGGAATCTCCAAACTGACTTCCACAGTGGTTTTACCAGTTTGCATTCCCACCAACAGTGGATTAGTGTCCCTTTTTCCCCACATCCTCGCCAGCATCTGTTGTTAGTTGATTTCTGTATGTAAGCCATTCTAACAGGGGTGAGGTGAAACCTCATTGTGGTTTTGATTTGCATTTCCCTGATTGCTAGTGATCCTGAACATTTTTTTCATGTGTCTGTTGGGCATTTGGATTTCCTCTTTGGAAAAATGTCTATTGAGGTCCTTGGCCCATCTCTTAAGTGGGTTGTTTGTTTTGTTGTTGTGGAGTTTCTTGATCTCTTTGTAGATTCTGGTTATTAATTCTTCATCAGTTGCATAGTCTGTAAATATTTTTCCCATTCTGTTGGTAGCCTCTTCATTTTCCTGACTGTTTCTTTTGCAGTACAGATACTTCTCAGTTTGATGTAATCCCAAATGTTAATTTTGGCTTTGACTACCTTTGCCTCTGGGTTCTTTTCCGAGAAATCTTTGCCTCCGCCTATATATTGCAGGGTTTCTCTGATGTTCTTTAATAATTTGATGGTGTCGTGTCATAGATTTAGATCTTTAATCCATGTTGAGTGGATTTTTGTCTAAGGTGTAAGGTAGGGGTCTTGCTTCATGCTTCTGCATGTGGAAATCCAGCTTTTCCCCATTCAATAGGATGCTGGCCATGGGTTTGTCATAAATGCCTTGATTGTGTTGAGGAATGTTCCTTCTATACCCAGTTTGCTTGGTTTTCATCATGAAATGGTGTTGTATTTTGTCAAATGCTTTCTTTGCATCTATTGAGATAATCATACGGTTTTTCTTCTGCAGTTTATTTATGTGGTGTATCACATTGCTTGATTTGCAAATGTTGAACCATTCCTGCATCCCGGGATAAATCCCACTTGGTCTGGGTGGATGATCTTTCTGATGTGTTGTTGAATTCTATTAGCCAGAATTTTATTGAGGATTTTTGCCTCTATGTTTATCAGGGAAATTGGTGTGTAATTCCTTTCTCTGCCACATATTTTTCAGGTTTAGGAATTAAGGTGATATTGGCTTCAGAGAAAGAATTTGGGAGGATTCCCTCTGTTTCAATAGTTTTGAATAGTTTGAGAAAAATTGGAGTTAGTTCTTCATTAAATGTCTGGTAGAATTAGTCCTGGGCTTTTCTTTGTTGTGAGGGCCTTTATTTTCTTGATGTAGGCACCTATTTCTATAAACTTTCCTCTTAACACTGCTTTTGCAGTATCCCACAAGTTTTGATGTGTTGTTATCTTCATTTGCTTCTGTAAAGTTTTTGATTTCTCTTTTGATTTCTTCTATGACCCACTGTTCACTCAAAAGCATGTTGTTTAGTCTCCATGTGTTTGCATATGCTCTAGGGATTTCTGAGTTGCTAATTTCCAGCTTCATTCCATTGTGATCTGAGAAGATGCATGGTATGATTTTGATTCTTTTGAATTTTCTGAGACTTGCTTTATGGCCTATATGTGGTCAATCCTAGAGTAAGTTCCATGTATTGCTGAGAAAAATGTGTATTCTTCAAGTGTAGGATGAAAAGTTCTGTAGATATCTGTTAGATCCATTTGGTTTATAGTGTTGATTTAATCTGCTGTTTCCTTGTTGGTTTTCTGTCTGGTTGATCTGTCCATTGCTGAAAAGTGGAGTATTGAAGTTCCCCAATACTATTATATTGGAGTCTAAGTCTCCCTTAAAGTTCCTTAATATATATTTTAAATAACCCGGTGCCCTGTAATTATGCCCTGTAAATATGTTTATAATGGTTACATCTTCCTGTTGAATTGATCCCTTAATCATTACATAGTACCCCTCTTTGTCTCTCTTAAAAGTTTTTGTGTTGAAGTTTATTTTGTCTGATATTTGGCTATGCCACCTCATTTTTGGTATCTTGTGGCATAGAATATCTTTTTCCAGCCTTTCTCTTTTAGTTCACATGCACCTTTGTTGGAGAGATGTGTTTCTTGTAAGCTGCAAATATATGGGTTTTATTCCTTAATCCATTCAGTCAGTGATTATTGCTAAGTAGTGCCTGCCCTGCCACTTTTCCAAAGATATTTCTAATCTATACTTTGAACTTTCTGTGAGTTTTTACTGAGAGATTTTCTTCCTTTACCTTCTTTTGTATTGAAGAGTTTGTTTCTGTGTTTCTGTGTGTAACACAACTTTAAGCATCTTTTGCAGGGCTGGACAAGTGATGACAAATTCTTTCAATTTCTGTTAGCTATGAAAGGACTTTATTTCACCATCATTCACAAATGAGAGCTTTTCAGGATATAATATTCTGGGCTGGCAGTTTTTTTCTCTTAGTACCTGGGGTTTATCTCACCATTCCCTCCTAGCCTGTAGTGTCTCTGATGAGAAGCCTGCTGTGAGTCTAATTGGAGATCCTCTGAGAGTAAACTGCCATTTCTCTCTTGCACATTTTAGAATCTTTTCTTTATTTTTCACTGTGGTGAGTTTGATTACAATGTGTCATGGTGAGGATCTCTTCTGGTCATGTTTATTGGGAGTTCTGTGTGCTTCCTGTACTTGGATGTCTCTTTCCTTCTCCAAACTCGGGAAGTTCTCTGCTAGTATCTCACTAAAAAGGCCTTCTAATCCTTTCTCTCTCTCTCCATGCCTTCAGGAACTCCTAGAACCCAAATGTTGTTTTTTTTTATAGTATCCTGTAGATTATCAACAATTTTTTAAATTTATAATTTCCTCTTCTCTTTGGTTTGACTGTATACTTTCCTGTGCTCTGTCTTCTAAGTCTGAAATTCTCTCTTCTGCTTAACTGATTCTGTTTTTAAGGCTCTCAACTGTGTTTTTTATTTGCTCTATTGAATTCTTCATTTCATTTTGATTTCTCTTCAATATCTCAATTTCATGTTCTATTAAATTCCTCATTTCATTTTGATTTCTCCTTAAGATTTCATTTTCATGAGAGAGATTTTCTTTCATGTCCTGCATGGATTTCAGTAGTTCATGCATTTGTTTTTGGTTACTTCTAAATATTCTTTTCATAAATTTTTTTAGTTCCATTTCTTCTATCTTTATATCTTCATATTCTTATATTGATGTATCATGTTCTTTTGGGAGTGTCATGTTGTCTTCCTTGTTCTTGTTTCCTAGGTTGTTACTTTGTTGTTTGGCATTTGTAATTGGACTGTCTGCTTTCAGTGACTCTATAGAGTCTTGCGGTGGGTGTGGCCAGAGAGCTCTGTTCAGTTCTTCAAGGTTAAGGGTGTGCCTAAAGTGACACACCCAGGTTTGGTGTGGTAAATCCTCTCTCTCTCTCTCTCTCTTTTTGATAGGCAGAGTTAGTCAGTGAGAGAGAGAGAAAGAGAGAGAGAAAGAGAGAGAGAGGTCTTCCTTCCATTGCTTCACCCCCCAAATGGCCACTACAGCTGGTGCGCTGCACTGATCCAAGGCCAGGAGCCAGGTGCCTCCTCCTGGTCTCCTATGTGGGTGCAGCGGTCCAAGCACTTGGGCCATCCTCCACTGCCTTCCCGGGCCACAGCAGAGAGCTGGACTGGAAGAGGAGCAACCGGGACAGAATCCAGCACCCCAACCAGGACTAGAACCCAGGGTGCCAGCGCCATAGGTGGAGGATTAGCTAAGTGAGCTGTGGTACCGGCCTCTCTCTTTTTTTTTAATCAGAAGGGAAGTAATTCTGCTCAGCTGAGCTCTTCTCCTCAATGGCAATCAGTGCCTGAGTGCTAGCCCCAGTGTGTATAATACTCATCTGCTCTGTCCCAAGGACCACACAAAGGATCTGTGTAGTCCTCAGTGTAAGCTCAGATTCCCCTACAATGTCTCTCACTGGGTAGCCAGGGCTGCCTGAGCCAGATTTCCCTGCAGTGTTTCTCACCAGGTAGCCAGGACCACCCGAGCTTATGGCATCTCCCACCGAGACTACTCAAGTCTCAGCCACATTGTGAGTTCTCCCAGACACCCTCAGTTTTTTAATTTTTTTCACAGTCCCAGTTCCTAAGCTCCACACATTCACTAGGTCCTAGTTTCCTGTAAGTACTCCCCACCAGAGTCAGGTTTTTCTGTTTGATTGATTGTCAGGTGCAATCCCAAGCTGGTGCAGCTGTTACATATGTCCAAAATGGCATCTGCTCTATTGGCTCCTAGGCTTTTGTAAGGTGAATGGAGCGAGAGAACTGTGTCCATACCATCCCTTTTCTTTTTTCTCTCCTCTAGTTAGGCTGGTGTACTTTCCCCCATGGGGCTTCAAGCCTCCTTCCCTCTAGGCTTTTCCTGTGGCTTTTCTGCCAGTGTCTCGGGCTACTGCAGTTTCATCTCACCTCACTTTCCAGCGCTGGTGCGGAGACTCTCGGCAGCTAAAGTCCTGAGCCGTGGGTGCCCATGCCCTCCATGTAGGTCCACTGTGTCCCTTTAATTATAAAAGATGCCTGTGCCCTCCACATAGGTCCACCATGTCCCTCTAATTATGGAAAAGTTTCCTCTGCTGTTTTTTCCCTATTTCTTCCCTGAGACTACACTATCTTCACTTTTATTAATCTGTCTTCTCCCAGACTATCGGTAAGCTCCCTCCCTATTCCACCATCTTGGCTCCTATGAATAACTATATTCCTAAACTTGTACTTATGAAATTTGTATTCCTTAAAAAATAAATGAATTAATTAGAAAAAGAAACTACGACAGCAGGCCATGGTGCCCCATGGAAAATTCCAGTTTTGGGGGTGTGACAAAGCTGTTAGCTACGAGAATGTTTAAAGTTCAACTTTTAAAGGCAGGTACTTGGCACAGCAATTAAGTCATAGCTTGAGACATCCTCATCCCATATCATCATGCTTTGTTTGACTCGTGGCTCCTCTACTGATTCAGCTTCCGGCTAATGTGCATCCTGAGAGGCAGCAGATGACGGCTCAAGTACGTGGGTCCCTGACACCTGTGTGAGTGACCTAGAGTGAGTTCTAGGTTCTTGGCTTTCATCTGTCTCAGCCCTGGCTGTTGTGGGCATTTGGGGGAGTGAGCCAGTGGATAGATTTCTTCTGTTTCTCTTTGTCTCTCTGCCTTTCAGGTAAAATGAGAATAAACAATTAAAAGAAAGGAAGAGAAATACAGATAAAAATAAAGAAATTTCACCTTGCAGTTATTTGCCACATGGTGCTGTCATGTAGTCCTACCCTTCATACTCATTATCCCAAAATCCAGAAATGCTACTTGTAAAGAGGGAGAGATCTTTCACTTTCCCCTTCCCCTTGGAAAAGATCTCATGGAAGTGAAATGGGGCTGAATCCTTATTCTAACTTTCTGAAACATAGATAAAGCCCTCCAGAGGCTGGGTAAGTCCCATCTCTTCTTTATGTAGAGAATTGTCCAAGGTCTGAGCCTCACAGCCCCTTGAAATGTCAGTACACATCTCTAGACTTCACCTAGGAGCCTATCTTGACATATAACAGTTTTTTTAAATTCTCATTTGTCATTTATTTTATTTATTTGAAAGAGAGGGAGAGAGAGGAGAGAAAGGAGAGAGAGAGAGAGAGAGAGAGAAAGAGCGAGCTCATTCCCTAAATACCTAGTATACACTGTCATGGCTGAGCCAGGCCAAAACTTGGAGCCTGTAACTCAATCCAGGTCTCCCATGTGTGTGGTGAGAACCTGACCATTTCAGCCACAACCTGATGCCTCCTAGAGTTCACATTAGCAAGAATATGGAATCATAAGCTGAACTGAACCCAGACACTCTGATATGGGATGTGGGTATTCCAAGCAGTGTCTTAACCATTATGACAATTGCCTGCCCTGAGGTATAACTATTTGTATTTTGAGGAGCTAAAGGAAGTTTTACTCTTTCTTCTATTTTACCGAATTAATCATAAAAAATTTCATTGTGACTTTCTAATTATTCACAGGCCACCTATATACATGTACCCTGTCATGGTTATTTAGTAATAAGATGTTTCATTCTTTCTACAATTAATGTGGAGGTCTCACTTTGTTGGTAGGAATTTATTTCCCTAACGAGCAAGTGACTTTTTTTGCATGCTTCAGAAGATTTTTAAGAAAGTGAACATGTTCTTGAGAAAAGAGCATTCACAGCAGGATATCCTTTCACAGAAATAATTCATCAAAAGTGAAAGTTGGGAGCCACAGAAGACAAGGACAAATATAGCCATTCCCATATCTCCAGTCCATCTTTACTTGAGTAGTTAAGGGACTGCAAACTAACTGATAAGTGATCAACAGGAAGAAAGACAAGGTATACTCACATGCATGAAAGTACATGGTAGGGAGCGCATTAGAGAACAACTAGGACTAAGGGCTTATATATCAACTTAATAGAAAGAAAGAGAGTGGCCGGCGCCGCGGCTCAATGGGCTACTCCTCTGCCTACAGCGCTGGCGCACCAGGTTCTAGTCCCAGTCGGGGCACCAGGTCCTAGTCCCAAGCGGGGCGCCAGATTCTGTCCCAGTTGCTCCTCTTCCAGTCCAGCTCTCTGCTGTGGCTCAGGAGTGCAGTGGAGGATGGCCCAAGTCCCTGGGCCCTGCACCCGCATGGGAGACCAGGAGAAGCACCTGGCTCCTAGCTTCGGATCAGCGTGGTGTGCCGGTTGCAGTGCACCAGCCACAGGGGCCATTGTGGGGTGAACCAATGGAAAAAGGAAGACCTTTCTCTCTGTCTTTCCCTCTCACTGTCCACTCTGCCTGTCAATAAAAAAAAAAAAAAAAAAAAGAAAAGAAAAGAAAGGGAGTGTGTTTAGGACTGAAGCGGGAAATTATGGAAAGTTCTATCAGTTCTCTTCATCCCAACAGGGAATAAAAGCAACCAGTCTTTTCCTGGTTGGAATCTTCCCTAGAGAGGGAGCAGAATTTGCACCTCCCCAAAGAGTCAATCTTCCGAACAGGAAACTCTGTAGTTGGAGAGAGTTAAATGGAAGCTGTATTTTTCAGAGGCTCTGCTTTAGTTAGCAAAGTGAAGTTCAGATAAGACTTCTTTGTGCCATGTTATAACTTTGTGAAACCAATGGTTAAGCACGTTATACTACTACAGTTTTAATGATCCATGATACTTTAAAATTTACAGTATTTGGGTTAAACGGTCATTTTTCCATCAATTACTGTTTATAGCCATTCTCCAGATTCCCACTAAACTGGGGTCTTTTAGCGTTTTACTTGTTAAACTTATTTGATAGAGTATTAAGCCTTTTTACAGTAATGTAATTTTAAAACGTTACCTCCAAAACTCCAATAAATAAAAGGTGTAGCAGGTAAAACTGCCACCTACAACACCAGCATTCTATATTGGGATGCTCTACTTCCCATTCATCTCCCTGCTAATGTGCCTGGGAAAGTAGTGGAAGATGGCCCAGGTGCTTGAGCCCCAGCACCCACATGAGAGACCTGGAGGAAGCTCCTGGCTCCTGGCCTCAATCTGGCCCAGCCCTAGCCATTGTGGCCATGGGGAAGTGAACCCATGGATGGAAAATCTCTCTTTCTCTCTCTCTCTCTCTGTGGGTCTTTTTTGTCTCTGTAAATTTTGCTTTTCAAATAAATAAATCTTCAAAAAAAACTAAACAAAAAAAGTAATAAAGGGAGAAGGAAAATAGGAGGGTGGGAGATAGTGGGAAGAAGGGAGGAAGGGAATATTACTATGCTCTTAGAATTATGTCAACAAATCATGTTGAATCTGTTAAAAAATAAATTAAAATTTAAATAAAATAAAAATAAACACTGAAAAAAGACCTCTTTGTGAGCCTACTGTAACTCAAATATATTCAAAGTAATATTTATATTTTGTGTAGGGCCAAAAAGAACTTTCTTTTTGCCCTTGAAGACTCAATAAAATCTATAAAACAAAGTGACAAGAGAGAGACCAACAGGAGAAAAGGCATATAAAGTTACAAACGTGTAAACTCATGGGAGTCAAAGTACGAAACTCAAAGGCCCGGATGGTTAAAGCTTAAATACTCCCTTGCTAAGCAAAGGGAAATGGGACTGTGGACAATGTTAAGGAAGAGTAAATGACTTTACGGGAAGATGAATGGGCTTGAAGAACAGAGAATGACCTGGACAAAGTGCACCTGGGCACAGGCGTGGCCTCTACCCCAGGCTTCCTCCCTGTGAGTTAACATTCTGGAGGATCTGGCCTGTAGGTATACAAGGGAACTTCAGAGAAAGCCCCCTTCTGCACTTCAGGAGGAAGACAGGAGCAAGAGATGGGGGAGGGCAAAGTGGCAGGGGGTGGGTGGGCAGGACAAGCTCAGAGTCCTCCGCTCTTCTTTAGTTCAAACCATTCAGCATGTCAAAGCATCACAGTTTGTAGTATTGGTTTCTGAGCTTCAATGGTTGTTAATCCTTTCATTTCTGTATATATGTATCTAGCTATATATTTATATAGCTGGACAAATATGTAGAGGGGACAATATGCACCATTTTCTGAATCATTTTTTCCTGCGATATTTACCCCTAATTCTTCAGTCTGTAATTACTAAGAATAGGGGTGTAATTCTTACAGAACCACAATGCACTTATCAACTTTAATAGGCTTGATTAGCATGTCTTTATTTTAACCAGTTTTCCATACTCTAGTTTTATCGACTGACCCAATAATATATTTTATAATGTTTTTCCCACTCTATAGTACACAGAATATAGTCAAGCATCAGGTACTATATTCAGTCTCCTTTAATATGTAGCATTCCCTTGGCTTTTGTTTTAAAGATTTATTTTACTTAATTAAAAGGCAGAGTTACAGAGAGAAAGAGAGAGATCTTTGATCCACTGATTCACTCCCCAAATGGCTGCAATGGTCAGGAGGAAACCAGGAGGCTGGAACTCCATTCAAGTCTCCTACACTGCTGGCAAGGGCCCAAGCCCTTGGGTCATCCATTGATGCTTTCCCAGGTGCATTTGCAGGGAGCTGGATTGGAAGTTGCACAGTGAGGACTCAAGCCAGCACTTATATAGGATTCCGGTTTGTAGGTGGTGGCTTAACATGCTGTGCCACACTGAAGGCCCCTTCCTTGGCTTTTTCTTTTTAAGATTTATTTATTTATTTGAAAGGCAGAGTTACAAAGAGGCAGAGAGAGAGAGAGAGAGAAAGTCTTCATCCACTGATTCACTCTCCCAGTGGCTGCAATGGCCAGAGCTAGGTCCATCTGAAGCCAGGAGCCAAGAGCAGGAGCCAGGAGCTTCTTTCAGTCTCCAACATGGGTGCAGGGGTCCAAGAACTTGGGCCATCTTCCATTGCCTTCCCAGGCCATAGCAGAGAGCTGGATCGGAAATGGAGCAGCTGGACTTGAACCGGCACCCATATGGGATGCTGGCACTGCAGGTGGTGGCTTTACCTGCTCTGCCACAGCACCAGCCCCTCCTTAGTTTTTTAATTGTCTTTTGTGACATTGACATTACTAGGGAAAAGAGAATCCTAATCATTTTTTAGTAGTTTTTTACTTACTGACATAACAAAATGCCCCAGCTTCACCTTGTATCTTTTCTGGTCCAACTATTTCTTCAAATAACCCTAGTCCTTTTTGGTAGAGAATAGTGATAGAAAGCAACATCTGAACACTTATGTTTTCTTTTGTTAAGATTTATTTTATTTATTTGAAAGACAGAGCGAAAGAGAGAGAGAAGGAGGGACAAAGAGAGATCTTCCATCTGCTGGTTCATTTCCCGAATGACAGCAACAGGGTTGGGCTGAAACCAGGAGCCGGGAACTCCATTCTGGTATCCCACATGTATGGCAGGTGCCCAGGCATTTGGGTCATCATCCACTGCCTTCCCAGGAACATTAGCAGGGAACTGGATTAGAACTGGAGCAGCTGGCCCTTGTACCAGCACTATTACATAGGATGCTGGTATAGCACATGGCAGTTTTAACCCTCTGTGCACATGGCCAGCCCCTCAACTCTTATATCTTAATAATATTTTAAGGATATATTTTTAGAATTAAAAGTTTTGGGGGGTGAAGAGGCAGGAAACGTTGTGGTGTAGTAGGTTAAGCCTCTGCTTAAGATATTGGCATCCCATATCAGGGTGCCAGTTTAAGTCCCAGCTGCTCTATTTCAGATTCAGCTTCCTGCTAAACTGCCTGGGAAGGCAGAAGAAGATAGCCCAAGTGCCACCAATGTGGGAGACCAGGACAGAGCTCCTGGCTCCTGCCTTCAGCTTGGTCCAGCCTTGTCTGTGGCAGCCATCAGGTGAATGAACCAGCAGATGGAAGATCTCTCTCTCTCTCTCTCTCTTTCTCTCTCTCTCTCTTTCTCTGTCCCTCCCTCTTTCTTTGTTGTTCTGCCTTTCAAGTAAGTAAATAAATCTTAAAAAACTTTTTTTTGGTCAAAGAATGTGATTTTGAGGATTCTTAACATATTTCATTACATTGTTTCCTAGAGGTACAGTGTTTTTTTGCTCCTACATGTAATACATAAGAGTACAGCTCTCTATGTCATTACATTTATTAGCTTTTTCCTTTCAGGAAAAAAATCATAACTTTGTTTCTGATATTATTATAGCTTATTAGTTTATTATATGTTTTCATTGAATTTTTCTTCAGATTATACTTACTTTTATCAGGGTATATTGGAGGATATATCAGGATATATGTTCTCATAGTTGTGACAATGACTTTTTTTAAAAGATTTACTTTATTTATTTGAAAGTCAGAGTTACACAGAGACAAGGAGAGGCAGAAAGAGAGAGAGAGATGTCTTCCATATATTGGTTTACTCCCCAACTGGGTGCAATGGCAGGAGCTGTGCCGATCTGAAGCCAGGAGCCATGAGCCTCCTCCGGGTCTTCCACGTGGGTGCTGGGACCCAAGGATTTGAGCCATCTTCTATTGCCTTTCCAGGCCACAGCAGAGAGCTGGATGGGAAGTGGAGCAGCCGGTACTCGAACCCATACCCATATGGGATGCCAGCTTTGGAGGCAGCTGCCCTACCCACTATGCCACGGCGCCGGCCCCTGGGACAATGATTTTTCTAGCTTATTATTTAGCTAGAAAATTTTACACATTTTAATTTTATTTGTTATTTCACTTTTCATTCAAATATTTGATTTTTGTATTGAAATAAATCTATCCATCTTTTCCTTTGTGATTCTTTTCCATTTCTGTAACGCTTATAGTCCATTTTTATAAAGTACATAACAAAATTTTAATGTTGTCTATATTTATGTTACCCAACTTGAAAGAGACTTTTCTGTATATAAGAAAAGATGAGATATAGAAGAATTGTAATTGGTCTTAAAGAGAATTTCATGGTAGTAACAATTAAGAACATAGGAACCATTAATGAAAAAGATTGTATGTGTGTGTGAGTGTGCACATCTCTTCAGAGCACTCTTCATATCAGGATCATTTCTCAACTTTCTCCTTAGGGTCAGGTGTGGGTAAAAGGTAAAAGAACATTTAACAAGATTGTTTTTGCAAAAGGAAAAACCAAATGGAGTGAAGAGGCCCTCTAGTGGAAAGTCAGCTTCTCTCCACAGTCAAACTGAAAGAATAGGAAATCTACTATTCTTCACTGGTACATAAAGGCAATAATGATATGGGAAGTGTGCTCTTTATTCTCTAAAAAACGGGATAAGTAACAGTTACAAAATTAATTCTCTCACAGCTCAAATGTTCTTCCTGAGTAGATTGTATTTATTGTGATTGCTTCAAGATGCGTTATCTTTCAAATAGGAACAAATCACCATGATCACAAAACTGCTATTTGTCATTTTCAAAAAAACTAGAATATTATATTATTCAATCTGTTCTTTCTGATAAGCTTATACAAATAAATATTGACTTGTTCCATAGATAATCTGAATGTGTTATTGGAATTTGCTTTAACTTTATGAAAGAAATTAATAGTATGAAAGAAACATTTTACAAAGTTATCAGTGGATCTAATGATAAATATCTAGCAAATGAAAACATAAATGCTTATTTTATGACTTTCAGAGTCAACATGCCTAAAAAAGAGATAAATAGCTAAAGGGATTGAATGTGTGTAGGGTTTATTTTTTAAATACTCTCAGAGGCTATCCCAGGGCCTTTTCATAGTGGAGATTAATAAACATTGTTGATATGAGGTGAGACAATTTATTCCTTAGCCATCTAAAATGAAATTTTTTAGATGAATTATTAACATGATTGGAATGACAAGATATCTGTGAAATGCTAAAATGTGTTAATTCATTGATTAGAAGCTGTCCAAAAAGACTCATACACAGACAATCCTTTGGTTATGATAGGGGAATACTGAGACACAATAAGGAGACGGTATTTTTTATAAAAGGTCTGGGTCAGTTGTTATCCATATGGACAAAACATCAATCTTAGCTTTCACCTCACACCATATGCAAATATCAACCCTAGGTGGATTATAGATCTAAATATGAAAGCAAAGCTTCTAGAAGAAAACAAAATTCTATTAAAAAATATAGGCACCAAGGGATAGAAAATATTTCTTAACACGTACAAAATAGCGCTAACCAACAATAAAAAGAAAAGATTAATACATGGGACTGAATGAAAATGAAGGACTTCTTTATATTAAAACACTTTAAAAAAAAAAAAAACACCTTTGAGGGGCCAGCTCTGTGGTATAGCTGCTGGTAAAGCCGCTACCAGCAGTGCTGGCATCCCATATGGACGCCGGCTTGAGTCCCGGATGCTCCACTTCCAATCCAGCTCTCTGCTATGGCCTGGGAAAGCAGTGGAAGATGTTCCAAGTCTTTGGGCCCCTGCACCTGTGTAGGAGACCTGGAAGAAGCTCCTGGCTCCTGGCTTCAGATTGGTCCAGCTCTGGCCATTACAACCATTTGGGGAGAGACCAGTGGATGGAATCTCTCTCTCTCTCTCTCTCTCTCTCTCTCTCTTTCTCTCTGTTCTGCCTCTCTGTAACTCTGCCTTTTGAATAAATAAATACATCTTTTAAAAAAAGATACCTTTGAGAGAGTGAAAAGGCAAATCACACACTGGGAGAATAAATTTACAATACACCACCAGATGGGAGACAGCCAATACCAAGTAAAGCACTATTACCTGACAATTTAGATATGGATTATGCCTGCTTCAACTGCATACATATAGTCAATTAAGACACATACAATAATGCTTGCAGTCATACTATTCATAATAACCCCCAAATGGAGGCAAATGAAAAGTTAATCAATAATAGAAAGGATAAATAAAGTACACTGTATTCAACCACAAACATGAACAAACTATTGATACGTGTATCAATATGGGTGAATCTCATAAATGTGTGACAAAAACAAGACCAAAATGTTTCCATTTATATAAAGTTCAAAACAGGAAAAAGTGAGCTAAACATAAAGGCAAGATAGTGCACCAGCATTGTGACATAGCACCTGTATGATACCAACATCCCATATAAGTGCCACTTCCAATCCAACTCCCTGCTCATGCACCTGGGAAAGCAGCAGAATATGGCCCAAGTACTGGGGCCTTTCACTCATGTGGGAGATACAAATGGAATTCCAGGCCTCTGGCTTCAGCCTGGCCCAGCCTTGGCCATTGTGACAATTTGGAAAGTGAACCAGTGGAAGGAAGATCTCTCATTCTCTCTCTTTCTGTAACTCTGCCTCTCAAATAACTGAATAAGTATTGGGGTAGGGGAGGCATGATAGTGTCTACTTCTTGGATTTGGGACACAAGAAGGCAACAAGTGTCTTAGCTATATTCTTTTTCATGTCTGGGTGCTGTTTACATGTATCCAACCTGTGATCATTCATTGCATTGTGTAACTTAAGACTTCTGCACTTTTCTGCTGGTCTTGCTTTTCAATAAAAATTACTTTGAAATATTTTTTAAAAATTCTCACTCTCTGAGGGTGGTGCTGTGGCACAGTGGGTTAGTGCCTTGGCCTGAGGTGCTGGCATCCTATATAGGCATGCCAGTTCTAGTCCCAGCTGCTCCTCTTCCAATCCAGCTCTCTGCTATGGCCTGGAAAAGCAGTACAAGATGGCCCAAGTTCTTGGGCTCCTGCACCCACATGGGAGACCCGGAAGAAGCTCCTGGCTTCAAATTGGCACAGCTCTGGCTGTTGTGGCTATCTAGGGAGTGAACCATCGGATGGAGGACCTCTCTCTCTCTCTCTCTCTCTCTCTCTCTTTCTCTCTCACTTTGTCTCTGCCTCTCTCTGTAACTCTGTCTTTCAAATAAATAAAATAAATCTTTAAAAAAATCCACACTCCCTCAGCTAAAGAACAAAAAAAGAAGACATAATGCCATTCAGTAGTAAAAGTAGATTGGCTAATTTAATTCTATCTGATGCAGTAGGGAAGTAGAAACCAGTAGGTTAAATAATGGAGCTTCATATTCTCACCATGGAGCTCTGTGAAAAGAACTTGATTTCTTTTGTGGTTCATCTTTTTTTTTTAACCACAAAACTACAGTATAAGTGGGCTACTTTCAGCAGAAAATGACTGAAAGAAAAGCTTACCAAATATCCATATTAATCTTAAATATAATAAACCTTGGGGCCAGCATTGTGGCATAGTGAGTAAAGTCACAGCCGACAACAACAGCATCCCATATGGATGCCAGTTTGAGTCCCAGTTGCTCCATTTTCAACTCAGCTCCCTGCTAACATGCCTGGGAAAGCAGTAGAGGACAGCCGTAGTGCTTGGGATCCTGCATCCGAATAGATCTGGATGAAACTCCTAGTTCCTTGCTCCTGGCTTCAGCTTGGCCCAGTGTTGGCCATTGTTAGCCATTTGGGGGAGAGAGCCAGCAGTTGGAATATCTCTCTTTCTCTCTCTGTCTCTCTCCCCACCCTGTAACTCTGCCTATCAAATAAATAAAATACATCCTTTTTTTTTTAAATAAAAGTAAACCCTTCATGAAGCTAAATTGTCAGAAAATAACGCATCAGATAAAATTCTACATTATTCTCATATGACTTTAATGATAAGAATGAAATAGCATTTTTAAAAATTTTCAAAGATATAATAGCCACTTTTTTTGTGCCTTCACTTTGGCCTAGAGCCATAGAGGGAAAGGCTAATAAAATAGAGAGGAAAGAAGTACTTCTTAGTAAAAGATATGGGTAAATGGTTAAATGAATGGTGAAAATGGTGTTAGGCATCTATCAGCCGTGACCACATTGGAAAGCAAGAGCATTTCTGCTGAGCAGAAGTTAATTTAATATTACATGTTGCTGATAAATATATTTTCCAGAAATTGTTAATTTCCACAGGTCTATACTTAGATCTTCAAATTGTTATCAAATTACTTCTGACAGTTTTCTCCTTCTTTATGTAGATATCAATATATTATATGTAGGACATTAGGTGCTGTTTCTATACAAAGATCTCTCTTATAGAAGCTTTACTGATACAGCACATTTCACATTTCATAAATTTTTATGCCTGTTTTGCCCTAGACTTTCCTTTCTATGTGAGTTACTTAGCAGAACTTAATTTGAGAATATGTGGAAGTGTCTAAGAGTATAATCATTTTAGATAGGTATGAAAGAAAGTCTTCTTTGATGGTTTCTGTGAACCTTACCTTTTGGTCAAGGATGAGCACCATCACTGTATCGGCTTAGCAATAATTCTGCCTATCTCCTTTGAAAGGAGTCTCTAATTAGCAATCACAATCATGAAATTATTGTAGACATTTCACTCTGTACATGTGTCCTTTTTTTAAAGATTTATTTGGAAGACAGAGTGATATGAGAGAGAGAGAGAAATCCTCCATCTTTTGGTTCACTCTAAATGACTGCAGTGGCTGGGCCGGTTTCAGGCTGAAGCTAGGAGCCTGGACATACATCTAGGTCTCCCACATGCATGGCCAAAACCCGAGTACTTGGGTCATCATCTGTTACCTTTCCAGTCACATTCACAGAGAGATAGATTGGAAGCAGAGTATCTGGGTCTTGAATATAAGCATTCTGATATGGGATGCTGGCACCCCAAGTGGCAAATTAACCTGCTGTACCATAACACCCACTCTACATGCGCCGTTTTGGCAAATGTTAATAATAGGATCAGACTGAACAATGAAAATCATTGCTTGAGTAAATAAAACAAGGTTTAGTATCTTCAGGTGCATCATGAAGGCACAAGAACTAGGATAAGTAGCAGAGAGATCAGCTTATTTCCTATTAACACAGAGAAGTGCTTACAGTTAAGGATAGCCCAGACAGGCCGCATCTAGCAGATACAGAGTTAGCGTTGGTTAGTTTGAGCAAGTGAGATTCACAACAGAACTTTCAAAGCTCAGCTGCCCACTTCAGACCTAGTCTTTTAAGTACAGTGCTAAAGCAGAGCAGGGCATGGCCTTGCTTGAGTCCATGCTGGAGACCACCGCACCCCAGCCAGGAGTAGGGTACACAGTGCACACACGCCTAAGTAAATGTTTCATTCATTATCCTGAACGTCTTCAAGTTAAAGTATCTTGGGTCAGATAGAACCCTGAATTCCATGCTGAGGAACTAGAGCGAGGATCTGTTAACCAGGTAGCCCTGGAAGTCATGGTAATGTACCCTTGGATCAGCTTAGAGACCTAAGCTACAGGCCCAAATTTACTATTGTTGGCAAGGACTTTGTGTAGAAATAATGAGTTTGAAGAAGGAAAAAATAAATACCACAAAGTATCTTCCCCAGTCATTGATGAATTATTCAGTACTTGACATAACAATACAACGTTTATACATATTAATTTGTATTCAGCTTTTTTTTTTCTATTTCGTTTTGCCTTCTAAACCCATGCAGAGATATAATGAGATTTCTACCTATCCATCCTTCATTATTTCAAGTGATCCTTTCATTAGGTGAAACACCCATTTGCTTTGGCTATGTTCTTCTTTCCAACCCCTGTTTGAATGATAGGATGCCAGGTTGTAGTGTCTCAATGAAATCCCAGCACTTGGACCTATCATTGGCTTAATTCAGAGTAACTGAGCTTGCACAATAATGCTAGAAGCTACCTGTTCTGTCTGAAGCTTATTCTACCTACAGTAGTCCTTCACTGAAACTCTTACTCATTCTGGATCACTCTGCTAAGACAGAGTGCTGATTCTGCTAAGACAGGGCTGATTTGGATCAGGAGCCAGGCTCAAATCCTGGCTTTATGCCCCACTGGCTCTGTGATTGCTTTAAAGTCCCAAAGACCTTGAGCTTTGCTTTTCTCATTAGTAAAATAGGATTAAATCTATCTGATAGGTTTGAGGTGATTGTAAAGATAACGGATGCAACATTTATGATGACAATTAAGATATTTATAATATTTGTAACTGTCTGGAACAGTTAAGATAATATTGTAACTGTACCTAGAATAGTGCTTGATACATAGTCTATGTTCAATAAATATCAATCAAATCTAAATTTGGCAGATTTAGTCTTTTGGAATTAAGCATGTAAAAAATGCCTTATTTTCTATCATTACTGCCTGCTATTCATGGCCTTTATTTTTTAAAACCTTTGAATTTCAGCAATACATTAATCGATTGTGTGTGTTTTGTTATGTGACATTAAACTTCTTGCAGCTAAAAGTATTTTGTTGTATGTGAAATTAAGGCTTGTGACTACATGCCAAGGAATTCACAAATCAATATCATATTCTGCACTGCTACTTACCCTCTTGGAAGCTTTCTGAGAAAATCAGCGAGTTCATTCAAGAATTTTTTGAACTCAAGTAAATTTTTAGTGAGCTGTTTGATTGCTTATTCTGTTAGGTAGATTATAAGGTTATTGGAGGGGGCCATAGCTGCAGCCCACAGTGCAGCTGATGGACCAGTGAATCTGCACAATACAGCATAGAAGGAAAATCATTCCACACAGGGATTAAGATTTTAATTGGTTTCTCTAGGCACTTTCAGACTCTATTCTGAATTTTAAAGAAATACCGGAAGAGTGCAGTCACGACCAGTTAAGAGTTTTCTATTTTACATTCATAAATATTAATTGGATGCATTAACACTGTCTAAAAATGGTCTAATAAATATTTACCCAGAACAGCCAGCTATTAGAATTCTTAGTGCTTCCAACCGTGTTGATTTTGGCGATGAGTGCGCAAATCATTAAGCTTGTTTAGGGCAGAGGTGGGGAATGGGAGGATGATATTTGACAATTAGCATGAAAGAGGCCAGTAGGAAGCAGTGGCTTCCATTTCTAATTACTGCCCCAAATCCATCTGTTCACATGATCTTATAAAATGTGCCTCCTCTGACGTTCTGGGCTAATGATAAAGAGACAAGGACTTCTGGGGAGACCTGTGGTGGCCAGACAGTTGGGTCCCCAGTGGGAAGCAGGGGCTGTGGTATCTGTAGCTGGTGTCTGCACTGCAGGCTGTAGTGTCTTTCCTGCCAGAGTAATGTCTGCATGGTCTTGACTAAATGAGTTTGCCCTGCTGAAAGATTTTGGGTGGTATTTCTGGTTGCATTGTCCTGAATCTGGTCCTGCAACACTTGTTTGGATTCTGGTGACTACCAAAAGTATATCCCTAAACTCTATCCTTCTAAACAAGTCAGTCAGTTTGTCTTGCTTTTTAGCAAGAACATTATGTGAAACAGCAACTAATTCAAGTTTTAAAGAGCCGATGCTAGGCTTAACATGACCTGGACTTGTGGTGCACCAATCTGAGACCTCCCTGATAAATTTTTAAGCTCTTTAATAAATGGTGTGACAGAAGAGAAAATCTAAACAGAGCTCATTCGAGTTAGATTTCTTCTTTTTTTCTAGTGATCAGACTAACAAAACATTTAAGTTTTTCACAGAGGAATAATTGTAGAGAGCTCTATAGTGAAGTGTTAGGTTCAGGTGTGGAATGACTAATCCACAGGACAAATCTAGCTAACTGAGCCCTTGACACACTGTGGTGCCTATGATAGGCTGGCTGGAAAATGCATATCCCATAATACCTAGAAAAATCATGTAAGGGAGTGGGGGCAGAGCAGTGGCTGAACAATGACAGAGCCATCTTTCCCCTCTTAATGCTGATGCTTGTCAGCCTCTGTTCATTCTGGGTGAAACACTGTGCTGGAAAGCTAGAGATGCTCCAAGCATGCACCTGGCTGCTCTTTAAGGAAACAGATTGATCCATTCATGTTTTCTTTTGTATTTTAATCTCTACTAAAAAAAGCTCTACAGATTCAAAGATGTAGGAGGAATAGACCTTATCCTCTGGGCTTATAGTTAACAGACATGGTCCTAATTCATCTGCCTAATCTAATTACCTGGAAGGCCTCATGTATACAGAAAGATATGAGACGTATTTGCTTGGTCTATTTATTTATTTAGGTTAACATTTTAAGCAAATATAGCCAATTACTGAAACCTATGAAATTGGTTTTTTAAAAAAGAAAAATTGATACCAACTTCAGTATCTTGAGTCTATACATATAAAGAATCTATAATCTGAAAGTTATAAATAAACTCAGTGGTAAGTAAACTCAGATTGTGCAGGTAAAGCTGTGTTCTCAAAGGTGACATGTGGTGATATGTTAGCTAAAAACATACATCTAAAATTATGACTACTTATTTTGAAGTACAGAAATGTAAAATTACTTGTTTAAAAAATGAAGAGATACTAAAACAATTCAAAAATAAAATGTGACAAATCAATTATGAATGACATTTAGAGACTACACTGGTTAAAGAGAACAAGTTTTCTGTCTTTCCCTCTTTCTGTCTGTAGCTCTACTTCTCAAATAAATAAAAGTCTTTAAAAAATTGAATTAAAATAAACTATGCTTGAATTTTAATCATTAGCCTGGCATTAAAGAAATTTTGCAGAAATGTAAGGTACTGGAAGATTTTAAACTTCAGAATAAAATCTACAAGGCTCCGATTGAAATATATAAAATGTTCCATATGAAAAATAATATACAATAAGTTTATTGAATAAAATAAAAAGTTGGTGGCATTCCTTTGAAGCTTGGAACTACTAAACTTTATTTCCTTGAATATTTATTTCTCTTGTATTTTTCTTAGTGGTACAAGTTATCTGAAAAAACTAACAAAGTTATTGTCTACAAAGCACCTCTAGGTTTTGCAGTTCAGTTAGAATGGAAACTATTCTGTGCTAATCATAAAGAATTGTTGCTAACACTTAACAGGACAGGTATCTAATATTTTTCCATTGAAACAAATCAGTAATGTGTCTAAAAAATGTTGATATTAAAAACAAAGAAACGGGGCCAGATCCGTGGCTCACTTGGTTAATCCTCTGCCTGCGCCGACATCCCATATGGGTGCTGGGTTCTAGCCCCGCCTGCTCTTCTTTCAGTCCAGCTCTTGCTGTGGCCTAGGAGGGCAGTGGAGGATGGCCCAAGTGCTTCGGCCCCTGCACCTGCATGGGAGACTAGGAAGAAGTGCCTGGCTCCTGACTTCGGATCAGCGCAGTGCGCAGGCTGTAACAGCCATTGGGGGGTGAACCAAAAGAGGGAGAACCTTTCTGTCTCTCTCTCTGTCTATAACTCTACCTGTCAAATAAAAAACAAAGCAAAACAAAACAAACAAAAAAACAAAGAGCCAGGTAGGCCTTTGGTTCAGGTAAAGTTGCTGCTTGGGACTTCAGCACCTCTTTGAGTCTTATCCAGTTCCCTGCTAATATGAATCTTGGGAGTAGCAGTACGGAGTCCTTGCCACGCACATGGGAGACTCAGACGGAGTTCCAGGCTTCTGGTTTCGGCCTGGCCCAGGCCTGGCTAGTGCATACATTTGGGGAGTGAAACAGTAGATGGAAGATCTCTGTCTGTCTCTCTGATTTTCAAATAAAATGAAAATAAGCTAAAATTAAAAAACAAAATGCACACAAAGAATCTTATTTGGCAATTTGATTTTGTTAAGTCTCTCAGAAAAGAAGGCCTATGAACAGAATGCTTAATTTCTTCAAGTTTAAAGACTGAAGAACCCTAAAGGAAAATCCAATCAATTGGTATGTAAAAACAACTTGAATATCTTAAGAGCTGAGTCAGCATCTGGATTTCTCCTTTTCCGAGGCACCTTGCCTGCCCAGTAACAACTTCTCTGAGCTTCTTTTACCTGTCAAGTGGGGAATTAATGCCCAATTCTAAAATTGTGAAAATTAAATTTCGTGTGTAAGGTTTATGGCATGTAGAAAACTGCTCAACAAATATTCATGCCATAGGTTGTGTGTGTGTGTGTGTGTGTGTGTGTTTTCTTACCTCACTGGGAGCTTAAGATCTAGCTGTAAACCCATGCAGAGATAAAGAAAAATCCAAGAGGTAAGTCACCATTCCCATGCACTGAGGTGACTGGAGATGATCTTAAGTCCCTCCTAGCTCTAAACATTGGTTATTCTGTGACAGCTGTATGAGAAGTGTCATGGGGCAGTGCGTGATGAATTGGTGGTTGGGAAGTACAGACAGTAAGTGCTGGGAGGTCTAAGGGGGAGCCGTTGCCTGGGCTGGAATGCTTTAAGAAGGCCTTTAAAAAAATTCTGAGCTGCTTGAGCTACAACAAAAGCCCAATTCAATTAGGAGAGTGACTGGCATGAGTCTGATTATAATACAAATTCAAGCCAAGCTGAGGGGAATGAGAAACACAAAATGCTGGCGAGAAAGGAGGGAGGAAAAGGCAGTATCAGCAATTTGTGGTTTCTGAAACGCACAAAGAATATTAAGTAGCTTTTCATTCTTACTACAGTTTTGTAATGTAGGCAAAGTATATAAACCTTGCTGAGATTCTCCTCTGAGTATCAGAATCTTTAGAGATGTGTTTAGCAACAAATAATAGAAAATCCTGCCAACAGTGGCTTTAACAAATACAGTTTTTTTTTTCCTTCCTTGCATAGAAAGAATCTAAATGTGAATGTCCAAGGATTGGTGCCTCTGCATAATGACACTGTCAAGACACATGTTCTTCCTAGCCCTACCTCACCATCCTTAGAATCATGGCATGTGCCCTTATTGCTGGTTGCCTTGAGGTCATTTGATGGCTGTCACATCTCTGAGTATCACATTTGCATTCCAGACTGAAAAGAGACAGAAAGGCGAAGAAGTGAAGAATGAGGGCAAAATGACATAACCACTCAATCTGAGCCTTTTTATTGAGCTAGCTAAAGCTTTCCTGGAAGACTGCCCAATAGACTTTTCTGTTGTAATTTTCTGCTGCCCAAAATTATGTATCACGACGGCCCCTAGTGGGGGAAGGGGGATATGGATAGAGTTATTCAGTCAACCGACAGTGCAGACAAGTGTTTGTGCCTTCTAAAAAAAAACGACCTTAAAAGATAAAAACAGGAGGATTGTTCCCATAAGCAGAAATTTTCACCTTATTTTAAAACTTGTTATGCATTTTTAAAAGATTTAGCTATTTACTTGAAAAGCAGAGAGAGAGAAAGAGAGACAGAGAGAAAGGGAAAAATCAGTCCATTTTTCATCCAATGGTTCACTCCTCAAAGAGTTGCAAGGGCCAGGAATGGTCCAGGTTGAAGCCAGAAGCACGGAACTCCATCAAGGTCTCCTATGTGGGTGGAAGTGTCCCAAGTACTTGGGCCATCTTCTGCTGCCTTTCCAGGCACATTAGCAGGTAAACTCCGTCAGAAATGGAGTAGCCAGGACTTAAATCAGTGCTCACATGGATGCTGGCATCACAAGCTGCAGCTTAGCTCGCCAAGCCACAATTTGAGTCCCTCACCTTCCAATTCCAATCCAGCTACCTGATAATGTGCTTGGGAAAGCAGAGGGGATGGCCCAAGTGATTGGGCCCCTGCAACCCATGAGGGAGACCCAGATGGAGTTCTGGGCTTCTGGCTTTAGCCTGGACCAGACCCAGTTGTTGAGGTCATTTAGGGAGTAAATCAGCTGATAGAAGATTGATCTCTCTCTCTCTCTCTGTTATTCTCCCCTTCAAATAAATAAATAAGTCTTTAAAAAAGATGGATGGGTAGAAGCCTTCCCAACCAGAACTGAAAGCTGAGGAAGTGGCCAAAATTCTCCAAAAGGAAGTTATTCCATGCTTTGGTCTTCCAAAATCTTTACAAAGCGATAATGGGCCTTCCTTCATCTCCCAGATTATACAAGGGATTTGTAAGGCCCTAGGAATAACCTGGCACCTTTACTCTGCATGGAGACCTCAGTCTTCCGGTAAGGTAGAAAGAGCCAACCAGACTCTATGGAAAACATCACAAGTACAGAAATGTGCACTTGGTAAGAAAGGTTAAGAAGGAAAGAGTGTTCTTGGTAAGGAAGGTTAAGAAAGAGTTCTTTTGAATAAAGAAAGGACATGGCTTGTAAGAATGACTTCATCCTGATGGCTAGTTTACTCTAGACTGGAATGGAAATGATGGAATGTTTCAAATAAGTTGAAGAGGGTTTGTGGAAGTCACAAAAGGTTATGAAAGAAAGAAATATTGGATATGCTAACTGCCGCTCAGGGAGGTATCTGTGCCATTTTCCAGAAAGAATTTTGTTTCTGGGTCAATCAGACTGGCCAGGTACAAACCCAAATTCATACTTCCCTGGACAAAGCCAAACAGCTCCAGGACCAGGCCCAGCAGGGCTGGGATTTCTGGCCTGACACCTGGTCAAGGAAAATCCTGGATATTTCCTCTCCTTGGCCCTATAACTTCTGTAATCTTGCTGCTTCTATTTGGACCATGTGTTTTTAATGCCCTTGTTCCTTTTGTCTCTAACAGAATAAAAGCTGTCAGACTCCAAATGATCTTCAGACAAGGCTTCCAGCCCATTCCATTGGACGACCTGAGCAGCCCTCTGGACCAAGCAGGATAGTCTTTCCAAAGCAACTGTCGCACACCATAGGGCAGATAGCAAGAGGAAATACGTATATCCATCTTGATGCCCATATGTCAGCTTTGAAGTAGCTACAGAAGACGGAACGCCATCCATTTATCCCTAAAAGAATTATGGGTATTCCTCTTGAGGGGGGAATGTTAGGTAGGAAGTTAGAAATGAGCTTATGTGTGTGTGACAAAGTCTAAGGAGTTGACATTTACATCCAGCATCCTCATCTCAAAGTCATCCTGACAATCCTCCAGGTGCAGCCCAGTATCTGTACTTCAAACGCCCTGCCCCTTCTACCCAATAACTATCCTTCCTCTAAGGCTCTTCTAAGGCAGGGTGATATAAGCCAGGCTTCCCCCTGTCTGATAACTTCAGAGGGAAAACTCAGAAAGGAATTTTTCGTATTTACATCCAAAAAGTCCTTTGTTCCAGGAGGAGAAGAGGCAGGAAGACAAGGCCCATCCCCTTAAAAACCCCAGCCTCAACCCACTGCACTGCATGCTCAGCCCCTCTGCTGAGCCGCCTGCCTGGCCTGCCCACGTGTATTCTCTCCACTCAACCATGTAACCTCACTCTCCCCCAGTCTGAGTGACTGGGCACTCTTCCTCAGGCCCTGACTGGAGAGGTGCCCATCTGTTCTTACGGATGTCCCTACCCTAATAACTCTTGCTATTTTGCTTTCCACTACTCTCTGTCTCATGCCTGAATTCTTTCTTGTGCGAAGACAAGAACCCTTGCTTTCTTCGGTAACATCATGACTGGAATATTGACACAGATACAGTTATAAACAGGATATTTCCATCATCATAAGGATCCCTCAAGCTGCTCAGTTTATGACTATAGCTCTCACACTCCTCTACCCTTTTTCAGTTTCTGGAAAATTACTAATCTATTCCTTTTTCTATAATTTTGTCATTTCAAGAATGTTATATATATGGAATCATTGAAATAAGGTAGCATTTTTGAGTAATTGTAAATTGTATTTTAAATGCCCAATGTCCACGTGGTTATTGCTAGTGAAAAAAAAATAAACCTGATTTTTTGTGTTTATATTTTGTGACCTTGTTGAGCTTAATTATTATTTCTAGGAAATCTTTGAAGATTTCTTGGGATTTTCCAATTAGACAACAATGTCGTTGACTTTTAAGGACAGTTTTATTTCTTCATTTCTGATAAAAATGTTTAAATTACTTATTTATTTTTTGCCTCAATACATTGGCTAGAACTTCCAGGATCATATTGAATTAAAAGTGGTGAGTGTGAATGCTTTTGCATTGTTCCCATTCTTAAGGATAAAGTATTTGATCCTTTACTACTGAACATAAAATATTATCTCTAGGTTTTTTGTAGATGCTTTTTACCAAATTGAAGAAGATCCCTTCTATTTCTGTGTGTTTTTTTAAATTTTTTAAAGATTTATCTGAAAAACTTACAGAGAGGCAGAGGCAGAGAGAGAGAGAGAGAGAGAGAGAGAGAGAGAGTCTTCCATCTGCTGGTTAACTCCCCAGATGGCTGTAATGGCCAGAACTGTGCTGATCCAAAGCCATGAACTAGGAGCTTCCTCTGGGTCTCCCACGTGGGTGCAGGGGTCATCTTCTACTGTCTTCCCAGGCCATAGCAGAAAGCTGGATCACAGGAGGAGCAGCTGAGACTTGAACTGGCGCCCATATGGGATACCGGCACTGCAGGAGGCGGCTACCCCCTACACCACAATGCTGGTCCCTATATTTCCAAGAATTTGAGACTCAGAGCATATAAAGATTTCTTGTTATTTTGGCTCATTTGTTTATTTTTTATTTTTTCAACTTTTTAAAAAAAATTTATTTGAAAGACAGTTACAGAGAGAGGTAGAAACAGAGAGAGAGGTGTTTCATCTACTGGTTCACTCCCCAGATGGCCACAATGGCTGGAGCTGAGCCAATCTGAAGTCAGGAACTAGGAGCTTCTTCCAGATCTCCCACATGGGTGCAGGGGCCCAAGGACTTGGGCCATCCTCTACTGCTTTCCCAAGCCATAGCAGAGAGCTGGATCAGAAGAAGAGCAGCCAGGACTAGAACCAGTGCCCATATGGGATGCTGGTGCTTCAGGCCAGGGCTTTAACCTGCTTCGCCTCATTTGTTTATTTTAAATTAATTTATTTTTAATTATTTGAGAGTCAGAGAGAGAGGCATGGAGGAAAAAATAGATAAAGAGAAAGAGAGAAAGAAAGAAAGAAAGAGAGAGAGACCAAAATACCCAGAACAGTCCAACTGGAGCCAGAATCCAGGTCTCCCATTTGGGTGTTAAGGATCCAATTACTTGAGCCATCATCTGCTGCTTCCTGTGGTGGGCATTAGCAGAAAGCTGGAATTGGGAGTAGAGCTGAGACTTGAACTTTGGTACTTCCACATACAATATGGGCATCCCAAGTTACGTCTCAACCAGTAAGCCAAATGTCTGTCTCTTTTCTGTTTTTTTTTTTTTCCCCTTTTGCTTACCTTCTCTTTTAAGACTCCTATGAAACTTGTCCCAGTATTTCCTCATGTACTTACTATACTATTCTTCTTGCCTTTCACTAATATTTAAAAGTTAGAAGTCATTCACAGGTTATTTCTTTTAAAACTATAGAAAAATATTACACATTTAATCTCTAATATTTTGGAACCTGTAATATTGTAGAAATGACTCAAGGATCATTACTGTAACTTTCTTATTTTATCTGTTTTATTCACTGGAATTCTACATAATATTTATTTGTACTTTTAAAACTTGTGAAGAATTTACACATGGAGCTGGCACTGTGGTTTAGTGGGTTAAGCCACTGCTTGCAGTGCTAACATCCCATATGTACACTGGTTCCAATCCTGGCTGCTCTCCTGCTAATGCTTCTGGAAAAGCAGCAGAGGATGGCCCAAGTATTTGGCCCCCTGTACTCACATGGGAGACCTGGATAAAGCTCCTGGTTCCAGGCTTAAGCATGGCCCAGCTCTGGTCGTTGCAGCCGTTTGGGGAGTGAACATCAGATGGAAAATCTCTTTCTCTCTATCTCTCCCTCTTTCTCTGTAATTCTGACTTTTAATTAAATAAATAAATCTTTAAAAAAGAAAGTATACACATGCAGAAATACACATTGATCGTAAGTTGTAGTGGAATGAACTCCGTGAAGTGGCGGTTCCATGGTGTAATGGTGAGCACTCTGGACTCTAAATTCCATGAAGTAAACACTCAAATTTTTACTAAATTATTTCTTTTTTTAAGATTTATTTATTTATTTGAAAGGCAGAGCTACACAGAGAGAGAAGGATAGGCAGAGGGAGAGAGAGAAATTTTCCATCTAATAGTCACTTCCCAGTTGGCTGCAATGGCTGGAGTGCACCAATCCAAAGCCAGGAGCCAGGAGCTTCTTCTGGGCCTCTCATGTGGGTGCAGGGTCCCAAGCACTTGGGCCATCTTCTACTGCTTTCCTAGGCCATAGCAGAGAGCTGGATTGGAAGTGGAGCAGCCAGGACTTGAACCAGTGCCCACATGCGATGTTGGCACTGTAGTCAGTGGCTTTACCTGCTATACCACAGTGCCATCCCCTAAATGATTTTTTATATTGTAAATTAATAGTGAAGCAAGGTTACAGGTGCAATGTTGATCTTGTACACAATGGATGTGTTAAATTCAAAGTGTTTCTTACTGTTGACTCAATTACTGTTAAGAATCTTCACCTGAGAGTAACAACGCCTATATTCACCACAGTTTTTTGCAGTTCACTAAACACTGATGTACCTAATCCCAATCATTTCTCCTAACAACTTTATGAAGCAGGGATTATTACATAGTTTTAGAAAGGAGAAAAGGAGAAATTAGAAAGGCTCAGCAAGGCAGATCAACTCCCGAGGGCCACAGAGTCTCTCAGTCACAGATCTTGGACTTGACACAAGGATTTTAGAGTCCATGTCTTCTATCAATTCTATTAGTCACATTGCTTTCTTCATGGTGAAGAAAGGAGGTCCAGGTCCTCCTTCAAGAATGGGCTTATTCTTTTATGGCATAGAGTGATTGTGGGGCAATGAGAAGGCCGTGCCAAAATGGTGCTGGCAAGTTACTTAGGAAATGGCTTTAGTGTCAGTTACTTAGGAAATGGCTTTGGAACCCACCTGGCAAAGAAGCCTGCCTGGCAACAGACAGTGATTTGTTACGGCATAAACTGCCCCTTGACCAGATTGGCTGCCTCAGCTATATAAGCTGCTGCGCCAACTGAAATAAATGAGTCTGTGGGCTGTTCACCTCTGGCCCGCTTTCACCCAACTCCCAGTGTCTGTGTTGTGGCTCCACGCCTCTTGCCCCCACTGTGCTTCTCCTCTCAGAATGAATCCACAGCAACAAATGATGTTGGCAGAAAGCATTCAGTTTCTTCCACTGCTGGGACTGCCTTGACTACAGATAGAAATGTCACCAAAGGTAATGTGACTTTCCTGATGCATGAGCAGAGGCCAGGTCCCTGGGGAAAACTTAGAATGATCACCTTAGCTTCAGAGCTCCCTGTAGGCTTGGCAGAGGCTCCCTTTTGTCTACATGCTGCACAACTCCCCTCTATACCCAATTGTACTTTTGTCCATTCCCTTCCAAAAGTGTTGATTCTAAGAGTACACCCTAATAAACCTCCCCTTCACTCATTTTCAATATCATCTTGATTTACCCAAATATTCTATCACATTTTATGGCATTAAAAATATCACTTAATGCATTTAAAAGTTATGTGTAGAATTTTATTGATTAGCAGCTATTAATTGAGTGCCTTATACTAAATACTGAAGATTCTTGAAATTAATCAGACTCGACCTCTTTTCAAACAGTCATTCAATCAATCTCCAAGGAAGTTATGTCATAACATAAAAGAAGTTAGAAAATATATTCATAGTTATCTTAATTAATTAAGAAAGACATTATATGGATTTTTCCATAAAATATTTTTAATGACTTCATGGATGATTATGGAATATTAACATCTAGTTGTCCAGGAGTCCATAATCAACCAGTTCTTTAAAGAATTCCATTCTGAAATCAAAGTCAGAGCTGGAGTTGTGGCACAGAGGGTTAAGTTGTGGTTTGTGATGCTAGATCCCATATTGGAGTGTTGGTTTGTGCCCTGGCTGCTTGGGTTCCAATCCAGATCCCTGCTAATGCTCCTGGAAATGGCCCACGTTTTTGGCCCCTGAAAACCATATGTGAGAGGGAGAGGGGGAGGGGGAGGGAGAGGGAGAGGGGGAGGGGGAGGGAGAGGGAGAGGGGGAGGGGGAGGGGGAGGGAGAGGGAGAGGAGGAGGGAGAGGGAGAGGGGGAGGGGGAGGGAGAGGGAGAGGAGGAGGGAGAGGGAGAGGGGGAGGGGGAGGGGGAGGGGGAGGGAGAGGGAGAGGGAGAGGGAGAGGGAGAGAGAGAGAGAATATCTTCCATCTTCCATCTGCTGGTTTACTACCCAAATGGCAGCAAATAGTTAGGGTTGGGCCAGGCTGAACCCAAGAGCCCAGAACTCCATGCTGGCTTCCCACATGGGTAGCAGGGGCCCAAGCACCTGGGGACCATCCTCCGCTGCTTTCCCAGTTGCATTAGCAGGGAGCTGGATAGGAAGCAGAGCAGCCAGAGTGCAAACCAGCACTCATGTGGGATGCCATCATTCTAGCTGGCAGCTTAACCTGCAGTGCCATAATGCTTGCCCCAATTTGTGGTTTATAAGCTCACTAAATTTGTGGTAATTCGTTACAGCAGCCATAGGAAATGAATTACAGGCTGAACTTTAAGGCAAAGTGTGTCAGGCATAACAAAGTTGACTATTTCCTGTGAACACCTGCTAGTTGGTCTCTGTATGGCTTGTGGTCTATGCTTAGAGATGTGACAGAGTATGTGGAGATCAGATTCTGAGCAATCTTCTGTCCATGCAAAGAAAATGGAACTCATCCCAAAGGTGATTAAAGACCACTGAAGGGTTAACCACCAGGGAGTGTAACAAAATCAGAACTGCATTTTTGAAAGAGTCTTTCAAAGGGGAAAATGAATGAGAAGACTTTAGAATCCTGGTCAAGAAATGACCAGCCCTCTTTGATTGCTCTTTATAACAGCTTACTTATTCCTTGAAATTTGGGGTGAGACAATTTAGCAGGGAAAAATCGTGCCCTTCAATATTTGAAATTCTTTTTTTTAAAAAAGTTTATTTATTTATTTGAAAGAGTTACACAGAGAGAGGAGAGGAGGGAAGAGGCAGAGAGAGAGAGAGCGAGCGAGCGAGAGAGAGGTCTTCCATCCCATGGTTCATTTCCCAATTGGCCACAACGGCCAGAGCTGCGCCGATCTGAAACCAGGAGCTTCTTTGGGTCTCCCACGCAGGTGCGTAAAATACAAGGACTTAGGCCATCTTCTACTGCTTTCCCAGGCCACAGCAGAGAGCTGGATCAGAAGTGGAGCAGTCAGGACTAGAACCGGCACCCATAACGGATGCCGATGCTTCAGGGCAGGGTGTTAACCCACTGCACCATAGCGCTGGGCCCAATATTTGAAATTCTGTTAGGAGCAAAAGCAACTAGAGTCTGTACTATTGTAAGATTAAGTGATAAAAATCAAATGAAAATATTAAATACATTATAAGCAAGCACATCCTAACAGTCTAAAAATGACAGCAGATTTCTTTACAGATAATTATGACACGTTTCATTCTTTCATCTATTCAACAAATACTCATTAGGTTGTTGCAAGCAGTAGACCCACCATGAACAAAACAGACAAAGCACGGCTCTCGATAGAGTTCAATTTCTTTGCATAATGTTTCCAGATAACTTGTACATCAACTAATCATCTGACCCAGAAGCAAGCTCCCAGTCCCCATAAACTGAAAGGAGGTTTACACGCGGGCGACGGCCGGCCGTGCACTCCGCAACAGGAAGACAGCGGCTTAGCTCAGGAGGGCGGTCTCCGGAACCTCCCAGTCCCCGCCAGGCTGCTTCCCAGAGGCCTCTACGCCCCTTCGCCCCGCCCCCAGTCCCGGGGCCCGCCCCTCTCCCTGACCCCGCCGACTCATCCACACGCGCTCGCCGGTGCCGGCGCTAGTCCTTCTCTCGCGAGACCGTGGCTGTGGTGAAGCCGGCTGGGGTGGCCGCTGTCCGGCAGGGGCGGTGAGGATCGTTTTGCTTTGGTGTCTCGCACATTTCGGGCTAGTTTGGAGGCGCTAAGTGGGTTCCAGGGCCGAGAGCGGGGCTGCTGGCGCGCGGGATGGGGAGGAGGGGGCGGGGCGCCGCCGGGCTGGGTCCGCGTGGCGCCTCCGGGGCGCCGCCGGCCCGCGGCCGAGGTGAGGAGGCGCTCGTGAGGTGCGGACGCGAGGTGCGGATCGGGGTGGCAGGCGCCGGGACGCCGTCTGGTCCCCTTCTGCTCGGTCCGCGGCGCGGCCGCCTGGGGCAGGACCCTGGGGTACTAGTGTCGGGTGGACGAGCGACAGGCCGCGTGTCCGCAGCCCGCGCTGACCTCGCCTTGGGTCCGCCCAGGCCGGAGGTCAGCGGCAGAGCTTGGTGGCCCGAGGGTCTTGGCGGATGGGAAACTGCGGGCACTCCTTGGTCCAGATCCTGAAGAAGTTGCTTCTTTCCGAGGTTACCAGGAGTTTGTGTTCCTCGTGTGTCCGAAACTCAGCTGCCTCATTCAGCGAGACAGAAGGAGAGGCGGCTAGACAAATAATTTAAATCTCAACACGTTAATTTTTTAAAGTAAGGTATACAGAACGATGGAATATATGACAGAATCCACCGACCGCAACCCTGGACACATGTGAGTCACGACCCTTCCCTGTCCCCCTGTTACCTTCGAAGATCTGCAAATGAGTCTTTGAAACTTACTACTGAGGCGGAAGGCTTTGGAGAGGGGACAGTCGTAAGTGGGAAGAAACAAAAGCTTTATTTCTGTAGAAAATCTGACTAGTTTTAGCTTACAGAGGTTGCTGTAGTAAGTACGTGCTTTAAGAGAGTTAAAATATTATCTATACATATTTCTAGGATATTGACACTGCAGTATGTAGCCATTAGCAACATTTAAATTTAAATTAAATACAGTATACGGTTGCTGTGTTTTACTAATCACATTTCAAATGCCCCATATCTACCTGTCGCTGGCTAGTGGCATACCTTGGACATGGAAGATTAGTGAACTTTTGGACAATATTGTTCTGTGTCAGTGGTTCTCTATTTTTTTCTTCCTCCAGTACACTAGAATTATGATATTCCTGACATTTGTACTGAATCACTGGACGTTGTCCCCAGTACACTTAGAATTATGATACTGTTGAGATTTATACCGAATCACTAAAATTCTATATGCTTCCTCTCCTGTTTCTGCTCTGGGTGGATGTTTATATATTGGCAGTGCTTTTGTTGTGTATTATTATTAGAGTACACTCCTATTACTATTAGAAAATGATTTAGATATCAATTTCTATTGCTGTAGTTCAGAAGTGTTTGCATTTTCTAAAGCTACTTTAATGAAATATTTATTAGATAGGTATACTCTTTACCTGAGCTAGTTGGTCTTAAGTATGTGCTGTATAAATGGACAAAGTTCTTAGTGTAGCAGCAGATAGTGGTCAAAACAGATGAGGCATCAACTAGGCTAAATAGGTACCCTCGTTTTTAAAGGCTGGGTATCTGGTGGTTGAATTAAAAAGAGAGTAGGGGGATAAGAGGATTAATATATTTCAAAATAGCTAAAAGAGGATTTTGCTTGTACTCACCATAAGTAATAAAAGTTTAAGGTGATGGGTCTGCTAATTACATTGATTTGACCATCATACAATGTATACATGAATTGAAACACTGGGAGGGATGCATTGTACCACATAAATATGTACAGTTACTATGTGTCAATCAATCTGCATACAACTGTCTAGAAGGATATATACAAATGATTAACAGTACTTACCTCCTCATGGTCTTGGCTGGGTATAGTAAAGAGAACTTTAATTTGTTTTTGTTGCCTTTTAAGTATTTGCGATTGAAATTAGTATAAATTTTGTAGTCTTCATCAACATATCTCCATTTGTTTCAGTGTAACATTTCCATTTGTTTTTCATAAAAAAGACTTGTTTAGACCTAGGCTGGCTATTTAAATATAGATTTCCATGAAATAAAATTAAAAATTAAGTCTCTCAGTTGCATTAGGCACTTCCATTGGCCCTGTTGCTACCGATGACTAGTGGCTACCTTGTTGGATAAACCAGAAATACAAGGGGGCTTCAAAAATTGATAGAAAATTCACATTATCTATTAATCCGATTTTCCACTTTTTTTTTTTTTAAGATTTATTTTATTTGTTGGAATGGCAGAGTTACAGAGAGGGAGAAAGAGAGAGGTCTCTCAACCGCTGGTTCACTTTCCACATGGCCACAATAGTTAAGGCTGGGCCAGGCTGAAGCCAGGATCCAGGATCATCTTCCAGGTCTCCCACATGGGTGCAGGGACACAAGCAGTTGGGCTCTCTTCTGCTGCTTTTCCAGGCACATCAGCAGGGACTGGAAGTGGAGCAGCCTGGATTGAAGTGGGACTCAAACCAGCACTCCTGTGTGATGCCGGCCTTGCAGGCGGCAGCTTATCCTGATATGCCACAATGTTGGCCCCCTCCACATATTTTTTGTAACTCCTGCCACCTCCCTCCCCCGACTGCTGCATGACATTTCTATTATTGAAGGAAGTTCTGTTTGACGGTACTGACTCTGTAGATTGTTGAGACATCTGCCATGTTTGAGGATTTTAAGAATTGTAGCCATCCTTGTTTTATTGCCCCAATATCCTAAGGTTGTTCTTTTAACTATTGCATCTTTGAAGATAATTTTACTTACAAGTAATTTTTAAATGGCAAAAATATTATGGTCTAACTTGGAAGCTTTTATTTGTTAGTTGGTTTTGTTAATTTAACCAGTGTGATTGTAAAATCTAATTAGAAAATGTCTTTTATTTATTCAAGATTGTGCTGTGAGTGTGGTGTCCCGATTAGTCCAAATCCTGCCAATATTTGTGTGGCTTGTTTGCGAAGTAAAGTAGACATCAGCCAAGGTATTCCGAAACAGGTTTCAATTTCTTTCTGCAAACAGTGTCAAAGGTATAGTGCATTACTATTTTACCCTACTTAAAATTGAGATTTATATAGAGATAGCTAAGGGTAGCCTGAGATTATATCGAAATACGTAGGCTAAAAGTACAAACCTTTGAGATTTATTTAGTATTTATGTTGGTGTCACCAAAGATTTTAGAATTTACTATTTCATATTGTACTTTTCTAGTTTCCCCTGCCAATCTGGTAAAGATAGTATAAATATATTTGGATTTTTTTCTTTTTCTGTTAAGAGATTTAGTAGATTTGATGTATATAGTTAACAGATTCATGGGGATGTTTTAAGGGTTAGTGAAAGCAGATTATAAGGGACATATATTATTGTTATTACTGTGAGGTTTTTTTCCCTTCAGGTATCAGAAACTATATATGACAAAAAAGTGCCTTAGCAAGGGGAGAGGGAGTGGGAAAGGGGAGGGTTGCGGGTGGGAGGGAAGTTATGGGGGGGGAAGCCATTGTAATCTATAAGCTGTATTTTGGAAATTTATATTCTTTAAATAAAAGCGTTATAAAAAAAAAAAAGTGCCTTAGGTAACTTAGCAGTATGTGTATGTTTTAAAAACTATATATAATGATGTTCATGTATAATTAAAATGAAATTTTTGATGGGAAAGAAGCTCAGTAAATCCTGTCCGGAATGATCAGAATTTACAGGTAGAAGTCTTCTTCTAAAAGTTAATATTTTAATCCCTCTTTAATTCTGTTAGTTGTTTAGCATAGTTTATTACTAATGGGCAAGTGAATAAGACAGAATTGCCCAAAGAATGCTTGTTGCTAAATGGATCAGGACTCCAGCACTTTCTTTGTGCACTTAATGGGTATGGTTCCTGGACCTCTTTGAGAATTTGAAAAGTGTATCCGCAGAAAAATAGTTACATGTATATATATATATAAGCATGCAAAATTTTGTGTACTGTTTCACAGAGTTTACAAGCTTAGCAAGTGTGAGGCTTAATCTGTTTTAAGTATTTGCTATTCCTTAAAGTATGATGAAGGTAAAAAAAGAGATGTACTGGCTGGATAAAGAATCAGGAGACCCAATTAGTCTTAGATTTCTCACAAAGCAGCTTTTTGAAACTGTTGGCCATTTATCATCTCTGGACCTCATTTCCTTGTCACAATAAAGGAGTTTTATTAGATGATAAGAAAACTTTTTCTAACTCTATGACTATAAACACAGCGGGACTTGTGCAAGTTTTTTTTTTTTTAAGATTTATTTATTTGGAAGGCATAGTTAAAGAAAGAGAACAAGAAGCAGAGAGAGATCTTCCATCCTCTGGTTTACTCCCCAAGTGGCTTCAATGGCCAGGGTTGGGCCAGGCTGAAGCCAGGAGCCAGGAACTTCATCCAGGTCTCCCAGTTGGATGCAGGGGCAGTCTTGTGCTGCTTTCCCAGGCCGTTAGCAGGGAGCGGGACAGAAAGTTGAGTAGCCCATACTTGAATTGGTGCCCATATGGGATGCTAGTGCTGCAGGCGACAGCTTAACCTGCTGTGCCACAGTGCCACTGATGTTTTTTATTGAACATTGGAAAGTAAAAACCAGAGCTTTCAGTTATTTAACAAGTGTGGCAAAAACGTATTCAGGTAATACAAGTGGAAGTATGAGAGTATTTAGAAAGTACCTATAAGTTCTGTAAGTGGTCTTCAGAAATTTCATAGAAAATGTGTATTATCAAAAAAAAATGCAGAGATTTTAGAATTTTAATTCCATTTACCATGAACTTTTTGAAGTACCCTCATGTTCTGTATTTAACAAATATAGTGCCAGACAATGTATTAAGTCCTGGATAGGCTAGGATAAAAAACAAACCACATGCATAAGGGATTTAATCAGGCTTTACTTAAGATTTTAAAATTTAAATTTGAAAAGGTCCTTAGACTGTGATGACTAGTCTGAACTATTGCTGATAGGAGTATTGTGAGGTACTGATTTACCTTTTTTGTGAGAAATTAGCAATTCTTAAGCATTTTAGAAGTATGTAATAAACCATTTTAATGCCATTTTGAGATGATTCTTGTTTTTCATGGTATGGCTTTAAGGAATTCTTGGGAATTTTGTCATCCTCACTGGAGTTTTTATTGGTGATTGCAGTAGTAATAAGACTGTTTTAATAGATTATTTCAGATTGGCTTTCTCAATCCAAATTTTACCTTTTTAAATAAAGCTACTAGTCTAATTGTGAGTTTTCTGAACTCTTAAAGTACACTTGGGTTAAGGTTGAGTTCAGATCAACCTTGGGTATCAACTATGGTTAATAATTGATGTTATAACTGTATATTTAGATGGAAATGTCTAGTTTTCCTAAGAGATGTTGGATTTGTTATTTTCTTTCAGATATTTTCAGCCACCAGGAACTTGGATACAGTGTGGTTTAGAATCCAGGGAACTTCTTGCGTTGTGTTTAAAAAAAATTAAAGCCCCTTTGAGTAAGGTAGGTCAAACAGCTCAACTTAATATTTAAAGCTGTGCTTTCTTGAAAGTATGAACTTTTAGAAAATAGTGTTAAGCAGTACTATAAAATATTAATGTTGTTACTAGTAACACCCCACTACAAGTGCTGTTTTAATTTTTAAAATTATATATCCATTTTTCTATTTTTAGGAAAAATTAAAATATATTTTTACTTTGAACGAATTACAGGCTCACATTTTAAAAATTGAAAACTTTTATGTGTAATTTTTTTCTTAAAATACATTATTGCTAAATATATTTTAAGAGATTAAAATATTGGAGTTATGTTACTTATTTCTTTTTATTCTTGTTTTGGAAAGAAAATGTTTGAACTTATCACTTAATATCAGTGTATGCATGTCTCCAAAAAAACCAGCATTTGTTTAGAGTCCAATTTACTTCTTTAGGTAGTGCTTTCAATATTCTTTATGCTCAACTTTATGATTCTCTTCTACCCTGTGTGTTTTTAATTGAAGTGAACTCTTTCAGTTTGAGAATCTGAATCTTTTCTGATTCTTCTTTAAGCCCTGAAAAAAATCTCATCTAATTGTTCTTTGAAATCTCTCCCTTTATTTTCCTCTCCCTTTACCCTGTTCCCACAATTTCTCTTAGACAAATGCGGACCTATCTTTGTGTTCTTGCCAGTTTCCTTTACTTTATCTTCCAGTCTTTTTGCTGATTTTTTTCTTCAGCAGTAATATTTTAAAGTTTCAGAGTCTTTCATGTTCTTGATGCATTCTGTCCCTGAGTTTTTCTGAAGATTTTGATAATACAGTTTTTTCTTAAAGTATCCTTTGTTCCCTGCTTTGTCTTTTTCTGGAATCATTTTTATGCATATTGTGGTATTTTTGCTTTTGTACTTCAGGCTTTTGTCAAGTCCAGTGAGTCTTAGACAATTCATATCGCAGACTGCTTTTGGTGTTGGAATGTGGCAGTGGATAAGGGAGACCATCCCTATCTTAGTTAATATTCTAGTTTAGGGAGTTAGGTGTGTAGAGTAGGCAATGATCAAATTATGTAGGTATATTGTATAGTATATTAAAAGACATAAATTCGGTACAGAAACAAAACTAGGAAGGGAAAAGGAATTGTTCAGAGAAGATTGCAATTTTAAAAAGGGTGTTGATGAGAGGCCTCACTGATAAGTAGTATTTGAGTAAACATTAAAGATTGTGAGGGATCTGCAGAAATCTGAAGGAAAATGGAGGGATCATAATATAGACAGGAAGAGATGTAGAGACCAGAGGCAAGGACTCACCTGTGTGGTTATAGAGTGGTGTGTCGAGGGGAAATGTAGTTGGGGATGAAGTCAGGAAACTCATGGAAATTCAGAGTGTGTCTGGCCTGGGAGCCTCTTGGGAGGACTTGTTTATATTCTGGGTGTAATGGGTATCAAGGGTGAACATCAGAATAGGATGTGATATGATTTATGAAGAACCCTCTGGCTGCTGTATTTAGATGTGAAGGAGGTAAAGGTAGGTATAAGGGACATAGGAAATAATCCTAATATTAGGGTATTTCAGAAAGTTCTTGGGAAAATGGAATTAAAAGATAGATTCATTTTGGTACAGAAATTTTTTAAAGCCACACATACTTTTCACAGAATGCATTTTTCGCGAACTTCTTGTAATTGTGAAAAATGTTGGTTTGGGTGCGGCAATGGAGATGGTGAGAGGTGGACAGATTGTGGATCTGATAGTCATGTTTACTGATGTTGCTGGGTGCATTTGTAAGTGTAAGTGATGCTGGATGTATCACTGTTGACCTGAGCAGTCAGAGGAAGCTGACATTACTGATTTAAGAAAGGCTTCAAGAGGAGCAGTCAGAGCTCGTCTCTTCACTAGTTCTTAGATGATCACTGGACATTTAAGTAGAAATACTGAGTAGGCGGCTGGATACTAAAAGAAGTGTTCTATACTAGAGAGATGTACTTGGGTTATAAATTGCATTTAAAGCCTTGAATTGAGTAAGACCAGAGTTTAGAAAGATAAGGGCAAACCTTTTAAAGGACTGAATTTTGGAGTTACTCAATGATAAAAGTTTGGAAAAATGAGGAAGCACCTGCAAACAGGAAAGAAAGGAGCTGCTGAGGTGATGGGAGGAATATTAGGTGAGTGGAGTGTCCTGGAAGGCAAAGTGTTATAAGGAGAGTGAATGGCCATGTGAGTTGCTGCTGATGGGGTCAAGTAATGATTTCTGTAGATTTAGTATTGTGGAGGCCATTAGTAACTCTGATGAGCGACTTCTGTTTAGTGATGGTAGTAAAGACATGATAAACATGAAAGAATGGGAGAAGGAAGCGGAGGTAGCAGGTACAGCTGGTCCTCTATGAACCAACTGTGGATAAAAAAATAATTTGCAAAATTTGCAAAATTGTATCTCTGCTGAACATGTAGACTTTTTTTCTTATTATTCCCTAAACAATAAAGTATAACAACTATTAACATTGTAGTCGGTATTAAAAGTAATTTAGAGATGATTTAAAGTATATGCATAGGTTATATGCAATTACTGAGCTATTTTATATAAGGAATTTTAAGTCTGCAATATTTGGTCTTTTGATTGGACCTGGAACCTATCATCACAGATACTGAGAAGCAGCTGTATGGACAATTCTTTTGAGATTTGCTGTTGCTAAGGAAAACAGATGGGGCAGTGGCAGAAATTATATCAGTTGTATTACTGTAGTTACTGCATTGTCCTCTTATTGTCCACCATTAATAACATATCTTTGAGAAATTTTTTTGTATGTGGTAATGATTCGTTGCGATGTTAATCACAGATTTCTTGGGCAAGACAAGTATGAAAAAAAATTTTTTTAAGAGATGAAATCTGATTTTTAAAATGAGTTGTCTTATCCTTTTTCTCTTCTCAGGTGGAAATTTATGTTTCTCTGTGTTTTATTGAAGGTACGGCTTGTAGATGCAGGCTTTGTTTGGACTGAGCCCCATTCTAAGAGACTTAAAGTTAAATTGACTATTCAGAAAGAGGTAAGGTATACATAATTTTCTTGACATAGGTAAAGTGAAAGTAGTGAGAATGAGGGTCTTGTGATAAGTTGCCTAATGGCTTGGATAGTTTTTATGGAAAAGAATGTGCTGTTATTTTTAGCATGTGCAGATTATTAAGTTAATAGTGCAACCATTGCTCATGATTAATAGACTGAATAATCTTTTCCGAGTTATTTTCATTATGAAAAGGTTGAAATAAAACATGGACCAATGCAATGATTCTCAAATTCAGCTGATCCTAATGATTTACAAATATTGAATCAGATTTGTGAGTTTGTTCAATTACTTTGAGTCAGTAACTGGATGCCCAAGAATCTTTGTGTTTCAGAGGCTTCCGAGGCGATTTCTGATCGATTATATTGGGAACCATTAAATAAAGAAATATTTTCTTTCTGAAGGTTTTCCTTATTTTAATTTTAAGGATGAATTCTGTATATAAATAAATATATACATATATATATATATATATACATACACACATGAACACACACACAAATTTGTATACAAATTCTTCAAAGAATAGCCTTACAACCACTCTAACTACAGATAAATTTGGAATGTAAGAGTTAAAGCTATATGTCATTCTTGAAATGGTATAACTAGGGGCCAGCACTGTGGTGTTAGGGGGTAAAGCTGCTGCCTGCAGTGCTGGCATCCTGTATGGGTGCTGGTTTGAGTCCTGGCTGCTCCACTTCTGATCCAGCTATCTGATATGGCCTGAGAAAGCAGTAGAGGATGGCCCAAGTGCTTGGGCCCATGTACCCACATGGGAGACCCAGAAAAAGCTCCTGGTTCCTGGCTTTGGAATTGTGCAGCTCTGGCCATTGTGACCAACTGGGGAGTGAACCAGCAGATGGAAGATCTCTTTCTCTGTCTGCCTCTCCTCTCTCTGTGTAACTCTTACTTGACTTTCAAATAAATATCTTAAAAAAAAAAAAAGAAATAGTATAACTAATGACTTTAAATTTGCTTGTGGGGCTGGCGTTGTGACGTAGCAGGTTAAGCCTCCACCTGCAACATCAGTATCCCGGATGGCTGCTCCACTTCTGATCCAGCTCCCTATTAATGCACCTGGGAAAGCAGTGGAAGATGACCCAAGTGCTTGGGCTGGCCCCTACACCCATGTGGGAGACCTGGAAGAAGTTTTTAGCTTTAGCCTGGCCCAGTCCCGGCCGTTGTGGCCATTTGAGGAGTGAAACAGCAGATGGAAGATCTCAATCTCTCTCTTCTCTGTCTCTCCTCCTTTCTCTCTAGCTCTGCCTTTCAAGTAAATAAAAAATAAATCTTTTTTATTTTTAAATTGCCTAGTTGATATCTTCAGAGCATTCATAGAAGAATATATTATTAAAATATTTAAAGAAAAATCTGTTATTGAACTGTAAGATTCAGAGAATATAATTATTTTCTTTTATCAGGTGATGAATGGTGCCATCCTTCAGCAGGTATTTGTGGTGGATTATGTTGTTCAGTCCCAGATGTGTGGTGATTGCCATAGAGTAGAAGCTAAGGATTTCTGGAAGGCTGTGATTCAAGTCAGGCAAAAGGTAAGGTGAGAAATATGGTGAGTGAGTCCTATATCTTGCAGTTCAGCTTTGTCAATTATAAACAGCTGGTCCAAATTTCTCTTTTACTTTCTTTTCAAATCCACTAGGTACCAGGGATAGTCTAGGTCTCTGAAGCATTCACCTTTGGAAATAGATACTCTATTTTAGATAATCTTTAAATATGGTTTTTGTTTGAAAACTCAGTGTGCCATATCTATAGATGGTATCTTCATGTGCTGTATTTATAAATATTTTGACTTTATTAATATATTTATATTTAGACTTTGCACAAAAAAACTTTCTACTATCTGGAACAGTTGATTCTAAAGTATGGAATGCATCAGAATACACTTCGTATCAAAGAGATTCATGGTGAGTTAAAATTGGAAAGAGTTTGAAATTATGTCATAGTTTATTTCAACTTACCTAAGTAATCTTATCTTTCCTGATAGTTTCTGGATTAGTAGTACTGTCCAAAAGAACTTTGTTAGGAAATTAAAAACATCTTAGTTCTATATCCTCTCTGTCCAGTGTGATAGTCACTAGTTAATCATTTGTGGATGTTGAGTAATTGAAATCTGATTAGTGCAACTGAGGAACTGAATTTTTATGTTCTCCTATTTTAATTTAAAATTAGATTCAGGTTACATGTGGCTACTCTGTTATATAGCAGAGACTTAGACTCAGAATTTTTTTCTTTGATTTTCTGCCTCTGCCCTAATCAATGATACTTATCAACCCTCTGGTTTATGATAGATGCCATACTGTGTTCTTAGAACATAAAGATGAACTGATACTGACTCCTGCCCTCAGTGAATCGTTTGCCTTGTTACCTAATGAGTAACCATTAACTATGTGAGTAAAGTGTTCAATGCTATGATAGAAGATTCATCAGAAGCTTATTTTATGTAGTAGAGAGAACAGTTTCTCAATGGCAGAAGATGATTATTTTTGAGTTCTATAAGTTCTTTCTGTACTGTTTTTATGTTTTTCATATCAGGATTTATGATGCATACAATAATTCAGAAATCTAAATTCAGTAATAATAGATAGTGATACCAAATAGTGATACATAAAATATCTGTTTCTCTCTCTTGGCCTTATATTTTATTTTGTCCTTTTATCAAGCAAATCTTAAATGATATTCCTAATCAATTATGGCTACAATATAATCTATATTTTCTGATTTGATTTTATTTAGTATAGATTTAATTTGTGCAGTAAGTCTTATTTTACAGAAATTTTTTTTTTTAGATGGTCTTGATTTCTATTATTCCTCAAAGCAACATGCTCAGAAGATGGTAGAATTTCTTCAGTGTACAGTTCCCTGTAGGTATGTTCTAAACCTACATGTGGCTTATTCTGGGGATCTGGGAATAGATATGGGTAACATTTATTGTTGAGGCTTTGACAATATTCTTTAGGTTAAAAATTTTAAAAATCGTAGGAGTACTTACTTATACAGTCAGGAAGCTTTTATTGGTTTAGTCACTTTAGGTGATAGAGTAACTGAAGAGCATGTAAGAATCTCCTTGGGGAGCTAAAACTAACACCGTGATACTAAGCACTGTTATGCTGAACCATTGATTGAATGTATTGAAATGATATGAAACAGGAAAGATAGGGTATAAGAGAGCTTTGTGGAAAGCTTCACGGAAGAAGTGGGACTTGGCGGTTCAAAAGTGGGAAAAATTTTTCAAAGGTGGAATTTAAAATTGAAAGAAGATATTAGGGTGAACAAAGACTTGAAACGGGCATTTGGGTAGGTTTTAATGGATAGCATGTAGGGAGCACATTGGTCTGAGCCCAAGTACATATTTTGGAGGCTTTCAGCAGATAAGGTTGAAAATAGATGGAATATAATTAGACCTATGAAGGTTTTAAATTACACGTGGATGAAATTTGCTCTAACATAGCAGACATGAGGAAGCTGTTTCAGACCTTGGACAGTGATGATCTGATTTGATGAAAATTGATATTCCTGTGTCTTCACAAGAATCTTAGTCTTTATATTGATTTTAATCTTTTTTTGTTAATAGATACAAAGCATCACAAAGACTGATATCTCAAGATATCCATAGTAACACATACAATTACAAAAGCACTTTTTCTGTGGAAATTGTTCCAATATGCAAGGTAATTTTTAAAATTTGATAATTCGTATCTGTATAAGAATACAAGTGATTAATTGGTTTGAATGTAGTTTATAACTCCTGGCTTTTTCCTGAACTTGGTGTAAAGTGTGGAATAATGAACTTCAATGATTTCTGAAATATTCAGCCATGTTAAAAAGATACAGAAAAGTAACCATGCTTGTAATTATGAATTGAAATGCATTTCATTTGGTTTTTCAAGATGAAATGTCCTGGTTTCAGTTTTTAAAAATTCATTTTCCTTAAAACTTGTGATGCTAGTGGACATATGACAGTTCTACAAAACTTTGAATACAGGAAATGATATTAAAATAAGTATTAGTGAGCTTTTTGTGGAACATATGCAAACAGGATTTTGGCAAGATTAAATTAATCAATATTGTGGAAATGAGATCATGGAATCCTTTTTGTTATTTAAAAGTATCTGAATAAAACCTTTAAATGTAGGTTATTTCATTTAATCTTCTAAGATACAAACTACAAAAATGTAAATGATTTAAAATTCGATAAGTAATTATTAAGCATTAGTGAATATATGTATATATTATATATATATATATATATATATATATATATATATATATATAGAAGACTATGTGACTATGTGTTCATGACTAGTCAGCTCTCTACCATGTAGGAACTCACATTTTTATATTAAACCACTAATAATGATACCTACCATTATTTATTGTGAACATTCTACATGATGCCATTATCTATTTACTTAAGTATTCACTTTGTATACAGTACTAGAGTAAAATAATAGCCTAAAATAGGGTCAGCAGTTTTTTTTTTAAGATGTGTTCATTTGTTTATTTGAAAGGCAGACAGAGAGAGAGAGAGAGAGCGAGATACTCCATCTGTTGGTTCATTTCCCAAGTGGCCACAAACAGGGCTAGGCCAGGCTGAGTGCAGAGCCAGGAACTCCATCTTGGTCTCCCACAGGTCGCCAGGAACTCATGTACTTTAGCCATGATTGCTGCCCACCAGCAGGCTTTCTGTAAAGGGCTAGATAGTAAATAGTTTTTGCTTTCAAACCCTATAACCTCTTTTGCAGCTTGTTAGCTCTGCTCTTGTTATACAGAAGCAGCCATAATTAATATGTGAGTGAGTGACCAGAACCGTGTTCCCATAAAACTACCTGTAGCAATGAGTGGTGGTGGGGCTGCAATTGGCCTTGCAGTTAAGACACCTGCATCCTTTATCATTCTGAATGCCTAGGTTTGATACCTCAGGCTCCTGATTCCAGCTTCCTGATAATGCAGACCTTGGGAGCAGCAGTGGTAACTCAAGTAATTGGGTTTGTGCCGTGCATGTTGGAGACCTAGGCTGAGTTTGCAGCTCCTGGCTTTGCCCCAGCCAAAGTCTGTTGTGGACATTTGGGAAGTAGACCAATGGATGAGTACTCTGTATATCTGTCTCTCAAATTTCTTAAGTGGTGGACCAGATTTGTCCCTAAGGTCGTTTTTTTGCCAACTCCTCTTTTAAAACAATAAACATTTCCTGACATATGAGGCCTAAGAATTAATGAATTTGGGCATAAGGACATATTTAGGCCTTATATATTAACTGCTTTGACTGACTCATGTAAGTAACTGGTAGAATACAAAATGGAAGTACGGTCATCCCTCAGTATCGGATCCTTTGCAGATACCAAAGTCCAAGGAAGTTCAAGTGCCTTGTATAAAATGATGTAATATTTTCATATTACCTATGGATATCCTTTGAACATCTTCTGGGATACCTTATAACATCACTAAATTACTAATAGTACAAAGTAAGTTCTATGTAAATAGTTGATATTTAAGAAATGACAACAAATCTTTGTTCAGTAGAAATGAAGTTTTTTTTTCTCACACATTTTTGTTTTGTTCTTGGTTGAATTTACAGATGTGGAATATTTGGATTTGGCAGGCTGACCATATTTTTGTTTATCTTTGAAAAGTTGGATAAAAAAGGAAAGACTAGAGTAGAGGTTATTATGCATAGAATATCCCTTCAGTGGAGGAGTCTATGATTATGAATATATTTAGTTTAAAAGTATAACCCAAATCCTTTTTATATTTTAATATAGTTTGAAAGTATCATTATCTTGCTAGGTGTTGTCTTCCAGTTTACATATAGGCATATGTGACTTTACTGAGCACTAAATCTTTGATTACATTTTGATGTGGTAGCCATGTAAGGGAAGCATTGGGTTCCTTTGAAATTTGTTTTCTATGAATATTGAAAGTACTCCCAAGTAGATTTAGAAAATCACACTACTCCTGATGTTAATTCTCTGGCTGGAATGTATACTATATTAACATATAGAATGATAAGCATTAAAATTGCAATACATTTTACATATACATAATAGTAACTTGGTGAATAGACCCTGGAAGATTTTTTAAAGTATTTTTATTAGGACAGATATGACTGTCTTAAGAAGGTATAGCTTATTTTCAATTTCTTTAAGGTCTAATTCTTTTCTTTAGAGCATTTTTCGGTATAAGAATGAAGAATAAAATGTAGTTGGATCAGGTTTATATTGATGAGTGTTTATTGGAGATTGTTATTTAGGATTTTCCTCTTTATAAATTTTCTTATGCCTAGGATAATGTTGTCTGCCTGTCTCCGAAACTGGCACAAAGTCTGGGAAATATGAACCAGATTTGTGTGTGTATTCGAGTAACTAGTGCCATCCACCTCATAGATCCAAACACTCTACAAGGTAAGTTTTAAAAACTATTTGCCTTGGGGCTGGCGCTGTGGCTCACTTGGCTAATCCTCTGCCTGCGGCGCTGGCATCCCATATGAGTGCTGGTTCTAGTCCTGGCTGCTCCTCTTCCAGTTTAGTCTCTGCTGTGGCCGGGGAAGGCAGTGGAGGATGGCCCAAGTGCTTGAGCGCCTGCACCCGCGTGGGAGACCAGGAAGAAGCTCCTGGCTCCTGGCTTCAGATTGGTGTAGCTCCAGCCGTGGTGGCTATTTGGGGGGTGAACCAACCGAAGGAAGGCCTTTCTCTCTGTCTCTCTCTCTCTCACTAACTCTGTCAAATTAAAACAAACAAACAAAAAAAACAATTTGCCTTGACAATTTTGTCCTGTATGGCAAACAGTAGTTATTTATGTTGTTCATTTTATCACACATTCTCAACCATGTTGTTTTAAAGCTTGCACTATTGCTTGATACCTTTTTTAAAAGATTTATTTATTTATATTAAAAGCAGAGGTTTAGAGAGGGAGAAAAACAGAAAAACCTTCCATCTGCTGGTTTACTCCCCAAATGGCCACAAGGTCTGGGGCTGAGCCAGGTCAAAGTCAGGAGCCTAGAACTTGCAGCTTCCCCAGGTGCATTAGCAGGGAGCTGGATCGGAAGTAAAACAATCAGGTCTCATACTGGCGCTCATATAGGACGCCAGCATCACAGAGGCTTAACCTGCAGTGCCACAATGCCAGTCCTGCTGTTGTTTAATAGTTACAAAACATCGGAATTATAAAGCTTTTGATCACTCATGCTTGTATTTTTTATTTAAAGAAACAATTCTGTGAACTTTTATAAGCTTACAATTTTTTTATTCCATTAGTTTTTATTGAAATTGATTTATTTACTTCATTTAATTTTCTTTTAAAATCTTTATTTATTTATTTGCAAGGTTAAGACAGAGAGAGAGTTCCAGTTATTAGTTTCTTTCTCAATGTCTGCAACACCTAGGATGGGACTGTGCCGAAGCCAGAACCTAGGAACTAAACCCAGGTCTCCCACGTGAATGACAGGGACCCAGTCAGTGATTTATGCCATCACTGCTGCCTCCTAGGATATGCTTACCAGGCAGCTGGAGTCAGAAGCTGGATCTGGGTATTTAACCAAGTCAGTCTGATTTGGGATGTAGGCATTTTAACTGGTGTTCTAACTGCTAGGCTAAATGCCCGCTTCCTTTGTTTAATTTTTGTGACAAATTATTTAAATTCATTGCCAAATTTTAATGTATTCAGATATTTACATTTTGGAATATTTGACTTTTTGTGAACCAGTGGGATGTTTTAACTGACTTCATTTGTTACATATCTCTTTTAAGAACATTTCCTTTGTAAAAACTTTTCTAAAGTGGACCTCATGTTGATAGGTGTCTTAGTATTTGACTGTGTTTCCTACTTCTTGATCTTCTTCATATATTTCCTGTAATTATAAATATTATAAAATCTTGAGTTTATATTTTCCAGAAAGTCATTCATTATCCCTATCAATTAGATAGAGTTCATCAGTTAAAGGTCTTTTTGTGGGGCCAGCATTGTGGTGCAGTTAGTTAAGCCACTGTTTTTGACAACAGCATCCCATATCAGAGCACCAACTTGGGTCCTGGCGGCTTTGCTTCTGCTCCAGCTCCCTGCTAATTTGCCTTGGAAAGCAGCGGAAGGTCAAGTACCTGGGCCCCTGCCCTGTTGCTTATGTGGGAGACTCATATGGAATTCCAAGATTCAGGCTTCACTGCTCCGTTTCAGATCCAGCTCTCTGCTAATGGCCTGGGAACAAAGAGGAAGATGGCCTGAGTGCTTGGGCTCTTGCACCTTCTGCTGACTTTGAATAGGCCCAGCTCTGGCCATTGTGGTCATTTGGGGAGTGAACCAGCAGATGGAGGACTTCTCTTTCATCTCTCAGTAACCCTCTTAAATAAACAAACAAAGCTTTAAAAAAAGAAGAAGAAAATGGAATTTAAAAAATGGAATTAAAAAAAGAAAATGAAATTAAAAGATAAAATTTTTGAAAAAAAAAAGGCTTGTTTGCAATACTAGGATGGATATTCTTTATCTGTTAGGCAGAACTAGACTTTGTTTTCCATAAACTAAGCAGCTACAATGATATGTTTCTAAAATAAAATTCCAAAATGTACATGAAACACCAATCTGTTCTCATTTAAAAGGTATTTAAGTCTGTGATATTCTAATTGTGGTACCTACTTAAGATATTTTTATACCTGATATTTCTATTGTACTGTGGGAATTTTGGGTTTATTTATAGAAGTAAATGGTAACACTAGAGAGTAAGTTGACACAATGGTTACTGTTGACCAGATGCTTCCCAGTTGGTATTTACCGACTTCTTCCTAGTTAACACATTTGATGAACTCTTTGAAATACATCCTTTTTGTTGTTGTTTTTTAGTGTTCTGTGCTTATTCTTAGTTGCAGATATTGATGGGAGCACTTTCTGGAGTCACCCTTTCAATAGTTTATGCCATCCGAAACAGCTAGAGGAGTTTATTGTAATGGAATGCAGTATAGTCCGAGATCTGAAACGTAGTGCAGGTGCTGGAATGATATCAAAAAAGGTAAGCTGCATTCCTCCCAGTTTTTTGGGACAGGGGGCAACTTTGGTTTCAGCCTCTCTTTTTTCTTTTTATTTGTTGGTAATTCCAAACTGAATTCAAATAAAGGTAGCACCATAGTAGGTTAAAAAATGCATTTCATATTCTCTTTTTAAAATAGATAGCTAGTGAAAATTATCAGACTTAAACTATCTGGTATGATAATTTTTTCTCATTTCTGTTCTAAAAATTGTTTCTATTATTGTTAAAAGCAATTCCCATTATTATTAAAAGGCATTTGCTTGTAGGAGGACCAAGTGACCAATTAACCTTTTGACTGTTTAAAAATCATCAGTAAAAATAAGATACTTCAGTATGCATTGCTTAAACATAGTAGCACTTTTCTATAAAAAGCATCATCATACCTATAAACAGGTAATCTGTATTCAGATGTCCTCTTTTGTAATCCAAAATATCTTATATGGTTTGCTCAAAATAGAATGCATTAAGAAATTGTACATTACATGTAAATACTCTGTCTCGTAAATCCTATCCCTGTCCCCATCCCTATTTTTTGTTTTGTTATGTTTTGTTTTTGTCATGATACCAACTTCCTTAGATAGCTAGAGCATTTATCTTATAAAATATTCTATGTGCTGGATCTATCTTATTCTTTCCTCATGATGTCATTAATCTGCTTTTCACTCGTATTGTCTCTAAACTGGAAAATGAATCTAAAGGTTTGGCTAAATTTAAGTTGCATATTTTTTGCCAGGATATTTAAGGGGTGATGCTGTCTCCTTTTTATCATATCAAGAGACAAGTAATTTCTACTTTGGTGATAGCCAGATCCCATCATTGTTAATGTTATGATGCTTCTTTCCCTTTTGACCAGCAAATAATTTGTGGAGTGATAATATGCAGATATTAAGCCCTGTTGTCTCTGTATTCTACCTACTTTTAGCATCTGTTGATAATTCTTAACTAAATTATCTTATTAAAGGTACAAAATGACAAATTTTCTATTTGTATTATTTTTTCTGTTTATTAGCCATTATATTTTATTAAGGAAGAACTTCCCATTATTAGCTAGGGCTGTTGGTTTCCCTAAAAGTCTCTTCTGCATAAATGCTTATTAATTCTTTCTCTTTCATCACATATTTTCAGAGTAAGGAGTTGATCTAAGAATCACTTCTGGTGATGAAAATTAATTTTGATTTGTTTTTGTAGTTAGCATTGTCTCTTCCTCTGTGTCATTATGATCTCATGAAATATTATATATTTACTATATTTTTCTTTCCTTTCCACTTCCTCTCTTCTTTCCTCCCCATCTCCCTGTCTTTCCTTCCTGTATTTAAATGCTCAGATAGCCCCAAATATGGCCAAGGGGAGCCCCTTCATAATGGTTTTTAAGTCCTTTTGACATGACTTTCTTAGTCTTTTAAGCATGCTTATTATTTTCTGGTAAAACAACATAGCATTCTGGCATTTCAAGATCACATTGTATAGTTTTTAACTCATATATGGAATAAAGTATTTGCTTAAGAATGGAAGTCTGGTTTCTTTCATTGTGAAATAGCATTTAGGGATCTCCTATTTAAGTGCTAAGGATACTAACTTATTTTGATATATGCCTTTTGAATTCAAAAATAACTTTTGTTATTTTGGGGAAAAGTCAATGGAAATGGAAAAGATGATACTTTGTACAGACTTGTTTAAAATAAAAAATTAATAGCGGCAAGAGCACACTTTGGGGAGAGGGAGTGGGGGAGGGGAGTGTTGTGGGTGGGAGGGAAGTTATGGGGGGGAAGCTATTGTAATCCATAAGCTGTACTTTGGAAATTTATGTTCATTAAATAAAATTTAAAAAAAAAGCACACTTTACATTTTTAATAAATATTGAAGGACAACACATCTCAGGCAGATAAAAACAAAACAGGCTCATAAGTCTTTTTTTTTTTTTTTTAAGATTTATTTATTTATTTGAAGGGCAGAATTTACAGAGAGAAAAGGAGAAAGAGATCCATCTTCCATCCACTGGTTCACTCCCCAAATGGCAACAACAGCTGGATCTGGGCTGATCTGAAGCCAGGAGCCAGGAGCTTTTTTCGGGTGTTCTGCATGGGTGCAGGGGCTGCTCTTTTCCCAGACAGATTAGCAGAGAGCTGCATTGGAACTGGAGCATCCAACACTCAAACCGGAGCCCATGTGGGATGCTGGCGTCACAGGCAGCAGCTTTACCTGCTAACCACAATGCCGGCTCACCAGAAGTCTTTTATAAATAAAAGCAGTCTGGTGGCTAAAAAGTGAATCCTATTGCGTAGAATTTAGTTTCTCCCTGGTAATTCGTTTTCTTTTTCAGTTCTTTCCTAAATATGAGACCTGTCTTTTATTTTACTTTTTTCCTTTCTACATTTTTATTTATTTATTTTTAGATTCTTTAATTTTGCCTGTAACTCTTAATATTTTTCTCTGATCTCACTTTATTTGCTCTGTCTTTGTTACTAAAAGGTATTGGCACGTTACTCTTAATTCAGCATGGAAATTTGGAATTAAATTATAAGTGCTTGTAAAATCTTATGTCGAAAAGAGAATCAGCAGTTTTCTAGTTTAAAATTCAAAACTTGTTATTTCTACAATGGTTTTAAAAAGAAAAGATTACACTTTAAGCTAGTTGATGTCCAAAAAATTTAATTTGATATTTGAGTATTTTGATGGTATGCTACTGAAATCCCCCCCCCCCCCCGAATTCTTGTGTCAAATGGGATTGCTTGGAATATTTCCTTGCTTTATAATTTCCCTACCTTTTTAAGTTACTCTGTTTGCACAGACTGTATTGACCTATCTTCCTGTGAAAATACTTTTTTCTATATAGTTTATTTTGAGGTGATACTGTTAATGTTTTATAAAAGACTTAAATAAGCCTTAACAAAAATCAGTGATTTTTCTAAATTCTTTGTGAGTCTCCATACTCATGATTCATTAATTTCTTAATTTGTCAGTATTTCAGAGATCTTAAAAATAATAATTCCTGTGTTTAAAAGAAAATTAGCCAAAAATCAACATTGTATTTAACTTTTCTTGAGATGTTTTTTTGATTTATTTTTATATTATTGAAGAATACATTTTCTTTCCTCTTAAGCATACACTCGGGGAAGTCTGGGTACAGAAAACATCTGAAATGAATACAGATAAGCAGTATTTTTGTCGCACACATTTGGGACATCTTCTAAATCCTGGAGACCTGGTGTTGGGGTGTGTATTACTTTGTAGCATTTTAAACTGCCAATTAGCATTGTGTATTTTCTTTAGGGGCCAGCAAGGCTACCTAAAATACCAAAGTTGTCTATTCCAAAAGGATGGGTTCTGAGGTAGTTTATAATTGATTTTATTATTACTTTTTAAAGATTTAGTTATTTTATTTGAAGTCAGTTAACAGAGAGAGCAGGACAGATAGTGGATCTGCTGATTCATTCCCCAAATGGCCACAATGACTGTGTCTGGGCCAGACTTAAGCCAGGAGCTTGGAACGCATCTGGTTTGCCACGTGGTTGTTTGGCCCAGGCACTTGGATCATCTTCTGTTACTATCCCAGGAAAATTAGCAGGGAACTATATCAGAAGTGGATCAGCCAGGAATTGAACTGTCACTCATGGGATGCTGGCATCACAGGTGTGGCTTAACCTGTTGAGCCATAGCACTGGTTCCTTGTTTTATTATTGATAACTAATGTGTGGATTGGATGGAAGCCTATGATTATTTTGGCCGTCATCTTAAAAAGTCATCTCTTCCAAGATTTTAGTAATTGAATCTTGAAATTATACATTTAGATCCAAATTTATAGCTTTTTTGAGGAATAGGTAGTTTATTTCTGTTATGTGTGTGGTGCCACTCATTATTTCACTTTTATTATTTAGCACCCATATCTTAAGGGTATATAAAAGTGAAAAACAGTCCTTTATAAATCATTTTACCTGTGTGCCTTGTACATTACTTTTGCTATTAGGTTCCAGTTCCTTTACCTGGGAGAATGAGGGATTTTGATTTGCTTTATGTTGCTTTGTAAAGCAGATGAAGCTATTCCACTAAATCCTTACTTTAGATTGGCATATTAGTCTGTTTAGCTGATTTTACAAGTGAGGGTACTTCAAAAAGCTCATGGAAAATAAAAGATGCTTGTTTTGGAGAGGAAACTTTGAAATGCATAGTTTTTTCATAATGTTCAATTTTCATGTACTTTTTTTTTTTTCTTAAGGATTTATTTTATTTATTTGAAAGCAGAGTTTCAGAGAGAGAATGAAAGAGAGAGAAAGATCGATCTTCCATCTGCTGGTGCACTCCCCAAATGACTGCAGTGGTTGGTACTGGGCCAGGCCAAAGCCAGGAGCCTTGAACTCCATCGTAGTCTCCCACATGGGTGATAGGAGCTCAAGTACTTGGGCCATCTGCTACTGCTTTCCCAGACACATAATCAGGGAGCTGGATTGGAAGTGGAGCATTCTGGACTTGCTCTGGTGTCACAGGTGGCAGCTTAACCTGCTGTGCCACATACCAGTCCCTTAATGAACTTTTGCAGTCCCTTTATATATAGAGGTAGAAATAATGGTTACTATATGACCCTCAGAGGTAGAATAATTTATTTCTACCATGATTTATAGGAGCTTATGCTATATAAATTTGCTAAAACTTAAAGTGTGAAGCATCTTCAATGTTTGAGATTGAGAGAAAGATTTTGGTACTATCCATAACACAGAGTTATACTGAAAGGATAAATAATTTTTCATTGTTTACATTTCAGGTTTGACTTGGCCAACTGTAATTTAAATGATGAACATGTCAACAAAATGAACTCTGATAGAGTTCCAGATGTGGTAAGACTTTAAATTTTTCTCTTTTTTTCTCATGTATAAAAGGATTGGTTGTAACTCTTCACATTAGTCAGAGTGTATGAATTCACACTTTTGAAAACAGCAAATCAATTTAGAGGTTTCTTTGAATTGAAGGAAAGATATAATAACAAAAGTCTTCATTTTAAATAATTTTTCTTGGGGGTAAGCCCATACTTTTTGAATTCTTTTGTTTTTGTAATCAAGTTTTTATTTTCTGTCAAAAAGTTGATACTCTTTGTAGAGCAAAAATATATTTGCAGTTACAATTGATGATCCTATAAAATTACTCAAGTTCATTCTTACTAGGATCAGCCTATTATGTATATTGTTCAGTTAAGAAGGCATTTAGAGTAAAGATACATTATTCAAATTTGAATATAATTAAAGCTGGGAATAGTCTTCACGGTATCAAGTCTTGGAGAAAGACTATTGTGAGAAATCCGTGAAGTTCTAACATGATGAATTTAACAGTCATTAGGAACATTGATTGAAATCAGTGTAAAAAACCTACTTATTGTTTGTTTACACTTTTAGAATAAGCATTGATTTCTTTAGTTAATGAAAAAAAATTAAGTTATGATAAAAGAAGGATCTTCCCTTTCCCTCTATACACCATTTAACTTTCATTAGTTGACAAGTTAGGAAATAGAAGCATGGTTTGTGTGAAGTCAAAATGCGGATTTCTAACTAGGTTATAAGACGAGATCATGACTCTCTTGTAAGATTTTTGTGTTGTGTAAAATTTTTAGTTATTCATTGTGCAGTTTGGTTTACTATGTTCTAAGATACACTGTTGTGAAAGTTATACATAGTGTGTAAGCACTTGTTAGTGGGAAAGTTATCCTGTGATGTTTCACAGTTATATGAATATTAGTTGAAAATTGAAGTTTGATTTTAAAAATACTGAAGGTTTTGGTATAAAGAAATAATAGTCACTGGAAATTTTCACTTTGTAAATTTTAACAATTATATAAAAATGCCCAAATGTGTTTTCATATAAATACACAGAGTAATTTTGGAAAGTCCTTTTGACAGCTATTTCTTTCTCTCTGTTATCAATTTGGTGACTTTTCTGGAATACCCATAACCTTTCACTTTTAATTTGATTGGATTTTGTGGTCCTACTGTGTAGTCAGTCCCATTTTTTGTAATTTTGCAAATATTTGTTACAGGTATTAATCAAGAAGAGCTATGATCGTACCAAACGTCAGCGGCGTAGAAACTGGAAACTGAAAGAGCTTGCAAGAGAGAGAGAGAACATGGATACAGATGATGAAAGGTGCCCCTTTTCTTTAAAACTTACATGTTTTCTAAAAGGAAATCCTTAACGATAAATCATTTTTATGTTATAAAGAAATAGGCATCAAATGATTTATCTTTACACTCAATTTTGTATTTTTATCAGATATTGATGGAATTGGTGTAAGAGTCTATAATGGCATTTAACATGGGTAAAATGGTTACTTCATGGGTTATCACCTGATTAATTGCAGTGTTAATGTGAACAATTTAGTTGAAAAGTTAAAATACAGTAAATAATTACCTTGTGGATATCACAAATATTAGCCAAGTATTTATAACTTGAGACTAGAAGAAAACAGCTCCTTGATGTTATTTTTCAGATGACTTCAGCAGAAATGAAGATAATGTGTTCTAAAGAAGTTTATTAGGTGATTCAAAAAGTGACTGTACTGGTGAAGACACTGATCTAAAAAATGAAGTCAATACAAAATTGTTTTATGAAATATGAATTAGGAAACAACAGTATTTCTAAAATATAATCTTGTAATTTAAAAGAAGTATGACTAAATATTTAACATTAAAATAATGAGATATTGTAAGTGCGTGTTTGACCATCTGTAGTCCTAAATTCTGTGTATTTCAGCTTGGCCATAAAGCTGTTTTAGTGGAGGAGGAGGGAGATTCTTACTTTCTCATATTCATATTTAACATTACCTTCTATTCACCTGTTTTTATTACAGAGTTTTGAAAGAAAAGAGTTTTTAAGCTTGTGAAATTATTTAGCTACCTTCCATATTTTATCTTTTATTAAAATTATAATAATCGGAACACATTTATATTGAAGTACTGACAATGGAGAAAACATAACTTCACATTATCTTGGTGAAGATGAAATGTTTAAATATTCTTTCTCCTTTAGGCAATACCAGGATTTCCTTGAAGATCTTGAAGAAGATGAAGCAATTAGAAAAAATGTCAACATTTACAGAGGTTGGTGTTTTAGGAGTGTTTCATTTAAATCATGTTATATACAAATACAGTACCCAGGATGAGTACTTGTTTTAAGCTTTGGTTCCCATAGTTGACGTATATTGTTTGTTTTTTAAACCACTATAGTCAAACTTTTACATAAAGTTACAAAACAATAAAATTTACTAAAATGTCACTTGCTTTTACCACATTTGATATCTTTTTTAAAGAAATATTTATTTGTTTATTAGAAAGGCAAAGAAAGTGATTCTTCCATCTGCTGGTTTACTCCGCAAATGGCCACAGCAGCCGGGACTAGGCCTGACTGAAGCCAGGAGCCAGGAGCCATCTAGGTCTCCTAAAGGGGTGGCAAGATCTCGAGTACTTGAGCCCTCATTCTCTGTTTCCCAGGCACATTTCGGGAAACTGAATCAGAAGTGGAGTAGCCAGGGCCTCAACCAGCACTCCAATATGTGGTGTGGGTGTCCTTATCCTTATCCTAGTATGATCCCTCAAGTTGCTGGCCTCTGTAATTTATTCATACATTTATTGAGTTATTGATAATTTATAGAGTTATTATTGAGTTTATTTATTCAATGAATATTTGAATGCCTAGGTAAGATAATTAAGTAATACTAATGATGGGAGAATCAGCTATTTAAATGTTTCTGTATTTTCATTAGTTTGAAATCTACTTTGTATTTTTTTCTCTCAGATTCAACCATTCCTGTGGAAAGTGACACAGATGATGAAGGAGCACCTCGAATTAGTTTGGCTGAGATGCTTGAAGACCTTCATATTTCCCAAGATGCCACTGGTGAAGAAGGTGCATCAATGATGACATAATGAGATTGTGCTGTAGACTGTTTCTACATTTGGGCTCAGGAAATTGGACAAAATAACCTTTACTGTGTATTCTATCTTTGCCTACCTATTGTAAGATGAAAAATTTGGTTTTAAGTCTAAATAAATATGACTTTGCTCACTCAAAGCACTGCAAAAGTTTGATAGCTTTGCAGTTTAAGATTATAAAAGATTATAGAGAATGTAATTATTGATATGTAGGCCATTTTGTGTATGGAATCTTTTTTTTAGAATGAGGCATTATAGTATTTTCACCTACTATAGTGCTAGATTTAAAAGGTGAAAAATTGTGATTCCTTGAATATTAAATCTTAAGCCAAAAAATGAGTGTTTACATTATTTTCACTTAGTTTTATAAGCTTATGAAAAGTAAATTTTTTTTTTTTTTATTTTTTTTATTTTTTTTTTTAATTTTTTTTTTTAATTTTTTGACAGGCAGAGTGGACAGTGAGAGAGAGAGACAGAGAGAAAGGTCTTCCTTTGCCGTTGGTTCACCCTCCAATGGCTGCCGTGGACAGCGTGCTGTGGCCGGCGCACCGCGCTCATCCGATGGCAGGAGCCAGGTGCTAGGTGCTTTTTCCTGGTCTCCCATGGGGTGCAGGGCCCAAGCACCTGGGCCATCCTCCACTGCACTCCGGGCCACAGCAGAGAGCTGGCCTGGAAGAGGGGCAACCGGGACAGAATCCGGTGCCCCGACCGGGACTAGAACCCGGTGTGCCGGCGCCGCAAGGCGGAGGATTAGCCTGTTGAGCCACGGCGCCGGCCGAAAAGTAAATTTTAATGTGAACTTGTTATGCACTTTGATCCATTTTAGGTTATTTTATATGTTCTTATGGTAGAGAAATTGAGTCTCAGCATATAATTGGGTAGTCAAGAGGAAAGTTAATCTTTTTTATTTCTTCATAAAATTACATCTTCAGATGCTTTTAAACTGAAAGTTATCTTAATTTTTATTGCCATAGAAACATTTAAATATTTGTAGATTTGTAGCAAACATAGACTAATTACTTAAAGATTAAATAATAGTTTGTTCCTTTGTGATTTTTCTTGGGCAGGCAGCTTGGGAAGTAGCTGCTTATGTCATAAAAATGTCTTCCTATCACCTTAAGGATTTTAGTTTATGAATTGAGATGAAAGAAAATTTCTCTGTAAGTTGCTATCATTGAGCACATCACCATTAAGATTGTATCAGTATCCAAGTGTATTAAGATTGTGTCAGTATCCACAAAAAGCCTGTTACAGAAAAACAGTTCAGTTTAAAATTCTCATACCCTTTCATTTTCTTTAATCTGGGCTAGTAGCTGAATGTGTATTTTATGTAGTTGTTGAAGAGTCCAAGCCAATTATTTTGTAGAATAACCTAAATTTGGGTTTGACTGATGTTTTTATGGTTAGATTTAGGTTATATCCTTTTGGCAAGGCTACACCAGAAATTATGCCAAATTCTCATTGTGTTACATTAGAAGGCATGTGCAATCAATTAGTCCAGATGTTCCCCATCTTCCTGGCAATTGGTCTTATGAGGAAGAGCTTTCCCTCTTTCTTCCAGTATTTGCTTATTCAACTGTTTTTCATAGCAGTGTAGACTCTTGGAATTTTACTTTAGTTAAGATTTAATCCTATATCATTATTTTTGCTTGTTTTTATAAAAAAATTCATTTTTAACTTACAAGTAATGAATTTTATTATTTGATATGTGGAGATATGAATTTTAACAGTTATGAATTATGTAATCACCACAGTGAAAACACATCGTAGCTTCCCCCCAAAATTCCTTCTTGCTGCCCTTTTGTTTTCAAATGCTTTACCATCCATAGCCCTGTCAACTTTTGATCTGTCCTCTGACCTTATATAAAATATATGAATGAAACTACTACAGTATGTAGACTTTTGAATCTAGTTTCTTTTACTTGGCGTAGTTCACTTGAAATTCATCCACTGCTATATGAGAGTACTTCCAAAAATTCATGGAAAATGTAATTAAATAAACTTGCTTTGGCAAAAAATTTTGGCAGCTCTGCATAGTTTTTTCATAATACTCATTTCAGTGAACTTTTTGAATACCCCTCATATATATGGCAAGAGTTGATTCTTTTTTTTATTTCTGAATAATCTTGAATTGTGAAGATGTGTCACAGTTTACCCATTTCTCTATTACACATTTGAGTTGTTTCCACTTTTAAATGATTAGTAGTAAAGCTGCTCTGGGTATCTCTGTATAGTTGTTTAGTTTATATCTGCAAATAACTTGAAATGACATTGACTTCCTGTAGTAAATATATATTTATAAAAATCTTCCAGACAGTTCCACTGTGGCTTGTGCTTATTGCACTTTTCCTACCAGCAGTGTATGAGAATCTTCAGTTTCTCTTTGTCAGTAATTGATGTCAGGTTTTTTGTTTGTTTTTTTAAAGGCTATCAGTGAGTGGTGGTAGCTTTTTTCTTTTCTTTCTTTTTTTTTTAGGTTGTATTTATTTATTTGAAAGACAGAGTTACAGAGAAAGGGAGAGACACAGAAAAAGAGTTGGTTTATTCTCCAGATGGCCACAACCACTAGGGCTGGGTTAGGCTGTAGCCAGGAGTCAGGAGCCTCATCTAGGTCTCCCACTTGGGTGGCAGGGACCCAAGTACTTGGGTCATCCTCTGCTTTTTCCAGGCCGTTAACAACTGGATCAGAAGTGGAGCAGCTGGGGCATGAATTGGTGCCCATATGGGATGCCAGCATAGCAAGCAGTGGCTTTTTCTGCTATGCCACAATGCCGGCCCCTGTTATTTTACTTTGCATTTCCCCAGTGAATAATAATATTGAGCACCTTTTCATGTGCTCCTTTTGTGTTGGTATGTCTGGTAAAATGGCTGTACAAATCTTTCATAGATTTTTAAAGATTGGGTTTTGTCTTAATTTGGCTGCTGTAATAAATACCATAGACTAAGATGGCTTTAACAACAGAAACTTATTTTCACAGTTCTGGAGGCTAGGAAGTCCAAGATCAGGATGTCAGCATAATCTGGTTCTAGTTAAGTCCTCTTCCTGGTTTGTACGTGGCCAGTTGTCTTGTTGAATCCTCATATGATGGAGAGCAGAGCAAGAGCAAGAGCAAGTTGTGGCAGAGTAGAGGGAAAGAGCTCACTACTGTCCCTTCAGTGGAGCATTAATCCCATCATGTGGATTTCATTGCCTTACCCTAATTACCTCCTAAAGGCCCCACCTCCTGGTGCATCTTCTAATTAGAGATTGGTGTTTCAACATGAATTTTGGGGGGGATATAAACATTGAGTCCATAGTTGACTGGTTGTTTTCTAAAGATTAATATTATTTTTAAAAAATGTATTTATTTGCAAGGCAGAGTTAGAGGGAAAAACAGGAATCTTGCATCTACTGGTTCACTCCCCAAATGGTTGCAACAGCCAGAGCTGGGCCAGGCCAAAGCCAGAACAGCTGCAAACTATATTCAGGTCTCCTGCACTGGTGGTAGGGGCCCAGGCACTTAGGTCATCTACTGCTGCTTTCCCAGGCACAGGAGTAAGGAGCTGGATTGGAAGTGGAACAACTGAGACTCAAACCGATGCTTATATGGAATGCCTGAATGGTAGGCAGCTGCTTAACATATGGTTTCATGACTCTCAACCCTGTTTTCTAATTATTGAGTTTTGTTGTTATTGTTCACGTTCTATCAGACTCAACCAATGTGTACCTGTTCAAGCTGGGTTCTATATATTTCTGACGTGCCAGTTACATATGTGATCTTGTTCATAGATGCTGATACAATGTGATTCTGGGTAGGTTTTGGATTTCCCTTGGTCAGGCCCGGCTACAATCTGTTCTTGGCTTATTTTGCTTCAGAAGAGAACAATGTACTTATAAATAGAGCAGCTTCAGTTGAGGCATCTATGACTTAAGGAATTAATGGTTTCATAAGAAAAGACAGATGTAAGGGCTGTTTATTTTCACTATTGATTCTGTAGCATGCTGAAATAATTTGCTAAACTTCAATGAAGGCAAGAAATCAGTCTAGATTATGGATCCATTTTTGAAAGAACAACCAAATTGTCTAGGAATGATTCAAGGTATCTCTGATAGAACAAGATCTCAATAGTATTTAAAGGTTATTAGAAGTAGGTTGGGCAGCTGTTTTTTTTTTTTTTTTTCAAGATTGATTTATTTATTTGAGAGGTAGAGTACAGAGAGGGTAGAGAGTTCTTCTATCTGCTGCTTCACTCCCCAGATGGCTGCAATGGCTAAACGAGGCTGATCCAAAGCCAGGAGCCAGGAGCTTCTTCCAGGTCTCCCATGCAGGTGCAGGGGCGTAAGCATTTGGGCCATCTTCTATTGCTTTCCCAGGCCATAGCAGAGAGCTGGATCAGAAGAGGAGCAGCTGAGACTAAAACAGATGCCCATGTGGTATGCCAGCACCATAGGCAGAGGGTTAGCACAGTATGCCACAGTGCCGGCCCCCAGCTACTGTTTCTATAGCAGAGCTATTGTGTTTTATCTGATGGAGATATTATTTTGTTCTTGGTGGAGTAAGTACTACAGTACTACCTGTCACAGATTTTTCAAACTTCAGATAACAGTTTAATAATAATATAGGTATGAGTATAACCTACTCTACAACATTGTTGTGAAATATTTACATATGCTAGCAATAGTTTATGAAGTGTGGAACAAGTAATTCTAGGGAAATAAAAACATGTTTTGGAGTTGGTTTATCTGTCATTTACTAGCTATGTGACCTGAACTTTCTAAACATTTGTTTCCTCATTTTTAAAAAAGGGAATAGTACTGTTGAGATTATTGCCAAAATTTTTAACACAGTATGACAGATTATAATTATATAAAAAATAGTGTTTGCTTTCACATAGTCACAGTTTTAGTGTTTTAGTAAGTTGAGGAAAAACCAAATCTTGTATGCATTCACGTTTTGGAGTAGCATGGAACTTGTTCTAGAAAATGTAGATGGTAGAGGGAACTATAAAGACAAAAGCAGAAATTACCCATTATCCTACCACAGCAAGATTATCACTGTTAACATTTTGGTTTATTTCTTTTTTTTTTTTTTTAGATTTATTTATTTATTTGAGAGGTAGTTACAGACAATGAGAAGGAGAGACAGAGAGAAAGGTCTTCCTTCTGTTGGTTCACTCCCCAAATGGCCACAACGGCCGGAGCTGCGCCAATCCGAAGCCAGGAGCCAGATGCTTTTTCCCGGTCTTCCCATATGGGTGCAGGGCCCAAGCACTTGGGCCATCCTCCACTGCTTTCCTAGGCCATAGCAGAGAGTTGGACTGGAAGAGGAGCAGCTGGGACTAGAACCCGCACCCATATGGGATGCTGGCGCCGCAGGCAGAGGATTAACCTATTGTGCCATGGCTCCAGCCCCGGGTTTATTTCTTCTTTTAATAGACTTAATTTTTCACAGTTTTAGCTTTATAGAAATATCAAGGAGATAGTACATAGAGATTCCAGATATGCTGTGCCTAGATTTCCCTGTTAACATTTTGCATCAGTATGATACGTGTGTTATAATTAATGAGCTAAACTTGATACATTATTATTAACTGAACTCCATAGATTATTTAGTTCCTTAGGTCTTAAGTAATGTCCTTTTTCTTTTCTAGGATCTGATCCAGGGTACCACATTACATTTTATTGTTATGTTTTCTTATACTTCTTTTGGCAATGATAGTCTCTCAGATTTTCCTTTTTTACCTTAACAGTTTTGAGGCTTAGTGGTCAAGTATTTTATAGTATGCTCCACTTTTGGTATTTGTCTGATCAATATTTCATGAATGGGTGTAGATTATCGGGAGGAAGACCACAGAAACAAAGTGCCATTTTCATGACCTCATACGAGGGTACATAACTTTAATATGATTAATATGAAGTTAATTAATCATATAAATATGAATATGATGTTGACTTTGATCTTTTACAAATATTTCCTCTCCGTCTGGCTTGCCTTTAAAAAGATATGTGAAAATAATTTATGCACATAGAATATTTATATGTAATATATGTAATTACCCATGACTATATAGAGGTAACATACTGTGGATGGATTTTTGTGCTTAGTAAGTTTTGCTTATTAACATTATCTTAAAAGAACATATTTAGTAAAACAATCCTTCACTCACTGGGGCATTATAGAAATAGCCTTAATTCTTCATCCTTCTCTCTCTCTACATGCCTTTTATCCCATAACTCATGATGGGATCAAGTAAACATTTAAAGCTTTGCAGGTCATAGGATCTCTATTACACCTACTCACCTCTCTGGTATAGCATGCAAAGGCTGTAGAAATGTATAAATAAAGGGAGTGGCTATATTCTAATAAAACTATTTAAATTAGCTGGCCTGCTGACCCTGATTTAACTATGTATCAACCTTTTATTTTGGCCTTTGGAGATAAGAATGAGGCAAAAGTTCTGAGCCTAGGCCTAAAGAGCACTTGTATGTTTCCTCTAGAGCAGGGGTAGCCTCCCCCCCCCCCCCCCCCATATCCATAACATCGTTCATGGGGCATACAGAATCATCAACTTAAAAATTAGCCCGCTACTGGGGCCGGTGTTGTGGTGCAGTAGGTTAATCCTCTGCCTGTGGTGCCAGTATCCCATATGGGGGCTGATTCAAGTACCGGCAGCTCCACTTCCAATCTAGCTCTCCTCTATGGCACGGGAAAGCAGTAGAAGACGGCTCAAGTCCTTGGGCCCCTACACCCGTGTGGGAGACCCAGAGGAAGCTCCTGGCTCCTAGCTTCGGATTGGCGCAGCCCTGGCCATTGTGGCCAACTGGGGAGTGAACCAGTAGATGGAAGACCTCTCTTTCTCTGCCTCTCCTCTCTGTGTAACTCTGACTGTCAAATAAATATATATTTTTTTTAAATTAGCCTGCTATTAACTGAATTTTGAGTCCCGTCTCTGGTTGTCTTGGTGTAGCTGGACCAAATTATTTTGCAGGCCTTACTGTGGCCCATGGGCCGAACATTCTCCACCTCTGCTTTTAGGTCTCTGTTTTAGTTATGAGAATGTGGTTGAATCTGTTGGAAGAGAGACAGTACAGAGCCAGGTTTCAAACCTCAGTTGCCTTCAAGCCAGCCACTTGTCATGCTAGCCACTCCTCATTGTGAGCAAGCCTAGCCAAGGTCCACAGGATTGTCTAGCCAGCCGCCACCTGACCCCAGATGTGTGCAGTAAACTTATATGCCACTGCAGGGTTGTGGTTGATAAATGGCATTGTTGTGGTGGTAGACAACTGATAGTCTGAAATACCAACATTAAATTAAGCAATCTTGAAGCTAAGGATTCCCAGGTTTTTTATTTTTCCTTTTAATATTAAAAATCTATCCACTATTCCTGTTTCTTCAAGATATATATTTAGGAATGAAGTTACATATCAAAGTGTATATAGGAATCTCAGTAAATATTATAAAAATCTTTTCCAGAAAGATTGCACCTCCTATGAAGTACAATTTATGAGCATGCCTCTTCTACAGTTTTACTGTTTAGGTTCTTCACTTGTGCCTTCTTTCCATTAATGTTTTCTAGGCTCAACTTAGGTGCAGACTATTGATAGTGATTTGTTTGTTGAAGTTCCTTAGCCGTCAGCCTCTCTCTTAGTTTCTGCAAGCCTTCTCAGCTACTGCTGCTGTAGTCCCCCTTATCCTTAGTTTCAGTTGTTTGTGGTTAATCATGGTTTGCAGATATTAGCATGTCTTGATTTGAGAGAGACTACATTTACATAACTTCTCTTACAGTTTATTGTTATAAAGGTTCTATTTTATTATTGGTATTAGTCTATTAGTTGGGCTTCATCATAGGTTTGTATATATATGAAAAAGTGAGAAATTGTTATATATTTTTGTATATAAGTGTTGGTACAATCATCAGTTTCAAGCTTCCACTGAGGGTCTTGGGACATATCCCCTGAGGATAAGGGAGGATTGCTCTATTTTCATAAGTATTTGTCTTGTTCTCAAACTAAACTGCATATTTCATTAGGGCAGTACAAATACAGCACAATGCATAGATCCTCAGCTATGCAATTATTAGTACAATCTGAATCAACATTTTGAAAAAACGGATAGTCATTTTAGTTGAGTATAACTTTGCTTTAAATAGTTTTTTAAAATCTTTAAGACATCAGACAAATTTTATTGACTTTGAAGGGTTGGCAAATAGGACTTTCAGAGTTGTCTATGTTGAATAAAACTATTTCATATAGAGAAGCAAAACCTACAAATAATTCTATACTTCAGTAAATTTTATTGAAACAATATTTAACCGAAGTCTGGTGTGGTGTTAACACAAACAAGTTTACACATTGTAAATTATTTTCTGTCAGAGTATTGTGTTTAATGGGACATATACTTCTTTAAAATGATCATGTGGAGAGAGAACCACAAATGACCTGTTCAGAGAAAGTAACTTTTAAATAGAAGGAAAAGCTATTGGGCGGGCAATATTGAAGAAGTGTAAGATATGGTAGTTTTCTTGTGTTTAGTATTTGGACTAGAATGACGTTGAGGGGCCAACTACTTGACAGAGGCCAAGGAAAATCAGTGTCCATGTGGATTCAAAAGCGTCAGCATAAAAGAGTGCTGTAGAGTCTGTGGAATGTTACCAAACATTTCCTGGAGTGGTGACAATGAATGGTCTGGGATAAAGAATTCTGTGTTTCAAAGGTCTTTAAAAAATCTGATTTGAGTGTAGAGTTCCATTTTTGGCATTTTGCCTTTTATTTTGTGAGAACAGGTAGACTGTGATCCTAGGAACATTTGTGATATATCAATCATTTGGTTCTTCCAACCTTGTACCCTTTGCCTTCCCTAGATGTGTTTGCTCCTCTAATCTTTTCACAGGAAATGGTTTTATACGCATAGTTAGGGATAAATCGTAGTTTTGGAGTCATGTGTTATTTCTGCAAGTATCTTCATTTTTGTTAGAGGCCACTTAAACCAAAGGGCATTTTCAGATAGAGTAACTAGTTTGGGAGATTCACAAGTCTTCTGTTTGGTAGATGGAATTGTTTGTCACAATTTTTAACTCTAGTGATATAAAGCCTTAGCCTTGACCTATCCTCCTAGTGGAATGTATTTCTCTGCCTCTTAGCTTTAGACATAGGTGTATGATTTGCTTTGGCCAATGGAATGCTAATATGGAGAGAATAGAGCTTTTCCTTATTTCCATTTATATTCATGTCCTTCTGTTACCACTAGAAGAACATGCCTCTGGTGTACTGCCTCCCATCTGTGCTCAGAATGAGACACTTGAAGCAGTATCACCTTCAACAGTTCATAAACCCATGAGGATGAGAGTAATATGTTAAGCCATTTGGGGGGGGGGTGGTTTCATATGCAGCATTGTGAATAAGTAACTCACACTCTGCATCTATAAAATTCATTTCACTAAGCAGGCAATGCTTTCCTGATTGTAGAAGTAGGTGAGAAAAGTGCATGTGTCAAGAGAGGGAGAGGGTGTGTGTTTATTCAGTTCCATCTAATTGAATTTATTTAGAGGAATTCTGCATGATGAACCCCCACCCCCACCCCTTTTAGTTGTTGCTGATGTTAGCAAAAGGGAAGAGGATGATATTAAGTAAGGGAAAAGAGAAGAAAGGCCCTCATTTTATGGGAAGTTATTGTTAGGGAGATGGCATCTGACATCATCTAACAGCCCCTATTTTTGGACTCTAACCCTATTTCAGTGATTAATATCACCAATTATCCCATCTACTACCCCTCTACCTCTGTGGTTCTGTAACTTGAGAATTTATACAATAAGCAAGAGAAATGATATCTTTAAAAAGGAAGTAATTTTAAAGGTTGAGATATGACTTGCCTTAGCACCTCTTCGTTTCAGATACTTTATGATGAGAGACAGTCTAACATGGACAATGGGTCTAATAATATTTCTACCTGATCTGAAACTCTCTACTGAGTAACCAATGGATCTGTGGTGTAATATATGACACCTTAATTTTACGTCAAGTACAGGAATGAATTTATTGAGAAGAAAGACTAGTCAGATCATTTTATTTCATAAGTATTTTTTTCATATATTCTATTTTCTAAGCTATATATATATATATATATATATATATATATATATAGGGCCCACAGGCGTTATTTAGCTGTTTCAAACATAAAGTCACATTTGTTTCTTAATTTGGTACCATGTGGAAATGTAATTTTACTCATACATGTGTGAAAGGAAGTGTAAAATAAAAAGTGAAAAGGCTCAGGAGTCAGAATTCCTACTTTCAAATCACAGCTGCTTCTTCATAGCTGTGACCTTTAGGCAAGTACCTTTTCTGTGACTCAGTCTCCTCATCTGTAAAATGAGACTTCCACTGTTTAAAATTGTGGAGCCCAATTATTATGAAAACAGAAAAGCAGTCCTTGGCCGGTGCCACAGCGCTCACTAGGCTAATCCTCCGCCTGCAGCACTGGCACTCTGGGTTCTAGTCCTGGTCGGGGCGCCAGATTATGTCCCGGTTGCCCCTCTTCCAGGCCAGCTCTCTGCTGTGGCCCGGGAGTGCAGTGGAGGATGGCCCAAGTGCTTGGGCCCTGCACCGGCATGGGAAACTAGGAGAAGCACCTGGCTCCTGGTTTTGGATCGGCGCAGCACTTCGACTGTAGCAGCCATTTTGGGGGTGAACCAACAGAAGGAAAACCTTTCTCTCTCTCTAACTCTGCCTGTCAAAAAAAAAAAAAAAAAAAGGAGAAAGAAAAAGAAAAAAAAAGCAGTCATTGTCAGATGATCTGACAAAAGTGCTGGGAGTATAAAGAGGAAACCATGTAGGACTGAAGCAGAAAAGGGAAGATGAGGGAGTGACAACCAGATTTTAGAAGGTAGCTCTTGTGGTTACCTGCTTCTTTGTTATGAAAACCATTATTAAGATTGAGGTCTGAAAATGGTGTTTGGCACAGCAGTTAAATACTGTTTGGCCTGCCTGCATCCCATATCAGAGTGTGTGGATTTAAGTCCTGGCTCTGTTTCCAATCCCAGCTTCTTGTTATCGTGTACCCTGGTAAGCAGTAGATGATGGCTCAAGTACTTGGGTTCCCCTATCGACATGGGATGCTTGGATGGAGTTCTAGGCTTTTGGCTTCCTCCTGTCCTAACTCTGGCTGTTGTAAGCATTTGGGGAATGAACCAGTGCATGGAAGATCTCTATGACTCTCTCTCTACCTTTCAAGTGTTAATTTCCTCATTCTTTTCCTGAAAATCCATCTTATCTTATGATTTAACAATGAGATTGAAGTCCCTTTTTTTTTTTTTTTAAGTGAAAGAGAAGAATATCTTCCATCCACTGATTCACTTCCCAAATGGCCTCAACAGTTTATGTCTGGGGCAGGCTGAAGCCGGGAGCTAGGAACTCCATCCAGGTTTCCCTAATGGGTGGCAGAAGCCCAAGTACTTGCTGGCATTGGAAGTGGTGGCTTAACCAGCTGGTCCTTGCAGGCCCCACATGCCTCCCTATTTTTTAGTGCAAGGATATGGTCGCTCATGCTCAGAGGGAACCCAGCAGTGAACTACACATCAACCTGGGCATTCGCAGAAGGAAGAATCTAACCGGTGGAACCAAAGAAACCAGAGCAACACCAGAACTTCAAAACACTGGAGCCCTTTCAGGAGAGAGGTTTGTTGACGACAGAAATCTGGAATTGAGAGTCTTATCTTACTATATTGGCCTGACTATAAGTGAATCCAATCAGAGCTTGCCTCACCAGTGTCTCTGCATACCAGCTTTCTACTACCTAATGTGTTAAACTTTCCCCAGACCCCCGCCATAGAAGCAGATTTGAATGATTTTCCTCTGCTTCCTTACTGGCATGTACTAAAGCCTCCCTTCTTGAAAGACCAGGATCATAGATTGCTTTTGTGCACAATGGAATGCAGACCTGTCTTGTTTAGTATTGCTGAGAGGGTGTAAACTTAATCCAAGTATAGTGTTTTGGAGGTAAGCCTCATGGGAGGTTCTTTGGTCACTGGGGGAGTGCCCTTGCAAGGTACTTGTACCAAAAGGACTGTTAATGAAAACTGATTTGGGCCTAGCCTCATCAGCTTCCTGGCTCAACATATGACCCGTCTCCACACATTCTCCCTCTTTCCATCTGATGCTCCTAACCACTTCAGGACTCTGCTAATAAGAATGTCTTCATCAGATGCTGAACCGATGGATTCTTCCCAGCCTTGGACTCTGAACCTTCAAAACCTTGAGCCAAAATAAACTATAAACTTTTTCATTCATAAGTAGCTTGTCTCAGGTATTTTGTTATAGTAATGAAATTCTAACTAGTACATTTTATAACATTGTTCATGGATTCAGTTTAAATAAATGTAATGGTGCTAAAATTTTACTTTTATTTACACTGAGAATGAAGTTTTGAGATGAATCCATGGTGCTGTATATAAATTTGGTTCACAGTTTTTCATTGCCTAATATTCTACCATATGAGTATAGCATATTTTCTCTTATGTATGTTCCAATTGTTGGACATCTAAGTTGCTTGCACCTATCTTGCATATAATGCTGCACTGAGCAGTCTCATCCCTGTTTTCTGGTACATTGGCTCAGTGTCTAGGATATGTCTGCAGTGTGGTAGGCAGCCCCTAAGTTAGTTGACTCATGATAGTCCCTGCCTTCTGATTTCCATGCCCTTGTTTATTCTCCTTCTTTTTAATGTGAGCTAAATCCAGCGATTCTTTTCTAACAGACTATGGCAAACCTGATGAGAGGTCAGCTCTGAGGCTGGTTTACAAAAATATTGTGACTTCTATCTTGCTTGCCGTTTTTAATTCTCTTTGTTTTTGGAGCCCCAGCTCTACAGGCAGCAAGCTGCCGTGTTATGAACTACCCTTATGGAGAGGCCCATGTGGGAAGAAACTGGTATTTTTGGCCAACAGCCATGAGGCCCTGAAGCTTGCCAAAAGCTATGTGGGTGAGCTTGGAGTGGATCTTCTGAGGCTGCCAACACCATGTTGACCTTAGAGATGACTTCAGTCCCAGATGACCCTTGATTGCAGCCTTTCGAAAGAAGCCTAACCCACAGGCACTCAGGTAAGCCACTTTGATTCCTGATCCACGAATAATTGAAGATCGTAAATTTTTGTTGTTTTAAGCTACTATACGACAATGTATAATTAATCCATTCAGTAATGTTATTGTTGAGTTGTAGGATGTATACATATCTGATGAAGGATTGCCAGGTTTCTCTCCTGCCAGCAATATGCGAGTTTCTGTTTTCTCATTCTTTCAATGACATTTGATAATATCAGATTTCTCCTCCTAACTTTTACAATTTTATAGGTATAAAGTAATGTTCACATTGATTATATTTATTTGATTATATGCTGAGTACTTGCTGGTTATTTAGGATCTCTTTTATGGTCTGTGTTTACTATTTGATCTTTCTTTAGTATGTCTGTATTCCATGTTGATTTGAAGAAATTTCTTGTATAAATAACCCTTGATGGTTTTAGGCATTCAGTCTGTTAAATTTGTGTATGATGTCCTTTGTTGAAAGAAATATTTAAATTTTACATAGTTATTATCATAGATTCTTTCCATGAATTTTGTGTTCGTTAGGCAGGACCACAGATAGCTACAATTTAGATTTTTTGAGTAGTAAAGGTCTTTGCATTACAAATGGTTGAATGAACTGAAATACATTTAAAAATATGGGTAAACATGGATAATCCCTTATTGCCCATATCATTTGTACATTCTTTGCATTACCATTGTGAAGTACTTATTGTCCAAATAATGGAGTAACTATTAACCTATTCACAAATCTGGATAAAGATGAAGTGCATAGCTATTTGTTAAGTGACTGAGTGAAGTTAATTGGAGAACCTAGTAAGAGTGAATTGATGCTTCCCCTCCTCTATTCTGAGGCCCAGAAATAATCAAATAACAAAGTATGCTATAAAATAGTATGAAAAATGTGTTTTTCTATCTTTTTTTTCTAAACGAGGTAGGGAAAGCCTTGAATTACTTTGAACAATAATTTTAAGTTAAAATGTCCACCAGATGGCACCAATGCCTGATACATAGTCTCCAAAATCAGAAGGATTATTCTCACACTTATTTTAAAATCTGATAAAATACAAATATATTGAGAGTGAAATTAAGGAGATAATTCTGGACCCTTGCTAACTAGTCTTTAAGAGATCCTTTACAAGGCTTAAGGTTGGGTGAAGTGTTTTTCTTCTGTGGTCCCGGAGTTAATAACACTTGCTGACTGCTCTGTAAATACTTACTTGAGTCTTAATTCTTTAAATTGAGGTAGAGATCAGTTTATTTTCAGCCCTACTGAGCGTTGAATAGTGTGATTTTATTTCTTTTTCTAGTAATCATGGGTTATGAGTTCAAGTCAGGTTTGAAAGAAATAAAATCTAAAATATAGACTTTACAGTTTAAACATGTCTTTCAATGCTATAGACCTATAGTTTTAGGAAATTAATGGAAATAAACATTACCACTTAATTTCATTTGTTTAACCAATGATAAAAAAAATAGCCAGCATTATTTCCTTCATTCAGTGGAATAACCTAGAAGTCTCATTTTATTTTGAGAAATGGTCATAGAGACACTTAGGGCTCTTGAAAGATAAGTTTATTTATGAATTAATATATGCAAGGACCATACAGCTGACTTAATAGCAACAGCCTGGACTGCAAATGTGAGATGTTTAAAAAAGAAACATTTGTCCTGAATGGCCCTGTGAGACTCACGCTGTGTCTGTGATGCTTGAATATCCTAGAAAGTATACTTCCTCTCTGGATTCCCTCTCTCTTATTTTCTTAAAGATGACATCTTTTCTGTATTATTGAGAGGCCCTGCCAAGTGTCAGGCTTTCCATCCCTGTAAAATACATGTCCAGGATCTTCAGACTGGTGTTCACAGTGGCAAGTACTCAGGATCCTTTCATTATTGCATTCACTTTTTAAAATGATCAATACCAACATTTCTTAAAGTATGATTAGTGAAGTTAATCATACTTTGGAGACACTATGGAGAAAAATAAAATGCTTTGTCCTGTTTCCCTCTTCAGAGCTCACATCATCATATAAAGAGTTTCTGAAGCTCTACAATAGTGGTTATCAAGGCATCTGATAAATTTATGAGAGTGTTTTTGTTGGCATACTGATTGGCCAGGAAGCCATGGATGGATGCTTGTAGCATGCAATGAATGCAACAGTCCTATAAAAGCAAGAGTTGTCCGTGGCCGGCGCCGCGGCTCAATAGGCTAATCCTCCACCTTGCGGCGCCGGCACACCGGGTTCTAGTCCTGGTCAGGGCACCGGATTCTGTCCTGGTTGCCCCTCTTTCAGGCCAGCTCTCTGCTATGGCCCGGGAGTGCAGTGGAGGATGGCCCAAGTCCCTGCACCCTCATGGGAGACCAGGAGAAGCACGTGGCTCCTGCCATCGCATCAGCACGATGCACCAGCTGCAGCACGCTGGCTGTGGCGGCCATTGGAGGATGAACCAATGGCGAAAGGAAGACCTTTCTCTGTCTCTCTCTCTCTCACTGTCCACTCTGCCTGTCAAAAAAAAAAAAAAAAGTTAAAGGTCCAGGCCAAAATGCTTATTTCTTTTTTTTTTTTTTTGACAGGCAGAGTGGACAGTGAGAGAGAGAGACAGAGAGAAAGGTCTTCCTTTGCCGTTGGTTCACCCTCCAATGGCTGCCGCGGACAGCGCGCTGCGGCCGGCGCACCGCGTTCATCCGATGGCAGGAGCCAGGTGCTAGGTGCTTATCCTGGTCTCCCATGGGGTGCAGGGCCCAAGCACTTGGGCCATCCTCCACTGCACTCCCGGGCCACAGCAGAGGGCTGGCCTGGAAGAGGGGCAACCGGGACAGAATCCGGCGCCCTGACCGGGACTAGAACCCGGTGTGCCGGCGCCGCAAGGCGGAGGATTAGCCTGTTGAGCCACGGCGCCGGCCCAAAATGCTTATTTCTAATGAATTAAAAAAAAAAAAGAGTTGTCCTTTACACCTTGGACTTAACTTGCCCTGACAGTCTTGTAGTTGTATGTGATTAAGTCTACTCTCTAAATCTGTTTTTTTTTTTTTTTTTATTTTGACAGGCAGAGTTAGAGAGACAGAAAGGTCTTCCTTCCGTTGTTCACCCCCCAAATGGCCGCTATGGCTGGCGCACCTCGCTGATCCAAAGCCAGGAGCCAGGTGCTTCCTCCTGGTCTCCCATGGGGTGCAGGGCCCAAGCACCTGGGCCATCCTCCACTGCCCTCCCGGGCCACAGCAGAGAGCTGGACTGGAAGAGGAGCAACTGGGACTAGAACCCAGTGCCCATATGGGGTGCCGGCGCTGCTGTCGGAGGATTAGCCAAGTGAGCCATGGCGCCCCCTAACTCTGTTTTATATTTAAACACAAAATAATTGAAATTTTATAATACGTACTGAATGTTTTAGGAATACAACAACTATGTAAATCAAGGGAAGATTGTATTTTGTTTTCTGTTGTGTGGAGCTTTACCAAGAATTGTTTACCATTTCAGAAAGGCACACCATAAGCAAACACCACTGATTGTACTTGAGTTGCTGATACAACACAATTGTGTACTCTGCATTTGTAGCTGTCATATTGGAGGCAAATTCTCTTTGTAAATACAAGCATTTGACTACTTGTGTTTTTTAGTTAGTCATGCTCAAACACTGACATATTATAAGGTAGATACATGTTTTGTTGTTGTTGGACTTTCTAGAAACAATATAGAGCATACCTGTGAATTTTGTTTTAGGATGGTAAAGAAGGTGTTACAAAGATACATGTTTACAACAAGCATTCTTTGGGTCTTGTTAGGGTTGGGAACTAAAATCCTGAGAAAAGAAATTCAGAGGTTTTTCTTAGCTAAATTGATTTGAAAACAGAACGTTTTTGTTTGGCTCTTGCTGTCAAGTTTCATTAAGGTATTTTCTGGGTTTCCCATTTGTCCTTTGGATTTTAATGTAAATTTATTAGCCATCCAAAATGTGGACCAATGCTTTTCTTCAAGCCTGTGCTAATTAATAATAGAGATCGAAGTGGAACTTGGACAAGGCACAGTTACAAGAGGAACATTGACTGGGGGAAGGGTGGCACACATCCTCTCTTGAGATAGTAGTGAGTGTGTGGGTGAATAGAAGTGGGGTGCAATGAGACCAGCCTGGAAAGGCTGGGGACCAGTCACCGAGTATAGCAGAGGGCCTGTGTCTCTAATAGGGCTGGACAATGGGCACTCCCATTACAGGCTAATTGGCATCGTCCCTGGTGCCTTAAGACAGGGGAATATAGGGAACTTTTAAAAAGTCTTGTTGTGATGAATGGTTCCTATAGTTTTCCAAATTGTGATTTTTGACATTTTAAAGCCTGATTGTAAGAAGGATAGTTTGCTTTATATTCCTCTTACTACATGCAAAAGGGAACATGCATCATAAAATACATAAAAGGATGATTTATTTCAAATGCTTTCACAAAACATTTTCATGAAGTATGTGTAATAGATACTAAGAATTTAGGGGCCTTGAATACCAAACAACTATTGGAATTTGTCACCAAAGAAACTCAAATAGAAGCAACTTGCAGGTGAATTCTGGATATGGCTAAGTGAAAATACTGGATTGCAGGGGTTTTCTCAGTGACCATAGGATTGGAAATTAGTCTTCTTGGGCTGGACTCCTGCTTTGCTGTGAAACCTAGGAAGGCAGTTAACCTCTCTGTTAATGTCTTACCTGTTTACTTCACCAGGGATTATTATGAACGTGATATGCAGTGATGAGTGAGAAAATATCTTGAAAATGGAAACTTTTGTATCATTTATGATATTATAATTACTAATTAATTTTTATTCATAATGCAGAGGTTCATTTTTCCTTAGCAAATGGACTCTTTGTTAAGACAATATTTTTTAAAAGATTCATTTTATTATTTATTTGAAAGTCAGAGTTACACAGAGAGAGAAGGAGAGGCAGAGAGAAAGAGAGAGAGAGAGAGAGAGGTCTTCTATCCACTGGTTCACTCCCTAACTGGCTGCAACTGCCGGAGCTGTGCTGATCCAAAGCCAGGAGACAGGAGGTTCTTCCGGATCTCCCACATGGGTGCAGGGGTCCAAGGATTTGAGCCATCTTCTACTGCTTTCCCAGGCCATAGCAGAGAGTGGGATCAGTAGCGGAGCAGCCGGGACTTGAACTGGCACTCATGGGATGCTGACACTGCAGGGAGCAGCTTTACCCGCTACACCACAGCAGCAGCCCTGACAACGTTCTTTTGATAATACTTAATTAGCAGAAACATCATGATTTTTCTACACATAAACAGCAAGTAACAGTGTTGCTGCTGGAGCCCAGCCCCAGGTAACCTGCTGTCCCAGATCTTCTGGTCACCTGAGTTTTGGATTGCAGGAGGCCTCACTTCATCTTCAACCTTGCACAACTGGACTCTTGCTTAGTGGCGTTGCTATTTTCTCTTCAAAGTCATCAAGAGAGATGACTTTCTAGCTTTAGTACATCTCTCTAGCTTCCTTACTGATCATGGACTTTTCCTTTCCATGTGGACTTTGGTATTTGAGTCTGAGCCTATATCCTATATATTCTGTAGCTGACCTGACTAGAGGTACAAGGGTGTCTCCTAGTTTATGTCTACACCCATATGTGCAGACCAACCTGAATCTCCAGGAAGACTCAGTTCTCTGATGGCCTCGGGAGCTGAGGAAATTGTTGTAGGAGATCCCTGCTCAGAGTGATCACAGAGAGCCAGTCACAGTCTGGAGGTCAGATCCAGGTCCTGGCTGAGGCAGCAGTCTACTCTCTAGAGGTTCTGACTCACATATATCCCTAAGACCAAGAACAATCCAGAGCCCTCTGAGGGGGCCCTAGAATTGATAGGTATCCTAAAACATCTTCCAGACTGGGCTGCATGGCCATTAGTAGAACTTGGGAGACAGCTGTAATTGAGCTGCAGGGCCATTAGTAGATCTTGGGAGAGAGCTGTAATTATCTTGTGACGTTTGCTCCTCATCTCTGTCCCTGGAGTTTTTATGAGGCATGTTTGAAGCATTGTGAACCTTCTGTGACAGAAGATTGCTGTCAGGAATTAGGGGCCCAACAGCTCTTTCCTAGGTCAGGACTGTCCCTCACAGACTCATAATTGTGCAGTCAATTTCATGCTTAGTAGGTTTCCTTGAAATACTGCTGCCCATTTCAAGGCCCAACTCAAATGTCCCTTTTCCCTTGCAGATTCCCATTTTTAACAGAATAAATTACTCCATAAAGTGCTATTTTGTACCGTGAAACTTAACACACAAGCACCTAAAATATATCTGCTGATGTTTTAGAGTAACTTGGTTCCTCAATTCATTTCTGCTGTCCCTGACAAATCAAGTGTTGCTTCAAGTGAGCCAAACCATTCCTCCTTGCTCACCGAAAAGGTGAATACCCAAGAAAAAGTATTGCTGCTGCTCATGGTGGAAGCAGCATTATTCCCTCCTCCTGACTTCACTCATAATAACTGTAGTCTGTCCAACTTCTCAGGGATTCCCAAGGAGAACTCTAGAACTCAAAAGAGACCTTGTGCTTCTGGCTAATGACATGTGGATCCTGAGAGCCTAGGCTCCATCTCCTGGAATATGTACCCAGGATGAATAGAGCCAGGAGGCAAAGGGGTTGAAAGCAAAGAGGTCAAGTCCATTTCAGGTCCAAAGTGCAAGCATGAGGTGGACAATGAAGGACAAAGTTCAAAGTTTAGAGGTAATATGATATTGGATGGGGATGAAGCTTAGAGTTGTAGGAATGGAGCTAGAGGTTAAAAGTTAGGTAGGCAATGGGACCAAAACTTTTGTGGAGACTGGGAACTAGGGCTCTCTGATCTTGAACTACCTGATTTGCGTCTAGATATAAAGCTGAGCCAGATGATGGTATCAAGTTCTGAGGATGTAAAAAAGGTTTCTTAAAATCTAATCCTTTCCCTTTAAGGAACCTATAGCCTGGCTAAAAGAGAAGACTCATCCTTAAAAAAATAGAGAATGGGGCTGGATTGTGCTGCATCAGATTAAACTGCTGCCTGCAATGCTGACATACCATATGGGCATCAGTTTGTGTCCCGGTGTGCCCTGCTTCTAATCCAGCTCCCTGCTAATGGCCTGGAAAAAGCATTGAGGATTACCCAAAAGCTTGAGCCCCTTCACCCACATAGGAGACCCAGATGAAGCTCCATGGCTGGTCCTGGCTGTTGTGGCCATTTGGGGAGTGAACCAGTGGGTGGAGGATCTCTCTTCATCTCTCTCTCTCTCTCTCTCTCTCTCTCTCTCTCTCCATCTCTCTCTTTCTGTAACTTTGAGTTTCAAATAAATCAATATTTTAAGAGAGATAGAATGGAGCAAGAATTGATTGAATTTAGTTAAGGACTTGGGCACTGGAATGAAGACATATAGAAGAGGCCGGTCAGGGCTGGTGTCAAGGTGTAGCAGGTAAGGTTGATGCCTGGGATGCTGGCATCCCATATGGACACCAGTTCCTGTCCCAGCTGCTCCATTTCTGATCCAGCTCCCTGCTAATGTGCCTGTAAAAGTAGTGGAAGATGGTCAAAGTGCTTGGCCCCCACTACCCTCATGGGAGACCTGGAGGAGAGTCCTGATTCCTGGTTCCTGGCTCCTGGCCTTTGGCCTGGCCCCACACTGGCCACTGTGTCTATCTGGAGAGTGAACCAGAGGATAGAAGACTTCTCTGTCTCCTCCTCCTCTCTCTCTGTAACTCGGACTTAAAAAAAAAAAAGAAAAAGAAGGATTGGGTCAGTGTGGCTAAAGGCATGGAAAGGCTTTGTGGGTTCAGGGGTCCCCTCACATGTCAGAAACCACAGGAAGTCTGTTGTCAGGTCACCATTAATGTGAGTGGTGGCATGGAAAACAGTAGAATCTGGCCTTAGCCTTAGTCCATTTAACTTTCTTTTCAAAGCCTTATGAAGAAATTTCATTTATCGTGGAACTATTTCCAGAATCCATACCTGAGCATGAGAAAGCCAAGAGCTCCCCAAGCACTATTGTTTGGCAAAGGAGTAGTAGACAGAAATGGCCACTGCAGCTATGAAGTGTGCATTTCACCACATTTGGATGACACAGGTGGGTCACTGTTTGGAACTGGGCAAATTTCCCGGCTCCACCTGGAGCCTGACTCACCCTGTCTACCTCAGATGCACTTTCCGTGGCATGGTTTTTATTCTACTACATCGCTTTCCACTGGTTGAAAAGATGACCTATCCATGCTGAATCCTGTGCAGGCATGTACCTTGTAGTACCAAATGGGAACCCCTCATCCTTTGGCATCTCCCTCCAGAATACAAAATTCTGCATGTGCCTCAATGGTACTTGTGTTAGGAAACATGGAATTTTTAGTTTCTCCAAGGCATGAAGTAAGTAAGGCACCAATAATTGGCTTTCCTTTCTTTGCTTTGGTCCCAGGACAGAACTGGAAAAAAAATTGCAATTTATTTTGACTGGCTACATTAAGGGTAGACAGTGATATTTTGATTCCAATAATGCTTTTTACCACTTCTTCTGCATTTTGACCACACCTTCTAGTTGTGTCTCTGCCATAACTGTTAATCACTAATGCTGAACTTGCTTTAAAAATATAAAAAGTCCATGTCACCAAAAATCTCAACGGAATTACCTTTGTCACCACAAAATTTTCTAAGACTTTCAAAGACTCTCAGAGTTATTAGCAATGAGCTGGAAAGTCCTGACAACTTATGGGCTCACCTTTTGACTGACTTACTCTCACAAGACTTTTTGAGGGAGATTCTGCAATTAGATGTAAAGCGATCAGTTTGTTGATTGTCTGGCTGATTGATTCATTCAACACATATTTGATTGGCATTCTACTCTGTCATGCTCTGTTTTCACTGTTGGGATTAGAGCAGTGAATAAAACAGAAACTTGTTCTCATTTGGTTGTAGAAGACAGTCAAAAAACAAAGATGGAGCAATAAATTATTTGAGCATGAGAAGACTGTGGAAAAAATAAATCAGAGCAGGGGATGTGGGCTGCTGGATTGGGGAGACACATAGGAGAAACGTTTCAGTTTTAAACATTGTTGTACAGGTAGGTGAGGTAGACATTTGGTACAGTGATTAAGGTACAACTTGGGGTACCCCATCCCATATTGAAGTGCCTGGTTCTAGTTCTGACTCTGCTTCTGATCCAGCTTCCCGCTAATGTGTACCCTGAACAAAAGATGGTAGCTCAACTATTTAGATCCCTGCCACCCATCTGAGAGACCTGGATGGAGTTCCCAGCTCATGGCTTTAGCCTGGCCCAGTCTTGGCTGTTGCAGGCATTTAGGGAATGAACCAGCCCATGGAAAATCTGTGTGTCTCTTTGCCTTTCAGATGAAATGAAAAAAAAAAAAAGTATAGGAAGGTCTTGTTGATAAAGTGACTTAGAGTAAAGGGTTGAAAGAAGGGAAGGAGTAAGCCATGTGTGTCATGAGGGAAGAATGTGCCAGGCCGGCACTGAGGTGCAGTCAGTTAATCCTGTGGTGCCAGCATCCCATATGGATGCCGGTTCTAGTCCTGGCTGCTCCACTTCCAGTCCAGCTCTCTGCTATGGCCTGGGAAAGCAGTAGAAGCTGGTTCAAGTCCTTGGGCCCTTGCACCCATATGGGATACCAAGAAGAAGCACCTGGCTCCTTGGCTTCGGATCGGTGCAGCTCCGGGCTTTGTGGCCAACTGGGGATTGAACCCACGGAAGGAAAACCTTTCTCCCTGTCTCTCCCTCTCTCTATAACTCTCTCAAATAATAAAAAAAAGAATGTGCCAACCAGGGGAGCAGTGGATTCATAGACCTGAGGCCAGGAGGTACTTTGTGTGTTGAAAACAAAACTGATGATCACATTAGCAAATATATATGCAGCATTTCCTATGTATTGGACACCGTTATGAGAACTTTATATGCATAGTCTCATTTCATCCTCTTTTTTCCCCCATTCTCCACTTTCAGAGGAAGAAACTGAGGCACAGATTACATAACTCTGTCAAGGTTACTCAGCTAGAAAGTGGTGGAACCCAGGCAGTTTGGCTCAGAATCCACGCACTTAACTGCTCTGCTGCCCGTGTCTGCCTGATCTTTGGAGACTTGGCGAGTGTTGCTCATCACATTGCACTGTGCATCCTTACTTTTAGGAGCAAACACTTTACTGATCTTTCCATTGACATTAGTTGTGCTTGTCCTGAGGTGCTGGTTTATTTCAGTCTAAAGAACATTGTGTCCTGTGACAGTGATTGTTGATTATGATTTTAATTTGGTCACTGAATATTTAAAGGCCCAGTTTGATTTCTTTTTGTTTCTTCATGTTGTGTTATATATAGCATTATAACTACCTTATAGTCTTTTAGACACAGTGAATGATGAATGCCTAGAAAGGCAATTTTTTAAATATTTATTTAATAGGTAGAGTTACAGACAGAGAGAGGGAGAAAGGTCTTCCATCCACCGGTTCACTCTCAAATGGCCACAATGGCCCATGCTGAGTCGATCCAAAAGATGTGTCTGGGTCCTCCACACAAGTTCAGGGGCCCAAGCACTTGGGTCATCTTCCACTGCTTTCCCAGGCTATAGCAAGGAGCTAGATTGGAAGAGCAGCCAGGATATGAACTGGTGCCCATGTGGGATGCTGGCACCACAGACAGAGGCTTAGCCTACTATACCACAGTACTGGCCCCTAGATATATGTTTTAAAAGACAATACAGAGCTAATCCTCCGCCTTGCAGCGCCTGCACACCGGGTTCTAGTCCCGGTCGGGGCGCCGGATTCTGTCCCGGTTGCCCTTCTTCCAAGCCAGCTCTCTGCTGTGGCCAGGGAGTGCAGTGGAGGATGGCCCAAGTGCTTGGGCCCTGCACCTGCATGGGAGACCAGGAGAAGCACCTGGCTCCTGCCTTCAGATCAGCGCCGTGCGCCGGTTGCAGTGCGCTGGCTGCGGCGGCCATTGGAGGGTGAACCAATGGCAAAGGAAGACCTTTCTGTCTGTCTCTCTCTCACTGTCCACTCTGCCTGTCCAAAAAAAAAAAAGACAATACAGAGTACTTGGGCTCTGGGAGAAGCCACCCTCCAGGTTGGCTTTGCAGGAAAACAACTCTCATTTCTCCATTCTCCCAGCCACAGCCTTTCTCCCCATGCTCATACTCAGGGTTCCCCTCTGGAGCCTGGCAAAGAGGGGAGAAGCAGGCTTCTCTCTCAAACTGCAGTCCAAGTGGCCAGGAGATCACATACACAGGGCACTATCTTCATAAAATATACTGCCTACTTACAGTCATGAGGACTAGAAAGGATAATAATCACATATAAAATGTATGGAGCATAGATCTGATACATATAAAAACTGTGGGAATCTCAGCTGTTGTTATTTAGTGTTCTTTCATTTAAAATAAGAGTGAAAACCACTGAGCTGGGCTGAGATCTGGCTCTTTGTTGTCACTAGCTGAAAGCCCTGTGGGGCCTCTCTGCCAGGCTGACCTCTCACACCTTGGCTTCCCAAGTAGATATGGCTTATTGGAAACCGAACCAAACCAATATGAATAGAGAATGAAACCAACAACCACGGGGAGGCTCCAATTCTGTAAAATGCTTAGTGCAGGGTCTCACAGTGATGGCCTGGGAGAGATGAGAATGAGGAGGGAGCTATCTCACAAACTACTTCTAGTTTGTAAGCTCATCTTCCCAAAGGGCTTTTGGTTGCTCAAGAATATCTATAGACTTCTTGGAAAATTGACATTTAAAGATTGCTTGAAACTCTGCAAGAAGAAAATTGATTCAGTTAAAAAGGCCCTGGAAGTCCAATTAAATATATTTTGTTAAACTTTTTAAAAATTTATTTTTAAAAATATATATTTCAATTTTGTTTATTTATTTGAAAGGCAAAGTGACAGAGAGGGAGAGATGGAATAGGAGAGAGAGACAGAGACAGAGAGAGAGATCTTCCATTTGCTGGTTCACTTCCCAAATGACTACAACAACTAGAGCTGGCCCAAAGCAGAAGCCAGAAACTAAGAACTCTGTTCAGATCTCCCACATCGGGGGCAGGAACCCAAGCACTTGGGCAATTGTTTGCTGACAGAATTAGCTGAATAGGAAGTTGAGGAGGGACTTGAACTCAGGCGCTCCAATATCAGATGTGCATATACCAAGCAGTGGTTTAACCTACTATGCCACAGTTCCCACTCCAAATTTTTTAATTAAAAAAAATTAGCAGACATAAAAATTGTGTATACTATGGATTACTATGCAGTGTTTCATTACACATATACTTTGTGGAATGTGCATTCAGGGTAAATATGTCTATTTCCTCAACCATTTAACATTTCTTTATGGTGAACACATCCAAAAGCCTATCTTCTAGTATTTTTTATGGAGAAATATGCAGTACTTTGACATTACTATAGTTACTACTGTAGATTAAAAACCCAGAACTTAAATATAAATTTTAGCTGTGTTAGAATAAAGAAAACCTTAAAAGAGTGCACCTTTGAATCTTTTTCACCCCATAAGCATCTTGAACAAATACCCTTGAACCCCTGACCTCTGCGAAGAGGTGATGTTGTGGAAAAAGTGCAGTGGGTAGGTGGGGGACTGGCAGTTGCAGGCTGTGTGAACTTTGGTCAAGGTCACAGATTCCCTGTCCGTAAAAAAATGGGTAATATTTTTCTCACAAAGCTGTTGAGAAGTTTGAGGGGAATGATGGGTAGGAAGGCTCCTGGCACATAATAGACTTTCAGTGATGTCTGATATTTTTTGAAACCTTTTCTTCAATTATTTCACTTTCTGCCACATCATTACAATTGCTTACTTATGTGAAAATTTTATATCCAGTTGATGGATTATCAAAGCCCTTTGCTAACAGGTCTGTCTCCTACTGACTTTTCAAATTGCAATCAGAATGTCAATTATGAGAAATAGTAGGTGATTTAGCATCAGTATTGCTGAATGCCTTTGAAGTGGTTTTACGAAAATGTTTTTAAGTACTATGGTCTGAATATTCTCCAGACTTCACATGTTGGAAACTTAATCATGTTAACATCATGTTAATGGTATTTGGAGGCAGAGTCTTTTGGAGGTGATGTAGTCATAGAAGCTCTGCTTTCATGAATGGGCTAATCCATTCGTGAATTAACAGATTAATGAGTTATCCAGGGAGTGGGCTAATTGTCAGGAGAGTGGATCTGTGATGATCTGTGCTACCTTTCGACTTTACAGAGTCCCCACTGCAAGGAGACCCTCATCAGAAGCAACAACTCAACCTTGAATTTGCCAGCTTCCAGGACGGTAAGAAATAAGTTTCTTTTCTTTATAAATTACCCAGTCTCAGGTGATCTGTTATGGCAGTAGAAAACAGATCTAGACACTGAAATTACACTTAAAGTAAAGCTTTATTTTTTCATGTTTATATATAGGCAAATTATATAAGATGATAGTTTATCATCTTTAAGGTGTTTTTTTAAAATTATGCAGTCAACACAAAAATGTTAAGATGAGGATAAAATCACTCATAATCCTATTGCCCCAAAATGATCAGTACTGACTTTTATTTTTTTCTGTTTTGATAGGCATAGTTCTTTATATCCCCTTTCTAGGTGAAAGTGTGTTTTTCTTTTTTTTTTTTTTTAAAGATTTATTTATTTATTTGAAAGGCAGAGTTACAGAGAGGCAGATAGAGAGATCTTCCATTTGCTGGTTCACTCCCTAGTTGGCCACAATCGCTGGAGCTGCACCAATCGAGAGCCAGGAACCAGGATCCAGGAGCTTCTTCCGGGTCTCCCACGCAGGTGCAGGGGCCCAGGGACTTGAGCCATCTTCTACTGCTTTCCCAGGCCATAGCAGAGAGCTGGATCAGAAGTGGAGCATCCAGGACTCGAACAGGTGTCCATATGGGATGGTGGCACTGCAGGCAGTAGCTTTACCCGCTACACCACAGCGCCAACCCCCAAAAGTGTATCTTACATACTTTAATATTGTTGACTTTTAAAGTACTTTCATAATGGGCATTCTGGGATCATTTCTTAATTGACATATTAAGTTTCTCTGGGGTATTTCTATGAGAAATGTTTTTGAATGTAAACCTTTGTCTGCATTTATGATTATTGCCTGAAGATAAATTCCTAGAAGTAAAACTTTTGGTCAATACTCAGATATTTATGGTTGTATAACAAGCACCCCCAAAAATATAGTGACTTAAAACAAGAGAAGTCATTCATTTCCTGACACTTTTGAAATTGTAAAGATCTCTGGCAAATGATTTGTCTCTGGTTCATATGATGTTGGCTATGTTCATATGTTCGTATGTTCATATGATGTGACTCAACTGGGGCTACAGATCCCCTCCCAGGGTGAGTCACTGATACGGCTGGCACCTTAGCTCTGCCTCTTGGCTGCCTTACCACAGGGGTCTTCCAGGTTGGCTTCTTCATTGGATTATAGGAGAGAGAAGTTGCCAGTTCTTTTAAAGGCAAGGCCCAGATCTGGGACAGTTTCTCCTCCCTTTGAACCCCACTCCTCATTCTGGAGAAGGTGACAAAGAGTTTGTGACCATAATGAGTCTACCACAGTTACAGAACACGATGTTGAAGGGTCTTTATTATTGTCAGGGGGCACTGTTGTTGTGCACCCAAGTTTTCTCTCGTGAGTTTACAAAGGCTTTATCAGAGTAAGTTCTAAGTGGCACTCCAGGCAGGGATCTGGGTTGTGTGAGTGCTGTTATTCAACTCACCTCATTTAGTGTCAATTACACACAGGTAAGTGTTTCCACAAAGTGGACAAACCAAGTCCTTTTCCAGTGTCACATCCGTCACATCATTCTTCTTCTTTTTTTCAGATTTATTTATTTATTTGAAAGGCAGAGTTAACATAGAGACACACACACACAGAGAGAAACAGAGAGACAGAGAGAGAGACAGAGAGAGAGAGAGAGAGAGAGAGAGAGAGAGAGAGAGAGGTCTTCTATCCACTGGTTCACTCCCCAGATGGCTGCAAAGGCCGGAGCTGTGCTGATCCAAAGCCAGGAGACAGGAGATTCTTCTGGGCCTCCCATACAGGTGCAGGGGCCCAAGGGCTTGGAACATCTTCTACTGCTTTCCCAGGCACATTAGCAAGGAGCTGGATTGGAAATGGAGCAACCGAGACTTGAACCGGCACCTATATGATATGCCGGCACTACAGGTGGTGGCTTTACTCACTATGCCACAGTGCTGGCCTGTCACATCATTCTTGATAGGCCACAACTGGAGCAAATATCTGTGAGACCATATGATATATACACCTTGAGAATGGCCCTTGGGGAACTTCTCACAGCAATCTTGTATCCAATCTTAACACTCAGAGAGCTCTGCACTAGTATTATGACTAATCATACCTTTCACTCTTCTATGGCATGTGACAGTTTTCATAGGACTTTCATGTGTTTTGTCTCCATTGATTTTCACAACCACCCTGTGAGGTCTCCATTTCAGGTGTTATTTCCCTTTTAGAAAGTCAAGGCTTGAATGGGTTGTAACTTGCCCGGTTACAAAGCTAGTCAGTGCCAGGCTCAGTTCCCAATGGCTCCTACATGTCCCGTCCAGAATTTTCCTATTAAGTTGGATGCTAACTATTCCCCAAGGACCCTGTGAATAATCGCTCTAAAATGAAAAGACAAACACAGTGGTTCTTTTCTTTCCTGCATTAAAATGGGTAGCAGAGTGTAGTAATCGGTATGGGCTCTGGAGTTGTTGCCCACATTTGGATCCTGGTTCCATCGTTTGTCAGTTGTGTCCCCTGAGCAAGTTACTTAGCTTCTCTGTGCCTCAGTTACTTCATTGATAAAGGAGAATAGCATTGGAAACTAACATATAGGGCTGTTGAGGGATTAAGTAAGATCATCTTGACATCCACGTGAGCACTGACCGAAGGCCCTTTTCTCATGGGGTGTTATCAAAATGTCTGCGCTGCTGGTCTTTCATCCTCGGGTTCTGGTTTCAGCAGGGCTGTTGTATGAAAACAGTCTTCCATAGGAGAAAGACTCCTTCACAGATGCGAACAGATGATGGTATTGACTGCTTTGCTATTTAAAAAGAAAAAAATTATCTGTTAACTACTCTTAACATATTAGTATATCCCCCACCTCCTTATATAACCTTTAAAAATTTGAATCATATTGAATAAAGACTATTTGTAATTTTCTTTCTTCACTTTGTCTTTGCATCTCTTTAGTAAGCCTAACACTTACTTTTATGATTACATTGGATTCCATATATGGAGGTGCTATTATTTATTAACAATTTTGGGTGTGGGACAGTTAGTTTTATTTTCTTATTGTAAATAACACAACAGTAAACATCCTTTTACACAAATCCTTGAGATCTTCTCTGATTATAGCCTTAGAATAAATAATTAGAAGTGGAATTACTAAGTCAGGGAGAGATGCAGGTTGAGAAATTGAACTGCCGCCTAGTTGTAAGTTTTATCAATTTACAGCTCCCATCAACAGTGTATGTATCAGTGATCAAATCATTCAAGGCCTTCCACATGATCTACTAATGTACCCACTTGCTACCTTCATTCTAAATAAAGCTTCTACTTTAGGTTTGCCCTTGGTTCTAGTCGCATAATAATACATTGTCTCCTAAACATTTCCATGGGTACCATCTCTAGGGCTTGTCAAACATCTCTGAAAATATATTCCTCCTCTTCTTTCATCTCTGAGCCACATGTCATGAATTCAAATCCCACTCATCTGTAAACCTTTACTGATTTTCCAGTTTTGTTAACTACCCTGTGCCTCAAGTATTTAACCCTACATTATTTTTGTCACTCAGTTGTCACCTATCATATGCTGCCCTATCTATGAATTATCTTTTTATGAATGTCTGTGTTGTTTGCTGAAGGACTTGTACAGTACAGAATTACACCTACAAATCCCTTGTATTACCTGTAATTTACATATATGTGACTTTTGTGTAACTATATTATAATACATATGAGTATATATATGTATAATATATAATAATGCTCCAAGGGAGATAATAATGATCAATGGGTGGCACTCCATTTTCCAGTCACCAACAAAAACCAGGCATTCCTGTCCAGACATCAAGGAGGCTTAGACCCCAACCTCCTGAATTTAAAAACTCCTATGGCCTATGCTTGTATAAAGAAAGAATAGTGATAGATTCTCTTTTCCATGTAGCATGTGAAGAATGGCTAGATTCAACCTTAAATTTATTTATTTATTTATTTATTTATTTTATTTTATTTTTTTTACAGGCAGAGTGGACAGTGAGACAGAGAGACAGAGAGAAAGGTCTTCCTTTTGCCGTTGGTTCACCCTCCAATGGCCGCCGCGCTCGTCCGATAGCAGGAGCCAGGAGCCAGGTGCTTTTCCTGGTCTCCCCATGGGGTGCAGGGCCCAAGCACCTGGGCCATCCTCCACTGCACTCCTGGGCCACAGCAGAGGGCTGGCCTGGAAGAGGGGCAACCGGGACAGAATCCGGTGCCCCGACCGGGACTAGAACCCGGTGTGCCGGCGCCGCAAGGCGGAGGATTAGCCTGTTGAGCCACGGCGCCGGCCTACTAAATTTAAAAATTGTGGTAAGAATAATCTGGCCAATGTCCAGAATCAAGAAACAAAGTCAATTTGACAGTATATGGATACTGAAACAATAAAGCTAAATATTAGCCTTAAAAAATAAAAAAAAACCACTTAACGTGAATGATATAAGTAATCTAGATATTGAGAGTGACCAGAAATGAAAGATCTTCCCAGAAATGCTGTTTGAACAAATATTCAATAAACTACAATAAGTAGTAAGTAGCTGTATAATGTAAATATACCACAAGAAACTAAAATCTATTGCATTTAGATGTAAAAGTAATTTGAAAAAAAATTTTTTTGACAGGCAGAATGGACAGTGAGAGAGACAGAGAAAGGTCTTCCTTTTCCGTTGGTTGACCCCCTAAAGGCTGCTGCAGTCATCACACTGCGGCTGGTGCACCGCTCCGATCTGAAGCCAGGAGCCATGTGCTTCTCCTGGTCTTCCATGGCGTGCAGGGCCCAAGCACTTGGGCCATCCTCCACAGTACTCCTGGGCCACAGCAGAGAGCTGGCCTGGAAGAGGAGCAACCAGGACAGAATCCGGCACCCTGACCGGGACTAGAACCCGGTGTGCCAGTGCAGCAGGTGAAGGATTAGCCAGGTGAGCCATGGCACTGGCCAAAAAATATTTATTTTTAAAAAATATTTGAAAGGCGGAGAGAGAAGGGTCCTCCATCTGCTGATTGATTCCTTAGATGCCCACAACAATTGGACTAGGCCAGGCCAAAGCTAGCAGCCAGGAACTCCATCTGGGTCCCCCATGTGTGTGGCAGGAACTCAAGTTCTGAACCATCAATGCTGCTTCCAGATACATTGGAAGGCAGCAGGATTGCCCTGGAGTGGCCTGAATTTGAACGAGGCATTCCAACATAGGAGGCAGGCATCCCAAGTCATGACTTCATTCACTTGACCACAATGCCTGCCCCCATCATTGGATTTAAATCTATGTAACAATTCTGGTCATCTTACAAGACAAAGTATATGAGAAGACAGTTAAAAAGTGACACAACACTTTTCAGCTTATAGAGTCCATTGTTCCACTGGAGTATCATGACCACCCTTTCACATTGGTTCAATTGTGTAAATAAAGAATTAAAAATGCAGGGAGATTAAAAACTTAGTTAAAGCCACACAACGAGTAAGGGAAGGTGGCGCAATCTCACACCCAGCTCTTGGTCTGGTGCATTCTCAGCTGTAACCCAAGCTTCTGCTCTTCTATTGCATGTGAAGAACAGATTTCAGGTTTACGACCTGCACTTCATCATATTCCTTCCCTTCCTTTCCTGTTCTACTCTGGTGTTGCTTCATTTGTGAGTTCTTCCATGACTAGCTACAATTCTAGGGACATCCCACACCACTTCGTACATTTCCTGGTCTTTTTTCTTGCTTTTTTTTTTTTTTTTCAAAGCATTCACCGCCATCTGACATATTGTGTATTTACTTGCCAACATTAATGAAGCTCTGCAAGGACAGGGACTTTTGATCTTTTCATCTAACTGTATTCCAGACCTGAGCAGTGGCTGGCACCTAGAAGACACGCAATAAATATTTGTAGGATGTATACAAATTATAAATAAATCCATGTATTTTCAAGTTTGAATTTGTAGCAGTTACAATGGACTTCCATGGCCATAGAGCCTGGACTTCCTGATTTCAAGTTCTGTGTTCTCCATTCATTCATTCATTCATTCATTCATTTGCCCTGTTTTGCTTTTATGCTTTAATACTGCCCCAAACTGTGTTTAGTATATTTATTATATGTCTCCTTTCCTTATTCTAATATAAGCTGCAAGAGGATAGAGACTTTGCCCTGTAAAGTACTATATTCTTGCATTGAGACCAGTGTCTGGCATAAAATAAGACTTCAAGAAATATCTAGTAAAATAATGAATTGATAGGTATATTAATTTAAAAAACATTTGTTGAACACCAACTATAATATGACACAATCTTTGCCTTTAGTCTCATGAGAGAGAAAAACAAGTCAACAAAAATTGCAGCACAGGTGAGATTAGCTATGAAAGCTAGATGGACTCCTATCCCAGTTAGGAGGGGTCAGGAGAGCTTTGCAGGTAGTGTTATCCTGAGTCAAGCTTGAAGAATGACCATATGTGCAAAGGCACTGGGCCAAGCAAGAACATGGCTAAGTATTGGAAATGCAAACGTTCTGAGATGGCAAGAGACTGGGACTACGGGTTGGTGGGGAAAGGGTCAGTTGCTGAAAACAAGGAGCTTGTATGACACTCTGAGCTGTTGGACTATTCTGAGATCAGTGGAGGATTCTAAACAGGGATTTGATATGATCAGATTCTCCTTTATTATCCTGCAGTCAGCATTTGAGAGAAAGGACAAAGCAGCAGAAATCAATCCTTCTATTAGCTCCACAAAGTCAGCATATTGTAGGTTTGATTCATAACTGAACTCTTCAGTTGGTGAAACACAGACATGAGATGGGACTGTACTGCCCAATTAACCTCCAGCTTGGCTGGTGAAGAAACCCAATTATAGGGCCAGTCTTCTGTAAATGGCAGATTGGAATGTCTCTTGGCCCTGTGGAGACTATCTAACCCCTGCACAGCTTTTGGTGAGAGTTTAATGATTGTCTTTGAAGTACCATCCAGAGGATTTCTCCCTACTGCAAAAAGCTCTCAAATATCTTGATAAGCTAGTAATTCACACTCAAAATAACTCTAAAAAGTAATAGGAAGATTAAAAACTCTCCTGTCCCCACTTTAATCAAGCATACAATGTTAAGTAATACATAAAGATATTTCACTTAATACCAGGAGGATGTTTTTTTAAATAGTAAGGAAGGTAAGTAGAAAATGAAAATGATGGTATGAATTTTCATTACAAAATCGGCAGTTTCTTGAGGCCAATGCCAATGTGTGTCAACAAAGTCAACCTTCCCCTAAGTATAACAGTCAGAGAAGCAATAGAGGGCTTCCGGTGTATGTTGAGGGAGGAGTGATCTATGTTTTTTGGGGAAATTCCCAGCAAAGTGGTAGAGAAAGCTTGGTGGAGAGTGTTCATTCACTCAGCAGCCCTTTGGTTGGCCCTGTGTGTGAAAAGCATGTTAACTGTACACCTAGTATGCTAAAGGCTATGCATATTAAATACATCTCACACAAATACATCTAATTAATTTTTTTACTCAGGTGAAATTCACATAACATAAAATTAACCATTGTAAAATGAATATTCAGTACATCTACTGCATTCACAAACCACCCCCCTGCCCTTCCTACCTTCGCTTTCTGTCTCTGTAGACCTATCTATTTTGGATATTTCATGTAAAAGCAATTACACAATTTATCATCTTTTATGTCTTCCTTCTTTAGTTTAGTTTAATATGTTTGAGCTCATTTACCTTGTGACATATATCAATACTTCCTTCCTTTTTCTGGTCAAATAATTTTAATATATAATAAACGAGAATACTTAAAAAGTTTGTGGAAGAATGGAATTAAAAGTTCTTTTGCAATATTTTTGAAATCCATGCATTTTTTCATAATATGAATTTTCCATGAGGTTTTTGAAGACCCCTCTTATGCATGAATTTCAATATTTTTTGTACCAAAATGAACCAATTTTTACCTCTTTTTTTCTACAAATTATTTGAAGCACCCATGTATATATTACACAATTTGTTAACCTGTTGGTGGATATTTGGGTTGTTTCCACTTTTTGCCTTTTGTGAATAGTGGTTCTATAAATATTCACATATATGTTATTGTCTAAACACTTATTTTCAGTTGTGGTCAGTATATATTGCCCAGCCAGTTTTTAAAGTATATTTATGTATTTATATTAGAAAGGCAGAATGACAGGGGCTGGCGCCATGGCTCACTTGGCTAATCCTCCACCTGCGGCGCCGGCATCCCGTATGGGCACCAGGTTCTAGTCTTGGTTGCTCCTCTTCCAGTCCAGCTCTCTGCTGTGGCCCGGAAGGGCAGTGGAGGATGGCCCAGGTGCACCTGCATCCACATGGGACACCAGGAAGAAGCACCTGGCTCCTGGCTTTGGATCGGTGCAGCACCAGCTGTAGTGGCCATTTGGTGAGTGAACCAACAGAAGGAAGACCTTTCTCTCTCTCTCACTGTCTGTAATTCTATCTGTCAAATAAAAAAAAAAAAAAGGCAGAATGACAGACAAAAGGAGAGGGAGAGAAAGAGATCTAGAGCTCTTGCTCTTCCATCCTCTGGTTCACTCTGCCAATGCCCATAACATCCAAAGCTGGGCCAGCCTGAAACTAGGAATCAAGAACCTGGATCTCTCATGTGAGTGGTGGAGATCCAAAGATTTGATTCATCACCTGTTTCCTCTCTAGGTAATCATTACTAGGCAGACTTTATCCCAGACCCTTGGATATGTATGGGATGTGGGCATCCCAATCAGTAGCTTAATGTGATACACAACAATATCTGCCCCTGTCCAACTGACTTTTGACAAATAAGCAAAGCAGTTTTATGAAGAAAATAAATTCTTCTCAACAAATGGTACCAGTGGAATTCCAGAGGCAAATTATAAACCATAACCTAACCCTAATTCCTCATACTAGAGTTAATCCCAGATGGATCATTGACTTATTGTAAAATGTAAAACTACTAAAACTTCTAAAAGAAAACATAGGAGGAAATCATTTAGACCTAGGGCTAGGTTAAGAATTATTACAGATGACACAAAAAGCAAAATTTCTAAAAGGAAAAGTTGATAAATGAGTCTACATCAAAATTTAAAACTTCTGTGCTGCAAAAGTCCCAGTTATGAGGAAGAAAAACAAATTACAGACTAAGACAAAACATTTGTAAATCATATATTTGACAAAAGTCTTTTGTTATGAATTTATGTCTAAAGAACTCTCAAACTCAATAGTAAAAAAAAAAAAAAAAAACAAGCAGTCCAATTAAGTTAACAGATATTTCACCAAAGAGGTGGTACAGATTGCAAGAAAGCACACTAAAAAATATGTTCAACATTGTTACCCATTAGGAAAATGCTCATTTAAACCACAAAATATCTTGACTACCTGTCAGATGACATATAATAGCCATAATACTATTCTGATTGAGAGAATGAGAAAACTGGATTTCTCATACATTCCTAGAAATGTCTGTTGACACAGCCACTCTGCAAAGATTGTTTTGCAGTTTCTTATAAATCTAACTCCAAACTGACCATAATGACCCAACAATGGCTCTCTTGGGCATTTATTCTGAAAAAATGAAACATATCCACCCAAACGTCAATAAGTAAATATTTATAGCAGCTTCATTTGAAGCTGGAAATTCCTAAAGCTGGAAATAGCTAAGCTCAGGTACATCTTTACAATGGAATACTATTCAGCAATGAAAAGGATCTGAAGGGCATTATATGGATGAAAAATGAAAAAATCCAATCTCAATAGTTTGCTCACTGTATAACTGCATTTATATGAGATTCGTTTAAAAACAACAAAATTAAAGTGAGAACAGACTAGTGGTTGTGAAGGGGCAGGGACAAGCTTGGGGACTGAGTAATGGGAAAGTCTGAGGGGGCTTCTTTGTGGTTGGAACAGTTCTGAATCTTGTTTGCAGTGGTGGCTACATATATGTACATATGGGATAAAATTGATTAGAGCTACAGATACACAAATATAATTAAATGAGTTCATGCAAAAATGGGTGAAAATTGAATAAGGTTTATGATCTAGTTAGCAGTATTATACCAATGTCAGTTTTTTGTTTTGGTGCTGTATATAAGGTATTACCAATGAAGGAAGCTAGGTAAAGAGTGTAATGACTCTATTGTACTATTTTGGAACTTCCTGCAGATCTATAGTTATGTCAAAATAAAAAATTAAAAACATTTTGATGAGTAAAAGTGCTCATGAAAATACTTAGAAACATCTGTATTTTATTAATAATTTGAATAAAGGCAATGATGAATTTTAATCAAAGTGTGATGTTAGATCATGTTGCATATTTTAGATGAGTAAGAAACTCTTATCCATTAGGTGCTGAAAGGTGGTGGGGGAGACAGCTTAGAAAGTGATACTTTTTTTTACTAGGAAGTGAGCACATATAAATAAATACCTATGATCCCTGAATCAAATGAATTGAGTAATTTCAAGCAAAATGTGCAGAAATTTACAGGAAAGATATTTTAAAGTGAGACTAGGAGAAAATTTCTTGGAGGAGGTGACTTTGAAAGTTTCTCTTCCAAAGATGCATTTGATTCTGAAAGTACAGAAGAGAGTAAGGAATTTTCCGTGGACATCTTAGATTTTTTTTAAAAAGTTGTATATTCATTTTCATTTTATCTGAAAGGCAGACACACACACACACACAGAGAGAGAGAGACAGAGAGAGAGAGAGAGATCTTTCATCCACTGGTTCATCCTCAGATGCCCTCAACAGCCAGGGCCGGACCAAGCTGAAGCCAGGAAACCAAAACTCAATATGGGTCTCTCACATGGGTGTGACAGGGACCTATATACTTGAGCCATCAATTGCTGCCTCCCAAAGTGAGCATTAGCAGGAAGCTGGTCTCAGAAGCAGAGCCCGAACTTGAACCCAGACACTCCTGTTTGGGATGTTCGTGTCCCAAGCCATATTTTAATCACTGCAATAAAAGCCTGCCTCATCTTACACTTTTCTAATTGGTATTTTCTGAATCAAGCATCTACTTTCTCCCAAACTTTGTGCTTTCATGCCTTTAGCTTCTGAGACTAGAAGTGCTTATTTATGGTAAAAATAGTCCGGGGATTAACTTGAAAGGTCCTTGGGTTGAATTTCAAAGCAACATTAGAGTTAGTTCATAGGGAAGTACCTCTTCGAATAAGAGAGTATTACTTCAAGTCCTGAGTCCTACTGCTATTTGCTAGAAGATACTAACATGAAATCGTGTAGCTGGAAACCCTAACAAAATGAGTTTTTCTTCTAGCCTAGCAGTTTTTTGTTAGAAAGAACTGGAAAAATGAATTGAATGAAAGCTAAGTATTGCTGACAAATAAAGAAGGTAGGAGGAACACAATAAGCCATTTGCAGTAATAGAGTAATAGAGTCTTTTCTTGCATTTACTTATTGAGCTGTAGCCCAGAGGAAGCAAATCAAAGGAAAACTAAGTGCCAGATATAAATAGACGCTGAGCACAGGCAATTTATTCCAACATTTGCTGTAATGAGGAAATTAACATTTAACTTGTTCTTGCTCTACTTTATTGGCAAATATAACTGTATTATTAACTAATGAAGTTTTACTCTGTCTTTGCAGACACTAATTGATACTTTAAGAGAAGATTGAAATAGCCCTTTAAACTCTCTGTGGAGAAGAGATGACCTCAGTGAGACAACTGTTAAGAATGCCTGCTCAATTACAGAGACATTCCCAGACACTTAGGCTAAAAAGAGCCCTGGAGACTGTCTTACTTGATAGCCCCATTTCACAGGTGGGAAGACTGCCACCAGAAGAAAATCCCCCTTTCTCACAGAGTAAGTCCTTTTCAAGATATTCATTTATTCACTTGTTTGGTTGGTTGTTCACACAGTATTTCCTGAGCATGTATGAATCAGAAGTTGTTCTGAGTGCTGGAGATATAGGGACACACCCTAGGGAGCTTATATAAATATGTATGTGGGGGAGGGAATAGAAAATAAAAACATAGATTAATTGACCATTTTCCCACAGTGATAAGCATGCTAAAGAAGAGGGAAGGTTTGAGAGGCAGGAAGGTTTAGGGAGGACTTTTTCAAGGTGATGAGATTATGATGAGGCCTGAATGATTAAAAGAAGCCATCTGTGTTAGGGGAGGGGTTGGCACTGTGGTGTAGCAGGTAAAACTACCGCATGCAGTGCCAGTATCCCAAATGGGCGCTGGTTCTAGTCCAGGCTGCTCAACTTCTGATCCAACTCTCTGCTAGAGAAGAGGAGTTCTACTGGCCTTAGAAGGCTATAGAAGATGGCCCAAATTCTTGGGCTCTTGCACACACATGGCAGACCTGGAAGAAGCGTCTTGATTCTGGCTTTGGATCGGCCCAGCGCCAGCCGATGCAGTAATTTGGGGAGTGACCCAGCAGATGGAAGACCTCTCTCTTTCTGTCTCTCCCTCTGCCTCTCTATAACTGACTTTACAAAAAAAAAAAAAAAAAAAAGAAAAGAAAAAAGAAGATAGTAGGGGGGGTTATCATGGGTAGAGGAAGAGCCAAGGCCCCAAGGCATGAAGATGATTGATAGGTTCAGAGTAGGAAACCGCCTTGTACTGGGAGACAGGTGTGCTACTAGGTGGAGAACTCTGGCAGGGCTGGGATCCTGCAGAACTTGAGGGGCAAGGTAAAAGCTTTTGAGGGTTGTTGAAGGTTTAAATAGAGGAGTTGAGAAATCTGACTTGTATTTTAAAGAAATATTTTGCTATGGATTTTAAAAGCAGCAGCTTTGGGAGTGGAGGCTGACCCTTTGTTTTAGATAGTATCAACCCTTCTAAATGGATGGATGCTACAGTCAATGAATAGGTTAGCATAAGGCAAAGAAAATTATAGGATATGCAAGTATACTTCAAAGAATCTCAAAAATATTTTGTATTGTACAGGTAGGGAAACTGGATCCGGATAGGATCACTTACTTGCCTGAGGGCAAACAATGACAAGATCATAACTTTAAAAATAATTGTTTAAATCCTTTTCCCCCCGATTTATCTGAAAGGAATAGAGACAAGAGACAGATCTTCCATTCTCTGATTCATTCCCCAAATGCTTGTAACACTGGAGCTGGGCTAGGCTGGAACCAGGAACTCTAAGCCTAATCTGGTTCTTCCACATGGGTGGCAGGAACCCAAATACTTAAGTCACCATCTGTTGTCTCCCAAGGTGCTCATTAATAGGAAGGTAGACTCAGAAGTGTAGCCTGGACTCAAACCACGCACTCTGACATGGGAGGTGGGCATTTGAAACTGTGTCTTACCTGCTTTTCCAAATTCTTATCCCAAGGTCATAATTTGGAATGCAGATATTTGAACTTCTATCCAGAACTCTTACCTCTATATTATGAAAGTACTTCCGAAAGTGTGTGAGACATAGGATTAAAAGATGTTTATTTGGTGCAACATTTTTTTTGAAATCCACATTTAGTTTTTTCATTTCTGTAATCTTTTTGGACTCCTCCTATATGCTTGGATCTCAAAATTCTTTTCCACCAAAATAAATTTATGTTTTAATTATTTTTCCATGATTTTTTGAAGAACACTAATGTATTTACAATCATTACCAATATTTACCATGTGATTATGTTATAATATTGAGTCCTGAAGATTTTTTGACTGTAAAAGCGATGTCTTTGCTGAGAGATAGTTCACCATCTTCCCCTCTGAGCTAAGCAAGTTAGACTCAAATATAATTTCAAACATTACTAGACAAGCAAGAACAAGAAAATACATCTCATATAAAATCCCAGACCAGAGGCTGGCACTGTGGCCACACACAGCAGATTAAGCCACCGCTTGTGATGCTGTTATCCCATATCAGAATGCTGGTTCAAGTCCCAGCTGCTCCACTTCTGGTCCAGCTCCCTGCTAATGTGCTAGAAAAGGCAGCAGCTGATAGCCCAGGAAACTGCACCACTGCCAACCATGTGGGAGACTTGAATAGAGTTCTTGGCTGCTAGCTTCAGTCTGGCCCAGCACTGGCTACTGTGCAGTTTGGGGAGTAAACCAGCAAATGGAAAATGTCTCTGGCTCTTCCCAATAAATAAATTTCTCTGCTTTTCCAATAAATAAATCTTTTAAAGAAAGAATAATGATTCCTAGAGAATAATGATTTCCTAGAGAAATCAGGATAATTTAGCTCCAGATTTTAGGGTCTTCATGGAAGTGAAAGATGAAGAGGCTTCTAACCAGCAATAAGACTTCTGTTACTGGATACAGGGCAAAACAACTTTCTTTGGGTGTGTCTTGTGGCAAAGAAACCCAGCAGGCTTTGGCTAATGGATAGGTGGCTGGTAACCAGCTGGAGGAGTGGGAGGGAGGGTGGAGAATAGGTTTGCTGTGAATTCTGATTTGGCAGGAAACTCTTCTATGACTTGCTTGCCCCACCTCTGTTCTGAAAGTGGGAATGGTATGCTTGGGTGTGGGCTCTGTGCACACCCAACAACCAGAGTAGAACTTTTATCAAAGAAGGCAAATTACTCCCTGATATGACTCCAATAACATGGCTACTCAAGGACCAGGTCATCTTTTTCCAAAGAGGAAGGAGGAAACTCTGGCTAACCAGCATGGCCAATGTGGTTTCAAGGCATGAGTCACATGCTGATTAGATTAGGTTCATCTGACCTGTGAGTGAGTGTGAGTTACATTTCATATAATCCTACAATCCTATAAAATTCCTATAATTTTGCACAACCCTAGGAGTCATTCATGCAAAACTAAAAAAAAAAAAAAATAGCCACAGTGAGTTAAAGGTCTTGAAGTAGAATGATATTTTACTTTTCTTCTGTATTTTCTCCTCCCTCTTCCTTTTATTCAAATAGGTAGTTAAGTCTGTTCTATGCTTTTTTGGAGAAATAATACTGGGGGAGAAGCAGAAACCATCTACATGGTTTCCTGGCTTTGGGAGCATGAGTGGAGAGAGTGTGGGCCAGCTCAGAATCAGCTCTTAAGGCATTCGGATCTGGCTGAAAATCCCATGAAAGTATTTTAAGCATGGAAAGCCAAGACACTCGGCAAAAAAAAAAAAAAAAAAAAAAAAAAACCTAAATGAAAGATCTCCTCGAGTGAGATCCCAGTGGAAAGAACAGGTCTTCAAAGAAGCAGGTACCTTTGACTATGACCTTGTCCAAATATGATCAGAGTCGGTGAACTCAAAAGGCTTCCATAGCCTTGGCAACTCATGACAAGAGCCTAGGGTGATTACTGACACCATAAACAAGAGTGTCGATTTGTTAAGTCAACAACAGGAGTCACTGTGCACTTACTCCTCATGTAGGATCTCTGTCCTTAAAGTTCTGTACATTGTGATTTAATGCTATAACTAGTACTCAAACAGCATTTCTCACTTTGTGTTTCTGTGTGGGTGCAAACTGTTGAAATCTTTACTTAATATATACTAAATTGATCTTCTGTATATAAAGAGAATTGAAAATGAATCTTGATGTGAATGGAAGAGGAGAGAGAATGGGGGGTGGGAGGGAAATTATGGAGGGGGGAAGCCATTGTAATCCATAAGCTGTACTTTGGAAATTATATTCATTAAATAAAAGTTTAAAAAAGAGAGAGAGTATGGGCCAGAAAGCACAAAAACAACATGTTGGCCCAAATTCTTATAGAAAAAAAAAACATTTCTTTGAGGCCAGAGGTATTGCCTAGTGCTAAAAGGAAGGGATGTGACAATAGAGAGATCTCCAATGTCTTTGGACAGAGAAGAACTAGTCCCCGAATCTTTCCATATTGATTTCTCCATTCAACTCCTTTCGTACCAGGCACTGTTCTGTGTGCTGTCAATAAATAGATTAAGATTCTTGACCTCACAGAGCAATCTAGTGACAATTGAAACATGCGAGATTCTTAAATGCTAGACACTAAATGTTTGGCATATATTTTCTTCTTACAACAACTCCTTGAGTTAGATACTGTATTCCCAGCTTACAGTGGAGGTAAGTGAGACATAAAGAGGTTACACAATTTGCTGATCTCACAGCTAGTAAGTAATAGAACTGGAATTTGAACTCAGATATACTCACCTAATTTCCCTTAATTACTATGGTACACTGTTGCTTAATTCCTAGGCACAGCTTTGGGAGGGTGGAAAGACATTAGAGTTGAGAAGACTCTCATGTCCCAGATAGATTATGGGAAACTGTGGAAAGACCCTGAAATTCTAGACATCTCCACTGGGATGATGGATGTCTTGGAGGCCTTCTACCTTGACCTAAGATTCTGGCAGAGCAGCTCAACTAGAGGTGGTAAGCCTTGAGGCCTGAGACTGTGTTTCCTCCTTGCCCAGCAGGATGGAAGCTCAAAACAGAAATTGTTAAAAGAATAAAGGTAGTAATGTAAAAAGGATGAACACATAAAATATAAAGAGATTAAATACTTTTTCAGCTCTGAGTTTATGGACAAATATCCAGTGGCTACTCTGAGTAGGGCTAAAGAAAGCCATGTGTGGCTGGAGGGAGGAGTTAGTAATTCTAATTCCCACACCACATTTCTGTTCATCGTGGCCTAGCAGCACGAAGGGTTAAGCTGCTGCTTACAATGCCAGCGTTCCATATCTGAGTGCTGGTTGAGTCCCAGTTACTCCACTTCCAATTCTGCTTCCTGCAGATACTCCTGGGAAGGCAGTAGAAGATGTCCCAGATGGGTCCCTGCCACTCATGTGGGAGACATGGAGACAATTCCTAATTCCTGCCTTCAGCCTGACCCAGATCTGGCTGTTGAGGTCATTTGGGGAGTAAATTAGAGGATGGAAGATTCTCTCTTTCTCTGTCACTCTGCCTTTAAAATAAGTGAATAAATCTTTTTTCAAAAAAACATTTTATTTAATGAACACAAACTTCATGCATTTCTTAGGTACAATTTTAGGAATATAGTGATTCTTCCCACCATGCTCGAAATCCCACCTACACTCTCACCCTTCTTCCTCTCTCTCCTTCCCAGTCTTATTTTTACTAAGATCTGTTTTCAATTAACTTTATGCACAGAAGATTAAGTCTAGAGTTAGTAAAGAGTTAACCAATTTGTGTGATAAAAGAACAAAAAGTAAAAGAAAAATAAAAAAAGAAACTTTTTCAACAGTTGAGATAAAACCTGTTCAAAGTCAATTGCATCTTGACGTTAATTAATGAATAAATCTTCAAAAAAATTAAGAACCTAGGATTTTAAGGTTGCTGCCTAATCAAGTCATTTTTGTGGATAAACGAGTTATTTGAATTCTGTATGGGAGCAATGAACTCTGTGACTCACATCCTATTTTCAAAACTAAATGTACAACATGTAAATATAATTACTCCCTAATTAGTGCAAATATATCAGATTATTTGGCCTCTTCACTAAATATAAGCCAGAATCTATAGTATCAGGTTTAGAATTAAACTTCACAGAGTCGGTGTCCTGAAGTGCTTACACTGGGGGATTTTCAAATCTGCCCTACTTGTTACACTCAAGAGACTTACTACTTGAATAAAATGCTCCTGTCCACAAAGGTGATGAGATGTTCATGTTAATCAGAAGTCACTGCTAGTGCAGTGGTTTTTGAAGTTAACGTTCCTTAAGGGGTAGTCTGTTTCCTTTGAATCACATTTAGCAATTCATCTAGTGCTCTAAACTATCTCTGTAGTTTCTAAAAAGATTTATTTATTTTGAAAGTCAGAGTTACAGAGAGAGGGGAAGATGGAGAGAGTAAGATCTTTTACCCACTGGTTTACTACTCCCCAGATGGCCACTGAAGCCAGGAGCCAGGAGCCAGGAGCTTTATCCAGGTTCCCCGTACAGATGGCAGGGGCCCTAACATTTGGACCACCTTCTGCTGCTTTTCCCAGGCCATTAGCAGGGAGCTGGACCAAAAGTAGAGCAGCAGGGATATCAACTGGTATCATATGGGTGTAGCTTTACTCGATATGCCACAATGCTGCCCCCTAAACCCTATATTTTTAAAATCAAGTTGGATTACTACAAATAGCATATTCTGGCTCAATTTGCTTTTATAAAAATTAGTTTCTACAGCCTGTAATTGAATAGTATGCTCTTGTTTTTCATGAGATTTTAAGAATGTCTCAATAAAACTGCTGTTTGAAGACATCAGCTGTTTTCTTACAAATTTTCGTTAATGCAGAAATCCAAATGTGTTGTTCCTTGTTGTTTTCCTTTGATGACAAGCAGGAAGAAAATGTGGTCCACACTCACTTGCCATCTGCTTCCTTCTTGTCTCCCAAGGATCAGGTCTCTGAAACCATGCTTTTTGCTCTCGGCACTCACACCACTCAGGGCACCAGTGACTTCTGATTTTCTATACTCCCAGTTCAGCTCATGTCCCAGGTGCTGAGTGGATGTCTTACTCTTCTCTCTCTGTGCCCATACAGAAATTCACATCCATTGCCTGTCTCTTCCTTGCCCTCTGAATGAGTCTAGGGCATGTGGTAGTCCACAGTGTCCCATGAGGTTGGGGGATAAAGAAGCTGTATTAGTTATGCATTTCTGCTGTATTTAATCACCACAGTTGGCTTACAACAATGCAAATTTATCCTTTGCAGTTCTGGAGGTCACTGGTCCCATCCAGTTTCACCAGCCTAAAGACAAAGTGTCAGCATGGCTGCTTGTTTCCTTCAGGAATTATTTCCTTGCCTCTTCACTTTCTGGCAGCCGCCTGTCTTTGACTTGTGGCCCCTTCCTCCCTCTATAAAGTGCATCATTTCAGCCTCTGCTCCTGACATCACATTGCCTTCTCTCTGAGTCTGCCTCTGTCTGCCTCTCTCTTACAAGGACCATTGCAATCACATTTTGGCCACTTGGATTATCCAGAATAATCCCACATCTCAAAATCCTTGACTTAATCACATGTACAAAGTCCCTTTTGCCCTATAAGGTTCACATGTTCATAGGTTCTGGGATAAAAAGGTGGATATATTTGGGGAACCAATTTTTTTCCCACAAAGTCAAGGGTGAATCTGGCAAACTAGAGACACCTCCAGTTCCCAGTATATCCAAAACTGGTGTCTTAGATAGTTGGGCTGCCTGTAATAAGATAGCTTAGACAGGATCTTTTATAAACCTAATAATTCCAGAGGCTGGGAAATACAAGACCAAGGTGCCAGCATAGTTCGTATCTGGTGAGGGCCTGTTCCGCATAGATGGTATCCTCTTCTTTCATCCTCACATGGCAGAGACGGGCCAACAGACTCATTCAGCCTCTTGAATAAGGCACACATTCTGTTCTTAGGGACAGAAGCCCTATTGTCTAATGGCTCTCCAAAGGTCCCACCTCTTAGTACTAAGCTCTGGAGTGAACAAAGACTCAGATCGCAGCAGCTGGGAATGTTCAGCAGGACTCCAGCAATGAGAACTCTGCTCAGTGTTGATGGGGCAGCAGCCCCAGTACCCATTATGAAGCAACAATTGTGGGGAAATTAGGCTCAGGAGGCAATTCAAAGTTGGCGCCTGCAGGGAAATTAGGCACACGTGGCAATTCAAAGATGGTGCCCAAAGGAAGTAAGGTGGGCGATACCAAAGTCGTTTACCACCAAAGCTGATTTGCTGCACAACATCAGGGGAGGTGACAACTGATGACATATGGCTGGTCCTGTAAAAAGTCACCCCGTAAAATGACCTTTTAGGTAATTGATTGGTCCTTATGCCCTGCCCCAGTAATCCTGCGCTCCTTGTGCTTTAAAAGGCTTTGCTACACGCGCAATAAACAGAGTTCTTCCTTGCTTGACTTGACTCCCCGCTGCGTCTGACTGTCCCCGGATCGGGAGGCTGGGAACGGGCGAGCAAGCGGCACACTTACCTTTCTTCGGACCCAGTCCATCCTCGTTCGGGTGGACTAAGACCCTGCAAACAATAGCTCCATGCACCTGCTTGTCTTGTTGTCAGTGTTGGGTAATGCTGCTACCAGCTGCTTCCCCTGTGTGCGTGCTCACATTCACCTTTCCCAAGGGAGAGGCTGTAACTGGACCAGTATGTCACCATCCATCATGAAGGCTCCTGTACTAAGCATTGCTAATTCTTATTGATCACATTTCTTCATGAGTCAGATTGATTGAAGTCAATTAGTGATGCACAGTATTAAAATTGCAGGTTGGTGAACTGCTGTTGAATAGTAACACAGCCCATGTTTTATATTTTAAATTGCCTAGAGTATATTATTATTTTTTTACTTATATATGTAGCCATTTCAGGTGTAGTGGACTTTTGTTTTTGAAATAGCAAATATTTCACTCCCCAAAGAAGAAACAATAAAACATTTACACAATGATGATGCTTATTGAATACAAACTGTACTAGGCGTCTCAACTGAAACTCCATATATTCTGTTCATAGAGGGTGCTTCAACTTGAGCATTCAGTACATGGAGACCTTTGTCTGTGAATTCAGTCCCAGATAGTCACCTGCTTTCTTTCTGGGAGGAGTAACCCATCCTGATCCCAGGTAAGTGTCCCTTTAACATACTATGCATATTTCAATTGCTAAATTTAAATCCTTTATGTCTGTCTACCCAACTGGATGTTGGGCTTTTTGGTCACTTTTGTGTCTTCTCTCTGCATACATTTAGTAAGTGTAGTGTCTAAGGCATTTTTGAGTCCTTCCCAAGTATTGGTTAAATATCTTAATTTACATAAGGAAGAACTTGTATGATTTATTTGATCACATAATGAGAGCTTTGTACCATTTTCTTCTTTTCCTTTCTCTGGGATGCCAGTAGATCTCAAGCCAAATTTTATGCTCTGTGATGATAAATATCTTATCTGAATTCTAAAAGACTTTTGATTTGTTTTTATTTTTCTTTTAATCTTCCTAAGTATGTTTGTTTTAAATAATATCAAATGCTTTTTGGAACTACAAAGGATATAAATTATAAATAAATATGCTTGGCAAATTTTGGTGGATCTCTGATTTATGTTGAAGGGAGATCTAATCAAAGCATTCACCATAGTGAACCTAATCAACATGCTGATAACATTAAGAAAAATCAAGGAACAGTAGCTATTAGATAAACATGGGATGGCGGTAGTATTATGCTTACAAATAGAAAAGGTGACTAAGGATTCTTCAGCATTGACTGCAGATTAATAAACTACCAACAGATATATTCATGTGGGAAAAGTTGCTGAAGTTGACTTGGCAGTAATGGGTATTATGCAGTGGGAAGAACTGTGTTTTGAAAAAATTTGTTTCACCTTTAGTTATTTGTTCATGTTTTTGATACCCAGGAGAAAGAGAAAAGGACATTGGAAATCCAAAGGATTTCTCAGAGGAAGGGGACTCTCACAAGTCTAGTGAGAAAGCTGCACAGTGGTTCAATTCAGAGTCAGAAGTGCAACACACGTGCATCATTCATCATGTAAGTTGCACTGCGGAGTCTGCAAGGTGCATCTCTATCACCCAGAGAGAAAAGTAGAATCGGATTTCAGATTGGGAAGGTTTGATTTCATGTCACGGGGACATAAATCAAGAGAAATATCATTTTGAGAAGTAATAAGGTTATTCTTTGTCAAATTACCTTTGGTTTTGCTATAGGCATACCAAAAGGCCAGGGGCTAGAGTAAAATGAAAAATTAGGAAGCAGGAGAGAAAAGAAAAATCAAAATGCTTGACGACAAGACAAGACTGTATGTATCTATTTGGAAAATCTGAAAAAGTAAAGAAGTTCAGCATTTTCTTGAATTGAAAACAGACCACTGGTCCTCCTTATAAAGCAAATAGCACTTTCTAGATGAAAACAAACCAATGAAAGAATGAACAAATAAACAGTCATTTTCCCATATAGCTCCTTATGGTAACTCGAAATATCTGGGTTTGTTTTTTTCTTCTTAATGATATATTTTCAGTGACAAAGATGTTGTAAACCTTAGTAAAAACTGGAATGAACTTCCTAACTAGAAAAGGCTTGCTCTTAGAAATAGGATCTTGTTTCAGAATAAAGTGTGTCCTTATTTAAAACCTTTCTATTTGTCACACTTGTTGGAAACATCTAGATATGGGAAGTAGGAAAAGAATATGGCTATTCAAAATGCTGCAATCTGCTATGGGAAAGGAGGTTTAAAGGGAATTGGCTGGGCCTGGCCTGTAATGAGAGCTCTCATCCTTGATAGCCATTTTCAGAGATCACTGAACATTTAGCCTTCAAAATGTTTGTTTATTTTAATTTTTATTTGAAACACATGTGCATGTGTGTGCGCGTGCGCGCGTGCACACACACACACACACACACAAAGAGGTTTCCTACCTGTTGGTTCACTCCTCAAATTGTTGCAACAGCCAGGGCTGGGCCAGGCCAAAACTGGGAGCCAGGAACACAATCCAGCTCTTCCACGTGGGTGGAAAGGACACGGTTACTTGAGTCACTTTTGCCTCTGAGGGCGTGCATTGGCAGGGAGCTGGAACTGGGAGAAGAATCAGGACTCAAACCTAGGGACGTGGGTGCCTTAACTGCCATACCAAATACCTATCCAGCCCTTACATGTTTGACACTTCCCAAGTTCATTATTAACATTTAATCGTGAATTTTCACATAAAACGCTAGGTTTAATGCCTGGCTCTGCTTCTAACTCCAGCTTTCAACTAATGCAGACCCTGGCAGGGAGCAGTTCCTGCCATCCATATGGAAGATGGATTGAGTTACTGGCTCCTGGTTTTGGCCCCAGCTCAGCCTGTGCTATTGTGGGCATTTGAGTAGTGAACCAGCAGATGGGAATACCCCCCCCCCACTTTTTTTTTTTTTTGCCAGGCAGAGTTAGACAGTGAGAGAGAGAGACAGAGAGAGAGAGAGTTATAGACAGTGAGAGAGACAGAGAGAAAGGTCTTCCTTCCGTTGATTCACACCCCCAATGGCCGCCTTGGCCGGCGCTGCGCCGATCCGAAGCCAGGAGCCAGGTACCTCCTCCCGGTCTCCCATGCTGGTGCAGGGACCCAAGCACTTGGGCCATCCTCCACTGCCCCCCCTTTCCGGGCCACAGCAGAGAGCTGGACTGGAAGAGGAGCAACCAGGACAGAATCTGGTGTCCCAAACAGGACTAGAACCCGGGGTGCTGGCACCGCAGGCAGAGGATCAGCCAAGTGAGCTATGGCGCCGGCCAGCCCCCACTTTCAAAAATAAATAATAAAACTTTTTAAAAAAAAGATTTATTTATTTATTTGAAAGTCAGAGTTACACAGAGAGAAAGAGAGAGAAAGGGAGAGAGAGAGAGAGAGAGAGAGAGTTGTCTTCCTTCCACTGGTTCACTTCCCAAATTGCCACAACGTCTGGTGCTGAGTCAATCCGAAGCCAGGAGCCAGGAGCTTCTTCCAGATCTCCCACGTGGGTGCAGGGGTCCAAGGACTTGGGCCATCTTCTACTGCTTTTCCCAGGCCATAGCAGTGAGCTGGATCAGAAGTGGAGCAGCTGGGACTCAAACCAGTGCTCATATGGGATGGCGGCGCTGCAGGCAGTGGCTTTACCTGCTATGCCACAGTGCTGCCCCGATAAATAAAACTTTAAAAATGATTTTAAACAGTGTATGGCTTGATAAATTTCTACAAATGAAATGTGTGCACTCAACCAGCACTGAGGTTAAGGAGAAAATATTGCTAAGATCCTCAAAACCCATTATGTTTCTTTCTACTCAGTTCCTGAGCTAAAGTGTAACTATTATTTTGACCTCTAACTACATAGAATAATTTTGTCTGTTTCAAATTTCATTTAAATGAAGTCATAAAGTATAAACCTCTTTGTAAATTCCTTTCTCCTGGGAAACCACATATTTAACAGTGGAAGAAATTTTTTTAGTGTGCAGATTTTGTGGAAAATGTTGATACTCAGTTTTAGACCTATTATAAACAGTATAGATTTTTTATCAAGTAACTAAAATCAGAAGTATTGTCTTTATTGTTAGAAGTGTTTGTTCTTTTAGATATTAGCAGCTTTAATTCATATGCAAATGATTTCTTGATGCAACAAAGCTATCAAATATAAACAGTAGTTTATATAGTTTCTCAAATATAACAATATAGCAAATAAATGGGCATAAATAATTATTTAAGCATAACAATAATCCAGACCACCTTTTAAGGATCTTGGCTATGCAAAGAATGGGAAAATACTATGATAACATTTTGCAGCATTCAAAGGCATTTATTTCTAATTCATCTCTGTCCCTATTCCTTTCTTTTTCGGTAACAGTGGCTCTCTATCTCCTGTCAGTCATTAGCGTTATGATGAGAACTGTAAGATAGGACTGCATGTCCTGCAGCCAGGATAGGTTGTGGAATGCCAACATCTATTATATTGCTTTAGACAGACACAGGACCTCTAAATATATTTTATTCACGACTTAAGGCTGTTTTGTTTCCCATTCTAAGATGTAGTAAGTTATCCTTCTGGTGCTTTCACTTAAGGAGGAATGGATGAGCCTCCGTAGTACCCCTGCTGTTTGGAACGGCAAGGAAAGGCAACAAGGGGAGCCCCTGTGACACTGGGGTGCTTAGTGTACACTGGGGCAGCAGCCTCTCTGTGCCTGCCGGTGTTCACGCAGCCCTTGGGAAGGCGCTTGGCCTCTGTCCTATGTTTGAGGCCTGGGACAGCTGGCTGCACCATGCTGAAGCCTGCATAGTCTGGTTTGGTCACCTTCTTTGCTATGTATCATACCATTGTGCAAACCTGGCCATTTTACTTGCATAGATTTCTTTGTACTGTTTGTCTTTTCACTAGGCTGTTGCTCCACAAGGTGTCTGATAGATTTTTATTGGATAAAGAGATACTGAATATATGGTGGGAAGGGATGGTGATGTGAGAAAATGCTGGAAAAGTTAGTTGGGGTCCTGTTGTGGAGAAATATAAAAGTCTATTAAGAGTTTGCACGAATTAGACAATGAGGTTTCAGAGCAGAGTGGTTGAAAGCAGGACTAGGAGAAATATTGTGTGTGTTTGACTGCCAGTCCACCACAACTGGGAACTATGAGAGATTTTACCTAAAACCTCTGTGCCTTAATATCTTCATCTAAAAAATGATATCATAGGGGAAAGTGAAGACTAAGTTAATATTTATAAATGACTTAAATCAGTATCCAGCACACAGTAAGTTCTACAGCAGTGATTGATAAATAAAACGGGTGTTCACAATAGGCTTTTGAAAATGGAGGTTCCATTTGTGGAGCAGGATGAGATGCTACCACAAAGGCAGGACCAGTGGTTCAGCTATGGCTGCTGTTCTAGTGAGATGCTGGTTCTCACTGACCTGAGGTACGTTGATTGTATGAGAAGTGTTGCTGAGCAACTCACAAGTAGAGAAAAAAGCCTGACAATGGAATGAAAAAATTACATTTTCAGGTTCCATCCACTGCCTTTGCAAACAAGAATAGCCAGTTTAGAATTCTAACCTATCATTAGAACGCTTTCATCTTTTATACCAGTCAGTGAATAAACCATAGTTATCACAGTGGTGTGAATTTCAGAACAGCAGGAGAAGAATATTTTCCACACACTGAAACAGCACAACATAAAGTTCACCCTGTGTTGCCCAAGCATAAGGCTGACTCATTGAAATTCACAGGAATTTCCACTGGAAGTTTCCTGCATGAAGTTGTCTCTGCTATCTCATGGGAGCCACCCCATGGTGCAATGACTGTATGGGAGAATGGAATAAAACAGATGTTTTACTCCAACTGGGCAGTTTGAAGAGTTTAAGGACCATTAAATGAATCATGAAAAAGAAAAGACAGTGCAGCACCTGAGGCTAGCAATTGTGGTGAGACCTGATCTTTCTAGGTCTGAAGGGGCTGTGGAATGGAGGGCTTTCCGGAACCCGTAGATGGCTGTGGACTGAAGCCGTGAGCTGGGAAAGAAGGTGCAGCCAACTGGGGCTGGCGCTGTGGCTCACTTGGTTAATCCTCCGGCTGCAGCGCTGGCATCCCATGTGGGCACCACGTTCTAGTCCTGGTTGCTTCTCTTCCAGTCCAGCTCTCTGCTGTGGCCCAGGAAGGCAGTGGAGGATGGCCCAAGTGCTTGGGTCCCTGCACCAGCGTGGGAGACCAGGAGGAAGCACCTGGCTCCTGGTTTCAGATTGGTGTAGCTCCAGCTGTGGTGGCCATTTTGGGGGTGAACTAACTGAAGGAAGACCTTTTTCTCTGTTGCTCTCTTTCACTGTCTAACTCTATCTGTCAAATAAAAAAAAAAAATAGAGGGTGCAGCCAACCAATCCTTCTTTGGTAAGGAGAGAACTGTGAGAACAAATACCTGACTATTCTGTCACCCTTCTCTTCAGTCTCCTGCCAGTGTGCCTATAGAGAAACCTGTCTGGAAGCTGAAAGGTGCAGAAGTTTGTTGGTGCAGTTTGTAAGAGTCAGCCTTCCCAAGCACAGAACAGGAGGGCAGCGAGAAGTGTGGTCCCGAGCAGCCAATGGCAGATGCCCGACAGAAACAGGTAACTATGGCATAGGCCAAGCAACCAATTTCGGTCAGAATAATGCTGACCTTGTAAAATAGCTGTAATTAACATTAATAGATGTAATTAGTATAATAAAAATTGTGACTTTTTGTATTGGGCATTCTCTGTGAACTAGACACAGTGCTTACTACATTGCATATTTAATCTTTACAATATTCCCATAGCTAATATCACTACTATCTTTCAGATAAGGAAAACCAAGCCTAAATCTGTATATATGAAATATATGAAACTTGTATAACTTAAATAAAATTTTACAAGAGACCAGAGAGATTGAGTTTCCCACAGTCTCATAGCTCATAGGAATCAATATTGAGTCCACATTTTCTGAAGCCAAAATTCATGCCCTTCCACCCCTTGAGTAAGCTAGTGACCCTTTTTATTCATGTAATCACTTTATTTTTTTTAAATATTTATTTACTTATTTGAAAGGCAGATGATAGAGGAGAGAGAGAGGGGTGGGAGAGAGAGCGAGAGCTTGTTCATTCTCCAAATGACCCCAATAGCTGGGGCTCAGGCAGGCTGAAGCCAAGAACCTAGAACTCCATTTGGATCTCCCACATAAATGGAGAGGCCCAAGCACTTGGGCCATCTTCCACTGCCCTCCCAGGCACATTAACAGAGAGCGGGACTGGAAATGGACCAGGGGGATTCCGACCATCACCCACACAAGATGCTGGTGTTGCAGGTGGCAGCTTAACTTGCTGTGCCACAATGCCAGCCTCAATCACTTTATTAAAAAAAATGGGAGGCACACACACACTCAGAGGGAGAGAGAGCGAATTAGAGGGGGGAGAGAGAGAGGGAGAGAGGGAGAGAGGGAGAGAGAGAACGAGCGAGTGCTTCTATTTGCTGGTTCACTCAAATTTCTACAATGACTGCGATTGGGCTGGGCTGAAACCAGGAGCCCCAGATATTCTAATGTGGGTTGTGGGTGTTTTAACTGCTGGGTTAATTGCACACCCCTCACTTTTTTTTTTTCACTTTTGCTAGTCAGATTTCATCACTATAATGAAATACAGACATTATGGAGTAAAAAGGTAAATTTAATCCTTCCTACCTCTGTCCCCCAAACCACATCCTTCCTCAGAAGTTATTACTATTAACAGTGCATATCTTCTTCCAAACCCTTTTCTCCCTGTGTGCTTACAAACTTAAGCATGTATGCATGAATTTCAAAACTTACTTTGGACCTCTTCCTCCAGTGAGTTGCATTATTCTATTATACTGTGGCTTAAGTATATGTAGACATGTAACTAGGTATAAAACTTCCTGTGGTTTTAGGCAGTAAAGAGCTATAAAACTCAAATAAATTTAGTAAAAACAACCTGTTAAAAGCAAAATTAAATTGTTGATGTTAATGTAATTCAATTTAATGTAATGGAAGTACAGTTGCCAATGATTGGGCTTAATAATTGGAAGATACTTTGTTTTTTACTTGTTTTCTTGATCCTTTTGATTTTGAGAATAGACTGAACGTCTTTTAGTCTTCAGCAATATCATTGCTAATATTTTCCTCTTAAATAATAAATAATACCAGTTTTGATTCTATGATCAAATGTAATAAATGTATGCCCAAACAGTACTAAAACTTCAAGATTTTTAATTTCCCCTTATTTGAGGGGCACAAAGAAAGGAGAGGTACATGCAGAAAAGAGGTCTCCTCCCATCTTTTGGTTAACTTCCCAGGTGCCCTCAATAGCTGGAACTTGGCTGGGGCCAGAGCCAAGAGCTGAAAACTCAGGCCAGGTCTCCTGTGTGAGTGGCAGGAACCCAAGTAATTGAGCCATTATTGCCACCTCCCAATGTCTGCATTGACTGGACTCAAGACCTGGAGCTGTGAATCAGATTCATCCCAGGCACTCCAGTGCATGACATGGGCATGGCATTTTAACTGCTAGGCAAAAGGCCTGTTCTCTAAAACATTTTTTAAGATTTATTTATTTGCTTGAAACACAGAGTTACAGAAAGAGAGGGAGAAACAGAGGGAGGGGGAGGGGGTTCTTTCATCTGTTGATTCACTCCCCAAATGACTACAATGGCTGGGGTTGGATCAGGCCAAAGCCAGGAGCCAGGAGCTCCATCTGAGTCTCTCACGTGGGTGTCAGGGGCCCACACACTTGGACCATTTTCTGCTGCTTTCTGAGATGCATTAGCAGGTAGCTGGATGGGAAGTGGAGGAGCTGCAACTTGAACCCAAGTGCTTACATGGGAAGCCAACTATGCAGGTAGTGGCGTAACCCACTGAACCACAATGCTGTTCCTCTTCCCCCAAAATATTTTATTTATTTATTAAAGATTTATTTATTTATTTGAAAGTTAGAGTTATACGGAGAGGAGAGACAAAGAGAGAGAGGTCTTCCATCCATTGGTTCACTCTCCAGATGGCTGCAACATCCAGGGGAGGGCCAGGCCGAAGCCAGGGGCCAGGAGTTTCTTCCAGGTCTTCCACATAGATAGCAGGGAGCTGGATTGGAACTGGAGCAGCCAGGACATGAACTGGTGCCCCCAAAATATTTTCAAAGGAAAATCTAATGAAAATATTCTCCATATGTTTCTTTTTTTAAAAAAGATTTATTTAATTGAGAGGTAGAGTTACTGACACAGAGAGGGAGAGACAGAGAGAAAGGTCTTCCATTGCTTGTTCTCTTCCCAAGTGGTTGCAATGGCTGGAACTGAATCCATTGGAAGCCAGGAGCTAGGAGTTTCCTTCAGATCTCCTATGAAGGTGCAGGGGCCCAGGCACTTAGGCCATCCTCCACTGCCATCCCAGGCCATAGCAGAGAGCTGGATCGCAAGTTGAGCAGTGGGGATCTGAGCTGGTACCCGTATGTGATGCTGGTGCTGCAGGTGGAAGCTTAACCTACTATGCCACAGCACCAGCCCCTTGCATGTATTTCTATAATCATGTGTTCTGGTAATGGCCTTTTGCTAGCAAGTTAGTACGGAGGTGGATATGCACAAATAATCTATACTTACTGAATATATATGCTCTATCACCATAAATAATTCCTATTTATAGCAGGAGGACTCAGTAATCCCACAAATTTTTCCCTCTTCAACATATTGTTAAACTTTTATTTGTATGATGAGTTAATTTGAACTCTAATTGATTTTGGTGTCTTGTTTCCATTCTAGTTCTGCCTCAATTCTTTTCTCTTTGGTATTCTACAGTTAGAATATATGAGAGTTCTCCCATGTTCATGGACCCCACCAGAGAAATGCCCAGCACCACATGGCTTAACTGCTGAATTCTACTAAACCTTTAAAAAGCAATCAACACAGTTCTTAAATTATTTAAAAAAATAGAGGAGGAGCCAGCATTGTGGTGTAATGGGTTAAGCTGCCACCTGAAATGCCGTCATCCCATATTGGCACTGGTTCATGTCCTGGCTGCTCCACTTCCAATCCAGCTCCCAACTAACGGCCTGGGAAAAGTAGGAAAGATGGCCCAGTGGCTTGGGACCCTGGTACCCATGTGGGAGGCCCAGAAGAGACTCCTGGCTCCTAGCTTTGGTCTGGCCAAGCCCTGGCTATTCCAGCCGTTTGGGGAATGAACTAGCAGGTAGAAGACCTCTCTCTTTCTGTCTTTCCCTCTCTCTGTAGCTCTGCCTTGCAAATAAATAAATAAATATTTTTTTTAGAAAATGAGAGAATTCTTCCCTACATATTTTATGAGGCCAACATTACCTTGATAAAAAGGGGTAAAAATAAAAAAGGTAAAAAAACAAAAACAAAAACAAGGACTTAAAAATAAAAGACAGGTGCAGGACTATATCCTTGATGAACAAGATGCAAAAATCCTCAACAAATTGCTACCAAATCAAAGCCTTTAGTATCTTAAAAAGATTATTCACAGTGATCAAGTGGGATTCATCCCAAGGATGCAAGGATAATTCAACATATGCATGACACACCACATCAGTAGAAAGAATAATAAAAATCATGACCATCGCAATAGATGAAGGAAAGGCATTTGACAAAATCTAACATTGTTTCATGATTTAAACTCTGAACAAATTAGGTATTGAAGGAGTGTACCCCAATATAATAAAAGTCATATATATCAAATCACATCAGACTGGGGAAAAGCTGAAGGTCTTCTCTCTTAGATCTGGAACAAGACAAGGATGACCATTTATACTACTTTCATTCAACACAGAAGTTCTTGCCAGAACAATTAGGCAATAAAACAAAATAGAGGGCATCCAAATTAGAAAGGAGAAGTCAAATTGCCACTGTTTGTAGATAATGATCTTGTATCTATAGAAAATCCCAAAGACTCTATCAAAAAACTGTTAGAACTAATAAATAAATTTGACAGATTAGCAGGATACAAGGTCATCTTACAAAAATCAGTAGCATTTAATATTATACACCAATAATGAATTATCTGAAAAAGAAATCAAAAGAACAATACCATTTCTAATAGCTTCAAAAAACACCACCTAAGAATAAATTTAACCAAAGAGATGAAAGATCTTCATAATGAAAGTTATAAAATACCTAGGAAAAAAACAAAAGAGGACACAAATAAGTGAAAAAATAATCTATTTTCATGAATTGGAGAATAAATATTAAAATTTTCATAGTACCCAAAATGATTTACAGATTCAGTGCAATCCCTATCAAAATACAAATGACAATTTTCATGGAGTTAGAAAAAACACTACTAAAATTTGTACAGAACCACAAAAGATCCCGAATAGCCAAAGCAATCTTGAACAAAAAGAACAAAACAGGAAGCATTACCCTGCCTGACTTTAAATGATATTCAAAACTACTGTAATTAAAACAGAATGACATTTGTATAAAAGCAGATCCAAAGACCAGTGGAACAGAATAGAGACCATAGAAGTAAACTCACACATCTATAGCCAACTGATCTTTGAAAAAGGTGCCAATAAGATACATTGGAAAAAAGGACAGCCTTTTCAATAAATGGTGCTGTGAAAATTGGATATTCACATTCAGATGAATGAAACTAGACCTGTGTCTCAGCGTGTACAAAAATCAACTCAAAATTATTGAAGGATCTGAAACCTTGAAACCACTAGAAGAAAACATGGTGGAGTAATATTCGGGACACTGAAACGAGCAAGGATGTTTTCAATCAGATCCCAACCTACAGGCAAAAAAAGAAAAAAAATGGATTACTGAGATCTAATCAAACAGAAGACCTTCTGCACCAAAAAGAAAATTATAAGCAGAGTGAAGGAACAAGCTATAGAATGAGAGAAAAGATCTGTATGTTATACATCTGACAAAGGATTAATAACCAGAATATATAAAGAATTCCAACAACTCAGTAGCAAAAATAAAAACAAAAACAAGAACCACAAATAATTCATTTTTAAAATTGGCAACAGGGGTCGGCGCTGTGGTGCAGCTGGTTAACACCCTGGCCTGAAGTGTTGGCATCCCATATGGGCACCGATTTGAGACCTGACTGCTCCACTTCCAATCCAGCTCTCTGCTATGGCCTGGGAAAGCAGTAGAAGATGGCCCAGGTTATTGGGCCCCTGCACCTGCTTGGGAGAGCCAGAAGAAGCTCCTGGCTCCGAGCTTTGGATCAGCACAGCTCTGGCCATTGCAGCCATTTGGGGAATGAACCATCAGGTGGAAGACCTCTCTCTCTCTCTCTCTCTCTCTCTCTCTTTTTCTCTCTCTCTCTTCCTCTCCTCTCTCTGTGTAACTCTGCCTTTCAAATAAATAAATAAATCTTTAAAAAAATAGCCGGCGCCGTGGCTCAACAGGCTAATCCTCCGCCTTGCGGTGCCGGCACACCGGGTTCTAGTCCCGGTCGGGGCACCGGATTCTGTCCCGGTTGCCCCTCTTCCAGGCCAGCCCTCTGCTGTGGCCCAGGAGTGCAGTGGAGGATGGCCCAAGTGCTTGGGCCCTGCACCCCATGGGAGACCAGGAAAAAGCACCTAGCACCTGGCTCCTGCCATCGGATGAGTGCAGTGCGCCAGCCGCAGGGCGCCGGCCGCGGCAGCCATTGGAGGGTGAACCAATGGCAAAGGAAGACCTTTCTCTCTGTCCCTCTCTCTCACTGTCCACTCTGCCTGTCAAAAAAAAAAATAAGTAAAAAAAATAAAAGTGAAAAAAAAATAAAATGAATTTGGCAATAGAAACTGACATTTGTCAAAGGACAACATACAAATGGCCATAAAGTACATGTAAAAATGTTCAACACAATTAATCATCAGGGAAATGCAAATCAAAACCATAATGAGATGTCACTTCATTCCAATAAAATTAGCTGTTATCAAAAAGACAAATGATTATATGTTCTGGTAAGGATGTGAAGAAAAGAGAACCTTTTCATACTGTTTGTGAGACTGCAAATTAATGCAGCCATTGTGGTAAACAACCTGGGAATTCCTCAAAAAGCTAAAAATAGAATTGCTATATGACCCAGCAATAACTACTAGATATATATCCAAAGGAAATTAAATCAGTCTGTCAAAGAGACATCTGCACTTCTATGTTTATTGTAGCATCATTACAGTAGCTAAGAAATGGAAGCAACCTAAATATTTACCAAATAATGCATGGATAAAAAAGTGTGGTACATATGCACAATTGAATACTATTTAGCCACAAAGAGGAAGGCAACTTGTCATTCTTTTTTTTTTTTTTTTTTTTTTTGACAGGCAGAATGGACAGTGAGAGAGAGAGACAGAGAGAAAGGTCTTCCTTTGGCGTTGGTTCACCCTCCAATGGCCGCCGCCGGCGTGCTGCGACCAGCGCACCACGCTCATCCGATGGCAGAGCCAGGTGCCAGGTGCTTTTCCTGGTCTCCCATGGGGTGCAGGGCCCAAGCACTTGGGCCATCCTCCACTGCACTCCTGGGCCACAGCAGAGGGCTGGCCTGGAAGAGGGGCAACCGGGACAGAATCCGGCGCCCCAACCGGAACTAGAACCCGGTGTGCCGGTGCCGCAAGGTGGAGGATTAGCCTGTTGAGCCACGGCGCCGGCCAACTTGTCATTCTTAACAACATGGATGGAACTGGAAGTCATTATGTTAAGTGATTAAGTAAGCATAGACAGCTAAGTACTGCATGATCTTACTCACATGTGGAATACAAAAAAGTTCATCGTAGGAAAGTTAAGGGTCTATTGGTGGTTACCAGAGCCTGGGGAGTATAGGGGAGGCAGGAGGAATGAGAAAGGATTGATTAATGTATACTGTTATAGTTAGATTGTAGTAAGAAGTTCTCGTATTCTATTGCACAATAAGGGGGACTATAGATAATGATAATGTACTCTATATTTCTCTAAAAAGGACTAAAGGATCTTGGATGTTTTCATGATAAAGAAATATTAAATACTTGAGGATCTAGATATATGTCCTCTGAGAATTATGTGGTGTGTACATGTTTAGAAATATCACATGGTATCCCATAAAGATATATGATTTAGGGACCGGCACTCTGGTGTAGTGGGTAAAGCTGCTGCCTGCAGTGCCGACTTCCCATATGGGCACCGCTTCTAGTCCAGGCTGCTCCACTTCCGATCCAGCTCTCTGCTATGGCCTGGGAATGCAGTAGAAGATGGCCCAAGTCCTTGGGCCCCTGCACCCTAGTGAGAGACAGGAAGAAGCTCTTGGCTTTGGATCAGTGCAGCTCTGGGCCAATTAGGGAGTTGAACCATCAATGGAAGACTCTCTCTCTCTCTCTCCCTGCCTCTCCTCTCTCTATGTAACTGTGACTTTTAAGTAAAATAAATAAATCTTTAAAAAAATATGACTTAAGTGTCAGGTAAAACAATGATTTACATATAAATGATTATACTAATCCACAAATAAAGAAAAACATACACAGAAAAGATTGTGGAAAATAGAATTAGAAGATGTTTACTTTGTTGCCAAAAAATTGAAATCTGTGTATAGTTTCTCTTTAATATACATTTTCCATCACCTTTTTGAAGTCATCTCATATACATGGATTTCAAAATCTTTGTGCAAAAATAAACTTATTTTTTTTAAAAAGATGTATTTATTTACTTGAAAGAGTTACATAGAGAGAGAAGGAGAGGCAGAGAGATAAGGTCTTCCATCTACTTGTTCATTCCCCAGTTGACCACAATGGCCGGAGCTGGGTTGCCAATCCAAAGCCAGGAGCCAGGAGCTTCTTCTGGGTCACCCATGTGGGTGCAGGGCCCCAAGGACTTGGGCCATCTTCTACTGCTTTCCCAGGCCATAGCAGAGAGCTGGATTGGAAGAGGAATGGCCGGGATTGGAATCAGCACCCATAGAAGATGCCAACAGTGCAGGCAGTAGCTTTACCTGCTATACCACAGTGCTGGCTTAAACTTATGTTTTAAGTCCATCTTTCATGAACTCTTAGTTTTACCCTCAGATCACTTCACATTGTCATTTTCACAATGCTCTACCAAAACCCCAGTCTATGCAGTAATTTAAGAAGTTTTAGATCATGAATATATATTTCAGTTCTATCATTGCAAACCTTGAGATTTACCATTATAAATCTTAAATACACTTGAACACATATAGCACATATAGAATGTTGTCGTTTTAATGTTAGGATGTGCAGGTCAAATATATTTAGTTATGCCTGCTGTCACATGGAAGTTAAACAACTAGAAATAGACTTGTTACACCCAAAAGATATGAACTCATTATAGCAAAAAGATACCTATACAACCATGTTTATAGCAACACTGTTCACAATAGCCAAAATATGACATCAACCAAGGTGTCCAGCATCAGATTAACGGATAAAGAAAATGTGACATAGATACATACATCCATAAAAAAGAATGAAATTCTATCATTTCTATCAAAATGGTTACAACTGGAGGATACCATATTTCATTAAATAAGCCAGGCACAGAAAGACAAATACTGCATATTCTCCCTTATGTGTGTAAGCTAAAATAAAAAAAAAAAAAACTCAAAAAACAAAAAATAAAGAAATACCTGTGTGTGTCAGTTTTCCTGAAAATACAGTGTTTCATCAAGGTTTATTTTAAATCTTTGTCAAATTGTTAAGAATGATATACTGGGGCCGGCGCTGTTTCATAGTAGGTTAAGTCTCTGCCTGTAGTGCCCCATACCCTATTGGTACCAGTTCAAGTCCCAGTTGCTCCACTTCCCATTCAACTCTCTGCTATGTCCTGGGAAAGCAGTGGAGGATGGCCAGAGTGCTTGGGCCCCTGCACTCATGTGGGAGACCCGGAAGAAGAAGAAGTTCCTGGCTCTTGGCTTCGGATCAGCCCAGCTCTGCCGTTGTGGTCATTTGGGGAGTGAACCAGCAGATGGAAGGCCTTTTTCTCTGTTTCTTTCTGTCTCTGTAACTCTACCTCTCAAATAAATAAAATCTTTAAGAAAAAAAAAATAAATCTTTAAAAAAAAGAATGATATACTACTATGTTTTTTTTTTTTTTTAAAGATTTTATTTGGCTGGCGCCATGGCTCACTTGGCTAATCCTCTGCCTTTGGCACCGGCACCCCAGGTTCTAGTCCTGGTTGGGGCGCTGGATTCTGTCCCAGTTGCTCCTCTTCCAGTCCAGCTCTCTGCTGTGGCCCAGGAGTGCAGTAGAGGATGGCCCAAGTGATTGGATGCCTGCACCTGCATGGGAGACCAGGAGGAGGTACCTGGCTCCTGGCTTCGGACTGGCACAGTACGCCAGCCGTAGTGGCCATTTTGGGGGTAGCCAATGGAGGGAAGACCTTTAAAGTAAAAACAAAAACAAAACAAACAAACAAACAAAAAAATTTTATTTATTTTATTGAGAGTTAGAGTTGCAGACAGTGAGAGGGAGAGACAGAGAGAAAGGTCTTCCTTCCATTGGTTCACTCTCCAAATAGCCTCAATGGCCGGAGCTGTGCCTATCCGAAGCCAGGAGCCAGCATGGTCTCCCACTTAGGTGCAGGGGCCCAAGGACTTGGGCCACCTTCTACTACTTTCCCAGGCCATAGCAGAGAGCTGGACTGGAAGTGGAGCAGCTGGGACTAGACCCGGCACCCATGTGGAATGTTAGTGCCGCAGGCAGAGGATTAACCTACTGCGGCCACAGTGCCGGCCCCAGATATAATTCTATGGTTTTAACAATTTGTAATTATTTTAAATTTACTGTATGTAAGTGAGATAGAATCTTTTCATTTAAAATAAAAATTAAAAAAATAAAGTGTTGTCTCTTCAAGAAATTAATTTGATTATAACCTGATTACAAACAGCAGTGCAAAAATTCAAGCACTGGAATTAGTGACTATTTGTGAGTACTAGGTGGTCATTCAGATTTACTTGGAACGTGCTGATTTTTGTTTAAAGAGTATAAATTACATAAGAATGAAAAATTAAAACAATCTAAAGGTATTTTTTATTTGATAGAAAACTTTTATTTAATAAATATAGATTTCATAGGTACAACTTTGGGAGTATAGCAGTGTATTTGTGATATTACTGCCCTTCAGCCCCACCAAATATAACTGTGGATAAGTGAGAATTTCCCAGTGTGAGGACTGCTGTGCACAAGGTGCCCAAAGGTCATCAGGATTGTGGTATGGGAAGGAGAGAACTCCTGGAGTGGAGAGAAGACAGCCTCCACTGTTTTCTATCTGCAGCTGGCAGGGGGGCTGGTGCTGCAGATGGGACACTGTGATCCATGTGGGTTTATATCTCCCCAGTTCCCAAGGTGGGGAGCTATTTCTCCTTTCTGTAGATAAGCTCAGGCTAAATTGTTTCTGGGCTATTCGGGCCCTGCTGGATTGATGTCAACTTTCCAAATTACCCTTCCCTTAGTTTGCTGTGCAAACTTGAATTCCTTTTTCCTCTTCTAAGATATATTCATTTGTTGTAAAAGATAAGAGAGAAAGCCATAATGGTGGTTATATGACATGTAACCACCATAATGGTGGTTATATACATAAATGTATAACCCTGCTGTGTAGCTTGTCCAGGTGCTGTAAATGCCAGAAATGTGTCTCTAAGGCCTGGTACTTTGGCACAGCGAGCTAAAGCCCCTGCCTACAGCACCAGTATCCCATATGGTCACCGGTTTAAATCCCGGCTACTCCACTTCCAATCCATCTCCCTACTGATGCACTTGGGAAAGCAGTGGAGCATGGCCCAACTGCTTAAGCCTCTGCACCCATTGTGGGAGATCCAGAAGAAGCTCTTGCCTCCTGGCTACTGATGGGCTCAGCCCTGGTTGTTGTGGCCATTTGGGGAGTGAACCAGTGGATAGAAAACCTCTCTCTCTCTCAACCTCTCTGTTGCTCTTTCAAATAAATAAAAATAAATCTAAAAAAAAGGAATGCGTTTCTAGACCTTTGCTTGGAATTCAATATGATTGTATCCCATATTGAAAGGAAAATGTCACCTTAAAATACTGGTTTTTTTGCCGAGTAAATGATAGTTAAGAAAAGACAAAAAAATTTCTTTTTCCTTCACTCTATCCATTGTTTCTCCCCATCCCGCTTCCTCGTCTCCATTTTCCCTCCTTTTGCTTTCAGATATCCTTTAGGATACCTCCTTGGAGTTGAAAGTATAACACAGACATATTTCTGAATTCATAAAGCTATGAAAGGACAGAGCTATGACTAGACAGTCATCTTCAAGACCCCCAGGTCTGTGCTAACCACTTTAGACATTTGAAATTTGAAATTCAAATTTATGCTGAGGAGCATAAATCAGTAATATATTAAGGAACACTCAGCTTTACAGAAGAATTCCAATTAATAAATAAAGATTGAGAAAAACATAAAACCTTTATTAGACAACTACCACAGTAATAACTGTTATAGGCAAAATTTGCTGATGGATAAAATCAGTGGGTAAAAGTTTGAAGAGAAACAGGATATTAGCATAGTCTCAAAATATCTGGTCTAAGCTACTTATCAGTTGAAGCAGGAAGAATAATAACTTTTTAATGGAGACACTCAACAGATACCACAGTAACCAAAGGGGTAGAGGTTAACACCATTGGTGTTGACACTTAACAACATCACTTAACTCCTGATATGATACACTGAGAACATACCATCACTTCTTTAGTAATCAAGTAAAAAAGGCATAAAACCTGTATTTATAAGAAACCTCCATTTCATGAGAAAACATCAGATAAACCCAAATTGAGGAACATTCTGCAAAATACCTGACAAATACTTATTAAAAGTGTCAAGGTCATGGAAGGCAAAGAAAGACTGAACTGTTACAGACTGAAGGAGACTAAGGGCATAATCAAATATAATATAGGATCCTGGAGCCATGACAACAAAAAGGAATTGAAGAAAAAACTGGAGGAATTGGACTCAGACGGTAGTACAGGCAGTGGTATTGTACTAACATTTATTTCTTGGTTTTGATAATTATACAACATATAGACTTTATAAGAGGGTGAAGAGTATATGGAAACTCTGAACTAGTTTTGTAACTTTTTGGCAAGTCTAAGATTATTTTTAAAAAGTAAGAAAGACTCAGAACAGACTTTTCTCTTGTTGAGAAAGGAGGAAAGGTCTGCAATCTTTAGGACATCTTTAGGGCCTCAGGTATTTTGATAGGATAAATATCTTTGAGAGCATGTGTATATTGTATTCTGTGTGAGAGATTAAATTGATTATATTTTGCTATCCCTTTCTCACTCTCCACCAATAAAATAATTTTATTTTCTTGACAAGTGTGATTTGAAATTGTGTTGAAATTCAAATATTATTATAGAATTCTGAGCAAAGAATATTTCCTCTTGAGTACTCCTTTACAAGTATACAGGGAGAAAAAATGAGTTTTGATTCCCACTAATTTTCTGTGTAGTGTTCCTTTAGGGACTGAATCTCGTCTTTTAAATAAATTTTGGTTATATCAGTATCTGATAAAGCCAATCAATCTGCAAGTATCTGTTTACTACTTGCTGAGAGCTCAGGACATAGCTGCAATCCTCAAGACACTCACAATGTCTTTGGAGAAGCAACGTGAACATAGAGAAAGAATAGAAAAGGCCTAAATTTTACCTTGAAAATGCTTTAGTTATAGTTTCATGACCTCATTCATGCGGGGGATAAAAAAAAATTCCATATTGTGGATTTTATTCCACTAATTCCTGGAAGGAGACAGACAATATATAAAGAGTTACATGTAGACTGTGATTGTGGGGAGAAGGGAAAGCTTCAGGAGCACACGGGAAGGAAATTTTCCAAGGATGTAGGAATATGGGTCTACAGATCAGGCACATAAGGAAGATATGAAACCAGGAGACGTTAGCCAACAGTGGTAGAGGAATCCCATCGTGGCAAAGTCCAGTTTGAATGAAATATGAAAGGCAGAAAGTCAAGGTATGAGACCTGCTGTAACTCACACTGGGAGAACAGGAGAAAGTCAGGACTCAGTGACAGAAGTGAAGAACATGATGAAAACTGCTGGAGAATCTGTAGCAGTCACCGACAAGGAAGACAGTTTTGAGAAAGAAGGAGTGTGATGGTTGTTTGGATCCTGAGACAACCTAAAGGGGATTGGGGACTGGTGTTGTGGCACAGTGAGTTTAGCTACTGCCTGTAATGCTGGCATCCCATAGCTGAATGCTGGCAAGAGTCCTAATTGCTCTACTTTTGATTCAGCTCCCTGTTAATGCTCGTGGGAAAGCAGCAGGAGATACCTAAACACTTGGACCCCTGCTACCCCATGGGACACCAGCCCAGACCATTGTGGCCATTTGGGGAAGTGAATCAGCAGATGGAAGATTCTCTCTCTCTCTCTCTCTCTCCCCTGCTGCAGCAGCCATTGGAGGGTGAACCAATGGTAAAGGAAGACCTTTCTCTCTGTCTCTCTCTCTCCCTCACTGTCCACTCTGCCTAAAATAAATAAATAAATAAATAAATAAATAAATAAATAAATAAAATAGATCTTTAAAAGGGAGTGGAGGGTGAGATTGGTTCAGTAGAGTGGGAGGTAGGAGTTGGAGAGTAACTAGAGATGAAATGAAAGCACCGAGTTCTCATTTGAAAAGTCTGGTGAAAGAAAGCTGGAGGGGCATCAAAAGTGGGTAAAGTCAAATCTTCTCCATTCATTTCCTCAATTCAGCAAATATTGATTCAGTTGCCAGGCACTGTGATAAGTATTGCATGTATATTTTCTTAGTTAATCCTCACTTATTTTTTTTTTGAGAGTATGTTATTTCTTCAGCAAACATTTATTGGGGGCCTATTCAGTTCCATATATTATTTCAGGTTATACAGTACTGGACAAAAAAAGTCCCTGCCCTCTTTGTACTTATTGTCTAAAGAGAGATTTGACATTAAAGAAATTATGGCACACATGAAAAATTACAAGAAGAAAGTCTATCATGACACTTGTGGTCATCAAACAGGATTGTGATCAAGACACCTTTGTCCTGTGAAAAAAGGGTTTGCTAGACAAATTAAAGGAAAGGTCATGGCATCTTTATGCAAAATATTTCCATTTATAGACATGTATACAAACAGGCATGCTGGATATTCTATATCTTTTAGGGCCACTATGATTGTTGCATTGACTTTACAGGACTTCAGATGGAAACTTGTTCTGTTGTTTCCTGAGTCTTTTGGCTCAAAAAACGTACTTTTTCAAAGTCCAGCATAGTGCCAGGAGCACACTGTGAAAGTGGTAGAGTTGAGCATTGAGTTTGGGGATTTGGTTTGGGTTGACCAAATGTTGCCTCCTCCCTATCCGCTGGGGAGAAGCCAGGAATTTGGAATCCGCAGACACTTTTTACTAGGGGTGGAAACCAGGGAGTTTCCAGGCAATACTTCATTCCAGCCTCTGGAGTTTCTCACACGGTCTTGAAATTCTATTGCTGTTGTCTGGAATTGCTGTTACTTGTGTTTTCCTTTTTTTTGCCCGGATACTGATCTCTGGCTTTAACTTAGCCTGACAAATTGAAATTACCTCTGACTCATTTCTTACTGTTTGTGAGTTGGTTTCTAAATGTTTAAGGCTCTCTTCATCCTGATAAGTTTCATCACTTGTTTTCTGCTCCTCATCTGGGAGGCAGGTGACTTCATATAGCCAGGATATACAATTGTTTTTAAAGCAGATTGACTTTTGAGCTCAGTTTGCTATCCTATGTGATAATTTACTTAGCTACTCTGATACAGCTTTGATGAAATGAGAAATGGTCATGTCCTTAACATTTCTTCTCTGAGCTCAGCGTTTTCAGGTCTTACAGGTAAATGTGTTCTACACAACTGGTGTCTTTGGCTGTCTGGAGAAGAAGTTGCCATTATGGTTAGGTTAAAAATTATTCATCATTATAATAAACTTGAAAATGCAACAAATAAAAAGCAAACTCACCAAAACAAAAACCAATGCCCACCCTTCCTCGTCTCGCTCTGGTCTGTGTGCTTTCCTCTTGGTCTAACCATCACTAAACTAGGCCTTAGAGTGTATAAATGGAACCAGTTTTAAAAAATATTTATCTATTTTTATTTATTGGAAAGGCAGAGTATGAGAGAGAAAGGAAGTGTGAGAAAGCTATCTATGTCCCGTTGTTGGTTTATTCTCCAAATGGGTGCAATAGTCAAGTTTGGGTCAGGCTGAAGCCAGAAGCCAGAAACTCCTCTTGGGTCTCTCAGATGCAAAGCAGGGTCCCAAAAAGGTCGTCAAAAGGGAACGAGTTTTTACTTGCCTGGAACTCACCAAGATAGAGAATCTTTTCCTGCACGTCCTCATGGAGTCGCTGGCTCATTACCTTTGACTTATTGGAGGCTGTGAAGCTCTTGACTGTGAGAAGGAACCATTTCTCTCACTCTCTTTTGCCCTGAAGTAGTTTTTCCTTTTCGTTCTTTCTTTATTTTATTTTATTTTGACAGGCAGAGTGGACAGTGAGAGAGAGAGAGACAGAGAGAAAGGTCTTCCTTTTGCCGTTGGTTCACCCTCCAATGGACGCCACGGCTGGCGCGCTGTGGCTGGCGCACCGCTGATGCGATGGCAGGAGCCAGGTGCTTCTCCTGGTCTCCCATGGGGTGCAGGGCCCAAGCACTTGGGCCATCCTCCACTGCACTCCCTGGCCACAGCAGAGAGCTGGCCTGGAAGAGGGGCAACCGGGACAGAACCCGGTGCCCCGACCGGGACTAGAACCCGGTATGCCAGCGCCGCAAGGCAGAGGATTAGCCTATTGAGCTGTGGCACCGGCAGTTTTTCCTTTTCTAACCATGAATTTCATTGAATCTTTTCATCCTTTTCTGATAACCCAAGAATATCATCTGGAAAAACATTTTAAGAATTTCATATATATATATAAATAAATATATATAAATATATATATAAATATAAAGATACCCTGATTACAACAGGGCCAAACTTTATTCTTGTATAATGTAAGGTTTTCTTTCAATTTTGGAGAGAGATGCTCAGTTCCATTTACAAAAGGATATACTTGGGGGTCCAAGTACTATAACTAATTGGGTGAAAGGAGGGGTGTTTAAAGCAGATAAAAAATGGGGTTTAAGGTGGATTTTAATGTGATTAAATGTGGTTCATCCTTTAAGATTTTTTTTTACTTGAAAGTCATAGAGAGAGAGAGAGAAATATCTTCTATCCACTGGCTTACTCCCCAGATAGGTGCAATGGCTGGGGCTGGGCCAGGCCAAAACCAGCAGCTAGGATCTTCTTCTGGGTCTTCTGTGTGGGTGCAGGGACCCAAGCACCTGAGCCATCATCCTCTGCTGCTTCGCTGGTTCAAAACTGGAACGGCCAGACAAGAAACAGCACTCATAAGGGATGCCGTTGTTGCGGGTGTCGGCCTCACCTGCTATGCCACAGCATTGGCTCTACAGCCTTTAAAATTTAATTCAGGCCTCACTTGTTTGAAGTCTTCTCTGAATTTCCCCATTCCCACCTGAAGGCACTGGTGGGTGGTGGGTGGCAAACCAGGATGGCTGATCACCCTAAATAATGTTCTGGGTGATAAAGTGCCTTCCACATTGACTTACGTCCTGTAAGCACACAAAATCAATTAATGATAACATCCACAAAAGAAGTATGGTATCTATGGTTAGAATGTTTTGTCCAAAGCCCCTGGAGCAGACTGCCTTAGTTCAAATCCCAGCTTCAAGCTACTGGCTGCCTTAAGCAATTCCCTTAAATAGTTTGTGCCTCAGTTTCCCCATTTGTAGAAAATAATAGAATTTACCTAATAGAATTGTTGTGAGGATTTAATGAACTACATATACAAAATGCTTGAAATAGTGCCTGACATGTGAGCACATGCTATATAAATATTAGCTGTTTATTGTTGCAGCATGCGGCTGGCCTCTTAAAAGTTGTAGAATTGGAATTGGAGTTGAAGGGTAAGTATAATGCAGCTCAAGGCAGGCTACCGGCACTTTTATCAGACTGTGCACATTACCAGCTAAGGAGTTGTGAACAGATGTTTTCGTTTTATTTTTGCTCATCTTTGTCCACTGTGTTGGGTTGGGAAAGTAATTGTGTGGTCTTTGACCCAGTGGAACTTTAACTTCAGTTTCTTTCTCCTAACCTCAAGATAGTCACTATCATGCTGATAATGGTATTCTTTCTCTGAGCAGATGCAGCCTCAGGATTCTTTGCAAAAGAATCTTCTAAGTAGGCCCTGTAAGTGATGAGAAGAACCAGTAAGAGAAAAAATATATATGTGAGTCCTTTGTTTTACAGCAGAGAAGCTGGTACCCAGAGAATCAAAGTGACTTGTTCAAGGGAGCCAGAATTTGGATGTAGAACATGGGTAACTACTCTCTGGTAATTATCTTTATTTCTTTTCTTCTTCTTTTTTTTTTTTTTTGACAGGCAGAGTGGACAATGAGAGAGAGAGACAGAGAGAAAGGTCTTCCTTTAGCCATTGATTCACCCTCCAATGGCCGCCACGGCTGGCGCGCTGCGGCTAGCGCACTGTGCTGATGCGATGGCAGGAGCCAGGTGTTTCTCCTGGTCTCCCATGTGGGTGCCGGGCCCAAGCACTTGGGCCATCCTCCACTGCACTCCCTGGCCACAGCAGAGAACTGGCCTAGAAGAGGGGCAACAGGGACAGAATCCGGCGCCCCGACCGGGACTAGAGCCTGGTGTGCCGGTGCCACAAGGTGGAGGATTAGCCTAGTGAGCCATGGCGCCGGCCAGGTAATTATCTTTCCATCATACATATCCCTTTTCTTATTTGAATGCTTTTTGTAGCCTTTGCTGATGAAGAAATGTGTATCAGTACATATATTATATTATTTGTACATATAATAAGTATACTTCATTTTAAAGTCATATAACTTGAAGTAATTGAAAGCAAAAGGAAGCAAGGTACAATCGTTCACCCATGGAGTGTCCAATAATTATGATGAAGTTCACAAAGCTTTGCATGCTCCACACAGTGCTGATGATACTGTGTGTCTGGCTTAGCCAAATTATTGTGACATGATCTTGTACTCAGGTTGCAAATGAAAAAGCTCCACCGAGCTCATCAGCTGGAGACAGAGTGTACTCTCCATGTCTATAAGCATAAATTGTGAAATTTTAGTACTCTTAAATGATGCGTGATGAAATGATTGAAGACATCATTATGTGGAGCAAACTGCAGTGGGAATGTGGTGTTAGCTATTTAGCACTTTAAGTTCTTACAGGAGAGTTAAGTACATTTACCAAAGAACAGTAGGGATGTGGTATCTGCTATGACGAAGACAGTATCTGGAGAAACAGTGGTGCCTATCAGAGGCATGCGCAGTAATGTGGCATGTGGGAGTGCGGTAGTCAGCTCCATGCTGGATTTTACTGACTTAATCAGCTTTCATGGGAAGTCTGGTCAAGTGGTTTCTCGTTCTTGACTGAACAGTAAAATCAACTGCAAGTGTTCAAAACAGCACGTTGGGAGCCCCTTTATAGAGGTCTCAATTTTTGCTTTCTGGACATGGTCAGACATTGACAGGCTGTCAAGCTCCCACGTGATTCTAATGTACAGCCAGAGCTGAGAACCAATGGTAAAGTGCTTGAGGACCAAAACTGTGGCTGATGCTTACAAATGTGTCAATTAGCCTTTCTGTTTTTGATTCTCTTCCTTTTAAAAGATGTTCCTGGCTGGCACCGCGGCTCACTTGGCTAATCCTCCACCTGTGGCACCAGCACCCCAGGTTCTAGTCCCAGTTGGGGCGCCGGATTCTGTCCTGGTTGCTCCTCTTCCAGGCCAGCTCTCTGCTGTGGCCAGGGAGTGCAGTGGAGGATGGCCCAAGTGCTTGGGCCCTGCACTTGTATGGGAGACCAGGAGGAAGCACCTGGTTCCTGGCTTCGGATCGGTGCAGCGCGCTGGCCGTAGCAGCCATTTGGGGGTGAACCAATGGAAAAGGAAGACCTTTCTCTCTGTCTCTCTCTCACTAACTCTGCCTGTAAAAAAAAATGTTCCTGTATGGATTACTGAGACAGTAAATATAGGAGGCAGATGAGAAGAAACCATTGGTAGGAGAATATGAGAGAGGAACAGCATTTTCTTAAACTTTTTCCTACCTGTTCAGAGGTTTAAAAACTCACCTTGCAGGTGAGTCACTCAATACAAATTCTAGTGACAAATCATGTCTGGAATGTGACTCAGTGTCTCTGACCTAGGATTATAAAAAGGAATTAATTCATCAGCTCATCCACTTAACCTTATTTACAAGATACGTGTTGCAAAATCCATGGCCTGTATCTCTCTAGAGGCATAACTGTGGGAGCCGACAGATGAGGGGAACAGGATATCAATGTATGGGCCACAGACTTCTCTTTTCCCTCTCCCTGTTTGGAGTTCAGGACTTTCTACAGGGGGGGCCTGCATGAAGAAGTAGGCAAGGTGAGCGCCATACAAAGGTTAAGGGAGTGTTGGGGGCTCTAGGAGAACTGGTGCAGTGTGGAGGGGGGCAGGAGTGAAATTAAAGCTGAATCTCCTATATCTAGCACCTCTTGAATGAACTGAATCTCACAGCAAGGACTGATTGATTGCTCTTTGGGATTTTGTGTATTTATTTGTTTGTTTTCTTGACTATTTTGTCTTTCTCCTCCAACTATGAAAGTGCTTGGCTTACAATGCATAGGTCAGGTTCATATTCAGCAATAACCAGCGAAAGCTGCAGTGCAGAGAGCCACTAGGTCTTCATAAATATAGATTCTTTAATTGGAAAAAGTGGAGAGATTTGACTCCCTCTTCCTCCCACTTTATTTTTCTAGATAAAGTTGTTAAGTCTCCAGAAGTAGTGAAGGAGTGGGTTTGGGGATGGATGAAGCAGTGGGAACCTTGTAAGCCAGGCCACAGGGGAGGGAAGCTCAAGAATGATTGGAGCAGGGAGAAAGGATTGACTACTCGGTTATTCGGAAGACTTATTTGAACTTTGGGCAAAAGTGAATTATTTTAGCAAAAGAAACTGAAGTATTAATATGAACAAGGATGTAATACGTTTATTTTTTTCTTTTTAACTTTTATTTAATAAATATAAATTTCCAAAGTACAGTTTATGGATTACAATGGCTTATTGTCCCCCATAACTTCCCTCCCACCCGCAACCCTCCCATCTCCTGCTCCCTTTCCTATTCCATTTGCATCAAAATTCATTTTCAATTATCTTTATATACAGAAGATCAATTTAGTATAAATTAAGTAAAGATTTCATCAGTTTGTACTCAGACAGAAACACAAAGTGTAAAATACTGCTTTAGTACTAGTTATAGCATTACTTCACATTGGACAACACATTAAGGACAGAGATCCTACAGGAGGAATAAGTGCACAGTGACTCCTGTTGTTGACTTAACAAATTGACACTCTTGTTTATGGCGTCAGTAATCACCCTAGGCTCTAGTCATGAGTTGCCAAGGCTATGGAAGCCTTTAGGGTTCGCCGACTTCGATCTTATTCTGACAGGGTCATAGTCAAAGTGGAAGTTCTCTGCTCCCTTCAGAGAAAGGTGCCTTCTTCTTTGATGGCCCATTCTTTCCACTGGGATCAAACTCACAGAGATCTTTCATTTAGGTTTTTTTTTTTTTCCCCAGAGTGTCTTGGCTTTCCATGTCTGAAATACTCTCATGGGCTCTTGAGTCAGATCCGAATGCCTTAAGGGCTGATTCTGAGGCCAGAGTGCTGTTTAGGACATCTGCCATTCTATGAGTCTGCTCTGTATCCTTCTTCCCATGTTGGATCATTCTCTCCTTCTTAATTCTATCAGATAGTATTAGCAGACACTAGTCTTGTTTATGTGATCTCTTTGACTCTTAGACCTATCAGTGTGATCAGTTGTGAACTGAAATTTATCACTTGGACTAGTGAGATGGCCTTGGTACATGCCACCTTGATGGGATTGAATTGGAATCCCCTGGCACGTTTCTCTCTGCAGTTTGGTACAAGTCCGATTGAGCATGTCCCAAATTGTACATCTCCTCCCTCTCTTATTCCCTCTCTTATATTTAAGAGAGATCACTTTTCAGTTAAATTTAAACACCTAAGAATAATTGTGTGTTAATTACAGAGTTCAACCAATAGTATTAAGTAGAACAAAAAAAAATACTAAGAGGGATAAAGTATTAAATTGTACATCAACAGTAAGGACAAGAGCTGATCACGTCACTGTTTCTCATAGTGTCCATTTCACTTCAACAGGTTTATTTTTGGTGCTCGGTTAGTTGTCACCGATTAGGGAGAACATATGATTTTTGTCCCTTTGGGACTGGCTTATTTCACTCAGCATGATGTTTTCCAGATTCCTCCATTTTGTTGCAAATGACCAGATTTCATTTTTTTTTTTTTACTGCTGTGTGGTATTGTATAGAGTACATATCCCATAATTTCTTTATCCAGTCTACTGTTGATGGGCATTTAGGCTGACTCCAGGTCTTAGCTATTGTGAATTGAGCTGCAATACACATTGAGGTGCAGATGGCTCTTTTATTTGCCAAATTAATTTCCTTTGGGTGAATTCCAAGCAGTGGGATGGCTGGGTTGTATGGTAGGGTTATATTCAGGTTTCTGAGGAACCTCCAAACTGACTTCCATAGTGGCTTTACCGGTTTGCATTCCTACCAACAGTGGGTTAGTGTCCCTTTTCCCCACAGCCTTTCCAGCAACTGTTGTTGGTAGATTTCTGTATGTAAGCCATTCTAACTGGGGTGAGGTGAAATCTTATTGTGGTTGTGATTTGCATTCCCCTGATTGCTAGTGATCCTGAACATATTTTCATGCGTTTGTTGGCCATTTGGATTTCCTCTTCTGAAAATGTCTGTTGAGGTCCTTGGCCCATCTCTTAAGTGGGTTGTTTGTTTTGTTGTGGAGTTTCTTGATCTTTTTGTAGATTCTGGTTATTAAACCTTTGTTGCATAGTTTGCAAATATTTTTCCCATTCTGTTGGTTGCCTCTTCACTTTCCTGACTGTGTCTTTTGCCATACAGAAACTTCTCAATTTGTTGCAATCCCAATTGTTAATTTTGGCTTTGACTGCCTGTGCTTCTGGGGTCCTTCCCAAGAAGTCTTTGCCAGTGCATATATCTTCAGGGTTTCTCCACTGTTCTCTAATGATTTGATGGTGTTGGGTTGTAGATTTAGATCTTTAATCCATGTTGAGTGGGCTTTTGTGTAAGGTGAAAGGTAGGGGTCTTGCTTCATGCTTCTGCACGTGGAAATCCAGTTTTCCCAGCACCATTTATTGAATAGACTGTCCTTGCTCCAGGAATTGGTTTTGGATCCTTGATCAAATATTAGTTGGCTGTAGATGTGAGGATTGATTTCTGGTGTTTCTATTCTGTTCTATTGGTCTATCCATCTGTTTCTGTACCAGTACCATGCTGTTTTGATTACAACTGCCCTATATTAAGTCCTGAAATCTGGTATTGTGTTGGCTCCGACTCTGTTTTTGTTGTACAAGATTGCTTTAGTTATTCGAGGTCTCCTGTGTCTCCATTTGAATTTCAGCATCATTTTTTCCAGATCTGAGAAGAACGTCTTTGGTATTGCATTGAATCTATAAATTGCTTTTGGGAAAATGGACATGTTGATGATATTGATTCTTCCAATCCATGAGCATGGAAGATTTTTCCATTTTTTGGTATTATCCTCTTCTATTTCTTTCTTTAAGATTTTGTAATTCTCATCGTAGAGATCTTTAACGTCCTTGGTTAAGTTTATTCCAAGATATTTGATTGTTTTTGTAGCTATTGTGAATGGGATTGATCTTAGAAATTCTTTACCTGTTGCCTGTGTATACAAAAGCTGTTGATTTTTGTTCATTGATTTTGTATCATGCTACTTTGCCAAACTCTTCTGAGTTCCAATAGTCTCTTAGTAGAGTTCTTTGGATCCCCTAAATAAAGAATCATATCATCTGCAAAGAGGGATAGCTTGAGTTCTTCCTTCCCAATTTGTATCCCTTTAATTTCTTTTTCTTGCCTAATGGTTCTGACTAAAACCCCATAACTATATTGAATAGCAGTGGTGAGAGTGGGCCTCCCTGTCTGGTACCAGATCTCAGTGGAAATGCTTCCAACTTTTCCCCATTCAATAGGATGCTGGCTGTGGGTTTTTCATAAATTACTTTGATTATATTGAGGAATGTTCCTTCTGTACCCAATTTGCTTAGAGTTTTCATCATGAAAAGGTATTGTATTTTATTGAATGCTTTCTCTGGATCTATTGACATAATCATATGGTTTTTCTTCTGCAGTTTGTGGTGTATCACATTGATTGATTTGTGAACATTGAATCATCCCTGCATACCAAGGATAAATCCCACTTGGTCTGGGTGGATGATCTTTCTGATGTGTTGTTGCGTTCTATTGGCCAGAATTTTATTGAGGATTTTTGCATCTATGTTCGTGAGGGATATTGGTCTGTAATTCTCTTTCAATGTTGCATCTTTTTCTGGCTTAGGGATTAAGGTGATCCTGGCTTCATAGAAAGAATTTGGGAGGATTCCCTCTTTTTTCAATTGTTCTAAATAGTTCGAGAAGAATTGGAGTTAGTTCTTCTTTAAATGTCTGGTAGAATTCAGCAGTGAATCCATCTGGACCTGGGCTTTTCTTTGTTGGGATGGCCTTTAGGATGTAATACTTTTAGATATGGTTTTTGTTAGGAAAAAAATATGTGTGATAAAGGAAGTTCTTTGATGAACGAGGATGGAGAAGAATTTCCACTTACTTGCATTAAATAAAATTCATAGGAGGCCACGATATTGGAATGACATTTTGTACTAGGCCTCAGCAGACCAGACCTTTGAAATGGGCCGTTTTCAAAAACAAAAATCCAAACCAGGAAATTCATAGCAACCAATTAGAAGAGTCCTAGTCTACCAGAGTAAGCATGATTAACAGGGCCCCTGTGCTTTAACCCTATAAAGACAGTAGCTCTGAAACTAGCAGTCCACGTTCTGCCCTTATTTCTGCTTTCATCAACACTTTGGTGTCTGTGAGGCCCACTCCCTCTGCTCAGCTCATCAGGACACCTTTCTATTTTACAGAATGAGCTATTGCCTGATTCCAGAATAGCTAAGGACAAGTCAATCTTTAAGATACATGTGTTGTAATTTGGTTTTTGACACTTGTCAGGCATTTCTAGTTTAAACTTAGACAACAAAAAGAAAGCATTTCTTCCCTTTTCCTTTATTATTATTTTTCCCTTCTCCCTCAAATATCTCTTTTTCCCTACCTCTTCCCCCTTGTCCTTTTCTCCAAGTCTCCTGGCAATCCTTGCTGCATTCCTCTCCATCAAGGCTGTGCCACTAAGACATTTTCCTGCCTGTGTGCAGGTGTGGCTGTTCAAGACCATGGCCTCCCCTTTCTATCTCAGTCTACAGAGATTCTTTCCCCCACTCCCCCAACAGGCAAGCAGCATAGTAATAAAAATGAAATGGTTCAAATTTTGAATTATGTACAAAAGTTATTAGAAGTGTGAATATTGTCAGTGGAATATCTTGTAATTGCTCACAAAGGCTTACAAAAAAGCTGCAGGAATAAGTTTTGTCATTACAGTAAAGACAATTGTAATTTTATTTTGGAATGTCTTCTGCCTCCCATTTCCTATAATTTCTAAGTAAATCACTAAAACTAAAAATTATTCAACTCTGCCCACTAATCTCTATCATTAAGTCTTCTCAATGTCGTTATACTGGTTGTTGTCAATATAATAATTCAGGAATGAATCAAAGCGAACCTAAACCCTAAAGTTTGCTCTCAGAACCTTTTCAAACTCTAGAATGGATGTTAGAATAATTTAATCCTGAGGAACAACCATGCTGTTGATACTCTTGGTTAGTCAGTTTTGATGATACACATGAAATATTTTGTTTCATGGTGGAAAATTGGAATCCTTTCTTCCAATTAGACATATGAGGATTCTTTATGAGATTCAGAAAAGCTTTGAAAACTAAAACAGAGGAAAAATAACACAAAATTTCTTTCTTTCAACCCCTCAAAAAGACTCCATCCCTTTTTAGACAGCTGAATCAGCTTTGGAAATAACCTTCCCGAGTGAGGAGGAAGTTTACTTTGAGTGTGTTTAAAAAAGAAGATCTTGTGTATTTAATGGAATTACTTGCTTTGAGCCAACTAGTGGCAAAACCTGTTGGCTTTCTAGCTTCAAATAGATATCAAATCATACTGTCTACGTCACTCTGATTCTGAGGCCACCACCTTAATCTAGCTCCAGTCTGCAGAAAGCTATGTCAGGTCTTCCTTCCCAGGCTCATGCCTGTATCCTACTCACTCCATACAGTAGCCAATGTCATCTTTTTGCTGTGTAAATGGCATCACAATCATTCCCTGTTTGCCCATGAGAAAAGTTTGGATCTCATTCTAATGCAACCTTTATCCCAAATATTCCTCAATCATTAACCACCTGCCACATTCTTTCCAGTGCTCCACTGTTCTTTCATAAGATCTTATCACAATACATACATATTTTAAATATTTTATTCAGTTTTTTTGTCTTGTTTGCCAGATCATAAGTTCAGGGATTCTGGTTCTCTCTCATTCAGCTCTTTTTCCTAGCACCAAACTCAACAACTAGCACACAGTAGGATTTTTCTTTACTATTTTTAAATAAAATATTTCAAATGTATAGTAATGAAAATATCACAATGAACTCCTAAAAACCCACCACCTAGTTTCTATTATATTTTCTTCGTCCCATACATATTTATCTCTATATCCTTCTATCTATCTGTCAGTACATGATTGACTCAGTAAATTTGTGAATGAATGAATGAATGAATATGGTTCATTCTGAGGTTGACCTGATACAGGTACAAAGCTTCTTTGTTTTTGTGTGGACATAGGGTTTGAGGAGCCACATAATGTTCTGTAGGGTGTGTATCTGCTAAACTCAGAACCAGGCACTGGATCAGTTACTGGGGATTTGGAAGTTAAGACCACTTCCTGCCTTCCAGGAATGCACTAGTGACAGGACTTAAATATGTTAGTGAGGAAAAAGAAAGCAGCAGAAGACGTGGACAGTGATTTTGGTTTTCACAAACAATAAAGACTGATCGTACTTATGTGATGTTACAACTGCCTGAATTCTTGTGGTTTTGTTGCACAAGCAGAAAAAAGCAATTCACTTGACCACTTCCAGGGAAGGAACACTTTATGATTCCTATTTCAGTGAGTCACAAATGCAAGCCCATTGGAACTATAGAAACTTTGACTTTTTTTTTTTTAAACTCTTCACATGCCATTGAAATAACCAAGTAACAGAAGCAAAGGAAATCACATAAAAAGCATTTCTAATCTAGGTTAACTGTGGTCAAGGTAAAGCATGTCTCTGCCAAATCTAGAAAATCAACGGAGCAGGCAGGGCAGGAGAGCTTTCTTTTCTTCCCCACTGCACACTGATTGATTTTCCCCAGACTATGCTTGATTATGTTTTTGGGCCCTGTATTATTTTGAATGCTCAGAGGTAATGCTTACCTTTGAAGTGACATCCTGGGGCAGGGCTTCCAATAATCTATTATTAAGCTTCACTGTGTCTATTCATGTTTATTTTAACTCTCTTATTTTTAGAAGAAGGATTTTGAGAAGGTCAAAGCAGTATCTTTGTGATTGAATTCCAAGAGTACTTAGCAGGGGTCCATGTATATAAGGATGTTGAATCATGGTGAACTGGGAATGCATCCAAGTTCATGCTTAACTGAGAATCTTCTGCTAAATATTTTAAAGTGAAAACGATGTTTCAGACCAGGCATGTGGGACTTGAAGCACAGAAATCGGTGAATCCTAGGTGAATCAGCACCCCAGTATGACATACCAGTATAGCAAAAAGGTGACAGCTGGGACCTGGGCTTGTCATCCTCCACACTTGCTGTCTCCTCATGTTCTTACCTTTTATTTAATGGAGTTCTTCTTTCTATTGTATTGGTGGCCCTACTCCATCAACTCTCAGTAGCTCTTATTATCCTCTCTATGGGCTTCCATGTGACAAATATTTGAAAGGCCCCATGTAATCCTGACCTAGATGTGCAGCTTTGCTACACTTCTTATAGATAACAGACCTTGGACAAGAAATGTAACTTTTCCAAGTTCCAGACTCCTTAGCTGTAAGTGGGAAACCGTAGAACTTCAACATGAAAATACATCCATCATGAGAAGTCCTTTGACAAGTGTTAGTTTTACTTTCCATTTTAAGATCAATTGTCACATTGGATTATTAATAAAGGATAAGTTGGGGGATAAATATGATATACCACCTATATATTTAGTGCCATGTGAAGAAAAAGAAGTGGAAATTTTACTTAACAATTTTACTTAAACATTAAGAAGTGGAAATTTTACTTAAAAATTAAACTTTATTTTATTTTTCAAAAGTCAACAAATACATATTCATATCTAGCTTTTCTTCAAAACATGCTTTTTTTTCACAAATGTGCAAGTTAATTTGGTGTACCATACATCTTTCTCTGTAGCTCTCCTTGGAATTTTTTTCCATAACAAAAACAAGGGTGCAAATATTGTCCCAAAGTCTATTTACATTTTTACCCTCCAGAATTACTAACACTAATATTATTGAGAGGAAAGAAAAACTGCAAGGCTTGGTCTTTGGCATTCATATTTGATTCAGCAATATAATTAAAAACTTATATTTATTGTTAAGATAAACACTTTGAAGGAAATTTAATAAATCTTGTTTCTGTTCTGCAAAGGAATCACTGTATCAAAGCATTTAACTGGAGCTGTCGAGTTCCTGCTGGTAGAATATTACTTCCAGCCTATTTATTAGCTTTTCATTCTGTAGCCCAATACATGCTTTTTTTTTCTCCACTGAGTGAAAGCACAGAAAGAAAACAATTTCTCTCTCCATTTTCCCCAGCATCATGCAAAACAAGGAACATCACAAGTCACGAATTTACTTTGATTGTACTTTGTTTCTTACATTTAAAATTATTTTGTATTACAATACTTATTTGGTTATCTAAAATCAACATGGTTGATTTTAAACTCTTATAAAGTCAGACTTTTAGAGGCCTTGGAAACTATTCAGGAATCATGTCTGAAAGGAAATGATTACCCCAACCTATCTTCTGCATTTGAAGTAAAAGAATTTCAGATATCAGCAGTTAATTAGAAAATAAGATTTTAGGGGGTCCATTTAATTGACTCACATCTTTTTATATATTGTAAACAAGCATAGGATACTTTTGACAGTAGCCTACAGAGATTGTGTGTGTACGTGTAATATGTTCTTCAGTATAGAATAACCACTAAGGGAACATTTTAAATAGGATCTGATAGGTCTCTTAGGAGACTATTTTTCAGAAAAATTTAAGTGAAATTGAGCTAGTGGAAAAAAACTCCTAAAATCATGTATTGTGGTGGGAGAAGATGGTGATGGTATGTGAGGTAAAGTCATTGTGTTATCTGTAGTCTGATGTACAACATACAAGAGAACCCAAAGAGACATTGGTCTCACACTCCAGGCAGGGGATTAGAGAGTGTGCAGAGGTGGGCCTTTCCGATCAGATAGTGGAAGAATGACCTAGGAGTCACTTAAATCAATAAGTTGTAAGCGATATATGAATCTCCAGTGCTGTTTCACAGAATGAAAACAGATCAATTGGAAATTGTACTGTGATAACCACATATTTTTGAGAAAAATTCCCAAGCCAGGCGAATGTGGATTGGGATGAAGACATAGGCAGTATATACCACCATAGCAAAAATGGTTAGTAAAATGGTGTTGAACATAGATCGCTCCCAGGGCTCCAAGACAGCACAGCAGCTAATAATTTGGTATTGATAGTAGAGCCAGGAGAAATATTCCTTCACACGTCTGAAATCCATGGTTGGCTTCAAGTTGCAGGAAGTCTGTTCTGTTAAAGAAGGTAACAGATTAGAAGAAAAATCAAATAAGGAACCAAACACAGAATCTCTTTAAATTATCATGATCTCAGTATGTTAGGATCTTTTAAAGAATGTTAAATGTTGTTGAATGGATTATTAATTTGAATATTTTGTAGAAATAATACAGAATCTATCAATTATAGAAATTAATAATATTGCCACTACTAATAATTACTATTAAAATTACTAATAATAGCATTATGGCAATGATAGTATCTATCTGAAAATAATTGCTAATAATAATTCTAGTAATAATAGTACCTAAAAGCTGAGGCTAATTACATTTTCTTTAGCCATGTAAATGAGAGTCACAAATGTGATCTTTTCTGTTTCCTGCAACATTGATTCTGCTGGAAGATACACCAAATGGTATAGCAAGCCTGACATTGCTACCTATAGAGGAACTGCTTGCAAGTTTGGCCTTGGCAGGCCTCCGGGAACTTGGTTTTTGTAATGTTCTCTTCACTCACTAAGAGATAAGCATGATCCATTGTGCCTACACTGTACAGGCAATGTAATTTATAGTGAATACCTACTATGTTCTGAAAGTCGGGAATTTTGGTAATTGCCAGGCAAAGGGTACCCGTATGACCAGTGCAAATGTAAAACTCGAGTGCTGAGTCTCTGATGGGCTTCCCAGGCAGAAACACTGCACAATCTTATACATTACTGCATCCACTGCTGGGAGAGAAAGGAGCACACTTAATAGATCTACTCATGGGAACATCAGAAGCCTGAACATGGATTCCTCTGGGTTCTACCTCTTTCTTCCTTGTTGATTCCATTGCATTTCTCTCTCTCTCTCTCTCTCTCTCTCTCTCTCTCTCTCTCTGTTATATTTATTTATTTATTTGACAGGCAGTTACACAGAGATGGAGAGAGAGAGAGAGAGAGAGAGAGAGAGATCTAGAGCTGGGCTGCCCAAAGCCAGGAGCCAGGAGCTTCTTCCGAACCTGTGGGTTCAGGGACCCAAGTACTTGGGTCATCTTCCACTGCTTTCCCAAGAGCATAGCAAGGAGCTGGATTGGAAGTAGAGCAACCGGGACTTGAACCAGCATGCACATGGGATGCTGGTGCTGCAGGTGGCAGCTTTACCCTCTGTGCCACAGTGCTAGACATGCATATTCTTTCAGTTATATCCCTTAAATGTGAGTGCAAATTCATATTGAGTTTCACAAACCCTTCTAGTGAATCACTGAACATGTGGGTGGTTATTTGATTTCGGGGTACAGGACCTATAAACACCATAGAAGTGTATTCTATTGGCCGTCAGATGGGACACTATTTATAATCATATAAAAATTTTCTCAGAAGGGAGAATTCCTATCATTTTTTTAGAGAAAGCACTTGGAAGAACTTAAAGCTTTCATAAAGAAAAACACGAAATCATCTTTGTGCCTTTTCTGCCTACCCCTAAGGACATGATGATGTCACATCCTCAGAGTCTGCTTTGATAACTTTTACTATTCCAATCCCAGTTAAAATGCTTTGAAGAGCATTTCTATTCCTGATCTCAGAAGGTTCTCTCTGTCTCTTTCTTTTTTGCTAATACTCTTTTGAGTGAAAGCGAGATACTTTTGCTCTATAAGACTGTGCACTGCTTAGAATATAGGAAGACTCTCACTGTTCCTTGTGCTCTGTATTTTAGGACAATGCCTGGCCTAAATATTATCATTATTAATTATTTTTTGAATGAATGAATGGCAGATGGTCATCTTAGGATTATAGAGCACTCATGACCCCAAAGTAGAATACAATTAGCTATTATTAAATTTCATGAAATTTGCCCTTGATAATAAAAGTAATCCATTTGGTAGAGGTCATTTCCACAAAAATTTAAAATGCAAAGTCTATGTCACCAGGTGGCAATTATCTGTAATAATGGCCAGAATCATTAAGATAAATGGATAATTCAATGCCAAAGCATTTTTACTTTCCTATGAAAAGAAAATCAACCTCCCATCTTTTCCAGAAGACAGAATGAGAACTAAATGATTGCATTTAAATGTCTGGTCCTGGAAGGTGGCTTTCAGGGAGAAGTTAACTCCATCCTTCTTTCTTTCTTCTATCTCTAGTTGTAGAGAAACAGAAAAGTGAATAGGGTCAGGGCTAGAAGAAAATGATTGATAGAAGAAGTGTGTACGTCTGTATGTGGCACAATACATAATACCTGAGACTGGGTAATTCATAAGCAATAGAAATGGACTTTTCACAGTTCCAGAGGTTAGAAATTTCAAATCAAAGTGACATGAGATTCAGTCTTTGGTACACTAGTCTCTGCTTCCAACATGGTGCCCAGAATGCTGTGTCCTTACATGAGAGAAAAGATGGCAGGGCAAAAAGGCCCAAAGCTTTGTGAAACCTCTTTCATAAGAGCCTTAATCCCATTCTCCAGAGAGGAACCCTCATGGCCTAGTCACCTCCTAGGGGTCTCATCTCTTCCTACTATTGCACTAGAGATTAAGCTTCAATAGACTTTGGAAGGGACATGGACATTCAAACTGTGGCAGAATGATAATTGCAGTGAAGTATACTATCCAAGCAACCGAGAGTTCCCACTGATAGACTGAAGCAGTGACAAATAGGAGTTAACACCACTTGAGCTTTTAGGCTACCCACTAGGCAACAGTATATTTCAAACAAAACTCAATTTTTAAAATCATATTCATAGTAACTGACATTTGCTTCCTGCTATTATCCCAACAGAGTCTGGGGCAGTGCCAGGTAACTGACCAGGAGTGTAGAGTCTAACCATTAAGTATCAGGGGCCAAGCTATGCTGGGAGAAGGTGAGATAATGGCTCAGACAGACACAGTCCATCCCCTTAGGAAGCATGGAACAGATGGGGAAACAGAAAACAAATTATATACAAACATTTATAATTATCAACTACAAGTAGTGGTCTAATGGAAAAGGACAGTCTATCCACTGTGGGGAATCTGTTGCCATGTGAGCAGGAAGAGTGAGTGTGAGGAAGTGTGATGAAGACATATGTGAGGTACAATTCAAGGCCTGGATATGAGTCAAACTGAGAAAATGGGTACAGAGATGGGAGAATGGCCAGGACAGAAGGAGTGGCTTGTGCAAAGGTTAGAGGTGGGAAGGAGCTTGGAAGGTGGTCAACAGGGCCAGGGAATGGGGCACAGGGACCAAGGAGTGGGATAAACTTGAGGTGGAAATGGCTGGCGTGAGGCCAGCAGCTGAGCTGGACAAGCTGCCTCGTCTGTTTTTCACCTAGTAGTCAAGGAGACCTGGCGGTTATTCACAGGGAGTGTTGCAGTGGGCTTAAGAGGAGGAAACTTTATGCTCACATGGTCATGCTGCATTCTAAAGCTAAGTTGAAATGATTTTGGATATCGAGTGCTTCAGAAAATCTCCCCATGGGCATTACTCATTCAGAATCAACTGTGTGCTGAGAATCTGTTTAAAATATTCTTAATACTCTTTTCATTTTTACAAATGAGGTAATCTTGCTCACTTAGAAATATAATTGACCTTCTCCCTCTACACAGCAGCTTTTAAAAATGTACTAATTAATCTCTTGGCCATTTCTTTCTCTTTTAAAATTAAATTTCTTGCTTGGGTAGCCCCAGCAGACATCTTTGATTCCAGCTTTTTGAGGAACTCTGAGCTGGAGGCTGTCTCTAGATTCTTGAACTTTAGAAACTGAGATAATCCATGTTCATTGTTCTAAGCTGCTTATTCATTCATTCACTCACTAGTCACTCACTCAAAGAAACAACAGATAAAAATTGTATTGACAACTATAAGAGGACTTCAAAACATTCATGGAAAATCTAAAGTATGAATAAACTATGTATGGCTTTCAAGATTTTTTTTTGCACCAATACAAACTTATCTTTTAAAAATTTTATTTGAAAGGCGCACACACACACACACACACACACACACACACACAGGGGTGGGGGGAGATTGCCCATCTTCTGGTTTATTCCCCAAATGCTTAAAACAGTCAGCACTGGGCCAGGAGCTAGGAACTCAACCTAAGTTTCCTTTGTGAGTGGCAGGGAGCCAAATGTGGGGACCCATGGATAGGCCTGCCATGGGACCCCCCATGCTGGGCTTGGCTTATAGCAGTAATGCGGATGTAGCAGCTGATTGAACTTTCCATCTAGCTGAGGATCTTGGTAAACAACAAGATGGCGCTGATGCCCTGCCTGCTGTGTGACTCCACAGCTGATCGTGATCAAGTGTCAGATTGGAGAGCTCTGTGCATGGACTGTGACTGATTGACTGTGATTGGTTGAATTCTGTATATAAGCAGACCACAGGAGAAGGAGGGGGCATGCCAGCTTTTCCCCCTTAAGGAATGTGTGCGCCATCTCTCCCTCTTCTCCCGGTCCCCCACTCTCTTTCCCACTCATTCTAAGTAAAAGTCTACTGAAGACCGATTAACTGCGAGCAGCGTCGTTCCTTTTGCGGCCAAAGGAGCTGACAAGTGGTGCCGTGACTCGGATCAACACCAAATACTTGAGCCATCACCCGGCGCCTTCCAGAGTGCACATGAGCAGGAAACTGAATCGGGAGCTTAGCCAGAACTTGAACCCAGGCACTCAAATATGGGAAACAGTGTCCCAAGCAGTAGGCTAACCATTGTGCAAAATGTCTTCCCAAATTATCTTTTAATTCCACTCTTCATTACTTTTTAAAAGTACCCTCATCTTACAAACCAAAGGTGGGTTCTTGGTAAGGTGTTTATTACAAGTACCCCAAATCTACAATTATTTGAAACCTGGCCATTAAAATATACTTTATACTGCTAACACTTTAAGGAATTCATTTTTAAAAATTTCTTTCCAGTTTCCATACCCCCTTGTATCATTTCCCAGCCGTCTAAGCAGCCAGCTCTGACCTTGAAAAGTTCTTTTATTGTCACATCACACATCAGTCTCATTAAGTCTAACAACCAGTCCACAAAAACCATGAGTTGTTCCCCATTTTTTGATTCCTTTTCCCTTTATTGATGGGAAACAATGCTGAAGATTATTTGTTATTTCCTACGAAAAGGTGAGAATGGCAAGAGTTGGTTATTATTTTGGTAAGCCAGCTCCTGTAGCCTATTGTTAGAATATGAACAATTTTAGGATCTAGATTTACTTAGGCAATATATTTCTCCTTTCTGTGAGTCCATTTTATTATCTCATGTGGTACTATGCGCAAGATTAAAAAATATTTCAGATAGTTTGATGTGTAACATGAGCAAGGGAATTCACTCAGTCATTGAGCAAGTGATTTTGAGTACTGTGTGGTTTCTGAATAGCAATGGCCCCAGATAGACTCTGCACCAGCAGCAGCAGGAGGTGCTACCCCAGGCAGCAGCAAAGTGGACCATGGAGCAAATGTGCAGTGAGACGTGGAACCCTGAAGTGGGGGAAAGGACGTGGCATTAAATGGGAGAAAGGGCATGAAAAATGCTCAGAAACAAGCTGAGTTTAGGCAAATAAGATGACCAGAATTGCCATGAAATTAATTACCTGTAGGTAACTTAGAACCAGGTGACACCTGTAAAGGGTAAAGATAATAATTCCTACTTCTTTGGGCTGCTGTGAAGAGCAGCATTCATAGCAATGAAGCTTCAGTCTCAGGGACTTGCACATAGAGGATGTGCTTAGCATCTAACTGGAAAAAAACCTCTCTAGGAATTGCACTGGGAACTGAATAGTCCATTGTGACCAAGACCATCATGATCATTGTCCTCAGGGATAATGATTCAGCTGAGTTTATATATATTTCAAGTAGTCATCACCTCTATTAGGTAACTAAAGTGGATTCTTAGAATGCTGGTGGCTGACTTGCAAAGATCCCTTACACCAGACCACTGATTTTAAAAGAAAAGGATCAAGCCTACAGATTAACATTAAATTGATATTAAATTGGTGTCAAACCAAGTTAAAGTGACTGGTCCAGGTAAGGAACATCTGTGATTAATACTGGGTAAAGAAGCATATCCCAGTGGAGGTTTTCTGCGACCTTTCAAGAGAGCTTTGATCATCACTGGGAAGCCAGGCAAGGACAATTGGGCTGAGCCTTGCAGGTACCTGGAAGGCCACAGCCTCACCTTCTCTCAGTTTCCCCTATCCCTCCTGTATGCAAGGCTTTTTGTCTGAGACTCTGTAGTTTAGATTCTTGCCAAACAACTAAAGATTTAGATGCCCATTTATTTCAAATATTGCTGGGAACTGGCAAGATCTAAGATGCGTCCCAGGAACTTATATTCCAGTATGGATGAAAGTAGAGCTTTGTTCAGCATTGCCAGATAGGTGTTGTGTTGGGAGGCAGAAAAAGGGAGCAAGATTATTAGAAACTTGGGAACCAGAAAGACAGCATTGAGTAGATAGGGATACTGGAACCATGGGAAATTTAAAGAAGTAGGAAGACCCTAAATAACTACCTCATAATTCAATGAGGAGTTTAATACTCTTTTAAAATCTCTGTCACTACCCTTTAATCTACAGGAGATGATGTTTCTCTCACTAGATTTGTGTGAGGTGGGGAAGGAGGTAGTTTCACCTCCTGTACCAGACTGGGAAGGAGAAGGCCCAGTTTATGACCCACATTACTCAAGGCAGGACTTCATTCCAGCCTGAATGGAGGAGATAGTGAATAAATGCAACAATTTAAAAATACATGTATTAACATGTATATGAGTCACAAGATGAGAACCCAGTGAGGAGAGGAGGCTGAGGAAGTTCTGTGATGATGCTGTTTTCTGTCCCTGGGAATAGGAATGTTAGGAAATTGGGAAACTGAAAGAGGAGTACCAGGTGATTCGACACAGCATTTACCTTGGGAGTTTTGCAGATGTGATCCTGTAATCGTACTCTACACTGCTGGGATTTCTCAGTGGGGCGATTTCCTTCTCTAAAAATCATTTTCATTTGGGGGCAAAAGAAAAAATAGGCCTAATATATTTTGAGTTAAATTTACTTCTAAAACATCAGCGTTCAGAGCTGGAAAGTCAAAAGGATACACAATTGATTTTGAGTTGACTCCTTCCCATCTCATTTTGGAATTCTACTTTAATCACTTGACTTTTTTCGTTTCATAATTGGTACCTGAAAACCTGAGAAGTGCTAAAAACTCTTCTGCCTTTTGCATAGAGAGATGCTTTATCTCAAGAGACTGTGTCTGCACTCAGAAGTAGCTTTCTTTGGAAAGAGTTCAATGAGATCCTTTCATTACGTAAATCATTTTTTTAAAAAATTAGGAATGTAGTGATTTCTCTCCAAAGAGATGGCATGGAAAGGGAGATTAAAAACAATAAATCACAGTAGAACAGGCTGATGATCAATCAGTTGATCAAGTCAATGTGACAGTGATTAACATGTTGACATTATGTGTACATAATATGATGTCATGAAAATAGCATTTCAATAACTCATAACTTCAGTCTATTCATGAAAAAACATTCAAATTCCAACAGAAGGGCATCCTACAAGATGCATGGTGAGTACTCCTCAAAATTTTCAAGGTCATCAAAAATTAGGCAAAGTGTGAAAAACTGTCATAGCCCAGAGGAGCCTAAGGAACATGAAGACCAACTTTTATGTGGCATCTCAGTTGGAATTCTGGGACAGATAGGACATTACGTAAAAACTAAGGAAATCTGAATAAAGTAAGGAATTTAGTGAATAAGAATTTATCAATATTCTTATTAATTGTAACAAATGTGTTACATTAATGTGAGAGTTTAAAGAATGTTGTGTAGTATTTTCTTGATTTTTCTGTAACTCTAAAATTGTTCTAAATCACAAAGTCTGTTTAAGAAGTCAAAGCAGGGGTAGGCATCTGGCACAGTAATCATCACTTCTCGGGATGCTGGTAGACAGTATCAGAGTGCCTAGCTTTGAGTCCTGGCTCCTCTGCTTCCGGTCCAGCTTCCCGCTAGTTTGCATCCTGTGAAGCAGCAGAAGATGGCTCAAGTGCTTGGACCCCTGTCATCCATGTGGGAGACCTGAATGGAGTTCTGGGCTCCTTTTTTTTTTTTTTTTGGCCTGGCCCAGCCTGGCTGTTTTTGAGCATTTGGGGAATGAAACAGTGGATGGAAGATCAATATTTGTCTGTCTCTCTGCCTTTCAAAAAAACTGAAAATCAATAAATAAAAATGAAAAAGTCAGAGGAAAAATTAACTATTAAGAAAATCCTGAAAGGTGCAGAATTATCCTGGTTCTGAACTCCACTGAACTTTGCCTGTGCTAGTCTTTCCTTCTTGAAAACTTTCCCCAATAACTCCGCATGTGGATAGTCTACATTGGACTAGCTTTAAACGTTTTGAAACACAACAGAGGAAAAAATAAAGTTAACATTATGATCCAGGCGCACACAGATATATAGTCATGAAATTGAAAGAAATATGTCAAAATTATACTTAGTTTGTGTTGCATACTAATATTGTCTGCCCTATTATATTTATTCTTGTTGTAGTCTACCAGGTGCTATTTTATTTTCTTCTTTCATTAAAAGATATCCCAATTATGAACTGTGTCATTGATTTCTTAACCCACCAATAGCAACATGTTGGAAAAACCCTTTTAATGCTTGCTAGCATCTCTGTCTCTGCACTGCCCAGTCTGTCAGCCAGCAGTCACTTGGGGCAGTCTGAATTTCTAGTGCATTGCTAGCTGGTGGCTACCACATTGAACAGCATAGCCATATTTTCATCATTGCATGGCACTTTATTGGAGAGTGCTGTTGACTCCCTCCTCTTTCTCAGGCCAATAAAACAGCTTACCAACATGTCTCCTTTTCACCTTACAATCTTCCACACTGTTGCTAGAATTAACTTTTCAAACTATAGCTCATTCCTGTGCTTCAAAACCTTCCATGGCCCTTCATTTCCTGTAAAATGAAACATTCACGTAAAGCCTTACACAGTTGAGCTTCCCCTCGTCTCCAAATTTGTTTCTCAACTCTCCTGCTAATTGCCATGGATTCTCAAGCACCCATGTTAGTTTGTATTATTTTATTTTCATAGGTTTCTCTTATACTCATTCTTTGCCAGATAAACTCCTTATTTACTTTCAAGATGTACCTCTATATCCTCTCTTCTATGAAACATTCTCAGAAAATGCTTCCCACTCTATGAAAATATATTGCTTTCTTCTAAGTGTTACCATTGAAACAACATTTACTTACATTGTATTACAATTAGCCATGGACAACCTGCTTCCCCATTAAACTGTGAGGTTTTTGAATATGAGAAATGTGTGGTATTCATGTTTTTATCCCCAGGTTCCAGCTGCTGGGTTGGCTGGTTGATTGACTGAATTGTAAAGTTTGTCGAGAGGAAGAACCATATTTGGATTTTTAAAATATTTCCATGGCACGATGGGAGCCCCAGACAAGGTGTTTATGAATTTTCATTGTTTTCTTGCAGGCAATGCATTTCAGATAGATTGTTTTCTAAAAATTCAGTACAATTTGTCTTTTTGAAAGATGGAAGGGAGCTGGCACCATATATATATATATATATATATATATATATATAAACAAATGCCTTTTGATTTTCTCATAATGTTAAAAGTTCATGGACTCTGTGGGGAATAAGAAACACTTGTAAAGTGTTTTTAAATCCCATTAAAATAGCTTTTGCAAGTGCTTACTTTAGGTGAGTAATAATAATTTAAGATTGGTACATAGAAAAGTGGCTCTAATGGCAAAAAATCTCAGGTTGGGAAAATCTGGAGACCTGAATTCTGAATTCTATGGCAGCTTTCCTCTTCTTTTCCTTTCCCTCCCCTTCTTTTATTACCTTGAGCACCATCACCTTTCTCTTTATTTATTTTACTTTGTGTGCTTGTGAAAGTTCCAAGATCATAATTGCTAATTGCCTCTAAACCTGTCTTGGTGACATAGTAAGCAGCGTAGGGGTGAATATTTTGACTCTTTAGAAATAATAGAAATAGTTGCACCTGTTATTTCTAGCGGATTGGTACACTTAAAAATATTTTCAGTATTTTACTAAATTATAGACTCAGAAAGTGCTCAAGTCCATGGGTCCTTGCAGCAGATGGGAGACACAGATGGAGCTCCTGGCTCCTGCTTTGGCCTGGCCCAGCCCTGGCTGTTGCAGCCTTCTGGGGAATGACCCAACAGATGAAAGATCTCTCTCTGTCTTTCCCCCTCTCTCTTTAATTCAGACTATCAAATAAATAATCTTTAAAAAGTGTATAATATCCTATGGTTGTTAATTCAACAATGAAGTATTTTGTTTTACAGGAAAAAATTCCATCCCTCACTTATGTTTATTGAGTTACCTAGTACATTAAAAAAATACTAAGGCATATATATGTAGCTATTATCTCATACCAGTAGTTGAAAAGCATTACAATCTCTCTCTCTTTTTTTAAAGGTTTATTTTATTTATTTGAAAGAGTTTCAGAGAGAGGTCGAGACAGAGAGAGAGGTCTTCCATCTGCTGATTCACTCCCCAGGGGGGCCACAATGGCCGGAGCTGCACCAATCTGAAGCCAGGAGCCAGGAGTTTCTTCTGGGTCTCCCATGTGGATGCAGGGGCCCAAGGAATTGGACCATGTTCTGCTTTCCCGGGCCACAGCAGAGAACTGGATTGGAGGAGGAGCAGCCGGGAGTAGAACTGGTGCCCATATGGGATGCCGGTGCTTCAGGCCAGGGCTTTAACCCACTGTGCCACAGCGCTGGCCTCGCATTGCAATCTCTTTACAAATTTTCAACTATGTCTCAAGCAGAGTCATCATATATTATTATGTGGGCTGTGCACTGCACAGCCTTACATGATGGTTCTTGTTTGGGGACTTAAACACAAGCTATTTCTTCATGTTACCACAATTTGATTCACAAAGTCACATAATGCCAAATTGCATAAGAGACATGAATGTGCTTTAATTATGATAAATGACTCAACTTCGTATTGTATCTATATAAGAATTAGGAATCAAAAAGGAAGAGAACGATCCGTCATGGGAAGCGGGATACACAGCAGACTCATAGAATGACAGATGTCCTAAATAGCACTCTGGCCTCAGAATCAGCCCTTAAGGCATTCGGATCTGACTCAAGAGCCCATGAGAGTATTTCAGACATGGAAGAAAAAAAAAAAAAAGAAGACCTAAATGAAAGATCTCTGTGAGTGAGATCCCAGTGGAAAGAACAGGGCCATCAAAGAAGGAGGTACCTTTCTCTGAAGGGAGGAGAGAACTTCCACTTTGACTATGACCCTGTTGGAATAAGATCGAAGTCGGCAAACTCAAAAGGCTTCCATAGCCTTGGCAACTCATGACAAGAGCCTAGGGAGATTACTGACGCCATAAACAAGAGTGTCAAATTGTTAAGTCAACAACAGGAGTCACTGTGTACTTATTCCTCCTGTAGGATCTCTGTCCTTAATGTGTTGTCCAATGTGAAGTAATGCTATAACTAGTACTGAAACAGTATTTTACACTTTGTGTTTCTGTGTGGGTGCAAACTGATGAAATATTTACTTAATATATGCTAAATCAATCTTTGTATATAAAGATAATTGAAAATGAATTTTGATATGAATGGAATGGGAGAGGGAGCGGGAGATGGGAGGGGTGCGAGTGGGAGGGAAATTATGGGGGGGAAGCCATTGTAATTCATAAACTGTACTTTGGAAATTTATATTTACTAAATAAAAAGACTGTTGAAATCTTTACATAATATGTACTAAACTGATCTTCTGTATATAAAGAGAATGGAAAATGAATCTTGATGTGAATGGAAGGGGAGAGGGAAAGGAAAAGGGGAGGGTTGCAGGTGGGAGGGAAGTTACGGGGGGGAATCCATTGTAATACATAAGCTGTACTTTGGAAATTTATATTGTTTAAATAAAAGCAAAAAAAAAAAAAAGAATTAGGCACAGCAGTAAAATTTCCTGGTTTCTCAGTTTCCAGATATCTTGCTCAAAATTTTCTCTGGGTGATCCCAATGTTTTCTGTGTTCCATAGAAAGCTCCATCCTTGCTTCCCACCTTCCTGGGAATTCCCTTTCCATCTTAGTATATTTGCCAGCATTCCTTTGACATCCAGCTTCCTATATTACAGCACAGTTAATATAGAAGTCAACCCAAGAGAGAGGGTTTGGTGTCTAAGTCTTTAGGCAGAGCTTAAAAATCTCCTTGAAAGTTTTTGATGATTTAAGGGGAAGAAAATCAAATAACTGTGAGGCAATTTCAAAACGTTATCTACACATTTGTGAGTCAGTTGAATAATTCTACAGACTCCAGAGAGGAAGAGACAATTTTAAGTCAAAGCATGTTATTGCTATTAGGCAACTAAGTTACTCTAAATAAATTTAAAATCTTCTACTTAGAAGTGAACTACTGAAATAATGTACTGAAAGGAAGACGACTTCACCAACATTTTAGCCAAATTGCTATTGGTATAGTGCTGCTTGTATTATACACAACAGTAGAGTGTGTCATGACTGCCCAAGCTAACATCATTACCTCCGGTTTCCATGAGTGCTAGCAAAGGCAAAACAATAGAGAACATGTATTTCCAGTCCAACTTCGAAGGGGTGCTAGTGTGTAACATACGGTGTGTTGAGTGAGTTCAAAGTGGTCCTTTTTTTTGGCATATTCTGACAGACTACAAAGCAATTTTTTAATTAATGACTTTTGGATGGGAAAATTTGGTATTTTGGTATAACAAAAATTCTCATAATAATTTAGGGAATACTAAATTCAGATTAGATAAGTCTCAAATTTGTTTGGCTGTCAAAAAGATGATGCATTTGGAAACTAAAATCAGTGGCAAGTACATTAGCATTGGATGGATGTCCCCAACAGAAAGAGAAGTGTGTGAGGGATGGGGGTACATGAATACGTTTTGGCATTGTTCCTGGTGTCCTTCATTTCCTAAGTAAGAAACAGAGCAGTATTTCTGTCAATGCTGGCATGGAAAGATAGGCTTCAGAGTCAACGTTTAGCTACAATTTCATTTCTTAGGATGAGTATATTCTTTTTTTTTAAAGATTATATTTGTTTATTTGAGAGAGTTAGAGAGAGAGGAAGGTTTTCCATTCGCTGGTTCACTCCCCAAATGGCCGCAAAGGCCGGAGCTGCGCTGATCTGAATCTAGGAGCCAGGTGCTTCTTCCCGGTCTCCCATGTGGATGCAGGGTCCTAAACACTTGGGCCGCCTTCCACTGCTTTCCCAGGCCATAATCAAAGAGCTGTATTGGAAAAGGAGTGGCAGGGACAAGAACCGATGCCCATATGGGATGTGAGTGCTCCAGATGGAGGCTTAGCCTCCTATGCCACAGCACCAGCCCCTTATTCTTATTTTTTCAAAAAAGTAATAACTATTACCTATGAAAAATGAAAGTGTATAGCTTCTGGGTGTTTATTTTCCTTTTGAAGATATTGTTATTGTCAAAGGCTGCGAAGCAGTTTTTAGAAATAAAAAGTGAAAACTCGAATGGATATGCCATCCAAAGCTGAGTAAACAACTCCAAATGTTTTCAAAGAATAACTTTGCAGCTCCCAAGTGGGGTTCCTTCTTTTTGGTTTACAGGATGTAAGAGAAAAGCTCAGAGCTGCTGAACTCCACAGAACCTTCTGGGAAGAGGGTCAATGTGTTTAGGTTTCTTTTTGGCAGCAGTGAAATCTAGTAGTCTAATTGCCTCTGTAGAAGATTATTTAAGAATAATAAATTCTATGGTATGGGGGTACTTTTGAAAAGTTCATGGAAAATGGAACTAAAGAACAAGCCTATTTTGGTGCAAAAATTAGAAATCTATGTGTAGTGTTTTCATAATATATGTTTCCTATGAACTTTATAACCCCCGTCGATATGCTTATCTGCTTTGGAAAAGTTTGAAATAAAAGGCTTGTAAGACCCAATACTCAGAGCACTTAGGAGGGAATAGCAGTGCAAAGTCAGCTAAATTGTTCAGGTAACACGAGTTTTCTGCTGTCAGTATCAATCCCATTCTGAGTGGCTGTATTCTGTGCTTTTGATAGTTCTGTCCTTTCTCTTCCCCCAATGACAGCAAACCCAGTTTCGTAAAGGAGATGCTTGCTGTGTGCTTCTGAGGACTCTGGATTAGAAGCCTGACCATGAAAAACGAAGCCTTTACCGCATCCCTACTTCTCATTATGTTTGATGAGTAGATTTTTTCTGAGGAACAACTTGAAGGTGAAGAAGCTGACTTGCTGAAATCCTGATCGGTCAAAAGCACACCACCTGAGAACTTGTTCCTAAAGTTCTGCCAAGACAAATCTGCTTGTATAGGCAGCTGGTCAACCATGACCTTTCCAAAAGTATTTCCCAACACTGTATTTTCTTAGAAATTTCCTTTGGTAATATTGAACGAATATACTTATAGAATTGTTTCTGAGTTTGCTTATGTACCTGTCCTTCTTTCTCCTGCTGCTTCTTTCGGTTTAGTCTTTGTTTCTTATTATGCTATCTGGAAAACTTTGGGTGATGGGTTCAATGCTTCTTATTTAGTGATCAGCAAGGTTAAACTTTCACAGATGTGATTTTGTGACAACAGTAATGCAGCATGCTTTTTTCCCTTTCCTCAGCTGGCCTGCCTCTGTATTTCAGTTATTACTGCTTTGAGAAAATGAGTGGGGAACTTGGCTGACTCCAAGGGCCATGGAAGTAAACAGTGTTGTGGAGGTGCCTTCTGTGCCGATCACTGGATCGAGGGACATTTTCCTGCGTGATAGGTTACACTGATTTGTTCCTGGTCAGGTGGTTTCAGGGATGGGGAGAGGGAGTGAGAAGCGAAAGGCTAGAGTTCAGAGAATTCATCCAGAACACGTTATGTCACTGCTTTTAGGCAAGTCAAATTACTTGAAGTGGATTGTATAATCTTGTATTTAGAGATGAATTACTGAAATGATATACTAACAAAAGCAAGGAAAGTCTTGCTGATGATGTAGCCATGTGGCTTTCTCATTTTCCTAGGGGAACAATATAGACCTATCAGCTAGTTTCATTCTCCTTCCCCTGCTCTCAATTACATGGCTGCCCACAAGGCTCCAGTGCAAAGTGGAGGGGCGGTGAGCTCAAGCTTGCTCTGTTAAATTGGCAACAGCCGTCTGCTTCCTACTACTTAGTGGGTTCTCAGGTAAATGTGGGGAAGCCTAATGGTAACTGGACATATTTAAAAAATATGTTCCCCCTATAGATTTTGTGAGGCCTAAACTGGATGAGATGAAATATTTTACTTCCTCTTTGAACAAATGTAGGGTTGTTGTCAGGAAGATTACCTGAGGGAATCTCTCGAAATATAAAAAGACTTGAACTAAGATATTATAGTAGACTGGATGGTGGCATCCAAAGAGATCTATCTGTGTCCTGGAATCAGTGATCTTATTAGGAAGAAGGATCTTTGTTGATAAGTTAAGTCAAGCATCTTGACAAGAAAGGATCCTAGATTACCCAGGCTAGTCCCAAATCCAGTGACAACCATCCTTAGAAGAGAAAGACACAGCGGCTGGCATTATGGCATAGTGGGTAAGCCACTGTCTGTGACACAGGCATCTCTTAAGGGTTCTGGTTCAAGTCCCAGCTGATCTACTTGTAACCCAGCATTCCTACTGATGCACCTGGGAAGCCAGTGGAGGATGGTCCAAGTACTTGGGCCCCTACCACCTATGTGGTAACCCGGATGAAGCTCCTGGCTTCAGCCTGGCCCAGCCTTGGCTGTTGTGGCCATCTAGGGAGTGAACCAACAGATGGACAATCTCTCTCTCTCTCTCTCTCTCTCTCTCTCTCTCTCTCTCTTTCTCTCTCAACTCTGCCTTTCAAACATACAAATAAATCTTATAAAAAAGAAAGAAAGAAGAGAAAGACAGACACAGAGGAAGCCAGGTGAAGACAGAGGCAGAGGTTGAGTTGGGGAGATAGCAGTTGTAGGAATGCCTGTGAGCTACCAGCAACTGGAAGAGACGGGGAAACATTCTCTGTAGAGACTTCAGAAGGAGCACAGCCCTACCAACATGTGGATTTCAGACTTCTGGCCTCCAGAACCAATTTATGTTGCTTTAAGCCACATCATTATCACACTGTAGGAAGCAAACACAGATTTCTTCTGACAGTGTGGAACTCTGGGGAACAGAAACTGCATTTTTGAGTGCCATTGTGACAGGTAATGGCTAGATGCTTAACTTAAATTATCCCTATTCTTAAATTTTTTATTTGATTTATTTTTATTTATTTGAAAGGCAGAGACACATGGAGAGAGAATGAGCTTCCATTCACTGGTTCACTTCCCAAATGCCCAATGGTGAGTTGAGGCTGAGCCAGTGAGGAGCCAAAAACTCAATCCAATGTCCCATGGGAGTGGCAGGGACCCATCACCTACTGCCTCCCAAAGTGTATATTATCAGGAAGCTGGAATTAGTAGGAGAGTTGGAACTTGAGCCTAGGTACTTCGTTATGGGATGTGGGCATTCCAAATGGTGTCTTAACTGCTGCAGTAAAGGCCTCCCCCCAACTATCCTCATGTTAAAGATGAAAACATTGAAACCCAGGATGTCACAGTGACGATGTGGGGAGCTTAGTAAGACTCCTGATGAGAGGTATAGGGGTGCAGTTTACAAACTGGGGTTCTGGGACCTGTCTGGGTATGAATCCCAGCTCTGTCCTTAGTAACTGTGATTCTGGCTAAGTCTTCCACCACTCTAACACTCAGTTTCCTCATCTGGGAAACAGGAATGCTAACAGAACTTCATTTGTTCAATTGCTGTGAATATTAAAATATATGAAGTATTTTGGGTAATGCATAAGAAGGGCTAAATGATTGTTTGCTGTTATGATTGTGACCACACTGTACTAATATATTACTGCTAGACTATGAAGACCAGACAAAGAATGAAGGAGAATGGGATCCTTTCTCCTTTTAAAAACAATTTATTTATTTGAAAGGCAGAAAGAGAGAGAGAGAGAGAGAGAGAGAGAGAGAGAGAGAGAGAGAGAGAGAGAGATCCTCCAACTGCTGGTTCACTCCCCAAATGGCCACAGTGGCCAGACTGGGTCAATCTGAAGCCAGGACAAGGAATTGCCTCTGGGTCTCTTATGAAGGTGCCGGGGCCCAAGGACATTGGAGCACTGGTAGGGAGCTGGATTGGAAGTGGAGCAGCCAGGATAAGAATGGGGTCATTTTGAAGGTAGAGTGTATGACCAGTTACTAAATCAGAAATTTAGTAACCAGGTTTAGAAAGGCTATTTTTCAGGGGCCGGTATTGTGACCAGATAAGCCACCACTTTTAAGACTGGCATCCTGTACCTGAGTGCTGGTTTGAGTTCCAGCTGCTCTGCTTCTGATCCAGCTCCCTGCTACTGTACCTGGAAAGCAAAAAAAGATGGCCTGTGTACTTGAGTTCATGCCATTCATATTGGAGTTCCTGGCTCCTGAGTTCAGCCTGTGCTAGCCCTCCCTGGCTGTTGAGACCATCTGGGGAGTGAATCAATGGATGGAAGATCATTCTTTCTGTCACTCTGCCTTTCAAATACATACATATATACATACATGCATACATAAATTTAAAGAAATATCATTCTTCAGAATGTTTATTTGATTCTGGTGTGGTTGTCATGAAGGAGACAAAAAGGCCTCAGGAAACTTGATAATAACCACTCTTTGCTGAGAAACTGACACACGTAAAGAACTACACTAAGCACTTTAAAATATATTACCTCATTTCAAAGACAAGGAAACTGAGGCCAAGTACATTTTACACCTTACTGAAACTATGTTGAAAACAACTCTAGGATTCAGTCCTAGGATTCCCTCGTACCAAAGCATTCTTCCTGCCATTCCACATTCTACAAATGCTAAATATCCAACAAGTATTTTTTGAGTCAGTGAAATCAAGACTCTTTATCAGTAACTTTAAAGTAATGTTGAATGTTCCCAAAATATTTTGAAGTGAAGAACCTATTACCAGTCATTTCAGAGCCATATAGCTTCTGAAATACAGTAGCAAAAAAGGGAGAGCTAGGGAACAACCATTCATAACATCGATCTATTTTTGTCCAAACCCCCTACTCTTTATTCAGTTGACTGATGGGTCACTCTTACTGTAGCTTGAATAAAATTGATCAGGCAGATAGTGGTAGTCCAGAGTATTTGTTGTTGTTTTCTTTCTTTCTTTCTTTCTTTCTTTCTTTCTTTCTTTCTTTCTTTCTTTCTTTCTTTCTTTCTTTCTTTCTTTCTTTCTTTCTTTCTTTCTTTCTTTCTTTCTTTTTCTTTCTAAAAATAAAAGAACTAGAAAGGAAACAAATGTCAGATTGTGAACACTGAGAACCCTCACTTTCATTGTTAAAATGTTTGGCAGACAATGTTTCCATTTTACCATATTTTTCTCTTGATTTGTCACCTGGTTAGTTAAATGCTTGTTAAAACATATAGTGCTCTCTTTTACCACATATCTCCTAGGATAAGATGCTGCTCCATCTGAATAAAAGATGAAGGATGTTGTAACAGAAGCAGACTTTAAGCAACAAACACATAAATAAGACAGTAGCTAGGCTATGCAATTCTGACTTTGGCACTTGTACTGCAATTGGCTTCTTCTAGGCCAGGGGTTCTCAACTTGACAGCTAAGGAATTGGAGGAAAAGGGGAGAATGCCATCTCTGAGCTGCTTGCAGAGGATGCACGTTTTCATGAATAAGCAGTCTTTGCACACATTTCAAAGGAGCCTTTGATGCCTATAACCCAAGAACCACTGTTTCCAGGTCTGATTACTAAAGCTAAGAGCCACATTTTATACTTTGTATCATCTTAACTGCCATGTATAGCCAGTATATAATGCCTGTTTTTTGGTTGCTTAAGAGACAAGTAAGAGCTTCATGTTGTTAAAGATGTCATCTTGCAATCCAAAGAGTCAGTTTTCTAAAAAGCAAGATTTTGTAATATAATCAGAAGAATTTACCTGCCCAGGAGGGTCCAGGTCTGGGCCCTTGGCCTTGTTCCTCTACGGAATGATCCTTGTTGAGTAACTTCTCTCAGGTTACTGTTTCGTCATCTGTGCAATAGAGACTTGAATTAAACAAATTCAAAGATGACTTCAAATTTTAAAGCAATTCTGTCCCATAAAGCAGGTCATTAAATAATTTGGATGAATAATCTCCCATAAAAATGTAGAATTATAAAGGCAAGACACAGGCTAGCCTTATTTCTAGAGTTATTTTTAGAGACGATCACAGTTTGAGGACATGGCATTTCCTGGTGACTTCCCAACGGTACTCTGTGGACCAGCAGGTGCTGCAGGTACCGGGGTTGAGAGTCTGAGGTGGGACAGGGCAGGGTTTGAACTTCCCATTTAGCTGTTATCAGAACAGCCTCCTTTTATTCTAATTTACACATTGGGTTACAGGTGAGATTTTGTTTGTTGAAAATGTTTCTTGATTTTTATGAGTGTCTGTTCATATCCATGTTGGGGAGGGTGGGGATGGGAAAGAGATTTGTTTAATTTCTGTGTTTAAAAATTTATCTTTGAAGAGACACTGGATCCAGAGTCAGACACCCTGAGACTTCTTTCCTACCCTGTCATTTGTTAGCTGTGGACTATCAGGAACCTTAGGTAGTCTTTCTCAGCCCTTTCCCTCACGCATAGAACAATGATACTGTCTGATGTGTACGGCATTATGAAAGTTAAATGACAGAATATCTGTGAAAGTGTTTTGACCTGGCCCGGCTCTAGCTATTGTGTCTATATGGGGAGTGAGCCAGTGCATAGAAGATATAGCTCTGCCTCTCTCTCTCTCGATGTTGCTCTTCCTTCGAATAAATAAATAAATAAATAAATAAATCTTAAAGAGAAAAAGTTGCTTCTTCTAGTCTTAGGTATTTTGGAAGCCTTGGGTTATGGTACAGAAGTGGCCAAGTCTAAGAGGCATACCACACACAACCAGTCCTAATAATAGCATCAAGCAACCCTGATCAAAAAGATATGGAACTCTTAAGAGGGTGGACCCCAAATTCCTAAGGAACACGTATTTTGCCAGGAAGCACAGCATCAAGGGCCTGAAGAAGATGCAGGCCAATTGTGCCAAAACTGTGAGTACATGTGCTAAGGCTCTGAGGGCCCATGTAAAGCACAAACAAGTTAAGCCCTCAATCCCAAAGGGTATCAGCTGCAAGCTCAATGAGTTTGCCTCTATTGTCAACCATAATTGTGGAGAGTTTACTCATGCCCACATTGCCTAGGGTCGTAGACTTGTACCAGCCAAAGTCCAAGGCTAAGGCTCACATCAAAGGGAAGAGCAAGACAAAGCTCAAATCAAGGCCTAGTACCAGGCTCAAATAAGGTCAAGACCCGGGCTAAAACCAAAGCCAAACCCCACAACCAAATGAAGCCCACGTTCCTGGGCCCAGGTTGTACCTACAGCTGCAGTTTCGATTCTGGCTCAAGCTCAGGCTCAGGCTCCTGTTCAGGCTCCTGCTGCCAACCATGCTGAGGCCCCCATGAAGCTTCCATAGTAACTGCTTCTGTCTGCTAAGGCATGGACTGAAGGACTCGTGTGACCCCTGGACTGCTGTCTGCACGAGGCTAGTGTCTTCCTGTGCTGTTTGTACAAATACACCTGAGGCAGGGTCTCTTAAAAAACGTTCATTGCATTAATTAATGCTATGACTAGTGTTCAGACAGTAATTTACACTTTGTGTTCTGTGTGGGGGCAAACTGATGCAATCTTAATATATACTAAATCAATCTTTTGTATATAAAGATAATTGAAAATGAATCTTGATGTGAATGGAATGGGAGAGGGAGTGGGAGATGGGAGGGTTGCGGGTGGGAGGGAAGTCATGGTGGGGGGAAGCCATTGTAATCCATAAACTGTACTTTGGAAATTTATATTTACTAAATAAAAGTTTAAAAATGTTCATTGCCCAAGAGTAAGCTGGAGGGAAATTTGACTTAAGCAATTCAAGTAAATGGAACTTTTGTGACTTCAAATTCACAATGAGCCAACAATGTTGTGATATGATTGGCAAATAAATAAACAAGTCATACAGTATTCTTACGTATTTACAGAAGTATAGTGCCAGAGAGGAGAAATGGAGCTATGATTCTTGGCTTTGATTAGCACCCTTCTTCCTGCTGTTAAAAGCTATCACTCAAGTAAGCTGAACACATCTCATAGGAAGAGGAGGAGAAGGTACGGAAGATTTCCTATAGGAAAGACTGCAAGAAGATTTTTGATGAGGAACATACCATGCAGGTCTTAAATGGTGCTACTGGCTGTCATGAAGGTCCAGGCTTGGAACTGTTTAATTGTTTTTGGAGGTGAATCTCAGAAAAATGTAAACAGTAAGAATTGTATAAAGGGGAATGGGTTACCTGGTGAGACAGTAAGAGCTCTATTGGGAAAATCGTTCAAGCTTAGACAACACCTTCTGAATGTTGCTCTTAATTGACAGATGGTTTTAAGAAGAAATGATCAAAATTTTCCCAATGCTAAGATACTATTTCTGAAGTAGAATTAAATATCCCACTAGAGAATGACTTGCTTAACTTTTCTGCTATAGTAAAAGAGCTTGAACTTTTTAATAGGCAAACTGGAGTTTGCCATTGAGTGACTTTCAGAATGCTGTTTAACCTCTGTGAACATCAGTTTTGTCATCAGTAACATAGAAGTGATTAATGATTTTTGCAGGATTGTGAAGATCAAACAGTACGATCTTGGTAAAGAAAACTTAGTGTGTGCCTGTTTCTAGTAAGGGTTCAGACAGTAGCTTTTATCCCATTATTGGTTCCTCCTGTTTTCAATGTGGCTTTATTACCTCTTATCTAAGATTCCTTTCAGGTGACTGTAATAAGCCTTTCAGAGCTGTATGATATACGTGAGGCTGGGAGAAGGAATTCACCCAGAAGGAAGTTACTAGGTCATTGTGACTCAGCACCATGTTTTCTGTTTGCATGGTGTTTGTTTCCTCTCAAACGGAGGAAACTTGTAGAACAACTTTTTTTTTTCATCCTAAATTATAACCTGATTTTCCTGCCCATCATATCAAAACTAGGTCAGCCTGAGTTATTTATTTTTCTTTGTTTGAAGTGTTAGGCAGTAACAAACCCTATTAACATTTTAAGGCTCAGGTTTTCCGTGTGGAGTGGATGTACTGTCAGCAGCCTTGAGGAGCATGAGTGGTCAGTTATGTTTTGTCTGTGCCTAATTATTCAACCCACAAAGTGACCCTAAATCAATTTAGTTAAAAATTACTCTTCACTGGTTGAATCAGTAAGGGAGATTCAGTTTAGCACTGTTAGGAGAGGATCCAACACGTGAGCTCCTGTGCTGTCAGGCATACCACCAGCTCAGACACACTGAACTAAGGAGACGCCCTGTTGCCCCTCAACCCTCACCCCAGACTCTGACAGGCCTTTGTTAATTGTTCACATATTTTTCACTCTGTTCCTTAACTATGTTTTGCTTTGTATCTAAAAAAGCAAATTTGTCCTTCATAGCATTAACTGTTGTAAGACTCTTCCCCCAAACCTACACATATTATAATTGATTTTTAAATAAGTCTGTAAAGAAGAAACAAACTAGAATCTATAATCACTTCTCGGCCTTTTGGCTAAGATCAAGTGTAGAATCTATATCAAGTGTAGAATCAAAAGTGATAAATGTTAGAGTGGGATGATTAAGTCACAGCTTGTTATCTCTAAAACAGTTGCCTTGTTTATGATTACAGATAACTAGATTATTACATTAGATGACCAAACAGTGCAATAACTTATTTAAAGGCTATAACAAAAATGGGGGCTATTTAACATAAGTTATTCACAAAGCCCATGAAAATTGAGTATGCACTTTCCATAGCATTTAATTTAGGGAATAGTAGTGATATGTTTTATTAAAACTTAGAGCTAAAGCTACATATGTAAGAAGATATTGAATTTTCTATTGCAGCTTTGTACAATATGATACTAATAATCTGTGTAAGTATATATATTGGTATTTACAAATATATATATACACAGGTATGTACTAGTATATCATATATTTAAAATTTTAAAGTAACAGAATTGATTTTATACTTTTAAAATACAGAAACATTGTGTTCTTTTACAGTTGGCAAATATTACATTGGAATACTTTTGTTTTCTAAATTTTGTTTTAATTATGTTTGGAGGCAATATGTTTAACTTTTAGAGAAGAGCAAATATAAAATGTCTAGGCCAAATATTTCTTTTTTTTTTTTTACTTTTTAACCTAATTATGTGACAAATGGGCTCCTTCTTCAATAGTATAATACTTAAAAATTTTTTTTCTTAGTAATAGTATAGTTTTCAGATTTTTCTTGACTATGACAAATATTGATTTTTTTATATAGTAAATTTATTATCAGTGAAGGTAGATGAAATAAAGTAGCAACCAAGTCAGAAGAATCCATTAACAACCCTGAGAAAAATTTTGTTGTTGCATAAATAATTTGTCTTTTTAAGTACAAAGGAATAATTTGTTAATTAGTAGTCTGTTAAAACCACACTTGCTATTTTGGAAATAAAATATTCCCCATGAACTATCACAATAAAAATTATAAAATATTATGAAAAATGTAGACACCTGTAATACCACCATCTTATTAAAAATCCATATATTGCTGGAATTTTGGGATTTTTTCTATTTTTTTTGCTTTCAAATTTGTTTGTAATCATAATATGCATTCAATTCTGTTTTCCTATTTTTTCAATCTATTTTATTCAAAAAGATGTTTCTTTTATTATACAGTTTTTCTAATCTAAAGTTTGCATTAGACTAAATTTTAAGTTAACTAAGATCTCTTCAACTCACACCACAAAGTTATGGAGCCACCAATAACAGCCTAGGTCTGGAAACGACACTTGATAAACATTCTTGTACATTCTGTGGGATGATGTCAGAGGATATGTAGATGGTATATGAAGACCAAATGTGTGAAATCAGTGCTGTTGCTCTCCTAGTGTTAATGACTTGAATTGTTTTTTTTGTTGTTGTTGTTGTTGCTGATTATCAACCCAAGGCAGGTAGGAAACGTGTATGTAGGTACAGTGTTTAAGTCTATTAAACTCAAATGGCTTTTTGTTTTAAATTTCTCTTTTCAAATAGATATATAGCATTCATGTCCTAGTAATAACAACAGAAGATTCTTGAGACAAAAGGGATTCTGCCAAGATAGCTGATTATAACAGCTTCAATTTATTGTGAACCTGAGTATTACCACACTTTCTGTTGTGTGTGATGGTTGCTAATGCAGAGTTCTTAGAGCCATCAGAGGCTACAGTGTGAGACATTTAAAATTCCCTATGAGGATCTTTCTCCCTGATGTGGAGGAAAGCATTAAAATTGTGGTTTCCATAGGTTGATCACAGGTTAACTCTTTGTCTTTTTCAGAAGGAAATAGACAATTCCAATTAAGGAGGCTTTGTGATAATTTTGAATAAAGTGTTTCCCAGAAAAGATTATTAGTTTTTTTAAGAAGGAATTAAAAAATACTCTTGGGTTTAGACAAGACTCAACTTCAATTCCGCACCCCCTTTTCTTTCTTCTACATCAGTGAACATTCCATTGATGCTTATTGGGCATGACATTCTGTGAAGCACACCAGGTAGGTTCTTGAACTTAAGCACGAATTGGTATTCTGGTTATTTATGGGAGGATGTGGGTGTGAGAGCAGTAGAGGTATTATTTCCCCAGAAAATTTGCTTTGGACATGCACCTTGAAATTTTTTCCTTTTTTCTAGTCCTTTTAATTTTCTTGTTCAATATGCTACTTTTATTTGTTCACAGATTCTCTTAAAAAAATTTTCACAGATCTTGAACTCAATGCAATAACTTTATTTTAGAATTACTAACTGGCATCCTTTGATCTCATGATGAAGCTGAAAGTGCAGGGATGCAATACTTGAATAGCAAATTGTCACCTTGGATGTTCCCATTTATACTGATTATAATTTTGGATATTTATTGAGCAATTTATGTTCCAGAACTTTCCCAAGCATTTTATAGGTATTACCTTATGTAATTCACTTAATACTATTATGGAGGTACTATTTCTATACTCATTTTCCAAATGATGAGATTGGGAAATTAAAACTGGCACAAAGTCTCACAGTGAATGCAGAGCACACTCTCTTAACTACCTGACTGGCTGCTTCCTATGGCGAGTTCTGATCATAACCTGGCAAATCATCCATCCATTTCTCCAACCATCCATCTATCCACCCATCCATCCATCCATACATTCATATTTGTCCTTGCACTGTTTTTTAATCCATCCATCCTGCTATCCATCTATCCATCCATTCATCTATCCACCCAAACATCCATCCTGCCAGCCAGACAGCCAGACAACATTCAATCAAGTAGTTAACAAGCATGAAGGAGGGATATAAACTATCAGTAAGTTAGATGTGACTGTCGCAGCCACCTTTCTAGAGAGAGCAGATGTTGGATTAAGTAAACATCCTCACAGTGTGCTAAGTGCTGTGACAAAGAAATGTAGGCTCCTCTGAGGTAGAGAAGGAGGCTCTAACACAGTCAGGAGGAGGTATCAAGACAGCAGGTCAGAAAGTTTGTGTCCTCATCCCTGTGTCCTATCTTATAACAAAGGCTTATAATGTAACCTCTAGAAGAAAAGATCTTTGAAACAAAGTCCTCCTCTACCTTGTTCCCTCTATGCCTAGGACCTAGTAAAATATATTGGAAAAATGAGAATTCTAAGGCTCCACAATAGCTCCCTTATAAAAGGGAGTCTTTCATTTCTATCTTTACTCTGAACATAGTTAAACACTTCTCCTTTAAACCTGAAATAAATGTTCCCTTTTCACTTTTCAATATCTAGTCCCTGCTCCCTTTTATTCTATTACCTAAAAGCTCTACCCCAAGAAGGTGCCACACCCATTATATTTTACTAGAACAAGACATCCCCAGGTATCCTTTAAATCAGGTTTCCTGACTAGAAATTTTGTGACTTTCTGGTAAAGTGGAGACTCTGGTTGCTTTTTCACTTTTTGCACTGGTGGCTCTATGGGTTTGATGCTCTGCTCACTCTGTAGTTCTGAAAAATTTGTTCTCCCTTCACCTTTCCAGGGTGGCCTGGAAATTTTTCCCCATGAACATCAACCCTTTCACTCTTCAAAAGATGTTAACTTTGAGGAACCAGTTCTTAACTATTCACCACATAATTTCCTGGGAGACTGCAAGAATCCAGGGCAAAGCTAGGAAAAAAGCCAAAGGAAACACAAATCCCAGGCTAATGATTTCCCTGAGTGAGATTTTTGGTATCATAAGGCAGTATTATAGTTACACTGTGACTTTTTGGAGCAGGTTTTGGATTATAACTTCCTGTGCCTATTTGGAGTGTTGGGATTAATGTAAAAAATTCTTTAAGAAATGATGTTAAATCTAGGCAAAAAAAATCAATGCTGTGGTTGAAGTTAATGTAAAGGAGAAACTAAAGTTCCCAGGGGAAGAGTGAAGTTAAACTTGGAGCTGTAATTCTTGCAGCCTAAGCCAGAGTCACAGTGGGCAAGTTTGTACATGATCTTTGTATTATCTAATTACATAATCTTACTTCCTAGCCTGATTTCGCAAATTAAAATTGTACCTCCTTCCCTTCTCTGTTTTATTTTTCTCCAGAGCCCTTATCTCCTGCTGATATATTATGTATTTACTCATTACTATTAATTCCTGCTAGAATTTAACTCCTTGAGAGATGTTTTTGTCTGTTTCGTGTTTTATTATACATCCAGAGTCTAGAAGTGCCCTGGAATGGGGAAGATATGCAATAAATATCCATTGAATAAATGAATTATTAAACCTGATGAAAGCAACATTAACTCATAGTAACTATAATAAAATCACTTTCCAAAATGTATTTAATGATTTATTTATTATTATTATTATTTAAAAGTCAGAGTCACAGAGAGAGAGGGAGAGACAGGAAGAGAAAGAAAGCTCTTCCACCTACTGGTTCACTCCCCAGATGGCCACAATGGCCATAGCTGGAACAGGTTGAAGCCAGGAGCCAGGAGCTTCACCCTGGTCTCCCATGTGGTTGGCAGGGGCTCAAACACTCGGGCCATCTTCTGTTGCTTTTTCGAGACCATTAGCTAGAAGCTGAATTGGAAGTGGAGCAGCCAGGACACAAATCAGCACCCACAGAGATGCTGGCATTACAAGTGGTGGCTTTACTGGCTATACCATACCACAATGCCAGCCCTTCTAACATGCATTAAATTTACATACAAATGTTTAAGCATCAGAAATTATTTTATAGAAATTTTTCTAGTTAGACAAAATATGATAATAGGACCCCTATAAAAGGTTTGGTGATCAAAAATCATATGTAGGGGCCAGCACTGTGATGTAGTGAGCTAAGCCTCTATCTGTGGTGCTGGCATCCCATATGGACGCCACTTCTAGTGCCAGATGCTCCTCTTCTGATACAGTTCTCTGCTATGGCCTTGGAAAGCTGTGGAAGATGGCCCAACTCCTTGGGCCCCTGCACCTGTGTGGGAGACTTGGAGGACGCTCCTGGCTCCCGCCTTTGGATTGGCTCAGCTTTAGCTGTTGCACCCATTTAGGGAGTGAACCAATGGAAGGAAGACCTTTCTCTCTGTTTCTCCCTCTCTGTGTCTGTAACTCTACCTTTCAAATAAACAACCTAGTCAGCTAAAGAAACTGGATCTCCATGTGCAAAAGTATGAAACGAGACCCATACCTTACACCTTTCACAAAAATCTACTCAAAATGAATTAAAGATCTAACTCTACATCACAATTCCATCAAATCATTAGAGAACATTGGGGGAAACTCTTCAATACACTGGCATAGGCAAAGACTTCTTGGAAAAGACCCCAAAAGCACAGGCAATCAAAGCCAAAATTGACAAATGGGATTACATTAAGCTGAGAAGCTTCTGCAATGCAAAAGAAACACTCAGCAAAGTGAAGAAGCAACTGACAGAATGGGAGAAAATATTTACAAACTATGCATTTGATAGAGTTAACATAAAGAATCTATAAAGAGCTCAAGAAATTCAACAACAGCAAAACAAACAATCTAGTTAAGAAATGAGCAAACGACCTGAACAGACATTTTTCAAAAGAGGAAATTCAAATGGCCAACAGACACTAGCCTCAGGGAAATGCAAATCAAAATCACCATGAGGTTTCACCTCACCCTGTTAGAATGGTTTTCATACAGAAATCAACAAACAACAAATGCTGGCGAGGATGTGGGGAAAAGGGTACCTCAATCCACTGTTGGGGGAATGTAAACTAGTACAGCCACTACGGAAGACAGTATGGAGATATCTCAGAAAGTTGAATATAGACCTACTGTATGACCCAGCCATCCCACTCCTGGGAATTTATCCAAAGGAAATGAAATCAGCATATGAAAGTAATCTGTACCCCTATGTTTATTACAGTTCAATTTTTAATAGATAAGATACGGAATCAACCCAGATATCCATCAACTGAAGACTAGATAAAGAATTATGAAATAAAGGTATATATACACAATGAAATACTACACAGTGGTAAAAAATGAAATCCTGTCATTTGCAACAAAATGATTGCAACTTCAAACTATTATTCTTAGTGAAATAAGCCAGTCACAAAAAGACAAATACCATATTTCTCTATGATCTGTGGTAGCAAATAGAGTGCCTAAAATGTAATGTATAGGAGAGAAACTGATACTTTGAGATGTGATGAGTTTGAACAGTCCTTGCCTTGACTATTGAGGAACAATACTTGGTAGGTTGGTTGGTTTTGTTCTTTTCTGCATTTTTTCTTCATACTAATTGGAGAACTCTCTATTTAGTGTAGGGTTAATCTTATGAGTATAAAAATTAACTGAAAATTGATCTCTGGAAAAAATAAGAATGGAGGGGCTGGCACTATGGCACAGTGGGTTAAAGCCCCAGCCTGAAGTGCCAGCATCCCATATGGGCACCAGTTTGAACCTTGGCTGTTCCACTTCTGATTCAGCTCCCAACTAATGCACCTGGGAAAGCAGCAAAGGATGGCTGAAGTCCTTGGGCCCCTGCACCCATGTGGGAGATCCGGAAGAAACTCCTGGCTTCAAATTGGCTCATCTCTAGCTGTTGTGGCTATTTGGGGAGTGAACCAACTGATGGAAAATCTCTCTCTCTTTCTGTGTGTGTGTTTGGGTGGGGTGGCTGTATGTCTACCTCTCTCTGTAACTCTTTCAAATAAATAAAAATAAATCTTAAAAAAATGGAAAAGGAAGAGGGAGAGGAAGAAGGGCAGAAGTATAGGTGGGAGGGAGGAAGGGGCAGAGGGTACATCATGTTCCCAAATCTGTATATATTAAATGCATGAAGTTGTATTCCTTAAACAAAAATTTAAAAAAAATCTTTAAAATATCATATGTGAAGTATTTCTGTTGGCATGCTGTGCTCTTCAAAGCATATACAGGAGACATGTTGTGGAGAATGGAAAAATTCTTGTGGTTTCCTAAAGCAGGTTGACTTGAATCCCTAAACCAAGGGTATACTTTGGTTCAATGAATTCCTAACTATTCTAGCAACAAGTTCAGATGCTGATTACTGCCTCCACAAAACTCTGAGACTCACTAATTTTTCATTCCAATTTCCAGACAATGTATTATTATCCAATTCCATGGCTCTTAGCACAAAATCAGAAAGCAAAACAAAAAGATGAATGCAGGGGTATATTAATTATTGGGAGCTTTGCTTGCATTTGAGTTTTTCATGATCATGGCAGATGTTTTCCAGCAAGGACATGTCAGGGTTCTGTGGGGACTACAGATGACCACTACCACTTGTCTTTCTCTTGGCTTTCAGGGTCAATCAAGTATAAGTGAAATGGCTAATCTGAACAGAAGACAGTACACTTTTGGCTGAGATATAAGTACCTCCCTCTTTTTACCTAACCTGGGCCATAACAAAGTCAACAATTTATCTGAAGAACTGATAAAGAATTAGACTTATCTGAAAGTAAGTGGAACAACTGGCTTCACAGGCCCTAGATTAATACAGTGAGTGGGTGAGTCCAAAAAGATATGGCATTGCAAGCAAATTCTCTATGGCACTGCATTCATGACACTTGACATTTCTAAATGGAAGCATGGCAGGTGTGTAAGCATATGTAAATCACATAGCTGTGTGACACCTGTGCCATTCTTATTTATTATATTTCAGTGTAAACCTTGGGGGGGGGAATCTCTTGTAAACTACTTGTCTGGTGGTACATGGAAATATATGATTTTGAAATTCTAAACCCACTTGTTCTTTTAATAACTTGGATAATTTTTTAAAAACAGCTTTATTGAAATGTAAGTCACACACTTTATAAAATTCACCTACTTAAATTCAATTGTTTTGTGCATTCATAATTATGAAACTTGAATCACTACAGTTAGTTTGAGACTACTGTCACCACCCCAAAAGATAGCCAGAATCCTGCAACAGTCATGCCTGACTTTTCCCCAAACCCACCTTCCATTCCAGTCCTAATCTGCTTTCTGCCTCCATAGATTTGCCTATTACAGATATGTTACATAAATGAAATCATATAATATATGGTCTTCATTCACTTAGTAGAATGTTTTCAATATTTAATTACATTTTTCAGTATCAACTACATTCTTTTTATTACTGAATAATACCCTATTGTTGCATTCCACACCATGTTTTATAATGCACTTATCACTTAGTGGAAACTTGGATTGTTTCCACTTTTTGGCCATTATGAGCTGTGCTACCATAAACATGTGTACAAGTTCTTGCATGGACATATGTTTTTAGTTCTCTTGGCTATATGCCTACGTGTGTGGTTTCTGGGTTATTTGATAATTCTATGTTCGATTTTTTTGAGGAACTACCAACCTATCTTCCACAGCAATTCCACTATTTTAACATTCTCACTAGCAATGATTGTTCTACTTTCTCTACATCTAATCCAGCACTTGTTCTCTGGCTTTTGGTTATAGCCGTTCTGGCTAGTGTGAAGTGATATTTCATTGGGATTTGGATTTTCATTTTCCTAACAACTAATGATAAAAAGCACTTTTTTGGCGGTACATTTGTTGATCATTAGTGCATCTTTTTTTTTTTTTTTGAGAAATCCTATTCAAATCCTTTGCCCAATTAAAGAGACATTTGTCTTTTTGTTGCTGAGTTCTTCATCTTCTGCTCTATTGGCAGAGGATGATCAGAGGAAGAAAGTCTCAGACATCTCACTTGCTCTTACCTGGAATAGAAATTTGCGACACAGTGCTGAGGACAAGAAGTGTTCGTGGCCTGCTTCTGCTTGGATATACCCTACTATACCTCTGGACTGGGATCTAGATTAAGAGGGAGCCCTGAGTTCCTGGCAGTATTCAGCAAGAGTGGAATAGCATCACATCCAGCTGGAGGGGGCAAGGGAGAGGGTATGCAGAAAAATGGGCTGTGGCTCAAATGCCATAAACTCTTTCTCATCTGCTAGTTCACTCCCTAAATACCTGCCTGAAACCAGGAACCAGGAAGCCAGTTCAGGTCTGCTCTAGGGTTGGCAGGAACTCAGTTACCTCAGCCATCATCATTGCTTCTATGAGCCTACATTAGCAGAAAGAAGAATCAAGAGTCAGAGCCAGAACCCAGATACTACATGAGATTTGGGCATTTTAACTGGTGTCTTAACTGCTAGGCTAAATGTTTGCCCCCTTTAATAAATATTTTTTCAGGAAAATTTTCATCAAAACTTTTACACCACCATTCTGGAAGTTGAATCCCATTTTGATATTTTTAAGTGAAGATTTTGCTTTTAATATATTTGGTGGTAAAACAGTTTATGCTGACATGGTAGATACAAAATTGGCTATTCAAATGTGGAAGATAGTTTTGTAAAAGTATTTACAGTGGATTAAGAAAATCAATGGAAATTGAGAACACAGGTTGACTTCCAACCTGATATCTAGTCAGATTCTAGAAGGTTCATGCATTTGACTTGATTTATTGCTGTTAGTTATATAGGAATAAGTGGATAATGAGAATGATGATGAATTTCATACTAGAGCTTGTTTTTGGTCTGGTAATCTATACAAAGTCAACACAACCTTTGAAACAGTCATCAAAATGATGACTACCTTAAGAACAAGATTGATGTAGATGTGGAAATTACATTATTAAAACTGCAAGAATGTTATGCATAGACTTTAAAATGTCATTCCTTGGGGCCAGCGCTATGGCCTATTGGGTAGAGCCGCCACCTGCTGGCATCCCATATGGGCGCCTGATGGAGTCCCTGCCGCTCCACTTCGGATCCAGCTCTCTGCTGTGGCCTGGGAAAGTAGCAGAGAATGGCTCAAGTCCTTGGGCTCCTGCACCCAGTAGGAGACCCAGAAGAAGCTCCTGGCTCCTGGCTTCGGATCGGCCTAGCACCAGCCCTTGCAGCCAGTTTGGGAGTGAATCATCGGTTGGAGGCCGTCTCTCTCTTTCTCTGCCTGTCTGTAACTCTGCCCTTCAAATAAATAAATAAATCTTTAAAAAATAAAATAGAATGTCACTCCCCCAAAAAGACCACATATTTCTTAATTTTTTGTTTAATTCAACAACAACGTCTTTTAGAAAAACAGCTTTCCCAACTACTGTGATGTATCTTTTCAAACTGTTGGGGCTAAGATTTACATTTAACAAGTCTTTAATTGATCTCAGGCTGGACTCATAAGTGAACTGACAACCAGTTGAATGACACTTTAATATGGAATCCTGCTCACATCTAAACACTTCTCTGTCCACTCCCCACCATCCCTACCCCCAAATAAAGTTAACTATGTATTTCCCCTTAAGCCAGAGAAGTTTGGTTACTTATAATGACCATGTTTGAAAAACACATACAAGAAAAAACGTTAAAATACATTCCTCAAACACTACTTTATACTCTGTGTGTCTGTGTGGGTGCAAACTGTTGAAATCTTTACTTAGTATAGAGTTGATCTTCTGTATATAAAGATAATTAAAAATGAAACTTAATGAAGAACGGGATGGGAGAAGGAGTAGGAGGTGGATGGATTGGGTGTGGAAGGGCAGGTACGGGGGACAAGAACCCCTATAATCCAAAAGTTGTACTTATGAAAGTTATATTTATTAAATAAAAGCTTTCTATAAAAAATGCATTCCTTATTGGAAATTTATGGTTTTGGATATTTACTTGTACGTTCTATTGCCTAAAGTAGCTAATGGGCAAAAAACTATTGCATAAGGGCATGAAACTGGAGAAAGATGAATATTTGAGAAGGACGCCAAGCACATCCCAATGACACTTCCCTGAAGAGTTGTTAATGAACCACGCAAAGATAAATAGTGAAAATAATTAGCGAAGTCATTTTCTTTTGACTGGGAAAGTTTCACCATCAAAGTTTGGTTTCTTTAGAGTGAAACATCTTAATTCCCACCAGAGTGAAAGGCAAATGGAAAAACCCATTCAATTCTGAAAATTGTAGTGCAGTTTAAAAAAAAAAAAAGCCGAAAATTGCATTAAAGCTCGGTATTGATTACACCTCCGTTCCCTCCCCCTCCCGCCCCGTCAAGAGAATTCTGTTCTGCTAAAGCTACTTGCAGGTCTGTAGGTAGTTGGAAGATGCTTACCTACCGGCTGGGTGTTCTCCCTGTGACTTAGGTGAGCGCCGATGCTTGGCCCCTCCCCAGCGGCAGCGAGCTTACCTCTGCGCGCGGAGCCTGGAGCCTCCCGGGGTTAGGTGCGCGGCCCCGCCCTCGGCACTATTGCTAAAACTCCAATTCTGCCAGACTGATCCGGTGATTAATTATTGACAGAAGGAAAACACACCTACGCCAACTTGTGTCCAACCGCACTGCTCCCAGCGACTCCTTGCAGAAGAGAATGCCGGCTGCACCACTCCCCTCCCCCTTGCTCCCCGGTCCCAACTTCCCAGATGCAGCTGCCACTCTCGGTCCAGGGAGATGGGTCTCGTCTGCGGAGGAATGCAGCCCAGCCACTTCTCCACGCTTACATTCGGGTTTCTGTAGCTGTCCTGCAGTTCGCACTTCTCCGGGGACCAACCTCTTCCGAGGGGGCGCTTTCCCGATGCGGTGCGGGGGGAACGCGGGGCTCTGAGAACAACGGAGGAGGCTAAGGCGTCGCTGTCACCTCCGGCTGCTGCAGTAAAACCCCGAGCTGAGGCAGGGAATGGGGAGGAGGGGAGAAGGAGGCGCCCTCCCCCTCGCTGGGGCTGGGAGCCCCGACACTGCCGGGGAGCACGTCCTGGGGTGGTGGTGGTGGCGGAGGGGCAGGCAGGTGAACTGGAGGTGCCGAGGTGGGAGCTGCCAGGCTCTGGGTTAAGCCCGGGAGAGCCTGCGCGCAGCATCCATCCGTCTGCAGACTTGGGCGAGGGGCCCAGGCATGCCAATGCCGCCGACCAGGACTGCGGTTTGAAACTCAGCTTCGGCAGCGAAGTGAGCCCAGGGTTCTGGCCGGGGTGGCAGCGGGCAGGGCAGGCATCCTGCTGCATCTGTTTGTCAAATCGCGAAGAAAGCAGACTCTCTTCGCAACGGTGGCTGATTTTGGTGCCTTTGAACCTGCAAAATGCCTCTCTCCCCGCTGCGCTCGCTCCATCCTGTCCCCCCCCCCCCCCCCCCGTGCCGGGAGGTTAATCGTAGGAAAACGAGACTCCCCCGGGGAAACAGATGGAAGAATCGTGCCTGGGGAACTTGTGTGTGCTCACTCACAAGTGCAGAGAATTAATGTGGGCCCGGACTGCGGCAGGAGGGCAAATTGGGGAAAGGGCTGGGAGGCGGCCTTGTGGTGCAGAGACGCGCGGCGGGCGGGCTGGCGGGCTCTGCGCGCAGCCCAGCGCTCGCCGGTCTTCCCGGGAGGACTGGCGGGCCGGGGAAGCGCGTCTTCCCTGGAAACACGCATCTAGAACACCATCGATCTCCTCTCTGCCCAGGGAGCTCTTAAATTTGACCCCGCGGCTGCTGGCTGAGAGCGCGGAGGACCTTGAAGGCTCCGTGACCGAATCTCTGTTTGCCAAGGCCGAGGGGCGTCCGGGGGTGAGAGCCTCTTGATCAATGAACATTTGGGCAGCATCTGCCGGTCGGCCCCCACTGCCGAAGGAGGAGGACCGCACATGCTCCGCTAGGCCTGCTTGTGCTGAAGCGCGAATTTGAGCTGCTAGCAGGTTTCTGCTCCTCTCTCCACACACTTTGTTTGGGCAGGCTCCAGGCTGACCGTGCTAGAAGAGGGAGACACATTATTGTGCGGCGGTGTGCAGCAGGCAGGTGTCCCCGAAGAGAGCTGAAGGTGGTGGTGGTGGGGCAGAGAAGAGAATCTGCTGGAAGCTGTTTTAGCCATTTTACATAGTTACCTTTTCCTGCTGCTCCTGTGTCTGAAGATTAGCAACCACCGCTGGTGTCTTTTTTTTTAATTATTATTATTTGTTTATCACTTTATGTGCCTCCCTTTTCTTATCTCTTGACTTCCCTTGACACACCTTGCAATGTGGCGGGGCAGATTTGACCACGCAGGGCGTGCGATGAATAAATAGAACCCCGAGGGGAAGCGACTTGACCAGGGTCTTCAAGCCCATTTGTGAGAGGACCAATACTGTTTCTAGATCTTGCTAGTCATTATGCAGCTTCCCCACTAGATCGTAGATTGCCTTCCCCCAACACACTGTGGTGCACATTTTTGGAAACACAGAGCCAGATTTTCCTGCCAAAGGTTTGTGAAATAGATGTGAGACCTTGCAACTGCCTCAGTTTCAGTTTGGGAGGAACTGGTCTGGCTGGCCGAAGTATGTGTGTCATTAAAAATCATCTTGAATGACACAGATGTAATATAACCGCAAGAGGCACACCTTTGCATTTATCCTTGCATTCCCGAGTGGAGATTAGATTCTGTATGTTTTCCATACATAGAATGTACTTAAAACTTTGGCAGGTCACAAACAAAAGGTCGACAGATTTTAAAAGACAGAAATCATGCTGACCACATTAACCATCAAAACACAATGAGGGGGGCTGTCACTGTGGCAGAGTGGGTTAAAGCCCCAGACAGCAGTGGTGGTATCCCATATGTTTGAGTCGCGGCTGCTCCACTTCCGATCCAGGTCTTTGCTATGGCCTGGGAAAGCAGTGGAGGATGGTCCAAGTCCTTGGGCCCCTGGACCCAGTGGGAGAGCCAGATGTTTCTGGCTCCTGGCTTCAGATCGGCACAGCTCTGGCCGTTGAGGCCATTTGGGGAGTGAACCAGTGGATGGAAGATTTCTCTCTCTCAGACTCTACCCCTTTATGTAACATTGTCTTTCAAATACATAAAAATTTTTAGAAAACACAATGAGGATAAAGTTAACAATAAGTAATTTTCTGTGACTGATAGACCATTGGATATCCAAAGATGCTTTGAATCTGAATTAGAGAGCAGCACAAATGGGAAATTACAAGCTCTTTAGAAACAAGAAAAATAAAAGCCTTACTGAAAAGAATTGTAGAGAAAAGCTGAACCAATGAAATCATAAAGCATTAAATATTTATTAAAGTATAATGTACAAACCAAGATAGTAGACAAAACTGTGAAAGAATTATATTAACTAATAAAGATAAACGCAGAAAGGAATGAAATAGAAAAGCAAACAAATAAAAACAGATGACTTGATCAATAAGAAAGAAATGTTTGCTCTGCAGAAATATCAAGAAGAGATCAAGCAACAGAGAAGACACAAGTAACAATAGGAAGGAAAGGTGGCACGTAAATAACATATATAACCACAGGTACAGAGGTCAATACAAGAAAGCCAAAACCCTCGACTGTTGCTTTTGTCCACGGGTGGATTCTCCCTTTGTGCTGATTATGAGAATTTGTGAGCTAAACAAGGGTTAACATCACAGCTTGTGCACAGGAAAATGAGATATGAAGAACAGGTAGAATTCTTTAGAATACTATAAGATATTATAAGAGTGTAAAGTAATGGTGATTACAGCAACTGAACATTTTGAAATAGGTCTTTCATCATTGTCGTAAAGTAGTTATTGCAAAAGTAAAGAACACACACTATTGGAGAAGAACACTTTAAAAGGTATTAATTACTGCCGGCGCCGCGGCTCATTAGGCTAATCCTCCACCTTGTGGCTCCGGCACACCGGGTTCTAGTCCGGGTTGGGGCACCGGATTCTGTCCCGGTTGCCCCTCTTCCAGGCCAGCTCTCTGCTGTGGCCTGGGAGTGCAGTGGAGGTTGGCCCAAGTGCTTGGGCCCTGCACCCCATGGGAGACCAGGAAAAAGCACCTAGTACCTGGCTCCTGCCATCGGATGAGCACGGTGCGCCGGCCACAGCGCGCTGGCCGCGGCGGCCACTGAAGGGTTAACCAATGGCAAAAGGAAGACCTTTCTCTCTGTTTCTCTCTCTCACTGTCCACTCTGCCTGTCAAAAAAAAAAAAAAGTATTAATTACAGAGTATATTCCCTCAGGCAACCTGGGAGGCTTGAGACAGATATTACAGGGAAGGGAATGCAACCACTGTGTGAAAGCTGTGTTTGTGGCCAGAATGGTTACTTGAAATGGTTCTATAGTTCAGAATACCAGCAAGGAGAAAGGAGCTAATGTGAAAATTCACATGCAACGACCCCCTGGTCCGTTACTCAGTCTTATGTGCATCTGCTGAGGATAGTATTAATCTTAGGGGATCAAAATTCAAGCATAAATTGTTTTTCTCAGTCTTCAAAGCTGACCTTGGAGGCATTGTGGGAAGAATATGAGCTCTAGGGCAAAACAGCTCTGGGATGGACACTCAGCTCTTTCTACTAACTAGCTCTCTGAGACAAATGAGCTAGTATCTTAGTCCTAGTTTTATTAATGATGGAGGAGGAATAATGCTGACTTCATAGGGTTCCTGTGACGATTAAATGAGACACTACTTAGAAAGAACCTAACATAGAGTTACACACACACACACACACACACACACACACACACACCTTCCCTAAATAACCTCTTTGAGGAACTTCTCTCCCATCACATTTCTCCTATTTTGTCAGCTGAACTCTGTCCTCCTTCCCTTACTTTCCCTGACCGATGCACTTACCCTTACTTACTCTTCAGCAACCAGAGAAACCCAGGCATTACAACTGAGTAATTGGAGACGTTTTGGAAAGACTCACCCTACATATTAAGTAACTGAGAACCTCATTTATAAAGTGGTAGGCAGACAAATCAAGCCCACCCCTTCCTTCCTCCCTCTTTTTTACTTAACATTTTTTGAGTTCCTATGAGGCTATGCACCAGTGAATTGACTCCAATTCCCTGATTCCAATCTGATAGATATATGCAAGGTTAGGCTGAAATCTTTTATTGGGGGAAAGACTCCATCCCTTAAACAAGGTAGAATTTAATATTAGAATAAAAGTCATATTAAGAATGAGAGTCAGAAGTTTTAAAAATTGAAAAAGCATCATTCTATTAAGGGACTAATGTGGCTGGCTCCATTAACCATGATCAAACGTAAGAGATTTATCATAATTGGAACAATTCTTGTTGTTTGCTAAAAAGTTATATTTATTTGAAAGAGAGAGAGAGAGAACAAGCATGTGCTTCTATCCATGATTCATGCCTCAGATGGCTGCAACAGCCAGGAATCACATCTCAGTCTCCCCCATGGGTGACAGGGAGCCAAACACTTGGGCCATCTCTGCTGCTCTTCCCAGGCCATTAGCAGGGACTTGGATTGGAAGTGGAACAGCCGGGACACAAATTGGTGCCCATATGGGATGCTCACTAAGCCACAATGCCAGTCCCAATTCTTGCTCTTAAAATGCTACCTCAGTCTTACAATAAAGAGACTCACAGAGCAGCAAGTAATAAGACCAGTTAACAAAGATTTTCAGCAGTGTCTCTTGTAATGCAGTCACTAACATTTTCTTTACATTCAATGTCCATTTTGGTGTAGCCACAGAAAGATGCCAATGAAAAGTCAACAGAGTCAACAGAGCTTAGCTACATCAGCAACATCGCCCCTACCTTCTTAACTCTTATCCTCTTATACTGACCTTATTATCAGGAGGGAAAAAGAACGAACACTAGTAACAGATATAGATATTTTAAAACAATAACAGAATGTTTAGGCAAATTTACTTTCACAAACCAATCCTTCCTTATTTCCTTAAAATCTTGTTATAGTAGCACTATTTTTATGATAGCATAAAGATACTACTACTCTCAGAGTAGAGCTGTTCATAACATGCCATAGAATTGTAAAGATATTTGAAGAGATTGTTCTATATTAAGGGAGTTTCCATGTTATAGTCTTTTTTAATTTTAGTTTTAATTTTTTATTTTTTAAAAGACTTATTTATTCACTTGAAAGTCAGAGTTACACACAGAGAGGAGAGGCAGAGAGAGAGAGGTCTTCCATCTGCTGGTTCACTCCCCAGATGGCTGCAATGGCTGAAACTACGCTGATCAGAAGCCAGGAACTGTGAGCTTCCTCCAAGTCCTCCCATGTGGGTGCAGGGGCCCAGGGCCCTGGGCCATTCTCCACTGCTTTCCCAGGCCACAGCAGAGAGCTGGTGCCCATATGGGATGCCAGCAATGGAGGTGGCGACCTCACCCACTACGCCATAGTGTCAGCCCCTTGTCTTTTTTTTTTTTTTTAAGAATTTGTTTTTATTTATTTGAAAGACAGAGTTACAGAGAGAGAGAGAAAAAGAGAGAGAGAGAGAGAGAGAGAGAGAGAGAGAGAGAGAGCTTCCATCTGCTGGGTCACTCCCCAAATGGACACAATGGCCAGAGCTGAGCAGATCTGAAGCCAGGAGCCAGGAGCTTTCTCTGAGTCTTCCTCATAAGTGCAGAGACCCAAGGAGCTCAGTCATCCTCCACTGCTTCCCCAGGTACAATAGCAGGGAGCCTGATTGGAAAGGAGAAGCCAGGACTAGAACCAGCACCCACATTAAATGTCAGACCTGCAGGTTAACTGCTTTAACACACGTTGCAACAGGGTTGGCCCCTACATGTTCTAATCTTCACTGAGTTACCAACTAGCTAGGTACTTCTGGTGTAACCAGCTGCCTTTTCCAAGTCTTTGCTTTATGCTGATTGGCCTGAATGCTTTCTAATCTGAAATTCCCCGTGTGACCACACCCATTCCCAGTCCTTTCAATTGTAGGTAGTTGTGTCCACAATCCTGCCAATCAGTCTAAAATCACCTATAGTACACATGTGATACAAAGGAGTATACAAAACCTCCAGATAAATCATGCCTTGTTGGCAGCTCAATCTTGCCAAATGATTTGGAGGCCGAAACCAGAATTATTTAGTATTTTTGTGATGTAAAAAATGATGTAAAAAATTTGTCTGCATTGAACAATTATGGTGACATTATGATTGTTCATGGATTTATTCTAGATGCACATCTTAAGCACCTTCTATATACCATGCTTATTGCTAGTCACTTTGAGTGAGTATAATGGCAATAATAATTTTTAGAATAAAATATTAGAACACAGAAACAGTGATCTGAGAAGGTTGCTTCCATATTCTACTGAAAGCACTGGTTAATTAAATGAAAATGTCAAGGGTAGCATGGCCGTAGAGTGGAAGAATATTTGTATATGTATTTTCCTATTGCAGTGTGGATCCTAATTTCAATCTATGTTCTGAATATGTTTTACCTTGCATCTGGTTTCAAGCTATGTCTTAATTTCTACCTAGTCTTTTCACCCCTTATTCCTGCAGTGTAGTCACACAACTCTTACTTTGGTGGGGAAGACACTTTTCTGCCTAGAAGGGATTAGAGAACACGTGTGGAGTGTGCTTTGTTTATCTTTCTGGAGCTCCAGTTTGGAGAACACTATACCTCAGGACTTGCCTGATAATACCCATCATTACCAGTCATCGTCAAGGTTTTATTGGTAATAGTAACTAGGAATGGTAACTAGTCAACCAAGACAGACTGAAGTGTTAGAAGTGTGATGGCCTGAAAAGCAACTTGGAAGGATCTGGGGTGGAACTGCTGCAACTTGGGAATGTCTCATAGATTTCTCCACTGTTTTCATATTCAGGTTTGACACACTGAATAACAGTATAGTAAAATCTCCATCTTGGAAACACACAAAAAAGTTAAAACTATCTTTTCTTTCTACACTTTATTTTTTTCTTTATTGGAACAGATAATATCATTGATATATTGTCAATGGGATTTACAGAAATAATCTATTTGTATTATTAAAATAACATCAAATTTGAAATTTATAGAAATATTTTAAAGTAATAAACACTTACAGTTTGACCATACCTAAAGATAACCACTGTTAATAATTAAATATACTATTTTTATATAGTTTATGTCATATTGTATATAAAGTTTTGTATCTTGCCTTTTTAACTTCAGCATCATTTTAGTGACTGCATAGTAGACTATCAAAGTGTTACAATAATTTAATCATTCCAGTATAGTTGTTGACCCTAGAGTAGTGTTCAGTTGCTTTCCTAGGCACATTAGCAGGGAGCTAGATCTGAAGTGGAGCAGCTGGTGCCCATATGAGATGCCAGCACTCCAAGCAACAGCTTTACCCACTACACAACCGAGCAGGCTCCACTGATGGTGATACTTATGTCAAATTAATCACACTCTTATGTTATGCTTTTTTGTGTGCTTTTTATTACAGAAAATATATACAGCATAAAATTTCTCACCTAAACCATTTTAAAATATACAGTTTAGTGGTATTAAATACATTCATAATAATATGCTACATTCCATCTCCATAATTTTTTTCATTCTGTAAAATTGACATTTTACATCCATTAGACAATAACTGAAGTTAGAGATTGTTCCAGTTACCTATATAACTGAACCATACCATGATTCAAGGATCTTGAATAAGTTACTGGAATACAGTTACTATTATGTATGACAAGTAAAAGAAAAAAACCTTAGTAATCTGACATGTATCCTTGTTTTCTCAGAATAAGAGGATAACTCTTTTTCTCTGTAAAATGAAAAAACATTTTCCCCCTCGTCACTATGTTGCTATGAGGATGCATCCTCTAACCATCAGTTTTTTTCACTTGTCCTCTATTTTCCTAAAATTTTATTTTCTTCATTAATTGTTCTTGTTAAGAAAATGAAACAAGGAAGTTGTCTTGGCTTGGACCTTTGAACTCAATAAGACCAACAATGATGATAATGACTGTCAATTATTAAATGACTATTAATAAAATTTTCATAAGTCATTTCTTTTTCTCACAAGCTTGCAGGGAACAACCTTTGATCTCATCTTCAACGACAGTGAACCAAGCATTAGAGGAGTTGTAAGTCCACCAAGGTAAGGCAACTTCAAGAGTTGGATGCCAAAACCTGCTTCTTTTTATCCTATATTCCACTGACTCACTTTAAAAGATTTCTCCATGACTATTCCCATCCTGACATTTTTCTTGAGAGAAAAGCTATGCAATGCTGGGTAAGATAGCAGATGTTAGAGCCATACCTCTCAGACCTAAATCCCAACTTGACCACTTACCTGTATGAAAAAGGAAAACTGACTTGAAACCTCCCAGAGTCTCCATTTCCTCATCTGCTGTGAAGGATGAACAACTTGGATGATGCAAGGTCATGTACACAAGGTATGATGAAGGGTTCCTGGCATTGAGTACAGGTCCTGTGTGTGTTTGGTACTATTGAAAGTTGAGATAATGCATGTAAAATGGTTAGGAGAGTATCTGTCCTTTAGGAAATGTTTCATACATCTATTTCACTTTGAAATCTGCTCTATTTTTAAAACAAATATAGTGGTTAACTGGTCTTTCAGGAATATTGTTGGTGTGGATTTGTTCTGAGAGGAGGAGCACAGTGGGGGCAAGAGGTGCACAGATACCGGGAGTCAGGTGAAAGCAGGCCAGAGGTGAGCAGCCCACAGACTCATTTATTTCAGTTGGTACAGCAGCTTATATAGCCAAGGCAGCCAATCCTGTCAAGGGGTGGTTTATGCCCTAACCAATCACAGCCTGTTGCCAGGCACAGATGGTTTCCCAGGTGGTTTCCCAGGAGGTTTCTGAAGCCATTCCTGAGTAACTGACACTCGCTTGCCAGCGGCCATCTTGGCATAGCCTTCTCATTCTACCCCACAGAATATGGCTTATGTTTTCTCCCTCCCCTCTCCCAGCAATTGTTCCCTTTCTCCCGCTCTCCTCCACTTTCTTCTTCCCTGCCTCCAATTTTGTGCCAAGTAACTATCGCTTACTCAATTCTATGTTCTATGAACCATTGTTTTAGGGAAACCCATTGTTACCCTAATGCTCCAGACCAACAGAAATTGTCACGCATTCAGAGACAAACATTGCACTTTCCTATATCATAAAAAAATGTTTGCTGAAACAGTAGTCAATTTAAAAAACAAAACAAAGACCTTCAGGCTTTGAAAGTAGAAATTAGCTTAAAGAGAAGAAATTTTCCCATTTCATGAGAGAGAGATTCTTGATAATGACAGAATGCTCACAGCTGAAGCACAGCTTGAGTCTAAAGTGGGTAAAAGTTTGAATGATCCAACCATTTCACTTGGGGTGTGACATGTAATCAAGTCTCTGCCCAGAACAAACTTACTTTACCTGTTCTTGGCTGACAGATTCATTGCTTCCTTGAAGGCTTTTGATTTAGCAACCCTCTTCCCTGACTAGTTTCCTTATTCTTAATCAAGCTGGAATGAGACTCTTCAACTTAATGAATAATGAGAAAGGGTGGAATCTGGTCTCATCATTTACCATTCCCACTGAATGAGTTGTCACTCATCTTCAACACAACAAATTTCTCTGTCTCATGTACTGTGAAAATTCATAGCTTCTCTAGCATCGTGGTACTTTTCTGTGAAAAATTTGGCATTCATTGTAAAGGTATTATCTTATCTTCTGCCAAATTAAATTTTAAGTCAGTATTGCTAATATGAATAAAAAGAGCAAAACCAGAGTGAAAATAAGAAAATAAGACCACAAGACAGTTGAGCTGTGGGGGTTAAACAACAGGAAAAGTAGCTCTTGGAAACTGTGGCAGCTGAGAATCAAGCCATGATCCTCTTGGTCAATTTTGACTGAGTCTTCAATTTCTGATCCAATGCTCTGTACCTTACATTTAAATAACAGCTTGGTGGGAGGCATCAGGGGAATGGGGGAAGCTTCTCACAAGCCACACTTTAATCACCTAAAAAGTCCTTCCCAGCAGGATAAGATTCTTTAAAACTAGGCAGGACACAGCACGCCATCACTGGTGTAAAATCAGAGAGAAATTCACCCCAACCAGCAACTTAAATTTACATTAATCTCCCTCCTTTTATTTTGTAAAGGGCTGCCATACTCTTCTGTTAACTTTTTAAAATGGCACTATCAGAGAAATCATTCACATGCCACACAATTCACTCATTTATATGGTACAGTTTTTAGTATGTGTCCAAAGTTATATAACCATCATCATTATCTAATTTCAGAACATTTTCCTGATACCCCAAAAGAAGCTCCATAATCACTAGCGCTTCCTATTCCCTCTCCTGTATTCCCAACTAGGCAACCTGTAATCCATTCTCTGTCTCTAAATATTTATATATTCTGTATATTTCATGTAAGTGGAAGCATATAATATATGGTCTTTTGTGACAGGGTTCTTTTACCAAGCCTAATAAGTTCAAGATTCACTGACATTGTAGCATGTAACAGTACTGCATTCTTTTTATTGTTGAATAACTTTCTATTCTACGTTATGCTATGTTTTGTTTATCCAGTAATGGACATTTGGATTGCTTCCATTCTGTTATTGTGAATAACAGTGCTATAAACATTTGTGTACACATTTTTGTGTGACCATATATTTTCACTTCTCTTAGGTCTATATGTATTAGTAGAAGGGCTAGGTCATGTGATAACTCTATGCTTAACTTTTTGACATATTGCCAAATTATTTTCCATGATGATTATGCCATTTTACATTTCCACAATAAATGCATGAAAGTTTTGATTGATTCACATCCTAACATTTGTTATTGTTTGTCTTTGTGGTTTTAGCCAATCTGATGGTTGTGTTGTGAAATGATTTTGATTTGCATTTCCCTAATGAACAATGGTATTGAGTATCTTTTCAAGTGTTTATTGATCATTTTATTTTATTTTTGGAGATATCTACTCAATTTATTTACCTATTAAAAAAATTGTTACAAGGTAGGGGGGTGGTTTGTGGAGGGAGGGAAAGAGGTGTTTGACAAGAAGAGAGAAAGGGAGAGAAATATTTAAGGGATAGACAAACTGAAAGAGAGAGAGGGAGCTCCCACTTTCTGGTTCACTTTACAAATGTCTACAATGGGTAGGAGGGGAACCAGGAGCCAAGGAACACAATCCAGGCATCCCATGTGAGTGGCAGACATCACTTTCTCTACCTCTTAGCCTCCAGGGTCTACAAGGGCAGAAGCTGTATTTGAGAGCCAGAACCAGGAATGGAACTCAGGCTCTCTGATGCAGGATGTGTGAATATTTGCTTGGCCAAATACCTCCTCCTATTTGTCCATTTTTACATTGAGTTTTTAAAAAATATTTGAGTTGTAAGAGTTTTGTAAAAAAATATTCTAGCTACAAATCCTTTTTCATATATTTGATTTGCAAAGATTTTCTCTCATTTTTTTTTTTGACAGGCAGAGTGGACAGTGAGAGAGAGAGACAGAGAGAAAGGTCTTCCTTTGCCGTTGGTTCACCCTCCAATGGCTGCCGCGGACTGCGCGCTGCGGCTGGCGCACCGCGCTCATCCGATGGCAGGAGCCAGGTGCTAGGTGCTTTTTCCTGGTCTCCCATGTGGGTGCAGGACCCAAGCACTTGGGCCATCCTCCACTGCACTCCTGGGCCACAGCAGAGGGCTGGGCTGGAAGAGGGGCAACCGGGACAGAATCCGGCGCCCTGACCGGGACTAGAACCCTGTGTGCCGGCGCCGCAAGGCGGAGGATTAGCCTGTTGAGCCACGGCGCCGGCCTATTTCTCTCATCTTTTAAGCTGTCACTTCAACTTTCTGGATGAAGTTCTTTGAGAAATCCACGTTGATCATTTTGATGATGACTAATTTCTCTCCCTTTTTTGGGTCTTTTGTGGATTTGGTGCTGTATTTATAAAACCATTACTAAACCAAGGTCATAGAGATTTACTTCTATGTTTCCTTCTGAGAGTTTAGAGTTTCAGCTCTTACATTTAGTTGCACTATCCATTTTGAATTGATTTTTGTACGTGATGTGAAGTATTCAAATTCATTCTTTTGTGTGTGGATACAAATTGTCCCAGCTTCATTTGGTGAAAAGACTGTTCTTTCCTCAATGAATTGTCTTCCTTCTGGGAGAGTGTGCCATCCTAACAATATTAGTATTTTGATTCATGGAAATGAAAGTTCTATTTATTAAGATCTTTATTTTTTTTAGTAATATCTTATAGTTTTCAGGATACAAGTCTTGTATTCATCATTAAGCTCTTACTTTTTTAAGAAAACTTTTATTTAATAAATATAAATTTTAAAAATATAAATTTTAAAAGTACAACCTTTGGATTATAGTGGTTTCCCCCCCCCATAACCACCCTCTCACACACAAACCATCCCATCTCCTACTCCCTCTCTCATCCCATTCTTCATTAAGATTCATTTTCAATTAACCTCATATACAGAAGATCAACTTAGTATATACTAAGTAAAAATTTCAACAGATTGCACACACAAAGTATAAAGTACTGTTTGAGTACTAGTTTCACTGTTAATTCACATAGTACAACACATTAATGATAGAGGTCCTACAAGGGGAGTAAGTGCACAGAGACTCCTGTTGTTGATTTAACAATTGACACTCTTGTTTATGGCATCAGTAATCACCCAAGGCTCTTGTCATGAGCTGCCAAGGCTATGGAAAGCTCTTGAGTTCACAAACTCCGACCTTATTTAGACAAGGCCATACTCAAAGTGGAAGTTCTCTCCTCCCTTCAGAAAAAGATACCTCCTTCTTTGATTGTTTGTTCTTTCCATTGGGATCTCACACACAGAGATCTTTCATTTAGGTCATTTTTTGCCAGTGTCTTGGCTTTCCATGCCTGAGAAACTCTCATGAGCTCTTTAGCCAGATCTGAATGCCGTAAGGGCTGATTCTGAGGCCAGAGTTCTGTTTAGGGCATTTGCCATTCTATGAGTCTGCTGTGTATCCCACTTCCAATGTTGGATCATTCTCTCCTTTTTAATTCTATCAATTATTATTAGCAGACACTGGTCTTATTTATGTGACACTTAATCCTATCTTTATGATCAATTATGAACTTAAACTGATCACTTTGACTAGTAAGATGACATTGGTACCTGCCAACTTAATGGGATTTGGAGTCCATGGCACGTTAAACTCTTACTATAAGCTCAGTTGTGAATAAAGTTTAGCAATATCTAGGAACTCTGTCTTGGTGATACCATCCCAGTTACCTAGCTTAGTATCTTGAATTGTGGTTGACAATCTCTGTGCTCACTGAAATGAACTGAATAAATATTTTTCATATTTATGGAAAGCTCATGGTATCATTTCTTTTTCTATAACATCACATTAAGAAGACATGGCAAGTATTAAAATCATTTAATAAGAAAGTTAACTGATAGGTAGTACTTGAAAGCCAAAAAGTTGGTTGACATGATCAAAGACTCAGTCAATGTCAAATACGAAATTAGGGCACAACTCAATTTTTCCTCTAGTAATATATTAATTGTAAAGCTTTTAAGCCAAGAGGAGCAAGGAGAACATTCGGCAGGAAGGGTGGCACTGTCATTTTTATTGAATTACATTAAAATGTATATTATCACATCATCTCGCTTCTTAAGGGCTAAAAGCAGGTTTCACTCAGGAATCACCCTTTTTTCTTAAACTTACAAATTAGTGAAGTGTTTGGTAAGGAAACACGCAGTTATCTGATGCCATGTTCCAGTGACCTCAGTGACATTGCTGTGAGAATACAAGAATCTCAACTGAATGAAAGTTAAAGATGTAGCAAACTTTCTAGACTCCACTTTGTACTTGTCTTTCAAAGGTAAGAATCTCTTTAACAAAGTAATGCTTTCTAGAATTTCATCTGTGCTGTGAGATTTAGACTTGAGTGTCCAGTTAAGCAGCTGGTTGGAAGTTGGATAAACAAGTTGCGGGTGAAACAGGAGTTAAAGTGCCATGACTGAAAGAGAAGAAGACATGGAAGTTTAGCAATTACTGAGAGCACTTCCCATCCGGAAGGGCATTGTCAAGATGAGGCAACCAAATATACAATACCGGATATATGCTGATTACAAAACTCTCACTAACAAGCAGAAAGGAGGCCTACTGATAATTTCTGGATGATGAAAAAAGAAAGTGTAGGGGCCTGCGCTATGGCGCAGTGGGTTAATGCCCTGGCCTGAAGCACCAGCATTCCATATGGGTGCCGGTTTGAGACTAGGCTGCTCCACTTCCAATCACTTCCAATCCAGCTCTCTGCTATGGCCTGGGAAAGCAGTAGAAGATGGCCCAAGTCCTTGGGCCCCAGAACCCATGTGGGAGACCTGGAAAAAGCTCCTGGCTTTGGATCAGCACAGCTCCAGCCATTGTTGCCAATTGGGGAGTGAACCAGCAGATGGAAGACCTCTCTCTCTGCCTCTCCTCTCTCTGTGTAACTCTGACTTTCAAATAAATAAATAAATCTTTAAAAAAAGAGAAAGAAAAAAGGAGGTATAGTAAGAGATACTTGTTATTAAGGGTACCAGACATTATAGCCTACTGGGAACTGCTATGATTGACACTTGCCTTTTAGATTTCAACTGGGTGAATGATGATTCCTATCTGGATCAAGAAATGTGCAATTATAAGTTCTTAGAAAACAACAACTTGACCCTGCAGGAAGTATTCCCCCAGAAAGCCGGATTAAAATCTGTGATAATTTCTTTTCTGCAGGAACAGAACATGGAAAACAGAATGAAAGAGAAGAACTTGCAGATAAATTTTTGAATTGAGTGGTTGTTAACTGTATATTTATTATCTTATTCATTGTTTAGACTCAAACCAATGACTTGATGAATGGTGAAGGCCATGAGATAGACCTTTGGCACATGTGGATGAATACACATGTATTGAAAGCATTCTAAAAGCCCATGAATTTTATAGTTTTGATGAACCTCAAGCTTGAATTCTGAATTTGAGATTGGTATGAACAAGTTGTTTGGTTAGAAATCAAGTTTTTCATTTGTTTTGCTTGTTTAAATTTGCTGGCTAAATTAGCTAGGAGGTAACATGAATATAGATAGTAAAGTATTTGAGTTACTTTGGGCTTTATTTCACAATACCCCTGTATTCCATTAACATGATAACTGAGTTTGTTTGGAGGAGGTGAAGTAGTTTCACATTTCTGTTTAGGATTTTCTCAGAGGTAGCAGATGGTAGGAAGGCTTTTGTCATAAAGCTGCTTGTCCATAGAAGGTATCCAAATTTAATTCAGGAGAAAATTAAATAAAAATTGGAAGGGTTTATTTTCAACTTAGTTTCAAGTAGGTGCTTAGCTTCTTAAGAAAGAATTAGATTATTGTTGTTAAGGAAAGTTGATATGCAATTTTGAGTAATAGGTTACCTAGGCACTTTTCTCAAATGTTGTTGAATAATAGATGATCAGTTCCAGGTAACAGCTTTCAATTTTCAAGAGCGAAAACTATTTTTCTGTAGTGGCTGTTTAGATGCAGCACAATTTTGTGGAGGGCATACTCAGACAGTTCTTTGCGAGATATTTGGGGACTGTAAGAGTGAAAACCTAAACTTGAGTCCTACTGAGGACTCAAGGTATTTTAAGTCCTAGGAGAACATAGCCAGAGTGAGCCTCATTGGATTTGGTAATAAAGAACCTGATTTTGAAAACCAATCGTGCATTTGGACCCATGGTAGGACCTAATCGTGGCTCTGAAGCTGTGAGGAGTGTAGGAGCACAGTTTGTTTTCTTTGATATTTATAAGCAGAGCAAGTAGTTTCGGGCAGCAATGCATCAACATTTGTGTCCTCTTTTGAGGTATTTGGCTCTGAGGCTGTCTCTAAGTTTAGAAGCTGTGGAGGCATGAAGATACTATTCTTCTCCATCAACCTCAACTTCCTTCAGGCGTTTGAGGGATAAATAAATGAAGAAATGATGAGCCTTCCTTCTGATTTTGAAATCAATAATAAAAAAGGCATGAGCAATTAGGAGGTGGATCAATAGCTGAAACAAAATGCGTGCTTGGGATGGAATTTCTCTCTCTCTTTGATAAATGTCCGATAGTAAGGCAAACTGTGCTGTTTTCCTTTCAAATATTTTCTCTGCTTCAGGTTTTCATTCTTTATACTGAAACAGTGTGATAGTCCTAGGAATGAGTCACTTTATATCTCCATGATTGTATGCTTTCTTTGTTCCAAATATTCTATACTGGGATTTTTCTTTTTATGAAGTCTTTTAAAAACATTTAATGATTGTTTTCATAACTGGCTAAGCTCTCCTTGCTATGTAGCCTTTGTGGTGTGTACTCTTCGTCCATGCTGGGAAAGTCAGCTTTTCATGAGTCCACCTTAAAACTGCCTTTCACAAAGGCTTAGAACAAGATTTATTGGATAGAGCAGATTGCAGTACAATTTTAGTAATTATAAAATAGTGAAGTTTTAAAAAATATTGAAGAACATACAAGAAAATCAAAAGCATTCTTAAGGGAGAACTATAAAATTTTCCAATCAAAAGAACGGGGCCTTCAAAGAAGGAGATGCCTTTCTCTGAAGGGAGGAGAGAACTTCCACTTTGACTATGACCCTGTCGGAATAGGATCGAAGTCGGCGAACCCTAAAGGCTTCCATAGCCTCGGCAGCTCATGACTAGAGCCTAGGGAGATTGCTGATGCCATAAACAAGAGTGTCAAATTGTTAAATCAACATCAGGAGTCACTGTGTACCTACGTCTCATGAGGGATCTGTCCTTAATGTGTTATCCAATGTGAAATAATGCTATTACTAGTACTGAAACAGTATTTTTACACTTTGTGTTTCTGTGTGGGTGCAAATTGATGAAATCTTTACATAGTATATATTGAATCGATCTTCTGTATATAAAGATAATTGCAAATGATTAAAAAATCTTGGTGTTAAACTGGAAATTGCATAGATAATTAATCAATTCTTTAAAAAAAAATCATGTAGGATCTCTGTCCTTAATGTGCTGTACATTGTGAATTAATACTATAACTAGTACTCCAACAGTATTTTCATTTTGTGTCTCTATGTGAGGGCAAACTGTTGAAATCTTTACGTAATATGTACTAAACTGATCTTCTGTGTATAAGGAGATTTGAAAATGAATCTTGATGTGAACAGAAGGGGAGAGGGAGCGGGAGGGGGGAGGGTGGCGGAAGGGAGGGAAGTTGTGTGTGTGTGGGGGGAGCCATTGTGGTCCATGAGCTGTACTTTGGAAACTTATATTCTTTAAATAAAAGCTTTATAAAAAAAAAAAACACCTTAGTTAAATAAAAAAAAAAATTTCCAATCAAGCCCTTTAAAATTGATGACTTCAATTCTGTGATATGGTCAGTAAGGGAAAGAGGGCAGGAGAAAAGTGAGGAGGAGAAAAAAGAATGAAGGATATTGAAACGACAGGAGAAACCAGACAGTCCCCCTTCACAATGACAAGGGTGATAAAAAGTGACCCAGCTAGGGAGAGACAAGATAATCAGAGAAGGGAGGGGGGATTTTGTGGCAAATGTGCTCAGGCAGCACTCTGCTTTTTAACCATTCCCTTGGGGCCTTCCTCTACTCTGGGGAGGTTTCAGGGCTCTTGATCTCTGTGAAGGATGAGATGAAAGCCACGGATAGCCTGTCATATTCTGTTTTTGTTGTTCTTTGCTTGCTTGTTTTATGCTAGAACAAACCACCTGAAGCTTGGTCATCTCTATGGAAAGCAAGTGTATTGAGCTAAGAGTTCTGGAAGCTGGGAAGCCCAAGAGCAAGGTGAAGACACTGGCAGGGCATCTTCTCGCTGCCTTCATAACGGAGGACGTCACATGGTGAGACAGTGCCAGGAAGTGAGACAGAAGTTAGCCTTAGGTCTCTCTTCCTTTCCTTATAAAGCCCCTAATGCCGTCATGGGGATCCCACACTCCTGATCTCATCTAATTCTAATTATTTCCCAAAGATATCATTTCCAAATGCCACTAACATGTACATTTAGGGATTAAGTTTCCAGCATATGAATCTGCGGGAGCACATTGAAACCATCACACTGTTCTTTGGCTGACTTAGTGTCATGGAGAAGTGGTCAATATCCTTCCCAGTGATATCAGACAGTACTCCTGACTAGACTGGGAAATACCTTTCCTATCCTTATCTGCTAAAGCCAATGTTTGTTTTTTTTCAATTCTAGACACTTAATGCGTGTGTGAAGGCATAATTAGGTGTTAGAAATTTACTTTTCAACTCAATAACTGTTTGGACATTTACTTCAGTTTAACACAGAAGTTGCCTGATTGCTCATTGCTAGCATTTATTGATGTGATGAATAAGACTGTGTTTGTCAGAGTCTCATTGCTTTGTACATGGCAGGTGCTCCCTCGTTGATAGTTTTCTTTTTTCTTTAATAGTGAGGTTGATAATGAAAGGTCTTCTTAAAATGGTAAAGTTACAATCTAGGATTAAATGAGTTAATTACAGTTCCAATTTTCTATCAGAATGGATTTCGTGTTTACACATAGAGTTTTGCTAGGATCCAATTAAAATTAAAACTAAAAAAAAAACATATCACTATTATTTAAATTTCTTATTTTCTTAGTTTCCTCTATTTTGGAGTATTTCTTTGGCATTACTAGCAACTATTTTAGGTACAAAACTCAGTTCCTTTTGGTCTGAAGCCACAACTCAAGCATTGCAGCCTTGTGAGAACAAATGGAACACATCCTTTAGAATAACTCTGGAAAGTTGCAAAAATGTCATTATGGTGGTCTCATTCATAGATTAACTTATCTGAGGAACGCTTGCTTACTGCCCATGTCCAGCTGTGCTGTCTCTGGCATTACCATGGTGACAAGCAAACGCTGACTTCCTCCCTTCATGGAGCTTTTGTTTCTATGGCAAATTATTTAGTTGATCAGTCTTGATTCTGTTACGGCCGTGCCGGAGTAAAGAATACACCAAGAGACAGTCTCTTATGCAAAACGCAAGTAGAGTATTTAATTGACCAGCATGCTGGGGTTGCAGCGTCACGAATGTGAGCGAGCATCCCTGAGTACAAATCGCATCAGCTTTTTATAGTTACACAAAAGCTTTGAAGTTAATCCATTGAATCTGTAAAACATATTTCTCAGGGGAACAGGGGAATCCCCTAAGCACAAAGTGTACATATGCAAGGTACAGATAACATCAGCTATTGGCAAGATTTACAACAGGTAAGGGTCACTTTCACCATACCTTTTCTAAGGTTAAATAAAACCCTAAGTTCATCATCCGGATGCCTATCAAGGTGAACAGGTTTTGGTTTCGATGAGCCATTCCCCTAATTTTACAAGGCCACATTCTGGTGTTATCTCCTCCTGCCCCAGCATCATTATGTCTGTTAAGTAAGAACAGGACTCAACCCCTCCTTGAGTCAGGAATTTAGAAAGTAGGTCAAAAGTTAATCTGGCAAGGGTCAGAAGAGAAAGGGGGGGGAGGGTTCTGCTTAACTTTAATATTCCTTCAATTCCATTTGACGGCTGTTTTAGATACTATAGTTTTGGAAGGATTTATTGGAAACAACAATTTTTTTTTTTTATTTTTGACAGGCAGAGTGGACAGTGAGAGAGAGAGACAGAGAGAAAGGTCTTCCTTTGCCGTTGGTTCACCCTCCAATGGCTGCCGCGGATGGTGCGCTGCGGCCGGCGCACCGCGCTCATCCGATGGCAGGAGCCAGGTGCTAGGTGCTTATCCTGGTCTCCCATGGGGTGCAGGACCCAAGCACTTGGGCCATCCTCCACTGCACTCCTGGGCCACAGCAGAGGGCTGGCCTGGAAGAGGGGCAACCGGGACAGAATCCGGTGCCCCGACCGGGACTAGAACCCGGTGTGCCAGCGCCACAAGGCGGAGGATTAGCCTGTTGAGCCACGGCGCCGGCCTTTTTTTTTTTATTTTATTTTTTATTTTTTTATTGGAAACAACAATTATACCAACATGAGAAGAAGGTTGGGGAACCAAACAAAGTTACTCTGACACAGAGAAGTCTTTGAGATCTTTGTCTTCATCTCTGACTTGCTGGTTGTCACATTGACATCATCTATGAATATTGTAGAATAGATTCTTGCAACAAGTGCTGATGGGAAGTTAAACCAAGCTATTTCTTTTACAGCTCGGATCTAGAGAGTTCATAAAAAAACCAATGCGAAGGGCTCCCTGAAGCAATACAGAAAAATGCAGAGACCCCCCTAAAATGTGCCACCTGGCTTTGTAACTGCCTTGAGCTCTGCCAAGCAAGCAGGCAGGCAGACATGCATTATATCTACCACACTGTTGAACCTTGCACAGCCTTTATCATTTTGTGCAAAACAAGTCTAGAGATGAGCAGAAAAGCATTATGGAGCTTTTATTGATCTCTGCTTCTAACTGTGAACTGAAGCTAGAGACTTGTTAAGCTAAATGAGTTCAACTGAGAGGGCTGTCAACATTTATGCAGAACCTGTGCATTTGCTCTGGCTCAGCAGGGGTTTTCTTCCGACTAGGCACAAATATCCTACGTGGACAGTTTTGAACTGAACTATTTATAATTATAAAAATAGTAGTCTGTCTTTTTTATTCTTTTAGTGAAAGATAGCTATTTCTGTTGTTTTATTTCAAAGTATTTAGTCTTTTGGTAAAAAAAAATTTTTTTTTCTATTTAGCATTTATAGCATTTTCCTCGTTGTCAGTAACAGAAACAGTAACTTCATGCTTTGTTAATTTCACTTCAATGTCCTTGATGCTTGGAGTTGTTTGAGCAGAAGTTTGGTAGGGGATAATATTCATATTATAGGGCAATGGTTCTCAACATGTGGGCTCCAGACCAGCAGTATTAGCTGGGAACATGATTGGAATCTCCCTCTCCAGGTGTTTCTGAAGCTTTCTTATGTTGAGCACCCTGTAGTAAGAATCTGGGCCTAGATCAATACTTCTCGGGAGGAAATGAGGTAGGGAAGTGTCAGAAATAGCTGTGTTTCTTCTTTCTTCAAGCTCAAAGTCTCTCCTTTGCTCCTCTCTCCTCCATTTGTGCATGGTGAGCCAACACTCTGGGAATTTGACATATCCTTTGCAAGTGTGGGAGTGAACCACTGGATTAGGTGGATACCATTTTTAAGAGATGGTTCATCATCATGGGGTCGTGTTGTGACCTTCTGACCTTTGTAGGATACTAGTTAATAAAGATTTATCAATTTCTGTTTTCTCTGCCTCTGTTACATGTATGCTGATATTCCCAATTGCTCTTACAAGTTGGAAATAAAAGATGTGTGTTGTTTTACCATCTAGAACTAGCTTATGGCTGCAGATCTTTCCTAGGAATTTTGAAAATGTTCCTATCTTTTCTGAAATAAAGGTTTTACTCCTCATATATAATATTTTGCATTTTTGATTTCTCAGAGGTAAGCCATCAATCCATTCGCTGGCATTGAGAAGACAGTACAATGGATGCAATGGTCATAATGTAATTTTTGAATATAGACTGGGCACAAATCCTGGCTGTGCTATACTACTCATGGGACCCAAGGAAGTTCCTTTCTCTTGCTCTTGGCCATTTTCTTCATTTGTAAAATCCAGCTAGTGATAATCTATCTCTTAGCTTGTTTTAAGCATTTAATCACTTTATGCCTGTATAGTGTTTGCCCCTGATAAGGGCTCTTTGAGAGCTCAATGTTACTATTAATGACTACTGTGTAATGAGATTAAGTTATGAGCAACTGTGAAGATACCTAATGAGAACAATAAGTGAGATTGGAAAATTTATTTATCACATATGAAGTAGACTTCAAAAATTTTATGGAAAATGCATATTATGAAAAACTTCATGGGTTTCCAAAATAAACATCAGTTAATTCAATTTTTCCACAAAAAATTAAAAATATTTATTGTTTTATTTATTTGAAAGGTAGCATGATAGCAGGAGTGGGAAGGGGAGGGGAGAGAGAGAGAGAGAGAGAGAGAGAGAGAGAGAGAGATTGGGATTCCATTCATTGGTTCACTAGCCAAGTGGCCAAAATAGCCAGGCTGGGCCAGGTTGAAGCCAAGAGCCAAAAATTCCATCCAGGTCTCCCATGTGGGTGGCAGGGTCCAAGCACTTGGGCCATCTCCAGCTAGCTTTACAGGTGAATTAGCAGGGAGTTGGATCAGAAGCAGAGCACTCAGGACTCAAACTGGCACTCCAATATGGGATGCTCGCATTGAAGCAACAGCTTAACCCATTGTACTGCAAGGCCCATCCCTTTCCACAAACTTTTTGAAGTCTCTTTGTATGTATATATAAAACAGGTCAGGATAGAATGAAAAAAACTATAGATTCAGACATACGCAGGTTTGAATATTTGGTGTGTATTTTACAGCTAGTAACTTGGCTGCTCCTGAGCCTTGATTTTCTTGTCTTTGAAATAGAGGCAATGCTATCTGCTTTGAAACGATGATGTGAGCAGAAGCATGAACGTTTGGAAGAGGCTGCTATACCCAATGCAAAATGCAAATAACTCATACTCTCTTTTTAAAGATTATATCTTTTTCATTTTATTTGAAAACAGAGACCAAGAGATCTTCCATCCACACCTTCACTTCTCCAATGCCTGCTAGTAGTAGGCCCAGCTGGATCCATTAGCTTGGAATTCAATCTGGGGCTCCCACATGGGCAGCAGAGACCCAAGTACTTGAGCCATCACTGCTGCCTCCCAGCGTGAGCATCAGAAAGAAGCTATAATTGGAAACAGAGCCTGGATTCACACCCAGGCATCCTGATATGAGATACGGGTGTCTGGGTGTCCCAAACAACTTTTTAAGTGCTGTGCCAAATATCCACCCACTATTATTCTTTTTATTGCTACAGTACTTGCTTTTTTTGAACTAAATTTTAAATAGCAACTTCCCTTTCCTATGGAAATCTAGGGAGTCTGATTTGGAGGAAGTGTGTATATGCTGTGGAATGGTCCATATGCCACTTGCTATTAGAACATGACTCATTATTGCTAAACTTAGCCTTGCTTTACTTGTGTGCTCTTTGCTTTTCTCAGAAATCACTATATTCCGTTCCAATCGTAAACTTTGGAAAATAAAATAAATCAAATCAATTAAATACATTTTTTCTAGCCACCACAAATCACTCATTTGAGTTTGTCTGATCAAGAGTGGCATTTTATATTTGTACAGAGCTTGTCTATTTACAAGAGTTTTTGATTATTGTATATGTACTTAAATGTCAAGTAGAATATTTTATTTCAGACAAGTATTTATGCCACTATAATTTAAATTTTTATATATTTATTTGAGAGGCAGAGAGAGAGGGAAGGAGGGAGGGAAATACAGCAAACTCCCATCCACACATTGATTCACTCCCCCAAATGGCCACAGTGATCAGGGGCTGAAGCTAGGAGTTGGGAACTCAATCCAGATCTCCAGCCTGGGTGGCAGAAACTCAATACTTGAGCCATCGAGGCTGCCTCCTAGGATCTGCATTAGCAAGAAGCTGTAATGAGGAGCTGGAGCCAGGAACCAAACCCAGGCACTCCAATGTGGAATGTGGGAGTCCCAGTTGGCATCTTAACTGCTAGGCCAAATGCCTGCCATATATATATATATATATATATATATACACACACATACATATATATGTATATATATGTATGTATATTTTTTCAATGAAGAATGATTTACACTCTACTAGTGAAATGTGTAGATTTTAATTGTGTATTCCATCCCTCTTACAGATTCATATTCTTCTATAGAAATGCAGACTATTTCCATCACCCTAGACAGTTTTCTCATGTCCCTTCTTGATCAATTCTTTCCACCTCCCATGCAACTGATTTCCTGATTTCTGTTACATTGGTCAGCTTTCCATGCTATGGAATTTCATGCAGTGAAATCCTGCTGACCTTTATGTCTGTCCTTTTTTTCTTAGCATAGTGCTCTTGAGGTTCATTTGTGTTGCTTCATTTATTGATAATTTGTTCTCTTTTTAACTGAGTAATATAAGGGTATTTCAAAAAGTACATGAAAAGTAGAATTAAAATACAAATTCATTTTGGTGTAAAAATTTTTGAAACCTAAGCCTAGCTTTTACTAATATGCATTTCCTGTGGACTTTTTGAACATGCCTCAAATGTATAAATTTCAAAATTTTTTGCACCAAAATAAAGATATTTTCATTCCATTTCCATGAACTTCTTGAAGTCCTCTCATGTTCTATTTATGAATGCACCACTGATAGCTTATCCAGGTGGGATAAGTGTTGAGAGACACCTGTGCTGTTTCCACTATTGGGTTTGATGCCTGGCTGTGGTTACTGACTTCTACTTCCTGCTAACACTCCCCTGGGAGACAGAAGTGATGGCTCAAATAGTTGAACCCCTGCCAGCCAGGTGTGAGACGTGGATTGAGGGATTGAGTTCCCAGCTCCCCGTTTTGCTGTGCCCCCTCTCCATTTATAGCCATTTGCGCCGTGAACCAGCAGATTGGAGCTCTCTATATTTCTCTTTCTCTCTCTCAAATAAAAACTTTTAAAAAACGTTTAAAAAGATAATATAATGCTTCCGTTCCAGGTTCTGTGAGGAAGTTCCTGGCATAGAACCCATCTATTCTGTTTCCTATTGAAGGTGGGTTTGGGTGGGGGTGGGATAGTGGCGGGGGGGTGGACAATCCCAGCAGTCTGGAGGTCAGTGTGCTTGAAAAGTACTTAACTCCGGATGTTCCAGTCGTGTCATTTAGACACCGTTACTCTGCAGGCTCAGCTTTTTAATATAACAGAGCCTTTGGGTGTAGGAGGAAGAACAAATATACCTCTGAGTGTGGGATGCTCTCTCTTAATGAGGATCACTTTAGGGGAAAAAGATGACCATAAGGTAAAGATGAAATAAGTTAAAAACAGTAATCCAAAGATAAAGAAAAAGATGTCTTATGTGGTTGACAGTTATGTGGCAATTGCTTTGTTCTGGACTTTATTGGAGAACATTTTCTTTCAGAATTCATTTTATGTATCACTCTTAGGTGTATTATATAAAATATATATATATATATATTTATATGTCTCTTTCCCATTTCAGGCATAAACAGAGACATTTTGAATTTCTAGGGAAAATAGAGCATACAACTTAGCTATTTGTTTAAAAGTTAACAGTTATTAAGTGTTTTTCTAGGTGATAACCACTAGAATCATCATTTTTATATAAGCTACTTTATTTGATTCCCATAGCAACCATGTGAGGAAAGTATGATTCTTATTTTTATTGCTATCTCCATGTTACAGATGAGGAAACTGAAGATAAAGTTTGGACATTTGGAAGTAGCAGATGTGAAAGTCACCAGGTATCCAAGCCGTGACTTTATGCTATAATGAGCTTCTTTGTATTTTCTTTTATACTGAGCTTCTCTTTTTTTAATTTCTTTGAAAAGTAGAGTTACAGAGAGAGACAGAGGGAGGGAGAGAGAGAGGGAGAGAGAGAGAGAGAGAGAGAGAGAGAGAGAGAGAGTCTTGCATTTGCTAAATCACTCCATAAATGGCCACAATGTGCAGAACTGTGCCAGGATGAAGCCAGGAGCCAAGCTCTTCTTCTTGGTCTCCCACATGGACACAGGGGTCCACACACTTGGGCTGTTCTCTGCTGCTTTCTCAGGTGCATAAGCAGGGAGCTGGATTGAAAGTAGAACACCCCACCCCTTATGGGATGCCAGTGTCACAAGTGGTTTGCTTAAGCTGATGCACCACCATGTCAGGCCCTGTGCTGAACTGCTCGTTGGTGGTGTTTCCATCTTATCTCTCTTCAGTTTTCAATTTGTGGTCTATAATATGTTTTTTAATGATCTACAAAACTTAAACTTTTTAAAAAAGATTTACTTATGCATTTGAAAGAGTTACAAAGAAAGAAACACACACACACACGGAGAGAGGGAGAGAGAGAGAGAGAGAGAGAGAGAGAGAGAGAGTCTTGCAAAACTATTGATATCATTAGATCACTTCCCTCACCCCCCCCCCCAACCCATGCCACATCATCAAGAAGCAAAAATTAAGGGAAAAATGTAGAGCTTTCTTGTGACTTGTCAACTTGTACATTCAAATGTGAATGTTTGTTAAATAATTATATATACAAGATCTCAGGGGAGAAATCAGGGCAGGAGATAAAAGTGTGGTGAGTAGATCACATTTAAAAAATGTCTACTCACCATCAGTGAGTAGATGACATTTAAAATTGTGGCCTAGAAGAGAATCATGGAGGTGTGTGTGTGTGTGGCATGAGGTGGTGGGGAAGGAGTAGGAACTGGGGTGGGACTGGAGATCAGGTTGAACAAGACAGAAGGGTAGAAAATCTGCTTCCATAACTACAACAGTTGAGCATAGAAGAAAAAGAAAAGTTAGTTTGAAATGGAAAACTAGGGGTGAGAAGTCATGGATGCTGGGAGTTCCATGATTTCGGTAGAGGACTATGGGCAGCTGAGTCCTAATGGAGGAAGAAGTCAGTCGGGTGAGGACAAAGGGCAAGGGACTGACCAATGGATTGATGTGGCTGAAGGTCCCTGACAAGAGTGGTTTCCTGGGCTGGGTGAGGATGAAGGAGGATTAGAATGGAGAGAGAATGGAAAGTGAGGATAGCCAGTCTTTCAATCGGTCCCTTGAATGGGACAGAAACTGAATGGGGACATAGGATCAAGGGAGGTGTATTTTTCTTCTATTATTTTAGCAAATGATTAAGGAATATTTTATGCTCAGAGGAACAAAGAATCTAGTAGTGAGGCAGAAACCTAAGATGCAGGAGAGGGGACGCTGGCTGGAATGTTGTCCTTGGGGGAGCGAAGTGGAGGAGAGCCAAGCTGCAATCTGGGTGGGGATTCCACGGAGGGTTACTTCCTTCATCATTCAAGGGAGGAGGCAGAAGTGGTCCTCATGAAGAATGCCCTTCTCTTTCCTTCATGTTATTAAATGCACAAGGGCTGATGGATTTTGTGTATGCTAAGGATGTAAGTTTAGTCTTCTGGATAAGTACATATACAGAAAATACTCAGTTAAGCTCATGAAAGAATGAGGCAAAATTTTATAGTCAAAGGCAATTTCATGATCAGGCCAACATTTAAGGTTGAACATTAAACTGCTGATTATTTCTATGACTGCTGTCTGAGATTAGAGGGAGGAATTTGCAGCAAAAATGCCCCCAAATCTTTAGTGAAATGGTAATGTGGAACTTTTAAAATCAAAAATTGCATCTTCTGGTTTTGCTCAAGGAACCTGAATCTTTGCAGAAATACTAGGAGTAATGGTATCTATAATCGGTTGTGGTAACTTTTATACCGAGAACCTACCCCATTGCTGGTACTCTCCAAACACTCATGCTAATCTTCACAAAAAAACCAAACAAGTGGTTTTATGACAGTTTGACAAGTGAGAAAATTGCCAGTGAGGTTCTGCAAGGTTTAATGATTTGCCCAAGGTTGCCGAGCTGGCAAAGTGAGATTTAAATTAAAGTGCTTTGTGGATTTGAAGTTGCTTTCTTCATATACCATCGTGATATGTAAATATCCCTACTTAATGTGTAGGAAATATTCAGGGGGAAAAGTAATACACTAAATAGCTATAGATACTGTATAGATTTGCATAAACTAGAGTACTCCTGCTTTGTTTCTAGTCTAGTGCATAAACTTAGCCAGAAGGAAGGGAGGAAAGAAGTAAGGAAAGAAGGAAAGGAGAGAAGAGAGCCCACAGGAAGGAGGGAAAGGAAGCTGTCCTTTGTGTGATTGCTAAGGGTAGCAAAGTCAGTGGCTGCTCGCAAGAGGCCACCATGTGCTTTCCATTTGGATTCAGACTTAGGTTTTAATCAATTTTTGTCCTTGTGGGTTTAACATTTGTGGGATCTTTATAATTAAAAATGCAGCTAACACACGAATGTTCTCTGTGTGCTGTGAGCTAAGATGGGTGTTAGCTGAGTCCTTTCCTGCCTCTGCCTCAGACTCTGATTGTTGCCTGGCCCATTGCTTTGGTTGTAAAAGGTAAGCCCATCAACTGCCCCTTGGCAGCTACGAGCACAGGCACCTCTCAGTCCTTGCTGAGGCCTCCTGTTTGGACTCCCTTTGGCACACTTGTCGCCTGACTGGACAGTCACCATGGTACCTGGCTGACACTCACTGAACTCCCAGGCTACATTTGGAGACTTTCCAGCCTATGAGCTCACACTCCCAGGCCAAAAGCAGATAACTTCTTCCTTCAGCTTTCTTTACAACTGCTCATTCATGGAACCACTAGATTCAGAAGTAAGAACAGGCAGAAATGGATCCAAACGGACTCTACTTTGCTGGCAAGGGTAGTGACCAAGGCTGCCTATTCCCAGGGATGGTGGTGGTTGCAAGTTAACACTTCTGGCACCCAAGTGGTTCTGATGGGGTGGTGATGATAGCAGGAGCCATTTCCTCCAGAGGCCAATTCTGTCATAATTTTGTGTATTTTTCCTGGAAGTTCAACGTTGAACCTGCTTCTCCATCCTTCCAATGATTCTGTGAGCCACCAAGGTTGTTCTAAAAAATGGTTGCTTCCAGTAAGATCCTCACCAGCATGGTATGCCTTTCAATATATCATCTCTAATGAAACTAGAACAACCTTTTAGGAACATAAATCTGTTCCTATGCTCCTTACAACTTTTAGGCATTGCCTTTTCATTGCTCTTAGAATACCACCTGCTGAAAGGCACACATTGTCTTATGGACCACTAGGAAACAAAACGTTGCCATGCCACACCTTTGATCGCAACGTGAATCCTGATTTCAGAGATGCTAAAATGGTAGGGACAAGGGCCACTCATGGGGAGGGTACACTTCTTGTCACATGCCCTCTGACCCCACCTGCTTTGCTAATTCCTGTTCATTTTTAAAGAGATTCATTTATTATTTATTTTAAAGGCAGAGTTACAGAGAGAGGAAGGGAGGGAAGGAGGGAGGGAGAGAGAAAAAGAGAGAATCTTCCATCCACTGGTTTACTTCCCAAATGGCTGCAACAGCCAAGGCTGGGTCAGGCTGAAGCCAGGAGCTTCTTCTGGGTCTCCTGCATGGGTAGGAGAGGCCTAAGCACTTGTGCCATTTTCCACTGTTTTCTCAGGCCATTAGCAGGGAAATGGATTGGAAGTGGGGCTGCTAAAGCAGGTATCAGCACTCATGGGATGCTGACCATCAGTGGCTTAACCTACTATGCCATAGCATCAACCCCCAATTCCTAGTTTTTAAAAAAAATGTCTTCATTTGAATCTTATTTCCTTGGGGAAATCCTTCCTGAACCTCAGTGATCCTCTTGGTCTAATACTACTACAGTAGTTAACCTTTATTGAGCATTTACTATGATCTAGGCACAGTGCTTAGTACCTTTGTCTCTTGGTATCCTTGGGGATTGGTTCTAGGACTTCCTGTGGATATCAAATCTGCAGATTCTCAACTTCCTTATGTTAAGTGGAGTAGTATTTGCATCTCACCTATGCACATCCTATTATATACTTTAAACTACTTCTAAGTTGCATGTAATACCTAGTTCAAAGTAAGCGCTGCATAAGTAGCTGTGATGCTACATGGTTCAGGGAAAAATAACAACAAAAAAAAAAGTCTGCACATATTTAGTACAAATGCATTTTTTCTGATATTTTGCATTTGTGGCAAATATTAATTAAGTGGAAATTAAGGATTTCTCTTCAACAAAGGGCATTGTTATGCATTAGCAATGTCGCTGATATGTGTGTGTGTGTATGTATATGAGTGTTATTACACAGGCCCATAAGAGAACAGATATGGGGATGTTTTAGTGTTACTAGGTGCAGTGAGAGATTCATGTTTGGAGTAGATCAATATGACAGTCGCATAAAAGAAAATTAGAAATAACAGATGCATGTACAGACAGTGACATAAATGGATCTTAAAACATTAGTACTTCGTGAAAATGGTATAAGCTAGAAAGAAGCATAAAACTAAGTACCTTTTCATTTATGTGAATTAAAATGAATAATGCATTTAAAACAAAAAAACACCTGTTCATGAGAACACAGACACTAAATGACAGAATGACTGCCTGGTGACCCGGGAAGGGGATGGAAGGAAGTGGAGTATGAGGAAGAAGGACACACTGATCAATCACGCAAGCCGGGGGCAGCGCTGGCTCCCTCAGGCCCCTGGAGGGGGAGCCGCTGCCAAGGCAGCAGCAGCTGTGGCTACCTCAGGTTCCTTTCATTTCTCAATCTTTCCTTATCATCACATCTTAACACTGCCTAACTCATCCCTTCTCCATGAAAGCTGGGCCACAAAAATGTAATTAGTTAGAAGCAGTCTCCTCCTAGCCCTTCATTTCCTGCCCAATCTCGTGTGATGATATCTTTTCCACTGCATTTCTAGCTGATACTTTCTTGCTATGCTGGGCAAACCTGACCATTCTTGCTGATCTAGATGCTTGGTATGTAGTTGATATCACTATTTGTTGTTACAAGGAAATTATAGGAAACAAGCTCACATTTATTTATTGACAACCAAGGAATCCTTTGTTTTGTACAGGACCTAACTTAGTGCTATCTGGAAATGGGGTTGAAATGTCTGCCCTTAACACTCATTCTAAAAGCAGAATTCCAGAGCTAAGGAAGGCAGAGGAGAGAAGAGCTAAATTACAGCAAGTGGAAAATAACACAAGTGGCGGGAATTAGTAGTATTAGCAATTTAGTCAGGAGGTGAATTGCTTAATGAAAACCCCCTTTGTATAATTTATAATAGTGCTGGTTCACCAGATTGCTTCTGTTCCAAGACTATAATTATAGTATTTTATTTTGTTCACTGGCTTAAAAATTTAAAGGAAGTGCCCAAATGAAGGATAGAGAAATGTACGGTATGTTGACATTTACTATGATTTATGGGCTTTCTTTATTTCTAATTTTGGTAATCAATTAGATAAACACATTGGAAATAAGAATCCTAAATTGTTTTCTTGGTTTCTATTGATTTATATGATTAATTCTTAAAAATTCATTAGGGCTTTGTTTTGTAGAATTTTCCATTTATATTTCCAAAATTTTGAAGATGAACAAAGTTACTCTTTTTTTAAGGTTTATTTATTTATTTATTTGAAAGGCAGAGTTACAGAGAGGAAGGGACAGAGAGAGAGAGAGAAAGAGAGGTCTTCTATCTTCTGGTTCACTCCCCAGATGGCCACAACGGCTGGAGCTGTGCCAATCCGAAGCCAGGAGCCAAGACTTCTTCTGGGTCTCCCATGTGGGTGCAGGGCCCCAAGGACTTGGGCCATCTTCTACTGCTCTCCCAGGCCATATCAGAGAGCTGGATTGGAAGTGGAGCAGCTGGGGCTCATCCCACCCATTTGGGCTGCCGGCACTGCAGGCAGTGGCTTTACCTGCTACACCACAACGCAGGCCCCCAAAGTTACTCCTCAAGTTTTACCTTCAAGGACACCACAATCCCTCTGGGAGAGGACTTCTTGAGGATGAAGCGTAAGTTTTGATTCAATTTCTATGCTAAAATATCTCAAAAAGCCTTGAAGTAGGAAAGATATTTTCCATTTAAGTAAGGACTTATAAATGGCTTATAAATGTGGAATATAGAAATTGCAGTGGGAATGGGAAAAGTAGAAGCAGAAGAGCAATAAGAAAAATATCAATAGTATTTGAAAAGCTATCCTGGCCCTCACCTTGTGGGTCACTCAAATCGTGCATAAGCCTTTCTCTGAAATAAGAATCTTTGACAACAGGGTAAATTCAGGAAGGTTGTGGAAATGCCAAAGCTAAGTCTCTAGATTAAAGAAAATAAGTATTGATTTGAATAACTTCACATTTGCTCTTTTGAATTCATTGTCTTTATCATCAGAAAGTCATGCTTGAGCCAGACTTGCTCATTTTAGTGTAAGAGCTCCAAAGCCACTTTTATGTCTAGATGTATCCGTGGTTACTATGGAGATGGCTCTTTCTGTCTCTGTTTACATGGACAGCCAGAAGGGCAAAGAATTTGGATTTTTGAGTTCTTTAAAGGCCTTGTGAGGTGGAGAAGACTAAAAGTTGCTGATTTTGGTTGAGACATGTCAGTGATTTATGGACAATGATGGGGGTGGGGCTGGCTCTATGTTGCGTGTTTTGACCTCACACATGCCAGTGTCAGCTACTGTGCAGTCACTCTTTTCGTGACTCTTCTTTTGATGTCAGAATGATATTTGGTTTATAGCTGGTAGACTGTAGGCTCAGAATTATAAATAAAGTACATGTAAGTTCCACTGAACATAAAAGTAGGAAAAAGGGAAGAAAATGCATTGATTCCCAGGAAGTCTGCCTTTGGATCTCATTGAATGGGCCTGGATTCTTCTTTCATCCTAAGGCATAGGAGGCATTAGGTTGGACTGGATCCCTTATCAGCACTCCCAGTCTTTTCTGCAGTGCATCCAAGAATTAATACCTTAAACTTCCTCCCTTCTCCCCTAGTCCCTTTTATCTGCCCCCAATATCCTAGCATTAAATTTATTTTTGTCCGCTTTTTAAAATGGAAAATTGGTAAGGAACTTATATTCTACATAGTATAGAGGTATGCTCTAATATAAACTATTTCAAATCAATTCAAGTAAAATAGATGTTCCAGAATAGTGTTCCCTATTGCTTGTAGCTCTGGGCACAGAGCATATCAAACCCAGCCTGCTGCCTTATACTCCTAGTAGTATGCAGAATTCTTTCTCAGAAATAGCTGAGAATGGTCCTTTCAACAGATCTGTGAAGCCCACTTGCCTGTGGTCCTCTGCCATGTCTGAAATTCCTCTGTTTGAAGCAGTGATCTTTAAGCTCTGTGTTCTCTGCAACAATGCAGCTAGAAAGGGGACACAACAAATTATTCATCCCTTAGCAGTGGTGAGTGATAGTTCAAAGGCAGCATATGCTGATATAATACTGCTATCATGATAGTTGCTTAATAACTGGTTATCGGTGAAATCACCAATGAAAACTGTCAATTCTAGATTTTAGAGATGAGAAAACTAAAATAACCGCCTGTCAGTCATAGAGGTAGGTGATGGACTCCTGGAGGACCTGGACCTCATTTAGATTTTCTGACTTTCTAGTCCCGAGCACATTGGAAGTATGACATAAATGCTTTTCCCCCAAGATTTATTTAATTTATTTGAAATGTAGAGCAACAGATAAGGAGCAAGAATGAGAGAAAGAGATATAGAGATAGAGAGATAGTGATAATGATAATGAGAGAGAGAGAGGGAGAGAGAGAGGGAGAGAAAGAGAGAGAGAGAGAGAGAGAGAGAGAGAGAGAGAGAGAGATCTTCTATCCATTGGTTCATTTTCCAAATGGCTGCAATAGCCAGTGTGGAGGTAGGCCAAAGCCAGGACCAGGAGCTCCATCCGGTCATCCACAAGGATGGTAGCGGACAAAGTACTTGGGCCATCTTCTGCTGCCTTCCTAAGCACATTAGCAGGGAGTTAGATTGGAAACAGAGCAGCCAGAACTCAAACTAGCACTGTGATGTGAGATGCTGGCACTACAGGCCGTAGCTTAACCCACAGGAATACAGTGCTGGCCCCATAAATGCTTGTTGAATGAACTAGTGGGGAAACTAAGATTCATGTTTAAGACCACTGTTGGTCTGAATGTCAGAGGTTCTCTACTCCTTTGCAGCAGATCTACAATACATCAAAGGATTTCTCTCCACGTACTACTGCTGAATCCAGAGTCAGTGTCGGAAACCTCACATTTACTACATTTATGCATTCTGTGTCTGTTCTTGTAGCTTCTTCTTCTGTGAAATAGTTCATATTTCTGAATTCCCTGATTTTCCCTGGCTCAGGCCCTGGTGGTTTCTCTCCTGGAGAAATATTCTTGCCTCCTGGTCTTAAAGAAAACTCACCAGAGGCCATTGTTCTGAAAGAGCTTCTGCACCAGAACAGATGCTCTTGTGCCAAGCACCATGTAATCAAATGAAACTTAAAAATGAGCCACTGGTCAAAACACATAAAATTTACAGCAGCCAACCCAGAGAGGACCTATCAACCTGAGGAAGCAGGATAGGGATGTCTCCTCTGTTTTAACTCTCCAAGGCAAGTAGTTTTCAAACTAGCCATCTGCTTTTGTTCTTATTTCCGCTTTCTTCAGTCTTTTCTCTCTGTAAATCCCACCTCCTCTGCTCAGCTCATCAGAACAACATTCGCTTTTGTGTGGGGGATGCTACCTGATTCATGTGGTGCTAATCTAATCCAATGAGATCTGCAAACTCATTATGTTGACATTTTGTTCTGTGACACAGCTGGTATCTCTGTTTCCAGACAATTTCTCTTCCGAATATTCCCATGGACTGGCCCTAGCAGAGTGTCCCTGTCACTCCTCAGTTGTGTGACCCTGCACAAATGTCTTAGGGATGGTCTCTAACACATTGAATCCAGTTAGATTTCTTTCTTTGGCATTGAAAACCTTCCTGCTCTAATTTCACCCATGACTCTGGGCTTATCTATTAAGCTGTTGACATAAAACCTACACTCCTGGCAATCTAGTTGTTTCAAATTTCCTTATACCTGAAGGAATGGAATGAGAAATTGTTAAATTGTGAGGATATGTTCACCACTTGATGGTGACCAACTCTAAGATAGGGGGTGCATCTCATACACCCAGCAACTTATTCCTGAACACAGAAGTACCCCTGGGGAGGTGCCCACCATGCATGCCAATTTTAGCTGCTCCTTGGTGTTCTGTGGCAGAAGGCGTGTAGCATGTAGGACTCGCACGTGAAGGGCACAGGGTGAGGGGTATGAAAGGGAGAGCAGGGGCCTGAAAGTAGTGGAGACAGCTGGTACTGAAGGCATGTTTTACCTGTCTGAACTTTCTGGAAAGGTCGGGTCTCTGTGGGCAATTCTGGTGTTTGCTGGGTTGGTGCAACAGCTATCTTGCAAACTATTGTGTGACCAGAAAGAAGTGCTGGTCAGGGTTCAAACTAATGTCAAAGGGAGTGTTCAGATGGCCAGACTCTAGGAAAACTAGCACACAGGTCTCTAGGTTAAGAGCTGGAAGGTATAAAACAGGCTGGAGACCAGCTTTCCTGGGTTGGGGATGAGGATGCTGCTATGGTCTGAAGGTTAGTCAAAATTGATGCGATGAAACTCACTCTCCATGGTACTGGTATTGAGAGGTGAGGCCTTTGAGGAACATGATTAAGTCATGAGGGCTCTGCCCCCTGGAGGGAGTAGTGCCCTGTTTAAGTGCCAGGGGGAACTTGTGCAGGTCCTTTCTGATTTTCCACTCTTCTGCTGTGTGGGGCACAACATTTGTACCTCTTGTGCCCTTCTATCCTTTCCATGCCTACACAATCTGTGAAGAACAGGCTTTCACCAGACACCAAACCTGCCAGTGCCTTGATCTTGGACACCAGAACTGAGAGAGAATAACAGGTATTTTGTTACAGCAGCACAAACGGACTCAGACAGATGGCTTGTTAGGGCAAAGATGGGCTTGGCAGGGATTGCATGAGGCTAGGGTTTCAGTCACATGCCAAAGCTGCAAATGTCATTATGCATTCTGTTAATATGTCCTGGTGTCTGAAGAAATTGACCGTTGTTCTCACATGTGTGTGCCTGTAGTTGCGACCTAAGGGAAGAGGGCAGTAAATGATGGTCAGCTTCCTAGCCACACACCAGAGAGCCTCGTGAAGGGGTCCCTTATCTCCGAGCCACCTCTTGGGTATAAGACAGCTCTGATTCCAAAACTTCTATTGATTCTTTCCCAAGTAGTGTTCCTATTTTTCATCCTCTGTGCCTTTATTTCTAGCACCCAAACATAGTTGTTTTCTTTCAAATGTCACTGTTGTGGAATTTTCTTGGAATATGAACAGAACCTTTTCCCTTTGCCTTCTCTCAATTTCTCTTACTGCTTCAATTTCTTCTTAAGAAGTTTCTTTTACACTTTGCCAGAGGGCCAGCCCTCACGTTCGAATCAAAAGAGAAGCTTCGGGAAGTAGTGTGTGACCAGAGGCATATAAATTCTCTCATTTCCAGCTATGGATTTCTCAGCACCATAGTAGGAACCCTTACGATCGTCAGAATTCAAATTTATCTTGAGGAATTTTCATTTATTGTGGAACAAAGCTGGGAGACATAAAACTGTTGTCCCCGAGAATAGAATATTTCCCAGCTCCAAAAATTGTATTCAAAGCAAATATGTACATTTGATACTCATATGTTTTGAATGGGCAAATATTGACTTAGCAGATGGGATGAATCCAGTCTACCATGCTATATAGTTTTTCAAGGGTTGGGCCTATTATGACTCTGACTAAGAATTATGTATTCTTTTCCATCTCCAACTGAAGAATGGGTAGTATCCTACCCTTGTCTCCAGAATATATAACAGCTGAGTAAAATGCTATAAACAGATGTTTATCACCCAGTGTCCCCCCGGGTTTATTTTATGGTTTAGCCTCAGTACCTGGTCTCATATCCCATTACTTCTTTGCTGAGCATGGCTGATGACTTGTATCAGTATCAGGGCACTAGGGGATTTGATGGAACTCTCCAAGTTATTTTATTCATTTGATTTTCAGTGTTTTTTATTTTTGTGTAGATAAAAACATTGTCCTCATATAAGCAGAGAATCTTGAATAATGGAATTCTAAAATGATGTCCACATTAGTTCTGGACACAAATGAGGAGACTCTTAGAGTATAAAGTAGCAGACTTAGATAAAATCACAAACTTATCTAAGGAAGTATGCAAACTTAGTTGTTCTTGAATATGATGCACATTCAAAGCAAGGTGATCATGATTGAATCATTAATATCAATAAATATTGTCAGGGAGTGCTATGGTTTAATAACACCTTAAGTTTCTACCTTTGAGGTAAAGAACGGGCAAATCAAGAACATTTTCATAATCCCTGTAAAATCATCTTCAAAAAATTAATTACATCATGAAGCATTTTTAAATGCAAGAGTTTAGTCTATGTTGTATCTATAGTGACTGGCCTTGGGTGTGTGATAGACTGCTAGCTTCTTGAGATCCATAGGAAACTCCCTGAAGGAGCTTGTAAACCCAGGCCCCACTGGTTTCAAGCAATATCTCCACTTGTTCCCATAATCATACCAGGGGAAGCTGTAGTTGAGAAATGATTTTTATCTCAGACCTTGATTTTCTTGTACACCTGGATCTTTAAGATTCAGGCTGCAGGTGATGTTTCTGCTTTAGACTTCTAAGTACATATTGTCTTGATGATCTTGGATCAATATAGATAATACAATAATCTATTTGAATTAATTGTGCTTTAAATCTAAACAGTATGGGCATGAGCAAGTATGTGGTGCAGCAGTTAAATCAGTGCTTGGGATGCCCACCTCCTATGTCAGAGTGCCTGGTTAGAGTCTCAGCTTCTCTGCTTTTGATCCAGATTCCTGCTAATGCACACCCCGGGGGCAACAGCTGATGGCTCAGGTACTTAGCTCTCTACCACCCCACATGGGAGACCTACATTGAGTTCTGGACTCCTGGCTTTGGTATAGTCCAATCCTGGCTGTTGGTTGAATTTGGAGAGTGAACCAGTGGTTGGAAGACTATTTCTCTCTTCCTTTCAAACAAAATGGGAAATGAGTAAATAAATAAAAAATCTTATGTGTACAGATATAGCATTACACTGTGCATTGCCAGCTGCCCTCCGTAGTAGGCAGAGTGGGTGGGATTAATTCTCTTTCATGGATGTGAAAGTGGAGACACAGAGAGTTCAAGGACTTGCAGAAAATGAAGCTTCTGTTCTTAATTGGTCTGATAGCTGTGATCTCCATGGAAGCTCTCATAGGGCTTGAAATTCTTGGCAGGAATTCTTAAAATCAATTCCTGGATTGTGCTCTGAAAATTTTGGAGGTTAAAGAGAGGAATCAGGGTTTTTAGAAATGATGTATCACCTGTGTGATGGCCCCATGTCGCCCTCTTATGACACTTTTGATATTTGCAAAATTCTTTGCTGAATTAGTCTTCCATTAAAATAAGACAGATAAAACAAGATTTATAGCATTAGCCTTTCCCAGGATGACATATTCTTTTACTAATTCCATATTTTGAATCAACTTACTGAAATTTAGCTGAATTGAAGGAAATTTGCTTATGAGTAAGGATACAGAAAACTTTTCTGTCCTCTTCTTCCCTTTTTTCCTCCCTCCCACCCCCTTCCTTCTCTCTCTCTCTCTCTCTCTCTCTCTCTCTCTTCAATTTGAAAGGCAGAAGGACAGAGAGAAGTAGATTTATAGAGAGATCTTGAATCTGCTGGCACACTCCCCAGATGATTGCAATGGTCATGGCTGTACCAAGCTGAAACCAGGAGCCAGGATCTTTATCTTGGTCTCCCACATGGGTGGCAGGGACCCAAGCACTTGGGCCATTTCTGCTGTTTCCCAGGCACATTAGCAGGGAGCTGTATCAAAAGTGGAGCAGCCCAGGACTTGAACTGGTGCTCTGGTGCTCTGGTGCACTGATACAGGATGCTGGCATTGCAGGTTGCAGGTGGCCTAATGTGTTGCATCACCTGCTGGTTCCTGTGCTAGTTTTCAACTACATTTCACTGCCTCCTTCACCTACTTCCCCAGCACTGACCATTTGGCATGTTAAAAAATGCATCTAGCAAAATGGGGTGGTGATTTCAATACTTTACAAAACTTCAGGGTTAAGACAGTGGCTTGTTTTCTGTTAGTGAGATTTTTGGGAATTTGGTTGATATTTTTTAATGGATTTGAATTTCAGCACTGCTATGTGGTGGCTGCATAGCCTCGGCTATGAATTCTTAATTTCTCCGAGTCTCAGCATCTTCTTCTGTAAAATGGGGAGAGTGGTGCCACTTGTGACATATTTGAAAGAATCCCTGGTGCAGGGCATGTGTGGAAATGGAAAGCAGTGATGGTGGTTGTGGTAACCTCTGGGTCCCAGCTCCTCAACTGCCACCTGTGGAGATTGTACTAAGGAAGCTGGATCCTGCAGATGCAGGGTGGATAGGGAAAGGAGGAGGCACCATGAGCCCAGCCATTTTATCTTTGGAAAGGCTGTGCCCACATGGAGGAGCAGGAAGGTCAGCAGTAACTTGCTGGCAGGGGCTCTTGGTTCAGGGCAGTTTGTAAGGAGTCTGGGGGAGTTAGATCAGAAACTCCCCAAGGGTGGGACCACAGCCCCCAGATGGGATGCACTCACTGGTTGAATAACAACTCAACAGGGGAGGTGCAGCAGCTGGTGTGTAGTGGACAAAGCTGCAGGGAGATTGGAAAGTAGGGCACTAATCAGTGCCTAAGAACTGGACCAGAAGAGGAACAACAAGAGAGATGGATGGCAGGGAAATTCAGCCCGTGTCTGGAGGCTCAACTCCACCATTTTCACAAATGAACATGCTACAGAAACCTGGAGTGGGAAAAGTCCCTTTGTTCACACAGGCACCAGAGACAGCGGAGGATCAAAAGCAGTTAATTAACGCCAGTGGGCTCAGTGGGAATCATGTCTTGAGAACTGAGCCCAGAGGCTAGGTTTCTTAACGATATTTATAGGTTCATCAGCATCACACCTGAACCGTCACAGCATTGGTAGGTTTAAATTGCAGCCTGCGTGACTGAGGGCCACACTTCCAATGGTCGGTGGGTCTGGTATGCTTATAAATGAGATCCCTGGAGGCAGATTTTTAGGCCAGGTTTATGACTGGAGTTACAGAAAGCAGAGCTTAGGACATCTTCCCTCCCTAGACAAGGTTAACAGGGCACAGCTGCTTCACCAGATAATTGGGAGCAGCCGCTTTTCAAGGTTAGTGTGGGAGTCTTCTTTCTTTCCTTTGTGGTTGTGCCCTTATTTCCTCTCTAAAGTTAGATATAAGTTGAAAGCGTTGAAAACAGATTTTACACAGTAACGACTAACTGTAGGTGAAAGGCTGAGTCCTTAATTTGGACAGAGGTGAATGGGTATTTTACTTTATTTTTCTAACTACTTGCTTTTGTCTAACTGTGACCTATAAACCTTCTAAGGGATTTGCATTACTTTTCGATTCTATTTTTTAGCTTTATTGAGGTCTGGCATATAAAATATATTGCATGCATTTAATGCATACACCTGCACATGCCCTGGTCCCATCCTCACATTAAACACGTCAATCGCCTCAACAGGAGAGAGTGGGAAGGTGGCAAGGGCTGGGGATCCAGTGAAAATTCATGAGGGGTTTGTCAGTGGACCCGTGCTCAGGCCAGCGAGCTGCCAATTACCGAAGTTAGGATTCTGTCTTGATGATTCCATTTCAAAGAATGGCTTGCAGGTCTTCAGGAAAGACATCCTAGGGTTGTAGGCGATGCATATTTACATCTCAAAGAGACACCAGAAGGATTCTTTTTTAGTAAAAGCTCTAGGAAAAGGAGGTCAGGGGCCTATCTTCAGATCAAATAAGAACTCTCCTGGCAGGGGTGAGCTCTGGCTGGCTGGCATCGGAAAGGAGGGCTGGGGTCATCCTAGGGGCCTGCCGTCTGCTGCCAGGTGCCATGCTAGACATTGGTCCTCGCTCAGAGCAGAGGCCCAGGAGGAGTCCTCTCTGCCGAATTCTCAGTTTCCTACCACAAGGCCGTCTGACCGATGCACCACTCAGAGGTCTCCATCTGTCAGCTTTGATGGAACTGGAAATTGGAGATTGTTAGCGGTCCCTCCACGTATTTCACAAACATTAATTGAGAGCCTTCTATGTTCAGGAGTCTTTAAACTGCGGGTTGTTTACTAGTTGTTTGGCTTATTCTTCTGCCTTCTACAACATGCAATTTAGCAGAGCCCAGTAAATATTTAGTCGAATTTATTCAATGTAATTTAAAAACACAATAAATAAGGAATGTAACTGAAAACACTTTGAAACAGAATGTGAGTAATTTGGGAGTGGAGTGAAGAAGAAAAAGAAAAGGCCAACACTCTCCATCTTTTATTATAGGCTCTGGCACATTTGGCTTGGAAAAAAAGTGTTTGAAGACCACCTGTCAGTTTAATTGTCCTGGGGAGGTAAAGTGGAATTGCAGCCTTTCCTGAGAGCTGGTCGCAGCTGCTCCCAGCAGAGCCCAGTGAGGAGCCACAGGGTGACTGTCCTAGGTCCCACGTTCCTGGAACTTGGTGGAGTCAGAAGAGGTCCCCAACGTCGTGAGCCTGGAGTGGAGTCACAGGGGAGAGAGGTTTTGTGGAGAATGCTCTGAAGGGGCTTCAGCCCAGACACCAACCCACTCTGCTCTCCAGATTGGAAATTTGAATTCTGAAGCAGTTGTATCCCTTCTGGCTTTTTTCATAGGAAGAAGAAACTGAAAGTCACCCTAGGGATCATGCTTACTTCTCCTGTCATTCTTAAATATTCTAAAAAAATGGACTGTTTGTTTTCCCAAGTTCAAGGAAGGAATGAATCTCTTAGGTACACTACAGAGGTGATAGTAAAGCTACAATTTTTGTGTGTGTCTGATTAACATTGCTGAGTAAAAATTTCTATTAGTTTAACATCTATCCAAACCTAACAGGTACAAAGAATTGTCTTCCTTCTGGGTGCTAGGAATAGCCTCCCATCCTGCCAGCTCCACAACCAAGGGAGAGGGTGGTTCTTGGATGACAGGATCATGTGGACAGAGGCCAGGCTGTGCTTGGCAGAGTTGTAACGTTCTCATCAGAGGTGTTGGCATGAGGACTTCCACCACTGATTTCTCCATTGTTATATCTAAAGATAAGTCAAGCGTGGGTCAGGTTCAAGTCTGGCACAGGACTGAGGTTGGGAGCTGTGAGATGTAAGGCTGCTTACACAAAGATGCTTTCGATTTATCTAGTGGTCTTTCCCGTAAATTACCCCCAACATGTCTCAGCAGGTGCCTCACAGAGGATAATTTAGCAGTATTAGAAACATTTTAAAAGTTTATTCATTTCTTTACTTGTTTATTTATTAGAGCGAGATGAAGATAGAAAAGAGAAGGTATATGAAGGGAAGAAAAGGGAAGGGGATGGAGGGAAATGGGAGAGAAGAGGAGAGAGAAGAAATCTCCCATATGCTGGTCCACTTCCAAATGCCTGCAACAGCTGCAAATAGGGCAGGCCAAAGTCAGCAGTGTGGAACTCAATTCAGGTCTCCCACACAGGTGGCAGGGACCCAACTACTTGCTATATCACGTGCTGCCTTCCAGGGTGCACATTAGAGGAAGCTAATTGAAAGTAGTGCCAGGACTTGAACCCAGGTACTCTAATGGGGACGGGGGCCCTCCCAAGTGGCTTCTTGGCCACACACCAAATGCCTGTCCCTTTCTGGAGACATTGTTGATGGTTGTGAGTGGGGGAGGGGATGGTATTGCCTTCCAGAGGACAGCGAAACTGCTAAACATCATAAAATCCATAGGGCACACCAAACTCTGCAACAAAGAATTATTTGTCTAAAATGTCAGAGTGTCAAAGTTGAAAAGTCCCATTCCATATTTCAAAATAGGACCATTTCCTTGCTTAGGGCGACATATTACACTCAAAGTGTGGTCCCCAGACATCAGCAACATTCAAGAGTTTGTGAGAAGTAAAAACCCTCAGACCCCAGTGCAGACACACTGGGCCAGAATCTGCATTTGAGCAAGATTTCCAGATGGCTCACAGACATGTTCAATTTTGAGAAATGCTGGTAATATTTGATGGGAACTGCAGAGGTCAGGGCAGAGTGACAACTGTGCTCTGGGGTGCCCAAGTCAAGAAGAAATTGTACTGGCTTAACTTAGGTAGTACCTTTAAACTAGTAGAAACTCACTTGTTCTCTGTTTTTCCATTTTTTGGTAAATGCTCTTCCAATGGTTTTGCTATTTTTTCTCTTGTTTCTCCTTTTTTCACTCTTTCTTCCCTCATTTCCTTTCCAGTTACCGTGCTTCACTGAAGCTGTATCCATTTATCTTTATCCCATGTGTGTGTATTGCTTTTCCTAAGTCTTTAATTTTGAGCCTCTGTCGATGAAAGAAAAAAAAAGCAACACTTATCTCTTTAATTAAAGGAAATTGTCCTAGAGGGGAGAAGTAGGTAGAGTCTGGAAGGTAAGTCATACTCCCTGAAACCTGATAACACAATTAAATTTACCTCCCTGCCCTGAGCCTTCAGTGGTGACATATTAAAAAAGGAAGGCAATAAAACTCATCCAATACTAATTTAATCAGAAGCCCTGTGCAATCAGTCTCTTTGATGTACCTTTTGTCAACACAGCTTTAAATTTTGAATAGGCAATCTAAAACCCTGGAAATTTACCATATTGACTTACAGCAAAATTTCTGCTGAACCTAAGTATAATAATAGAACTGATTAAAAATAAAACTTAGTCTGCACACCATGCCAATCCACTGTGAAATTCTGGAGCCCTTTAGATATTTTATTTAGAAATTTTCTCTTTGTGACAGGTTCACCATCTGTTAGATCCATGTTTCTCTACAGCAAATAGGAGCTAACATTTTTAATTATTAAATAAATTTAAGTTCAGCATGATAAACATTTGACAAACGCCTATTGTTTACAAAATGCTAGAATAAGAATTGAAGAAAATTTAAAAAGATACAATCCTTACCCTAGTTCATAATCGGGAGTGTCTGTGCATGTACCTGTGTGTGTTGAAATGAATAAGAAAATGCACAGGATTGGGGCCGGTGCTGTGGCATAGTGGGTAAAGCCACCACCTGCAGTGCCAGCATCCCATCTGGGTACCGGTTCTAGTCCTGGCTGCTCCACTTCTGATCCAGCTCTCTGCTATTTCCTGGGAAAGCAGTAGAAGATGGCCCAGACACTTGGGTCCCTGCACCCACATGGGAGACCTGGAGGAGGTTTCTGGCTCCTGGCTTCAGATCAACACAGCTCTGGCTGTTGAGGCCATTTGGGAGTGAACTAGCAGATAGAAGACCTCTCTCTGCCTGTGCCTCTCTGTAACTCTGCCTTTCAAATAAATAAATAAATCTTTTTTTAAAAGAAAATACACAGGAATTGATGGAGAAATAAGCATGCCTTGTATTTCTCTAATCTAGTGAAATGCTTCTGAAATAAAAAGAAAATGACTGAGAAGTTTGCAGTTCCCAAAAATCTGTGGTTTTCTCAACATGTCCCAGGACACCATTACATTGGCTGCATTGCCCATGGTTCCAGATAGTTGTTTAGTGCAACATCTCTCTGCAGCCTCTCTAGCTTCTTGAGCTGTAATCAATGTTGAAGATGTCTATGGGTATCTCAGAGGCCTAGGCTGCAGGGGTTGTGTGATTGCCCTGCCAACTGGGATGCATCTTCCCTTAGGCAAGACAGGTTTGCTGGAAGCTTCTGTATGTGGGCATCCTTCAGTTTCTGCAGATCTTATTAGGGAAGCACTGCCCCTGTGGTCCCAGGTAGATGCAGTACAGTGTGCTACAGTCGGGTGGCGTGCATTTCAGTGTCTGAAGGCTTGCACAGGTAACTGCATGGCCCCTGCTCAGGGAGGTCTGCTCAGCTGCTTCCCAGGGCTGAGGGTGGGTATGAAGAGCCTACTATCTGCTTCCCAGGGCTTCAGTGAACAGAGCTTCTGAGAAGGGGCTACTCACTTCTCCATAGGACCACAGGAGGTTCTGCAAGGCACTCCAGTTGCTTCCTGGGCACCCGTGCAGGTAAACCAACTAGTAGAAACAACTCAGCTGTTTCCCAGGGTTATGGATGCGTGGGGTGGGCCACTTGCCTGCTACTCTGGGTCTCTGTGGGCCAAGATGCTCAGGGCTGATGACTAATTGTTTCCCAGGGGGAGGGTGCATGTGTGGGACCTCCTGCCTGCTTCCAGGACAGCAGAAAGGTGGGCAGGATTGCCTAAATATTTTTATGCAGGCTCTGTAGGCAGAGAAAGTTGGGGGTAAGATGCTCAAATTCAAAGGATGGGGAGGGCCGCCAGGCTGATGCACAGGGCTGGGTTTTCAGAGTTTCCTGCAAACAGCTTGACTTTATGCAGCGAGCTGGGTGAGGGGCAATTGGACTGGACTCTTTCTCTGGGGCAATGCAGTGGTTGGGTAACTTGGCACATCCTTGAACTGGACTTAGGGCCTGGGAGGGCCTCTGGTTCTCAAGCAGTGAATGCATTAGTGCTCTGTGGTGTGAGATTTCTAGGGGCCTCCTTCTTACCCTTTCACTGCCAAGTGAAATTCCCATCGGATCAGTGTTGATCTCAAGATACATGGCAGGTGCTCTGTGCTAGGTTCCCTTCTTTTCAAGGCCATTTTATATCTCCGTGCTTGGCAATGTCTGGTTCTGTGCACAGTTTTTTACCTCACTCCCCAGTGGGAGGGGTCTTCTCCCTGCTGTGGGTCTTGAGGTGGGGGAGGGGTGCTGGAGAAAGTCCCTTGGCCGGCAGTTTAATGAGGTTCAGACTGAGAGTATTAGCCCAGAGGCAGGGGCCGTGGGGCTGTGCTAACACTTGGTTCACTGTACTGGCCTCAATTCCCTCCTCATCTTGTGCTGCTTGAGCTTTGGAGAGCAGTGATATGGGCAACTCTTCTTTCTGCCTTCTTCAGTGGATCTGTTCTTATTTTATGCTAAAAGCAGACACTATGGTCTTGTGGCTTTTCCAGTTCTTGGAAAAGTGGATAGGTGTGCAAATAGTTCAAATTGGTGTCTCTTTGGAGAGAATCTTACTCAATCACCACCTTGTTCATCCTACCTGAAATTTCTTTATACATATACATATACATTTAAGATTTAGTTTATTTGAAAGGTAGAGATAGAGATAGATAGAGAGAGAGAGAGAGAGAGAGAGAGAGAGTGAAAGAGAGGGGAGAGAGGGAGAGACAAGTCTTCCATCACCAGTTAACTTCCCAAATGGCTGCAGAGGCCAGAGCTGGGCTGGTCTGAAGCTAGGAGCCAGGAGCTTCTTCCAGGTTCCCATGTGGGTGCAGAGGTCTAAGTACTTGCCTATCTTCGGTTGCTTTCCCAGGCACATTAGCAGGGAGCTGGATCAAAAGTGGAATAGCCGGTACTCGAACCCATCCCATATGGGATGCTGGCACTGCAGGCATTGGTTTTACCTGCTACACCACAGCGCCAGCCCCCGAGATTTATTCTTTTTGATTGTGGATCTAAGTCAAACATAGGAGACAATAAAACTGGGGTTAAGTGTTTAAAAGAATCTGCTAAAAGCAATATGTGATGATTGTTTTATCAATTAATTGAATAAAATGTATCTTATTGAGAAGTGACTTCTTAAAAATAATTCCTGTAATAGTCATCATGCAAATTTCTTCACCTGACATCTATTGAGACTTTAATAAGGCTCTAGAAGTGATTTTCAACTTTTATTTGAGATATAATCAATATGTAAAAGGACAGATACTATCTGGAAATGATGAATAATCAGAAAGTGAGTCCTTGTGCTCACACCCTGTGACCTTGCAAATGATGATTTGTGCCAAAAATTACATCAGTATTTGGAAGAGTTCCCAAAGAAATTCAAATGAAATTGAGTCATACTAAAATTTTATTCAATTAGGCAATTTCATTTAAAGATTCACTTTACAGATAAAACTGGGGTTTTATATGGTAAGCTTCATAGAGTAGTTCCATCTTTTAAGATTGGAAGGTGTGGCCTCACTATCTGATATGAAAACTGCCAAAGTAATGAAGGATGTGCATTCACTATCATATAAAATAGGCTACTTTATTAATACTGCTGGCCTTGAATTTTCCAAACATATTTTATTTGCCATAAATTCCATAGTCATTCCCTTTCTGAAATGAATCCTGTGTTCAGTTTCTCATAGACGGCTTCTCCACGCTTTCTGGTCCTGCAGTGCTGGCCTGCTTTTGGCTTGTAATTGAAACTTGGGGAAATTAACCTAACAAATGAGTGATGAAAAGCCTTCTTTGGAGCACTCAAGGTGTACTGACAATTTAGGGATCTTAAAAGCTGGTTAAGGAAACTCTTTTAAAATATTCAAAAATTTGACTTTCGAGAAAATAAGCATAAAATAACCACATTTTGAGGAATACTGTATGGATCTATTTTTCCTTTGCTGCGGGATCATTTTTTGCTTCCAGTTTTTCTCCTTCAAGCCTGAACCTTAAAGTCAAGAGGGAAGAGGTGGGTGGGTCCCATCTGGGGAAAGTGATTGTCCCCTGCATCTTCAGTATCCTTCCAGTAAGTCCTGGCCATTAGGGAAGGTAGAGATGAGGGCCCATTGTATTGGGAGGGAGGAGGGAGCAGAGGCGCAGGGAGTGAGGGTCTGCATCAGCTTCTAGGCCATGGTGCTCCAAGTGGAGACGATTTAGACAGGTGGAGACTAGAGAGAAAAGAAGATTGGGTTTTGCCCTATTTCCTTCTTAAGAGGAGGAAATCTCACAGAGAGGTTCCCCTCTTTAACACTGTGGGCAACTGCAGAGTCAGGTGAGTGAGTGAGGGCTTACTTCCCCAGAATATCTAATTTCTAGATGCTTTTATGCTAGATAGCCAGTGGTACTGGTAGGTGAGCTTATTGGGAGAGGCATTAATAGGGCAGGCAAGGAGACCCCCTAAGCAGGGTTAAGGTGGCCTCGCTAGGCTGGACGTGGAATGAACTGAACCAGGTCAATAACTGTCTGATCAGCTGAGAAAGTCCTGGCAGTTCTTCAGGTGCAGACCATGGGGCTAGATGCCAGCCATGGGCTCCAGGGACTGGAGGGCTGGAGAGCCAGGCATGTTCTGTAGGGACCTTGAGCTGCTGTGGGGCAGGGGAATGGCCTGTGCAGGGCATTCAGAATGCTCTGCCTTACGCAAGGACATTCTTTGTTTAATGACATCTGCCAATGGGGTTAAATTCACATTTCTTTCTCCTCTTGATACCAAGAACTGCAGACAATGGAGTAGCAGAAGAGATTTCTGGGCACAACTGGGTGCAGGTGATAGAATGGCAGGTGATGGATGAGAACCTATGGATGAAACTGATGCACTGAATTGTCAGTCCTTTGAGACTTCCAAACTTATGAAACTATTTAATAAATTTGGAGCAGTGGATGTGACCACCATTCTTGCATCATTGCCATGATTTCTACAGTGAGGTGCTCTGCTCAGCAGAGCGGTGCCCTGCCCTGTGGTGAGGCAACAGGGGTGCTGCTTGGGTTTGATGATCCCTAAATGGAGCCCTGTGAGAGGCAGCACTGGTCCCTCCACATTCCTCTGCAGGGACTACCTGTCCCTCCTTCTAAATCCAGGCTCACTCTTCCTCCCTCCTCCTGTTCTCCATAGGCCCTTGGTCCCTTATGAGAACTGCTGGATAGGCAGGCTGAGCCTGGGCAGCCCCCAGAACAGGAGCTCTCAGATGACCCTTTAACACCTGAGCCACTGCAGCCGTCAGTGACAGAGCGCAGAGCCACTGTGGTTGAGGAAAGTGCATTTCTTCATAGCACCTGCCCCCAGAGCCAAACAATGTGATAAACCGTGTCCAAATCAGCAGCTGTCTTTGTTCCTTTCAGTTCATTCTTCAATACTGCGCTGGAAAGCAACACTCCCAGTTTTCTAGGGAAGTATCATTTTCCCCTCTTTTTAAGTGGTTTTTGTTACTTCACTGTCCAATATGAGAACTGAAGTTATTGTGCTCTTCATTCTACACCAGGTTGGTCACAGGGAGCGGGGCCAGGGTCAGCAGCACGGAGGATGCTCTTGAGTCAGATGCAGCTCCCTGCTGCGTGCCCAGACCCTGTCCCAGAGGCCTCAGGATATTGTTAGAAGTCAGGCCTGGGAGGTGATGATGATCCGGGTGACAGTCGATGCTGTTCTGCAGCTCAGCCTACTGCAGTTTCTCAGGTGTGGCTCTGCGGACATTTGGGGTCAGGGGTTTGCAACAGGGAGTGTCTCGTGCATTGTGGGATGTTCATCTTCCCTGGCCGGCACCCCCTCATTCAGTACCACCTCCTAAGCCACAATAATCAAAACATCTCCTGACGGGCCATGAGTTCTCAGGAAGACTCCTAGCCTGGGTGAGCAGCTGCTGCCCTCTGAGACTCTATTTTCACATCTGCAGAATGGGTGATTGCACCCTCTCCTGTGGGAATTGAGGCAGATGGCCAGGGAACAAAGATGGAGGAAAGCTAGGGGATAAATACGGCCGTTTAAGAAACTGCTTGTGCCTGTTTTTAGGTGCTGCAGTCATGTTTTTAAAAAGAATTGTTGGCTGTGTTTAGTTCCTTTGTTGTGGCAAATGTACTTAGGATAGTAGCAACGGGGTGATGGGGTATGAAGTATGAGGAACTCTGTACTATCTTTATGGTGTTTTTGTAATTATTATTATTTTATTTGAAAAGCAGAGACAGAGACAGACAGACAACTCTCAGTCTCTGGTTACTCCCCGGATGCCTGCAGCAGCAGGGGCTGGGCCAGGCTGAGGATGAGCTGAGAACCTAATGGGACTTGCACAGGAGCGGCAGGGGCTGGGCCAGGCTGAGGATGAGCTGAGAACCTAATGGGACTTGCACAGGAGCGGCAGCGACTCAGCCACTTGTGCCTTCACTGCTCCCTCACTGCTGGGAGTAATGGAAAAGATGGAATTGGAAACGGAGCTGAGAGTTGAGCCCAAAGCACTCTGAGGCACGATCCAGCAACCCAACCACTGTGCCGAATGCCTGCCCCTCTTCACTGCATTTCTGTAGAGCTGAAGTGATTTTCAAGTACAGTGATTCTTAAAGGAAAAAGCCAGAGGGTACAGACCTCCATCGTGGGATTTCAAGCCGCATGGGATCTTGGGAGAGCTTGTTAATGTTAGCATTTATGCTGCTGTGACCTCATGTCCCCTCTGTCGCCTCACGAGAGTGGTTGATGGAGCTCGGGGTCACCCAAGTTAACTAAAAGCTGCTACTTGAACAGATAAAGATTCAGACCAGACAGACAAGGCAGCCAAAACTCCCCTCTGGAAACTCCAGGGAAGGCAGCAGCGACGTTTCTCAGGTGGGGACAGGTGGCAGGGGGCCGTGTGGGTATCTGTAATCCCGGGACATCTTACTGTTGAGGCTAAGAGATGGCTTAGAAGCAATTCATGACCATGAGCTTCTGATCCCAAAGTACTCTATGGGGGGATTAGGAGGACGGTGGGAAGAAAAATCCTGTCTGGAACAGTTGCAGTAAAAGATCCGAGAAAGTGAATCCTGCCCTCAGACTCATCCTCAACTATCCTTTGGCAAAAACAAAAACAAAAAAACAAAAAAAAACCTGACATCTTTCATGATTCTGGGAGAAAAGGGGTGGCTGGCATTTTTGAGAAGGTAATTAATTTGCAAGGTGTTGGCAATAAAGCATAAAGAAAAAGAGAAACAGGATGTTCTGTCCCACTGTGGAGTCCTTGTGAGTGCTGGTCCTGTGCTTGGCCCAGAGCATTCATTGGCCAAATAATTGGATCATATTTCTTCATGCCACACGAGAAAGGAAGTTTCCTAAAACAAGCCGTTCATCAGCCAGCTGATCCTGAAGCTCCCTAGTTCCGGCACATTTTCCACTCTATCAGGTCACCGCCTGATCAAAGTGCTTAAGCAGTGTTGGGTGCTTTTGCTTACCAGTTAAGATGCCAGTTAAGACACCCGCATCTCATATTAGAGTACCTGGGCTTCATCCCTGGCTCCGGCACGGCCCTCCTGCTTCTGGCGCTGGCTCAAGTGGCTGGGTTTCTGCAACTCATGTGGGAGACCTGGACTGAGCTCTTGGCTGGGGGCTTGACCTTGGCCCAGCCCCAGTGGAGCCCTGGCTATTGGTGGGCCTTTGGGGGAATGAACCAGCAGATGGGAGCTCCCTCTCTCGTCTATTTCTCTCTCTCCCACTCTTTCTCTCTCTGCACCTCAGATAAATAAATACAAATAAACTGCTTAAGCACCTGAGTGGGTATCCCAACCTGAGGTTAAGTCATGAAGATGAGAAATTAATATTTCAACAACTTGAGGGTGTGTCCGTCCAGCAGGAGGGAGTCAGTCCTAAACCTGACAAAAGGCGATTGGTTGTTTTGGAACCACCGTGAGCTACTTCTGCTTTGTCTTTGCAATCACATTTCTGTTGTTCCCTCTGCCTCAGGTCTGCAGGGAGCATGAGGGAAGTGGTTAGCGCAGAGCCTCGCCCGCGGGGCGCAGCCCAGGGTCAACTCTAGCTGTTCTTGGGGAGGCTGCTCTGTGAGGTCCTGGTGGGGTGACAAGAGTCAAAGTCTTCTGAAGTAGACTTCGCTGCCCACTGGGCTCCTCCCTCGTGAAAACTAGGTCCCGGCTCTCTGGACAAGGGAGAGTCCTCAACTCAGGCTGCAGCGCAGTTCAACTCGATGGGGCGGACGGGGCAGTCGCTTACAGAGTTGCTAGGTGAGATGCAGAATAAAGGGCCGTGGAATAGTAGGGATTTTCTCTCTTTTTCTTTTCTTTTTTAGCATTCAAAACATTATCCCAATGTCTTACTAAAAATAGGTATGGGGAGGAGGCATTGTGGATGAAACTGCTGCTTGGGAGGTCCACGGCCTGTATCAGGAGCTTGTTGGAGACATGGCTGATCTGCGTCTGATCCAGTTCCCTGCTAGTGCATCCGTCAAAGCAGCAGAAAATGACTGAAGTGCTTGGGCCTCTATACTCAGATGGGAGACCCAGATGGAGTTTTGGGATCCTGGCTTCAGCTTGAATGAGCCCTGGCTATTGCTTCCATCTGGGGAATGAACCAGATGGAAGATCTCTCTCACTCTGTGTGTACTTCAAGCAGATGAAAATAATAAATGAACATAGAAGATATATATTATGCAAAGCAAAGCTAACAAATATCTCCATCAAAATAGCAAAAATGTTCTAAAATCTTCAGCTCTAGTGCTAGTGAGGATGTGCTAATGCAGGGGCCGAGGAGAGTATAAATTTGTTTTCTTACATATTTTTAAAAATGCTGGCAGATACAAATTATGTGTATGTATGGTGTGCAATATGTTTTGAAATATGTACACATTGTGGAATATCTGGTCATTAATTAACATACATATCATTTCACATATTTATTTGTTGTGAGAACACTTAAATTTTTTTAAAGATTTATTTTATTTATTTGAAAAGGAGAGAGAGAGAGAGCACTTCCATTTGTTGGTTCACTCCCAAAATGCTTGCAAGAGCCAGGGCTGGGCTAGGCCAAGTGCAGGAACCTGGAACTCCGTCAGGGTTTCCCACATAGGTAGCAGCGGCCCAGGCTTTTAAACTATCTTCTGGTGCTTTCCCAGGCACATTATCAGGGAGCTGGATCAGAAGTGGAGCAGCTAGGACTCGAACTGGTGCCCATGCTGGCATTACAGGTGGCAGCTTAACCTGCTAGCCACAATACCGGCCCAGCAACTCTCAAACATTATAGTCAATGCCCTGATTTTATTTTTTAAAAGGAAAGGCAGAGGGACAGAAAGAGAAAGATCTCTCGATCTCTCACCTGCTGGTTCACTTTCCAAATGCCTGCACCAGCCAGGGTTAGACCAGGCTGAAGCCAGGAGTCGGGAACTCCCAGGTGCGTGGCAGGAACTCATGTAACTGAGCCACCGCCTGCTGCCTCCGGAGGTGTGCACTCACAGGTAGCTGCACTGAAAGCAGTGGCAGGACTTGATCCCAGGCACTCTGGTATGGGATGTGGGCATCCCAAGTGGTGGCTTAACCTGCTTCCCCACACCTGCCCCAGGACCCTTATTTTCTTAGTACAAAATGTTCTCCAGTTCCTGGCATTTGGGCCCTGGACTTGACTGTACAATGAGGGAGGCTATTTCACCTCCTCATTGTTCCCATCTGCTTTGTGTACTCAAGGCCACTGCTTTGGAAAGCCCCCTCTTTCTGCAATCTCCATGTTCCCCCTCTACTGTTAATACGTAAAATCACTTCTCTTGCCTTGTGAAAACACTCGTTGCGCTGATATCACTCTCCAGCTTGTGCTTTGTTTCTACCAAAATTCCCTGAAATAACTGTTATTCTCGCTGGCACCAGCACTACTCTTAATCTCTGTAGTCCCCTGTGGTCAGGTTTCCAGGCCTGCCCCTCTACAAACATCACACTGTCAAGGTCACCCTGGGCTCCATCTTGCTGACGTTGTGGGGCGGCCCTTGCCCTTAGCTTCTGATGACGGTCAGCCGTTGGATTCCAGATGCTTCATTCCTGGTTCTCCCCTCCCTCTCTTGACACCCTTCAGCAGCCTTCTTTGCTGGCCTTCTGCCCCGACTTCTAAATATTGGATGTTTCAGACCTGTTTCCTTTTCTTTCTATGTTTGTTGTCTTTAAGGTCTCTTTCCATTTCTACACTGAATCTCTCAAAGGTATATTTCACACCTGGACACCTTTCCTGAATGCCAGTCTCCCATATATCACTGCTCATTCAATATTTCATCAATACCTCAAATGGCATTTGTCCCCAAACTCTTTGCTGCTCTCACTCTGGCCCTAATCACCATAAGTTCTCACCTGGTTACTGTCGATGGCTTACTAATGGTCTGAGCCTAGCCTTGTTCCCCTGGAGTCCCTTCTGGACATAGTATTAGAATGATTTTTTTTATTCCCATAAATCATGTCCTGCCTTTGCTTAAACCTCAACTTTGCTCCATGTTGTTCAGAGACAAACTCCAAGATCAAGGTTGCTGTGCCCTTCACCCTTTGGCCTGTCGCTGTCCCTCTGCCCTGGCTCACTCTCCAGCCGTGACTGCCCCCTTGCTGTTTCTCAATAGCAACCATACCCTGGATGATTCCGCCAGTGTGGAATCATCTTTTTCTGGATCTGTAGGACTCTGAAATCCTTCGGTGCTTAGTTACCTCTTAGTTGGCTTGTGGGTGAAGGGTCCCTGACCACGCTATTTAAAATTGCATCCCTGCCTCTCAGTGTGTTGTGTCCCCATCTAGCTTCACTTTCTTCCCAGCCACATCACATCTTAACACATATGGGAGGCAGGTGGATTTGCTTATCCTCTCTGCCCTACCTGCCAGCGTGTTAACTCCTTGAGTTCAGGGATTGCTGTTTTCTTCACACTGAGGATTGCCCTGCAATTCAGGGGGTCAGCAAATCTTTCCTGAATGGGAAAAACAACCCAGGAACAATGGCAGAAGAGTTGAGATCAAGGATTAGTTCAGTGGTCTATCAAAATTTGCTTTTTCTCTGTGCTAATGGTATATGAAGTTTCAATTATAAATAGCACTGCAAACACCATTCCACAAGGAATGATAATTTAAGCAAATTGATGTAATAATGAATGCTAATAAAGGCCTGATTTTCATTTGAAGTACTGATTATAAATGAAATTCATTAGTACAATTTCATGTATTGAAATCAGTTAAATAGAAAATTTATAATAAAATTATTATATAATAATGCAATTCATACATAATGAAATAGTTAACCCTTTACTCGTTGCAAGTAATTTTCAGAGGGATTTACTGAAAATAAATTCAGCAATATGAGTGCCGGAGTAAAAGTCAGAGGATATATGAGATAATACTGCCCTCTGGTGGACAACATGAGACATGATATACTGGAATCATGACTGACTCCATGCTATGGCCCAGGGAATGCCTAGAAATCGATGTTTCGGATTTATCATCTGATTTTAGGTGTTGTGTTAACATTTTCCACTTAATACTTAAGATATTAAAATCATTATATAAGTTCTTTAAATAAATAATATGGAAAGAACACATGGCGAATTGACTTCTGAAAAAAAGGCTTCAAATTTCATTAGCGATCTGTCAAGTTCATAAAAAGCTTAAAACAAAGTGAAATTATGAATAAGAAGGTGTTGGTATTAGTGGTAGGGACATAAAACGGTCCTAGGTTCTCAATCTGGGGTTCTTTCTGGGGAGGGTTCCTAAATATTCTGCAAATTTTGGGGAGTATGTGCCCCTTTTCTGAGGGAGAGGTAGGCATTAAATCCACCAGATTCTCAAAAAGAATTTAGGATCTCAAGTGTTAAGAAGAAATGTTCAGGGTTGGGCGTTTGGCATAGCAGATGCGATGCCTCTTAGAATGCTTGCACGTATTAAAGGATCTGGTTAGAGTTCTGGCTCTGCTTCCAATCCAACCGCCTGTAAATGTGCACCCTGGCATGACTCAAGTGACTGTCACTCATTTGGGAGACCTGTTTGAATTTCTCCCTCCTGGCCTCGGCCTGGACCAACTCACGATGTTTTCTGCATTTGAAGAGTGAACCATAGGATGGAAGACTTCTTTGTTTGTCTCTATCTTTCTGTCTCTCAAATAAAAACAAGTTTTTTTTTTTTTTTAAAGAACAAATACTTTGATTACTTTGAAGAGTAGTTTGTTTTATTTTTAAAGATTTTATTTATTTATCTGGGGCAGAATTACAGACAGAGAGAGGGAGAGATAGAGAGATCTTCACCCTCCGGTTCACTCCCCTGATGGCCGCAATGACTGGAACTGTGCCAATCCGAAGCCGGGAGCCAGGACTTTTTCTGATTCTCCCATATGGGTACAGGAGCCCAAGCACTTGGCCATCTTCTACTGCTTTCCCAGGCCATAGCAGAGAGCTGGATCGGAAGAGGAGCAGCCAGGAAATGAAGAGGTGCCCATATGGGATGCCGGCACCACAGGTGGAAGCTTAGCCTACTGTGCCACAAGGCCAGCCCCATGGTTTTTATTTTTATAAGACTGGGAAACAAATAAAAGCTAGAAAGAGCCAAACCAGGACGCTAAGGTGGCTATCTAATGACTTTCCATCAACACCCTCGCAAAATTGACCTTGTCTGATGAGAAGACTGAGCAGGAGCGCTGTCTTGAGGAAGTACTCTCTGGTGAAGCATCCTGGGTGTTTTTCTGGTAAACTTTTCTTTTTTTAAGATTTATTTTATTTATTTGAACGAAGAGTCACAGAGAAGCAGAGACGGGGGTGGGGAGCAGGTCTTCCACCCGCTGCTTCACTCCCCAGTTGGCTGCAATGGCTGGAGCTGTGCCAATCCGAAGCCCGGAGCCAGGAGCCTCCTCTAGGTCTTCCATGCAGGTGCAGAGGTCCAAGGACTTGGGCCATCCTTTTTTTAAAGATTTATTTATTTATTTGAAAGTCAGAGTTACACACAGAGAGAAGGAGAGGCAGAGAGAGAGAGAGAGAGAGAGAGAGAGAGGTCTTCCATCCGCTGATTCATTCCATTGGCCGAAATGGCCCTGAACTATGCTGATCTGAAGCTAGGAGCCAGGAGCTTCTTCAGTGTCTCCCATGTGGGTGCGGGGGCCCAAGCACTTGGGCCATCTTCTATTGCTTTCCCAGGCCATAGCAGAAAGCTGGATGGGAAGTGGAGCAGCTGGGACTCAAACTGGTGTCCATATGGGATGCTGGCACTGCAGGTGGTGGCTTTATCTTCTACACCACAGCGCCGGCCCCTTGGGTCATCTTCTACTGCTTTAAACCAGGCCAAAACAGAGAGCTGGGTTGGAAGTGGGGCAGCCGAGACTTGAACTGGTGCACATATGGGATGCCGGCGCTGCAGGCTGGGGTTTTAACCTGCTGTGCCACAGCGCTAGCCCCAGGTAAAGTTTTCCTGAAGTTTCTCAAAACACTCCTTATGAGCAGATATTATTGTTCTTTGGCCCAGAGAGGTAAAAAGGAAAATGCCTGAGCACTCCAAAAACTGGTGCTTTGACCTTTGTTCTTGGCTCGTCTGCTCTTACTTTGATCAAACCACATTCACCTCTTGACATCCATCGCTTTGGTTGGGTTTTGTCTTCAGGATCATAGTGGTAAAGCCAGTTTCCCCACCTATCACAATTCTTTGGAGAAATGCTTCAGGAACTGGATATTTCTTGTTTCAAATTTCCATTGAAAATTCTGTTCTTGCAGCTGATTTGGGCACAACATGGCACCCATGAGCAAAATGTTTAGTGTTCTTACATTTTTCACCCCACAAAGAAACATTTTGCAAATATTTTCAGTTCAAAAAAAGTCATGGGAGTTTAGTTTCCATACAAGTGTTCACTTTGTTGTTGTTATTTTTAGAAGAAATGTAATCTTCTTTCACCTGTAAAATTTAGGACAAAGGAACTGGAAAGGGAAGTTGTGTTGGAGAGCGACAATCCTGGACATTTTTGTTCTTACTACTAGTGACCAAACTGACCTTCGCTAGTACAATGGTGCCATTGAAAACTGATTAAGTCTATCTTTCTATTCGACACTGTGTGGTAGGCATGGACCCTGCCTGGTTCCTCAGCAGAGGGGAAGTGACAGGGGAGGAGGCGAGGAGGGGCACGTCATAGCATTGTGAGAACACTGCATTCTTTGTGTCAATACAATTCCAACCGAGAGAAATTGTGGCTTTGGAACAATGCATGTACCTGTTAGGGCAAATGAAATAGCTACTGATCTGCCAGGATCTTTGAGAGCCCAGGGACAGAGAGAGAAAAGGAAAAATCTCAGGTGCAGGGTAGTCAGTAGCATGCTATCTGTGGCGTGCATTGGTTGTATTCATGTTTTTAAATGTGGAATTGGCAGTAGGAGGGGAACTGGAGGGCTGTGGGGCACAGAGAGTCCAGCCCTTTCTTTCCACAGCAAACCTTTTGAGCATCCTCCTCTATTAAAAAAATCATGTATGGGTCACTTTTTCAAAGAAGAGAAATGGAAAATCACACACACACACACACACACACACACACCAAGTCCCCAGCCCCCTCCAGATGAAAACCTACTCGAAGAAAATTTTGTCACAATGAAAATCTTTCCAAGTCTCAGAGTTTGGCCCCTATGTCTTCAGCAATATCAAAAAGCTCACGCATTTAGGAAAAGCTCATCAGGATTTTGATCAAGTGATGCCACATTTTAAATTTCCTGCTGCAGAATCTCTGAGATTCTCTCTTTTGAATGATTTTTTAGCTGAGCTAATAACTGACATAGATAAAATTAAACAATATGTTTGAAACATTAATTGTAGTATTTCTACCTTTAAAAAATTAGATAAAATCTTGTCATAGGATCCTCTTTCTGTAAGAAGGTCAGGCCCTTCTTCCTTCGTACGTAAGGTCTCACATTCACGCTCCAGTGCAGTCTGCCTGCAATGTCAAAAGGCTGACAGACAGAGTTATAATTAGGTCCTGTCTGTTTCCTTTGGAGTTTATTGTCCAGAAAGCTCAGGGAAATAATGAGGGTGTTGAAACCTGCTGTTACGGGTTGAACTGTGTCCTTCAAAGTCCATATGTTGAAGTCCTACTTACTCCTTACCTCAGGATGCGACCTTGTTCAGGGGCAGACATTGGCACAGCAATTAAGACAGACATTGCACAGTAGACATAAGGCACAGCACTGAGGATTTCCACATGCATTTCAGACTCCTCCACTTCCCATCCAGCTTCCTGCTAAAGTACACCCTGGGAGGCAGTAGATGACAGCCCAAGTAATTGGGTCACCGCTATTCACAGGGACACCTGGATGGAATTTCAGGCTCCTGGCTTGGGGCTGGTCCAGCCTCAGCTGTTGTGGACATTTGTGGATTGAACCAGTGGATGAAAGATCTGTCACTGTTTATCTTTCTGTGTTTTTTTTTTTTTTCAGTCTCTCTGCCTTCCAGATAAAATGACATTTTTTTTTTTTTTAAGAACATGACGGGCTGGTGCTGTGGTGCAGTGGGTAAAGATGATGTCTGCAGGGCTTGCATCCTATATGGGTGCCAGTTCAAGTCCTGGCTGCTCCACTTCCTATCCAGCTCCCTGCCATGTGGGGCCCCAGCACCCACATGGGAGACCCAGAAGAAGATCCTGACTCCTGGCTTTGGATTGGCACAGCTCTGGCCGTTACGGCCAACTGGGGAATGAACCAGCACATGGAAGACCTCTCTTTCTCTCTCTCTCTGCCTCTCCTTCTCTCTCTGTATAACTATTTCAAATCCTTTTAAAAGAATAGAAAAAAAGAGATCAAGAAACTCCACAACAACAAAACAAACAACCCACTTAAGAGATGGGCCAAGGACCTAAATAGACATTTTTCAAAAGAGGAAATCCAAACAGCCAACAGACATATGAAAAAATGTTCAGGATCACTAGCCATCAGGGAAATGCAAATCACAACCACAATGAGGTTTCACCTCACCTTGTTAGAATGACTCACATACAGAAATCGGCTGGCACCGTGGCTCAACAGGCTAATCCTCTGCCTTGCGGCGCCGGCACACTGGGTTCTAGTCCCGGTTGGGGTGCCAGATTCTGTCCCGGTTGCCCCTCTTCCAAGCCAGCTCTCTGCTGTGGCCCAAGAGTGCAGTGGAGGATGGCCCAGGTGCTTGGGCCCTGCACCCCATGGGAGACCAGGAAAAGCACCTGGCACCTGGCTCCTGCCATCGGATGAGCGCGGTGCGCCGGCTGCAGCGCGCCGGCCGCGGCGGCCATTGGAGGGTGAACCAACGGCAAAGGAAGACCTTTCTCTCTGTCTCTCTCTCTCTCACTGTCCACTCTGCCTGTCAAAAATAAAAAAAAAATAAAAAAATAAAAAAAATGGCTCACATACAGAAATCAACTAAGAACAGATGCTGGAGAGGATGTGGGCAAAAAGGCACACTAACCCACTGTTGGTGGGAATGCAAACTGGTAAAGCCACTATGGAAGACAGCTTGGAGATTCCTCAGAAACCTGAATATAGCACTACCACATGAACCAGCCATACCACCCTTGTAATCTACCCAAGGGAAATTAAGTTGGCAAATAAAAGAGCTGTCTGCACCTCAATGTTTATTGCAGCTCAATTCACAATTCACAATAACTAAGAGATGGACTCAACCTAAATGCCCATCAACAGAAGACTGGATGAAGAAATTATGGGAATGTATTCTATAGAATAATACACAATGGTAAAAAAAAATGAAATCCGGTCATTTGCAACAAAATGGAGGAATCTGGCAAACATCAGGCTGAGTGAAATAAGCCAGTCCCAAAGGTACAAATATCATATGTTCTCCCTGATCGGTGACAACTAACTGAGCACCTAAAAGGAAACCTGTAGAAGTGAAGCGGACACTATGAGAAACAACGACTTGATCAGCCCTTATTCTGACTGTCGAGGAACAGCTTACTATTTTATTCTTCTCAGTATTTTATTGTTCTATTTAATACCATTGGTTGAACTCTGTAATTAACACACAATTATTCTTAGGTGTTTAAATTTAACTGGAAATTGATTCCTGTTAAAAATAAGAGAATAAGAGAGGGAGAAGATGTACAGTTTGGCACACGCTCACTCAGACTTACCCCTAATGGTAGAGCTAGAGATGTGCCATGGGACTCCAAATCCTATTAAGTTGGCATGTACCAATGTCATCTTCCTAGTTAAAGTGATCAGTTTAAATTCATAATTGATCATAAAGATAGGATTAAGTATCACATAAATAAGACCAGTGTCTGCTAATAATAATTGATAGAATTAAAAAGGAGAGAATGATCCAACATTGGAAGTGGGATACACAGCAGACTCATAGAATAGCAAATGCCCTAAACAGCACTCTGGCCTCAGAATCAGCCCTTAGGCATTTGGATCTGGCTAAAAAGCCCATGAGAGTTTCTCAGGCATGGAAAGCCAAGACACTGGCAAAAAATGACCTAAATGAAAAATCTCTGTGTGTGAGATCCCAATGGAAAGAATGGGCCAACAAAGAAGGAGGTATCTTTTTCTGAAGGGAGGAGAGAACTTCCACTTTGAGTATGGCCTTGTCTAAATAACGTCAGAGTTTGTGAACTCAAGAGCCTCCCATAGCATTGGCAGCTCATGACCAGAGCCTTGGGTGATTACTGATGCCATAAACAAGAGTGTCAATTGTTAAATCAACAACAGGAGTCACTGTGCACCTACTCCCCTTGTAGGACCTCTGTCATTAATGTGTTGTACTATGTGAATTAACTAGTACTCAAACAGTACTTTATACTTTGTGTGTCTGTGTGGGTGCGATCTGTTGAAATATTTATTTAGTATATACTAAGTTGATATAAAGATAATTAAAAATGAATCTTATAAAGAATGGGATGTGAGAGGGAGTAGGAGATGGGATGGTTTGCGGGTGGGAGGGAGGTTATGGGGGGAAAACTGCTATAATTCAAAAGTTGTACTTTGGAATTTATGACTTTATTTTAGAAACAGGGTAGCTGCGTGTATTTATAGTTGAGATGAGGTCTTACTGGCGTAGGGCAGGCTCTAATCCAATATTGCTAGGGTCCTGTAAAAAGGGAAAACTTGGACACTCACATGTACTCAGGGAGGGTTTTAAGTGAAGACAAAGGCAGAGAGGGTGAGTTTCTATAAGCCAAGGATTATCATGAAACCACCAGGAATGAGCGGAGAAGCATGGAACAGATTTTTGCTCATAGCCCTCAGTAGGACCCAAGTCTTCTGGCACTTGACACAGGACGTGAGACCTCCAGAACTGTGAGACAATACATTTTTGATGCCACCTAGTTGTAGTGGCTTTTACAGCTGCCCTAGAAAACTAATGCACATTCCAAACTACAAGTAATAAAACAGCAAAGCAAACTTGGAAAAGATGAGATCAGTATAGGGCAGCCAAATCATCTAGCCTTTTAAAAATACATATACTTATATTTATATATATATATGTACACACATATATACATATACATGTATATATGTGTGTGTGTGTGTGTGTGTGTATATATATATATTTATTTATTTATTTGAATGGCAGAGGTAGGAGGTTATCCAAGATGGCTGAATAGTGAGAAGCCAGACCGATCTCCCAGGGGACTGATTGAAAGAAACTTTGAGTGGGGAATAGACAGAACAGGGGCCACGTGGAGCAGCCAGGAGAGAGGACAGGCACACCATCACCAGGCACTCCTGCATCTGCATGGCTGGTTTGGGGCTGTAAAGTGCCATCTTCCCAGGGTAAGGGGAGGGGAAGCTGCTGGGACCCTTACTTCTGGCAGCTTTGACTGAGGGAGAATTCCATTGTCCCCATTTGCTTCATGTTCAGCCTGGAAGGTGTCTGGACAACTACTGTGCTGTGTGAGGTGAGGCCATATTGCCTTCCTCCAAAAGCCCCATCCAAAGCACCAGGCTTAATCTGCTCAAGGTGAGCTGCCCCTAAACTGTGTCCTGAGCTGAGGAAGAGCAAGCACAGCTCTGCCCCTGCCAGAGGCTTTCAGGGCAGGGCTGGGGTAGCCAGCTTGTGGGTGGAGGGCAGACACTCTGCACCCTCTGATTGTGGCATAGGCCACAGAGCTGAGAGGTCCCTACTGGGACCCACCCACCCTGACTGTGGAAATTCAGAGCTTCCTGTACTCTTGGGACAGATCTCATGGCAGAGTCAGGAATACAGTATCATGTGGGTCAGTGCTCTGTACAGTGCTCATGCCTAGGTGGGTCAGGTGCTCAGGCACCATGAGCTTGCTCTAGGAAGTGAGTCAGCTGGTTTACCTTGACACACCAAAGGGCTGGGACTGTGAACACACTAGCTTTCTCAAGCATCCCCTCCCTCCACTGACTGTAGCCAGAGGTGCTCCACCATACCCAACTTGGGTGTCACTCTGGCTTGTTGCCCTACCTACAAACAGTGGCCAGAGCTCCCTTTCCTCACCCGGGACACACCCTTGGAGTTGAAGTGTAAGCCTCAGGCACTCCATCAGGCCCTAGAGACACATATCAAAAGGAGCACCATAGTTCATTAATATTGCATGGTGAAAGAGGTGAGATTGATAAAATGCCTGAAAAAATTCAAAAGAATAAATGTATGATTACTTAAAAACAGGGAAACAGTCAAATGAAATTAAGAAGTCAGTATACGATATGAAAAATTCAGCTAAGAGATATACTGAAGGAAAACCAAACAGAATTGTTAGAAATGAAGTACTTGATAACTCATATAAAAATACAATGAAAAGCCTTAACAACAGAGTCAATGAGGCAAAAGATTGAACATCAAATCCAGAATGCAGATCTTTTGAAATATCTTAGTCAGACAAAGGAAAGAAAGAAAAAAATTAGAAAGATGGAAAACAATGTTCATGATCTATGGGATACTAAAAAAAAAAAACAAATATATTAGTGTCAGGAGTTTCTGAAGGTGTGGGGAAAAAAGAAAATGGTTTAGAAAGCCTATATAGTGAAGTAATAGCAGAACACTTCCTTAATTTGTAGAAAGATACTGCCAACCAAATACAGAAAGCACACAGGACCCCAAATAGGTGCGATCAGAAAAGATCCTCACTATGACAGATTATAGTTAAACTTTCAAATGGAAAACTTGAAGAGAATATTCTACATTGTCAAGAGTGAAATACTAAGTCACCTTTAAAGGAACTCCTATCACATTGATAGTAGACTTTTCACAGAAACCCTACAGGCCAAGAGAGTATAGGGGGATATATTCCAAGTTTTAAACAACAACAACAAAACTACCAACAATAATACTTTACCTAGTGAAGCTTTCATTCATAAATGAAGGTGAAATAAAGACCTTCCAAGACAAGTGAAGCTAAAAGGAATTTGTCGTCCCCTGGCCAGCCTTACAAATGATAATTTAGTATGTACTTCACAAAAAAACAGAGAATGGTAACCAGCATCATGGAAGAATGTGAAAGTATAAAACCTAGTAAAAGAAGAAAAGAGATTAAAAACAAATATTAGGAATATTTATGGAAAATGGCAGAACCAAGTTATTTCCTATCAATAATAACATTGAATGTAAATGGACTAAATTCTCCAGTAACAAGGTACTGGCTGAATTGATTTAAAAAACACATCTAATATGCTGCCTACAAGAAACACACTTCTCAAGTAAAGATACACACTGACTGAAAATGAAAGGATAGAAAAAGATATTCCATGCAAATGGAATTTTTTTTTTTTTGACAGACAGAGTGGACAGTGAGAGAGAGAGACAGAGAGAAAGGTCTTCCTTTGCCGTTGGTTCACCCTCCAATGGCCGCCGCGGTCAGCGCGCTGCGGCCGGCGCACCGCGCTCATCCGATGGCAGGAGCAAATGGAAATTTAAAAATGAGCAGGAGTAGTTATACTCTTATCAGGCAAAACATATTTTAAGACAACAACTGTTGAAAAAACAATGTCACTATGTAATGATTGAGGTGTCAATTCAGCAAGAAGATATGACTACAGCAAATGTATATGCACCCAATGCTAGGGCACCCAGAGGAGATGTAAAACTTGGGACATGCTCAATCGGAATGGCCCCAAATGATGGAGTTAGAATTGTGCCAGGGGTTTCCAATACAATCCCATCAAGGTGGCATGTACCAAGGCCATCTCATTAGTCCAAGTGATCAATTTCAGCTCACAATTGATCACACTGATAGGTCTAAGAGTCAAAGGGATCACACAAACAAGACTAGTGTCTGCTAATACTAACTGATAGAATGAAAAAGGGAGAGAATGATCCAACATGGGAAGCAGGATACACAGCAGACTCATAGAATGGCAGATGTCCTAAATAGCACTCTGGCCTCAGAATCAGCCCTTAAGGCATTCGGATCTGGCTGAAGAGCCCATGAGAATAGTTTAGGCATGGAAGGCCAAGACATTCTGGAAAAAACAGAAGACCTAAATGAAAGATCTCTGCGAGTGAGATCCCAGTGGAAAGAACGGGGCCATCAAAGAAGGAGGTACCTTTCTCTGAAGGGAGGAGAGAACTTCCACTTTGACTATGACCCTGTCGGAATAAGATCGAAGTCGGCGAACCCTAAAGGCTTCCATAGCCTCGGCAACTCATGACCAGAGCCTAGGGAGATTACTGACGCCATAAACAAGAGTGTCAAATTGTTAAATCAACATCAGGAGTCACTGTGTACTTACGTCTCATGAGGGATCTGTCCTTAATGTGTTATCCAATGTGAAGTGATGCTATTACTAGTACTGAAACAGTATTTTTACACTTTGTGTTTCTGAGCGGGTGCAAACTGATGAAATCCTTTCATAGTATATATTGAATCGATCTTCTTTATATAAAGATAATTGCAAATGATTAAAAAATCTTGGTGTTAAACTGGAAATTGCATAGACAATTAATCAATTTTTTAAAAAAAAAAATCATGTAGGATCTCTGTCCTTAATGTGCTGTACATTGTGAATTAATACTATAACTAATACTCCAACAGTATTATCATTTTGTGTCTCTATGCGAGGGCAAACCGTTGAAATCTTTACGTAATATGTACTAAATTGATCTTCTGTGTATAAAGAGAATTGAAAATGAATCTTGATGTGAACAGAAGGGGAGAGGGAGCGGGAAAGGGGAGGGTGGGGGGAGGGAGGGAAATGTGTGGGGGGGGAGCCATTGTGGTCCATGAGCTGTTCTTTGGAAATTTATATTCTTTAAATAAAAGCTTTATATATAAAAAAAAATAAAAAAAAAATAAAAAATAAAAAAAAAATAAAACAAATGTTAATGGAAATAACTGAAGACATACACTCTAACACAATAATGCTGAGGGATTTCAATACCCCACTTTCATCAATGGACAGATCAACCGGACAAAATAAAGCAAAGAAACAGCAGAGCAAATCTACACTATAGACTAAAGGACCTAATATATATCTACAGAGCATTTCATCCAACAGCTGCAGAATACACATTATTTTCATCATTGCATGGGACATTCTCTAGCATAGACCATATTCTAGGCCATAAAAGAAGTCTCAACAAATTTAAAAAAATGAAATCATATGTGTACCTCTTTCTGATTACAATGAAATGAAGCTTTAAATTAGCAACAAAAAATTATTGAAAATATGCAAACAAATGGAGATTCAAAAACATGTTCATGAATGAACAGTGGGTCACAAAAGAAATAAAAAAGGAAATAAAAAATTATTGAAGGGCTGGCATTGTGGTACAGCAGATTAAGCCACTGCCTGCAAAATTGGCATCCTATATGTGTGCCAACTGAAGTCTTGGATTCCCCATTTCTGATCCAGCTCTTAGCTAATGCACTAAGGAAAGCAGGAGATTCTAGCTCCTGGCTTTGGCCTGGCCCAGTTCAAGCCATTGTGGTTATTTGGGGATGAACCAGCGGAATGATCGCTCTCTTTTTCTCTTTGTGTGTTTCTCTGTAACTCTGCTTTTCAAATACGTAAATAGATTTTTAAAAAATTCCTTGAAACATTGAAAAATGAAAACACATATCAAAATGTACGGGATAGAGCAAAATCAGTGTTGCAAAGGAAAATTTATAGCCATAAGTGCCAATATCAAAAACCTGGAAGGATATCAAATAAATAATCTAACAATGCATGCCAAGGACCTAGAAAAGCAAGAATAAATCAAAACCCAACTTACAAGGATAAAAGAAGTAATAAAAATTAGACTAGAAATAAACAAAATAGAAATTTAAAAATATACAAAACAGCAGTGAAACAAAAAGCTGTTTTGAAAAAAAATAAACAAAATTGATAAACCATTTGCCCAACTATCCAAAAATTGGTAGATGTTCTAAATTAATAAGATCTGAAGTGCAAAAGGAGATGTTACAACTGATATCTCAGAAATACAAAAAAGAAATTTGAAATATTACAAATAACTCTATGGCAACAACTGGCAAACCTAGAAGAAATGAATATGTTTCTGGACACATATAATTTACAAAATTGAGGCACAAAGATATGATAACATGAATATATCAATAATTGATATTGAGATTGAATCTAAAAAAAAAAAAAAAAGAAAAGTCCAGGACTGGATGACTTCACTGCTGAATTTACCAAATTTTTAAGAAAGAACTAATACCAATTCTTCTTAAACTGTTAAAAATATATCTTCTATTTCTTTCATTAATGCTTTTTAATTTTCACTGTATATATACCTTTCATATCCTTGTTTAAACTTATCCCATGGTATTTAAAAATTTTTTGCTGTGATTGTGAATGTTACTGATTTTATAAATTCAGCCAGAGCATTGTTGGAGTGTAAGATATAAAAATGTAAAAAAAAAAAAAAATTCTTTTTTTTTTTTTTTTAATTTCATCTTTTTATTTTGGTTTGATTGTAAAAAATTTTAGAGATTTCTTTTCTTTTTTTCTTTTTTTTATAAAGCTTTTATTTAAAGAATATAAATTTCCAAAGAACAGCTCATAAAAAAAAAATTCTTAATTCCAAAACCAAAGAAAGACATAACAAAAAGGAGCATTATGGACCAATATTCTTGATGACCCTAGACCCTCCAAATCCTCAACAACATACTAGCAAATAAAATCCAATAATATATCAAAAAGATCATCTACTCAGATAAAATTGGATTTATCCCAGGGGTGCAGGGATGGTTTAACATATGCAAATCAAGAAACATTATACATGACACCAACAAAATGAAGGATAAAAACCATATAATTATCTCAATAGATACAGAGGAAGTATGTAATAAAATGCAACACCCATTCATGAGAAACACCTTTAGAAAACTGAGTATAGAAGGAACATACTGGGGCTGGTGCTGTGGTGCAGTGGGTTAACACCTGGCCTGAAGTGCTGGTAACCCATATGGGCACCGGTTCTAGTCCCAGCTGCTCCACTTCCTATCCTGCTCTCTGCAATGGCCTGGGAAAGCAGTAGAAGTTGGTCCAAGTCCTTGGATCCCTGTACCCGAGTGGGAGACCTGGAAGAAGCTCCTGGCTCCTGGCTTCGGATCGGCGCAGTTCCGGCCGTTGCAGCCAATTGGCGAGTGAACCATTGGATGGAAGACCTCTTTTTCTCTCTTCCTCTCCTCTCTCTGTGTAACTCTGCCTTTCAAATAAATAAATAAATATTTTTTAAAAAAAGAAGGAACATACCCTAACACAATCAAGACAATTATGACAAACTCACAGCCAACATTATATTGAATGGGGAAAAGCTGTAAGTAATTCTACTGAGATTCAGAACCAGAAAAGGATGCCCACTGTCAGCAGTATTATTCAATCTGATTCTGGAAGTTTTAGCCAGAGCCATTAGACAAGAAAAAGAAATCAAAAGGATACAAACTGGAGAGGAGGAAGTCAAATTATCTGGGTCTGAAGATGACATGATTCTTTTTATGGGGAAATGAAGAATATACTGAGAGAATATTTAAACTAATCAGAGAATTTGGCAGTTTCAGGATATAAAATCAATACACAAAAATCAGTAACATTCTTACACACCAACAATGCTCTGGCTGAATCTATAAAATCAGTAACATTTACAATCTCCACAAAAAATTTTTAAATACCATGGGGTAAGTTTAACCTAGGATGTGAAAGCCAAGTACAATGAAAATTAAAAAGCATTAATAAAAGAAATAGAAGATATAAGCAATGGAATATCCTTCCATGTTCTTGAATTGCAACAGTTAATATCACAGTAATGTCCATAATACAGAAAGCAATCTACAACTTCAATGCAATCCCAATCAAAATACCAAGAACATTCTTCACAGACCTAGAAAAAACAATCTTAAAATTCATATGGAAACACAAAGACCCCGAATAGCCAAAGCAGTCTTAAACAATAAGAACAAAACTAGACACATCTCAATATCAGATTTCAAGACCTACTGCAGGGCTGTTACAGTAAAAAAAAAAAAAAAAGGTAGATGGAACAGAAACTAAGTTAATCCTCTCATTTAGAACCAACTAATCTTTGACAAATGAGCTCAAATCATTCCCTGGAGAAAGGACAGTCTCTTCAACAAATGATGTTGAGAAAATCAGATTTCCACATGCAAAAATTTGAAACAAGATCCTTCCTTATACCTTATACAAACATCAACTTACTGTGTTCAAGGATCTAAACCTAAGACTTGAAACCATCAAATTACTAGAAACTAGGAAACTTCCACACAGCAAGGGAAACAATTAACAAAGTGAAGAAGCAACTGGCAGATGGGAGAAAATATCTGCAAGCTATGCAAAAGATTAATATCCAGATATTTAAGGAATTGATGAAACTCAATAACAACAAAACAAATTTAACTAAGAAATGGGTAAAAGATATGAACAGGAAGTTTTCAAAGGATGAAATACAGATGACCAACAGACACAGGAAAAAATCCCCAGGATCAATGACCATCATTTGTGTAAAACATAAATAAAAACCACAATGAGGAATCACCTCACCCCAGTTAGAATGGCTATTAACACAAAAATGAAAAAAAAAATACAACAAATTTTGGAAAGGAATGGAGAGAAAGGCACCCTAAAATACTACAGAAATGCAAACTGTTACAACTATTATGAAAGACAGCACAGTGATTCCTTGAAAACTAAAATAAAAATATGTATACTGCATGACCCAGATATTGCAGTCCTGGGAATATTTGCAAAGGAAATGATATCAGCATATGAAAGAGATATCTGCATGCCCATCTTCATTGCAGCTCAATTCACAGTAGCAAAAATATGGAATCAACTGATGACTAGATAAAGAAAATGTGGCATACATGCACAATGAAATATCACTCAACCATAAAAATAATGAATTCCTGACATTTGCAACAAAATAGATGAATCTGAAGAACATAATGCTAAGGGAAATAAGCCAGATCCAAAAAGACAAATATCACATGTTTTCTCTTATTTGTTAATTGTTAACTATGTAGAGAGTACAAAAGTTGCATGGTTGTCATATCATTCGATATATACTTCTTAACAATACTTAACTGAATCAAAACATATAAATGACAATATATTCTTATTTTACATATTAAAAACAGAAATGGAGGGGGCATACTGAAGATCCTTGGGGTACTGATAATGCTTTGTTCTTATTTGAGTGTTGGTTATGAGTATGATCAGAAGATCAAAAACTCATTTATCTGTACACTTATGTGCATTTTTTAGTATGCATACTATAAACTGGCAGCACAAAACAAACATTGAAGATGTGTTACAGAGAAAGAGGGTTGAGACGGAGTGTCTGGGGGAAGGGAAGGATCATCCATCCTCATGTTCACTACCCAAAAGGCTGAAGTGGCCAGGGCTGGCCAGGTCAAAGTACGGAGCCTGTGAGTGGCAGGGGCCCAAACACTTGGGCCATTACAGATGCATTAATAGGGAGCTGGATCAAGAACAGAGCAGTTGGGACTCAAACAAGGGCTCATAGAATGATGGTATCCCAGGTGGATGCTTAACCCGACGAACCACAATGCGGGCCCCCTAAATAAATGTATATATGATTTATTTATTTGTTTGAAAGGCAGAGTTACAGAGAAGCAGAGACAGAGGCAGAGAGAGAGAGAGATCTTCCATCCGCCACTTCACTCCCTAAATGGCTAAGGGCTAGAGTTGAGCTGAGCTGAAGCCAGGAGCCAGGAGCTTCTTTTGGGTCTCCCATGAGGGTGCAGGGGCCCAAACACTTGGGCCATCTTCTACTGCTTTCTCAGACCATAGCAGAGAGCTGGATCAGAATTTGAGAACCAGGACTTGAACCAGCATCCAAATGGATGCCCACTACGCCACAGTGCCGGCCCCCTCCATATATATTTACAAATATTTTTGTATGTATTATTTTTGTGCATGTGAAAGGCAGAGAGAGACAAGGTATCTTCCATCTTCTAGATCACTCCCCCAAATCCTACAACAGCCATGGGCTGGGCCAGGCTGAAGCCAAGGGTTCAGAGCTCAATCTGGGTCTCCCACAAGGAACTCAATCACTTGAGCCATCACAGCAGCTGCCCTTGCTGCACATTATTAGGAAGCCAGAATTGGGAGCAGAGCCAAGTGGGAGCTTCCCAAGTGGTGTTTTAGGTGCTGAGTCAAGTACCAACTCCTGTATAAATACCAATTTTGGTAAAAGAAGACTATGTTCAAATAATAAAATTGAGAGGATCAGGTTCTCAAGTCACCAAGAACTTAACTTGCATAATTGATTGAGCACCAACTGCACATGCTAATCCTGGTGCTCCACGCTATACATAGATTAATTTTCACAACAATGCATAAAGTTGATAGGTTCTCCCCATTTTAAAGATAAGGGCTCAGAAGAATAAGTGATGATTCTAAGGTACCATAATCAGTGAGTTAGGAGTTGAAGATTTAGACTAAAGTTTGGTAGAAAATATCAAATTGGAATTTGCTAGACTATAAATTCATCAACTGTAATTTCAAGATGTTTTCCAGTTCTTTGAAGATCAAAAAATGGTCTTATTGGGTGTGTATATGTGTGTGAATGTGACACAAATGTAGAGCACACAGTAGTGGTCTGAAATTGCAGTAAAAAAGTGTTCCTGATAAAATTTATGTTTTCTATTAGATTCTAAAGGCTATGGGAGAAATTTTAAGATTTTGTTTTGTTTTGTTTTTATCACTTTAAAGATAGCCTCAGTGACACCTGGTGATTTTGTAAACTTAGGTTAATTTATCAGATCAAGTGGATTTTTTCCCTTTCCATTCACTTTTTGTACAGAATTTTGTGTTACTTGAAATTTGTACTAAGATTTTTATGATGGCAATCAAATTTAAACACCATAGTATACACAAAATTGTTATATAATGTTAACATTTATAAGTTAATATATTCCAAATATGACATTTAACTGTAAGAAAAGATGTAAATTATAATTCTTACTGAATATTTTATAGAGTAGAATAAGTAGTTCTCTCTCTGGATTCATCTGTTCACCTCCTCAGATAAAGGAGAATTTGCCTTTATTATGACTTTAACACATGCTGTATTTTAAGTTAGGTTTTTATTTAAATGCAAAACATTGCTATTTTAAGTACTAAACAAAATCTCATTTGTTCTCATCTTCTGTTACACATTCTAATTTAATTTTGTAGTCTATTGGCTCTTTCCCTTTATCTGTGGGAAGTTAGTAAGGTAAAAAAAAGACACACAGATGTTGAAAATTTAGTCACTACTGCATAAAGTCTAGCAAATCTGTTGTCTGTTAACTCCCAGTACAGGGGTACTCTGTGTTTACTCACAACCACCTCTCACATGTTTGGGGGGATTTGTACTCTTGCCATAAGGACATGACTTCTGAGGTTATTTTTTCTTTATTTCTGTTATGTAACAGCATATGTGAATAAATATGAGAAGCCATTAAAAGTGTTCTCTTTGAGGATAGTTTCTCTAATCACTTTCACAATAACATCCATTCTATTTCTTTTAATGTGTGATTTCTAATTTACTAATACAAGTTCTCTGGTAAGCTGTCTAGGGGCCTGTAACCCTGTTCCTCTCCTCAGCACTGCCCAACTAGTTATTGGCCTTGTGGAACAACAAAGCATTTTAAACAAATTTCCCATTTATCCCCAATTCCCTTTACAAGAGCCCTGAGTCTGACCCAGGCACAGATGGCCGAGTTTGACCAGCATCCCCAGCCTGCTGCAACATCCGTCACCATCACCTTTCTCCACAGTGAGATGGATGGAGTGGAAAATAGTATTAGTCTTCAAGAGCAGGATTCATGCATGATTGGCCCTAGACAACCAATCATTTAAAAAACAATTTAGCATCACAAACTGGGTGTCATTTTGGAGAAACATAAAATAGAACTGAAGAAATGTGTTTCAAAATGATTCTGCTGGTTGGTTTCAATGAAGCATTGTGTTGGGCTATCAATCTGATGTTTCAGAAATACAACCAAACCATATTCTGCTGGAAAACAAAAACAAAACACGAAGACACTAAGAGAAAATTGGCACTGGTGATTTTTTACCATAACTGGCACTGGTATCAAGACCTTTTTATTTTGCGGCCAGTGTTGTGGTACATCAGGTTAAGCCATTGCTTGTGATAATAGCATTCCATGCAGTTATTTTGGGAGTGAAATTATATATGGAAGATTTCCCTCTCTTTCTCTACCTCTCTGTCACTCTGCCTTTAAAATAAATAAAATAGATCTTTAAAAATTCTCTTATTTTTAGATTATCATCATCATGTACTGCCTGAATGATTTTCCAAATGTTTTGTTTTAATTTGAAGGCCAGGGAGGGAGAGAGAGACAAAGAGAGAAAGAAAAATTTTCTCGTCTGATGCTTCATTTCCCCAAAGCCTTGAGTGGCCAGAGCTGGATGGGGCCACAGTTGAGAGCTAGAAACTCAATCCAGATCTCCTGGTGGGTGGCAGCAATCCAGCTGCTTGAGCCATAAGCTGCTGCCCCTCAGGGTGTGCATTAGCAGGAAGTTGGAATCCGGGGTAGAGTTGGAACTCTAACCCAGGGGCTCTGATAGAAGACACAGGGAATTTCATTGGGTGTCTTAACCACTAGGCCAAATCCCCCTGTTTTACTAAAACAAGTTACTATTACTGAATTGATTATTTCAACAAAAACTGAAACTAGGTTAAGTTATTAAATTCATTCTGTAGGTTACTTTTTAAATTTTTTGTTTACAATACAGCCATGTCCAGTGGCCTTGAACATTTTCTTTATCAGTTCAAGATTCTATAACTAAATAATACAAGCTGTGTAGCTTAAAAACAAACATTTATCTCACACCATGCTGTAGATTTGGAAGCCTAAGATCTAGGGGCTGACAAATCTGGTGAGGGGCTATTTCCTTGTTTGCAGATGGCTGCCTTCTGTTGTGTCCTTACATGGCTCCGGGTGGGTAAGTAGGGATAAAGGGTATTAGGGGGAGACAGTGTTCTAGTCTCTTCTTTTTATTATGATGTCAGCCCCAGCATGCAGCTACACCTTCATGACCTCACCTAAACTGAATTATTTGTCAAAAGCCCCACCTCCTACCACTGCACCAGGGGCTGAGATTTCAACATGTTAATTTATATGTGTGTGGCAGGCAGACACAGACATTCAGTTCACAATAAACATGAATGCAGGGATTTTGTAAAGTAACTCAGAGAATATTTCTTTGCCAAAGTGGTGCTTTCTAGCATATTTTTTAAAGATTATTTTATTTGAAAAGCAGAGTTACAGGGTGTGTGTGTGGGTGGGGGAGAGAGTGAAAGAGAGAGAGGCACACACACAGACATCTTTCATCTTCTGGTTCACTCCCCAAATGGCTGCAATGAAATTGGGCCAGGCTAAAATCAGGAGTCAGGAGACTTATCTAGGTCTCCTACATGGGTGCAAAGGTCAGAGTATCTGGGCCATCCTCTCCTTTACGGCTTTCCCAGGAGCATTAGCAGGGAGTTGGATCGTAAGAGGAGCAGCCGAGACTCAAACAGGTGCCCATGTGGGATGCTGGCATGCCAGGCAGCAGCTTAACACACCATGCCACAACACTGGCCCCTATCTAGCATCTTTTAAATGAAAGGTTTCAATCTCTATAGGATAGAAGGTAAGTTGGGGTAATCAAAGAAGAATCCATCTTTCAGTTTTTGTTTTTGTTGAGGATTATCATGTCATCAATCCATTTATTTCATTGTTTAGTCTACAAATCTGTCAGGTGGAAGGTATTTAGGAATTAATTTTTATGGAATTTTTGGTGATTTTTCCCAGAAGATAGAATGCTGTCCCATGATTACCAGCTCCCCCTGGGGTGAGCTGTGTATCTATGGTGTTTTTGAGAAGGGTTTTTTTAAACAGGCCTTTTCTATGGCCTTTTGAGCATAATGAGGTAGTTTTACCACAGTTTGAACTTGTTCCTGTGAAATTAGGGCCCAAGCTCTTTATTGGGGTGGAGGCAGGAGGGTTTATGAATATCCAGTGACGCTGAAGCTGAGGCTGCCCTAGGGGATTGCTTAAATATGGGATGAGCAAAGCTTCAGGGCATTGTACACCTCAGTCTTGCCAGCTCAGAGGGCAAGGCTATTTTACAGGTCAACCGCTAAGGAAACGGCAGGTCTAAATCTCCTTTGGGTCAGATTGTTTCTAAGAAACCCTGAATTGGAAGACAGATGCTCATCTGCTTGCTGGAGTGGAATTCATCCTCCTCTGAGATCTTTGGAGGAGGTGAGCTGCATCCAATATTTCTCTCTCTTTCTTTCTTTCTTTCTTTCTTTCTTTCTTTCTTTCTTTCTTTCTTTCTTTCTTTCTTTCTTTCTTTCTTTCTTTCTTTCTTTCTTCCCTCTCTCTCTCTCTCTCTCTCTTTCTCTCTTTCTCTCTTTCTCTCTAATATTTATTTGAAAGGCAGAGGTACGTAGAGAGGGGGAGACATACACACAGAGACCTTCCATCTGCTGGTTCACTCCCTAAATGGCCACAATAGGGAGACAGGCATTCCATCAGAGTCTCCCACAGGGGTGGCAGGGGCCCACACCCTTGGGCCATCTTTTGCTGCTCTTCCATACACATTAACAGGGAGCTGGATAGGAAATGGAACAACTGGGACTACAACTGGTGTTCATATGGCAGGCCAGCAGTGCAGGCAGCAGCCTGAGCTCCTGGGTCACAAGTCCGGCACCCCATCCTGTCTCCTTGATTGAGGTCGAAGATACTAAAGAATTGGAAGCCCTGAGGTGGTACATTGTAAGGGGAGACAGAAGAAAAATCCAGGGAGTGGGAATTCTTCCTGTGGGGAGGAAGGTATTTGGAATAAAGAGGCCTGAAAAAGCTTTCTGTGCTGGACAGATGGTGATATTTCCCCTCCCACATGGTGATTCCTTTCTGAAAAGTCGCTGAACAAGCCTGCACGCCTGTCAAGTGCAGTGGAAAAAGGACAGGGAAGCTTGTCCATCCCCACTCCTCCCAGCCTCCAGGGCAGAGACCTCAGCATGTGGAGGGGATGGTACCGGTTTTGGAGGGGTGGAGGAGGTTATTTGTCAAGTCCAAGGAGAGTCCACTCTATAAGCAGAGCAGCCCTGGGAGACCCTCCCAGGAGGCTGAGGGAGCAGCTCGAGAGGATGCTGCTGGATACCACCACCACCATACTTTGTAGTAACCCTGGAAATCTGTAGAGGGGCAGAGGGTGGTGCACACTCCTACACTGATCTCATCCCGGAGGAAGAGGAAGGAGGCCATGCAGAAGAGAGACTAAGAGTGTGCACAGCCACGGCTGCCATAAAATCTTAGAAAAAATGAAAAGCATAACCACTGCTAGTGATCAGGAGCTGCTGTATTTTATAAATGGACACAGGCACATTCTTTAAAAACAAAGGAAGTGGTGTTAAGTTCATGTTGATTCAGACTTTATGACTATCTCTTCTCTCACTCTGGGCTGCAGTCATACCGGCCTCTGTCGGCTCCTAGGGCTTTCCTGGCTCAAGAACTTGCTCAGGCTGTTTGCTGTGCTGGGCAGAACAGATCCCTTTTCACCCAGTTTGAGGTAATGTGTGCAATGTATTCTCAGAGCATTTCCTTATCAGATTAAACCTATGCCTCTGCTGGAATCCTGCTTATCTCCTATCCACCATGTCTGCAAACCTGTAATTATTGTAATCATATATTTATTTTTTGCTTCCTGTCGGTCTAATCTCACAGAAGATAATGTTCTCCAGGGCAAGGCTCTTGTCTGTCTTGCTTAACTTTTGTTATTAGTACCTAGCATAGCACTTGGAGCTTGGAAATTGCTCCTCCTCCCCCTTTTTGCTAATTAATGAAAAAATGTATAATTGGTAAGGCTTTATGTTTAATTGACACAAAAGTGCTGACAGCAAATTCCCAGAAGTTATCTTTGTCTCAGGGGCTTCAGGAAACCCACCTTCTAGTACACTTGTTCTTTTGGTTTTAATTCCTTTCCAAATGAATCCATCTCCAAAAGAAATCTCATTTATGTCCTGTAGGTTTTTTTTTTGTTTTTTGTAGTTGCCTGTTCTCCTGGACTGTTTGCTAATGTCTTAAAGATGGCGCACTGTGTGATAACTGAACTGAACACACTGGTGCTGCTCTGTTCTAACGTCTGCCAGCCCAGTGATTATCAATGATCTCGCAGGCCAGGTGGGAGGCTGCTCATTCAGTAAAGGACCAGCTTTCCCAGGGGGAAAATGCCTTTCCTGCACAGAGATGAGCTTCCTACTACTTTCCCAAGAGTTGTTTCAAAAAGCTAACAGCTGACTGTTCAGAGGGAATCCTTTACAGGTTTCTTGTGTTTCAGCACAATTTGGGTCAGTGCTGACTCTCAAAAAAATTTTTTTAAGGATGTTTGACAAATAGTCCTGAAAGAGACTATTTCTGGGCAGGCAGAGAGCAGGGTTTGCTGCTGTCCAATACAGCAAAGACACACGATCTCCCCTGGGACAAAGGTTGAGTTTGATAGCAGCTCCATTCTGCCTTTGAGGGTTTCGTCAGGTCAGGGATTCTTCACAGGAGTTGAAACCCATGGAGTGCATCGCATCCACACCGCTGTGGAACCTCACCTTGTAGAACTGCGTGTGCTGGGAAGTGGCAAGGACACTGGGGGGGTGTGGAGTTCATGATGCTGCTGCGCATGTCTTTGACCCACAGGTCCTGGGTTCGTTGCCAGCAACCATAGAACTGGCTTTGATGCTCTCTAGTTCTTAAGACTTAATCTCAAGGAAATCTTAAGCTGTCAAACTTAAAAAATTTTTTTTCTGAGTGTAGTTTGAAGTTTTTTGCCTGCCTCCTTGTTAGGCAGGGAGATCTTTCTCCCAGGGACTCTCTCACCCTGGTTTGTAGTGAATTGTAACCAACACCCAGCTAACATAATAGAGCTTTGGTAAAATAGAAAAGAAAGAATGTCAGCATTATAATCCTGCAGATAAATGTCAAAAGAGACTTTTTATATTAATTCAAAAAAGGTTTTTTGTTGCTGTTGTTTTTGTCTTGAAGATATTTCCTTTTGCGGGGGGACATCTTCTTTACCCACTTTGCCATCCGTTCCTTCATATCTGCTATAGCAGATGGGCATAAAACAGCCTGCTGCCAAGCTCTGAGGAAGCAATGATTGCATCATGTGAAATCTCTCAGGGGCTGGTGCTGTGGCTGTGGCATAGGGGGTAAAGCCACCGCCTGAAGCGCCGGCATCCCATGTGGGCGCCGGTTGGAGTCCTGGCTGCTCCTCTTCCAATCCAGCTCTCTGCTATGGCCTGGGAAAGCAGTAGAAGATGGTCCAAGTCCTTGTGCCCCTGCACCCTCGTGGGAGACCTGGAAGAAGCTCCTGGCTCCTGGCTTCAGATAGGCGCAGCTGCAGCTATTGTGGCCATCTGGAGAGTAAATCAACAGGAAGATCTCTCTCTCTCTCTCTCTCTCTCTCTCTCTCTCTCTCTCTCTCTCTCTGCTTCTGCCTCTCTGTAACTCTGTCTTACAAATGAATAAATAAATCTAAAAAAAAAAAAAACCCTAATGCCCTTGGATTTTTAAAAAAAAAAAAACTTCTCAAAAACAACACCACTCCAATACGGACAAAATATTTTTTTAAAAGTTTTAAAGAGCAGGCCAGCGCTGCGGCTCAATAGGCTAATCCTCCACCTGCGGTGCTGGCACCCCCAGTTCTAGTCCTGGATCCTGTCCCGGTTGCTCCTCTTCCAGGCCAGCTCTCTGCTGTGGCCCAGGAGTGCAGTGGAGGATGGCCCAGGTCCTTGGGCCCTGCACCCGCATGGGAGACCAGGAGAAGCACCTGGCTCCTGGCTTCAGATCGGCACAGCACACTGGCCTGGCCACAGCACGCCAGCCTCAGTGGCCACTTGGGGGGTGAACCAACGGAAAAAGGAAGACCTTTCTCTCTGTCTCTCTCTCACTGTCTAACTGCTTGTCAAAAAAAGAGAAAAGTTTTAAAAAACAGTAAAGTATCCAATACCAAACAGAAACAAGAAATAACTTTGCTCTTGAAAAACTGCATCTGGGTGTGCTAACAATTGTGTATCAGGCCTTGTTACTTGAGTGTTCCCCAAATCCTATGGAGGAGTGAGGACTGCTACTGTAGCAGTGGAAAAAGTTCCTGGCTAACAGAGTGGGTGAGCATTTAAGAGGGAAACTCTGGAAATGAAGGGACTGCAGAAAGGACGAGACCCTAAAGTCTGGGCATAAACTCTGCCTACATCTCTTCCCATTGTTAAATTTTGCACACACAGAAGAGACTTCAGGGGTGCAGGGGAAAGCAGAGACGGACAGAGTTGTCCTGGGAAGCCTGTGTATTTTTGTCTGCGAGATGCTACCTGGCTTGAAATGTCTGAGCATAGAATCTGACTCTGGAAGTGTAGCAGAAAATTAGGGCTTTAAATCTCTCCCAGGGAAAAAATACACAGAGCTGACTCAGCAGTGGATGCAGCTTTCTCTGTCCTAGAGCGTGGGAGTAATATCTGGGAGTAATAATCCTCTCCAAACTTGAGTTCCTCTCAGGGGCAGCTTTTTACGTTAGCAAGAATCATGAAGGAGCAGATATGAAAAAAAGGAGAAATAAACTCATGTTCACCAACAATATGTAGCTTCATTCCCTGGATTAAGTTCTTTTCTGTCTTAAATAAATAGAGTGCTTTCTATTTTTCTGGTTGAACCTTAACTGACACCTGCTATGTAAGGCTCCTCCGGCCAGCCGTATTAAAGAGCAGGGAAGCTACTAAGGCCAGAAGATTAAATAAGCTTCTTTCTGAAACTAAGATAGATGGGTCTGCAGAAAAGATTAAATGAAAGTTTATTTGTGTTATCTAAAAGACGGAGACAAACAGGAATTTAATCCATGTTTTCCATATGGGTGGCAGCGACCCAAATATTTGAACCATCACCTGCTGCCTCCCAGGGTGCACAAGAGCATGAAGCTGGAATTGGGAGCTGAGCCAGGACTCAAACCCAGGCACTCTGATATAGGATGTGGGTGTCTCAACTAGAATTTTAACTACTGCCCCACTGCCCATTCCCGGAGAGAAGAATTATCTGCTTAGTCTCAAAAGGAGTGGCTGGAATACAGTGAGTACTGTGGACTCATTGCTGTGAAAAATCAGGGCCACACAAATGTACTAATGGAAGAGACACATGGAGGAGAAGCAGCAGAACATGACTACAAGCCTTTTAAGAAAAGGCAACCTCATATGCTAGTAAAATGTAGGCCAATAACCAATCTGTTGGTCACCTTCTCCTCTTCATAGAAGGGCAGAGTAAGGGGAGTGGGTGAAGGCACTAATACTCATGGGGAAAGCTGAACATGTCCACCAGCTCTGAGTTGTGTTAGAAACCAGGGGAGATGGGAAATGCAGTCCTTGTTCATAATAGAAAATTCAACCAATCCTATCAGCCTCACATGAATAGAAGAGGTTCGTGTCTATAACTGAGACAGCCACATGGGAAAAGTGATGAAATCTGTATCTCAATAGCTTTTGCTTTTATCAGTAACGCAAAAGCTGGCATGCTTCCTGTGTGACTGAGTCCTTGTCAATGCAATCCCAAACTCCAAACACAACCAAGGAAATGCTTTATGTCTGATGATTCTGAAACTCACTTGAGAGAAAGAATTGATTGGAAATGGCTATAGTTTTATATACTCTTGGATTTGACTCCTTGACTTGGCACCTGTTAGAGTGCTGATTACAGCAGAAAGGAAAGGCGATACATACATTTAGATCTTGATGAAACCATGTGTACTTGGAATGGTCAAGCTAGAAGTAGCTTAGAGAAAGGGAAGAAAGTTGTAGTGTTTCTTCTAACATGTGATTCTCTGTGTAACTTTGACATTTTCTCCCTGTGTTTTGCAACTGGTCATGGAGCCAACAGACTAGTTTCTTCACATAACAAATAATGTTTTCAGTGCAGTCAACTCCTGCTTTTTTGTGTCTTGTGTGCGTGCTAATGTTTTCAAAGAATTCCCACTGCATTAACCTCTTTTAGAAACTGTAAAGGATGTTAACAATTTCAAAATGGTACAGCATTTTTTAGCCAAGCAAAACTTTTCCTGAAAGAAAAACCTGGATTCCCTGGGTACATATGGGGCTCCTATGATTCTTGGTGATGTGCTTGGCTCTACTGCTTGTTACATATCAGGATGATTCACTATTTTTGATAGGGGCATGTGTTGACATAAAAAATCTTGGAAACAAAATCCTGAAAGAAGTTGTACTTACTTTGAAAGGTGGTTTTTTTTTTTTTTTTTTTTTTTTTTGGTCAAGAAATGGGAGTTAGGTGCAAAGTTCTTCCCCATTCCACAGTTTATCAGCTTTCCCAATAGAAATGCTTGTAACAAGTGGTTGAATGTCACATGGAACTTTGCTTTTTTGGGGAGAAGAGGAAAAGTAAATATATTCTTTGAGTAATTTTGGCATAAGAATGGCTCATGTATAGGTTGATTTACCTGATGATAATTTTGGTTTTATACCTGAGATAACCTTTTGATGGAAGGTTCTGCATTGAAAAATACATGTGCTACTCAAACATTACAAGCATTTCGAATGAACTGCTGCTGGAGGGGGCCAAGTTTGTAAGTTTTCTGGTCCTGGATGGAGAAGGACTTTTATGCTCTGTAATGTAAATGGAAAAGCCAAGGAATATTGATTTCTGGCAATATGGTGGAGTTGCTGTGAAAGTTATTTTGCACAGATAAAATAGGAATTTGGATTTGAAATTCCTTCCCTGATAACAAAGATAGCACCAATGATTTAGACTCCGCTCACACACCTTCACTGACATGAGGACAAAAGAGAAGAATTGAGGTTGTTGTTTTATAGAACATTATCCTACTCTGGCCAGTAGAGTGATGGAAACTGTGATTCTGTTTACTGCAGGGAAAATGCAGGAAAAACTCAAATTTCCTCCTAGAGACAACTGTCTTTGTTGGGATTCAAGCTTTGAAAAATGTATCACCGAGAGAGATTTTGTCACTGCCCAGTTTCTCCCAAATGTGGTGGGGCTGGTATGATGGCTCCCTGCTAATGTGCCTGGGAAAGCAGTAGAAGATGGCCCAAGCACTTGGATCCTTGCACCCACATGGGAGACGTGGAAGAAACTCCTGGCTCCTGGCTTCAGCCCGGCCCAACCCTGGTCATTGTGGAAACTTGGGAAGTGAGCTAGCGGGTGGAAGGACTTTTTCTTTCTCTTCCTCTGCTTCTCTGTACTTCTGCCTTTTAAATAAATAAAATAAATCTTTTTTTCTTAAAAAAAGAGTAGTGATTATTTGGTGCATTTTGGATGGGATATGTCAGACAAAGGTCCTGCTAGTCCAGGATGTCAAGCCCTCCCCCTTAGCCGTGTAGTCCTTGAGCTTCCTGTGATCTTACTGGTGTGGCTATGGGGGTGGGTAGGGGGTCCAGCATTGGCTCAGCTCCCATCAGGCTCCCTGTGGAAAGTGTGACCAGAATGAAGTATAATTATTACTATTGGAAAAAAGTAGGCAGTATGTCTCTGGGCACCAGTGGGCTTGCAAGCTTCAGAGAATGGCTGTAACTACTATGCTTAGTAGAAAGAGAAGAATTTAGACCCAAATAATAGAGCTTTGATTGATGCTCAAGACTGTTGCTTGCTGTGATCCCTCTGCAAGAACCCTCCTAAATATTTGTCAAATCTATTTTTAAAAATAAGATTTATTTGATTATTTGAAAGGCAGAGTGATAAAGAGAGAAAGAGAGACAGAGAGAATGATCAATCTTTCATGTGCTGGCTCACTCCCCAAATGGCTGCAATGGCTGGGGCTGGGCCAGGCTGACATCAGGAACTCCACCCTGGTCTCTTACATGGGTAGCAGGGACCCAAGTATTTTTGACCATCTTCTGCTCCTTTCCTAGGTGCATTAGCAGGAAGCTGGATTGGAATCTGAACAGTCAGGACTCAAAATGGCACTGCAATATGTTATGCTGGTGTCAAAAGCTGAACCACCAGGCCAGACAATCAGTTAAATCTATTGGCATAGAATCATGGTATGTAAGAAAGAACTAGGATGGGGTCAGGGCTGGTTGGGACAGGGCAGTGTGTAAGAACACCATAGCTTAGAGATGGAGGCGGTCAGACAGATGCTAGTTGATGCAGATGGCGAAAAACCTTGAAGTAGAGCTTTGGCTTTCCATAGGCTATGAAATTATTGAGCATAAGGAAATTTTACCTAAGATAAAGAGGGTAGTGAGGCTTCTGGCTGTGTCAAAGGTTATAATAATGCATATCTTTGTGATTAGACATTTATTTGAAACAAGAAGTGGAACTACATTGGGTATTAAAGCTGCCAGTGTGTTATGTCAAAGATCACTACAGTTTTACCTTCTTATTCATTCCAGATAACTTCAGACTTCCCATTTACGAGTAGTCATCAAGTTAATTTATATTTCATTGGAACAATTTTAATTTATTTCAACTTTTTCAGGAAGCTGTTATTAATTTCTGAAACGGGAAAAAGAAAATGTACCAGACAGTGTTGATGAAGCAGAAAATGATTTTACTGTAAGAAAATGGAATTCCTCTCAGAGTTTCTGGGAGGACTGTGACACACCTTGTGGTGAAGCCAGCAGGGACAGTGGAGGGTGAGGCAGTCAGAGCCATTGCTAAGATTGCACCCAGGAACCCACCTGGAGGAAGCACATTGCTTCACCATTGCAGCAAAGGCGGTGAGCGCTGAACCCAGATGCTCAGCTCCCAGCAATGTAGCAGATTCTCTACTGATGCTTCCTTATCCAAAGTCATAGTATTGGGCTGCTGCATTTGTTTGGCCAGGTCTGGGTCAGTGGCTTATGCCTTACTTTCTAAGGGCTCTGGGAACAAGTTTCTGGGTTTGTGGCTCCCCTACTTGGGAAGTAGTTGTAAGCAGTGAATGAAGTTACTGTGAGGATAATATGATGGAAAGTCATTATTAAAACTGATTTCTTATGTAAAGAAATCATGCTATATGCTCCTAAGACAGCCTCAACAGCCAGGGGTGGGCCAGCCTGAATAAAGGAGCCAGGAGCTTCATCTGGGTCTCTTACATGGGTGCAGGGGCTCAAGCACTTGGATCATCCACTGTTGCTTTCTTGAGTGCATTAGCAGGGAGCTGGATTATAAGTGGAGCAGCTGGGACATGGACCGGCTCCCATATGAGATGTCTGTACCACAGGCAGTGGCTTTACCTAATACACCATTATGCCAGCCCCTCTTCTGCTTCTGATCCAGCTTCCTACTCTTTGGGAGGCAGCAGAAAATGGCCCAAGTATTTGGGTCCCAGCCACCAACATGGAAGACCAGGATGGAGTTTCTGGCTTCTGGCTTTAGTCTGGCCCAGACTTTCTCTGTCACTCTGCCTTTCAAATCAATCAATCAATGTTAGAAAAAGAGAGAGATTTATTATCGCAGAGTTCTGGAGACTAGAAGTCCAACATCAGGTGTTCACTGGGTTTGTTTCTTCTGAGAGCCTCCCGGCTTGATGCCTGCCTGTCTCTCCCCTGTGTCTTTGCAAGGTCTTTCCTCTGTACATGTGTATTCTGATCTCTTTTTGTAAGGACACTAGTTATGTTGCTGTAGAGCAAACCTGAATAATCTCATTTTAATCTGACATTGAAAAAGATGCTATTGTTGTAGGAGTCTGTGGTTCTTTTTTTTAAAAGATTTATTTATTTATTTGAAAGTCTAAGTTACACAGAGAGAGGAGTGGCAGAGAGAAAGAGAGAGAGGTCTTCCATCTATTGGTTCACTCCCCAATTGGCTGCAACAGCCGGAGCAGAGCCTATCCGAAGCCAGGAGCTTCTTCCCGGTCTCCCATATGGGTACAGGGGCCCAAGGACTTGGGCCATCTTCCACTGCTTTCCCAGGCCATAGCAGAGAGCTGGATTGGAAAAGGAGTAGCTAGGACTAGAACCAGTGCCCATTTGGGATGCTGGCACTTAGGCCAGGGTATTAACCACTGAGCCACAGTGCCAGCCCCAAGTCTGTGGTTCTAACTACTCTGGTTCCTGTCTTGTGATCACAAAGAATTAAGAGTGTGGATGGCCAAGAGGGAGCAGGTAAAGCAGAAGTTTTGGGAAAACAAGCAGGGAAAGCAAGAGCAAAAGCTCACAGAAGCAGAGACAGGTCTCTGAAGGTGGGAACTATTGAGGACTGATTGTCTAGGGTTTTTCTATGGGCTCCAAAAGGGATTTCTCATGATTGGTCCAGGAGAGGTATTGAGAAGTGAGTTTTAATTGGTTAATTGGGTGAAAGTTAAATCTTCAGTTGAGACTCCGTAAAGACAACAGAAAACACATGAAAGTTTCCCTCAAGATGCATAAAATGATCTTTACATAGGTCAGTTATAACAGCACAGAAAACCCTTGATTAAATGGACCAGCACATAACATTAACATCCTTCACAGAAGCTGATGGTTACATTTTCTCAGGTCTTCCAGGACTAGAGATGGTGGGGAGGGGACAGTGGTTCTCTTCTACCTAGCTGGGAATCTGTCTCTCTACTACTAGCTCCAAACACAGTGACATTGTGAGGTACTACGGGTTAGGAATCAAGATACGACTTTTGGGATCACACAATGCAGCTGGTGACCATGGATTTCATCAACCTCTCAAAATCTGTGCATTATCTTTCCTGCCACATGCTAACTTTATTTCTCATTCTCCAACATTTGAAGTGTCTGAACACATCAAGAAAACCTCAACATGAGTTTTAATCTTTTAAAATTCAATTTATTTATTCATTTGAGAGAGAGCAGAGATAGACAGAGAGTGCTCCCATCTACTGGTTCATTCCCCAAATGTTCACAGTGGCTGAGACTGGGCCAGGCCAAAGGTGGAAGCCAGGAAATCCAAGTCTCCTACATGGGTGACAGAAACCCAATTACTTGAGTTATCGCTGCCACCTCCCAGGGTCTGCATTAGCAGGAAGTTGAAATTAGGAGTTGAAACTGGATATGGAATTCAGGTACTCTGATATGTGACATGGGCATCTTAACTGGGGTCTAACCCCTAGACTAACTGCCTGCCTTAAACATCTTAAAATTTTTTAAAAATGCAGAAACTCTCTCAGAATAAGAAAAATGCAAATTGAAACTATAGTAGGGAACCATTTTTTTAATCAACAAGATTGGCAAACCCTGAAATTTGGCAATCAACTGTGCTAGGGTAGCAGCTGGAAAGCAGGCTCTCGCTTGTATTGCCAATGGAAAGACAACTTTTTATGATCCCCATGGAAGAAACTTTGGCAACATTCATATATAGCAAAATCACACATACACAATTTTCCTTGAGGAACCTAAAGAGGTATTGGCAAAGGTACAAAGTAACATACACACAGGGCTCTTCCTTGTGGCATTATTTACTGTGCTAAACACAGCAGACAGAATTCCAAGATGGATCAAGATTCTTGTTCCCTGGTGTGGGCTTTGTATAGCAGTTCCTTTTGAGTCTAAGCAGAATCTGTGGATATGACAACATGCTATTCTGTGGCAAAGGTATAGAAATGTCTTAGATGTGCTGAAGGTCCCTAATTAACTGACTTTGAATTTATCAAAAGGGAGATTTCACTGGGTAGGTCTGACTAGTCAGTGAGCCCTGAAAAGATGGAGTCCTGATGACTTCGGAGAAGTAAGTTTCATTTTTTTAAAGATTTATTTCTTTGAAAGGCAGAGTGATGGGGTGGGGGGAGAAGAAGAGAGAGATGAAGAGAGAGAGAGAGAGAGAGAGAGAGAGAGAGAGAGAGAGAGAAAGAGATCTGCTGAATCAACAGCCAAGTCTCAAATCTGGGCCAGGCCAAAGCCGGGACCTAGGAATTCCATCCTGGTCTCCCACATTGGTAGCAGGGGCCCAAGTATTTGGGCCATTTCTGCTGCCTTCCCAGGCACATTAACAGGAAGCTGAATTGGAAGTAGAGCAGCCTTGATTTGAACTGCCACTTCCATTGCAAGTTGTGACTTAACCTGCTGTGACCCAGAACCAGCCCTATAAGCTGTCATTTTGAAAGACCCCTGGAAAGGTCCTGTGGTAAGAATCTGAGAGGGTCTCTGGGAGTAGTTGCAGTTGACAGCTATCAAGAAAACGAGGACCTTGTTTTATAATCACAAAGCACTGAATCCTGCCAATAACCAGTGATTTGGAAGAGTACTCTAAGCCTTGGATGAGATCACGGACCCAGCAGCTATCTTAATTTCATCTTGGTGAGATGCCAAGTGGAGAACCCAGCTAGTCTGTGCCAATTGCTCCTGAGTCACAGAAACTCTGAGATAACAATTTGGTTGTTTATGTAGTTGCTAAACTTGTGATAATTTGTTATACAGTAATAGAAAGCAAATACATTGACAAAAATACCACTATATGTCAAAAATCAGAGGATAGAAGAATACCTTATGGTACATTCAGACAATGGAGTAATATGTAGTTATAAAAGGAGTAAAGATCTGGGGGTGGACATTTAGCATAACAGTTAAGACACTCACATTCGGTATCTAGGGTGGCTCAAAGATCTCTGAATGCCTTCAGTCTTTCATCCTCATTGTTCTGCCAGTTAGCACATGACTCCCCTTTATCTGTGCTAATCTCTTTCTGTCCTGATCACATCGAGTACCTGGGTTTGATTCCCGACTCTGGCTTCTTATGTCAGCTTTCTGCCAGTGCAGACCCTGTGAGGCAGCTATCATTGATCAAGTAGCTGGACCCCCTCCACTCACCACAACATTTAATTCAAAATGGATCCTGGACCTAATTATAAGAGATAAAACTTGAAAATTTTTAGGAAAAAACATGTCAGTCTGTGACCTTGGAGTAGGTAAGGATTTCTTACCAAAACCACAACCAATAAAAGAAAAAATAGATTAGAGTTCATCAAAATTATAAACTCATGTGCTTCAAAAGACACTATGAAGAAAATAGCCAACAGAATGAGAGAAAATATTTGCAAATAATATTTCTGACAAGGGCCTGTACTCAGAATATATAAATCCCACTCAACAATGGGAAAGGACTCTGGATAGATTTTCTCTGAAGATAGAAAAATGACCTATGAGCACATAAAAAGATGCTCAGCATCATTAGTCAACCGAAAAATGTGAATGAAGTTGAGACAAGGATTGCAGAAACTGGAAGTCTCATACAAGACTGATACATACATGGAAAACAGAATGGTGCATCCTCTTCAGAAAACAGTCTGAGTGTACCTCAAAAGGCTAAAATAGTACTATAACACAACCCAGCAATGCCTCTCCTAGTTATATACTCAAGAGAATTGAAGACATTTTGCATTAAAATCATGCACATAAATATTAATAGCAGATTATTCCTAATAAAAACATTAAAAGCAATCTAAGTGTCTATCAACTGGAGAATGAACCAAATGTGCAATATCCACACAATGAAATATTATTCATCCATTAAAAGGAATAAAATATGGTTACTGCCATATTCTACAACAGTGACGAACCATGAAAACATAAGTGAAAGGATGCAGACACTAAAGATCACACGTTGTATGAGTCTGTGTTTATACGAAATGTCTATTCTAAATAATTCTGTGGAGTCAGAAAACAGATTAGTGGTTGAGGGAGTGGAGTGGGACATGGGAGAAATGAGGAGTTAGCTTTGGTGATGAGTGTGGATTTCTTTCTGGAGTAATTTTGAAAATGTTTAAAAATTCATTGTGGTTATGTTCACACAATTCTGTAAATACATTAAAAATGACCAAATTGTATAAATAGGTGAATTGTATAGTATATGATTTAAATCTTTTTTGTTATGATTATTTTTTTACAGAGAGAGAGAGAGAGAGGAAGAAACAGAGAGAGAAGTCTTCCACCTGCTGGTTCACTCTCCTACAGGCCGTAATGGCTGTGGCTGGGTCAGGAGCCAGGAGCCAGGAGCCAGGAGCCAGGAGCCAGGAGCTTTCTCCGGGTCTTCCGTGTGGGTGCAGGGCCCCTAGCATTTGGACCATCTACTGCTTTCCCAGGCACATTTATAAATAATTGGATTGGAAGTAGAGCAACCGAGCCTTGAACAGGTACCTATATGGGATGCCAACTTCACAGGCAGTGGCTTTGCCTTCTATGCCACAGTGCAGGCCCCAATTTATATCTTAATAAAGCCATTATTTAAAAATGTCTAATGAAGTCATGATAAAAGGGTATAATAGGAACCAACTGGAAACTTTTCCCAATGGATGAGACAATTTGAGCATCAAAATGACTGACTGCATTGAACTGAAAAACAGAACAAGCATAAAAAAAATCAATGTTTGTAATGATAGCAAATCAACACAACAAAATATGTCATCATTCACCACTGGAGGTTGCTAGAGTACCAATTATTTCTCTGAAAAATTGAAAAAGTAAAACAGTCAGTTTCATCCTGTCTTGTATGAATTGCATATTTATAGAATTGAATACTTGATAAGAGAAAATTTTTCTCATGGAAGAACTTACAGTTCTGCCAACAGATGCAGAAAAATGATAGAATTATAAATTCACTATGTTGGGGCAGGCATTTGACGCAGTGGTAAAGATACTGCTGAGGATGCTAGTATTCCACATGATAATGCTTGGATTTGAGTCCCAGCTCCACTAGTGATTCCAGATTATTGCTACAGAGCACCCTGTGAGGCTGCAGGTGATGGCTCATGTACTTGGGTTGCTGCTACCCATGTAGGAGAGTGAGTTTGAGTTCCCAGGTCCTGGTGTAGACTGGCTCAGCTCCAGCTGTTGTGGATGTTTGGGGAGTGAACCACTGATAGGTGATCTCTCTTTCTCCCAGTTTCTCTGCCCTTCAAAAACAACATTTAAAAAATACATTTGCTATTTCTCAACTTATGAGGAAATAATGCTTCTAGGCATCAATTATGTTTAAATGTTAAAGGTTTGAGGTAAAAGTTTGGTGGGGAATTTTATATCAGAAGAACAGGCTGATATCTGAATCTTCTGATTTCATCTTAAAAAAAAATAATATCTGGGGCTGGCTCCGTGGCTCACTTAATCCTCCACTTGTGGCGCCAGCTTCCCATATGGGTGCCAGGTTCTAGTCCCAGTTAGTCCTCTTCCAGTCCAGCTCTCTGCTGTGGCCCAGGAAAGCAGTGGAGGATGGCCCAAGTGCTGGGGTGCCTGCACCCACGTGGGAGACCAGGAAAAGAACCTGGCTCCTGGCTTTGGATTGGTGCAGTGCCGGCTGTAGTGGCCACTTGGGGGGTGAACCAACAGAAGGAAGACCTTTCTCTCTCTCTCTCTCTCACTGTCTGTCAAAAAAATATCTATTGGGAAAATATTTCACATAATAAAGTTTACCCTTTATTTTTTATTTTCTAAATATTTCTTTATTTTGAAAGTGAGAGTTACAGAGAAAGAAGGAGAGAGAGAGAGAGAGAGAGAGAGAGAGAGAGATCTTCTATCCTTCCATCTACTGGTTCATTCCCCAGATAGCCACAATAGCCAGTGCTAGGTGAGGCAGGCAGAAGCCAGGAGCTAGGAGCTTCATCCAGGTCTCCTACGTGGGTGGCGGGGACCCAAACATTGGAGCCATCTTCCACTGCTTTCCCCAGGCCACTAGCAGGGAGCTGGATCGGAAGTGGAGCAGCCGGGACACAAATGAGTGCCGGTATGGGAAGCCGGTGTTCCAGGCAGCAGCTTTACCGACTATGCTACAATGCTGACCCTGTAAAGTTCACCCTGTAAAGTTCACCCTTTAGAGTGTACAATTCAGTTGTTTTCAGTATAGTCACAGAGTTGGGTAACCAGCATCATTATGGCAAACACAAAATTATCACAAGTTTAAGTGATGGATCTTAATAGACTTTTATTTGCAATTGAGCAACAGCTCATTCTATACAACGAGTGAGTGTTTCAGCGAGCTGATTAGAAAAGATCAGCTTCATGGGCAACAAATAACTGAAGTAAAAACAGAGAATAAGAAGCGTACTGGGGGCTCCCTTGTGTTGGAGGCAGGGATCAGCTTGCATCATGGAAGGTCTAAAGAAAACTGCATTTCAGCGTCTATTAAGACTACAGTTCTACATGGTGATGGCCCAAAACGTGTTCCAGGGACTCAGCACTGTGTGTGCAATGGCCAGGCTGAGCCTGTCTCGTGTCCTTGCGATTTCTTCCTTCGTGCCCCTTCACAAGCACAGAAGCTCGTCCCTGCTCAGAGGCCTGTGCAGAGTAGAAACAAGCACAGGCAGCCAGTGCACCTCGCCCTGCCTCCAAGCCACAGAACAACACCCCAGAGAAAGAGCAGCCCCGCTGTCAGCAAATGGAAATAATCCTGAAACGGAACTGACATCAAACCAGAAAAACGAAGAATCTAAAGCAGGCAGTGGACAATGGACTTCGGAAGGTTTTTGACATTGGTAGCCTGCTGGGTAAAGGAAAGTTTGGTGATTTTTATTTGGCAAGAGAAAAGCAAAGCAAGTTTATCTTGGTTCTTGAACTGTTGTTTAAAGCTCAGCTGGAGAAAGCGGGAGAGAAGTATGAGCTCCAAAGGGAAGTGAAAATACAGTCCCATTTTCAGTTTCCTAATATTCTCAGACTCTGTGGCTATTTCCATGATGCCACCCGAGTTTATCTGATCCTGGCATATGTACCACTTGGAAGTATGTATACAGAACTTCTGAAACTTTGAAAGTTTGATGAGCAGGCGACTGGTGCTTATATCACTGAACTGGCTAATGTCTTGTCTTAATGTCATTCAAAGAGAGTAACATAGGGACATTAAGCCAAAGAACCTGCTGGAGAGCAGAAGATTGCAGACTTCTGGGTGGTTGGTACATCCTCTGTTGTCCAAGAGGACCACCCTGGGTGGCATGCTGGGCTGCCTGTGCCCTGAGATGATTGAAGGTCGCATGCATGATGAGAAGGGGGACCTCTGGAGCCTGGGAGTTCTTTGCTGTGAGTGTAGTTGGGAAGCCTGCTTTTGAGGCAAAGAGGAAGCCAGGGTCTTCATTTCGAGTCTATAAAAGAGCAATCCCAGCTACATGCTCACTCTGGGAGAAGTACTAGAGCATTTCTGGGTCACAGAGAAGTCCTTGAAACTTTCTGACTACTCAAAGAGCCAACTAGCAAACCATCTTAATCATACAAGGAGAGGAATCCTTGAGCCAGGGCTGCTGTATAGGCAGTTCTCCAGGAACCTGCTATGGAAATATCCCCTAAATGTACAGCCTGCCTTCAATGGAGAGCACCAAAGGAAGTACCTGCTTTCCTGGGCGAGTGCTGCCTCAGCCTCCTACTCAGAAACTTCGCTTCAGTAAACACGAGCCTCTAAGTGGATGTAGCCTTGAGAGTTGTGCGACTTCTACTGGTTTCAGAATCTGGAGGCAAGGTTTGACTGCACTCTCTACTGCCTGTGCTAGACAAGTTGTCCCTGTAGGAGACATATTTGGTGTCTGCTTGTGGAAAAAGTGACCACTTTGCCCCAACTTGTTCAGCTAAATAGCTGTACAGTAACCTTCCAAGTACCTGGTGTGTAACTGATTCGATGGCCAAACCCAGTCAATCTGTTGGAATGAATATGTGTTTTTTTAATTTTAAATGTTAAAATAAAAATTTCTGTATAGACTTGTGGTTTTTCTCTTGTGGCATCTCCTTAGGAATGCTCTCCATGTCTGTCAATGCTGTTCAGGCTAACTGGGTTTCTGGTTCTCAATCACTTTGTAAACTTAGCACACATGCTCTGCCTCTATCTCAGGACTTGCTTGGGACACAGAAAAGACCAAGTGTTTTGGAATTGTTAAATGTAAGGGGTTACTTTTCTGCACTGGAGTTATGGCTTATGTGCAAAATCTAAATACATGAATAAATATGTCTACTTGGTGGGTGGGGGTCGGGGGAGAAGTACTTTTTGGACTTCTTTATTATGCCTGCTTACACTGACTTGTTTGGGAATTTGGCAATTATCTCTCTGCATTAGTTATATTTTCATAACTATGACATACCATTCAAGAAGGAAATAGGTCCATTTTGGCTCACAGTTTTGGAGCTTCACCATCCAAGATCAAGCAGCTGTATTTGTTTGTCACTCCTGTTGGCAGAGTACCAAGCTGTTGCAGAACATCACATGGCAAGGAGTTAGAGTGACTATCTCTCTCCTTTCAAAGTCCCCATGATTCAGTCATGGGGGCTCCACCTTAACAATATAATCCAATCTAGTTACTTCCCAAGGGCCCACCTTTAAACACCATAAAAGGATTAACTTTCTTCCCTCTTAGTAATACTACTTTATGACTTTGGAGATTAAATGCCTACATGAATTTGGCAGTCATATTCTCTTTAAGCCATAGCATACTCTTTCATTTTCCTGAGTCCTTGGAAGGGCAGATAAACAACTATAGCTTCTATTTTGTGCTAAAATAGCAGAGGGGAGCAGTAAATAATGTAAATAAATGCAATGGCTTTTCTCCAGTAAAACTCTTCTTATGAAGCTGGCAGCAGGTCAGATTTGCACTGTTAGCCAAAGTATGTCAACCCATTAAAAACATTATACAGGAAACCCAGGGGATATAAATGTACCTTAAGTCAGCCATGTCCAGAAAGAGAGGCGAATGACTCAGTTTCTTAAAGAAAATATTAATGGTATGAAAAAAGCTCACATTCTACTTTCATAAATTTACTCTGTCTCTCTGAGCAGCATAGAGACAGAAAGAGAGACACATGCACACACACACACACACACACACACACACACACACATAGAAAGAGAGAGAGAGAGAGAGAGAAAGCTCTAAGCTATTAGTTTACTCCTCAAATGCCCACAATGGCAAGAATTGGTGGGGCCAAGATCAGGAACCAGGAACTTAATCCAGGACTCTCACGTGGATGGAAGGAACCCATTACTTGAGCCATCACCACTGTCTCCCAGGGTCTTCCTTAGTAGGAAGCTGGAGTCAGGAAGCAGAGCCAGGGATCCAGCCATAGTACTCTGTTAAGACAAAGTTAATCCGTGTCTTAACTATTATATTAGCCTAAACACCTGACTCAGTGTTCTCTTTTTGATCATATACTACAAGCTGCTTGCTTGGGAAATCAGAAAAGGAAGCCTGAACGCATTTGCAAGAGCATAGTGGTTTACAGGATATCTTCTAGTGGCTTTACTGTGCTTTATCTCCCACTAATGGTGAAAACCCCTCTGTCCAGACAATGATAGTTCTTATTCCTACACTCTTAGTGATCTCTTAAATGTTTGATCTGTAGCAGACTTTTCAGAATTTTTCACTTAGGTTTATTTTTTTCAAGTGAAGCAAGGTGAGAAAAGTGTCAGTTTAATGAAAGGCTCTTTTCAATAGTATCATTAATTTTTTTCACTTACTGGAAGAGGTATGGTTAGTCAGTTAAATTCTGAAAAAGGTTTTCTTGGAAGTTTATGGATGAAATGTTATTGCTCATGTAATTTAGGTGACAGATTTTAGCTAATTGCTGGAAGATAATATCACCATGGTTAAAATAGTTTAAAAGGGAGGAGAACTTGAAATTATGGTGAGCATGTTATTTGGGATAATTGCCATTCTAAACAAAATCCAAAAGAAGTAATTAGAGGTATTCAAAGCAATTAGCTAATGGATCTTAAAAGAATCATATGAGCTGAATTTATTTTATATAGTTCAAGATCTTAAACATATAATACTAAAATTACTTTTGTACTTTATTTTTTGACTGTTATACTTTAAAAAATATTTTTACTTATCTATTTGAGAGAGAGAAAGAGGGAGCAGAAGAGATAGAGATAGAGATTAGAGAGAGAGAGAGAGAGAGAGAGAGAGAAAGTTAGAAACTCCCAACTACTGTTTCATTTACCAGTTGCCCACAACAGCTGAGGCTGGGCCAGGGCCAAAGCCAGGAGCCTGGAACTGAATTCAAGTCTCCCATGTGCTGTTCCTGCTGCCTCCTGGGGACCACATGAGCAGAAACCAGAGGCTGGAGCTTGAGGCAGGTAACGAACCCATGCAAGACAAACACTCACCTTTGTTCTACATTTTTGACAAAAGAAACTCTTTTTTAAAAGTCATGTTGCTTAGAACCCTAGACACAACTATGGTTCTGAATATATTCCTTAGTTACCAAATTTGATTTTAGACTAACATTTTAATTTTTTAAGGAAATATGAATATATTCCAGCTGTAATGTTTAGGTGATGCATATCTTGAAGCTTCTTCCTTATTACTAATTCTAATTTTTTAATAATTTTTCATTCTTAGAAAATGTTACAACTAAATAGAAATTTGTTGCTTCAATAATAGCTACATTTTTGTTTATGTTTATACATGACATTTATTTTTAAGAAATGCTTCCCTAAGGATATACTTTCTTCTTGTGATTCATGTAATTTTTGTGCATAATTTGATTTACATAAGTTGTATGAAGACAAAGTGAATTTTCTTGAGTTTAAATCAATATTTAATTTTATGTAAATAAGTATTTTAAAATTGTATTCTTAACTTTCATTTCTGTCCTTGATGTATTAACAGGGACCAGATTTATCTTAAACCATTAAATAAACAGACAAAATATACAAAACAATGATTTTCAGATATTGGACAGTAGGTAGTACAGAAGAGTGATTTCTGAGAAAACAGAACAACTAGATGAACTCTATGGTGGCTCAAGCTTATAGGATAGAGATTTTAGGTTTTAGTGCAGGCCTTCCATCTCCTGGTTCACTCTCTAAATGTTTGCAATAGCCAAGAGTGAGCCAAGCCACAGCTGAGAGCCTGAAATTCCATCTGGGTCTCCCATGTGGGTGACAGGGACACAGATATTTGAGCCATTACCTGCGTATCCCAGGGTGTGCAAGAGCATGAAGCTGGAACAGTCCTAATGGCCAGGGCTGGGCCAGGGAGAAGCCAGGAATCTGGCTCTCCCACATGTGTAGCAGGGGCCTACGCTTTTAGGCCATCTTCTGCTGCTTTCCCAGGCACATTTTCAGGGAGTTTGGAAGTGGAGCAGCAGGGACTCAAACTGGCACTCAGATCGGATGCTGATGTCCCAGAACACAGCTTAACCTACTGAGTCACAGTGCTGGCCACCAAGCAGCTTCGTAACTGTGCCAAATGCCCACCCCAGGCCAATGCATTTATAGAGTAAGTGGTAGGGTGAGAGGAGAGAGCTGCACAATTAGAGAGTTCTGGAGAGCTGGGTCTCAAATATCTATCCAGAAACAATCAGATGTAACAATTCATTGAGCTCACACAGTGCCAGTGATAGGTTGTGTTTCTACAAGTCACAGTGGAAAGGCCCTTTTACTCCCAGGGCATCGAGTAAAGGCAGAGCTCTAGACCCGAATAGACAAACTATGGCTTTTCTTTGTACACCGTATAAACTAAGAATGATTATTACATTTTTTTCTTATTTTTGAAAGATTTATTTATTTGAAAAGCATAACTAGAGACAGAGCAGGAGAGAAGGAGAGAGAGTGAGATCAGTCCTCAGTGGCACAGTGGCCAGGGTTAGGTCAGACTGAAACCAAGAGCCTAGAACTCCATCTGGGTCCCCCAGCTGAGTGGCAGGGGCCCAAGCACTTGAGCCATTCTTTTGCCGTTTCCCAGGCACATTAACAGGAACTGGATAGGAAGCAGAACAACCAAGAATTCTAACATGCCTGAGCATGATGAAGAGAGAAACAGAAGATACCGATAGGATGCTAGCTGATCTGGTAGAGCTGAAAAAAACACAATGTTTGAGATTAATGAAAAAAAACACACACAAAACACTGAATGGAATGGACAGGAGTTTAGGTACTGTTGAAGGAAATGCAGGGGCCAGTGCTGTGGCGCAGTGGGTTAATCCTCTGCCTGTGGCAATGGCATCCTATAAGGGTGCTGGTTCTAGTCCTGGCTGCTCCTCTTGTGATCCAGCTCTCTGTATGACTTGGGAAAGCAGTGGAAGATGATCCAAGCTCTTGGGTCCCTGCACCCGCATGGGAGACCTGGAAGAAAGCTCCTGGCTCCTGGCTTGAGATCAGCCCAGCTCCAGCTGTTGCAGCCATTTAAGGAGGGAACCAGCAAATGCAAGACCTTTCTCTCTGACTCTCTCTCTTTCACTGTCTATAACTCTACCTCTCAAATAAATAAAATCTTTAAAAAAAAGAAGGAAATGCAGTGAACTAGTAGACATATTAATTGAAGGTAGCTTAATGAAATACTGATGAACTGTGCTTTAAGTACTTTCAGTTGTCATAAGAGTCATACATACGTCATAAGAATTCTAGGAGAGGAGCGATGTGAGAGGAAGGGCATAGAAGTATTTGAAGAAACAATGGCTGACATTTTACCCAATTTGATTAAAAATTATGAACCCCATAGGTTTAAGAATTTCAGCACTCCAATGAGAAGCTATGTGAAGAACACCACACAGGCAGGTAATCAAATTGTTTGAAACTAGAAATATAGAAAAGAAGTAAGTCAAAGAAAAAAGACACACAGAGAAACACATATAAGAATGACAAAGAAAAACACAAACAAAAATAGCAGAACAAAACATTTAAAGTGCAGAAAAAAATCATACTAGAAATTTACAACTAGCTAAAATATTTTGCATTTTTATAATATTCACAAAATGAAGATAAAATGAAGAGTTTCTCAGATACACAAAGGCTGGCAGTGTTTATCAAGAACAGAGAAGCTCTACAGGAAATGTCATAGAAATTCTTGAAGACAAAGGAAAATGATGGCAGATGAAAATTTATAGCTACTCAAATCAATAAAGAAAACCAGAAATAATAAATATTTAGGTAAATATAAGAGTTCCCTCCTTACTTTAAAAATCTCTTTAAAGGATAATTGTTTAAGACAAAAGTGGTAGGAAGTATTGTGTGGTTTATTACATATGTTGACATAAGCTGTATGACAGTAGTGCAAAGTTGGGGATTGGAAGTAATGCAATATTGTTTTAACTTTTTAATACAATCAGTGTAATTCACAATATTAACAAACTCAAAAAGAAAAGCATGATTGTCTTAAAAAGATTCAGAAAAAGCAACTGACAGAAACTACACCATTTCTTAATAAAAACTATTTTTAATAAAAAGATTTATTTGTTTATTTGAAAGGTAGAGTTAGAAAAAGAGAGAGAGGGAGAGACAATAGTGGGAGAAAGAGATTTTCCTTTTGCTGGTTCACTCTCCAAGTGGCTACAAAGGCCAGTGCTGAACCAGGCAGATGCCAGGAGCCAGCAGCTTTTTCTGGGTCTCCCACATAAATAGCAGGGGCCCAAGCACTTGGGTCACTTTTCACTGATTTTCCCAGGCTATCAGCAGGGAATTGGATCAGAAGTGGAGCAATGGGGACTCAAGCCATATTTGTTTATTATACTACATCTTTTTTTTAAAGCTACATTTTAAATTGTGCTCTTACTTGTAAAAAAGTTTGTAAAACAGTGTGCATGTGACAATGACATCAACTTCAAAAATCTGTTTACTATATCTCTCATTTGCATTAAGAGATCATGTTACATGATTAACCTATACTATCAATGTTTGTGTATATTGTATTTAATCTGTGATATTGCACAGTGTGAAAAGCACCTAAAGGTGTGTTTATCAGGATGCGTCTCTGCTGCTAAACAACACATGCCTACATTGGTTGCCTTCCCTGCCCTGTCTTCCCTGCCCACTCCTTGTATGATCGTCCTGAGTACAGTAAACTATTTGGACTTGTTTGGACACATCACCTCAGAATATGACTGAGGTACATCAGAATATGCTACCCCAAACTCACTTCATTAGCACCATTTCCATAGTTTATTTTGAGAAAATGCAGACATAAGAATAACTCTGGAAAGCTGTGATTTTGTAAAGGATATTGCATCTATAAATGAAGTCGACATTAGTAAAAGCAACTGTGTCAGGAAGAGAGCTGCTTCAAGACAATCTCTGTTACCCAGGGACTCTTCATCTTCATAGGACGATCTTTATTCACCGTAGTTTTACTCCTCCCTCCTGTAACTTGTCTCCACAGAAGCCCTAAGCCCTATTCCATTGTGCATGTCAGGATGCCATATAAGCTTCATTCATCTGGACTTCAAGTCTTGTATTTTGTAGGACTCCTGAGTGTATGTATGTAATTAAAGTGACTTTTCTCCTGCTACTGTCAATACTCCTATCTGCTGTCAATTTAATTTGTGGTCCAGACAAAGAATACAAGAGAGTATAGGGAGGCCATTTTCCTTCTTCTCTATGCTAAGAAAAAATCATGTGGCCTTTTAATTATTAAAATGTTTTGAATGCTTTTAGTAGTGATTCAACTAATTATTACATTACTTTATTATGAAGTTGATGAATTCAAAGTCCATTAAAAATATGGACTCTGCTTGACTACATATTTTGGAATGATTTTATCAGCTTGACTGATAATAAAAATAAAGGTCAAGATAATGCAATGCTAAAAAATTGAGAAATTTAAATTATATAAACATTATACTTTACAATATTATCAAAATATGAAATACTTAGGAATACATTTGACAAAAGTTGTTGAAGATCTGTATACTAAATACTATATTAATATTGCTGAGAAAATTTAAAGACACAAATGATGGAGGGATTGACAAGCTTATGGATGTCAATTCTATTTAAATTGGTCTATATTAATTCAATTTCAATAAAAATCTGTGAAGGAATTTTCAGTATAAATTGATAAACTGATTGTCAAATTTATGTGGAAAAGCAATAGATTTAGAGAATCAAAACTATTTTGAAGAATAAACCTTTTTGACTCATGTTATATTGTAACTCATGTTACAATATTGTAACAGGTTATATGAATACATATTTGGTCTTCCTCATAACATACAGTTCCTAAAACTATTGGTATCTTGGGGCTGATAAGAATGTCTTTTTTGCATGCTAATGAGATGACTAGTAACTGGGAGAACCTAGATAGGTAGCTTCAGAATACAGACTAGTCACCACAGAAAGACCAAGGCTTCATCAGGGGGCTGAGACTTGCAGTTGGTTTCCACTTAGCATGGAGGAGGGGAGAGGGGTTGAAGGCTAAGTTATCATTGATGTATCAGTGTAATCAATAATGTATACATAGTGAGGCACCCATAAAAACCCAAAAGGATCTGGATAGCTGAGTACCTACCTGGAGGTTCTTGGAGAGTGCTACATTGGAGAGGGCACGGGAATGATGCACTCCTTCCCACATACTTTGCCTAATGCATCTGTTAAAGTTGCTGATTCATCTGTATCCTTTGCAATATCCTTTATGATAGAAAAACATAAGTAAGGTGCTTCCCTGGGTTCTGTGAGCCACTCTAGCAAATTAATTGAACCTTAGGTAAGGTCATGGTAACATTGATTTATACCCAGTTGGTCAGAAGCACAGGCCATGACCTGGGCTTTCAGTTGGCCTGTAAAGTGACAGGCAGGGTTTTGGAACTGAACCCTCAACCTGTATGAATGGAAACTTTCTCCAGGTTTAAAATGTCAGAGTTGAATTGCAGACCATGCAGCTGAAACCTGCTACAGAATTGCTTGATGGGGAACTCCTGCACATCTGAGGTCTCAGCAGTGTTCTATGCTGGTGAATGAGAGGACAGAAAAATCACTTTGGTTTTTGGTATTCCTACTAACACTATTGTATTCCTAGAATTTTTATATGGAAAAAATAATTAAGACAGTTATTTTGGTGTAAAGATAGATATGAATCAATGGAACAGAGGTGGAGTCTAGAAATAGATTCATGTATATCTGAGGGGAATCCAAAGTGTTTATGAAAAATAGAATTAAAAAATAAGTTTGTCTTGTTACACAAAATTTTTGAAATCTATGCTTTCTAGGGATCTTCACAGGGTTAATGGAAAATGCATATTAGGAAAAACTATGCATAGATTTCATCCTTTTTTACATCAAAATAAATTTATCTTTTAATTCTATTTTTCCATGAACTTTTTGACATACCCTCAGATTTTTAACAAAGGTGCTAAAGTATTTCAATGGAGAAACAATAATGTTTTCAAGAAATGGTGCTGGAATAATTGAATAGCCATATACAAATAAATGCAAAACCTTGACTCTTACATTATACTATATACAAATATCAATTTGAAATGATTCATAGATGTAGGTATAACCTAAAAAATCATCAACCTAAAACTGTAAAAAGTCTAGAGAAAAACATTGGTTAAAACATTAGAGATCATAGATTTGGCAAAGCTTTCTTAAATAAGACACCAAAGACATGATCTGTGAAAAAAACAGTCAATAAAATTAGATTTCCTTTTATTTTTTTGAAAGAGTTTCAGAGTGGGCAAAGCAGAGGCAGGGAGAAAGAGAGAGAGAGAAAGACAGAGAGAGAGAGTGACAGAGAGAGAGAGATCTCTTCCATCTGCTGGTTTACTCCCCAAAAGGCTGCAATGCAAGGGCTGGGCCGGGCTGAAGCCAGGAGCTAGGAGCTTCATCTGGGTCTCCCATGTGGCTGCAGGAGCCCAAGGACTTAGATCATCTTCTGCTTCTTTCCCAGGTGCATTAGCAGGGAGCTGGATTGGAAGTGGAGCAGCTGGGACTCAAACAGGTGTCTATATGGGATGCTGGTGCTGCAGATGGTGGTTCCACCTGCTACATCACAGTGCTGGCCCCAAAACTATATTTGTTCAACATTTAAAACTTTTGCCCCTTAAAAGACATTGTTAGGAAAATGCAAAGGACAGACATAGAGGACATATTTGCAAAACATATATCTGACAAAGAAAGTGTATCTAGAAAACATATATATGTTTATATATATAAAAACAGGATAATGAAAAAATGGAAAAGTATTTGAATCGACACCTCACTAAAGAGGATGTACAGATATCCAGTAAGCATATGAAAAGATGCTCAACATTATCAATCATATAAATTCAAACTATAATGCAATACCATTCCCTAATCAGCTGATGGCTGATATTAAAATTTACAACTTTGATAAATAGTGATAAAAATGTGGAACAACTGAAACTCTTATACTCTGCTCTCAAAAATGTAAAATTGTTCAACTAGTCTCGAAATATATTTGAAGTTTACTAAAAAGTCAAGCATACATCCCTATAATATGATTCAACCAGGCTATATTGCTTTTTCTGAAATGATAGTGTATGTGTACATAAAGACTTGTAAACAAATGCTTATGATACCTTTGTTATAACTTCAAATTGCAACCAATACTAATGTCCATCAGCAGGTGAATGGAGAAATAAATTGTGGCATATACATTCAGTGGAATTATACTCAACAGAGAAAGTAATGAATCATAGATATAGATTTCTGCATGAATATCTTTCAGAAAATATTATGCTAGTGAAAGTAGCTGTATTAAAAATAGTACAGCAGGACTGGTGCTGTGGTACACTAAGTTAATCCTCTGCCTGCGGCTCTGGCATCCCATATGGGTGCTGGTTCTAGTCCCAGTTGTTCCTTTTCCAGTCCAGCTGTCTGCTGTGGTCTGGGATAGCAGTAGAAGATGGCACAAGTGTTTGGGCCCCTGCACCGGCAAGGGAGACTTGGAAGAAGCACCTGGCTCCTGGCTTCGGGACCGGCACAGCTCCGGCCGTTGCAACCATTTGGGGAATGAACCAAAGGAAAGAAGACCTTTCTCTCTGTCTCTCTCTCACTGTCTGTAACTCTATCTCTCAAATAAATAAATAAACTCTTAAAAAAAATAGTACAGCTTCTTCTGGCCCCAGGTGCTTTGGGGGCCATGAGTTTACAGGGCAGACATGGCTAAGTCCAAGAAGGATACCACACAGCGCCATTCCTAAAAATGGCACAGAAATGGCATCAAGAAATCTTGATCACGAAGATATGAATATCAAAGGAGTGGTCACCAAATTCCAGATGAACATGCATTTTGCCGAGAATCACAAGAGGGGCCTAAAGAAGATGCAGGTCAACAACGCCGAGGCTGTGAGTGCGTGTGCTAAAGCTGTCAAGGCCCTCAACAAGCCCAAGGAAGTTAAGCCCAAGATGCACAAGGCTGTCAGTTGCAAGCACAATCAATTCGCCTACATTACCCACCATAAGCTTGGGAAGCTTACTCATTTCTGCATTACCAACAATGTTAGGCTGTCCCAGTCAAAGTCCAAGGCCAAGGTTCAAACCGAGCCCAGGACGAAGCCCAGGTTATGGCTCCAGCTCTGCATTTGGCTCAGGCTTAGGCTCCCAAATGCATTCAGGCACCTGATGTCATCCAGTCCCCCAAAGGTGCTCAGGCCCCAATGAAGGCCCATACTGGTAGCCTCTGTCAGCCAATATGGGGATAGAAGGACTGGTGTGACCCTGGGTTGCCTTCTGCATGGGACTGGTATCCTCTTGTGCTGTTTGTACAAATAAACCTGAGGTAGGGTAAAAAGCAAACAAACAAGCAAAACTGAAAAAATAATAGTACATATTACGTAGTTCCTTTAATTATAATTCTAGGAAATGGAAATGTAATTATGCTGCCATAATGCAAATCAGTGGTTGACTGGAGATGGGGTGAAGGCAGGAAGGGATTACCAGTGGACATGTGGGAACTTTAGGAAGTGAATGCTCATTATGTTGATTGTGGTGGTGTTTTCATAGGTATAGCTCCATGTTAAAATGCCTTAAACTCCATCCTTGGAACATGTAAAGTTTATTGTATGTGAATTATGCTTCAAAAACTATAAAACAAAGAGAAAATAATAAGCAGAAACAAAAAAGCTTACATTATCTTGCCTAAAGTACATTTTAGACTTGGTGTTGTATAAACTACTTATATATTATGTCTGAGGGAGCTGGTGCGGTGGCATAGCAGGTAAAGCCGCCGCCTGTAGTGTCAGCATCCCATATGGGTGCTGGTTCAAGACTCGGCTGCTCCTCTTTTGATCTGGCTCTCTGCTGTGGCCTGGGAAGGCAGTGGAAGATGGCCCAAGTCGCTGGGCCCCTGCACCTACATGGAAGACCTGGAGGAGGCTCCTGACTCCTGGCTTTGGATCAGCACAGCTCCAGGTGTTGCGGCCAATTGGGGAGTGAACTCTCTCTCTGCCTCTCTGTGTAACTCTGATTTTCAAATAAATAAATGAATCTTTAAGAAAATGTATTATATCTGAGTTTCTCTAATAGTTGATCTTGAAAATTTTGTTGCATCAATATATGCCAAAAATATTCAGAGTTACCAGTAATTTCTTATTAATTATAATAACACACCATAACTAAATACTCACCTACTCAAGGCTGGGTGAGCAAAACAGATGAATTCAAATTGGAAAGCAATCCACAGGAAAACTCTTCGGCTTAACATTTTTTCATGTGCTTCAGTATTGTCTAATTCACAATGGAGAGTTTTTGCAGTTTTGAATTCCTGCCTAATCAGTTTCTCCTTCCATCCCTTTATAAAAGGAGAGAATTAAAGACTCAGCAAGACTTGCTATGGGCAGAGAAGCCAGTCTATTTTGAGCAAAGGAAATCAGGGTGCTGAGACTTTAGTACTCTTACTCTGTAACTAAGTCCCAGGTGCAGAAGTGAAAGACCAATACAGGGACTGGAAGATAACCAGGCATTAGAAATGAGCACAACAACTACTATTGGCAAATACCAAAAAAGACAAGATGACTATGGTATCAGGAAAAGTAGCTAACACTTGTTTTTCCACAATTTAAAAAATTTCTTTCCATACAGTATCTGCAATAACAGAAGACTGTTGTGGACTCTGTTGCTGAATGAAGGAATTAGAATTCTTACCAGCATCTAGGATGATTCTCCTTTTATTTCACACATTTCTGCATATTTTGTGAGCAGAAGAATTGGCTGCCTTTGGTAGAAACTATCGTGGGGTGGGCACTGTGACGTAGTGGCCTTCAGTGCTGGCCTCCACAAGGGACTCTGGTTCCAGTCTTTACTGCTCCACTTCCAATTCAGCTCTCTGCTATTATGCCTGAGAAAGCACTTGTGGGAAGCCCGACTCCTTGGGCCCCTACACCCATCTGGGAGACCTGGAAGAAACTCCTGACTCAGGGCTTCAGATAGGCCCAGCTCTGGCTGTTGTGTCCACTTGCAGTGTGAACCAGAGGATAGAGAATCTCTCTTCCTATCTGTAACTCTGCCTTTCAAATAAATCAATTTCAAAAAAAAAAAAAAAGAACCTATCTTGTTGCACAAGTTTTTGTAGTAAATAGCCTTAGAGATAGATGGTGTCTCTCCGGAGCCAAGAGCAGACTTGCTCATTATCCAGTTCAATAAAGATTTCTCCTTCAGGAACAAAGGTAAGAGAAGTTTACTTACTGTAATAAAAGATTTGGGACCCTTACGCTGAGGGTTCTTCTGTCCTACCCTGTACTATCTAAACAGGTACCATTTGGTCCTTTTGGTGATACTGTAGGAATTGAGGCCTGGGGACCTGGCACAAACGTTGATGCTCTGTGGTTATTGTTTTGCTCTGAGCAATAAATTGTCCTTTGTCTCTGATCCAGGAATCCCCTTTCTTCCACCAGATCCATTATACCATAGGGGGCTAATGTGTTAGTTTGCAAATAGGTTAAAAATCTCAGATCCTTCATAGTTCTTGATTCTGTAGACATTTTTTGGCAGCTAGGTGCATAATCTCAGGAAAGCTTTAAAAAATCAGAATTAAGTCAATAGTTAAATATATTGGATAAAGAAAATGAGTACGTGAAATTTAATGCAAAACACAGCTTCTCCATCCTGCAGAACAAAGTTACTAATAAGCGAATTCTGGTCATCATCTGGCTGTGGGGAATAATAGGTAATGGATAATGAATAATGAATAATAGGTAATTAGTGGAAAGTGAAACAGCCTAATTATCAGGTAAAAACAATTACAGGGACCAGAAGAAATAAAGAAATTGGAAGACAATGGAGTCTTAACGTGAGGGAAGTTAATCTTAATTTTAAGGAAAAGTTGGTGCAGGAAGCTTCCAGAGAAGTATTATTGCCATTAAGATGGCACTGAGCCTTTTGTAATCTCTGGAAGGAATCAAAAATACTACTGAGAATGATTGTTTCTCAAAAGCAAATGGAGTGGTGGAGATCTACTTAGTATACTTTGAATTTTGAACCATCTGTAGATAGTATATATTAAAATTAGTATACAGACCAGTTTTAAAGCCTTACATAATTTTTAGAGCTGGTAAACACTAATTGTTTTTTAAGTGAGAAAACAACTGCTTGCAGGGCAGGGATATTGCATTTTAAAATTTTACTGAAAACTTGTTTTTAGAATTACAGGTAGTTTGGTTTCATGGAGGTAAAGATGTCTTAAGAATTGATTACTTTTAGTAAGGAAATTCTTCAGAATAGGCTCTTTCATTCTAGGTATGTAAAGTAAGTAAATACCCACCTATTGCTTCTGGATAAAAGTATGAGATTACTTTGAATTGGAATGCATTCTATTGTGTCCCATTTAGAACTGTCAGATGTACATATTTTAGTGCTAAAGGATATTCAATCCAGGACTATTAGTGTCCTCTCCATGAGTTTTTTGAGATTGAATAATTAAGAATTTGAGATGGCATTTTCAGGAGTAGAGAGCTTGCTTTTATTTGTACTTTTGGGAAGTCAAAGAGGTATACAGTTCAGCCAGGCTTAGGGAAATTTGCAAGGGTCAATGCTCTGGTCACAGAGTGTGTTCTGGCCCAGCATTGAGAGGAGAACCACAAGAGCAAATTGGCCTGGATGGCTTTGATTCCCATTGGCAGAAAGTGCAGGTGTTTGTTGTTGGGCTATGTGAGGAGACTCAGATAATAATAACAACAACACACAGGGGTTAACCCATTAGATTAAATGAACTATGCTGAGCCCTTGAGACTATCTCAGAAGAGCCCTGGGAAAAGGATAGGGCTCTTTCGCAGTTGTAGAATAGTACCTAATTAAATACTATCATTCTCTGAAGCAAAGAAAGAAGAGGATGCGGAAGGATCCAGTGAAGACAAACTAGGAAGGAAAACCACCTCAAACAAAGGTAAGATTTGTCATCTAGAATTAAACTGATTCTGTCTTCATTGGCTATGTGTTACCCTCCTCTTCCTGATCAGAGAGGGAGACATCTTTACTAATGAAGATTTCCTTTATAGATGTACGTTCTCCTACAAAAGGGCAACTTTTCAGAGCTACCCCTGCCGCTGCATGTCTCAGTCATTTTTGCATTGCTGTAACGTAATACCATAGAGTGAGTACCTATAAATGATAGAAATTTATTTTCCATAGCTTTGGAGGCCAAAAAGTCCAAGATTGAAAAGCCTACATCTGATAAGTCCCTTTTTTTTTAAGTGCCTACTTTCTTTTTTTTAAAGATTTATTTGAAAGGCAGAGTTGGGGGAGCGAGAGAGGGAGGGAGCGAGAGAGTGGGGGAGAGAGGGAGAGAGAGAGAGAGAGGTCTTCCATCCACTGGTTCACTCCCCAGATGGCTGCAATGGCTGGAGCTGTGCTGATCTGAAGCCAGGAGCCAGGAGCTTCTTTTGGGTCTCCCATGAGGGTGCAGGGACCCAAGGACATGGGCCATCTTCTACTGTTTTCCCAGGCCACAGCAGAGAGCTGGATTAGAAGTATCGAACCGGTGCCCATATGGGATGCTGGCGCTTCAGGTAGTGGCTTTACCCACTACACCACAGCGCCGGCCCCTCACTTAATCACTTCTTAAAGTTCTTCCCTTTCAACATTGTTGAATTCAGCATTAGATTTCCAAACACATGAGATTTGGGTGATATATTCAAACCATAACACTGTAGTTTCTCAAAATAATCAACTCAAAATAATCCTTAAACCAGATAGGCATAAGTTGGAGAGGCAATTCTGTTCTCCCATAGTCATTTTTTAGAATGGTGTGTTCTGAACCTGGTCATGTGGAAAGTGGTGGGTTAGTTTTAAGGAAGGATAAGTTGAGAAACATGAAGACTCAGAGAGGACTTCGTTCTTGGGATGTAAGTTGCCACTTAGAAAAGGTAATTCTACTCCTGCCATCGGATGAGCATGGTGCGCAGGCCGCAGCGCGCCGACCGCGGCGGCCATTGGAGGGTGAACCAACGGCAAAAGGAAGACCTTTCTCTCTGTCTCTCTGTCTCTCTCTCTCACTGTCCACTCTGCCTGTCAAAAATAAAAAAATAAAAAAAAGAAAAGGTAATTCTAATATAACATGTGTGTGTTATTTAGATTTATCCCCAGGCTAACTCTTAGTCTCATGTTTGGGTTCTATGTAGGGCAGGAAAGAGAATCACAGAGTGATATATATTATTTATTTAGTTAAAGATTTATTTATTTGTTTGGAAGACAGAGCTACAGAGGGAGGGGGAGAGAGAGAGAGAGAGAGAGAGAGAGAGAGATTCCATATGCTGGATCACTCCTCAAATGGCTACACTGCCCATAAATGGGATTGAAGGCAGCAGCTTTATCCACTGTGCCACAATGCTGGTCTGTTATATACATTTCTCTAAGACACAAAGAGAACAACACTTTATATGAAGGCTGGCCCGCAGGAGTCTAACACAAGGGAGGAAATATTTCCCAACTTCCCAATATGTACTCCACTACTAGCAGAGTGGAGGTGGAGTCCAATAGATGGCTGATGGGGCTGGGTACAGTGGGCCATGCTGGGCCTGTGGGACCAGCTAGTAAGGTACTACACATGCTTGGGTGAGAGTGTTAGGATGCAGATATAAAGACAAGAAAAATTTCAGCAGTTACCCTTAGGGTGACATAGAACCTGAAGAAGAATTGGTTTACACATGTTCTTTATTGTTGATCTGTCATTAAGTCATTGGGGTTGTTTTGTAGCAGCATGGAACCATTTCCACATGCACAGGCTCACCAAGCTGCTTGAATTGAAACAACTGAAATAGTTTTCATCTTAATTGGCACTTTACCATGTATTTAAAAAACATGTAAACATAATGCATACTAGTGATGGATGCAGATTAGCAAATATTAATTGATTTTTATAGAGGGAAACTATAAATCTGTCAGACTTTAAGAAAATGTATGATATAAAAGAAACCATTTTTAGTGTTTAAATTGAATTGCTGATATATTGCAATATTTCACAGGCCCCTGGTGAGAGATTTGCCTATATTCTGGAACTCTACTTTATTGAAAAAAAGCTCTAAATGTTATAAAACTTGAATATTTTCAGGAAGCAAAACGCATTTTCAAATATAAGTTGTTCAAGGAACATTAGGTCTCTTATTGCTTGAATCAATGGGAAAAAAACTAAATGGTTTTAAAAAGGTTTGAAGCAACCAAAAAGATAATCTTTCTTTTTTTGAGGCAGTCAACTTGAATGATGAGCAAGTAGAAGGAAATGTTTAGTCGTTAAATTTTGACTTTATTTACACATTAAATTATGAAATACAAGGACACTCTCTGTTTTCCACTATAAGGTTTATAATTTTACCAGAACTGAAAACAAATGAATTATCTTTGCAATAAGATTTTCAATAAGAGGGAGAATAAAACAAAACTACATAGCAATTAAAATCTTATAAAGAATAAAATTAATTTTAGACTGGAATTTTCAGATTTCCATGTTGCCAATGCAACTTTAATTTTTGAATAAAGTAGGCTTAAGGTAAGATTAGATTCTTAAAAACAAAAGTCTCTGAAATATGAAGATCGTCTATTGTATCCAGTAAAGGGAGCTTTGTCCTTTAACTTCTTTCTCTTTTGTGTTTGAACAAACCAGTCAAGGTCAAATGTGCAGACCTGTTCCATGAGATACACATCTGGGGAGCAGAGGTCAGGGAGACATAGAGTGAGCTAAAGCAGAGAAGCCTTCTGGACTGGGGCCCAACAAGACAGATTTACTTGGAAAGAAAGCAAGTTGTCAAGCTCCTTCACTTCAGGGTCAGGAATATAATCTGCTTGCTGATGTAGTTGTTTCATAAAAGGAGTTTTATTCTGAGCCTTCATTGTTTTCCTCCTAAATGGCTTACTTCCGCTACAAATGCTAACCTGAAGAGGATTACAAAATGCTGTATGAAGCCCATTCATATAGATCTACATATTTTTTCTACCGCTCATAATTTGAATTTCACCTTGCCAGGTTTTCTTTTTTATAATTTAATACATGGAAAGACTTCTTTAAGTGAGGATTATATGCCATCAAAAGGGCAGTCATTAGAGACTGTATTAGTACAAAAAACTGCCAAATTTAAGGTGAAGCTATCCAGTCACAGAAAGAGTGCAGTTTATTATAGAATAGGTCAGAAGCCAGAGGCACAAGGTTGAGTTTTATCCCGGAGTTCCTGGTGAATATCTCACTATAGAGATGATGATGTCTCAGGGCCCCATGTCCTCTAGACTCTTGAGTGGCTGGAAAACTGATGTATTCAAAGAAGTGCCCCTTGTTGTTAAAAGTCACTTACCACCATCAAGCACAATGGGTAGCGGTGTTTGGAGACCTCAGTACCTCCATCAGGCTGTGCGTCAGAACATGATTTCTTCTGTGAAACGTTGCTTTGATTGTTTAAAATAGCTTTTTCTTTAGATGTTGTGTTGGATTTACTATAAACAAACTCTTCCTTTGAAGTGTGTCCCCATTCACCTTTCTGATATTTAAGAAATATTTCCCCCCACATAGACTGTGTTGCCAATAACTCTATCTTTGCTTCCCATACTTGCTATGATTCTCTGTGGGGATTATCATTCCCAGAACTACGGTCATTGGATTTGACCATGTGTCTTGCATTGGCTAGTTAAATACGAAAAGAAATGATCACACAGATTTTAATCTGAAGCAATACTGCATTTTTCTTTCATCTTGCTGCCTGCTGACATCCAAGTTAAACATACAATGGACAGCTGCTGGTCCCAGTATGAGAGACAGATAGGGCAGGAATAAACCTGACCCATATCTTGTGAGGCAGCTGCCTAGCCAACTTGTGAACTGTAAGTGAGAAATAAATGAACACTTTTGTTGTGAGCCGTTGAGCTTTTTAAAAGGTGCTTGTTCAAAGCAATATCACAGCAGAATCAAATATACTTCCAACTTTTTATTTTTTATATTGCAAAATCTGAAATCTACAGCAAAAATGAAAGAAGAGTAGAATGGATGTCTATATGCTTGTCACTTAAATCCAACAATTGTTAACATTGTGACATTTCTGTTTTCTCTCTTTTTGTCTAATTTTTTGAGGACAATTGAAAATAGGTAGACTTCATGACACTTCCTTCATAAATACTTTAATTTATAGATCTAAAAATGAAGACACTCTTATTTAGTTTGGGCTGCTATCACAAAAATCTGAAAGAGTAGGTGGCTAAAATACAGGAATTTTCTCATAGTTCTGGAGACTAAGAGTTAGATCAAGGTGTGGCCAAATGGGTTCCTGATGAGGTCCCTTTTCCTTCCATGGTGGAGACAGAGAGATCATTTCTCTTGGGTCTCTATTGTCAAGGCACTCTTGCCATTCCTATAGGCCTAATTGCCACCCCAAATCCCACCCTAAGGCAATCACATTGGGAATTAGGATTTGGGCATATTAATTTTGGAAGGACCCATTCAACAAAAAGTGAAATAACTTATAAATGATAAAAAACTTTCCTTTATCTTAAATGCATAAGAATGACCAAGATTAAGCTAACATTATAGAAAATGTGATAATAGTGGAGGTATGTGGCGTATAAAAAGCAACCACAGCCAGTGCAGAGTGAATTGAAACTGTCCAACAACTTCTTGAAAAACATTATTTTCAAGTTTATTAAATGTAAGGAAAGATAATGATTTATAAGCACAGCTACATATATTTTATCAGCTTTGCTGAGGGCTCAGGCAATGAGGTGTTTTAAGCTATCTCAGTTTAGTGGTACATAAATCCATCAGGTGCCAGCATGCCAGGGAGTGCAAAGAATTAGAGGCCGGCATGAATTCCTAATGTGACTCAGCATAACGTGTGACTGCTGCTGAACACTTTCAAATGAATTGATGAAGGGTTCTGTGGGCCACACTCCTTTAAACATAACGCTCAAGGTTGTTTCTTGTACTTCAGCAATAAAACTCTGCACAAATACCGAGAAAGGAGGAAGCTGAAATACGATAGACACATATGGATTGGAGATAGTAAATAGTATAGAATAGGCTTTCCAGTGGGGCTTTGCCAACAGACAGACCTGATAAACCTGGATGCTGGGCCCATCCCTCCCTGAATAGTTATCTTTGGTAAAATTTTTAACTTCTCTGTGCTTGGTTTTCTCAGCTATATAATGAGGATAATGAGACACTGTATTTAAAGACTATTCTGTAAATTTTTAGCTCCCAGTAGACAAGGACATTTGATCATTTAGCTTCTCTTCCTCTCCTCCTAAGGACAAAAGCTGTTTGGGAGATTTGGTAGAAACAGTGGAAAAATAGACTGATAGACTGACAGATCAACTGTAGTCGAGTAGAGGGCAGCACACATTAGGGAGACAGAATCCAGGAGCTCCTGGGATAGTCAAGATGGAAGCAGTTGGAGGAAATGACCATCACAGTACATAGGAGTCAAGGAGGGCTTTCCTGGGAGTGCAGTATACTTGAGAATGTAGCATAGTGTCCATAGGCCCTTATATATTTTAGTAGAGGTAAGTCTGGATTGGAATCAGATCTGGCTCTGCATCATGAAAATTACAGTTCAACAGGAAGCATATGTAAAGCTCATAACACAGCGTTTCGCATGTGGAGTGGTTAGTAAATGGGAGTTTTGGTCCACTTACGAGTCTGAGACAGAAGTAACTTAGAACCATCTAGTCCATTGATTCTCTTTTACTGTGGATATCATTTAAGGTGCTTGTTCTTTTAAATCTTTTGTAAAAAGATCTAGTTATTTGAAAGGATGATGCAAGGATGGAGTGTGTGTGTGTGTGTGTGTGTGTGTGAGAGAGAGAGAGAGAGAGAGAGAGAGAGAGAGAGAGAGAGAGAGAGAGAGAGAAATCTTCCATCAACTGTTTCACTCCCTCCCCATATGGCCAAAACAGCAAGGTTTGGGCCAGGCTAAATCCTGGAGCCAGGAATCGCAATCTGGTCTCCAATGTGGGTAGGGTGGCAGTTTGGGCCATCTTCTGCTACCTTCCTAGGTGCATTAGCAGACATCTGGATTGGAAGCAGAGTAGCCAGGACTCTAATGAACTCTCTGATATGGGAAGTTGGTGTTGCAACTGTTGGTTTACCCTGCTATGCCATAATGCCAGCCCCTGGTTTTTGTTCTTGTATAAAACATAGCTCCTAGCTCCCGCATCCATCAGTTTTGGCCTAGAAAGTCTAAGGTAGGACCATGGAAGCTTATTTTTTCTTGTTTCCTTCTTTTTATCCTCGATTCAGGTGGTCTATCTACAGACTACAGTTATAATGTAGACTCCAAGGCTATCATCTGATACTAGTTCTCCTTCTTGGAGCTATTCTAGAGAAACAGTCTTTTGTGTGCACTATAAAGAATCTATGAGGATAGTTACAACAACATTTGGTAGAAGTTAAAAAATTGGAAAGGGTCTAAATATCCCTCAGTTGATGATTAGTGTACAAAGTATAATGTATTCCTATAATGGAATCCTATGCAGCAATTAAAGAAACTAGGGGAGATCTTTATGTTCTGATGTGGAAAAATCTTTAAGACATATTGCTTAATGAAAGTGAGTTCAAGAACAAGATATACAATGTAGAATTATTTTTTAAAGATAAAGAGAACAATAGTACCTATATATTTATGGGGAGATATATGTATGCAGACACTTGATGTAAAAGCTTAGAAAGGTTTGGAAAGATTCATACATGATAACAGTATTCATTTCAAGACAGTGGGTGCAGTGGCCAATAATTGGGGTATTGTTCTCTGTGATGCTTTACATATTTATAAGGGCAAATTATTTAGTTATTACTTGAGTAATTACAAATGTATGAAAAAAGACCTAGCTAAACGCTTCCATTTTATAGACAAGGAACCTGATATTTGCCTGCCAAGGATCTCAGTCTTAAATGTAGAACTCATGAACTTGATTGCTTGTTCCATTCTCAGTGGAGCTATTCAGGGACTGAATATGAGAATGCAGTAGCTATGGCCATACCCTCAGTATCAGGTGACAGTGGCTGTTAAGAAAGGCCAGCGGGGACTGGGCAGAGATGCTGCAGGCGATAGTTAGATTAAACTTGAACTTGTCAGTATCTGGCTATGGTCAGATAATCAGAAACACAAAAATAAGGAGACGACAGATTGCTTCCTAGGATGCCTATTAATTTATAGTGAAAAATATAACATGGGCTGCTATAGTTCTATTGGTACAGCATGGCATTCTCTCTAAGTGGAAAAGCCATAAGGAAAGTCAAATGATGACTAGAGAGCAATGCTGTAACTTACCATGAGCCATCACTATATCAAAATGTTTGAAGTCTTATGAAGAATGCATTTTCTCAGAGGCCAGAATCAGAAAGGACTTGGTATGTGTAGAATCAGAAGGGGAAGATTTGCATTAATCAAACATCTCATGCCACCTGGTTAAGCTAATCAACTACATCCAGCTCCTGATGGGGACTAACTTACTGAAGAGGACTGGCCTATTTCAGTCCCACTGGACCAGGCTCCTTGGGACTGTCTGAATGGGTGGTAATTCTGTTTGCACCTCTCAGCTTCTAGTTTCTGCTTTGATATCTCGTCAGCCCTGCTCTATAGATCAAGTATTAGATCTGCTAATATATTCAATCATTTTACCGTTTTGCAGGTCTGGGATTTCATTTGATTTTCTTTGTATCTTTGCTCTGATCCATTGCGTGTTGCATTCACAGTCCAGTGCTGGCTGCCATCTCAGGGCCTCCACAATTGGGGTGTTCTTCCCACCTCCTCTGATTTTTTTTCTAGATACTTCCTTTGTCATTTGGGTTTTTGCAGTTTCAAGGTCAGTTGGTTAGAAAGGCTTTCCCTGAGCACTCAGTCCTACAAAGTCGCTCAGCCATTCTCTATTGTTCCACATTGTTTTAATTTGTGCATAATTCTTATTAGCTTTTTAATATCTGATATTTACTGTTTATATGTTTGTATTTTAATTTTTGGTTGTGTTTCTCATAGGATATAAGCTACATAAAAGCAGGGATCTTGTCAATCTTCCTTCTGCTGTATGTCTGGCACTTAGAACAGGGTCTGGCACTTAGAAGGTTCCCATGAATGAATGAATGAATGAATGATGTATCAAGACTGCAATAGTACTTTTGTAATTGATAACTTCTTGTGACCTCCAAATAATGACAAAGATAGCTTAGAAATGAGTCTGGCCAAAGATCTGCAGGTCTTGGTCAATTCCCAATGAGTGGCAGGCTTGCCCAGTAAAGAATAGGCTGGAAGGGGATGTGTTCAGAAATGTTACTGACACAGTCATTATGAAGAGAGTGGTCTCTCAACAATGAAAACAGATGCAACTGATATTCAAATGCTGCCCACATAAGAGCTTACAGTGAGCATACTTCAGAAAACCACAGTACTGATTCAACAGGAGATAATCCTGCAAACCAAGGGGAAAGGAAACAAAGTCAGGTCAGTGAAGAGCTAAGAATTCAATATTCCCAAGACATTTGCATTTCATCAGATTTCAGGGTCTTTCTTCAGAGTCTGAAAAAACTACCACTCCCCTCAACGCAGAGTGTTCACCTCTCATTGGGTAGGGACAAATCTTGAAAGAAGTAAGGGAGACCCTTTTTGAATGGTGAATGAGATTGAATTTTCCAATGAGCTATTCAGGTGAAGGATTGCTTACAAGGAAATATCTATAAGGTAGGAGATGATTATAAACATTGATTTATTTTATCTTCTACCAGGTCTTGTGCAAAAAGATCCTAGGCTTAAAAATTTCCTGTTGATATAATCTGCCTTGAGGAAATAAGAATATGAATAGAGATGATAAAGGTATGAAATGACAAAAGGCAATCTTTCCTCTCTGGTATTAAATCTATTTTTTGTATTGATTTTCAAAATGTGGAAGTTTTTGGCATGGAGTATAGATCCATTCTTAATTTTAAAGTTATGACATTTATAAATATCTGTCTAATAAAGTAGAATAAATAAATTCTAAAGGAAGAATCTAATATGATGGCATTACTGAGGTTAAAGTATATATTTTTGGTGCCATGCAATACTTAATTGTCTTTCAGAGATGATATATTAGAAAGGTCCTAAAAATCAGGTTTTGTTTTGATTATAATTATGTGCAACATCTTTAGTTAAGATGAAGTAGGTAGTTACATAACAAATGTAGTTTATAACATAACAATTATCTGGTAAGGAGAAAATATTTTACTGTTAAAAATATTGTAGGCTGGTGATATTTTACAGAATAATTATGAATAATAATAAAAATTTATAATGTATTTAGTTTCCAATGATACATTAGTGGAATGTTACATTTCCCCACCTGTTGGTCATTTTATTTTTACTCCCTCCTGTAAAGAATTTATGGTTCCTGAATAAAAATTAACTGCTGGCTTAAACTTGACTTGAGGGCTTTTAAGACAGAAATTAATGTTTGTATATTATATTATTTCTATCCACTAGTATTCAGGGCAAATAAATATGGCCATTTACATGGATGCTAAATATTATTTGCATTTTGAAATTTTATGAAGAAATTGTCATTTATTTTCTATTTTGAAGAAGTCAGTTTTTCTCATAACATATCTACACTAAAATGTAAGCAAAGAGATACTATTGTTCTGTGAGAATAAGACCAGGCACGTCATTAAACAGGAGACATCTTGTCTGAAAATCTGTAAGAAACAGGTCTCCTTCTGAAATTCACATCTTATCTATTCTTCTTCTCCCTCCTTAAGTTCATTGGCAAAAATACAAAGAAAAATGAATAGATATATTTTTGTATCTTTACAAAATAATTAATGAGAGATTTACAGGTATTACTTAACTCAACCAAAGATAGGCAAGAAGATATTCAATTCAAATGTGATGTCCTTTATTGTTGAGTAAAGACTGAACACTTGGCTACTTCTTCCAGTTCCTAGAATTTATGAGATATTTGACAAGAGTCCATATTAGAAAAGAATCTTTATTTTCATTTATTTGATACCTGCTATAGTAATATGACATTTACTATAATTTAGTCTTACTGGGTAGGTTATAAGATTTGAAATGTAAGTGTTTTGCATCATCTCCTTCCAAGTGTTTTAATTGACATTCTGCTATAATGAACCCCACATACCATTACCTGGCTAATTGCTTGAGTTACAGTGCTTCTACAATGGCATTCTTTGTCCTTGGTCTTTTGGGGTATTAAATAGCAAGGCTGTCCTGAAAGAGGAAGTGGCTGCTGTTTCTTGTGTGAGACATTAACCTCTTGGTAGCTTTTTCAGGGACAGACTCCCTTCTGTTCTTCTCTGGGCTGATACTTAACCTGATGCTTATCATAGAAATCTTTTATTCTGGGATTTCAACTCTCTCCAGGAGGGCCCTTACCTCCAAAGTGTCTTCAGAGCCACTGCCACAGGCAGACTTTTTCATGAGCTGTCTCTAAATCCTCAAATAGCCTTGGACCAGGGGACAGAATAAGGGTGTAAAAATATTTATTTCTCCAGCACTGATAATGATTAGCCAGGATTCACTGGGAAAAGAATCTTAATACTTTAGAAGTAGAAAAGGGTGCTGAGTTGGCTTATCTAGTCCAACCTGATTGTTTTAATATAATTATTCTAAGCCCTACAAGTGAAGGAACTTAGACCAGGGTCACACATCCATTAGTGACTCAGATTCAGGGCTCTGTTTTATGACCCCAGATCTATGATGCAGGCTTAGAGCCGGAGGCCAGTTATGGAGTGAGAGCAAAGCAGGAAAGACCCCGGGTGAGCACACCAGCACAACCCAGAAACTGCCATCTGCCTTAGACTCTCACATATTTTCTGCCTACTTGAAAGTTTTTTCTTAAATTAATTTTTATTGTAACTTTATTCAAAAGATACAGAGCAAGAGTGAGAGTGAGAGCAAGAGGAAGAGGAGGGAGAAGGAGAGGGAGAGGGAGAGGGAGAGGGAGAGGGAGAGGGAGAGGGAGAGGGAGAGGGAGAGGGAGAGGGAGAGAGAGAATCTCATTTGCTGTTTTATTCCCCAAATACCTGCATCAGGCAGAGCTGGGCCAAGCTGAAAGCCAGGAGCCCAGAGATTAATGCAGGTCTCCCATGTGGGTGGCACAGACTCAAGTCCTTGATCTACCAACTCGGACTTTCTGAGTGTGCATTAACAGGAAGAAAGAATTGGGAGCAGAGCTGGGACTTGAATCCAGAACTGTGATAGGGGATGCAGGTATTCCAGGTGGTATCTGAATCACTGTGCCAAATGCCAACTCTCATTTTCCGCCCATTTTTGATGAAGGTATGAGTAGGTGATGGTGGCTTCCTACCTGGTGAGGCGTAATTATGGGCCTTTCAAGAACTTTTTGAGAACGAGACACAGAGTTAAGAACCAGCTGTAGTATCTATAGGTCTAGATTAAGTTATCTCATCAGCTTCTGCTTAAAATGTTTCTATAGGATGTGCCCTTACGTTCATCCTTGATGCTAAATGGCTCTGCAACTGGTTCAGATTCTTATAGGCAGAAGAGGATTAATATCTTTTGGGATGCATGAGATGTCTATTGACAACCTCAAACCTCTGACTGCTGATATTTGTTTATAAGATATTTCAGAGTGTTGGAATAGGTTTAGAACTCTGCACTGAAAACAAACAAAAAGGCAGGAGATCTTTTAATCTTCAGATCAATTTAATCTCTCATTGCAGAAAGAAAAATGAAAGTTTGGTAATGGAAGCATTTTTATGATAAAGCTTATTTTGTGCCACATTTTTAGTGGTTACATTTTATGTCTGAGCTTTTTACACATGAGAGTACAAGGGAGCTGCTTAAGGGATCAACACAGGTCTTTGGACACTGAGAAGCCAGGCTATCAACAGAAGGTAAGCTGCTTGTGATGAAAACGTCCTACCTACCACCTTATCCAGCAACAGCTTCTGCTTCAAAGACAAACTCTTGTGCTGTAAAGCTCACTAGGCTGTGAGATGCTATATCCTGAAGCTTTCCAGAACTTCTTCTGTAGACAATCTCTGGCTAATTTTTAGACAGATGGGAAGGATCAGAAATGAGCTTATTCTCAGTCTTTTTCTGTAATACCCTACGGAGGAATTCCCTACAATGTCATTCTGCTTGATCTCCAAAAAGGTGAATAGTACTGCTTAGGTTTGCTTATATTTAATTCTAATAGATATATAAATAATTCATAACAAGGAAGTAGACAAGTCTCCGTGAAATCTCTACTTTGTGGAGAAAATTTCTAACATAGAGCCTGATTTGGCTTCCTTATGGATTTTTGTTAACATGCTAAAGCCTAACAAAAATACACTTCAGATATGTAAGTTTTAAACTCAGGTATACAATAAAAAATGGTGATAGATAGTGAACTTCTATCAGGGGCAACTAACAAATCAATCAATCAATATATTCAGACTCCATTTTTTCTCTTTTTTAAATGAATGAACTTTGTTTTTTAGAGTAGCCTTAGAGTTACAAAACAATTATGTACAAAGAATACAGAGTTCCATCTACCTATTCCCTCACTCTTCACACAAAGTTCCCCACTGCTTTTTTATGATTAGGGAAATGTATATGTCTTCAAAACTTACTTCAGAATCATTATCCAGCTGTCCACTCATATGTCTATACTGTCCCCATACCCACTTCCCTTAGTTTTCTCTGTCCCTATAATAAGGAAATAACTAATCACTACAGAAGTTGTATTCAGATGTACTGAGGGAAATTAAAAAGATGACACTGAATAATCAATTTTACTCTTTTTGTTCTTGCCTTTGCCTAATCCCATTCTTAAGGATTTTTTTAAACTTCTGGAATTGTGGAGTTGGCACTTCGTTTGTGCCTAAATTTGATCTACATTTTCCCTTGTCTACTTCTCTATGCAAGTGACTTTGCTTTCCCATTAACCAGTCACTTAAATTATTTCTTGGTTTTTGTCCTGGTTGATTTCTCTCTTAAATGCAGTTTCTTCTCCACATTCCACCCTATGTCATGGGTCTCCACTGCAACTTGTAACATTCTGCTTCCTGTCCTGATACTTAGATTTCAGGAAAGGAGGGAGGGAACTGGAAAAGTGGCACCAGGCAGAGAAGGGGAAAAATCCACATTTGTAGCTGGGCTCTTTTTATGGTGTTATACTCTGAGCCAAATTCAGTCCTTTGCTATCTGATGGAAAAATACCGAGAATATTTTTATTTTCCTGAATAGTTGCTAAATGCAAGCAGCATTTAACTTGATAAAATAAAAAATATCAGTGTGCTTAATAAAATTATGATGGATTCACTTACTGAAACCCTGTGGAAGAGTTCCCATTGCACAAAAGACATTACCATGCTTTGCTGCATGTATCAACACAAAGGGATGAGCAAAGACCATCAGAGCTGTTTTCAATTACTCCAGAATTGTTCCTGAAGAATAAAGTAGGTAACAGGAATCCAAAGTTATCAAGTTTCTCTTCTTTCCTTTTGATGTGATATATATTTCTGAATAACTCAAGATCTGAGCTCTAGAAGTTTATGAGAAGAATTGGGGCAGGAATAATAGTTTATGAAAAATTCTGCCTAGTGCACTCTCATGGTTGCATAGCATGGAAAGCACAACACCAGGCTTACCCAAAAGGAAGTGAGGGTTTTCTGAGGGATGTAGCTCTCAGGAGGGGCTACGTAGGAGGAGTGGCAGCAACTGCCTCTGCCTGCTTGCTTCTGACATCCTTGTGTACCATGTGCTTGTGGTGGGGCCTGCAGCTCTGAGTGAACCTGCCTGAAATGGGTGTGATGGTGATGATACTTACACTCCCTCTTGGCTGCCACTCCTAACCCTCAGCTCACTTTCAGTTGTTTATTTAAAGAGATACATATGCATTTATTTATTTGAAAGGCAGAGCTATGGGAGGGGGAGATCTTTCATGTGCTGGTTCACTCCCCAGATGCAGCAGTAATCTGAAGCCAAGAGCTTCTTCCAAGTTTCCCACGTGGGTGCAGGGGCCCAAGAACTTGGGCCATCTTCTACTACTTTCTCAGGTGCATTAGCAGGGAGCTAGATTGAAAGTGGAGCAGCTGGGACTTGAACTGGCACCCATATGGGATGCTGGCACCACAGGTGATGGCTTGACCCGCTGTGTCACAGCACTGGGCAACTTAGTTGCTTATTTAAACAGGAAAGTCACAGGAAGCTACCACAATCCTCAGCCCAGAAGTCATTCCATTTCTTTATTTCTTGTCTTTAGTTGCAGGCCTCTTATAACTTTTTTTTTTTTTTTCCTTTCAATCTCTCAAGCCAGGGAAAGCACCGCAGATCACTCTGGTTTATTTCACTCAAGATGTTTTATCAGAAGCTGGGCTGAGATGTCATGTTGCCCCTAAAATTCACTAAGGAAAGCTAAGATTTAGTTACCTTGGTCTTAGAGGGATAAAGTTTAACCAGGACCATTTTCATGTAAACATTTCTATGACTAAGTTGTCCTGCCAACTACGAAATCACTTCTGATTTGCTGTGTATTATATAGGAAATTTCCCACAAACACTAATACTGGGCCTTTTTTTTTATCCTTACTTTTTTTGGTGATGACAATTAAAACCACAATTCTACAAAAATATTCTAGAGACCAAATATAAAGGTAAACTCTAATTTACATTGAAGATGCACTTTTTGGATAGAATGTAATGTGATGATTATTTTCCATAGCATATTGATATTTTCATTTGTGAAATAATGTCAACAAAATGTTCAAAGTCATCATCATTTCTTGCCTGGACTACTCACCTCCCAGTTGCCTTTACAGCTTATTGCTTTGTTTTACATGTAGCTATGCTCTGCAGAAGAACCAAGGTGACACTTTAAATCTCAAAGTTTATTAAATCTCTCCCATGCTTTAACTTTAAGTGACTTCTGTTAGCTTGTAGAACAAACTTCAGATCCTTGTGATGGTTTATAGCAGCTTACATGCTGTGCCCCAGATGGCCACACCAGCCTCGCTCCTTCTGACTCCATGCATTTATGGCAAACTGGCCTTCCTTCTCTCTTGTGCAAAGGCACACCCAGTTCTTTCTGCTTGGAACCTTTGCCTTGCTCTTTCCAAGGCTGGCTCCTGACTCATCAATGCTCATTCCTCAGGCCTTTCCTATCTGCGCAAGTGCTACTTTCCTATGCTTTCACTAGACACTTTTCTGAAACAATCCTTTATCATAAGTCTTTAGCAAATCCACTTATTTATTCTTTCATACATTTACAATAGTAGGAAATATTTGTTTACGTCTGATATTTGTCACTCCCATTGGGATAGAAATGCTGGGGTCAGGTAGTTTGTTTTGTAACTCCTGCCCATAATAAAGTGGAAATCATCAACAACAGATGTGATGAGGCAGAAGAAAGAATATCTGAGCTAGAAGACAAATTTTTGGAGATATCTCAGTCAGACTAAAGAAAAAGAAGAACAAAAAATTAGAAAAATTGAAAATAGTATTCAACATTTATGGGATACCACGAAACAAACATGTATGTCTTATGAGTTCCTTGAAGGCATGGAAAGACAGATAGATTAGAAGGTCTAATCAGTGAAATAATAGCAGAAAAAACTTCCCCAATTTGGAGAAAGAAAGGTACTTCAAGTCCAGGAAACTCATAGAACTCCTAATGGACATGACCAGAAAAAAGGTTCATCGCTACACATTATAGTCAAGATTTCAACAGTAAAACACGCATCTTTTATCATGCATGGAACTTTCTCTAGGATAGACCATATAGTTAATTGAATCCAACTAAACATCAGAAATGTCATTCATTTGGAGCAAGTGGGATTTATCCCTGGTATGCAGGGATGGTTTAACATTTGCAAATCAATAAATGTGATATATCACATTAAGAAATTAAAGGATAAAAACCACATGATTATTTCAATAGATTCAGAGAAAGCATTTGATAAAATACACCGTTGCTTCAAGATAAAAACTTTAAGCAGTTTGGTTATAGAAGGACCATTCCTCTACAAAATCAAGGCAATATATAACAAACCCACAGCCAGAAGCATATTGAATAGGGAAAAATTGGAAGCATTTCCACCAAGATCTGGAACAAGACAAGGTTGCCCACTTTTGCCATTGCTATTCAAAATAGTTCTAGAAATTTTAGCCATAGCTATTAGGCAGGAAAAAGAAATCAAAGTGATACAATTGGAAAGGAGGAAGTCAAATTATCCCTGTTTGCAAATGACATGATTCTATAGATAGGGAATCAAAAAGACTCCACTAAGAAACTCTTGGAACTCTCATGAAAGTTTGGTAAAGTTTCAGGCTATAAAATCAACACACAAAAATCCATAATCTTCGTATACACAGACAATGCCATGGATGAGACGGAACTTGTAAGATCAGTTCCATTCACAATAGCTACAAAAATTTTTAAATGTCTTGGAATAAATTTAACCAAGGAGGTCAAAGTTCTCTACAATGAAAATTACAAAACATTAAAGAAATGAATGGAAGAACAAACCAAAAAATGGAAAAAATTTTCCATGTTTATGGATTGGAAGAATCAGCATTATTAAATGTCCATACTACCCAAAGCAATTAACAGATTCAATGCAATCCCAATCAAAATAGCAATGATATTCTTCTCAGATCTACAAAAAATGATGCTAAAATTCATATGGAAACAAAAGAGACCTCAAATACCTAAAGCAATCTTATACAACAAAACAAAGCTGGAGGCATCACAATACCAGATTTCAAGACATACTGCAGGGCAGTTTTAATCAAAACAGTCTGGCATGTAGATAAATGGAACATAATAGAAACCCCAGAAATTAATATCACATATCTACAACTAATCTTTGACAAAGGAACTAAAAACAGTCTATTCAACAAATGGTGTTGAGAAAGTTGGATCTATACATGTACGTAAGCCTTTGCAAACTTGCCCATCCAATAGCTGATTACTTCTAAGTAATTCTGCTCTGTGACTTGTCACATAGCAGAAGAATCACCTTGTTTATTCAGGTTTGAATTTCTGATACACAAAACTATTTGTTATAATAAAATGGATGTCATCTTAAACCATTGAGTGTAGGATACTTTGTTGAACAGAAGTAGGAAACTGGAACATATAAATAGGATTGGTGAGTATTGTCTGATCTTGGTTGCCTTCAGCTGGTCTTAATTGGGCTCACTCATGTGTCCTTCGGTCAGTGGAGACTCTGCTCTAGGGTGTGTATGGCTAGGGCAGTTCAGCTAGGACAATTCTACCCTGTGAGCAATAATTGAGGCCATTCATACCCTTTTCACTGCAATGGCAAAAGTAAGAGAGCAAGTAGAGAAATACAATGACCCTTGATACCCAGGCCTGGGACTGGTATTCTATTTATTCTACCTCATACTATTAGTCAAGTCACATGACTGAATTCAGAATCAAAGATTAGGGCATCAGTTCTGTTTCTTTTATGGAAGTTGGAACAAAATCCACATATCAAAGGATTCAGAGAGGGGTGAAAATTTGGGATAATGATACAATTTACTAAATTTGCTTCATTTCAGTTTAGCTAATATCTATGGGATACCTACTATTTACAGAACATTATGCTAGTCATTGGGAACATAGAAATAAAAGGACTTCTCTTTGTGTTCTTGAAATGCTTACTGTCTCGCCAACATTTAGGGTAGTAAAAGGATTTACTGTACTTAGGTTTTTGATTGGAGAACTCAACTTCCTATTTTGGCCTTTACTTCTAACCCTTCTGTCAAGATCTACACCTGCATTATACTTCAGGCCTAGAATTTAAGTTCTGTTTTATTATTCTATCAATTTAAAATTTGGTCAGAAGTCCTTCTATGACTGACCCATTGCAAAATTTTATTTGGCAGGGTATTTATGCTTTTATGGAAATGTGAAAACATTCTAATGTAAAGCAAGTGACACGTCTGAAGCAGCAGTCCAGAAACTGCCAAATCTTCACCATTGTCATTTGAAGGGCTTAATGTTTTCCTCATCACCAAACTCCTGGAAAGTTTTATCATAGAGTGTAACAACATTATCACTGTTACCTGTATTTACATTGGGAAGAAGAAATCCACAACATAAAAGGAAACTTACATGAGCACAATTCATGCTCGCAAATAAGGACACTGAGTATCTTCCTTAGACTGGTTGACTCTGCTCATTCTTTTCTGCAGCTCTTTGGTGCCCTGCTGTATGAATCGTGTTCCCCACTGAAATCTCATTTTACATGGTTCTTGTGGTGAAATGAAATAACAATTATAGTTATAAAATAGCAGTGCTGGTTGTCTTAATGTTGATTCCCTTCCCCTCACCCCTCTCTCCAGTTCTCTCTTATTTGTCATTTCAGGACTGATTTACCAAGAGTTATCACTGCATGTTTTTAGGGTCAAAATACTCTTTATGGCCAGCGCGGTTGCTCACTGGGCTAATCTTCCGCCTGCGGCGCCTGCACCCCGGGTTCTAGTCCTACTTGGGGTGCCGGATTCTGTCCGGTTGCTCCTCTTCCAGTCCAGCTCTCTGCTGTGGCCTGGAAGTGCAGTGGAGAATGGCCCAGGTCCTTGGGCCCTGCACCTGCATGTGAGACCAGGAGGAAGCACCTGGCTCCTGGCTTCGGATTGGCACAGTGCCGGCTGTGGCGGCCACTTAGGGGGTGAACCAACAGCAAAGGAAGACCTTTCTCTCTGTCTCTGTCTCTGTCTCTCTCTCTCTAACTCTGCCTGTCAAAAAAATACTTTTTATGTATGAAAGAATAAAGCAGAATAAGTAATAAGTAAGTAAAAGGGAGGATTATTTTCCCACATGATCTCACTTGTTCAAGAAAACGTTAAGAAATACTTGACAGCACTAGCACTCAACATTCTGCGTCCCCCAATTCTTCTTATAATAAAGTGGTGAGAGAATTCAAAGACATTGATAATTTACTTTAGGTTTTCTACCAGATCTCTGATTTCTCTGTAGCCTAAAGATGTGAGCCTGGTTATATCTGGATGCTTAATGCTGTAAAGAGCCTTAAGAATGGGCTGCATCTTACCATCGTTATGTCATAGGACTAAGCACTATATTTCCGAGATGTTCACATAAATGTTTGTACAACAAATGAATATTTTGTTTAAGGCAATTGTAGGAACTAATGAAAGTTCAATGATTTTATACCTAAGCAGAATATTTTATTTTGAGTTTTAGCTTGAGCTGGCTTTAGCTGGCTGATGACTGGTAACCTCCTTGTCTGTGCTCGTAGGGTGGAGGGGTGTGTGTGTGTGGGTGGGCGGGTCTGCATTTGGAAGGATGCAGTATGCTCAGCTTTTACTTTCATCTTTGCTTTTTTTGTCTCTCATTTTTCTTGACTGTAAACTCCAGGAGGACAGAGACCAGGGTTGATGTTTCGTGTCACCATATATACTCTCTGCTTGAGATATTGTCACTATTCAGTAAATATTGGTTGAATGGAAGATTACAGCAGCAAAGACAAGTCAAAGTGAAGTTAGCCTTTTTGGATTTTTATATGGTTTTGGAAATACAGCATCCTATTTTTGTGCTTTCTCCTCTGCTCTAATTTATATCTATCTCCTCTATAGCTCAGTTCCATTGAGCTGCACTTGGATTTATTGTCGTTTAATATCATCTTTATAAATGCTGCATGATTTGTGGAAAAGAGTTTAAAGACTTTTGAATAAAGCAGATATGGATTTAGGTCCTGAATCCCTCACTTGCTAGTTGTGTGACCTTGGGCAAAGTGTATAACCTCTTGGTGCCTGTTTGTTCAGGTGAAGAAAACTAAGAAGGGGAAAGAATAATATGTCATCCATCTGGAAGAGTTGTTTTAGGAGCTTATTTGATTGATGGCTGTAAGGCACCTTCTCATAGTAGAGACTCTACAAAAGCAGGTGTTTTTACTATTCTTACTTCTATTATCCTTACTCTCCTGCTATTTGTCCTCATCATTCCTGTGTCCTCCTATCAGAAAGCACAGCTACTGGAGTACTGGGAGCTGATAGGAAATAGAATACTATGAACTATCAAAAGTTCACTTCTTTGGGAATCTTATATTGTATCACTTTGGACACTGATAAAAGCCTTCATAAGAATAACCATACTTTACTCCATTAAAATAGTGCAAGGATACATGGGAGTTTTTAGAAAAACCTATCAAATTATAAGGCAAAGAGAGTTAAGTGGCATATAAAGAATTTAAGGCCATAACATATATTCAAATTTATGTTTTTTTTTATTGTCTCTCTTTCCATTTACTGCAATAGATTTTAGAAGACTGCTCTCACAACAGGACCATTATCCCTTGTAGATTTAAGGACTATTACACCAGCGGTTTTTTTTTTTAATAATTGAGTTTGTTGGAATAAACTCTTCAGCTCAATATTTTTCATCTCTCCCTAATACAAATATATTTGATTCCTATAAATCTGAGTGAGGTCAGTCAGGAAATTAAATATATTTGTTTTCCACAGGGTATATGAACTATTAAGTCATGTTGCATTTATTATAGATTATGTTTGCTCTTTGGCAAGATAATTTGAAAGATTCAGAACACCATTTAGAATATGTAACCCTGAGAAAGCAACTAGAAAGGAAAATTGAAGCAAAGTGTTCCTTATAATAACTACTTTAAGTAAATAAAATGTTCTGTGTGATTCAAGCATACATTTACATGATAGTATCAAAAAGATATCATTCTATACCAGGTAAACTCTTCATTCTTGTGGTTCATATATATATATATATATTTTCTCATATAGTATTTAGATAATTTAGTCTTTCCATTCGGATCTCAATTAATGTGCATGTTTTCCTATTATATCTTCCAGCTTCAAATATGTGGATATTTTCTTGTTTTTGTGCCATTTTAATTATTTTGGCTATTTCTGGTATTGAAACAATAGCAAAGACCACACCATATACCAAATTTACAAAGAAATCTGAGGGAAAAGAAATACCAAAGGGTCCGAAGCCAGCCAGTGGCCCATCTCCGGAAGAAGAAGAGACTCCCTTCACAGAAATGGCTGACATGGCCACGCCAGCAGAACCATCCACTGACTCTTTGGCCCTGGATCCTGCCTTGGGCGCTGCCACTCTCTTTCCCTTTGAAAACTTCACTCTTGACACGGCTGACTTCCTCCTGAATTGCTGTGATTGTTGTTCACCTGTCGCAGGGCAGAAGGGAGAACCTGGAGAGATGGGAAAGCCAGGTATTTGAAAATATATGAAGTCGCATTTCTCACCCTTTCATAGTTAGAGTTAAGAGATGGGTTGGAGGGTGGCGTGGTCCCAAAGGTGTCTCCATTGGCCATGCAAATGGTGACAGGCATAGGTATGACATTGTGACAAATGCAAATGGGTGCCCTGCTGCCCAAGGCATCAGTTACTGCCTCGTATGTGGTTATTTAAGCATTAAAATTAAATTAAATGCAAAAAATTAAATTAAATGCATTGAAAAACTGAGTTAATCAGTCAAGATAGCCACACCACAAGTGCTCCCTAGCCACACCTGCTAATGGGCAGATATGAAGCTTCTGGCACTGCAGAGTTCTTTTGGGTGGTGCTGGTTAGAGCCGTGTCAAGGACTGCTAGCCTCAGCACTGGTGCTGCTGCACAGGTTACTGCCAGGACAATCTTTTCATTAATGGCTTATTGAAAAGTGGTGAGTGGAAGCTCTGCTTCTAGGGAGAATGTGTGCTGACTTATGGCTTTTTTCCAGTGCTATTTGTCATTGGGGTTAGGAATGCACTGCCTGTGAGGTGGAGAAGAGACCCCAGGATCCAGTTTGCTAGTCATTGAGATTAGGAGGCAACACTGTATCATTGTCCAGCACTCTCTCTAGTGAACACAACAATTACCCATTTTAGCATTTCAAAGGCCCCTTATAGAGCCATAATGAGTAGGCTCTTGGTTTTATTATAAAACATTTTGACTTTTACTTGTCACCTGGCAGAGAATCCAAGGAAAAATTAAGATTAGAAAGTCAGTTTCCAACTCACTATTCTTTGAAAAAAATACACATAAACATTTGTTGTATCTTGCCTGTAGAATTTAAAGGTATAAAATTGGTAATTACACCTCCTTACCAACCCTTTCATTTGTTTATCCCATGGGAGGGATCTTTTGAAAAATGTGCTCAGTATTTATGCATTGCTGGGTTAAGAGGTAAAGGATATTCCCCGGGGCGCCAGGACATGAAGATTTTGGGGTTGCTAAAACAGTACTAGAAAAGTAATGAGACAGAGAAAGCCATGTTTACCAGACTTTCTCTGTGTCCTAATCTGTCTGGCAAGCTGCTTGGGGGTGAAAACCCTTGGGGTGTGGTCAAGTAGGCCCTGTTGTTTACTGCCCCTCTGTTAGGGCTGTGTGGTCTGCAACATCAGGGCTTGTGTTTTATCCAGTGGTGGGTTCCGCTGGGTTGTTGTTGGAGCTCAGAATACAGGTGATAAATATTTTGAAGGTGTGCCAAGTGATTAACTAGCCCAGGAGTCTGGTTCTGCCACAGTTTATATTGTATAACACCTCAGAATATTGGTTTGTCCTTGTTCTATCTTAGGAACTCTCATTGTTTGCCTCAGTTTTCAAACTGTGTGTGTGTGTGTGTGTGTGTACATACATATACTAAATATTTATTTTATTTATTTGAAAGGCAGAGGTAGAGGTAGAGAGAGAGAGAGAGAGAGAGAGAGAGAGAGAGAGATCTTCTATCTGCTGGTTCACTCTCCCACAGGATGCAATGACCAAGGCTGGACCAGGCCAACGCTGGGAGCCAGGAGCTTCTTCCATGTCTCCTACATGCGTGCAGGGTCCCAAGCACTTGGGCCATCTTCTGCTTCTCTCAGGCCATCAGCAGGGAGCTGGATTGGAAGTGGAACAGCCGGGACTCAAATCAGCATTCATATAGGATGCTGACATTTCAGGTGGCAGCTTTACTCATTAGGCCACAACACCAGCCTTTCAGTTTCCAAAATATTAAAATAAGTTAAGAATGATACTCATGGAATCGAGAGAACTGAATGAGATAAGACATGTAAGAACTCAAGGTGGTGCCTCGAGTCGGATAAATGAGCAGGAAACTATTTTTATTTTTCCAGTGAGCTGTGGGACGAGTCTGGTCCTCAGAATACTCCGAGGTGGATAATGACAGGAACCTGTTTTTGCGATTCAGAGAGAACTGTTTGTTCTAGCTTTATCAATGCTTGTCAAAACACTGCCTCTTCCTTGTTGTTTTTTAATTAGAAATCTAGTATAAGAGCAACATTGAGAAAACCTGAAAAAGGAAAATAATCCACCCAACTGCTTTAATTTTTCGTCATTGTCTTTCAGTCCTTGGTTACATGAATATACTCATACACGTGAATGTATGTCACATTTTGCATTACCAAGTTTTAAAAGCATCTAACTTTATAGTGTTTCTGGATGAAAATGTTCTGAAGGATTCTGGTCTATTTAATGGCCAACAAAGGAAGAATTCTACTTAAAATTTTATCTCCTGTTTCTTCCTTGAGTTCGGTTATAATAGTTGGTACCTACTGTATGTGAAGAATGGATAGGCACTTTATATTACTTCTAATCTTTATAAAAATGCTATTACATTTCAACCAGCTTAATCATGTGTCAGAATTCCTGTGAAGTCTGGAGATTGCACTACCTGAGAGTGTGGAGACTGGAGTCCAACTTGATTTGTGGACCTTCAAGCCCCAGCTCTTCCCATTATGTTCAACCTTATGGTATTTATGCCACTCAAATCTACACGTACATCTCACTTAGACATCTGGGGCAGTCTCTCTTCCCTTGTACTTTTTTTTAAATTTATTTGACAGGTAGAGTTATAGACAGTGAGAGAGAGAGACAGAGAGAAAGGTCTTCCTTCCATTGTTTTACTCCCCGAATGGCTGCTACGGCCGGCACTGCACCAATCCGAAGTCAGGAGCCACGTGCTTCCTCCTGGTCTCCCATGCGGGTGCAGGGCCCAAGCACTTGGGACATCCTCCACTGCCCTCCTGGGCCACAGCAGAGAGCTGGACTGGAAGAGGAGCAACCAGGACTAGAACCTGGAACCCCCCTCGTACTCTTATATACAGTTGCTCTGTGTTCCCTGTGCCAACCTGGATAAAGCCTTTATAATTTCCCTCAATATTATACCCACATGGAGAGAACATATGGTACCCTGAGGATGAGGGGACATTGCAGACTGAAATGCAATTGCTGCCTTGCTTGCTTTCACCATCTATGCTTATGCTTTTTCCATTCCTCTCCATCATGTAATCCTCCCTTTTCTAGATAGGAGAATTTTTTTTTTAGCTTTTATTTAAAGAATATAAATTTCCAAAGTATAGCTTATGGATTCCAATGGCTCCCCCCCTCACAACTTCCCTCCCTCCCGCTACCCTCCCCTCTCCCGCTCCCTCTCCCCTTATGTTCACATCAAGATTCATTTTCAATTCTCTTTATACACAGAAGATCAGTTTAGAACATATTATGTAAAGATTTCAACAGTTTGCCCTCACATAGAGACACAAACTGAAATTATTGTTGGAGTACTAGTTATAGTATTAATTCACAATGTACAGTACATTAAAGACAGAGATCCTACATGATTTTTTTTAAAGAATTGATTAATTATCTATGCAATTTCCAATTTAACACCAAGATTTTTTAATCATTTGCAATTATCTTTATACACAGAAGATCGATTTAATATTATAGTATGTAAAGATTTCATCAGTTTGCACCCACACAGAAACACAAAGTGAAAAAATACTGTTTCAGTACTAGTAATAGCATTATTTCACATTGGATAACACATTAAGGACAGATCCCTCATGAGACGTAAGTACACAGTGACTCCTGAAGTTGATTTAACAATTTGACACTCTTGTTTATGGCGTCAGTAATCTCCCCAGGCTCTAGTCATGAGTTGCCAAGGCTATGGAAGCCTTTAGGGTTCGCCGACTTCGATCTTAATCCGACAGGGTCATAGTCAAAGTGGAAGTTCTCTCCTCCCTTCAGAGAAAGGTACCTCCTTCTTTGACGGCCCCATTCGTTCCACTGGGATCTCACTCGCAGAGATCTTTCATTTAGGTCTTCTTTTTTTTTGTTTTTCAGAGTGTCTTAGCTTTCCATGCCTAAAATATTCTCATAGGAGAATTTAATAAGCACTATTGGTTATTTGAGCCTTCCTTAAACCTTAAACTCCATTGTCAACCATTTCTTAAAATTTTTCTTCCAAAGAAATATTGTCTGTCTGTCTGTCTTTCTTTCTTCCTTCCTTTCTTTCTTTCTTTCTTTCTTTCTTTCTAGATTTATTTATTTATTTGAAAGATAAAATTACAGAGAGGCAGAGAGGTGGGGTTGGGGGGGGAAGGAGGTCTTCTATCCACTGGGTCACTCCCCAGATAGCAGCAATGGCTGAAGCTGTGCCTATCCAAGGCCAGGAGCCAGGAGATTCTTCTGGGTCTCCCATGTGGATACAGGGTCCCAAAGACTTGGTCCATCTTCTACTTCTTTTCCAGGCCATAGCAGAGAGCTGGATAAGAAGAGGAGAAGAGAGGACTCAAACCAATGCCCATATGGGATGCCGGCACTGTGTAGGAAGTGGCTTTACCCACTATGCCACAGTGCTGGCCCTACAATTTTCTCTCAAAGAGGAGTTCCATTGAATGCAATTTCCCAATTTCATCTTAATTGAAATAATTATAATTATAACAGCTATTATAATCATAACAAATATAATTATATTTAATACAACAGATATAAATTAATATATTAATAATCATACTAAATAATTAAAATAAATGATTATAATAATTATAATTAAGATGAAATGGTATCATTTATCAATATGGTTAACATTTAAATTATTCCACTTGGGGATTATTGCAGGGATTGAGAAACATTTCTCACGGCTTGCATTGGATTGGGTTGCAGGAGGATGATTATTCTAAGCTCAGTGTGTCTATGTGGCCCAGAACTCCCTGTATAAGTGAGGGCAAGGAATGGGGGCTGAGTCCTGCCTCACCTGCTATTTCCTGCCTCTCAGCCTCCTCTCGTGCTTGATCCTTACCTCTACCTGCCATGCTGTTCTTTTAGTTCATTACAAACACCATGGTCTTGGGCTGGCACTGTGGCATAGTGGGTAAATCTGTTGCCTGCAGTGCTGGTATCTCGTATGGGTGCCAGTTTAAGTCCTGGCTGCTCCACTTCTGATCCAGCTCTCTGCTATGGTCTGGGAAAGTATTAGAAAGAAGGTGGCCCAAGTCCTTGGGCACCTGAACCAGTTTGGGAGACCCTGAAAAAACACCAGGCTCCTAGCTTCAGATTGTCCCAGCTCTGGCTGTTGTGGCCTTTTAGGGAGTGAACCAGAGGATGGAAGACCTCTATCTGTCTCTGGCTCTGTCTCTCTCTGTAACTCTGTCTTTCAAGTAAATAAAATAAATCTAAAAAAATAAAACTCACCATAGTCTTTTCTACACATACTTCTTCTGAAATATTTGTGTGCTTACTCTTTGCTTCCAGAAATCCAAGTCCATTCATTGGTCTTAGTCAAATGCCATTTTCACAGGGATGTCTCCTGATCCCATAAATATTAATTAGATTCTGTTCCCATAACCCACAAATAGGATCTTCTTTTTCCTTTACATCATTAACCACCATGTGGCAACTCCTATTTATTTTGATTTCTGTTTAAATTTTCCTTTCACAGATTTTCAGCTCCAAGAAGGTAGGGGTGCTGGAATGTTGATGACTGCTTTTCCAATACTTAGCAGGGTACCTGGTATAAAGGAGGCCTCAGAAGTAGCTCCCGAGTGAAGTGATGACATGAATGGATGGGAAATCCAAAAGTGCTAGGTTTTGTGTTTTTACTTCCAATCTGAAAGTGTGGTGCACACGAGGTTAAGTGTCAGATAATCATTTTGTTCTTCTTGTTTGATATAGTGCCGTGTCCCTGAATCATTTGATCACTGCCGTGAAAGCAGTGACAAGTACTAATGGGCTCAATTTATCTACTCAGGTAGTACAAAATTGCAAATCAGACGAAAATTGTACCCTTAGCACTCTGTAATAGTTTATCCTCGCTTAGATTTTATCATTAGAACATTGGTAGTTATTGGTCTTAATAAAATGATTGGTGTTTATCTGAACTATGAATTTCAAAAGAGAATGTTTCTTTTCTGATGATTTTACAAATCACTCTTGTTTCTAGGTCCCAAAGGAGAGGCTGGTGATGTCGGGGTACAAGGGCCACCAGGAGTCGTTGGGTCCCAGGGCTCAAAGGGCCAGAAAGGAGAGAAGGGTAGGCGATTCATTTCATGTTAAAACTCAAGAGACATCTGCACTGGTTTTCTGGGAGAGAAACTTGCTGAGTACATGTTACATTTGTACGTGCAGGTCAATTTTTAAATATGAAGACTTTGTAAAACACATTGAGGTAAATGGGTAGTATAAATTTAATATTTTAAGTGGCCAATTGAAAAATGTTGGACACACATTTACCACAAACATACGTTCACACATATACATACATGTCCACAAGATTCTCTTTTTCTTCTCTCATTGGCCACCTTGCTGATCCAGTGATGGGAAACTGCAGGATACAGTCACCGGTAGAGTCCTTTCTTGTATATTCCTATGTGAGCTCTTCTTTAGGACACAAATAATCTTGATAGAACTAGCAGAGGCAATCTTCTAGAATATCCAGATTCAGTGGGTAGCCTCCTTGCTAAAAGAACCCAGCAAATCCTGTGGGTCATTCTACAATAAGTGCCAATGGCTGGAGGACATCAAATAAAATTGAAGTAATGAAGCATGGAAGAGTGACCTTGAACCAGTCACTTCACCTTGTCTGGAAACTGAAGGAAATGCACTAGATAGTTACTTCTGCCTTGTTCACTCTGAAAGAAGATTTTGAGTTACAGGTCTCTCACAGATCTTTTCCAGTTCAGAAATTTTTTAATTCCATAGATGCAGCAGTAAAGAATACTTTCTGCCCCAGGAAATCCCTCAGTCTGTAAGTGCTTAAAAGTATGGAGGAAGGTTACAGATTCACTGAGACATTTAGAAATCTCTCACTGAATACCCACAGCCTGTAGAAATACCATCTATCCATCACGTTAAATGTTTCAACCTCCATGTCACATGTCAGAAGACCTAATATCATCTATACATCACCCTCCACATGGCTCAGGAACTGCCTAACTCATTTCTGGTAGAACATTCAACGAACTACTTACTCAAAAAAGATGCTAAGGTAAGAGAGAGCTGCTTCACACTTGTCAGTTATGCAATTTTCATTCTTGGAAACATTTAATCCTTTTGTGACTGAATTATGTGAGCAGAAAACCCTGTGAAATAAAGATGAGTGATGAACTTCCCCAGTGATTCATACATTTGGAAGCCAGACTTCTGGAAGTAGAAGAAAAAAACAGGGAAGTAACATAAGATAAGGTTCTTAAGAATGTGCTTTGATGCTTTTGATGAGATCAAAAGTAGAAATTCATTCAACCAGTGTCTGTAAAGTGGCAACTCTACTTTCCTATTTCAGACTTACATTGGACTCTTTGTTAATATTGAAAGTTTAAAAAATGAATTGAATGACTGCATTCTGGTTAAGCACTACCTGACTGAGTATATTCATGATAAGGAATTCAACTCCTGAAATGAACTTGAGAACTAGGGTAACTCTGTGTGATGAAGATCAGAATTTGATTTTTGACAAGGACTGGGAATAGGATCTGTCCTTCATTTCCATTCAAGGTTACATTCTCTCTGCATTCTAATATTTTCCTCATGGACTAATGGTTAATTTCCAAATTTTGTATTTCAGACAGAGTAGAAATGGAGGACCTAGTTACTCAGAAAACTCCACTGAGGTACCAGTGGTAGGATTTTCCTAGCTGGTCCTGCTAAGTGAGGGGGAGTCTATTTTAATTCCTTTTATTTTGATTTTGGATTTTCTTTTCCTTAACAAGAAATGAAATAGAAAATGTTAGAATGCCAATAATATAGTTGGCAAGTCCATGCCAACCAAAGTAATATATAAGCAGATTTGGCTTTCTAGAAATTTTAAAATGTTTTCAAACCTAAATTTCTTCCTTGACAAAAGTGGTGACAAAAATTTCTACTGTACCTTGCCGGAATGGGAGGTACTAGGTACTATACACTTTTGTGGTGCTGTGATATATGAGTCTCCCTTTTATGTAAAAGGTGGTATTAATTGCAAATAAAAATTGTATTGAACAAGAAAGGATGAATTAGATTAAAAATGGTAAAAGTTTGGAATAATGCCTGGTATAAATTAAATATTCAATACTAGTTAGCTATTGATTTTATCATTGCTATTATCATTTACAATTAAAACTGATATGATTGCAATGTAACAGATAGGCTTTTAATTAGGTCTATTAAAAATAATCAATTTTATAATATGGCAAACATCTTAAAACACAACATTTTCAATATGTTTTTAAACATGAATTCTTACAATTATGTAATTTGTCCAAAGGGTATATGACAAATCTTCCAATGCAAAATCAAAATTGAATTTTCCTGATGCTTTAGGTCAAGGACAGTCTTTCCTGGGTGGGTTTTTGTTACAATTGCTTCTAGCCAATTGCAAAATATTGTGCTCTGTGTTTAAATTTGTTATAGTATATGACATTAGTTCTCAGGTAGTCTGGACAAATAAAGATGTTCCGGCTGTAATCCAAAATTCATAACAGGAAAACATAAACCCGTGTGTGCATAATGCAAGCAAGAAGTCACCGGTCGTATGAGAGGTCATGGGAACCTAGCCGGCAAAGATGAGTTCTGTTGGAAGGAACTGACACTGTCACCAGACTTCCTTCAAATGGTTTACCAATTACATATTCCTAATGAACCTCCATAAACTTTCTTTTTAACAGTGTTTTACCTTTGGTTAAAGGAAACACTGGAATGCATTGTGGTTTTCAAAGGGATGTTGCATACAACATAAATACAATGGGAAAAAGTTAATTTTGGTATCATTGTAGGACTTAAAGGAGAACGTGGGGACCAAGGAGCAAGTGGAGCTCCCGGATATCCAGGAAAACCTGGAGAACAAGGTAAATACAAGCTGTCCATTGTGGGTGATCATGTGGGCCTCACAGACCTAAATCTTTCTGTTTGTGTTTGGGGTTATCAGAGAGGTGAGAGAAATATTAATTCCCATGATGCCTCTGATTATTCAGTGTATTACGCTACATGATGTTTGAGTAGCCCTGTGTAGGATTTTGGAGACCAGGTCCAAGATCTGAGCTCAAGATTTATTTATTTATTTGAAAGGCAGAGTTACAGAGAAGCAGAGGCAGAGAGAGAGAGAGAGAGGAGAGAGAGGTCTTCCATCTGTAGGTTTATTTCCCAGATGGCTGCAACAGCAAGTGCTGGGTGGATCCGAAGTCAGGAGCCAGGAGCTTCTTCCAGTCTCCCATGTGGGTGCCGGGGCCCAAGGACTCGGGCCATCTTCTACTGCTTTCCCAGGCCATAGCAGAGAGCTGGATCGGAAGTTGGGCAGCAGCAACTCCAACCGGTGCCCATATAGCATGCCGGCACCACAGGCTGCGGCTTTACCCTTTACCCATTATGCCACAGTGCCAGCTCCAAACATGCTCTATCATCTTAAAAATAAAACACAAATAGAAGACAGCTGAATCTAAGCTGTAATTTCTTGGAAGCATTCCAAGAGTGTGGGATGATCGAAATGACTCCTTGTAAGAGCTTTGCAGGCACAGCTATGGCCGAGGCAGGAGCTGGGTGTCCAGGTCCCGTTAGCATGTTTTATTTCTGCTGTCTGAACTCTGGGGGGAATAGCACCCGGTTCTCAGCCCGTGTGATCCTTCACTGTTGTTCGAATTTTCCATTTCAGGTGCACTCGGTCCTAAGGGGGATAAAGGCAATGTTGGCCTGGCAGGAGTGAAAGGACAGAAGGGCTCAAAAGGGGATCCATGCGGGAACGGCGGGAACGGCACCAAAGGCGACAAAGGAAACCCTGGCACTGTGGGCTCTCCTGGTTCGGACGGAAGGCCTGGGGCCAAGGGAGACAAGGGGGAGATGGGGGAAAAGGGCCACTTCGGAGATGCTGGGGAGCCGGGAGGAAAGGGACAAAAGGGCGAGGAGGGGATGAAAGGAGATACAGGTCTCAAGGGAGACCCTGGGATAGAGGGCAGAAGCGGCCTAGATGGCCGGCCTGGGGCCAAGGGCTATCCAGGGGTTAAAGGAGAAAAGGGAGAGTTAGGGCCTCCTGGTCTCATGGGACCTGCTGGGCCGAAGGGTGATGTTGGTAGCAAAGGGACCCGTGGCCCCATTGGGAAGAAGGGCTCTCGCGGCTTTAAGGGCTCCAAGGGAGAGATGACCAGAATCCCACAGTCGGCCTTCAGTGCTGCTTTATCAAGGCCTTTCCCTCCTCCCAACGTCCCAGTCAAATTCGACAAGGTCCTCTATAATGACCAGGGGCATTACAGCCCTGTCACTGGGAAATTTAATTGCACTATTCCTGGGACATATGTTTTTTCCTACCATGTCACTGTGCGGGGCCGACCTGCAGGAATCTGCCTGGTGGCAGGGAACAAGAGGCGGTTCAAGTCCAGAGAGACTCTGTATGGCCAGGATATAGACCAAGCCTCTCTCCTCATTGTCCTGAAATTAGGTGCAGGAGACCAAGTGTGGCTGGAAGTGTCCAAGGGCTGGAATGGAGTGTATGTCAGTGCTGACGATGACAGCATTTTTACTGGGTTCCTTTTGTACCCAGAAGAAACTCTTGGCATTCCACCATACCTTTGAGCCTTGCATTTTGCAGTGTGGCTTTAGTGGAATAAGCCCATTAAAATAGAGTAGTGCTATTAAAAAAAAACTTCAATTTTTAAATGTTTATCAACACAGCACAAAAAAATAAGATAATTATATCTCTGGAGTCAATTGCTATTCCTATTTTAAGGCATCTCCTTTAATATGTATGTGTTTGAGAAGATAAATGTCTTAACTTTGTAACTGACTTCATTTGGCATTATTTTGACACTACTCATGCATTTAAACAATAATATTTGTATACCAAAATATGAATGAATCTTATAATTAATAAATATATTCTTCTACAACCTTCTGTATCTCACCTGAATGTGTGTTACTCCTTTCTGTGTGGGTGTGAAGCTAGTAGCTGACACAAGCACAGGTCTTTCTCGAAGTTTCCAATTCTCTTGGGAGGGTTTTCTTCTTCTAAAAAAAAAAGCAAATATTTGGGGCCAGCATTGTGGTAAGCTGCCACCTGCCACACCAGCATCCCGTTTGGGTACTGGTGCAAGCCCCAGTTGCTCCACTTCCAGTCCACCTCCCGGCTAATGTGCCTGGGAAAATGGTGGAAGATGGCCCAAGTCCTTAGGCCCCTGCATGCACGTGAGAGACCTGGAAAAATCTCCTGGCTCCTGGCTTCGGTCTGGCCCAGCTTTGGCCATTACAGCCTTCTGGGGAGTGAACCAATAGATGGAAGAGCTCTGTCTCTCTCTGTCTCTTTCTCGCTCTCTCTGTAGACTCTGCCTTTCAAATAAATAAATAAATCTTTTAAAAAGTACAAATGTTTACATGTTAGTTTAATGCAAGGAAAATATGTGGAAAGAGGGTAAAGGTTCACTAAAATATCTTTAAAATTGATCTGTGTGAAGGGTTTGCTCAAGAAATGTAGAGTTGTGTATTGGGTAAAATGTAAAAAGAAAGTTGATCAACATATCGCTCAGTCATAGCAAACACACAACCATATGTCAGATTATTCTGCTTAGAAGAAAGGAGCGTCCAGGAACAAAATGAGATCATTGACCTAAATTTTGGCCTTTTCTTCATGGAGGAAAATTTAATTAGGATAAATTCTTTGACATCATTATTATCATCTCTAAAATCATTAATTCCAGGTATTTAGTGATAACATTGCTGGAGCAGATGGGGGCTTGGGAACTCATTTTCATTGTGAATGTTTAACAACTATGAATATTTGATAATTCAGTGACTTCATTTTCTAAAAACCAAATGGGTTGAATCCACACTGAATTTGGTTCTATGAAGGTAGTTATGCAGATTTGTCCCTCTTGGTGTGCCAAGCCAGGAGGTGAGTGATGGGTTACTTTCCGGTCTTGCTTTGACATATGCCCACTTTGACATATGCCCACTTTGACATATGCTCACTTTGACATATGCCCACTTTGACACATTCCCACTTTTGAGATTTTCATTCATATATTTAGTAGACTAAGGTTTCCCAAATCGCGTTCAAAGAATACATTTATGAAAATTGCTATAAACTACTAGAAACAGAGTAATTTGGACATCAAGCAAATATAGGACATGCTGTCTTCTATAGCTCCCTCATAAAGAGTCATAAAGCATGTCAGTGTAGTTTCTGAAACACACACAGAAAATAGCTTACTTTACTTCTGTCTTATCCAGGGATCCAAAGGTTATTTTGGGTGTAGAAGTCATCAACTAACATCTCTTGAAACAGCATTCTGTAGGATCCTAATTTTGGAAATGCTGCATTAGTTTCTCATCCAAGGACTACCTGGCAGGCTGAGGAAAAGTCCACTCCCGGCATTTTTCACTTCCTTCAACAGTTTTTACCTGTTTAGATTCCAATATTGCTTTAGTTGTGACTGTATTTCTGTTTGGCAAAGGGAGAATAAGAAAAATTGCAAGTGATTTTTAAAAATGATGCTTACACTTGGAACTTTCATTTTTCAATTGCAGTATCAAGTAATGAAGAGAATCAGGAACTTAGTCTGTGTTTGTTATTTTTCTTGTTTAGAATTCTTTGTATTAATTTGATGTTTGCCTATCAATTTATTTATTTATTCAAGAGGTGGGGGAAGAGAGGGAGGGAGGGAGAGAGAGTGAGTGAGCTACAATCCTGTAGCTCACTTCCCAAATGCTTGCAATGACAGGAACTTGGACAAGCCAAGCTGGTGGCTGACACCTCACTCCAGGTCTTCCATGTGGGTAGCAGGGACCTGACTGCCTGCTGCCTTCAAGGGTATGCATTAGCAGGAAGCAAGTTGGAATCAGGAGCTGAGCCAGGACTTGATTCCAGACACTCTGATATGGGATATGAGGGCCCCAAATGGCTTTTTAAAAAATATTTATTTATTTGTTTGAAAGTTAGAGTTATAGACATATACACAAACACACACACACACATGTTGCACAGTGATAGAGAAATCTTCCATCCTCTGATTTACTTCCCAGGTGACCACAACTGCTGGAGCTCTACCAGGAGGAAGTCAGGAGCCAGGTGTATCCCACACGGGTGGTGGCAGGGCCCCGAGTACTTGGGTTACATTCTGCTGCTTTTCCCAGGCCATTATAGCAAAATAGCTGGGACTCAAATTGGCACCCACAAGGGATGCTGGTGTCATATGCAGTGGCTTTACCTGCTAGGCCAAATGTCAACCACATTATATCATTTCCATCATTTGGCTGAAACAATTTCAGGAGGCTGAGAACCAAATGACCAAGCAAGATAAAAGAGAAAATCATATCATAAATATTGTATGTAAGACCTGTGCTGTGGTGTAGTGGGTAAATCTGCTGCCTGCAATGCTGGCATCCCATACGGGTGCTGGTTCAAGTCCCAGCTACTCCTCTTCCAATCCAGCTCTCTGCTATGGTCTGAGAAAGCAGTAGAAGATGGCCCAAGTCCTTGGGCCCCTGCACCTACATGGGAGACCTGGAGGAAGTTCCTCACTCCTGGCTTTGGATCGGCGCAGCTCTGGCTCTTGCGGCCATCTGGAGAGTGAACCAGCGGATGGAAGACCTCTCTCTCTCTCTCTCTCTCTCTCTCTCTCTCTCTCTCTCCCTCTACCTCTCTGTAACTCTACCTTTCAAATAAATGAATAAATCTTTGAAAAAATCATATGGGTGTTCTATTAATGGGCAGGTGGCAATTGGATGGAGAATAAGATAAAGATACCAATTCATTAATTACTATATATTTACCTGGTAGATATTCTTCTTAAACTTCAGAAAAAAGTATGTTTTCATAATTAAGATTTTCACACACTTCATGTTCTACTGACAGTTTTGTCAAACTTGATCACATTGTTGAGTCATTATTTTTCTTAGTAGTTTTTAAAAATTGATTTGAATTTAAAGAAACTTTGATCAGCCAAATTGGAACTAAAGCTTTGAAAAGAACCAGGAATCTTATACGTACTTTGTTCAAATATTGTAATGGGATTTGAATTAGATGCACTATCACTAGTGTAGACAATGTTGTGTAGTTCAAATATTTAAATTTAATCATAAAAGCCAATGATCATTTATTTACAATTTTACCATCTCTTAAATAAATGTTCTAGAACATAGCACTATCGCAGATTTCCTTTCTAGACTTGCATAATTACATATTTAATAGTGATCTGAATTATTTAATATTGAATAACATTTTTAGCCATTCATTGTGCTATTGCAAATGCCATACTATTGCAAATGCCATACTATTGCAAATGCCATGCAATTCATGAATACCAAGAAAAATGAAATGGGACACAAAGAAAAACAAAGCAATGGTTTCCAAGCACAACTGATATATAATTCTTTGTTAATTATGGCATTTTATTTTATACTCTCTAAGAAAAAAGACTGGATAAATTGCATCACCCTTAATTCAAAATTCGCATGACTCAACTCCTCCCATCCTCCAAAGCAGTGGCCATACCCACATTTGCAGCAGTGCAAACCACCAACCAGGATGGAGTTTGGAGGCAGTCACCTTTTGTTTGATGGACATAGGGCAAAGGACCTGGATAAAAGTTTTTCAGGGCATCTAAAAGGCAGTAGTTACTGGTGCACATATTTAAGTTTGAGGATTGAGCTATGCAATAATTGAGTCTCCCACATGGGTGCAGCAGCCCAAGCATGTGTGCCATCCTCAGCTGCTTTTCCAGGTATATTAGCAGGGAGCTGCTTTGGAAGTAGAGCACCTGGGTCTCAAATTGGCGCCCATATGGGATGGCGGCATTGCAGGCACTGGCTTTACCCACTAGGCCACATCACCAGCCCTGTTGCCTCTTTTATGCAGGAATCGTTAAAGCATGGGCCAGGGGAGGTCTCCCTCTCATATCACTTGTTTCTTTGATTTCTTCCATCAAAATAAATCTATTAAAAAGTAAGTTGATTTTCTTACCCCTCCAGTTTCAAGCATTTTGTTGCAAATGACAGGATTTCATTTTTTTTTAACCACTGTGTGGTATTCCATGGTGTATATATCCCATAATTTTTTTATCCAGTCTTCAATTGATGGGCATTTGGGTTGATTCCATATCTTAGCTATTGTGAATTGGGGGATACAGGAAACACTTTTATATGATTTCATTTCCCTTGGGTAAATTCCCAAGAGTGTGATGGCTGGGTCAAATGGTAGGTCTACATTCAGATTTTTGATGTATCTCCATACTGTCTTCCACAGTGGCTGTAGTAGTTTACATTCCCACCAATAATGGATTAGGGTACCCTTTTCCCCACATCCTTTCCAGCAGTTGTTGTTTGTTGATTTCTGAATGAAAGCCATTCTGACAAGGGAGAGGTAAAACCTCATCATGGATTTGATATGCATTTCCCTGACAGAAGCCAGGGATTTTTATCTGTTTATTATTCTGTCTCCAGAATTAAACATTTGTGTTAAATACGTGTTCAATGAATAAAGAGTAATAGGATCCTAACAGATGTGATAGTTGTAGATCTGTCCACATGGTGGTGCTCACAGATTATTTTTGCTTCTGATTTCCTTTTTAATTTTTAAAACAACAATAAAAAACCCTCTCTACATCATAGTCTATTGCAAAGTAAATAGAATAATGACTTAGATTTCATAGTTAAGAATCTTGTTTCATGGAAAACCATGCTTTCTGTTTCATTGTGTTTTAGAAAGCTACACATTTTTTCCCCCTGTTAGTACATAGAACTATTGGGTGACTATGGGGTGGCAATGAGAAACTTATAGCAACAAAAGGAAAATGTGGCTCCTGTTGTCTAGACCCAGTGTCTTTCTGAGTATAGGCTCAATCCATTTTTATCTCACACCCCATCTCAAAATGGATAATTCTAGTCCTGGGATAGGATATATTTTATAGTTGTAAATTCATTTACAGAAATCTTTTTAAATGGGACAAAAATGTTAGAGTTCAAGGATGCTACATGATTTGGAAGAACTTAGGGAGAAGAAAATATTGAGAATAATGCAGCTGGCAACGGCAAAAGTGGATGGGGGCAGAGAGAGACATTGGGAATTATGGTGTCATAGTAATTGCCATTTCCTAGGCCCTGCCCATCTGCCAAACACAGCGCTTTACATGTCCAAAACGCCCTAAGTGACATGTACCACAAGTAGAGACTGAATCATGGAACATGCCAAAGGACACTCATCTGATGGACACACAAGGACTCATACAGTTTGTATGTAGAGCATACAATCTTAAATTTTAAAATCTTAAAGAACACAGCAAAGCTTACTAAAAAGCTGGTGAATATCTGGTATAGTGGGTAAAGGAATAGTAGGAGCCCAGTTTCTCACTGTTAACACCTTAAGTGGAAAGGGGAATGAGAAATGGATCAAGAATCAGAGCATGAAAAGGTACACCTGATATAAAACTGCAAATACAACCAGTGGGGCTTTGCCAATAAAGGAGACTGTAGCTGGACGCTCTGATCAGTCTGGCATATGGTTCATGTGGATTTAGTGGATAAAATTAGGAGTACTTGATTGTTCTAGGAGCTAGAATAAAAGCAAATTTATTGTTTGAATTATAAGACTTATTTTTGAATCCAATAATGATATCATAAAATATTTGCATACTTCTGAGATAGGAAAGGTGTTAGAAGTTTTCCCTCTTGTTCTGAGCTAATGGAAGGAGTTGAGGAGCAGAAGCCTCCATCTCTTGTTCTCTGCGTATGCATTCATTTATTTAGGGTTGCTGTGTGCCCAGCACTGTTCTTGGTATTGGGGTTAAATCAGTGAACAGAATAGGTGAAAGGAAACTCTGAGTTTGTAGAGAGTACAAAGAGAAAGAATATAAAAACACTATAAATCTTATGTTACATAGTATTTTTGAAGACAATAAATGATTCAGAGAAGAATAACGTGGGAAGGAGATCGGCAGATGGGGGAGGGTGTGCAGTCAGTGTGAATGTAACATTTGAGCCAAGATGTAGAGAAGGAGAAGGATTTAAGTCTGAGGGATGTCTGAAAAAACAGATCCAATACAAGAAGGTGGCAGGAGCTAGCCTGGCAAGGAAGCCAGTGTATCTGTGTGGTGTGAGCAACAGGACAGGAAGTGAGGTGAGATCTGAGAGATAATGGGGCCACAGACTGCACAGGACTTGAGCTTTTATGTGGGTTTGGGAAATACGGAATCTGCACGGCCCAGATCTCCTTGGAGGAAAGGCTAGGTACCCAGTTCTGGGGACACTGCTCCACAGATAAGCTCAAACTGTTAGCTCTTTCTGGTGCTGCCTGAGTGCAGAGCTGCCTCTTTTGAGGGCAGCCCAAATCAGGTAGCCAAGGAAGTTAGCTGTTTAAGGGCCTGACCTTTTTAGCCCTTTGACATCACACTGTAAGCTCTACGTGCTCCAGAACTCTTTCACAGTTGGCCAAAGCCTTGCTAGGCCTAATTGCAGCTCAACTTCTCCTGTGCCCAATTCTACCTCCTCTTCTCTTCTCTTTTTACAGAAGTTCATTCTTAATGAATATCTTGACCTCAAAATTCTGTCTCTACATCTACTTCTGAACACCTAATCAATGACAATGAGATGTAAAATATGAGAGGAAGTGGTGGATGGTACAGTTTGTGGACAGCTTGTTCATTTCTCTTCCCTGCCACACTTCTACTTTGTCTTACCTCTACTGAGCTGGAGATTAAAGAATTGATAAGTGAACTAATTCATGTCAATAATATTTCAAGCTTTTGTTGTGACATTTATGTCCAGAGAATCTCTGTTGACTGACTGTGGTGGTTATGAGTACAAACTCAGGAGCAGATGCACTGGCTTAAAATTTCAGTTACTAGCGATGTGATCTTGGAAAAGAAACTGAATCTATCTGTGGGTTAGTTTATTCATCTATGGGATGAAATGTTAGTGGAGCAAATGAGTTGATAGTTGTAAAATTCTTAGAACTGTGACTGGCACATAGTAAATATGAGATGAGTGTTTGTTAAAAAGAAAAGCTAGCACTATTTGGGTTAAATGTGAGACTGTGCATTTTCTATATGGGTCAGACTCATTTTCATACCCATGGATGCATGAGTTTTTCAGATGATGGGTCTATGAATGGAGGGGGCAGTAAAATCTGGACTTGCTGGGACTCAGTGTAGGATCATAGGTAATAGGGCTGATTGAATTTAGGATATGATTTTAATCAAGATCTTCCCATAAAACATCTGGATTATATAGATATAAATAGTGTGGTTTATAAAATAAACTTGAAAATGAAATATTAATTATTTGAAATGAGATTGAGATTCACTCTTTCTTTATAATCACTATTAATAGAGTTAATTTACTGAAGTGTGTAGACTTGATTTCATATTTAGGCACCTAGGGTCATTGCGTTGGATTGCGTGTTACCCATGTGTTACTTGTACATCTGAACAAGGCACTGAAAGAGAGTCCACCTAAAGATGGATGATTTGCTGATCTGAAGGTAATGACAGTGACAAATGAGACCTCCCAGTAGACCATAGTGAGGGTTAGCAGCAGGAAATTGCATCGGCCCAATGATTAAGGCAACATCAGCAGGCAGAAGACAGCAGCAGGGCAGGTGGCCTTGGTCTTGCTGCTGCCTCATCTGATCCGTCTCACAGGGTGATGAGTCTGAGATGTGTCTGCCTCGCCTGCAAACACAATCCTCCCTTGCTTCTCCCTTTTTTCTTGAGGATAAATGAGCAACAAGAAATTTGAAACATCCAGATTATTCAATGTCAGAGCTATTGCCAAAGCAGCACGCCCACTCTCCTTGGATGTTGAATGTAAGTTAAAATTGCCTCTGGCAAAAGATTTTGTGAAGGTCTTACTCATTCATTTTAATTCAAGAAAAATTAATGAGCACCTACTATGTACCAGGCAGTAGGCTCGATGCCAACAGTACAAAGATGAATGAGATAATTTCTTGTCTTCAAGGAAGTCACAGTCGAATGGAAGAGGCATCTAACTAAACCCAATGGTTGTTCCATCTTCTCTTGTCTCAGGGAGGGCCGAAGACCTAAATGTCATAGCTATTATAGGAGAAATTGAGAAAACACTTAATCTAGCACTTGGTTGATTGATGTCCTTATTTTACTACTCCAAGTAGTACTAGGTGAGCAATTTATTTCAAAAGGTTCAGCCTTAGTGGGAGAAAAATGTTAAACAAAAAAATTCAAGGATAACATTTCATAGTTGGGTGTTAGTTACCATGTGGGACCTGAAATCTTATTTTTAAGACCTTGGATGGAAAATGAGAAAGAAGACTAAAGAAGTCAATAGGGACATTTGAAGCAGAAATCTGATTGAGGAATTATCCGAGCTTGGAAAGATCTTGATAGTCACTTCAGCAGCTCATCTTGAGAGACTAGGGTCTAACTTTTAGATTCTATAACCTAAAATGTATGGTCTAAGGACCTACAGATCAAAACTCTCCCATTCCAACCAAGGGATCTTCATTTACAAAAGAAAAAATAGGATATGATTTATCTACATATACACACACAAATGTTACATATACAACTTAATGACTTTACACATACTGCTCTATCCATGAACACAGCACCATATCATAAGAAAAATTTCCAGTACGTAAAGAATGTCCTTAGAATATGCCCACTTCCAGTCAAATCATCCCATCCCACAAACATAATCACTATACTAATTTCCATTGCTATAGATTAATTTTGCATGTTCATGAGATTCCTATAAGTCAAATCAAATCTGGCTTTTTTCCTCAGTGTTCTGACTGGGAGATCATTCAAGTTGTTGTGTGTATCAGTAACACTTCAGGCATTGCACCTCCAAGTGGCTCTGCTGATTGGTCATTTTGGTATCCTCTCCTGTGAAGTGGCTACTCAATTTTTTTTTTTTGCTCAATTTCATTGGATTGTCTTCTTTTCCTTATTGACTTATAGGAGTTCGTTCTTTCTTTCTCTCTTTCTCTCTTTTCTTTTTCTTTCTTTCTTTCTTTCTTTCTTTCTTTTTTTCTTTCTTTCTTTCTTTCAACAGACAGAGTGGGCAGTGAGAGAGACAGAGAGAAAAGTCTTCCTTTTCTGTTGGTTCACCCCCCAATGGCCGCTGCAGCCGGCGCACCACGCTGATCCAAAACCAGGAGCCAGGAGCTTCTCCTGGTCTTCCATGCGGGTACAGGGCCCAAGAACTTGGGCTATCCTCCACTGCACTCCTGGGCCACAGCAGAGAGCTGGACAGGAAGAGGAGTTACCAGGACAGAATCTGGTGCCCTGACCGGGACTAGAACCTGTTGTGCTGGTGCCACAGGCAGAGGATTAGCCTATTGAGCCATGGCACCCGCCTATAGGAGTTCTTTATAGTGCATGCAAGATTCCTGAGTTTTAATCCACCTTTTTCTCTTAGTAGATCATTTGTTTACTGAGCCTCCTTTTTCCTTTTATTCATTCCTCTTAAGCTTGTGAACCCTTCCAATTTACACTACCTTGATGCCTTTCTACCTTTCTAAGACTAAAATTTTCTTCTAAAAAGTGAATTGGAAGTGGCTGGTGTTATGTGCGGCAGATTGTGATGCCACCCTCAATGCCAGCATCCGATATGAACACTGGTTCGAATCCGAGCTGCTCCACTTTTGATCCAGCTCCCTGCTAATATGCCTGGGGAAGCAGTGGAGGATGTCCCAAATGCTTGGGTCCTTGCACCCATGTGAAAGAATGGGAAGGAACTCTAATCTCTTACTTTGGCCTGACCCTGTTATGCCCTGTTTGGAATGTGAATCATCTGTTAGAAGTTCTTTACCTCTCTGTCTCTTCCTCTCTGTAATTCTGCCTTTCCAATAAATAAATACATATTTGAAAAAGTGAATTAGAAGTTACTGAAAATCCTTTGTTACAGTATCACCTAGATATTTATCTTTCAAAAGGAAATAAATTCAATAGACTATCTGATAGTGGAACTTCAGGAACTGGAAAACTACTTTGAGGGAAATTGAGGAATAAGAATGGCCAATAAAAGGCACTTATATATGTCTCTGAGTTATAACTATGCTGTCATTTCTTAAAGTTTTGAATGTGGAAAATCAACTTTAAGAGATTTTGGACAACAAACTTGTATTCATCAATAAATTATTATTTTATTGGGAAAAAAAGAGAAAATATTAATAGGTACTGAGATATGGCTAGGTTACTGGTTTCAGGAATCTTTCCAATGATTGACATTAGTGGCTTACTGCCAGCCTGGGAATCTCATGGTGTGATGTTCTAGAGAGACTTGTTATTTTAGATGTTGATAGCTATAATGGCTTTTCAGGAGATTACAAAGAATGCTGAAGAAGTTAGTGAGTGATATTAAATTGGGAATTGGCATTTAACACCTAACAGGCAAGAGAATGATTTAAGATGCCCTCGAAAATGAGGGCTCACAAAACCCCAGAAAAATAAGAAGAAATATCAATAAAGACAAGTTATGTAATGAGAAATTGGGACCAAAAAAATTTGGTTCTGAGATGTTCCATCTAAGGAAACTGGACTATTTAACTCTTACTGTAAAACCAGCACTCAGATTTGTAAATCACAGTCTGTTTTCGCCATAAATAATTCCACTCCTCAGAGATTTATTAATCACTTTGCTGTCAAGTGCCCTGACTGGTAATCATCATATAATTTTGTAATTTCTTCAATTGGAGTGTTTATTAATAATAATAGGAGAACAGAAGAGAGGTCGAAAGCAGGATTAGAGAAGCTTTTGCACTAATTTATTTTATCCATTCAATAAATATTTGCTGAGTGCCTATGTCATGCCAGACATCATGAGAGATTCTGAGGATAAAGATTTGAATAAGAAAGATGTATCCTTGATCTAATGGAGCAGGCAGTGGAAGGAGGCAGAGGGGATCACTGTTTTGAGGGATCCAGTAAGCACTTGTTTCATGAAAAAGAGAAGGCCAATCCCAGTAGAAGCTCCTATAAGTAGAATTACAGAATTTGGAATGAGGTTGGAAAAATAGGGGAACTACAAATAATAGGATATGGCTTGGATCATGTGGAGGTACATTTGATGAGGATCTGGTAAAGTGGATGCTCCAAATATGTGGCAGCTAAAATCTTCAACCACTGGCTAGTTTCTCTCCCTCTCTCTCTCTCTCTCTCTCTCTCTCTCTCTCTCTTCCTCCATTCCTTCCTCCCTCTCTGTCTCCTTTACTGTTCAAGGTACTGAACTGAAGATGAACACAAAATCTGTATGCTTATAATAGAATGCAGAAACATCATAACCACATGATATTAAGGCAAGAGAAGATCACAGGCGGATTAAAATGGAAAGAACTAGGTTTAGGGTTGAATTTGGCCTCCTCAGGTCATGAAGATAGGATTTTGAATTTTTACAAAGGGATTTACTATCCCTTACTCTCAGATGTTCAAAGACTTTTATAGCAGTTTTGGATTAATCAGCTCTACCAAGAAGTGTCAGAGCAGGCAAAAGGCAAGCCCATTAAAGTGCCAAGAAGAAAATGGCCTTGTGAGACTCCGATTCATTATTTTCTGGTCAAATAGCCTTTAAGTGTCAGGTTCAAAATGACCAATTTAGAGTTACATTGATTACATTTTCTCAAATGCCTTTCAGATGCAGTGGGCATGTATTATCTTTTCGGTAGTAATAAGCAACCTTAAAATTTCAGTGGCTGCCAAGGAGAGACATTCGTTTCCCACTTGCTTGCAGGTTGGTTGTAATTTAGCTCAGCTCTGATTGGCTCAGTTGGTCTGGACTCCAGGACATGGAATGATTTTAGGTTTGTTCCATGGATCCTTTTATATGGGACCTCAATGGAAGGAGAAACTTCTATTGCCTAGAAAAGGCTTTCTCAAAATGGAGGGCTGAAGCTCAAGCGAATGGTACTTGCAAGTCCACTAAAAGTTTTCACTTGAATGTGATAAGAGTCATATTCATTTACATTCCATTTCAAAAACAAGTCATACGCCAGATTGTAAATGGGCCGGGAGGTCCATTCAGCTTTCCATTATCTGTGAGTTCTACATCTATGGATTCATCCAATTGTGGGTCACAAATATTCAGATAAATACATTACATCTGTACTGGACATGTGCAGAGTTTTTAGGGGTTCATTATTCCTAAACAATATCCCATAACAAAGATTTACCTAGCATTGACATTCATTTTTAAAAATAATCTAGAGATTATTTAAAGTATATAGGAGGACAAGATTTAACGCAAATACCATTCTTTTTTTTAAAAAAGATTTATTTATTTATTTGAAAGTCAGAATTAAAGAGAGTCGGGGAGAGAGAAACAGAGAGACAGAGAGGGAGAGAGAGATACATCTTCTTTTGTTGGTTCATTCCCCAAATAGCTGCAATGGCTAGGGCTGGGCCAAACCAAAGCCAGAAACCAGGAATTTCATCCATTTCTCCCAGGTAGGCACTGGGGCCCAAGCACATGGGCAACCTTCTGCTATTTTCCCAGGTGCATTACTAAGGAGCTTGATTAGCAGTGGAGCAGCAGGGTTCAAACTGGCATGCACATGGGATATGAGTATAGTATGCAGTGGCTTAACCAGCTATGATGCAATGCCAACCTCCATACTATTCTATTTTGTATAAGGGATTTAAGCACCTATTTTAGTATATGTGATGGACAGGAGGATGGGTTGTGAAGTCAATCCCTCATAGATACCAAGGGATGATTGTTTACTTCTTTCTAAAGGGCTAGGGCAGGGAAAAGTAGTACAATTGTTTGTTAATCAATATAGTCTACCATGAAGCATGTATATGTTTATGTTGTTTATAAAGTAACTTCTACACATAAGCTTAAGCATTCCTTAGTGTTGTAATCAGAAGTTTTTAGAGAACACTACATTTCCAAGGTAAGGGTCTAAGATTTTCTTTCATGGGGCACTAGAAGAATTGGCATTAGAAGTAGGTACATAGCAATGACTTGAATACTTGATTTAGAGTGAGATTATTGTGAAAAAAAATCAGATTCAGTCTATAACAAATACTAGCCCACTCAAGCAGCCTTAGAGTGAGCCATTTTTTGCTTGTTTTTTGGAAAACAGAGTTACAGAGAGAGAGGGAGGGAAAGAGAGAGATAGAGATCTTCCATTTGCTGGTTTATTCCCCAAGTAGATGCGATGTCCAGGGCTGAGCCAGGCCAAAGCCAGGAGCCAGGAGCTTCATTCAAGTCTCTCATGTGGGTGTAGGGGCCCAAGGACTTGGTCCATCCTCCACTGCTTTCCCAGGCCCAGTAACAGGGAGCTGGAGCAGAAGTGGAGGAGCCAGGATTTGAACCAGTATCCTTATGGGCTGCTGGCATTGTGGGTGGCAGCTTAAGCCACCACACCACAACTCTGGTCCCAAGCCATTGTTCTTTAAATACCAGAACACATGGAAGGTTAGAATGGTATAGAGGAAATGTTGAATGTTTTAGTGTGGATACATATAATTACTATGTTACTGATATATTCTTTATGCTTTATTTGGTTGAACAGTGTATATTCCCTATAACTGATTTCCCCCTGAAAATCCAAGAAGTATATTGCCACAATTTGCTCCAACTGATAGATGTAGTCATTTTCCCTGTGTGTGGGAAGACATAAATCAATTCTTTGCAATGGGAGTATAAATATGGTTCTATCTGAACTCTTTGAGTTACACTTGGTTGTAGAATTAGTTATAGGTCAAACTTAGACTAGCTTAAATGCAGTGTATTTTGTGTAGCTTTTTATGACTGTAGGACATCACAAAGCATGGTGAAAACATCACATTTTCTGTTCTTACACTTTTATGTTATAAGCTGCTATAAAGTTTTGTCTTCATGTGCAGTGATGATTGTTTTAGAGTGTTATTCACACTTCTGCAGCTTTGGCGAACACTACTTAAACCCAAGCCATTGAGCAATTTAGATAGACTGAGAGATCATGGTTAGCCTCTCTAATGGAGTATCACTGTGTACTGTGCTTAGAGAGACTGTGGTTCTGCACAAGGCAGCCCATCCTATGATGTGCACTAAATTAGCTCTGTTTTTAAATACAGATGATGTAAAATACTCTTATCAGGGTTCATGGAGCCACTAGCAATTTGTTGAAGATATAGAGGAAAGATGAATAAAGAAGTTTGATCTGCCCGATGAGAGAAATTAAAGTCCTCATGAAGAAATTATCATGAGGTCACTGAGGTCTAACTGCTGCTCCACATTTCTCCTCTTTGCATTTTGGCTTTTCTAGTAGTGCTGATCCTTTCAGCGGCAGTTAATAAGAAATCTAATTCATCCAACAAGAAATTTATTATCTCACATAATTGGTGGTCAAGAGGTAGAGTGGCCCAGTCCCAGCTGAGCAGGGGTCCATTTTTACTTCTCTGTGCTTCTCTTGGTTCTTCCTCTTCTCTGTGTTCTCTTTATTATTAGGCTGGCTTCTCTCAATTATGAAGATTGCTTCTAGCAACATCTAAAGAAATCTGGGTCACATTCATAAGAAGTAATTATCCCCCACTGTTTCAGAGACTTTAGTTGTTAATGAATATCTATTCTTCCTTGTTACATACAGCATTTATTAGAAGCATGGTCTTCCAATTGGAGATGACATTTTTCAGTAGGCTGAAGATGCAAGTTCTTGTTCGTGGGAGGTGATGCAAGCAATGGGCCCACCTTCTGGCTATGTTCTGAGAGAAGAGTGTCTTCCCCTTTTTTCTGGCAGTTGGATGTCATGAAGTTTTGTTGGTGAGCTTAGCCTGGAGAAAGAAGTCTGGTATGAAAATGAAGAGTAATAATACAGAGAGAGTAGGGCTTCTGACAACTTTGCAAAACAGGGCTAACATACCAGATTGAACTTTATATGAGAGTAATACACTATCATTTTTATTCATTGATTTAAAATTAATTATTATATGAGAAAGAGAGTACTCCTATCCAGTGGTTCACTTTCCAAACTTTCACAATGGTGTGTACTAGAGGGGCCAAAGGCAGGAGTCAGGAACTTAAGCCAGGTCGCCCACATGGATGGCAGGGCTGTAACTATTTGAACCTTCACTACGGCCTGCCAGGTCTGCACTAGCAGGAAACTGGAGTTGGGAGTTGAAGGCAGACATCTAACCCAGGCACTCTGATACAGAACATTAGCATTTTAACTGGGACTCTGATAAGGAACATAGCATGTTAACTACTAATTTAAATATCCATCCTAAATTGTCATTTTTAACTTCAAGCTCTTTGAGTAAGGTTTCCTAATCTTACCAATAGGAGTAGATTAAAGCCCACTTTTCAGGTTTTCTGTATCACTTTAGGTCATGTGTTCATCCTTTACTCAGAAATGATCGCCAAAGGAACCCATGGCATATATTGACCAGCTTATGCCAGATTCCTCAACTAAGCACTTGGAAGAGGGATGGAATCATAATGTCTAATTAAAATTAGGCAGTATCCACTCCTAAAGTGGAGATTGAGTGGAATGAGCAGGGCTTCTGTCATGTTGAGGGTTTTGTTCTGAGGAAGTGAGAAGGAGTTGCTCCAAGATATTTATCAATAGCATGACTCCACTCATTGGCATATTCAGCAGGCTGTGGGCTGAGAAAATCAGTCAGTATATTTATTCTGCCCTGTTCTCAGATTGCCTGAGCTGGAAGGAATAGCCTAAATGATGGGCATTATTTCAGATATAGCACTTATTCATGTGTCTGAGTGAATGTATGTTTGTATGAGGGTGTTGAGGAGTTGCTGTGGGAAGCACAGGCAAGGTTGTTCTTTGTCCAGCTTTTGTCACTTGAGAAAAATTTGCTTAGTTGCTAGCTGAGAATTCACTGGATCTGTTTTCTCCTGTCTTCAGGAATGCAAAACTAGTTCTCTTTAAAAGTGTGTCAGTCCAGGCCAGCGCTGTGGCTCAATAGGCTAATCTTCCACCTTGCGGCACCGGCACACCGGGTTCTAGTCCCGGTCGGGGCACCAGATTCTGTTCCGGTTGCCCCTCTTCCAGGCCAGCTCTCTGCTGTGGCCTGGGAGTGCAGTGGAGGATGGCCCAAGTGCTTGGGCCCTACACCCCATGGGAGACCAGGAGAAGCACCTGGCTCCTGCCATCGGATGAGCGCAGTGCACTGGCCATAGCGCGCTGAGCACGGCGGCCATTGGAGGGTGAACCAACGGCAAAGGAAGACCTTTCTCTCTGTCTCTCTCACTGTCTACTCTGCCTGTCAAAAAAAAAACAAGTTTATCAGACCAATATGATAAATAGCTCAAGATCCCAACAACTGCTCAACTACCCAGTAACACTTGAACCAAATGACCTCTACCTGTGGGTAAGGTGGAAGAAGATATTAACTGGATGGACAGAAGAAGGGATGTGTTTCATAGTTTTACCTGGCATCAGCATCCGCTCATTAGAATAACTCTCCTGTGTCACACTCCCCTAAAACCTTAACTTTTGCAAAATTATGAAAGATAGGACCAAAGAACTGGAGCAGATTATTGACTGCCTAGGTAGTCTTTGAAGAAGAAGAAGAAATCACGGAAAATAAGTTAAAAACAGTGAATATGCCAATTTCCCCTCTAATAATGAGACACCAAGAAAATCACTAATAGCACAGAAGAGTCTGAGCTCTGGGATCCAATTGGTGGTGTCAAAAATCCTGCCTCCGGTCGGCGTCACAACTCACTAGGCTAATCCTCCGCCTTGCGGCACCGGCACACCGGGTTCTAGTCCCGGTCGGGGCACCAGATTCTGTCCCGGTTGCCCCTCTTCCAGGCCAGCTCTCTGCTGTGGCCTGGGAGTGCAGTGGAGGATGGCCCAAGTGCTTGGGCCCTACACCCCATGGGAGACCAGGAGAAGAACCTGGCTCCTGCCATCGGATGAGCGCAGTGCGCTGGCCATAGCGCGCTGAGCACGGCGGCCATTGGAGGGTGAACCAACGGCAAAGGAAGACCTTTCTCTCTGTCTCTCTCACTGTCCACTCTGCCTGTCAAAAAAAAAACAAGTTTATCAGACCAATATGATAAATAGCTCAAGATCCCAACAACTGCTCAACTACCCAGTAACACTTGAACCAAATGACCTCTACCTGTGGGTAAGGTGGAAGAAGATATTAACTGGATGGACAGAAGAAGGGATGTGTTTCATAGTTTTACCTGGCATCAGCATCCGCTCATTAGAATAACTCTCCTGTGTCACACTCCCCTAAAACCTTAACTTTTGCAAAATTATGAAAGATAGGACCAAAGAACTGGAGCAGATTATTGACTGCCTAGGTAGTCTTTGAAGAAGAAGAAGAAATCATGGAAAATAAGTTAAAAACAGTGAATATACCAATTTCCCCTCTAATAATGAGACACCAAGAAAATCACTAATAGCACAGAAGAGTCTGAGCTCTGGGATCCAATTGGTGGTGTCAAAAATCCTGCCTCCGGTCGGCGTCACAACTCACTAGGCTAATCCTCCGCCTTGCGGCACCGGCACACCGGGTTCTAGTCCCGGTCGGGGCACCAGATTCTGTCCCGGTTGCCCCTCTTCCAGGCCAGCTCTCTGCTGTGGCCTGGGAGTGCAGTGGAGGATGGCCCAAGTGCTTGGGCCCTACACCCCATGGGAGACCAGGAGAAGCACCTGGCTCCTGCCATCGGATGAGCGCAGTGCACTGGCCATAGCGCGCTGAGCACGGCGGCCATTGGAGGGTGAACCAACGGCAAAGGAAGACCTTTCTCTCTGTCTCTCTCACTGTCCACTCTGCCTGTCAAAAAAAAAAACAAGTTTATCAGACCAATATGATAAATAGCTCAAGATCCCAACAACTGCTCAACTACCCAGTAACACTTGAACCAAATGACCTCTACCTGTGGGTAAGGTGGAAGAAGATATTAACTGGATGGACAGAAGAAGGGATGTGTTTCATAGTTTTACCTGGCATCAGCATCCGCTCATTAGAATAACTCTCCTGTGTCACACTCCCCTAAAACCTTAACTTTTGCAAAATTATGAAAGATAGGACCAAAGAACTGGAGCAGATTATTGACTGCCTAGGTAGTCTTTGAAGAAGAAGAAGAAATCACGGAAAATAAGTTAAAAACAGTGAATATGCCAATTTCCCCTCTAATAATGAGACACCAAGAAAATCACTAATAGCACAGAAGAGTCTGAGCTCTGGGATCCAATTGGTGGTGTCAAAAATCCTGCCTCCGGTCGGCGTCACAACTCACTAGGCTAATCCTCCGCCTTGCGGCGCCGGCACACCGGGTTCTAGTCCTGGTCAGGGCACCGGATTCTGTCCCAGTTGCCCTTCTTCCAGGCCAGCTCTCTGCTGTGGCCCGGGAGTGCAGTGGAGGATGGCCCAAGTGCTTGGGCCCTGCACCCGCATGGGAGACCAGGGGAAACACCTGGCTCCTGGCTTCGGATCAGCGTGATGTGCCGCCACAGCGCGCTGGCCATGGTGGTCATTGGAGGGTGAACCAACGGCAAGAAGGAAGACTTTTCTCTCTGTCTCTCTCTCTCTCTCTGCCTGTTCAAAAATAAATACATACATAAATAAATAAATAAATAAAATCCTGCCTCCTCCAGTGACTAGTTGTGTGAATTTCAACAATTACTATATTTTTCCTCAGAAGTCTTCAGGTACATGAGTTCTAGCATCTTTTCCAGCAGTGCCATCATTGAAAATTGTTTGTTTATTTTTCTTCTATATGAAAGGCAGAGAGAGATGTCAATCTTTCACTTGCTGGTTCAATGTACAGTTGTGGATGAGCCAGGCCAAAACAGAGATCCTGGAACTCAATCCAGGCCTCCCATGATGTGGATGACAGGGATCTAATTACTTGAGTCTTGACCTGTTGCTTTCCATAGTGTGAATTAGCAGGAAACCAGAATTGGGGGGGTGGAGTCAAGAGTTGAACCTAAGCACTCTGATACGGGATGTGGACATCCCAAGCAGCATCTTAACCTCTGCCACAAGCACCCATCCCACTTTCCTTGTTTTGAAGAACATGCAGGTGACATAGAAAAAGCAATTATATTTTCTATTTTAAGTCTGAAACTCCATTTTTATTAGATGCTCCCCCTCAACAGCATTAACTTCCATTCTTAAAGCAGCTAAATATGTATGCACATGAACACACACACTAACACTTGCCCCCTACCCCTTCCTATGCACCTTTAAAAGGGAACAATTTTGGAGACATTAGAATCAATTATCAACTGACGTAACAGCAGTGTGCTGCATGATGGGTAATGATCAGCCCAATGATATTTTAGCCAAGATCTCTGAGTCACTAAAATGTCAATCTCTACAGGTAGGGATCAGATGACAGGTGTTGGAGAAGGCTCTGCAAATGATTCAGTTGATTTCCATCTAATATAAGGAGACAAAAATTTACTTTCTGTAAATTTAATTAGATGTTTATGGCCATGGTAAGTTCTGTTTTACTGGAGATTTCCAAGCAGAAGGTGCACAATCATTTTATCAGGGATATGATCAAGAGATTCACACATACAACTTATGGTTGGACTAGCTAACTGCTTGGCTTACACTTACTTTTGTGATGCTCTGTATATGTTTTTATAAAAATATTTGTTTATTTGAAAGGCAGAGTTATAGAGAGGCAGGGAGAGAGAGAGAGAGAGAGAGAGAGAGAGGTCTTCTATCAGCTGGTTCACTCCCCAAATGGCTGCAATGGCTGGAGCTGTGATGATCCAAAGTCAGGAGCCTGGAGCTTCTTTTGGGTCTCCCACTTGGGTGTGGGGGCCCAAGGACTTAGGCCATCTTCCACTGCTTTCCCAGGCCATACCAGAGAGTTGGATTGGAAATGGAGCAACTGGGACTTGAAACAGTGGCTATATGGGATGACAGCACTGCATGCAGCGGCTTTATGCACTACACCACAGCCCTGGCCCCTGCATATGTTAATTCCGAGTCTTGTCTCCATACACATGGTTTTCATCTAGAAATCGATCTATCAATAAGCCATTGTAATTCTTCTCCTGGTGAATTATCAATGGCAGTCAGAATGTGCTATTCCTTAGAAAAGGCAGCCATTAAAACTATTTATTCAAAGACTAAGCTTAATTACCCTGAAGTTACAATTATTGAAGTAGTCATTGAAAGGGACCATAATATGACAGTAAAAAAACAAATAAAAGTTGATGAGGCCAAGTGAAAGGTAAACACCGTCTTTTAGAGAGAATTAAAAATTTCATGCATTTACCTTTACTTGCTGCAAAAACAAGGCAATTACAAGACTTTTGACTTTTTAATTATGCTATTACCACATATTTTAACTTTAATGTTTTGAAGAGCCTTGGATGAAATTATTTTAATTGAGGCCAATTCAATTTTTGGTTATTATTTATGATTAAGTAGAATTTCCCTTAATGTAATTTTGCTACAGCCTTCAAAACACCTAATAGAAAAGCTAGCAGTATGCACACTGAACAATTACATATAGAACTCAATTTTAGCATCTAATGAATTTAGCAATAAAAATAATGGGAGGAAAAACCTAATATTCATTGGACCATTACTCTTTGTTAGAGACCTAGCACATAGAATCTTATTTAACTTATAAATGACCTGATGAACATCTGATATATTTTATGTCATATATGTATATATGTGTATTCTCTCTCTATATATTATATTATATATACTTTATAGATAATATTTTTCTGTTACATATCTTGCCCATGGTCAATAAGTCAGTACATATTGGGTCCAGGGTTTTGACCTAAGAGAATCCAGCTCTATCACTGTACACTGTGAACATTTCTCCACCAAACTGAAATGACTACACTGATGAGCCATGGATGTAGATTACTGATCCCAAAGCAGAGGTGGGAGGGACGTAAGCCAAGTGAGCCTGAGCCAGAGGGTGCATATTTTGCCTAACGACATCCAAATTATATTGAAAAAAAAACATTTTGGCAGTTAAACAAACTCATTTCCTAGCCCTATAAGGCATGCATGCCCAGAGTTTGTAACCTCTGAAATGCTGTTAGATTCTCATGCTATTATAATGTACAGATTGAATAAATGATTTGAGGGACATAGATAAACTGTGTCTAAAATTTTATTTATTGGAAGATGCTTTTTTTTTTTTCTGGTGTAGGACAAAAACATTGGCAGATTTGGTGGCTTTTTCTGCCCACATCTAAGTAAAAGACATGTCTACCATCAATTCAAGTCAAAACAATCTGAGTTCAGTAATTAGAGTCTTTAGTACTTCATAAATCAAAATTTAAAAATCAATCCATCTTCTCCTTTCCCCCAATTGATCCCTTGCAGGAGGAGAGCTGGTCATGGTGTTTCTTTTCCACCTATTAATACAACTCATAGTCTGTTGTGATCCTTGGAGGAGAAAAAGGGAGAAGAGGGAGGAGGGATGAGGAGGCAAAGACTATAAAATGTTCTTCTTGAAATGTACTGTTGTCAGGCAGACACATAAAGTTTTCTCTCTTTCAAAGCTTCCTCCATGATTCCCATCACTGGAGACTTCTTATCTGCTGTTGCCTTGGGAGAAGTAGAGAGATACAAGTCAATATCATTGAATATTTGGGCTTCCCTGAACTCTACCTCCAACTTATTGTTGACAAGTCCTTCTCCAAAGACAGTTTTTAATGTGTTTGAGAGGCAGAGAGAGAGACAAGGTGAGGCGGGGAGAGAGAGAGAGAGAGAGAAAGAGAGAGAGATAGAGAGAGGGAGAGAGAGAGTCCCATTTGTTATTCCTATCCCCAAAGACCTGCAGAATGGCCTGGGTCTGAACTGGGAAGCAGAAATGCAATCCAGGTCTCCCACATGGGTAGCAGGGAACACAATCACTGCTGCTTTCCAGAGGCTGCATTAGCAGGAACCTGGAATCAGGAGCCAGAGCCAGGAATTAAACTCAGGCATTCTGTTGTGGGAATGTGCATCTTAACTGCTAGATCAAATGTCCATCCCTTTCCCCACCTCTTGAGTTGGATGGATGTTGACCTTACACTGGATCTTATTTGCACACAGTGATCCAATTACATGAAAACACTTTTGTATTGTTTCCTCTTAAAACTTGTCATGATATTCTTCCTCTTATAAAATTTCCTACAATAGAGGCCAGTTTCAATGAATATCAACTTTTCTGGATTTTCCACTAACGTAGTCACTTCTCTGTCCTCTGGACTTCCAAAGTTAGGAGGTGGTGTCTAGTCCATTCCACCTCCCAAAATAGGGGATGCAAGTCACACTTCCTGGGCTCTCCAAATATCCCATTGAAGAATTGAATCTACCCCCGCATACAGGAGGAGAAAGAAAAGTCAAGGGGAATAGTAGGACTGAGACCATGATTTTGTACAACAACATAAATCCTTTCTTTGATCCCTTAAAAAAGAAAGAAAACACAAAAGCCCTTAACCTTTTTGAGTGTAACAGGATCCATTTTTATTATTTTTTCTGTAAAATCTGGATTTTGAATGTAATTTTAACGTGATGCTACACTCAACTCTCTCTCTGTGAGGATGAGACAGCACTGAAATGGACAAAAATAGTTTGTTAGGTTCAGGGATCACCTACCAGGTACAATCTTTGGAAACAGGATCTAGAAAAGGTTCAACAAGGACCCTTGGATAGCTTTATGGTATCTGAACATCTTTTGCAACCTTGAAAAATTTGAACATGTGTGTGCAAATATGCATTTTCAAGAGTTATAACCTGAAATGGGTTGGGGAAATAAACCAGATAAAAGTACTTTTTTCTGAGGATACAGCCATGCATGAGAAGAAAGTGAATCACATTGCTTGTTCAAATTATGCTTTGCCTTGGTGAAGTCAAACAAACTGCAGATGTCATTGACTTTGGATTCCACTTCATTCTTTTGATCAAAACTTAAGACTTTTAATTCTCTGTTTGCTAATGTTAAACTAGATCTTAAAGTATTTATATCAGCTTAGTTCTCAGCATGCTGTATAAAAAAATCTTTTCTGTAGTTCTAGAGACTGTATGACAGCAGCAGGGGTAGGGAATTAAATCAAGTTTTTGACCAAAGTGTCATTATCTCTTATGTGTGTATTTCTGGTTGGATCCATTCTTTGAGTTATTTTATTCCTAAAGTAACACTAAGGAATTTACAACTATAGAATCTTCTAATGCCTTTTAGGGCAGAAACTATTAAGACAGCAAAAATAGAATTAGGGAAAAAAACCACATCAAGTAATGGAGCAATGAAGATGTTCTAATTAAAGTTATAATTGTAAAATGAGTGCATGAAGATAACTTCAAATTTTTCTCATCTGGGTTTTTGTAGTTTGTATTTTAATTCTTTATACCTCATTCTTAATTTCCATGTCTTATAGAATCTATATTGAATCCTCAATAATTTAACAAAGAATTTTAGAAATGATGTTTTCAGAAATAAGAAAGGTAATAATTAAAGCATTGCTTTTGAATAGAATAGATTTTTGCTTTGCTGTCACTTCAAAGTGCTTTTAAAAATTCTTCTGAAAATAAGTTCCCCTTTGAGACAGAGAATAACAGGTTGCAACAGGACTCAGGACTCCTTCCGGTTGGCCGCAGACTGCATCCTTTCACAGAGCTCTCCTAGTTGTCTCAAGCGTCTTTTGCTGCTGCCTGCCTGCCTCACTTTCTTCACTCTTAGTTAATGACTTTACTGCATTGAGGCTTAAGAAAAGAGACTTCAGGCAGCAGCTTTATGGCTTTTCTGTCTTCTGAAATTAAGAACACCATAAATGACACCCCCCCCCCCATCATTCTCGTATTTTGGAGGAAGAGGTGGCCTATTTTCCTCTCACCCGAATCCACTCTGCACTGTCCTCCTGTCTCCTCCCACCTCTCTTTGCTGACTGTATACCTTGGCTTTCTCGTCTTTCACATCTTTGTGCCAATCCCCCCCTCTCCAGAATTTTGCTGGAGATTGCAAACTTGTTCTTGCTTTCTTCATATCAAAAAGGACTGAGTGAGTCATCCGAAGGTCTCCTTACCTACTTGCATACCATTCTTATCACCATTCTATCTGCTCCTTCAATTCATATTACTGCTGTGTCCTTTTCCAGACACCAGCATGCAAATGTGGTGCTTCAGAGATCACTGGAAAATAAGGCAAAAACAAGCAATAACAGCATTTAGCCTTTGTACCCTTACAGGTCTTTCCCCATATATGTGGATACCAGTTACAGCGTTGTGGTATATAATACAATTCTGTATCTTATTTCTTTATACTGAACACATTCTTAGAAAATTGAGGATGCTGAATGAATATTAAATGGATGAATGCATATTTAACAAAGTTTTTTATATGTTATCTATTGCCGCGTAAATACTGTGTGACAAAGAAACATAAAAGCTCTGTGACATGCAGCAGTAAATATCTACTGACTTCACGTCTGCAGAGTTAGCTGCCCTGGGGTGGGCTCAGCTGATCTCACTTGAGCTTCCTGTGTTAGCTCTGTTGTCTTGGTTGGGCTACCTTATATATCTGGGGATTCCTTAGCCATTGGGTGATTTAAAATGGCCTCAGCCTCCACAGTTGGAAAGACTCAGATCCAGAAGGCTAGCCTGCAATTATTCTCATGGAGATGGCTGAGATGCCATAAGGGGCAATCACACATAATTGCAGAAGCACTTTCAAGACTACTTGTGTCATGCTTGCTGACAACCTATTGTCCAAAACAGGTCCCATGGTTGAACTCAGAATCAAGGGGTAGGGAAACAGATTTTCCTCTCTGTTGAGAGTAACTGTCAAGTCTCACGCAAAGGGGGTGAATACAGCAATGGGTTAAAAACATTTGGATCAGGAATATAATCAGTCCACCACACACATGATCATCAGAGTGATCATTTACATCTGGTTTGCATTTTTGTTTACATAACATCTTCCAATTAGCAGCTAAAAGGTTGATTTACTGTTTTCACTCTTATAAATAAAAAAGCCCCCTATAAAATATCCATAAACACATCACTTTTTGTCCCCTATTGCTTTCATTTCTCTGTGTAACGTTGAATGTCTGACCAAGATTTCTTTTTGATATCCAAAGAGTTTAGAGATTGTGTGGTGGACATTGGCATTTCTTTAGTTGTTTGCTGGATTCAATGTGAATATCTCCACAGTTCTTTTTCTTTCATGTTCAGAGATGGCTGCTATGGCTGCAGCAACCACTTTTCCATTTACGACAGAAAGAAGGAGAATGACAGGGGCCCGGATGGACTTTGTCTTTCTCTGTTTGACTAGAACTATGACACGTGGCCATGCTTCGCCAGAAGATGGCAGCAGAAAGAGGCCTGGGACAGTGAGGATATCACCCCAGGGGCAGATAATAGGTGACAGTGCCATGAATATATTGATGTCCCTTGCTACATATTTGCATGTTCCTTTTCAAAAGGATGTTTCCAGTTCACAACACCACTGGTAGCACACATTTATCATAGTCTTGCTAATATTCTTTAACAATGAAAGAATTTGAACATTTTCCTTGTGCTCATTTTTCCTGGAATATTTCCATTTATATTCTTTATTTTCTTTTAAAAATTATTTTCTTTTACACTTACAAGGTTCCTTTACATTGAAAGATAGTAACCTTCTTTATTTCATCTGTTGCGTGATTCCCTTCTTCCTTTATTGTTTTAAAGGTCTATTTCTTTCTTTATTTGAAAGGCAGAACACCAGAGAGAGGGAAGGAGACCAGTGAAAGAGAACCTGCATCTCCAAATGGCCCCACAGCTAGGCCTGGACCAGGCCAAAGCCAGGAGGACAGATTCCACTCTTGTATCCCACACGGGTATCAGGCGCCCACGTATTTCTGCTGTCTTCAGCTACTTTCCCAGGTACATGGGCAGGAAGCTGGACTGGAAGCGGAGCAGCCAGGAGCTGAGCAGTTGCCCCAATAAGGGATGCAGGTGTTGCAAGCAGTGGCTTAACCCACTGTACCACACACTGGCCTCCTTTCTTTGACTTTTGAGAGTTCTCATTCTGGAGGCACTTAAGCACTTTTTAGCAAAATTTCTTTAGTTAAGTATTCCATAAATATATGATTTCTACAGGACCAGTCCTTTTTCACAAGACACTTTTATGTGAAATAGGAAAAGTCATCTCTCCGAAAAGACATTTTGTTTTCATCTCTTAGAGAATTGTCAAGTCCTAAGGATTTTGTTGATTCTGTCCCGGTTGCCCCTCTTCCTGTCCAGCTCTCTGCTGTGGCCTGGGAGTGCAGTGGAGGATGGCCCAAGTGCTTGGGCCCTGCACCCCATGGGAGACCAGGAGAAGCACCTGGCTCCTGGCTTCGGGTCAGTGTGGTGCGCTGGCCGCAGCGGCCACTTAGGGGGTGAACCAACAGCAAAGGAAGACCTTTCTCTCTCTCTCTTTCTCTCTCTCTCTCTCTCTCTCACTATCCACTCTGCCTGTAAAAAAAAAAAAAAAAAAAAAAAAAAAAAAAAAAAAGATTAAGCAATGTAACTGGCATCTTTTAGGAATTCTTCCTGAAGAATATACAGCTAGTGTATCTGCATTGAGTGATGTCCTTTGAGGCTGTGTGTCCAAACTTCCTTCCCCAAGTATATGTTCCCAGTTTCTAAAGTCAGCAAAGATTTATGCAAAGGGTTAAGTTGCACAAAAGGAAAATTATTAAGAATTGGGCTCTGCAGGAGACTGAAAATAAGATATAATTGGCTTTGGAATCAATTAAAGTAATTAAAAAGGTGGCTGTTCAAAGATTTTCTACTTTGAATTAAAGATAAAGTTAAGAGTATATTATACTTACTAACAGTAATATAGGCATATGGAGGTTATCAAACTGAATTTTAAAAGAGAAACAAATGATATATGCCATGGATGTCTTTTTTAATTTTTTTTAACTGAGTACATTTTGTTTAACAGTGTAGTTGTAAACTATTCAGGAAGCATATTAGGTGGAGGGAAAATGTATACCAAGCTGTTATTGTAATTTTGTATTACTTAGTTTGCTATTTTGTGAAATTACTTAATTTCTGTGGGCCTGTATTTCTTTGTGTGTAAATGAAGACGATGATATTAGACCTGTGTAGCTTGTGAGAGTGTTAAAATAATTATTTGAAAGGGATTTAATGAAGTCAAAAGCTAGTACTCATTTAAATATAATTTAAATAGGAAGTCTTAGTCTTATAATGCATCTAAATTTTTTATAAGGTGTTAAATTTGCTTACTTGAGTTTAAACAATTGAAGAAGGAAGAAGAAATATATTCACTGAAGTTAAAAACTATGTCAGCAAAAAAGTACTGTGAATTATGGATCTTTCTGCGGTTGATATATTAGAAGGTCAATTTGGCATGATTTCATGGTTTGGTGAAGAAAGCTCGTTATGAAATAGGGAAGCTTCTACACTAATATTAATGAAGATTTTCTCAAAAATCATTTAATTTGGTTCTAAAGTAACAGACACAAAAATCTCATGTCTATTTTCTCTCTAATTTGGTTTAGATTCTGAAATCTTTCCCTCCGTTTTAGTTATCACCCATTGGTTGGTAGATATAAATATGTTAAAAAATTTGCTTGAGGATTTAGTTTATAAACATAAACAATTTCAACTGAGGCTATATAGAAAATCATCTAGAAAAAACTATTTAGCAGTGAAATTAAAAAAAAAATGAGCCATCTAAACCTGTTTGCTCTCAAAAATTTTAACTTCACTATGATTTTCTTTCAAGTAAAACCTTTGTATGTATGAATTACTTAAGAGAACAACAAATGCATTTTTAGAAACATTTTTTCTTTGAAACTTACAGAATCATTTTAATAGTACTATATGCTCTGATAGTGCAGCTTTAGGTTTTTATCTTTTTCATCCATTCTCTGTCATGAAAATGGGTCCAGGTTGGGCCAATGATCTGTGATCTGTGCTACCCAGAGGAGGGGGACTGGCAGACTCAGGAGCAGGGAAGCTGACAGATGCCACCACTAGATGACACAGGGACAGGGTATGACTGGAGCCCAACAAATAACTTACAAAATCCTGGTTTCAAAAGCCAGCATCATTTTAAAAGTATCAGTTATGTTTAGTAACTGATCTGTATTTATATCATGCATAGAAGCATAACCATAATTCTGGTTAGAGCAGTAACAGTTATCACTGTAGAGATCAACTCTAAGCTGCCCAATAATCTGCTTAAAACAAGAGAATCTCATTCACATCTAATTCCAAATCACAATGTGATAACATAATATTTTAGCTTTAGGGTGGTGTTATTGCAGTTTTATTATTATAGTGTATTGTTTATAATCTTAACTACCATTTCCCTTTTCTCTAACTATCCATCAACTTTCATATGTATAAGCTGAAGAGGGTAGAAGTCAACTTTCATGAAATTGAGGTCTAAATCTCTTAAACTCATTGCCGACACCCTAGACTACGTCAAGACTTCTATATGGTCAACTAAATATCAGGTAAACAGGACGCTATGTAAGGAAATTAGATTTTATTATGAGTGAGACACAACTAATAAAAAAGTCTGGTTTTTATCTTAGGTGGGTTGAGATTTAAATGAGAATTACTAAGTTTTATTGTGTCTTTGGAGTATAATTCTGACATTTCTAGTGATCTCTATAAAGTTTCATTGCCCTATAACAGTTTATTAAGCTACAGGGTCTTCATAAATATGCAAACTAGCTTCATAAGATTGTCTGCCATGATTGCTCATCACTTTGGTATTGAAAGGGCACCAACCCAGTCGATAAAATGTCTGGTGCTGGAATGGTCTGGGGCACTCCTAATCTCAATGCTTATTTCCCTTAAAGAGGACCATAAGCTGTTAAAATAATAGAATCACATTTTTATATGAGTAGAATGACTATTTTGTTCATTAGGCTTTATAACTTTTGTGTAGCTATATTTCATACACCTGTGGACAGTCTTTATAGATGTAAGTTTGCCTCCTGATCATTTTATTTCATTACACAGGAATTTATGGTTTCAGAAATAAATTATTGGCAAATTAAATAAATAAAATATTGGTCCTAAAGTGGATCAGGGAAAATGCATGTCTATTGAAGAAATTGTAAAATGAACAATTTATTCGGAATAAGGTCTACTTTAGGTAGAAAGTTCATGTTTATATTTTTAAAAAGGGCAAATGCTTAGTTGTCTAGTAGTTAAGGTGCCACACTAGAGGGGCTGGGTTCACTGTCTGCCTCAGGTTCCTGACTCCAGCTTTCTGCTAATGAAGATGCTGGGAGGCAGCAGTGATGGCCGAGGTAACTGGATTCCTGCCACTCGTGGTAGATCTGGATTGGCTCCCCAGCTCCTGTCTTCAGCCTCATTCATTTCCCGTTGTTTTGAGTACTTGGAGATTGAACCAGTACATAGAAACTGCCTTTGTCTCTCTCTTTCTGTTTCCCATCTTTCTACCTCTCAAATAAACAAAATAAAATAAATAAGGAGCAAGTACATTACAAAAAAATATACAGAGAAGCTCTGTGCACTCATTGTCAAATCTTTAAGCCAACATCCTACAAATCACTGGACTATCATCAACATCAAGACTCACACTAATATAATCTATGGAATTGATTCAGATTTTACTAAACATATACCATCTCTCTCTCTCTCTCTCTCTCTCTGTGGTATGTCTATGTAGCTCTATCAAATCTTAACACATGTATAAATTTGTGTAGCCACCACAATCAAGTTACACAATGAACCATCACTACAAAAGTCTTTGTGTCCTTCCTTTATGGCAGTACCCATTTCCTCCCCTATTCCTAAATCTTAGCAACACTAATCTGTGGTTCATGTCTGTTGTTTCCCATATGAGAGTGCAGATTCTAGTCCTGGTTGTTCTACTGTTCTCCTTCCAATCCAGCTTCCTCCTAATGTACCTGTACAAGTTGTAACAATCCTGAAAACTCAGGATCCTTGGAAACTCAGGATTGTTAGAATCTTACAATGTGCTTTTTTTTTTTTTTGAAAGGCAGAGAGACACTCAAAGAAAGACAGACAGAGTGATCTGAGATGCATTGTTTTATGCCCCAAATGCCTGCAGCAGTTGGAGCTGGGTCAGGACAAAGCCAGGTGCAAAAGAGTCAGTTTACATATCCCACATGGATTGCAGAGATCCAGCTACCTGATCCATGACCTGCTCAGGGTGCACATGAATGACAAGCTGGATTTTAGAGTGGTGCCAGGACTTGAACTCAGGAACTGTGGTATGGGCTATGGACATCCTAAGTGGCATAATTTTTTTTTTTTAAAATATCTATTTATTTGAAAGGCATAGCATCAGAGTGGAGACAGTGACACACACATACACACACACATACACAGACACAGATAAGATAGATTGACTTCCAAAATGGCTACAACAACTGAGTCTGGGCCAGGCAGAAGCTAGGGGCACATAGATTCATCTGGGGTCTTCCACGAGGGTCACAGGGGCTGAAGCATTTGAGCCATCATCCACTGCCTTCCCAGGTATGTTAGGAGGAAGCTGGATTGGAAGGAGAACAGTAGAACAACCAGGACTAGAATCTGCACTCTCATATGGGATGCAAACAGCAACTTAATCTGCTGTGTCATAACACTGCCTCCTCTAGTTGCATCTAAACCACTATGCCAAATGCCTGACCCAATGTGAATTATTTTGAGATTTATTTTCTAAACGTGGAATATTTTTGACCTGTTCAAGTTTTTGCATATATCAATAGTAAATTGCCTTTTATTGCTCAGTATTATTCCATGGTGTGTATGTATCACAGTTTGCTGAGCTATTTGCTCTCTGATGGACATTTGTGTGTAGTTTTCAATTAGGTGCTAATAAGAATGAATATTCTATGAACCTGTGCATATAAACATTTCTGTGAAAAACGAGTCTTCATTTCTTTGGGATAAATACTCGAGTACAATTGCTGGTTCATAAAATAAAATCATTCCTAGTTTTGAAAGGAACTACAGAACTAACCAGAGTAGTGGTACCATTTACATTCCTGTCAACAATGAATGAGTGATCCAGTTTTTATTTTTTATTTTTGCCATCACTATTTTTTTTTATTTTACCTATTATGATGTGTATAATGGTATCCCACTCTGGTTTTAATTTGTATTTCTCTACTGACTAATAATGTTGAACACACTAATTTTTTTTAAGATGCCACTTTTCTTTAGGATTTTAAAAATGATATTAGTGGGGCCGGCACAGTGACTCAGTTAATCTTTTGCCTGCGGCACCGGCAACCCATATGGGCACCAGGTTCTAATCCTGGTTGCTCCTCTTCCAGTCCAGCTCTCTGCTGTGGCCTGGGAAGGCAGTGGAGGATGGCCCAAGTTCTTGGGCTCTGCACCGCATGGGAGACCAGGAAGAGGCACCTGGCTCCTGGCTGCGGACCAGCATAGCTCCAGCTGTAGTGGCCATTTGGGGGTGAACCAACGGAAGGAAGACCTTTCTCTCTGTCTCTCTCTCTCACTGTCTGTCAAATAAAAAAAAAATTTAAAAAATGATCTTAGTGAAGGGATATCTAGAGAAACAGAACCAGGAGGACAGGCTCTCTCTGTGTCCCTCATATACCCATCCCCACCCTCACACAGAACACACACAAATGTGTGCACACACACCCAGGGGGAGGGAGGGAGGGAGAGGTGCTTATTTTAAGGAATTCCTTATGCAAATGTGGCTGGAAGCTTTAGATTGAAGGTTGAGGTGAGATCTGAAGTTGCAGACTTGAGTCCAAGACCTGGAAACTCAGGCAGAATGTCTTAGTATATATGGTCTGGATGTAGATTCCCTTCTTTGGGAAATGTCAGTGTGTGCTCTTAGGAGTTACAATGGATCAGATGAGTATGGAGGGTTATTTGCTTAATTAAAGGCAACTGATTTTCAATGTTAACCACATCTAAACCATACTTTTACAGTAATATCTAGTTTGTGTTTGATTACACTGATCCTCACAGTCTAAGTGACTGGACAGATAATGTTAGCCATCACAGTTACTTTTCATCAGATGGCTGTTTCTTTTAAAAATAGTTTATATGCTTTTAAAAATTGTGATAAAATGTACATACCACAACTTACTACTTTAGTCATTTTCAAGTGCAAAGTAGAGCACCATTACGCATAATTACATTTGTGTGCAGTCCTCACCATCATCCATCTCCATCCATCCATCTTGCAAGACTGAAACTCTGTATTCATTCACTAGTAATCACAAATTTCCCATCCCCTCAAACTCTGGCAATCACCATTCTATTTTTGGTTTATGAATTCCAATGCTCTAGGCATCTCATATAGCATTCATCCTTTTACAACTGGCTTATTTCACTTAGGATAATGTCTTCAAGTTTTATCTATAAAGTAGAATGTCTTAGAATTTTCTTGTTTTCTCTTAAAGGGAGACTTAGACCCCAACACAATAGTACTGGGGGACTTCAATACTCCACTCACAGATATTGACAGATCGACAGGACAGAAGATCAACAAGGAGACAGTAGATTTAAACAACACTATAGCCCAAATGGATCTAACAGATATCTACAGAACTTTTCATCCTACACGTAAAGCATTCACATTCTTCTCAGCAGTACATGGAACCTACTCTAGGATCGATCACATATTAGGCCATAAAGCAAGTCTCAGCAAATTCAAAAGAATTAGAATCATACGATGCAACTTCTCAGACCATAAGGGATTGAAGTTGGAAATTAGCAACTCAGGAATCCCTAGAGCATATGCAAACACATGGAGATTGAACAACATGCTCCTGAATGAACAATGGGTCACTGAAGAAATCAAAAGAGAAATCAAAAATTTTCTGGAAGTAAATGAGGATAACAGCACAACATACCAAAACTTATGGGATACAGCAAAAGCAGTGTTAAGAGGAAAGTTTATATCAATAGGTGCCTACATCAAGAAACTGGAAAGGCACCAAATAGATGAGCTTTCAGTGCATCTCAAGGATCTAGAAAATTTGCAGCAAACTAGACCCAAATCTAGTAGAAAAAGAGAAATAATCAAAATCAGAGAAGAAATCAACAGGATTGAATCCAAAAAAACATTACAAAAAATCAGCCAAACGAGGAGCTGGTTTTTTGAAAAAATAAACAAGATTGACACCCCATTGGCCCAACTAACTAAAAAAAGAAGAGAAAAGACCCAAATCAGTAAAATCAGAGATGAAAAAGGAAATATAACAACAGACACCACAGAAATCAAAAGAATCATCAGAAATTACTACAAGGACCTGTATGCCAGTAAACAGGGAAACCTATCGGAAATGGATAGATTCCTGGACACATGCAACCTACCTAAATTGAACCAGGAAGACATAGAAAACCTAAACAGACCCATAAGTGAGTCAGAAATTGAATCAGTAATAAAGACCCTCCCAACAAAGAAAAGCCCAGGACCAGATGGATTCACTGCTGAATTCTACCAGACATTTAAAGAAGAACTAACCCCAATTCTTCTCAAACTTTTCAGAACAATCGAAAAAGAGGGAATTCTCCCAAATTCTTTCTATGAAGCCAGCATCACCTTAATTCCTAAGCCAGAAAAAGATGCAGCATTGAAAGAGAATTACAGACCAATATCCCTCATGAACATAGATGCAAAAATCCTCAACAAAATTCTGGCCAATAGACTGCAACAACACATCAGAAAGATCATCCACCCAGACCAAGTGGGATTCATCCCTGGTATGCAGGGATGGTTCAATATTCGCAAAACAATCAACGTGATACACCACATTAACAGACTGCAGAAGAAAAACCATATGATTATCTCACTAGACGCAGAGAAAGCATTCGATAAAATTCAACACCCTTTCATGATGAAAACCCTAAGCAAACTGGGTATAGAAGGCACATTCCTCAATACAATCAAAGCAATTTATGAAAAACCCTGGCCAATATCCTATTGAATGGGGAAAAGTTGGAAGCATTTCCACTGAGATCTGGTACCAGACAGGGATGCCCACTCTCACCACTGCTATTCAATATAGTGCTGGAAGTCTTAGCCAGAGCTATTAGGCAAGAAAAAGAAATTAAAGGGATACAAATTGGGAAGGAAGAACTCAAACTATCCCTCTTTGCAGATGACATGATTCTTTATTTAGGGGACCCAAAGAACTCTACTAAGAGACTATTGGAACTCATAGAAGAGTTTGGCAAAGTAGCAGGATATAAAATCAATGCACAAAAATCAACAGCCTTTGTATACACAGACAATGCCACGGCTGAGGAAGAACTGCTAAGATCAATCCCATTCACAATAGCTACAAAAACAATCAAATACCTTGGAATAAATTTAACTAAGGACATTAAAGATCTCTACAATGAAAATTACAAAACCTTAAAGAAAGAAATAGAAGAGGATACCAAAAAATGGAGAAATCTCCCATGCTCATGGATTGGAAGAATCAATATCATCAAAATGTCCATTCTCCCAAAAGCAATTTACAGATTCAACGCAATACCAATCAAGATACTGAGGACATTCTTCTCAGATCTGGAAAAAATGATGCTGAAATTCATATGGAGACACAGGAGACCTCGAATAGCTAAAACAATCTTGTACAACAAAAACAAAGCCGGAGGCATCACAATACCAGATTTCAGGACATACTACAGGGCAGTTGTTATCAAAACAGCATGGTACTGGTACAGAAACAGATGGATAGACCAATGGAACAGAATAGAAACTCCAGAAATCAATCCAAACACCTACAGCCAACTTATATTTGATCAACGATCCAAAACCAGTCCCTGGAGTAAGGTCAGTCTGTTTAATAAATGGTGCTGGGAAAACGAGATTTCCACGTGCAGAACCATGAAGCAAGACCCCTACCTTTCACCTTACACAAAAATTCATTCAACATGGATTAAAAATTTAAACCTACGACCCGACACCATCAAATTACTAGAGAGCATAGGAGAAACCCTGCAAGACATAGGTACTGGCAAAGACTTCTTGGAAAAGACCCCAGAAGCACAGGCACTGAAAACCAAAATTAACTACTGGGATTGCATCAAATTGAAAAGTTTCTGTACTGCAAAAGAAACAGTCAGGAAAGTGAATAGGAAACCGACAGAATGGGAAAAGGAAATTATGGGACATGTACTCTACAGAATACTATACAGCAGTCAAAAACAATGAAATCCGGTCACTTGCAACAAAATGGAGGAATCTGGAAAACATCATGCTGAGTGAATTAAGTCAGTCCCAAAGAGACAAATATCATTTGTTTCCCTTGATTGGCGATGACTAACTGAGCACCAAAGGGGAAACCTGTAGAAGTGAAATGGACACTATGAGAAACAGTGACTCGATCAGCTCTTGTGCTGACTGTTGTTGTACAATGTAATACTTTATCCATGGTAGTATTTTTTTTTATCCTAGTACTAGAGGTTGAACTCTGTAATTAACACACAATTATTCTTAGGTGTTTAAATTTTAACTGAAAAGTGATCTCTGTGAAATATAAGAGTGGGAATAAGAGAGGGAGGAGATGTAAAACTTGGGACATGCTCAATTGGAACGGCCCCAAATGATGGAGTTAGAATTGTGCCAGGGGATTCCAATACAATCCCATCAAGGTGGCATGTACCAAGGCCATCTCATTAGTCCAAGTGATCAATTTCAGCTCACAATTGATCACACTGATAGGTCTAAGAGTCAAAGGGATCGCACAAGCAAGACTAGTGTCTGCTAATACTAACTGATAGAATGAAAAAGGGAGAGAATGATCCAACATGGGAAGCAGGATACACAGCAGACTCATAGAATGGCAGATGTCCTAAATAGCACTCTGGCCTCAGAATCAGCCCTTAAGGCATTCGGATCTGGCTGAAGAGCCCATGAGAATAGTTTAGGCATGGAAAGCCAAGACATTCTGGAAAAAACAGAAGACCTAAATGAAAGATCTCTGCGAGTGAGATCCCAGTGGAAAGAACGGGGCCATCAAAGAAGGAGGTACCTTTCTCTGAAGGGAGGAGAGAACTTCCACTTTGACTATGACCCTGTCGGAATAAGATCGAAGTCCACGAACCCTAAAGGCTTCCATAGCCTCGGCAACTCGTGACTAGAGCCTAGGGAGATTACTGACGCCATAAACAAGAGTGTCAAATTGTTAAATCAACATCAGGAATCAGTGTGTACTTACGTCTCATGAGGGATCTGTCCTTAATGTGTTATCCAATGTGAAATAATGCTATTACTAGTACTGAAACAGTATTTTTACACTTTGTGTTTCTGAGTGGGTGCAAACTGATGAAATCTTTACATAGTATATATTGAATCGATCTTCTTTATATAAAGATAATTGCAAATGATTAAAAAATCTTGATGTTAAACTGGAAATTGCATAGACAATTAATCAATTTTTTAAAAAAAAAATCATGTAGGATCTCTGTCCTTAATGTGCTGTACATTGTGAATTAATACTATAACTAGCACTCCAACAGTATTATCATTTTGCGTCTCAATGCGAGGGCAAACCGTTGAAATCTTTACGTAATATGTACTAAATTGATCTTCTGTGTATAAAGAGAATTGAAAATGAATCTTGATGTGAACAGAAGGGCAGAGGGAGCGGGAAAGGGGAGGGTAGGGGGAGGGAGAGAAGTTGTGTGGGGGGGGAGCCATTGTGATCCATAAGCTGTTCTTTGGAAATTTATATTCTTTAAATAAAAGCTTTATATATATAAAAAAAATAAAAAGTTTAAACTATTTTTAAAAAAGAAAAAAAAAAGAATTTTCTTGTTTTCTAACCTTAAATAATATTCATATACACATATATTATATATATATATATCAAAGATATATATGTGTATATATATATATATATATATCACATTCTACTTGTACGGTATCTTGATGGACACTTGGGTTGCTTCCATCTTGTGATTATTGCAATAATGGTGCTGGGAATATAAGTGTATGAATATTCACTTTAGTCCTTCTTATTTTGCAAATAGATCCACACATGGAATTGCTGATTCAAACAACATTTTTTTTTTACATTTTTAAGAAAACATTTATTTATTTGAAAGGCAGTGTTACATAGTGAGAGAGATTCAGAACAGGGTGGGTATCTTCCATCCGCTGGTTCACTCCCAAATGGTCACAATGGCCGGAGCTGCGCCGATCTGAATCCATGAGCCAGGAGCTTCCTCTGGGTCTTCCATATGGGTACTGGGGCCCAAAGACTTGCGTCATCTTCCAGTGCTTTCCTAGGGCATAGCAGAGAGCTGGATCAGAAGTGGAGTCACTGGTACTCAAACCGGTGCCCATAGGGGATGCCGACAACAGTCATAGGAGTTCTAACTGCTACTCTCTCACTGTATAAATGAATAAATCAGTATTTAGATAAGAAAAGCACCTTGTCTGTGTCTAAGGAAGGATATGGGCAGAGGTCGTCTTGTGCTGGGCTGGAGTCTTCTGATCCCCCCAGCCTCATCATGTGCAGTCCCATTGGTGCCATTTTGCAAAGAAATAACTATCTTCTAGATCTTAGTAAGTTTTTTTTTTTTTGGTTTCATTTGCAGTAATTTTCAGAACAGTTTATAGGAAGAGCTACCTTTGTAGGACAACCTATTTTATTCAATTAATTGCTTCTTAGATAATTTTTCACTTAACTGTAATATATGCTGTGAAAATATTTGTTGCTGTCACAATATATCTCAAAACAAGAATGCATTATTTTTATTTTTCATGGCCACACATATATTTCAAATGTATCCACCTAAACATCTTGTTAATAAAAATTCAAGGGAGAATTTCAAGGTGGTTTAAAGGTTCACTTCTGGATAAAATGACAGTAAAACCAGAAGAAACTGATTCCACTAAACAGCCACTATGATCACCATCACTGCCGTCACCCATAGCGGCTACTAGGTCTTTAGGACATGTTTATGTGTCTGGGGTCGGTGCAAGGAGTGATGGATGTGCAGTTTTACACACGTTTTGGAAAGTCTGTTTAATGGCAGTCCTTTTATGATGTTTTCTTGATTCTAAAACACGACACTTCATTGTCCTTGGTGGGGGAACCTTCAGCCCTTGTCCTCTGCTTTCATATGTCTTCTATTTTTTTTTTTTTTGACAGGCAGAGTGGACAGTGAGAGAGAGAGACAGAGAGAAAGGTCTTCCTTTGCCGTTGGTTCACCCTCCAATGGCTGCCGCGGTCGGCACGCTGCGGCCGGCGCACCGCGCTCATCCGATGGCAGGGGCCAGGTGCTAGGTGCTTTTTCCTGGTCTCCCATGGGGTGCAGGGCCCAAGCACTTGGGCCATCCTCCACTGCACTCCTGGGCCACAGCAGAGGGCTGGCCTGGAAGAGGGGCAACCGGGACAGAATCCGGCGCCCCGACCGGGACTAGAACCCGGTGTGCCGGTGCCGCAAGGCGGAGGATTAGCCTGTTGAGCCACGGCGCCGGCCCTCATATGTCTTCTATTTAAAAGACTTAGTACAAACTTTCTTAACCTAACTTTCTGCAGAAAAATGTTTTTCTTTTCTATTTTGTTGCTGTTGTTGTTGAGAGATGGGTGCTTTAGTAGTTAAGGAAATGCAATAGAGCGAACAAAAGTATAAGAAGTCACCTATGATCTTTAGGATATGTGCTGCAATTCTGCTTGATGTTAGTAGATTATAAGAGAAACCCTAGGTACCATTTAATTGACAAACTTTGCACTTCAAGGCTCTTGTCTCATTTTTGCCTAGCTTCTCTATCAGCCCTCTCTTATGTTGTGGGTGTAGACTCATGTTATAGTAATAAGTCAATTGGTAATGAAGGTTTTGTCCCCACGAGAAGTCTTCATTGTTCGTATGGCCCCAGACAGTGACTCTACAAGCCATCCATCCTACAAACACAGGCTGCTTTCCTCAGTGAAAAATGAAGAGTATAAACAATTAGCACAATCAAGCACATCTAAAGGGAAATGTAACTAAAAGGACCAGATCGGTGGAACAGTTTTTCACTAGAGACAGCACTATACTGTGGCAAAACTGCTAATCACATTTGCTTATTCACTTTGCGTTTTCATATCCTTTATTCCTATTCTTGGAAGTGATCTGTTCTCTTTATAAGCTGCCTATGAAAAAAAGAAGAGAAACCTTTTAATTTATATTTATTCTTTTCAACTAAAAATAAGTGAAAAAGACAGTTGTAGATCTTTAGCATATATTGGTTAAAACCTCAACTTAATATCATAACAAAAATGTTGCCCATTTATTCACAATATATATTACATGGTAAATTTATTTAATTAACCATCAACTTTCTTTCTTCTAGTGATTATAAATTATAAACAGTGATATGGATATTATTTTTATAATTTGATTGTCTTTTTTATTTATTTTTATTATATATATATATATAAAGCTTTTATTTAAAGAATATAAATTTCAAAGGACAGCTTATGGATCACAATGGCTCCCCCCCCATAACTTCCCTCCCACCCGCTACCCTCCCCTTTCCCGCTCCCTCTCCCCTTGCATTCACATCAAGATTCATTTTCAGTTCTCTTTATATACAGAAGATCAGTTTAATACATATTACATAAAGATTTCAACAGTTTGCCCTCACATAGAGACACAAAGTGAAAATACTGTTGGAGTACTAGTTATAGTATTAATTCACAATGTACAGCACATTAAGGACAGAGATCCTACATGATTTTTTAAAGAATTGATTAATCATCTATGCAATTTCCAATTTAACACCAAGATTTTTTAATCATTTGCAATTATCTTTATATACAGATCGATTCAGTATATACTATGTAAAGATTTCATCAGTTTGCACCCACACAGAAACACAAAGTGTAAAATACTGTTTCAGTACTAGTTATAGCATTACTTCACATTGGATAACACATTAAGGACAGATCCCACATGAGACGTAAGTACACACTGATTCCTGATGTTGATTTAACAATTTGACACTCTTGTTTATGGCGTCAGTAATCTCCCTAGGCTCTAGTCACGAGTTGCCAAGGCTATGGAAGCCTTTAGGGTTCGCCGACTTCGGTCTTATTCCGACAGGGTCATAGTCAAAGTGGAAGTTCTCTCCTCCCTTCAGAGAAAGGTACCTCCTTCTTTGATGGCCTGTTCTTTCCACTGGGATCTCACTCACAGAGATCTTTCATTTAGGTCTTCTTTTTTTTTTCAGAGTGTCTTGACTTTCCATGCCTAAACTATTCTCATGGGCTCTTGAGCCAGATCTGAATGCCTTAAGGGCTGATTCTGAGGCCAGAGTGCTGTTTAGGGCATCTGCCATTCTATGAGTCTGCTGTGTATCTCGCTTCCCATGTTGGATCATTCTCTCCCTTTTCATTCTATCAGTTAGTATTAGCAGACACTAGTCTTGTTTGTGTGATCCCTTTGACTCTTAGACCTATCAGTGTGATCAATTGTGAACTGAAATTGATCACTTGGACTAGTGAGATGGCAATGGTACATGCCACCTTGATGGGATTTTATTGGATTCCCCTGGCACGTTTCTAACTCCATCATTTGTCTTAATCAGTTTGGGCTTTGAGCAAACATTCCATCGACTATGACTTAACCAACAAACATTTATTTCTTACAGAATCCAAGACCAAGGTCCCAGCAGTTTTTGTGCCTTATGTGGGCCCACTTCCTGGTTCATAGATGATTGTCTTGTTGTAATCTTTCATGGTGGAAGAGATATGAATTGTACCTGGCATTCATTCTAGTAGGTCATTAATCCCATTCATGAGGTCTCTCATTAGTGACTTAATCACTTCCCAAAGTCACCACCTCCTAATACTATCAACTTGAGGTTTAGGATTTCAGCTTAGCAATTTTGAGAGTACCTAACTGTGGTGACTGTTGGGCAGTGACTAGGATTTGGTGGTCTTAACATTCAATGTTTCTTCTACTTTCAAAGAAGAGTAACTGATGCATGATCACCTTAGCTGAAGATAGGAGAGTCTTGCTAAATCATTTCATTAGGACTTTTTAAAGCTTCTATGAGAATGTAACTGCCAGACTTTCACAGAAACAAATGGAAAAACCACTGACGTACAAATCAGGGAAATGAAGCATAATTCCTGTGTCAGGACCCAGGCTTTCTCTCCTCATCTGTAAGATGAAGATAGCAGTCCTTATTCTACTAGTGTCTTAGGACTTTAGTTTTTAAAAAGGGTCATGAGAAAAAGTTACAGAAAACGATTTGAAAAGTAATTATGAAGCATCTTGCTTGTGTAAAATAGCATTTTATAATATTATTGAGAGAAAAAATGGGTGAATCTACCTTTGCTGTTACCAATGCTAGGTAGTTTCCTGTGGCAGGTTTGTGTTGCCCTTTAGAAGTTTAGTTAGGAAAACATCCATTTACTAATGCTCAGGACAGACTGAATGAACTAAGTTCCAGGGTTGCATTAAGCAAGGAATTTTTCCATTTCAAGTATGAATGAAAATGCTTCTTTTCACAAATCTTTTGTGAAAATATAAAAGGTCAAGATTTCTCTGTTTTCTTTCTTTTAAAAATGTTACTTCATTTCAAAGCCTATTAAATAAACAAGACAAATGGACAAATATCATAAGTTCTCCCTGATCTGTGACAACTAAATGAGCACCTAAAAGGAAACCTGTAGTAGTGAAACTGACACTATGAGAAACAATGACTTGATCAGCCCTTGTCCTGAATGTTGAGTAATGGCTTACTATTTTATTCTTTTTAGTATTTTCTTGTTCTACTTAATACTATTGGTTGAACTCTTTAATTAACACATAATTATTCTTAGGTGTTTACATCTAACTGAAAATTGATACGTGTTAAAAATAAGAGTGGGAATAAGAGAGGGAGGAGATATACAGTTTGGCACACACTCAGAGTTACCTTTAATAGTAGAGCTAGAGATGCGCCATGGGACTCCAAAGTTCATTAAGTTGGCATGTACCAATGCCTCTTACTAGTTAAAGTGATCAGTTTAAGTCTATAATTGATCATAAAGATAAGAATAAGTGTCAAAGGGATCACATAAACAAGACCAGTATCTGCTAATAATAATCGATAGAATTAAAAAGGAGAGAATGATCCAAAATGGGAAGTGGGATATACAGCAGACTCATGGAATGGCAAATGCCCTAAACAGCACTCTGGCCTCAGAATCAGCCCTATGGCATTCAGATTTGGCTAAAAAGCCCAAGAGATTTTCGTAGGCATGGAAAGCCAAGACACTGTAGCAAAAAAAAAAAGAAAAAAAGTCACCTAAATGGAAGATCTCTGTAAATGAGATCCCAGTGGAAAGAACGAGCCATCAAAAAAGATGGTACCTTTCTCTAAAGAGAGGAGATTACTTCCACTTTGGCTATGGCCTTGTCTAAATAAGATCATAGTTTGTGAACTCTTTGTGAACTCAAGAGGCTTCCATAACCTTGGCAGCTCATGACAAGAGCCTCGGGTGATTACTGACATTGTAGATAAGAGTGTCAGTTTTTAAATCAACAATGGGAGTCGCTGTGCACCTGCTCCCCATGTAGGATCTCTGTCCTTAATGTGTTGTACTATGCGAATTAACGATAAAACTACTACCCAAAGAGTACTCTATACTTTGTGTGTCTTTGTGGGTGCCATCTGTTAAAATCTTTGCTTAATATATACTAAGTTGATCTTCTGTATATCAAGATAATTGAAAATTATTCATGATGAAGAATGGGATGGGACAGGGAGTGGAATATGGGATGATTGTGGGTGTGAGGGAGGTTATGGGGGAAAAGCTGCTATAATTCAAAAGTTGTACTTTGGAAATTTATATTTTTTAAATAAAAGTTGAAAAAATATTTTAGAGCCAAGTCCTAATCAATATTTTTCTGTATCCAAGTTATTTTTATAATCACCAGTCATAGCCTCATATCCATTTAAAACTCTTACATATGAAATAATTATTCCAATAGATCCTTCCAGTCTATATTTTGTTTTATATTATACCATAGGTTTTATTGGATGTTTTATTATTTTTTAAAAAAATTTATCTTGTCTTCAACTTCTTACAACCAGGGTAAGTAGTGTGGTATTATTATTATTATCTTATCCCTTTTCTATCATTATTATGATATACATATAATATATATGATATGTATATATGTATATGATATACATATTATAATATACATTTAATGTATATTACCTTATCCCTTTTCCATCATGACACTCTTTGAAATCAGCAGATATAGATCTAACTCATGTTTTTAAAAATAGCTTCAGGGTGTTCTCTCATAAGGACTTGTCTCTATCACTGCCCTACTGTTTGCATTCGATGTTTCTCTGCTCTGTTTCCTAACTGTTCAGTGACATACTCTAGGCCAGTCATTATACTAAGTTTTGGGAAACATCTTGCACTGAAATAAAATTGCAACCCTGTCAGGGTTTTTGTTAGTATCAGAAAGCCAATAACCAATAAACACAATACAAGTTGGATTATAGGGTACAGAAGAAAGTTATAAATTTTACGGCAAAAAAAATCAATGGGATCAGGAAAGTTGTTTGGGAGTATCAGGGGCTGGAGTGAGTCAAAACACAATTTTAATTTCATTGGTTAAGACAGCCCTCAGGGCTGGTGCTGTGGCATGGTAGGTTAAGCTTCCGCCTGTGCTGCTGGCATCCCATATGGGTGCCCGTTTGTATTGCAGCTGCTCTACTCCCAAACCAGCTCTCTGCTGATAGCCTGGGAAAGACGTGGAAGATAGCCAAAGTGCTTGGGCCCTTGTGCCCACTTGGGACACCCAGAGAAACTCCTGGTTCCTCGCTTTGTATCAGCCAGCTCCGGCCATTGTGGCCACTTGGGAAGTGAACCAGCAGATGGAAGACCTCTCTTCTCCATCTCTCCTAATTTTGCCTATCAAATAAAAAAATCAATATTTCAAAAAAAGAGACAGAATTCATTGATTAGGAGGGATTTTATCAAAGACTTGAAGAAGATGAGAGAAATAGGTGGGGCAGAGCATTCCAGGCAGAGGAACAGCCAAGGGCAAAACCATAGGATGAGAGTGTGTGTATCATCTGCTCAGGTGTAGACAAGAGGCCAGTGCTGTGGGAACAAAATGCATGATGAATGATAGAGGAGTCATAGGGGTCCTGGCTCACATGGGACTGAAGGCCATTGAACAGTCTTTCACTGTTTTGAGTGGAACCTAGCACCATTTCTGGGTTTTGAATAGAAGAATGAAATCATTTTTTCACTCTGCCTTGTTTTGGAGAACTAGTCATAAAGAGGTTTTTGCTCCTCTGTTTAACTACTACAGAATATTTGATAATATGCTATGTCATACTTGGTTCATTTATCATCTTATTAATTAATGTTTAGATTAGTTTCAAGTTTTGACTACTATAAATCTTGGCATAATGAAAATAATGCTGCATATCTCCTTATACACGTCAAATCTCCTCTAGGATATATGCTCAGTAGTATAAATGCTGAGAAATTTCATGAATATGCTAAAGACAATTTTTCTAAAGTATTTTTTAAAAAGATATTTGCCAGGGCTGACATTGTGGCATAGCAGGTTAAGCTATTGCCTGCAACTCCAACATCCCATATAGGTGCCAGTTTGATTCCTGGCTGCTCCAATCGTGATCCAGCTTCCTGCTAATGTGCTTGGGAAAGCAGCAGAAAATGGCTCAAGTGCTTGGGCTCTTGCACTCGTGTGGGAGACCTGGATGCAGCTCCTGGCTCCTGGCTTTGGTCTGGCCCAGCTCCAGGCATTTTGGCCACTTGAGGAGTGAACTAGCATATGAAAGAACTCTTGTTTTATCCTTCCCTTTCTCTCTCCGGAACCCTGCCTTTCACATAAACTAAATAAATTTTTTTAACAAAGAAAAAGATATTTCCCTGTTTTTCCTAGCTGATTTAGAGTTTTATTTTCTGCATTCCAAAAATCATTCTCTTCAGAATTTAACTTAATTGTGTATGATAGGGATCTAACTGCAATTTCCTTGTCATGGAGAGTTGATTCCACCACATTTATATATATATATATATATATATATGTATATATACATAATTTATTTATATATTATTATTTATACGTCTTATATATTTATATAATATATGTTATATACTATTTATTTACTTCTAAAGATTTATTTATTTATTTGAAAGGCAGAATTACAGAGAGGCAGAGGCTCAGGGAGAGAGAGAAGTCTTCCATTTGTTGATTCTCTCCCCAAATGGCTCCAATGACTGGAGCTGAGCTGATCTGGAGCCAGGAGCTTCTTCTAGGTCTTTCACACATGTGTAGAGGCCCAAGGACTTGAGCCATCTTCTACTGCTTTCTCAGACCATAGCAGAGAGCTGGATCAGAAACGGAGCGGCCGGCACTGGAACCAGTGCCCATATGGATGCTGGCACTGCAGGAGGTGGATTTACCGGCCCCTATATTTATTTTGAAAAGATCTATTTATTTGAAAGAGTGACAGAAACAGAGAGAGAGAGAGAGAGAGAGAGAGAGAGAGAGAGAGAGGTCTTCCATATGCAGGTTCACTGTGTAAATGGCTCCAACCACAGGTCTGGGCTAGTCCAAAGCCAGGAGCCTGGAACTCCATCTAGGTCTCCCACATGGTGACAGAAACTCAAGTACTTGGGCCATCTTTGCAGCTTTTCTAGGTGCATTAGCAGAAAGCTGGCACGGAAGTGGAGCAGTCAAGACTTGAACCAGTACACTGACATGAGATGTCAGCATTTCAAGCAACAGCCTAACTTGCTGCACCACAATGCAAGCTTCATCAGCATTTATTTTTGAATAGTGAATGTGTGTGTGTGTGTGCATGTGTGTGTGTGTGATTATGTAGTATGTGGAGTAATAGCTTCCCACAGAAATCCATGTCCTAATCTCTGCAACCTTTCCTTTAACTCTTATTTTATTGTACGTGGCAAAAGATTCTTTTTTTTTTTTTTTACAGGCAGAGTGGACAGTGAGAGAGAGAGACAGAGAGAAAGGTCTTCCTTTTTGCCGTTGGTTCACCCTCCAATGGCCGCCGCGGTCGGCGCGCTGCGGCCGGCGCACCGCGCTCGTCCGATGGCAGGAGCCAGGAGCCAGGTGCTTTTCCTGGTCTCCCATGGGGTGCAGGGCCCAAGCACCTGGGCCATCCTCCACTGCACTCCCGGGCCACAGCAGAGGGCTGGCCTGGAAGAGGGGCAACCAGGACAGAATCCGGTGCCCCGACCGGGACTAGAACCCGGTGTGCCGGCGCCGCAAGGCGGAGGATTAGCCTGTTGAGCCACAGCGCCGGCCAAAAGATTCTTGAGGTACAAAAATTATACAGGTGGGCCCAATGTCATCACAAGGTTCCTCATAAAAGGGAGGTAGGAGATTCAGCGTCAGAAAAGGCGGGGTAATTACAGAAACAGAAACTAGTCCAAGTGATCAATTTCAGTTCACAATTGATCATACTGATAGGTCTAAGAGTCAAAGGGATCACACAAACAAGACTAGTGTCTGCTAATACTAACTGATAGAATGAAAAAGGGAGAGAATGATCCAACATGGGAAGCGGGATACACAGCAGACTCATAGAATGGCAGATGTCCTAAACAGCACTCTGGCCTCAGAATAGGCCCTTAAGGCATTCAGATCTGGCTCAAGAGCCCATGAGAATATTCTAGGCATGGAAAGCCAAGACACTCTGGAAAAAAAAGAAGACGTAAATGAAAGATCTCTGTGAGTGAGATCCCAGTGGAACGAATGGGGCCATCAAAGAAGGAGGTACCTTTCTCTGAAGGGAGGAGAGAACTTCCACATTGACTATGACCCTGTCGGAATAAGATTGAAGTTGGCGAACCCTAAAGGCTTCCATAGCCTCGGCAACTCGTGACTAGAGCCTAGGGAGATTACTGACGCCATAAACAAGAGTGTCAAATTGTTAAGTCAACTTCAGGAGTCACTGTGTACTTACGTCTCATGTGGGATCTGTCCTTAATGTGTTGTCCAATGTGAAGTAATGCTATAACTAGTACTGAAACAGTATTTTACACTTTGTGTTTCTGTGTGGGTGCAAACTGATGAAATCTTTACATAGTATATACTGAATCAATCTTCTGTATATAAAGATAATTAAAAATGAAAAAAAATATTGGTGTTAAATTGGAAATTGCATAGAAAATTAATCAATTAAAAAAATATCATGTAGGATTTTTGTCCTTAATGTGCTATACATTGTGAATTAATACTATAACTAGTACTCCAACAGTATTTTTCACTTTGTGTTGCTATGTGAGGGCAAACTGTTGAAATCTTTACTTAATATATAGTAAACTGATCTGCTGTATATAAAGAGAATTGAAAATGAATCTTGATGTGAAGCAAGGGGAGAGGGAGTGGGAAAGGGGAGGGTTGTGGGTGGGAGGGAAGTTATGGGGGGGGAAGCCATTGTAATCTATAAGCTGTATTTTGGAAATTTATATTCTTTAAATAAAAGCGTTATTAAAAAAAAAAAGGCAGGGTAATTACAGAAACAGAGCTCAGACTGAGGTAAGGAATGAGTTGTGAGCCAAGGAGCACAGGGAACCTCTGAAAGCTGGAAAAGGCAGGGAAACAGCCTTTGGAACCTGAAAAGAAGCTTCCAGGAGGAACGCAGCCTTGCTGGCACCTGAATTTGAGAACTTTTGACATCCACAGTTGTATTTGCGTTGTTCTAATGGGTGTATATGGTCCAAAGCTGCTAAGTTTTTGTTGTAGCAATAGAAACCTAATGCTCTAACTATTTAAATGTTTACTTAGTAATGATTTTATTTTGATGAAGGTGAGATTTCTGGAGCAAAGAAAGTCATTTTTTTTTTTTTACTTTCTTATTTGTTTTGAGATAACATATTTTCAATTTACATTATAGTCAAAGACTTAATGCTCCACTAAATAGAGTTCAATAAGTAAAAAGTAAAAAGAGCATAGTTAAGTGGGGATATAGATAAGGGCTATAAACAATAATCAAATAAAAAATGTGAATTTTACTCATGTACAATAAATTTTAAGATAGTCACAGACCATCAGAATTATAGCACTGTGTATCATTTGTAACAATTTGACACAGACATAAAAACAAAGTTTGGCAAAACTGTATTTGCAGCAATAGTGATACACACAGACTTTTTTCTTTTGTTTTTTGATTTTTTTTTCTTTTTGAATTTTAGCTCCCACATATAAGAGAGAACATGCAGTATTTGTCTTGCTGTGTCTGGCTTACATCCCTGTCCTGCAGTTGAATTCCATTCTTTTTTTTTTTTTTTAAGATTTATTCTATTTATTTGAAGAGACAGAAAGGTAGAGAGGTCTCCTATCTGCTGATTCTCTTGCCAGGTAGAAGCCAGGAGCCTGGAGCTGGGCTTCAATCTGGGTCTCCCATGTGGATGGCAGGGGCCCAAGTACTTGGATCATCTTTCACTGCTTTCCCAGCAGGGAGCTGGATCTTAAGTGGAACAACTGGGGGTCCAACAAGTGCCCATATGGGATGCTGGCATCTCAGGCAGCAGCTTAACCTGCTGCATCACAATGCCAGCCCTGAATTCTATTTTTTTAATAGCTGAATAATATTCCACTGTGTGTATGCTTGTGTATGTTTGTGTGTTGGCATATATGTATATTCTTTATTTATTCATCTGATGATGGAAACCTTAGTTTATTCTATATTTTAGCTATTGTGAACAGGGCTGCTTTAAACATGGTGGTGCAAATATCTCTCTGATACAACATGTTCAAGTATATTGGGTATATATCCAGTAGTGGGATTGCTGGGTCACATGGCGAATCTATCTCTATTATTTTAAAGAAATCTCCATACTGTTTTCCAGAGCAATTGCACTAATTTATTTTCTCACCAACAGAGTATAAGACTTCCCCTTTCTCCAAATCCTTATTAGCATTTGTTACTCTCTGTCTTTTGGATAAAACCATTCTGACAGGGGTAAGGTATGTCTCATTGTGGTATTGATTTGCATTTTCTTGATGACCAGTGACGTTGTACATTTTTTCATATATTTTTGGCCATTTGTATTTCTTCTTCTAAGAACTGTCTGTTGAGGTCCTTTGCATATTTCTTTTCTTTTCTTTTTAATTAAACAAGTAGAGTAACAGACAGAGAGAGAGAGAGAGAGAGAGAGAGAGAGAGAGAGAGAAAGGTCTTCCTTCTGTTGAATCACTCCTCAAATGGCCGCCACAGCTGGCACACTGTGCCGATCCAAAGTCAGGAGCCAGGTGCTTCTTCCTGGTCTCCCAGGTGGTTGCAGGGGCCCAAGCACTTGAGCCATCCTCCACTGCCCTCCCGGGCCACTGCAGAGAGCTGGACTGGAAGAGGAGCAACCGGGACTAGAACCCGGCGCCCATATGGGATGCCAGCGCTGCAGGTGGAGGATTAACCAAGTGAGCCAGGGTGCTGCCCTTGCACTTTTCTTCACTGGAATTTTTGTTGTTGAGTTTTTTGAGTTGCTGGTACCTTTTGGATACTAATCCTTCATCAGATAGGTAGCTTGTAAATATTTTTCCCATTCCGTTGGATGTCTCTTCACTCTACTGATTTTTTTCCTCTATAGAAGCTCCTGAGTTTGATATAACCTCATTTGTCTGGTTTTGGTTATGTTGCCTGTGCTTTGGGGATCTTATCCAGGAAGTCATCACCTATACCAATTTCATGAAATGTTTCCCCTCCATTTTCTTCCAGCAACTTCATGGTTTCAGACCTTAAATTCATGTCTTGTTCCATTTTGAGTTTATTTTGGTATATGGTGAAAGGTAAGGATCTAATTTCATTTTTCTACATAAATGCACACAGTTTTGTCAGCATCATTCATTGAAAACATTATCTTTTCTTTAATTTTCAAAAGTGAGTTGGCTGTAGATATGTGGATTAATTTCAAACCTATAGTAACTAAAACAGCATGGCGCTGGCATACAAATTAACCTACAAATTAGTGGGGCAGAATGGAGACCCTAGAAATCATCCACCCTTTTTGAAGTCCATCAAAAGCTTGGTGAGAGGGAAGGCTCTTTTTTCTCTTCACCTAGTGGACCTCGGATGAGCAGAGCATGGTGTAAAATTCTGCTTTTTACCTTTCCTGGCCCACTCACCCTAAATGAAGCCCTCATGTGTCTGTGTATTCTCACTTTCTAAATAAACCTATCACACTGCATGCTGTGTTTCTGCCTATACTTAGAATTCTTGAAGTAAAAGGCAAGAGCCTGGGATATTAATTTTGGCCCAGCCTAGCCCACAACACTCCTAGAAAACTATTTTAATTATTATATAATCAAAACTACATTTTTCACTTTTAACTTTTTTTCTTCTATATTGATTTTGGCATTAAAGAAACTCATTTACTTTAAGGATCATTCTTTGTTAGAAAAAATGATGGTAGCTAGATATTAGAGAATTCTGATGTCACTGTGAAGAGTAAAGCTGCCATCAGTATTTTCTCTCCTAAAGTCCTGGTCAGGTTTTATAGATGTAGGAGAGCACATCTGATGTTGAATTTAAAATTATTGCATCTAGGAGCTTCTGAGATCAATATTAAAGTGTTCTAGGAAATTGACTATTGCTATCTTTCTCTATGTACAAATGGAATTGTCCATTTTCACCAGATTTATTGGATAAACCAGTCAAATGCTAGTCAGATTATCTAGAAACAAGCAACATAATTTGAACAGTTTAGTCTGTCTATTGGTATAAATTTTTGCTAGACAATTTAGTTTCTTTGCTTTGACACAACTAGTTAAATAATTTAAAGCAGTAAAATTGAATGTTTTGAGTAGAATTTGAACTTACTGTATCTGCAGGAACACTTAGTTATGAAATGTGGACGAATTTAAGTAACTCTTGAATGGAAATTTCGAAAGGAGTCTTTTAAAGACGACTGTATCTCTAGGAAATGGATGATGCCTCTGGTGAGGAAAAAATTTCTCTTGAACACACAATGGTGAAAGAACTGACATAAAACCATACTGAGTTGTGGTTAGCCACCAAATCATTGTGGCTTACTTTTTTTTTTTTTTTTTTACTGAGGAGACCTTTGATACTGGTTTTGATTCTTCTTTCAAATTATAGCTCCATTCCATGTGACAATGGGAAATCCACTTAACTGGATTTAATCTTGATTTTCTTATCTGAAATAGTTGATATAAAGACTCAGTGGACCCAAAGACCAGTGACGGGAATTAGCAAGGATCTTATTTGAATTTTCTGAATTAATTGTTTTATTACACCAGATTTTAAAATATGTTGGCATCAGTATTCCTTGTACATCCTGGAGTGCAAATTCATTTTTTAAAAAAAATATTTGTTTTTTATTTTGTTGTAAGGTAGAGTCACAGAAGGAGATGGGGGTGGGGAGAGAGAGAGAGAAAGAGAGAGAGAGAGAATCTTTCATCTGCTGGTTCAATCTGCAAATGGCTAAACAGCTGGGGGCTGACCTGGTCCAAAGCCAGGAGCCTGGGGCTTCTTACAGGTCTCCACATGGGTGTAGGGACCCAAGCACTTGGGCCATCTGCTGCTGTTTTCCCAGGTGTGTCAACAAGAAACTGGGTTGGAAGTGAAGCAGCCAGGTCTCCACAGATGCACATATGCTGAGGCCACAGGTAGAGTCTTCATCTGCTACATTACAGCACTGGCCCCCAAGAATTAATTTTAAACATTCTTGCAGGAAATAGTAAATTCTGGGTTAGCTGTATATAGTATTTTTAAGGCATTAACAAAAAATTCATTAGAATGTGAAGTGGTGGTTTTATTTGATATTTTTAGAGAAATAAACTTAGAACTCTGTTTTAGGGTTAACAATTCTATCATACATGAGTGATAAATAATGACAACTTAAGTAATAACTGACATCACTTACTGTGAGTCAATTTTTTGGATATGTGAATACTTGATTTAGAGCAGTCCCTTACATCCAGTAACAGCTCTGTAGAGCTGCTGCTCTTATCATCTCCATTTTGCAGATGAGACTACTGAAGCACAGAGAAGCTGCATAACTTCCTCAAGATCATAAAGTTCTATAGTGGTAGAGTCAAGATTTGTAGGTGGGCGGTGTGACTCGAAGCTTTGTGCTTTTAAGCACTGTGCTATCCTTTGTTAATTTATTTTCCTGTCTCCTTGACAATTCTACTGGATCTGTTTCAATTTCTTTACCATTAGAAAGGGAAAAGTTTTGGGTCAGCATTTTCAGGCAATTTCTCTATTCAGCCATGGAAAGTAATTTGAAGTTCTCTCTGTGGTAATAGATACAGGAATTGGGCTTGGTTTTCCCTTGCACAAGCTACGTGTGTAATTAAGGAATCTTTCAGATATAGGGGTTCCACAGTAAGTAGAAGTCAGATTGCCATTGCCAGTACTTTGGTGAAGAGATAATTAGCTTATGATGACCAGTCTTGCTGCTTTTATTTGGATAAAGGAAAGAGATATTAAAATAATTTTTAATTGATTTTGTTTCTGGTTGAGAAATAGCAGTGATAGTGCTTTGAGCATTATTAGAACACACTTTAATATTCTAGATTTAAAGCTACGTCTTCATCATGTTTTGTGTTTCTAATATTCAGTATTGGATACGTCTCTTAGAGCTGTTTGTAATAATACAGCAGTACATCCTGTAAGTGTTAAAAATAATAGATTCTTTGGCCCTTTGGTTCTCCAAATTCATCCCTCTTTTTTTCCTTTAACATGTGGTTGCATGAGGTAAAATGTCTGAGAGACTCTTTCACCCTGGCAGAGCAGTGGGACAGAGAACTCAATTCACTTGCATGTGGAATGACTGTTCCAGTCCTTTCCAGTCTGTTTTCTATGCAGGCTATTTCTCTTATATATATATATATATATATATATATATATATATATATAATTTATTTATTTTACTTTAAAATATTTATAATAATTTCAAGTTTACAAAAAAGCCAAGGAACACTTTCTCCTGAAACCCTTTCAGAGTAGGTAGGTGACACAAATCTTTACCACAATAACATTTAGTTTGTTTTGTCAATGAAAAGGATGTTCTTCTCCATAAGCACGATATCATCATCAAAGTCAGGAAATTGACATTGATGTATTACTCTCATCTAGTCCTCTGACCCCATTTAAGCCATCCCCATTGTCCATTATGTCCTTTATAGCAGAAGGCTCTAGTTTAGAATCATACATTGCATTTACTTGTCATTTTTTTCATATCCTTTCATCTGGAATCCCTGATGTATCCCTGACCTTAACACTTTTCAAGATTTTTCACAGGTTGCTTTTCAGAGCATCCCTCCGTTGGGTTTCTTTGATGTCTGCTTATGAAAAAAATCAGTTTGTACATTTTTGCTATGAATATCACAGAAGAGATTCTAGATTCTTTTCATTGCATCCTGTCAGGAATGACATGACCTCTGTTTGCTCCTGTACTGGTGATGTTAACTTTAATCATTTCTTGGAGATGGTATTTGTTGTTTATCTATTGTAGGTTTACTCATTATAAATTTTACTTTATATGTATTTTGTGGTGCTTTGATATTTTCTAAATATCCTATTCATTATTAATTTCTCCACTAGCTTATCATTCATTGATGTTTAATTGGTATAATATGACAGTTGCCAAATGATGATTTTTTAAATTCCATTGTTACTTCTACATTTATAATTTAGTATTTTACTACAAAGAAGTTCATCCTTTAATTAAACAATATCAGATAGTCTCCAAGATTCCCATGTTATTCTTATTAGAATTTTATTTTATTTATTTGAAAAGAAATGCCACAAAGAGAAGGAGATAGAGAGACACAGAGAGATTTTCCATGCCAGACCAAACCCAGGAGCTTGGAATTCCATCCTCATCTTCCACATGAGTAGGAGGTGCCCAAGCACTTGGGTCATTCTTCAACTGCTTTCCTAGGCCCATTAGCAGGGAGCTGGATGGGAAGTGGGGTAGCTGTGACTTGAACTGGCACTCACATGGAATGTTTACCTTGAAAGTGGCAGTTTAACCCACCATATCACGATGCTGGCTCCAAGCTTTCCCATGTTATTTAATGAATTGCAATTTGCTATATATTTTGATAGTCAAATTGAGTCCAACTTGGCCAATGGGAGTCCTTCAAGTTGATTTCTTTGTTCTTTGGAAGCATCTTACTATTTTTTCATTATTTTTTATGTTTCGGCATAGGACTTCAGAATTGTCTTGTGTTTTCCCTCCTCCAGCTATTTCTCCAGGGAAATCTGCTTTCTTTTAGCGAAGAGTGGTATGTAGAACCCCAAATTTGGCACTAGGTGTGCTCTTTGTTTTTGAGGTATTCCCACTCTCACATCTTCTCACTGCATAGAGCTATGAAATACATGTTCATGTGTGACAGAGAGAATATATGTATGAACATTTGCTTATATACCTACCAATGTAACTGAAAACCAGGAGCCACACTAATCCCTTCAATTCTAACCCAATCTAGGTTCATTCTACTTTTGTTTTTTTTCCATGTTTGAAACTATCCTTTTCAATAGTGAAAATCTGGGCTTCTATTATTCTTAATGTGTATTTTTTATTTGATCGACATTCTTATATCTAATAATTGCTCCACCCCAGGTCCCTGAATGTATGCACTTGATATCACCTCACTTAGGCTCCAAACCTCTCAGTGGGCCAGTGCCAACACATCCTGAGGCATTCTTCTGCTCTGTGCCAGGCTACATGGCTGTTCATTTTGCTGTGCCCACCCCTAATGCTCTACCTTCACTCATCCCCACCCCCTTGTTGTTTTTGGATTGAATTATTCAAGAAGGAAAGAAGCCTCTTACATCTTTTTGACACTTATTTTTGATTCCTAAGATATAGAGTTATTTTCAATTTTTCCAGCGGTAAGGACATTCAGAAACTAAATCTTTGGTCAAAGTCATAAGACTGGTGATCAGTGGGAACTCAAGCTAAACTTAGATTGTTCAGACACCAAATCTAATACCTTTTAAATTCAGACTAGCTGAGAAATCTATACATGGGTCTCCTGGTTTTAAAAATTTTAGTTACTTATTTGAGAGGCAGAGAGACAGATAGAGAAAGCTCCCATCCATCAGTTCATTCAAATGCCTGCAACATATGCCATGAGGGTGGCCTGGTCTGAAGCCAAGAGCCATGAACTCAATCCAGGTCTCCCATATGGGCGGTTAGGTCAACTGCTTGAGTTATCACCACTACCTCCCAGCATATACATTAGCAGGAAACTGGAGTCAGGAGCTGAAGCTAGGAATTGAACCCAGGAACTATGACATGGAATGTAGGCAACTTAACCTCTAGGTTAACCATCCACCTAAGGAGTCTCCTGTTTTATCATTAGGAATTCCAGTTTGGAAGCTCCTCAGTAAATCACAGGTCTAGACAATCCTGCTTCAATAACAGATGTGTGCCTCAAAGGGCCAGGACTGCTTCAGGAACAAGCATGTGACTTTCCCCCTGGGCTTGGCCAGGAGTGAAGTTCAGAATGTTCAACAACAAATAAGTAACAAGTAAGGCACCAGGAATGACTAATAAGACTGGTCACTGGTTATAGTCCTAGGGTAAGAATTCTATGGCTCTCTGATGTTCCAGGTTTTATTCTTTAGATGCTAACAGCATAGTGGTGGCAACACTCATGGTTTCAGACAGCCGCTATTAACCTAGCAATATGAAATAATGTCAGTGTTTTAACAATCACCATGCCTGTCTGGTGCTTACTGATTGGAAGTAAGGCCCTCATTTGCTAAGGCAAACATCATAAATCTTTTCAGTTGGTGGGACTCTGGAAAGAAAGAGATAGACATACAGATATAGTTAGGGTAAACCAATATACTTAATATTAGGATGAAAGTATTTGAAATATTAACGCATATGTTTAGAATTGCTTCTTGTTCCTTCCTATCTGAACCAGGAAACATCCTCTGTTGGCAACTTTATAGCAGAAACAAAGAAGCCCTGGGCTCTGAGGGGGCTCTATTTAGAAAATGTTCTGAGCAAAGTTTCCTTCTTGCTAAGCCCAGGTGAAATTTTCCAGAAGAAGGAAGAAAGGGATGAGAGAATCAGAAAGGGAAGGAAGATTAGTATCAGTGTGTTCTTGAAGTATGAACTCTGTGGTTTTTTTTTTTTTTTTTTTTTTACAGGCAGAGTGGACAGTGAGAGAGAGAGAGACAGAGAGAAAGGTCTTCCTTTGCCGTTGGTTCACCCTCCAATGGCCGCCGCGGTCGGCGCGCTGCGGCCGGCGCACCGCGCTCGTCCGATGGCAGGAGCCAGGAGCCAGGTGCTTTTCCTGGTCTCCCCATGGGGTGCAGGGCCCAAGCACCTGGGCCATCCTCCACTGCACTCCCGGGCCACAGCAGAGGGCTGGCCTGGAAGAGGGGCAACCGGGACAGAATCCGGCGCCCCGACCGGGACTAGAACCCGGTGTGCCGGCGCCGCAAGGCGGAGGATTAGCCTGTTGAGCCACGGCGCCGGCCTGAACTCTGTGTTTTTTAACAGTTGTTTTCAAACCCAGAAAGAGGCAGAGAAAAGAATTCAGATAGGATTGGGGAACTCAGAGAGACACAAAGAGAGGACTGTGCCTGTTTACCTAGGGGAACCACCAATTTGTCATCATGCCTCAGCAGTGGTGGAGTAGTGGAATAATTCCTTTGTGCCTAAGAGAAGTCCAGGAAAGGGAAAACTTAAGTACCCTCAGCAAATCCCTTCTAAAGGCAGAATCATTTAGAATTATTTTTATTTTAGAATTTAAAAAATGCATTAATTTAATTTTATTTGAAAGGGAGAGAGGGAGAGAAAAAGAGTGAGTGAGAGAATCTTCCATCTGCTGGTTTACTTCCTAAATGCCCACAATAGCCAGGATGGATCTAGTTGAAGTCAGGAGCCCAAACACAATCTAGATCTCCCATGCAATTGTCAGGGACCCAAGTATTTGAGCTGTCACTGCTACCTCCCACGGTGTGCATTGGCAAGAAGCAGAGAAGCTGGGACTTGAACCCAGGATTCCAGTGTGAGATGCTGGAGTCCTAGGAATCATTTTAACTGCTGCACAAATTGCGTGCCCCTGGAAACATTTTCATGCTCCATAGGAAACATAGGGAATTATCTGACCTAAGGAGGAATGCATTAGGGAGCAAGCAAAGCAAATTAATAATGGCCACCATGTCCCAAAGTAGGAATGACAATGTCTTAGGAGATGCCCATGATATAAATGAGGAGTCACAGGGTATATCCCAGTGCTTTGTTGCAAGCAATGTAAGTTGTCTGCTGATTAAATGTAGTTACAGGGAAAATGGGAGTAATGTTGGAACTGTTCTCTGCCTTCCCTTTTGGGAACAGGGATTTTGATAGAAGTTAAGTTCAGTTATACAAAAATGAAGTTAATTGCACACTTGAGTTGGCGAATAGGCATTCTTCCTCTGTACAACCGGCACTAATCAGTACGGATACACCAGGATTTGCACTTTTCTTTCCAAGATGGCTCAAAGTAAACTGCCCATGTGCGAAAAAGACAATTCTGACTCAGCAGTGCTAACAGCTCAAAGATACTCAGTACAGCCAGAAACTTTTGAACTCCACTATTTTGTAAGTGACAGTGACTTGGGGGAATATAATTATCCAGGACAGTTCTACTCACATATAGCATCTGTTTTGTAGTCGGCGCCTGCTGCTTGAATACACTTTGGCAGCAGGCTTGATGAAGGCACAAAGAAGTCAAGTGGCTTGACCGGGCCACACAGAGAGGTGGCTGCTCAGTCCACCTTGGGAACTGGGACCTTTATGGCATTCAATTATCTGCTGTAAACACTGGCTCTTCTTGCCTTATGAATGCAGCTGCAGCCCCTTGCTGTAAAACTTGCCTCCTTTCACATAGAAGGCGTAATTAAGAACACAGCTGCAAATTGGCTCTTCTCAACAATTTTCCCTGCTGTCCCATAAAACGTGAAAAATATGGGCCAGCACATTGATTAGACAGACTCTCAGGGTTGAATTGTGTGTAATCTACCCACTTCTGGCATTTGGAATAAGTTTTATTTTTTTTTTTTTTTGCACTTCCACTTGAATTTAAAGAAAGCAATGGAAAATAACAGTAGCTTTGATGTTTCTTGGTTGGACATAGAGTGAAAGGGTCGAATCAGTGCACATCCTCATGTAAGTATGTAACACACAGTAACAGTATAGGATTATTTCTTAGCAAATGTTAATCTACTTATTTCTTTGAATCTTTTGAGTGAAGAACCTTTGAAGCCGCTCATCATGCATTTTTGATCTGCCTGTCTCTGTGAGATGAAGTGAAAGGTGGGCAGACCGTTCCTCCCAGGGCGTTCTTCACTTTTTTTTCAGGGCTGTTGTGTAGGATAGTGCATATCCTATATTTACCTGGCTTCAATATTCAGATCCACCACTGCTGCTGCCAGGCCTTAAGAATTCATATAATCTCTCTAGGTCTCAATTTCTCCACCTGTGAGGTTGGAGTGTTTATCCCTATTTTATGTCATTGGCATGTACATCAGATGCGGTTGCAAATTTATGCTATGTATTATAGTGTCTGGACCATAGTACACGCTCATGTGATGACCCAAATCTTCCTTGCAACATAAATAAGCCTGTTAAAGAGAAAGAAGGCAGTGTAGCTTTATTTTTGTTGCATCATCATAACATTTACACAAAATGATTTTTTCTTTTAGTGGGGCCATTATACTTAAAAAATGGGAAATATTGCTTTAAATGCTCTGAATGACCTGTACTCAGGGAAAAAAATAAACACCTCAATAATGAAACCTCTTGGAACCTAATTCTATCAGAAAAAGAGAGAAATAGTACTGCTGCACTGACTTTTAAAGCAAGCCACCCATGGAGGACAAGGTTCAGGGAAGGCATCATAAAGACACCAGTTACATTCTCCTCGTCTTTATTCACTTCACTCTGGTTCTTATCCAAATAATGAGCTCAAGAGGGTTCTTGGCAGTTTCATAGCAAGCTCCCCACTGAATTTCTCCCCTCGGAATCTCTAGTTAGCTGCCGGTCAATCATAGCGCATCCTCTGCAGATTCATGCTGATAAAGGACTGGGCCCCCAAGGAATGCATGGCCCCAGACTGTATGACAAAACAATTGTCAGAGAGGGAGTGTTTGGTCTTCACATGGTTCCCCAAAGCAGAGGGAAAATGGCAAGCATGTACCAGAAACTTGCTCTGGAGGGGAACTTAACAGTATTCCTACCGGGCAGCTGCCCTACTTTAGCTCCTTTGGAAGATCCAGGAGGGAGAAAAGCCAAGGTTCAGCGGTTTGCAGAGGCACAGTTAATGCACCTGTATCCTCTCTGCAGATGTAAAGTCAGATCTTAAATCCGTGGAGGACATCGCAAATCAGAAAGTAATGCATTCCATTAAGTGCTTTTCAGCTTTTCTGTAGCCTCTCAGCCACCCCCTCCAGTCCTTCCCACCACATTTATTCATAAAGAAATGAGCTGGAGAAATAAAAGGACATGCACATAAATAACATTCTTTGTAGAATAAAACAGATGGGTAAATCTCTTTGCTAGTATTTATTCTAATGAAGAGGATGACATTCATCTTAAGTATTCACCTGTATTTAGAAAGGAGAGTTTTTAAGATGTGAACAAGCACAGATTCCCTGTGGTAAAAAAAATGGCCTCTGGATTTGCCATGTCAGGGGAGTGCTACTCTACAATTTCAGTCCTCACAAATGCCATTCAAAGCCACAGTGCTTACATCTGAGACAGCCAAGCACAGGACTCTTGGATGGCGGGGGTGGTGTTGTTTAACCTTTGTTCTTCATATCCCTCAGGAGAGCAAACAACACCTCTATTTTCAATGTTTCTTCTGAATGATTTCCCGCCTAGTGGATTGACAGCTACTCTGATTATCTGCCTAAGGAAAATGAAGGGATAAGCAGCTGAGAGATGAAGATTGACTTGAAAGGACTACATCAAGGAGTGTGTGTTGCACTTGGATAAAGAAGAGTACATAAAGGGGCCATGCAGAGAAATGTCAGATTAGCACCTAAATATATTTTGAAGAGAAATATAGCATTTTGCCAAACTGGTCTTTACCTGAATAGTAACAACTCCAGATTGCCACTGTCACAAGCCTAGAGTTTTATTTGAGGAAGATAAATGCCTTTCTCTCTTTACCATTAGAGCAGGGTTCTTTAATGGAGGTCTTATGGCATCTTATTCAGTAATCTGGGGCACAGGCCAGGATCTTCACTTATCTGCTGGAAGCCTGAGTAGAGACCACAAATGATATCACAAGTCTACTTATTGTTAGTAAGTAAATAATGAGGTGTTTACCTGTTGGTACCTGGTCCCAAAACCAGATTCCCCATTCTGTTTGAGAAATCCCCAATCCCATTCTCATTTTTACAATAGTTTTCCCATACGGCATAATCCATTTAGACTAGAGAGTCAACAGATATCTGCTTGAATTTGTATTTGATTCCCTCCTCCTCTCAATTGTTAATCCCCAATATCATCTGTCTTTTTACCCTTAACACAACTTTGAATCATCTGTAGGGTAGATATCATGTGGTAGATATAATTACCTAATATTGTGTTTTGTTTCAGGGGGTATTCAACTATGGGCAAATCTAGGCATACAGAAGATGTGGTGAGAAACAGGAAATGATTTCTTACCCTATCCCTAGTTATAATAGTATATGCTTATAATAGTATATGCCTGGCGGGATGGCATTTAAGATATTTTCTAACATAATTTTAGCGATTCTGAAAGGATAAGAGGAAGAGAGATAAGGAAAGAATACTATGGCCATGGCAAATAAAAAGCCAGCAAAAGCAAGTGCTCCCTGTCTGTATAAAAGCAATGTTTATCTGTTGTGTTTTAATTTCACTGTGCTCAATGATTTGGGGGTTGCAGGAGAACATTCTGTCAAAACTAGTTCTACCAGCAATTGATGAAGCCTTTTGAAGCATCCCCACATTATCCCCTTCTCAGTGCATTAGGAAATGGAGCCATGAGCAAAGGCAATTTTTATGACCTCTCAGCCATGTAGTGTTGGCCTTGCATACTATGTCAGGGCCCAGGCTTGGCAGGGGAATTCATCTGTGGGCTGGACAAATGTGGCCATTAGGCCTCTGTCTCATGATTCCTGGCAATGATTTGCACAGTATTGGTCCCCATACTCACATTACTGCAGAGGCAGGGCGTATGTAAGTTCTTCCCATGAAGAGGTGCATAGCTTTGTGTATGTTTGTCTGTGTTCACATGCTCTCAGCTCACACTTGTAGAAAAAACTAAAACCCTGAGTCCCTGGTTACTGCATGTGAAAACTTGCTCTCTGTTGTTGTCCTTTGCAATCCTGTGCTCTCCTCATGTCTTCTAAGGACCCGGGTTACTCTTGAATATTTTTTTTCTGGGGAGAATTTAGAATACCTGGGTAACGTAAGTGATGAGCACCAAAACCTCCAAGGAACCCAGTGTCAGATTTAGGGATTTGTTTTTCTCCACTGCACCCATCAGAAGGGAAAGACATGTTAAGGATTAAAGGGCTATTGCTGTCTTCTGTGTTCAAGACAACACTAACAGACACAATCACTCTTGTTGCGTTTGTGTGTCTGAGGGGGACTACACCCACCACCCCTGGCACAGGCTCCCCCAGCTGTTACACAGGGTGCTCCGTCCTGTCTGCATGTCTGTGTTCTCCTTGTGCAAGGAATGCAGTTTGTCAGCTGCCTTTGCTGTGGAGGAGCCTCCCTTCTCCCCTTCCCTCCGCTTGCTGCTCCTGGATTCCTTCTGCCCAGTGTTAATGCGACTGTGCTCTGAGGTCCTGAGAGCAGGCCTTCTGCCTTTCTCACCTGTGATTGCTCCACTCACCTGCCCTGACTCAGCTTCCCACCTCCTTGCTGAGTCAGCTGAATAGTTGAACAGTTTATTCTTTTATGTCCTGTTCTTCACAATGACCAAATCCAGTCCCTTTTCACGGCAGGAAGCATTGTGTCCTGCCTGGCCGTATTCCAGAAACATCAAGAGGGATTCCCTAACAGAAGGGGGAGGGGAGCAATGACACTTGGGCACCTTCCTCCATGTTCTCTCTGGCCTTACAGATGATGACTTGACAACACGTGCAGAGACGGAAGCAGTATGGACATCAGCTCGACCTTTTCAAAGGCCATCACCATGCTCGCAGCTGTGGGCCCTGATGACATTTTCAACAGGGAGCTAGAAAAGATCTGGAAGGGAGCTTCCTTCAGGGTACTGAGCTGAAGGGGTGACGACTCTAATGAGGCCATGGTTTTCCCTTTCACCCCACCTCTTGCTCTAACAAAAGAGAACCTTAGGGAAAGCTGACTGCAGCAATCTTGATGGGCAGCCTGGTCCCTGGCAGAGGCCTGGGCTGGCTGCAGTCAAGTGTTTGTGTGTAGCTGCAGGATGAGCAGAGGTTTTCTGGTGCAGCCCTGTGCAGCCCAGGCATCTTGCAGTGACTCCAATCCGGGGATCTGCATACGTCAGCAGGACCGCTGCATTGTGCTGTCTGTTCCCAAACGCTCTGCTCTCTGGAGTGTGGCCAAGGTCCACTGTGGCAGGCCAGGTTGTGCCAGAGTTGTCGTCATATCCACACCATGACTGATTTGTTAGGTAACACCTTCAATGTGTAATGGCAGAAAACCACCTAAATGTCCTCAAGACAGCCAGGCAGCCTGCTGTGTGGGCTGAGCTCCACAAGCGAACACCGAATTGTCAGCAAATTCTTTCCTGAGCTGTCACCATTGAAAATGTATGCTGCACATTAGGTCCTCCCTTGTTTGGAATGCTGACTATTGAAGCAGGCACTTGATTTCTCCTCATTTTGCAGATGAGTTGGTTTGAAGACTGGAATTAAAACACGAGTGGCTTATCAGATAGTGGCAATGAGTGTGGCAGGAAGCCTGGAATGGGAACCACATTTTTTTTTCCTTTTCCTTGTCTCTCTCCTTTCTGCTCTTGAATTCTTGCTTTGCAAGTGGTTGGTGTTTATAGGGTTCACCTGATCAAATTGCTCCCCAAAATATTTTTGCTATAAGCAAATTTAGAAGGAAGCATACATTTTAGCCAAGTTGCTGCTGTTTAAGAAAACTTTCTGCTGTGACGCGAATGTTCTAATTTGCTCTGTCCAATTTGGTAGCTACTGGCTGCATGAGGCTATTGGGCATTTGAAATGTGGCTCAAACGACTGAGGAAGTTAATATTGAATTTTATTTAGCTCTAAGTAATCTAAATTTAATTTTAAATGGCCACAGTGACTACTTGGTTTCTGCTTTGGATGGCTCAGGTCTATAAACCAACCATTTGATTTTACACATGGGAGAGTGGAACCCAGGGAGGTTGCGGGACCTTGCCCAAGAACATATAGTTAGTAGTTGATCCAGGATATGTGAAAGATTAATCAGCACCTTTTGACTAATATACTGGTAATTTTTCAACCTCTCAGTGTACAAAAACTTTTTGTACACTAAAAAAAAAAAAAAACCCAGGCAAATGTTAAAACACAATTATAATTTGTGCCAGGTTGACTCTGCATAATTACTCGGAAAAAAGAGGGATTCCCCAAGGGGGAGATTGTGCTAGTGAAGCCTTGCCTGTCATTCCACACAGGGCCCTAGTGTGGAGCTGTTGTATAACTTCTGAGGCCTGCAAAAGCTACAATCAAAAACCAACGCAAGGAAAATTCACCTGCTCTTCTTATTCCTGTTCTGTCCACCTTGAGCAGTTTATTCTTTTATGTCCAGATCCTTAAATATTTTACCTCCCAGTAGATAGAGAAACAAATCTCTCTGTGAGGCTACAAAAATAGAATTTCCTGTGTAGGGGGAGAAACCCTGAAATTGTGTTCTGTTTTTAAGTGCACTGAGAATATTATGCAGATTCACCCCTAAGGGAAGTTGAACATATATTGATCAATTTTAGTAAATAAAATTAAGGTGGTGTAAAGACATAGCTTGTCAACCCTGTGAGGTTTTGCTCTCTGAAGACACATTCAATAGCAACATCCCAGATACCTTTAATTCTGAGTCTTGGTCAGAATTGCCATTTCTGGGAAAGCTTGTGGCAACATATTTTTGCTGACTGTGGTAGGGTAAGCACATTTGTCAGGGAATGTGCAAGATTTCAGCTTAAGGTTTCTAGAGACTAGGCTAAACAGCATATTAAGAATTTTGTGTGCATGTTAAGGGCATATTAAGAATTTAGCATCAGAGGCCCCCAGATTCACTGCCTGCCACCTTATTAACATTATTTTCTCTCCTGGAGAGACGTAGATGTAGACATTCAATAATGCCATGTGTCTTGTAATTCCCTTAAAAGTTAATGAACATGTTAGACGAATTCTAATAAATGTTGATTAATTGCGGTTTGACTTCTGTTTTGAAGAACAAAGGCACCTCGCTATATTTTGCAGGATTTTTCTTCTTTGCTTTGAAGACGATCCCAGCAGGTGGCAGTGTTGCTCTGCAGATGCTACTGATCAAGGCTGGTGCAGTGAAAATTCACCCCCAAAACTAGAACCTAGAGAGGGACAGGAGGGGCCTGAGAAGAATTCCAAAAACTCACTGAGGCTCCAATGAAGTCAAAATGCAGAACTCATCTGAACCTTCCATCTTTTTTTTTGAAAATGGAATTAAAAGATGTTTATTTTTGGTACAAGAAATTTAGAAATTCATGCAGTTTGTTTTCATAGTATGCATTTTCTATGAATGTTTTGAGGACCCCTTGCATTTTTGGATCTAAAGTAAGTATATAGTTTTGCCATATTTTTCATTGATTTTATTTTTATTTATTTATTTATTTTAAGTTTTTATTTAATGAATGCATTTCTTCATAGATACAACTTCAGGAATATAGTGGTTCTTTCCCTCATATGCACCCTCCCACCCCAACTCTCATCCCACCTCCCTCTCCCTCTCCCATCTCCTTCTTCATTATGGTTCATTTTTAGTTGGATTTTATATACAGAAGATCAACTCCATGATAAGCACAGATTTCAACAGTTTACACACACACACACACATTCACACAAAACATATAGAGTACAGTTTGAGAACAAGATTTGCAGTCAATTCTCATAGTACAACTCATTAAGGACAGAGGTCCTACATGGGGAGTAAGTGCACAGAGACTTCTGTTGTTTCTTTAACAATTAGCACTCTTATTTATGACATTGGTGATCACCTGATGCTCCTGCCATGGGCTGCCAAGGTTACAGAAGCCTTTTGTGGCCATAGACTCCATCAGTATTTCGACATGGCCATAAGCAAAGTGGAAGTTCTCTCCTCCTTCAAAGAACAGTACATCCTTCTTTGATGGCCCTTTCTTTCCACTGAGGTCTCACAGAGATCCTTCATGTAGAACCTTCCATCATTTAATGCAACAGAATTTTACTGAGTTCCCAACAATGACTCTTTCTCTCTCTGTGTGTAGGGGTGTGTGTGTGTAGGGGAGATAGAGAACAGGGGATAAAATATATGCAAATGATAATGTATTGTATATGAAAATAAACATCTCTTTCGCTATATTATGTGCATTTCAAACAGATATGGTAGTAGGCCAATAACTGTTGCAAGAGGTGAGGAGGCCAATAACTGTGCAAGAGGTGCACAGACAGGGAACCTAACTGAACAGTTTTCTTGTTTAGAGAATGAAGATATCAGACAACTGATCTTCCAAGGTCACCTCTGGCTCTGACTTCATAGAAGTTAGTGAATATTTTCATATTCTTTGGCACTCTCCACACTCTCAGGATTTACAAAACAGATCACTGTCCTTCAAATCACACTAGCAAGGGGGAAGTCACGGAGCTGGATTACTCTCAATGTCATATCTTATTTGCCCTTTGGATGCTATTTAGCAAGACTCCTGTCCAAATGGCATGTGAGGGTGACCAAGGCAATTAGGAGATTGATTTGGCATGCATGATTTCATTCTCTGCCTCTCACAGTGAAAGACAGAGGAGTCCATCAGGGTCCAGGATAACCAAATTTGATTTTATCCCAATTAAGACATTAATTTTTCCGAGTTGTTTTGGTGTTATAACAACACTTAACATGAACTTAAATTGCATTATTTAAAAAAATAAATGTCTGAGAAAGATTTTCAAAATTACATTAAGCTTACTTGTCCTTTCTAAAGGTCTATATGTTCCTTTTACATAGTTTAGGATTTTAAAAATCAACAGTAACTTTTCAAACAAATTTTATGTTATTTTCTAAGCCTCTTTGTTCTGTATTATGTCACATAAATCTGTTCATTCGTTTTAGGTTGCTTCATTTCATTACTATTGTTTTTATGTCATTTGAAGGCTTTAAAATGCCACAAAATAATAACCTTGAACAAAAAAGCATAACTAAAATAGCTCTGATATTTTCTGGATATTGATTCTCTAATTGAATTAGTTTCCTTCTGACAGAATTCCAAGAAGGTAAAGGGCCAGGCCATGATTCACCACTGGTTGGATTTCATCCCATTGACCATGGATGATGTTCATTCATCCAACAGACAGTGATCCATGCTCTGCATTGATCTGGCTCCATGCAGCCATGTTCCTGGAGTCAGTTTTAGGGGGAGTAGGAAGGAAAGGCACCATGAGTTTGAGAGTGGGTTCCCATCTACTTTCATATCTTCCTCAGAGGAGGAAGAGCCTTGAGAAATTACTGAAGAGCTGTGAAGGTTGCTGAGACCTTCTGCTCTGTGTGCTTGGAAGCCATGTGTGGCTCCTGGATGACAGGGCTGGACTTCAGAGGAGCACTTGGACCAGCCTCAAAGATCTTGTAGCTGTCCCATGAAAAAAGAGCTTGAAGGGAGAATCAGCTTCCTGGCGCTACGATGCTTGCAGACAACTTCTGAAATGGCAACTGATAGGTAAATATGCTTTATGAGATTCTAAGAGGAGTTGGGAGCATTGTGGGTCTTTTGCTGAAATGTTTCCTACAAATATTCATACATTACTACGGCCAAGAGATGTGCATTTCAGAAAGGTTAGTTTTTTGATTTTGTTTCCTTTTGGTTAGGTTTTTATATTTCTTTGATTGATGACAATTCTTTTAGATGGGGCAATCCATGTTTTCCTGTAAGGTTTGTATGTCTTGCCTTGTGTTCCCATTGATGTATCCTTGCACTCACCTCTGGGAGTAAGCTGAGGCTTTTGTACCTCAGCAACAAAAATGTTTGAATATTTACCAGGTGGCATGTGTTCTGAGATGACTTACTGTATTTACTCCTCACAAGGCACTACAAAATAGGTATTAGATTAGTGGTATTTTATGGAGGATCAGAGAAGTTTCATATCAGAGACAAGATTTAAATTAAATTCTGTGAAATTTAAAACACATATCACCTTCTTCACCAAACCAAACTATTTCCACAGGGACCTCAGATACATGCATGAGAGATTAGCTGAGGTATTTATTACTACAACTACTGAAGCGCTGGTATTCTTTTTTAAAGATCGATTTATTTATTTGAAAGGCAAAGTTAGAGAGACCGAGAGAGAGAGAGAGAGAGAGAGAGAGAGACCGAGAGAGAGAATCTTCTACCTACTGGTCTACCTACCTACTCTGCAGATGGCTGCATTTGCCAGGGCTGTGCCAGGATGAAGCTAGGAGCCAGGAGCTTCTTCTGGGTCTCTCACATGGGTGCAAGGAACCAGGCGCTTGGCCAGTCTTCTACTACTTTCCCAGGCATTTTGGCTGGATCCGAAGTGGAGCAGCCAGGACTCAAACTGGTGCCCGTATGGGATGCTGGTGCTGCAGGCCGTGCCTTTAACCTGTTGTGCCAGAGTGCTGGGCCCATTGGCTTTCTTTTAACTGATTAATTAATTAATTTGAGGGGAGAGAGAGAGAGAGAGAGAGAGAGAGAGAGAGAGAGAGAGAGAGAGAGGTGAGAGGGAAAGAGAGGAGAGAGGGAGAGAGAAAAAGAAAGAGAAAGAGAGCAATTCCATCCACTGGTCATTCCCCAAATACCTGCAATGGCTGGGGTAAGGTCAAAATTGGGAGCTGGAAACTCCAACCAGGTCTCCCACATGAGATAAAGAACTCAATTACTTGAGTCTTCACAGCTGCTTCGCAGGGTCTGCATTGATGGAAAGTTGGGAACAGGAGCCATAATCAGGAGCTAAAGCCAGAAATGAAACCCAGGTTCTCCCTTATAGGATGCAGGCATCTTAACTGCTAGGCTAAATGCGTTCTCCAGCATTGGTATTGCTGTTATGGATGTAACCACTGAGAAATATCAAGTTAGGGGATAAGACTGTGACTTAGAATCCCCATATATCATCATATTATTAAAATGTATAAATTTGCTAATTTCTTGGCAAGACAAATGCAGAGTATTGCTGATTTCAGCATTTTTTTGCAAAGCAGCAGCAGCATTGGTGTCTTGCCTGCTCAAGGTCTGCTTACCTTAGCCTCTCTCCAGCTGAATTACATTCTTTGTTCTTTACCTATTAAAGTTAGCTATTGGGTTGGCATTTGGCTAATTAGTAAAGACAAAGAAGGAATTTCCTAGTGAGGCCCCCACTGTATAAGAGGTGGGGTAGATATGCAGATGGCATTTAGGCTTGAATAGAATTCATCACATATGCAGCATTAAAGAGATTTCCAGGGCATTAATTCAATAATTGAAAAATGAAACTTTAAAGTGAAAGTTTAAAGGTAAACTGCTTTTCAGAAGAGGAGAAAAAAATCATTGTAGATTCTGTCTTGGTGATCCAGGGAAAATAATAGAATTAACAAAAGACCTACTTCATAACTAGAAATAGCAATTAAATAGAACTAGCTTTTATAAGAATTACAGTGAATTAAGATGAAATTTTGCCCAATGGGGTCTGCTTACTTCTGTTCTTTATCTGGTAACTATTAAAGAACTGGGCAAGAATAGTAAAATTGTATTCTAGTGATAGCTTATTAATTCATACATGACTTCTCAGATTCTACACACACAATTTTATTCTTTGATGTACCTCAAATCATTATGATCTCATGGTTGGAAATTAAAGTGCATTAGTTGAATCTGTTAAAAAGAACTTTAAAAGCGGCTATAGTATTCTTTAGTAATATACCGAATATCTTAGTGTCTGAAACCCACTTTTCAAGGCTGAACCCTCACCAGCAGTACATATCTCTGTGTTTTGGAGATATATATAAAACAGTGATGGGTACCTCGGAGAAGGAAACAGCATCTGACAATGATCTCTGAAATGTGGAAAAATACACAAATACTCTAGAAAAGTGTTATTGTCTGAGTGTAATGCTGTGAGTATAATTACTTCCATCAGCACAAGGGCAGAATTTTGGTGTCCCTTTTTATCTTATCCAACATATTTGTCAGTTTTTTCTTCTGAAATGAGCCCAGAAATTAATATTAAAATTGGCAAGTAAAATTTTCTATTGTCTGTATGGTATGCCTGTGAAATCTTAGGCTAGCAGCTAAGTTTGGCCTGCATTTCCTCAGATTTCTCAAATAGGATTTCCAAAAGCATACTCCTGATAATCCTATCTTTGTGCCTTTGCAGAATGGAGACTAGTTTAAAAGTGAAGCTCTGTGAAGACCAGAAGTGGGTGCTTCATTGTGGTTTCTGATTGTTACATGTAAGAGGTAAAAGGAACCTATTAGTTTTTGCCTTCTTTTATAAACCACAGATTTGTTAGTTCAAACAAGTGCCAAGCATTTGCAAAACCCCAAAACAATGTTTTTCTGATTTATAAAATGTTTTCATGTCTATGTGTTACTTTAATACTCCAGATTTCTATGAAATAATAGTAAATACCAGTGACCCAAATAAGTTTAGATATTTAATTTTTTATTTTTGCTTCTAATTTTATTTGCTTTTTAAATATTTATTTGCATCATGGGTACTTTTTATGCCTGAATGACTACTGAGTTGTGTGTTTGGACATGACAGTGGTAAGTTTTAGAGTTGACAATTTAAGAATTGGTATAAAAAGGAATAGGATTTCCTCAAGAAGAGGATTAGGGTTCTGCCTGGGGAAAATTGGTATTTTCTCAGTCTGTGATCACACTGCTGAAGCTTAGAAAGTAATTCAAGGCTCTTGAATACATTTCTAAAGCCCTGCAACGTAGTTCTTGCTCTGAGGAATGGGAAGACTTTTGTGAGCCCAGGTGGACTGTACAGTTGATGCTCTGAAGAGCACCTTTGAGAAGGTAGAAGGTAGAAGGGTAGTTTTGGACGGTGCCTGCGGACTGTGCGGAAGAGACAGAGACCACACAGACAAGGACAAGGATATGGCACTAAGGTCAGGGGGCAGATTTTGTGACATTCCATAATAATTCTTTTTATTTCCTCAAAGGATTTGCATTTTTTTCTACCTAAAATTAAGAAGAAGGTAAAGTATCAAGTCAAACATCTTTTCCTCTAAAATATAAAGGGAAACTCCCTTAGGCATGAAAGTTATACATATCCTATTGAGACACGTAATACCCAACGAGGAAAAGGTCTTTGATTTCTGCTATTCCTGATGTTTTTGGTTTTACTAAGCTAAGTATTCAGATAGGGGTAGTTATTTATTTCTCATGGATAAGGAATGCATTTATATCTGTTGCTTCCTTGATTTCTTATACAAAATATGCAGAAGGTAACTATTTTCAAAGGGTATGTTAGAGCTTGGAATGGTATCACTTTTCTTTCTTTCTTTCTCTCTCCTTCCTTCCTTCCTTCCTTCCTTCCTTCCTTCCTTCCTTCCTTCCTTCCTTCCCTCCCTCCCTCCCTTCCTCTCTCTCTCTCTCTCTCTCTCTCTCTCTCTTTCTTTCTTTCTTCCTGTCAAAGTTAAAAGAGAGAGGGAGAGACAGAAAGAGAGAGAAATCTTCCATCTACTGCTTCACTCTCCAGATGGCAGCAACTGCCAGGGCTGGGCCAGTCTGAAGCCAGGAGCCACGAGCTTCTCCTGAATCTCCCATATGGTTGGCAGGGGCTCAAGCACTTGAGCCATCTTCTGGTGCTTTTCTATGGTATTATCAGGGAACTGGATTGGAAATGAAGCTGCCAGGATAGGATCCGGTGCCCACATGGGATGCCATATCACAGAGGATGGCTGTACATGATATGCCACAATGCCTGCCTCAATTTTTTTTTTTTATTTTTCAAAGCCAAAATGTCCCTCTGATCACATAGAGATTAGTGATAATTCCAGAGATGGGGCCATTACTAATAGCCATTGACTTAGAAGGAAAATTGTTTTGGTGGATCTTTTCAAAGCAGAGGAGGGAAAGCGAGTGTCCTAGAACTGTGTTGAACTTTCCAGGACCTTGGCATGATGAGAACCCTCCCCTGTAAAGATGCTGCTGGCTTATGGGAGTGGGTCAGGACCACACAGTGCCACCAGAATAAAACATTTGAGATGAACAACTCTAAGTCAACCATCAGAGCAAATTTAGTTTTTTTCCCCATAAAAATGTTTTCTACATGTTTTTGTCTTTCTAAAGTTTACCCATGGATGGACACAAGGAGACACAAAGACAGGATATTACAACACAGGCAGTAACACAGACAAAACTGCACTGATTCTGAAACCACAAAAAAGCAATCTTGTTCACCAGAAAATTTTTTTGAAAGAGGATTTGTCACATTTAAGTAATATCTATTTTCAATAATATTGTTTTATTCTAGAAGCCAAATTCTATTGGGACATAATTTAGGTTTTTTTTTTTTTTTTGGCACATACAGTTGGTGTCTAATAAATATCTATAGGAATAAGTATTATTTGATGCAGTTTGATTCCCTAGACCTGGTACTAAAGGGCCAGCATTATGGTGCAGTAGGTAAGACACTGCTTGTAACACCAGCATCTGATATCCATATGCCTTTTTGAGACGTGGCTGCTCTGCTTCTGATCCAGCTTCCTGCTAATGTGCTTGAAAAGGCAGTGCTTGAGCCCTTGCCACCCACATAGGAGACCAAGATGGAAGTCCTGGCTGTTGTGACCAACTGGGGAGGGAACAGTGGATGGCAGATCTTTCTCTCTCTCTGTCTTTGCTTCTCCCCCATCCCTCACTCTACTTTTCAAACAAATTTTTCAAAAATGGTAGTAATTTTCTTCTATAGTTTTTGAGAAAGAGAGAGAGAGACAGAAAACGTGAGTGAGTGCAAGTCCTCCACCTGCTTGTTCACTTGTCAAGTGCCCAGAAGCTGGGTATTCAATCCAGGTCTCCCATGTGGGTGGTAGGAATTCAACTGCCTGAGACATCACCTGCATCTCAGTGTGGCCAATAGCAAGAAGCTGGAATTAGGAGTTGAAGCCAGGTATTGAAGACAGGTACTCCACTGTGAGATGCAAGAATTCTGACCAGCATCTTAGGGGCTAAGCCAACTGCTCACAGCGAGCTAAATCTTGAACTTTAATTTTGACCTGAGATGAGTGATCTCAATAAATAGTTCCCAACAAAGTTTAATTAAGAAAAATCAATAAATAAAAAGATGTAGCTTAATTATATCTGTAAAAGCACTAGGAAATATTCAGAATGGTTGTAGTCCATAGATCACAGAAAAATTAAAAATGGAAGTATAACAGAAATGGAATATGAAAGACAGAAATTTGTGACTTCACTCATCTTTGAATTTTTAATGAAGAATATTGTGGTTGTGTATATTTTAACAGGTGTATTTTGTGGCAATGTAAAATCCAAAGGAAGTTTTTGGAGACATATTAGCAAGCAGGGCCAGTGTTGTGGTATAGTGGGTAAATCCTCCTGCAGGGATGCCAACATCCTGTATGGTTACGGGTTTGAGCCCTGGCTGCTTCACTCCTGATCAAGCTCCCTGCTAATGGCATAGGAAAAGCAGCAGCAGATGACCCAAGTGTCTGGGCCCCTGAACCCACATGGGAGATCTAGATGGAGCTCCTTGCTCCTGGTTTTGGAATGGCTCAGCCCTGGCCATTGTGGCCGTCTGGGGAGTGAATTAGTGCTTAGAAGATCTCTCTCTCTCTCTCTCTCTCTCTCTCTCTCTCTCTCTCTCTCCTCTCTCTTCTCTCTTCCCATCTCTGTCTCTGTAGTCTTACTTTCAAATATATAGATCTTTTTAAAAAAGATGTGTAAGCAATATAATCATAAGTGTCAATGTGAGTAAAAAAATGAAAGTACAAAATTTCTGTTTTCCTTGTGCAAGTGGAATAAGTTCTCCTTAGACTTATATGTAGTGGACACCCTGAAATTCCAAATCTAGGTGGTTTTAAAGTTTTAATATATTGTATTTCTGCTTTGATTAATTTGAAATGACTGACTGACTTACTGTATCTACTGGTAAATTTACCTTGGTTTGGACACCGCATTGCATTTCTTATAAATCCCATACATCTCATTACACTTATATAACTAATGCAGATGAAATATATGCCATGTATATGTAACTTCAACAAAGAACAATATTTGTGGACCTATTTTAAATCAAGTGAAGTAATGCAAAGCATGAATGGGACATTAATGAGGACATTAGCATTTCTGGTAATAATGTATTATCAGTTGATAAATGGATGATTATTTATAGTTGAATTTATCCATGAGGGAAAAGAAGCCAGTATAACTATTTCAACGGAGGTTATAGTTGGTCTTAATTAAAAAGTTTAAAGGAAAAAGATTATTAGATTAATCTATGTTGAAGGTAAATTTAAGTTAGAAATGAAGTTATCTGGAGCAATGACATGGTTATGGAAGAGTGCAATTTAGTTTTTCCCCTCATATTTTTTCTTGTATTAATTAAGTATAAAATGTCAGAGTGTTAGTGTTTGTATTTTAGAATGTAGATTATATATTGGACTTTAAAAAAAGACCATTTTTAATGTTTTGGTTTTTTTCTGCAGCAAAACCAAACTTTAAAATGATAATATATTTTGAAGCCATTTTTAACCCTGTTTTAAGGCTCAATTTGTAGTTTTGGAGATATAACTTTGATCCAAGTAGCTGATGAATTTTATGAAGAGAATGATGTCTGTAAGTACATTGCTATAAGCATATAGTTTGTGTCATGTCTCAATTTCAAATTTCTTTGAAGAATATTGGATGTTTATTTTTCTTAAAAACAGATATAAAGTATTCACTTAAGATTCTTGATAAATGTCAGCCTCTTGTAGATAAAAAAAGAAACAACTTTAATTGCCCAGAGTTTACATAAGTAAACTTCATAGAAAGGATTTTTTTAAAGATCTGTTTATTTATTTATTTATTTATTTTGACAGGAAGAGTTATAGACAGTGAGAGAGAGAGACAGAGAGAAAGGTCTTCCTTCTGTTGGTTCACCCTCCAAATGGCTGTTACGGCCTGCGTACTGCACCTATCTGAAGCCAGGAGCCAGGTGCTTTTTCCTGGTCTCCCATGCAGGTGCGGGGCCCAAGCCCTTGGGCCATCCTCCACTGCACTCGCGGGCCACAGCAGAGAGCTGGACTGGAAGAGGAGCAACCAGGCCAGAAACGGTGCCCCAACCGGGACTAGAACCCGGGGTGCCTGCGCCGTAAGAGGAGGATTAGCCTAGTGAGCTGCAGCGCCAGCCCCATAGAAAGGATTTTAATAGTATTGGTCATGGCTGATGGAGTTGGTAGTAACTGACCCCTCCACAAAAAGGCTTCCTGAATCACTAATCCTGATTTCACAGTGTCTAGAATCTCTTTCGGAGGATACTACAAAGAGAAGCAAGCAATTACCTCTTGGAAGATGTTGCAGGGGAGTTTAAGGGAATTGGGGAAAATAGAAAAGCCTATAGACATATAGGAAGTAGACACAGGACTTAACACATTACAAGCCAATGATGATCTAATTTGAATTCTGTGCACATCAAGTCTGGGATTCTAAAATTTCTGACAAAAAGAAACAGGTGCTGAGTGGGTATTGTGGCACAGTGGGTTAAGGCTACTGCTTGGAACACCATCTTCCCATATCAAGTACTTGGAATTGAGTTTCACCTCTACTTCTGAACCAGTTTCCTGCTAATGGAACTAGGAAAAGAACAGATAATGATCCAAATGCTTGGTTTCCTGCCACCAAGATTGAAGATATGAATTGAGTTCCAGGCTCCCAGCTTTAGCCTGGCTCAGGCCTGGCTATTGCAGGCATTTTGGTGAGTGAACCATCAGATGGGAAATCTCTCTCTCCCTCTCTCTCTTCCTCTTTCTCCGTATTAGTTTACCTTTAAAGTAAATAGATACATACACATGCATGAACAAAACTTAAAAAGCAAAGAAGTGGGAAGGCATGATAGTTAGGAACTGTTGACGTGATTAGAGAGGAAGCCCTTTGAGGACAGCAGCCATGCTATATATTACTATTTCTCCAGCAATGCCTGACCTAGAGCTATGTTCAGAGAATGTTTGTGGAATGAAAGGGATAAATGAAATACTAGGCATGTTTAACAAAGATGTTTTGCTATTTGAACATATTCTGGGGAAAATAGAATTAAAGTTAGTGATTTGGGATTTGAATCTGACTGATGGTGAAATCAAGCTAATACAACTTTAAAGAAAATCAAAGAAACAGAAACAAAAACAAAACTCAAACCTGCTATAATTATTCTAGATCAGAGCCCAATTAAATCCTTTGGAGTTGCTCTTCTTAGACTGTGGTTAGCAGACCAGCACTGGGATGCAGTGAGAGTTAGGGCTGAGAAAACTTTAAAAGCAGTTTGAATAATTTTATGTCTCTCCTATCTAAAAGTGAAAAAAATTGGGGGTTTATTTATATCCCTCTAGTTTTAATTAAATTTTTAAGCAATTAATTTTTGTTGAAATTTATATCAGTCCATGATAGATTGGAAAAATAACAAAACTGTTCCTTCGGCACCGATCATTTGAGAAACAATACTGTATAGGACTGAAGCTCTGAAAACACTATCAATTTTGCAAATTATTTTAAATTAAACATTTTTAAATGTCCTATATTTGAAAATGAAATTTTTATGGGGAATGACTCGCAGATTCTTCTTGGATGTTTGGCTCACTTGCTCTTCCATTGTCCCCGGGATCTCAAGTACATGCTCCATCCGCTCCTTGGCTAATGTAGCCCAGCAATGAACTGTAGGGTAAGCAGCTTGCTTGTTTCTAACTGATCTATGCACAGTCTCTTGATTTGCCTCTGGGGCAATTCAGAACAATCTAATACGCCTGGTTATCTATTCCCCCAGTAACCATGAGGTGCTTCTCTCTGTCTGTAGAGTCCTGTATCCAGGGTGCATTGGGGTTATTTCCTGATAATGAATCCCTATTCCTAACATTGCTAAGACTAGTGGCACTAACATAAAAAGGGAGTAGACAAGTGCAGGGAAAATATAATTTAACATGCAGTTATCAGCTTTTTGTAATTTTCAGCTCAGGGCCGAATAGTCTGGGGCTGGAGAGTCTTTGGATTGCTCTGTCAGATGGGATAAATCTTTTTGCTTGTGAAATGAACAGTGGACCTAAATGAACATCAGCAGTTTCAGAGCCAGTACACCCAATTCCACACTTCTGACTCTGTTAGAGCTCCCATTGATTTTAATGACGATGTTCAAAGATTCAGTCTGTCACACCTAGATGAGAACTGGCCTCATAAAATGCTCCTGAAACTGGTGGATTTTATCAGTAGGTATGGTAACACCAATCACTTTGGACAAACATACTGGTAATTGGCTTAACTCTTGCTGTTGTGATTAATCATCTCTTCTGATATAAGATGATTCAATGTAGTCTGCTCAGTAATTCTGTAGTCTTTTGAAAAGCTTAGTTGTTTAGAGTACAAAAGAAAGTTTGAATTCTCTCCCCTAGGTTTTCTTTAAAAAATAGTAAACTATATCACTGTACTTATGTATTTAAGGATTGTCTAACAATACATCATTTTGAGCTGATTATGTAATGTGCTCACACCAACCCCAGAGATTGCTTTTGGGGCATTTCCTTTTCAGTGTTGTGGGAGACTATTGATAGCTTCTATTCTTATGGGGTTCAGTTCTTTCCATCATTGGTATTTCAATGTTATCACTTGTAAAATAAGGTAATTGAACTTAAGCACCTGTAAGGCCTCTTTTGGCTTGTATTTTATGAAAATCCATTTTGAATTATTGTTTAGTATCAATTCAATAATAAACAATACCTTAGATGCTATGAAGAACATATAAATGAGAAGCATATTTTTAAAGCTTTTATTTATTTGTGAAGGAGGGAGAGGGAGGGAGAGTTAGTTCTTACCCACTGAATCACTCCCCACATGCTTGCAATACCAGGAATTTGGACAGACTGAAACCAGGAGACAGAAGCACAATGTGGGTCTACCATGTGGGTGGCAGGAACCCAATCACCTGAGCCATCACTTGCTGCCTTTTGGGGTCTGCACTAGTAGAGATCTGTGTTTGAGATCTGGATACAAGACTTGAACTCAGGTACTCTTATATGAGATCCTAATGGCCAATCAAGGAAATATTTTGAAGCATACTTCCTTGGGGTGAGCATGGTGGTGCAGTGGGTGAAGCTGCCACTTGTGATGCTCACATCTCATCTCAGAGTGTCTGGGATTCAGTTCTGCCTCTGCTCCCAATCCAGCTTCCTGCTAATGCAACAGCTTCCACCCATGTGGAAGACCCAGATAGAATTCCTGGCTCCTGGCATCAGATTGGCTCAGCCATGAGTGTTCTGACCATTTGGGGAGAGAACCAGAGGACAGAGGATCTCTCTCTGACTTTCCCTTTTCAGATAAAAAAGAGGTCTCTAACAGAAGCACAAAGTTTTCATGCATACATTCTTAAGTACTTTGAACTACATTCGAATAGTTCATGATAAAGATGCAGCATTCTGTGCTTTCACTTTTGAGCAAAGTCATAGATGCCCCAGAGATTCCTGATCCTCTGTTCTCATGTGTCACACCATTCCTGAGGGTCTCAGGCAAGGTGACGAGTCGATTAATGTAGAGTCGCTAAAAGTTAATAGTTACAACACTTTCACTGAAACCATACGTGGGCAGACCCTCAACCCCCATTTAAAAATGATATAATGCATGTAGAGCATTACTAATTACTAAAGGAATCAAATGGTAAGAATTTTTCACCTTATAGACAACTCCGCCAAGGCTACATTTTGCTGAGATACCAGGAAATCTCTAAATTTTAGTGGCTTAGCACAACCAAACTTTGTAGGCTGTTGTCCTCTGCAGGTCTGGAAGACTCTCCAGGGGAACTGTTCTCTTTGCTGAAACTGAGTGAATCCATCATGTCGTGGAAGTGTAACTTTCTTACACTGTGTGGCAAGGGTAAGGGAGGGGCAGGCAGAGTGGTGCACCTGCTCTGAAATGCTTCCTCTGGAACAGCAGAATGATTTTTATCCAGGTTTATGGGCCAAAGCAAGGCACCAACTGCAAGTCAACTCAAGTACTACTCAGCTATAACAAAGAAAAAGAAAAGGACGCAAATGGAAGCCATTATACTTAGTGAAATAAGCAAAGCAGTCCCTAAAAGACAGAGATCATATATTTTCCCTGATCTTAGGTAACTAATAGAGTACCTGAAAGGTAATGTATTGGAATGAAATAGACATTTTGAGATTCAACAATTATTTATAGCCCTGTCTGTTCTGTTGAGGAATATATTTTTTTTCTTCTATCTATTTGTTGTAGGTTGTGTCTCTCTCTGTCTCTCAAATAAAGGCATCTTTTTTTTTTTTTAAGAAACATTAGGATTGATTTTGATTGTTAATAAAATTAACATTATGTCTGCAATACTAGGTGAAACTGGCTTATTAAATTTATTTAAAGTAGCTTTTTCTTCTCCCTCCTCCAATAGATATTCCAAGTAAGCAAGTCTAGAACTCTTTTCTATATTACAAACCTAATATACTGGTTCTTGGAAAATAAAGGTCAATTTACTTATTAAGGTATAAATTTCCTTACACTTCCTGGATATGGGCAAACTGCTGGCACTTGAGTCGAAAGGATTTATGTTCCTTATTGACTGTATAGAAGAAGTACTTTTTATATCAAGTAACATTGCACAGAGTACCGGATTTAGCAACAGATTTTATTATCCACTTAGTTACAGGCCTTTTAACTCTAAGTTGAAATTTTGTCCAGGCCCAAAGAAGATTCTTATGTATTTTTTAATGTGGATTTGAAGAAGTTCAGGGCTTCTTCACTGTGAAACTGAAATTCCTGATGAATTTGTATGGTAACATTTATTAAAATGCAGCAGATTAGGGCTTTCCTTGTGAAGAGTTTCTTTCAATAGTAAGATAAAGTTAAATAACATTCTGATTGTAAACAAATGTTCTCTAGGCTTGTTTTAAAACAACTATATTCTAAATAATAGAACTTCAACTTCAGCTGTTCTCTACTTACAGCAGTCATACAATAAATGTATGTATATTTCTTGTGTTTTTCCCTGTTAGGATCAAGTACATGGTCAAGTTGAGCAGAAAAGTATATGTAAGTACAGAGAAAAAGCACTTTGTAGGAAAGAAAAAAAACATGCCTCTATGGATGAGTAAAGCAGCGTAGATTTAAAATATTGAGCAGAACAGTACACAGCTTTGTCTCGGTGATTTCAATTTTAAAGATATTGCTGCAATTATTTAAATATGCAACTTTTCTTTTTTCTCTCACCAAGCAAATGGTGAAATATTAAGTTGAATATGATTTTTCTACTCTAATTTTAAATGCTCTCTAGAAAAATCAAATGATGCTGATTGTAGTTCCAAGTTCACATTGTGTGGCCATGTTAACTAATAAAAATGAAATATATTTTTATAACCTAGGGGTGCAATGGAGCTGTAGTTGGCTCAGCTGCATATAAAGAAGCCTTGTTTTGGCTTCATTTTGCTGGGGATGCTTTCTCTATTTATAGACTCAGCAGTAAAACCTTCTGGGGAATGACTACTTGGTGTGGCCATGTTTCTGTCAAAGGATCTAAAAATAAAAAGAAATAAAGCAAGAAAACTCTGGCATAGAGCATGCTGATCAATGTGTAATGATATGGCTGGATCAATGACTTCTAATTTTCTTGGTCTGCAAAATGTCAACTGTATGAATATTGGCAGATTTTAGAAAAGTTTCTAAGTAGAATAAATGACCAAGTTCAACATGGTTTTGTTGTTTGTTTTATTCATGTTTATCACATTTATTTCAGATTAACTTTACAGTTATCTATAAAGTCTTGAGTCTGCAACTATTAGTCTGTCTAACCTTTCCTTTTCTAACAAAAGAAGTTCTCCTTGTTCTTTCCCACAGAAAGCTGTTTTTCATTGACTCTGTATAATATCAGCTTAAATAAAATGTAAAACTTTCTGAGATAGAAAGTATCACAACTTGTAGTGATGCAAAATCTTTCTTTTAGATATTAAAATACCCTTTCTGTGTTTATAGAATCAAAAATATATAAAAAACACCAATATTTTATACGTAGAATACTGTTAAGAAGTTCATCTCTAAAATGCTGTTATCCCTGTAACCTGGGTCCAGTGCCTGGTTCTGTGTGGGGTGGACGTTTGATCAGTGATTCTTGGGTTTCCTTTTTTTAAATTTATTTTTATTTATTTATTTGAAATTCAGTTACAGAGATGGTGAGGCAGAGAGAGAGAGAGAGAGAGAGAGAGAGAGAGAGAGAGAGAGAGAGAGAAAGAGAGATCTTCATTCATTGTTTCACTCCCCAAATGGCCACGCTTTGGCAAAGCCAGTAGCCACGGTCTTCATCTGGGTCTGCCACATGGGTGCAGGGACCCAAGGACTTGGTCCATCTTCTGCTGCTTTTCCCAGGCCATTAGTAGCGAGCTAGATGGGAAATGGAGCAGCCAGGACGGAGCCAGCACCCAAAAGTGATGCTGATGCCTCAGGCAGAAGCTTCGCTTGATCTGAGCCAAAAGGCCGAGAAGCAATTCAGGCAGAGGCTTAACCTGCTATGCCACAGTGCCTGCCCAGTCTTTGCAATCTTACCACGTAACAGTTTTTTAGGGATACTTTTCCTCTGACAACCCCTTAGTACTCTGGTGTCTCCCAGGATGCTGTCCTAGTTTCCTTCTATCTTCCTACCCTTATTCTGTCCTGTGACTGCTACTACAGTCTCAATACAAACTTCAGAATGTTTGCATTAGCTATTATCACTTTGACACTTCTCAGATAATTCCAACCTATTTTGCCCATATGTGATTATTCTCCATTCTCTCTCTGTACTTAGTTTTTCTTGTATTCTCTCTTTTCCCAGCATGGTACCCAAGTCAGGATCCTCTTTGCTCTGTATCTCACCTACCTCCTTTTCTCTGTTCAGCAAGTCTCATACTCCTGGAAACAATCTCCTTCACACCACCATGGCTAGCCCTCTGTGCCAACCATGTCAGCTCAGCCTGTGCTACTGTTAGCCTGAGGACTCTGGCTCTGCTACTCTGTCCCTCCTTGTCACTAGTGCAAGTGATCCTGGGTCTATTTGTCAATCGGTACTTAAATGTCAAGACTTAGAGCTCAAAGGTCAACCCTGGGAAGATTTCCCTGACACTCATCTCCTCACCGTAATGTTGAAAATTACTTTCTTTGTAATTCTCCACCTTACCTTATGTGTGTACTCCTCCTAAGAGCACTTAGGATCATGCATATGTATGCCTTTTTCTCTCTGTGATAGACTGTAGCCCACTATAAGGAAGGGATCATGTTTATAAGAGTATATCTTATCTGTCTGCCTAGAACACTGGAGGTATACAGTTAGTGATAAACAATTAAATTTATAGTTTTATAATATTAACTATTTTTATTTAGTTAGTATTTTAAATATTTGCTCTGCTTATAGCTAATGTTTTAAACTATATCATAAATTGTTATTGGAATTTTGCGTTCTTTCCTAAGGATAGAAATAATTTTCAGAAATGGAATTACTGAGTCAAAGACTGAACAATTTTAAGATTCCTGATACACACATCAGAATATTTAATATTTATATTATTCAACTTGAATTTTAATATATTTTTGTTTTTAAAAAAATAGCATAATGAAATCTTAGGTTTGTTACAATGTTCCTGCTGGGAAGTTATTTTTAGATTGTTCAGTTTGTATTTACAAACTGATGTAGTTGGTAAGATTAAATTACTCTCTTTCTCCCAATGCTGTTGAAAATATGGATGGTAGCATTCAATATAGGCCACAGAGGCAATGTGTAAAAGCTTATTTTTTTCTTTCTTTCCCTTTTGTCACAGTCTAATAAATTCCTAGTGGACTTTGATTATTAAGACACAGTGCAAGGCCTACCTTTTTAACCTTCCTTTCTGAATAGACTATTGATTCAACTGAAACTGCTTTTTAAAAATTCAATATGCACAACTGGGGAGTTTGCTCCCCCCTGTGCCTTACAGGAAGGTTGTGAAGATTAATACATTTATAGAGCATTATGTGCCTCTTGGAAGAAAGATTTGGTATAAAATACAACCCTAGTATTGTTATTTAAAAGCAAACTTTCTTTGGGGAAAGAAAAAAGGCTTCCGCAGTAACTTTTGATTAAAAGTTATGTACTCCAGTACTTTCTTCCAAAGGCGATCTCCAAGGAAGTCGTGAGAATTGTACACCTTGCCATCTGCTGACAAGACGCAGCATAAAGGAGAAATGATGTGGGCTCATTGCTGTTCATCTATTTCAAGCCAGGATGGCCTTGATTTGGCCCCAGCTCATCTTAGCAGTCCTGGGTTTATTGTTGTGCTTTACTTACCTTCTGAATAATTTCTAGCTTTTCGTTGTTTAATTGAACATGAATTCATATGAACAATTACCTGACAGACTTTTTTTTTTTTTTTTTGGAAGAGATCCCATGTGATCAGGAATGCATGGGGTTTTGGTAGCTATGGTAACCACATCATAAACCTTGATGGATGGTTTAAGCTTTAAGCACTTCAACTATTAGAACCTTATGGGCACTCGATGTGTTCAGCCAAGAATGACATTCGCCCACAGGGATCATAAAACAAAAAGAACCTTTACTCCTGATTTAGCAGTGAGAAGATAACAGACATGTACTAAGGAGGTTGTAATGAAACTGGATGAGGATTACTCTGATAAACACTGCTAAAAGGGAGAAACAAGGGGCCACAGGAGACAGTGTAGCTTAATTGTGAAGCAGTGTAATTATTCTCCATGTGTCTGCGTTTGTCTATTATTATCTGTGTGTCCTGATATTGTGAATTGTGTGTAGGTCACAAATACAGTTTTAGGAATGAATTCTGAGTCCAGAACTTTTGAAAATTATAATGTATTTTCTGAAAGACAAGAAACAAAACCTCTCTATTAGGTTTTTAGATGACTCAGGAAATGAGAATGAGTAGATGTTAGGCAGCATGTTGGATGACAGAATGGGGATTTGCAATCAGTCAGGTAAACTACAGTGGGAATCATCCATGTGGTTAATAGCAGGCATAATGGTTTAAAAGAGATGAGTACAGTGGTCACTCGAACAGAAGCATTTTACAAAGATACTGGATATACAAAGAAGACTAAAAGTAACCAGGGTCCCATAGCAGAAAATACTGTAGAAAGGTACTTCAAAAGTCAATGGAAAAGTGGAATTAGAACAGAAGGTTATTGTGCTACAAAACAATTTTGAAGTTCATGCACAGTTTCTTTCATAATACACATTTTCTACAGACTTTTTGAAGTACTGGCATATTTGGGAAAATAGATCACTGCACAGTACGTATTAAAATCCGGAAAATGTTAGATCAGGACTGGGCAACAAACACAATACATGAAGTAGTTTCAGAGGATTGCAATAGTATAGAATAAAGGGAATATTAAAACAGGCAAAATTAATGATAGCTTTCAAGAGCATGTTTCTGTCACTCGGAGAAGTGTATCATTTGTTCCCTATGTTAAAAGAAGCAAACTAAATTGCAGCATAAGAGATTAAGAAAAACAATAAAGACATTTCAGACAGTGGATTTTGTTAAGAATTAATAGAATTTTATTAGGAAAGATTTAGAAATGGTATTCCTTAAGAATCTTTAGAAACAGGGTGTTAATTCTGTTGTGTTAGTAATAAGAGGGAGAGTAATAACCCAAGCTCTAACAGGCACTGTACTATTACATTTCTCTTTAAAGTCTGTAAATCATGTTTCCACTTCTGATTGATAAAATATAACATTCTTGAGGCTGACCCTGTAGCATGGTAGACTAAGCCTGCACCTGTGATGCTGACATCCCATATGGGTGCTGCTTTGTGCCCTGACTGCTTCTCTTCTGATCCAGCTCTCTGCTTGTGGCCTGGGAAAGCAGTGGAAGATGGTCCAAGTCCTTGAGCCCCTGCACCCACGTGGGAGACCCAGAGGAAGCTCCTCGCCCCTGGCTTTGGATCAGCTCAACTCCAGCTGTTGCAGCCATTTGGGGAGTGAACCAGTGGATAGAAGACCTCTCTCTCTCTCTCTCTCTCTCTCTCTCTCTCTCTCTCTCTGTAACTCTGCCTCTCAAATGAATAAATAAATCTTTTTAAAAATTCTCAATTTTTGTGATTTTTTTCTGCATAATTCCATGGAATGCAATTTAGTCTAATATATCAGCAACTCAGAATTCAGAAGTTGCTTGAGATTTCAGTGGGCCCAGGAATTGTCAAAAAATTTCATCTTTAGGCATTATTAATGAGTCTGATTTGGTAATTTTTCTTTTTCCTTCTCTTTTCTCCTGGTGGGCTTTTCCATGTATAGTTGGGAATTTAAATAAGAAATGCACCAAGTCTTCAAACTCTGTCATAATGTGGATGATTAGAGTTGGTTTTCTACAGTTTGAAAAATTGCAGAAAAGACTAAGGTTTCTCAGAGATAATGTAATATTTTATTGGGCTTAGATTATTTTCTTTGTTGCATGCCACTATTTGGAGCATTTTGGTCTTCATCAGGGTGATGTTTGTTCCTGTTACACAAAGTGGCTGAAGTCAACAACAGTAATTTATCAGTAGACAATGAGATAACTCATGGATCTAGAAGGCCTCAAGCATTTGAGACTTACTGAAGACCTAAAATCATGAACTGGAATCATGGTTATGTTAAGTATGAAGGCAATCCCCCTACATGTCCTTTTCTTCATATAGCTGTTGTCAAATGTCGAGCCCTTTATATAACCAAGACAATTTACATAAGACCTTGAGCTCCAGAGTCAAATTCCCGTGAGACATTGTAATAAGGTCTGTTTGAATCAACTCTGCACCAGTGAGCTCATTGGCTTATGGCAAGGACAGTGCTGGAATATGGCAGTGGCTTCTCAAAATGAGGTTTTTGGATGCACAGCACCAGCATGACCTGGGAATTTGTTGGAAATGCAAAGCTTGGGTCCCATCCCAGATCTTCTGAATAGCAAATTCTGGAGTTGAAGCCCAAAACTCAGTTTTAACAATATCTATAGATAAATCTGAGGTGTAGTAATGTTGGGAAACCTTAGCATGGTAACCAAACTATTTGTATTTCCATCCTGGTTTTAGTGTACCCCAGAAAACCCCTCAGTCCAGGATAAACCAAGGACTGTTGATCATCATAGCCCAGGTTTACATGTACTCAGTAGTGGCTGGGGTACACATGCTCAGAGAAGGGGGCCTAGAAGTTTCTTTTAGAAGGGGATATAGAAATTGCAGGGAAATAATTGTAAATTTGTATTTTAATGGACCCACCCCTTGCTAGTTTTACTTGTATTTGAGTGACCTCTCCAATTTACCTGGAAAAAAAAAATAGTCATTAAAACAATATCCCAGGCCGGCGCCGTGGCTCAACAGGCTAATCCTCCGCCTTGCGGCGCCGGCACGCCGGGTTCTAGTCCCGGTCGGGGCACCGGATTCTGTCCCGGTTGCCCCTCTTCCAGGCCAGCCCTCTGCTGTGGCCCAGGAGTGCAGTGGAGGATGGCCCAAGTGCTTGGGCCCTGCACCCATGGGAGACCAGGAAAAGCACCTGGCACCTGGCTCCTGCCATCGGATGAGCGCGGTGCGCCGGCCGCAGCGCGCTGTCCGCGGCGGCCATTGGAGGGTAAACCAACGGCAAAAGGAAGACCTTTCTCTCTGTCTCTCTCTCTCACTGTCCACTCTGCCTGTCAAAAAAAAAAAAAAAAAAAAAAAAAAAAAAAAAAAAAAAAAAAAAAAAAAAACAATATCCCAGGGCCCCGTCTTGTGGTATAGCAGGTTAAGTAGCTGCTTTTTTTCACTGGCATTCCATGTGGACACTGGAATTGTCCTGGCGGCTCCACTTCCAATCCAGTTCCCTGCTAATATGCCTGGGAAAGCAGCAGAAATTGGGCCAAGTGCTTCGGCCCCTGCACCCATGTGGGAGACCAGGAAGATGCCTCTGGCTCCTGGCTATGCTCGGGTCCAGCCCTGTCCTTTGTGGTCACCTGGGGAGTGAACCAGTGGATGGAAGCTCTGTCTCTCCCTGTTTCTCCCTATCTCTGTAACTCTAATTTTCAAAATCAATAGATAAATCTTAAAAAACAAGTCCCACAAGATATCCTAATATTTCTGCAGTATATACTTAATTTTCTACTTTCATGTTTTTTTAACATGAAGAACATCCTAAAACTAGCATCACAGTATTTATGGGATGTTATGCTTCTACCAACACTTGGTGTTTGCTTACTCTGAGTTAAAAGAGGAAACTGTCTGGCTTAACCACAATAAAATAGATGAATAATGAGGAGCTACAGTTTTTCTTATTTTGAAAGTACAAGGACAAAGCTGTGGGGAACCACAGGCTGGCCACCTGTGGGGACCTTCTCATTGCACTACCTCATCCTGCAGAGCAGAGCAAGGTCAGGGTAATAGGATGAGATGGGATACACCTTGACCTGGAAGGACTTGCAGACAACCTGGCGAGATGAGATGCACCTGGACCTGAGACTGCGCATGCCCTTTGATGGACTGCTCGGGGGGATGGGGGATGGATAAAAGACCGTGTTAAGGGCGAGAACGGGGGCAGCCACTTCAGTCTTTCTCCGTCTTCCTCCCGGCTGCTCCCCCCTCCCTCCTTCCCTTCAATCCCTAAGAGTAAAAGTTCCTCGAGAACCGATCAACAGCGGTCCTGTCGTGATTCTGCGGGTTGGACCTTTGCCAACAAGACTCGGGTTGGCGAGGGATCCGACACAAAGCAATATATTTATAAATAAATTTTAATTTGTGAGAATCAGAACCTCACATTACAGAGCTCAAGCAAGTCAGGGAAGTAGTTTGTTGCCATGGATAGTCAAGCATATTTCATTATTGAACTCACTCTGGGGATGGGTACGTTTCATTGTTTGTTCTTTCCAGAAGTCTAGGACTCAGGGGAGTTATCATTCTACATTAAATCAAAAACCTCTAAACACCTTCATCGTAATGAAAAAATCTTTCACAATGGACAGTTTGAAAGATGTAAAAGTTATTCTCTGTCACTGAGATTTTATGGGGAAAGCTGGTTCTAAGCACTGCCTTTCTAAGCTTTCCAATAAATCAACACTATTGAAAACATTTAAAAGTGTCAGTGTGGCGTAGAAATTATCCTCATAGAAAATTATGACTTTTTTTGCTTTTCCCATTGCTTCAAGAACACTTTACAATATTGCCAATGCCTGCCACTCCTCCAAACCCTATAGCAGATGTGAGCAGAATCATATATCGGGAAACATGATGGCTATGCATTCATAAGAAATTCTTATCGAACAAAATGCATTAGCACTTGCGCACTGCTTTGAGACTTATAGTAAATCACTAGGAATCATGTTCTGTGATTTAAAAGGGACTTAGAATCTCCTGAATTAAAAGACTTAAGGGGGAAGAGCTCTGGGGATTTACAGAGTTTTCAAATTTGCTAAAACTGGAAATGTTACTTTTCTAGAAAATCTTTATTAAGCTAAATAAATAACACCTTTTATTCTTCCAGAGGGAAACTTTAACTTTCAGGAAGTAAGTACTATGTAAGGTATGAAACTTTCTTTAGTGTTCCATTGGATTGAAAATGCTGGTTAATGACATTCTATAGTTTAATTCTTTAATTTAAGAGGTTCATTGGTGAGAGCTCATTTATCCTTGCCTACTTTATGAATTAATCCTGGATCAAACAAAGATTGGTAGGAAAATCTAGGTCAATTTGTGAAATAACTATTCCACAAACACCTTGAAGTGAAATATTAAAGTGTTTGGACATTTTGAACATTGGGATGGTTAAATTTCCTACAAGGAAGGTGCTTCCATATTTTTTAACTGCTTTAATTATACACTTGATTCTAAAGAAAGAAAAGAAACTTTCTATCATGTCATTAAATTCTTGAATTGGAAGAAAATTTAGAATGTTAGGTTCAGCCTTCTGATTCCACACACAAGAACACTAGAGACACAACTTGACTAAGGTGGAAGGTACTTATTTCATGGGAAGAGAACTTTCTCTTGCTTCTTTTAAGCCTCCCTCTCTCTTTCCTCATTCCCTCCCAGCACTCATGATGACTATAGTAAAGGAGCTACAGTGGAGATTGGGCTAGGTGTGATTGCCCAAATCCTGACTGAGTTTTTAGGACTATTACTGTCTTGAAAGCTGATCCTATTGATTACTCTATTCGCTAGGCATTTTTGCTAATTGTGGGTTGCCTAGCTACTTTTATTTCTTATGCTTCTAGGAAGATTCTATGTCACAGCAAATGCTTGTGATTCTTCTATTTTTGGTCCATTATTCACACATCCTGTTATCTTTCAAAGATAATTCTCTGTCTTCCCAAAATTCTGTTTGACCCTTTTCATTATTAGATTGGAGAAGTGAGAGGGAGGAGAGAGAGAGAGAGAGAGAGAGAGAGAGAGAGAGAGAGAGACAGCAGAGTAAGAGAGAGAGAGAGTATACCTTCGTGAGATCAAACCCAGATAGCACAAGATATTTATTTTCTGTCCTCTGTTCAGTCATGCCACACTCCCATTTCTGTATGGCTCCCTTGTCTTAGAATTAATGCAAAGGATGCATTGTGAATTCTGTCCCTAAGCCAGATCCTATGGAAATAGGGTGACCACTGAAATTCACAAACCTTGATCTTCAGGTCTCTTCGATGCCATGGCTAGACAAGGTGAATTCCAGCTCTATTAGATGAGGACGAACACCTTCCTTCCCCAATCTCTAGGCTTAATCATCTATTTATTTTCAGATGTTTGAAGACTGGCAGAGGCCAAAGTATCAGTACTTACTCATTTTGCTGTATTTTGTTTAACACTAAGTGGCAGCATTCTATTTTAATTTAGAGTTGTTTTGGAATAAGTATTTCTATTTTTTGTTTGTTTGTTTGTTTTGTTGTGTTTTGTCTTCATAGACAGCAGATTCTGTGATTACCTATGCCCTCTCAGTTTAGCCCCAGAATAGGAGAAAAATCTTCAGGGAGCCTGGGAGAATAGAAAAAAGAAGTTTTTATTGATAGTTTATATCTCCATTTTCCTGTAGCTTTGGATAATCCAGCACATGTCAGCAGAGAAACAGTAACCATTTTAAACAGTTGTGAAGATTTTATGGTCTGCATGCTTTAAAACCAGTCATTGATCAAGGAATCTGAAAACCATGGTAAAGACATAGAAGTTTTTATTTTATTTCATGGAACAGCTTTGAGAGATAAAAAATAGGTATGTTTGGATTATCAAGGGAGCATTTTTCAAATGCTAGCCAAAACTACATTGAAAGTGGATCAGATCCCAATAAAAATATGATTGACTGATCAGAATGTAGCCTTTACAAATCATCACTAACATTTAGTGAGCATTTGCTACTGGCCAAGCACTGTTTAGTACTTTATGAGTGTTAAATAATTTAATTATGACAACTATGCGAGGTGGCCTTGTTCCTTGTTGGTTTGAAGATGAGAGTCTAAGGCCCCTTGAGGATAAATGACTTGCCCAAGTAGAGCAGTTAAGAAGTAGCAGAGCTGGAATTAGGAATTCAGGTAACTGTTTCAGACTCTGTGCTCCTAACCACTGTATTATCTATATGGTTTCTCAGAGCCATCATTAAATCTAACAGTAGTATTTCTACAACATTGTGAATTAGGTGTAAAGAAAGGCACTACGTCATCCTATGGTGCAATTATCTTTGCTGGGCATGACAAAATGTGCCCCACTTTGCTCCCTTCAGAAGGGTGATGTGCTTATTGTCTGCCTTCCTGGGGCATATTTTAAAATGTCACAGCTCTGGGGTTCACACAGAGTTAATTCAACAGCGTAGGCTGGTGTCCTGAGATCTGCATATTGTGGTACCCACAGAGCTCTGATGATCCTGAGAGCTTCTTTCTGGGTCTTTGCATTACTGATACCTGGCTGTTTCCCTGTGCAGAGTCTATTCAATACTTTCCCACATGTTCTGGACAGAAAGACAACTGTGCAAAGAACCTGGCTTGAGCTGGGAATAAGACTTGCTAGTTTAAAGATAAGAAAAGCACTGGTGTGGCTGGGGTTAGTGAAAAGTGGGAGAGGAATAAGTACTTTGGTGCAAGTTGTGAGATCCTACAGGCTCATACAGGCTATGATATGGGAGTTGTATATAATTCCAAATAAGATGGGACACCATGGACACTTTTATGTAGTAGTTGACATCTCCAAATATAACATCTTAACTATCAATTGAAATTAAGGCAGGTTTTTTATAGGAAAACATTTTTGCCAAGTTCTCTGTTTAAGAGGAGATAGGAAATTGGGCTGATTTTTCAGAGTGTTTGCTTCTTTAGATAGTTCCAAAAGCTTTTTTTAACCTAGGTTTTAAAATTTTGTTTGGAAGGCAGATATATGTCTATATCTATATCTATCTACCTATATCTATATCTAGATCTAGATCTGTATCTTTATCACTATCTTTATCTATATCTATGTTTATAGTTTGGGAGAGGCAGACAGAGATCTTCCATCTAATGGTTCAATTCCCAAATGGCCACAATATCTAGGGCTGGGTGAGGCCCGAGCCAGGAGCCAGGAGCTCAATACGGATGTGATATACAGTGGTAGAGAGTCAATTTCTTAGATCATCATCTTCTGCCTCCAGGGCATACATGATCAAGAAGCTAGAGTCAGAAGTGAAGTCAGGACACAAACCTAGGCAATCAAATATGGGGTATGTGAGTGCCAAATGGCATCTCAACCCCAATGCCAAATGCTCACTGCCCAAATATGATTTTTTTATCCTGTATTTTATGTACAACAGCATCAACCATTCCTATCTCATTAAGACAGTTATTTTAAACTTATTTTTGCTTGTCTTTTAATTTAAAATTTGAAATTACTATGGTTTAAAAACAAATGTTGAGAATTTGCAGTGCATATTACTTTTGCACTCCTATGGTAACAAATTAACACAAACAGTGGCTTAAAAGAATAAAAATTTTCCACATATCCTCAAGCATTTGTTATTTTTTGATTTTTGGGTGATAGCCATTCTAACTGTGGTGAGGTGAAACCTCAGTGAGTTTTTTATTTACATTTCTCTAATGGCTATTGATCCTGTGCATCTTTTCATGTGACTGTTGGCCATTTATATTTCATCCTTTGAAAAATGCCTGTTCATATCCTTAGCCCATTTCTTAACTGGATTGCTTGTTTTGTTGTTGTTGACTTTCTTGAACTCCTTATAGATCCTGGATATTAATCCTTTATCAGATGTAGTGTTCATAAATATTTTCTTGGTTGCCTCCTTAGTTTGTTGAGTGGCAAAGATGTGATGTGGGGAAAAATGCATGCTAATACAACATTGGTGGGAATGTAAACTAGTACAACCACTGTGGAAGACAGTAAGGAGATTCCTCAGAAATCTAAAAATAGATCTTTATATGACCTAGCCATTCCCTTTCTGGGAATTTACCCAGAAGAAATTAAATCTGCATATGAAAGGATTAGCTGTACTCTCTTGTTTTTAGCAGCTCAACACACAATAACTAAGATACAGAGTCAGTTCAGATGTCCATCAACTGATGACTGGTTAAAAAATTGTGGTATAGGGCCGGCGCCGTGGCTCAACAGGCTAATCCTCCGCCTTGCGGCGCCGGCACACCGGGTTCTAGTCCCGGTCGGGGCACCGGATTCTGTCCCGGTTGCCCCTCTTCCAGGCCAGCCCTCTGCTGTGGCCCAGGAGTGCAGTGGAGGATGGCCCAGGTGCTTGGGCCCTGCACCCCATGGGGAGACCAGGAAAAGCACCTGGCTCCTGGCTCCTGCCATCGGATGAGCGCGGTGCACCGGCCGTGGCGGCCATTGGAGGGTGAACCAACGGCAAAGGAAGACCTTTCTCTTTGTCTCTCTCTCTCACTGTCCACTCTGCCTGTAAAAAAAAAAAAAAAATTGTGGTACATATACACAATGGACTACTAATTGGCTGCACAAAAAGAAAGAAATCCTGTGTTTGATAACAAAATTGATGCAATTGGAGTGAAATAAGCTGGTCCCCCAAAGACAAATATATGTTTTCCCATCATTTGTGGTAAGTAATATACACAGCACAATGTAGTGAATATGAACAAAACTGACATTTAGAGGTGTGATTATTATTTACAGGACTTGTCTATACTCTTGAGGAACAATGTTTTTCCTACTTATTACTTGTTGAATCTTTATTTAGTGGAGGGTTAGGCTTGTGATTATAAAGTAAATTGAAGTCATGTCATTGTAAACATTAAAAGAAAAATAAGAAAGGAAGGAAGAGGGAGATTGTCAAGGAGGGAGACTGTGGGGAGAAGTATCATTATGCTGTTAAAACTGTTTATATAAAATACTTAAAACTTGCTCCCTTTACATAAATTTTAAAAATAAAGTAAAATAATAAAAAAATTCTCTTATAGTTATGTGGTTTAAAAGTGTTGCATCGATCTTATAGGGGCTGATATCAGATGTGGAAAGGCCCACTTTCCTTTGGAGGCCCTTGGGGAAACCCATTCCTTATCTTTTCTTGCTTCTAGATCCACCTGTGTGCCTTAGCTCATGGCCCTCTTCCCCAGTTTTCAGAACCAGCAATGTGACTTCTCTCTGACTGTTCTTCTGTAGTCACACCTCCCTTTGACTCCAACTAGTCAAGGTTCTCTGCTCTTAAACACTCATGTGAGGGGCTGGCACTGTGGCATAGCGGGTAAAGCTGCCACCTGCAGTGGCAGCATCCCATATGGGTGCCAGTTCTAGTCCCAGCTGCTCCACTTCTGATCCAGCTCTCTGCTACAGCCTGGGAAAGCAGTAGAAGATGGCCAAGTGCTTGGGCCCCTGCATCTTCATGGGAGACCTGGAAGAAGTTCTTGGCTCTTGGCTTTGAACTGGTGCAGCTCGGGCCCTTGCGGCCAATTGTGGGGTGAACCAGCAGATGGAAGTTCTCTCTCTCTGTCTCTCTCTCCTGCTTCTCCTTCTCTATCTGTGTAATTCTGACTTTCAAGTAAAATGAATAAATCTTAGAAAAAAATCACTTTGATAAGGGGAGAATAGTCGCCCCACCCCTTAGGTACTTTATTTAATCTTGTCAGGAATCTATGACCATGTAAGGTAACATTTCCTGTGGCTCTAGGGATGAAGATTTGGCCAGGCATGGAAGGGAGCAGAGTAGACTGAAATTTTTATAAGGAGTTTCATGTAACATTAACAGTTTGGCACTTGTTTGAATCTGACAATCTGAATAGTGATTTTTCAATGAGGTATCCTTTTTTTCTCTATGAAACCAAGAAAATATTTCATCATTTTCTGAAATGTTTACTGGTCCCGTTATGCCTTAAATGTGTATGGAAGCTTCTACATTATACATAAATTGTTTTTCTTTCAATTGTTTCATCTCCATGAGCACTCTTTCCTTTCATTTGTGCATTATCTTTATGTCAAAGCATTTCTCAACTTGACATTTTTCTTCTAAGGTTCTAGCCTCCCATTTCACAAACATTTTATTGTTTCACAAGAGAAACTCATTGCAAAGTTGTTTTTATTCGCCATCTGATTACTTTCTGATACCAACAACATCTTTTAAAAATTATGTGTTATTTATTTGAGGAAGAGAGAGAGAGAGAGAGATAGAGAGAGAGAGAGATTTTATCTGCTGGTTTAGTTCTTAAATGTCTACTGCAGGAGGACTGGGCTGGTCCAGAAGCCAGGTTAGCCAGGAATGCAATCCAGGTACCCCACATGGGTTTCAACAACTCCCCATCAATGAGTCCTTATACTGCCTCCCAGGGTCTGCATTGGTGGAAAGCTGGGGTCAGGAACCTGAGCTTGGAATAGAATCCAGGGACTTTGCTGTGAGAAATGAGCATCTTAACCATTGTCTTCACTGCTAGGCTAAATGCCCATTCCTAATATCATTTTAAACTCTGAAAGTAACAAATTATTCATAGTCTATTTAATAGAGCTTGTAGATGAAGATAATTTAAAGTCTACTGTTGTTCTGGTTAAAGGTCAGCTTTAAACAGAAGATTTATGTTTAACCTGTGTGTGTATTTATTTCATGAACTTTCACTTGTAATTTTTTCCCATCATTTGATGACTTGACTGCTGACTCTTGTGACAGGGTTAGAATGCTATGCACTTGGAGTTCTGCAGAGAGTGTCAGTGCAGTCGGAAACATTTTGAAATCTACAGTCATCAACAGCTTACAAATGCTACTATTGTTATCAATTTCCAAAAGCTGTACGAACCTGTTATAGCAGAGTTCCTATCAACTCCTTCACGCAGAGATTGGGAGTTAGAGCTAAAGCTCTTTAAGCAAGCCTTATACTTGAAAAGTACATGACAGCCCATTTGTATGTCTATTCCACTTAGTAGGCAGGACCAAAAAAACTTCTCACAGGTTTTGTCATTTAATTTGCTCTGTCCCTACTTTTTTGTAAATGTTATGGCTGTTCTTTGACAAGTCTCTAATTTTTCAAATAGAATGACTCCTCATGAGAGGATTTCAATTTTCAGCACTTGGCTTTTTCTTCTTCTTCTTTTTTTTTTTACTCCTCCTTAAATATGCAGCTTAAATTGTGAAAATGCCAGTTTGAACTTCAGCTACTCAAATTCAAATATCAACCAAAGTCTCCTTAACTCCTGTGATATTTCATGTGTGCTCAAACCCCTACTTTTTGATGTCACCTTTGGGGAACTCTGCCTCTTCAGCAGGAGAGATAGCAGAGTCTAATGTCTAGATCATTCTGAAGATTGCAGTTTTTCAGCCTTCATTTCCAAAGTTTGAGCTCTGATTAGTTCCTTTTGCAGATTGTTAGTGTGCCTTGGATCTCCCAAGAGGTGGGGTATGGGGCAAGGACAGTTAACAATTAGATAAATAAGAGATTGACATCACCACTGTGTGGGACCAGCAGAGAAGCCGGATCACAGGAATGACTTTTAGAAAACCTCTTAATCTCTGAATTAAAACATATGAATCTTTTGAAAAGTGTATTTCAATATAAACTAATGTAATTTAGGAAAATATTCAGGACTTTAAAATAGTTACTGAGTAAATTTGAAATGATGTTACTGCTCAGTTTGTGGAAATATTCAGGTCAACTTACACCAATTTGAAAATATTGTATTTACAGACAAATGGCACAAATATATCACAGGCCTAAAATTGGTTTATAAAACAATCTAAACATTACAAGCGGAGTCAAGATATTTTCAGGATGTGCTTGAGGGAGTGCAGACCTTCATTTCATGGGAAAATAAAGAATTCAGTGCTAAGGAAATTGATGTTATGCTAGAAAGTTCCTTATCTGAAATATGTATACAAACGTGAAGAGGAAAAGAAAGCCATCCGTCTCACACATGATTTGCAAGCACTATATTGAAAACATAAGTCTAGACTGTAATGGATATATCTCCGTATTTTAATTCATCTATTACAAGTCCTACAAGAATTAATTCTTAAATCCTTGAATATTGACTGGGTGGATGATTGTATAGTTTGTCGTGGAGGATTCAAATCCAAGTCAACATGGCCTATACATCCATGGTTATGTAATTGGAGAGAAGAATCATGCATGAAAATCATCAGTGAACTAAGTAGAGTGTTTACTGCAGCAAATAGGGTAGAGTGCAAATACTCTGGGACTTTAGACGACAAACGGTTACATTTAATGGTTTTAGGAAAAGTTTAGTAGAACTGGTATTGGAAATGAACCTTGTAGATTATCAGCAGCTTTGGGCATTCAGAAGAAACAGGGCAGGGATGTGTGTGTTGGGGGGTCAGGGAGGGAGCAGGGGGCAGGGGGCAGCAAATGTTGTAATTCAACTGCAAGTGTGAAGTAGAGGTGGGGGGAAGCACGCAAGATACATGTCCCAAACTGGATCACCTTAGGACATAGCCTATCTGTAAACGTCCTTTTACAGGCCTGAAAAATACCAATTAGTTAGTCTTATATTAGATTCCTACATTTACAGATAGGGAGATTTTATAGAAAAAATCCATTTTTCTGGTTTATTTTGAGATACTAAGTTCACATCGTTGTTGCAGCCTTTTTCTGGGCTCTGTTGCTTTTTCTACCCAGGATCACTTCATTCCTGTACAGACCCTGCCTCAAAGCTATTGGTGTTTGAGACCCCCAACCTGTGGTCATGTCAAGATTGTGAAGGGTTTCATAGGAAACAGCTTGTAAATGTAAATATTTTTCCCTGTAAAAATGTTTTTTGAGAGAAAGAAAAACAAGACAATGCCTGAGAAATATCTGCCTAGGTGCTGTATTATAGATTGGGCAGTTGAGAATCAGGAAGACACAAAATAGATCAGGAGATAAATGAGGATAAAAGTAGGAATTCACCTCTCAAAGAAATGGCAAAAGTGGAATTTATAAGATTTTGTGACTGTTCATATGTGAACATTGAGAAGGAATAATTCAAGTACCTTTTTTTTCCTCATCTCTGTTTTCTACATGGTGCACACTTATTTTTAATTTATATTTAAAGGATTTCAAAGCTTTGAGGTTTACTATAAGAGTATTAAGGATATGGTTTTTACATTATGCAGAATTTGTTTATGAAGATTCATGAATGCAAATTCTGTCTGGTATTAGTACTAGGTACATGTATATTTAGACTGAATTACTGTGTGGTTCTTTGTATGGATTTGTGAACTATCTCACTACTTATATCTATTGCTTTTCTTTGGCTAATACAGAAATCTCAGAGCCATATATATGCCAACATTACTTTCACTACATGTACTTTGTGAACTAACTTTACTTTCTCCATCTTGTTTGTTTTAATCATTTTTTGTTTATCTTATTGTGTTTTCTTTTTATTTTAAAACTAGTTGTTGTATTTTAAAAGTTACCTTTATCCTTCTAAAATAATCCATTGTTATCAAGGATATATTATAATCATGTTAACTAACCTCATGTTTGAACTACTCCTGAAAATTTCTATTTCTATGACTTTATAAATATCAAATAGTAGTTAGTTAGATTTGACAATAAAATGATTTTAATGAATATTCCAAAGGTTTGAAAGTCCAGGAAAAATCACTAGGTGCAAGGACAAGCCAAGAGATAACATTCAGAAAAGAGAAAACATTAAATATATTCCCATATTACCAAATTAATACATGAGTACATGCAAGAGGAAGACATCTTTTTCCATTATAAAAGATGACTTAGAAATATAAACATTCCTACATTATTTAATTCATTCTGACTTGAACCTGGACAGAAACTTGAGTTATGCCTAAAAGAAATTTTTTGGATTTTGGAGAAACTCTGCTTGTGACTGAAAAATCCATTAAGGAGTATTACCCACCAAGTGGACACATCCACTAGTGAGTGGATACCAATCTAGTCATTTTATTTCTTGCCTTTTTTTGGTCATATTTTCAAACAATTGTATGTGTTCATTCAGCATCCTTTTCACATCCTGGAAGTACTGAATGAACACAAGATGCTCCTTGCCCTTGGAATAGAAATGAATTGAGCCTTTAGAATGCGATAAAAACTCTCATGGCAAAACCAAATTAAACAGATGGAAAAAATTCAATACATATATTTGCTATAGAAAACATTTACTTGCAAGGATTTTAAATAGTTTTATTGTCTATTTTATTTGAAGTTAATATTTATGATACTATTATAGTTTAGAGAAAAAGCATTAGTCTGGGAGTCAGGCTTGCTCCAGATCTGCCACCAATTGGCACAATGACTTTTGGCAAATTGGTTAATTTCTCTGCAATTTATTTTCTTCATTTCTGAAATGGCACAGATGTCTTTGAACAAGGCAATTTCTAAAGTCCCTTCGAATTCTAGCACTATCTGATTTTCATCTTTATTATTCATTCGTGCTGGAAAAGTCCTCTGTATGCGTGAACAGGGTCTTTTGGTTTGAGGCTTTAAAGTTTCCTTTTGGTTTTACATTTGTCCCTTTGCTCTGTGCCTGCCCATTTTAAATTTGGCTCTATCATTGACAGCCTCCTAAAGGGAATGGAAGTCTATCACGCTGAGCAGCAGGAAGATTGATTAAAGGGAAAGATGAATACGGCTGAAGAAGAATAAAAGGAATGTGTAGAAGCTGAGAAAATAGTTAATCAAGAGAGTAGGAAGAGAGTTTGAGCAGCACAAGCTCAATCATGTTTTGATTTGGGGGATTTTGCTATATGCTTTGACATTTTGTCACTTTATTTAGAAACAACTGCATGGATGAATTCCTTCAGACCATTTCTGTGGGTCAAAGGTGTTTGGCTCATCTTAATCACCCCTTGCTTATTTTGTGTCTTGTAGTGCATCTGAGTATAACTCATCTGTTCTCAATCATCCAATCCACTTGTAATCAAATCTATATTTATTAATTTTTTAGAGCATATCTTGTTTTAAGATTGAGGATTCAAAATCTGCTTAGTATCTAATGTACACTCTCTTTTGTTTCCCTTTCAGTTCAGGGACTGGTTCCTTTCTGTCCTCTTGTTGATTCCTGCTTATCTTTGGAATGGGCTCCTAAATGCTGGGCTGCTCCAGGGCGCCCCCCTCCAGCCTCCTGCTGTCCTTTTCTGCAGTGGTCTCCTGGGGCATCTCATCCAGTTCCATCATCTTCTACACCACTGACATGCTGGAAACTCTCAATGGCGTGGAGACTGCCAAGGAAACATAGACCTGAAACGCTGGGTTATTTATTAAGTTTGATGAACAAGGGAGAGCTCCATTGGAATCTCTCAAAAGGACACTTAGGAAACTGAGCTTCTTGGGGTCCAAGAGCTGGAGTTATGAGGCCCCTTTCGTATGGAAGTCAGTAAGTGCCTCTGGCAGGAATTGGTCAGAATTGGGAGTGACTGTTCAAATGCCATTTTGTCAGAAAGGTCTCCCTTGATTACCCTGCCGAACAATACACACAATGGAATACATAAATTACACTAGTGCTTGCTGTAATTAATTACCACCTTTAACTTTTAATTCTTCAGTAATTAGTCCCCAGCTTAAATTTGTGATCAGGAGTAGAGCCATTGCAAAGACTGAAAACAGTGGTCCCTAACAGAGTTCATGCATCTGGGGACCAGTCTGCCTCCTTCTCTGCTTGGGGAGCTCCTCTTTGTGGTAGAGAGAGCTCCAGATGCTTCGTGCAAAACACTGACTAGTGGACTCAAGGGATCTGACTTCTTGTTTTACTCTCATATTCTTTTTACTTTTGTGAGACATGATACAACAAGGGAAGCAAGTGGCATTCTGTTCTAATTTTCTTTCTCATTTTCATTTCTCTTTTGCCTCCCTCCTCGAACTCAACTTTTTTTCCTTTGTTTTCATAAAGATCATCTGATATGCACTCATAATGTTACACTGACAAACAATTCAATCTAATTTTAATACATTGAAAATAATCACTGATTCTGATTTCTATTAAAGATTTCCCGAACTTTGTCATACCTACATTTCACAGTTAAAACTTACATAAATTTAGCACTGTTTTTTTTTAATTTATTTTTTTATTTTTATTTTTATTTTTTGACAGGCAGAGTTAGACAGTGAGAGAGAGAGAGACAGAGAGAAAGGTCTTCCTTCCGTTGGTTCACCCCCAAAATGGCTACCATGGCTGGAGCGCTGCAGCCTGCGCACTGCGTTGATTCGAAGCCAAGAGGCAGGTGCTTCCTACTGGTCTCCCATGCAGGTGCAGGGCCCAAGGACCTGGGCCATCCTCCACTGCCTTCCCGGGCCACAGTTGAGAGCTGGACTGGAAGAGTAGCAACCAGGACAGAACTCAGCGCCCCGACCAGGACTAGAACCCAGGGTGCCGGTGCCACAGGTGGAGAATTAGCCTTGTGAGCCATGGCGCTGGCCAGCACTTGTTTTAATGTAGGTAAACAAGGGAGGGTGCACCATGAGCAATCCAATTTTGAAATAAGCATCATGTATGAGAATAAAATCCATTTTATGTGGTGTCACCCCTTGTGATTTGTGCCTGTTTCCTGAATAGGATTGGAGATCGGAACATGAACTGTGTCTGAACCCGCGACGAAGCGGAGGAAATGCATCTTCCTCTAACTTTTTATTTAGTAATTTTCTTGTTTTTATTTTTATCAATGATGTATACACACGGGTTTAAACTTTTCTCAGTTAGCAATTATCTAGCTTATTTCTTTCCCTATAATTAACAATTATCTAATTTGTTCTATGATGACCCTCAATTTTCCAAATGTTTCATCATGTTTCCCATTAGTAGCATGGAACCCAATAGTTCCAAGAAACACCACTTAGTCTGGAACTATATAATTGTGGTAATGTAAGCATATTGATAACTTTCTCCAAGTCCCATATATGTATTATTATATGTATTTTAGGTTCAGCCTGTCAATTTCTAAAAACAATACCAAACCAAGATAGAGTTCTGTATGGAATTGTATTAAATCTATATATCAATTTGAGAAGAATGGACATCTTACCAATATTTAGTTTTATAATTCATGAACAAGTTATGTGTTTCAATTATGTCTTCTTAGCTTCAATTAGAATTGTTTTCCAGTTTGTGGTTTTGTTAGATTTATCATTAAGCTGTGTAAATGATATTATTTTATAATTTAATTTTCTAATTGTTTGCTGCTGGTATATATAATTGATCTTTCTATATTGAGCTGGTAACCTACAACTTGCTATACTCATTTATTAATAATAACATTTTTATAGATTTCATTAAAGTTTATGTTTAGATGATCATGTTATCTGTATATCAGTAAAGACAGATGCAATTTTTCATTTCCAATCTGGATGCCTTTATCTCCCTCACTTGTAGCACTGTCTAGAGCAGCCAGTCACATGAACAGGGGTAATAAGAGTAGGTCTCTGCTTCTCCTCGTCTTAAGGGTGGAGCATTCAGTTTTTTCCCCAGGAACTATTATGTTAGTGACAGACTTTTTATAGACACCCCTTATCAAGCTGAGGAAGTTTCCCTCCATTATTTGAATGCTGGAAGTTGGGGCCAGCTCTGTGGCGTAGCGGGTAAAACCGCTACCTATAGTGCCTGCATCCCATATGGGTGCCAGTTTGAGTACCGGCTGCTCCACTTCTGATCCAACTCTCTGCTATGGCCTGGGAAAGCAGTAGAAGATGGCCCAAGTCCTTGGGCCCCTGCATCCACATGGGAAAACCCGGAATCAAGCTTTTGGCTCCTGGCTTCAGATTGCACAGCTCCGGCTGTTGCGGCCAATTGGGGAGTGAACTAGCAGATGGAAATCCTCTCTCTCTCTCTCTCTCTCTCTCTCTCTCTCTTTCTGCCTCTCCTCTCTGTGTAACTCTGACTTTCAAATAAATGAATAAATCTTTGGAAAAAAATGAATGCTAGAAGTTTTATAAAAAATGAGTATTGTCAAATGCTTTCTCTATGTCTATTAAAAGTCTAATACACTTTCTTTTTTAGTTTTTTTTTCTCAGCTTTTATTTAATACATATAAATTTCCAAAGTACAACTTTTGGATTATAGTGACTTTTCCCCCATAACCTCCCTTCCACCCGCAACTATCCCATCTCCCACTCCCTCTCCCATCCCATTCTTCATCTAGATTCATTTTCAATTATCTGTATATACAGAAGATCAACTTGGTATATACTAAATAAAGATTTCAACAGACTGCACCCACACAGAAACACAAACTATAGAGTACTGTTCAAGTAGTAGTTTTACTGTTAATTCACATAGTACAGCACATTAAGGACAGAGATACTACTTGGGGAGTAGGTGTAAAATGATTTACACTGTTTAGTTTTGAAGTGTTAAATCAACCTTGTATTCTTGTTCTAAATGATATTTGATTTTTTTTTAGTCAGTGCTGTATTCCTTTTTTATTTTTAAGATTTATTTTTTATTTATTAGAAAGAGTAACAGAGAGAGAGAGAGAGAGAGAGAGAGAGAGAGAGGTCTTCCATCTGCTGGTTCCCTCCTCAAATGGCTGCAATGGGTGGAGCTGAGGCGATTCAAAGCCAGGAGCCAGGAGCTTCTTCTGAGTCTCCCATGTGGATGCAGGGCCCAAGGGTTTGGATCATCCTCCGCTGCTTTCCCAAGCACAGTAGCAGGAAATGGGTCAGTAGTGGAGCAGCCAGGATGCTGGCATTGCAGACCAGGCTCTAACCTGCGGTGCCACAGCACTGGCCCCATGTTCCTTGATCTTGATAGATGATCTGTTTTGTATACTGATGAATTCTTCTTCTAAAATTGTTTAGATTTTTTGCATCTATTTTCTAAGGGATATTTCATCATAGTTTTCTCTTTTGGTAATATCTTCATTAGGTTTTAGGATCAGAATAAGGATAGCTTCATGGGATGAATGAAGAAATATTCCCTTCTCTTTAATTTTCTGGAAAATTTGGTGTATAATTAGTATATTTATACTTTTTTCAGTTCATCATCAAACACATATATTTCATTTATTGAGTGTACAAGAACACAGAACACACGCATACAACACAGAGCACTGCGGTGGGGAGCGTGGGATGAGAAGGGTGAGGGGTGTGAGTAGAAAGGAACAGGACAACATCGCAGTTAGCTGGTAAGCTGCTTCTGGGGAAAAAATTACATAAGAGTGATGTTGCTCATGGAGTTTCAGGCCAATCTTGGAATGTGCTTGCGGGGCTCAAAAACTGAAACCAACCCTGGTACCCACTGTATGCTCAGATAAAGATGATACAGAGAAAGCAAAGTAAGAGAAGTTGGAGATCTCTAAGGTGGCAGAGTGGAAAAATACCCTGGAAAAACCTGGTTTGCTTTGCTCATTCTGCATGTGGGGAAACTGAGGCAGAAAGGGACGAGCCCACATCACGCAGCGAGCCAGGGGCTGAACTGATGTGCTCACCCAGAACTCCTGGCGGTCCTCGGAGACTTTTCCACTGTGCCACATGGCCTCTGGGCAGAAAGTCAGCACAGAGAGACTGAGAAATGTGAAAAAGAGAAAAGGAAAAGTAGATTGAAGATAGATCAGACAAACATCCTCTATGGAGAGGAGACAATGCCCCAGATATCAGCTCTGCGGGTCTTATCCTCTCTGGAGATGCATCCTGCATCCTGCATCGCTATGGAAGGAAGGACAGGGCATCTGTGGGCTGCAGATCTCCCCAAACCCCGGTGGCTCACAAGCTACACCCTAATCCCCACCCCTAGGTCAGGGGCAGGTGCAAAGTCCAGAACAAGGACCCGTGCTCTGAGGTATGCCCTGCACGCTTAGCACACCCGGTTCTTGCAGAAGGGGCTATCAGAGGCAAATTCGGAGTGGCCCAGAAAGAGTGGGCCTCTCGCACTGAGAAGGGCAGGCAGGAGGTTCTGTGGTTTCTGTATCAGGCTTGTGAAAAGCACCTGGTGCACAGGAAGTGGGCTCTGTGCCCAGTTGGGCTGGATGAGGCTGACTGCCATCTGAGAGCCCCATTTGTGCTCTTCTGGTTTCTTCCCCTACCAAGGTCTGTATTGTCAGGGCAAGTGACCGGCAAGCCAAGGGGGTGCATGTGGCCTGGGCCGCCTGGGGGGCACCCCTGGGCAGTGACCAACAGGTCGGAAAGTGGGAAGTGCTTTCAGGTGGACCGGCTATGATTGGGGACCTAGGTGTGGCTATGGTGGCTTCCTGTGCCCCTCCCCTCTCCTCACACTTTCTCCTTCAGTCAAGAACAGGGCTGACCCGCAGTGGGTTCTCTACAGGCCTGGCTGAGCTACAGACACAGCTGAGCGACTTTATCTGACCCTCAGCAGCGGGAACCAATAGGGCAAGGTGCAGTTTGGTCATTTTGCCCTCAGAAAGGGACAGCAGCTGAGCTCTGGGAAGGGACTCTGCAGGTGAGCCTCTCCCTAGGGGCTCCTGTGGTCTCAGGGCTGAGCTCAGAGCTCGGATGCTGACCAGCAGTGCTAACCCACTGCGCCACAGTGCTGGACCTGGTAAGATTTTCAATTACAAGTAAATTTTCTTAATAGATTTAAGGCCATTGATGTAACTCCATTTTTCTTAGGTGTTTTTGGTAGCTAGTATCATTCAAGTAATTTTTCCACTGCATCCAATTTTTAAAAAAAAAAATTTATTGGTATTGACTTGTTTTTTCAAAATCTAATGTTGACTGTTAAGGAATTTGATTGCATTTTGGTGCTTGCTACATTTACCTCTACAAACATTTATGATTATTTCTTCATCTTTGATGATTCAAAATTTCAGGCTCATGAGTCTTGGTGTCTATCTTTCTGTGGGGAGACTTTTCTGGTCCTTTTCTTCTAGCGATCACCTTGAGTAAATTTTTAATTTTCTTCAATAATTTTTGCTCTTCTATTTCCATTTTTCTTTCCTTAGAGTATTGATTCAATATTGTTTTTCTTGGCTGACTCTCTCTGACTTAATATTTTCCTCCTTAAAAATTGGTGTGTGTCTTGATTTGTTTTAATTTCCAGGTGATGCCCTAAACTTTGTATTCCTACTTATTATGAACATCCTGCTTTCAAGGTTTTAATGTTCAATAGTTCTTTTTTTAAATTAAAAAAAAAAAAACTTGTTCTTCATTTTTCTTTCTCCTCAACATCTCATTGTGCATTTTGTCTGCATGGTTGCCTTTCTTCTCTTTGTTTCGCCTTGGTGTCATTCTTCAGTTATAAGTAGTTTTTGCTCAATGTTCATTCACAGTTAAGAATGAAGCACTTGGGCCGGCACTGTGGTGAAGTGGATGAAGCTGCCAGCTGCAGTGCCAGCATCCCATGTGGGCGCCAGTTTGAGTACCGGCTGCTCAACTTCTGATCCAGCTCTCTCCTATGGCCTGGGAAAGCAGTAGAAGATGGCCCAAGTCCTTGGGCCCCTGCACCCACGTAGGAAACCCTGAAGAAGCTCCTGGCTCCTGGCTTTGGATAGGTGTGGCTCCGGCCATTCTGGCCAATTGGGAAGTGAACCAGCGGATGGAAGACCTCTCCCTCTCTGCCTCTCCTCTCTCTGTGTAACTCTGACTTTCAAATAAATCAATCAATCTTAAAAAAAAAAAAAGAAAAGAAAAGAATGAGGTACTACAAATTGAGACTATCCTGTTCAGCATTTGAGGAGCAATTTATTTTACTGAGGCATTCCTAATTGCCTACGTGGAAAGATATCTTTACATGTTTTCTCTAAGAACACTTAGTTTCTCTGGAAAAAGATGTTTTGGTCGTCTCTGGAGGAAGAGCTTGGGTACAGGAGTTGTCGTGAGGTGTTCCCGTCATTTGTACATAGACTTCTCTTCTGTTCCATCTTATGCTGGCCCTGAGTTCCAAACCTCTTCCTTTCAGTTTGTTCTGGGCATAGAGCTACTGACTCCTTCCTGAGGTAGGGAGGGATATGCATGGGTATGGGTGTCATCCAGCCTCGCTTGATGGCGAGGGACACTGGAGGTCTGTCTGCTCCACTACAGTTGTCTGACAATCAGCTCCTTGTTTCGGCTCCTGGTCTCATTCTATTCCTCTGTAGTTCCCAGTGTCAACTCACAACTTTCTCAGGAGAAAATTGGCTTCTTTCTCAGGGATTTTTTTTCCTGCAGGTAATTTAGGTTGTAACTGTCTCAAACCTGTTAAATCACTTACTACTCTTCCATTTTATTGAAGATTTTTTTCTATCATCAACACATTTGTTCTCATTGTTTATGTGAGCTTTTATAGATTTTTTTAATTTAAAAATAATTATGTTAAAGCTTTTACTGGAGGCTTGATTGTGTGTTTTAAGCTGTACTATATTCAAGTTAAGTTTAAAATTGCCCAAGTGACTTCTGGCTATGTTTAGAAGAAATTCAATCAGAGAAGAGGCCATAAAGGGTATTTTTTTTTAAAGTTTTCATTTACTTGAAGGGGGGAGAGACTGACTTTCATCTGCTGATTCACTCTTCAAATACCACAATAATAGGGTCTGTGTCAGATGAATACCATGTGGGTTACAGATGGCCCAAGTACTTGAGCCATTATCTGCTGCCTCCTCTTGCAGCTACACTACTCACCAGTGTTCCTGTTTCTACGAACTCCTGTAGCCCCAGTTCTCAGAGAATCATCAGTCATCCTCCTTGCATTCTGGAGGGCAGTATGCAATGTGTTGGATTAGCACCATAACAGAACAATCTAAAGGAATTTGGCCACCTAACACTCCCTGTGTTATTAATGTAATCATTACTTTTGCAGCTTCCTTCTCTAGCCCACCTGGAACTTCAATTCTCTGTAACCATTTCCTTTTTTTTTTAATAACACTTTTATTTAAAGAATATAAATTTCCAAAATATAGCTTATGGATTACAATGGCTTCCCCCCCCCCCATAACTTCCCTCCCACCCGCTACCCTCCCCTTTCCCACTCCCTCTCCCCTTGCATTCACATCAAGGTTCATTTTCAATTCTCCTCATATACAGAAGATCAGTTTAGTATATATCAAGTAAAGATTTCAACCGTTTGCCCTCACATAGCAACACAAAGTGAAAATACTGTCGGAGTACTAGTTATAGTATTAATTCACAATGTATAGCACATTAAGGACAGAGATCCTACATGATATATTTTTTTAAAATTGATTAATTTTCTATGCAATTTCCAATTTAACACCAAGATTTTTTTTCATTTTTAATTATCTTTATATACAGAAGATTGATTCAGTATATACTAAGTAAAGATTTCATCAGTTTGCACCCACACAGAAACACATAGTGTAAAAATACTGTTTCAGTACTAGTTATAGCATTACTTCACATTGGACAACACATTAAGGACAGATCCCACATGAGAAGTAAGTACACAGTGACTCCTGAAGTTGATTTAACAATTTGACACTCTTGTTTATGGCGTCAGTAATCTCCCTAGGCTCTAGTCATGAGTTGCCAAGGCTATGGAAGCCTTTAGGTTCGCCGAATTCCATCTTATTCCGACAGGGTCATAGTCAAAATGGAAGTTCTCTCCTCCCTTCAGAGAAAGGTACCTCCTTCTTTGATGGCCTGTTCTTTCCACTGGGATATCACTCACAGAGATCTTTCATTTAGGTCTTCTTTTTTTTTTTTTCAGAGTGTCTTGGCTTTCAATGCATAAAATATTCTCATGGGCTCTTGAGCCAGATCCGAATGCCTTAAGGGCTGATTCTGAGGCCAGAGTGCTATTTAGGACATCTGCCATTCTATGAGTCTGCTGTGTATCTCGCTTCCCATGTTGGATCATTCTCTCCCTTTTTGGTTCTTTCAGTTAGTACTAGCAGACACTGGTCTTGTTTGTGTCATCCCTTTGACTCTTAGACCTATCAGTGTGATCAATTGTGAACTGAAATTGATCACTTGGACCTGTGAGGTGGCCTTGGTACATGCCACATTGATGGGATTGTATTGGAATTCCCTGGCACGATTCTAACTCCATCATTTGGGGCATGACTGATTGAGCATGTCCCAAATTGTGCATCTCCTCCCTCTCTTATTCCTACTCTTATATTTCACAGGCATCACTTTTCAGTTAAAATTTAAACACCCTAAGAATAATTGTTTGTTAAATACAGAGTTCAACCAATAGTACTAGAATAAAAAAATACTAAAATGGATAAAGTATTACATTGTACAACAACAGTCAGCACAAGAGCTGATCAAGTTACTGTTTCTCATAGTGTCCATTTCACTTCAACAGGTTTCCCCTTTGGTGCTCAATTAGTTGTCACCAATCAGGGAGAACATATGATATTTGTCCCTTTGGGACTGGCTTAATTCATTCAGAATGATGTTTTCCAGATTCCTCCATTTTGTTGCAAATGACTGGATTTCATTGTTTTTGACTGCTGTATAGTATTCTATAGAGTACATGTCCCATAATTTCTTTATCCAAATGTGTGCTTTGAATTCCCTGTGATCTTTTGCTGTGAGGTTCCCTTCATTTACCTTCTTTCATGTTGATGGCCATGTTTCTGTGTTTCTGTGTGTAACACATCTTTAAGTATCTTTTGCAGGGCTGGACGAGTGGCAACAAATTCTTTCAATTTCTGTTTGCAATGAAAAGTCTTTATTTCACCTTCATTCACAAATGAGAGCTTTGCAGGATATAATATTCTGGGCTGGCAGTTTTTCTCTCTTAGTACCTGGGCTATGTCTCGCCATTCCCTTCTAGCTTGTAGGGATTCTGATGAGAAGTCTGCTGTGAGTCTAATTGGAGATCCTCTGAGAGTAATCTGACATTTCTCTCTTGCACATTTTAGGATCTTTTCTTTCTGTTTCACTGTGGTGAATTTAATTACAATGTGTCGTGATGAGGATCTCTTTTGGTCATGTTTATTGGGGGTTCTATGAGCTTCCTGTACTAGGATGTCTCTGTCCTTCTCCAAAACTGGGAAATTTTCTGCTATTATCTCACTAAAAAGGCCTTCTAATCCTTTCTCCCTCTCCATGCCTTCAGGAACTCCTAGAACTCGAATGTTGGGTTTTTTAATAGTATCCTGTAGATTCCCAACAATATTTTTTAGATTTCTAATTTCCTTTTCTTTTCTTTGATTTGACTATATATTTTCCTGTGCTCTGTCTTCTAAGTCCGATATTCTCTCTTCTGCCTCACCCATTCTGTTTGTAAGGCTCTCTAATGTGTTTTTCATTTGATCTATTGAATTCTTCACTTCATTATGATTTCTCGTCACTATCATAGTTTCATGTTCTACTAGTTGTTTCATTTCAGCTTGATTCCTCCTTAATATTTCATTTTCCCGAGAGAGATTTTCTACCTTGTCCATTAAGGATTTCTGTAGTTTAAAAATTTGTTTTTGAGTACTTCTTAGTGTTCTTATCAATTTTTTGAGATCTGCTTCTTGCATTTCTTCTATCTCATCATCTTCGTAATCTTGAATTGGGGTGTCTTTTTCATCTGGGGGTGTCATAGTGTCTTCCTTATTCTTGTTACCTCGGTTTTTGCGTTTGTTGTTTGGCATATTGGTTTCTTCACTGTGGTATTTTTTCTTGTTATACTATGACTCTAGATAAGTGGACTGTCTGCTTTCAATGGAGCCTTAGAGGCTTGAGATGGGTGTGGCCTGATAGCTCTGTTTGGTTCCTCAGGGTTGAGGGTGTGCCAACGGTGACACTCCCAGGTTAGGAGTGGTAAATCTCTCTCTGTTTATTTCTTTATTTTTGATTCAAAAGGGAAGTAATTCCACACAGCTGAATGGAATTGGGGGTGGTTAGCAGGCAAATAATATACCCACAGGAGCCAGAGATCGGAAGTTCTTTCCCAAGGACCACAGAGGGAATCTCTGTGGCCTTCAGTGTGGGTTCAAAACTCCTGCAGTCTCACCACTGGGCTACCAAGGCTACTGAACTGTAGCGTCTCTGGAGAGTACTCACGTGGTGATTTCTGTGAGTTCTCTCCCCCACAGTCTCTTTTTTCACAGTCTCAGTTCATTAGCACCACACATTCATTAGGTCTAATCTGTTATTTCACTGCCACGCCCAGAGTCAGGTTTTTCTGCTATGCTCAGGGCTGGTGCAGATCTGAGGTCACCCTGCTTATGACGTATGTCCAAAATGGCGCCTGCTCTTTGTCTTGCTCACCTTTGAGAGGTGGGTGGAGAGAGAGAAACTCCTGTCCATATCGCTCACTTTTTTCTTTCTCTCTCTCTTCTAGTTAGCCTGGTGAACTTTTCCCCACAGGGTTTCAAGCCTTGTTCGCTCTAGTCTCCTCTTTCCGCTTCCCTTCTGGTGTCTCGGGCTATTGAGGATCGGCTCACCTGGCGTTCCAGCACTGGTGCGTTGAGTCTGCCTTTGGTGTCCCGAACTGCGGGCTCCCACGCTCTCCTTGAAGGTCTACTGTGAATCACTAGTTCCGGAAGAGTTTCCTCTGCTGTTTCTTCCCCTACTCTTCCTTGAACCTGCAGTATCTCCACTTTTTAAACTGTCTCTCCCCGGACTATCAGTGTGCTGCCTTCCTATTCCGCCATTTTGCCTTCTCTCATGTAACCATATCCTATATACGTTTATCAACCATTCTACACCTGGTCCATATGTATTGGTGATCCTCTCCCCCCATCTAACATTATATGACTACTTAGAGTTCCTTTTACAGGCTAATCCCTCTATCCGCAAGAAACAAGCCATCTTTCTCCCAGTCTTGATTGGGATCAGCTTCACAGCTTCCCTCTCTTTGGTGGTAGTGATCTCGGGAATTGCTTTGGGTCATACGTTAGGTCTATTAACTGGTTCCAAGAGCAACTCCAGTAATTCGAGTGGAGATCTCCTGGTCCATTGAAACCTCAACAGGCGTCATTTGGGGCCTCCAAAATCAGATCCCCTCACTGGCAGATGTAGTGTAACAGAATAGAGTTCTGGACCTTAAAATAGCTGAGAAAGGAGGAACTTGTGTTTTTCTGGGGGAACAGTGTTGTTACTATGTTACTCAATCAGGGCAGGTAGAACAAAATGTTAGCAAGCTCCAGCAGATTGCCACCTCTATAAAACAGTTTGCCCTAGGGTCCAGTCTCTCCTCTTGACCCCTTTATGGAGTCCACTTGCCACTTGGTTAATGCCACTCCTAGGACCATTGACTGCTATCCTGACCCTGTCTTTTGTATTACTGTGTCTTTTAAAGTGTTTACAGGGTGCTCATGGAACAAACTAAAGCCTTCACCAACCAGGTGGTCAACCAAATGCTGCTTCAGGGATATACTCGACTCCCCACCCAGGAGATAACGACTTGAGACTTGTTGCCCCAGGTTAGCAGGAAGGAGCTATAGACGACAGACCATCACCCCTTTACCCCTCCTGGACTTTTCGGCCGATGTAATCCCACACAATGGCTGCTTTATAAAAAACAAAAGGATATTAGTAAGATGGTACTGTCTTTTCTGTGGCACCATCTATGCCCTGGACATCATCTTAGGCTCTGGCCCTTTTAGCCAGGTTGCACAGTAGGCTTTGGTCCTAAGCCCCATGTTCCAACCACTGGTGTCAGCTCCATGGGATTCGATACTCCTACTTCCCTGCTCACCACCTGACAAAGATATAAAAAGGACCCATTTCCCAGACATGTGTCTTCATTTTCCTTCTTTGCCCCTTCCCTCCTGTCTGTTGGGTTTTCCCCACCAATAAACCCTTTCTCTTATTCCAATGTTTGGTGTGTGGCCTTACAATATGCCTCTGAATTATTTGGTTGTATTTCTTTCATAGACAGCATCCCTATGTTGAAAATGCCCATTGGAGTAGGCATTTTTCCTAGTAGTTAAGCTGCTAATTGGGATTCCCACATTCTATATCAAAGAGCCTGGGTTCAATTCTAGCTGTGCTCTTGATTCCAGCTTCTTCCAGTGTGCTCCTGAGAAGTAGTCATGACACTTAATTAGTAAGGTTCCTGCCATTCATATGAGAGACCTGGCTTCAGATCCTGGCTCCTTGCTTTGGCCTGGCTCAGGTCTGGCTGTTGTGGAAATTTGGGGAGTGAACCAGTGGATGGGAGTTCTATTTGTGTGTCTGTGTGTTTGTTTTTCAAATAAAAAGAAATAAATATGTAAAATTTCCATTCTTATGTTACAGTCCTTGATTCATTTTGACATGGTTTTCAAATGTGGTATGAGATAATTTAATTTCCCTGCATATGGACATCTAGTTTTGCCAATGCCATTTTGTTGAAAGACTGCCCTTTCAACATTTTGTGCACTAACAATTTGATGTATATATTCCTGTTGAATGCATAAATACCTATTTACATAACTAGGCTCATTATTTTGTATCCTGCTTTGTTAAATCCAATAACTTGATTAGATGGACCTGAATTTGAGTGGCCGTGCCTTTTACTGGAAAGATATACTTGCAAAATTATGTAAATTCTGAAACTCTCTTTAAAATGTGCCCAAAATTGCTCAGCATTGCACATGATCTGTAATAAGAACTTAACAAATGTTACCTGTTGAATGAGCACTTAGAATATCTACCATTCATTATTATAAGTAGTGCTGCAGTAATCATTTTTCAGGAATTGCTCAGTGTTTTCTTTGTATATATTCCAAGAAATGAAACATAGTATGTACATGCATTCAATGTTTTCTCTAGCACACCACTAGATATAGATAGCCTTTGATAAATTTAATCTATATTGATGAATTTTTCACTAAGATGTTAATATCAATTTACATTCTGATAAAGTGTATTTATTTTGCTTAAGTTGGATAGTTTTCAGTGTCTTTAATCTTAGCCAATCAGATAGTTTAAACATAAAAATTGTTAATTTAATAGACATTTTAAATGTGTGATTTTTTTGTAAATTTTGTAAATTTCTGTTTGTGGGCTTTATTCATTTGACACTACTATATTAGTGCGCATGCTGTTTAAATGGACATTCTGGAAAAAACATGAAATATACATATTTTTATATAGAGCCATATCTTACATACATACCCATGTCCCCAGTTTGTCTGCCCCCATTTTGTTTTGTTTTTATCTTTGGCCTTTGTGTGAAGAGTCTTTAAAAAGTTCATATTATTCATACTAAAAATTATCTGAGGATTTTGAATTTATTGTACCAAAGGGAATTTATCTTTTAATTAATTTTTCCCATAAACTTTCTGAAATTACTTTGTGTTTTTAGTTTATTTTTATTTTATTTTATTTAAATTCCTTCTAATTTTTATGGGGTCATGTCAATTGAATTATTTTTAAGTGTTTTTTTTTTAATATTTGGTGTTGTTTCCAGTATCTTTTTACTATAAAGGATGTACTATTAATATTTATGCTGATGTTTTGAAAAAGAGTTTTTTACTTTATGGACGAGTCAAGCTTAGAATTTTAAGTTCAGCCTGAGGAGGAGTCTTGGTTTTCATTCCATTTTAACCAGGATCTCCACAGAGTGATACAGCTGATGTGTTTTCAAATTGCAGATGTGAAGGGCTTGAAGTTCTGCTAGAGCTTCGAGGTGGGTTACTTGACAGATGTAACACGGCAAATCTCACAGAAGTTTGTAAGGAGCTACTATGAGTATCAGAATTTGAGCCATAACTTACTGATTCCAAACACACTAGTTCCAAAAGTATTTAGGAAACTTATGACTGTAAGGAATTCCAGATTTGCTGACAGCCTGGTGGTTTTGCTGCCTCACGGTGAAATGCTATGGTCAGATTGTTAAACGTGACTGTGATGCTGGAGTGTGGTGCCGGCAGAGAAAGATGCCTTGATCTTCACCACCCAGTTCTAGAGTGAAATCTGCCACTGAAATCCAATTCAGAGCGAGCAGACACCTATCTAATGCCACAGCTTTTATCTTTCACCTCTATTGGCCCAATGAAGATGCTGCAAATGGAAAGTGTTTGGGGCCACTGTAATGATGGACTATTTTTAAGAAACCAGCTTTTGAACAGTGTGGTTGCATTTGCTTTAAACTCCATGGTTTTTGTTATCACTTTGTCCATCAAGGTATCAGACAAGTTGGTTCTTTAGTTATTTAAAGTTACCCTCATGCTACCTTGTTAAACTTTTTCCTTCTCTGCTGTACATTTTTTTTGGGGGAGCAGTCATCTCTTTTTTTTTTAATTAATTAATTTATTTGAAAGTCAGAGTTACACAGAGAGGAGAGGCAGAGGGAGAGAGAGAGAGAGAGGTCTTCCATCTGATGGTTCACTCCCCAATTGGCCGCAATGGCCGGAGCTGCGCCCATCCGAAGCCAAGAGCCAGGAGCTTCTTCCAGGTCTTCCAAGCAGGTGCAGGGGCCCAAAGACTTAGGCCATGTTCTACTGCTTTCCCAGGCCAAAGCAGAGAGCTGGACAAGAATTAGAGCAGCTGGGTCTTGAACCAGTGCCCATATGGAATGCTGGCGCTTCAGTCCAGGGCGTTAACCTGCTGCACCACAGCGCCGGCCTCTAGCCATGTCTTTTGATATAGAATTCTGGAAATTTTAGAGGACAACCATACCGCTTACTAAAAACTAAATTATTCCACAAATACAATATGTGTTTTTCCTGAATTCTTATTACAGTTTGAATACTGGCTGCTTGCCATTTGATATTTTCTCAGACATGAGCATTATTAAGTTTCTGTTCAGGTTTAAGTGTTTTCACGTGATCCACAGATAGCCTTGGATTCTGATAACTTGTTTCAGTATGCACTGCAAACTTGCAAGCAAAGTAAATCAAAGTAAACAATTTTTCTCTTGTCAATTGAGATGCACAGAAATCCTCGATAATGCTTTTGGTGTACAGGGAAACAGAAATACTGAAATCATGACTAAGCAAAATCTACTAATAAGCAAGAACAGTGAATTTAGTGCTGATAAAAAATATTTCTCACTTGAAGTACTTCTAGTTTACAAGTTATTAAAGCCAAACCATTACCTTTTATTATCTACTCAAAAGTTTATTGTCTATTCAATATACTGCATTAGGGTTTGTGGTAAGAGTGGATATATTTTATAGTTTCATAAATTCTTCTGGTTTTATTTGTCAATATTTACTATTTTGAGAAGCAATATTTTTATTATGCTAATACAATTAGCTTTCAACAGGGTCCTTAAGTTATAATCTGCACTGCAGTAAAAAGTAAAAGTTTATTGTTCTTCTCTACTCTCTATTAAGTTTCTCCTAAATACACATTTGCAGCTTCCTCAGGGGTGGGTAGACACTTTATACACAACATATCAGACAGGAATGATTTTGTGATCCCTAATGATCTTTTCGTGTTTGATGTATAATTTTTCATTGGGGGTTACTGATTTACTTTTGGGAAATGGTAACCAATCTATCTCTTAAACTTTACTAACTAGGAATGATAGGCTTGTACAGGAGGAAAACATTCATCCATAACACTGATGACAAGGGTTTGGATCCGGGTCAGCAGCTCTGGCTTTCAGGCCTGAATCAGCCCACTGCCTGTTTTTCTAAAGTTGCATAGGTGCACAGCAGCTGTCATTTATTTATATTTGTGCTTATTTGCTACTTTTTGGAAAAACTGAATAATTGTGATAGGGACCTATGTCTCATAAAGTCATAATACATTTACTACCTGGACGTATAAGAAAACGTTAGCCAGTCTCTAAGTTTGATTACTATTTTGGAAAGCAGTTCACTTGGCCACCAAAGATTACCCTTTTGATGTATGGACTTTTGTTTATTTACAAATATACTCGTATTTGTTTCCTATTTTTAACAGGCATTGTATGCATGTGGAGTAAAATCCTATAGAATAATGGACAGTAGAGTGAAATTAAGCCTTTCTTCCACCTGCTTGTATCCTACTTATCCTCCTAAGTGCCCATCACTGTTACTTAACTCTTACTCTGTTTCTCTTGAAATATTATATGTTTGTAAAATATTTTTCTCAGCTTTTAAAAATTTAACTTTGGGGCCAGTGTTGTGGCATAGTGGGCTAAACCAGACCCCCTACAGTATCAATACCTCATATGGGCACTGATTTGTGTCTTGGCTGCTCCTCTATTGATCTAGCTCTCTGCTATGCCCTGGGAAAGCAATGGAAGATGGCCTAAGTGCTTGGGTTCCTGCACTTAACGTGGGAGACCCAGAAGAAGCTTCTGGCTCCTGACTTCAGATCAGCCCAGTTTTGGCTGTTGCTGCCATTTAGAGAGTGAACCAGCAGATGGAAGACATTTCTGTCTCTCCATCTTTCTGTAGCTCTACCTCTTAAATAAATAGTCTTAAAATTTTTAAGTTTGTTTAAAAATGTATAACAGCCATAAGAATTGCAAAATACTGTGATGTTTCAGGATATGTATGTGTTGTGTAATATCCACTCATGGTAAATATATTTATCTTTTCAAGCACTTGACATTTATCTATAATCTTATATGATCACAGTTCACAGTTATGCACATATAAAAACATTGCACATTTTGCTTCTTTTGAACTATAGCCTTGGAGATCCAATATCAAAACAGCTGGTAGTATCCCATTATATTGTTTGATTACAACTTATTTAACACCTGATTAGTGAACATTTTGCCTATGGCTATTTTGCCATTATAAAATTCTGCTACCTTTTTCTATATATAGATTTTTTGTGAAATTTACCAACATATCAATATAATATCCTGACAGTGTTTTTTAAAATTGAAGAAAATGTGTTCTTTAAGATGTTTCGATTGTTTTTGACAAATTGTGCTATACAAAGTGATTACTAATTTAATTTCCTAATAAGGAAAAAAATGCCTGCTACAAAATATAAATTCCAACATAGTGTTTTATGTTGTTCCCAGGCTTTTGTTTTTGTTCTCATTTTTTTAAAGCTTTATTTATTTGGAAGGCAGAGTGACAGAGGGAGAGGGAATACAGAATGAGAGGGAGAGAGAGAGTGGGAGAGAGAGGGAGAGAATCTGCCATCTGCTGGTTCATCCCAAAATGTCTCAAATAGCTGGGGTTGTGTCACGCTGAAGCCAGGGGCCAGTGACTCCAATCTGACCTCCCATGTGAGTGACAGGGTCCTTCCTCATTTGCTAATATCTGGGAACATTAGCAGGGAGCTGGATCAGAAGCAAAGCAACCAGAACTAGAACAGTGCTTTGATATGGGTTGCTGGCATTGAAGGAAGCTGCTTAATCTGCTCAGCACAACACCAGCCGCATGTTCTCAACTTCTTGATATTTTTAGTTTGAGAGAGAAAAAATGTAGCTTTAGTTTAAACTCACATGTTATGAAGTTCAGAATTTTGTATTACAAGCCATTTCTTTTATAGGAATAATTTGTTTATGTTGCTTAATTTGATATTATTAAAATATGGAATTAGAAGCCCAGCTTCTATGTGAACCCAGGGACTCTGGTATGGGGTGTGTCATTCCAACCTGCCAGTCTTAACTGGCAGTCCAATCCCTGCTCCACAAAATTTTTTTGGTGTGTTAAATTTTCTTGAATAAAAGGAGAAAAAAATTAAATGTATTAATTATAAAGTCATATAGTTAGTAAGTATAACGAATTAATACAAAATTATGTGTATATATGTGAAATATATGTGTACATGTACATATTTGTGATAACATTATAAATAAATAATTGAGAGAGAAAAAAAGCACTGTCAAAAATGTTAGCAAGCCTTACGTCTAGGTCATGAATTCTCAATGGGTACAAGAGGGTGGGGATTTGTCCTTGGTAGAGAGGTCAAATGCTTACTCTTCCTGTGTATAAGATACAAGCATATGTGGAGTGCACAGATGGGTACTCCACATATATCTGTGGTATTTGAATCTCACCGGGTGAGGGTGGGCAATTAGGAAGATGTTTTTAAAAGTCTCCTTAGGAGAACATCACTGAACAAAGGTTGAGAAGCAATAATCTAGGTAAAAATCATGTTCATACATTGTACTACCCTGGCTTGGCCACGATGAGTCTTTATTTCCACCTTGTTTCTTCACTGGATGTACTGGGTAGTACCAAGTAATCCAGGTTTAATCAAACATGTGTAAGCATTTTATAAAGTAGTCTCATTGAAAGTAGAAAGAGCAAAACTCCTTTTCTGGTTATATGGATGCTTGCTGCTTTGGTAACCAAGAGAGAAACAACATTACTCAAGAGCAAGAGGGGGTGCTGCTGATAGGCAACTTGGTGCAGGCACCCTGCAGTGGAGCCCACATGCTTGAGCTGCACATCCTGGCTGTTGGAGTAAAGGATCAGAAAAAGATTGCCTTACTTTTTTTTTAAGATTTATTTATTTGAAAGCCAGAGTTACACATAGCGAGAAGGAGAAGTAGAGAGAGAGAGAGAGGTCCTCCATCCGATGGCTCACTCCCCAATTGCTGCAATGGCCAATCAGCAATGCGCTGATCTGAAGCCAGGAGCCAGGAGCTTCCTCCTGGTCTCCCATGCGGGCACAGGGGCCCAAGGGCTTGGGCCACCCTTTCCCAGGCCACAGCAGAGAGCTGGATAGGAAGTGGAGCAGCTGGTACCAGAACCAGAGCCGATATGGCGTTAACCTGCTGTGCCACAGTGCCAGCCCCTCACCTTTATTTTTTTTGCCAAGTTTTCCTCCTTTCAACCAAGAGCTTTCATACATTTGATTATACAGTAAAAAACTGATTCCCATGGATTAAACTTCCTAAAGGAATCGCACCCAAGCACTTTTGCCTATGGATATGCGAAGTTTCAATTCTTCCTGTGATGATTCCTGATGGATGTAATTATATTCTAAAATTTATGTAAGTATTTGTGACCATGTGCACTATGGTTTTAAAGTAATTATTTGTTCACCTTCTTAAGGAATAATTTTAATTTTCCGTTTGTAAATACATGTGGCGATGAAAAAGAAATACTTTGAGTATAGTTTAAAATCATTAAAGGTAGGCACTTGGGGCAGTGGGCAGGACGCTGATAGGATTTCATCCGCTCAGTCGCCTCGCTCAGCTTCCTCTGCAACCATATCTGACAAAGCCGATGTGGCTAAGATTGAGGAATTGGATATGTCAAAGCTGAAGAAGACAGAAGGCAAAAGAAAAATCCACTGCCTTCAAAAGAAACAATTGAACAAGAGAAGCAAGCAGGCATGCACCACGAAGGTGCACTCTACATTCCACAACCATTGCCCTCTAATTTTACTTCTTTTCGCTGTTTAAAGATTTATTTATGTATTTGAAAGTCAGAGTTACACAGAGAGAGAGAGAGAGAGAGAGAGAGAGAGAGAGAGAGAAGTCTTTCATCTGATGGTTCGCTCCCCAACTGGCCACAACTGCCGGAGCCAGGAGCCTCCTCCAGGTCTCCCACGTGGGTGCAGGGTCAGGGGCTCAAGGATTTGGGTCATCTTCTACTGCTTTCCCAGGCCATAGCAGAGAGCTGGATTGGAAGTGCAGCAGCCAGGTCTCGAACTGGTGGCTCTATGGGATGCTGGTGCTTCAGATCAGGGCGTTAACCCCCAGCTCTATAGCACTGGCCCCAGCTGTTTAACTTTGTAAGGTGCAAAGACATTGGATCAGGTTTAAATGACTGTGCTGCTCCTTTCACACAAAGAATGGAGACCTCCTGACAAGGAAAGCCATGCCTGCCTCCCCCATCTCCCTTCTGTCTGGCAGGGAAGGAAGAGAAGGCGCATGTTGGGGAAGGAAGAAGCTGAGTGGGACAACTGTGAAATCTAGAGGAAAAACCAAGCTGGTGTCCTGCAGCCTGTAAAATGCAGTTTAATCAGAGTGCCATTTTTTTGTTCAAATGATTTTGATTATTGGAATGCACAGTTTTTTAAATAAAGTTTTAAAACCAAAATAAAATAAAATAAAATCATTAAAGGTAAAACAGATAAAAAGAAAAAAAATCACAGCAATTGGAAATCAGCAAGGGAGAAAGAGACCACTGATCCTCAAAATCCTCATAATGGGCTTGAGAATGATGTGTATGTCAGCACCAGGCCAGTCATAACAACAGAAGCAAAATATTCTATAGAGAAAAGTGCAATTTAGTTAAAAATTTAAATATGGGATATTCATCATTAAAACACAGGTGAACTGAACCTTAGGTCGCTTATAAAAAGGGAGCAAATATGTGGGTCTAATACTCCCACAGTGACATTTGCAATTCATGAATTTTTGAAGGAAACTCTAAAAAGAGAAATACCATGCTAGAAAGTATATCAAAAACAGTCCCAATTGTAAGAGAAAGATATTTTTAAAAATTCTCATGATCAGTTTCAACAACACCTTGAATGATGACATTCCTGTGATAGGAATCGCTATTTGATAGAAATGGCTGCATCTATTTTGGATCAAAACCAGGCAGCCAAACTAAAATAAAATTTCCTCTCTGAAACATCACTTATTCTAGTGTGTTCAAGCGGCATGCTTTCAACAGTGATCAAGAGACTGAGGCTCAGACTTGGTTGGATAAAAGCGTGGATAATAATAGTTTGACTTATTTTTGAGATTTGACTGAATTTGCTAAATTTATAAGAATGTCTGAAGAGAGATTATTTTGTGAAATGCTTAGTAGATAGATAAATTTTCAGTAAAAGAATTTTAATAAAAATTGTCCAGACAGGTGTGCACATGGGCCATGATTATAGGAAGACAAGATGCATTAAGAATTCTGAATACACTAAGAGAAAACTCACCTATTGCCAAGAATGTCCCACCTTGAACAGTTTGCCTCCATATCTTTTTATTGTGAACCAGAGTTGGGGGCGGGTGGGAAGGATAATGCTTAATACATTTTGGGAAAATAGTTATTTGTACCCCGAAATTTGTGAGCAATTTTGTAATAAAATAAAAAGTAAAAAAGGAATTCTTGCTTTTTATACTGAAAGAACGTACTAAAATTTAAAGTTGCTGTTTCCTTCTGTGTAAAAGAAACATTGACAAAGTTTGAAATATGAATGGCTCAAAGAATGAATGTACTATTTAACCCAATGTAGCTGAAAACACTCAATGAACAATTGTCAAGAACTGTTCTTGTGCAATAATAAGATGTGAGCATTAGATGATGACATTTAGTTATGGGAACCATGCGTTAATTGAGAACAGTTGCAGTGAGAATTAATTGAGTTAATGAATATAAAATGTTATATGATATATACATATTCAGTGCAATAGGTGGTTCATTTTATGCATGTTCAAAGAGAAAGCAGTAGTGAGAGAATAGGCATAATTATGCATCTTTAGTAAAAAATCTCTCATAACATGAAGTGTTTTTTCTCCTTTGAGGTAAAGAGCAATCCATAGACCTGAGTCACTAACTGCTTAGAGGATTTACTTGTCATTTTCACTACTGGTAGCTAAGAGTCATGTGATGCGCACCCGTTGTGTGCTGGAGTGTCATTTCACTGTTGGGAGCTAAACAGTCATGTGCTGGAAGATCATATGCTACATAACAGTTATATGATGGAGAAGGCTTCCTTTGTCTTGAAAGACTCAACGGTAGTTTTTAGAAATCTTTGTAAGCTGAATGGCATCACTTTGACAGTCTAAAAAGAGCCTATGGTGTGAGTATTTACACTACTTAAACTGGCAAGTGGTAAAAGTCAGGCCTTTTTACTCTTCTTTTTATAGGGTTGATTGTTAAACATTATTAGTTCTTTACTGAATGCAAACTCTTTGGCAAATTCTAGACTTCTTTGTGATTTACTTTGTACTTAGCAATGAAAAAATGTTATTACTTTCATTCTCATATTTGTAATCATTAGCTTTTAAAATATTTTTATTTATATAAAGTGAACAAATTTTATGTATTTAATAAATACAGATTTAGGAGCATAGTGATACTTCCCATCCTTCTCTCCCTCTGCCTCATGGTCCCAACTTTCCTCCTTCTTCCTTTCTTACTCTTTTAATTTTTACAATAACATACTCTCATTTTATTTTATAATCACAAGCTTAACCCTCCACTAAGTAAAGAATTCAAGGAGACTGGCTTATTTCACTAAGCACAATGGCCTCCAGTTGCATCTATTTTGTTCCTTCATTTTTTTTAAGCTGAGAAGGATTCCATTGTGTATATAGACGACATTTTCTTTAGCCAGTCATCGGCTAATGAACATCTCAGTTCGTATCTTAGCTATTGTGAATTGAGCTGAAATAAACATGGGGTACAGATGAATTTTTCATATGCTGATTTCACTTCATTTAGCTAAATTCCCCAGAGTGGGATGGCTGGTCATATGGTCTATTTTTATCTTTCTGAGGAATCTCCATTCTGTCTTCCATAATGGTTACACTAGTTTACATTCCTACCAACAACGTATTAGGGTACATATTTCATCACATCCTCACCAGAATTTATCATTTTTGATTTTTGTATGATAGCCATTCTAACAAGGGCAAGGTGATACCTCATTGTGGTTTTTATTTGCATATCCCAGTTGGCTGATCTGAGCATTTTCTCATGTGTCTGTTTCATCATTAGGAAAAAATACCTCTTCATGTCCTTTCTTGTTGTTTTGTTGTTGTTGAGTTTCTTGATATCTTTATAGACCCTAGATATTAACCATTTATCAGTTGCCTAGCTTGCAAATATTTACTTCCATTTTGTCAGTTGTCTCTTCACTTCGTTGAAGTGTTTCCTTTGCAGTGCAGAAATTTTTTTAGCTTGATGTAATCTCATTTGTTATTTATGTTTTTATTGGCTGTGCTTCTAGGGGCTTTTCAAAGATGTCTTTGCCTGTGCCAATGTCTTGCAGAGTTTTCCCAATGTTCTCCTCTAGAAATCCGATAGTATTAGGTTATATATTTAGATCTTTGATCCATTTTGAGTTAAGTTTTGTATAAGGTATAAGGTATAAGGTAAGGGTCCTGTTTCATACTTTTGATTGTGGAGAGCCAATTTTCCTGGCACCCATTGTTGAAAATACAGTCCTTTCTCAAGGAAATGATTTTAGATTCTTTGTCAACTATTGATTCCAGATGCATAGATTGATTTATGGAGTTTCTAGTTTTGTTTCATTGATCTACATGTCAATTTTTGTGCTGGTACCAGGCTGTTCTCATTATAACTGCCTTGTCTTATGTCTTCAGATCTGCTATTGTGAGGCCTCTATGTTTGTATTTGTTCTTTAAGATTGTTTTAGATATTTGGAGTCTCTTGTGCTTCCATATGAATTTTAGCAAAGCTTTTTCTAGATCTGAGGAGCATGTCCTTGGTATTTTGATTGGGATCATATTAAATCTGTAAAAATCTATAAATTGCTTTTGGTATTGTGGACATTTTGATGATGTTGATTCTTCCAATTCACGAACATGAAAAATTTTTCCATTTTTTGTGTCTTATTTTTCTTTAATGTTTTATAATTTTCATTGTAGAGATTTTTTAACCTCCTTGACTAAATTTATTACAAAGAATTTAAATTTTTTGTAGCTATTGTGAGTGGGACTGATCTTAAAAATTCTTTCTCGGTCATCGTATTATCTATGTATATAAAGGCTATTGATTTTTTGTGTTAATTTTATATCTTGCAGCTTTACCAAACTTATTTATGAGTTATAGTAGTTTCTTATTTGAGTCTTCTGGTTCTCCAATATACAGAATCATGCCATCTGTAAACAGGGATAATTTGACTTTCACCTTTCCAATTTGTATTCCTTTGATTTCTTTTCCTTATCTAATGGCTCTGGCTAAAACTTCCAGAACTATGTTGAATAGCAATGGTGAGAATGGGCATCTTTGTCTGGCTCTGAATCTTAGTGGAAATGCTTCCAATTTTTCCCCATTCAATTAGATGCCAGCTGTGAGTTTATCATATATTGCATTGATTGTCTTGAGGAATGTTTTTTCTATATCCACTTTGCCTTAGGTTTTTTTTTAAATCACAAAAGGATATTGTATTATATCAAATACAACAAATTCTTTCTCTGCATCTGCTGAGATAATCATTGGTTTTATTCTTCAATTTATTAATGTGCTGTATCTCATTGATTGATTTGAATATATTGAACCACCACTGCATAACAGGGATAAATGCCACTTTTCTGTGTGAATGATCTTTCCGATTTGCTGTTGGATTCTATTAGCTAGTATTTTGTTGAGGATTTTTGCATCTATGTTCATCAGTGATTTTTGTCTACAGTTCTCTTTCTTTGTTGTATCTTTCTCTGGTTTAGGAAGTAAGGTGATAGTGCCTCTCGGAAAGAATTTGGGAGGATTTCCTTACAATCAATTGTTCTGAATAGTTTGAGAGGAAATGGAATTTGTTCTTATTTAAAAGTTTGGTAGAATTCAGCAGTGAGGCCTCTGGTCCTGGCATTTTCTTTGTTGGGAGGGTCTTTATTAGTGAATCAGCCTCTGACTTTGTTATTGGTCTTTTTAGGATTTCTATAGCTTCTTGACTTAATTTTGGTAGATTATATGTGTCCAGAAATCTATTTCTTCTAGATTTTCCAATTTGTTGGCATATAGCTCTTTGTAGTAATTCCTGATGATTCTTTTAATTTCTGCTGTATCCATCACTTCATCTACTTTTCCATCTCTGATTTTTTTTTTTCATTTTAATCTTCTTCCTCTGTTTTTGGTTAATTGAGTCAATGGTGTATCAATACTTTTTATTTTTTCAGAAACCGGCTCTTCATACCACTGACATTTTGTGTTTTTTTTGGTCTCAATTTTGTTTATTTCTTCTCTAATTTTAATTATTTCTTTCCTCCTAGTAATTTTGGGTTTGGCTTCTTGTTGTTTTCCTAGGTCTTTGAGATGCACTGAAAGCACAATTATTTGATGCCTTTCCAATTTCATGTTATAGGCACTAATACTTATAAACTTCAATTTTAACACTCTTTTTGCTATTTAATGTTTTGATATGTTGTATTGTCATCATTCATTTCTAGGAATTTTTTATTTTCCTTTTGATTTCTTCTATGACCTGCTGTTCATTCAGGAGCATGTTGTTCAGTCTTCATATTTTTGACTGTTTCTAGAGGTTCTTAAGTTGTTAATTTCCAGCTTCATTCCATTATAGTCAGAAAAGATAAATAGTATGATTTCAATTTTTTTTAATTTGCTTTATGGCCTAGCATATTGTCTAGCCTAGAGAAAGTTCCATGCACTGAAGAAATGAATTTTCAACTATTGGATGAAATGTTCTGAAGATATCAGTTAGGTGTATTTGGTGCATAGTGTAGCTTAGTTCTGTTGTTTCTTTGTTGATTTTGTGTCTAGTTGATCTGTCCATTGATGACAATGGGGTGTTGAAGTTCCCCATTACTATTTTTTTAAAGATTTATTTATTTGAAAGCCAGAGTTACACAGAGAGAGAGATGGAGAGGCAGAAAGAGAGAGAGGTCTTCCATCAGCTGGCTCACTCCCAAGTTGGCCACAACGACCATAGCTGTGCTGATCCAAAGCCAGAAGCCAGGAGCTTCTTCCTTGTCTCCCACATGGGTGCAAGCACCAAAGGATTTGGGCCATCTTTTACTGCTTTCCCAAGCCATAGCAGAGAGGTGGATTGGAAGTGGAGCTACCAGATCTCAAACCGGCACCTACATGGGATGCTGGCACTGCAGGTGGCAGCTTTACCTACTATGCCATAGCACCAGCCTTGTCCCCATTACTATTGTATTGGTGTCTATGTTTCCCTTTAGATCCATTAACTTTCGGTTAAATAGCCAGGTGTCCTGGCATTGGGTACATACAGATTTATTATTGTCATATCTTCTTGCTGAATTGATCCCTGAGTCATTACAAATGCTCTTCTTTTTCTCTTTTAGCAATTTTTGTGTTAATGACAGTTTGTCTGATATTAGGATGGTTACACATGCTCATTTTTGCTTTCAGTTAGTATGGAATATCTTTTTCCATCTTTTCACTTTCAGTCTTCATGTATCTTTATTGATGAGGTGTGTTTCTTGTAAGCAGTAAACAGATGGTTCTTATTTTTTAATCCATTTAATCCATTCAGGCAGACTGTATCTTTTAATTGGAGAATTTAGGCCCTTTACATTCAAGGTTATTATTGATAAGTAATGGTTCTATCACTTTTCCATAAATATTACTATATTTTGCTTTGTTTTTTTCTTGTTCCTTTACTAGGAGATTTTCTGCCTTCATATTCTTTCAAAGTGATGACTATTATACTCTATTTTTGTGTGTATCACATCCTTAAGAGTTATTTGTAGGACTGGACAGGTGTTGACATATTTTTTCAACTTCTGCTTGTTTTGGAAGGTCTGATGGATGAACCTCAGGCATTGATAACCTTGGAACAGAGGAGATGAGATTGTGATTATGCTAGCAGATGCAATCAAACCCACCCTCCCTGCTGATAATAGAGAAGATCCACCATGTCCAATTAGGGTGTCCCTGTGGATTCTCACCACACCCTTGAACATTGAGGCTCAAGGTTTCCAAAGTTCCCTGGCCCCACCTAGTATACACTTCTGGATATCCACTGAAGGATATCTCTGATAAGCCACAGAGGCAGAGTTCAAAGATAAAAGTCATTAGAGGAGAAAGCCAACAAGTGTTTCCATAAATGCCTAACAATAAATGCAGGAAATATAAGACACAAGAACAAAGATTACAAGTGACTTCCCAAAAGAAACACAACTACACTTCAGTATTAGCATATGAAGATGAAGAGAATGATGAAATGCCTGAAAAGGAATGAAAAAGAATGATCGTAAGATTACCAAAAACACAGAGGGACAAATTAATAATATAAAGTAATCCATACATGATATTGATGAACATTTTTGCTGAGATATTGAAATATTGAAAAGAAATCAAACTGAAATATTACAAATGAAGAAATCAATGTTAAATATAAAATAAATATAGTGGAAAACTTCGACAATAGACTGTGTGAGGCAGAAGAAAGAATACATGACCTAGAAGACAAATCCTTGGAAATATCTCATCAGAACAAAAAAAAAAGAAAAAGAAATATTAGAAAAACTGAAAATAGTGTCTGAGATTTATTGGCTATCTATTAACCAAACATATGCATCTTAGGAATTCCATAAAACATGGAAAGAGTGAGTAGATTAGAAAGTCTATTCAGTTAAATAATAGTAGAAAACATCCCTAATTTGGAGAAAAATAGAGACATTCAAATCAGGAAGCACATATAACTCTTAGAAGATATGACTGGAAAAGTTCTTCACCACAATACATTATAATAAAACTTCAACAGTAAAACTTGAAGAAAAAATTCTAAAATGTGCACCAGAGAAATGACAGATTACCTTCAGAGGACCCCCAATTAAGTTAACAGGTGATTTCTTATCAGAAACCATACAGGCTATGAGAGAATGGAGAGTCATAGTCCATGTCCTAAAAGAAAGAAACTGTCAACCCAGAATTCTGTATCCAGTGAAACTCTCATTTATAAATGGAGCTGAATCAGTAGCATTACAAATACATTGATACCAGGGCCAGTGCTGTTGTGCAGCAGGTTAATGCCCTGGCCTGAAGTGCAGGCATCCCATATGAGTGCTGGTTCAAGACCAGCTGCTCCACTTCTGATCCACCTCTCTTCTATGGCTTGGGAAAGCAGTAAAAGATGGCCCAAGTCCTTTGACCCCAGGACCCATATAGGAGACCTGGAAAGAAGCTCCTGGCTCCTGGCTTTGGATTAGCACAGCTCCAGCCATTGTGGCCAATTGGGGAGTGAACCATCAGATAGAAGATCTCTCTCTCTCTTTCTGTGTAACTGTGACTTCCAAATAAATAAATAAATAAATCTTTAAAAAAAGGCGAATATATTGATACCAAGTAACAGAAAAGAATTGGATGCTAAATCTTGTGGTGCCTTTCTGTTTTCTTCTTTTTTTTAAGGTTTAAAAGCAAGATTTATTAGAATCAAAGAACTTCAGCCAGTGTGGCATAGAGGGGGACTGAAAGAGAAGCAAAATCCAAAGGACCCTATGACACTGGAGTTTATAATACAGTTTTGAAAGAAAAAAAAACCTTGACAATCAGATTCGCATTCAGTTACCTAGTGGGAACAAAAAACATCAAAATACCTGATTTACAATCCTTTGTCCTATCTGGCTTGCTCATGATGAAAAAAAAACAGAAACAATCCAGCAGAGTGGGATAGATGACTTGTTTTCACAATAAACTGTGATCATCACTCCCTGGCTATTCTCATGGTAAATTTGGAGATTATGAAGGAAGGGGGACATTCTTGCTAAAGATAACCTTTTGGGGGGAAGCAAGCATTCTACACTCATTCTACACCTTACCTTGACTACCTATTAACTCATCTGACTCCTCGCATTCCCCCCTCAACAAGAATGGACCCTGACATCTGTTAGAGGGACTGGACAATGATTACTCTGGCTGCTATGATCATGTTGAAAATGGGACCATTGGAAAAGGAGCATCAAGACAGGGTTCCAGCTGGAGGTGGCTTTTCAGCAGGAGGTGCCTTCTCCAGGGGACTGGCAGGTGTTAGCTTGAAGAAACTGATTCCATCCAAGGTTTCATGTGCCTGGCCACCTAGAATTTTACTTTTTTTAAGTCTGGAGAAAACGAATCTAACAAACAGTTTAAACTCACAGGATCTAAAACTTAAGACAGAGTCATTATTAGAGGCCCTAAGAAAGGTATCTAAACCTTGAGCAAGTTTTCTCATTGAGAGATAAATAGAAATGGACAGAAAGCACTTGAAAATAATCAGATGGGCTTTAAGGCTTTGTGAGTTATGAGACCCATGCCTATTTATCCCTTCACCTGGGGTACATGATAAAGGAGGTATGAACCTCATTAGGGAACACAGCCTGTTGACTTCTATTACCTAGCTTGCTTGGGAGGAGAGATGGCCATTTAAAGCAGGTAGCATCTCTAACATGAAATTTACAGTTCTGTCAGCAGTGTTGCTGAACCTACTTGGCCATCCACTAGACAACAGTGGTTACTTTGGAAGCTTGGTTGAATGAAGAGCGTTTCAGCTTAGAGCCAAGAAGGCCTGTGGCTCTGACCTGAAGTCATTCAATTCTAGGGCGGTTCTGTTTCCAGTGAGCCAACTCTTGGCTGGCAGAGCTGCCAGGGCTCTTCATGAGCTGACTTCTGCTTAAGCCCTGGCTTTCCACATCAAAAACCAATGCAGTGTACTGGCCTGTTGGGGTTTCTTGATGGCATATCATTGTGTAAAGCAGCCATTAATTAGCCTATCAACTATCTTTACATAGCTTCTCTTCCTCCTAATTTTTGTTAAAACAGACCAGAGAAAACTTTTAAGAGGATGCAAGTCAAGGGGTGCTCAAGTCTCATTTCTAATCTTTGGTGGCCTAAACTAGACATCTATAGTCATAGGCATGTTCTGATAGTGGTTTTCCTTTGAGATATACAATGCCCATGAGGAAATCTATGTCCTCACTTTAAAACTTTCTCTCCCTTTTTTGGCTGAAAGGGAGGTTTTGCCTGTTTACTATGCCCGTGGTAAAGTAAATCTAGCTATGGAATCAAATTTAAGCTCTCATTTTGGCTATGTTATTATTATAAAAAGGTGTTAGCTTGCCCTTTTTTAAGGTCAAAAGATCAGCTGGAATATTCTGGAGAGTCCTTCAGAATAGAATCAGTTTCCTATCTTGACAAGAATAGAGAAATGATGGAACAAGTCAGGCTTCCTAGATTGCTTACAGACAACAATACCAAATGAAAACTTAGCAAGAAATTTTAAGTGTTAGTGAAGTGATGCTATTACTAGTACTGAAACAGTATTTTTACACTTTGTGTTTCTGAGTGGGTGCAAACTGATGAAATCCTTACATAGTATATATTGAATCGATCTTCTTTATATAAAGATAATTGCAAATGATTAAAAAAAATCTTGGTGTTAAACTGGAAATTGCATAGACAATTAATCAATTTTTTTTTAAAAAAAAATCATGTAGGATCTCTGTCCTTAATGTGCTGTACATTGTGAATTAATACTATAACTAGTACTCCAACAGTATTATCATTTTGTGTCTCTATGCGAGGGCAAACCGTTGAAATCTTTACGTAATATGTACTAAATTGATCTTCTGTGTATAAAGAGAATTGAAAATGAATCTTGATGTGAACAGAAGGGGAGAGGGAGCGGGAAAGGGGAGGGTGGGGGGGGGAGAGAAGTTGGGGGGGGAGGAGCCATTGTGGTCCATGAGCTGTTCTTTGGAAATTTATATTCTTTAAATAAAAGCTTTATAAAAAAAAAAAACATTTGTAAAAAGGTCCAATGCCTTCTATAAATTTCAGGACAAAAGCACATGTACTTGGAAACATCACTTAAGTATCTAACCCAAGTGTAACTTGTTTGGCCAGCAAAACCAAAGTACAATCACGTTAACAAATTTAAAATATCTGGTACATAGATTTCGGTTACACAAATCAAAAAAGTGTCTTTGATTAACTTAGGAGTTTAAAATTATGAACTATACTTTATCTATAAGCCAATTAAAACAGAGCCCTTAATAAATAAATTTCCCATGTAGACATATAATATGTGCACATGTGTAACATAAGATACAAGATAGAACAATAAAGAAGTTTCAGTAATAGTTTCAGAAAATCTTTAGCTGTTTTTTTCTTACTATCAATTGATTAGAATTACTTCCTGCCCTTAGTAACTTGAGTTAATCTAAGTTGGAACCTGTAGTATATTATTAGCTTTATCTGCTTGCAGAGCCATCCCAAAGTACTGAATGCAATAGAGGTCACTGGAAAAGTCCTTTGGAACCTATAGGAAAACACAGTTAAGCACTGAATTACCTCCAAAGCTTTAGCTTTTATGAGCAGAAAATCTGAATTTTAGTGTTTGGAGAACACAAACTGTGGATGACAAAAGACTTTAAATATCCACGTTTAAAATTATAAACTCATTAACCACAAGAGGCATTTGTTTACCCCACACAGTATTTTTGAAAGCACCTGTAGGATTTTACAAAACATTTATCCCTTTTAGGCCTCTGGGCCTTTCTCATTAAAATAACCATCATGTCTGGTAACACAAGATCATTAGAGTTTTTTAACTTTTTGACATTTGTATCAGTAGCATTTTACATTATCATAACTTGAAATTTAGCACCACTTCACATCTTGACATCTTAATATAATCCAAACATCCTTATTAGTTGATGTCTCTACAAGATGAGAGACATATCCTTTGATATTTCTAGGGGCCCAGCTGGAAATATCAAAGTCCAAGGAATCTGGAACTTTGATATTTTGAATGCCTGTCAAGGATGCCAAGAAGACTTAAAATATCTAGTTGTGATAAGATCTCAACATCATGATGTAATATAGACCATATTTGATCATTGCTACAAAGTGATTACTCAAATGCTTTAGAATGAGTATATATTTAAACAAACCATAACTCTTAATAAAAGAAATTCAGCTGTTTTTAAGCAATAAGAACTTAACAGAGATCTTAAGAAAACAAAATTTCTCTCTCTACCCTGCCCCTTCATGGGCTCTTACAGGAGACTGCTTGTAATAATTGCCTTCTATCACCTATTAGATTCTCCTTAGAAATCTCTTGATGGGTGCCCATCTGCTTTGATGGATGCCCTCTCCCATTAAACCTAACATAATGGTGAACAATCCCCACTGGACTTTTTGTCCATGGCACATCGGCCCTTAGCCTACAGTCACCTTTGAGATCCATCTCACAGCTGCTAAACCTTTTGTTTCAGAGGCAGTCCCAAGTAGCTGACTGCTGACTAGGCATTGCTGGCCTAAGGTGTTTTTTCTTTGGGTAAGAAGAAAAGTAGCTTGAAATTCAATTAGAATCTAAAAGGATGTCTTTGGTGAATAACAATCTGGTGCATGAAAAATTGACTCAACTGTAACTGGACATTGGGTTTAAAGGAATTTCTCTCTTTTGAATCTAGGAAGACCACTGCCTTTAAAAAATATTACATTGTAACTTGCCAAACTTCTTTTGCAACTTGGTTAATGAGTTTCTGAAATAGCAATTCGTAATCTGCTTGTTGTGGCCCCCTCCACCCCACAAGGTAGATTTTGCAATCCCTGGTTTAATGTCACTGACTTATATCTAGAGTTTTATAAAAAGGAGTAGAATTTGATAAAAATGTAACTTTGATTTTATCAGACAGAGGTATGATACAATATCAGCATCTTCAATCATTAGATATAATAGTTAAATGTAAATTAGATAAAGTAATTTAAAGTAAATCAGATAAATGTGTCTAAATGTAAACTTTGGTACTCTTAATACCTTATATACTATGGAAAAACTATTTGGGTTTGCTAACATGCTTTCATAAATTATCCATATGAAAATAGTTGAGCACCACTTGAAAGTAGGTAAGCTTGAAATTCAGTGTGTTATTTAGAAAATGTCTTAATTTGGAGATTTCTAAAGGTTTATTTCAAAATGTAAATCAAGGAAATCAGCAGATGGAAAGCAAAAGCTTTTAGCCTATTTGAACTAGAATCTGATCCTCTATTAAGGCGATGGGATCTTTGCAATGCATATATGTTAGTAAATATTTTGAAATAGTATTAAAAATCTGTTTAAAACCTGCAGTATCTCCCTTTTAGTTTCATTTAATTAGTGACTCTGTCAGTTTTCTAGCCTGCCCCAGTAAGCTATTTTCTCTTCCCCAGTTCTGAATCTGTTGAAATTGTTCCAAGTTATGGGATAATTTTATGTGCTAACTAATTTAAGTCTTTATTTGCAATTCTTGGGATGACCAAAGAAACACAGTTTTTGTGTTCTGTTGAAGTTATTTCTTGTATTTTCTTAACATCTCTGTTAATCTGAAAGTCCAGAATAAATCTCATTTATATAAATTGAACGTGTTGGCAGGTTTGGATTTCTTATAGAGATGCTATGATGCAATTCATTTTCTTTTCTTTTCCACTTGCATGTCTTCATTCATAGCTTCTTTCTCCATATTCAGAGCCAGTAGTATAATATCTTCAAATCAGTCCCTCTTGTTGAACCTCTGCTTCTGTACTCACACCTCCATCTCTGACTCCCCTATCTGCCTCTTCTCTTTAAGGACACCTGTAATGATATTGTAGCCACCCAGATAATCTAGGATGATCTCTGTATTTCAAGATCCTTAATGTACTCCTACTAGTAAAGTCCTTTTTGGCAAGTAAAGAATCATGTTCACAGGTTCTGGGTGTTGGACAAGGGTATCTTAATGTCACCATTAGTCTCGCTAATAGCCTGCCCTCTGGTCTCAAAGATTCATGTCAGTCTTACAAAGCACAATAATGCCATCTGGAGTTCCCAAATCCTCATTTGCAACTAAGGTCTTTATAAAATCTGATCTAACCTTAACCAACTCAAAAGTCCTGACTCATTACCTAAATTACCTTAATTAGATATGGATGAAGCTGTGAGTATAATCTACCAAGGGTCAAAATAATTCTCCAGCAGCCGGCGCTGTGGCTCACTTTGGTTAATCCTCTTCCTGCAGCACCGGCATCCCATATGGGCGCCAGGTTCTAGTCCCAGTTGCTCCTCTTCCAGTCCAGTTCTCTGTTGTGGCCTGAGAGGGCAGTGGAGGATGGTCCAAGTCCTTGGGCCCTTGCACCTGCATGAGAGACCAGGAAGAAGCACCTGGCTCCTGGCTTTGGGTCAGCGCAGCGCTGGCTGCAGCGGCCATTTGGGGAGTAAACCAATGGAAGGAAAACCTTTCTCTCCATCTCTCTCTCACTGTCTATAACTCTACCTGTCAAATAAAGAAATAATGCAATTAAAAAAAAAGAACAAGAAAAGAAAAAAAAATAATTCTCCAATTGTAGATGTGTGAAACTTGAAAACAAGTTGTCTGCTCTCAAAATATAATGATGGGACAGATATAAATATTCCCAATTGAAAAAGGGAGAACGTAAAAGAAATATGAAGTTACTGATCTCAAGACACTTTGAAACACAACTGGGAAAACTCAACTAGGTTTCAAAGCTTGGGGATATTCCTCTGTGACTCATAGTTCTTCCTTGCGAGTCTTCTTTCTTTTTTCATGATAAGCAGCACATATTTTCTGTGGATAGTTTTATCAGCCTGTAATTTTAGGAGTCTGACAGTCTTCCTTCATTTTATACTCTTCAATCCCTTCGAGGCCATGTTGGAAGTGTTTCTGCTGATATAAAATTCTCAAGAACCTTGTGAGTGTAATGTGTATATATCACAGAAGCTCCCTTCATTAGAATGGAGATTCTTCCAAAGATTCTTTCTGAATAATCCTATCTCTATAATAATTTCCTTTATTCATGGGAGATACTTTGTAATGCCCCTGGTAGATGCCCCAAATCATAGATAGTAATAATATCCTATATGTACATACCAGTGATAAAGTTCCATTTATAAATTATTAATCAGGCACAGGAAGGGATCACTAACAATAAATAACAATAAAATAGAACAATTAAAACAATATGCTACAATAAAATTTCCAATGTCTCTACTATTGTGTTTTGGAGTCATTATCAAGTAAAATAAGGGTTACTTGAGTACAATCATTGTGATATCACAATGGTCACTCTGTTAAATTAGATAGCTACTAAATGATGAACAAGGGAGATGTAGGGGGAGACCATAGCATATACAACGTGTATATACCAGATAAAGGGATAGTTCATTTCTTATCCTTTGTGGGACAGAGTGGGATGGTGAGATATTTCATTACAATACTCAGAACAGCATCCAATTGAACATGTATGAATTGTTCATTTTCAAAACTTTCCCTTTAATATTTTCTGACAGAGGTTAACCATTACAGTCAATCTTCTAATTTTAGGATCTTTTTCAATGTAAATAATAATTTTCTAAATAATGAAATCCTGGTTATTGTTCAAGTTTGTTTTTTCCTTAATAGTTCTTCTTTCAATCTATATTTTTCCTTTTGTCTTTTACTATAATGAACAACATGAAATCAGGCCATATTTTCAACACTTTGCTTGGAACTCTCCTCAGATTATCATCTAATCATTTCTGAGTTTTGCTTCCTACATAGCTGTAGAACATAATTCAGCTAAACTTTTTACTATTATAGCAAAGCTAACCTTTCCTTTAGTTTCCAAAAATATTTTTTCCAGAGACCTCACTAGCAGCATCTTTCACATTCATTATTTCTACTGACAGTTTAAGACAATTTAAATATTCTCTAAGACAATTTGGAGTTTCTTTGTAGTGTTCCTCACTTCTAAGTACTCATTGTTAGAATTGTTAATATTCACATTTCTACTAACAGATTTTACAAGGAAATCTAGAAGTTTTCTATCATGTTTCTCAAAATTATTCTCACCTTCATTATATAAACTTTTAAACAAATATTTTGTTATAAAAATACATGTTTTAGGCTGAAGGAATAAAAAATTCTGAAATCTGCCCCTTTAATATTAAAAACTGCTTCACTTGCTTTCCTTTCACTTCTTTTGTTATGCTGTCTCCTATTCACCATTCACTCCTTTTGTTATGCTTTCTCTAAACAAAGAACTTTAGCTGGACCCTACCCTGTTCTTTCCCTACCCTGTTTTGCTTAGTTAATGGCTCCTACCTGTTTTGTGTCACAAAGGAGTCAAAACACAGACCTGTAACTTTCTTTGTGTAAGCCTTGTGATGTAAACTCCCACCACATCCCTAGACTACTCTCATGACCTAAGTGACCCTCCCCTTAACACTTGTTAGGTGATAGAAAGCCCCTTAATCCTCCCCTTATCACTTGTTATCTTACTCTATGTGCCTGGTACTAGATGCACTCGTAAAACAACTGTCTTGACATGTACTGATTGTTAGCTCTGTAAATCTTGTCAAACATAAATTAAATACCTCAATGTATAAAAACCCCGACCATTTACTCTTCAGGGCCGCCTGTTCTTGGATGAATGGGGGCCCCAGCATGCTGGTTTAATAAACTACCCCTTTGCACTATTGCATGAGAGTGGTTTCTTGGAGACAGTCTTTTGGGCAGCCCTTCTCGGACTCTAACAAGGCTTTTTCCTCTTCCATTTACATGGTTATCTCAATCTATCAAAATATTATAAAAAGTTAGTGGCTAAATTTTTGTAGGTCTTATTTAACTGTTTAACAACTGCTCTGTGGACCAAAAGGATGTCGTAAAATCTTGAAAAGGCTTCTTACAGAGTTCTCTGAAGATGGGTTTTTAAAAATAAATACATGTTGCATTTTAATGATCTCCTTATAATACTTTTATTTTAATCTGTGTCTAAACCTCAGAACATTTAATAAATGCCACTTGACAGACATCAGTTCAATTAGAATTCCCTGGGTTAAATAATTCCAATATGGCTGAATAGGGAAAAGACATGCTGATTTTAACCAAGGGCAGATAATAGAAGAAAAGTGGAGGAAGTTCATTTCCAGGGGAGAGTTAGAGAGAAGTTTGTAGTAGAAATTCTACAGAAAGAAGAGAGACACCTTGGAGCAGCATGAATTGTACAAACATGCAGCAGTGAGTGGGAACACCATCTGCGACTTCCTTAGCAGGGAGATGCAGGAGACACCATTTTCTGGGATCAAGATAAGAGGAATGTGGCAGCTCAAGTCACTGGTGATATTGCCTAAGGGAAAACCCTGCTTTGAGTCCAGCCTGGAGCACTACCAGGGGGCAGGATATCCACCCAACCCAGTAAAGGAAGAGCACATTTCTTTCTCTGCATGCCCCCACTAGGGTGCTTGGTGATCAACAGGGATAAAGCACCATCTAAATGCAATAGTGTGATTAGGAGATTTTATTAAAGGGATAAATATGCATTCTCCACTGCTTTAGTCTGGTCAGGAGGGTTGGTAGGGAACTGGGCACACCCTTAAATTGTGAGACGCTCCCATCTCCTGACACTTTCATAGGCTTCATGGCTCAAACTGCCAAGGCAGAGCACCCATAGCCTTTGGCTCTGGAAACTCTCAGCTCTCTCCTTGACATGGCAGGCTCACAGGGATGAGAGTGGATGCCCTGAACCCTGGGAGCCTTGTGCACTATGACTATGGGAAATCTGTGACTGCACAATAAGGTGGAGGGTGTAGCTGGGTCTCTAGGTAATCCCTATGTATGTCTTCAGAGGCTCAGCACTCTGTGATGGACTGAGGTGAGTCATTGCAGAGGGTTTCTTTTTATTTTTTTAAATTTTTTTTTAATTTTTAATTTTTTTTGACTGGCAGAGTGGACAGTGAGAGAGAGAGACAGAGAGAAATGTCTTCATTTTCCATTTGTTCACCCCCCAATGGCCGCTGAGGTCAGTGCGCTGTGGCTGGTGCACCGTGCTGATCCGAAGCCAGGAGCCAGGTGCGTCTCCTGGTCTCCCATGCGGGTGCAGGGCCCAAGCACTTGGCCCAAGCACTTGGGCCATCCTCCACTGCACTCCTGGGCCACAGCAGAGAGCTGGACTGGAAGAGGAGCAACCGGGACAGAATCTGGCACCTCACTGGGACTAGGCCCCGGTATGCCGTTGCTGCAGGTGGAGGATGAGCTTAGTGAGCCACGGCACCAGCCCTGCAGAGGGTTTCATGCTTACCCCAAGGACTACACAGATTCTTTGTGATCCATGTGCCTGTGTTGGTGCCAGTTTTGACATTGATTACCTCGGAAGAGAATAGGTGAGGCTGTGATTATGCCAGCAGATGTGATCACATCCTTTCCCCTGCTGACAATAGAGATGATCCACCATGTCCAACCAGGATGTCCCACTGAATTCTCGCCCCACCCTTGAGCACTGACCAGAGCTCTTTGGCACCACTCAGCACACACCTCCAGATATTCATTGAAGAAGCAGGCACTCTGCTAAGCCACATAGTTCAAAGATAAAAGCCATCAGAGGAGAAAAATCAAGTGTTTTCACAAATGCCTAAAAACAAATGCAGGAAATATAAGACACAAGAACAAAGATGACAGGTGACTCCCCCAAAGGAATACAATAGCACTTTAATATTAGAATGTGAAGATGAAGAGAATGATGAAATGCCTGAAAATGAATTCAAAAGAATGATCATAAGATTACAAAAACACAGAGAGACAAATTAATGAGATAAAGAAATTCATACATGATATGGATGAAAAATTTTGCTGAGATAGAAATATTTAAGAAAACTCAAACTGAAATATTAAAAATGAAAAATTCAATATGTTAAATGGAAAATATAATGGAAAACCTCAACAGCAGACTTGGTGAGGCTGCAGAAAGATGTCCAAGCTAGAAGACAAATCTTTGGAAATATTTCAGTCTGACCAAAAAAAAAAAAAAAAAAGAAGAAGAAAAAGAAAAAAATAGAAAAACTGAAAATAGTGTTCAAGATTTATGGGATACTATCAAATGATCAAACAAACGTGTCTTAGGAGTTTCTGAGGTCTATTCAGCAAAATAGCAGAAAATTTCCCTAATTTGAGAAAAAATGGGGCATTCGATTCAGGAAGCACCTAGAATTCCTAATAGACATGACCAGAAAAGTTTCACCACAACACATTACAGTCAAGCTTTCAAAAGTAAAATATAAAGAAAAGATTCTGAATTGAGAGAAACCCCAAATTACCCTCAGGTGATCTCCAAATAGATTGACAGCTGATTTCTCATCAGAAAGCTTATAGATTAGAAGAGAATGGAGACACATAGTCTAAATCATAAATGAAAAATACCTGCAAACTTAGAATATAGTACCCTGTAAAACTTTCATTTGTGAATGAAGGTGAAATAAAGACCTCCCAAGACAAACTGAAATTGAAAGAATTTGTCACCACTTGTCCAGCCTTACAAAGAATTCTTAAGGATGTTCTACACACAGAAACAGAATGGTAGTCATTGTTATGCAAGATTGTGAAGACAGAATATCTCCTGGGAAAAGTACAAAACATTAAAGAAATAGAAGAAGACACACAAAAAAATGGAAAAAGTCTTCCATGTTCATGGATTGGAAGAATTAATATCAAAATGTCCATACTGGAGCTGGCACTGTGGTGTAAAGTTTAAAGCCACTGCCTGCAGTGCGGGAACGCCATATGGGTACAGGTTTGAGACTCGGCTGCTCCTCTTCTGATCCAGCTCTCTGCTATGGCTTGGGAAACAGTAGAAGGTGGTCCAAGTCCTTGGGCCCCTGAACCCATTTTGGAGACCTGGAAGAAGTTCCTGGCTTTGGACTGGCACAGCTCCAGCCATTGTGGTCAATTGGGGAGATGGAAGACCTCTCTCTCTCTACCTCTCCTTCTCTCTTTCTGTGTAACTCTGACTTTCAAATAAAAATAAATAAATCTTTGAGAAACTACAATATTTTAATGCATATATTCTTAAGTATTTTGAACTACATTTGAATAGTTATTTCATGATAAAGATACATTCAAAAGTATAAGATAAAACCCCTACTTTACACTTTATACAAAAATAAACTCTAATTGGATCAAAGGTCTAAATTCATGACATGATACCACCAAATTACTAGAATAAACTATCGAAAAGGAATTTTGCAAGACATTAGTGTACACAAAGACTTCATGGAAAAGACCCAAGAGGTTCAGGCAATAAAGACAAAATACATAAATGGGATTACATCAAACTTAGAAGCTTCTGCACTGTAAACAAAATGCTTGCCAAAGTGAAGAGGCAACTGACAGAATGGGAGAAAATATTTGCAAGCATGTAACTGATAAAAGATTAATATCCAGGCTCTATAAAGAGCTCAAGAAGTCAACAGCAACAAAACAAACAATCCAGTAAAGAAAAGGGCAAAGTACAAGAACAGGTATTTTTCAAGGGATATAATTAAAATATTCAACAGACACATGAAAAAATGCTCAGGATCACTAGCCATAAGGGAGCTGCAAATAAAAACCAGTAAGAAATGCTTTTATCCAAAAATCAAAAAAACAGTAAATACTGGTGAAGATATGTGGAAAAAGTTACCCTAATCCACTGTTCTTGGGAATGTAAAGTAGTACAATCGTTATGGAGATTCCTCAGAAAGCTAAAAATAGATCTACCATATGACCCAGCCATCCAACTCCTGAGAATTGACTTAAATGAAACGAAACCATCATATAAAAGAGTTATTTGTACCTTCATGTTTATTGCCACTTAATTCACAATACCTAAACCATGGAATCAACCCAGATGTCCATTAGCTGATAACTGGGTAAAGAAAACGTGGTATGTATGCACTATGGAATATTTTTGAGCAATAAAAAGAATGAAATCCTGTCTTTTGCAACAAAATGGATGCAACTAGAAACCACTGTGCTTAGTGCAATAAGCCAGTCTCAAACACAAATATCAGATGTTTTGTCTGATATGTGGTAATTAATATAGAATACAAAATATGTGAAGGAATGAAATGCACAATTTGGATATAATTATCATTTAAGCCCTTGTTTATAATCCTGTTGAACTGTGGTCTTCCTACTTTTTACTTGTTAAATATCATGCATAGTGGTGAATTAGGAGTGCTAATCTAGATTGGATTAAAATGAAAAAGGAATTCCCCTAGTTAGCCTAGTATGACAACATGATCATGCAGGCTGTAATCCTTTCAATCATACTCACTGCTCCCACATCCTTACAATGCATCTATGAGTTCTGTCTGTATACTTTAAGTAAGTATTGCATCATTGAACAATGTGGAGGATTAATTTGCATGGAGTGGTCACGGAAGACCACTTTGAGGAAATGACATTCGTATGCAGTTTTGCATGAGTATTCGAGCCAGTCTTCTCAATATCTGTTGTTATATTACTACAAATCAGACAAGCAAAAGGTCTTAATGTAGGAATGAAATGGGTTCCCATTTGGCTAAAGACCGAGAAAAAAATCAGAGGGGTTGTCAGAGTTGGATCACACAGGACTTGGCAGATACTGGGTAAGTAAGAAGTTTGTTTCTATGAGGGAAATGTAAGTCATTAGAGAGCTTTGATTAAAATAATGACATGATTGAATTTGTATTTTCAAATAAATGTCTCTGGTTGTTGTGCAGAGAGTAGATTGTGTGCATGTGTGTGTGTGTGTGTGAGAGAGAGAGAGAGAGAGAGAGACAGAGAGAGACAGAGAGATTGAGATTGAGATTGAGGGTGTCAGGGGCAGGGGGTGCTCAGTAATGAAAGCTGGAAAATCAGTTAGGAGGCTACTGTAGGAATCCTTGAAGGAGTGAATACCTACTTGGACCAAGGTGGCACCAATGGGAAGGGAAAGAATGATATATTTTGCTCATTTTGGGAGATAGAAATGCCAGGACAAGTGGGAGGGCCACAAACTCTGTGGGAGCATCATGGTGAGACTGAAATCCAGGAATCACATTAGGCTTTTGGCATCTTGGTTCAGATGAAAGCACAGTGGAAGTTCTCTCCTCCCTTCAGAGAAAGGTACCTCCTTCTTTGATGGCCCCGTTCTTTCCACTGGGATCTCACTCGCAGAGATCTTTCGTTTACGTCTTCTTCTTTTTTTTTTTTTTGTTTTTCAGAGTGTCTTAGCTTTCCATGCCTAAAATATTCTCATGGGCTCTTGAGCCAGATCCAAATGCCTTAAGGGCTGATTCTGAGGCCTGAGTGCTATTTAGGACATCTGCCATTCTATGAGTCTGCTGTGTATCTCGCTTCCCATGTTGGATCATTCTCTCCCTTTTTTATTCTATCAGTTAGTATTAGCAGACAATAGTCTTGTTTGTGTGAACCCTTTGACTCTTCCACTTTGACTATGACCCTGTTGGATTAAGATCGAAGTCGGCGAACCCTAAAGGCTTCCATAGCCTCGGCAACTCATGACTAGAGCCTGGGGAGATTACTGACGCCATAAACAAGAGTGTCAAATTGTTAAATCAACTTCAGGAGTCACTGTGTACTTACTTCTCATGAGGGATCTGTCCTTAATGTGTTATCCAATGTGAAATAATGCTATTACTAGTAATGAAACAGTATTTTTTCACTTTGTGTTTCTGTGTGGGTGCAAACTGATGAAATCTTTACATAGTAAATATTAAATCGATCTTCTGTGTATAAAGATAATTGCAAATGATTAAAAAAATCTTGGTGTTAAATTGGAAATTGCATAGATAATTAATCAATTCTTTAAAAAAAAATCATGTAGGATCTCTGTCTTTAATGTGCTGTACATTGTGAATTAATACTATAACTAGTACTCCAACAGTATTTTCAGTTTGTGTCTCTATGTGAGGGCAAACTGTTGAAATCTTTACGTAATATGTACTAAACTGATCTTCTGTGTATAAAGAGAATTGAAAATGAATCTTGATGTGAACAGAAGGGGAGAGGGAGCGGGAGAGGGGAGGGTAGCGGGAGGGAGGGAAGTTGTGTGGGGGGGAGCCATTGTAATCCATAAGCTGTACTCCAGAAATTTATATTTTTTTAAATAAAAGCTTTATAAAAAAAAATATGAAAGCACAAGGGGAAGTCACACAAGGATTCTGGAGGGATCACTTGATTTTGTGTGTTGATAGAGTTATATCAGAATTCCTCTTTCAAGCATATTATATTTGGTAAATGTATTAATCATTTAAAGGGGAATATTAAGCAACATGCTGTATATATGAATTAAAAGCTTACTGGCAAGTAAGTTACTAGAGTTCTGTATTTAGGAATATTTGTGACTGGATAGACTCATTTCTGGAAAAAGTGTGGATAAGCATTCTTAGGTATCCTGACCATTTTCCAACTAGAGAGAGTCTAGATTTGAGGTTAGGGTTTAAATTGAGACAGTGATAAGCTATTCCTTAGGTGGTGAAAAGAAGTTCTTTGGGCTAAATATTCTACTCTAGTTTAGAAAAGCTTCCAGGGGCTGGCGCCGTGTTGCACTAGGTTAATCTTCTGCCTGCTGCGGCCGGCATCCCATATGGGCACTAGTTCTAGTCCAGGGTGCTCCTCTTCCAGCTCAGCTCTCTGCTGTAGCCCGGGAGGGCTATGGAGGATGGCCCAAGTGCTTGGGCCCCTGCACCCGCATGGGAGACCAAGGAGAGGCACCTGGCTCCTGGCTTCGGATCTGCGCAGCTCCAGCTGTTGCGGCCATTTGGGGAGTGAACTAACAGAAGGAAAACCTTTCTCTTTGTCTCTCTCTTTCACTTTCTGTAACTCTACCTGTAAAATAAATAAATAAAATCTTTAAAAAAAGTTTTAGAGACAAAATTAGTATTTTTTCCAAATTGTACATTTTTCCTAAGTGTACAGGGAGAATTTATTGAATGGCTAGTTGTGTTCCTGGACAATGATTTCAAAATTTCAGAACTATGTCCATTTGGGAATGTCAAAAGACTTTCTGGTCCATCAGCTTTATAAAATACTTCTTTCAGAAGATGATATATTCATGAAAGCAAACCATTGGAGAGAAAGAAAACAAATTATAGTAAACCTGTTGCCAATAACATATCTGAAGCACTTCCTAAGTTTAACATTATTTTATAGGACAATTCTCTATACAGTTAAAAACTACTGCTGATATCTTAATTTAAGCATGTTGAAAGTTGAAATCTCCCTAGGAAGCAGTTAAATTCAATTTATACAATTCTAGTAAATTATTAGTGAATAGATTAAAACTTATTTTTTTTATAAAATCATGGAAATGCCTGTCATTCATCTGAAAATACCTAAAAAAGATGAAGACTTTGGGCTTAGCAAACTACTCGCTAAGGTAAGGCATTGGACCGCCTGGCCATGCATCTCACCACTGTGCTGTATGACGTTGCTTCCTCTTTCTGTAGAGTCTATGAGAACACCTTCTTTTGCAGTGTTCACATTCTGGACAAGGGTTGCCTTATAGTGAGATTTCTTCTTTTCCCTTCATCATCCTTTGCAAGATAATCCGCTTGTAAGCTCTGGATATAAATATGAAGACACAAATTTGTTTTGAAGCTGTGTTTAAATGGTAAGATGTTGGTTGATTATGGTGGACTGCTTGGGAGTTTTGTAGATTATATGTGATGGTCCGTGGATTCCTGATCTCTGAAAATTCCACATTTCTCTGGGTAGGCTGGTGTTAAAGATTCTTGTTCTTCCTGTTGTTTCAGAATCTGTGGGAGGATTTACTGTTCTCTTGAGGCTACCAGGATAATGTCTACCCTTTATTTTTGCCACCTGTGTGATCACACACTCTAAATAGATCCCCTTTGGGATTGGAATTCTCATTTTCTTCCTCTTGGAAGGAATTTAAGGAATTAAGGCTTAAAGGTATAGGGATGGTGACCAAAAAGCTTGGTTTTTACAAAAATATCTAGTGAGCATATTTTTGTTACCACATTGATAAAATCTATATTTATGTAGGAAGAACAATAAGCTAATCTTAGTTTTATCTTTGTTACTAGGAAATTAGCTTTCAAACAGATTAACCTACAGGTTGAGGTTTCTAAGTAAAATTTGATGCTGAAAAATGCAATTTTTGGTAATTTGTTTTTCTTGAGGAAAAGAATGTATACCGAGATAATGCTCAAAAGTAAATGAAAAGTTTTGTTTTCAAAATTTATTAAACTGACAACACAATAAATGAAAGTATTATAGGCATTTCAAACATATTTTAATGAGTATGAATTGTAACTATTTAATACTTTTTTTGGTTGCTAGAAATTTTTCTATGCTATGAATTTTTCTATGCTGTGGATAATATTAAGAAGCACTTGCATATGTGTAAATGTCTTGCCCCATATGATTCATCCAGCTGCCTCTGAATTTTTCATCAGTTTTTAATTTCAGCCTTCTAGGTATTTTCATGATTCCAGAAATCAGTTACTCAGATGTTGAAGATAGGAAACAATATTTGAGATTTTACTACATTTTTCATATCTGGTTAGAGATACCCCATATCCTCTTGTAAACATATGATCTTCATCCTGTTTGTGATAGTTTTACAAACTCATCTCTTTTCTCTGCACAGGGTTCAAATCACTCACTCCAGAGAGTTCATGCTTCAGAGCTTTCTGGGCCTTCATAGTGAAAGCCCTTCAGTTCTTTCTTACACTTAACTTTTTTTTTTTCTTCCAGCCTCCAATTCTTAAATGTTTCTAATTTATTTTTGCTTTTAAATATTTGCTATGGAATATTAGGGTAGGCTATTCAAGGAGTCTTCAGAAATTTTATGGAAACATGTATTGTTAAAAAAGCATGGATTTCAAAAGTGGTAGTGAGTAACTGGTACAATGGAGAAGGTCTGTAATTGTTGAGCTGAATAATTAATAAATAATGGCTACAGGTGTGGAAACATGAGGCAACTGAGGGCCAGCATTGTGGTGACGCAGGTTAAGCTGCTGCCCGTGAAGCTGGAATCTCCTGTGGGCAATGGTTTGAGTCTGTCTGCTCTGTTTTCCCATCCAGCTTCCTGCTAATGCACCTGCGAAAGCAGCAGAAAATGGCGTATGTACCCAGGCCCCTACTACCCACTTGGGAGACCTGGATGAAGCTCTTGGCTCTCAGCTTTGATCTGGCCCAACGCTGGCCATTGCAGCCATATCAGGAGTGGATCAATGGATGGGAGATGCCCTCTGTGCCTCTCTTTCTCTCTCTGTAATTTAGCATCTCAAATAAATAATTTTTTTAAAATATGCAGTTGAAGGGGAAAATTACTGAAATTGCAAACTAAGAGGTAAAATGAGCATCTTTTCCAAGTTATGATTGCCAAATTTTGGAGGACTCAAATAGGTATCCAGTTAAATATGAAAGGACTGGTGAAAAATGGATTTAGATGAGTTAATGTTAGTTTTTAAAGATATTGAAGTAATTATACTCCTTTTTCTGAGTTCTCAGACTATAGAAAAGGATACATTCTGCTGTTAAAATTGAATTGTGAACACAGCATGGGCCACAAAGCCAGTTTGGACTTTCCACTCCTATCTTTTTTGTTTGTTTGTATGTTTTTTGACAGGTAGAGTGGACAGTGAGAGAGAGAGACAGAGAGAAAGGTCTTCCTTTGCTGTTGGTTCACCCTCCAATGGCCGCTGCGGCTGGTGCACCGTGCTGATCCAAAGCCAGGAGCCAGGTGCTTCTCCTGGTCTCCCATGCAGGTGCAGGGCCCAAGCATTTGGGCCTCCTCCACTGCACTCCCTGGCCACAGCAGAGAGCTGACCTGGAAGAGGGGCAATCGGGACAGAATCTGGCGTCCTGACCGGGACTAGAACCCCATGTGCCCACGCTGCAAGGCAGAAGATTAGCCTAGTGAGTCGTGGCGCTGACCTCCACTCCTATCTTATGACCAAATATTTTACCCAGCCACTTACTTGGTTGTAGACCATCTGAAGATCTTTCCTTGTGTAGGAGTGTTCTAAAACTGCTTACCTTAGGAGAGCAGGAAAGCAAGAAAAAAATACTTCTGAGAGAGAGAGAAGTAAAATGAGAGAGAGAGAGAGAGAGAGAAGGAAAAAAAGGAGGGGGAGATAGTGGAAAAGGAAGAGAAGAAGAGAAAAGGGAGGGAAGAGGGAAGGGCAGAGGAGAGGGGAGGAGATGAGGGAAAGGTAGAGAAGTAGAAGGGAATCCCAGGAAGCAGAGCCTTGTATAAGTAGCAGCCATATATGGAAGGAGAGGCAGCAAGGGAAGAGAGAAACACAGCTTCCTCATGGACAACACTAATTATAAAGTATTGTTTGTAGTTGTTGCATCTCAGTTTTGACTGCTTCCAAGCTTATATTTGTACAATGCTTGATGGAACTAATTTATGAGATTTCATCCCAATCATTCTCTACCATCTAGGGATGGCAATATGCTCCTGTGCATTTTGATTGTGGTGGAATCTGATTATGGGTTACTGTATTGGAAATGCTCTTTATGTAAGTGGATTGGAGAGTGTCAGAGGGATATAGAAGTGTGGAATACAAACATAGAAAGGAGAGTGGAAGGGATCCTGTGAAAAATTATTTTGTTTGCTGACTCCAATGACTTATGAGTCTATGCTTTATCTAATTTTCTTTTCTGGGATATTTGAATTGACTGGAGGAATAAAACCTTCCTACTTTCCTAAAATCAGGTTGGGTGGAGGGTACCATGTTGCATGAGTCTTGGCAAGTGATCGTTATGGAGCTTGGCCCAAATCTTTGTTCAACAGAAGCTTAGTTGCCTGTTGAAACTGAAAGAAATTGAGCTAAATTTATTTGCATAAGTAAGTGGCAAGGGGAAGGCATTGTGGTGCAGTGAGTGGGTTAAGCCACAACATGCAATGCTGGCATCCAGTATGGGCACTGGTTCAAGTCTGCTCTACTTCTGATCCAGCTGCCTGTTAAGGCATCTGGGAAGCAGCAGAGGACAGCCCAAGTGCTTGGGCCTCTGCTACCCATATGGGAGACTGGATAAAGCTTCTGAATCCTTGCTTCTACTTGGTCCAACACCAGACATTGCAGCCTTTTAGGGAATGACCCGGCAGGTGGAAGATTCTCTCTCTCTCTCATCTCTCTCTCTCTCTCTCTCTCTCTCTCTCTCTCTCTCACCTCTCTCTCTCTCTCTCTCTCTCTCTCTGTGTGTGTGTTCTTTCTCTAACTCTGCCTTTCAAGTAAATGAAATAAAACTTTAAAAAAGTGACAAATCAGCTTTTCTCCAAAGAGAAGCAGGAATAAAACTGTGTGGAGCCAGGATGTAGGTGCATGACTAAACAACATGGCAGAGTGATAAAAGGATTTAAGAACCGGGAAGGCAAATTCAGTTGTTTGTTTTGACTGGGAATGAAATGCAGATGGTCAGAACTTGTGACACTGTAAGGGAAATGCTGTTGTCTCCAGAGGGTTGCACTATTCTGTCTCCTTACTTTTATGAAGATGTTTATACAATCACAGTATTGCACTTTATCTGACTCTAGTGTTATTGGGCACAAGGAAGGCTTAAGAAATTCTCCAATTCATTTGTGTTCTGGGAAATAGCTAGTAACAAATGAAAACCCTGCCTTTGCACGCTCTGAGATCAGCCCTTGTGTACTCTGCTTTGCGATTCTCTTAAAGATTCACAGATGGTGCCCTTATGCACTCGCTTCTATAAAATCTAGGGCCTCTTCCTTTTGCTTGCAATGATTCTTATTGATAAACATTACACCTATAGCAATTTCTTGAACAAAATCAGGTCTTTAATTTTCCTGTGTAATTTTACTTTCACAGTTTTGGTACCGTGAAAAGACTTGGATAGAACTGGCTCTCTGGGTAGCTTCTCATTTACTCCACCCAAATGGCAAGTCTTAGGATCCTCTGTGCTTTATCCCTGACTGGCTAACCAGGGTACCAGTAGTGAGTCCAATTCCTGTACTCTGCTTTGGACTTCTGAACACTGATAGACTAATAAAGATTTGACTTTGATTCTTGTTGAGTTCTTGTTTGATTTCTGGGACCAGGTTCTTTTGGTTTAATGAGCTGATTGTTTGGTGATCTCTATCAATGGATTACTGTTTATAGAGATCTTACCTCTGTTTGCTACTGTACTTCTGATCCAGCTTTCTGCTAATACACATGGCAAAGCAATGGTGGATGGCCTTTGCCACCCATATAGGAGACCAAGATGGAGTTTCTGGCACTTGGTTACAGCCTGGACCATGTATGGCAGTTGCAGCCATTGGGGAGTTGGAAGCAGATAGAAGATTTTCTCTCTCTGTCTCTCTCTCACTCTCTCTCTCTCTGATACTCTACATTTCAAATAAGTAAATAAGTACTTTAGATAATTAAAAAGAAAAACTGACATTGAAAAATAGAAACTAATTCAGGAATGTTTTAAATAATTGGAATTCAGGTCATTTTGTTAAAGTCTGGCAAAGATGACTTAGAGAATCTCCTTACTTGATAGTGTTGATATACTCTAATATATTCTTAGCATATTCAAAATAAATTATTTTTCAGAATTAATATACATTATATCGAAGATAGTTTATTTTTAAAGATTATGTTCACCCATATTTATTTTTTATTTTTTTTAAAGATTTACTTATAGGCCGGCACCGTGGCTCAACAGGCTAATCCTCCGCCTTGCGGCGCCGGCACACCGGGTTCTAGTCCCGGTCGGAGCGCCGGATTCTGTCCCGGTTGCCCCTCTTCCAGGCCAGCCCTCTGCTGTGGCCCAGGAGTGCAGTGGAGGATGGCCCAAGTGCTTGGGCCCTGCACCCCATGGGAGACCAGGATAAGCACCTAGCACCTGGCTCCTGCCATCGGATGAGCGTGGTGTGCCGGCCGCAGCGCGCTGTCCGCGGCAGCCATTGGAGGGTGAACCAACGGCAAAGGAAGACCTTTCTCTCTGTCTCTCTCTCTCCCTGTCCACTCTGCCTGTCAAAAATAAAAAAAAAATGAAAGATTTACTTATTTATTTGAAAGTCAGAGTTACACAAAGAGACAAGGAGAGGCAGAGAGAGAGAGAGAGAGAGAGAGAGAGAGAGAGAGAGATAAATCTTCCATCCACTGGTTCACTCCCCAGATAGCTGCAACGGCTGGAGCTACGCTGATCTGATGCCAGGAGCCAGGAGCTTCTTCTGAGTCTTCCCACGTGGGTGCAGAGGCCCAAGTACTTAGGCCATTTTCTAATGCTTCCTCAGGCCATAGCAGAGAGCTGGATAGGAAGTGGAGTAGCTGGGACTCGAACCAGCACCCATATAGGATGCCAGCACTGCAGGCGGTGGCTTTACCTACTACACCACTGTGCTGGCCCAATCACCCAATTTTGTAATAAATGCAATATTCACTCTAGAAAATGGGGATAATTACTACATTTATAGATAGTTTACCTAAAACTTTTTAGGCTGACTTTTATCTGGTTTTGCATGCTATCGAAACAAGTAAATTTCCTTATTGATTATATTATTCTTACAGTGAAATTTCAAGTTTTTCTCTTAGGAAACTATTAGAACTATATTAACCATAACTCCACAGATTTGTTTGTTTGTTTCACCACCGTAGTTCTCTAAAAGTATTTGTAGTCACCAAGGACAGAATGCTTTGCTTTATTAAAAGGGACTATTAGAGGCTTAAGGCAAAGATCTATGCCAAAAACTTTTTGGTGTATACTTCTGATTATACTCTTTCTAAAAGTTCGAGACCATACCAGCGGAAAGCTTTGCGGGATTGCTAACACAAGATTAAATGGTAAAACTTTGGCAGGTAGGGTGGGAAGAATCACCATGTTCCTAAACTTGTATTTATGAAATACATGAAGTTTGTATACCTTAAATAAAAGATTTCTGGGAAAATTTTAAGAAATGAACTACATAGGAGTAAATGAACTGCTGAAGATGATTGTTGATGTTTGGAATATTGTTGATTTTAATATCCTATTTTATGGATTTATATTTAAATATTTTTCTGTTTTCAATAAGTTATGTATAGCTTATAACTATTTAAGAGATTATGCTCTTGTAAACTGAAATGAAATATTTGTAAATGACATATTTTTCCCTGACAGATGTTTATTTTTATTTTCAGAACCACGTTAGTATTTGGGTAGGTTCAATATGAATCTGTTCTTCTTGTTCTGAGGACACAGCTGAAATTATTGGTTATACAACCAAAGCATTGCTAGGAATGAAATTTTCGTTAATCATGCTCATTTAATTGGAAATAACCAGACATTTTTAAAGAACTTGGTTTGATTTAATGGAGCAAATTCTTTTAATACTCTCTTGGAATAACTGATGTGGTTTCTGCTGCAAATATTACCAGCTGTTCCAGTGATTAAGGAGGTCACATTCTGATTGGCCCAATGATCAGTAAAGGATAAACTTAGCAAGTTTGCGTTGTTCCTTCCCTGAACATTCTAAATAGCGTTTGACTGTTTTTTTGGCTCTTGATAAGTAATACCTAAGCCCTTGTGCAATGGGCTAAATATTTGGGTTACCCCTAAAGCCCCATGTTGAAACGCTAATCCCCAACGTCGTGGTATTTGGAAATGAAGTCTTCTTGCATTTATTAGGTCTTGAGGTAGAACGTGCATGATAGGTTCCTTGGCCTTATCAGAAGAGACATGAGAAGTCTTGCTTCCTCTCTTTTTGCACTCCTGGATGTGAGGACAAAGCTAACTGGGAAGTGCCCTCATGAGACAGTGGACCTGACATCGCCTTGATTCTGTACCTCCAAATTTCCAGGACTATGAGAAATATACATTTAATTGAGCCATGCAATCTGTGATATTTTTATGATAACACCATTACCTGAGAAATCTTGTAATATCCTGTCCAATGAGAGTATCTTTGTTTAGTCTATTAGCTACTCTGTGCAACAGACTATACTAACAATGTGACTGATAATGGGCTCTATGCAGTATTAGCTTAAACTCTGGAGGAGATAGAGTTTAAGGTTAGTGACTCAGATAACCAGTCATTCCTGTTTGACTGACTCCTGATTTCAAAACCTTGCGTAGCCTTCTTTGGTTTGTACTACTCCTGTGTGCTGCCAACTACCACATAATTTCTGGGAGAAATCAGCACTGTCCTTATGACTCCCTGAGAGAAGAGAACTGGAAGTTTGCACCTGTTGTCTCCTGGTCACCCATATGTGCCTCTTCCCTGTGCAGCTCTAAGTATGCATACTTGTACTGTAAAAAGTATAGCATGCTTTCTGGGTTCTGTATGTTCTCATACTGAATTATTAAACTTGAGAATGGACTTGGGAGTCTTTGATAACAGCCAAGATATTTTGGGAACCTTGAGAGGAGAAGGAATGCCTTTGAATTTTTAAGTATTGCCAATGAAATCTGATGGTGAGTTTTTGGGTTGGCTTCTTTATAGTAAGCAGCTTTTAGAAATCATGTCTGAGATTCTGTATGAAAACATCTAGCAAAACAATTTCAATAATTTAAATTATTATTGATGTTGTATCTACGTAAATAATCAGGTCAAATCTACTGAAATCATTCTTACTTTTTGATTTATAATTGTCTTTCTTTTAGGTTATTTAAAAAAATCAGGATGACTGTAGAGAAAAAGCTTATGTTTTTTATTTTTTTAAAGATTTATTTATTTGTTTGAAAGAGTTACACAGAGAGAGAAGGAGAGGCAGAGAGAGAGAGAAAGAGAGAGAGAGAGAGAGAGAGAGAGATAGAGAGAGATTTCCCAATTGGCCACAACAGCTGGAGCTGTGACAATTGAAGCCAGGAACTAGGAACTTCCTAGGGGTCTCCCACGTGGATGCAGGGGCCCATGGACTTAGGCCACCCTCCATTGCTTTCCCAGGCCATAGCAGAGAGCTGGATCAGAAGTGAGCAGCCAGGACTCAAACTGGCGCCCACATAGGATGCCAGCACTGCAGGCGGAGGCCCTACCAGGTACATCACCACACTGGCCCCGAAGATTATGCTTTTTAAATATTATTTGTTGTATTTGAAAAAGCAGAGTTACAGAGAGAGATAAAGTGAAAAACAGAGAGAGAGAGAGAGAGAGAGAGAGAGAGAGAGAGAGAGAGAGATATCTTCCATCTGCTTTTTTACTACCCAAATGGCGAGGCAGGCCAAAGTCAGGAGCCAGGAGCTTCCTTCATGTCTCCCACATGGGTGTAGGTACATAAGTCCTTGGCCATCTTCCATTGCTTTCTCAGGTGCATTAGCAGGGAGCTTGATAGGAAGTGGAGCAGCCAAGACTTGAACTGGCACCCATATGAGATGCCGGCTTGCACGCAGTTGTTTACCTACTGCAGTATGGTGCTGCCATTGTGTCAATGGAAAACTATGTTTTACAATACATTTCTTAGTCACCATATTATAGTCTTATTCATGGTCTTGAAGCCATTTTGTACAGTTTTTACACTATGAGTAAATGATGGTATGTAAACTCTGTTTTCTCTGGCAGAGTCTTAATTGACATCCTCTCTCTGAAGAACACATTTTGGGACACATCTATTATTTGGACTAGATCTAATTTACCTTTCCCAAATTGTCAATAATTACTAAATTTCCAGTTGTTCCAATTTCCTTCAATATGACTACAATTCATTAAATTTCTCAAATTTCTCTCCCTCCCAACTGTGCTTGAAATGTCTAACCCAGAAGGGACCACCTTGTCCTTGCAATATTCTAGGAAAACGACCACTTCTGTCTTTTCTCCTGACTCTCTTAAGACTTGCATATGACTGCCTTGTTTACCTAGCTATTTAAACCCTCTTTTTTCTTCGGGATGTTTCTTTTCAATGAATCTTGTCCATACTGCAATAGCTTAAATAAAATAATCTCTAGCACATTTTGTTTTTAAGGCGTGCATGCACGTGCACGTGCACGTGTGTGTGTGTGTGTGTGTGTGTGTTCTCCAAGGAAAGCAGTTGATTTTCACTTTTTGGAAAAAAATTGAAAATAGCTAAGAGAACAGTTGCAAGAGTCAGAGAGAATATCATCAATAAAAAGAAGTCAGAGGGGCAGCAGGTTAATAGCCTGGCCTGAAGTGCCGGCATCCCCTGTGGGCCCTGGTTTGAGTCCCGGCTGCTCCATTCCGATCCAGCTCTCTGCTATGACCTGGGAAAGCAGTAGAAGATAGCTTAAGTCCTTGGGCCCCTGCACCTGCGTGGGAGACCTGGAAGAAGCTCCTGGCTCCTAGCTTCGGATTGGTGCAGCTCCAGCCGTTGCAGCCATCTGAGGAGATGGAAGACTTCTCTCTCTGCCTCTCCTCTCTCTGTTTAACTGCAACATTCAAATATATAAATAAATCTTAAAAAAAGAAGAAGTCAGAGTAAAGTGACAGAACATTAAGCCCTTTGTGAAGTCACTTGAAATTTTACAATGGGCTTTATAGCTGTGTTGCAGAATAATCCCCCCAAAAGTAGTTGGAGGTATTGCTATAGAACCCCTAAATCTGGGTCTGCTCACCAACATGCAGAAAGCCAAAACCTGACATCGGGGTGGTGGGAGAATATAGGTATTTATTTGTAAAGCACAAAGCACGAAGCTGGGCAGCTATCCGTTATTTCCCAGGCTGCCTGAAGACTTAGGGGAGAAGGTTCTTATGGATTGAATTTAGGGCTAAAAGGCGTGTGTTCAGTTTATGTCCAAGTTCCTGCTTGATCAGTGGTGATTGTGACCTTTCTGCGATTGGTCAGTGATGCTGTGCTCTCTAGGGAAATTTTATGGTGGTCAAGCAGGCTTCAGTAAGTGCAAGGCATTACATAAAGGTGCTCCTTACAGTCCAGTCCTGGAATCTCCATGATCAAACCCCTCTGGACAATGTTGGCTAACCAGGATTTATCTATTGGGGAAGCAAATGACTTACTGAGTCCAGTGATTAGAAGCTTGTAGGGCCAACTACATCATGCCCTCAATTCACTGTATTCTGTATCCTAAATGACAGGCAACGACACTTGAGCTAAGGGTGGGAAGCTGTGTCCTGGTTCGGTTTTAGAGGTACTTCCTAAATTATAACACAGAGGCAAATCTTTTGGAAGCTTGTTGAAATGCAGCTTCTGATTCAACAGAGCTGGTGTGGGGCCCATGTTTCTTGATTTTTTTTTTCCCAGATGGTGTTGATGCTGCTGTCCAAGCTTAGCAAAAATGAGAGTTTGAGTTAAATTTTTATAGAGCTCAAGGATGACCTTAGCTGACATGGGGTTATACAATCCACGAACCGATGCCAGTTATGTTTGGTCACTTTGTACATTTTCAAAGATGCTTGGATCTATAGCACATAGAGCATGCTCACCACAGTGTGGGGAGGAAGAATAGCTGACTCGCAGCTTTGTTCCCAGGAGGTAAAATTAATAACCACAACAAAAGGTGGTGACTGCTTTCAAGGCTATCTCATAATAGGTAAAATCAGTCAATAAGAGAACTGAGATTTTCAAGCAATTCAGCATATAAATTTATATCTCATAAGCTATAATATGCTATGAATATAGTTTCAGCAGCTGCAGCCTCTACAGAGTTCTTAAAAGCAAGGTTATTAACATTTTGAATTTTTTTTAAACCAAGGCAAGTATTTACTTTAGTTTTCCTTAAAAACAGGTATGAGAAGTTGGTCTTCATAGTATGGCACCAAAAACAATATTAATATTTAAAGAATTCTCTGCACATGCATAATTATTTTGTCTCTAAAAATACAATAATGTCATGGCTTCTTATATATGTGTGGCTATTTAAATGCAGATTTTTTTTTTTTCCAGTTAGACCTTGTCCCACTCAATTACATAGTCAGCCAGCAGATACTACACTCATCACCAGGATAAATTCCCATTAGAGAGCATGAGATTGAATTTACAGTACAGCTTGAGCCTTCCTAGAACAGATTATACTTTTGAATTTACAGCATAATATTTCACTTGAGATGACTGAATTACAGATGCATTACAATGAAGCTATACCCTCTTGTGTCCCCACAGTACATAGGACTTGACAAATTCACACCAACTTGTATATTGGTATTTACCTTGACAAAAGACATTTCCAGTTGCCTAGATTCCTTCTTAGAATCTAGGAAAAATTATATGTACAAATTCAGTTAACAGAAATGAGAACTTCTGACATGTGAATCCTTCTTCATAATTTTTAAATTATTGTCCCAGTAGATTTCACCCATGTGCCCGCCACCTTCAAATAGAATAGAAAGTGATGACTACTATTGTCACACTTTTTACCAGGAGGGGATTGAATTGCAGTGTGCTGCAAGGAGAAAGAAATAGACTGGACATGCTTAAATAATTTCAGTGGCCTAATGAGATGGAGAAAGTGAACACATTTAATTGAGAAGTGAGCAGCAACATCATTACCTTTTATATGCAAAGATGAGAGGGAGTACATGTGTGTGTTTGAGCATGCACATGAGTGCATAGATAAGGTCAGTCAAAACAAATCTGGGATGGCAGGAGATGATTTTTAAAAGATTAATTATTGATTCCCACAAAAATAGGGTTGGAAACAATAAGGGATTCTATTTACATATTTAAGAGGAGAAATGATTTATTTAATTTTTAAAAAAAATTTGTTTACTTAGAGTCATGTATATAAAATTAAAAGAACTTAAAGTTATCCTTCTTGTTCCTGTGAAAAATTCAATGTTGTACAAGTCTCAGCAGTTGTACAATGCTATTATTCTGTGTAAATTTCCAAAACCTCATAGATATTTCAGGTAAGGCAAAAAAAAAAAAAAAGAACAAAGGGAAAAGATAACTCTGGAGCATTTTGCTTTGTTGTGATAATTTGGAAAAGTCATGTAGATTGGTAGTGACAAGGTAAATTGATGATTATCACATTTGTTCTAATTCTCCAGGAATTCTACTTTCTATCACCCCTTATTTCACAATTTCCCTTGTCCTGAAGTCAACACTCTACTAGGCTTTTCTCCACTCTACTAGGCTCCTGCCAAGACCCAGTAATAAAAACAACCCTACAGAATTTAACAACTCTATTACTGAATTTATGGTGTGTGAATTCACCTGAATGCACAAAATTTGGTTACCAAGTATTGCCTTCTGTGGTTATTCCAGATAAGCATGAACTTTCAAGTCCTGTGGTCAACTCCCTGCTTCCCTTCTCTGAAGAGCTACTCAAGTGAGTCATAGGAAATGGATGACAGTACAATGCTTTCCCCCAACTGTCGGTAACCATATTCTAATCTTGTTGTTTCCATAGCAGAAGATGCATTTCCTTATTCAAGGCTGATATTTTAACTCCTCTTTCTCTTTTGTATTTGCACTAAGACCATCATACCATCCCCCAGCAAAACAAACTTACTGTTTTTAATATTTATGCCTCATAGTTCTCCTATAGTATTTTGCAATTACTACAACCTCCAGGATAATGTTAAATAATGTTATTTCTGAATTTAATGCAACCTCTTTTAATATTTCACCATTAAATATGATGTTTTCTCTAAGTTAATTTTCTTCTACTTTATTTATGCTTATTTGATTTTTCTTTTATCTGGCTTCTATAATTGAATTCTGCTTAGTGCATTAATTTTTTATGTTCTTTGCTTTCTATTAAATACATTTAGCTCACTTATTTTCTTCTGGGTGTTCTATGAGTTATATCCTATGGATTTTGATACAAAGTGTACTCATTGTCATTCATTTTAAAAAGCTCATAATTGGATTTAGAATGAGGTTTTATAATTTCCTAGTTAATATTTTGTGGGAGAGAAGGAAATCTTGCATTTTGATCAGAACATATGACTTGAATAATTTTTATATTTACAAGTTTAAAACTGTGCACAAATATATAATCATTTTTATGTTTTTCATAAATATCTTAAAATTCTGTTATAATTTAAGATATATTACTTAACTTGATACTTTCTCTGGAATCCCAACAATGAGTAGGGAAAAATAATTAAAAATAATTTTACATCTATCCATATAAGTTTTTAGTTGAAAATCTCTGTTTTAAAAGAGAGATCAACAATACAAAAATAACAAAATTAGTAACATGCATATTTCATGTATATATTGGAGGTGCCCAGGAAAAATGAATATATTTCAAAGAATTGGCTTAGAAGTCAGACTTTTGGCTGCCGCCATGGCTCACTAGGCTAATCCTTTGCCTTGCGGCACCAGCACACCAGGTTCTAGTCCTGGTCGGGGCACTGGATTCTGTCCCGGTTGCCTCTCTTCCAGGCCAGCTCTCTGCTGTGGCCAGGGAGTGCAGTGGAGGATGGCCCAAGTGCTTGGGCCCTGCACCCCATGGGAGACCAGGAGAAGCACCTGGCACCTGGCTCCTGCCATCAGATCAGCATGGTGCGCCGGCCACAGCGCACTGGCTGCGGCGGCCATTGGAGGGTAAACCAACGGCAAAGGAAGACCTTTCTCTCTGTCTCTCTCTCTCTCTCACTGTCCACTCTGCCTGTCAAAAAAAAAAAAAAAGTCAGACTTTTGTAGTATTTTCAGCTGAATGCAAATGAAGTTATGTGCAGGACAATGACAGGGAAAGGCAAGATGAACAAGAGCAAGGTTTGGGATGCAGAGTTTAGTGTTTTCTCCAATGACAAACATCTGATGATTTAGTCAGCCTTTACTTCCCAGTAAAGAGAGCAAGTTGTTCTTGTATCTGAAAATTTCCTTTATAGATGTACATTTCCCTACTAAAACCATGACATATCGGCTTTCAGAGATTCTCCTGTGTATGCTGTTTCTCAAAATAATCAGCTCAAAATAATCCTGCTGCTGCAAAGACAGACTTGGAGGGAACATATTCTGGTCTCCTATAGTCATATTTTGGAGGGGTGCCATATTTTGATCTACAAATATCTGTTTCTTAAAATTCTCTTGGGACTTTGAGATCTTTTTCTAAGCAATTGTTTCTCTTTTTCTTCCTTGTCATGGATTTTGAGAGAGTGAACAGTTGCCGGGTCTGCCTGCATAAGTCCCATTCATTCTTCAGTCTTCTGTAGCCTATCTTTCACTCCCAGCAGGTGCTCCTAGTTACACTTAGTTTCCTGATTGCTTTCTTTGTCTTTTCCTTTTGGTCTCAGTTTGCAGTGATGCTTTGGAGAATAAAGCTATAAACACGTGTTCACCCTTATCCTTTTGATAAGTCTTATTCAAGGAAGTTTATTTAACTTTCAGAAGGCTGAAAAGAGTATTGACATGACACAAAATAGAGAAATGATGGTAGCTATGTTTCTGTTGGAGAAATAAAAAGCAGAAAGCTAAAATTTATTGATATTCCTAGATTAAACCTAAGTCATAGCGAAATTATTGGTGCATAGTTTCCAATTTTCATGAAAAGTGGTGACGTAGCTTCTGCCTCCTCTGCTATCATACACCTTGCTCTGTGTGCCTCTTTGGATCATACTGGAAGCCTGAGCAAGAAGCAAGGTTCGAACTTTGGTCCTTCTGAGAGGCTGGAGGCCATGATTTTTTCTACAGAGCATGACTTTTCTGTGTTTAAAGCATCTTCATTTTCTTAGCGTCCATGATGATTACTGGTATCACTGAAACGCTAGCTCTGGGGTGTTATTCTGAAGTCAAGTTCATTGGTGCCTGGAGTGAAGTTAGGGGCTGGGTGCAGAGCCTGGACCCTACAGGGCCCAGCCTGCAGGTCTGAAGGCATGGGATTGGGACACAAAAGGGGTTCAGATGTCTGGGCACAAATTCAGGAAACATAGTCATTCAACTAAAATAATTGGGAAAAGTAGGCAAAAGAATTGTTAACAGTAGTGAAGAATTCTTTAAATCCTCAATAAATTTCTGATCTGGCCAGGAGTTCTTAGGGCCTTCCTGCTTAGGCAGAAAGAAGACATCCATAGAAAATATGCAGGGTGTGGAGTCAGGGGAGAGGGGGGTTTGAAACTAAAGGCAGAGGTGAGATTTCACACACTCTTTTCTCTGTTTTGATAAGCATTTCTCATTTCTTTCTCTTCTTTCAGGATCCTTGAAGCAGCAGAGGTCATTTTTACATAAATTTCTCTCCCCTTCAACGTAGAAATGTTGGTGGAACTTTTTGAAGATGTTAATTTTAAGTGTTTCACATCCCCAAATAGCGTAAACAACACATGAATTGGATTACCATATGGAAAATGATAAGTTTTTCCTCCCTCATACAATGAAGTCAACAGGATGCTGAAAATCTATTGTTACTTGTTACTGCTGTTTTGCACATTAAAAATAATAGAGATAAGTGAAGCCAGGGTCAAGCTGAGCCTCTATTCTTCAGTCCTCCCTTTTTCAAGGTTGTTGTGTTACTCTTTCAGGGTACACTTGACAAGTATCTGCTGACATTTAGAAAAAAAAATTGGGATTCTTTGTTATAAACCATACAAGCACAGAGCTTTTTTTCTCTTCTCCCAGAAAGTGAGAAAACAGAAATTTACCAGGTTAGAATGAGATTTAACACACACTCTTATAATTAACGGCTCAGTGTTTAGATCAAAATTTCTTCTTTTATCTCTAGGGAAATAATCCTCAGCCTGGAAGCAGGAATATGTTACACAGGGTGAGGCTGAATTTGTGGACTGCGAGTGGGAGGCCTCAGAGAAGGATGCTGCTGAAATAAATGCTTGAACATGTGGGCTTCCTTCTTCCCACCTATCCCCACATTGTCTTATTCCCACTTTTCTCAAGCTGTTTTCAAGTGGTCATGAAACGTGTGGTCATAGTAATTATAACAGGTCAATACAGCATCCAGGATGGAAATAGCTGCAGATATACACAGATTTTTATTTTAACGTTGTGATGTTGCAACTTGCAAGATTACAGGCTTGCAGGATTACAATCATCCTCTCAAAGACTGGCTCTTGTTCTTATTTTTATGCTCTACTTTACTAAAAAGTATAATAGTCTTTAGGTATTCAGAAAAACATGAATTAATTGATTACCTACTAATGAATAATTGATTGTGTCTGGCATCTGTGTGACAAAATTGTCACAAAATTGTCCTATGCTGCCCAGTATGTGGTTAGAGAATACTTGAAATGTGGCTGGTATGAATTGAGATGTACTGTAAGTGAAAAATACACCATGGATTTCAAGAATTAATATGAAAGAAATGTAGAATGCCTAACTTAAAAATTTATTTATTTGAAAGACAGAGTGATAGTGAGAGAGTGAGAGACCCAGAGAGAGAGAGAGAGAGACAGACAGACAGCTTCATTTTCCAAAAGGCTTCATCAGCCAGGCCTAGGTGAGGCTGAATCCAGGAGCTAGGAACTTCATCCTGGTCTTTAAAATGGGTAATTGGGGCCTACATACTTGGATCATCTTCCTCTGCTTTCCCAGGCTCATTAGTTGGAAGCTAGATAGGAAGTGGAGCAGCCACAACTTGAACTGGCACTCCAATATGGATGCCAGTATTGCAAGTAGCAGCTTAACTTGCTGTACCAAAATGCCAGCCCCTAAAAAACATAAGTTTTATGTTTATTATTTGCTGAAATGATATTTTGAATATATTTGGTTAAATATGATAGTAAAGTTGATTTCAGCTGTTTTGTTTTATGCTTTTAAAATGTGGCTGCTAGATAATTTAAAATTATGTAAGACACATTTGTGGCTCACTTTATACTTTAACTGAACAGCATTAGTCTAGGGTGTGTTCTCCTGTTCCATTCACAGAGATTTTGATTTTGGTTTGGGGTTGGGAGCCAGGAATCTCCATTTTCTTTTTTTTTTTTTTTTTGACAGGCAGAGTGGACAGTGAGAGTGGGAGAGAGACAGAGAGAAAGGCTTCCTTTGCCGTTGGTTCACCCTCCAATGGCCACTGTGGCCAGCGCACCGTGCTGATCCGATGGCAGGAGCCAGGTGCTTCTCCTGGTCTCCCATGGGGTGCAGGGTCCAAGCACCTCCACTGCACTCCCTGGCCACAGCAGAGAGCTGGACTGGAAGAGGGGCAACCAGGACAGAATCCGGCGCCCTGACCAGGACTAGAACCTGGTGTGCTGGTGCCACAAGGCGGAGGATTAGCCTGTTGAGCCATGGCGCTGGCCAGGAATCTCCATTTTCAAATAAGCTCTTCAGATGTGATCTAAGGACAACATTTGGAAAAAATGAAACTGGACTACTAGGATAGTTAGTAGAGAACGAGAACTGAGTAAAAAGCAAAGTGATTAAACAAAGAGTGACAAAGGCCATGACACGAGAGACTTCTTGACTGAGAGGAGGCAAGTGAAAGGTTTTCCAGAGAAATAGCCTGAGTCCTGAATTCCGAGGAGGAGTTAGCCAGGTAAACATGAGTTCTGTATTTCAAGTAGAAAAACCAATGCAAAGGTCTGAAATGAAAGTCAGACTGAAAGTTAATGTACTGTAGGACCTAAAATTTATAGTGTGATGGGGGAGGGAGGATGGCAAGTGGGAAAAATGAGAGATGATCTTGGAAAATAGGACTTTGGTGGTAAAAAATTGGTACATGACGTTGAGGAATTTGGATTTTATCTTAAGATAATGGAATTGCATTGGCCAGTGCCACAGCTCGCTAGGCTAATCCTCCGCCTGCAGCACCAGCACCCCAGGTTCTAGTCCCGTTCGGGGCGCTGGATTCTGTCCCAGTTGCTCCTCTTCCAGTCCAGCTCTCTGCTGTGGCCCGGGAAGGCAGTGGAGGATGGCCAAAGTGCTTGGGCCCTGCACCTGCATGGGAGACCAGGAGGAAGTACCTGGCTCCTGGCTTTGGATTGGTGCAGTGCGCCAGCCATAGCAGCCATTTGGGGGGTGAACCAACGGAAGGAAGACCTTTCTCTATCTCTCTCACTCACTGTCTAACTCTGCCTCTCAAAAAAAAAAATAAGATAATGGTATTGTATTGAAGAGATTTGAAGGAATGAAGTGGCATTATAAAAAAATGAGTAGCAACATTTTAAAGCCAGGGAACTTTTAATTAGAAGGTTGTTATGGAATTAAAGTATGAGAATATTCCTTTGAAATTTGTTTTGCTTTAAATCAAGATTATGAATCCGATGATTCTGTGTCTTTTTTGTTGTGATGATTTGGAAATGTAGACCATACTTGTTGCTTAATTAGGCCTATAAAACAGTTTGAATTTCTGTGCTACAGCTTTATTAGGGGAGTTATCATTTTCCTCCCTTTAGTTCCTTTAACTCCTATACACTTAGTTAATTTATTCATTTGTGTTTTATGTAACTTTAAACAACTTCTTTGTGTGTCTGTTGTAAATAAAACAAGGTACATATAAATAAAGAATAATTAACTCTGGGAAAATGATGCCATCTGAAGACATGATTTTTTAAAGTGTTGTTTTAAAAATTAAGAACAATACTGATCAAATTCCTGAGAGCCTACACATGTTTTTGATTAATCTCTGATATTTTTTACTAATTTATCAATAATTCCTTTGCTTATTGCATGCAGAATATTCCTCTGAAACAAAAATAAAGGCTATTGTCCATATTCTCAAAGGTTTCATCCCTGTTTTCTTTTGCATATTACTTATCAGATATGAGCTTATGTGTTTAATTTGTTTACTTTTCCTATAATGTACAATCCCCAAACATGCTTCCGATTACCTAACAATCATATGGACTACAGCTTTCAATAAAAATTCTATCAATCTCCTCTATTGATCTTTCCAAACTGGATATAAAGTTATGCATTATTTTTCATATCTTTATAGTCACATGGGGAATTTATTTCTTATACAGTAATAGAACTTGGCATTTATATGATAATTTCCATTTATTGCATCTATTATCATATATCTCCATGGATTATAGAGTTTTTGGGGAAATTGTTCTGAGGATTTCTTCCTAAGCTAGGAAACAGTTTATATCCCAGACCAAATTATAAGGTGTTCCCTCTACTTTTTCATTGCAGCATTTTAAAATTGGTGTGGAGCATTGTTACAGAGAAGTTGAAATTGTTTCTGTGCTTTTAACTTTTATTTTATTAGAAAAGTAGAATGGTTCATTATAAAGTAACGGGTGTGAGTGAAAACTTTAGCAGCCATGTCCTGGTTTCCAGGACATCACACACTTCTTGTTTACTTCCATCTCCTTGACTAGTCCCCTGCTTAATTGGCCCTCTCTTCCTTCCTTACCTGCAGATTTGCCATTTTTAAACGCTCAGCCCTTTAACTTGTTCTCTTTCTCTCTGTCTCTCCTATCTCCTTAGGTGATCTGTTCTAGTTCTCTGTTTTAAATACTTCTGAATACTAATGATTTCCAAATGCATATCTCCAGCATTAGCCTTTTCCTTAAGTTCCAGGTTTGTGTATCATTTAGATTTCTCACAGACGTCTCAAATTAATAAATTCAAGAGGGAATTTAGGATTTCTTTCCTTCTAAACTTGCATCTTCTTATTCTTGTCTATTTCCAAAGCAGCCTGTCTACCTAGTTGTTCAGAACAGATATAGAGACCATTTTTAATTCATCTCTTTCTTAGTGCTTAAATGAAAACAGTAACAATTAATATTTGTTGAGTACTTCACTGTATTCTAATCCTCTTTTAAGTACTTCAATTCTTTGAAACATGCACAATTATTATTCCCCTCTTTCTGTTTAAGATTCCTTTATTTATTTGAAAGTCAGAGTTACAGAGAGCGCGAGACAGAGAGAGAGAGAGAGGGAGAGGCAGAGAGAGAGCTATCTTCCATCTGCTGGTTCACTCCCCAAATGGTATCAATGGCATGGTTGGGCCAGGCTGAGACCAGGGGCCAGGAACTTCATGCAGGTCTTCCATGTGGGTACACATACTCGGGCCATCCTCCACTGCTTTTCTCAGGCCATTGGCAGGGAGCCAGGTAGAAAGTGGAACAGACAGGACACACACGGGTGCCTGTATGTGATGCTAGTGTTGCAGGTGGCAGCTTTACCTGCTACACCATAAATGCTGGTCCCTTTTATCCCATCTTTCAAATGAGAAAACTGAGATATAAAGATGTTTTGTAAATTTTGCCAGTAAGTGATGGATCTGAGATTCAGTCAAGAGATAGGTTTGTTGGTTCGTTGTATTTTAAAGTTTATCTATAATTTGTCTACTTATGTGTGTTTTCACAGTCTCTGATGTAGCCAAGCCACAATTCTCTCTTAATTATACCACCTCAACATCTTCCACCAGCTTCTTTTCTTATTCTAACCCAAAATATTTTATGAAGGTGTTTACATGTGTAAATCAAGATAAAGCACTCTAGTGACTTCCTAGGGGACTCAGAAAAAATAAGATTGAAGCTTCTCATAGGCCCAAAAGATCCTACATATTAGATCTCCAAGCAGAACCAGAGTCTTCTTTCTCACATCCTATGGTTAGGCCTGTTTAGTTTTTGTGAAAACAGAAGTTGTTTCTACCTCAAAGACTTTGTACTTGATATTCCTTCTGCCTGGAGTCATTTTTCTCAAATAGCTGAGTTCTTGCTTTTTCTCATCATTCAGGTTTCATATCAATGGTTATCTCCTTAGGGTAAATGCTCCAACCAGAAACCCACCCCCAAACTCACATGCTATGCCATTACTGAGTTTTTTATTTTCTTTAGAGCTCTTATTAGTACTGGTGCTACCCAATATATGTCATTATTAACTGTCTTTCCCTTGACTCTAATTAGACTGTCAACATTGTATTGGCAGAAACTCTGTTAATAGGTTCATGGCTATGTCATCAGTTCCAGCATATGGCCTGACAAAGAGTAGGCATCCAATAAACATTTTTTGTTCCGGAGTTGTTCAAACATGAGTAACTGCTACTGCTGCTGTTGTTGTGGCTTTGTGGTTTAAACTGATATTTTGACATATTATCCCCCAAGGAATTTCTAGTCATAATGAAACAATTTATAATTTATTTGTCACATTTCAAAGATGTGGCTCACCAGGGTTAGGACTACACTAAGGTGAGTGATACACTTTCATGAGGCACAAAATTTGAGGGAGTATTAAAAATGATGTAATGATCAAGGTAAATAATTTTTAATGCAATATTAGAAAAAATCAGGATGGGTCAATGATCTAGAAGTTTGGACACCTATATTTCATGTAAGAGTGATTGGATTTGATGCTTTGCTCTGATTCCTGTTTCCGGGTTCCTGCTATTGCAGATCCTGGAAGGCAGTAGTGATGCCTGAAGTGATTGGGTTCTTTACATTTGCATGGGCAATCCAGATTGAGTTGTGGCTCCTGGCTTTGGTCTGACCTACTGTGGTCATTACAAGCATTTAGTGAGTGAGTCAGTGGGTGTGAGTTCTCCTTCTGTCTATCTCCCTATCTCTCAAGTAAACAAATACAGATTTTTGTTTTACTTAATACCATTAGTTGAACTCTTTAATTAACACACAATTATTCTTAGGTGTTTAAATTTAACTGAAAAGTGATCCCTGTGAAATATAACAATGGGAATAAGAAAGGGAGGAGATGTACAGTTCTGCACATGCTCAGTCGGACTTACTCCTAATGGTAGAGTTAGTAACGTGCCAGGGGATTCTAATTCAATCCCATCAAGGTGGCACGTACCAATGCCATCTCACTAGTCAAAGTGATCAATTTCAGTTCATAATTGATCATAATGATAGGATTAAGAGTAAAAGGGATCACACAAACAAGACTAGTGTCTGCTAGTACTAACTGATTAAAAAGGAGAGAATGATCCAACATGGGAAGCGAGATACACAGCAGACTCATAGAATGGCAGATGTCCTAAACAGCACTCTGGCCTCAGAATCAGCCCTTAAGGCATTCAGATCTGGCTGAAGAGCCCATGAGAGTATTTTAGGCATAGAAAGCCAAGACACACTGGCAAAAAAAAAAAAAGAAGACCTAAATGAAAGATCTCTGTGAGTGAGATCCCAGTGGAAAGAATGGCTCATCAAAGAAGGAGGTACCTTTCTCTGAAGGGAGGAGAGAACTTCCACTTTGACTATGACCTTGTCTAAATAAGATCAGAGTTGACGAACTCAAGAGGCTTCCATAGCCTTGGCAACTCATGACAAGAGCCTCAGGTGATTACTGACGTCATAAATAAGAGTGTCAATTGTTAAATCAACAACAGGAGTCACTGTGCACTTATTCCCCATGTAGGATCTCTTTCCTTAATGTGTTGTACTATGTGAATTAACGGCATAACTAGTACTGAAACAGTATTTTACACTTTGTGTTTCTGTGTGGGTGAAACTGTTAAAATCTTTACTTAATATATACCAAGTTGATCTTTTGTATCTAAAGATAATTGAAAATGAATCATGATGAAGAATGGGATGGGAGAGGGAGTGGGAGATGGGATGGTTGCAGGTGGGAGGGAGGTTATGGGGGAAAAAACTGCTATAATCCAAAAGTTGTACTTTGGAAATTTATATTTATTAAATAAAAATTAAGAAAAAAGAAGTAATAAATGCTCAAAAACACACCAATGTGTTTCTGTGTGGGTGCAAACTGTGGAAATCTTTACTTAGTGTAAACTAAATTGTTATTCTGTATATAAAGATAATTGAAAATGAATCTTGATGTGAATGGGATGGGAGAGGTAGTGGGAGATGGGAGGGTTGCAGGTGGGAGGGAGGTTATGGGGGGAACTGCTATAAGCTTGTACTTCGGAAATTTATATTTATTAAATAAAAGTTAGAAAAACAAAATTGGTACAAATGACCAAAACAAAATGTGCTTGCTTTTGTAAATAAATTTTAAGCTTTTGCTAGGCTCCAATATCTTTGAGGTCAGGAACTGTACTTTGTTCACCACTGCCTTCCCAGTGCTTGCTTATAACAAGTTGGGAATATAGTAGACATTCCATAAATGCTTGGAAAGTTACTGAATGAGCAATATTTGTACTAAAGGGAAAATCATGAATATCTACTATGGGCAAAATATAGACATTTTTAGTATAGACTAAAACAAAGTTTGAGATACACCTCCTTACCTCAGCAAACATCTAAAGAGAAACAAGGGGAATTTAAGATTATGTCAAGACAAATGTGATAATCATCTTTCTGTACTTCATGAAAGCTCTTCTGTGTCTCATTATCCTACATTATTATTTTTTTTTTTTGGTCTCCTAAAGACAATCTTCCTTTAATCTTGTTTTTATTCTCCTAGCCCCTTTCAATTTCTGTTTCTTAATGTCAGTGTAATATAGTCAAATGTGGGGGAATGGGTAAAAAAAAATCTGGAATTGATGCTTTTTAGGCAAAAGCACTCAAGTCATGGCTATCAACATTTTATTCTTTTAATTTGATTTTTTCTTAGTTTTCAACAATGTTTTGATGCCCCAGTTGACACTGCTAAACTCTGCATAGTAACCATGTTTAAGATTGGATCATTTCACTAAATGGAGGTACAGAAAAATATTATAACAATGATTTATTGCTTTTTCTCCCCAAATACATGAAGGCTGATTAGTAAGATTAGATAGATAGATGATAGATAGATAGATCAATATATATAATATACACATATGTTAATGTACCTAGGAATTCTTTCTAAAAAATATTTTATTTACTTGAAAGGCAGAGTGACAGAGAGAGAAAGAGACAGAGAGAGAAAGAGATTTTTCAATCCTTTCATTCACTCCCCAAATGGTTGCAATGGTTGGGGTTGAACCAGACTGAAGGCAAGAGCCAGGAACCCCATGTGAGTCTCTTAGGGGGGAAGCAGAGACCCAAGTGCTTGGGTCATCATCTGCAGCCTTCCCAGGAGCACCAGCAGGGCGCTGATCAGAGCAGTACAACTGGGACTCCAGCTGGTGCTCTGATATGGGAAACTGACATTATAAGTGGCTGCTTAACCCACTGTGTCACAATGCTGGCCATGATCTTAAATCATATGAAGCCTAAGTTTCTCTTACCCAAAAAATTATGGTTGCTTCATTGCACCTCAATATTTTTTTCTGGGCTTTTAGATTTTTTTCCTAGATTGATACTCCACAGGAAAATCCTCAGCTATTGTTATGTTTGTTGATAAATTATTCTTAACAGATTTACCTACTGGGATCCCATTTTTATGCTGTCAGTATTGAATATACAAATATTCACATATGTGATATCTAGTTCCATAAAATATCTGCTGAATTTGGGCCAAAGTTGTTATGTAACAGGTAGAACCACTGCCTGTAACACCTGTATCTCACTAGGCATTAGTTCATGCCCTGGCTGCTCCGCTTCTGATCCAGCTCCCTACTAGTGGCTGAGACAAGCAAGTGCTTGAGCTTCTGCCACCTAAATGGGAGACCTGGATGAAGCCCCTAGTTCCTGACTTCAGCCTAGCCCAGCTCTAGCCATTGCAGCCACATTGGGACAGAACTGGAGGATGGACAATCTCTCTCTGTCTGTCTGTAAACTCACTTTCAAATAGATAAATAAATCTTTAAAAAATCTGTTGAGTTGATAATATGGTAAGAGGAACTATAGTGCTCGGGGGAAGATAAATTGCTAAATGTTTTTTTTAAATTGCTATATATAAAGAGTCTTAAAATAGTATAAGTCATAAGCCTTCAATTATACTTTGGAGATTATATACTATAAAAATACAAAATGTGGAGAAATTTATGTACACAAATCAGTTGCCTTTGTGTTGTGTGATGGTGAAACATTAGGAACAATTTAAGTGTCTAGCATGAAAATTGGTGACTATTAGAACACACATCAAAATAATACCCCAAGTATCTACTGATAGATGAATGCATAAGAATGTAGTATATTTACACAATAAATTATTCTTCAGCCATAAGAAAAATGAAGTCTTGACAGAATGGAAGGAACTTGAGATTATTATGTTAAACAAAGTAAGTTAAATGCAGAAGGACAAATATAGTATGTTCTGTCTCATATGGGGAATTTTAAAAAATAGTCAATATTAATTTTGAATAGTGATAACCACAAATTGGGAATAATGGGGGAAGAGCATAGAGAGGGGTTGGAGAACCAGCCCCACAACACAATCAGAGGGAAGTAGCAAGTTCTAGTGCTCCACAGCACAGTGAGCTGACTGCAGTCCACAATAAAGCAATGTGTGTTGCATAGGAAGAGAGGAGCTGGTATACTCCAAGCAGAAAGAACATATAAGGAAATGGAAAGATAAATTGTCTTGTTTCATCAGTTTACATAGTGTATTGAAATATTGCACTGTACTTCAGAAAATGCACAAATGTTATGTTAGTAAAATATTTTTAAAACTAAAATAACTTATGTAAAAATCTTTCTTAACCACATGTGAATATTCTGTGAAGGAACTAAAGCAAAATTTTGTATAATGTTAGGTCTTGAGTAAATAAAAATTATATAGACAAGAATCGCCTAAAGGGGAATCTATTGGACAGTTAATAGTGATGTATTCTGGATGATGAAGTAATAGACAATTTCTTCTATGTTTTTATATTTTCTAGGGTAAATACAAGCCACCTTGATAATGGGGAGAAATGAGCTGTTTTCATGAGTATGGTGGCTCCTACTTTGATCCAGGAATATTCCCTGGAGTTCTACTCCAGTTATGATCACATCCAGAGCCCCCAGATTCCTCAGCAGTCTAATAAACCAGAGAACAGGATGAGCTGGATGATTCATCCAGGGTTGGACTTGAGCTGCCTCATTCACCACAGGGTCCTTCTGCTCCTGAGCAACTATTTTGGGGTTTATGAGCCCTGGAAGGGGTAGCAAGTTAGAGCTGGCATTAGCTATATTCTCATCTTGGTTACACAGACGTGACTTTCATTGATTTTTATGGAAGATTTGTGCACATAATGAAGAGAAAAATGTCACTGGTTTGTTTTAATTTAGCTTGAGCAGTAACCCTTTGCTAATGTGACTTCTATAAGAGGCAAATCTGCTCTCATTTTTGTTGTGATTAGAGTCCTGTGACCAAAGAAGTCTCAGCGACTTGAGATCAGCCTTGGCTCTTACATATGAGTCACACTATTATTTCATTTTCACTGGCTCAGACATGTAATAATCTTAGTTATAGGTTAATGAAACCAGGATATATGTAACGTTCCTTGCTCCATCCTCTTTAGTTAAGATTACACGTTAGACAGGAGTACCTTGCTTAACTTTGACACTACAGACATTGGGGGATATGTTATTCTTTGCTGAAGGGGACTATCTTGTATCTTGTACAGGGTATTTAGCAACATCTTTCTTTGGCCTGTACTTATGCCAATAGCTAATAATACCTTTCCTGCAGTTGTGATAAACAAAATGTCTCCAGACACTACTGAATATACCCTAGGGGCCAAAATACCCTGTTTGGGAAATACCAGATTAGACAAAATATAAAGAAAAAGCCAAATATTATATAATAATTTCAGATTAAAAATATCTATTATAATCATCAATAATTTCTCTTATTTAGGAAATAATCTAAGATAGCTAGAAAATACTTACATACTTAACGTCAAAATTCAATAAAAACACAGAAAGTAATAACCATAAAAAAGTTGAAAATTTAGCCTTCATCAAAATTAAAACCTTCTGCTTATGAAATGAGTGTTAAGAAATCCAATAGACAAATCACGGATTTGAAGAACATATTTTGTGATCATGTATCTGATGGAGAACTTTTGTTCAGAATGTTGTAGAACAACCCCCAAGGTGGTTGGAGGAGTTGCTATAGAATACCCAGAACTAGGTCTGCTCACCCGATGCACAGAAAGGCAATCATTTACACTGGTGGTGGCAGAAAGGAGGTGTCTGCTGCAAAGCACAAAGCTAGGAGTTGGCAGCTATTGCTTAACGTCCAGGGTCCCTGGGGAGTTAGTGATAAAGGTTCTTACACATTTAAGTTGGGCTGGAAGGTGCATATTCAGCTTATGTCTAAGTACCCAGTTGGTCTGCAATGATCATGGCCCTCTTTCCATTAGTTAGTGATATTGTTTCCTTTAGGGGAATTTTGACGAAGGCAAAGTAGGTTCCAGTTAGTCTGGTGGTCATATGCAGGTGACACATTTTGCTCAGAGCCTAGGATTACTGGAAAAGAAACCCTTCAAGACAAGACTGAACATTAAGATGTTATATATAGGGAAATAAATGACCTTAGGAATCCAGTAATTAGGGACACTGTGAGGCTACCTGTACCACTTCCTAAATTTAGTGAGTTACTTTTAGGAAGAGGTTGATTTGAAATTCTAAAAACAGAGCAAGGAAATACTGCTGCATTTCTGATCCAGCTTTCCGCTAATTTGCTTGTGGAGGTTCTGTATAATGACCCAAATGCTTGGGCCCCTTGCTACCCATGTGCAAGGTCAGAGTGGAGCTCTTGGCTCTTGGTTTCTATCTGTCCTAGACCTGGCTGTTGTGGGCATTTGGGGAGTAAACCAGCAGATGACAGATGTCTTCCTCACTCCTTGTCTCTTCCTCTCTCTTTCCCTCTGACACTCAGCCTTTCAAACAAACAAGCAAATATTTATAAAAGGAATGTGTCCTATAATTCAATAATGAAACAATCCAATGCAAAAAAATGAGTGAAAATCTTGAATAGACACTTCACAGTGGAAGATGTATAAACAGCCAATAAGTTCATGAAAAAGTGCTCAACATCATCAGGCATTAAGAAAGCACTGATTAAAATGAAAGTGAGCAGATATAAAAATCTATCAGCACAGCTCTTGTTAAAGAGGATGGCAAAAAATACCAGCCAGTATATGAACAGATTGACCTGCTAGAGGGTGAAAGTGTAAATTGTAAACTCCAAATGGTTCTTCTGTGAAAGTTTGCAGATTAAACACATATGTATCCCATGATCAAAAAATTACACTCCTAGATATTTGCCCAAGGGAATTGAAAGTAGTGACAAAACACTTGTATAAAATTTTTTTAGCGTTGTGGCTCATTGTAATCTAACACCAGAAATAACTCACATGGAGACAATGTGTTTCTTCTAAATAATACAGCATCACTTCTCTGATATTATTGCCCAAAATGCATGTGATGAATCCAGTCATTAGGAAATCTTAAACACACCTTGATCTATATCCTTCAATAGAGTCAAGTAAAAAAGACATATAGGTTAAGAAATAGTTTCAGAATAAAGGAAGCTAAAAATGAAATAACATGAGTTTCATGTAAATCCTGGACTAGGAGGAAAAAAAGAACTAGTTACAAGGCACTTTATTGGTACAACTTATGATATTTGTCTATGAAATGTGATTAGAAAATTAAACAAAAAGTGACATTTTAATAATTATACTGCCATCTAACAAAAATGTCATTTTCATGGCAAGAAATATATGATGAAATATTTAGGAATAAAAATGCATTTCTTTGACTTACTCTGAAATGATACTGAAAACATTCTTATGCCCACATACAGATATATTTGAGAAAGAAAATAACAAAGCAGATGGTCAAAATGAACAAATGATTGCATCATTCTTACAACTTTTATGTAAGTTTGAAATTACACAAAATTTGCAAATAAAAAAAGTGAGCAAAACTTTGCAAAAGATAAATGTAAAGTGAAGTGTGATAAACTGGCATATTCTTTTCATTTGTTGTGAAACAAATAACCACAGATTTGGCAACTTAAAACAATGAGCACATTTATTATATCACAATTTTCACGGAGCAGGATTCTGGGATCAGCTTAGTGTCTTACGGGATTGCAATTGAAATATTGGCTGTGTTGCACTTTCATTTGGAAGAATGACTGGAGAAGAATATGCTTCTGGTCTCAGTATATGTTGTTGGCAGAGTTCCTTTCCTTGTGGTTGCGGGACTGAGGTGCACAGTTTCTCACCGGCTGTCAGCTGAACGCTCTTCTCAGAGCCTAGGGGCACCCACAATTCAAACCCACATGGCTGTTCACTTCCTGAACACTTATGGAAGAGCTTGCTTGAGTGGAGCCTTTATAGATCATGGAACATAATCAAGAGGGTGACTCTTTATCCCCTTTGACAAAGTCTACTTATTAGAAGCAAATTATGGGCTCCCCTCACCCCCCATGCTGTGGGGAAGAGGATAATACATAGGTATGGGCACCAGGAAATGGGAATTATTGGTGGGCATGATTCCATTTGTCCACCACAGTATGAAATCACTACACCAAACAGGATCCATCCAATTTAAATCGTTTGCTATCTTCAATTTAGACTAAGCTAAGAAATAAAAAAAAAAAATTTCTGAGAACTATTGATTATGTATATTGGAGAGTAACAATTTTAAATACTGAAGGATTTGCTTTTTTGTCTATTCAGAGTCTTATTAAACTTTTATTTAAGGTATACAAGTTTTATATATTTCATATATACAGATTTAGGAACATAGTGATACTTCCCACACAACCCTCCCTCTGGCCCACACTCCAACAAACATTTCCTGTGCTTCAAAATAGTTTACAGGATTAATTAAACCTACCTTCCAAAGTTGTTTCATCTTAATTGTTGTACATATAAAGTGTCTGATTCTTGTTTTAGGCAATGGTAGAATTGCGTTTCCTTACTCCTTTCTTATTGAGTATTAAATGCCTTATAAGTATCATCATGTGCTTGTTAGGTCAACAAAATTCAGGTGGAATTTTTTTTCCAAAGATTTATTTACTTTATTTGAAAGGCAGAGTTATGGAGAGGCAGAGAGAGAGAGAGAGAGAGAGAGAGAGAGAGAGAGAGGTCTTCCATCTTCTGGCTCACTCCCCAAATGGCCGCAATAGCTGGAGCTGTGCCAATCCGAAGACAGGAGCCAGGAGCTTCTTCCGGGTCTCCCACATGGATGCAGGGGCCCAAGGATTTGGGCCATCTGCTACTACTTTCCCAGGTCATAGCAGAGAACTGGATGAGAAGTGGAGCAGCTGGGTCTTAACTCGGTGCCCATATGGAATGTTGCCACTACAGATGGTGGCTTTACCTGCTACACCACAGCACCAGACCCCAGGTGGAAGTTTTAATAACCTGTGATATTTAGCCTGCTCTGACTCATTATCTTTGAAAAAAATATGTTTCAATTGGGATTCTTTCAGCCTTGAGTGATTACAGTGAGGAGAGCCTCTAGATAACCCAAATTGGACATGGTATAAGAATGAGAAAGGAGTTTTTGTTGTATTAGTTAACTTTTCTCCTTTTTTTCCATGGTTGTTGTTATGTCAGCCTGTTCTAGTCTTTCTAAATTGGTACAGAAATTTAGACCTAGAATTGGGGTGCTTCTTGAACAAAATCTACTTAGGCAGCATTGGTTGAATGGCTAGTTGATTGATGTTGAGAAGATAGAGGCTGGAAGAATAGTCAGGTGCTATATTCAAGAAGGAAATGTATGGTAACACCCCCACGTAGAAATTAGACCAAGAGCTTAGTGATGATAGGAAAGCAGAATGTGCCCTCTGCACTTTGCATGCTGCTGATTGCATTGACATGGAATGACAAGAAGAGATAACGGTTTAGCTGGAGAAGTTCAGGACTCAGTATCACCCAGCGTCAGCAGTGTGAGCTGCAGAGTTTACATCCTTAGGGTGTGGCAGAAGGAGTGTCCATTACAGTGTCCATCTCTTGTTTATGAGTTGGTTCTGGCTGCAGTTTGGACCTTTACTTTGAAGTCCTTGGCATTTCTGGACACTATCTAAAGTCACCTTGTAAATCTATGTCTGCTTAAACTTATCAGTATATTTTGTGGTTAGTTATTGAAGATCTTGACCAATATAGAAAGTATTCACACTTTCACATCAACTGAGACATTTTTATGAGCAGTTACTGTGTGCAGACACTAGGCTAGATCTGGAAACTATACACCTGAATATGACCTGTATGAACAAGCTAAAACTCTTTGTATTTCCAGATTTTTCTGGTAAAGAATGTGCATCTGTACTTACTGCATATCAATAGGTACACCATGAAAGCCAGGCAACCTCATCAGACTTTCAACTGAAATACCATTTTCAGAAATAAATGTAAACGACATTTAACAACAACACTATTTTACCATTGACTCAAAAGCAAAACTAGCAAAGAAAGTAAAAAAAAAGGAATAACGTGTCTATTATTCATAGCATTTAAAAATGCGATATGTAAGGCTAATTTGCTTAAATGTCAGATGACTTTGCTTTTTTATGGAGCACTGTTTCAGCAGTCAATAGTGAAACAATACCTTTTTAAAATTGGCACTAATTTTAAGTTTGGCACAAGATATTTCATTTTGAGAAAAATATTACAAGAACAGAGAGAAAATAGAAATTTTAAAATTTAAATACATCTCCTTTTAGCTATTTCCTTTATAATCTGTGAATTTTATTTAAGGAAATGAAAAAGACTTTCTATAGTAATTGGAAAATTTGTCTGTTTATACACAGTTGCAAGTTGTTTTTGACTCAATAGAAAATAGTGTTTCATCAGAAGTTATGTTTTGCTAGCAGCACAAACTTTCCTGGAGTTCCTTTTTCTTTTTCTTTTAAATTTTATTTGAAAAGCAGAGTAATGGATGAGAGGGGCAGGGAGAGACACAGAGAGATCTTTCATCCGCTGGCTCAGTCCTCAAATGGCCACAACATTCATAGCTAGGCAAGTATGAAGCCAGAAGCCAGGTTTCCTCTGGGTCTCCCACATGGGTGCAGGGGACCAAGCATTTGGGCCACCTTTTGCTGTTCTCCCAGAAGCATCAGCAGGGAGCTGGATTCGAAGTAGAGCAGCCAGGACTAAAACTGGTGCCCATATGGAATGTTGGCGCTGGAGGCAGCGGCTTAACCTACTATGCCACAGCACTGACCCCTTTCCTGGAGTTCTAAATGCAAGTTAATTATTTTTTTATATACACATGCAGATGCTGGTATGGGAGAATTAGCAGGAAATCACTTAATCTAAATATCTTGGATAGTTATGATTTCAAATTCTTCAAAGTTGAATTTTGATAATTAGGATGAATTAATTTCTTCATATTGGATATTTTTCCCTAAGCAATGCTAATAGATGAACATGAAGCATGGACATGCAGGCAGGACTTATTATATGGGGTTCACAGTCAAAGGAGATTTCTCCCTAAGAACAGTAAATACCAGAGGAGAAGTAATAAGGGGTAGAACACTAAGTCTGGGCTCACGGGCCTAGTCCTGATATTAAAAATCTTTCTTTTCCTTATGTGTAAAGTGAATGAATTGGGTTACATTGTCTCTAAGATTCCCTTGGGCTCCATGTTTTATGACCAGGTAACAAATGGGGTAGATAGAATAAAAACCATTAATACTTCTTTAAACTGCAACATGAAAAGAAAGCTTAAAAACTTGGTTATAGGGGCCAGCACTGTGGTGTAGTGGGCTAGGCCTCCATCTGCGGTGCTGGCATCCAATATGGGTGCTGGTTCTTGTCCCAGCTGTTCATCTTCCAATTTGACTCTCTGCTATGGCCTGGGAAAGCAGTAGATGCACTGCATGGGAAACTTGGAAGAAGCTCCTGACTCCTGGCTTTGGATTGGCCCAGCTCCAGCTGTTGAGGGCATTCGGGGAGTGAACCAGAAGATGGAAGACCTTTCTGTCTGTCTCTCCCTCTGTCTGTAACTCTACCTCTCAAACCAGTAAATAAAATATTTTTTAAAAAATAGGTTATAAATTTAAAAGCATTTTTTTACCATGAATTTTTCCTTTTAACATTATTTGGTACTTTTACCACTGATGTTGAATACATGAAAACAATGACCTTGGATATAATTAATTTCACAGCAAGAGAAAACAAGAACTACTCTATTCAGATAAATGGGAAGGGATAAAGTGGGTAAAGCCACAGATAAAAATGAATTATCAATTTTGAGAGATTTTTTTCATTGAATTGATTCTGTAAATAAAGCTGTTACTCTTTGACTTTATTTAAACATGAAGAAGCCAAAGGTGAAAAGGATCTGCCTCATTGGACTGAAACAGACACATTAAGATTTGTTTGTTTTCCATTACACCTGTTTAGGAGTCTGCTCATGGTTTGTTTTGGGGGGAATTTTGTGATTTGAATAAAGAGTTGGTGTTTATTGTACTTGAGATGATAATAAACTGAACAGTTTCTTCTTATAGGGAATACAGAATGTGTTTAGAGTATTTATCTTGAATCATAAGACTTGTTCATGTCTTTGCAAAGGAAAAGGTCTGACAAACTTTTAATACTCTGAACTGGCCTCTAATATTGTCCTGCTTTCTCCCTCTTATTAGAATGCCACAGTGGTGGGGTCTCTAATCCTCACGCTCCTCTGCCACCAGGGTACAACTTTCCTCTTAGAATCATTTACTTTCTCACAAATTGTGCATCTGAGTCCATATAGGATCAGTGCCTTTTAATATGTAAAGCACTTGAAATGGAATGACCCTGGGTGAGACTTCACACCATGTCCCCTTACTGCAAATGGAGGTTTTATTTTTAAGCTCTTTGAATGCAGTCACTTTTATAAGGTTCCCTGGGTGTAGTGGATGCTTAATAAATAATGATGAAGGTTTTTAAATCTCATTTCACAAATGAGAAGTCAGAAGTGTTTTGGCTGATGTGGATTAACGAGTCATCCACTGAGGCAACCTTTATCCTCAGGATTCCCACGGAGTATATCCAATTCAACCCAAGGTGTAACATCAGTGAGAAGATAAAATGAGCATATCCACCCAGCTCCAAATGGGAGGGATGAATTTTTCCAAAAGCAGTAAAAATATTCATAAATGAGATTTTCAGTTGTTACTGTCTGAGAATAGAAATTTGTATAATATATGGATATTTCAAAAATTTCTGAAAAAATGGAATTGAAAGATAAGATTATTTTGGTGAAAACAATTGAAATCTTACATAGATTTTGATTCTATTCATTTCCATGAACTTTTTGAAGACTTCTTGTGTGATACCACTACGGAAAGCACACAAAAGTAAGTCAGTAACTATTTATTTTACACAACAAAATGAGAGATGAATATTATGATATAATTTAAGGATAATTCTTTCATATGAGAAGTAAAATCAGGAAAAAATAAGTTGTAGACCATTTTCATGAGTATAAAATCCAATTATAAAAAGCATGTTTCTCTCTCACACTGTTACTGCCTCTCAAATAAATAAATAAAATCTTAAAAAAATAAAAAGGGGGGATAGCACTATAGCAAAGTAAGTTAATCTTCCACCTGTGGTGCCAGCATCCCATATAAGAGCCAGTTCAAGTTCCAGCTGTTCCTCTCACTATCCACCTCTCTTCTAAGGCCTGGGAAAGCAGTAGAAGATGGCCCAAACTCTTGGACCACTGTACCATGTGGGAGACCCTGAAGAAGCTCCTGGCTCCTGGCTTCGGATTGGCCCAGCTCCAGCCATTGCAACCATTTGCGGATTGAACCAGCACATGGAAGACCTCTCCCTCTCTCTCTCTCTCTCTCTCTCTCTCTCTCTCTCTCTCTAACTCTACCTCTCATAAATAAATAATATCTTAAACAAAACAAAACCACGGACTCCCTATACATAAGGCACTACACCATAATAGAAGAGCCAGGGACTGAAAGATGTATATGACCTTCAAGGAACCTGTAGTTTCTGCAGCTGGATGAAGTGGGGTGGGGAAATGGGTAACAAATAAGATCAAAAAACACATAATGTCACTGCTGGGGATGCCCACATCCCATATCAAGGTGCCCGCGATTGGGTCCCACCTTTGCTTCTGACTCAGCTTCCTGCTAACACTCCAGGAAGGCAAGAGTGATGACTCAAGTATTTAGGTTCTGCCACCTGAATGAGAGATGGGATTCAAGTTCTCGACTCCTGGCTTTGGCCTGGCCCAGCAGCAATCAGCTATTGCAGGTGTTTGGGAAATGAACCAAAGGTTGGGTTCTCTCTCTCTCTCTCTCTCTGTCTCTTTCTGAGTCACTCTGCCTTTCAAATATATAAACTCTTAAAAAAGAATCAAATATAAATAGATACCTTTATTTAAAGCTCAATTAAGCTAATTACAACTAAGATAACAGGGTGTAAAGGGTAGGAAGGAAGAGATTATGCATAGACAGGGGAAATGAGAAAATTGTTACAGAAGATTTACTAGATAATATATTCTTTATTTTTTAAAGATTTTATTTATTTATTTGAGAAGTAAAGTTACAGACAGAGAGAGGGAGAGACAGAGATGTCTTTCATTCTCTGGTTCACTCCTCAAATGGCTGCAAGGGCTGAAGCTGGGCCAATCCAAAGCCAGGAGCCAAGGGTTTGTTATGGATCTCCAATGTGGGTGTAAGGGCCTAAGCACTTGGGCCATCTTCTACTGCTTTCCCAGGCCATAGCAGAGAGCTGAATTGGAACAGGAGCAGCCAGGACTCGAACCAGCACCAATATGGGATGTTAGCACCACAGGCAGAGGCTTAGCCCTCTACTCCACAGCTCCAGCCCCAATGGATATATTATTAACAGGCCAAAATAGGGGTAAAGATAGCAGCATTTTAGACCAAGGAATCAATTCTCTTTCACTTCAAAAAAATTGTTAAGCATCTACTCTTCTTGGAATACAAAGAAATGACACATTAAAAGGAATCAACATACTTTGTGACTGTTAGAAATTTCCAGTTTGGGCAGACTTTTTTACTGTCTCTCACCTTCCAGGAAGGGTATTATCTGCAGTTGCAGATCCATGCTTTGTAGTGGCAGCTCTTCATAATCTAGTGGGGGAAAAATCTTCCAGTCCTTATCTGCCAAGTCTGCATAGGGTGACTGGGAAAGTCTCCACCATTTCTTCTTGCATTGTTCTTGCCTCGCGGACTTTCTCCAGGATCCATTACTTTGTTCTGAGAGGGAGATTTGTAACCAGGTAGGAGGTGCTTTAAACCAGACCTCACACCAAAGGGTGAGTCACATGGCTGTCTGTTCTGAGTTCCTTTCCTTCTCAAATCTCCCTCCTTTCCTGTGAGCACATTTTCAGACTCTCAGGGTCTGGTTCCACACAATCTCTCAGGACGTTTCCCTTCTCACTAAGGTTCTCTCTCTTCCTGAGCATTCTAGTAGTTTTTAAGTGCAAGACTAGACTCTTCTCTGATAATCAAGATTTGATGACTCCAGTGGCAGGATGGAAGGGTGTAAGTAGCTTCATTTCTTTGGGTGAAGTCAGTGCTGTGACCTTTAATTACAGCCACTTTTCTTCCCAATTCTCTAAGAAGATAGCCCACTTCTTCATTCTGACCTTCTTTCTTTTTCCAAGAAAAACCAATTATCTAATATATAGAAAGGATATTTCTCCCATTGGCATGAATTTAGCCTTACCTTTTGCAAAATAACTCTATGTAAATACTGTGATGAAAACAGTGAACATCATTTTCTTTCTCTTTCTTTCCTTTCTTCCCTTCTTCCCTCCCTCGCTCCCTTCCTTTCCTCCTTCTTTCTTTCCTTCTTCTCTCTCTTTTTTTCTTTTTTTCCAACAGTAATCATTCTAACTCTAATTGGCTCTCTCTTAGCCATTTTGGATAGATATTGCCAGATATATGTTTTCTGATTCTAAATCTTCCCTAATGAAATGATATTTGTGCTTATGTGTGTGTATTTTTATGTGTGTGTGTGTGTGTGTGTGTGTGTGTGTTGTGTGTAGAGGGAGGTCAGTTTCTTTCTGGAAATCTCGTATGGAGAAAAGTGTTAAAAGAAAGCTGGAGTGTCTTGGACTAGAAATTAAATTGATTATTAAAATATCAAGGTGAATTTTCCATAAAGCAGACACATATCAAGAGATTGCATAACATCAATTGTATAGCACATGCCTGGATTGCACATCATTGTGTCAGAGTGAGATCCAAGGTGTTGCTTAGCCATCACTTTTGAAACCAGGTTCAGCAGCTACCCAGTTTACAAATATATCTTTTGCAAAGTGGTGTAGAGAGGAATTTTCTTGAAAAGAAAATCTTAAATAGTGTATCCTACATATAGATACAGAGTATTTTACCCCCTGGGGAAGATGACATTTGTTTTAGGGAGGTGGATTTGAATAAATTTGCCTTTTTTGGGCTACTAATCAGTATGCAGAGTTTCAGCCCAGAAAAGTCAATTTCTCTCCTATAATTTTAACTCTCTTGGAAAATGCTGGGGCTTATACTTCAATTTCTCAGATAACCTCCTAGCCCCTTGTGTTAGAAGCATATCCCTGTAACATTTGTCAGTGGATTTTTAACTAAGGATGCTGGCTCTGTACCTCAGATGCTCACCTGATGTAAAGCTCAGTGGGTCTCCAGGATCCCAGGTCCATCACGAGAGGTACCTCCACTTTGACCACTATCTGTTTTCTTTGTCAAGGACTCACATGATTTTACTATGCCTTTTGTCTCTAGGACCCCTGAGATAACCAACGCGTTTGGTAATTACCTAGAAGATGCCCAGCTTTCAGCCTCACGCTTTCGACTAAGATTGATTGTGGTGGCACAGTCAGTGTGCACAGCCAGATCAGAAGCAACACCATTTCTGGGCAGAGTCTGGGGAAACTTAGTGAACGTTTCTTATGTACTCTCCTTCCTGTGAGAGGTTGCACACACAGTCTCTCCTTCTAGTAGCACAGATACACCCTCACGCATGCAATGCAGCTGCCTAGGGAAGTCGGTTTGAGATTCAGGGTTGAGGTTTCTCAATGGGTTCTGATCACAGAGGTGCCCTTGCCCACAAAAGCTCCATGTCCTAAGATAGAAAGCAGATGTTCACCAGGAAGAACATGTACACACAATCTAAGCATGCTGGCACAGCAGTCACATCTTATCAGTGAGATGCAAAAGCCAGGTTCCCAGACACCTGCCGAGGGTTAGCCTCGAGTGCAGGACCCTCTCAGGAGGGTGCTAGTTCTTTTCTGCAAAGTTCCTACTTTACTTATGGCTGTTTTAGAACATGTGACCTAGATCTGGGTTCTAAAGATATGTTTGAGGTTTGCCTGCTGCCTTCCCTGGTCATCAATTTCTTCATCTGAAAAGTGAGTACGAATCCAGCCTCCAGTGATTTGCACTCAATAATTTGGTTCGAAGGAATCTAGTATAAAATAAGTTGGTTGGCATGATAATTCGTTCTAAAAAATGCTATTATAAAAATCAGTAAGGACAGTTTATGCCAACTATAAACTGAAATGATCTAAAAATACTAGTTATAATCCCTGATTTTCTTTCTCCCAGCATGGTAGACCACAGCCTCCTCTAGGCAGTTATCAGCTCTTGTCTGTGTTCAGGAGACCGGGACACTGTGGGTGAGGCAGAGGTGCAGCGACAGGAATGTGACGATGTGGACTTCCTGGGGACACTGGCACTACTTGTGCCTCATATGTCTCATTTTAGAAATAATGCAAAGAAATTAAATGATCTTACTTTCATATCGGAGAAGTTGGAAACACAGATTCTAAGTCCAGATAACCTAGGTATGAATTCCAGTTCTTCTACTTGCTGGCTTTATTATCTTAGGCAAATGTCTGCACCCCCTGAGCCTCAGCTTCTTATCTCTGAGATGAGATAAAAGTAGCAGTGTCATTGAGTTTTCAAGAGGATTGAACTAACACATACAAAGCACTCTTAACAACATCTGGAACTTGGGATGGGCTATATAACTATCTTATATTAAAATTTTTCACTTTATTGATGTCCTCAAAATATTGTATTTTATAGCAGAAAGAAAACAGACTTTTGAATCGGGATATATTTGGAATTCAGTATTGGTTCAGTTACTTATTATCCAAGTTACTTTGAGAAAGTTACACAACTTGTCTGAAATCTTTTCTCCTTAGGAAAAACAGAAATAATATTGTGTGGATTTTGTGTACGTGTGTGTTTGGGGTTAAAGATATCATAAAGAAAGTATTCAGTTTATCATAGATACTTCCTAAATAATGATCATAGCTTATTAATTTCTTCTGTAAATATTTACAGGACTTTTAGTATATGCCAGAGACCTTTCTGGAAATTGGAGAGACAGTGATGGGTAAGACAGGTTTGTGATGCTTGGTGTTTACATTAGGGCAAGTTTAGACACCTGAGAAACAAACAGCTCAGTGCATACAGAATATTACATCGAATAGTGATGAGTGCAGTGGAGGGAAAAAGACCTGAATGCCAAAGCCAGAGAGAGGGATGGAGCATTGCAGGAGGCTGAGGTGCTGAGTTTGGAGAGCATAAGGAGGAACAGGTTTTTTAAGGAGGTGTCATTTATGCAGACTTTAATAAGGAGAATTAGAGAGCGATGCAAAGAAAGGAAAGTCATCTAGGAAGAGGGAATAGCAAGAGTAAAGCCCCTGAGATGGGAAGCAAGTTGGCATCCTTCAGGAACAGTGAAAAACCCAAGATGGTGGGAGGGTGATAAGCAAGGGAGAATGATGGGATGAGAGAGACAGGCAGGGGATGGTCAGTCGTGGCATTACTATTCAGGGTTGAAATGCTGAATTTTCTTTTAAGGGGGAAGGGGAGTCATTTCAGAGCTGGCAAGAGAAATAATCTGATTTACCACCTAAAAACTGATTCCAGGGGCTGGCACTTGGTCTAGAAATTAAATTTCCAGTTAGGACACTCATATCCCACATCAAAGTATATGGGTTCCATCCCTGGGTCTGGCTCCAAATTCTAGCTTTCTGCTAATGTGAGCCCTGGGAGGCAGCAGGTGGTGACCCAAGTACGTGAATTCCTGCTACCCTTGATGGAGAAACAGATGGAGTTCATGGTCCTAGCTTTGGCCAAGCTCACCACTGACTGTTATAGGTTTTTGGGGAGAAAACCAGTGAATGGAACCCCTCTCTCTCTCTCTCCACCACCTCTGTCACTCAGCCTCTCAAATTAAAAACAAAACAAAACAAAACAAAACAAAAACAAAGCAAAAAAAAAAAAAAGAAATAACTCAATCTGGTAGTAGGAAGGTTGGGATCCAGGGAGCCGGTAGAACTATATTAATCAGCTTTTCCTTACTATAATGAAATACTTGAGGCAGCTTAGCTTCATAATTTTGTTTTGGCTCATGGATTCGGAGGTTCACAGTTTAAGATCAGGCAGTCCCATTGGTCCAGCTTCTATGAGGGCAGTGAATGGCACTGGTAGAATGTGTGTGCATGAAAGGTCACATGATGAATCTGGAAACAGAGACTGGCTGGACCCAAACTCAGGCTTTTATAGAACCCTCATGAGAACTCAAGAAGTCATGGGGCAGCACACCCCTGAGAGCACACCCCCAGTCACCTAAGGACCTCTCATTAGGGTCCACCTCTAACACCATATTTGGCTTATATTTTCATTCTCTTAGTACCATCAATTTATGAACTTGAGGTTTGCAAATTCATAGCCAATTCCTAAGCCAAGTATGTTTCTTTTTTTTTTTTTGAATATTTTATTTATTTATCTGAAAGGCAGAATTAGAAAGAGAGAAAGAGAAAAGTCTTCCATCCACTGGTTCACTCCCCAAATGGCCTCATTGGCCAGAGCTGGGTCAGACCAAAGCCAGGGGCCAGGAGCTTCTTCTGGGTGTCCCACATGAGTACAGTGGCCCAGGAACTTGGGCCATCTTTTGCTGTTTCCCAGGTGCCTTAGTACGGAGCTGAATTGGAAGTAAAGTAGTCAAGGCTCCAACTAGCACCCATATGGGATACCAGCACTGCAGGTGGTGTCTTCTCTGTGTTACAGTGCTGGTCCCAAGTATCTTTTGAAACAGTAAGTAAATGGTGATGGTGGACAGGACTAGATCATGGAGATGAAGTTGCTGAGATTGTATGATTAAAAATGTTATTACTGGCATTACTTAATTTGGTTTATAATAATTCTTATTCTTTTAGTATAAAATAATTTGAGTTTATGACAAACAAATAGAAATTACCCTTTGCCAAACTAATATTTTTGCCATTCTGTGGTATTTCTGAAAGCGGAATGTAAAGGAAACATTTTATGAAACGTCCTTATTTCACTCTCCTCACAGCTATATGGGAGTAAGTCTTATTACTTTTGTGATTTCTCATATTTCATCATTATAAAACTTCCTGATAACTTCAAAGGGGAAGGAGTATAAACATCTTGGGTGTTACGTGTGCAGTGATGATTCTGAAAATGTCTCATCAATTTGTCTTGGCTGGTTTTAGTTTCCCTCGAGGATGTCTGCTTCCTGGGCCTCTGATGGGGAGCTGCATTTCCCCAAGGTTGGTTGGAAAGCTCAGTTGTCAGGGTGGTGATGATGCTTTGTTGCAGATTGTTGCTTATCCTTCTGTTTGGATGTTTTTCTTTTTTCATCATTTGATTGGATTCTCTCAACTGTGACTTTATTAAATTCTTGGATTCTTTCAACTGTGTCTGTATTAAATTCCATTGTTTTTTTTTTTTTCTCCTCCTTATGGCTTTATAATACGGGGGAAAAAGCCTTTGCCCTTTAGTACTGGTGTTCTGATACTCTGGGGAGTCAACTCTTTAACAGTTCTGCATAATTAAGAATGTTTGGAGTGGATGAAGATGTGCTGGATCACTGCAGAAAGGTTGGTCAGAAAATGACTCATCATGCTCGGCTGTGAGAACAAAGTTCCAGAAACCTTTAAACACCCAAGCAGGCCACTTGGCTAATCGTAGAAAATCATTCTGTAATGTCATATCGTTAACTACAAGAAGGCAAATAGACAGTGCTGCAGAAAAATCTTATGACTTTTGTGAGGAAACAAAAGAAAATGTCTTTCTGGTCAGAAAGGAGACCAAAAAAAAAACCACAAAAAAACAAAAACAAAAACAACAAAAAAATAGGCCTTTTACCCTCCTTTTTCTTTGAAGGAGACTCCGGAAAGTTAAGCGTGGTGCTTCCTCTGCCAACTCTTTAGGATATATTTGGCAAGGCACTTCTCCTGCATGGGTCTCATTTGTAACATGAAGAGTTGGATCAGGAGATTTTTAAGGTCCCTTCCATCAAATAGTCTTTGAGATAGGCTGATGGCTTTTCTATTACTATTTATGTGAAAGACTTAATTCCTTCTAAACCTGGTCATTATTTTTTAAATAACTCATTCAAAAAGTAATATTTTGATCCTTAGTTGTCTTAAAAATCAGTTGCAAAAGTTTAAATATTTTCTGAGTAGAACCTGATTTTAATGAACACTATAAAAATGTCTAGTTTGATATAACAAGACCATTTCCACATCTCCACAGGTGGCCCAGAGTAATAATATTTTACTGAATTCTATTAGAATTTTTCAAAATGGTCTTTAAAATGAATGTTTTCACCAGGTCATGTTCATATAAGAGTCAACTAATAAAAGACTTTGGGAAATGCTCCTTAGAAATAACATTAGAATTGACTAGAACCTATTCATTTTCTGCCACTTACCAGTGTTTTATAAACATCTCATTTCATTTCCTAAATAACAAGTAAATTATTTTGCTAATTTTCTTTTCAGGGGAGGCAGCTGAAGCAGAGAGTTGAAGCATTTTGTTATATTGTTGCATTCACCAATGAACTTCACTTTAATCCAGTGCAAATTTGTTGTACACAATGCCAAACATGGTGTTAAGTGATGAGGATCCGAGAAAGAGAACCGATGCCTGTCTAGGTTACAAAGCACTTCCAATACGAAGGAAGTCATTAACTATAGGGGACAGATCCTCTTGCCTCTGCCCTGGACACCTTATTATATCTATTATACTATGGGCCCTTGTTTTTACTATCCAGCTTTCCCCAATAGAATGTGAACTTGATGAAAACAGAAAATGTTTTTGTTATTCACTTATGTTGAAAACCTTGAACAATTCTGGCTACATAGTAGGCATTTGAAATAAATTCATTGAATGAATGAATAAACTTTCTGTCCTGGGGACATAATGAATATTCAAACAATAGATTTTTAAGGGAGATTCTATGGAGGACAGTGCAAAAGGAAATTAATTTTGATAGATCTTGAGGAAGACTTCATGTAAGAGGAGGAATATGGATTGAATTTAAAGGTTTAGATTTTGTTTTTATTCTGTGGAAATTCTTTGAGATGTTTCAGGAAAAGTGAATAAGGTAAAGAAAGGCAAGCACAATAGTAATAGTAATTAATACTAATGGGCACTCTCTCTGCACCAGGTATTATTCTGAGCCTGTGTTACACACATGGTCTCACTTGATTTTAACAACCACATAGAGAAATTGGTACTTCATTATCTGCCAGTTGGGGAATGAGAAGCCTGTGTGGAGTGGGGAGTTACAATAAAGTACAACGTCAGCACATGTCTGTATTTTACAGCATCTTTCCTGCCAAGTTAGGGAATATGAACTTCTTCTGGAAGGGCTTGAAGAAACACTTGTAATAAGAACGGCTTCCTCAGCTCTAAGACTGAGGAGGATACCATCGATGTTGGAGTGACAGACAGCTTAGAGTAAGTAACTGCTAGCACAAAGATTACTCAGTGGATTATTTTATTTAAGGAAGCATAATGAAGGTATGATTTCTCTATAGAAGACAGAAAAGAGAGAGGTGGTGTTTGAGGGACATTGTGGCCATAGAATTAGCAGAAGGATAAGAAATCAACTATGATGCTGAGCTTTTACATTTTTTTCTTAATTAAATTTTTGAAAGAGAGAGGAAGAGAGACCCCTCCAATGCACTGATTTACTCCCTGAATGTCCACCAACAACTGGGGCTGAGCCAGCTGAAACCAGGAGCTGAAAATTCAATCCAAGTAGCAGGGACCCAAGTACTTGAGACACCTGCTGCCTTCCATCATGTACATCAGCAGGAAGCTGGAATCAAACTCAGGATCTTCTAGGTGGGATGAAGATCTCTCAAGTGGTGTCTTAACCACTGTGCTAAATGCCACTCCCAGACTCTGATGTTTTAACCCTGAATTATTCCTTGGATGCTATTAAAATTGGACATGCTTGAGAATAATCAGGCTATTTAAAAACATCTACTTTATTTTTGGCTGTTTTGGATATGATGTGTCTTTTAGATCACTGAAGTAGTGGTAGAATCACAACCTACTGAAGTTGTATAGGATCGTAAAGTTATTTCATCATTTAATGCCTACATTTTACATGAGAAAACTAATGCCAGGAAAGGTAAATGTCTTTTTTGAGTCAGTGGAAGAGTCAGACAATTGAAGATGCAGGTTTAGAACTTAAGAAAAGGTTCATGGATATGGCTATAGATATGCGTTGTAAACGAGCACTGAATTCTGGCAAGGGTTACCCTGATGGGCATTGCTGCTCTTCAGATTCAACAGGACACTCAACTGTGGGGTTAAACAGACTCCCTGAAGTGCTCATACTGGCAGGGAGAAGGGATGGGGCTGGAGAAGGGTCTTTCCTATATGTTCTAGGCACTCTTCTTCCAAACAACAAGAAGTGTAGGGGAACAAACCATCTAAAGTAGAGCAAGCATCCCTTTCCATGCAACAGCAGTGGTAATCCTCTGCTTAAGTGAAATTCTCCTGTGATAAAACAATTTTGATGTTCTACATGGTTCATTAACTCATAATTCTACTACTTCTATGAATCCTTGTACTGTTGTCCAAAGCAAGCTAAATATTTTACTAAAACAGAAAGCTCACTGGTATTTCTTAGTTACCTACTGTTACATAAGGCAAGACATTTAACATGTAAAGTCTTAACTGTAAAACAATTCCATTCATCACAGTTGTTTAACATGCTTCTGCTAGAGCTCCACCTGATTCCACGCTCTGCAGTGAAGACAAAGACATACTCTTTTGATTCCCTGTGTCTTCATTAAACAGACTCTCTCACAATAGTACTGGCTCATGTAGAAAAATGGTTCTGGGGGTGGTAACAAGCAATTAAGAGCCCTGAGTTTGTCAGAGCAGGAGCAGAAAGCATTCTTCTCCTCTACATTTTATCACTGATTGTAGGACCATGAATTGTGACTGTGTGTGGACTCTTGAGTTTTGCTATTTAGCAGCCAAGACTGCTCCAAAGTTTCCAGCAAATTACTTGTGTGTATATATTCAGATATATTTATTTTCTTCCTTGTTGATTTTGAGATTGTCATTCACTATATTTGTCAGAATAAGTGTGGTCCTTAGAAGGCTGACTGAATATGAAATATAGAGTATGCTTAGGGCTATATTGAACTATCTGTACCTTTGAGGGCCAACTCAAATATTGGTAGTATTGTATCTCCAATTTATAAATTAAAACATATCTAAAACTGGAAGTGTGAGGTTCTATGAAAGAATATGAAAAACTCCCTTGGTTAATAATTATATGTGTTAGAATAGATGTTTTCACAAGGTAGTTAAAGTCAGTTCATGGTACATAGCCTAATTGTCTTTGAGTAGAAGTAAAAAAATTATAGTACTGAAAATTCAGTTAGTCATTTTAATTTCTACTCTGTCTTTAAAATAAATCTCAGGGGGCTGGTGCTGTAGTGTGGCTGGTAGAGGACAGAATTTGAAAGGATTTGAGTTGATTCGAGTCCCAGCTGGTTCGAGTCCTAGTGCTCCACTACCAATCCAGCTCTCTGCTATGGCCTGGGAGGGCATTGGAAGATGGCCCAAGTCCTAGGGCCCCTTCTCGTATGTGGGAAACCTGGAGGAAGCTCCTGGCTCTTGACTTCAGATTGGCATAGCTCTGGCCATTGTGGCCATTTGAAGAGTGAACTAGCAGATGGAAGACTTCTCTCTCTCTCTGCCTCTGCCTCTCTGTGACTGTGCCTTTCATATGAATAAATAACTCTTTTAAGAAATATATCTTAGATTAATTCTGAAGAAGTTTAAGTTGCTAATACTTTTGAAAGAAAAGATCTGTTAAATCCTGACATAACTATGGAATCAGATGTAGACTCCTTTACCAGAAAATTTTTAAAGAATTATAGACAAGTATCTGGAATGATTTACATGCACCTTTGTTTAAGGATGCTTAAGAATAGTTCCCAGTAATTACTGTTTTTAATCCAAAAATTAAGTAGCAGTCCCAAAAAATAATTGTATAGATAATTTTGCTATGCTGTTACTGGAATTCTGGAATTCAATTTTTTTTAGGATTTGCCTATACATGAATAAATCAAGGAAAGAGTTGTATAAAACCACTTTATGAAACTCTGATAAAATATATACGCTAAACTATGTATCTCAGGGAACTCAAGCTGGATTATACTCAGGCTTTTAGTATGATAGATCATCTAGATAACTTTATTAATTATACATTTAAAATGAGTTTATATATTATTAATATATATTAATATGACTTAATGTATTAGTTAATATACATTATGAGTTAATATACATCAAAATGATTTATAAAACAATTTTGGCTTATATGATCTTGAGAGACAATGATGCAATGATTTCGCCTGGGAAGATTATCATTATAAGAGCTATCTGTCATCATAATGTTGCTGTATAATAAATAGCCACAATGTTGCGATGGCAAATAACAATCATCATTTCTTGCTCATCCATCTGGGGCCAGCAAGCAGTTATGCGGAGTTTAGCTAGGCTTCTCCATAACACAGAGTACTGGATGGCTGTTGGCTGAGCTAGGGTAGACTGGGCTGGGGGAAATAGGGCACTTGCACACTGCTCCACATATTTCTCATCCTTTGGCAGGTGAGTTTGTATAAGTTCCCAGAGTGACAGAGGGGTGCTAAGACCAAATGAAATCACACAAGTCTTCTAAGCCTGGGCTCAGAATTGGGGCATCATTACTTCTGTGTCCTTCTAGTGCCCAAGTCAAACCCCGTATTTCAACTCAGAGGCTCCGTGAGAAGGTACAAAATAGTAAGGATACACAGAGGAGGAAAAAAAAATTGGCCATTATTGTGGTGTACCATAGTCATCTTAACACTTGGATCTCTTCTAAAGAAGATGCTCAGAATATGGCTCAAAAAGATAATTTTCTACTGCAAAATTCTGCACTTTTAAGGATGCAGGAAAAATATGAATAATTTTTATACATAACAAGTACTAGCAATTTTTCCTTTAGAAAAGTACTTTCCCATGCAATAAAATCACCTAAAATAATTTCTGGACTTGTCTCAGGTAGTATGATTATTGCTATTATTTCATAGAGGAGGAAATTGAAGATGATATATGAGAATTCTTATTCAAATCAATTTTACCCTCCATACTTTCTTCTTTGCAAAAATAAAATGAGTGGAATTTTCATTTGAAAATGATGGAAGAATGAATAAAACCATAAAAAGGAGTTTTAGGAATTTAGCCTTGATGAACCTAGAAGACATGTGTAGTGTTTTATATTAAGTTCATAGTCCAATTGCTTCTTTTTTTAAAAAAAAAAAAGATTTACTTATTTACTTGAAATTTAGAGTTATGCAGAGAGAGAAGCAGAGGCAGAGAGAGGTCTTCCATCTGCTGGTTCACTCCCCAATTGGCCGCAACAGCCGGAGCTGCACCTATCTGGAGCCAGAAGACAGGAGCTTCCTCCGGGTCACCTCTCGTTGGTGCAGAGGCCCAAGGACTTGAGCCATCTTCCACTGTTTTCCCAGGCCACAGCAGAAAGCTGGATCAGAAGTGCAGCAGCCAGGACTCAAATTGGCACCCACAAAGGTGGGCAGGCGACCCTATCCACCCCGCCACAGCGCCGACCCCCCAATGTATTCTTTTCTCAAATAAAAAGAAAGTAAGTCCTAGGAAATATTTTTATTATTTCCAGTTTGCATTTACTTTTTATTATTATTTTGATGGCTCATAATGCTCACTTTCTATAGAGTAAAGATTCTATTCTGGCGACTGAGTATTTGCTCAGCTAGTCCTGGATGATTGAAGGCACAGAGGATGAAATATGTTGCCAATCTGAAATTTAAAAAAAGAGAAAAAGTCTTGAGATATAGGAGCTTTTGGTAGTGGTGAGGGTCACTGTCATTTGAATGGAGTTTTCCTTTTCTTAATCTCTTCTTTTGTCACCGGACACACACATTGTTAATTTCTGGCAGTGCTGTATGTATGACAGTGAAATAGAATTAGATAAAAAATTTGAAGCAAATATACCCAGTAATCTGATTATTCTCCCTTCTAGACTTTGACTTTAGACATGGTAACTTCTATAAATTCCAATGACTGACATCAAAGAGTTAATGAGGTCATTTCCATAATTATTCATTTTCCTAAAGTGAAGAGAAGCAGGAAGCCACTTCAAATGTCAAAATTAACTGGGGTATCAATCAAAAGCTCACACATTTTGAGATAATTCTGTATTTAAACTCAATTTAGTTTCCACAGGGGGACTCTAACCTGCCTAGGAGGCTTAATTAAGCTAACTGCCTGAAAAACAGAATAAAACATATGGGTGGGTTCCCATTCAAAACTGGTTTTATGAGCACCCTCATAGCTCTTTCAGAAAATGAATGAATTTTCAGAGATCTTCAACTAAGCCTTCTGTTTAGTAATTTCATAAGGGGCTTGCAAGAAGCTTGGGATGAATTGGTCTTTTTAATGTGGACTTTATATTAGACTCTGCTGTCTTGTATGGGAATTTGAGCTGTGTCATGATCTCTGAGAGGCCAGGAAAGGCAGAATATATTCACTGGGTGTTTTTATGAAACTTTTAATACCCCAAAAGAATCCCATTTTGTCCTTGTACCTCCTAAAAATTAAGATATATATCAGACATTTCTTATAGAACATTCCAGAAAATACAGAGGTAGGTAAGACTTTTAAGAATCTTGATGAGAATGATAGTTGCATATGTTTAATAGATGTTAAACTGTAGTAGATACTAAAGATAAAAATAAACATGAAATGAAAGCATAAGGTAAGGAGGGACTAATCTGATTAGACAACTGATAGTAGTAAAAACAGTAATTGTTAGTTTCATCAGCTCTGTAGCTATTGATATCTTGATATCCCCAAGCTATGGTTTTCCAGAGAATCCAGGCCAACCAAAATCAATAGGCCTCCAACCCACCCTGAATAGGCTGCATGTCTACCTCATCTTACGCCTCAATCCTTACCATCAACACTGACCCCCAAGCCGTCACTCGTCACCTAAGGAATGGGACTAATTTTACAATTCACTACTGGCCATCACTCTAGGAAAATTCTGCACGCATTGTTGTGTAACATCCAACACCTTAGAATAAGAACTTTCTGAATCTCTGAATTCCAAAGAACTTCCCCTTTATGAAGCTTCAGATATCCGGTTTCCAGAGCTCATCCTGGCAGATGTTGGCATGTATCCTGAGACCCTAATTCTGAGAGCTCTAAATTCTTACCGTAAATCATGATCCCTATGTTGCTTTGGAAATCTGCTCTTGGTCCCCTCCACACCTTTTGATGCCTCCACACCTTTCTTTTCTTCTTATCTGACATTATTCTGTGATTTCACTCTCTTATAATATTATTTATAACCTCTGATACATCCATTTTTTAAAAATCATTCATTTATATAACCAACATTTGTTTTAGTAGCTATTGATGTCAGTCATGTTTAGATTGGAAATATGGTATTGAAAATAAATAACCTTTGGAAGAGCATATTTTAGGGGAGAAAGACAGGTGGTAATCAAAAAAGCAGGTTTATATTATATCAGAATGTGTGGAGAGATATGGAAAATTACAAAGAAAATGAAGAGTGTACGAGAGTGCTAGGAATAAGAGTTGTTACTGAACAGACTGGAATGGTCTTGGGAGGCTTTGTTGATAAGGTAACATGTAGGCAGACACCTGAAGGAAGTTAGGGAACAAGGCATGCAGACATTGAAAAAAGTAAAAGTAGTTTCAAGGAGCAGTAAAGAATGTACCTCCATTTAGGGGCTGGAGTATGCTCTGCATGTTTGAAGACAGCAAGGAGATCAGTGTGTCTGAAGCAGAAAGAGCAATGGATAGCACAGAAAAACCAAGAAGTATAGAGCCTTGCAGACTGTGAAAATATTTATGTGGAGGAATGACTGGATCCAGCTTGATGTCATGCTTTTGGCGTTATCTTCTTCCCCAGGTATTGCTCCGGTTTTGTTGACTCATCTTTTATTTTCTTTGATAGAGCTTCCTCCAAACATATAAACATGCTGAAGTCTCTCTCCTATATTAAATAAATGACAAAGCAAAGACTTGAACTACCACCTCATCTTTCTTCTTCCCTTGATAACCAAGTCTCTCAAAGAATCACAGTAATTTATAATCCTATCCACATGTACACATCTATTATTCATTATTCAATTCATGCAATCATATTCTAAAAATGGTGCCTACTGTTGTCAGGACTGTTGCTAAATTCCAATGAAATGTTTTACTCTAATTTTACTTTGTTATAAATTATTGACCACTCTGCTCTTGACACTCTCCTCTGTTGACTTTCAAGGCATGGCATGTTTCCTAACTTCTCATTTTTATATTTCATTCTCTTGTCACAGTGCCATTCACTTGAATGTTTCCATATGCTGATAATTCCTTAATATGTATTTCTAGGCTGAGCTAATTTTTAAAAAATTAGTTTTAGTCAATATATGAACTTCCTACTTAATCCATTTGAGTATCTGTATAGATCACAGAGCCCTGTAGATATTACACATAGCTGAACGAATTTCCTGATAAAAATATCCCTAACAAAATTCTAATTGTCCTTTTAGACTCCTCTTCGATATCATTCCACCTGGGAACTTGTTCATAAGCCCCTGAATCCCTCTCCTGGGCTAAAAACTCTTCTTAACTGCTCTTTCAAGTACTTAGAACACTCTTTGGTAATCAGCTTGACAAAATAATTTCTCTGAAAATTGTAAAACAACTTGGTGGGGAGCAATCTTTCTTATTTTTACATCTGTATTGCATATCACTATACCTGATGCGTTGTGGATGCCAAATAGATATTTGAGGAATGAATAGAGTTGACAGTTAATATTTGATAAAAGGTAACTAAGATTTCATACGGTAAAAGAACAATGATAATTAGAATTCTGATGGTATCAAATGTTTGAAATTCAACTATGACTAACATGCTTAGAGGTTACAAGGATAGTTCACAGAATAAAGGGATATACAGTCACACTTCAGTAAAGTGGTACCCAGGGCAACTATGAGAACTGAGGAACTTGTCTGTAATGCAACTGAGTTCTTTTTATTTTGTTGTTATCTGTTTTTCTCTGTGTGTTGGCCTTACCTTCTCAGGCAGGCTTTCAAAATAAGCCTAAAACTATGAATATCTGGAGTTTCTGGCCAGAGAATACACATATGTCAATTGGCACACCAGTGAATATAACTATGGTGATCAAGCATGGTACTTGGCTCAGTTTGCTATTTACTTCCACTCTTGAACCGAAAGTGTGACCTGAGAATTTGTATCTGGTTAGAAAAAAGCAGTTCTCCAGCAGATTATCTGAAGAAGGAAGAACAGGGGAGCAGGTTTTGAAAACAAGGAGACTGAACAATGTATATTTACTAAAACTAGTTATATTAGCTAATATTTTCTAGTGTTTTTGTAATAGACACTGTGTTATGTAATTCACATGAATTTCTTTACTGAATTTGCACAAAAACTATTATATGGGTGTTTCAGTTGAATTCTTTCATCTATAATAATACCATGTTCAACTAAAAATGACTTATTTAGGCTTTTATTTTGTTTTCATAACTGCAACTTCAGAGTGAGACAGATGATTCTGGTGTTAGTTCAACTGTCCACAGGTGTCAGGGTGCTTGGTTGGCTTGCTCTAGTGCTGCTGAATTTCCGTGCTCACAAAATGGCTGCCATTACACCAAGTCCACAGTCCACACAGCAAATTAAAATGAAAGCAGGGAATAAAGGCTTCATCTTGAGCATCTGTTTTGGGAAGAAGAACATTTTAATAAAAAGTAAAATTTTGGGGCCGGTGCCGTGGCTCACTTGGTTAATCCTCTGACTGTGGTGCCGGTATCCCATATGGGCACCAAGTTCTAGTCCCGGTTGCTTCTCTTGCAGTCCAGCTCTCTGCTGTGGCTTGGGAAGGCAATGGAGGATGGTCCAAGTGCTTGGGACCCTGCACCCACATGGGAGGCCGGGAGGAGGCACTTGGCTCCTGGCTTTGGATCGGCATAGTTCTGGTTTTAGCAGCCACTTGGGGAGTGAACCAATGCAAGGAAGACCTTTCTCTCTGTCTCTCTCTCTCTCTCTCTCTCTCTCACTGTCAAACTCTATCTGCCAAATAAATTAAAAAATAAATAAATAAAAAGTAAACTTTCCCCCGGGAGTGACAGACCAGGATGGCATTATATGCTCCTTAGTGAAAATGAGAAAGGCGTGTATCCTACATTTTTAGCCTCTAATGGACTGTATCCTTTCTAGCAATGAAGACTGGGAAAATGGGGCTGTTTGTTATGGAACTAAAATCTTTACTACAATGTAAAATATTTTATTAAAATACTTTGGTAAGAAAATCAGAAAATCTGGCCAACAATGTTTTGAGTCACAAGGGCATTTCTTACTAGACTACCAAGAACTGTGGAGTTTAGCAATGTTCATATCATTTCAGCAACTGGCTCAGTAATATCACCAGAGACATACACGGTCTCTTTCTGTTCTGCCATTTGCAGGGTTGGCAATGTGGCTCCTTCTGATCATATGGTTGCTGAGAACCCAAGGATTACCTCTAAACATGATGTCTTCAGATTCATTAAGGAAGGAATAGAGTGGGAAAAAGGCTTAGTTTAAGCCTTTCTCTCATAATACTTGAAATTCTCAACACTTCTCTTTTAGATTTCCTTAATCACAATCGGGTTTCATACACTCTCCACTTTGATAATGGGCAAGCGGTATTTTTTTGATGTAATTGGTATTAATTGAACATATGGAAATAGCAATGATAACAGAAAGAATGCATGTAAACGGGGAATTCGCATATTAATGTAATTGAAGGAAAATGGAGGTTAGACTTAGAAAGGTGCTGAATTTTTGCTTTCTCTACAGACTCCTTTCTAAAGTAATTTCTGATCATTGACCATTCAGACTATAACTCATAATTGTTCATCCTTTTTTTGGTGAACATTTAGTTTAGCACAGCAAATATCTTTAGTTATTTACTAGGGATTATGCTAAGACATAATGATGAACCAAATAAGCCCTGATCTCAAGAAGCTTATGTTTAGCTATTAAATAGAATGTATATACACATGATCTGCAATTACTTGAATTCCTCTTCTTCCTTAAGCTTGTGTTTTCTCCCTAGAATTATTGCATAAAAGTTTACAAATGTTTAGAAATATGTAATTATTTCTCTCAATTATTGTAAACTAGAAAAAGTGTTTGATCAAACAAGAATGGCATTCCAGAACTTATTTTCTTTTTGTGCTATCTAAAATTGTGTTATTGGTTGGTAGCAATAATTGGCACTCTCTTCAACAATTTCTAAGGAAGAAAGTATTAATTAGACATGAAAAAGTGAGTGTTCTTTTATCAACCAATGCAGCAGGTGGTTGCTATGGGTAAGTGCAGGAAGAAGTTGATAATAGATGTTGCACCTTGCTAAATCACTTTATTTCAAAGGAAAAACTTACAGATTTTATTTGCTAGCTCTGAAGCATTTGGGCAAAGATTCACTGTTGGTGAAAATTCTTATAAAATTCATAAATATGCATAATATAATATTATAAACTCTTTTCAACTGTCTCATACAGTGTAGGCAGTTAGATTCATAAAATAGGAGCTAAATTAGTTTGAATTCCTGTATGTACAGTTTCTTTCCAGTCTTTATTCTAAACAACACACTGCAATGTGTGTTTACATAGTAATTACATTAGGTGTTGCAAGTAACCTAGAGATGATTAAAATATATGGGAGGGGTAGGTCATGGATCTTAGATGGCTGCCTGGAGGTGCCCTGCATTTGCCTCTACCACAGTGGGAAACACCAGGACCACACTGTAAAGAGACTGAAGAAGAAATCATTAAAGAAGCTACCTAGACTCTCAATAGCATGGAGACTCAGAAGGCCAGCACAGAGAGAAGAACAAAGGACACTGCAGTTGCTGCTTCCAGCTCTCTGGCCTGGGAGGAACCACACATTGCTGGGAAAAGGAAAGCTGGGAAGCACAGCAACTGCCATCATCAGTGCAGACTGACAGCCCTCACTCAGAATTTCACAGTCCTCATAGACTTCGAATCCAGCTGGAGAGGTGAACCTTTGGCCTGGCAGTTACGATGCTGGTTGAGAAAGCCATAACCCATATTGGACTGCTCGGGGTCAAGTCCTTGCTCCACTTGTTATTTTCTTTTCCTGTTAAAGTGCACTCTTGGAGGCAACAGGTGATTGCTCAAGTAGTTATATCCCTGCTACCCATGTGGGAGCCCAGGACGGATTCCTGGTCCCTGGCTTTGGCCTGGCCTCGCCTGGCTGTAGCAGGAATTTTGGGAGTGAACCAGAAGATGCAAGATCTTTGCCCATCTATGTATCTCTGCCTCTCACTCTATCTCTCAAATAAATAAAACAAAAACAAAAACAAAAACAAAACACCCCCAAAGCCATTAAGTACAGGTGGGGAAGCTGACTGGGTCTTACTGACTGCCTTGCTCCCAAAAAGAATCTCACACTACACTCTCCCGATTCCCAGAACATAAGCTGCTACAGCCCAGCTACTGCTAGATTCCGTTCTCTTAGAGATCAGCTGATGCAGCAGAACCAACGTGTCTATCCCGGGGCAGAGAAAAGGCTCCTCCCTGTCTTACTGCTGCAGGATTATGGTACACCAGCCGGGAGCTGCCTTTGCTTGTCCCATGGGATCTGGAAATGTTGCCCTTTGCCTCTCATGCTGGCAGCTGCTAGTCCTCAAATCCCCACAGAACCTAATTAAGTACCCCTCTGCAGCTTGTGGCTCAGGGCTCTTGGGTGGCTAGTGCACAAGCCCCAGCATCATCCTTATTCAGGTCACAGGACCTGGGGCAGTGCCCCACCCCCTTGCTGCTCAGCAGCGTCAGCCCAAGCATCACACACATCCAAAGGAAACTGTGGAAGTTTCCCAGTCACTTCTTGTAGCTCAGGGACTGCAGCTGCCTGTACGAAAGTCACGCTCCCATTTGTGGTGCATAGATTAGCACTTCAGTTGGCTAAGCACATTCACACCCATGGAGATTGAGGATGTTTTCCTCTGCATATCATGGCTCAGGGTCTGGGCTGACAGTGCACAGTCACTGGCATCAAATGCATTCACCATTGAGGGACCTGGAGAAGACCTTTATCTGCATTCCACAGCTCCAGGCTTGGCCCTGCCAATGTACAACCCATAGTTTAGCATGCATTTACTCCAAAGATCATGGGTAAGTTCCCCTTCCTGCCCTGCAGCGCTAGCACTGTGGCTGTTTGTCTTACAAGCCGTGACTTTCACTATATGGATATGGAGAATGTCACGTATGCCTTCCACAGCGTCTGGCCCATGGTTACTGTGCACAACCCTAAGCACAACTTATATAACTTGCACTCCCTAGGAAGCCACATAAACCCAATTGGTCCAAATCGCACCAGATTTCCCTTTTGGGGCCTATTTCAGCTAAGGAGAGCACAGGCTACCATGCATGCCTACCCAGAGCTGGTCCAGAACTTCAAGAATCCTAGTGACTGCTGCCAGACCAGAAGATGACATCCTAATGCCTCTGTCAATGCTGCCATCAATTACTGTACAAGAAAACAAAGGGAAGACTACATTTCAGAATGCAACTGGAACCAAAGCCAAAGCAGGCTACCAAACTGACACTCCGAGATGCATTTTAAGAAAAAAATCTTTCAATCCATCAAAGTAATCCTTTATTTCTTTAAAATTTTAATTTAATTTTTATTTTTTTTTAGAGGCAGGGGAGGGGGAAGAGAGAGAGACTCCTATTTGCTGGTTTACTCTCAAAATGACTACAGTGGCTGTGACTGGATTGAGATGAAACTGGGAGCTGGAAACTCTATCCTCCTAATGTGACAGATAATACTTTAGTATCAGACTCCAAATAAAGGGAGATTGATAAAAACTTTGATAAGTAATTAAAAAATGATTATGAAGATATTCAAGTAGATGCAAGAGAATATAGGTAAACAAAATTAGCAAATCATGCATGATATGATGTGAAATTCAGCAGAGACAGAGACAGTGAAAGTTACCAAACGCTGATCTAGGAAAGAAAGAACTCAAAAAGTCAAATAAAAATCATAGTTGAAAGCCTTAACAAAAGACTAGATCAAGCAGAAGAAAGACTATCTGGGCATGAAGATAAGTCTTTGGAAAAATCCCAATCAGGAAGAATGAAAGGAAGAAAGAAAATAAGAGTGAAGACCTTTGGGACATTAAACAAAGCTATAGTCTAGAGTAGGATGGTTTAAAAAAATGGAGAGGGTGTAGTGTCAGGGGAGAGTTAGGGAGAAAACTGCATTGGAAACTCCAAGGAAGTTCCAGGGACAATGTGGCTCTACATGGAGGATGTGCATGGGCAGCACAAGCATGGACACAACATAGGACCCCAGCAGCTGAGAGCCTCAGCACCAGAGTTGGAGAGGGAGGTAAGATCAGATGGCAGTAGCCCAAGCCACTGTCAATAAAGATGCGGGAAGAGCCTGGTGTGAGTCTTGCCTGAAGCCCTGTGAGGGAGAGTGTACCTGTCAGCTAGAGGAGGAAAAAGGGCCTGTTTCGCTCTTCCTGACCCCTCAACTATAGCACACTGCAACTAGCTGAGAGAGGAGGACAGATGCCATTTTGGACATATGTAGCAGCTGCACAAGCTTGTGTCTGTGCACCTCGCAACCAGCTGAGAGGTAAAGCCTGAGTCTATCTGGGAGAATTGATAGGGGGTTGGGCACCTACGTAGGACAGTGAGGGGCCCCCAGCCTCCCAGCATGCCACAGGCTTGGGGCGTAGGCTGCCTGGTTGGAGTACCTGCAGTCTGCTGGCTCTGGAACATCTCTGTCTGTGGATGGGAAAGACTGGCAGGGTAGAGTGGGTCCTCAGTGCCCCGTGACTGTGGGAGCTTTGTTTTTTGGGACTGTAGAAACACTGTGGCTGTGTGGGAGGGTTCAGGGTGTGTAGCTGGTCTCTGGTCAGTTGCTGTGGGCTGCTGCACATGCTCAGGGGTACCTGATTGCCTGTGGTGGGTCATTGCTACGAGATCCATGTCACACTGACATCATGGATTATTTGTGTGGCCCTAGTGGCAGCATAGATGAATATTGCCCCTAATAGGGCTAGTGCCTGGGCATTGGTCACCTAGGAGGATAGAAGCTGAGGATGAGACAATGGAACAGAGCTGATCAAACTCTCATACCTGATGAGGAAGAGAGCTACTGCATCCAACTTGGGTGTCACCTTGGACAATCCCCTTGCCCAAGAGCACTGAAAAGAGCTCCCTGGCTACACACAGCACACACCTCTGTATATGCACAGAAAGAGCATACAGTCCACTAAGCCTCAGAGGTATAGTCCAAAGATAAAAGCCATCAGAGAGAAAAAAAAAACAACTCGTATCTCTACAAATGCTTAAGAATAAACACAGAGATTCTAGAAACAAGAATAAGGAAGATAACATGATTCTCCAAAGAAACACAACAACACTTCAATAACAGAATGTGAAGATGAAGAGATTGATGAAACGACAGAAACGGAATTAAAACACTAATCATAGTATTACTCAGAAGTAATCAGAAGTAAATCCTTGAATTAAAGAAATTCGTACAATACATGAATACATATTTTCCTCATGAAGTTAAAATTTTAAAGAGAAATCAAAATGAAATATTAGAAATGAAGAATTCAATAGATCAATTAAAAATGCAGAGGAAAGCATTAACAACAGACTCAGTGAGGCAGAAGAAAGGATATCCAAGTTAGAAGAAAAATCTGGAAATTTTATAGTCAGACCAAAAAAAAAGAGAAGAAATTAACTAAAATTAAAAACAGTGTTGGAGATTTATGTGATATTATGAAACTAACCGATATATGGGTTTTAGAAGTTCCTGAAGGCATGGGAAGACACTGGATTAGATGACCTTTTTAGTGAAATAATTACAGAAAAATTCTCCAATTTGGTGAAAAAAAGGGATGTCCAAGTACAGGAAGCACATAGAACTAGTAAGACATGACTAGAAAAGATTTTCACCACAACACATTGTAGTCAAACTTTCAGCAATAAGGCATAAAGAAACAGTTCTGAAATGTGCAGAAGAGAAATGCCAGATTACTTTCAGAGAATCTCCAATTAGAATCACATCTGACTTCGCATCAGACACCCTACAGGGTAGGAGAGAATAGTGAGATATAGTCCAAGTCTTAAGCGGGAAAAAAAAAAAAAAAACCTGTCATCCCATAGTACTGCACCCAGCAAAACTCTCATTTATGAAAGAAGGTAAAATAAAGACCTTCCATAACACAAAGAAATTGAAAGAATTTGTCACCACTCATCCAGCCTTACAAAAGATACTTGAGGGTGTGCTACACACAGAAACACAGAAACATGGTCATCACTATGAAAGAATGTCAAGGCAGAAATACTAAGTTGATCTTCTGTATATAAAGATAATGAAAATGAATCTTGATGAAGAATGGGATGGGAGAGGGAGTGGGAGATGCAGTGGGATGGTTGCTGGTGGGAGGGAGGTTATGGGGGCAAAAGCTGCTATAATCAAAAAGTTTTATTTTGTAAATTTATATTTATTAAATAAAAGTTTAAAAAAAGAAGAAAAGTCTCTCCATAAAATACAAAGGAAATACAAAGTAAACAATAGGAATCTTTATGGAAAAATGACATGGCCCAGTCATTACTTATCTATAGTAAACTTGAATGTAAATGGCCTATACTCACCAGTTAAAAGATACAAACTGGCATTTGGGTTGAAGACTAGCTAAAGCAATTATGGGATATGAACATCATGGAATATTACATGGTGGTAAAAAATGAAATCTTGTCATTTGCAACAAAATGGAAGAAACCAGAAAACATCATACGTAGTGAAATAAGCCAGTCCCAAAAGAAAAGATACCATATGTTCTCCCTGACTTTTGTTAGCTAATAGAGTACCTAAAAGGCAAACTATAAAAGTGAAACTGACATGTTTAGAACTAATGCCTTTGGACAGCCATTGTCTCTACTGTTGAGAAACAGTTTTTTTCTTTTTTCTTTTTCATACTACTTGTTTAACTCTTTACTTCTTAAGGGGACAAAGTGCCAGCTTGCAGAAAATGCTTCCATTGGAGGTTTCATGTGCGTGGTTATCTGCAATTTTAGTTTCAAGTCTGGAGAAAATGAGTCTAACAAGCAGATTAAACTCACAGGGACTAAAACAAAGGACAGAGTTATTGTTAGAGGACCTAAGAAAGCTGCTGTCTAAACCACAAGCAAGTTTTCTCATTGAGAGGCAAATAGAAACTGACAGAAAGGGTCTGATAATAATCAGATGGGCTTTAAGGCCTGGCCAGGGATGAGGCTCAGATTATCTCTCCTGACATGGGGTACCAGGAGAGACATCATAAAGGAGATACGAACCTCGTAAGGGAAGGCATCCTGTTGGCTTCCATTACCTAGCTGGTCTGGGAGGAGTGCTGGCCTGAATAGAAGGCAAGTGGCATCTCTAAAAGGAAATTTACAGTTCTGCCTACAATGATGCTGACCCTACTTGGCAGTCCCCTCACAGCAGTGGTTACTTCAGAAGCTGGGCCAAGCAAAAGGCTTCTTTTTAGCTTAGAGCCAACAGGGTGGCTCTGACCCAGGGATCTTCAACCCCTAAGGCAGTTCGGCCAGGGATCTTCACAGCTGACTTCTGCTGAAGCCCTGCCTTTCCAGATTGAAAACCAATGCCATTTGCAGTGGACTAGCCTGTGGGGTCTGCTTGATGACGCACCACTGTGTAAAGTGGCCATTAATTGGCCTGCTGTCTATCTTTAGATTGCTTCTGCTGCCAAGCTTCCTCTTCCTCCGGGTCTCTCTTAAAGCAGACCAGAAGAAACCTTTAAGTGGATGCAAGTCAAGGGGGTGCTCAGTCCCATCTCTAATCCTTAGTGGTCTAAACTAGACGTCTATAGTCACAGGCATGTTCTGATAGTGGTTTTTCTGTGGGGTAGACAATGCCTATGAGGAAAGCTAGGTCCTCACATTAACATCAAACATGGTGACCACCTTATCTATAAAATTGGAAGACATTAGTAAAGTTTTCTCTCCCTTCATTTGATTTGAAAAAGGGAGGTTTTGCCTGTTTACTGTGCCTATGGCAAAGTAAATCTAGCCATGAAATCATATTTAAGCTCTCATCTTGACTATGGTATTATTACAGAAAAATGTTAGCCATCCCTTTTATAAGGTCTAAAGATCAAACTCTGCATCCTAGTAAGTACTTCAGAATAGGGTCAATTTCCCATTTTGAAAAGAATAGAGAAATGAGAAAATAAGTAAGGTTTTCGAGATTGCTTACTGTCAACAACTTAATATCAAATTAAAACTTGGCAAATAATTTTAACTGTTAAATAACAGCTATCAAACATTTACCAAAAGGTCCAATGGCTTCTATAAATTTCAAGATAAGAGTACATTGCTTACATATCTAACACAACTGTAACTTGTTTGATCAGCAAACCCAAGTATAAATATATCAATGACTTAAACATTTTTAGTTTCTTTCTACCACCAAATTTAAAACATCTGGTACAGAGATTTAGGTCACAGGAACCAAAAATGTGTCTTCAATTAATTTAGTAGTTTAAATTTATAAGCAATTTTTTTAATTTAGTAAATATAAATTTCTAAAGTACAGTTTATGGATTACAATGGCTTTCCCTCCCCCATAACTTCCCTCCCACTCACACCCCTCCCATCTCCCACTCACTCCCTCTCCCATTCCATTCACATCAAGATTCATTTTCAATTATCTTTATATGCAGAAGATCAATTTAGTATATATTAAGTAAAGATTTCATCAGTTTGCATCCACACAGAAACACAAAATGTAAAATACTGTTTCAGTACTAGTTATAGCATTACTTCACATTGGACAATACATTAAGGACAGATCCTACGTGAGGTATAAATACACAGTGACTCCTGTTGTTGACTTAATCATTTGACACTCTTGTTTATGGCGTCAGTAATCTCCCTAGGCTCTAGTCATGAGTTGCCAAGGCTATGGAAGCCTTTTGAGTTCACCAACTTTGATTTCATTCTGACAGAGTCATAATCAAAGTGGAAGTTCTCTCCTCCCTTCAGAGAAAGGTACCTCCTTCTTTGATGGCCCTGTTCTTTCCACTGGAATCTCATTCGCAGAGATCTTTCATTTAGGTCTTTTTTTTTTCCCCTGAGTGTCTTGGCATTCCATTCCTAAAATACTCTTATGGGCTCTTCAGCCAGATCTGAATGCCTTAAGGGCTGATTCTGAGGCCTGAGTGCTATTTAGGACATCTGCCATTCTATGAGTCTGTTGTATATCCCGTATGAGCAATCTTTTATTGATGAGCCAAATTAAAACAGAGCTCTTAATAAATAAATTTTCCCCTGTAGACATACAATATGTACATATGTATAATATAACATAACATACAACATAGAATAAAGCAGTTTCAGTAATACCTTCTTAAAATCTTTAGCTGTTTTTTTTTAATTACCATCAATTGAGTAGAATTACTTCCTGCTGTTAGTAATCTGAGTTAATCATACTTTTTCTAGGTTGCAACCAGTAGTACATCATAGGCTTTATCTGCTTACAAAACTTTCCCAAAGTATTGAGTATATAGAGGTCAGGGAAAAAGAAGTCCTTTGGAACATAAAAGAGGACACATTTAAATGGAACCATCAATGTTTTAACTTCATGAGCAGTACTTACGGTTTTTAGTATTTGGAGAATACAAAATTGTGGATAACAAGACTTTAGCCAAATTCAAAATTAAAAACTCATCAACCAACAAGAGGAGGCACTTGCTTACTTCACACAATATTTTGAAAACAGCTGTAATATTTTACAAAAATATTTATCACTTTTAGTCCTCTGGGCCTTTCTCATTAGGATAAGCATCATGTTTGAAAACACAAGATTATTAAATTACCATAATTTAAAATTTTACACCACTTCACATATTGACAATACCTTTAGTATAATCCAGAGAGTCTTATTAGTCAGTATCTCTACAAGGTGAGAGATATATCCTTTGATATTTCAAGGGATCCAGCTGGAAATATCAAAGTCCAAAGAATTTGGAACTTTAATTTTTTTGAATGTCTGTCAACGATGCTAAGAAGGCTTAAAAATCTGGTAGTAGCAGGATCCCTTAACATAATGACATAATATAGACCAGATTTGATCACCATTACAAAGCCATTACTCAAATGCTCTAGAATGAATTGAAAGTTTTTGCCAGAGCAATTAGGCAAGAGAAAGTAAATGAAATACATAGAAATATTAGAGGAAGAAGTCAAGTCAAATTATATATAAATATATATGTGTGTGTGTGTGTGTGTGTGTGTATGTATACATGCATATGTATGTGTGTATATATAGCCACACATAAGTGCTTCTATATATATATATAAATAACCATGCAGTCTTACCATCTCTTTATTTTCATTCTATCTATAATCATTTTGTTTTAAATGTTAACCCTTTTATTATTATGTAGCTGGATTAGTAATTTGGACTCCAATGTAGCAGGTCTGTATTTTTATTGTAGAATACAACTCATTTGTGTGTATTGTGCTTATCAAAAGCTTTAAATTTATTTCTACTATTTTCTGGATGTTATCTATTTGTTATGTCTACTTTTTTTCTTTCTCTTCTGATTTCTATTATTCTTTTCTTCCTAGAGTTTTATCTTAAGCTTATAATAAGTATATTTGAAACTTCATAATTCAAGTATTTATTAAAAAGACATTTGGATCTATATTATTGGTGTTTTTATATGTTGCCTTTCTATACTCTTGAGTTATGGTCTTGTTTTACTTGTATTTAGTTTTCACTTTGGTGAAGTAGAATATTGAATGATTGCTTATCAAATTATTTGAAAAAAGCTAATGTATGAAATATTTTTCAAAAATGTCTAATTTTTCATCAAACTTGAGTTTTGATGACAAAATTTTATTTTCTTTTTAGTATTCTTTAAGAAATATGATTTCAATTATTATTATTTGTCTTTATGTATGAGTATCCTTATAATTCAAAAAGTTTCTCAGGATTTGTCTAGGTACACTTCCTCCATTTATTTATTTTTTTTTTAAGATTTGTTTTATTTATTTGAAAGAAAGAGTTAGGGATAGAGGTAGAGAGAGAGAGAGAGGTCTTCCATCCGATGGTTCTTTCCCCATATGGCCTCAATGGCTGGATCTGAGCCAATCCGAAGCCAGGAGCCAGGAGCTTCTTCTGGGTCTACCAGGTGGGTGCAGGGGCCCGAGGACTTGGGCCATCTTCTAATGCTTTTCCAGGCCATAGCAGAGAGCTGGATGGGAAGTGGAGCAGCCTGGACTAAAACCGGCGCCCATATCTGATGCCGGCGCTTCAGGCCAGGGCTTTAACCTGCTGCACCACAGCACTGACCCCCACCTCCTCCATTTATTACTTATAAGGATATTTCCATTGGAAGTCTTTATTTGTTTATTTATTTTTTGATCAAAGAGATTTTCTTTCATAGTCTGTTTCTTCTCCCTTCTTCTGGCTTCCTTTTCTGGAGCCTCTGTTAGTTTTACTAAAGACTTACTGGGTTTAATTTTCTCAATCTTCAATGTTTGTTTCACAGACTTTTCAACTTTTATATTTTTGTATTGTGTTCAATGATTATCCTGGTGTTTGCAATTTCAGTTCAAATAATTTATATTCAACCTGAACTTTTCAACTATTTTGGCAATCTATTCATATTCTGCCTTTGGAAATAAGTTATATAATTTGCAAGAATTCTTGTTGCTTCTTGAATCACTTTTCTTATTCTCTTTTTTTAAACTCCCATTTCCTCTTCTTTTTCTTTCCTTGTGATTTCCTCAAATCACTAGCTATATTAATTACACTTATATATACTTAAGCAATTACATTTACTGAAGACTTTCCTTCTCTGACATAATAAAGTTTCCTCAGAAGTTACCTTTTCTCTTTGTAGATTTGGTACTACTTGTTTTTCCCCAAATGTCTAATGATTTTGGCTGTTTGCTTATATAATTGAGGATTTTGCTAAGCACTTGTAGCAGATGGATATTTCTTGTGTAAGAATCCTATTCTTCTGTGTATAAAGAGAATTGAAAATGAATCTTGATGTGAACAGAAGGGGAGAGGGAGCGGGAAAGGGGAGGGTAGGGGGAGGGAGAGAAGTTGTGTGGGGGGGAGCCATTGTAATCCATAAGCTGTACTTTGGAAATTTATATTCTTTAAATAAAAGCTTTATATATATAAAAATAAATAAATAAATAAAATAAAAATTAAAAAAAAGAATCCTATTCTTCTGCGAATGGAGAAGATTCAGGTGACTGTAGGGATGGGGAAAGTTTTGCAGATTAGTTCATTTTCCTTCAGAGCAGAGTTCACAAACCTCTTACTGATGCAAAAATTGGTAAATTTCATATGAAATTAAGATTTCATTTTTTCCTGAAAAATGTAGATTTATCATATATGGGTCTGTATCACTACATGGAAATAACTGATTAGAACTAAGTGGAACCTGCCAAATGAAAAGCTCTGGAATTTTGGAGAGAAAAGCATTGGAAAGGCTTTGAGGAGTTAATGGTAATTGGACGGGCCTTGAAGAACAAGATGAATGAACATGTTGTGATCGTAGCTTCATTGATTTCCTGTAAAGAAATGTGATTTAAAATGTATAAATGTCTGAGTGATAGCCAAGTACTTCTGTGAACCTTTTCCCTTTTGAACTGGTCATCTACTCAAGAAAATATCCTGGACACGTATGAAATCTGAACTACTGAACTAACTATACATTATTTTTAAAATATTTTATTTATTTATTTGAAAGTCAAGTTAGAGAGCAAGAGAGAGAGAGAGAGAGAGAGAGCGAGCGAGAGCAAGCGCAAGAGAGAGTGCTTCCATCCACTGGTTCACTCCCCAGATGGCCTCAACTGCCAGGCCAAAGCCAGAATCCAGGAAATTTATGTGGGTCTCTCAAGAAGGTGGAGGGGCCCAAATACCTGGGTCATCTGCTGCTGCTTTTTCCAGGCCATTAACAGGGAGTTGGATCATAAATGGAGCAACCATACACAAAGTGGTGCCCATGTGGGATGCTGGAGCTGCAGGAGGTGGCTTTATCCACTAAGCCACAATGCTAGACCATCTACATTCTTTTTTTTTTTTTAAGATTTATTTTATTTATTTGAAAGTCAGAGTTACACACACACAGAGAGGAGAGGCAGAGAGAGAGAGGTCTTCTATCTGCTGGTTCACTACCCAACTGGCTGCAAAGGCCAGAGCTGTGCTGATTCTAAGTCAGGATCCAGGAGCTTCTTCCAGGTCTTCCATGCGGGCAAAAGGCTCAAGGACTTGGGCCATCCTCTACTGCTTTCCCAGGCCATAGCAGAGAGCTGGATTGGAAGTGGAGCAGCCGGAACTCGAACCAGTGCCCATATGGGATGCCGACACTTCAGGCCAGGACATTAACCAGCTGCACCACGGTGCCAGCCCCTGGCCCATCTACATTCCTAAAGAACTCAGCAAGATGTCAGATTCTTATATATATATATATATATATATATATACATATATATATATATATATATTGTAAAATGAAAGGAACCCCTTCACAGTATAGTAGTTTGGTGTTTTGGTAGATGGTGATCAGTCTCCAATCATTGAACTTTCAAAGTCAGAAGCCTAAAAAGTCAAAATACTTCTTAATATAATTATTACAGCTATTTTTGATGAAATATGAGTGTGATTGAAAACATTATGGGTAAAATTTGAAACAAAGCCTCAGTAGTGAAATTTCTAGATTTTCCATAGGTCACAGATAAATCCATTTACCTAAAACAGTTACTCTGAGAGGAAGTACTCTCTGAAACAAGTCCAACACAACTTACCTGGGATTTTCAGAATTGTGCCTTCATTTATCTCCTCAGTGAACTCCATTGTGAGACTAAAGAGGACATCAATTCTTTGGAATAAAAATACAGAAGGATAAATCACCTAGTGTCACATTCTTCATAGTCAACTCCAGGACAGAGACTTACTTAAACAGAAAGGAAGGAGGAGGCCTGCACTGTGGTATAGTGGGTAAAGCCGCTGCCTTCAGTGCCAGCATCCCATATGGATACCGGTTTGAGTCCTGGCTTTTTCACTTCAGATCCAGCTTTCTACTGTGGTCTGGGAAAGCAGTGGAAGGTGGCCCAGGTCCTTGGGCCCCTGGACCCACGTAGGAGACCTGGAAGAAGCTCCTGGCTCCTGGCTTCAGATCAGCACAGCTCCGGCCATTGTGGTTAATTGGGGAGTGAATGAGTGGTCAATTGGGGAGGGAACGAGGGGATAGAAGACTTCTGTGTGTGTGTCTCTTTCTCTGTGTAACTCTTTCAAATAAATAAACAAATCTTTAAAAAAAAGAGAAAGGAATGGAGGAAGGAAGAAGAGATGGAAGGCAGGAAGGGAGGGAGGGAGGAAAGGAAGAAAGACAAGTCAAAACATGAAACGAAATTTATGCCGCTCTAGAGTTATCAGATGCCTGAGTTTTCTCCCTATTTCTCTCATTTGCTTTAAAAAGTGCATGTGGAGACAGAGGGAGATGGGGTACCTAAAGATTTAGTCTAGGAAATTTTAGAAATAGAGCTGAATGTTCTCCTTGGTTAAACTGGTGTTTTGCTTGAAATTTATTTTAATCAGTTTTGAAAGCGAGTTGCAAATGGAGCGACCATGAGCATTTCCTTTAGAAACGTAAAATGCTATGAGCATCCTTGAAAAGACAGTAAAAGGCTCGTAGGCAGTAACTAATTCACCATTGCAATTGTTTTTGCAATTTAATGCAGTTAATATCTCAGTGTGGTTCTTAAACATGAAGGCAACACATATTTTGTTTTGTATTTTTTTAAAATTTCATATCTATTGCTTTCTCCTGCCACAAAATAGTGGCACTATTTTATTAACGTGAAACTAAAATCATTGCTCTCTCATGTTGTTCCTTGGCACATTTTTCATTCCACTTCCAACTCCAGATGTATTATTTGGTAGAGGAACTTTTATAAACTTCTGAAGTATACAATTTAGAAGGGCAGTTAATTAATATAATGAGCATGAAGTTTTCCCTCCTGACATCGGGTTAGCTGGTTTTCAAATACATGGATTCAAAAGAGGCTTTCACCAGGATTGTAGTTCATCTCTCTTTTCACAGCAAGGCCTGTGGCTGCATCACCCTGTGGTCCATTAATCTCTTCCTGCATTACCCTGAAATTGTGTTGGTTATAAGTAATCATAAACTGTCAGCTTTGAAAAGCCAACATTTGTTAGCTTCATCGGCATGAAAAAACTAGTGATAAGTGAGGTTGTTAAAAAGTCAAATGAAATGTTAATTGATGCAGGGGCACAAAGCAGTAAGGCACTTAAGAGCTGAGATGCAGGCACTACATTCATCAGACTTGACAAATTATCCTGAAGATTTTCCGTAGATATCTGCCTTCATATTTGTCTCCATCACCATTCTCCAGGTAGGCATGTTACCATTCAAGAGTAGTTAAAATACTGCTCTTGCCGAGTGTTTAGAGTCTAATATGAAGCCATAGGCAAGAATCGAATGCTGTGGCGTATATGTACAATGTTTTATTTTTAAGCTGTGTGGTGATCTAAGAAAAGAATCAAAGAACAGACTATCCTAGAAATTTGCATAAGGAGAAAAGAACATGCACACTCTTGGGGAATTAAAGAGAAGATTCTTTCTTAATCATCTCATACATTTAAATTACCCACATTTGCATAAATGCTGAAGTGTGAATTGTTGCCTTTAAAAAAATTGAATTCCTTTCAGACCATTGCTAATTATTCTTGGCTAATGTGGTAAAGTTAAAGACACAGAAAGATACTGATAATTGCAGGCTGTCTTCGCCAGAAAGCTGACAAAAAGGCATGGTTAGTTTGGATTCTCTCTGATATACAAAGTAGAAGTAGCCTAAAATTGTTGTAACTAAAATAAGTTTATTTTCTTGGATCTTTGACTACCAGTAGACTACAAGAAATAGAAAAGCATCTGGCTGGGCTGTGTAGGCACCATGCTTTCCCAGAAATGGCTAGCTAATCACAGATGTGTTTGGGCTGAATTTCCTATCACTAGTTCTAGTCCTGTGGTAGCTAATGGGAAGAAGTTTTGGATTCTGCTAGGCACCCTTTAATGTGCCAAGTTTTCACAAGCTGTTTACTAATGAAGTAATGAAAAATATGTTAAAAATCATGGTTCCAGCCTTTTTGATTTACTTTTCAGTGACTCCATTGATTTTTTAATTAATTTTTTACTTAGAATTTTCTGTGGCCACAGAAACTCCCATGCATTTTTAGGGCAAGGTGGACCGAGACCTGGCCTGAGACTGACACCTATTTATAGAACTTACCAGAATTTGGCCTTTTCTTAACTGCTTGGTGGATTTTGACAGCTTAGAATTGGCCTGCCATTTGAGCAGTCTTGTCTTTCTGGAAGGATTTTATTTCTTCTCTCTTAGAAATTTATTTTAATTCATGCTTTCCCCAAAGCAGAAGGATTTCAGTAAGTCACTATCTTTGCTGGAAAGGTGTTTGAGAGGCCTCAAGCTACTAGGGACAGTTTCTGTTTGAATATAAGACGGAAAAACTAAATGAAATTCAATGAGTATTAGTGAGTGCTGCCTTGTGCTTCACTGGGAAGGTTACAAAAAGAAATCTAAAACTTAATCCTGCTCTCTAGACTCCAACTGTCTATTTAAACAGGTGTGGCAAATGAGGGAGTAGTACCTTTCTCCATGGTTGTTCAGGGTCTTCAGTACAAGAGACATGGCTGAGGGAATACACGAAGGAACTCTGCTCTCGCTCTGCTAGCCAAGCTCCCTGCCTATGAACCTGACCTGATCTGCTAATTATGATAGTGGCAGCTGTTGTAATAAACACCTTCCACATTTCCAGTGACTTCACAGAAGAAATGCTTTTCTCCAGTTTAAAAATCAGCCAGTTTATATATCTGGTCAGCAGGTGGCTTTCCTCCATGTAGTTATTCTGAGTGGGGTGGAGAATTTTTACATCTTGGGATTCCACTATTTCCACAAATGGTTTCCAAGAACACCATGGTAATTTACCTCCAGCCTTAGAAAAGAGGCAAGCTTGGAGGGTAGGAGGTAGGAAGGACATATGGGCCAGGCACATTTGAGTTTTGTTTATGTCCCATTGGTGAAAACTCAGTCACCTGACCATACCAAACTTTAGGTGAGACTGGGAGATGCTGTCTACTTGTGAGTCCAGGAAAAAGGAGGATATGGGTTTGTGAACTGATGGCTAGTCTCTGCTGCAGTCTGTTCTTTTGATTATGTATCATCTATATCTATATCTGCATGTGTGTAAGAGAGAATACTCCACAAATTTCTTGGAGAATATAATAAAATAGGTTTGAGTACAAAATATTTTGAAACCCATGCACAGCTTTTTTCATAATACTCTATGAAGACCATTTATAGGTCTCTACCTATTTATTGTTATTTCAGAATGTTATCTTTTAGGAATAAGCATGTTTTAGAGCAAGAACCTAAGTTAGTTTGGCTCTGGTTGCAACATTGTTTAACATAGGGTCAGGAAATTGTGCCTGGTCTTAAGGCAGTGTGATATAAGAAGAAATGTATGATTGATCTCTGCCCATTTCCTGAGAGCTCCTAAAACCTTTACTGATAGGGGTGCTAGCATAATTTTTTTTTCTAATATTTGGTCTTTGATTCTGGTTCCTCACATAAAGCTCCTAATACCTTTGTAATTTCCTGAGTGCTAGGAGCATTGGAGAGAAAGCTCCTAAATCCCTTGGAATTTTCTGAAAGATAAAAACATCTTTTCTTCTAATGAGACGACTCGGGGTGAGCTCCTGGATATTCTTAGGATGGAGCTGGTTGCCAGGAGAATGAATTATATGATTGGAGGGTTGGAACTTTCTATGCCCAGCCCTGCCCTCTAGGGAGAAGACAGACACTGAAAGTTGCATTGATCACAGATCCCTGATGATGCAGTCAATTGTACTTCCTTATGAGTGCCTCCAAAAACACTCAAAAGCTCAGGGTTTAGGGGCCTTCTGGATTTCTGAATATACGGAAGTGCTTGGAGAGCGGTGGTCTGGAGAGGGACTGGGAGCTCTGTGCCCCTTCCCACAGATCTTGCCCCATGTATCTCTTCCTCTGATTGCTCATTTATTGCTTTTGTAATGTCCTCACATGACTCACAGAACTCAGAGAAACACTTTTTATGTTTACTAATTTAGTGCCCAGGACAATTCAACTTTATTTATTTATATTTTCAGAAGGAGGAGGGGAAAGAGAGAGGGAGATAGAGAAATTTCCTATGGGTTGGTTCATTCCTCAAATTCCTGCAGCTGGGCATGGGACAGGCTGAAGCTAGGAGCTTGGAACTCAGTCTAGGTCTCCCATATGAGTTGCAGGCTCCCACTTAGTTAAACTATTACTACTTTATCACAGGTCTGCATTAACAACAAGCTGGAGTCAGAAGGCAGAGATGGGAATTGAACCGGGTACTCTTAAGCAGGATGTAAGTGCCTTAACCACTAGACTAAATGCCCACTCAAGCACCTTGATTTATATCTAGTTGATCAAAAGCACAGATCAAACCTGGTACTTTTGATTGGCATCTGAAGTGAGGACAGTCTTGTGGGACCAGAGCCTGCGGGATCTGGTGATATCACTGGATAGTGTCAGAACTGAATTGAATTACAGTTCACATAACTGTTGTGCACCTAAAACTCACTTGGTTGTTGTGTGTGAAAAAATTCACACACATTTTGGTGAGCAGAGGGGACATAGTCTGTGTTGAGTATTGCATTGAGTATGAAATTAAAAGAAAAACAGATTTTTTTCCCATTCAGCTTTCCAAAGGAGACAACCTAAGAAAGCATCTGATTCCAATTTCCCGATTCTTTGTGATGCAGCATGGTCTTCAGATCTGGATATGGTTCTTACGATCTATGGGTCTGAAGACATACGAACTAAAAAGAAAAAAAAAAGACACAAATTTTCCCCCTCCCCTAATGGATGGTTTTCACATATGTTTGCCATACAATAGTAAAGCAGAGAGAAGACAGCCACACAAAACTCCTGTTACCAAAAAGGAATTTGCCTGAGGTCCACAACATTAATGGCTTCTACTGGCAGGCACATTGAAGATTCTCTATCTGACCCATAGAAGAAATTTATTTGTTATGTTTTTGTTCTATTCTCTGGATGTAATTCCTTTGTCTAGTGATCTCTGTGGAGAATTCACTTATTCCATTAAATGAGAGATTCACCTGTCACCTATTCCTCCTTGTCCACCAATCCTCTGAGGCCACAATAAAAGTAGGACTTGGAGAGCATGTCCTCCATGGGAGCTGGGCAGCTTTCTCAGTCACAAGGTACTGATCCAGTTTTACTGTACTCAAGGAGTGTGTTAAGCCTTGAAGAAATCAAAGGCTTTGTAAACCGTAGCTGATGGCTTCTTTAGCAATACATTTATTTTAGAAACAACGGGGATCTGAGTTGTTTATTTCTACTATATTCTAATGCCAGTGTCTACTCCCAAAGCTTTTTCCCAAATATACATCTCCTTTTTTCTCCTCTGCCCTGGAAAATGAAAACCAATATAATTTTCTGTCCTATGTTTAACAATATTAAGACCAAACAAAAATTACTTAGTATTTATTCCGAGATATTCTTGTTCCTGAAAAGTAATACTGTTTAAAACAACAAATACAGCCGCTTCTCACTGTTTGCTCATCGAGGCCCTTAACCTTGCTGTGTATATTAATCCAAATCTTTGAAATTCTCCCAGAGCATTTTACATAGCTAACAAACACAATGAGTTCTATATATGTCTTGGTCATTGCTTATTTATTGTCATGACTGTTTGGAGGTTTTTCAGCCAGAGGACAAATGTGTGATGATACTGAGAAATTTGCTTGATTTTTGTTTGCTGTCTCTCTAGTGATAAGACAGCCAGTTTTCAGGGACTATCATTTAGGAGATCTTAAAAGTCTTGCCACTTATTGAGAAGCTTCCTGGTCACTAATTCCCTCAGTCTTTGGGAAAAAGGAGAAAGAATACAAGTGGTTCAAAGTGAGCAGTTTCAAAGCTTTCAGGGTTCTTTGAACAATGGCCTACAGTATTTGCATTGACCGCAACAGTAATGAGATTGACTCCTTTTCATGTTCATTAATGTTTTCATTACAGGTTAGAAGCAGGTTGATTGATGGATTTAGGAAGATCACCTCTAATCTTAGACTCTGTCCTATTGCAAACAGACATTGCCACCTACAGCAAAGAACTGCGGCACATTCAGTCTAGTCAGCACGGGTACAGAAAGTCTTTCAACATTCTCCTAAACAACTCTTATATAATCTAAAGTGTGGGGATTTGCTTTTCTGGAAGAGATGTCACAGATGAAAAGACCCTTAATTTCTATAGACTGGACATTATCAGCCACTGTTAACCGCAATTAGCCTAATAGGGAAACTTGGAAGGATTTTTCTGGGAGGCTAATTATTGATTTATATGTACAAATAAAATGACATAAACAACCCTCCGAGGCCTCAAGCTCATGATCATTAGGTATCCTCCAGAATCTGACAATCAGTGAAGGGAAGATTGCTTCGTTGGATGGAGTTGACAACTGTGTGAAGTGGAAAACTTTTGCCCTAGACCCACAGAACAGGGCGCAGCTGACCAGAGTCACGGGTGTCCTGCTTTAGCAAGTATGCTCTTGTGGTTTTGTTGTTGTTTTTTGATATTTTTGATTTTTTAAATTTTTATTAAATAAACATAAATTTCAAAAGTAAAACTATTGGATTATAGCAGCTTTTCCGAAATAACCTCCCTCCCACCCACAAACTGTCCCATCTCCTGCTCCCTCTCCCATCCCATTCTTCATTAAGATTCATTTTTAATTATCTTTGTATATAGAAGATCAACTTAGTATATACTAAGTAAAGATTTCATCAGTTTCCACCCACACAGATGCACAAAGTATAAAGTACTGTTTGAATGCTAGTTTTACTGTTAATTCACATAGTACAACACATTAAGGACAGAGACCCTACATGGGGAGTAAGTGCACAGTGACTCCCATTGTTGATTTAAGAATTGACAATCTTGTTTATGGCGTCAGTGATCACCCGAGGCTCTGGTCATGAGCTGCCAAGGCTACGGAAGCCTTTTGAGTTGAAAAAGTCTGACTTTATTAAGACAAGACCATAGTCAAAGTGGAAGTTCTCTTCTCCCTTCAAAGAAAGCTACCTCCTTCTTTGATGGCCCATTCTTTCCACTGGGATCTCACTAACAGAGATCTTTCATTTAGGTCTTATTTTTTGCCACAGTGTCTTGGTTTTCCATATGTGAGAAACTATCATGGGCTTTTTAGATGGATCTGAATGCCTTAATGGCTGATTATGAGGCCGGGGTGCTGTTTAGGGCATCTGCCATTCTAACAGTCTGCTGTGTATCCTGCTTCCCGTGTTGGATCATTCTCTTCTTAATTCTATCAGTAATTATTAGCAGACATTAGTCTTGTTTAAGTGATCCCTTTGACACTTAATCCTATCTTTATGATCAATTATGAACTGAAACTGATCACTTTGACTAGTATGATAGCATTGGTACATGCCACCTTGATGGGATTGAACTGGAATGCCCTGGCACGTTTCTAGCTTACCATTAGGGGTAAGTCCGATTGAGCATGCCCCAAATTGTACATCCCCTCCCTCTCTTATTCCCACTCTTATATTTAACATGGATCAATTTCCAGTTAAATTTAAACACCTAAGAATAATTGTGTGATAATTAAAGAGTTCAACCAGTGGTATTAATTAGAAAAAGAAAATACTAAAAGGAAAAAAATAGTAAGTAGTTCCTTGACAGTCAAGACAAGGGCTGATCAAGTCATTGTTTCTCATGGTGTCCATTTCACTTCAACAGGTTTCCTTTTCAGTGTTCAGTTAGTTGTCACCGATCAGGGAGAACATATGATATTTGTCCCTTTGGGATTGGCTTATCTCACTCAGCATGATGTTTGCCAGATTCTTCTATTTTGTTGCAAATGATTGGATTTCATTTTTTTACTGCTGTATTGTATTTTATAGGGTACATATCCCATAATTTCATTATCCAGCCTTCTTTTGATGGGCATTTAGGTTGATTCCATGTCTTAGCTATTGTGAATTGAGTTGCAATACACATTGAGGTGCAGACAGCTCTTTTATTTGCCAATGTAATTTCTTTTTTTTAAGGGAAAGGGTTTACTGAGGGACACCCAACAGACTGGACTGAAGGGGCGGTGAACGCTAAGAGAGAGAAAGTATAAGAGGGAGAGCCAGAGGAGAGGAGCTAGTGAGGAGAGAAGATAGAGCAGAGAAGAGAAGAGGAGAGGAGAGCAGAGAGCAGGAAAGGAGAGCCAAGAGAGAAGAACCAAGAGAGCAGAGAGGACACGAGAGAGAGAGAGCCAAGAGACCAGAAGAGGAAGCTAGAGAGAAGAATCAAGAGAGCCAATTTAATTTTTTTAGGTAAATTCCAAGGAGTGGAATGGCTTGGTCATGTGGTGGGGCTATATTCAGGTAATCTACAGGCATTGTTGGAGGAATCGCCAACTGACTTCCATAGTGGCTTTACCAGTTTGCATTCCCACCAACAGTGGGTTATTGTGTTTTTTCCCCCACATCCTTGCCAGCATCTGCTGTTAGTTCATTTCTGTATGTAAACCATTCTAACCGGGGTGAGGTAAAACCTCATTGTGGTTGTGATTTGTATTTCCCTGATGGCTAGTGATCCTGAACATTTTTTTCATGTGTCTGTTGGCCTTTTGGACTTCCTCTTTTGAAAAATATCTATAGGTCCTTGGCCCTATAGAAGTGGGTTGTTTGTTTTGTTGTTGTTTGGTTTCTTGATCTCTTTGTAGATTCTAGTTATTAACCTTTTCTTGGTTGCATAATATTCTGTTGGTTACCTCTTCACTTTCATGACTATATCTTTTGCAGTACAGAAACTTCTCAGATTGATGTAATCCCAACAGTTAATTCTGGCTTTGACTGCCTGTGCCTCTGGGGTTATGTCCAAGAAATCTTTGCCTGTGTCTATCTTTCAGGGTTTTTCCGATGTTCTCTAATGATTTGATGGTGTCTGGTCATAGGTTTATATCTTTACCATGCTGAGTGGATTTTTGTGTAAGGTGTAAGGTAGGGGTCTTTCTTCATAGTCAGCATTTGGAAAACCAGTCTTGCTAGCATTATTTGTTGAACAGACTGTCCTTGCTCTAGGAATTGGTTTTAGATCCTTGATCAAATATAAGTTGCCTGTAGATGTTTTGATTGAATTCTGGTGTTTCTGTTCTGTTCCATCTGTCTATCCATCTGTTTCTGTACCATTATCATGCTGTTTTGATTATAACTGCCTTATAGTATGTCTTGAATTGGGTATTCTGATGGCTTGGACTTTGTTTTTGTTGTACAAGATTGCTTTAGCTATTTGAGGTCTCCCTTGCTTCCATATGAATTTCAACATCACTTTTTCTAGATCTGAGAAGAATGTCCTTAGTATTTTTTGGTATCACATTGAATCTGTAAATTGCTTTCAGTAGTATGTACATTTTGATGAAATTGATTCTTCCAATCCATGAACAAGAAGGATTTTTTCATATTTTAGTACTACCTTATTTCTTTCTTTAATATTTTGTAAATTGTATTATACAGAGATTTGAAAGCTTTTGTTAAATTTATTCAAAGTTATTATTTTTTTTGTGGAGCTATTGTGAATGTAATTGATCTTAGAAGTTCTTTCTCAGCTGTGGCATTGTCTGTGTAAACTAGATTGTTTGTGTGTGTTGATTTTGTATCCTGCTACTTTGCCAAACTCTTCTATTAGTTCCAATAGTCTCTTATTGGAGTTCTTTGCCTCCCCCAATAAAGAATCATATCATCTGCAATGATGGATAGTTTGACTTCTTCTTTCCCAATTTGTATCCCTTTAATTACTTTTCCTGGCCTAATGGCTTTGGCTAAAACTTCCAGTACTATATTGAATAGCAACGGTGAGAGTAGGCATCTCTGTCTGGTACTGGATCTCAGTGGAAATGCTTCCAACTTTTCCCCATTCAATAGGATGCTGCCCTTGGGTTTTTCATAAATTGCCTTGATTGTGTTGAGGAATGTTCCTTCTATACCCAATTTGCTTAGAGTTTTCATAATGAAAGGGTGTTGTATTTTATCAAATGCTTTCTCTGCATCTATTGAGATAATCATATGGTTTTTCTTCTGTGGTTTGTTAATGTGGTGTATTACATCCATTGATTTGTGAACATTGAACTATCCTTGCATACCAGGGATAATCCCACTTGGTCTGTGTGGATGATCTTTCTGATGTTTTGTTGAATTATATTGATCAGAATTTTATTGAGGATTTTTGTGTCTATGTTCGTCAGGGAACTTGGTATGTAAATTTTGTTTCTCTGCTGCATCTTTTTCAGGTTTATGAATTAACGTGATGCTGGCTTCATAGAAAGAATTTGGGAGGATTCCCTCCCTTTTGATTGTTCTGAATAGTTTGAGAAGAATTGGAGTTAGTTCTTCTTTAAATATCTGGTAGAATTCAGCAGTGAATCCATCTGGTCCTGGGATTTTCTTTGTTGGGAGGGACTTTATTACTGTTTCAATTTCTGTCTCAGTAATGGGTCTGTTTAGGTTTTATATGTTTTCATGGTTCAATTTAGGTAGGTTGCATGTGTCCATGAACTATCCATTTCTGATAGATTTCCCAGTTTCCTGGCATACAACTCTGTAGTAATTCCTGGTGACTCTTTTTATTTGTGTTGTCGGTTATTACATTCCTTTTTTCACCTCTGATTTTATTGATTTGGGTCTTCTCTCTCCTTTTTTTTTATTTAGTTAGACCAATGGTGTGTTAATTTTGTTTATTTTTTCAAAAAACCACCTCTTCATTTTGCTGATCTTTTGTAAGAGATTTTCTTTCTTTACCTTCTTTCATATTGATGAATTTGTTTCTGTGTGTAACACATATTTAAACATCTTTTGCAGGGCTGGATGAGTGGTGACAAATTCTTTCAATTTCTGTTTGCTATGAAAGGTCTTTGTTTTACCTTCATTCACAAATGAGAGCTTCACCAGATATAATATCTGGGATGGCAGTTTTGTTTCTCTTAATCCTTGGGCTATATTTTGCCATTCTCTCCTAGCCTGTAGTGTTTCTGATGAGAAGTCTGCTTTATGTCTAATTAGAGATCCTCTGAGAGTAATCTGACGTTTCTCTCTTGCACATTTTAGATTCTTTTCTTTATGTTTCACTGTGGTGAGTTTGATTACAATGTGTTGTGGTGAGCATCTCTTCTGGTCATGTTTATTGGCAGATCTTTGTGCTTCCTGTACTTGGATGTCTCTTTCTTTCTCCAAACCTGGGAAGTTTTCTGCTAGTATCTCACTAAAAGGGCCTTCTAATCCTTTATCTCTCTCATTCCTTCAGGAATTCCTAGAAAACTAATGTGAAGTTTTTTAATAGTATCATGGAGATTCCGAACAATATTTTTTAGATTTCTATTTTCATCTTCTTTTCTTTGTTTTGATTGTATACTTTCCTGTGCTCTATCTACTAAGTCCAATATTCTCTCTTCTGCCACACTGATTCTGTCTTTAAGGCTCTCAACTGTGTTTTGTATTTGTTCTATTGAATTCTTCATTTCATTTTGATTTCTCTTCAGTATCTCAATTTCATGTTTTATTAAATTACTCATTTCATTTGACTCCTCCTTAAGATACCGTTTTCACGAGAAAGAGTTTCTGTCATGTCCTACATGGATTTCAGTTTTTCATGTTTTTTTTTAATCACTTCTAAATATTCTTATCAAATTTTTTTTGTTTCATTTCTTTCATTTCTTCTATCTCATCATCTTCATAATCTTGTATTGGAGTGCCATGTTCTTTTGGGAGCATCGTGTTGTTTTCTTTGTTCTTGTTTCCTCGGTTTTTGCGTTTGTTGTTTGGCACTGTGCAGATATTGTTTGGTTTCTTCTTTTTTTTTTTCCCTCTGTGCCTATGACTAGATTAAGTGGACTGCCTGCTTTTGTTGAATCTCTAGAAGCTTGTGGTGGGTGTGACCAGAGAACTTTGTTCAGTTCTTCAGTGTTAAGGGTGTGCCTAAGGTGACACACCCAGATTTGACATGGTAAATCTTTTCTCTCTCTCTCATTTTTTTTAAATCAGAAGGGAAGTAATTCCACTCAGCTGAGGTCATCTCCTCAATGGCAATCAGTACTTGAGTGCTAGCCCTAGTGGGTATAATATTTGCCTGCTCTGTCCTAAAGACCACACAAAGGATCTCTGCAGTCCCCAGTGTAAGCTCAGATTCCCCTGCAATGTCTCTCACCTGGTAGCCAGGACTTCCCGAGCTTGTGTCTCCCACAGAGACTACTCATGCCTCACCTGGAAAGAGAGGTGAGACAAAACCACAGTAGCCTAAGACATTGGCAGAAAAGTGGCAAGAAGAGCCCAGAGGGAATGAGGCTTGAAGCCTCGTGGGGGAAAGTACACCAGCCTAACTAGTGGAGAGAAAAAATAAGAGATGGTATGGACACAGTTCTCTCCCTCCACTCATCTTACAAAGGCATGCAAGCTAATAGAGCAGATGCCACTTTGGACAAACATAATAGCTGCGCCCACCCTCAGCCAAGCAGAAAAAACTGACTCTGGTGAGGAATAATAACAGGAGACTAAGACCTAGTGAATCTGTGGAGCTTATGAACCAGGACTGTGGGGGAAAAAAACTTAGTGTGTGGGAGGATTCTGTCATGTCCTACATGGATTTCAGTTTTTCAGCAGCTGGGGTCCGGAGCCATGGGCAACTGTGTCCTCCATGTAGATCTATCATGTCCCTCTAATTCAGGAAGAGTTTCCTCTGCCATTTTTTCCATAACTCTTCCCTGAGACTACAGTATCTCCACTAATAAAAAACTATCTTTTCCTGGACTTTCAGTGAGTTCCCTCCCTATTCCGCCATCTTGGAACCTCCCCTGCGTACTTCACCTCTGTGTCCTTCTAGTGGTCAAGTCAAACCCCATAGTTCAACCCAGAGGCTCCATGAGAAGGTACAAAATGGTATCAATTCATAGAGGAGGAAAAAGATTTGGCCAAGATTGTGGTATCTTTTTAACACTTGGATTTCTTCTAAAGATGATGCTCAGAAGAAGAGGAGTGATTTGTTGTTAGAATATGGCTCAAAAAGTTCATTTCCTACTTCAAAATTCTATCCTTTCAAGTCAGTTACACTTTTAAGGATTCAGGAAAAATATGAATAGTATTTTTATACATAACAAGTATTAGCAATTTTTCCTTTAGAAAAGTACTTTCCCATGCAATAAAATCACCTATGATAATTTCTGGACTTGTCTCAGGTAGTATGATTATTGCTATTATTTCATAGAGGAGGAAATTGAAAATGATATATGAGAATTCTTATTCAAATCAATTTTACTCTCCATACATTCTTCTTGCAAAAGTAAAATGAGGGGAATTTTCATTTGGAATTCTCCACTTTTATTAAATTTTCTTCTCCTGGACTATCAGTAAGCTCCTTTCTTATTTCACCATCTTGGACTCTCCCCCTAATTTTGATTTGTTTTTGCTAGTTTTTCTATATATTCTCTACTGTAGAGCTCTGTATTTGTTAACATACACTTGCTATCCTTTAACTATAATATCAATAAGGCCTCTATTCTTAATACTGCTGTTTGCATCACTAATAACTCCTTGTACCCATTGTCTTGCTGTAAATTCTTGTGACTTGGGCAGGAGACAAGTCAAACAAATCCAGTTGTATTTATGGTAATTCTTTCAAATAAATTAGCTGGTATTTGTATTGATTGGACTCAATTACTAGGCAACTCTTAAACTATGAACAAATCAGACAGTTTTTATAACAAAACTTTCACAAAAATAGAGCTTTGGATATGAGTAAGGAAAATATGGTGCATAAGTGAAACCTACCTGTTATAGACTGAATTTTGTTACCTGAAATTCATATGTTGAAGTCATAATCCTGATTATGATGCCTTTTGGGGGCCTTTGGGAGGTGCTTAGGTTAAGATGAGGTGGCCTTGATTTCATGATGGGATAAGTGCTCTTATAAGAAGACAATTTGGATATCTTCTATATATGATACATCATATATCTATATATAGAGATACATTATATATATATATATATATATATTCTTCCTGCATCCTTTGTCATGTGAGAGCACAGGAAAAATACAACTGTCTACAAGAAAGGGATAGAATTTGCATCAGAAGCTGACCACACTGACAACTTGATCTTGGACATCTAACTTTCAGAATGGTATGGAAATAAGTTTCACTTGTTAAGTCACCCAGTCTATAGTATTTTGTGGTGTAAGCTTGAACTAAGATAGCAAATCATTTTAACAGTCTTAAAAGAAGGCTTACTTCTTAAGCTTAACTTCATACTATTTTACTACATGTCAAGCTAAGAACTCCCTAATTTAAATCTCACTAACTCTTACTCACTTATACTGAATGGCATTAAAATTATACAAAATAGACAACTTACAAGTGTATTGTGCCTTAAAAAGGGAACGTAAGCTAATTCTCAACAAATGGCATTGAATTGGTGCATTAAAAAATCTCTGATTGCTACTCATGACTGGCCAGAATCTTATGAGTATATTCAGGATGGATGCCCTGATAGGAGATGTCTTCCATTTTGATGCATTTTTTTTCTCTTCCTAAAAATTAAGAAAAGGGTAAAAGGAGCAATTTTTCGGTAAGTTAATTCAAAAATAAAAAAATATGGATAGTTAAAGTTTAACTATTAAGAAGGAATTTGGGACTTTTTTCTTTTGTCCTAAATTTTCTCATTTGCTCCTTTACAATGTGCCTGTGGAATGGCAGCATGTTCTGGTTTATGTGTTGATGGGAGAGCTCAACAATGCTAATAAGGACCTAGAGACCTAGATTTCTATCCTAAGAAATTCACAAAAACAGATTGCTGTTGATTAGAAGCAGAACATCCCTAGATATGGTATTGTTCTGTTTAGGGCCTGGAGGTGGAGAATGCTTGGTCCGCATGACATATAGAGCCCCCAAAACAATTTGGTCCAGCCCTGCTAAGTAAATTGTAGGTAGACTCAAAATTCAATAAATCTATAGACAGCTAATTTTTAATTTGATAATTTTGTATGTCCCATGATGTGTATTGCTGCAAATATAGTTTTGTCAAACTTTGCTTTACACCTTGTCAAATCAATGAATAAGAATGTTATGCTACAATAGTTTTAATGTGACTACTTTAAAATATACTGTATATAACTGAAATCGTTGTATTTTCATTTGACTATTGTTTATAGTCCTTGCCTATATCCCAGCTATATTGGGATCTTACTGCTTTTTACATGTTGAACTCTTTATTTGGTTGAGAAATAATCCTTTGACTATAATTTATAGTAAAAGTGTGTTATCTGATAATCAGAAAGAATGGTAAAAGGAGAGAGAGGGAGACATAGAGGGAGGGGAGGGAAATCATTATATTTTTAGAATTCTATTTGTGAATCTCATTGAATCGGTTCAAAACTAAAAAACTAAACATAAAATAATTTATTTTTTAAAAATTCCAAAAAGCCCCTGTAGAAATAAAGCTTCTCCACCCCTGCACTAGGTCTACAAACTTTTCCAGAATCTTTATTTCTAAAACATCTGACAAACAAATAACTACATTATGTTCTACAGGTTTTTCACATTGGGAATTAAATCTATTCTCTTGCTTTCATTTGAGCAATCTTTACTCTCGGTTTAGAAGTGGATTATAAACTCTCACCATAGTGCTTGCCTTAGTTGCAGGGCTCAAACATTCTATCTTCAGAGATTTTTTTTAAGATTTTATTTATTTATTTTATTTATTTATATGAGTGGTAGAGTTATAGACAATGAGAGGGAGAGACAGAGAGAAATGTCTTCCATCCGCTGGTTCACTCCTCAAATGGCTTCAATGGACAAAGCTGGGCCAATCCAAACACTTAAACTATCTTCCACTGCTTTCCCAGGCCATAGCAGAGAGATGGATTGGAAGAGGAGCAGCTGGGACAGGAACAAGTGCCAATATGGGATGCTGGTGCCTCAGGTAGAGGATTAATCATGCCACAGTGCTGGCCCCTCTTCAAAGTCTTTTTTTTTTTTTTTTGACAGGCAGAGTGGACAGTGAGAGAGAGAGAGAGAGAGAGAGAGAAAGGTCTTCCTTTTGCCATTGGTTCACCCTCCAATGGCTGCCGCGGCCGGCGCGCTTCGTGCGGCCAGCGCACCGCGCTCATCCGATGGCAGGAGCCAGGTGACAGGTGCTTTTACTGGTCTCCCATGGGGTGCAGGGCCCAAGCACTTGGTCCATCCTCCGCTGCACTCCGGGGCCACAGCAGAGAGCTGGCCTGGAAGAGGGGCAACCGGGCAGAATCCGGTGCCCCGACCGGGACTAGAACCCCGTGTGCTGGCGCTGCAAGGCGGAGGATTAGCCTGTTGAGCCACGGCGCCGGACCTCTTCAAAGTCTTTAATGCAGTTTTACAGCTACACTTCTCTCAAATTGTCCAATAACTGATCTCTCAACGAGGAAATTTAATACATGACTGTGACTCATCAAATAGCAATGTACATTTGGATTGAGCATGACCACAGATGATAAATAATCTGTCCTCTAGAATAACCCGGAGAATGACTAAAGCAAGGAATTGACAACTGAATCAACATAATTGTCTATAGCAAACAGTACTGAAACCACATACTTCTCTCTTCCTGTGATCATAACTTCTTTTCTCTGAGTTAGCCAGTGATGACCCTAAGCATATATTCTGTCCTATTTTAACAGTACTGTGACCACCTATACATTGTTTCAGAGAATATGCTTTCCTGGAATGTAAGGCTATAAAGAAAGCATGCTTATTAAGTACAGTAGCCTACAGCTTCAAGGCCATTATCTTACTGCGCTTCATAGCCAAAGCTAGTTTGTTATAATTTGCCCATTCTGAACTAGATTCTCGCCTTGAAACACCTGCTTTAAAATGATTCAACTTAGGCCCTAAAACCTCCCTATACTTTTCTAATTTTCAACCTTTGGAATACTGCAAATGTAGTAAACTCAAGTTTGCTTCTCAATATACTTTCCTGGTAGTGCTTGTGAGTCATGAGACCTCTTGTCTCTAACTCTCAATGTCATGGGGCTACCTTTTGACTACTAGGATCACAGATAAGCTTGCATCAGAAGGAAATGCTCCCTGATTTGTTCAAGGCTGAGACACTTTCTTAACTGAACAATAAGTTTTTGTGCTTCAAAATTATTTTCAGTTCTTTATTTTTTTACTAGAGATCAAAAAGCGTTTGGATTTTCTAATTTTCTAATCCTTCATGGATTTACATTATTGGATTATTTATTTTCCCAATTATCCTTTCTAGTTATTCTTTGTTCTACTTTGCAAAAGGGAGGATGAAAAGTAATGCACAATCTAAGTTGTTGCATCCATCTCCCTGGAGTTCAAGCTCAACAGGCATGCTCTCTGCACTTCAACCGATCTCAGCAAAGAGTGCTGCTGAGTATTTTGTGACTGTATGACATAGATCTTGTTTTCAGCCTCCAAAATCAATTCCTTCACAAACTACTTTCTGACCATTAGCTATTACCGCACCTGATACTAATTTCTGTATTAGTTTGGATAATACCAACTGTTGGCACAGTGATTACAAAATGCCAGTGGATTAGCATGACATGCATTTATAGTAAGTGGGAATGGTTCAAAGCAAGTGTCCCAGGGTAGGGAGTGCTTTATTCTACAAAGTGAATTACTCTTGAGTCTCTATCATTTTCAGTTCTGAACTTTCCAGACTAATGTGATTGTCTGATGCAAGTTGGGGGATTGGAAAACAGAGCATAAAGAGGTACATACAGGAGTCAGTCACTGGCAAGGCCAAAATGCCATGCGTTACAGTCACTCACATTTAATAGTCTGCCACTCAATCATATTGTCAAAGACAACTACAAGGCGGGCTGCAAAATGTGACACAGCTATAAGCCTATGGCAGAAAAGGAAATAAGTTTGATGAAAATCTAGTCGGTCTCTGCTAGAGATGTGTCTTTTTGAAGCACAGAAGTTGCCACATGAGACAATATCAAGCTGTAGGTGATGGTTTTAGAAGTAGAGAGTCAAAGCTCAGCTTGGATGTGACTAGGCAATTTGCTAGTGAAAGACAGTAGTTATAATGGAGATCAGCAAACAATTTGCCACAAGCCAGCAGAACATATATAGCTGATGTATGGAAATTGTAGACATTTTTTCCTTTAGGAGACAGTGTTAAGGGGCTAAAGTGACTGACTTGTTTGAGAGGCAGTGAAAGCATTTGCCTGACTATGTACCGTTTCTTTTAGAGATTAAAGAAGATTAAAGATTACTAGAAAGGTTAAGATGATGTAGAAGTCCACTAAAAAGTCTCATAGTCTTGGACACTATTGATCATTTACAGTCATCACCTGCCCATAATTTTATCAGCCTTTATATTTTTGTATAAGGGAAGAGAGTTCTGTCTGATGAAGACACACCCAAATTCTGAAAACTGGGATAGATTCAGTTGTAGGCTATTACACGTTCATTATGTTCTACCAAATGTCCACAGGAGTTTCCTGTACTGCTGGCAGGTGTGTGCACAATGGCTGGAAGATAGAGTCCTAATTACTTAGACCATCATCACAGAGGTACCACCAGGTACACTTTTTTTTTTTTAAAGATTTTATTCATTTTTTTGAGAGGTAGAGTTACCAACAGTGAAAAGGAGAGAGATGGTTGAACTTTACAGATGTGTTATTTAAAACTGCACAAATAAACTCTAATTTTCTGTGTCAAATCAATGTAATTCTAGTAGAATATCTGCTTTAAAAATAAAATACTGATAATAAAATCATTCAAGAGATATAGCCTGTTGTAAACAAGAAGAGAGTTCATTCATAATGTTGCAGTCTTCCAATATGGCTTTGTTGTAATAAAAAAAGTAGATTTTATGTTTTTATAGCTCATTAAACTGAAACAAGCTTCAAAGCAGCACAGGAAGATGTTTAGGCAGGATGAGAAAGAAATATCTGGATTCAAACCTCTCTCTTCCTAGTAAAATTTCTTCCCAGTTTAAGGTGACATAGGATGCTTTTTGATTGGAAAAAAAATTATCACTACTCAATTTATAAATTACTTACGGCAAGCTTAAATTCAAAATACTTGAATTGCTATAAAATCTACACTTTGACAATGGTATGCTTATTTTGAGGTTGCCAAAGATGCTTTTGAGCTGAATCTTCCCTGATTGTATGAATAATATACAAAACACTATATTGCATATAATGGACAATATTCAATCATCATATTTTAGCTAAAAGGCACTCAACACTATGTTAGTGTTGATAATTGGGGGAAACATATAATTTATCAACCAGATTGAGACCCTTTTCAGAGTGAAAGTGATGTTATGAATAATTATTCTGGGACTGGGCCAGCTCTGTGGCTCACTTGGTTAATCCTCCGCCTGCGGTGCCAGCATCCCATATGGGCGCCAAGTTCTAGTCCCAGTTGCTCCTCTTCCAGTCCAGCTCTCTGCTGTGGCCCGTGAAGGCAGTGGAGGATGGCCCAAGTCCTTGGGCTCTTGCACCTGCATGGAAGACCAGGAGGAGGCACCTGGCTCCTGGTTTTGGATCGGCATAACTCAGCCATAGTGACCATTTTGGGGGTGAACCAATGGAAGGAAGCCCTTTCTCTCTGTCCCTCTCTCTCATTGTCTAACTCTATCTGTCAAATAAGTCAATAAAAAAATAAAAAAAATAATTATCCTGGGATTAAAGATATTAACTAGAATCTATGCCCACCTACTGATAAGTCTATATGAATAAAATAGATGGGTAAAATGTTGAAAAATAGTGCTTTAGTTGAAGTTAGCATTTTGTAAACATTTCTATTTTTTAGAGTCTCTTTTAAACCTTATTTATGTATTTTCTCATTTAACTCATACTCAACATCAGTTAATTTTTATAGTCATATTCTAAATTGAGAAAATATGATTTACAGAGGTTAAGCAAGTTCTCTAAGATTCCATGTTAGGTATGTGGTAAAGGCTAATTTTGAATTGTATGTAATTATTTAAATTATATAATATAATAGGCAATGTGACAGTAAAGATATATATATATATATGTCTAATATCATAACTGTCAATTTTAACTCTGTATTTCTGGCCTATTTTGAAGTTTGATATTTTTTCTAGAAGAGATTAAGTAACTGTTGCTAGAATAATAACATGTATAATTTAACAAAGAACTTAAACAGTACAGAAAAACATAAAATGAATACTTAAAGGTATTATTCCTACTCATACTTCATACTTCAATCTTCACATTTAAGAAGAAATAATTTTTTAACAAATTGTCTCTTACTTCTTGAGTTTATTTAAATAACTCTAAAATAATATTCTTGGTCCTTATTTTTGATTATTTTTATAACAAAAATTACTGTCCAGAAACTTAGCAAGTTTCTCCCATTTGTTAAATTTGTGTTTTATTCTTTGAATTTGATTTTTAATTTTCTTTATTTAATTCCTGTTCCTTAATTATTAAATATATACTTAGGTTTTTATTACTTTTTAATATGTATAGAATTAAATATTTTTCTTATTTACACATCTGCATGCTAGTGTAATGGTGGCAGAGAAGTACTTGTGTGTGCATGTCTTTAACTTGAATCTGCCATTTCACTAAGTTCCCTTATCAATTTTTTTTTTTTTTTTGACAGGCAGAGTTAGACAGAGAGCAAGAGAGAGATGCCAAGGCTATGGAAGCCTTTAGGGTTCGCCGACTTCGATCTTATTCCGACAGGGTCATAGTCAAAGTGGAAGTTCTCTCCTCCCTTCAGAGAAAGGTACCTCCTTCTTTGATGACCTGTTCTTTCCACTGGGATCTCACTTGCAGAGATCTTTCATTTAGTTTTTTTTTTTTTTTTTTCAGAGTGTCTTGGCTTTCCATGCCTAAAATACTTTCATGGGCTCTTGAGCCAGATCTGAATGCCTTAAGAGCTGATTCTGAGGCTAGAGTGCTGTTTAGGACATCTGCCATTCTATAAGTCTGCTGTGTATCCCACTTCCCATGTTTGATCGTTCTCTCCCTTTTTGATTCTATCTGTTAGTATTAGCAGACACTAGTCTTGTTTGTATGATCCCTTTGACTCTTAGGCCTATCAGTGTGATCAATTGTGAACTGAAATTGATCACCTGGACTAGTGAGATGGCCTTGGTACATGCAATCTTGATGGGATTGTACTGGAATCCCCTGGCACATTTCTAACTCTACCATTTGGGGCAAGTCTGATTCTCAAATTGCTCTCATTTTGAACCACTCATTCATATCTGGAGTAAATCATCACTTAACTCTGAGTTTGGAATTCTGCGGAGTTATTTGGCAAAGTTTGTTCTTACCTCTTATGTTTTGTGTTGCAGCTCTGCTCTCTGCCCAACAATCAGAGCCCTCCTTAGTTATTCCAAACTTGTGATAGTTCTAATATTTGCAACTGAATTATTGTTTTCTAGCATTGTGCTCACTGCATCTTTTTTTTTTTTTGCCTCTTTCTTTTTTTTCTATCAATTTTATCAGTGATGTGACTTTTACAGCCCTAGGGATGTAGAAAAAACAGACTTAAGAATGTAAGTGATGTAGACACATACGCTCTTTGTCACTTGGAAGCAGAACTATCGGGTTATACCTGACTCCAGATCTTTCTTAGTCTGAAGCACAAACTTTAAGCGAATACACCATGCTGTCTCTGTAACATTCAGAATGAGAATGCTTATAGTACTAACCACATATAGTTGGGAATTTTTAAAAAATATTTATGTATTTGAAAGGCAGAGTTACAGAAAGAGAGAGACAGAGAGACAGAGAGAGATGTCCTCCATCCCCTGATTCACTCCCCAAATGGCCACAACAGCACAGGCTGGGCCCGGCTGAAGCTAGGAGGCAGGAGCTTCTTTCGGGTCTCCTATGTGGGTATGCGGACCCAAGCACTTAGGCCATCCTCTGCTGCTTTCCCAGGCCGTAACAGGGAGCTGGATCAGAAGTGGAGCAGCCAGGACTTGAAATGGAGCCCATATGGCATGCTGGCAATGCAGGCTGTGGATTTAACCTGTTGCACCCCAGCATCAGCCCCTATGTTTGGAAACTAAGATCGCAAACTGTGATTACTGTGGAAAGGTGAAAAGTGGAAATTTAAATAAAATAAATAGTAGAGCAAATTTGGAATAGACAGCTATCATTGTAGCAGTGACTGATGTTGAAAGTGGGCCTGGTAGAGGAGCCTTAAGTGTTATGTAAACACTGGGAGACCTGATCTTTCATAAGACACTTTCCATAAATCTTATACTCTTGTTGACAAAGAACAAATTATTTATGCAAGAACAGAATAGGCATACTAATATGTACCCAATATTTTAAGTGTGTGTTTGTGGGAGTATATGTATGTCTGATAAATTTAGATGACAAAGGCCTCCTGTGCATACTGTATATGAGAGTAAAATTAACATCTTTCATATTAACATTTCCTTTAGCTTTCATACTTCTACAAGGAAAAGAGGAGAAGTAGGCTTTGGCATAGTAGTTAAGCCACCAGTCGGGACACCCACATCCTGTATCAGAGCCTTGGTTTGAGATTGACTCATGCGGTTCCTCCTCATGTGAACCATTGGAGGCAGCAGGTGATGGTTCAAGTTATTGGGTTCCTGCCACCATCTTGGAGACCTGTGAATTTCCAGCTCCTGGCTTTGGTCTGGCTCAGCTGTGGGCATTGTGGGCAACTGGAGAGTGACCAGTGGTTGAAAACTTTGTTTGTCTGGATCTCTTTGTGTCCCTGTCTCTGTCTCTGCCTCTGTATTCCACTCTCCCTCTCTTTGTCTCTCTGCCTCTCACATGAAAATAAAAATAAAAAATAAAGAGCAGAATTGAAACCTACAGAACTGTTTATATGGCATGGTGAGCTCTGACTAGCTGCTCAGGGTCAGCAGTTAGTGTAGGCTTTACCACAAATGCTTCTTGTAACATTAACTGTATTGTCTATATGAAAGGAGTGAGTAAAATTACCTAGTAAAATTTAATTAAAAGAGGATAAAATTTTATTATAAGTGAGCATTGTAGTTTAGATAAATGCTGGATGGAAATTAACACTTTAGGTATTTTGAGTATAGAGAATTGTATACAAATTGGAATGAACTATTTTGGTCTTCTGCTCAGAAGCAACCTTTAATTTCAGGTAATTTGGGTTAATATTTTGTTAGTATGTGCTAGCAACATTGTTTACATTTTACATGAGATTTTTCATACTTGAGTTACAGCTCTTGAGATCTGTGTACATTTACCCTCATTGTTGGACAGAACCTCATAAAAATCGTGATCACAGTAGCTTTTAACTTTCATAGTTTGTCTTTGTTGGACCTCCATCACATGGGTCATTCATGTAAGTCTTTCCATTTCACACATGCCTGCAGTTGGCTTCACACCATAAAACTGAGTCTTGTTTCTTTGTATGTGTATCTTCACCTTTGATATAAACTAATATCTCCTAAAAGTCCTCAGATTAAATTTAATTTTATTTAAGAATGTGGGATTATTGTACTTTTGTATTTATTTGCTAGGGCTGCCATAATAAAATACCAAAACTAGATGACTTAAACCACAAAAATTCAATTTGGTTTAATTCTGGAAGGCAGCAGTCTGAGGTCTGGGAGTTGGTAGAGTTTTCTTTCTGACGGCTCTGTGCTTGGCTTGTAAGTCTTCCCCCTGTGGAGGTCTGTGTCCTGATCTCTTCTTCTCATAAGGATACTAGTAGAGGCAGACTGTCACCTACCATAACAAGCACACTTTAACGGAGTTACTCCAAAAACAATCACCTTCTGAGGTACTGGAAGTTAGAGTTTCAACATGTGAATCTGGGGGACTGAAATTCAGCTTAAAATAAGCTTATGAATCTCTAGTAGCAAACTGTTTGTTACATGGAATTAATGACAAGTGACTTGATTTTTGGACTAATTCTTTTTAGTAAAAAGTATTAATAAACACCTCTTCTGACTAAATAAATAAACACCACATCTAATGTAGGAAAATGGGTTCTTGATGGCATCTTTCATTGCTGGAATTCTGTAATTTTCCTAATGATCTATTTCTTTTTTGATAATTTTTTAAAAATGTATTTATTTATTTGAAACATGGAGTTACAGAAGAGCCAGAGGCTGAGAGAGAGAGAGAGAGAGAGAGAGGTCTTCCATCCATTGGTTCTCTCCCAAAAAGGCCTCAGTGGCTGGAACTGGGCTGATCCTAAGCCAGGAGCCAGGAGCTTCTTCCAGGTCTCCCACATGGGGACAGTGGCCCAAGGACTTGGGCCATCTTCTACTGCTTTCCCAGGCCACAACAGAGAGCTGGATTGGAAGTGCAGCAGTCGGGTCTCAGACCGGCACCCATATGGGATGCCAGCACTGCAGGCAGCGGCTTTATCTCCTATGCCACAATGGCAGCTCTGAGTATTTCTTTCCACCTTCACGTGCCTCCTATAAATTGGCAGAAGTTTTCCTGTTATTAATATTTGAGAATGTAATCCTGAAAACATGACATCTGTAAAAGATAGTTAAAACAATTGAACTTTGAGGGTTTTCAAATAAATTATTACTCATGAATTAATAAGGATATTTGATAACCTATTTGTGAGGTTAAGTAAAGATTCATTTATGACAGTATATCAAGTATTTTTGTTTACTAAACATTATCTAACAGAATATATCATGATTTCCAAGATTTAAGAAAAAATAACAAGAAAGTATTTAAAGAACATTTAATGCTATTTTAAAAGTAATTTTATTATTCTTTGTTAAGTTAAAGGCATTTCAGGATCTCCTAAATATTTTACATATCTTATATCACTTAACATGTAAAATAAATATGTAAGTGGGTAGTATTTTATCTGCTTTACCCATTACGGAACTGAGGCTCATTTAAAAATGTAAGAAGACTAAGGTAGGTGAATTATGATGCCAGAAAGTGAGAGAACTTAGATTCCCACTAAGACCCGTTGTTTTCAAAGTAGGTTTCTTTAACCATTATGCTGAAGTAGAACTTGCGAAGTGGTGAAAGAGAGGTTCCAAGGACATACAGGCCAGATGTGGGATAATAGAGGCCCCCAGAACTGTGGATTATGATAAGGTTCTAGAATATGGCCACATTGCCAGCCATGGCAAATATGAGGCAGGGTCAGCGAATCTACATCAGAACCTACTCAGAATCCCTTTGAGAAACTTGAGGGAGAGAGTAGCCCTACAGGACAACTCACATTTATGATCCTGATTGATGTTGTATTAAAGAATTGTGAAAATTGGTATTCAAATGATTGACAGTGGTGTTTACAACCCGTTCCTAATATAAGCACATTATCTTCATTTTCTGATGGACACTTGGAGTGAGAATCTTGATAGTAAATGGTAGCTAGAGTTACATAATCACTGTTAACTCCTACCGGTTGAGAAAGATAACAAAAATGAGTAAGGATGTTTCATTTTATATCATCTGAATTTTTAATACCTAATAACTACTATGGGTAATCTTAGCCACTATTTGAGTGAAGGACATTATTCATATTTATATATTCTGTATCACAAAGATGTTTGAGATGAGATTAACATTTTGGGACCAAGTAGCAGCTTTGTTTAAAGGTCAGTCTCACTCCTGGGAGTTCATCTGTGCTTCCTGGTGGCAAGGATGGAAGTGATCTAGGCTAATGATGGAGTAACCAGAAACATGAACATGTTCACCTGCTGACAGGGACTTCGGGTAGTCTGTGTTTTCTTTTATATATATATATATATATATATATATATATATATATATATAATTTGTTTTTATTGACACAATTATTGTACATATTATTCAGTATAGTATGTACATGCATACATTATAATGATCAACTTAAGGTAATTAGCATCCATCACTTCATATATTCAAGATTTCTTTGTAGTGTGAACATTCAAAAGTCTTTCTTCTAGCTATTTAGAAATATATAATATATTATTATTAACTATTGTTACCTTACTGTGTAATAGAACACCAAGATTATTTTTACAATAAGAAAAAAACTTTTTAACTCAATAAAGGTTATTTATGTTTTAAAGCACTCTTTTTTTTTTTTTGAGAAATTTAATTAATTTGGGGGGCCTGCACTGTGGTGCAGTGGGTTAATGCTCTGGCCTGAAGTGCTAGCATCTCATATGGGCACGGTTCTAGTCCTGGCTGCTCCTCTTCTGAACCAGCTCTCTGCTATGGCCTGGGAAAGTAGTAGGATTACCCAAGAGCTTGGGCCCCTGAAACCACATGGGAGGCCCGGAAGAAATTCCTGGCTCCTGGCTTTGGATTGGCGCAGCTCCGGCCATTGCGGCCATCTGGGGAGTGAACCAACAGATGGAAGACCTCTCTCTCTGTCTCTACCTCCCTCTCTAACTCTGCCTTTCAAATAAATAAAATAAATCTTAAAAAAAACTTAATTAACTTTGGAGAAGAACCCAAGAATGATACATCTTTTGTGAGCATTTAGACAAATCTATAGCTTATGAGACATAAAACTATCCCCCACTGAATACACTAAAATGATGCAAATCTTTGATATCAAGTTTTACTATTAACTCTCACAATCCAACTCTTTGAGGACGAAGGTCCTGCATGGGAAGTTAGTGCACAATGACTCTTATTGTTAATTTAACAATTAACACTCTTATGTATGACATCAGAGATCACACAAGGCTCTTGACATGAGCTGCCTAAGCAGTAGAAGCCTTTTGAATCCAAAAACTTCTTCAGTATTTAGACAAGGCCATAAACAAAGTGGAAGTTCTCTCCTCCCTTCAGAGAAAAGCACCCCCTTCATTGATGGCCCCATTTTTCCACTGGGATCTCTCCCACAGGACAGTTTTTACCACATTGTCTTGGTTTCCATTAGGCTGTGTTTTCTTAGTGTGTTGATGGGGGACCATGAATGTAAGGTGGCATCAGCAGTTAGGCCTCCCTTGAGAACAACACCTGTACCCAAACACAGAAACACCTTGTACTGCATGTGGGAAGACTCCCAGTGTGTTAGGAACTACACACTGATACGCTAGTCATCACACACTGATACCGTTTGTTTTATATATGAATAATCTATTTATAGCAGTGTTTAGATGAAGTAAATATTACTGTGATTTTGTAACAAAACACTTGTGAATATATTCTTGACTTTTCTTTTATTACAACTTCCTACTCCAATTCTCTTGTCTAAATTTAGAATTTCACAAAATGTATTAGATTTCTTTTCCTGTCATAATTCTTATTCTTTGAATAATTTTGAAGACTTCAAAACTATCTATGCTTTATATCCTATTGAATTCTTATATCACCTGTAAATTATTTTAAGTGTCAAATATTTGTTCAAAATGTATAAAATGTATAATGATTTCTATCATAAAAGAACACTTTCTCATCATTTATTTCTTCCTTTCAAAATTTCTACCAAAAGATGAGTTTTATGTTGCAATTGTCATGTTCGCTAAGGATGATCTGCAGTTATGGTGGATATGGTAATATTTGAGCTCTGGATCCTTAAGGGCAAGTGGGTTATTCTTTCTTTGCTAATATTTTATTAATTAAATAGTGAAGCAAGCAATAAAGGAAATAAAGAAATGCTACACAGTAATTAAAACTTCTTTCCTGGCATGTTTATAATTTTATATATGTATAATATAACAAATAATAAAAAGATTGTCTTACCTGTATATAAATATATAGGTAAATTAAACTAACAAGAATTTGCATAATGTTTCATTAAGAGATTATCTAAATTATAATTTCATAGCTAACTATAAATAATTCTTTGGTTTCACAACCAAATAATTAAAATTATATATAAAATTCACATGGTTACTGTCTAACAGTGCCATTAATACATGGTTCCATTCTTGTAAAGCCTAAGGCATCTACTTATAATACATACCTTGCTAACCATCATCCAAATAGTTCTGTCCCTCCCAACTGTTTCTATACATTTTTTATCAAAACTATAGTTTCTTAGGGTAATTTTTGCAATGTTTATATATATATATATATAGTATATTTTCAGATAACTAGTATAATTTTGGGAGATATAGACAATGTAATGTTTGGAGTTGAAATAGCAATTTCCATGGAAACACATAGATGCTATCATGATAGATATTATACAGATGTAGCTTAGGAATGAAGTTGCTGGGTTGGCATCCTATTGATATATATATCCTATTGATATATATATCCTATTGATATATATTGATATATATATTGATATATTGGTATTCCAATATATCATACCTGGGTTTGCCCTCACGCTTTGTCCCCTGACTCCAGCTTGTTGCTAATGCAGACACCAGGAAGCGGTGATGGTGGCCCATGTATTTGGATTCCTGCAATGCATGTGAGAGAACTGGATTTAATTCCTAGCTCCCAGCTTCCATACTAGTTTCAGGGCATTTGGGGAGAGAGAAGTAGACAGGAAAGCTATTGTGGGTATTTGAGAAGTAAAACAGTGGATTAATGGAAGGGCTCTCTCCGTTTCTCTCTCTCTCTCAGAAGAAAAAAAATAATATGATAAAGAATGTAAAATTCCCGATCTTATTCAGTTTGCGCTGCTATAACAAAGTACTATAGACTGTGTGGCTGGTAAACAGAAATTGTTTCTCAGGGCAGGTTTTATGATGTAGTCAGTTAAATGTCTGCTTGGGACACACCCACATTCCCACATTGAGTGCTGGGTCCTAACCTGGCTGCTATACTTCTGATCCAGGTTCCTGCTAATATATGCTGGGAAGGCAGTGGATGATGGCTCAAGTATTTGGGTCACAGCCACCCATGCGGGAGACTTGAATGGAGTTTGTAGCACCTAGCTTTGGCTTGGCCTGGCTCTGGCTGTTGCTGGCATTTAAGCAGTGGACTGGTAGGTAGAAAATGTCTTTCAGTCTCTCCTTTTCTCTCTGCAACTTTGCCTTCAAATAAACAAACAAACAAATAAGTAAATCTTTTGTTTTAGAAAAAAATAAATTTATTTCTTATAGTTCTAGAGGCTGTAAATCTGAGATCAGGATGCAAATGTGGTCAAATTCTAGTGAAAGTCTCTTGTATCCTCATATGGCAGAGAGCAGAGAGAGGGAGGGAGCAAGTTCTCGAATGACTCTATCAAGGGAAATTATCAAGGAACTGGGGCTCATTTAGAAATGTAAGAAGACTAAGGTAGGTGAATTATGATGCCAGAGAACTTAGATTCCCACTAAGACCCATTGTTTTCAAAGTAGGTTTCTTTAACCATTATGCTGAAGTAGAACTTGCGAAGTGGTGAAAGAGAGGTTCCAAGGACATTCAAGCCAGATGTGGGATAATAGAGGCCGCCCAGAACTGTGGAATATGATAAGGTTCTAGAATATGGCCACATTGCCAGCCATGGCAATATGTTATGATAGGTTATTGAATATCTTTATTAATTCATGAGTAATAATTTATTTGAAAACCCTCAAAGTTCAATTGTTTTAACTATCGTTTACAGATGTCATGTTTTCAGGATTACATTCTCAAATATTAATAACAGGAAAACTTCTGCCAATTTATAGGAGGCACGTGAAGGTGGAAAGAAATACTCAGAGCTGCCATTGTGGCATAGGAGATAAAGCCGCTGCCTGCAGTGCTGGCATCCCATATGGGTGCCGGTCTGAGACCCGACTGCTGCACTTCCAATCCAGCTCTCTGTTGTGGCCTGGGAAAGCAGTAGAAGATGGCCCAAGTCCTTGGGCCACTGTCCCCATGTGGGAGACCTGGAAGAAGCTCCTGGCTCCTGGCTTAGGATCAGCCCAGTTCCAGCCACTGAGGCCTTTTTGGGAGAGAACCAATGGATGGAAGACCTCTCTCTCTCTCTCTCTCTCTCTCTCTCTCTCTCAGCCTCTGGCTCTCTCTGTAACTCCATGTTTCAAATAAATAAATACATTTTTAACTCTATCAAGGGAAACTCATTTGTGAGAACTCCACCCTCCTAAACTTATCTAATGCTAATTACCTTCCTAATGCTCCATTGCCTATGCTGTGACACTGAAGAGTGGGATTTCAACGTAGTGAAATTTTAGGGGGCTATAAACAGTCAATCTATAACATCATCATAACCATTTTTAAGTGTGTGGTTTTTAGTACTATTATTAAGTATATTTGTATTGTTTATTATTTACTTATTTATGTATTTGAAAAGGAGGGAAAGTAGGATGGAGGGGGAGAGAGAGAGAAAGAGGGGGCAGATGGGGGGGAGGGAGAAAAAGAAAGACAAAGAAAAAGAGAAAGAAAAAGAGAGAAAGAAAGAGAGAGACTCCCTAAATGCCTGAAATAGCAAGGACTGGACCAGGCCCGAGCTGGAAGTCAGGAACTCAGCCCAGGTTTCTTACTTGGATAGCGGAGACCCAACGCTTAAGTCATCACTTGCTGCCTTCAGGCTTCACATTAACAGGAAGCTGAACTGGGAACAGACCTGAGACTTTAACAGACGTACTCCAAAGTGAGATGTGCATGTCTCGAGTGTCATCTTAGCCGCTAGACCAAACAGCTCTTCAGAATTTTTTTCTCTTAAAACTGAAGTTCTACCTAATTAATAGCTCTCCATTTCTCCTTCTTACCAGCCTCATGGTAACCACCATTCTACTTTTTCTTTCTATGAATTTTACTACCAAGATACCTTGTCAAGTGTAATCAGACTGTATTTTCTTTGGGCTCCATGTTGTAGCATGCGAAAGGATTTCCAGGCCATTTAAGGATAAATTATATTCTATTTTATACATTTGTCATATTTGGCTTCTTTGTTTATCAATTGGTGGACACTTGGGTTGCTTCTACTTCTTGTCTATTGTTACTTATGTTGTTATGAACATGGTGCTTTCAAGTATTTTTCTGATACTGTTTTCAATCCCTTTGGCCATATATGCAGAAGTGGAATGCTGGTTCATATGGCAGTTATCATTTAAATTTTTTTGATGAATCACCTTATTGTTTTTTTTCGATTTTTTAATTTAATAAATGTGAATTTACAAAGTGCAACTTTTGCATTGTTGTGGCTTCCCCCCCAACCTCCCTCCATCCTGCAGCCCTCCCATTTCCCAATCCCTCTCCCATCCCACTCTTCATCGAGTTTCATTTCCAATTATTTTTATATAAATAAGATCAATTTAGTATATACTAAGCAAATATTTCAACAGGCTACACTCACACAACCACACAAGATATAGAGTAGTGTTCAACTAGTAGTGTTATCTTTAGCTCTCATAGTAAAACACATTAAGGACAGAGATCCTACATGGGGAGCATGTGCCCAGTGACTCCCGTTGTTGATTTAACAATTGACACTCTTATTTATGATGTCAGCAATCATCTGAGGCTCTTGCCATGAGCTGTTGAGGCTATGGAAGCCCCTTGAGTTCACAAACTCTGAACTTGTTTAGTCAAAGCCATATCACAGTGGAGGTTCCTTCCTCCCTTCAGAGAAAGGTGCCTCCTTCTTTGATGGCCTATTCTTTCTGCTGGGGTCTTGTTCACCGAGCTCTTTCATTTAGGTTGTTTTTGCCACAGTGTCTTGGCTTTCCATGTGTGTGAGACTCTCATGGGCCTTTAGCCAGATCCAAATGCCCCAAGGGTTGAGTCTGAGGCCAGAGTGCTGTTTAGGGCATTTGACATTCTATGAGACTGATGTGTGTCCTGCTTCCCCCGTGGGATCATTCTCTCCCTTTTAATTCTATCCTTCATTATTCACAGACACTTGTCTTATTTGTGAAATCTCTTAGACACTTACCCTATCTTTTGGATCAGTTATGTACTTATACATATCACTTTAACAAATGCACTGGCATTGGTACATGCCTCATTGATAAGATTGAGTTGGCATCTCCTGGCACATTTCTGGCTCTACCAATGGAGGCAAGTCTGAGTGAACATGTGCTGACCTGTATATATCCTCCCTCTCTTATTCCCTCTCTTATAGTTAACAGAGATCACTTTTCTGTTAATTTTAAATGCCTAAGAATAATTGTGTATTAATTACAGAGTTCAACCAGTGGTATTAAGTAGAACAAAAAGAACAACAACAAAAAACACTAAAAGGAATAAAATAGTATTTGTTCCTCAACAGTCTAGACATAGGCTGATCATGTCATTGTCTCTCCTAGTGTCCATTTCATTTCAACGGGTTTCCTTTTAGGTGCTCGTTTAGTTGTCACCGATCAGGGAGAACATATGATTTTTGTCCCTCTGGGACTGGCTTATTTCAACTCAGCATGATATTTTCCAGATTCCTCCATTTTGTTGCAAATGATGGGATTTCATTGTTTTTTACTGCTGTACAGTGTTCTATAGAGTACGTATCCCATAATTTCTTTATCCAGTCATCCGTTGATGGGCATTTAGGTTAATTCCATGTCTTAGCCATTGTGAATTGAGCTGCAGCAAACATTGAGGTGCAAATAGTTCTTTTTTTTCCTCTTTAATTCCAATTGGGTAAATTCCAAAGAGTGGGATGGCTGGGTCCTGTGGTAGGGCTTTGTTCAAGTTTCTGAAGACTCTCCAAACTGTCTTCCATAGTGGCTTTACCAGTTTGCATTCCCACCAACAGTGGATTAGTGTTCCTTTTTCCCCACATCCTCACCAGTATTTGTTGTTAGTTGATTTCTGTATGTAAGGCATTCTAAATGGAGTGAGATGAAACCTAATTGTGGTTTTGATTTACATTTCCCTGATGGCTAGGGATCCTGAGCATTTTTTCATGTGTCTGTTGACCATTTGGATTTCCTCTTTTGAAAAATGTCTGTTAAGGTCCTTGGCCCATCTTTTTATTGAGTTGTTTGTTTTGTTTCTGTGGAGTTTCTTGATAATTTTATATATTCTATTTGTTAATCCTTTATCAGTTGTGTAGTTTACGAATAATATCTCCCATTCTGTTGGTTGCCTCTTCACTTTCCTGACTGTTACTTTTGCTATAAAGAAACATTTCAACTTGAGGTAATCCCATTTGTTTATTTTATCTCTAATTACCCATGCCTCTGGAGACATCTCCAGGAATTCTTCGCTTGTTCCAATGTCTTGAAGGGTTTCCCCTATGCTCTCAATTAGTTTCATGATGTCGTGGCATATCTCTAGTTCTTTGATCCATGTTGAGTGGATTTTTGTATAAGGTGTAAGGTAGGGGGTCTTGCTTCATACTTTGACATGTGGACATCCAGTTTTCCCAGCACCATTTGTTGAAGAGGCTGTCCTTTTTTCAGGGTTTGGTTTTAGGTCCTTTGTTGAATATGAGTTGGTTATAGATGTTTGGATTGATCTCCGGTGTTTCTATTCTGTTCCATTGGTCTATCCATCTATTTTTGTACCAGTACCAGGCTGTTTTGATTATAACTGCCCTGTAGTATGTCTTGAAGTCTGGAATTGTGATGCCTCCTGCTTTTTTAATTGTAAAAGATTGCTTTAGCATGGTCTCCTGTGCCTCCATATGAATTTCAGCATCATTTTTTGTAGGTCTTTGAAGAATGACTTTGGTATTTTGATTGGTATTGCATTGAACTTGTAAATTACTTTTGGGAGAATGGACATTTTGATGATATTGATTCTTCCAATCCATGAGCATGGCAGGTATTTCCATTTTTTGGTGTCTTCTTCTATTTCTTTCTTTAATGTTTTGTAATTTTCATCATAGAGGTCTTTGACATCCTTGGTTAAATTTATTCCAAGTACTTGATTGTTGTTGTGGCTATTGTAAATTGGATTGATCTTAGAAGTTCTTCCTCGGCCATGGCTTTGTCTGTGTATACAAAGGCTGTTGATTTCTGAGCATTGACTTTGTATCCTACTACTTTACCAAACTCTTCTATGAATTCCAATAGTCTCTTATAGGAATTTGTTGGATCCCATATATGTAGGATCATGTCATCTGCAAATAGGGATAGTTTAACTTCCTCCTTTCCCATTTGTATCCCTTTAATTTCTTTTTCTTGCCTGATGGCTCTGGCTAACACTTCTAGGACTATATTGAATAGCAATGGTGAGAGTGGGCATCCATGTCTGGTGCCAGTATTCAGTGGAAATGCCTCCAACATTTCCCCATTCAATATGATGCTGGCCATTGGTTTATCATAGACTGCTTTAATTGTGTTGAGGAATGTTCCTTCTAACCCCATTTTGCTTAGAGTTTTCATCATGAAAGGGTGTTGTATTTGTCAAATGCTTTCTCTGCATCTATTGAGATAATCATAAGATTTTTGTTTATCAATTTATTAATATTATGTATCACATTGATTGACTTTCGAATATTGAACCATCCCTGCATACTAGGAGTAAATCCCACTTGGTCCAGGTGAATGATCTTTCTGATGTGCAGATGGATTCGGTTTGCCAGAATTTTGTTGAGTATTTTTGCATCTATGTTCATCAGGGAGATAGGTATGTCGTTTTCTTTCTCTGTTGCGTTTTTTCTGGGCTTAGGATTTAAGCTGATATTGGCTTCATAGAAAGAAATTGGGAGGGTTCCATTCCTTTCAATTGCTTTGAATAATTTGAGAAAAACTGGAGTTAGTTGTTCTTTAAATGTCTGGTCAAATTTGGCAGTGAAGCCATCCAGTCCTGGGCTCTTCTTTTTCAGTAGTGCATTTATTACTGATTCAATTTATTTCATGGTTACGGGTCTGTTTAGATTTTCTATATCTTCATGGCTCAGTTTAGGAAGGTTATATGTGTCCAGGAATCTATCCATTTCTTCCAGGTTCCTCAATTTGTTAGCTTACATCTCTTTGCAGTGGTTTCTGATGATTCTTCTTATTTCTGTTGTGTCTGTTGTTACATTTCCATTACTATCTTTGATTTTATGGATTTGGGTCTTCTCTCTGCTTTTTTTTGTTAGTTGGGCCAATGGTGTGTCGATTTTGTTTATTTTTTCAAAGAACAAGCTCTTGGTTTTGTTGATCTTTTGTATTTTTTTTTTTTTGGTTTCAATTCTGTTTATTTATTCTCTAATCTTTAGTATTTATTTCCTTCTGCTGGATTTGGGCTTGATTTGCTGCTGGTTTTCTAAATCCTTGTGGTGCATGGGGAGTTCATTTGTTTGGTTCCTTTCCAGATTCTTGATATAGGCACCAATTGCTATAAACTTTCTTCTTAGCACTGATTTTGCTGTGTCCCACAAGTTTTGATAGATTGTGTTATCATTTTCATTTGTTTCCAGAAATCTTTTGATTTCTTTGATGACCCACTGTTCATTCAGAATCATGTTGTCCATTCTCCATATGTTTGCATATGGTACAGAGATTCTTGGATTGTTGATTTGAGTTTCACTGTGCTATGGTCTGAGAAGATGCATGGTATAGTTTCATTTTTTTTTTAATTTGTTGAGGCTCCCTTTATGGCCTAGCATATGGTCAATCCTAGAGAACATACCATGTACTGGGGAGAAATATATGAACTCTGTGGTTGTGGGGTGGAAGGTTCTGAAGATATCTACTAGGTCTATTTGGTGTATATTGTCAATTATCTCTGTTGTTTCCTTGTTGAATTTCTGTCTGGTTGATCTGTCCATTGGTGAGAGTGGGGTGTTGAAGTCCCCTGTTACTTTTGTATTTGAATATATATCTCCTTTAAGTCCTTTAGTAATTCTTTCAAGTAGCCAGGTGCCCTGTCTTCATGTTGGATAGATCCTTTAATCATTATATAGTGCCCTTCTTTGTCTCTTTTAATAATCTTTATGTTAAAGTCTATTTTGTCTGATATTAGGATAGCCACACCAGCTCTTTTTTGATTTCTGTTAGCTTGGAGTATTTTTTTTCATCCTTTCACTTTCAGTCTGTGTGCATCTTTGCTGTTAAAATGTGTTTCCTGAAGGCAACATATAGATGGATTCTCTTTCTTAATCCAATCAGCTAGTCTGTGTCTCTTGGTAGTAGAGTTAAGACCATTCACATTCAATGTGACTACTGTTAAGTACTGTCTTTTCCCAGTCATATTTCCTGAAACAAGCTATTTATGTATTTTGAAATTTGTTTGTAGCTTATTCTACATTCACTTTTTTTGTAGTGAAGTTCTTGTTTTTGTATTTCTGTGTGCAGCACGTCTTTGACACAGTGTTTTAGGGTTGGACACGAGGATACAAATTCTTTCAGTTTCTGTTTGTCATGGATGATCTTTATTTCCCCTTCATTCATAAATGATAGCTTTGCAAGGTATAGTATTCTAGGTTGGCATTGTTTGTCTTTTAAAACTTGAAATATATCATGCCATTGTCTCCTTGTCTGTAGTGTTTGCGATGAGAAGTCTGGGGTGAGTCTGATTAACTTACCCCTGGATGTGATTTGTTGTTTCTCTGGGCTATTTTAGGATTTGTTCTTTGTGTGTCACTGAGCTGAGTGTTGCCACAATGTGTTGCTGTGAATTTCTCTTCTTGTCTAACCTGTTGGGGCTCCTAGCTATTTGTTGAATTTGCCTGTTATTATCCATTTGCCTCTGTTGGAAGTTTTCTGATATTATTTCATTGAAAATACCTTCCAATCCATTCTCTCTTTCCATATCCTCAGGGACTCTGAACATTACACTGCTTGATTGAATCTTGTAAGTCTCCGACCATATTTTTTAATTTTCTAGTTTCTTCTTCCTGTGTTTAATCTGACTGTATTATTTTTGGAAGTTTGTCTTCAAATTCTGTTATTCGCTCTTCTATTTCATCTACTTGATTTCTGAGGGATTCCATGGTGTTTTTTATATGGTCAATTGAGTTTTTCATTTCCAGTAGTTCATTCTGGCTTCTCTTTAGGATCTCTAATCCTTGGGCTTGCTTTTCATTCAGATCTTGAAACTGTTTCTCATTATTTCTAAGTAATCTGATTATTAATTTTCTGAATTCTTTTTCTGGCATGGTTTCAAATTCTTCTTTGAATTTGAATGAGTTATGGATGGTTTAGACTGCTCCATTGGCAAGTTTATAGGTTCTTCTATATTCTTATTCTAGATTTTTCCTTTATTTTTGGCATTACCATTTGGCTCGATTTTCAGGTTGATTTCCCTCTGCTATGGGCTGCTGGGTGTCTGTACCAATATCCAGTGTAAGCATGCTGCTCTACTTGCTCGAGTTTATTTATTTATTTATTTATTTGGTTTTTATTTATTTATTTATTTGGTAACTTGAGTTGGCTGGTGTCAGGGCATTGTGATGGGAATCTGCCCCTTGGAGCCAGTTTCCTTGTTCCTTTGTTCGCCCTGACGTGTCTGTGCCTGGGGTTCATTGGTCAGCCACTCTTCCTCACTGCGCCCTCTGTGCAAGGAGTGCAGAGTAGCTCCAGACCAATTTTGGACTCTGCCCCTGAAGTTTCCTCCTTGGGAGTGTGGAAGCAGAGGCCATTCTTCTTTATGCCCAAATGTAAACAAACAAGATGGCTTCTCTCTCTGCCCACTGCAGCTCTGATTGGGGGGAGGGCGGAGACACCAAAGTATCCTGGCATTTTTAATCCCTCAGTTTGTCCCCCTGGATCCTGCCCTCTTCCTGCAGGCACTAATCAATTTTTTTTTTCTGGTAACTTGAGTAGGCTGGTGTCAGGGCTTTGAGGTGCTAAGTTCTGCCCCTTAGGTCTGGTTTCCCTGTTCCTTTGTTCGCCCTGACGTGTCTGAGCCTGGGCGTTGTTGGTCAGCCAACCTCCCTCACTGTGACTCTATGCAAGGAGTTATGAGTAGCTCCACTCCACGTTTGGACTCCGCCCCTGAAGTTTCCTCCTTCTTCGGAGTGCGGAAGCACTCCTTTATGCCCAGATGTAAACAAACAAGATGGCTGCTTTCCACCCACTGCAGCTCTGATTGGGGGGAGGGTAGAGACACCAAAAGATCCTGTCCTGTCATGTTCAATCCCTCAGTTTCCCTCAGTTCATCCTCCTTGATCATGCCCTCTTCCCACAGGTGCTATTCACTTTGTTTTGTTTTCAATTTCCTCCCCCACTCAGTCATGTGTGTCTCACCTGTCTGTCCCAGGGTGGGTTGGGGGGACGGTGGCAGCTGCTGAAGCTGTGCCAGGTGCCCTGTCCCACCTAAGCTTCCAGCGCTGGTGTGTAGACTCGTTGGCTGGTGTCCTGTGCTGTGGGCATCCATGCCCTCCTCACAGGTCCACCTTGTCTCACTAGTTCTGGAAAAGTTTCCTCTGCAATATTTTTTCTCTAACTTTTCCCCAAAACTACAGAATCTCAACTTTTATTGAACTACCTTTCCCCGTATTATCAGTGTGCTCCATCCCTATTCTCACTACATTGTTTTGTATTAATTTCCATTCCTACCAGTAGCGCACAAGCTTTTCAACTTCTCCACATCCTTGTCAATATTTGATATTTTCTGCTACATATATTCTTAATCGAAGATCTACATCATGAAAAATCATCTCAAGGGGCAATATGAAATGTAATATGCAAAGTAATATGCTTGAAACACTGCGTATCAGAAAATGACCCTCAATGAAAGGACAGTGCTATTTCATGTAGGTGAAAGGCACACATGATGTGACATGATCTTAGTGTTTTGATATTCTGATGTATTAAATGAAAATTTAGCTCATGAAAAATTAGCAGTGTTTGTATGTTATTTTTGTGAATTTCATCATGAGAGAAGACTAGTGAGTGAGAAGAGTGAGTGAGTGAGAGAGACTAGTGAGTGAGAAGCTTTATTTAGAAACAATTTTTTTGAAAAATTATTTTTGGTTAGATGTTGAAACAGTTATCTAACACTAATATTTCATCCTTTCTTTTTTAGCAAAGGTTTTAGAAAACTCTTGCCTAAACCTAGGACAGTTAGTGATGTTGGGAGTGATAAATCTGACACATTTTTCCTGTTCTGAGGCAACTCTTTAAAGTGAAATAAATAGTCGTGGTAGCTAATCCTGATCTGTTTTCTTTATGTTTCCAAAATTTCTTTGATCAATGCCAAAAGAGAAGAAAAGAAAAGTTTGATGCTTGTGATTAATGACTATGTTGTATGAAGTTACACAGCATAAGTTATGGAATATCTTATCATGTAAGTACCTCATACCTCAAGGATTTTGGTAATAAAATGAAGATGCATATAAACACAGAGTTCATCCATAAATGGAAAATCTAATTTTCAGTGTTAAATAGTTGAAGGAATAATATGTCTCTCTTCATTACCAAATATAAGTTTTTACTTAGCTAAAAGTTCCCATCCCTAATATACATCTCATCTATCATCTTAAATTTTCATTTTTATCTTGCTTTTTTCTTGATTTTTTCCTCAGAGTATTAAACTCATATATTCTTACTAGTAAAGCTTGTCAAAAACTTAGAACAAATGTATTTAACCATTTGGAATACAAATTTGACATTAGAGAATTTTCTTCATTTATAATTGCTATAACTTGAAGGATCTTTATGTATACAGGGAGGAATTTAGATATTATAATTATTTTATCTGCAAGTCTAATCATTATTTTCTTACAACATTTTAGGCTTATTTATATTTATACACAATGTTTCACATTGATGTTTATTTCCTCACAATTATTCTATGAAGAAGGAGAGGCAAGTATTTTTACAGATCTATTTATAGATAAGGAGATAAAGTCAGAGGAGATTGGATGATTTGCCCAATGTCACTAAATAATTCAGTTGTTAAGAGAGAGAGACTCCTGGCAGTGGCAGAGCCACAATGGCGGAATAGTGAGGGTGCACACTGATAGTCCAGGAAAAGACAGTTTAATAATAGTGGAGTTCCTGTGGTTTCAGGGAAAGGTTCAGGAACAAACTGGAGAGGAAACTCTTCCGGATCTAGTGGCTGTGACACGGAGGACCTACAGGAAGAGCAAGGGTGCCCACAGCTTGGGAGCCCAGCCGCAGAGTCTACATCCCAGTGCTGGAAAGGGAGGTGAGGTGAAGCTCAATAACCCGAGACATTGGCAGGAAAAGGGCAGAAAGAGCCTAGAGGGAACGAGACTTGATGCTCCGCTGGGGAAAGTTCACCAGACTAACTAGAGGAGAGAAAAAATAAATAAATAAAAGGGACCAGCATGGACATGAGCCTCTCTCCACTCACCTTACAAAGGTGAGCAAGACAAAGAGCAGGCACTATTTTGGACATAGGCAAAGTGGTGCTGGCTATCAGCCAGGCAGAAAAACTTGACTCTGATGGGGAGAAATAACAGGAGGTTAGGACCTAGTGAAGGTGTGGAGCTAGTGAACTGAGACTGAAAATCTGAGGGTGGGGGAGAAAACTCACTGAGTACACAAACTCAGTAACCTTGGCAACCCACTCAGCGGTGTGGAATTAGAAGGCCTTTTTAGTGAGATACTAGCAGAAAACTTCCCAGATTTGGAGATGAACAGAGACATCCTAGTAGAGGAAACTCATAGAACCCCTAATAAACATGACCAAAAGAGATCCTCACCACGACACTTTGTAATTAAACTCACCACAGTGAGACATAAAGAAAGATCCTAAAATGTGCAAGAGAGAAACGTCAGATTACTCTCAGAGGATCTCCAATTAGACTCACAGCTGACTTCTCATCAGAAACTCTACAAGCTAGGAGGGGATGGCAAGACATATACCAAGTACTAAGAGAGAAAAACTGCCAGCCCAGAATATTATATCCTGCAAAGCTCTCATTTGTGAATGAAGGTGAAATAAAAACCTTTCATAGCAAACAGAAATTGAAAGAATTTGTTGCAACTCGTCCAGCCCTGCAAAAGATGCTTAAAGATGTGTTACACACAGAAACACAGAAACAGGGCCATCAATATGAAAGAAGGTAAAGGAAGAAAACCTCCCAGTAAAAGATCACAGGAAGCTCAAAGCAAATATCTTTAGAAAATATACTAGAAAATATCTTTGGGAAAATGGCAGGGCATAGTAACTACTTATCAATAGCCACATTGAATGTTAATGGCCTCAACTCTCCATTTAAAAGAGACAGACTGGCTGAATGGATTAAGGAACAAAATCAATCTATTTGCTGCTTACAAGAAACACATCTTTCCAACAAAGATGCATACAGACTGAAAGTAAAAGGTTGAAAAAAATATTCCATGCTATCAGAAACCAAAAAAAGCAGGTGTATAATATTAATATCAGACAAAATAAACTTTAACATAGAAATTGTTGAGAGAGACAAAGAGGGGCACTACATAAGGATTAAGGGTTCAATTCAACAGGAAGATGTAACTATTATAAATGTAAATGTATCTAATTACAGGGTACCAATTTATTTAAAAGATATGTAAGGGACTTAAAGGGAGACTTAGATTCCAATACAATAGTACTAGGGTCTTCAATACTCCACTCTCAGAAATAGATAGATCAACTGGACAGGAGATCAACAAGGAAACAGCAGATTTAATCGACACTATAGTCCAAATGGATCTAACAGATATCTACAGAACTTTCACTCTCACATTAAAGAATTTACATTCTTCTCAGTAGTACATGCAACCTTCTCTAGGGTTGACCACATACTAGGCCATAAAGCAAGTCTCAGCAAATTCAAAACAATTAGAATCATACCATGCAGCTTCTTAGACCACAGTGGAATGAAGGTGGAAATTAGCAACTCAGGAATCCCTAGAACATATGGAAACACATGGAGATTGAACAACATGCTCCTGAATGAACACTGGGTCATAGAAGAAATCAAAACAGAAACAGAAAACTGTCTGGAAATAAATGAGGATAACAGCACAACATACCAAAACTTATGGGATACAGCAAAAGTAGTGTTAAGAGGAAAGTTTATATCAATAGGTGCCTACATCAAGAAATTGGAAACACAACAAATAAATGAGCTTTCAATGCATCTCAAGGATCTAGAAAATCTGCAGCAAACCAGACCCAAAGATAGTAGGAGAAGAGAAATAATTAAAATCAGAGAATAAATAAGCAGATTGAATCCAAAAACATTACAAAAAATGCCAAAAGAATAGGTGGTTTTTTGAAAAAATGAATAAAATTGACACACCACTGGCCCAATTAAAAAAAGAAGAGAAAAGACCCAAATCAATAAAATCAGAAATGAAAAAGAAAACATAACAACAGACACCACAGAAATAAAAAGAATCATCAGAAATTGCAATAAGGACTTGTATGCCAGCAAACAAGGAAATCTATCAGAAATGGATAGATTGATGGACACATGCAACCTACCTAAATTGAACCATGGAAACATAGAAAACCTAAACAGACCCATAACTGAGACAGAAATTGAAACAGTAATAAAGGCCCTCCCAACAAAGGAAAGCCCAGAACCAGATGGATCACTGCTGAATTCTACCAGACATTTAAAGAAGAACTAACTCCAATGCTTCTCAAATTATTCAGAACAATCGAAAAAGAGGGAATCCTCCCAAATTCTTTCTATGAAGCCAGCATCACCTTAATCCCTAAGCCAGAAAAAGATGCAACATTGAAAGAGAATTACAGACCAATATCCCTGATGAACATAGATGCAAAAATCCTCAATAAAATTCTCTCCAATAGAATGCAGCAACACATCAGAAAGATCATCCACCCAGACCAAGTGGGATTTATCCCTGTTATGCAGGGATTGCAGGGATGGTTCAATATTCACAAATCAATCAATGTGATACATTGCTGCTGAAGAAAAACAATATGATTATCTCAATAGATGCAGAGAAAGTATTCAATAAAATATAACACCCTTTCATAATGAAATCTCTAAGCCAATTGGGTATAGAAGGAACATTCCTTAATACAATCAAAGCAATTTATGAAAAACCCATGGCCAGCATCCTATTGAATGGGGAAAAGTTGGAAGCATTGCCACTGAGATCTGGTACCAGACAGGGATGCCCACTCTCACCACTGCTATTCAATATAGCTCTGGAAGTTTTACCCAGAGCTATCAGGCAATAAAATGAAGTTAAAGGGACACAAATTGTGAAGGAAGAAGTCAAACTATCCCTCTTTGCAGATGATATGATTCTTTATTTGGGGAGCCAAAGAACTCTACTAAGAGACTACTGGAACTCATAGAAGAGTTTGGAAAAGTAGCAGGAAATACCCACTAGGCAAAATTCATGCCCAGGAGGAGGTTCAAAATCTGTAAAACACATGAGTCCAAATGTTTAGGATTTTGCAGAATTCCCATTGGTCTAGTCACTGGTACTACATCTACTCACTTCCCTATCACCAGGATCATTACAAGAACTCATTGTCACATGAGCATCTGAGGTAGAGCTGCCCTTAGCTGTGCTGTCACTTATAACATGTGTTATCACATGAAGATGAGACTAGAGATGGAAGTTGCCAACAGAGAGAGACAGAATGAAAGAACAGTTTTGAAAAGCAGAAGGGAATGCCCTGCTTCCTTCCAGGACTCTGAAAAGTAAGAATCTCCCCTACAGGTGTAGGCAGAAAGTTCTCAGGATACTTTATGAGGCATATGAGACTTAAAAGTGTCCTAGGAGCAGTCAGATATTTTTCTAGGTGAGCAAGTGTTGTCCATGGTTTAAGAAGTGAGCAAAGAGGAAGGGCCTCAGGACGTGATATGGGGAATGTAGTAGACATTGCTTTCTGTATGACTGAGGTCTGGATGGGAAAACAAAAGTTTCAGGGTATGCTAACAATAGGTTATTGTCAGAACTTGTTCATCTAAGTGCAGGCCAGCCTTCTCCACGGCAATTACTAATTCTGCAAACTCTACAAACCAATTTGCAATCCTGAGCTTGTCACCTGTCAGTATGAGATTTTCACATATGATCTTTGTGCTATTACTTCTCTATGACTTTATTTATAAAATTAATTTTTCTGCTGCTCCCTCAAATGGGATTTTGAATTAGTCTACTCAATTCCTTGGTCTACTTCATCTTGGCTTACACATTACTTACTTCCTTTCTTCAAAGAGAAGCAAGATGATTTCCAAAGAAAACAAGTATGGTTCTCAGAGGGCAACTTCTCTTCCTGTTTCCTCTTCAATGTTCTCTGAAAGCTAGCATCACCTCTGGTTACATTTGGATATTAGTCTATTGAATGCCTGTACAGATGCGCTCTTGTCCAGTGCTTCAAAAGATGCATTTTTACAGGGAGAGCAGAGCAGGTGCAAACAGTATCAGTTATTCTTAAAGGATGTCACTACTTTTTGAACTAAATACTTTAAGTGTGAACGCTTAGGTTTTTATATTTACCAACCAATCCATTTTACATCGCTTGGACACATTTTGATACACTATCAAATATGTGCTCAAGTAGTGTGTAGTTATGATTAACTCATGTGTAATTTAACATTTAGTTGTGGTAACATAAATATGTGCATCATATTTTTAATGTTTGTTCACACTTTTATTTTTTATTTTTATTTTTTTGACAGGTAGAGTTATAGACAGAGAAACAGAGAGAAAGGTCTTCCTTCCGTTGGTTCACCCCCCAAATGGCTGCTACGGCCGGAACTGTGCTGATCCAAAGCCAGGAGCCAGGTGCTTCCTCCCGGTCTCCAATGTGGGTGCAGGGGCCCAAGCAATTGGGCCATCCTCCACTGCCTTCCTGGGCCACAGCAGAGAGCTGGACTGGAAAAGGAGCAGCCGGACTAGAACTGGTGCCCATATGTGATGCCAGTGCCACAGGCAGAGGATTATCCAAGTGAGCCATGGCACCAGTCCCTGTTCAAGCTTTGTTTAAAAAGAAAACATCCACATACTTGGGTCTGTAGGGTTCTAGTGAGGGCAACCTTGTCCCTGTTCATCCTCAGCCTTCGAATGTGGTTTTTCTTTTTTAAGGTTTATTTATTTTATTTGAAAGGCAGAGTTACAGAGAGGTAGAGTTAGAGAGAGAGAATCTTCTATCTACTCGTTCATGGCCCAAATGGCTGCAATGGCTGAATGGCTGGAGTTGGGCCAATACAAATCCAGGAACCAGGATCTTCTTCTGGGTCTCCCACATAGGTGCAGGGGCCCAAGCACGTAAGCCATCTTCTACTGCTTTTCCAGGCCATAGCAGAGAGCTGGATCAGAATTGGAGCAGCTGGGACTGGAACCAGCCCCCATATGAGATGCTGGTGCTGTAGGCTGAAGCTTTAACCTGCTGAACCACAGTGCTGGCCCCTTGAATGTGTTTTTGACATTAATTAAAAAAAAAAAAAACTACTTCATTAGTTCTCAAAGTTTGTTGCACATTAGCATCACCTGCAGATCTTTAAACATTCTTAGTGCTTGGCTGCTTCTCGATGCTGATTTAAATAATGTGGGGTTGAGTTGGGATTTTTTAAAAGCTTTCTAGTTGATTCTAATACGTGGCAAATACTTGGAGCCACCATTTTACCCTGTTGCCTTATGTAGGGCTAGTTATGAATACTGAATCTAAATAGCCAATCAGGAGTTTCTTTATACTAATTTGGGAACCATGTTCTATAGAGTTGGACTGGCACCTTGCAGGAGCTGCTAATGAAGCACTGTGAATAGTTTGGTGAGTGCCACAGACATGAAGCGCTGTTCATAAATACAGAGCTCAATCTCCTGATTTAGAGTTGCCTCGAAGTCCTTGAAGTGAGCTCAAACTTCATTCCTATACCGCAACCCCAAAGGTGAGCTTTTCAGGTACTCTGTAAGTGACTCGGGTTTATAACATGTAAACATTACCCCAGCTTCCTAAAGAACAAAGCCTCATGTGAACTCTGTATCTGAGACATTTTTGGAAGTTAGATGCTGTTTTGAGAATGTATTGAAGCATTTGGGGTCTATAAATTCTAAAAAAAAAAACAAAAACAAAAAATCCAAACCAAACCCTCCCCCCCCCCAAAAAAAAACCCCACAACTCTAGGACAGTGATTGTTTTGAGACTGTCAGGAGAGCTGAAGGACTTCTGATAAGTTCCACTATTGATTTATTGGAGTAGGTCTTTAATTGTAATTTAAATCTTGATTGGATGAGTGTTCAAATTACGACTGATGTCTTGAGAAAGTCATTAAGTCAAACAAACAGAAATTCCTCTGAGATGTAATATGACCCTTCTCTGCACCTAAGGTGCCTGAGAAATATACCTCATTCCTTTTAAGCACTGAACAAAAGCAGTCATTATTTGGAAGAAACAAGACAAAAGGCATGTGAATAAGAAAAAAAGATTTTTCTTCTAACACTAATTAATTCACACAGTCCCTTGAACTGGAGTGCAACCCTTTTGTAGTTTGAATTAATTTTCTCTTCAGGGAAAAAAAAAAGACCTCACCACTGTTTTATTTTAAGACTAGAAAAATGATCCTTCCATTTGGCCAAGAAAGTTCAAAACAATTAGAGTGGATGTCTAAATGAGTAAGAAGTTAATTCTTCCTCTTTCCTGGGAAAGTAGCATGCTGAGTTAGGAGAAAATAAGTGGCTAATGTTATTTCAGGTTGGTGCAACTGTTTCTCAGTAAGAAGTCCTCCAGAATGCCTAATTCAAAAGTAGGGTTTGGTGAGAAGAGAGACACTGGTGTTTTGGATGCTCTGGAATCTGTCCATAAATTGGTTCTTTTCCACTCACACGAGGGTTCACTGAAAAGTTGGAAAATATGTATTATGAGAAAAGTATGCAAGGATTTAAAAATGTTTTTATCCTCAAGTATACTTATCTTCTAACTTCAGTTTTCATGAACTATTTGGATTTAGAAGATATTTCTGCATCATTAGGAAATTGAAATTAGAAATTCCATTATTTCATTTCCTTACCAGTTCTAGTTCCTTAATTTAGAACAGGTAGCTCTAGCTTCCCATAGTAAAGTTTATTTCCTTATCCACGAATTTTAAGAGTTATTTTTAAAATATAGGCTTATCAGCATTTGGTGTTACTGAATTATCAAAATTGGAAAGGAGGAAACTTGTGTGCCGTCAAACTTTAATATATGCCATCATCATTTTAAATTATAATGTTTATCTTTTTCAAAGATTTATTTATTTATCTAAAAGGCAGAGATACAGAGTTGGGGGGGGGGGGTGATGGAGATCTTCTATCCACTGGTTCAATCCACAAATGGCCATATTGGCTGGAGCTGAGCCTATCTGAAGCCAGGAGCCAAGAACTTCATCAGGGTCTCTCATGTGGGTGCAGGAGCCCAAGCACTTGAACCACCTTCTGCTGCTTTCCCAGGCCATAGCAGAGAGCTGAATTGGAAGCGGATCAGCTGGGACTCCAATTGACATCCATATGGGATATTGACACTGCAGGCAGAAGCTTAGCTTTCTGCCATTCAGTGCCAGTCCCTGTGATATTTATCTTAAAAGTGAATGAAAGGCCTTCAGAATTTTAGATTCTTTTCCTTCACAATTATTTACAAATAATGAATGAGACAGTACCTGAGTGAAGATTTTAGTGAAAATAAGAAAATGACATCACATTTTTTTTAAAAAAAGAAGCATTAAAAGTAGTTGAAAGCAGTTTCTGTTTCATTTTATATACAGAATAGATTTAAATAAGACATGTATAACATGTGCATAAATATATTTATGTATATGCATGCAAACTAATATGTTTGTGTATGTTACAAAACAGTTAATTCCATGCGGTTTTTAGGGCACATAATAAAGTACCACCAATTGAAGGAAACAGCAAATTTATTGTCTCCTAGTCCTGGAGACTGAATACCCAAGGCCTGGGTATCAGCAAGGCTGGCTTCTTCTGATGCCAGGAGAAAGAATCTGTCACGTGCCTGTCCCTTCCTGTCTGGTGGTTGGATGCAATCGCTGGCTTCTGTGCCTTGTAGAGGCATCCCTCCTTCTGTGTTTGCATCCTTGAGAGGCATTCTTTTGTGCTTGCTGTGTCTGGTACCAAACATCCCCTTTTTGTAGGAACACCAGTCATATTGCTTGAGGTCCACCCTAATGACTTCATTTTAACTTGATTGCCTCTACAAAGACCCTGAATGGAGAATGGACGGCTCAGAGCCATGGGGAGAGATCTCTGAATACCTGAGGAAGCTAATCTCAAGGTAGAGAAGCTTCTCCCTGCAGACTTTCCTGCTGCGGCTGATCTGAAACGCAGTAGGAAAAGAGTTAACTGCAAATGAGGTTCGGAATTGCATCTGCTGCACAGGATTTAGTAAACCTTTTTAGTGCTGATATGAGAATATTTTGTGACTAAACACAACTAAAGAATTTGAAAATGATTGAATACTGACTAGACAATTTTGGGGTATGGCCAAGACCTTATCAAAAAGGACAATGAAATAAGGACCTGACTATGGAGCTTCATAGTATAGTAAGGAAAAGTGACACAATTTTTTTTTTTTTTGACAGGCAGAGTGGACAGTGAGAGAGAGAGACAGAGAGAAAGGTCTTCCTTTGCTGTTGGTTCACCCCCTAATGGCTGCCGTGGACGGCGCGCTGCGGCCGGCGCACCACCATCCGATGGCAGGAGCCAGGTGCCAGGTGCTTTTTCCTGGTCTCCCATGGGGTGCAGTGCCCAAGCACTTGGGCCATCCTTCACTGCACTCCCGGGCCACAGCAGAGGGCTGGCCTGGAAGAGGGGCAACCGGGACAGAATCTGGCGCCCCGACCAGGACTAGAACCTGGTGTGTCGGCGCTGCAAGGCGGAGGATTAGCCTGTTGAGCCACGGCGCCGGCCTGACACAATTTTTTTATTGTTGAATCTTATGGATTTTATTTTTTAATTTTAAATATTTTTATATATTTAGTAGCTTTGTATTAAAATTTACTTTTCAGTATATACTTACTAGTTGCACATGCTTTATCAGGTCCAAAGCTAAACACATAAGGTTTATTGTCCTTAATTCTCATTAAAAACCTTCAATTATTATTAAGTATTATTATATTAATTTCATTCAGATAAATATCACAGAAATGTTAATTAGCTCAACATGCCTACCTTCATATTTTTCTCTAAGTCAGATACTATAATATTTACTTTCATACTTTTTTCCTGAAAATAAAGAAACTAGATCAGTGCTTTTCCTATAATGGATAATTGACAAATATTAAAGTATAATTGAATAGAATCAGGCCTAGAAGTCAAAGTTAGTGATGAAAATTGTAATAATATTTACTGTTGTTTTTTTCCTTATTGTAGGCTAAATTACTTATTCGGAGACAATGCAATTGTTCAAACATCTTTCAAGCAGCTGATCCAGCCTCTTTCTCATTTTTAGATGTTTCAGAATTTTGACTCTATGAAATCTTTACTCGCAGGTTTTCATCTTTACCAAAATAATAGCCCCTTAGCTGGTGATAAATTCACATCAAATGTGTAGTGTGTGAAATATTATGGAATAGAAAAACAAACTCCACGGAATGATAGTCTTTAAAAGAATAATTTATGTTGTTTGACAGATCAAAATAAGTTGTGTTTTTCAAACTTGATCTATTTCTCAGCACTAAAAATATGTTTACTTTTATTTTACCTGCATTTTGAACTGTAAGTGTATTTCAGAGTGCAGAAGTTGTATTGTTGAAAGTCAGTCTTGTTTCTCCAATAAGATTATATTCTTAATACATTGTTCCTACTGGACACGGCTCAGGGCATTTGACAAAATTAAACCAGGCACATAAATTGTATGATATATATATGGATACTTGTGTATATAAATAAATGAACCAGGAATTACAATTGTACTGTTGTTATTTACAGATGATTTTATAGGATATTTGATCTTTATAGTTAATTTGTAAGGTAGATGAGATAAGGACAGTGCATTTTCCATTTTTAGTATGATATATGAGGGTGCTTCAAGAGGTTCATAGAAAAATGGAATTAAAGTTCAGCTTATTTTGGTGCAAAAAATTGAAATTGAAATCCAGGGGCCTGTGCTATAGCATAGTGGGTTAAGCCTCTGCCTTCAGTGCTGGCATCCCATATGTTGGTTTAAGTACGGCTATTCCACTTCTAGTCCACATTCCTGCTACTGTACCTGGGAAAGCAGCAGAAAATAACCCAAGCACCTGGGCCCCTACATTCACATGGGAGACCCTTAAGAAGCTCCAGGCTCCTATCTCTGGTCTACTCAGCTCCAGCCATTGCAGCCATTTGGAGAGCGAACCAACAGATGAAAGATTCTCTCTCTCTCTCTCTCTCTCTCTCTGCAACTCTGCCATTCAAATAAAAGAAATAAATCTTTTGAAAAAACTGAATTCACATGTAGAATTTTCATATTTTCCATGAACCTTTTAAAGATCTATTGTAAACAGTGTCTGTGAGTTTGTGTGCAGGTGTATTTGATACTAACTACGAGTTGGGTTGTCCAGAATCACTGGATCATAGCAGAAGGCTATGAATAAATTCTACCCTAAATTGTAAGTGCTAATGTTCCTACAACTGATAGAGTGCAATCACTCAACTGTGTAGCACAGCCCCTATATATTTAATACCATGCTTTATATATGTATGGCTTAATTTTGTCAAATGCCCTGGGCCGTGATCAGCGTAAAGAATGAATTTAACTGCATAATGTTACTGGATAGACAAGATTTATTTTCAAAGTCTCAGAATGATATGAAAGAATAAACTTTGGTAGTATGTAGCAGCAATTCAGATACACATGGCCGAAGCACTTCCTCCTGCTGTGAAGGTATCTCATTACTGGTGCTCTGAAAAGCACGAATTCAGAAATAAGGAATCTGTGCTCCCTTCCCCAGGGCTTCCTTTTAGCCAGGTAGCTGGGGATAGTGCTAACAGCCCATATCATTTATATGTGAACCTTTTCCCCCAATGTGTCCTCTGTGCTTTGCCACTCTCTTAACAACTCCAATTATGACCAGAGCTTATTGACCACCTGCCTGACTTTCATTTCTTAACATTTATGTCCTTTGGTTTTTGTGCTACTTCCCCAAGTGACCTACATATTCTAAGACTTTCTCTGAGATCTATCATGGCTGCTCTCCCACCTGGACCCTCTTGGTTATGCTGTACTAACATAAGGATGTCTTAGTTTTCATTTTCCCCAAATCAGATCCTAACAGAGGACTTGATTGCAGTTCAAATCGAATCAGTTGATTAGTGGTGATCTTAGAAACTTCAGTAGAGAAATATGGAAGGGAGGAGGGAAAGCAAATTAGCAAGAGTGAGTTATGAAACAGATTATCAGTGTAGGCAATGGAGTCCAGTCTTTTGGGGAACATTCCAGCACCGCTTTTGTTGGGGCAAGGTGCTGTATCATGCATAAAATAACACCCACCTGGCTGTTTCCAGGGCACAGTAAACTCCCCAGCACTTCTGGTCTGCACAGTATGTGGGCAGATTGCACACAAGTGTCCAAGGAAGTCCCCTTGGCAAAGTTCTTGCAGTTGGGATGAAAATAGGTGTGCCTAGAAATGATGATTGCCAGAAGATACAAATAAGACACCAATAGTACTTATTGTGATGGATAACAATTTTCTTGTGATTATTGGCTTAGCAAAATATATTTTTTGCCTTTGTTAAGGCTACTATTGTTATTGGACTCCTGGTATGCAATAATTTTGGAGAAGAGATGGTAGTGGACTGAACTGTGCCCCTTCCCTGCATGCCCCCCCCATTCATATATTGAAGCTCTAACCTCCATTGTGATAACATTTGGAGATGTGCCCTTTGGGAAGTAATTAAGTTTAGATGATCCATGAGAGTGGATCATGGTAGGATTAATGTCCTTATAAGGAATAGAAGTGACACCACAGCTCTCAGGACACAGTGAGAAGGTTACAGTGCTCTGTAAGCCAGGAAGAGTGCTTTCACCAGGAACTGAATTTGCTGCCTGTGAACAATGTGTCTGTTGGTTAAATTACCCAGCCTGTGGTATTTTGTTACAACAGCCCTGAGGGTAAGCACCTTTGAGGACATTCTTCCTGATTACTGGGGGTTCTGTAAAGGAAGGAATCACTTCCCAAGATATAAAGCTAGGAAGAGCAGCTGGGGCTGAACTAGAGTTGCTCTGGACAAGGCTCAGATGCAAAGAAGGGCAGTGAGGCTCCGGAAATACACGTTTTGAGTAAAATTAGCTTAGGGTCCATTCTAGGATGATGCCTGTGGGCTCCAAACAAAGCTTTGCTGGGGGTGAAAGCGCACATGGCAGGAAACATGGGTAATGTAGAAAGCCCACTATAGACTGTCAGGGCACAGGCATCAGCTTTGGGAGGAAATGCCTGATCATAAGGGTATCAACTCTAAAGGGTGCCCACGCCAAAGAGGTATTGACCATTTCCTAAAACCATGCATGTACACAAGGCACTGGACTAGCAGAACAGAGATGCCAGTTGCACATGGTGAGACTCTGGGCAGTAGCAAAACGACTGTAGTGGTAGACTCACAGGGTGCCTGAGCTCTGTTGTATCACATATTCATGTATTAAAACATTGAATGCCCTGCTCCTAGGTTGCTCTTCCTTCTTTCTTACCTGGAATATTGGCGTTGGGGCAGATACCAGATTTACAGCTATTTCATATATATGTGATTTAGTAATAGATTGAGAGGGTTAAGAAATATAACCATAATTGAACTTTGAGTTTGTGGAGCAGGCTGTACTAGTTAAATGAGAGAAATAATTTAGTTTTAATCCAGTGAATTTATTTCATCAGGCTTGTGGTAAATTGCAATGAATGTGATAGTATGTTGTAATCCTGTGATGGTGTTTTATAAGAGACATAAATGCTTCTCTATGATCCTCTTGCATGTGCCAACATTTGGTAGGCATAATTAATTATAATGCAAACTCTAAAATTCTAATGTGGGATGAAGAATTTTTATGAAGTACAAGGAAAATACTCAGTAAGTATCCTTTATGCTGGTTGCATTAAGATTTTTGAGAAGAGTTTTAACATCTGATTCCATAAAATTTTCAGGTGGCACCATCAGTAACCATAATATTCCTGACAACTCTGCATGCAATAGCCCATTTCATTTTCTGGGATGAGACAGGTACCTCTAACGTGCCTGTATCTTCTTGTTTTACTTCCCTTAGTGTCAGGTTTATAACAAGACAGATTTTCATTTTGTCTTAGATGATGTCTCGGCTCTACAACTCTTTTTAAAGTGCTACTTTTAGTTCATTTGTGCTGGTAAAAATCATATTTCTGTATTTTAGGTAGATGAATATAATTGAACTCAAGTTTAGTTACACATTTCTTCTAGCTGATGACCAGTTTTATTTATATTTTGTGTATAATTTTAAGCATTTTCTTGTGACTTTATTTATCGTTAATGTTAAATTTCTTGGAGTATAATTTAAATAATACTTTATATAGTGCAATTTGGTGAGTCTGGGAAGTAGTATACCAGCAAACCACCACTGCCATAAAGATGCAGGTGATTCCCATCACCTCCAGAAGTTTCCTGTGGTCCATTACTCTCCTCCCTCTTCTGTTCCCAGCTCCCATGCAGCTACTGACTTGCTTTTTATCACTATGGTTTAGTTTTCATTTTCTGGAACCTTTAGGTAACTGAAATCATATAGTATACACTCACTTGGGTCTGGACTGTTTCATTCTTCCTATGCTTTTGTAATGAATTAGAAAACACAATTTTAGGGGCAGGGTGCTGTGGCACCATGGGTTAATGCCCTGACCTGAAGTGCTGGCATCCCATACAAGCTCCAGTTCGAGACCCAGCTGTTCCTCTTCCGATCCAGCTCTCTGCTATGGCCTGGGAAATCTGTGGAAGATGGTCCAAGTCCTTGGGCCCCTGCACCCGCATGGGAGACCTGGAAGAGGCTCCTGGCTCCCTGCTTCGGATTGGTGCAGCTCCAGCCATTCTGGTCAATTGGGGAGTGAACCATTGGATGGAGGACCTCTCTTTTTCTGCCTCTCCTCTCTCTGTGTAACTCTGACTTTCAGGTAGATAAATGGATCTTTAAAAAAAAAACACAATTTTAATTTCAAATGTTGTAGTCTAAATAAACAGATAGCTTCAGTGTAGAGCACTGACAGTTCATGATTTTTTGCTATGCTGTATACTAGTATTTTGAAGGCTAAATCTCTATGAACTCAAGTGGGGATGCCTTGTATACAAACAGTCATATGTAAAAATATTGAATAAACTTGTGTTCTCTCTACAAAACATAATATTCCGTGGAAAGTTCAAAATTTCAAATACTTATGGATATTGAACTTTCCTCTTAGTTTCTGGTAGCAATTAAAAGACTTCAAAGAAAATGTGGTTAAATTAATGCTGTTTCTTGCTGAGAGAAATGGCGGCTCACAAGGCTTGGTCTAGTGAACTTGTCATTTGTTTTCTGTCATGCATGTTTGTTATTTTCCCTAGCTGTCAAGCATGTCCATTGAATTGGTTTATATTAACTACAGCCTGGTACCAATAATGTGCTACAATGTTGGACAAAAATAGCATGTATTTTAGAGAATTGACCTCATCTGAAATTTCTCCCAGTGATTCAATAGCAAAGTTAGTCTAAATTACCCCTCTATTTTAATCAAAGTAACCAGTACTTCTTTGGAAATTATTTTTAAAATATAAATGCGAGTTTATATTTTAGAGCATGTTTTAAATCTAGTAAACATTGACAAGTGTTTGACCAATCTCATTGTAGAAAGCTTTTATAATGTATGTACCATCATTTGCCTTACTTCACAGATGAGGAATCTGAGCCAAGAGGCTGAGTAACTTGCTAAGTGTTGAATGACTGCTGAGTGTTGGAGTCAGAATTCAAGCCCAGAATCTGGTTCCAGAGTGCAAGGTACTCCTATCTGGCAAGTTCTCTGGAGTTGCACTGCATACTCACTGCTTTAGCCTCTGCAGACCACATTCTAGTTCCTCGTCATTTCTGGTGTGATCCCTCAATTCTCTCAATGTATTCCTGTATTTTCCCGAATAGACAAGAGTAAAGTGACGGCGATGGTGGTGGGCATCTTGTTGGCAGGAGTGAGGTGGCGATTTGCATTATGAAGCCTATGGCATGTGATTTGGAGTTTGGGTATTTGCAAACAGTTAGTGTAGTTTCAGCTTACCAAGTTATTTTTGCCCAAGAGTCAGGTTGGACATTATACCCTCCCTGAGATCTTGGCACTGTGTCATGTTTTTATCAACCATCAGCCTCATGTGTGCAGGATTCATGATGAAATCATGTTGTTAGACTTGGCATTGGCTTACTAATGAGTGTAACTTTAGGCTCCACAACAGTGTGTAGAGTCTAGAGAAGAATAATGCAGATGATTAATGGGTTGGAAGCTGAGAACCTGTAAAGAAAAGAGGAAGGGAATGAATAAATTTATTCAGACAAGACACAAAAGGCTTCAGAGTATTTTACAGAGAAAGATATCTGTTTCCACTGAGGTTGAAACAAGGGATTTCATGGCTGGTATGCTTAGATGAAGAGGTTGGAAATGCAGGGATTATAAGACTCTAAAAGAGTTTATGATATATTGGCTTCTTCCTGTGCTATTCTAACTGGTAGGATCACCGGTCTGTTAAACCTGGTTAAAGGAAGAATTCTGTAAGTGCTGCTGCTTAAAATGTCCTTTCTGGCATTCAGATTTTGATTGAAAGAATCAGGTAGGATCCACTATATTCACATATCTTTTAAAATAATACTTGGAGAAATTCTTCGGCTTTATGCAGACAAATAAATGTTTTTGCTGACATAGATTGAACTCATACTTTGTAATGAGAAATATATATGCTTCACTGGGCATACTTTTATACAGCACTTGATAAAGATAAAACAGTGCTTTCTGAAACCAGTCCCCAGGCTTCCTTGCCGAAAAAACTGGTGATAACCTTGACCTGCAGGGCTCCTGTGGGAGATCTCAGTTGTTGTCCTGCCTCGCTCTGGCGTGCTACAGAGCAGCTCTTCCATGTGGCCCACATCACCTTGCTTTCTGGTAATCTGTGCATGACTGCAACATTCTTTTCTAAGAAACCTAGTTAAAATCACAAAAATAATCACAGGTCAGTTTCTGTTTATACACCCAGTCAAGGTCCTATCTTTGACCATTGAGGCTTTGTTAATTCAATACTTTGAGTGGCCCTGCTTTCCTTCAATATACTCCACACAAGTTTTGCTTTCTCTCTTTCTTGTTAAACCTCTAAATTGTTTTTGACTGTTTGCTTGGTCCTGAGGCTCTGTCTTACTTGGGATTCTTAATCTTTTTTCATTCCATGCTTTGTTTTGATAAACATCCGTCTCTAGGGGTTCAGATTCTCTTAAGGGATGTGCAGCTCCCTTTAGCCTGCAGATTTGTGGTTGTGTCTCCAAAACAAAGGCACATATAACCATATAAAAATTAAGAGGAATATTATGTGGGAGATGCACACATATATGTATATATGTTATATATGTACATATGTTATATGAAATGTACTTTTTTTAAAAACCCAGAAACCTTTTATTTAAGGCATACAAACTTCATGCATTTCATAGACACACATTTAGGAACACAGTGAATATACTTTTAAAAGTAATTCTTCTCCCTGCCAAAATTCTGCAATTTTCCTGGTACCACTTTTCCCTGTTTTCCTTTTTCAGTCTACAATAAAGCACAGCCCTAAGTAAACTTTGACTCCCCTTCTTTTTCACTTTCCTCTGTGACTTTGTTGTTTTTTATCTCAGTAAATGGCATCATCATCTACTTTGTGATTCTAACCAGCAGCCAGAGAGATATCCCGACACCTTAGTCTCAGATATATTCTACATCTACACACTGTTACCTGTGTTGGTATGTTCCATATAGAACCTCTTCTGAAATGTAAACTTAGCAGCTTCACTCCTGCTGCTCAGACCGTGCAATGACACTTCTGTTGTGCTCAAAACAAATGGTAAATTTGCTGTTTGGCCTGGATGATCCTATTTCTGTCTAGTTCCCTGCCTATGGTGCCTTCTTCTCCTTACTCACATAGGTCCACACCAGCCTCTGTGGCTTTCTGAAGTCAATTCTGCTTCTCTTCCACATCAGAGTCTTTGCTTCAAAATATTTAGCTATTCATCATTAACAAGTTATAATATGTCAAGTTAGTGCTTAAATTCTACTGCTTCTCAGTCTAAGTCAGGTCCCCTGATGAATCCTTCTACCATGTACAAGTTATTTAATAACTGTCTTCCTCAATGGATTTTAGCTCCCTGAGATTGGGACAAATACGGCTTTTCTCACCTAAATTGTTGGTGCCTGCCATAGTGTCTGATCTGTACTGGGCATTTCAAAATTTTTCACTAAATCATCAGTGAGTAAAATCCTTATTAATAGATTTTACAAGGATTAATAATGTGTCTCACATACTTATTAAATTACATGTGATTTTAAAACATCCTTGAAATTTAATGATCTATTACAGATGAATTCGGGATGGTCCCAGAAATATGATTCCTTTCTGAATCTTATCTTTGGTTGTACTTATATCTCTGATCTGATCTTTTGGGAGCTTTTGTCTGACTTTTGAGCTTCATTCTTTGTATTTCTTTATGAGGTATTAACTATTTTTAAAAAAAAATTATTTATTTGAGAGTTACAGTAACACATAGAGAAGGAGAGAGAGAGAGAGGTCTTCCATCCGCTGGTTCACTCTCCAATTGGCTGCAACGGCCTGAGATATGCTGATCCGGAGCCAGGAGCCAGGAGCTAGTTGCAGGTATCCCACACAGGTGCAGGGGCCCAAGAAATTCAGCCATCTTCCGCTGCTTTCCCAGGCCATAGCAAAGAGCTGGATTGGAAGTGGAGCAGCTGAGACTTGAACTGGCGCCCACATGGGATGCCGGCACTTCAGGCGGCAGCTTTACCCCCTGTGCCACAGCGCCAGCCCCATTTGCCTTTCATTTATTAGATTGCCCATACCCAATACACAGAAGACATAGTGACTTGTCTCTCAAATGTCTGGCAACAGTGAATTTAGAGAACTATCTTATTCATACTGAGGCACATACTCTCAATTAAGTAAAGATGCAGTTTGCTTTCTTCTCACTATTTTCAAGCTCAGCCTCACTGAAAAACCATAAAGCCAGTCATAAGCTCTACTTACTTCTGGGTGCAGCTTTATCATTTCATGCTTGAGTTCCTTCCTGACTTTTTTGAGTTTTACTTCTTAAATAATTGGCAGCAGCAAGTAGAGAAATATTGTTCTCATTTCACTGGTCTAACTAAAAAAAAAAAAAAAATGAGGCTGCTTCGCATGGTGCTAAAAGTGGTTTTTATGGGCATATGACAGTTTGCTGTCTAATCAGACAGTTTACTTAGGCAAAAAGGAGACCCCTTAAGCTCACAAAGGCCCTTTGCTCATTGGCCATCTCTAATACATTTCTGCCTGCTTGTAAGAGCTTCTCTCCCCCGTCCTAGTCAGAGAAAAAGATTTCTGCACAATGATCCTTAATTAGGGTACTTTCAGCTTCTGTGGCATAGAACTGCAGATATTTCTTATGAGAAAAACAGCTATACATCACTATCGCAATTAAATAACATTATTTACACAGAATAATCCACTGAGAAGTGTTGTTATCTTCTTTCTTAGAATCATTTGAGAGAGGATTATTCAGGAAGGATGAGAAGAAGTTTAAGCCCGACACAAACAAGAGAGATGAATAGACATCTTTGAAAAGTTCTGTGCAGACTTTTGAGTCTATGGCTAAATGTGTCTTTTTGGTCTTTGCACAATTAAAGTGATGATGATGGTACTCACCACCGTTTACTGAGTGATCAGTGTATGCCAAACTCTGAGAAAAACATTTTTGCAATTATAATCCAACTATTCATTCAACCAATCTGGAAGGTGCACATGATAATGTCCATATTTTATAGGTGAGCAAGTTGAAGCTTAGAGGGGCTGAGAGAATTGTTACTCATCCCAGATCACTTTGAATTGCAATGAATTTACCATCAGAAGGCTTCAAGTAATTTAAGTAAATTAAGTAAAATTATTTTTTAAAACTATAGGAGTTTGTATCTGCATGCCAAACAAACACCTATCATAATTTTGCCTGAAAATTATGAGAGAGAAAGAGCAGTGATCCTTGTCTTTCATAGCCAACATTTGCCCAGTGACAGTGGGATTGTTACATTAAAATGTAGTCTTCTGTCTCCTACTTGAATGTTTTGAAACTGTACTGTTCTAAGGTCCTACAACACCAGGATGCTAAGATGGCTGATGATATTTAAATTTCCTTCTTCAGATTGGCACAGCAGAGTGAATCATACCATAAACCTGCCCTCATAGGCACATCTCTGTGTGAAGCTTTTGATCACTTCGTGAGTGACAAAGTGATACTCACCTTTAAATTTCTGCTGGCTATTTCCAATCACAACCCACTTTTTGAGTAATGTCTCATGCAGTTTCATAACAGCATCAGGATGCCATTTAGAGCAACAATATTGCCCTGTTAGATGATCATCAGTGTCAGGAGATGAGGCAGATTCCTGTTGCCTGATCAAGATGTTTAAAATCCCATTCTGCACAAACGGAAATGCTGGAAGAGTATAATGAGAGGTAATAGTAATTTTTAGATTGCTTGTCAACTCTCAGCCCATTTCTATCCATCACAGAAATGATATAAGTTTCATTTCTAGAGCTTTTCTGATTTGCATAATCAACAGCATCAATACCACTCCCACTTTTTTTCTGCCAGCTTCACACAAAAACCTAACCTTGATTTGCAATTTGCCTTAACTAGCCTGGACCTATTCATTCCTTTTCTGGAAAATGAATAATTCCATTACCAATTAAGCACAAAAATAAATAATAAAATGAAATATCAAATAAAAGGTTTATTTATTATCTCTAACAATACTCTTGGTAGCAACATGTATCTTAATGTAGCTTTATGGACATAAAGTAAACATCCTGGCATATTTGCTTTGATCTGGTTTTAATTTGCTGGTTCTTATATTTAAAGAATTTCCACCCAGAAATCTATATAGAGAAAAGTCACTACATTCACACTAGTTAATTCAATAAATAAAACATTGCACATAATAATTATTTCCCAAAGATATTTATTTAAAAGGCACACATGTGTGAGTTGAGATCCAATGGGTAATAAACTTATAAGGTATTCTGTAGAAAGCTTTGAAAGCAATCTCTCAGCAAGGGAAGAAGGTATCAGGGGAAAGTGGGCTGGCTTCCCAAGCAGGTTCCCAACAAGATGACTTTCTCAGTGGATTTGCCACAGTTTAGTATGAAGCTGTCAGCCTCAAAGACAACTCTTGTCAGTATCTTAATGTGTTCACACTCAGGATGCTGTTTCCTGTTAACAAAACTCACAAGAGACCAAGGTACAAAAACAGAAAACCAATTATTCAGTTAATGAGAAATATGACTTTGTTTGAACTATTCTTGCCTTATCCAGGGCCAAAACCTTCACTTGTACATTGCATTCTATTCCTTCTCACTGATGGAAGTACTTGACCTCTGCAGTTTTCCTCTCGTCTATACAATTTTTCCTTTATTATTGCTTGATTCTCATCATCAATAATCACACTGTGATGTCTCCCATCTTAACAAAAATCCTTCTTTGATCTTATAATCTTCTCCAGCTGCCACTTCATTTCTCCACTTCCTTTCTTAGCAAAACTCCTGAAGAAGTGATTTACATACTTGCTTTTTCCACTTCTATACTTCCCATTCTCTTCAGCTCACCCCCAACTCAGTGTGAAAGGAAATAATAAAATTTAATCTTATGAATGGCATGACTTCTGCTCCAAAGAACATATATTTATAAAAAGCAGTATTCTCTCACATGGAACGCACAGATTCAACCACCTGAGCCATCAGCTACCTCCCAGGATGCTCATTAGCATGAACATGGAATAGTAGCAAAGCCTGGACTCAAACCATGGCACTGTGATATGGGATGTGGGTGTCCCAAGCAACAACTTAACCATTAGGTCAAACATCTGCCCTAGCATGGGACACTTTAAACACTAGCAAAAAGTAAACAAAACAAACAAACGAGCAAAATTCCCTGAAAAAACATATACAGATGTCTATGGTAGGCAACTTTTTGGGATAGTACTTTTAAATTTTCTTCTTTTTTTTCAATCTTGATACTCCATAAAGTCATTCAAAATATTTAACTATATTTTTAGTCTTGATAGTATATCTTGATAACAATCTCAAAATTTTAGCTTATTTCTAATTCTACCTCTCTTTATAAAAACCTCTGCTTTCCTATCTCAAATATATCACAGTTTTGTAAGCCATAATTTCAATCAGAAGTACTTTTTTTATTATTCCATACTGTTGACCCCTACCTTACACAAAAATCCACTCAAGCTGTATTAAAGAACTAAATCTATGAACCAATAACAACAAATTACTAGAGATTTGCATCTCCCTGATGGCTAGTGATCCTGAGCATTTTCTCAAATGTCGGTTGGCCATTTTAATTTCCTCTCTTGAAATATACCTGTTCAAGTCCTTTGCCCATTTCTTAGCTGGATTGTTTGGATGTTGAATTTCTTGAGCTCTCTCTACTTTGGGATATTAATCCTTTATCAGTTGCATAGTTTGTAAATGTCTTATATCATTCTTTTGGTTGTCTCTTTGCTGAGTGTTTCTTTTGCAGTGAAGAAGCTTCTCAGTTTGATGTGATCTCATTTGTCATTTTAGCCTTTGATTGCCTGTGCTTCTGGGGTATTTTCCAAGAAGTCTTTCCCTATGCCAAAAATTGTAGGGTTTTCCCAATGTTCTCTAGTAATTTGATGTTATTTGGTCATAGATTTAGCTCTTTGATCCAGTTTGAGTGGATTTTTGTATAAGGTGTAAGGTAGGGGGTCCAGTTTCATACTTTTGCATCCAGAGATCCAGTGATCTAGTTTCCACAATGCTATTTGTTGAAGAGATTATCTTTCCTCCAGGAATTGATTTTAGTTCCTTTATCAAAGATCAGTTGGTTGTAGATGTTTGGATTTATTTCTGGAGTTTCTATTCTGTTTCATTTGTCTATACATCCATATTTGTGCCAGGCCCAGGCTGTTCTGATTATAACTACCCTGTGGTATGTCTTGAGATCTGGTAATGTGATACCTCCCTTTTTGTTTTTGTTGCTTAAGCCAATCTGAGTATCTTAGTAAGATTATTTATGAAGATGATTTTTACTGTAAATAATTAACATCATATTTGAAGAAAAAAGGTCATTGCATTTTCAATAAATAGCTTGACTAAACTATGTGAAATTCAGACAAAATTCCATCCCAGAGCTCTTTCTGGTTGCTGACCAGTCAGTCTTGGAAAGAAAATGCAAATATTTGTCCTACTCTGGTTACTCATTCAAGATATATGCAGTTCCTCTCCAACATTCAATGACATGAAATCATTCCCACATATATTTGTGTGACATTAGTGTCACTGGCTCTCTTTGGAACCTGCTCCATCTTTGCACTGGAAAAAGGTTTTATTCAAGCCCAACATTAATAAAGTCTTGGCCAGGTTACTTAATAGTAGTGAGTACAAATCAGTTGTATATCTTCTGAGATTCACTCTATTCAAGGTAACCAGCAGCCTCAAAATAGTAGAAAATAGTAGAAAATTATCAAAATAGTAGAAAATTATCAAAATAGTAGAAAATTCTTTCAGCTCATTGACTCAACCTGTAAACAGTATTTGACATTGTTGACCACTTCCTCCTGTTTAAAACATTTTTTTCTCCTGCTGTCTTGGCTGTCCAATGACCCATCAGCACATTGTCCCAAATTGTTCTCATGGCTCTTCTTTCTCCTGCCTCTGCATGGGGTCCTCCTAGGATCATGTCTTGGCTTTGTTCTCATTTGTACCTATGTTCTCTCACACGATGATGGCTTCCAGTTCCCCATGACTTTAAATACCAACCACATCTTTCTGTCTTCCACTTATATCCCCAGTCTCAAGCTCATCTCTGAAACTCATGGCAATCAGTACCACATTTAGACTCAGAAAACATGCAGAATTCAGCAAAGGAATTAATAACAAACTGCACAACTAAGCCAATATTAGCCTTCTTCTCCCTACTTTAATTAGTTATTTGAGACAGAGAGAGAAGCAAATGGCAGATGGAGAAAGATCTTCCATCCACTGGTTCACTCTCCAAAATGCCTGTGACTGCCTGGTCAGGACCAGGTCAAAGCCAGGAGCCAGAAACTCAATCAAATCTCAAATAATTGGCCAGGACTCAATTATTTGAGTTATAACATGTTACCTCCATGGATGTACATTAACAGGAAGCTTAAACTGGGAGTAGAGCCAGGAATGGAACTTTGCCACTCTGATAAGGGATGCAGGCATCCAATGTGACATCTTAATCACTATGCCGATGCTGTCCCTCTTACTTTCTTATGTGGTGTGTATTATAAAGGATGTGGAAACATTTGAACACACCTGGATTAAGGCAGCCATTTGCTTGTATCAGAGAAGAGAGTTTTTCCTATGATAAAGTTCTGTGAAGTATTCTGTTTGCTTCACATTTTCTCCCTAAGTGCTCATAGACTTATTATGCATTGTTAAATAGCATGAGTCACTTGAAATAAAAATATTTTCCTGGGGTTTCACATGTTGTAGGGGTAGCTATGAAATCAATATGACTAATTGGGTGACTTAAAGTGCCACCTGGATGGTTAATAGATATATAAAAATTTTAAGAAAAAACAAGAATTCATCCTTTTCTCAATAACCTCCAGCTCACTAAATAATAACACCATCTCTTCTCATTATTCAGGCCCAAATTTGTTATTTTTGTAGATTTTTGTTTTATCTTCTTCTCATCTTTGCCTAGTCCAACAGCAATTCTTATCTGCTTCTATCTTCAAAATATATCCTGAAAATGATTATTTTCACAATCCTCATTTCTTCCACCCCAGGCTAAGACATTATCTTTTCTTTCTAGGACCCCCACAAAGTTCCTTAAAACTGTGTTTCACAAACTCATGCCTGTAAATTGTCTTGTAATATTAAATTTAGATGCCAATTTTCAGTGCTGAATGTCTCATGAAACTGCATTTCTAACAAGATGTTGGTCTACAGATATCACAATAAATAGGTATGCAGAGATTGTAGGCAAAGTTTGGACTGTGAGGAACATAAAACAGGAGAATATCTTCTTTTTAATCACCTCAATCCCCCTTTTTAATCAGAGTGATCTTCTTAAATACTCTATTTTGCTGCAAAATGGATGCAACTGGATACCATTAGGTTTAGTGAAATAAGTCAGATCCAAAAAAAAGCAAATATCACTGTTTTCTCTGATTTGTAGTCACTAATACAGAGAGTACAAAAGAAAATTGAGTGCACAAGAGTGAAATAGACATCTGAGGATTTGATTCTTATTTATAGTTCCTATCTGTCTTCCTGCTGAACAGTGGTCTTCTAATTTTACTTGTAGTCTTTGTTTAGTGAAGCATTAAGACTGTGATTATAAAGCAAAATGAAAATATGTTATAAAAATTAACAAAGAGAAAAAAGGAAGGAAGATGAAGGGAAGAGGAGAGAGGAAGAAGTATCATTATATTCTTAGAATTGTGTCTATGAACTACGTGAAATCCGCTCTCTCTATATTAATAAAAGGTGAAAAATAGAAAGTAAATAAAAAGCGCATCCCATCAGGTATCTTTTTGTCTAACCTCTTCCATCAGTGCTCCTCCACCTCCTTTGCTTGCCATGCACCTTGAATAAAACCAGGTTGCTGAGAGCAAGGCCTGAGAATATCAGATCTCAGAATCTGTCTTTAGGTCTGGGGCTACCACATATTCATTTCACTCAGTGTGAACTGTCATAAGTGGCTTTTATTTTCCTTTAACAAATCCAACTCTTTCTCCCTTGGGGCCTTAACACATCCTAGTCTTTCTGGATAGATTCCAGTACAAATTCTTATGTTTCTGGTTTCTGCTTGAAAGAAACTATCCTTGAGAGGGTATTTCTGACCATAAACTGTGTAAAATGGAAATTGCATTCCCTTATTCTACTTATTTTCTTTAAAACACAGATTATCATCTATAATAGACTGAATAATGCCCTCTCCTCTCAGAAACTCATCTCCTAATTCCAGAAATCTGAGTATATGTCCCCTGGTATAGTAGAAGAGATCTTGCAGATATGATGAAATCACTGATCTTGAGGGGATTATCTTGGATCATCCTAGTGGCCCAGTGTAATTACAAGTGTTCTTACAAGAGGCAGGCAGAAGGACAGAGTCAGAAGACATGATGGTGGAGGTTGAGGTTAAATTGATGCCCTGTGAAGGTGAAGGAAAGGAGGGAAAGGGAACTGATCCTCCACTAGAGTCCCCAGAAAGAACAGAGTCCTGTCAACACCTTGATGTCAGCTAGGATTCATTTTGGATTTTTGGTCTTCAAATTTAAAATAAATTTGTATTATTTTAAGCCACTAATTTGTACAGTAACATTAGGAAATATCTCAAATATTTGATGCTTGCTGATTTATGATCTGTTTATCTTCTTTTACCTGCTAGTTTTTAAGCCTCATGAGGGAAAGGACACCTGTGTTGTCATTTGTTGTACCTCTGGTGAGTTTAGTGCTTAGGACAGTATTTGACACATGATAAAAGAGCTCTTAGTTGAATGAATGAACTGCTATATTGGATTCATATCAGTATTCTTCTTGGACAGCCCAGGGTCAATCAAAGAAGCAGAACCATTAGGATACTCTCACAAAGAGTACATGATTGTGGAATCAGAGTAGGCAGTTACTATATTGCTGATTGTTTTCAGATCTGATCTGATGATGCTATATCCTAAAGATATCAGTGCAAGCAATTGGAGTGGAAGAGGGATATACATTGGGAGAAATTAGGAACAAGCTGGAGCACACAAACTGATATCCACAAGGACTGACCGAAGTGTCAGTTCTTGTTGCTTCAAACTGATGGCACAGGTGTCCTATAGAAGTCAAGGAGACCAGGAAGAAGCACCTAGCACCTGGCTCCTGCCATCGGATCAGCCCGGTGAGCCGGCCGCAGCGCGCCGGCCGCGGCAGCCATTGGAGGGTGAACCAACGGCAAAGGAAGACCTTTCTCTCTGTCTCTCTCTCTCACTGTCCACTCTGCCTGTCAAAAAAAAAAAAAAAAAGTCAAGGGACCCATTGCCTTAGAGCTAAACACACAGATCTGGCCCAGGGGTTGATGATGCCATGGAGCAGCCCTGGTTGCTATCTCAGGCTGAAAACAAGAGCCAGAAGGCAAGTAATATGCTTGAGCAACAAAATGACAGCTCTTCAATCCTGCTCTCCACATCATCTGTTAGAATCTGTCTAACAGTAAACAGAGAAAGGCATTCTGGGAAGTACAGTTCAACCCAGTCCACTAGGCACATCATAAACACACTGCTACATTCTCCTCCTTAAAATGTCAGATTTAAAAAAATGTTTAGTCACTACAGATTTACAATTTATGATAATATGGTGGTCTTCAAAATGTTTATAGAAAATGTATATTATGAAAAAACTATGCATGGATTTCAAAAATTTTTGCACCAAAATAAATTGTTCTTATATTTCAGTGTTCTACAAACTTTTTCAAGTCCCTTTGTGTGTAATCAATGTGTTTAATGGTGTCAGAGTTTCATTGTTTTATGCTGGTTGCACCTTCATTAGGGAAACACATGCCCACAAAACCACCCACCCACACACACATGTGCACCTCCCTGAGGCATACTAGAGAGCTCTTAGAATACACTTGCATGGTGTCTTCTTCCCTAGGACCCCTTGATTTCTTAAGCCTTCTCACCAGTAGTAAGTGGTGTATATCAAAACATTCACACGTTTCGTTATTTAGAAATATCACTACATAAGTTAAGATTAGACTAAAATAATGCAAATCCCTGTGGAGCTTGTCCTGAATATAACCTTAGGCCAGCTGGCACTTAAAGAGTTTGTTTCAAAACACAACACTTCCTTGGGGTCCAATAAGACTTCCCCTTTGGATTAAAGATGATGATTACATTGTACCTAGAAAAGCCATTTAATTTTGCCCAGGACAGTAACTGGTATTGGGACCTCAAGTATGATTAGTAAATAAAAGTATGACTTTGCTCTTTTTCTTCTTACTAAAAAGAATTGCAGATGATAGGCCAACATCTTTATTAGTTTTTTTCTGTCTCCATTTAGTTTGGAATATATATATATATATTTTTTCCTACTGTGCTATTACCATGTACTTTGGAATAATCTAGAGTGGATTAAAAGGTATTAACACAGAAATGCATTTATTCAAAGTATTATAAATAGTAGGGTACTTCAAAAAGTTCATGGAACATTGAACTAAAAGATAAACTGATTTTGATGGAAAATTTCAAAATCCATGTATATTTTGCATAATATATATGATTTATAGACTAGTGAAGACCCCTCATGTGCATGAATTTAAAAATTGTTGCTCCAATAAACTTACCATATAATTCTATTTTTCACGAAATTTTTGAAATAACCTGGTACGGTGAATTATACTTACGCATCTGTGGTAAGCATAACAGTAAAAGATTTTTAAAAGCAAATCTAGGTGTAGATAATAATGTTGGATTCCTTGTACATTTATACCATTTTGCATTCTGCAAGATTGAAACTGAATGATTCTTTCTTATTTTCTTCACCTCACTATTTACAACCAATCAGGCAGCAAATATTTTAAAGTTTTTTCCTTTATGGGTATTATTTTTTATAGATACATTTGTTTCCATTCTTACTGCCTCTGCAGTAAAGTACCATTAAAGATCCCCTGGCATCCAATCCATGTCCTTCAATTCATTCTGACTAAGCTCACCTACTTAGTCTCTATACAGTGCTTCTTCCATTCTGACAGTGCTCATAAAACTTTCAAGTCTCACCACTAACCAAAGGCTGCACTAACACTCTTTAGACCAATGCACAAGATCCATCTATAACCTCTGTTCATTTTGTCTTTTCTTACCTGTGACTTGAAACTTTTTTGAGAATTAAAATAATCAATGGATCCAATGGATTGAAAAGATCCCACATTTGAACTTCAAAGTTTTGGAAGCTGAGAACAGTGAAAGATGAATGAAGATGCATCAAAAACTTGATTTTTGAAAGAGAGGAGGTTTTTTGTGGCAGTCATTCTGCAAGAGAGAGTAGGGAGGCGGAAGGGATAAGGTAAAGGGATGTTTAAGTAGTTTACTACAAATTATGCATAGAAACTTCAATACGGATATATATTATTTTACCTTTTTTTCCCCTGCCCGGTGACTTTTAAAACAGTAAAACTTGTTCTCAAAGATTTATTTCATTTTAGTGTATTAAAGGAGGATATTCTTATGTCTTGCAAGTCTTAGTTATGCCTAAGTGTCCAATTCCATTGCTTGTTTTCTTAGGTGCTTTCTTAATTAATGATAATACTAGTTCTCAAGAACTTACTTTCTTTAAATGTGTTAAGTGGAGGATATGCTTATGTCTTTTTTATTTTAGATTTATTTTTTTATTTGAAAAGCAGAGTTACAAAAGAGCCAGAGGTAGAGAAAGAGAGAGAGAGAGAGAGAGAGAGAGAGAGAGAGAGAGAGAGTCTTCTATCTGCTGGTTTACTCTCCAGATGGCCGCAAAGGCTGGAGCTGCACAGATCCAAAGCCAGGAGCCAGGAGCTTCCTCCTATGCAGGTGGAGGGGCCCAAGAACTTGAGCCAACTTCTACTGCTTTCCTAGGCCATAGCAGAGAGTTGGATCGGAAGTGGAGCAGCCTGGACTCGAACCAGCACCCATATGGGATGCTGGCACTGCAGGCAGTGGCTTTACCGGCTATGCCACAGCACTGGCACCTGCTTATGTCTCATAAGTTATACTTATGTCTAAGTGTTCACAAAAGATGCATCATTCTTGGGTGCTTCTTTAAAGTTAATTAAGTTTCTAAAAAAAAAAATGAAGTAAAATTAACTCTGAGATGCAATGACTTTGAGCAGCCCTTGTCTTGACTGTTGAGGAAGAGCTTTGTTTTGTTTTGTTTTGAATGAATTGTTTAACTCTTTACTTAATAAAGAATTGAACTTCTGTGTATGAAGTTAGTTGAAAATGGATCTTAGTGGAGAATGGGACTGCAAATGGGAGAAGGAGGAGGAGAAGGGCTGGGAGTGTGGGTGGGAGGGCAGGCAGGGTAGGAAGAATCACTATATTGCTGAAGTTGTACTTTTGAAATGCACGGAGTTTGTACTTCTTAAATAAAAGGGTTTTTTTTTTTTGGAAAAAAAGAGAACAAAACAACAAACAAAAATCTGACCAACCATTGTAGAGCATGGGATGAAGAATTGGTTTTACTGCACATGTGGAGCTTTTCACTCAATAAATATAAAATATAAAGCTGCATTGATTGCCCTGGAGGAAGGGCAATCAGTTATGATGTGCATATGACACAGGAGCCTGGAATAGTCTAGCAGACCAAAGAACACTGCTCAGTGACAGATTTATGCAGAGACCTGTCATGTGACAGTGTCCGAAGAAAGAGGGTAATCTATGTAAAAGGTTGAGTGCAGTGTAGGATGGAACATAACATTATGGGTATCAGTAATATTATAATTACCAATTATTTTTAAGGCTCTTATATCTTCTCTAAAACTAGATTGTAAAATTGTTTAGGGTGGGCAGGAATTTTCTCCTTTATTTAAGTCCTTCGGAGCCCAGCTCTCCACCTTTCCATTACAAAGGACTAGACTCTAGAGCAAGGCTCAAATCGTGACTTTGGAGCCTGCAACTGGAGGGCAAGCATTCATTTAGATTCCAAACCTGTAAAGTAAGAATCACGCTACCGACTTCAGAAGACTTCAGGCATGGTTAAAATAATTAAGAGATTGGCTGGCATGAAATAGATGCATAGTAAAATGTATCTTAATCATAATTTAGTTGTTTATTAATATTATTATTTTCATGATCACCAGTAATAAATGTTTATATAAAGGAAGAAAATTATTCAATTAAATTAAAATGGAAATACTAACTTGAAATATAGGATAATTTAGCTTGAGGTGATAGTTTTGTTTATATCATATGTAAGAGGAAAACTATGATGAGCAAAGTGATATAGTAAGCAGTATTTATGTAGTATTGATGTCTTAAAGATGAGACTTTTTAGAAATACAGCTTTTATCCAATATGCCAAAAAGTTTACAGTGGAAAAAAATCTGTAATCTCACTCTTCAGCTAGCCCCATTTATAAAAGAATATGTCTCAAATTATCTGAATTTATACAAGATGATATATTAACCATAATCTATTCATTGGAAAACAGCTTTAAAAATCTAAAATCAAAATAATAGTAACAGATATTTTCTTTGCAGTTTAGAAATAATTTACCTCATTCCTTTAAGAAATTTTCTATTATCTTATTTTTATGCTTTTTATTTTTATTAGCAATGACATTATTATGATTATTATTAATGGCTTCAATGTACATGCAGTAGGACCCTTTCATTTAATCTGCTTTATTGTTACATGGAATAACATTTTTTAAAAGTGCATGTCCTGTATAAGGAAGGGTTAAACATCATGTACAATAGAAACATGTTCCTGGCTATCAGAGAAAAGTGTTTCTTTGGATGATGATTTTTGTCTAAAATTACTATTCTTTTTACTGTCACAGAGAGCATGATCCTCATTATAATATGTATTCCCTTATATTCACTAAACTATATAGGAAAAAAGATCTTTGTTTATAGTTTGAAGAGTTCTGAAATTATGTTGTGAAGATACTTGAAGCTTTTGCCTCATTGAAAAGTACTGGATGTTTTGAGAAAAATCAATAAAGTATATTCCCACCATAACCCAAAGGGAACAAAGTTATTGAGGTTTGAAATAGCTTAACCCCAAATCATAATTCCTCCAGCATGGAGATTTGTGAGCACCCTTTGCAGCTAACGGCTAATCATAATGTACTTGCTGAATTACTTTCATTATATAATATATATATAAACTTAGCCATTGCACATTATAGGGAATGTTCAAATCGTTTCATTAAAAACACAACGTTATGCATCCTATTAATTTTTAAGACACATTACCAAATGGATCATGAATATTAAGTGAACACATTTGTTCTACTCCTGGGGAAAAAAAAACAATACTAAATTTTAGTTAGGATACAAGCTTCATCTTTACAGTATAAAACAGAAGACTGGCAGAATATGCCTGGTCCCCTTCACCTAACAATTAAATAATTCACCTGAAGATCCCAAATCATGGAGAAAGGTTAGCACAGTTATGGGTATCTACTCTGATATCTATGTTCACTGTTTATGGCCCCAAATAAACAATTCCTGTTTCTCTGCCCATGGGTGGTGGAGAAACCTCTTACTTGTGGATCATGTACCCAGGTAAAATGTGTAGCCAGCAAACTCAAGCATCATTAGGTTTGTGGCCCTTAAGAGATCATAGTTATGAAAGCACTTTTCCAAAAGAGAAAGTTCTATTATAAACATAGCTTTCCTCAAGAAATAGGATTTGTAAAGGATATTTCCTGATTACTAATAGATATTACTCATGCTTCAAGAGTCTTCCCTAGCGGAATAATTGGTATGGTGTAGGCTTTAACTATTTATTAGGTGAAAAATTGAATTGTTGATTATGGAAAATTTGTGGAAACCACCATGGAGAAAGGAAGAATGGAATGTCTGTAGTTCTAGCAATCCACTGGTAACGTTTTAGCATGGGCCTGAAGGACTATTCCCTATGTGTACATTATTGTAACTGTGTTATAGAAGCCAAATTGCATATTCTCACTGGGTCAGTTTTGCTGATTACATTGCTTGGAGTGGACATTTTTAGAATATGGAAAGAATAAGGATCAATATTAAATTCACCTAAAATACTATTGCACAAAATAACTAACCGTATTCACATCTATCTTTTTCTGGAGTCAGTTCTTTAGTTTTTTCTATGCAACCTTAGTCAATTCTTTCTATTAAACTGGTTCAGACCCATTCAAAGTTTCTATTTCTCCCATATACTGAGTTCAAGCCAATATCATTCTCCATGCTGTTTTTTGGATTATAACAATTGCTTCCTCAATTATTTTGTTCACACGCTGTCTCCCTTGATCTTTTCCTAGTTCTTATTTTAACACTGTATGTTTTACTTTCATGAGAGAGAATGATTTCTTCCACAAAGCATTAATACATGTTAGTTCTTTACATGATATTCCTCAGTGGCTTCGGATAAGATCCCTGCAGCTCTTTCATGATGAGAGTTGGTGATTGTGTCTCAGTCTCATGTCTTGTGCTTCTCCAATTCTCTATGACCTGTACAAAGTACAATTGAATGTGTCAATTTAGTTCCTCTAGACTTTTGAGGAAATGTCACCTTGGTTGGAATGCTCTTATTGCCTATATTGGCTTGATTAGATGCCACTCTTTATTTGAACTTCAGCTTAAGTGCTTCATGAGGCTCTTCTTTAACCACCAAACAGAGGGCTTGTTACATGGTGATTGCTGTTAACATTTGCTGCATTGAATTTGTATTTTTACCAATACTGTATAGATCGACTATTAAGGTTATTCATCACAAGACCAGTTACAGATCCAAGAAGGCAGATGAGATAATGACTTAAAATATTTGTAATTGGGACATTTAATTATCATTTTCAATTTAAAAATAACATGACTCAGGTTGTTTAATATGGGTTTTACAGAAGGAGAAAAATCACTCAAGTTCCTTGGCAGTGAAATGGTCATTATGTTGTTTTATGAAGCTTTTGTGTGGAAGGAAAAGTACTTCCTTTGTGATAAATCAGCTAACAACAACCCATCAGTGTAGCCCAGGTGTAATTCTAATAGTTTAAGTGTAAAAGCAACTGTTGGAATGCAATTACACCAGCCATTGCTTTGAGTCAGCAATTCTCAGTATATGGTAGCGGTAGACACTAAAGAGGGATGATTTTTTTTTTATATTAACCAAAGGTCTATAGAGTAAAACTTTGAAGAAATGTATCCTAGCATAGAATCTCAAACATACATGTGATATATATTGACGGGGTGGAGAAGGGATAATACAAAGAGGTCCTGCTTTGAGTTCCCAGCCCACATGTGGTGTCAATATACATGTTCCTGTCAATTGGATGTGATTAGAGTCAATAAGAAAAATCCCCTCCTCCACACCCTTCTGCTCTAACATGGCCCACGTGGACTCAGAAAATACCTTAGTGAGGGCAAAGAAACAAGGAAAAGATCTGGGGGCCGGATTACCTTAAGAGGATTTCAGTTTTGTTAACACAGACTTTTTGTGTATTAATGAAATGAATCATCTTGATGAAGATATTCCAACTCTGAACTTCTCTATTGCATCAACTGAACCAATACACTAACTAGACAAGTAGTCACAAAATAACTGTAGTATATTTTAAGTGGATTTTGATGTGACACTCGAAAAAGAGTAGCAGAAGATAATGCCCAGCTGAAAGGAACTGTGATCAGGCTCTCCATAGGAAGCACCTACATGAGTTTTCTTATCTTGCAGGCTGATGAAAACATAGAAATCTCTTTTTGTGACATTTGTTCATTCTATCCTGGAAGTGCTTAATACACTGAACTAATGATTCTTTTTTCATCTTGATATCTGTTCCTTTCTTTTTTCCTTCCTTCCTTCCTTCTGCTATCTCTGTAACTGCCTTCCAATAAATAAATTTAAAAATGCTTAACAGACATCCAAAGGAAGTGAAAGAGAGAGAGAGAGTAGAGAGAGGGAGAGAGAGAGGCCTTCTACTTGCTGGTTCACTCCCCAAATGGCTGCAACTGTTGAAACAGGGCCAGGTTGAAAGCAGGAGCCAGGAACTCCATTCAGATCTCCCACATCATGGCTGGGCTTAAGCATTCCAGGCATCTTCTTCTGCTTTCATAAACACATTAGCAGGGGGCTGAATTGGAAGCAGAGCAACCAAGACTCCAACCAGTGCCTATATAGGATGCAGGGATCACAGGCGGTGGCTTAACCCACTTCACCACCATGCTGGACCCTGGATGTCCTTTAAGTATTGTAGATAGATATTATTGGAAAGGCAGAAATGGTCAAAAGTGAAAATCAAATATTTGTCTTAGAAAGATCTTGGGCCAGTGAGGTAGCATGGGAGGTTGGGCCTCTTCCTGTAGTGCTGGCATCTCTACTTCAGATCTAGCGAAAATGGTTGAGATGGAATCCCAGATTTGAGTCCACATCTTAGGAGACTCTGTCTTTTCCACTCCATTAATTATTTTTTCATGGGTAACTCTCACCTGTGTTGGGTGGTGAAGAAGAGGCTTTTAAGAAAGCACCATTGGCTGGCGCCGTGGCTCGACAAGCTAATCCTCCGCCTTGCGGCGCCGGCACACTGGGTTCTAGTCCCGGTCGGGGCACCGGATTCTGTCCCGGTTGCCCCTCTTCCAGGCCAGCCCTCTGCTGTGGCCCAGGAGTGCAGTGGAGGATGGCCCAAGTGCTTGGGCCCTGCACCCCATGGGAGACCAGGAAAAGCACCTGGCACCTGGCTCCTGCCATCGGATGAGCGCGGTGCGCTGGCCGCAGCACGCCGTCCGCGGCAGCCATTGGAGGGTGAACCAACGGCAAAAGGAAGACCTTTCTCTCTGTCTCTCTCTCTCACTGTCCACTCTGCCTGTCAAAAAAAAAAAAAAAAAGAAAAGAAAGAAAGCACCATTATATCTTGAAGAATCAATAGTAAGCTTCTCTTTTTTTTTTTTTTTTTTTGACAGGCAGAGTGGACAGTGAGAGAGAGAGACAGAGAAAGGTCTTCCTTTTGCCGTTGGTTCACCCTCCAATGGCTGCCGCGGACAGTGCGCTGCGGCCGGCGCACCGCGCTCATCCGATGGCAGGAGCCAGGTGCTTTTTCCTGGTCTCCCATGGGGTGCAGGGCCCAAGCACTTGGGCCATCCTCCACTACACTCCTGGGCCACAGCAGAGGGCTGGCCTGGAAGAGGGGCAACCGGGACAGAATCCGGTGCCCTGACCGGGACTAGAACCCGGTGTGCCGGCGCCGCAAGGCGGAGGATTAGCCTGTTGAGCCACGGCGCCGGCCATGCTTCTCTTATTCTGAAGAGTAATAATTGCCCCTCCCCAGGTGATGTCAGGAGTGAAGGTGTTCTGAATGCTGATGTGGGGCAATTGGATGGTGAGAGTAAAGAATGAGACAGCACTGTCTCCTATCCTGGCTGATCCTTATCCACTATGAAAATGACTGAATTTTTTTTGGAACATGGAGTCTGACTTTGTTTCTTTTACACACTGGTTTTTGGGAACAATTTTTTGTGCACTTATTTTACAGTTTCTTTTGTTTCTTATATTCTGTTGTGAAAATTTCCCATGTTACTAACAATTCATGTGCAATGAGCAGAGGTCAGTTTTCTCAGCCTCCCCACCCCATTTCAAATGGGGTAATTCTTCTGCATCCATTTTACATACTGCTGCTGCTATGTGTAGGAGGTTTGCGACAAAATGATTTTGCTGCTAAAAGGGTTAGGAAAATGCTGATCTACAACATCATTTTTAAATAGCTGCATCCAGTGTTTGGATGTAACATAAATTATTAAAACAATTCTGTACTGTGAATATTTAGATGATTTCCTGGTTTTCCTATTATAAACATTGCTGTGATAAACAGTGTCATAGCCAACTATTTGTATTCATCCCTAATTATTTATTCATTTCATTCCTAGAATTCATTCCTATAATTTTTGGGTTTAATTATATATTCCTTATTGTTGGTTTAAAATAGTATTGTGAAATCATCTTCCAGGGAGTATACCCCCAATTTGTACATCCACCAACACTGTTTGCTCAGTTCTCCATGTCATCTCAATGCACATACAATTATTAGAAAAACTTTTCTATTTTTCTATTTTTTACATAATTTTAAGTTTACAACTCAAGTTGAATATATTTTTCTTTCCTTTTTTGGAAAAAAATTAGTTATTTATTTATCAAAAGGCAGAGCAAAAGAGAACAACAGAGAGAGGGAGAGACGGAGAGAGAGATCTTCTATCCCTTGCTTCACTCCCTAACTGACCACAGCAAACTGGATTTAGTCAAGCTGAAGCCAAGAATCAAAAACTCCATTCTATTTTCCCCTATGGGTGGCAGGGTCTAAAGTGCTGGGACCGTCTTCTACTGCCTTCTTGGGGCACTAGCTAGGAGATGGGTCAGAAGTAGAGAAGTCAGGGCTCAAATTGGTACTCTGGTATGGAATGCAGGTGTCACAGTGGCAATTTAACCAGCTGTATCACAACATAGGACCTTGAATATTTTCCAGATGTTTTTATCCATTCTGTATTTTCTAAAAGAACTCTATTTTCATTTTCTTTGCAGAAATATTAGGAAAAAAAATTTGAGGTAGGGAATCTTTTCCTTTTCTTGATATTTGTCTACAAAGGAGAACACATTCTAAACAGAATCCTTTGTTTAATAAGGCAGCACTGAGTATACGGATATAAAGTGGAGAAAGGAATAGGGGAGTAAATTTGTCATCCTTGAGAAAAGATATGTAATAAAATAATGAGACAGATGGTAGGGGAAAAGGTGATGGCAAGCAGAAAATGGAAGTAATAGAGAAGGAAGGATTGAGAGAAATTGTGACCTGGAAAAGTGGTCATGGGAAAATGTAAGGACAGTGGAGAGTAGTAGACAGTGCTCAGGACAAAACTGGAGGATAGTAGTGCTTACAGGCAAAGAATGACCAGACACCCTGCTTTCCTGAACAGTTCTGCGATGTTCATATTGATCCAGAGAAATTATCCAAACACTCTGGTCTAGAAGATAAATTATAGGATTACTTCCTGGAAGGTTTTAAAAATAATATTTACACAATAGTTGTGATATAATTAATCACTTCTGTCTCCCTGTACAATCTTCAGTAAAATATTTATGCTTCACAAACAAAGTGATGGGGTGGCTCTGCCTCTGTGATGCATGAAAGGACAGCATGCGGCTTCAAGGAGGCTGCTGAACATCCCTGGGAAGTCTGCTTGAGAATCCTGCATGAGCTCCTCCTGCCCATTTTCCCCACATTATCTCCAGCCCTGTTTCCATCTATTCCCTAACTCCTGCAGCCTCTCTGAACTTCCTATGTTTTCCCAGAGTTCATTTTACTTCGTGTTTTCCTTCTAAACGTCTCCTTCTCCTGGAAATTCCTCTTGTCCCTTTTCTAATTAGAGATCACAACTCTGTTTCCTGGTGTTCTTCCCTACCTTATCAGAATTTTCTGTTACTGTAGCACTTGTCATAATGTTCATTTGGGTGCATGGCCTTTGACATCATGAATGGTGACAATTATTCCTTGTTTGTTTTTATGTCCATGTCCTATAAACATTAGGCCTACCATAGGAGCAATTCAAAAAGTACTTAAGGGGTACCTACTATGTGTTAAGCACTGGGCCACGCCCTGGTTAAATACATAAATTAAATACAAGAGTATTCATTATAGTCCAGAATCTAATCAAGAGAAAAACGTGTTAGTCCATTAATTATCAAGTGTTGAATTTATAGAGGCTTCTAACGATGTAAGGGACAGAAGCACAGGAACATAAATGATTAGTTATGAGATGAAAAATGAAGAACACTTAGAAAAGTTAGTCTTGGGTTTATTTTGAAAGATTTATAGAAACTCAACAAGTGAGAGAGATGGGGTGGATTGTTTTGTGAATGAGTATTGAGGGTTAAAGGAGCTGATTTGGAGATTGTAAGAAGTTTAGTATACCAGAAGTGCATGCTCAATAATCGACTTGCATGCATGGATACAGTTTTATCAGGTAAGTAACAAAAGTAACTCCACGTAATGGAAATGTCATGAGCAAAGGGCATGAGGAATACCTGGGTGTTTTAAGGCAATGGTGATTCAGTATGTAGTCTCCTCCTCCTCCACTTCCTTCACCTCTTCTTTATGTTTCCTTTTCTTTTCACTCGCCTCTCTCCCTTTGCAGTTTTCTCTGATTTTCTGCTTTGTGTTTTACTTTTTCTTTCTTTCTCCTGTGAATTTTCACTGCTACATTCCTCTAATTTGTGTTCAGGCTGGGGAGGAAGGGATAGAGAGAGACAAAAAAGCATAAAGGGAAAAGAGAGGCTATATGGTGAGGCTGCATCACCTACTTTTCATTTTTATATAGAGAAATTCATTTTACTTTCGGTTTAAAAGTTGTATTATTTGCTAGAAATGCAGGGTTCCAAAGACTAGGTAATCCTCTATTAGGCTAGAAGGAAGAAGAAACCCATTTCTATAGAGATACTGTGAGAATCAGTATCATGTAGTCATTTAGAGTCATTAAGGGGGCCGATGCTGTGGCATGGTGGGTAAAGCCACTGCCTGTAGTGTTGACATCCCATATGGGCACCAGTTAGAGTCCCGACCGCTCCATTTACAATCCAGCTCTCTGCTATGGCCTGGAAAAGCAGTAGATGAAAGCCCGATTCCTCATTAGGGTAACCTTTAGAATATTTTTCTTTGGGCATGTTTCATGAGACTATAATATCGTTATATTTATCCTGTATCCATTTCTTTCATGGTCAGACCTGTTACAAGGCATGCATTTCAGAGGAGGGAGAGGTCTCTGGGACTCAGGGTGATCCCTTAAATCATTGAGGATGCAGTGTATCTTGATCTGGACATTATTATTAGATGAGGGAGAAGAAGAAACATACTGCTTTTGATATTTTTTATGAAATTTATAGATGAGTATGGGTTTCTTGGGGGAAAATGTTGGCAGGTCTTGGGTCGATGAGGAGATGCAAACAATGCTGGGTAGGTAAACATTAGATTGTTGACTTCCTTGTAGAATATTTGCAATTTTTTTTTGTATGCAAAAGGTTACCAAAATTGTAGTATAATAAAATATTTAAGTACTTTAAGATGAGATATTAAATATGGCTTCAACGAGGCAAGGTGGAAACCCAGTAGCCCTGTTGGTGCTTCACCTGGGCCTTCATCGGTGTCCTCCCCTCCTTCAAAGTGTTGATTTTTATAGTTTCAGGTCAATTACAAACAACAATTTTCCAAGATTTGTTTGAACATTCTCTTCTTTTTTAAAAGCTGAATTTTTGTCAATCTACAGTTAAATACCTGTCTATGTTTTGCTTCACGTTCCAGGACTTTGCATCTTTAAAAAAGTTTTTTAAGGCAAGCATAAGAGGAAACAGAGTCAGAGAAGTTAAAACTACTTTTACAAAATTATCTCATTGTCTAGACACTAACAGAATTAGAAATCAATTCTCAGGCCTTTAGGTTTAGAACTTTAAAATGCTTTCTAGATTTTCAAGGAGTCTCAACCTTTAAAGTCAGGCATGGTGGCATGAGGGAGATTCCACAGTGCACAGACAAATACAATATTTCGAGAGGTGGAGTAGCTTCTGCAGTGATCCATCTTGGGTGGAATGGATATGTCACTTTACTTGAACAAACTAGAAAAAAATATGGTTGGCTCCTACTACATGACTTGCATGACAATAAAGGAGGGTTGCTGCTAACAAAGCAATAACATTCATCCATCACCACAGGACTGAACACAACCCTTCTCAGATGAGCTACTGATTTCTACCTTCCATCATCCATCTCCCTAATGGTGGTTACCACGATGTTTCAGCAGATGCAGTGAGATTGGTAGATTATTAGGGATAGCTTTGTTCCTTCACATTTTTGAAATGTTGAAAGGTCGCATGAGGAGAATTTGACAATCTAGGATAATAAAATATATACTTTGTGGAGAACATTTAACTATTGAAAACAGGTATTCTTTATCTACCCTGCTCATTAGTCTCTTCCTGGATCATATTTCCAAAGGTATATTTACAAAAAAAAGTTTATTTGAAGACTAGAGGTCCCCTTTAATGAGGGTATCCTACTATCAGACTATAGCCACTACATTCTTCTGATGATAGCTATAGTGGATTCTTTTTCCTTGCTTTAATTTTTCCTAACCTGTGAAATTCCTGGTGTAGTGATTGGATATAACTGCATCCTTTAAAGGTTTCTTACGGGCTTAAAATGGAAGGTATTAAATTTGAGAGTTCTGTCCACTGTGTTAGGGTTAAAGGTGCTGCGTCCTGGATCAATATGGATTTCCAACCAACCTGTATCCACATGGAGGAATGGATCCTAGTCTGTCATAGCATGATGAAAACATAATGGGATCCATTGTCATTGAATATTATTCATGCCTATTAGCAGCTAAGTTGAATACACTGATTTTACTTATGAAAGTTCATTATTTATATGATCCTTAGAGTATGTGTCTGTCTTACATCAAAGTATTTTCCTTCCAAAAAATGTATTCAGTAGGTATTTGTAGAGTAACTATATTATATGCAAGGAACTGAATCAGAGATTTTGAAACCTATAGCAAGGAATAGGAATCTTAGAGTTCAGGTTTTAAAACTTCCACTTCTGACCGGCACCGCGGCTCAACAGGCTAACCCTCCACCTTGCAGCGCCTGCACACCGGGTTCTAGTCCCGGTCAGGGCGCCGGATTCTGTCCCGGTTGCCCCTCTTCTCTGGCCAGCTCTCTGCTGTGGCCAGAGAGTGCAGTGGAGGATGGCCCAAGTGTTGGGCCCTGCACCCCATGGGAGACCAGGAGAAGCATCTGGCTCCTGCAATCGGATTACCGCGGTGTGCCGGCCACAGCGCACTGGCCAGGGCGGCCATCGGAGGGTGAACCAACGGCAAAGGAGGACCTTTCTCTCTATCTCTCTCTCTCACACTGTCCACTCTGCCTGTCAAAAAGAAAAAAAAAAAACAAAACAAACCAACAAACAAAAAAAACCTTCCACTTCTTTGGAGCACATCTTAAATGCTCAAGTTGGAATATGTTGATTAGTTTCTAAATTATGACTTATAACTTTGTCACAGACAAAGTTCATTCTTTCTTATATTAGTCTTGGTTATTTATACATCATGCTTCTCTCCTAGACTTCTTGAGGAAGATATCTGCATTTCTAATAGTGCTTCCCAGTGCTTTGATTTACCATGGGGACTGGTAAATAAAATAAATATGATTTTATTGTCTTGTCTAGTAAGAGAGATAAAAATCTGTGAGTGGTAGAGTTGTATCACCCACGCATTTAATTTACATCATCAGAATAGCTTTAATTCTAAAGGTGTCAGAATGTTTAGATTACAAACAATGGTGATTTGAATTTGGATGAGTGGCTCTTTTCTTTTTTAAATTTGATCTTTCTTTTTATTTTATTATTTTTAACATATAATGCAATGGAATTTTGGCTGTGTTATGACAGATGCAATGTATGAAGATGCTATAGTTTGTTTAAAATATCTCATTAATAATTTTGCAATGACAATTTTAGATAATGCAGGATATTTTTTCTTTTTTATTCTAATACATGAAATCAGAAAATATTTCATTCGTTAATAATTGAATAACTTTTACATGCTTTTGCTTTTGTTAGTTTTGTAACAAAACTCCAGTGACATGGCATTGTTTTTATCATTTCAGAAACATTTGAAGACAAAGGTTTTGATACATTTTTCTCTTTTTGGTAAGAACTGAATTCATTCAAAGGCTGTTATTTTTGTTGCATGAAATTAGTAGATCTCTGAAGAGTTGATGTAAATTTGCATGCAGAGTGTGGGTTTTTTTTTTTTTTTCTATTTTTCTTTTTCTCTTTGGTAGCCAGGTGGGAAATCAAAAATCTCATCTCATGAGATCAGCTCCCATTAAAAAGTAAGCTCCATATCTGCTTGAGATTCCCACAGCTTACTATTACAGGAATTTGATCAAAATATCTGCAACCCAAAGAAAAAGAACCTTGTTTACTTTACAGTGTCAAATCCTTAAAAGTAAAATGCAGAAAAAACTGGAGACCTTTTGTAGTTCAAAAGAGGGCAAACACATTTAAGTTGCTGTCTATGAAAATAAAAACAAAATTATTTATTTCCTTAGAATAGTGTTTCTTTCCATTTCAAAGCAATGTTGTCATTATATTTTTCCTTGGTGCAGCTAACTTATTTTGAATTGCTGGAAGTATGTGTCTTATCTAAGAACAATGCTCATTTATCAGATGCAGTTTATTTCTATAAAATAACCTTGGACTAAGGTAGTCCCAGAGCAATAGAATATTTTTGGGAGGTCAATATTATAAACAGCTACAGAAACAATTTTTAAATCCTTTAAGAAAGGGAACAGAAGGGCTGGTGCTGTGGTGTTGCACACAAAACCTCAGCCTGCGACACCGGCATTCCATATAGGCACTGGTTCATTTCTTGGCTGTTCCTTTTCCAACCCATCTCTCTGCTATCAACTGGGAAAGCAGTGGAAGATGGCCCATGTGCTTGGGCTCTGTACCAGAGTGGGAGACCTATAAGAAGCTCCTAGTTCCTGGCTTCTGGCTCCTGACTTCAGATCAGCTGAGCTCTGATGGTTGCAGCCATCTGGGGAGTAAACCAGTGTATGGAAGACCTTTCTCTCTGTCTCTCCGTCTCTCTGTAACTCTACCTCTCAAGTAAATACACAAAATTCTGAGTAACATTTTAACATTAAATGTGTTCTTTTTTTTTTTTTTTTTGACAGGCAGAGTTAGACAGTGAGAGAGAGAGACAGAGAGGAAGGTCTATCTTCCATTGGTTCACCCCCAAAATGGCCGCTATGGCCAGCACTGCGCTGATCTAAAGCCAGGAGCCAGGTGCTTCTTCCTGGTCTCCCATGCGGGTGCAGGGTCCCAAGCACTTGGCCATCCTCCACTGCCCTCCCGGGCCACAGCAGAGAGCTGGACTGGAAGAGGAGCAACCGGGACTAGAACCTGGTACCCATATGGGATGCTGGCGCTGCAGGTGGAGGATTAACCAAGTGAGCCACAGCTTCAGCCCCTTAGTTGTGTTCCTATTAAAGTACGTGCAAACTGAATTTTTATTTATGAAATATGGAAAATTTATTGGCTGTGTTTGTTATTTAAGTCATTTATTACACGGATATTTATTAACAATATACCATGTGGCAGGCCCTGTCTAACTACCAAGAATAATCTTATCTTAATTTAAATTTCTTATGTTTAAATGTTCACATATCAGAGTTCAATAAAGTAGAACAGGTACACAAACAATTTAAGAAATGGAATCAGGCCGGCGCCGTGGCTCAACAGGCTAATCCTCCGCCTTGCGGCGCCGGCACACCGGATTCTAGTCCCGGTCGGGGCACCGGATTCTGTCCCGGTTGCCCCTTTTCCAGGCCAGCCCTCTGCTGTGGCCCAGGAGTGCAGTGGAGGATGGCCCAGGTACTTGGGCCCTGCACCCCATGGGGAGACCAGGAAAAGCACCTGGCTCCTGGCTCCTGCCATCGGATGAGCGCGGTGCGCCGGCCGCAGCGCACTGTCCGCGGCAGCCATTGGAGGGTGAACCAACGGCAAAAGGAAGACCTTTCTCTCTGTCTCTCTCTCTCACAGTCCACTCTGCCTGTAAAAAAAAAAAAATGTAATATAAAATACATTTCAAAGTTTAATAGTATAAACAAGCATTGAATCAATCATTTTTAAATTAAAGGAAGCAATTCCATTTCTATATCATCAAAAACTAGGTTGCATCTTATAGAGGAGCATTTAAATATCAGAAGGAAATATCCAATTAACAGTTTCATTGAGTCTTTAAAAAGCCATGTCAGTATTCAATAAGGCCAGGTATTTCTGGGGTATGATATCAGTGAATCCCATATTTCTTTAATTGTAAGTCGAGATTTCTTAGTCAGAAGTCATATTTCTTGGGTTAACTTGATGATGATGAGACAGTAAGTCAGCAGATGGTGTTGCTGGCAAAGCATGGTAAGCAGAGAAGGCAAATGCCTATCCAAACCAATTGTTCATTCCAATAAGGAAAATCCACTATGAGGATGGGGTCCAAAATAATCAGCTTGCTGCCAATTGGCTTTCCGGTCTCCTCAGGATATGGGAACCTCTTTGAGACTCCAGGATGGTTGCTGTTGCTGGGAAATTATGCACACAGTAGGGACAACAGCCAAGTCAGTATCGGTGAAGAGAAGTTCCATTTGTTGAACCTATTCAAAGCTCTATTATGGCACCATGGCTGCTGTTTAAATGAGCCTGTTGAGTAAACATTATTGGGACTGGGGTGGGGAAACCCTGGCATCTATATGTTAAAACAACTTTTCCCCTTAATTGTTAAGAACTTCCTCTTCAGTAGGAACTTTTTGCTGAACATTTACATAGAAAAAAACGGCTCTCAAAATCTGGATGAATTCTAAGAGCTTTATCCAAATCTCTTTGTCTCAGACCATCTGGTCAAACCATTAGCCATTGTCCTTCAATTGTTTTGCATACAATCTTTCCTTCCAGGAAAAGTGGGCCACAATATGGACCCTGCTAGTTTTGCCCACTGGGAGGATTATCTTTTCCTCTAGCCCTTAGCACCATTGCAAGTGAGGCTTTACAGCTACAACAATCCATTTTGAACTAGTGCCAGCATGCTGGCAGAGCTCTCAGTGAACTAGGCTTGAAAAGTTTCCTCTGTGATGAAGCAGTCATAACACATCTTTCCTTGTGGTCATAGCAGTTGTTGAGGAAGTGATGACCACGCGGTAGGAGTAAGTACCCTGAGCAATAGACCCACCTGCTTAGATAAAACGTGTTTGTCCTTAGACACTGCATTTGCTAGCAGAATGTTGATGGGTATGCCCAGTTCAATAGCTTGATTGTTCAGTGCACATCAGGCATCTCCTGTGCCTTGGTTGTGTTAAGGTCAGGTGTTCAGTCTCTGAAGGAGACCAATATAAAGACAATAAAAACTAATTTCTATACAAAGAGGGCCTAGTTCCTCTGATCTCTTGAGTTGTAGATTTCTATAATACCCCTCTCCTTGATGAGAATTACAGGCCTCTGAAATTTCATAAGGCTGTTTACAGAGTGTTTCTCTGGCATTTCAATTGTTGACTTTCTAGATACATGCAAGATGTTGCCAGTAGAGTGGACAGTATAATGTTCTCTGAAATGTTGAGATATATGAGGGTACTTCAGAAAGTTTGTGGAAAAAGAATAAAAAGATAATTTTCATTTTTCATGAATGTTTGAAACACTTGTCATAAAGACGTTTTACATTAAATTATGACAGAAAGCCAGATTGTTGACTCAGCCCAGAGATAAATCAGTGAAACTACATTGTTAGCCTATTCTAGAATAACAAATTGCTTCTCATATCCTATACATATTGAGATAGAGAAAAATAAAATATTTGTCATATCAATATTTAGGAACCAGCAGGCAAACAGGGGCAGTGTTTATTTGCTCTCTAGATAACAAATCTTAGATAACTGCCGCAGTGGGAGATTTCCTGATTAATTATATGATAATCTTTGTTATTTTAAAAGATTCATCCATCTGGGTGACAGTGTGGGGATGTTTTCAAGTTACTGAGTTTATGTACTCCAACTATACCTTCAGAAGTGGAATAATAGCCAAAGGATTATGTTAAGGACCATATTTTCCCAAGATGGGAGTAATTGATAATCTAATTCCAAGTGTTCTTTCAGTACCTGTTACTCATCCATTAAAAGGTAAAGTCTATATTATCACCCTTTGAACTTGTTCATAACATGATGATTGCTTTGAGAATTAGAATACTGCAAAAATGACACTGCTTCCAAGCTTATGTTAGAAAGGGAGATCCAGCTGCCTCCCGAGTCTCTCTTCCTTGAGATGCTTTTGTTGGTTGGAACACAACCTCCATATTGTGAAGAAGCCCAGACTACATCTAGTGGCCACATATAGGTGCTCTGGCTAAGAGTTCCAGTGACAGTTCGTGCCCAGAGTGAGCATTAGCTGTCAGATGTATTAGTGAATGAGTCTGGTCCCCAGCCTTTGATTCATCCCACTTGAATCTAAATAGAACAGAGAGATTTCCCTGATAACTCCTGCCCAAGTGGCAAATTTATGAAAACAACTGATATCACAGCAATGAGCCACTACATTCTGAAATGGATTTGTTACTGGAACAACTAGAACAAGAATTCTACAGGATCTATTTGAGGTGATCATAATTCTATTTTTAAAGTAAAAACTTGTTTTTTTAAAATAATTTTTTAGTCCACACATTAAAATTTTAAACATTTATGGGGTAAAGTGATAAATTTATGCATGTAACAATATGTATAAAATATCATTTATACCAGTAAAAGATACTATTCTGTGCCTTTGGGGAAGTCCTGAGCTTAAAGCCAGTGCCTAATAAACCCCAAAATATATTGCTCCAACGCATATTTAGTCTGCTTATTAGTTGGGAAAGCTATAAAGGAAGACTTATAAATACATACTTTTGATGGTATCATAAGATAGTTCACCTTAAATATGATTTTCTCTAATGAAAAGTGCATAAGTCTGTGAACTCACCCAAGTAAACTACTCATCTACCCACATCTTAAAGACTCAGAGGTTAGATCATTTCCACAAAAGATCCTTACAGGTCAGGTCATTCTGAAGACCTTGCTGACTCTGCTGTTTATGAACTTAATGGTGCCCTCATTTCTTCTTCTGTTTATAAGCTACTACCTTGTCTCTGCCCCTTAAAGACCCATCATCAGCTAAGGACCTTTTTCAAAACCACCATATCCATGCTTCTTCCTAGTCAATGGAAAAGAGCCATCTTGGCACTAGTTCAATTCATTGGTGTCTTCGAGGCAGAGTCACTTTGTGGTATCTTTGTGAAGGGCTTATTTCATGGGCCCTCTGAAGGGACTCAGTTTGGGTTTCTTGGAGATGCCGGGGGTTGGAAATCATGGTACCCATGATAGACTCATTCCAATTTTTCTAGCTGTCTCCAAATTTGGATTCGCTCTTCTGTATTATACTAAGAATCCCATGCCCTTTAACTTGAGTTACTGCCATGAATCTGGATTTCAATCAACCTTTACCAACATGTAAACTCATGTTCAGTTGTTTTTGCAGAAACAGTTGCTAAGTGCACCTGTCATGAAAAACTCAATTCATTTAAATTTTTCCTTTCTTTCTTAATATAATGGAATCCAGATCCAAGTTTTTACTTCTATTAATTACCAAAGTTTTGCAATTGTTTTCTTAGGCACAGTTTATGCATCTGGGGTTGAACAGGTAGTGGATCCTCATTTCACCTCTACCCTAAGAGATGAAACTGAGATCTGAGACTCTCATCCTAAGTTGACAGATAACAAAGGCTGATGGTTCACAGGATAGACTCTCTTCTACAATGAAAATTCCCTAGTCCAGAGAAGCACTGCCTGTGAAAGGAAGATGAGAGAGAGGATGCATCCACTGACGAGGGAGGCTTACTAAGGATGGGGCAATCCAAAGTATTCATAGTTACTGGAACACTCTCTTGGGAGCCCATTTTAACTTTCAGCATTCTGCTCTTTCCAAGTCAGTGGTCTAATTTCATCTAAGAGGACTAGATAGGATGTATGAGTACATTCAGTGATGTCATTTGACAGTATTTAGTTATTTGATTACCTTAGCCCTGTGAATACATGAATCAAAGAAATTCTTTTCATCTAGCCATAATGCTCTTATTTTCTCACTGTACTTTGAACTGAGTTTGGGATTTTAATGTTATAATATCTTTTTTGGGGGGTTATTCTTTAGTATAATTAGAAGTTGTGTATTTGCCCCCGAGGGTGGGTATTCTTTATGTCCCTCATACTGTTCAACAGCAGTGGCTTCTTCCCAGTCCTCTGAAACTAGCCTTCAATTAGTCCTTTACTCCAGCAAACCATGGGTGATGATTTAATTAAATGTTCAATCACCGTGTTTCATGGGTTGCCAGAGGCTTCATCCTTACTACTTCCAAATCCAACCTGTACATATAATTGATCTCAGAGTTCTATTCTTGGGACTATGGAGTTTGCAGCCGAACCTGCATCTAATTTAATATCTGTCAGAATTCTGGTTGGAAACAAGAACAGCTGCTTAGATTGTTTAAGCAGAGAAGGAAATTGTTAAAATATATTAGGTCAATTATATAATCTCTGGGAAGGTTAGGGGTATAGACTGTAAAACCATACAGCAAAAAGAAAGCTCACATACAGTACAAAGAGTCCTGCTTCAGCAAACACAATACTGCCATTGCCATTGGGAGGTGGGCTGCAGTTTGCCGCTTGGATGCTAGACATTAGGCCTCAGACACTGTGTTCAAGCTGCCTCCCAAAGTGTGATTTTTCTCACTGCACTCTCAGTAGAAGAGAGATTCATGATCATAGCTGTGTCCTCATGTTCCAAACTGAAATTTTCAGTGGAGGTATCTGACTGGCCCAGCCTATGTCACATGCTAGTGTTCCATCTGTAAAGGTAGCAGGGAAATGAGTTCTGGCTTTTAACTTTGGTTGTGAGAGGTAGGGATTAATTGTCTAAGACTGATTTCCTGCAGGCTAGTCTGCAGGAGAATTTACATTAAGTGGACCATCAATACACACAGGTCAAGAGTAGAGCCACTGATTAGAGTAGGGGCTATGATTACAAAGGAATGAGGCCAGATTTCTAGATAGGGTCTAGAACAAAAGACAGAGTCATTATTGGAGAACCTGAGAGAGGTGCTGTCCGCAATGACTAAGTTTTCTGATTGAGAGTCAAATACAAATTGCCAGAAGGGGCTTGATAATAATCTGGCAGGCTTTAAAGTCTTGTAAGTTATGAGGCCCAGACTTATCTATATCTTCACATGGAATAATCCTAAGGGAGTTGTGAACCTCCTTGGGAAAGGCACCCTCTTGACTTCCAACATTTCCTTTTTCATCTTTAATTTTATTGATTTGAGTCTTCCTTCTTTAATGGAAAGTTGGGCCAATGGTGTGTCAATTTCATTTATTTTTTCAAAAAATCAGTTCTTCATTTTGCTAATCTTTTGTGTAGCTTTTTGGCTTCAATTTTGTTTTTTTTTTCTCTCTAATTTTAATTATTTCTTTTCTCCTAATAGTTTTGTGTTTGATTTTTGTTGTTGTTGTTGTTTGTTTCTCTAGGTCTTTGAGATGCATTGATAGCTCATTTATTTGGTCCTTTCCTATTCCTTGATGTAGGCTACAATTACTATAAACTTATCTCTTAACAATTCCTTTGCTATATCCCATATGTTTTGATATGTTGCATTGTCATCTTAATTTGTTTCCAGAAATATTTTGATTTCTCTTTTGATTTCTTCTATGACCCACTGTTCATTCAGGTTCATTCATTGTCAGTCTCCACGTGTTTGTGTATGTTTTAGAGATTCTAAATTGTTGATTTCCAACTTCATTCCATTGTGGTCAGAGAAGATGCATTGTATGATTTTAATTTTTTTGAATTTCCTCAGACTTGTTTTATGGCCAAGTATGTGGTCAATCCTAGAGAATGTTCCATGTACTTGTTGGAAGAATGTGTATTCTGCAACTGTAGAATGAAAAGTTCTATAGATATCTGTTAGGTCCATTTGGTTTATAGTATTGGTTAACTCTACTGTTTCTTTCTGATTTTCTGTCTGGTTGATCTGTTCATTGCTAAAAGTGGGTTATTGAAGTCCCCATTACTATTGTATTGGAGTATGTTTCTCCCTTTAAATCATTTAACATTTGTTTTAAATGTCCAGGTGTCCTGTAATTAGGAGCATGTACATTTATAATAGTTACATCTTCCTGTTGAATTGATCCCTTAATCATTACACAGTGCCCTCCTTTGTCTTTTTTAACAGTTTTATGTTAAAGTCTATTTTTTCTGATATTATATGGCTACACCAGCTCTTTTTTGGTCTCTGATAGCATGGGATATCTTGTTCCATCCTTTCACTTTCAGTCTGTATGCATCTTTGTTGATGAGATGTGTTTATTGTAGGCAGCAAAGAGATATTTTTTATTTTATTTTTAATCCATTCAGCTAGTCTGTGTCGTTTAATTGGAGAGTTGAGGCCATTTACATTCAAGGTAACTATTGATAAGTAATGACTTAGCCCTGTCATTTTTCCACAAGTATTCCTATTTTTTACTTTGGATTTCCTTTATACTTTTACTGGGAGATTTTCTCTGCCTTCTTTCATAGTGATGACCATGTGTCTGTGTTTCTGTATGCAGCACATCTTTAAGCATCTTTTGTAAGGCTGGATGTATGATGACAAAATCTTTCAATTTCTGTTTGTTATGGAAGGTCTTTATTTCACCTTCATCCATAAATGAAAGCTTTGCAGGAAACAATATTTTGAGTTGACAGTTTTTTTCTCTTAAGACTTGGAATATATCTCATCATTCTTTCCTCCTGAATAAGAAGTCAGCTGTAATTCTAATTGGAGATCCTGGAATTTTCTTGTGCACATTTTAGAATCTTTTCTTTATGTTTTACTGTGGAGTGTTTGACTACAATGTGTTGTGGTGAATATCTAGTCAAGTCTGTTAGGAGTTCTACGTGCTTCCTGTACTTGGATGTCCCTTTCTTTCTCCAAATTAGGAAAGTTTTCTGTAACCATTTCATTAAAATATATCTTCTAATTCATTCTGTCTTTCCATGCCTTTAGGAACTCCTAATATCTGTATCTTGGGTCGTTTGATAGTATCCTATAGCTCTCCAACAGTGGTTTTTATTTCTCCAATTTCTTCTCCTTGTTTTTGGTCTGGCTGTAAAATTTCCAGTGATTTGCATTCTAACTCAGATATTCTGTCTTCTGCCTCACCAGGTCTGTTGTTAAGACTTTACACCACATTCTTTTTTTCTCTTGAATTGCTAATTTCCAATATTTCATTTTGATTTCTTTTTAAGATCTCAATTTCATGGGAGAAATTTTCTTTCATGTCATTTTGGATTTCATTAGTTCATGGATTTGCTTTTGATTACTTCTTAGTAATCCTACAATCAATTTTTTGAATTCCATTTCTGGCATTTCTTCAATCTCATCACATTCACATTCTAGAATTGAGGGATTGTATTCTTTCGGGGGCATCATGTTGTCTTCCTCATTATTGTTTCTTGATTTGCTGCATTTATTATTTGGCATTTGTAGAGATACTTGTTGGTTTTTGTTTTGTTTCGTTTTTCCCGTGATGGCTATTTTCTTTGTACCTTGCTTCTGTGGTTTGCTTTTTCAGTGAATAGCCAGAGGCATGTGGTGGGTTTGGCCAGGGAGCTCTGTTTAGAGTGCCAAGGTGAAGGGTGTGTTTAATGTGACATCCAGTTTGGGCATGGATAATATCCTCTTTTTTTTTTTTAATCAGAGAAGAGGTGTTTTTTGCTTTTGTTTGTGTTTTTGTTTTCCTGCTCTGCTAGCGTTGTCTCACATTCACTTCCTTTCCTCAAAGGAGACTAGTGACAGGGTGCTAGCCCCAATGGATAAAATATTCGTCCATGTTGCCCCAAGAACCACACAAAGGATCTGTGCAGTCCTTGGTGTGAGCACAGATTCCACAGTAATGACCTTCACCAGGGAATCAGGGAGCCCCAAGTGTGTGGAGCCACCCACAGTGACTGCCCAAAGTCCCAGCCACACCCATCACCCTCCCACACAGCCATAATGTTCTCACAGTCCTGGCACACAAGCTTCACACCGTAACAAGCACCAAGCACCATTTCAGTTCTCCCAGCCAGAATCAGGCTTCTCCACTTGGCAGGTTACTGGATGTGCCAACATGAGCTGGTGCAGCTGTTAACATATGTCCAAAATGGCACCCATCCTCTCTTGACTTGTTACAGGATGCCATTGCAGGGTGTTCAGGGAGAGAGAAACATGCTCTTTTTTTTCTCTCTTCTAGTTTGGTAGATACACTTCCCCCAACAGGGCTCCAAGTTGGGACCATGCCTGGCTCTTCCTGCAGCTTTATTGCCAGTGGCTTGGCTGCTGCATACCAGTCTCACCTCACTATACAAGGCTGGTGCTGAGGCTCGGGGCTGCCGGGATCCTGAGTTGTGAGTGTCCACACCCTCCATATAGGTCCACCATGTCCTTCTAATTTCTCCTTCTTATTTCCTCTGCTGTTTTCTCCATAACTCTTCCCTGAGATTGCCCTATCTCCACTTTTTCTTAAGCTATCTTCCTTTAGACTACAGCAGTAAGCTCCCTCCCTATTCCACCATCTTATATCTTGCAAGATTATTTACACACATGCTCCTTGACTTATAATGTGGTTACACCTAATAAGCTCAATAAGTAAAAAAAATACTCTGAATAAATATGCTTGAATATACCTAACCTAGAAAATAGCATATCTTAGTTTATTGAATCTTAAGCATTCATAGAACACTTCCATTAGCTAAAGTTGGCCAAGTTATGTAACATAAAGCCTGTTGTCTAATAAAGTGTTGAATACCCCATACACATAACTCAGATGGGAATTTTGTAGACATGATGAGATACAAAAACACTAACACACCCAAGAAATACTGGCAGCAAAGGGCACTTCAAGTAACAGTTTTTTGTCTTTGTGATCTGTGTCTGATAGGGAGGTATTGCTCCCTGTCACTGTTCAGCATCTGGAGGGAGTATTGTTCTATATAACAATAGTTTGGGGAAAAGACCAAACTTCAAAATGTAAAGTATAGTATCTATTGAATGTATTTCACCTTCCCTCCATCTAAATAAAAAATAAGTTGAATCATTAAAAATGGGGAGTTGTCTGTATTCTAATATTATATCTTCTTCTGTCATGACATATTTTTCACTGTTTTTAAAAACAGTATGTATAGGTATTTAGTATAGCTGTGAAAATAGTGCTTGGGACACTAGCACCCTACACGGGAGAGCCCAGATTTGTTTCCATTTCCACCTCAGCTTCCTGCTAATATGCACAATGCGACCTGCAGGTGATGGCTAAAGGATTTGGTTTCCTGCCACCCTGAAAGCAGATTGAGTTTCAAGCTCCTTGCTTTACCCCACCACACACACACACACACACACACACACACGCACACACACAGGCACCCTGCCCCAGGCCATTGTGGTTATTTGGGGAGTGAACCAGCTGTTGGGAGATCTCCTTCTCCCATTTTTCAAATAAATAAATGAAATAAATAAAAATGTTAAAAAAATGTATCCTGAGTGGTTTGTTTAAGAAACATATTTCTGGGGCTTTTGGTTTTAAGATAGCAGTCAGTTCTTATTCTTTCTCCAGAGAAACACAGAGGATAATGAAAACTTGCAAGGTTCTCTTCATTCAGTGAAATTAGAAAAAAAATAGCAAACTAAAATTTAGTTCAAAATAGAGCCAAAAATTGGTTACTATCAAGTATGGGATGTGAGAGGAAGCACACAAAAATATTTGTGATTTCAAAAAGAAGATATTAAGAAAATATTTTAAAGAAAGAAGCTCATAAGATGTAAAATTCAAGACGCTTTTGTAGCAATGAGAATTAGTTGCAGGGACTGAATTGAGAGTAATCCTGTATGTCATTGCTGTGACTTAAAAAGTCATAACAATTATTGGTTGTATTTTTAGCAGATATCTTGTCACTTTGGGAAGGGAAAGGGAGATATGTTGTAGTTTATGACGAAGTAGAGATTGAAAGAACATATGGAAAACTAGGTTATATTGGGAATTCCAACCAAAAGAAAGTGAGATTCACTCTACTTCATGAGTTCTATGCAAATATCTTAAAAGAAAAAACTTACCTCCTAAGATATTAAGCAATAAAACATGAAATGGTACTTGATATATACAAGGATTTAAGGATAAATGGAAAAAAGATACATTAAATAGCATTCAGTGAATGGAAAGTAAATATCATCCCACAGAAAAATGTTGTTATTAAACAGACAGAAATTGTGATCGAACACTTCTCTTCTCAGTTTAATTATATACATATATATGTACATATAAATATTTATATATGTATATATGTATAAATAAATATATTTATACATATATATTTATATACTTATATATAAATATAAATATATATATTTCACACATATTTATGAAATAACAGAGTTTAGGAAATAAGAGAAATTTAGACAGATATAAAGGAAACTTATGATCAGATAATAGAAAAGATGAGATATGAGTTGGCAATCAAATAATTACAGATGGGAGACATCATAGAGAACAGGAAGCAAAAATATAAGAAAATGGAATATGATAGATTAAGAGAAAATGATAGATATCGCCCAAAAAAGAAAGCCAAGGAACACACAAATAGATTCTTAAAGAATAAAACAAAATGAGACAGAATAGATATTAAATAAAACTTCCCGGCCGGCGCTGTGGCTCAACAGGCTAATCCTCCGCCTTGCAGCTCCGGCACACCGAGTTCTAGTCCCGGTTGGGGCGCCGGATTCTGTCCCGGTTGGCCCTCTTCCAGGCCAGCCCTCTGCTGTGGCCCGGGAGTGCAGTGGAGGATGGCCCAGGTGCTTGGGCCCTGCACCCCATGGGAGACCAGGAAAAAGCACCTAGCACCTGGCTCCTGCCATTGGATGAGTGCGGTGCGCTGGCCGCAGCGCGCCAACTGCGGCAGCCATTAGGGGGTGAACCAACGGCAAAGGAAGACCTTTCTCTCTGTCTCTCTCTCTCACTGTCCACTCTGCCTGTCAAATAAAAAAAAACTTCCCATAAATAAATAGCTATTAATTTAATTATTAAAATGCTGTATCTCTGGAAAAACTGACAAAGCCTAATAACTTGAATACTGAGCTTTAAAAAGAATTCAAGGTTCCTTTCAGCTTCAAGGAAAATTACTAAAAGGGGAAAATATCAGCCTGATTTTAGCATTTTCAACTGTAATTTTTAATTCTATAAGAGAGTAAAGTAATTTCTACAAAATATTCAAAGATAGCATGATCAACAAATTTTAGTCTACATTAAATTTGTTCAAGGATAAGATCAACAGTCAAATATTTTGGAGCATACAGGCTAGGTATTGTCATAAATCCTCCCAATGAATCTAGCTAATGGACTTTATTCAACTAAATTATAAAGAACTGAGTCACAAGAATTAATGTGGATCATTAAAGATTGATTTAACTATAATTGTAAGATTAACATAAATGTGAGTATATTTCTAAAAGATGTGGATTGATTCTCCATATAGTTGTACATTTGAGTACTTACATCATTTTGTAATAAACATATATATGTATATATTAAATTGGAACACTAGAGGCATTCCTATTTATCAGGAACAACAGAAGATCATTGTTTATTGCCAAGATTATATAATATTGATCAGATTATATAATTAGGAAGAGAAAACATGTAAGGCTGTAAAGTTTGAAGACAAGTATATACTAATAGTTATGCATGGTAGGATTTTATATTCAGAAAACTCAAGTTAATAAATAGGGAAAACTATTTCAATAATAAGAAAATTCAATAAATAAATGGTTACATTATTTATACCACATTTATGCTTCTTTATATTTGCAAACATCAGTTAATTAGATGAAAAGTTTGAAGAAAAGATAAATTTGCAATAATTTCAACAGTAGCAAAAGTAAAATACTTAGTGATATTTTAGATATATTAAATATATTAAATATACTGGAAAATAAATACTATAAATAAAAATTTTCACATCTTCAAAGGGAGCCAAAATGATTAAATGCAGAGGCAAGATAAGAATATACAACAGTACAAAGGTGTCAAATCTCCAAAGATATTATTTTATACACTCTCTAGTTTAAAAGAAATGAAAACATCAACAAAACTGTGATGAGGCAAGCTGATACTAACATTCATATGAAAATAAACAAACAAGAATTCCACCAAAGTGTTAAAAAGAATAATAATGAGGGGATTAAGTTTATTAGATATCTATATAAGATACTAATACATGAATGGAGAGACAGGTCAATGGACCAAACAAAAAGACAGAAATAGAATGAAATAGATATCGTTATTTCTTTCATAATTAAGGTGGCATTTCAAAGCAGCAGGGGTAAAATGGAATATTGCAATATTGAGTAAAATTGATAGGACAGTTGGATAATCATCTGAAAAAAGTGAAAATTGGATTTATCTTTTCACTAAATTCAATCAACACCAATCAAAAACATTAATAAAAAAATTTGAAAAAATTTGACCAATGATAACTATTTGAATTTTCTCCAAATAATTTCCAAGTACCATATAAAACACACAAAACATTAAAAACGTGGTATATATATATATATATATATATATATATATATAAAATATAAATATTGGGCATGACAAAACTACCACAAACCAAAGCCAACAAATAAACAGAAAAAATATTTGCAATACTTATGATAAAGTAACAGTGTGCTAATTTTCCTAAGAAAGAAAATAATTAATAGGAAAAATTAACCATGGAATAAACAATTCATAGAAAATAAAGTTCACATTTTTAAAAATATTTGTTTATTTGAAAGGCAGTGTTACAGAGAGAGAGAGAAGGAGAGATAGAGGGAGAGATCTTCCATCTGCTGGTTCACTCTCCACATGGCTGTAATGGCCAGGGCTGTTCCAAGCCAAAGCCATGAGACTCGAGCTTCCTTTGGGTCTCCCATGTGAGTACAGGGGCCCACGCATTTGGGTAATCTTCCACTGCTTTTCTAGGTACATCAGCAGGGATCTGGATTGGAAGTAAAGCAGCCAGGGCTTGAACAAGTACCCATATGGGATGCTGGCACGGCGGGCCACAGCTTAACCCACTGCACCACAGTGTGAACCCTCCAAAATGCACATTTTTCTGAAACAAATTAAAAGTTGCTCAACCTCATTCACATAAGAGAAACCATGGGTATTTAGCAGAATTGGATAATAGACAACCAGTGAAAATGTGGGAGAAAGATCTCCATATGCTGCTTATGGAAACTAAAATTGAAATAGAATTGAATTTTTATTAAATACACTTTCTCATCTATTGAGATAATCAAGATAATTATAATTTTATTATTTTGATCTTTTAATTGGATGATTTCTGTTAATCAAATTTCTAATGTTAAGTTATCACATTTTCCACAACAAATTTAACTTTTGCTTTTTGGTTTAAATCTCAAAAATGTTAACCAGTGAGGAATGCTCCACTGATAAATTCTCAGTTTGGAGATTCAAGGCAAAGAGAATCATATAAACCTTAAAATATGGGGCCTGTGCTGTGGTGTAGCTGGCTAAGCTGATGACTACAGTGTTGACATTTCATATAGGTGCCAATTCGAGTCCTGGCTTCTCCACTTCCAATCCAGATCCCTGTTAATGTGCCTGAGAAAACAGCAAAAGGTGGCACAAGTGCTTGGGCTCCTTATCCATATGGAAGACTCAGAAGAAGCTCCTGAATCCTGGCTTTGGATGGGCCCAACTCCATTTGGGGAGTGAAGCAGCAAATGGAAGCTCTCTCTATCTCTGTCTTTCCTTCTCTCTCTCTCTCTCTCTCTCTCTCTCTCTCTCTCTCTCTCTCTCTCTGTAACTCTGCCATTCAAATACATAGAAATGATTAAAAAAAAAAAACCTTAACATTTATATCTGCATGATAACTCCTCTCTGCTTATTAATTTCTGTGAAAACTTCTCTCTTCTCTCATTTCCTTCCTTCCCTCCCTCCCTCTCTCCCTCCCTCCCTTCCCTCCATCCTTCCTTCCTTCCTTTTTTTTCTCCTCCTTACTTCCCACTCAGAGCACTGACCCTGGCAGAAAAACTTATTGTTTCTCTTTGAGGATTGATATATATATTATTCTTGTCCACTATTTTGATGCATGTGTAACTGTTTGTGTTCCTCATTAAACTAAGCATTTTGATCCTCCACTTCCTTCTTTCCGAAGTCCCTGGGTTTGTAATTTCTCCCTCTGTAGCATTACAATTCAAGCCTTTCATTTCAGGGCATCCAAAATGCTTAAGTGCCAATTTCACTCTAGTGTGCAGCTTCCCCTTATTGTTGGGTCTCTGAGAATATTTGTTCTTCCTTCTGAGCTTAACCTGTCACAGCATGTTTGTATTTCCAATTTTTGATACAGTGTGCTTTTACACTAGTTAGTTAACTGTATTGTGAACAGAAGATTTTTGAAGAAATGTAATGACGTTAGTTTGCCTTGCTTCTAGATAAAAAACATTTGTGTTTTATCTACAACAGTCTTAATTAATTTCTTCCTATTTATTTATGCAATGTTCTTTCAAATACAGATTCCTTGGTATTGTTCACTAGCACACATTGTCTTAATCATGCACACACTGAAGTATTGACTTTCATCAATGTGTGTACTTGATTCTTGATATAAAATAGTTTTAAATGAATAATTTCATTAAATTTTACAGAATTTGATCTATACACATATCATGGTCCTTCTTTGAAAGTGCTGCTATAATTGTATTGAACTATAAATTCTAATTGCAACTTTCTTCTTGAAGATATTAATGTTAATAAACCTTTTTATGTTGAAATGGAACAGTCTTAATGAGAGAATCTTAATTTTAATTAGCCTGTGTTATCAACATGCTCAACTAGAGAGATTTACAAAGGGTCAGTTAGAAAGAATAAAACTTTTATTTTATGATGCATAATTTGAAGCTTTTGAAAGCACTGGAAAACATTAAGTTAAATTAAAAAAAAAACTTTCTATGTTGTAAACTGTGTTATATATCAAAACTATTGGAGTTGGATATGGAAATAACTTACTTTTTTAAGATTTATTTATTTATATGAAGGTCAAAGTTACACAGAGAAGAGAGGCAGAGAGAGAGAAGTCTTCCATTGCTGGTTCACTCCCAGTTGGCTGCAACAGCAGGAACTGCACTGATCTGAAGCCAGGAGCCAGGAGCTTCTTCCAGGTCTCCCACATGGGTGCAGGGGCCCAAAGATTTGGGCCATCTTCTACTGCTTTCCCAGGCCATAAAAGAGAGCTGAATTGGAAGTGGAGCAGCCCAGTCTCAAACCGGTGCCCTTGTGGGATGCTGGTGCTTCAGGCCAGGGTGTTAACCCCCTGTGCCACAATGCCAGCCCAAATAACTTATTTCAAATACAGATTCACTGCATAATAATTATAGCACACTTACATTACACCAACTATATACCTGCATTTTCCCCAAACTGTATATACATATTCACTTAGTAAATATGTTCATTGACCACCTCAAGGACCAGGTGTTATTAACCTTCCCAGTTCATAGGTCCTCACAGGATCTTGTTCCAAGATCACCCTACGGACTAGAGTAGAACTTACAGATTCAAACCCTAGTGGAATACATACATAGTTCAGTCATTTTGCCACATTATTTTCCTCTCCTTTTCGTTACTTTAAAATATATTTCCTGTGATTTCTATGGTTTAGAATGTATTGGATAATACAATGAATGTCTGTAACAAATTTTAATTCATAATTAACCTGTTTTGCGAGAAAGCTTATGTTTTTTCCATGGATGATCTATGTTCAAAATTAATATACAATATAAGCTTCCTTAAATCATTGAAGATACCCATATTTTCACATTAAGAGCTTCAAAAACTTTTTTTGCAAAATGTGTACTGCAACTTAGCTGTTTTTCCTTTGTGAGTTTCTACAAATGTCTTGGTTTATTCCATTTTTATAAAAGCTGTTACCTATATAAGATGTAGATTCCCATGGTACATATTAGATTTATAGACTTAGTATTGTAGACCTGCAATGAACATCAGAGATCATCTTGCACAACATTTTCATTTTATAAGTGAGAACACTGAAGCTTAGAGGGACAGAGACCATTTATATCAAAGCAGAGATGAAAACTTCCATTTTCTTGCTTTTAGCACAAAGGAGGTATCCTGTCTCCCTGTGTCACCACTTGAGATAGCTAGATATGCCAGCAACCCCAAATTGGACTCTAACTTGAGATAGATAGATAGATAGATAGATAGATAGATAGATAGATAGATAAAATAACCCTGGGGCCAGTGCTGTGGCATATTGGGCTAAGCTGCTGCCTGGGACTCTGGCATCCCATATGGGCAATGGTTCACATCCCAGCTGCTCCACTTTCTATCCAGCTCTCTGCTGATGTGCCTGGGAAAGCAGTGGAAGATGACCTAGGTGTTTGCTCCCCTGTGCCCAAATGGTAGACCTGGAAGAAGCTCCTTGCTTCTGCTTTTGGATCTGCCCAGATCCAACTGTTGTGGCCATTCGGGGAGTGGACCAGTAGACGGAAGATCTCTCTCTTTCTTCTCTGTAACTCTTTAAAAAAATGAAAGAATTAAAATAAAATAAAATAACCTTTTATGGGGTTAAACCAGTGAAATGTTGAGGCTGTTTGTTATAGCCTGGTCTCACAAGACAGCAGGCAATTTCAGTCTAAGGAAAGCCTCCAACCTATGACACTACCCTTTTGGAGGCATTGGAGAATACTGAGAAGTCTATTTTAGGGGTCAGGCCTGGAATTGGCCTTTATCCCTATGCTGAAACTATACTGTCCAGTATTCAGTCACACAATTTTATTTACATGCAAAAGTATTTGGGGGGGCCAGCGCTGTGGCGTAGCTGGTAAAGTTCAAGTCCCGGCTGCTCCACTTCTGATCCAGTTCTCTGTTATGGCCTGGGAAAGCAGTAGAGGATGGCCCAATTCCTTGGGCCCCCATACCCATGTGGGAGACCTGGAAGAAGCTCCTGGCTCCTGGCTTCAGATCAGTGCAGCTCCAGCTGTTGTGGCTAATTGGGGAGTGATCCAGCAGATGGAAAACCTCTCTCTCTCTCTGCCTCTGCCTCTCTATAACTCTGACTTTCAAGTAAACAAGCAAAATGTTAAGAAAAAAAAAAGAAGTAGTATTTGCGAAATGTGATCTTACTTTCTGGTCATTAAGATGTTTAAATTGTTGGTGAATTGTAACATTATCTCTGCCATTGTTCACATTGAAGGGCTATGTTGTATAAAAACTATATATATGATCCTCTGCACTGTGAGGTGCTCCTACTAGTAGAGTTATGAAGAGATGGCAGATTTATATTTTCCATCTTACGATCACTGCATTGCATATCTATTTTGAGTGAAATATTTATTATCATTTATTTTTCTGTACTACTGAGCATTTTCAATAGCTATTAAGAGAAGCATTAACATTTTGCTTGCAAGAGTTAAGAGAACAGTAGCAGAAACATAAAACAGGTTATAACATGAAGGTACTTCAAAAGGTCCCTGAAAAATGGAGTTGAAAGATAAATTTATTTTAGCATAAGACTTTTGGGCTCCATGTGTTCCAGGGGTCTTCATAAAGGTTATGGAAAAATGTGTATTGTGGAAAAACTCTGGAGGCTGGTGTTGTGGTGCGGCAGGTTAAACTGTCACTTGTGATGCCAACATCTCATATTGCAGCACCAGTTTGAGTCCCAGCTGCTCTGCTGCCAGTCCAGTTCCCTGAGGATGCAGCTGGGAAAACGGCTGAAGATGGCCTAGGTCCTTGGGCCCCTGGACCTGTATACGAGACCCTGAAGAAGCTCTTGGATCCTGGCTATGGATCGGCCCAGCTCCAGCCCCTGTAACAATTTGGGGAGTGAATCAGCAGATGGAAGCTCTCTCTCTGTCTCTCCCTCTCTCTGTTAATCTTCCTGTCAAACAAATAAAAATAAATCTTAAAAAATAAAAATAAATCTTAATCTTTATATCTGCATGATAGCTCCTCTCTGGTTATTAGTTTCCCATGGAAACTTCTTTCTGCCCTGCTAATATGCCTGGGAAAGCAGCGGAGGGTGGCCCAAATGCTTGGCCCCTGCCACCCATATGGGAGACCTGGAAGAAGCTCCTTGCTCCTGGCTTTCAGTCCAAGCTATTGTGCTCATTTGGAGAGTGAAGCAACAGATGGAAGATCTCTTCTCTCCTCTGAAACTCTGCCTTTTAAATAAATAAATAAATCTTTTAAAAAAGACAGAAGCTTCTTTAGGGAAATTGGATAAAACTGAAGGGTGGTTCTGAATATTTTAAATATTGAAGAGCTGATCATATATAAAAATGTCTCAAAAATTATATTTTGTGTAAAATGTCATACACTAGCTGAATGTAATAATGTAAACATTCTATGGACAATCTTATATTGCTATGCACAAGGCTGAGTTGACATTTTTGTTGGTCAGCTGTGGTACCTAGACTGTGTGTTTCGGGCTGTATATATTTTGGACTTTGCTTTCTGCTATGCCTATACCTTTGGCTGTTTTTATTTTAGACAAGAAGGCTATGATTCTGAAATTCCATCTATTTTGGGATAGTAACAGATGTTAAAAGTATATAATTGGGTCCAGATATGAGATATATTTATTCTTAATATAGTTATCCATCTTCTATCTATATATTTCTAAGATGTGAAAAATGTTAATATTTTATCTCAAGTAGTCTCATTACCCAAAGTCCAATGGACTCGAGTCATTATAACAAGGTCAGCTTTATCTCCACTGGGCCTGTGGTTATCTGTGCTTGGAAAGTAAGCCCTAACCTATTTATTCTCTATCATACGCCAAATTCTACCTAGAAAGATGCCATGGGGCATGGTGGATACTCGTTAAGCATTTTTTGATTGAGTGAAACATTATAAAATGAACTAATATTAAACAGTCCCATACTAATCCTATTACATATGTGAAATATACTTATCTAGATAGATATGCATAGTAATAGCTGGTACATTTCATTGCTATCATGTAATAATTGGTAAATCAGAATACTCTGGTGTTTCCACAAGTTAGTGTTTGTTCTTTGACTTAAATGGGTATTAATGGAGGTATGATCTGCTAAGCATAAGTTTCTTGAATATCATACAGCTGTGGTGGTTAATTTCAGGTGTCAATTTGACAGCTGAAAGAATATTTAGACAGCTGTTAAAGCATTGCTTCTGGATGTATCTGTGAATGTCAGCATTTGAATCAGTGGATCAATGGACTGAATAGGGAAATTTTTCCTTCATCCAATGGGTGGGCACCATTCATCTGCTGAGGAGGGCCTGAATGGAAAAAAGTCTGAGGAAAGGTGAACAATCTCTGTTTTCTGGAGTTGGAATAGTCTTTTCCTCCTACCCTTGGATATATGGAACTATATACAGAAGTTGGATATATAGAACTATAGGTTCTTTTGAACTATTAGGCCTTTTGATCCTGGGACTTGCACCAGGGTCCCAGGGTTCTCAGGTCCTGGGACTCTGAGAAAGAGTTACACTATTGACTACTCTGGTTCTCAGGCCTTCAGGCTTGCCCTAAGCTTTACTACTAGGTTTCTTGGTTCTCCAGCTTGCAGATGGCCTTCCCGGAACTTCTCAGTCTCTAAAATCCTAAGACCCAATTCCCTTTTTTTTTGTATTGATTGGGTTATTTTTTATTTTTTATTTTTTAAGTGTCTTTACTTTTTTTATTTAGTAAATATAAATTTTCAAAGTACAGTTTATGCATTACAATGGCTTCCCCCCATATTTTCACTCCCACTAGCACCCCTCCCATCTCCCGCTCCCTCTCCCATTCCATTCACCTCAAGATTCATGTTTAATTATCTTTATATACAGAAGATCAATTCAGTATATATTAAGTAAAGATTTCATCAGTTTGCACCCACACAGAAACACAAAGTGTAAAATACTGTTTCAGTACTAGTTATAGCATTACTTCACATTGGACAACACATTAAGGACAGATCCCACATGAGAAGTAAGTACACAGTGACTCCTGTTGTTGACTTAACAATTTGATACTCTTGTTTATGGCGTCAGTAATCTCCCTAGGCTCTAGTCATGAGTTGCCAAGGCTAAGGAAGCCTTTTGAGTTCGCTGACTTCAATGTTATTCCGACAGGGTCATAGTCAAAGTGGAAGTTCTCTCCTCCCTTCAGAGAAAGGTACCTCCTTCTTTGATGGCCCCATTCGTTCCACTGGGATCTCACTCACAGAGATCTTTCATTTAGGTCTTCCAATTTTTTTTCCAGAGTGTCTTGGCTTGCCATGCCTAAAATACTCTCATGGGCTCTTGAGCCAGATCTGAATGCCTTAAGGGCTGATTCTGAGGCCAGAGTGCTATTTAGGACATCTGCCATTCTATGAGTCTGCTGTGTATCCCGCTTCCCATGTTGGATCATTCTCTCCCTTTTTGATTCTATCAGTTAGTATTAGCAGACACTAGTCTTGTTTGTGTGATCCCTTTGACTCTTACTTAGACCTCTGAGTGTGATCAATTGTGAACTGAAATTGATCACTTGGACTAGTGAGATGGCATTGGTAATGGCAACTTGATGGGATTGTATTGGAATCCCCTGGCATGATTCTAACTCTACCATTTGGGGCAAGTCCGATAGAGCATGTTCCAAATTGTACATCTCCTCCCTCTCTTATTTCCACCATTATATTTAACAGGGATCACTTTTCAGTTAAAATTTAAACACCTAAGAATAATTGTGTGTTAATTACAGAGTTCAACCAATAGTACTACAACAAATCAAAGAAAAAATACTAAAATGGATAAAGTATTACATTGTACATCAACAGTCATGACAAGAGCTGATCAAGCCTTATTTTCTCATAGTGTCTATTTCACTTCAACAGGTTTCCCCTTTTGTGCTTAATAGTTGTCACCAATCAGGGAAAACATATGTTATTTGTCCCTTTGGGACTGGCTTAATTAACTCAGCATAATATTTTCCAGATTCCTCCATCTTGTTGTAAATGACTGGATTTCATTTTTTGACTGCTGTATAGTATTCTGTAGAGTACATGTCCCATAATTTCTTTATCCAGTCTTCTGTTGATTCTGTTGATGGGCATTTAGGTTGATTCCAGTTCTTAGCTATTGTGAATTGAGCTGCAATACACACTGAGGTGCAGACAGCTCTTGTATTTGCCAATTTAATTTCCTTTGGGTAAATTTCAAGGAGTGGGATGGCTGGGTTGTATGGTAGGGTTATATTCAGGTTTCTGAGGAATCTCCAAACTGACTTCCATAGTGGCTTAACCAGTTTTGCATTCCCAACAACAGTGGGTTAGTGTCCCTTTTTCCACATCCTCTCCAGCATCTATTGTTGGTAGATTTCTGAATGTGAGCCATTCTCACCAGGGTGAGGTGAAACCTCATTGTGTTTTTGATTTGCATTTCCCTGATTGCTAGTGATCTTGAACATTTTTTCATGTGTCTGTTGGCCATTTGGATTTCCTCTTTGAAAAATGTCTATTGAGGTCCTTGGCCCATCTCTTAAGTGGGTTGTTTGTTCTGATGTTGTGGCGTTTCTTGATTTCTTTGTAGATTCTGGTTATCAACCCTTTATTTGTTGCATAGTTTGTATATATTTTTTCCCATTCTGTCGGTTGCCTATTCACTCTCCTGTTTCTTTTGCAGTACAGAAACTTCTCAATTTGATAAATTTTCTCTCTCTTTCTCTCTACTTGTCTAACAATCTATCTTATTGCTTATGAATATATGGAAAACCCTAACACAGGGCTCAATAAATATGTTGGTTATAAAAACATAAAATTTTGCTTAAAGTTTGAAGTTATACAGGACACAAGTTATTTCAGACTTATAGCTATAACTATTTAAATAGCCCATACATTTAGAAATGACTTCAAAGAACCACACTATCGATGAGTATTGATATTAATGTCCTTGAAAAAGATTAAAGTTTTTGCTCTAATTTTTATGTGATGTTTTACTAGTTAAAGCGACAGTTGCTTTTATCTATATTCCTTTTAAATTTGAAAAATTATTTTGGTTTGTTTCTTCATCCTCATTTGTATTTTAATCATGATAAAGGAAGAGGAAGATTTTAAAAATGTTAAAAATCACGTGGAGCAATAAACAAATAATCAAGTCAACAAAGCAAAAAATATTTAATGTATCTATTTTTAAGGTTTGCATTTTTCTTAATGGATTTCTTTGTTAATCCAACTTAGCTAAAAGACTAATTTCTTTTCTGCACCTCTTCCATGTCAATCCCAATTCACTGCTGCATGCTTCTGAGGTACATTTATCTTCTTAAATAAAAATCTATGGATGCATTTACCTTCTCACTGTTTTTAAATGTCAACAAAGAAATTTTAGCTAAAACATAGAGAAAATCTTTGCTGTGGTAGGGAGTATCTAGATATTTTAGAATGTATATTCACAACACTTACAGCTGGTTTTTATCAATAAGTAATTTCAGAAAAACATCTTCCTATTCACTTTAGTTTATCCCATCTTTATTATTTAGGGAATTCCCTGTAACAACACTTTTACCTGTACTTTCTTTTTTTAAAGATGTATTTATTTATTTGAAAGTCAGGGTTACACAGAGAGAGGAGAGGCAGAGGGAGGAGAGAGAGAAAAAGAGGTCTTCCATCTGATGGCTCACTCCCCAATTGGCTGCAATGGCTGGAGCTGTGCCAGTTGGAAGCCAGGAGCCAGGAGCCTCCTCCGGGTCTCCCATGTGGGTGCAGGGGCCCAAGGAGTTGGGCCATCTTCTACTGCTTTCCCAGGCCATAGCAGAAAGCTGGAATGGAAGTGGAGCAGCCAGGTCTCAAACCGTATGGGATGCCAACGCTTCAGGCCAGGGCGTTAACCCACTGAGCCGCAACACTGGCCCCCTTTCTTTTTTTTAGGGTTTATTTTTTTATTTGAAAGGTAGAGTTACAGACAGAAGGAGAGACAGAGAGAGAGGTCTTCCATCCTCTGATTCACTCCACAAATGGGCACAACTGCTGGAGCTGAGCAGATCTGAAGGCAGGAGCCAGAAGCCTCCTCCAGGTCTCCCATGTGGGTGCAGGGGCCCAAGGAGTTGGGCCATCTTCTATTGCTTTCGCAGGCCATAGCAGAGATCTCAATGGGAAGAAGAGCAGCCAGGACAGGAACCAGCACCCATATGGGATGCGAGCTCCACAAGTGGAGGCTTAGCCTAATAATATCAGTGCCAACCCCTTACATGTATTTTCTTTTGCTATTTCCTGATGCGTATTTATTTTTTATGTGTGTCATTTGAAAATTAAAATTCAGATACTGTACTGTCCTATGTGAATCTGATATGGGACGATATAATAGCTAATCTGCTTAAAATTACATATTAAGACAACTGAGTACTTTAAAAAATTCAGGTAAAACAGCTAAGCAAAGGAGAAAAAGATATTTTCATAAACCAAATATTCCTTGGACATATTTGTAGATGAGTTGCGCTTCTCTGCTTTCATTTGAACTGAATGGTCATCCATGTGTGAGGAAATAAATTTGAAAGCTAACTGAATGCTTTGGCTCGTCTTTCCAAGTATCTCCTGCATCATCTGGACTTTTAAATTTATTCCATCACACATGGCTGGCTAGGCTCTCCAAATAAAGTTGGCAAGAGGTGATTCTTTTATGTTTCTGTTAATCTCAACTCACTGAGACAGCAACTGCTTTTGGGCCATGTGTTACTACACTTACATATTCTTTCCATTTCAGCAATTTCTTCTTTACTCTCAAATTCTTTTCTAGAAAATTCCTTATGGACAGATAACAGCCACTGTGATTTAACAAATAGATATTGTAAACAAATTGTAAAATACTAGTTTACACTACAAAGGTAAGTTAAGCTTTGACATGTTCACAAACAAAATTGTTTCTGAAATATTCTATTTGAAGAAATATTATTCTATCACACACACAAATACACATACACGTCTGGAAAATACACTTGGTGATTTAAAACTAATCCAAATTTGGTTACCCTCAAAGAGAGATGATAACAAAAACTTTTGAATTTACTCACACCAATTAACAAGTTGTGCTTGAAAAATTAGTTAGAAAATAGCCCCAGGCTCATCATTTGCCCTATTTATTTGCCCTATTTATTTATGCATTGCAGTTCTATTTGTATGTTTGATCCCAACAATATTCCCTTTATTGTTAGTAAATATACTGGTAGAGCACATATTTCTATCCTACATCCTGAATTGACTCAATTCACTCTTTGGACTTTTCCACTTAAAGTATTTTTTTAAGATTTATTTATTTATTTGAAAGTCAGAGCTACACAGAGAGAGGAGACACAAAAAGAGAGAGAGGTCTTCCTCTGGTTCACTCCCCAATTGGCTGCAATGGCTGGAGCTGTGCCAATCGGAAGCCAGGAGCCAGGAGCTTCCTCCAGTTCTCCCACATGTGTGTAGGGGCCCAAGGACTTGGGCCATCCTCTACTGCTTTCCCAGGCCATTCCACATAAAGTATTTTGGCAAATGAAAGTGAGTTTACATGTTGTATGGGTGTGTGTGTGTGTGTGTGTGATTTATTTATTTATTTGGAAGTCAGAGTTAAGAGAGAGAGAGGGAGAGACTAATAGAGAGATCTTCTACTCACTGGTTCACTCCCCAAATGGCAGCAAGAGCCAGAACTGGGCGAGGCTAAAACCAGGAGCCAGGAGCTTATTCTAGGTCTCCCACATGGGTGCAGGGGCTCAAGAATTTCAGCAATCTGCTGCTGCTTTCCCAGGCCATCAGCAGGGAACTGGATTGCAAGTGGAGTAGCCAGGACACAAACTGGTGCTCAGATAGGATGCTGATGTTGCAGGCAGTAGCATTACTCACTACTCCACAATGCTGGCCTCAATTGCGGTATTTTGATTTGGAGAAAATTTACATTTCTTTTTTTTTTTTTAACTTTTTTAAAATAATTTTTATTTATACAAGGTGAACAAATTTCATGTGTTGCCAACATACGTATTTAGGAGCATAGTGATACATTTACATTTCTAAAAGTAAACTTTGAGATACAGGAGCTTGAACTTAGCCTAGGGGTTGAGATGCTGATTAAATGCTTGCATTCCATACTGGAATGACCACGTTCCAGTTCCTGAAACCAGCTTCCTGCTAATGCGGCAGCGATGATCCACGTAATTGGGTTCCTGCCACCCATATCAGAGACCTAGACTGAGTTTCCAGGTCTTAGATCTTTCCAGGCCCAGTTGTAGCCATTGGCTACCATTTGAAAAGTAAACCAGCAGATGGGAGCTCACTTTTTTTCTACCCAACCCCTTAATAAATAAATTTAAGATATAACATTTTCTTCTAAATTGAAACTATGAAAATGTATAATGAACTGCACAAAAACATTCTTAATTTTATTTAACAAAGTACATATTTGAAAATAGTAAGGTGTTTTCAATTACTGAAATGGTGGTTTGTAATTGAATATTTTTTTGACAGGCAGAGTTAGACAGTGAGAGAGAGAGACAGAGAGAAAGGTCTTCCTTCCGTTGGTTCATCCCCCAAATGCCTACTATGGCCAGCGCGCTGCACTGATCCAAAGCCAGGAGCCAGGTGCTTTCTCCTGGTCTCCCATGCGGGTGCAGGGCCCAAGGACCTGGGCCATCCTCCACTGCACTCCCGGGCCACAGCAGAGAGCTGGACTGGAAGAGGAACAACCGGGACAGAATGTGGCATCCCAACCAGGACTAGAACCCGGGGTGACAGCGCTGCAGGCGGAGGATTAGCCAAGTGAGCTGCAGAGCTGGCCTGTAATTGAATATTAAAAATAAATAAAATGACATCAAACAGGTAATCAAATACATGATAAAGAAGGCAACTTAGGGGGTGGGCATTTGGTGCAGTGAGAATCCCACAACCCTTATAAGAGGGTCTGGATTGTATCCTGGATACTTCACTTCCAATCCAGTGTTTCTGCTAATGAACATGTTGGCAAGCAGCAGGTGATGCCTAAAGTATTTGAATAGAGTTCAGGGCTTCTGTCTTCAGCCTGGCCCAGTGCTGGATGTTGCCTGCATTTGGGGAGTGAACTAGTGGATAGAAGATCTCTTTCTGTCTCTGTCACTTTGACTTTAAAATAAAATAAATAAATAAAAATTTAAAAACAAAAAGCTGACTCTCTAGTGAGAAATAATACAACATAAACTGACTGACATAATAGATTGACTAATTAATCTTACATTAAGTTGCTTTTTATGTGTTTTTTTTTTTTTTATTTGACAGATAGAGTTAGACAGTGAGTGAGAGAGACAAGAGAGAAAGGTCTTCCTTCCGTTGGTTCACCCCCCAAAAGGCCGCTATGACCGTAACTTTGCCAATCTGAAGCCAGGAGCCAGGTGCTTTCTCCAAGCACTTGGGCCATCCTCCACTGCACTCCCAGGCCACAGCAGAGAGCTGGAGTGGAAGAGGAGCATCCGGGACTAGAACCTGGTGCCTATATGGGATACTAGAGCCGCAGGTGGAGGATTAACTAAGTGAGCCATGGCGCCAGCCCCTAAGTTGCATTTTAAAAATTAATCTTGATGCAAAAATCTGGATTATCTGTGATTATAATCACCCTTAATTCTTTTCTAAAAAGATTTATTTATTTATTTGAAAGGCAGAATTACAGCGATGCAGAGGCAGAGAGAGAGGTCTTCCATCTGCTGATGGCCACAACAGCTGGAGCTAGCTGATACAAAGCCAGGAGCCAGGAACTTCTTCCAGGTCTCTCACAATGGCGCAGGGGCCCAGGACTTCGACCATCTTCCACTGATTCCTAGGCCATAGCAGAGACTTTGATTGGAAGTGGGGCAGCTGGGACTTGAACCGGTGGCCACTTGGGATTTTGGTACTTCAGGGTATGGTTTACCCACTACGCCACAGCGCTGGCTCCTATCCTTAATTATTTTTTTTTAATTTATTTTACAGGTAGAGTTATAGACAGTGAGAGAGAGAGAGAGAGAGAGAGAGAGAGAGAGAGAGAGAAAGGTCTTCTTTTCATTGGTTCATTCCCCAAATGGCCGCAACAGCCGGCACTGCACTGATCTGAAGCCAGGAGCCAGGTGCCTCTTCCTGGACTCCCATGAGGGTGCAGGGGCCCAAGCAATTGGGCCATTCTCCACTGCCCTCCCAGGCCACAGCAGAGAGCTGGACTGGAAGATGAGCAACCGGGACTAGAACCAAGTGCCCATATGGGATGCTGACGCCGCAAACAAGGGATTAACCAAGTGAGCCATGGCCTGGCCCTATCCTTAATTCTTAAGAAATTCAATTTATGATTATAATTTGATCTTCATAAGTATGAAGCAGCCCTGTCATTGTTTTTCTAGATCTATTTATTTATTTGAATGTCAGAATTACAGATAGAGAGAGGGAGTTAGGGAGGGAGAGAAGGAGGGGGAGGAGGAAAGAGACAGAGAGAGAAATCTTCCACCTGCTGGTTCACTTCCCAAGTGGCTGCAATGGCCAGGGTTGAGCCAGGCCAAAGCCAGGAGCCAGGAAATTCATGCAGGTCTCTCACATGGGTGGCAGGAGCCCAAGTGCTTGGGCCGTCCTTCATTGGTTTCACAAGAGCATTGGCAGGAATCTGGATTGGAAGTGGAGCTGCCAGGATGTGAACCAGCACCATTTGTGATGCCCAGTGCTGCAGGCCAGAGCTGTAACCTGCTGCACCATGGTGCTGGCCTCAGCACCTTGGCTTTTGAGACAATAGAAACAAAAAAGTCACTGTCACATTCCTCATACCCTTCTCCCTTCAAACAGAGCACAGGACCCGCCTTTGAGAGATATCTTTCTTACATCCAGAGGAAAGGATCATCTTTGTCTCTGAAAATACAGGAACACCATGAAGAATCCAAATATCTTACCAAGTTCTCACCAGTTTATTGTCGTTGGATCTTAACATTTTGTCCTCTAGTCATAGTTCCCTGTGACTCGCCATTCTTGAGCAAACCAAAGCATAAAATGTACTGTTTCATTGGAGCTTCATTTCTGAAGGTTTTCACATTACATAAAATAAATGTTAAAAATGTTCCTGTACTTTCTCCTTTCAATCTGATGTTTACTGAGGAGCCTTAGCCATGAACCCAGTGATGGACAGGAGATATTTCTCTTCCACAGCATAGTCACATTTTTACATCTATATTTATTTCTATATCTATTTTGCATATCAAAAGCATGGAGTTCCACCAATTCATCCAATGATATTAACATCACAGTGTTAATTTTTCATTTCCCCGTTTCTATAACTGTGACTGTGTTCTCCAAGAGTGAGAAACTAGTTTCCATTATGTTTAATATATTGTTTTATGCAAGTGCCTCAGGACTTGTGGAATTAAAATAATCATTTTCTGTGAACTTACTGAAGATCTTCCTTGTATTTTTATGCAAAGCATCTTTCATTTCTTCCACTACATCTTCAAATGTGCATAAATCCTTCCCTCAACTCTGAACCTCCCACTCTGGGGTGCTCCTTTATGAGACTCTACTTGCCCCACTTGGACTCTGGCACTCACAATCATTTTGTCTCTTTTTAATCTATTGTTTAAAAGATTGATTGATTAGTTGGTTGATAAGGCCAAGTAATGGAGAGAGAGGAAGAAAGAAAAGAAGAACATAATGAAATCTTTCATGCCCTGATTCATTCCCTGAATGACTGCAACAGCTAAGACTGGATAAATCTGATGCTATGAGCCCAAAACTCCACCTGGGTCTCCTATGTAAGTAGCAGGTACAGTACATGGGCCATCGTTTGCTGCCTTCCCAGGCCCATTAATTGGGAGCTGGGTTGGAAGTGGAGCAGCTAGGACTGGCATACTAATGCAAGAGTCTGGTATTGCAAGCAGTAGCTTAACTGGATGCACCACAACACTTGACCACTTACCCCTTCCTATCTTAATGTCATTCTCACCTGTAACACTTCAAGTTGTTTGTAACACCTCAAGTTGAGTCATGCTGTCCTGCATAGATACTCTTCAACCCAGTTAGGCTCTGAAATCCGATACCGTATGAAGTTCCTGCACAAGAGTCTTCCTTGCTTTTCTGGGCTCCTATATACACCTTTAAGCTACCAGGTAGGTAGCTTCCTGGCTTACAATCCTACTTCTCCCTCTGCATGTGAATATCTACTTTGCTCATTTCTCTCCAGTTGCCTTTGTTCTTAAATTGTCCATAAGAGGAAAGAAGAAAAGAAAGAAAAGCTTTGCATTGCTTTTATTCCTTCTCACCTGTATTTAGTGTTTCATTTCCAAAGTGAAACCCTTGAAATAGTAATATTTTCAAGAAATCAGGCAGCAGCACGTTTTACTATGCAGCTGCAAATGAGTGCTTTTAAAAAAGACAATAACTCATTTGGAAAGAAACAAAACTACATAAAACAAATACCTCCCACAACAATAGAAAAAACTTTTGTCCTTAAATGATCTATAAATATTGTGCAGTTGATATAAAGTGCTTTTTGATGTTTGAATTTAATCTTGCTTTTTATTTCAAAGAATAAATTATCCCTATGCCAAGTCATACATCTCAACTAATACCCTATTAGGGAAATTTTTAAAAGAAAATAATTTTTAAATTAGTTGAAATGAATAGCATATTGCCCCAAGCCCCTTACAATATGGTAGGACTTATGCAAACAGAATGTATTGCACTTAGTTTAGTTTTTCATAAACTTGGACTTGATTTTGTCCATTGAACTTAGTATAAAAATTTAAAAAGGCAATTAAAGGGTTTATTTATTTATTCATTTAAGGAATACAGTTTCATGCACTTAAAACATAAAGATTTGGGAACATGATGATTCCTCTCCCTCTATCTCCCATCCACCCATACCCTCATCTTTCTTCCTCCTCCCTCTTACTTTCCCATTCTTATTTTTTACAGAGATCAATTTTCAGTTAAAATTTATACTCATAAGATTAACTCTACACTAAGTAGAGAATTCACAGATTAATATGAAGAATAAAAGCAGAAAAGACCAAAACTAATCAAGCAAACACAAAAACATTGTTCCTGGACAGTCAGGACAAGGGCTGTTCACATCATCACATCTCAAAGTGTCAGTTTCACTCCTATAGATTTCACTTTAGGTACTCTATTAGTTACTACAGATCAGAGAGACCAAATGATATTTGTCTTTTGTAATTGGCTTATTTCACTAAGTATAATGGTTTCTAGTTACATCCATTTTGTTGCAAATGACAGGATTTTTTTTACTGCTATATAGTATTCCATAGTGTGTGTGTGTGTGTGTGTGTGTGTGTATACACATATGTATATATAATTTCTTTATCCAGTTTTCATCCTTTTTCTGGTTCCAGATCTTAATGGGAATGCCTCCAATTTTTCCCTATTCAGTAGGATGCTGGCTGTGGATTTGTTATAAATTGCCCTGATTATGTTGAGGAATGTTCCTTCTAAGCTCAATTTGCTTAAGGTTTTCATCATAAAAGGATTTTGTCTTTTATCAAATGCATTCTCTGCATCTATTGAGATAATCATATGGCTTTTGGTCTTCAGTTTGCTAAGGTGGTCTATCACATTTATTGATATTTGGATGTAGATCCCTTCATACCAGAGATAAATCCCTCTTGGTCTGGGTGAATGATCTTTCTGATGTGTTGTTGGATTTGACTGGCTAGTATTTTGTTGAGGATTTTGCATCTATGTTCATCAGGGATATTGGTCTATAGCTCTCTTTCTCTGTCGTATCTTTTTCTGGCTTAGGAATTAAGGTGGTACAGTTTTCATAGAAGGAGTTTAGGAGGATTCCCTCTCTTTCAAATGTTTTGAATATCTTGAGAAGAATTGGAATTAGTTCTTTAAATATCTTTTAGAAGTAAGCAGTGAAGCTGTCAGAACCTGGGTTTTTTTCTTTCTTGGAAAGATCTTTGTTACTGATTTAATCACTGTCCTGGTTATTGGTCTGTTGATATGTTCTATGTCTTCATGACTGAATTTAGGTAGGTTGTTGGGGCCAGCGCTGTGTCACAGTGGGTTAACGCCCTGGCCTGAAGCGTCAGCATCCCATATGGGTTCTGGTTTGAGAACCAGCTGCTCTACTTCTGAACCAGCTCTCTGCTGTGGCTTGGGAAAGTAGCAGAGGATGGCTCAAGTCCTAGGGCCCCTGCACCCATGTGGGAGACCCAGAAGAGGCTCCTGGCTCCTGGCTTCAGATCGGCACAGTTACAGCTGTTGCGGCCAATTGGGGAATGAATAATCGGATGGAAGATCTCTCTCTCTCTCTCTCTCTCTCTGCCTCTCCTCTCTCTGTGTAACTCTGAATTTCAAATAAAGTAAATAAATCTTTCAAATAAAAGATTTAGGTAGGTAGCGTGTGTGCAGGAATATATCCATTTTTTCTAGGTTTCCAGATTTGTTGGCATACTGTTCTTTGTAGTTATTCCTGATGATTCTTTTTATTTCTGTGGTATCTGATGTACATTTCCTTTTTCCTTTCTGATTTTGTTGATTTAGGTTTTCTCCCTCCCCCCTTTTTTTGGTTAGTTGTGCCAGTGGTGTGTCTATTTTGTTTATTTCAAAAAAAAACAGCTCTTCACTTCAGCTTTTGTATTATTTTTGGTTTTAATTTTATTTCTTCCTTAATTTTAATTATATCTTTCCTCTTATTATTTTGGGTTTGTTTTTCTAGGTCCTTGAGATGTACTGACAGCTCATTTATTTGATGATTTTCCATCTTCATTCATTTCCAGAAACATTTTGAGTTTTCTTATGACCCACTGTTCATTTAAGAGCATGTTGTTCAGTTTCCATGTGTTTGTGAGTGTTCTTGAGATTCTTGACTTCTTGGTTTTGAGCTTCAATCCATTGTGATTGACAAGGTGAATGGTATGATTTTGATTCTTTTGAATTTGCTGACTTGCTTTATAGCCTAGTATATGGTCTATCCTAGAGAAAGTTGTGTGCGCTAATGAGAAGAATGTATATTCTGCCACCAAAGAGTGAAAATTTCTGTATACATCAGTTGGGTCCATTGTGTTGATTACCTCTGTTGTTACTTTGTTGATTTTCTGTCTGGTTGATCTATCCATTGATGAAAGTGAGGTTTTGAAATCCCCTGTTACTATTTTATTGGAGTTTATGTCTTCCTTTAAATCTATTAACATAGGCCGTGGCCGCAGCTCAATAGGCTAATCCTCTGCCTTGTGGCGCCGGCACACCAGTTTCTAGACTCGGTTGGGGCGCCGGATTCTGTCCTGGTTGCCCCTCTTCCAGGCCAGCTCTCTGCTATGGCCTGGGAGTGCAGTGGAGGATGGCCCAAGTGCTTGGGCCCTGCACCTGCATGGGAGACCAGGAGAAAGCACCTGGCTCCTGGCTTCGGATCGGTGCAGCGTGCTGACCGCAGCGTGCTGGCCACGGCAGCCATTGGAGGGTGGACCAACGGCAAGGAAGACCTTTCTGTCTCTCTCTCACTGTCCACTCTGCCTGTTAAAAAAAAAGAAAAAAATCTATTAACATATATTTTAGAAAGCCATGCACCCTGTAATTGGGTGCATATACATTTTTTATAGTCACTTCTTCCTGTTTTATTGATCCCTTAATCATTACATAGTATACTTCTTTGGCTCTTTTAACAGTTTTTGTGTCAAAGTCTATTTTCTCTGATATTAGGATGGCTATACTTGCCCCTTTTTTCTCTTGTTAGCATGAAATATCCTTTTCCATCTTTTTATTTTTTATGTGTAGCTGTTGGTGAGGTGTGTTTCTTATAGGCAGCAAATGGATGGGTCTTGTTTTTTAATCCATTCATCCAGTCTGTATGGTTTCACTGGAGATTTGAGGCCATATACATTCAGGGTAACCATCAATAAGTAAGTAGTTGATCCTGCCATTTTTTTCCACAAATATTCCTCTCATTTACTTTGGCTTTCTTTTTCATTTTTTACTGAGGGATTTTCTGTCTTACATTTTTTCATGATGATGGCTATCTTTCTTGTTTATGTGTGTTACATATTTTGTAAGGCTGGATGCGTGGTGACAAATTCTTTCAATTTCTGTTTGTTATGAAAGGTCTTTATTTTACTTTATAAATGAGAGTACAATGGGTTGACAGGTTTTTTTTTTTTTTTTTATAAGATTTGGACTATGTCTTGCTATTTTCTTTTAGCCTGTAGGGTTTCTAATGAAAAGTCAGCTGTGATTCTAATTGGAGATCCTCTGAACTAATCTGGTATTTCTCTCATGCACATTTTAATATCTTTTCTTTGTGCTTTACTATGGAAAGTTTGACTATGATGTGTTATGGTGAAGATCTTTTCTGGTTATATCTGTTAGGAGTTCTATGTGCTTCCTCCAAATTAGGCAACTTTTCTGTAATTGTTTCACTAAGTAGGCCTTCTAGTCTCTTGTCTCTTTCCACACCTTCAGGCTCTCTTAAGACCTCTATGTTGGGTTGTTTGATAGTATCCATAGACCTTCAACACTGTTTTTAAGTTTTCTAATTTCTTCTGGTTGTTTTTAGTCTGATTGTAAAATTTCAAGAGATTTGTATTCAGCTTGGATATTCTTTCTTCTGCCTCATCAAGTCTCCTGTTAAGCTTTCTAATGCATTTTTATTTGATATATTGAATTTTTGATTTCTAGTATTTTATTTTTATTTCTCTTTAAGATTTAAGTTTCATGGGAAAATTTTATTCATATCATATATGGTTTTCTTTAGTTCATGGATTTGCTTCTGATTGCTTTTGAGTGATCCTAGGATTAATTTTTTAATTCTATTTTCAGCATTTTTTAAATCTCTTCATCTTCACTTTCTAATATTAAAATGCTTTGTGTTCTTTTAGTGGAGTCATAGTGTCATCCCTATTCTTATTTCCTGAATTTCTGCATTTATTTTAAGGCATTTGTAGAATTTTCTTTCTTCTGATGGCTTTTATCTTTGAGCTTTGCCTCTGTCACTTAGTGGAATGTCTAGACTTTCAGTGAATACCAAGATGTGTGTGGTGGGTGTGGTGAGGGAACTCTGTTCAGTGCTCCAGGATGGGGCAAGTAACTAGGGTAACATCCAAGTTGGGCATAGTAGCTCTCCTCTGGTTAACTGGATGGGGAGGAATGGACACCTCTGTTGGTGCAACCACCCATTCTCCTCCAAGCTAAAGAATATCCAGGTGTTAGCTCCCAGCAAGCTCAACACTAAATCACACCATTGTATAAAGTGCACATATGATCTCTGGAGTCTTTCCTGTAAGCACGATTCCCTCTGCTATTTGCTGCTCTGAGTAACCAAGGAGCTCTGAGAATGTGCAGAGACACTCTGTGATTACCCAGAACCCAGCTACATCCTGCCTCCTCTCACCCAGTCAGTGTTTTCTGAGTCTCAGCTGCCAGGGCTCTCCTGGTTAGGGAGTACAAGAGGGACCACTCTGCCCTGATAGCCCATCCTGTCTGCAAGGAAAATAAGGTGTCCCCAGAGCTGTTGTCTGTGTGTGTTCCAGCCCAGTCCTCCCAACCATATCTATGTCAGTGGGGAATATAGGCTTTTCTCTCTGGTAAGATCTCTGGTTCACAGTCATGCAAAACACCCGCCAGCTGCAGCCCCACTTGCTTCACAATTGTGATAGGCATGTAGAGAGTCCTGAAGGTGGCCCTTCCTTCCCCTGGGAATGGCTCTGCCTCCCCTGCTGATGCTGGGTGGGTGCAGCTGGCACAGTGGAGACGTTCTCCATGGTTGCTCTTGAATTGCTGTGGTTGCCCCAGAGGACTGGATGGAGGGTGATCTCAGTAATTGATGGTGCCAGCACACAAGCTAGAGCAGCCACTACCTGCCTGTATACAAGAACAGTGCCAACCCTTCTACTGCTGGCTGCAGGAAGCTGTTGACGCAGCAAGGAGTGGGAGAGAATCATGATGTTTTCCCTCCTCGTCGCCCCCTCCACTCCCCCTGAGTGATCAGTTGTCCAGCAGCCCTGAGAGATCCTGGCCAGACCCAAAAAAGTACAGTACACTAAGCTCTTCCTCCTGCTGTATGAACAGTGGCATGGGTTCCTGTAGTTGATCTCACCTGGTTTGCTAGGGTGGGCGCCTTCTTCCCGGGATCCAAGCTGCTGGGTGTTTTGTTGTCTCGGTGTACTTTGCTGTTTCCACTGCTTTCATAGGATCTCCCACAGGAGTTTCCCCTGAAGATTTACCTTGAGAGTGAACTTTCTCCACTTTTTAAATATTAATTTCACTTAACCTAAATCAGACTGCCCTGTGGCTATTCTGCCATCTTGGAACCAATTAAAGGGCTTTAAAAGAAAGAATTAATGATACTGAAGAAAAAACAAAGTACTATCAAACAGCTGAAAATAAAAATGCATTCCATCCCCGCCCCCACCTTTGCCATCCTGATGTCATACAAACAAGTTTTTAACAAGTATTAGATCAATCTCAATTGAAAATGTCTTTGGGGAACGGCATTGTGGTATAGTGGGTAAAGCCACCGCCTGCAGTGCTGGCATCCCATATGGGTGCCAGTTCAAGCCCCGGTTCTCCACTTCTGATCCAGCTTTCTTCTATGGCCTGGGAAAACAGTAGAAGATCCCCCAAGTACTTGTGCCCCTGAACCCTTGTGGGAGACCTGGAAGAATCTCCTGGCTCCTGGCTTCAAATCGGCACAGCTCTGGCCGTTGCGGCTATCTGGGGAGTGAACCATCGAATGGAAGACCTCTCTCTCTCTCTCTCTCTCTCTCTCTCTGCCTCTCCTCTCTCTGTGTAACTCTGACTTTCAAATGAATAAATAAATCTTAAAAAAAAAAGAAAATGTTTTGTATGTCATTGCTAGCCATCACCTTCTCTACCTTTCAAATATTATATCTGTACATTTGTGAGCATACATTCAATAATTTGATCATGACTCGTGTGTCTCAAGTATCTGAAGTATAAAATAAAATGAAGATCAGGGTCAGCTTTATTGGCAGTAAAGCTGAGAGTTTCTACAACAAAGTTTGTCATGTGATAAATGTGGCTGATCTTAAAAAATTGTTTGTGGTTTCCTTCTGGAGTCCCCTACATTTTTGTATTCATCTTTCTTGTGTCTGAAGCCATTCTTTGAAAAAAAAAAGTTGTTTTCAGTTTTAAAAGGTAAAAATAACAAGAACATATTACCACTTTAAAACGGTATTGTACTCTTCAGTAAATTTTAAAATGTCATCTCTTCATTTCTTTCAATAATTATAATTTTCAAGATCAGTTCATTTCCAGCATATATTTAGTTGTGCTCCTATGATAGGAAATTATGTGCATTATATAATTGCAGATTCTGGTTGCTTTGGCAACAAAATGCTTGTTTTAAATTTAGAAACTCATTTATTTTCTGTCACTTTATTCTTTACTGTTAAGGAGACAAGCTGTTTTCTGTTAAATAAAAAATAAAAAGAGATACTATTATAATGGGCGAATTGTCAAGATTTGCTTTTTGTTTAGGTTTAAGTTACAAGGAGAAGGAACAGCCAATTTTGACAGAAATTAAAATACTTTTATACACAGATAGTCTCAGTGCTGGAGAACTAAATGCAGTGAGGAACCAAATTCCTTAGTTCTGGATTGCATGGAAGTATGACCAATGCCATCTATAAAACTTGGCTTCATAAGCTGAACTTTAGAAATGTAGACATCTAACCTATAGAAGCGAGTAATTTGGAGTGCTTCCTCAAAGAAAGGAATATCCCTCTTTTTTTAAAAAAAAAAAGATTTATTTGACTTAATTTGAATGGCAGAAAGAGATAGAAGGGGGCAGAGAGGGAGGGAGGGAAAGAATCTTCTGTCTACTGGTTTCACTCCCCACATGGCTACAATAGTCAAGACTCAGCCATACAGAAGCCAAGAGCCAGGAACTCCATTTGGATCTCCCACATGTGTGGCAGGGACCCAAGCATACTAGCCAACTTCTGTTGATTTCTCAGGCACATTAAAAAGGAGCTGGATGGGAAGCGGAGCAGCAGGGACTTGAACAGGCCCTCCAATGTGAGATGCCAGATGCAAGTGGCAGCTTGACCAACTGAGCCACAATACTGGACCTGGCATCCCACTTCTCAAAGCTCAGTTTTTATACTCTTAAAACCTACCCTCATACGAATAGATGATCAGTATAGGTTACAGTTTTATGAAACTAATTAAAGAGGTGATAAGCAGAATATCAACCAATATTGAGAAATTCAGTTTCCATCATTGCTGGATTCTTTAACCTCCTGGGTTTGTCCAACCTCCTGTCTTCAGGTCTTACAAAGGTCTAGAAGATCTAAGGCAGAGTGAGATATTTCAGATATCATAGGTTTGGTGTCCCCCTTGGCTGAGATCACAGTGTCTCTTGAAAGGACCCTCTCTTGAGGCTAAGGACTTTGAACAATGTCCCTTTCTGAGGCACTAGCAATTCTCATGACTGAGGAGGCATAGAACTTTGGTGATGATACTTCCAAAAACCCCTAAACAACCTTTTTCCTTAATCTGGGGACCAATGTTTAATATGTCTCCTTTCTTGAGAGGACTTCTGTCTTGCCTCCCTCCTTGGGATAATTTGGTAGAATTCCCTTAATAAATACAGATTTTTCTGAAGCAAAGTAGTAGAGAACGTTCCTCAAACTTTAGATTTCATATTAAATCAATAATTGCAATGGATAGAAGAAAAATACTGATAATTAAACAAAATGAGTAATTCAACATATTATTCTTCCATTATGACTTTTAAAAAGTATATATAAAATCAACAGCCTTTGTATACACAAGCAATGCCACGGCTAAGGAAGAACTTCTAAGATCAATCCCATTCACAATAGCTGCAAAAACAAATACCTTAGAATAAACTTAACCAAGGACACTAACAATCTCTATGATGAAAATTACAAAACCTTAAAGAAAGAAATAGAAGAGGATACCAAAAAATGGAAAAATCTTCCATGCTCATGAATTGGAAGAATCAATATCATCAAAATGTCCATTCTCCCAAAAGCAATTTACAGATTCAGTGCAATACCAATCAAGATACCAAGGACATTCTTCTCAGATCTGGAAAAAATGATGCTGAAATTCATATGGAGACACAGGAGGCCTCTAATAGCTAAAGCAATCTTGTTCAACAAAAACAAAGCAAGAGGCATCCCAATACCAGATTTCAGGACATACTACAGGGCAGTAATTATCAAAACAGCATGGTACTGGTACAGAAACAGATGGATAGACCAATGGAACAGAATAGAAACACCAGAAATAAATTCAAACATCTATAGCCAACTTATATTTGATCAAGGATCCAAAACTAATTCCTGGAGTAAAGACAGTTTATTTAATAAATGGTGCTGGGAAAACTGGATTTCCATGTGCAGAATCATGAAGCAAGATCCCTACCTTTCACCTTACACAAAAATTCATTCAACATGGATTAAAAACTTAAACCTACGACCCGACACCATAAAATTATTAGAGAGCATTGGAGAAACCCTGCAAGATATAGGTACTGGCAAAGACTTCTTGGAAAATACCCCAGAAGCACAGGCACTCCAAGCCAAAATTAACTATTTGGATCGCATCAAATTGAGAAGTTTCTGTACTTCAAAAGAAACAGGAAAGTGAATAGGCAACCGACAGAATGGGAAAAAATATATACAAACTATGCAACAAATAAAGGGTTGATAACCAGAATCTACAAAGAAATCAAGAAACGCCACAACATCAAAACAAACAATCCACTTAAGGATGGGCCAAGGACCTCAATAGACATTTTTCAGAAGAGGAAATCCAAATGGCCAACAGACACATGAAAAAATGTTCAAGATCACTTCTGTATATAAAGATAATCAAAAATGAAAAAAAAAACTCGGTGTTAAATTGGATATTGCATAAAAAATTAATCAATTTTTTAAAAAAACAATCATGTAGGACTTCTGTCCTTAATGGACTGTACATTGTGATTCAATGCTATAACAAGTACTCAAATAGTATATTTCACTTTGTGTTGCTATGTGAGGGCAAATGGTTGAAATCTTTACTTAACACATACTAACCTGATCTCCTGTATACAAAGAGAATTGAAAATGAATCTGGGTGCAAATAAAAGGGGAGAGGGAGCACGTAAGGGTGGAAGGGTTGCGGGGGGGAGGGAAGGTATGATGGGGGAAGCCATTGTAATCCATAAGTTGTACATTGGAAATTTACATTCTAAATAAAAAATTTTTAAAAAAGTATATATAATCCAAAGGCTTTTCAAAAACAAAGAATATATAATATTGGTATTGCTGTAACAAAAATATATGTCATATATATTTTTTTGAAAGATAATATAGGATGCCCAAATGATTTAGAAATTAGGTCAGTTACTTGTAAAATAATAATTTACATGGGAGAAAAGTTTTCTGACTGTCACATATCTATATGGTTTTACTATATTTCTATTAATCATATTTAGACTACCATAAAATGGTAAAGGATGATTATGTCTTTATATGACTGAGTTACATCTGTGAGTTTCATTATTGTCTCAGAAAATCACAGTATTTAAATGCTTGAGATGTTAGAAGAAGATCCAAAGCATAAATTTAGGGGAGATTTATGTTCTATTTATCTTTTTAGAGACACTTTCTAGATTTATCCAAGAAATCACTTAAAGCTTCCTCTCATAAGAAAAAGTTGTTTGTTTGGGGCCAACGCCGTGGCCGGTGCCATGGCTCACTTGGTTAATCCTCTGCCTGTGGCACCAGCATCCCATGTTGGCACTGGGTTCTAGTCCTGGTTGCTTCTCTTCCAGTCCAGCTCTCTGCGTGGCTTGGGAAGGCAGTGGAGGATGGCCCAAGTGCTTGGGCCCCTGCACTTGCATGGGAGACCAGGAGGAAGCACCTGGCTCCTTGCTTTGAGTCGGCACAGCACCGGCCATAATGGCAATTTGGGGAGTGAACCAATGGAAGGAAGACCTTTCTCTCTGTCTCTCTATCTCACTGTCTATAACTCTGTCAAATAAAAAAAAAGAAAAAGTTGTTTGAATTTAGCTGTTTGTTATCATTTCATACAAATATGGCAGAACAGACTCCTCTGGATTTGTCTACCCCTTTTATATGTCTTTCTGTGCCAGATAAAGGAAGCGAAGATGGATTTGACCTCAGTTTCTTTTTCTTTCTCAAAGTTATCTGGAAAATCATGCTATTTTATTATTATGTTAACCTCACTTCTTTTTGTTCTCAATTTTTGCATAAGTTTCTTCTTAAGATGAGTTTATGAAATTACACTTTCTAATTTATTTATTTATTTTGGAATATTTTATTTTTATTTACAAGTCAAAATTACAGAGTGGAAGAAGGAAAGGGATGAGGGAAGGGGTTGGACTTCTATCTGCTGATTTACTCCCTAAATGGTGGCAACAGCCAGGGCTGGGCCAGGAGCTTCTTCCAGGTCTCCCACATAGGTAGCAAAGATTGAAGGACTTGGGTCATTTTCCACTGCTTTCTCAGGCACATCAGCAGGGAGCTATATTAGAAGTGGAGCAGCCAAGACTGTGGCCCATCAGGGATGCCAGCCCTGCAGGCTGTGGCTTAACCCATTGTGCCACAATGGTGGCCCCAGAAAACTTCTAATTTATTGCACAACAAAAAAGTAGGGAACAAAGAATTTAACGCCAAGTAGTTCTTTAGAATTTCTGTATGTGACTATCAAGAGGAAGGAAGTAGCTGTGAGCTCATATGTTGCTAAATCAAATCCTCAGTCCTTCTGTATCATGATAGATATATTTACATATACACCTGGAACATTTTAGCATTATTATTGGAGGACTGGGGAAAATTATATTTGTATGTGAAACTAGGGCAAGCACAGAGTTTTCTTTGTACTGAAAACTCTAAATTTCTCTAAGTATCTGACAAGGTGTTTATGTCATGATTTGTGTTTAATAAACTCTACAAAGATGTTCTAATTATAGTGGAATTAAATAATTGATCTGTACTGATTTACATTTACACCTATGAGAGGATCTTCATTTTCTTAATTACAATCAAAAATTTTATTTTATATGAGTTTATTTGTTACTTTTGTTTGTAGTTTCACCTTCTAATTTCTCCTTTAAGGAGTTTTACTTATTCTGTACACCTGTCAAAAACTGCTTTACCTTTGTATATTCTTTTATATTCAACTTTTTCTTCATCTCTACCTCTTAAAATTTCAGTCATCCATTAAAGTTCAACTGGTATTCTGCTGCCATGAAGAATGTCAGTTTCTCAACTGGGATATGAGTTCTGCTTCCTCTGAATTCTTATAGCATTTTAGTCATTTTCCTATACTCATTTAACTTAAAATTATTTGAATATAAGCAATGTCTCCCTTATTAGATTCTAAGAGTCTTGTGGGAGAGTCAATTGTATATCTTAGAATATATCTTATTTCAATTCTATGAAAAATAACTTTCATTGAATATTTTTAAATCAATGGAAAATATTACACATAGCTATCATCTTCAAGGCTATTTGTAGTTCACTTGTATCCCCCAAGCACAACATTGAAACAAATAAAAATAACAGCATATTTAAGATTAACTATACCTGTTACTTCCATTGCTTTTCACTTATCTTTATTCTTCTGTCTCTGACCTACTATTTTTTAAGATTTATTTATTTATTTGAAAGGCAGAGTTACCGAGAGGCAGAGACAGGGACAGAGAGAGAGGTCTTCCATCCACTGGTTCACTCCCCCAGTGGCCTCCACAACCGGAGCTACATTGTTCCAAAGCCAGGAGCATCTTTTAGGTCTCACACCCCGGTGGCCATATGGGATGCCAACATGGCAGGTACAAGCTTAACCTGCTGTGACATTGGCCTCTGCCTAAGTATTTTATTATAATAATGTTTGTATATCTTCCTAGGAATGTCCCAGGAATGTAAACTCTCTGAGGCAAAGATAAGGGGTTTCACTGGCAACATTTGGGTGATTTTTATAATGGGAAATTAGTCATGTGATATGTACAGCAATAATTTCATCAAAATTTTTAAAAATGCAATTTTTTCAAAAGCTTTTATTTAATAAATATGGATTTCATAGTGGTTCTTCCCCTCCATACCCACCCTCCCACCCCTACTCCCATCCTACCTCCTACTCCCTCTCTCATCCCATTCTTCATTAAGACTCATTTTTAATTATCTTATGTGCAGAAGATCAACTCTATACTAAGTAAGAATTTCAATAGTTTGCACCCACACAACGTATAAAGTACTGTTTGAAGACAAGTTTTACTGTTAATTCTCATAGTACAACACATTAAGGACAGAGGTCCTACATGGGGAGCAAGTGCACAGTGACTCCTGTTGTTGATCCAGCAATTAACATTCTTATTCATGACATCAGTGATCACCCAAGGCTCTTGTCATGAGCTTCCAAGGCTATGTAAGCCTTTTAAGCTCACAAACTCTGACATTAGAGTTCTCTCATTAGAAGTTCATTAGAATTTCTCTCCTCCCTTCAGAGAAAGGTACCTCCTTCTGTGATGGTCCCTTCTTTCCTCTGGGATCTCACTCTCAGAGATCTTTCATGTAGGGCATATTTTGCCACATGTCTTGGCTTTCCATGCCTGAAATGCTCTTCTGGGCTTTTGAGCCAGATCCGATTGTCTTAAGGGCTGATTCTGAGGCCAGAGTGCTGTTTAGTGTGTTTATCATTCTATGAGTCTGCTGTGTGGCCTGCTTTGCATGTTGGATCATTCTCTCTTTTTTTAATTCTATCTATTGTTATTAGCAGACACTTGGTCTTATTATGCAGTCCCTTTAATACTTATTCCTATCTTTATGATCTGTTATGCACTTAAAATGATCACTTTAACTAGTACAATGGCATTAGTTTTAATCTGAGGATCAGGGGTCTCCAGTCTGGTGATCAGTACATCTTCCAGCAAGTTTTTGTGTCTAATCATAGAAAAATGCCATTTAATTATCCTTTCTATGTGCTTTGGCAAAGCTACCATATTCAAGCCAAATGGGGAATGTTTTTAGGAGGGCCAAGAATAAACTTCTGTTATGATATGCTGTAGCAAAAAATTTCATGATGCACTGCTATTAGCCCAAACCTAGGAAAATTTGCCCTTCATATCCATTGTCTCTGATTTCCATAATATTAGTAGTGAGTTTACAATGCTGAATTCACACTTGCAAGCACATAATTTTTTTGTTCAATGGTAATTCTATCCGGTGAAGGATGACCAAGTGGAAAAATTCCATTTACATTTGTAAAATGGCTGAAAACCCAAAACAAGAGATATATTTTAAAAGCATTATCTCTTTTGATACTTTTAGCAACCTGGAAGGTTAGAAAATGCATGGAGAGCTACTTAGTTTTATATATCAAGGAAGTGACACCCACACAGTCATATGATCTGCATAAGATAACATAGGATGGACAAAATCAAATCAAGAACCACACCACTCATGAAAATATCTTGCCTCTTCTAAACCTTATAGATAGGATAGAAATCATACATATAATTTTTGCAAGATAGTACTTCCAGCCCTTATTTTTTTAACAGTTATTTACCGAATACCTAAATGAACAAATCAGTAATCCCTGCACTGTAATACTATGTGGGTAGATTGGGCCATTCATATATTTTCCAAATAAGAGTCTCTCCTTCATTTCCTTCCTCCCTTTTCTCTCTCCTCCCCTCCCCCACACTTCCTTTCTTCATTACCTCTGTTCCTTCTTTCTATCCTTCCTTCCTATACCTTTCATTAACTCCTTTTTTTTCCACAAGAAGACATCTTCTCAATTTTTTTCAAATTCCTAAATCCTAGCACAACACATCAAACAAAAGGCACTTAATGTTTATTGAATAAGAAAACAGACATCCAGTCTTATGTGCACAACCTTTCACTTAAGAAAACTTTATTCTTAATTAGCTGTACTTATTTAATAAATATATCTCTGTCAAGCATATAATCACAAATTCCAGAAAGTTTTAGGATGTGATAGAGTTCATGTTAGGGTGCCTGGTACTGAATCAGCAACACACAAATTGCTGAGGACTGTCGTCAGCCCTGCCCAGCAAGTTTGCTTTTTTTTCCCATGCATTGCCGCAGCTTGGATTCTCCCTCCTGCAAATAGTTTTCAAGTAGCCTGGAAAGGAATGAGTAATCTGTGCATTCTGTGACTATATAATAGCAAAAGAATCGCTAGCAAGAGAACAATGCAAAGGATAACAGGAGCCATGGCAAACAGTGGAATCTAATTAGGGAAAGTAATTATGACTCATCTTATTGGTGATTGTTAAGTAGTGAAACAGTCTTCCTGTTAGCATTTATTCTTCCTCTGAGTTCCTAGGGTAACATTGTTTGTACCACTCATTTGGTGTTTATTTTTTGCTTTAAAAGTCATTTAAGTTATCCTATTTTTTTCTTCTCATCTGTGACTTAGTAAGAACCAGAAATGGTATGCAATCCAGTGGAGGAAATGAAATAAAGTGGAAAAATAAAATTAAAAGTTGCAGGGTCATGTATGCCATTTAAGCCTGTCTTCTCTAGTTACCACCACTTTGATTTTAGACAAATTTAATTTTCTAAAGTGGAGCAGATAATTCAAGTCATATAAGATTGTTGATTAAATGATTAAGTACCAAAAAACAGATAGAGGTGGCATCTAAATATATAGCTCGTGTGTGTGTGTGTTTGTGTGTGTGTGTGTGTGTATTTCCACAGGAGTAGAATCCACTTTGAAATGATAAAGATGGTCTTCCTGTGGACACAACCAGAAATACTGCCATAGGGATGTGTCTGGTTTGCCATGGTACCTTGTCCATACAGAAAAAGAATGGAATAATAGGTGGCATAATTTCAAGAGAGGGAAAGGTGAGCCTTCCTATGCACCTTGATAGTGTTTGAAGGCTCTTCTTAGCAAAAAGACTGTTGAAACCAGAACAGCAGTCACATGCTGAAAACTCTAACGGTGATCACTGTAGTAATTGGGGGAAAGGGGAAAAAAGGAATCCTGAAGGAATCCAGGAAAATGAGTGGTTCCATGTTTCCCTGCCGTAGAGTTCAATGATTTTAGAAGATCTTGAGAGAGGACATAATATTCAGAAAAGCTTTTAAAGCCAGACACCATTTCACTTAAAAAAATATTTTTTTCTGAGCAATAGAAATCAAGACTAAGAATAACTCCAAAACAGATATTTATACCTTTTACTTAGTAAGGATTCCAAATGGGCATTCAAAGTTTGGTGCATCTGTTCTGAAAAGTTATCAAGGAATCAGGTTTCTTCTGCCATCCCACCTAGACTTTATCGGTGGCTGTCTTTTTCTCCCAGGATCTCAAGATGGTTACTCTCCCTGCAGATCATAGAGCACACTGAGGTTCTCAAAAGGTACATTCTGACGAAGCCAAAATTATTCTCATCGTTAGGATTTAGCTTTTATTCCTAAGGTAGACTTTTCCCAGAGATTACTTTACTAAACTTTCCAGGATTATTATGTGATGAGCATGAATGAAATCTAAATTAAATGTTCAGCCTCCCAGGGCCTCTAAGAGAGGATAACAAGAGAAAACTCATTATGAATAAGAGTTGAATGAGTAAGATTATTATTTCCGTCACATAGCCCCCATAATAGTGATTGACATAGGACAAAGTGCTTAGTGGGAGGTGATGTGGGCAAGGTGGACATCTCTTCCTTGTGCTGGCATGGAACATAAAATTTTAAAGATTAATTTCATTGCCATTGAAGATAGATTACCTGCACTTATCAATTGCTTGGCTAAATAATGACTCAATAGATGATATCTTTCCAATTATCTGTTTAAATACCAGTTATAAGGCATAAATATACTGGACTAAAACCTGATACAAAGCAAGTGTTCAAAAATATCAGCTTCCTCTCAATTTTTGCGCCTTTAGGAGCCTTTTCTGCTTTGTATCCTTTTGATCAATAAGAAAAAAACCCACTAAGTTAGCTCAAAGCAAAATGAGGATAACCTCCTTCTTTCTCTCTGCTCCTTTTTCCTTTCCTCTGTATTTCACTTTGGACCAGCTTTCTCTATACATGATATCCTAGTGAGTTTGGGCTGCTATAAAAAAGCACCATAGACCAGATGGCTTATAAACAACAGAAATATATATCTCCCAGTTCTGGAAGCTGGAAGACTGAGATCAAGTTGCCCAAATGGTTGGGTTATGCTAAGGGCCTGTTTCCAGGCTGCATATTCCAGATTCCAGTTTTGCTTTCAGTTGTTGACATGCGATGAGAGTTCACTATGGTCTCTTTTGAAAGGGGACTAATCCCATTCTCGAGGGCTCCCCCTGATGATTTTATTACCTTCTACTTTTCCCACTTTGATTTATGAACTTTGGAAGGGATACAACATTCAGTCTATAATACATGGATAATATTGGTTTCCAACCAGGTTCCCATGACACGATTTTTCCTATGACTTATTTAAACTTCCATTACTAAAGTGAAGGTAATACATGTATACTCTTTCTTCTTCACACGTGATAGTGATTGTGCTCTTTCTTTTGACTGTAAATTGTAAAATGTCTAGTCAATGTTCTAGCTGCCTCCCACAATCCATTCTTTCTCTCTTTGCAATAACTTCAATTATTTTTAGTGGACATATTGACAAAAGGCTACACATCCCCTTTTCACTTGTACTCAAGGCTCAGCCATGTGACACTTTGGCCAATTAAGTATAAGTGAAAGTATTGTATGTGACTTTCGTAAAAGGAAAGGACTGTAAAGAGGCAGACCATTTGATACCTGAGATAGCAACATGGTACCTGGCGCTCAGGCAGCCATTAGGACTAAGAGAATGGAGGTTTTGCCTAAGGAATGTGGGAGAGATCTGCCAGGGGTGGGGGGAGAGTCTGAGGAAATTCTTGAGCTACATCAGTTCATATTCATAACACAAAGAGATATTGTTATTTAAGCCAGGCTAGAAATTCTCATTTCTAATCAAACTGACAGTCTATTAAGCAGCACAGAAATTATAGGATGGTCAGCATCTAAAGTCTGGAGCTGGAGAATTTTTATCTGAGACAGGAACAGCTGGTGCTATTGCCTTTGACGTTGATAGTGATGAGTGATGCATAATGACAATTTAAGACAAGATGCTCCAGCACAGTGAAAAGAAATTTTCAAAATGTGAATCCCTTGGCTCAAAAATAAGAACTTATAAACTCAATCTTTATGATGGAGTGAAAAGAAGGTAAAAATCATGCTTTGTTATTAGTCCTGGAGATGAACCATAAACTTAAGATTCATTAAATACTGAATCGTTTATTTTTGAAAGTGTTTAGCTAACACCATCACCATAATTTTTGAGGTAACATATAATTTAGCAAAGAATGAATTCATATTTTTCTTATTCATTAAGACTTATGTAATTTAAAAATGTATTTTGCACAAAACATTTTGATTTCCTAGAAATATTTTCATTTTTAAATTCTTTAAAGGTTAATATTTTTTAAAAAATGGAATTTTTTTCTAGAAAAAAATGAATGAAAGTATTAGCATTTTGAAACATGATATTTAAGTACATTTTAAATGTGGCAAAACATTATTTTATCTTTAAATGAACTGGCATATCTTTCAACTGTTGACTTTAAAGTTTTTGCATTTGTGTGTCTAGGGGCTTTATTTTTATACACATACAAAGTAGTTAGTAAATACATACTTAAGGAATAAGAAAAAGTTGCAGTTATGAAAACAGTAAAATTATTCTCCATAAACTCCTGTGGGTGATCCTGTGCCTGGCTGGAAGATTGCCTATCTAGCCTATGCAGGTGATTGAGAAGGCCTGGCACATTGTGCCCCTGAGCAAAAACCTGGTTGAGGACTCAGCACACTGAGACCCACACATGACCTGACTGCTGGCAGGTGGCAGGGGCCCCAGGCACATTTCCCTCATATCCACTTCCTGCAGAGGGGCCTTGTAATCCCCTCAGTTAGATAAACAACTCCTTGATGTGGGGAAGTCGTGTAAGACAGCTCTAGGAGCTGTGTAACCTATAAGATGATTGGCGAAGGGCTTTGGCGCCACCGCTCCCTCTGCCCGGTAGGATTGCTATTATCACCCCTTGCTATGTTTCCCTTTTGCCTACCCTATAAAAGCTTGTGCCTGATTGCTAATCAATGGACATGTTCAACGAAACTGTCTCTGGAGCTTCTTGTTGAAGAATGCCATTGCCCTACCATCCCTACAGTGTGGGCCTCACAGGAGGAGCCCACAAACTCCTCCACTCCTGAGCCCGCTGATGATATTATAATGCTTCATAATATAAAGAGAATAATTTGGGATTGAGGAACCTATGACTAATACCTTTAGAAAACCTCTTGAGACTTGAGCATGGTGCAAACAACAGTAACTGAAGAAATGCTAGTTTTTAAAAGAAATATAAATATTCTACTAGCAGTGTTGAAGAAAACAGTAAAAAGTTATGCTTTGTTTTACCATTCAGGGTTTATCTATGAGATATATATGTATATGTCTATATATATATATATATATATATATATATATACAGTGACATAGCTGTATTCTGTTGATCAACACATGGTTCTAATTCAGTCTTATCAAATCCATGTAGAAATCAGTTTCCTTCCTCCTCTTAAGGTTTATTATATACCAAAGGTTGCAAAACGAGCATTTATTTTATTCAGTTATTTAATACTAAATTCCAACCTCAGTATCCCCAGTACTGCGGAATAGACCATCATGACTTCACATAGTTTAAATTATGGACTTATGACAGTTTTCACAGCAGTCTTGCTCTCCTGTAAATTCCAGAGTGACAATCATTCTGTATTGTGCACTACTACAATCTCAGCACATAGACTATTGTTTGGTTCATTTGGAGTGTTTAAATACATATTTTTGAAATGAATCTATGAGCTTATAAGATATTTTTAGTGTGAAATAAAAGAAATAAAATTCAAACTAAAAGATAAAAGGGACTTGCTTAAAGAATCCAACCAAGTGAACCAAAGGACAACTGAAAGCTGATCCCAGTCAGCATTAATGTTAACAATAATTAGCAACCTGAGTGGCATAGATACTGACCAGCAAGGACAGAATTAGCTCAGTCAGATTTGAACACTTGGCAATGGTGTACTGAATATTAATTATCCCAAGCTCCAGCAATAGCTGGAAATAGGGTCTTAGATTCTGTTGGGAGTATTTCTGTCTCTTACCTTTTCTTTCACCTTTTTTGTTCCTTAGTTCCTTCACACCTAAGGATAGCTCAATCTCTTTGGCTGCCAATGGTTCTAGAAGATAGCATATAAAAATTATCATTGCGTAGAGACTTTTATACTCTATTTTAAGAAAATCTTTCAGAGAAGGAAGATAGTATTGTTGAAGAGATCAAACAGTAAGTGTTCATTACAGTAGTTTTGCCATTAAAGCTTTGATAAGGTGTTTTCTCAAAATATGAAGAGTTCTAAAGTAGGAATCCAAATGTTTCTTTAATCAATAGCTTGTTTTGGCAGAGACAAAGATCATCAAACATTCAGTTGCTCCCCTGCCTTTCCCAGCCTCCTTTGAAATCACACTAAATTATGTAATTAGTCTAAACCAATGGGTTATATAGGGATGTGTCTGTGTGTCTATGGATTAAATCATTAAAAGCTTGTGCACCTTCAGGCCGGCGGTGTGGTGTAGCAGGTTAAGCTGCTGCCTGCAGTGTCAGTATCCCATATGGGCACTGGTTTGAGTCCCAGCTGTTTCACTTCAAATTCAGTCCCTGATAATGTGCCTGAGAAAGAAAGCAGCAGATGGCCCAAATCCTTGGGCCCCTGCATCCACACGGGAGACCCGGATGAAGCTCTTGGCTGCTAGCTTCACCTTGGCCCAGCCCTGGCCATGGTGGCCATTTGGGGAGTGAACCAGAAGATGGAAGATCTCTCTCTCTATCTCTGCCTCTCCTCTATAACTCTGACTTTCCAATAAATAAATAAATCTTTAAAAACAAAATAAGCTGTGCACTTTCTAGATCTTTCTTGTCACCTGTCATAGAGATTTTGGTGTCCATGTGTTCCACATGGCGTAGTGCAGTTTGGAGTAAGGCTGTCATTTCTACATTAGGCCACCATTAAACTGAACAAAGGGAACATACTTCTGTTCATGCACCTGAAGCTCTGTGGTTTGTTTATTGTGACACATAGCACTAATTATCCTGCAAAATAAATCTGTTTTAAATATGATTTACTAGGGGTAGCATTGTGGCACAACATATTAAGATGCTGCTGGCGATGCCAACAGCCCACAATGGAGTGCCAGTCCAAGACCTGGCTGCTCCACTTCCAATCCAATTCCATGTCCCTGGTAATGTGCCTGAGAAAGCAGTGGAGGATGGCTCAGGTATTTCAGCCCCTACTACTTATGTGTGAGACCCAGATAGAGTTCCTGGCTCTTGGTATCAGCCCCAATGATTGTGGCTTTTTGGGGAGTGAACGAACAGATGGAAGATTTCTCTCTCTCTCTCTCTCTCTCTCTCTCTCTCTCATTTTACTCTGACTTTGAAATAAATGAATAAATTTTAAAAATATGATTTACTAGAAGGAATTAGGACTTTGCATTTAGCGGATTTAGGGTAAAGCGCAGCTCTGTCATTTACTGTGATGTTACACTGGGCCAGTTGTTTGGTTTTTTTGTTTCAGTTTTCCTATCAGGAAGACGAAAATGATAATGTTGCCTATCTCAAGGCTGTTTTAATCATGAGGTGAAATAATGTAATCATTAAACAAAATTAAATGCCTTTTTGGGTGCCTGGTATAATGATAGTTAAATTTACTTGGAGTAGGCATAAGGAGATAAATTCATTATGTGTATTAATACATCTGACTCTCAAACTTACATTGCAGGCATTATCATTGTCATTCCCCCCTCCTTTTTTTTTTTTAAAAGATGTATTTATTTACTTTGAAAAGTCAGAATTACAGAGAGAGAGGAAGAGAGACAGACTGAGAGAAAGATCTTCCATCTACTGATTCACTCCCTGGATGTCTTCAAAGGCCAGCCATGGGACAAATTGAAGCCAGTATCCAGAAGCTTCATCCAGGTTTCCCGTGTGGGTGGCAGGGGCCCAAATACTTGGGCCATATTCCACTGCCTTTCCCAGACCATTATCAGGGAGTTGTATTTGAAGTGAAGTAGCTGGGACACAAACTGGTTCCCATATGTGATGTCAGCATCACAGGTGGTGGCTTTACACCCTAGGCCTCAATAGTGTCCACTGTCCTCCCATTTTTATTGAGGCGCAGTAAGGTTGAGTGACTTATTCAATGTCTTGAAGCAGAGACTTGATCCTAAGCAGTGTGGTGCAAGAGTTGACCCTCTAAAGTTTTGCCTCTTATGGATCCTCCTGTAATTAAGCAATGGGGCTATTTTTATTCATAATATTCTGACTCCAAATGTGTAGGTTTTTCTCTTCCCAATGAATTTTCTACTCTCTGGACATCCACTGAGTGACTGAGTGCCCTACAATTAAACAATGATTGTGTGCCAATAAAAACAAATAATCTAAAAAAATAGCTTATCTCATAATACAAAAAACTCAATTCTGGTATTAACAACCTAAAGTTAGCACAGATCCCATAGGTTGAGGACTTTGTCCTGTAAAACTGCCCCAACTTGAGATATCAATCATTAAGTCTCAGGTTTTCTGACCAACTAGTTTCTGACCTGCATTTCTGACTATCTAGTTCTAAATCAGGGGTTGCCAGGACTTCCTCTTTGTGTTCCATAATTTACTAGAGTTACAAAACTCAGGAACATTTTATTTACATTTGATGGTTTATCATAAAAGATTGAACCCAACAACAGCCAAATGGATGAGATTCACAAGACAAGGAATGAGCTTGAGGGGAGGATGCAGAGCTTCTCTGAGTGCACCACCCTTCTAGCTCCTTGATGTGCTCGTCAATCTGACATGCACATCATTCAGAGATTTTACATGTTCATTATATAGGCACCATAGAATTAATCACTGGCCATTGGGAATTAACAAAGTCTTCAGTCCCTCACGCCTCCCAGAGGTCAGAGGATAAGGCTCTGATCATAAAATCATCCTCTAATCATGACTCAGTCTTTCTGCAACCACCCCCAACCCTGAGGCTGTCCAGAGGCCTTCGGCCACTAGTCATATCATCAGCACAGAGGATATTTTTAGCAAGGGTTTTATTAGCTGTGTATTAGGAACTGGACACAAAGACTAAATATTCATTTTTATTATACCATTATAATGTTATTTTCTTAAATTCGTATAATAGTAGAGATACAGGATGGGATAAAATCTGCATTCAAATCTTCTATCTAGCATGTGCTAACCAAGCTAACTCAAGCTTTTGAGTCTCGGTTTCTTCATTTGTAAAATGACTGACATGAACATGGCACTTAGATAATTATTTGAGGATTCAGGGAGGTTATGTATATTGGGAAGATAAAGTTCCAGTAACAATGAATGGCAACAGTGGACATTAGTTCCCTTTACTCGGATTATTCCTTGATTAATGCAGTAAGAACACAGAACAGATTTACTTCTCCCTGGAAGAATCAGTCTCATTAAGAAAAATGTACACATATTGAAATAAAATGCTGTTACTCATTTACATTAGAATTCTCCCTCCACTGATGTTGCACATCTAAGCAACTGTTTAGTAATAGTCATGAGACACAACAAATGATTTTTGAGCAATTCTGAAATGATGCAAGAAAGGCAGCTTGTCTTGATGGACAAGTAGCTCTTAAAGGCCTTTCATCTCTCTTTTTCTCTGTGTCCCTGTCCTTTTACATAAACTTTTCTTTATGAGTTATGATGTTGTTGTTTTACTACAGAGGATAAAACTAGAAGGAATTGGGACCAACATTGTAGTGTAGTGGGTTAAAACGCCACCTGAGATCCAGCATCCCATACTGGGTGTTTGTGTCATGGCTGATCAATTTCAAATACAGCTCCCTGCTAATGTGCCTGGGAAAGAAGCAAAACATGGCCCAAGTACCTGTCACCCATGTAGGAGACCCTGATGAAGCTTCTGGCTCTTGGCTTTGACTCCTCCCATTGAAGCCATTTGAGGATTGAGCCAGCACATGGAAGATCTCTCTCTATTCCTCTCTCTCTATCTTCTCTCTTCCTTTTTCTCTGTAACTCTGCCTTTCAGGTAAATGAACAAATATTTTGAAAAACTAGAAAGAATATTCTAGAATAGATTCTCTGGTCAAACATTGCCATTCAACAGTTGATGAAACAGAGACCCAGCAACTTTGACAGAGGAGATTGACAGTTTGCATTGCAAACACCCAGACTTTCTGTGGTCCACTGTTCTCTGGAACATTTCTTAAAATATTAGTTGCTATTTTAAATTATTTTAACAGGTAAATATACATTGAAATATTATTTCTCAGAGGTATTTTAGGGGCCATCAAAGAAGGAGGTACCTTTCTCTGAAGGGGGGAAAGAAATTCCACTTTGACTATGGCCATGTCTAAATAATGTGAGTTTGTGGACTCAAGAGGCTTCCATAGCCTTGGCAGCTCATGACAAGAGCGTTGGGTGATCACTGACATCAGAAATAAGAATGTCAATTGTTAAGTCAACAACAGGAGTCACTGTGCACTTGCTCCCCCTGTAGGTCCTCTGTCCTTAATGAGTTGTTCTATGAGAGTTAACAGTAAAATTAGACTTCAAACAGTACTTTATACTTTGTGTATCTGTGCGGGTGCAAACTGTTGTAATCTTTACTTAGTCTAGAGATGATCTTCTGTATATAAGGATACTTGAAAATTAAGCCTAATGAAGAATGGGATGAGAGAGGGAGTAGGAGGTGGGATGGTCTGAGGGTGGGAGGGCAGGTATGGGGGGAAGAATGGCTATAATCCAAAAGTTGTATTTACGAAATTTATATTAATTAAATAAAAGCTTTATATAAAAAAGAAAATGTAGTAGATATACACAATAGAAAAGAATGAAATCTTGCCATTTGCAGCAAATGGATAGAACTAGAGAACATGATGTCGAAGGAAATAAGCCACACACAGAAAGACAAATACTGCATGAGTTGAAAATTAAAAAAAAAAAAAAATCTGAATCTGAACACAGAATGTTGACTACTAGAGGCTAGGCGGGATAGGAGTTTGGATTTTTAAAGAAGGGAAACTGGATGTGGTCAATTGTGACAAACTACTGTGCGATGTTAATAATGAGATGAAGGACGCTGGCGCTGTGGCTCAACAGGCTAATCCTCCGCCTTGCGGCACCGGCACACCAGGTTCTAGTCCCGGTAGGGGTGCTGGATTCTGTCCTGGTTGCCCCTCTTCCAGGCCAGCTCTCTGCTGTGGCTCGGGAGTGCAGTGGAGGATGGCCCAGGTCCTTGGGCCCTGCACCCCGTGGGAGACCAGGAGAAGCACCCGGTTCCTGCCTTCGGATCAGCATGGTGCACTGGCTGCAGTGGGCCGGCCGCGACGGCCATTGGAGGGTGAACCATCGGCAAAGGAAGACCTTTCTCTCTGTCTCTCTCTCTCTCTCACTGTCCACTCTGCCTGTCAAAATAATAATAATAATAATGAGATGAAGGTTCTATGGCACTATTTGCATTATTACTTCCAATTTTTGTTTTGTAAATTTGAAACTATTCTGAAATAAAACATTAAAAAATAAAAAAGGATATATATCCTCAGGATCCAGATTACAGAAAGAAGTGGCTAGTAGGGCTGGAAACTAATGCTCCTGTGGGATACTATGTTGCATGCAAAGCCTTAACATGCTGTGCCACAAGGCAGCAACCGCCCTATCGACACTTTAAAAAACAAAACAAAACAAAAAAAACCTCACAACATATTTGGCTAATTAAACTGAAAGAATAGTAAGCTTTATATGAAAAATAGAGTTTTGAAAGTGGGGCAATTATAAAGTTTACATTTTATGTCAACATTTACTGAGAACCTACAATGGACTGGTCACTGTGCTGACTGCTAAAGACAGAGAGAACAATTCGGCACAGTCTTTGATATCAATGAAAGAAGAGGGGGAGAGAGCCTCTAACCATGAAAGAGAGGCTGTGTGGGAGTGGAGAATTTGGGGCAGGGTAGGGCAGGGTGGGGCAGGGTGGGGGCAGAGCAAGGTCACTTGAGGCTTCTGGCAGAGGGGTGGGAGAGGTTTTCCTTTCCTGAGGTAGGCAGCTCCGGTTCCACTTGGTTTCAGCAAGGAGTCAGATGAGGCTGTGAGAGTGCTACATTCATCTTTATCAAGCTCTGAGCTATGCCTGCAGCCATGGCAGCAAGCCTAGTTTTCTATTGTTTATAACAACAAATGATTTTAAATGAATAAAAATCCCCTAAGTTCTGTTGTAAAACGATAATAATAGAAGAATAACAAACAAACAAAATTATCATTAGGTTTGTGGTACTTGCCCATCTGCAATTGTGGACATCTTTCAGCATTTTATTGCTTAATTTAGAAATAGGTAACCTCAGCTGCCAAAAACAATTGAGAATGTCAAGTACAGGGGGACCAAACATAGCATATGGACTGTGGCTACATGTCCTGGAGAATGACCTTAGTTGCTATGCTGTCTTTTACTGCCTGGGAGTTAAAGGTCTCCAGTAACTTCTGGCAGTGAATAATTTATTTGCCATAAAAGAACATTTATTCATTTTGTATAGATTTTGGCTTAAGAAAGTTATAAAAATTATCCCTGTATAAAATTCTGAGAGCAAATATATCATTTTAAAGGAAGCAAATATTTAATGTCATTAGTGAATAAGCAAATAATAAGGAAGACACACTGATTTATTAGTCATCCTGTTATAAGAAAAACTTTCACAATATGGGCAACCAAATTTATGTAATTGTAGGACCATTCTAATGCCTGTGAGTGAAGGAAGATATTTTTAAACCCTTCCTTCTTTACTGCTTTAGAAGGGGTCTCCTGGGTTTTCTTTTCTTTCTCCTACACTTGTCCTCTTGCTAGATAATCACTTCCAGAATCCAGGCTTTACATGCTACCCATTTGGCAATGATACCTAAATATCTTTTACTTTATAACTTAACTCTGTATACTCTCTAACTGCATTCTAGATATCTCCATCAGAATTCATAATTTCAGATGGAACTTTTCTTCCCCCAAGTACCATTCTTACCGAAATGGCTCCAGTCACCCAGGAGATATCTTTTTTTTTTTTTTTTTTTTTTTGACAGGCAGAGTTGACAGTGACAGAGAGAGACAGAGAGAAAGGTCTTCCTTGTGCTGTTGGTTCACCCCACAATGGCCGCCGCGGCCAGCCGCGCGCCTCGGCAGGCGCACCGCGCTGATCCAAAGGCAGGAGCCAGGTGCTTCTCCTGGTCTCCCATGGGGTGCAGGGCCCAAGCACTTGGGCCATCTTCCACTGCACTCCCTGGCCACAGCAGAGAGTTGGCCTGGAAGAGGGGCAACCGGGACAGAATCCAGCGCCCCGACCGGGACCACAACCCAGGTGTGCCACCGCAGCAAGGTGGAGGATTAGCCTATTGAGCCACAGCACCGGGAGATATCTTTAATTCCTGTCTTTACTTATTCTCCCCAAATGGTCAGCGTCTTGAATCCATTCACATTCCACTGTCACTACAGTTACAGTTTGCCATCATTGTCTCTCATCTGGATCTTGCCATCACCTTCCTTACTGACTTGTCTATAGTTCATCCTTCATATCAGTGCCAAGGGAAACTTTTAATAAATGTTATACTTAAACTCAAACCCTTTACCGTGTGGTCCCAAGGTCCTTCTATGTTGTGTCTCCTGCCTTCTGCTCCCCAATTCCATCTCTTAACCCTAGCAAGCTGCATTTCAGCCCAAACTCCTTTCTGTTCTTGGAATATGCAAGTAGCACACTTAATCTTGCTTTAAAATTGTTACACTTACTGTTCTGCTTGGAATCACCTGCTCCTTACTTCCATCTTCTCATAACTGGCTACTTCTAGGGATTCAGGGCTCAGCACGAATGCTATCTCATCTACAAGCATTTTCTCACCATCTACTCTCCAGTGGTCCAATTTTTCTGTCTCTTTCTCTTTACTCCATGTAAATTTCCCTATGGGATTTAATATTAGGTGCCACCCTGTTTATTAATGCAATTATTGTTGTTGCCTGCTTTTTCTCATCTAAAATAATTTTACACAAACTTTTTTGCATCATGATATATCTAGAAAATGAGTATGTGGTAGTTATGCTCTGTAAAGTCACTATGAATACTAAATTAACAAATACTAACTCATTGCTCCTGCATGATATACACTTAGTTCCCTGAAAGCTTCTGATCCAAAAGTCTTATCGACCCATTAACATAACAACCTTATTTTATGTGTGTTTATGTTTAAAGACATCACTTAATTTATACTCATGATTCATAACACATTTAACTCATGACCATAGTACTGTAACTCATGCCATTATGCAGATTTTCTAACACACTTTTCCCCCTCCCTATAAGGCACATTACAGCCTTCTAATAGTTAAGAACATCAACAAAACTTAGGCATTGTGTTTGAGAATTATGCTAAATAGTAAAACAGTAATGGAAAGTACAGAAGCAGAAAAGATGTGGCACAAAATAAACCACAGAGAGAACACTTGTTTGCAGTATGAAAACTGAAATAAGACAACAGACAAGCATCTTTTCAACCTGAACCTGGAAATGTGCATTACATGTCTCAAAATAATCATCTCTCTGTGCATCTTTGTGAACCATTGTGAAAATGCTACATGGATTTTGGTGTTACAAATAAATTTTAGTGAAAATATGAATTCACAAATGTGGAATTAATGAATAATGAAGGTTGACTGCATTTGTATGACACATGTGTGTAATTGTACTAGTGGCTTGCATGCCTATTAAACAAAATGTAGGAATATCTAATCTAGTACATAATTGAGAAATGATTACAAAATTCAGTGCTACAGCATCTTCAGACTCTACCCTAGCCAACCGAAGGACTAAAAGGAAAGACAAAAGCCTTGTGTGTAGCAAAACAGGAAGCAAAAGGAAGAGAAACTCTATCTATGTATCATCTATCTGTGTATCATTTATCTATCTATCTATTATCTATCTATCTATCTATCTATCTATCTATCTATCTATCACGTAACTATCTACCTATCTATCAGGAATCTGTCCATCTGTCTATGGTGTAGATTGGTTAAGGTTCAATCTACTTTTCTGATATTAATGTTTTGATGATTCTCTTTCTCTTGAGACTCAAAGATAAGATATGTTTGCTTTCTAATAAGTTTTATTTATTTTGTTTTGTACAGATTCTTTCATTTTTATTGTATTAAATCCATGCTTTCATAGTGTGCTGTATTATATTACTTTGAAAAGACAGTAGGTTTGTTTAAATAAATGGAAAAATAAAATTACTTCTAGCTGACTGAAGAAAGAATATTCTAGCACAAAAATACTGAGATTCCTGGTAGCTGGAGTAAAGAAAGAAATAAAATGGGTTTGTATCTTTTCATCGTTTGGCATATATGAATATCAATTTATAAGGAGAGGAAGTTTTACCTGAACTTTTTCCCTGAGTGAAATTTTCTGAATAGGTCTTTAAATAAGGAAACAATATATTATTATAAAAAAAAATGAGAGAAAATGGCACAAATAAAATATTAAGGGGCCAGTGTTTTGGTGCAGCAGTTTAAGCTGCCATTTGCAGTGCTGGCATTCCAAATGAACTCCAATTCGAGTCCTGGCTGTTCCTTGCTACAGTGCCGCAGAGGACAGAGGAGGGTGGCCCAAGTGCTTGGGCCCCTACACCCATGTGGAGACCCAGATGAAGCTCCTAGCTCCTGGTTTCAGTCTGACCCAGCCCTGGTCATTGTAGCCATTTGGGGAGTGAGTGAGCGAATGGAAGATCTCTCTCTCTCTCTCTCTCTCTCTCTCTCTTTCTCTCCCCCTGACTTTCAAATAAAATAAATACATCATTATAAAAGGGAAACATTGAATTTCATATTATGTTACATAAATGTTGAGTCATCTTTATCTTCCCTTAGCCCTCATTTAATCTTTACAATAAACTGTGAAGTGTGTACTGGTTTCTCTCCAGTGCATTGGTGATCAAAGGGTAAAGGAATTTTGGCAGAACTTCATTTGGCTTTACTGAATATTGAAAAAATAACATTAAATCTTTGTAATTCTGTGAGAAATTTGGATGATATTGCTAAAGTATATAGCTTATGGGATGTTGAACTATGAGTTTAAATCTTTAAAATGCTTTCTGGCATTTTCCAAAGAAAATACTTCCATCTGTCCGTGCCAGGCAGCAACAGAAATGGTTTCATTGATGCTAAGTCTGAGTTAAAGAGATTAATGGCACTGGGATTCATCTTTGTAAGAAGGGTGAGACCTCACCATTCAGGACTGATGTCAACTTGAGTGGGTGATTCTAAAATACCACTCTGTTGAAAGCAGATGATACGTGGATGTTCTGAAAATCATTTAAAAGTCCTTTTTGTCCAGCTCTCTTTTAAAGGCTGTTACATTTTCCATCATTGATATGCTGCTGCACTGACCGTGCTGAGGTGCATGTGTCCTGGGGTAAAATTGAAATTCAAGTGGACGTGTCATGAGAAATCTGATAGTGATGTGCCAAGGAGCCTGAAAAAGAAAAAATTGTTTTCTGTTATCAGAATGTCAGAGACACGGAGCCTGGTTGATTGAATGGCTATTCTGAGTAAAATAGATTTCTCTGTGTGTTTAGAATTCCTTCACTTCTTCATTTTACTTCCAAGGGAATTTTCAGGAGCCAGATATGAAACCGAGTGACAGGGACCTCTAGGAGGTCTGAAATAAGATGGATTTGCAGTGGCGATTATTGTATATCCTGTACTGCAGAATGCAATGGTACACTCTGAAAGAAGGCATTATAGTCCTGGGACCGAATCTTAAATCTGTCAGCTTGGGACAAGTTATCTGAACCTTAGTTTTTTAATCTATAAAATGGAGATTTAATATCTACCTCAAGGATGATATGAATTTTAAAAAAAGGCCATTTTTCCTACTCCTATTCTCTCCTTAACACACTAGTTCTGACACTAGATGTGTGTGGTAGGAAGGGTGGTTTCTCCTCTCATCAACATTATGTATTTGGAGATAGGGTTAGATTTCACAGGTTAAGGGCTCAGTTTTATAAGACTTCCCTCACTTCAGTAGGCAATTGCAAACTTCAGATTGGTGTCTATAATTCTAACTGGAAACTGGGGGTTCTCATGACTCCCTCTTTGGGCTCAATTAACTTTCTAGAGCAATTTAAAGAACTCAGGAAAACCATTGACTGATGTTTACTCATTATGAAGAATAATACAAAAGACATATAAGAAAGGAAGCACATGGGAAGGGGCAGAGCTTCCATGTTCTCTCCAGAATAAGCACCAGTCACTTCTATATGTTCAAGAATTCAGTTTCTCCAGATCTTGTCTTCTGAGGTTTTATAGGGGCTTCATTATGTAAGCATGATTAATTAAGTCATTGGTCATTAGTGATTAACAACTTTCAGTTCCTCTCCTCTCTCTAAGAATGGGACTGACGATTCCACCCTTCTAGTCACATGGTTGACTCTCTTGGCACCTGGCCTTCATCTTGAGACTTTCAAGGAACCCATCCATCAAGATCATCTCATGAGAAGAAATAATCTTCCTTCACCCAGGAAATTTCAACGGGTTTAAGAGTTCTCATTCAGATGCTCTTATCATTCAGAAAATTAAAAAGGTTTTATGCTCTGTGTCCAGAATCAGAGTCAAAGACCAAATATTAGAACCAAAGATTTTCTGAGCTCCCCTAACTACAAGGGTTTTAGGATCTCTGTGTAGGAACCAGAGGCAGAGACCAAAGATCTATTTCTTCTTTTGTCATAATATCAAAGTGAAGATCCTATGAGACAATGTGCCTTCAGAGTCTGACACATCAAATGCGTTAAGCTAATGGTATTGAAATTCTACCTGCCCGTATAAAAGGTCTGGACTAATTACCAGTGGGTACAGCCTTCCTCTCAAAAGGCCTGAAAGTTTTATAGCAGATGGCTGCTTTATTGTACTTCGAAACACTGATTCTCAAATGTGACTACACATTGGAACCATCTGGGTAGGTTTAGAAACTAGTGATGCCTGGATCCCTCCTATAAGGACTCTGATTTAGCTGTTCTGAGGCATGTTCTAAGCATCAGGATTTTAAAAACCTCAGCAGATGATTCTAACATGTACCTCAAAGTTGGCAATATCCGAAAGTTATGCAGAATAGGCACTAGATAATAATGCAGGCAAAACAAATGATGTATTTCCCCTTTAATTAACAAGCAGATGGGTGTGCATTTGGTGCAGCAGCTAAGACATTGACTAGGGTGCACACACCCTATATTCAAGTGCCTTTCTGAGCTCTGCTTGCTGATTCACAGTGTATAGCATTAATAGGCTCTGCAGATGATGGCTCGATTATATTTGGGGTCTTTGTCACTGATGAATGAGACTCAGATTGAGTTTCTGGCTTTTGACCCTTCTCCAGTTGTTGCAAGCACTTGGAGAGTGAACCAGCAGAATGGATCTAAGATTGTTCTCTGTCCATCTTTGCCTCTCACTGTCTTTAACTGTCTTTCAAAAAAATGAAAATCAATGTTAAGCATTTTTGAAAGGTTGCCTATAAATAAAATAAATGAATAAACACAAAGCAGATGTAATGGAAGACAACACTGAAGTCAGGCTTGAGATTTGAGGAATAAGGACAATTAACTACAAGCCAAACAAAAAGTAAAGTTATGCTGAAGGGATGACCAAAAATAAATCAAAACTGATATTTACCTAAGGAAATCATCATGTAAGTATACTGCAGTATGGTTTAGAAATCAAGTGGTTGTGGTGGAGTGGAGGATATTTAGCCTGCTGGTCAGATCCTGGCTAAGATGTCTTCATACATGTTGGAGTGCTTAAGTTTGATACCTACCTCACCCTACAATCCAGCTTCCTGCCAATGCAGACCAATGGCGACATCAGGTCACAGTTCAATTGACTGGGGGCTTGCGGCTCGTGTGAGCATCCTGGATTCAGCTCCTCGTTCCTGGGTTTGGCCCTAGGAAGGAGTCCTTTTGAGTACTTTGGAAGTGAACCAGTGAATGGGAGCTTTCAAGGTCGCTCTCTTTTTCTCTCTCTCTAATCGTGTGTGTGTGAAATATAATTAAAAAGAAAACAGAAATAATGTTGTCAAAAAATAAGCTGTTGGTTATTCAAAGACAAATTTACAGATTTTCTCTAAACATTTTTACATAGTAGTGTGGGTGTTGGGCCTACAGTTAAGATGCCACTTAGAACGCCTGTGTCTACATGGGAGTACCTGGATCCAATGCCTGATTCCAGCTTCCTGCGGATATAGTTCCTGGGAGGGTGTTGTGATGGTCCAAGTAATAGAGTTTAAGCTGCCCAAATGTGAGACTTGGTTTGAGTTTCCCAGCTTTTGGCTTCCTTTTCCTGCAGCCCTCATTCCTTCAGAGCCATTTGAGTAGTAAGCCAGCAGATGTACTCTTGCTCCCACATTCTGTCCCTCCTCTCTCAAAAAAAAAATGCATTTGTCAAGGAAAAGGATTATAAATCATTCATGTATATATTGGCAGGCAGCTCAAATTTGGGGTTCATAAAAACCAATATACTCCTTAGGTGTTTCTGACAAAGAGGGAGTTCTATTATCTTTTCATTGATAGAGAAGTCTCTGAGTGCCTTCTCTCTCTGAGTTCATCTGATAGGTTGATATTGAAAACAGGAGTGTTGGGCAGCACTTGAGCTGAGGGTTATATGGTATCTGAAGATTGTATAGAGAGGACAAGAAAGAATCTTTCAAGATGAATGTCATTTAGAGACAGGCATTGTAGCCCAGTGGGTTAAGCTGCCACTTGGAACAGCTGTATCCAGTATCAGAGTGCCAATCTGACTGACTAATCCGCTTCTCTGCTTCTTATCCAGTTCTCTGCTGACTCATGGCCTTGGCCTGGCCCAGGCCTGGCTGTTTTAGGCATCTGGGGAATGAGCCAGTGGATGGAAGATATCTTTCTCTCCCTCTCTGCCAACCTGCCTTTCAAAAAAATAGACAAATCTTTAAAAGAGAAAAGTCATTGAATTAAAGATAAATGCCACAATGGCTGGTTCGTTTTCTCCATTGTCTTCTTATAAGTTTCTGTAAACAACACAGAAAATATTGATTAAAAACTGGTTGTAAATCAAAGGAGTATCGTGAAATTGAAGAAAGATATTTTCTGATTTTTATTTAAATGTTCATCTTGGAATTAGTCTGAGTGTATCCATGCTCTCACTTTCATGGTGTCTTGAGATCTCCACCATCTGCTAAGATTCTGTCTTTCTTTAGCTTTTTGTCTTTCTTTAGGTTTTCCTATACCAAAAGTACATAGGAGAAGATTGGTGACCACAAATACATAATATGATGACAATAAGGATATTCACAATCTTTTTGAAATGTGTGGCTATGTAAATACATACATATTTGTGGATAGAATATGTGTACAGATAAACACGTACATACACAAAAAAGCTCTGAGACCTGTATGTGTACTCCTCCTTCCAATAACTGTGAGATTCCTTAGCTTATTGATACAGTTGACTATGATGAGAACATTAAAAACAGGGAATCAATGAACATTTGGGAACAACATCTATGTGTCTTGGTTCTTTGCTAAACTGCAGGCTAATTGAAGCAATAATGGAGCTTCCTACAAGAAGTTATTCTTGGGCTCTGTTCACTTTTATCAGCTTGGATAAGTTCCCTCCATGTCTTAAGAAGTTTATTCCATTTTTAAGTTAAACTACTAGAAAGTCATTCCCTTGTTCAGTTCAGCATTGTGGTAGAGATAAAAATGAGAAACAAACAAAATGAACATCAGTAAGAGGATTTTTTTAAATGGTATACCCATTCAGTGTCAAAGTGGAATGCATCTGTTAAACAGAATGAAGTAGATACATCGTCACATAATAATAAACATTATTATTTTGGCCAAAATACATAGTTAAATAAATTAGCAAGGTGTGGAACAATGAGTACAGTATAATCCATAAAATAGAAATTAAAATGTCTAGGGAAATATACAAATTTCTTGTTCACTGCTTATTGCTAGGGAATGAGACTGGAGTTGAGAAAGTTTCAATTATTTAAGTTTGTACCTCTTTCATTTTTGCAAAAACCAAACACAAATTATTTTCAAGGAAATTTGAGTAAATACTAAGGATCTTTTTAAGGTTTAAACAAATATTTACTGACTGGGCTCAAATTTTAGTAGGTAAGTAACTAAAGAAGTTTCAGCCCTAAATAGAATCTCCAAATTTGCTGAGAAGTAATGACTACAAGGGAAAAAATTATAGTTTTTAGTCCACCAAGAATAAAACCCAGTGCTTTGAAACCAAAAGATTTTAGTAAATGCTGTTCTACTTTATTGAAATTGTCCTGGGTCCAACAAGCATCCTTCTTTCAAATATTGGCCCAGTGATATGGGATCTTTGGGAACTGTCCAGCCTGATCCAAGGTGATTGTCTAACCCCACACACTTGCTTATGGGAAATAAAGTGGATTTCAAATGTTCACTTATTGAGACTGAATTTATTTTTGTGTGTTTTGGTAGGTCTTTGATTATAGGGTTCATATAATTCTACCTGCCACTAATGCAAAAGACGGTGTCAATTGACAAGCATTATGACAAGCTATTTGCAGCCCTCCAATCTTGTAGTCAGACTCATGGCATAATTACTCTAAAGATCTAAGTCTGCCTTCAAAATAATCTAATCAGTCAATCAATAACCTGAATAGTACTTCTGATGTTCACTCAGAGCAAAATGAAAAGCTTATTAAGAGACAAATGTATACTACAAGGTGAAAGGCAAAAAATCTGTGTGCTTCAGGACATTTGACCCCTTTATCAGATAGGTAACAGGACCAACATCTGTTTGTCATGGCATGATGCCATTGGCAAGTGATCTTTCCAAGTTAATTATTGGATGATGTGCAGCCTTTCAGTAATTTTACAGTGCTTCATTATTTGAACTTCAAGTAGGCAGATGTTTCCTTGAAGAAATCAGGAAAGTGCTGTGATAGGTTCATGGTAGAATGACAAGGACTCAGATACCTCTCTACAGTAGAAATTCTAGACAACTTGCATGTTAGGGGTTTAGTTCCTGACTATAATATTGGTATTTAATCATTTGATGGACATAGGAAGGAACAGTATTAAAGAATGTTACTAACGTTTCTGTTTAATTAGAATAGTCTTATATCACCACCTTAAAATATTCCCCCAAGGCATGTTCTAGAAGTAGCACATTAAGAAGAAAACTTGAAAGGAAAAATAAAATGCTCAGAATTTTTGTAAGTATACTTTTGAGAATATAAGGATTTTTGCAACACTAGATTTTTAAATATTTATTTATTTGAAAGGAAGAATAATAGAGGATGATTTTCTACTTGAAAGTTCGCTCTCCAAATACCAAGAGGCCAAGCTGTACAAGGCTGAATCCAGGAACCAGGAACTCCATCTGGATCTCACATTGATGAAAGAAACTCAGGTACTTGGGCCACCATCTACCTCCTCTACGGTACCTTAGCAGGAAGTTGAATCAGAAGCATAGAGTAGCCAGGACTTGAACCAAGTACTCTGATATGGAATGTGGCCATCCCGAGTGATGGCTTAACTCACTGTGCAACAATTCCCACACCTGTAACAATAAATTTTAATTGTATTCCTATTCATTACTGTTATTATTATCATTAGCTATGTGTCTGTTAGCTACTGGAAATTTTTTTTAAATTTTTTAATTATTTATTTATTTATTTTTTTTTTTTTACTGTGCACAGGATCTGAACCTATTCAATTTAGGATAGTTGGCTGTGGCATTTCTCACTTTCTTAAAACACAAGGTTTTCCAATTTCCAAGAATGTTTATGGTATCAGAGTAATTTGAAACAGGTGTTGAATCCTCATACCTAGGCTGTGCAACAGAAGGTTTATATATTTTTCATTATATACTGAGACAGGCCACAGCACTTGGAATGACCATCTGTCACCAAAGGCCTGCTGTGTGCCAAATGTAAGAGAAATATGATTTTTCACTGCAAACTTTTTGAAAGTAATGAGATACACTCCCTGCCTTCTGCATCTTTACTCATCGTTGTTTCAGATAAAACCAGAAGAGGTATTTATAATTATTTACTCTTAGAAGAATTGGTCTCATTGGTAAATGAGAGAAAATTAAAACATTCCATAGCATTTCTATTTGGTTATGTGTACAGAATTGTAAGTTCCAAATTTGGGAGAGAATTTAGCCCATGTATTTCCTCCAAAAGGATAATGTGAAGGAGTCCTTGAAAAGTTCGTGGAAAATGTGTGTTATAAACAAACTATATATTGATTTAAAAAATTGAGACCCCAAAATAATGTTTTAGTTTCATTTTCATGAAATAGCATTGTATTTTAAGCTACATATTCCTTTTGTTTCATAGAACTAAGTGCTAGCTCTTTTTGCAAGAATCTCAGTTGCGAAGTCATAGTTGCCAACTCACATACTCACAGGGACCAAAAGTTAAGGAGAGTTAGTGAATCTGGCAGGTTAGCAATTATGGCAAAATGGGCAGAGCATCTCCCATCAGGAAGGAGCCAGTAAAGATCTGCTGATCACTACTGTACAGAAATGCAAGTCCAGCACCAACAAAACTGTCAGTCTTCCAGAGTAAACTGGAAATTCAGATATTCACAGACTACCTCCTAATGTTGAACTATTGTCATTGCGTTTAAAAAATTTAAAGACTGTGAGAACCAAAAAAATACATGTGTAATCTGGGGTCTACCCATTTAGAACCTATTATCTGATTTAAATAGAACTTCAGATTGAATAAAAGATATTTCCCTTGGGGCACACAAAAGTGATTAAAGCAAGAATTTTCCGACTAGATATTGATCTGATCAACAATTCAGTAATGGCCGGCGCCGTGGCTCAACAGGCTAATCCTCCGCCTTGCGGCGCCGGCACACCGGGTTCTAGTCCCGGTTGGGGTGCTGGATTCTGTCCCGGTTGCCCCTCTTCCAGGCCAGCTCTCTGCTGTGGCCCAGGAGTGCAGTGGAGGATGGCCCAAGTGCTTGGGCCCTGCACCCCATGGGAGACCAGGATAAGCACCTAGCACCTGGCTCCTGGCTTCGGATCAGCGCGGTGCGCCGGCCGCAGCGCATCATCCGCGGCAGCCATTGGAGGGTGAACCAACGGCAAAGGAAGACCTTTCTCTCTCTCTCTCTCTCTCACTGTCCACTCTGCCTGTCAAAACAAAACAAAACAAAACAAAACAAAAAAACAATTCACTAATGACAATGAAGTGATGCTGATGATGTTTGTCCTCTTGTTGCATAGTTGGTAGATTCTGAGGTGACAATGACATTTAACCTCTCATAGGTTTCCACATTGTAGCATAACTTGGACTTAGAAAACAAGCAAGATAAGCTGGAGGTCATTTTAGAACTTCAGGTTGGACACACTGCTCATGAATTTCTTGATTACTGCTCATGAATCTGGGAGGTCGCTAATGAATTCACCTTTTTAAAAAGATGATCAAGTAAAAGTTCATGCTTTTTTTCACCAAATATTTACAAATGCTTGGTATATGTTAGGCACTGCTTCATTTATTTGTTCAACAAATATTTAACGAATGCCTACTATTTACTATGCATTATTCTAGGAATTGAGGAATTAACAGCAAAGAGGAAAAACTCAGAACATAATCTTTGTTGTAGTGCGGTGTGAATGACAAAAGTTGGCAAAACTAAACAGGCAAAAAACCATGTTATATAGTGATAAGGACTATGGAGAAAATAAAGCAGAGAAGGATGTGGTGAGTAAAGGAGAGGGAGGAAGTTAGAAGTAAAAGATGGCGCCATGTTTGGGATTAAGTGACCAGGTTGGTGGAATTTCCAGGTTGGTGGGGAGACAGGATAAGATTGAAGGAAGAGTACATTTGGAGAGGAAGATTAGAAACTGAGTTTTGGATGTGTTATGTGTTGGATGCCTGTTACACATGCATTGGAGATGTCATATAGGCAGTTGAATTGCAAGAGAAATATCCAAGCTAGAGCTTTGTGCTTGGGAGTGACCAGAGACTGAAGAGAAATGATGTATAGAAAGAGTAGGAATTTCAAGGACTGAACCCTCTGATATTTACAGTAATTTAGTGGTGCATCAATGAAAAAAAAGCAGTAAGCAAGACTCGGAGACAATGAACAGTTGAAGTAGGAGAAAAGCTAGTAGATTTGGGAATCCTGGGAAGTATAAAAATCATCTTTGTGACACTTTATAAAATGCAGACTCTGACATTCTCTCTAGAACTAACTCCCCCACTCCAACCCTCTACCCCCTTACTTACCCCACACCACTTTGATTCAGTGGTCTGGGTAAGGCCTAGCAATCAGGTGTTTTTGATGCAGGTGTTCATCAACCATAGTTTATAAAATATGAAACATGGGAATGATCATGGAGGTCTGGCAATTTGTCAAGATGTTATACAGGGATCCTAAAGAGAACTGAGAAGATTGAAGTTCAGGAGAATACTTCTGAGCAGTAGATGACTTAATGCCAGGCATAGTCCAGGGCATGGCTAATTTGAGGGAACTGTTTGCTTAGGCTCATTATTTATACCAGGTATTATAAGACAGTTCTGTCTATGGGGGGCAGTTGAGTAAGTACACATGCCAGGGTAGAGCATATGGGACGATGAGCCATGCAGACCAGGCTACAGAATTTGTCTGCCAAATCAATATGAAACCAATCCCAAATCAATGGAACAACAATCAAGCTGTGTGCTCTACTAGCTTGACAATCTGCTCAAACTGGTTCATACATCTGCTGAGTTGTATGAAGGAGACAACTGAATGTTTTTTCCATCCACACTGCTCAGCTCATTCTACCCATGACATTTTGCAAGCTCAAGATTCTGTGTTTGCAAGGTACAAGAAGGTGGATGTGGCAAAATATGAGTGTGAATATTGTTCATCTATGGGCACAGCTCACTCTCAAATACTTCAATGCTAACATTTTATACTTATTTCATAAATTCTTTGTTGTTTTTTCAGATGAGTAAATGCAGTGGAACTATATTTACTAGAATAACACTATTTAATTTCTATGATTTTTAAAGTTATCAATAACTAATTATAAACATAGACATTGAGGCAATGTAAATTCCAACAGCAAAACCTTAATAGATTTTTAATTATGAGGGGCTTTTTTCTCCATATTATTGTCACCTCAGCTGAGAGTGTGCTTAACCAGAGGCAGGGGGAAATTTTGTAGAAGGAAAGAACACTCTTAATAAGTATGATGTTCTTGGCAGGATATAATATTCTGGGCTGGCAGTTTTTCTCTCTAAGTACCTGGGCTATGTCTCTCCATTCCCTTCTAGCTTGTAGAGTTTCTGTTGAGAAGTCTGCCGTGAGTCTAATTGGAGATCCTCTGAGTGTAATTTGACGTTTCTCTCTTGCGCATCTTAGGATCTTTTCTTTCTGTTTCACTGTGGTGAGTTTAATTACAACGTGTCGTGGTGAGGATCTCTTTTGGTCATGTTTACTAGGGGTTCTATGAGCTTCCTGTACTAGGATGTCTCTGTCCTTCTCCAAAACTGGGAAATTTTCTGCTAGTATCTCACTAAAAAGGCTTTCTAATCCTTTCTCCCTCTCCATGCCTTCAGGAACTCCTAGAACTCGAATGTTGGGTTTTTTAATAGTATCCTGTAGATTCCCAACAATATTTTTTAGATTTCTAATTTCCTCTTCTTTTCTTTGGTTTGACTGCATATTTTCCTGTGCTCTGTCTTCTAAGTCCGATATTCTCTCTTCTGCCTCACCCATTCTGTTTGTAAGGCTCTCTAATGTGTTTTTCATTTGATCTATTGAATTCTTCACTTCATTATGATTTCTCGTCACTATCACATTTTCATGTTCTACTAGTTGTTTCATTTCAGCTTGATTTCTCCTTAATATTTAATTTTCACGAGAGAGATTTTCTACCTTGTCCATTAAGGATTTCTGTAGTTCAAGAATTTGTTTTTGAGTACTTCTTAGTGTTCTTATCAATTTTTTGAGATCTGCTTCTTGCATCTCTTCTATCTCATCATCTTCGTAATCTTGAATTGGGGTGTCTTTTTCATTTGGGGATGCCATAGTGTCAAGCTCTCATTTGTGAATGAAGGTGAAATAAAGACCTTTCATAACAAACAAAAATTGAAAGAATTTGTTGCCACTCGTCCAGCCCTGCAAAAGATACTTAAAGATGTATTACACACAGAAACACAGAAACACGGCCATCAACATGAAAGAAGATAAATGAAGGGAACCTCACAGCAAAAGATCAGAGGGAATTCAAAGCATACATTTGGATAAAGAAATTATGGGACATGTACTCTATAGAATACTATACAGCAGTCAAAAACAACGAAATCCGGTCTTTTGCAATAAGATGGAGGAATCTGGAAAACATCATGCTGAGTGAATTAAGCCAGTCCCAAAGGGTCAAATATCATATGTTCTCCCTGATCGGTGACAACTAATTGAGCACCAAAGGTGAAACCTATTGAAGCAAAATGGACACTATGAGAAACAGTAACTTGATCAGCTCTTGTGCTGACTGTTGTTGTACAATGTAATACTTTATCCATTTTAGTATTTTTTTATTCTAGTACTATTGGTTGAACTCTGTAATTAACACACAATTATTCTTAGGTGTTTAAATTTTAACTGAAAAGTGATCCCTGTGAAATAAGAGAGTGGGAATAAGAGAGGGAGGAGATGTACAATCTGGGACATGCTCAATCAGTCGTGCCCCAAATGATGGAGTTAGAATCATGCCAGGGGATTCCAATACAATCCCATCAAGGTGGCATGTACCAAGGCCATCTCACTAGTCCAAGTAATCAATTTTAGTTCACAATTGATCACACTGATAGGTCTAAGAGTCAAAGGGATCACACAAACAAGACTAGTGTCTGCTAATACTAACTGATAGAATAAAAAAGGGAGAGAATGATCCAACATGGGAAGCGAGATACACAGCAGACTCATAGAATGGCAGATGTCCTAAATAGCACTCTGGCCTCAGAATCAGCCCTTAAGGCATTCGGATATGGCTCAAGAGCCCATGAGTATATTCTAGGCATGGAAAGCCAAGACACTCTGGAAAAAAAAAAAGACCTAAATGAAAGATCTCTGTGAGTGAGATCCCAGTGGAAAGAACGGGGCCATCAAAGAAGGAGGTACCTTTCTCTGAAGGGAGGAGAGAACCTCCACTTTGACTATGACCCTGTCGGAATAAGATTGAAGTCAGTGAACCCTAAAGGCTTCCATAGCCTTGGCAACTCATGACTAGAGCCTAGGGAGATTACTGATGCCATAAACAAGAGTGTCAAATTGTTAAATCAACTTCAGGAGTCACTGTGTACTTACGTCTCATGTGGGATCTGTCCTTAATGTGTTGTCCAATGTGAAGTAATGCTATAACTAGCACTGAAACAGTATTTTACACTTTGTGTTTCTGTGTGGGTGCAAACTGATGAAATCTTTACTTAGTATATACTGAATCAATCTTCTGTATATAGATAATTAAAAATGAAAAAAAAAATCTTGGTGTTAAATTGGAAATTGCCTAGAAAATTAATCAATTTTGTAAAAAAATATATCATGTAGGATCTCTGTCCTTAATGTGCTATACATTGTGAATTAATACTATAACTAGTACTCCAACAGTATTTTTCACTTTGTGTTGCTATGTGAGGGCAAATCGTTGAAATCTTTACTTAATATATACTAAACTGACCTTCTGTATATAAAGAGAATTGAAAATGAATATTGATGTGAAGCAAGGGGAGAGGGAGTGGGAAAGGGAAGGGTTGCGGGTGGGGGGGAAGTTATGGGGGGGAAGTCATTGTAATCTATAAGCTGTATTTTGGAAATTTATATTCTTTAAATAAAAGCGTTATAAAAAAAATAAATAAGTATGATGTTCTTGGTGGCTCCTCCCACACAATCTGCATATATGGGATATTCACTTTAAAACAGGATTTTTGTTTTCTAAATTTCAGGCCATATACAGCATTTTCAATTAGGAGTTTTTTTTGTGAATTTTGTGGAGTAATGACATAACTTTGAGTCTACCTCTTAGAGAAATCTAGGTTGATGTGGAGAACAATTCTGTTTTACCTCTCTTTCCCAATAAAGCCACTCCCCATTTCATGTAGCATTGAAAGATATTCTCTCTGGCCTTCTCTTTTCCTTAGAAATTTGTGTTTCTTCATACAGACTTCATTTATTTATTTATTTATTTTTATTTATTTATTTTTTGACAGGCAGAGTGGACAGTGAGAGAGAGAGAGAGAGAGAGAGAGACAGAGAGAAAGGTCTTCCTTTACTGTTGGTTCACCCTCCAATGGCCACTGCAGCTGGCACACTGCGGCTGGTGCACCATGCTGATCCGAAGCCAGGATCCAGGTGCTTATCCTGGTCTCCAATAGGGTGCAGGGCCCAAGCATTTGGGCCATTCTCCACTGCACTCCCAGGCCACAGCAGAGAGCTGGCCTGGAAGAGGAGCGACCGGGACAGAATCCAGCGCCCCAACCGGGACTAGAAACCGGTGTGCCGGCGCCGCAAGGTGGAAGATTGAGCCAGGGCACCGGCCCATACAAACTTCATTTAAAGGTGAGATCATTTTCTCCTTAAAGGCGAAGTCATTTTCTTTTTAAAAATTTTTATTTAAGTCATACAAATTTCATTTGTATTTCATATATAGAAATTTAGGAACATAGTGATGCTTTTCCACCTTATCCTCCTTCCTACCCTCACTCCAACCCTTCCTCCTCCCTCTCCAATTCCCACTCTTAATTTTTACAAACATCAACTTTCAGTTTACTTAATAATCAAAAGTGAAACCTACACTAAGTTAAAGAGTTCAACAAATAGAATGAAGAAAAAAAAAGCATTGTTCCTCAACAGAAAAAACAAGGGCTGTAAACAATCATCAATTCACAAAACATACATTTCGCTCCAATACATTACATTTTACATACTCTATTAGCTACCTCCAATTAGGGAAAACATATTGTATCTGTCTTTTGAGGACTGGTTTATTTCACTAAGTATAGTGTTTTCCACTTTCATCCATTTTGTTGCAAAAGACAGGATTTCATTTTTGTTTTCAGCTGAATAGTACACCATAGTGTTTAGAGCTGAATAATATGCCTTAGTGTGTGTGTATGTATGTGTGTGTGTATATATATATATATATATAAAATCATGTCATCTGCAAATAGGGGTAGTTTGATTTCCTCATTTATAACTTTCATCCCTTTGTTTCTATTTCTTGCTTAATGGCTCTAGCTAAAACTTCCAGGACTATCATACAATAGGATGTTGCCATGGTTTGTCATAAATTGCCTTGATTGTGTTGAGGAATGTTCCTTCTATATCCAATTTGCTTAAGGTTTTAATCATAAAAGGATGTTGTGTTTTATCAAATGCTTTCTCTGCATGTATTGAGATAATCATATGGTTTTGTTCTTCATTTTGTTAGTGTGACATATCACATTGATTGTTTTGCGAATGTTGAACCATCCCTGCATAGCAGGGATAACTCCCACTTGGTCCAAGTGAATGATCTTCCTGAAGTGTTCTTGGAATTGATTAGCTAACATTGTATTGAGGATTTTTGCATCTATGTTCATCAGGATATTGGTCTATATATGGTTCTCTTTCACTTCTGTATCTTTTACTGGTTTAGCAATTAAAGTGATGTAGGCTTCATAGAATGAGTTTAGGAGGATTCTTTCCCTTTCAAATGTTTTTCAAAGCTTGAGAAAAATTAGATTTAGTTCTTTAGATGTCTGGCAGACTTCAGTTGTGAAGCCTTCAGATCCTGGGCTTTACTTCATTGGGAGGATCTTTATTACTGATCAATTTTGTCTTGGTTATTGATCTATATATGTATTCTGTGTCTTCATGACTCAATTTTGGAAGATTGCATGTGTCCTGGAATCTATCCATTTCATCTAGATTTCTAAATTTATTGGCATTACAGCTCTTTATAGTAATTCTTGATAATTCTTTTCATTTCTGTGGTATGTGTTGTTACATTTCCTTTTTCATCTCTGATTTTAGGGATTTGGGTTCTCTCCTTTTTTTTTTTAACTGATGTATCAATTTTGTTTATTTTTTAAAAACCAGCTCTTCATTTCACTGATCTTTTATATGTTTTTTGTTTCAATTTTGTTTATTTATTATCTAATTTTAAATATTTCTTTCCTCCTACTAGTTTTAGGTTTGGTTTGTCATTTTCCTAGGTCATTGAGATGCACTGATAGCCCATTTATTTGGTGTTTTTCCAGTTTATTGAAGTAGGCACAAAGTGCTATAAGCTTCCCTCTTAAAACTGTTTTTGCTATATCACATAAGTTTTGGTATGATGCATTGTCACTTTCATTCATTTTCAGAAAGTTTTTTTATTTCTCTTTTGATTTATTCTATGACCCACTGTTCATTTAGGAGCATGTTGTTCAGGATCCATGTGTTTGCATGTGATAGAAATTCTGGAGTTTCTGATTTCCAGCTTTATTCCATTATTGTCAGAGAAGATGAAAGGTATGATTTTTATTTTTTTTTTTGAATTTGTTGAAACTTGTTTTATGGCCTTGCATGTAGTCAATCATAGAGAATGTTCCATGCACTGATGAGAAGAATGTGTATTTGGCAAATGTGGGGTAAAAAGTTCTGTAGATATCAGTTAGTTCAATTTGGTCCATAGTGTTGATTAACTCTGTTGTTTGTTGATTTTCCAGCTAGTTGATCTGTCTTTTGGTGAAAGTGGGGTGTTGAAATCCCCTAATTCTGTTGTATTAGAGTCCATGTCTCCCTTCTGAACCATTACCATTTCTTTTAAATAGCTAAGCACCCTGTAACTGGGTGTGTATACATTTATTATTATACATATATTATTGTGTATGCATTTATTATACAATTTCTGTTGAATTAATCATTATGTAGTGCCCATCTTCATCTCTTTACAGATGTTATGTTAAAATCTATTTTGTCTGATATTAGGATGGCTACATCAGCTCTTTTTTGGTTTCTGTTAGCATAGAATATCTTTTCCTATCCTTTCACTTTCAGTCTGCATGTATCTTTCTTGGTGAGATGTTTTCTTATAAGAAGCAATTAGATGGGTCTTGTATTTTAATCCATTTGGCCAGACTGTATCATTTAACTGGAGAGTTGAAGGCATTTACATTCAAGGTAACTTTTGATAAGTAATGACTTGACCCTGCCATTTTTCCATAATCATTCTCAATGTATTCCTTGGAATTTTTTTTGTATGTTTAACAGATGATTTTCTGCCTTCGTATTCCTTCATAATGATGGATATCTTTCTGTATTTCCATATGTAGCACATCCTTAAGCATTTGTTGTAAGGTTGGATGATTTGTAAAAAATTCTTTTAATTCATTTGTTACAGAAGGTTTTTATTTCACCTTTCAACTACCTTCATAAATGAGAGCTTTGCAGATTACAGTACTCTGGGCTGACAGTTTATTTCTCTTATCACTTGGACTATAGCTTGCCATTATTTTCTGTCCTTTAGGATTTCTAATGAAAAGTCAGCTGTCAGTTTAATTAAAGATCCTCTGGGCTGGTGCTGTTGTGCAATAGGCTAATCCTCCACCTGCAGCGCTGGCACCCAGAGTTCTAGTCCCAGTTGGGGTGCCGGATTCTGTCCCAGTTGCTCCTCTTCCAGGCCAGCTCTCTGCTGTGGCCCGGGAGTGCAGTGGAGGATGGCCCAGGTCCTTGGGCCCTGCACGCACATGGGAGACCAGGAGGAAGCACCTGGCTCCTGGCTTCAGATCAGCGCAGTGCACCGGCTGCAACAGGCTGTCTGTAGTGACCACTTGGGGGGTGAAACAATGGAAAAAGGAAGGCCTTTGTCTGTGTCTCTCTTTCTCTCTCTGTCTAACTCTGCCTGTCAAGAAAAAAAAAAAAAGACCCTCTGAAAGTAATATGGCATTTTGCTCATGTACATTTTACAATCTTTTCTTTATGCTTTATTGTGGATAATTTGACTACAATGTTTCATGATATAGGTCTTTTCTGGTCATGTCTGTTAGCATTTCTTTGTGCTTCCTGTTCTTGAACATCCCTTAATTTCTCCTAATTGGGGAAGTTTTCTGTAGTTACTTCAGTAAATAGGTCTTTCCACTCTTCAGGAATTCCTAAATCCCAAATGTTAGGACATTTCATAGTATCCCATAAATCTCCAACACTGTTTTTAAATTTTCCAATTTCTTCTTCTTTTTTTTTTTTTTTTTTTTTGCCTCACCATGTCTATGGTTAAGACATTCCACCACATCTATTATTTGATCTATAGAATTATTCATTTCTAATATTTCATTTTGATTTATCTCTAAAATCTCAACTTGAAGGAAAAAAAATCATTCATGCCATATATGGTTTTCTTTAACTCATGCATTTGCTTCTGATTGCTTTTGAGTAATCCTATGATTAATCTTTTGAATTCCATTTTCCAGCGTTTCATCAATCTCTTCATCTTCACATTTTATAATTAAAATTTTGTAGTATTTCTTTGAGGTGGTCATGCTGTCTTCCTTATTCTTATTCCTTGAATTTCTGGGTTTATTTTTAGGCATTTGTGGAATTAATTCTTAGTTTTTTGTTTTTTTTTAACTCTGACGGCTTTTTTATTTTTGACAGGCAGAGTGGACAGTGAGAGAGAGAGAGAGACAGAGAGAAAGGTCTTCCTTTGCCATTGGTTCACCCTCCAATGGCCGCCGCGGCCGGCGCGCTGCATCCGGTGCACTGCGCTGATCCGAAGCCAGGATCCAGGTGCTTATCCTGTTCTGTCCATGGGGTGCAGGACACAAGGACTTGGGCCATCCTCCATTGCATTCCCTGGCCACGGAAGAGAGCTGGCCTGGAAGAGGGGCAGAGTGGTCATCACCTAGTTCTCCTTATGGAAGTTAGGGTCCATTCTTCTGGAGGGATGGAAGTGTGAGGAGTCAAATGGTTAAGTCAGTCATGATGCTTCTAGTGGAAACTGAGGGTGCAAGATCTTTAGCAAGGTTGAAAGTGTTTTCCTGCCCACTCCTTGAAAGCTTCCCATCTTATCATGAGAATAGCAAGGGAGTGGCAAATCCTTCTCAGCTCCCAGTTTACTGTAAAACAAATTAGGTGTCCACCCTTTTTGTTTTATAGTGAGCAAGCAGACAGGATAAAAGATTGCAAATCAGGCCTTTTGATGAGTTTTGTCCCCATTTAGTAACTGAATGTCAATCTGACTGTCAAGTTTTCTTCTCTCCAAAGTTGTGCTTAATGACCCCACTACCACCAGTTACTTTGGGTTTTGCCTCTCTTGGAGCCTCCTGCATACCACTCTGGCTGGAGGTCTTTGACTCTAATAAATCTTACTTTTAAATCCCAAAAAAGTGATTTATTTATTTATTTGAAAAGCAGAGTGACAGAGAGAAAGAAACATACACAGAGTACTTGGGTTCATCTGCTGCCTCTCAGGTACATTAGCAGGAAGCTGTATTTCAAAGCAGAGTAGCCAGGACTTGAACTTGTCACTTCGATAAAGGGATGCAGACTTCTCAACTTGTGAGCGAAACTGTTGCACCAAAACATCTGCTCCATATAATTTATTTAATGTTAAAAGACAATAACTTAACTTTGAAAAGATGATAAGAAGCCCCTGTGAAAATTGATGATGGAGTCCTTGAATATATGTGTAAAACTGACACTTATTTGTGATTATGATAAGACAGTTAAATGTGAAGAAAATTTGGTTGTGTCACAAAAAATAACCCTGCCCCACGGTGCATTCTTGGCTCTTTTTAAGAATCCAGGATGGTTTTAATTACAATGTAAATCAGATTAAATATAAACTAAAGTTAATTGTATTTTTGACTTCACTTTGCTCAATATGAAATCTGCATTAAACATCTAAAATATAACGAAGCTGTTCATTATCTGTGGATTCACTTTGTGTGCTTTTTCTTGGCTTTAATTATCCCTAGGATACAAAGAATTCCTATGTATGTTAACCTTATTTCAATTTTTTGCTGCTCATCAGGGTAAATTAGGGTAGTTCAAAGAGCTCATGTGAATATGGAATTAAAATTCATGTTTATTGGTATAAAAATTTTGCAATCCATATATTTTTTTCCAAAATATATTTTCCAAGAACTTTTTGAATCCTCATTTTCCTTCTTTCTCTTCCCTCTTATTCAATCACACTATTGAGATCAATTTTGACAATGTATTTTGTTTAGCCCAATATATCCAAAATATTTTCAGTTTAATGTGTAAGCAATATGAAAATTATTAATGAGACATTTTACATTTTCCCCATATTAAGTATTTGAAATATGGTGGGTATATTTTATACTTATAGTGTATCTCAATTTAGACTAGTATTTAATAGCCACATGTGATAGGTGGTCACAATAGCTGATAATGGGGCTGTAGAAAGATAACCTTGGCATTGGTACAAAGAGAAGTTTTGTTCTGGAATGGGGAGATGGTGGAGCCAACAACAATGATTTGAGTTCCTGTGTATGAGTTCAGTGAAGAAAAGATGAGATACAGGCATTTGGCCTGACGGTTAAGATGCTGCCTGGGACACTGCTATCTCATTTCTGAGTGATTCATTTGATTCAGGTTCTGCTCTGCTCCTGATTCCAGTTTGTTTCCTGCTAAAACACACCTTGGAAAGGCATCAAGTGATGTCTCAAGTAATCTTGTCACTGTCATGCACATAAGAGACCTGGATTGAGTGCCCAGCTGTCAGCTTCAGCCTAGCCCAGACTTCACTATTGTAGGCAACTGGTGAGTGGACTAGTGGAAGAGAAAACTTTCTTTTTCCTCCTCCCTGATGTGTGTGTGTGTGTGTGTGTGTGTGTGTATGCTTTATAAATAGATATTTTTAAATGAAATGAAATATTCTGAAATAACTTTAGGGTGGGCATTTGATAGTAATCAAGTCACCACCTGGTTTACCCACGTCCCTTATGAGAGTGCTGGTTCAAGTTCCAGCTCCTCTGCTTCCTGGGAGACCAGAGGTGCTGGCTAAGTACTTGGTTACCTGTAATCCACAGGGAGACACAGATTGAGTCCTGCCTCCTGGCTTTGGCCTAGCCTATCCCAGGCTGTTGCAGGCATCTGGGGATTAAACCAGTGGATGGGAGTTCTCTTTCTTTTTCTATCTTTCAAAGAAATATAATGAATAAATAACAGCTTTCAAAAGAAAATATGAGTATTTAAATTAAGTACAACCAAGGAAGTATGGATAGTAAGAAAGAAAGTTTAACAAAGTCTAATCATGTGCATTTTGAGGTTTATGACTTATATGACCTTGGTCTGACCTATGATCTACCCACTCTTACCTGATGGTCGCAAAGAATCTGAACACCTGAGAACAAAATGGGAGTTCTTATTTCCTACATAATTGTGGTCCTATAGCTAAATTGTGTTTCCCTATATAAGCCTTGACCCCCTTCCATTTTGTGGAGAGGCTAGATAATTGAGGCATCAGCCTGCCGTCTCCCTGTTTTTTAGCATCATGAATCAGATTTTCCCATACTTTTCCTCAAATACTCATTCTTTGAGTCTTTGGCTTCTCCTGCCATGAGTATCTGATTTCAGGCTGCAATAACAAGAATTGACAGATTTTAGGGGACAATGAAATGCAATAAAGAAGGGCTTAGTCACATGTTGCCCAGAATCTTGGCTCTTCCTCTTTACAACCACTTTTCCTTGCAAGTTGCTCAATTTGTAGTGTTTTCCTCATAGGGTCAAATAGAACATTACAATAATAAGAGTATTTTATAGGTATAGTAAAGAGGCTGAAAGCACTAAATGAGTTAATAAATGTAATACTCTTAGAAGACTAACTAGTATCTTTGAAACAATACATGTTAGCTACCATGATTTGATTTAATAGAATTTGATGAGCAACTGGCTGCATATAGTGGGAATGAGATAGGAATCAAGAAGTATTCCCGAAACCTAGACTATTTTTCTGATAATATCTAAGGAATGTCTTTGATATGGTTCTTTACAGAAGTTCTAATCCAGCACTGATACAGAACAAGGTAGATTCACTGCTCATTGCTCTCCACAATATGTGATGGTAATTTTCTGAGAGGAAAAGGCCTTTATTACTGGCCAGTAAGGGGCAAGAGAAATGATTCAAATATGTCTCCTCAAGTGGGGATTTTGATAGAAGATCTATAGATTATGTTGCAGGGATCTGACAAGCGGAAACACTGATGGCATAGGTTCTGATTTCAGGGGCTTGGAATCAAAGAGTTATCATGATTGATATCTTTCCTGAAAAAGCAGGAGGCAAAAGGGTCAATTTGATACCATGAGCTTGCTTGGTGTCTCCTTTCTCCTCTTTCCTCCCAGTACCATTGTGCTTGTTGAATCCTCTGCTGGGCATATCCATACCCAACTCTTCCCATAATGTTTTCATGGCCTAACCTCAGTTTTTAGTTCCAAGTCTCAAATCTCTGAATAAGCTATTTTCACCCTGGTTTCTGTCTCATCCATCTCCACAACTCTTACCATATTGCATATCCATCATTCTTTGTATTTAGTGTCTGTTTCCCACATTTATTGTAAGATCTATAATATTTATGATGCCTTGCCTGTGGTGTTTATCATTGTGTCCCCACTCCTAGATATAGTCTGACACAATGAATAATCCAAAATAATATGCTCAAAATATGTACGTGTATATATATACATATATAAATATAAATCTATTTAGAAATGTCAAACATGTGTTGAATGGATGAATAGATAATTGATTTTTTTGTACTTTTTGGGACTGAGAATAGAATGAATATAGTGAAGAGGGGCAACTGGTGGGGATAGGAGTAGGGGGAGAGAAGTCCATTATTTTTTTTCTTATTTTATTCCAAAACTAATACCAAGAAGAATATATCTAACATTCTTGTGGTTATGGTGTAGGTAATCTCATGTTTATATACCTTCATCACACAGGATCACTTAGACATTGTTTATTAATACCGGAAGCCTTGTAGTCCAAACTTCATATAGTCCAGCCATTCTCTGTTTCCATCTTCTAAAACTAAATTTTGATGAGATGGAATAGCCACACAGTGTTCAATGAATTAGTCAGAGATGGTGCAATTAAAAAGGAATTTCTGGACACATATGTTATTTCTATTGTATCACACTCAAATTCATCAGTGTGTGTGGTATGTGTGTGTATGTGTCTGGTTGTTTGTATATTTCGCACACATATGTAAACTACATTTATGTGCACCTATGAGTTATATATGTATGTATTGAAAAACACAATAATGAACCAAGTTGGTAAGAGCATAATTATATTTAATACCAATTTTGTAACATATACTTGTATTCATGTTAATTGATTTTGATACAATAAAAATATTCTATTGCAATATATGTGGGAACTTTCTAAAGATACTAATTCTAACAGGAGTCTTTCAATTTAAATATTGCTTAAAATAGCAACAATATTTATTTGGGTTACATTAGCAATTTTTACATAGGTATTTCTCTATCGATGACATTTGTTAAAATTTATTCCTCTACTTTTATTTTATTGGTAAACTTAATGAATTCAAATAAATATACCACATTGACTCTAGAAAAAAAATCTAGTTTTTTTTTTCACTAGAAGTTTCCCCCAACTTAAATTGTGTATTTTAGCAATCATTATAAAAGAGCAATTAATTTTTAGCTTAATTTCTGGACTTCCTTTTATCTTTCATCCAACTTATGGATTTTTTTTTAAATTGGAGACCTTTAGAGTATCAAATGTCCCTTCCTTTGGTTTATCTCACTGTTGATAGAGTTAGGTCTCACTAGGCTTATTCCAGGTCAAATGATTTTGACAAGATTAATGACCTGAACTGGTTGAACAATTTGCTGTTTCAGCCCAAACCTACATTTTTACCTATAAACTCTTCAGGTGTGGCATCGCTTCTGAAGCACTCTTTCTGAAAATTCTATTCCCTTTAGTGACACCCTGCAGAAGAAAGGGTTGATTAAATCTTGGTATATTGTAATTCATAATCGCAGAAACCAGAAATGTAAATCCTATGGAGGCAAAAATGGTTACAGAATTTGCTGGACTCATTATTTTCTCTTTTTAATATATTTTTATTTATTTATTTGAAAGAGTTACAGAAAGCAGGAGAAGCGGGGGAGGGAGGGTCTTCTATCCATTGGTTCACTCCCCAAATAGCCCCAACAGCCAGGGCTGTGCCGATCCAAAGCCAGGAGCCAGGTACAAGAGTCCAAGGACTAGCGACATCTTCCACTGCTTTCCTAGGCCATAGCAGAGAGCTGGATCAGAAGCGGAGCATCAGGGACTTGAACCAGCTCCCATATGGGATGCCAGCACTACAGTTGGCAGCTTTACGTGCTATACCACAGTGCTGGCCCTAATCTCATTTTTAAAACCTTGAATAAGAAGATGCATTTTTATTTTTTCCTTATCGATGCAGTATTGTTTATGCAAAAGAATAGTTTCTTCACTCACTCTTATTTTTACCAAGTTTATTCTTTAACTTATTCTAACAGATGTCATTCTTTCCAGTTTTGAAATATGAGCTTTAGGTTTGAGGTATAATTTTAATTCATTAATTAAATTTTTAAAAATTTCCAAGTGAAAAATATTGTGCTAGTTATCGGATGGTTGTGACATAAGAAATCATTGCAAATGTTGGGTACTTTAAGAGTGATTTATTCATCTATACTTATCAGAATTCAAAAGAAGGAGAGATTTTTTTCAAACAGGATGAGCAAAGAAGAAGATAATGATAGTAGGTTTATGTGGAAGATGGTTGATTTGGACATTGAAAGATTGAGATTCTTGCCAGACAATATGTTGGCTTAGGCAGGACATGAGTAAATGGTTTAAAGGAATCAATATAATACTTGGGGTAGGAACATCCTTCAATTAAATCAGTGGAAGGATTCTGTGGGATGTACAGAGTAGAGGATAATGATCAGTGTGAGGTACATCTGGAAAGAGATTGGAAGCTGGTAGTGAGGTACTTGAATACCACATCCTCAGACATTATTTATTCAGCTGTTGAAAGCCAATATACTCCAGGCTGCTCTACTCAGTTATTTATGATGTTCCTCCATTTACCTGACATGTCCTTATGATTCCATCTTGCTCAGAGGATCTCAGAAGTATAAATAACTCTTAACAGTAATTGAGAAAAAGATGAAAAGGAACGATAGAGGTTATATCAAACTTGTACAGAAATTTACATCTAACCTTGTAACAATTTGGTTGTTTGGGTTATATATAGAACAGATATTTGGGGTTGACCAAGAAGATAAATTTGACACAAATAACTGTACAGTCTTGTATTTAGTTCATAAAAGTCAGTTGCACAGTGCAGGATAGGTTTGACAGTAGACCATGGGAAAAGAGAATTTATTTGGCCATAAACTAGATAAGGAATAATGTGACTGCTGAGAAACAACAGTAGCAAAAATATAGTTTACCCTGCAGAGAAGGGGGTGCACTAACTGAAATTAATACTATATTAAATTATTTGATAGGGAATATTCAAATTTTGTTTTAAACAACTTTATATTCATATTCAGTTGTCATAGTGAACTGACCTTCTTGATTTAGTTATACCTGCTGAAGAAAAGGGGTGCAGATGACAGAAAAATATGACTTAGATGTGAAAAGTTCTAAGCTTTGAATCCTGACTGATAGTAGACGTACGATTTTGAGTAGGACAACCCCCAATCTACTTCCTGTAGTGATCCTCTACTTTTGAAAGAGCTGATTAGCTTTTTAAAAAGATTTATTTATTTTTTTGTTTATCTTAAAGGCAGAGTTACACAGAAGCAGAGGCTTAGAGAGAGAGGTCTTCCATGCACTGGTTCACTCCTCAGATGGCTGCAATGGCCAGTACTGCGCCCGTCCAAATTTGGGAGCCAGGAGCTTCTTCCAGATCTCCCATGTGGGTACAGAGTCCCAATGACTTGGGCTATCTTCCACTGCTTTCCCAGGACATTCCAGAGATCTGGATAGGAAGAGGAGCAGCTGCTACTCAACACCCATAAGGGATGTTGGTGCTACAGGTAGCGGCTTTATCCACTGGTTGATTAGCTTTTGTTGTGTTGTTATCCATGATTACAGCAACTAGAAATATAAATTCTAATGAGGTAGATAAGGTGGAATCCTATTTGTAAATTATCTTTTTTTTATCTCCCTCCAAGGATTACCTAGAGAACACCTAAAAACACTTTATCCAATGTGATGCTCAGAGGGTGGCTTTCCTCTGGACTCTCCCTCAGCTTTGGGCAGTCAATAAGGCTGTCAGGGTCAAATGGCTGCATGAGTAGTTGGACTTTTGCAAATCTCTCTCCCTCACCATCTATGTTGCTGGTGAATAAACAAATGTTTAGTTGATTGTAAAATGAAGTCTAAGGATTTATCTACTTGCAAAACATTCAGAGTGGTCTTTACAAAGTAGAGATCACTTCAGATTTGCTGAGTCAGAATTTCTGGAGGTGAGGCCTCATGATCTGTATTTTCAGCACACTATCCAGTGATTCTTCACTGGGAGGTGACTTCGTCTCCACCCCTAGGGGACATCTGTCAATGTCTGCAGGCACTTTTCATTGTCACGACTGCAATGGTGGTAGAAGACGTCAACAGACATGCTATTTGTGGAGGACAAGGGTGTTCTTATGCATTCTGTAATGCTCCGGCCTTCCCTCTCTGCCCACACCGGTTATCATAACTGAAGTGTTATTTGTGTTAAAGTTGATAAACTGTCATTAGCTCCTGCTTCTCTAGGAGCTGTTGCTATAGTATATGTCAAGCCTCAGCTCCATTCACCAGGAAGTGGTACAAAAAATCAGATAAAAGCAAAGGAAATGGTGCAGATTAATAGGATGCAAGATGGTGCCTAATCTAAGCTCGAGGAAAACAGGACCTTCATTATACCCTCATTGCAATAGACTAGAATAGTATGAATCATTCCCTTGATGCCATGACAGTTTAAAATTTCCACAACAACCTGCAAATGTGATTACACAGCGAAAGGAAAGAGGTGTGTCACCTCTTGAAGCTGGCATCACTACACGTGATGGCGGAATTCACAGAGCAGTTAGAGGAGTTTAGATTTATTGAGCACATTGCAAGGGAGCAGCAGAAGCTGTCAGGACAGCCACGGGCTGACTGCAGCTGTGACTACCATCCAAGGGCTGTATCTGCAGTGTCAGTGTCTTCTTAGGGGAGCTTGTTTCCCTGAGGTCCAGCAGGTTTTCCCTGTGATATAATTTGCTTTCCTAGGTGGAGCTGGGGAGTTTGTACCACCATTAGGTAGGCACTTTTCCCCGTCTTCCAAGAATCTGACTCTCCACAAGGCAAATCCCTAATTCCTGGAAGTTGACATACCTTTTGCAGAAATAAGATTATTATGAAACCCAGATATTAACACACATTTGCCAAATCCCATAAAGGAGGAATGAAGCGACACATGGGGCTCCTCTGTCTATACAGTAATCTGTTCTTTGATTTTTTCTTTAATAAACTCTCTTGCTCTCACTTTGCTGGGCCATACTGGGTCCTGGCTATTAGGTATCACTATCATGTATCTTTGGTATTTATAGTTATTTGGTTTTTTAAATTCACACATCCACTTTAAGAACTCATTTTTACTGTAAAAGGACAAAGATGTGGAATTTTAAATATATTATCTGTTGGGGCTGGTGCCACAGCTCACTTGGCTAATCCTCTGCCTGCGGTGCCAGTACCCCGGGTTCTAGTCCTGGTTGGGGTGCTGGGTTCTGTCCCAGTTGCTCCTCTTTCAGTCCAGCTCTCTGCTGTGGCCTGGCAGTGCAGTGGAAGATGGCCCAAGTGCTTGGGCCCTGTACCCGCATGGGAGACCAGGAGGAAGCACCTGGCTTCTGGCTTCGGATCGGCGCAGCGCACTGGCCGTAGCGGCCATCTCGGGGGTGAACCAACAGAAGGACGACCTTTCTCTCTGTCTCTGTCTCACTAACTCTGCCTGTCAAAAAAAAATAATAAAATAAAAAAAGTCTATATTTGTTGGAATTCTTTGGTATGAGCTTGATTCTGGATTTATTTTTTTAAAAGTTCCTTCAAATTTAGAATTAAATTTTCCACCCAAAGAATTGTAATCTAGATGAAATTTTGAGTTACTGGCTTCTTCTTTTCACACATTGAAGAACTTTCTTAATTTGTACTATTTAAGAGGTTAACCAGACTTTAAGTCAACTTTATAGAATATTTTAAAAATATAATTAAGGGAATAGAGACATTTCTGACTGAATTCAAGAATGAAGACATGGGCTATATATCTTTAAAAATGTGTTTTTTTTTTCCCCACAGATAACAATCATTTGTTAATTAACAGTTCCTTGAATGAAACCAAGCTGCTAAAGTGGTGATTGAAACAGCAACTGCCCTTCATTCTACCATAGAAACATTTTCCTCTTTGGCACTATTGATTTGCTAACATACCTATTTTATATTATGATGGTATAAGGGTAAAATCTGCTTCCCACTTCTAAAATATCACAAAGTCTTAGAGTACTCACAAATGAAATGTAACACCCATATTTATTCACAGTGCTTTCATTAAGCAAAAAGACTAGTATAATATAATAATCACCTCTGTTACATGCCTAAACCTGAATTCAAATGTAACTTCACAAGGTGTCTCCAGCAGATACTCTCAAAATAATTTCTATGGTGACTTTCATTTCTGAAAACCTGTATCTAGTGAAAACATTTCAAGATAGTAAGTTGGAACAGAAACACTAAAGTATGCTTAGAGATAAAAATTGAAATCATTTTAGATTAGTGTATTAGGTTAGAAGTTGCCCTTGTCACTGATTGCTGCTATTAGATATTTCCCTTGTGGAAAAAAAAGCCATGTATTGATTTTTGAATTTGAATTTCTTTTAAAATAATTAACTGGTTCTATTGTGGATCCATATCAGTTTATGAAACCCAGTGTAATCAGAATCACCTGATAATCTAATGTCTGCCTAGTATTTTGTTTAATTAATTTGTCTTTGTTAACCTAGAAGCTATTTGGATATGTTACTAATGGGATGAATAAAATTAATGAGTGTTCCATTGTGTATTGATGTAGTAACAATATATTTAATCCATTTTTAATGACAAATTGATTAACCTTAAACAATGAATTCCAAAGTGTTAGTTCCTGACATCTTGATTCTATTTATCTATCACTACATCTTTACTTATAACTACTCAGAGAAACAAACATACACATAGGTCATTGGCTATAAAGTAAATAAGGGCAAAATTTTCAGCAATGCAGAAAAAAATAAATGCATGCTTTGGACCCATATTTGTCCTTTTACTGAAGTGTTAGTTTAAAAACTCTTATACCTCAATTGTGATGGTTTCCAATTTGATTGAGTCTGAGCCTTGGAGGTAGATAGCAAACAAGTAAGATGTACAGACTTAAAAAAAACAATTAATTTTGTAAATCCCAGTATTCTGTTTCAGTCCATACTGGGGAGCTGCAATTCAATGCGCCTCTGATGCTGACAGCCCAGGGTTGGTGTAGACTCCACTCCAGGTCTAGTTCCCAAGATGCTTGGCCTTGATGGGATGCACACACAGTGAGGTATGCGAGGGTCTCAAGTACTGAGCCTGCTGGCCCACGCTCCGCCGAGTCATTGTGCTCCACCTTTCGGGCACATGCTGTGTTCCACAGTGTCTCCTGGAGACTCATTATGCAGGCATGATTCAGTCACTAAGTACGTCACCAACTTCCTGAGGAATTCAGGCTGTAGCCACCCTCTCCTCCTCTGAGGCTGAAGACTAAGTGTCCCTACTTTCTAATCCTATGTCAGATCTTTTTGACGAGCCATTTCCATCCCTGAAGCTATCAAAGGGCCCACAGTGAATCACATCCTTGGCAAACTGAAGATGCTCCAAATACTCAGGAGTTTAGAAACCCCTTACTAGAAACAGACAAAATTCTGACAGGTTCTTTATTCTTTATTATTTATTCTACTAGTGATAAGCACTGGTTTAATAATAAACAAGTGAAACCAAACAAAAATCCATCTGTAAGCACTTACTATCTAATGGGAGAGGTGGGATGGATGGGTTTCCCAGACAGTAACTAGCATGTAAATAATTGATAAAGGCAGTCTGAGAGCACAGTGAGTTTTGGAGAAATAATAAGGGGGAACTAGGGGCAGTCACAGCTGTGGTGCTGCTGTCTGATAGTCTGTTTGAGAAGGCTCCTTCTGTGTCCAGAGGCTATGCAGAAGTTGGGTGCTTTTGGGTATCTCAAGGAAGACTGCTCCAAGCAGGGGAAACAGACTGCGTTAAGAGCTTAAGTCTGGAGCATATTTAAAATTGTACAGTAGAATTGGATGTCCCAAATAGCTTTTTTAAATGTTGGTTTGACATAGAACAACCCACAAAACTGGAGGAGTTGGTATAGAACCCCCAAAATGCATCTGTTTGCTTCGGCAATCATTGAAGTGGGGCTGTGGGAGAAAAGGACACATTTGCTGCAGAGCACAGAGGAAGAAACTGGGCAGTTGTCTCTTCACTGGAGGCTAGGACCTAATGGAATCCAGCGTCTGTATCCAGAGCACAGTTCAAGGGCTCAGTTCCAGACTGAATTTATATAAAGGTTGCAGTAAACATTTAGAGTAAAATGAGTATGGCTGAAACATTGTGAAAATACCAATGGCTAACAATAGAAGGAAATATTTTTTATTTCTGAGTGTAAAGCCACATAGGCAAATCAGAGACAGCAAAGGGATAGCACAGGTAAAAGTTTATCTTGGAGCCCATTGGCTTTAGAAATTGTCAGACCTTGTGTTATTTGTCTTTGTTTTGCTGTGGTAGTGACTCCCGAATACAGTTTTATATATTGAACTGTCAAGATTTAAAAGCTTTGAGAAGAAAGTGCTTATAAAAAATTATTATCACTGCTACAAATATGGTCTAATTTTGTGAATCACTTTGTAAAAGTCTGAGCTAGAGATAGAAAGCCAAGGTTAGATCAGAAATTTTGATCCTGTATAAATAAAACCTGACTCCACATTTCTAAAGATTAAGGTATTTCCACAATGGTAAAATATGCCCCTTCTTTGGGCTTATTCTTTAGATAACAACAATTCTACTGGCTATTTCTTTGACATTTTTTGGTGCATGAAAATAAACTGATAGACCTCAAATATGTGCATAAATCTTTCCAGGTTTTATCTGGCTCTGTATGTCATATGTGAATTTGAAATGTGTGGAATTAGTAAGGTGTTGCAGAAATTCACAACCTTAGAGGATTTCCCCTATATTAGTTTGCATAAAATTAAAATCCACTCATTTATTCTGTCCAATTTTTTGTACAATTACAGTTCTCCATTGCTACAAATAAGCATATCAACATATTACCCTCCCACAGCATGCACACAGCTTTACCATGGTAAATGCTCACTCTTATTGCTAATTTTTCAACATGCTGTGCTGAATTTACACATTGGGTGCATGTTTAAAGCAGTTACCTTTGGAGACTCCTATTCTAACAAGCAGAATCAGAAAGTTTCCTTAATTATCCTTTTGAAATGGTCCTTCCTCATGGCAGCACTTGTACCTCATTTTGGAGACAGATGAAAGGCATGTCTTAATTATCGTAGGATAAAATTCGCTATAGAAAATAACCAGGAAAAAGTCTGAGTCAAATACATGTAAAAAGATATGGAGGAAATAGGTAGGTGTTAATCCTAGTGATTAAGACACCATTTAAGCACCCCATATCCCACATCAGGATGCTAACATTTGATTCCCCGTTCTGGCTCTTGATTCCAGTTTACTGCTAACGTGAAGCCTTTGAGGCAGTGGTGATGTATCAAGTAATTGGGTTCCTACCACCCATCTGGAAATCCAGATTAAATTCCCGTTCTCTGGCTTCAGCCCTGGCCTAGCCCTGGCCATTGCAGGTGTTTGGGGAGTGGATGACAGCATAGGCAAGCCGTGGTCATCAATCTGTATAACATCTATCAATTGATCAAACTATAATCAGTCTATCTATGTGTCTCTCTGCCTTTCAAATAAATTCATTTGAGAGCCTTTGGGAGATAATTTAGTCATGAGAGGAGAATCCTCATGAATGAGATTTTAAGAAATCCCAGAGAGCTCTCTAGTCTTCTTTACACCATGTAAGGGCTCGATAAGAAGACAGCAGTATGCATTCCAGAGGAGAGTCTGTTTAAGAACCTGGCTATACTGGCACCCTGATCTCAGCCTATAAATTGAGAGAAGTGAATTTCTGTTGCTGTAAGTCACTCAGACTTTGGCAAGTTTTGCCAGAGCTGAAAAGATAGCGTGATATCATTAATGAAAATAAATCTGAAGCAACTTTATTAATTTCTTTTTTTATATATATATATAAAGCTTTTATTTAAAGAATATAAATTTCCAAAGTACAGCTTATGGATTACAATGGCTCCCCCACCCACAACTTCTCTCCCTCCCCTACCCTCCCCTTTCCCGCTCCCTCTCCCCTTCCATTCACATCAAGATTCATTTTCAAATCTCTTTATACACAGAAGATCAATTTAGTACATATTACGTAAAGATTTCAACGGTTTGCCCTCACACAGAGACACAAAATGATAATACTGTTGGAGTACTAGTTATAGTATTAATTCACAATGTACAGCACATTAAGGACAGAGGTCCTACATGATTTTTTTTAAAGAATTGATTAATTATCTATGCAATTTCCAGTTTAACACCAAGATTTTTTAATCATTTGCAATTATCTTTATATAAAGAAGATCGATTCAATATATACTATGTAAAGATTTCATCAGTTTGTACCCACTCAGAGACACAAAGTGTAAAAATACTGTCTTTATTAATTTCTGAGAAGACAATGGAGCAAAGGAAATTATTATTGATAATAGGGCACATTACCTATAATAAAGGGGTAAATATTCCAAGAAGACATAACAATCGTTAATGTGTATGAGTAGCCAAATATTTGAGACAAAACTAATAGGGCTGCAAGGAAAAATAGATGAATCCACTACTATACTTGGAAACTTTAATATCCTTCTGTCAGAAATGGACAGATACACAAGACAGAAAATACAAGGACCTAGTTGAACTCAACAGCACCATCAATCAAACGAATATAAATGACATCTGTAGATTACTTTACCCAAAAACAGAAGATAAAACATTCTTCTTAGGCTTGCATGGAACATTCACCAAGATAGATCACATCCTGGCACATAAAACACACTTTAACTAAGATGTCTTGCAATAGGTGAATGGATAAATAAATGTGGTACATCCAGACAAGGGACTATTATTCAGCACTAAAAGGAAATGTGGAATAGAGCCATGAAAAGACATGGAGGGACATTAAATGCATTTTTCTTAGTAAACAAAGTCTATATAAAAAGGCTACAACCTATATGAGTCTACCTATATGATATTCTGGAGAAGTCAAGACTATAGAGGCACTAAAAAGATGAGAGATTGCCAGGAGTTAGAAGGGAAGGGGGGTTAGTGCTGTGGTGTAGCTGTTTAAAGCCCTGGCCTGTAGCACCGGCATCCCATATGGACATCAGTTCAAGTCCCAGCTGCTCCACTTCCAATCCACTCTCTACTATGGCCTGGGAAAGCAGTGGAAGATGACCCAAGTCCTTGGGCCCCTGAACCATGTGGGAGACCCGGAAAAAGTTCCTGACTCCTGGCTTCAGATCAGCTCAGCTCTGGCCGTTGCAGTCATTTAGAGAGTGAACCAGTGGATGGAAGACATCTCCTCTCTCTCTCTCTCTAACTCTGTCTTTCAAATAAACAAAATATTTTTTTAAAAAAGGGAAGGGGAGATGAATAGGCAGAACACAGAGATTTTTAGTGGAGTGAAATAATTTTGTACTATATTAAAATGGTAGACACATGTGACTGTAAAATCCTAGAATATACAAACATAAAGAATGAACCCCTCTGTAAACTGTGGAGCTCAGTTGATATTATTCTCATATAGGTTCATCATATGCTGCAAATGTGCCACTCTGGTATCAAATATTGATAGTGGAGAGACTGTGCATGTGTTGGAACAGAGAACATAGGGGAAACATCTGTATCTTCTAGTCAATTTTATTATGAACCTAAAACTGCTCTAAAAATCAAATTTATTAGTGTAACAAAAACTTGACACTGAGAATGTGTGCTTTCCTTAGTGGGTGTGCAGCTTTGCAGGTGTGCTGCTTGTTTCCTTTCGGACAGGGGAACTGCTCTCAGCACCGTACTTAGACTGCTCTCAGCACCGTACTTAGACTGCTCCCTGAGAGATCACACACATAAGGTAGGCTGAGTGCAAGGTCAGTAAGATGGTGAATCCCATTCTTTGAAGTGGACTTTGGTTTCTGTGAATGTATTTTTTTCTAGCTGATGCCCTTGTTGACTGAAAATGCACTGTGGTGGAGTGTCAAACTTACAGCCTGGCTTCCTTCATTTCTCTGTGTTTCTCATGAAGTTGGTGTAAGGGAAAACTGATATAAAATTTTTTGACTGTCTTTCAGTAGTGAATAAGCAAATTTTGATTGGGCAAAGGAGGAAAATATTGAGTATGGACACTGATGGCCTTTTTATTTATTTATTTATTTATTTTTGACAGGCAGAGTGGATAGTGAGAGAGAGAGAAAGACAGAGAGGAAGGTCTTCCTTTACCGCTGGTTCACCCTCCAATGGCCGCTGCGCCGGCCACTGATGGCCTTTAAAGCTTTACCATTTCCTCTCCTCAAATAGTTGGTTTTATTGTTTAAAAAAACTCTGCAATAAGCTGTTTTATGAGATTATTACTAAAGTTCAAGAAGTGAGCACATTTTCCTTAGTCTATACAAGAAGAATATGAGCAGTAGTAGAGCAAAATGAAGCAGCCTTGGGGGAGGAGTTGTCAATGTGAGAGGTTGTTTGTTCTCTGAAGGCAATTGAGGTAAGATGACAGGATGGATGGATGTAATATACTAATAAGGATTGGTAAGTATAGGCTTACAAGAAAGGAAACTCTTCTCATTATCCAGATAAATGAATATTGAGATAAAAGATCTTCAGAAAATCTTGATACTGCACCCTGGATTTTTGAGAGAGGCTGATTGTGATTCCCTGATATTGGAAGCATTAGTGAGTAAGCAGATTGGTTCCTTTGAATATACTTGTATTTTAGAAAGCAGAAAAATTTAAGGTACTTTAGTGTAATATTGCAGAGTTAGGGACAACCCTATCCTTTCCGGTTCTCCACAGTCCTCGGAAGCCATAGAATAGAACTCCCAAGTATTCAAGACTCTTGTGTGAAGGAGTGAGGGAGTCAGAGGAGGAGGGAGGGAGTGGCTCTTGGACTTCTGAGAAGACAAGCTAAGTGACAAGGGATGATCTTTTCAATCTGGAGATGGTGCTGTGTGTGTGGAATAGTCCACTGGTGGGAGAACAATGGGGAACCAGCTACTCCTCTCTGAGGAGTCTTCAGCAGTAGGGGTAGGGCAGGGGAGCCTGTGGAGTGACAAAGTGAAGCTGAACATTGTCCTGAAAAAGATACACAGGCCATTTACTCACATGGAATAAACCAGAGCAAACAGATCATACTTCATGCCACTTACAAACATGTAATAATGTATTGAGGTCCCTTGCTCCCATTTACAACTCCTAACCCAGGAGCTTAGACCCTAAAATAAGAGAGAAAGGCCAAACTCCACCCACGTCAGAGCAAGACAACTAGGCCACAGCTATAACTAGTACTGGGTAAGATAAAGGATCTTTAAATAGATATGAAATTAAATATATAAACTGCACAAGACTTACTGAAACACATAAGAACGTGTTAGAATCTCTCTAGGATTTAAAAAGAAAGGGAGATAGGTATGAATCAAAGGAGTTTTTCTTCTATGGCTTCTGAAGACTGTGAGATCATAAACAAATGTCACTTTTAGCTGCTGGATATGTGCTGACTTGTAACTCAGAAAGAGAAAATGAATGCACTCGTATTGCCAGATCTAGAAGTCTGGCAATAACGTAGGGGTCCTCTGCTCAGGATCTCAGAAAGCTGAGGTCAATGTGCCATCAGACTGCATTGTCGCCTGGAGCTCAGAGCCCTATTCTAAGCTCAGTCAGGTTGCTGAGAGAATTCAGTTTCTTCCATTTGTAGGATTCAGACCCTCATCTCCTACAGAAGATATTTGCTTCCTCAAGGTCAATAGGAAGGTATCTCTGCTGCTGATTCAAGGAAAGGCAAAAACTCTCTTTGAAAGAACACATACACACCTACCTCCATCACTTTTTAGGTGAAACCCATCGGAGATGTAAGTCCTTTAGAACAACTCAAAGTCAACCAGGAACGGTGATTGTATCGGCAAACTTCTCCCATCTTTAAAATCTGTTGAACCTAATATGGGAATGACATCTATCCTACTGGGCTACTTCAAAAAGTTCATGAAAAATGGAATTAGAGGCAAGTTTATTTTGGTGCAAAACATTTTGGAATTCATGCACATGAGGAGTCTTCAAAAAATTCACATAAAATGCATATTATATTAAACTATGCATGGATTTCAAAATATTTTGCACTAAAATAAACTTTTTGAAGCCCTGTGGTCTTCACAGCACACTCAAGAGGAAGATTTTACACAGGAGTGTGTCCTAGTAGGTGAGAACCTTGGGACCATCTTCTGCCTACCACAAGATGTATAGGAAGCCTCAGAAAGTAAGATATTGTGCATCTCACCTAAATTCAAATTCAATTTTATTATAAACATCATATACCAAAGACAATGCTGCTTAGATCTATAAGCTACCAATTTGTAAATCCAAGAGCAGATATTAGAAAAAAAGTAAATGATTGCATGTTTATGCATATTGAATACTAATTTCTCAACAATCTGTTATAACTAACTGATAACTGATAATTGATGGATTTTTGGTGGAAATGAATAAGCTATTTGTTCATATTGAAATAGTCCATGACAATAGAGTGATTTTGATAGAAATTTATTGGGTCAAAGCTCTTCCAAAAACAAGAGATTGCTAGTTTTCTTATTAGTTATTTTGGAGCCCTAGGTCTTATTTAATATTCATAGAGTACCTAGCTCTATTGAGTTAATGTCTTTCAAAAATCTTAGCTCTGTGACTGAATAATAAGGGAGAGATCTTTGTAATTATTCCTACATTATCAAGATAGATACCATTTTGTAACTCAGTAGACATGTTATTTTTAAAAACAGACTGTTTAGTATGGAAAGGAAGAATTGACAGCTTACTTCAATATCAATAAAATAAAACCTGAGTCTGGGAATGAGAATGGTGTGTTCAATGAGCTTATTCTCTCCTGAAGGAAAAAAACTCAAATTTATCTTTGTTGTTTGTGTGTGTGTATGTGCAAAGGGTTAGCCCATTGATTATTGTAAATTGTTTATCCTCTGTGTTTGTGAATACTAACAGTTATTAAAAACATATTATATAAACATCTTTCCATATTTATTGTTTCTTTTTTTTGTTTAGAAAGAACACCAATTTATTACCACACAATTTATTCTCAGGTAATTCCCTTAATAAGAGAATAAAGTTCAGGAAGTACTTTTGAAAGATATTGTGACTTAGAAGTATTAGTGAGAAGAAGCTATAGACCTAAACAGCTTTCCCATTTCTTTGGATTTTATGTTTTTAATAATAGATTGAATAGCTAGTTGCCTGCTTGACAAGTTTATTGTCCTTATCCAGTTGCCAAGCGAGAAGCATTTGCAATCTGACAGCAGGTATTAAAAACACCTACAAGTGATTCAAACCATTAAGAGCTCATAAAGCTTGAGAAGGGGAGTTCACCGAGCTTTGCTCAGGTAGCCAGACTTTTCTGGCACCCCAGATGCCGCACACTGAGATGGCAGACTTTTCAAGGTGAACGTATCAACTTTTAACTGAAGTTTTCCCCTAGAAAGCTAGAACATTTCTTTATATCTAAATATTTGAAGCTGAATCATCAACTAATCTGGATTAAGAACAAAGGGAATCTTTGTTCCTCTGAAAATCCCCATAGTACTCATGAAAAGAAGCTGTGCTGTGACTTCACCAAACCCACGGTTTTATTTTATATTTTGTTGGATTCAAAAGTAAAATATCATTTCAGATTTCTTTGTGATGGAGATGCCCAGTAACCATTCTAATCATCACTGAGGGCTAGGTTCATTTGGAGATCCCTGGCTTCACTTTGCTGAGAGGTTGCAAACCCATATTACCTGTGAGATCCAGGAAAGTGACACAAATATAAATAAAGGTGGAGAATGAGGCCATCAGGAGTGTGGGGCAGACTGTGGATAGGCCAGGACCCACCTTATCTAAATGCATGGTCTGTACTATTGTAAATGCACAAGCCAAACAAAATACTGGTTAGGCCTACAGGCCAAAAATGTGAAACTCCTATCTAGCACTCTTGGATAACCCCCAGTAAAATGCTCAATTTAGTGTATGAAAGAAAATCCAAACATGCAATGAAAGGAAATGCGTTAAGATAGAAAAAATTTCTTGTATAAAAAAGTGTCTATCTACTAGAGTGACTTACTACCTTATTTTTTAAGATTTATGTATTTATTTATTTGAAAGGCAGGGTTACAGAGAGACAGAAAGAGAGAGAGAGAGAGAGAAAGGACTTCTATCTGCTGGTTCACTTCCCAGATGGCTGCAACAGCACCTCTGAAGGCAGGAGCCAGGAGCTTATTCCAGGTCTCCCATGCAGGTGCAGGGGCCCAAGATCTTGGGCCATCTTCTACTGCTTTTCTAGGCCATAGCAGAGAGCTGGATTGCAAGTAGACCAGCTGGGACTCAAACCAGCATCCATATGGGATGCTGGCACTGCAGGCAGCGGCTTTACTGCTAACCCACAGTGCTGACCCCACTACCTTATTTTAAAACAGGTTAAGATACATGATTTTTAGGCCATTTTGTGGCACAGCATGTTAAGCTACAGCTGGCAACACTGTCACCCTTATGGGCACCAGTTCGAGGTTGCTCCACTTCCAATATGTCTCCCTGCTAATGATCCTGAAAAAGTAGCAGAAGACTGCTCAAGTTCCTGGGCCCCTGCATCCATGTGGGAGAGATAAATGAAGGTCCTGGCTCCTAAATTCAGCCTGGCCCAGCCCCAGCTGTTGTGACCAGTTGGGAGAGTGAATCTCTTTCAGGCTTTCCTTCTCTTGCCGTAATTTTGTATTTTTTAAAAAGATTTATTTATTTATCTGAAAGTCAGAGTTACACAGAGAGAAAAGAAGAGGTAGAGAGAGAGAGTGTTCCATCTGCTGGTTCACTCCTCAATGGGCTGCAACGGTCAGAGCTGCACCAATCCGAAGCCAGGAGCCAGGAGCATCTTCTAGGGCTCCCATGTGGGTATAGGGTCCCAAGGACTTGGGACATCCTCTGCTTTTCCCAGCCATTGAAGAGAGCTGGATCAGAAGTAAAATAGCCAGGACTTGAATTGGCACCCATATGGGATTCTGGCACTGCAGGCGGTGGCTTTACCCGCTATGCCACAGCTCTGGACCCTTAACTCTGTCTTTTTAATAAATCTGTTTAAAGAAGAAAAGACACATGACTTCAAAGCATTGTTTGGTTGAAAGCCTTAGTCAAGGCCATCAAACATTATTTAAGCCATAAAATCCCATTATTAGGTTTATTTCAGAACATTAACATACTTTTAATAGTACATATGAAAATATTTTATATTAAAAATGAAACATACATATAATTTCATGAAAAATAGTAGACCATTGGTTGAAATCATGAAAACACATAGTTGTCTCCTCTTCCTTGTAAATCCTCTAAAGCAATAGCAATACATCAAAGACAATGCTGATGGTCAGATAGCACTAAGTGTCAATGCACTATTTGAAAGATGAGAAGTGAACAGTTGGGTGGGAAGTGACTGAGAGTGGAAGAGGCTGGGATTTATGACACATAGAGCATTCCTACCAAATGCCAGTTCACTCTCTTGCCAATCCCCAGATTAACTCAGAATTTCAAGGAACCAGGTCAATGGAAAGAGATTAAGCAATGTGATGGAGCTGGGTAGAGATGGTAGTGGTGATGGTGGAATATTTGAAAGAGCTGAAAGGACTATTTAGGAATCCAGGATATCTATTCTAACCCACAGTGTAAAGTTATTAGCTTAATCACGCCATCAAGCAACCTGGATGTTTGTTAGGGAAGTCATACTACGGACTCTGGGATACTAAAATACATTGGAGGTTGAGGTTGAGGCACTGTGCAGAAAACAGGTGTTTGGCTTCAAAGGTACTGGCAAACAAATAAATATGCAGGGCAAGAGATTGGAGAGTTGGGGAAATGTTAGACCAAAGTATCTGGGGAGTCTCTGATTAAGCATATAGTAATGAAGCTCAACTGTTTCAATTGTTTTATTATATTTTTTTAACAAATTATACATTTGTAATTACTCACTGTTTAAAGCAAATAGAAAAGCAGAGAAAATAACATACTCTCATGAGTATGCTGTCAAACTTTAAAAAGCTGTTACTATTTACCACATTGTCTTCAAATTCTCCTCTTTAAGAAAAAGTTAGATAGTGAGAAAGCAGAATTCTTTTTTTTTTTTTGACAGGCAGAGTAGACAGTGAGAGAGAGAGAGAGACAGAGAGAAAGGTCTTCCTTTACCGTTGGTTCACCCTTCAATGGCCGCCGCGGCAGGTGCGCTGCAGCCGTCGCGCTGTGCTGATCCAACGCCAGGAGCCAGGTGCTTCATCCTGGTCTCCCATGCAGGTGCAGGGCCCAAGCACTTGGGCCATCCTCCAATGCACTCCTGGGCCACAGCAGAGAGTTGGACAGGAAGAGAAGCGACCAGGACAGAATCCAGCGCCCCGACCGGGACTGGAACCTGGTGTGCCGGCGCCACAGGTGGAGGATTAGCCTATTGAGCCACGGCACAGCTGAGAAAGCAGAATTCTAATCCCTTCATTTCCAATGCCTCTCTTTCACTCCAGTGACAACTCATTTTCCTGAAATTGTCCTTTGTCATTTCCATGCAGACACACCCACTTCTACTCCATGAACATGTCTGTAAATGATATGCATTAGTGTTTCAAGTGTTAAAGATTTTAAATACATTCCATTATCCATGTGTTTTTTTAACTTCAAATATTTGTTATCGATTTTGTGTGTATGTATTGCTGGTTTGAATCTACGCTTATAAATAATTTCCATATGCTTTTTCTTTTGAAACCATCATCATCTGTTTTTGTACCATGGTTGTATCAGCCTCACCAAATTCATTTAATTGATTAATTTTTCTGTTCTCTGAGACAGATTGCCAAAGATACTAGTTTGAGTTCCTTGAATATTTTGCACTACTTTCCTATAAAATCATCTGGGTCTGCTGAGTTATGCGTATATAGTTATGTATGTGCAGAATTTTAATGACAACTTCATTTTTAAACAATATTCCTTAATTGATTTTATTTGAAAGCACAGAGACACAGAAAATGATAGACAGAAAGAACTCTCATCCACTGGTTCACTCCCCAATTCCCAAAATAGCTGGGGTTGGGAACTCCATCTGGTGTTTCCCAGAGGTGGCAGGAACCCAGCACTGGAGCCATCTCCTGTTGCCTTCCCAAAGTATGGTATGCATTAGCAGTTAGAAACACTTGGGAGCACAGCGGGTGCTAGAACCAGGCACTTCAGATATGGGTTGTGGGTGTCCCAGCCAGCTTTTTAACCACTTTATTAAACTTCCACCATTTCTTTATAATAGTTGAAAGTATATTGAAGTCTTTTCTTATTTCCCAAGTCAATTTGGGTAAGTCATACTTTCTAGAAAAGTATCTCCTTTTCTCAAATTTAATATCTTAAAGCATCCATACAAACACTTGATTGTACATGCTGCTTATGTGTGCCTTCTTGTTTTTCTTTTGTCACTTATCAATTTCATTAGTCTGTGTTCTTTATTTATTTTCTCAACTTTATTGTTTCTTCTTTTATTTTATTTGACTAAATATTTTAAGCCTTTGAACTCTTGCTTTCCTAACATGTTCACTTCAGTTATACATTTCTCTTAAGTGTTTCTTTGATTGTAAACCATGACTTTTGATATTTACATTCATTGTCATGTAGTTTTAAACATTATCTAATTTAAACTTTGATATCTGATGCAACTTATACAGGTTTTTCATTTTCTGATAATAAAGCCAATATGTTTATTGTTAATGCATTAAATAAGAAAACTTGCAAATAAAAACAAGTAAGATAAATTTCAATGAAGAATCTTTGGATCTAACTGAAAGGTCAAATGTTAGAGTATCTTTTAAATGTGCCCTCTGAAACTCCAAATGTTAAATTACTGCTCTGGGAGACATTCTTTTTAAAGTAGCAGTTGCCCTGAAAATACATACTGATATTTCTTCATCAGATTTTGTCTTCTGACTTCGACTTAGCTAGTGGTATCTCTGTGACTCTCTTGGGGCATGGTAACTGTAGGCAATTTAGAAATGTTATACATTTGGCCGGCGCCGTGGCTCAACAGGCTAATCCTCCGCCTTGCGGCGCCGGCACACCGGGTTCTAGTCCCGGTCAGGGCGCCGGATTCTGTCCCGGTTGCCCCTCTTCCAGGCCAGCCCTCTGCTGTGGCCCAGGAGTGCAGTGGAGGATGGCCCAAGTGCTTGGGCCCTGCACCCCATGGGAGACCAGGAAAAAGCACCTAGCACCTGGCTCCTGCCATCGGATGAGCGCGGTGCGCCGTCCGCAGCGCACCTGCCGCAGCAGCCATTGGAGGGTGAACCAACGGCAAAGGAAGACCTTTCTCTCTGTCTCTCTCTCTCACTGTCCACTCTGCCTGTAAAAAAAAAAAAGAAAGAAAGAAATATTATACATTTATTATCAACTTTCTTAAAAGGAGAAGTTTTCAATAAATATGCACTTTTCTTTTAGCTTGTTGCTTTCAAAATTGTTCACTGAGATGTCCTAATCAATTATGAAAAGTAAAATAAATAAATATTAATAGATTAAGAGCAGATAACAAAAGACAACTACAACCATAATGTTCTGACCACTAGGTGTATACTATCAAAGGCATGTTCACCTTCAGTATTATGCACATATCTAAATATTTAAGTTATAATTTCTGACACTCCTCATTTACCTGAGTAGGGGTTTTGCATTGTTGTTGTTATTTATTTGAAAGGCAGAGAAACAGAGAGAAAGAAAGAGAGAGAGAGAGACAAATATTCCATCTTCCAGTTCATTCCCCTACTGCGTGCGACAGCTGGGACTCGAATAGGCCAGGAACATGGAATTCCATCCTGGACTCCCATGTGGGTGGCAGAGACCCAACTGCTTGAGTCATCATAGACTGCCTTGTTTAGCAAGATCATGGAATTAAAGAGGAGGTGGAACTCAAACCCTGGCACTCTCATATGGAATGCGGGAGTCCCAGATGACATCTTAACTACTGAGTCAAATGCCCACCCTGACTAACAGTGTTCTGCATCTCTAAGGTGTTGCCACTTGGCACAGCACAACTTACTGCACACCAAGTGTTTGATGGGAAAACAGCATATAGTATTTCCACCCCACTTTAGACCAAAAGACATAAATGTATCTAGTTTCTTGCCCCTCAGAGTATTCGTTTTATCAGCTAGCATTTTGCATGCTGTACTGATAGAAAGGGTTAATATAATATATCTGCAAAGGGCCCCAAAACAGAGACAGGCTTTCATAGATTATCATTTGGATTCAATTATACAATGGCAACTCCCTTCAAGGAACATTAGTCTCATACCTACTACATCTACTACTGGACAAATTCATGCTAGAAGTTGAAATTACAAGGTAGAAGTCCATCAACAATGGAAACATACTTAGATCACCTACTTTTATTACCTACCACTGACAATAAAAACATTTATATTAATGAAGTATTTAGGAATATTTACGAGTTAAATAGAATTCCAATATATGCTTCTTGGTCTTGCTTCTCAACTTCTTTCTGGGTTTCTGTTTTCTTTGTATATGTATGTTACTCAGTAGCTCTTCCAAAATGGATCTAGGATGGTAACCTTTTCAGATTTCATATTTGGAGACGATATTTTTGATTCTTTGATGATATTTTGGCTGAGTATAGAATTTTTAGTCTATTCTATGTTTCTTCATTTTTTTTTTAAAGTTCTGTATTCAAAAGCCTGAGTTACACAGATAAAGCACAAGAGGGAGAGGCAGAGATCTTCCATCCATGGTTCACTCCCCAGATAGTCACAATGATTAGGGGTGGGCAGGCCGAAACAAGGAGCTAGGAGCTTCTTCCAGGTTTCCCATGTGAGTGAAAGGGGCCCAAATACATGGGCCATAATCTGCTGTTTTTCCCAAGCGATTAGCATGGAGCTAGATCTTAAATGGAGCAGCCAGGACTCGAATCAGCAACCATGTGGGATGCCGGTGTCACAGGCTACAGCTTTACCCACTATCCCACAATGTGGAACCCCATTTCTTCATTTTTTTAAACTTTATATTCTAGCCTATCTGAGATTTCATTGTTTTTTTTTTCTTCCTGTTAATTAGGTCACTCTGCTTTTGTCAATTTTGCTATTTAGCTTATCTATTGTTTTCTTTTTAAAATGTCAATAAACTTATTTTCTTTCTATAGCCTCTAATTAGGCTTTTAAAGACATTTGGCTTTAATTAGTTTAATAATATCTGTTAATATCTTGCAACTTCCTATTTTATTTGTGGATGCTGCTTGTGTCATTATTTATGAGGATTTCTGAAGATATTTGCAAATGCTTTTTATCTCTTTTTTACAGAAAACCTATTTTTTGCAGATTTTGAGTAGCTACTTTCATAATGTATGTGTTGTTCAGAAATATTACATTTTATGAGTTTAGCTTTCAAAGAAAATTCTTTGAGTGCCTTGGACTGGAACAATTTCTGTCTGAGGCTGTCTTAGGGTCTTCTTTCTTCTTTCTCTTTTCCTGTCTCAATTTCTCATTCTCTTCATTTACCCTTTTTTACCTTTCCCTTCTACGTTCTCTTATCCTCCCTCCCTTCTGTTCTTTTTATTTACTTATTTTAAATTTTTATTTGTTTTCATTTTATTTGAAATGCAGAGAGAGAGAGAGAGAGATTTTTCATCCACTGGTTCATTCCCTAGATGTCATCAACAGGCCGCTCTCCCATGTGACTCACAGGGAGCCAAGCTCTTGAGTCATCATCAACTGCATCTCATGGTGATCAGCAGGAAGCAGGATTAGCAGAGTAGCAAGAACTGGAATCAAGAGCTCTGATGAGGGATGGGGACATCCCAAGTGGCAATTTAACTGATGTGCCAAATGTATACCTGTTCCCTCTCATGTAAAGGAAGATTATCGCTATTAATCTAAAGAGATTTCCTTTCTTTTCAAGCACAGTTAAATACTTGAAAATATTTAAAGACTTTAAAAATTATTTATTATTCCTAGGTTTATACAAGAAGAGAAAGTATTCAAAATACACCTTTTTGACCCAGAAACCAAAGCAAAGCTCTGTACATTTTTTAAAAGATTTATTTTTATTTATTTGGAAGGTAGAGTCTCAGAGAAGGAGGAGAGAGAGAAAGTGGAAAAATGGGAGGGGTGAATGGGGGGGGTGGAGAGAGAATGAATCTTTATTCATTGTTTCACTACCTAAATGTCCACAACAGCCAGGGCTGGGCCAGGCTAGAGCCCGGAGCTTAGAACGCCATCTAGGTCTCAAAATACTTGGGCCATTCTCTGATATCTGCCCAGGTGCATTAGTAGGGAGCTGGATCAGAAGCAGAGCAGACAAGACTGGAACCTGCATTCCAATGTGGGATGCTGGTGTTGCAGGCAACAGCTTAACCTGCTGTGCCATGATGCTAGTCCCAACACTTTACTCTTACAATAAAACTAACTGTATTAATACAAAGGACAAAAATAAGGTGCAGATGTATTGAAAGTCTAATTCTGTAAAAACTTCTTCAGCCACAGATTGTCATTGGAATCTGGAATTTGGGGCACATCAGAAAATTTACATATTAATCTGAGATAAATATCAATTATAGTGTAATATAATTGTAATGTAAGTAATATAACATAAAGAGATGATAGTTCGAGAAGAAGGAGCAAAAACATTTTCTATTTTTTTTCTTGGCCGGGGACAAGCTGCTTGATTTTGCTTTTTTTAAACTCTTCAAATGACAAAAAAAGATTATTTTATGTAGGATTTTGTAGCTGATCACACAATTCTTGATTCCAAGTAGGGCGAAAATATGTGAAAAGATGGGACAAGTTGAGAGATTAACAGAAAATGAGTTTTAAATGTTTTTCTAAAAATGGAATTATGTGAATATAATGTGCACAAATAAAGTAAATGATCTTAATGATGATAACAATTTGAAGATTTCCAGAATGTACTGTGCTAATCTGTCAAATATGATTTGGATTATCTAACTGAACTTCAATAAAATTTAGAATGAAATATTAGCATTGCTGTAATAGTAGGGTGATGGAATGCAGCACAACAATATTTTGGAGACTGTGAATGAGACCTGTGTTTAGTGTAGTAACTATTGCAATTACTTTATGATAACTCTATGCACAAACTCCGGAGAATGAATTGCCTAAACAGAAAGTCTTTCAACTGTTGTGCATCACTCATTTCACTTCAAACTATTAACTATCCATGTTTTTTTTAAAATAAGTGTCTGGGTTTAGCAGTCCACTTTAACTTTGAAGCATCATTAATGATTAATAGGTAGGATAGAAATATAATTGTCCTATGTAAAGTTGCAAAGTGTGCTCAACCTTAAAATATTCCAGATAATGGAAGTTGGAAGAGTCTTTTGTAATTTATACTTTTATTTTGCTTTTTCATGAGTCACACTATTTTAACATGTATCACTGCAGTGACTTAAAACTCTCTGTCTTGGCAAGATATCCCATCCTCTTGAGCATATTTTAACACTGTCAAGGAAAGTTCATGTAAGTGGAGGTTTAACTTCTATTGCAGAATTGCAGATTTCACTCAGTAAATAATTTCTATCAGAAATTAAAGCTAGGTTTCTTTCATGTGCTTCTGTAGTATTATTCTTAACTTTGAAATATTACATTTCTATTTCCAAATGAACCAATTATTACGACTAAGAATTTGAATATGAGGGGGAAATGTTAAGACTCACACAATTGCCATTTTTTAGAGGAAGTGATCTTTTTTTCCACTTTTGTGATTTAAGGCTTTACAGATATTTCTGCTTTTTTCTATTTGCATCATATTACTCATATGAACACACAATTTGTCAATTTATTAATTTATTATCAGAAATATAACAGCATTTGTGACATGACATATTTACTATCTATAAACCAATCTTCCTGGGAAGTAAAGTTAATTAAAAGCTGATGGGCACGCAGAGCATACTACAATGCCAGTGATTTGTATACTGTCAATAACTGCTGCTTTCACCTATGCTGGTCATATAGATTCATCTCTACCTACTACAGGGCGCAACCTGACAGAGGGACCAGATATTCCTGCTCATGCATCATGAAACCTACTTCCCTAAAGATAAACACTGCAGATACATTACCTATATATTTATCTGTTTATGTTGTTCTAAATGTCTATATTTCCTAAAGTTCAATGGAGGCATCTGATGGTTTTCTACATCCTCAGTCCTCAGGAAAGCAACTGTAATACCAAATTCAATTCCTAACACATAGCTAATTATTAATCTTACTTTGTATGCTTTACTTAGGTAAAATGAAAAGAAATTCTTAATCAGGAATTACATGACATTGCACCATTTTCATCAAACTCAATATGATATTAAGTGTAGCTTTCAAAAGCAGTCAACATCCAACTAGTTTAGAATGAGGTCAGAGCAACCCCAACTAGATCAATGCAACAGCATACTTCATATCCATAACACAACTTTTGTTCTTTGCATTTGACCCCAAAATCCAGATATTATAGAGGCCCTTTAAGGATTTCTTTTTCTTAATTAAGTTTAACTCTGATTCCAAGTCCCAGCAGAATTGGTAGGGCATCCTATATTACATTGTATTGACACTTACATCTTTATTGGCTTGTACAAGCCTCTCAGGGCTTATATGCTGCAAAATGACAATAGTCACTTTAATGGTTTTTTTAAATTTTTTCAACTTTAATTTAATAAATATAAATTTCCAAAATACAACTTTTGGATTATAATGGCTTTTCCCCCCATAACCTCCCTCCCACCCACACCATCCCATCTCCCACTACTACTCCCAACCCATTTTTCATCAAGATTTATTTTCAATTACCTACTGTGAAAAAAGAGACTGTGGGGGAGAGAACTCATGGAATTCACCACGTGAGTACTCTCCAGAGACGCTACAGTTCGGTGGCCTTGGTAGCCCAGTGGTGAGACTACAGAAGAATTTGAACCCACACTGAAGGCCACAGAGATTCCCTCTGTGGTCCTTGGGAAAGAGCTTCCGATCTCTGGCTCCTGTGGGTATATCATTTGCCTGCTAAGCACCCCCAATTCCATTCAGCTGTGTGGAATTACTTCCCTTTTGAATCAAAAATAAAGAAAGAAACAGAGAGAGATTTACCACGCCTAACCTGAGAGTGTCTCCTTTGGCACACCCTCAATCCTGAGGAACCAAACAGAGCTATCAGGCCACACCCATCTCAAGCCTCTAAGGCTCCATTGAAAGCAGACAGTCCACTTATCTAGAGTCATAGTATAACAAGAAAAAACACCACAGTGAAGAAACCAATATGCCAAACAACAAAAACAAAAACCGAGGTAACAAGAACAAGAAGGACACTATGACACCCCCAAATGAAAAAGACACCCCAATTCAAGATTACGAAGATGAAGAGATAGAAGAAATGCAAGAAGCGGATCTCAAAAAATTGATAAGAACACTAAGAAGTACTCAAAAACAAATTCTTGAATTACAGAAATCCTTAATGGACAAGGTAGAAAATCTCTCCCGTGAAAATGAAATATTAAGGAGGAATCAAGCTGAAATGAAACAACTAGTAGAACATGAAACTGTGATAGTGACGAGAAATCATAATGAAATGAAGAATTAAATAGATCAAATGAAAAACACATTAGAGAGCCTTACAAACAGAATGGGTGAGGCAGAAGAGAGAATATCGGACTTAGAAACAGAGCACAGGAAAATATACAGTCAAACCAAAGAAAAGAAGAGGAAATTAGAAATCTAAAAAATATTGTCAGGAATCTACAGGATACTATTAAAAAAACCAACATTTGAGTTCTAGGAGTTCCTGAAGGCATGGAGAGGGAGAAAGGATTAGAATGACTTTTTAGTGAGATAAAAGCAGAAAATTTCCCAGTTTTGGAGAAGGACAGAGACATCCTAGTACAGGAAGCTCATAGAACCCCTAGTAAACATGACCAAAAGAGGTCCTCACCACGACACGTTGTAATTAAACTCACCACAGTGAAACAGAAAGAAAAGATCCTAAAATGTGCAAGAGAGAAATGTCAGATTACTCTCAGAGGATCTCCAATTAGACTCACAGCTGACTTCTCATCAGAAACCCTACAAGCTAGAAGGGAATGGCGAGACATAGCCCAGGTACTAAGAGAGAAAAACTGCCAGCCCAGAATATTATATCGGGCAAAACTCTCATTTGTGAATGAAGGTGAAATAAAGACCTTTCATTGCAAACAGAAATTGAAAGAATTTGTTGCCACTCGTCCAGCCCTGAAAAAGATGCTTAAAGATGTGTTACACACAGAAACACAGAAACACGGCCATCAACATGAAAGAAGGTAAAGGAAAGATACCTCACAGCAAAAGATCACAGGGAATTCAAAGCATACATTTGGATAAAGAAATTATGGGACATGTACTCTATAGAATACTATAGAGCAGTCAAAAACAATGAAATCCATTCATTTGCAACAAGATGGAGGAATCTGGAAAACATCATGCTGAGTGAATTAAGCCAGTCCCAAAGGGACAAATATCATATGTTCTCCCTGATCGGTGACAACTGATTGAGCACCAAAGGGGAAACCTGTTAAAATGAAATGGACACTATGAGAAACAGTGACTTGATCAGCTCTTGTGCTGACTGTTGTTGTACAATGTAATACTTTATCCATTTTAGTATTTTTTATTCTAGTAATATTGGTTGAACTCTGTAATTAACAAACAATTATTCTTAGGTGTTTAAATTTTAACTGAAAAGTGATCTCTGTGAAATATAAGAGTGGGAATAAGAGAGGGAGCAGATGTACAATTTGGGACATGCTCAATCGGACTTGCCCCAAATGATGGAGTTAGAAACGTGCCAGGGAATTCCAATACAATCGCATCAAGGTGGCATGTACCAATGCCATCTCACTAGTCCAAGTGATCAATTTCAGTTCACAATTGATCACACTGATAGGTCTAAGAGTCAAAGGGATCACACAAACAAGACTAGTGTCTGCTAATACTAACTGATAGAATCAAAAAGGGAGAGAATGATCCAACATGGGAAGCAAGATACACAGCAGACTCATAGAATGGCAGATGTCCTAAATAGAACTCTGGCCTCAGAATCAGCCCTTAAGGCATTCAGATCTGGCTCAAGAGCCCATGAGAGTATTTTAGGCTTGGAAAGCCAAGACACTCTGGAAAAAAAAAGAAGACCTAAATGAAAAATCTCTGTGAGTGAGATCCCAGTGGAATGAGTGGGGCCATCAAAGAAGGAGGTACCTTTCTCTGAAGGGAGGAGAGAACCTCCACTTTGACTATGACCCTGTCGGAATAAGATTGAAGTCGGCGAACCCTAAAGGCTTCCATATCATTGGCAACTCATGACTAGAGCCTAGGGAGATTACTGATGCCATAAACAAGAGTGTCAAATTGTTAAATCAACTTCAGGAGTCACTGTGTACTTACGTCTCATGTGGGATCTGTCCTTAATGTGTTGTCCAATGTGAATTAATGCTATAACTAGTACTGAAACAGTATTTAACACTTTATGTTTCTGTGTGGATGCAAACTGATGAAATCTTTACTTAGTATATACTGAATCAATCTTCTGTATATAAAGATAATTTAAAATGAAAAAAATATCTTGGTGTTAAATTGGAAATTGCATAGAAAATTAATCAATTTAAAAATAAAATATATCATGTAGGAAAAAAAAGATTTATTTTCAATTAGCTTTATATACAGAAGATCAACTTCGTATATACTAAGTAAAAATTTGAACAGACTGCACCACACAAAAACACAAAATATACAGTACTGTTTGAGTGGTAGTTTTACCATTGATTCGCACAGTACAATACATTAAGGACAGAGATCCTACATGGGGAGTAGGTGCACAGGGACTCCTGTTGTTGATTTAACAATTCACAATCTTATTTATGAAGTTAGTAATCGCCCAAGGCTCTTATCATGAGCTGCCAAGGCTATGGAAGCCTTTTGAGTTCACCAACTCTGATCTTAGTTAGACAAGGCCATAGTGAAAGTGGAAGTTCTCTCCTCCCTTCAGAGAAAGGTGCCTCCTTCTTTGATGTCACATTCCGTCTACTGGGATCTCACTCACAGAGATCTTTCATTTATTTATTTATTTATTTATTTATTTTTTGCCAGAGAGTCTTGGCTTTCCATGCCCACAAAACTCTCATGGCTCTTTCACTCGATCCAAATGCCTTAAGGGCTGATTCCGAGGCCAGAGTGCTGGTTAGGCATCTGCCATTCTATGAGTCTGCTGTGTATCCCGCTTCCCATGTAGGATTGTTCTCTCCTTTTTAATTCTATCAGTTATTATTAAAAGACACTCCTCCTGTTTCTGTAATCCCTTTGACTATTAGTCTTATCATTATGATCAATTGTGAACTGAAATTGATCACTTGGGCTAGTGAGATGGCATTGGTACATGCCACCTTGATGGGATTGAACTGGATTCCCCTGGCACGTTCTAGCTCTACCATTAGGCACCATTATTTTTTATTAAATGCTTTATGATTGAGCATGACCCAAAATGTACATCTCTTCTCTCTCTCTTATTTTAACAGGGATCACTTTTCAGTTAAATTTAAACACCTATGAATAATTGTGTGTTAATTAAAGAGTTCAACAAATGGTATTAAGTAGAACAAAAAAATACTAAAAGGAATAAAATGTAAGCTGTTCCTCGACAGTCAGGACAAGGGCTGATCAACTCACTGTTTCTCATAGTGTCCCTTTCACTCCAAAAGGTTTCCTTTTAGGTGCTCCGATATTTGTCACCAGAGAGAACATAGGATACTTGTCCCTTTGGGACTGGCTTATTTCACCCAGCATGATGTTTTCCAGATTCCTCCATTTTGTTGCAAATGACTGGATTTCATTTTTTTTTTACTGCTATATAGTATTTTATAGAGTACATATCCCATAAGTTCTTTATCCAGTTTTCTGTTGATGGGCATTTAGGTTGATTCCATGTCTTACCTATTGTAAATTGAGCTGCAATACACATTGAGGTGCAGACAGATCTTTTATTTGCCAATTTAATTTTCTTTGGGTAAATTCCAAGGAGTGGGATGGCTGGGTTGTATGGTAGGGTTGTATTCAGGTTTCTGAGGAATCTCCAAACTGTCTTCCAAGTGGCTTTACCAGTTTACATTCCTACCAACAGTGGGTTAGCATCCCTTTTTCCCCACATCCTCGCCAGAATCTGTTGTTAATTGATTTCTGTATGTGAGCCATTCTAACGGGGTGAGGTGAAACCTCATTGTGGTTTTGATTTGCATTTCCCTGATGGCTAGTGATCCTGAACATTTTTTTTATGTGTCTGTTGGGCATTTGGATTTCCTCTTTGGAAAAATGTCTATTGAGGTCCTTGGTCCATCTCTTAAGTGGGTTGTTTGTTTTGATGTTGTGGAGTTTCTTGATCTCTTTGTAGACTCTGGTTATTAATTCTTTATTGGTCTTAATTTGCAAACATTTTTTGCCATTCTGTCATTTGCATCTTCACTTTCCTAACTGTTTCTTTTGCAGTACAGAAATTTCTCAATTTGATGTAATCCCAATTGTTGATTCTTGCTTTGACTGCTTGTGTCTCTGCAGTCTTTTCCAAGATGTTTTCGCCTGTGTCTATATGTTTCAGGATTTCTCTGAGGTTCTCTAATAATTTGAAGGTGTTGGGTCATAGGTTTAGATCTTTATTCCACGTTGAGTGGATTTTTGTGTAAGGTGTAAGTTGTAATGTAGGGGTCTTGTTTCATGCTTCTGTACATGGAAATCCAGTTTTCCCAGCACCATTTGTTGAATAGACTGTCCTTGCTCCAGTAATTGATTTTAGATCCTTGATGAAATATTAGTTGGCTGTGGATGTTTGAATTTATTTCTGGTGTTTCTATTCTGTTCCATTGGTCTATCCATCTGTTTCTGTACCAGTACCACGCTGTTTTGATTATCACTTCCCTGTAGTATGTCCTGAAATCTGGTATTGTGATGCTTCCAGCTTTGTTTTTCTTGTACAAGATATCTTTAGCTATTCGAGGTCTCCTGTGCCTGCATATGAATTTCAGCATCATTTTTTCTAGATCTGAGAAGAATGTCTTTGGTATTTTGATTGATATGACATTGAATCTATAAATTGCTTTTGGGAGTATGGACACTTTGATGATAATGATTCTTCCTGTACATGAGCATGGAAGGTTTTTCCATTTTTTGGTATGCTCTTCTCTTTCTTTCTTTAAGATTTTGTAATTCTCATAGTAGAGATCTTTGAACATCCTTGGTTAAGTTTATTCCAAGGTATTTGTTTTTGTAGCTATTGTGAATGGGATTGATCTTAGCAGTTCTTTCTCAGCCATGGCATTACCTGTGTATACAAGTGCTGTTGATTTTTGTGCATTAATTTTACATCCTGCTACTTTTCCAAACTCTTCAATGAGTTCCAATAGTCTCTTCGTAGAGTTCTTTGCATCCCCTAACTAAAAAATCATATCATCTGCAAAGAGCTTTAGTTTGAATTCTTCCCTCCTCATTTGTATCCCTTTAATTTCTTTTTCTTGCCTAATGACTCTGGCTACACTTCTAGTACTATATTAAATAGCAATGGTGAGAGTGGGCATCCTTGTCTGGTACCAGTTCTCAGTGGAAATGTTTCCAATTTTTCCCCATTCAATAGGATCTGGCCATGGGTTTTTCATAAATTGCTTTGATTGTATTGAGGAATGTTCCTTCTATACCTAATTTGCTTAGAGTTTTCATCATGAAGGGGTGTTATCTTTTATTAAATGCTTTCTCTGCATCTATTGAGATAATCATATGTTTTTTCTTCTGCAGTTTGTTAATATGGTGTATCTCATTGATTGATTGGTGAACATTGAATGATCCCTGCATATTTGCGGTACATTGATGTGCTCACACTGAACCAGAGACATACAATAGACTTGAGTAACTGGAACATACAACAAGCCTTTTCCAGATGGAACAACCGTCTTTGACTTGGCTTATAGTCTTCCACCTTTAACACATGCAATAATTCTCTACTTGGCTTTTTCATGCAATCTGTGGCTTCTGTTTAACCTATCTTCATTTCACTGGTCTCCAGGAATCCCATTCTTTATCAAAGTCAACACTTCCCAAACTCTCTAGGGATATCTAGTTTAATTTCTTCATGTACCTAAGCTTGTTACCAAAGAACTCAGTGAGGTTTTTTTTCCAGTTTGTGCCTATGAATCTTAAGGCAACTAAAAACTGCCAGGGAATGATAATTAGGAGCCTAGAACTGGCGCACAAATCTTAGCTGTGCTTCTAAGAGAAAAGAAAAACCTGCTATTTTTTTCTCCTACATTAGCAAGACTTCTCCTTCTTGGTCCTGCACTAGCAAGACCAAAGCAGAAATTACTACCTAATATCTTGGCCCAGAATTGTTGGCTCATATATGTAATAGAATGTCATGCTTTTGAAGGGCTTACCCTGGGTAGCACTATTTTAGATTTTTTTCCCACTAAATTTAATAGTTCTTACATTACATATGTGAACTCAATCTTCACAAGATTACAGTGAGGTTGATAACTGTTGTCAAGAACATTTTATGGACAAGAAAATAGTGGCATGGGTCAGTGTTGTGATGTAGTGGGTAATGCTAATTCAAGACCTGGCTATTTCACTTCTGATCCAGCTCCCTGCTAATATGCCTGGAAAAGCAGCTGAACATGGGCTAAATGATTGGGCCAATGCACCCATGTGGGAGATCCCGAAGAAGCTCCTGACTCATGACTTCAACCCAGTCCTGCCCTAGCCATTGCAGCCATTTGGGGAGTGAACCAGTAGATGGAAGATTTCCCCCCTACCCTCTCTGTGTTTGTGTGTATGTATGTGTGTGTCTGTCTGTCTGTCTCTGTCTCTTCCTCTTTCTGTGTAACTCTGACTTTCAAATAAATAAAAAAATTGAATCAGGCAGTGGTTGACATACTTACCCAGGTCCATACTGGTAAATGGCAGTGCTGGAAATTGAACCCTGGCAATCTGATGCCACTGTTATGGCTTGTACTCACCATATTCCATTGTCTCCTTAATGATCTCCAGTGAATTCTGATTGGATTCTTAAGATTTATTTATTTATTTGACAGTCAGAGTTAGAGAGAGAGAGAGAGAGAGAGAGAGAGAGAGAGAGAGAGAGAAAGGAAGAGACAGTGAGAGAAAGGTCTTCCATCCTCTGGTTCCCTCCCCAAATGGCCACAACAGTCAGGGTTGGGCAGTGCTGAAGTCAGGAGCCAAGAGCTTCTTCTGGGTCTTCTGCATGCATGCCAGGGCCAACTACTTGGGCCATCCTCTGCTGCTATCCCAGGCCATTAATAGGGAATGGGATTGGAAGTTGAACAACCGGGAATTGTACATGCAGCCACGTGGAATCCTGGCTTCACAGGCAGAGGCTCTACTCTATAGCCCACAACACTGACCCAAACCCTGATTGAATTTTAAAAGATCACACACTCTTCTATTTTCCAATGTAATCCTGTTTCTATTTTTAATTTGAATTTTACTTTTGAAAGTATGAATATTTATTGAGTGCTTTCTCCAACCCTGGAAATAACAATGCAATTTGAACAATATCATTTATTTATTATCTTCCTAGCCCAATCTTACAGGTGGTATTACTTCTAATTTGCAGATAAAAAGCTAAAATAAAGATTCATTAGTATCTTCTGTATAGTCCTAAATGCTCAAGCAAAAATTTTTGTCCTCTAATTACATAAAAACAGCATATTACTGTTTTAGATTCTGCAGTGCCTAGGTTTAAAGCCTTTCACTATTTTCCATCCATTTTCATGTTTTCATATATTTAACTATGCTCATCCTCAAACCAAGATGAAAATTATTATTGAAGATTACTGATATCACCAGTGAAAAAATAATTATATACTTAAATACTGTAATTTTAATTTTCCTTAAATACAAATTGTTTTAGCTTTAATAACTCAGATAATAAAAGGGAAAAGTAAAACCATTTTTCAAGAAATGCTATCTTTTACTGTATTTGAAATATGAAGTCTACATCATGTTGTTTTATCTACTGACATCCATGTGTTTAGTAATAAGGAACTGATTCTCTATTTCTGCCATCATACTATTGACTGGCAGGGTCTGTCAGTCACACTTTCCTGGGTTATATTCTCACACAGGCTTTGAGGAAGCTTATGGTAAAGTCGATTGCCTTAATGATGATGGTAAAGTGGATTGCCTTAATGGTGAATGTACTTTGTAAGAATATCCTGGAGCTTGATTTATCTCCCAGGTGAATATTTTCATCAACCTTCATTCATCCAAGTTTCCATTTAATCTTGTTTAGCTGATGTAAAGAACACATGGAAAATACAAGAAATACCCGGCGTGTATAAAAAACAGTTTCTGTGATTCCTGTTTATCTGTTACATCTCTGGATGCTCTTTATAATCATGCTGGTTGAAATTTGCTTTATCCAAGATATAAGTGTTGGATTTCCCCAGGCTTATTGATAGCCCTCTTTTCCTTCTATTTTGTCTCCCTGGGTTGTCTCATCTATTTACATAAGTTCAGTTTATAGGATCTTGCTGTCCAAGTTCCTGTGTCTAGCTTCCACTCCCCTCTGAATACCAGATCTTGTTAATCTCCTTATATTATAGCTGTCCTTGGATGACTTTCAGGGAGTTCAGACTCAACACTGGCAAAACTGAATGAATGACCTTCTCTGTATGTTCTTATTCAATGTGTTGTAGGACCATTCATCCAATGGCTCATGCTTATATAGGCAGGCAGGTAGAATAAAACCTATTAGATTTGTAAGCCAGAGACCACACGCTCAACCATGCCCCCTGTGTGATCTCACGCCACTACCTGAATGCCCACCTGCCCATCAGACCAGATAACCACTCCTCTTTGGAAAGCATATAAAAGGCAAGGAGCACCCTAAATTCACTCTCTGCCTTAAGTTTGCTGCCACATTAGGCTGCTTGTGGCTGCTCATAACCATATGCTTGCTCCTCGTGGTTCGTTCCTGGCCTGCTCTCTGCTTGGTATGAACCCAGCTTAGCTTCCAGACTTTTCTTTCTCCATAAAAAATGCTCTCACTCTCCTGCACATTTCTCTATGTGAATAAAATCCTTAAAAACTTACCACGTTGTCTGTTCTATTTGAGCCAGTTTTCAGAATTATTCTCTGAATAAGTGACAAGAGCCCACAGGCTTATTAATATTGAAAATTATTAATAGGCAGTCCAATATTGATACCAAAAGTCTAAAATCCATTCTTAGCACTTCTCTGGCTCCACACATCTAGAAAAGCATCAAATCTAGTGCATTCCAATTTCTCATTAAATTTTTTCAGTTCTGTTTTCTCTCCTCCTCCTCTGGCAAACCTGTAGTTTAAGAGAATGTCACCTTTCTGTGACACTCTGAAATTGTCCCCTGAATGCCTCCCATAAGACCACTCTTTCACCTTTGTCCAATTCATTATTCATACAGCAGCCCGAATGATCTTTCAAAATACAAAACTAATGTAGTTACTCTTTTTATTAAAACTCTGCAATATCGTTCCGTTGCTCTTATAATAAAGTCCCTAGTCCTTACAATGGCCCACAAGACCCTGCATAATATGATCCCTATCATATCCTAAATAATAATGTCATTTTCTTTTTATTTTTTGTGCTTCAATCTTGATGCCTTTTCTCCCATTAATTCCTTAAATTCATGCAGCTGTTCCTATCTCAAGGCCTACAAGACACCAGGAATCCATACTATACAGGTGACGTTTTAAAAGTTAGTGGTAATTCAAGTGTGCATTTTCTTTTTATAAAAGAAAATGCCTTAATTTGTATATTTATCTGCGTGTTTTTTTTTTTTTTTTACAGATATGATAAATTGGGTTAAGGCTACACCTAATAGGGTGTGACCTTTACTTTTTTCTCATGATGAGTATATTTATAGGTGCTACTAATGTATGTAATTCTGTGAATTTTATCCATGGCTGCATTACATTATGGAAATTGAGTGACCCCCTCTACCATATCCTAATACCCTTTGATTTGTAGTCGCTAGTGAGGTTTTATATTTTCTAGAATCCCGTGTCAGCACAATCTTTCTTCTAACTTGGTTCAGTTTCACTTCTACCTTTACTTTTTCCTGGAGTTTTTCTTTTTCATTTCAAAATATTATCAATGCTCTGCATGAACATTATGCTGCTGTTAGTCTGCCAATCAGAGGATAACAGCTTCCTAGAGGCTTAGGTGGGGGAGAAGGCTGCAGGGAAACAGCTCAGAGACAGAGACTGGAAATGACTTCCCCCCTCCAAACTCAAGCTTATTTTCTGATATCAGTTGATTACTTCCTTGTTATCAGCTGCTCCTGGCTTTTAGTAAGAGAAGTTGCCTGAAGGTAAGACAGATATACTTAGACAGTTGAAAAATTCTTAAGGATAGTGAATTAAAGACTCCATGAAGAGTGACTGTCATGTTCCTGTCTGTGTCCTATTACAAGGCTTAGTTTCTATGAGAAGTTAATGAACTTTAGGGAAGTGGGAGTTATATACCTAGCAGCTAAGTTGAGGGACAAAAGAGTCCAGTTTCTCATTTTGCAACATGGGAGTATTGATATTCACTTCATGGTGCCATGACAACAGTAAAATGGAAGAAAAAAAGGCTGAAGTATTTGGCATTCAATATACATGCAATTGATTAGTTCTGTTTTCCTCCCCTCCCATCTTTATCATTTAGGAAAGTTTTTCAGAGTATCTTCTTTGTCCAAGTCTTAAAGTGTTACGTTCAGTTTTAGTGATGATCTAATTCCTTTAAGAGTTCCCTAATAGTTGAGGGATTTTGCTTGGCATTTGTTTGCATGAAAATCGCTCTTTCTTTAAGTCCTGTCTTAGCATTCAGGTGCATCCATTGTGTGAATTGTTCGAATTGGGGGATGAAACCCACTATATATCATACAGCAAAACCACAAGAAATCTTTATTAGGCATCTCTCTCCAAGCCACACTTGTCATAACAGTGGCTCTTCTACACCTCATCTGAAATTGTAGCCTTTTACTTCTCTCTCTGTTAGCTCCTCCCTGTTTCTGTCTCTGCTTTTCTCCATTTGTTTTCTGTTTTCCTTACCCATTTGCTACAGAATAGTTTTAGTGTGCCTCCAAAGCTCCTATGGTAAATCTTAACTCCTAATGTATTTGGCAGTGGGGCCTTTGGAAGTTCACTTAGGTCATGTGATTGGCGCCATCTAGAAAGGGATAGTGCCTTAATGAAAAGACAGAGAAAGCTTGCTTTCTTCTCTTTGTGCCGCCTTCAAGGGGAGATAGGATGTAAAGATAACCAGTTGTGAACCAAGCAAGACAGCCTTCACGAGAGCCTGACCATGCTGGTACCCTGACCTCAGATTTCCAACCTCCTATACTGTGAAAAGTGCACTTCTGTTGCTTCGGAGACACTGCATCTGCAGTTTTTTGTTTTAGCAGCCTGATCTGACTGAGGTGCCTTTCTCCTTCTTTCTCTTCCTCAGTGTTTCCTGTCCTGCCTTCAGGATCTTTTGTTTCATTCTTCGTGCATATTTTCATCCTTTTTTATGTAAACACGTTTAAAATCTGAACATTTCCCGAATTCTCAACTCCATGCTCTCATCCCTCATCTGAACTGAAACAGAACTAGGTGGTTCTTAAAAGGAATCTTCTTCAAAAGGTGGGGAGAGCGGAAGCCTCTTTCTATCGCAGCCACATGTATCATTAAGCATCTAAAGGCTCTTACTTGTTATGTGATCAGCCAGGTTAAATTTCCTAAATGTGTGACATCAAGATAACAATCTCTTGATTGCTCCCTACCACATAAAAATGTATTCTTCACCTCTACTCTGGAACCTGCCCTTTCCTACAAGCAGAAGCACTTGTATCACAGATTGCAAACGATTTACTCTGTGCTTTTGAAGGCATCATCTTCCTCACCTTACTTTGAATACTCTATTTAATATTCATTTCCTCTATTAAGCATTGTCAGTGAATATTGCCTGTCTTGTCCTTTTATATCTTATACCGCTTCTGTGCAGCAGGACATTTTGAACAGCATTGTAAGCAGTCAATAGATTCCTAATGAATTGTACTCTACTGAGTGATACAGTCAGATCCTATTTTTAAATGCACAAATACATTTGCTATATGATATAATTTCACTAGATAGTTTTTACTAGTGTTTGTTTATCATACATATTAGAAGCCCCTTCTAATTTATCTATTGCATATGTCTTGATTTTCATATTGTACATGTTTAAGATAATTATATCCATCTATAATTTTTATGTGGTTATGTCATGGTAGACACTTATTTCAAGCTATAGACTTTATGGTGCATTATTTTTGTCCCTCAATAGCTAATAGGACACTGGTAACTAAAAATGCCCCCTCTATGGCAGCTTAATTTCTTTTTAACATGGCTTTATTATTTCTTTGCCTTCATCAGTATAATCTGACTATTCCAGGAAACTTTTTCAAATGAAAAGTTCCAGAAAGACCTATCAGTCCTTCAATAAGAATCACCATATAGTTTAAGCCCCCAAATTCCCTAAATTCTTATTCTCAATAGTCTCATCCTGCTATTTTCTGCAGCTCTAAACCGTGATATTATGATCCTTACATGAACCTAATCAATGCACACACACTGAAAGGGTCAACTTAGACCAAACTTCGAACTGTCAACAAATCTTGGCCTTGCCTTTTCCCCTAACAACACTAAGAAATCTTGTCAGATTGGACTTCTTTACTATGGTGGACAAAAAACTCAGAATTGTCTCATCAATAGAAATTGTTTTGGAGCTATTCAGAAGGGTAACACTTCACATCACGTAAAGCTGGTGCTAAATAAAATTACTTAAATAATGAAAGAAGCAAACATAACTCAGTAGTATTTGCTAAAAGATAAACCTTTATATCTTGGTAATCTTGGTAATTATCTTGGTAATTTTAAAATATTAAAGCATTTGGACTCTGAAATTGGCCAAGTGTGGCATAGAGGTCATGGTGTAAGCTGGCATAGACCTATTTAATGTTCATGTTTAAATGCTAAATGCACAGAATGTTAAGTGACAAAATAACTCATATTTCACTTTGTGATTGGAGTGCACTCTGATACTTGTTTTATGAAAGCCTTTATAAGTTACAGGGAGAGGTTTAACAGTAATCACATTTTTTTTTTCTCTTCTGGTTTTAATAAATGCCTTTAGGGCATTTCATTCTGTTAAATCAAGCAGCAGACAAAAATGTAATGCACTGCTAACCTCTAAAGTATGTGAAAAAGTTAGTTCATAAAATATGTATGAAGAACACAGAGTTGCAATGATAATGATACCTCTTCTCTGGGTTATCTGCTAGAGGAGTTGGTGCTACGGTGTCCAGTCCTTGATTTCTGTTGCTCTTTTGAATCAGTTACATCAATGAATTATCTATCATTTTGAATTAGTTACATCAATGAATTATCTATTAGCATAGATAAGCAATCATTTTTGGGGGTCAGTTTCTATAGTGTTAGATGAGCTGTGTTAGGAATTCATATGTAATATTCTTTTCTAGAAAGAAAATACTTGAAAAGTAAATTAATGTATCTTGAAATGTTAAATTTGTGTATGTGAGCAAAAATATGTCATTTTAAAATCTAATATCATTCTGGAAATATGGGGTTATGTGATATATTTTCCTTTTCATGCACACTCTGTAAAGATTCATCTATGTTGTTTAAATGAATTAATGGTATATATTCTCTATAACCTCTCTTTTTTGGTAAAATATTATATTTTTAATGTTCTATAACACAATGAGATAACCATAACTGTCAACAATTATTGAACATTTTAAAATAGCTAGTAGAGGAAATTTGTTTTTTTGAAAAAAATATTTATTTATTTGAGAGATAGTGTTTTGGACAGAGAGAAAAAGAGTCAGAGAGAAAGGTCTTCCATCTGCTGGTTCACTCCCCAAATGGCTAAAATGGCTGGAGCTGAGCCAATCTGAAGCCAGGAGCAAGGAGCCTCCTCCGGGTCTCCCACAGAGGTGCAGGGTCCCAAGCACTCTTCCACTGCTTTCCCAGGCAATAACAGAGAGCTAGATCGGAAAAGGAGCAGCCAGGACACTATCCGGTGCCCCTAAGGGATGCTTATGCCTCAAGGAGAGGCTTAGCCCATTACTCCACAGTTCCAGCCCCAAGGGGGAGTTTTTAATATTCCTAAAATAAAGTGATACATGTCTGAAGGGATAGATACACCAATTACCCTGATCTGATCCTTGCACTTTGGATATAAGTGCTGAAATGTCCTGCTGTATCCCATAAATATGTATAATCTACATGTCAATTAAAAGTTAAATATATAAAATTTTAAAAGTCATAGAATATATGAAATCATAACTTCTACTTATTATTCATTTGTTTTATTGTCTCCATAGCAGATAGATATGCTATTTAATGTTCCTAAAATGTAATATCCATTTTAAAACATAGCAAAATGTAATTGATGTTGCCAACACTAATTTAGAATATATGAACAATAAGATAGACACATGCATGATATCTTATCTTGATAAATTGTTTCTTCATTTGTATAGGAAGATATAATTAATGGATACTTTTTACAAAGTATGTAAACAAAAATTTAAATCCCCCGTGCAATTTTAATGGAAAGAAGGAACATTACCCATGGAAAGGTCTGTTTTTTCCATCAACTCATGAAGGGTGATAGGTAAGTCCTTAGAATGCCCTACCAGATAAGAATGTCTTCATTGTCCTGGGGTATTTGGGCCCCAAACATGGGGAGTTAACCATGTCTATGTGCTGGAACACAATAAGTCTGGACTCAAGGCTAGGGTGAGCCTTCTGGTTGACACTCCTCTACATATATTGTCACACATTATTGCTGGAAGTGATATCAGAATCTGGGGTGCCATATGATATCACCGTATGCTTATTAATAATTCCCCACTATTAATAAACCTGTGTGGGTTCTTGTCTAATATTCAGAGAAAAATTCTGAATACCAACATAAATTAATGAGGCAGGATGATACAGTTTAAGCTTTTATTCAGTGAGAAAGATGCATAGGAGAGTGAGGGCCTTCTCTAAAAGGAGAGAGGTAAATCTGGATTCGTACTGAGTACCAGGAGCTAGCCATATGGAGGAGCATCTAGGCGAAGAAGCATGGGGCGGGTGTCCCAAAAGCCATGCACCCTGGAGGTGCAGGGCTGCAGCGATCCCCGCACTGGCAAAAAGCCAAAGAAAGGAAAAGGGGTCGGCACACCATGTCCTAGGCTTTTAATCCACTTCCAAAGGGGAGTGGTTAATTAACTTGATGGACCAGTGGGTGCACCGGTGTGGCCAGGTAGGGAAATGAGATCACACAGGGGGTGGTGAAGGTGTGGTCTTCCAGATCACAAATCTAATCAATTTGAGCCTGTATGCCTGCCTACAACAGCAGGTGGTGCTGTCCATAACTGGACTTGACAAAGACAACGGGGAACTCTGAATGTTGAACTTTTCTGCACTCTGTTCAATCTCTTCTCTTTGTTGACTTTAACCTGCATCCTGTCAGTGTCATAAACCCTAGCCATGAGAATACATCTTTCAAGGATTTCAATGAGTCTTTCTAGCACATTCTTACACTTGCAGGTGATCTTGAGACCCCGAATTTCAAGTGGTATTGGAAGTGACATTGGTCTTGGGACTTCCACATTACTTTGTGCTGACAATTTATTACAGTATGCCTTACAGGGACAAGAAAAAGCAGCATTTCCCCTCCTGAGTGATCATGCTTTAAAATGGTAGTTTATAGTCTTAATATTTTCCTAAGCCAGAATGTATTACAAATTGCTGAAGTTTCTGAATATTACAGGCTTTCATATTATAAGTATGCCATGGACTATACAGTAGTAAAGGTAAAAATTTTACTGCTACCACTATGAACAGATGTAGTGAAATGAACATGACATTTCACTTTTCTATAAAAATTCCAACACTTTGTATGACTGTTCACTCTTAGGACCTTCAATGTCGAAATCATGTAGGAATCTCAACCCAAATTGGTGGTATTGTGAGTTATTTTATGACATTTGTTTAACAATATTTTCATCACACAAAATAACAAGTATTGTTTCAATATTTTAAATATATGTGCCTATTCATTGCTCTTGGTTATTGTGATTTTTAACTGAGACTTAGAGAAAAATATGCTGATATTTGGGCTTGGTGTCTGCCCTCATGTCTTTGTAGTAATTGATAATTTTTTGAAATTTCTTTCCATCACAGAGCCTGCATTATCAGAGTACAGATTTGTATCTTTGCTGCTCTTCTTCAGCTTCTGCTAATTAATGCATCAGGAAAGTCAGTGGAAAATGGCCTAAGTACTTGGTCCCCTGCCACCAATGTTAGAGGCCAGGATGCATTGCTGGTTCTTGACTTCAGTGTGGCCCAGATCTGACTCTTGTGGCCACCTAGGAAGTGAACCAGCAATTGGAAGATCTGGAAGATCTCTCTCTTTGTCTCCCCCTCTCTCTCTGTCAATTCTGCCCCTAAAATAAACAAATAAAACATTTAACAGTGAAAGAAAGGAATTTCTTGCCTTCATATTCTCCAAAAAGATGCCATTTTGTCTGTGATATACACCTGTCCCTGTCCCCACAATCTCACACATATCATACACGTCACCTTTGTATTCACATCCCCGCTTATCCCAGAATACTACATATCTCTTTAATTTCAAGACAAATGCATAGCTGTCTGTCATTGAAATGAAAAAAAAAAAGAAAGAAGTTTGTAAATCAGAACAATGAGTCAGAGTAATGTGTTGATGAATGTATTGTCTGAAAGTTTTCCTTGGTTTGAGAATCATTTTTAGAAACCAAGAACTATCCTTTAAGGGCCATTTCCTGGAGAAACAGGAAAGACTAGGGAATGTCAATAAGGCATAAATTAGTCATCGGGGATTCTCCCTAGGTGACAGTGTTGTTATCCAGAATTACTGATTAATTGTACTCCAGAATCCAGGCTTTAGGGGAATTAAAAAGAGGGCAATTTTATTATTAATTTTTAGTCTTGGTACAGGGACCTGGTATTAAGTGTGGAAGATTCCTGATATTAAATGTGAAAGAAAACATAGCTGACTTGTTTGCACTCCTCTTCCCAACAAAATCAGACAATGTGGAAAGTATGTGGCTTAAGAAGGTATAATACACACATATGCACACATATAGTAAGAAACAATTTAGCTTATGAAGTAAAGCTTTATTGCAAGGAGAAAATAATAATAAGAATTATATTAAGAAAAATGACTAAAAGCAATTTGTGTGTTGTAACTCTGTCATCACTGGTAAATTATATTAAATGAAATATTATTTATGATGTTTACTTGTAAAGAAATCTGAATGAAATTATAGTTTAGATTATTAGCTTATTATGCATTCAGATTATTATTGATCAATGGAGAAAAGCATGTATTCTTTTAATGAATTGTCAGTGAGAATTTTGAAGATTGTATTGATTACCCAATTTTAGATCATGTAAATCATGCTCATGGACAATGAACTAAAACAGATATGGAAGTGCTGACATTTGATAATTATTCAAAATTTTGTTTCAGTAACTTCATAATGGAGACTGAATTTACTCAGTAAATTACACAAAATTCATGAGGGCTTTAGAGAGAGTAATCTAAGCAAATAGGACACTGCTCTTCTTCAATACAATAATGGAAAGATCAAGAATTATTAGTTAAAAAAAAGGTGATCTTTATTTTCTGTGGCTTAGGTCACCCTGAGAATTTTATTATTATAAATGGTTGGCGTTCCCAACCACAGTGATCATCATATTAACATATATTAACATATTAGCATATTATTAACATTGTTATTAACATTAACACATTACTATCTTCAGATTGTTTGAGTTGTTTATTCCACTTTCATAAGGGAAACAGGGGAAGACAAAATAATAAGGCAACATGAGTAGCAGAACCTGAGATGGTACATGGTAATGGGGGAAGTGCTCCACTAAAATATTCTCCTTTGTTTTTGGCAGATGCTTTTTAAAAACTTAATTTGAATCCTCATGGATGAGAATTAATCATTGAGCTCCTAATATTTTATGTTTCTTGATTGACTGACCACCCTGAAATATAGTCCTAGAACTGACTACGGTTGATGCAGCTTCATTGACACAGGTATTAGTCCTCCCCAAGAGCCTACTGGTCAAACACCAGTAAGAGCTCCAGGGGTGCCTAGACCACCTGCATTCTGACAACTCGTCATGGATTCAGAAGTTCCTAAATTTGCACATCCTTAAATTTGATAATTCACTACAATGATTCACAGAATTTGGGAAAGTACTCTACTTACAATTACAGTTTCATTATAAAAGATACAAATTAGGACTAGCCAAATGAAGAGACACATATGAAGTTTCAGAGACTCCCAAATGTGAAGCTTCAATGTAAATTTCAAATTTCTATTTTTAAATTATTTTATTTGAAAAGCAAAAAGAGGGAGATGGAGACGGAGACGGAGACTGAGATGGAGATGGATGGTTAGAGACCCTCCATTTCTGGTTCACTCCCCAAATGCCCACAATAGCTGGGGGTTGGCCAGGCCAAAACCTGGAGATGAAACTCATTCTCGCATGTGGGTGGCAGGGACCCAAGTACTTGAGCCATCACGTGCTGGCTTCCAAAATGAGCATTAGTAGAAATGAGGAACAGAACTGGACCTTGGCCACAGGCATTCAAATACAAGATGTGGATATTCCAAGTGACATCTTAACTGTTATGCCAAAGTGTTACCCAGTTGCAAACTTCTAGACACTCCCTTCCAGGAACTAAGAACAAACACCAGGCAAACTCTATTATGCAATATTTTCTGACATTTGCTATAAAGGAAAACTTTAAGTTCACACATGCTGCATAAATCATCTATTTTTCTCCTTAAAATTTTATTCTGATACTGGAATCAACAAAAACAACAAATATCCAAACCAGGGGTGGGTGGTATCTAGCCTACTGAAGAAGATGCTAGTTAGGATATCTGTGTCCTGAGATCTAGTGGATTTCAAGGTGGTGGAATAGGGAATAATGTACTGTGCTAGGCAGGGATAAGAAAGAGAGAAAGAGAGAGGAAGGAAGGAAGGAAGGAGGGAAGGAAGGAAGGAAGGGAGGGAGGGAGGTAGGGAGGGAGGAAGAAAGAGAGAGAGAGAAAGGAAGAAAGAGAAAGAAAACAAAGTGAGAGAGAAAAAAAGAGAGAGAAAGAAAGAAAAAGAGAGGAAGGAAGGAAGGAAGGAAGGAAGGAAGGAAGGAAGGAAGGAAGGAAGGAAATAAATGTAGGAAGTGCACTCTCAGGGGAGAAATAAACAGAAAACCTCAGTGGAAATTCTATGGAAAAGGAATGCCATAGACCTGTGTGAAAGGTGCAGACTCGCAGCACAAACATGGATGCAACACATGACTCCAGCAGTTGAGAGCTGGAGAGGGAGGTGAGAGCAAACTGCAGCAGCCTGTGGTGATGCAGCTGGAAGGAGTGCATGGTATGAGTCTGGCCTGGAGCCCTAGTGGGTAGAAGGTACCCACGGACCCAGTGGAAGTAAAACAGGCACACTCTCACCCCATCCTCCCCACAACAGCACCTGGAGCAAGATAAGACAGAGCAAGCTCTGTTTGGGGCTTGGACAGCAGCTGCAGAAGCCCTTGTGTGAGTGAGTGCACAGGAACTGGCTGAAAGACTCCATCTTCTCAGCAGAACTGGTGGCAGTGTCAGGGAGAGGGCAACACTAGGGCAGTGGCCCTTGTATATGCATGTGATCCAGAGATTCAAGCAGAGGGGAAAATCCCTGCTCCCCACTGACTTTGGGCCTGGCTGGAATATTGAAATTAAAAAAAAAATCAACTAAATGGAAGTGATAATTTAGTTTTATTTAAACATTTTTTATTGATTGATATTTTTATGGTTAACAAGTAGTAAAGAAATTAAATGAACTGTGCAGGTGTATTTAGTTTTATATCTGAGGAATATCATGTATTCATTCTGTTAATATGCTATAAAATAAAATTAATAATACTTTCTTTGAAACTGAGCTTTCCCTCTGATTTATGCCCTAACATCATCCAGATGGTTAAAAGAGCAGTAATCATTGTCTTAATGAATGATGAAAAAAGCGCTGTCCCACTTCAGGTTACTTGTATCACTCCCCAAGAGTCCTTTATTAACATAGAGATCAAAGTATACATCTTAAATGATACATTGTCTCTTCTACCCTCCATTTAAGAATCCCCTATTGGGCCCGCCCTGTGCCATAGCACTGTGCCTGCAGTGCCAGCATCCCATATGGGCACCAATTCCAGTCCTAGCTGCTCCACTTCCTATCCAGCTCTCTGCTATGTCCTGGGAAAGCAGTGGAAAATGGCCCAAGTCCTTGGACCCCTGAACCCATGTGGGAGAACCGGAAGGAGCTCCTGGCTCCTGGCTCCTGGCTTTAGATCAGCACAGCTTCGGCAGTTGCCGCCAATTGAGGAGTGAACCAGTGGATGGAAGACCTCTCTCTCTGTCTCTCCTTCTCTCTTTGTGTAACTCTTTCAAGTAAGTAAATAAATCTTAAAAAAAAAAAAAAAGAATCCCCTGTCAAATTAGACCTTTTTTAATCCTTTCTTTAATGCTATGTTTTCTTTCTTTATTGAGCTTTGTGGATGATTCAGTTTTTAATTGTAATAAGAGATATAAAATATACAAATTGCAATCCTTGTCCACAATAATTTTCTTCCCATCCCCCTGGAATTTTCCCAGAGTGTATATCCATGTCACTTTCTCCTTTCAAAATCTAACCCTTTTCCTACTAAAGACACTCTATTCCACTATTTACAACTAAACCCCATTATTTTGCATTTGTCTTTATTTTACTTACCTTTCTTTTTTTATCATTTTCCACTTTTCCAACCCTTATTATTTTGCTGTTTACTAGAGTTTAAGTTATGTATGTGTCAATAATTTCTGATTTTAAATCTTTAGCTAACACTTCTCCTTTGAACTCTAAAGCCTTATAGTAAATTGACACTTGACACATCCACTGTCGCCCCAAATTCAAAGTTTCTGTTATAATGCCACCAGCAATCCTGTTGGAGCCATCCCTATCTCAGTAAATAACATCACCACTTTTGGCTTCCTCTTGTCCTTAGCCCCATATTCAATCCATAAACATCTTCCCAGTTTCTCCACTTATCTTTACCTTTAGATGGTCCAAAGTATAATTAATTACCAATTGAATTGTTTTAACTAGGTTGTGACTGCTAAGAATTCTGCATGTATCTTGTTTTGTTCTACCCTTGAATTTACTTGTCAGTGCAATCTGCGTGATCATTTATACACTCAAGTGACTTAAATTAGCTGCTCTTTCTTAAAAGACCAAAATCTGTTTTAAAAAAAAATTTTTTTGAGCTTTAAACAGATTTATTAGAATCACAGACCTCCAGCCAGAGTGGCATGGAGTGGGGCTTCTGAAAGAGGAAAAAACCCAAAAGGCCCCTAGCATTCGGGTTTTTAAGTACCGTTTCAAAGGAGCCATTCTTCATTTCTGTTCTCTACATCTAAAGTGTGTGTAAACCTAAGATAAAGGGTAAAAATACTCACACAAGCAAAAACAATGACAGCAACAACACAGCAGGATTCTTCTAATGTAAGGGCTTCTACTTACATGTAGTTCATTACAGTTCAATAACACATATCCAAAGACAAAGTGAAAAAAAAAAAGAATCGCATGCTAATAAGCACAAATATCAATAAGGGAATGTAAAAAAAAAAGAAATAAAGAGGTACAGGAAGCAGAAAAAGGGAGGAAAGGGAGTAGAGGCGGGGGAGCAGGGCACCTAATTTTTGCATTCAAATCAATGTGTGAGTAGTTTAAATAATTCTACCTTTTCCCTTAAGGTATTCCACCTCTTCATTATTGCTTTGAGGGACTAGAAGATAGATCTAGGAGCAATTGAATCCAATTAGATGGAAAAGAGATTTTGTCTGGCAATTGCCATGCAAATGTATGTGTCAAGAAATAGAAAAGGTGACATTAAGTTGTATATTTGATTGTTGACAACAGTTTCTCTTTATTTCTTGTGTTCCAAACCTTTTTAAAGGAAACTTTAGCCTAATGGAAAGACATCCTAAGTAGTCCTTGCAAGGTCAGTGCAAGCTTTCACCATCTCCTGCAGAAGGATGAACTGGGCCAGGTAAAACTGCCTGGGGGCAGTTTACCCTGTCAACATTATATTCAATTGTCATATTCATGTTTTCAGTAATAGGAATTGCTGGTGTGTGACATTTTTTGAAACTCTTGGTATTGTGGGCTTATAAAACACTTCAATGGGTAATAGTGTCAGACAGTGGTAATTAATCTTGGAGAAGAAACCTTTTCTGAATTGGAGCATTGCTTAAAGTATGACAATTTTGTGTCTACTCATTAAAAGTTGGACTTGGGCTTCTACCTCGTGCTTATAGTTTTAAAAATAATTATGTTAGAAAGGTCTGAGCAATTGGATTTTCGATGTTATGAATCATATACTCTGAGTGGTCCCAGCTAAAACTTTTCTTCCAGTCCATGGCATGGCAATGAGTGGAGATGAGGGTGGACAGGAAGATGTGGAAAAGCAGAGAACTCAGTAGGTTAATGATGGGTGAGGTTGGAGGTGGGGTCCCTGGAGATCCTGGAATCTGGAGTAAAACCTACTGTCTCAAGGACATGATATCCAGTGAGATTAGAGGCTTCTCTAAAATCTTGCAGCTAATTATTTGCAGCCAGGAACCCAAGGTCATGTATTTTAAATCTCATTCAACCCCCCAGGGCAAATTTATTATTTCAGACTGGTTTCCTCATTCAAAACTAGTCTCTCAAAATCAGGGAAGAGAATTCCTGAGCACCTGTGGATAAAATGGAACTGTACAAGCACAGCAGAGCCACTGTATTTCTAAAAGTGCTAGAATGGGAGTAATGGGAACATCTAACTAAATGAACAATACATAATAAGTGCTCTCCAGGAGCCAGGCAGAGTCCTTGGGGTGGGGTTTATAGAGAAGCACATTCTATAGATTTAGATACATGAAAAATGTGTGGGTACTGCAAGATGAAAAACTACGCTACAGACTGCCTGTTGAAGGATAGCCACCAGAAAGCATTATGAAAGGTCATCATCCATGGAAATACAGTACTTCTCAACCAAATTGGTAGGACTTTTCTGAAGTTCTAATCATGCTGATATGTTCAATGTCAAAATGAAAACAACAGGGTAGCTACTTCAGCATTCCTCCCCCTTATTTAGAAAATGTGGTTATGAAATCTCAATGCTAGTGATGTTGTGACCTATTTGGTGGAAGCTACATGCATGTGTTATTTCACTGCACCTCAATTCACTTCAACCTTGCATGCACATTTAACAAAATATATTTATAGAATACACTGTGTAGCATTTTGGTTTATCAAATAGACACATTTTCTACCCTGCAAACATGTTTAGAATATGGACACAAAACTGATAGCTTCAGTCATCTCTTTTCTGCTGCTTTTAGTTATTCTGTGAAATTTTTGTTAGAGTGAAACTTTTGGCAACTGAAACTTCAAACCCTTCAGGTTAAATAAGTGTAGAAGGAAGGACAATTTTACAGAATCCTGTAGCTGACAATCCTGTTGCAGTGGAATCAATCCTGGGATTTGAGCCCAAAATTTCTTTACAGCAGAGCCAGGACACATAAGCAGTTAAATTGAGCAGTGAGCAGAAATGGAAAATGTTAGCCACAGGAGCCTGTTTTTACCAAATGCAGGTGATTGCAGTGTGTGCTTTTTAGTCAGCATCTATAGTTTAAACACCAGACCAAAGAAAAAATGTACATATACTTTGATTGATGCAGTTATTGTCAAATCTGCTAAAACTCAGCTCTAGAGTAAATAACAGTTCGACAAAACTTTAAAAAAATTTTGCTTAGTGTATCTTTAACTCCATCAATAGTATCTATTTTGGAGGTCTTTTTAGTATTAAGCCTCAGCTTTTATATAGGCAGGATCACAAAGAAAACACTTTGGTATTTTGAATTAATTTGAAATTATTTTTAATTCCAAAAGAAATATCTGTTAAACACTTCTCTTAACCATTATCATTTATTTGCTTCTTTGTAACTGTGCAAAAAGAAAATATATAAATAACCCTTCAACAGTTTTTAAAGATTATGTAATTTAAAAATTATTATCCCTCCTATTTATTTCTGTTTTTAATTTATTTCTATTGTATATAATTTTTAAATTGAGAGTGCAGCACATTCATAAGTACATAAGTGTGAATGATTTCAGCTCCAGTTAACTAATACATGACAATGACTTAAGCATATAAGGAGCTATATTTTGTAGAGCGGTGATTCTGTTACTTCAGTGTGTCAGTCAATCCCTGGAGATCTTGTCAATATGCTGGTTCAGAATCAGTAGCTCTGGGGTGAGGCGATGCTGCTGCTGCTGATAGTGAGATCTTAGACCACAAGAGGTCAAGGTTCTGGCTTTGATTTACTGGCTCTACAATGTCACGAGCAAATTCTCTGTGATTCTTTTGCTCTTCCCTGATGGCCATGGGCTGTTTGTTCCAGCTCCAGCCATCAATCTGCATTATGGCAGGAAGAAAGGAGAGAGGGGAAGGGCAGTGCATGCAGTCTATCTCTGGATGATCTTTTTTACAGAAATGAATTACAAGCTCTCCTTAGTTCCACAGAAGGCTAGGAAATTGGGAGACAGAATTTTCCTGACTATTTCAGGCCATTTGAGAACCTTCAGTTGGGGCTGAGTATGCTCTGTCCTGAACAAAATCGATGTTATAATTAATCAATTCTTTAAAAAAAAAAATCATGTAGGATCTCTGTCTTTAATGTACTGTACATTGTGAATTAATACTATAACTAGTACTCCAACAATAATTTCAGTTTGTGTCTCTATGTGAGGGCAAACTGTTGAAATCTTTATATAAATGTTCTAAACTGATCTTCTGTGTATAAAGAGAATTGAAAATGAATCTTGATGTGAACAGAAGGGGAGAGGGAGTGGGAGAGGGGAGGGTAGCGGGAGGGAGGGAAGTTGTGAGGGGGGGAGCCATTGGAATCCATAAGCTATACTTTGGAAATTTATATTCTTTAAATAAAAGCTAAAAAAAAAAAAAGGAAGGAGTCCATGAATCCTGAACAGTAATGAACATTATTATCACTCTGCACACGATAAGAAAAAAAAAAGATTCAAACACAATAAAAAATAAGGAAAAACTTTTTTTTTTGACAGAGTGGACAGTGAGAGAGAGAGAGAGAGAGAAAGGTCTTCCTTCTGTTGGTTCACCCTCCAATGGCCGTCACAGCCGGCGCACCGCGCTGATCTGAAGGCAGGAGCCAGGTGCTTTTCCTGGTCTCCCATGGGGTGCAGGGCCCAAGCACTTGGGCCATCCTCCACTGCATTCCCGGGCCATAGCAGAGAGCTGGCCTGGAAGAGGGGCAACCGGGACAGAATCTGGCGCCCCGACCGGGACTAGAACCCAGTGCAGGCGCCACTAGGCGGAGGATTAGCCTGTTGAGCCACGGTACTGGCCAGAAAAACTCTTTCTTATCCTCAATGCTTCGTCATTTTTTCCAGAAAATACCATTTACCAGTTCCTGGTGTGTTTCTCCAAACTTTGTGTATCTACAAGTAGATAGATGTATGCATTTGTGTTTTTTTTCAATACTCAATTAATTTCAAAATAGCATTTTAAAAATTGTAAAAAGTCTAATTTCTCATCTAATAAACTTAGCTTTGCTTTTTGAACAGATGCCTGTGGGTATTGGGGATAATTCATCACAATCTTTACCATTGAAAGACACACCTCCTTTCCTTCCCATGTTTTGACCATTCTTGCTTTCTTTCCTACATAACTCCTCCCCTACTTGATATCTATTGTTCTATGTCCCCCAAAATTTTATAAGATGAAGAAAGTTGATGAGAGAGAGAGAGAAAGGATAGGACAATTACTGGATGAATAACTCCGCACTTTGAGTTTAGCAGATGGTTCAAAACAATTTTAAGGGCACTTTCCAGAGTCCCCACTGCTGTACTGTTTTCTTGCAGTTTCCTTGACGTGGGCAAGTGCCTCTCTATTCTAGGTGAATGTTTGCCAACATCTTTGGAATATGACATTCACTTCTATGTACTTACTATGTGGTCTCACTATCTTGCTAAGTGGCTCATTAGTACCTGAAATTAAAGGCATACTTTAATTACATTGGCTCTTACAACAGCTAATGTTTACCATAGGAAACCTCCATATATCTTGGTCTTAGGAGTTTGAGGAGTCAGAAAATGTATATACTGGCTTCTGTTCTGCACCTATAGGTATCTTAAATTGTCTTAGTTGTGAGACAGGAACAAGTCCTTCAATAGTGCAAAACTCTTCAAATGTTTCCAGAAATCTTACCTGGTAAGCTTGAAGTGAGGACAAAAGTGCTTCACAACCAAAGTCTTAAGTCTCTGATCACTTTTCAGGTCTTATATGGCTGGAGATGCGAGAATCATGAAAGTGAGTCTTGGCTGTTCCCTTATAAACATTGCACATGGGATCCTAATTGTTTAGTATCTATCCATTGTATTAGTGTTTTAACTTTAGCATCCTTCTACATGATACAAAGAGAATGCTTCTTTTTGACACTCTTCATTCTTTACATAGATTCATATTTCAATTTGATATCACTGTCTTTCAGCTGAAAGGAATTTGGTTTTCTTTTTTAAAGAGTAATCTCTTTATTGAAAAGCAGAGAGGGAGAGACATATGGGGAGAGAGAGAGCAAGAGTAAGAATGAAAGAGAGAGGTAGGGATGGGGGCAGAGAGAGAAAAGGAGACAGTGAATCCACTAAATTACATCCCAAATGACCACAAAGGTTAGGACTGGGGCCAGGCCTCAGCCAAGAGTCTGGAATTCCATCCAGATCTCCTAGATGGGTGGCAAGGGTCCAGGTACTTGCACCATTTTCTGCTGCTTTCCATGCACATTTAGCAGGGAGCCAGAATAGAAGTGGAGCAGCCAGTACTCTAACCAGTGCTTATATGGCATGTTGCGCCATTGTATATTGGATTACGTTATTTCAAATGAGAAATACATAGCTATGCTTTGGTCTTCTCTACAAATTGTGTGCTTTTAACATTTTCTGTCTGTCACTTTGTAAACAATTTGACTGTTACTCTTATTTCAATGACTAGATTCTAACTGAAATTTTTGAATCAAATTTGCATAAAATTACTGAAATTTTTGAATCAAAGTTTGCATAAAATTAGTAAAAATGTCACTGCTATTTATTTGAATTCTTTTTCTCTCCCTCACCCCCCTTCAAGAACTCCAATGATATGTATAGTATACTACTTGAAGTTGTCACACAGGTCACAGATGCTGTATACCTTTTATTTTCTATATTCTGTTCATTCTATTTGCATTTCATGTTTGAATAGTTTTCCTATTGCTACGTCTTTCTTCTACAGTATGTAATCTGCTGTCAGTCCCACTCAGTGCATCTTTTATTTCAGGCATGACAGTTTTCACCAGTGTAAATTTAATATGAATATATATGTCTCTATTTAACATGCCGATCTTCCTTCCACCATCTAGAACACATGAAATATAGTTACAATATAAGGGTACTTCAAAAAGTTAATGGAAAATAGAATTAAAAGATATGATGATTTTGGTGCAAAAAATTGAAATCCATGCACAATATTACTCATAATATACATTTCTTTGGACTTTCTAAAGAGACATGTATTTCACATCTTTTTGCACTAAAATAAATGTATCTTTTAATGCTACTTCTGATTAACTTTTTAAAAATTTTATTTGATTTATTTGAAAGGTAGAGTGACAGAGAAAGAGAGAAGGAGAGAGAGAGACAGAGAGAGTAGGTATCTGTTGTCTGCTGGTTCATTCCCCAGATGGCTGTAATAGTCGGGGCTAGGCTAAGCCAAAGCAAGGAGTCTTGAACTCCATCCAGGTCTCCCAAATGGGTGTCAGGAACCCAATTACTTAGTCCATTCTCCTCTGCTTTCCCAGGCACATTAGTGGGGAACTGGATTGGAAGTGGAGGAGTGCTGCTCATATGAGATGCCAGTTACTGACAGTGGCTTACAATGCTGTCTACCATCCCCCTGCCACACACAGACAAACTTTTTTAAGTACCCTTGCACCAGTTTAATAGGTGGTTGAATGTTTATAATATATTATATGTGTTGTTTTTGGATCTGTTCATATTCATTTATTTTTCCCACAGTTATGAGTTGTATTTTTCCCTCCTGTTGTCATGACTAGCGATATTTGATTGGGCATTCTTGAATATCAAACAGCATTGAATTTGTCATATTGAGTGATCGGTATTGTTGTGTTTCTATAAATATTCTTGGGCTTCATTCTGGAACCCAGCTTTCTTCAATAGCTTGGGTCTTACTATGCTGATGTGTTAGGTGGACTAGATATGTGTTTATTCCTATCTGGAATTTCCCTCAGGAATGAGGAACTGTCAAGCCTCTTCTGAGTCTTGTGCCTGAACATCTTGTGATGGCAAGATTTTATGTCACTTTAGTTGGTGATTATACAAAGTGTTCACAACCCCATGCCAGTAGTAGAGATTGTCCCTTTAATTTGATACAGTGGTTCTTGTTCTTTCTCTGACCTCTATTTGTTTCCACACTATTATGAGCTGATGAATAGTCAGCTGGGACTGGACTAAAGGGTTCTGAAGATCTTCAATTTTCTCTTCAAATAGCTTCATACAGAGCGATAGCCAGGTTCTACCTGGCTCTTCGAGGCACTGAGAGGGGAAAATCGCAGGGTTCACCTTGCTTGTTCCCTTGTCTCAGGAATCACAACTCTGTACAGCCTGATGTCCATGGTTTAAAAACCAATATTTCAAATATTTAAGCAGAATTTTTAGATTATTTTGTCAGAAAGGTAAATACCATTCACCTTATTCCATATTGGCAAAAAAGGGGAAGTCCACATCATGAATTTTAAATATATATCAATTTATCACATCAGCGAGAATCATCTGACAGCAAATGTTGTTTTAATTTGCTACAATTGGCCAGGGTATTTTCTCTTCTCCAAGTAGTGACATTACATAGTTTATCATCTGAAAAGGGATAAAAATATTTAACTAGACTCTTAAAATATGTAGGAGATGATACAAGTAAGTTTTCATTCTCAAAGAGGATAAAATTTAGAATTTCTTATTTCACCTTTTGGGCAAAATTCCCTTCCATATTATCAGTAGTTCTTGGTATTAAAGGCAAGTTCTCACTTTAAATTGAAAAAGTATCCATATCTGCTTTGAGAGTTCAGTGGAATTGACTCCATTGGTAGGTTCAACCCAACAAGTGCAAAGGCCACCTGACAAAGAATATTTCCCTCTTCACTTAAGTAATCTTTCTCCTAGTCTGGATTTATGTGTCAGGATTAAGTTTATCTACAAAGCTTTAGTTCTAAGACAAAAAACAATCAATTTTGTCTTTAGATAAAACATTATATCAAAGGTCTCCTATTCATTTCCCCTTATTTGTTGCTCCATTTTGTTACATTATAGTGTAAAATCCTTTTTACTTATCTCTTCTTGACAGTTTAGTGATTTTAATTATTGTTTTTTATTCATAACAAGATGAAAGTTTGTTAATTTTAGTCTGTTTGTGTCAGTAAAAAAAAAAAGAGCATGGAAAACGATAATGAGAGTAAATCTCAGTAGCATTTGTCCACCATGGTGCATCTGTGTGGCTAATTGATTGTAAAACCATTAAAACAACAAGAACAACAAAATGACAGAAGCCTGAACTCTTAGTTCTGGCCAAAAGTTGTTGCAGAGATGGTTCATTTATACTTTTGCTTGTTGGTGTAGCATGTTGGTTAGTGGAAGTCACTAAGCATGATTAAGATTTGTTAAGTCTGTGAACATATGTGATCTGATGAGACCCTATTGTAATGTGCTCTTTTAAAATCTTTTTATGCATTGTGATAGGTGAAGAGGCAAATCTTGGTACTTGGTAGTTACATTATCCTTTTTGCTTGTTTCTTCTTACTCCATACTAGACAGAGGGGTCTGTGAATTAGGCTGTGGGGATAAATGTCTGTTTTCTCAGAGCCCAAGTACAGTTCCTACCCATGTCAGACACTTGATAAATGTTGTATAATTGTTAAATGAAATAAATTAATAAATTATACTATGAAGATACTTTAATCAGATTGATGTGGAATCTCTGGTCCTAGAATTAATTTCGTCATGCTTTTTAAATATATTTCAGGCATCATATTCTAGAGACCTATTATGTTTTCATTTAAGTAATAATGTGTTTCATTTTTTCCTCTGGGCACTACATTTTGATGGAGTATATTCTTCTCTGGGCATTACATTTTGCGCTGTAGTAAGCACAGTGGCCATTTCACCCTAAACATTGAATTATTCAGAAACTAATTTAAACAATTTGAATTGAATACCTTGTTGGTAGTCCATATTGTGTTATGCAAATTTGAGCATTTTCCTGCCTCTTTGCTTCATGGTATAGCAGCTGTGCTCTAGTAATCATTAAATTGTAACACATGTCAAAGGATATTTTCTTAGAGGAATACCCTTTAGGTACTTTTTATTCCCATTTTAATGATCATTATATTGACTCTTCTATGATCATCTCTTTTCCTGGAAATAGAGGAAGTAAAGAGTCATGTGTATACTTCTGTCAACCTATTGGGAACATATTTGCAATGCTCTTTTAAGTCAGTAATGGATTTTTGCTGAGTTAGGAAAGTTTTATTTACTTCAAAGTGCTCAAGCTCAGGCTGAAGCAGGAGTAATATTTGGATCTATAATAGCATCTTGTGGGGCTCTTTTTTTTTTGAAGAATGCTAGTGTCAGAACAGATATTCCATCCATATCGATAAGAATCAGATTAAAGACTGGCAGCCCTTGGAATTGTAGTGTTGACTAATAAGGTGACAAATATAGCTTTCTGTATGACTGTAATAGAAACTATTGTCCTTCTGTAAAATGAGTTTGGAGCAGGGATTGCAGAATGGGGGAATTTATCCAATTTATAGGAAAACACAGTTGCAGCAGGTAGTTGTGATTGCTTATCTGGCTACAAAAAGTGAATACCGTTGAGGTAAGCTTTAATTATCACAAAGGATGAATGAATCCACCATTTATACAAGTATTTCTATACTGGGGTAACTTGTCAAAAACAGGATAATTTTTAAAAAAGCAGGCAGAAAGATTCAATGTAGCTATGTTTGAATCAGTGAAGGCTGTAGACATGAGAACAAAAAAAAATATTGGATCCTTTAATTTTTTTCAGCTTAAGAATAGCACAGAACTAGTTCTTGTGGTGAAATTTGGTTGAAGAAAGAGACGAAGAAGTAGAGGTCTAATGGATGATTCAGAATTAGTCAATTAAAGCTAGGAAGGACAGGGTATGGGAAAGCAGGGACAAAGAGCTAACATGAGCAAAGGCTCAAGTCCAGGGAGCGCTAACTTGGAGGGGGCAGATCCTGGTGAAATAAAGTTATGGGTTGAAAAATGAAATTGCCATTTTACATGTCTACAATGTTACATATTGGCAATTTCATGTAGTGTAATCTCATATGTCATAACTGCACAATAGAAATAATAAAGTAACAAGGCCAGAGTTGAGACAAGAGCCCAGAAAGCACTAAACACAGAGACATGTAAGCTCTCTGGAATGAATAATACAGATTTCTTTCTGAATAATTAAAATTGAAGTGTCAAGTAGGAGTTAAGGTAGAAAAAATAACATCCAATAAATTGTTAAGGGAATGCTTTATGTTTTCACTTCAATGATACTTAACTCATTTTTGGGTTATTTTGAGAACATTTTATCCACACACACACAAAACTATCCAATGAGAATATAATGCCATCATTTTCTCTGTGTTTTTGTACAGGACATGAGCCCACACAGTAATGCACACCTGTGTGTGCATGTGTATGCGTACATCTATGTATGTATAGGAAGGGTGAAAGTGTATGATGGGTCTTCTTTTTTACTTGACATATTTTCACAGTGAACCAGAGAAGGTGACTTAATTCTCTTGACCTGTCGTCTACCTAGATTTCCTGACTGGACCATGGGTCACCAAATTATGCCCTGTGACAAGGTTTTTCTATCGACATAACTCAGCAATATTTCATCATCTACAAAAGATGTAAATATTTACCTTACTACAGGAAAAGTTAAATAGTACATTTTGTACTATTGGATTCGAATTACTTTCTTCCCTTGTCTAGTCTTCATTTCTTTTGTTCTTATGTTTTTCCAGTGAAGATGTAAGATTTAAAAGATGAGAAAAAAATGATCCTTATTAAATGAAGGGATGTCATGATAGCTTAGAGGAAATCAGTGCTACAAATAGTACTGCTAGGGACTGTCTTCCTTGGAAGATTATCATCACCTACTATTTCAAGGGTATCTTAATAAACATTGTTAATGCCATGAATTTAACTTCTGCAAGAATGAAGTTGGAGACTCCCACTTTATAATTTTTGTTGATTATTAACTTCTGTCCCTAATTGTGAAATGACTTTATTTTTTTTTTTTTAAGATTTATGTACTTATTTCAGAGGCAGAGTTACAGACAGAGAGAGTGAGAGACAGAGAGAGAAGTCTTCCATCTGCTGTTTCACTGCCCAAATGGCCACAACAGACCGAGCTGGGAAGATCCAAAGCCAGGAGCCAGGAACTTCTTCCAGGTCTCCCACATAGTTGCAGGGGACCAAGCACTTGGACTACCTTCCACTGCTTTCCCAGGCCATTAACAGGGAGCTGGACCAGAAGTGGAGCAGCTGGGACTCTAACTAGTGTCCATATGGAATGCCAGCACTGCAGGTGGAAGACTAACTTATTACACCACAGTGCCAACCCCACAACTTCATTTTATATCATATTTTATACATTAATATTTGGCAGTTGTCTGAATGCATCAAAGTAAACAGAGAAGTACTTTAAATGTATTATTCTTTTTAAAATTTACCTGATGGTTATGCACCACTTCAGAATGTAGCAGCATCTTGTGACACATGTCAAACCTATATGACAAGCAGCATGAAAAATAGATTTGAAATCTGGAAGAAATAAATGTAGGAATCAATGACTTCTGGTGGCTGCAGTGAACTGTGAGGTCCTCCACGCTTGACAATTTCATGTTTTATGCAGAAGAAAAACACTTGGAGAAAACATTGGAGAATCTATATTTGAAATCATTTGCAATCAGTACAACAAAATACATAATTATATGAGAAATAACATCATTTATTATTTTCCAGGGAGCTTGGGAGTTGTACATATCACTATCTCCAACAGAGGAAAACTCTTCTTTTCTAAGGATTTTGAAGGTTTATATAATCCATGTATGTACCTGTTTATGATAAATTCACTATAACAAAATACCAGGGACAAAGACTTTTATAGATCCTTGATAAAACTAGCAACAAGAGGAGTCTGAACTGTGTTTCCTTCTTTCCTTTTCCTAATGCCTTTGCTCTATCCTCCAACTGTGAAACCACCCATGGTTTTTATTCCAGAATTCAGGTGATAATGGATCTCTCTTCAAGCACTGGCTAAAAATGGAGGCACACCCTTCAAAGAAGAGTAGTATAGTTTGGAGTTGAGATTGAACTACATTTTATTTCCAACTCCATCATTTTCAAATTGCATGGCATTTGTTAAATGTGCTGCACCTCTGAGCCTTAGCTTCCTCATCTGTAAAAGTGGAATGACCTTCCTTTCAGGATATGAGGATTAAATAAGACCACTAGTAAGAACTCCTGTTATGGTGCCAAATACAGAGTAGTTACCAAAAATGTGACTTTCCTATCCATTCTTTCATTAAGATGTGAGATAATACGTACCAATATTAATTACTGGACACAGAAGAGAATTCCACAGACTAATCATTCAAACTAGGTAATATGGTTCAACGGTTCCCAAATATAGCACTGGTTTTCTTTTTACACAGCACTTAGAAAATAACAGACTTCAATAAATGATTAAAGACTGAATGATTAGCCTTGACTCTCTTGGAGCATGTCTCAAGAATTGGCAGTTATTGTTGATAATTTACTGTACGTGACCATTTCTCAGATCTTGAAATCTACAGACCAAATTACCCTATGTTACAGTATGTAAACTTATAAAACTCCAATCAACTTTGTCTTGTATAAACATTGAGACAAAGTTAGATTCGTGAGAAAATTGCCTAGAAGTCAATTCAAGAAATAAATAATCGAGGTACCTGAAGGGTTTGGAGGAAAATTCTAAGAATATTTTCAGAAGAACTGTTAAGATAAGAACTCAATTCAGATTTATGTAACAATTTGTTATTCATCATGGACTATAGAGATGATAATTTTTATTCTTTAAAGATTTTCAAACTCATTTTTTTTTCTGTAATGGCATTTCAAGTAAACCTTTTCCACCCTCACACCTCACCCATTCCCATTGGTTTTCTGAAAATTGAGGAAAATAGATGACGATTGTTTTTGACAGGTAGGACTATATCTAGACTGTCATTTACTGCACTGGGTCATGGTTCTATTTCTGAATCCTATTTTTTTTAAGTAGATTCTCTTTTGTGAACAACACTTCAAATTCAGGAATAATCAAGACTAATACCCAAAAATAATAATAAAATATCCCATTAGAATGTGTGGGAGAGCTCCAAATAAAAGTGAAAGTGGGACGTGAGCATTATAATTTCTTTCAAATATAGTTTAGCTAGTTTGGGTGATATAGTAAAGGAAACAGAATCTTGAAGAATGATTATTAGTGAATTGTTAAATTAGCAAGATGTGTGCAAATGAACAATTAGGATAATGGTAATAAGTTATAGTCAAATAAGTAGTGATGCTTACCTAATTCACTCCAAATTTTAATATTTTCAAATATCAGAAATGTTATTTCCTTGCCTAGGCAAAGAACCTACAAATATTCCAGCAGTCTATTAACAAGAGAAGAAATTAGGACAATTAGTTTCTTTCTTACCTATATAATTGTTTTTACATAATCTAAAAATATGAAATTAATAATAGATTATAATGAACATGTTAGAAGCTATTAAAATAAAAATGAGAATAAAAATATGAACAACATCCAAGTCTTGAGAATTCAGTAGTTAGGGTTAAGGAAAGGATGTTGAAAAACTTCAAGGCATGATTTAAAACTTTTTCTGTCAACATACTGACATGAATGATTGACAAGGCTACCACCATTATCAATTAGAGTTTGAAAAGCGGTGACTCACTTTCAAAGCTCTAGGCTCAAACTATAAATGAACTTCTGTTGCTTTTTCTTAATTTTATACATTAAGAATTCTATTCTAGGAATATAAATTATTTGTATCAACACTGAATTTCAATTTACATCATGTTAACAGAGGCATGATAAATGCTTTGTTACATAATTATATTGATGGTCTAAAGTCATTAAACTGCAGAAGAGACTAGTCCATCAATTTCCAGGATGTCTTTAAAAAATTCACCTTCTAGAAGCAATCCATGATGTTTCCTCAAAGTCATTCATTTCAAGAAAACAAACAACTAACAATGAAGCCACTGATTTATGAAAATTATATGATTTTGTTCCCATTACTAATAATAACCACATATTATTCTGTATATATTTTCTCACAATATCCATCTTGGTCTTATAATCATTTCATCTTTTTACTAACCCTAAGGAAATGGAAGCTATTTATTTTATTTAATATTTTTAAAAGCTATATTTATTTATTTGTAAGATAGAATTATAGAGAGAGAGGGAGAGGGAGAGAGATCTTCCATTCACTAGTTGACTCCCCATATGACCACAGCACCGGATCTGGGCTGATCCAAATCCAGGAGCCCAGAGCATCTTCCAGTTCCCCCATGTGGGTGCAGGGGCCCAAAGACTTGGGCCATCTTCTTCTGCTTTCCCTGCATTAGCAAGGAGCTGGATTGGAAATGGAGCAGCAGGGACTCTAATCAACGCCCATATGGGATGCCAGCTTCGCAGGCAGTGGTTTTATGTGTTACACCACAACACTGGCCTTCTTGTTTAATCTGCACTCTATTTTTCCAATGTGAACCATCCAGCAGAAGAGCCCAGTCTGATAAGATGCAAAGGGAAGCACACACAAGTCTGTGCATCTATTTCCCATAGTAGCAGAGAGAGTTCCCAAAGCCTGGCTTGTGTACAGTCCTCAAGAAGCTGAGAACAGTCATGGAAGGGAATGAATGCATTGCATTCTATTTATGTATCTATGATCTGGTAAATTTCCTTCAATATTAAATTGTTTACTGAGTAAAATGAATAAGCAAAAATAATTTAGAATCAATATGACATGCAGTTCAGGAACAGCCTTTCTCACTGTAATTCCTTAGACTCTTGGAAATTATCCTTTTTTTTTTTTCCATTGAGAGAAATGTTCAGAAAATTTGAGTTGCCAGATGTTCACATTTGAGATCAAACAAGGTTACACTCTGTCTTTTTGATTCAGCTTTTATACCAAAACTAATGTTTCTTTTATGATCTATTCAGTTTCACATTTTTTTGAAAGATTTATTTATTTACTTGAAAGTTAGAGTTACACAGAGAGAAGGAGAGGCAGAGAGAGAGAGGTCTTCCTTCCTCTGGTTCACTCCCCAATTAGCCACAACAGCCGGAGCTGCACCAATCCAAAGCCAGGAGCCAGGAGCTTCCAGGAATCACACGTGGGAGCAAGGGCCCAAGGACTTGGGCCATCTTCTACTGATTTCCCAGGCCATAGCAGAGAGCCGGAAGGGAAGTGGGGCAGCTAGAATTTGAACCAGTGCCCAGATGGGATGCCGGCACTGCAGGCAGCAGCTTTACCAGTTATGCCACAATGCCAGCCCCATAGTTTCACATTTTTTAATATTGGTGGTTTTGTTGATGATTTTGATGTTGAAAGTGGCTACTAATCATAATGCTTAAGTGTTCCTAAGAACAACATTAGTGATTTGTGCCTTACCAAGAAGAGCAAATGTTGGATAAGTTTGGTTCAGGCATAAGTTACAGTGATATTGGCCATGAATTCAATGTTAATGAACAATAAATATCTATTAAATGAGATATCTTTATACAGAAACTCACATGAAATAATATACGCATTCATTGGTTGATGAAAATATCATGGCCAGAGGCTCACGAAACTAATTGAGTATTTCTTCTAGATACAGAGGTTTTGCATTTGCTAATTCAGTGTCCATATAGACTTTATATAATACCATGAATCACAAGAACTGACTGTTGATGGTACTGTGATTATCTCCATTTTACACACAAGGGAACATAGTCCAATCACATAAGTAACAGTTGGAAAGAGACCATGCCACAGAACACAGATAACTAAGACCTCTAAAAATACTGTTCTTAACTACAGAAGGTTCATTTACATGTGAGTGGTGTGTGTGTGTGTGTACTGATATTTGGGCACAGCATTTAAATATATTTCTTAAAGACAAAGGACAAGACATATTAGATCATATTAAAATAATGAAGATATCTTAATAAGCTGTTATTAGTTCAAGCTGAGTCAATATTTGTGGTGACCTTTTATACTGTTTTTGTAAATGGGTGATTATTAATAATGCTTGACACGCAGACATTTCTTAGAAGCCAATATACCTTAGGCAAACAGGTGGTGTGGGTGTTAGGCCTTGGAAATAATATTGCCATGACTTTACCCATGAGAATCCATTTGAGTAAGAAGTAAGAAATGGACTGTAAATGCACCCATTATTTTTCTTCTATAATTCTTTCAGTAAAACTTGTCTCAATAGACTTATTTTCCTTCATATGCAGTATAATGGATAAATGTGTCTGCCTGGGGATGGAGGAAGTTTTATGAGATGCATGTCTCCAGGTCAGAAGGTTCTAAGAAGATGTGTTTTCTGCCAGCTTGCTTGGTAGGGTCAAGTCTTTTCTTGGTGCTATAAAACCTTAGAATACAATTAAGCTATGAACTGTTTGACTCCATTTGCTTGCCTGTAACCACTGGGTCTGACCTGTTAGAGAATACTACACGTGGCAGATGATTTGTTAAGGCTTCTTTGTGGTAAAGACTTGAACCACCTTCCTCCTCTCATCCTCTTGCATTCATTTTCATTTATTCAGTAATATTCCTTGAAAAATAAATAGATGCACAAGCAGATAGTGAATTTCAATTCAGTAACCCACTATATGGTAAGCCACATGCTTTTTAAAACACACTCTAACTTTAAAAATATTTTTACTTGAGAGCGGCAAGATGGCGGAATAGGAAGGGAGCACACCGATAGTCTGGGGAGAGACAGTTTAATAAAAGTGGAGATACTGCAGGTTCACGGAAGAGTAGGGGAAGATACAGCAGAGAAAACCCTTCCGGAACTGGAGATTCACAGTGGACCTGCGTGGAGAGCGTGGGAGCCCGCAGTTTGGGACACCAGCAGCAGATTCAACACACCAGCGCTGGAACACGAAGTGAGCAGAACATCAATAGCCCGAATTACAAGCAGGGAAGCGGAAAAGGGAGCCTAGAGCGAACAAGGCTTGAAACCCTGCGGGGAAAAGTTCACCAGGCTAACTAGAAGAGAGAGAGAGAGAGGGAAAAAAAAAAAAAGCGACCCATACGGACACGAGTTTCTCTCTCTCCGCTCACCTCTCAAAGGTGAGCAAGACAAAGAGCAGGCGCCATTTTGGAATATGTCATAAGCAGGGCGACCTCGGGTCGGCACCAGCCCCAAGCCTAGCAGAAAAACCTGACTCTGGGTGGGAGGGGTGAAATAACAGGAGATTAGAACCTAATGAATGTGTGGTGCTAATGAACTGAGACTGTGAAAAAAGAGACGGTGGGGGAGAGAACTCACGGAAATCACGAATTCATGTGAGTACTCTCCAGAGACACTACAGTTCAGTAGCCTTGGCAGCCCAGTGGGAGACTACAGGAGAATCTCAGCCCACACAAAGGGCCGCAAAGATTCCCTCTCTGGTCCTTGGGAAAGAGCTTCCGATCTCTGGATCCTGTGGGTATAGCATTCGCCTGCTAACCATGCCCAATTCCATTCAGCTGTGTGGAATTACTTCCCTTTTGAATCAAAAATAAAGAAAAAGTAACAGAGATAGATTTACCACACCTAACCTGGGAGTGTCTCCTTTGACACACCCTCAACCCTGAGGAACCAAACAGAGCTCTCAGGCCACACCCATCTCAAGCCTCTAAGGCTCCATCAAAAGCAGACAGTCCACTTAATCTAGAGTCATAGTATAACAAGAAAAAAACACCACAGTGAAGAAACCAATATGCCAAACAACAAACGCAAAAACCGAGGTAACAAGAACAAGGAAGACACTATGGCATCCCCAAATGAAAAAGACACCCCAATTCAAGATTACAAAGATGATGAGATAGAAGAGATGCAAGAAGCAGATCTCAAAAAATTGATAAGAACACTAAGAAGTACTCAAAAACAAATTCTTGAACTACAGAAATCCTTAATGGACAAGGTAGAAAATCTCTCTCGTGAAAATGAAATATTAAGGAGAAATCAAGCTGAAATGAAACAACTAGTAGAACATGAAACTGTGATAGTGACGAGAAATCATAATGAAGTGAAGAATTCAATAGATCAAATGAAAAACACATTAGAGAGCCTTACAAACAGAATGGGTGAGGCAGAAGAGAGAATATCAGACTTAGAAGACAGAGCACAGGAAACTATACAGTCAAACCAAAGAAAAGAAGAGGAAATTAGAAATCTAAAAAATATTGTTGGGAATCTACAGGATACTATTAAAAAACCCAACATTCGAGTTCTAGGAGTTCCTGAAGGCATGGAGAGGGAGAAAGGATTAGAAGGCCTTTTTAGTGAGATACTAGCAGAAAATTTCCCAGGTTTGGAGAAGGACAGAGACATCCTAGTACAGGAAGCTCATAGAACCCCTAGTAAACATGACCAAAAGAGGTCCTCACCACGACACGTTGTAATTAAACTCACCACAGTGAAACAGAAAGAAAAGATCCTAAAATGCGCAAGAGAGAAACGTCAAATTACACTCAGAGGATCTCCAATTAGACTCACGGCAGACTTTCATCAGAAACCCTACAAGCTAGAAGGGAATGGCGAGACATAGCCCAGGTACTTAGACAGAAAAACTGCCATCCCAGAATATTATATCCTGCCAAGCTCTCATTTGTGAATGAAGGTGAAATAAAGACCTTTCATAACAAACAAAAATTGAAAGAATTTGTTGCCACTCGTCCAGCCCTGCAAAAGATACTTAAAGATGTGTTACAGACAGAAACACAGAAACACGGCCATCAACATGAAAGAAGATAAACGAAGGGAACCTCACAGCAAAAGATCACAGGGAATTCAAAGCATACATTTGGATAAAGAAATTATGGGACATGTACTCTATAGAATACTATACAGCAGTCAAAAACAATGAAATCCATTCATTTGCAACAAGATGGAGGAATCTGGAAAACATCATGCTGAGTGAATTAAGCCAGTCCCAAAGGGACAAATATCATATGTTCTCCTGATCGGTGACAACAAATTGAGCACCAAAGGGGAAACCTATTGAAGTGAAATGGACACTATGAGAAACAGTAACTTGATCAGCTCTTGTGCTTACTGTTGTTGTACAATGTAATACTTTATCCATTTTAGTAATTTTTTTGTTCTAGTACTATTGGTTGAACTCTGTAATTAACAAACAATTATTCTTAGGTGTTTAAATTTTAACTGAAAAGTGATCCCTGTGAAATATAAGAGTGGGAATAAGAGAGGGAGGAGATGTACAATTTGGGACATGCTCAATCGGAACTGCCCCAAATGATGGAGTTAGAATTGTGCCAGGGAATTCCAATACAATCCCATCAAGGTGGCATGTACCAAGGCCATCTCACTAGTCCAAGTGATCAATTTCAGTTCACAATTGATCACACTGATAGGTCTAAGAGTCAAAGGGATCACACAAACAAGACTAGTGTCTGCTAATACTAACTGATAGAATCAAAAAGGGAGAGAATGATCCAACATGGGAAGTGAGATACACAGCAGACTCATAGAATGGCAGATGTCCTAAATAGCACTCTGGCCTCAGAATCAGCCCTTAAGGCATTCAGATCTGGCTCAAGAGCCCATGAGAATATTCTAGGCATGGAAAGCCAAGACACTCTGGAAAAAAAAGAAGACCTAAATGAAAGATCTCTGTGAGTGAGATCCCAGTGGAACGAATGGGGCCATCAAAGAAGGAGGTACCTTTCTCTGAAGGGAGGAGAGAACCTCCACTTTGACTATGACCCTGTCGGAATAAGATTGAAGTCAGCGAACCCTAAAGGCTTCCATAGCCTTGGCAACTCATGACTAGAGCCTAGGGAGATTACTGATGCCATAAACAAGAGTGTCAAATTGTTAAATCAACTTCAGGAGTCACTGTGTACTTACGTCTCATGTGGGATCTGTCCTTAATGTGTTGTCCAATGTGAAGTAATGCTATAACTAGCACTGAAACAGTATTTTACACTTTGTGTTTCTGTGTGGGTGCAAACTGATGAAATCTTTACTTAGTATATACTGAATCAATCTTCTGTATATAGATAATTAAAAATGAAAAAAAAAAATCTTGGTGTTAAATTGGAAATTGCCTAGAAAATTAATCAATTTTTTAAAAAAATATATCATGTAGGATCTCTGTCCTTAATGTGCTATACATTGTGAATTAATACTATAACTAGTACTCCAACAGTATTTTTCACTTTGTGTTGCTATGTGAGGGCAAACTGTTGAAATCTTTACTCAATGTATAGTAAACTGATCTTCTGTATATAAAGAGAATTGAAAATGAATCTTGATGTGAAGCAAGGGGAGAGGGAGTGGGAAAGGGGAGGGTTGCGGTTGGGGGGGAAGTTATGGGGGGGGAAGCCATTGTAATCTATAAGCTGTATTTTGGAAATTTATATTCTTTAAATAAAAGCGTTATAAAAAATAAAAAAAAATATTTTTACTTACTGGGTTGAGAAGTTCTAGTATTGCTGGAATGCTAGAACACAATGATACTGGTTTCTTATAGAGTATTGGTGAGAACTGGAACGTTTTTTGTGGAAATGGACAAATTGCATAGCTGATGCCGAAGCAGACACGTGACAAATGTCTCTAAGAATGTTGTCCTGGACAAGTTACTTTGTATCTGAGCATCAGTTTCCTTATCTAAAGTACGGGATATGGGACCATACTGTGGAGCAGCAGGTAAAGCTACCACCTGTGTTGCTGACATCCTGATCTAGCTCCCTGATAATGGCCTGGGAAAAGCAACAAATGATGGCACACGTGCTTGGGCCCCTGCCACCATGTGGGAGATCTAGAAGGAGTTTCAGGATCCTGCCTTCAGTCTGGTTCAGCTCTGGTTGTTGCAACCATTTGGAGAGTGAACCAGTTAATGGAAGTTCTGCTCTCTCTCTCCCTTTCTCTCTCTCTCTCTCTCTCTTTACCTTCCAAATAAATAAAATAAAATCTTGAAAAATATTAAGTAAAAAATGGTATAATGTCGCCTACCTCACAGAGTTACTGAGAGGAGTAAATTAGAGATATATAACATTTAGCACCTTATAATTACACAACACCTGCTTGTTATTATGTTGCTAATGATTATGTAATTATCAAGGGAGTAAATATGAGTAGTATGCAGGTACAGGAGTTTATCCCAGTCTCTCTTTATCAAGGAAAACATTTAGCACATACTGGAGCTAAGGGGTATGAGGAGAAACAGCCTTTCATATTCCTAGCATTAAGATATCAATTGAAAAACATTATTTATTTTATTTATGAAATTTAAAATTTATGTCACCTTGTGATTGATTTGCCTCAAGGTATGGTTGAAAAATAAAATACTTTTATTAAAATGCACAAAATAGAGTGGCAGTAGCAATTGGAACTGTCACATTATCAACTCTGAGGTGCCATTTCGAATGCCTTCCTGTACAATCCTTGCATATTTACCAGTCGGAGTTTGGTTGATTGGTTTGATGGATTGGTCATTTTTTTTTTTTTTCTGGAGCAAAGGCAAAGTTCTGACTCCCATGATCTGCAGGGAGAAAACTCAATTATCTGCTGTGGCCCCAATCATGCTTAGACATCAAGAATCTCAAGTATACGTAAAACAAGTATGAAAGCAAGTAAGAAAAGAAAGTTAGCATTCCTATACTTATTTTAAAGTCGTAGTGAATAATTGGAAAGATAAATGTTATTTTGCACAAAGGATATGAGTAATGCCATTTGCAATTATCTTTATAAAAAGTCCTATTACATTTTTACTTAAAGGAGTGAAAAAAATTCAAAACATGACTAAGTCACATGACTCAATTTTTTATGGTGATTTTCTTTTTTTCTTTTTTCTTTTCTTTTCTTTTTTTTTTTTTTTTTGACAGGCAGAGTGGACAGTGAGAGAGAGAGAGAGAGAGAGAGAGAGAAAGGTCTTCCTTTTCCGTTGGTTCACCCTCCAATGGCAGCTGCGGCCAGAGCACCATGCTGATCCGAAGCCGGGAGCCAGGTGCTTCTCCTGGTCTACCTTGCGGGTGCAGGGCGCAAGCACTTGGGCCATCCTCCACTGCACTCCTGGGGCCACAGCAGAGAGCTGGACTGGAAGAGGGGAAACTAGGACAGAATCTGGCGCCCTGACCGGCAATAGAACCCGGTGTGCCGGAGCCGCAAGGCCTATTGAGCTGCGCTGCCGGCCGCAGCACATTTCAAAAGTATACAAAGATTGTTATTATAAAAACACATTTGACATATACAAACATAAAATTCTGCCCTTTTTTATGTTGAATCATTTGCCTCTGAAACCTCTCCATTTCATAGTCTTATTTCATTCATCTCATTTATTTCCATCTATTTTTGCCTAATCCAAAGGATAGTTTTACTAGAGATTAAATTAAGATTTTTAATTGTTTTAAAAATTTCCATTGATTGACAACAGAATTATGGCTGATACTTCGTTCACATCTTCACCTTTCTTCTTCTTGCCTGTAAAGGCAACTTAATCTCTTTCCAGCTTTTTTCAAAGCTAGATTTGACTTCATTATCTAGTTCTGGCCAATGATGCATAAATAAAATTCTTGTAGAAATCTTCTAGTAAGAATTCTTGTTTGCTGATCAAAGAGATAGGCACCTGATTGTTGCTTGCTGGCTCCGCTGCTTCCCACTTCTTCCCTTCTTAAATAAGGATGCAATGGCTGATCTGCAGCAACCCCCTTATCAGTTTGCAAAAGAGTCATTAAGAAAGAGGAGGCAACACAGAAGCCTGAATTTTTTTTTTTTTTTTTTTTTTTTACAGGCAGAGTGGACAGTGAGAGAGAGAGACAGAGTGAAAGGTCTTCCTTTTGCCGTTGGTTCACCCTCCAATGGCCGCCGCGGTCTGCGAGCTGCGGCCGGCGCACCGCGCTCATCCGATGGCAGGAGCCAGGAGCTAGGTGCTTTTCCTGGTCTCCCCATGGGGTGCAGGGCCCAAGCACCTGGGCCATCCTCCACTGCACTCCTGGGCCACAGCAGAGGGCTGGCCTGGAAGAGGGGCAACCGGGACAGAATCGGTGCCCCGACCGGGACTAGAACCCGGTGTGCCGGCGCCGCAAGGCGGAGGATTAGCCTGTTGAGCCACGGCGCCGGCAGAAGCCTGAATTTTTGAAGACATCATTATGATGCTGAATCAATCCTGAGACCACCTACCTTCAAATTTATTGAATAAACAACAATTATCTTTGTGGTTTAAATTCCTGGTTTGGGGGTTTCATCTTACTTATAGGCTAAGATACCACTTTTTGGAGTTATTTTATAATGTTTATTTATGTGAAGGCAGAGCTTCTCATATGTGTGGCAGTCCCAAATGCCTGTAAGAATTGGGGCTGGGCCAGATGTAAGTCACAAGCCCAGAACTCCATCTGAGCCTCTCAGGTGGAGTTATAGGGACTCAAGTTCTTAAGCCATGACCTCTTACATTCCCAGAGTGCACACCAGCAGGAAGGTAGATCAGAGCAGTGTATCTGTGACTGTATCAACACACTCTGATATGGGATGTGTGTCCCAAGTGTCAGCCTAACTCACTGCACCATGGTGCCCACTCATAGCTTATGACATTTATAATTAATACAAGTAAAGAATTCATTAAATGCCATATGGGGAACTTCAACAGTTTTGTGTACAACATTATTCTAATAGTGCCACAGGGTAAGAAAATATAAAACATGATTTTGAAAAGCATGCTATTTTGTTGAGCAGAATATTATACTTCACAAACTTAACCTTTGTTGAGGAACTGGATTAAAGTAATAAAAACTTAAAGGCTAAGTATATAAATAAGTTATAAATAGAAAGTTTATAAATAAGTTATAAATAGTAAGAAAGGAGAGAGATGGAGGTATTATACAGTAATCTTCCTCTAACTCGGTTCCACTCTGTGACAATTCTAATGGTATATATTTATCAACATCCACAGTGGGGATCATTTTAGTACTTACTGCCACTTATGCAGCCCACAACGAGCATATTTACAATGATGTAGCACCTTACCCTGGGAACAGAGTCCAGTGAAGATGATTGTTCCTATCTACATGACCTCAGGCAAGCCACTCGAGCTCCCTGTCTCGGTTTTCCTCATCTGCAAGGAAAGAATGATAATTCTTGCACAGTTTTTCTTCAGAGAACTATTGAAAGGGTTATTAAAAGAACATTTGATTCCATTGGACAAAATCTCTTAGACATTGTAGAAGTAAATTTTATTTATTTTCTGAGGAATGGCAGAAAGGAGATATATTTAAAGGCTGCCTAGGACCTTACATTGCCTGTTACAATGTTCCAGAAAAGATCAATGGGTGTGGAATCAGTCAGATGCCTGTGCCCAATCACAATCTCTTATGCAGTGCAGGAAAGCTGTTATACCAGGTCCAGTTTCCAATGCTACACTGAGGAAACTAGGTAAGAGAGGGTTGCTATCGTGTGCTTTCCCATGATTTGTTGAGAAGTCTGCAGGCAGGAAGGGATGACATTGCCTGATTGTTTACTATGAACATACCCACCCCCTTCAAAATAGTTAAGTACATAATTGGACAAAGCTCTGTAATAGGTATTTTACCAGGATAATTGTGTGGACTTCTGATCAGTTTAGGTCTTTATTAATTACTTTCAGGAGCAGGAGTCTATTGATGTCACAATATCTCATGTTTCATTTCATCAGTACCATATTGCCTTCAAGTTGCTATGGGGTTCATCCTTTAAAGTCAAAAAGAGAGAAAAAAAACTATGATGTTATTTTCTTGTTTAAACACTTTCCATGTCCATCCATTGTTTAGAACTTAATTATTCACCCATTGTTTATAATTTAAGGACAAAATTTTCATGCATTCAAGATTCTCTACAATATAATTTATATTTATTATTCCATTCTTTATACAAAAATTTTGCTCTGCTTAAATAATTTCCCTTCATTTGTACCTGTTCTTTCAACCCACTATGTTTTCTCTGAATTAAAGGAAGCCTATACATATACACCAACACTCATGCCAAATCCTATTATATGCAGATGATTCTGATTTCCATAACCTATAAAATTTCTGTAGTATTTTATTTTCCACACATGGTATTTGTGCTATTTATCCTAATATTTTGGTCATTTGGTTATTGTCTTATTTGCCTTTCTAGAATGCACCCTGCTTGAAGGAAGAAACAGTGTTCCATTATCTATTCTAGCACATAACACATGGCACATTGAAAATCAAAACAAGTCAGTTAAAAGGTACATAGATTGGGGCACCGTTTTCACACAGTAGATAAAGCTGCTGCCTGCAATATCCCATTTGAGAGCTGGTTTGAATCCTGGATACTTTGCTTTCCATCCACATCCCTGCAATGTGCCTGGGAGGGCAGTAGAAGATGGCCCCTGCACTTCCATGGGAGACCTGGAGGGAGCTGCTGGCTCCTGGCTACTGGCTTTGGCCTGGCCCAACCCTGGTTATTGTGGCCATTTGGGGAGTGAACCAGTCGATAGAAGATAGATCGATCTCTCTCTCTCTCTCTTTCCCTCTCTCTCTCATACCCCTTTCTCTCTCTTCTGTCTCTGTTTCTGTAACTCTTTCAAATAAATAAATATATAATTTTTAAGCACATAGATTGCTAGGTTCAATGACACTGTATACACTATATTATAATAGCAAAATTAAAATATTAAAGCCTGAATGGATTAAAATATTTTATTTCCATTTGGGTTGATTCACAAGCAGCCACAGTAAGGATTGTGGAAGATGGGGTAATGGGTTACTTGGGCTACCAGGGAAAAATGAAACTTATGTCCACATGTCCATGTGAGCTCAGTGTCACACATACACCCAATGACTAATGATTTGAAAGAAGCTAATTGACCGAGAGAGAGAGAGAGAGAGAGAGAGAAATTCTGGGAAATTATTGCTACAAGTAGGTATAAAAGCCTAGCTTTTTATTCTATGACTATAAAGCTCAACATTGGAAGATAAAAATATTTAACAGAGGAATTAAAATAAGTATCAAAATCAAATAATGATAGCTAGCAGTCACTGTTTTTTCTTTCCCAATATGTCACATCTGGTTTTAAGAGAATTGTATGCATTGCATCTGTTTTTAAATATATTTGTAATTTTTGTTATTTCAAAGATTTTTTATTTATATGAGTTGAGCAAATTTCATGTATTTCATATATACAGATTTAGGAGCATAGTGCTACTCTCACCCTATCCTCCCTCCTGCCCACATTTCCACCCTCTCCCCTCCTTCCTTTCTTACTTTTTCCTTTAATTTTTACAACAACATACTTTCAGTTTATTTTATAATCACAAGCTTAACCCTCCATCATGTAAGGAATTCAACAAATAGCAAGTAGAATAAAAACACTGTTCCTCAAGAGTATAGACAGGGCTAAAAACAATAATAAAATACCAACATGTCAATTTCACTCATATACATCCCTTTTTTTTTTTACTCTGTATATTAGTTACTACAAATCAGAGCAAACATGATACCCGTCTTTTGGGGACTGGCTTATTTCACTAAGCATACTAGTTTCAAGTTGCATCCATTTGGTTACTAAAGACAGGACTTCTTTTTTTCTGTGGCTGAATAGTATTCCATATATATATATATATATATATATATATATATATATATCATTTTCTTTATCCAGTCGTCATTTGATAGGATGGCTGTGCCATATGGTAGATCTATTTTCAGCTTTCTGAGGAATCCCCATAATGCTTTCCACAATGGCTGTACTAGTTTACATCCCCACAAATGATATATTAGGGATCTATTTCCCCACATCCTTGGGCCCTGCAGCCCTGTGGGAGACCCAGAAAAAGCTCCTGGCTCCTGGCTTCAGATCAGCGCAGCTACAGCTGTTGCAGCCATCTGGGGAGTGAACCAGCAGGTGGAAGGCCTTTGTCTCTACCTCTCTCTGTAACTCTTCCAAACAAATAAAAATAAATCTTTAAATAAAAAAAAAAAAGGCCTGTTTTTTGTCCTTTGCCTGTTTCTTAACTGGCTTGTTTGTTTAATCATCCAATTAGGCTGTGTAACATTAGGAATAGATTTCTTTGATCATTTTGATTTGGTACTTTTTACCCCAAATCCATCTAACCCTTTCTACTCCACTCAGCCTCTGGTAATCACCATTCTGGGTTCAGATTCAGGTTTTAGCTTTTGTTGTTTTTCTTTTTTTTAAAGCCTCCTATCTTTGTCTTTCTGTGCCTGATTTATTTCAGTTCACATGATGTCCTCCCGTTCCATCCATTTGCTGCAAATGACAGGATTTCATTCTTCCTGTGGTTGAATGGTATTCTGGGGTGTGTACACATGTGCATCATATTTCCTCCTGATGATGGACACCTTGGTTGATTGCATATTTTGGCTAGTGTGAAAAGGGCTGCCGTAAACATGTTTGAGCAGTTAGTTCTTACATAGAACGAGTTCGTGGCTTTTGATTCTATACCCAGTAGTCGGATTACTGGATCATATGGTAGTATATTTTTTTAATCTTTAAATCTTTTAATATTCAAATTAACGAGTTTATATCAAGCGCAACTTCGGTCGACACCTGGATATAAGCTTGGACCGTTGCTGAATTTATGGATGGATTTTCGTGTTGGCTGGAGCGGGAGTAATAATACAGCATTGTCCGCGCCCTGACGGTGGCCCCTTCCCTCCACCGCCTGTGGGTTCCCACGCTAACTCACCACGCCCTTTTCTCCCAGCCTGCAATGCAGGCCGGAAAGCAAGGCAGCGGCTGCCGCACAGCGTTGTACCTGCGTGGACGCCGTCACAGCCCACAGCCTGGCAGAGAGGAAACCTGAGGGAGGAGCTGTGGTCAGGTACCACTGGCCCGTGGGCACTGGGCCCGGTGACGCGGGGACAGGCCACCGTCGTCTGCTTCCTGCCACCGTCCTCCGGGGCCTTGCCTGGTGGATGAATCCTGGCGGTCTCCGTGGTCCCCTCAGAGGCGTTGGGGTTGGGCCCCAGGCTCCGTCTTCTTCTCTGCACGGCGCGCAGCAGCGAACCTAATTCAGTGTCGGGGAAATACAGACTGGTTGGGAAGGCTGGGCCTGGCTCGTTCCGGGCGTTTATGTGGTGACTAACATCATCAATGTGGAGGAATCCCAGAAGAGCACGCATCCCCAGTGGCGGTACAGAGCAACGTCTGTAGAATTTCTTCTCCGAGACGGTGTTGGCATCGCCCACAGTGATGTGCTAGTGATGGATCTTCTGGGCCTCGGCCTCCAGCACCTCTGTAGTTTCTGTCCGATTAAGAAGGTTCGTAATGAAAACCTCGTATTTTGACCAGAGGATCGTAGAATTAAATATGTGCATACCAGTCATTTTATACACAGCGACGTTAAGCTCGGTGGGTATTGGGTGTCACTGTAGTAAGTGTTTAGGATCTCCCTGGGGGGGAGCAGCAGTAGCCTTGACTGTTAGTACTTCTCAGGATCCATCTTTTTCAGGATTAAACTAGGCATTCCTTATTGATTTCCATTTGGCCAAAAAGTACAGAGGCAACAGGATAATCAGGCAATGCATACTGTATTTTATATATATATATATATATATATATATATATATATATATATATATATAAAGCTTTTATTTAAAGAATTTAAATTTCCAAAGTACAGCTTATGGATTACAATGGCTTCCCCCCCCTCCCATAACTTCCCTCCCATCCGCAACCCTCCCCTTTCCCGCTCCCTCTCCCCTTGCATTCACATCAAGATTCATTTTCAATTCTCTTTATACACAGAAGATCAGTTTAGTACATATTACGTAAAGATTTCAACAGTTTGCCCTCACATAGAGACACAAAGTGAAAATACTGTTGGAGTACTAGTTATAGTAGTAATTCACAATGTACAGCACATTAAGGACAGAGATCCTACATGATTTTTTTTTAAGAATTGATTAATTATCTATACAATTTCCAATTTAACACCAAGATTTTTTAATCATTTTCAATTATCTTTATATACAGAAGATTGATTCAGTATATACTATGTAAAGATTTCATCAGTTTACACCCACACAGAAACACAAAATGTAAAAATACTGTTTCAGTACTTGTTATAGCATTACTTCACATTGGATAACACATTAAGGACAGATCCCTCATGAGACGTAAGTACACAGTGACTCCTGATGTTGATTTAACAATTTGACACTCTTGTTTATGGCGTCATTAATCACCTTTCTCTGAAAGGAGGAGAGAACTTCCACTTTGACTATGACCCTGTCGGAATAAGATCGAAGTCAGCGAACCCTAAAGGCTTCCATAGCCTCGGCAACTCATGACTAGAGCCTAGGCAATGCATACCATATTGTAAAGACATAAAAATTCACTGGCACTGCCCAGTATGCTAGCATCAGTACTCATCTTGGTATTAGAGTTGCAGAAGTGACATGGAGTCATTAGGATATGTTTTGATGTTTTTAATAGGGCCAGCCTGGCAGCACTATTTCGTGTGTGTGTGTGTGTGTGTGTGTGTGCGTTTAAGACTTTCTCTACTATTTCCATAGTGCCCAAAGGCCTGGGGCATCTTCTACTGCCCTCCCAGGCCATATCAGAGAGCTAGACAAGAAGTGGAGCAGCTGGGACTTGAACAGGCATCCCATCACTGGTGGCAGCTTTACCCACTATGCCATGATGCTGGCCCCTTTTATCAATTTCTTAACTGGGTTGTTTCCTTGTTGTTCAGGTGTGTGTGTGTGTGTGTGTGTGTGTGTGTGTTCATGATATATCCTGCATATTAATCATTTGTTAGATAAGACTGCGAATCTTTTCTCTTATTGCATCAGATGTTGTCACTCTACTGGGTATTTCCTTTGCTTTGGAGAAGTTCCCAGTTTGAATCCAATATGTGTAGGTTTGCTTTTGTTGAATATGCTACATCAATGTGTTGCACTGTTTTCCATATGCTTTCTTTGAGTAGTGCCATAGTTTCAGGTCTTAACGTTTAACAAATCTTGAGTTGATATTCATTTATTTGGGAAGGTAGCGATTTATTTCATTTTTCTACATATGTTTATCCAGTTTTGCTTGCACCATTTATTGAAAAGACTATTCTTTCTACAGTGTGTATTCTTGGCATCTGAGCTCAAAACTCAGTTGGCCATATATACATGGACTACTTTCTGTGTTCTTTATTCTATACCATTTATCTATGTGTTGATTTCTTTGCTGCTACCTTGCTATTTTGATTATTATAACTTTGTAATATGCTTTTAAATCAGGTATTTTGATACCCCCAGCTTTATTTATTGATTGGTTTGTGGTCTAATATCCAATGCCTCTAGGAAAATGTGTATATTCTATAGCTATTGGATGAAATAATAAATGCCTGTTTCCCAAGTCTCTTATGTGTTCACAGGGAGTTGTGTACTAGCTGGTGCAGACCTGGAGTGATGGTTTGGTGATAGGGCCTTCCTCAGGACCCACAGGGCATGCACAGGTATTCCTAGAACTTCTATAACAGTCACAGACTGAAAGCTGCCAGATATAGAAGGATCCTTGCCCAAGTCTCACAGGACAAGTGCAGGTAGTGGACTGGTGACCATCATTCTAAAGCAGGGGAATGCAGATAGGGCCCTCTAGGTCCCACTGATGAGTGTGAATTACTCCAGTGATTCTGCCACTGAAAACATAGTCTCAGAGCTGCATGTACAGAAGGGACTACTTCCAACTCCCACAGGGCATGCAAGAGTGATGTTGGAGCCTGTGCCCTGGTCACCTGGTACTCTGTGCTCAGAGATGCAGAAAAGGACTTCCTCAGGCCTGGTCCTCTGGGTTTGGATGTTGGGTGTTAACGTTGAGCCCCAGGAAGCAGAGCAGAACTCCCCTTTATTGCACAGAGTTATTGAGCATGCCTCTGGGGCTTATGCCCATCAGTCCCATAGCTGCAGGATGAAGAGGAGCTTGCCCTTTACCTTGTGAAGCAGCCTGGCTCTTGTGGCTTCAGATGGCAACAGGACCACATGCTGACCCCTAAGACAGAATGGAATTAGCAGTGGCTCTGCTGTAACAACTTGGGTTTTAGGCTTTGAAAGGGGGAAAATATGGGCTCCTTTTTTGAAGCAAATCAAGTCGCTCAAACTCCAGTCAGCTTACTAGACTGGCTTAGGGCCAGCAAGAACTGTGGAATTCTCTTGTAGTTAAGCCTGCTGGTTTGTAGTGATCACGGGAGTCACCGAGGTTTCCTGCTTACCTTTTCCTTGCTAAGGGGAGTCCCCTGTTTGGGAGCCAGTGTAGGAGCTACAGTGTGCTTTGTTCCTCTCTCTGCAGGCCTTCCAAGTCTCTGTGCTGTTTCAGATTCTGTCACTTCTTTGCTGAAGGTTTCCCTTAGTCATTCTGGAAATGTGGTCCTTCCTTTGTTTTCTGGTTCTTTTCTGTGGCAGAGGAAGAGTGTTGGGCCTCTGTATTCAGCCATCTTGGATGCCTTACATCCCTTAATCCACCCAACAGCCCTTTCAAATAAGCATCATTTTTCTCTATTTTACAAAAAAGGAAACTGAAGTTAGATCACCGAGTAGGTGGCTGGTAGGACCAGGATTCACTATGGGGTCTTCTGCGTTCTGAAGCTTGTTCACTTCACTCCTAGTTTACTTTACTCTTTCCCATATGGTCTAAGTTCTCTCAGAAGTTTTTCATGACTTAAAATATTGTTTATTCCATTCATTTTATTTGTTTTTTTTATTTATTTAAAGATTCATTTATTTGAGAGAGAGAGAGAGAGAGAGAGAGAGAGAGAGAGATCTCTTCCATTCCCTGGTTCACTCCCCAGATGGCCGCAACAGCCGGAACTGAGCCAGGCTGAAGCCAGTGCTGGTGTCGCAGGTGGAAGCTTAACCTGTTGGGCTATATTTCAGCCCCTGTTTTCATTTTATTTGAAAGGCTAACACACACACTCAGTCACAGATGTTCAGTCTGCTGGTTCACTCCTCAAATGCCTGCAATAGCCAGAGGTGGGCCAGGCCAAAATAGGAGCGAGGAGCTTCATCTCTGTCTCTATGTGACAGGGACTGATGTACTTGAGCCATCACCTGCTGTCTTCAGTGTATGCATTAGGAAAAAGCTGGATAGGAAGCAGAGCTGGGACTCACAATATGGGACGCAGGTACCATAAGGGGCATCTTAATCACTGCACTCGTGACTTTCTCAAGTTTAAAAATTTCAATGTGGAATAAGTGAGTGCTGTGCTTAGGTATCTGCCTGATGATGACTGGATAATGCATCATTCCATTTCAGGGTGAGGCTCCTATACCTATGCATCATGCACAGAACAGTGTACTTGTCTGTTGTACGTGCAAGCACTATCACTTCCTTTATGCCAACCTGCATCTCGCAGGTATCTGCCACAGACATTAGCCACTTAGGACAATTAGGGCAGCTTCAGTTCAGGCCGGAGGAGATGATTTGAGGTTCTTTGTTTGCCAGCTGTGAATGAAGGATGAGTAACCAGGCTGAGGGGAAGTTTACTGTCCCTGTCAGTGTGGTGGATTTTAAAATGTGACATCATCAGTCCATTTTGGGGATGCAAAACATGTTCAAGGACTTATCTCTAATGTCTGGAAGTATAAGCCTCAGAGAGAAATGAAAGTAGATTAAAGAAATAGTGACAGGAAAATTAAAAATACTTAAAAAGAAATGAATCTGCTTCAGCCAGGATGACATCACTGTGTAATCATTGAGAGTAATTTGTTTTATAGAATCAGAACAAATCCCTCAAATTGACTTCTGGTTCTCATTTTAAAGGAGATAGATTGGGACGGAGAACAGCTATGCTAATATGCAGCCCAAGAAGTGTGTTTACTTCATGACAGACCCCTTGAAATGGAGTTTGTTAAAACGAATGCACTGCTTTCACAGGAACAGCAGCGCTGCTGAGTCCTGCTGGCAATAAATCCAGCAATTCGATTTTGACTTGGATGTTTATCATCTCTCCACTTTTGTGCACTGCCTTGCAAAGGGGGAGGGGAGACGGCTGTAGTTCAGCTTGCAGGCTGCTGGTGTCATCCCATTACCGCAAAATGGAGATGGTGTTTCTATTCAAGCGTTTAATGCATTAGTCTGTAATTTTTGTCTTGGAGGTAATGAGGCCTGACAGCTTTGGCTGGTGCATGATAACAAACCCACACTGGTGTCTTTGAAATTCTTCGTTGCCAAATTCATAAAGGAAGAAATGACTTTTACAAAATGACAGTAAACATGCTTCATTTTATAAGACATTGTGGTTAACAACCTGAAACAATGAAATGTTTTTGAACTATAGCTAAACTAATTTGAGCTATATTAAAAGTGCTGATGTGGATGCTAAACCACTGTTTTTTGCTTTGGCTTATTTTTGGTTTTGTTTTGGTGTTTTAGGGGGTACCCTCAGGAAAACAGAGATGGCCTGATTGTCAGAGTTTGACAGTAATAAGGATGAGGATGATAAAGATCTTTTGCATTATTTCCCTTCCATGGAGGCTTGTCTTGAAAAATACAAAGGAACCAATCAGGATGATTCTTAGAAAGGCTGGGATTGCTGCACATGTCACTTCAGCATGCGGATCAGCTGCCATGGGAGACAAGAGACATGGACTCTGAGAGACACCTCACTGGAGTGAGTATCACGGGTTTTCAGTGACACTGAAGGAAGAAGGGGCTTTAATGCTTCTGGGAAATCTGTGGGAAAGTTATTTTTAACACTGTGCTGATGATTATCTGGTTCTTAAACATCATTAGTGGAAGAAACCTTCTGTGGAAATCATTTCTAGTTGAAAATAGCTGACAATCCAAGGCTCACAGGGAGATGCTGGCATTTGAAGTGGGGACTGTTGCCAAATTCAGTGAGAAGTACATATACTAGGTAAACTCCCTTTAAGTACTCTTGTACCCTGTCACCCAGGGCATTAAAGAGAGAGCCCCTTTTGACACAAAATTTCCCCTTTTGAAAGCTGTTCAATCCTAAATGCAAAGTCTGAAAAGATCAGAACAGTAATAATGAACAGAGGCAAGTCTGAGAGGAATGACATTACCAGTTAGAATAACCAAAGTGCTCCTTCGGTGTAGAATAAAGCCATATTATAGAAATGTGAGAAATCTGGGGACGATGAGCAAGGCTGCATTGTTTTGAGTATCCATACTTATAGGTAAAACAGGGACTCGTTGTTTTGTTTTATAGCTAGTGATTCTATAAATCAATCCTTACTTATGATTTTTTTAAAGGGAGGGAGATTAATACATTTCAAATTTCTCATTGACTTTGTCACTGGTTAAAAATAGGAGTCTTGAAATTATATCTGCTTTTGAAAAGATAATCAGACCCTTGCAAGTTTATAGGCTAGAGGTCTTTTGAAAGAAAATAGGGGAGTCAGATTGGACAGCTGAGCAAATGCCTATGAAACAAGAGAATACGTTTTTGTAATAGAAAATTTATTTGACAAACATGGCTTTCTATTTAATCAAATTTCCCTGTTTTGCAGACACTACAACTGTTTAGTAAATTGTCTTTTTCAGAACTGTAAATGTTTTAGAGGATATCACTTCAGGTAGTAGGAGAGAAAATGTGCTAAAATATTTTTAGGAGACATAAAAAGGTTCTCACCACATGATTAAGCATTAATGCTAAAGAATGATTATTAAATATGGCAGTTGGCCAAACATTTCCATAAGGTATTCTGTGAAAGGCTTAGTCTTCAAAAATTGAAATCCAACGCTATCAATATTCTTGGATTTTAGGCCAACATTTTCTTTGGCCTTATTTTCCTTATATTAAAAGGAATAGTATTCTTAAGTAATCTTCCTTTTTCTACAATGTTCACTTATAGCATAGGGTTCACCTTACATCTATGTACAGCTTTACTTAAAAGTTGTATTCATAGTTCAGTTTACATGATTAAATTTGAAGACAACATGAGAGCGTGTGTTAAGACCTGCTTTGCTTCTGAGACACTGCTATAGCAGAAAATGCTGTGGGCTTCTTCCGGAAGGATTCCAAGACTGCCAAGGGATATCAACAGAGGCGTATTCACAAACAGACTCACAGGATGCTGGAAATAGGTTTTTCAAGTTGATTAGACAGGCTGAGGAACACTAATGCCATGCTTCATCATCACAGACATAGAGAAAGGTCTTAGAGCTGTATTTTTTTGTCTAATATGCTGAGGAAGAAATGTAAAGTTGGATTGAGAATATTGACTTAGAATTTCATGTACCATAGTCGTTATTTTGTTTCAAGTGCCTATTTTATGAAAAATATTGGCAAACTGATTCCCTTCGGCAGAAAAATGATTAATGTGTCTAGGGGACTGTAATTAACTATAGGTTGTTAACTTGAGGTTGCCAAGCTCTCTGTGGGGAAAAGAGATTGCCCAGAAATGTAGTTAGTAGTAGGACTGATATAAAGGTTTCTTACTTTAGGGGAGAAAGTGGACCAAGGCTGTTCTGAAATGTAAGACTTTATTACTTTTAAGGTCATAGAGTTAAGTAAAATGAGTAAAATTCTTGATTTTCAATTGCAATTATGATAACTAAAAAAAAAAAAAAGGTTAGAACATTAATTGAGTTACCAAACCTACAGTGTGGAATGCATGCATGGGGATAGAATAGAAGTTGAAATTCGAAACCATACTGATCTAAAAACCTTGTAAATATGATTATAGTCAAATGTTTTGAATTGAGGTAGCAGTTTTGTATTTTGTCAAAACTCCTATACAGTGACTCATGGAATCAGATTAAGGAGTAATGTGGGTAGTTAGACTTTCAACCTGCATTTCCTTTTTTACCCATATATTTTCTTCTCTTCCTTCCTACTTCCTCCTATGTTCTCTGTCTCTTTCTCTCTTTCTCCTTTCCTTATATTTTTATTTACATTTTATTCACATAGACCATGTGATAAGCACCCTTGTAAGTGATGGGGATAAGTGGTAAAGTGTCATGCATGGTTCCTTCAATATGAACTGTAGTTTTGATGAGATGGCAGGGGTTAATAGGAAGAGTGTATTAAAAGGGTTCTGTGGGACTACATGGGACCAAAAATATTTTTTTTGGTTAGATTTATTTTATTTATTTGAAAGAAAGAGTTACAGAGAGAGGTACAGACAGAGAGAAGTCTTCCATCTGCTGGTTCACTCCCCAATTGGCTGCAAATGCTGGAGCTGCACTGAACTGAAGCCAGGAGCCAGGAGCTTCTTCCGGGTCTCCCACATGGATGCAGGGGCCCAAGGGCTTGGGCCATCTTCTACTGCTTTCCCAGACCATAGCAGAGAGCTGGATAAGAACAGGAGCAGCCGGGACTAGAACTGGTGCCCATATGGGATGCCGGTGCATCAGGCCAGGGCTTTAACCTGCTGCGCCACAGCGTTGGCCCCAAAGGGGAACAAAAATCTTGACAAAGAATCATGCCTTTGTGGATATTTATTCTTGGATTCCATTAATCCTATCAACAAATGTTTACTGGGCATCAATTATAAGTTGATCACGTTGTAGGCATGGATCTGCCCCTTTACAGTTGTTCTGTAACCTCTCTCCCTTTTTCAAATTCCCCTCTTTTTAGAATGTGTTCCCTTTATTGCCCTGACTTAATGAATATTGAACTCTTCTTTGACTACCTTACTACTATTTGTTTTACTATAACTTTATTTCCTTGTACCCTGGTATCCCAAGAAGTAGAATTGAGATTAGCATATTTATCTGTTAATTTACTTATTCAACAAACACCTAATCAATGAAAATTACTCAACACACATGTAAAGAGTGTGTAATCTTTGTTTTATTTTTATTTATTGATTTTTTAAAGGTTTATTTATTTATTTGAAAATTGGAGTTACATAGAGAGAAGGAGAGGCAGCAATGGCCAGAAATGCACCAATCTGAAGCTAGGAGCCAGAAACTTCTTCTGGGTCTCCCATGTGGGTACAGGTGCCCAAGGACTTGGGCCGTTTTTAACTGCTTTCCCAAGCCATAGCAGAGAGCTGGGTAGGAAGTGAAGCAGCTGGGACTCGAATCAGCTCCCATATGGGATGCTGGTACTGCAGGTGGTGGCTTTACCCACTGCACCACAGTGCAGGCTCCTGTTTGTTTGTTTTAAAGATTTATTTACCTGAAAGGCAGAGTTACTGAGAAAAATTGTGACAGAGAGATCCTCCATCCGCTATTTCACTCCCCAAATGGCTGCAATGGCCAGGGCTCGGCCAAGCTGAAGCCAAGAGATTGGAACCTCATCCAGGAATTCCATGTGGGTGGCAGGGGCTCAAGCACTTGGGCACCTTCTGCTTCCATCCCAGGTGCATTAGCAGGAAACTGTATGGGAAGTGGAGGAGCCAGAACTCTAAATGACTCTAGGATGCTGGCCTCCCTGGGAGCAGCTTAGCACACTGTGCCACAACACCAGCTTCTGAGTCTGTAATCTGTGACATTCACTGATTTGGGCTCTGCTTTTGTTCCAGTTACCATATTTATACTCTCCTGTTTCATATATGTCACCTGATTACGTGAACTGTTGGCCCTGTAGTTGCTTGTTTCTTCTAACCTCCTAGTTAATCTGCTTTCTTCTTCTTCTTTTTTAAATTTTACTTGACAGATAGACAGTGAGAGAGACAGAGAGAAAGGTCTTCCTTCCATTGGTTTACCCCCTAAATGGCCGCCATGGCCGGAGCTACACCGATCCAAAGCCAGGAGCCCGGTGCTTCCTCCAGGTCTCCCATGCGGGTACAGGGCCCAAGCACTTGGGCCATCCTCCACTGCCTTCCTGGGCCACAGCAGAGAGCTGGACTGGAGGAGGAGCAACCGGGACTAGAACTCAGCACCCATATGGGATGCTGGCGCCACAGGCGGAAGATTAACTAAGTGAGCCACTGCACTGGCCCTCTGCTTTCTTCTTCGAGTGCCTTGACTCCTGGCAGGCAGTCTTTTTTTCAACCATATTCCCTGACATCTTTAAAGACAGTGTCAGCACCTATTAAGTTAAATTCATGTTCACCAAAAACTGTTGCAGAATTTAGCCTTCATTTATTTCCCTTGCCAATAAGTATTTGTTGATTTGCTTGTTCTGTACAGAGAACAATAAACTGGGAACAAAATTAACTGGTCATTGGTGTCAACTAGATTGATTGTTCACATATCTATTGATATTCAAGAATGTTATAATCTTGGACATTGTTTTTATCTAATTCACAGTCTATTGCCCTCATTTTAAAGTTTTTTTTTTATTCTTTTAGGTCATTGGAAAAATATGACATTTGAAATCTGTGTATAGTGTGTCTGTGGTTATTCCCAGGATTACTGAATAAATATTTAAAGGAAAATATCAAGTAGATTTATGGACATTTTAAGGGAATGTCTTAATACTTTATCATGACCAATAAAAAAATAAAACTTGATTAACATCAGTATATGTATCCATAAAAATCTCAACTGGTTAGTTACAAAGTTACAATTAATAGTTCATTCAAAATCTTAATGGGATATGTGATTAAATTGATCTTAAATATAATTTAACACTTTGAATAAGATTTGGGAACTTATATATGAAATAGGCTACTGGAGAATTTTAGTGACTATCTTAAAATATTATTACATGATATATCATTCAATTAATTAACTCCAGAGAGATGAAGTTTGACTATTGAAGTACTCACTTTTGAAAGTAATGAAATTATTTTATTATAAAATTAACTCATATCATGTTTGCTTGAAATATAAACGTAGCATATTTCTATGACAGAAATGTTTAAGCTGCCTGATGTTGACAGACTTAAATGTGGCATTGTTATGATGTTGGTAGATATCAAATTCTGGCAGTACTTTAAGAAGCTGATATCTTAGATGTTTACTGTCAGTGGGCAAAAGTTAGATATGTATCCCTCAAGTCAATGTGAAAGCGAAAACATTTTGTCTGTGTGTAATAGTATTGAACACTTTTGTAATTGATGTCTACAAATATTACCTATTAGGGTAATATAATAATTGGATTTGTAAAAATAAGATGCATTGATATAAAATCATAGAATACTTTTGGAGAATATTATATTAGTTACTTTTGCTTCTTGAGGTAAAATGCAGCAGCAAACTGGAAATAGACCTAAATTGAGATTACTTGTTACAGTAAATTTTGGTTTAATCCTTTACATAAATATACTCTCTCAGTATTTCAGGATTAATTTTATGCCCTGGTGTTTTTGTTTGCTTGGCATTTATTAATATAGTTTACATTAAGTTGATTCAGAGGGAAATAATTTTAGAAAAAAATACATAATAAATCTTAATCTCAAAACTCAGGTATATACTAAATAACTCATTATTTTTTCTATAAATTAACTTACCATTCTTACTGTTATAAAACAAACTTGATGTGGCTATGATATGTGATCTTCAGTATGTATTAGTGAGTTTCATTTAGTAGTATTTTTTTTATAATTTTTTAACCATGCTCATGAGAGAGACTAGTCTTTATTACACCTTGTTTGGTCCTCATTAACTTTTGCAATCAAGATTGTGTTAGCCATTCTGAAAAAGGTGAAAAATTGCATCTTTTCCTTTTTATTTAAGAGTTTATGTTATATTGTTATTATCATTTCCTTATATGTTAAGAAGAATTAGACCTCCTTGGGCCTAGAATTACATTTCTGGGAAATCTTTAAACAATATATTCAGGTATTTGTTTTTATTTTCTATTTTATGTTTATTGTTTGTTGTGTTTCTTTTTGTTTTATACTGTATGTTTTGTTATCATGTTATCATTGAAGTAATGATGTTGACACAAATACCTCTTTGCATCATGAGTATGCATTCATTTTTTTAACTTAAGAGTTTAAAAATATTTATTTATGTATTTGAGTGGTAGTGAAAGATAGAGACAAATAAATAGATAAATGATAGAAAGATGGAGAGACAAATAGAGACCTCTCATTTACTATTTCATTCCTTAAATGCTCACAACTGCCATGACTGAGTGCTGCTGCACGAAGAGGCTGTGAACTCCATCCAGGCCTCCCAAATTAGTGACAGGAATCATCTGAGCCATAACTGCTGCATTACAGGATGTGGATTAGCAGGAAGCTGGAGCCAGGACTAGAGCTGTTAGTCCAATTCTTGTACTGTTGATACAATACAACAATATTGCCAATATTTTTTTCCACTAGGCCAAATGTCCCTTCACCCTCTTTTAGGAATTTTAGGTGTAAATAAATGTACTCATATGTATTGTATTAGTCTACTAGGGTTGTTATAACACAGTATCAAAAGTGAGTAGCTTAAACAACAGAAATTAATTTTCTCACAGTTCTGAAAGCTGCCAAGTCCTAGATCAGAATGTCTGCAGTGTTGTTTTCGGGTGAAGACTTTCCTCCTGACTTGCAGAGCCACCTTCTTCCTAGGTGATCACATGACTTTTCCTCTGCACACACACATTCCTAGGGCCTCTTCCTTTTATAAGGATGCTAACACTATTGGATTATGATCCCACACTAATGGCCTGGTTTAGCCTATCTTGAAACATGGCTACTTTAAGGTTAGGGCTTCAATATATGAATTCTTCAGTAAATAATTCAGTCTGTAACATATATTATTTTTGAGTGTGAAACAACTTCGATAGTGTCTTCCTATAATAATATTTGATACTATAAGGTATTATAGTTATATTAAATATTATATCTTAGCTATCTTTTTTGGCTCGAGAAAAAGTAAGAATAAGGGAAGGGAATTTTCTTTGATAGTTTTTTTTTTCTTTTTACTGTAATCATAATTAAAATTTGAAAAAAATCTGTCATACAGAAATAGTGATTTAGATTTCTTTTTTTGGCTTTATAGCAGAAGTGATGTACAAAAAGAAATATTTTTAAAGCATTTGAAATACATGTTGGGGAACATAAAAACAAGAAAGCTTGCATTCCAGAAAGCTTTGAGAGTTCTGATGGTATTGAATTCAGCTTGTCTTGCGGATATCAGTTGATCCTTGAGGGCCTTTTCTGATTCTGATCATTTAGAGAATCTCTCACTGTGCATAAATCAGAATCCTTTGAATGATGCCAACCAAAAAGTGACCTACAGAAATACCCACTTCGCAGGGAATATGGCAGGACAGTGTACCTACATCAGCCTTTGCTTGGAGTAGAAAGCAAGCAAGAAAAAAAAAAAAAAGAGTTACTCCAGCACATTTTAGAGTGGGGTAAGATTCATAGTTTGTGAATTGTTACATATTTGTGTCCTCCCACCTCAAATCCATATGTTGAAATCTTAACCCCCAGTGTGTGTGATGGTGTTAGGAAGTGGGGGCTTCGGGGAGGTGATTAGGCTATGAGGATAGAGATTTTGAATGGGAATAGTATCCTGTAAAGAGACCCCAAAGAGCTCTCCTTCTGTTTACCTTGTGAGGACACAGCAGAAAGACAGCCGTCTATGAACTAGCAAGTGTTCTCTCATCAGACATTGAATCGCCTGACACCCTGGTTTTAACATTCCAGACTCCAGAATTGCAAGAAGTAATTTCTATGGTTTGTAAGCTACCCAGTTTAGCATACTTTTCTATAGCAGCCTAAACTGACTAAGACATAAATTTAGTTGGAAATTTAATTTAAATTGGTCTCAGGTCAGATGTCTCCCCAGATGCCTGAAAGAACAAAATGCAGATCCTCTCTAGGGAAACAATTTAATTCTTGACCTCAAAGATTTATCATAGATAAAGGTGAAGGATTATGAAGATAAATAAAGAAATCATAAGGCACAAAGAAACTGAATCTATGCAGAGACCTCCACCAGGACAGCAAACAGAAGAATCTGGACTGCTTGGAAGACAGATACCAGAAATAATGACAAGAATATGAAATGCCCTATGTTTGAGATAAAATAAGATACCAAAAGTCACTAATAAGAGAATATGAAAATTTACAAAGCAATTGTAAGAATCAAATAAAACTTTAATAATTATACTAGAAAGTGTTATAAATAAAGAAGTTACAAATTCCATGATTTATTACAATTCAGAATGGCATAGGTGAGAATACTGGTGGTTTGAAAACCACTCTGAAGACAATATTCATAGGTTGTAGAGGTGTGGAGGATAGATCAAGAATATCTAAAATACATCTTTCCAGTCTCTTGGAAAAAGAAAATAGGGGAGATAAATACCCAGAAGTGGTAAAAATAATCGATGTGCATTTTCCAGAACTGATTAAAAATGTCAATCAAGAAGCTTAGTGAACTTCAAGACAGCAAAAATAATGTTTAGAAGTGATCAGAAAGAAAAAAAAAAATTACTTACCAAAGAACCCCAATTAGTCTGATAGCTGATTTCTGAGAGCCAGAAAATAGTGGAAAAGTACTTTTAGCATGCTAAAAAAATGTAGTTATAAATTTGAAATTTAAAGTAATATGTCTTTCAGGACTGGTGATAAAGATATAATTAGGAAATGAAAATAGAACATATTTCCAACTGATAGGCTTCATTAAGGAATTGATAAAGAATTTACTCCAGTAAGAAAGAAATTTATTGAATCTTTGTATTCCCTCTAATTGTGGTCCGCAATGTTGATGTGAACACCGAATTAGCAAATACCAGACTGTTTCATCTAGAAGAAACAGAGTTAAGCTCCTACAAGCCTCTGGTTATAACAATTTTGCCAGACAATCAATACATAATCTTGTTTTATATGTGATTCAGTTTTAGAACACCTCATTTAATATATATTATGGAGTCACTAACATTGAACTCATGGTCAGCAGAACTGTAACTCCTGCCTGAGTGAAAAAAAGCTTAACTAACACCACAGCCTTCTCTGCAGTAGACAACACTTTGACATTCTGCTTGCGAGTTATTTAAGCAGTAAAATGACCGAAGGCACAAAAATTTTAAAGCATGAAAAAAAAAAATGAACTAAGAGCACTTATTTGCCACACAAGAGCTTAAACAGGAAGGGGAGGATTTCAGCTTATGCAGCCTCAACTGGGAATGTGTGTGTTGTTAGACTTGGAATGAATGTACTATAAGTATTGATTTTCAGGCAACAAATTTTAGAAAGTGATTAAAATCATGAATAGTGAAGATCGCCTGGATGAATAGTACTTGAGGGGGCCAGTGCTGTGGTGTAGCAGCTAAGGCCGCCTCCTGCATTGCCAGCATCCTATATGGGTGCTGGATCTAGCCCCCGCTGCTCCACTGCACTTGTGTGGGAGACCCGGAAGAAGCTCCAGGCTCCTGGCTTCAGATTGGCTCAGTGACAGCTATTGCAGTTATTTGGGGAGTGAACCAGTGGATGAAAGACCTCTCTCTCTCTCTGTCTCTGCCTCTCTGTAACTCTCACTTTTAAATCAATAAATCTTAAAAAAAATAAATAAATAAAAAGGGGTACTTGAGAAGCAAGAAGTTATGACAAACATGTAGATAAATTTGCACATAAAAGTGAGTATGTATAGATTAATATTGTTTAAATTGAAGAGAATAGAAATACATGAGACAAAATTTATGGTTCTTCTTTAGTGATTAGATAAGAATAATTGTAATTAAATTCATGTAGTGTCATTAATGGTAAGTATGTTGATTAACCATAACTCTTGTCAAGTTAAATATGCATTTAAATATTTACATGATATTTAGAATGGATTATTTTCTTTCTGCTAGGAATATTTAGTTCAGAAATAAATTTGAAATAAAAAATTAAACATAAATAGTAGAAAAAGAGAAAAATGCAAAGATGGCAGAAAGGAATCCAAATATGTCAGTAATCAAAATAAATTTAAAGTACATTCTCCAGTTAAAAAAAATTGAGAGCTATATTTCAAAAAATGTAGCTAACTTCTATTTATAGTGATTAAATAAAATTGAAAGTTGTATGAAATTGCAAGTCAAACAAATAATCAGAATATTGCTATTAAAATACTAATATCAGATAATATTTTGAAGGCAGCAAGTACTGCTAATAAGTTTAATATATGTTATATATTGATAATTATTTAAGTCATCAAGAGTTCTTAACTTCCATGCAACTGATCATACTCATATAACTTTAAGATATGTAAAGCAAAAATAACCAGAAATACTAGGACCATGTTGCTAAGTCTAACGTTGTTATAAGAGATATTGCCCCATTTTTCTTAATAGCTCATAGAATTATGAATAAAATGTCAATGTGGATATAGAAGATTTAGACAAGGTAATTAATTAATGAGACCTAATGTATATGAATAGAATTAAACTTCTAAATTTAAATAATAATTTCTATTTTGGGGCACATATGAACACTAAAATATTTATAATGCTGTAAGTCTTGAGGAAAGTATGGACTTCAGTCAAATATTTGATACTATACATGCAGTTGTCTTTCCACAAAGAAATTAAATGAACATCAACAATGAAGTGAAATACAAAATACAAATACACTTATTTTGACATAAATGAATACATATCTAAATAATTTATGGAACAAAAAAGAAAGTGTAATGGCAAATAGATATAATTAAATAATGGTGAAAATACTACATAACAAAATTGTAGGATACAGCTAGAACATTACTGAAATTAGGAATTAGTACATATTTACTGAGAAGAATGAAAGAGTAAATATTTTTAGCCTTTGTCAGCTACATAGGATCTCTCTGTTATTCTATTTTTTTATTTTTATAAACATTTAAAAATATAAAATCATTCAAAAATTGCATAGGATATGCCTGTATTTAGCTTACAGGCTACAGTTTGCCAATCCATGATTAAAAGTGCTATGCATATAGCTTTATTTTTTTATAATATAAACAGAATTAAAATTAATAAGCATCCAACTTAAAATTAATGAAATGGTAAATCAAAGAAGATAGAATGAAACTGTAGGGATAAGAGTAAATTAAATTGGAAAGATTTTCAATTAAAAGATTGCTATATCCAAAAGATGATCCATCTAAATTGACTAATAAAATTGGTGGGTACATCTATTTTATCTAAGTGACAAAGTAGTAATGATAGACAAAGTAGAAATGATATATAAAGACAATCCATATATCAGATTGAGGCTTATTCTGATGTGTATTTATTCCTGGATACATCATAATTGCAGGATAGATGATCTGGGTATCAGGAATGATAATTAGGTTTGAATTATTGTGCACAATACCACTTTACACATGGCTCAAATGATTGTCTAATCAAATCTCAAGTGCTTCTAATATAGTGTAACAACATTATAATATTAACACATATTTTAGCTGTGTTTTATCTATTTTTGAACACTTATTTATTTATTTGAAAAGCAGAGTGACAGGGAGAGGAAGAGAATGAGAGAAAGAGAGAGATCTTCCATCTACTTGTTCACTTCTCAGATGGCCATAAGAGCCAGGTCTGGTCCAGGCTGAAGTCAGGAGCCAGAGTTCCATCCTGATCTCCTATATGGGTAGCAGGGTCCCAAGTAACTAGTTCATCATCTGTTGGATCAGAGGTGGAGCAGCTGGATTTCCAATTGGCACCCAGGTATGGGATGCTGGCGTTGCAAGTGGTGGTTTAACACACTGTGCCACACCAGCCTTAGCTTAATTTAAAAATGTGTTTTTAGTAATCAATAGACATGGTTTATAAAATTGACAAGATTCCCTATAAACAAGATCTAGGTTATTTGTAATTAACACAAATATCTCCAATAATCAGCAGATAGGCAGTGCTTCTGTATCATGGGACAGGAGACAAATTAGATACTTTGCATGTAGTGAAAAAGAATTCAACATTGTTACTGATGCCATTGTACTTATAGCCTTTGTGTAAATTTAGATTTAAATATAGTTCACAAAATGAAAAGTATCAAGGAGGGAAATTCAAGGTGTTGGAAGGAGGGAAAATACAAAGTAACCCCAAAGGCTTACCAGGAAGAAGTCAGAGACATTGTCTGTGGAAGAGATGTGAAGGTAGAAAGTCAGGATATGAGCAGTAGTTGAAGGTGGAAATGGGGGTGTGGGTAGCCTTAGTTCTCTCCAGTCAGAAGCAGTGGCTACAGAGTCTGAATTTGTGGGATGATGGAGGCTAGTATCTGAATTATAGAGAAGAGAGAGATGTACAATGAATAAAATTTGGTGGTGAAGCAGGGGATAGATCACATAGATATTGAAGGTCTTGGCAAAGATCTTTGATTATATTTTTAGTGAGATGAGAAGGAGAATGTTTTTTGAAAAATTAGTCTACATGTTGGGTACAGGTAAGTTTAGTAGTGAAGCATGTGGAATTAGGGAAGCTAGAGGGAAGCCCTATTGAATAAGTACCAGATGGCAATAGCTTGGGACAGGATCACAATATGGGGATGATGGGAAGTGTTCAGATTTGTTAGAAAATTTGGAGACACAATTTACAGAAATTTGCGGATTTGCTGTGGGAAGCTGAAGGCATTCTTTTCTAAAGATTCATTTCTCAAAGAAGTGTGCAGCTATATCTGCAGCTGAAAGTGATAAAGCTAGGTCCTTGGCTACACATTAGAATTATCCAAGCAGTTTAAAGACATTAAACTTTGCGACCCTTAGGGTTGGTTTCATTAGTTTGAGGTAACGATCAGCCATCTTTAAAATTTGCCAATAGTCTTCGGGAAACTTGGTACTAGAGAAGAAACCTACTTGGGGAAGGATTGGAATTTGAAATGTATTTGATGTTGGTGTTCAAAATTGGAAGGATTACACTTTTTCTCTTGTTTTAAGAATCGGAAACTGAAAAAAAAATAGTTGAGTTTTACTAGGAAAGCATGATTCAAGAGAGAGGGTCAAAAATGGAATTTATGAGTAGGATTATAATAATGAGTAATAGAATCTAAGCTGGATGAGGAGGGAAGGCACAAGGAACTAATGGTCTGTGAAAAAGTTGTGTAGTGGCTGGCGCCGAGGCTCACTTGGCTAATCCTCCACCTGCAGTGCCAGCACCCTAGGTTCTAGTCCCGGTTGGGGCACCGGATTCTGTCCTGATTTCTCCTCTGTGCTGTGGCCCAGGAAGGCAGTGGAGGATGGCCCAAGTGCTTGGGCCCTGTAGCCGCATGGGAGACCAGGAGGAAGCACCTGGCTCCTGGCTTTGGATCAGCACAGTGCGCAGGCCGGAACAGACATTTAGGGGGTGAACCAATGGAAAGAAGACCTTTCTCTCTGTCTTTCTCTCTCACTGTCTAACTCTGCCTGTCAAATAAAAAAAAAAAAAGTGTGTAGCTAGATGAGACATCCCAGGTAGGTCACTGAATGATTCAATAAGGAGGAGCAGCCATGATCATGCCTGCTTTTTTAACTTTGAAGGAATTGGAGATTTGAGGGTGAAAGAAAGATTTGGTTTAAGATTTACTTTGAGGAGAAAAGTAAGAGGTAGAAGACGCCTAGGACAGAGAATAAACAGCTATAAAGACTGAAAAGAAAGACATACCCTCACTGCATATCTGTGTATCACTTAAAGCAAAAATGAAAGGGCCACATTCAGATTAAAGGATTTTGCTTTATGTATATTTGTTGTTATTTTTCAATATTATCATTATTCTGAAATGCTTCCTAAGGAAAGTTAATGTAAGGCACCAGCGCACAGCAGTGGCCCCTAGCTAGGTCCAGGCTCTTTTTTCTCTGATGCAAAAGGAGTTCAAGGGTGGGATGTGGGTAAAGGTGAGCAGAGAAGCAAGTTTTATTTTCATGCAAAGCTGAAGTACACACTCAGGAAGAAGTGTATGCAAGCTCAGAAAAGAGCCAGGTTTAACAAGGTTTTGGGTCCCTGATCAAGAGGCAGAGGGAATGGTGTCTGGGGACAAGCTTAATTGAATACTTAAGGGTGGAGTTTGGTAGGCTGAGTACTGCTTATTTCTTTCCCTTTTTTGGAAATCTTGGTAGTGTGATGGTGTCAGGTGCATGATAAGCATGAGAGTGTCTGCAATGGTAATTTTATCATGACATTATAATGAGCTAAAGGTTATCACAGGGATGCAGCTGGCAGCTATGTTGGATATTTTTAGCCAGAACTGGTTCTTAAACAGTGAAACTCTGGCAGCTGTGGTCTCCATGGAAAGAGGTGAGGTTTGGTTGGTGCACTCGGGCTGCAGCACAGGTGGGGCGGCAGTGTAGGTGCTGACACTCTTTAGCTCCTCTTTGCTAGCCACATCCCTCCTTACACCACAGCCACCTGAATTCCATTACATATCGGAAAATTGGAAAATAGTGCAAAGTCCAGAAATCATCATACTTAGTAATGAAGTCTGCCTATGAAATTTCTTTAAGAAGTGTGGTAAATTCTGTATCAATTCTTGGAATACAGTTTGTGCTGTGGGTCTAGGATAACACCAGTGACCTTAGAGTACCTGATCACTGATTTAATGCTGTATAACACAGTGGTTAAAAAGTATGAATACTTTAATCATGTTGCTTGAGTTCAAATCACAACTCTGCTACTTACAAAGTTATATTGCTTTGGGCAAGTTACTTGACTGTGCCTCAGTTTCTTTATAGAGATGGACGGCAATAGTGCCTGCTTCATAGGGTGTGATGTAAAGCTTTTTAGGATATTATCTGGCACATAGTAAGTATTCAGTGTGTTTTAGCTTTCATATGCACTTCTACATGCACTTACATTGACATGAATTAACAGTCTTAAATCATGTTCTTTTCAAAAACACATTACCTAAGGCATCTACTTAAAATCTTTGAATATCTTCCAATTACTCTCAGAATTAAATCAAGCTCCTTCCTGTGATCTGGCTCCTCGATACTTCTCCAGGCTCATTTTTCTACAAGTCTCCCCCTTACATCCCTGAAGGTCAGTGCTCCAATCTCTCCCAGCCATTGGCATTTGTAAAGGTTTATGCTCCACAGAACAAATACTCCTCCTTGGGGTTCATTTGTGTTCATAACATCCCTGGTACATTCAACTGAGTATCACTTGTCTATTTTCTTTAATGCTTCACACTTGAAAATAAGAAGAAACACCCATGCCCCTACATGAAATATCATAGCTTTAAGCATGAAGCTCTCAGAAGCAAGATAAAATACTTCAATATTTAAAAGTTAATCAGCATTTTAATTACTGAGTTTTAAGATCTTCTTTTAAAAGCAAACAAAGCACATCCATGCTGACAAACCAAGTTTGAGTCTGATGTTACTTGAAATGTCAGTTAACAACACTTGAAATGGAAATCAGAAGCAATGCGATAATAACCCGATAAGAAAGGAGGGAACCCCTGGGGGGATGCCCTTACCTGATGGTCCTATAGGATGACTTGGAAGAGCAACAGCTAGTCTGTCAGGGTTGTTCTACCAGCACAGCCCTTTGTTTCTGGCATGCTAGGGAGCTAAGCTGACTGCAAAAAGAGAAGCGACATAAGCTTAGGGAAATGTGGGCTTTGATTAAACCATTTTTCTAAATAAAGCTGCCTTTACTCCTTCAAAATCCAAAGTTGAAGTTCAGAGTGGGGAGGAACCCACGTATTCCCCCTTTCTCTCCTACTCTCAAATAATGGCTTGTTTAAAATATCCATTTATTTCTGAAGTTTTGACAGTTCTCAACTCAGCAGGCAGTTTGTTTCTTGTCAGTTTCCCAGCCCTCTTCTGGCAGTCTGAACTATTTCATTGTGAGCACTGTTCTGCTTGTAAGTCTTGACTGGGAAATTCTTCAGGGTCATAGAGCCCTAAGTATTTTCATGACAGATTTTAGAAATAAAAAATAATCTCTTTTTCTCAAGCAATGAAAATATCCTAGGGCTGTTCATTATTTTGTACTTTGTTGATCAATTTTTCATATGTGGCTTATTTAACCAATTTGTTAATCCATTTCCCTTCAGGAAGCTTTGTCATGGACCTTCGTTTTCATACTGCAGTGTTGCTGGCTCTGTCATTCTGCTTATGCTAATCTGTTTTGTAACCTTATAAAAACATTTGATAAGGTTGATGTCTTTCAGAAAGTAGAAAAGCATAAATGCATTCATTTTTTTGTTTGTTTGTGTTTTGCTGGTTTATAGAGTCTGTCTGAAATCTCAGTTTCTGGACACTGGTCTATGACCTTCTCACATCATTAGCTATATGGTTTTCCACAATAAAAGAAAACAAAAACAAATTTATCTAAGCTTCAAATAATTTAAAGAATTCGTCTGAAAAGACAGAAGGAAAGATAAATAGCAAGAAATGCTGTAATGGAATTCTTAACACGATTAAAAGGAATCTAGCAAATCACCTAGAAAACTAACATTGGGCAGATGAGTTACACCCAGTTAATTGATGGTGAAAATCAGTTCAAGGCTTGAATCTTCTCAGTGGTTACTACTGGATTTCCACTACCATATGGTTGCCATTAAATGCTCTGAAGAGCTACCTCAGCTACAGTTGGTATGTGTAGCTCTTCTCACTAGAAAACAAATTAGTAACTGGAAAACAAATTAGTAACCCCCTCTGCAATATTCTGATGCCTTGAAAATACTTGTAACATGTTCCATATTTTGATGATTTGTTTATGCATCCATCCTCCTAATTAAATGTCCCTGCAATGTGACCTATCTTAACCTTTTTGGTATTCCTAGGGTTTGTACCTTTTCTGACAGCATGTCTAGATTCAAAATAAATTTATTGAAAAAATATACAAATCTTGTATATCTGTGACAATACGAAAATAGTTAAATTATAGTCCACAGCTATGGTTTTCCTTGTTATCTTGCTTGTTGTTGACTCTCAAGTCATCGCAAGGCCTGTCATTTTTTCGGCTCATTTTTATATGAGGGGAAATATGTAACAAGAAAAAGAAGTTTCTCTGAAATAACCAACCAAGATATCAGTATCAAAAGCAAAGCAAAACAAAAGCCTCAAAACATATAAATTATTAACTGATTGTACTTTAGGTTTATAGAGCATGTTTCCTCTCAGGAAATCCCTGTGCTTTTGGAGAATCAACTCCTTTATCTTGACAACACTTTGGAGGTGGATAGGGGGTAACATTATTTTGCTGATGGAAAAAATAAGGCTCAGTGGGGTTAAATGATTTGCTTGGGGTCACACCAGGTGCATTCTGTTTGTTTTTTGTTTAAAAGTTCCTTCTGAAAAACACTGTAGCTCCACTGTAGAGAAGCTATTAAGTAGCCTTGGGTTGGAATTTCATCCCCAGGATTTCTTCTATACGGGAACAGTTAGGATATTAGTTATGGGTTAGGCTGGGCATTTTCTCACTACATCTTAGTGGTTACAGAGAGTACAAGACAGAAACCAAAACAATCATATATCTCTGATCTGCATCCCTCCACCTTTGCCCTTTCCCTCAAAAGCTGGAGCTCTTTGTACAGCATTGTTAAGATACTTTATTTTGAAAAGCTGCTCAACATAAATATAGATTGATCGATATAAAATTTGAAGTTTTAAATATATTTTATTTATTTGAGAGCCAGAGAGAGAGAGAGAGAGAAAGAGAGAGAATCTCCCATGTTCCACCGCAACAGCAGGAGTTGGGCCAAGGCAACTCAGGAGCTAGAAACTCAATTCAGGTCCCCCAAGTGGGTGCCAGGAACCCAACTACTTGAGCCATTACCTGCTGCCTCCCAGAGCCTGCACTGACAGGAAGCTGGTTAGGAGCCACAGCAGCAAATGGAACTGGGAACTCTCATGTGAGATGTAGGCATCTTCAGCACTAGCTATATGCCTATTCCCAAATTTTAAAATAATTGTCTCAAAGTACTTTCTAAGTGTTTATCTTTGGGGGGTTGTTCCAATTAGAGATCATTTCCATTTTTTTTTAAGATTTATTTATTTGAAAATCAGAGTTATACAGAAAGAAGAGAGGCAGAGAGAGAGAGAGGAGAGGTCATCCATCTGATGGTTCACTCCTCAGTTGGCTGCAATGGCCGAAACCACACCGATCTGAAGCCAGGAGCCAGGAGCTTCTTCCAGGTCTCCTACATGGGTGCAGGGGCCCAAGGACTTGGGGCATCTTCCACTGCTTTCCCAGGCCATAGTAGAGACCTAGATTGGAAGTGGAGCAGCTGAGACTCAAACCAGCGCCCATAAGGGATGCTGGCGCTTCAGGCCAGGGCGTTAACCTGCTGTGCCACAGCACTGGCCCCATTTCCAATTTTTTAAAACAGAAAATTCTCATAAAACAACTCAGTTATCACCACATCCGTCTAGTGATATATTAAAATTCAATTGACCTCAATTCAAAGCTTAGCTTATGGTTGTCATGTGCAAGCACAGTGCCATAAATTATGGCTAAAAAAAAATGGTTATATCTATTATGGTATAAACAGCATCATCATGATTTCCTCTGATTTTCCTGACAAAATTTAGGGAATGGACATCATAATTTCCATTTAAAAGTGAAGAAATTGAAGATCAGAAACTTGAACAGCCTCACACAGAAGTGATAAAGAATGGGGTTAGGATTTGAACCCTAGGTTTTAGGCTTGGTATCATCATCATCATCAAAGCAATAATACTAAAATCTTTTGAATAGTTATTATATCTTTCCTGTGTTTTACCTGTTTTGCTAAATGTTTTTCTTAATTTCTACCCACTTTGACAAAAGGTACCATGTATTAAGTACGTTCTATGTGTCTGGCATTATGCTAAGTGTTCGCATTTATACTTTGATTTAATCTGAACAATCCTAGGCATCTGGAATCAGATAGTAACTTGCATAAAGTCACAAAGTTAGGTAATAGCAGATCATTTGTGTTTTAATATTATATTTTATAGAGGTATTATTAACTTAACAAAAAGCTTTATATTCTAATGTGTACATCTTGATGAGTTTGAAAATAAGTATACACCTGTGAGACCACCATAATGAACAATGCCATGAACTTCACTATTATCACTAAAAGGTCCCCTTTCCTCTTATTTATTTTGTTGATAGCATAGGACCTACCTTATTAATAGAATTTAAAGCAAACAATGCAGTATTGTTCACGGTATGCACTATGCTGTATGACACGTTTTCTAGGGTTCATTTCATTATACATAACTGAAACCATGTTTACCTTGATCAGTATCTTCCTGAATACCCCATTCTTGGCCCAACGTAACCATTGCTTTATTCTTTGCTTCTATTGGTTCCCATCTTTTAATAGGATCATGTACTATCTGTTCTTACATGTCTAGCTTATTTCACTTAGTATAGTATCATCCAAGTTATCCATGCTATAGGAAATATCAGGATATTCTTTTGGTTCTTGCTGAAAAAATACTCCATTTTAGGTATATATCAGAATTGCTTTAATCATTCTTTTGGTAATAGATATTTTGGTTATTTTTATGTCTTTTTTTTAATAAAGCTTTTATTTAAAGAATATAAATTTCCAAAGTACAGCTTATGGATTACAATGGCTCCCCCCACACAACTTCCCTCCCTCCCGCTACCCTCCCCTTTCCCGCTCCCTCTCCCCTTCTGTTCACATCAAGATTCATTTTCAATTCTCTTTATACACAGAAGATCAGTTTAGTACATATTACGTAAAGATTTCAACAGTTTGCCCTCACATAGAGACACAAAATGAAAATACTGTTGGAGTACTAGTTATAGTATTAATTCACAATGTACAGCACATTAAGGACAGAGATCCTACATGATTTTTTTTAAAGAATTGATTAGTTATCTATGCAATTTCCAGTTTAACACCAAGATTTTTTAATCTTTTGCAATTATCTTTATATACAGAAGATCGATTCAATATATACTATGTAAAGATTTCATCAGTTTGCACCCACACAGAAACACAAAGTGTAAAAATACTGTTTCATTACTAGTAATAGCATTATTTCACATTGGATAACACATTAAGGACAGATCCCTCATGAGACGTAAGTACACAGTGACTCCTGAAGTTGATTTAACAATTTGACACTCTTGTTTAAGGCGTCAGTAACTCCCTAGGCTCTAGTCATGAGTTGCCGAGGCTATGGAAGCCTTTAGGGTTCGCCGACTTCGATCTTATTCTGACAGGGTCATAGTCAAAGTGGAAGTTCTCTCCTCCCTTCAGAGAAAGGTACCTCCTTCTTTGATGGCCCCGTTCTCTCCACTGGGATCTCACTCGCAGAGATCTTTCATTTAGGTCTTCTTTTTTTTTGTTTTTCAGAGTGTCTATTTTTATGTCTTTTTATTGTTGTTGTAAATAATGTAATGAACATGGTAGTGCAGATTATCTCTACAAGATGTTAATTTTGAATCTTTTGGGGATATTTGAGTATATAGCATTGGTATTACTAGATTATATGATCACTCTACCTTAAGTATTTTGAGGAATCTCTACTGTTTTCCATAGCGGCTGTATTAATTTTCATTACTACCAGTAGCACATAAGTGTTCACTTTAATTCTTTTTCATGTGGATATCTCAGACTATACTTTCTCCCATTGTGTATTTTTGCTTCTCTTGTTGAAGGTCTGTTTACTATAAACATGTAGATTGATTTCTGGACTGTCTGTTTTGGCAGTTGATTGGTGTATATGCATTTGTGCCAGTACCATATTTTTAGATGACTGAAGTTTTATAATTTGTATTCAAATCGGAAAGTGTGATGCCTGCTTCATTGTTCTTGCTCAAGATTGCTTTGGTTATTCGGAGTCTATTGTGGTTTTCTATTAATTTTAGAGTTGCTTTTTTCTGTGCCAGCAAAATAAATGCCATTCAGATTTTGATAGGGGTTTCTTTGAATCTTTAGATTATTACATGATATGGGAATTTGGATAATATTAATTAATTTAATACACAGACATGGAATATGTTTCCAATCACTTGTTGTCATTTCAATTTCTTTTGTCGATGTTTTATAATTTTCAGTGTTTCAGCCTCTTGTGTAAGTTTCAAACTTAAGTGTTTCAGAATCTTGGTTAAATTTATGCTATTTTATTCTTTTTGATGCTATTGTAAATGGAATTTCTTCACTTCATTGTGGATAGTTTTTTGTAAAGAAACATTACTGATTTTCTTCTGTTGAGCTTGTGAATCCTTGACCTAATGTGCTTGACCTTTGTATAAAGAAATGTGGTACATATTCTCTAGTCATGGCTCCTAAGGAAAAGAAGGCATTGACAGCCCTGGAACAGTGTTGGTCATAGCAACCACAAGTTCTATCATTAGCTTAGAGAAAAGAGCAACACCATTAGCTTTATTTTCCCTTATATAATGAGCATTAGAATAAACTGTGGACTAATTTCTGAAAGCAGCACTCAATATAGGAATAGCAAAGGAAGGGAATTCCCTTGCTATGAAGACTTTTGTCTTAACTCTAAGGAAGGCAGTTGTAATAAATTTCCAATATCAATAATAGAATAAGATTGAAAAACAGAAAGTTCAATTTAAATCATACTTGGGAGTGAGAAGGAGATGTCTTCTCTGTGGTTAGTGAGGAATGTTAGGAAATTTTGTGATTATTCTTATGAATAGTTATAAAGTGGGGTGTTTCTTTATAATGACTTAATGACAATTGTCAGAAGAAGGAATTAAGACCATAAAGTAAGAACTGATAAACAGTACCTATGTATATGGAAAAAAAAAATACCAATCTAAAGAAGTTGCATGAAAAGAGGATTTGCAACATGGCCAAAGGTGATTTAAAACAGAAATACAAGATTGGATTAACATCAAAATATCAACTAATGTAGTATAGTATATCTTTTTTTTTTTTTAACAGGTAGAATGGACAGTGAGAGAGAGAGACAGAAAGAAAGGCCTTCCTTTGCCATTGGTTCACCCTGCAATGGCCACCACGGCTGGCGCGCTGCGGCCAGTGCACCGCGCTGATCCGATGGCAGGAGCCAGGTGCTTTTCCTGGTCTCCCATGGGGTGCAGGGCCCAAGGACTTGTGCCATCCTCCACTATACTCCCTGGCCACGGCAGAGAGCTGGCCTGGAAGAGGGGCAACTGGGACAGAATCCGGCTCCCCGACCGGGACCAGAACCCGGTGTGCCTGCGCCACAGGTGGAGGATTAGCCTAGTGAGCCTCGGCACCGGCCATGTAGTATAGTATATCAATGAAGGATAAAAGCACATGATTATCTAATATATGCTAAAAGGTTATTTGATGAATTCCAGTATTTTTTTTTTGGTTAAAAACAGAAAACACTGAAGAATCTAAAATAGAAAGGAACTTTCTCAATTTGATAAGGTAATCTACAAGAAATCCATGGTTAATATTATAGACTGAATATTTCTACCCCTAAGATGAGGACCAAAACAAGGATATCAACTCATGTCACTTTATTCAACATTGTATGGAAATTATTAGTCAGGATGATTTAGTAAGACAAAGAAGTAAATTCATCCATATTAGAATGAAAGAAATAAAACTATATATATACATGTGTATGTATATATATATATATATATATATATATATATATACTTTTTAAGTTTTGCAGATCACATGATTTGCAGGTAACACAATTTTAATAAAAAATCCTGGAATTTGCTAAAAAGACATTGCAGATAAGTGATTAAGTAAATCAAAGCTACTGGGCACAAGATAAATGTTCACGAATCAGTTGTATTTATATATACTGTATAACAATGAATAATCTGAAAATAAAATGATTCTATTTATCATGCATCAAAATATAACAAATATAATCAGGAATAAATTTAACAAAGATAGTCCAATACTTGTGCATGAAAATATACAAAATATTGTTGAAAGATTTTAAATAATATCTAAATAACTGGAAAGATATCTGTGTGTGTGCATGTATTTGAAGACAATATTGCTAAGACAGAAATAGTCTCTGTAGTGGGTTGAATTTGTGCATTCCTTTTTAATTTTTTTGTTTTAAATGTTTATTTATTTAAAAAAATTGTTTAAAGTATACAGATTGCATGCATTTCATGTATACAGATGTAGGAACATAGTGATTCTTCCCACTATACCCTCCTATGTTGACTTTCTCATTTCTGGAACCTCTGAATGTTGCTTTATTTGGAAAAGGTCTTTTTGTTTACAGTTAAGTTAAGAATCTGGATGAAGAGGTCACCCTCAATTACATACACAGAAAGATGAGTGTTGTGATGCTGCAAGTTAAGGTGCTGCTTGGGATTCTCACAGCTCATATCGGAGTGGCTGGGATCAAGTCTTGCCTCTTCTTCTGATCCAACTTCCTACTAATGGGAGGCATCAAATGATGACTCAAGGATTTAGGTCCTAGGCACCTGTTGCAGAACAGCACCCCCAAACTAGTTGGAGGAGTTGCTTAGAACCCCCAAATTGGATTCACTCACCTGGTGTGCAGAGAGCCAGTCTCTGACAATAGGATGGTGGAAGAAAGTAGTTATTTGCAAAATGCAGAGAAAGGAGCTGGGTACTTAATTTTAATTTCCAAGCTCCCCAAAGGGTTGGTAGTGAAGCTTCTTATAGTTGGAATTGGGGCTGAGATGTGCATATTCAGCTCATGTCCAAGGAACTGGTTAGTCAGTGGTGTTGCTCTCCTTCCTTTGATTGTTCAGAAATGTTGTATTCTTCAGGGAATTTTTCTGATCCAGGCGGACTTCAGTTGGTCTACGGAGTTACATGCAGGTAGTATTTAAATTCTATCTAAGATTTGAAATTTTCCTGAACAAAATCCCAACAGACAACACTATCCATCGAGGTTTTGTCTATTGGAGAAGCAAATTACTCCTTGAGTCCAGTGATTGGAACTTTGTAGGGACAGCCATACTACTCCCTTAATTCATTGAATTCCTTTTGGTAAGTGGTTAATCCTAAGGAATCCTAAGGAATGTGCAAGGACATCTTTGACTAATGGAGACAGATGAGAGGCTGGGTCCTGGTAATATCTTGCTTCTACATTAGGCAAATTTACGTAGGAGTTCTGTATCATACATACGTGAGAGACCAGCTGGCCTTCCTGGCTCCTGACTTCAATCTAACCCAGACCTGGTTGTTGCAGCCACTTGGGGAGTCAACCAAATTCTTATAAATTTGATTAAAATTAAGGATATTAGGGTAACCTAACATACTGAAAACTGCATGTTTCATTTCATTGCTTTGGCACTGAGCATGATAAATTCTGTGGATTTAACATGTTTGTTTTTAGTGATTTTGGGCTGTGATTGTGGGGAGATTGTGGTGATTCTTCCCACTATACCCTCCTATGTTGACTTTCTCATTTCTGGAACCTCATTTTTCTTATGTAGTGCCCATTAGGGCATTCTCTGTGGATAAGGAATTATGTTATTAATGGAACATTTTTAGTTCCCTTGTATTTCTCTACTTGGATTTGCGGGTAACTGCATACTTAGCCTACCTAAGCATCTTTACAAAATTCCTTATATAAGAGAAAATTCATAGGTACATAGGTTGGGAAATAGTTCCGAAAAAAGCACTATCTTCCTATGTCTATACAAATCTATCTCTCCATCTGTTTTTACAGAGTGACAGAGCATTTCAGAAAACGTGTGCCATTTAAATACCACCAAATAGTTAGAACTTTGTGTTAGTAGATATTTATGCTGGATTTTTATCCTTGAAGTAGTAGTTTTAGGATTAGATATATTCACATGCCCAAAAGACAAATATATAGAGGTGAATAGAAAATCTTAGTACAGACTATGGAGTTTTTCCTAGCATCATTTCACTTTAAACCAGTTGGGATCTCTCTTAGTGTAGTAAGAAGTACCATGGAAGAGAAGTTAGGGTAATGCCATATTTGTTTCTTAGAACAGAAAGTAGACCAAACTGGTTAAGAAAGAACACTCAATTGCTCAAACAGTTCAACCAAATTCAGGGGAACTCACAAGGAAACTCTCTGATGCTAGGACTTTGGGTGTCAAGCATATTCTCCATTCCAAATAGGATACTACATTGTTGGTCTTGTTAGAAACATTTAGATTTCTTCTGCTTCAAATCAAAGAAGAAAAATCTAATGAATTTAAATGAACTGTGAGGAAAGTCAATGATAATGCACTCACACTAATTTTGGGCAAATGTCAGCTGTGAATGAATTCTTACTCAAGAATGAGTAGCAGTATCCCCCTACCAGCTGCCTACTCAAGTTAGTGCAACCCAAGCGGGACTAGATTTAGCATTCAATAGGCAGAAGAAAAGCATAATTTGAACAAAAAATGTTCCCTATTATGGGAAGTAAAAATAAATTTTTGCCTTTAAGAAAAGGATAAAAGCATCAATTATGAAATGATATAATAAATTATATCAAAAGAAATAAAGGCTGAGATACAAAATGGAACAGACTCCTAGAGCAGATGAGGAAGAACAGAACTAAAGAAGTAGGAATATATCTATAAGAAAATTCAAAAATTGAATTACTGAATTCATAATTGTGTCAGAAACAAGGGCAGACTCAAAATAGTTACGTGCTATGAAAAATTATGAAATGCTCACAGAACCATGAGGAAGGGGACAAAGACTTCATTCAGACAGAAGGTGATTGATGAATAATGACACTAGGAGAATATGGTGAGTTTGACTTGTCAATACTGAGATTGTGATGTCTATGGAATACTCATGGTAGATTGTCCAGTAATGGGGGAATATCGAATGACCCTTAGTTGGTGTGAAAATCAGGAAATAGTTTGATATCAGATAAACAGATTTGGGAAGAATGGTCCACAGAATTAAGAAACTGTGGCAGGGGCCAGCGCTATGGCGTAGCAGGTAAAGCTGCCACCTGCAGTGCCAGCATCCCATATGGGCGCTGGTTCGAGTCTTGGCTGCTCCACTTCCGATCCAGCTCTCTGCTGTGGCATGGGAAAGCAGTAGATGATGGCTCAAGTTCTTGGGCCCCTGCACTCGTGTGGGAGACCTGGAAGGGGTTCCTGGCTCCTGGCTTCGAATCAGTGCAGCTCCAGCAGTTGTGGCCATCTGGGGAGTGAACCAGTGGATGGAAGACCTCTCTCTCTCTCTGTGTAACTCTTTCAAATAAATAAATAAATCTTTTAAAAAAGAATAACAACAGACTTAATAGTGTCAAATCCTACAGAGAGGTCAAGAAAGAAGAAAATTTTAAAGAGATCTTTGAATTTGGCAAGGAAGAAGCCACTGTTGTGTTCTATACACTTAATATCAGTAGAACCAGGTTGGATATGCAAAAGGAGTTAGTACTGGCTTCTTCCAAACAAATACGTCTCTTTTGTTTTCTTATTTTTGGCAAAACAAATAAAATATTTCAGGGGAGAATGAGAGGGGTACACATTATCTTTTAAAAGGTTAACCTTAATGTCCTTTAAATATAGAAAAAAATAACAAAATTCCATTTTATTTAAAATAATTTCTAGTGTTTCTTTATATTTTATAAGGGTTATTTTCTGTTTCCTCTGTGGAGAACCTCTGTGGTAATAATTTGGTATAAGGCAGTCTCAGTGTGATCAATTTATGGGTCATCACTTTGTTAGTATGAGGCAGAGTTGAGCCTGAACACTGGGACTTCTGTCCTATTGCCATTAGGGCACAGTTCCTCCTGCCAGCACTCCCAGAAAATAATAAGAGAGGCCACTGTGATGCTTCTACTGCAACTTGTATAGTTATAAAAATAACATTGTTGACTTACTGCATGAAGAAGAAAAGAAAAAAAAACAGCATTAGTAGCTATTGGAGGAAAAAGCTGTATTTCTTTCCCATTGTTGAAAGGAAATGTTGCATGCCCATTGCATCCCGCCTCCATAATCCATATAATCTATGTTTCTCCTCACCCCCATTTCTCTACCTTGCTGCACCCCATGTAGGCATATTCTATCCATCCATATTATTAGATATTGAAATTGTAAATCGGGGCATTGAAAACGAGGTATTTAAAACAAATCAATGAAAAGAAACAAAAAAGAATACAAATTAGTTCTCAAGTTTTTCAAATCAGACAATGTACTGGTAACTGACAGTGATAAAGAAAAGAATCTAACAAGTGCTTGTAATTCCTTGAGTGATCTAAAACTTTTCATTATCAAAAGATAGTCATGTTACAGCTTATTAGCAAAATATAGCTCTTAAGAAAACCAGTCAATAAACCAACAAAAAACCGTCAAAAAACCCAGAACACCTAGATGCTTGATATTTGAAAGGAATAAATTATAAAAGCTCTTTTGAGAAAGCTCACTTTTATGAATTCTACCTCACCAAATAATTTAATTCATATTTTTTTTTCTTACAAGTAAACCGTAATGAAGATGTTTTGCGATGTATTGTTGTTTGCTTTGTTCATTCCGGGCTCTGCATCAAGGATGTGGTTAAATTGTGTCCTTCAGGAAAATTAGAATTACTATAGTTTTTGGGGCTTTAAGGGTACTTTTTGGTACTTCAATCTATGAATGGAAAACCAAGAATGTTTAATATCTGTCCTAATATATTTGGTTCACTATTTTCAAAATGATGAGGCTTGTGCATTAATTTAATCATATTTGATTGATTGTTTTTTTCCATAGAGAATAATTGACAAAATATGTAGACAGTAGTAAATGGATGTATCACTTTATCACATCTTTGTGGTCATGATGTATTATAGAGCAACAGTGTTAAAGTTAAAAAAGAATAATAATACCAATTAGGTAATATAATTTCTTGGACCACCATGTATCAATATCCTGCTCAATTATCCTTATAGAGTGATTTCCCATTTAAAAATATTCATAGTGCTGGTGTTCTGGTGGGTTAAGCCACTGCCTGAGATGCCAGCATCCCGTATGAGTGCCAGTTCGAGTCTTGGCTGCTCCCCTTCTGATCCAGCTCTCTGCTAATGGGCCTGGGAAAGAGCAGAGAATGGCATAAGTCCTTGGGTCCCAGCAATCTATATGGGAGACGCAAATGAAGCTCCTGGCTTTGGCTCATATTACCTGGGCTGTTGTAGCCATTTGGAGAGTGAACCAGTTGATGGAAGACCTCTCTGTCTCACTCTTCCCTCTTTCCCCCTCTCTGTAACTGTGCCTTTCAAATAAATAAATAAATAAATCTTTTTTTTTTTTTTTAATTTTTGACAGGCAGAGTGGACAGTGAGAGAGAGAGACAGAGAGAAAGGTCTTCCTTTGCCGTTGGTTCACCCTCCAATGGCTGCCTCGGACAGCGCGCTGCGGCCGGCGCACTGCGCTGATCCGATGGCAGGAGCCAGGTGCTAGGTGCTTATCCTGGTCTCCCATGGGGTGCAGGGCCCAAGCACTTGGGCCATCCTCCACTGCACTCCCGGCCACAGCAGAGGGCTGGCCTGGAAGAGGGGCAACTGGGACAGAATCCGGCGCCCTGACCGGGACTAGAACCCGGTGTGCCGGCTCCGCAAGGCGGAGGATTAGCCTGTTGAGCCACGGCGCTGGCCTAAATAAACCTTTTTAAAGAACCACAAAAGTTCCTTTTTATTTCTAAAATAATAAATGAATGTGTTTTTAAATAAGTATATACTTATAAAAACACTGAGTTTTCTAAATTTCTCAGTGTTATAGAGGAGCTACCTCTTTGACTTCCTCATGTATCTAGGGAATTTTTACAGAATGACAGACATTATATAATTCTCCAAACTTACCCAGCTTGATGCTTGCAGAGTTAAGGCTCAAATCTTAAAATACTTCCATATCTTATTTTCTATTCTGTTTATTAAAGCAGGAGGGAGTCTCTGTTAATAAAATATCAAGACACTGCCAGACTGATTATCTCTCAGGCATTCTGTAGACGGTATTTCCACATTGGGTAGGATCTTGAAGTACATATGCTTTTAGTGCTGGTTTGATTTTGAGCACATAATATACAGTAATGCTTTGACAAATTAAATTCTATATCAGAATTTAATGTGAGAATAGAACCAGTAGGTTTTTTTTTTTTTTTTTAAGGAACTAAAGGCTAAAGCGATTGGTGGGGGAACTGGCTAAGCAAGTCTGATATCCAAGGCAGGTGTTGAGGAAGGGAAGAGGATGAGTAAACAGGATAAACCCTTTTAAGCATGAACTACCATGTGATGTATCCATGATTCCAAGGTATATGAACAAGTGTGTGTGAATCACAGCTTGGGCAACTACTTTGCAAATACTATCTTGCTGGTTTATAGTTTTTATTATGATGTTATGCATAAATGCTGAGTGAGTGTTTTTGCAATTCTTAGTCTTTAAAATGTGATCTTGGTACATTGTGACTGCTTAGGAAGTATAGCAAATAAATTAGTGAAAGACTTTTGGCAAAAAGTTTTCTATGATTGTGTGCATCTGCTATATTGGGTGTTAATGTAACTTTATAAGTTGACACTAGATGCACAAAAGAAAAATCATACAATTTTTGAGAGAGTGAGAGCTGTGGTAGTGGTCAGCAGAGAGTAGGCAAATTTGTACTGAGAACAGGAAAATCACAATCTAGGTCAAAAATGAGATTTTTATTTCCTTGGCAGTTTTCTGTTCCCCTGTACCAACCATAGATAAGCACTTTAGTTCTGAAATCATACTATATGGTTAAAATGCCTAAATGCTTTTAAAACTACAAAGTGTTAAAAATGACTTTTGCTTAAAATTAGAGAAAGAAAGGCTATATTTTTCAAAAAAAACTTTCTGAGCTTGAAAGGAAACGTGTTCTCTCTATAATTCAAGTCATACTTAAATACTTAGGCTTTATCTTTCCATCAGCCTAAAGAGACATATATTTATATTTCACTCACTATCGTTTGGAAAATACAATGAAAATGGGTCAGATAGGAGATCCCAGGACAGTACCAATTGTGAATAGTCCACAAGAATTTCTGCTAACATATTGGAAGCTAAATGAAGAGAGATCACAAATTTGTGTAGCCTGGTAATATCTGTAAAGCAAATGTTTCATATAAATGTTTCCACTTATGTTGATTACACAAAATGTAATGTATATGAGTGAAATTAACATCTTGAGATTTGTTTGTTGTTTATAGCCCTTGTCTATACTCCTGAGGAACAGTAGTCTCTCTACTTACTACTTGTTGAATGCTTTATTCAGCAGAGAATTAACCTTGTGACTATAAAGTAAATTGAAAGTATATCATTGCAAAAATTAAAAGAAAAATAAGGAAGGAAGGAGGAGGGAGGGTGATAGCAAGGAAGGGAATGAACAAGGGTGAGAATTATGTTCTTAATCCTCTGCCTTGCGGTGCCAACACACCGGGTTCTAGTCTGCTTGCCCCTCTTCCAGGCCAGCTCTCTGCTGTGGCCAGGGAGTGCAGTGGAGGATGGCCCAAGTCCTTGGGCCCTACACTCCATGGGAGACCAGGATAAGCACTTGGCTCCTGCCATCGGATCAGCACTGTGCGCCGGCCGTGGTGGCCATTGGAGGGTGAACCAATGGCAAAAGGAAGACCTTTCTCTCTCTCTGTGTCTCTCTCTCTCACTGTCCACTCTGCCTGTCAAAAAAATAAAAATAAAAATAAATAAAAAAACTGTATTCATGAAATACATTAAATTTGTTCCTTTTATACATAAAAAATGCTAAAACCACATGAAGAAGCATTTATGTTATGGACTGTATTTTAATATTTTATATTTAATAATAGTTAAAGAGTAATCTGGGAAAATGCACTTATAAGCAGCTTGCCAAGGTGTAAGGTAGTATATAAATGTGCAAAATGACCACCAATTTACTAATTAGTATTTACTAATACAAATGACTCATGGGACATTTCAAATCCTAGTGATTCGTGTTTCAGTAAGGCAGTAAAATTAGCTTTTGTATATTGTGAAATGGATGCCCTGAAACCTATTTGAGAAAAAAAATATGTATATGCATGAGTGCCTTAAAATCAGAGTTTTTCACGTATTTCTGTATTTTATTTGAGTGAAGATTATATATTTGTCATTTAACACCTAAAATGGGAGAGTATTTGGAAAAAAAGGCAAAGATGCAATGTTTTCAAAGGAAGAAGTCATTCCTATATGTTAAAGGAGCTTTGGAAATTTTGTGTATGAATTAAACTAAACTGGATGAACTTTATTGCATGCCTATTATTTGCCAGGCAGTATGCTAAGCTCTGGAAATAAAAGATGATTACAATTTGGACATCTTTAAAGAACTCTTAGTCGAATAAGGGAGGCAGATATGAAACTGAAAAAATTGAAATGTAGTCTGCTAAATCCTCTAACAAAGACATTCACAAAATAGAGAAAGCAGTCAAGAGGGTAAATTGAGATGGGCAGAAAAGATTTGAATAGGGAAGCCAGTGCTTTACATAAACTATGCCATTCCTTCCCATGTATCACATTGATCACTGATGGGACCTGAGGGTGCCAGAAAGAATGAAATATCAACCATCTTCCTTCCTTCCTTCCTTCCTTCCTTCCTTCCTTCCTTCCTTCCTTCCTTCCTTCCTTCCTTCCTTTCTTTCTTTCTTTTTGACAGAGTGGATAGTGAGAGAGAGAGAGAGACAGAGAAAAAAGTCTTCCTTTTTGCTGTTGGTTCACCCTCCAACGGCCGCCACAGCTGGCGCGGGCTGTGGCTGGCGTATCGTGCTGATCTGAAGGCAGGAGCCAGGTGCTTCTCCTGGTCTCCCATGGGGTGCAGGGCCCAAGCACTTGGACCATCCTGCACTGCACTCCCGGGCCACAGCAGAGAGCTGGCCTGGAAGAGGGGCAACCAGGACAGAATCCGGCGCCCCGAACGGGACTAGAACCTGGTGTGCCGGTGCCACAGGCGGAGGATTAGCCTAGTGAGCCACAGCCCCGGCCAACCATTTTCTTGCATTTCAATATGATTAACAAGTTTGACTTTGATTTTTTTTTTTTTATTTGACAGGTAGAGTTATAGACAGTGAGAGAGAGAGACACAGAGAGAGAGAAAGGTCTTCCTTCCGTTGGTTCACTCCCATAATGGCCGTCATGGCTGGCGCTGCGCCAATCCAAAGCCAGGAGCCAGGTGCTTCCTCCTGGTCTCCCATGCGGGTGCAGGGCCCAAGCACTTGGGCCATCCTGCACCGCACTCCCGGGCCACAGCAGAGAGCTGGACTGGAAGAGGAGCAAGCAAGACTAGAACCCGGCGCTCATATGGGATGCCAGCGCCGCAGGCGGAGGATTAACCAAGTGAGCCACTTCACTGGCCCCAACCTTTATTTTTTTAAAAAATGTACATTTTAATCCATGAACAGTTTGTACCTTGTACTGAGAGTTGAGACTATCTTTTTTCTAATGTGCAAAAATTTGTATTTATTTAGCGGCAGAATCAACTATTAAATGATGACCTTTTACATACAACAGATTTATTGCATCTAAACATTGAAATACCACTTATATAATAAACAGAAATAATAGCCATATGCAATAATATTTATAGTGTACTTGTTTTGTGTGAGGCTTTTTGTGAATCACTGTATATATTACTTTACTTCATCCAAGTAAGAATTCTGTGAAGCAGATAAAAATGATACCCGTTTTTTCTAGATGAGGAAACAGAACTAGAATAGTTCTTTAATCTGTCTAAAGACTTGACCTTGAGAAGTGATGTAGGTGGGCAGAGATTCAGGTTTACCTCATAACGAAGCTTGTGTCCTTAGCCACTTCATTAGTTTTAATATAAATGAACCTTGAAGGAGAAAATAAAACAAAAAGTAATACAAATTCTTTAATTTAGCAAAGTTCATAGAATAAGGTATTTTTTCCAAAGTCACATCACTTGTTTCAAAATGGCTACTGAAACAAAATGAAGCTGTTTGAAAAAGCAAAGTTAGAATGCATTCAGTCAGAGCTGAGGCCCTTAGCCCAGGAGGAACGTCTGACAGGGTCATCTGCTGCTGCTCCACGTATTTTGGGTCCAGTGTAACATGCAGAAAGGTTGATTATACATTACAGGTGAAAGTCCTTGTTCATTTGGGTACATACTTTTTACATATAGAACATCTGGTTTTGATTTTTAAAAAAGTGCAGATTGAGCAGTTCACATTTCAGTGCCACCGATGAATAGGAAGAGCAAGCACTGGGGTTGTTAATCTTTCTTGTATAGAGCACCCAAGACATGAGGACCAAGCTGTCATCTTCCTGTTGACTCTTTTGATACGTGAGCTAGTTTCTTTGGTGGTGAGTTAGAGGGGTTCCTGGGTCATGCTGATCCCTTGGAAGCCCAGCTCCATGGCTCCTTCATGGCACAGAACTGAAGCAGTCTGACCATCTGTAGGCCTCTGCAGCCTTTGTGTGTGAGAAGCGTCCACAGAGACTGTCTTTAGCTTCATAAAAAGAAAACGCACCCTCCTCCAAAAAACGTCCTTGTATTGATAATATTTTTTGCTTATCTTTTAGAACTTTATGTGATTACCAGTGTTTCTTCCTTTGGCCTGGTGTATGTGAACACAGGGAGTGCTATATATTTCTAGTGACTATATTTATAAAGTGAAAATCACTTACAAATTTCCATAAATGTTAGAAAAACAAGACAAAAGCCTAATATTTTTGGCTTTGATACACATGTGTTTCCATTACTTGAAGCACATTCTAAGCAATTTTTTCCTTTTATTTTACTGATTATGATAAATTTGGTTTGTGGAAAAATACTAATCTTTATTAAAAAACATTTGGATAAATGTAATAAGGTTAATATTTCTCCATAATAGTATTGTTTATATGGAATTTTTTCCCATTCCATCAAAGTTTTCATTGAAGTTTAGAAATGTTTTTATGCCCTTGGCTTTCTTTTGCATTTTGTAACTTTTTACTTTGCTTATATTAAAAATGCTCAAAGGATCCTTTGGCTGAGCTTCCTGCATTCAGAGAGTGAGATGGTGTTCCTGTTTTGCAGATAAGCTCACTGAGGCCTTGGTGGCTAACAAATTTTGCCAAGGTCATGCAACTTGCAAGTGTTACCATGGGAATTTCACATCAATCTGCCTCTTCTGAGGTTCTACAATTTCCCCACAGAAAATTGACTTAAAATGTAGAAATACAATGGCTTTATGTAAAATGATTATTACAAAGAAAACACACATTTCTTTCCATCATTGTATGGAGAAATTGTTCTGTAACAATCAGTTTTAACTAGCACTAAACGTGAAAATAATTGTTAGCTCCATTTCTAAGAGGAATATCACACTGATTTCTGTAAAACCTGGCATTTAGCACAGCTCACTTGCAATTGTATGATACATTATTATCATGCAGCTCAACCACAATTGTGTGTAAAGTGGATTTCTTTTCCTGTGGGATCTGGCAAGGTCAGATTCTGTTTGTAGGGTTTGTTTCTTCTATTCATGAGACACAACACCTGCTGCTGCATAAATTGTCTAATATAGCCCTCTGAGTTGACTATAAAAGTAATTGTACACTTGGCACTCAAATATGATTTTTGGAAACAGCAATCTCCAAATACAGAATGGGCCCCAAAGGGATGAAGCTTTAGTGGCCTGTACCCAGGATGTCTTCAGTGATGGAGATTGTGGTATGTAGTGGGCATCTGTTGTTTTTGTCTGATAAGCATCCACTCTTCATTCTTCTCATCACAACAACTCAATTTTCTCTGGGGGATCATCTATTTTCTGCTCTCAATTACACACTTTTGGCTCAAATCCAAGTCAGACCTTCTAAATCTTTTCAATGAGCTTTATCCCTGGAGATTTCTCAGAAACTTGAAAAATGGAAGGGTGGTAGATTTAGGGGATGAAAGCCTGTCATCTCTTGACCACATAAGGAGACATTCCTGAGAAAGAAGCCTGAATAGCCAAGCCAATAGAAGAAGAAGAGACAAGTGTAATGACATCCGTTGGGTACATTGAGTAATCTGTGCCTGAAGCCAGCCTATGTCTTGAGCTAATAGATTCACTTATATTTAAATCAGTTTCAATTGTGTTTCTTTATTTGTTAGTTAAAGGCTATTTCATGTTATCTGTGATGAGGCAAGTATGTTGATTCCTGCACAATCCCATGATCTAGAGAAAGTAGCTCTGGGTTCTTGGTAACAATAGATGTATGAATATCCATCACTTTAGTACTGCAAAGAGTCCTGCCTTCCCTAACTATGGAGTTCTTTTTTAGTGGCATTGGATTAGAGAGAGTGTCAGACATCCAGGTACAAAGGCAGCAGCTGCCTATTTCTGTGGCGAAAGGAAAGGTTCTGTGGAACCTCAGACAACCTCATCTACTCTCTAGTCTCTGACCTCTTAAAAATCGTTGGATATTTTCACTTGTGTAAAATGTTCACCGTGTAGTGTTAGTAAATTAAAATAAGCTTGGGGATGGATGTTTGGCATAGCAGTTAAGGTACTGCTTGGGATGTCTACTTCCCATATTAGAGTGCCTGATGTAAAATTGTGGATCCACTCCTGATTCCAGTTTTCTGCTAATGTGCTTCCCAGAAGGGAGCAGATGATGGCTCAAGGAGTTGGGTCCCTGCCATCCACATGGGAGACCTAGATTGAGGAGTTCCTGTCTCCTGAATTCAGCCTGGCCCAGGCCCTTCTGCAGTAGGCATTTAGGGAATGAACAGCCAATGAGAGATCTCTGTCTATCTATCTCTGTCTCTGCACCTTTCAAATAAATAAAATTAATTATTTAATTAAAAATAGCAACCATTGTTGGTGTATGTGGTATTCAGAATGCTCATGGAAAATTACTATTATGAAAAGACTATGCATGGATTTCAAAATGTTTTGCACCAAAATAAACTTATCTTTTAACTCCATTTTCACAAATATTTTGAAGTACCCTCATCTACATGACTAACATGATATCTTACTACTTTACTGTTTGTAACACTCTTTTTTTAAAGACTTATTTGTTTATTTGAAAGTAAGAGTTACACACAGAAAGAAGGAGAGGCAGAGAAAGAGAGGTCTTCCATCTGCTAGTTCATTCCCCAATTGGCCACAATGGCTGGAGCTGTGCCTATCCAAAGCCAGAAGCCAGGAGCTTCTTCCAGGTCTGCCACATGGGTGCAGGGACTCAATGGCTTGGGCCACCTTCTACTGCTTTCCTAGGCCACAGCAGAGAGCTGGATTGGAAGTGGAGCAGCCAGGCTCCCATATGGGATGCCGGCACTGCAGGTGGCAGCTTGACCCACTACACCACAGTGCCGGCCCCTGTAATACTCGTTCATAATCGTGAAACCCTCACAATTGCCTCATGTGGTAGATCTCACCTAATTTTTATGGGTTAAGTAATGAAGAAGCAAAGTAATTTCTTCAGGGTTCCACAGCTATTAATATTTCTGCTTTTACACTATTTATTAGCAGTTTTTCTCCTGATTCTGAGAAACCTGATACAAGTATTGGTGCTGGGATTAGAGAAGAGAAATTTTGGGCATAGATTCCTGGTCTCATAGAAATGAGGAAACCTTTCAGTAAACAAGATGACTACTGCAGATGGCTTTACTGATTTTGCAGCGCCTACGATGACCTGAGTGGATCTCTGAGAGTGAAGATTTAGGGTATATGTTGTTAGGATATCTGTGGCAAAGTAAGTTCTGATTTGGGCCCATTCTTGATATCTCTTTGCTGTCAAGATAATTACTTCTTATGGTAAGACACATCAGATTATTTTGTTTACATTTCTACACTATAGAAAATGTGTCCTTCACAATGTCTATAATATCTGCAGAAGTCTGAAAAATCAATTAATCTCTATTTGTTGAAGTTTTATGAGCTTCCCTGCAACAGTTTTCTGCTGCATGCTCATCAATTCCAAAATCAATCTGCTTGTGATAGGGAGGGAACATAATGGCAGTAGTGTCATGCTTTTATGTAAGATGATTATAGTAGTCCGTGATAGTCAACCGAGACAGCTAAAACATTTAGTACTATTCAAACCTGTTTCAGGTGTAATACAGGTATTTGCACATCAATTACAATATCCATAGCTACTGTAGATCCTTCTCCAGCATCTACTCTATGTGGTTTTTCTTATCACACAAAGTTGAAACAAAGGGAAAGTGTCATTAGTGAATAAAAATGTATCCTAGATAGTATTTAATTATCTTGCAATATTTCTTTGACCATCATACATGATACAACGTCTGGGAGATTTTTAAATGATCCATCTGTGCCTCATTGTAAATTTAGATTAAATTTTACTCTCCCTCACTTGTATGCCTAGAATGAAATTAAAAAAATATACTTGGAAATATAAAAGAACTTTAGGAAGAAGGAACCAAATTTTCTGTTTACACACAAAAAATATGGTGAGATTGGGAGTTTGGGGTAGAGGAAATGGGAAAGGGAGGCATTGTTTTGTATCTGTCTAGTCTGATAATAATCTGCATTCTAAATCCTTGCTCCAGATGGCTCCTAAAACAATGGATTTTAGTAAAAATTGTGTTCTATAAATAAGAAAAAATAGCTAAAATAAAAATGGAGCTTACAGGCAGAAATCCAGAATTTGAGACTCATTATATCACTCATTAGCTGGGTAAACTGGGCCAAAATGCTTTGTTCTTTGGCAACCAAACTTCTTAAGTGCAAACTGAGAAGACACAAATTGATCATTTTTAAAATCCCTCCCAGCATGTATCATCTATAGTTCCATGAATAAAGGAAGGAAAAGTTTACTTATAAATAATAGTTTATGAAGGGCAAGATGAGGATTTTATTTTTTTCTTTTGTTGTTACTGAGGGAAATGGGGGAGATATTGGTTTCCAAATTGTGTTTTTAACAGATGAGCTGGATACTTATTGTCTATATGAATAGCAGTGAGGATGTTTTGAACTACTAGTAGGCAACCCAAGTTTAATGATTAATAATAATGACCTCATTTTAGTTAGTGTTTAGTGCATGCCAGGCCTGTTCTGGGCACTTTGCCCCATTATTGTGTTTTAAACTTATGAGGTATAATAATTGTTATTACATTCTTAAACTTGGACAGAAATAGTGCATAAAAAGTTCTCATGGCTTTCTCCTACTTCCTACTTTGTAAGGAGAGACATCTCTGTTTTGTTTAGGCATCATCTAGCTTAAAATGGAACACTATTTATTATTATTAATTGTTTTTTTATTTTTATTAATAATTATGAATTGTTATTACAAAGGCATTATATTGAGTTATACTGAAATAGTGATGTCTTCTAGATAAGATGCTTTAGTTAATATTCAGATTCTATTTCAGACTCATAGTGATGGTAGATAAAATGGGAAACTAGAAAGAAATTGAGCAAAAATTTGAAGTAAATATCTTCATGAAATAGAAACAGAACAAACTCACAGGGTGCTGAGAAACAGAGGTTGCAGGTTTGCTGGATATGACTCCAGAAGGTAGATGAGTTTGGAAACCAGTTTTTTTGGGCAGTTCCTTTTATGGCAAGGAACATTAGAAGTAACTTTTTCATGACTACAGAGCAGAGCAAGCCTCAGTGATGAAACTCTGGTTTTCAGTGAGAAACTGAGGAAATGATGACTCAAAAATTAACGTTTTGCTTGCGGCTTGGTAGGCATTTGTAGATCTAATGCCATGTGAGGAAAAAAGGTGTAGCCCTGCATCTTAGCATGAGTTGCAGTCTTTCTCCTGTCACCCCCAGCCAACTGAGTTTCAAATATTCCAAACAATATTGTGGAAAAGGAAATCTGGAAAGGCATTATACAACTCAACAGTAAAACAATTCACAAAACATATAAGTGGAAAAAAGAAATAGCAACTAAAAAAACAGAAAAAGACAAATTAAAAATAAGTATATAACTCAAATTCCAAAGTGCACAAATGTATTTAAAGATAAGAATTATCTGCAAAAGGAACAACCAGTGCTTGAATTCATTTTAGATAAAACAGTATTATGGAAAAGTTGGCAAAAATCAGAATTGGTAGCTTTGGGATCCACAAGGAGGGAAGGCCTATACTTCCGGGAATGGAGAGTCCCTACCTGTACTTCCAGGGAAGAAAAGTCCTTGTCAAGGTCCTCCTGGGTGCCTAAAGGTCTACCAGTGAGGATCAGGCCTGCCTCGACCTCTAACCCCCATGCCCTGTATCTATAAAAGCAGCCCTCCCAACCTCTGACGCAGGACTTCCCCAACCCCTGCTCTGTTGGGACTCGGGAACCTTGCCTGGGAGGGGAGCAAAACCTCAATAAAAGCTTGTGAATTAATTGATTCATCTGCCTGGAAAGATTTGTTATGCACTGGACACCTTGCAAGAATAAGTATGTTTAAAATGCAAAAGTAAATAAAATATTACTTTAATTAGAAAAATAAAGAAAAATGTCAAAAATCAAATAAGAATATGGATACAAATATGCACACAAATACATATTATAGGCACAAATAATCTTCAAAAAGTTCAGGGAAAATTCATCTTATGAAAAAACTGTGCATAGATTTGAACTTTTTGCACCATAATAAACGGATCTTTTAATTCTGGTTTTCCACAAACTTTTGGAAGTATCCTTAAATATATATATATATATATATATATATATATATACACACATAGTCAATGAGACTGTACATAGATAACATACTAGATGTGTGTATGTATATATATATATATTTGTAAATCTTTTATATATATATTACAAATATATGTATTTGTAAATCTTTTAATAAAACATGTAAACTCTGAAGAAATTAATAAATAAAAAACTGTAAATGACACAAAAAATTAATGAAGTAGAATATAGTTCTGAGGAAGTCATCTAGAATACAAGAGGAGAGAAGGCAACATACAGAAGAATATATAAGAGACATGTAAATGTATATTTGAGTAGGAAGTAGCAGAGAATTTTCCACAATTGAAGAAACACAAGAATACTAATACAAAAATATATTTTGAATACTATGTCAAATAAATAGCAATAAACACACAGTGTGTAAATTTATTGTCAAATTGTAGATTTGCTCTGATAAAACAAAGAAGAGTAGAGCAAAGTGAGATGCTATGAAAAACTGTAGAAGTGAAAACAATTAAATTATCTCCTTCTTAGGGTGGTTAGGTTTTTAAATATATTTTAGATTGAATTACATATATCATGTAAGTATATTCATCTTTGCAAAAAGTAGTGTAATTAACATTATAATGAATTAGATGAAGAAGTTAAGGAAATGTTGAAAGACTTGCACCCGAGAGATTATTCAGGCTGCTGGCCCAGTTATCGAGGCCCAGTTGAACTTAGCCTGCTCCTTTTTCTCAGCTATTGAGTTGCATGTTTGCATGGACGTGTGTAAGTGTGTGCATACTTGCATACATTTTTCTTAATACACAATATAGATTGGTAAATCATCATAATTTACAAACAGGTGTGAAATGGATACAGTTATCATCTGTATTGTGGTTGAGAAGACAGGTGCTTAAATATATCAATGTTGTTTACCCAAGGTCACAGAGCATGTAAATGATACAGCTGTCTCAATGTAGACCTGGGGCTCCTCACATTCACATGATACTGTTTCTCCTTAACACAATGTGTTTAGATTGAAATTTCCTAATGTGACTAGAATTGATATGAATAAGGGAAGATGAAAAAGTTATTCTTCAAATACTTTTGGAGAATATGGAGTTAAAGAAAATGAAGCTATGCCCTTTAGTAGAGGTCTTCTCAAATTCTTTACTCTAGTCATATTTACTTCCATGAAGAAGTATTATGCATAGAATTCCCCAAACTCAATTTGACCGTAGCATGTTCTTTGTCCTAATTGTTTGTGGGCCTTGCAATCCATGGAAAGTCCTTTGGGAGTCCCAGTACTGGAAGAAATAGTAATTGTTCTATAAGTTGTGTAAACCCTTCTGTTCTACAGCCTCCATGTTAACAAGTGTTAGTAAGCCAGAGAATCTTTTTCTGTCACACCTATTGGGTGGCTATTGCATTTTAGTAACCACATAAATACTAGATAATTGTGTCAGTCAGTGTAGCAAGGCCAAAAGACTTTGGATTTGATAGCATGTCTAATATTTGGGAAATCACAGTAACTCAATGCACGGAGAGTTTATGTACGATCTGCTCTGTGAAAAAAATGTTAAACTAGTTGCCTCTACTGTTGAGGAACAGTGTTTTTTTCTTCATACTATTTGCTATCTCTTTACATAGTGTAGGGTTAACCTTCTGTGTATAAAAGAGAGGGAGGAGGAAGAAGGATTGGAGCATGGCTGGGAAGGAGGGTAGAGTTATTCCTAAACCTGTATATATGAAATACATGAAGCTTGTATACCTCAAATAAATTGAGAAAATAAAAAGACAAACAAACAAAAAAGAAGATGCAAAACATATAGAACCTGATCCTGTACTCAAACAGATGCACCTGTGATATAACTGGTAATTGGAGAGATGAGAAGTGTTCTGCCTATAAATAATTGTACATTTATGTCATTTCACCTTTTATTCTCCCCAAGAAAAATTGTTATCATTATGTTTAGTTTTTATAATTGTCTCCTCTTATCATTGATTATTTTGGGTGGTTGTTTTTTCTTGTTTGATATTTTTCTTTCTTTTTTTGTTTTATTTGACAGATAGAGTTAGAGAGTGAGAGTGAGAGAGAGAGAGAGAGAGAGAGAGAGAAAGGTCTTCCTTCTGTTGGTTCACCCCCTAAATGGCTGCTACAGCTGGAGCTACGCTGATTCAAAGCCAGGAGCCAGGTGCTTCTTCCTGGTCTCCCATGTGGGTGCAGGGGCCCAAGCACCTGGACCATCCTCCACTGCCTTCCCAGGCCACAGCAGAGAGCTGGACTAGAAGAGGAGCAACCGGGACTAGTACTGGTGCCCATATGGGATGCTGGCACCGCAGGCGGAGGGTTAACCAAGTGAGCCAAGGCGCCAGCCCCTGATATTTTTCTTTCAAAGCTTCTGCTTTTAGAGTAGAGATGATTGTGCACTTTCACTCTTTGCAAAAATTATGTACCCACAGTGTCTGTTATTGGTTCATTCATATAAGTGATAATCATATAATTTATTCATGTTGAGAAGTGTATCTAAGCAACTAATATAGATACAAAATAGTAGTTATTTTACTTGAACTTTTTTTCCCTCCTATGATTGAGTTCTATTTACTTAAATAGTTGGTTGGAATTTTGTCAGAAATTTTCACTTTCTAAAAAATAAAAAGTCCTGATTGTTTTCATCATTGGAAAGAGCCATTCTAAATCTCTTTTTCTTCATGGCAGTAAAGTTACAAAGCATTTGTCAAACATTAGAGATTTTCCACCATCTAGATGTCAATTCCTACTTCTCTTTCCTGTTCCCAAATTAATTCCTGCAATCACCTTCTCATCATCTATATTATGGTTAAAATCAGTCACTTTCTCTTTCTCATAGAAAGACAAAGATATCCGTAAAGTCTGAATGCCGTTTATCTATTCTCTAAATGTTTTTCATTATGTTTCTAAAGGTTGAATCATTTTCAGTTGAAATTGCTCACTGTTTGATAATCAGCATTGCTCAATTCTTTAAAAACAAATTTCTACCTTATTTATATGTATAGTCATCTTATATTCTATTAAATTGCATGCTCATTGATAATGGAGTCTCTATCTTTGTAATTCCTAAAGCATCTAATAATACTGTTATGAATATAATGGATGCTATATAAATATGCTTGAAAGGATTATGTATAAGATGAAAGGCAGTAAGCTTTGTGTGCCTTTGTTAGATATAGCAATTTATTAGTACTATAAAAACACAAAGGATTGGGAAATGTTGTTTATTTTTTATTCATTAGAATTGGTAAATGACTGTAATAAAACTAGTGATCTTTTTTAAATTATTTCAACAGCTCTTTCCCTCACTTGATATTAGATACAGAAATCACTTTATGTGAAAATATTCATAATGATACTGGGAAATAGTCATAATATATAATTAAACATTTTAATGGATCCATTTGCTAGAGTCTAGATTATTAGTGGATCTTTGATATCTTGTTTTACTTGGTACTTTTTAGTTTGTCTATTAGGCATTTCATACCTCTGTAAGTTCTATGTTCTTGAGCTTTCCAAGTCAGATTTTAATTAAACAGAATGGCTAAAAAAAGATTTCATTGTGTGGTCCTTTAATGTTTTATGAAGAGAATAGTTCTTCTAATAAATAAAATTCATTTCTAAAGAATACTCCCCCAAAGAGAAAAATAAAATGTAAACTTGTGTCTTTTGTACCCTTGCCAGGTAACATTCAGCCTACAATATATGCTTTCCAGAACTAATTAAGAAGCCACGTTATTATCTATACAAACAGAATAAAAGCTTTGTGCATGCATTCTCTCCATGTGTGGAAATTCTGTTTCGACCAGCTGTCAATTTCTGGGCTCCCTTTTTTCCTTTGAAGACTATTCATAAAATGAAGATAAACACATTCCCTGCCTGCAATATAGGTGTACCTGAAAATGTTTAATGCATCAGGGCATTTGGGAGATTATTTTAATGGATTTTTACCAAATCATGTTGTGACAGTCAATTTAAATACATTTAAGTTAGCACTTTAACCCACACTGAAATCCAATGGGAAACAGGAAAATTCTCTTGAGAAGTGATGGAGGCAGTTGATGATAAAAAGCTCCATTCAAAATTTTAAAAAGCTCAATAAAAGAAACATGAGTTAATCAAATTGCCATGGCTGAGAAAATATCCTTTCTTGTACAAATACCTGAGCCTAAGTCATGTAGTTAGAAGGAAGTAGCTCTGACCCAATTAATATTTAATATATTTGCTAACCCATGAACTCTTGAACCATTGTGCTATGATTGTACATAATAACAGTAAGTAGAAAATATGCTTTGCTTTTACTAGTAAAATCTGGTTTCTGATAGTTCTTTTTAGCTTCAAAAGTAATACTCTTGTTTTTTTTTTCTATTTTCTTAATTAAAGTAACAGCCGCAGACCTTTTTTTGGTTGCTTCCATCCATTATAATATCATATGCTTCATGCCAAGGTTCAAGTAGATGTCCATTTGTCTCCATATTGTGAACAGTGACTAACAGTTAGGGAAAGTGTCCTGATATTTTAAAGACTAAAAACAATTATTGTAAAATGCTACTTCCTTGGCAGGCTGACTCTGAAACAACAAAAAAGCTCAGAGCAAAATAAAATGGTAGGAAAAACTATAGAAGCAAAACAATTAAGTTGTCTACTCCTTAGGATAGTTAGTTTTTAAAAATATTCCAGATTGACGCGCACTTATTAACTAATGATTCCTCACCTTTGCATAAAGTAGCAGTATTAACATTATAATTAAGTAGATGAAGAAGTTAAGGAGATGTTGAAATAATTACACCTGGGAGAATATCCAGGCTGCTGGCCCAGTTATAAATCAGACCTTGAACTAAGCCAGCTCCTTGTTGCCAGCTATGGAATTGCCTGTGTATATGAATGTGTGTGTGTGTGTGTGTGTGTACTTGTGTACATTTTTTCTTAGTGAAGAATATAGGTTGATTAAAGGATAATCATCATCATGTACAATAACCAAATGTTTTCCCAGATAAAATGTATTTGCTAGACTTCTATTATAATGGTAAATCTCCACATGAAGGCCTTGTTCATATTCAGTTGTTTAAAAATATAAAAATGAATATAACAGCAGTCCCCGCTGTTTTGTGTGCAGACCTTTCCTTCTGCGACATGATGCCACCCCTGCAGTAGTGTAATCAAGGGCTAGTACTTCCCATGCTGTTTTTCACAGCCTGCAATGTGCCAAAACGCTGCCTTCCTCCTAAGCAGAGATCCACTCTGTTATGTGGGGTAGTCTCATTGCCCAAACATTTGAGAGAAAAAAACAATTTTTTTTTCAGGATTTATTTATCTTATTTGAAATGAAGAGTTACAGAGACAGAGGGAGAGACAGATTTTCCATATGTTGCTTCACTCCTCAGTTGGCTGCAATAGCCAAGGCTGGGCCACGAATTTCCATCTGGATCTCCCACATGGGTACAAGGGCTCAAGAACTTGGGTCATCTTCTGCTTTCCCAAGCACATTACCAGGGAGCTGGATCAGGAATGGAGTTGGGACATGAACCAGCAGCCGTATGGGATGCCAGCATCACAGACATTGACTTAGCACACTGTGCCAAAACACTGGCCCCTGAGACATATTTTTTTGAAGAACAATATATGTTTTCATTTTCATCATTGACTTTCTCCAAGAGTTTTAGATGTAGCTCTGTGAAGAGCTGCAACAAATATGAGTAAAAGACACTCTGTTCATCATTGCTGTTGGAAACATTGAGTGCTTATGTCTCTTCCAATGTTTCTTCCCAGAAAATTGTTTCAGTTATAAAAAGAAACTGCTTTTGGCCAGAGTTCACAAGTCCACTACTCATATTCACATGTGTTTGAATGTCAGTGATAAACACCGTACAGAGTGACAGCAAGAGAGAGATACAGGGAGAGAGAGGGAGGGAGGGAGAAAGGGATTATCATTATGTTCTTAAAATTCTATCTACAAATCACATTGAGTCTGTTAAAAACTACTTAAAATTAAAATTAAAAAAATTTAAATATCTAAAAAAAGGAGAGATGACAAGGGAGGGAGAAGGAGAGACAGAAAGGAGGCGAAGTTTAATGTGTGCCATGAATGTAATGCCCAGAAGCCATCTTTCTAATTGCCACAGAAAAGATCAACTCCTTACACAAAAACAGAGGGGATACATGTGCCCCCAACTACCTACCACTCAGAGTAAACCAAACATCCTGAACCTAATACCAACACCCTTCCTAATTATTTTGGCAAACTCATCTATACATATTTATCTGAACATGTTTTAATATGTAAATATAAAAACTAAAAAAAAAATTCCACAGTACTATTATGTGAGATATAGTTTGTGGATCTCTTTAATTATGTTCAGCAGGTAGAATTTTTGACAGGTAGAGTTATAGACAGTGAGAGAGAGAGAAAGAGAGAGAGGAAGGCCTTTCTTCCATTGGTTCACCCCCAAAATGGCTGCCACGGCTGGTTCTGCGCTGATCCGAAGCCAGGAGCCAGTTGTTTCTCTCTGGTCTCCCATGCGCGTGCAGGGCCCAAGCACTTGGGCCATCCTCTACTGCCCTCCCGGGCCACAACAGAGCACTGTACTGGAAGAGGGGCAGCTGGGACTAGAACCCAGCACACATATGGGATGCCGGCACTGCAGGCGGAGGATTAACCAAGTGAGCCATGGCGCCGGCCCCGAGATACACACTTTTTAAAATCACCTCTCTCTCTTTCTCTCTATCTCTGGTTGTGTTTGATATACGCTCACATATAAATAAAACAAAATATTTGTATTAATTTTTTGTACTTAGTTGAAATTAGTTGATTTATTAAGGATAGTCTCCCATATTGTTAGTTAATGACTTTTCATTTTCCAAATGGTAGAACAAATCATTGTAAACTGTTTTTTTGTATTTGAATGAAAATATTTTAGTTTTTTCTTTTGTTTTTGGTTGGCCAACTGCACTTGATATAGAATTCTCATATAGCATTTCTTTTTCTTTCTGTGCTTTAAAATGCCATTTCATCTCTGGCTTCCATATTTATTATGAAAAGTCAGCACTTGATCTCCTTTTTGCTCCTCAATGTTAACCTGTGTATCTCTTCTCCTTTAGCTGTGAAGTGCTGCTGTGTAATTATCTTAATATTTGTTCTTCTTGAAGTCTGCTGACTGTCTTCAATTTGAGATTTTATCTCTGATGACATTTACAAACTCTCAGTTTTTATATCTTCAACTAGTTTCACCTATTTATCTTCCCTCTCCTCTCTTTCTTGGACTCCAGATAGACATAGCTTAGACTTTTGGAGCATGTCCTACATTTTTTTCTCATGTTCTACTTTATTTTTCCCTTCTGAATGCCAGGTTAGATATTTATTCAGTTTTAGTAATAGCACGTTCTGGAATGTCCAGTCTACTGTTAACTCCACCAAATAAGATCATACTGTTATATTTTGTATTGATTAGTTTTCTTGTCTTGAATGCCCATTTATTTTCTGTTTTCCTATTTTTGTTTAACATGATCATAGTTTTTGAAGCAGCTTTCCTCTGCTAACTTCAATATCTAGCATAAATGCTGTTCTGTCTCTGTTATCTGTTTGTTGGTGATCACCTTTTCCTGCATTTTCACTTACCTAGTAATTTTGGATATATATAAGGCATTTTGATTGTAAAGGCTCTTGATTATTTTATCATTCTTTGAAGATTTTTAGGCTTTGTATTGACAGACATATAGATTATTAGTGGATTTCCTTGTAATAATAAAGAATGATACTAGGTTTTATCCCAGTAAGATGTTCCTCATAAGGTGGTCTTACTCCTTTGTGTTTTACTCCTTGTGGTTTCTGCAAAAATGAGAGCCCAACTTTTAAAGTGACAGAGTGAGTGAGAAAGAGCAAGTAAGAAAAAGAGAGAGTGAGGGAGAGAGACTTCCATCCTCCAAGAACTTCATCTAGGTCTCCCAAAACTAGTAGGGAAGAGAGATAATTATAATTAGAGAAAAAATCAACAAAATTGAATTAAAAAAACCAAAAGATCAGCAAAATGAAGAGCTGTTTTTTGAGAAAATAAACAAAATTGGCACACCATTGGCTCCACTAACCAAAACAATGAGATAGAAGACACAAATCAATAAAATGAGAGATGCAAAAGGAAATGTAACAACAGACACCACAGAAATAAAAATAATCGTCAGAAATTACTACGAAGAGCTGTATGCTAACAAACTGGGAAACCTAGAAGAAATGGACAGATTCCTGGACACATACAGCTTACCTAAATTGAGCTGTGAAGACATAGAAAGCCTAAACAGAAATTGAATCAATAATAAAGGACTCCCCCCCACGCACACACACACAAAACCCAGGACCTGATGGCTTCAGTGTTGAATTCTACCAGACATTTAAAGAAGAACTAACTCCAGTTCTTCTCAAGTTATCCATTCTCTTTGTTATAGCTAAATAATATTCCATGTGTATATATACCACATTTTCTTTATCCAGTCATCTAATGAGGAATACCATGGTTGATTCCATATTTTGGCTATTGTGAACAGTGCAAACCTTGCCCTTTCCAATGAACAAGAATATTTAAGTGCCTGTGCCCCTTAGGGACTTGAGATAATAAATGAAACATTTTATAAACAGAAAAAAATGTCTTTAACATATTAACATAATTATAATATCTGGTTATATGATTAGCAGTGAAGTAAATTTAATGAAGCAATATTATCCTTTCTGTTTTACTTACCTAATTAGGAAAAATTGGTTTTCCTAGAATCAAAATACTGTTGACAGAATTGTAGAAAAACAGAACAATGCTTTAGGATTGTAATGGTGGATTTATGTAATTATTTATTGTAAACTTTTATACTCTCAGACTTAGTTAACAAAATCGTATGTAGCTATCATTAGAAAAACGAAATACCAAAAGCACAAAGGTGAATTTGCTAGGATTATCATGAAAGTGAAAATTTGGAGATAATTTGAATTCCCAACAATAGAAGACTGGTTAATTAAAAGAATGATGTACCCTGTTGCAGTTGATTTCTCAACAATGTTGCAGTGGATTCGTTTCTGAGAGGAGGAGCGTGGTGGGGGCAAGAGGTGCGGAGTCACCACACAGACCCTGGGAGTCGGGTGAAAGTGGGCTTGAGGCAAGCAGCCCGAAGACTCGTTTATTTCAGTTGGTGCAAGAGCTTATAAAGCCAAGACCAGCCAATCCGGTCAAGGGGCGGTCTATGCCCCAACCAATCACAGCCTATTGCCAGGTAGTTTCTAAACCCATCCTGTTGCCAGGCAGGCTCCATTGCCAGGTGGGTTTCAAAGCCATTCCTGAGTAACTAACGCTCACTTGCCAGCGGCCACCTTGGCATGGCCTTCTCATTCCACCACAATACCCCATAATAGGATATTACACACTCGTTTTAATATATTTTCTCAAAGATATTAAAATGGAATGCATGTCAATTACATGGGTCTATGGTGTAAAAAACATACAAAGAAACATAAAACATGTCAGTAGTTGCTTTCTGTAAATGATGGTATTAAATGTGATTTTAAAATATTCTTATTCATACTCTTGTATTTTATAAATTTTCAACATATATTGCTTTAATGATATTCATACTCTTGTATTTTATAAATTTTCAACATATATTGCTTTAATGATTTGATAAAAGTACTATTATTTATACCAAAACCATTTTATTTTTCTTTCTACTAACACAGAAAGACGACAATGGCCACGCTCTTGCCAGTTGATGAAATTATGTGATTGAGCTCTACTTAATGGAGCATGAGCACAAATGCTGTTATTCTGCAGACCCAATAAAGAATATCCCCTTTGATCCTCTGGGTGCTTTCTCCTTCTGAAAACTTGACTCAATGAGTAATATGTTTTTATTATTCAGGACCCTGGTGCTCTGAATCTTGTCTTGGGGAGAGCTACTCATGGAAATGGATTTTATGTAAATGAGAAATGAAAGTTTGCCTTAGTTGATCCATCAAAGATTTTGTTTTTTATTACAGCAGCTTGTAATACCTTAAAAACAAAACTCTATTTGCCTCACTTTTCTCTGCATAACATGGAGATGACATTAATAAAACTAATGTCATAAGACTATTTTAATATGCATGCACGTAGTCAGTCCTCAGTACAACTCGATTGACTATTAACTTTATGTGTTCATTTATACTGGCATTTGGCATTGATGGATGTTGGGGTAATGTTCTGATTTATTGTCTAAGGAAGTAGCTGTCTAGAGCTATAACTTTGATGTTTTAAACAGCTTCTCTGTTGAGGAGATCCCAAATCTAAAACAAAGTCATCAATTTCCATAAAATAAGAAACTTTTTAATTCCATACTCCTCAATATTTGTGCATTTTTACAAAGATTTCTCTGTTTTGTTGAGGGATTTACTCATTAAAAATATATAAAATTGAGGGCTTCCCTGAAGTGCTGGCATCCCATGTGGGCGCCAGTTCTAGTACTCGATGCTCCTCTTCCAATCCAGCTCTCTGCTTTGGACTAGGAAAGCAGTCGAACATGGCCCAAGCCTTTGGGCCCCTGCACCCACGTGGGAGACCCAGAAGAAGCTCCTGGCTCCTGGCTTCATATCAGCGCAGCTCCAGCCATTGTGGCCATCTGGGGAGTGAACCAGCAGATGGAAGATTCTCTCTGTCTCTATCTCTCTCTGTATCTCTGTCTTTTTTTTTTTTTTGCCAGGCAGAGTTAGACAGTGGGAGAGAGACAGAGAGAGAAAGGTCTTCCTTCCATTGGTTCATTCCCCTAATGGCCTCTACGGCCGGTGCTGTGCTGATCCGAGCCAGGAGCCAGGTGCTTCCTCCTGGTCTCCCGTGCGGGTGCAGAGCCCAAGCACTTGGGCCATCCTCCATTGCACTCCTGGGCCACATCGGAGAGCTGGATTAGAAGAGGAGCAACCGGGGCTAGTACCCAGCGCCCATGTGGGATGCTAGCGCTACAGGCGGAGGATTAGCCAAGTGAGCCATGGCACCGGCCCTGTAACTCTTTCAAATAAATAAATCTTTAAAAAAATATCAAAAGTTGTGGATTATGACTTCATAATTTCTACTTTTTTCTTTCAATGCATTTTCAAAACTATGGTTTTTTAAGGGGTAGATTAAAAAAAAGTGAGTGTTCTAATTGTTTTTTGCACCAAATTCAAAGGCACAAGACTAAGGCTCATGATTTACAGGTGGGGATCACACATACCAAAAAGTGTAGAAACAGAAGTGAGTTCATAGAATCAAGTCTATCAAACCTTTCAAAAGGTGAACGAGGATACATTATGCAATCATTCCTTTACACCAGTTAGTTCATCTGGAACCACTAGTACATATCAATCATTGAAACTGGGTTATGGAACCAAAGGAATTTTCCACCCACAAAAGTTATTAACTATTGAATCAATGTGATAAAACATTTCCTTTCTGGAATGCTTTTTGGGAACTTTCCTATGAAAATGTAGTGGGAAAGGCTAGCATGCTTTTAATATTCCTTTTGGTTGGGCGAAAATGTATAGATAATAAGAGGGCAGTTTGTAATGCCCTGAATAGTAAAACTGAAAATATTTAGGAGAAACCTGCTTTTAAATGCAGTTACACAGGGAATTTTCAGGAGTTTTGGATAGATTTAACAATAAAGATTTAAGAATGGTTTAAATGAAATAGGTCTAGCGTGCTAACCTTGGAGCAAGACATTTGTTGGAGTGTGATTTATTCATCACTAAAATCTTTGACAGTCTCAGCATTATAATTCACCAGTGAAAGTGGTTGCATAGAGGTGATATTTAAGGGTTTCTAGAAATAACTCTTCTGACACGAAATATCTCTTTTATAGATACCTAAAACTTAGTGAGGGAAGTACTATGCTTTTGGATCTTCAGTATTTTTGTAGAAAGAGTAGTTCAGTAGAATGTTATACAGATTTGAGTTTGAATTTTAGCTCTATCACTTACTAAATATGACCTTAGATAAATTATCTAAACTTTTTGAGTTTTAAGAACTTTATCTTTAAAATCCAATGCACAGTACCTGATTTCTGCCTTTTTTACAGAGATTAAAAACTATGGAGAACACAAAGCATCAGACATCATTCCTGGAGAGTGATAATCTCTCAACAAGTGAATAAACTCTTCAAGTGTTCATTATTTATATAGTTTTCTCTATGTAACTAGTGGAGTGAAGTCTGTATTTCTTGATCTTAGTGTAGAAAAAGGAACTTAAAGATAAATGTAGGTGATATGTACACGGGGAAAGTAATAATTATATAAGGACAATTTCTGATAATTTCATAACAATATTTTTCATAATTTTGGTACAGTAATTTCTCCGCTGATATTCTACACTGGGAATAGTGATAAACATTAAGTATACATAAAATGGCTCTCTTTTTTAACAGTAATATTGAGTAAAAATTGAAACAAAAGATATATGCTTAAGAACAAAGAAATGTTTAAATATATCATATTACAATAATTCGATAGAACACAATGTAATCTCTGAAAATGACTTACTATAAGAAAAGGAAAAGGATGCTTATGTCTCTTGTATTTACATGTCGAGAAATAGACTGGCAGAAAATCAAGCAGAATACTCATGGAAAATATTTATGGGAGACATGTTTCTCCATACTTCTTACTCTTTTCTCAAAAGAACTTTTACCACTTCTACAGAAACCAAACAAAGTAAAATAATGGACGAAAGGGAGGTGGGGAGAATTTCTACAGCAAATGTCTCCAGCTGTCAGTAGCCATTTGTGATGTTAGAACAGCCACTGGTCTGCCTCACCTGATAATAGAATGGACAATATTAGTTTCCAAGCTCCAAGAACAAAATTTCACCAAGCAGACACTGCTGAAAATAGCCAGTTCGTGGCACTTACCTTTTGTGTATTTCATGTATTTAGAGGTGAAACCATACTGCAATCAAATTCAAAATGCTCATTGCTTATTGTCACCGATTAGTTAAAAGCAAGCAGACCACTAGATTTGAAATGAAAATTGAGAAATTTTGAATTAAGACTCAGGATGTTACTAGTCTTGCTTATGAATACCATCCTTTTTTGGGTTAAACTGAACATGACCTGGAACTTCACTTGCATGTGCATGACACTTTGGAGGCTGTAGCAGCCACCAACCAGCATCTGGAATTGCCTAAAAGTAATGGCATTTGTCTAGGGATGGCTTGGAGAAAGCTGATCAACCAAATATCCAGCATATATTTTTAATAACATCAGCAAAATAGACACGTCTTAGAATAAAGTTTTTATTTATTTATTTATTTGACAGATAGAGTTAGACAGTGAGAGAGAGAGACAGAGAGAAAGGTCTTCCTTCCATTGGTTCACTCCCCGAATGGCTGCTACGGCTGGAACTGTGCTGATCCAAAGCCAGGAGCCAGGTGCTTCTTCCTGGTCTCCCATGCGGGTGGGGGTCTCCCAAGCACTTGGACCATCCTGTACTGTCTTCCGGGCCACAGCAGAGAGCTGGACTGGAAGAGAAGCAACCAGGACTAGAACCGGCACCCACATGGGATGCCGGCGCGGCAAGTGGAGGATTAACTACCGCGGTGCCAGCCTCCAGAATAAAGTTTTAACATTTAAACTATGGAATTCTTTATCATGGTATTTATATGGGAAGAACAGGTTACTAAGGCAAGGTGATAATGGATAATTGACAAATATTATGCTATCCTTATGATAATTGTGCCCTATACATGATTATTCTAGGAGTGATTGTACAGATATTTTTTTTTCTTTTTTATTGGAATATTTCTTTTTAAGTTTATCAGCAGACAACAGAAGATAAACTTCAATAGTCCATTTTATAACAGAGAATCTCTGGGAATAAAGAGTAATTCAAAAACTCTGGAAAAATTCAATAAAAAGATAAGCTTATTTTGGTGCAAAATTTTTGAAAGCCTTGCATAGTTTTTTCATAATGTACATTTTCCATGAACTTTCTGAGGACCACTTGTATGTAAAAGTCTGTTCAAAAAGTCGAGCTTATTCACTGATTTGTTCTTTTCAGTTATGTCACTTCTGAATCTCAACACGTCATATCCTTCCCTTGTTATCATGTTGAGGAAGCTGTTTAGGGGCAGTTTTCTGTAAATCTCAGGTTTCTGCATATCTTGTGAGCAGAGGTGCTGACTGTCGTTGTTCTAGACTACGATGTCCAGGGTGTTGTGTAGTGAGAAGTTTTGGCAGACAAAGTGCCGAAGCAGAGTGTAGGTTCATCTTCTGTCCAATATTATAAAAGATAGTGTCTTTCTGGGGCAATGGTCAGGTAGATTTACTTACTGCTTTTATAGCATCTTGGGATTTTCTGAATTTGTTATTTTCCTCACCAAAGAGCAAATGATCTTCATGCAACATACTCCAAAACCTACCTGGGTCACTCTTTTGCCCCTGTGAGCCTTCAGGAATGAGAACAAACACTGACACAGTGCTCATGCTGCTTCTATTATGCCTTGTTCCAGCTCGCATAAAATTGTGGTAGGCCAACAACTGGAAAGTGAGGGAAAATCTCAACCCTTCATTATTCTTAGTGGAAGTTTAAGCCTAAATTTGCTCACCATTTTTAGCAACAACATAGCACTTAATTTGTATGCACTATGTCAATTTGTATATGAACGTTTCTTATTTCATTTGTTTCTTTGAAGAAGAAACTTAAGCAATGTTTATAATACATGTATACGTTACTCTGTGGGAGGAAGTAATAGTACATATGTATTATGTGTGTGTAGATTTGTAACTATGTAAATATTGAGGTTTAGATTTAAAACATAAAAATTGAATATTTGTGTCTGTGTGTCTGTTTATTGGAGAAGAATTAATCTGATACTGAAAAACAATAGGAGAAGATAAAAGGCCCAGTGTCCTTGTTTCTTCCCTACTCTGTACACCTCCTGTAACTTTGTAAATTTAATTAGCCAAGTTTCATTCTTTGTTAATTTTAAGGAGAAACATTAGATAAGGTCTGTGCAGACTTAAGGGAAAATAAAATGACAGAAAGAAAGGTAAAACTAGGAAACAGATTAGAAATTGAATTCTCTCTTTTCTATCTTCTGAGGCTCTTTATTATTCTTTCAGTACTCGGACGATTAATTGTAAGTTAAATAAAGGTTAAGATTTTAGAGGGAAAGTTTAAGTGGAGTGCCTCTAACTCAGTAACTTTTTACATACAGTAGTGTTTATTTTCTTACATTTACTGAAAATTTCTCATTTTACTTGGCAATCTCAGTTTGCCTAGACACAAATTTTTTCTTGTTACGATAGGAGAAGCAATTTAAGAAATATAGCCTGGGATCTATATTTGAAGTGTTTTATTGGACACATACAATAAAGAAGGTTAAAGGAATATGGAAAATAAAGTTTAATAATTAGTAAAAAAAAAAGCATGATCAACTGACAAGAAGCATGTAGATAATATAAGGATAAAAATAAAAGATTGAGGGAGGTAGATGGAATGAATAAACAATATTTGGAAAATCACAATCGGATGGTTCAATTGATTTGGATAAAATGTATAAACAATAGGTGATGTCATACAAAATATAGTTCTGCTTTGTTCACAACATTAAAAAGAAAATGTAAGAAGGGCAGTTATTAAGGAAAGCATAATAAATTATGATTGATAAAGCATACATTAAGTAATTGAAGAGTATTTTGTAAGACTGAAATGATACATTCTGAAGAAAGTCTATTTCTTTCTCCTCCAGGATTTTTTTTCAGAGTGGAGATTGCTCCTCAGTTGATATTATCCACTTACCATCAGTGATAGTTTCCTGTGGCTGCTATAATAAATCTGATAGTTTAATACATTAGATACTGTATCAACAAGCTGTCTCTCAAAAAATTCTAGTAGAAAAAAATCTATTTGTTGCCTCTTTTTAGAATCTTGTGACCGTCAACATTCCTCAGCTTGTGGACACTTAATCCCAGTCTGTGCCTCTGTCCTCATATTGTCTTCTATTAAGTGTTTGTCTGCTCTCTGCCTTTTTCTTTTAAGAATACATGTCATAGGCCCACCAGAATAATCCAAGAAAAATTTTCCTCTAAAAACCTTAATTTCATTATATATGCAGAAATGTTTCCATATAAAGTAACATTCACAGATTCATAGATATGTTTGAAGTTCAACATTGAGTCAAGTATGTTGCCCAAAGGTGACCTCAAGCCAAAGAGACAACAAGGAACTAAGAACTCTATCATTTTAATATCCAACAAGGTGAACCCCCTAGAAAGCAATGCCCCCTTTTATAATTTACGCTGAAAAATAAGTGGGCATTATTAGAAGTAGTGACTTTTAAAAAAAAAAAAAGATTTATTTTATTTCTTTGAAAGAGTTACAGAGAGAGGTACAGACAGAGAGAGAGGTCTTCCATCCACTGGTTCACTCCCCAGATGGCCGCAACAGCTGGAGCTGCGCTGATACGAAGCCAGGAGCCAGGAGCTTCTTCTGGGTCTCCCATGTGAGTGCTGGGGCCCAAGGGCTTGGGCCATGTTCGACTGCTTTCCCAGTCCAAAGCAGAGAGCTGGATTGGAAGAGGAGCAGCGGGTACTAGAACTGACACCCATATGGGATGCCGGCGCTTCAGGCCAGGGAGTTAACCTGCTGCGCCACAGCACTGGCCCCAGATGTAGTGACATTTTAAATAATATGGGAAAAGTTGATAGAAATACCAGAATTTGGGGGCCAATATTGTACATGTTAACCTGCCGCTTGGCATCTCATATGGGCGCTGGTTCTTGTCGCAGCTGCTCCATTTCCAACCCAGCTCCCTGCTGATGTGCACGGGAAAGCAGTGGAGGATGCTCCAAGGACTTGGACCCCTGCATCCACATAGGAGACTTGGATGAAGCTCTTGGTTCCTGCTTTGGCCTGGACCAGACCTGGCTATTGCAGGCATTTGGGGAGGAAACAGGTAAGTGAAAGTTCTCTCTCTATGTATATCTCCCTTTCTTTTTCTGTAACTCTTCCTTTCAAATAAATAAAAATAAATCTTTCAAAAAATCCCAGAATTTCATAAGACAGATTTAATCCAGAATGCAAAACCAAATAAGTAATTAACTATGAAAGAACAGTGGATTTCTTGGCCAGCGCAGTGGCTCACTTGGCTAATCCTCCACCTGTGGCGCCAGCACCCTGCGTTCTAGTACCAGTTGGGGCCCTGCACCCGCATGGGAGACCAGGAGGAAGCACCTGGCTCCTAGCTTCGGATTGGGGCAGCACACCAGCCATAGCGGCCATTTGGGGGTGAACCAACAGAAAAGGAAGACCTTTCTCTTTGTCTTAAAAAAAAAAAAGTGGATTTTCAAGGAATTTCTATTCATATAAAATTAAAATAAATAGTAATTACAAAGGAAAAATCTGAAAAAAAGGATTTCTTTGATATTAATCCTTTTTATACAAACTAAGCCAAAATGCTCCCTTTTGAAATATTAACTTCATTCTCTTTGTACCCTAAATGGACATAGTTCCCTCACTGATTTTTAAAGAAACATCTTTGAGTGAAAATACTTTTTATGGTAACTCTCTTCAGCATTTCATCATCTCCTCTATTAAAACTCTATAAAAACTCCTCTATTATAAGCTCTGGGGGCCAGTGCCATGGCTCACTTGGTTAATACTCCGCCGTGGCATTGGCATCCCATATGGGCACTGGTTCTAGTCCCGGTTGCTCCTCTTCCAGTCCAACTTTCTGCTGTGGCACAGAAGGCAGTGGAGGATGGCCCAAGTGCTTGGGCCCTGAACCCTCATGGGAGACCAGGAGGAAGCACCTGGCTCCTGTCTTCAGATTGGCGCAGTGCCGGCTGTGGCAGCCATTTGGGGAGTGAACCAACGGAAGGAAGACCTTTCTCTCTGTCTCTCTCTCTCATTGTCTATAACTCTACCTGTCAAATAAAAAATAATAATAAGCTCTGGCAATGTAAAACCATGTGGAATAGCAAAAACATCTAATCACTTTCAGATGAGCTGTTAATAGTTTACTGTAAATAGTACTAGATTTACTTTTAGCAAAGCTATTTCATGGGTTATACTACTAGCTGTGATTTTTGTATACATCATTGAACTTCCTAAAACTTCAGATTTCTCAATATAGTATCATATCCACATCACAAGGAATTTCAAAGAAATAGGATGATATAGTGAAAGCACTAATTATCCTATCTAAAGAGAAATTTACATTCTATTCTTTTTTTCAGGCAGTAAGCAGTCAAACAGGAAATGATCTAATGCAGCTTTATTTTTCCGGTATTCAGATGTAAAAAAAAATAATAATTATTCCAAAGTTTAAGTTGTGTAGAGCCTGATACCAAAGACTAGAAAACTGTCTATCTGTGTTGTATTGTAGCAAGATATTTCTTTGGTAAAACTATGTCTTACAGTAACTTGGAAATCAGACCATGTGCCTTCTTGAACTGATAGTTCTATAAGAAGTGGGTAAAAATATTAAGAATGTAAATGAGTGTTGGGTCTATTGCCTACCAATGGTAAAGTATTACAGGAAAATAGGGGAACTCAGAAAAGATCATGCCAGTTAATCAATGCTAATATTTTCTTTTAAATAAACATAGCATAACCATGTTAACTGCACTATCTCCATTTTCTTTGCCACAAGGTACAGACATTAGACAACCTTGCACATGTTTAGGGAGCCATAAAACTGAATTGTGGTTAATAGAATAGAGGCCTAAGTGATATATGCTACTTCTAAGCCCAGGTCCTAAAATCTCTCATGAAATATACCATGCAATGTTTGTTCCTGTGCCTGGCTAGAAAAATGTATGACATTCAATAGAAGTCTGACCCTCTGGAGTACAAATTGGTAAACTACAGTCTCTGGGTCAAATCTAGTTGACCACTTTCTTTCAAAAATATTTTATAGGATTTAAATTTTGGGCTTTATTGTAAATGTATTTTTATAATTTGTTATTGGGGCAGATTCACACTCCTCTGGTTTCTTGCTAGTATATTTGAGTTATGTGGTTTGGCTGAGACTGTATGACCTGAAAAAGGCTAAAATATTTACTCTCTGTCCCTTTACTGAAAGTTTGCTGAGAACTTCCCTAAAGCATAATGGACCTGAGAAGTAGAGAGAGGCTAGGTCCTTAAGCCATTGCTTAGAGTAGATCTCTCCACCTTTTCTAGCAGGCCTGTGCTGACTCATGGAAAACTGCAATGTGAGTGAGAAATATAATTTAATATAAAGATGATGGGGTTTTATATTTCTACAGTTGGCACTTACTCTAATATAGAAATTGGTACTTACAGTGCAATAATACTGTAATAAAACCTAAAACATGTAGCAAATTTAACTGTTGTGCATTAAGTTGCCCAAAATCTGGTATCAAAGACTAGAAAAATGTCTATCTGTGTTGTATCATGGAAAGATATTTAGGTGATAAAACACTGTGCTACAGTTACTTGGAAATCAGACCAACTTGATTGAGTTGGTAGTTCTATGAGAAGTAGGTAACAATAATCAGAATGTAAATGTGTGTTCGGACTATTGCTTGCCATTGACAAGCTGTTATAAGAAAACAAATGAACTCAGAAAAGATTTTGCCAAAGCAGAGTAAATAGAATCAAGAAATTCATCTTTTTTTTTTTTTTTTTTGACAGCCAGGGTTAGACAGAGAGAGAGAGAGAATAAGGTTTTCCTTTTCCATTGCTTCACCCCCTAAATGGCGCTATGGCTGGCGTGCTGCAGCCGGTGCACCGCGCTGATCCTAAGCCAGGAGCCAGATGCTTCTCCTGATCTCCCATGTGGGTACGGGGTCCAAGCACTTGGGCCATCCTCTACTGCCCTCCCGGGCCACAGCACAGAGCTGGACTGGAAGAGGAGCAACCGGGACAGAATCTGGCGCCCCAACTGGGACTAGAACTCAGGGTGCCATTGCAGCAGGTGCAAGATTAGCCTAGAGAGCCACGGCGCCAGCCTCTTTTTCTTTTTTCTTCTTCTTTTTTTTTATTTGACAGAGTGAGAGAGAGAGAGACAGAGAGAAAAGTCTTCCTTCCATTGGTTCACCCCCCAACATGGCCACTATGGCTGGAGCTATGCCGATCTGAAGCCAGGAGCCAGGTGCTTCCTTCTGGTCTACCATGTGGGTGCAAGGTCCCAAGCACTTGAGCCATCCTCCACTGTCTTCTGGGCCACAGCAGAGAGCTGGACTGGAAGAGGAGCAGCCGGGACTAGAACTCGGCACCCATATGGGATGCCGGCACGGCAAGCGGAGGATTAACCGAGTGAGCCAGGGTGCCAGCCCCAGGAAATTCATCTTTCAATGCCATGAAAGTTTCTAGACCACAGATAGTTAGGAGTGTGGTGTCCAAAATACTAAGCTATGAAGCTCCAAGGAAATTATTAAGTCAGACAGTGACTCAACCCTGCAGCAAATACAAGCTCAGTGATGTTTCATATGCATACCCTGGATTATCATTTCAGATAAGTTTATGGCAGTTACTATTAATTTGAGGGTAATAGGCATTTGGGTGGAGGAATGAAGCAAGGAAATAAAGCAGATGTGAGAACAATGCTTGAGGAAGAACTTGAATGTGGTTCTCCGTTCATAAAGCTAACTGGAAGCAAAAACATCAGAGACCTACTAAATTCTGGAGATAACTGTTTTCTAGTGAATGTATAAACCCACAAAGAACAGCACCCACAAAGAACAAGTGCAGGCCTTCAAATAATCACCATGTGCAAAGATATCTGGGAGGCTGGCGCCACAGCTCAGTAGGCTAATCCTCCACCTGTGGCACCGGCACCCTGGGTTCTAGTCCCAGTCGGGGCACCGGATTCTGTCCTAGTTGCCAATCTTCCAGGCCAGCTCTCTGTTATGGCCCAGGAGTGCAGTGGAGGATGGCCCAAGTCCTTGTGCCCTGCACCTGCCTGGGAGACCAGGAGAAGCACCTGGCTCCTGGCTTCGGATCAGCGCAATGTGCTGGTCACAGCAGCCATTGGGGGGGTGAACCAATGGGAAAAAAAGGAATACCTTTCTGTCTGTCTGTCTCTCTCTCACTGTCCACTCTGCCTATCAAAAAAAAAAAAAAAAAAAAAAACAAGAAGAAGAAGAAAAGAAAAGAGGTCTGGGAAAGCCTGCAGCCCTCCAGGATAGACATGCCCCTCTACAGCATCTGCAGCTGTGAATATGGAGATTTCAAGTAATTAGATTCTGCTGAGAGGCAGAGGTGTGGGACATTGCTCTCAGAAAGCAGATCTGGGTGGGTTAAGCTATTGCCTGCAATGCCAGTATCCCATATGAGTTGGTTTTATCCTCGGGTGCTCTGTTTCTGATCCAGCACCTCACTAATGTACTTGGGAAGGTGATGGAGAACAGCCCAGCTGCTTGGGTTCCTGTCTCCGATGTGGGAAACCACAGTGGAGTTCCTGGCTCCTGGCTTTGACCTCATCAGTGTTGGCTGTTGCAGCCATTTTGGAGTGAACCACCCTACTCTCTTGTCTGTCATTTTGCCTGTTAAATCAATAAATAAGCAGAAAGCTCGATCACAAAAATAAATAAATAATAAGAAAGCAGTGGGGAATCCTTACATCCTCATGTTGGAGACCTTAGCAATGACAGCAGATTTAGTTTTAAATATCACTGCAGACTACTGACTATATGTATTACTTTTACTTGATTGGGTACATGGCGGAGGGAATGGAGGTAAGGGTGAATATACTCTTCTCTTTAAAAGTTAATGGGTCCCTAGATTATGAAAAATCATAGATGGAACTTTACATTTTCGTTAGGGGGAAGAATAACAGCAGATTCATAGACCAGAAGAGTGTCTGACTCGGAGATAATGCTAGGTTTTCACCAAATTTCATTTCTATTTCTGCCAGAACATCCAGCTAAACCCAATTTCCCAATCTCCTTTAAAGTGAAATGGGGCACATGACTAAATTCTGGCCAATGAAATGTGGCTGCAACTAATGTATATGTCCTCCAGGCTGTTCCTAAATTCTCTGTATCTCCTCCATCTACTCTTTTTTCTCCTGCTGACTATTATGGAAATACATAGATCTGTGAGATTGTGTTGGACAGGAAGGAAGCCTGAGTTTCTCAAAGAACGTATACAGCAAGGTCTTCCAACATTTTGCTGGAACGTAAGATGTTTAAGACAATAGTTTAATGACTTTGTTGAGTCATTAAGATATCTGGATTTGTGTTACTGCAGCTAACTTTACTGTTACAAATAAAATATCCAGAGTTTTCATCCTTGATTTTGTTTTTGAGTTTTTCTGATCTATAAATTATCTTTTATTGTGTAATTATATAAAGCTTTTTCCATTTCACTGGACAGTTTACAAATTTTAAGAGATCTTTTTTCTTGGCCGGTGCCACGGCTCACTAGGCTAATCTTCCGCCTGTGGCACCAGCACTCCAAGTTCTAGTCCCGGTTGGGGCGCTGGATTCTGTCCAGATTCTGTCCCAATTGCCCCTCTTCCAGTCCAGCTCTCTGCTGTGGCCCAAGTGCTTGGGCCCCTGCACCTGCATGAGAGACCAGGAGAAAGCACCTGGCTCCTGGCTTTGGATCGGCGCAGCTCTGGCCATAGCAGCCATTTGGGGGTTGAAGCAAAGGAAAAGGAAGACCTTTCTCTCTGGTTCTTTCTCTCGATGTCTAACTCTTTCTGTCAAAAAAAAAAAAAATGCAGGAGCTTGAATGTCCACCAAAAAAAAAAAAAAAAGATCTTTTCTCTTAAAACTGTTACCTCTATTGTTTCCTATGCTTTCTATTAAGTCTCACTAATAAATTTAAAAACCAAAGAACAAATTAGAATAAAATATCATATAACAAATTTTGTTCCCTTACACAATGCAATTTCAGGTCCCATTTAAAAATATTTGTTGTAGTTGCATTTTTTAGGCTAGTTTTGTGTCCTAAGAGATCTTGAGTCAGGATAATCTCCTTTCAATATTGGTAAATATGAATTTGGTTCAACTTTGTATCCATTTGATTCTGTCTTTTCCACCTCCATAGTTTTCTCCATTTTTATTTGTCCATTTTCTTTATACAGTTTTTTTTTCTGCCTGTGACTGCCTGTGTTCTTAAGGAGAAAAAGAATCTCTGATACAGCCATCTGTTATGAATACTTTCCCCCCCCAAATCTTTAGATAATGCATTACTCAACCTATCCCCCCAAATTTTGTATGTTTTCATTTTTTCTTTGCTTCTAAGACTTTATATAAGCCAAAGTTTATTTGAAAATGCAATAATTTTGTGCACAGTTTAAAGATGGAAAGTTATTGCTAGGTTAATGTGGGCATCTTATTAATTGGTTCAAAATCAAATGAAACCTTCAGAATGTAATTTTTTATTATATATTTTTTCTTTTTAGTCACAATATATAATCTTTAGGCTGAAAGACCCTGTAATATATTTGATAGATAAGTTTAAATGGCTGTAAGCTAAGAAATATTACTGTAACATGCTTACTAGATCTCTTTCTTACTCTTAGTACACTAGATTTATTGTGAGATTAAGTTACATGAAGGACAAAGAGAAGAATCTTTCAACTGTGTTGTTATTGCAGAGTGGAGGAATAAACAGTACTGATGAATGATTAATTTCTAAAAATTAAGCACTTTTAAAGTATTTATTATATTTTTTAAACATTTCATTTATTGTTTCGAAAGCAGAATTACAGAGAGAGAGGGAGAGGTAGAAATAAATCTTCCATATGCTGGCTCATGCCTCAAACAGCCACAACAGCTGGGGCTTAGCCAGTCTTACCCAGGAGCCTGGTACTCTGTTCAGGTCTTCCATATGGGTGGCAGGGGCCCAAGCACCCAGACCATCTTCTGCTGCCCTTCCAGGCACATGAGCACAGAGTTGGATTTGAAGTCAAGTAGCTGGGACTTGAACTGGTGCTCATATAGGATGCCAGGGTCACAGTTAGCAGCTTCACTTGCAGTCCCATAGCACTGTTTCCTTTCAATTTATTTTAATTAATTAATTTATTTATTGAGAGGCAGAGTGTCAGAGAGAAAGAGGGAGGAGGAAGGGGAGGGAGAAAGGGAGAGGGAGAGGGAGAGGGAGAGGGAGAGGGAGAGGGAGAGGGAGAGAGAGAGAGAGAGAGAGAGAGAGATTCACTCAACTGATTTACTCATGAAATGGTGGCAAAAATCAGATCTGGGCCATACTGAAACCAGGAACTTGGAGCTTCATTTTGGTCTCCCACATTTTTGGTAGGAGCCCAAGTAATTCAGCCATCCTCAGCTACCTACTCAGGCAAACCACTAGGAAGCTGGATTGGAAGCAGAGCATCTGGAACTCCAACCAACAAACTTCTATTGGATGCTGGCATTGCATGCGGGGGTTTAATTTACTGTGCCTGATTCTGCCTCAAGCCCTTTTTAAATTGCTTACGGTTATTTGGTTTTACACTGAGAAAAGCTCATATAATAAAGCTTATCTTGAGTATTTGCTAAAATGGAAATTATAAATTTTATTAGTAGATATATAGTAAATGAATACAGGGTAATGATAATGTAGTTTTGAATATGTGATTTTTTTAAAATTAGAAACCATTTCAAACTATGAAAGAACCTTTGAAAAGATCTCTGTATCTATTTGACCATTCCGTTGTTTTGTTCTTAGTCTTTTTTGGGTGATTCATACATTGATTGTACTCTGATATTCTCTAATATAAAAATTTGGTTGTTTTATTATCTGTGATTTAAAATTATATGTTGTAAAATTCCAAATGGCATTTTATTTATGCATTCTTTTAAGGTTGTTTTTATTTTTATATTTTGATTGTAACATAATGAATGTGCATGTTTATGGAATACCAAATGAATAATACATGCTTTTGAAGGGTTGCAAAATATTTACAGATCCTGTTCATTTGGCACAAAAATTCCTTTGCATGGTGATAGTTTGATATTTTCTTGTACTGTTAAATATGCATCTACATTCTGGTCTAGCAATTCCATGCCTAGATATTTAACCAGATGAACTAAAAACAAATGTAACATATGTCTCCAGAAGTATTATACAAATATTTTTATGAAATCTATATTCATAGTATCACAGCAGTTGAAAAATCCAAATAGGGTGAGTGCCGTGGCTCACTTGGCTAATCCTCCGCCTGCGGCACCGATATCTCATATGGGTGCCGAGTTCTAGTCCCAATTGCTCCTCTTCCAGTACAGCTCTCTGCTGTGGACTGGGAAGGCAGTGGAGGATGGCCCAGGTGCTTGGGCGACTGCACTTGCATAGGAGACCAGGAGGAAGCACCTGGCTCCTGGCTTCGGATCGGCTCAGCACTGGCTGTAGTGGCCATTTAGGGGGTGAATCAACAGAAGGAAGACCTTTCTCTCTCTCTCTCTCTCACTGTCTAACTCTAGCTGTCAAAAAAAAAAAAAAGAAAAGAAAAATCCAAATAAACAAATTATAATATAGTCATAATGGACTATGTCTAGATATAGAAATAATTCACTACTGATAACTGTAAAAATTTAGATAAATTTCAGAAATATTACTATATTCTTTTTTAAAATATTTTCTTATTTATTTGAAAGGCAGGGTTGCAGAGGCAGAGGGCAGAGAAAGACAGAGAGAGGCCTCCCATCTGCTGGTTCATTCCTCAGATGGCCTCAACAGCCGGAGCTGGGCCAATCAGAAGCCAAGAACCAGGAGCTTTTTCCAGGTCTCCCACGTGGGTGCAGGGGTCCAAACACTTGGGCCATTTCCTACTGCTTTCCCAGGTCATAGTAGAGAGCTGGATGGGAAGTTAGCAACTGAGACTCGAACTGGGGCCCATATGGGATGCTGGCACTGTGGGCCGTGGCTTTATCTGCTACGCCATAGTGCTAGCCCTATATTATTAATCTAAACATGTCAGAAATTCTTGTTGGTAGCTTGAAATTGGCTAATAGTGTTAAGTATTTACACTATGGAAATTGGCAAACTCTGAAAATCAGCGCTTTCATCTTCCCAACTGTCCAGGAACGGTTATGAAACGTTTGCACAGCTGCCTCTCAGCTCATTGAAGAACATAGAACTTGTGAGTAGTGGATCAAAAATTTATGCCACAAGCTGTCAGATTATAAAAGGCCAGTTCATAAATATATCAGACCTTGTGAATCTTATAATCTCTGTTGAAGTTACTCAACTCTGTTTCTGTACAGAGAATGCAAACAAAGGTAATACTGAAACAAATGCGTATGGCTGTGTTCAACATAACTTTTTTTCCTTTTTTTAACAGTTGTTTATTTATTAATATGTAGGGAACAGAATTCATGAATTTCACAATGATACTTTCTTCCCACCCTTCCTCTTCCTTCCATTCTTTCTTTTTCTTTTTCTTTTTTTAGATAACATAATTTTTTTTCTATTTATTTATTTATTTTGACAGGCAGAGTGGACAGTGAGAGAGAGACAGAGAGAAAGGTCTTCCTTTTTCCATTGGTTCACCCCCCAGTGGCCGCCCCGGCGGCGTGCTGTAGCCAGCACATGGCGCTGATCCGAAGCCAGGAGCCAGGTGCTTATCCTGGTCTCCCAGGCAGGTGCAGGGCCAAGGACTTGGGCAATCCTCCACTGCACTCCCTGGCCATAGCAGAGAGCTGGCCTGGAAGAGGGGCAACCGGGACAGAATCCGGTGCCCCGACCAGGACTAAAACCTGGTGTACCAGCGCCGCAGGTGGAGGATTAGCCTATTGAGCCATGGCACTGGCCGATATTTGTCTCTTTGTGTGTGGCTTATTTCACCAAGCATAATGGTTACCATTGCATCCATTTTGGTGAGAAGACAGGATTTCACCCTTTTTATGGCTGAGTAGTATTCTATATATTGTTTTTATACTGCATTTACTTCATCTAGTTGTCGGTTGATGGACTTCGGAGTTAATTCCATATGTTAACTATTGTGAATTGAGCTGCTATAAACATGGACTACAGGGGCTAAAGCTAATTCTTTCTAATGGGAAAAAAAAGCACAGAATGTATTCAGCCAGAGTTGTTTACAGGCTAGCAGGAGGAGTGCGAGATGAACTGATGTCTGCCCACATCCTGCCTGACAAATTCGCATCCACTCCTGACCCAACTGGAGTGCTCAGCCATCCTCCCTGAACGACAGCTTGCAGCAGTTGGAGAGCTAGTAGAGCTGGAAAGTCCCTCCCTATAAAACCCTCCCAGCCTGTAAGAGAGAGGCTGTGACTGAGGGCCCATCTCAGCTTTATTCTCTAATAAGCCCATGCCAGCTGTTGAGTCGCCTTTCCTATTCTGATTCTTTGACTACCACTTACTGGTTCTAGCAGTTTCATATACTGATTTCATTTTCTTTGCTTATTTTCCCAAGGGTAGATGGCTGGATTATAGGTGTGTTAAGGGAAGTTAAACATTATCAGTAAGAATTTACTCATACACAGGTTTGTATCAATTTCTTTAACCGCCACATAGCATTAAGACAGCCAATCATAAATGTCTATACCATGTATAGTGGACAAAGAAACTAAAAAGATATATAAGAAAATGTCCCTCTTTGTTCAGGATTCAGTATTCTTGGATATGAATCCAAGTGAGACTTATGCTGGCATAATAAAAATGATAATAATTGGGACTGGTTTTGTCTTGTAATAGGCTAAGCCTCCACCAGCGATGCTGGCATCCCATATGGCTGCTGGTTTGAGATCCAGTTACTCCACTTCTGATCCAGCTCCCTGCTAATGAGCCAGGGAAAGCAGCAGAACATGGCCTAAGTCCTGTACCCCTGTACCCATGTGGAAGACCCAGAAGAAGCTTGTGGCTCCTAGCTTTGGCTTGGCCCAGGGCTGGTAGTTGCAGCCATTCAGGGAATGAATGGATAGAAGATCTTTCTCTTGCTCTGTTTCTCCTCCTTTCTATGTAATTCTGCCTTTCAAGTAAATGCAAAATAATAGTAATAATAATAATAGACTGCTTCCTGTTAATGGCCTTGGTGTCTTTTCTCTGTTCATACATCCTGCTACAATAAAGCAGGCAGTTGGCTAAAATTCAAGTGAGGACTACTTTTTGCTGACTTTTGGTATAAAGCCAATCAGTCTCAACTAAAGTCTGCTTACTGAAGCCAGTATACCAGTGGGTTGCATCTTGCATGAATTTTGGAATTACTTGAGGAATTTTTTTATAATTATTAATGAATAGTTTCTACCTAAGAAAAATTAAAGCAGATTTATGTGTTTGGGGTCAGGGTCTTACAACTTTTTAAGTTTCTTGGGAGATTCAAATGTATGGTGAGTGTTAAGAATCAGTGTTAGGAATTTTATTTCCCCAAAGCATGCAAGAAAGCCTTTGTTCTCATTATTGTCTTGAGCAAAAGGAGAGGTAGAGCTGAGGAAACAACCTTGATCAGAGCTGAGTTAAGATTAACCTAGATGTTGCTGTAAGGCCACCACAAAACATGCCAAACACCAGAGTAAGGGAAAGAGTTAATTGGGGGAAACCCAACAGACTGGAGGGAAGGGGCGAAAAAGGAGAAAGAGAGAGTAAGAGAGAGAGAGAGAGAGTGGAGAGGAGAGGAGAGACAAGAGGGTGAGAGAGAACAGCAAGAGAACCATGTGTTCAGAAAGAGGTCTCTTTAAAACTTTTCGAGGGGCAGGGAAGCAGGAGCAGCAAATCCCATTAGGATGAGGGTGGAGCTTGACACCGGTGGTTGGGACGTGTGGCCACCTATCTTCCAGCAATGGCGGCAGGGGCAGAGTGTAGATTGCGCCATAGATAAGACTGCACCATTTTCCTAACAGTTTCCAACATTGAAAAGTTATGGTATTTATTTGCATCTCACCACTTAAAGCATCAGAAAAACCTATATATTTTTTTTGAGATTTAGAAGTATTTATTAGAATCAAGGACCTCCAGCTAGAATCGTGTCAAAGGAAGCTTCCAAGAGAGGAAAACCCAAAGGGGACTGGTGGCAGTTGGCTTTTAAATACAATTTCCAAGGAAAAAAAATTAATAATCAGATAGGCATTCTGTTACCAGGCACAAAAGACCCCATTTACAATTCACCGGTCCTGTCTGGCCTGCTAAGGGTGGGGAGGGTAACTTCACAATAAGCTCTGAGCTCTGGTGGAGCTCCCTTGCTATTCTCCTGGTAAATTTAGGGATTCCAAGGAAGGAGGGCAGGAGGGCAGCCTGTTAGTTCTTGGGGAAGGAAGCAATATTTTACAACCCAAATTCCATTTGATCCCCTGACTATCTATTAACCCATCTTGAAGTAGGCAGGAATACAGGTTAAAGCTGATTAGGTTTGTGAGCTGGAAGACCAGGCCTTCGCCATGCCCCTGTGTGACCTCATGCCCTACCTAGATGTACCTGGGTGTCCACCAGCCAATCAGGTTAATTAACTACTCCCCTTTGGATGTGGGTTAAAAGCCTGGGACAGGTGTGTTCTGGCCTTTCTGTCTTCCCTGGCCTTTTGCCAGGAGGGGGCTTGCTGTAGCCCTGCGCCTCCAGGGCACATGGCCTTCTGGCCACCCGCCCTAGGCTTCCTGGCTTAGATGCTCCCCCACATGGCTGGTTCCTGGTGCTCGGCATGAACCCAGATTTACCTCTCTCTCTCTCAATAAAGCTCTCACTCTCCTATGCAACTTGCTCACTAAATAAAGGCTTAAAATGTACTATGCTGCCTCATTTATCTGTGCTGGTATTTAGAATTCTTCTCTAAATATTAGACAAGAACCCTATTGGGCTTATTAATATTGGGGATTTATTAGTAAGTATTTGGTGAAATCATATGGCACCCCAAACTTTGGTAGCATATGCGGCACACCAAATAGCACTTCTGGGGAACTTTAAGGGGCCACATTTCTGTATAGATTTTAGAGGGTCATGTCCAATTTCAGTCTCCTCTCAGATGGAAACCCCAACATCTGTTAGTGGGAACTGTGCGATGATCACTCTGGCAGCTTCATGCTGAAAAGGGGCGTCTTTGGAAAGGGGAGTCAAGCAGGGTTCTAGCAGGAGGTGGCTTCTCAGCAGGAGGTGGGTTCTCCAGGGGGATGCAGTGTCAGTGTGCAGAAATTGTTTCCATAGCAGGTTTCATGTGCATGACCACTGAGAATCTTACTTTTTTAAGTTCAGAAAAAACAAATCTAACAAACAGTTTAAACTCACAGGATGTAAAGCTGAGGACAGAGTCATTATTAGAGGCCCTAAGAAAAGTGACTAAACCATGAGCAAGATTTTTTTTTTTTTATTGAGAGGCAAATACAAACTGACAGAAAGGGCTTTAAAATAATCAGGTGGGCTTAAGGCCTTGTTAGTTATGAGGCTCAGACTTATCTGTATCTCTTTATATATGGTGCATCATAAGGGAGGCATCCTGTTGACTTCCATTACCTTGCTGGCCTGGGAGGGGAGCTGGCTTGAAGAGAAGGTAGGTGGCATTTCTAAAAGAAAAAACATTTATTAGTTAACATACAGTTCTGCCTGCAATGTTGTTGACCTTAATTGGCCATCCCCTTGACAGCAATGGTTACTTTGGAAGGTGGAGAGAGTGAAGGGCTTGGCTTTTCAGCTTAGAAAGAACAAGGCCTGTGGCTCTGACCTGGAGCCCTTTGACTCCAGGGCAGATCCATTTACAGTGACCCAACTCGGTTGGCAGAGCTGCCAGGGCTCTTTATAAGCTGACTTCTGCCAAAGCCCTGGATTTCCACATTGAAAACCAATGCAGTAGACTGGCCTATTGAGTCTCTCTGATGGCAGATCACTGTGTAAAGCAGCCATTAATTGGCCTGCCACCTATCTTATCATTGCTTCTGCTGTCTAGCTTCTTCTTCCTCCTGGTTTTTATTAAAGCAGACCAGAGGAAACCTTCAAGAGAGTGCAAATCAAGGGTGTGCTCTGACCCTAATCTTTGGTGGCCTAAACTAGAAATCTATAGTCACAGATAAGATTTAAGTAGAAAAACCTATATTTTCTGAAACTAAAGTGTGTGTGTGTGTGTGTGTGTGTGTATAAATTAAAATACCTTCTATCTAGACAACTGATTCTAAAATTATAGTTAAAAGCCTTAAAACTGCAATTTCCTAAACTAAGATGAAGTTGCCTATTGAGAGAGTCGGAACGTCTTCCAATATTATATCTCATTTCCAGAGTGTTCACAACCCTATTAACAGTTATTCTGTGTAATTCCCTCTGTACATGAAAATTGAGTTGAGTTCAAGCTCTGCACATTGGGGAAACTGAATGATCTTAATCTCCCTGTTAATACATGTATGAATGTTATACTGTGTTCTCCTGGGTTCCTGATTCTATATTTTTACCTCATGGTTAGGACAAGGCTTCTTTTACATTATGATTGAATTTCTAGATCATTATCCTTTCTGTAGTCTCACCTCTCAACTACTCATACTGTTTTCAATCATCATCCTGCTGTTGAGGTGGATAATTTGAAGATTTTGGTTGTTTATGCTGCTTTGTATTACTCTTATAGGATCTGAACACTTAAAGCTAGTATAAGGATTTATTTTTGGTCTCTTTGCCTTGCTTGTTATAATCTGAGTAAATCAGTATCCATAACTTTTCCAAATAGGATTCCCCCTGATTTGTATTCAGAGGGATGGAATTGTCATCCAAGAGATACCTTTTTTAGACTTAAATACATTTCAGCCACTCTTCTGTAGGCTCTTGTAAGTCTACTAGGTAAATTACCTTGCAGGGCCAGTAGAGTACCAAAATGCCAGAAACTAACAGGCTAAGAATGATTCATCTAAAAGAGTATGCACAAGCAAGTATTGTCACTGGGGACAGAACAGAAAACTACCACCATAATTTGGAATCTAAAGAGCATTTTGTTAAATATATCTCTGTATGGTGCCAAGAGTCCCAATGAAAACTGAAAACTTCAGTCAAATATTTGGTATTTCCATGATAAAAAAAAAACAAAAAAAACAAAAAAAAACACAAATAAACAAAAAAACAACTCTTCACCTGAAAAGATACTATATCACACTTAGGTAAAATGAAAAGTTGGATGACTGAGGTAAGCAGATGGTGTAATATCAACTCTGAATTATACTACTGACTAAAAATCTATGAAAGGAAAACCTTATATGTCTCTTGGTTCATTTTGATGTTTTTAATTTTCCATTCAGCTTTGACACATTATATTCTAAAAACTACTATGTTAAGGTCCATTTATTATCACACACAAGGGTACTTAAAAAGTTAGTGGTGAAATGGAATGAAAAGGGGGCTGACACTATGGCATGGTGGGTGAAACCACCACCTGCAGTGCCGGCTTCCCCCATGGGCACCGATTTGAGGATTTGAGTCCTGGTTGCCCTACTTCCAATCCAGCTCTCTGCTATGCCATGGGAAGGCAGTAGAAGATGGCCCAAGTCCTTGGGCCCCTGCACCTGTGTGGGAGACGCAGAGGAATCTCGGGGCTCCTTACTTTGGATCAATGAAACTCCAGCTATTGCAGCCATATGGGGAGTGAGTTAGCAGATGGAAGACTGCTCTCATTTTCTGCCTCTGCCTCTCTGTAATTCTGTGTTTCAAATAAGTAAATATTCCTTTAAAAATGGAATGAAAATATGTTTGTTTTGTTGCAAAAAATGCTAGTAATATGTGCAGTTTTTTGTGATACTCATTCTCCACGATTTTTTTTCTGGAGTTTCCTTATATATTTTGTATATAGCTCCTTATCAGACATTTGGTTTGCAAATATTTCTCCCATTCCGTAGGTTGCCTTTTTACTTTTTTTTGCTTTCTCCCATTGTTGTAGAGCGATATTTTAGCTTAATGTATTCCCATTTTTCTTTCTTTTTTTTTTTTTAAGATCTATTTATTGATTTGAAAGAGTTACAGAGAGAGGTAAAGCCAGAGAGAGAGAGGTCCTCAATTTCATTGGTTCACTCCCCAAATGGCAGCAATGGCCAGAGCTGAGCTGATCCAAAGCCAGGAGCCAGGATCTTCTTCTGGGTCTTCAACATGGGTGCAGGGGCCGAAGAACTTGGGCCATCTTCCACTGCCTTCCCTGGTCATAGCAGAGAGCTGTATTGGAAGCGGAGTAGCCAGAACTCCATCCGGTGCCCGCATGGGATGCTGGAGCTACAGGCTGGGGCTTTAACCTGTGCCACAGCACCCCCCCCCCCCCATTTTTCTGTTATTGCTTTTGTTGCCTATACTTTTGATTTCTCATCCAAAAATCATTGTTAAAACCAACGTTATGAAATTTTTTCCTGTATCAAGTCTTATAGTTAAGTCTTAACTCCTTTTTGAGTTAATTTTATGTGTGATGTAATTTGGCATCTGATTTCATTCTTTTGCATTGGATAACCAACTTTCCCAATACCATTTATTGAGAAATTTTCTTTCCTATTGTATATTCTTTTTCTCATTAAAGATCATTAAATTAAAGTTTATTATAATTATGTGGATTTGTTTCTGGGTTCTCCATTGTGTTTCATTGTTCTATGTGTTTGGCTGTTCAACCAGTACTGTAGTGGTTTGAATTCTCTGTGTCTGTCCTATGTTTTGAAGCCAGGAAGTAGAATGCCTTTATTCTTCTACCTCAAGATTGTTTTGGATATCCAGTGTTTTTGTGGTTCCATATGAAGTTTACTGTTGCTTTTCTATTTCTGATATGAATTCTACTGAGTCCCTAGATTGTTTTGGCCAGTATGGATATTTTGAAATTATTAAACCTTCCAATACACTAACATGAGGTGTATTTTCGGATATTTGTGTCTCTTTCATTTATTTTTTAGGTGTTTTATAGTTTTCATTGTACAAGTCTTTTGCCTCCTTGGTTATGAATACATCCCTGTTGTCTTTCGGTTACTGTTCATATAAAATATGAACATATTTTATCTATGTTTATATGTTTATCTATATTGCTACCTTTACTAGTGAATGTTACATTTTTATATGCTTTTAAAGAGCTGTATAATGTCTTTTCATTTCAACTTGAAGGATTTTCTTTAGCATTTCTTCTGAAGCCATGTCTTGTGGAGTTGAACTCGTTCAGCACCCACATCGGTGACCCAGAATAAACTCTTGGCTCCTGGCTTCAGATTGGCCCAGCTCCAGCCATTGTGGCCATCTGGGGAGTGAACTAGGAGATGAAGACTCTCTCTCTCTCTCTCTTCCTCTGCCTCTGTAACTCTGCCTTTCAAATAAATAAATAAATCTTTAAAAAAAATATAGTCAGATACTTTCCAAATCTGAAAAAGGAAATTGACACTCAAAACCCAACATTTAGAAGCCCAACAGAATGCATTTCTGTTTGTTCTGAAACATTTATTTTATTTTCCATTTGATTTTGTCTGGCTTTTTAGGATCTGTTATTTAATTTCCATTTATTTGTGACTTTTCTAATTCTTTGTACTATTTATGATAATAAATATAATTAATAATAACTGCTATTTGTTTCTACTTATGCTGGAAAGAATACTATATCTGATTTCAGTCTTCCTAAATCTGTTTAGACTTGTTTTGTGTCCTAATATTTTATGTATTGGGGAGGGTTGTTATTCTGTGTGTATTTGAAAAAAAAAATGTGCATTCTAATGTTATTAGATGGAATGTTCATATATGTATGTTAGACCCATTTGTTCTTCCATTGCCTTTCCAGGCCATAGCAGAGAGCTGGATTGGAAGAGCAGCAGCTGGGACTTGAACCAGTGCCATTTTTGGATTCTGGCTCCACAGGCGGAGGCTTAGCCTACTACACCACAGCACTGGCCCCACTACCAGGGAATTTTTAAACTCAGTTATTATATTCTCAAGCTCCAAAATTTCCATTTGATTCCTTTTTTGTGTTTTTTATCTTCTTGTTGATATTCTTATGTTTTTATACACTGTTTTCTGGAGCTTGTTGGTCATCTTTATGAGAGTTATTTTGAATTCTTTGTAATTCATAAATCTTCATTTTATTAGTGTTGGCTTATGGAGGTTTATTTCACTCCTTTGTTCGCATTTTCCTATTTTGTTTGTTTTTCATGTGCCTTACTACCTTGTGTTGATATGTGTGCACTTGAAACAACAGACACCTCTCTATTCTTTGCCGAATGGTTTTGTTCAGGAAAACACATTCACCAATCACCCAGGTTTGAACACTGGGGCTCTCTCAGGTTGGTATATATGTAAGAATAAGTATAGGTACAAGTATCAGTTTAGGTATAGGTATAGATATAGGTAAATGAGAATGGATATCTGTATCTTTATCCGCATAAATGTGTCTTTGCAACTGTACATCTAAAGTCCCAATTAGAAGAGTACAAATTTATTTTCTCAGAACCTCTTAATTTCTTCTCTGGTGTGTGGTATATTACCACGAATTCTCTGGAGCTGCCACAATCTGCCCAGCTCTTTAGCTCTCAGTGGTCAGCCTTACGGAGTATGCTGGATTCTGTCAACATTCCTTATCTGAGCCTTTCTATTCTATCTTTATATCACTTCTCATTAGTTTATTCTTTTTATTGCTGCACAGTATTTCATTGTGAAACCAAACAACAGTTTATGCATTCTGCTTTTCTTAGAGATGGATAGAGTGAGATGTAACACTTCTCATTACTAATTAATAAATTAGAAGTTTCTATTGTGTATCTAGTAATAATGTTAGTTTCCATTACTCTTACAATGAATGAGCTTGAGTATATGTCTATGTGTTTGGGTCCAATTATATGCTTTTCTATGAACTATTATCTCAATCCTATTTTATTGTGTTTTAGCATTTCCTGTCAGTATATGAAGCCATTTATAATTACAAAATTGATAGTTGTAATTTTTCTTACCTTTTAAAATTTTCTTTTTTCTTCATTGTAGTTTTTTCCACAGACTAAGAAAAGTGCATAATTCAATCATCAATTTTTCTTTGTGACAGTTGTAATCTATGTGGTGATTAGAAGAGCACTCCTGGCTGGTGCCATGGTTCAATAGGCTAATCCTCCGCCTTGCGGCACCAGCACACCAGGTTCTAGTCCCGGTTGGGGTGCCAGATTCTGTCCCGGTTGCCCCTCTTCCAGGCCAGCTCTCTGCTGTGGCCCGGGAGTGCAGTGGAGGATGGCCCAAGTGCTTAGGCCCTGCACCCGCGTGGGAGACCAGGAGAAGCACCTGGCTCTTGGCCTCAGATCAGCATGATGCGCTGGCCGCGGCGGCCATTGGAGGGTGAACCAACTGCAAAGGGAGACCTTTCTCTCTGTCTCTCTCTCTCACTGTCCACTCTGCCTGTCCAAAAAAAAAAAAAAAAAAAAAAAAAAAGCACTCCTTACTACAAATATAAGCAGTACAGAGCAAATATTTTCTCATATTTTAATCTAGGGTCTTTGTGGCTTCATTCCTTTGGTTTGAATATTGATCCATTCTAAAATTTATTTGAGTTTAAAGACTGACAGAGATTTATCCCAAATTGCTATTGCTTTGTCCAAAGACCACTTATGAAATAATACATCGTATCATTTGTCATCACAAATTTGTGTTTAAATATATGTAGCATATTTCTGAACAGTTTCTTTTGTCCCACTTTATATGTATGACTGAATAAACTACAACTTTATTGTAATAGGTAGGTTTAGATCTACTACATTACCCCTGAAGAGATTTTCTGGCTAATTTTGCTAGTTTATTTTGTACATAAATTTAGAGTCACCTCATCTAGCTTCAAAACAAAACAAACAACAGAAAACTATAGTGGCATTTTACTCATGATTCCATTAAAGTATTAGATTTACAAATATGCAAAAATATTGATATTTTTATGGTGATGTTTCTGTCCAAAATATCTGGTATGCTTTTCCATTTATTTAAGTCTTTTATTCATTAGTGCAGAGTGGACAGTGAGAGAGAGACAGACAGACAGAAAGGTCTTCCTTTTCCATTGATTCACGTTCCAATGGGTCACTGCGGCCAGCGCACTGCAGCCAGTGCACTGCACTGATCTGAAGCCAGGAGCCAGGTGCTTCTCCTGGTCTCCCAAGTGGGTGCAGGGCCCAAGGATTATGGGCCATCTTCCACTGCACTCCTGGGCTGCAGCAGAGAGCTGGACTGGAAGTGGAGCTACCGGGACAGAATCCAGCGCCCCGACCAGGACTAGAACCTGGTGTGCCAGCGCTGCAGGCAGAAGATTAGCCTATTGAGCCATGGCACTGGCCTATTCATTAGTGTTTTAAAAGTTTCTTAGATGTTGTTTAATTACTGTGTTTATTTATAAGTGTTTTATCACTCTTTTAGTACACTATATCCTCTGATTGAAATTTGTGTTAAGAACGGTTATTCATTTCCTATGGAATTACTCTTATTTAATTATTTAATTGCAGTTTCTCTCTGAAAAAAAAATTTCGCTAAATGCTAAGACTTTTCACATTATATCTTGCTTTCCATACACTAAGTATTCAACCAAATGATATGTAAATGTCAAAAAAAAAAGTAAAAAGAAAACAGAAAAGCTGAAGATGGTGAAAACAGGGAATGACAAAATATAATCCTTCCATCCTAAGGCAAAAATCTTCAAATGAATATTCGACAACAATGAAGACCATTTACACTTAAGGTAGGAACTTACAATATAGATTTTGTTCATTTTTTTCTCAAAACACTCAGGGATTTAAAAAATTATTTTTTTATTTTTAGACCAAAGCCATCTCCTCTTCTTTCAACTCCGGATGCTGAATGTAGCCAATTTTGCAGCTGCTTAAGCCTTCCACATCCTGTCTTTGGGGAGAAGAAACTGCTCCTTTACATCCTCCTCAGCCTTCTCCAGCAGCACTTGCTGTAGGCAATGGTGCAGAGGTGATTTCTTTGGAGATTTAAAGAATGCAGGGAAGCAACAGAACATGAAAGTGTGACAAAAGAATAAAGAAGAAAGCAGGAAAGGACAACAAAGAACTATTTTTGTCTCTAAAAGGTCACCATGAAATTTGTATTTAAGGGTACAGTAGCAATAACAAAGGGCCATAGAACTCCACAGGAGAAGGCTTGACACCTCAGTCTGGGTCTCCACTCCCTTACTGGGAACTTCACAATAGGATCACTTCCTATTTTCCCTGTTAAATGCTCCCTGGGGCTGGGACAGGCTGTTGCTTTGAAAACAGAGAGATCCAGCATTTCAATAGGTAACTCTGTGTTGAAGGTGAACTCTTAGATGGAGTAACAATGGATTATGTCTACAACTATAACTGAAAAAAAAAAAAAAACATGAATGATACACAACTGTTAGAACTGTCTGAGGATCAGACCCCAGTATCTTCATCAGGACTTCTGAATTCCAATTGTGTTTTCAAATGGGATTATATCATTTTCATCATGAGCAAATGCAATCCTCCACACAATCAAGTATATTGGTTGAATACAAGAAATACCCTGCATTCTCATTACGGTATTTGATTATTTAAACATTCTCTGTAATTTGTATATCAAAATAATGTACACATTAACAGTTTTCTCTATTTAGGAAGAACAAGATACATAGATCTGAGGGTCAGTAATTCATAGTAGTGTTACCAGAGAATGGCAGGGTCTGTGTCTTCGCACAAGAAAGAATTCAGGCGTGAGAAAGAGATTAGTGGAAAACAAAATAGCAAGGTTTATCAGGGTAGGGACATCTGTAAGAATGGATGGGCACCTCTCCAGACAGAACTTGAGAGAGAGTGCCCAGTCACTGGGACTGGGGGAGAGTGAGATTACATGGTTGAGTGGAGAGAGTACACCTGGGCAGGCCAGGTGGGTGACTCAGCAGAGAGGCAGAGGGCTGAGAGCGTGGTCTGGTTGAGGCAGGATGGGGGTGGGGTGGGGGTGGTGGGGAGGTGTGAGGGAGTTAAGAGGGTTGGGGGTTTTTAAGGGGGTAGATATTGCTTCCCCATCTCTGTTCCTCCTGGAACAAAGGACTTTTTGGATGTAAATATGAAAAATTACTATCTGAGTTTTCCCCCCTGAAGTTATCAGACAGGAGGAAGCCTGGCTGCCATCACACTGGTTAGAGGAAGGATGGGCCAGATCCCCTGGAAGATCCATAGGATGTTTGAAGTGCAAATACTGGGCTGCACCTAGATGGTTATCAGGCGGTTGATATACAATGTAAATCTTTTCCCATTTTAGTATTTCTTGTTGTTGTTTGTTTTTGTTCTAGTACTATTTGTTGAACTCTGCAATTAACACACAATTATTCCTAGGTGTTTAAATTTCAACTGAAAAGTGATCCCTGTTAATTATGAGAGAGGGAAAAAGAAAGGGAGGATATGTACAATTCGGGCAAGCTCAATCGGACTTGCCCCAAATGATGGAGTTAGAAATGTGCTAGGGGACCCCAATACAATCCCAGCAAGGTGGCATGTACCAAGCCATCTCACTGGTCCAAGTGAGCAATTTCAGTTCATAATTGATCACACTGATAGGTCTAAGAGTCGAAGGGATCACACAAACAAGACTAGTGTCTGCTAATACTAACAGATAGAATCAAAAAGGGAGAGAATGATCCAACATGGGAAGTGGGATACACAGCAGACTCATAGAATGGCAGATGTCCTAAACAGCACTCTGGCCTCAGAATCAGCACTTAAGGCATTCGGATCTGGCTCAAGAACCCATGAGAGTATTTTAGGCATGGAAAGCCAAGACACTCTGGAAAAAAAAAAAGAAGAAGAAGAAGAAGACATAAATGAAAGATCTCTGTGAGTGAGATCCCAGTGGAAGGAACAGGGCCACCAAAGAAGGAGGTACCTTTCTCTGAAGGGAGGAGAGAACCTCCACTTTGACTATGACCCTGTCGGAATAAGATCGAAGTTGGCGAACTAAAAAGGCTTCCATAACCTCAGCCTAGGGAGATTACTGACGCCATAAACAAGAGTGTCAAATTGTTAAATCAACAACAGTAGTCACTGTGTACTTACGGCCCATGTGGGATCTGTCCTTAATGTGTTGTCCAATATGAAGTAATGCAATAACTAGTACTGAAACAGTATTTTTACACCTTGTGTCTCTGTGCAGGTGCAAACTGACAAAATCTTTACTTAGTATATACTGAATCGATCTTCTGTATGTAAAGATAATTGAAAATGATTTAAAAAAATTGGAAGTTGCATAAAAAATCAATCAATTAAAAAAAAATATCATGTAGGATCTCTGTCTTTAATGTGCTGTACAATGTGATTTAATGCTATAACTAGTATTCAAAGAGTATATTTCACTTTGTGTTGCTATGTGAGGGCAAATGGTTTAAAATCTTTACTTAACGCATACTAAACTGACCTCCTGTATACAAAGAGAATTGAAAATGAATCTGGATGTGAATGAAAGGGGAGAGGGAGTGAGTAAGGGGGAAGGGTAGTGGGGGGAGGGAAGGTATGGGTGGGGAAGCCAATGTAATCCACAAGTTGTACCTTGGAAATTTATATTCTAAATAAAAGTTAAAAAAAATGATTGGTGAAATGCAGTTATCATCGTAAGGACAGATATTCATTTGTGTTGTTATTGAGTCATTTAGTGAAATGGTTTCTTAAAATAGGGTCAAAATTTTCAAAAAAAAAGATAAGCTTTTATCTGAAATTTTATAAGATCTAAGCTAATTATTGTCTCTCCTAGTCTCCACCAATACTTATAGGGTAATTCTTTTTTTTTTTTTTTTGGACAGGCAGAGTTAGACAGTGAGAGAGAGACACACACACAGTGAAAGGTCTTCCTTCCGTTGGTTCACCCCCCAAATGGCCGCCGCGGCCGGTGCGCTACGCCGATCCGAAGCCAGGAGCCAGGTGCTTCCTCCTGGTCTCCCATGGGGTGCAGGGCCTAAGCACTTGGGCCATCCTCTACTGCACTCCTGGGCCATAGCAGAGAGCTAGCCTGGAAGAGGAGCAACCGGGACAGAACCAGCACCCCAACTGGGACTAGAACCGAGTGCAAGCGCCACAGAGGATTAGCCTAGTGAGCCATGGCGCTGGTATATAGTGTAATTCTAAAACAGACTAAATAAATTTTGAAAGTCAGCTACAATAACATCTCATACATATAAGGTATAAAACATTGGTCATTTTCCAACCTACCAATATTTTTATGTTTATTGCTATTTTGGGTGCACATGATTGTGATGAATGACACCACTCTTTTCTATTTTCATTTCGGAAGAGAGTACTTGAATGACTATTTACAAAGCAGAAATTAAGGTGGCTCACATGCTTGTTTGCATTTTCCTCAAGAGAAAAATTACCAGGAGCTTGGCTGGCTTTTTTAAGTATCTGCTTTTTGCTCTCATGATGATTATCATAGGAAATTGTGTATGCAATCTATATTCAAATTGTTCATATGTATAGCTCAGAATTTGAGACTGATAATCTGGAATGCAAATGAAAATAAATTATTTGGTGTCTGAAAAGTTCTTTAAATAAAAGTAATAGGAGTATCAATTAAGTGAAGCTGTTTTTTTTTTTATAAAAATGGCTTGGTTACACATTTACAAGTTTATTGTACTTATGTTGTATTTGTACTTATTAATTTGTGCAAATTAAATGAATTTATTTTTCTTTTATATTAAATGACACTCAGAATTATGGAGTTTTAGTGAAATATAGTTTTGTCACAATATAATAGCTCTTCAGCCAGAAAGAGCAGAGGAAAAGGCAAGATATTTATCAGGAAATAATCATCCAGGTGAATAAGAAGACAATCTTTCTGGAACAGCATGTTTCACTCTGTCACCATTCCTGCCGCCTGTTTCTTGGGCTTTTTCTCCATAGCAGTCCGTGATTAATGAGTGCAGTGCTGCTTTATTGTCTCACTTCTATTCACTTCAGGTGGCACAAAAAGCTGCTTATGATTCAATCTGATTGGCTCATTTAACATTTTTTCCCAAGCAAAGTGCATTGAATATACATTCAGTCAACTATCAATTAGCAAAATGTTCTAGGAAAAAAAAAAACCCAAAAACCTGTGTTTAGCAATTTTTTGACAGGTAGTCCCAGTGATTTCCTCCTTGGATTCTTTGTGGACATTTTCTCCACTGATGTACAACACTGGAGGGTTTTAACAATCGTTGCATGTTATTTAATGTCAGAGAGAAAATAATTTCACTTTGCTGTCATAATCATTAGAATTTATCCGGACTGTCTAAACTTGGGTGTGAAAATTTGTTTTGCAATGGCAACATCTACAATGATATTTTGTTTCTTTGTTTTTCCATATTTATGTAGTGTCTACCATGTGATCAGTGCTATTGTGGGAAAACTATGAGGAATAAACTTGTGTCCAGATTGTGTCTGAATTCCGTCTATTCACTGTCACATTCCTTGTTGTGACAAACTGAAAACTTTTCAAACCTAGACTTTATAAATATATTTCTTCATTATTCCCATAGAATTATTTTTTCCATAAAATTATTTTTCCACTGTTTTTTTTAGAGTAACGTGGAGGAATTTGAGATTGGTTAACCTCCAATCAATATCATTCCCTTAGCTTAACTAAAGAGAAAACGCAGCGCGTATAATGCCTCTTTTCATCTGTATGAGACTAAGCCTCACATTAGAGCTTTAAGTAGCTTAATGACACCAAAAGAGTACACTCCATCTGCTGCATAAGGAGATGGACAGATATTTTACATAACTAAGAATGGGGTTTTTGGCGTTTGAGATATCTTTTCATAAACACTTTTGCATAGGTACAAAGATGTTTTTCTATTTCATCATTCTTTACATTGTAATAGAATATAAAATTGTCCTTCAGGAATGTAATAAAAAACATTACCCTAACAATGATGTAAAACACATTAAACTATCAGCTATCATCAAGAATATTGTATACATTACAAAAATATAAATAGAAAACACACTTTACACAAAATGAAGCCTATCAGGTGAATTCATTTATTCATTCATTATCTTTTTGCAGTATTTCCAGTCACTACCAATAGCCCCCAATAGTGTATAGCTGACACCAAGAATCTCAAATTCTGATATAATTTCACAGATAATAGAAAATGACAAAAGAGTAATACGAAGTGAAAAAAATGCCACAATCTTTTAAAATTTCTGTGTGAGATCATTGAATTCTGGATCCAGTTTCACCAGCTTGTGTGTATGGATTAAATTTACATGAAGACATTCTCCATTTCACATTGCGTGGTGGAAAAAATAATCCACCAGAGAACACTTGTGACTTTCTGATCCTGATGTGCCAATACGTAGAATAGTGTGTCTGGCATAAAATCAGCTCTTGCTAGATAGTTGTTGACATTATGCCTGAATGAAAATCAATGCACTAAATTAGAATTCTATTAAAATGAGTCAATTCACATATTCCATTTTGGGTATATAAATTCACCAATTATGTTTCATTGAGTACAAACTCTGCTCCTCTTCTAAGGAAGTTTCTTTTAATTCTTTTCTAGCTAACACATTGCTGTCATCAATTGTCAAAAGAATTATTTCTTAGTTCCTGCAAGGCATATGTTATATTGATGGATCAACAGGAGATCATCATGAGAACACTCAATCAGGTCTCTCAGTACACATCATTTCTTGAGTCAATTCCAAGAACATTTGCTCTGGCCATATATAAATGTAATTTTAAAAATGCAAACTCAGTTTAAATTACTTTTGAATTATCTACCATTTTAGGTTATCAATATATCCACTTGTGTAGATAATTCAGAGTTGGTATTTTATAGTCATGATTGTTTGATTATGTGAGATTACTACTGGAAATGAAATTCGATACTACATATTTTTCACTATGATGAGCAAATTTCAATTCTGTCACTGAATCACAAGCTATTATGTAACTGTAGCATTTATATGCTGTCAAAAAGCAATCTCGAGGGCCAGAGTATGGCACAGTGCGTTAAAACCCTGGCCTGAAGTGCCAGCATCCCATATGGGCGCTGGTTCTAGTACCCGCTGCTCCTCTTCCAATCCAGCTCTCTGTTACAGCCTGGGAAGCCAGTAGAAGGTGGTTAAGTCCTTGGGTCCCTGCACCCATGTGGAATACCTGAAAGAAGCTCCTGGCTCCTGGCTTCAGATCGGTGCAGCTCTGGCCATTGCAGCCATCTGTGGGGTGAACCAGCACATGGAAGACCTCTCTCTCTGTCTGTATCTCTCTCTGTAACTCTTTCAAATAAATAAAATCTTTAAAAAAATACAAAAAGCAATCTCGAAATTACCTACAGGGAACAATTAACAAAATAAAAAGGATTGTGAGCTCATAGGATTTTAATCCAGGTTCTCTTTATTAAGCTATTTAAATTCCTTCAACTAGGGTTGTATATATTTAAAACAAATTTCCATAATACTATTTTTGGAAAGGAAAATTATCAATCTATGAAATTATGAATTTACCTTGTAGACGTATCAGACAATTGACACCTAGAAATTTTGGTTGAAGTCATATTATAATTGATGACTCAGACACAGCTAAATCACCATTTTCTAAAGCAAAGTATCAGTGAAATAGTCGATTCCAGCTCAAAATCCTTTTTGTAGTTTTTTGACTTTTTCCATTCATCACAGGATTCAAGGTAATTAGAAGAAGGGGTTATTTGTACATTGATACTGATGAAAACAAATATGCTGTGCTTCTGTGTTGTGGGTGCTCTGTCCTTTCACTTCTTGTTCACAAATGAAAAAGAGAAAGGGATATGCTCAGAGGTGGGAGATCTAACTCAGCTTCTCTCAGTCACTCCCTGTGCAGTATGGGGAAGTCAATATGAGGGTAATTAACTGACTTTTTAAATGATGTTTTATTCACTAATACGATATACAATAATTTTTCCATAAAAGAGCTACAACTCTGAAGCATTTTGCAATATTTAGACCTCATATTTTTCTCCCTTCTCTCCTACTTCCTTAACCTCACATTGTATATGCTTTTTTACAAGGACACATCATCAGGAGTCTATTCATTTAATCTTCTTTGTTGACTATTGAAGTCCTCCCATAGAAGCTTCATACTGCTGCATACTCTTAAGTGTGCTAACTTGTGTGTTTACCCAGAGTTGAAAGTTTACCAGGGAAAGGAATCATCTTGTTCTCTAGAAATTCAAGAGCACCCAGCCTTTTGCCTGGCAAATAGACACTCTAAGGTATTTGTTGAATGATGGAATGTGTTCAAGTTTCCTGCATCTTTAATCTTTCTGTGGGATGCTTTGCTTTGCCAAGAGTGTAAATCTCTGTTCAGCTGTAGTGTTATTTTGGTTTGTTGAAAGGGGAAGAACTTTCTTATTGTAAATGCATTGCTAGATCTCTGTAAACACATTGCTTAGAACTAGGAGCAGTCCAGCATCAATATCTATGATATTTGCATGATGCCAGTAAACAAAAGGGAAATTCTAAGGATAAAAGGGGATCCAAAGTTGCTCTCTTTAGAAACACTTATATTTCCTGAAATATGCAATGGAAGAATCCTGAATGTTCCTCTGTAAAAGAGGAATTTTTTTCCTCTAACATTTCTATAGAAACCACAACATGAAATACAGAAAAAATCTTGCAAGTTCTCTAGTATAGCTGACTTACTGAATCGATAGTTACCATAGCATTGGTTATTAAGTTGTTTTTAAAATACTTGAGAAAATATTTTTTTTCTTACAAGTAGTAAACATTGAGAAACAACAACGAAAACCCAAGAATCGTTCACGTTTCACTTTCCATATAAAGAATAGAATCGGGGTGAATGTTTGGCACAGCAGTTATCATGCCATTTGGGACACCACATCCCATAGAAGAACACCTGTGATCAATTGTGAGCGGAAATTGATCACTTGGACTAATGAGATGGCCTTGGTGCATGCCACCTTGATGGGATTGTATTGGAATCCCCTGGCACAATTCTAACTCCATCATTTGGGGCAGTTCCGATTGAGCATGTCCCAAATTGTACATCTCCTCCCTCTCTTATTCCCACTCTTATATTTCACAGGGATCACTTTTCAGTTAAAATTTAAACACCTAAGAATAATTGTGTGTTAATTACAGAGTTCAACCACTAGTACTAGGATAAAAAAAAATACTACAATGGATAAAGTATTACATTGTACAACAACAGTCAGCACAAGAGCTGATCAAGTCACTGTTTCTCATAGTGTCCATTTCACTTCAACAGGTTTCCCCTTTGATAGCTCTAAGAGTCAAAGGGATCACACAAACAAGACTAGTGTCTGCTAATACTAACTGATAGAATGAAAAAGTGAGAGAATGATCCAACATGGGAAGCGGGATATACAGCAGACTCATAGAATGGCAGATGTCCTAAATAGCATGCTGGCCTCAGAATGAGCCCTTAAGGCATTCGGATCTGGCTCAAGAGCCCATGAGAATATTTTAGGCATGGAAAGCTAAGACACTCTGAAAAACAACAACAAAAAAAAGAAGACCTAAATGAAAGATCTCTGCGAGTGAGATCCCAGTGGAAAGAACGGGGCCATCAAAGAAGGAGATACCTTTCTCTGAAGGGAGGAGAGAACTTCCACTTTGACTATGACCCTGTCAGAATAAGATCGAAGTCGGCGAACCCTAAAGGCTTCCATAGCCTCGGCAACTCATGACTAGAGCCTAGGGAGATTACTGACGCCTTAAACAAGAGTGTCAAATTGTTAAATCAACATCAGGAGTCACTGTGTACTTACGTCTCATGAGGGATCTGTCCTTAATGTGTTATCTAATGTGAAATAATGCTATTACTAGTACTGAAACAGTATTTTTACACTTGGTGTTTCTGTGTGGGTGCAAACTGATGAAATCTTTACATAGTATATACTGAATCGATCTTCTGTATATAAAGATAATTGCAAATGATTAAAAAATCTTGGTGTTAAATTGGAAATTGCATAGATAATTAATCAATTCTTTAAAAAAAAATCATGTAGGATCTCTGTCCTTAATGTGCGGTACATTGTGAATTAATACTATAACTAGTACTCCAACAGTATTTTCACTTTGTGTCTCTATGGGATGGCAAACTGTTGAAATCTTTATGTAATATGTACTAAACTGATCTTCTGTGTATAAAGAGAATTGAAAATGAATCTTGATGTGAATGGAAGGGGAGAGGGAGCGGGAAAGAGGAGGGTAGCGGGAGGGAGGGAAGTTGTGTGGGGGGGAGCCATTGTAATCCATAAGCTGTACTTTGGAAATTTATATTCTTTAAATAAAAGCTTTATATTAAAAAAAAAGAAGAAGAAGAACACCTGTGTTCCAGTCCTGCCTGTGCTTCCTTTCCAGCTTCTGATGGTGCACACCATAGGAGGAAGCATGTGGTGGTTCAAGTATCTGGGTCTCTGCCACTGACATGGACTGAGTACCAGGCTTCTAGTTTTGGCCTGGCCCAGTCCTGGCTATTGTGGGTACTTGGGGAGTAAACCAGTGGATGGAAGATCTCTACGTATTCTGTCTTTTCATATAGATGTAATGTCTTGACACCATTTCCATGATGTTAATTCCACATCTGTGACTCAACATGCTTTCCTGTGCTTCTGGGCATTACAAAGATGCTTTTCTCTTTCTGGAATATCATGTCTGTTTTCTCAGTGACAGAGAGAATGGTTTCATTTATAATATGAAATTTATATACTACTTACATAGACTGACTGCCATTCTGTAAGGTTAAATACATTTGTATACATTTTCCCACCTCTGAATGGGTCATCTTATTTGGTTCTTCTTTTAGGATTTGTCACATACTATTCCAAAAAACAATCAGAAAGAGGGTGGGAATTTGGTACACAGTAAAGACACCATGTGAGATGCCTGCATTTTGTACTGAAGTTTCAGGTTCTGAGCCCTAGGTCTGCTTCTGACCCAGTTTCCTGATCCTGTGCTCTCTGCAAGGCAGCACATAATGGCTCAAGTACTTTGGTCTCTTTCACTCATGAGACCCAGACTGAGTTCCAGTTCATTTTAAGTATTGGACTCCAAATTACCTGAACTTTGGTATTAGTATATTTTATGCCTCTGTGTTTCTAAGAAGTGAGAGGAGATGATACTGAACAGTTTGGCCTGTTTTAACCAAAATACCATCAACTGCATGACTTAAATGACATAAATGTATGCTTCATAGTCCTCGAGGGCGTGAAGTTCAAGATCAGTGTGCTAACAAATCCAGTCTATTGATAGCCCATTTCCTGGTTTGCAGATAGCAGCCTTCTGGTTATGTCCTCCTGCAGTGGAGAGCAGAGAAAGAGAAACCAAGCTTTCCCTCCTATCTTTTTATAAAGACACTGACCTCATTCATGAAAGTTCAGTCTTCATGACTTAATTCCCTCTCAGAAGCTGTACCTCCTAATGTCATCACATTGGGTGAGGGTTGTTAAGGGCTCAATGAATGATTTCTCTTAAAAGATTAATTTTTTTGAAAGGCAGAGTCATAGATGAGGGAGAGAGAAGAAAAGGAGTGCAAGCCAAGAGCCAGGAATTTTATCATGGTCTCTCACATGTGTGGGAGTGGTCCAAGAAGTTGGGCCATCATCAGCTGTTTTCCCAGGCACACTAACAGGCAGCTGGCTCAGAAGTGTTGCAGCTGAGACTCAAACAAGTCTCAGTGTAGTTGAAACAAAATAGAACAAAATGCACTATGCTTCCTTTTCTTTTAAAAATGTCTTAGAATTGTTTGCTAATTCAGATGAAACATATGTAAGGTATAATTGGAATGGGCTGCTTTTAAATAGCCAAATGCAGTCTATTAGCCATTCTCCATTTCTGTTTGCTCTATGTGACGTATTCCTTTGATGTTCATCTACACTAACAGTGATAAACAGTTTACATAGCTATGATCTGACTGGAATTGAGGATGATAGTTTAGATCAATTTTTATCAAGTTTCGGGGAGCTTAGGGGTCAACTGGAAAACTTGTTAATACAGACTCCTAGGTCCAAATAGTCGTTGAAGTAGTAGATCTGGGCTGAGGCTCCGGAATTTCCTTATCTACTAAGATCTCGGGTGATGTTGAGATTGCTGTGTAAGGACCACATTTTGAGTAGCACTGCCTAGATAATTTCCAAAGATAGCTATGTTTGTTTAATTTGTTTAATTGGATTGGAGAACACACGTTCTTCTTTATAGTTTACATCCTATGTCCCAGAAATCCTCTTGCTTTTCCTTCCATAGATGACCATTTTCTGTTCTGTTCAGTGTTCTTCCTTGGAAAGGATTCTTTTTTGAAATTCCGTGATTACATACCTTTAATCAGCTCTCAGATAGACTGAATTTACCACATGGAGGATTTACTCCCTCACTGATACACAGAAAAATTACTAAAACGCGAGCTGCTAATATTTATTTTTACTGTGAAATCCCAGGGTTGATGCTAAAATGATTCTTATTCCTTGTCTGATACATTGGCACAGCACCTTCCTTGTCCCTGGGATATAATTGGTCCCTAAAATCCACCATGGTCAAAACAGAGGTGAAATGATCAAATAAGCAGCTTTAAGTATCATGATTCAACTGCTTTTAGTTCTTTATTATGTTGATAAGGCAGATAAGAAAATCCTTTCTCACTAGTACAATTGTTGTGTGCTTGCTTAGCTAAGTGGTACTATATTATTGCTTTGCTGAAGCTGAATGTGGCTTGGGGAGCCCCATCTGGACAGGAAGTACACTTACGGCGTGTACTCAGGAGCAAATTAAGTTTAGCAATGTGTTAAAAATGCCTTTTCCTAATAGCCCAGCCCTGTCAAGGGGTTTGAATTAGACCATTTTTCACACTTAAGAATGCATTGTACTCTCACGCTACGTTTCTTTTGAACTTTCTGCAAATGCTTTATAAGCATTATCTTGTTTTTCCTTACAACACCGTTCAGAGGTGTGTGACCAAGTAGTGTTATCCTCGTTGTACAGGCACATAGAAGTTAATTGACTTTCTTCAGGTCATGGAGAAGCAAGGAGAGCCAGCAATAAAAGAAACATTAGTCTGCATTTGTAGAATGTGAGCACAGAGGCCTTCCATAGAGCTTCTAACCCTGTCCTTCTACCACCTAACACAAAATGTCTTCTCTCCAGGAGATTGCTTGCAAGAAATAAGGCCTCTTGAAAGATATTTGCATGGATTACAGTAGGTCCAATATAGGTTCAAATAAAGGCATTTCCCAGCTTGTGATTTCTTAAAACATTAAAATACATTTTTGAAGGTTAAAAAAAGAGAAGAGATTCAGGTAATTTTTAAATCATATTGTTGTTTAAAAGTTTCAGTGATTTTGGTTGAAAATTCTGCATGTATGCTTCCAGACTCAAACACAATATCCTATTTTATTCATGATGTGCCCTGGACACGTGGAGAATATTTTGTTAAAGGCCTCTTGTGTTTCTATATGTCTTACTATGTTTGCCATAAATCCCAGATTTTTACCATTCTTTCATCCTGCCCATTTATCTGAATTGTTTGTGTAATTGTCAATAATGACAATGAGATGTGCCTCATAGCAATGAATCACATAGTCTTGCAAAGTACTTGGTCTCTCTCTAGGCAAAGAAGAGGCCTGCCATGACTTGCTGGACAAGCAGCAATTTTCTTAAGTTCCACGTACTTTAGCTACAGTGCTAACCTTTGTATTGCCATCCATCTGGGCCTATCGCGTCTCTTCAAGCACTTTGGGGCCAGGAGAACCAGTGATGTTGATATGACTGCTAGTGCTTTGGCTGTGCTTAATAAAGTCCTTTGTCTCTAATCCAAAAGTCTCATGTCTTCTGTCAGCAGCCACAGATCTGTGACAGGCTAGCTTGTGTATTTATTCCAGTGGGAATTCTACTGCTTCTAGCTCTCTTCCATGCTGTAAAATATATTTAAGTAGGGCAAAATCCCCACAGCTATACTTTAGTTTATACTGTAGATCCCTCTAAAACTTCGCATTTTCTTTCAGCACATCATGATGCGCGATGAATTAAATCAAGCTTTAGAAAAATAAAATCAATACAAAATGAAATTATCAGAAGTGCGAGAGATTTTGGCTAGGAACCAGGAAGACACGTTTTCTGCCTTTTATGATGACTACGTTTTGGTGTCCTGTAGCAGTCATAATCAGGGTTTCTGTCTCAAACAGTTGTTGTTAATGCAAATATCTGCAACTGTCTCTAGCAGCTGAAGATGGACTCACAGCTGGGCTGGTGTGACATGGAGCTAACAGCCTTTGTTGCAGTATGACATGCTTGTGAGGTAGTGCACTTATGCTGTTGTGAACATTGAGAGCAAGGGTTCTGTAGTATTTATCCCTACTCCTCTGCTTCACTGGTCGTAATGCTTTCATCCTAGGGGTGTCTGTATGCCTGTCAAATACATGAACTCAAAGCCCTTATTGGAAGAGGTGCATGTTCAAATCTCAACTCTCAGTCATTGATCGTGTATACATGATCAATTTCTTTGATCGATGTGTCCTTATCTGTAAAGATGAAATAATAATGGTACTTACCTCAAAGAGGTGTGAAACTTCACTCAGCAAGCATTAAAAGCTTTCAATAATTATTGGCATGAGAGCATGTGGACCCTGTAGAACTCTTTCTAAAATATTCAGAGAAGAAAATTACTTAACCTGATATGTTCTATATTAATTGTAGTAATTGTCAGTGCACACTTAGATTTACATGTGGTAAATTAGGATTAAGAAAACCTAGTTTTGATCTTATGCTCTTCCACTAAAGATTCAACTCCTCTAGGATATATATGTCAATTGAATTGATTTGGCCTCATTTTTCTAATAAATGGGAGGATGTCACCAAAGCCCTTCTGAGTTTGTAATAACATGAACATTTTAAGTCCTAAATCTAAATTCATCCTAGACTGCAAAGCTCACCTTTTGTTTAGTTATTTTAAATGCAACTGCATGCTCTCTTGCAGATTGAATGAAATTTAAACATTAAACATCTTTCATCATTATTACTCATTCTTTGGCAATATGAAAATCTTCCCACTCCTTTATGTAAACATTCCCTCCGCATTCACCACCTTGCCCAACAGCATAGCTAATTCTGAGTCAAAATCACACAGGCTCTCAATTTGGTATGCACAACATCTGGTTGCTCCCACATTTATCACGTGTGCAGGTGAAAGTGGCATATTTCATTTGGAAAATGTGTCATTAGATCCTGTTGATCCTCTACGTAGTCTTCTTCCTTAAGGAAGGTATTTCAAAATTCCTTTTATTCTTACTAAAATTTCAAAGAAAACTTTACTCCTATATTGAGATGGTCTCCTTATCCATCATGTAGTTGTTTCATTTTATAGCACTCTTAAAAGGCATAATATCTTGCTGCAATATCTACAATCAACACAGATAATGTTACATTACCCAAATTGCTGGAAATCCATTATGCCCTATATATGGAGTAAATGAGCAGCAAATCTACACAGCTGCTCTTAACTGCTCTTTTAGACTTCCCTGTAGTTAAGTAATGAATCTTTATCAACTTCCTGAATAATTTACTCCTAAATGCATTAAATTGAATATAAAAGGAAGTTTTTTAAAATGAAGACAAACCAATTCTGGGAGTTGGTGATAATCTTAAAACTTCCATAATGTTCTTTTTTAAAAAAACTAAATATGGTTCAGTTATTTTCCTCTGGTCTGAGCTTTAAGCGATATAATAGCATTAGCTGTAAAAATCATTTAAGATAAAAAATAGCAAGGGTATGGTTACTAGTGTGCATGTACAATTCAATTGACTAAAATAGGAGAGCAGAAAATTCTGTGATTAGGATAAAAATAAGTTGGCCACATTAATTTTTCTGAATTAAATATATTTTTAACCTGGTATCTTGAGAGATCATGTATTTAAAAAACACAAAAATGTTGAATAATTTTGTTGGATTATTAGGAATAGTAAAGCAATGGCATTGAGTGAGGGCCTAGTCATATGCCAAACTGGTTATTGAAGTTCATCTATGTAGATAGTCCCTATTTCACTTCTCCATTTTCAACAGTTCTTTGTTCCCCTGGTTCCTAATGATGACGTTCATGTTATTCCAAACTCAGAATTAGAGGGGCTTTTGTGTCATCCTCCCATTTATTAAGAAAATGAGGCCAAATCAATCCAATTGACATACTAACCATAGAACAATTGAATCCTTAGTGGCAGAGCATAAGACTAAAACTAGATTTTCATTAGAAAAAGAATTGCAATTCCATCTAATATGCAGGGACATCAAATTAAATCCTATTTGATAATCTTGGCAGAGGCCTTGCTTCAGTGTCCAGATCAAGTGTTCTCTGAGGGTCCTCACGCGCTGAGCTCTGTTTTTCCACATCATCACAAGTTTCTGTGTTTTTGTTCCTAAGATGGTGAATAGCTAACAACAGCGAGAGGGCAGTAGTACATATAACCTCCTTCCCAAGGATTATATTCATATTTTAATGAGGTTTTCTGGAGATGTAGATATTTATTGATAAGTCTCTACTACCATTTCAGGTAATTTGATAAATACAAAGACCATTTTGAAGGCTAGTAATTAATAAAACACTTTAAAAAAAACATTTATTCAGTTACTTTAAAGGTAGAGAGAGTGCAAGAGAGAGACAAAGAGAAATCTTCCATTGGCTGGTTTTCCCTCCAGGTGGCCACAACCGCTAGGGCTGGACCAGGCTAAAGTCAGGAGCCTAGAACTCCATTATGGTCTCCTGTGTGGATGTCAGGGGCTTTATTAGTTGGCCCTTCATTTACTGCTCTCCCAGGCCCATTAGCAGGAAGCTGGATTGGAAGCAGAACACCTCGAACTCTAATAAGCACTGTCTAATCTGCTGTGCCCCAATGCTTGTGCCTTAACAACTCATAATTAATAACTATCAGGAAGATCACAACTGATTATACCGATCTAACTAATGAAGCTAGCATTCAGCCAGCTAAAGAGTTAGAGCTATATTCCAAAAAGCAAGGAATACTTATTTACACAGTGCAACTTACACTGAACATTTTACCCTCCTTAATCACTGGCACCTTTATTCTTTGGTGAAGATTGATTTACTCTCCTGTATAAAGATGAGGATTTTTACATGAAATATTAAGTTTTACAAGGCCCAAGTTAAAAAACAACCTGACAATGTAATTAAATCCTAATAGAGAAAAGAAATCACTGTCCATTGTTGCCTAGAGAGTAGTCTATTTCAGTTTTATTTCCATATGTCATTTTAATCATCAAAAGAGATTTGCAAATAGCATTATTTTGTCACTTATCAAACTCCATTGCAATTACCTGTCTCCTTGACTATATTTTCTCAGCAACTGTTAGCTCTTTGAGGGCTGACATGATGTTGATTTATTATTTATCCCCATTATCCCCAGTGCTCAGTACAACACCAATCCCAGAGTCAACTGCCCTAGACTTTTATGTCTGACAGTAATCTGTAATTATTTTTGTAAGTAAAAATGGAAATACATCATATAAAATAGCTTAAGTGGTCAGTTTTTCTTCTCTAAGATGTGTTCTGATTTTATGTTGACTTCCAGTTTCCTTTATAAAATGTATTTTGAAAGTAGAAAATTTCTACTCAAATTGAAAATATCTCCATCTCTTGTTTAATGTAATAGTTAAATGACTCATTTATTTTCATTTACCAAAAACAGCATGCCAATGTATAAGTAAAAACAATTATTCTAATTCAGCAATAAGAAAATATAATTGTCTGTTAAGAAAAAAAAGAAGAAATTAATAGCTACTAGGCTGTGTGTTCTTGTCTTTTCACTTTTAAAAACAAAGCAATAAAATGCCCTGTTCCTAACTAATGTCTGTCAGAGCGGAAAAAAAAAAAAAGGATATGTCACATGTAAACAACACTGAGTGATATGTAAGGGCAATATAGCACAGTTTTATTGCCTTATAATTAAATATAGGAACAACGATCTGTCATTTAAAGAAGGGATAGACTAAAGAGATTATATTTACAGAATTTCAGAAAATAATTTAATTGGTAAAATTTTAATGTACACACATCCTCCTGTCAGGAAACCAATTCTTTTGCTTTTGTTTTCCAGCAAACTAAGGGAAAATTTTAATCTTGACATTCGCAAACTGTATTTATTTGTAAAGGGAAACATAGTGATTGAGCCTAATTACAATGAAACTTTTGTTAAAAGGAACCCAATAACAATGTGTTCAGTCCAAATGTGCTTGTTTAAAAGAGAAATGGAAGGTTTTGAGGGAAGCACATCAACATTAATAGGCCATTTTAAATCTCTAATTTGAAATCTCTGAATTAATCAAATAGTAATAAATAAATGATAGAAAAACCAGACAGAGAAATGAGCTGGGAGTCAAGAAACTTAATTCTAGATATATCTCTGCTACTAATTAAGTAAGTGGCCTTGAGCAAATTACTTAATTTTGTTGGTCCTCAGCAAGTATTACTGATTCTTCTCGGTAAATATTTCTCAGTCCTGTAAGGATTTTTACTATCTGTTTTACTACAGGTTGGCTACTGCTTTCGCTGGCTTTAATCCGCTATCTCCTTTTGGACCACAAACTGCTCCCTGTCCAAGTCCTCATGCTATTTTTCATACCTCTCTCAGGGTGATTTTTCTGTAGAGTAGATCTCACTCAGCAATTTAAATCCTTCAAAGGCGTGTCATAAGCTAAGAGACAACAGGTAGACCTTCACCTAGGCCAGCAAGTTCCTCCATGACCTGCAGTCTGCCTTCCCTTAATGTTTCTCTTTATTGCTCCTCGAATGTTGCAGGTTGTTAGCCCACACCAAATCACTAGAATTACTTGCCATTCCTTTAATACCTTGTCACTTGCTGATTCTTCTCCCTATAATGCTCCTCTGTCATTTACCTGGCTAAATTGATTTCCATCATAAAAGATGTCAGCTCCTTCAGCCTCAAAAGGAACTCGCAGTTAATTGGTCTTCAGTAGACTTTTACTTAGAGTGGGAAAAAGAGTGGGGGACCGGGAGAAGGGGGAGAGATAGCGCGCACATTCCTTAAGGGGGAAAGCTGGCGTGCCCGGCTCCTTCCCCCGTGAATTCAACCAATCACAGTCAATCAATCACAATCCATGCACAGAGCTCTCCAATCTGGCACTTGATCACGATCAGCTGTGGAGTCACGCAGCAGGCAGGGCATCAGCGCCATCTTGTTGTTTTCCACGATCCTCAGCTAGATGGAAAGTTCAATCAGCTGCTACATCCGCATTACTGCTATAAGCCCAGCATGGGTGGTCCCATGGCAAGCCTATCCATGGTTCCCCACAAAAAGACTATCTAAAATCCACTTTTTCTGTGAAGTTTCCCTTGACCCATTCAGGAAAACCATATTATAAGTAGATGGAAGCTGAACTTACATCTCTATTCCCATAAATTTGTGTAAACTGTTACTGTGGATGGTCATTTCGTTTTTGTTTCCATTATTTCACCATTAATAATGTTTAATCATATGTTACCCTTTAGACTGTGGGATTTCTGAGTCTGAGATTTTTGTCTGTTTTTCCTTTCTGCCTTCAACATTGTGAAATAATAACATATTTGATCAGTTTGGAGGTATGACATTTGTGTTGCTATAACCAAAAAATGGAACTTGATCATTTTTATATCATTGAATATTGTAAGATTATGATTCATTATTCATGAGTGTGTTTCCTTAAGTCTCCGAATAATGTAAATTTTATACATGAATATGTATGCATACTTATATGCCCAGGAGAATATCCACAGTTTTATCAGATTTCAAAACAGACCCATTACCCCGACACCGCATCCAGTTCTAATATCACATGAGTCTAAAATTTATGAACCAGCAACAAAGTACAATAACAAAATTACCTCCAAGCCAGACTCTGCTACCCAATTGTCATGAATCTAGCAAAACCTTCCAAGACTCTATGTTTTCCTACTAAATCTTTACCCTGCCACTCTGTGAGTCTAGGAAGGCAAAAACAAAATCATCGCTACGTTTACACTTTTGTTCACCTCTGAAGAATACAAATATAATGATATTGATGTGACTGAGAAATTTGAAAGATGGACCAAGAAATTTCAACATGAGAAGCTGAGTAGTGAAAATTTATCTTAGGTCAATTAATTTGCTTCAGTGTGACAACCTTATATTCATAATTTCCCCTACTTGTTTTCAGACACTGTAGAATCCAAAAGAAATATTCTCAAGTGATTTTCAGCACTCAAAAAACTAAATTTCATGGGCAAGCATTTGATCTAATGAGTAAGAATCTACTTGGTAAAATTTTATCCCATATAGGAGTGCCTGAATTTGAGTCCAGGCTGCACTTCTGATTCTAGCTTTCAGCTAATGCACATGCCGGGAGGACTAAGTGGTATTTCTAGTTCTTGTGCCCCTGACATCCATGGAGACCTCGATTGAATTCTAGATTCCATGTTTGGCCTGGCAAATGCAGGTAGTTGTTGACATTTAGGGAATAAAGAACCAGATAGGCATTCCCTCTGTCTGCCTGTCTGTCTCATTCTTTCTCTGTTTCTCCCTTTCAAGTAAAAATAAATGAATATTGGGGCTGGCGTTTTGGTGTAGCAGGTAAGGCCTCCGCCTGCAGTGCTGGCACCCCATATGGGCACCAGTTCGAGTCCCGGCTGCTCCACTTCCGATACAGCTCTCTGCTATGGCCTGGGAAAGCAGTAGAAGATGGACCAAATCCTTGGGCCCCTGCACCTGCATGGGAATCCTGGAGAAGGCTCCTGGCTTCTGGCTCCTAGCTTTGGATTGGCACAGCTCCAGCCATTGCAGCCAACTGGGGAGTGAACCAGCAGATGGAAGACCTCTCTCCTTTTCTACCTCTCCTTTCTCCCTCTGTGAAACTCTGGCTTTCAAATAAATACATAAATCTTTTAAAAAATTTTAAAAAGTGAATAAATAAAATAATTTTTAAAAATAATAATTTTCAGTTTATGACTACATTGAGCCAGATGCTCACATCATACTTTTAAAATCAGTCTTTCTGTTTGCTAAACAAAATTTCCCTTCTCTAAATCTAAATTTAATATTTCTTTCAATATCTTGTTTTGAAAATGGAGTTTTTATTAATAAATATGTAAATTTGTTTCATCAAATACATGCTTTTAAAAATGCATTTCTGGATGCAATACAAAACCTTTATTTAGGATCTCATTTTTTCTATTTCAGTTAAATTAATTATCATTTACTACATGCTCATATCATAATCCTGTTTTCTTGAAGTTCATTAGAATTTTTGGCAGCTTAATAATGGGAGGTCTTCATTAGTTCATGGAAAATATGTATTATGAAAAAATATGCATAGGTTTCAAAAGTTTTGCACCAAAATAAAATTTATCTTATGATTTAGTTTTCCTACCAACATTTTGAATAGCATTCTATGTGACTAGACTCAATCATAGAATATGAGTTAAAATATATTAATCATAATCTTTGTGTAGAAATATAAATTCAACAGCAGCCAGATAATTCTTTGGAAAAATGACTTTAAAGATGGTAGGTTTTTGAAAGCATAAACATGAAATCTGTTTTATTGAAAATGAATGTTCTTAACATGAACTACTGATAGTTAGTGCAGCCTACATAATGTTTCTAGGTCATTGTAAATAAAAATGTGAAATTTGCTCTATTATTTAATGTTTGGGCAATGTGGCTTAAGTTCATATACTAAAATTGTACACTCCATAGTTAACACAAGCCACCTATTTTATGAGTTTTTCCCAGAGATATGGCTATGCCATTAATTAATAGGAAGGCTAATTGTGTAATCTGTTTTTGGTCTAAGAGCAAACAAAATTTAGACTATTTTACTTAGCAGTTTGTCTACAATTCTCTCAAACTAAAAATGTCAATAGATGCTTACATTGTTTGGTTTTATTTTATTTGGAATATATCTCACAGGGAAACCACCTTGTAAGACATGACAAGGGCTGTTCTGAGGCATCTACTTGGAGAATCTGAATGGAGGCCCAGGGCCATTTCCCGCAATGCCCTCTGTAGTCCTTTAGTGGGAGTGAGTGGGACTATGTGTGTCATGGCACCTTTTCTTTTCTTTTCTTTTCTTTTCTTTTCTTTTCTTTTCTTTTCTTTTCTTTTCTTTTCTTTTCTTTTCTTTTCTTTTCTTTTCTTTTCTTTTCTTCTTTATTTGATAGAGTGATAGACAGTGAGAGAGAGAGAAAGGTCTTCATTCTGTTGGATCACTCCCCAAAATGGCTGCTACAGCTGGCGCTGCACCAATCCGAAGCCAGGAGCCAGGTGATTCTTCCTGGTCTCCCATGTGGAGCAACTGGGACTAGAACATGGCGCCCATATGGGATGCCAGTGCCACAGTTGGAGGATTAACCAAGTGAGCCACAGCGCCAGCCCCAAAGGCATGTTTTGAAAATGATGGTATAGATCATTGAAAATGGGCTGGTTCTTGTTTTACAAATAGAATCATATAATGTATTTAGTTGAATTCAAATTTTCAGATATAGTTAAAATCATACCTCAGAAATTCAACTCTTTATCAGGTTTACTTTTGACTTTTTTGATTACCATAAGAATAATCTTTACTCTCTTTTAAAATGATTTCAGATGTTGGAGAAAAGTACTAATGGCTTCTGAATAGCATTTGAGATTATTGTTTTGTAGAATGTAGAGTAAACATCCTTAAAACTCATTTTATATTTGGGAGTATTGTGCTGTCTCTCTCTCATTTACTCCATAGCCTTTTTTGTTGAAGAAAGAAAACAAAAAAATTGCATCTACTTTTTCCTGAGTTCCCATAGGATTTTTGCTAACCCTATGATATACTTTCGAATTGTATTAACTTCATTTATCCAACAAATATTTCTTGGGTGCCTACTGTATGCCAAATTCTATTTAGACATAAGGATCTGATAATGAATAAAATATACAGAACTTTTTGTGAATGTTATATATAACTATGTCATAATTGAATATATATATATATGTACATGGGTTATGGGTATGTGTGTGTGTATGATATGTACTATGGAGAAAAATAAAAATAGACATAGGGACAATTTGTAGAGATTAAGGGGCTGTGACATTTTAAATAAAGCAGGATAGTAGTAGTTGACTTCAGTAACATTTACACAAAGACTCCAAGAAGGTGAGAATGAGCTATGCAGATAATTATGTTAAGAGAATTTTAAGCAGACAAAACAACAAGTGTAAATATCCTCATGCAGGAGCTACCTGGAGTGTCCACGTTCCCAAAAACGTCTGGGAGGCTGTGGTACTTAGAGTGAGCAAGAATCAGGGCCTTGGAAGTGGCAGCTAATGAAGTCATCATCAGGGACATATTGTATTGGGCCCTCTAAGTTTCTAAAAATATATTTATTTATTTATTAATTTGCAAGGCAGAGGGAGAGAGAGATGGGAAGGAAAGAAGGGAGAGGAGGGGGAGGATGGAAGGAAGAAAGGAAGGAAAGAAGCTGGGAACATATACAAATGTATCCCATGTGGGTGGTAGGAACCCAACTACTTGAGACATTACTACTAGCTTTAAGGTCAGCATTAGCAGAAAGTTGGGTTCAGGAGCTGGAGCCCAGAATTGAGTTCAAGTACTCTGATAGGGGACACAGGTATCTCAACCACTATGTAAAATGCCTGGCACATCCTCCCTGCCCTCCTATCCCCACTTCCCAACCCATGGCCTGCTTTTTGAGTGCTGTGAGAAGCTGTTGCAGGATTTTGAGGAGAAGAATGACATGATGTAATTCATAATTTAAAAGGTTCTATCTGGCTTCTGTGTTGGTGATTAAGTGAAGGGATTAGGACAGAAAAAGGCAGACATGTTATCAGGCTATTGCCATAATCTAGGCCAATGGATAGATGGCCTGGTCCTGGATGTTACCACACCAAAGGTTGAAGGTTGAGCCAAGGTCTGATTTTGAATCTATTGATAGGAGCCCATAGGGTATTCTGATGTCTTTATTAAATTCAAAAAACAAGATTGTGGAAATTGTTTGCAAGTCAAATTCTGAACTAATAGAGCAGTTCAATTATAAACCTAAAGGATGGAACATCTTTATATGGAAAATATTAATAATATTGTCCAAATGAGGTATGAGCCTAATAAAATTAGAGGAAGACATTTTTTATAAAAATGAAGTATTTTTATATATGTATATACACACCTACACACAGACACACACACATATATATCTATATATGTCTATATAGATATATCCACAGATAATTCCTGGCTTATAATGGTTTGACTTATGATTGTTAAATTTTATAATGGTGTAAAAGTGATACGAATTCAGTAGGAAATGAATGAATTTTGAATTTTGATCTAGCAATAAGCTAGCAATAAGCCATACACTACTCTCTTCTCATGCTGGATAGCAGCTCCCAGTCAGCCTATAGAAAACAACAGTAAACAACCAATACTAGTTTATAGTGTACTGGGTTGCAAAACTATGATACTCAGTAGGTTAGATATAGTAAATAAATGTTTGGCTTAATAGTATTTTCAATTTATGTTGGGTTTATTGCCACATAACCCCATTGTAAGTCAAAGAATATCAGCATACACATACACATACAGTCATCCCTGAAGAAACAAAAAAAAAAGTCATTTGGCAGAATGAGGTTTTTTAATTTATATTTTAGTGTTCTGATTATAGTGCAGAGATATGTAAATATCTAATATATTGTGTTGTGTCCAAGTGAGTTAGAAATTTAGTATTGTTTTTATATCTTAGCATTTCATACTCAAATAAATTTGAAATATAAATCAGAAATAGTTTAAGCATTCAAATTTCGATTTTAAAACCAAGAGTCCTACACCATTAAGATATGTCAAAGACCAATAAGTCTGCTATGGTTGTAAAGCATGTGTAATATCTACTACCATTCAAAATCCCATGTTTTTGTTATATTACTCTCATGGAAATTATAATTTTCAAAATCATTTTGAGCTTTATAGTCAGAGAATTGGAAAGCAGTATGTCTATGTGAATGTGTTTAAGTGTGTAAATTTTTAGTGACATTTGGTACAAAATTCAATCCTTGGATTTCTGACAGCCAAAGGGGAAAAAAAAAAGCTCTAGTGGTTATGTTTGTCACATTATCTAACAAAATAAGATAAAACTAGAATCTATATGTATTTTGTTAGGCCTGAACTTAGTGAGGAACATATTGTATTACTTTTTGAATTATCCTACTTGCTTGTAAAAATGGTGTTTTTAATTGAGGTTTCATAGGAAAATTAGATTCAATTGCATTTAACACACTTTTCTTGGTATCTATCTTTATATCAAGTTAGGATTTTTAAAACATTTTATTTATTTTTCTTTGAGAAGTAGAGTTATAGATAGTGAGAGGAAGAGACAAAGAGAAAGGTCTTTCCACTGGTGAACCCCAAATGGGTGCTATGGCCGGCGTTGCGTGGATCTGAAGCCAGGAGCCCGGTGCTTCCTACTGGTCTCCCATGCGGGTGCAGGGGCCCAAGCTCTTGGGCCATCCTCCACTGCTCTCCTGGGCCTCAGGAGAGAGCAAGATGGGAAGAAGAGCAGCTGGGGCTAGAACTGGTGCCCATATAGGATGCCAGTGCCTCAGGCAGAGGATTAACCTACTGCAATATGGAGCCGGCCCCTTTAATTGAATTTTTAAAATAATTTTGTCCTGGCAAATTGTGAAGGATGGTTTCAGTTAATGTCAACATTGAAATAAAAAAAAAATCAGTTAAGAATCTATTTCAGAGTCTAAGCTGGTGTTACTCAAAATATGGACCACAAGCACCTGCATCAGAATCATCCACTAGCTAAAAAGGCAGGGGAGGTCTGAGTCGCAGCCAGACATCTCTATGTGATGATTAGGCCTGACCATAGGCAACTAAAAGGCTTTATCTGCCAGGTCTCACCTGGGAAAGCTCTCTCCCACGCCAGATGCTGAGCACAACTGACACGTGGCAGTTTCTAAGGAAGTTGCAGTTAGGATTCAGGCTCTCCCATACAACCACGCCTTCAAACAGGACTGTGTTCCTGGCCCAGGTGCCTCGATTTGGGGGCCAATTCATTGAGAATGTTCATCACGCCCTTCCTCAGGTGCTGCTGCTAACTCCTCCTTATTAAGGGAAGAGAGAGATCTTGAAGACGCTTTCCCTGACTCTGATTCAGTGCTTAGTATTTTTTGACTCCTCGTCTGTTCTGCCTGTACTTCAGTGCTGTAAAACTGCAGGAGCCTGCATTTGACGTTCCTGTTGACTGATGCCCTTCTCTGGGGAGAAAATGGAACATAGGTGAGCTGCTGCTTTCTCTGTTTTAGCTTTTTGCTTAGACCTTCATAGTAATGTTATTTCCATTTCAGCTCCTCAGGCATGTATAAGCCTAATTCAGCCCTTCACAGGTAGCTCACTGGTCTAAATCCCAACACACTGGCTGAGAATCTGCGTGTTTACTAACTTTTCCTGGAAACTATAATGTGTACTTTAGTAAAATTGTTGGCCAAAACGGTAGATGAAAGGGGCGTGACCTCATACAGTGGTTAGGGATTAGGAGGAAGAATTACAGAGATCTTAGGAGTTACAGTGAAAATTTGAAGTTTAGTAAAATTGTGGAAGCAAGAATGAGTGCAAAATGAACTTGCCCTGTGCTGTTGAGCAGAATGCTCAGGAGTACATCTGCATCATGCAGTTGGGTAATTGGATACAAGAATTTAGATCTCAGGAAAAGCTCCTAGATGTGAGATACTGACTTAGAAATCAGCAGTGCATATTCAGGGGAGGGGGAGGGTTAAACCCATGACAGTAAATGAGAAAACCAGGGCGATAATAGAGTGGAAAGAGAGGAGGGTTGATGATTCAATCTGAGAGCCATGTAATCAAGGGGCAGAAGAGCACGATGGCAGCAGAGAGACTGGCCACTCTGCTTTGCGAGCATACCTTTCATAGACTCTTTTAAAAATAAATGTTTATGTATTTAAAAGGCAGGGTGGGGGGCCAGCACCGCAGCTCATTAGGCTAATCCTCCACCTGTGGTGCCGGCACCCCAGGTTTTAGTCCTGGTCAGGGTGCTGGATTCTGTCCTGGTTGCTCCTCTTCCAGGCCAGCTCTCTGCTGTGGCCTGGGAAGGCAGTGGAGGATGGCCCAAGTCCTTGGGCCCTGCACCCGAATGGGAGACCAGGAGAAGCACCTGGCTCCTGGCTTCGGATCAGCGTGGTGCACCGGGAAGGGGAAGAGGTAGAGGGATCTTCCAACTGCTGGTTAATTCTCCAAATGCTGGTAACAGTTGGAGCTGGAGCAGGTAGGAGCCCACCTACATGAGCTTCCACCTGCTTCTTATCACTGTGCACATTAGCAAAAAGCTGTAACTGGACACAGAGCCTGGATTTGAATCCAAGCACTCTGATATGGGATGCCAGTGTTCAAAGCAGCTCTTAACCACTGCCTCAAATTCCTACCACTTCTATGTATTCCTTTATTTAAAAAGGTTTTGTTTATTAATTTGAAAAGCAGAAAGAGAGAGAAAGAAAGGAAGATAGAGATTGATTTCCTTCCACTGGTTTACTCCTCAATTGCCTGCAATAGCTTAGTCTGGGTCAGACTGAAGCCAGGAGCCAGGAAGGTAAGTACTTGCACCATCTTTGCTGCCATCCCAAGCACATTATCAGGAAGCTGGGTCAGAAGCAGAGCAGCTGAGCCCAAACCAGCACTCCTACATGAGATGCAATCATCATGGGCAGTAACTTAGTGCTGGCCCCTTATAAATTCTTGATAAATCCAATAGTATCATGTGAAACCACAGTTATGTGAAGGTACTTATTTAGATAGTTCAAGTGATATTTTTAGCTACTTTTTTTTTCTGTAGGTCTGACTTCCAAAAAGTAAATAACTGTTATTTTGGTTTCCCCGGTTGGAGTGCCAATCATTTCAACTGAACTTATCACAATAGATAGCTGCAGAAAGGTAACTCAACATAAAGCTAAATTCAAGAATGGAGATTTGGATTTCCATCACCCTACTAACAGGTGACATGAATATTGTCATCTCTAAGTCAGTATTACCTTTTACAGTTTAAACTGAGATAAATAACTAATAAGTAAATAAAATTTCTTCAGAACATTTGAATTTAATGAATTTCCTAGTAACATTCTACCAAGCCTGTTTAATGTGTGCCCTTGGAGACTATTCTGTGTAGTTTTTGCTCCCTTTCAACTGTTCCATAAATTGCATCAGTGATTTTTATTTCTAAGTTGAAGGAAATGTTTGACTCTAAGCACCCTGAAATACATTTAAAACAAATACAAAAGAGCTATAAAATTTATAGGGCAGGCTGGGCCAGGTGTGGTTTATAGTAGTATGTATTACTTTTAAATAAATCATTAGTAATACTTATAGGGTGCTCAAATACCCCAGCTTGCCTGCGATAGAGAGAGTCTGCAGGGTGAGGTGACTTCCAGTTTTAAAAATGGAATGGTCTCCCAGAAACAGAAACAAATTTGTCATCCTATTAATATATCCAAAAGTGCTAGAGGTTTGCTTTGCAGTGTGTGTGTGTGTGTGTGTGTGTGTACGAGAGAGACAGAGAGACAGAGAGAGAGAGATTGCTATTTAACCTTAAGAGTCATTATTTTCTATTTTCTATGAGAATAGGTATTTAGTTTGTTGCATGATACCCACTATCCACATGGGAGAACTGGATTAAGCTCCTGAATCCTGTTTGGGCTGACCTAACCCTGGCCATTGTGGGCCATATTGGAGAGTGAATCATCAGATGGAAGTTTCTTTCTCTCTCTTCCTCCCTCCCTATCTCCTTCCTTCTCTCTGCTTCTCTCTGTAACTATGCCTTTCAAATAAATAAATCTTTTTTTTTTTTAAAGGAAATTGAACTTGAGCCCAAGCACTCAGATGCAGGTATCTGGTACATTAATTATGCTAGGCCAAATGCCCACCTCCAAACTAATTTTAATTTATCAACTTGGAATATTTTTGAGTTGACCCTAACTTTGTGTGTGATCACAACATTGAGTTTCCTCACACAGAATGTTGTCTTCTCTGAGTTAGGAAGCAAGACCTAGAGTTCTAAATCTCTGTATCAGGGCAAGGTTGTGATGACCTTGGAAAAATGTTTTTTGCCTAATGATACCTAGGCTGAGACTTGATCGCAAATACATCTCTTGTATAGGAAACAATGTGGATGCCCAGCAATAATTGAGTGAATAGAGTGGATCTGATATGAGCTCATTTTGATACTGTAACTGTTTTCTTCATCGAGGGAGGTTTCAGTTCTGTGGCACTAACTTTCTGGCTGAGAAATAAAGAATATAAGAGGGCCACACCAGGAATAGCAAACAAATAGACTATTTTCTTACCATAAATATGAGTATGAACTTTCCATTTGTTTCTGCATGGAGTATTGGTTTCTATTCCAAGTCTTCATTTTGCCTTATGCGGGGAATCTGATCTAGTCATTGAGTCATTCCATTGATTTTTCCACATCTGTATCACCTTTGATTTTAGATCATTTCAGGAGTCTTTTTTTCCTCTTTTTTCCCCAGTGGCACTGGGTCCAGTAGAGGCATCCCTGACATCATCCTATAGGGTGGACAATATCTGATTTTCTGTTTCCTGCTGGGCTGTAATACATTCTATCTGGCTCTATGCTGCTCACATCTTTGCATTGGATTCTTGCCAATCTAGTCGTAGACTGAATGGTGGCCTCTAAGTTGCATTTTCTGTTGTGGAGTCCTCTTGTTCCAGACATGACAATGCAGGATGCCCCTTGACTTTCCTTCTTTGCATAGCTCCAAGATTAGCTAAAAAATTTCTCTACTTTTTCCATTACCTGCCAAGATTTCCCAGATCTATGAAGCCATTAACTGGCACCTCACATGCAGCTTCTCTTGGTCTGGTTGACTTCTACCCCCCACCCCTTCCCGACCCATATCTCTCTCCTAAGGAATAAAAGTACAGATTACCATGTTCTGCCTCTATTCCATAGTCACATGTATTTTTGTGTTTATATGGAAATACCATTCCACTCTGCTTCAAATTAGATAATTTTATTGTTTCACTGTATGGCAAGGGAAAAATCTGAATAACAAAATATTCCTATGATTCTATCCTTTATGTCAGAAGCTGCTTTGGGATGTTGAAATCTAGGATTTCTTTTTATTTCCCTTTGTGTGTCTGAGATATGTCCTTTTCCACTGGGGAGGGGAATTGAGCTCCTTTTTGAGTGATGGAAGGATGATCAATTGTGCCAAGAATTTGAAGTCCCAGAAAATTATATTGCATCTTCATATATCACTCCACCACATGTGTTTCCTACTTTGATCAATGCACTCAAACAAATAGGTCTGCTTAAGATCCTGGCTCTCAGGGATGTCACTGTGGGTAACCATGACACCTGTCACAGATGAATATTTGGAGTAGTTTTTTAAAATCCTGTTCATATCTTCTCTCCTACTCTCCAGTTTTCCTCTTCCGGAAAGGAATTAGATTAAATTTATACTTAATAATGTTATATCCATTACATCAATGAAAAGTTGGAATTTATGTTGCTTATTTTTACTAAATAACAAAGTATAAATGTAAATGTGGTTTACATGCCAAAAACAATATTAGTCTATTTTTTCTGTAATCAGATTAAGACACCTTAAGTTGCCAGGGTGAGGAAGGTACATAGTACCTAACAGATGATCCAAACCAATTCAGAGATGCTCATTTTATTCTTAAAGATTCTTTAGGGGAAGTCCTCAGTCTAGGGTGGGGACATTAGGATTATTTATAGACAGAGTCCCAAAAACACTTACGTACTTACAAAAGAGCACCACTGTTTTACTTAGATCTTTTTATTGGGATTTTGCATAAAATTTTGATTGAGAAGCTTTTCCTTTATTTTTCTATGTATGTATACCTAGTTTATATAAACCTACAAATATGGTTGTTAGATATTGAAACAAAGATGGTTTTTCTTGGCCAAAATTACAACCTAGTTTACTTGAGTTAATGTTGGAAGGTTTCCATAGAGTTCGTTAGGGAATTTAGCATACGCAATATACTACTTATATTAATGAATAACTTTCATTTGAAATATTAATTAAAGGGCTTTAATTAGAGGTAAAAGTAGTATTACAAATATATGATTTCAAATCATTTCTCTCTTCAGTGCTTCCAGCATGAAAGCAATACTTATCAACAATACCGTAATTGGAAATACTAATTGTCCTTAGCTTTAATTTAATGAAATCTAGTTTAACAATAATTAAATTTAACATCAATAACTAAAATAATCAGAAAAACTTGTTAATATCAGAAAAAGCTTGATTTATTCTGTTACTTTTATATAATTCATTTATGAAGCTAATTTCCTATAACATTTAGCCCACCAGACTTTTTTAATTCTAAACAAAAATTATTCAGATTGATAGACATAATTATTTTATTTGTGTGTATATGTGCAACTATGAAATAAAAACATTTTTAAAATATTTCTTTATTTGAAAGAGTTACAGAGTGCAGTAGAGACAGACAGAGAGAAAGAGAGAGAGAGAGAGAGAGAGAGAGAGAGAGAGAAAGTCTTCCATCAACTGGTTCACTCCCCAAATGGCTGCAATGGCCAGAGCTGAACTGATCCAAAGGCAGCAGCCAGGAACTTCTGGGTGCAGGGACCCAAGGACTTGGGCCATCTTCTGCTGCTTTGCCAGGCACATTAGCAGGGAGCTGAATCGAAAGTGGAGCAGCCAGGAGTTGCACTGGTGTCCATATCCAGAGCTTTAACCCACTGCGCCACAGTGCCAGCCCCTCAACTTAATAATTTTAGAATTTTTTTAAAAAAGTGAATCATTCCATAGTAAGGACTGAACATGTCTGATGACCATGGTATTCCTGTATCAGGATGAGAATGTTAAGTAAAAACTACATAAAAATACTACTGTGTGTTGCCTTCTTCAATAAAATGAATACATCGAAGTAATGAATAAAGCCATTCTCCAAAAATATTATTAGGGAGCTGAAAGTTTAAGAATTCTTCAAGCAAGGAAGTTATTTGCATAATGCAACTTCTTCAGACATTTCAGAAGCTAGATGTGTTTCCAAGAAATGGCAGTTGGCAGTTTGGACTGAGTAGGAAATAAAATGTTTTACTCTTTACTGTGCTGATGTATATTGGTTTTAAAGCCACAGTTTTATCCCTTAATGACTTTTAACTTTTTTGCATATATAATTGGAGTTCTCTAAGTGAGATCGACCAAATGCAAACTTAATTTTAGTTCTCCTTCTTGAATCCTAATAGTAGCCACCATTATTCTGTATGTAAGTCTGTTACAAATTCTAGAAACAATATTCTAGCTGCAATTTATATTCCACATATTTCTCTATCAATAGGATGTTTGATAAGATGAAGAATAAGCAGGATTGTCAGTCAGGATTGCTGTTCTGTGTCATGTGACTCCTAATTTTTGTAAATGGTGTGAGAAATCTTTCCACTAATATTTCACATGTATTCTTACTTTCCCTGACAGCCCCAGGCAGACTTTGAATCTAAATATTTATATGTTCCAAACCATAACTTTTCAAAATTTAATATGCATACTAAAGAGCTTTTTAAAATGTAGGTTCAGATCCAGCAGGTGTGTGGAGCTTGAGATGGTGCATTTCTAACAAGATACAGGTGATGACAGTGCTTTTGGTCCATTGGCCATTATTTGAATATCAAAGTTGTAGATTGTAGATGTTCCTTTATTTCCACATAGTAAATGTCCTAAAATATGAGCTTAGATTTGTTTAAGCAAGTATTTATCTTTATCCTGGTACTAGTAGTAGCCTGCACAAATGCTGAGAAACACCATATTATATGCCAGTTGCTTGAATATTCCATTGTCTCAGGTCTTAGCTATGGCTCCACTTGACTTGATTACTGTGATTGATCTTACTGTGAACGTATTAGAGAAAGAAACAGTTTCAGTTTTTTTAAAAGATTTATTTTATTCATTTGAAAAGCAGAGTTACAGAGAGAGAGAAGGAGAAACAGAAAGAGAGATCTTACATCCACTGGTCACTCCCCCAAATGGCTGCAACAGTCAGGGCTGGGCCAAGATGAAGCCAGGAACCAGGAGTTTCTTTTTTTTTTTTTTTTTTTTTGACAGGCAGAGTTAGACAGTGAGAGAGAGAGAGAGAAAAAGGTCTTCCTTTTCCATTGGTTCACCCCCTAAATGGCCACTATGGCTGGCATGCTGCGCCTATCCGAAGCCAGGAGCCAGGTGCTTCCTCCTGGTCTCCCATGCAGGTGCAGGGCCCAAGCACTTGGGCCATCCTCCACTGCCTTCCCGGGCCACAGCAGAGAGCTTGACTAGAAGAGGAGCAAATGGAACAGAATGCAGCGCCCCAACCAGGTCTAGAACCCTGGGTGCCGGCGCCACAGGTAGAGGATTAGCCAAGTGAGCCGTGGCACCAGCCAGGAACCAGGAGTTTCATCTGGGTCTCCCACATTAATACAGGGGTCCAAGGACATGAGCCATCTTTTGCTGCTTTTCCAGGCTGGATAGTAGCAGCGCAGCTGGGACTTGAACAGATGCCCGTATGGAATTACACCACAACACCGGCCCATAGTTTCAAATTTTTAGAAAAATGTTTTAGTTTTGTAGCATTCAATCTTTGTCTTAATATTTAGACTTGGGAGCCATACAATATCTGTTGGAAATATTGAACTCTGCCATTGTTGCCTGAAAGAAGCCATAGACCTAGTTTATGGTCAACAGTTATGTTATCATTATGAGAATGACTATTATGATTGGAATCATATTCATTCAAATAATAAGTTTATATTTTACTGTTGAATAAGTTTTTTAACATGTAAGATCTCATATGAAACAGAATTCAATTTTTTGAAACCATCAACATTTTATTAAAGACTCAGAAAGCTTAATTGATTTTTCAATATCACTGGGTCCTTAGAAAGCCTTATGGCTTCAAGTCACTGATCTTAAGTACTGGATTTCATTGAGATAGTAACAGAATAAATGTAGCTCTGGGTGTGAGAGTAGTCACATCAACTTCATGAACCCATGTGAACTCTCATAATATCTTTAAAATAAGCTATGCTATTGTATTTTAATTTTTCATTTCATGAGAAGTGAGTTTTCTGGTCAAATAAAAACTTCTTGCCAGTTATATATTTTTAGTTATACAGATATTTTTATTCAATCAGTTATAGTTTGGTAAATTAAATATTCATATATTTAATGAAAGTTACATGGAGTCAAGAAACAGAAAATGTGTCTTTGTGTTTTCAAGGAAAATTGCCACAATTGGGAAAGCAGTACTGGCTTATTAAGAATTGTGGGAATTTTTAAGATACTTCACTTAAATATTCAGTGATACTTCTGAAAATATCCTTGGAAGACTCATTTTTGCTTACATAGTATTTATTTGGAAGAAATATATAAATTTTTTTGTTTCTTTTAACATTTATCCAGTAAATATAAATTTTTGCAAATATAAATGTAATGTTTGTAAAACACAGAAACACAAGTGTAAAATACTGTTTCGGTACTAGTTATAGCATTATTTCACATTGAACAACACATTAAGGACAGAGATCCTACATGAGGAGTAAGTACACAGTGACTCCTGTTGTTGACTTAACAAATTGACACTCTTGTTTATTGCGTCAGTAATCTCCCTAGGCTCAAGTCATGAGTTGCCAAGGCTACGGACGCCTTTTGAGTTCGCGGACATCAGTCTTATTTAGACGAGGTCATAGTCTAAGTGGAAGTTCTCTCCTCCCTGTAGAGAAAGGTACCTCCTTCTTTGATGGCCTGTTCTTTCCACTGGGATCTCATTTGCAGAGATCTTTCATTTCGGTTTTTGTTTTTGTTTTTGTTTTTTGCCAGAGTGCCTATGCTTTCCATGCCTAAAATACTCTCAGGGGCTCTTCAGCCATATCTGAATGCCTTAAGGGCTGATTCTGAGGCCAGAGTGCTGTTTAGGACATCTGCCATTCTATGAGTCTGCTGTGTATCCCATTTCCATGTTGGATCTTTCTCTCCCTTTTTGATTCTATCAGTTAGTATTATCAGACACTAGTCTTGTTTGTGTGATCCCTTTGATTCTTAGACATATCAGTGTGATCAATTGTGAACTGAAATTGATCACTTGGACTAGTGAGATGGCATTAGTACATGCAACCTTGATGGGATTGTATTGGAGTCCCCTGGCACATTTCTATTTTTTTTTTTAATTTCTTTTTATTTAAAATTTTTTTTTTTGACAGGCAGAGTAGACAGTGAGAGAGAGAGACAGAGAGAAAGGTCTTCCTTTTGCCTTTGGTTCACCCTGCAATGGCCACCATGGCCGGCGCGCTGCAGCCGGTGCACCGCGCTGATCCGATAGCAGGAGCCAGGTGCTTCTCCTGGTTTCCCATGCGGGTGCAGGGCCCAAGCACTTGGGCATTCCTCCACTGCACTCCTGGGCCACAGCAGAGAGCTGGCCTGGAAGAGGTGTAACCGGGACAGAATCTGGCACCCCAACCGGGACTAGAATCCGGGGTGCCAGCGCCGCAAGGCAGAAGATTAGCCTATTGAACCGCGGCACTGGTTCCCTGGCACATTTCTAACTCCACCATTTGGGGAAAGTCCGATTGAGCATGTCCCAAATTGTACATCTCCTCCCTCCCTTATTCACACTCTTATATTTCACAGGGATCACTTTTCAGTTAAATTTAAACACCTAAGAATAATTGTGTTAATTACAGAGTTCAACCAATAGTATTAATTAGAACAAAAAAAATACTAAAAGGATAAAGTATTAAATTGTACATCAACAGTCAGGAGAAGGGCTGATCAAGTCACTGTTTCTCATACTGTCCATTTCACTTCAACAGGTTTCCTTTTTGGTGCTTGGTTAGTTATCACCAATCAGGGAGAACATATGATATTTGTCCCTTTGGGACTGGCTTCATTCACTCAGCATGATGTTTTCCAGATTCCTCCATTTTGTTGCAAATGAACACGTTTCATTCTTTTTTTTTTTTTACTGCTGTATAGTATTCTATAGTATTCCGGTGCTGTGGCACAATAGGTTGATCCTCCACCTGTGGTGCCAGGATCCTTCTTATTTGAAGAGCAATGAAGTGAAAGAGTGCTGAGAAGAAATATTTTAGTGGGAAATATGGATGGATGCAGCTTTTCAGAGGGAAAATTTCAGATACACATGTTTATGAATCAAGAGTATTGAACCCAGCCTCAGAGACTGGTGTAATCACAAAAGAGAAGATTGCCAGTCCTTGAGTCCTTCTTTTCCATTTTTACCCCACTCCTCCATTGCAGCCTCTTCACCTTTACTGGAATGCCACTGTGTGATTGGATCACAGGCAAGAAACAGTCCCTCATCTGAAACCATTGAGTTAGGCCTTTCAGCCTTGAAACCTTCCATTTACAAGGTACTTCAAGAAGTTTGTGGAAAAAAGAAATGAAAAATGTGATTTTATTTTGTTGCAAAAATTTTTTTCCATAATATGTGTAAAATTTATGTATGAAAATAGATTTCAGGGTTTTTTTTTTTTTGTACCCAAATAAACTCATACTTTAAATTCCATTTTCCCATAACTTCTGTGAAATACCTCATATACCAAACAGTGTACCTAGGGAGCTATTTTATCCTCTAGCATTAATCTTGGGGAATGCACTAAATATGCTGGTAAAATGGGGAAGGAGAACTTTAAGGCTATACCCACGTAATGAAAAGCAGCAGTACATTATTTTATTTTTTGTAAAAAGAGTGCATAAACATTCATTTTCTTTCTCTCTCTCCCTCCCTTCCTTCCTTCCTTCTTTCCTTTCTTTCTTTTTCTGTTTGTCATTTGTTTTGCTGCATCTAGAATTTGGATTGTGTTTGGGAAGAAGTCAGACCAAAGCTGAATTTTGAGTCAGGAGATAGAATCTAAGATAAAGAAGGCTCAGAGAAAACAGAATCAGACAGGAACAGACAGACAGGAACAGACGATCAGGAGCACTTCTTGAGTATTTTTAACTTGTTTGCTCTGAGTAGTGTGAAATAAACATTCTTTTCCATCTCCTGTATAACAAGTCATACTTTGCTCCAATGCATTATTGTGATTGGATTCTTTTTTTTTCCCTAACAAAGAAAATAGGAATTATATATCTGGGATAGAGAATTAAAAAAACAAGCAAGCAAGCAAACAAACAAAAACAACTTTTTCTACAAATAGAAAGTTGAAGGATGAAAGACGGCTGAAATCAAAGTCCTAAATTCCGGTTCCAGGAAAGGCCTCTGGTTCAGTTTTCCTCTTTTACCCTCCTTGCTCCAATAAACTGGAGGCCTTTGTGGCCCATCTGAATTTTATAAATAAGCTTTCTTTCTCTGGGTCTATATGATGGTAGTATTATTCTAAGAAAAATCAGGATATGGGGACCTAAACTTGTAACAATTATCCCTGTTTCTTTTTCCCTCATAAGAATATTCTAGCTAATAATATTATGAGGCAGGATTCAAATACTTAAAAACATAAGAATAAAAAAAGTGCTAAAATTGATCATTGCACATCTGTATGCACATAAATGAGCAGGCAGTTGGGTCTTCAAAATTTGGTAAATTATTTTAGAGTCATTAATTTTGACTGCATGTATTCTTTGTAAGAAAATCAAATGCTTTGTGGCCAATTATAGTGAAAAGTATTATTGAAAGCAATAGAAAGGTAATTACAGAAAACAGAATTATTAATATATTTGTTTTGAGAGTAATTACATGAATAAAATCTTATTTTTAATTAAGTGGTAATCTGAACACTTAACATAAAATTAATAGTAGGAAACTGAGAACTACTGATCTGTGATTCTTTTAAAGGTTTGATTATTTATTTCTTGTGTTGTTTCCTCACATCATTTGAGTGATAATTAGAATTCTACCATTTTGGTGAAAATAAACAAGATTTTCCTTCATATTACTTAAGGAATAGTAATCTCAAATTTTAAAGATTTTTTCCCAAGTACTAGCAATAAAATCACTAATATCTTAAGATTACATACAGTGAAACATATTAAAGAATAAAGATGTGAAAGTATAGAATTTGTCTCAGAATATTTCCTTAATGCTGCAGTTAGGTAATATGAATAAATCCATACCAATGTAGCCTTGTGATTAAAATAAGAGTAACTGAGAGTTCTATTAAGCATACAAGAATAGTTATTCTTTTCACTTTTTGAATTTGAATTTCTAGTACTTTCTCTTACCCTCTGCCTTTTCTTTCTTTTTCCATCACAGATAGAAACTTTCCTTCAAAGTGGATCTAAAAGTTCAATGAAGAGGCAGTTTGGTTTCTGCAAATGCTTTGACTCTGTTCAGAGTACTTAAGTAGATTATTGAAAAGATACAGAAGCATTTTGCTTTAAACTATAATATCAACTTGCTTCCTCAAGGTAAAAGAGAGAAAAAAGAATAGATGATATTATTTCTGGGTGCACTGGCATCTCCAGCATCTGTAATGACTGATGAGGAAAAGATATCCCTATGTGGTGGAATTCGAGAAATCATAGATATTGAGACTTAGGTCCTTGAGAATTTCATTTGGCCCCCTTTCATCTCACCAGTGAGGAAATCATTGCTCAGATATTTTAAACTTGCTGGAGGTCACATGGTTGGTTTTCTTTCACCTTGTAGTAGTTCAGTGAGACTGGTTTAATTCTCTGAAACAAAAGTGTTTATTTGAATATAAAGTGTAGAAATTTGGGGCTGGTGCTCCTGGCTTCAGATAGGCCCACCTCTGGCCATTGTGGCCATTTGGGGAGTGAACCAGCAGGTGGAAGACCTCTCTCTCTCTCTCTTCCTCTGCCTCTCTTGTAATTCTGCCTTTCAAATATATACATAAAATAAATAAAAAATGGAAAAAAAAAGAAAATGATGCTTAGAAATTCAAAGATAAGAAAGATTGGCAACATTTGATTAGAGATGTGGCAATGAGATGATCAGTGCTCTCTAGCATATAGAAGTGAAGAAACATGTTCCAAGTGTTGTTTCTTATTGTTAACCAGGGAAATAAAATGGAAACCAAAACCAAACAAGGACTGTGTCACTTGTCAGTTAAAAGCTAGCATTTGAAAGACAAGAGTTGATAAAGGAAATCAGGTTTATTCAAGAAGTCAAGAACTTGCAGGGAATGTGGACTTTGGTCACAAAGATCTCCCCATATTCCCAAGTTAGTAAGAAGACTTTTTAAAGGATAAAAGTGGATGTAAGAGGGCTTAGACATGAAATGAACCGAGTTGACTAAAGGCAGATTGACATGATTGGTTCTGATAATCTCCCTGAATTTGGCCAGGTCATGGTGTCTTTTGACTTTGGGCTTGGCAAGTTACAGCTGGTGGTCCTAAAAATCCGTATTGGAGGTCATACAATTTTAGCTAGCTTCCCTGGGGTCAGTTCCTGGAATTCTTTTTGTGTTTGTTTTGTTTTTGAGGTTTAAAAATATTTATTAGAGTCAAAGATCTCCAGCCAGAGAGCCATGGAATGGGGCTTCCAAGAGAGGAAAGAACTCAAAGAATCTTGTAGCACTGGGATTTTTAAGTATAATCTTGAAGGGAAACAAACAAAAATTTAACAATTAGATTGACATTCTGCTACAAGGTAGGGTCAAAACCCATAAAAAGACTTGATTTACAATACTTTATCCTATCTGGCTTGCTCATCATAAAACAAAACAAAACAAAAAAATCCATCTAGAACCCTGGGCTAGGTAACTTGTTTTCACAATAAACTGTGAGCTCAGAAAGATGAAATCACTACTCTCTTGCTATTCTCCTGGTAAATTTGGAGATTCCTAAGGAAAGAGGGCAGACATCTTGTTCTCACTAAAGATAATCTTTTTGGGGAAGGAAGCAAATACTTTACACTCTAAATCCCATTGGGACCACCTTGACTACCTATTAACCCATCTAACTCCTCACATCCCCCATTAACATGAATGTACCCTAACATCTGTTAGGGAGGACTTGATGATGATTGCTCTGTATGCTTTATGCTGAAAAGGGTGTCTTTGGGAAGGGGAGTCAACACAGGGTTTCAGCAGGAGATGGCTTCTCAGTAGGAAGGTCTTACTTGTTCAGTTAATCATAAATCTGGTTTGGCACATCTTCAGAAGTTACCTTTTGTTAAGCAGACAATGTAGACACCTTAGTTCTGGTCACAAGTTTTCATTGTGATAGAAACCCTCACAAGCCGTTAAGAAATAGCAGTAACTATTCTATATCCAAGTGGAAATTGACTATGATATGTCTTTGGCATAGAAAGCTAAAAATGTTCAGTATTTACTTTGTTTTACAATTTACTCTCTTTTAAATATTTATTTATTTGAAAGGCAAAAATAGAGAAAGAGAGAGAGAAAGAATATGTCTTCCATCTGCTGGTTCATTCCCCAAATGGCCCTGGTAGCTGGGGCAGGGCCAGGCTGAAGCCAGAAGCCAGGAACTACTTCTAGGACTTCTGCATGGGTGCAGGGGCCCAAGCAGTTGGGCCATCTCCCACTGCTTTCTCAAGCAAGGAGCTTGATAGGAAATGGAGTAGCCAAGACTGGAATTGATGCCTATAAGGGATGCTGGCACTGCAGGTTGTGACTTAAGCTTCTATGCCACAGTACTGGCTCCATTAGCTACTTTTAAAAACAAGGTAGGGGATAATATTTTGGTACTGTAAACCAAATGTCTCTTTTCATTATGTGGTATTGATATCAGAATTTGACCCCCTAAAATTACATCAGAATGTAACCCCATAAAGTTCCTCAGAAGTCCCATCTAGGGTTCCACATATGTTATTGGAATTTGGGGTGCCATATGATATCACCATATGCTTATTAATAAATTCCCAATATTAATAAGCCCAAGTGGGTTATTGCCTAATATTTAGAGAAGAATTCTAAATACCGGCATAAATGAACAAGGCAGCATGATACATTTTAAGCTTATATTCAGTGAAGAAGATGAATAGGAGAGTGAGGGCTTTAATTCAGTCTAAGGAGAAGGGAAAATCTGAGTTATAACTAAGTACAAGGAACCAGCCATGTGGAAGATTATCTAGTCAAGGAAGCACAGGGTGGGTGGCCCAAGGCCACCCGCACTGGAGGTGCAGGGCTACAGCCGGCCCCCTTCTGGCAAAAGGCAAAAGGCCAGGGTGAAGAGAAAGGAGGAAAGGGCCAGACACACCCTATCCCAGGATTTTAATCCACTTTCAAAGAGGAGTAGTTAATTAGCCTGACTGGCCAGTGGGTACTCAGGTGTGGCCAGGTAGGGGCATGAGGTCACACAGGGGCGTGGTGAAGGCGTGGTCTTCCAGCTCACAAAGCTAATCAATTTTAACCTGTATGCCTCTTTACGTCATTATGATGTCTTGAGCCACATTTTAGTGAGATTTTGCAGTTTAAACTCTTGTGTTTTCCAAGTACATTCAAAATATGTTTATATATATACATATATATTTGTAAATGTGTATATATATGTATATAAAAGTTTACAAACTTGACTTACATTCCTAATTAAAATGGCGAGTAATAAATAACTTCTTCCCATAAGTTTTACTCCATGAACTTTTTAAATTTTTTGGCCGTTTCTTTTAGTTTTATCTAAAAATATATATTTTGTTTTTGACAGGCAGAGTGGACAGTGAGAGAGAGAGAGAGACAGAGAGAAAGGTCTTCCTTTGCCGTTGGTTCACCCTCCAATGGCCGTACTGATCCGAAGACAGGAGCCAGGTGCTTCTCCTGGTCTCCCATGTGGGTGCAGGGCTCAAGCACTTGGGCCATCCTCCACTGCACTCCCGGGCCACAGCAGAGAGCTGGCCTGGAAGAGGGACAACCAGGACAGAATCCGGCACCCTGACTGGGACTAGAACCCAGTGTGCAGGCGCCGCAAGGCGGAGGATTAGCCTAGTGAGCTGCAGTGCTGGGCTATCTAAAAATATTTGTTACTAAATTTGGCTATTTCATAGTTAATAATTTGCTTACTATTAATGTGAGGATTAAATTTACTTACAGAACCACCTATTCTATTTCTATTTTCCTAGTTATGTTTTTTTTAACAAATTTAATGTATTTTTATTTATTGTTGTGTGAAACTGCCTAGGAACATAAAAATTCTCTAGCTTCTCGCCTGCCTGCCTTCCTCCCTCCCTCCCTTCATTCCTTCCTTCCTTCTGTTCTAATCGCTTCTTTCCAAAAGTTCTTTTAATAATAAACACTTACATAGTGCTGATTATCTACTATGTGATATTTTTAGCATTCTACATTTTTTGCAATTTCCTCTCATAGTTTTCTTGTACTATCAATATAATTGTTATCATCCTTGTTTTATAAATGTTGAGACTGCAAACCAGAGATGAGTTAATGATTCAAGTTCACATAACATTAAGGAAACTGAACTAGAACATGGATCCAGGCAGTGTGATTTTAGAGTCGTGTTATGAAACAGGGTTAGCTTCTTCTTTTCAGTTTTCCAAAAGTTTCATCATATGAGAAATAACTCATTTATTTACTGTAGGACAAAATTTACCTTCCTGACTTTATGCTTTTTGTTATTGTCTTTATTTTAGTTAGCATTAGAAAAAGAGAAAAAGTCTGTTGGGTCATGCCTGACTGGCTTTGATGAATGAGAATTACCGTTGTGTGGATCTGTTACTGCTCCAGGTTTATCACTGGAGAAGGACCCCAGTGACATCTGAGAGGCAGCAGGGAGTTTGTTTTAGGTTAAGAAAGAAAAGTTATGTAATTGCTTCTCAGGGGCCTTTATTTGTTGAACCAATCCTACCAATATTTTCCATCAACACTAGTTTTCTCTTAGTTCCTGAGTTTTCTTGATAACTGAGGTCTCAATTTAACATCAGTGCATTTTTCCTTAGTAATTATTTTTTCATTGTTTTACAGTTTTAATTTCCTGTGCACTTTGGTTCCTGGCTGCGACACAGCTGCCCGTCTGGTTAATTATTTCCATGTGGTCTTCATTTCAGACCAGTCTCCTTTTCTCTTTTCCCCTCCCTGCAGAGTCTCAGCATCCCTTGCCCACATGAATGGGCAAGGAGGGCCACCTGCTGTCAGACATCCCTAACCTGAGGACTCTATTCTCACTGTCTCCAGGTGGTCAACCTCAGGAATCCACAAAGAGGGCCTTAACATCAAGACTCAAGTAGTAACTATTCTGTTCTCAATTGCTGACAATTTTATTTGAGAAAACTTTAAGAGACTATTACTTAGATTAAAGCTTCATCTTAAAAAGTACAGAATTGACTTTATCATGAGGGAAACTTGGGATGAATACTTACCCTGATTTAAATTAATTCTCTTCTGCACTAATACCTTATGAATTAATTGAACCTCTGAGTAAAAGTTGTAGTGGATATTATAGTCTAAATGTAATTTTTAGTAGTCCTTAAATACCCAACATTATTTTATATTAAATTTGGTGAAAACACTGCTCTTTTTTTGTGTTTGCCATATAAAAGATACCCCTTTCTCTCATTCTCATCTACCAAAATTCTTTTTTTTAAAGATTCATTTGTGTATTTGAAAAGTAGAGCTACAGAGAGACAGAGAGAGAGAGAGAGAGAGAGAGAGAGAGAGAGAGAGAGAGAGAGAAAGAAAGAGAGAGAGATCTTCCATCCACTGGTTCACTCCCCAGATGGCCACAGTGGCCGGAGTTGTGCTGATCCAAAGCCAGGAGCTTCTTCCATGTCTCCCACTCAGGTGCAGAGGCCCAAGGACGTGGGCAGTCCTCTACGGCTTTCCCAGGCCATGGCAGAGAGCCGGATCAGAAATGGAGCAGCCGTGACTCAAACCACTGCCAATATGTGTTGCCCGCACTACAAGCAGTGGCTGTAAATGCTATGCTGCAGCACCAGTTCCCCCGTACTCCCCCCAAATTCTTGATTTCATGATTCTTGGAGGCTCATGAAACATATTGCAGACATAAAAGCAAGCCTGTAGGAAAGAGAACTATAGTTGTTATGATTTCGTCATATATCTTGAGTTTATGAAAAGCAGAAGCTACAAATATTAAAAAAAAATCAAACTTCAAACAAGTGTCAAGATTCTAGGAGTCCTATCTAGAAGGTAAAAATGTTCTGTAACTTCAGATAAGCAGGAGGACAAAATGACAGTAGTTTCCAGGGTAACCCATTCACTCAGGATAAAATCATCAAGAAATTGCCAATCCTTTTTTTTTTTTACTTTTCAACTTTTATTTAATAAATATAAATTTACCAAGTACAACTTTTGAATTATAGCAGCTTTTCCCCCCATAACCTCTCTCCCACCTGCAACCATCCCATCTCCCACACCCTCTCCCATCCTATTCTTCATCATGATTCATTTTCAATTATCTTTTTTTTTTTGACAGGCAGAGTGGACAGTGAGAGAGAGACAGAGAGAAAGGTCTTCTTTTGCCGTTGGTTCACCCTCCAATGGCCGCCGCGGTCGGCGCGCTGCGGCCGGTGCACCGCGCTCATTTGATGGCAGGAGCCAGGTGCAAGGTGCTTTTCCTGGTCTCCCCATGGGGTGCAGGGCCCAAGCACTTGGTCCATCCTCCACTGCACTCCCGGGCCACAGCAGAGAGCTGGCCTGGAAGAGGGGCAACCGGGACAGAATCTGGCACCCCAACCGGGACTAGAACCCGGTGTGCCGGCGCCGCAAGGCGGAGGATCAATTATCTTTTTTTTACAGATCAACTTAGTATATACTAAGTAAAGATTTCAACAGACTGCACCCACAAACACAAAAAGTATACAGCACTGTTTGAGTAGTAGTTTCACCCTTAATTCTCACAGCACAACACACTAAGTGCAGAGGTCCTACATGGGAGGCAGGTGCACAGTGACTCCGCTGTTGATTTAACAATTGACACTCTTATATATGACGTCAGTAATCACCTGAGACTCTTGTCATGAGCTGCCAAGGCAATGGAAGCATTCTGAGTTTGCCAACTTTGATCTTGTTTAGACAAGGCCATTGTCAAAGTGGAAGTTCTTTCCTCCCTACAGAGAAAGGTAATGCCTTCTTTGATGGTCCATTCTTTCCGCTGGGATCTCACTCACAGAGATCATTCATTTAAGTATTTTTTTTTTTGCCACAATGTCTTGGCTTTCCATGCTTGCAAAACTCTCATGGGATTTTTAGCCAGATCTGAATGCCTTAAGGGCTGATTCTGAGGCCAGAGTGCTGTTCAGGACTTTTGCCATTCTATGAGTCAGCTGTGTATACTGCTTCCCATGTAAGATTTTTCTCTCCTTTTTAACTCTATCAATTTTTGCAGACACTATTCTTATATATGTAATCCCTTTGATACTTAATACCATCTTTTTGATCAATTATGAACTTAAACTGATCAGTTTAACAAGTAAGATGGCATTGGTACATGCCACTTTGATGGGATTAATTGGAATCCCCTGGCATGTTTCTAGCTCTACATTAGGGATAAGTTGAGTGAGCATGGGCCGAAATGTACATCTCCCTCCTCTCTTATTCCCACTCTTATATTTAACAGGGATCACTTTTCAGTTAAATTTAAACACCTAAGAATAATTGTGTTAATTACAGAGTTCAACCAAAGATTAGTAGTAGAACAAAAACATCATTAAAAGGAATAAAATAATAAGTTGTTCCTTGACAGTCAGGACAAGGGCTGATCAAGTCATTGTTTCTCATAGTGTCCATTTCACTTCAACAGGTTTCCTTGTAAGTGCTTAGTTAGTTGTCACTGACCAAGGAGAACATATGATATTTGTCCCTTTGGGATTGGCTTATTTCACTCAGCATGATGTTTTCCAGATTCCTCCATTTTGTTGCAAATGACTGGATTTCATTTTTTTTTACTGCTGTATAATATTCTATAGAGTACATATCCCATATTTTCTTTATCCAGTCTACCTTTGATGGACATTTAGGTTGATTCCAGGTCTTAGCTATTGTGAATTGAGCAGCAATAAACATTGAGGTGCAGACAGCTCTTTTATTTGCCAATTTAATTTCTTTTGGGTAAATTCCAAGGAGTGGATGGCTGGGTTGTATTCAGGTTTCTGAGCAATCTCCAGACTGACTTCCATAGTGGCTTCACCAGTTTGCATTCCCACCAACAGTGGGTTAGTGTCCCTTTTTCCCCCACATCCTCACTGGCATCTGTTGTTGGTAGATTTCTGTATGTGAACCATTCTCACCAGGGTGAGGTGGAACCTCATTGTGGTTTTGATTTGCATTTCCCTGATGGCTAGTGATCTTGAACATTGTTTTATGTGTCTGTTGGGCATTTGGATTTCCTCTTTTGAAAAATGTCTATGGGTTTGTTTGTGTTGATGTTGTGGAGTTTCTTGATCTCTTTGTAGATTCTGGTTATTAATCCTTTATTGGTTACAAAATTTGGAAATATTTTTCCCATTCTGTCATTTGTCTCTTCACTTTCCTGTTTCCAGAAACATTTCTGAATTTTCCAGAAACTTCTCAATTTGATATAATTCCAATTTTTAATTTTGGCTTTGACTGCCTGTGCCTCCAAGGTCTTTTCCAAGAAGTTTTTGTCTGTGCCTATATCTTGCAGGCTTTCTCCAATGTTCTCTAATAATTTGATGGTGTTGAGTCATAGATTTAGATCTTTAATCCATGTTGAGTGGGTTTTTTTGTAAGGTGTAAGGTAGGGGTCTTGCTTCATACTCTCCGTGTGGAGATCCAGTTTTCCCAGCACCATTTGTTGAATAGACTGTCCTTGCTCTAGGAATTGGTTTTAGATTCTTGATCAAATATAAGTTGACTGTAGATGTTTGGATTGATTTCTGGTGTTTCTATTCTGTTCCATTGGTCTATCCATCTGTTTCTGTACCAGTACCATGCTGTTTTGAATATAACTGCCCTGTAATATGTCCTGAAATCTGGTATGTGATGCCTCTGGCTTTGTTTTTATTGTACAAGATTGCTTTAGCTATTCGAGGTCTCCTGTGCCTGCATATGAATTTCAGCATCATTTTTTCTAGATCTGAGAAGAATGTCTTTGCTATTTTGATTGGTATTGCATTGAATGTATAAATTGCTTTTGGGAGAATGGACATTTTGATGATATTGATTCTTCCAATCCATAAGCATGGAAGACTTGCCAATCTTTTGGGAAACAGGGATAAAGGCATGAGAAGAAAAACATTCTCTTTGATGGCAGAACAGAACAACACTCTTGGACCTTAAGTTCAAAGTGGTTGGCTGTGGGGTGCTAGAGCTAGGGGATGTTGGTTTGTAATGTAGTTGTGAGAGAAACAGAAAAATACTGGGACCCTGGTAACAGTAGAATGGGAGCCAGGTAAGTGGTAATATTTTATTATGGACTGTTTATAAGAGTTAGCATTCGATATTATTAGTAAAACTTTGACTCATTGACTCTTAAAAATACATAACATAAAATTTACCATTTTAACCATTTTGAAATATAAGTTCTGTGACGTTAAATGCATTCACATTTTATCCAACCAATATACAGAACTCTTTTCATCTTTCAGACCTAAAAATCTACCTATTAAACAGTAATTCCCCACCCCCACCACCCACACCTTCCCTCAAATATTGGCAACAACCATCCTGATTTCAGTTTGTGCCTTCTTTTTTGACTGACATTTCATTCCCTATAATGTCCTCAAGGTTTACATGTTGGGGCATGGGTCAGGATTTCTTCTTTTATGAAGCTGAGTAAGATTCCTTTGTGTATATTTATTTGTGTGGGTGTGTGTAATATTCTGTTTATCCATTCATCTGTACGAGAACTTTCAGGTTGCTTCCAATTTCAGTTATTTTAAATAATAATGCTGTGAACATCAGGATATAAATATCTATTTGATTCTTTGCTTTCATTTCTTTTGGTTATAGTTGATCAAGTGGAATTATTTGATTATATGATAATTTTTATGTTTAATTTTTGGAGGAATCTCCATACATTTTCCACAGTGACGGCAGCATTTCATATTTGCATCACTAATTTATAGGGATCCTAGTCCTCCATATTATTGCCAACACTTCTTGTATTTATTATCTTTATGGTAGAAGCTATCCTTGTAGATGCAACATAGTATCTCATTGTGGTTTACTTAGCCTATTGATTTATAGGGTTAATGTATATCAGACCTCATCATGCTATGGCAGCAGCTAACATAAATATGATCTGAAGTTATATTTATTATAAAATAACAAAATGAATGGACAATAGAAATGTGTTTGAACTATAGACTAATTGTATCTGAAATGTATATGTATATATTATGTCTCTCTATATAAAACATATATGTATATATTTATATTCTTCTACTTGAACTGTCATCAATTGAATTAGTAAATTTAAATCTTTAGTCATTATCATATTGTCTATTTCTCTTTTTGTCAATAATTTCAGCTACAGGAATGTTGCTGACCTAACATTGGAAGATAGATAGTTCTTATTGTTATAACTGTTTTTTGATTTGCAAACTTCAGTTTAATAAACTGTTCCCTTTGCTTTTTGCTTGAACTTTATCTTGTCTGCTATTTAGAAGGCAAACCCTGCTCTCCAATTTGCTTCGTATTTCAAATTTTCCAGTATAATTCAAGTGTAATTCCAAAAAAATCCAGTTTTTAAAAATACCATTCTCTAAAGTCACCTATTGTATTACTCTCAATCTTAGATTTTTACATTTTCTCTTATTTTATGTGGCTGAAATCCCCCACCTCCTGAGTAGCTACTCTCAAAAGTACATACACACTTTGCACCAGCATAATATATATTATATATATATATATATATATATGATTCAAATACTTTTTATGTCTCCCTTCATTAAACATACTTGTTTTCATCTTAATGTGCTGTATTTTTTTCTCTTTGGAAGTTTGCTTTTCAAATAAATATAAATAGAGAGAGAGAGAGAGATTGAGGTCTTGACTCTGCTCTTTCACCAAGTACTTGCCTCTCAGGGTGCATTAACAGGAAGCTGAATTAGAAGTGGCATCTGGCACTGTATTCTATAGTGAGAATGAATCAGCTCAAGAATTCAAGCTTGTGTCCTCAAAGGTATTACAGATCAAAATTTCTTGATAGTTTTATCTAGTTCCTAGCAGTGTCTCAGATAGGCCTACTACTACTACCACTACTCTTGGTAGGCCTCTGGTCATTTTAATCAGACAAGGAGTGGCTGGAGAAATCCTTTCTAAAGCTTGAGAAAATCACCTCCAGTGTCTTAGTGTAGAGCCGGTACAATATGAATAATTGTGTAGGCTTTGAGATGATTAGTTAGTGAGGTAGCAGAATTATCCTGTCAGAAATAAAGTATTTTTAAATATCTAAACAGGAACTCTAAAATATCAGTCCTAAGAATGAAAAGCATGACATCAACACTACTATGTCCAGAATAATGATGACTAAAAATGTAGTTTGGTATTTTTCAACAAAAAATGCTTATAAAGAAAATATTGAAGTTCTCTATGCTTAATAAATGGTACTTACTATTATCTGTATGAACTTGTTTTACAAAGGTTCTTATTTCATTATTGATTATATACTGGTCCTGGCCTAGTATTGTTGTAAATTCCATTAATAGTCAAATAAATATAATCATTTTGTTGTTCCAGCTCCATTGTTTTCACCTTTGACTCAAAATTGGCTCTCTTTACCACTCTGAGTGTTGTTCTGGATTCTGTTTCCAATTTCTGCATTCGCTTCATCTTTATACGCCAAGACAGTTTGTTGATCATGGTCTTTTCCAGCTGAGTAGGATCAAGTAGGCTCCACTTTTGTCAATAAATTCTTCATTCACTCTCTATCCCCCTTCTTAGTTTGCAAAAGGCCTCTAACTTTCCATAATGCCAACAATCTGCACCTGGTCTTTAACCAGACCAAATAATCTTACTATTTTTGATTATATCCTTCAAGGCAGATAGACACAGTACTAAGTGTAATGATGAGAAACCACTTTTATTTCTACCTATCTCAGACTGGAACAATAGGTGAGATACATCTAAACAATGTGAAATGCAAAGACTGCTGACTTAATATGCAGTCTGGAATTTTCCTGTGTATTTTAAACACTCAAAGGCCAGTTTTTTATATTACTGTTTAAATCGCCATTCGCAAGCTTGTGAAAGCTTACTAGGCTGCAGGAACTTTTTGAAAGAAGCCTTTCAGTCTCAACTTAATCAGCTTTCTTTCAAACAGTGACTTGTTTCATATCTATCTGGGGTAGAACCCAGATTAAAATTGCAGCTGTTAAGCCTGCATCTGACTCACAGAAAACCTAAGTTTTTCCTTGCACTTGAGTGGAGCATATCTAGTACCCTACCAGGTTGCATAAAGAAAACTGACAGGTTTGTATTTCATATAAAACAAGTGCTTATGATTCATAAAACTACTTAGATGGCTAGAGCTAATGATAACATCAAACTTACAAAATATGTTTGTCAAAGTTGTCACAGAAATATGTGCTTGCAAAGATTATACATCCATCTAGAAACTCCACACATACACTTCTTTAATGCACACACACATCACATACTCACATTTACAAAACAAAAGACATAAATGTCTGGCTAACAGAGAAACTGTCATCATTGCTTAAGTTACTTTTTGCATTCCTGTAATTTTAAATAAGCCATATTTAATTTATTCTCTGATACCATCCTTTTCACCCAGTTCCCAAAAGATTATTATATATTGACTTAATTTTTGTTTTGTTAATGCTACTTTTAACTATATGGATAATCTCATTCTAAATATGTTCAAAGTAAATGTTTTGGCACAAAAATGATTGATATGCAGCAATCACTTTAAAAGTATTTGCAGTTACCACATGAGTCTTAGCATTCCACTTCCACTTAATTGGGGTCTCAAATGATTTTAAAACAGATATGGTTTTTAAAGAAGTTTTCTTCAGCATCCCACTCAGCACATTTGCATAGCAAGCACCTCTAAAGAAATTTTTAAACGTTTCAATCTTTTCTAATATTATTTTAAAATAACTTCATGACAAGTGCAAATTTTCTTTCTTGTTCTTTGGGAAGTACCAATCAGACGTGGATTTGAGTGACATATCTTTTAAGAAGGAACAAAAGAGACGGGCAACTCAAATATTCTCCAACCCTGACTTGTTACTGTCACAATGATTGCCTGAGTTTTAAAAAAGAAATGGGCCATTAATGGTACAATGTAAATAATTGTGTAGGCTTTGAGATGATTAGTTAGTGAGGTAGCAGAATTATCTTGTCAGAAAGTATTTTTAAATATCTAAAAAGGAACTCTAAAATATCAATCCTAAGAATGAAAAGCATGACATCAACACTACTATGTCCAGAATAATGATGACTAAAAATGTAGTTTGGTATTTTTCAACAAAAAATGCTTATAAAGAAAATATTGAAGTTCTCTATGTCTCTTAATATTCAATTCACTATAAAATGCCGTCCTAGCAGTTGACCTAGCATATCTTGGAACCTAGCTAATTCTGCTGAAACAAGTCTAATTTCAATTTGTTTTCTGTATTTGAGAGGCAGAGACAGAGGCAGAGAGAGACAAAGAGAAAAATGCTCATCTCTTAGTTTACCACTCAAATGTTTACAATGACTGAAGCTAGTCTATCCTGGGCCAGAAACTGAGAACTCAATTCAGATCTCCTGTGTGGATGTCAGGAATCCAGCTGTTTGAGCCATCATGCACTGCCTCCCAGGGTCTGCAATGGCAGAAATCTGGAATGTAGAGATGGAGATTGAGCAGGAATTGAACCTAGGCACTGAGATTTGGAATGTGTGTGTCTCTATGCAGTATGTTAACCACTAGACTGAAGGCTCACTCTCAGCTTTTTTTTTTTTTTTAAAGAACCATGTCTGTCATCATCATTATTGCCATTGTTATAATAGATTTTATTACTAATAACATTCTGTGCTAGTCAATGTTTCGAATTTTTACATTTTTATTCCACTTCCTAAAACAACCTTGTAAAGTTGTCACTATTATTTGCAATGTATAAATGTGTAAAAAGTGTGCTCAGGATAATAGAACTAAGGGGGCCAAAGTGGCATATCCAGTACAAGGTACAATTAGGGTTTGTACATGTCACTCTCCAGAGCCTTCAATAAAATTTCAAAATATTTTCCTCTATCTCACTAAAAAATGTTTGAAAACACAAACTTCAGATGATATAATGTTTTATAATTTAGACATATGTTTTCTTAATTTGATACTATTCTTAGAAGTGTTGCTAGAGGGGCTGGCGTTGTGGTGCCATGGGTAAAACCACTGCCTGCAACACAGGCACCTCATGTGGGTGCCACTTTGAGACCTGGCTGCTCCACTTCTAATCCAGCTGTCTGCTAATGGCATGGGAAAAGAAGTGGAAAATGGCTAAAGTGCTTGAGAGACCCAGATGTAGCTACTGGCTCCTGGCTTTGGCCTGGTCCAACCCTGGGCTATTGAGGCCATCTGGGAAGTGAACAGTGGATAGACGATTCTCTCTCTCTCTCTCTCTTTCTCTCTCTCTCTCTCCGTCCCCTCCTCCCTTCCTTCCTCTCTTTTTCCCTGTAACTCTTTCAAATAAATAAATATGTTACAAAATATTGCTAGAATCAGTATTACTAATTGAAGTGAATTAATTTTTTTTTAAAAAAATCTTTTTGATAAATATTGCCAAACTGACTGGAGAACTTATATTCCTACCAGAAGCCATGTGAGAATATTGTTTTCACTTCCATTTATCCTAATGTTTTGCTTATTTGGTAGATACAAAAATCTATTGTTGGTTATTTTTAAGAGAATATTGTATATTAAAATCAAATATGTTAATTTTAGATTGGTGTCAGTTAAAAATCTCAACACATATTAATATCATCACCATTAGTTATTTCAACATCCAGTGAGCTTGTTTTGTTTACTAAAACTATGCAAATGTTTGAAGTTTGAGACCAATAAGGCCTAGTTTGGTCCTTGAAGATGCTTGGAAAAAAGTAAAAGAGTAATAATAATACTGCATGCTTTATATTAGGAATGAGGAGGTGCTGTTGAGTCCAGAGAGTTCCTCATTGTGGCCTTTGTAGCATGCAAGAATATCCTGGAGGAGATGGTATTTCATTCTGTCTCAAAGAATGGTAAAAGTATTTTTGAGGCAGAGGTTTATACCTCTTTTAGGGAAATCACAGAATACAATGAAAGAGAAGTAGCATGGAATCAAAGGTCAAATTCAAGGAATAATAAGAAATTTAGTTATTTTAAACGTTTATTTTTATCTATTTAAAAAGCAAAGTGACAGGGAGAAGGAGAGGTCATCCCTCTGCTAGTTCACCTCCCAAATACCTGCAACGTCCAAGTCTCAGAGTGGCTAAAGTCAGGAGCTTGGAACGCTGAGTCGGGCACGTGGGTGGCAGGAATCTGACCCCTGGGCTAAATGCTGCTGCCTTTCAGGATGGTAGTAGGAAGTTGGCCCAGAAATAGAACAGTCAGGACTCATGCCAGCACTCAGATATTGGATGTAGGGACTTAACCCACTGTCCCATAATGCCTACTCCAGAAATTAAGTTTTAACTGGAACATCCATGAATGTTCTCAGAACTCTAAGGAATGGAGTAGTAAATATTATACCAAGGTAACAAATTACCTTTTTATATGTTGGAATGACATGTCAAAAAGCCAATTTTTAATTGTAATAAACTATTTCATTCTTGGTAACCCATTTAAAAACTATGCTAACAAATAGTAATTTAAGATCTGGTTTTCTTTTAATGATTCAATTGTGTAGCAAATTATTTTAAAATATCTTGGTGATGATAATTGGTACCTTTGATAGTGTGATTTAAAATATTTTGTTTAACAGCCATACTTTTCTCCTCCTATTTTATATCTCACAACTTCTCAAAAATACCCAACCATTGATGTAGATATGGCATCTCCTTATTGTCTCTCTCAAAAAAAAAAAAAAACTTTACATGCATTTTGACTTCAATTATTTCGCTGTTTATTCTCACATGATATGTCCTTAATCCCACTTTTACCTGTCCTTAATCCCACATTTAACTGATCCGTCAAAGGTAGGTTTATAGACCCACTCTTACATAGGTATTCCAGCTCTTATTGAAACACTTTGTGAATTTACACAGCCCTGATATTTTCTGTACCCCAAATCTTGTATGTTATGTATTATCTTTTTCATTTTTAAATGTAATAGTTTATAAAATTGAACATTAAGGAATCGTTTTGTGCTTTTGTTCATTCATTCATTTTTCAAGTAATTACTCTGTCTAGTGCATGCAAAGTATTTCTCAGTTACTAAAGATCCTAAAGTGAACTTAGTTTATGTTCCTCATAAGGAGCTCTGAGTTTAATAGAGGAGCTAGTTATTTAATGTCCTTTGTTTTCTTAAGATTTACTTATTTATTTGAAAGAGAGGGAAGGAAGGAGAAAAGGGTGAGACAGAGAGATCTTCCAGCTGCTCATTCACTTTCCAGATGGCTGCAACAGCTAGAGCTAGGCCAGGACAGAGCCAGGCGATTCATCCAGGTCTCCCATGTGGGTAGCAGGGGCCCCAAGGACGTGGGCCATCTGCTACTACATTTTCTAGGACAAAAGTGGGGTGCTGGATAAGAAGTCACATAGCTGGGACATGAACTGATGATGCCAAATGGCATGCCAGTGTTGCAGGCAGCTGCTTAACCCACTACATCACAACAGTGGCACTTAAATGTATATATATATATATATATATATATGTGTGTGTGTGTGTGTGTGTGTGTGTATAAATTTTATTTTATCATATATCAGTTTTATTATATATGTAACATATTATGTAAAAGGTGGCATAATAGAAGAAATTACTAACTCAACCACTGTGGCCTTACAACAGTTTGGGTGTGTGAAATTAGTGGACATTTCACAGAATGGAGGACTGCTTATATGCGAAGAGCAGGCTATTCCTTAAGATGATAAAGGCAGTATATATTTCGAGATGAAGAAATAGCATGTCCTAATGAGCATAGGAGGACAATGCAGGCAACTTCAAATGCTGTGCCATGGTTGAGTTACGGGATTAGGAATATTTAATAGCATAAGACGCGATGAATGAAGTGGAAAGGTCCTTTTTGACTTAAAACGCTGTTTGGCGTATCTTGAAGTAGAAGGAGCATTCTTGAAGTATTTAATCAGTATGATACCAGCATCACATTTATGTATTCAAATTATTACCCTTGTAGATGGTGGGAAATGGTTTAAGAACAGAATAAATAAAAGGCAATGGATAAAGTTATGGATTCAGTTTAGTGGTCTAGGTAAGAAATATGATGGGCTTTAAGATTTGTAGTGAGGAGAGGATATTTCCTGAAAAAAATGCATTATTATTTGACCAGCGAGCAACCAAAAGATGATAATTATTTTTTAGTAGGAGCAAGATGGATATGGTGAGAAAATGTAGGTTAGGATGATGGTTAAAATTCAGTTTTACAGGTGCTTACTTAGTAGCTGCTATGGGTCTTGAAAGTGATCTTTTAGGTAGGTTATTAGATATACCTGCCTGTCTTGGTCTTATAAGAAATATCTGAGCCAAAGCGGTACATCTGTAAGTCATCAGAGTGGAAATGGGTAAAATCACTCAGAGAGATGGTGAACAATGAAAAGCACTGCAGGCCAGACATATGCTCCTGATCGAAAAAAGTATGTAGAGGTTTCCATACCTTACCATTTATCCATCAAAAATTATTTCTTCATATTTTAAATGCAAAAACTGTCTTCAGGGCCCACAAACTTTAAGGTTTTTTTTTTTTTATTTGACAGATAGATAGTGAGGGAGAGAGACAGAAAGATCTTCCTTCCATTGGTTCACCCCCCAAATGGCAGGTACGGCTGGCATGTTGCACCGATCCCAAGACAGGAGCCAGGTGCTTCCTCCTGGTCTCCCATGTGCATGTAGGCGCCCAAACAGTTGGGTGGGACTAGAACCCAGTGCCCATATGGGATGCCGGCACCACAGGTGGAAGATTAAACAAGTGAGCCAAGGCGCTGGGCCAAAGGGGCCCACATATTTAAAAATTAGACACAAATTAAGACTTTCTTGAGACAGAGAGGTGAGAGACTCCTGGAACTCATGCTTTTCAGGTGAATCTAAGGTTGCCCTTCTACACGTACCTTCTCAGGAACTAGAAACGTTTTTCAAAACAAAATTAAGTGTAAGTGCTTTTGGATTGATTGAAATGATGATCACTAACATATTTTGCTTTTTAAAACTTCACGTACTAATGAAAAGCAGCTCATCTGAAACTTGTCTAACTTTTGCTATTTAGGTCCAACTTCATAGTCCTTCTTATGTAACACACTTGGGGATTTTTTTTTTAATTTAGTAAATATAAATTTCCAAAGTACACCTTATGGATTACAATGGCTCCCCCCCACCCCCGTAATTTACCTTCCACTCACACCCCTCCCATCGCCTGCTCCCTCTCCCATTCCATTCACATCAAGATTCATTTGCAATTATCTTTATATACAGAAGATCAATTTAGTATATATTAAGTAAAGAGTTCATCAGTTTGCACCCACACACAAACACAAAGTGTAAAATACTGCTTCAGTACTAGTCATAGCATTACTTCACATTGGACAACACATTAAGGACAGATGCCACATGAGAAGTAAGTGCACAATGACTCCTGTTGTTGGCTTAACAATTTGACACTCTTGTTTATGGCGTCAGTAATCTCCCTAGGCTCAAGTCATGAGTTGCCAATGATATGGAAGCCTTTTGAATTCGCTGACTTCGATCCTATTCCTAAAGGGTCATAGTCTAAGTGGAAGTTCTCTCCTCCCTTCAGAGAAAGGTACCTCCTTCTTTCATGGCCTGTTCTTTCCACTGGGATCTCACTTGCAGAGATCTTTCATTTAGGTTTTTTTTTTTTTTTTTTCCCCAGAGTGTCTTGGCTTTCCATGCCTAAAATACTCTCATGGGCTCTTGAGAGAGATCCAAATGCCTTAAGGGCTGATTCTGAGGCCAGAGTGCTATTTAGGACATCTGCCATTCTATGAGTCTGCTGTGTCTCCCACTTCCCATGCTGGATCACTCTCTACCTTTTTGGTTCTATCAGTTAATATTAGCAGACACTAGTCTTGTTTGTGTGATCCCTTTGACTCTTAGACCTATCAGTGTGATCAATTGTGAGCTGAAATTGATCACTTGGACTAATGAGATGGCCTTGGTACATGCCACCTTGATGGGATTGTATTGGAATCCCCTGGCACAATTCTAACTCCATCATTTGGGGCCGTTCTGATTGAGCATGTCCCAAATTGTACATCTCCTCCCTCTCTTATTCCCACTCTTATATTTCACAGGGATCACTTTTCAGTTAAAATTTAAACACCTAGGAATAATTGTTTTAATTACAGAGTTCAACCAATAGTACTAGAACAAAACAAAGAAAAAATACTAAAATGGATAAAGTATTACATTGTACATCAACAGTCAACACAAGAGCTGATCAAGTCACCATTTCTCAGAGTGTCCATTTCACTTCAACAGGTTTCCCCTTTGGTGCTCAGTTAGTTGTCGCCGATCAGGGAAAACATATGATATTTGTCCCTTTGGGACCGGCTTAGTTCACTCACCATGATGTGACCAGATTCCTCCATTTTGTTGCAAATGACCGGCTTTCATTGTTTTTGACTGCTGTATAGTATTCTATAGAGTACATGTCCCATAATTTCTTTATCCAGTCTACTGTTGATGGGCATTTTGGTTGGTTCCAGGTCTTAGCTATTTTGAACTGAGCTGCAATAAACATTAAGGTGCAGACAGCTTTTTTGTTTGCCAATTTAATTTCCTTTGGGTAAATTCCAAGGAGTAGGATGTCTGGGTTGTATGGTAGGGTTATATTCAGGTTTCTGAGGAATCTCCAGATTGACTTCCATAGTGGCTTCACCAGTTTGCATTCCCACCAACAGTGGGTTAGTGTCCCTTTTTCCTCACATCCTCTCCAGCATGTATTGTTGGTAGATTTCTGAATGTGAGCCATTCTAACTGGGGTGAGGTGAAACCTCATTGTGGTTTTGATTTGCGTTTCCCTGATTGCTAGTGATCTTGAACATTGTTTTATGTGTCTGTTGGCCATTTGGATTTCCTCTTTTGAAAAATGTCTGTTGAGGTCCTTAGCCCATCTCTTAAGTGGGTTGTTTGTTTTGATGTTGTGGAGTTTCTTAATTTCTTTGTAGATTCTGGTTATCTACCCTTTATCAGTTGCATAGTTTGCAAATATTTTTTTCCCATTCTGTCGGTTGTCTCATCACTCTCCTGACTGTTTCTTTTGCAGTACAAAAACTTCTCAATATGATGCAATCCCAATAGTTAATTTTGGCTTTGACTGCCTGTGCCTCCAAGGTCTTTTCTAGGAAGTCTTTGCCGGTACCTATATCTTGCAGAGTTTCTCAAATGCTCTCGAATAATTTTTGGTGTCAGGATATAGATTTAAATCTTTAATCCATGTTGAGTGAATTTTTGTGAAAGGTGAAAGGTAGGGTTCTTGCTTCATGATTCTGCACGTGGAAATCCAGTTTTCCCAGCACCATTTATTGAATAGACTGTCCTTACTCTAGGGATTGGTTTTAGATCCTTGATCAAATATAAGCTGGCTATAGATGTTTGGATTGATTTCTGATGTTTCCATTCTGTTCCATTGGTCTATCCATCTGTTTCTGTACTAGTACCATGCTGTTTTGAATATAACTGCCCTGTAATATGTCCTGAAATCTGGTATTGTGATGCCTCTGGCTTTGTTTTTATTCTACACGTTTGCTTTAGCTATTCAAGTTCTCCTGTGCCTCCAGATGAATTTAAGCACCATTTTTTCCAGATCTGAGAAGAATGTCTTTGCTATTTTGATTGGTATTGCATTGAATCTGTAAATTGCTTTTGGGAGATGCACATTTTGATGATGTTGATTCTTCCAATCCATGAGCATGTAAGATTTCTCCATTTTTTGGTATCTTCTATTTCTTTCTTTAAGGTTTTATAATTTTCATCGTAGAGAACTTTAACGTCCTTGGTTAAGTTTATTCCAATGTATTTGATTGTTTTTGTAGCTATTGTGAATAGGATTGATCTTAGAAGTTCTTCCTCAGCCGTGGCATTGCCTGTGTATACAAAGGCTGTTGATTTTTGTGCATTAATTTTATATCCTGCAACTTTGCCAAACCCTCTATGAGTTCCAATAGTCTCTTAGTAGAGTTCTTTGGGTCCCCTGCAAAAAGGGATAGTTTGAGTTCTTCCTTCCCAATTTGTATCCCTTTAATTTCTTTTTTCTTGCCTAATAGCTCTGGCTAAGACTTCCAGAACTATACTGAATAGCAGTGGTGAGATTGGGCATCCCTGTCTGGTACCAGATCTTAGTGGAAATGCTTCCAACTTTTCCCCATTCATTAGGATGTTGTCCATGGGTTTTTCATTAATTGCTTTGATTGTATTGAGGAATGTTCCTTCCATACCCAGTTTGCTTAGAGTTTTCATCATGAAAGGGTGTTGTATTTTATCAAATGCCTTCTCTGCGTCTATTGAGATAATCATATGGTTTTTCTTCAGCAGTTTGTTAATGTGGTGTATCACGTTGATTGTTTTGTGAACACTGAACCATCCCTGCATACAAGGGATAAATTCATTTGGTGTGGGTGGATGATCTTTCTGATGTGTTTTTGCATTCTATTGGCCAGAATTTTATTTAGGATTTTTGCATCTATGTTCATCAGGGATATTGGTCTGTAAATCTCTTTCAATGCTGCATCTTTCTCTGGCTTAGGGATTAAGGTGATGCTGGCTTCATAGAAAGAATTTGGGAGGATTCCCTCTTTTTTGATTGTTCTGAATGCTTCGAGAAGCATTGGAGTTATTTGTTATTTCAATGTCTGGTAGAATTCCGCAGTGAGTCCATCTGGTCCTGGGCTTTCCTTTGTTGGGAGGGCCTTTATTAATGTTTCAATTTCTGTCTCAGTTATGGGTCTGTTTAGGTTTTCTGTGTCTTCCTGGTTCAATTTAGGTAGGTTGCATGTGTCCAGGAATCTATCCATTTCTGATAGATTTCCCTGTTTGCTGGCATACAAGTCCTTATAGTAATTTCTGATGATTCTTTTTATTTCTGTGGTGTCTGTTATGTTTCCTTTTTTATCTCTGACTTTATTGATTTGTGTCTTTTCTCTGCTTGTTTTAGTTAGTTGGGCCAATGGGGTGTCAATTCTGTTTATTTTTTTTTTTTCAAAAAACCAGCTCTTCGTTTTGCTGATTTTTTGTAATTTTTTTTGGATTCAATACAAAAGATTAAAAATTCCTTCTTTATGACAAGAAGAGGTGAACTATAACTCAGAATAAGGCTATGAAATAATGATGAGGAATTAGAAAATTGAGAAAGACCAATGGAAGCAAACACTGTCACATTTTCTAAGAGCTTATGGAAGTAATGAAAATATAATTTTCTTTTATTAAAGAATTATCACTTTAAGAGCCCTAATATCTGTGACCTGGGGATTGAATTTTAGGTGTAGAATTAAAAAGAAACTCTTTAGGAGCCTGTGTTGAGGAACAGTGGGTGAAGTGGCTTCTTGGAACTTCTGCATTCCATATTGGAGTGGCTGGGATAAAGTCTCACCACCACTTCTGATTAAGCTTCATGCTAATGCATACTCTGGGTAGGAGCAGATAACGGCCTGCCCTAATCTCAGCTATTGTGGACTTTAGGAGAGTGAACCAACAGATGGAAGATTCTCTCTCTTTCTCTCTGCCTTTCAAATCAGCAAATAAGTAAATCTTTAAAAAAGGGAGTCAGGGGGACTATATAGTCTTGAGAAAGGGAATGCAGGAATAAGTGAAAGTCTGTTATAGATTGTGTATTTAAGACAGAAGATAAAGTACAAATATTTTCACATTTGGTCTTTGTTGCCTTTATCTATTTCTACTGTAAACCTTTTAGTGGAAGCTTAATTCTTCCCATACTACCCCATTTCCTTCTCTCTGTCCCTCCTTCCCTACCTCCATTCCTTCTTTCCTTTTTTTTTTTTACCTTATAGTTTTTATCACTGACCATAAATCTGGCTAATAAATGCACAGGAATTTAAGTGAAATAGTTTTAATCGCTTAGTGTGATATGTGAAACATGATCATTTCTAAAACTGAACATATACATTTTTGTCCTTAATTCCATGCCCTTGTATTTTGCATTTAATTTTTATAACCTATTATTTAAATTTTCTAACTTCAAAACACTGATAATATACTTTCATAAGCTAATTGAAGAGATTGAATTCCCAAAACTTACAGACTGATAATCCTCTGCTACAAAAAGAATGCTGAGCTGTAGAAAATTTGTTCGGCACAGTAGTTTGGATTTCTACTTATTTGAAATTTATGGGAATTGGCAGCCCTCTTTCTTTATCCAGAGGCAATGCTTCAGGCACTTTTTCCTATTTTTATCATATGTACAAGAAAATATAAATGTGTTTGTCTTAAAAATATTTGACATTCCTGTAGCTTTGGATCTTCTGTGTTAAGTGTCCAGGTGTTAATTTTTCATGTTCCTCATCTTGTTAAATGTTCTAAGAGTATTATTTGTGTTTTTCCTTAATAAGGAACAGAAAATTGAGCCTAACTTCAGAAACAGATTCACTGCTTTTATTGTTTTTATCTATTATTTTACAACTGATATAGAAATATAAATTTTATACAACAGAAAGCTAATGTTAGAATAGTTTTTTTGGCCGGCGCCGTGGCTCAACAGGCTAATCCTCCGCCTTGCGGCGCCGGCACTCCGGGTTCTAGTCCCGGTCGGGGCGCCGGATTCTGTCCCGGTTGCCCCTCTTCCAGGCCAGCCCTCTGCTGTGGCCCGGGAGTGCAGTGGAGGATGGCCCAGGTGCTTGGGCCCTGCACCCCATGGGGAGACCAGGAAAAGCACCTGGCTCCTGGCTCCTGCCATCGGATGAGCGCGGTGCGCCGGCCGCAGCGCGCCGTCTGCGGCAGCCATTGGAGGGTGAACCAACGGCAACGGAAGACCTTTCTCTCTGTCTCTCTCTCTCACTGTCCACTCTGCCTGTCAAAAAAAAAAAAAAAGTTTAAAAAATTAAAAAAAAAAAAAAGAATAGTTTTTTTTTTTAATTCGGAAATGGGTGTGGAGATTTGATATTGGCAAGGATTCCACTAAAATTATATATATGACAAATGCTTTATTTTTTATTTATTTTTTAAAGATTTTTATTTATTTATTTGAGAGGTAGAGTTACAGACAGTGAGAAAGAGAGAAAGCTCCTCCTTCCATTGGTTCACTCCCCAGATGGCCGCAACAGCTGGAACTGCGCTGGTCTGAAGCCAGGAGCCAGCAGCCTCTTCCTGGTCTCCCACACAGGTGCAGGAGCCCAAACACTTAGGCCATCCTTCACTGCTTTTCTAGACCATAGCAGAGAGCTGGATTGGAAGAGGAGCACCTAGGACTAGAACTGGCGCCAATATGGGATGCTGGCACCACAGGTGGAAGATTAACACACTATGCCAGGGCGATGGCCCCATGACAAATGTTTTAAATTCCTATTTGCTGTGCTAATGAACAACCTCAGAACTTAGCTTTTAAAACAACAATCACTATACTTGTTAACATTCCAGGAAAACCTGGGTGAGTTACTTCTCTGTTCTGTGAGCCATCCATCTCTCAAGTGGTGTTGTAGTAAGATGGGGTTTGCACATGGACATCCAATATGGACTCATTTATATGTCTAACATGTTGACAAAGCTTGGTTGGAGATTGACCCTCTTACTTTCATCGTGGCTCTCTCCAGTTTGCCAACTGGCTTTCTTCACATAAGTAAGTGTCTGGACCAGTGTTTAGGACACCTTTCCTGGCTCAAAGTCAGAACCAACATTGGCTGCAATTTTTGGTCAAAACCAGTCACAAGGTCAGAGGAAGTAGACTCCAGCTCTTGATGGAGGCCTGGCAAGGTCATTATGCAAATTGATACACAGGATAGGTGATATTTTTCTGATGATTGTTAGAAATCCAGTCTACTAGAATCCATTCCTATTGTCTTCATTTTAATGGAGATATATTTTCTTCCTATGTATTCATAGAATATGTATGAGGCAGTGATGAGACCATTAAACAGATATAATTTTGTGCTAAGGAAATTATCTGTGTATTGGGCTAGGTAAAGTTTAAGGTTCCCTCTATTAAATTGTGGGATATATACACTATGGAATACTATACGACAGTTAAAAAAAAAGGATGAAATCTGGTCATTTCAACAAAGTGGAGCAAGCTGGAAAACCTCACACTTAGTGAAATAACCCAGCCCCAAAGAGACAAATACCATATGTTCTCCCTGACTTGGAAGAATTAATAGCACTCCTAAAATGAAAGCTTTGGAAGTAAAATTTAGAATCAATGATTTGAATAGTCCTTCACCTGACTGTCGAGGGACAGTTTGTTACTGTTAATTTTTATTTTGTATATCCTTTTTTTCCTCTGTTTTCTTTTTTTCTTTTCTCTTCTTCATACTATATGTTGAACTCTTTATGAAACATAGTTAATATGTATTTTAAGTCAATTGGAAAAAGATCTCAGTTAAAAATAAGAGGGGAATAAGAGAGGGAGGAAGTAGTTTATAACTATAAAGCAGTATAGCTTTGCATATAGTCCTACAGACTTACTTCTAAGGGTACAGCCTAAAAACTTGACATAAGACTCCAAACCCATAAAAACTGGTGGTATAAATTCCATCTTAACTGTTAAAATGAGCATATTAAATGTTAAAGTGAACATATAGTTCAGTTTAAGTGTAAAATTGATCATGTAAATAACATCAAATGCCTGGTAATAATAATAGAATTAAAAAGGAAGGAAAGTCCAATATGGGAAGCAGTCCACAAAGCAGACTCCTAGAATGACAGTCACTATAAATAACACTCTGACCTCAGAATCAACCCTTAAGGCTTCCTGGTCAGGCTGAAAGGATGGTGAGAGCATTTCAGGCATGAAAAGCCAAGATTCTGTGGCAAAAAATATCCTACATGAAGGATCTCTGTGAGACCTCAGTGGAAAGAAAGGGTTATCAAAGAAGGATGTACTCTTCTCTGAAGGGAGGAGAGAACTTCCACTTTGCTTATGGCCGTGTCCAAATACCAGTGTAGTCTATAGTAATAAAAGGCTTCCACAGCCTTGGCAGCCCATGGCAAGAGCCTTGGGTGATCACTGGCATCATAAATAAGAGTGGTGATTGTTAAAGGAACAACAGAAGTCACTGTGCACTTACTTCTCCTGTTGATCTCCATACTTAATGAGTCGTACTATAGGAATCGACTGCAAATCTTGTTCTCAGACTGTACTCTATATGTTGTATGTGTACGTGGGTGCAAACTGTTGAAGTCTATGTTTAACATAGAGTTGGTCCTCTGTATGATGAATCATAATGAAGTAGATGGGAGAGGGAGAGGGAGGTGGGATGGGAGTTGGGGTGGGAGGTGGGTATGCCTAAAGTTGTATCTTTGAATAAATACATTCATTAAATAAAACTTAAAAAAAGTTTCCCTCTATTAGAATATGAGGATATTCAAAAATGTTTATGCAAAAGTGGAACTAAAAAGTAAGATTAAGTATGCTAAAAACAATGCTTAGTTATTTTTTATTTTACATTTTTCATGAAATTTTTGTAGACTTCACATTCAGTGTTCTTTAAATGAAACAAGGGTACAAACATAGTTTCTTACTGTGAATGTATTTTGTTCTAAATGGCATTTTATTGTCTGATATAGGAAAGTTGCTGTATTTAGGTTGTGTAAAAGCAACTGCATTGCTCTTCATTCTGTTGTATTTCACTTCATTATTTTAAAATTATTTATACTTCATATACAACAACTATAAGTAAAAATCTTTATTTGCACAGTTAAATAAAACTTTGATGAATAACGTAAGATGTGATTCTTGGAGTTATATGAACTAGCTACTGAAAGAATCAGGGACAATTATATTTATTCAAACTATCCCTTCATTTTCTAGGAAATAGATAAGATAGAAACGTGCAAAAGAAAATAAAATATTAAAATTTATCTATTATTGACTGACTAAAGAGCAAAGTAGCCCAGTATTTTATTTCTGTTTTTTTAAAATATTTGTTTTTTTTTTTTTTGAAAGTCAGAATTACAGAGAGGAAGAGGCAGAGGCAGAGAAAGAGAGGTCTTCCATCCACTGATTCACTTTTCAAATGGCCACATTGTCCAGGGCTGGGCCAGGGTGAGGCCAGGAGCCTCTTCTGAGTCTCGCACGTGGTTGCAGGGGCCCAAAAACTTGGACCATTCTCCGCTGCTTTCCCAGGCACACTAGCAGGGAGCTGAATCAGAAGTAGAGCAGCTTGGACTCTAACTGGCACCCAAGTGGGGTGCTGGCGCTGCAGGTTGAGGCCTCAATAGTTCAGATTTTTAGTGTGATCAAAGTCCTGCAGAAAAATGGTTATGTCTGATTTGTCAAGATTAGCATTTCCAATAAGTAGTTCAATTTGCTATCACACTTTTTCCCCAAGCCATTGCATTTAGCCCTTCAATAGTTTATAGTTGTAGTTTCTAAAACAGAGTCCATATTCAGACAAATGAAACTGAAAAATTAACTAATTTGTATTCTCTCTAAGTGTTTTGATGAAACTTCATAAACATGCTGTTAGTTTCATTCCTCTGAGCTTTGGTTAGTTTACTGTTTATGATAATAAAAGTGCAACAGGGAATACTTTAACATATGTCAGATGCAAACTGAGTGAAATATGACAGTTTATATTCTTTGAGACAGAAGATTGATTTTTGAAAAAGATTTGTACATAAAATACCTGCTTCAGCATCATAATTCTAAAAAAGCGTACATGAACTGAAATCCAGTGCTATCACATAATGTGTCCTATAAATGATAAGCAGAGTATATCTTTCCTCATCTGCAACCGAAAGTACTTTTTCCTTTTGGGTCTATTTTTGTAGGTTCTATTTTCTCTGAATCTTTGCTAATATCTTAGCAAAGTATTTTTGATATTCTGAAAGACATAGTTATCTCATTTGCATTTCCCTAATAATGTGTGATGATGTTGAACTTTTTTTTTAAAAAAATTTATTTATTTATGTGAAAGAATTTCAGAGAGAGAGGGAAAGACAGAGATAGATCTTCCATGTGCTGGTTCATTCCCCAAATTGACTCAATAGCCAGGGCTTAACCAGACCTAAGCCAGGAGCCAGAAGCTTTATCCAGCTCTCCCATGTGGAAGCATGGGCCCAAACACTTGGGCCATCTTCTGCCGCTTTCCCAGCACATCAGCAGAGTGCTGGATCAGAAGTGGAACACTGGGACTTGAATTGGTGCCCACATGGGATGCTAGCGTTGCAAACAGTGGTTTAATCGGCTACACCACAGTGCCGGCTCCATCGAACATTCTTTTGTGTGTTTTTTTTGGCTGTTGACATGCCCCTTTGGTGAAATTTCTGATCAAGTCTTTGTATTTATTTTATATGGGTTTTTAAATTCATGCTATTGAGTTTAGCGAGTTCTTTATATATTCTGGATACAAGTCCTTTGTTGCCTATACAATATGCAAATATTTTCTCCTAGTCTGTTCCTTGTCTTTTCTCTTTCTCAGGAGTGCCATTTACAGAGGAGATATCTTCCTTTCCCTTCCCTTCCCTTCCCTTCCCTTCCCTTCCCTTCCCTTCCCTTCCCTTCCCTTCCCTCCCCCCCCTCTTCTCCTCTCCCCTCCCCTTCCTTCTCCTCCCCTTTCCCACTCATCTGTAAAAAATTTTAGATATAATTTCATATTAGTTATAAAAATGATCCCATATATGGAAAATAGTTTGGGAAATATAATCATCTAGAATACAAGAAAAATTAACTCTAATTCTACCATAAGTATTGTTACTATTTTGATGATTATTTTTTCATTCTCATTCACATGCACAAATGCACATGCATACAGATACACATTAACACACAGAGTCCCTTACTTGCTTACTCCTTGGTTTTTATACCAGTGTATCATGGTAAGCCATTTAAGTAAAATTACTTTTTTGTGTAGAAAATTTAATTATCTATTTTTATGTATTTGAGAGAATCAGAGAGACAGTGAATCTTCCTCACTCCCCAAATGCCCTGAACAACTGGGATGGGGCCAGGCTGAAACCAAGAGCAGGAACTCCAAGCTGGTCTCCCACATGGGTGGCAAGGATCCAAGTACTCCAGCCATCATCTTCTGCCTTCCAGAGTGCATGTTCGCAGCAAGGTGCATTGGAAAGAGGAGGTAGAACTTGATTCCAGGCACTCTGATGTGGGAGGTGGGTGTTTCAGGTGTCAGCGTAACCCACTGCATCCCATCTGCCCCAGAAAGTGTTACATGTTTTATACCATTCATAAAAAAATATTTTATGCTATAAAATACAAAGATGGCATAAGGAAATTGAATAAAATACAGTATCATACTCATCTAAATATTTAGTTTTTTTATGAATATAGTATAAAGCATGCACTGAAATCAATTCATTAGAAATACCTTTTTTTTCTGTCTGTAATAGAAGTGTGGAACTTTTATAAATTGAAATATAAAGAATTTTGGAATTGGACAAATTCATTTTTAGATAAGCATTTCTGTCCATATCTGGAAGATTAGGTGAACAAATGTTTGAGGCTTTAGCCAATTAATGGAGTACTATACAACTATATAGAAAGGAGGAAAGGAGAAGCTCTAGTGCTTGATTATCTTAGAGTATATTGTTATGTGAAGAAAGGGAGGAACAGAGATTTTATATTGTATACTAATATTTGTATAAATTAAAAGGAAATAATTCATATATCATTATCTGTTTATGTTTGCAGAAAACAGTAATTAAAACAAAACAAAAAAAAGAATAAGCCAGAAACTAATGAAATTATTTATAGGAGATTATAAGGTTGAAGAAAAAATTAGCATTAAATGAAACTTCTGTGAGTATAAATTCCTACAGAGCTTTACAGAGTTCCAACATGAAAAACTAGTAATGTTTCACAATATAGAAAAAATTCAAACTGGAAAAATTGAGAAAATTAAAACTAAGCTTGTGTGTATATGTATGTATGTATAAAATTATTAACAAAAATACACAGAAAGAATCAAAATTATTGTATTTGTTCGATAGCATGTTTTCAAAAACGCACAAAGAAAGTAGGAAATCTTAGCAACACTGAATTATTCTTAATTCTTCATAACCACTGGATTAATATGAGTTATCGTCTTTATGATCTCATAAATATGTTAAAGCTTTAATCTTTAGGGAGGTTATGATTTTAAAAGTTAATTTATATAAATATGGACAGATAGATACACTTAAATATATGTTTAATAATAAGATCATCTAATACATAATTATTTGTGACATTTTATGTATTCTTTTCTACATTTGTTTATGAAAGAGAAATTTTAAAAGGAGTTGTCATGCTAGAGGTTTTTTGAAAGAAATGTAGTTTTTCAATAATTTTTCATTCAAATTTCAGCAGTTTTATTAAAGGTAATATACTATAAAGGATTGATTTAAAATCTGGTTTTTACTTTACTATTTTTCTCTACACCTCAGGCCATCTTAAAATCATAAACACATTAATAACTGATCTATTGATCAAATAAACTCAAGGAACAATAATTCCTCCAGTTCCAGTATTATATAGACCTGAGGCAATATATTTGTAGTAAGTAAATACTCTTTAACCAATAAAATTATGTATCTCACATGTAATGCTATAGTTTTTTCATGATGTTATATTAAGATAATCATTTTTCAAGAGTATTTCAAAATGTTCATGGAAAATAAGTTTACTTTTGTATAGTAAAAATTTGAAATCCACACATAGTTTTGATTTTTCACAGTTTGCATTCTCCCTGAGATCACACGTGTGTGTGTCTTTGTATGTGCGTGGGTGTATATATACTTTTCTTGATATTATCATTTAAATGTATTTGCTGCTGTTTTCAGGCTTGTAGAGGTCTCAGGTTTCCTGTGTATAGTCACTGTTTCTCATAGTGTCCATTTCACTTCAGCAGGTTTCCCCTTTGGTGCTCAGTTAGTTGTCACTGATAAGGGAGAATATATGACATTTGTCCCTTTGGGACTGGCTTAATTCACTCAGAATGATGTTTTCCAGATTCCTCCATCTTGTTGCAAATGACTGGATTTCATTGTTTTTGTCTGCTGTATAGAATTCTATAGAGTACATGTCCCATAATTTCTTTATTCAGTCTACTGTTGATGGGCATTTGGGTTGGTTCCAGGTCTTAGCTATTGTGAATTGAGCTGCAATAAACATTAATGTGCAGATGACTTTTTTGTTTGCCAAATTAATTTCCTTTGGGTAAATTCCAAGGAGTGGGATGGCTGGGTTGAATGGTAGGGTTATATTCAGGTTTCTGAGGAATCTCCAGACTGACTTCCATAGTGGCTTCACCAGTTTGCATTCCCACCAACAGTGGGTTAGTGTCCCTTTTTCCCCACATCCTCTCCAGCATCTATTGTTGGTGGATTTCTGAATGTGAGCCATTCTAACTGGGGTGAGGTGAAACCTCATTGTGGTTTTGATTTGCGTTTCCCTGATTGCTAGTGATCTTGAACATTGTTTTATGTGTCTGTTGGCCATTTGGATTTCCTCTTTGGAAAAATGTCTATTGAGGTCCTTGGCCCATCTCTTAAGTGGGTTTTATAGTTGTTATTTGTCGCTGAACCAATGACTCCTTACAAACTGATACAGGCATTCACATTGTGGGCCATTTTTTCTCATTGGAATTTTTCCTGAATAATTTATTTCTCTCATAATATCATTCTCTGTAAAAATATGCTCTGCTCATACTATAAGCAATTGATGATATTTATCTATAAGCATACATAATGATGTTAAAACAAGTTGTCTTTTTCCAATATTTAATGATGTGCTAAAATAGTTATGATATCATCTGTGAATCTGAGGTTATAGTTTAAATTTTTACAAAGTTTCTTGGGGAAAAACATGCATAACACATTTTAAACAACCCACTTAATTTTATTTTGGAGATATTCTATGTGATATGCATTCACATATATACCTGCAATTTCAAGTTTCACATCAAATACATTCAGATGTCATAAATTCAGTGATTTAAAATTCTGTGATATTAACATTTAGAGACTTAAACTGTGTTGTTTATATGAGAATGTCAAGGCTACCTTTTTTACTTTCTAGAAGTATAGTTGAGAAGTAGGAGGTATTAGTGATTAGTGAATTAATGTGGATTGTGACTCAACAATTTTATTACTGAAACTTGGAAATGTAAATATGTAAATCTAATAATTGGGAAAGTTAGCCTTAGAAATATAATAATATATAAAAGCATTTAAAAATGATTAATTGATACATGCTTTTTAATATAAAGATATTGAGCAATATAATTTTTTATTTAAACCAAAACTTGTTAAATTGTTTTATTTAAACTGAAACTTGTCTGGTATTTTCTAAAATTAACTCTTTTTATATTTTCAACAGCATTTTGTACTACAACACATATTTCAAACATTTGGAAGTTCATTTTATTTTTTACTTGGCATAATTTGTTCCATTGAAAATATAGACTTTGTGGAATTGCACATCAGTCTTTGCTTTGTTCATTTTCTCATCAATGATGGTAGTAGTTATCCATGTGAAAGACACTGAAAAGCTTCTAGATCCTTCCCCCCTTTTTTCCCTGTTAAATGCCCTTGTTATTTCTTTGATTATAATCTTCTAATTCTCATTTAAATGTATTCTTTTCCCTCTCTGTCTCTGTCTAGCCTAAAACATTTATCACCTCTCAGTTGGACAATGGTGATGGTCTCCTATTCACTGTCACTACTTTTGGGCTATTTCTTCCAACCAGTTCTTCAAAGTTTCTAACAACATTGTTATTCCAAAAAACAAAACCAGTTGTAACACTTTTCTGCTTTGGAGCCCTTACTACCACAAGATGTGTGTGTGTATATATATATATATATATATATATATATATATAAATTCTTTAGTTTGTCATTTAAGAATTGCTATTATTTGATCACAAACTACCTTTAAGGTATCTATCTCCAGCTATGCCAGCTACTTTAGAATGTTCACTGTTCTAAGCAAATAAGATAAGGATTCAACTTTTAGTGTTCTTGTAGCTGAAGTCTTTGTTGAATAATTCTTATACTTCTTCATTTAGTGCAGTCACTTAGATTTTATTCTCTAGAAAACTTAACAGCTTTCTCAGAAGTGAATTCTTTTGCAGGGCATAAATATATCCTATTGATCTTGTACCTGACACATAATATACATTTTAATTCTTATATATTGAATGACAGAATAAGTGATTGCATTTCATGATTATGAAAATCAAGCACCAGTGGTCAAGAAGTGAAATATAACAAAATAGCAGAGGCACATTGAAAACAAATATACTTATGGAATTGGTGAATTTTTCATAAAAGCAAAAATATCTTATTATTTTTGGAGTCTTGTTTGGTTAAATTAGTTGATCCAAATGGTTGAATTAATGATATTCAAACATAGAAAAACTATTTGGATAATCATCTTTTGGGAATTATAAGAAGAGGAAGAATAATGGACAGGGTTTAGTTTTTAAAGATATCTGGGGTTTGTTTTAATCAGCTGTTGTAAGATGCACAGGAAAAGAAATGATAGGAACAAAGAAGATTACTATATTCATTGTTCTTTGGAAATGGAAGGAGCAGCACATCACAAAAGAGTGCTTCATGGGGGAAGTGATAGGGTTTAGTCAAAGGTAGCAAGTGAAAATGTGATCAGGAGCCTTCGTTGTTGTTTTCTCAAAGAATTGGGAAGGCAGAGGAAATAGATGAGATTGGTAGTTTGAATACTTCCAATGGGTTCTGGGACATTTTTGTTTGAAAGTTAATTACAAGCTGATCAGAATAAGTGGATAATGCCATAGAGTCTGAGAGCCTCATAAAGGAGGAAGTAGCGAGGACAAGCTCTGGATTGGTTGGTTTGTTTATGAAAGCTCATTCCTAGGCGAGTTGTCTACTATCTCTAAGAGTCAGCTACCTAAAAAAAGGATCAGTAAGTTCCCAAGATATCAAAGCTTCCGAATAAATATAAGACATATTTAAAACAATTAGAAATCAGATAAAACTGTGTGAATGAACCTCAAACAATAGTGAAGTAACCAGTAAGATACGCATCACCCCTTTCTTGCTTGTAAATTGGAAAATAAAAAGAAAATCTTCATTTGCAACTGTTTGGTTATTGTGAACTCACAGAGTATGTCAGGTAGTCCTTGTTGCTGAGAGAAAATTGCTTTCAAAACAGAAGCTTTGTTTGCAAGCAGCTCAAAAAGCGAGATCTTATGGTGGAAAAAGCGAAAGTTCCATCTCTCAGTAAAACACAGCTGGAGCAAGCAGCTCCAGCAGGGAGAAGCAGACCATGGAAAGTGAATCTGGTTCCTTTCTCAATGCTATCATGGCAGAGGACAGAGACTCTGGGAGACTGAAGGGAGCAAGGAGGGGCTGGATGATATTTGTTTCTAAACCTTTAAGATTTCTTGCTACATTGTCGTGCATCCACTTTCAGTTTACTACAGATAAAGACTCATCAATTAAACCTTTGAAGCAAGGTAGGGTGAAAGATAGAAAAATATTTTGCAGCCACTGTAGTTCAAAACCACTTATACAAACATTTTGTCTGGCCTGTTATCGTATCCATCACATTTTTGTGCAACTCATCAATCCTCTTTTTATTTTTAAAGATTTGTTTGTTTATTTATTTAAGAGGTAGAGTTACAGACATTGAGAGGGAGAGACAGAGAGAAAGGTCTTCTTCAATTGGTTCACTCTCCAAATGGCCACAATGCCCAGAGCTGCACTGACCTGAAGCCAGGAGTCAGGTGCTCTTTCCCGGTCTCTTACATGGGTGCCAGGGACCAAGAATTTGGGACATCTTCTACTTCTTTCGCAGGTCACAGAAGAGAGCTGGATAGGAAGAGGAGCAGCTGGGATTAGAACCGGTGCCCATAAGGGATGCCAGTGCCGCAGGTGGAGGATTAACCTACTGTACCATGGCACCAGCCCCATCAATCCTCTTTTTTAAATATTTATTTTTATTTATTAGAGAGAGAGAGAGAGAGAAAGAGAATGAGAGAGAGAGCTAGCTACATCTTTTATCTGCTGTCTCACTCCCCAGGTGACTCCAAAAGCTAGGGCTGGGCCAGGCTGCAGTCATGAGAGTCTGGAACTCCATCTTTCCGTGGGTGGCAGATGTCCAAGTGCCTGGTCCATCATCTGCTGCTTTCACAGGCACAATAACAGGGAGCTGGATAAGAAGTGGAGCAGCCAGGACTGGAACCAGTGCTCATATGGGATGCTGGCATAGCAGGTGGTAGCTTAACCTTCTGTGCCATAGCATCTCCCCCTGTGCCCTTTGCTCATGGATAAGTAGTTACCTTCCATTTATACTCTGCTGAGGTATGAGTGCCAAGGACATCCTGGGGTCAGTTGGACTGTTTCATGGTAAAGCCCAAATGAGGGACATGGATTAATGGGACCACAGGAAGCATAGCTTCTCCAGCTTAAAGGATGATACCTTAAATTCTTAAAGGCTAAGGTTTGTGAGAAAACAAGAATGCCCTCATTTAAAAATGATTTACTAACTCTGTAGACTAGTTTCTATTAAAAATCCCATTAATGCATGTTTTTAATCCCCATGGAAAATTAAGTAGAAATTTCTGGCCAAGGTACTTTCTCAGCTGGGACTAAGAGTTCTGCATAAAAGCCACTATCATTGACCTTAATATAAAATGGGACATCGTTAGCAACTGTTAAATATTGAAGGATTTTTTTACTCCATTAGCTTTTTTTTCTCCTTTCTAGTCTGCTCTGAATGTGCACCCAGCATAGCTTGAAGCCCTATCCTCTTTCCAAGAGATAAGAATTCTAGGCTCATACTGTCTTTTCATTCATTGTCCTTTCTTTTTTCAGACTTGGTGAAGCAAGTGAAAGGGCTGTAGTTTCGGCTAAACTACTGATGAATATACTCTTTAAAAAAAAAAGACTCCAAGCATGCTGTAATGATGGAGAGAGAGAGAAATGTTGATAGCTTTGATTTGATAAGTACTCATGGTGTGCATTTGTTCAAATTTCATGTACCCCATATGTACATGTGATTGTTGAGTGTTGACCAAAATATTTTAGAAAAGTTTAAGGGGCTAGAATGGTAACTAACCTGATGTGATCATAACCTATCATAACCTATTAAATACATGTATTGAATGATCAAACTGTACTCCATAAATATGTGCAGTTAAAATAATTTTAGAAAAATTGTTCTCAAATGAAAAGTAAATTTGGTCTTGGAGGGAGCAATTCTATTTGTCAACCCAAATATATCATGTTAGAGTTGATTATGCAAATCTAGGTGCACTTGATAAAATATATTCTCTCAGTAAGACTATTTGGTGTGAATTGGAGAATGCCTTAAATTTAAATTCCATCAGGAATACTGATATTGAAGAATAATATGAAAAAAAGAGAGGATAAATAAAATAAACTGTGATCTCTGTCAAAAATAGAGAGCTCAAAGTGAGAATGTCTTTGACATGATAAAAACAAATAAACTCACAAACAACTTAAAGTTCTTCTCTGAATCTCCTTTAATAGGAGCAGGATTCTACTCCTTACTAATCCAGACATAATTACATGGATGTTTCCAAAGCAATATTGAGAATGTATGGAATTCTCTGAAGGCATTTTCCTATGGTGTCAACAGATAAATCTAGTTTTTATAGTTACAACTCCTCTGATACTATAGCTAGCCTCATAGAATAAGGGAAAGAGGAGTAAAAATAAAGAGCAAATTATTTTTCTGCTTTCAGTGGTTGAAAGAAATCCTAAAATCTCTATTCTACTCCCACTTTAAATTCTATAGTTAATTATTGAATATCTACTGTGAAACGTACATGAAGACATATAATATGTGTATTCTTTGGTTTCAATGTTATTCAGAATCCTGTAGGATAAAGCGGATAAACAAGCAAAAAATAACCTATGTTCAAAGGAAGGGATAAAATGCCACAGGAGTCTTATCTGCCACATAGCAAGGATTTCAGCCAAACAACACAGATTTTTTGTAGACAAATTATGGGTGGTGGGTAAAGTGTTTAAGAGGCTACTTTGGTTGCCTGCATCTCTTAGAGGAGTGCCTGGGCTTGAGTCTTGGCTGCATTTCCAATCCCAGTGCACAGTGGGAGGCACCATGTAATGGTTCAAGTGCTTGTGTCCCAGATACCCATGTGTGACAGCAGAGTTGAGCACCGGGCTACAGATTTGCCCAGCTTTTATGGACATTTAAGGGATGAACCACATCAAATAGAACTATGTCTCTTTCTCTCTTTCTGTCTCTATGCCTTTTGAATAAATGAATGCTTAAAAAGAAATCAAGAAACAATTTCTAGCTCTTGAGTCTGCTGAGCAATGTGACCCAGTCTATTATACAACCCAATCCACTCCTTTATTTATATCTCTACCAACTTAAGAGTATTTAAGTAAATACTCAAATGTTTTTACTTTTGTACCTCTAATACTTAGGACTGAAGTATGAAATCACAGCTTGTAAAATTATTTGATGAGCTGACATAAAACATGGTTGTGTTCTGTTTTAAAAACAATCTTTATTTATCTGAAAAGCAGAGAGAGAACAAGAGTGAGAGTGAGAGCAAGAGAGAGAGAGTTAGTTCTCCCATCTTGCTGGTTCATTCCCAAAATGTCCGTTAAAGCAAGCCTGCCAGGCTGAAGCCATGAGCAGGAAACTCAACGTGGGTCTCCTATGAGACTGGCAGAGACATAACCACATAACTACTTGAGCCATCACTATTGCTTCATATATTGTGCATTAGCAGGAAGCTGGAATTGGAAGCAGAACTGCGACTCGAACCCAGGCTCCATAATAAGGGATGTGAGCATCCCAAGTGGCATCTTAACTGCTGGGCCAAAAGCACTTGCCCCATGGGATCTGCTGATAAGAGAGCCTTTGTATTTCACCCATTTTTCTAATGTTGTTAATATCAGATTGACTCATAGCTAATGCTAAAATGTCCAGTTTACCCTTATATCTCTAATTCTCTCATAGCTTTTAAAAATTGCTCATGTAAAACTTAATGATTTTATTGAAATCATAGCTAGATGCTCTGGCCATTCACAGGTATTTTCATTTACTCAAAAGTTAATTTTAAATCATTTCGATTTGTGTAACAATACAATAATTAGCACATAGAAGGCTTCTATCAATGCAAAGAACTCTCATTCTATCCATTATAGTCATTTTCTCCACCATCTGTAACCCCCACAATCCCTGAATGGTTATTGATCATGTTAATATTGTCTCCTGGTGAACGTCAGGTAAATGAAATTATATACTTAAAATATGTAACCTTTGAGACTATCTATTTTACTCAGAACAATGCTTTGAGATTCATTTAAAATGACTTGCATATCCCTAGTTCATTCCATTTTTGTTCATTGAATGGACACACTACAGTTTGTAGTGTGCTCACTGAAGAACGTTTGAGTTATATTTTTGTGTTTTGGAGGTTTGTCAGTAGAGTTATTTTAAGCATTCTCAAATATATTTTAGTGTGAATGTAAGTTTATATTTACCTAGAGTAAATATCTAGAAGTCCAAATGCTTGGTTTTTGATTACTGTATGTGTAACTTCATAAGAAACTGCCTCATAGGCTTTTTGTGTTTTATTATTTTTTAAATTTCTTCCTGTTTGGATGCTAGCAATGCATTAGTTGGGTTTTCAGAGTTTTCTTAGTGTAATAGACAAAAGCAACTTATAATCCATTAGACTTTGGAAAATTGTGAGTGATCTGAAATTTCTGGAAAAATCCTCTTTCAAAAATTAAGTGATTAAATTCCTACCCTGAATTATGCTGTATCACATATTTTCCTAGAACTATGCTTACCTGTCATATCTCAAGGCCTTGCAGAGTTTGTGATGAAACATCTGTCAGTTTTCACTATAGCTTTAACTTCTCTCCACAGGCTTCAATATCCACTGGGGCTAGACTAGGAGAGAAATATGAATTAAAAAAAATCCCTTCATATGATCAGAATTGTTTTTCCATTTCTTTTGGATGATATTTCTTTACAAATAGTCCTTTCTCAACTTTCATGCAAGTAGGGTTTGTGGTCTAAGCTACTAGGACAAAGCCAGACATATATGAGTTCCATTAATATACAAAGCCTAGATAAAAACTGGACCCTCTTACTCCATCATGCTTCCCACGCTTTACTACTATGAGTCATGAAATAAACTATCTCATTTCTATTTTTCATTTGTGAATCAGCTATATACTAGTACCTGACACATAGGATTCCTTTGAGATTTAACCTAATCAAGTAGGTTTTGATCAGCTTCTAGAACATATTTGGTGCTCAGTAAAGGTCAATTTGCTTTACTCTTGAAAAAAATCTTGGAGCTAGAAACTGTACTCTGCTTGGTAGCTTCCCACAAAAACTCTAGAAGAAGCACTGACTTTTATAAATTGTGACTTGAGAAGCCTAAGAGCAAATATGTGACCACCCATATTTCCTTTGGTCTCTCTACTTCCATTTTATTAGTTGTTTAGCACTGTATTTCTGCCTGTGTCTTATAATTTAAATTCTACTGAGACTAGTCCATTACACACAAATAGCTTCACCAAATATCAGTTGTTGGGCTTACCAAAAATAATAATAATGAATGTTTATCAAAATATTGTTTTAATATATTGAAGAGTAGAACTCATTAAACCAACAAGATTTTAATACATTTTGAGTCTGTCAACTTTTCATTTACTGCTCCAAAATTTTCCCAAAATAGTTTTCAGAATTTACAGTTGAAAGTTTAATGTTCTTAGGAATATCACCAAACATTTTGATAAATTAATAATCATGATAACTCCCTAGTGACAGCTTTTTAGGATAAGATATAGTTATTTGAGAAAATTTAATTTTTTAAAAATAGAACATCCATTTGTGCTAGATGTAAGACTCTGCTGAGGATGCCCTCATCTCATAGCCAAGTGGCAGCATTCAATTTCCAGCTCTAACTCTTGATTGTAGCTTTTTGCGAATGCTACCTTGCAGTAAGTAGTGCTTTAAGTAGTTATGTTCCTGTTGTTCCCATGGGAGAGCTGGCTTGTTTCCATCTCCCATCTTCAGCCTGACTCAATCTCTTCTGTTGTAGGCATTTGGGAAGTAAGCAGGTAGAAGCTCACTATCCGTCTCTCTCTGTCTTTCAAATAAATAAAATAAAAAATAAAAACTTCATAATAAACAGCTATGTAAGTGCTTACTAACTTAATCTCATTATTATCCATACAGAAGATACATAGATGTGTAACAAAGCAGATGAATTAGTAAAAACAAAACACCTTATAATAACTCACCATAGTGCAGTTAAGTGCCTTTCAATGCATATTGATGGTTTATTTAAAGGGCAATTACATTAATATAAAGTTGGAGAAAAAAATATTGTCATAGTAGCACTAATTCAAAATGAATATCTTCTGTGTTCTATCTATAGACCATCATATTATAAAACAAAATAGATAATAGGAAGAGTCCTATAAATAAGTTGACTTTTGTGAATATATTTGTTTAGTGTGTAATCAAAATAGTAACACTGATGATCAGATATGTGCCTATCAGTTAATCTGAAAGTTTTTAAAGAAGATCAAAGAAATATTATATACATCAATTGTATCCCATCAATTATTTGTCAAAATGAAAAATAGTCTGTTATATACACTTCATTCTTATAAAATTTACACTGTGCCTGCAGAAGTAGTGATTTTGAAGCATGATTAGTATTACTTTCATTCAACACAGGAACAAGAAAGAGTTTTTTGCTCTGTGCTTTACAGTTCATGAATTTAAGGATATTTGAAAACTAGTGCTGTAATGGGCCATTGACCGTGTTTACTTGTATCTTTCAACAATGCTATTTTTCACTTTAGCCAAGTTAGGTTTTCATTGAACTAACAGCTATCCCTAAGCACCTGCGTTTCACCTCAAAATGGTGAAACAATCAACTGGTACATTACATCAGCTCATTGAGCAGCACTTGACTTACCTTGTTTTTCTCTGTCACTCTGTGTGTGTGTGTTTGTATTAAGACTAATTCAGCAACACTGAGAGCCAGAGTATTAATTCACCTTTTTAAAAATTTTTATTTAAGATCTACACATTTTATGTATGCATATTTAGGAACATAGTGATAACACCCTACCCTTCCTCCTGCCAAAGCTCCAACCCCTCTTTCTACTCCCTCTTCTTTCCTGTATTGGTAGTCTCTATATTGATAGATATTTAGATACCTTTCAATGTTTTTGAACAAGTAACCGTTATTATATCTATCTATATTATCAATATATGTGCTTTTTATTTATTTTTATTATTACTTAAAATTTTTATTTAAGTTATAGAAGTTTCATGTATTTCATATAAACAGACTTAGGAACATAGTGATTCACCTTTGAAATTCAGGCCACTTACCATACAATTTTGACAACCATTAAGAGATAGTATTGCAGCCTCATAGAGGATTAAATCATTTGTTCTTTTAAATTAGACTTCCTAATTAAATTCCAGACTATGTTTCTTTATTTAAATATTTATTTATTTGAGAGTGAGATAGTGAAAGAGAGCAAGCCCTCCCATCTGCTGGTTTATTCCTCAGATTCCCACAAGGAAACTCAGTCAAGGTCTCTCATGTTGGTGTAGAGCCATCACCACTGTTTCTAAGGTTCTGCATTAACAGGAAGCTGGAGTCAGGAGCCGGAATCAGGAATTAAATCCAGGTGCTCCAATACGGGAAAGGTGAAATTTTAACTGATGGCTTAACTGCTACGTTAAATTCCTACCCCAATATGTGTTTCTTAGCAAAATGATTTAAGCAGTCTAGCAAGTTCAACCAGGGCTATTACTTTCTCAGTATAAATATCATTTTATTTCACAAAAGCCATATGTTGACTGCTTATACCTCATTAATTCTAATACAATTACTTCCAATAGCTATTGTACAATGCAAAGTTACAGTTCTATTGTTTCCCAGTTGAGAAAGCTAAAGGAACTTTAGTTGCAGATTGGATTGTACCAAGACACCAAGACTTTATTCATAGGTCCTGAATATTCACTTTTGCACCTTTTGTCTAGGAGCATGCCCCATTTTGTATGCATTTTTTAATCTAAGAAACATAGCCTTCCTATGTATTGAAGAAGTAGAAAATCTTGTACTCAAGTCATCCTGTGCCCAATGGTCATTTCAAGCCCTAGGCCCAATCACTGAATTAGCTCATTTTAGAAAGTATTCTGCCACCCAATGAGTTCTTTCTTCCTTTGTCTACCATTTAATTATATATCTTGTCTCATTTCCCTTGGCAAGAATGTTGATTGACAACACTCATTTGCTAACTGAAAATGCCTTGAGCCAGATATCTCAAGTATTTGACAATAGTCAACATTTCGTTGTGGTTCCTTGGAACGTTGTGTTTACAAAATTGGGAAATCACATCTGATTTTGAGGGAGAAAAAATGTTGAGATAATGATCCTTCCAGAGGAGTTTATATTTTGATGGAAAACTTTGGAAAGAAAAAAAAATTCCTTGGTGATTAACAGACATATGATAACAAAGATAAAGAAAAGCAATTTCGTTTTTTATCTGTTTGTTATTTGAATGATAGGTGAAATTAGGCCTGCATGAATGAACAGAAGATACACACACATACACACCTATACCTTTTCTCTCAGAACTGTTTATTAAAAAATTATTGCTTTTCTCTTTTCTGTTATATTTCTAGGAGGCTTTTCTCTGCCAAGAAAACTTTCAACTGATGGCTGTCACACAGGTACAAGTGAATTCACTTACTATTTTTAGTTCTTTCAAATCAGAAAGTAGAGTGTTGAGACCCTGTAGTTGTGTTCTGTAAAAAAAAAAAAATCCTAATATCTGATAGGTAGATATGAATCTGCAAAACTGAATGCCTTACACCCTAGAATCCTTAAGGATTTTTCTGCCTAATGACATCTTGATTTCTCAAAGAACTCTTCAGGACATCGTGACTTTAACTTCATAACTAAAATTATAATTGACAGCTTGTATTAAAATCATTCCTTAAAAGTCCATGTATCTGTTAGATTTCAAATAATGAACAGTTTGTACTAACATTAAAAAATCTCATGATAAAATTTCCAGAGGTCCCTTTCAAAAATCTGACATCAAAAGCATTATTATTTTAATTTGACATAATTTGTATTTATCTATTTAAAAAATCTCTGCATACTCTTATTATTTTTTAAATAGAAGTCATTCAAGATATAAAGTTAATGGATTGAGAATTTAATTGGAGTTTTTTAAAATTAGAAACAATTATATTTGCTTGTTAGGTTATTTTGTAAGTACATGTATGAACATTACAATAGTTTACAACCTGTTTATATTTTATTTTGTTATCCTTTTCTCTTATTTAAATGAATTAAAGTAGGTAAATCATCCCTTAAATACCTCACAATTTATAAGAATATAATTGACTGATAATTTTTTCTTCATTTGAAAAAGGAATTGTTAAGTTTAGTATTGTCCATCATTAATTGTTGGAATTCTGTGAGAAATAAAAAAGCTGCAGACATACTTACTTTTAAGTTTCACTTGCATTATAAACATCTTATCCATCCTTTGAAAAAGTCTAGACCATCAAATTAATCCACCCCACTTAAAACATCTGACATTTTTCATGTTGCTAACACAGGCTGATTTGAAAGTAACATTGTAGTCACTGAGTGTGAAGTTGTGGAAAAATGTGTACTAGCAAAACTTTATGTAATATTTCCATCTTGCATATGTAGAAACAGAAATGAACTGAAATGCATAGGTGATAGCAAAATGTGAAAAATTATCAAGATTTAAAAGTGATAAGTTTTTATTTTTATTATTTAGCTTAGCAAATGCTCACAAAATTCTTGAAATTGTTGTAATCACCTGGCTCCAGCACAACACTGGTGGATGCTCAACAAAATACACTATTTAAAAACTTCATCATTGTACCTTTTTAATTCTGGTTCCACAATTTTATGACAGATTGCATTCTTAAGGTTGATTTGTTTAGGAAATAGAAAATATGTTGCTAGGACCAAGAAGAACAATATAGTACTCAAAATTTGGCCTGCAGGTTCAGGATTTTGGCGCTGGGTTCCTTTTCTTGTCTTCATCTTATAGGGATAGTTTGTCTTCTGGTTAGACGAAACTTACTTCACTTTAGTCATTTCTACTTGAAACTTTGTTACTCTGATAAAGTATATCTTCAGTGCATTCAAAATATCCTGGAATTTGTACTACAGAATATATCCCAGTAATTTAAGGGTGACATTGTCTAGGTGCTGTTTTCCCTTGTACCCTACCTGCATATTTAAGACCTTTGACTCATTTTTTTGCAGATGTTTACTTCCTACTTCAATTTGTTGGCCATAGAACATATTTTGGAAACATTTCAACTCCATATTTTACACTTAATTAATACTCAATTAAAATGTATCTAATATATCTGCAAATGAATCACAAGAGAACTATTTCTTATGGTGACATAGGTATACTAATGAAGGGTGTGTTCCGTGGCATTGATATTTTTGTATGTAGTACAACTTTAGGTCCAACTTAGAATGATGTCCCTTCATTTTCATTATCAGAAAGTGTATTATTTTGTACATGCCTTTGTGTATACTAGTTTGGATACTAAATATCTTGTTACTGAAAGCGTCTTGAATTCTGGATAATTTTTCAACTAAATCTTGTAATTATTTTGTAAGTATTGATATCTTTATGATCAAAGACTGGTGATGTCTATACAACTGCTATAATAATTTCCCTCCTCATTCACTTTTTTCAATACAGTGAGCACTTACTATTTAGGAGATATAACCTCAAGCATGAGATTCATGGACACATACTAGATATGGTGGATATCTTTTAGAACCTGATGATGAGATGAGGGGTACTGGGTACATTATAAAAAGCAGGAGATTTTATTAGAGGACATCGAACAGTGTTCTAGGAACAGATTTTGAAGCAATGGATTTTGTTTTATCAATCTATTGTCAATTTGTAGAAATTATAAAATAAAATGGACTTTCATGAAAGCAAATATTTTATTGACTCATAGCTATTTGAATTTCTTTGTTTTAATCTTATTTAAGTTATACAAGTTTCATGTATTTCATATATACATATTTGGAAACTTAGTGACATTTCCTCCCTCCCACCCATGCCTCAATCCTCCCTTCTCATCTCTCTCACATTCTCAATCTTAATTTCTACAAAGGTCTTTATAATTATATAGTCAACCATACACTAAGTAAAAAATTTCAATAAATAGTAGAAAGGAAAAGGAAAAGAAAACAAAAAGCAAAATCAACTATTCCTCAACAGAAAGGGTTGTAAACAATTATCGAATCACAAAATGTCTGTTTCACTCCAATACATTACATTTCAAGTATTCTATTAGTTACCTCGGAACAGGGAAAACATGATATCTGTCTTTTGAGGACTGGCTGATTTCACAAAGTATAATGGCTTTCAGTTGTGTCCTTTTTGTTGCAAAAGACAGGATTTCATTTTTTTAGAACTAGTAGTACTCCATAGTGTGTATTTATATTTCATAATTTCTTATCCAGTCTTCTGTTGATGGACATTTGGGTGGATTCCATAACTTAGTTATTGTGAATTGTGCTGCAGTGAACATGGGGTTATAGATAACTCTTTCATATGCTGATTTCTTTTGGTTGAGATAAATTCTCTGGAGTGGGATGGCTGGATCATATGGTAGGTCTGTATTCAGATTTCTGAAGTTATCTCCACACTGTCTTCCACAGAGGCCGCACAGGTTTACATTCCCACCAACAGTGCATCGGCGCACCTTTCCCCCACATCTTCACCAGTTTTGGTCATTTTTCGATTTCTGTATGAGAGCTGTTCTAACTGGAGTGAGGTGAAGCTTCATCGTGGTTTTGATTTGCATTTCTCTGATGGCTATTGATCCTGAATATTTGCTCAAATGTCTTTTGAAATTTCATTTGAAATTCCTCTCTATGTTTGTTCAAATCCTTTGCCCATTTTTAACTGTATTGTTTGTTTTGTTCTTGTTAAATTTCTGAAACTCTGTATAGATTCTGGATGTTAACCCTTTATCAGTTGCATAGTTTGCAAAATTTTCTTCCATTCTGTTGGTTGTCTCTTCACATTACTGAGTGTTTGTTTTGCAGTGCAGAAGTTTCTCAGCTTGATGTAATCCTATTTGTGAGTTTTGGCTGATTGCCTGTGTTTCTGAAGTCTTTTCCAAGAAGTCGTTGCCTATGTAAATGTCTTGTAGAGTTTTCCGATGTTCTCTAGTAATTTGATGGTGTCAGGTAGTATGTTTAGGTCATTTGTCCATTTTGAGTAGATTTTTGTGTAAAGTATTAGGTAGGTTGTTTTGAATATAAATGCCCTGTACTATGTCTTCAAATCAGATATTGTGATGTCTCTGGCTTTGTTTTTGTTGTATAATATTGCTTTAGCTATTCAGGGTCTTTTGTGTTTCCATATCAATTTTAATATCATTTTCTCTAGATCTGTGAAGAATGTAGTTGGCACTTTGATTGGGATCATATTGAATCTATAAATTGCTTTCGGTAGTATGGACACTTTGTTGATTCTTCCAATCCATGAACATGGAAGATTTTCCCACATTTTAATGTCCTCTATTATTTTTTTCTTAAGTGTTTTGTAATTTTCATCATAGAAATCATCGACATCCTTGGTTAAATTTATTCCAAGTATTTAATTCTTCTTGGAGCTACTATGAATGGGACTGATCTTAAAAGTCCTTTCTCAGCCATGACATTGGCTATGTATACAAAGATTATTGATGTTCTGTGTTGATTTTATACCCTGACATTTTACCAAACTCTTCTATGAATTCCAAATGTCTCTCTTTTGGATCCCCTTTATGTAGGATCATATCATCTGCAAATAGGGATAGTTTGGTTTCCTCCTTTCCAATTTTTACCTTTGATTTCTTTTTCTTGTCTAATGATTCTGACTAAAACTTCCAGGACTATATTAAATAGCAGTGGTGACTGGGGCAAGTGCCATGACTCAGTAGGTTAATCCTCCACCTGTGGCACTGGCATCCCATATGGATGTCAGTTCTAGTCTCAACTGCCCCTCTTCCAATCCAGCTCTCTGATATGGCCTGGGAAAGCAGTAGAAGATGGCCCAAGTGCTTGGGCCCCTGCACCTGCATAGAGGACTTGGAAGAAGCTCCTGGCTGCTGGTTTTAGATCGGCACAATTCCAGTCATTGTGGCCATCTAGGGAGTGAACCAACGGAAGGAAGACCTTTCTCTCTGTATCTCCCTCTCACTGTATGTAACTCTACCTCTCAAATAAATAAATAGAATCTTTAAAATAAATAACAATGATAAGAGTGGGCATCATTATCTAGTTCCAGAAATTAGGGAGAATATTTCCTGCTTTTCCTTGTTTATTAGAATGTGGGCCATAAGTTTGTCAAAAATTACCTTGATTGTATAGAGGAATGGTCCTTCTATACCCAGTCATAATGAAACAATATTGCATTTTATCAAATGCTTTTTCTGCATCTATTGACATAATCATATGGTTTTTGTTCTTCAGTTTGTTAATGTGATATATCACAATTATTGATTTGCGAATGTTGAACCATCCCTGAATACCAGGGATAAATCCCACATAGTCTGAGTAAATCTTTTTTGATGTGTTGTTGGATTCAATTAGCTAAAGTTCTGTTGAGTATTTTTGCATCTATCTTCATGACAGGTATTGTCTATAGTTCTCTTTCTTTGTTGTATTTTTTCTGGTGTAGGAATTAAGGTGATGCAGGCTTCATAGAAGGAGTTTTGGAGGATTCCCTCCCTTTCAATTGTTTTGAATAACTTGAGAAGATTTGGAATTAGTTCATTAAATGTCTGGTAGAATTCAGCAGTTAAGCCATCTGGTCCTGGGCTTCTCTTTGTTGGGAGAGTTTTATTATTGATTGAATTTCTGTATTGGTAATTTGTCTGTTTAGGTTTTTTATGTCTTCATGAGTCAATTTTGGTAAATTGGATATGTTTAGAATCTATCTATTTCTTCTCAGTTTCCCAGTTTGTTGGCATACAGCTCTTTGTAGTAATTTCTGATGATTCTTTTTACTTCTGTGGTGTCTGTTATTACATTTCCTTTTTCACTTTTGATTTTATTGATTTGGGCCTTCATCATCTTTTTTTTTTTTTTAAATTTCTTTTGGTTAGTTGGGCCCATGGTGTATCAACTCTTCATTTCACTGATCTTTTATATTTTTGTTTGAATTTTGTTTATTCTCTAATTTTAATTGTTTATTTCCTCTTACTAATTTTTATTTTGGTTTGCTGTTATTTTTCCAGATCCTTGAGTTGCATTGATAGTTCGTTTATTTTGTACGTTTTCAAATTCTTCAAATAGTCACAGATTGCTATAAACTTTTCTCTTAAATTTTTACTGCTTTTGTAGTATCTATCTCATAAGTTTTGATACAATGTATTATAATCTTCATTTTTTTCCAGAAATTTTTTTATTTTTTTTTTATTTCTTCTGTAATCCACTGTTCATTCAAGAACATGTTGTTCAGTCTCTGTGTATTTGCATTGGATCTAGAGATTCTTGATTTGCTGATTTCTAGCTTTGTTCCATTGTGCTTGAGAAGATGCATGGTATGATTTTGATATTTTTTTAATTTTCTGAGACTTTCTTCATGGCCTAGCATGTGGTTTACTCTAAAGAAGTTCCATGCAGTGATGAGAAGAAAGTTTATTCTGCAAGTGTTGAGTGAAAAGATCTGCATAAATTGGTTTGTTCGTTTGGTTCATAGTATCAATTTGCTCTGTTGTTTCTTTGTTGATTTTCTGTCTAGTTTATTTCTCTGTTGATGAAAGTGGGGTGTTGAAGTCTCCCATTTCTATTTTATTGTCATCTATGTCTCACTTTAGATCCATTAACATTTTTTAAAATAGCCAGGTGGCGACTAATTGGGTGCGTATACATTTATTATAGTCACATATTCCTATTGAATTGATCCCTTAATCATTACTTAGTGCCCTTCTTCATCTCTTAAGCCTTTTTTGTGTTAAAGTCTATTTTGTCTGGATTACATTGGCAACACCTGCCCTTTTTGATTTCCATTATCACTTTCAGTCAGTGCATATCTTTGTTGGTGAGATGTGTTTCTTGTAGGCAACAAATAGATGGGTCTTGTTTTTTAATACATTCAACTATTCTGTATCTTTTAACTGGAGAGTTGAGGCCATTTACATTCAAGGAGATTTTTGATAAGTAAGGACTTTGCCCTGCAATTTTTCCATGAATATTCATATTACTTACTTTGGACTTCTTTTGTACTTTTACTGGGGAATTTTATGCCTTCACGTTCTTGCATAAAGATTACTACCTTTCTGTACTTCTATGTGTAGCACATCCTTAAGCATCTTGTGTAAGACTGAGTGAGTGGCAACAAATTGTTTAAATTTCTATTTGTTATAGAAGGAAGTTATTTCACTGTCATTTATAAATTTTGAGAGCTTTGCAAGGTACAGTATTACGGGTTGACAGTTTTATATTTTCTCTCAATACTTGGAATATATCTTGCCATTTCATACTAGCCTATAGATTTTCTGATGAGAAGTCAGCTGCGAGTCTAATTGGAGATTCTTTGAATATAATCTGGTGTTTTTCTTATGCACATTTTAGAATCTTTGCTTTAGGTTTTACTATATAAAGTTTGACTACAATGTGTCATGGTGAAGCTCTTTTCTGATCATGTATCAGCATCTATGTGCTTCCTCTGCTTGAATTCCTCTTTCTTTCTCCAAGTTGGAGAGGTTTTCTCTAAATATTTCACTAAATAGGCCTTCTTGTATGTGCTCTCTTTCTACATTTTCAAGAACTCTTAAGACCTGTTTGTTGAGTTGTTTTGTAGTATCCCATATGTCTCCAAAACTGTTTTTAAGTTTTCTATTTTCTTCTTTTTTTTTTTAGTTATTTGATTTCCAAAGATTTGTCTTCTGTTTCAGATATTATTTTCTTTAATTTTTTTGCTTCACCAAGTGTACTGTTAAGGCTTTCAACCACATTCTTTCTTTCTTTTTTTTATTTAGTAAATATAAATTTCCAAAGTACAGTTTATGGATTACATTGGCTTCCCCCTCCCCCATAATTTCCCTCCCACTCGCACCCCTCCCATCTCCCGCTAGCTCTCCCATTCCATTCACATCAAGATTCATTTTCAATTATCTTTATATACAGAAGATCAATTCAGTATATATTAAGTAAAGATTTCATCAGTTTGCACCCACACAGAAACACAAAGTGTAAAATACTGTAAAATACTTCCATAGCCAAGGCTATGGAAGCCTTTTTAGTTCACCAACTTCGATCTTATTCCGACAGGGTCATAGTCAAAGTGGAAGTTCTCTCCTCCCTTCAAATAAAGGTACCTCCTTCTTTGATGGCCTGTTCTTTCCACTGGGATCTCACTTGCAGAGATCTTTCATTTAGGTCATTTTTTTTCCAGGGTGTCTTGGCTTTCCATGCCTAAAATACACTCAATCTATTAAATTCTTCATTTCTCATATTTTATTTTGATTTTTCTTTAAAATCTCAATTTAATGGGCAAAATTTTCATTCATATCATATGGTTTTCTTTAGTTTGTGGATTTGCTTCCGATTGCTTTGCTTTTTTTTATTATAAAGCTTTTATTTAAAAAATATATAAATTTCCAAAGTACAGTTTATGGATTACAATGGCTTTCCCCCCCCCCCCCCATAACTTCCCTCCCACCCACAACCCTACCCTTTCCCGCTCCCTCTCCCCTCATTTAATGGGCAAAATTTTCATTCATATCATATGGTTTTCTTTAGTTTGTGGATTTGCTTCCAATTGCTTTGCTTTTTAAAGATTTATTTATTTTATTTGAAAGACAGAGTTACACAGAGAGAGGAGAGGCAGAGAGAGAGAGAGAGGTCTTCCTCTCTCCTTCCTCCCAAATTGACTGCAACAGCCAGAGCTGTGCCAATCTGAAGCCAGAAGCCAGGAGTTTCTTTTGGGTCTCCCATGCAGATGCAGGAGCCCAAGGGTTTGGCCCAATTTTTGCTTTCCCAGGCCATAGCAGGGAGCTGGATTGGAAGTGGAGCAGTGGAGTCTCGAACGTGTTCCCACAGAGATTGCCAGCACTGCAGATGGCGGCTTTACCAGCTATGCCACAGTGCTGGCCCCCCATTGCTTTTGAGTAGTCCAATGAATATCTTTTTGAATTCTATTTCTGGCTTTTCCTCAATCTCTTTATTTTTGCATCCTAATATTGGGATGTTTTGTATTCCTTTGGTGGGGGAGGATCATGATAGCTTCTTTATTCTTGTTTCTTGAATTTCTGCATTTGGTTTTAGGCATTTGTAGGGTTTTTTTTTTTTTTCCTCTACTGGCTTTTATCTTTGAGCTATGCCTCTATGACTTAGTGGGATGTCTGCACTTTTAGTGAATATCAAGAGATGTGTGGTGGGGTTTGGCCAGGGAGCTTTGATGAGTGCTCCAGGGTGGGGCAAGTATCCAGTGTAACACCCAAGTTGGACATGGTATATCTTAAGGCCCAGGTATTATCCCCATGTATCTTCTGTGCCACTGTATGTTGATTTGCTCAGTCCTCCTTTTGAGCATAGTGAGAATTTGGAGTCCCTCCAGGTGATTAACTAGAGAGAAAGCTACTCCCAGATCCTTCTCATGTCCCCATGGTCTCAATACATAAGGCTCCCACTCGGTGCAGTAGTTTGTTTGCCCTGACAGGCTACCCAGTCAACAGAGAGGCAGATGTTCCCCAAGACTGCTCCACCTAGGTGTCTTGATGTGGGATGCTGTGGTTGCCTCACTGTCCTATGTGGTTGCCCAGCCAGCTCCCAGCAAGGCTCAAAGTCAGTGGGAACTGTAGATTGTTCCCTTTGCTAGAATCACTGGATCACACCTGTACTCAAGAGCCACTGGCTGAATGTTACTCCATCAAAGCTGCCAGTACTGCTGTGAAGGTGTCATCCTGTCTCAGCCAGTTGCTGTGTACATGCTCAAAGGCTGGTGCAGATGACACCCAAACCTAAAATGGTGCCCACCCTTAATCAGCCGGGCAGCAGGTGCTATTGTGGGGAGGTTGGGGCAATACAAACACTCCCCTGCTACTTCTATTTGGTCCGTGGGCAACTACTAATAACCGTTAGCCCCCAGGTCTCCTGTATGGACTGATACTATGCTCTTCCCTCTGGTTATATTGCCCTAGGTTGGTGCAATTTGTTCTCACCTCTGTCTCCAAGCTGCTGCCTGCTCAGGCTCTCAGCTGCTATAGTCATGTGCTTTGTCTAAGTTCATTTTGCATGTCCTCACCCTCCACACTGATACATGGTATTTCTCCTCCTCTTGTACGATTTCCACTGAGGTTTTCTCTGCAATTCTCCCCTGAGAGTACACTTCCTATACCCTTTTCATTCATTGTTTATCTGTAGTCTAGCGCTACATGTTGCTCTCTAATCCACAATCTTGGAATCTCAGCTATTTAAATTTATGAGTATAGTTAATAGGGAAGTGATATCACATCGTAATGGTGTACATACTAGAAAATAAAATAGGCTTCTTGTTGTATATTCTGTTCTCCCACATATGCATGATGGGTTTCCAGGCAGATTTTAAATTTATCAATGTTTTCATTGTTAATATAAAAGTATTCTTTATTCTCAGGCTCCTTTTTTTCACTAAAAATTCATTCACATCTTATTTGGAATCTTAAATGATACCATCTTTTCACCTGTTTGCCAGTCATCTGTCTATACGTATATTATTTTATTATCTTTCATTGTCTCATGGTTTCAGTGTCTGTCTCTTGCCAATCTCCTTCTCTCTTTTTTTTTTCTTTCTGGTTTTAATGATTTATAATTTGTTTAGTTGCCACATCTATAGAAAGGGGAAAACAAAGTGCCATCAGTTGATTGGATGATATTATATAGCAACTGAGGAAAAAAACCAACAAAAACAAATGATGCTGAGTCATAGTCTGGGAAATTGATTAGGTTTTCCCAGAATCTAACTCACTGCTTCTCATAAAGTAGACCCACATGTGGCAGCTAAACTAAAATTTACAGAGCACTTTCTATGTGCCAAGTACCATGGTTATTATCTGGCTTAATCTGCTCAGAAGAAACACAGATTATTTTTGTTATTATTAGGCACAGGCAACCCAGAAAGCTGTAAGGTCACAAGAGAAAATGGAGGCGTCAGGATTCAAACCCTGGAAGGCTGATTCCAGGGCTACTTCATTTTATTAAATTTAGGGACTTCTAGGTCTCCTGGATATGCAACATCCTATCCTTGGCCCTTTCCTCAGTTCATTGCATTTTTTTATCACTTAATTCAGGCAAAAGGTAAATACCTACAATTTAATTCACATGTGTAGTTTAGCTAAAATATGCCAAGATAGTGTGAATTAATTTTTAGCTTAAATTTTTTAAAGGTTTTATTTAATGAATGCACTTTTCATAGGTACAACTTTAGGAATATAGTGGATTCTTTCACCCATACCCACCCTCCCACCCCAAATCCCATCCCACCCACTCCCTCTCCCATCCCCTTCTTCATTTTTGGTTTAATTTTTTATTCAGAGGACTGACTCTATATTTCAACAATTAGCACCCAGTTTGAGAACAAGTATTGCAGTTAATTCTCATAGTACAACTCATTAAGGACAGAAGTCCTACATGGAGAGTAAGTGCACAGTGACTTCTGTTGTTCCTTTAACAATTTGCAGTCTTATTTATGACATCAGTGATCACCTGAGGCTCTTGCCATGGGCTGCCAAGGCTATGGGAGCCTTTTGTGACCACAGACTCCATCAGTATTTGGACACATCCATAAGCTTTTAGCATACATTTTAAAAGTAAACGTGATTTGGAATATTTCATGTCAAATTTCTTGAGTTAGGTACAGCTTGAAATTGAAATAACAATACTATTTTCCATATAAAATGTATAATTTGCTGTTCATACACATAGGCCTGTTTACTTCTGGCATGAATTGGAATGGGATAAATTATCTTTAGTGTAGTTAACTTAGGCTCATAGATCAATTGGTTAAGTAAAGTAATATTGCTAAATTTATTGCCAAGATATATAGGTTCTTAAGGTTAGAAAATTAAAAATAAAGTAAAAGATAAACTTGGGTGATTCTGAAAAGATTCATTTGGTTCTAATTTATGATTTTACTGAGGATTCTTCTAGTTCCAGGACCATTTCTGCTTGCAACTAGCATATATAGATGGGCAGTTCAGCAAAATTTTAAATTGCTAGAGGCCATGGATCACTAGATCCTAAGAGAATTGCTGAAATTACAGATACTTTTATTAAATCCACGAATGTTGAGCTTCGTGAGTAATTTGCATTTTATCCTTGAAACTGGGCAATTATAGTGTGACATGAGAAAATATTAGTAAATTATGTTTTCCACTGGTTAATCAAGACCTATATGTAATTATTTCATGGTTTATTTGCATGAAATACCGAGCAGTGATTCTTTATTATCTAAAAAAATATAAGTTCTAGTATACAAACATGTTTCGTTCAGAGTAAATTCAGTTTCTGAGGACCTAGGGTAAAAAAAAAAACTGTTTTTTAAATTGTTTTTCACAGTCTCCAAAATGAAAGTAGTGTTAGAGTCTGAGGCCCTCCAAAAAAGTGACTGCTTATGTACATTTATTGACAAACATATCATATTTTTTTCAATTAAAATAAAGCTTTTATTTAAAGAATAGAAATTTCCAAAGTACAGCTTATGGATTACAATGGCTTCCCCCCCATAACTTCCCTCCCACCCACAACCCTCCCCTTTCCCACTACCTCTCCCCTTCCATTCACATCAAGATTCATTTTCAATTCTCTTTATATACAGAAGATCAGTTTAGTATATATTACGTAAAGATTTGAACAGTTTTCCCTCACATAGAAACACAAAGTGAAATATACTGTTGGAGTACTAGTTATAGTATTAATTCACAATGTATAGCACATTAAGGACAGAGATCCTACATGATTTTTTTTGAAAAATTGATTAATTTTCTATGCAATTTCCAATTTAACACCGAGTTTTTTTTTCATTTTTAATTATTTTTATATACAGAAGATCGATTCAGTATATACTAAGTAAAGATTTCATCAGTTTGCACCCACACAGAAACACAAAGTGTAAAATACTGTTTCAGTGCTAGTTATAGCATTACTTCACATTGGACAACACATTAAGGACAGATCCCACATGAGACGTAAGTACACAGTGACTCCTGAAGTTGATTTAACAATTTGACACTCTTGTTGATGGTATCAGTAATCTCCCTATGCTCTAGTCATGAGTTACCAAGGCTATGGAAGCCTTTTTAGTTCGCCGACTTCAATCTTATTCCGACAGGGTCATAGTCAAAGTGGAGGTTTTCTCCTCCCTTCAAAGAAAGGTACCTCCTTCTTTGGTGGCCCAGTTCTTTCCACTGGGGTCTCACTTGCAGAAATCTTTTTTTTTTTATGTCTTCTTTTTTTTCCAGAGTGTCTTGGCTTTCCATGCCTAAAATATTCTCATGGACTCTTGAGCCAGATCCGAATGCCTTAAGTGCTGATTCTGAGGCCAGAGTGCTGTTTAGGACATCTGCCATTCTATGAGTCTGCTGTGTATCTCGCTTCCCATGTTGGATTTTTCTCTCCCTGTTTGATTCTATCAGTTAGTATTAGCAGACACTAGTCTTGTTTGTGTGACCCCTTTGACTCTTAGACATCATTCTGAGTGAATTAAGCGAGTCCAAAGGGACAAATATCATATGTTGTCCCTGATGGGCGACAACTAACTGAGCACCAAAGGGGAAACCTGTTGAAGTGAAATGGACACTATGAGAAACAGTGACTTGATCAGCTCTTGTGCAGACTGTTGATGTACAATGTAATACTTTATCCATTTTAGTATTTTTTTTGGTTCTAGTACTATTGGTTGAACTCTGTAATTAACACACAGTTATTCTTAGGTGTTTAAATTTTAACTGAAAAGTGATCCCTGTGAAATATATGAGTGGGAATAAGAGAGGAAGGAGATGTACAATTTGGGACATGCTCAATCAGATGTGCCCCAAATGATGGAGTTAGAAACGTGCCAGGGGATTCCAAAACAATCCCATCAAGGTGGCATGTACCAAGGCCATCTCACTAGTCCTAGTGATCAATTTCAGTTCACAATTGATCTCACTGATAGGTTTAAAAAATCTAATACTTAAAGTGAACTTACAGCTGGAAATTCTTCTCCATTTAACCTATTACAATACAAAATGTCCAAATCAGATCATCTTGGACTCCATTTTTAAAATGTGTTACTTTTTGGGGCTGGCACTGTGGTGTAGTGGATAAAGCCACTGCCTGCAGTGCTGGCATCCCATATGGGCACTAGTTCAAATCCCTGCTGCTCCATTTCCTATACACTCTCTGCCAGGGCCTGGGAAAGCAGAAGATGGCCCATGTGTTTGGGCCCCTGCCCGTGCATGGGAGACCTGGAAGAACCTCCTGTCTCTTGGCTTCAGATTGACTTGGTCCCAGCCATTGTGTTCATTTGGGGAGTGAACCAGCAAATAGAGGACCTTTCTCTCTATCTGTCCCTCTTTCGATCTGTTAACTCTAACTCTCAAATAAATAAATTAAACAGTCTTTAAAAAAATCTTCCAGAACTATATTGAATAGTGTTGTTACACTGGGTACACTTGTCTGGTTCAAGATCTTGGTGGAAGTGCTTTTTAGCTTTTCCACATTCAATAGGATAATGTCTGTGGGTTTATTATATACTGTCTTGTAGTATGTTTCTCCTATACCAGTTTGTGTAAGGTTTTTAATCACAAAATGTTGTATTTTATGGTTTTGTTCTTCAATTTGTTAGTCTGATTTATTGCATTTATTGATTTGCCTATGTTGAACCATTTGATCAATACCTACATACCAGGAATAAATCCCACTTCGTCCTGGTGAATGATCTTTTTCATGTGTTGTTGGATTCAATTAACTAGTTTACATTGTTGTTGTTATTTTATTTATTTTTTTTAGGATTTTTGCATCTGTTTTCATCGGGGATTTTGGTCTATATTTTTCTTTCTTTGTTGTATTGATTTGTTTTTGTAATTAATGTGAGGCTGGTCTTATAAAAGGAAATTGGGAGGATTTCTTTCCTTTCCATTGTTTTTAATAGTTTGAGAAGTATTGTAGTTGGTTCTTCTTTAAAAGCTTGATAGAATTCTGCAGTGAAGCCATTCAGCCCTGGGCTTTACTTCGCTGGGATTTTCTTTATTAATGTTTCAGTCTTCATCTTGGTTATTAGTTTATTTAGGTTTTCCATGAGTCAATTTTGATAAATTGTGTGTGTCCAGAAATCTATTCATTTGTTGTTGATTTTCAAATTTTGAAATGTAGCTGTTGATAGTAATTTCTGATGATTCCTTTTATTCCTCTGGCATCCATTATAACATCTCCTTTTACATCTCTGATTTTATTATTTTGGATCTTCTCTCCATTTTTTTTAATTCATTGGGCCAATGGTTTATCATTTTTTTTTGAAAAATCAGCTCTTCATTTCATTTGTATTTTTTGGTTTCAATTTTGCTTATCTTATCTCAATTCTAATTATTTATTTTTCCCTAATAGTGTTGGATTTTATTCTTGTTTTTCTAGATGCATTGTTAGCTCATTTGATGACTTTCCAGTTTATTGTTGTATGCATTAATTGCTATGAACTTCATTGTTAACACTACTTTGTTGTATCCTATGGTTGTCTTGTCATCTTCATTCATTTTTGGGAGTTTTTTAAATTTCGCTTTTGATTTCTTCTGTGTATCATTGTTCATTCTCCATGTGTTTACATATTTTCTAAAGTTTGGTAAGTCAATTTCCAGATTCATTCCATTGTTGTCAGAAAAGATAACATGGTATGATTTCAATTTTTTTGAAATTATTAATCTATGCTTTGTGGCCAGTATATGAAATATGTTAGAGAAAATTCCTTGCACTGATTAAAAGAATGTATTCAGAAGCTTGGAATGAAATGTTCCATGGATATCAAATATATCTATTTAGTCAGTAGTATCGATTAACTCTGTCATTTTTTGTTGATATTTGTCTAGTTGATCTGTCCATTGATGAAAGTGGGTTGTTAAAGTCCCTCATTATCATTGTATTAGAGCCTATGTCTGCCTGTAGATGCACAGAAATGTGTTTGAAATAGCCGGGTGTCCTAGCATTTCGTAAATAAACATTTACTGTAGTAACATCTTCCGTTGAGTCAATCCCTTAATCATTACATAATACCCTTCTTTGTCTCTTTTAACATTTTTTATGTTAAAGTCTATTTTGTCTGATATTAAGATGGCTACTCCTGCTTGTTGTTGCTCTCTTTTGGTATGGAATATCATTTTTGCATTCTTTCATTTTGTGTGTATCTTTGTTGGTGAGGGGTATTTTTTTGTAGGCAGCAGGTAGTTCTGTCTTGCTTTATATAATCCATTCAGCCAATCTGTTCCTTTTAATTGGATAATTTAGGCCACTTAACTTTTTTTAAGATTTATTTTATTTATATGAAAGAGTTACAGAGAGAGGGGTTGAGCCAGAGAGAGAGAGAGAGGTCTTCCATTCCATTGGTTCACTCCCCAAATGACCACAATGGCCAGAGCTGAGCTGATCTGAAGCCAGGAAACAGGAGCTTCTTCCAGGTCTCCCACATAGCTGCAGAGACCCAAGGATTAAAAAAAAAAGTCTGGGCCATCTTCTACTGCTTTCCCAGTCCACAGCAGAGAGCTGTATCAGAAGAGGAGCAGCTGGGACTTGAACTGGCACCCATATGGCATGCTGGCTCTGCAGGCTGGGCTTTAACCCACTATGCCACAGCGCCGGCCCCTAGGCCATTTACTTTCAAGGTTATTATTGATAAGTAATGACTTGGTCCTACCATTTTTCCATAAATATCCCTGTTATTTGTTTTGGATTTTTTTTGCTCTTTTACTAGGGAGGGAATTTTCTGCTTATACATTCTTTCATGATGATGACTATTTTTTCTAACTGGAGGAGTGGTGACAAATTCCTTGAATTTCTGTTTGTTTTGAAAGGTGTTTATCTCATCTTCATTAGTAAATGGGAGTTTTGCTGGGTACAACAGTCTGGGTTCTGGGTTTTTTTTTTAAAGACTTGACCATGTTTCTCCATTCTCTTCCAGCTTGAGGATTTCTGATGAGAGATCAACTGTTAGTCTAATTGGGCAGTCTCTGATGGTAATCTGGGGTTTATCTCATGCACATTTTAGGATCTTTATGTTTTACTTTTGAACGTTTGACTATAATGTGTTATGGTGAAACTCTTTTCTGATCATATCTATTTGGAATTCTATCTACATCCCATATTGGATATCCATATCTTTCTCCATTTTATGGAATTTGTTCTTATTTCACTGAATAGGTATTCTAATCCATTTTGTCTTTCCACATCTTTAGGAACTCCTAAGGTATATATGGTTTTTCATTTGGTAGTATCCCATAAAATTCAAACACTCTTTTAGATTTTTCTATTTATTTCCTCTTCTTCTTCCTCCTCCCCCCTTCCTCCTTTCTTTTTTCTTCTTTTTTTAACTGTTACTTGTTTGTCCGACTTAGACATTTCCAACGATCCATCTTTTCGCTCAGATACTTTTTCTTCAGCCTCCTTCTTCAGTGTGTTAAGGCTTCCACTGTGTTTTTATTTGATTTTTTAATTTTTTATTTCTAATACTTGATATTTTTCAGAAAAATAAACTTTTATTAGATAGATATATGGACAAATGGACTTCAAGAATTTCTAGATAAGTAATTAACAGACAATGGAATGTTAAAGTTGCACAATTATTATGGAGTATATCCACTCTATTTCCAAGTCATATTATTCCAATAAATAGACCAGGAAATTTTCCCAACTGTGAGATATGATTCATTGATGTTCACAAATTATTTTAGTAGATAAGACTTTTTGAAATTATTAGAAATGTATTGACATAATAGTATTGCATTTTTTCTTTAAGTACTTTAGAATGACATAGCATATTTTTGCATTTCTCTGAATAATTATCTGCAATAACTGGGTGTGAGCTTTAGAACCACAGTACAATTACCAGAACTAAAGAAAAGTATAGTTAATGAAAATAACAAAATACTATTCTTATGTTTGAATGTATTCAAATGTGAGTTCACTAAACCAAATAGTAATAAAACGTTAGCATTCCACATGAGTTCTGATGTATTCTATATGCATGAAAATGTTGAATTTAAATAGCAATTATAAAATAAATATATATTATTAAATGTTATTTGAGATAGATAAAGCATATTAAAAATAGTGCATAAAATATCCTGTCTTCTAGTTTGGAAAACATATATATACATACAATGGTTAAGAAAGTAGCCCACCTGAAATGCCAACATCCCTATGGGTACTGGTTCAAGTCCTAGATGCTCCACTTCTGATAAAGATCCATGCTCATGTGCCTGGGAAAACAAGTGAATATAGTCCAAATGCTTGGGCCCCTGCCACCCATATGGGAGATGCAGATGAAGCAGCCTGGCTCAGCCCTGGCCATTGCGACTATTTAGGGAGTAAGTTACTGGATGGGAGATCTCTGTCTCTCTCCCTCTTCCTCTACCTCTGTGAAACTCTTTCAAATAAATAAAATAAATAATAAAGAATTTTATGGCACTGTCATTTCACCTTTGAATTTTGAATCTTTCAAAATTTATGCTTTAGATTCCAGTAACGTTTTTTAATTTTTTTTTGTAACTGACATTTTTGCTTGATTTATATATTTTTTTAAATTTTCACTTTAGTCCAATTATTGTGAGCTAATTTGAATATTTTGCATATATCTATGTTACCCCATTAATGATTCTATGAAATTGCTCATTTCTACTTGCAGTGATAATAATAAAATTTATCTTTTAGTGGCTGTATCCCTTTAATTTTTTGAATATATTGCAATCACTTGTGTTTTTCTTTAATATCCTAGGGTGAATAAAATCAATCTATAAACCTGAGGTGATCTTACTCATTTTCTCAGTGTGAAGCCATCAGCTTATCAAAATTTTATTTAGTTGTCCTGGTAAATTTCATGGTCACACATAAGGAGGGACATATTTAAACTGTGTAACCATCTCTCCTTCCAGATGACATGTTCTTTACTTTGCTTGTAGTTTTATGGGATTGTAAATTGACTTTTCGGGAGCCAAGATGGCGGAATAGTGAGGACGCGCACTAGCAGTCCGCAAAAAGATAGTTTAATAAAAGCAGAGTTACTGTAGCCTCAGGAAAAATCTCAGGGAAAAAATGCAGTGGAAATTCTTCCGGACCCAGTGAATGAGACGCAGAGGACCTAGGGAAAAGTAAGTTTGCGAACAGCAAATCGTGCCATAGTGGCACGGGAGCTGCCGGGAGGGACGGGAACCGGACGGAACACAGTCGCCATTGGAATTGAGCGCTTAAACGGGAGCCGATACAGGGATCCCGAGGCACTGGCGGGGGGAAGCAGACCCCAGGGAAACAGCACAGTTGAGGCAAGCCCACACGGACACTAGCCTCTCTCATCACCCACCCTGCTAAGTCCAGTTAGATTAAACGCAGTGGCACGGCGCGCGCCTGCCGGCTGAGACTGGAGCCGGGCGGAACACAATCGCCGCAGGATCTGCGCACGTGAACGGGAGCCGATACAGGGATCCCGAGACACTGGCGGGGGGAAGCAGACCTCCACGGGGGAAACAGCACAGTTGAGGCGAGCCCGCACGGACACTAGCCACTCTCGCCGCCCACCTTACGAAGTCGAATTTGATTAAACGCAATGGGACAAGGTGCGCCCGCCCATCACTGAGGCAGACGGAACCAAAAACCCGAGGCTGTAGAAACCTGAAGGGGATCCAAAAACTGGGAACACACCGCGCACACAAACTCCGTTACCTTGACAACCCAGAGAAAGAGTGTGGGGAAAAAAAAAAAATGCCAAACAAAAACAGATTCCGAGGGAGCAAGATCAAGGAAGACGCTATGATGACCCCAAACGGAAAAGACACCCCAAGTCAGGATTGTGAAGATAATGAGATAGAAGAAATGCAAGAAGCAGATCTCAAAGAATTGATAAGAACATTAAGAAGTTCTCAAAAACAAATTCTTGAACTACAGAAATCTTTAATGGATAAGATAGAAAATCTCTCTCGCGAGAATGAAGCACTACGGAGAAATCAAAACGAAATGAAACAACTAGTAGAACAAGAAGCTACGAGAGTGACAAAAAATCTTAATGAATTGAAGAACTCAATAGATCAAGTGACAAGCAATCTTGAGGGCCTTAAAACCAGAATGGGTGAAGCAGAGGAGAGAATATCGGACCTAGAAGACAGAGAACAGGAGAGGAAACAGTCAAACCAAAGACAAGAAGAGGAAATTAGAAAACTAAAAGATATCGTCGGGAATTTACAGGATACTATTAAAAAACCCAACATTCGGGTTCTAGGTGTTCCTGAAGGTATGGAGAGGGAGAAAGGATTAGAAGGCCTTTTTAGGGAGATACTAGCAGAAAATTTTCCAGGCTTGGAGAAAGACAGAGAAATCCTAATCCAGGAAGCTCATAGAACCCCTAATAAACATGACCAAAAGAGATCCTCTGCACGACATATTGTAATTAAACTCACCACAGTGAAGCAAAAAGAAAAGATCCTAAAATGTGCAAGAGAGAAACGGCAGATTACTCTCAGAGGATCTCCAATTAGACTCATAGCTGACTTCTCAATAGAAACCCTACAAGCTAGAAGGGAATGGCGAGACATAGCCCAGGTACTTAGAGAGAAAAACTGCCAGCCCAGAATATTATACCCTGCAAAGCTCTCATTTGTGAATGAAGGCGAAATAAAGACCTTTCATAACAAACAAAAATTGAAAGAATTTGTTGCCACTCGTCCAGCCCTGCAAAAGATACTTAAAGACGTGTTACACACAGAAACACAGAAACACGACCATCAACATGAAAGAAGGTAAATGAAGGGAACCTCACGGCCAAAGATCACAGGGAATTCAAAGCATACATTAGAAAATATCTGGCATATGGCAGGGCAAACTTACCACTTATCAATAGTCACATTGAACGTTAAAGGTCTAAACTGTCCTGTTAAAAGACAGAGATTGGCTGACTGGGTTAAGGAACAAAAACCATCTATTTGCTGCCTACAAGAAACACATCTTTCCAACGAAGATCCATACAGACTGAAAATAAAAGGATGGAACAAGATATACCATGCCAACAGAAATGAAAAAAGAGCGGGTGTAACCATCTTAATATCGGACTACATAAACTTTAACACAAAAACTGTTAAGAGAGACAAAGAGGGACACTATATAATGATTAAGGGATCAATACTACAGGAAGATATAACAATTCTCAATGTATATGCACCTAATTACAGGCCACAGGTTTATTTAAAAAATTTGTTAAGAAACTTAAAGGGAGACTTAGACCCCAACACAATAGTACTGGGGGACTTCAATACTCCACTCACAGATATTGACAGATCGACAGGACAGAAGATCAACAAGGAGACAGTAGATTTAAACAACACTATAGCCCAAATGGATCTAACAGATATCTACAGAACTTTTTATCCTACACGTAAAGCATTCACATTCTTCTCAGCAGTACATGGAACCTACTCTAGGATTGATCACATATTAGGCCATAAAGCAAGTCTCAGCAAATTCAAAAGAATTAGAATCATACGATGCAACTTCTCAGACCATAAGGGATTGAAGTTGGAAATTAGCAACTCAGGAATCCCTAGAGCATATGCAAACACATGGAGATTGAACAACATGCTCCTGAATGAACAATGGGTCACTGAAGAAATCAAAAGAGAAATCAAAAATTTTCTGGAAGTAAATGAGGATAACAGCACAACATACCAAAACTTATGGGATACAGCAAAAGCAGTGTTAAGAGGAAAGTTTATATCAATAGGTGCCTACATCAAGAAACTGGAAAGGCACCAAATAGATGAGCTTTCAATGCATCTCAAGGATCTAGAAAATTTGCAGCAAACTAGACCCAAATCTAATAGAAAAAGAGAAATAATCAAAATCAGAGAAGAAATCAACAGGATTGAATCCAAAAAAAATTACAAAAAATCAGCCAAACGCGGAGCTGGTTTTTTGAAAAAATAAACAAGATTGACACCCCATTGGCCCAACTAACTAAAAAAAGAAGAGAAAAGACCCAAATCAGTAAAATCAGAGATGAAAAAGGAAATATAACAACAGACACCACAGAAATCAAAAGAATCATCAGAAATTACTACAAGGACTTGTATGCCAGCAAACAGGGAAACCTATCAGAAATGGATAGATTCCTGGACACATGCAACCTACCTAAATTGAATCATGAAAATAGAGAAAACCTAAATAGACTCATAAGTGAGTCAGAAATTGAATCAGTAATAAAGGCCCTCCCAACAAAGAAAAGCCCAGGACCAGATGGATTCACTGCTGAATTCTACCAGACATTTAAAGAAGAACTAACCCCAATTCTTCTCAAACTTTTCAGAACAATCGAAAAAGAGGGAATTCTCCCAAATTCTTTCTATGAAGCCAGCATCACCTTAATTCCTAAGCCAGAAAAAGATGCAGCATTGAAAGAGAATTACAGACCAATATCCCTCATGAACATAGATGCAAAAATCCTCAACAAAATTCTGGCCAATAGACTGCAACAACACATCAGAAAGATCATCCACCCAGACCAAGTGGGATTCATCCCTGGTATGCAGGGATGGTTCAATATTCGCAAAACAATCAACGTGATACACCACATTAACAGACTGCAGAAGAAAAACCATATGATTATCTCACTAGACGCAGAGAAAGCATTCGATAAAATTCAACACCCTTTCATGATGAAAACCCTAAGCAAACTGGGTATAGAAGGCACATTCCTCAATACAATCAAAGCAATTTATGAAAAACCCACGGCCAATATCCTATTGAATGGGGAAAAGTTGGAAACATTTCCACTGAGATCTGGTACCAGACAGGGATGCCCACTCTCACCACTGCTATTCAATATAGTGCTGGAAGTCTTAGCCAGAGCTATTAGGCAAGAAAAATAAATTAAAGGGATACAAGTTGGGAAGGAAGAACTCAAACTATCCCTCTTTGCAGACGACATGATTCTTTATTTGGGGGACCCAAAGAACTCTACTAAGAGACTATTGGAACTCATAGAAGAGTTTGGCAAAGTAGCAGGATATAAAATCAATGCACAAAAATCAACAGCCTTTGTATACACAGACAATGCCACGGCTGAGGAAGAACTGCTAAGATCAATCCCATTCACAATAGCTACAAAAACAATCAAATACCTTGGAATAAATTTAACTAAGGACATTAAAGATCTCTACAATGAAAATTACAAAACCTTAAAGAAATAGAAGAGGATACCAAAAAATGGAGAAATCTCCCATGCTCATGGATTGGAAGAATCAATATCATCAAAATGTCCATTCTCCCAAAAGCAATTTACAGATTCAACGCAATACCAATCAAGATACCGAGGACATTCTTCTCAGATCTGGAAAAAATGATGCTGAAATTCATATGGAGACACAGGAGACCTCGAATAGCTAAAGCAATCTTGTACAACAAAAACAAAGCCGGAGGCATCACAATACCAGATTTCAGGACATACTACAGGGCAGTTGTTATCAAAACAGCATGGTACTGGTACAGAAACAGATGGATAGACCAATGGAACAGAATAGAAACTCCAGAAATCAATCCAAACACCTACAGCCAACTTATATTTGATCAACGATCCAAAACCAGTCCCTGGAGTAAGGTCAGTCTGTTTAATAAATGGTGCTGGGAAAACTGGATTTCCACGTGCAGAACCATGAAGCAAGACCCCTACCTTTCACCTTACACAAAAATTCATTCAACATGGATTAAAAATTTAAACCTACGACCCGACACCATCAAATTACTAGGGAGCATAGGAGAAACCCTGCAAGACATAGGTACTGGCAAAGACTTCTTGGAAAAGACCCCAGAAGCACAGGCACTGAAAACCAAAATTAACTACTGGGATTGCATCAAATTGAAAACTTTCTGTACTGCAAAAGAAAGTCAGGAAAGTGAATAGGAAACCCACAGAATGGGAAAATATATTTGCAAACTATGCAACAGATAAAGGGTTGATAACCAGAATCTACAAAGAAATTAAGAAACTCCACAACATCAAAACAAACAACCCACTTAAGAGATGGGCCAAGGACCTCAATAGACATTTTTCAAAAGAGGAAATCCAAATGGCCAACAGACACATGAAAAAATGTTCAAGATCCCTAGCAATCAGGGAAATGCAAATCAAAACCACAATGAGGTTTCACCTCACCCCGGTGAGAATGGCTCACATTCAGAAATCCACCAACAATAGATGCTGGAGAGGATGTGGGGAAAAAGGGACACTAATCCACTGTTGGTGGGAATGCAAACTGGTGGAGCCACTATGGAAGTCAGTCTGGAGATTCCTCAGAAACCTGAATATAACCCTACCATATAACCCAGCCATCCCACTCCTTGGAATTTACCCAAAGGAAATTAAATGGGCAAACAAAAAAGCCGTCTGCACAGTAATGTTTATTGCGGCTCAATTCACAATAGCTAAGACTTGGAACCAACCCAAATGCCCATCAACAGTAGACTGGATTAGGAAATTATGGGACATGTACTCTACAGAATACTATACAGCAGTCAAAAACAATGAAATCCGGTCACTTGCAACAAAATGGAGGAATCTGGAAAACATCATGCTGAGTGAATTAAGTCAGTCCCAAAGAGACAAATATCATTTGTTTCCCTTTCTTGGCGACGACTAACTGAGCACCAAAGGGGAAACCTGTAGAAGTGAAATGGACACTATGAGAAACAGTGACTCGATCAGCTCTTGTGCTGACTGTTGTTGTACAATGTAATACTTTATCCATTGTAGTATTTTTTTTTTTATCCTAGTACTAGTGGTTGAACTCTGCAATTAACACACAATTATTCTTAGGTGTTTAAATTTTAACTGAAAAGTGATCTCTGTGAAATATAAGAGTGGGAATAAGAGAGGGAGGAGATGTAAAATTTGGGACATGCTCAATCAGAACGGCCCCAAATGATGGAGTTAGAATTGTGCCAGGGGATTCCAATACAATCCCATCAAGGTGGCATGTACCAAGGCCATCTCATTAGTCCAAGTGATCAATTTCAGCTCACAATTGATCACACTGATAGGTCTAAGAGTCAAAGGGATCGCACAAGCAAGACTAGTGTCTGCTAATACTAACTGATAGAATGAAAAAGGGAGAGAATGATCCAACATGGGAAGCAGGATACACAGCAGACTCATAGAATGGCAGATGTCCTAAATAGCACTCTGGCCTCAGAATCAGCCCTTAAGGCATTCGGATCTGGCTGAAGAGCCCATGAGAATAGTTTAGGCATGGAAAGCCAAGACATTCTGGAAAAAACAGAAGACCTAAACGAAAGATCTCTGCGAGTGAGATCCTAGTGGAAAGAACGGGGCCATCAAAGAAGGAGGTACCTTTCTCTGAAGGGAGGAAACAACTTCCACTTTGACTATGACCCTGTCGGAATAAGATCGAAGTCGGCGAACCCTAAAGGCTTCCATAGCCTCGGCAACTCATGACCAGAGCCTAGGGAGATTACTGATGCCATAAACAAGAGTGTCAAATTGTTAAATCAACATCAGGAGTCACTGTGTACTTAAGTCTCATGAGGGATCTGTCCTTAATGTGTTATCCAATGTGAAATAATGCTATTACTAGTACTGAAACAGTATTTTTGCAATTTGTGTTTCTGAGTGGGTGCAAACTGGTGAAATCTTTACATAGTATATATTGAATCGATCTTCTTTATATAAAGATAATTGCAAATGATTAAAAAATCTTGGTGTTAAACTGGAAATTGCATAGAAAATTAATCAATTTTTCAAAAAAAATCATGTAGGATCTCTGTCCTTATTGTACTGTACATTGTGAATTAATACTATAACTAGCACTCCAACAGTATTATCATTTTGTGTCTCTATGCGAGGGCAAACCGTTGAAATCTTTACGTAATATGTACTAAATTGATCTTCTGTGTATAAAGAGAATTGAAAATGAATCTTGATGTGGGCGGAGGGTGGGAGGGAGCGGGAGAGGGGAGGGTAGGGGGAGGGAGGGAGGTTGTGTGGGGGGGAGCCATTGTGATCCATAAGCTGTTCTTTGGAAATTTATATTCTTTAAATAAAAGCTTTATATAAAAAAAATAAATAAACACATCAATTAAAAGAAAAAAAAATTGACTTTTCACTTGTGAAATTGTAAAAAAAAAAACTCTCTATAAATAACAATATCTTTTATTTAACCTTTCTGTGGTAATTTGCATAAATATAAAGAAGAAAACAAAAGCCACCTATAATGCCATTATTCTATCAGTGTGTAATATTCAATAATTCTCTGCTTGCCATGTACTGTCTTGTTCCAGGCATTTTTGCATGAATTAACTTTTTATTACTTTGACTGCATAAGACATTTATCCCCATCATTCAAGAAATTTAAATACAAAATTTATATTGGCCTACTTTCTTAATATTTGATTTTTCAATATCTGTCTCCTGTCAGAATTTCTCATTCATGTCATGTATGGATTTCTTTAAATCATGTATTTCCTTCCGTGTGTTTTTAAGAAATCTTGTGATCACTCCTTTGAATTCTCCTTTCTCCATTGCATGAATCTCTCTCTCTATGCGTTCTAGTGTTGAACTGGTGTTGTGTTCCTTGTGGATAATTATATTATCTTCTTGTTCATTTTTCTTATAATTCTATTTTTATCTGTGGAAACACTTGTTTGTTTTCCTTTCTGAGGGCTTTTATCTTTGAAATATGCCTCTATGGTTTAGTAGAATGTCTGTTCCTCCAGCAGATATCCAGATTGTTTGCTGTGTGACTTCAGGGAGCTCTGGCCATTGCTTGAGAGTAGTGCAAGAGTCAAGGTGACATTTATATTGGGCAGAAAGGAGGGTGTGATCACACCTCACATCCTCAGCTCCTTTCAGCCAAGGGACCAGTGATCCAGGATGAGCCCACAGTGCCTGCCTACCACAATCGCCCAAACACATGAACTGCACAGAGTAGGTATGCGTTCCTCAGTGTGAGCACAGAGCCCTGCTTGCTGACCCACCCCAGCACTCAGGGAAGTCTGAGCCTCTGAAGCCAGACTCAGTGACTAACTAATGACCTTACTTTACTCTCTGCATTTTTGCATTGTCACAGGATTCCCACAGTCACATGGATCAGGGGATCCACTCTCAGCCATGAGATTTCCTTTCCATAGAGAAATCTGTAGTGTTCCTGGAGCTAGGTGCTGCTTGACAGACGTTGGTCAGTGCTCTACTCTAGCAGGTTGAGTCTGGGCCTTGAGAGAGTGAAGGGAGGGGAGAACATGCCTTCACTTCACGGACCTGATTGGGTACCTCTCCCCCAACCAATCTTCCAGGCCAACCTCAAAGTCAGTGGAGACTGCAGACTTATCCCTTCTATAATAACCCCCAGCAGTTCATGGCCAGCAGGAGCCTCTACTCCTTATTTAGATGGCACTTTCTCCCTGATGGTTGCTGGGTACCTGGGTAGGAGAAAAAGAGGAAATCAGTGTGCTGTTCCTTCATGGGGTTAGGTCGTTCCCTCCTCCATTCTAGTGCTTCAGGCCAGACTCAGTCAATAGACTCTGCAAGGTTCTCCCTCTGACAATATCACCAGTGGCACAGGCTGCTGCAGGTTCTTCCCACCTTGCTAGATAAGATGGCATCCTTACCAGCCTCTGGCTGCTGGCATCACTGCCAGTGTCCCCACTAGCTGCTGTAGTTTACCTTCTTTGCTGCTCCATGGAGTCTCTCTTTCTGTATACTTTCCACTGCAAACTTCTCTCATGTTCCCTAGGAATGTGGTTCCTCCAGTGTACTGCTTTTGTCTTCCTGTGGTCCAAATGGGCTTGTCTTTTCCCTAGTTAGCCACCTTGGGTATCCCTCTATTTACAGATTTTGTAGAAAACAAGATCTGTTGATTCCAACTCTTTCTTTCCTTTTTTTGTCCATTTTCTTATTTCATTTTGTCTGTATATTTGTATATTTTCCAGTCAAGAAGCTTCATTGTTGAAGTCTGTTTCTGGAATTGTTTTCCAAAATGTGTATCTAAACTGCATGTGGTCTCCTTCTTTGAAATTTTATTGCAGACAATCTGTTATTTTCATTAAATTCTATTTCCAGGCTTATTTACAATTTTCCTTTCAGAAGAAGGAGCTGTAGCTAATGTGTCTATGTAAGGGGATTCTTCTTAAATTGTAACTTTTAGATGTTAAAAAATTCAAAAGCATTTCTTTGGCAAGGAGCACTGCTTGCCTTATGCTTCTCTTATATGAGGAAAATCTAGTTAACCTGATATTGCCATCTCTCAAATAAATGTATATTACAATGCATCATTCCTTTATTTCATTTCATATGAGGCTGGGATTCATTGGGTCGTGTTCTTTTTAAATCTCATATGATTGGTATGAAAACATATTCACAAACAAGAAAATTGTTCTGGACCAAGATTAAGATAGCAAGTCTAACATCTTTATTTCTTACTTTGCAGACCCAAGGTTCTTAGAAGGTATCAAGTGAAGCATTCAAATTTTTGTGTGTGCTCAATATGATTGGACCATTTTCACTAACCTGTCTGGGCAGTGAAACACATCAATAAACCTAAATGCTTTGCAGAATATTGAACCACATCATTTTTAGACATAGCTTTATTGTCTCTGGAGATAGCTCTTGACTTATGCTTTTATAGCACATAATACAACTAATGCCATTTGTGATTAGATAGGATTTGGTGCAATTAAAATCCTACTTTAATTACTTCAGCTGGGCTTTGGGAATCAGTCTCATTTTTTTTTGACTTTTCCAATATGTCATCTGTCATTTTTTTTTCCTTTCAGAGAAAGTTTCTCTTTATTTTTTCTTCCATTTTATTTATTCTACACTTCTTAGGTTTGTGCCTTTGGCCTTCAAAGTCCTTTTTTTCCATTTGCCATGTCTTTATGCATTTCTGACCAAACTTTTGCATACCTGTCATTCAGTTCCATTGTTCAGGTTTCCTGTTTAGAGTTTTATATATATATATATATATATATATATATATATATATATATATATAAATTATTAATGAATAAAATCCAAAATGATGCCAAGCATATCCAAAATATTTGCGTCTGTGGCAGTGTCATAAGAACAGACAATAATGAAAATTAAAAACCAGTAATAGGTGTTACATGAATAAAAGAAGTTAGCCAACTCATGAAATTTAGAGGAAATTTCCTTGTATAGACAATTCACTAAGAAATTTCTACGTGACTTAAAAACATTATTTATACACATTTTTAAATGATGAAAAATATTTATTATCAGTTAACTATATTGTGGTTCACCTAATCCATTCACCAGTTTTTTTTTTTTTTTTTGATACTAAGAACACTTTCCAATTTTAGGTGAACACGAAGTTGCTCCAAATGAAAACTAAATTGCACTTACAGACCAGGATACAGTTCCTAGATCCAGGCTTCAGCTTGTCCTAACCCTGGCTGTTGAGGTTCATTTGGGTAGGGAAGGATGGAAGATCTGTCTCCCTCTCAGTATCTATCTCTATCTCTATCTCTGTCTCTATCTCTGTCTCTATCTCTATCTCTTTCCATCTCTTTCTCTCTTTATACACACACACACACACAGACACATACACACACTGCATTTCAAATAAATAAATAAATCTTAAAATAAGTTAGTGGATTTAAAAAAATATTTATTTATCTGAAGGCAGAGTTTATGGAGAGAGGGAGAGACACAGAGAGAGAGAGAGAGCTCTCCCATCATCTAGTTCACTCCTCAAATGGCCACAAAGGCCAGAGCTGAACTGGTCCAAAACCAGGAGTTAGGAGTTTCTTCCAGGTCTCCCATGTGGGAGCCAGGGCCCAAGCAGTTGAACCCTCTTCAGCTGTTCTCCCAGGCTATTAGCAAGGAGCAGGATCAGAATTGGAGCATCCAGGTCACGAACCGGGGCCTGTATGGGATGCCAGTGTTGCAGGTGGTGGCTTAACCAGTTGTACCACGGCACCAGTTCCCAATATCTATGTTGTTTAAACAATTGCTAATTTTTGTTTTTATGAACTTTGAGATAATCTTTATTGTAAGGAATATAAATTATTCCTTTTTTTGACACTCAATTTTTTAATCAATTTTTAAAACTTATCCAAATTTCATAAAGATAAATGAAATTCCTTTGCAAGAGAAAAACCCACTGAATCATGTATAACAAAATCTTTGTGGCCAATAGGTTTATAAACACCCAAGTTTAGATAAATCAGGATTATTTTTTATAACGCTTTTATTTAAAGAATATAAATTTCCAAAAAACAGCTTATAGATTACAATGGCTTCCCCCCCCATAACTTCCCTCCCACCTGCAACCCTCCCCTTTCCCACTCCCTCTCCCCTTGCTTCACATCAAGAGAATTGAAAATAAATTATCCCTTTTTACAGGAAAATGCAAAAATTTCAAACAGTTTTTCTTTCATGTATTTTGGATAGTTATCCTGGTTCTTCAATTTGTGTCTGTGCATCAGTCCTGGGAGATTGTTCACTGTAGTGAGCACTCACTATATTACAGTGACTCAATAAGATATTCTTATTTTTTTCAGCAGAACACCAGAGAAGTGGGCCTTGTGCCTTTACTTATTTCTAAGGCTCTTCTCTCCATCCAGTTATAACCTTATTTTGTTTTCCTGTTCTCCCTGTCTTGCATCTCCCCGTGTTGCACATGGCCTAGATTCTATAGGCATTCCTCTCCTTTTAACATTTCTTTCAATCATTCACCAAGTTCCATCAATTTCACTTTCAAAGTATTTCTACTATTTGTCCCTTACTTTCCATCCCTGTCTATTTCCACACTGCCCTGTCCCAGTCATTATCATGTTTCCCCAAAACAGTGGCCTCACATTGGATACCACAGTCTTCCCCTCTTTTGTTCCACATACTGTTCCCGTTATCTTCTTGGAGAGAATGAGCTTGCATTTTGAACATGATATTTTACTACTCAAAATCCTTCACTAACTTCAGCATCTCAGCACTAGTTATAGCCTTTGTTCTCATTAATTATGAGATCTTCAGAGGTGCTTCCATGATCCTCAGTACTGATATTGGTTGGTGGATGAGGCAGGGCCCTCGTCACTCTGGCCTCCTACACCAAACATACATATGTGCACAAATTATAAGGATGGCTCACCACAGTTGTTTTTCTAATAGCATATGTGGACATGTATATTTTGTTTAAATCACTATTTCAGTACATTATATTTTGCTAGGACAAAAGCTATTTCCTTTAGTGTTTCAAGCTTATTTTCCTAGAGCTATACTTTGAGTTTGCTCATAATATTTCATTGTTTCTTATTTTCAATGTAATTTTATTTTAGTCTTTACTGAATTTACCTATTTTACTGGTCTTCTAAGTAAGCAGCCTTTAGTTTATTAATATTTTCATTTTTGCATTTTCTCATTTATTTTCAGCTCAATTAAAAGTATTAAGTCAGTCCTAGTTTTTTTGTAGGGTGTATTTTTCCTTTTTTAAAAAGATTTTTTTAAAAAATTTCATTTGAAAGGTAGAGTTAGAGAGAGAAAAAGAGAGAGGTATTGTCCATCTGTTGGTTCACTCTGCAGATGACTGCTAAAGCTGGGGCTGGGCCAGGCCAAAGCCAGGAGGAGCCCAGAGCTCCTTATGGGTCTTCTTCTTGGTGCAAGAGCCCAAATATTTGGGCCATCTACCTGTGCTTTCCCAGGTGCATTAGCAGGGAGCTCCACTCAGAAGTGGAGCACCCAGGTCTCGAACCAGAGACTTTATGGGTTGCTGAAATGGCAAGTTTTTTTTAACTTTTATTTAATATATATATAAATTTCCAAAGTACAATTTTTGAGTTATAGCGGCTTTTCCCCCATAACCTCTCTCCCACCCACAACCATACCATTTCCAATCCCTCTCCCATCCCATTCTTCATCCAGATTCATTTTCAATTATCTAAATATATAGAAGATCAACTTAGTATATACTAATTAAAGATTTCAACTGACTGCATCCACAAAGATACACAAAGTATACAGTACTGTTTGAATAGTAGTTTTATTGTTAATTCTCATAGTACAACACATTAAGGACAGAGGTCCTACATGGGGACCAGCTGCACAGTGACTCCCATTGTTGATTTAACAATTGACACTCTTATTTATGATGTCAGTAATCACCCCATGCTCTTGTCATGAGCTGCCAAGGCCATGGAAGCCTCTTGAGTTCACCAACTCCGATCTTTTTTAGACAAGGCCATTGTCAAACTGGAAGTTCTTTCCTCCCTTCAGAGAAAGGTACCCCCTTCTTTGATGGCCCGTTCTTCCCACTGGGATCTCACTCACTGAGATCTTTCATTAGGTCATTTTTTTTTTTTGCCACAGTGTATTGGCTTAATGAATTTCCTCTTTCCCTCCTTCTGTCTCTTCCTTCTTGCTTTCATCTGTTTACACTTGAAAACTTATAGTATTAATGCCTATAGATTTTCTCCATAGCAATACTTACATAAAAATGGTTTGATAAGAATTGTTTTGCTTTTAATTACATTGTGTATCATTGGAAATTTCAATTTGTTTTTATTTATATGGTTTATTCAGGGAAATAATTACTTCTGAGTATCAAGTTTAAAAATATTTTATTTCTCTTTTTGGTTATAATCTAAGAATATAGTGTGCGAAGGAGCTAATTTTTATGTTATCTCTTTATATAGATTTTTTTGCTTCCTTGATATTCCTATAATCTTTAACATAAATGTTTTATCTCTCTTTTTGATCTAGTAAGTAAATAATTGGATTTTAATGTAGGAGTTTAACCCATTCAGGTTTTTTCATGATTGATTTCTCAAGTTTGTTATTTTATGATTTTTTAGAAATGCAAATCAGCATTGTTTCCTTTTCCTTCTCCTATGTTGTATAACTCTCCTTCCTAAGACATGCCGATGAAATGCTATTACTGCTAAATGCTGGGGTGGGCGTTCAATATTGCAGTGATCGTTTCTTTGAACTTAAAAGCAGAAGTATTTTTTGTTTTGCTTTTCTGTTTCCATCCCCTCTGTGATGTGAGCTGTAATGAATGTAACATTCATGGTACTTCAGACCTCTTTTATCAGTCAGCATTCTTGGACATAAATAACAGAATTGATTGGAAGGATTAAGGGAGCTTCCAGAATCTCTGAGAATGCTGAAAGATCCAGTGCAGATAATGAGCATGAGTCAGAGCGGGCTTTGCAGCCAAGAAAGAACTGGTTCTGGAACTACTGTTGCAAATTGTTCTCACTGCTGAACTGTTGACTCTTTCCTTGCCCCTGTGATAAATATCTGTCTGTACATGACTCCCTCAAGTTCAGTCCTGAGTGGCAGCCTGTTCATGGTTTTGTATCCTGGAAACCTGGAGGCAGAAAATACACCATTTGCCTTCTTTATTTCCTGTCTACCAAAAGGCATATGCAAGTGATTAATTGGGTTTCATAAATGGAGAAGATGTTTTGTGCAGCATGTATCTGTAACAAAACATTTCTAGTGCTTTTATGCCCTTTGCCTTTCACGTACACATAAATGTAAGGATACTTCAAAATGTTCCTGGACAACTGGAATTAAAAGGTAGTTTATTTTGATAGAAAATTTTTTGAAGTTCATGCATAGTTTTTCATAATTTATTAATTTACATATTTTTCATGTGCCCTCTGAAAACCCCTCATATGCCTGGGTTTATATTTTGATACTCCCCCAAAATCTTTTCATTCTGCATTACATGAATTTTAAAAAAAATTTTAAAGATTTATTCATTTATTTGAAAGTCAGAATTACACAAAGAGAGAAGGAGAGGCAGAGAGAGAGAGGTCTTCCATCCGCTGGTTCACTCCCCAATTGGTTGCAATGGCCGGAGTCATGCCGATCTGAAGCCAGGAGCCAGGGGCTTCCTCTGGGTCTTCCATGTGGGTGCAAGGGCCAAACACTTGGTCCATCTTCTGCTTTCCCAGGGTATAGCAGAGAGCTGGATCAGAAGTGGTGCATCTGGGTCTTGAACCAGCACCCATATGGGATGCCAGCACTGCAGGCGGCAGCTTAACCTACTTATGCCATATCACTGGTCCCATCATAGCTTTTAAAAAAATACTCATTTAAAAAACATGAATACATATATTCATATATTTTCCACTATTCCTTTTTTTTTTCAAAAAAAAATCTCTTATGATTCCTTTCTTAATACAATGCAAAATATATTGACGTCATTCCTAGTGGGATATAATTCAAATTTTCAATAGATCTTGTTGACATCCCCAAGGCCAAAAATCTATAAATAATATTTGTTTCTCTTCTAATTCAGATTAGGACTATAATTAATATTTTCCAGCCTTCGTTTTAAATTCCAAGGCTAACTCACAGTGTTATGTGAGTGCTGCATGAGAAGAAATAAAGGACAAATAATGATTAATTACATGTATATGTATGTTTTTCCCCCTTTTTAGCAGCATTTTTCTCTTGTTTACTAACACTTGCAACCACTAAGTTTGCAGGGGCTGTAATCATAAAGAGAGGAAAAAAATAAATGAAGGAATTGTTAAGTAATGAGATATGATGACTTCTTTTTTCATGAATGTAGGTATTCCATATATAAGAATATTAAGTATCATAGTTTGTAGGTTCTGGATATATGCCACGTATTGTCAATATTTGGCATTGTAACTAATTTTCATCAGTTTTCAACCTTTTCTCTCTCTGTGTCAGGGCACTGTTAAGAAGCAAAACTAGTTGAACTACCATAGCATTTATTAAACCAGGAGATTATAGTGTGTATAGACATATCATGAGTGAGAGTAGCAAATCCAATTCCTAAGTAGCCTTTTTGATTTGGAAAGGTCCAATATGATGTATTAGGCACAAGAATAGCAGGTTGGGCACAAAATATGGTGCCCAAAGCCTGCTATGGCTAATTGCTCACAGCAGTGGCTGTAACAAGTGAGAATGACCAGGGGAATTCATGTTACTGAACCCATTAACAGTCACTACTCTACTCTTTTCAACTTTGACTCTTTCTTCTTGAGTCCACAGAATAAGCACTGACTTAGCAATATGGAGTCTACCTGGCATAAGGACGTTTGTCATATTTCTGCTTTTTTCATCAGGGCCTTCAATAAACATTCACTCAAAAAATAGTTCATAATAAAAAAATCAATCATATAGAACTTATTCAATCTTATAAAACATTACATAATCAGGGCTGGTGCTGTGGCTCACTTGATTAATCCTCAGTCTTCGGCACTGACATCCCATATGGGCGCCGGGTTCTAGTCCTGGTTATTCCTCTTCCAGTCCAGCTCTCTGCTGTGGCCCGGGGAAGGCAGTGGCCCAAGTGCTTGGGTTCCTGTATCTGCATGGGAGACCAGGAAGAGGTGCCTGGCTCCTGGCTTTGGATCGGTGCAATGCCAGCCGTAGCGGCCATTTAGGGGTTGAACCAATGGAAGGAAGACCTTTTTCTCTGTCTCTTTCTCTCTCACTGTCTATAACTCTACCTGTCAAATAAATAAATAAATAAATTACATTGAAAATTATTATTGAAAATTATAAGATGAATCATTAGTTTACTCTAACAATTATAATAAATTATTGGCATGGAAACAAAGATCTGGAAATTATCTAATAGGAGATATAATTTTTAAAAAATTAAAAAGCAAGATTTTTAAACAAAGGAAAATGAACTAAGCATAATTCAGTCCCAACTTACCTAGCGTAAAAAGATCTATTATTGTACCTAAAATACAAACACATTATACATACTTTACATCCATCAGGGTTTATTTCAGTTAAACTCAAGCCACAAATATATATACATATGTGTATATATATATATATGAGCTTCATATAATACTAATAGCTCCGAAAAAGATCTATATTACATAGTTGTAAAACATTCACTTCATAAAATGTTACATTCATATCTAAGAGTAATAATGGGACTCTTAATCAATTAAAAATGATATACACATCTTTACCATAATAAAACTGTGTAGCATTCTTCTAAAACCACATTCAAGTTGTGAAACACAAGATATTCTCACTAATCAATAACTGGATAGGGGGATTCCTACCACTTTCTTTGACATTATTCTTTTTTTAAGATTTATTTATTTATTTGAAAGGCAGAGTTACAGGGAGAAAAAGGGAGAAACAGAGAGTGAAGAATCTTCTATCTGCTGATTCACTCCCCAAATGGCCAAAAATGGCCAGAAGTGGAGCAGGCCAAAGCCAGGAGCTAGCAGCTTCATCTAGGTCTTCCACATGGATTGAAGGGGCTCAAGCTCTTGGGCCACCTTCTGATTTCTTAGGTGCATTATCTGAAAGCTTGATTAGAAGTGGAGCAACTGGGACTCTTAACAGGTGCTCAAATGGGATGCTGATGTTGTGGTGGCTTAACCTCATGTGCCACACCTTAGCCCCAACATTATTCTTGATGTCCAAGTCAAATGAAAGTTAGGGAAAAAAATGAGAAGTATGAAGCTTGGCATGAAGCATTACTGTTAATGGCAGATTGTATAGTTCTACTTCTCAAAACCCTAAAATATGCAATTAAAATATGAAAAATTCCATAAGGTTGTAGGCTATTCAACTAAAATAAAGAAAACCACAAAATTTTCCTAACTATATTAGACTATATAATAGGCAAAATAAGTATGTTTACAAAAGCTATTGTGAAAGTAAAATATCTAGAAATTAACTGAACAAGGCATCAACCAAATCTCTATGAATTAAACTTTAGATCTTTCGTAAGGATAGTACAGGTATTTAATTGAACATAAGATAGATAATTAAAACTTACTCTTTTAATGGAGGGCATCACTTTTTAGATTTATCAATTACTCTCAAGACTCGATATGATCCCTGTGAAAAGTGGGTGCAAAGGTCATTAGTCATGAGGCAAAGTTGTGACTAGTGTATTTGAAAAGGCAGCAAATATGACGTTGGGCTTAGAGCACATTGAAAGGGCATGAAGACTGGCAGACGAAATGAAAATAAAAGTAGAGGTTGGAGACAGGCTATAGCTCATGAGCCTAATGAGTTACATAAAAATGTTTGGTTTTTATGTTCCCTGGGAAGGGAAATCAGGGAGTGATTCACTGGGGAGAGAATATTGAATCAGAGGAATGTTCACTGGGAAGAGGGAATTGAACAGAAAAGTGACATGATTTGATTGATACCCCGGTGGCCCCAGTATTACTGCTATGTTGAGCTAAATGCAGAAAAGGATTCAGGTCTGGAAATCATCTTGAAAGCTTTGCAAAAATATAAACAAGAGATGGAGTCTTGACAGAATTCTAGCAGCAGAGGGAAGGGGCATAATCTAATTCTAGGTATATTTACAAGTTGGAATCTGAGGTGCTGATGACTTTATTTCAGAGTAAGAAAGTAAGAAGGTGAAGGTGAGTCCAAGGATTTTCATTTGATAAACTGGAAAATGGTATTGTCACTTATCTCAATCATAGATTTAGAGTGAGGCTAGAAGAGGAGGTTTTATTGTTTGAGGAGAGATGGTATGAAATTCATCATTAGATAAATTTACCAAATGGGAATATGTTAGCCCATTATGGTATTATTTGAATTCAGAACAAAACATGATAGACCACTGAATACTTACATACAACAGGAGTGTTTTGTGAGAAAACCAAATGTTTTACTAGGGAGGGTGAATGCATTTGGTAATATCCACAGGAAAAAATTATGTGATATTGTTCAGTATTTATTCAATATAGTATGTCACATCTACTGTCAAATCTTTCTCCCATACTATCATCCTTCATTTCTTAAAATTATTTAATATTTCCCTTCCTAATAATAAGATTTAAACTTGTTTAAAATTACGAAAATTCAAGTGGATCTTAACAATATTGTGAGGTGGACATGAACCTTTGGAGGTCAGCAGCAGAATGCTGTGGCTTGGATGCTGAATGTCGCCCAACAGCCCCTGTGTTAGATTTGGGCCATAGTGGTGCTCCAGGGAGGTGATAGAATGAACATTTCAAGGTGGGATCTAGTGGGAGGTCCTTAGGTAACTGGGGGTGTGCCCTCATGAGGAAAGTCTTGGATGACCTCTTGAGTTCTCACAAGAGAGTTATAAAAACTTGAGTTTGGATCCACCACTGTCTTTACTTCCTGACTTGCCAAGTTATTATTCTGCTCTTGCTCCATCAACTGTCAGCTGCCATCTACTCTGGGCCTCTCATCAGAACCAAAGCCTAGGGAATTACATTTGGACTTTGAACCTCCAATACCATGAGCTAAATAAACCTTTGCCTACTTTGAAAGAAATTTGTCTTAGTTATTTTATTATAGTGATGAAAAGCTGACTCATACAGAAAATTGGTACCAAGGAGTGGAGTTGTTGATATAACTATACCTAAAGATATCAAAGTGTCTTTGGGATTGTTTTCTGAGAAGAAATTAAAAGTGTTTGGAGGAGCAAGTTATAAAAATCCTAGAATGCTGTGAATGGAGTGATTCTGATGATGGCTCAGAAGGTGACTAAGAAAGAACTAGACTGTTGTAGAGAGGTTATGTGGTGTGAGTAGAATGCTGATAAAAATGCATATAGTGTAGGCCATAGTGAAGAGGTTTTAGATGCAAATGATGATTCTATGGAAACTGGACAAGGTCCACCCTCGTTACATTGTGGCAAAGAACTCAGTTGTACTACATCTGTGCACTAAGACAATGCAGAATGCTGAAGTTAAAAATGATGAGCTGATTTACCTAGTGGGTTTCTCCAAGTAGCAAACCATTCAGGCTGTTGAATTACTACTTTCAACCTCTTACCATGAAATTAGAAAACAAAAGGATGACTTTAAGATAGAAATTATAGCTGGAAGAGAAAAAAAGAGTATGGAGTGGACATTTGGCCTGGCATTTGGAATGCCTGGTCCTTTGCTAAGGAGGTAAGGATCTTAGTGTGAATAGAAGAGCAGAACTCATCAGGAAGTGAAAGACCCTGAAGGACCCTGAAGGCATTTCAGAGATATTTGAGGATGTCCCTCCATTCACAGACCTAGTGCTCCCGAAAAACAGAATGGTTTTAAAGAACGGGCTCAGGATACCCTCTGAGGGCTTTACTTGCAGACTTGCCTTGGGACTCTGCTTCCTGATCTTGCCCAGCATTCTTCAACTGCTCCAGGAATGACTCAGATGAGCCCAGGCACAGCTCATGCAAAGGCATACCCCACTGTTGTCCACTTGATGATGGTTTTGCAGGTGTGTAGACTCCAGGGATTATAAGGCAACTTTTACTGAGCTTTCAAAGAAATTCTGGGTAACTATGTAAATATTTACACAGATTGGATCTCCTGTAGGAAACTTCTGTGTAGGACAAGGCCTGGTGGAGCTGTGGTAATGAAGTCAAAGTAGAAACCCCAGAAGGTTAGAGAAAAAAAAAAAGAAAGAAAAAATCACAGCATTGTGTAATGCCTGCCAGGGAAAGCTGCAGGCAGCATGCAACAATCTTGGAAAACCACAAATATCAGCATGTGTAGTCCATGAGTGTAGCCACACGGAGCAATAAAGCTTCAGGGGCGGGACTACCACTGACACCCCACTAGTATGAAATTCAAACCTGGGAAAACTGCAGATAGGAGATTCCTCTAAGAATCTCCTAGGGTCTAGGTTTCTCGAGGACGTTGGAGCACTATACAAAGGATAACAAACATAGACTTTAAGATTTAAGGTTAGTCCTGCTGGTTTTCAATTTTGTTTCAGGCCAATATATCCTTTATATGGCCATTAATATCTCTCCCTTTTGGACAAGGAATATTTATCTTATGCCTATCCCACCATTTTTTGTTGGAAGTATGCAACTTGCGTTTGATTTTATAGACTCCCACTTGTGGTTGTTTGCCTTGAGTCTTATATGAGACTTTAGATTTGGAATTTTGAATAATACTAGAATATTAAGACTGTGGGACTCTTGGGGATAGAATGACTGCATCTTTTATGTGAAAAGGTTTGAGGGAGCCAGGAATGGAATGTTATGGTCTGAATAATTTGTCTTCTTGTTCTAAAAGAATTTTAAGAGAATTTGCCAGGATAACATTATCAGGATCCCTTAAAAGATCAGGGAAAAATAGAACTAGGAGTTTATTCCCTGAAGTCTTATGTTAATAGTACTAAGACTGGGGAAACTTAATGTATTTATTGTGTTTAGAGGCAAGGCCTTAGGGAAGTGATTAGTTTGGATTAGGTTGCTAGAGAGGATCCCACATGATCTTATCCTGGTGGCTTTACAAGGTTAGACACAGACACAGATATAGACATATAAATGGACATATGTAAGTTTCTTGCCCTGTAATGCTCTCTGCTGCCTTGGGACTGCCAGCATGGATACTTTCACCAGATGAGGCCCCAGACCTTGTACTTCCAGAACTATTTGATAGAAAAATCTTTTTTATTTTTTAAATAAAGTCATACTGCTTCAGGTTTTTGATTATATTAATGAGTATCTGACTAAAAAAGCTCAAAGTGGACACATTTGATAAAATCTAGAGGAAAATTGTGCCATATATTTCAGTGCTCTGTGATTTATTCAATGTAGTATTAAATATATTATCAAATTACAAATATTTTTGTAAATACTGCCATTCCTCACATATAATTATTTAATACCTTTATTTTTTATTAATAAGAAATAGATTTATTTAAATTATGATAAAAATTATACAAAATATTAAAACATTTATCATATTTTATAAAAATATTTATATTTTTAAAACAAATAAAGGAGATCATTCTTCTAGGACAGTATGAGAATAAGAATGCCTGGAATAAGATATGCAGTGGGATTAGAATAAATTGAAGGCCCTCTTGAGGCAAAACATCATAGACTGCCAGTAGCAACACTGTGTATTTTTCTTCAACTTCACTCAACTTTCTTCATGGGTACAGACACACATTAGTGGAGAGTTATATTTAAACTAGGATTCTAAGTTTGCTTGCAAAGAAGCTAAGAAGGAGAAACTGAGTTAAAGATGTTATTTCAAGGGATGGTTATAATGTTTCATCAAGGAACTTAAAGCTTGAGGAGGGAAGTAAATGCATGAGGAAGCAGAACTACAAGGAAAGGAGTGTGGTGATTATCAATAGATTGCTGAGTACATATAACCAAGATTGTTATGGTCAAGGTATTAGCAGGAGTAAGGTCTTAAAGTAGAAGGGCACATTTGGAGTGTAATTGTTAAACTGAATTTATAAAAATAACTACTGATAGTGAATAATGTATGGCCACATTGAATAAGAATGGCTAACATAAAGTGGAGATCAAGACAATTGGAGGAAAGATGGTCAAACTAGGTCAGTTTCCTGGAAAGTTAATTTCTGTAAGTTTTGAAATTAACAAGGGGCTTTGTATTAATTTTATATTACAATATAGTAAGTTATACACATTTGGTGTCAGATATGAAACATCCATTTATTATCTCCCAGTTTTATAAATTAGAAGTCTATAAAGGCAGGACTGAATTTTCCGTTCAGGATCTAGGGAAGCCTAAATCACAGTGATGACCCAGGCTGGGCTTTTATCTAGTGACTCTGAGATTTTACTCTTTCATCCTGTTGGTAGGATTAGATTGCTCACAATTGTAAGACTAAAGTCCCTTTTCCCTTGCTAGATTCATCCAGTGGCTTTTCTTGACTCTTCAATGCTGTGCTCTCGTCCTTGTCTGTGGACCTTCCATCTTCAATGCCAGCAACAGAGTGTGGAATCCTTCTATGCTTCAATCTCTCTGTCTTCCTCTTTGTCTTCCTTTTCTGCTTTTAGAGCTCATATGATGGTGTTGCGTTCACCTAGCTAATCCAGGATAATTCCCCTGTATCACTCTCCAAATCAATGAATCAGTAAACATGATTACATTGTCTAAGTCCCCTTTCCCTTATTCCTTTATGCCAATAAATCCTTACTGGCATGTAAGGTAGCATACTTACATTATCCAAGATAAGGGTGCAAAATCTTCTTGGGGACAATAATCCTCTCTATTGAAACTATTACAGAAGTACCTTTGGAGGAAGCACCTAAAATCTTTGATAGATGAGGAGAATGAGCATATGTAGGTAGGTGGTTGCAATAAATAGGAATTGTGACATAACATTATGACATGAGATCAAAAGTCAGGGGAATAGGGTAATATTTATAGAAGCCATGAAAGGAGTAAGAGAGAACTACCCTGTATTCATGTCCAGGGGTGTGTTAGAGAAAACAGTCACTCAAGCAGCTAATAAGGAAATAATCTCATCAAGGGATGGTGGGCTTCAGTTACATCAAGGAAATTTAGGGAATATTTGCAAAAGCAGTTGATGGATAAAAGTTAGTTGCCAATTACTTGAGTTCTAGAGGTTCCAGGGAAAGGGTATTGAGATAAGAAGTGGAAGGATAGGGTTCACAAAATCCAGACACCGTGCCATGATGTTGAATTCAAAATATTTAGTGTGATTGATGTGGTCAATGCCAAGACAGTAAGATTAATCCTGAGTTTCTGAAGCATATGGTGAAGGATGCCTTTATGGAATAAAGGGAAAGGTTAGGATCTTGTCAAAGGGCAGACAGTTCTAGAGCTCCTCCTTTGCTTCTACCAACATGGATATGAAAAATACAGAAAGAGGTCTCATTTCTAGCCTTTAAATCCATCTAGACTTGTGCTGCAGGAGGCTCGCATGTCTCCCTTTAGTAGGTCTGATTTTACTGAAACTAGAGCAACTTGTACTTTTCTGCTGATGGAGGCTGGTCAAGACTTCTGTCAAATCCACAAAACTCCTTGACAATGACCACAGCTTGTGTCAATCCCCATATGCCTTAGTACATGGAATTTCGGGGCGGGGTGGGGGACACTCTGATCTTTGGCCTCAACCTTCTCCAGGCCCAGGATCCATTCTCTGCCTGTCTTTAACCCATCCCAGGCAACACCCATCAGGTTTCCTTAAGACTATGTTAGAGGGTGAGCACCAACGTAAAAGGGAAAGCCACTGACTGAAGCGCCAGCATCCCATATGGGTGCTTATCCAGACCTGGCTGCTCCACTTCAATCCAGCTTTCTGCTATGGCCTGGCTAAGTATTGGAAGATGGCCCATGTACTTGGGTCCCCGCACCTGCATGGGAAACCTGGAAGAAGCTCCTGGCTCCTGGTTTCGGATTGGCTCAACTCCAGCCAATTCAGCCATTTGGAGAGTGAACCAGCAGATGGAAGATTCTCTCTCTCTCTCTTTCTTTCTCTCTCTCCCTCTCAAATAAATAATTAAATCTTAAAACACACACACACACATACACACACACACACACACGAAGCAGACAGTGTCTGTATCTTCTATACTTTCTCGCCAGTCTCTTATGGTGACACGATTCTATCCCTAGTTTGCCTTTTTCCCCTTCCCTGAAGGATCCATCTTTGGAGGGATGGGGGAACCGTGAACATTTTTCTCCCTTACTCCTTGTATTATTACTACTCAAATTATCCTGTTTATCTGCAATGCAGATGCCTCTGACTGACAACAGATAAGGTCTTAGATATGGCAGTGAGGAAACAAAAAAGGGCAATATTTCAAGATATTATTTTGCTATATTATTTTACATAGAATACCTGTATCTTTTACATCGATAGATATAACAATGACAAAATTGATTAAAAACTTTAATTATTATGTGGCAAAGAAAACAGAAACAATTGAACAAATAAAAGAGTTAAATCTCATTTGTGTGACTATGGCAAAGCACTGGTCTGCTAAAATAATTCTTACAAATAAGTAAGATAAACACAAACCCGCTGAAAAAGAAATACAAAGAGGGAGGAAAAAGAGAAGAAAGGAGAACAGGAAAGAAGGATAGATGGAAGGACATAAGCAGCAATATAGGGAGAAATTCATGCTAATGGCTTATTAATAAATAAAAGAGAATCTTTCAAATAGATATTCAAAGTTACCCTAGATTTATTTAAAGTGGTACAAATTAAGGAAGAATAAGTCATTTTCTACTTTTCTGCTTGTCAGAAATCAGCCTTTTTATCATATACAATGTTGGAGAGATTGTAGGAAAACAGATTTTCTGTATATTATTGGCAAATCAACTTCTGTATGACAAATGTGGAGGAAAGTTTTCAATATTTATAAAGATTTGCTTGGCATCCATATTGCAGTTTTCACAGATGTACACATGACGGGTCCTTAGAAAGTTCATGGGAAATAGGTATTATGAAAAAAATGATTTGTGAATTTCAAAAATGAAACCCAAAGAACTTAGTTATTTTATCCTCATATATGCAATTTGTTGTGGCTTTTCTGATATAGTAAAATCTGCACACACCATAAATGGACATCAGGAGGGCCCATAGCCATACAGTAGAACATTGCTCAGTGAGTTAGATCTCCAGAGTATCCAATTGCTGTTAACTAATGAATTTAAAACAGAAACACACACACACACACACACACACACACACACACAAACAGAGATGTGGGACACCCGTATATCACACTGATGTGCCTGAGTTGGATTGAAGCTCTGGATTCTAACTACGGTTCCATTTTCGTATTCACCCTGGAAAGTAACAAGGTGATTTAAATAATTGGATTCCTGGTACCCATGTGAGAGACCTGAATTGAACTCCAGGCTCCTGGTTTCAGCCTGACCCAGTCCTATCTATTGTGGGCATTTTTGGGAGAGAGCCAGTACTTTGTCTTTATGTCTCTCAAATGAACAGGTAGAAAATTAATAAAATAATAGACATGTTAGAACTGTTTCTATATGTGTATCTAGGTAAATATTTGTGGGCCTTTGAGAAAGTATCAAAGAAGAGTACCAGTATTTGGCACAGTGGTAAAGATGCTGCTTGGGCCCCCCTGTAGCTCATACTGGCTTGCCTGTTTTGGAATTCTGACTCTGCCTTTGATTCTGGTTTTCTGGGAATGCAGACCTGGTAAGTGCCAGATCGTGGCTCAAGTACCTGGCTCCCTGGTATCCACACGGGCGACCCAGACTGAGTTACATGCTCAGGGCTTCTGCCTGGCCCAGCTCTGGCTATTTTGGGCATTTTGGAGTGAATCAGGATGTAACAGCTGTCTTTCTGTCTCTCACTTTCTCTCTCTCTCTCACTCTCACTCTGTCTCTCTCTCTTGCTCTCTCTTTTCCCCTTTCTCTCCCCTCTCTGCCTTTCAAATAAATAAAAAACAATTTTTTAAAAAATGAAAGAATATTTATAACACTCTTGATAGCTGTTACTTCACTCAAATAGGAGGATAGACCAGTGTGGGGACAGGCCCTTTTCATTTTCTGTACTTTCTTCTAGTTTAAATTTGTTTCTATTTTATTTTTGTATTTTGTACATAGAAAAATGAGAAGAAAATAAATAGGAGGATTCCTAGAAATAAGCTATAACATGAGATCTCTTTTAGAGTCAGTGTTTTAGAATGTTATTTCATCTGTAGTTACAATCTGCTAAGTTGATGGTGCTACTCTGAAGATAGCTTAGAATTTGGGAACATTAAAGAGAATCTGTATTATTTCCATGACAGTGATATTTTTACCAATTTAAAATGAAACTTTATTTATTTATTTATTTATTTATTTATTATTTTTTTTGACAGGCAGAGTGGACAGTGAGAGAGAGAGAGAGAGAGAGAGAGACAGAGAGAAAGGTCTTCCTTTGCCGTTGGTTCACCCTCCAATGGCCGCCATGGCCAGCGCGCTGCGGCTGGCACATGGCGCTGATCCGATGGCAGGAGCCAGGTGCTTCTCCTGGTCTCCCATGGGGTGCAGGGCCCAAGCACTTGGGCCATCCTCCACTGCACTCCCTGGCCACAGCAAAGAGCTGGCCTGGAAGAGGGGCAACTGGGACAGAATCCGGCGCCCTGACCGGGACTAGAACCCGGTGTGCCAGCGCCGCAAGGCGGAGGATTAGCCTGTTGAGCCACGGCGCCAGCCCTATTTATTTATTTTTTAGATTTACTTTATTTATTTGAAAGAGCTAGAGAGAGGTAGAGACACAGAGAGAGATCTTCCATCTGCTGGTTCACTCCCCAATTGGCCTCAACAGCCGGAGCTGCGCTGATCCGAAGCCAGGAGCCAGGAGCTTCCTCCGGGCCTCCCCATGGCTTCAAGGGCCCAAGGACTTGGGCCATCTTCCACTGCTATCCCAGGCCATAGCAGAGAGCTGGATTGGAAGAGGAGCAGGCGGGACTAGAACCAGCACCCATATGGGATCCTTGCATCTATGTACTTTGAATCTAGAAATAATGAAATATTTTAATTATCTTAAAAATTACTGCATACTTATAATAAAGACTTGAATGATTCTGTAGAAAACATGCATTGCACAGAAAATAAGTTTGCAGTGCACGTGAATCACCTTCCATAATTATTCAATATTCATTGATGCCTTTATGTACAGGATATTTAGTTTTAATGGGGACAATATTCATTTAATAATATCATTCATTTTTTTTCTTCATTCATTTTTTACTTATTGTCTAATATTTTGAGAATGTTTCAAAATCTTTAGATTTAGTTTCCATAAAGACTTTAAGTTCTGTGCTCTGGTGATTTTATGTCAGTTGTAAGGAGAGAATACCGACCAGTAAGCCCCAAAAACATAAAAAATAAATAAAAAGATGATTTAAAATAGATAATATCACGAGAAAATAAAATGCATTGATTTGATAGATACTTGTTGAGGTGTGGGTGAGGTTAGGATTGGGGTTTGTTCATAATATGTGACAATTAACAGGACAACTTCGGGGCTGCTGCTGTGTCGCAGTAGGTTAATGCCCTGGCCTGAAGCCCTGGCATCCCATATGGGCGCCGGTTCGAGACCCAACTGCTCCACTTCCAATACAGCTCTCTGCTGTAGCCTGGGAAAACAGTAGAAGATGGCCCAAGTACCTGAGTGGGAGATCCAGAAGAAGTTCCTGGCTCCTGGCTTCAAATCAGTGCAGCTCTGAACGTTGCAGCCAATTGGGGAGTGAACCATTGCATGGAAGACCTCTCTCTCTATGCCTCTCCTCTCCCTGTGTAACTCTGACCTTCAAATAAATAAATAAATAAATCTTAAAAAAATGGGACAACTTCATTTGATGAGATAAAGGTTTAGAGCAATGAGAAGATTTAGTTTTCTCTATAATTTATTCTCTGCTCTTTCAGCATCTTTTTTGTTGTTGTTGTTGTTGTTGGGAGTACTAGGTAAGGGGTGATGTGTTCATGTAGATATAAGATTGTACCTACCCACAACTGGACATTTGTTTATCTTTTAGTTAGAATACAGAGAAGTAACTGGTTGTTAGCATTGATTCAGTAGCCTCATGGGTCATTTAAGGATTAGACTTCTTCTGAATTTCTAGCCCATCATCCTTAGCATGTTGTCATGTTGGCTGCATGTTCTCAACATGGCTGCCAAATCTGCTGCATCTGAAGGTGCAAGACCAGGAAAAGGGCAGTGTGAGAGCCGTTGTGACCATTTAGAAGGAAAGCAGAAATGTTCCTAGAATCTTCTGGCGGGCTTCTCTCTCAGTGTATTTACCAAGTATGACTCCTATGGACACACTAACAATAAGGAATGCTAAAGAAGCAAGAAATAGGATCATCGATAGCTTAGAACAATTTTTATGCATTCCCTGGAGCTTGATTCCTTGATGCTCCATATCAAATCAAAGCTTTCTTAACAAGGAATGAGTGACAGTGGATATTAGGCAGTCAAATATGATTAATTTACCACAATTGCTACTTATGTTGCAACTCAGTAAAAAACAATTTATGAAATATATTTTAAAATTATGCTTTCTGGGGAAAGTTTTAGCTGCCTGGTGTTTTAGCAAAGCTGAATTATTTTTTAACTTACCTTTTGTAATTGATTACTATCAATGTATAATTAACTACGGTAGAAATAATTAAAAGAAACTCTTGTAATTACTCTATTCTACATGCTTTACCTGTACTAACTCATTTAATCTTCACAACTCTTGGACAAGGGTACTATTTATTATTAATTCTATCTAATAGGACATTTGAATCAGAGTACTTAAATAACTTGCCCAAAGTCACATAGCTAATAATTACCAGGCTTGTATGCAGAAGCAGGCAATTTATCTCAGAGACCACCAGCATTAAGGGAGAATTGTGAGAATGAAGAGTGAGTGGCATTAGAAATGGAGAGTGGCACTCACCAACTGCCAGCAAGCAATTGGGAACCTCAGTCCTGCAGCCACAGGGAATTAATTTCTGTTATCAACTGTGTAAACCTGAAAGACAACCCTGAATTCCATTAAGGACTGATATTTTGAATACAACTTCCAGGATCCTGAGGAGTTGCCTCTTAGTCTAGGTGTTTCAGATCTGCTTCCCTCTCTTATGATTATGATTATGATTTTTAATGTATTTTTTCGAATAGAGCCTAGAGTGATTATTGATGCCATAAACAAGAGTGTCAAATTGTTAAGTCAACAACAGGAGTCACTGTGCACTTACTCCTCATGTAGGATCTCTGTCCTTAATGTGCTGTACATTGTGATGTAATGCTATAACTAGTACTCAAACGGTATTTTTCACTTTGTCTTTCTGTGGGTTCAAACTGTTGAAAGCTTTACATAATATATGCTAAATTGATCTTCTGTATATAAAGAGAATTGAAAATGAATCTTGATGTGAATGGAAGGGGAGAGGGAGCAGGAGAGGGAAGAGTTACGGGTGGGAGGGAGTTATGGGGGGGGGAAGCCATTGTAATCGATAAGCTGTACTTTGGAAATTTATATTCATTAAATAAAAGTTAGAAAAAAAAGAGTTTGAAATGACCTTGTCCATTGTCATAATGTTAGCCATAACTCCATCCACTTGAATGTATATAGCAAATAATTTAGTTTCCAAATAGAATATAGCCACAAAAATACAGTTTACTCTCATTTTTCATCTGCTATTATTTGTTTGAAAATTATTTAAAATTTTTGAAATTAACTTTAGCATTTATCCTCATAATTTGTTTTTTCTAAACTCCAAAAGCCCCAAACCTCTATTCTTTTCCTTATCTTAGAAAGTGATACAGCATTCATCATCTCTACTTTCCTTGAGCCTTGTATTTTTGTGGGACTTTGATGTATAAGTACAGAGTTAAGGTAGTTTCTCTCCTGTTAATCTTTTTCATGCCAATTTAATTTGCAGCCCAACCAAAGAAATGAAGAGGATAGATGCAATCCCCTGTAGTATGTGGTTTCTTGTACTGAATAGACACTAGGTTGCAGGGGAGAAATATAATAATTTCTGTTGAAATTCCATTGGGCTTTAGGAATGGGATAGCTTTGTTGTATGGTAGGGTTATATTCAGATTTCTGAGGTATCTCCAAACTGTCTTCCATAGTGGCTTTACCAGTTTGCATTCCCTCCAACAGTGGATTGTGTGCCTTTTTTTCCAACATCCTCATCAGCATCTGTGACTAGTTGATTTCTGTATATAAGGCATTCTAACCAGGGTGCGGTGAAACCTCATTGTGGTTTTGATTTGCATTTCCCTGACGACTAGTGATCCTGAACAGTTTTTCATATGTCTGTTGACCATTTGGATTTCCTCTTTTGAAATATGTCTAAGTTCTTGTCCCGTCTCTTAAGTGGGTTGTTTACTTTGTTGTGGTGCAGTTTCTTGATCACTTTCTAGATTCTGGTTATTAAACCTTTATCAGTTTCTATATTTTGTTTATTTTTAATTTTTTAGAGATTTATTTATTTTACACACAGAGAGAGAGAGGGTGAGGCAGAGAGAGAGAGAGACAGAGAGAGAGACAGAGAGAGAGAGGTCTTCCATCTGCTGGTTCACTCCCCAGATTGCTGCAATGGCTGGAGCTAAGCCAATCCGAAGCCAGGAGCCAGGAGCTTCTTCTAGGTCTATCACACATGTGCAGGGGCCCAAGGACTTGGATCATCCTCTTCTGCTTTCCTAGGCCATTGCAGAGAGCTGGATCAGAAGTGGAACAGCTGGGTTTTGAACCAGTGCGCATATGGGATGCTGACACTGCAGGTGGCAGATTTACACACTACGTTACAGCGCCAGCCCCTATCAGTTTCATAATTTGCGAACAATTTCTCTTACTCTGTTGGAGGCCTCTTCACTTTCCTGTTTCTTTTGCAGTACAGAAATTTTTCAGTTTGATGTGATTAATTTTGGCTTTGGCTGCCTATGCCTCTGGGTTACTTTCTAAGAAGTCTTTGCCTGTGCCAATATCTTGCAGGGTTTCTCTGATGTTCTCTAATAATTTGATGGTGTTGAGTCATAGATTTAGATCTTTAATCCATATTGAGTGGATTTTTGTGAAAGGTATAAGTAGGGGTCTTGCTTCATACTTCTGCATGTGAAAATCCAGTTTTACCACCACCATTTATTGAATAGACTGTCCTTGCTCCCGGAATTGTTTTTAGCTCCTTGATTAAATATTAGTTGGTTGTAGACATTTGGATTGGTTTCTGGTATTTCTAATTCTGTATCCATCTGTTTTTGTAGCAGTACCAGGCTGTTTTGATTATTACTGCCCTGTAGTATGTCTTAAAATATGGTATTATGATGCCGCCAACTTTGTTTTTGTTGTATAAGATTGCTTTAGCTATTCAGCATCTCCTGTGTTTCCCTATGAATTTCCACATCGTTTTTTTCTATATCTGAGAAAAGTGTCTTTGTATTTTGATTGATATTGCTTTGAATCTGTAAATTGCTTTCAGTAGTATGGACATTTTGATGATATTGATTCTTCCAATACATTAACATGGAAGATTTTTCCATTTTTGTATCTTCTATTTCTTCCTTTCAAGTTTTGTAAATCTCATCGTAGAGATTTTTGATATCTCTGTTTAATTTTTTTTTTATTTTTTTTGACAGGCAGAGTGGACAGTGAGAGAGAGAGACAAAGAGAAAGGTCTTCCTTTGTCGTTGGTTCACCCTCCAATGGCCGCTGTGGCTGGCACGCTGAGTCCTGTGCACCGCGCTGATCCGAACCCAGGAGCCAGGTGCTTCTCCTGGTCTCCCATGAGGTCCAGGGCCCAAGCACTTGGGCCATCCTCCACTGCACTCCCTGGCCACAGCAGAGAGCTGGCCTGGAACAAGGGCAACTGGGACAGAATCCGGTGTCCCGACCGGGACTAAAACCCAGTGTGCCGGTGCTGCTAGGTGGAGGATTAGCCTGTTGAGCCATGGCATGGTATGTGATTGTTTTTGTGGCTATTGTGAATGGGATTGATCTTAGAAGTTCTTTCTCAGCCGTGGCATTGCCTCTGTACGTAAAGGCTGTTGATTTTTGTGCATTGATTTTATATTCTGCTACTTTTACCAAACTCTTCTTGGAGTGCCAATAGTCTCTTAGTGGAATTCTTTGGATTCCCTAAATAAAGAATCATGTCATCTGCAAATAGGGATATTTTGACTTCTTCCTTCTAATTTCTATCCTTTTGATTTATTTTTTGCCTAATGGAACTGGATAGAACTTGGAGTACTATATTAAATAGCAATGGTGAGAGTGGGCATCCCTGTCTGGTACCAGATCTCAGCGGAAATGCTTCCAACTTTTCCCCATTCAATAGGTTGCTGGCTGTGGGTTTTTCATAAATTGTTTTGATTGTATGGAGGAATGTTCCTTCTATACCTATCTTGCTTAGAGTTTTCATCATGAAAGGGTGTTGAATTTTATCAAATGATTTCTCTGCATCTATTGAGATAATCATATGGTTTTTCTTCTGCAGTCTGTTATTGTGGTATATCACATTGATTGATTTGCAAACGTTGAACCATTCCTGCATACCAGGGATAAATCCCACTTGGTCTGGGTGGATGATCTTTCTGATGTGTTGTTGCATTCTATTGGCTAGAATTTTGTTGAGGATTTTTACGTCTATGTTCACTAGGGAAATTGGTCTGTAATTCTCTATCTCTGCTGCATCTTTTTCAGGGTTAGGGATTAAGGTGATGCTGGCTTTGAAAAAGAATTTGGGAGGATTCACTCTTGTTGAATTGTTTTGAATAGTTTGAGAAGAATTGGAGTTAGTTCTTCTTTAAATATCTATTAGTATTCAACACTGAAGCCATCAGGTCTTGGGGTTTTCATTGTGAGAGGGCCTTTATTACTGATTGAATTTTTGTCTTGGTTATGGGTCTGTTTAGGTTTTCTATGTCTTCATAGCTCAATTTAGGTAGGTTGTATGTTCCAGGAATATATCCATTTCTGACAGATTTCCCTGTTTGCTAGCATACAAGTCTTTGTAGTAATTTCTGATGATTCTTTTTATTTCTGTGATGTCTGCTGGTATATTTTTTTCATCACTAATTTTATTTATTTGGGTCTTTTCTCTCCTGTTTTGGTTAGTTGGGCCAATGTCAATGTTGTTTATTTTTTCAAAAAAAAACAGCTCTTTGTTTTGCTGATCTTTTATATTTTTTGGTTTAAATTTTGTTGATTTTTCTCTAATTTTAATTATTTGTATAAAACAAATAAAAACCTACTGGTTTTTATTTTTGCTTTGTTGTTGTTTTTCTCGATCCTTGTGATGCATTGATAGTTTATTTGGTGCCTTTCCAATCTCTTGATATAGATACCCATTGCTAAAAACTCTCCTCTTAACACTGCTTTTGCTCTATCTCCCAAGTTTTGATATGTTGTGTTGGAAACAAATAAAGATGACAGAATTTTTTTTTTTATTTCTCCTTTGATTTCTTCTACGACACACTGATCATTCAGGAGCATGTTGTTCAGTCTCCATGTGTTTGCATATGTTCTCGAGATTCCTGAGTTGCTGATTTCCAGCTTTATTCCATGTGGTCTGAGAAGATGCATGGTATGATTTTGATTTTTTTTAATTTGCTGAGACTTGCTTTATGGCCTAGTATGTGGTCAGTCTTAGAGAAGGTTCCAGGCACTGGTGAGAAGAATGTTATTCTGCAACAGTAGGATGAAAAGTTCTATAGATATCTGTTGGGTCCATCTGCTCTATAGTTTTGATTAAATCTCCTGTTTCCTTGTTGATTTTCTGTCTGGTTGATCTGTCCATTGCTGAAAGTGGAGTATTGAAGTCCCCCAATACTATTGTATTGGAGTCTAAGTCTCTCTTCAAGACCCTTAACATTTATTTTGTGCTTTTAGACAAATTGAGAGAAAACAGAGACATTTTGCATATCTGCTTCTATAACTTAATATTCTATATGTTGTTTCTGTTTGTAAAAATAATAAAAATAGTTTCATTCTGAAAAATTGAAATTTGGGAGACTCCTTAACAATCCTAAATTCTGCATTTATCAAGTCATTTGTAACCACTGTAAGAGAAAAAATTACTTTGCTTTAAAATGAATATGAGCAAATGCATTACAATGAGAGAAAGTAGTCCAAAATAAATAAAATATTTATGATTTAATTCCATTATACTACCAAAAACTCATTTTCACTATGACTTACTGAGTGGACAAAAATAAGCAGTTTTCTAAAAGTGAGCTGCAGATAATGCATAAGTGCTAAAGAAATCTGCATAAAAGTGGTTAGACTTAGAATACATCCTCCATATTTAATCTTATTCTCTCTGATTACTCTAAGGTAAATGAAGTATATTAAAGGCGTGATATGAGCAAAAGTTAAAGAAGAAACATACAGGGGCTTAGCAGGATTTGATAAAGGGAGATAGAGTCTAAAGAAGGTTTTGAACAGAATTTCTAAACTTTGCCAAGAAAATATTTTAACAAATAAAGCAAATAGAATGATCAAACAGATGGAATGCACTTTGCAAAACCCAATTAAGAAAGAAAAATCTTTGTATCTGAGAATAAATACATTCTCCTAAGAAAGGGATCTTCTGTTACCTCTAGTTTATGTCTGTTTTAAAATCTTGGGAATTAAGGATCTGAGAGACACCTAGGAGATAGGAATTCTGTCTTATTACAGAAGGTTTTATGTACAAAATATATTTTATAAAATCATAAATATTTCCTTTTTTATTCTATGTGCCAATAATGTGAATAATGTCTTTTTTCAAAAATAGTTAATTTTTCTTTTAATTGTGTTATTTTATGAAAAGTTTATCTCCCTCGTTATAGGAAGGGTAAGATGTATCCATATCCCAATTGTCAAACATGCAGTTCTGTTTAAACAATACACTGAAGGTGCTTTTGAAACTTTCCTGTTTCCCAATTTAGCTTTAGCATTTTGTCTACATTGACATTTTCATTTTAATTGATCATTTTCTCAAAAAGCAAAGAAAACATTCGTTCTTGAAGATTTTATTGCTACTAATTCAACGTGATGGAGCATAAGATACATATTTTTGGTTTACAAAAATATACTTGACCTTAAAATATGGAAAGAAATTTTCTGCGTTAGCAAATAAGCTGGTTCATTCTGTCACTGAAGATATGAAGAAATGATATACATGGCATATCAAGTTGTCATTTCTAACTTGTTTTTTGGTGTCCTTTTGTTTTAACTCATAACATTTGGAAACCTGTTTTTATAAACAGCAATCTGTGAGACATTTTCCTTGTAACTAACAGAGGCACATAGTATTCAAGTTTTAGAGAAGAAAAAGGACAGCACAAAGCCAAATTATAAAGCAAATTCTTATAAGATGACCACATTATTATTACATATGATGGATATGTTTATAAAATTCAAACAAATTAATATTTTATAATCTAACCAATATTTGAGTATCATTTCACTATTGTTAATCATTTTTATCTTAAAGAATGCTCCAAGATATTCAACTTTGATTTAGAATCCAATACTTTAATATAGAGCAATAGCCCATGGACCATTTTAATATGTTGAGCTCCTCTTAGCTTTTATAAATTTCAGAAATGTTCAGTCTTTTTGTATTTTATTTAACTAGCACTCTGGATCACTTTTCCACAATCAGAGGTAACTGTCTTTAGCAACAAAACAAAACTGTGAGGTCTTTTTTTCTTGATAGCTGTCCTCTATTTATGAGACAAGCTGTAATAAGGCTCAATCATCTTTTAAAGGCAATAATATTGTCCCCAGGATAAAGAACAAGTTGAATCTCAATAAATAACAATTCTAGAATTCTTTCAATCTAAAAGTTATAATCTAAATATGAAATTATAATAAAATATAAACCACATGTGATCCTATTTTAGAAAAGAATTCTAGGAATAGTGAGGCTGTAAAGACATTTTAAAAATAACTTTTGTACCAACCATCTGCTCTGGAACCATAACCATCTTGACAATGGCAGTGTTTAAGTCAAGTAATACTACATGTAATGAGTAATGATCAGCTGTGCACTTCAGTGAGTTGGAAGACTGATCCTTTGTGAGACAAAAGTTAAGCTTTTACTCTCAGGGTGGGCTATATCTTTATTTTTGGATATTAGTAGGATGTCTGATAAGCAACTAGAAAAATAGGAAAGAAAATTTCATTAATAGGGAAGATTCATCTCAGATTTATGCCATAAATGATTATTTTTCAGTAATATTCATAGAATCATTCTCTTGTGACCAGTGAAAAGATAACACATGATGATGATAAAAGGATTACTGCAAAAGGTTTATGGAATTGTTATATATATATTCTACATCTCATCCAGTTGTGTAGTAGCAATAAGGAAATAAATATATAGTAGAGAGTAATAGCAATCATTAGGCTGATACAATTAAGGAAGAAGATACTTATATATTTTTTTCACTCAGCTTTGAGTACATGTTCAAAGATTCACTGAATATTTTGTCACCACTAGTTTCTGAATAGAAATTATAGGCAACTTATTACTGGAATACATCAAATATTATTGGAATACATCAAATATACATTAAGTATATATTAATCAAACATATATTACTCAAGCATATATTATTCAATGTATATACATATATAACATTATATATAAAATTATATACATACAATTCTATATATTCATATATATATAGCATTGCATTTTTGTAAAACATTGTGTGTGTGTGTGTGTATATATATATATATACACTTTGCACTTTTGCAATGGGTTACATTTTGAAATGGCACGTGTAAAGCCTTAAAATAAATAACATGGGCATGCAGGTAATTGAAAGAAGTGTAGGACTGGTATTGTGGCACGGTGGGTTAAGCTATTGCTTGTGACCCTGGCATCCCATATCAGAGGACTGGTTCAAGTCCTAGCTACTCTACTTCTGATCCATCCTCTTGCTAATGCACCTAGGGAAACAGTGGACAATGCCCTAAGCACTGGAGCTCCAGTACTCACTATTGCAGTCACTTAGGGAGTGAGACAGTAGATGGAAGGTCTCCCTCTCTCCCTCCCCCTGTCTCTCTCCCCCTCTGTCGTTATGTCTTTTAAATAAATGAAATAAATTTTTAAAACAAGGGAGAAAGAAGTGATGATTAGAACATCACTTTAGTTCAGAAATGAAGACAGTAGTGAGTTTGCAGTCTTTCCTCAGAAATTTAATTATTGTTTTACAGCAAAGAATGGCCTATGGAATTGCACAGTACTCCTTGGCATCATTTTCATCCTGCTGGCCTGCTCATCTTCTGCATGTCTGCACTACACATTGGGACCTTTTGTGGTCTTTCTTCTGCTTCTAATCTTCCAAGAAAAAATTCTTACAAAAATGTATGAATTAATCTTTTGTCTGGGGGTTCAGAGTATTCAAGATGGGCAAGCTAACCTACATTTGGTCTTTAGCAAGTTCAATTTCTTACCCTCCATAAGGTGGCTATCCTCGTTGCTCCATTTCTCCTTAAATACTTCCCTCTTTCTTTAAATTTCAGATTACTGTTTCCTTATGATCTTAATAATTTGATAAATTCAGTAAAAGTTATAGCTTTGATCTTTGTACAGCTTTTCTCACTGTTACTATGGCAGTAAGATTCTTTGCAGCTTTACATATCCTAAAAGAATAGAAGAGACTAGGGGCCAGCGCAGTGGCGCAGTGTGTTAAAGTCCTGGCCTGAAGCTCTGGCATCCCATATGGGCACCGGTTATAGTCCTGGCTGCTCCTCTTCTGATCCAGCTCTCTGCTATGGCCTGGGAAATAAGTAGAAGATGGCCTAAGTCCTTGTGCCCCTGCAACCACGTGGGAGACCCAGAGGAAGCTCCTGGCTCTTGGCTTCAGATTGGCACAGTGGCCATTTGGGGAGTGAAACAGTGGATGGAAGACCTCTCTCTGTCTCTACCTCACTCTGTAACTCTGTCTTTCAAATAAATAAAACAAAATCTTTAAAAGAATAGAAGATACTAGACAAATAATTTTAAGATTATCAATCTAATTGTGGTATGGGAAGTGAATTTCAAGGTGAGAAATTTGTAATTTGGGAGAGAATTTACTTGTTCAATGCTGTAAAATAGATAATAAATATTTCTGTGTCCAGAAGTAGAAAAAAACATGTGAGAATTCAAGAAAGAATTCAAGGAGAGAGAATTGGCGGGGATATGTTAAGATGTGATGTGATAAAATCAATAGATTTTTCAGGATTCTGACTTTATAAAAAACAGAGAATTATATGTTACTAGGTGTCTTTCTTTTCTTTTCTTTTTGACAGGCAGAGTGGACAGTGAGAGAGAGACAGAGAGAAAGGTCTTCCTTTGCCGTTGGTTCACCCAACAATGGCCTCTGCGGCTAGTATGCTGCGGTCGGCGCACCGCGCTGATCCGAACTCAAGAGCCAGGGTGCTTCTCCTGGTCTCCCATGCAGGTGCAGAGCTCAAGGACTTGGGCCATCCTCCATTGCACTCCCAGGCCACAGCAGAGAGCTGGACTGGAAGAGGAGTTACCCAGACAGAATCCGGCACCCCAGCCGGGACTAGAACCTGGAGTGCCGGAGCTGAAGGCAGAGGATTAGCCTAGTGAGCCATGGTGCTGGCCGAGGTGTCTTTCTTGTCTACTTGATTTTTTTTTTTTGACATCACAAGTATTATTATTATTTTTTAAAGATTTATTTTATTTATTTGAAAGAGTTACAGAGAGAGAGGTAGAGATTCACTCCACAAATAACTGCAAAGGCCAGAAGCTGGGCTGATCTGAAGCCAGGAGCCAGGAGCTTCTTCCGGGTCTCCCATGCAGGTGCAGAGATCCAAGCACTTGGGCCATCCTCCATTACCTTCCCAGGCCATAGCAGAGAGCTGAATCCAAAGTGGAGCAGCTGGGACATGAACTGGCGCCCATATAGGATGCTGGCGCTGTGGCTGGGGCTTTAACCCGCAGCGCCACAGCACTGGCCCCACAAGCATTATTTTTTAGAAGTAATATAACCAAAGAATAATGATAGCTCAGCAGTTAAATCTAAAGCATATAGGCTTATGTTGTCAATGCAGATACAGAGTGATAGTTATTTCTTTTTTTTCTAATTATATAAATACTTCTGCTATACTCTTTCAGTAGTTCTTTTTGAAAATAGAAAGATTCAACTTGTTTAGGAATTTTTCTCATACTTTTTCCAATTTCTGGAAGTCATCCAACTTTGATGCCATGATCTGAATTGGAAGCTCAAATAGCAGCCTTGGCATGTAAGTGGAAAGCTCAATGCCTTCAAAACTCAGCTTAGAAGCAAATCTCTATTTGATGTGGGCAGTTTGAGATAATAATTAAAATAATAGATTGAGATTGAGATAATAGTTAAGAATGGATTATCTACTCCCCAAGATAAAAAATGAGAGTATCTTAAAATTATATTAATTTTTAGATTTTTTGGCATGACCATGTTCACTTTGATCCCACCCAAAGGATGACATAGAGATTGAAAGCCATCTTGGTACTGCTGCATGTGACTGATTATAGCAGTGCAATCTGTCAGCAGGGACCGTCAACCAGCTCAGAACATGTAGCCCTCCCACAGAGTAGGTTTCACTTATGGGCAAGTGGAGAACACTAAGAGATCCAGAGACTGATTTGTTAAAAGTAACACCTAAATATTATTTCCAATTAACTGTTGATTATTTATATAATACTTCCAAAGTAAAGCATATTTTAATAGTGTAAAATTTAAGTCCAGGTATCCTTTCATCTCTGTAGGATCCACCTCGTTCTAGCTTTGATAGGAAGCCTGGAAAATTCCTTTTTGCCAAGCTTCACTGTGCTTCATCCTTAGCTTTTTGAAGGCAAGATGTTGGCAGAATTTCTGTCAAAGTAAGAGGGACCATCTGGATTCTCTTTTGACATCAGACATCATACTATAGCAATTCTAAAAGTCAGGATTGAGAAATTCTGTCACCAATAGAAAAAATGAGGAATTTTGGAGGAGAATAAATCAGATGGACATTTGGTTTTTGAAATTTACACATGGTGAGATTTTTCTCCTAGAAATGGATAAAATATGTTTAATAACCTAGTATTAGAATTAAAACCATCTTTAACCATTAAATCAAGGATAGGAAGATGTAAATGTTTCTTAGAAGTTTGCCTTTGATTCTCTGTATTTTGTGGTGTATGCACATAAAATGAGAATCCAACTAGTTAAAGACTAAATGAGAATTCAGTATATAAAAGTACAAAATGTTTATGAAAAAAGGAAGAAAAGCCTAAAGGTATAAAAATGCATTCTGCCTTTATTTTTTTTTACTTTTATGGGATTTTTAATCTCACTCAGCTGTCAATCATTCTCATTATTTTGGGCACATTCTTCAAGCAATCTAAATTGTTCCCACAGTGGTGGCCAAACCAGATAAACAGTCAAACATAAAGAGTATGTGATTACACCAGAGACCTTAAACCATAGAGTGGCCCAGAAATTTTCTATTAAGTGAAAAGGAGTAGAAAAAAAACTCAATGGCAGCTTTTAACATAGAAGAAAATTATTCTTTGTAGTTTCCCCTCTATGTACCCCCATCAAAAAAGTAAAAAAAAAAAAAAAATCCCAACGATTCAAAATAAATAACAGAAAATCTTGCTATGTACTAAATAAGAACTGTATTTTAACGTGTTCAAAGTTGTACTTTGAAATGCAATGTAGCTCATTTCAAATACACTTGAAAAAGAATGCAATCCTCTAGATAGAGAAAAGATAAATATGGTTACGTTTTGTTTAATCTTTTTAAAATTATGAAGTATATATGCTTAACTGCAATGTTTTCTAAGTTTCTGCTTTATGACATGTAAAGCATGACAAGTCTGTTTACAAAGAAAAGTAACTACAACAACGAAAACTTGAAAAAATTTAGTTTCTCAGATTTTTAATAATCATGCTTTCCATATCTCTTCACATACACATTAGCTCCTTTTCCTTTTCCTACTTTCACCAAGAGCCACATTAAATAAAACCAAATGTAGAATTTTTAGGTTCTGTGCTTCTGATTCATAAAAAAATAAGAATACATATTTTGTAAGTGAAATAGTTAAATGACTTGATATTTTCATGAACTCTTTCCAAAGATCAAAAATTTAGATTCTGCAACTGCAATCTGTTTACATGTAGAAAAAGCTTCCATTTTATTGTCAGGTGGCATCATTTAGAAACTAATAAGCGTATAGATTAAGAGCTCCTTGTAATGAATTTAATTAACTCAGAAAGTTTGTTCATATATGTTACTCAATAATTTCTTTGCAGTTTTTACTTTTCATTAGGAACAAATTAGCGAATATTTACCTAGTTGCTTAATTTTATGCTAATTTATTCATTTTTTCCTTAAGTTTTTCCCAAGTTTTCTCCTATAGGTACATGAAGATGAGTACATAACATGTAAGTAAGTTAGCAACATTTCAGATCTGAACATAAATTACTCTTATTAAGAAAAATAAGTATCACAAGAAGCCAAAATTACAGTTATATTAAAATCCTGGCCACATACTGAAACTTTTAAAATGTCAAACACAGAAGCAGATTGGCTTTTGCTCTGAATTTAATTAATTTTGTTTCTGAAGGTGTTAAAACCAATGTAACAGTAGGGTAATTTTATATAACTTGGGAAATAATGAAATGTTTTGAAAGCAGTCAAGAACTTAATAATATTTTGGATGTTTTTATCAAAATATGAATTAATCTACCTTTTATTTATGTGTATTTGGTATTGACAATTTACTATCTCAATTTATATTGTCACTTTGGTAAACATTACATTTGTTCTAGGGTTCTCGATTTCATGAATAAGTGAATAATAATTAAAATACCCATATTATTTTTAATTACAAAAGTAACACTAGCTCATTGTAATCAGAGTGGTGATAGTGATGATTCAGATCAAGACAAAATATCTATGATTCATCATGCAACTTCTTAACACATTGTTTTATTTTCCCTGGTTTTTGATATTTTATTTCAAAATAGATCCCATGTTTTACCAAGACCAATTCTGGGTCTGATGATTTATGAGAAGGATTTGGAAGACACCAAAGTCTTACTTTCAAGAGTAAGATTTGTTATGGTGAAATAATACAACATAAATTAGCAAAGATAAAAGGTGTACAGGGCAAAGTCCAGGAATCCATGTGCAAGCTTCCCAGGGTCCTTTCCTATCTGGGTTAACCAGGACACAGGAATCCCTTAGTTCCCTGAGCAATCAGTTATGATAGTACATGTGAAAAGTTCAGGAAAGACTCAATGCTCAAAAATTTTATTGGTGATTAGGCAGGTACCCTCTGCCTAATGTACACCCAAGTTCTGAACTTCTGGAAGAAAAACAGGTACTGAGTGTAAACCATCTTTCTACACAGTCGAGGCACATTGTGTCACACTCACCCTCTAATGTTGGTGGGAACCCTTTCAAAATCTTAAGTTTGATGATGTTATCCAAGAAGTAAATTTTTAAATAAATCTTTCCAACAATAACAGGTCTGCTATGTTAACTCTTTTTTGGTCCAGTTTTATGTTATGTGTCTTTTATTTAATTTTTAAATATGAACATCTTTTGATGTCAATAAATATTGTACGTAATGACTGAACATTTCCAGTGTATATATCATTATTTAGTTAATAAATTTATTGGTGGGTTGTTTAATATTGGTATATATCTTATTATATCAAAAATCCAATGTATAATGAAATTATTGATTCGGAATTCCCAGAAGTGAGGTTGCAGATTGTGGAACATTTTGATGTATACCCTTTGGTAGCCTATGTGGTCCTCCAAAAAGTCTTTACAAATGTATGTAATCATACACAAACAATATTTGAGAGTGCAACAAATGGGTATGTATGATAATTTACTAAACTGGCCTGAGAAAAATGAATTGTGGTTACTTTTTTAAGATCTTTGGTACTGTTAGCAGTGAATGTTTTAAAAATTATAATCCATTTTTATTGTTATAAATATTAATTCATATAAATGAAATTCTTTAGCATTAATTATTCAGTGATAACATTATAGTAGAAGAGACGTTAAAATATTAGTTGCAACAAAGAATTATGGAATAGGAATCCTACCATTTTTTTCCAAACTTGCTTCAACTAACTAAAAAAAGAAAAGACCCAAATCAAAAAAATCTGAGATTAAAAAGGAAATGTAACAACAGACACCACAGAAATAAAAAGAATCATCATAAATTACTACAAAGAGGTGTATGCCTGCAAACAGGGAAACCTATCAGAAATGGATAGATTCCTGGACACATGCAATCTACCTAAATTGAATCATGAAAATAGAGAAAACCTAAATAGACTCATAATTGAGAAAGACATTGAATCAGTAATAAAGGCCCTCCCAACAAAGAAAAGCCCAGGACCAGATGGATTCACTGCTGAATTCTACCAGACATTTAAAGAAGAACTAACTCCATTTCTTCTCAAAGCATTCAGAACAATCAAAAAAGAGGGAATCCTCCCAAATTCTTTATATGAAGCCAGCATCACCTTAATCCCTAAGCCAGAGAAAGATGCAGCATTGAAAGAGAATTACAGACCAATATACCTGATGAACATAGATGCAAAAATCCTCAATAAAATTCTAGCTAATAGAATACAACAACACATCAGAAAGATCATCCACCCAAACCAAGTGGGATTTATCCCTGGTATGCAAGAATGGTTCAACATTTGCAAATCATTCAATATAATACATGACATTAACAAACTGTAGAAGAAAAACCATATGATTATCTCAATAGATGCAGACAAAGCATTTGATAAAATTAAACACCCTTTCATGATGACAACTCTAAGCAAATTGGGTACAGAAGGAGCATACTTCAATATAATCAAAGCAATTTACATGAAAAAACCCACAGCCAGCATCCTATTGAATGGGGAAAAGTTGGAAGCATTTCCACTGAGATCTGGTACCAGACAGGGATGCCCACTCTCACCACTGCTATTCAATATAGTGCTGGAAGTCTTAGCCAGAGCTATTTGGCAAGAAAATGAAATTAAAGGGATACAAATTGGGAAGGAAGAACTCAAACTATCCCTCTTTGCAGATGATATGATTCTTTATTTAGGGGACCCAAAGAACTCTACTAAGAGACTATTGGAACTCATAGAGGGTTTGGCAAAGTAGCAGGATATAAAATCAATGCACAAAAATCAATAGCCTTTGTATACACAGGCAATGCCACGGCTGAAGAAGAACTGCTAAGATCAATCCTATTAACAATAGCTGCAAAAACAATCAAATACATTGGAATAAACTTAACCAAGGACGTTAAAGATCTCTACGATAAGAATTACAAAAACTTGAAGAAAGAAATAGAAGAGGATACCAAAAAGTGGAAAAATCTTCCATGCTAATTGATTGGAAGAATTAACATCTTCAAAATGTCCATTCTCCCAAAAGCAATTTATACATTCAATGTGATACCAATCAAGATACCAAAGACATTCTTCTCAGATCTGGAAAAAAATGATGCTGAAATTCAAATGGAGATGCAAGAGACCTCGAATAGCTAAAGCAATCTTATAAAACAAAAACAAAGCTGGAGGCATCACAATACCAAACTTCAGGACATACTACAGGGTAGTTGTAATCAAAACAGCATGGTACTGGTACAGAAACAGATAGATAGACCAATGGAACAGAATGGAAACATCATAAATCAAACATCTACAGCCAACTTATATTTGATCAAGGATCTAAAACCAATCCCTGGAGCAAGGACTCTCTATTTAATAAATGGTGCTGGGAAAACTGGATTTCCACATGTAGAAGTATGAAGCAAGACCCCTACCTTACACCTTACACAAAAATCCACTCAGCATGGATTAAAGACCTAAATCTATGAGCCGACACCATCAAATTATTAGAGAACATTGGAGAAACCCTACAAGATATTGGCACCGGCAAAGACTACCTAGAAAAGACATTGGAGGCGCAGGCAGGCAAAGCCAAAATTCACTATTGGGATTGCATCAAATTGAGAAGTTTCTGTACTGCAAAAGAAACAGGTAAGTGAAGAATCAACCAACAGAATGGGAAAAAATATTTGCAAACTATGCTACAGATAAAGGGTTGATAACCAGAATCTACAAAGAAATAAAGAAACTCCACAACATCAAAACAAACAACCCACGTAAAAGATGGGCCAAGGAACTTAATAGACATTTTTCAAAAGAGGAAATGCAAATGCCTCACAGGCACATGAAAAAATGTTCAAGATCACTAGCAATCAGGGAAATGCAAATCAAAACCACAATAGGTTTCACCTCACCCTGGTGAGAATGGCTCACATTCAGAAATCTACCAACAATAGATGCTGCAGAGGATGTGGGGAAAAAGGGACACTAACCCACTGTTGGTGGGAATGCAAATTGGTTAAGCCACTATGGAAGTCAGTCTGGAGATTCCTCAGAAACCTGAATATAACCCTACCATATAACCCAGCCATCCCACTCCTTGGAATTTACCCAAAGGAAATTAAATTGGCAAACAAAAAGCCATCTGCACATTACTGTTTATTGCAGCTCAATTCACAATAGCTAAGACCTGGAACCAACCTAAATGCCCATCAACAGTAGACTGGATAAAGAAATTATGGGATATGTACTCTATAGAATACTATTCAGCAGTCAAAAACAATGAAACCCGGTCATTTGCAACAAGATCGATGAATCTGGAAAACATCATGCTGAGTGAACTAAGCCAGTCCCAAAAGATAAATATCATATATTCTCCCTGATCGGTGACAATTAACCGAGCACCAAAGGGGAAACCTGTTGAAGTGAAATGGACACTATGAGAAACGGTGACTTGATCAGCCCTTGCCCTGACTGTTGATGAACAACTTAATATGTTATCCCTCAGTATTTTTTTTTTGTTTGTTCTACTTAATACTATTGGTTGAATTTTGTAATTAATACACAGTTATTCTTAAGTGTTGAAACTTAACTGAATAGTGATCCCTGTTAAATATATGATTGGGAATAAGAGAGGGAGGAGATGTACAATTTGGGACATGCTCAAGCTGACTTGCCCCAATCTATAGAGTTAGAAACATACCAGGGGAATCCAATTCAATCCCATCAAGGTGGCATGTACCAAGGCCATCTCACTAGTCCAAGTAATCAACTTCTGTTCACAATTGATCATAATGATAGGACTGAGAGTCATAGGGATCACATAAACAAGATTAGTGTCTGAAAATACTAACTGTTAGAATCAACAAGTGAGAGAACAATCCAACATGGGAAGCAGGATACACAGCAGACTCATAGAATGTGGATATCCCAAACAGTACTCTGGCCTCAGAATCAGCCCTTAAGGCATTTGGATATGGCTCAAGAGCCCATGAGAGTATTTTAGGCATGTAAAGCCAAGACACTCTGGCAAAAAAAAAAAAAAATACCAAAACCTAAATGAAAGATCTCCATGAGTGAGATCCCAATGGAAAGTACAGGTCATCAAAGAAGGAGGTACCTTTCTCTGAAAAGAGGAGAGAACTTCCACTTTGACTATAAACTTGTCTAAATATGATAAGTCGGTGAGCTCAAAAGGCTTCCATAGCCTTGGCAATATTTGACTAGAGCCTAGGGTGATTATTGAAGCCATAAACAAGAGTGTCAATGTGTGAAGTCAACAACAGGAGTCACTGTGCACTTGCTCCTCATGTAGGATCTCTGTGTCTTTAATGTGTTGTATATTGTGATGTAATGCTATAACTAGTACTCAAACAATATTTTTCGCTTTGTGTTTCTATGTGGGTGCAAACTGTTGAAAGCTTTGCTTAATATATACTAAACTGATCTTCTGTATATAAAGAGAATTGAAAATGAATCTTGATGTGAATGGAAGGGGAGAGGGAGCAGAAAAGGGGAGGATTGCAAGTGGGAGGGAATTTATGGGTGTGTAAAGCCATTATAATCCATAAACTATACTTTGGAAATTTATATCTCTAAATAAAAGTTAAAAATAAATAAATAAATAAATAAATAAATAAATATATTTCTATAGATGGTTTGGGTGCAGTGGCTTAAATTGCTTCCTAGGACAGCTGCATCCAATGTTGGAGTGCCCACATCCCATACTGGCTATTCTGCTTCCTATCCAGCTACTTGCTGCTGCTGAATGGCCCAAGTGCTTGGGTCTCTGATATCATGTAGGAGACCTGGATGGAGTTCCCAACTCTTGGATTCAACCTGTCCATAAACATGGCTATTGCAGGAATTTGTGGAGTAAATCAGCAGATGAAAAGTTTTTCTTTCTCTGTTTCTCCCTCTTTTGCTCTGCCTTTCAGTTTATTAAATAAACAAAATTTTTTAAAGTATGATTATATTTGATAGAAAAGATATTTAGTTATTTTATATATCTGAAAATATGACAATCCTTAATGAATTGTGAAATTTAGGTATTTTTCATTTAGTTAAATCAGCTTTTTCCATACTTACACTACAATTGAGGTTTCTTTCTTTCTTTTTTGATGCTATTAAATACCTTTTGGTGTTTAATCTTTGGGTTAGTGAAATAGGAAAAATCCATATACCACAATCTCAAGTACTTTTGCTGATATAAGCTGTTTGTAAGTACATTTCCAGTTGTCCGTTATTAATCTTTCTCCATCCCATAATAGAATGAAGCAGTAATAATAATTCTGTATCAAAATATGTGTACATCTTAAATGCTACACTCAAGATTGTCTACCTTGACTTTTAAATAATTAATTAAACAAGTTTAGAATTAGAATAGGCCCAATAAAAAGTGCAAGGTTGCCCTTTATTTAGATTTATTAAAAAAATTGAAGTTGTTGTCATTTTTTAACTAGGAGATACAAGAAAGCAAATGACAAATATAATAACAGAGGCTACACAATAGCTATGATTATAATGGAAATCAATGAGGTCTAAATTATTCTGTATCTTATTATGAGGACAAGGAGCATTCTGCAGTGTAAAGGCAATAAATTAGAAGTAGATATTAACTATTTTAATACACAGAGTAAGGGGTAGCAAAACAGTGATTGGAAGGAAGAAACAATTAATACTAAAACCCTGTTAAATATTTAATACTGAAAATCCTTGAAACACTGTGAAAGAAATTTCTTTTGAGATAATTGTTTACATATAATAAGATAGGAACTATAATAAAGAATATGCGCTTGTGTTTAGAAGGCCACTGTAAGTTGACACTTTAAATGAAGACTTCTACATTTGGAGGAAATTAATTCAAGAATGAGTTCCCCAGGTTTGTTTTTTGATGGTCATGAAAGAATTCTAGTGCACCTGGTTAGGAAGGCTTTTCCCTTTCATAAAAGTGTCTGATGTTTTGTTTAGTTTTTTAGTAAGTAATTTGCGTGAATCCTTAATATAGCTGTCAAAGTATTTTTTCCATTTTAGCATTATAATGCTAATAGAACAGTGAAAAAATGTTTTTAGATACATTACAACCACATTTGACATGTATATACTCTCTGTGTTAAATATAACATCATCTCTTCTATGGTAATACTTTCATAATCTTAGCTTCTTTGTACTAGAACTACAAAATGTTTCAGTGGAACTATCATATGGAGGTTAGAGAGATGTGTTGTGGTACGTTAAGCATTCTCCCTTCATTTGAATGGGTGGCAGCACATTGTAGATAAATTGCTGAATTAATAATTGAAACAAATATTTGTTTTCCCTGATCGGCGACAACTAACTGAGCACCAAAGGGGAAACCTGTTGAAGTGAAATGGACACTATGAGAAACAGTGACTTGATCAGCTCTTGTCCTGACTATTGATGTACAGTGTAATACTTTATCCATTTTAGTATTTTTTTTGGTTCTAGTACTATTGGTTGAACTCTGTAATTAACACACAATTATTCTTAGGTGTTTAAATTTTAACTGAAAAGTGATTCCTGTGAAATATAAGAGTGGGAAAAAGAGATGGAGGAGATGTACAATTTGGGACATGCTCAATCGGACGTGCCCCAAATGATGGAGTTAGAAACGTGCCAGGGGATTCCAAAACAATCCCTTCAAGGTGGCATGAACCAATGCCATCTCACTAGTCCAAGTGATCAATTTCAGTTGACAATTGATCATAATGATAGGAGTAAGAGCCAAAGGGATCACACAAACAAGACTAGTGTCTGCTAATACTAACTGATAGAACCAAAAAGGTAGAGAGTGATCCAGCATGGGAAGTGGGAGACACAGCAGACTCATAGAATGGCAGATGTCCTAAATAGCACTCTGGCCTCAGAATCAGCCCTTAAGGCATTTGGATCTCTCTCAAGAGCCCATGAGAGTATTTTAGGCATGGAAAGCCAAGACACTCTGAAAAAAAAAAAAAAAAAAAGAAAAGAAGAAGACCTAAATGAAAGATCTCTGTGAGTGAGATCCCAGTGTAAAGAATGGGACCACCAAAGAAGGAGGTACCTTTCTTTGAAGGGAGGAGAGAACTTCCACTTTGACTATGACCCTGTCGGAATAAGATTGAAGTCAGGAACACTAAAAGATTCCATATCATTGGCAACTCTTGACTAGAGCCTAGGGAGATTACTGACACCATAAACAAGAGTGTCAAATTGTTAAATCAACATCAGGAGTCACTGTGTACTTACGTCTCACGAGGGATCTGTCCTTAATGTGTTATCCAATGTGAAATAATGCTATACCTAGTACTGAAACAGTATTTTACACTTTGTGTTTCTGTGTGGGTGCAAACTGATGAAATCTTTACTTAGTATATACTGAATCGATCTTCTGTATAAAGATAATTGAGAATAAAAAAAAAAAAACTTGGTGTTAAATTGGAAATTGCATGGAAAGTTAATCAATTTTTTAAAAAAATATGTAGGATTGCTGTCCTTAATGTGCTGTACATTGTGATTTAATGCTATAACCTGTACTCCAACAGTGTTTTTCACTTTGTGTCCCTATGTGAGGGCAAACTGTTGAAATCTTTACTTAATATATACTAAACTGATCTTCTGTATATAAAGAGAATTGAAAATGAATCTTGAAGTGAATGGAAGGGGAGAAGGAGCGGGAAAGGGGAGGGTTGCGGGTGGGAGGGAAGTTATGGGGAGGGGAGCCATTGTAATCTATAAGCTGTACCTTGGAAATTTATATTCATTAAATAAAAGTTTTTTAAAAAAAGAAAACTTAGAGGGATTACTTGCTAATCACTTCCTTGGCATTTTTAAGCTAAAAGTACTGAATTAATATACTACAAGGTGTAATTAAAATAGATAGGAAATGTATACCCTTATCAGTTTTTTAAATTTACAATTTCTATGGAATAAAACCCTTTGGTATCATTCATTCCAAAAATAGGAGGTTATGAGAATCTTGTTGGCTGCTCATTATTTTGATGTAACCACAAACAGAAGTTGGACTATCAAAATATGAAATTTATTCATGTTCAAAGCAATACCAAGATGTAATTCTCAATGTAAGATAAATACAAAAAAGAATACAAGCCAATAAATCATTTTATTGTAGTTATTATTTAATTCTACATGCTAACAAGGCAGCCTTAAATTTGTAGTTGCAGGGAAAATAATCATGTAGTATTTAAGTAGATTCCAGGGGCATATGGTCCAAATTCTTTTTTTTTTATTAAATATTCAGCTTTCCTTTTTAAAAACAATTCTACCTACAAAAGGACCTCAGGCTATGCCTATAAATAAGTCAGACTGACATGAGGAGGCAGCCAACTTATTAATGAATTCCATAAAATGCAAGGGAAAATATGAGGCAGTACGACTCAGAAGCAAGTCTTAAGAGCATACCTAAAAATCCACTTTCCTTCCAATTTACAAGGAAGATGTTAGTAAACTGGAAAAAGAAAAAAAAATCTAAGAAGAAAACTGTATTTTATAGAAATAAATTTGTAAATAGTAGCAGCTATGCAATGAAAGAAGGCCCTGAATGATACAGGTCTTTACACTGTCAAAGAAAAGAATTTCAACAAATTGAGTTATAAAGGTTACATTGACTTTTGCTATTGGTTCATGAACTGGGCAGCAACCTGTCTACAAAATAGACAGGAACTTGACCAAGCAAGACAGAGCAGTTTTTATAAGGTAATTTGTGTCAGAATGAAGAAATAGCACCATCCAAAAAGTAGATTGGTTACCATCAGGTTACGTTACATTTTACTCAGGGCTAAAGCAGATGGTGGCTCAGATTAACTGGACCCTTTTTGATTGGTATTTGTGCATCCCCTGTTTTGAAAAACTGACCTATGTGATGACTTTTAAATTTTTGTTAAAGTTTCAATTTGTTTATGTAGCACTTAGCAAAAGTAACTTCATGTTAGTTTGGCATGTTGGGATTTAGTATAGGATCTCAATTCAAAGCAATGGCCTTCTGTATATTTTATCCAACAAAATAAAGACCCTGAAACTGGGAGTTATTGCACCAAAGTTGTCAGTTCATCTTGAATTTTAAAATAAATGGAATCTTAAATTCTTTCTGTTTCTTTGCTTTTGTTTCTGGAAGTCTCTCATGCATCAGTGTTCAAACACATATTCAAACAAATATATACAAAAAGATATTTTTAAAATCTTAACTGATCATAAACAAAAACAACAATTAAGATATCTGCAGGTATACAAACAGGGAGTGATAGGACAACTAGATAAACATTTAAATAAGCATAGAATTGTGGCTATTTGCTGTTATTTTCTTCTAGTATCTTAGAAATTATTTATTTTCCTTTGAGGTAAATTTATATGCAGTGATGTATTCATATTGGATTGATTCCACCTCTTTGCTATTGTGCACTGAGCTGCAAGAAACATAGAATCACAGATAGCGCTTCTGTATGCTGATTTAATTTCCATTGAATAGATTCCCAGGAGTGGGATGGCTGAATCATATGTTGAACATGGCTGAACATAGGTCTATGTTCAGACCAATGAGGTATCTCCACGCTGTCTTCCACAGTGGCTTAACCAGTTAAATAGGGTAGCTTTTTCCCCACATCCTCACCTGCATTAGTTTGTTGATTTCTGTATGAAAGACATTCTCACTGGGGGTGAGGTGAAAACTCAATGTGGTTTGGAGCTGCATTTCTCTGAGCATTTTTTCATGTGTCTGTTGGCCATTTGGATTTCCTCTTTTGAACAATATCTGTTTAAGTCCTTGGCCCATCTTTTAACTGGGTTGTTTTGTTGTTGTAGAGTTTCTTTTTTAAAATGATTTTATTTATTTATTTGAGAGGTAGAGTTACAGACAGTGAGAAAGAGAGAAATAAAGGTCTTCCATCCATCGGTTCACTCCTCAAATGGCCGCAACAGCCAGAACTGAGCCAATCAGAAGTCAGGAGCCAAGAGTCTCCTCTAGGCTTTCCACATAGAAGCAGGGTCCCAAGCACTTGGGCCATCTTCCACTGCTGTCCCTGACCATTAGCAGAGAGCTGGATCAGAAGAGGAGCAGCTGGGACTAGAGCCAGCTCTCATATGGGATGCCAGCACCACAGGGAGAGAATTAACGTATTGCACCACAGTGCTGGCCCCAGTTGTGGAATTTCTTGATGTCTTTATATATTCTGGTTATTAATCCTTTATCAGTTGTATAGTTTGCAGATATTTTCTTCCATTCTGTCCATTATCTCTTCACTTTCCTGATTGTTTCTTTTGCAGTGCAGAAGCTTCTCAATTTGATGGAATCCGTTATGTCGGTTTTGGCTTTGATTTCCTGTGCCTCTGGGATCTTTTCCAAGAACTCTTTGACTATGCCAATGTCTTGTAGAGTTTCCCCAATGTTCTCAAGTAATTTGATGGTATTGGGTCTTATATTTAGGTCTTTAGACCATTTTGATTGGATTTTGGTGAAAAGTAAAGGTCTGGCTTCATGCTTCTGCCTACAGCGATCCAGCTTTCCCAGCACCATTTGTTGAAGAGACTGTCCTTACTCCAGGGGTTGATTTTAGCACCTATGTCAAAGATTAGTTGGTTGTAGGTGTTTAGATTGATTTCAGGTGTTTCTATTCTATTCCATTGGTCTATCCATGAGCTGCTATGGTTCTGTGTGTTGTGAGTGGGTACATGGAGACCTGCCTACAGGAGGCCAGCTTACTTCTCAATTGTTGTGGGGGCAGGTAAGAGCATCTGATAGGAAGGGCTTCCCCTTGCTGTACAGATTTTGTGGTGGGGGAAGAAATTCTTCTGAATTGTTGTGGCCCTTGATTTTGGGTGGGAGATGAGCTGAGGTGATCCTGAGCCCCCACAATGTGCACAGGAGGCAAGGGAGGGAGCAGCCTGCTTGCATCCAAAAATAGAAACAAACAAAGGAGTAAAACGGTTTTCCAGGCTGGCTCAAGTCCTGGTGGGGTGAGGGGCTGGGAGATTGGGAGGAAGGTGTCTGACCTCCCTATTTCTTCCTTTATATTTTATTTTTCCCCTGCATGGATCTTCAGAAGCAGTTCACCAAGCTCTCCCATATGCTGCTATCTGTGGACCCACAGATTCTCCTCCTACCTTGTCTGCTGGGTGCCTGCACTCACCTCCTCCACCTTTTCCTTTTCCTATTTGCTCTTTTGGCTTGGACCTGGACCATCTCTGCTGTTCTTATTGGGTTTCTCATTGTGAATTTTCCAAGGCTTTATCTCAGGCATCTATCTTCTCCCCTTTTTAATTATTAATTTTGCCCCATGTGATTCAGATCGTCCTGTTGCTATTCCATGATCTTAGAACCTCTTTCCGTATGTACCACTCTAAAGGAGACATGTAGAAATTATTATTGGTATACAATTAAATGTACAGATTAAGTTTTAATATATTTATATATTTGCTATGGAAGAATTGGATATGTTTCTCCACTGGTCCTGATAGGTTTTTATTGTTGTTGTTGTTTGGACAAGCAGAGTGGACAGTGAGAGAGAGAGACAGAGAGAAAGGTCTTCCTTTACCATTAGTTCACCCTCCAATGGCCGCTGCGGCCGGCACACTGCGGCCAGCGCACTGTGCTGATCCGAAGGCAGGAGCCAGGTGCATCTCCTGGTCTCCCATGTGGGTGCAGGGCCCAAGGACTTGAGCCATCCTCCACTGCACTCCCGGGCCACAGCAGAGAACTGGACTGGCAGAGGGGCAACCAGGACAGAATCCGGCGCCCGACTGGGACTAGAACCTGGAGTGCCAGTGCCACAGGTGGAGGATTAGCCTATCGAGCCATGGTGCTGGCCCCTCATAGTTTTTTTAAAGCAATATTTTATTATGCTCTTCTAAGTCTTTCAAACTTGCTCTTCACATATTGGTTTTATTGGATTTTTAAAATCTCCTTGAGGCTTTGTTTTCTTAAAAGTTTTCTTAAAAGTTGAAAAGACAGAAGATGATTGACTCATCCGAAGTAAGCACAGATGTATGCTATACTCTCTGTTGTCGTGCTCCCACCTCTGATCTTACTACAAAGCACTCTTTCATGTATGAAACATCTTCTATATACTTGCTAATAAATGGGATCTGGAAAATATGAAGATGTCTTTGAAATATCTAGGCCCTAACAAAGAGAAGCAGAGGAGAATGTTTATTTAATTTTTAATCCAGGCAGAAATCTGGGAACATGAAATGATAAAACATGTAAGGATACTTAGAAAAAGCTGGTCCTGTGAAAAAACAGTAGCAAAAAGTGACACTGAATCACGAGTAACTGGGTAAAGATCTCTTGATATCTTCATCATACGTCAGGAAACAAAGTGACCTTTTCCTGGCACTATGATTGAAGTCTGAGACCATACCTGACTGTCTGGGTAGAATGCTGCAGTGATAGTGTGGCACTTACAATATCGCCACTATATAAGTGATTGCAACTGCTGTTCCTGCACTCCTAATTTAAAGAGAATGATACATAAGAAACAGAAATGCTGTAGTACTAATTCATTAACAACCCAGGGGTCCTATCAGGTGGAGAGAACATTTGAATGAGAGTTATCAGAATACCATTAACAGGAGAAATTCAGTGAAAGAACATTTCTGACAGCAAGTAGGAAGAGCATGAACAGAGATGAATAAATAAACACATAATGTGTTATAGTATGAAAATTGAGACATAAAATTTGATTTTTAAGTTTAAAAATCTTACAAGATGGAGAGAGTGCTTATTACAGAGCCTTGAATTATTGGCCTAGAGGAGGAGCCTAGTAGAAATAGGAGAAGTGATAAAAATGCACACTGGAAATTGTGAGGGGGAAATATGAAAGAATTAGAAGATTACAACAATTAATTCAGAAATAACTGGCTATCAGATCGAAAAGTAGGAATAATTAGATTTGACAAAAATTAAAATAAAAGTTTGTTAGCAGATTGAATATATGCACTATTTTTTAGGTAAGACTGATTACAAAATCAATGCAAAACTGTATCCTAAAATAATATAAGTTTAAAGAAATAGAGATCATACTTGTTTCTAGAACAAAATCCTATAATTTAAAAGGGGAAGGTAATAAAATAGGTTAATTCTTGGAGCTTTTATCTATACCACAAATGGGGTATTGAAAAGAGCAATAATCAAATAACAGCAAATATAACATACAACTGTTTAGGCTAATACCTACAGATATTCATTAATTTGGCAAATGTATCACATAAGTTGAGAAAAATTCTCAAAAAATGTCCATCCAGTCAAAAAATGAATTAGAACATGGGTGTCAATATAGGAATACAAAATGAGTGGAAAAATAAGCCCTTCTGAATTTATACAAATGAAATATAGAATTTGAAATTAAGGTCTTTATTTTAAAATATGTAATGCTTCATGAATTTGTGTGTCATTGAGGTCTTAAGCAAAGTCATTATAAAATTCTTATTAGAATTATGATGAGACATTTAAGAAATAGAGCATGTTTTTTTTTTCTTGACAGGTTGTATATAGTCTTGGTGTATTAATAGAGAGGTAAAACACTTGAGTATCACCAAGAGGGAAGTAAATTAAAATGGATACAATTGTGTAGATTTGGGAATGGCATTGTGGCATAGCAGGTAAAACTTCCACTGGCAGTACTGCCATCCTATATAAGCATCGGTTCATGACCCAGCTATTCTACTGCCAATCCAGCTCCCTGTTAATGGCCTGGGAAAAGCAGTGGAAGATGGTCCAATTGTTTGAGCTCCTGTCACCAATGTGGGAGACCTGAAGGAAGTTCCTACCTCTGGATTATGGCTTCAGTCTGGCATACTGCTGGCCATTGCAGCCATTTGGGGAATAAACTTGGAGATAGAAGATTTTTTCTCTCTCTCTCTCTCCTTCTCTATGTTACTCTTTGAAATAAATAAAAAAAAATCTTCAAAAATTATGTATATTTTGTGCTGCATAAAAAATCTCATCTAATTTATGTATCAATCAATTTATGGTATTGTAGCCATACATATAATTGTGATCTCACAGCAGTTATTATTCTAACAAAATCGCTATATTGTGATAACTTTCCAACAGATGTAAGTATAGTTTATTGAGGAAATAGATGTTTTTCTATTAACAGAAATTAGTTAAATGGTGTATAGTGGCATTCATGCTTTTGTATCTGCCTTAGTCTGGTCAGCCTGCATAAGAGAATACTGTAGATGAGGTGGCTTAAAAATTGTTGGGATTGATTTCTTACAGTTCTGAAAGCTGGGGAGGTTAAAGTTAAAAAGCTGACAGGTTCCGTGTCTAGTGAAGGCTCACTTTTTGGTTGATTTATCTCTCTCATCTTGCTGTGTCCTAACATGGCTTATAGACACGGGGTCTCTCTGAGGTGTCTTCATAAAAGTAAATCCCAACTTAGGAGGTTGATACCCAATGAATTCCTAAGATCCACCTGCTAGTACCATTATATATCAATACCAAAATATGAGTTTCGGAGTTCACAAACATTGAGGCTACAACAGTCTACTCCTAGTTCGTTCAAATTCATATCCCTCTTTCATGCAAAACACATCAATTCCACTCCAACAACTGCTGGATTCTTGTTCCAACATCAACTTCAGACATCAAGTACAAAATAACAAAGAAATCAGATGTGAGTGGGACTCTAGGTGTGATTCATCTTGAAGCAAAGTCCTCTCCAGCTGTGAATTTGGGAAACCAAGCAAGCTACATGTTTTCAACATACATTAGACAGACTTAGGATGAACATTCCCATTCCAAAAAGGAGAAATAGGCCAGAAGAAAGCAGCTATGGGCCCCATGTGAGTCCATAACTTAATGAAGCAAACAGTATCAAGCCTTAGAGCTCAAGAATAATGTGTCTCAGTTTTATGCAATGTCTTCCAGGCCCTGCAGGTACAAGGTCCTGTCCTCCCTGCATTGCCAGGCAGCAGTTGCATTCCCAGAGCTCTGTGTAGCCTTGTCCCCAAAACTTTGAATAGAGGCTACCTGTTCTCCCAATCCCCATTTTGAAACCCAGTATATAACACTAAGAGTCTCTATCACCATCGGGGTCATCCTTCCTTTGCCTTGAAAATTAGGGGAAGTCTGAATAGCAATAGAATTCCATCTAATAAAATGCAAGAAGTTTAAAAACCTTCTTCTTTCCTTCCTGTCTCCTTCTTTCTCCTTCAGATTATCAGGCTTCCTGCTGAGTAGGCTAATTGAGTCTAATGTACTTACCAAAGGGATTGTTGGCCAAGCTCTCTGCACAGGTTACTGAGATATCAGTGGTGGTTTTCCAAAATTCTTGAAACTCTCTTTTTCCATGAAATTTTCTCTTATCCTTTTCCCATTGTCTTACATTTTCTGATGTCTTGTAAGTAATGACTTCTTTTCATTAAATACATTCCTCTTTAAAGTGTAATTTCTATTGGAATCCCGTGGCACGTTTCTAACTCCAACATTTGAGGCAAGTCCGATTGAGCATGTCCCAAATTGTACATCTCCTCCATCTCTTTTTCCACTCTTATATTTAACAGGGATCACTTTTCAGTTAAAATTTAAAATACAATCCCATCAAGGTGGCATGAACCAATGCCATCTCACCAGTCCAAGTGATCAACTTCAGTTCACAATTAATCACATTAATAGGTCTAAGAGTCAAAGGGATCACACAAACAAGACTAGTGTCTGCTAATACTAACTGATAGAACAAAAAAGGTAGAGAATGATCCAGCATGGGAAGCAGGAGACACAGCAGACTCATAGAATGGCAGATGTCTTAAATAGCACTCTGGCTTCAGAATCAGCCCTTAAGGCATTCAGATAAGGCTCAAGAGCCCATGAGAGTATTTTAGGCATGGGAAGTCAAGAAACTCTGGAAAAAAAAAAAAAGAAGAGGTACATGAAAGATCTCTGTGAGTGAGATCCCAGTGGAAAGAACTGGGCCATCAAAGAAGGAGGTACCTTTCTCTGAAGGGAGGAGAGAACTTCCACTTTGACTACGACCCTGTCAGAATAAGATCAAAGTTGGTGAACTCAGAAGGCTTCCATAGCCTTGGCAACTCATGACTAGAGCCTAGGGAGATTACTGACGCCATAAACAAGAGTGTCAAATTGTTAAATCAACATCAGGAGTCACTATGTACTTACTTCTCATGTAGGATCTGTCCTTAATGTGTTGTTCAATGTGAAATAACACTATAACTAGTATTGAAACAGTATTTTACACTTTATATTTCTGTGTGGGTGCAAACTGATGAAATCTTTACTTAATATATACTAAATTGATCTTCTGTATATAAAGATAATTTAAAATGATGTGAATGGAGTGGGAGAGGGAGCGGGAGATGGGAGGGGTGCAAGTGAGAGGGAAATTATGCAGGGGGAGGCCATTGTAGTCCATTAACTGGGCTTTGGAAATTTATTTTTCTAAAGAAAAAAAGAAATACATGAAAAACAAACAAAAAAGAATAAACCACTATCATACAAAAGAAAAAAAAGAAACTGTATTTTTTTATTTTTTCAAAATTTTATTTAATGAATATAAATTTCTAAGGTACAGCTTATAGATTACAATGGCTTCTCCCCCATGACTTCCCTCCCACCCGCAACCCTCCCCTTTCCCACTCCCTCTCCCCTTCCATTCACATCAAGATTCATTTTCAATTCTCTTTATGTACAGAAGATCAGTTTAGCATATATTAAGTAGAGATTTCAACAATTTGCCCTCACATAGCAACAAAAAGTGAAAAATACTGTTTGAGTACTAGTTATAGCATTAAATCACAATGTACAGCACATTAAGGACAGAGATCCTACATGAGGAGTAAGTGCACAGTGACTCCTGTTGTTGACTTAACAAATTGACACTCTTGTTTATGGTTTCAGTAATCACCCTAGGCTCTAGTCATGAGTTGCCAAGGCTATGGAAGCCTTTTGAGTTCGCTGACTCTGATCATATTTAGACAAGGTCGTAATCAGAGTGGAAGTTCTCTCCTCCCTTCAGAGAAAGGTACCTCCTTCTTTGATGACAAGATCTCACTCACAGAGATCTTTCATTTAGGTCATTTTTTTTTTTTTTGCCAGAGTGTCTTGGCTTTCCATGCCTGAAATACTCTCATGGGCTCTTGAGCCAGATCTGAATGCCTTGAGGCATGATTCTGAGGCCAGAGTGCTATTTAGGACATCTGCCATTCTATGAGTCTGCTGTGTCACCTGCTTCCCATGCTGGATCATTCTCTCCCTTTTTTATTCTATCAGTTAGTATTTTCAGACACTAGTCTCGTTTATGTGATCCCTATGACTCTCAGTCCTATCATTATGATCAATTGTGAACAGAAGTTGATCACTTGGACTAGTGAGATGGCCTTGGTACATGCCACCTTGATGGGATTGAATTGGAATCCCCTGGTATGTTTCTACCTCTCCCGTTTGGGGCAAGTCAGCTTGAGCATGTCCCAAATTGCACATCTCTTCGCACTCTTATTCCCACTCTTATATTTAACAGAAATCACTTTTCAGTTAAGTTTCAACACTTAAGAATAACTATGTATTAATTAAAAAATTCATCAAATAATGTGAAGTAGAACAAACAAAAAAAATACTTAGAGGGATAACGCATTAAGTCGTTCATCAACAGTCAGGGAAAGGGCTGATCAAGTCACCGTTTCTCATAGTGTTCATTTCACTTTTACAGGTTTCATTTTTTGGTGCTCGGTAGTTGTCACAAATCAGGGAGAATATATGATATTTGTCCCTTTGGGACTGGCTTATTTCACCCAGCATATGTTTTCCAAATTCCAAACAGGGATCACTATTCAGTTAAAATTTAAACACCTAAGAATAATTGTGTGTTAATTGCAGAGTTCAGCAAATAGTACTAGGATAAAAAAATACTAAAATGGATAAAGTATTACATTGTACAACAACAGTCTGCACAAGAGCTGATCAAGTTACTGTTTCTCATAGTGTCCATTTCACTTCAACAGGTTTCCCCTTTGGTGCTCAGTTAGTTGTCACCGATCAGGGAGAACACATGATATTTGTCCCTTTGGGACTGGCTTAATTCAGTCAGCATGATGTTTTCCAGATTCCTCCATCTTGTTGCCAATGACTGGATTTCATTGTTTTTGACTGCTGAATAGAATTCTATAGAGTACATGTCCCATAATTTCTTTATCCAGTCCACTGTTGATGGGCATTTGGGTTGGTTCCAGGTCTTAGCTATTGTGAATTGAGCTGCAACAATGGATTAGTGTCCCTCTTTCCCCACATCCTCTCCAGCATCTATTGTTGGTAGTTTTCTGAATGTGATCCATTATAACCCAGGTGAGGTGAAACCTCATTGTGGTTTTGATTTGCATTTCCCTGATGGCTAGTGATCTTGAACATTTTTTCATGTGTCTGCTTGCCATTTGGATTTCCTCTTTTGAAAAATGTATATTGAGGTCCTTGGCCCATCTCTTAAGTTGGTTGTTTGTTTTGATGTTGTGGAGTTTCTTTATTTCTTTGTAGATTCTGGTTATTAACCCTTTATCTGTAGCATAGTTTGCAAATATTTTTTCCCATTCTGTCTGTTACCTCTTCACTTTCCTTACTGTTTCTTTTCAAGTACAGAGACTTCTCAATTTGATGCAATCCCAGTAGTTAATTTTGGTTTTCACTGCCTGTGCTTCTGGGGTATTTTCCAAGAAGTCTTTGCCAGTACCTATATCTTGCAGGGTTTTACCACTGCTCTCTAATAATTTGATGGTGTCAGGTCGTAGATTTAAGTCTTTAATCCATGTTGAGTTAATTTTTTTGTAGCTGAAAGGTAGGGTTCTTGCTTCATGATTCTGCACATGGAAATCCAGTTTTCCCAGTACCATTTATTAAATAGACTGTCTTTACTCCAGGTGTTAGTTTTGGATTCTTGATCAATTAGAAGTTGGCTGTAGATGTTTGGATTGATTTCTGGTGTTTCTATTCTGTTGCATTGGTCTATCTATCTGTTTCTGTACCAGTACAATGCTGTTTTGATAACAACTGCCCTGTAGTATGTCCTGAAATCTGGTATTGTGATGCCTCTGGCTTTGTTTTTGTTTTATAAGATTGCTTCAGCTATTCGATGTCTCCTGTGTCTCCTTATGAATTTCAGCATCATTTTTTCCAGATCTGAGAAGAAGGTCTTGGGTTGTTGATTGATATTGCATTGTATCTGTAAATTGCTTTTCAGAGAATGACATTTTGATGATATTGATTATTCCAATCCATGAGCATGGAAGATTTTTTTCATTTTTTGGTAACCTCTTCTATTTCTTTCTTTAAGGTTTTGTAATTCTCATCATAGAGATCTTTAATGTCCTTGGTTAAGTTTATTGCAAGGTATTTGATTGTTTTTGCAGCTATTGTTAATAGGATTGATCTTAGCAGTTCTTCTTCAGCCGTGGCATTGCCTGTGTATACAAAGGCTGTTGATTTTGGTGCATTGATTTTATATCCTGCTACTTTGCCAAACTCTTCTATGAGTTCCTATAGTCTCTTAGTAGAGTTCTTTGGGTCCCCTAAATAAAGAATCATATCATCTGCAAAGAGGGATAGTTTGACTTATCTTCCTTCCCAATTTGTATCCCTTTAATTTTTTTTTCTTGCCTAATAGCTCTGGCTAAGACTTCCAGAACTATACTGAATAGCAGTGGTGAGAGTGGGCATCCCTGTCTGGTACCAGATCTCAGTGGAAATGCTTCCAACTTTTCCCTATTCAATAGGATATTGTCCTTGGGTTTTCCATAAATTTCTTTGATTGTATTGAGGAATGTTCCTTCCATACCTAGTTGGCTTACAGTTTACATCATGAAGGTGTGTATTTTATCAAATGCTTTCTCTGTGTCTATTGAGATAATCATATGGTTTTTCTTCTGCAGTCTGTTAATGTGGTGTATCACATTGATTATTTTGTGAGCACTGAACCAACCCTGCATACGAGGGATAAATCGCACTTGGTCTGGTTGGATGATCTTTCTGATTGTTGTTGCATTCTATTGGCCAGAATTTTATTTAGGATTTTTGCATCTATGTTCATCAGGGATATTGGTCTGTAATTCTCTTTCAATGCTGCATCTTTCTCTGGCTAAGTGATTAAGGTGATGCTGGTTTCATAGAAAGAATTTGGGAGGATTCCCTCTTTTTTGATTGTTCTGAATGCTTTGAGAATAAATGGAGTTTGGTCTTCTTTAAATGTCTGCTAGAATTCAGCAGTGAATCCATCTGGTCCTGGGCTTTTCTTTGTTGGGAGGGCCTTTATTACTGTTTCAATTTTTGTCTCAGTTATGGGTCTGTTTATGTTTTCTATGTCTTCCTGGTTCAATTTAGGTAGGTTGTATGTGTCCAGGAATCTATCCATTTCTGATAGGTTTGCCTTTTGCTGACATACACCTCTTTGTAGTAATTTATGATGATTCTTTTTATTTCTTTGGTTTCTGTTGTGACGTTTCCTTTTTCATATCTGATTTTATTTATTTGGGTCTTTTCTTTTTTTAGTTTGTTGGGCCAATGGGGTGTCAATATTGTTTAGTTTTTCAAAAACCAGCTCCTCGTTTGGCTGATTTTTTGTAAATTTTTTATGGATTCAATCCTATTGATTTCCTCTCTGATTTTAATTATTTCTCTTCTCCTACTAGATTTGGGTTTGGTTTGCTGCAGATTTCCAACTTCATTCCTTTATGGTCTGAGAAGCTTCATGGTATGATTCTAATTCTTTTGAATATTCTCAGAATTTCTTTATGACCTAGTATGTGGTCAATCCTAGAGAAGGTACTTTGTACTGCTGAGAAGAATGTAAATGCTTTCTGCGTAGGATGAAAAGTTCTGTAGATATCTGTTAGGTCCATTTGGGCCATAGTGTCATTTAAATCTACTGTCTCTTTGTTGATCTTCTGTCCTGTTGATCTATTTCTGAGAGTGGAGTATTGAAGTCCCCCAGTACTATTGTATTGTGGTCTAAGTCTTCCTTTAAGTCCCTTAACAAATATTTTAAATAAACTGTTGCCCTGTAATTAGGTGCATATACATTGATAATCATTATATCTTCCTGTTGAATTGATCCCTTAATCATTATATAGTGCCTCTCTTTGTCTCTCCTAACAGTTTTTGTGGAAAAGTTTATGTTGTCCGATATTAAGATGGCTACGCCCGCTCTATTTTCATTTCTGTTGGCATGGTATATCTTTTTCCAGCCTTTCACCCTCAGTCTGTATGCATCTTTGTTGGAAATATGTGTTTCTTGTAAACAGCAAATGGATGGGTTTTGTTCCTTAACCCAATCAGCCAATCGGTGTCTTTTAACTGGACAGTATAGGCCATTAGCGTTCAATGTAGTTGATAAGTAGTAACTTTGCCCTGCCATTTGCCAAAGATATTTTCTAATATATGTTTTGAACTTCCTGTGATCTTTTGCTGTTAGGTTTCCTTTGTTTACATTCTTTCATATTGATGACATCTTTAAGCATCTTTTGCAAGGTTGGACGAGTGGGGACAAATTCTTTAAATTTCTGTTTGCTGTGAAAAGTCTTTATTTCACCTTCATTCACAAATGAGAGCTTTGCAGGATATAATATTCTGGGCTGGCAGTTTTTCTCTCTTAGTACCTGGGCTATGTCTCGCCATTCCCTTCTAGCTTGCAAGGTTTCTGATGAGAAGTCAGCTGTGAGTCGAATTGGAGATCCTCTGAGAGTAATCTGACGTTTCTCTTTTGCACATTTTAGGATCTTTTCTTTCTGTTTCACTGTGGTGAGTTTAATTACAATGTGTCGTGGTGAGGATCTCTTTTGGTCATGTTTATTAGGGGTTCTATGAGCTTCCTGTACTAGGATGTCTCTGTCCTTCTCCAAATCTGGGAAATTTTCTGCTAGTATCTCACTAAAAAGGCCTTCTAATCCTTTCTCCCTCTCCATGCCTTCAGGAACTCCTAGAACCCAGATATTGGGTTTTTTAATAGTATCCTGAATATTCCTGACAATATTTTTTAGATTTCTAATTTCCTCTTCTTTTCTTTGGTTTGATTGTATATTTTCCTGTTCTCTGTCTTCTAAGTCCGATATTCTCTCTTCTGCTTCACTCATTCTGTTTTTAAGGCTCTCTAATGTGTTTGTCATTTGATCTATTGAATTCTTCATTTCATTATACTTTCTCATCACTATCACAGTTTCATGTTCTACTAGTTGTTTCATTTCATTTGTATTCCTCCTTAATATTTCATTTTGATGAGAGAGATTTTCTACCTTGTCCATTAAGGATTTCTGTAGTTCAAGAATTTGTTTTTGAGTACTTCTTAATGTTCTTATCAATTTTTTGAGATCTGCTTCTTGCATTTCTTCTATCTCATCATCTTCATAATCTTGGATCGGGGTGTCTTTTTCATTTGGGGGCATCGTAGTATCTTCCTTGTTCTCATTACCTCGGTTTTTGCGTTTGTTGTTTGGTGTATTGGAGATATTCTTTGGTTTCTTTGGTGTGGTGTTTTTTCTCTTTATACTGTGACTCTAAATCAAGTGGACTGTCTGGTTTTGATGGATCCTTAGAGGCTGTGATGGGTGTGGCCAGAGAACTCTGGTTCTTCAGGGTTAAGGGTGTGCCAAAGGTGACTCACCCAGATTGTTCTCTCTCTCTCTCTCTCTCTCTCTCTCTCTCTCTCTCTCTCTCTCTCTCCCTCTCTCTCTCTCTCTCTGATTCAGTTGGGAAGTAGTTCCACACAGCTGAGTGGAATTGTGGGTAGTTGATGTATGAAATCTGGCCCCTGTGGGTGTTTGTCTGCTTACCCCTGGGACCACACAAAGAGTTTATGCAGCCCTCAGTGTGGTCTCAAAATTCTCTGCAGTCTCTCACCAGGTTGCCCAGGTTACCGAGTTTGTGTACTCGGTGTGTTCTCTTGCCCCCCCTCAAATTTTCACAGTCTCAGTTCGTTAGCTCCACACACTTTTACTAGGTCTTTACCTCCTTTTATTTCTCCCTACCAGAGTCAGATTTTTCTGCTTGGCTAATGGCAGGCGTTGCTTTACATACGTAAAATGGTGCCTGCTCTTTGTCTTGCTCAGCTTTGTAAGGTGAGTGGAGAGAGAGGCTAATGTCCATGCTGGTTTCCCTTATTTATTCATTTTTTTCTCTCCTCCAGTCAGCCTGGTGAACTTTCCCCAGTGGGACTTCAGGCCTCATTCCCTGTAGGCTCTTTCTGCCTTTCCCTGCCAATGTCTCGGGTTACCGGGGTTTTTGTCTCACCTGCCCTTCCAGTGCTGGCACACAGACTCTGCGGTGGCTTGGCTTCTGTGGCAGCTCCCGCGGCTCAGCTTCCACATGGTGGGCGACCTTGCTCTCCTTGTAGGTCCTCCGTGTCACATCCACTAGATCCAGAAGAGATTCCTCTGCAATTTTTTCCTGAGCTTTTTCCTGAGGCTACAGTAACTCCACTTTTATTAAACTATCTTTTCCTGGACTATCGGTGTGTGCCCTCACTATTCTGCCATCTTGGCTCTGCCTCCAAGAAAGTGTATTTTCTAATACCATATTTGACTGGTAATTGACTCATGAAATAGTGTTGAAAATCTTTAACTTGCTTATACCAATACATTTATTTGTTACAGTTTTTATTGCTGTTTTGTTTTTCTTACTGTTTTATGCCTGGAATGGTGCTAGGTGATTCCACATACTAAGTAATTCCCATTACAAACCTGAAGCATGGGCAGTATAGGCATTATTTTTAAGCATGAGAAAACTATGAAACAAAGGGTTTAAATAATATTTCAAACTAACTGACATTATGAGCAAGTATTTAAACCCAAATCTTTCTGTATTGAAATTCTTTATCCTGTAGATATAAACTAATACTTCTTATAAATGGGCTCACCTAGGAAAGATAGATAATTTCACTTTTGTTTTTATAAATTATGTTGAGATCATCCATAGTTAAGAATATTTTCCTAGGTATTATATTTTGTATAACTTCGATTTCTATTACTATTATTCCAAATTATTTTTAACAACTTTTATGTAGCTTTATCCAACCATTCATTTTCCTATTATATTAACTGTGATGAAATTTCTACTAACCACATCAGACAATTAACACCTCTTTAATATAACATATTGTGAATTGATTTATGGTGACAAGAGGACATGGTAACAAACTAATTAACAGAACAAAATTGATTCTTGCTCAATAAATATTTAAGGGGAAATAAAATTTAGTGATAAGAATACTAAAATGGCTTGATATTCAGCCAAATGAAATACAGACTGAGAGGAGATAGCTAATTGTGTAGCTAATGTAAGTTAAATGTTTCTTCTTTTGACAGTCATAAGTAAAGATGACATTAAAGGAAATACATGGACTTGTTAAAGTTCCTTTAATAATATACTAACACCTTTACAATATTGTTGCTCAGAAATCTTTTGGTGAACCCATTTCAAAAAGCTTTTCAAAATAAACATTATGAGAAGAGGAACTTATTTTCTTCTGTATCTGGAAGTATGAAGTCCATCATCATTAACCGTAGTCAGACACAAGAACTCATAAATGTTTTAGTTTTACTTATAGTTTGGTTCTTCTGATTGTGTTCCTGACACTCTTGTTTGGTATCTCTATGTGGCCAAATATTGGCTGACTCATCAGAGCTATTTCTCACTCATCTTCAACCTCCAACTTACCATAGCAACCAGGGTGGCATATCCATATGTCAATCTGAGAAGTATACTGAATAATCTCATTTGATTTCAAATAAATGTATTTATATAGCAAATATTTATATAACACATAGATTACAGGCACTCATGTAAGTGTTGCAAACATTGATCAATCCTGGTAACAAAGATGTGTTAATGTTATCTTCTTTTTGCCCCTGTAGGAGTTGAGGCACAGAGAGATTAGTCACATCCAGAACAGAATTCCCTGTGTTGTTGGGAAACCCATCTTGGTAAATCCTCAGAGGACCTACACTTTGTTAAGTTGGTCAGGCTGCAAATCCACACAGACTCCATCTTCTGGGTGTAGTTGAGATTGCTAATAATCTCTGAATAGTCAAAGTTCTGCTATAGCAAGTGACTCAGAATATATACCCAGTTTTGGCTTCTAACACCTACAATCTCCAAGAATGAAAATAATCAATGAATTGTTCTAGAGTTCTGTTGCAGAAAATGCTGAACAGGGACACGTACCCTGACTCAGTGCAGAGTGGGCATGAATCCTACATTCCCATGCAATGCCAGATACGGAGACGAAACACCTGCGAGGCTGACTCAAAAGACTGCCACTGTAGGCTCTTCACAAAGACCTCCTTTTTATTTGTTATTACCCTTCCCAAGACTGATTCTCAGAATAATTAAAGGATCTTATTTTCCTGCTCCAGGTATCTGAAGAGGTATTGATCTGGACACTAGGTTATACCTATCAGCGATCTATTGTGGAAACAAGTATATGCAACCACTGCAGCCAGTTGAGGTTATTATTTCCCCAAAAAGATTTGTAGATTGGGGATTGGAATGGCAATGCTGAAACTCACACAAGTTGAGTAGCTAGAGGAGTTCTTGCATAGGGAGAGGGAGACAGGGAGGAGAAGAGGGAAGGGAGAGAGAGGGAAGGGAGAGAGAGGGAGGGACGGAGAAGGAGAGAGAGAGAGAAGAATGGAGTGAATTTTGTGAGAAAATCAGAGTTGGAGAAAGTGTGTGCTCCCTCACCCCTCCCCGCCCCGCTCCAGAGTAAGACAGAATATACATGACTGCTAGTAGTCCTTTTCCACTCCCCAGGAAACTTGCCTTTACTTTGGTTTCCATGATACCTCTTGCAATTCTAATGAACCCTTTCAATGAACCTTATTTAAAATGACTTCTATGCCTTACAAAGACATCTGGTTAGCAGAATAAGAGAGCTCATAATCACTTTATTATCTTCTTGCAGAGTTCCAATCATCCCACCATAGTTACAGCTGCTTGTCCTCTGTAAAGCCTTTGCATTTTCTTGAGAACTTTCAGGAACTAAACTGAACGCAACAGTTAGCAGACTACAGACTTACCAATCGCTGAAGGACTTTCTCCGCCCTGCTCCTGGGCCTTTGTGTATGAAACCCTAAATTACTTCTGTGCCTTTGGATCACTATATCCTATTTCAAGTGCATTTTGACATTTCAGATATTTCCTTAGTTTTCTTGACATTTCAAAAACAACTGGCCATTGATTTTTTTTCATTAGTTATGTCCCTCAAGCCCATGTGACACTCAGTGCCTGATCCAGAGCACCCTATATTAAAATATAACAGCTGCCAAGCTGCAAGGGCAGTTCTGGATCAACCCTCCTTCATTCATTCTTTGCCATGATGTGGTAAACATTTTCCTGCCACAAAGCTGAGAAGCTTCTGGAATCACAGCGCCTACTGGGAATGCAGTTTGAGGGTGCCATCATGGTGAATAGCAGAGATATACTCTGATGACTAGTGTCTCTTCACTAATGATAACTTAATAAAGGGTAATGGGAGGTATTCATGTAGGATAATGAGTATTTATGTGCTGCTTTTAGCTAAAGACACTCATTATTATCATTTATGGGAAAATCATCTCTGGAAAAACAATTGAAGTAACAAAGTAACAGCTGATGGCTAATAAAGCTGCAAAGTCAGATCTGATAAGCCCGTTATTAAGACAGTGACTTAATATTTATGTCACACATTAAAATTGTATTTCTTGGCTGGCGCCGCGGCTCAATAGGCTAATCCTCTGCCTGCAGTGCCAGCACACCAGGTTCTAGTCCCGGTCGGGGTGCCGGATTCTGTCCCGGTTGCTCCTCTTCCAGTCCAGCTCTCTGCTGTGGCCCGGGAGTGCAGTGGAAGATGGCCCAGGTGCTTGGGCCCTGCACCCCATGGGAGACCAGGAGGAAGCACCTGGCTTCTGGCTTCAGATCAGCGCGGTGTGTTGGCCATAGCACGCTGGCTGCAGTGGCCATTGGAGGGTGAGCCAATGGTAAAGGAAGACCTTTCTCTCTGTCTCTCTCTCTCACTGTCCACTCTGCCTGGCAAAAAAAAAATGTATTTCTTATATGTGATTCCAGTGAAGGGATATGACTTTGTGTCACAGGTAGAATTCAGAGCTTCTATCTTAAATTCATTTTGAATTTATAAATTATTTCTTATTAATTTCTTCAAATATTTTTAAAACTTAACCTTATTGATGAAAGCAAACATAATTGAAGATAACAGAAAAAGAAATGTTTCATTTTAAATGCATACCAGCATTATTTCAAGGAAAAATTTCTAGTTAATCTATTTCCATAATGAGAAATTTGTTCTCCTGAATTAACCCAAATGTTCCTGTTGAAAACCAGCTGTGCTTATAGTGAGGTGCAAAAAAAGGGAAAGATGGGGAGACAGAGGGATTTAAAATGACTTATCTTTAGGTCACAACCAAGGATAAAAAATAGAAACCCAACAATTTATAAAGATCATGGCCTAGATGAGCATGGCATATCCTGTGGACCTGAACCCATATATTATGTACCCTATGAAAACTTATAAAACAACCAAGTTGCTTAAGCAGGTATATTTCTCTCAAGATTAATTTCTTAAGTTGTAATATATAAAAGTAATACTTGCCTGATAGGGTTGTTAGGTTAGATGGACTGTTATAAAAGAAAGGTCCTATAAAATACTTGAAACTTAGTCTTAAAATATTTTGTAGTTTTGAGTGGTTCATTGAACATTTCATTGTTTTCAAGAGTCCAAATCTTTTCTATAGTAATGCATTTCAATTGTAAAAAAAATCAGCAGAAATACAGTAGCTATACATATCCATACACATACACATAAATATATATTCTCAACTTTCTGAAACATTTGATGATTTTTATCCATGGTTTATATTCTATTTACTTGATTGAAATTGTAATTTTCTTTCTGAATTTTTAGTTCCTTATTTCATTCTTTGAGGATTTTTCTATAAATCTGTAAAGGATTTGTTTTAATATTATGCAAACAATGGTTTCCTGTAAAAATCATATGATATTATTAATTTACTTACTATACAAACAGTAACTGTTTAAAATCTCTTCTAATGAAGACAGTTTATTACAATTAAATGCCCCCAGTATTGGTGTAATAATTTATTAATTCAGATGAATACTATTGAAATCATTAGAATGTCATCTTTTATATTTTATAGCTAACATCTGGACTGGAATTTATGACATCAGCACTAAAGGATGCAAAACCATATGTTTCAACTTCACACAACTGGATTTCTGGGCAATTGAAACCAACAGGGAGAGCTTGAGCGACATTTTAAAATCATTTCTTTCCTCTGAGTGGTTTTCATTTAATCAAAATAATACTCAGGGTTTTATCTTAGGCCATGAAGTCTTTTGAGAGAACATGGCTAACAAGACATGTGTCCTTTTATACTATTTTCTTTGCTAATGTCATGGGATTGTCTTCACAGTGACCACATTGAGTTTATTCAAGGAAATTAAATGCAGCCAGAGGAAAAACAGTGGTTAAAAAAAAATCAGGGAAAAGAAAAAAAAAAAAACAAACAGGCTGGTAATGGAAATAAAGTATTGCCCAAAAGGGGCTTTGGGCAAAATAGACTTATCATTTTTGTCAGACATTGTTAAGGTAGCTATTTGGAGCATTGTCTTTGGAGAGTATGTTCATGTATAAGGCCAGTAATGAAGTCGGCTACCTGTGGGAACACCTTCCACGGTCTGCTTCTAGCTACACCCGTAGGTCTACTTCTTGGTCTATTACCAGTGAAATAAGCTTACCTTTTCTTTCACAGGCTCCACTGACTTAGCCTGTGTTACTTTATCCATGCACCTGCCAATCTGTTCTATTCCTTGTGGTTTAGTTTCCATCTTTAAAACAGAATGGATAAATTCTAATTCTTTTAAAAATCATTCTCCTTACCACCACCCATTCCACTTACATTCCTTTTGAATGAGTGATTGCCTTTTGTTTTGCCATTTTGGTAGTCTGAGAAAATTTAAAGCCTTCCCACTGGCTGGTTTATTCTCTTTACTTCAGGAACTTGAGGAATTACTATAGCAAGAGTTGGGAAATCCACAGAGTCCACTAAGAAAAAGACTTAGGTCATAAATCTGTTTGTTTCCTAATTTCCATAAGCATCAACTTTGACCAGTTAAATCAATTCAGTGTCATTTTCTGTTGATCTCTGAATGCTGTCTATTTTTTTCTTTTGCCAATACAGAATTAGGTGCTCTGATAAATGGCCAAATAGGATCCTTTTAAGGACAAATTTAAGGAAGATTTATGGACTTTTCTTTTTTTTTTTATAAAGCTTTTATTCAAAGAATATAAATTTCCAAATACAGCTTATGTATTACAATGGACTCCCCCCATAACTTCCCTCCCACCCGCAACCCTCCCCTTTCCCGCTCCCTCTTGCCTTCCATTCACATCAAGATTCATTTTCCATTCTCTTTATACACAGAAGATCAGTTTAGTACATATTACGTAAAGATTTCAACAGTTTGCTCTCACATAGGGACACAAAGTGAAAAACACTGTTGGAGTACTGGTTATAGTATTAATTCACAATGTACAGCACATTAAGGACAGAGATCCTACATGATATTTTTTAATAAAAATTGATTAATTATCTATGCAATTTCCAATTTAACACCATAGTTTTTTTAATCATTTTCAATTAACTTTATATACAGAAGATCGATTCAGTATATACTAAGTAAAGATTTCATCAGTTGCACCCACACCGAAACATAAAGTGTAAAATACTGTTTCAGTACTAGTAATAGCATTACTTCACATTGGACAACACATTAAGGACAGATCCCTCATGAGACGTAAGTACACAGTGACTCCTGATGTTGATTTAACAATTTGACACTCTTGTTTATGGCGTCAGTAATCTCCCTAGGCTGTAGTCATGAGTTGCCGAGGCTATGGAAGCCTTTAGGGTTGGCCGACTTTGATCTTATTACGACAGGATCATAGTCAAAGTGGAGGTTCTCTCCTCCCTTCAGAGAAAGGTACCTCCTTCTTTGATGGCCCCGTTCTTTTCACTGGGATCTCGCAGAGATCTTTCATTTAGGTCTTCTGTTTTTTCCAGAGTGTCTTGGCTTTCCATGCCTAAAATATTCTCAAGGACTTTTCTTAGCAAGATATCTCAGGGTCCTCTGTAAGTGGACCAGCCTGTTTTTCATTTGAAAGATCTGGGTTGATAATCTCACTCTTGGATAGAAATTTGATGAGTAGATGGGTCTCTACAATGACTGAAATTAGACCTCTGCTCGTGAGTGTACTCTCTGTGATTATTGACAGATGATTTAGAAACTGACTGTCTATTTTATTGTCAGTGACAAATTTGCTACTGCCAAAGATATCAATAGATCAAAATATGCTAACTACTATTTTGGAGCTGGTTGCTCTGTTAGTAGCTATGTCCTTACAACTTCCCATGATGAGGTAGGGAGATGCTACCATATCACATATCAATAGTAGCCCTTCCCTACCTTCATCTCTGACCTGTGGAGAAGAACCATGAAAGTTTCTAAGAAGGAAGGAACCTCACACAGTAGGGCATTTTCCAAATTTGGAAGAAAACTGGGATGTTGATGAATAGGTCATATATAGTACAAATGTGAACTTCATTATGTTTATCTCCATATGCTTATGATCTTTTCCATATATTATAATAAGGAAATTGTGATATCTCCAACTCATTTGATGTGACCCACTCTTGAGTCCAGGTCTCAGTCAGCAACCAGCAATTGTTAAATCCATGCTTAGGAGCTACAGCAAGCATATTAAACCAAAGATCTTTAGGAAGTTATTTATATAGAAAAATTATTACTAAAACAGAATTACTTAAACAAAATGCATGAAAGTAGAGATATTGTTATCCAGAATTTATAAAGCATCTGCATGCAGGCACCTAGAGCTTTAATACTTTTTTAAAAGATTTATTAATTTATTTGAAAGGCAAAGTTACAGAGCGGCAGAAGCAGAGGTGCAGGACATCTTTCATCCACTGGGTCTCTCCCCAGGTGGCCGCAAAGGCCAGAGCTGCACTGATCCGAAGCCAGGAGCCTGGAGCTTCTTTCAGTTCTCCCGTGTTGGTACAGGGGCCCAAGAATTTGGCCGTCTTCCACGGCTTTCCCAGGCCATAGAAGAGAGCTGAATCAGAAGTGGGCAACTGGGACTAGAACTCCGTGTCCATATGGGATGCCACCACTGCAGGTGGCTGCTTTACCCACTGCCACGACACCAGCTCTGAGCTGTAATACTGTTATTACTTCTGTACGGAAGGCTGCCTCTGCCATAGGCAGAAAAGTTCCCTTTGGTATTGAGCTTGTCCTCTATGGTCAACCTCAGTCAGAATTTCCACTATTTTCCGGCCCACAGGCATCTTTTGTTGCCTTATGTTGCTTCCTGCTGTCACCCTAGACAATCAGAAGCAAAAACAAAGAAACAAAAAACATGAATGTAATTTCTGTTTTTCATACTATCTCTTCTCCAGCCCCTTAATCAGAAGAACCCCATTGAAATATTTGGGTGAGCACTTAAGAGGAATTCAGTTGAAAGGCTTCCAGAACATGGCTGTGTAGAGTCTGGGAGGGTTTATATGTAGGCTAACACCCTCTCTCCAGTCTATGAATGCTCTATTCTTTTTTAGAATATACAATAAAGCCTTTCAGGCAAACTGCCAGGGGTAGCAGACAGAAATCAATGGATTTTTTTTTTAATTTCCAGAAATTTGAAGGGTTCCAGATAAGATTAATTTATTTTACAGACTTTTAGCTATTTCTGGTTTTACTATGTTCTCACTGTGATCTTTTCATATCTACGAGAACAAAATTTTTTGTATTTATTTTATTTATTTGAAAGGCAGAGTGACAGAGACAGAGAGGGGAAGATGAAGAACAAGAAAAAAATCTTCTATTCACTAGTTCATTTCCCAAATAGCCACGTGGCTGGGGCTGGGTCATGCTGAAACCAGAATCCTGGAATTCTATCCAGGTCTCACATGTAGGTAGCATGGGCCCACTTAGTTGGGCCATTCTCTGCTGCTTTCCAGGGTGCATCAGCAGGGAGCTGAATTGGAAGCAGAGAGGCTGGGGCTTGAACCAGCACTCCAACATGAGATGCCAGTTCTATGCGGTGACTTAACATATTGTGCCACAATGTTGGCTGGATGACAGCAATTTTTTAAATTCTTTCTCATTCTCCTAATAATTGCATTCATTCAGCTTTACTTAAGAGTAGGGGAACAAAAGATATTTTATCGATACTGTTGATAAGAAGGGAAATACTGATTAATATATTTCAAAAACATAGTGTAATGAAAAATAAGATTTATAAGAAAAAATAAATACTTTGAAATTGACTTGAACAATTCTTTTAAATTCGATTTTGATCTCAGTGTCTTAAGTTCTGTGAGTATAGTTTTCTTTTCTTTTTTATGTACTTTATTGTTTAAACATCTTATTTCAGAATAGTATTTTTTAAAAGATTTATTTATTTGAAAGGAAGAGTGGCAGAGAAAGAGAGGAAGAGAATTAGTGGGAGAGAAAGAGAGATCTTCCATATGCTACATCTCTACCCAAATAGCCACAATGGCTGGGGCTGGGACAGGCTGAACACATGAACCAGAACTCCACCAAGGTCTTGCACATAGCTGGCAGGAGCCTAACGATTTGGGTCATCTTCCACTGTTTTCTCAGGTGAATTAACAGGTAGTACAATAGTAGGTGGAATAGCAAAGACTTGAACCAGCTCTCTGGTATGAGATGCGACACCCATCACAGGCAGCAACTTAACACACTGCATCACAACCCCAGTCTGCAGAACAGTTTTTAGTTCACAAAAAGTATGAGGCAGTAATACAAAGAGGCCTCATATACTTCTCCCCCTCTTTTCCCTATTGTTAACATTTCACATTAGAATATTTTCCATAATCAACCACATCCAGCTTCCTCTATATTTTTAAATTTCAAACTACTTTTCAGTTTTTTTTTTAAAGATTTATTTATTTATTTGAAAGTCAGTTACACAGAGAGGAGATGCAGAGGCAGAGAGAGAAAGAGAGAAAGAGAGAAAAAGAGGTGGTGGGTCTTCTATCCAATGGTTCACTGCCCAGATGGCTGCAATGGCCAGAGCTGTGCCGATCTGAAGCCAAGAGCCAGGAGCTTCCTCCTGGTCTCCCATGTGGGTACAGGGTCCCAAAGACTTGGGCCATCTTCTACTGCTTTCCCAGGCCATAGCAGAAAGCTGGGCAGGAAGTGGAGCAGCCAGGTCTCGAACTGGCGCCCATGTGGAATGCTGGCGCTTCAGGCTAGGGCATTAACCCACTGTGCCACAGTGCCGGCCCCACCTTTTCAGTTTTAAACGTCATGAGAATGAGTAGATTTTCTGCTCATCATCATTTTCTTCAAGTGTGTGATAATAAGTACAAACATATGAAGTAGTCCTACCACATTCTACAATGTAATGAATTTATCAAATAAAAAGTGAAGAAAAAGTAATACTATATTGTACTTTCTCATTTTAGATTACTATTTTCTAGAATGAGAACAGTGTGCTCCCTGCTTTACATTAATAATAAAATATAGCACCTTGGATTTCTTTCCTAGTGTACATACTCAAGTAGTGAGAAATTTTTGAGAGAACTAAATTAATCTACATGAGGGCATATTGGTATCTATTCTGGCTTACACAACAATCTTCTGGAACCTAACAGTGTACCAGCCTTGACATTCAGTAAGTACTTTTGGTGTGGAATTATGAGAAGGAGGTAGCATTTGGGAAACTAGAGGTAGGATAAGACAATCTGTAAGATTTTCACATGGAAAAATAAAGAGACTGTAGACTTGAATAAGAAGCTTCAGTATATTTTCATGTGATGGCAGATGTCAGTTAGGCTGGCAGTAGCAGAACTTAAGGGATAAACAGGATTTTATGATTTTCAGTAAGTTCTATGCAATAAAATGACATAGCAAAAATCAAGAGACTTGAGGAGAATTCAAGGGATAGGACTTGTGTAATTACCTGTGGAAGGCTATGTATGCTTGAGGGTGAATGGTGGCTTTAGTTAAATTGGGGAATGTAAAGTGAAGAGCTGACTTGAAGAAATGATTATATGTTCTATTTTCAATGTTAACTTGAGGTATTTCTGGGATATAAGGTTGGTTTATTATTTAGGTTTGGTGAAGATAAAGTTAGGTTGGGATATAGTTGAATCAGACCCAATCTTGTTCCTATTTGGAATAATGAAAAATATCCTCTTGAATCTTTTGTTCGTATCTGTTAAATAAAGAGTCTATTCAGAGTTTTGTTGATACTTGTGTTCTATTCTGTTTTCAAGTTTGCCTTTCTAACCTTCAATAATTTGATCTGCATAAAATGTACATTGTTTTTAAATTTTTTATTGTGGTAAAAATATGCATTACATAAAATATACCGTTTTCACCATTTTAAGAGTACAATTCAGTGTACTTACATATATTCATATTGTTTTGCAAACGTCACCACTATCTGTGATACAAAGCTATTTAATAATTACAAATCAAACTTTGCATACACTAAACAATAAATCCCTTTTTCTCCCTCACCCTAGCCTTCCTAGTAACAACATAACTTTCTTCTGTATGGAGGAATGAGGTATATAGAAGTAAACTCATATAAAATGTAGTTTTTAAAGTTATATTTTATTTAACCTTGGAAACAAACAATTTCTATGCTATTTTTCTATATATAATATGTACAGGTAACTATATTTTCAGGAAAATTGGAATATGTGTTCATTAAATGTCAGAGAGGTTGTTTATGAAATTTTATTTTTTTAAAAAGAAATTTTAAATAATGTATTTAATTTTAAAGAGTATGATTTGGTTCTGAGAACACACTGTCATCTCAAATAATTGTATAAATAATGGATACATGTAGTCTTAATATATGTCTAAACAATGGACTATATATTTCCAGAATGCATTATTTTTTAGGGATAGGTGTAATAGTTTATCAGAAAAATGTCTCTGAGAGAGTCCCTTTAGAATTGAAAGAACTCTAATCAAGGTCTAGAAAGCAGTTTGACCAAAATGAATGCTTGATGGGAATTCTTCTATAAAAGTATAATTCTTCAATGGTCTGTCTCTTGCCTTTGTCAGACAGTAAATAAATATGGCACAGAAAAAGCATAACTTTGGTGGTTTATAGCTCAAGCATCAAAAATATCTAAGCATAAGCCCAAAGCTCATGCTTTGTACTCACAGAGTAAAAATGCCTTTGACATTGTCTGACATTGACCATTCCAACAATATTTCTGAACTCTTTTTGAAATCCATTTAGATAAGATTTTAAATACACTAAAGACCAATCTAATTCTTTTCTGAACATGCTCCAAAAATTAATTTAATGTTGCATTTTAATGGAAATATTTTATGAAATCTAATCATAAAACATATCTATTTTTCAGATTTAGTTTTATTTGTTGTAATATGTGCCTAACTAACACCATTCAGATGTCCTTTTGTCCCTGAAGGCTTAGGAGCAATTGTTACGTGTGTCATTATTGATTTGTGTGTGTATATATGTGTGTGTGTGTGTGTGTGTATCTGTGAGAGAGAGAAAGAGAGAGATAGAGAAAGGGCATGAGTGAGAGAGAGAAGAATGAGAGAGAGGAGAAAAGTGGCACAGTTTGAAATATGCACCTTCTAATTATTTACAATTTAAAGAAAGAAAGAAGTAATTAAATGTGAAACTATTCATTATACATTTAAGAGGGTCCCTAAATGGTCTATCAGTATCTAAAAGAACAGTATGAACTGATGTCCTGTGTTTTGTGAGTTAAATTCATAAAACAGATTTAGAACCTTATTTTTCTAGATTCTCTTTTTGTTAGAAAAAATTTCTTTTCCTCCTTGTGATAGTGTCTCTCAGTTCTCTCTGTGAAGGAATTCTGTAGAATTTATTGATTGTTTCTCTCAACAGATATACAATGGACACCTCTCTTGGTCCTGGGTATACAGTGGTGAAAAAGAGGGTAAAGTTTTGTCCTACATGGAGATTACATTCCAGAAAGTAATAGTAATCAAACAAGAATGGGTAAATACCAAGTCAGGTCAGACTTCTTTTTTAAAGATGTAAAGGTAAGAAGACAGAGATAGAGATTGAGAATCTGTTAGTTCATTCCCCAAATGGCCACAACAGCCAGTGCTGGGCCAGGCTGAGGTCAGGCTCCAGGAACTCCACTCTCGTCTCCTTTAAGGACACGACTCAAAGCTGAGGTCTGAGTGTCTTAATGGAAACAGCCCCGTGAAAGACCCAGGAGAGGGAGACGGAGTGATCTTTTAGCCTAGTGCTAAGATGCTTGTGTGCCGTTTTGGAGTACATGGGTGCAATAACTGGCTCAGGCTCAAGACTTCTGCTTCCTGCACATGCAGACCCTTGGGACACAGGGTTGTTGGCTCAAGTAATTGTGTTCCTTCCACCAAAATGGGAGATGTGAATTGAGTTCCTGGTGAATGAGGAATCTGGGGAGTGTGTCAGTGGATGAGAGCTCTCTCTCTGTCTCTTTGCACAGGCATCAGTGAGTATACATAGCCCTGAGGTAGGACAGAATTTAGGTGGAGAGCAGATAGGCGGTAAATATATACAGCTGAGGTAAAATTATACAGCTGAGAATAGTGATTCCCTGAGGAAATTGGTGTAAATTGAGATTACAGAGGAAAACAGGAGGTTATGTAAAATTAAAAATATCCATCACTATTTGGACGTTTGAGATACTGAATAATTGCGCACAATCTGTTTATCTAACTGAACTTCCATTATGTTGCACTAGCTTGCTCATTATCTTGTAAATAAACTATGGCATTTTCATCTATATCTTCTTATAGTAAAATTCTACTCCCTTAAAAATATTTTCCATTTTTTGCTTATCTGAATGTTAATTATTCCTCAAGGCAGGCATTTGGAATACCAGTAAAGACATCACTTAGGACACCTACATAAAATATCCTGAGTTCAGGTCCCAACTATGCTTGTGATTCCAGCTTCATGCTAATTCCAGCTTCATGGTGGGAGGGAATCAGGGGATGGAAAGTCTCTCTGCCTCAATCTGTTTCTTTCTCTTTGTTATTAATATTAATTAATTAGTTAATTTTTAACTAAAATGAATGCTTCTTCACAGTCCTTGTCTTTATGACCAACCAAATTGATATTATCATTTAAGTATAGAAACCTGAATAAAATATTTTCAGAAGAATTAGTATAAAATTTACCTGCATAATATTTTGGTATATTGTCTAGATTGACTTAATTGTGATTATTTTTAAAGAATTTTCTTTTCTTCACCAAAAATGAAATACATGCTTCTGGTAAAAATTTCAGAAACTACAGATATATAAGAAAACAAAGAAGATGAAAAAGAAATACATTAATCTTATAACTCAACATATATCATTATCAACATGTTAATCTGTCTATTTGCCTATCTTCCCATTGTCAATCTATATCATCTATTTCTTTCTCTGTGTCTATCCATATTCTTTCTACCTGCATCCCTATTAATACATCTAAATCTAAATCTAAACCATATGCTGGTTTTAACTCAACAATGTACTGATCATTTTATGTGATTCAATGATTTTCATTTTACATAAATCCTTGCTTTATTTTGTGGCTATAATGTATTTTTTAATCACTGCCTAGAATTATGCTTGATTATTTTCTTTTTATTCACTGACTAGCAATGTTCCAACTAAAATATTTTGTTAAGTTTTTGTTCAGTTATACACCTATGTTTTCAAGAGAAATTCTCAGTAAGTTAACTTCTATGTAGAGTTTCAAAGCTTTTGATCATTGTTGAACTATTCTGAATTAAGTGATAATTTTATACCACTTTTACTACTATCTAATATTTCACACAATGACAGTTTATAGCCTTGACTAGAGAATGAAGATGCATGAAGACCACCAGTCTTTCATACAGCTCAACAAAGTTCCTTTTTCAACAGTGAGTGTATCTGGCCACAATTTGAATGGACTGAAAACAATGAGAATGAACCTATGGGCTTCATAGTATAATGATTTCCTTCATATTGAATTCTGCAGAAAGATGACCTTGCTATTACACATTGGCTTAATGTGGGCATTGAATTTGCAGGTAGTGATCAAGCCCTTGTTCTCAAAGCAAGGTTCAGGAAAATGTTATCCTAGCATGAAAGTAATTAAACCATCCTGCGCGTGTTGTCAGAAATGCTGAACTATTTTAAGAGTCATAAAAACAAAGCTTCTCTTTTGAAATAACTCACAACTGAAAATATGTCCATAGGATAAAGCTTAATTTTATTTTTCAGAGGGTAAACACAGCCTGGCTGTGGTTTATATATTTTCAACTTTAATATAGAGTTGAGGTGAATGAATTAAGAAACATTTATAAAACCAATTTCTTTTATTTCAGTGTAGCCAATATCTTCCTACAGTTGCGTCTTTATAAAGTTTTATATCCATTCAATCATCTAAATGTCACATAGTGCTTGAGTCGGAAATATTACTTAGAGATGCTAAGGATACTTCGCTAATTCATTTTGACAATATTCATTTAACGAGCACTGCATATTAAAGTACCAATGTTACCTTTTTTTCTAGACTTCCCATAAGTAAACAGCATCAGCAGAATTAAACTAGAAATTAATTATTTAAAAAAAGAAGGACTTCGATTTCTTTTCCCTGCCGAGAAGGGCACTTTAATTGATGATGACACCACCTCTACTGTTTTCAAGTAAATGTCCACACCAGGGGCCAGACAAATATAACATACTAAAGCAATCATGACAATATTCTTATTTACAAGCAATTTGGAATGTCTGAGACATTACTTGCTGCCTCTCTATGCCTCTTTTTGGCACGAGACAGTTTCTCAAAATTGAAGACAGATTTGCCAAAGAAAATATTGTCTTTTATTTCTCATATATCATTATATTCAAGTTCATTTCCCCCTTGAGAATTAGAAAGAAATGGCAAGAGCAGGAAGAAAGAATAAATTTGGGCCGCGCTGTGACACAGTGGGTTAATGCCCTGGCCTGAAGCGCCAGCATCCCATATGGGCGCCAGTTTGACACCCCGCTGCTCCACTTCCAATCCAGTTCTCTGCTATGGCCTGGGAAAGCAGTAGAAGATGGTCCAAGTCCTTGGACCCCTGCACCCATGTCGGAGACCCGGAAGAAGCTCCTGGCTCCAGGCTTCAGATCGGCACAGTTCCAGCCATTGCAGCCATCTGGGGAGTGAATCAGTGGATGGAAGACCTCTCTCTCTGTCTCTACCTGTTTTTGTAACTCTTTCAAATAAATCTTTAAAAAAAAAGAAGGAATAAATTTAACTTGAAATTTTATCCATTTTCCAGTATTCTGTATTTCAGATAAGTTAGAAAAGTCATAAAATAATCCTAAAAAGCCTTAGAATATTATTTATATTATCATGAGATAAAGCAATTACAATGCTAGTAAGCATGTGAATTTTGCCAATTTTTTTTTTTTTTTTTGACAGGCAGAGTGGACAGTGAGAGAGAGATACAGAGAGAAAGGTCTTCCGTTGCCGTTGGTTCACCCTCTAATGGCCGCCGCAGACGGCGCGCTGCGGCCGGCGCACCGCGCTCCTCCGATGGCAGGAGCCAGGAGCCAGGTGCTTTTCCTGGTCTCCCTATGGGGTGCAGGGCCCAAGCACCTGGGCCATCCTCCACTGCACTCCCGGGCCACAGCAGAGGGCTGGCCTGGAAGAGGGGCAACCGGGACAGAATCCGGTGCCCCGTCCGGGACTAGAACCCGGTGTGCCGGCGCCGCAAGCCAATTTTAATACTGTCACATCAACAGTTTAATTCTCTGAATCATTAAATCACAGATTCCACAGTCAATCTGATGTGTGTGCAGTGTATCTAGAGTAGACTCGGATCACCCACTGTCAGAAAGACAACTGCACATTTTGACACACTGAGGGGACTGAAGGTCATGCTGCATACAAATATATGTAGTCATATCCTTTATATCATCATTTACAAAAATGGCTTGACATATTGTTTTCCCTCACTTGGTTTAAGCTTCTTCACTATCAATACCACTCAATATTAATGTCCATGTTCAGGTACTCGCAAATTAAACTAGAAATCTCATTTAGTATCTCACTAGGCTGGGTATTTATAGGTTGAATCTCAGTAGCCATGGGCATGTTGCCAAGTAGCCATAGCATAATACTAATACTCTATAGCAAATCTGCCATATATGAAAACTTACTGTGAGCATACTAAGAGAGATAATGCTTCCAAATATTTAGGTGACTTTCAGGGGACTTTTTTTCCCCTTCTCATCCAGATATAGTACTTGGTGTTGGACCCAAATAAAGCTATTTTTTTTTTTTACTTTTTAAAAATAGTGTCTTATGCCTTCCCAATCTCTGTTGAAAATTCACAAAAATATAATTCATTCATATTTAAATGAAATTTTGCTCTAATTATCTATTTCCTTCACTCTATCATAAAACCTATTGCCAAGTTTTGTCTAACTTCTTTTCTAGTTGTCATAGGATTCGTTTTTCTATACCCATTGCTAGAACTCTAATCACTTATGCCCTGCGTTATTTCTGTAAACACCCAGAATTTATGCTCATAATCTTTATTTTGGCAATAAATTGTATCATTTGTCTGATTAATCTTCTCAAAGTAAATTTCGATCTAAATATTCTATTCTCCAAAAAACCAATCTCCATTCCTTATAAATTTAAATGCAAAAATCTCTTATCTTAGTCTTTAATAATAAAATTTCAATCAGCACTTTCAGGTTTTATCTTTTATATTTTTATAACTTAGTTCCCTAGTAAAAAACACAAGTATTCCATCTTAGTAAATTAAATTATACTGTGCAATGAAACCCATTAGTATGGAGATTTAGCTTACTCATTACAATATACAGACACTTCAAAAAATTCACAGGAATATGGAGTTAAAAAGTTTATTTTGGTACAAAGGGTTTTTTAAAAAAAATTAACTAATTTATTTGAAAGGCAGAGAGAGAGAGATCTTTCATCCCTGGTTTGCTCTCCAAATGGCTGCAACAGTCAGAGCTTAGCAGATCCAAAGCCAGTGGCTGGGAGCTTGTTCTGAGTCTCCCACATGTGTGCAGGGGCCCACCCACCACCGCTCCATCTGTTCCTTCTTTTTTTTTTATGTTTTTGTATTTCTTTTTTTTATTTCTTGAGATAACGTATTTTAATATACTTTATAGTCAAAGGCTTAATTCTCCACAAAATATAATTCAACCAGTAAAATATCATAGATCAGTAGGAGCAGAAGCAAGGGCAATAAAACATAATCAAATGAAAACAAGTCAATTTCTCTCAGATACAGTACATTTTAAAATAATCACTGATCAATAAAACTGTAGTAATATATTTTTAAATTTATTTTTAATGCATGCAATGTTTGTTTTTTTGTATTTTTTAAGCTTTATTTATTTATTGAAAGAGTTACACACACACACACACACACACACACACAGAGAGAGAGAGAGAGAGAAAGAGGTCTTCCTCTTTCTTTCCTCCCCAATTGGCCGCAACAGCTGGAGCTTTGCCAATCCAAAGCCAGGAGCCAAGCGCTTCTTCTGGGTCTTCCACGTGGGTACAGGGGCCCTAGGTCTTGGGCCATCTTCTACTGCTTTCCCAGGCCATAACAGAGAGCTGGATAGGAAGTGGAGCAGCCTGGACTAGATCCGGCGCCCATATGGGATACCAGCACTTCAGGCCAGGGTGTTAACCTTCTGAGCCACAGCACCAGCCCCAATAATATCGTTTTTTAAGATTTATTATTTATATATTTGAGAGGCAGACATGGAGAGAGAGAGAGAGAGAGAGAGAGAGAGAGAGAGATCTTCTATCTTCTTATTCACTCCCCAAATGGTCTCAGTTGCTGGTTTTGGGCCAGTCCAAATCCAGGAGCCAGGAGTCTCTTCCTGGTCTCCCACAAGGGTACAGGGGTCCCAGCATGTGGGCCATCTTCCACTGCTTTCCCTGACACCTTAGCAGGGAGCTAGATTGGAAGTGCTGCAGCCAGGACTCAAACCAGTGTCCATATGGGATGAGGAAACTGCAAGCGGAGGAGGCTTAACAATCTGTGCCAGAGTGCCAGCCCCAGTAATGCATCATTTTAACCACTTGTTTGACAAAGACAAACAATTGTAGCAATACTGATAAAAGCATTGCTTTCTGTTTTGTTTCTTTTCTTTTTAAAATTTAGCCCCCAAAAATAATGGAGAATATGTGGTATTTGTCTTTCTAATGTTTGGATTATTTCAATCAACAGGTTGTCCTTATGTCTCATCCATTTTGATCCAAATGATATAATTCCATTCTTTTTTATACCTTAATAATGTCCCACTGTATGTATGCATGTGTATGTATCACATTTTCTTTACTTATTTGATGATGAGCACTTTGGTTGATTCCATATTTTGGCTGTTGTGAACAGTGCTGCTATAAAAACATTGTTGTGCATGCATCTCTTAGATATAATGTGCTCATCTCCTTTGATATATACCAAGTAATATGATTGCTGGATCATATGACATGTCTATTTCTAATTTTTTAAGAAATCCCTATGTTGTATTCCACAGTGGAAAGAATTTATGCCATTTACATTTAAGTAACAAATTGTCCCATTTTTTAAAATATTCCTATTGTTAGTTTTGGATTTCCTTTATGCTTTTACTGGGAGATTTTCTTCCTTCACATTATTTCATAATGATGATTATCTTTCTGTGATTCAACATTTAGCACATTCTTAAGGATCATTTGTAAGACTGATTGAAGGTTGATATATTCTTTCAGTTTCTGTTTATTATGGAAAGTCATTATTTCACCTTCATTCATAAATGAGAGCTTTGCAGGGTACAGTATTCTGGGTTGACAGTTTATTTATTGATTTATTTAAGCCTTGGATTATATTTCTACGTTCTGTTTTAACCTGTAGGTATTCTGATGAGAAATCAGAAGTAAGTCTAAGTATAGATCCTCTGAAGGTAATATGGCATTTCTCTCATGTACATTTTAGAATTTATTTTTTTTTTATGCTTTACTGTTGAAAGGTGACTACAATGTGATTTGGTGAAGCTGTTTTCTGGTCATGTCTATTATGAGTTCTATATGCTTTCTGTTCTTGGATGTCCCTTTCTTTCTTTAAATTAGAAAAGTTTTCTGTTATTATTTCACTAAATAGGCCTTCTAATGCATTCTCTCTTTCCACACCTTTAAAAATCCCGAGACCTGTAGGCTAGGTCATTTGTCTAATCCCTTTTTCTTCTTCCTTCTTTCTTCTCTTATTTTTTGGTCTTAGGTATTTCCAAAGATTTATCTTCTACCTTAGATATTCTTTCTTCTGCCCCCCCCAAAGTCTGTTACTGAATTCTTTATTTCTAATATTTTAGTTTCATTTCTCTTCCCAGTCTATTTCACTGGAAAATATTTCATCTGTGTCAAGTATAGATTTCTTTAACGCATGGATTTCATTCTCATTTTTTTGAGTAATCCTATGATCATTTTTTTAAATGCCTTTCCAGGCATTTCATCAATCTCTTCGTCCTCACATTGTAATATTGAAGTGTTGTGTTACTTTGAGGGAGTCATGTTGTCTTCCTTGTTCTTGTTTCTTGTATTTATGAATTTATTTTCAGGCATTTGTTAAAACACTTGTTGGTTTTCTCCACTGATTGATTTTACATTTGAAATATGCCTCTGTGGCTTATTGAAGTGTCTGCTTCTTAAGTGAATACCCAGAAGCATGTGCTCTGTGGGGCTAAGGAACTCTGGTCAGTGTTCAATTGTAGAGTGAGAATCCAGTGTGACACCAAGTTGGGCATGATTGATCTCCTCTACAATCATTAGACAAGAGGATATGATCATGCCTGTTGAAGTAATCTCAACTTCATATATCATCATGCTGGCTTAACCACAATCTTACTTCCTCTCTTCCAAGATGATCAATTCCCAGAGTTAGTCCACATGGGTACAACCCTCACCCATGCTGGCACATCTACCACACAAACGATCTGTGCGCTCCTCAGTGTGAGCAGAGAATCCTCAGCAGTGATCTACCCCAGTCAGTCAGAAGTGACCTGTCTTACAAGAACATTGACAATCAAACCCATTTAAGGCAATTGACCAAGTCCTTGGATTCAAATAATTTAGAAACCATGCAAGAAATATATTTTAAGTGTCTTCAAACAGAAGCACACATAAAAGCCAGATTACAACATATGTGTTGTGACCAGAAGTTTGTAGGATATAGCTTTCTGTATTTCCTAGGAACCATGGGTGTTCGGTATTCACGAATGCAAAAATTGCAATGAGTTGTTAGAACAGAACTCCAAATAAAAATAGCGGACTTTAGATGGTTTCAAATGAAACCCTGAGGAGTTATGAGATCATTTAAATGAGAAACTGTTAAATGCTTCCTGGTAAAATTAATGTGAGCAAATATGGAGTTTAGAAAAATAATTGGTGGCTGGCATTGTGGTATACTGGGTAAAGCTGTTGCCTGCAATGCTTGCGTCCCATATGGATCAGAAGTGCTCCACTTCTGATCTAGCTGCCTGATAATGGTCTGGGTAAAGTAGCATAATATGACCTAGATATTTAGGTCCCTGACATGCAAATCTTCAAAAAATTATTGGAAATCATGTGATAGATGGTTTTAGGATTAAAAAAACCAGATGTATGGAAACTCTTGATAGCATACAATGATCATGGCTGAGCATATGAATGTTTGCCTCAGAGGGATGGCAATAAAGGAGTTTTAGAATGTTAAAACTGTTCAGGAAGTATATTTGGAAGATTGTGCTTGTCAAGTTCCCATGCCTTTGCCCTTGTCCCTATATCTCTGTGCTGCAGTATCTCCAACTCTGTATCTTAATTGGTGTCATTGTAACCGACTGGTCCACCTGTTTGGCTAGCTGCCCAGAGCCCTGTTACATAATGTTATGACTCTGGACAACTATTTCCTGTAAGCCCATTTAACCAATTGGAGGTTATGGTTGTATACATCTGCCTGTGTATGGATGTGGACATATATGTGGCTGCCTATTGATAGTTTGACATTTGGCTTGATGCCCTTAATGTTGGATGTGATTATTGGTGATTGTTACTATTTGTGTATGTGGCTGTGTGTGGGTGTGTGTCGATGTCACTGTGTGTGTGTGTCTGGTTGCTACCACAGATACAAAGATGGATATTTCCTGTGGACCTACTACTGTCAGGCTAGTGGCTGTTCCTTGTTCATTTCGTAATGCCACTGTAAGTGAGATATAAACCCATAAAAGGCTCCATATTCTTTGACCTGTTGGAATCAGTATCTGTCCTGGGCCATAAGCCCTAGTATTAGAATGTAAAATAAACAAAATTATTTCATTGATTAGACATGAATATGATGGAGGTATTATGGAAAATTTTTATGTTTTAGTAATGAATTGTTTCTCTTATTAACTGAAGTAGTGAGGGAAATAATAACCATGACTTTTGTCAAGGATGATGGTGAAATATGTTTATGTACACTGCAGTAGCCATACAGTTAATGGAAGCTTGCCAAGAGTGCTAATTTTAAGAAAGATTCTCTTTAAATATCTGATTGGATTTAACAGAAAGCAGCATAGGCAAGTTACCTGTGTGACATGGAGCCAGTCTGTCTGGTTCAAATCCCATTCCTTTTACTTACTAGCTGTGTAGTACTCAATGTCATCATCTTAAATGGAATAACCATAGGCTTTTAGGAAGAATTAATAAGTTAATTCATCAATGCACTTAAGTAGTGTCTGGCAATGGTAAGCACTTAATAATTGTTAATTTTGTCATTTGAGTGGAAATTTGTTTTTACTCATGACAGTTGTATTATGCTTTGAATACAGAGCAATAAAGGTCAAGTTATCATGTGGGTGAATGAGATTCATTACTTTTCCAAGTGATTTTTAAGAATTTTTCCATATTCACTTAATGCTAAAAACATATTTGAAGGGGCCAGTGCTGTAGCACAGTAGGTTAATCCTCCGCCTGCAGCACCAGCATCCCAAATGGGTGCCAGTTCTAGTCCTGGTTGCTCCTCTTCCAGTCCAGCTCTCTGCTGTGCCTGGGAAGGCAGTAAAAGATGACCCAAGTCCTTGGACCCCTGCACCCACATGGGAGACCGGAAGGAAGCTCCTGGCACCTGGATCCTGGCACCTGGCACAGCTCTGGCTGTTGCGGCCATTTGGAGAGTGAACCAACGGAAGGAAGACCTTTCTCTCTGTCTCTACCTCTCATTGTCTGTAATTGTACCTCTCAAATAAATAAATAAAATCTTGAAAAAAAACACATTTCAAAAGGCAAAAATGATGCATTTTTGTGGAAATGAAAGAAAAATGTAAAGCATATTTGTGTCAACTTGTTCTTATTGTTACAATTCTTTTAAAATAATCTTCTCCTTAGGCATATTCTGTGAATCTTGTAGTATTTAATGTAAATCCTAATCGAATGCTTTCTATAGAGATGTATAAAAACCTTGTTTTGGTTTTACTATTGTATTATACATTATAATACTATTCAAAAATTCTATGTGGTATATATAATTATGTCATACTTAGTTTTTCCAAAAATTCTTTGATTAACCACTATTATTAAGACATGGCATAAATGCTTTTTGGGGACATCCCCTTTCTTCTAAATTATATGGTAATATTGGAATTTCCATAGCTCAAAATACATTAACTAGATGTTAAGATATCAAGTAGACATTCATAGCTAAATGCATGATGTTTAGAAACTAACTGAAAATGTGTCAGTTTATTATCGTCACTTCGTTCATCTGTCACAAGGCATCCTTGGTGAGTACTTCTTTGTACAACATGGAAACGATGTGTGTCCACTGCAATGATGATGCATTTCTCTTTCAGATCCCACCCTGGCCCCTGTGGCACTTCACGAGACTACTCTTGCCTTCTGTGCCAGTGAATCCTGTTTTAAAAGAGTACTTCAGAAGAGTCATGGAAAATAAAGTTAAAAGGTATGTTTATTTAGGTGAAAAATACATTATGATTTATGTGTAGATTTTTCAGAATATGCATTTTATTTGAACTTTTTATAAGTACTGTCATATGATCTTATGATTACAGCCATCAGTGGTCACGTTATTTGATGATCACTCTTGGTTATCTCCAGGACTGTGCACTGGTTCAGGAGCAAAGAACTTAGTAACTTTCTGCATCTGGCTACTGACAAACATATCTCTGCTGTCCTACTTTCTCCTTGCATAGGTTTTGGGAAGATTTCCTTTTATAATCTTCCAAAATAAGGTCAGATTATACATTTTTATGTGGACCGTGAGACCACTTGTAACTTCTGTACACTACCCTTTGTTGTTGCAAGTTGCTTTATCATACTTGTGCTGTTCCCAGTCATACAATAATCAGTCAGCCTGCAGTGATTTCAAGGAATTTTCAGGTGACTTCCACATTGCAGTGTGTGTGTCTGTGTGTGGTTCATGTGTGATAAACATAAATTTGCTACATAAAAGTTAAATAATTCAAACAGAAGAAAAACCAGCTTATTACTATATCTGTGTATATACACAAAAGACTTATTAATAACTTCCACATGTAGTTTATGAAATATAACTTATGCTTTTTAATTGTAAAGTTGTAAATTTGCATAAGAAGTCATTTTTACTTGAAACCTATTACTGATTTTAATTTATAGAATTTAAAAATTGTTTTCTTCCTCAGAGCTAAACATTTTATTAATGTCTCAAATGACAAGAAGTTTGTAAGCTTTGGCTTTAATATGATGGTTAGGACATAGGTACCTAGTTTATTCCTATTGATTGCCCCTGGTGTACAACAATAATGAAGAATTCTGTAGGACTTGCTCATTCATGTAAAAGGCTAACAGTTTTAGGAATCAAATATGAATTATATGGAGAAATGTCATAAGACTAGCTGTGGACAGCTAGTTTAAATGATTTAAAAATCATTCTTCATCTTCAGTAGAAAAAATTATAATATAAAACATGGTAAATATTGAAGTGGTTTCACGTTGAGATCTAAAGAACAAGAGTGTAGCTGTTCTCCAAAATCTCAGTATGAGATTCTGTACAAGGCTACAAATGATGATTGGAGGCTTGCAGACAAGGTGACATCATTAGAGTCCAGCCAGGGTGTTGCTGCACAAAATAAGAACCAGATTCAGCTCTAGAAGCTAGGGCTGGCAGCAAGGCAGTGGGTTAGCACTCCTCAAATCTACAGTTCTCATAGAGGTCAGAGGGTCATCTGGAGTCATAACTCAGTATTATACCATGCTTTAAACCCTCCAAAGGTTATTCATTCTTTCCAGTAAAATACAAACTTGCTAACATGTTCAACATGCTACTTTGTTCTGTTTCTATCTTACCACAAATGCCTGTGCATTTTGCCTTTCATTTGTTCTTCATACTCAGCTTGTTTCCGCTTGTCCACTTCACATTTCTAGTCACTGTACATGGCATGCCAATCTCAGCACTGCCTTTGCCCACCTCTTTCCAAGATAATTTAAGGATTTGTGAAGATAATGTAGCTTGTGGCAAAGAAGAGATATATGTGTTGTTAAGCAAAGAAATACAACTGACTGAAAGTCTTTGTGAACCCATATGACTGATAGAGGAGAAATAGTTGTTAATAATTTAGAATACAGTTAAACTATAATTGGAGGAGGAATAATGTTTTATAGCATATTAAATAATTTAACATAGTGTAATGATTTTGGTATGGAAGAATCACATGTGAAACATTGGAAAAAATGATCACTTTTCTATGCCTTAAGTGTGGTAAGTTAATATTTAGCAACTGTGTTCACAAGCATTTTAAAAAGGTGGTTTCAGTTATCTTTTAGATTATACCCAATTTTTCTGCTTTAAAACACAACCATTTTATTTTATTCATTTGAAAATTTATTTAGGAGGAGATGGATTGATAAATAGATTAGCTAGATAGAAGATGGATATTATTAGCTGGTTCTCAATCTAAATTTTTCATGTGAATGACATAGATCCAAGTTCTTGATCATTACCACTGCTTCCAAGGGTGTACATTAGCAGGAAGCTGGAATTGAAAATATGGCCAGAACTTGAATCTAGGTAACTGGTATGCAATGCAAGTACATGGAACAGCTTCTTAAACTGTGCCAAATATCTACCCCCGAAACCATTTTGTATTAACACAAATGTTGGCATTAGGTATTCCCATAGGAGTCAACTAGGTGATTCTTCTGACCACATGGAATTACTGGAGTTACTTGGTAGCATTTAGTTGATGAATGGCTGATTTGACAGATCCCAGAAGATTTCAGTCACAGGTCTGGTGCTTTGGTAGGGACAGTTGTGGAAGGCTTGTCCCAATATGATCTATCTGCTACAGTCCCTATCTGTGTTCCCCCTTGCCTGATAGTCTCACTAGTAAGGTTTCTTGCAAGGCTACCTAAGCATCCAGAGATAGGAAGTGGAAATTGCTGGTTTCTTAAGGCCAAAGCTCACACATTTCTATAACGTCATTTCCACACATTCTAGTGGATAATGCAGATATTGAATCTGTCCAAATTCAAGTGAAGTGGGGCAAAGCCCCTAATTCTCTATTAGAGGAGGTACATTGGTTTCGTGGTCTTTTATTTGCCCAAGGACTTTAAATATTTCTGTAGCATTAGCAAAGCTTTGCCTAACATGTAGATGAGTACAGATACATTTCTAGGATTTTTAAAACAGTATTAATATGTCTCTAGATGTTTAAAAAATGATTCAAAATTTTGATTTCTATTTCTGTAAAAATTTTCCCATATTTCCATAATCTCATTCTTAATTCTCCAAATGATTTTAATATTTATACTTTTATGTTATATATGTATATAATACATTTTGCTAAATAACAACATTATACATGATATTTATACTTTATAACTACTGTGATATCATGTGTATATGCATTTGCAATGTTTTTATTTGCTTGTTAATGAGATTTTGTCTTTTCACATGCTTATATATACAAAACCGTGGTTCACTCATTTTAACTGAAGCATCAGATTTGTTATTTGAATATTACAGAATTCTGTTGATGGACTTTTGAATCATTTCCAATTTTTCACCATTATTTGTCACTACTATGAAAATTATTTAAAATCTTCTCTCGTGTCTCTAAGACCATTTTTCTATATAAGTCATCTAGAAGTCGAATTTATAGGTTGTGAATTCTACTTTACTGAATGTCTCCATCATCTCCAGAGTGCTTTTATGTGCACATATACCAGTGCACGAGTACTGTAATTCTTCATATCTTCAAAATCTTCAAAACTTGTATCAGTTTAAATATGTTTCAAATTTTCTAAAAATAAAACTTACCTCATTGTGGTTTTTGTGTAATTTTTCTTTATAAATATGGGTATGCTTATATAGCTATATGTATTTACAAATCAGTTATTTTTATAACATTGGTTATATAATAACTACAAATATACAAATATAATGTATAGTTTTATAAGTGTTCTAATGAGGTTACAAGCATATTGCTGATTTGGGTCTCTTTTTATTATGTAGGTAAATCACCTATTCATGTTCTTTATCTGATTTTTCTGTGGTCATTCCATTGCTGTTGTTATGATGTATTCTTTTCTAGTTTATTTATCTAAGCAAATATTATTATCTTTTGGTGATGATATATAATGAAAATATTTCTGGTATAATATAATTTGTCTTGTCATGAGATCTTTATTTGCATGTGTATGCAAAACTACATAATGGCTATAGAATCAAGTTTATTAATCTTTCCTTGATGGCTCATGCTTTGTATGGCATGTTTAGATAAACTATTTCCTTTCAAATTTTAAAAAGATATTTTGGGGAGAGAGAACAAGACAGACAGGCAGAGGACCTTCCATTGATTCATTCCCCAAATACCTGAAATGGCTGAGAGTGGGCCAGTTTAAAGCTGGATGCTGGGAACTTCATTTGTGTCTCCCCCACAGGTGGCAGGAATCTAAATACTTGATTAATCTCTGCTGCCTCATAGGGTAAAAAACAATGGTAAGATAGAACCTAAAGCAAAGTCAGGACTTGAACTCAGGCACTCTGATATAGATTGCGGATGTCCTGAGTGATATTTTAACTACTGTGCACTGACAAATAAGAAACATTTGACTTTGTCCATAGCATTTTATGCTTGATTATTCTTTTGTCAACATCTGCTTTTCATAAAGGCCTTCTGATTGATTTAGCTTTATTAGTTTTATTTAGAAAATTAGATTCAATAATCTTTATTAAACTTTTATAATTTTTTAAAGATTTATTTTATTTATTTGAAAGAGTTACAGAGAGAGGTAGAGACAGAGAGAGAGGTCTTCCATTTGCTGGTTTACTTACCAGATGGCCGCAATGGCCGGAGCTGTGTGATCCAAAGCCAGGAGCCAGGAGCTTCTTCCGTGTCTCCCACGCAGGTGCAGGGGCCCAATGACTTGGGCCATCCTCCACTGCCCCAGGCCACAGCAGAGAACTGGATTGGAAGAAGAGCAGCTGGGACTTGAACCAGCACCCATATGAAATGCTGGTGCTTCAGGCCAGGGCTTTAACTTGCTGCGCCACAGTGCCGGCCCCAGCTTTTATAATATTTGAAGTTACATAGTCTGTTTTATATTTTTATATTATTACCTCAAAGTTTCTTTTAATATTGGTAAAAATAAATGGTATTTATTTATTTACTATTTTTATTGAATTTTTAGTTTTTATTATTATAAAGAGAACAGCTTTCATGTATTCCATAGGTACAGTTCTATTAAGATAAAAATACTTCCCTCCCACTCCCCTCTTTTCCCCCAATCCCCTTCCTTTCCTGCCTTCTATTCTTTTCATTAACTTTTGCAAAGACAGAATTTTAATCCACTCAATAATCAAAGACTTGATTCACCACTAACCATAATATCCAACAAGTAAGAAGTAGGGAGGCCACGTTTCCATAGGAATGTAAACAAGGGTTTACATTCCATAGGAATGTTAAGTTCCATTTCATTTCTATACTTTTTTTACATTATCTATTTAACTGCCATATATCACAGAAAACATGATATTTATCTTTTTGAGGCTGGGTTATTTCACTAATTACTATGGTTTACAGTTGCATCCGTTTTGTTCCAAAATGCAGGATTTCATTCTTTTTATTGCTGAGTAGTATTCCCTCATTTATTTATACCACATTTTCTTTACCCAGTCATCAATTGATGGACATCTGGGTTGATTCTGTGTCTTAGCTATTGTGAATTGAACTGCAGCAAATATTAGTTTACAGATCACCCTTTCAAATGTTGATGTCATTTAATTTGTGTAAATTCCCAGGAGTGGGATGGCTGGTTCATGTGGTAAATCCACTTTCAGATTTCTGAGGGATCTCCATACTATTTTCCACAATGGTTATATCAGTTTGCATCCCCACCAACTGCATATTAAGGTACCTTATTCCCACATCCTTGCCAGAATTTATTGCTTTTGGTTTTTGGATGAGATGAGGGGAAACCTCATTTTGATTTTTTTTTTTTTTGTATAGCCCTAATGGCTAGTGAGCCTGAGCTTTTTTTTTTCTTACGTTTGCTGGTGATTTAAATTTCATCCTATGAAAAATGACTTCATATCCTTTGTTCACTTCTTTACAGGATTGTTCATTTTGTGTCATTGAGCTTCTTGAACTTTTTATAGATCCTGGATATGAATTCTTACCATTTGCATAGTTTGCAAATATTTCCTCCTAATCTGTAGGTTGCCTCTTAAATTTGTTGGTTGTTTCCTTTGAATTGCAGAAGGTTCTTAGCTTGATGTCATCCCATTTGTCTATTTTGGCTTTGATTGCTTGTGCTTCTGGGGTCTTTTCTAAGAAGTCTTGTCTACATCAATGTCTTTTAGTGTTTCTTCTGTTTTCATCTAGTAATTTGATATTATCAGGTCATAGATTTAGATCCTTGATCCATTTTTAATTGATTTTTATGAAAGGTGTAAGGTAGGGGTCTTGTTTCATACTTCTGCACACAAAAATCAAATTTTCCCAGCACAGTTTATTGTAGAAACTCCTCCTCCTCCTCTTTTCTCCTTTCCTCCTCTGCTTCTTCCTCCTTCTTCCTCCTCGACTTCCTCCTCCTCCTCCTTATTTTTATTTTTTTCTGTCTGAGATATTTTCAAGGATTTGTTTTTATAACAAAGACATTTGTCTTTAGCTTGGATATTCTTTCTTCTCCCTTGCCATATCTGTTGTTAGGGATTTCCAGTATATTTTGTGACATCTTGTATTCTTAATTTCTGATATTTTGTTTTATTTCTCTTCAGTATATGTATCTCCCAGAAATCCAGGCTGGGTATCTTTATCTTATGTATTTGTTTCTCTGTATTTTAAGTAATTTTAGGATAATTCTTCAGAATTCCTTTTCAGGAATTCCATCAATCTTTTGTCTCACATTCTAATATTGAAATTTGTTTTCTTCCTTTAGGGGAGTCATATTTTTTCCTTGTTCATGTTTCTTGTATTTCTGCTTGTATTTTTAGGCATTTGTAGAAACATTTGTTGTTTTTCTCCTCTGTTGACTTTTATCTTTGCAATATGCTTCTGTGGCTTAATGGAGTGTTTATTCATTCACTGGATATCCAGAGGCATGTGTTAGGTGGATCCAGATAATTCAGGTTAGTGCTTGAGGTTGAGGCATGATTCAAAGGTGGCACCAAAATGGGCATGGTAGATCTCCTCTATTGTCTGAGGTTCCAGGGAGGAGGTATGATCACATCAGCTGGCATGATTGCAGCCTCAATTCCTCTCTTTCAAAGTGATCAATGTTTGGGGTTAGTCTACAGTGTCCACACGTCTGACCCATGCAGGCATATGAACCGCATACAGGATCTGTATGGTCTTCCCTATGAGCACAGAAATCTTTCAATGACCCAACCTACGTACTCAGAAAATTCTGAGTCTCCAATGCCAGATACAGCAACTGCTCTGAGACACAACTACAATCCATGTACTATCCTGCACTTCAGAATTCCCACAGTCATAGTACACAAGACTCCCAAGTCACTGGGAGCAGGGGACCCACTTTCAGCCCCATGAAACCTTCCTGTCCATGGAGTGAGAAGAGCTACTCCAAAGCCAGCTTTCTGTTGGTGCTCAGCCTTGGCATTTTGAGTCCAGGCATCTGTATTAAAGGACAATAGAGAACCTCACCATCCTAAGTGGGCACCCCACCCTCTGCCAACACTTTATGGCGGATTCAAAGTCAATGGGAACCAAGAATGTATCCGTCTGATAAAATCCATAGTCACCCATGCATGAGGGAGTCTCATGCTATTAAGATGGTGCTTCCTCCCTGCTAGTCATTAGGTGTCCTGGTAGGGGGATGGAGAAAAAGAATAGATCTCACCCCTTCATGGGGTTAATTGGGCACCCTGCCCTCACTAGTGGAATTAATGTCAGTGTGATTTGCAAGGTTCTGCCTCATGCAGTATCACCAGTGACACATGCTGCTGCAGTCCCTCTCCACTCACCTCAAGAAGATAGTGTTTCCTCCATCCTCCAGCTGGGGGAGTTACCAGAGGTATCCCTGTTCGCTGCTATCCATGGTGCTCTATGACATCTCTCTGTAGAATTTACACTGCAAACTTCTCTCCAACTCTCCCCTGGGAATATTGTTACACCACGTTTCTCCTGTTATCTTGCCATGATCAAAATCAGCGTGTCTTTTCCCTATTCAGCCATATTGGATTCCCTAAAATATGAGTAACTTTGGTAGTTTCATTATTATTCTTCTCAAAGAAATGTTAAAGTATGTGTGTGTGTATGTGGTGTGCATTTAGTATTTTTTATATATATAAAGCTTTTATTTAAAGAATATAAATTTCCAAAGTACAGCTTATGGATTACAATGGCTCCCCCCCACAACTTCCCTCCCACCCGCAACCCTCCCCTTTCCCGCTCCCTCTTGCCTTCCATTCACATCAAGATTCATTTTCAATTCTCTTTATACACAGAAGAGCAGTTTAGTACATATTACGTAAAGATTTCAACAGTTTGCCCTCACATAGAGACACAAGGTGAAAATACTGTTGGAGTACTAGTTATAGTATTAATTCACAATGTACAGCACATTAAGGACAGAGACCTACATGATTTTTTTAAAAGAATTGATTAATTATCTATGCAATTTCCAATTTAACACCAAGATTTTTTAATCATTTGCAATTATCTTTATATACAGAAGATCGATTCAGTATATACTATGTAAAGATTTCATCAGTTTGCACCCACACAGAAACACAAAGTGTAAAAATACTGTTTCAGTACTAGTAATAGCATTATTTCACATTGGATAACACATTAAGGACAGATCCCTCATGAGACGTAAGTACACAGTGACTCCTGATGTTGATTTAACAATTTGACACTCTTGTTTATGGCGTCAGGAATCTCCCTAGGCTCTAGTCATGAGTTGCCGAGGCTATGGAAGCCTTTAGGGTTTGCCAACTTCGATCTTATTCTGACAGGGTCATAGTCAAAGTGAAAGTTCTCTCCTCCCTTCAGAGAAAGGTACCTCCTTCTTTGATGGCCCCGTTCTTTCCACTGGGATCTCACTCGCAGAGATCTTTCATTTAGGTCTTCTTTTTTTTGTTGTTGTTTTTCAGAGTGTCTTAGCTTTCCATGCCTAAAATATTCTCATGGGCTCTTGAGCCAGATCCGAATGCCTTAAGGGCTGATTCTGAGGCCAAAGTGCTATTTAGGACATCTGCCATTCTATGAGTCTGCTGTGTCTCCCGCTTCCCATGTTGGATCATTCTCTCCTTTTTTTTTTTTTTTAAGATCTTTAAAATTGTTAGGAAACTGGAGTTAGGAGCCAGAACAAATTAGCAAACTCAGATACTTTGATAAGGGACACAGGAATCTTAACTGGCATCTTAATAATGCTTATCCCTGAATGAGAGTTCTTATTATTTCATATTCTTACCAGAATTTAGGGTTTCAGTTATACTGGATTTTGTCCATACTAGTTGATTTGTAGTGATATTTCATTGTTGTTTTAACTAGCTGTTCTCTAATTACATAATGATATTGAATATTTATTACACACTTGATTTCCACCTATATATCTTGTTTGATAATGTGTTGATTCAAATGTTTCCCTCATTATTAAATTTATTTCTCATTGTCTTATGTTAATAAGAATTCTTTGATGTTTTAAATATATTTTGAGTGTATTTACATATTAGTAAGAGTTCTTGATCAAATATATCTTTTTGGAAATATATTCTCCTAGTCTGTGGTTTAATATTCATTCTCTGGACATTATCTTTTGCATAACAGAAACTTTCCAAATTTTAAAGAAGTCTTGCTTAACAGTTATATCTTTCATGCATCATACCTTTGAAGTCACTGCTGAAAAGTCATTTATATATAAGGTCAACTAGAGTGTCTCTATATTTGCATTTTGCATTTAGAAAACTGGTCCATTTTGTGCCAGATTTTTTGGTGTATCTAAGCTCTGTGACCAGATTCTTTACTGTCTAGCATGTGATGTCCAATTTCTCTAGCACTACTTATTGAATCTATCGTTTTTTATTATATAACCTTTGTACTTTGTCAAAGATCACTTAAGTATATTTAACTGTGGGTATATTTTTGGGGTACTCTATTATGTTACATTAATATATTTCTTGATTTTTTTATCAGTCACACACTGTTTTATTTATCTTTTCTGTTTAATAAGTCTAGAAGTTAGATAGTATAAGTTCTCTAATATTTTTATTCCTTCAGTATTTGCGTATTCTGAATCTTTTTCCTCATCATGTGAACTCTGGAGTCAGTTTAATATCCAAAAATTAACTTGTTGGAATTTTGATTAGGATTTTTTAAAATTTATAGATATCCAGTTAGAAATAACAGACATCTTGATGTTATTGAGTCTTCCTATTCTTAAACATGCAATATTTCTCCTTTATTTACTGTTTCTTTGTTTTCTTTTGCCAGAGTTTTATAGTTTACTTCTTATAGTATTTCATACATATTCCTTCAGATTTATACTCAAATTCTTAAACATCATTGCTGATGTGAATGTTAATGTGTTTTTAATTTCAAATTTCACTTATTTGTTGCTGGTATATAGAAAAGAGATAGGCTTTTGAATACTAACTTCGTTTTCTGAAACATCACCATAGTCATTTGTTAGTTACAGAAGTTTCTTTGGCCATTATTTTACATTTTCTACATAAATGATCATGTAATCTGTGAACAAAGAAAATTTTATTTTTTGCTTTTCCATGTATATGCCTCATACATTTTCTTCTTGTTTTCTTCCATTATCTAAGATGTATTATATGCTGTTGAAAAGCAGTGATAAGAAGGGTTATCCTTGCTTTGTTTCTGATTTTAGCAAAACTGTTTTAAGCTTTAAATTTCATAAATATGCTATTGCTTTTTAGCATTTTTTAATGATTTCGTTTATCAACTTGAGGGAGTTCTAATAAATTCCTACTTTGCTGAGAGTTTTTATTGTGAATGTGTATTATATTTTATCAAACACCTTTTCTGCCCCTATCGATCAGATCCTCTGATTTTTCTTATTTTCTTCTGAACAATTTATCTATTCATTTGAAAATCAGAGTTACATAGAGAGAAGGGGAGACAAAGATGGAGAGTGAGGGCTCCATCCTTTGGGATCCCCAGATGGCTCCAACAGCTGAGGCTGGGCCAGGCTGAAACTAGGAGCCCAGAGATCCCTCCAGGTCTCTCTTGTCGGGGGCAGGGGTCCAAGAACTTGGGCCATTCTTTGCTGTTTTTCTAAAACATTAGCAAGGAGTTGGATTGAAAGTGGAGCATCCAGGACTTGAACCAGTGGCTATATGGGAAGCTGGCAATGAGGCGGTGGCTTAACCTGCTACGCCACAATGCCAGCCCTCTGATTTTTCTTTTTAAACTATTGATATGATGGATTACATCAACTAATTTTTGAATTTCAAACCAATCATACATGCTTTGAGTAAATTACTTTGCATGGCATATGATTATTTTTATATAATTATTTTTATGTATTGTTGGATTCAATCTGCTGATAGTTTGCTTTAAATTTTCCATCTATGTTCATGAGGAACATTGGTTTGTAGGGATTTTTTTGTAGTGTGTTTGTCTAGTTTTGGAATTATGGTAATTCTTGACTCAGAATGAGTTAGGAAATAGCTCTTTTATTTCTATCCCCTGGCAGATGTTTATAGGATCAACTTAATTTTTTCCCTGAATATTTGGTAGAATTCACAAGTGAATCTATCAGGGCATGGTGTTATTAAATATTGATTAGATTTGTTTGTTCTTCTAAGCTATCCAATAATGGGTACAGCATTGTTCGTTTTTTCATTTTAATGTCCATGAGATCTACATTAACATACTCTTCTTCATTTCTGGTGTTAATAAGCTGTATCTTCTTTCTTTGTAATTAGCCTAACTGGTTTTGGAAGTTAAAATTTGTGACTGTACTTGATAAAAGTAGACTATATATTGAAGGTACTTCTTGGTAAATTAAAAGTAGAGAACTAACTTCCAAATTATTCTCATGGTTGAAATAACATTTATAATTTTCTCAGTTCATATTAGTAGTAGTATATAGGAGTCAGTTACTATTTTAATTTTTAAATTCAGGTAAATTATTTTATTGGTCTTCATAAGTAGCTTTCATAGAAATATAAAATTCTGTAGTGTGATAAAGCTTAATTTTGTTTCCAGTCTTTTCTCTGCAAACTGTTGTTCTTTCAATCTTTCCTCATAAATTGTTCTTTGTCAAGTACCTCTGAGTAACTACCAACTCTAATTTTTTCTATGTTACTCATTTTTTTATTTTTAATTTTTTAACTGATTTGAGAAAACTTAAAAACTAATTGCATGTTCCGTATTATAAATTCAGTATTTGCACGGAATGCCTACCTTTACTTCACCTTTTCTCCTTTTGGAAACACATTATTTGTTCTGACACAAGTACTTTTTGTGTGCCCACCATCTATCAGGTATTGTATTAGAGCTGGTGAAACCATAACTGGCAAAGTCACTGTCTTCGTGGAGACTATAGTCTAACGGAGAACATAATCAGAACAGACTGTAATTTCAATCATGTATATTGGTTTTAATGATTTATATGAAAATAATGTTTCCCAAATATATTCCTTTGGTGATAAACTGTCCCTCATTCTTTTTCTCTCAATGCTCACCATTGTCTTTCCATTTTAAGTCCTACAACACATTCAAATCAAAGCTCAAATTGAACATCCTTTATTTGTTATTTCCTAATTTTTTGCATAGACAGTCAATCATCAGTTCTTCTGTTCACACATTATAAATAATACATTATCAAGCTAAGAACTATGTATTTGTCTGACTTCCTCTTCCAAGAACTTCCCCTCTACATCATTGGTTTTCAACATGAATTAAACATGTGAACCATAGAAGACATTTAAAAACATACCAGTGTCTGCCCCCACTGGTCTGCTGGTAAATGTTTGAAACCTACCTCCTGGGAAAGAAGAGGAGAACCACTGACTTATAAACACTTCAAAAAAAAAAAAAATAGAATCTCCGTTCAGTACAGAATCATATGAAAAGATGAGCTGAAAACAGAATTTGCCAATATTTCAACTTACAGTTCCACAACTGAATTAGATGTGAGACTAGAAGGATTGGGGTTGGCACTGTGGCTCAGCGGGTAAACGCCCTGGCCTGAAGCACCGGCATCCCATATGGGGACTGGGTCACGACTAGACTGCTCCACCTCCAATCTAGCTCTCTGCAATGGCCTGGGAAACCAGTAGAAGATGGCCCAAGTCCTTGGGACCCTATACTCACGTGGGAGACCCAGAAGAAGCTCCTGGTTCCTGGTTTTGGATTGGCACAACTCCGGCCTTTACAGGCATTTGGGGAGTGAACCAGCGGATGGAAGACCTCTCTCTGTGTAACTCTGACTTTCAAATAAATAAATAAATCTTTTAAAAATGAGAAGGATTTTATTACTCTGCTTTTAAAAATCTCCTCTGTGGGACCCAGCAGTTGTCACAATGTGTTAAGCTGCAGCCTGCAATGCCAGCATCACATGTGGGCACCGGTTTGAGCTGAGATGCTCCACTTCCAATCCAGCTCTCTGCTAATGAGCCTTGGGAAGCAGTAACAGATGGCCCAAATATTTGGGCCCCTGCCACACATTTGGGAGATCCAGAAGAAGCTCCTGGCACTTGACTTTACTATGGCACAGTCCTGGCCATTGTAGCCATTTGGGGAGTGAATCAGCTGGTAGATTTCTCCTTCTATCTTTCCTACTCTCTCTCTCAACTCTGTCTTTCAAATAAATAAATAAATCTTTAAAAAAATCTTTCCTGTGATAATTGACTAGCATCAGTACTCTGAGAGAAGGACATGAACTCCTTTCCACAACTGTTGAGAAAACAATTATTAATTAAATAATGCTCTTTGTAGCTTGACTAGACAGAAATTCATCATCATTCTGTGAGAGCATGCTAACAGAGCAGTGGTGAAAGTAAAAGTTCTAATCTAACTATAGAGTTTTCATGTCCTTTCTTTGGACTAGAGTTTCCTAACCTTTCGCCCATTGATTTTCTAAGTTTTATATTTGGATGTAATAAGCTAGTTTTTGTTTATTTAGCAATCTGACTTACTCAACTAAAAATTTATATTTTCTTGGCCCAGTGTTGTGGTATAGTGAAATAGCTACTACCTGTCATGGCACATCCGCTATGGGTACCAGTTTCAGTTCCAGCTGTTCTACTTCCTGTCAGCTCCCTGTTAATGCACATGAGAAAACAGCAGAAGATGTCCCAAGTTCTGAACCCTTGTACCCACTTTAGAGACCCGGATGAAGTTCCAGGGTCCTGGCTTCAGCCTGGCCAACCCGTGGCTGTTGCAGCCATCTGGGGAGTAAACTGGCAGGTAGAAGATTTTCTCTTTCTCTCTCTCCCTCCCTGCACTGTGCCTTTCAAATAAAATAAAAAAAATAAATCTGTACAAAAATTTCTCTTTGCCCTCCAAAAATGCATTTCTACTTTCATTTATCCACCAAATGTGGAGTAAGTGTCCAATCCTCCCATAGCCAAGGCAGCTATGGATACACACGCACACACATACACAGCTCCATCACCATTAACTCTGCTGTGACCATCTTGCAGCGTCAGAATGTTCTTTTTTTAGGTGTAGTGATTACTTAGATTCCCATTTGGTGAAATTGTCATTTTTATCATATGCACAACTGCCATTGCTATTTAAGGGTTTCTAAGCAGCCTCTTCTCTCTCTCTCACACACACACACAAACTCACACAACTCTACCAACATCAACTCTACTCTGACCATCCTGCAGCATCAGAATATCCTCTTATTGTCTAAACATTACTTAGATTTCTATTTCATGAAATTATCATTTTTATCATATCAATAGAGCTCATTGATATTGAACCCTGGCTGTAGGAGAATCACTTTGAAAAGTGGCTTCAGAAAAAAGAAACTGATACCTGAGCTGCACATGATCAAATAAATCATAATATTTAAGGTGAAAACAAGGCATCTATATTTGTTAAATCCCTTCATTTGTGAATATTTCCAACTATATGGGGCAACCACTGATCTTCCCCCAATGTATGAAATACCTAAATATAAAAAGAAAATCTGCTCAGCTGAAGAGTCTTATTTGGTCACCAATACTGACATTAACCACATAAAAAAGAGACCCAGCTGCTTGGAGAATGGCTCCTCAAAAACCGAAAGTCTCTATTTGTGGTATTATAATTGTGATGTTTTGGCATAGCAAGTGAAGCCCTGCTGCTCCACTTCTGACCCATCCTCTTGATAATGTGCCTGGGAAAGCAGGGGAAGATATCCCAAGTGCTTGAGATCCTGCCACCCACGTGAGATACTTAGATGAATTTCCTGGCTTCGAGCTTCAGTCTGGTCCAGTCCTGGTCATTTCAGCCATTTGTGGAATGAACCAGTAGACAGAAGATCTCTATTTCTGTAACTCTGCCTTTCAAATAAATAAATAAATATTTTTTTTAAAAAATAAAATGTTGTTTTCAATGTATGAATCCATATTATGAAACAGACTACATGTGCTTCAGTGAAAAATTTGAATAATCAGATGCTAGATCTTCAGGAAACTTTGAGAAAACCAGCTGCAAACATTATGGTGTTACATTATCTTCCTTCAGTATCCATAGTCATGTACCAAACCTGGTAATAAAACTGGCATCCCGATTCTACTCTGATCATTTGATTTCCAGTGACCACTGGCCTCATCAAATGTCTTATAACATAAAAAGAATAATCGTGCACTCAGGCTGATAGAAAAGCCTGGAAAATAATTCATTTATTCCAATCTCTAACCCAATTAGCTGTTTACAAACAGAAATGTTTGATTTATGCCTAAAAAGCTAATCTCAAAATAGAATGTCAGTTTGGCAATAAAGGATACATCACATTTACCCTTCTCATTACTAACTTGGCTGATGGTTAATATACCTCAGAATGCATTTGCTATTAATGGATAAATAGCAGTAGCCCATCTTGCTCACTGGATATCATTTATCTTGGTCTTGCTTTCCTTATTGCAATAAGGAAACTCACTGAGAATGTTGTGAGGGTTAAATTAGTTTATACTGAAAACTGCTCCATAAATAATTACTCTTGTTTGGAGAAAAAGAGGAAATAGAAAAGTTTCTGGAATCAAGATGAACAGAAAGACACAGAACAGATACTGGTCTCATCTACTGTCCTTGAAACCTAAGCTCCTCAATCTGATTCTCATGTAAAGAACTTAAATCATTCTGCTTTATACAGAATCTCCCCTGCCCACACAATACCACAGGAAAGTTAAAACAGCAATGCTGTCATTTTATCAGGTTGTCAGGACAGATGCCAGGTGAGTTGTCAAAGAGGTTATAGAATTTCTTTTGGCAACCCCTCTGGATATCTTCCCAAAATGATTCTCATAACATTCAGAATCTACTGTTAAGAATATCTTACGCTCCTTCATAGTTTTACAGCTGTAGCTTAACACTATTCAACTATTTGTATGACTTGACATTCTCTAGATTCTAAGATGTCTGAGGACAGAGATTTTCATCTTATTATTCATTGCTTTATCCCTTGTGCTTGATATTTACTAGGAGCTCAGTAAATGTGGTGAAGAAACAAATATTCAAAAACTATTTTTTAGATCTTTCTTTTTTTTGAACTAAGATTATTTTAGTACCAGTAATTAAATTATTTTTCTCTATAATGTCTGTAATACAGAAAATGTTATAAAAAGTTTATTATTGCTGTGGTGGTGAGGTATTTTTTATTATTTATTTAAAACTTTTGTATTAACATGAAATACCTGTATGATTCATGGTGTCCAGTGCAATATTTTAGTAGCATAAACCAGTCACACTAGGTAATTAACCTTTGCATTTCTTTATTTAACTTACATCACAACCAATTCCCTTCATCAGGCTGCATTTTGGAACCCATTTTTCATTTACCCCTCCCTACATCCTTCTCATCCTCTAATAATAATGTTTTAGGTTCATATTCACTGTATATACATATTGGAGAAAACAAGCAGTAATTTTACTTCAGAGTCAGTCCTTCCTCACTGAACATAATGATCTTCTGTTCCAATATCATGATTTCATTCTTTTTATGGCTGAGTGGTATTCCATTGCATGTGTATGTGTGTGTGTGTGTGTGTGTGTGTGTGTGTGTGTATGTATAATGTTTTCTTTCTCAGTTCATCCATTGATGGACATCTGGTTTGATACCCTTTGCTTTGATAATGAGAATGCAAGTGTATCTTTCATATGATAACTTTATTTCCAATGGTTATCTCCAAAAGTGAGACAACCATATTGTATGGTTAATTTACTATTAGTTTTTTGAGAAACCTCTATATTATTTTGCATAACGTCTGTATTTATTTACATTCTTATCAGCAGTGGATAAAGGTTCTCTTTTCTCTGTATCCTTGCTAGTATTTATTATATTTTGACTTTTTGATAATAACCATTCCGATTAAGGTGAAAATAAAACACATTGTGGCTTTTATTTGCAATTCCCTGATGTCTAGTGGTATTGAACATTTTTTCATGTGTGTATTTGTGTTTCTTTCTTGTGTGTATTAGTGTTTATTCTTTGGAGAAAGTTTATTTAGATCCTTTGCTTATGCCTGTTAGTTAACTGGATTATTTGTTTTGTTGTTGAGATTATCAAGTTTTTATGCATTCTGTATATTCATCCTTTATCAGATGAATTGTTTAAAAATATTTTCCTCATTTCTGTTGGGTGTCTCTTTGCTTTGTTGTTTACTTAATTGCTGTGCAGAAACTTCATAATTTGATAAAATGCCATTTGTTTTTATTTGATTTTCTGTGCATTTGGGGGTATTACAAATAACCATCACCTAGGCCAATGCTGTGAAGTGTTTCTCCTAATTTTTCCTACAATATTATAGATTCAGGTATTAAATTTAGATTCTAGATTCATCTGAGTTGATTTTTATGTAGGGTTAATAATAAGTCTTGTGTTAAACTTCTGCATGTGGAAATAGTTTGCTGAGCACTCTTTATTGAAGAGAATGTTCTTATCCAAGGAGAGAGTTTAGCACCTTTCTAAAAGAAAAGGTGGTTGTAGACTCATGGATTTGTTTTGAGGATTTATGTTCCATTGGTCTATGTTTCTATGTTTATGTCAATACCATGTTCTTGTGGTTACAATGGTCATGTGGCATATCATGATATCTAGTACTGCGATGATTCATGTTTCATACTTATTGATCATGATTGCTTTGGTTATTCAGGTACTTTCCTATTTTCACATGATTTTAGAACTGTTTTTTTTTTCTAATTATATGGCTGATATTTAATAGGTATTACATTGGATCTGTAAATCAATTTGGGAAGTATGTACCCTTAAGAATATTAAATTTCATAATCCATGAACATAAGAAGTCTTCACATTTTTTGTGATTTTATCTATTTCTTTCATAGTGTTTTATAATTGTATTGTGGGAGTTTTTCACATCTTTGTTTAAATTTATCCCAAAGTGCTTTATGGTTTTTGGTAGCTATTGTGAATTTTGTTTTCTTAGCAAGTCTATTGCTGGCATATTATGATGGCAAGTACTTGTGGGCTGATTTTTGAATCTTACAACTTTGCTTAATTTGTTCTCTTCAACAAATATTGTTGAGAAAATTGGATCTCTGTGTGCAGAAGAATGAAATAAGAATCCTACCTCACAACTTTTCAAAAAATCAACTAACAGTGGATCAAGGACTGAAATATATGACCTGGTTCCGTCAAATTAGTAGAGGAAAACATTGGGGAAATTCTGAAATATGGTGGCATAGGCACATAATTCTTCAATGAAGAACCCAGAAGCACAGGCAATCAAAGCAAAATAAACAAGTGGGATTATATCAAGCTAAGAAGCTTCCGCATAGCAAAGGAAACACTCAATGAAGTTTTTTTTATTATTTTTTTAACTTTTATTTAATGAATATAAATTTCCAAAGTACAGCTTGTGGATTACAATAGCTTTTACCCCCCATAACTTCCCTCCCACCCACAACCCTCCCCTCTCCTGCTCCCTCTCTCTTTCCATTCACATCAAGATCCATTTTCAATTATCTTTTCAATTATATAGAAGATCCATTCAGCATATATTAAGTAGAGATTTCAACAATTTGCACCCACACAGAAACACAAATTGTAAAATACTGTTTCAGTACTAGTTATAGCATCAAATCACAATGTACAACACATTAAGGACAGAGATCCTACATGAGGACTAAGTGCACAGTGATTCCTGTTGTTGACTTAACAAATTGATACTCTTGTTTATGGCGTCAGTAATCTCCCTAGGCTCTAGTCATGAGTTGCCAAGGCTATGGAGGCCTTTTGAGTTTGCCGACTTTGATCTTATTAGACAAGGTCATAGTCAAAGTAGAAGTTCTGTCCTTCCTTCAGAGAAAGGTACCTCTTTCTTTGATGGCCCGTTCTTTCCAAAGGGATCTCCCTCACAGAGATATTTCATTTAGGTCTTTTTTTTGCCACAGTGTCTTGGCTTTCCATGCCTAAAATACTCTCATGGGCTCTTCAGCCAGATTGAATGCCTTAAGGGCTGATTCTGAGGCCAGAGTGCTATTTAGGACATCTGCCATTCTATGAGTCTGCTGTGTAATCCTGCTTCCCATGTAGGATCACACTCTCCTTTTTAATTCTATCAGTTGGTATTAGCAGACACTAGTCTTGTTTGTGTGATCCCTTTGACTCTTAGTCCTATCATTATGATCAATTGTGAACTGAAACTGATCACTTGGACTAGTGATATGGCATTGGTACATGCCACCTTGATGGGACTGAATTGGAATCCCCTGACACATTTCTAACTCAACCATATGGGTCAAGTCAGCTTGAGCATGTCCCAAATTGTACATCTCCTCCCTCTGTTATTCCCACTCTTATATTTAACAGAGATCACTTTTCAGTTAAATTGTCTATTAGTTACAGAGTTCAACCAATAGTATTAAATAGAACAAAACAATCCTGAAAGTGATAAAGTATTAAGTTGTTCCTCCACAGTCAGGACAAGGGCTGATCAAGTCACTGTTTCTCATAGTGTCCATTTCACTTCAACTGCTTTCCTTTTTGGTGCTCGGTCAGTTGTCACCAATCAGGGAGAACATACGCATACAATGCATTTGATGAAGGATCAATATCCAGGATGTGTAGGGCACTCAATAAACTCAACAACAAAAAATCAATCTGGTTAAGAGAAGGACAAAGGACATTAGAAGGCATTTTTCAAAGAATGACATAAAAATGGTCAACATACATGAAATAATGCTCAGGGTCGCTAGATATCAGGGAAATGCAAATAAAAACCATAAGAAGATTAGAATGGTTATCATCCGAAAAATCAAAAAGTAACACATTCTTGTGAGGATTTGGAGAAAAAACTGTTGTTGGGAATGCAAACTGATACAAAAATTATTGAAGACAGTATGGAGATTCCTCAGAAATCTGAAAATAGATTTACCATATAACCCAGCTATCTCATTCTTGAAATTAACCCAAATGAGATTGAAAATGAATCTTGATGTGAATGCCAGGGGAGAGGGAGCGGGAAAGGGGAGGGTAGCGGGTGGGAGGGAAGTTATGGGGGGGAGCCATTGTAATCCATAAGCTGTACTTTGGAAATTTATATTCTTTAAATAAAAGCTTTAGAAAAAATGAAATTAACCCAAATGAAATGAAATCAGCATATGAAACATTGTATCCAATGTGCACTGCAGCTCAATTCAGAGTAAGATATGAAATCAACCCAGATGTGTATCAACTGATGCCTGGATAAAGAAATTGTGGTATATATAAATGATGGAGTACTACTCAACCATAAAAAGATGAAATCCTGTTATTTTCAACAAAATAGATGAAACTAGATACCACTATGTTTAGTGAAATAAGCCAGTTCCGAAAATGAAAAATGTCATATATTTTCTCTGTTATGTTGTAATTTATAAAGCATAAAAATGTGTAAGAATGAATTTCTCATCTTAGGATTTGATTATTGCTTATAGCCCTTGTCCATATTGCTGCTGAATGGTGGTCTTTCTACTTTTTAGTTGTTGAAAATTATGGTTACTGTTGCATTAAGCCTGTGATTATAAAGTAGTTGAAAGTATGTTATCACAAAAATTAAAGTGAAAAAAAGAGAAAGGAAGGAAGATGGGTGAATTGAGGGAGGCAGAAAGGAGGGAAATATGGTTATCTTCTTAGAACTGTATCTATGAAATAGATGAAATCTGTTCTTTTTATATGGATAAAAATTTAAAGAAACAGGATATGGAGTGATAAAAAATATGTACATTGCTCATGGTATTATAAATTACAACTACTTTTAAAAACTGGCAGTGTCTATTAAAATAAAGCATATACTTATGTGCAAAAATAATTTTATCAGTTCTAGTAATCTCCTGATGGAGTATTTTGATTCAAATATAGCATTTCACTTGAAAACACTGATAATCTGAATTGATCCTTTTCTATTTCTATGAGTTTTATTTGCCCTCTTTCCTAATACTTTTACATTTTTCCAGGCCTGCATTGAATAAAAGTGGTGGTAGCAGGCATCCTTTACTAGTTCTAGATGTTACTGGAAATTCTTTCAGCTTTTTCCCTTCAATAAGATGTCGACCATAGCTTTGTCAAATATAGACTTTGTTTATCCTTTTTTACTTTGTAATGTATATAAATAGAGCATAATGTATATAAAGAATTTTAAGAGCATAATGATACTTCCTACTCTGCCCTCCCTCCATGCTTCCATCTCCTCCTTCCTTTCTTTACTTTTTCTTTTAATTTTCACAGTGAAATTCCTTCAGTTAGCTTCACAATCAGAATCCTAACCCTCCACCAAACAAAAATTCAAGTAGGAAGTAGAAAAACCACTGTTCCTCAATGGTATATTCAAGGATTATAAACAATAATCAATATCAAAAATCAGTTTCTGTCATGCACATTACATTTTTGTAATCTGTATATTGGTTACCTCATGTCAGGGAAAATATGTATTTGTCTTTTTGGGGCTAGATTATTTCTCTAGGAATAATGGTGTCCAGTTGTATCCATTTTGTTTGAAAACACAAAATTTTATTATTTTTTATGACTGAGTAGTATTCCATCATTTATATATACCACAATTTTATACCCTTTACTGTGTTTATGTATGTCACTTTTATGCTCAGTTTGTTAAAGGTGTTTATCATGAATAGTTCTTTTACTTTATCAAAGGGTTTGTCTGCAACTATTGAGATGATCAAATGATTTTCATCCTTTATATTGTTGATATGTATTATATTTATTGATTTATGTGTGATGTTGAACCATCCCTGAATACATGGAATAAATCCAACTTGGTCAGGGTGAATGATCTTTTTGATGTATTGTTAGATTCCATCCCCTAGTATTTTGTTGAGGATTTTAATATCTTTTTTTTTGTCATTAGTATTTGTCTACAGTTTTTCTTTCTTCCTCTTTTTACTCCTCCTGCTCCAACTCCTCCTCCTCTTTTCTTCCTCCTACTTGCTTTTTAGTTATGTCCTGATCTGTTGCTCATTTCCAGCTTTATTCCATTGTAATCAGAAGATACATGATATGATTTCATTATTTTAAATGTTTTGAGACTTTTTTCATTAAGATTCATTTTTAATTATCTTTATATACAGGAAACCAACTCTATACTAAGTACAACTCTATACTAAGTAAAGATTTCAACAGTTTGCACCACACAGACACACAAAGTATAAAGTGCTGTTTGAAGAGAAGTTTTACTGTTGATTCTCATAGCACAACACATTAAGGACAGAGATCCTGCATGGAGAGTGAGTGCACAGTGACTCCTGTTGTTGATTTAACAATTGAAACTCTTGTTTATGGCGTCAGTGATCACTAGAGGCTCTTGTCATGAGTTGCCAAGGCTATGGAAGCCTCTTGAGTTCGCCAACTCAGATCTTATTTAGACAAGGCCATAGTCAAAGTGGAAGTTCAGTTCTCTCCTCCCTTCAGAGAAAAGTACCTCCTTCTTTGATGGGAGGAGAGTGTCAACTTTTGAGGTCTTTCCACTGGGATCTCACTTACAGAGATCTTTCATTTAGCTTCTTAGGGGTCTCCCACACAGGTGCATGGGCACAAGGACCTGGGCCATCCTCTACTGCTTTCCCAGGCCACAGCAGAGAGATAGATTGGAAGTGGAGCAGCCAGGACTAGAACTGGTGCCCAAATGGGATGCCAGCACTTCAGGCAGCAGCTTTACCCGCTATGAAACAGTGCCGGCCCCTTTTCCCTAAAATTTACTTTGTTTTGAACATCCATTGTTCTTTTTCTAGTAACTTTTATTCTTTCATATATAATTGTCATTAATAGTGGAATTGTCTTTGTTTCTGAATGCAGAATATCATTAAGTATGTTTTGCAAGGCCATTGATGAATTCCTTCAATTTTGACTTGCCTTGGAAATGTTTTATTTTTCCTTTATTTATGAAAAATACCTTCACTTGTTAAAATATTATGGATTGGTAGTTTTTCCTTTCAGAATTTGGAATTCATCTTTCTATTTTTCCCTGGACATATGGATTCCTTTAAAAATGACAATATTTTTCTCCTTCAAGTTTAAAATTTCTCTCTTTATGTTGTGCTTTTGAAAGTTTGACTCTAGTGTGTTATGTTGAGTTTCTTTTCTACTCATATCTATTGGGATCCATTGTGCTTTCTAAACTTGTATGTCCATATTTTTCTCTGGATTGGGGAATTTTTCAAATACTATCTTGCTGAAGAGGTATTCTAAATGAGTCTCCTTTTCCACTCAACTAAGGATTTTCAAAATTTAAATATGGATTTGTTTAACTGTATCACAAATATTACAAACACTATTTAAATTCTCTTAAATTTTTCTTTTTGGTTTGACTAAGGTGTTTCAAAAGACCTGCCTTGTAATTTGTATATTGTTTTTCTTTTTGATCTAGTGTGTTGTTGAAAATTTTGACTGCAATTTTTACTTGTTGTTGGTTTTTTCAATATGTCTATCTCTGCTGAATTTCTCATTCAAATCATGTATTGATTTCTTAATTTTGCTTAACTTTCTACCTGTATTTTTTGCATCTCTTTGAGAAAACTTATAATCCATCACTTGCATTTTTTTTAATCAGACATTTCATCAGTCTTCTTTTCTTTATAGTTTGATACTAAAGTGTTTTTTTTCCTTGTGGAGTGTCATATTGCCTTGCTTTTTCATATTTTTGTTTTACTATACTGATTTTTTTGCATTTGGGGATGAGTTGTTTTTATTATTTCTAAAACATTATTTTCCTGGATTAAAAGATTTTTCCTGAAGATGCATCTTTGAGTATCAACTGGGTAAGTGACTTCGGCTTTAGTTCCAGCTGAATACTGTTGTGTAGTCTCATTTTACCTTCTTTTGCTACAGTTGATCTCAGAAGTAGTGGGGATTTAATGCACTTCCAGGGCTCAGTGAGGTGCCTGGGATCCCTGTCACACAGTTCCCTGGCTGTCTTGTGAGGGAGGTGCTACAATCAGTAGCTTTGTTGGTACTGGGAACAGGTCAACTAGTGCCACAAGTAAACCTGGTACACAGATCCCATCTACTACTCAAGTCAAGAGTTCAGATTGTGAGAGCAGTACTGGCACTGAGGGAAAGCCAAGGTGGGGCCACTAGCAGAGTCAGCTCACAAATGCCAGCCAATGACCAACTATAGAGCTTCAAAAGTAGCACTGGTGCTAGGCAGAACAACTAGAAGTCCCTCTAGTTGTTGACTAAGGGAATGACTGTATGAAAGATGGACCTTGTCCCTGGGATGGTAGAGAATGCACACTCTGGGCCCACCCCATGGCAGAGGCCTGAACCCCAAGTCTTGTGCTAGATTGGGCAGGAGACAGAAACCCCAGCAACTGTGCTTGGGAGCGTTATAGTTCTGTGCTGTGTTTTTGATTATTATTTCAAATGTTTGTACAGATTTCAAGGTTTAAATGCCCTAAAGGCTTCTTCTAATTCATATATTCTAAAAACCTATTTTTAAAAAGCCCTTATATTTCTTGGGAATAAATTCTATAATTGGCAGTAGCTGAGAAATATGATTTCATAGATATATTACCATTTGTGAAGACTCTCCTCAGTGCTGTGAAGATCTTTACTCTGTGGTTCTTTAACTGTTCCACAGAATATTAAATCCCTTTGCTTTTTCCTTTACATGCCATCCTCCTCTCTAGACATTAGCAACTATTTTCTTCTTCACTGGATGACTGCTGTTTTATTCTTCTTGTGTAGGTGGTTGTTTTCCCAGAATGAAGGTTTGGATCAAAACAACTTAGTCAGTGAATATATGTAGACAGCCTACATTTTCTTTCTGACCAACTGTCTCTTACACATTTCTCAGTTCCCTATGACTTTTAGCTTATACATTTGAACAAAAACCTAATATCTAATCTAGTAGGCAAGCCTTATTTTCTCAAGAATGCTTCAATTCTTTTGACAGACCAGAATTTTCTAGGATTAAAATATAACAAACTGATTTTACTAAGTATTTTCTTGTCAAGCTTTGGTCACATAAGAAATAAAACATTTTCTGAAAATGTTGTTGCTTTGGGAAGAATTTTTAACCATTAATAATGTACATTAAACTGTTATTTTAGCTAATATGTTAAAGAATGTATGAATATTCACTAAATGACATTAGCCATATAGATATCTGAAGATAGTAAGTTCATTTCAAGCACCACTATTTTATAGGTTAGTAGTGGGACTTTATGTAGTACATGGGGATATATTCCAAATGCAAAGTCAGTTCTAAAAGATATGTTGTGTATTTTTCCAAACTCAACATGTCTTAAAGTACAATACCTTTAATGTTGATTATACAGAAATAGTATCTCTATTCCCTTTTCATAGGGTTTCAGCTTTACTCTACATATATCCCCTCAGCATGAGACAGTGTCCTTCCAACACAGAATAATTTTTTTCTCCCCAGAGGAATGGTCTAAGAAAATTCCTGGGCATAGCAGGCATTCGGCCTAGAGGTTAAGACACCATTTGAGATGCCCACACCCCATATCAGATTGCTTGGTTTCAAGTTCCAATTCTGCTCATGATTCCAGCTTCCTGCTAATGCTCACCATGGGTGGCACTGGGTGATGGTTTCAAGTAGTGGGAGACCTGGTCTGAGTTCTAGCATCTGGCTTTGGCCTAGATTAGCCACAGTTGTTGGGGAGTCAATAAGCACATGGGGTCTCTCTCTTTCTCTGTGTGTGTGTGTCTGTCTCATTGCATGTTAAATCAAAAAATCACAAAATAATAAATAAAATCTTTCATCAGTTCTTGAAGCAAGTCCTATTTTCTCAGTTACAAGTAGAAAAAAATCATGTAATTCTTTATTTTCATAAAATTTATACAACACTTAAAACTATCAGTGGAACAGATTGGAAGTTTATACTTATGTTTTGGAAAATCAGGACATTTAACGAGTTTAGTGAACCTCTGCTGTATTTTATTTGTATTATTTTAATTTTCTAGAAAAGGAATAATTTTGATAGCTCCTTCCTTTCATGCTATTATGATTTTACTAACAGGTCAATTTCCATGACATGTTTGATTTTTATTCACAAGGAAGTGTATTTCTGATAGGAAATATAGTTCTTGAGGAACCCAGTTACAATAATAGGATATGATAAGGTCTGTGATCAGAAGACTCGATTCTTGCAAAATTTCTTATGGCATTAATATATACATTAGATGATATATAGGATTATTATCAATAGAAGAATATGTATTTTGTAAACTAAACTCTAAAATTCGGCCAATAATATTTATTGAGCTCCTTCAATAAGTGAGAAGAAATAATTATCTTGTGTGTGGGGTGGGAGAGCATTTCTAAATTTCAGCAGACCTCAACCTCTCCATTAAATATTGTGACCTTCATTCTGCCTGATCATAGAGAAAAGGAAAGTTTTTAGTGTGGTTGACCATAGTAAAGCATGCTAACTGGCTCATAATTATTGGCTTATACTTCAAATTATTAATATATTATCATTTTGAAAATAGAACATTTCATCCAACTCAAGCTTTGATTTTTGTTTGTTTCTTTTTTTTTCTTCATTGGAGCCCATACATCTTAGTTATCCTGCTATCTTGTCTTCTGAATTCAGATATCATTATTACGAGTTCAAGCTTCCTGATGCAATCCAAATAAAGAATAATCTTACATGGCTAATTCTGAAGAATAAAGTTGCATCTATAACTTTTTAGGCAATATTGCATACACCTTGAGCAAAGTCTATTATGAGAAGGCAGTAGCAGCATCATTGTCCATTGTGTGTTGCACATATGGACTCTAAAAGAGAGAGAACCAAATCTGAGCTTAGTCTGTGGGCAACTCTGGATACTATATAATATCAATATCATAAGAATTCTTTATTTTACCTTTAATCTCTGTTTAAATAATGTTGATGATAGAGGAGAAGATTAATGACTGAGACAGAGTTCTGAGTGACAATGAGTCCAAACAGACTTTAATATTTTACGTCTGGGAGCCCAAGAAAGTGATGATGTATTCATGGAAATCCGAATGGTTGGATATAGGTGAAGATGCTGAGCTCAGTTTTGGACAGACTGAATTTAAAGTGCTTCTGGGATATGTGGGTGGAAATGTCTGCAATTATTGAGCTGGTGCTCCTGTATAAATTAGAGCTTATCATCTGTGCCTTTTAGTGCCTACCCAGGTCACTCCCCTAGTTCAAGGAAAATGGGTTACCCACAACTCTTAATCTGCCCTTCTTTTAAAAGACTATTCCAGCAGCGCTGCTGAACAGACAGCAGCCTACGTGACTTGACTCCCAGCTTCAGATGAATAGATGGACGGCTCAGCTGATGTCAAATCAGAATCTCTTCCAGGAATTTGAATTTGGATCTCATAGATGTTTCTTAGTCTCAAGGTTGTTGCTTGAACTTGAATTGGGCATCCATATGTATACCAAAACAGAGAAAAATGATAAATTATTTAAAAAGACCAAACAGAGATGAGGGAATATGTGGAACAAGGGAAAATATGTGGATATATAGATATACATAGGCAAATCTCTTATGATAAATTCAATATACAAATGAATACTGGCTACTGGAAATATGCCAGATACAGAAATGGGTGACAAAAATTCCTGATGTTCAATCGTGACAAATATACACTATAGTGGGATGATACCCTGTCTAACATTGATTATGTCTTCTTAAATCAGCCACAAATATGAGATTTGGGGTCATATGCAATGTTTTTAAAAGGTCCATAATGAGACATAGTAATCAAAATCGGCAAAGTCTACTTTATCTTAAAGAAATTTGGGATGACATGAACAAAATAACACTTAGAATAGATGGGCTTGTGGTCATGCCCAGTGAGAATTTCTTGAAGTTGCCAAGGTACTAGTGTTAGCCGAGGTCGCACCTTTGGATACTTGGTTGGGACTTAGGTCCTATAATTTACTCTCTCTCTTTTTTATAATTTCATTTTTAAAGATTATTTATTTATTTATTTATTTGAAAGAGTTATAGAGAGAGGAAGAGCAATATATAGAGAGAAGTCTTCTATCCCAGATGGCCATAGCAGCTAGGGCTGTGCCAGGCCAAAACCAGGAGCCAGGAGTTCCATCTGGCCTCCCACATGGTTGCAGGGGCCCACATACATGGGCCATCTTCTGCTGCTTTCCCAAATGGATTAGTAGGGAGCTGGATCAGAAGTGAAGCAGTTAGAACTTGAACCAGTGCCCATGCAGGATGCTGGTGTAACAAGTGACAAGTTAACACATTATGCTACAACACTGGCCCCTAATTTCTTTCTTATTCACATAAAAATAATTTTTGGTTACATGCAACTAAAAGAAATGTTTTTACTATAGTATATGTGAGTATTAGAAAGCTATAATGAGATGGGACATTGGTCAAAGGACACATGATAATCAAATACTTATGATCTGCCAACTGCAGAGCTGTGTGTAAGCTGTATTAGGGGTCACGACAAGGTAATAGGTTATTAATTTCAGCATTAACAGCACTTTAAAGTTTTTGAGGGCCTATAAATTACATAAACATTTTTGTCCTCACATTAGTCATTTAAGTCATACATTCTTAATTTTACTTACCTCTTGCAGATAACAAATGTGAGGATAAGACAGGTTATACAACTTGCTCCTGATCTTGTGATTAGTCCTTGACAGGTGGCTAGATCTCAAGGTTTTCTTTAATTTTAGATCTCATTACTTATCTCCATGCAAGATACAACTTTGGTTATCATGTCAAACACTTACAAAGATACCATACTTTAAAAAATTAAATAAATTTAATAAATAAAAAGAATACATTTTAATATGGATCTTTCATAAGTTATAGCAATTTGAAATGTATACAGCCTAAGACATTTCCATTAGAAATTCTGAATGTCTATTTCTTATTCTTTTTTTAAAGCTTTTATTTAAAGAATATGAATTTCCTTACATCCATTTCTTAAAGACTTGTCCTTTTCATATCCCTGGAATTTGCAGACCTATGTTCCATAGAAACTCAATCCACCAATTTATAATTTATAGTGTTGGATATTGGTATCCAACTTAAGCCAGACATCCATTTCTTTCTATCAAAAGTTTTGGGTTAGGACAGAAACACTGAGTTCCCAGTTCTTGGCGTAGGACCTGTAAGGTCAAGTATACTCAGGAGCTGAGACAGCAGTTCTGCTGTGGATATCATGGACAGGTGCTAACAGCCAAATCAGCTGGATACTGCATCTCACAAAAATTAAGAAGGGAAGCAGAGAAAAGCAGAGAAACAGACCATTCGCCTCCAGAGAAAAGCAGAGGGAGAGAAAGAGAAACTTTATGATGTGGTTACTGGGTGTCTGTTTCCCATCTCTCCTGTGCAAGACTGTCTCACTGCCTGTTCCTGAGTTCTATGTGCGATTCCTGTATCCTTCCTCCAAACCCCACATTAGCTGGAATGGGTTTCTGAAACAACGTGTTTTCTGATTAACAAAAAATGTAATGCTGTAAGACTAAGATAATATGCCACTGAATTTTCATTTTAGTATTATAAGCAAGTGGTTATGATATGCCATATAAATTTATCTACCAATAAAAAAGAACATCCAGGTTTATGTTTCTATAGATTTTATTTTAAGTAGTAATTTGTTTCTATTTTTTTGTTGTTTTTAAAGATTTATTTTGAAAGTCAGAGTTATAGAGATAGAGGGAGAGACAGAGAGAGAAGGAGAGAGAGAGAGATATCTTCCATCCACTGGTTCACTCCCTAAATGATCGCAATGGCCAGAGTTGGGTCAGACAAAGCCAGGAGCTAGGAACCAGGAGATTCATCCTAATTCCTACATGGGTAGCAAGGGCTCAAATACCTAGTCCAGGTTCCTCTGATTTACTCAGGCCATTAACAGGGAGCTAGATTGGGAGTAGAGCATCTGGGACATGAACTGGTGCTCATATGTGACGCTGCTATCTCAGGGAGCGGCTTAGCCTACTATGCCACAACACTGGCCCCTCATTTCTATTTTTAATCTTTATTATCAATCACATAGATTTTAAAGTATTTACTAATAAAATAATTAATTAAAAACTTTGTATTCTTGAGATTTGTCAGATAATTAAGCCCAGATTTGTGAAATCATAATACTTGTGTGAAAAGAGCTTATTATTATTAATGCTCTAAATAAGTCATCATGTGGCCCTTCTGTATTATTTCCTAAGGCTGCCACCAAATATTGCCAAACTAGGTGACTTATAAAGCAACATTAATTCATTCTCTCACAGTTCCAGAGGATAGAAGCCCACAATCTCTCTAATATCACCAGAGACAAATTGATTCCATGCCTTTCTGTTAGCATCTGGCATTTCTTTGGCACTTCTTGTCTTGTGGATGCGTCACTTCAGCTTTTGACACTGTTGTCACAGAGTGGTTTTTTTTTCTTTTTTTTTTCTGCCTGTCTATGTCTCTTCTCATCTCATAAAGGCACTTGTCTTGTTAAATTTGCATTCAACCTTCAATCTGACTTCCTGTTAATTTGATTACTTTGTAAAGGCTAGATTTCCAAATAAGATCACATTCATAGGTCCAGGGGAACGAGGGGCTAGGACTTCAAATAAGATTTTGGCAGATACACAATCCAATCTTTAATACCCTCAAATAAAAGGGACATTGATGAAATGAAAACAAAAACAAAAGTAAACACCCAACTACTGCTATCTCACTAATCAGAGCCTTTCCCCTCTTACCCAGAGAATGGCATTGAAAAAAGATTAAAATATGTGAGTACGTCATCAACAGAAGAAGCAATAAGTAGAGACCTGAAAAGAGTCTTTTTTTCTACTTTCTATTGTAAGCAAACATGTTATGGGAAGTTATCAGCTTATAATTATGTATCACAGAAAGCAAGGGAGTTGGAACTCTGAATCAACTTCCCCAATTTAGAATGTGAAAAAAAAACAAAACTAAGTATTGATCAATTCCATTGCTAATGATATTTTTAGCTAAATAAAAATAAGTACTAGATCATGAAGGACTATATCATAAATACTAGGTATGAAGGACTTATGAATGTTTAGCATCTTGCTGGGGCTGGCATTGTGGCATTAATGGTTCAGGCCACCACCTGCAACACCAGCATTCCATATGGGCACCAATTTGAGTTCTGGATGTTCCACTTCTGATCTAGCTCCCTGCTAATGTGCCTGGGAAAGCAGCTGAAGATGGTTCAACTGCCTGGATCCTTCACCCATGTGGGAGACCCAGAAGAAATTTCTGACTCCTAACTTTAGCCTAGCCCAGCCCCTATGGGTGAGCCATTTGGGGAGTGAACCAGCACATGGAAAATATGGAAGATTGATCTCTCTCTCTCTTTCTCTTTCTCTCTCTGTCTCTCCTCCTCTCTCTGTGTAGCGGACTTTCAAATGGATAGGCAGATAGATAGATAGGTAGGATGAGAATCTCAGTGATGACAAGGTCAGTGTGGTACAATCACACAGAGAATGAGTCAGTACCTATTCAAAGGAAAGAAGCTGAGGGTCCAGTGTTATGTTGCAGCAGGTTAAGATGCTGTTTCTGATGTTGACATTTCTTGTAGAGTGACAGTTCGAATCCAGGCTACTCAGCTTCCAGTACTCCATCTGGCTTTCCCATGTGGGTGGCAAAGACTCAAGTACTTCAGCCATTACCAGCTGCCTCCCAGGCTGTGCACTGGCAGGAAGCTCGAATACAACACAAAGCTTGGACTTAACCAGACACTCTGGGATGGGATGTAGGCATTCTCTATACATTCTACTTAATCTACTTAATCTACATTCTACTATTCTACTTAATATTTTCCCTAGAAGAAATTAATAATGTGGACATTTGGTAAAGTGCCAATTATAATGTCAATATCCCATCCTGTAGTAGCTGGTTCAAGAGAATATAAATATAGAATATTTTGAATTTGGTTGTAGTTTTTAATGGATCAAGTTTATTTTCTTGTTGTTTTAAAAGATTGCATATAGATAGAACTTTACATTGCATCTATGTACTTTCATCTTTTTATCTTTTTTCATTTACATTTCTTATGTAAACACACTACTGTGTGAGATAGGATTTAGCTCATGAACACACACACACACACACACACACACGTATAGATACCTGTTTGAAGCTCACATGTCCTCCTTCCTCCTTTTCCTTTTCCTCTTTCTTTCTTTCTTTCTTTCTTTCTTTCTTTCTTTCTTTCTTTCTTTCTTTCTTTTTTTACAGGCAGAGTGGTGGACAGTGAGAGAGAGAGAGAAAGAGAGAAAGGTCTTCCTTTGCCGTTGGTTGGTTCACCCCCCAATGGCCACTGCGGCTGGCGCACCGCAATGATCCGAAGACAGGAGCCAGGTGCTTCTCCTGGTCTCCCATGGGGTGCAGGGCCCAAGCACTTGGGCCATCCTCCACTGCACTCCTTGGCCACAGCAGAGAGCTGGCCTGGAAGAGGGGCAACCAGGACAGAATCTGACGCCCCGACTGGGACTAGAACCTGGTGTGCTGGCACCGCAGGCGGAGGATTAGCCTATTGAGCGCTGGCCATCTTTTTTCTTTTTTCTTCTCTCCCCTCTCTGTTCCTCTTTGCCTCAATCCTTCTTTCTGTCTCTGCTTCTTTCCTTCCTTCCTTACTTCCTAAATCCCATCTTTTCTTTCTTCCTTTGATTTTGAGTCATGATTAACAATTACTAAGAGAGATCACATTGCTTAAAATTTACAGTAATTTAAGTAAATATGTTAGCATCATGATGTATGCTACAATAGACTATCATTACCACCCAAAGATTGGACTCAATTTTAAAAGCAATAATTTAAAATATTATAAGAAATATATTAGAAATGCAATTATCAACTTGCTGACATAAACTATTTTTAAAAGTAATTTATATGAAAAGGAAAAATCAAATCAAATAGACCCTGATTAACTTGTTTGCAGAAACATAATTTTTACACTTATTTGTGTTTATGCACTATTAGACCTTAGAAACAAAGAGCATGCTATCGACAGGGAAATAACTTTCCAAGGCATGCAAATAGTGATTTTTACAATTCAGAAATTGCAAAAGTTTCTACAAATCAATTAAATAAAAATAAAGGTAAATAACAGTAAGTTGTAAAGAATATAATTAGAGTTCATCATAAAGGAAAACTAAATGATGAATAAACATATCATACTCAAACTTGCCACTAATATCCACTTGATCTCATTAACAGGAGTTTTAGAACTAAACACTTATATTTAGCTTAGTACTTATATTTTGGCTTTTGCTCTATTGCAATTCTTGCCTAATATTCAATATCTATTTTCCTGTTGCAACAAATGCTTTCCTTATGTTATCCCATGTAAGTGAATTTATTATAGTCAGCAGTCTCAAATTATTTTTTGTGTGATAGGTTAGGGGAGAAGGAAGGAAAAGTGAAGGAAGAAAGTTGAGTTTTTAGAATATTAGTTCCAGTTTTTTCCAGAACCCCTTATACAAATATGGACAAAATACAGAATGCTACAATAATATCACATAATTATTGAGAACATTAATAAAGTTCTTATAAAGAAAACAGAAATCAAAAAAATTGTAAGAAAAAAATATGTTCACACATTTCCATGTTTCCATTGAATTTTCCCACTCCCTTCTCTGCACATGAAGGAGAGAGGAAACAAGAGCAAATGAGTTGGAATCCTTTTCCTCCTTTCAGAATGCAAACATTTTTAAGAAGTCTGCTGGGCCTTTCTTTTCTGTCTATTACCTTGGGAACTCAATAAGAGGAAATCATCAATGATGAGTTACTAATGATAATGAATGGATTTAGAATGTAGCTTAATATCTTGAAGCAAGAGTAAAATATTTTTACTGATATCATAGAATTATTGAATTGTTTTTCTAACATGGTTGAGGTTGAGATTGCTGGACAGCATGGATAGAAAGTAGGACATTTCTTCATGAGATTGGAAAGGAAGGGTAATACTGTGAGGTGAGGTATGACTCATTTACTGTTGCTTCCTCTCTCCCTTTGCAGAGTTATGGGAATTTTAGGTTGAAATAGCTGGAACTAGAAAATGTGAATGGGGCCGGTGCCATGGCTACCTTAGTTAATCCTTTGCCTGCAGCAGTGCTGGCATCCCATATGGATGCCGGGTTCTAGTCCTGGTTGCTCCTCTTCTACTCCAGCTCTATGCTGTGGCCCAGGAAGGCAGTGGAAGATTGCCCAAGTGCTTGGGCTCCTGCACCCGCATGGAAGACCAGGAGGAAGCACCTGGCTCCTGGCTTCAGAATAGCGTAGCTCTGGCCGTAGCGGCCATTTGGGGGTGAACCAATGGAAAGAAGTCCTTTCTCTCTGTCTCTCTCTTTCACTGTCTAACTCTATCTGTCAAATAAAAAGAAAGAAAGAAAGAAAGGAAGAAAGAAAGAAAGAAAGAAAGAAAGAAAGAAAGAAAGAAAGAAAGAAAGAAAGAAAGAAAGAAAGAAAGAAAGAAAGAAAGAAAAAGTGATAAGGGATAGTGGGTCAAGACATAAAACCATAATTCCTTGGAAGAGAGAAGAGAGTGGGAACCATTCATGAAAAATGAAAGTGAGATAAGCACTGGTTGGAAATGAAAAATACCAATAGAGAGAGTAAATGTTATGTAGGATATAAAAAAGAGTTTTAGAAGACATGAGTGGCTGAAATTCTCACAGTGACTACTGTCAAGGTGCTCAAGATATGGACAGAATCAAATGTTTGGAAAAAACCTTTGTGTTTAACGTATGTTTTTGGTTCCAGAGCTCCTATCTGTAGTTGTATCATTGTTTTTGTTAGCCTGCCTGAATGATCAATGGCTTTGAGTAGCTCTAATTGCTAAGGGAATTTTCATAACTTGAGCACGAAAGATGCATCATTAATTTCGTAAAGGATAAGAAGACTAAGAAAATTCCTTAAAATTTAGTGAACACTATTTAGTGCATGCTGAAGGCAAATATCTAGGCTTGGCTCTAAAACTGATAAGTAAACGAATAGCTTTTATTTTCTTAAGTGTTTAAAATCCAAAATTAGAATTGGCTACAATAATCCATAAGATCTAAAAGAAGGTATTAGAGACTTTCATAAAATAATAATAGTACCTATATGAGAATCAAAGGACCACATTTATCTTTGAGAAGGGCATTTTAAGTAACCTACATGTTTTTATTCACTTCTTAATTTTGATGTGAGTGCTGTGTTAGTCTGGTTGCTAGAATACCAAGGACTGGGGTTTTTTTTTAATTTATTTTTTTATTTATTTTATTTTTGGACTGGATTATTTATAATGGAATTTATTTCTCTCAGTGGAGGCTGTGAAGTCATATATCAAGAGACCAATGTCAGGGCATCTGGTGAGGGCCTTCTTGCTATGTGATAATATACAAGAGAGGGGAAGGCAAGGGAGCGCGTGCTGAAGAGAACTTCCCTTCTATAACAAAGCCACTCCCAAGATAACTACTTACTTCTGGGATAGCAGTACTAATCCTTTCCTGAGGGTGGAGCCCTCATGGCTTAATTATCTCCTAAAGGTCTCACCACTTAAGACTGTTACAATGGCAATCAGATTTCAGCATGAGTTTTGGAGAGAATATTCCCCTTATAGTAAATGCTAATTGATTGCCGTGCTAGAATGTTAAATTCCAGATAAATGTTGAATTCATATAATTTTTGACAAATCTTTGTTGTTTGTATTTACATTGCTTATTGTATTTGTGTAATTAGGTATTTTATATAGTAAAATTCAAAATTTTACAGTGTAAATCAGATGAAATAATAGGATCATAAAATATTATGAATGTACTTATATAAACTCAAAAGGTATCTATCTCTAGAAATACTCATCACCAAAACAAGGGTATGCTGAGAATAGTTACGAATTGGTAGCATAGGTGAATATAGCAAATATGGTGTACAATAACTAGTAAGATGCTAAGGGATTTCAAGGACATAAACAACAATGAAGCGAGAGGTACATGAGAAAATTCCCCCTACACACACTCATACATATCACTCTGTCTCTTCCTGGCCAACATTGCAAACATCTGGACACCAAAATACCAGCAACTGCAAAAGAGCAATCGCAAAATAGAATTTAAAGTGTTATCTAATAACTCTGAGCACATCTGCTCTAAATCAGTTTCTCCAATTCATTTCATTAAAATCGGTCTTGCCAGACCTTGTCATTTAGGCACTGGCTCTGTCACTCTTTCACTGTCACCTCCTTGACAGGATTCTGACAAGACCCAGAAGGTCACTTTAGCTCTTCACTCTTCTTTTCTTTTAATGGTTTATTAACAAGGCAAAGGCTAAATATATTCTTTTCAATTACATGTCTCTAGCCAATAACTGGCTCTGAGATATGGGAAATTTTCTTGCAAATACCTTTCAAAGTGCCAAGAAGTCCCAAGAAATAGCATGCATGTTAACGTTTTGAGTTTTATATTTTTCAAGATTTATTGATTTATTTGAAAGGCAAAATGACATGAGAGAAATGCACACTGAGAGATCTTACATCTGCTGATTCCCTCCCTTAATGATCACAACGGCTGGTGCTGGTCCAGGCTGAAGCCAGGAGCCCAAAGCTCCATCCAGTCTCTCATGTGGATGACAGAAGTCCAGTACTTGAATCATACCTGCATCTCCCAGACTTGTTAGCAGGATCTGAAGTATGGAGCAGCAGAGACTTGAAACAGGCACCCCAACATGAGGGGTGGCATCCTGAGCTATGGTTTAATCCATTGTGCCACAACCCCTGCTCCTATGTTGCTTTTAAATATAATTTGGGTTTCATTAACTACGTTGAGCTGAATAAATCATCTTCTCTTCCTTATTATGTTAATATTTTTCCAGAATTCATTTGAAATTATTTTCTTTTTAATTTTTCCTACTAAGTTTTTTTTTCCTTTTCTCCTAGAACTTGATTTAGAATCTCTCACTTATTATTAATTGTATTCAGTAGGAATTGCCAAAATATCTCTCTCAATAAACTCCTAATTAACTGCACTGGAGAACCTAAGTCAATAATATAGCCCTGTTCTGAGGTGCACTCAGTGTGTTTCCCATGTGTCTCCACAGTTCCCCTGCACCATAGCATTTCTGTCACAGCACAGCCAGTGGTATCATTCTCTTCAGTCTGTCCTGGGAGGACCTGCCCCCTCATCCTCTCATTTCCTCAATCAGGGGCCTCCTCTTCCATCAAAAGAAGGACCACTTGCCATCTATGTCTGTCTATCTGTCTGTCTGTCTCTCTATCTATCTATCTATTTATTTTACAAGTAGAGTTTTTTGAAAAATGGGATTCATGGAAATCAGGGATACATTAAATGGGTTTGGGAGTAACTACAAACCCATTGATAATGTAATCTAAATGCAATCTTCATGTAAATTTCTCAAGAGTGGGGTCCATAGCTTTTTATCAAATTCTCCATTAATCCACCATCTTACCAAATTAAACATACTTAAGGGTTGCACAAAAGTTGTATTTACATATTTAATAGATGGCATATATTAATGTATGTGCAAAATTTTTAGCACAATAAAAATCCATGGAATTCCTTTAAAGTTTAGATTTTCATGCACCACAACCATGCTTTCCTGCCTTAATTTGCTAAAAATGGTAAAGGACTTCCTACCTTCTGCCTTGCAACATAAATATACACTCACAGGGGCTGGCATTGTGGTATAGCAGCTAAAGTTGTCATCTGTGACTCAGCAACCCACATGGACACTGGTTCTTGTCCCGGCCCATACACTTTTTTTTTTCTTTTAAGATTTATTTATTTATTTGAGAGTTACATAGAAAGAGAGAGAGAGAGAGGTCTTCCATACACTGGTTCACTCCCCAGTTGGCCGCAATGGCCAGAGCTGTGCTGATCTGAAGCCAGGAGCCAGGAGTTTCTTCTGGGTCTCCCACATGAATACAGGGGCCCAAGGACTTGGGCCATCTTCTACTGCTTTCGCAGGCCATAGCAGAGAGCTGGATCAGAAGTGAAGCCGCTGGGACTCCAACCAGTGCCCATATGGGATGCTGGCACTGCAGGCAGCAGCTTTACCTGCTACGCCACAGTTCCGGCCCCTGGCCCCTACACTTCTGATCCAATTCCCTGCTAGTGACCTGAGAAAAGCAGCAAAAGATGGCCCACTCTCACCATTGCTATTCAATATAGTCCTAGAAGTGTTAGCCAGAGCCATCAGGCAAGAAAAAGAAATTAAAGGGATATAAATGGGAAAGGAGAAAGTTAAACTGTCCCTATTTGCAGATGACATGATACTATATATAGGGGACCCAATAAATTCCTATAAGAGACTATTGGAACTCATAGAAGAGTTTCATAAAGCAGCAGGATACGAAGTCCACTAATCTATTTTTATTGAGAATTGGCTATTAATAGCCCAAATTGGGCCTTTCTTGATTTTGAGTATCATTTTTTGTTCCTTAATGTATTGGGCTCATTTCTCCTGGTTGCTTATAGTTTTGCCACTTATCCGCCCTCATGGAATCACCCCACTGAAATTTATCAGAACCCGAGAGGAAGGGGGAGATCCTGGGAGGGAAGTTTATATTGAAGTATCTTCCTAATAACATCTATCTTGTTTAGCAAACCATTGTAACTCATAAGTAACCATCCGATTTCCTAGTACTAGTACCTAGTAAAAGGCTTTATTATCCTTGATGAAAATCCATAAACAAAGATATCCATTCTTTCCTCTGGGACTTGCACTCGTGCATCTTTTCTGTCATATAGCTCAGAATGAAAACATTCCCTTTGATAATCAGTTATTGTGCTACCACAGCCTGACTCCTACACTGCCATGGTCTCTCACTGGCATTTGCGTTGTAGACCCATAAGCAGCTCTTTCTATTTCATGCTGCTGCTCTGTTAGGAATTCTTTCCACAATCTGCCATTGATCATGACCTCTGTGAGGGGCACAATGTTCTGCTCCTGGACAGAGGCTTATCCTAGCAAGTAACTTCTTATTCTTTCATTCAGCATTAATTATTTAGCACCTGTTATGTTCTAGGAGGTTTGTTGATGGATCCTAATAATGAAATGATAGGCATGATAGGTGTACCCACACCCCTATAATGTTTTCAGTCTGGTATAACTAAGAGCATTCAGAGAGATCTTTACTCATTTGTTAATCAGGAAACATCTTTGTTCATTTAGGACACAATTGCACTCTTCCTGGGAAATTATCAAATGTTGGTCTTCCTACAAGGCAACAAATCAAACGTACATTTTTTTTTTCTGTCACTTGGGGTCAAGCAAATATGCACTATATTTTTGAATTCTAAATTTCAGTCTAAAGAGAACTCTGATAGTGCATTACCATGGAAGAATTATAAGTGTGAAAACAGCAATCTTCTTTGTATTTTAATCAAAATTATTATTTTGAGTGTCTATCTACTTTGTTCTCAAATTGCCAACCCCATACAGATCTGCAATGTGGCCATCTCTATGGGGGCAATCGTGAAATAATAAAATTGTTAACCAGTAATCAATATCCTTGATTGAGTGTTTATTCTCTCTCTTAATTGCATTACTAATTGCCGTAGACTTAATCTTTATACTAATAAACATTTCTGAAATCCATCGATTTCCCCTCGGTTCTTACATTGTTCCCAATTTGAGAACCCATTGGCAGCTGTCCCTAACCTCCTTTTATGCTTCAAAATCCTCATACACATATCCACAATGGAATATACTGAAATGCAACTTAAATCATCAGATTCCAGACCTAAAGTTCTTCAGTAAGTCCTTCTGTTGCTTCTAGGCTCAAATCTAAGCTGCTGAACACAGCCTGAGTTCATGCATTATGGTCCTGGCCCACTCTTTCTCTTTTAGTCAATGCACACCCAGCAAAGGCTACAAGGAACACATCTGTTGTCAAACCATGTTGGGTTTATTAGTAATATAGCAAGGAAAACTACACCTTGGGGACCATTGAGATATCTCCATAAGAATTTGAGAAGAAGCTAAAGATTTTAAATTTATGTTCAGTGGTTGGGGGCTGCGGTTAAGAAAAAGAAGGAGGTTTATCCAGATTTGGGGTTAAAAGGAAGTGGGCTAAATATAAGATTGGGACAGAAAGAATGAATGGGGTAAAGCTGTATGAACAGAAATAGTCATTTATGTTGACTGGGAAGGAAGGCATTTGGTTGTTTTTGTAATCTGAGCAGTATCCTTGTTTTAGTCTCAGCTCAGATATACTTACATGATGGTCTTATTCTTGTTTGACTCCATCGTGTCTGATGCTGGTGTTCTGTGAATCCTTTATTATTAAAGTAAAGAGCATTATGGATTACCTGTTGTTGCTAGTCAGCTCCAAGCTAGCAGTAGTAGAGGTGCTTTTTGTTTTTCTTTGTTGTATCTCTCACCAGTCCTTGCTTCACATGCTATTCACCCTCAACTTAAAATGTGAAGCCTTTCTTTACTATTTCTTGCATTTGTGACTGTTTTCATATTGTCCTCTCCATCTACAATCTATATACCACCTTTCTGAAGAAAACCATACTCATTTGTTAAAAATAGATTTTTTACCAGAACCTTTTGTTTTATAGAAAAATTGAAATGCTTGTACAGAGAGTTCCAAAATAGATTGTCACTCAGTTTTTCTATTATTAAAGTCCTACATTAGCATGGTACACCTATTACAGTTAATCAACTAATAATATTATATTATTATTATTCAGTAAGGTCTAGGTTTATTTTTTGAGATTTCTTAGTTTTTATCTAATACATTTTCCCATTCCAGGAACTCATTCATAATATCATATTACATTTACTTGTTGTGTCTCCTTTCTAATTTGTTTTTTTAAATTTATTTATTTTATTTGTGAGATGGAGATGGGGGGGAGAGAAAGAAAGATAGAGAGAGACAGAGAGAGGGAGAGAGAGAGAATCTTCCATCCACTGGTTTATTCTCTTAATGTCTGCAATAGCCAGGGTGGGCTAGGCTGAATCCAGGAGCCTGGAGCTTAATACAGGTGGCAGAGACTCAAGTTCTTGAACCATCTTCTGCTTCCTCTCAGGGTGCACATTAGCAGGAGACTAGATCCAAAGTACAATAGCCAGGACTTGAAAGAACCTCTCCAATATGAGAGTGAGGCATCTCCAGTGGTGTCTTAACAGCTTGGCCCAACATGCACCACCTTGTCATGTCTTTTTAAACTCTTTTTGCTGTGACAATTTCCCTAGTATTTAATGGCCTTTACAGTTTTAGAAGTAGTGGTAAAGGATTTTTAGGCTACCTCTCTATTGGATTTGTTCTGATACCTTTCTCATGGCTAAACTGGGGTTATAGCTACTTGGGAGAAAAATAAAAAAGGTAAATTGCCATTTACATCTCTTTGTAGCATGGCTAAATATCAACACAATTTATCACTGTAATTTTTTTTATTTATTTGAAAGACAAAGATACAGAGAGAGGTACAGCCAGAGAGAGAGGTCCTCTATTCTACTGGCTTACTGCCCAAATGACCGCAATGGCCAGAGCTGAGCTGATCTGAAGCCAGAAGCCAAGAACATCCTCTGGGACTCCCACATAGGTGCAGGGACCCAAGGACTTGGGTCGTCCTCGACTGCCCTCCCAGGCCATAGCAGAGAGCTGGATTGGAAGAGGAGAGCTGGGACTAAAACCAACATCCATATAGGATGCTGGTGCTGCAGGCTGAGGTTTTAACTCACTGCACCACAGATTTTTTTTTTAAGATTTATTTATTTATTAATTTATTTATTTATTTATTTGAAAGTCAGAGTTACACAGAGAGAGGAGAGACAGAGAAAAAGAGAGTCTTCCATCCACTGGTTCACTCCCCATTGGCCAGCAGCCAGTAACAAGGAGCCAGGAGCTTCCAGGGGTCCAGAGACTTGGGCCATTTTCCACTGCTTTCCCAGGCCATAGCTAGATCAGAAGTGGAACAGCTGGGACTTGAACCAGCACCCATATGGGATGCCAGCACTGCAAGCGGCAACTTTACCCACTAAGCAATAGCACTGGTTCCTATCACTGTAGATTTTGACCGACTGAGCTACTGATTCTCAGGTTTCTTCACTTTTAACTTGCTCTTTTCATCCCCCTTTCCATAATGAACTATTTGGAGAAAATCACTATGCTCAGTGGACACATGAAAATTTTTTGGAATTGTTATGCAAGAGTTGGTCTCATCTCTTTCATTTATTTATTTATTCATGTTTTAAATGTCGGTGTAGACTGCAGATAGTGAATAGTTATTTTGTACATAGGATTGTTTTCTACTCTATTAATTTAATTTATTTGTTGTTCAAAAATTTTTCGAGCTTTGGTCATCAGGACCATCTTTCACTTAACTCCATCAGTGTGACCCTGAAACATATTTGCATCTGTGTTTTGTTTTCTTATATTTTCTGGTGCATCACATTTGTCTCATCTCATTTTATGTTTTTCCTGCCCCTGGAATATATATTACTTAGAATCTAGTGCAGTTCCACATCTTCTCTGGTGACAGAGGAAGAAAACATATGTGCATATATTTAATATATACATGCTTCTATAAATATTTATATATGGAGCCATCTATGTATATTAAACAACACAACAGTTCATACTGAAATCATAAACTAATCCATTATGTGATTCTCTCTAACTTCCTTCTATGATTATCTGTAAATTCCCACTCTAACAGTGAGAAATCTGGCTCCCAGCATCTCTCATACATTTCCTTAATTCTTCTATTCAAGTGTACATAGGTAGAAATCTTAAAATTTTTAATGTCCTTCATTCACAGAAAATAACTTTGTCAACTAGAATGTAGTTTTAGTCTGTATGTGCAATTTCTTTTGTCTTTGATCATATAGACTTTACACATTCCTATATTAGATCAACACCTTTCTCCTTACTCCCTTTGATGAATTAGTTTCATATATTTTAATATAATTTGATTCTCCTGTAATCATTTGCATTCTTTCCTTGAATCTCCAAAATTCCTAAATTATTTTACCTTGCATTTATTAACATTTATTGTGTTATAATGATGTATGAGTTTTGCAAATGCATAATGTCATCATTCCATCATTATATTGTAATAGAGAATAGTTTTACTAAAAATCCCCTTATTTCATCTAGTCAACCTTCCTTCTTTCCCTGAACTCTTGCAAACTATTAATCTTTTACAGCCCCCGCACACACAAAAAAGAGAATCAAAAATGAAGAATGTTACATAATAGATGTCATATACTATCTAGCCATTTACACGGGCTTATTGTAGTTGGTCATACTTATTTAAGGCTTCTCTGTCTTTTCATTGCTTAGTAGCTTGCAGAGAGCTGGATTGAAAGTGGAGTGGCCCAGTCTTGAACTGGCATCCATATGGGTTGGCTGCACTGCAGGGCAGCTTAACCCACTATGCCACAGCACTGGCTCCACCCTACTGATATTTAAAACCTACTATAGGTATACCTATTCCCTAGGTTGACTTTAGAAAATTCTGCCATTTTCCATAAAGTCATTAGCATTAAAAATATCACATTTTAAAATTTCATACTTATTATTATTTCTTACAATATATTAAAGCCTTAAGGAGCTAAGGCCTTGTCTAACACATATTTGCATCCTTGTTCCTTAAATCGTTTTTTTTAAATATCTTTTTATCTTTTTTTTTTTTTTTTGACAGGCAGAGTGGACAGAAAGAGACAAAGAGAAAGGTCTTCCTTTGCCATTGGTTCATCCTCCGATGGCCGGCGTGCTGCGGCCAGTGCACCACGCTGATCCGAATCCAGGAGCCAGGTGCTTCTCCTGGTCTCCCATGGGGTGCAGGGCCCAAGCACTTGGGCCATCCTCCACTGTACTCCCTGGTCACAGCAGAGAGCTGGCCTGGAAGAGGGGCAACCGGGACAGAATCTGGCGCCCCGACCAGGACTAGAACCCAGTGTGCTGGCGCTGCAAGGCGGAGGATTAGCCTGTTGAGCCGCGGCGCGGGCCCTTTTTATCTTTTTTTTAGATTATATGTATTTATTTGAGAAATAGAGTTACAGAGAGTGGGAGAGCCAGAGAGAAAGGTCCTCCATCCGATGTTCACTCCCCAAATGACCTCAGCAACCAGAGCTGGAACAATCCGAAGCCAGGAGCTTCTTCTGGGTCTCCCATGTGAGTGCAGGGGTTCAAGCACGTGGCCTATCTTCCACTGCTTTCCCAGGCCATAAGCAAAGAGCAGGATCTGAAGAGGAAGGAGCAGCTGGAACATGAACCTGTGCTAAAGTGAGATGCTGGCGCCTCAGGCAGAGGCTTAGCCTACTATGCTATAATGCCGGCCTCTGGTAAATATTTTTAATTGAATGAGATTTCCATGTATAGCATGAAGCAATAATTAATATTTAGCGTGAACTGTCTATTTAGCATCGCATGTACAGTCACAAATATCTCTACCCACACACTTATAGATAGGTAGATGTATCGCCAATACTAAAGAAACTAAAAGCAGCATGCTGTTTTCATAGTCTCTATATTCTTAACTTTAAATATACGTCTTCTTATGGAACCATAATCTACTCTTTAAAAGAATTGAGAATCTGGTTTAGCTGCTCTTCATCCTGATCATTTGAAATGATGTAAAATAAACATGTACATAATAATAGAATTAGAAGCTTCCTTCCATTTGAAAATTATCTATTCATTTGAGTTCTACATCCTTAAAAAGGACTAGCATTTAGTTAGTGGTGAAGATGCCAATTAAGATGACTGTGTCCCAGGCTGGTGTACCAGAGTTCAATTCCTAGCGTCAGCACCTGTTTCCTGACAATGCAGACTTTGTGACAGTGCTGATATCTCAAGTAATTGGGATCCTTGGGCCAGCACAGGGACTCAAGCCACTGCTTGTGACATGGACATCCCTTACCAGAGTGCTAATTTCAGCCCTGACTCCTCTGCTTGCAGTCCAGCTTCCTGCTATTGAACTAGGGAAAACAGCAAACAATGGCCCAAGCATTTGGGCCTCTGACACCCATGGAGGAGACCACGATGTCTTGGCTTTGGGCTGGGCCAGTGCGAGTTACTGTGACCATTGTGAGAGTGAACCAATGGATGAAGATCTTTCTCTTTTTCTCTCCCTCTAACCCCCTCTCTCTGTCCCTCTGTTTTCCCCCTTTTCTGTATCTCTCTGCCTTTTGAGCAAATAAATAAATAAATCTTATCCAGAAAGTAACTGGGTTCCCTCCATCCATGAGGGTTAAATGGATTGAATACTTGACTTCCATTTTCAGCCCCAGGCCAGGGGCTATTGCAGGCATTTGGGAAGTTAACTAGTATATGGCAGCTTTGGCTATCTCTCTTTCAAGTTAATAAATAATTTTTTCACAAATAATAATCATTTTGATTAGACTTTTTGTTCCATAAAGTTTTATATCTGTATGCAGCAGATAATTGTAAAATACCATTCAAGACTATTGCCAGACAAAACAAAAATTTAATTATCTTCTCTTTAACTTAGCTTAGCTGAAATTATAAGTCATCTCACATATACTTGTATAATAAAGCATACACACGTAAAATTCCACTTGTAAGTTGAAACCAAGATTTCATTTATATATGAAGAAAAAAGTATTTAGCATTTCAAAAGAATTATCTAAATTATCCAGATGCACACTTAAAATAGAGTGATTTATTTATGTGTGTTTATCACATTATTTTTTTTTGAGAACCTTAAAATTCTTTTTATGTTCCTTACTAAAAATGTACAGATAATACACTAGCTACTCTAATTGTTGATAATTCATGATAGTTGTATTTTATGAAGTCACTGTGAACCACTGGGAATGGGGAACACTGAACCTTTTCTCCCAGGAAAAAACAAAGCTGTTTCTAGGTGCCTCTGGTCATGGCATTTTTGTCCACCAAATACATTACCTTTTTATGTGCATTTCTGTTTAAAGACATCTTATTCAATTTACATTGCTGCTTTATTAACATCGAACTTAGGGCCAGCAGCACTTACTAATTCCTCAGTGCAACTTGTATAACACATATAGTTTCTCCACAAGGCTCATCACAGTGTTCTTGTGCTTAGGACTCTAGAAAAGCGTTGTGATTGTGAGTCAGTTTAAGTAGTGAAATCCATAACAAGCACAAAAATGCCAAAAGCACCTGTGGTATTAAGAGCACTGTAAAGGAGCTAGCCGCCACATGGCACAGCAAGTTAAGCTGCTGCTCATGACAACAGTATCCTGTATCAGAGTGCTGGTTCAAGTCCCAGCTGATCTACTTCTGATCCAGTTTCCTACTAATTTGCCTTGGAAGGCGGAAGAAGATGGCTCAAGTGCTTGTGTTCCTGCCAACCACATGGGAGACCTGAATGAATTTCCTGGCTCCTGGCTTTGGCTTGGCCCAGACCTGGCTGTTGTGGTCATTTGCAGAGTTAACCAGCAGATGGAAGATGTCTCTCCATGTTTCTCTTTCATTCTGCTTTTCAGATAAATAAATCCTGAACAAAAACTGCAGAAAGAATTCTTTTTTATAGTATGTCAGTAGAAAGACTTCTTGTTTAACTTCTGCTGAATTTCCATGAGTATTGATTTTGAGGTTATGAATAAATTATGAGTGGGCAAATTCTCAAATGTAGAATCTGTGAATAATGAGAAACATCTGTATTAAGAGTATGAGTTCCATAAAATTTGCACATAAGCTGTCAAACCTGATATAAAATGCTTTATGCTGGCAATCAGATATCTAATATGAAATGTATGGTTTGCAAATCTAGTAGCTGTTTCTTAAATGCTATATTTCCCATAGTTTAGAGAAGTGAAGAAAGCTCAAAATATTAATGAAACATTTCTTATGGAAAATGTCAGTGAATTGGATCATATCTTTTTGGAGATAAAATGGTTCATGGTGAAAAGCTGACAGTGAAAAATAGCCCTAAATTAATTGCCAAATCATGTGATATAGATTATGTATAAGTAGGAATTCAGAAGATAAGGATCAATAAGGCTAGGTCAATCAGAGATGTTTAGAGGTAATGTCCCAAGTGCAGTAATGGCATGGAGGCGGTGTTGGTCTCAATAAGGCTTTTGTTATTATGCAATAGGGAAATCACACGTTTTAATTTGTATACCACAACACACTGGATAAACCAACCACCCAGAGTTCCCAAAGTACCTCCAGTGCTCCTGAGAAAGTGTCTTAGCCACAGAGAGCAGAGGTTGTACAGCATCCACAGGGGTGGTGCCTCTGAGCCAGAAAGCACAGGTCTTCAGGGGCGATCAGCGTCCTGCGGCAGGTGGTTTGGCTTCGAAGGGACGGAGTCTTGGCTCATGGAGAGCAGAGCCTCTGCGCCCCATTGAGCACAGGGCCGGCTGGAAGAACTCTGACAGGAAGATCTGAATGTGGTGGGTTAACCCAGAGCTTCTGCTCAGCCACACTCAGAAGAGTCTGTTCAGAGTCTCCACTGGCCTCCTCAGTCTGTGTTTTTATATATTTTTTGAAAGTCAGTGTAGGGTTGATAAGGTCCTGAGGAGGGTGTGAGCAGGGCATGGGTAGGTCTTATCAACTCCATGCAGATTTCCTGTAGTCAACTTGGCTCTTAATTATTTTTGTTAATATTATGGTGAAGTTGTTTAATTTTCTGCTCCTTACAGGTAATGACTGGAGTTAGATGATAAGAGTTGGAAGGATCTGAATGGGATGAAATCATAGAAAGCAAGAACATATAGACCCAGGAATATTGGAAGAAATAGATTAGAAGGAGCAAGGAAAGGAGTGGTTGTGGTGCAAAATTAGATTCTAGTAGTTCTTAGAGTTCAGCAGAGGAATTTAAATACACTCAAGAATAACAATTGTGAAATCGACTACATACTCCATTCCACAAATTTGTTTAAAACTTCAGTTATTGCCTCACATTTATTTATTTATTTACTTAGTTATTTGAAAGATTTACAGAGAAGCACCAGTTTAAAAAAATTAGGCAGTGGAGACTACAGTTTATAAATAGATGTAGGTTCAAGGAAAGTGATTTGTTTAAAATCAGAAAAAACTCTGAACTCGTGAAAACTATCAGGACTACTAATGGAAAATTATAAAGTTTTATAAAAAAGACTGTAAAATTTTATAAAGTTTTATTAAAAACTGTTAATGATTAGAGAAAGGTAGAAATACAATTTGTTTATTTTATTAGAAAGGTCAGAGTAGAACCATCTGAGTCTGAAGAAAGTAATAAACCAACTCTATGGGAACTCGGATTATAAATTTCTGCTGTCCTTTCAATTTTTGATGTCTAATGCACACTGATTATTTATCTCTTAGAGGTGAGTAAGTGGAGCAGAATTACAGATCTCATTAAGTATCATTGCTTTATTTATAATTCTGTGCAAAAAGTTGATTTTACAGAGTGACTTCATTGTTATCAATCTCTAGAGCATTTATAGAAACATGTCAATGAGCATTTTTGATGTAGATACTTAAATGTGTAACTAGGAACACTGATATTTTTCCAGCGATTTTTCCCTCTATACAATAAACAATTTTAATGAGATACCTGAAGTAAATGTTATCTAAGCTACACATAGGTTGTAGACATGTCAAAATTTCGCAATGAATTTGGATTTTTATTCTACATACAGGTATGATTAAATAATAGTTAAAAAATTCACTGAACATACATCACAGTTGATAGAGTGCTCACTGCATTTTAAGTGCATTTCACATATATGGACAAACTGATGTCCTTCCTTCCATCTCCCTCCTTTCACTTGTGTAAAAGAATTCCAAAAGACTGAGTGCAAATATCATTCATATTTTGGATCTTGTTCTTATTCATAAACTTACTGGAGAAGAAGATCTGGGTCATTTATTAAATGCTTATTTGTTTATTCATTTTCACCTACTTGAAAGAGTAAAAGAGACAAAGGGAGAGAAAGGGGGAGGGAGAGAGGGAGAGAGAAAAAGGGAGGGAGAGAGAGAGAGAAAGAGAAATCTTCCATTGGCTGGTTCACTCCCCAAATGCCCACAATATCAAGGGCTGAGCTGGACCTGAATCTGGAGCCAGGATCTCTATCCAAATCTCTCACCCGAGTATCAGGGTCTCAAGTACTTGAGCCATTGTTTGCTGCCTCCTAGGCCCATTAGCAGGAAGGTGGACCAGAAGCAGAGGTGCTGGGATTTGAACTCTTACTCTGATATGGCATTCAGGCATCCCAAGCATGGCTTAACCTGCTGTGCCATATGCAGAACCCAGATCTGCATCTTATCACTTGACATTTCTTACTTATCCTGACTTGTCAAATGTAAGTAAAATTATATGTCCTAGGATAATTTGAAGCAATAAAATGAAAGCTTAGCTTAGATTCTTCTCTCTTCATCCATGGATCTGTTCTGAGGTATCTCAGCATTTTCTATAAGGATTTAATCATTTTTGTTTTTACCTTTACAACAATATAAAAGAATATTGTAAGCCTCCTGAATCTCTAGGATGAGCACTTTGAAAATTAATACTGTCATGTGATTTTAGCATTCTTTTTGTCATTGTCTTTCTTGTTACCCATTGGAGATAAGAAGCTCCTAAAGTGATATTATCTTTGATTTAATATGTTGCTTTTCATATGGAGTCTTGAGATGCCTGAGGTTCTAATTAGGTATGTTGAGATTCAGTGAGTTTTCAGCTGCTTATTACATATATATGAGGATACTTCAAAAGGTTTGGGTAAAAATGACATTAAAAATAGGGTAATTTGGTGTAAAAAAATTGAAATACACACAGCGTTTTCATTAAATGCATTTTCCACAAACTTTTTGAAGGCTCCTCCTATTCTTGAATTTCATATTTTTATGGCCAAATAAGCTCACCTTTTAATTCAATCTTTATGAACTTTTTAAAGTACCCTTGTACTCATACATAGATGAATACACATATGTATATATACATTCTTTATCAGAAGGTTTATCTTATAAAAATGTATATGAAAATGGTATTGACTACCCCATTCTTCCTCTCCTGATCTTTTCAAATCCACTTAGGGTAGAAAAGGAGAACACATGGGGCTGGTGCTGTGGCACAGCTGGTTAAGCCACTGCCTACAGTACCGGCATTCCATGGGGATGCCAGTTTGAGTCCCGGCTGTTGCACTTCCAATCCAATTGCTGATGATTTGCTTGGGAAAGCAGCAGAAGATGGTCCAAGTGCTTGGGCTTTTGCACTCACAAGGGGTACACAGATTAAGCTCCTGACTCCTGACTTTGGCCTGGCCCAGCCCTGGCTGTTGTGGCCATTTAGGGAGTGAAAACAGCAAATGGAAGATTCTGTTTCTCTCTTTCTGTCTACCTCCCCTTCTCTTTCTGTAACTCTGCCTTTCAAATAAATAATAAATCTAAAAACAGAAAAAGAAAGCAAAAAGAAAAGGAAAACACCATATAATAGGAAGAAACAGTGGTGATAATCTAAGAGTGTTTTCAAAGTCAGTTTTGTAGTATTGATGTTTTTGTATTAAAATGGATAGTAAGACAATGATAGAACTTGTATTAATTTTTAGAAAGCAAAACTAATCTCACCAAATGAATAGTAAGATAATGGTTCAGACAAGGTCTGTTTGAATGCACAGCAAAGCCCATTCTTATTCTACTTGCTGTATAAATAGCACTTCTCCACTGTGGTTCTTCGAATTGTGTGTCTTCCATGTGGATAGCAGGGGCTCCAGTACTTGGGCCATCTTTTTTCCTTCCCAGGTGCATTAGCAGAAAGCTGAATCACTGGCAGAGTAGCTGGTACTCTAAGTAGCACTCCAATGTGGAATGTGAGCGTCCCAAGCAGTATTTTTGCCTTCTGTGCCCCACTGACTGCCCCTGCCGTGCATTTTAGTCACTATAAGACACCTAATGAATATGAGTTTGGCATCCTGATTTGGAATAATACCTAGAAAGTTAAGATGGTTCACCCAAATACCTAAAATAAGAGAATATATTGTGCCTTCAGATGTCTTCATACAAGGAATCTTCAAAAGAACCATGTTTATTGTGGAAAAGCTACGCATGTGGGGACAGTGTTGTGGCATAGCAGGTAAAGCTACCGTCTGGAACACTGGCATCCCATATGGGTACCAGTTTATGTCTTGAGGGCTGCTGTTCTTCTGATCCAGTTCCTTGCTAATATACATGGGAAAACACCCAAAGATGGCCCATGTATTTGGGACCTTGTCACCCAGATCGGAGACCAGCAAGAAGCTCCTGACTCCTGGTTTGTTCTGGCTCAGCGCTGGCTGTTGCAGCCATCTGGAGGGTGAACCAGTAGATGGAAGCCGTCTCTCTCTCTCTCTCTCTATCGGTCTCTGTCTCTCCTTGTCTCTCTATAACTCTGCCTTTCAAATAAATAAATAAATCTTTAAAAATGTTGTGCATTTCTTATCAATATATTTATGTACCAAAATAAACTCTTTTTTAAGGTAGGTTTAAAGAGAGAGAGAGAAAGAGAGAGATTGTTAGAGAGAGAGATTCTACATCTGTTGGTTCACTTCCCAAATGGCTACCCTACCCTTTTTATTAGTAATTCTTATTAATACTCTTACATCCTCACCCCTTCAGTGGCAAAGTACTTCTCAGACCTCATGCCAGATCTTCCACCATCATAGGACTGGACCTCATCTCTAAATAGCATTTATTCATTAGCATGGATTATTCCTTATAATAATATTATATTATATGGTGAGAATTCTATTTCCATGGCAACCAGGAGTGGCAGCTTCAGATTATCTGAAATCTATGTAATGCTTATAAAAACTTGCAATGTGGAATAGGCATTGTATCACAGCTGCTTAAGACACTGCATGTTCTGGCTACTCCACTTCTGATGCAGTTTCCTGCTAATGGTCTTGGGAAGAAGGCAGGTAATGGCTAAAGTCTCCCAACAACACGGGCAACCTGGATGGAATACTAGGCTGCAGATTTAGGCCTGGCCAATCCATGGCTTTTGTGGGTATCTGGGGAGTAAACCATTGGGTGGAAGATTCTCTCTCTTTCTCTCTCTCTCTCTCTCTCTTTCTCTCCCTCTCTCCCCTTCTCCCCTTCTCCCCCTCTCTCCCTGTCACTCTGCCTTTCAAATACATAAATATTTTTTTTAAAAAGTTCTTGGAAAAATTGAGCTAAAAGACACAGTGCATTTGCTGTTAATCTTCAAAAAAATGGAAAATAAAGCCCCTACTGTGTTCTTATCCTATCTTGTTATAATAATATACAATCTTGGCAGTACTTGAATTCTTATTTTGTGTGTTTCTTCACAAGGTCTTGGTAACCTCTAATATACTCTAATGATTTCATATATTTTGTTTCTGCTAATTAACATTGATTCCTTTTTTTACCCACACTGATTATATGAATTTTCCAGCTGGTCAATAGTGTATATACACCCCATATTTAACAGTGTTAACTATATTAATTTTAAGTCAACAAGTTACATTGAAAAATTCAAAATGAATTTGATACAAAGGATATTATATGCATTTCCGGAGAAAGAATCACTTATAAATGAGAACTAAAGTTGTTTAGATAACACATGAGAGTTCAAGCTAAGGTAACCTGCTTTTACAGCATGTGTTAGATAAGTAGTATATGCAGATAAATCAAAATAGCACAGTGATTTAGCACCTTTCACCTTGCTTGTAAGAATTATGGAAATCTTAAGATACAACTCATACTGTATTGATACTTAAGATGCAACTCATATGTGGATTAAACTTGATCTATAAGCACATGGTTTTGTTTCAGTGTTCAGTGCTAAGATAGATAAATTATTTCTGTTCTCTTGTTTCTCTTTCTTAAATTTCTGCTCTATAAGAACTGAAGAAAAATAGAGAATTTAAAGGTGAATATGAAAAAAATCTTACTTCTCAAGAAGCTATGTTTAGTTATCAAATATGACTATTTCCTTGATTAGTAAGATAGATTATTATTCTTTTCATTCTATTTATTTAAATCAATGTTTATCTTAAAACTCAGGTATTTTTCCTTTTTTTCAGGATAAAGGAAATACTTTGATACTGCTGGTTTGACATATGATGTCTCCTTACATGTTGTGATAGAAGTAGTATAGGTCATGCAGTCAGTCCCCTTCTGAGTTTGAATCCCAGCTCTCTTACCTGCTTCCAAAGTGTGAAGTATATCATCTGAATGTTCAGATCACTGATGCAATTATTTGAATTTGGCATGTCCCTCCCAAGCTCATGCCAGAGTACAATCTTGAAAGTCATATACTAATGTTAGTAAGAGGCTGGAAACTCTGGGTAGAGTCATTAAGGTGGAGCAAAAAATATGTATGCAAAAAATGATCTTCGTATGAAATGTGCTGTCTTGTAATGAGGCACAATAGATGATAAGCACTAGGTGATCAAGGTGGTAAGAGTCAGAAGCCTAGTGATTAGTAGTTCAAACAAGGTTCTGTATATGAAAATATACAGTATGTCTAAAATGAAAAACAACAAAAACAACTCAATTTGAGTGTTATAGAAGTGATATATTAGTCTGGGTTCAGCATACAATAAGCTTTAAATTTCAGAAGTTCAGATTTTAGTAAACATTGTTAATCAGTTTAACATATGTTTGGTAAATCATGAATCTATATAATCAATGAATAATAAGCTTCAAGAATATAATTGTAAGCAGAATAGGATAAAGGTTATAAAGCTCTCCTCTCTATGTATTAAATTGGAACTGCATAAAGGAAAATGATAGGAGCCAGCATTGTGGCATAGTGAGTAAGGCCATTGCCAGCGACGCCAGCATCTCTCTTTTTTTTAAATTGTATTTATTTGAAAGTCAGAGTTACACAGAGAGAGGAGAGGCAGAGAGAGAGAGAGGTCTTCCTTCCGATGGTTCACTCCCCAATTGGCTGCAATGGCCGGAACTGTGCCGATCTGAAGCCAGGAGCCAGGAGCTTCTTCTGGGTCCCCCACACGGGTACAGGGGCCCAAGGACTTAGGCCATCTTCTACTGCTTTCCCAGGCCATAGCAGAGAGCTGGATTGGAAGAGGAGCAGCCGGGACTAGAACCAGCACCCATATGGGATGCCAGTGCTTCAGGCTAGGGCGTTAACCCGCTGTGCCACAGTACCGGCCCCAGCCAGCATCTCTTGTGGGAGCTGGTTTGAGTCCCTGCTGTTCTGCTTCCAGTCCAGCGTCCTACTACTGCCTTTGACTTGGCCCATATCTGGCTGTTGCAGCCATTTAAGGAATGAACCACTAGATAAAAGAACTGTCTCTCTTTCTCCCCCTCTCCACCCCATCACCCTGCCTTTCAAATAAATAAAATTTTTTTCATATAAACAATTCAATTTTTCTAAGTAATTTTTTAAAAATTAAAAAATTCAAAAAACAATAAAAGAGGAAGAAGTATTGCAAAAAACCAAGGTTCCTGCCCTATCTATACCAGTAACCATGTCTTTTACTGTGCAAAAACCATGAGACTTTTTTGGTTTCTATTTTACATATTTATGAAATGAGAAACAAATTGAATCAGGTAATATGAAAAGGGTCAAATATAATTATAAGATTAAAAACAACTCTAACTTGATTAGCAAAGTATAATTAAAATACCCTTGAAATATTAAAATGAAAATATAACTTGTTATTATAAGCATTTGGAGCAAGCAACCCCTAAAACTCATTAACCCACCTTTATATAAGAACCCTGTGCTAGCTCTCTTTATTGTGCTGGGATGTATTCTGCTACAACTTTGTGAAGCTTTTTGAAGGGATGCATATGTGTGTGTTTGTGTTTGGATGTGTGCATATGAACATGCACATATGTGTAAAGGTGTGGTATTTGTGTGTCGTACCTATGTAATGTGCAGATGTGTTTTGCTGCAGGTATTGAGTTAAATTTAACCATGTTTATTTTTCTTCAGATTTTTTAATAGTTTTTTGTACATGTTCAGTATAAGGCACATTTAATTCAATGTCATAAACTTCACTTTTTGTGTGTTGCTATCTTATCCAATCAAATGTCACAAAGATGACTCTTTTTTCCATAAAATATGCCATATTGTATTGTGAATTTATTTTTTAATTATTAATTCATTTGAAAGGCAGAATTACAGAGAGAAAGCAGGAGAAACAGAGAACATTTGTTGATTCACTCCCCAGTTGGCTGCAACAGCAGGAGCTGGGCCAAGCTGAAGCCAGGAGCCAGGAGCCAGGGGCTTCTTCTGGATCTCCCACAATGGTACAGGGGCCTAAGCACTTGAGCCACCCTCTGCTGTTTTTCCAGGCATATCAGCAGGAGCTGGATCAGAAGTGGAACATATGGGACTCCAACCGGTGCCCATATGTGATACAGGTGCTGCAGATGGTGGGCTTTACCTGCTATGCCACAGCTCTAGCTCCATCCTATGACTTCATTAAATAGTATGTGTTACATTTGAGATCTATCTATCTATTATCTATCTATCTATCTATCTATCTATCTATCTATCTATCTAAAGTTGATTTTTCTTCATTTACGTATATCCTAAATCAATACAGGATAAAGGGGACTGTTTAATCATTGTTTCTTAAAACTGTCTTAACCCAGTGGCTACATGGCAGCTACATAGTCATTACTTATATTCTTAGCAACTATTTTTGTCAAAAATACAACTTGTCCTTTTCCACAGATTTTAGACTTTGAATTAAGTCCTAATGGAAAATGGTATTGACAATAAACCCAAATGAACAGCTAAATGATGTAGAGTCCATAACCAGCTCTAGGATACAGATTACAGTTGGTGACATGCTTACTCTTTCCTTCCTTCTTTCTTTCTTCCTCCCTTCCCCCCTCCCTCCCTCCCTATCCCTCCCCTCCCTTCCTCCCTCTCTCCCCCCTTCTTTCTTTCTCTTTCTTTCTTTCTTTCTTTCTTTCTTTCTTTCTTTCTTTCTTTCTCTCTCTCTCTCTCTCTCTCTCTCTCTCTTTCTCTCTCTCTCTTTCTCTCTTTCATTCTTTCAAGATTGACAGAATTAAAGAAGGAGAGAGAGCTTCTATACCTCAAATGGCCACAGTGGCTAGGGCTATGCTGAGCTGTAGCCAGAAGCCAAGAGCTTCTTCCTGGTCTCCCATGTGGGTGGTAGGGACCAAAAAATTTAGGCTATTTTCTACTGCTTTTTCTTAGCAGATAACTGGATTGGAAGTGGAGCAGCTGGGACTTGAACATGCACCCATCTACTCTTTCTTTTGTTCTTTGTAATCCAGGCATAATTGATGTTACAGGTTGATTTTAGTACAGAAATATTGTGCATTTTAGGGATTTGAAAAATTCACCCAGATATTTATGTCTCTTTTACTTATCTAACTATGTATGCTCAGCTAAACTATAGGATCATAAGTTTGCAGGGTTTCCTAACATGAAAATGGCCAATGTGTTGATAGATAGTCACAGCTCTACTAGCAATGTACTCAAGCAGTGAATGTGCTGAAATGTAGAAGCTGCATTGGAGAACCACTCCCAACCACAGCTGATGAAGCTAGAAGAGGTCATCATCAGAACATAAGAGATAGTGATGTTAAGAAGCACAACCACCACATGTCCAACCACTCCACTAATTAACATGAGTGCGTGGTTACTCTACCTGCAACCTTGAATATAAGCTGTCAGTCCATAATAACCTGGACCAATGCTAAATATGAATTACCCCTCCAAAAAAAGAAATGTGGAAAAACAAGAAAAATAAAGTAAAAGTATAATCTCCAAAAATATCATAAAGATAGTAATGACCCTCTGATTTGGGGGATTGTATTCTTCACTGCTAATTATGAGACTAAGGATGCAGCTTAGGTCTCCTTGAGGGAAGTAAACAATGACCTATCTCTGCTGGAATCTGATATGGAATATTCAGAGGTAGAAAGTTGTAGTGTTAATAAAGCTCAGGGGAGAATCTCATGTATATCATAGGGCTGTCTGCACATATTAACAAGGAGTCCCCATGTGTGCATTCACTGTATAGGCAAAGCTTTTTTTTTTTTTTTTCAAAATGCTTTTAAAAAAGATCCCAGCTATTTCTAAAGGTCATGTTTCCTTCCCCAAAAGCCATATCAAGTGTCATATTTCTCAGACCAATGTTTCAGTGTTCACAGTTAAAATATGAAATAATTGGTAAAGTCAGAAGTCAGAATTGTCTTCATTCATGGGATATAGAAGCTATACATGGAAAAGGTCTGTGAGGTGTTCTAACATATCTTGTTACTGATAGGAAAATGAGATCCATGCGTATCCTTACTTCAAATTGAACCACTTGCAAAATATATTATTACTGAAAAAAAAATCCCTATGACCATTAAGACTTGCTTAAAATGGGATTCAGTCTTTAGCAGAAAATTGAATTAGATTTCATCCTTACTAAGCACTTTATTTCTATGCTTGATATGCATTTCAATTGCCACTTTGGGGAGGAGTCATATTTTAAGACCATTTTGTTGAATAGCAAATGCTACTGTTTGTAAAAGCCTATACAGAACTTTTTTTTTTTTTTTTTTTTTTTTTTTTTACAGGCAGAGTGGACAGTGAGAGAGAGAGACAGAGAGAAAGGTCTTCCTTTGCCGTTGGTTTACCCTCCAAAGGCCGCCGCGGTCGGCGCGCTGCGGCCGGCGCACCGCGCTCATCCGATGGCAGGAGCCGGGAGCCAGGTGCTTTTCCTGGTCTCCCCATGGGGTGCAGGGCCCAAGCACCTGGGCCATCCTCCACTGCACTCCTGGGCCACAGCAGAGGGCTGGCCTGGAAGAGGGGCAACCGGGACAGAATCCGGTGCCCCGACCGGGACTAGAACCCGGTGTGCCGGCGCCGCAAGGCGGAGGATTAGCCTGTTGAGCCACGGCGCCGGCCCTATACAGAACTTTTAATAAAAGGAGTATTTGAAGATGCTGTGGTCAGTCCCTTATCAATTTAAGGGTATAAAATATGATTGAGAAATTGTTTAGTTGGTTATTGCAAGGTGTCCAGCATGTAACAAATCTTCCCAGACAGACAATTCAATTAATTCACAAGCTTTTATTGGGATTCTGTTCCCAGGTGAAGTTCCCCGGTCCCAACAGAGTGGGGGCCAGGGAAGTCGCAGGTCAGAGGTTGGGAGGGCTCCTTTTATAGATTCAGGGCATGGAGGTTAAAGTTCAGGGCAGGTATAATCCTCATTGGTTGACCTTTAGGCACCTGCGGGGACCTTGACAAGGGCTTTTCTTCCCTGGAAGTGTGGGTAGGGACTCTCCATTTCCAGAAGTATAGGTCTTCCCTCCTTGCAGATCCCAAAGCTACCATCCCAACCTTTTGATGATAGGAAAGGGGGAGACGATGAGTCTCTCTGGCTACTTCCTGCTGACTGGGGACATTGTCTACAGGGGCCTGCTGGAGGTATCTTGGGGCTCCGCAGGGACAGGAGGCATGTATGGATGGAGAAGCACCTCATTTACTGCCTGGTTGCTGAAGGCCTTGGTTTATTCCATTATCACCTGCTATAAACACTTAAACAGACACTGTAGTATACAAGTCAGGGTGAGAATAGCAACCAATGATCCTAAGATTGGCATTAACCAGGTAATGAAAGGATTTCATAGAGGAGAGGAAATGAGGGGGTGGTCTCTAGAGCCTTGTGAGGATTGTTTGATGGACGTGGTTTAAATCTGATCCCAGCCAAGACCAGGAGAAAGGCCACTCAACTTTTTGGTAGAGGGGTTTGTCTGTAGAGAAAATCTGAATAATCATACAAAATTAAATAGAGGAGAGGACCATCAGTACACACAGGTTGGGAGCAGAGCCACTGATATTAGAGTAGAGGTTATTATTACAAAGGAATGAGGCCCAAGTGGGCTAGACAGGGTCTGGAACAAAGGACAGAGTCATTATTAGAGGACCCAAGAAAGGTGCTGGCTAAGCCACAACTAAATTTTCTGATTGAGAGGCAAACAGAACCTGACAGAAGGGGCTTGATAATAATCTGGTGGGCTTTAGGCCTTGTAAGTTAAGATGCCCAGAACAACTATCTCTTCACATAGGGTACATCCTAAGGGAGGTGTGAACCTTCTTGGGGAAGGCACCCTGTTGACTTCCATTACCTAGCTGGCCTGGGAGAAGAGCTGGTCAGGTAAAGGCAGGTGGCATCTCTAACAGGAAATTTACAGTTCAGCCTGCAATGTTGCTGACCCTACTTGGCCATCCCCTCAACTGCGGTGGTCACTTTGGAAGCTGGGCTGAGTTAAGGGCTTTTCAGCTTAGAGCCAATATGATCTGTGGCTCTGACCTGAAGTCCTTTGACTCCAGGGCAGGTCCATTTCCAGTGATCCAACTCTTGACTGGCACAGTTGCCAGGGCTCTTCACAAGCTGACTTCTGCTGAAGCCCAGGCTTACCACATTGAAAGCCACTGCAGTAGACTGGCCTGCTGGATCTCCTTGAGGGCAGACCACTGTACAGAATAGCCATTAATAGGCCTGCCACCTGTCTTTACATTTCTGATGCCTAGCTTTCCTTTCCTCCTAGTTTTTGTTAAAGCAGACCAGAGGATGCAAGTCAAGGGGGTCTCGAATGTTGACAGATCACTGGCCAGGGCTTGACCAAATATGTGGGGGCTATCTCGGAACCCCTGGGGGAAGCATGGTCCATATCAACTGTTGGACACTTTGCAGTTATTATTATTATTATTAATATTATTCTACCTTGTTACTCCTCACAACATCCATACGTGCTGTATTCCTTGCTGGTGCCATTCAATGACATCTTGTTTCCCATTCATCCTGGGAACTTGTGGTCTTTTGTGATTGGACTATGAAAACCTAAATGTGCCCATGAGATTCTGATTGAACTTTTTTGACCTATGTGACTTCTTTGACAAAAGCCTTTTGCTGCTGGGAGCTTTTCGACATGCCACCTTGATGTGCAATTTTGATGCAAGGTTGTTTTGACATGGCTATTAAGCTTTCGACTTTTATTATAAGTCTCCCCCTAAACTGAGCTGAACTCATTCAACAATGAGAATGAAAGATGAGATGGGTTGTGTTCAGAAAACAGGTATTAGGGATAGATTGAAGCTAAGTGCACAGTTAGAGAAATTGGACAATGCCCAATCAGGTCAGACTTCATGTGTCTGGATATCACTATGTAACCCCCTTTTATTTATTACACTACAATATCCTTCAGTTGTTAAAACAAGTGTACACTCATTCTCTCAGAACTGACCTCTACCATACTTGCTTTTTCTGAAATTCTGTGATAGTTATTCCATAAACTATAACACATGTGAGAAAAGTAATAGTTGAAATGCAATGGAATCAATTTTTATTCCAAATGGTCTATGAAAGACAGTTTTTCATTATAACGCTCACAACTATTTCTCAGTATCCTATTACATATAATATTATAAAACTTCTTCAAGCTGAAAATTTGGGAGACAGATCCAACACTCCCTTCAAATATAACACAGATCACAATCCTAACATACATCTTTATTTTGTCTTACTATAGAGGTAACTTTCAGTCATAAAAATTCATAAATATTGTACAAAGTAAAAGCACCTGGTAATTGAGATCTGGATTAGAGATATCTTTAGTAAAAACTTTCAAGAGGGGGCCTACGCTGTGGCATAATGAGTAAAGCCACCGCCTGAAGTGCCAGCATCCCCTTTGGGCACTGATTTTAGACCCAGCTGCTCCACTTCTGATCTAGCTCTCTGTTATGGCCTGGGAATGCAGTGGAAGATGGCGCAAGTGCTTGCACCCCTCAACCCTCATGGGAAGACCTGGAGAAAGCTCCTGGCTCCTGGCTTCGGATCGGCACAGCTCTGGCCGTTGCTGCCAATTGGGGCGTGAACCAGCTGATGGAAGACCTTTCTCTCTCTCTCTTTCTCTCTCTCTCTCTCTCTCTCTCTCCCTCTCTCCTTCTCTCCCTCTCTCCCTCTCTCCCTCTCTCCCTCTCTCCCTCTCTGCCTCTCCTTCTCTGTGTAACGCTCTTTCAAATAAATAAATAAATCTTTTTAAAAAAAACTTTGGAGAAACAAATCAGTATCTAAATGTCATACATTAATAAAGTTATCTATTTCTTGTTATATTAAAATGACTAGGCCAAAACAGCTATACTGTAGTAAGTATTTAGCCTAGTGGTTAAGATACAGTTAAGATACCTATGTTTTCATGAGTACTTGGGTTCTGTATTCGGATCCTGACTCCAGCTTCCTGCTAGTTCAGACCATGGGAGGTAGCACTGAAGGCTCAGTTGTTAGGTTCCTGCCACCCACATGGGAGGCCTCAATTGGAATCCATGTTTCCAAGTTTGGCTCTAGGAAGGAGCCACTCTGGGATCTCTGTCCCTCCTTCCTTCCCCCCTCCCCTTCTTCCCTCCCTCTCTTTCTCCCTTTCTACTTCTCTCCCTCTTCCTCTCTCTCCCTTTCTCATTTTGAAATAAATTTAAAGAAAAAAATTAAGTAAAAAAACTTGTTCAAAATACATTGTTTCAAAATAACCAAGCCTAAACTCCAATATTGGTTTAAAAGAGTTGGGCTTTAGAAGAGATAATTACTATTAAATTTCTTCACCTTTCTCATTTTTTAATAGAAGCTTTATCAAGGTGTATATATCAGTTTTCAGAGAGAAATGTGAGTGCTGGCTGGATGATCTTTGCACCAAGATTCCACCTATGGCATCTTGGTACTGAAGATGGATCACAATTAGTCTATGGTCAGGATAGCACAACTGGGCATGGCAAAGGCCTTGCGCTTTATCTGATGAGATCCTTCAGGACTGAATTACAGGAGGCAGGCCATCTATCTTATTGATCACCAAACCCCCATTGCTTGCTTCTGGCTGTGGTAGAGAGGTAATATTAGAAATAGTTGAGCCGGTGCCGCAGTTCAATAGTCTAATCCTCCACCTGCGGTGCCGGCACACTGGGTTCTAGTCCCGGTTCGGGCGCCGGAATCTGCCCCAGTTGCCCCTCTTCCAGGCCAGCTCTCTGCTATGGCCAGGGAGTGCAGTGGAGGATGGCCCAAGTGCTTGGGCCCTGCACCCCATGGGAGACCAGGAGAAGCACCTGGCTCCTGGCTTCGGATCAGTGTGGTGTGCAGGCCGCAGCGCGCCAGCCACGGCGGCCATTGGAGGGTGAGCCAACGGCAAAAGGAAGACCTTTCTCTCTCTGTCTCTCTCTCACTGTCCACTCTGTCTGTCAAAAAAATTAAAAAAATTAAAAAAATTAAAAAAAGAAGTCATTGAAAAGTTTTGTGGAAAGAGATGTAGGCTATGTAAAATTTAATGAATCTTTCATCCCCTGAGAAAAGTTTCAGGTATTTCCTACTCCCAGGACTCTGGTGTACACCATGCTGTCAATAAAGTCTGTGTAGGATAGGAAAGCAAGAATAATCTCTTCCTCATGGACTCTTTATTTACACAAAAGGAGTTGTCAACACTGAATGAACAGTGTGTGTGTGTGTGTGTGTGTGTGTGTGTGTGTGTGTGTGTTTGGGAGAGGACAATGGTGAGGTGTGTTTGATGATAAGAGTTACCTTTTATGATTTGAAAAATAGTTGGATAAATTAAGCACAGTACATGTCAGCTGGATATTCTGTGACATTCTGCAAAACGAAGGTCATCATTTCTTCCTTGGAATTATTTAACCTCTTTAAATATGACATTCCTTTGCCTCATTGTTGTATTTGATTTTGCTTTTCTCATAGCCATGGATTAAGTTTAGTGATAGAAAGAGAAACTGATTTTTAATATCTTTACATTCTGTTATATTTTTCTCTAGTGTGATTCTTACTGAACACATTAAATCATATATGAGAGGCGTCAAGCATTAGGTTCAGTGATTAGGACACTGCTTGGGAAGCCCATGTCCCCCATAGTGCCAGGTTTGAGTCCAGATTCTGCTTCTTATTCCAGTTTCCTGCTAATGCACAACCTAGGAGGTAGTAGGTGATGACTGAGGTACTTGGATCCCTGCCACTCACATCCCCAATTTTAAACTCCTATCTTTGGCCTTGTCCAGCCTGGCTATTACCAGAATTGAGGGGTTAACTAGCAGATGGAAGATACCACTGTGTTTCTCTTTCTGTTTATGTCTGTTGTATTTTTATAACAAATTTAAAAAGTTAAAAGCAAACATGTGTAGGTACTTCAAAAAATTGTGGAAAAAGGGAATTAAAAGTATGAATTTATTTGGGTGGAAAAAACCTTGAAATCCAAGAATATCTTTGTCATAATATGCATTTTCTTTGCATTATTAAAATATGTTTGGCACTAAAATTTCTCTGCACTAAAATAAACTCATACTTTTAATTCTGCTTTTCAATGAACTCTTTGAAGTATCATTGTACAGGTACATAATCCACAATTACTCAGGTCCCTTCCTGCTTCACTCACTCGGGATTTGACACATAATGTGTTAAAATCACAGATTAGGGAAACAAGATGACTAATTTGCTGGCAAGTTTATTTTATGGGGAAGTGTTGCCTTTAGGTGATATGTAAATTACTGTTTTATAAATAAAGAAAGAAAATTCCTGCAACAGAAAATGAGAGTTTTCAATAAGTGCTGACATGCCCTTTATTTGCCCTGAAAAACTGATTTAACCATCAAGATTGTGTACAGCCTGGGGTCAGTGTAATATAGGAAAGAGAGATAAAACTAATTTAGACTTACAAATGTCTCAATAAAAACAGCCAAAACACAGGAACTATATAGGTTGTGCTTTTGAATCATTCATTTGCCTTTTTGGTTTAGAAACCTGATTCTCTGAGACCTTGCAAGTGCGTTTATTGAAGACTAGACCACCCAGATTCAAATACTTTTTTGTTTTCTCCCATAGACATACCAATTTCAAGCTAAAAGAGTGGATGAGTGGGAAATGCAGGACCATGGAGGGCCATACCTAAAGTCAGCCACCGTGGCTGGCAAATACTGAGGATAATGGTAGCAAACATTTCTGGGTAGACTGAGTCCCATAGAGCTTAGGGAACCATCCACTTGTTAACAAATAGATGACACTTCCTTCTATCTATTGAAGGTAATAACATAGAAAGTGATCTTGCTAAAAGCTACCATCAAAGAAGAAGCATAGTTATTTCCATTTTTATGCTTAAAGCCGAGGCTAGCTGTGGTTCTTAAAAATTATGAGGTCTACTCAAATATTTCATGTTCTTCTCTATTTCAACTAATCCCACACTCATATTCAAAATATTGTACACTTCCATAATTAATATCCAATCATTTAACTTTGAAGGCTAGTAATTCCATCTAAGGGGAAGTGTATCATGTGGTTTATAGATGAAGTAATATCATCTGAGCAACTATATTGAGAACTGTCTCTGATAATATGTTTTCCTTATTATTGAGAGTTCCATTTTATTTGTGGATCATTTTTAAAAAAAAATTAAGGCATACAAATTTTTATGTATTTCATATAAACAGATTTGGAAACATAGTGATACTTCCCACCTTACCCTCCCTCCTGCTCATGCTCTAACCACTCTTCCTCCTCCCTCTCCTGTTCCCACTTTCAATTTTTACAAAGATCTATTTTCAGTTTACTTTATACTCATAAGGTTAACCCTACACTATGTAAGTTAAGAGTTCAATTGAAATCCTGTCTTTTGCAACAAAATGGATGCAACTGGAAATCACTATATTTAGTGAAATAAGCTAGTCCCAAAAAGACAGATATTATGTTTTCCCTGACCTAGGGTAACTAATAGTGTACCTAAAATGTGATGGATTGGAGTGAAATGGACATTTTGAGACTCAATGATTGTTACAGTCCTTGTCTCTACTGTTGAGGAACAGTGGGGATTATTTTATAGTTGCCAATCCTCTCTTACTTGTTTTTTAATTTTCATAACCAATCTGTGAATGAGACAGACTGCAGTAGTTCTAGAAACAGCATGGTTAGTGGCTTTCACATACTGTGCTTAAAATAGATAATGAAATGTCCTTCTCCTCCCTCCTCACTAGTGAATAGAAATCCATGCAACCTGCAAAGAATCATGTTTAGTTTCCTTTCCTTGTAGCTAATGCTTGTCAGGAGAAGAGTGGGCAATTTGCAAACTAGGATAAGCCTTCCTTGCCACTCTTGTCTCACCTCTGGGGTCAAGTTCCAAGAGGCTGGGAGATATTTGGAGCTGTCTGGAAATCCAGGAGCTCACATATCAGAGCAGTATATGGAAAAGAAATCTTAGGGGCAGTGACCCTGGACTCAAAAGCCAAGGAAAGCTTTGTTGTTGTTCGTAATTTTGTTTTGCCTCTCTTCAGTTTCTTCCCACACTGCTCCCTCTTAAGTACTCAAAGGGAGACAGTTGTTTCTTTCTGTTTATGAGGATGACAGGAGAGTTAAGCTGCCCTTGCCTGCATGCCTTAACATTTCTATGTGCTGTAATTCGTACACTCATTGTAAAAGCCACTCAAAATTACTTCATATGCCACAGGTTACTTATCTTTGCAATGCAATCTGAAAATACAATTCAGTTTGTAAAATATTTGTTCCGCATAGATATGGTTTATAGTACATGCCAATTTATGTGCTTTACTTCTTGTTTATTAGTGCTAAAATCTATAAAGGAAATATTACATATTTTCACACTTACAAGTTTATTGGTAGTCATAAGGAGACTAGACTATGACATCTGAGATTATAGATTAAAGGCTATTTTTTCCGTGGGTATATTTCATTATTGACATGATTTCATGTTAGTTTTCAAATGTGATACTGTGTACAACTTTGTTTCGCATTTCACCAAATGCTAGGCTGTGTCTTAACTCCTTTTGGAACTCTGTAACCATGCTAATATATTTGACTGGACTACAGAAAGTGGTTATTTCTGCACCTGATTGAAAGCTGTAGAGTGCATAGAATCAGAAGCTGAGTGCTGGAAATCTGCGGTTGTCATGGCAGCCATGAAATCCTTTGGAGCTTCAGAGTAAGTATTGATTCAAAAGACAAATACAAACTGTTCTCCAGATTTGGTGACCTTTGTCCTTTCATGTCATTTAAATGTCCTTATTAGTAAAAATGCCTATCTAAAAATAATTACAGAAAACAAAATAATGTAAAAGAGTGTCACTAAACAGAATCCATTTGCTTATATCTCATACTTCTGTGTTAATATTTATGTTTTTTTCATGATTGACAAAGCAAAGGACACTTGTATCAGATTATGTACAGCATCAACTGAGTGTATTCCAAGAATACCTGCATTTCCAAATCAGAACAGACTATCTAGAGTCAGGTAAATAATTTTCAGCTATAATATTTATACATTTTCTTCCTACCGAAGTATGAAAATGATATGATAGTTCTGCTTTATTTTTATTTTTATTTTATTCTTTGGCTAAGACAGCAGAAGAAATGATTTATTTACATTTGTTTGACTTGTCTACAACTGAGAACAGAAGTAGCCAGAATGTCATGAGCCCAAGACAGAAGGCCATAAGGGGCTCGTTTGGCGTCAGCAAGGTGGTGGTCTCATAGAAGGTTTCCAAGCTCTACTGGTGATGATAGTAACAGGCAATCCAACAGCTTGTACCAGTGTCCCAGGGTGTGACACTTTTAATTCCATTTCTTTGGCCACCAGGGGTGCAGAAGCTGAAACTGTACTTGGACCTCCATCTCATTTTTCTTCTTTTGTGGTCCAGCCTGTGCATTCACTTCTTCCTCCATATGGCTCTTGAGGGGATATTTCCAAGAAGATGGCGCTAAAGGCTGGAGAAAATAGCTCTGCTTTTCAAAGTCCTGTCATATCACTAATCTGATATGTGAGGAACTACAGCAGTGTGGGTCAATCTCTAAATCTCCTTTAAAGACTATATTTCTTTATATAAATAGATTCATTATTAAAATTACGAGATTCTGATAGACTTCCAGTGGAAAGATACTTTCCCCCCATGCCTTCACTCCCTCCCTTACTTTAAACAAACTTACATGTGTGTGTGTGCGTGTGTGTGCGTGTGTATTAAAGATTTATTTACTTACTTGAGAGGCAGAGATACAGAGAGATGCAAAGAAAGAGAGAGATGACTGCCATGGCAGGCTCTGGGCCAGGCTGAAGTCAGAAGCCAGGAGCTTCTTCCGGGTCTCCTATGTAAGTGCAGGGGCCCTAGCACTTGGGCCATCCTCTGCTGCCACCCCAGGCACATTAGCAGGGAGCTGGATAAGAAGTAGAACAATCGCTTCTCAGCCTTTTGACTAGGATCAAGTGTAGAAGTAGAGCAGCTGGGACTCAAACTAGTGCCCAGAAGGGTTGCTGGCACCACAGGTGGCAGCTTTATCCACCACGCCACAGTGCTGGCCCCCAGTGAAATATATTTCAAATAGCTCCATATGATTTTAAGAAATATATCAAAGTAGGATATGAATGCAAAGTTATCATAAACACTCGTGATGTTGCCCTAATGTATTTCCATATACATTTAAAAACATACCACCATTTTCTTTAGTAGAATGAAACCATCTGAATGAAATAAGAATCATTAAGATAAAATAGTCTCCTAATCACTTAGCATGAGAAAAATAACCAATTCAGTAAATTAGAGATTATATTTGTCTAAATATTAATTAAACTACTTCCAAAGGTCATAATATTTGTTTTGATACTTAAACATTTTTTTTTGACAGGCAGAGTGGACAGTGAGAGAGAGAGACAGAGAGAAAGGTCTTCCTTCCATTGGTTCACCCACAAAATGGCCAATATGGCCGGTGCACTGCGCCAGTCCAAGGCCAGGAGTCAGGTGCTTCCTCCTGGTCTCCCATGCGAGTGCTTGGCCCAAGCACTTGGGCCATCCTCCACTGCCTTCCCAGGCCACAGCAGAGAGCTGGACTGGAAGAGGAGCAACTGGGACAGAATCCGGTACCCCAACCAGGACTAGAACCTGGGGTGCCGGTGCTGCAGGCAGAGGATTAGCCAAATGAGATGCCGCGCTGGCCTTGATACTTAAACATTTGAACACCCTTTAATCTTACATATCAAATAAGATGTTGGTGTTTCTGAAGAAGTAATAAGAGTGATTTTAAATAATTTCATTAGCTGTACTTTGCATGGCAAATGTATCAAGTTGTTTTCACTTAGAATATCATTTATATAAGATATATAATCAAAATATGTTTATAATTATTAGAATCTCCTAAAGTACGTTTTTCTCACCCAGATGTTTCAGACATTGACAATTTTTGAGCAAGATTTAATATTGCTAGATGCTTTTTAAATGACAGGCGATACATAAATCTAATTGAAAATGAATTTTTTTGCTTATGACAACATATTTGATATAAAATTTAATATTTAATAAATTACATATCTTAATCTCACTAATGGGATACCTCATATACTTTTTAATATATTGCCACTGCTTGAATATTAATTGTGCTCTCTAATTTCTTCCTTGGAAGATTGTTCTTAAGAGCAGTAAGAAGAACTTTATAAATAGTCTTGAAGACACATGAAAAATCAGGTTTACTCTGTTTAAAATACTAATTTATTTCAGAGTGTATATTTTGTTCTTATAAAATCAGTATTTATTTTGAATCTATTAATATAATCACAACATATATATTAACACAACTGAACTTCTTGTTGTTTAAAATATATTTAAGTAAACACGTAGAAAAAATAAAATCTAAATACTCTAAAAAAAATCCTGTGCATGTATTTAAGTTTGTGTATATCCAGACATAGCCATATTTTATAAACAACTGTTTTTACTACTTAAATGTTAAGTATTTCAATAATAGAATTGATTAGTATTTGTGTGAACAAATGCTTAATTATATCACATCTGCCTAAAACTCCTACTCTGATTATAAGCACATTTCCAAATGTTCTTCTCATTCATTGTGATATGATTTTCAAATTTTTGATGCATCTGGACTTAGTTTTCTGTGGACGTCACAAAGTGTTGGGTCAACTTTTCTTTTTTATGTACTTATATGTTTACTTTTTATACTTTTATTTAATTTTTTAATTTTACTTTTTAATTATTTTTAACAGATTCAATGTGATTTGTAAATACAATTCTAAGAACATCGTGATATTCCCTTTCTCTTTGCCTCCCTGGCTCCCCCTTATACATTTACTTTAGCATGTAAATCAGTTGCCATGAAACTACTTACAGACAAAATCATTTTCCTCCCACTGAACTGATGTAATAGCTTATTGTACACTAAATTTCTAAAAATATTTGGATTTGATTTTATAATTTTATTACATCAGGAGAAAGACACAAAATTTGTGTGTTTTTAGTTTTTTTTTAAAGATTTATTTTATTTATTTGATAGGCAAAGTTACAGAGAAGGAGTGGAAAAGAGAGAGATAGAGATCTTCCATCCGGTGATTCACTTCCCAAATGGCCACAAGGGTAAGGGTTGGGACAGACCAGAGCCAGGAGCCAAATTTCTTCTGGGTTTCCCATGTGGGTGCAGAGGCCCAAATACTCAGGTCACCTTCTGCTGCTTTCCCAGGTGCCTTAGCAGGGAGCTAGGTCAGAAGTGTAGCAGCTGGGAAAATTTGTGTTTTAAAAACTAGTAAAATGGTCTATATCAGAAAAGTGCTTAATTTTAGGAAATAAAAAGCACCCTAATGAGTAAAATAATGCAGTCCAGTTTTATAAAAACAAGGCAAATGACATAACCAAGAAATTTTTATAGAAGTTATAAATATTAATGACTAATAAATATGAAACAAAATCTCTTCACCCATACTTCAGTGAAAACAACAGTAGGGTAATTGTAACTTCCCTTTAGAACACATCAATGAATTTAATACAGTCCAGTTTTGTAAAGAGTGTACAAATCCAAATTTCTTGTACCTATTGTTGAAGAGGAATGTTGCTACTTTTTGAAAGCAATTTGATGATACTTGTTACATACTTTATAATGTGATAATGTATGTCTCTAGTTATTATAGTTTGGAAATTTATCTAAAGATATACCTGTACTCCAGAAAAGTTCCAGAAAGCAGTCCACTGGTTGCTTTATGAGGGTGAGAAGCAGAATGGTGGTATTACAAAGAAATGGCTTTGTCTAAATAAGATCGGAGTTGGCACACTCAAAAGGCCTCCATAGCCTTGGCAGCTCATGACAAGAGCCTCGGGTGATTACTGATGCCATAAATAAGAGTGTCAATTGTTAAGTCAACAACAGGAGTCACTGTGCACTTATTCCCCATGTAGGATCTCTGTCCTTAATGTGTTATACTATGTGAATTAATGTTATAACTAGTACTCAAATAGTACTTTATACTTTGTGTTTCTGTGTGGGTGCAGTCTGTTGAAATCTTTACTTTATATACTAAATTGATCTTCTGTATTTAAACATAATTGAAAATGAATCTTGATATGAATGGGATCCGAGAGGGAGTGGGAGATGGGACGGTTGCCGGTGGAAGGGAGGTCATGGGGGGAAAAAGCCACTATAATGCAACAGTTGTACTTTGGAACTTTATATTTATTAAATAAAAGTTTAAAAAAGCAAATTGAAATATGTCATTTTCAAACTTAAAAGAAAAATAAGAAATTAAACAGTACAAAGAATGGGAGCAAGGGAGGGTGAGTGGGTGAGGGGAGTAGTTTCATTATACTCTTAAAATGTATGTGTGAAATGCATGAAATTTATTCCATTTATATAAATAAAAATTCTAAAACAAAACAAAAAACAAAGAAGTACACTTTGGAGCCAGTGGATATGTTCACCTTCTTTTAGCTGATGGTTTGCAGCATGTCAAGATGTTGAAAATTAGCTTCTGGTCTGGCATTGTGGTGCAGTAGGTAAAGCCATCACCTTCAATGCAGGCATCCCATATGGGTGCTGGTTCATGTCCCAGCTACTCCACTTCCAATCCAACTCCCTGATAATGTGCCTAAGAAAGCATTGGAAGATGATCTAAGTGCTTGGGCCCTTGCACCCATGTGGGAGACTTGAAAGAAGCTCTTGGCTCCTGACTTCAGTCTGTCCCAGTCCTGGCTATTGTGGCCATTTAGGAAGTGAACCAGCACATGGAAGGTTTCTCTTCTCTCTCTCTCTCTCTCTCTCTCTCTGTCTCTCTCTCTCTCTCTTCTCTCTCTCCCTCTCTCTCTGTAACTCTGACTTTCAAACAAATAAATGAGTATTTAAAAAAGAGTAATAATAGAAAATTAAAAGAAAGAAAATTACCTTTTTATGTGCAATTTATTGCATGTCATGGGTGGAAACTTTAGATAAGTTTTCCATATTTGAAATATTTTCTAATATTACTTTAATCATGCATTCAACTAGCAAAGGAAAAATTAGCATTACCACAAAAATAAGAGTTGAAAACTATGAAATACTATTCACTGAGTAAATCGCAGCAAGTAGTATGTGTTAGTTTTTGTTATGGAGTAAGCGAATGTACATTATGCTGTTAACCTAAGGAGACAGCATTTTCATTTAGCCAGCAAACGTTTGACTTCCTGTTTTTTTGGGGAAAGTGATAGCTCCATTTGCTTGTGCATGTCTGTGGTTTTAATGTCAGTTCAGTTTTAAAGTCTATGCTCTGCTGTTGTGATCTGTCCCACAAGGTATCACCCAGGGGCCTGAAGGGCTCAGGAGGTTTCCTATTAGTTCTCAAGGTTTTATTCATTTTCCTGCCCAGGATCGAATTCGCACTGGATCACTGGGAAAGCAGCCCAGAATGTTATAAATAACTTTATGGACTGGCTTTGTTGTACCGTCTTTGGAGTTTCCACAGTTCTTTCTGCTTCCCTTGGGTGTCCGTCTTTGATTCTTTGGCCAGAATTATGGGATTTTCAGTACTTCATTCCTGCTCATAACTTATGTGGCTGTGCCCACTTAGGGGTTAAGACAAAAAGCAAGGATATACTGCAAAGATAATTCAGCCCACACATATGGAACCATAGCATCAATGTTTGAAAAGGAAAATTATCCTTCATAATAAGCTGTTTCTTGGTGAGGTCCCATTGCATGTGTTACCTCCATACCCTCAGTCTGCCTGAGAGTCGTTTTAGACTACATTTACTTTGGGTGAGGAATACCAAGGAGAGGGGAAAAAAAAGTAGACTCACTACTGGTTCCCTGATCTTTCAAAATTGTGACTGTTCCTCAGCTCCTGGTCAATATTCAGCTCCTGTTGAATATTAGGAGTTCTTAAAATAGTAATTCATGCATTCTGTCTGGGGTTTTGTAGTTGCATTTAGAGGGAAAAACGTGATGGAGGTTCTTACTTCAGTATGTGAAACTAGAACACAAACAGACACTTTTCAATTAATGAATTTACTATGAATTCTTTCTGTTAGCAACAGTATAAGCATGTCCCTTAGCTGTTCCTTCGAGGATGATTGAAGTCAATAAAATTTGCATAGTGTTCGATTTTTACTTTCTATGAGAATATGTATATATAAATATTGCACTTTAAAATTAGCCCTATGAATATCTATTTTCCTCAAGTTTTCCCTTGGTTCAACTCAGAAGTGGCCCAGCACTGGTTGTCTCTTTATGCATGCTTGCCTGTGGTTCATTAATCACGATGTGCAGTTCATATCAATGACATTGGCAAGCTTTATTTTAAATTTAAAAATTGGTTTTGAATTTTAAAAAGCTTTAGAACAGACTCTATTCCTCTAGATGCCAGATAGCCTGTCATCTTCTTTACATAATTCAATTAAATTCACCTGTACTAAATGTGAAAAATGGGGAAAAGACTTTAAGGGCACAAGAGGAACTTGCTGGGAAATCTTTGAATGTGCCCATGAATAGTGGAGTTTCTCTGGATAAGGAAGATGTTTTACTAATTGTCTTGCACGTTTCAATCTTTACAGTATCATAAGGGTTAGGGCTGCCTTGAGAGCAAGCTCAGTAAATTTGGAGACTTTGATCCACTGGCCAGGGATCAAGGGAGTATTTGAAGAGTCTGGCCTAAAATTAATTTTATTAATTTAAATTCATTTTAAAGCCCAAATATTCATCTTTATATCTATATAACTGTCAGGTGATTCTTCATGAACAATTAGGCTAGGGATATTTTGTGCCTTTCTACTGTTCAACACAGATACAGCATTTGACCACGTTTTTTTAAGATTTAGTTATTTTATTTGAAAAACAGAGTTACAGAGACAAAGGGAAAAACAGAATGAGAGAGAGAGAGAGATCTTCCACCTGGTGTTTCACTCCCTAAATGGTCGCAATGGCCAAGTCTGGGCCACACCAAAACCAAGAGCTGAAAGTTTCATCCAGGTCTAACCATGTCTGTACGAAGGCCCAAGCACTTGGGCCATCTTCTGCTGTTCTCCCAGGCTCATTAGCAGGGAGCTGGATTGGAAGTGGAGAAGCTGGAAATTGAACCAGTACTCATATGGGATGCTGGTGTCGCAGGTGGCAGTTTTAGCCACTATGCCACAGTGCCAGCAACTTGCATTTCTGACCCCTATACTGCTACCTCTGTAATCACAGCCAATGCTGTACCCTAACACTGGAATAGGATTCCAACTCATCTTCCTGCTCCCTACCGTCCAATATCTACAGCAGATAGAGTCATTCTTTTAAGACTTAGATCATGCTGCTGTCCTCTAATGGGATTCCTTCTACAATAGAATAAAAGTTGAGACCACAGTAATTATAATAGCCCACTCAGAAGGCTGTACACAGATTAGACCCAGGATATCGCTAACCAAAATATGCTAATATTCTTTGTACCTTTCCTGCCTCAATAATGTTGTCCACTCTACCTCTCTCTAAAAATGCTATACTCACTTCCACCTCTGGGCCTTTGTACCAGCTGTTCCATCTAGAACACTCTTGTCCCCTGCACCCACACAGTTCATAACATTAACTCCTGCGAGCCAAAGCTCAAAGGTCATCTTTCTTTTGTTTGTATGGTACCCGTAAATTCACTTTATTATATATGGGTACACTTATACATACACTGATAATATATCTTACTTTTTTAAAAATTAGTTTATTTATTTGAAAGACAGAGTTACAGATAGTGAAGGAAGAGAAAGAGAGAAAAAGAGAGCACTTCCACGTGGGTGCAGGGGCCCAAAAACTTGGGCCATCTTCCACTCCCTTACTAGGCACATTGTCATGGAACTGGATCAGAAGAGGAGCAGCCGGGATTCAAACTGATGCCCAAATGGGATTCCAGCACTGTAGGCAGGTGACTTTACCCACTATGCCACAGTACTGGCCCCTGTTTTACTTTCAAATGAATTATATGGTTATACATAACTTTTAAATCACCACATAGGAGTATACATATACACATATATATATGTGTATATATATATGTATATATATATGTATATATATATATAACTATGTAGCATATGCATATAAATATTACCAATGTAAATATAACATCTGATGCAACACAATAGTTCATTGAGGCTATAATGGAAACCTGGCCCTCTTCTGGAAACTGTTGGAGGAAAAAGATCCTGAGACTCTTATAGCTGCCTGTTCCAGCCTCTGTAGATTAACAGGGGACTCTGGGCCTGGCACATGCAACAGGCACAAAGTGACATCAAAGGTCTTCTTTCAGTGAGGTCTTCCCTAACAATCCTATTTAAATTTATAATTTCCTATATGTGTGACCTCTCCTTTTCCTCTTTTTTGATTTTTATAGTTCTTATCATCATTTGGCATGCCATGTATTTTATTTTTACATTAATATATTATCTGTTTCTATCCCCTAGATGGTAAGCCACATGACACTAATTAACATCTATTTTGTTCACTGATGTTATATCTTCACAACCTGGAAATATGCACAGCCTTTAATAAAATTTAGTACATAGTTTTGAGTTAATAGGTAAATTTTTAAATAGCTGCTTGTACATATAAAAACATGGTGCTTCCTGAACTTAGAAACTAAAGAGCACTGGGCCAGTGTTGTGGCACAATGGGTTAAGCCATCATTTTTAGAATGCTGGCCTCCCAGATTTGAGTGCTGCTTTGAGTCCCTGGACACTCTTATTTTCCAATTTCCTGGATTATGCTCCAAGTGCTTGAGGCCTGTGTGACTCATCTGGGAGATCTGGATGAAGTCCTTGGCTCCTGGCTTCAGCATGGGTCAGTCAGGCTATTGTGGCCATTTGGGGGGAATAAACCAACAAATCTCTCTCTCTCTCCCTGTCTCTGTCACTCTGCCTTTCAAATCAGTCAATCAGTCAATCAATTTTTGAAAAGCTGGTTTCTATATAAAAAAAAGACATTGAAGTGTACCACATTGATTCTGACAGCTCTCCAAGACTGGCAAGTTTCTAATCAAGACTATTCCACAAAGATCTTTAGCTAAGAGAGTGTACTTCTGCCTCTTCTTGACCTCCTTTGCATTATAAGGCAGTTTGATTATAATTACATGGTGTTGCTGGAAAACCACTGGGGTCCATCTCTAGAATATTCCTCTTACTTATCTTTGTCTTTCCAGTCTTAAGGCAATTGCCCTAGATTCTGGCCTCATTAACTTTTAGTTTCATTATTACAGTAACTTCATAACTGGCCTTCCTATCAGTCTTATCCCCCCAGTCTATCATGCACATTTCTTTCTAAGTAATCTTCATAAAGGATGGTTCCAATTTTGTCAGCTCCCTGCTGATATGTTATTGTGTAGCATTCAGAGCTCTTCATGATCTGCTATTTTTGCCTTAACCATTAGAAATTATTTCCCACTAAATATATAATATATTTCCTTCCATGCAATTAAATCTTTTCACTTCCTAACATTACCTGGTATTTTTCATGTTCCAAGCTTTGTTGTGTACTCTTCCTTTATTTCTTAGTTTAACATTCTACCCAAGTTATTCTTAATCGTAAGTGTGTACATGCAGATGAAATCTGTGCTGATGTCATTCTCTAGGGAAATTGCATATATGGCTGGGTTCAAGATACCCGTGGATTCTCTATGTCAAGCAATCTCAAACATTTATTCATTCCATTTAAGCTGTCTACTGCAAATTGTCTTCTATCTTTCAACTCTCAGGGTACATTAAGGTATCTCCATTCACCTTTCCTGAAGATATGGGGAAATGAGTGAATGGGATGCTAATATTCAGAGGAGGGCTTTCACTTTCCAAGTATTTGACTTTAGTTTATGCCAACCCTTAGCCAGCTCAAATCAAGATCCTAGAAAAATCTACTCCAATTACACAAAGGCAAATATTTCAAATATTTCCAACTTTTGTCTGTTTTTTCTTGGAGATGAGTCTGGTATATATGCCTTTAATAAATGTGTTTGGGACTTCAAAGAATAAAGAGATTATCATAAAGTAGAAGTCTCATTGCAAAGATACTCTTAAAAACATATTTGACACACAGGATAGAGCAATTGTTTTACCATCTCAAAAACTCTATGAAGATTTCACTCTCTTCTTTGTATTATTCTTTCTTTTTCTATCAGTCTTTGTCTTGGCTCCTTTCTCCCCAACTCGCAACCTCCACTTTTCTGTCTTTGTGGATGTGTCTTACCTTGTAGATGTGTAGAGGACAAAATGTGAAAAGAATAGAGATGTAGTTAAAAATGGAAGTTGTGATTTTACTGGCAAAGTTGAAACAAGATTTATATTTATTATTATTACAAAACTGAGAATTTGGAATAAACTTGTAAATTAGTCATTAACAGGGTAAAATATCCTATGTCAAGAACATATTGTTAATGTATATGGTCATCGAACTGCTAGGGACAGGGATTTCTAATAAATGCCTGAATGGATAATAAGAAAAGTCACTGAATTATCTAAAATAATGATTGAAGTGTGTTTGTGTGTGTGTATGTGTGTGTATGTGTGAGTGTGTGTGTGTGCTGGGGCAAGGGGAGAAAGTGACGTAAGGTGCGGCATGGTCAAAAGCTACAGATTTAAGTTTTTACTCCTCTCTGTTTACTCCGTACTCTGTTTCCTTCCTGTATAAAATTGGAATCAAGGTTCCAAAGCTGTTGGCTGACAGGGCTGTTGTCAAGATGAAATAAGATAATATTTGTGAAAGCATTTTGAAAACCTCAGACATTTTCTACAGATTAAGGTATTACTAGCAACTTTTTTAAAGGCAGGGCACTTGTGGTATCACAAAGTATTAGAAGATAAAGTGCTTATTCTCAAAATTAAATTTTAAACCATGTACAGTTACCCAGTTTTTGGCCTGTTAAAATGATTGCTATACTTGGAAGAATTTAGTAAAAATCCCCAAAAGGCTAAAATGCAGGTTTGCTCCTGACCCCACGTCCTCTCTTTTCCAGATCAATTGCCTGTAGTTAAATCAACAGAGAAAATTTAGCATGATTGTAAAGCTTCAGCATCCAGCCACAGGCATATTATCATTAAAGAATAATGTAATATTAGCTTTGTTCAGTGTGTATGTATTCTTGGCAGCTCTCTTTTGCCGTTTATAATTCTGAATACTTTCCTCTGTAAGCTTCATTGTTTTTCCTATTATCTGTTTTATTGGGAAAATGCAAAGGAACTGAGCAAATAGCTTTTTTAAAAAAATTCTTTATTTTTATATTTCATTAATTTTAGTTCCTTTTTTAAAGAAGTTATTTATTTTAAAGGCACAATTACAGAGAGAAAGATAGAGACAGAAAGAGAGATCTTCCATCTGCTGATTCCATCCTCCAATGGTGGCAATGGCCAGGGCTGGGCCAGACCAAAACAAGGAGCCAGGAGCTTCATTTGGGTCTCTCATGTAGGTGTTAGGAGCTCATTCACTTGGACTATCTTCCACTGCTTTCCCAGCCACATTAATAGGGAGTTGGATCTACGTGGAGCAGCCAAGACTTGAAACTGGAGCCCATATGGATGTGCCACAACACCTGTCCCTGATTTCTTTTTAATCTAATTATTCATCTGTTTATTTTTCAAGATGTGTTTATTTATTTGAAAGTCAGAGAAAGAGAGAGAGAGAGGAAAAGAGAGAGAGAGGGAGAGAGACAAAGAGAAAATCTTTAGTCCACTGTTTCACTTCTCAAATGCGTGCAGTAGCCAGAACTGGGCTAAGCCAAAGCCAGAAACCAGCAACTGCATCCAGCTGCTGTGTGTCTAGGAAGGACTAAAGTACTTGAGCCATCATCTGATGCTTCTCAGGCATATTAGCAAGACTGGATGGGGAAATATGTATTTAAAAAAAAAAAAAACTAGATTCTTCAACATATTGCTGCACTCATTGATTATTTCACCAGCTCCAGAGACTAGGATTTCAGGAATCTTTGTCGCAAAGAAAGCATAATAAGTGGCCAGAGAGAATTCAGTCACTGATTCTTTGTATAGTCTGCTGCATTGGCACAAATTTTGCCCTATCTTTGTAGAAAAATATTGGAATTTAGCTGCATTATTAACATTTTATTATTTCAATTATTATTATTATTATTCTTGGAGGTGTTAGGAATGCTTTTGATTTTCCTCTTTTCATGTAATGAATTGCTTCTGAGTTCTCTTTTTATAGTTGCTATGTAATTCAAAGGTTATATCTCTGCATAATGATATCTAAAATTATTATCTTTTCAATATCATTAAATGCTTCTCAATATTATCTTACATGTATTCCCTTTCTTTTGCCAATTTTTACAAAAATTCATAAAACTAATGTATTATACTATTGTCACTGGTGTATATTAAGTTAAGATTTTGAAACCAAGATTAAAACATAGGAAAAAGAAAATGAAGAGCATTTTCAATGTTTTCTGTGCACATTCGCAGTGGGAAATCACTTGTAACAGACTCACACAACTAATTAGCAGATCTTTATTTTGCTATGTTTCTGACCAAGTCAACGTGACAGGGTATGGGAAGCCATACCAATTAACAAGCCTGAGCAGGCTCCTCATTTGACAAACATTTAATAAGCAACAAAATAGGAACTTGGAAGTTCTGAAATTCAGTGATGGAAAAAAAGAGAGGAGCTCTTTTGCTTATCTGGAATAAAGAAGAAACTCAATTAAGCTAACAAAGTGCAAGTTGTTAAAAAAATACTTTTTCACATCCGGATCGAGCTGAATTTTCATTTAGCAGGCAACTCTGAGAGGTCATCTTGTCCTTCTCTTTGCAGCTGGCCTTAAAGTGTGAGTGCAGTCCACTGCCTGCTTTCTTTCTGAGAAATAATCCATCTGAAGGGCAGGTAGAAATTGCATAGGTTATTTCTGTTTAAAACTCTAATGAAGATACCATATTTCAAGAGTTCATTTAGTACTTGTGCAGACTCTTAGTGGTCATCTTTCACTAATTGCTAAGGCTGATTATGTCTGTTTCCCCCATTAACTTCTTACTAGAGGTATGTGTATCCGATTCTAATACTTTTGTAGGCAGCTCTGTAAATCTAAAATTAATTCATACCATCTGTGTACTTTGTAGGCACTTGCTTTTGAAGGAAACTTTCCACTTTGCTTTGTCATTCAATTAAGTGGTTTCATGTTTTGGAAACTCAGTAATTCAGAAAACAAGAATTCTCCTCAAAGCTTAGGCATGAATATTAATATGCAAGTTGGTAAAAAATTGACATGCTACCTATATCTTATTTTACTTACTACTGGTGTGTTTTCAAAAATTTAGAGAAAATGTGAATTTACGAAGCAAAGTGGAAGTTTATTATTCACAGAAAATTGTTTTCTGCCAAACGGCAGTGTATAGTATCTTTATTGCAAGATTTAATACAATATATAATCATATTTATTTTAAAATTAAATTTTTTCATTAATATTTATAGCTTGAAATAATTCATTTATGATCTTTATGTTGTCAAGTTACTGAAGTAACATTAAAGATGTTAAACAAAAACAACATTAATCAATGTAGGACTTTTTAGCTGATTCAAAATTCATTTATTCTTTCAAACATTTGTTATTATGTACTATCCAGTTTCATACAACTTAATTGAAAACTAGATTTATTGAATACAAACTGTAAGTCAGGTATTTCATTAAGTCTGTGTGCAGAGATTGGCAAAAACATATGGTCACTATACTCTTTGTGTTAAGATAGGCATAAGAGAAAATGACTAGTGATTTTGAATCCTGATTTTTAGCCCACAGTAATGATCTTCATTTCTCTATTGAATAGCTTTTTGGTGATCTGATTTTTCTACTTAACATTTTGTGGAGTTTATTTTGTATATGAGTTCTGTAGGATTCAAGGAAAGAGCACAGTATTGTAATTAGCAACATAATAAACAAGAACAACAAGGCCATGGATGCTTGCTCTATGCTGTACAAAAAATTAACAGTTAACGTTAATCTTTAGATAACATCTTCAGATATTTTCATATGCTAGAGGATGTTCTTGTAGACTTCTTATTGAAAAGCATTTATGCTTTTTGTTGATTTTCCAGGTGTAAAACTGATCTCAAATTCATTAACATTAATATGAGAGAAACTAGCTTGCTGAAAATCAAAGCAGTATTACCTTTTGAAGACAGGAAATTCCCTTTACAGTGAATTGGGAATATTCTCAGAGCAAAGGACTTCCAATTAAACATTATTCTTTGGTGAAGAATATGTCTTCATTTATTTTTATAAGTTTATGGTAATCACTAAAACTGCAAGAAATTATGTATTCAGGCTAGTTCTAGGAGTTATCATTCAAAAACAGAATTGTAAATACACCTTCCACTACCTAAAACAACAGCTGGATTTTGTGGTGTAGGAATTGCCTTTTTTACTTAGGTTTTTGTTATTCTGTTTTCCACTTTAGATTCTGTTATGTATCAACCTCTAATATTTTATATGTCATTAATGTTAAATAAAACATTATTTGTAATTCAGGGACATTATTATCTTCATTAGTAAAGAAGAGAAAGTAGGCAGAAAAGAAAAAAAAAAAAAGTTCCAAAATCTTTCTAGGGTAGATATTTGGAACAGCAATTAAGATGCTGCTTGGAAAATTCACATCCCATATCAGAGTGCCTGGGTTCATATCATAACCGCAGTCCTGATTCCAGCTTCCTACAGCTGCACTTCCTGGGTGACAGCATATGATGACTCATGTAGTTGAGTCCCCGCCATTCATGTGGGAAACCTGGATCGTGTTCCATGCTCTTGGATTCAGCATGGTTCAACCCCTGCATTTGTGGGCAGCTGGAGACTGAACCAGTAAATGGAAATTATTTCTCTCTCCCTCTCTTTATCTTTCTCTCTTTGTGTCTTTGAAATAAATAAAAATAAATAAATAAACAATTACAAGCATCACTGTGTATGCATATGTGGATAATATTGTAACCTGCAAAATTAAAATAAAAGTGGAATAATTCTACAGTTCTATAAGTGGCCTCTTATACCCTGGTTGCCTTTGCATTAAAGTCAGTACATGAAACCTACTCTAGGATTGACCACATACTAGGCCATAAAGCAATTCTCAGCAAATTCAAAAGAATTGGAATCATACCATGCATCTTCTCAGTCCACAGTGGAATGAAGCTGAAAATTAGGAACTCAGGAATCCCTAGAGCATATGCAAACACATGGAGATTGAACAATATGCTCCTGAATGAACACTGGTTTATACAAGAAATCAAAAGAGAAATCAAAAACTTTCTGAAAGTAAATGAAGATGACAGCACAACATATCAAACTTATGGGATACAGCAAAAGCAGTGTTAAGAGGAAAGTTTATAGCAATAGGTGCTTACATCGAAAAATTTGAAGGCACCAGATACATGAGCTTTCAATGCATCTCAAGGATCTAGAAAAACTGCAGCAAACCAGACCCAAAACTAGTAGGAGAATATAAATAATTAAAATTAGAGAAGAAATCAACAGGATTGAATCCAAAAAACGTTACAAAAATGAGCCAAACGAAGAGCTGTTTTTTAAAAAAACTAAGCAAAATTGACACACCATTGGCACAACTAAATAAAAAAAAGAGAAAAGACACAAATAAAATCAGAGATACAAAAGTGAATGTAACAACAGACATCACAGACATAAAATGAGTTATCAGAAATTACTACAAAGAGTTGTATGTCAGCAAACAGGGAAATCTATCAGAAATGGATAGATTTCTGGACACATGCAACTGACATAAATTGAACCATGAAGACACAGAAAACCTAAACAGACCCATAACTGAGACAGAAATTGAAACAGTAATAAAGGCCCTTCCAATAAAGAAAAGCCCAGGACCAGATGGATTCACTGCTGAATTCTACAAGGCATTTAAAGGAGAACTAACTCCAGTTCTTCTCAAACTATTCAGAACAATCGAAAAAGAGGGAATCCTCCCAAATTCTTCCTATGAAGCCAGCATCACCTTAATCTCTAAGCCTGAAAAGGATGCAGCATTGAAGGAAAATTAAAGACCAATATCCCTGATGAACATAGACACAAAAATCCTCAATAAAATTCTGGCTAATAGAATGCAACAACACTTCAGAAAGATAATCCACCCAGACGAAGTAGGATTTATCCCTGGTATGCAGGGATAGTTCAGTGTTCACAAATTAATCAATGTGATACACCACATTAATAAAATGTAGACGAAAAGCCATATAATTATCTCAATAGATGCAGAGAAAGCATTTGATAAAATACAACACCTTTTCATGATGAAAACCCTAAGCAAACTGGGTATAGAAGGCACATTCCTCAATACAATCAAAGCAATTTATGAAAAACCCATGGCCAACATCCTATTGAAGGGGGAAAAGTTGGAAGCATTTCCACTGAGATCTGGTACCAGACAGGGATGCCCACTCACACCACTGCTATTCAATATAGTTCTGGAAGTCTCAGCCAGAGCCATCAGGCAAGAAAGAAATTAAAGGGATAAAAATTGGGAAGGAAGAAGTCAAACTATCCCTCTTTGCAGATGATATGATTCATTATGTATGGGACCCAAGAACTCTACTAAGAGACTATTGGAACTCATAGAAGAGTTTGGCAAAGTAGCAGGAAATAAAATCAATGCACAAAATCAACAGCCTTTGTATACACAGGCAATGCCACGGCTGAGAAAGAACTTCTAAGGTCAATCTTCACAATAGCTACAAAAACAATCAACTACCTTGGAATAAACTTAACCAAAGACGTTAAAGATCTCTACGATGAAAATTACAAAACCTTAAAGAAAGATATAGAAGAGGATACCAAAAAATGGAAAAAAAATTCCATGCTCATAGATTGGAAGAATGAATATCATCAAAATGTCCATTCTCCCAAAAGCAATTTATGGATTCAATCAAAATACCGAAGACCTTCTTCTCAGACATGGAAAAAATAATGCTGAAATTCATATGGAGATGCAGGAGTCTTCGAAAAGCTAATGCAATCTTGTACAACAAAAACAAAGCCAGAGGCATCACAACCTCAGATTTCAGGACATACCACAGGGCATTTATAATCGAAACAGCATGGTACTGGTACAGAAACAGATGGACAGACCAATGGAACAGAATAGAAACACTAAAAATCAATCCAAACATCTATAGCCAACTTATATTTGATCAAGGATCTAAAACCAATCCCTGAAGCAAGGACATTTTCTTCAACAAATGGTGCTGGGAAAACTGGATTTCCATGTGCAGAAGAATGAAGCAAGATCCCTACCTTACACCTTACACAAAAATCCCCTCAGCATGGATTAAAGACCTACATCTATGACCCGAAACCATCAAATTATTAGAGAACATTCAAGAAACCCTGCAAGATATTGGCACCGGCAAAGACTTCCTGGAAAAGACCCCGGAGGCATAGGCAGTCAAAACCAAAATTAACTATTGGGATTACATCAAATTGAGAAGTGTCCATACTGCAAAAGAAATAGTCAGGAAAGTGAATAGCCAAACCACAGAATGGGAAAAAATATTTACAAACTATGCTACAGATAAAGGGTTAATAACCAGAATCTACAAAGAGATCAAGAAACTCCACAACAACAAAACAAACAACCCACTGAAGAGATGGGCCAAGGACTTCAATAGATATCTTTCCAAAGAGGAAATTCAAATGGCCAACAGGCACATGAAAAAATGTTCAGAATCACTAGCCATCAGAGAAATGCAAATCAAAACCACAGTGAGGTTTCACCTCACCTGGGTTATAATGGCTCACATTCAGAAATCTACCAACAACAGCTGCTGGCGAGGATGTGGGGAAAAAGGGACACTAACCCACTGTTGGTGGGAATGCAAACTGGTTAAGCCACTATGGAAGTCAGTCTGGAGATTCCTCAGAAATCTGAATATAACCCTACCATATAGCCCAGCCATCCCACTCCTTGAAATTTACCCAAAGGAAATTGCAACTAAAAGTGCTGTCTGCACCTCGATGTTTATTGCAGCTCAATTCACAATAGCTAAGACCTGGAATCAACCTAAATGCCCATCAATAGTAGACTGGATAAAGAAATTATGGGATATGTACTCTATAGAATACTATACAACAGTAAAAAAAAATGAAATCCAGTCATTTGCAACAAAATGGAGGAATCTGGAAAACATCATGCTGAGTGAAATAAGCCAGTCCCAAAGGACAAATATCAAATATTCTCCCTGATTGGTGACAACTAACAACTGACCAAAAAGGAAACCTGTTGAAGTGAAATGGGCACTATGAGATTCAATGACTTGATCAGCCCTTGTCCTGACTGTCGAGGAACAACCTAATACTTTATCCCTTCAGTATTTTTTTTATTCTGTTTAATACTATTGATTTAACTCTTTAATTAACACACAATTTCCTAGGTTTTTAAATTTAACTGAAAAGTGATCCCTGTTAAATATAAGAGTGCGATTGAGAGAGGGAGGAGATATACAGTTTCGGTCATGCTCAATTTGACTTGCCCCACAAGGTAGAGTTAGAAATGTGCCAGGGGATTCCAATTCAATCCCATCAAGGTGGTATGTACCAATGCTATCTCACTAGTCCAAGTGATCAGTTTCAATTCATAATTGATCATAATAATAGGATTAAGAGTCAAAGGGATCACATAAACATGCAAAATTTGAGGAATGGCCTCTAAGCTTTTGAGTAACAAATGGAAGCAGGGATATTTAGGGAATTAGGTTTGTTCAATGCATACCCATTATCAACTCTGAGAGGTCATATGAATTGTATTCCCATATGTTTCCCAAAGCTGTTAAAAACAAGGAAATATTAATTGCAAAGATAGTACACTATTTTTAAAAAAGTATGAAATTGTCATTTAATTATTTATTTCAACTTCACAAATAAATACTATTTATTTTAAGCAATTTTAATTCATAGTTATGTTACATACTCTGGCCTTGAAATGTAAGTTATTGGTAATCATGGTTAGTTTGTAGGTATCATTACTAAGCATGGGTGGAAGCGAGCCCATACACATGATAATAAGTAGTTTAAAAAGCAACATCTTAAAAGGTTAAATGTTATTGAAGCATTGCAGAACAATGAATATAACTTTTGAAGTATTTCAAAAATTTATTAGAGAGATGGAGAGAGAACGCTCAGATCTGTTGGTTCATTTTCCAAATACCCTCAAGGGCCAGGGTTTGGCTTGTCCAACAGTAGGAGTCAGGGACTCATTCCAAGTCTCTTATAGGTTACATAAATCCAATTATGTGAGTTGTCACCTGCTGTCTCCCAGAATCTACATTAGCAGGAAACTGGAGTCAGGAACCAGAGCTAGGAATCAAACTCAGGTATTCTAATTCAGGATGCACTCATCTTAACTAGTGTCTCAACTGGTAAGCTAAACGCCCAGCTCACAGAGAATTTAAGTGTCCTTGAAACATGTCCTGTCTTACTCATGTAAATTTTATTTTTAAGTTCATAGCCATTGAAAATTACAAAATATCATGATTCGTTAATGATCTGTAATTAACTGAAAAGTCTTCCAGAATTAAATTATTAAATAAAGGAGAAAGAATGGCTTATTACCACTAATAATAATAGTGTTCCCAATCAAAAGGTTTTATTTTTATTCTTAAATACAGTGATATAATATTCATGTCATGCTGTGAATGATTATTGGGTTTCCTGAGAAATAATCACTGAACAAACCATATATTTTAAGAAAGAAGCACAGACTGGGTAGTTTAAATATAAGACATTTATTATCTGACAATTCCTGAAGTTAGAAATCCAAGATCAACATGTCAGCAGGGTTGGTTTCTCCTTGGACTTTAAGAGAGAAGCTCTTCCATAGTTTTACCTCGCTTCCGGTGGTTTGCTGGCAATCCTTTGGAATCCTTGGCTTTTAGAAACAATGTTTTGATGTGTGCCTTCATAGTCATATGATGCTTTCCTGAGTGCCTGTCTGTCTCCAAATCTATCCTTTTGTATGATTAGATTGATTATGTTAGGTTGATTGGATCTTGCTTGAATAAACTAGTTTAACTTGATTACCTCTGTAAAGATCCTATCTCCAAACAAGGCCACATTCTGAAATCATAGTAGTTGACATCAACACATGAATACTAGAGGAGCACAGTCAGCATATAGCAGCAAATTTTCATTGAAGAATTATACCATGAAATAGTAGCAGCAATAAAGTCCTTTGAAAAAAATTGGCAGAATTTATTTGTTTGAAATGCAGTGTTTGAGAGAGAGAGAGAGAGAGAGAGAGAAAGAGAGAGAGAGAGAGATCTTTCATCTGCTGGTTCACTCTCCAAACGGCTGTAATGGAAGAGTGTGGGCTGGGCCAGGCTGGAACCAGGACCTAGGGACTTCTTCCAGGTCTCCCACATGAGTGCAGGGGCCCAGACACTTGGACCATCCTCCTTGCTTACATCAGCAGGGGGCTGCCTCAGAAGTGGAGCAGCCAGAACACAAACCAGTGCCTATATGGGATTTTGGCATTGCAGGTGGCAGTTTAACCCGCTATTCCACAGCACCGGTCCCCCAAAGTTTCTTTAAACAAGTGCAAAATATAAGGTTGTCTGAAATACATTTTGTCACTTCACTTTATAAAATGATATCAGCCTTAAGCATTGGAGGCATTTGGGGAGTAAACAAGAAGAAGGGAACATTTCTCTCTCTCTTCTCTCTCTCTCTCATAAATAAATTTAAAAAAATAAAGTTTTACCCTATGGAACTTATTATATTGCAGAAATTTTTTTTTTCTCATTTTGAAACTTTTAAACTATGCTTGAAAAGGAGAATCTGCTGATTTTAATGAATTTAAGATGCTGAAATAGGATTCAGTCACTCATACTGCTTCCAGCTATCAAAAAGGGTTTTAATAAAAATGCTGTTTTAGGAAATTTTATTTAGTAGGATATCAAATAATGGCCAATTTAATGAATTAGTTTTATACTTGCTTATTCTTTTATTTTTATAACTGCTTGCCATTTATTTTTTACTTTATTAATGAAGATTAGGAAAAGTAGTGTGATTTTCTAGACTGTATTTAAAGCCATTGCTTTATAATGCTTGTTGAAACTAAAGTATCTGAACATACTCTCAGGCATTTACTCTTAAACCTGAAAAAACAATATGAAATGTGTTTTTTAATTCCCTGGTGAATTCTTTATACTATTTCCACTCCTTCCTTTATGGAGCCTTCAAAGATGTATTTCACCTCTCAGGCAGTGATGGAACTCTTAATATTTCCTTCCATTGCTAACTCTGAGTGAGATGAGGTACAGTAAGCTGGGCTGCCTGGGGAAATAGCATCATAAAACGTGGAGCTCAACTCATGTTCTAGTCTGTGGTATTTTGAAAGACTCTATTATTATAGCACAACATAGTTGTATTTAACACAATATTGAAATTCACAGTCACAAAGGCAGGAATGTAGGCAACAGTCAACTGGGGGATAGGGTTGCTTTTCACTTTTTATCTCTGCCTTTACCCATACTTAAATATCATCTTTTTTTCCTCCTTTCTTAATCTTCACACAAATGTTTTGAATGACAGAACAATTAGAAAGAAACCAGATTGCAGTATCTATATCTGTCACTATAACTACACTCTGGCAGACATAAATTCCCTGCTGATTTTGCTGCAGTGTATTATCCGAGAAACAAGCTAAATCGTAACCTACTTTTTTTTTTCCCAATGTACCAGTACATTAGCAGGAATGCCTTCTTCGTCCTTCTCTGAAAGTTGCATTTTTCCCTACTCTATGATAGATTTTTGGTCAATAAAGTCTACTTAGTTTGTTACAGAAAATTTCTATAAAAATCAGTGTGCAATGGCTGACACAGGCAACTGTATGCAGCACACTGGACAGTGTGAAATTGACTAGGAGTGTCCAGATAATTGTAGAGGAAATGAAGGCCAGTTCTACATGGCCATAAAAATACCAGTGCTCTCCCTGGATCACTAGCCTTGGTCCAATTTCCAAAGGCAATTGCTCCATTGGCTGTTGTTGCTTCAGTAATGCTAAGATATATGTTTATCAGCTTACATAACATTCTGACAGCACAGCATACTGAGTCCAGTAAATTGTTTCTTATACTAGTATTCATGACTCTCAATTCATTGAAGCCAGAATGAAAGTCAGCATTCTGGTATGAACTACATAGTAGATAAAAATTCAAAAACTGACAAGTTTAGGGAATAATATGAGGTTATCTTCTTTATGCCTTAATTAGCTGTTTTGTATTTGTCATGGATTTTAAGGAAAAAAAGTTATTTTCTTCATTTACTGCAAAAATTTTTTCCTACTTCTCATCATAATATAAATTAAGACTGGTTTGCTTTCATTATCACAGGCCTAAAGGTGATTAGTTTTAGGCATGACACAGAGCTATGGATATGAAAACGTAAAAATGTACACAAAATGTTTTTGACACTGCTAGTTGGATGCCTACAATTAAGAAGACTTTCTCAGTTATCCAATTATGAAGGTAGCAACTATTGATAATTATGCACATCTGATGTTCTACCATCCCTTCATTCTTTAGCTGAATCTATTTGTTATCTTAATGTCTCTCTATTGCTTTAAATTGAGTAAGTCCTTATGTTATAGCCTTGATCAATATTTTCCATGCACTTGATTGTGCTACAGAGGTCTCAACCATCAGCTGCAACAAGAACATTAGTGTGCAGTTAATTGGTACAGATGGCTACAGCACAAATTCTACCATTTCATTCAGCTGAGATCTGGAAACTGTGGCTAGAAAACAGATGTCAGACCAAGGGCTTGATTAGTGTTTGCTGGTATTGCTTTCAAATACTATATTCAATCTCTCTCTCTTTCTCTCACCCTCTCTCTTGCTTGCTCTCTCTCCCTCCAACCGTCTCTCCCTCTCTCTCACTGACCTTTCATAAGTTTAAAGCAAAGAATTTTTTTTATGTTTAAAGGGATGGGAGTGGTTTAAACACATATTGATTTCTATTTCATTGTTTCTATTGCAGAATTTTCTAAATAAAATACAAATAAATCTATCCCAACTTTAAAAGCTCTGTGAGGATCAAGTAAATAATTCAAATTATAGGAGCATAGTGGGTAAAGCCACCATCTGCAGTGCCAGCATCCTATATGGGCACTGTTTCATATCCCAGATGCTCCACTTCTGATTCAGCTCTCTGCTGGTGGGCTTAGGATAGTAGTGGAAGATGACCCAAGTTCTTGGGCCCCTGCACCCACGTAGGAGACCTGGAAGAGGCTCCTGACTCCTGGCTTCAGATGGGCCCAGTTCCAGCTGTTGCAACCATTAGGGGACTAAACCAGAGGATGGAAGACCTTTCTCGCTCTCTCACTCTCTCGCTCTCTTGCTCTGGCTCTCTGTAACTCTGCCTTTAAATTATATCAATAAATCTTAAACAAAATTTTAAAAAATTCAAATTTTAAAGGGGGTGGTTGATAATTATAGGAAGGACATACAATCATTTGGAAGTTAGTGATGCATATTTAGAAAGTAGTGAAATATTACTTAATGTTTGATGACCTTAATGAAAAAAAAAGTCAAATATGGTGAATTGCAGAATGTTACCTAGGAAAAAATGCTAAAAATGAGGAGGAGACATATCACTTTAGCCTAGAGCAAAATACAGTGACTCAAGAGGAAAGATAGAATTTGAAAAGAAAAATGGTACTCTGAGAGTGGGTTTTGTAGAGGTATGAATAGGACAGAAAACCTACTAGTTTTGTGAGTACAATGAACAGCTGAGTAACTTGTGAAGTTGATAATGTTATAGAGGCTACACTGAATAATTTGATTCATGCTAAAATTAAGAGCTTTGAAATTTTGTCTTAGGAATTCAAAAATTTTCTCTTAAGTCATTAATGATTCATTGAAGTTGTGGAGGAAATCCAAAGAGAGCAGAGTGAGAGAAAGAGAGAGAAAAAAAGAGAAAGAGACAGAGACAAGTGGCAGGGAGAGGAGAGGAGGGCAGAGGACTTGAAGATGGAGACCATAAAAACTATATTATGTAGTTGTATTTCTTTTGCTTGGGTGTATTATTTATTATGTTCATCTATCTATACCAGGGATTGGCAATGTTTTTCTGCAAAGGACAAGGAAATAAATATTTCAGGTTTTGCAGGCCATGTTGTCTCTGCCACAGTTATTCAACTCTGCCATTGCTTCATGAAAGTAGCCATGGGTGGTACAGAATAATGGATGTGGCTGTGTTCACCAAAATCTGATTTTCATAAATTTTCATGTCACCAATATTTTTTTCTTTTAATTATTTCAACTATTTAAATCTTTCAAAACATTTTTAAATCATGGTCTACACAAAACCAGTAAATGAAATATTCTCCCAACTAGTCTTATTTAAGAACATATATTTTCTTGTTTTGTAGTATGGAATAATTTATAAAAATTATATTTTGAATCTTTTTTATAAAGATTTATTTTATTTATTTGAAAGACAGAGTTACAGAGAGAGGCAAAGCCATGACAGAGATGTCTTCCATCCACTGGTTCACTCCCCAAATGACTACAATGGCCAGAGCTAAGCCGATCCGAAGCCAGAAGCCAGGAGCTTCCTCTGGGTCTCCCATGCAGATGCAGAGGCCCAAGGAATTGGGCCATCTTCTACTGTTTTCCCAGGCCATATGGGACGCTGGCGCTGGGATGCCTGTGCTACAGGCTGGGGCTTTTACACACTGAGCCACAGCACCAGCTCCTGAATCTTTGATTTTGTTTAAGTAATGTTTGGACCATCCTGACATAATTGATATTGTTTTGTTTAACTTACTTTCTATGGTGTATATGGCCTCTGTATAATCATATAAGTTTGCAGGGACTGTGTATTTCATCAAGGAGAATCATTTGGAATGATCCAGATATAATGTGGGCAATATCACATTTAACTCCTTCTTGGAACGTAGATTTCATTTGAATCAGTATTGGCATAAATAATTACAAGATAATAAATCATAATGTTCTATAACAATGCATAATAAAACAGGCTCATCCTTATGCATTAATGTTGACAATGTAGTTACGGTTAGGGAGACACTTTATTTCTTCTCATGGTTTAATATGGAAACTATGAAATGAGCAACTGACAGCTTTTGTCTGGGAATGTCTGTTACCCACAGCCAGAGACCAAGGCATTGAGTCCTCCATGACTGAGGATGCTCAGCGTCCTCCATTGCAGGGATATCAAGTCAGAGGAGGCAAGAGTTGGTGCACTAATCAGCTCTCCTTACATTTCTATTGCTTCGGAGAAGTATGTGCACTTGATTAAGAATAGAAATGATGCAACTCTGTTCATCTTTTTGATATGGAAATTCAAAACTGAAAGAGCTATTTGTATTTAATGATGATTCTTTTTTGAATTAATGTTTTTATTTTTGTCTATGAAAAATGGCTGTTAGCTTAAATAAGAGGAGTATACAATCCAAGTCTAAAGTTATAAATCCAAGTTCTAACAACTTATCAACAGAGTGACTGCAAACAAAGTGTCATAAAGAGATTTATAGTATCACCCACACTAATACAGAAATAAACAAAAATGATGCAAATATAGTGGAGAAATTAGAATCATATATTTTGAAACTGAGAAAGAATGTAATGTGGATTGCAGATAACAAATCCACACAGTTAAAAATGATTTATATAAAATTGTAAGGGAGCTTTGAGGATAGCTGTAGAACTCTTGACGTAATGAGCACATTACAACAGAGCAGGAATGAGGCAGTCCTATTAATTTTTACCAGCACAGAGTGGTGAGAGTTGATCATGCTTCCAAAAGTACAATAAATACCCTGATTGACAGTATAAAGGGGCTGGGGAAAATAATAAAAGCAAAACCAAAGACCTTTATGTTAAGTAGTTGTTGGAGCATGGTTGGGAATGCAGAATTTTTGTGTTGCCTTTCCTCACAAAGCACTTAGGAAGATAGGAGAGCAACAACTAGAAATACTTTTGGAAGAACACAGCATCCCTGAGTGCAGAGTATGCATAACACAAAATATTTCATTCTATGTGCACAGCCTGCTGAATGAAGGGCGACCGACGTTCAGGAACATCAGCTTTTTCTGTATTCCTAGTGTCCAGGTGATGTTGTCCTAGGGAACCTGGAGCAAGACCTACACAACTTCTAACTCTCCTAAGAGGGATAACATTTAATTGATTCACACATTCATTTGTAAATGTGACCAAACAACAAATCCTTCATTCTCTTTATATTTATTATTATTTTTACTGTTTTACAAAATAAAATTACCTGATTGGTTAATTTTTTAGGATATTTACCTCTGTGATGCTAAGTGAATAAGACCAATGGTTTTCTCTCTTTATAATACACTTTGCAAATTACAATAATATAGTTTTATAAAATAAAGTGAACAATTTTTGCTATTTTGCCATTGGTTCTGGTAGCTTACAGATGATAGAAATTACACAGGTCTTAGTTCTTTAGAAAAAAAATATAGAATATATCTAACCCTTTTTTTAGTAGGTGAGGTAGTCTTTGGTTACTATTTTTTCCATGTTTAATTTGATTTACCTATTCTATTCTTTTTAGGCCAGATGTTGCACCTTATATTTTTCCATTTAATATATTTTTAACATTTAGTGTTAACATATTTATATCAATGTTGAGATATAAATTGCATAAAATAAAATACATCCATCTCAAGTTTTTATATATATATATATATAAACTTTCAAGAATATATATAATAAATATACACACATTTATGCACACACACACACATTTGCACAATTACCTCTACAACTGTGATTTCCTCAAGCCAAAACAATAGTCTTGTGCACAACCCTGGTCAGTCCCATTCCACTCCACTCCAGGTACTAGGCAACCACTGAACTGCTTTCTTCCATTATCAAATTCATTTGACTTTTTGGAAGTTCATGTAATTACTACTATGCATTAAGTATTCTTTTGTTTTTGACTTCTTTCAAATGGGGTATTTCTTTCTTTTTCAGGATTTATTTATTTATTTGAGAAGCTGAGTTAGAGAGCGAGACAGAGACAGAGAGAGATCTTTCATCCACTGATTCACTCCCCAAATTTCTACAACAGCTGGAGCTGGACCTATGTTAAGCCAGGATCCAGGAGTTTCTTCCAGGTCTCACATGTGAGTGCTGGGGACCAAGCACTTGGGCCATCTTCCACTGCTTTCCCAGGCCATTAGCAAGAAGCTGGATCAGAAGTGGAGCAGCTGGGACTCGAACCAGCACCATTATAGGATAGCAGTGACTCAGGTGGGGGCTTAACCTACTATGCCACAGCTCCAGCACTCTTTTTCAAATAATGATTTTAATATTCAACAAGGTTGTCATGTATATCAGAAGTTTATTTAATTTTGTAGCTAATATTCTACAAATAAATATGGTATAATTTACTTTTCACTTAATGATGGACATTTTAAATATTGTCTGATTAGACTGAAGCTGCTATGGGCATTACTGTATAAGGATTTATGTGAATAGAAGCTTTCATGATGGAAATGTCTCCCAGTGGATTTACATATGGGCGCCAGGTTCTAGTCCCGGCTGTTCCTCTTCCAGTTCAGCTCTGTACTGTAGCGCAGGAAGGCAGTGGAGGATGGCCCAAGTACTTAGGCCCCTGTACCCGCATGGTCTACTGAGAGGAAGCACCTGGCTCCTGGCTTCTGATGGCCGCAGTTCCGGCCGTAGCAGCCATTTGCAGGGTGAACCAAAAGAAGGAAGACCTCTCCCTCTGTCTCTCTCTCACTGTCTAGAACTCTACCAGTCAAATAAATTTTAAAAAAAGGTACTTATGCATGTTGTCTGTAAATAGTGTATATTTAAACTTTAAAGGAACTTCAGTGTTTTTCTTTTTTTTAAAGATTTATTTATTTATTTGAAATAGTTAGAGAGACACAGAGAGAGAGAGAGAGAGGTCCTCCATCTGCTGGTTCACTCCCCAGATGGCTGCAATGGCCAGAGCTGTGCCAATCCAAAGCCAGGAGCTTCCTCTGGGTCCCCACGTGGGTGCAGGAGCCAAAGGACTTGGGCCATCCTCTATGGCTTTCCCAGGCCATAGCAGAGAGTTGGATCAGACGTGAAGCAGCCAAGTCTTGAACTGGCACCCATATGGGATGCCGGCGCTTCAGGCCAGGGCATTAACCCGCTGTGCCACAGAGCTGGCCCCACTGTCTGTTTTTCAAGTACGTACATCAATTTATATCCCCAACATGGGCAAAATTTGAAGATTTTAGTTTCTTCACATCATAAATAATAGTTGTCAGTTTAAAAAGTGTTAGCAACTCTAATGGTGTATATTGATATTTCATCAGTTGAAGTTGCATTTCCCTGATAGAAGGTATTGCATCTTATAGACATTGGAACATAGAAATAAAAATTGGATGTGGGTGTCTTAGGGGGAACATTTTTCAGTCTACCAGCATCTGTTTTTTGGACCTCAAAGATTCATATCCATACCAAATAGAAAATGCATTCACCCTATCCCAGCATTTCCAAAAGTCCCAAACATTACAGCATCAACTCAAGTCCAAAATGTGATTGAAATTTCATCATCTCAAACTTTTCCAACATGATTATCTAAATCTTCAAATTAGGTGTAAGTAGTGTTTTGGGTATGATCTATCAGGGAAATTTTGCCCCCATTTGTGGACCTGTGAAATTAGTAAACAAGGCATAGAATAACAATCATAGGTATTTCCATTTCCAAACAGTAAAAGGTAAGTAGGAGATTAATGATCCCAAGGAAATTTTGAAATTCTATACAGACAATAATGCTTTCAAGGTTCAGGAATAATTCTCCATGGATTTAGGTTCCACTATTTTTAGCTCATTATTCAGCTCTCTATGACAAAAACTTGGGCTTCAGACTGGGCTTACAGAGTGCATAGCTCTGCCTTCCAGCTATTCTTTTTTATTGAAGGGTAGTCCTTAGTTTCAGATGAATAATTTTATTAAGCTATGCACTATCAATGGAATTTGGAAGTTCTAACAGTCTGCATTAATTTTAGCCTATCCCTGTCTATTTCAGTTTAAGCTGGCAATATTTCTGCTGGTATAACATTCTGGAAAACCTTGTGAGTCTTCTGTGTATATCATTAGGATTTACACTATTGGTAAGATAGTTCTCCACAGGTAATACTGGAAAATATCCTTTCAAATGCTGGCATTTCCTTGCCTGTGGACACATCATTGTTAATCTTTGTTTCTTTCTTCCTATTACCTTCATCTTTCTGCCTGGTAAAGACATGTGTGTTTGGATTTAACACCTTTGGGTAATCTAGATTGATCACTCTATGTCAACAAACTTAATCATATCCAAAAGAATTATTTTTCTTTAGGTATTAAGAATTAGTTAATTCGATATGACAATTTTCAGTGGTCATTTCTCCTCCTGACAGAGATGGCTTCATTGATGGGCAAGCAATTGAAAATAGGGAACTTCCTTTCAATGAAATGAACACAGGTAATTGCAGAAGGAGAAAGTTTCTGGAAAGGACTTAGCATTGGGCTTAACACATAGTATATTCTCAACAATCAGAGCTCATTATTAACTGGTATTATATTCTTTATTTGTTATTGAACATCTCAAAATAAAATCTACTGTATACCTCATGTAAAAATATTTGAACCCTCATATTATAGGTTAAATATATTTTTAATCAATCCTTTAGAGAATATTGCTTTCCATTTTATTGTCTTATGTCTTAAAATTTGTATTGTCTTATGATTTCCTGTTTAAAATTTTTCTATTCTCAAAATTATACTTTCTGTTATACCATCTATTGATAAAACTTGGGAATAATTATCTTAAAACTTAACTGGTAGAATTTCACATTTTCCTAAAACTTCAAAGGTTCTTTGAAAGACAACACTATAATTATGGTTATGTTTAATTGTCAAAAATATGAACAATTGCTTGTTAAAAATGAAAGAAAACATCCTTTGAGAATTCCCACTGGCTTAAAATAAGGTTGACTGTTTTTTAAACTTAATATTTGCTTTATAGAAATTTAGATGAAAGCATAAAATTTAGGTTCCAATATTCCCTAAAAAATCAAGCTAAAGTTATTTTTGAAACTTTTGATGTTTTTTTTCTTAATTCTCCAGTGTAACTGTGAACAGACACAATATGCTAATCATATTTTTAAAAAGCATCACTGCCACATACCAACAAATCTCAAAAGGGATTTGAAGCTGTGTGCATATCTCAAGGTAATCATGTTCACATTATTTATTTGTTTGTCCTCACTTTTGGGAATAGTAGTCACAAATAGTAGGTAAATATTATTTTTAATATAAATGAACAGGTTATAATCAGATAAATTTAAAATATATATGTATATGTAATATAGTTTTCTAATGTATTATTATTATCATTATTATTATTTTAGAGCCTGGGAGACAGGGTGGGGTGGAGAGAGTGCTAAATCCACTGGTTCACCACCCAAAAGGCTACAACAGCTGGGTTGTTATAGGCTGAAGTCAGGAGCTCAGAACATCATCCAGGTCTCTCACACAAGTGCCAAGGGCCCAATTATGCCATTTTATGATGGTTTCTCAGGAACATTTGAAGGAAGCCAGATCAGAAGTGGAGCAGACAGAACCCTACCAACTGCTGTACATGGGATGCCCTCCACTGTAAGTGGAGGCTTAACCCACTGTGCCAAGGTGCCAGCTCCAGAATTTACATTCTTGAGGAGTGGAATCAAAAATAAATAAAGTAGTTCAATTTTAGGAATTTGAGTATAATTTATTTACACTGCAAATATGTTATCTCAATAATGAAAGTAAGACAAAGAGAAAGAGAAGAGGGAGGAAAGGAAGGAAGGAAGGAAGGAGGGAGGGAGGGAAGGAGGGGGGTGGGAGGGAAGGAGGAAGGAAAGAAGGGAATCAAAGGGAGGGAGGAAGAGTTGGAAGGTGGGAAGAAGATAAGTATTATATTCTTAGAATTATATCTATGAACTGCATTGAATCTTTTCTCTTTGTATTAATATCACATTAACATAGAAATTGATGACAAAAAAATAGATTAAATAACAACAGATGTTTGAAGAGCCTCCAAAACGTGTGGAAAACCTGAATTATGAAAAAAAACATGAAAAACTACTCCAAACTCGTTTACACCATAGTAAATTCGTATTTTTTTTATTATTTAGAATATAAATTTCCAAGGTACAACTTGTGGATTGCAATGGCTTCCCCACCCATACCTCCCCTCCCCCCCGCTACCCTTCCCCCTTACCCTCTCCCTCTTCCCTTTCATTCACATTCAGATTCATTTTCAATTCTCTTTTTATACAGGAGCTCAGTTTAGTATGTGTTAAGAAAAGATTTTAAACCATTTGCCCTCACATAGCATCATAGAGTGAAACATACTCTTTGAGTTCTAGTTGTAGCTTTAAATCACGTTGTACAGCACATTAAGGACAGAGATCCTTCATGATATTATTTTTTTAATTGATTGATTTTTATGTAACTTCCAATTTTTTAAATCATTTCCAATTATCTTTCTATACAGAAGATCGATTCAGTATATACTAAGCAAAGATTTTGTCAGTTTGCACCCGTGCAGAGACACAAGATGCAAAAATACTGTTTCAGTCCTAGTTATTGCATTACTTCACCTTGGACAACACATTAAGGACAGATCATGCATGGGCCGTAAGTACACAGTGACTACTGTTGTTGATTTAACAATTTGCCACTCTTATTTATGGCGTCAGTAATCTCCCTAGGCTATAGTCATGAGTTGCTGAGGCTATGGAAGCCTTTAGTGTTCGCCGACTTGGATCTTGTTCTGACAGTGTCATAGTCAAAGTGGAGGTTCTCTCCTCCCTTCGGAGAAAGTTACCTCCTTCTCTGGTGGCCCTGTTCCTTCCATTGGGATCTTACTCGCAGAGATCTTTCATTTATGTCGTCTTCTTCTTCTTCTTCTTCTTCTTCTTCTTCTTCTTCTTCTTCCTCTTCCTCTTCCTCTTCCTCTTCCTCTTCCTCCTCTTCCTCTTCCTCCTCTTCCTCTTCCTCTTCTTCCTCTTCCTCTTCTTCCTCTTCCTCTTCCTCTTCTTTCTCTTCTTCCTCTTCTTCCTCTTCCTCTTCTTCCTCTTCCTCTTCTTCCTCTTCTTCTTCTTCCTCTTCTTCCTCTTCCTCTTCTTCCTCTTCTTCTTCTTCCTCTTCTTCTTCTTCCTCTTCCTCTTCTTCTTCTTCCTCTTCTTCTTCTTCTTCCTCTTCTTCCTCTTCCTCTTCTTCTTCTTCTTCTTTTTTTTTTTCCCCAGAGTGTCTTGGCTTTCCATGCCAAAAATACTCTCATGGGTTCTTGAGCCAGATCCTGATGCCTTAAGGGCTGATTCTGAGGCCAGAGTGATTTATTAGGATATCTGCCATTCTATGAGTCTGCTGTGTATCCTACTTCCCATGTTGGATCAGTCTCTCCCTTTTTTAGTTCTATCTGTTAGTATTAGCAGTCACTAGTCTTGCTTGTGTGATCCTTTTGACTCCTAGACCTATCAGTGTGATCAATTGTGAACTGAAATTGATCACTTGGGCCAGTGAGATGGCTTGGTACATGCCACCTTGCTGGGGTTGTATTAGGTTCCCCTGGCACATTTCTAACTCTTTATTTTTTCTCCAGACGAGTTTGCTTCAAAACTGTATGCAAAGTGAAAGTATAATACGAATTTACTTTTCTAAAGTAAATTTTCTAAAGTATTTTACTTTCACTTTGCATACAGTTTTGAAGCAAACTCGTCTGGAGAAAAAATAGAGAAGATGAATGAGTGGTAATGGAAAGTGACACTGCAGTTTTCAATAGAATAGATAGATCAAATTCACTGGAAAGTATATATTCAGGAAAAGACCTGAGAGAGTAATGTGAGGACACAAGGATGGTGGCATCTACCCTAATGAGTCATGCAGGCCACTGTAAGGGTTTTACCCTGAATGAGCAAGACCTCTGTGGAGTATTTGAGCAGAAGAATAACTTGTTGTGACTGCATTTTTAAAAAGATGACTTTTTTGTGAACATTGAACTCAAGTTTGGGTCGAGGCAAGGACTGATAGGTAGATAAGTAAGAAATGAGTCATCATTTTTGTTAATATAATCAGTTAAAGATACCTGCACTATATATAATGGCTAAAACTTATGGAAATATAATTTTAAATCATTATCTTTAAATAATATAGATCAAGTTTTCTAGGTAATTGCTAAGTAACTATAAAATTTGTTATATTCTATTGGACTTGATTATAGAAGAATTAATTTAAGAGAATAGTTTGAAATAGATACATTAAGAGATACTTGAGCTGTTACTTAGTTGGACTGTACATCTTACTTCATCTAGAGTTATTTCCCCAAATACAACTTGAACGACACTGTGATCTGGGGAAAACATTTATTTATTTATTTATTCATTCATTCATTCACTCATTTACTTGTTTATGAGGAGGGGAAAGAGGGAGAGAGCGCCCTCATTTGCTGGTTGACTCCCCAGATACTGGGGATGGGGCTAGGGTAGGCCAAAGCCATGAGTTAGGAATGCAGTCCAGGTCTCCTGCATGGATCATAAGGACCCAAGTACTGAACTATCACACTGCTTTCTCGCACAGTCTAAAGTAGCAAGAAGTTGGAGGGAGGAGCTGAGAGGACCCCAGGCACAGCAATTTATGATACTAGTGTCTAATTCGTATCTTAGTGGCTAGGCTTAACAGCTGTCTCTAGAAGAGGTTTTAATGGCTACTGTTTCAGAACTTTTATATTTCTCAGAAAGATGTATTTATTTAAAGATTTTTATTGTTTTTCTTTCATAGTTACTTGTCTGTAACTGCACTGTCTAGTAACCTCTAACCACTTGTGGCTACTGAGCATTATATTATTTATTTATTTATTTATTTTTTGACGGGCAGAGTGGACAGTGAGAGAGAGAGAGAGAGAGAGAGAGAGAGACAAAGAGAAAGGTCTTCCTTTTTTTGCCGTTGGTTCACCCTCCAATGGCGAGCGGCCAGAGCACCGCGCTGATCCGAAGCCAGGAGCCAGGTGCTTCTCTTGGTCTCCCATGGGGTGCAGGGCCCAAGCACTTGGGCCATCCTCCACTGCACTCCTGGGCCATAGCAGAGAGCTGGCCTGGAAGAGGGGATTCCGGGACAGAATCCGGCGCCCCGACTGGGACTAGAACCTGTTGTGCTGGCGCCGAAAGGCTGAGGATTAGCCTGTTGAGCCACGGCGCCGGCATTACTACTGAGCGTTTTAAATGTGGTGAATTTGATTTGAAATGTAAGACACATGCTTGATCTCAAATATTTGTCTATTGATATAGACATCAGATGAACTCTTAGTTCTCAAATAGTAATTAAAAATAATAAGTAGAACAAGATACACATGTTTTATATGGGGATTATGTACATAATAATAATCACAGAACAAATAATTGAGTAAAAGATAAATAGTTCAATTAGTGATATGGGTAGAAATGGATGTTATGTACAAACATTCTGATCCTCCTTCTGAGAGAATCAGAACTCTTTACAGTATATCAACAATTAGCAAAATGACAATTAAGAGGGTGCTGTCCTGGACAAAGGACCTGGATAACCTGCAGAATTCGGGATTAAAAGAATTCTCAGTATAACCTCTGGCCACAAAAGTTTTTTCAATCCATTTTTTTCTTGCTATTTCTTTTAACATGGTCCTCTTTAACGCTTCATTATTTAAAAAGTTGCACCAAGTATTTGAAAAGAAACTTTTCTATTTATTAATATATTTTAAAATAAATGTAACATCATGGCCTGATGCTTTATTTTTTTTCCTTCTGTTTGTTTAACAAAACATTCCGTTTAAATGTTCAATAGTATTTTAAGTTTTCAGACTCTGTTTTCTATCTGTACACACAGTTCACTTTGGAGTGTGGTTATCAAGAATGTGGAATTAAAAAAATAGTTAAAAAATACACAGTTCTATTTTGATATCAACATATGGCAAATCAATTTCAAGATTTTTGCTCTTTCTCTTTCTACTCTGTTTTTGATACTTCCCTCTTATTTGTCATGGGTTTAAATCCATAGAGGCAGAAATCCATACAACAGGTAAATAGGAGAAAATTGATACTAGTTCACGGAGATGTACTTCTTTCTAGATAGAAAACTCAGTGGTAGACGTGATCACACTGTGTTTTTATGTTGGAGAGACTTAGTGAGGGCAGGAGTGTTAGGTTCTGTAAAGAATCTTTATTCTTTTCTAAATCTTCTGAGTCTTACAATATCCTTGCTGCAGGTACCCCACAAGAACTCCTTCCTGTTGGGCACTTTGCTCTTGAAAAGTTATGAAGCTCTGCCTTCTGAAATCTTTCCATACAACCTGTCTCACAAAAACTCCAATTTCTGTGAGAGGAGAAATGATTTTATGTAAGTAGAAAATGATTTCTGGAGAATTCTTGCTCTAGACACAAGCATTGGCTGAATTATTTGGACCAAAATACAGAGAAGGGAAACATTTTCTAGGAGAGTAATAGGAGTAGAAGAATGCTGATATTCAAGTAACAATGTCCATCTGAATTAGTCACTGTTATCATTAATATAGTTGCTGTTATTTTATTTTCTTTGATAAATACTTGTTTGAGTTTTTGATTTGCCAATTTGTTGAGTTGTCATTCCATTTCATTCTATTCCACGTTTGTCCAGAATTCAATTTCCTTCAAGTCTGTCTCCTTAGTAATACTTTAAATGAGAGTATGTGACTAGCAAACTTTCTCTTTGCAAAAGTTTTTACAGTTTATACTGTTGTTTAATATTAATTTTTTGATATAGGATTATGGGTACCATTGGTTTTTCCCTAAGCTTTGAAGATATTATTCCTTTGCTCTGGCCTTCATTTTTCTGATGAGGGGTCTGCTACTGTGCTTTTTCTTTGCTTTGTTTATGACACCTAAATATTAATGAAAAAAAAAAACTTTCTTTCAAACTTTGATCACAAATATCTGCTATAATATATATATATATATATTTTTTTTTTTTTTGACAAGCAGAGTGGACAGTGAGAGAGAGAGACAGAGAGAAAGGTCTTCCTTTGCCGTTGGTTCACCCTCCAATGGCCGCCGCAGCTGGCGCACCACGCTGATCCGAAGGCAGGAGCCAGGTGCTTCTCCTGGTCTCCCATGGGGTGCAGGGCCCAAGCACTTGGGCCATCCTCCACTGCACTCCCAGGCCACAGCAGAGAGCTGGCCTGGAAGAGGGGCAACCGGGACAGAATCCGGTGCCCTGACCGGGACTAGAACCCGGTGTGCTGGTGCCACAAGGCAGAGGATTAGCCTATTGAGCTGCGGCGCCGGCCTGCTATAATATTTTTGCTTTCAAAATTCTATGTGTCCACATCAGCATGAAGTTCTGTGTTATTTCATGGCTCTTTTTAAAAAATCCTTTGCATTATTTGAGAGACAGGAAGGGAGAGAAAAAGATAAGAACTATCCTAGATAAACATGGTAGCTGGAACTGGGCCGAGGCCAAAGCAAGGATCCAGAAACTCAATGCAGGTTTCACACGTGGGTGGCAGGACCAATTATCTATGCCATCACTGCTGCCTTCTGGCATCTGCATTATCAAGAAGCTGGAGTCAGGACCTAGAGCACTAAATGAAGCCCAAAACCTCCAATATGGAGATGTAATCATTTTCAACTGATTTCTTAAGCTCAATGCATGCTCCATAATGACCTTAAATAAGAGGTCAACTAACTTATTTTAAAATGTATATGGGTTTAGCAACCATCATCTTTTCACCTTTGTTGTTAAGCAAAGGGGATTAAAAAATAAACATTATAGAACAAGATTCTGCCCTTTTAGTCTAGTGAGATATCAGATAACTAAGTAGAGAATTTTATTAAAGGATATATTTAATAAAAGTTGTTTTAAAAAGCTATATAGTTATTAAAGGATAATTTAATAGAGTAAATAAATTCTGAATATAGACATGCAAAGTGTGTCAATGAATATGATGAAGTAAAATAACAGTGATTTAAGAGATAAGATTATATTTGAGAATTAAAACAAAAGTGAAAAATAAAAGATCAAGGTAAATTAAAGTGTTTACAATAATCATTTCAAAAATTTGAAGGAGAACTAAGGAAAATATGAGGATTACTGTATATTGTGGTGTACTGATTGAGAAAAGCCTTTTACAGTTTGTGACTATTATATAAATTCTACTCAATTCTCATAGATGACAGGTTTGTGAATTTTTCTACTTGTTAAACTGGATTTGTAACCCCAAACCAATACTTTTATGGCACTTTCACTCTTGTTGAAGGACATGCTTAGAAAGGCAACAAATTTGAGCTATTTAAGATGAATATTTGCATTTGTAGTCAAACATAATTGTGCTTTGTCTTTTGTTCCAGTTTATGTACAGTAAATGAGGGTCCTGTTATAGATATCCAGTACCATTTTTTTCTTGTAGTATTTATTTGGAGACTTTGTTGTGTAAAATAGTCCCTAATCATAAAAATGAAGTGTTGTCTATCCTTACTATGAATGAGAAAGATGTGGTGTGCCTTATGGGGGAAATGTGTTAGATAAACATCATTGAGGAATGAGGTATAGTGCAGTTGGCGCTGAGTTCAATGTTATACATTAATCCCTTGATGAAAATATCATAGCCAGTATGTTCACTACATGTTATATAAGTATATGATATAACCTAATTGTATTTTTCCACAAATGATAATTCAGTAATGAAGTATGTGCTTGTGGTGACTTTATGGGAAAGAACTACTATGAACAATGAGAATTAATTGTTCTTGATATTATTTTACTAGGATGCATTTTATTGAACATGCTATATCAAGAAATCTTGGAAAAATTAAATAATACATATTTAAAGATTTATTTATTAATTTGAAGGGTAGAGTTACAGAGAAAGAGAGACAGAGGGAGGGGAGAGAGAGAGAGAGAGCCCCTCCTTCTGCTGGTTCACTCCCCAAATGGATGCAAGAAGCTGGAGTTGGGCCAGACAGAAGCCAGGAGCCAGCAGCTTCTTCCGGGTCTCCCATGAAGGTGCAGGGGACAAGGACTTTGGCCATCTTCCACTGCTTTCTCAGGTGCAATAGCAGGGAGCCGTATCGGAAGTGAAATAGCAGGACTGGAACAAGTACCCATATGTGATGCGGTGTCACAGGCAATGGCCTTACCCACTCTGCTGCAGTGTTACCCCCTGAGTAACATGTTTAATATTACTGTCTCTGTGACTACAGTTTGTAAATAATCTGTAATTTCCCATGAACTTTCATAAACTCATAAACAAACATTTCATAAACATTTTTCACAGCATCCTGGTATCTGAAGATTTAGTTTTTCATTTATTTTATTGAATATCTTCTAGATACTTCAAATAGCAAAGCCAGTATCAGTATGCTTTGACAAAAATTGGTAGAATTAGAATAACTTTGTATCAGAAATATTTGTAGATTTCAATTAAAATAAGTAATTTAATAACCTATTTGAATAGTTTAAAACAGAAGGAATATATTATAATCTATCTTGATAATATTCACAATATTTGAATCAAATATTTAAATAAAGTACAATTATTGTAAAAATGTTTATAGCGCATAAGGAAACAATGATAGTAAATAAATATATTATTTTCCATCCTTTCATTTCAGTGCTATAATGCAATACATTATAATATATATAGTGAACTGTTAAAATTATAAATGAATCAAAATATAATAAAAAGTCATGAGAGTCCTTTGGTGTGTGTGTGTATGCATTTGTATGTGAGTGAGTATGTGTGCATTGGATTTAATTTTTTGGAAAGAATTAAGACTTCTTTATGAAATTCAGAAACAGCTCCATTAATGCCAATAGACTTCATTTTCAGATATTTTCCTTTGTATTTTAATAAGACAAAAATATTTATAACTCATTTTTCTTTTTAAAATATTTTAGATATATTTATTTATTTGAAAGTCACAGTTACTGAGAGGCAGAAGCAGAGAGAGAAAGAGGGAGAGAGAGTCTTCCATCCACTGGTTCACTGCCCAGATGGCTGCAACGGATGGAGCTGTGCCAATCTGAAGCCAGGAGCCAGGAGCTTCTCATGGGTCTCCCACTTGGGTGCAGGGGTCTGAGCACTTGGGCCATCCTCTACTGCTTTCCCAGGCCATAGCAGAGAGCTGGATTGGAAGTGGAGCAGCCGGGTCTGTTGCGCATATGGGATGCCAGCACTGCAGGCGGTGGCTTTATGGGCTGTGCCACAGCGCTGGCCCTGGAACATGTATAATTCTAAAATCAATTGGGTTCAGTTAGTGTATAATTTAGTGTTTTATTTTATAGAAGAATTGGAATACATATTTTGTAATTTGATTTGATAAAATGGGTGTCAAATACCTTGAATCTGAAAAATTATTTAGTAATTTTAGCCTTAAAATTTCTCTATTGTACTTTAAATAATTTTCATATTTTTGGAAAATAGTACAATTACATGTAAATTTTTACATCACCAGTCTATAATTTGGCTGCTTGAAGATGATTTTCTTCTAGATACTGATGTGTTTTAGAGATGATTTTTTAAAAGATTTTATGTATTTATTTGAGAGGTAGAGTAGCAGACAGAGAAAGGGAGAGACAGATAGAAAGGTTGTCCTTCCACTGAATCACTCCCCAAATAGCTGCAACATCTGGGGCTGAGCCAGGCCAAAGCCAGGACCCAGGAGCTTCTTCCAGGTTTCCCACTTGAGCGCAGGGGCCTGGACACTTGGGGCATCTTCCACTGCTTTCCCAGGCCATAAGCAGAGATCTGGATTCGAAGAGGAGCAGCTAGGACACCAACTGGCACCCATATGGAATACAGGTGCCACAGGCATGAATAAACCCTACTATGCCACAGCTCCAGCCTCCTTTAGAGAACATAATTAAGCATATCTGGAAATGATTTGATTTAACTACAGGGACTAGGAGAAACATTTCTAGCATTAAATACTTTTCATTGGTGATTGCTCACATGAGATTTCTCTCAAGAATATTGAAAATAGACTGGAGAAGGAAGAAGGCAAATAAATAGTTCCTTAACAGCTTTTGAGAGTATTTATTTAAAATTGCCTAAGGGTGGAACAGAAAGTGTTCTAAAGGTGAGATTCTATCAGTCTAACCAGTCCCTACCATGTATGTACATTTCAAATGAGCACACTAGGTGCAAAATTCCATTTACTGTGTTTCAACTAGATCAGATTGTTTAGGCTAAGAATGAAAGAAAGTATTTAATACAGCTTGGTTGGTCAGTCATTACATAGGTTTACCCCTATTGAAATACCCTCTCCAAATACAGTGTGGTGTCATTAAGAGTAGTTGTGTGGTATATCTTTGTTTTGAAAAGTAGGATGAAAGCTAATAAGAAAACAAAAGATTTTAAACAAATCAAATCTGGAAAAGAGTACATATGAAGGTCGAAGAAATGGAAAGTATTACCTTAAAACAAATTTAACTTGTTTTAATTTTTCTTTACTATTCCTTGAAAAGTCTTTTTATATAGTCCGGATTATGTATTCCTACATCCTATTTTAAAGAATTTGGCTAAACTAGCCTGTGACTTTATGGACACTAATCTGTAGCACTGTATACTGTTCTGTAAGAATTGCTGAATGCCTCAGTAGTGGATGCAAAGATACTGAATGATTGATTCACAAACGGATCTTGCTAGATGGTATGTGAGAGAGAAATGGATTGAAATAACATACTATGCAACTGGTGACACCAGAATTGTAGCTGAAAGATTCTGACATCAGAAACAAGGGAAAAACAAGTCTGGGATCCTGATGTGGTTGCAGAACAGGTCTTCTGGGCTCATCTTAAAAAACCTCAGAGGCAGATAGTTTTGGAAAGGTGTGTGTGTGTGTGTGTGTGTGTGTGTGCTTACCTTTGCCAGAAGAGAGCATTTTGAATTAGCAAAACTTCCTGATAGGCTATCGCCATTAGACTGAGTAACTAAAAGAGAATAGAGTAAGTAATAAGGATTGAAAATGAGAAATTTATGAAGCAAAGAAAATAGCCCATTCTTTAGGGCATCTCTGAATGAATAATGGAGTTTTTTTTTTTTTTAAACAGGCAGAGTGGACAGTGAGAGAGAGAGACAGAGAGAAAGGTCTTCCTTTGCCGTTGGTTCACCTTCCAATGGCCGCCACTGCCAGTGCACCACGCCGATCCAAAGGCAGGAGCCAGGTGCTTCTCCTGGTCTCCCATGGGGTGCAGGGCCCAAGCACTTGGGCCATCCTCCACTGCACTCCCAGGCCACAGCAGAGAGCTGGCCCAGAAGAAGGGCAAACGGGACAGAATCCGGCACCCCTACCGGGACTAGAACCTGGTGTGTCGGCATCGCTAGGCGGAGGATTAGCCTATTGAGCCGTGGCGCCTGCCAGAATAATGGAGTTTTGGTGGACAGAGGAACACTGTAAGCCAGACTTAACATTTCCTGCTGAAAAGAATAAGTATAAACAGGAGATAATAGTGACAATGACAATGTGGAGTTCAGACTTCTCTCAGAGTTTTAAGTGCGAAGACTATAGTAGCATTGAGGACAAATGAAGGCTGGTCTTTTTTTATTATTATTATTTTTAAATGCACTAGAATTAGGTAGTGTGGAAAACCATCATTTTGGAAAATTCTAGAAAATCAGTTGCACCAGTAGAGGACCAGGTTCCAGTTATGGCAGGAAGATGATGGATTTTCAGCAAAGTAGCCAAGACAGGCTTTCAAGAAATAATTGGGAGCCGGCGCTGCAGCTCAATAGGCTAATCCTCTGCCTTGCGGCGCCAGCACACCGGATTCTGTCCCAGTCGGGGCCGGATTCTGTCCCAGTTGCCCTTCTTCCAGCCAGCTCTCTGCTGTGGCCCGGGAGTGCAGTGGAGGATGGCCCAAGTGCTTGGGCCCTGCACCCCATGGGAGACCAGGAGAAGCACCTGGCTCCTGCCTTTGGATTAACGCGGTGCACTGGCAGTGGCGGCCATTGGAGGGTGAACCAACGGCAAAGGAAGACCTTTCTCTCTGTCTCTCTCACTGTCCACTCTGCCTGTTTAAAAAAAAAAGAAAAGAAAAGAAAAGAAAGAAATAATTGGGGCTAGTGCTGTGGCTTAGCAGTTAAAGCCACCCCTGTAGTACTGGCATCCCTTATGGGTACCAGTTCAAGTCCTGGCTGCTCCACTTCTGATCCAGCTCTCTGCTATGGCCTGGGAAAGCAGTAAAAGATGGCCCAAGCCCTTGGGCCTCTGTACCCATGTGGGAAACCCAGAGGAAGCTTCTGGCTTGTGGCTTCAGATTGACCCAGCTTCAGCCATTATGGCCATTTGGGGAGTGAACCAGTGGATGGAAGACTTCTCTCTCTCTGTGTCTGCCTCTCTGTAATTCTTCCATTCAAATAAACAAATGGATCTTTAAAAAATTGACTGGTTTTCTTTTATCAAGTTGCTGGTTGTTTTCTGTGATCAGATGATACTTCTTAGAACCCTGGGGGGCATGGTGGCAATGACAACACTAGCAGTAAGCCTGATAATCAACTTCTTACTCTATGGACCCTGAAGTAGGCCAACCAGAGCCCTGAGGGCACAGCTTCTATTCTGTCAATAAAGAAATATGTTTGCCAATCAGTGTCATGGGTATCTAATTGACTCTAAATTCTGTCAGAAATGTTTTTAGAAAGATACCATGAAAAGCTTCTATTTTACACCCGAAGCACTCATCATTTTGTTAACGAGGTCTTATAAAAGCCAAATCCCAGATACTTTTGAAAGGTAATCAGTCTTTGAATTAATGTGTCCAGAACTATAAAGAAAGAATATTCAGTTGACATTATGTAAAAGTAATTGAAAGGAGTTATAATAAAGTAAGAATATATTTCATAAATAAAAATCCCAATAGCCCAAAATATATAATTTTGTTTTTCTAACTTTGAAATACATGTATACACTTTGAATTATAATTCAGAGCTTTATGTCCATAGATTGAGAAAATTAAAGGAGAAACATTCACTAGTGTTATAAATATCTTTCTCAGAAAAGTTAAAACCTCACTGTACATCTTACCTATAAATTAATTGTACAGATTCATATCTGGGTAAAGCTAACTCTAACCCTGGCGTGACTTGGTCTTCTTATGGAGGAAAATCCAATACAATCAGCACAAGTCTTCACAGGAAAACACCAGGCGTGAAGAAGCTCCACTGAAGGGAGGGTCTAGCTTGGAAAAACAGAGCTGACAATTTTATAGGTCTCACCAGGAGAAAGCCAGAGACGTTAGGACAATTTTCAGAATAGTGTCTAGGGATAGCAGGAAAAGGGAGATATATTTTTGCAGATTAGCAACCATGGTTTGAGCTATGTGGATTTTATCAGGAGTGAAGGAAAGGGATATTTAAGGCCTAAGATCATTTACTAGGGGTTTTGTGCAGAACACAGTCACAAGGGACAAGAACATGTGAGAGCCACAGGGAAATTTTTGTGTCCTCAGTGAGTCTCATAATTTTCTACTCATAATTTAGTCAGTACATATAGGTAATGAATAAGTAAGTCTGAGGCAAGTTCTGCCATGCAGTAGGAGAAGCCACTGTCTGTGCTGCCAGCATCCCATAGGCCTGCAAGTTAGAGTCCCAGGCTCCTGGCTTCAGCCTCGCCCAGCCGCATTGTTGCAGCCATTTGACGAAACAACAGATGGAAGACCTTTTCTCTCTTTCTATCTCTTCCTCTCTTTAACTCTGCCTTTCCAATGAATTAATACATATTTTGTAAATAATCATATATGCACAGGAATATTATAAACCAAATGCAAAAATCGAGCTTTGTGCCTAATTTTCTGGAAGTAATCCTTTCTTCTTTTGACTAAACAGTAAGATCTGTTTTGAATCTGCATATAGTAGAGCTTCAATGTCTAGATCTAGGCCATCATGCGTTCATCAGCAGATATTTATTTGAGACATACTATGTTCCACGCTTTTTCTAGCCACTCAGTAAAAAGAATAGAACAGAAATAATTACTGCACTTAAAGAGCTTGTATTTTTTAAAATGATTATTTTCTTTTAAACACTTATTTTGTTTACTTGAAAGGCAGAGTAACAGCGAAAAAGATTTTAATCCAAGCACTTAGGCTGTTTTCCTCTACTTTCTCAGGTACTGTAGCAGGCAGCTCTATCAGACGTGGAGCAGCTGAAACTCAAAAGGGTGCTCCAACATGGGATCTAGCATCACAGGCTGCAGCTTAAAACATTGTATCACAATGCTGCCTTAAGTTTATATATTTTTTTTTAAATTTATTTATTTGAGAGGCAAAGTTACAGAGACAGGGAAAGGGAGAGAGAGGATTTCTATCAGCTGGTTCACTCCCTAAATGGCTGCAATGGCTGGAGCTGGGCTGATCCAATGCCAGGAGCCAGGATCTTCTTGCAGGTCTTCCATATGGGTAAAGGGGCCCAAGGACTTGAGCAATCTTCCACTGGTTTTCCAGGCCATTAGCAGAGAGCTAGATCAGAAGAGGAGCAGCTGGGACACAAATTGGTGCCCATATGGGATGCCAGCGCTGCAGGCAGAGGCTTAACCTGCTGCACCATAGCATTGGCCCGAAGCTTATATTCTTTTTTTAAAGAGATTTCTTTATTTATTTGAAAGTCAGAGTTACACACACAGAGAGAAGGAGAGGCAGTGAGAGAGAGAGAGAGAGAGACAGAGAGAGACAGAGAGAGAGAAGGGAGAGAGAGAGGTCTTCCATCCGCTGTTTCACTTCCTAGATGGCTACAATGGTCGGAGCTGCACCGAACCAAAGGCAGGATCCAGAAGCTTCCTCCAGGTCTCCCACACAGGTGCAGGGGCCCAAGGACTTGGGCCATCTTCTACTGCTTTCCCGGGCAATAGCAAAGAGCTGGATTGGAGCCAGAACATGAACCGGCACCTGTATAGGATGCCGGCACTGCAGGCAACGGCTTTACCCGCTATGCCACAGTGCTGGTCCCCAAGCTTATAGTCTTAAACCATAACTTAGAATACTTTGCCAAGCACATTTACTTCACAGTAACTCTAAATCTTAAGTTATAATATCTTGCCAAGCTTAATAACTGCTGATTTGAAAAATGTAAATTTCTAGTTATTATATATTGATAAATGTGAATCGCAAGCCAGGGAAAGCTTCAAATATGTCATGCAGCTTTGATTTGTTGAGTTCCTCCCACACTGAAGATGAGTTTTAAAACCTATGGAAATAATGTAGTCATTTCAATATTTGTAGTTCCAAACATCAATTTAGTTTAAATACTTGTCTTTTATATAAATATTATAACATGTAAGTTTTCCTTTTACTGTGAATTGTCCTTATTTTCTGTATAGGCTACAATATTTTAAAATTTCCTTTAATTACAATTTTTAAAGAAGTGCATGTAACAGAAACTGAATACTGGAATGAAAGATTTAAACAGAGCCCATAGCCTTCTGTAATGGTCTTATTATTCCTTGGAAGAAAGGAAAAAAAGTCTTATAGAAGGTTGAGTAGGCCTTAGGGAACTTTAACTTGCCTGACCAATACTTACTGACCTTGGCTGTTTTATAGGGGTCACATTTTATTTTTGTGCAGATAAAGTGCTGAACAATATCTGCAGTGCATTGGAAGAAAAAGCATTTTTCTGCATCTATCATACTAATATAAGCATTCCTTCTACCCCCTGCTCAGATATGTTCATTTCTTTTTTCTGCTTACAGCAGGATAGAAGTTCAATAAGAAAGTTCATCATATACTTTATGAGTGAGAAGCTTAATACAACAAAATTTCCCTAGTTGGAATTCTAACCATTCTTAAACATAAGAGAAAGTCTTCACAACACTTTAGTTAGATAATTCATAATTATAAATGTAATTGATAAATGATTTATATATTTATATATCATACATACGTAACTATATAATACCACTTATACATATTTTAAATTTTATATGCCTATTTGAAAGGCAGAGTGACAGAGATGGTAGGTCAGAGAGAGTGGGAGATCTTTGATCAGCTGGTTCACTCCCCAGATGCTTGCAACATGCAGGGCTGGACCGTGCTGACGCTGGGAGACAAGACCTCCTCTGGGTCTCCCAGGGCTGGACCGTGCTGACGCTGGGAGACAAGACCTCCTCTGGGTCTCCCAGGGCTGGACCGTGCTGACGCTGGGAGACAAGACCTCCTCTGGGTCTCCCAGGGCTGGACCGTGCTGACGCTGGGAGACAAGACCTCCTCTGGGTCTCCCAGGGCTGGACCGTGCTGACGCTGGGAGACAAGACCTCCTCTGGGTCTCCCAGGGCTGGACCGTGCTGACGCTGGGAGACAAGACCTCCTCTGGGTCTCCCAGGGCTGGACCGTGCTGACGCTGGGAGACAAGACCTCCTCTGGGTCTCCCAGGGCTGGACCGTGCTGACGCTGGGAGACAAGACCTCCTCTGGGTCTCCCAGGGCTGGACCGTGCTGACGCTGGGAGACAAGACCTCCTCTGGGTCTCCCAGGGCTGGACCGTGCTGACGCTGGGAGACAAGACCTCCTCTGGGTCTCCCAGGGCTGGACCGTGCTGACGCTGGGAGACAAGACCTCCTCTGGGTCTCCCATGTGCATGGCAGGTATTCACATACTTGACCAATTATCCGCTGCCTCCCAGGTGTGTAGTAGTAGAAAGCAGGATTGGAGGCCTGGAGTAGCTAGTGCACAAACCAGGCACTCTGATATAGGATGTGGGTGGCTTAACCCACTGTCACATGTTCTCCTTCTACATATGTTTACATCATTTATACATTCATATTTAATTATAATGATGATAAAAATTCTTCTGAATGTTGTCAATTTTTTAGTATGAAAACATCCCACTATGAATTTGTTTTCCTTGTTCAGTGCGTCACTTTATTTTCTTTTTCCAGTCTTTTAATGACTTGTATATAGTGATTTATTTGGTTCCAAGATTTGGTTTCCTAGTAAGAAGATGTGAAAATAGATGATGTTCTGAAGTTACCCACGGTATTTTCAGTTGAGAGGAAACATTTGATAGACATCAGAAACTGTTTATTATGAACTGAAAGGTAAAAGTAAAAATATTCAGTTATATTAGAGTGTGTACAGTAGTGTCTGAAACTTTCTAATCTTTATGAAAGAAGTAAGTAAAAAATTTAGAATATCAGAGCCTAGCTGGGAAAAAAGTTTGGCTCCATTTTGTTTGTGAAGATAAAGACCAAATATAGTAGTGCCAGGAAGTGGTAAGAATAATTGCATAACTCTGAAGGAAAAATGTGGCTTGTGATATGTTGCCAATTGAATTTCTTGTTAATCCTTTGATAACTCTGAGAGTCAGATTAAACGAGACCTGAATATCTTTTCTTTATATCTTCTTATAATGACTTTTCAGTCTGGTATTTCTTGAATTTTCAGTTATGATGACAAGGGTCCATTTTGTGATGTTTTCTCTTTAGTTATTTGCTCTTATATCTTTGCACCATAACATATATGATAAATTTTTATTAAGTGGTATTGAAAATACTATGAAGATTGAAAAAGACTGGGTTTTCTGTTATTTATTTCTGCTCATTGCTCACCTATATTTTCCTAACTTTTTATTCAAGTCAATGTGGAGTTTGCCAGTCTTATTAGTATTGTCATGTTGAAATCTTGTTAGATGCAATTGAAATTATTTTCCCCTAATATTAATTTAATATAGGCTAAGAATAAATGATTTATGTCAGCATAACTTTCTGGTGCCTTCATTAGTATGCTGTGAACAGCTTTATCTAATACATATCCATTCCTTCTATAACTTTCATTAGCATAATAATGACAGAGGCAAGGAAGGAAGAAGAGATGAGATGAACAATGACTTATTTTTCAGTATATTAAAGTGAAAGAGATGTTGACTTCTCCTATTTATACTACCATTTCCAACTTTATGTTGAACTGTTTTAGTTTACTAAATTATCAATTCAATGATAAATAGAAGTGTATGATTTTATGAGAGTTCTCAATGGGGAGAACACAATTTCTCTGGAATTGTCTGGGAAGTCTTCATAAAGAGCTTGAAATTTTAAACCATCCCATATCCTCCACTGTACTTGCTATGCCATGTTTTAATTTTCAGATTATGATGCTCATTGATAGCAATGAGGATTTTTTTGTTGATTCAGCCAGATTTAGGTGTGACCTTTCTATGAGTAATATGGTATAGAAAGACCTATTCCTAGCAGAGATAGTTATTTGCTGTGTCCATCGAATATGTTTCCTCAGAATTTAGGCCACATTATATTGAGGTAGTTGAACTGTCAATAATGAAAGGATTTTAGGATAGATGCCTATTTAGAAACAACAATGCAAAGGGAGATGCACAGATGAACAGCTCCTTATGGAAGGCTTTGTTCCATTCCGTGCCATAAAATGATATAAGGCCTCTCTATTATTTTTCATTAAAAGAGAGAAGTTAATTTGAGATAGAAAAAGAAATTTATCTTTCAAACATTCATTTGCAGGAAGGCATTCCTATCAAACACTAAGGCTTCAGTTAAAGTCTTTCAGAAGAGCATGATCAAGTTAATCCATTTAGGCCAATATATTTAGAAAATGAACCCATGGAAGAATGATGTGATGAAAATGGAATGGCAGATTAGAACATTATTGTGAAAGCATTTGAAACAATTGATTCTTTATGGAACAGGGGATCACTTCAATTTTCATTAAGGACTGTGGAGTTATAAGAATATAAGTACTGAAAGAGTACATTGTGGTTTGTCTGACAGTCCAACTTTTTCTCATGGTTCCAATGCAATCGCTAATAGTGGCTTCTTTTTGCTCAAAAGTATTCCAGTTTGGGAGTTCAATTATATGAAGAGTCTAGTGAGATTACTAGCCTTGGGAAATATTCATTGTTTCTTTAATTTGCCTGTGGATAATCCCTTTTAAAGTGCCTATATATATTTTCTATATAACACCATGCATATTGGGATCAATACAAAGAGACAGTATTTCAGAAGTTCTTGCTGTTAGTTTATTTCCAACTTCCTTGATGCAGTTACTGAAAATGCTTAATTTCAAAGCACATACTGGCTCCTAGGCAGTTTCTTAGCACAATAATTAGTCAAATTTGGACAATAAATGGCCTCATTAGTTACTCCTTAAGCATTTGCAATACAAATATCTATTTGCAGAATAGACTATTTTGTTCTGCTAATAATTTTGTAGTTGATACAAAGAAGAGCTTTATTTCTGTGGGCAATTAGCCTTTGCCATCTTAAATAAATACAGTGGCCTGAAGCTGAAGCTGAGTGGCAGTAGCCCCCAGTATCATATGTCTCATAAAGTTTGTAGTAAATAATTCTCCCTTCCACCAACCAACTTCCTAATGTAGTCAGAGGCATTCTTTTATTAAACAAATATTTAAAGATAACATGTATGCAAAGGAGAGTAATGGAAGGTCATTTCTAAGACTGGACAGATGGTCAAAACATTCCATAGTGTATAATGCCAAGCACCTGGATTATGTGAATGACAGTTTATGAGTTAAATCACAAAAAGAACTTATAGTATTACAGGTGACAGTGTAACTAGTTGTGGCTGCTGTTTATTATGGAACTGGTCAGCTTCCGTTCAGCTACATTCAGAATTCAAAGGCTGAAGAAAATGAATACATAGCACACAGTGTTTTCTTAGGGGAACTAAATGGTGGTGGAAAGAAGAAGGGAGCCAGCCTTGCAGAGGGTGTAACGGCACACAGCAGGCTTGAGATGTGCGCTGCTGAGATGATGCTCACAGCACAGTTGCAAAGTTGCAAAGGGAGTAAGAGATAACAGACCTTCAAGGTAGATTTTTATGTTACTTCCTAACTACAGTCAACCACAGCTCCTTTGGCAGCACAGAAATCCATGGGTTTGGGGCTCATTGTGATATGTATCACTATGTCTAGATAATAATATGCCACTAGGCATCCTAGCTGAATGTTCTCCAGTGCAGCTGTGAAGACTGTAAGTATCTGTTGCCTCAGACTATTCAGAGATTTCACATCTTTCAAATAGGGCTTGCCAAAGGCTTCTCCAAGTTGCATGCACTGAGATGTTACTTCTTTATGCTGTATTGAATCGATTAGAAGACAAACACGTATCTCAGTCATCAGACTTCTTGCTGACAACACCTGTCAGTCTGTCACTCTATTTCAGAGAGATACTGTAGGGCATCATTTGACAGAATTAGAAAGAAAATGGGAAGAAACATATCAGAGTTAATTATTCTCATAAAATGAATGATACAGCTATTTTTATTTCAAAAGAAATTCAAGTACTACTTAGGACATAAAAAATTAGAGTGATTTTGTGATAGATAAAGATCAGTGATGTTAAGAATGAGGGAAGTAGATATTCAAATATAGGCAAGAAATTTAAAATAATTGGTTTGTAAGAATTAACTGAGACCCAAGATGTTCCGTCTTGATTCCTAAGATCCATCAGTTCTTGACATGGTCTAGACCTGCATTGTAAAAATCTCTGTAGGCATGTGTTAGGTTTCTGTGAAAACTGTGTTTAAATGTAAACTTCATACCACACTGTCAGTTTTTGTCTTAATAAAACTATAGACTTATAAAAATAAAATAAAATAAAATAATTGGTTTGGGTCAATAACAGAAACATATCCTTTTTTCAAAATCCATCTATGTAGAACAACATACATCCTTATATACATTTTTATGAAAATAGAATACTACATATTGAAATGTGGAATCAAGTTTTAGATAAGTAATTGACTTCTTTTTTTTTTTTACTTTTATTTAGGATATAAATTTCCAAGGTATGACTTATGGATTACAATGGGTTTCCCCCCATATTTTCCCTCTCCCCCCGCAACCCTCCCCCCTTGCCCGCTCCCTCCACCCTTTCGTTCACGTCCAGATTCATTTTCAATTTTCTTTGTATACATGTGATCAATTTAGCATGTGTTAAGTAATGAATTCGTCCCTTTGCCCTCATATAGTCACACAAAGTGGAATATACTCTTTGAGTTCTCGTTTTAGTGTTGAGTCACATTGTACAGCACATTACGTACAGAGATCCTACATGAAATATATATATATATATATATATATATATATATATATTTGAAACTGACTAATTTTTTTGATGCAGTTTCCAATGTAACACTGATTTTTTTTTCTTTCTTTTTTTTTTCCTTTTTAATTATCTTTATATAGAGAAGATCAGTTCAGTATGTATTAAGTAGGAATTTTCATCAGTTTGCATCTACACAGAAACACAAAGTGTAAAAATACTGTTTTGGCATGAAAATTAGTGTCATATGGCAATATAAAATGTTCTAATACATATATCTAAGGATATATTTCTACAACTATTTTTTAAAAATTTATTTATTTGAAAGTGAGAGTTACACAGAGAGAGAGAAAAAGAGGCAGAGAGAGAGGTCTTTCATCCACTGGTTCACTCCCCAATTGGCCACTATGGCCAGAACTGCACCAATCCGAAGCCAGGAGCCAGGAGCCTCCTCCAGGTCTCCCACATGGGCGCAGAGGCCCAAGGACTGGGACCATCTGCCATTGCTTTCCTAGGCCACAGCAGAGAGCCAGATTGGAAGTGGAGCAACTGGGATTTGAACCGGCACTGGGATGCCGGCACTGCAGGTGGCAACTTTACCCGCTAAGCCCTAGCCCAGGCCCATCTACAACTTTTTAAAAAGAATTTTCTCTTTCTGTTTATCAATTTGTATTTTATTTATTCAGCAAATAGTAAATTCAATCACTGTTAATGTACTTTTATAATATTGCTTATGAATAAGAAATTGCCTTGTAAAAATTTATAGTTCTGTGACTTCTTCCCTGTACTTGTGACTAATGAAGCTATCATTCAGTCAGATACCCTTAATGCCAAGATACACACCTATACTTCCATTCATCCAGATGTTCTAAGCCATTTTTAGCTATTGTTTGTCATTGTTTTGCTACTACAGAATACTATTTGACATTTTAGAAAATCATTTTAAGTATGTAACTGAAGCCAGTTAGGCCACAGATTTTTCTAGGTATACAAGGCAATTGCTCCTCTATGAGTCATCCTGGAGTGGGAGAGTCAACTGGAATACTTCCCGTAAAATCGTGACCAAGTTTTTGTTTCTGTCATGTATTCTTGGAGATAAAATGGTCAACCATTATCTCCAAAAGGAAAAAATATAAACTAACGAAATTGAAATGAAAAACAAAACTTTTTTTTTTTTGGACAGGCAGAGTTAGTGAGAGAGAGAGAGACAGAGAGAAAGGTCTTCCTTCCGTTGATTCACCCCCCCAAATGCCTTCAACAGCCAGCGCTGCGCCAATCCATGGCCAGGAGCCAGGTGCTTCCTTCTGGTCTCCCATGTGGGTACAGGGCCCAAGGACCTGGGTCATCCTCCACTGCCCTACCTGGCCACAGCAGAGAGCTGGACTGGAAGAGGGGCAACCGGCACAGAATCCAGCGCCCCAAAAACAAAACTTTTGAAATGTGGTATTTTTTTTCTCATTCAAAATGAGTGAGAGATATCTGACAGATGTGCAGATAGCTTTCAAAAATCATTGTCATATTTTTATTAGTTTCAGCAGCAGAAAATAATACCTAAAATGCACTGATTGCTATCTTTTCAAATAAAATGCCTTTTTATACTGCAAGTGGAAATCCATCTAAGTTTATTTTTTAAATTTAGTATGCTTTCTTTCTTTATCTCTCTATATTAATGTGTATATGTGTTTGTGTGGCTATTTTTATCTATGTCAATGTCTCTTTCAAAGCTGTTTATTTATTTATTTATTTATTTATTTATTTATTTTGAGAAGCAGAGAAAGAAATAGACAGACAAGGAACCATCCACTAATTTACTCCCCAAATTCCTAAAATTGCTGAACCTGGGCTCTAGGCAAAAGCCAGGAGCCAGGAACTCAAATCAGGCCTCCCAAGTGAATGGCAGTTATATAATTTCTTTGGCCATCATCTGTTGCCGCCGAAGGTCTTCACTGGCATGAAGCAGAAATTTGGAAACAAAGCTGGGATTCAAACCCAAGTGCTATGATTTGGTGTGTGGGTCTATTAATTAGCATTTTAACCACTAGGTCAAATAGCCACCACTGTTTATTTTTATTGTTTTTGCTAAGGAAGTTACTAAACATAATAATTATAATAATCTCACATTAGTTTTTTAATTTAATATAAGTCTTGAGATTCTCTAATATTGCTCTATATTATATTTCCTTCATTAGAACAGTGTTTGTTAAAAGAAATACCTTCACTGCTTTTCTGAGGGAAAAAGAAGTTTGTAAATACAAAATTGCCCACATGGCATGAAAGTAAAGCCTCAACCCATTCTTCTTCTTACATTTACTTAAAATATCTTTCAGTTATGAATTAAAAAAATAGGCAAAATTTCTCCTCCAAATATTCTTAATGATTCAGAAATCATGAAAATCCTGGGAAACAGACCTAAGAGCTTACCTTAAAAAAGACTCCAGATAACTCAAATATAGGGTAGTTTTTGAGAATCAATGAAAAATGTTGCATTTTATATTAAAGGTAAACTTCCCATCAAATGTGTTCTCTGAATGTAGTCGATTCATTTAGAAATGAAGCTATACTCACATCTTCATTTCAACTGAGAATTCTTTATTCTGGTTTCTGATTTCTTGTTCCCTACCACAACACAATATCAGGGATTTCCCTCTATGAATGTTTTCACCAAGTTGCTTTTCTAAAAATATCGTTTTGCCTAAGTTCCCAACAGCACACTCTTTTAGAACATTTTCTCTTTCCCTAGTTCTGTGTAAATTACTTATGCCTTTTCCACAGCTGTCTTTGAGAATGCATGGTAATTGGGACAGAGGTGACTAGATATTTTGATGTGATGCAAGTGCTCACAATAGCTTTAAATGATAATCACTGGTAACTCTACTGTAGTCCATTATTCCACTTCCTGTTATTGGCTCAGATAATTTGAATACTTGGGTGAGCAACCTCAGGTTTTCCCATACCTATTTGAACCTTCCACATTATGCATGTGCAGGGAAATTTTATGTGATGATATGGATACTATGAAGTACACTTTCACTAACATCTGAGAAAATAGACATCTAGGAAGACCAAGGATAAGACTGAACAAATTTTAAGACTACCACATTACATAAAGCCCTATAGGTACCAAGATTTGAATAAATCACATATTTTACCCTGACATTTTTTCCAGAAAGAAATTAACTTATCAGAAAACCAAAAAGTAGCCTACAGAAATAATTACTATTGTCAAAAATTCTTAATCCTTTTTCTTAGGATATTCTTTTTGGGAGTATTTATTGCAATGAGATGACTGTTGTTAACCTATGACTATTTGCATTAGCTTAAAGCTAAGATAATTATGTTTAATATTTGAAATAAAGTCATGTAACTCTGTTTATTCCATACATTTTAATTGCTTGCCAGAATGGATATCTAAAGTAGACCTGAATTTCTTTCAACTTTATTCAAGAACTTTATGCAAAATGTCAGGTCACCATTTCAATGTGAGGCAAGCAGCATTGTCATTGGAATGATATTGAAGTTAGATTTTAAAATAATCTAGAATAAGTTATATTTTGCAAGAATACAAGAAGAAAGTGATTGAACATGTGGCAAGAAATGTGATTATATTCATTTTTTATTCATTGGGCAGTTTTGTCTTACTACTATGAAGTAAGGATTTAATTTCTCTTTAATCTTATGAACCTAGATACATTTTGAAATCCACTATCAAGAGTAACCTTCACCAAGAGTTTTTTTGCCTCACCAGAAAATAAAAGACTGTGTGTGTGTTGCTTTGTAACTTCCAGAGTAAAACGTAGAAAAAGTGATGAAACTGTCAGAGAAACAAAAATCCAATTGAGAAAATGACTGCAAATAGAGCTTGGAGGGACACAGTATTCAGTAAGAAGATGTAAGTCAGTAGCTGTAATTGAATTCAAATAACAGCATGCAGCTGCAAGTGGTGGGTGCAATAATTAAGACACCACTTGGAATACCCATACCCCATATCAGAGTGTCTGGATTTGATTCCTGGCTCCATTTCCAGTTCCAGATTCCTGCCAATGCACACATGGAAAGACAGCAGGAATGTCTCAAGCACTTGGGTCTTTACCACTTAAGTGGGAGCTAGGTTGAGTTACTTGCTTCTGGCTTTAGACTGGACCGCCTCTGGCTGTTATGGGTATTTGGGGGAATGAACAGCGGATGGAAGATCTTTCTTTAAAACTCTCTTTCTCTGGTTTTCTAATAAATAAATGAAAACAAAAATTTAAAAAAAAGAATTGCATTGTTAGGATCTATTTTTTAGAGAAAATCACTAGCTTTTTAAAAAAACTTTAAACACTCGTTTAAGACTTTATGAAGTCATTTGGCCAGTGGATGAAAGAACACACCTATATCTGTTGATTGTAATTATTAACTCTGTAACACCTTATTAAAAATTAAAACATGTATTTTATAATCTCAAAAGAAAAAAAAAGCAAGGTGTACAAGAGTATTATTAAAAAAATTATTAAAAAAATATCATGTAGGATCTCCGTCCTTAATGTGCTGTACATTGTGAATTACTACTATAACTAGTACTCCAACAGTATTTTCACTTTGTGTCTCTATGTGAGGCCAAACTGTTGAAATCTTTACGTAATATGTACTAAACTGATCTGTGTATAAAGAGAATTGAAAATGAATCTTGATGTGAATGGAAGGGGAGAGGGAGCGGGAAAGGGGAGGGTAGCGGGAGGGAGGGAAGTTGTGTGTTGGGGGGAGCCATTGTAATCCATAAGCTGTACTTTGGAAATTTATATTCTTTAAATAAAAGCTTTATATATATAAAAAAAGTGCCTAGAAACATAGAGTAAAAAGATAAATTTACTTAGGCGCAAAATAATTTTGAAATGTACTTGTTCTTTCATAATACACATTTTCCATGAGCTTTTGAACACTTCTCACACTCCAATGGGTATTGGTTCTAGATTTCAAACTCCTTTTCAAATTGCCATAACGTAAGTAGATCTTTGGAATGAGAGTAACTGCTGTTAACTGAGAAATGCATCAGATCATCATCATCAGAAATAGCTATTAATGTGTTTCTGTAAGTCTACCCAGCCTAGATGTTTAGTAAAAGATGAAAGATTTATATATGTTGAGGAGACACCAGAGTATTCAGCCTACATGTTTAAAAGTAACAGACAGAAGTGATTCCTAGTTAGTTCTACTGATTTAATTGAAGAAACCATTGGGAAGGAAACTTAATACTGAACTTGATATAAATCAGGTTATGACACTTTATGAGCCTCCATGTGCCCTGTACTATTAATCAGATGTTATACATTATAAGTGCATGGAGAAAGTAGCGAAGAGGTGACTTGTGACTTTGAGGGCTGCAGAAAGGAGTAAAAGTGAAATCGTGTGCCTGCATGCTGATGAGATCACATTTCTCAAATGTAAGGTGAATAAAGGATCATTATGGGCCCCTCCTACATGAAGACTGATAGAAGATTCACTGGGGCTGGCATTGTAAGAGAGAAGCAAGATTAAACAAAGTGTTGGACTTTGAGAAAATATTGATGTAAAAAGTTCTGCATAAACCCCAAATTCATATTTTTTCTCTAAGTATCCAACATTCAACCCTACTTGGCCTAATGCATAAAATATCCTTTACCTTTATTATTGGCTTGATACTGACCCCACTTCCATTTGGTAACTCTTACTTATTCCTACGACTTAACTCGTATGACACCTACAGGAACCATTTTATTTCATGTCCCCTTCCCTTGACTTAGGCTAGACTCCACTATTTTTTCTGCCCCTGTCATTCCCTGCCCTGTATTGTAAGCAACATGAAGGCAGAGGTTGTGTGTACTTGCCTTTCCATCTTCACTATGTAGCTCAGTGCCAGGCACACAGTAAACATCCCAACAGTGACCACAGGAGGGTATGAATGAGTACACAGCAGATGCTTCCCTGGTCTGCACTCTGAGCAACATGAGCCACAACCTTACAGGTCAGACAAAAATCTATTGAGGGAAACTCCAAACACATGTAACACTTCGGTATAGTACATGAGTCCTGTGTCAGGCTTTTTGTTTAAATTCACACTACAGCTTTTGATTTTAATTTTTACAGTTTGATTGAGAGAAGGAGAAAGGCAGGTGTGGGTGACATTGTTTGGAGAAGCTGCCACTTGCCTTGATAGAATCATTTCTCGAGGCGAGACAGGCAACATGAGACAGGCACATCTATTCTCTCACTTTTCAAGTGCATGGTTATGTGTTCTCATCTTTTGTGTTAGAAGTTTCAGAAGGGCAGCCACTTTCTCCCTTGCAGCAGTTGGGGTCGGGGTAAAGAAGGATTCAAAACCAATCAATAATAGCGTATAAGCATGGGCATGTTGGGAATAGCTTTCATTTTCTGTTTCTTTACTTCATGACCCTGGGCATACTCAGACATTCAGTGCATTGTATTGTCAGTCCTTGTGAATAAAAATGAATTAAATTGAATCATAGGCCCTTCCTTCCACCTTGTACAAGTTGCAACAGAACTATATTTGAATGAATGCGTAAGCATTTAGAGGGAAGGAGAGAGAAAAAGAGATTATGAGGGTAAGAATGAGAGTGCTTTCTCTTCTTCTTATAGGTAAATATGGCCAACTAAAACAACCAATTATTTTGAAAAAGTGTTTAATAACTCTGTGATGTTTATATCTCCATGCACCAGCCCCACAAGTGTCAGGTCTACAGAAAATTGACAAGCCTGAAGTATAGTCAGAGAAAGGAAAATAAGGAGAATGATTTGATCATTGGTCATAATGTGACCTGATTTTTTTTTCATTAAAATAAATACTGAACTTCCACCAGACTTTGTCACTGATGGAGGGTTATGGAATCCATATCAAACAGAAACTTCAAGTTGGTGTAACATTCAGAGTTCCACCACATTCACAGTTATGCAGTCTGTTGAAGGGCGTGTGTCTAGGGAAGATCACACAGCAGTGCCTATGCCTGTACCCATGAATCACAATTTTCTTTTAATTTTAAAGATTGACAGACTATGGCTCCTGTAGTTGTGAGATAATTATCTTCAAAATAACAGGGCCTACAGGATCATTATAAAAAGATGGGGGACAGAAAAATGGTGGAAGGTGGAAGGGGAGTATGAAAGGGGTAAAGAGTGTGTCCTTTAACAATTGAGACAGTTACCAGTGCTGCCTATACAATCCTGCATAGCACTAACATTGCCCTTTCTGATGTAGACATTGGATTGTGGAAGAGAAAACAGTAAAATCCCATGGGAAGCCACCTGAAATGGGACAATATCTTGAGCCCTAGAGAATGTGACTTGGATAGCTGATGCCACTAAACTCAACTTATGGGTTCAGAGTGTAAGATATTTAGCAGGAAAATCTAAAATACCATTTCACTTAATTGTTAAATAAAAGTTGAACAAAAACTACTGTGATTATTTTTGTAAGTTAAATTACACATGTGATAAGCATATTCTATTTATTGAAATGCAACAATGATTTTTTAACTTGAAAACAATGATTTTAACTGAAGTGATATTTTCATGCTTGTGAAATGAAGAACACATATATTTTTGTTTGTTTCCCATGATTGTTGAAAGTTGGGTTGAAAATATGGCTTTAGCAGGAGTAAAAAATATAATTAAAACTACTTTTCATGTGCAACGCAAACTAGATATTTTAACGAATGTGCTTTACCATTCTAATCTGTTATGAGAATTGAATAAGATGATTTTAATACACTTAGTAGAATGCCAAATGTACATAATGTTCAATATAGTTAATTAGCAAAAAGCTACCTGATTTTATATATATATATATATGTGTGTGTGTGTGTGTGTGTGTGTGTGTGTGTGTGTGTATAATCCAAAGGATACAATTAGATGTCATAATTTAGAAGAGATTAATACTAGCAATAATTTTTGTGAGTCTTACCATATCATCAGAGAACTTCCAATATAAATAGTAGAGTTAGATGTAAAGTCAAACTGTTTAGCAACTTAAATTGACAAAAGAATTTCAAGAGTATATTTGTTTCTAAGTGGTTACTTTTTATACCCTCTCCAAAGACTGTGTTTTAGACAAAAAAAAAAGCTTTTGCAAAGAGTTTAAATGCTACAAAATTTGGAAAGAAAAAATATTGAGCTATATTAATCTTTTTGTAGTCTTCTTCAGGGTGGCAGAGAATAAGTTAACTCATCTCTTGAGTATGTTTTAGCTTTGTGTTTGGACATTAGTCAGCTTTAAATTATCTAAGAATCATCTGTCAGATGCACTCACCTTAAATTCAGGATCTCCAGGAATTCTGTGTGACTTCACATTGCCTTTAGACCAGTATCTCTATTTTCATAACTATTTCCTTTCATCATGATTGAGGTTTTATGAGAGCTGTGTTTTCACATTCCTTATGGCTGACTGTGTTTGTGATATAATTTCATCATGCATATTTCTTGTTATACTTTAATATATGAGCTAGATTCCTTCTTTTAAAATGATTCTTCACCTATACCTTATTAATTTAAAAGTTTACAATCCCAAATCAGTGGACAATCCCAAGAACAACTGTTAGCATGATGGCATTGTCAACATGACAGGTATTAGAATCCTCTTGCCAGTCCCGTGAGACTGCTTTAGAAAACTGTCAGGATAAATGCATGAATCCATTTTGTTTGTTTCACAGAATTCCTGCAACTGCTGACTGTGCACTGGCAACATGGTGTGGGCTGGCATTGGCTTTCCCTCCTGGGTACGATGTTTGAGTATTGCTGTCATTTAAATTCTTGAAATAGAATGGATCAGTTCCAAGTAGCATGATTGGTACAGGCAATACAAGTTTATTAGAGAGACTGGGATTTGCCCTTGGTCCTGAAAGAACTATTACTTAAGTCTTAAACAATCTTTATTGCTGTGTGATCATGAGGTCTATAGTATGCATTTTATACCAATAGTACTTTTAGAATAAAATGCTGAATGTGGCAGCATGAATGAAGAATGTGTTATTTGAGGTGCTGAGGTAAAGCTTAACATCATGGTGCTAGAAAAATAAAACAGAGACAATTGTGAATTTTTATTACATAGCTAAGCAATTTAATATTGAAAGTTTTATGTGTACTTGGTAATCTCTGTAATGTGTGTGTGCATGCTTGTATGTGTGCATAATCTTAACAATGGTTTTTAAAAATATCTATACTGAGTTGCTTTCTTTTGGCACAAGATGGCACTTTAACTTCAGAGATCCAAAGTAATTTCAATGAGCTTTCTCATTGCAAATGGAAAACAGGAAGTCAAAGTCACTCAATCTGAAAGCAGGAACCTGAGCTAGAAACAGGTAAAGAAAATCAGAGAATAGTTTTACAATAGACAGGGTGTTTGCATTATGACACAAGTGAGGATGTGGGAGCAATTGCCACAATAATCCTTTGTTTAATGGCTTTGAAAATTAAAAGGTCAGTTAATGTTATTTTACATGTGAACCAAAAACACCTTCAGAAATATTTTTCATTTTAAAATTCATTCAGTTCTTCATCAATGCAATTTTCTTGAAATATATCTAAGATACTCAGTTGTCATTCAAAATTTGATTATTGTGTATTGTGTTACCTGATATAGATTATAATCTCACTGTTGCCACTATTGCTCCTGTGTGTCTATGTGTGTGCATGCCCCCACACACTGACTTTTTACAAGGAGTGACAATTCTGGTTCCTCAATAATTCCTCTGGGAGTTAAAGGTTCTCATTTATATGCATTGTAATATTTCTATATCAATGCACCCAATTATGGGATATCTTCATTGCCTAGTGCTATTTAGGCTTTCTTTTGGGAATAAGCATTGAGTAGTGCTGATTTTAAGATGCGTGAGTATGTCAGAGTCACTTTTGTCTTTGTCATTTTTGTACTTAACTGAAAGCATTGTTAGCTCATGCTGTCCCTTGGTCATCATTTTACTGAATGATTTCAGACAAAATAAGTAACTTATTTGGGACTAATTTGTTCTATCCCTATATCTACTAATATCCAAAGCTACTAAACCATTTTAAAGAAGGAAATAGTAAAGGGAAAAAAGGTAAACAATCTACCATAATTTTAATTTTTATAAAATGTCGGTATACTTTACTTCATTATTTTAAGAAGCAGGTAAAATGAAAGGGTAGTACAGTGATAGATTAGAATTAGTTATGGCTATATAATAATCACAGCAAAACACTTATTTCTTTAGTACAGATTTACTGAATATTTTCATATACTTTAAGTATTAAATATACTTCAATAAGTAGAAATTGTACTCACAGTTTCCTCATGTATAAGTAGGTATATATATAAGTAGGTATATGTTTTAATCTTCCTCAAGGTTGTATTTTGCAACTCTCCTTCTTTCCTTCCCTTCCTCCCTCCCTCCCTGCTTATAAACTTTATGTCCATAGTTATTAGTCTATAGTTGCAACAACCAAATTCACTCTTGGTAATTTACACAGAAGGGGAATTATATGATGATATTGGATATCTCGTGGCCTTTGTAATGGCCAGGAATATAGACTTGGATGATGCACTCAATGCAATGTCAGCATCAGTCCACCTCATCCAGGTCTGTATGGCCAATTGCTACCACTCCATGTAGCTCACATGTGGAGGACATAGACTGGAAAATGATTCTCCTACATCCCTGTTGCTTAATGTTGCTCCTTTCCATGGCTACATTTCAGGGGTCAAGTAGAGTTCATAAAACATATTGTGTGCATTTTGCAAGGTAATTCACAAAATGAAGCTTTTACTTTTTTCAGTAATTAAACCAATATATGGAGATGGCCAAAAGGTTCTAGGCACATGTGACTTTTAGGTGACTTAAACACATTTTATTATTCTATTGTTTCAGGAACAGAAATCAGATACCAAATTTCATAAATTTTGAGGTTCTTATAAAGAACATCAAATCTGCTCTAAAATTACTAATATACTCAAAATTGTATTTTTAATATTTAAACTATCTGCATTGTTACCATCTCTTAGGAAATGTTGACACTAAACTGATTTCTATTAAATATTTATTTTAAAATGTGTACAACCTCAGTTTATTTTTAGTGATATATATACTCATTGTGATATATATGCTCATTGTGCATCCTGAAGGCCAGAAGACTTTGGGCACAACGGAAAATTTAGTTGATTCTAGTGCTAATAAAAAAATAATTTTTTAAAAAACTAATCTCTTACCAAAATATTTGCCCAGGTGTTACAGGAGGAAGTTTTATTTTAAGGAAATAATCATTTGATAGTAAATCTTATATAGAAAAAGTATAGTATCTTAAAGTGCCATAATTTTCTAAATAAATCAAACCCCAGTACTACTTACCAATTTTAGTTGATGATATCTAAGTAATGGGTTGCAATCCTTTCTAACAGTGTTTTATATCCTATATAAGGGTGGTTATTAATTTCTTCCCCTCACTTTTGGGCTTTGTCAAGTCATATGTTTTGTGTTCCTTTGTTTATCCATGGTGGTTTCTATGTATAGTATAAGGAGCAGCTTAGTTGATATGATTGACATCAAGCTTTCATTCAGTTATAGAATGGCATGGAGAATTTGTCAGCATATTTTGTGGCTACTTCTGCCTATGATTATTCCTTAATTATTGAGTTTTATTATTGGCAGGAATTCGATACAATGGCTTCATTCAAAAAGGGCATTTTCTGAATTATAAAGTTGGAAGGGATGGGAAGTAGCTCAGAAAAGATTAAAGATTCTCACATATTGGAATCTGTGCTACCAGAAATCTTTTCTCCTGCCTTTGTATTGCTTTTGTATACATTCTCTATCCACATGATCAAGACAATGATAATTGTCATATCCTGCTTCCCGTCACTCAAGTCATCCTAGAGGGAAAAGGGAGTTTTATTCTTGGCAAGCACATTATCAGTTTCAGAGAAGAGTAAGACTGAACATATTTGCATTATTTGCCAACAGACTAATAACAATTACCAGCTAGTAGAAGACATTAGAATTGCTGGGCTAATATCAGATGGCCATTCTTGTAGCCCCCAGAAGAGACAACTATGAATGATAATGACACTAGGATCACAGGAAATGGAGGAAGTCTCCTGAAAAGAAAAGATGACCGTTCAGAACACAGTCCAGCAGAGACCGCACAAAGCTATCTAATGTTCTTCCCTATACTCTCTTCGTAGTCTGTTGATTCTGATGAAACTTCTCATCCTTCAGTGTCTTCAGTGAATTCCAAGTTTCACGAATTGGGGATGATAAATAGTTTAGTAGCAACTCTGTACATTCCAGTGGCTCCAATTTTTTTCAATTCAGCAAGTAGTTGGATTTTCATAGTTTTGGGGGGGTAAGAGCTTATAAAGGGCAGAGAGAAGTCATGTCAATTACAGTGACAGGATGCTCCCTATGTGAAAAAGAGCAGAAGTGGGGGAAATTACTTCTACTACTGCTGCTGTTTTGCTTCAATGTCTAATGATCCATAAATTTATGATCAATTCATGGATAATAATTTTATCATTCCATTTCCTACAAATATAAACAATATTTTGTAAAGTCTCCTTCTTTATGCTGTCAGAGCATCATTTTAATAATTACAACCAAAGAAAATGAAGAAACTTTAAGATCTTAATACTCATTGTAACATGTAACCCATTTTCACAGCCACCTATACTACTGAACATATGAATAATTGCAAAATATAAGACTCCAAACAAAGTGTAAACATGGATAAATCATTGTATACAACTGCCTTACCTTTATTATCATGAGAGATTTCCATGAATGTGTCTTGTTCAGTTTGGTGTCTAATAATGCAGACAAGGAGGGATGATGCATTACTCAGCTTTTCACTGCTACAACAAATACCGAAGAGGAGCTTCTTGGGAAGGAAGGAAACTTTGGCTTACAGTTCTGGAGTTCACAGTCCAAGACCAGCCTCATTCGTCTAATACCTGGTGAGGGCTATGCATGCAGAAACACATGTAGTGGGAGGATAACATGGACAGTCAGGAAAGAAAAAGAGAGCAGCTAGGCACAGCTGAGATTTCATAACAGACCCCCTAATGAGAACCACATTCAAAGGTAGTTCTTGTCCCAGTAAGTTAAAGACCTACCCTGGGTCCACCTCTTAAACACCATAATCAAACCAAGTTTCCACCTTAATCCTTTAACCATTGACATTGATCATTTAACCATTAACATCAGACACTGGGGGCCAAGTCCCCAATATATGGGATTTTGGGGGACACCTAGATTATTTTCCAAACCATGGCAAATGGTTAAGAAAATGATTACTGGATTACCATAAAATTTCATTTGTGACTATCCTAAAGAACAGAGTATGTGTGGCTGTCTAAAATGAAAAGAAGTCATGTCTATCTATTCATCAAGGGTCTACATGATTTTAACACTGATGTTTGACCTGGAAATTATAGGCAGAACCATTATCCAAGAGATAAAGCCTGTGAATTTCACCTCTGGAACTGTGTGAGATTTGGGGATGAGAGAAGGAGTTGATAAGGACCCTTTTATTGGTTACATGACCTTGTTAGTCCAACATAACTTGTCTTTCCAAGCCATGTAGATGTATACCTTAGATGCAGGGTACCCCAAGGCATTTGGGTTTGGTGGTTGGCTAAAATTTTACAAATACTACATAGGCCTTAATTGCATTTAAGAAATATAATCCTTTCTATTTGTAAGACTAGAAACCCATATATAATGCACAGACAATAATTAATGAGCCAGCTCTTAGGGCTAAGTATTTTTCTGTGATCATTTCATTCCATTACAACCAGGAATATAACCTTTTAACTAACATTTACAGCACTCCTGTGTTCCTGGCCTTTGTGTTTCATTTATCACTTTCTTATTATACACATCTTAAAGCAATCTCTATAAAGGTGGTATATATAGATAGTTTAGAAGGCAAATATGTATTCCAGGTTAATATTAAAAAATAGTAGATTTCCAATAGGAGCTTAAGAGCAAGCCACTATGTCTTGTGTACCACTAAATTATAATCACTTAGCATAATAAGGAGCTTATAGTGGGATTTTAGAACATATTTCTTAAATGAATGAATGAATACACACTCATGTATTTCATTCAACAATGGAAACATGTGCATATTTAATCATAGTGTGTTCTTTGTATTTTATGGATTGCTCATTATAGACTTATTGTTTCAAAACTCATTATAAACTCTGTGCCCAAGATTTTCATTGGTTACTGGTAATAAAAGGATTTTTCACCATCACATACAAAATTTTCAGGCTTGTTGAAGGAAACAAGTTTCAGAATAAATTATATTATTTGTACAATTTGCCCACAACAACAATGGTTCCCTAATTCATTTAGAGAAACTTTTTTTTTTTTTTAATAAGAACAGGTAGTACCTGTTTACTAGTCAAATTCCTAGATACAAACCCAGGGCAAACTTTGAGGCAAGGCATTTTAATGATAGCAATCTCAGGCTTGCTGTGTTAACTGCTTGTTTGTTTGTTTGTTTTTAAAGATTTATTTATTTATTTGAAAGACAGAGTTGTGGAGGGACAGAGGCAGAGAGAGAGAGAGAGAGACAGAGACAGAGAGAGATCTTCCATCTGCTGATACACTCCCCGAGATGGCCACAATGGCCAGAGCTGCGCAGATCTGAAGCCAGAAGCCAGGGGTTTCTTCTGGGTGTTCCATGCTGGTTAAGGGGCCCAAGGACTTACACCATGTTCTACTTCCTTCCCAGGCCATAACAGAGAGCTGGATGGGAAGTGGAGCAGCCGGAACTAGAACTGGCACCCATATAGGATTTGGCACTGCAGGCAGCAGCTTTACCCACTGTACCACAGTGCTGTCCCAGGTCTTTATTTTTTACACACATATTTTGTCCTTTATTCTGCTTGCCATCTTCTTAATTTATTTCCTGATATGTATGAATCTGTGTAGCTTTTTCTCTAAATTATCATTTTTTTCTGATTATAACCATCTGTTTTTCTTATTATAAAAACTAGTTTGAATTCCAGATTTTCTTTTTGGGTGATTAAAATATTCTGGAACTAGGAGTTACATGTTCAACTTTATGTCCACACTAAAAATGACTGTGTGGTACTTTGGCTTTCTAAGGTACAGTATTCCACTATATCCCCTGTTTTATTTATGCATGGTCAATTGTGGTCTGAAATTACTGTTATAGTGCATTGAGGATTCAAGATATTCTGAGACTGAGATAGAAAGATCACATTCACATAAGTTTTATTATATGTTTTTAAATTGTTTTAATTACTTTGTTTTATTTTATTTTTTTTTGACAGGCAGAGTGGACAGTGAGAGAGAGAGACAGAAAGAAAGGTCTTCCTTTGCCGTTGGTTCACCCTCCAATGGCTGCCGCAGACAGCGCGCTGCGGCTGGCGCACCGTGCTCATCCGATGGCAGGAGCCAGGTGCTAGGTGCTTCTCCTGGTCTCCCATGGGGTGCAGGGCCCAAGCACTTGGGCCATCCTCCACTGCACTCCTGGGCCACAGCAGAGGGCTGGCCTGGAAGAGGGGCAACCGGGACAGAATCCGGCGCCCCGACCGGGACTAGAACCCGGTGTGCCGGCGCCGCAAGGCGGAGGATTAGCCTGTTGAGCCACGGCGCCGGCCTAATTACTTTGTTTTATTATCAATAATTTTTGTTAATCCTTACTATGCCTAAGTTAAAAGTTAAACTTTTTTCATATGTATGTCTATACGGGGAAAATATACCTACAGATTTGTATGATCTGAAGTTTCAGGCATCCACTGGGGGCTTGAGATATAACCCCCAAGGATAAGAAAGTGGTACTGCTGTATGTGAATTATATCTTAAAATATTTTTATTAATTAACAACCTTTCACTATCTCTATTTGAAAGGTTTCATCTTTTGGATATTTGTTTCTCATAACTATACCATTATACTCATATTCACCTGGCTCCAGCTATCAACCTTGTCAAGTCCTAAGTGATTCATGAGGAAGAATGTTCATAACGCCTATACAATAGTACTTCCTTATTTGGGAATTGTATTGAATAGTTTATTAAGGAACTTATATACATAATTTGACTTCACTTCCTACAATAACTCCCTGTGTCCATGAGGCACCTGGAGGGTAAACATAAGGACCCACGTTATGGTGTAGTGGGTCAAGTTGCCACCTGCAAAGCTAACATCCCATGTGGGTACTGGTTTGTTTCCTTGCTGCTTTACTTCCAATCCAGCTTCCTACTAATAGCCTAGAAAAATAGCAGAAAATACCCTTACTCCTGTTGTGGGAGACCCAGAAGAAGAAGAATCTCCTGGCTTTGGCCTGGCCCAGTGCCAGCCATTGCAACCATCTGGGGAATGAAGCAGGAGAAAGAAGATCTCTCTCTTTCTCCCCTCTCCCCTTCTCTCTCTCTCTCTCTCTCTCTCTGTAATACTTTCAAATAAATAAGTAAATATTACATATATATATATATATATAATAGACTTATACATTAATGCAACAATTTTTTTAAAGAACATCACTAGAAGGCTACTCAGATTGACACAGGGGCTGTGCTATTTGTCATTATTAATTGCTGTGTGATAACTTATCCCAGCACTTATTAACATTTAATGAATTAACAATAATTTTATATTATATATATAATTTATATGCATATTTTGTGGACCAGGAATTTGAGGATAATTTGAGTGGGTAATGTTTCTCCGTGTAGCATGGCAAAGATAATGTGGTGCTATTCAGCTAACAGCTGGGCTCATCTAGAAGTTCTCTGTCCATGTCACTCAAAAGCCTGCCATCTTTGTGGAGACTAAAGAAAAATGAACCTCAAGACCTCCTCATCAGTGTAGTTAAACATTTCACATGGTCAAAACTTGAAAGGCAAAGTAGACATTATCAGTCCTCTTTTGGCCTCGATCAAAAGTTCACAATGTTAATTTGGTTGTATCATTCAAGCAGACATTAGCCAGCCCAGACTCGTGAAAGGACATTGTTTTGTTCACTTTTTCATTTCTATAGTAAAATATCCAACATAAAGTACTTATTAAGGAGAGAAAGATCCTTTTAGCTCAGAACTTGAGAGGTTGAAAGTCCAAATATCTTTTTTTTTTTTAAGGATATAGTAGATTTATTTATTTATTTATTTATTTATTTATTTATTATATAAAGCTTTTATTTAAAGAATATAAATTTCCAAAGAACAGCTTATGGATCACAATGGCTCCCCCCCCCACAACTTCTCTCCCTCCCCCTACCCTCCCCTTTCCCGCTCCCTCTCCCCTTCTGTTCACATCAAGATTCATTTTCAATTCACTTTATACACAGAAGATCAATTTAGTACATATTACGTAAAGATTTCAACGGTTTGCCCTCGCATAGAGACACAAAATGATAATACTGTTGGAGTGCTAGTTATAGTATTAATTCACAATGTACAGCACATTAAGGACAGAGATCCTACATGACTTTTTTTTAAAAAAATTGATTAATTGTCTATGCAATTTCCAGTTTAACACCAAGATTTTTTAATCATTTACAATTATCTTTATATAAAGAAGATCGATTCAATATATACTATGTAAAGATTTCATCAGTTTGCACCCACTCAGAAACACAAAGTGAAAAATACTGTTTCAGTACTAGTAGTAGCATTATTTCACATTGGATAACACATTAAGGATAGATCCCTCATGAGACGTAAGTACACAGTGACTCCTGATGTTGATTTAACAATTTGACACTCTTGTTTATGGCGTCAGTAATCTCCCTAGGCTCTGGTCATGAGTTGCCGAGGCTATGGAAGCCTTTAGGGTTCGAGGACTTCGATCTTATTCCGACAGGGTCATAGTCAATGTGGAAGTTCTCTCCTCCCTTCAGAGAAAGGTACCTCCTTCTTTGATGGCCCCGTTCTTTCCACTGGGATCTCACTCGCAGAGATCTTTCATTTAGGTCTTCTGTTTTTTCCAGAATGTCTTGGCTTTCCATGCCTAAACTATTCTCATGGGCTCTTGAGCCAGATCAGAATGCCTTAAGGGCTGATTCTGAGGCCAGAGTGCTATTTAGGACATCTGCCATTCTATGAGTCTGCTGTGTATCCTGCTTCCCATGTTGGATCATTCTCTCCCTTTTTCATTCTATCAGTTAGTATTAGCAGACACTAGTCTTGCTTGTGCGATCCCTTTGACTCTTAGACCTATCAGTGTGATCAATTGTGAGCTGAAATTGATCACTTGGACTAATGAGATGGCCTTGGTACATGCCACCTTGATGGGATTGTATTGGAATCCCCTGGCACAATTCTAACTCCATCATTTGGGGCCGTTCCACTTGAGCATGTCCCAAATTTTACATCTCCTCCCTCTCTTATTCCCACTCTTATATTTCACAGAGATCACTTTTCAGTTAAAATTTAAACACCTAAGAATAATTGTGTGTTAATTACAGAGTTCAACCACTAGTACTAGGATAAAAAAAAAAATACTACCATGGATAAAGTATTACATTGTGCAACAACAGTCAGCACAAGAGCTGATCGAGTCACTGTTTCTCATAGTGTCCATTTCACTTCTACAGGTTTCCCCTTTGGTGAAAGTCCAAATATCTTGATGCAAGCTTTGGCAAAGGCCCCACGGCAGATGGCAGAGGGCAAGCAGAGAAAAAAATTGCATGGTGAGTCAGGAAACAGAGAGGTTGACCTGGACTTAGGATCTTTCTTTTAAAAGGAAAAAAAAAGATTTACTATTTATTTATTTATTTGAAGGGCAGAGTTAGAGAGGGAGAGATAGAGAGAGAGAGAGGTCTTCCATCTGCTAGTTCACTCCCCAGAGGGCCACCATGGCCAGAGCTGTGCCAATTTGAAGCCAGGAGCCCAGATCTTTTTCTAAGTCACGCATGCAGGTGTAAGGGCCCAAGGACTTAGGCCATCTCCAATTGCTTTCCCAGGTCACAGTAGAGAGCTGGATAGAAAGTGGAACAGCCAGGACTCAAGCTGGCACCAATATGCAGCAGCTTTAACCGCTATGCCACAGCACTTGGGATCTTATAACCATTTCTTGAGACGTCCATCCAAGAACATACCCCTGAGGACTACCTACGAGGCCCCACCTCCTAAATGTTCCGTTATCTCTTAATAGCATCACCCACATGGGCCTTTGGAAGACATTCAACCTCAAAATGGATATCCAAATCACTGCAGACAGTAACAGCTTTTCAGTGCAGAGAGTGTCAAAGAATGTGTGGTTGCATTAAGTTCACTACAATCATCTACATATAATTTTGTGACTTTGGTTATTCTGTTGCTCAGGGTGAAATTTCTGTGACCTGTTCTGGCTCTTCAGGTGTTTAGCAGCAGCCGCAGACTTGATTGCCTTGGACTTTGCTGACATATCCTTGGTAAGTAACAGAGCAAGACAATATAAACTGGCTAGAAAATCCCCTGGGCAATTGCTAAAATAAAACTTTCAGACCTCCTACTGCAGCCCTTCATTGTTGCATAGACACAGTTCTTACCAGGCATCCATGCCAACCCTTAAGTGAAAGTTTAGAATAAACAGTTCAGTAAGTTTGCTTGTATCTAAGTTAGAAATGAAAAACTTGTAAAAAAATCAAATCAAATATACAGTGCATCAAGGAACTCTCCCAAATAAGAGAGGGATTAGTGTAACACAAGAAGTGTTGGTAATGTCAGAACTGATGAAATAAAGGATGAATGTATGTAAAATTTGCTGTATATATTTTGGAGGAGTGGCGGGGGAGTTGCCATTCACTGGTGCACTTCCAAAATGTCTGCAATGACTATGACTGAGCTACAGGCAAAACCTTAAAGATAGTGATGAAATACATGGTTAACTGATAGAATTAAAAAGGAGAGAACAATCCAACATGGGAAGCAGGATACACAGCAGACACATAGAATGGCAGATGTCCTAAACAACAATTGGCCTCAGAATCAGCCCGTAAGGCATTCAGATCTGGCTAAAAAGCCCATGAGAGTATTTCAGGCAAGGAAAGCAAAGACACTCTGGAAAAACAAAAACAAAAACAAAAACACCTAAATGAAAGATCTCTGTGAGTGAGATCCCAGCAGAAAGAATGGGCAATCAAAGAAGGAGGTACCTTTCTCTGAAGGGAGGAGAGAACTTCCAATTTGACTATGGCCTTGTCTAAATAAGATCAGAGTAGGCGAACTCAAGAGGCTTCCATAACCATGGCAGCTCATGACAAGAGCTTCAGGTGATTACTGATGCCATAAATAAGAGTATCAATTGTTAAATCAACAACAGGAGTCACTGTGCACTTACTCCCCATGTAGGATCTCTGTCCTTAATGTGTTGTACTATGTGAACCAGCAGTATAACTAGTACTCAAACAGTACTTTGTACTTTGTGTTTCTGTGTGGGTGCAAACTGTTGAAATCTTTACTTAGTATATACTAAATTGATCTGTATATAGAGATAATTGAAAATGAATCTTGTATCAGGAATCCATTTACTTGAGCCATCATTGCTGCCACCGAGGGTCCACTTAGCAGGAAACTGGAGTCAGAAGCTGCAGCAGGGAATCACACTCGGGGGCTCTGGTGTGGGACATTGGTGTATTGACCATCATCTTCACCACTAAATCAAACACCTGCACCAAGACGAAAAAATATTTTAAAGATATTAAGAAAATGAAGTGCAGGGATTTAAAATCCATGAGAATGAAAATTCTGGGTGATAAAAAAGAACTTCAGTTCTGTGATTTCTGGGCAGGTATTTGTATAAGAAAAATGTTCTGAAAGAACACCTTTAGGAATGAAGACAAATTTCATTTACTTTGAACTTTTAACCAGGACATTCTCTGGCTGTAATATGACAGGAAATACTATGGCTTAGTTTAAAGACTTGCATGACATAATTTTCACATTTGATAAATGGGTGTATGATCTTTACTTTTCTCCATTAGGGATCTTGAAAGCTTCCGCATCAGTGTATATTATTTAATTATTGTTGTAATTGGCCTTTGACTTTAAAATAGTCTATGTATCATTAAAATCTTTCTTAATGTTGATTTTCACATAAGTTATTTAAAATTATTGAACAATTACTCTGTGTAAGGCTTTGGGAAACAATTGAAATTAGAAATGGAGAATGACTATAATTTACTTATGTAAATCATTATCTTTTCTCTCTTTGTTATTCTTCCTTTTAATTTTCAGGGTACAATTTGAATTTATAAAAAAAATCTTGACCTTCTTCAGGAAGCTTCATTTCATTAAAGTGACCTAGACTTCATGGTCCATACCTGTGACTGTGAAATATGCATTTGCCTAAGGTGCCAGAAATATCGACATGCAGTGTCTGTTGACATTTAGAAATAAATATTGTCACATCTGAACAAGTGCAAAAAATAGCTTCTCCTGGTATACATTCACCTCCTTGCTCTGTTTGCTGTCCAGGAGCTCTGCCTTGGGTTGAAACACTGAATGGTTCTCAGATATGTCTAAATGCATTCCTTGCTGTGAGTCAGGATAGAAACTGGATGCTTTTCATGGACTGACTTTCCTTGCAATGTTTGTAACTTTTGCAGCTTCTTTTCCCATGGGCTATAGAAGAACCCTGGCACATATTTTAGTAAGCAGAATATTGCACACTTTAGTTTCAAACTCTTCCTCTATGACCCTTTAAGAATCCTTGAAAATACAACCTTGAAAAGTTTTCATTGATGCTCCATCCATGTTTTATTCATTTGGATTCTATTATAGTACTCCAATCTATGTTGCACACACTATTCTTAACAATATTTCTATCTCCTCTGCATTCCAAATTTTTGGAACAGTTGTTATTTCACAGCAATATTTGGTAGTTGATTACCTGAAAAGCAGGGAGAGAACAATGTGATACTATCCAAAGAACTTAAAAAAATAGTATCTGAACTAAAATATGAATAGTTTTAAAAATGATATAATAAACCTTTTCACCTTAAGAATCATTTTCACAGGGGCAGTTGTTGTGATATAGCAGCTAAAAGCCTCTACCTGCAATGCCTGCATCTCAGATGGGTGCTATTCTGAGTCCCTGCTGCTCCAATTCCAATCCACTTCCCTGCTAATGTACCTGGGAGAGAAGTAGAGAATGCCCAAGTGCTTGGGCTACTGCACTCACGTGGGAGACCTGGATGAAGCTCCTGGCTTCTCTCTTTGGTCTGGCCCAGCACTGGTCATTAAGGCCATTTAGGGAATGAACCAGCAGATGAAATCTCTCTCTTTCTTTCTTGAAATCTCTTTCTTTCTCTCTCTTTCCATCTCTCTCTCCCTTTCTAACTCTGCCATCAAAGACATAAAATAAATCTCTATTTAAAATCCTATATATAAATATAATAACATAAAACAAATGAATCAAGTGTTAAAACTATGAAACTCTCGATATGAAAGATGTAACATCAGTTTAATATCATACTGATTACTTGATGGTAAAAATATAAAACTGAGATTATAAAATATCTAAATACTCTATAGGATGTCTAGTATCATTTTCATCATTCTCACTATAAAAAAGGCAAAGAATTTGGAACTTACTATAAATCCTGTGTGTAAATATTAATAAAATGTTGTGCAGTACTACATGGCCAATATGGGGATATGGATAAATAAACAATGGGAAAACAATATCTAATATGGAAAATACTGTAGGACAGAAGAAATACTACTTCTATCTGAACCCACTCTCACCATTATCTTAAAGTACTCACATCTACTATAGCCAGATTTTAGCAATTTTCATAAAGTTCAATTTCATATATATGTAAACATGAAGGAAATACTTGAATCAGTCATGAGTATGACCTTATGATTTGTGGAAAATAGGAAGACTATTTACTATAGTTAATATTTTTATTGAGAAAGTTGATCTGGTATGAAGCAGGTGGAAATGGAAACCAGGTTCAGTCTCCCTGAGGTGGAATTGTTAAAGTAATAGCATTCATCTGAATTCCAGAAATGCAGTGAGTCAAAAAAAATTGGTAGATTATTCAAGAGACACAGGATAAGAAATCTCAGTATTCTTTCATTTGTTTTAAAAATTATTCTGCATCTGTTTCGTGGGAAGTGCACTGTGTTAAACACAAGGGATAAAGTAGTAGAGAAAAAAAAATGGCGCTCCACCATTTGAACTCAAATTTTCATTGAAGACACACATATTGAAAACATATAGATTTAAGTTTTTAATATGCAAAATAAAGTTAAAAAATAGCAAGCCATATGGGCTTATGAAAGAGAGATGATTTCTTTGTGTTTTGTTTTGTTTTTTTGTTAAGAGGAAGGTAAACCAGGATCATGGATCAGTTGCCATTCAGGTGAGAATCCCAAGACATTGAAGAGCAGATGCCTGTTTCTAAGCACCATTTTTTTGCAGAGTTATTGTTGTGTCACAAAACCAAATATAGGTGATGTTGAGTTGAGTGTCTGATTGCTGTATACTCATTTACTCATCACATATGTAAGACTGAGGAGAAAATTACATGTTTGGTTAATCCACAAAGACCGGCTTTCTCATGGAAAGCGTTTTTCCAAGGTGTGACATGACTGGAATGGAAGTTAAGGCTGGTGAAGGCTGTTGCATTTCCCTAAAACACTTTCTGTATCCTCCTTCTCTTCTCTTTTTTCTATCAGCATACTCATTCTTAAGCCTCGAACCTTGTTTGCATTTTTATCATTATCATTGATAAATAGAATGCCAATAATTCTTGTGTATTTAGAAAATTTTGAAATTTTTCTATTGAAAGTATCACATAAACATAGTGACCTTCTGTCAAAAGTTAACTTCTAAGATAGTTTTAAGGTTAAGACAGCTGTTAAACTACTTAAGTAGAGGTTACCAGACTATTAAATTACCCAAGGTGCCAATTGGCATAACCTCTACTTTTATTTGAATTGCTAAGGTAATAGGTTTGAAGGATTCCATAATCTAACCTGTATATAATTAAAATTTTGAATAAAATAATGGCAAAATATGTATTTTCTGCCCTAATATTTGAAGTTTCAGTCTACATCATTATAAACTATGTTTTTATCCTTCTATTCAGTATATTCCATTAACATTTCCAGCTGAATTGCAAAGAGGAAATTGCCATGGCTAAATTGCTCCTTGTTAAGTCACCTTCCATTACAGTGTGTATGGTAAAAGCTCACTGTGCTCAGTCATCTCCAGGAATGAGAACTGCTTTATGTTTTCCATTCATTCTCTTTCATAGTTTTGCTTTGATTAATCTTAAGGTGCCTGAATATTGGCTTCAAAACCGCCTTAAGTATCTTCTAAGTCACTGGGGCATAGAAATAAAATATGCACTTTCAAATTATCTTTAAAACTCAACATGGTGATTTTAAAGGTTCCAATACTCCTATGACATGACTGCTGTTTATGTCACATACAGACATCTAAAACCCACACATAGAAATAGCTAAATTTAGGTTCTCATGCATGAACTGTATTTACTGTGATTTAAATATTTATTACTATAAGACACATCATGAAATAAGCTCCTCTAATATTTAACCAGAATGTTGTTCTTTGATGATTCAGTTTTTCCATCTGATCCATTTCTATATGCTTCAAGAACTGGATAACACTTGCTTCACTCTCTGAAGTTTAATGAATCTTGGCTTTACTTTTCCCACTCTAACCTCTCCCATTAGGTGAGTTTTGGCAGGGCTGTAACCTTTCAGGATCTCACTTCTTTCATATTTATGAGGAAAGAATGATACTGGAAGTCATCTACATTCTAATCCAATACAGATGTAATAGTGAAATCCTTTAATGTACACTTATCCCAAGCAATTATTTTACCAAAGTTTATTTGGCTAAATTATCTCTGTGTGACTGCACATTGGCCTGTCAAATACAATTTCATAATATCCAGTAATAAATTAAAACTTTAAAATAAAATAAAAACCAGACTCTTTCAAATACAATTTCATAATATCTCAGTAAGTAATAAATTAAAGAACTTAGTAAAATGTATTAGCTCATTAAGTAAGTTAATCTTTTAATTTCCAAATATACAAAGTGTATATTTCTCTAATCTAAAGAACTGGTACAATCATATATAACAGTTTATTCACAGGAGTGATGGGAGTGTTGAGGAAGCCCATTCATTCCACTTTCCCTGCTCCAGAGAATGAACAATTGAGTAACACTTTAAGGAGCTTTATTCATCATCTTCTGTCTCCCAGGATGTGCATTAAAAGGAAGTTGGATCAGAAGTTGAGGATCTGTGTCTTGAACCAGACAAAATAGGATGTGGGTGTCCAAAGTAGCAAACATTGTGCCAAATTCCAACCCCAAGAAGTATTTCTTTAAATTCCTTTACTATGCTAGAAGCAACTTTATAGTAAACAGTCAAGAAACAGTAAAATTAAATTAAATTTTATTTTTCAGTGAACAGTATTGTGGCAATCTTGTCTCAGAGAAATGCTTCAATAAATTTTTATTTATAAGACTATTGTTTTTAGTAGTATTTATGCTACAGCTTGAATATAATTTGGTTCTCCGTTTATGCAGAGTTTAAACTCCAAAGACTTATGTTAATGATTCATGGATTGATTTTAAAGGTTAATGGATTAAGTGTGAAATTTTGATCAAATTACAGTGCCAAGGAAATAGATCTAGTGAAAGATTCTTAGATCATTTCATTGGACTTGTATCTTCAGAATGTAGTTTTGAGAAGATGGTTGATAATATAAGCTGAGTTTGGCTCAGGACCCTCTCTGTGTGCTTCCTGTCTCACCATGTGATCCTTTTTCTGCAACCATTACATTATTCACTACCCTCACCAAACACCAGATCAGTGGGTTTGCCCAACCTTGTACTGTGAACTTCCAAGACTGTGGGTGAAATAAACCTTGGCCTTCCTAGGTAGCACCTCTCTGGTATTTTAGATAAAGCAATGAAAACCTAATACAACAATATATTTACTGATATTTGTATATAAATATATTATAATACATTTATAGATTACATTGATATTTATTAATTGCAACATTGGCTACCATGTATTGCTTTGTTTCTTTACTGGAATTCAGGAGGAGTATTATCTGGTAAAATAACTCTTGTGATTATTAAGAGTAAAAGCAGCAGTTAGAGTAGGGCTGATGTAGCATAATTAAACAATTGCTTTTACTCCATATTGGAGTGCTGTTTCAAGTTCTGGATGCTTATTTTCCATCTAGCTTTCTGTTAATATACCTGGGAAGACAACAAATGATGTACCAAATTCTTAGGCTCCTGCCATCTACGTGGGAGATCCAGATAGAATTGCTGCTCCTTTCTCAGCATAGGCTGTTGTGGTTGTTTAGGTAGTCAGTCAATGTCTTTCCCTCTCTTTCTTTCTGATACTATTTCTTTTTTAAATTTTTAAAAGCATTTATTTATTTATTTGAATGAGTTGGAGAGGGACAGAGGGAGAGAGGGAGAGAGGGGGAGAGGGAGAGAGGGAGGGAGAGAGAGAGAGAGAGAGAATCTTCTATCTGCCTCTTTACTCCCCATATAACCCCAATGGTCAGGTTTAAGCTAAGTCGAAGCCAGGATCCAGGAGTTTCATCCAAGTTTCTCACACTAGTGGCATGGACCCAAATATTTGTACCATTTTCCACTACTTTCCAAGGATATAGCCAGTAAACTGGATTGTAAATGGAGCAGCCAGTCAAGATAATAAACCAACACCCATATGTGATGCCAGTGTCCCAGGTGGCAGCTTTACCCACTAAGCCATAAGACTAGCCTCCTAAAATTTTTGATTTCATCATGAAGCAAGACTGACAGACAAGGAGAAAAAAAGTATAGAGATTGTGGCTGACACCCTGGCACAGTAGGTTAATCCTCTGCCTATGGCACTGGCATCCCATATTGGAGCTGATTCTAGTCTCGGCTGTTCCACTTCCAGTCCAGCTCTCTGCTATGGCCTAGGAAAGCAGTAGAAGATGGCCCATGGTCTTGGGCACCTGCACTCGCATGGGAGACCTGGAAGAAGTTCCTGGCTCCTGGCTTCACAAATTTGACCCTTTCAGCCATTGTGGAGTGAACCAATGGAAGGAAGAACTTTCTCTCTGTCTCTCCCTCTCACTGTCTGTAACTCTACTTCTCAATAAATAAATAAGTAAAATCTTTAAAAAAAAAAAAAAGGATAGAGATCTTCCATTTACTGGTTCATTTTCCAAATGGCTGTAATGGCGAAGACTGGTCCAGGCCAAAACAAGGATCTCAGGACTTGATACAGGTTTCCCACATGAGGGGCAGGACTGGCTGTCTTCCTCTGTTTTCTGAGGTGTATAACCAAGGACCCAGATCAAAAGCATAGCAGCTGGGACATGAGCTGATGCTCCAGTAAGGCTGTGAACATTGCAAGCTGTGGCATAATCTGCAGCCTCTCAAGTCTCAAGTCCTCTCCATAGAAAAATTGGATTGCATCAGGCTAAGAAGCACCTGCCCTGCAAAGGAAGCACTCAACAAAGTAAATAGACAACTGACAGAATGGGAGAACGTGTTTGTAAACTGTGTATCTGATAAAGGGTTAACATCTAGGATATACAAAGAGAACAAGAAACTGAAGAACAACAAATCAATCCAGTTAATAAATGGGCAAAGGACTTAAGCAGGCATTTTTCTTTTTTTAAGTTTTTATTTAATTAATGCATTTTTTCATAGGTACAACTTTAAGAATATAGTGGTTCTTTCCCCCATACCCACCCTCCCACCCCATTCCCATTTCCTTCTTCATTATGGTTCATTTTTATACAGAGGACTAAGTCCTTGATAAGCACAGATTTCAACAGTTTGCAACCACACACACGCACACAACATATAGAGTACAGTTTGAGAACAAGATTTGCAGTCGATTCTCATTATAACTCATTAAGGACAAGGTCCTACATGGGGAGTAAGTGCACAGTAAGTACATTTCTGTGGTTCCTTTGACAATTGACATTCTTATTTATAACGTCAGTGATAACCTGAGGCTCTTGCCATGGGCTGCCAAGGCTATGGAAGCCTTTTGTGGCCATAGACTCAATCAGTATTTGGACAAGCCATAAATAAAGTGGATATTCTCTCCTCCCTTCAAAAGGAACAGGCATTTTTCAAAAGATAAAATACAAATGACCATAGGCACATGAAAACAAAAGGCTCAGGAAGACTGTCCAACAGAGAAGCTCAAATAAAAACCACAAATTTTTACAACATTCCCAGTTAGACTGGCTACCCTCCAAAAATAAAAAAAAAAAATTAATGTTGGTGAGGATGTGGTGAAAAAGGTACCCTAATACACTGTTGGTGGGAATGTATACATTTTTTTGACAGAGTTAGATAGTGAGAGAGAGAGTCATCCTTTTTCCATTGGTTCACTTCCCCAAGTGGCCGCTGCCGCTGGCGCATTGCGGCCAGCGTGCTGCACTGATCCAAAGCCAGGAGCCAGATGCTTCCTCCTAGTCTCCCATGTGGGTGCAGGGCCCAAGGACCTGGGCCATCCTACACTGCACTCCCAGCCACAGCAGAGAGCTGGACTGGAAGAGGAGCAACAGGGACTAGAACCCGGGGTGCTGGTGCCGCAGGCTGAGGCCTAGTGAGCCGTGGCACCAGCCATGGGAATGTATACTAATAGAATCATTATGGCATACAGCATGGAGATTCCTCAGCTATCTGAAAATAGATCTACTATATGACCCAGCCATTCCACCCTTGGGAATTTACCCAAACGAAATGAAATCAGCATATGAAAGAGTTATTTATATCCCAGTGTTTATTGCAGCTCAATTCACAATTGCTAAAATGTGAAATTAACCCAGATGTATATCAACTGATAACTGGATAAAAAATGTGGTATATGTACACTTTTGGAATAGTGTATATAGTCAGCCATTAAAAAGGAATGAAATATTTTCCTTTGCTACAACCTGGATGCAACTGTAGATCATTATGCTTAGTGAAATAAGCCAGTCCAATATAGACAAATATCATCTTTTCTTTGTTATGTGGTTGTCAATAAAGAATATAAAAAGTATAAAAATGAAACTGATATTTTATGATTTGATTATTGTTTTTAGTCCTTGTCTATATTCCTGTGGAATAGTGGTCTTTCTTCTTTTTACTTTTTAAGCATTATGATTAGTGGTGCATTAAACCTGTGATTAAAAAGTAAATTGACAGCAGACTCATAGAATGGCAGATGTCCTAAATAGCACTCTGGCCTCAGAATCAGCCCTTAAGGCATTCTGATCTGGCTCAACAGCCCATGAGAATATTTTAGGCATGGAAAGCTAAGACAATCTGAAAAACAAAAAAAGAAGACCTAAATGAAAGATCTCTGCGAGTGAGATCCCAGTGGAAAGAACGGGGCCATCAAAGAAGGAGGTACCTTTCTCTGAAGGGAGGAGAGAACCTCCACTTTGTCTATGACCCTGTCGGAATAAGATCGAAGTCGGCGAACCCTAAAGACTTCCATAGCCTCGGCAACTCATGACTAGAGCCTAGGGAGATTACTGACGCCATAAACAAGAGTGTCAAATTGTTAAATCAACATCAGGAGTCACTGTGTACTTACGTCTCATGAGGGATCTGTCCTTAATGTGTTATCCAATGTGAAATAATGCTATTTTTAGTACTGAAACAGTATTTTTACACTTTGTGTTTCTGTGTGGGTGAAAACTGATGAAATCTTTACATAGTATATACTGAATTGATCTTCTGTATATAAGGATAATTTCAAATGATTAAAAAATCTTGGTGTTAAATTGGAAATTGCATAGAAAATTAATCAATTTAAAAACATATATATCATGTAGGATCTATGTCCTTAACGTGCTATACATTGTGAATTAATACTATAACTGGTACTCCAACAGTATTTTTCACTTTGTGTTGCTATGTGAGGGCAAACTGTTGAAATCTTTACTTAATATATACTAAACTGACCTTCTGTATATAAAGAGAATTGAAAATGAATCTTGATGTGAAGGGAAGGGGAGAGGGAGTGGGAAAGGGGAGGGTTGCGGGTGGGAGGGAAGTTATGCGGGGGAAGCCATTGTAATCTATAAGCTGTATTTTGGAAATTTATATTCTTTAAATAAAAGCGTTATTTAAAAAAAAAGAAATATGCAATACAATGTTATTACATCACCATTCTGCACAAGAGATCACCCAAGCTTAATCCTCTTATCTAAGGAATTGTTTTGGAATCAGTGCGGAGAATCACCAAATAGAGTTCATGTAATAAATGTCTTAATAAACTTTAAAAAAAAAAAGAAAAAGGAAAAAAAAGTAAATTGAAATTATATTATTGAAAAGAAAGGGAAAAAAAAGGAAAGGAAGGAAGGAAAAAGGAAGGATTGACAGAGGGAAGGGTATAGGGAAGTATGGTAATCTTCTTAATTCTTTATCTATGAAATGATGAAATCTATTCTCTTTGAGTAATAAAAAATTAAAAATTAAATTTAAAAATGGAGACCAGGAGCCAGCCATGTTATGTGAAAGGTTAAACCTCTGCCTGCAGTGTTGGCATCCCATGTGGGTGCCAGTTTGAGTCTTCACTTCTCTACTTCCAATCCATCTGGGAGAGCAACAGAGGATGGCCCAAATCGCTCCTGTGCCAAGTGGGAGACCTGGAAGAAGCCCTTGGCTTCTGACTCAGCCTGGCCTACTCCTGGCCACTGTGGCCATTTGAGATGTGAACCAGCAAATGAAAGATCTTTCTATCTTTCCCCACCCCTCTGCAATTCTGCATTTCAAATAAATAAATATTTTTTTTAAAAAGGAGTACACATAAAGAAATATACCCATGTTTAATTTGAACAGAATAATTGTTTGGTTTTATTTATTATTTGCTATAATATTTTAAAATATCTTAAATCATGTCATTCTAATAAAAAGGGAATAACAATAAGATGAAGGTAACATTCTGATTAAATGCAGAGAGACTCAGAAAAATTCTTAGTGTAAATTTAGATTTTAGGGCCGGCGCCACGGCTCACTGGGCTAATCCTCTGCCTTGCGGCGCCAGCACACTGGGTTCTAGTCCCAGTCGGGGCGCTGGATTCTGTCCCAGTTGCCCTTCTTCCAGGCCAGCTCTCTGCTGTGGCCCAGGAGTGCAGTGGAGGATGGCCCAAGTGCTTGGGCCCTGACCCCACGGGAGACCAGGAGAAGCAACTGGCTCCTGCCATCGGATCAACGCGGTGCGCTGGCCGCAGCAGCCATTGGAGGGTGAACCCACGGCAAAGGAAGACCTTTCCCTCTGTCTCTCTCTCTCACTGTCCACTCTACCTGTCAAAAAAAAATAAATTTAGATTTTAGATTGATTCTAGAATTCTATATTTTAAGCAATAAAATTGCTGTTTAAGGAGTAACTTGGAAGAGGAGTTCACACTCATCTAGAGTTTGGGATTCCATTTAACTAGAAGGACCATTTGATCCTTGTTTTCTTATTCTCATTATCCAGGTACACTTTAATAATATGAGCTTCCAAACTTTTACTGCTATGAAAAATTAATTCTAAAACTTTCTTTTTTAAAAAATCTCTTAATATATATTTTTCCTTTTAAATCTAGAGTAGAAACAAGGAAACAAAATGTTTGACTTTGTATTTTAATAAATATCAAAATATTCTGAGTATATTAACAATAGAGGACAAAATAATTTAGTATGGTCACATATTTATTATGGTTTTGGCCTTAGAGATAAAAAATGTTATCCTTTCAAGAAATACACTATACTCAGAAAAAATGTACTGATAATCTAAGGCTTTATTATAATATGAGTTAAAGCAGACGTGAAAGTAGAAATATCATTTAATATAAATTTTATAGTAGCAAAATGAGATGAAATCTCTAATATCTATCAGCAACCTCTTTACTGAGATATCAAGTTTATTTTTAAACATTTCTGTTAAGAAAGATTCATTAGTCAGATAAAGCATCTCTATGTTAGGATGCGATTTTTAAGGAGAATTTTCCTAATATGTGTGTTGAATATTTCTGCGAGAGTGTAATCTTGAAAGAGTAAAAGCCACAGTCTAATATATTTAGTATGTTTCAGCTTAGATAACATTTCTGAAATGAGCAGGCAGCTGGCTATCTGAGTTTTCCCCTAAAAAGGAAAACCAAAATTGTGAAAGCAGCATAAAGGAAGAGGTATTATATTAATACCAATTGGCATCAATAGAACAGAAAGGAAAGTAGAAGGCCAACACTTTCAAGGTGCTGATCTGGCAAACACACTATTATCAGATTCCTTGGGAGACAATAAAATAGCACTAGGTTTACGTCCAGGGAAGGACTGAACAAGGCTAGTTGGTGTAGGCTAACGCAGCACGTCATCAGTCATGTTACAATATAAAATTTTGTTCTTGAAAATATTCAGTTCACTACTGTGATCAGGACCAGAAAAAATGTCCCTAAGAGAGATAAAACGTGGATATTTCGGTGTGGAGAGAGGAAGCATAGACAGGAGATTTTACTGTTGCTTTGTTGTTATCATTTTATAGGTACGAAATCCAAGGCTGTGTATTTTCAGTCTCCTGGATGTACTTCAGGCCTTTGCAGAGGCCCAGGATTCACTCAATATAAATAAACAATTGACAGAATTTTCTGATTGTTTTGCCTCTTTTATGGATTTGTGTTACTGTACATATAAGTTATTTTGCTGGGAAAAAGGTAACATTCCCTTCCAAAGCAGTGCTTGTGAGTTTAATTGTGGTCATAATGATTATAACGTCTTATACCTGTAACTGACTGACTTTGCCTATTCCGTAGAGAAGGGCAGCTTGCATAAAAGGGGAAATAGAAGGTCTGTAAAAGTCCAAGTTAAATTGGTCCCCACTACATTATATACTTTCATTTAAGTGTAATCTAATTTGGTGCCTTAAACACAATAACTTTAGGGCTTTAGCTTAGAGTTGAATGGCATGTGCAGTGATGCCACCAAATGACTAATTTTGGCTTAAATGGTATTACGGTATCTGAACCCATTACATCTAAATCAGAGATGCTATATTTGTGAGACTCTAATATCAGAAAATTCTTGTTTGTTAGTTTAGAGTTTAATCATTTTCCCTTGCAACGTGAATCCTTGGTCCTAATTTCCACCCATGAGGCCAAACAGAAGTCTAACTCTCCTGAAGACAGCTATCTCATTACCATGAATTTATTGACCTAAGAACCTATAATGCTCCCAAGTAAGTATTTCTTATGTAAGGTTTCTATCTCTAATACTTTCTGATTGCTACCATCTAACAGATTATTGTTTGGTGAACACATGATGCCTTGTTGATTAAGCATCTGTTCTTGTATATACATATCTATATATGAGCAGTCTTCAAAACATTCATGGAAAATGAGCATTATATTTTTTTTTTATTTTTGACAGGCAGAGTGACAGTGAGAGAGAGAGAGACAGAGAGAAAGGTCTTCCTTTGCCGTTGGTTCACCCTCCAATGGCCGCCGCGACCAGCGCGCTGCGGCCAGCGCACCGGGCTCATCCGATGGCAGGAGCAAGGTGACAGGTGCTTTTCCTGGTCTTCCATGGGATGCAGGGCCCAAGCACCTGGGCCATCCTCCACTGCACTCCTGGGCCACAGCAGAGAGCTGACCTGGAAGAGGGGCAACCGGGACAGAATCTGGCGCCCCGACCAGGACTAGAACCCGGTGTGCCGGCGCCACAAGGCGGAGGATTAGCCTGTTGAGCCATGGCGCCGGCATGAGCATTATATTTTTTAAAAAGTTTTAAAAAATATTTGAGATGCAGAGATACACAGAGAAAGATAAGAAGATAGAAAAACGGCCGGCACCGTGGCTCACTAGGCTAATCCTCCGCCTTGCGGCGCTGGCACACCGGGTTCTAGTCCCGGTCAGGGCACCGGATTTTGTCCTGGTTGCCCCTCTTCCAGGCCAGCTCTCTGCTGTGGCCAGGGAGTGCAGTGGAGGATGGCCCAAGTGCTTGGGCCCTGCACCCCACGGGAGACCAGGCGAAGCACCTGGCTCCTGCCATCGGATCAGCCCAGTGCGCCGGCTGCAGTACGCCAGCCGTGGCGGCCATTGGAGGGTGAACCAATGGCAAAGGAAGACCTTTCTCTTTCTCTCTCCCTCTCTCACTGTCCACTCTGCCTGTCAAAAAAAAAAATTTAAAAAAAAAAAGATAGAAAAGCAAACAGAAAAACTCTTCTCTCTGGTTCACTTCCCAGTTGCCCACAATGGCCATGTCTGGGCCAAACTGAAGCAAGCAGCTCAGAACACAACCCAGTTCTCCCACATATCTGGTAGAAACCCGACTATTTGAGCCATCACTGCTGCCTCTCAGAGTCAGAGCCAGGAATTGAATCCAGACACACTGATGAGAAATACAAGTATCTTGACAACTAGGCCTAACACCTGCTGCCTCCATTATCTTTGAATTACATAGTCCCTTAATTTTTTAACTGTTCTTATGTAGGTAAATATATGTAATACATATCAATATATTATTTATAACTATGAAATATTACATAAACATTAAATATATAAAATTCATATGTGGAAAGGGAAAATCCTTTTCCTGGGCTTTGTTTAGGTATAATTGGTAGATAAAAATTATATATATATTTAAAATATAAAGCATATATTATCAGTCTAATTAAAATCCATTACAAAGATGCTTGACTTTGGCAGAAGACCAAGGTAAACCCAGTTATACTACCACAGTTATGCCCCTGTCACTGGAATTCTTAAATCTGTTCTGATGAGAAGAAAATAACGAGGGAGCAGCTTTACTGCTCACAAATAGGGAGCAAGAACAAACAGAGGCCTGATATTCATGATGAGCTTGCTTCCTAAGATGCAGAAATGCTGCTAATGGTGAACAATATTTCACCTGTGTGTGCTTCATTTTACACTGAAGCTTGGGGACCCTGAAAACGTTGTGCTTTGGGTTTTATATTCTGAATGATACTAGGATCACCAATCAAAAGTTTTGCAGTACATTCTGTTCCAGGAGGAATAAAAACAGAAGCCAGGCTGTTCCAGATATTTTTTTTTTTATATCAGCATAGTGCATTTTTGGCACGAAGTACAATTGTTCTGACATCTGAAAGTCTAAGAGGTGGGCACTGGGGTGACTAAGGCCATCTAGGGGTCTATGTTGCTCCCATAGTGCAGCTCATTTTACTCTGATAACCCACTTAGTAAATCTAGTCCATTTTGAATACACATTAACATCCGCAGTCTGAAGGCAGAGGTTTTCCTCATCAAATCTATGTAACACCTCAACTAATAAAATCTCAGTGCAACATTACTGAGCCTTAGCCTAGATTCATTTAACTAGGCCCAGGAGTGCCACTATGTAAGTAGGATGATCAGACCTGTCTGGAATAGAAATCCAGCCCTGACAATAAGTGATACAAGTAGGAACTCACTAAAGAAGTCAAAGAAGTATTCTTCAGGTGGTGCTACTGTCTACAGGCATTGGACCTGCCTTCAGGTTCTACTTGTGTTTCTACACTACCTCAGACATGTACACGATATAGTTGGAAATATTGGTAGTTTCACACACTCTTCATGATTGGGCTAACCTGAAGTCTAGAGCAATTCTATTGTTTAAACAACATCCCTCCCAGAGAACTGAGGGATGTGTGCAGGGCTGCCAAGTCACTGAGAATTGAGGAAGCTTTGTCTGTTCACAAACAGGTTTCTTATCACATTTTTTCATGAATACTGACTCCTATGTATGATATCAATGTTCTCATAAAAGACGTCAGCCTAGACACAGTTATAACTCCCGGAGCCAGCAAACTTGGTATACAGCCTTTGCCTTAATGATGTGTAGTGTTCCCAAGAGTGATATCCAGGGGCATTCTCAGCATTTTCAACATACAGAACCCCAGTGTCTACCAGCTTTCTGGCATGAAATTGCCCATCCTTTATTTGGTGACCTCAGCAGGAAAGATGTAGCTCTCAAGTATGCTTGGCACTCTTTCACCCATTTTACTCTTCACTGTCCATGGTAAGGAAACACTGACACTCAACAAATGAGTCTCATTAATATTGTTGCATGAGCTCAGTTTCCACATACACTGTTGTTTATAAAAACCCTACACAGAGGGCTGACAACACTCTAATTCATGTTTCACTGACCCTACCGAAACGTCTCTCATTAAAATACTGGCTCACTAAGGTTTTCCCAGTTCTGATGGTAATATTTTGCCATGGTAGGCTAATGAAATGTATGTGGCTGCTCCCTTATATGTGACAGATATCATTATCCCCTCTGGTATCTATCCTATGAGTACTAGTGATGAACACTGTGGTGATAGGAAGACTTAGCACTGGGAGAATAAGAGGGTCCATGTGGTCTAAGATAAAGACTTAATTTGTAGAACTACTAGGTTTTGGATAGCCTGACAAAAACATTACGTGTGCAGTTCTTGGCTGTTATCTCTCTGGGGAAAAAGCAAATTGCAAGGCTAATTCCCTATCTTTCAGCCCTCTCAGGGACTTATGCATTCCTTACCAGTTGAACAGAGGTTGGCTTGTGTTGGTGTAGAAATCTAGTCTATATACTCGATTTCCCAGGGTACTACATCTGTGGGTGTCCATTTTTCTTGTTACTTGAGCCAAATCTTTCCGTTTTGGTTATCTAGTCCAGGTAAGGATGTCATGTTGTGAAGAAGCTTGATGTATTTGATGTGTTTTTTTATTTTTCTCACCAAATTAGAATAGATGTCTGTGTTACCACCAGAGAGACCCTGCGCCATGATAATCCTTCTTTCCATCCCCCACTCATGCGACACCCCATGAAAGGGAGTCACTAGGCTATTATGGTGGCCTAATGGTTAGTAACACTTACATTGGGATTTTTTTCAGCCATAGCGTAATCAAGAAGCTGCAATTTGGAACATTAAAATTGGAATTTCTTATGTGTAGCCTAATAATATAGCTGTCTGGTCCACATTTACCCCCAATGATGTCCATGTCCATATTGTCCTATTCAGATGGGGATATTGCCACACTAACAAACTATCTTGATATCATTTCCTCAATTGTCTGCTGTAGCAAAGGGACTTACTCAAATTTGGGCACTTTTGTGTCACCTTGACTTAGGGGAATAAAAGATTATTCAGCTAGAGAACTTTGTCAAATTGGCCTCTCAGCTTTTGGGGCTCCTTTTTTTTTATGAACTACCAGAACCAAAAATTTTTGCTTGGGTGTATTTGTAGTACCTATTGGCTTCACACAATGGTATGTTGGAATTGAACCTGTCATGATTGGTCTTGGATTTGATCAGATTTGATGGTCCAACCTATACTAGTCAGTATGTCAGTGACTTAGTAAAGTGTCCCTCCACTTGTTATTTGATGGACCCAGATATCAGGATGTCACTGAGGTTGTGGATGGTTAAACTTTTTATGGGAACTTAGGCTTGATGAAGATCAGCCCCCGACTAGTGACGTATTGTAGTGGAATTTACTTAATCTTTCAGAAGCATACTGAAATCATTACAGGTAGTTTCAAGTGACTTCAAATTGAACTTGATTCCCATTAGTAAGAGGACTGAGAAAAAAAAAAAGCTTCAGTTAAGTCAGTTAACAGTAGCAATCTCCAGAATGATCAACCATCATCTTATAGAAAGTTAAAATATTTGACACAACAGGGACCATTGGTAGAACCTTGGAATTCAGCCTGTGGTTTCCATTATCAGTCCCCATTCCCCGCAAGTCTTAGGAGCCACCCCAACTGGACTGTTACTTTGTAGTAGCATAATTTATAATGTTCCTATCTATAGCAAGTCTGAAGTGACAAAGTGATATCTTTTATTCCACTTAGCATTCAGTACTATTTTTGTTGAATAACCCGCTGTGGCTTGATACTAGGAGTGTCACACTTCCCTCCTCTCCAGTAGACCATGTTTCTATCAGACCACATCCTGTTCACTGTCGCAGTTTCTCCAAGAGTTCCTGACTCTGGCAGGTGAAGAAAGCAGAACTAGCAGCCACCACAGTCATACTGGTACTGATTACATTTTAGGTCATTTGAGAGACAGCAAGTTAGGCAAAACAACTTTATTATTCAAAGATAGACAGCAAAGACAAAAGGAAAACCAGAATCCATGGTAAGCTATACCCTCAAAGTTTAAGAAACTGCCCACAGCAGATGGACTCTTGTCCACACATGCTCCATGTCATACCATAACTGAGGAATCCTGAAGCAAGTTGCTCCAGATTTTAGCCCTCCTTATTTCTTCTTTTTGTTAATTGATCGTTCAAGAATGTGCCACTTAATTTCTACGTATTGTGAATTTTACAATTCTCTTCTTATTGATTTCTGATTGTTTACCATTATGGTCAGAAAGGGTTTTTGGTTTGATTTCAATCTTCTTACATGTATTAAGAATTAATTAAGAGTTGTTTTGAGACCTATGACAGGAAATATTCAGTTGAGGCTTAAAAACATGTGTTTTGCTGCTGTTAGATGGAATAATTCTTATAACTTTTAGTTCCATTGGTCTATGATATTATTCAAGTGTGCTTTTTCCTATCAAATTTTGCCTTGATGATCTACCTATTACTGGAAGTAGAATATTCAAGTTCTATATATTTGTTGAATGATTATCTATTTCTCCCTTCAGTTCTGTTAATATTTGCATCATATATTTATGTGCTCTGATTGTGTTTTCATATGTATTAAAAACCGTTACATCATTTTGATGAATTGAACCATATATATAGTTATTACATATATAAAATATAACATAATGCTATTTAACATATTTGAATGTAATGACACTTTTCTCTGGTGGTAGATTTTAACTTAAAGTCCTTTTTGTTTGGTTAAAGTACAGCTCTTTTTGTTCTGTTTAGGTTACCATTGGAATAGAATATCTTCGCTATTCCTTCACTTTTGATCTTTGTTTTTAAAGCTAAAGTGAGTGTTTTGTAGATAGCAGATAGTAGGATAGTCTGTTTTCTAACTCATTCAACCATTCTATGTGTTTTGATTAAATAATTTACTCTATTTAGATTTAAAAGAATTATTTATAGATTATTGCCTATAAATAGGCTATTAGCCTTTTGTTCACTTTTTTTTTACTTTTTTTTATACTTTCTTGTTTCCCATCTTCCTCTTTTGCAGTCTTCATTTGTTATTTGCTAGAGATTTTTGTAGTGGTATGATTTTATTATTACCTTTTACATATATATCTTAGTGTTTTTCTCTCTGGATATGGTGAGGTTCACACAAAGCATATGTAAAATAATCTGTTTTAAGCTGATAGCACTTTTTACTTCAATCACATACAAAAATTCTACACTTTAAATTCTTCTATAATTTATATTACTGATGTCATAAATTATATATTTTTATTATATATACAGTCTTAAAATGTATCTACATTTATTTTTAATATTTATGTCTTTTAAATTTCATACTAGATGTAAGAATTTATACATGTGCCAATATATTGGATTATTTTGAATTTGTATTCTTAACTTTACAGGGAATTGTATAAATTCATGGTTTTAAGTTGTTAGTTTTTGTCTTTTGGTTTCAACTTGAAGAACTTTCAAACTGCTACAGTGATGAGCGCCCTCAGCTTTCATTTGTCTTGAACATTCTTTATCTTTCTTATCATTTCTTCAGGAGACCATTATTGGGTATAATATTCTTGGTAGACAATATTGTCTCTCTTTCTCTCTCTATTAGCATTCTATCATTTCACTTTCTCCATACCTGCATGATTACTTCAGTGAAATATGGAAATAGCCTTCTGGAGGTTCTGAACTAAGTTATGGTCACATTTTTTTTTTCTGATTTCCTTCAAAAATCTCTCTGATTTCGTAACTTTTAATTATAACATACCTTGCCAAAAAAAAAAAAAAGTTGTGATTTTTCTGAGCTTAATGGATCTGGATATTCATTTCCTTCTCCATAGTTGGGAAATATTCTTTCATTCATTCTTTTTCCTTCTTTTGTTTTAAACAATAGATTGAATTATTTGAAAGGCAGAGCAACACAACACACAGAAATAGAGATTGATAGATTGGTAGATCAGTAGATCAATAGAGATTAGAGAGAGAGAGAGAGAGATCACGAATGAGCTTCCATTTGTTGGTTCACTCCACAAATTCTGCAACAGCCACATCTGAGCCAGGCTGAAGCCAAGATCCAGGAACTCCTTCCTGGTCTGCCATGTGGATGGCAGAGGCCCAGGTGTACTAAATGGAAGGTGGACTGGAGCAGAACAGTGGACTTGAATGAGCACTTTGAGATGGGATACTCACATCACAAGCAGTGGCCCAACCCACTGTGCCACAACACTAACACCTGTCATTATTTCTTAAATGAGCTTTCTATCCATTTCTCTTTCTTTTTCTCATTCAGAGACTTCCATAATATGTATACGTATTTACTTAATTGTGTCCTATCTGTCTTGTAGTATTCTCCACTCTTCCTTTACATTTTTCTCTTTTCTTTTTCTTTCTCTGACTAGATAATTTCAAATGACCTGTTTTCAATTCTGCAGTTATTTTTTTCATGTAGTCTGCTCTGTAGTACTCTATGAAAATTAAAATTTCAGTCAGTGTGTTCATCTTCATAATTGTGCTTGATACTTTCTTATAATGCTTTCTTTTTGTTGAAATCATCATTTTAATAATTTATTTTTCCTGAATTCATTCAGTAGTCTATGTTCTTTTGCAGATCCCTTAGTTTTTTAAATGTTATTAATTTGAACTATTTTTCAAGCAATTCATCCATCTCCAGTTCCTTAGGGTCAGTTTTGATTGCTTCTTTTTTGTTATTTCCATGTAGTCATGACTTCCTGACTCTTGCTGATAGTAGGGATTTGCATTTGTCTGAATGTCAAAGTGATAGGCACAAACTAATAGTCTATAGATTTGCTTATTGGTCCAAGTACAAACATACTACTAAAATCCTCGGGCATTCTGACCTGCCTCCCCTGTGAGTGGGTCTGCAAGTAGATGACTTTTTCTATAGAGACTAGCCTGGTGTTAGGCCTGTGGGCACAAGCTTGGAGCCCAGTCAATGGAGATAGTCCTGTGGCTTGAATCCACAGGTATGAGCTTGGATTCTAGGTCTGCCAGAGCAAAATTGGCACCAGGGATCAATAGCTGTGAGTCTTAAAATTAGGTTCATGAGAGTAGGTGTGGAACTTGAAGCCTGATTTGAGGGAAATAGGTGTGGCATTGGTGTAAGCCTAAAGCCTGAGTCTCCATTGCCTGGCACTGGTGTAGGTCAGACACTTGGAGTCATGGGGATGGGCCTGTCCCTGAGACCATGAGGATAGCCTGATGATTGGGCCCACAAGAGGTAGGCCTGAAACCTAGGACCATGAGAGAGGACACGGAGCCTGGCATATAGGGAAGGGGTGATGCACTGACTCAGAAATTGCCCATACCACCTTTTTAAATGTGTCCATCCTTATTTCTTCTCTCTGCTCGTGTACATCCTTGCATTTCTATTTCTTAGCTCTTCTGAAAGTATTTTTATGCAGGAATGTTTGCTCAAACTGATTTATATGTGAGGAATTAGCTCTAGAAATGTATAATTTCTCAGTCTTGCAATTGTCACTCCCCCCAAATAATCCTTAAAGCATATTAATTAATTATATTCCAAATATGTATTATATTATTAAATTCCAAATTTATATTATATTATATTACATTGATCATCTCTTGAGAATAGTGAAGAAAGTATTTCATGGACAGGTATTTCTATTTAATTAAAGAGACTCTGAAGTATGTTGCTTGTAATAATCGTACGATTCATCAGGTTACTGTTTACAAGTTAGTTAGACATATGGCGTATGTGAAGAGCTACTGTTGATTATATCATCCTGATTACCTCGACAAATCTCTCAATTCTGATGAACATTAGGTTTACTCTATAATGAGACATGATGGTAAAGAGAAACATTTCTTCTCTGGTTACAACTAGTGAAATGATATAACATTGCTCATTACACACTTGAGTTTTTTGCAACTCTTTTTTGCAGGTGCACATTATAGTATCAAACTGCCAATGATTTAGAAAATGTAAGTCTTACATAGAGTTACATACCTTATTCGAAATTAATGAACTTTAAGTTGTGGTAAAGTTTAATAACAAAATAAATACGAAGTTCTTTTTAAAAGCACAAAATGTTATTTGGAATTAAATTAAATTTAGAGAAGTTGATAGTATAATAGATAATTCGTGGGAAATTTAATATCCTCATAGATACTGACATAAAAGACATATCTTTGTTTCCTGATTGATGAGCAACATCAGTTAGAAAAAAGACTTACCTTAGCCTAAGAAATCAGAGACAATGTTTCTTCTTTAATAATAGTAGCAACATACATGAAATACACAGGGGTGTTGTATACTTACCATTATATTTGTTGATTAGAAAAACTGTTATCCTAACCTGAACTCAGAATTCAACTACAATGGTATAGTTATTTACTACAGTGATGTTTTTCTGGGTGAGGGCTGACAATATTTTATTGTCTTTAAAAATTCATATGGAGGAATTAAATATAATCTGTTTAATAAAAATCCAAATCGAACAAAAAAGAGTACTTGTATTTATTTTAGCTGACCCTTCCTTCACCTCTGTCATGAAATGTTATTTGCTCTTATATTAAAGCAGAGCTGAAGAATCCATATATTTATTTACACTTATATTTTATATGCTGTGTTTAACAGACATTAAACTTTTCTAACTAAAGCTGGACATTGTGCTCATCAATCAGCAAACAAACATATGTCTCTTGTGCCAATATTTATAAGAATATTAAATTTCCCATGATTTACCATACTATCAACCTTCCCTCTCCCTCTTATTTTGGACAGTTTTATTATAATATGTCTTGGTATGGTTCTCTTTAGATTTATCTTAGTGGAGTTCTTTGCCTTTCATGACTTTTTATGTCAATTTCTTTAGATTTGAGGACTTTTGAGTCATTATTTTTCAAAAATATTCAATGCCACCTTTTCTCTTTTTGTTCTTTTTCTAGAATTCCTCAAATTCATATATTGTTTCTTTGACGGTGCCTCATAACTCACACTGTTTCATGTTTATTCATTCTTTTAGCTGATTCTTAATTTTGCTTGGTAAAGTCTGCTTTTTGGCAATTTAGCCAATTTGTAAAGTTATTTTATTATTATATTATTTTAATTATATATAATAGATTATATCATTATTATTCCCAGTTTATTCTTTTTTCCAGTTTCTCTTTGGAAATAGTCTAATTTTGTTTATTCATAATTTCCTTGATGTTTTCAAAAATATTTAGCTGAGAGGCAGAGACAGAGAGAGAGAGAGAGACAGAAAGAGAGAATCTCATCTCCCAATTGACTCCAAATGCTTACCTCAAATGCTTACAACAGTTCCGGGGGCCAAGCCAGGAGCCAGGAACTCAATCCACTTTTTCCGTGTGGATTGTAGGAATGCATTTACTTGAGCTGTCATTTTTGGTGTGCATTAGTAGGAAGCTAGAATGAGGAGCTTGAGCCAGAGCTTGAAGCTAGGGCTGTGGACATCAAACTCATGAATGTGAACATTTTAACTGGAAAGACAGATGCTACCCTGCTTCCTTGACATTGTTTAGTTATATGTCTGTGATCTATTTCTTAAGCTCATTAAAAATTGTTATAACTGCTATTTAAGTTATTTTTAGTAGCTCTTAGAACTGTGTTTCTTTAGGATTGTTTTTACAGTTTTATTTTGTCCTTTGGGCTATACTTTTCTCCTTGTTGGTATGCTTCTAATCTTTGGTATGGATGTTGAAATTTGAAAAAAATTAACCAAAAAACAGTAAAATTCCTCTCTCAAACCTTGCATATAATTTTTGGATATTGGAGAACCTTCACCAATCAGCTCAGGTAGAAGTTCTAGGATAGCTGAACCCTTTTCTCATCTCTTGCTATCCCCTGGCATCATCTGTGGAACTGTAGTTCCAGTTTGTTCTTTGCTTCTGTTTGCAGTTGTTTCCAAATTCGACCACCAGTCTGAACACTCCGAGTCAGTCAAGAGAGAAAACATGGTTTGGTTTCTTAAGGCAGAATGTTTAACACAAGCTCCCTTATTTTGTTGACATACCAAGGGAGATACTGCAATACAGGTAGTTTCCTTCCAGTTGCATGTGGTATACCACATAGGGAAAGAAACATGGGATTTCCTGCAAAAACACTATGCTATTTCCCTTATCCAGAGTCCTTTCTTGTTTTTACACTTTCTTAGGTTATTTAGCTTCCTCATCGAGGTATTCTGAGCGATACATTTTATTAATGTAGTGTATCTGCAGAGGGCTGAGGGAATGTCCTGGAACATCCTAGTCTGTCATCTTGTTGATGTCATTCTTATTCATGTATAATTAAGTTGTTTTCTTTCAATAAGCATACAAATAATCATACTAGTCCTTCTCTTTTGATCATAATTCATTCCATCAAATTTAATATATAAAGACTTACTCATAAAATGGGCTTGGGATTAAAATATGTGGCTACTTTCTGTAATTTGTTTGACTTTATTTGGGAATAAATGCTAATGCAGAAATTTTAACCTGCTCTGATAAATGGTTAATATGGATTACACTTTTTTAATTTCATGAGTACTATTTTATTAAACTATAATTTCCAAAACTGAGGTATGAATTGAAGAAGTTACACATATCTTCTATTCCTTCTTTCTCTGGTGTAGTCTATGGTGGAGTAGAGAAAGTTCGAATGTGCTATGGTTGTACCATATAATGACATTGGATAGTCCTAGAATATAAAATAGAAAAGACTGATGTGATCATTCTTGGAAGAAGCCCAGGGAATGCTACCAGGCAGAGAAAAAGAGAGAGATCTTCCATCTGCTGGTTCACTTCCCCGTTGGCCGCAACAGCCAGAGCTGTGCCTATCCGAAGCCAGGAGCCAGGAGCTTCTTCCAGGTCTCTCACATGGATACAGGCAACCAATGACTTGGACTATCTTCTACTGCTTTCCCAGGCCATAGAAGAGAGCTGAATCAGAAGTGGAGCAGCCAGGACTCAAACTGGCACCTATATAGGCTGCCAATACTGCAGGCTGCAGCTTTACCTGCTACACCAGAGCACTGGCCTCCAACATATATGTTTTCTTTGGCATCTAGATACCATGTTAGATGTGAAATTGTGTTATTAAATTAAGTGTGAATTGTCTGCATATATAGTTTGAAATAATCATTCAATAGAGACAAATATTGCAAATAGCAAGAATCACAAATTTGTTTAAAAAATTATTGGAAAGGCAAGGTTACAGTTGAGAGAGATATCTTCCATCCACTGGTTCACTCCCCAGATGGCCACAACAGTCAGGGTTGGCTAGGCCAAAGCCAAGAGACAGGAGCTTCTGCCAGGTCTCCCACATAGATACAAGTGCTCAAGCACTTGGGCCATCCTTCGCTGCTTTCCCAGGCACATTAGCAGGGAGCTGGGTCGAAATTGAGCAGCTGGGAATAGAACTGGTGCCCATATGGGCTGCCGGTGCTGCAGGGTGGCAGCTTAACCAGTTAGTCACAATGTCAGCCACAAGATTGACAAATTTAAAGCACGTAGAATTCTAGCTCCTTCCTCCATGGAGGAGGAAAGGAACTCAAGGCATATATTAGCAAGAATTAACTACATTTACAGTATGTTTATGTGTAATGTAACACTACGCATCCATAATATAAGATCAACTACCTTACATTTTAAAATACTGGACTTTTAGACAATTTAATTAATCAATGTGAATATAAAGTTTGTAGGATTTGAAGTATTGGAAACTGGACAAAAACATTTTGGAGGTGGAAAGCATTCCTCTTCTATACCATTTGCTAGCTTTTGGAGTTCAAACATATTCACCCTGATTTCCTTATATGGAAAACGAGAATTGCTGCTTATTTCTAAATTTTCTTGAAAATTAAACATGCTTGTGTATATATATTATATATGTATGTAAATGTGCTGTATCATTCAAATAATCGAATTATGTTGAAGGGACTGTTTCTGCTTACAAAGAATAGAAAATCAATTAGTCAGTAGTTAGTAAATTTTTTAAATGGTCTTTTTTCAGCTTAGTAAAATTATAAGCCTCAATCATACTGACATCATAGAAAAATCCAAAGACAATTTTTGTATTTGGGTAATATTTCTTGTCAGCTCCCCTGTCCAATATTCATATATTTCTTTCTCTTTACTATGTATTTTCAAGAAGTATGAAAAATTCAAATGACAGAATAAATTTGTAATAATTTTTTTTGCCATTCTTCTTTTAGGGGGTGCATTTAGAGATACAATAAAAACGTCACAGATTTTGATTATCAAAATGGCTTGAGTTATTTTCCTGTTATATGTGTTGATTGTTTCTGTTAGACATCTAATACTTATTTTTTCTTCAGACATTGATCAAATAGGTCTATGAAGGATTTAAATTTAAAGCAAAACCTTTTATTTTATAGAGATAAGTAACATAGACCTCTACAAAAAGACTTGACTTTTTCCAGTACCGCTATGATATAACTGCAGTGGGATTCCAAAAAGTAATGCTCTGATTATAGTTGGCCATTTATTTTGATGAAACAACAATGGTGGCCACAGCACTGTTGTCAATTATAATCCATGATTGTACATAAGAAAGGAGGTTCAACTTAGCTGGGTTGACAGAATTTTAGATCCTGTTTTATTTTATAAAGAACATACAAATAATTTACTTTGAGGCATGCAGCTTTTCTTTCTAGTTTCTTGTGTAATTTATCAGGTGAACTGTCTTTTTTTTTTTTTTTTTTTTTTGACAGAGTTAGACAGTGAGAGAGAGACAGAGAGAAAGATTTCTTCTGTTGGTTCACCCCCCAAGTGGCCACTATGGCCAGCACCCTGCGCCAATCTGAAGCCAGAAGCCAGGTGCTTCTCCTGGTCTCCCATGCGGGTGCAGGGCCCAAGCACTTGGGGGCCATCCTCCACTGCCTTCCTGGGCCACAGCAGAGAGCTGGACTGGAAAAGGAGCAACCGGGACAGAATTTGGCTCCCCAACTGCAACTAGAACCAGAGGTGCAGGCGCTGCAGGCAGAGGATAAGCCTAGTGAGCCCTGGAGCTGGTCATGGTGAACTGTCTTTTGTTTAAAAGACAAAGGGAACTTTGGATCAGTACTCACTTGTCTGCTTTGCTGATTAGTGACAAATTGTTCTTCTAGGTATAAGAATTGTATACCATGCATGGATTCATTATTAGATATTTTTAACTTTGCTGTTAAAATGATTTTATATGGAAGGGTGCTTAAAACAAAACTGTGTTCAGGATGTATATGAAATATTAGCTACCCTCCCAGATAAGAAATAATGCATTTCAATAATTGACTTTTTAAGCAAATGAACATTATAGTATACATTTTGAATTAAATTTAATGCACCTATAAAATTCTGCCATACAGCTTTCATTTCAGACTTGAAATTGCCAGTAAGGCTCTTCAGCGAGGTGCAGAGTAACTTCTGAAAAGCAAAGTAGGTTTTGAACCAGAATCGAATAAGCAAGGGTTATTATTTCCTCATCATAGAAAGCTGATTGTGAATATGAAGATTTCATCACCATTGAAATTGCATCATACTTGGAGATTTCTCACTGCTTACATCAATAACCACAATACTTAGTATCTATAGGTGTTGTATTATATTAGCTCACAAATCAATAATTCTGACATTACTTAATCTATTTTTATGGAAGAGGAATGAATTTAGTATGTACCATTAAGGATGTATTTTAAAGAGCAAAAATCATGTAATGATCAGAAAAGTTTAAGCTTATATTTCAGCCATTTTAGATACATTCCATACATTTGAAATTGTGTCATGTGTCAGAAATATGGAATCAAAGAATATTGGCACCATAAATGGTGCTTACACTACTAGGTAGGATCCCATAATCTTACATATTTATTTATTTAATCATTTAATTAACAAGTAATTGCAGATAGAATGTTGGAGTGATTTCACTGAAGTCAGAATTTATAAATAACAGTTTTACTTGTTTATTCTCTTGTTTGTGCATTTATTCAGTCATGCAATTATGCACTGACTTTTGCAAGTGAATAATAAACAGTATACTAGTAGCATCAAGGGCTTGAAAATTTCTGTTTATCTATTTGTAATCATATTTCACACCTTTTAATTAAAAGATAGTTGCTAATTTGGATTTTAGGTTATTCTGTTGCTTTCCTTTATAGTTTTCCACATGTAGATTACTAAGACACATGTTAATTTGTAAGTTTTGGAATTTTATGTAAGCAGGTTCAGAAATACAATATTCCTCTGAGAACCAGAGGAATAATCATTCAACATATTTTTAAGATGCAACTGTATTAATGTGTAGGGTTTAGTGCATTTATTTTAACTGTGCACAATATTCTATTTGTTGATATATCACTATATATTATTCCATTCTGTTTTTGACATGCATTTTGTTTGTTTCTGGTTTCTTGTCATTACAATCATTGTCTTATGATCATTCTTGTCCATGTCTTTGTTTAACAATGGGAAAGGTTAGGACAGATTATTTAATTGACATGGATTTGCTGGTTCAAAGTGTTCAGCCTTCCTAAATTTTACAAACCAATGGGAAACTGTTTTCCAAAGTGACTGTGTTAAGGTTTTCTTGCAGCTAAAATGATCAAGAGTTTCTGTTACTCTAAATTCTGGAGCAATCTTAGCATTGCCTAGCATTTTGAGTTTGTAGTAGTTCTCATTGTGATTGGCATTGCCCCAAAGTGTTTTTTTTTTCTTTAAAAAAAAAAAAGATTAATTTATTTTATTTGAAAGTCAGAGTTAAAGAGAGAAGGAGAGGCCAAGAGAGTGGTCTTCCATCCGCTGGTTCACTCCTCAAGTGGCCGCAACAGCCAGAGCTGAGCCAATCCGAAGCTAGAAGCCAGTGTTGAAGTTGATTTCTTCTGAGAGGATTCATTCTAAGAGGAGGAGCGTGGTGGGGGCAAGAGGCACGGAGTCACCACACAGACCCTGGAAGTTGGTGAAAGTGGGCCAGAGGCGAGGAGCCCGCAGACTCGTTTATTTCAGTTGCTACAGCTGCTTATATAGCCAAGGCAGCCAATCCAGTCAAGGGGCGGTCCATGCCCTAACCAATCACAGCCTGTTGTGAGGCAGTTTCCAAAGCCATCCAATCACAGGCTGTTGCCAGTGAGGCTCTGTTGCCAGGCAGTTTCTGAAACCATCCAATCACAGTCTGTTGTCAGTCAGGCTCTGTTGTCATGTGGTTTCCGAAGCCATCCAATCATGGCCGGTTGCCAGTCACGTTCTTTTATCAGTGGCCATCTTGGTATGACCTCACCTCATGACCTTCTCACCTTCTCATTCCACTACAAGCCAGGAGCTTTCTCTGGGTCTACCCACATGGGTCAAGGGCCTGTGGATTTGGGCCTTCTACTACTGCTTTCCCAGGCCATAGCAGAGAGCTGGATTGGAAGTGGAACAACCAGGATTCTGGTTCAAATCCTGTGCCCATATGGGATGCCGACATGGCAGGCTGTGGCTTTACCCTCTACACCACAGCACTGGCGCCTGCCCAAATCCTAAAAAAGTTGATTTTCTTATAAGTAGGTCATTAATGTTTTCTGGGATAGCTGCATATTTATTTATTTATTTTTAAGATTTATTTTATTTATTTGAAAGAGTTACAGAGAGAGGCAGAGACAGAGAGGGGTCTTCCATCCACTGATTCACTCTTCAGTTGGCCACATCTCCTGGAGCTGAGCCAATTTGAAGCCAGGATCCAGGAGCTTCCTCTGGGTCTCAGGGGCCCAAGGACTCGGGCCATCTTCCACTGGTATCCCAGACCATAGCAGAGAGCTGGATTGGAAGAGGAGCAGCTGGGACTAGAACTGCCGCCCATGTGGGATGCCAGCACTTCAGGCCAGGGCATCAGCCTGCTGTGCCACAACACCAGCCCCACCTCTGTATTTATTTTACATTTTCTAGTATTTTTTTCATTATTTATTTATGTGAATTATTTATTGGATAGACATATTATTTAATTATACATGTAGGTCAGACATTCTCCTTGATTTTGTCCTGCTAAACAGTACTCATAAAGCCACTTTCTTAAAAATACCCACCTGATAGAATTTATATGAAAAATAAGTAGACAAATTCATTCAATGAAAATGTTAGTAGATAATATCCTTTATTGGGAAACTTTGCCTCCTGTTTTAATTTTCTGATGAGACTGGATATGATGGAGAAATATGGAAATTCTTGGTTATTAGAAATTGTTCAAGTGAAAGATTTCTGGAATTTCAACTATCTCTTTCTAGGTGGAACCCATTTTTTTTTCCTATTTTCCTTGTTGTACAGGATTACCACCACCTTTATAAACCCCTATATCCAATATATAGACACATCCTAAATAATTTTTCTATTGCTGAAATATGGGTCTTGGTAATCCTAAACACCTTTTTACTTATCTGTATCTTTTTAATTTTAAGAGGGAAGGAATTTTCCATTTTTTTAAAAAACATTATAACTGAATATTTTCTTTTAGAGGTGAACATATTAATTCTTATGTTTTGTGATCTAAAAAAATGGATATAGATGTTAGAGGATAATGATTTGTAGTTGGCATTCAGCTTATAAAAATCAATCTTGAGACCTCAAGATGATAAGCTTGAGTTTTGTTTATGCAATGGAAATTGCATCCACAGGTTTATTTTAACATGAGCTGAATCTCTTAAACTGAGTTTATAGCATCCTTTTAACTCTTTCATATCAAGACATGGTTGTGTTTGTAAATGAAACCTATAAACAAAGTAATTATTTTAAAAATTATGCTGTTTTGAAAATAAAACATTTTCTCAATTGAATTTTATCTTCCTTCATATACTGTGATATATCATAAGGGGTATAAATTATATGTTTGGAAAAACATTTGCTTTGTACAACCAAAAGATTAGTGTCAGTCTAATTCTGCTCATCAGGCTTATATTTTATAATTCTTTAGTTAGAACACAGTTTATTGAATGAGATAGACCTGTGTACAAATATTGGCTCTCCACATAGCAGTTTTATGATATTGAAAAAACTTAATTTCTAAATTTATTTACTATTCAGTACAAGGTGATTAATATGGAATATAATCGGCAATTGCTTTCAGAATTAAAGAGACCTTATACATGATCAAGGAATTGAGGAAAAGGAAACTTCACCAGTTGCTATCAGAGGATTCTAGGCAATAGTGTTCCAGTCAAAATTGTAGGAATAACCTAAATAGCCCTTAGTATGAGAATGAATATATAATTTATTAAATATTCATGTCTTGAACATGACAGCTAAAATAAATACTTTTACACTATCTTCAGAGAGTGTAGGATAACATAATGTTAAATAGGATACCCAGTTATAATGAGAGCAGACACATAAAAACATACATACATATGCACACAAATTCTATATATTATTTCTGAATACATTTAAATGTATCAAAACTATAATCAGGAATTAGAAGAATGTATAATGGTACTTAAGAAGCTTGTAGAAAATGAAATTTAAAAGTAAGTGTATTTTAGTGCAAAAATTTAAGTCTATGCATAGATTTTTTTCATAATATCTATCTTGTATCACCTGGTTGAAAACTGCTTGTATGTTGAAGCTACCCTCATAATGTTTCCAGGAACATTAATGAATAAATGTAATTAGGATGACTGCAAATAAGAGTTACATTTTCTTATGTAGCTATTTTTGTTCGTTTGAGACTATATATACTACATGTTAACACTATATACTAAGATACATATGCCTGAGTGTTATGTGTGTATGTATGTAATATATATATGCAAATAAATATATATATATATATATATATATATATGACTATGTACACACACATACACACAAGTACTTCAAAACATTTATGGAAAATTTAATTAAAAGATAAGTTTAATTTGATGTGAAACATTGAAAACTATGCATACTTTATTTGTTGTTGAAGATGCCCCATGAGTGTGTGTGGATGGGGCATTACTTTTCTGTAGTTTTGGTTATCTATGCTCAAACACAGTCTAAAATGATAAATGGAAAATTCAAGAAATAAGCAATCCATGAGTTTTAAATTATATTGTGTTGTGAGAAATGTGATAAAATCTCATGTTGGCCCGCTCTGTCTCATCTGGTATGTGAATGATTCCTTTGTTAAGAATACCTACATTGTATAACGTACCTATTAGTCTATTAGTAATCACCTTTATTACAGGTGGCATGTAGTGGTACCTTAGTGCTTGTGTTTAAGGAACACTTATATAGTTGCCTAACTACATCACAAAGCTTACATGATTCATTTCTTCTCAGAAATGAGCATTGTATTACTTCACATTATCACAAGAAGGGTGGGTACACTAAATAAGAAGTTTAACAGTAAGAGGTAAAAAAAAAAAACTAGTTTACTGGGAATATAGAAATGAGTATAAACAATAACTGAATGGAAAAATGACCATTACACCTGTATACAGAAAATTTTAAATAATCACATATCATCAAAACTATAGTAGTATAATATTCTTAACCAATGGTTTGACAAAGATATAAAAGTTTTACAAAGCTATGTTTGTAGCAATGTTGATACACATGGACATTTCTATTTTCTTTCTTTCTTTTCTTTCTTTCTTTCTTTCTTTCTTTCTTTCTTTCTTTCTTTCTTTCTTTCTTTCTAATTTTTAGTTCCCACATATAAGGGAGAACATGAAGTATTTGTCTTTCTGGGTCCAGCATATTTCACTTAATATGATGTCCTCCTATTGTATCCAGTAGCTGGAATTGGTAGAATTTAAATCATTTTTATGGCTAAATAATATTCTGTTGAACATATATACCATATTTTCTATATTTATTCATTTGATGATGGACACCTTGGTTGATTCCAAATTTTGGATACTGTGAACAGTGCTGCTATAAACATGGTTGTGTAGGTATCTCTTTGATACATTGTATCAATGTAATGTGTGCATATATCTAGTAGTGGGATTGCTGGATCATATGGCAGGTCTATGTCTTGTTTTTTAAGAAATCTCTGCACTGTTTTCCACAGTGGCTGCACTAATTTACATTCCCACCAACAGTATATAAATATTCCCCCTTGTCTACCTTCTCTCCAGCATTTGTTATCTTCTCTCTTGTGGATTTTCACCCATATGACAGGGGAGGGGTGCCATCTCATTGTGGTTTTGATTTGAATTTCCTTGATGGCTAGTGATGTTCAGCATTTTTTATATATAGTTGTTGGCCAGTTGTATTTCTTCTTTTGAGAACTATCTGTTGAAGTTCTTTGCCCATTTCTCAACTGGAATCACTGTTTTTATTGTTGCTTTTAAGTGTTTACATTGCTAATATATTCAGGATATTAATCCTTTGTCAGACAGGTGGTGTGCAAATATTTTCCCATTCTGTTGGATTTCTCTTCATTCTATTGATTATTTATTTCCTTTGCTGTGCAAAAGCTTGTGAGTTTGATATAATCCCATTTCTTTAGTTTTGGTTTGTTGTCTGTGCTTTGGGGGTCTTGCCCAAGAAGTCATCCAGTGCACCAATGCCTTGGAATTTCCCCCATGTTTTCTTCTAGCAACTTTGTAGTCTGAGGTCTTAAATTTAGGTCTTTGATCCCTCTCCTGTTAATTTTTGTATATTGTAAAGTTTCTGGATCTAATTTTATCCTTCTACATATATACATCCAATTTTTGCCAGCACCATATATTAAAAATATTATTCTTATTCCACTGTAGGGTTTGAGTACTTTTGTCAAAAATTTGTTGGTTGTATGCATGTGAATTAATTGCTGGGCTCTCTATTCAGTTCCATTGATCTATATATCAGTTTTGTGACAGTACCAAACTGTTTTAGTTATTATGGCTTTGTAGTATGCTTTGAAATCAGGTGTTATGCTGCCTCTAGCTTGATTTTTTTTGTTCAGGATTGCCTTAGCTTTTCTGGGACTTTTGTGATTCCATATGAATTTTAGGATTGCTTTTTCTGATTTTTTAAAGAATGTCACTGGTATTTTCATAGGGATTGCATTGAATCTATAGATTGCTTTAGGAAGTACAGACATTTTAATCATATTTCTTCTTCTAATATATGAGCAAGTAATATCTTTCCAGTTCCTTATGTCTTTGATGATTTATATCATCAAAATTTTCTTTGTAGAGATCTTTCAATTCTTTTGTTAAATTCAATCCTGAGTATTAGATTTTTTGTGGTTATTGTGATTTCTTTCTTGATTTATTTTACTGTGAGTTAATCATTAGCATACAAAAAAGCCACCTTTCTGTATGTTTATATTGTAACCTGCAACTTTACTGAATTGGTTGTCAATTTTGACAGCTTTTTCATGGAGTGTTTAGGTTTTTCTTTGTACAACTCCATGCAATATACAGACATGGATAATTTAACTTCCAATTTTTCAATTTTGATGCCATTTATTTCCTTCTCCTCCTTAATTGCTGTTGCTAATATTTCCAGTACTATATTGAATAAGAGTGGTGAAAGTGGACATCCTTGTCTGTTCCAGATCTGAGGAGAAATACTTTCAGTTTTTCCTCATTCAGAAAGACGTCAACTGGCTGTTGGTTTGTCATATATAACCTTTATAATTTTGAGGAATGTTTATTCTATGCCTAATTTTTGGAAGGTTTTTATCAGGAAGGGGTGTTGAATCATCAAATGCTTTCTCTGCATCTATATTACCCATAAACTTTTTACTTAAAAACAAACTTCAGCCCTTAAGGCATTGGGATCTGGCTAAAAAGCCCATGAGAGTATTTCAAGCATGGAAAGCCATGACACTCTGGCAAAAAAAAAAAAAATGACCTAAATGAAAATCTCTGTGAGTGAGATCCCAGTGGAAAGAATGGGCCATCAAAGAAGGAGGTACCTTTCTCTGAAGGGAGGAGAGAACTTCCACTTTGACTATGACCTTGTCTAAATAAGGTCAGAGTTGGCAAAATCAAGAGGCTTCCATAGCCTTGGCAACTCATGACAAGAGCCAAGGGTGATTACTGACGCCATAACCAAGAATGTCAATTGTTAAACAAACAACAGGAGTCACTGTGCACTTACTCCCCATGTAGTATCTCTGTCCTTAATGTGTTGTACAATGTGAAGTAATGCTACACCTAGTATTCAAACAGTACTTTACACTTTGTGTTTCTGTGTGGGTGCAGTCTGTTGAAATCTTTACTTAATATATGCTAAACTGATCTTCTGTATATAAAGATAATTGAAAACGAATCTTGATGTGAATGGGATGGGAGAGGGAGTGGGAGATGGGATGGTTGTGAATGGGAGGGAGGTTATGGGGAGGAAAAAGCCACTGTAATTCAATGGGTTTTACAACTGACACTCTTGGTTATGGCGTCTGTAATCACCCTTGGCTCTTGTCATGAGTTGCCAAGGCTATGGAAGCCTCTTGCCAGATCCTAATGCCTTAAGGGCTGATTTTGAGGCCAGAGTGCTGTTTAGGACATCTGCCATTCTATGAGTCTGCTGTGTATCCTGCTTCCCATGTTGGATCGTTCTCTTCTTTTTTATTCTATCAGTATTAGCAGACACTAGTCTTGTTTATGTGATCCCTTTGACTCCAAATCCTTCATTATGATCAATTATGAACTGAAACTGATCACTTTGACTAGTGAGATGGGATTGTTACATGCCACCTTGATGGGATTGAATTGGAATCCCCTGGTACGTTTCTAACTATACCATTTGGGGCAAGTCCAATTGAGCATGTGCCAAACTGTACATCTCCTGCCTCTCTTATTCCCACTCTTATATTTAACAGGGATCACTTTTCAGTTAAATTTAAACATCTAAGAATAATTGTGTGTTAATTACAGAGTTCAACCAATAGTATTAAGTAGAACAAAAATACCAAAAGGGATAACTTGTTCCTCAAAAGTCAGGACAAGTGCTGATCAAGTCACTGTTTCTCATAGTGTCCATTTCACTTCAACAAGTTTCCCTTTTGGAGCTCGGTTAGTTGTCACCAGTCAGGGAGAACATATGCTATTTTTCCTTTGGGACTGGCTTATTTCACTCAGCATGATGTTTTCCAGATTCCTCCATTTTGTTGCAGATGGCTGGATTTCAGGTTTTTTTTTTTTTTTTTTTTTAATGCTGTATAGTATTCTATAGAGTATATATTCCATAATTTCTTATCTGGTCTACTATTGATGGGCATTTAGATTGATTCCAGGTCTTAGCTATTGTGAATTGAGCTGCAATAAACATTAAGGTGCAATTTTTGATTTAACGTCTGTTTTATCTGATATCAGGATAGCTATGTCTGCTTACTTTTTATTTCCATTTCCCTGGTATATATTTTTCTAACCCTTCATTTTCTGTCTGTGTGTATCTTTGTAAAGTGAGTTTCTTATAGGCAGCATATAGTGGTGTCATGATTTTTCATCCATTCAGTCAACCTAAGTCTTTTGGTTGGTGATTTTAATCCACTTATATTCAAGGATGGTATTGATAGATGAGAAGTAAAACCATTAATTTTGTTGAATCGATAATGATTCTACCTGCTCTGAAATTTAATTTGGTGGTTCCATGTATTTTCATGATGTTTAGTTCTAATGCAGGGTGCCCTTCAGAATTTCTTGTAAGGCTAATCTGGTTGTGGTAAATTCTGGTTTCATTTATTTGAAAAGCACTTTGTTTCTCCTTCACTTTTAAAGGATAATTCTGCTGGATATAATATTTTGGTGGAAAATTTTTGTCTTTTAGTACCTTGAATATATCATTTCACTCCCTTCTGGCCTGTAAGGTTTATGCTGAGAGGACTGATATTAATCTAATTGGTTTTCCTTTATTTGTAACTTGATTCCTTTTTCTTACTGCCTTAAGGATTCTCTATCTATCCTTAACTTTTGACAGTTTGAATACAATATGCCTTGGAGATCTCTTTTCCTTGAATTTCCTCAGTGTTCTTTAAGCTTCTTGCATCTGGATGTTCCTGTCTCTTTCAAGACTTGGGTAATTTTCAAGTATTATTTCTTTTAGTATGTTTTCAATGCCATTTTCCTTTTCTTCTCCTTCATGAATAGATATAACACACATACTTGGTCATTTACTGGTATTCCATATTTTGCATAGATTTTCTTCATTCTTTTAAAATATCTTTTCTTTATTTTTTTCTGATTTGGTTGTTTCAAAATTCTTGACCTGGAGCTCAGAAATTCTTTCCTCCACTTAGTCTATTTTGCTGTTAAAGCTCTCAATTGTATTTTGCATTTTACTAATTGAAGATTTAATTTCCAAAATTTCTATTTGGTTCTTCTTTTTTATTATTTTTATTTTTTTAATTTTTATTTATTTATTTATTTATTTATTGGACAGGCAGAGTGGACAGTGAGAGAGAGAGACAGAGAGAAAGGTCTTCCTTTGCTATTGGTTCACCCTCCAATGGCTGCCGCGGATGGCACGCTGCGGCCGGCACACCGCGCTCATCCGATGGCAGGAGCCAGGTGCTAGGTGCTTTTTCCTGGTCTCCCATAGGGTGCAGGGCCCAAACACCTGGGCCATCCTCCACTGCACTCCTGGGCCACAGCAGAGGGCTGGCCTGGAAGAGGGGCAACAGGGACAGAATCCGGCGCCCCGACCAGGACTAGAACCCTGTGTGCCAGCGCCGCAAGGCGGAGGATTAGCCTGTTGAGCCATGGCGCCGGCCTATTTGGTTCTTCTTAATGAGTTCTATCTCCTTAGTAATATTTTCATTCGTGTCACTCATTGATTTCTTCATTTCTTTAATCTATCTGTATTCTCTTGCATCTCATTGAGTTTCCTTATAATCATTATTTTGATTTCTATATCTGTCATTTCACAGATCCCCTTCAGTTCAGGATCTAATTCTGCAGGAGTATTGTGTTCCTTTGGAGGTGTCATGCTACCTTGCTTCTTAAAGGCTCCTGTTTCCCTAGGTTGGCGTCTACGCATCTGGTATATTCATCCCTTCTTTTTTATGGAGTAGATTTTAGTGTAAAAGAGTTTATAGGCTTAGCTGGAATGCAGGTTATCACTTGGCTTGTTGCTTTGGCTTTGGTTCTAGGTGAGCCCAGGAGTGGTCTCTGAGTGATTTATTTTGTGTTAAGCACTGTCAGCTGTGGTTATAAGTTACACAGTGGAGTAGTCTCCTGCAGTTTGTAAGGATAGAAGTGTGGCTTTGAGACGAATAAGAATTTTCTTGGGTGTGTATGTTTGGTCCACAGAGAGTTCAGTATCAGTCTCTCTAATGAATGTAACAGCCAGGGCCTTGTTCTTGGTGCTGAGGGAGATAAGGAGGGTGGGGTCCGCCCCCTTGTCATACTTGCAAGCCTCTGTGATGCCAGTGCTGTGGCATTAATTGCTGTGATTCTAGAATTGTGTGATATGGAGGAACCCTTCCTCAAGTCCTGTTAGGAAAGTCCACTGATGCTCTAGTTTGTAATACCACCAGCCCTGTTTCTAGGACTAGGGGATATGAACTGAACACTGTTCCCATCCTACAGGGTGACTACAAGTTATACTAGAGATTTTACTCAGGAGGGTATGAATCCAAAGATGTGAAATGCAGTTAGATTCTTGCTAAGGTCCACCAAGTAGATTCCGGGGCACCAAGATATTTATAACAAGCTGTTAACAGTCCTGGTGTTGCAGTGTATAGTGGGGTCATTACCCAGATCTCCCAGGATAGAACCATATTTTTATGGGCTGTTTCTGTTGGTAGCACCCAGAAGCTAAAGTGAGTCCCGCTTGCTCATGTAGAGTGCGTGAACACAGCTCTTGGGTTAATGCTCATAAAATCCAGGTGCTGCAGGATGCAGTGGAACTGTCCTTTGCCCCACACTTTGGCCTGATTCTGACTCAGATGCTGGTAGGAGAACAGAAGCACATTGAATGACTCTTTGCTGCTGATTATGGAGCTCTGTGAAAGTGGGAGAGTGGAAGGAAGCAAAATAATGATAAATAGAGTCAATGCCCTAAGGACCAGCACTGTGACTTAGAGGGTAAAGCTGCCGCCTATGGTGCTGGCATCCCATAAGGGCACCAGTTAATCTTGGCTGTTCAACTTCCAATCCAGTTCTCTGCCATGGCCTGGAAAAGCAGTAGAAAATGATCCAAGGCCCTGAGCCCCTGCACATGCATGGGAGACCTGGAAGAAGCCCCTGGATCCTCACTTTTGATCAGCACAGCTCCAGCCACTGTGGCCATTTGGAGAGTGAACCAGGGATAGAAGACTTCTCTCTCTCTCTCTCTGCCTCTGCCTTTCTATAACTCTGCCTTTCAAATAAATAAATATTTTTTTTAAAAATCATAAAAGTAAAAATATCAAATTTTATTAGTAAAATATAGAGAAAAGGTTCATTCATATATTGTTGATAAAAATGTTGAATATTGTATTCTTTTTGGAAAACAATCTAAAAACATCAGTTAAACTCAAAAATACTAGTGTAATGAACATTTACTCATTTACTGGGCAACATTATAAATATGTATTTTGTGCTAACTCAACAATATTGGTATTTCATAATTGCAATACAATATGATTTCTAAATTTTAATCATGAATCTTCAAATTAGAAGGATTTTTCAAACTTTTACCCATAACATACGGGTGATCATTGGACATCTTCATTCTAAGAATGAATCTGACATATTCTGATTTTCTAACACTTTCCAACACCCTCAATAACAACCACACTGATTAAAAAATCATATTTAATGGACTGTGGAATTATATGTTGATATTTAATGGGTTACTGAGAAAGCATTGAGAATAACTACAAATAATTAGTTTTAAATAAGTTGAAAGGTAGTTCATTGCAGGTCGATTTATAATAGAGATTACATAGCCATTCTGACAAGGGTAGGGTAATATCTCATTGTGGTTGCCATATGATCTGGCAATCCCACTATTGGGTCTTGAATACATTGTATCAAAGAGATATCTGCACCACCATGTTTATAGCAGCCCTGTTCACAATAGCCAAAATTTAGAATCAACCAAGGTGTCCATTGTCAGATGAATTGATAAAGAAAATATTACACTTATGTATGTATATATATATATATATATATATACAATGGAATTAAAGAATATTATTCAGCTATAAAAATGAAATTCTACCATTTGCAGCCAAATGGACACAACTGGAGGATATCATGTTGAGTGAAACAAGCCAGACCCCAAAAGACAAACACCACAAGTTCTCCCTTATATGTGGGAGATAAAATTTAAAAAAAAAACAAAAAAGAATGAAATATCTGTGTATATCAGTATTGCTGCAAATATAGTTTTGTTATACTTTATTTTATACATTTGTCAAGCCAATGATTAATAATGTTATATTACTATAGTTTTAATGATGTGATTACTTTAAAATGTATTGAATATTTGTGAAATAATCATTTTCTCATTAAATTAATGTTTATGGCCATTATCTATATTCCCACTAAACTAGGGTCTTTTTGCTTTTTACTTGTTAAACTTTTTATTCAGTGAAGTATTAGGCCTTTTTTTTACTGTAATGTAAATTTAAATATGTTATCTTAAAAACTAAAAAACAGAAAGGGAGAGTGAAGAAGATTGGGAGGAAGAGAGGTTGAGGGTGGGAAGAAGGGAGAAAGGGAATATCACTATGTTCTTAGAATTGTTATGTGCAAACAACATTGAATCTGTTGAGAACTAATTAAAAATCAAAGACTAATGTCAGTAGGTAACTATTTTGTGCTGTTTGTTCATCTCATGTTGGTTCTTAGCCCATGGCCTATTGGAGTTTGAATGACTATGTTTCTTGAACTACTCTTCTGAGATTCCTCCTCCAAAAGCCCTAATTTAAGCAGAAGATTGTTGTTATCTTTATTTTAAGTACAGTTTAATATCATGTTCAGAAGCCACTAACACATCACTGCATAATAAAAGTTACATAAAAATATCTTCACAAAATATCTATGGCATGATCCAAAACTGTTTAGCAGTTTTACCTTCCTCTGCTACTAAAGAAAAATGAAAATCTTTTGTGAAAGTTTCCATAAATAAAAATGTTTGATTTTAATGAAAATAATATTACATTGTAGGAAGATATTAAAATTGGTAAACTTGTCATTTATGCTCTTTGTTTTTCTTATTTCTCATCATTCACTAGGAAAAGATCTGAAACAAAATACATTCTCATCTGTCTTTCAGTGACAGGCTACTTTTATCAACTGCATGCTGTGCTAGTATGCAATATATCAGTATGTGTGAACTTGACACTTTGATCAGAGGATATGACTCCTATTGAAATGGTGTCTACCCTCATCACAGAGACTCTATACTAAAATTACAGTGGGAGCTCTGTTTCTGAGAGTTCAACAAAGAGATAATTGAATAAAGCTTCATTCACCTTCAAAAAGGAATTCTATCAACATTTGGAGTGCAGGTTTGGAGTGGAGGGTAATAAACAAATAGCGCAAAACTCAGTTTACTTGGCATCCTGATAAGGATGATGAATTAATACTCTTCTTTAGAAGAATTAAAATTGAAGTGATGAGAGAAGACTCCTCTCAACATAAGCCATTTTTCTTTCTAAATGTTGAAGGATTTTAAAAAAATATTTAATTCTACCAAGCATTCTATTCTTTATCATCTACTAAACACCAGATACTATAAAACATTTGCAAAGGCAACTAAGAAAAATAAATCCATTCCTGATTTCTGAGAGTTCATAGTTGGTCATGAGAGGTATTTGAACAGACATTAACAAATAATTATAATAAATTGTGTTGACTGCTTACTCTAAAGTGAAATGTGACATATGGACATGTGTAGGAGCTGTCCATTTCATCTTCAAAGGACTGATTTTTAATTGTAAAGGAATTTTACAAGCTAGTTTTCGAGCTTGAAACTGGTCATACTGGGATCATAAGCACCATGAAAAGATACACATCCTGGAGATAATGTCTACCAAATGTGTTTACTTACATAGTAATAGGTAGGCCAGATGGGACCCAATTTGTGGCTTAGTCAAGATCATTTAGTAATGCTTATTCGAAAATAGTCTAAGATTTATTTATTTATTTATTTATTTATTTATTTATTTCACAGGCAGAGTGGACAGTGAGAGAGAGAGACAGAGAGAAAGGTCCTCTTTTGCCGTTGGTTCACCCTCCAATGGCCGCCGCAGCCGGTGCACCACGCTGATCCAAAGGCAGGAGCCAGGTGCTTCTCCTGGTCTCCCATGGGGTGCAGGGCCCAAGGACCTGGGCCATCCTCCACTGCACTCCCAGGCCATAGCAGAGAGCTGGCCTGGAAGAGGGGCAACTGGGACAGAATCTGGCACCCAGACCAGAACTAGAACCCGGTGTGCTGGTGTCGCAGGTGGAGGGTCAGCCTAGTGAGCTGAGGCACCGGCCGTCTAAGATATTTTTAAACATTACTTTAATGAAAACATTTTGTGTTACATATGAAATGGATGAAAAGAAAGAACATGCTTGAGAATGCTGAGCTTCTATGTACTCAACAATTTGCCATTTTTTCATGCTTTCTTACTGTACTGTCAAAAAATAATGCTTCTAACCGTATTAATCTCCTTTTCAGGCAGTTTAACAAAATCTATGGGATTTAAAGCAACATCTCTGATTATTCCTTTTAGTCACATGGTCCCCTATCTTAGCAGAGTTCTGGCACATGAAATTGTCTCTATGTTATTGCATTTCTTGTCTTATATTCAGGGTCAAATGATGTTCTAATTCCTTTTTCAAGCTGGTTGCTAAATGCTGCCAAATGGGCTCCCAGCTCAGTTATGTGGGCTGTATGCTGGAGCTGTATTGACTTCTAGTAACCCACACTGATCAATATTCTCCATAGTTCAGGTCTTTAAGTTTCCTTTTCTATTTCACTTTTGCTTCACCTCCCCTTTAGGGTTGTCAGATAAAATACAACACAATACTCTTTGCTATGTATTTGAAATTATAATGGTACTGGAGATCTTATATTTCCATGTTTTTATAGGGAAATCTTACTGCTTTCTTAATTTCAACCTGATTCTGCCCAAAAGCCATAAAATTGTGCAATGTCTATAAGTTTTTCACACTGACCAAAGGCAGTGAAGGTGAGGAGATCAAATTTTTATTGTTAGTTCTCTGTGGAAATTGGCAGAGGCTAACAAGCTTACCCCTAACCTTCCTAGGTTACAATTTTCCTAGGATACTTTAAGCTTGAAAAGGGGGAGCATCAGGTTTAAATTATAAAATGTAACTATTTTTATTAGAGAGAAGGTACATCATAATCCCTTGAAAATCAAATAGGAAAGAAGAGAAAAGAGATAATCCAAACATGAAAAAGTGCTATATTTAGAAGGGGAAAGTTACAGCTCATAATGTATCATTTAAATTACAGTCTCTATATGAGATTACAATGTAATTATTTGAGATTACATGATTGAAGTTTTGAAACTTACTAAAAATACCTTCTTGTTTCTGTATCTGTACAGTGTTCCATGGAAGTTGTACTTTGCAATGAGTAGAGTGTAGGATTTAAATCTCTGTGCTTATCGTTTTCAATTCTACCTTCATTTGCTATCCAATCTGTGATTTTCTGCAAATTACTTAATTTTCTAGGTCATGGTTTTGTCATCTCTAAAATAAGGGTGACCCAAGCACCTTGCTCATGAAGTTGTCTCTGAAAGTCTATGCATATAGAATAATTAGAATGTTATCTGACAGAAGATATAGACTCAATATCCATTTAATTTTATTATCTTCATAACTTGATTAGGCAGCAACCAGCCATGGAAAAATGTGAAAAATGATTAACAAAGAATTATTATAAATGTGTACTATGTTAGAACATAATATATGATTTCAATAATTTATGTTAGTATTTATGTAGTGAGTCCATGAGTAAATTGTTCTGACTCTGTTCCTGAATGTTTGGATGCCGTTTGGATACCGTGTATTCTTTGCACTGACAAAAAAAATGCATGCACCTTTTTTTATAAAGCTTTTATTTAAAGAATATAAATTACCAAAGTACAGCTTATGAATTACAATGGCTTCCCCCCACTATAACTTCCCTCCCACCTGCTACCCTCCCCTTTCCCGCTCCCTCTCCCCTTGCATTCACATCAAGATTCATTTTCAATTCTCTTTATACACAGAAGATCAGTTTAGTACATATTACATAAAGATTTCAAAAGTTTGCCCTTACATAGAGACACAAAGTGAAAATACTGTTGGAGTACTAGTTATAGTATTAATTCACAATGTACAGCACATTAAGGACAGAGATCCTACATGATTTTTTTTTTAAAAAATTGATTAATTATCTATGCAATTTCCAATTTAACACCAAGATTTTTTAATCATTTTCAATTATCTTTATATACAGAAGATCGATTCAGTATATACTATGTAAAGATTTCATCAGTTTGCACCCACACAGAAACACAAAGTGTAAAAATACTGTTTCAGTACTAGTAATAGCATTACTTCACATTGTATAACACATTAAGGACAGATCCCTCATGAGACATAAGTACACAGTGACTCCTGATGTTGATTTAACAATTTGACACTCTTGTTTATGGCGTCAGTAATCACCCTAGGCTCTAGTCATGAGTTGCCGAGGCTATGGAAGCCTTTAGGGTTCACCGACTTCGATCTTATTCTGACAAAGTCATAGTCAAAGTGGAAGTTCTCTCCTCCCTTCAGAGAAAGGTACCCCCTTCTTTGATGGCCCTGTTCTTTCCACTGGTATCTCACTTGCAGAGATCTTTCATTTAGGTCTTCTTTTTTTGTTTTTCAGAGTGTCTTAGCTTTCCATACCTAAAATATTCTCATGGGCTCTTGAGCCAGATCTGAATGCTTTAAGGGCTGATTCTGAGGCCAGAGTGCTATTTAGGACATCTGCCATTCTATGAGTCTGCTGTGTATCCCACTTCCCATGTTGGATCATTCTCTCCCTTTTTCATTCAATCAGTTAGTATTAGCAAACACTAGTCTTGTTTGTGTGATCCCTCTGATTCTTAGACCTATCAGCATGCACTTTTTAAAAAAGTTTTCTGCCAGGCAGAGTTAGATAGTGATAGAGAGACACAGAGAAAGTTATAGACAGCGAGAGAAAGACAGATAGAAAGGTCTTCCTTCCGTTGGTTCACTTCCCTAATGGCTGCTATGGCCAGCACTATGCTGATCTGAAGCCAGGAGCCAGGTACTTCCTCCCATTCTCCCATGTGGGTTCAGGGACCCAAGCACTTGGGCCATCATCCTCTGCCCTCCCTGGCCACAGCAGAGAGTTGGACTGGAAGAGGCGCCACTGGGACTAGTACCCGGTGCCCAACCGGGGCTACAGCCTGGGGTGCCTGCGCAGCAGGCGGAGGATTAGCCAAGTAAGCCACAGCACCCGCCCTGCACTGTAGAAATATTTTGAAATCTCAGTAGTCTTTCAACATTGATAATATATTTATAGAAAAAATAGCTGACTTCTAAATACCAATATTTTAGTCTATTTAAACTTATTAAACAATACCAGTAAAAGGAAAAATTATAAATTGATGTAAGGATAATGTTTAAGCCTTTCTATTGATAATTAAGGATCAGTACTACTTTAGAGGAATGGCATTATAGAAAGTTAACAAGCTTCTTTTGTTCACAGATAATATTCTACTTTTCGTTGGGATGGCTTTTTAGCAGATCCAATTCCTACAGAATATATGGTGTTTTTCCAATGCACAAACATCATACAAACAAATAGGATGATTTCTAACATTCAGAACCATAGCTCTGTGGCTTGTTAAAGAGCAGTAATAAGTGACTTCTTCACATGTTAATATTTATGAAAAGGTTTCAGTCTGTGCAAATGTCCTCTTCCCTTATTTTAGTAGTAATTGGTAATGACTCTCTTTGAATTGTGCAAAATGGCAACTATGGTCTTAAATCTTTAATTTAGAAACTTTCTGGGGTAGGCATTGTGGTATAGTGGGTCAAGCCACTTCTTGTGATGTCCACATCTCATATTGAAATGCTTCTTTCAAGTTCTGCCTACTTCAGATTTAATGCAGCTTCCTGATAATGCAGACACTGGGAGGCAGAGGATCATCACTCAAGTACCTGATTTGCTGCCACCAGGGAAACCAAGATGGAATTACAGAGCTGGATTTTGGTGGGGCCCAGATCTGGCTGTTCTGGGCATTTGGGAAGTGAATTAGTGGATGGAAGGTCTGTTATCTATCTCTACCTTTCTGTCACTCTGCTTTACAAATAAATGAAAATAAAATTTAAAAAACGTTTTTCTTTTTAAAAAATCAGTAATATAAAGAGAACAGAATTCATGCATTTTATAGATATAATTCTTAGAAGATAATCATACTTCCTTTCCTTCCTCCCTCCCTCAATTCTGCCACCTTCCTTTCTTTTTTGTTCATTTAATTTTTGCAATAACATACTTTCAATTTACTTTATAATCATAGATAGTGTAACACTAACTATAGTGTTCTACAAGTAAAATGTAGAAAGACCACTATTCCACAGGAATATAGACAAGAGCTATAAATAGTAATCAGTTTATAAGATGTCAGTTTCATTCTTATACGCTGTTATTATTGAATTCTATATTGACTGCATTATATCAGAGAAAGCATGATATTTGTCTTTTCGGGACTGGTTTATTTTATTAAGCTGGTCTCCAGTTGCATCCATTTTGTTGCAAAAGACAGGATTTCTTTTTTTATAGCTGAGTAGTTTTCCATCGTGCGTGTGTGTATGTGTGTGTGTACACTACATTTTTTTATCTAGTCATCAGTTAATGAGCTGGCTTGATTCCACATCTTAGCCATTGCGAATTAAGATGCCAAATCATGGAGGTATAAATAACTCTTTCATATGATGATTTTTTTTCCTCTGGGCAAATCCCAGGATGGCCATGGCTGGGATAGGTGGTAGATCTATTTGCAGACAGAAAGCTTCTAGGTTTTCCTAACAGAAATTGTTAGCTTTGATATGAATGGAAAGCTTTAAATACCTATATAATAAGGAATAAAACTAAGGTATCATGTCAGCAAGGCTCAAATAAGGTTTATATTAGTAGTTGGTGGGAGCAGGGCAAGGAGAGAAAAACAGAAATAAAGAAGAGAAAAGGGGAAAAATGATTAAATCTAGACAATTGAGTGAGCTGTTTTCATTTAAAATTAAATACATTTCAGCTTTTAATGAAAGATTCCATCATCCTTTAACAAGTAATTCTCAGTTCCTGTGCTAGTTTCTATTCAATATTCCTTTTCTTCTTTCAACATTATTCTTTCTGTCTTTCCTGAACCTGATTATTTTCTGTATGCCTTGAAAAGCTCTGATGAAGAGTTCATTTTCAATTTCTCTCTCATACTCTTTGCCATAAAAGAAGAATTGGATCAAACTGATTTTTGCTTCTCTACAGTGAAAAACCTATTTCTTTAACCTAGATACATATAGGTTCTTTTTGTCTTTAGGAATGTTATTTTGCCGCTTATCTTCTTTCTTTTAACAAAAACTTTGTATTGGATTTGGCAAAATCCTTTTAGTTGGTCAATTTTACAAGAAATTAGTTGCCTATATTTTAGAGTAGATATAATATGGTATAGATATATATACTAACTTCACAGAGTTCCATCTTGTATTATCTTTTTGCAGATTTTTTAATTGCAGTTTATACTTTGAAAAACACTTTTTGAGATTTCATAGCTATTTCCTCACACTGCCCCTTTAATCTGTACTTTTGTTTTCTCTTATTATTTTTGCTTATTTTCAATTAAAATCACAATAGTTTAATCTCACCATTGGGTTTTGATGTGATATTTGCTGGTGATGTCTGGAAAGAAAAGACAAAGTATGAAACCACAGCCAGAGCAGGTTTATTAAGAAGAATGAAGCCTGGGAGGGGCTCACTCCCAGGTGAATGCATAGCAGATAATTGCCAGCAAACACACAGCAGAAAGAGACCCCCTCCCTTACATACTACTGGCTTATATAGTGCAAAGTGGCTTGAAGGAGCTTGGGGGTCTGAACTAAAGCTGGGCTGCTGAGATAGAAGGAGAGCTTGGGCTAGTTCTAAAGGTTCTGCGAGATTACAGTGTGAGCTGGGAGGGTTTGGGGCTGAGCTGCTGACCAGAGGAGAGAGAGCTCAGGCTGATAGACTCTTTAGATATTGGTGCGTCCAGCAGATCAAGGCAGGGTGGGGCTGTATTAGCAGGGCACAGAAATGGGGGCCTGCTTGCTGTCATGCAGGTGAGAGCTCAACATGGATTCAAGGCTTTTTGTCCTTGCTCCATCAAACCTCACTCTGAGTATACATAAGGAGAAGGGATGCACGATTCTTTCTGGCTACTTCCTGCTGATATGGGACATTGCTGCAGGATAGGGTATCTATACTGTGGATCAGATTGATTGGAGAAGGGCAGTGTTGTCATGTTTCTGTGTGACACCTCTGGATTTAGCAGTTATCCATTCCTGTAGAAACTGTTGAAATATGTTACTTATACATGGTAGGAATAAAAGCACTATGACTCTGAGGAGAAGAGGAGACAGCAGAGACATCATCCAAGGTGGGAAAGATGGCCACAGCCAAATTGATGAGCTAGAACTATTTTGGGAATGGATTTCATTAGCCTGCTTTTTTATGCATTCTATCCCTTCTCTTACCACACCTGGCTTGTTGGTGTAAAAACAACATTCTTTACTAAAAAGAGACAGAGTCCTCCTTTTTCTGCAGTGAGGGAGTCTAATCCTCAGCAGTTTTGAAGTACCACCACTGCCAAAGCATCACCTGGTCTTAGAGATGAGATAATTTTGTGCTTGATCATCTAGGTGTTACTTGAATGAGTCAAATATGTTTTCAATTGTGTTTGCCTTGTCTCCTGAGATTGCTAGCCCAGCCCCTCCTGTTCCAACTCCTGCCAGGACACCCAATGTAATTAACTAGAGGGTGAGTCCAAAATGCCTCTTCACCCATCTGGTTACAAAGAGAGAGAATTAAATCAGACCTAGAGTATAGGACAGAGTATAGGCAAAGAAGTATACAAGAGTACAGGTTCCTGTCCAGTTCGTGGGAAGACAGATATATGCCTGGTTGCTGCAAAGGAAGAATGCTCCTGTTTCTGGTTCCAGGCATGCTATTAAATGAAACTAGATGGGTTCTTTGTTTATTGATGGTTCATGTATTTTGCAGGTATATGCCTTTGAGGACAGTTTTGCCAGCCTCAATCTATTGCTGAGGGTGGTGCTAGTTTAGATTGGGAGAGTGACAGTCTAGTTACAGGCTGGGTGGGACAATGAAACCACTTTATGTGGAGAGGGGAAGGAAAGATGCCTCATGCAAGTAGGGGCTCAAACAATCAGAGAGGCTATAGTGAAAATACCAAGGAGAGGTTTATTAGGTGGATATGTCAGTTATCCAGCTATCTCTGGGCTCACATCTGGATATCCATTATTTGTGGCCATGCTCCAGAACGTTACAGATCCAATAAGAAGAGACATTAGGGTTAGATTTAAAGAAAAGATGAGAGGAAGCATTGATGAGAGGCATGCATGAGTTAGAAGAGTAGGAATCTGTAATTAAAGGTATTTGTACAAAAAGGAGGGGGACATGATTAGAAACAGGGAATAGCAGGAAAGCATCCAACCCAGAATAGATAAGAGTGCTAAGAAAAGTTGTTCACCACAGGTCCAGCTAGTGAGACTGAGTTCCACCAAGCATATGGCAAAGATTTGGGCTAGCAGAGCATGACAGTGCATTACAATAAGAAGTATAAACAAAAAAAAGGATATCTGTATAGAAGTGAAATCACAGAGATCACCCTGGAGCCCTCAATCAGAAACATGGTCAAGAAGGGAGCATGGCGAATTAAAGTGGTGATGGCTGTCCTGTAGAATTACTTGGAGAAATCTGTGAAATTCAGAAATTGTCAAGGAAATGAAAATGTGATCCTAGTCGTATTGTGGGGAACCGTGTCAACCAGAGAGTGATAGGACCTGTGAGAGAAGACATATAAAAAGGGGATGTTATACTTTTAATGAAGTAAAATGAACCCAGGGGGTTGGACCTTAAGTTGGCAGAAGTGGAGGTAGTATCTTTTTTTTTTTAAATTTTTGACAGGCAGAGTGGACAGTGAGAGAGAGAGACAGAGAGAAAGGTCTTCCTTTGCCGTTGGTTCACCCTCCAATGGCCGCCACGGCCGGCGCGCTGCGGCCAGCGCACCGCGCTCATCCGATCGCAGGAGCCAGGTGCCAGGTGCTTTTCCTGGTCTCCCATGGGGTGCAGGGCCCAAGCACTTGGGCCATCCTCCACTGCACTCCCGGGCCACAGCAGAGGGCTGGCCTGGAAGAGGGGCAGCCGGGACAGAATCTGGTGCCCCAACCGGGACTAGAACCTGGTGTGCCGGCACCGCAAGGCGGAGGATTAGCCTGTTGAGCCACGGCGCCGGCTGGTAGTATCATTTTTTTAACTTTGATTTAGTAAATATAAATTTCTAAAGTACAGTTTATGGATTACAATGGCTTCTCCCTCTCCCCATGATTTCCCTCCCACTCACACCCCTCTCTTCTCCTGCTCCCTCTCCCATTCCATTCACATCAAGATTCATCTTCAATTATCTTTATATACAGAAGATTGATTTAGTATATGTTAGAGAGTTCATCAGTTTGCACCCACACAGAAACACAAAGTGTAAAAATACTGTTTCAGTACTAGTTATAGCATTACTTCACATTGGACAATACATTAAGGACAGATCCCACATGAGAAGTAAGTACACAGTGACTCCTGATGTTGATTTAACAATTTGACACTCTTGTTTATGGCATCAGTAATCTCCCTAGGCTCTAGTCATGAGTTAAAAAGGCTATGGAAGCCTTTTGAGTTTGCCGACTTCGATCTTATTCCGACAGGGTCATAGTCAAAGTGGAAGTTCTCTCCTCCCTTCAGAGAAAGGTACCCCCTTCTTTGATGGCCCCATTCTTTCTACTGGTATCTCACTTGCAGAGATCTTTCATTTAGGTCTTCTTTTTTTTTCCCCAGAGTGTCTTGGCTTTCCATGCCTAAAATACTCTCATGGGCTCTTGAGCCAGATCTGAATGCATTAAGGGCTGATTCTGAGGCCAGAGTGCTATTTAGGACATCTGCCATTCTATGAGTTGCTGTGTATCCCACTTCCCATGTTGGATAATTCTCTCCCTTCTTCATTCTATTAGTATTAGCAGACACTAGTCTTGTTTGTGTGATCCCTTTGACTCTGGTAGTATCACTGTGTAGTGCCTACTTCTTTTTGGCTTTTAGGAAGCCTCATTGAAATAGACTTAATCACCACATTGAAAAGTAGGAGTATAGTCGGAAGGTAGAAGATGAGATTTAGGTAGATGTGTGTCTAAATATTTCCATATTAAGGGTGATTTATGTGAGAAGAGGAAAGTGAGCATAGTGGCTTCCAGATTTTGGAAGAGTAGAACCCTAGGTGTGAGAAGATACCTTCCATATAAAATTTCAAGTGGACTGAGAATTAATGGTTTCCAGGGATAACATCTAACCCTTAGCAAAGCTAAAGGAAGAAGATTTACCCAATTTTTTTTTTGACAAGCAGAGTGGGCAGTGAGAGAGAGAGACAGAGAGAAAGGTCTTCCTTTTTGCCATTGGTTCACCCTCCAATGGCCGCCATGGCTGGCGCGCTGTGGCTGGCGCATTGCACTGATCCGAAGCCAGGAGCCAGGTGCTTCTCCTGGTCTCCCATGTGAGTGCAGGGCCCAGGGACTTGGGCCATCCTCCACTGCACTCCCGGGCCATAGCAGAGGGCTGGCCTGGAAGAGGGGCAACTGGAACAGAATCCGGTGCCCCGACCGGGACTAGAACCCGGTGTGCCGGTGCCGCAAGGCAGAGAATTAACCTATTGAGCCATGGCACCGGCCAGATTTACCCAATCTAAGTGGACCTGGGTGGAGAGTTTAGTTAGAGTCTGCTTTAAGATTCTGTTCATCTGTTCTACTTTTCCTGAGGAAGAGAGGTGATGGGAAATGTGAAAATACCATGAAAAATGAAGAGAGGTGGATACCAGCTGAGTAATTTGAGAGGTATATTCGTCCCATTATCCAATTGTATGGAAGCAGGGAGTCCAAATCTGGGGAAAATATCTTTTACTAATATATTAGAGATAGTGAAAGCTCTTTTACTAGTGGTAGGGAATGCCTCCATCCAACCTGAAAAGGTGTCCACCATATCCAGAAAGTGACATACACACTTAACTGACAGCATATGGGTGAAGTTAGTCTTCCAGTCCTCTCCTAGAAGTGATCCGTGGGCCTGGGGAGTGTGGAATGGAGGTTGTCTTTTGTTGGAATTGGGGTTATCAGTATGGGAGATGCCCCATTTATAGGACATGTTATGCAGATTCTCTCATATGGCAGGAATTATGTATATGTGTGATTTAGGAAATTAAGAGAGAGTTTGGGTTTGAGTGGTATAAAGAGTGGAGGTATTTTAAAAAGATAACTTGAAGAGAAGAGGAGAGTATTTACTATCTAGATACCACCACAATTCCTCTTCATAAGCCCCTTGTTTTTGGAGTTGAGAAATTTCCGAGTATTAGGTCAAAGAAATGAAACAGGACTCTTTCCCCAGGGGCTGCTGGCTTTAGCTGTCAGATCAGCCTTGTTGTTAGCTTCTGATAGGTGTTGTTTGTCTTTCTAGTGACCTTTGCAATGAATAACAACAACTTTTGTTGGCAGCTGGGCAGCATCAAGAAGGGCTTTAATCAGTTTTCCATTTATTATAGGGGTACCTCAGGCTGTTAGGAAGCCTCTTTCCTGCTATACCTGGGTGTTAGAATTGATGATGTTATAGATATATTGGGAATCTGTATATATTGATGATTTTTCCCTTGGCTAAGGTCAAGGCTCAAGTCAAGGCCACTAATTCGGCCTGTTGGGAGGTTGTTCCTTGACATAGGGACTTATCTTGATGAACTTTTGGAGTGGGGGGGTGAGGCATCATTATGGTATTCCTAAATTATTGCATATCTAGCAGAAATGGGGGGGAGGTTTGGTGGCATTACCAACAATAAACCAGTCAGGAGCTTGGGGAATGTGAGTATCTGTGAGGTGGTGGAAATTATTTAAGAAGTCAACAATATCAGGGCAGTAATGGGTTTAAGGGAGTCAGGTATGGCAGTGTGGAGAAGCGTAGCTGGGCTTTGAGAAGCGCAAATATAGAAGGTGACAGTAGGCAGAAAAAGGGTGGAAAGGACTTGGACATGAGATGGTGATGTAGATTGAAGAGTTCGGTGGCTAAGAAGGTCTTGCAACCCATGAGAGTATTAGATTGTAAGGGTTGATGAAAGGTGAGTTTTTGGTCTTCTGTTAGAGGAGAGATGCTGTGGCCAGGATCCTCAAGCACAGGAGCCAGCCCTTATAAGTCCAGTCTAATTGTCTGGGGAAATAGGCCACAGAGGTGGTAGAGTCCCCTGCCATTTGGGCCAGGAGACCATGTCTTTGTCCCTTCAAGCTATGAATATATAGAAGGAATAGTTTTTTGTGGGTTAAATAGGCTCAGGGCAGGGGCTGGTAGAAAAGCCTTTTTTCAAGTTTGGAATGGGGTTTCTAGAGAGAAGTTCTCCTGTAAGGGCTCTTCTAGATCACCTTTTATAGATTCACAGATCGATTTAGCAATAAGAGAGAAGTTTGTCATCCTGATGTGAGTCCCAGGAAAGAAAGGAGGTCTTATTTAATATGTGGGAAAGGAGGGAATTTATTGCCTGTTTTCAAGCTGGAGGAATTGCATGAGTATTGGTGTCAATAGAAGTCCCAGGAAGATGACAGAAGTGGAAATTAGCTGGGCCTTCTTTTGAGATACCATATAACCTTTCTCAACTAGAAAATTCAAGACTAGAATTATATTGGAGACAGGTCTCTTGAGAGGGGCTACAGAGTAATAGATCCTTGATATATTGAAGAAGGGTGCTGGGTGAAAAATTAACAGAGGCTAGATCTGCCCACAAGTCCTGACCAAAGAAATGTGGACTGTCATGAAAACCTTGGGGTGACACTGTCCAGGTGAGCTGTTGAGTAAGAGGAGTACTGGGGTCAGGCCAGAGGAAAGCAAAGAGTAGTTGGGAATATTGATTGAGAGGAATTGTGAAGAAAGCATTCTTTAAGTCCAACACAGAAAAGAAGGAAGTGATAGGGAGAATATGGGAAACAAGAGCATAGTGTGTAGGCACAACACGGTAAACAGAATGGATGAGGCATTAATGCTTTAGATGATAGGAGCCATCTGGTTTTTTGATGGTAAGTGTAGATAAATATACAGTATAGTACACAGCCCTCTGAACTTGAAGGATATAGCTTTTCTAGCATTCTTTAGGGAGATATGCACAGGACTATGATGGATGGCAATTATAGGGTGTGATGTGTCCCATATATTAAAAGATTTACTAAAGGGAGGGTGGGGTCTGGGAAGGAGAAGTAGGGGTGGAATGTCATTCATATGAAGGATAAGTGCATAGGTTTTATTTCTGGTGGGAATGGAGCCAGATGCCCCTAGGTGATAGAGAAAATATCTGCCTAACAGGGGTGTTGGGCAATTTTGCAGAACTAGGAAAGAATATAGAATAATATCTCCAAAGGAGCAATATAAAGGGGAGGAGAGATTTATTGTGCATCTCCATGTGTCATTGTATACCAACAACAGAGACAGAGGAAGGAATGAGTGGGCCATGATATTCAATTAAAACAGATAAACTAGCCCCATTATCCACCCAAAAGGAATTTTGCTTGCCAGATACTGTCCCTATTGCCCTTGGGTCCATGGACTGGTATGCAATGGGGCTATGGAACCTGGGCTCCTTCATGATGTTAGGTTTAACAGAGATGAGATGTTAAGAGGGCCACCCCAGACAGGGAGGGCGTCCTCTCTGGGGGTAGTACAACTTCCAGGTTCTCACTTTCCACAGTTGGAGCATGGCTTATTGGGAGGCCTCAAATTAGAGCAGTCATTGGCCCAGTGCCCAGCATTACCACATCAATACCAAGTTCTTGGAGTGCTGGGACTTGATTTGACTTGGGTTTTGGTAGACTGCAGAGGCAAGCATATGATATTTTAATTTTATATGTTTTTTTTTCCTTTTGAGTTCTTAGTTCCTCGTCCCTATTGTTAAAGAAGCAAAATGCTGCATTTATGAGCTCTCTCTGGGGAGTTTATAGGCCACTATCCAACTATCAGTGTTTGTGCCCGATATCTAGGGCTGATTGGGACATAAAGTGGGTATTTAAAAACAGCTGTCCCTCTGGAGAATTGGGATCTGTATTGGTATATTTTGTCATTGCCTCTTTAACATGGGCCAAAGAGACAGCAGGATTTTCATCAAGTCCCTAGACAACCTCCTTGATCTTGTCATAGTTAATCTGCTTATGGCTGTTTTTAATCTATAGCTGCCAAAATAAAGGAAATCAGGACTCTGTAGTACATACAAAATTATAAATTATTATATGTAGTACATATAAAATTATATTATTATAATTGTAGTACATATAAAATTAAAAGGATGGGATGAGGGAGGCAATGGTGGGTGGAGGGTTTGAGGGTGGGCTTTTCTGCTTTGGGAAGAACAGAATAAAGAGAACTGGACAGAGTATGAGGACAAAGGGAGAGGAGGTGTGGTGTCAGCTGTCACTGAGAGAGAGACAAGAGTCTTTTTCAGGTGCTTCTGGAAGATGATGATCCCAAGGCCCCGGGAAGGAGAGAAGAGGGGGATGAGCAAGGTGAAGGATGCCCCATGCTTTTTTCCCGCTTGAGGAGGGTTTTGGACTGAAGACAGTAGGACTCGGAGAAGGAAAATGGCTTGGATATATGGGACCTATGACAATTTGCCATCTCTCCACGTACAGTTATCAAGATCACGGAGAATTTGGAGGTCAAGAGTGCCCAACTCTGGCCACTTAGCATCCTTTTCCAGTGTATGTTCAGGCTAGGCTTTAGTACAAAGGAAGATTAGTCATTTCAGCCTAATCTACCCCTTTAGGCCCAACTCATGCAGGTTTAACAGGCCATAGGGGAGTCAGGTGGGATGCAAGAAATTTTGGAGCCCATCAATCAGGTAAAATGGGGCTGGAAGTTAGAGGATCAGTCACTTAGAGTACCCCTTAAGGAGCCCCCTCCCCCAACCAGAGTTTTCTGAAGAAGAGAGAGTGGTCCTGGCTTTTGAGGATATGCATCCTGGCCCTGAAAGTGGAACAAATTCTCCGCCAATTAGACCTCCTGTTTCTCCTGGTGTTTTTGTTCTTGGAACAAAAGGGAAGGAGGAACAGAGTCTGTCCCAGTGTACTTTAGGAAGATGGAGGCTGACTTCTTACCCGTCTGACAGGCTGAAAATCAGGGCTGATGTTGGATGCAGAAGAGATCCAGCAAAGGCCTTTAGCTGTGATTTTGGGGAGTATGTGTGCAGGAAAATTGAAGCAGATAGAGAGAAGGCAGAAGAACAAGAACAAGGCAGCTCTCAGCTCACCGGGGAAGTTTTTTGGAGAGGCGTCTCTGGCCTGTCCGACTTACTCCCAGGAGGGCAGTCAGGGAAGAACCTGGAAGTTTTCACACTCCTCCACCAGAGAGAAGCACTTGGTCATAAATGAAAGTAAAAAGGAGAAATCAATTTTCATATACCTTCTCAGCCAGTCAGGGTCCATTGTCACCAAGGAGTATTTTTTTTTCCCTCTGAGTGTATTTTTTTTCTTTTATTTAATGAATATAAATTTCCAAAGTACAGCTTATGGATTATAATTGCTTTTTCTCCCCATAGCTTCCCTCCCACCCACAACCCTCCCATCTCCCACTCCCTCCTCCCTTTCATTCACATCAAGATTCATTTGCAATTATCTTTATATACAGAAGATCAATTTAGCATATATTAAGTAAAGCTTTCAACAGTTTAAACCCACACAGAAACACAAAGTGAAAAATACTGTTTGAGTACTAGTTATAGCATTAAATCACAATGTACAGCACATTAAGGACAGAGATCCTACATGAGGAGTAAGTGCACAGTGACTCCTGTTGTTGACTTAACAAATTGACACTCTTGGTTATGGCGTCAGTAATCACCCTAGGCTCTTCTCATGAGTTACCAGTCTATGGAGGCCTTTTGAGTTTGCCGACTCTGATGCTATTTAGACAAGGTCATAGGTAAAGTGGAAGTTCTCTCCTCCCTTCAGAGAATGGTACCTCCTTCTTTGATGATCTGTTCTTTCCTCTGGGATCTCACTCGCAGAAATCTTTCATTTAGGTCATTTCATTTTTTTTTTTTTTTTGCCAGAGTGTCTTGGCTTTCAAGGAGTAGTCTTGACCAGAAACTCACAGGTTATTTCAACATCTTATTATAATTGCCATCCCTTCATATTGGGAATTCAAATTCAAATATCATTAAAAATGAGTTCCTATGGTATACATACACTATGGAGTACTACTCAGCTGTAAAAAAAAAAAAAAAAGAAATGAGATTTTTTTTGGCAACAAAATGGAAGCAACTGAAAACCATTATACTTAGTGAAATAGGCCAGTCCAAAAAGATAAATACCATATGTTTTCCCTGATCTGTGGTAACTAATATAATATGTAAAATATAATATATTGGACTTAAATGGAAATTTTGAGATTCAATGATTGTCTACAGTCATTGTCTCTACTGTTGAAGAACTTTTTTTTCATGCAATTTGCTGAACTCTTTACTTAGTGTAGGGTGACATTCATGAATATAAAGTAAACTGAAAATAGATCTTTGCATAACTTAAGAGTGGAATAGGAGTTTCTAAATCTCTATAAATGAACTACTGGGAACCTGTATACATTAAAAAAAATTTTAAAAGAAAAAAAGTTTATTAGTATAGTATTTTATTCAAATAAACATTTTCCTAGAACCAGAAGATTTGAACAAAAGGCAGAAATTTCTGGAGCTCTGTGTACTCTAGTAAATCTCTTTCACTCCCAACCTGCCCCCAGCAGTGCTTTGTTACAGCTCCCAGGAAAATAAGGGACTCTGATGTAAATGGAAGAGGGGATGGAGCGGGAGATGGGAGGGTTGTGAGTGGAAGGGAAGTTATGGGGGGACTTTGCAAAGCAAGGTTTTAAAACTGGCATCATTTCACTTGCAAGGAAAATGAGCTTTACAAAGCTGGTGACTTACCCCAAACATTGTTTCTGATCTTGACAGCGAAGAGATCTGTAGGAGTCCTGCAGAGAAGCAGACCAACCAACACTTTTCACAGCATAATTGATAAGGGCCATCTGGGCTGCATGTTCTTCTTCTCATGGATGAAATAGACATAATGAAGCAGACTTCCCCCACCCGCAGGCAGTTCCATGAACAGCTGTGAGCAACATGCATTTTATGAAATAGTACAGATGTTCTTCATTATAAATATTATGGAGACATTTAATGGTGTTTTAAATAAAGATGAATGACAAAGGTAATTATTGACAGTGATGGAGAGTGTATACATCTTGGATATGAAGAAAACATATTGTCTCCTGTGTATTATTCGGTAGACTTTGTGAAACATGGATTTTTTTGAGCCTGGTAAGATGCAATGAATTTGAACTAACTGCTAAAAGTTTACTTTTATTTTCTTCCTTGCATCTAATCACTAGAAAAACAAAATGATCATACTTAAGCATAACAATTGCTATAATTTTTGTCAAAACTCCTAACCTTGCGAAGTTCTGTAATCTGGACCTGGTAACGATCTAACCTTCCTAAGGCACATCAGTTTCTTCCAGCATTAATTGGTGGTAAATTTTGTGAATTTTCATATGATGAAATTGTGATGGCAGGAGTCGGTTGTCCCTCCATTAGATCCCAGAATGTCAGATTATCTCTGAAGTCTCTATTTCCTGGAAATATTGGTATAATAAAATGGCCAGTAAGGGGTAAAGCTAGACCTCAAAGATTTTGTAAGGGACCAGATTATTTATGTTAAATTGAGACATATGTCTAAACATGGATTACTATTAGTGCTATCAATACATCAAGTTATCTACAAGAAGGAATATTTGTTTTAGTCTCTAAATCACTGATACATATGTTAAGCATTTCCAAATTTGTCTATACCTCTGTGGATTCCTATGGATGATTCAAATAACTGCTGTAGCCCAGAAGAGGGCCATTGTATCCATGTGCACTGATAACTGGTACCTCAAACCGCAAATGAACCTGAAACAGCTTCATGTCAGTGTACTGTTAGCAAGTGGAGTTATTTCATCTTTCTTTGCAAACTTCACCTCTGTTACTGTCACATATCTTCTCAGATCACAAGTAGATATTAAGTTTACTGAAACAGTTCTCCCCTTTCTTCACAATGTTGGCAAAATAGATCAATTTCTGAAAGTCCTGCCTTGGGTAGGCATAGCCTTGTCTTGATTCTGAACCAAGAGTCATGCCTGATCTGATGGAATAAACTGCTTCTATGCAAGCCAGTCACATTTAAAGAGTGCCTTGCCTCAGTGCCCTGGATTAATTTAAGTGACATTTAAACACATCTGGATTACAGAAATTCAAGTTACATATGAAAACCTACAGTAGAGAATCATTGTAGAGTAGGCAAATATTTATTCACTTGCAAACAAAAATTACCAGCTATAAATTAAAAAAGAAAAGACGAGTTGAACTATACTAAACTGAACAACTTCTATGATCAAATGTCAACACTAACGGGGTAAAAATAATACTCGAAGCAGGAGAAAATATTGGTAATGCATGTATCTGTGACAAAACAAGACTCCTATGTAAAATATATGGGAAACTCCTAACGTTTAAAAAGAAAGACTCGCTATGACCTCGTCTAAATATGATCAGAGTCAGTGAATTCAAAAGGCCTCCATAGACTTGGCAACTCATGACAAGAGCCTAGAGTGATTACTGATGCCATAAACTAGAGTGTCAAATTGTTAAGTCAACAACAGGAGTCACTGTGTACTTACTCTTCATGTAGGATCTCTGTCCTTAATGTGCTGTACATTGTGATTTAATGCTATAACTAGTACTCAAACAGTATTTTTCACTTTGTGTTTCTGTGTGGGTTTGAACTGTTGAAATCTTTACTTAATATATGCTAAATTGATCTTCTGTATATAAAGATAATTGCAAATGAATCTTGATGTAAATGGAAGGGGGGATGGAGCGGGAGATGGGAGGGTTGCGAGTGGGAGGGAAGTTATGGGGGGGAAGCCATTGTAATCCATAAGCTGTACTTTGGAAATTTATATTCATTAAATAAAAGTTAAAAAAAGAAAAAAAGACTAATAATACAACAGCAAAGATGGACAAAAATTTTTAAAACATTAAAATGCAAATATCCAAATGGCCAATAAAGACATAGCAAGATTTCCAATTTCATTGATCATTTAGAAATGCAAATCAAAATTTCCATTGTGATACTACCAGAATGGCCAAAATGAAAGAAAAAAATAATGGAAAATGTCTAGTTTAAAATCCCCTACATTGCTTCTGTAGTTGTATTATTTATTATATTGTCTTGGAAAAGGTATTAGTCAGCAATTATTAAGGCTGAATTTATATCTTATGATGAAGTAATTCTATACTCATTATATCCCAGGATGAATTGGTATATACACTTAACAAAAGGCATAAGATAAAATGTTGCTAGTACCACTAGTTATAATTGTCTGAACTAGAAATTACCCGGGTGCTCATTATGAGAAGAGTGGATTTACCATGGTATATTGACACAATGGACTTTCATTCATCTGTGAGAATCAGTAGCTTACAGTGGCACAGAGAAAAGGAATGACTATAACAAAATATACTTAGTTGAAAGAAACAAACATAAAAACATGCATCTAATATAATTTTAATTTACAAAAGGAAAACAGTGCAGGCCTATGGATGATTTTAGAGGCTAGGATAAAGGGAACCTTGGTGTAGTGATATTGACTGGAAGGGAGCATCGAAGTGGCGTCTACAACCTCAGTAATATTCTCTTTCTTGCTTTGAGTCTTGGTTATATACACGTTTAATTTATGTAAAAGTCAAAGTGGTATGTTAACTATTTGCACTTTGATTTTAAATAATTTTAAATAGCACTTCAATGAAAAGTTAAATGTATATGTGTGAAAGCTATTTATAAGGAGTCTATGTTTCTTGCTCCTCACTCTGCCGCTTATTTTCTAGCCTAATTTATCTTGGAATCCTATTTCATGTTTATCAAACAGAGGTCTGTCTCTGACAGTCAGGCATCTTGCCTTGCACTGTCCCATCACTGTACATTCTTTTTTCACCCAGAGCTGGATCGTGTCTTGAATACATCTTGTTCATCATTCTGATGTCCTTCCCTCCCTACGTATGAATAGTTACCACCAATGACAAAAAGTCCCTCTATTCTTCACAGTGTTTGCTGGCTTAATTTGTGAATACATGGAGACTGACGTCTGGGCTAGGCATGGATTTTGTATTCCCTCTCAGGATTTAATATTTTGAGGGGTGACCATTGTGTCATGACAGTTGAGCTGCTTCTTGGGATGCCCACATCCTGTGTTGGAGTACCTGGATCCAAGCCCTAGCTCATTACTGATTCCAGCTTCCTACTGGTTGTGCATTCTATGCACAGCATGTGATAGTTCAAGTACTTGCATCTTTGCTTTTCATTTGGGAGACCAAGATGGAGCTATGGAGTTCCTTCTCTCTCTCTCTCTCTCTCTCTCTCTCTCTCTCAAGATTTATTACATATATTTGAAAAGCAGAGAGAGAGAGAGAGAGAGAGAGAGAGAGAGAGAATCTTCAATCCTGTGGTTTATTCCCCAAATGTCCATAACAGCCAAGGCTGGGCCAGGCTGAAACCAGAAGCTAGGAGCTCCATATGGGTAGCACACGTGGGTGCAAGGGCCCAACCACTTGGGCCATCTTCCACTAATTCCCAGCTGCATTAACAGGGAGCTGGATTGGAGGTGGAGCAGCTGAGACTCAAGCCAGTGCCCACTGCCGCAACACTGGCCCCCAGGATGTAGTTTTCCTGGCTCCTGGTTTCCGTCTGGCCCAGAGCCCACTGTTGTGGTCATTTGGGAAATGAATCAGAAGATCTCTCTCACTCTCTAATTCTTTTCAAATAAGAATAAATAATTAAAACTTTTAAAATGTTTAATAAGTCGAGTTATTAAATTTCCCCCTAAAGGATACTGATGTTTATTTTCTGGTGAGTTTTAGTCCAGTTTATGGCACCTGTAGGATCCTTCTCTTCAACCCCCTTCACATACAATTAGATACACCTTTCATAGCTCAATCATTATTAGTTAATCCTCATTAGCCTAGCTATGTTATGCAACTGGCAGCCTTTCTAGTCAAGTCATGCTTAGAATTTAAATTGCAAAGAAATTATAACATCCGTATATAAATATATTTTATTTTAAAAATGTGATGATTTATAACTTTGATGATGCTGTAGCATGTAAAATTTAAATGCTTTACATAGAACATTTTGAAGTAGTATCAAATAAGAATAGGAGTTTCTTTCCTTTGACAGTGTGAAAAATCAATTTGTATAAGAAGAAAAATTCAGAATCATGGGGAATTGCTTTGATAAGTTATTCTTCATAACTCACCGTATTTTTCATTTAACAGGCATTGAACAGGCTGAAGGGAATAGCTATATCAAGGAATTATTTTACTTGTGTGGCCACTTATTTCAAACATGCTTGATCAGATGCATACTCCCCACCCCATCACTGACCTCTTTGGTAGATCCTGTTACTTTCTGTTCATGTGCAGACATTAAAGCAGCCACATTTTCAGAGATTAAAAATTAGGACATCTTGTTCTCACATTTCCCCCATCTTCTCTTTGATCCTTCAGCTCAGACTTGATTTTTTTTTCCCAAAACAAGCAGTAGGAATGGATGCCTTGGTCCATTTTGGCCCTCGCTTGTTTCAATGAGCTCTCCCCTTAGCTCCTCACCTTCAGCTGCAGGTTCATGGAGAGTTAGACTGGCGAGTGGCAGAGGAGAATAAGGGCAAATGTTTCTCTGCTTAGGTGATTGCAAATTAGCTGATGAAAACATTTTTTGAAAGCAAATCTTCTAATGCTTGTTTTGCTGTGTGCTATTAGTGGGTTCCTTGAAAGCCACATTTCTCCTGATATGGCAAAATGCTCACATTGATATTGGGGACTTTTAATCAAAATTTTATTAATTATTTTAAGAATAATATTTTGAAGGTTCTTGTCATATATTTCGATAAGAATTCTAAATATTGGCTGCTTATAATTGAAAAGCCAATATGATACAATTTAACATTAATTTGGAAAGAGAAATGCACAGGAAAGCGAGGGTTTTATAAGAGGGAGAATGAGATTAGAAGTTTGCCAGGTTTTCCAGGGAGTAGATGCAGGCAGCAAGGGAGAGAGAACACATGGATAGGAGAGCATGTAGGCCCAATGGACAAGCAGGCATCAGAGGTGCCCAAAAGGCCGCCCATGCCAAGAGGCGTAGAAGCAAACAAAAGAGAGAGGGCCCAGTTGCTGTGGGCCTTTCATTCACTTCCAAAGGAGAATGGTTGCATATTCTGATTGGCAGGTGGCCATACAGGTGAGGTCAGGTAGGGGCAGGGTGAAGGCTTGGCTTCTAGCTCACAAATCTGATTTAATCTTATCTGCCTTCCTATATCAGTATCAGTTGACCACGGGCTGTTACCTTGTACAGATTCTTCCAGCTAGGTTCATGTTCTTCCAACAAGTGGCTCTCTTGAACAGTATTCTTTAAGGAGGTGTCACTTCTGGCTGCCTTTATGGCGTCTGTTTGGCTTTGGGGAAATAAGATATTTTTGCTACACTAAACCTGGGAGAGCAGCCTGATCCCACTGTTGCCCTCTCTTTATCTGCAGGATGCTCAGGTAGCCTTCTGTCCTCAGACTATTCTTGATCAAAGGCTTACAGGAAACTAGGCCTGCCCTACCTGCAACCTCTATATGTGAAGTTTTCCAAGAGTGCTCTTGACTTCTGCTCCGGTGGCTTTCCTGACAATGGTAAAGAATTTCATCAGCTCAGTCAGTATCATATGAGGTAGTAATACTTGTGTTTTCCTCTAGAAACACCCACATCCTCTGAAAGTGTTCTCTTGTGCCTTCTTCTCCTGCCACGAAGCATGGTGGGAGAGGAGGAATCTCCATCATCTCCACTGTGAGGATGCAGAAGGACTGCGGCTGCGTTCTGTACCCCTCCCTGTCACTTCAGAACTGCCTGTTATGCCAATACCTGCCAAAAAATCTCTACCATGCTTGATGTGCCGTAGGGATTCATGTAAATTACTGAACCTGCTTGTGATATTCTCATGAGCTTGTATGTTTGTGTTTAGCTTTCTTATTTAGAAATTTGGGCATTTATACCTAATTCACATCAGTTTTGAGGCTTGGATGAAATTCTAAAGTTCCAATTTACATGTCCCTATATATCTAATATTTTATATGCCTCTTTACAGCATCTGTTCCTGTTAGTCTATACATTATGCCTATAATTTTATATATGCATACAGATGAATATGAATAGTAAAAACATATATGTGGTTTAAAATTTTCTAGTATCAGGACCAACACTGGCACAGTGGGTTCAGGCCCTGGCCTGCAGTGCCAGCATCCCATATGGGTGCCAGTTGATGTCCCAGTGCTCTACATTCGATGTGGCTCCCTGCTTATGTGCTTGGGAGGGCAGCAGAAGATGGCCCAAGTGCTTGAGCCCCTGCACCCACATGGGAGACCTGGAAGAATCTCCTGGCCTGGCTTCAGATCAACTCAGCTCCAGATATTGGTGGCCATTTGGGGAATGAACCAGTGAATAGAGGACCCTCTCTCTTTCTGTGTATCTCTACCTCTTTCTGTAGCTCTGTCTTTCAAATATATAAACCTTTAAAAAATTATTTTCTAGTGTCATCATTAATTTTTTAAAAAGAGTGTGAAATAAATTAGCAAAATATGACATTGAATCCTGTAAGGCCACCACAAAACACACCAAACACTGGAGTTAAGGGAAAGGGTTTATTGACGGGGAAGTCCGATAAGCTAGAGGGAAAGCGTGAAGAAGAGAACGGAGAGACACGTGTATGGGAAGCAGGCTCTGTTACACCTTTGCTGGGGGGGGGGGGCATGGAAGTAGGAGCATGAATCCCAATAGGGTGGGGGTGGAGCTGACACCTATCTGGTTACCTGGCAGTGGAGGCTAGAGCCTAGGATGGTGTCCGAGATGTAAATCGTGCCACAGACAAGAGAGCAACATTTTGCTAACAAAGCCTACATATTCAAAGTATTTCAACATGTAATCAAGATAAAGATGAGTTATTTTATATTTCTGTTTTTCATAAAGATTTATTTATTTATTTGAAAGACATACACACACAGAGAGAGAGAGAGAGAGAGAGAGAGATCTTCCATCTACTGGTTCACTCCTGAAACAGTTGCAACAGCAAGGGCTGAGCCAGGAAGAAGGAACGCCATCTGGTTTCCCACTTGGGTGACAGGGACCCAAGTACGTGTGGAACATCTTTTGCTGCCTTTCCAGGTGCATTAGTAGGAAGCTGGATGGGAAGCAGGGATGCCGGGACTGGTAGCAGCATTCCAATAAGGAATGCAGGTGTCCTAGTGGCATTTGACCATTATGCCACAATGTTGTCCCCACATTCTGTTTTTTTTAAGTCTGTGTCTTCAAAATCTGGCAGATATTGTTATGAGTGAAATGGCAACAGAGAAGAGATTACCTCGGTTGTTTGTCTCACATGGAAGAAGAATTTCCAAATGGATAAGGCAAAGAGAAAAGCAAGATGTATTGAAAAGCAAGATTTATCTAAGTCAGAGACCTCCTGGCAGAGTGGCTGGGTTTGGGGGGAAGGGCTCCAAGAGAGGCAAAACCCAAAGGGCTGGTGGTAGTGGAGTTTTTAAGCACAATTTTGGGGAAGAAACTGTCAATCAGTACAAGGCAGGGACACGCCCATCAAAAGACCCGATTTATAATCCTTTTATCCTGCCTGGCCTGCTCATGGTAAAGCAGAGAAGCCAACAGAAGGGTGGGTACCTAATTTGTTTTACAGTAAACTGGGAGCTCAGAAGGGTGGAGTCATCACTCCCTTGCTATTCTCACAATAAGACTGGAAGCTCCTGAAGAGTGGGACAGGCACTTTTGACCTTGCTAACATTTGGGGGAAGAAAGCCTTTTGTGCCCTAAATTATCTGGACCAGCCTGACTGCCTATTAACCTGACTCCTCATAGTATTTTACCCTTAAAGTATCTCTCACTTCTTACTAGCTGTATTTCAAGTACCACTAGCCACATGCCCTAGTGGATGTCATATTAGACAGTAAACTATCGACTATTATTCCTTGAGGGAAAGAACTATGTTTTATTCATCTCTTTATGCAGGTGGCACATGTAAGGATGTTGAGAAATGTAGAATAAATAGGTAAATATGTGAATAAATTTAACATGTAACTGAAAAAAGAAGTTAAAATATTTGTCACTGTAAAGAAAGAGGAATCTTTATTCCAAGAGTTCTGGGGTTTTATCATCAATATGATTACAGCAGAAAATATTGATATGTGATAGATGACGGAATGACACCTCCCAGGGTAATGTTGCATTGGAAAGGGGGCCTTCATTTTCTATCCACTCCCTGTGTGGGGCATTGCTGGATAGAAGGCTTCATGGTTATGGAATTCTTGAAAGGAATTTCAGGAATTCACAATGCACTTAATTGTCCTCTCCATGCATGGCTGAAGAGATGCCAAGGTAGCAAAGTTAAAAGAGAGTGGCCACTGTGGCTTAGTGGGTAAAGCTGCCTCCTGCAGTGCTGGTATCCCATGTGTGTTCTGGTTCAGGTCGTGGCTGCTCCACTTCTGATCCAGCTCTCTGATATGGCCTGGGAAAGCAGTAGAAGGTGTTCCAAGTTCTTGGGCCTCTGCACCTGCATGGGAGAACCAGAGGAGGCTCCTGGCTTTCGGCTTTGGATCATCCCAGCTCCAGTGATTGCAGCCATTTGGGGAGTGAGCAAATGGATGGAAGACCTTTCTCTCTGCCTCTTTGTAAGTCTGCCTTTTGAATAAATAAATAAGTCTTTAAAATATTAAAAAATAAAAATAAAAAAGATAGTGGGCAAGCCTCTGTTCCTCTGTTCCCATGAAATGTTGACGAAGAGATTTTGGCTGCCACTAGACAAGGCAGGGGAAAAGAGGAGAAGGGTAGGCATGGAGCATGCTTTATAGCCAAATTCCTTAGGACTTACCAATGGTCTTGAGTTTTTGTTGACTAACTCTGCCAAATACATTACTGGAGATGGCTAGAACAAAGATGTTATCTTCTTGAGAGGGAATTTAGATGTGAGACAGACTTTCAGTGCACAATGCGACTCCATTAGGTTAGGTTTAGGGTTCGTAGAAGGAGAGACAGCTAGTTAGAGAAGACTCTAGTTTAGGGAGAACAGACTGGGAGAGTAAAGAGAGAGTAGGGACAGAGGGCAGAGGTGGGGGTGGGAGTGTTGAAGTCAGATTTCATTGCATTCCAGCAGCAGGCAGAGTCCTTTCTAAGCTGATTATTGGGGAAAGTGCAGAACAGCATGGGGACCTTGATAAGGTGGGGGGAAGATGTGAGAAAGGCCCCTTGCTGAAGCTTATGGGTGTGGTGCATTGTCTCAGCAGTTTGGAATGTTCCAGGTGCTGGGGAGGGCAGGAAGGATGGGAGAAGCAGTTTCAGCTGCCCCGATGGAGGAACCATACAGTGGGACAGGGTGAGAATAGGGTCATGTTCCTGAGGCGGCAGCATCCCTGCAGGAAGAGGAAGAGTGGGAGAAGGGAAAGTCCAGGGAGGCTCCAGGCCTTTCTCCTGCCCAAGGGCTTGGAATGAGGAAAGATGACCTTGGGGGAGAATAAAAGGCATTTCTCTGTGTAAAATTATTAAGGGTATAAAGAATTTTGAGAACAAAAGCGCCAAATTCTTGGACATATCTTTGGTATTATCTTCCCTTTTAGACCCAACTTGCACAAGTTTAAGAGGCCAGAGGGGAGTCAGGCAAAATGTGAGAAATATCAGGTTTCATGGATCTGGTGAAATGTGCCTAGAGACTGGAGGGTCACTCTCTTAGAGTGTCCCCCAAGGAGTCCCACACAACCAGAATGTTCTACAGAAGAGTGATCTTGACTTTAAGACAAATATCCTTGCCCAAATGTGGAACGAGCTCCTCCCACATTAGACCTCCCAGAGGTCTCCTGTTGTTCCTAGAACAAAAGGGAGGAGAGCAGGAACAAAGTCTAACCCGGACTTCCTGGGGTAGGGGACAATGGCCAGTCTGCCCCAGTGCACTCTGGGGAGACAAGACCTGACCTCTTTCCCATCTGATGTGCTGAGAATGAGGTCTGATGTGGGCATGTAGCAATGAGATCTGGCAAATGGTTTTGTCTGTGAATTCATTGGGAAACAAGAAAGTGCAAGTGGGAATGAGAAAGTGAGTGACGAAGGTGATTCTCAACCATTCTGGGGAGTTCTGGAATCTCTCAGGACCATCTGGGTCACTACAGGGATGACTGGGGGTGACCTGAGAGTTACACCCTCCCTCCACCAAGGAGAGGCACTTGGTCAGAAATGACAGTAAAAAGGGGAGGTGATACTTGGATACCCTATTGGGTGACTGGGGCCATTATTCACTGGGGGAGTTTTGGATCCCATCAAAGAGTAGCTTCATCGAGAAATCCACAGTCCCCACCTAGGCGAGTCCTGGCCAAACACATTCACTGTCTCCTCCCAGAAAAGGAAAAAGGAGAGTGTAGGAAAGAGAAGACAAAGGATGGGCAGAGAAAGTAAAGAGGGGGAGGAGTTCTGGAAGGAGAAAAAATTTTGGAAGAATGGGGTAGGTATAAAAAAAAAAATGCATGGGCTTTGATTTGGTTCCACCAAATGAAATGTGTTCTAATTCTATTTTTTATAACTCTGAATTCCCTTCATACATAGTTATGATAGGTACAAGAAGATAGGAGAAAAATAAGCAGACTATAATTGTTAAAACTATTATTGAATTTATATGACTGCTACATCTAAAAACTTAAAAATTGAACTGTGTTTATTGCTAATCTCATTGTTCTTAATTCCTTCATTAGTGGTTTATCAGGATAAATTCTGAACTATTTATCAATAAAACAAACAGTTTCAGGTATTATTTCTTCCTGGAAGATTGCTATTGAGATTACAATTAGAAAGATTGAAGTAGTTGTTCATTTGTTTATGTTCCTTTGATAAACTTTAATGATGTCACCCAAATATTTTTCCTACCTATAAGTACATATTGTACTAACTAGACATTAAACCAGTTCATTCTCAGCTGAGTAAATTGTTGGTGCTTTAAAAACATTGTGGGAAAAAAAAGAAAACACCAGGCAACCATTAAAATTAGAATGAAGAATTAAAGGGGAAAGCAACTATATCTCTCTAAGTTAGTGATATCAACCATGGCAAATGTGGTTTGAGTACATCCTCATTATGAATGTATGGACTCCAAACTGGATGAAGTTCATTTAAGATTTAAGTTCATTATCAGAATTTGGAATGTATTGTGATATGTATGGGGTTAATTTATGACATTTCAGCTTACTTCATTTTGCTTTTATAAGGTTGTTTGATTATAAGATGTAGAATGTAGGGTTTCAGTTCTACTCCTCCAAGGCAGTTAATAAGTCATTGGCTTAATCAAGGGTATTATGAAAAATAATATCAAGTGACTATTCCCATGACTATTTTCACAACATATTAATATAATGTTAAATAATTATATTGTCTTATTTTTAAGACTGCACTATATTTTTCACTTCTATTATAGAAAGTAACATTCATTTAAAATATTGAAACTAAAAGATTTGTTTTAAACCCTAATCTAATTCATTGTTTAAGCAGATAATGCAGGCTTATGCTAGGTTAAAAATAACACATTTTAAATCAAGCAGTAAATTCTACAGACTGCAAAATAATGGAAAAATGCCCTTGCCTCCACGGAAAATTGAATACAGTCCCATACATCCCCTATAACCTCTTTCCCATAAAGCAGTCATTCAGCAGATGTAAAACATTGTTGTTTTCCAAAAACAATTTTTAGATTGTAAGTTTCTCTGACTAGAAAATATTTTAGAAAAAAATCCTACACTCTAGGCTGGAGCAGATTATGTTCTTAAGAATTAGATAACTGCAATATTTTTGGCATTTAAAAATTTTCCAGACATTGCATTGGAATAAGGTTAAAAATGGATTAGTTTCTTTTTAACAGTTTTAATACTTGATAGATACACTAACTGCAGTCACCAAATGGAATACAAGTACAAAAGAATGACATTAAGTTTTCCAGCCATGGGTTAAACCACCAATGTCTTAATATACCAACATTGGTTCTTTTCTAACTAAAATATTTTAAAAAGTAACTTCTAAATGGCTGAATTACTTTCATTTCTTTGTCTTAGTCTGCGTGATTTGCTGCTGCTGTTACTTGATCTAGAGTTAAGGAAATGGGTAAGTTCACAACGCTCAAATAGTCTAAGTGAACCCTGAGGATGACCCAAATACTTTCCACATGCTCAGTATTCTCCATGTGGCATTCATGTCAGGAAGTTGCTAGAAGGAAAAAATAAAATCAGGAATTGAAAACCAAGAACCTTATCATTCCTTCACTGCAGGCTTCATTACATATTTCATATCAACTGAGAAAAAACTGCAATTTTTCTTGCTGTTCCAAATATCTCTCGCTTGCATCTTTGCCTGAAATCTCCTCTGACCCTGCGTGTTACAGGAAGTCTCTTGAACATACTTCATTACCCTGTGCAAAACACCAATCAATGTTCTCCCTGTGTTTTACTGATGATCTTTAAACACTTCAGTTTGGCATGGAAATTTTTCTTCAGTTTACAACTATTCCTTCATTTTCACATATGCTGTCCCAAAATATTCTCTGCAATTTCCAGTGGGTTTCTTTGTCTCCATGTTCCATGTCATGCTTGTTCTTTTCTCTAATAAATAAATCCATTTCTTTTTAAAATGTGTACCTTTAATAAAGATTTGACTATATTCTACAATAAAAAATTGCAAGTGCATCCAAAAGCACACCCTAAAAATCAACATTGTTAACACTTACTAACATTTTTAGACACTTCTGGAATCATATTTAGGGAGTATTACATGAACAGAGAGGCAGAAAAAGCAGACAATACACAGAGGAAAACAAGCACACTGTCCACTCTCTCCCCATTGTATCTGCTGCCACACTCATTGGAAAAAGGCAATGGTGATGGCTCAGGTGACTGGGTTCCTGCCACCTACATGAGAGAACTGGATTGAGTTCCTGGTAACCAGTTACAGCCGATGGCCAGGCCTAGGACCATTTCAGACGCTTGAGGAGTGAACAGATGGGAGATTCTCTCCTCTCTCTCTCTATCTCTCTCTCATCTCTTTCTCTCTTCTCCCTCCAAATAAATACAATTTTTAAAATTAAAAAACTTGGTGCTGGCATTGCAGCATAGCAGGTAAAGTTGCCACCTGTGCTGCTGGCATCCCATATTGGCACTGGTTTATGTCCTGGCTGCCCCACTTCTGATCCAGCTCTCTGCTGATGACCTGTGAAAAACAGTAGAAGAAGGCCAGAGTGCTTGGGCCCCACCACCCATGTGGGAGACCTGGATGAAGCTCCTGGTTCCTGGCTTTTGCCTGGTCCAGTCATGGCCGTTGCAACCATTTGGAGAGTCAATCAGTGGATAGGAGATCTCTCTCTCTGTCTCTCTCTTTTGCTCTATGACTCTGACTTTCATAAAATTAAATAAATATCTTTTTTAAAAAGTAAAAAAAAATGGAAAGTTTGTAATTGATGCACATAAATATAATCAACTGACCTTTGACAAAGAACAGATAAATTTTTCAATTAAAGGTAAATAGATAGACCTGATATGCAAAAATGAATCTAGACATTCTCCACAAAAATGTACTCAAAATGAATAATATATCTAAAGTAAAAGACAAAAGTATAAAAATCCTAGAAGATAAAACCATGAAATTTAGATGACCTTGAGTTTGGCTATAGAACACCAAATATAACACCAAATTAAAAGGTGACGAAAAAATTAATTTTAAGCTGGGATTCATTAAAATTAAACTTATTTACTCTATTAAAGACAATTTGAAGAGATGTAAAGAGACTTCTTGCACATATTAAGGGAAATTATTTGCAAAAATCATGTTGAAAAAGGACTGTTGTCCAAGCTATGCAAAATTCTCTTAAAATTCAGCAGTAAGAAACAAACAACTCAGTTAAAAAATGTACAGAAAAGATGAACATACAGCTCACCTAATAAGTTATGCAGATGCCAAGTTAAGAATATAAAAAGAGGTTAATATCATTCTATTATTAAAATAACACGAGAGGCAGGCATTTGGTACAGTATTCTATATGGGTTCAAGTCCTGGCTTTGCTCTCTATTCCAGCTTGCCACTTCTTCACACCTTGAGATGATGTTTGTACCTCAAGAGCTTTAGATCATGACTCAAGTAGTTACGTCCCTGCCATGTTCATGGGAGACCCGGATTGGGTTCCTGGCCTCTGGCTTTGGCCTAGCCAAGTATTTGAGTAGTGAACCAGCAGATAAATCTCTCTCTCTGTCTTCCTATATGCCCCTCTGCCTTTCAAATAAATTAAATAAATACAAATTTTCAAAAATAGCTTAATAGCTATGTCTATATTGTCCAAAATTGTAAACACTGATAGCACCAAGTATTGGCAACAATGAATGCAACAGGAACTTCATTCACTGCTCGTGGGACTGTAAAATGATCTGATTTAGAAAAGAGTTTGAGCAGCTTTTTACAAAATAAACTTACAATACAGTCCAATTGTGCTCCCTCATATTTGTCTAAATGAATTGAAAATATATCCACAAAAATATGTACACAGATGTATATAGTATCTTTATCCATAGTTGGTCATGGCCCAGCTCTGGCTGTTATGGTCATTTGGGAGTAAGCCAGCAGATAGAAGACCTTTCTCTCTGACTCTCCCTCTCTCTGTCTCTTTCTCTACCTCTGCCTTTTAAATAAATAAAATAGATCTTTAAAAAAGAATAAACTTGATAGCAACCATAATATCCAGTGGAATATCCAGTGGAACATCCAGACAATATTACATTATTTGGGGTTTAAAAGAAATGAGGTGTCAGGCCATAAAAGGATATGAAAAAAATGGAAATGCACATTACGTATTGAAAGAAGTCTGTGTGAAATTGTATCATGACATCAAGTCTATAACATTCCTGAAAAGGCAAGACTACAGAGATATAAAAATGATCAGTAGGCCGGCGTCACGGCTCAATAGGCTAATCCTCCGCCTGCGGCGCCAGCACACCGGGTTCTAGTCCCAGTCGGGGCACCGGATTCTGTCCTGGTTGCTCCTCTTCCAGGCCAGCTCTCTGCTGTGGCCCAGGAGTGCACTGGAGGATGGCCCAAGTGCTTGGGCCCTGCACCCCAGGGGAGACCAGGAAAAGCACCTGGCTCCTGGCTACGGACCATCGTGATGCGCTGGCCGCAATGCGCCAGCCGCAGCAGCCATTGGAGGGTGAACCAACGTCAAAAAGGAAGACCTTTCTCTCTATCTCTCTCTCTCTCACTTTCCACTCTGCCTGTCAGAAAATAAAAAAAATTTTTAAAAAAATGATCAGTGATTATTAGGGTTGGTCAGGGCACGGGGGCGGAATTGGAGGGGATGAATAGGCTGAGTATAGAATTTTTTAGGGAGTGAAACTTTTCTATACAACACTGTAAGGGCAGACATATGCCATTTAAACATTTATCAAGCCCTACGTGATAAAGGTGTGTCCATATACATGCTTCAGTAGTAATACATATACCACACAATGTGGGACAGCCATACTGGGAGAGGTTATACATGAGTAAGGAAGAGATTAATGAGAACTCTGTATTTTGCTTACTGTACTATAAATCTAAACCTAAACTGAATGTAAACTAAAAAGTAAAGTTTATTATATTAAAATTTTTAAAAATTAAATAGCAGTTATTGACACCCTTTAACTGGCCTGGCATTATTTCAGTCCTAATGTTTCCAAGAGTTGGCCTGGTAGTCACACTTTGACCTTGGTGTTCTCCTATTAAATTAAGCAGTGTTATAAATGCCCAGTATGTGACCATAATAGGTAAACACAAAGTCAGTATTACATTGTGATCTTGTCTGAACTTACATTAAAACATGAATTTTATCTATAGCATAGAACAATCAAGCATCTTACTAAGTTTAGTAAAATTGCTTCCTTCCAAATATCTGTAGCCTTAGTTCATTGTTTTTGATAAAAATATTGAATTACTGAACCATACAATTTCCCCGTTTTCTGACAGTTTCCAATCCAAAGTTCCTTGAAGCCTTTCCCAAGTTCGTAATACAAACTCAAACCCTTGACTCCTAACAGTTGTCTGTGAGACATCCTGTGGTTCCACATGGTGTAAAGCCTCCATTGGTAAAGTAATTCAATACATTTAACTTTGTTTAGCTACAGTTGTGTTCCCAGGAGTCTTTGAGTGCAGGACATGGACACTTACTCCTTTACTAGTGTAGATATGCTTTTCTTCACGTATTCAGCTCCCCCATGCCACCCTCTCTGGATTCTCATTTTATCTCTGAGTGGTTATTCAGTCAATTCATTTTTATATTAAGGTTTCCTAAAATACACACATTTTGGGGGAAATTTGTAGCTATTCCTAAGGTTATATTTTATTATAGACTGGTGTGCTTTTCTGTTTTCTTTCTACTGTGTTTCTGCCATTTATTAACAAAATCTGTTTGCAAAACCTGCCTTTGTTCTCTCTTCACCTGGACTATTACAGTTAGCTCCTATTCTGCTTCTCTTACCTTTCTTCATACTTAAGATGTATATAAATGCATATGTATGCAAACTATTTAGATAATTTTCAAATTATTATAAAATGATGACCATCCATCATTTTTGCAGACTTTCATACATTCATCCAATGCATTAACCTGATTTTATTTCCTTTTTTTTAAAAAAAAGATTTATTTTTATTACTTGAAACTCAGAGTTACACAGAGAGAGGAGAGGCAGAGAGAGAGAGAGAGAGAGAGAGAGAGAAAGAGAGAGAGAGAGAGAGTCTGTCATCCATTGGTTTACTTCCCAGATGGCTGCAATGGCCAGAGCTGGGCCAATCTGAAGCCAGGAGCCAGGAGTTTCTTCCAGGTCTCCCACCAGGGTGCAAGGACCCAAGGACTTGGGCCTTTTCTCCTGCTTTCCCAAGCCATAGTAGAGAGCTGGATTGGAAGTGGAGAAGCCGGGTCTCCAATCGGCGCCCAAATGGGATGCTGGTGCTTCAGGCCATGGTGTTAACCTGCTGTGTCACAGCGCCAGCCCCCAACTGATTTTATTTCTAAATTAAATCAAATCATTTTAATTTCAAAGTGACAGATAAACTGATGTATTCATAGCTTCTTTTTCTTTTTAAAAATAATGTTGTATCTACATAGCTATTAAAATATTTACATATATATCTTTCTTTAAATGATTTTTTATTCATTTGAAAGGCAGAGAGAAACAGAGAGATGAAATAGCGAGAGCAGAGAGATACCTTCCATCCAGTAGTTCACTCCCAAGAAAGGCCACAAGAACCAGGACTGGGTCAGTCTGAAGCTGGGAGTCAGGAACCCTATCTGGATCACCTAAAAGGTTAGTAGGAAGTCAAATGCGGATTTTCCCATCCACTTATTTCTGAGATGCACAATAGAGAATTGTATCAGAATCAGAGTAGCTGGGACTTGGGGACACTCTGTAAGACATGTGGGCATCCCAAGCAACAGGTGAATTCATTGTACCACAATATCCACCTCTATGTATGTATCCTTTTATTTCTATAGAATATTTTCTCAAAAATGCATTTACTAGATCAACAAGCATGCACACTTATGATTCTAAAAGTTATTGCAATATTAAACTCCAAACAGCAGTAGAAATTGAAAAGCATGGTTAATGTATTGTTAATGTGTGGTGTTTCTCAACTTTGAGATCTCCTGGGTGAAAAATTGATATATTACTGTACTGTTACTTTATACTTCCCTGGCCACTTGAGCATAGTTTTCTAATGTTTATTGATCTTTTGAAGGTTTTTATATTGGATTGCTTCTATTTTTATTTTAAAAATCAATTTAGTGTAAAATTTCTTCATATTATAAATGTTAACTCTGTATTTCTAATGTATTATGTCTGTATTTCTCCAGGCTATTATTAATCTTATAGTTCTTTAAATATTTAAATCAAACATTCTTAAAGTTCATGAGTTTCTTGATTAGATATAGTCATATATTCTGTTATAAAATATTTTATAGTTTTATTGTGCTTAAAATCTTAGTTTATGCAGGCTAAAATAATTTTATGTGATATTAAGAAAGATTGTTTCAAGTGCAGGACCTCGTGTTTGCACCAATACTAACTATATTTATGCAGTTATGTCCTTAAAGGATTGAGAGGCCAGTTTTTTTTGGTTATTTATTGCTTCATAAATACAAACATTTCTTTGTCTAATATCTCTTCTATTTTACTGACATGCTACTATTTCTATTATTGTACTGATTCCATTCCAATGTATTGGAGTGAAATGGACATTTTGAGATCGGAAAGTTGAAGAAACACCACACATTAATGATACATTAACCATGCTTTTCTTTTTTTTTTTTTTTTTTAAAGATTTTGTTTATTTATTTGACAGGTAGAATTACAGACAGTGAGAGAGAGAGAGAGAGAGAGACAGAAAGAAAAGTCCTCCCTCTGCTGGTTTACTCCCCAAATGGCCAAAAGGGCTGGAGCTATGCTGATCCAAAGCCAGGAGCGAGGTGCCTCCTCCTGGTCTCCCATGTGGGCACAAGGGCCCAAACACTCTGGCCATCACCATCCTCCATGCTTTCCCAGGCCACAGCAGAGAGTGGGATTGGAAGAGGAGCAACCGGGACCAGAACCAGAGCCCATATGGGAAGCCAGTGCCGCAGGCAGAGGATTAACCTAGTGTGCCACAGCGCTCGCCCTAACTATGCTTTTCAATTTCTTTGCTGTTTTGAGATTTGATGGTTTTTGACAGCTCTTGTCTCTTCTGTTGAGAAACAGCATTTTTTTTCTTCCTACTACTTGTTGAACTCTTACTTAGTGTGGTTAACCTTATGATCATTAAGTGCACTAGAAGTTGACCTTTGTTAAAATTAAGAGTGGGAATGGCAGAGGGAGGGAGAAGCAGCTTTGGAGCATGGGCGGAGGGAGGGAAGTATCATTATGTTGCTAAATCTGTGTATATGAAATTCATGAAACTTGTGTAACTTAAATAAAATTTTAAAAATAGGAAAAACAAACAGCAACAAAAGGTGCCAGTTGAGATGCCTGTGTCCCTTATCACAGTGCCTGGATGCAATGCCTGGCTCCTTTCTGTGATTCCAGCTTCTTTCTAATGCAGAACCTGGTAAGTAGTGGTGATGGTGCAAATAATTGGGTTCCTGACACATATGTGGGAGGCCTGGATTGTGTTCCTTACTCCAAGCTTCAGATCTTATTCCTAGGGGCATTTCAAGAGTGAACCAGAAAATGGGAGGGCTAACTGCATCTCTTTCTCTCTCTCTATGTGTATATATCTATATATATATAGATATATAGATAGATATAGATATATTATAGATATACATCTATATATAAATATTAATATATATAGATAAAATATCTATTAATATTTATATATAGATGTATTATATATCTATAGATATTTATAGATATATATCTATATATTATAGATATATATCTATTATATATCTAGATATCTAGATAGATAGCCATAGCTATCTATATATAGATAGATGGATATATCTTAATATATATCACTCCCTCTCTCTCCCCCTCAAATAAATAAACATTTTTAAAAATAACCTTTGAGAAGGGGAAGAGTAAAAGGTGTTGTGCCAGATACTGTGTAAGGCACTCCATTTATTTCCTTTTATACTCTCACCTTAGGAAAGGATGTAGTTTCCTCTTCACAGATGAAAAGTGGAGTTTGTGATAATTTAGTGTAAGACAAAGCAACATGAACTCCTTCCCACTCTGCTCTTTCTTTGTCAGTATCCTCATATGTGTAAGCCCAGAATAGTTGGTGTTGCTCAGAATTGTTAACTGTTGTTAAAATAATTAAGTCCCTGCAGCTACTTGCCCTGGAATATGTTTCATTGAGCTGCATGTGTGAAAAGCAACTAGATTTTGCAAACCAATCTTCAGGATTCTGAGCATCTACCTGTGGGGACTTTTGGTGTAAATTGTTTTGAAACATTTCTTCCCAGCAATGAATTTCATGCATGTGACATTGGCTTATGTAGACTCTGAAAATTACTGGGAAAAAAAGTATTGAATTTTATTCTTATGCTATAGAGCACAAAAAGTTGGAAAAACATATTTTAATAGTGTTAGATGTCATTGAGATGGTATTATACCAAAGATCGGAACATAGTGTCTGTCGATTTGGTGGATAGCTATAATCACTAAAATAATAACAAATTCGCGTTTTCTATTGGTGGCATTCTAGCAGAAATTGGTACTTTCATTTGATTTATGAGAAAACAGTCTCAGAGAGATAATTATTTGCAGCTAAGTATAGCTTCAACTAAGAACTACAAATAAGTGTTTTCAAGGATAATTAAATTGTTTTTCATGTCATTTCTTGACATTCAAGCCAATATCTTAAACTGTGTTGAGGTAAATACTTATCGTTTACATCAGAGCCTGCTCTTAAACTGAGTGAAAAAACACAATATTGTTTTGTACAGCTGTGGATCTTAAAGCAACTGTAATTTACTACTTAAGAGCTCTAATTTTGAAGTTAAATATTCCTTTTATCTGAATTTTGAATTTAATTTTTTAAAAAAATTTTATTTATTTATTTGAAAAACAGTTACAGAGTTACATACCCACACACACACACACACACACACACACAGAGAGAGAGAGAGAGAGAGAGAGAGAGAGAGAGAGAGAGAATGTTCTATTTTACCGGTTCACTTCCCAAATGGTCTCTACAGCTAAGGTTTGGCCAGAGCTGGGCCAAGCCAAAGCCAGGAGCCTTGAATTCCATCCAGATCTTCCACGTGGCTGCAGGGGCCCAACTATCTCGGCCATTTTCTACCGCTTTCCCACATGCATTAGCATGGCGCTGGATTGGAAGAGGAACCCTGGGACTCAAATCAATGCTCGTATGGGATGCTGATGTCATGTATGTTGGCTTAATCTGTTGTACCATAATGCTGGTACATGAATTTTCATGTGTTAATGTATTACAGTGCTCATATTTGTAGAAGGTAAGTAAATAAACTTGCCTTTTCATCTGCACAATGTAGTGATACTTTGGTTTTATAATTAACAAGTTAACATGAGATGGTTTTCTCAGGGTAGCATGCAAACATTTTTATAAAAGATATAATTTTACTTTTATTTATGATTAGTGTATTTCTCTAGAAATGGTGAATGCCTAGCAATCTTCTCAAAATTATATTCTAATTGTCTTTTGAAGGCATGAAACATAGTTGTCCTTAGACTTTATGTGTTAAATCAATGGCTTAGTGCAATATCTGACACATGATCTATATTACTTATTAAGATATATATTTATTATAAAGTACTTTTAGGGGTCAGGCATTGTGGTGCAGTGGGTTGAGCCACCATTTGGGATTCCCATATCCTATCCAAGTACTATTTTGAGTCCTAGATATTTCATCCCATATCCAGCTTCCTGTTTTTGCACCTGGAAAAGCAGCAGAGAATGGCCCACGTGTTTGGGTCCCTGCCATCCACATGGGTGACCTGGCTAGAGTTCTTGGTTCCTGGCTTTGGCTTGTCCTAATCCAAGCTGTTACAGGCATATGGAGAGTAAACCAATGGATGGAACATCTCCGCCCCCACCCCACTCCGTCACTGCTCTCTCTCTCTTTCTCTCTCTCTCTCTCACTCTGTCTCTCTCTCTCTCTCTCTCACATACACACACACACACACACATTTTCTTACCCTTCTGTTTCTCGCTTTCTTGTCATTCTACCATAAAATAAATAAAATAAAAAAATACTTTTATTCCACAATGTATGAAAATTTGACATTTGAAATTATATGACAGTCTACAAGGGGAATTTTGTATTAAATCTTAATATTTTGACTGATTTGAAATGATGGGTGGAAAAATGTGCTTCACATAAAAGCTGGCTTACTAGATTTTAGCCCAAGTGCTCAGATTTATTTCCTATGTAGTTGAATTAAAGTTATTTTAAAAATGATGTTACTAACACGATATTGAGAGGCCATTAACTACAAAGATACTAAGTCTAGACCACAATAAATGAGACCAGCTGAATGTCATAAGCTCTCTTCGATAAAGCTACTTTAAATTACTAAAAAAACATAGTGATAATTAATTACATTTGCTGAGACTATAAACTCATTTTCTATACTGAGAATTGAAAGCAAATTTGATCTTTGTAGCAAAATGCCAAGTGGCATTTGTTGTTTGGTAAATGTTGCCTAGAATGAGCTACTCGAACATGATAAAGATAAAAGGGCCATGCCAAAGAGATGATTTATTTCCCAATTGTATATTCTTTCCCAACAAGCAAACAACCGTGCTGTAGGCTGAGAGAATTTACTATATTTGACACAAGAAAAAAACTTGTACTTCATCATGATATGTTTTATTTCTTAATATGCATACATCATTTCATTTAAAAATTCAAGTAGGCCAATCTGCGTCTCTCTGGAGCTTATCAGTATGCTTAGTATATAGCATATAAATACTAAGTATCCACAGAGGAACTAAGTGATTCCACTTCTCAAAGAGTAGCCTAATGTATCATTAATTTGTAAATCTGTTCAGCAAACTCCAAATATATAATGTTTCACATGCCTACAAGTGCTTTTTTTTTTAAAAAAAAGCTTTTATTTATTTGAAAGGCAAAGTTAGAGAAGGAGAGGGAGAGGGAGAGGGAGAGAGAGAATGTCCATCTACTGGTTCACTCTCCAGATGGCCACTCAGGCAGGGGCTAGGCTTGGCCAAAGCCAGGAGCCAGGAACTAGCATCTGGGTCTACTGTGTGGGTGCAGGGACTCAAGGACTTCCATCATCTTCCACTGCTTTTCCAGGCGTATTAGCATGGAGCTGATTCAGAAATGGTACATGTGGGACTTGAACCAGAGCCCTTATGAAATTCTGGCATAGTAGGCAGCATCTTAACCCATACTGCCACAATGTCCTTCCCCATTTAAGTTGTTTGATTTGATCAAAATTATTGCTAAGTAGTGTTTTCATAACTAATATGAACAGACATCAATTTATGATTTAGGTGTGATACAGTTTCCTTGAAAGAGAAATTTCACAATTTTGGTCTTTTGTACTTATTCAGACTAGATTATTCTTGTCATATAAGGAAATGAAAGCCTCCATCAACTTGCTCTCATCACTCTGGAAATATACTACTTCTGGAAATATAAATATACTTCTCTGGAAATATAATACTTCTAATCTAATGGGTATAGAGAAGATATACTATTAATTAACAACCTGGCTCAACTTTATCTGTCAATGCAAGTTACTTATTTTATATTAGATGTTCTCTCCTTAATAAATACACAATTACTTGTGGTGTGTATCAATGCTATTGAAACTTGTTAATTTTTAAAATTTAATATTTTTCCTTACAAAAATGTTTCTTGATGATATGAACTTATTGAAATCTTAAATGTTTATACAATGAATGATACATCACAAATTTAACACTGAATCATGAATTGTCTATTTTTCTTTCTATTTAGGTCAATAGGCTTGTAAGCTGTTAGTAAAATAACTATATCAAATATGGAAAATTAATATTTGAATTTTTAATTTTAAATGTACCATGAATCACAATGAAAATATTTTTTGTATAATATTGCTCAATTGTAAATTGTTTAACTTTGAGATTCTTAGAGCATAGTCTAACTGATACATGGAATCAAACAAAGCAAAGGACAACTTTAAGAAATTGTTAAATCAAGTAATTTCTAAGATTGCTTGTTTAAATTTTCTTCAAAATATTTTCATCATATGCAATGATTAATTTTTATCTGTTTCTTGTACTAATTTTCTTTTCCCATGGAAACACAAAATGTCAAAATCACTAATTTATTAATTTTGCTTAAAGTTAAAGCTTAGATGAATTTTCTAGGCATCTGGTGGTTCCCTCATTGGATATTCATCTTGCTCAGAAAGTGTTTCCTTTGAACTAAAAGCTGGCTGAGATATAATGAAGTGTTTGGAGAATAGAAAATTGAAAATAACAACCAGAGGCACTTTTTCTGTTCCACTTGTTTCAATAGTCCTATTATTTTGCCCACTGATACTTATTTTGGGAAAACTATGAGATATAGCAATACATATTTTTTTACACTGAAGCCTGAGGCACCTAATGTTTATGATAGCATCTTTTTTAAGGAAATGTTACTGTCAATTCCTCATCTAGCATTAAGCAAGTTGTGGTCAAGTCAACCTAAATACATGCATTTGGTCAAAAAGTCAATGTAGTTTATCATTAGGACAAGTATAAAATTAGATTTGAATGGTCAATGTCATTGTGGGAATAATTAATATCACTAAACATGTCAATGTGTTTTAAATGCCAAAATCTTCTTAAGTGACTAACAGACATTATTGAAGTGTTTTAGGTTCAGATATATTGTGTCAAACTAATGTGTGTGTGTGTGTGTGTGTGTGTGTGTGTGTGTGTTCCATGATAAGTAAAAGGGAACTTTGAAATTGGACAAAAAAATGGTGCCAAGTCAGGCAGTGATCTGGTCCACTGCCCCTTTAGCCTTCCTTGTGCTCCCACCTATTAGTTTAATTTCATAATATGATCACAATCTTTTCCTGTTATTTCCAGTAGGTGAGAACTAAATATAGTAACAGAAAACAGACTATTGGTATATCTATAAATCCCTGTGAAAAAGATTTCACTGATTTTATTTAACAGTATATTTAGCCATTGAAGTTCATTTTTAAGGGCAGAACTTATTGATCATTTTACATGTTCAAATAATAGCTTGTTATATTTGATGTGACATGTATATTAAAGCCTATGGAAATATCTTCTATGAATAATACTATGAATAATACCAGGTAGTCTGGCTGGCATATATCAGAATTAGTCTAGTATATGGGATGATAAAACTCACAAAATGAGACCAGAAGTATCATCTTGAGGGCTGGACTCCATGTTTATTTTTCTGTTCCTTCTGTGTTTAATCTCAACAACTTTGCCTCAAATTCTTTCATTCCCCACTCACAGTTAATTCAGATTCTAGTTAGCCACTTATATAACTAAAGAATTGAAGTCAGTTCTTTTTCAGTGATTGTGGATTTATTTTTCTCACTGTTTCTTTCCTGTCTGTAACCTGTATTGTCCACATTTTAAATACCAAGGTGACCCCATGTGATTATCTCCAAAACCTGTACTATATATTTTGCTACATATATGCTAAGCAACATATATAACATATATATATGTTATAACATATGGTTTATATATACATATAACATATGGTTTGCTCTAAGAACCTAGAAATTCTACTGCTGCTTTTGCAGTTGTCTTATTCCTTTCTTTCCAGTATATTTGGATATGATATCATACACTGTAAGATCATGGCTTTTATTCACTCTAATTTTACATTTTTCATTCATTTTTATTTTTATTTTTAATTTGGTCATTTCAAGAGAGGTTCAAGATGTTCTAGGAATTTGAAATGTCTTGAAATCCTCAGCTACATTGCTACAAAGACCAGGGAATCCTGAGTCAAGTCACAATCCCTCTGACCAACTTGCTTAACAGTCTGTTCTTTCCACAAATTGTCACCGCCACCTGCAGCCTTTCCTCTCTCCTCTTCATGGAAGAGCCCTCTGGTCTGTACTCAGTAAAGAAAGGAGGGTCTTTTTATTCTTGCCAGAGAAAATTCCTAGTTTTTAATCAATGATTAGCTGCCTTCCCAAAACAGCCATATTTTCTCTTTTTTTAACCTCCTTGTTTTCCGTCAAATCTGTACAATCAATTCCAATTCTGCAGATGTATACTACCTACTGAGACAAACTCCAAAACATTCATAACAACTCTGATCACTAAGTAACTATTTAGGTTCCTGTCATCCTAGCTGCCAAAATATATACTATATATATAATATGCACATATGTGCACACACACATACACACATATACAGACAAATACTCATTCGGTTTCATAAAGCTGTTGGGAGGCAAGGAGCTGGGAAAAAAAAAAAACCTCTAATTGGATGAATTGATTTTCTCTCTCTCTCTCTCTCTCTCTCTCTCTCTCCATAAACACAGATAGACATACCTACTTCCAAATGTCTGTAGACAATGGAATTAAAAGATAAGTTTATTTTGGTGCAAAAACTGTTGAAATCTATGCAGTTTCCCATAAAATGTGTTTTCTATTGTTGCTTTTAAGACCTTTCATGTGTGTGTGTGTGTGTATATATATATATATATATATATATACATATATATATATATATATCTGTGCTTTTAGTATTCTTTTAAAAGTTCTATAATTATGATTTTAAACGATCTTAAATTACTTGTCCAAGGTGAAACAAATCGGAAAGGACTGGTGTCCAAATTGATTTAGATCCCTCTGTTGAAAAGACCTAAAAGGCCTGTGGTAATTTTACTGAAGCACTCAATCTTTGTTCTCTAGAAGAAAGCAGTAGGTTGATGGTCATTTGGACCTCTAGGATTGGAATTTCAGCAATATTTTACAATTTACAAGCCATTGTCATTGATCTAATTTCATCTGGACCTCTTAACAGCAGTATGGACTCTGAATTATTTCTTTGATTTAAACCAATGGGAAACTGGGACTCATGGAACTATGGGCTGGAAGACAGAAACCCCAGGATCGATTAGAGGATTTGGAAGTGATATCCAAAATGCCATTGCATTTGCTGAAGAGACAGTGAAACCAAAGATATGTGTTTGAGAAACCCCTGCTGTTGCAGAATCTATCAATGATCAAATATCAGGTAGAAAGCTTTAGTTTGTGACAATGAAGTGGTGGTCTTCTTTGTGCTGGGTTTATTTGTGACTTCATCCCATGGTATGAGGGGTCAGCTATGACTAACCAATTAAAAATTGTGAGGGTGGATTTGCTTTGTCCCTTTCATTCATCGCTTTCGTCTTTCAGTGCATCATTCCTAGACCTGATTATACAATTCATATTCCCAAGAGCCTCTTGTTTCTTCTGCACTGGGAGCATATTCTATTTTGCCTAATTTGTGATTATATATTCTTCTCTGTACGTTTCTCATGTAATAAACATGTCCATCATAAGAACACCAATTGATAATGCCGCATAACAGAATTACAAATGTGAAAGACATTGCTAGATAAACAAAAACCTTATTCAAAGTAGCAATAAGATAATCATAATTGTTCTAGCCAACACTTCTCAAACACTTCTGATATTAGGCACTATGCTCAGCATTTTAGCCTTAACTTTATCCTCTAAAAATCTCTCTGAGTTAAATGTGATGTCCTTTTTCTTCTTTTAAAAAATTTTGTACATGAATGTGATGTTTAAAGACATTAGGTTTGCCCAAAGCCATGTAAGAAGTGGCAGACAGATTATTAGAAGAGTGATTTCTTGGATATCACAGACTACATTTGAACTCCTTAATAAAGGTGTGGCAGGTAGTATTTGATAAGAATTGACCTTCATTCATCCCATTTGTGCCCATTCCAGCTTTGTGGGAGTCATTTCATTCATGTTCATTCCATGGAGCACTAATGTGGATTCCTTAGTGTGTTTTTAAAACTTTAACTATTATTTCTAGTTTCAACTGATTACTTCGGAGTTTCATTTAGTACTCACTACATGTGTTTCAGGCATAGACAGCACAGAAAAAAAAATTACACCGTCAAATGTCAGCACACTCTGAGAAACAGCAATGCCTATCACCAGAGCTGAAGATAGCACTCATTGGTGAGAGTTTTAAATAACCCTGGGTCTTAACAAGAGAAAATAGTCATCCTATGAAGCGATCTGGCCTGAACCATGATCTTCAACCAGCATAAATGCATTCTATGTCCTCAAGTTCTTATCTTTCATTGAAGATAAACATGCAACAACTTGCACAGTCATCTAAACTGCTAGAAACTAAATTAAGTTACATTGCTACTGAGATTCCATGCAAGACTTGAACTTTTGATTCTGGAGGCATTAGCACATGGGTCCTGCTTGGACAGTGTTGTGCTTGAAGTGTTAAAAAGTAAATGAACCAGTGTGGCTGCATGTCTAAGATGTTGAATAAGCGCTGCCATTTAAGAGCCACAGGATCTTCTAACCAGACATTCAGAATCAATAGTCACCACTGAAAAGCCCTTTCATATCTATGATTTTTGGAGACTGGTCACTCCATGACAATAAATAGGAAATAGCTTTCCCTCCACCCTTGCTAGCAGTGTCTTTCTCTTTGGCCCTTCCCTGCCTTAAATTGTTCCAGACATCAACCAAGTGGCGGGAGCAACTAGTGTTGGATTCATTGCTCCGAAACTTGGCAAAATGCACTGGTTTCAGGCTGTCATTACAGCCACATTATCTGAATTACAGGCCAGTTACTTAGTCACTGTCTTATCACACAGTGTTGTTACTTTTCCAGTGTACACATCAGCCTGTCAAACTTTGCTTTCCTGGTTTTAACAATCCATGAGCTGTGGCCAGAAGCCAAATATGCTCTTGGATTCTGATTTTAGAAAGAAAGAGAAAGAAAAAAACAGCCTTAAACGATTAGCTTGCTCCCTTAAGGTCAAGTGATATCACCAACCACATGGTTTCTATTCAGGTAGTGTTCTGCATTAGGCACACACTTTCTGTGGCATCGCAGCTCACAAAATTGTCCAGGTACCATGCACTGATATACCAGGCATCAAAAGAAACTCTATGATCAGCCTCTGTGACCCTTGGAACAAGCCTATATTGCAAATAGCCATGGAAATTCAAGCCAGGATTTGACTTGATGACTCACTGACACTTCTCAGATGTAGAATGTCTGTTGAACTCCTCATTGCTGGGCCTGAGCAAATGATGCCAAATACAGGAGGCCTGCAACTTGACTCTTCAGACATTTATTGCAAACTCTTCAGTATATTTGTGAGATTATCTTGATCACACTGATATGTCTAAGAGTCAAAGGGATCACATAAACAAGACTAGTGTCTGCTAATACCAACTGATAGAACCAAAAAGGGAGAGAACGATCCAACATGGGAAGCGAGATACACAGCAGACTCATAGAATGGCAGATGTCCTAAACAGCACTCTGGCCTCAGAATCAGCCCTTAAGGCATTCAGATCTGGCTGAAGAGCCCATGAGAGTATTTTAGGCATGGAAAGCCAAGACACTCTGGAAAAAAAAAAAAGAGAGAGAGAGAGAGAAACTAAATGAAAGATCTCTGCAAGTGAGATCCCAGTAGAAAGAACGGGCCATCAAAGAAGGAGGTTCCTTTCTCTGAAGGGAGGAGAGAACTTCCACTTTGACTATGACTTTGTCTAAATAAGATCGAAGTCAGCGAACTCAAGAGGCCTCCATAGCCTTGGAAACTCATGACTAGAGCCTAGGGAGATTTCTGATGCCATAAACATGAGTGTCAAATTGTTAAGTCAACAACAGGAGTCACTGTATGCTTACTCCTCATGTGGAATCTCTGTCCTTAATGTTTTGTCCAATGTGAAGTAATGCTATAACTAGTACTGAAACAGTATTTTACACTTTGTGTTTCTGTGTGGGTGGAAACTGATGAAATCTCTACTTAATATATACTAAATCGATCTTCTGTATATAAAGATAATTGCAAATGAATGGAATGGGAGAGGGAGCGGGAGATGGGAGGGGTGTGGGTGGGAGGGAAGTTATGGGGGAGAATGCCATTTAATTCATAAACTGTACTTTGGAAAATTATATTTACTAAATAAAAGTTTAAAAAAAAGTTGAAGGATTAAAGTAACCAGACATATGAGAATACTTTTAATTTCATGGAAACTGGAATTTCAAGTATGAGGGGCCGGCGCCGTGGCTCAATAGGATAATCCTCTGCCTTGTAGTGCCAGCACACTGGGTTCTAGTCCCGGTCAGGGCACCAGATTCTGTCCCGGTTGCCCCTCTTCCAGGCCAGCTCTCTGCTGTGGCCAGGGAATGCAGTGGAGGATGGGCCAAGTGCTTGGGCCCTGCACCCCATGGGAGACCAGGATAGGCACCTGGCTCCTGCCTTCAGATTGGCGCGGTGCCCCGGCCACGGCGGCCATTGGAGGGTGAACCAATGGCAAAGGAAGACCTTTCTCTCTCTCCCTCTCTCACTTCCACTCTGCCTGTCAAAAAAAAAAAAAGTATGAGTTGATTTTGGTGTACACAAGTATTTCACAGAAAGAAAATCTTTTTTCACATTATGTATACAAATCATATAATGTAAAAATATTGTACCAGAATAAACATACTTTAATTCTATTTGTCTATGACGTTTAGGATGTACCCTCATATTTGCAGTATAAAAAATAAGGAAAAGGTGTCTGTAAGAGTTCTAAGTTTAACCGCAAAACAAACCAAAAATTGTAAATTTCACAAAGCTTGGAAGCAAGATTGAAATTGCATGTTTTTAGCAGGTCTGTTTCACTCTACAGAGCTAGGCTGCAAAATCCATTTTGTAACTTAGACTTTTTTGTATGCAGTTTGACTGAAAAAGAGGGATACTGGTCATAAGATCAAGAGCAATTTTATAAATTTTTCTTGTTTTGTAAATAAGGCAGTATAGTCTTATTTAGGTAGGATGTTAGTCACTCAGTATATAAATAAATATGTGTGAGAGAAACTGCCCTTTAGGGTTTCACATGTTTGATGCAGACCTTTGTCATAATTCTCCTGATTAGAAAAACATTATTAAAAATACAAATTGAAATAAACACAAAGTGAGCAGGATTTTACTCTCACTACTCTCTCTGAATTTAGTGTATGAAACATCACAAAACACAGTAGACATGCTACCCTACAATGAACATTCATTGATTTTAAGCTGTACATGTATCTGAGTTTATATAAGTGTGTCAATGGGTATGTGAGTTTATTCAAACACTTGTACGTGCCCATGTTTATGCATCCTGTCGACTACAGCTCAAAGTTTTCCAAGTGCTACCATCTGCTTCTTAAGCATCCTGGAACAATACTGTACTGAACACTACTTCTACACTTGCCAAAAATCAGGACACCTAAATTCCCTTCCTGATTCTCTGATATTTAGTGACCTTGGCCATGACACTACCTTCGTTTTAAGAAAGTAAATTTCATCCATTCTTATTGAAGTGAGTAATTCATTCCCTTCTTCTGCCTTTCTCTTCTCCCATTCAAATTTAGGAAATGATAAAATTATTTCTTGGCATTTACATTCATGTTGTGAATTATGCTTGAATTCTTAACCTGATTGGACAGCCTAACGTTGTTTGCCTTCCATTAGTAATGAGACAATCAACAGCCTTACCCTGCCTAACATATTCTTTCTCCTTTGTAATCAAATTTGTAATTTGTCTACATTTCTTTGCATACCATAATGCAACTTGTTCTGTCACACTGCGTTGGACTCAGCCTATGCTCCACTCTTGATCAGTGAACTTGCTTGCTTTCAGGCTATGGTAGCCCTACCAAAAGCTTAACCTTTTAAGTTATATGAATTGAGGTAAATGTTGCTGCTGAAGCCTCTGCAGCCCAAATGGCCAGTTCTCGTGCTCTCCCAGTCACATGCACATAGTGAGTCAAGGATAGACTTCCCAATGCCTACTTCGCTTGCCTTCACCTCCACTTCTAGGGCTTACCAGATACCAGTGCAGGCCTGGAAGCATGCTCATAGCAGCTGATGAGATAGAATTCAGTTAGCTGTGCTAGACTGAGGAGACCATCATTGATTTATTAGACACTAGCTGGATACAGAAGCTGTGTAGAGGAGCCTCATGGTGCAATTCTGATGCTATGACTAAAGGGATACAGAAACCTTAAGACAAATTCTTCTTCATCATATCTTCAGAGATATCATTTCCCTCATTAGGTCCCTAGATAAGTATCTTTCAAGAACAGGAGGGGCCAGTGTTGTGGCATAGTAAGTTCAGCCTCTGCCTGAGGCACCAGCATCCCATAATGGGCGCTGATTCGCATCCTGGATGCTCCTCTTCTGATCCAGCTCTCTGCTTATGGCCAGGGAAAGCAGTGGAAGACAGCTGAGTGATTGGGTCCCTGAGTCTATGTGGGAGACTGGGAAGATTCTCCTGGCTTCCCGCTTTGGAGGTGACCAGCTCCAGCCATTGCAGCCATTTGGGGAGTGAACCAGAGGATGAAAGATCTCTCTCTTTGTCCTCCCTCCCTCTATCTGTTACTCTGCCTCCCAAATAAAATAAATTAAATAAAAAAAAAAAACAGGAAAGGAATCTTTTCACAACATTTTAGCTGATCAGTTTAGCTCTTCATTACTTTGCTTCTCACTTTGCCTCATTAAATTTTTCACCAGCTCCTGCTTCCTTGAACCTGAACTGCCAAGTGACGTGTCTGCACATAACCTTTGCTTCAGGACCTCTTTTATGTTGTTTTGAGGTCTAGACCATGGCACAATTAATTCCCATGTTTTAAGTCTCAACTTCATTTTTCACAGGTCTTCCAGCTTCTGTTTTCACATGCTTTTTATTTTTAAAACCATTTTGCTCCTAAATCTCTGATATTTTTGCTTTGTGATCTGCTTTAACAGAAGATCATTATTTCTTTACTTTATTGCAATTATCTTGTCTTTTTTACTATGGCAAAAACAAGGATCATAACTTCTTGAGAATATTCTCTGTTGTGTAAGTTTACTGCATTTTTCTACCTGGTTTCTTCTTTCATTTCTTTAAAAAATGTCAGCTCCGTAAGTTTGTTATTTCTACTAAATTATGGATTTGGATTTTCTAGTGTGGTTATTGTCAGGAAATTCTGCAATGGGAAGGGAAACTGTGCAAGGAATATCTCCCTCTTTGTAGACACAGAGTAAACTTCTTCCTGTGAAGATGACCAGTCTCTATGATTTTTGTATGCTGTGTAGGTTTTGCCTTCCTTACATTTTTGAAACCCCCTCCCAAAAGCCGCTGCAACCTCTGATAACATTAAGTTTTTGCCCTTCAAAGCAAGCCCCTTAGCTTCCACAAAGGCATCTATGCAGACAGTGTTTTTTACCATTTGCTCCTGTGAGGGTCCTTGCCAGTCTTTTTTGTTTTTTCCTTTATTCTCTCCTGCATGTTGTCTGACTCTTTTCAGCTTCTCTGTCAGCTATTACATGGGATACTTCAAAAAGTTCCTGGAAAGTGTTTAATATGAAAAAGCTAAGCATGGATTTAGAACATTCTTTGCACCAAATGCAATTATTTTTAATTTCATTATCCATGAACTTTTTGAGATGCATGAATCGTGTCTGAAAACACAAAGATAATTTTCATTTGCTTTTATGAATTGACTAGCTCATAGCAGATATTTTTCAGTCTTACATGAAATTAGAGAGTATATGATGAAAATGTAAACAACATTTTAATAGTAATTCATTCAAAATGATACTTAAGTGACTTGATAATATGTTAATCATAGAATATACGGGCATGGGCATTGTGCTACAGCAGGTTAAGTGGCTGACTGGGATGCTTGCATACCATATTGAAGCGCCTGGGACTGAATTCTACCTCTGCTTCTGATCCAGCTCCACTCTAATGCACACCCTGGGAGGCAGCAGATGATATGTCAAGTACTTAGCTCTCTGCTTCCCATGTGGCAGACTTGAATAGAGCTCCTGTATCCTCACTTCAACCTACCACAACCCCAGCTGTTGCAGGCATTCTGTTTCTGTTTCTCTCTCCTTCTTGCTCTCTATTGCAAATAAACACAGTTAAAAAGTCTTTATGCTTACAATTATGCTTCCATACGATGTCATAAATGTTAATATTCACATTTTTGTGAGGAATTAATTAACGGGAATTATATAATTACTGAAAATAATTATAGAGTTTAAATTAAAATGATATGTAGCCTATTGGGAAAAAAATTCAGTTGAAATAAACATAAGTTGAAAACTGAAATCTCTATACAAACTGCTGTGTACACAGCATGGTGCCCTGAACATAAATATTATACAGTCAATCAATGTAGAAGGAATTAAGGTGTTAAAGAAACCAAGTTAATGATTTGTTTCCCTCACCACTACCCTCTTAGAGTTTAACACAAAGCTAGCACAAAGTATATATTGAATAAACTGGGAGATTATTTTATTATGACAAAATAATGCTACTCTATTGTATAACTGCCTAGAGAATTAGAAGTCTTTGTGGATCACCAATTCTTTATAGGTTAGTAGCTTTAGGATAAAGAACAATGGTGAGCAGAGTTGTTCAGACAGAGGAGCTATTCCAGAGACTCTGCTACACTGATATATAACTAAAAATGTGAAAGAGAGTAACACATAGTTTACACATGGACAATAGAAATTAAAGTTCATTTGTCACATGAATGTAGATAATTGATCAGGGGATTATTTCTGTATAACATAGTTTTGTATTTTATAATTAAGTATTATATATATTTATAAATGTAAAAATGAAAACATAAAGTTATATAATGTTACTATATGTAATTTTCCCATGCATTTTTCTCCATTATTTAACACTTTCTTTTTTTTTTCTAGTAAATAACAAATTTTAATGACAGAAACAGGCCTTACAGAAGGTACAGATGTGTGGTAATCCAAAACTTATGAGGAAGCCAAGTTCCCCTGATGGAGTCACAGCAGTGAGCCTTGGCCCATGGAGAGCCTTCGGGAGAGCCCAACAACCAATTTCTATTGCAATTTTCTAGGGGAAAAGGTCAGTAACTGATATTTTCAAAGGAGTGTATGCTGTGTAAGAGCTTATGACAGAGGTCCTTGGACAAGCAACTTGGAAAAGGCTGGACTGAGAATGGTAACTTCTCAGGCTAGGGTAAGAGGACAGGGGTTAATCAGAAATCAAACTGACTGGGTGATGAGCAAGACGGGAATGGACTGACTTGAGATAGTGAATGTAGTGAGTTCCAGGCTTAGTAGAAGAATGAAGTAAGAAGCATTCTAGTTTTTATGGGGGAAGGGAGATTGCCCTTGAAAACAGCAAGGAGAAATGGACAGTTGAAAATACAACTCTAGAGGCACAGAGCTGCCAGGAAGGCTCCAGCCACCTAGGAAATACCACTCTAATTTTCTCAAACTTCCGGGCTGAAACATGGAGGGCGAGTAGTGTTTTATAGGAGGGCGTTCATTGTTGGCATAATGAGACAACAGTGGGGAAAGCGGTTTTGATACCTGCTTGGTGGAATACCTGAGAAGCACAGCTGGTAGTTTTATTTGAGATTGCAGCTTTTCCTTCCAGGTGATTCTTTCTAGCTGCATTTCCCGCTGTGGTCTGGTCCTTCGATTTCAGGACTTTTCCTGGATTATCGAACAATTCATAGACTTCTTTTGTTTTGCCCTCATGGAGCTTCTTCCCAGTGTTCAGTACCTCGGCCGTCGCCACTATCCCGAGTGGACCAAGGGCCGCAAAGATCTGCAGGAAAGGCCTGAGAGCCGCCCCGCGCGGGCAGCGGAGACGGGCGCCGCGCAGCTCGGCCTACCGCGATCCACTTAACGTTTTCAGTGGGGATGTCATAGTTACCGAGGTGAGCGGCTCAAACTGGGCTTTTTATATCCAGGGAATAAAACAAATCCTATCTGTGTGGTTTTTATTAAATTTTAGTGATTCTGTTAGAATGTATTTCTAAATTTTCAATTATATTAATTGGATTAAAATTGGACTTTTATGCATTCAGTATATATATTCCCTTAAATGGTTTATACTTATAGCTATGCACAGCTTTGTCTTTCTTTGGGACTTTGTCAGGAATCAGGGATAAACAAGCAAATGAACAGTTGACATCTATTAAATTAGTGATGTGTGTGTGTGTGTGTGGACTGGATAGACATCAGAACCTGGAACATACACTATCAAAATGGCCATGGCCATTGTCTTTCAAATGGTATGGACATTATGAAGTAGGACAATCAATGCTGTTCTTCTCTTTTGGAAGAGAATGTGTCTTTATCAATGTACTTTTCTTAAGGATGAAATATTTCAATTCAGCCATAAGTGGAGTCCTCCACTATGTTCTGTGTTATCTATTTCTATCAGGTGCTATGAATCATATGTGTCAGAATCAATAGATTATTATTAAAAATTCCTGGTCTCGACTTTTTCCTAAATGAAAGCATGTCAACCTCAAGATGAACCAAGTGATGGAATCATCAAACAAAAATTTAAAAATGTTCAAATATGTTCTGTGAAGTAAGAGCAAAACAATTCTAGAAGTGATGGAAAGATGTATTTCAGCAGAGAAATGGAAACCATAAAAGAGAAACAAATAGAAACTTTATAACAACAAAAAATCAGTATATGAAGCAAACAACTATTTACAGAACCAGGGGAAAAGATGCGATGCCTTAGAGACTAAGCCAACAAGTTTCCTTATTTAATATTAGACTTCTAATTATTGGTAATATTATGATCGAAGACATGGTTTCAAATTAAGAAGATGCCAGGATGGAAATATGAAGTTTTACATGTTCAGGATCTAAATAATATATGACCTGTTGATAAAATAATATACCAAAAACTAGAGATGCAGAAGAGCAGAACTAAATCCGGTGGGCATCAATTTCTGAGTTGAATTGCATGGAGTCACTAGGGAGGAAAGCAGAAAACTAGGAGATGAGTGATAAGCATCCAGGAAAAGAGGGGCACAAAAAGTAAGCCAGAAATGACAGTGATTTCATGTTTCACTGCAGCATCAGGTCATTGTCTGGTGCTTCTGCTTTAATATTGGCTTTCCATATCACACCTTTAAAGTGAATAAGACTTACATTGTAATAATGTATAATAATTCATATTTGTATTACATAAATATACATTATATTAATATGATTATTTTACAAAATAATTATGATTATAATATATAATGATGCCAAGTTACATGCCAATACAAGTAGTTGCCATGTTTAAAGATGGCATCTTAGTAGATTTTGTTGGATTTTCTGAATTCAATGTCCCAATTTCTTATTTGAACTAAATTCATGGATAATCATCTATATCATTAGTCTCTTGGTGACACTGTACCAACAAGATGTGTGGGATTATCACTGAAGCATGAAAATAGATGTTAAAGATGTTATTTATAAACAAACAACCATGTAAGGTTTTCAATGACTTATGGGACTCTACATTTTTTCTAATTATACACATAAGACATTACTTAGTATTTTATTATAATAGAAAAGATTTTCATTAAAATACACTCCCTCTTGTATAAGGTCAGAAAACTAGCTGTTTTTCTTTTTCTAATATCTGAATATTTTCTCATTACTATATAATATTATCCTAGATATTAGGGAAAACATATAGAAACACCTAGTAGAAGATCTTATTTTCAAAGTATCAAGATGGAAGCTATTTTAAAATTAAATGTCATAGGACTGGTGCCATGGTGCAGTATGTTAATCCTCCGCCTGCAGCACCAGCATCCCATATGGGTGCTGGTTCAAGTCCCGGTTGCTCCTCTTCCAATTCAGGTCTCTGCTGTGGCCTGGGAAAGCAGTAGAAGATGGTCCAAGTCCTTGGGTGCCTGCACCCACATGGGAGACAGGGAGGAAGCACATGGCTCCTGGCTTTGGATCAGTGCTGCTCTGGCCATTGCAGCCATTTGGGGAGTGAACCAGCAGACAGAGGACATTCTCTCTGTTTCTCCCTCTGTCTGTAACTCTACCTCTCAAATAAATAAATAAAATCTTTAAAAAATTAAATGCCGTCAATTCCTAATTAAGCCTGTCTAAAAATAGTATGTGAAACAAGCAATAAGTAGCTACCAAACTGTCTTTTCTAGTCACTATAAAGCATACAGTCTTTATATATAATTTAAAATTATAATTTATAAATTTTGTGAATCTTATATTTTATGTGTCAGAATTTTTAGATTGATTTAATACAATGAACAAATTGTGTATCAGTAAGTATTATTCAACTAAAACTTTTGGATTCAGGCTAGCAGGTAAAGGGAGGACATTTACTACTCTGTGAATATTAACTGTTCTAGATATATTAAACTATGATATTCATATTGAATTCTAACACTTGCCTTTTAATGTCCCTGGTGTTCAGGTATTCATTATAATTTGATGGAAAACTCTGAGGAAATTGTTGAAGGAGTTTGGGACACAGCATCCCAAATATGCCACTATGTCACATGAAATGTTTTCAGTTGAGGTATTTACAAAGACAGAGACACAAGAAGATCAAGCTTATCTTCTATTTCTTAAAAGCAGGATTTGATCTTTTGAAAAGAAGCAGGATTTGAAATTCCCATGTAAAAGACATCCTCACTATAACAGGAAAAAGCTCTCATTTTTAAGAATAGGATGTTTAGGGGGCGGTGTTGTGGCACAGCCGATAAAGCTGCAGCCTGAAGTGCCAGCATCCCATATGGGCTCCGTTTCATGTCCTAGCTGCTCCACTTCCATCCAGCTCTCTGCTATGGCCTGGGAAAGCAGTAGCAGATGGCCCAAGTGCTTGGGTCCCTGCACCTGTGTGGGAGACCTGGAAGAAACTCCTGGCTCCTGGCTTCAGATCAACTCAGCTCTGACCATTTCAGCCATTTGGGGAGTGAACCAGCGGATGGGAGACCTCTCTCTCTCTCTTGCTCTCTCTCTGTCTCCTTTCTCTGTGCAACTCTAACTTTCAAGTAAAATAAAAAAATATTTAAAAGTTAAAAATTTTTTTTTTGTAAGGACCACACTTTATTCATCCTTTTATTTCCAGAACTGGACACAAAGTAGATGTCAACTATCATTTGTTGAATAAAAGTTATCAACCTTTATCATCAGCCAACCAACATACTGAATATCTACAAAAGTTAAAAATAAAATAAATACATAGCTCCAGTCCCTTTCCTTGCCGCATTTGCATAATTTATTACTCCGACTCATTCAATATATAAATTCACCTCTAATTGTATATTTGGGTTTTCATTTTATTATGATATTTCTCATGCCACATTAAACTTGCATTAAAAGTTTGTAGTTTTTTTTTTTTTTTTTGCCAGGCAGAGTGGACAGAGAGAGAAAGGTCTTCCTTTTTGACATTGTTTCACCCTCCAATGGCCACCGAGGCTGACGCGCTGCGGCCAGCGCACCGGGCTGATCTGATGGCAGGAGCCAGGTGATTCTCCTGGTCTCCCATGGGGTGCAGGGCCCAAGCACTTGGGCCATCCTTCATTGCACTCCCAGGCCACAGCAGAGAGCTGGCCTGGAAGAGGGGCAACCGGGAAAGAATCCGGTGCCCCGACTGGGACTAGAACCCGGTGTGCCGGCACTGCAGGAGGAGGATTAGCCTAGTGAGCCATGGCGCCAGCCAATTTGTAGCTTTTCTACAGTTGATCTGTCTTTTGTCAATTTTATTTCCAGTGTCAGCTGAAAAACTGTAGGAGAATAAAAATAAAGTTTTACCTCCCTTATAGTATCATAATTTAATAATTTTTTCTTTTCATTTTGAGCTACCTTACCCCCAATTTTTATGATAAATTTATCATAAGTGGATATGTATTTTGTATAATAAGGCTGGATACTATTATTAACATTATATGATATTTTAAAAATAAGATCATCCATTTGCACTCTGGCTTACCAGATTCCAGAATATTGCTTGGAACCTAGTAGACACAAAATTAAAACATTATTCACTCAGAGTTAGTCTTCTGCTGAACCTAAGATTTTCTGGAGCTTTCTAGATACCTTGGATTAGGACAGTTGTGTGTATCCTTTGTCTCTTATAACAAAAAGACAGCATGTTTTTCCTACCCTTTTGAACCTATGATGGCTTTGTGATTTGCTTTCAACAATACTGGGTTACAGAGTTGACACTGAGCTCTTCAGCCCAGGCTTCAGGAGATTTTGGAGCTTCCACACTCACCTTCTTGCATGTTGCCATGGTAGCATCATGTGAGGGAACCAGACTTACTGGAAGGTGAGGACACTTGGAGAACTGATGTCTCCCTGACAGATTTCAGAGTGAGCCATTCCTGAACCTTCCATCTAAGCTAAGACTCTTGCAAAAGGAGGCTTGTGTCCGAGCACAGGCTAAATCAGCCGTGGAAATCCTCGGCTAATCTACAGACTTATGAGAAACAATACATTTCTTTTTTTAAAGATTTACTTATTTATTTGAAATATAGAGTCACAGAGAGGCAGAGGCAGAGACAAAGAAAGAGATATTCCATCCACTGTTCACTCCCTAGATGGCTGCAATAGCTGGAGCTGCACCGATGTGAAGCCAGCAGCCAGGAACTTCTTCAGGGTCTCCCATGAGGATACAGGGCCCCCAAGCATATGGGTCATCTTCTAATGCTTTCCCAGGCTATCACAGAGCGCTGAATCAGAAGTGGGGCAGCCAGGACTCGAACCAGCACTCATATGAGATGATGGCATTGCAGGCAACTTCACTCCCTACGCCACCACCGGCCCCCAAGAAAGAATACATTTTCATTTTAGGTCACCGGACTTGCACTGGTAGATAACTGATAACAATTGTTACAGAAGAATGATGATATGGTAACTTAAAAGATAAAGAATTTTCGAGATTAAGGATCAGTGACAAGGAAAACTCACAGAGAGTGAAAATGTAAAAGGAACAGGCCAGATAAAACTTTAAATATTTTGACAGTGAATAAGGTGACAAAAACTGAGATAGTCCACATGAAATGGTGTTTTGTATAGCTTACATGATTATATGATTATGTGTGAAAGTCATGTTATATCATTATATATATATACATGCATATATATACACATGTTACTGTACACTTATGGACTTACATATACAAATACAGAGCAGATGGGTCATGAATTACTTGTTCGGCCTTTTGAATGGTGAAATCAAAGCCAAATAAATTTTTTTGGCCAAATGTTAAGGTTGAAGTCAAACTTTCAACTCTTTTATGCTGTAAATATATATTTCTAACTTTGTGCCACGGATCAAAATATATAAGTGACATTAATAGAAGGCTTATCCAAATGGAATATAAGTGTATAATTTGTCTAGCAGATGAAAATAGAAGAATATAAAGTACCAGAAAATAACAATTTTAGAATATATATTATTAATATAAGTTATTTTGAGATACAATTTTCTGTATTCATATGCGAAGCAAGGCACTTTTTATATCTTTTTATTTGTTCAATCCATTCTGCAATACACATTATTAATTTTCTACTAAATATGAAAAAACATAAGTTAAGAAAAGTTTAATATTTGTTTTTTTTAAGATTTATTTATTTATTTGAAAGAGTTACACAGAGAGAGGAGAGGCAGAGGGAGAGAGAGAGGTCTTCCATCCGTTGGTTCACTCCCCAGTTGGCTGCAACAGCCAGAACTGCACCAATCCAAAGCCAGGATCCAGGAGCTTCCTCCTGATCTCCCATGCGGGTGCAGGGGTCCCAGGACTTGGGCCATCTTCTACTGCTTTCCCAGGCCACAGCAGAGAGCTAGATTGGAAGAGGAGCAGCTGGGATTAGAACCAGTGCCCATATGGGATGCAGGCACTTCAGGCCAGTGTGTTAACTCACTGTATCATAGCACTGGCCTCTAATATTTATTAACATGATCAAAACTACACAGTCAAAAAATCTCAACATCATATCCAAGAGCCTAGATACAAACTCTTTCAGTTGAAACAATATTGAATTCAAAGAGTATGATGACAGGAAGAAAAAGTTATAAAAAAATGGAAACCAAACTCGATATCTTTCATTCAGCTAGTCATTTGAAAATTTATTATCACAGAAGTAGTTTCACAGCTGAGACTGCTAAAATTGTTTTGAATAATTACCATGACAAAAATGTAAGTAGTGATTTGCTCTTGAAGTTTTGTGTTTTAATTTTGAATTATTTTAATTTTTCAAAAATGTAACAGGTTCATAAAAATTTTGCACATTTAGGGGACACTATGGGGTTTCAGTACATGTAATGTCAAATCAGGGTAAATATATTCATTTTTTCAATCATTAAACTTTTTTAATATTGAAAACATCAAATGTCCTAACTTCTAGGTTTTTTTTTTAATAGTGCAATACTAGTACATTAAAATTATATAATCACCTGGCCAGTGCCGTGCTCACTAGGCTAATCCTCTGCCTGCGGTGCTGGCACCCCCGGGGTTCTAGTCCCAGTTGGGGCTCCAGATTCTGTCCTGATTGCTCCTCTTCCAGGCCAGCTCTCTGCTGTGGCCCGGGAAGGCAGTGGAGGATGGCTCAAGTGCATGGGCCCTGCACCCGCATGGGAGACCAGGAGGAAGCACCTGGCTCCTGGCTTTGGATAGGTGCAGCGTGCTGGCAGAGGCAGCCATTTTGGGGGTGAACCAACGGAAAAAGGAAGACCTTTCTCTCTGTCTCTCTCTCACTGTCTTAACTCTGCCTGTCCAAAAAAAAAAAAAAGAAAGAGAGAGAGAGAAAAGGAAAAAAAAATCATATGATCACCCTACTGTGCTATAGAAACCTGGACATTCTTGTCCCTATCAAGCTAGAAGCTAATTCCTGTTAATCAACCTTCCTGTTCTTCCTTCCCTCCCCAGCCTCTGGTAACCACCACTATACTCTTAGCTTCTATGAAATCACTGATTTTTTAGACTCCACATACAAGTGACATCTTGTGATATTTGCCTTTTTGTGTTTGGCTTATTTCATTTAGCATAATGATTTCTAGTTCCATCCATGTTATTGCAGAGGACAAGATTTCATTCCTTTTTATGTCTCAATACTGTTTATTGTGTATGTAGACCACATTTGCTTTATCCTTTCATTCGTGATGGAATTAGAGTTGCTTCCATTTCTTGGCCATTGTGAATAAAGCTGCAATAAAAATAGGTGTGCAAATGTCTCTTCAAAAGACTGATTTAATTTCCCTTGGATGTATACCCAGTAGTAGACTTGATAGATCATATGGTATATAGTTACAATTATTTCACCTTTTATAAAATTTCAGATTTATTTGTGGTTTGATGACTATTCCTTGTTTGGGATTAGATTTAGGATTGCCTTCTGATTTAGTCTAATTCTGATTTTAAAACTTTGCCTATTTCCAAAATGACATTAATCCTTACTGTGTGCCACTGTTCAGGTATTTACTATATTAACTAATCTTATCTCATAAAGCACCATGATATCATTAGTTTTATCATTGACATTTTATGGTAGAAAAGTAGAATTTCAGAGAAGGAAAAAAAAATGATCCAGTTCAAATAAGTAGTGAGTAGTGGGACCAAATCACCTCTAGGCTGCTTCAACCAACACACTGAATGGTCTTTCAATTTATACTCCATCCACAATAAAACTAGTGCATTTAGTATGTCTTCCCTTTACTATGAGACAGACTTTCCACAAAACCCCATTTGTATTCTCTATCTTGTTCTAATCTAATCTACTCATAAATGCTACATTAGTTTTTCAGGACTGCCATAAGGAAGTATCACAAACAGGGTGTACTGAGACACTAGAAATTTTTCTCTCACCTTTCTGGAGTCTAGAACTCTGAAATTACAGTGTTTGAGCCACACTGCCACCAAGATCTCTAGAGTGGGATCGCTCCTGGCCTCTTCCAGCCTGCGATAGTCACAGGCATGCCTTGGTTTAAGAAGCACAGCTGTAATCTTTGCCTCTTGTGTGTCTTTGTCTCTTTGGACCCAACCTAATGATCTTGCTTACATCTGCCAAGGCGGTTTTTCCAAATAAGGACACATTTACAGGTACCTGGATGGGAGTGGCAATTAGGGCTTCAGCTTAAGCTTTTGAGCATGCAGTTCAACTCACAACAACTACTAATTTACAGATCTCACATATTTTAAAACACTAATTTCTATGAATTCGTAAAGTTTGAAGGAAAAATAACACTTAATAATCCTCTATCTATATTCAGCATTTTTTTGAAAATTTATTAGTGATTTAAAAACTGGCAGATGATCAAAATTATCTGAGGGTCTCTTAAATAAATGCATCTGTCTTATACCTGCATATATGAACATGCACACACACACACACACACACACACACAAACACACACACTTGAAGCTGCCACAGGCTCAATGAATCAGAATTTCTGATACCTACATTTTAAAGCTTACTGATCTCAAATGTAAGACAGGTTTGTAAATTCTAGCTTTAAGGGACTTCAGTCATCTAATGAAGAGCTGGGTGTGTTAAACTTAAAGCAAAAACATGTCTTATTCCTTGATGTGTTGTTGAAATAATCCTGCTGAGCTGAGTGCTGAATGTAACAAGGCAGAAACATTGGATCATTGACTTCCAGCACAGTGGAGAGAGGAAGAAATGTTGTTGAACGCACATCAGCATCTTTCAGTTTCCCTGTTTCATTTCTCTACAAATACCACTGAGTAGATACTGTGTAGACATGATAAAGCACTTGAAAGAAGCCATTTTTCCTCCTCAAACAATCTACAATTAAATTTCATTGTGAGGTCTGGTTTTTGTAATGTCAGTGTAAATCCTCCACTAAGAAGAGAAGAGATCATTTCATAAACTTAAGAAGAATCACTTTTCTTTTTTTATGCCACTGTTCATTCTTAAATAATACATTAAATACAGAAATAAATTACTTTGTAAAAAGCCTAAATAAGAAAAGACTTATCTATAGATATCCACAGTAATCGATGCAGAATGTATTCTTCAAGAGTGTATGCTGGTGTGTGTATGTGTGTGTGTGTGTGTCTATAAGGGTACTATAAGAATTTGTGGAGGATAGAATGAAAAAATTTATTTTTGTACAAAAAATTTAAAATCCATGCATATAAGGGGTCTTCAAAAGTTTATGGAAAATGTGTATTATGACAAAAAAAACTGCATAGGTTTCCAAATTGTTTTGCACTCAAATAGCCTAATTTTAAATTCAATTTTTTCATGAACTTTCCAAGGCATCCTTATCTATGTGTGTGTTCATCTAGATTCTAGAGTATGTATGCATTTGTGCATGCATGTATGTGGTAAATTCTAAAGTATATATATGTGTGTGTGTTTATTTATGCAGTTATATGTTTATTATGCATGTCTGTGTATATTAAGATATATAAGTATATATATACAAGTATAGACATATCCATGTGTTCCTAGGTTTATGATATGGTTATGTCTTGCTAAACCCATCATAAATTGAAAGTATGGTAGGTTTCAGACATATTTCTATTGATAAATAGCCTATAAATAACCTATATACCTAACCCATATAAAATATACTTAATACACTAACACCCCAGTAAACTGTGTAGTATCTGTCATTTAAACTTGAGATCACATGGCTGCCCGGGAGCTGCCACTCACTACTACTGCCCAGCTTCATGAGACAATGTCTCATACATGTTGCTAACCCCAGAAAAGATCAAACTTTGGAAGTTGATGTATAATTTCTACAGGCTGTGTATTACTTTTATCCATTGTAAAGTAGAAAAATCATTATTTCCTGGGGCTAGCTCTGTGGTGCAGTGGGTTAACACCCTGGCCTGAAGCACCGGCATCCCATATGGGCACTGGTTCGAGACCTGGCTGCTCTACTTCCGATCCAGCTCTCTGCTCTGGCCTGGGATAGCAGTAGAAGATGGCCCAAGTCCTTGGGTCCCTGCACCCTGGTGGGAGACCTGGAAGGAGCTCCTGGCTCCTGGCTTCAGACAGGCCCAGATCTGGCAATTGTGGCCAACTGGGGAGTAAACCATCGCATGGAAGACCTCTCTCTCTGCCTCTCTTCTCTCTGTATATCTCTGACTTTCAAATAAATAGATAAATCTTTAAAAAAAAGAAAAATTATTTCCAACCATCATGAAGTCAAGGACTATCTGCATACACACACGCAATACGTAGAATTATGTTTTACATGTACTTCTAATTATTGTCTTTATCTATTAATGACATATTTTGGAGAATCTCTATATGAGTTTATGTGAGTTGATTTCATTCAAGAAAACCCTTTCCTAGTATTTGTTTAACAATACTATTTTGATTATCTAGATAATTTGCTCAGAAAATAGTGATGCTATTTTCTTGTTTGTCTCATTGTACACAAATGCAAGTTTTTTCCTATAATTCATAAATTAGAAACCAATTGCATGATTGTCCATTCTAGATTTGAAATAAAATGCTTTCCAAAATACATGTGCTGCCTCTTTAAATTTCACAGGGTATAAGACTAATGATTTTACTCAAATTCTCTAATACTAGATTTGGCAAATCTCCTCATATTGACAATTTTAAAGTTAATAAACATACTACCTAAAATTTTATGCATAACAGATATTATAAGTCTTTTTACCTTTAAAAAATGAATGTTAAAATATCTCATTGCAGTATTTTAGGCATGGAAAGCCAAGACATTGTGGCAAAAAAAAAATAAAATAAATAACCTACCTGAAAGATCTCTGTGAGTAAGATCCCAGTGGAATGAGGTCATTAAAGAAAGAGGTACCTTTCTCTGAAGGGAGGAGAGAACTTCCACTTTGACTATGACCTTGTCTAAATAACATCAGAGTCGGCAAACTCAAAAGGCTTCCATTGCCTTGGCAACTCATGACAAGAGCCTAGGGTGATTACTGACACCATAAACAAGAGTGTCAAATTGTTAAGTCAACAACAGGAGTCACTGTGCACTTACTCCTCATGTAGGATCTCTGTCCTTAATGTGCTGTACATTGTGATTTAACGCTGTAACTAGTACTCAAACAGTATTTTACACTTTGTGTTTCTGTGTGGGTGTAAAGTGTTGAAATCTTTACTTAATATATGCTAAATTGATCTTCTGTATATAAAGATAATTGCAAATGAATCTTGATGTGAATGGAAGGGGAGAAGAAGTGGGAGAGGGGAGGGTTGCAGGTAGTAGGGAAGATATGGGGGGTGGGGGAAAGCCATTGTAATCCATAAGCTGTATGTTGGAAATTTATGTTCATTAAATAGAAGTTAAAATGAAATAAAATAAAAAAGAATTTCTCATTGCTGGGCTGGCATTGTGGCACAGTGGGTTGAACACCACATGGGCTGGCCTCATCCCACTTCACAGGTCCTGGCTTGAGTCCTGGCTATCCTACTTCTCATCCAATTTCCTGGTAATGTGCACCATTAAGGCCACATGGGATGGTTCAAGTACTTCAGTCCCTATCATCGATGTGGGAGACCCAGATGGTTTTCCAGGCTACTGTTTTCGCCCTGACCCAGTCCTGTTTTTTGTGGAATGAAGCCACTCAAAGAAGATATTCTCTCTCTCTCTCTCTCTCTCTCTCTCTCTCTCTCTCTCTCTCTCTCTCTTGCTGTTCCTCTGATTTTCTTACTAAAACATTTCATTGTAATTTCACGTTTCTTCATTGACTCTTAGTGAGATAGCATCTTGTTGTATGTTTAGTGATCATTTATGTTTCTTCCAAGGTGAGTTGATTTTTATACTTTACATGTTTTTCTTGAGATCTTTAGCATTTTAATATTAATTTTAGATGTATTTGATGTATTTATATTCCAGAATTTTAGTCATCCTACTTCGGTTTTGTAAATACTCTAAATTTGTCACGTTTCTTCACATTTAGTTTATTGCGTTTTGCCTTAATTTTTGCATAGCAGCACCCATCAGTGACTTTAATTATTTTCACAAAAACTACAATAATTACTGAAAAAAACTTTAAGCAGTATAAATTGTATTTATGTTTAATAAGAACAAAAGTTAAAATAGTTCTGGAAGAAAATCAAATAGGGTGACTGCAACAGAAGAAAGGAAAACGGTAACCAGTTATGGACCTGAATTGCATTCAGATATTTCACAGATTTTCAGACAAAATGGAATCAGAGCCAAAATGTATTGAAAGAGAACTTGAACAGGTGTTTGTATACATCTGCCCTCATTTGTAATGGTCAGTAGAACAGACCTCTGATTCCAGTTTTGTCTTGTAGTTTATGCTTATTTGTTTTAGAAGTGTGAATTCATTGATCTTCTTCAAGATTAAGAGTTCAAATACTGAAAATAATTAAAGCATATATTTTTAAATAACTGTATATGAGACTCATCAAAGTGCATCAGTGTTTAAAACTATTTTTCTGCATATACAAGGCATTGCATCACTTTTCCAATTACTCCATACTCCAGTGAGGCTCAAATAACATGAAACAATGATGAATACTGGGAGTGTAGTTGAGGTCCATGGAGGGCCACAGGACTCTTAACTATTTAAAATGGAGAAGTTAAAAAGATTTGTGGAATAATGTGCTTTTGAAAGACTCAGTTGAGAATACATCAAACCAAAAGGACAACATAAGAGCTCAGGGTGAGGTAAAAAGGATATCTATGAAGAAGTATGGTGTTCTCTCAAAACCCTAGTGAGGCATTCTTCATCAGGGGAATAGAGTATTTTGTCTTGATTCAAGAGGAAAAAGAGTCTGTTGATGTTTTCTTCTGATTTGTATTCTGATTTGTATTGCTAGTGGGAAAGCTGCAGACACTGGGGCAGTGAGAGGCGTAAGTATGCATTTCCATGGGTCCACAGCAGAGCTGTTTTAGGGAAATGCTTGTGTTACTTGTTGCTCATCCACTCTGTTTTGCAAGAAGGTATGGTTCATCTTTGGAAGTGTGTACCTGATGTTGTATAATCTTCCTTTTTCTATGGTCTTCTGTGATGTTGTCCCTTCAATCAATACCATTGTGATTTAGAGTAAAAAAAAAGTAGCAGAAGCTCCTAGTGCTGGAAGGGCAGAATGTTTTTACGTGGGAATCTCAGCAGGACGCTAGCTTTTGGGGGAACTAAGATGATTGCAATTCCACCATGATTTATTTAAAGTGGAATAGAGTCTTAAGTAGCAGTCTGACTTTAGACGCTTCAGAAAAATGAAAAGGTAACATGAATTTGTCATATACTTTGTGGGAGAAGGATGGTGTAATAGAACGTAATAATGCAACTAATTATAACAATGTGGTACATGATTCGTGGAACTATCAAGGACTGGCCAAGTTATCTGGAGTTTTAACCACCTGTTGATCTGAGAACTAAGGTCAAGGAGCAGTCATTGAGAACCAGAAAGAAGAGCTGTGACTCTAAGAAACTGCCCATTACAGAAGCTGTAGCTTTGATAGAGAGTCATGGGCACACTGTGATGGCCCTGCTGGGAGAGATGGCAGAAGAATAATTTTTTTTTCTGTTCCTTTGTATCTTGGCAATGCTTTTCATTGGTTAAACCAAACTGGAAATCAGAAGGAAAGAGAGTTAGTTCCACATGGCACAGAGAATGGTGGTAAAGAGATTATATGAATATTGAGGAACAATGTATAGGGAATACAAAAATGTTTAGGATATGCATCCAGGAAGAACATTTTCATGGCTTCTGCAATTTTGCTAGCATAATGAGTGTCTTATTTAATAATGTGGACATAGTGTCCTCTCAGATTTCCAGAATGTCAACTGAGGTTCTTGAGGCACTCGTAGAATGGACAGTGATATGCCATGCATGTGTCAATTTGTCTTTTCTAAGGGATGCTAAGAGATCTAGTAAAAAATTAATTCTGGATGTGTCTGTAAAGATGTTTCTGGGAGTGAAGAGCATTTGACTTTGTAGACTGATAGATGTGTCTTTACAAATGTGGGTGGGTGTTGTCCAATCCATTGAGGAGGGCCTAGATGGAAGTAAAATGCAAAGAGGAGATGTTTCTCTTTCTGCTTGAACAAGGACATCCATGTCCTTGTGCCATTGGACATCACTGCTTCCAGTTCTCAAGTCATCCATCTCAAAACGGGTTTTAGGCCATAAAATCCTCTGGTTTTCAGGCTTTTGTGTTTGCACTAGAACCATGTCATTTGCTTTTGGAGATCTCCAGCTCAGATTGTGGAACTTCTTAGCCTCTATATTTGCATAAGCCTACCTCTTCTAATAAGTATCTATCTATCTATCTATCTATCTATCTATCTATCTATCTATCATCTCTAATCTATTGCCTCTGTTTCTCTGGACCTCTAAATAATAAAATGGAAAGAAAATTCCCAGATGGACAGTAAAGAAACTCTCCTAGATTAGAGAGTACAGAGAGGGTATATGTGAAATGTCAGCGAAACAACTGGTGCTGAGTACCTAGCACTGGTACAGTTTTGAAAACTATAATCATATTTACTAGAATTTGTGTCTTCCTTCATTTTCTGATTGTTATATGCAAGAAAACAGCCTCATTGTCTCTTATATATGAATTCTCATTTTGACATTAGCTGAAAAAGTAATGTCTTTCCTTTTGCGGTGTGCATTTCTTAAAAAGAAACAAAAAAATATTGACTTTGTAACTTAATTATTTAATTTTTCTGATCTTTAGTTTTTTGTATTTTTAAAATAAGAGTAGTAACACCAAACTTGTACAGATGTTGCAGTCATTAAATGTGTATGAAAACCTCCTAACCTGTTGGTCTACCATACTCACTTTTTACTCATTACCAATATGTCAACATGTTCTTAGGGTCTCTGAAAGTTAGTGACACAGGGTGTATTTTCTTTAAAATTTTCATAGTTTCAAATTGCTTCTAAATTCAATCTCATTCTTGAATTCTTCATTAAGCTACAGATATTAAAACATAAATGGATACAAAGATATTTGCTCCATATCTTGCTAACCCTTGTTTTTGTTCACATCATGATCTTATAAACACTGTCAAGTAATGATATTTGTAACAAATTATTGGAAATGACAGTTTAACATTAAGCTCTAAGCCAAATTCCAGGATAAGATTATGTAAAATGTTATTAAATAGTATTGCTTCTTGAGAATTTTGTATGAGGTGCATGTAGGAGGCACATTTCAGAGCAGGCAAGTTCTTTGATGTGCCTACCCAGTGAAATATTCCAGAGTGCATTTTTAGACACTGAGACATAATTTAAAGTTAATTATAATATTTTAAGTCTGTAATAAGGAAATAATATTATCCAGTTAATTTATATTGAGAAACCTGACTTGAGAATAAGATAAATAAATGAAGTATGATTATAAATGTAGTATGATTAAGGTACTAATAATTAATAATACAGATAATAAATGAGTATGTCAATAATTTTTAAAGAAGATAGGCTATTATTATATTTTAATATAACATAGTATTATTATATTATTTAGTAATATATAGTGATTTGAAATTATTTATTTTATTTTAAGGATGTATTTATTTAAAAGGCATAGTTACAGAGAGAGAGAGAGAGAACTTCCATTCACTAATTCACTCCCCATAATGACATAGTAGCTGGGCCGGCCCAGGCTGAAGCAGGAACCTAGAACTCTCTGTGGATCTTCTCCATGGGTGGCAAGGACCCAAGTACTTACGCTGTCCTCCATTGTCTTCCCACGCTTATTAACAGAGAGCTGGATAGGAAGGGAAGCATCTGGGACTTGAACCTCCCCTCTGATATGGGATGCTGGTGTTGCAAGTGGCAGTTTACCCCACTGCACCACAATGCCACCCCCAATTCTCTTTTTAAATTTACAAATATAATATATATATTCATAGTGTAGTATATAATGCCTTGATATATGTATATATTGTAAATGACTAAATGAAGTTAATTAACATATGGGTTATCTCACATTATTATCATTTATTGTAGTGAGAACAATTAAAATAGCTTTTTTTAGATTTATTTACTTATTTGAAAGGTAGTGTTACAGAGAGGTAGAGGCAGACAGAGAGAAGTCCTCCAATTGCTGGTGCACCTCCGCAATGGCTGGAGCTGGGCCAGTCGAGAGCCAGGAGCCAAGAGCCAGGGACTTCTCCTGGTGCAGGGGCCCAAAGACTTGGGCCATCCTCTTCTGCTTTCCCAGGCACATTAGCAGAGAGCTGGAACAGAAGTGGAGCAGCCAGGACCAGAACTGGTGCTCATATGGGATGCCAGCACCTCAGAAAATGGTTTCACCCTCTACACCACAGCACCGGCCTCAAAATCTACTCTTTTAGCAATATTCAATTATAAAATACAATGCTCTTAACGATAATCACTATGTTGTACAATATATTTCTTGAACTTATTTTTGATAAAAAAAAAGCTATGCACAGTTATTTCCTATGAAAAGATGTATTTATGTTAAAATCAAAACGTTTGGGAAAAATTCATTAACTCGTTTAGTTCAGCAAAAGAAAAGAAAAACTGGATAACCAAAACCAGTTCCCTGGATTTGGTATTGTATTTTAATTGTGCAAGATGTTGCCAATGGATAAATTGAATGGAATACACAGGATATCTTTATTCATTTCTTTATTACTTGCTGTGACTCTATAATTACTTCAAAACAAATTATTTTTAAAATAAGATGAGTTGGACATCAATGATTTTTTCACATGAAAAAACTGTTTAGTAGTTATTCAAGGGTTATGAAAGCAAAAAAAATGTTAAAGGGTGGGTTAAAAAATTATCAAGCTGTTACAGGAACTGAATTTAATCAGAGAATTTAGGTAGTGAACAATCAGTACTAGAGTACTTTAAAATTTCACAGAAAAATGAATTTAAAACATGTTTATTTTAGTGTAAATTTTGACATTTATGTATAGTTTTTTCATAATTGCATTTTCATTTACTTTTTGAAGACTTTGTAGAGCTTAAAAATCCATGCTTCTTATGTAGGAATAGGAAGTGTCCTTTATGTGTTTATCCCTAATTAATGTTCATAATTTAATCTAGAGTTTTATCTGGGAAGCATGGTACAAATAAATGAACATTTTATTTCAAAACTATATGTGAGACATTTTCCATAGAAAAAATTTTAAAAGATTTTGATTTGCTTACTTAGTTTCACACTTTTAGTAGAAAGTTTAGCTATTTGACATTATAATGAATGTTTTATTTTGATTTTACTAAGTTTTTCAACCCTAGATGATGAAAAAAGTGAGTTTCCTTCTGTCTCAATTTCTAGATCTGAAATCTAGGACAATAATATTTTAAGGTGTTATTTTGTATGCTACAGCATTATAAACTATTTAGCGTATTAATTAATTTATAAATTAATACAAACTGAAATATCTCTTTAAATGGTCTGGCAAAAGTTTACAAAATATACTAGAGGTACACTTCAAAATTACATCAAATAATGAAATAAAACTGCATAGATTCAGTTGAGATATTTTAGAAATTTAGAAATTTTAGGAATAGTTTAGATATTTTAGAAATACCTTAGGAATAAGAAGTGAAAGTTATGCAAAGACATGAATAATTTTAATTTATTTTAATAGTATTTTATTTAAAGTTAAATACGGCCTGTTTGTATAAAATAGCAACGGAGTGAGACCTATGAATTTGAATTTTTAGTCCATACCTGGAAAACTGCATAATTACCAAGATGTGTAGAAAGAGTAACTTAATTGTATCATGGAGTAAAGAGCTATTGAAATACATAAATTATCTAAATAACCTTTTTCAAACTATTGGCTATGATCTCTTCTTTTACTAATTTCTGCTCCCCAGAGAACATGATGAGGATAACATTCAATCTTAAATTCATGCTTTCTTATTATCACTAAACTCTGATTGTCCTGATAAAAATTAGATAGTCAACTCATGAATTTGATTGAATCAATTGGCGTACAATTTCTGCTAGTGTTTTTGTGAATTTTTCAGTCCACTGTGCTTTAGAAAGGGGCAGTATTCCTCCAAATAGAGGACATTCGGGCAGTTTTGGAAACTCATGTAGACATTAATATGGAAGAAGAGTTGGAAAGAGCAGCAGTTGAACTGCTGAGATAATTCCTGTCAGCTGCCTGCGAGAGCTGGCTTGTGTCCACCTGATGCCTTCTGGTCCTGTGGGCTCACTGAAGGCAGCATTCTGCACATTATCTTTGATCCAGTTACACTTGACTGATCTTGGCTGAAGATGGAACATTTTTCTACTCTTCGCAACTTTTATACTTGCTACTCAAACTACAGTTACTTATTTTCCTTTTCATTATAACTTACTAATGAATTATGGTTGGTGGTTTAAAATTCACAATATAAATGTACATTTGTAATAATGGAAGAGATGTAACCCAATTCGTTCCTAGTTTATTTTTGCTTTTAAATCACAACTTTGAAATTAATTATCTTTTTAAAAAAATTTTGCGTTTTACTTATTTGAAAGGCAGAATTATGAAAAGAAGAAAAAAGAGAGAGAGAGAGAGAGAGAGAGAGAGAGAGAGAGAGAGAGAGAGATCTTCCCTCTGCTGGTTCACTCCCCAGATGACTGCAACAGCCCGAGCTAGGCCAATCCAGAGCCAGGAGCCAGGAGCTTATTCTGGGTCTCCCAAGTAGGTATAAGGGCCCAAGTACTTGAGCCATCTTGCACGGATGTCCCAGGAACATTAGCAGGGAGCCAGATCAGAAGTGCAACAGCACCAGCACCGTTGGCTCAACAGGCTAATCCTCCGCCTTGCAGTGCCAGCACACTGGGTTCTAGTCCCGGTCAGGGCACCAAATTCTGTCCTGATTGCCCCTCTTCCAGGCCAGCTCTCTGCTGTGGCCAGGGAGTGCAGTGGAGGATGACCAAAGTGCTTGGGCCCTGCACCCCATGGGAGACCAGGATAAGCACCTGGCTCCTGCCATTGGATCAGCGCGGTGCGCTGGCCGCAGCGGCCATTAGAGGGTGAACCAATGGCAAAGGAAGACCTTTCTCTCGGTCTCTTTCTCTCACTGTCCACTCTGCCTGTCAAAAAAAAAAAAAAAAGTGCAACAGCTGGGACTTGAACCTGTGCCTACATAGGATGCTGGCATTGCAGACTGAGGCTAATCCTGCTAAGCCACAACATCATCCCTGAAGTGAATTATCTTTATAGCACATCATACTGAGCATCTGCTTGGGCTGCCATCATAACATGCCACTGACTAGATAGCATACCTTTCTCTGAAGGGAGGAGAGAACTTCCACTTTGACTATGACCTTGTCTAAATAAGATCGAAGTCAGCGAACTCAAAAGGCTTCCATAGCCTTGGCAACTCATGACTAGAGCCTAGGGAGATTACTGACACCATAAACAAGAGTGTCAAGTTGTTAAGTCAACAACAAGAGTCACTGTGTACTTACTTCTCATGTGGGATCTGTCCTTAATGTGTTGTCCAATGTGAAGTAATGCTATAACTAGTACTGAAACAGTATTTTACACTTTGTGTTTCTGTGTGGGTGCAAACTGATGAAATCTTTACTTAATATATACTAAATCAATCTTCTGTATATAAAGATAATTGAAAATGAATCTTGATGTGAAAAGAATGGGAGAGGGAGGGAGAGATGGGAGGGGTGTGAGTGGGAGGGAAATTGTGTGTGTGGGGGGGAAGCCATTGTAATCCATAAACTGTGCTTTGGAAATTTATATTTACTAAATAAAAAATAAGTTAAAAAAACAAGAACAGAATTTTTTTCTCAGATTTCTGTCAGGCAGCCCAAGATCAGGGTGCTGGCATGGTTGATGTCTGCTGAGGGTTTCCACCCTGTCCTGGAGATGTCAACTTTCTCACTGTGTCTTCCTAGGGGTGTAAGAGAAAAGGGGGAAAAAAAGAGAAATCTCTGCTGTCTCTTCTAATAAGAGCAGCAATCCCCTCATGAGAACCCCACTCCCATGATCTCATCCTTCCTTAGTTACCTCCTCAAAGCCCTGTTTCTAAATACCAAATAGGAGAGGATGTTTCACCATATGAATTTGGGGAAGTACAAAGTTTCAGTTCATAATATCTACCTTTTTAGGAATCTCCTTTAAGTATATATTTTAACGAAGATTATGACATCTTTAGAAGTCCTGAAAGGTAACACTCACAAGGACTATAACACCTGAAAATCCTCTATTCTATAGTGAAAATCAATTCTGTAGAATTTGCAAAGGGCTGATAAGTAATTGAAATATTTTCTCCCAGAGATACTGGGAAAGATGGAAAGTCTATATGCAGTTTGCAGTTCATGGAGCTAAGAGCCAGTGAGGTACATGAGTTGGCAACCAGCATTACTGAGCTTGATCCTAGATTATCTGGTTTTAAACCTGATGCTGGCTTCACTTGAGTACTGATGTTCCTGAATCATATTTTGTTCCTCAACATTAATTTTTAACTTATTTTCATTTTTTTGAAATGGAAAGATATATATTTGAAAGAGAGATAAAGACATGCATTAGAAAGAGAGATACAAAAACAAAGAAAGAGATCTTCCACCCACTCCTCAAATACCTGCAACATCCAGGGCTGATCCAAGCCAAGGCCAGGAACCAGAAACTTCACCCAAGTCTACTGAACCTGTGGCAGGGAACCTAGTACTTGAGCCAGCTTTTGCTGCCTCCAAAGGTGTGCATTAGCAGCAAGCTGAATCACGAGTAGAGGTGGTACTGAATCTTGGTACTCCTGTAAGGGATATGGCATCCTCAGCAGCAGCTTAACCCATTGCACATGGTACCTACTCCTCAAATTTTTACTTTATGATGAGCAATGGGACACAATTTTGGCTAAATACTACAAGTATATTTTTCTAGATTTTCTAGATATTCTAGATTACTATGACTATTTTTTCCTTTACCAACATTTGGATATAATTTATTGGACAATAATTACTAGTCTAAACATTTCAAAGTTACAGAATTTTGGTAACCTAGCATGAGTTGGTAAATTTTCTAACACATTTCCCAAGAATATTTTCAGTAGATACAAACAGTAGAGAAACTTTCACTGTTCTGCCAAAGACATTTCTAAAGACAAGGTAAAAATGTGAAGACCTAGTTTAATGTTACAGATTTTCTTATTTCATGTCTCAATACTCTTTCCAGAATTCTGTCAGATATGTATATTTCTCTCAGTACATACGATCTCAAAATGAATAAAAATTGCTTTAAGACAGGTTCACTCTGGTTCAGTTCACAGTCTATCTTGCAAGACCACTATCTTTGGAGTCAAATAGCATTTGCTTTGATATCTGAATGTATTTATTAAGTAATGTGGAACACTGGGTGATTCAAACACTTTTGCATTCACAATATAAGCTAAAATAAGAAAACATTTACTCTAAAGCATACACAATAGAATTGATACATAGCTTAAAATTAGCTTATATATGGTAGAAAAGATAGTTATTAATATTTTTAGCATCAAAATTTTAGTGCTAGTTTCTCTGCAATGCACAATATTGTTTTGAGGTTAGCATACTGATTTTATTTGAAGAGAGTTAAGATTCAGAAATTTGAAGTCACAATCTAAAAACTATGTAAATGAGTGGTACATAGGATATTTTAACTATTCATTAAATTGTTATGAATGAAAACAAGAATGAAAGCTTGTGTTAATGTGAACATCTACTTCATGAGATCGTCAGTTTCTTAGGTAATTGCTACATCTGGCTTATTATTTACAATATTGGTTGTTGTGTTCATATTGATCATAGTAGATCACCTTGTATAACTAAGACTTCATTTGGTTGAAATATCTAACCATCATCAGAAGGCATCTCAGGGACAGAAGAGCACATAAGCCTGTTGTCATTTACCCGCCAGGGAACTCACTGAGGACACGTAGTCCTAGTTGGGGTATCAAGACTTGTTGAGATTAGGTATTCCTTTGAAGAAACAGTTCCTTTTATGCTACTATTTCATAAAGACATGCTTGAAGGGATAGTAAAGCAACTCCAACAAATCAAGCTACCTGTATGTTTTATTTATGTATGCACAACTCATATGAATATTGCCAAATGCTGTATAATATTTAATGTCTGATCTGGTCATAATTTTCTCTAGGACTGAGAATGGTTCCTTCGAACATTAAAAAAAAACTCTTTAATGTGGAGCTTAGTCCTCAAATGTCAGATATTCATATTTTTACTTAGAAATATAGTATGTTGGGGCAGGTTGTGGCATAGCGGGCAAAGCCACCGCCTGCAGTGCCAGCATCCCACATGGACGCCCTTTTGAGTCTCTGCTGCTCCAGTTCCGGTACAGCTCTCTGCTGTGGCTGGGAAAGCAGTAGAAGATGGCCCAAGTGCTTGGGCCCCTGTTCCCGAGTAGGACACCCAGTAAAAGCTCCTGGCTCCTGGCTTTGATGGGCACAGATTCGGCCATTGTGGCCAACTGGGGAGTGAAGCAGTGGATGGAAGACCTTTCTCTCTCTTTCTCCCTCTCTCTCTCTCTGTCTCTCTCTCTCTGTGTAACTCTTTCAATAAATCTTCAATAGAATATACTTTGTTTTAAGGAAACCATGGAGGGGTGATTGATGATATTTGTTCAATTTGTTCAAAGTAGTCCTAGTATACTGTGGGATGATAATTAATTTGAAATGGGTGGAATGAGTTTGAGCTTCCCTATCTCTCAGTGAATTGTGATTGTTTTTATCCATACTCCTCTAAGCCTATTTATAAGCAATTGAATAAATGAATTAATGCAATAAAATTATGCCAAGATGTTTTCCCTACTGATTTTGATTTGCCATACACTTAGAGTATATGTTCTTAACTGATGAAATTATTGAGCTATGCTATGTATAAAATGTATTTGTATCATATAAATCTCTTACTACACTAATTCCCTTGCACTGAAAAGAAAATAGATTCTCAAAAAATTAAAGACATTTTGTTTTAAATTTATTTTTGCAATACCAAGTAGTAGGAATTGAATGACTTTTAGCATAATTCCTTAATTGATTTTATATGCTGTTTTTAAGCTATTCTATAACTGAAAGATTGACCTGCACATAATTCTTAAACAGTTATAACATATTGAAAATTTCTATTGGGCATGTAAGGCTATATCAGAATTTCAAATTTCAAGAACAGAAAATAGAAAGGAGATCCAATAAATAATGAAAATAAGATATTATTTAAGACCCTCATATCATTTTCGAGTGCCTGGGTTCAAATCCCAGCTCTACTTCTTATCCAGTTCCTGCTAATGTGCACCCTGGGAGGCAGTATTATGATGGCTCCAGTGCTTCCTTCCGTGCCTCGCAATTCCAGGTTGATAGTTTTGGCCTGGCTCACCTCTGGCTGTTGCAGCCATCATGGGAGTGAACCAGTGGATGGAAGATCTCTGTATCTGTTTCTATCTTTCAAATACTAAAAATAAGTAGAAATTTGTATTTTTAAAACCTTTTCAAGATTTTGATTAGTAAATTATCAACATATTAATTTGTTTTTGATTATTTGGCACATTTACAGTATTCTATATGCACATTGACCTGCATCATATTTTATTATTTTTTTCTGGTTTGACTCAGGCTCACATATTTCTTAAACTTAATCTTTGTTAATTTGTAATTTTGGGGGGATGATTGCAAATGTGATGCTCCTTCCGTTATGCCTTATGATTTGCTATTAATTGTATTGGATAAAACTATTTATAGTGTGAACATGTCTATTTACCTTTTATTCATACCTACTTCTTTCATTCTAGCTAAAATCCCTACCCTCTCTCTCCAAATGCAGATCCAGTGATTTGATCCTGATGATATAAAGCTAACTGCAAGGCTCCTACTTTTCTTGTTGATGATTTATTAGGAATGAGCTCGTATCCCTATTCTGGCCAATGATATTTGAGGCTGTATCCTCTGGTGGACTTTAGTGAGTAACACCCTCATTCATAAAACCACCTCACCAAAGAGACAACTCCAATTTTTTCTGAAAGATTGTTCCTTTACAAGGTGTGATCCCTGGAACTTCTGGCACTGGCCTATCAGTCAAAGGGTGAAATGTTTAATCTAGCAGAGTACCTATTGAAGAAATGAGAAAATAAAATCAGAATGTGGAATTTACGAAACCAAAGCCTGCTCTATTTATGAGTTTCTTTTCATATGAAATGATTTCTCTATATGTTTCTAGTAATTAGAATAAAATTTTCTGCTTTTGAAACCAAAAACATATTAATTATAAATATTGACTGTATTATTTTTAACTTAATACCATATGAACTCTTATCAGTTTTAACACTTTTAATTTTCTTACATTTTTATCACTTCATCTGAAAATAATCATAACTTCCAACATGTAAGTATCTTTGCAGTCATTATTTCATTACTAAAAAGAAGAAAACATAAGTTAAAAAATTAGAAATATAGAACTATTCTGAATGCAACAGAAATCTGAGAGAGCAAGAAAGTCTAAATAGTCACAGCCTAGCCCTTTTTACTTGGAATAGAAACTGTTGTAGTAAAAAATTAGTAGAAGAATGATAATTTTAATAAAATGCTACAGGCTGAATTAATTATTATTACAGAAATACCCACAATCCATGAATTTAGGGAGTCATGCATTTTATTAGGTTTTATCTTCAGATTCTAATCAGTTTTGGGTGTTCCAAAACAAACCCAAAGACCTCAGATGAGACGAAAACAAGGACACTGTTGGATGTTGTGGCCTGTTATATCCACAGACACAATAAACAATAAGCATACCTCAGACTCTGGACACATCACTCAAAAGCATCTCATTGACAGCCTCTAAATCAATCACCTTTTATACAATTTTATTTGCTTTCCATAAAAATTACATGCATGCTCAAAAGGCAAGTGAAAACACATTCTTAAGAAGGAAAGAAAACAATCATTTAAACTTGTTTCAGATTTGACACAGATGTTGAAACTTCCAGACAGGGAATTTTAAATAACTTTGAATAATACATTAAAGGGTTGGTAAATGATCTAATAAAAAACCTAGACCATATATAACACCAGACGATTGATGTATAAAGAAATATACTAACTCCAAGAAAGAAAATAAAATTCTAGAATTTGAAACTTTCTAGAAGAAGTAAAGTTACCTATGATCCCTTTACTTTTTTATTTGTTTAGCTCTTTATTTCATACAGCATTTAAGCCTTTGATTACAATGTAAATTAAAATATGCTATCTCAAAAATGATAAAATGTTAAATTGAAAAAATAAAGATACTTTTGATGAGATCATCACTAGACTGGATACTAGGAAAAAAATCAGGGACCTTGAAGATATGCTAATAGAAAATTCCCAAATGAAAATGCACAGAGAAAAACATGCATATAAAACGCAATACAATTTTCATGAAGTATGGGACAATTACAATAAGTAATATGTGTATAATTGTCATACCAGAAGAAGAGAGACTAAGAAATATTTGAGGTAATGATGGCTGAGAACATTCCAAGATTACTGACAGACAGCAAGCTATACACCCACACACATACACACACACATACACACACACACACACACACGTGTGTTTATATGAGTTTAGCAAACTTCAAGGAAAATAATAAAAAAAAATGCTTAGATGTATTCAAATAGAACAAAGTGAAAGACAAAAAGCTTACAAGTAGCTGGAGACTAGAGGAAGAAGTAAAAGTTAAAACAGAACTATTGCCATAAACCAGGAAAGCAAAGAGTAGCATGAATATGTAGTATTGAAAACATTTTAAGAATATCAAACAAGAATTCTAGAACCTAGCAAAATTTTCCTTCAAAAGCAAAGGTAACATTATTTCAAAATTTCTCACCGTGAAAAAATATTTGAAGTTATAAAAATGTTAAATATTCTGAATATTCTACAATGTATACATGAATCAATCGATACTTCATAAGTATATACAATTACTACTTGCCAACCAGAAATAAGACAAAAATTTTAGAAGTCAGGAGAACTAAAGACTTCCTTAGGCAAACAAAAAACTGAGAGAGGTCCTCACCTGCATACCTGGCTTGTGAGCAACGTTAACAGAAGTTACTCAGGAAAGAGGAAATGATATGGATCAGAACTTGAATCTCAGTGAAAAGGAAACTGTTTTAATTTCTAGTCTAAAAGATAGCTGTTGAAAATTATAACAACTGTAACATATTGTTGGTAGCTTTGGGATCCACAAGAAAAGAAGGCCTATACTTCCGGGAATGGAGAGTCCCTCCCTACCTGTACTTCCCGGGAAGAAAAGTCCTTGTCAAGGTCCCTGCAGGTGCCTAAAGGTCAACCAAGGAGGATCAGACCTGCCTTGACCTTTAACCCCCACACCCTGTATCTATAAAAGGAGCCCTCCCAACCTCTGACACAGGACCTCCCCCACTCTGTTGGGACAGGGAACCTCGCCTGGGAGCAGAATCCCAATGAAAGCTTGTGAATTAATTGATTCATCTGCCTGGGAAGATTTGTTATACGCCAGACACCTTGCAATTGTATTGTTGCACCATATAGGTAAGTGAAATCAATGGCAGGGATATGGTGAATAGGACATTTGAACTGGGAATACTCCAGTATAAAGTACCAAGACTACACATGAAGTAATAACTATTATTTGAGGTGCACTTAGTCAGTTAAAAATGTATATTTCAAATTATATTTTAACCACTAAAGCTTTAAAATATGCTGAGAACAGATAAACCAAGATCATATAATATACTATATTAAAATTATAAAATCTAGGAAATCAGGAAAAAACAAAAAAAAATAGATAGAAAATGGTTATAAAAGGCCAAATATTAACCCAACTATTTCACTAATCACTTTAAATGTGAATAGTCTAATTATACCAGTTAAAATACAGAAGCTGTCAGAGTGGATTTAAGACAATAATAAATAACCACTACCCAAGTACATGTTTTCTATAAGAAACTCACTTTATAAACAAGGATTTATATTGGTTAAAAATCAAGGGAGATTATATTACAATAGTACCAAACTTAAAGATCAAGAATAGCTATATCAAATCAGACAAAATAACCAGAATGATGAAATTGCCAGTGATAAAGTAGGAAATAATATAATGATGAAGGGGTTAATGCTGAAAGGAAAAGCAATAATTATTAAAATATTTATCACCAAACTGAATGAATTCAAGGAAAAATAACCAAATATATTCTTATATTTGGAGACATGAATGCCCATCTCACTATAATTTATGAGTAGGCACATAGAAAATCCAGAATATAGCTGACATGAATAGCACCATCAACACATTGTTCTAGTTAGAAATAAACATGACTTTCTTTTGAATTCCAGTAATTAAAGACCTTTCAAAACATGAAATTGCAATGTAAAATTTATCCAGCTTAAGGATGGGAATGAACCATTGTGTGAAACTGGAAACTTTTTAACAATTTTTAGGTAAAATGTAGATACACATTACAAAGAGTATTGGTCCTTTTAGTGAAGTTTTGAATAAACCTGAATAATTTTCCACTGAAGTTTAAACTTCCTAAAAAATGCTAAGTGGTTGATATTTCACACTGATAATTGAGAAAGCATATGTTTCCTTGAAATTTTAGTGACTATCTTGTAAATTTGTAGGTCAGCTTAAATAATAGAGTCTCACATTATTCTTCTTTTAAAGATTAGTTTTGAGACACAGGTAACCCGAGAAACATTTCCTGCTACAAAAGGAACTGCAGAACTTTGGTTTCTTTGCATCTTGTAACATAAGAAAATATAAATTTGCATCAAGAAAGGTGTTGTGTGCAGGTGGTTAAGCTGCCATTGCGATACTGCATCACACTTTAGAGTGGGGCTGCTATGATTCTGATTGAGCTTCCTGCTGAAGTGCCTGAGAAGCAGTGGATGATGGCTCAAGTGCTTTGACTTCTCGCCCACTGATGTAGGGCACCAGTATGAAATTCTTTGCTCCTAGTTTCAGACTGGTCCAGCTTTGGCTATTGCAGCCATTTAAAGAGTGATTCAGAGGATGGGAGGAGGGCATACCTGCCCCACCCCCACTATCTCTCTCTCCCACTATATTTCTTATATTGCCTTTCAAATATATTAATAAATCTTTAAGCAAAAATAAGTTTGCTTCAAAAATATTGTTCTTATAAAAGATTCCTTAAAGATTGAATATAAGCAAAAGTAAACCATCAATATTCTATAGAAGCTGAGCTAATGAATCAGAATAGAATTAGACATGATTATAGTTAACAACTAATATTTTAAGCATCTGTACTTTTTCTTTTCCATGACCAAAGAACATGCCAACTATGTATTTATAAAATATATAGAGATTATCATTTTTAAAAAGGAGAGAAATAATTTGCATATTTTCAAAGCAAATATTTTGTCCCTCTTCTGGCTTTAACTTCCATGATTGAATGAGAATGCACTCTGTTTATATGTTTATTTGAGTGATCCTATTAGCTCTCTGATATTCTACAACACCTGCAAAATTTTTACTGCCAATATTCTTAATAATAAACAAACAAATAAAAGTACTTTGAAGATGTTTCTGTGTTCATGGACCTGAAAGTAAAAATATACCTTAAAGTATTTTAAATTTTACTTTTTACAAAGTAAAAATGAAAACAGTAAAAGAAAAACTTAAAAATTTACATTGCTATTAATCATAAAATCTTTTTAATAAATATTTAAGATCAGCTCTTGTGCTGACTGTTGTTGTACAATGTAATACTTTATCCATTTTAGTAATTTTTTTATTCTAGTACTATTGGTTGAACTCTGTAATTAACAAACAATTATTCTTAGGTGTTTAAATTTAACTGAAAAGTGATCCCTGTGAAATATAAGAGTGGGAATAAGAGAGGGAGGAGATGTACAATTTGGGACATGCTCAATCGGAACTGCCCCAAATGATGGAGTTAGAATTGTGCCAGGGGATTCCAATACAATCCCATCAAGGTGGCATGTACCAAGGCCATCTCACTAGTCCAAGTGATCAATTTCAGTTCACAATTGATCACACTGATAGGTCTAAGAGGCAAAGGGATCACACAAACAAGACTAGTGTCTGCTAATACTAACTGATAGAATGAAAAAGGGAGAGAATGATCCAACATGGGAAGCGAGATACACAGCAGACTCATAGAATGGCAGATGTCCTAAATAGCACTCTGGCCTCAGAATCAGCCCTTAAAGCATTCAGATCTGGCTCAAGAGCCCATGAGAATATTCTAGGCATGGAAAGCCAAGACACTCTGGAAAAAAGAAAGAGGACCTAAATGAGTGAGTGAGATCCCAGTGGAAAGAATGGGGCCATCAAAGAAGGAGGTACCTTTCTCTGAAGGGAGCAGAGAACCTCCACTTTGACTATGACCCTGTTGGAATAAGATTGAAGTCAGCGAACCCTAAAGGCTTCCATAGCCTTGGCAACTCATGACTAGAGCCTAGGGAGATTCCTGACACCATAAACAAGAGTGTCAAATTGTTAAATCAACTTCAGGAGTCACTGTGTACTTACGTCTCATGTGGGATCTGTCCTTAATGTGTTGTCCAATGTGAAGTAATGCTATAACTAGCACTGAAACAGTATTTTACACTTTGTGTTTCTGTGTGGGTGCAAACTGATGAAATCTTTACTTAGTATATACTGAATCAATCTTCTGTATATAGATAATTAAAAATGAAAAAAAAATCTTGGTGTTAAATTGGAAATTGCATAGAAAATTAATCAATTTTTTAAAAAAATATATCATGTAAGATCTCTGTCCTTAATGTGCTATACATTGTGAATTAATACTATAACTAGTACTCCAACTGTATTTTTCACTTTGTGTTGATATGTGAGGGCAAACTGTTGAAATCTTTACTTAATATATAGTAAACTGATCTTCTGTGTATAAAGAGAATTGAAAATGAATCTTGATGTGAAGCAAGGGGAGAGGGAGTGGGAAAGGGGAGGGTTGCAGGTGGGAGGGAAGTTATGGGGGGGAAGCCATTGTAATTTATAAGCTGTATTTTGGAAATTTATATTCTTTAAATAAAAGCGTTATAAAAAAAAGAGTTTGCATTGACTATTTTGGCTTCTGTGAATGATATTAAAATCTTTGATTCATGTATAGATACAATCAGAATATTACTTTTAAAATAAAATCTGAGTTATAATGATTTCAATGACTGCAAAACGAATCTAAATACTAATTTTAGCCTACTACCACTATATATTGGCTAAGGGCCTGAAAATATGTGTTTGTTTAAAAATTCCCTTTCTTAAAAGGTTGAAAAAATGAAATTACAATTGTTTAATCAGATGGAAATTTAATGCCTTAGAATGTGTTTTCAAGAGAACAAGTCACCAAAAAGTGTGTTTATAATCATATAAAAGATTTGTCAAAATGTAATAAATACAAAATCTGTATTTTCCTCTAGAGTAGAAATATATGTTTCTTAAGAATATTACAATTATTTCATACACAATTCTCAATATTCTAACTGTGACTTTAATTAAGACATATTTTCTAATTTCACTTTATTAAGATAAATACTACATTCATTTTGACAGATGATCAAACCCTGAAATAATGGGACATTTTAATTATAATTTGTTCACAATTACTTATCTGCAATGCAGTCTCTAATTAAAAGGTAATTATAAAACATTTATTAGTGCTAATTTTAACTTATAAATAAAACTCCCCACCTTTACAAATGAATCAGTGTGAGATCAGCCAGTAAATGTCTTAATTTTTCTGGTTATCAGTATTTTCTGCATGATTGCTATTAAAATAAAAGTGATTTCAAAGGATATGTGTTACTCTTATTATAATAAAATCCAAATAGTATTCAAAACTGCAAAAGAAATGTAAGATTTCCTTAGCTGGATTTTAATTCAGATTGAGGCTAAATTTAAATGGAACCCCTCCAGCCAGCTCCCACTGTGGAGTTCCAGGTTCACACGGGACAGCAGGCTTCTGCTTTATTTCCTCCACTTCCTCCAGTTCAGTTGTAATGGAATTGGTACTGCAAGCACAGTAGGAAAAGAACACAGAGGCCTCAAGGGCCTCAGCCAGTTTTCTCACAGGCAGATGTTCCACCTTGGGATAGAGAAGACACCAGAATCCCCACATCCTGGGAAGAAATTCAATTTAACTTGATGAATTTATTCAGTTTTTTTTAAAAAAATGACCAATAGGAATGCTGGCACTGCAGGTGGCAGCTTTACCTCTGCTCTACATGCCGGCCCCAACATAACTTTATAATCTTAAACATTTTTGTATTTCCAAGGAGCTAAAATAGTAATAATAAATTTGGCAAATGCATAGTGCATAATATTTATATGAAAAAATTATTTACTTAAACAAAAAATAGTAGGAAGAGTGGCATTGCTTTACATTTTTTTTGCAAATTTCTTTGTGCACCTTAATGGAAAACAACTGGGTTCTCATACATTCTCTCAGTCTGTTGTAATATCATCTGTTGTATAGAATTTCAAAAACTCTCTTGTAAAGTATTAGAATGAAAGTTAAAAGACAAATAACATCTTAGTATTATGAAAACATGGTTGACTTTGCATACCCCCGAAAGTGTCTCTAAGACCACTGAAAGATCACATAAGAAGAGAAATGAATACTGTATAACGTCAAATAGATGAGCTTTGTTATTCAAATAATACAAATAACATTTCGGCATAAATAACAGCTGTCAGAGGATATTTTGTTATTTAATTGAGATAGAACCATTGTACTAGAGTAACAATACTTGGCTGTCTATCTGATCAGAATGAGCACAAAAAGTTGTGGCGCACATAGAGACCGTCATCCAACTTCATGAAACGTTAGCCAGTTCACAAATGAGGGACCTGTGATGTTTAACAAAAAGATTAACAAAGAGCATGGTGGAGTCCTCTGGTCAGATACAGAATCTCTGTTGTCACAGCAGATTTCACCAAAGGTACATGAATAACCTTCTGATGCTTTTATATAGCTCAATTTAAAATTAATTTATGTTTTTAAATTATGTGACGATTTTGAAATTAAGGCATTCATATATGGCTGAAGAGCCCATGAGAGTATTTTAGGAATGGAAAGCCAAGACACTCTGGGGAAAAAAAAAAAAAAGAAGAAGACCTAAATGAAAGATCTCTGTCAGTGAGATCCCAGTGGAAAGAATGGGGCCATCAAAGAAGGGGGTACCTTTGTCTGAAGGGAGGAGAGAACTTCCACTTTGACTATGACCCTGTCGGAATAAGATCGAAGTCAACGAACTCAAAAGGCTTCCATAGCCCTAGCAACTCATGACTAGAGCCTAGGGAGATTACTGGTGCCATAAACTAGAGTGTCAAATTGTTAAGTCAACAACAGGAGTCACTGTGTACTTACTTCTCATGTGGGATCTGTCCTTAATGTATTGTCCAATGTGAAGTAATGCTATAACTAGTACTGAAACAGTATCTTACACTTTGTGTTTCTGTGTTTGTGCAAACTGATGAAATCTTTACTTAATATATACTAAATCGATCTTCTGTATATAAAGATAATTGCAAATGAATCTTGATGTGAATGGAATGGGAGAGGGAGTGGGAGATGGGAGATGGGAGGGGTGCGAGTGGGAGGGAAATTATGGGGGGGGAGCCATTGTAATCCATAAACTGTACTTTTGAAATTTATATTTACTAAATAAAAAAATAAAAAACCTGACGTACTACCAAGCAAAATTGCTGTTCTAAATTTTTTTGTGAAATAATAGTTCAATTAAAGTTCACACACATTTTTACATTTTCACATTCCTTAACATTATTTGGTATTGTTAAAATATACATACACTCAACATAAGCAAGGAAAAAAGGCTATTTTTATACTAAAATTATTAAAATAGTTTGGGTCATCAAAAAGTCATATAAACTTGAATTTTCATATAAACAAAATATGTAGTAGAGATTTCTGAGGAAATTATTTTTGAATTGATTAAAACATACTGTATTTATCATATTATCAGGCACATTATTTATTTTCTATTAATTTTTGAAAATATTTTACTTATTTACTTGAGAGAGAGAGCTACAGAGAGGAGAGACAGAGAGAGAGGTCTTCCGTCTGCTGGTTCACTCCCCAGATGGCTACAAAGGGCAGTCTGGGCTGGTCCGAAGCCAGGAGCCAAGAGCCAGGAGCCTCCTCCTGTTCTCCCACATAGATGCAGCTACCTAAACCCTTGGGTCATCTTCCCTTCCTGTGCCACAAGCAGAGAGCTGAACTGGAAGGGGAGCAGCCAGGACATACACGAACCAGTGCCCACATGGGATGCCGATGCTGCAGGCAGAGGCCTAGTCCACTACTCCACAGTGCCGGCCTGATTTTCTGTTAATTTTTTAAAAATATTAGATGTATATAAGAACTTTTACTTGCTAACAAGCAGTTAAGATTGAGTTGCTTGAGTTTAATAGATCTCAATTAGACAAACTCATTTAAAAAGACTGTCAAACAGGATTAACATCAATTCTTAAACAACATGCCACAGAATGGATCTCCATTGTTCATTCTACTAAGTTCACCCAACTAAGAGATCACTGAATAATCCATCTTAAGATCAAATTATTAATTTTTACTAACTAGGAATAGTTTCTGGTCCATTAACAAATAAGAACTTGAACCAATATGATCTAGAATAAGCAACAAGGTCAAAAAACAAAAAAGTTAGGAAAAGTAATGGAGGAAGAGAAAGTCAAATTTATTTTTTTTAAAGACTGATTTATTTATTTGAAAGGCAGAGTTTCGGAGAAGCAGAGTCAGAGGCAGAGTAAGAGGTCTTCCATCCACTGGTTTACTCTCCAAATGGTTGCAATGGCCAGAGATGGGCCAATATGAAGCCAAAAGCCAGGAGCTTCTTCCAGGTCTCCCACGTGTGTGCAGGGGCCCAAGGACTTGGACCATCTTCTGCTACTTTCTCAGGCACATTAGCAGAGAGCTGGGTCAGAAGTGGAGCGGCCAGGTCTAGAACTGGCATCCATATGGGATGCTGGCACTGCGGGTGGTGACTTTACCCCCTATGCCACAGTGCTGGGCCCATAGAAAGTCAAATTTCTAATGTCTCTTGAGAATTATCCTGGGGTGCAAGATGAGCTATGCTGTCAGGTTCTGTTCTCAGTTAACTCACTGCTATTGTCTTTAGTGCATGGGTCTATGTGGGTATCTCCTTGGAACCTCCTGAAACTTAAAAAAAATTAACATGATTCCTTAAAGTTAAAAGCATTACAATCATACAAACTTGGAATAAATATGTGGTAAAGATTTTATTTATCTCATTAATTAATAAGGAAATCAGTAAGATAGTAAAATTGGCTTGATGGATAATTGAGGGCAGAAATTCATATTGTCTTGGAATCAAGAAAAGAATGTGTTAATAGAAATAAAACTGTTAATTGAAATAAGTTGGATAGTAAAATTGATCCAAAGAATAATTCAAGGAAGACATTTATATTGTCTGTGATTCATGAAAAGAATGTGTTAATAGAAATAAAACTGTTAAATGTCTTATAAGCTTTAAAACTCAAACCCTGAAACCTTTGGACTTATCTTTTTCCACCTCGCAGAAACCTATAAGTTAACATTTAATTTCACAGTTTCAGGGCTCTAATAAAATAGTAAATAGCAAAGTAATACACAGGTGCATCTTCCTGGATAGTTAAATAATTCTTGAGTGAGCTTGTTAAACAATGACATTGAAAGGACAGGCAGTCAGCCTCCTGCTTTATTTTCAACATATAGATTTTTTTTTCTTAACGAAAGTAATGGTAAAATGAATCTTGCCACACATAAAAGGCTTAAACAAGGTTACTCAAAGACAGAGAGCAATTCATTTTAGCTTTCACAGCTTGGCATCCATAGTGCTGGTGGTACCTGCACAGGAAATTGTGCTAGACCTAGGGCCAGCCTTTTGCTTTCAAAAAAATTAAATTATTAATAAAGAGTAAGTATTAAAATATAAACAGCAACACATACGGCCTGATAATGTATAGTTTCAAAGTATTCCCAGATTCTTGACCCACGCTGCGGCTCAATAGGCTAATCCTCCGCCTGCAGCACCTTCACCCCAGGTTCTAGTCCTGGTCGGGGTGCCGGATTCTGTCCCGGTTGCCCCTCTTCCAGTCCAGCTCTCTGTTGTGGCCCGGGAGTGCAGTGGAGGATGGCTCAGGTCCTTGGGCCTTGCACCTGCATGGGAGACCAGGAGGAAGCACCTGGCTCCTGCCTTTGGATCAGCACGGTGCGCAGGCCGCAGTGGCCACTGGAGGGTGAGCCAACGGAAAAAGGAAGACCTTTCTCTCTGTCTCTCTCTCACTGTCCACTCTGCCTGTCAAAAAAAAAGTATCCCCAGATTCTTGAAATAGTGGTTTGAAGAAACAGCACAGATTTTTGCATCTCCTTATATTCTGATATTGGGCAATGTATAAGAAATTATCTTTGTCTGTAATACTGTGTCATGAAGACCCACAATAGGCACAGAATTGCAAGAATAAAACACTCAGCAAGTTACTGCATATTAAAAATAATGCATTTTTGTAATCAGTTGAATTTCTTAGAAGAGGTGCTATCACATTTGAATAGGACATCATTTCTTAAGTTGGGGAAAAAATCCTCAACAATTTAAATTCAATGTTCTTTACAGAACACATATTTTTTCCACTCATATGGATGGGATTCTGAACATCTGTTGTTATCTGCTGTTGTAAATGATCCTATTATCATTAATCGCCAAACCTGGGGATGACAGAGCTCTTATTGTCCTCTAAGTGCAAATATTCCACCTGTTTTTAATTAGTTAAGGCATCAACATCTACCTATAACAGGGCGTTTTTGGATATATATGGCAGCTGCTGTAAAAATAGAACTTTGATTTAACCCAGTTGCCTTGTTCATTTCCCAATCATAACTATTGCCTTCTATGCAAAGCCCAGATATGTGCTTGCACTAGGATACCCTACAATTTTAGGATCCTTTAAATGTGCAGTGATGTTTAACAGTTTCTATAAAATAGAGGAATAATAGGAAGGTTAAATCAGAGTACTCACTTAGGAGATAGCATTTAAATCTACTTCACTGATTCTTAATTTATGATCTTTTTAGTATTAAAGAAAGATTCCAAAGCATAAGAACTTTTGAGAGAAATAGAGTTTGTATCACAAAATGTCTGTCAAAGGGGTTCAGATTTTTGAAAACTAGACTTAACAAATAAAAATATTGTAAATAAAATAAGCAATTAAAACACACACACATGTGGTCACTAGCTATCCAGGTTACAATTCTGTTCATGGTGGTACAAAATAAGTTGTTTTCATATGATTATCTTTCTTTAAGTTGTTTCTCCAAGAATAATTTACTAGAAATGGCTCAAGGTTGTATTTACTATGGGAACAGACCTAGAAATGTGCAGCAATTTTAATGTGTTACCACAATTCATATGTGGGGAATTTAATCCTCAGTGCAACCAGGTTGGGATTCAGGGCCATTTAGAAGGTACTAAGGTCATGACAACTCTTCCTCTGTGAATAGGCTAATGACACTGTAAAAACAGGCTTGTGGGAACAAGTGTGCTTCCTCTTGCCCTTCTGTCATATGAGAATTTAGCAAGAAAGCCACCACCAGCTGCTTACATCTTGGTATTAGACTCCCCAAACTCAGAACTGTAAGATACATTACTTAGTCTTTGCTATTTTGATGGAAGCCCAAAATGAACTACAATGAGGTCACCCCACTCTTTTTGTCTGTCTTATTTTTGAGAATGTGAGCAGACAGAAATTTTACTTATCTGAACATGGGTTATAATGTATATTTAGAGGAAAGAAAATGACAGTTTTGTTTCTATAATAGTGATCATTGGGACAGAGAGGAATATTGCAGTAACAACATTAACTATTAGAGTATCTTTCATTATATTTCACTCAAATATTTATTTAGTATTTACTTTAGCCTCTGGAGATATGACACCAAAGAAATAAAAATCCTGCTGTCATGGGGCCTATACTTTAATGATGGAAAGCCAGGAAATAAATAATTAAGTATGCACGCAAACACAGTCATATACTGATAGATGCTTCAATGTTTGGGAGAGAGAGAGTTTTAGCAACACACTCTAAGTCAAAGTTAATTTGGTGACAGGCACTGTGGAATATCAGGTTAAGATGCCTCTGGAGATGCCAGCATCCCACATTATAGTGCCCACTTAAAGTCCCAGGTACTCTGCTTCTGGTTCAGGTTTCTGCTAATGCCTATCCCTGGAGGCTCAAGTGCTTGGGTCCCTGCCACCATTAGGGAGACATGGATCAGATTAGGTTCTGAGCTCCTGGCTATGGCTTCACCCAAGATTGGATATTGGGTATATTGGAGATGTTAACCAGTGGTTGGAAAATCTCTCTCTCTCTCTCTCTCTCTCTCTCTCTCTCTCTCTCTCTCTCTCTCTCCTGTCTCTCTTTCTCCTCTCTCTCTCTCTCTTCCTCTTGCCTCCTCTTTGCCTTTCAAATAAATGAAAATAAACATTTAAAATTATACAGTCAATTTTATTTAGTTTTCAAAAGAAAGAGAAAGCACACACCAGAGGGACTCAGAGAGCATTTCAATAAAGGGAGATGGGGGTAGTTGAGAGACATGGTACAGGATTTGAATATGTGCTGGATGGCTCTAGGAACAAATAGAGACCAGGTATAGATTAGATATGGATTGAGTTCTGACTGCATGCTTGCTGTTAATAATAATGTTCAGGGGCGTGGGCATACAGTAGAACTTAACACTGTAGCACTGGATATAATTGCTTTGGTAGAGAACAAATGTAGACAAAGAGGAGAATTCCCAAGGCTAAGCCTTAGGCCTCGAGCAATGCATAGGAGGAGGGACAATCCAAAGATATTTATAAGGAATGTCCAGGGAGGTAAGAAGAATTCAAAAGGGGAGAGCATCTTGAAGACAAAAGAAGGAAAGTGTTTGTAGATGAAGAATTTTCATATTAGTGAGCAGTAATAGAGCCTGATCCCAGATTAAAACATCTAGAAGAGATTAACTGGGAATTTGGACAAAGAAGAAAAGGCTTGATTAAATTGTTGTTGTTGTCACTTTGATTTTAAATAATAAATATTTTTATACCAGGCTTAATAATTTTAATTTTTGCCTTATTCAATCATTGTAAATTTATGAATAGTGATACCAATGAGGTTTTCACCCTCATTCAATCCATATGGCAAACAGATGAGATTCAGGTATTTGTCTCAACTAATGAAGTTACTTAAGTGAATGTCAGGGATCACTATCATTTCTGATTCAAACTGTGGCTTTTATCACAATATCTGATTGAAATTTTAGGCCAGGTGTTCAATTCCATAAATCATAATGTATAGAAATTTTTAAAATGATGTCTATGTCTCACCAGTAGGAGTTCTGAATTCTCTTAAGTTATACGTGTAATTAAGTGGATGAACTAGGGTATGTTGATTGTGGGACACATTTATCTAGATAATTCTATGAAAATCATAATCAGATTATGTTTTTCTAAGGTCTAATCCAAGGAAACCACCCACACTTTTCTGAATTAGCATCTCATGGAACAGATTTTGTGAATCTTGAGATGTAATCAGGCCGGCGCCATGGCTCAATAGGCTTATCCTCTTCCTTGCGGCACCGGCACACTGGGTTCTAGTCCCGGTCGGGGTGCCGGATTCTGTCCCGGTTGCCCCTCTTCCAGTCCAGCTCTCTGCGGTGGCCTGGGAGTGCAGTGGAGGATGGCCCAAGTGCTTGGGCCCTGCACCCCATGGGAGACCAGGAAAAGCACCTGGCTCCTGCCTTCGGATCAGCACGGTGCGCTGGCCGCAGTGGCCATTGGAGGGTGAACCAACGGCAAAGGAAGACCTTTCTCTCTGTCTCTCTCTCTCACTGTCCACTCTGTCAAAAAAAAAAAAAAAAAAAAGAGAGAGAGATGTAATCAGCTGCCTGTATGATTCTTTTTTAAATCTATTTATTTGATAGGAAGAGTTACAGAGAGGCAGAGGCAGAGAAAGACAGAAGGGAGAGAAATCTTCCAACTGCTGGTACATTAACCAAATGGCAGCAATGGCCAGATCCAAAGCCAGAAACCAGGAGTTTCTTCTGGGTCTCCCTCATGGGTGCAGGGGCCCAAGGACTTGGGTCATCTTCAACTGTTTTCCCAGGCCATAGCAGAGAGCTGGATTGGCCAGGCCCAGGCAAGGACCTGGAACTCATCCAGGACTCCCACGTGGAGTTTTGGGGCCTAAGCACTTAGACCACCTTCTACTGCTTTCCTAGGTTCATTAGCATGGAGCTGGACTGGAGGCAAAACAGCTAGGAATTGAAGTGGCGCTCATGGGATGCTGGGATCATGGGCAGCCACTTAATTCACTGTACTGCAATGTTGACCCCATAAAATGATAATTTTATATAGTTTTACTTTAAGTACAGTATTACCTATGATTATTTCCACAGGAGTGCTTTGCAGTGACTATCCTTTTATCCTTTTATTCTAAAGAATAAAAATAATTATAAACTTTTATAGAAAGGAAAATAATTCCTAAATCTGAAACTAGTTTTTTGCTTCCCTGTTTTAAAAAAAAAAAGTCCTAAAGTTCTGCAGGAAAAATTATAAAATCATTATATTATATTTTCCCACACACAGATGAAAACATTGCACTCTTAGTTTTCATTCATCATTATTTTTTCAATTTCAATTTATTTTATTGAAGTTAGATTAATTGCTCTAGTTAGGCTGCTTTGAACATTTTTTCTAGTGATTGAAAAACACACATCCCAAGGTCAAATTCATGGCAAATAAACTGAGACCAGAGAAATTGAAAATGATGCAAAGAATTGATTTAGCCAAATGTGGCATCAATTTGCCCATCAGAGTCCTTTTGCTAATAAATCCAGAGTTTGCACTTCTGCAGAAAACCTGCCTGGAATGAGAAAGTGTGATGAAGATGCTTCCATTTCAGATGACAATGTCTCTCTCTGTCCCAGAAGCCTCTTGGTTCTCTGATGGTCTGAAGCAGATCTAACTTTTCTTGACATGGCACAATCAAGTTTGCACCTATTTGTGGAAGACATTGGTTGGCCAGGTAAAATAATCTAAAACTGGAAGTATAGTTCCACACCATTAATCAGGTTTATGTATTTTTGAATTTTCAATGATTCTAAAAAGTATCCCTAGTAAACATGTAGAGATTTAGATATGCTTACAAAATAAATGGTGAAGTGATTTATGTGACTGTGACTCCAAAAGGATTTATCAAAAACTACTTCTACTTGTGTATATTGTGTATGATCTCATTTTTATTGATATTAGTGTCTCACAGCACATTTTCATGAGAATATTATTAAAAAACTTGCCTGTTTGAGTTTTGAAATATAAACAAAAGAAAGAAAGGAGGGAGAGAATTCAACTATTTACTGGTTAAAGTATATGTTGCCTTGCTTTGTTTACATTTTTCCTTTTTCAATAGTTTTGAGGTTTGTTATCTGACCTAGGCTCTTATTCATGTTCATTAGCTTATATTTCAAATACTTTGAAATCACATCTAGACAATATTCTATCTTTATTACCTTCTTTTGTACTTGAAAATCCTAGTTACTATTCCTAGGAAAAAAAATTTAAAAGATTTATTATTTATGTGAAAGGCAGAGTTACAGAGAGAGGAAGCAGGGAGAGATAGAGAGAGATGTTACAGACAGAGAGAGATATCCCACCCACTGGTGCACTCCCCAAATGGCTGCAACAGCTAGAACTGGGTCAGACAGAAGCCAGGAGCAAGGAGCTTCTTCCAGTTCTGCCATGTGGATGCAGGGCCCCAAGTACTTGGGTTATCTTCTGCTGCTTTCCCAGGCACATTATCAGGGACCTGGATTGGAGGTGGAGCAGCCAATATTTAAGCCAGTACCCAAATGGGATGCTGGCACTGCAGGCCACCAGTAGCTCTGCCCACCATGCCACAGAGCCAGGCCCTAGGAAAATATTTTTAAACAGTGGGTTCAGATATGACATATATACGTTTTGCCTTGTTTAATCCAATATACTTGTCTTTGAAAACATTTTGAGGCAGCTGACATTGAAGACTAGCAGATTAACCTGCTGTACTAGAATCCACGTCAAAGTGCAGTTTGAGCCTTGGCAGCTCTACTTCCAATCCAGCTCCCTGCTAGTATGTCCATGAAAGCAGAGGATAATGGCTTAAGTCCTCGGGCCCTGCCACACACATGGGAAACTTTGATAGAGTTTCAAGCTCCTGGCTTGGGCCTAGAATATCCCTTGCCAATGTTATCTTTGAAGATGGAATATTGATAACTTGAGTTAGATAACTTGAGGAAGATAAACTTACCAATGTCTTTTTTATTAAAAAGCAACGAAGTCTGAAAAAATCTACATCTTTTGTGATAAGAAACTATGAGTGTGTAAATTTGTGTATGCACATGTGCACATGTGTCAATCCAACATGAAATGTTTGACACATACATTTGATTAGTAGCTGATTTATTATAGCTAATTAGTAAAGAACCCGAAATTACCTAATTTTATGTAACTGGTTATCAGAACAAACTATTCTGAGGAGATGTTTTAGCCCATGTTTGCTAATATGAAACAGAGATGAAGGGCAGAGAGAGAGAGAATGCTTCCTGTATCTGGATCAGAGACCTAGTTTACCTTTACTTTGCCAAAAACTCCAAAAGGTAGCAGCTGGGTAAAATAAAACTAGCTGTGAGGCTTCATCTGGCTCAAAGGAGAAGCATCTGGAAGAGTTGGCAAGTGCTATACCTACCTATTCCTTCATTGGCAACACATGCCTACCTCTATCATTGAGCCTGGGGATGTTAAATAATTTCAAATTCTTGTTTCCCCGAATAAGACATTGTTGCAACAAATACTTGCAAGGAACTTTGATGATCAGAAGACACCCCAAGTCACCACAAGTGCCTGTTAAAAAATTATACTAGCAGTGCTCAAGGAGATGAATTTTGTACATGTTGAAAAGATACAGCTATTAATGTCTGAAGCTAAGGGCATTATTACTCTGTCTAGCCTAACACTGTCAATATGAAGAGACAAAAGGACTTCCACAGATTTTAAAGAGGGTTACTGGTGAGGTTTATAATGAATGAGAATTGAGCAGTTTATGATGTTTTCCCCTTGAAACTTCTCTATATATGGTTAGACTGAAGCAGAGGTCACCTTCTCTACTGATGTGGGGAAACATGACTCACCCTTTTCTTCTTTCATTCATCCATTTATTCATCAATTCACTGCCTAATTTGGAAGCATTTACATAGTACCTATTATATTCTTAAACTAAATCAGTGGCTAGAAATATATATTTGAAAATGATCTATATAGCCATGATCGGTACATTCAAGAAAGGAAAAACTGACCATGAGTATATAAAAATAAAAGAATTTCTGTTGGTTATTACTTCGGGGAAGTTAATAAGAAACCTTACTCTGAGAAGATGATTATCCAGGATTCCTCTGAGGTGTGACATTTGAGCAGAGATTTTGTATGAAATGAGAGCAAAGTCCCCTGATTTTGAGATGGTAAGATGAGAGTCTACAAAGTGTGAAAAGATGGATGTTTTTATGGAGAATATAAAGAAAGTTAATGAAAGATGATGGAAGGTTGGGGGGGGAATAAGGACTATTGTTGTAAGATGAGGTTGGTGGCTGCTCTTGAGATACAACATGTAAAGCCTTCACTGGTGATGCCAGCATCCTGCAAAGGAACGCCAGTTTGGGTTTGGACTGCTTTACTTCCAATCCAGCTCCTTGCTAATACTTCTGGGAAGGCAACAGAAGATGGCCCAAATACCTGCACCTGTGATATCCAGCAGGAGACTTGGATGGAATCCCTGGCCCAGCACTGGCTGCTGTAGCCTTTGGATAGGTGAACCAGATAGTGGAAATCTTTCTCTCTCTCTCTCTTTAATTTTTTTAAAATTTTTGACAGGTAGAGTTATAGACAGTGAGAGAGAGAGAGACAGAGAGAAAGTTTTTCCTTCCATTGGTTCACCCCCCAAATGGCTGTTATGGCTGGTGTGCTGCACCGATCTGAAGCCAGGAGCCAGGTGCTTCCTACCAGTCTCCCCTGCGGGTGCAGGGCCCAAGCACTTGGGCCATCCTCCACTGCACTCCAGGGCCACAGCAGAGAGCTGGCCTGGAAGAGGGGCAACCAGGACTAGAACCCAGCACCCATATGGGATACCGGTGCTGCAAGGCGGTGGATTAACCAAGTGAGCCAGGGCACTGGTCCCCCCTCTCTCTTTCAAGACTTGGATGGAATCCTTGGTTTCTGGCTTCAGCCTGGCCCAGCACTGGCTGCTGTTGCCTTGGGATAGGTGAACCAGCTAGTGGAAGTCTCTCTCTCTCTCTCTCATGAGCTTTCAACTAACTAACTAAGTAGCTAAATAAATAAATGAATAGATCTTTAATAAAAAAGATGAAGGTGGAAATGAGGTCAGAAGCCATCATGATGGTCATTGCAGGCCAGGTCAAAGCATTTGAGTTATGTTCTAAGAGCAGTAAGAACCCACATAAGTTTTAAAACAGGAAGTAAAATTAGTTGGCTTATATTTATTAAATGTTAGCATGATGACTTAGTAGAGAATTAACTCTGGATTTATATGTTCATCAGAGAGAAATATTTTTTTAAAATATTTATTTATTTATTTATTTGAAAGAGAGAGAGAGAGAGAATGAGTGTCAGCCATTTTGACTCCTAAATGTTTGTTGTGGCCGGAGCTGGGCCAATTCAAAACCAAGAGCCAGGAGTGTCTTTCAGTTCTTCCACATGAATGCAGTCCTTGGGCCATTCTTCTGCTTTCCCAGGCACATTACCAGGGAGCTGGATAGGAAGTAGACAACTAGGGTTCAAACCAGAGCCCATATGTATGTCAGCATGGCAGCCTTCAGCTTCACCTTCTAAGCCACAACACCGGCCCCCAGGAAGACACATTAAGAGGCTATTTCAGTAATTTAGATGAGATATAATAGAACAGGGTGGATTTGAGATAATTATTTTAGAAAAACTTGAGTGATAGGAAAGCAATAACTATGGCAGAAGAGTCTTGGCAAAATACAATAAATTTTGGCATCCAGAAATATGCAAGTAAATATTTATGCAATCTACATCATTTTACATGTGAGGGGAGATTAGGGAAGAAAACTGTTAGAAATTTAAGGAAGTGATTCAGAGCAAGATCTCTCATGATGCAGTGTTTTGAATGTGAGAACAGCTATTTCAAGAAGGTGTTGCAAGCTTAGAAAAGGGGTGAGTTGGAGGGTTCAAAGTTACACAGATTGGGTAAATGGTGTGAATAATACTGGAAAGTCATGGTCAGAGAGGTAAAAGGAGAAGTAGGGACATGTAGTACCAGAGAATTCAAATTGAAAATATCATTTGAAGGTGGAGTGGAAAACTGTGTCATATGTTAAGATTAATGATGAAAATCTGTGTGCAATAAATATAATTTGCCAGTTTTCAAAAAAGAACCCTCTTTCCATTGTACTTCATAAAAGTGCATAATTATGTCTCATTAAATATTTATCTATGAAGTGTCTGTAATTTTAATATTAATCACACAACAAAAGCCCCTTGCCTAGAAATTCTGAAGAAAGTAATCATTAGGAATTTTGTAGAAAGTTGGGTAAAAATCTCTATATAATAGTAATAGACTTACTAGCTATTGTTATGTAGTGTTTAATAAAGAGTTTATATTATTATTCTGTTTAGAAAACAAAAAATACCAAATTTTATGAAATGAAAGACCAAAAAATGAAATTGTTCTAAATCAGTATAGCTTGTCAAATAATTTCATAACAAACATATCAAAGGCAAGAAAAAACTACACTCTCTTTTCTTGCTACAAGTGACAAAAATATAAAAATGATCAGATTTCTATGTGTAGCTACAATCTGAGAGAATAAAAAAGAACTGAAGTCTGCAGTTTGGGAATGCAGCCCTGACGGTGTAGCTCCAAAGAATATACCTAATTTCTAGTTTAGAGAAGTAATCCTTTAATCACAGTCCATATAGTTTATTATCTTGCAACTTTTAACAAGAGTATAGTCATAGAATACTAGGTAATCTATTGAAAAATAAGACATTTTTACAGCGTTGTCCATGGAAACTGCTTCGAAGAGTATTGCGTAACTACAGCAAGATCATGAAATTGAACCATTTATCTACAACATGTTCAATTAAAACAAAATTTGTACCTGGTAAAGAATAGAAACTGCAACTTTAGTTCTACATAGTGCTATACATAATTTATAGCAACCTGAATGCAGTTGCAACACCTGAAATTAAATAGGAAATAAAATTATTCCCTGAAGGTAGTGGAGGTTTATGTTAGAAATGCATTTAAAAATGAGTACACAAATAGTTTGTACTATTATTGTGTATATTACTCAGCAGCTATGACCTTGTTACATTTCTCTAGCCCATATTTCCCAGAATATTACTTTAAGCTCTGAAGTTTGATGCTACTAGCATATGTTATAATACTCTTATAAAAATACACTTTACATGGCAAACGTGACTAGTTGCTCTGATGAGAGAACCATATGTCTTAGTTTCTTTCAGGGTAGCTAAAGTCATAGACCCTTGGGAAATGTAAGTAATGTTATTGCCAAATAATATTAATCAATGAAGAACATACATAGTATGGATATTGATTTCCTTAGCAATGTGGTCAGGTTCGATTATTCATTTGACAAATTTGGAAAATATCTACATATACCAGGCATACTTCTAGATTCTGGGAAACTATTCACAAAACAGAAGCATCCTTATTTTTATATGCTTATAAAATCATACATAATAATTACAAGACATTTTGAATAAAATAAGATCAAGAAAATCAGCTGCAGGGTGGATTTTGTGGCACGGAGAGTTAAGCTACCACTTGGGACAGCTGAGTGCTACAATGCACTGCCTGGAAATGAATTTTACTGCTTTAGATCTAGCTTCTGGCTAATGCATGTGGGAAGACAACAGATGATAACCCAAGCACTTGTGCCTCTGCCATACATAGAAGAGACCTGGATAGAGATCCAGGCTTCTGGCTTTCACCTGGCCCAGCCACTTACTGAAAGCATCTGGGGAGAGAACCAGCTGAAAGAAGTCTCTCTCTCTCTCTCTCTCTCTCTCTCTCTCTCTCTTTCTCTCTCCCATATTCTTTATCACTCTACCTTTCAAATAAATAAATAATAATTTTTTTTCAAAAATGGGCTAATAAAACTTTTGTGTGTATGATTTGCCTTTTTTTCCTTTATCTGATACTAGGTCTCACATCTCACATGAACTGCTGCTATACATAGCACATTCATTTTCACTTATGACCAGACAAGAAAACAAATCTAATCTTCTAGCTGATTTCATTCGGTGCAGTACACGTTTACTAAGTATCAGGATCTGTGCTCAGAGAAACAATGATAAGCAAAACCAATTACTTTCTGTCATCATGCATGTTACAGACAGGCTACAGGGTAATACTGATGTTCATTTAATAGAAATGCAATATTATGTTAGTTTTATGCAGGAAATATGCAAGGCTTAGCTATCAAGGATATTTCCAAAATTTCTTGAGAAAATATAATTCCAAGGTAAGTTTATTCTGATACAAATTTGTTTTTGAAATCCATGCAGTTTTTTCACATTATATTTTCCATGACTTTTTGAAGAATGCTCATATGCATAGATTTCAAAAATTTTTTGCATCAAAATAAACTTTCAATTAACGTTTTTAGACATTTTTAGGGGGTCGCCTCTGTGATATAGTAGATAAAGCTGCCGGTTTGAGTCTAGGCTGCTCCACTTCCAATCCAGCTCCTTGCTATTATGCCTGGGAGAGCAGCAGAGAATGGCACAGCAGCTTGGGCCCCTATACCCACGTAGGAGACCTGGAAGAAGCTCCTGGCTGCTGGTTTCAGCCTGGCAGCCTGGCCCAACCCCAGCCATTGTGGCCATTTGGGGACCGAACCAGGAAATGGACGTCTCTCTCTCTCTCTCTTTCTCTCTCTCTCTCTTTCTCCCTCTCCTGTAACTCTGCCAAATAAATCTTAAAAATAAGAATGTTTTTAGGTACCTCCTATATGATTCCTAACATAAAAATAATTTTGCTACTAATGCTTCAATTTTTCAATACAACTGTTCATTTATTTATCTACTCACCCTAAGCTTATTTCCATTATGATCCAAAATATAAACATTTGAACCTCTACTCTCTACTACTCTGGTTCATGTATTGCTTTGTGGATTATTTTCTCTCACTCAAACTCCCATTACTTTTATCCTAAAAATTCTTTCCTCTTGGGGGAGGCTTTTAGTCTAGCAATTAATATGCCGGCGTCATTTTTCTCAAGTTCCATTCCCAGTTCTGGCTCTTGATTCTAGCTTCCTGGTAAGGCAGATTCTGGGAAGCACCAGGCGATGGCCTTAGTCATTGAGTTCTTGCATCCATGTGGGAGGCCAGGATTGAATGCTCTGCTCCGGGTTCTTGGTGTCAGCTCTGTCCTGCCCCCTACGTTGCAGGCATTTGGGGAGTGGACTGGCAAGTGGAAGCTCTCTCTCTCTCTCTCTCTCTAATAAATCGTTAAAAAAAATACCTTGTCTTTGAAACTCTGAACTGTGCTGCAAGACAAAATATACAAGAACCATCTATGTGCTCAGTTCTGAAAACTCCTCCCCTTGCTAGTACTAAATGAAACTCTATCTACTTTAGGAGAGGTGTTAATTGTCCCACATTTATACAGATGTAAAGCACAGCAGATGAGATGCAGCTATCCCTAGTGATGCTTTTAGATACCCAGAGACTACGTAATCAGAAATGGAACACTGTTATTTGGGGCACTTGATTATACTGTCAGCATCTGAGATTCTCCTCTAGTAGAAGATATTAGCTACATCATCTTTTTTCCCATCCTCTGAAGATTTTGTAGATTTTTTTTTCTGAGAATTGTCTGATGCACCCAAAGCTTTAGGCTCTTAGCTTTTTAATTTCACTATCTTTAAAAGCCTTCAATTATTTAAAAGGTAATAGAAACTTGGTCATCTTTCTATAGCCTGAGCTCACTTCTCTCTGTTCCACCATCTCACACCTTAACAGCAAAGCCTATAACTGATGTGATATCCTTGACTCTTCTCAGTCTTTCCTGTCTCCATTCAGCAATGAGGCGCTGAAATGTCCAATGAATCTGAACACTTATTTCCATGTATTCATTGCCAGTACCGTAGACCAGGTCACTGTAAGCAATAGCTCAGCAGTTCTGCTAAAAATACTGAAAAGAGCAAGTCGGGTATTCAGTAAATTTATCAATTCTTTCAGTGTTATCATTTGGATGCTATCATGTTCCCTTATGTTTCAGGAAAGCATCATACACAAATGGTAATAATTACTTTTAATTGAAGTTCAAGAGGGATATGCAATATAAAATATAAGTAAAATATAAACCTGGAGAGGGTTATGCAAATATTTTCTAAGAAATGTTTTCCTGTATAGTTTCATCATGGATCAGCAACTATGAAGCAATTAGCACTTGTCCTATCCAATATTTTAGCAGCAAAAGTATAGCAAAATTGTAATGTTTGTTTTATATTTGTGAGAAGGATATAATTTGCTTTGCTTTCTCTTACCAAGTTTTTCATATCTACTTTAACAGTAATTTTAACTATAGGCCATACATTCCCCAAATTCAATTATATGTCATCAAGAAAGCAAAAGTGGGGTACCTGTTTCAGATAATTCTAGATATTCAGATTGAAGTGAATTTTAAAGTTATGAACTAAAAAAAATCCTAGAACTTTCCTAGATGTGAAGTCTGTGACTATTTGTCATTCAGAATTTTGACATGTTAAGCTTGCAGTTCAGGAGATGTATACCCCTGGATGACCGACATACTATGGATAGCTCATCCTTAATTGCTCAACATGTGGCTGTTTCTCTGTTGGCACTGAGTGCGATGTACCGCTTTCCAAGCTGTATCACTGCTCCAAGAAGAGTGATAGTAATTGGTTTTCTATCTCAGTGATATTACACAGCACCAAAAAATGTCATCAGGTATAGATATTCTGCCAATAATTCATTTTGCTTTCTCTCCAAGCACAAAATTTGTCATTAAATTTTCTATATTGGTTTTGCAAACTTCTTGGCATAATGAGACTTGCTTGTTTTTCTAAGAGGAGTGATATTTCGTGGTTTTTGAGCTTTTCTTTTTCAGGGAAAACAAAATCCATCAACTTTGCACTGAGAAGCTTTATTTTGTCCTGTGCTTCTGGGAGGAAAAAAACTCAACTGATCTGCTAGAGATTACTGTATTTTGTTTAAAATGATGCAAAATCTTTTTTTTTTTTTGGTTTCATGTTATAGTTTGAATCAACTTGCATAGCACAGAGTACATTATTCTTGGAAGCAAGTAGTTGTTCCTAATAAGAAAAACCAGCTTACAGATATTTTTCATTGTGCATGCTCATAGTTATCTTTTAGGTGTCTGTGTTCAACAATTGATTTGCCCTAGAATACCATATTAATGGAAGCTTCAAAGAAGTTAAAATGATCACAGAAACAAAATGTGAGGATGGATTAAAACCCAATCCCTAAGCATCATATAATATGATTTTACTTCTGTCTAGAATCCTAATGTGTTAAAGCATTGTGTTATGTCCCATTATAAATGTTTCATGAATATTGATCATGCCATTACCAACAAAACTAGGGGGCAGCAATGTGGTATAAATGGGTTAAGATACTGCTTGGAGTGCTAGCACTCCACTGGAATTCTGGCTACAGTCCCTGCTCTTAACTGCTCTGCTTCTGATCCAGCTCTCTGCTAATGCACCTGGGAAAGCAGTAGATGGCAGTCCAAGTACTTCTGACTTTGCCACTCATGTGGAAGACTTGGATGGAATTCCTAACTCCTAGCTAAGACCTGGCTGTACAGCCACTGGGGAAGTGAAGCAATGGATGGGAACTTCTCTCTCTCTCTCTGTAACTCTCCATTTCAAATAAATAAATAATTTTTTAAAAAGGTATTTTCATGGCTGGCACTGTGGCATAGCAGGTGGAGCCACTGCCTGCAGTGCTGGCATTCCATGTGGGCGCTGGTTCGAGTCCCGGCTGCTTCACTTCTGATCAAGCTCTCTGGTGTGGCTTGAGAGTTGGGGAGTAAAGGATGGCTCAAGTCTTTGGGCCTCTGTGCCCACGTGGAAGACCCTGAGGAGGCTCAGGGCTCCTGGCTTCAGATCAGTGCAGCTCTGGCCATTGCGGCCATTGCAGCCATTTGGGGACAGGGCCAATGGATGGAAAACTCTCTCTCTCCCCCCCTCCCCAAATCTGACTCTGTAACTCTGCCTTACAAGTAATTAAATAAATCTCTCTCTCTTTTTTTAAAAGGTATACTCTTTACCAAGATATAGAAAACAAGTATCAGGAGAAATTTCCCTCACATACATTCCTATGTTAAATGCAATTTTGGCCACTAAAGAGAGGGGTAGATAAATGTTTATAGCCTGTTTTCTTTCTTTCTTTCTTTCTTTCTTTCTTTCTTTCTTTCTTTCTTTCTTTCTTTCTTTCTTTCTTTCTTTCTTTTTTTTTTGAAAGGCAGAGTTAGACAGTGAGAGAGAGAGACAGAGAGAAAGGTCTTCCTTTCATTGGTTCATCCCCCAAATGGCCGCTACAGCTGGTGCACAGCGCGGATCCAAAGCCAGGAGCCAGGTGCTTCCTCCTGGTCTCCCATGCGAGTGCAGGGCCCAAGCACTTGGGCCATCTTCCACTGCCTTCCAAAGCCACAGCAGAGAGGTGGACTGAAGAGGAGGATCCAGGACAGAATCTGGCGCCCCAACCGGGAGAAGAACCCAGAATGCTGGCGCCGCAGGCAGAGGATTAGCCTAGTGAACCCTGGTGCCAGCTATAGCCTGGTTTTTGTCACTTAGATAACACACAGAACCATACTTTGCAGCATCTTCAAGAAAACAAGACAGTACTCTGGGGACAAAATATGGTTCATCTTGCAGATGACACTTTACAACAAGAGATTTGGACAAGGAGTGGGACAATTGCTAAAGTAGAGATTACAGCACTTGCTGAATTCTTATTTCATTAGTATAGATGTAGGTCAAGCATTATCTTGACTACCTGCAATTTTAATAGTGTACTTACAAGGATACTTCAAAGCATGGAATTAATATGTTTATTTTGTACAGAAAATTTCATGCATATGAGAGAATCCTAAAAAAAATTCATTGGAAATTCATGCTATGAAAAAAACTGCACATGGTTATAAAATGTTTTAAACCATAATGAATTGGTTTTACTTCAATTTTCTATAAGCTTTCTGAAATTCCCCTGCACAGACCTGACTGATTATATTGGTTAACCAGTTACTAACTTTACTCATCAACACTCAGTTCTGATATCCATCTGTTAATTAGCTAGGCTTCTGATTGACAGCAGAGATCATTGTAATTATACTTAACTAGAATATTACTTATGCTTAAATACTATACATCAATTTAATCTACTTTAACAACTATTTTTCATTTTGTAAAACAAATTATGTAGCCAGAGTATGGCACAGCAAGTTAAACTGCTCTTTGTGAGACCAGAAGCCCATGTCAGATTTGAGTTGCAGATTTTTTTCTTGCAATCCAGTTCCCTGTTAGAGCCACTAGGAATGCAAAAGATGTTGCCCCAAGTTCTTGGGCCCCTGCCACACATGTGGAAGACCTGAATGAAGTTCCAAGCTCCTGGTATTGGCCTGGTCCAGCTTGGCCATTTGTGGCCATCTGGGGAGTTAGCCAGTGGATAGAAGTATTCTCTCTCTCTCTCTCTTTCTCTCTCTCTTTCTCTCTTTCTCTCTCTCTTTCTCACTCTCTCTCTCTCGCTCACTCTCTCTGCCTTTCAATGTCTAAATATATTTATTAAAAAATCTTTTTGGGCCTGCATTGTGTCAAAGGCCGTCAATCTACTGCCTTTGCCTCTTTCACATGGGCACCAGTTTGAGTTCCTGCTGCTCCACTTTCAATCCAGCCCCCTGTCTATGTGTCTGGGAAAGCAGGCAAAGATGGCTCAATTACTTGGGTCCCTGCTACCACATGGAAGACTTGGATGGAGTTCTAGTCCCCTGGCTTTAGCGTGGCTCAGCCCCTTCATTGCAGCCCATCTGGAGAGTGAATCAAAAGATGAAAGATCCCTCTTTCTCCCTCTCTCTCTGAATCTGCTTTTCAAATAAATATAAATAAATATTTTAAAGAAATCAAATCTGTTAGATAAATAACAAGAAAATTAAATCTTCAGAGTCATTGTCCTGTGTGCATATAATCCTTATTGTATTTGTTGGGTTTCTGTTTATTGAGATTTTTCTCTCTCTTTTTCCCAAGTAAAGTGGTAGAGGTACGTGCAGTCTCTGTATTTAGTCACAAACTAGACAGCTGAAGTGAATTGAGCCCTCCTGATTTTCTACTCCTCTGTTAGAACTTTCCCACCCTCAGATCACAACTAAAAATTAGCTTCATTTGCAGTGCTCATAGTTCAGTGTGTAATACTTAGCAAATATTTACACAATAAAGTCTACAGAAATAAGGAAGATGTTTTTCTTTGCTTTTTCTTTCATGACTGCGGGAGTCAATGCAATAATCTGCCTTCTGTAAGTAATGCAATGCATGAAAACACTTATTATTTTCCTTCTCCTGTTCCCATCAGGTTTATTTGCCCCATTCATGAGGTAACTGGAGTGTACAAAAAGTTTGTTTTTATATTTAATATTTAAATAATGCAAACTAATGTGCAATAATAGGAAAGTGGTTACATATGCCCTTTATATATTTCTGTATTTGTATTTACATAATATAATCTGAAATTCTGTGTAAACATTAACTTATGATGACAGAAACTGTTTGTACTTAATGTATAGTGAGTAAAGCAAAATCTCAAATCAGATAAATAATCTTAGTTGACTAATCTAAATAAGGGATCTTTCAGGCGTCAGCTAGGGCAGTGGTTGTCAAAGTGTGTTATGAAGACCTTGGGGAATTCATAACGCTCCTCTGTGAAGTCAGATCAGTCATATGTAAACATCCATTCCTAAGAGACAGATCCGTGGATTTTAGTATGAAAACACTCAAGAAGTTCAGATATTCAAACAGTTTTAGGTTCTATATTCCGAATAATTTTGGAAAAAATACCACTTTTGGAGTTTTGATGTAATATCAAAGACTGTCCTCAGTGATCTAAAAGGCATTAAAATGCTCCTTTTTTTTTACAACCAGATGGATGTATGAGACTAAATTTTCTTTATGTGTTTGAAAAAAAAAACATGTTTCAACCCATAAGCAAGTATGAAAATTCAGTAGTCTATTAAGCAATATAATAAAGAAATTTTTAAAGTAAAACTCTGCCCTTTTCAAGATGTCTGTTTACTAGTTACTTTCAATTTTTTAAAAATGAAATTTTATTATTGCTTATAGCCCTTGTCTATACTCTAAGAATCAATCATTTTCCTACTTACTACTTGTTGAATTCTTTATTTAGTGAAGGTTAAGCTTCTGATTATCAAGTAACCTGAATGTATGTCATTGTAAAAATTAAGGAGAGTGGGAGGATATGGCAGAAAGTATCATTATGCTCTAATATATATATATGATATGTGAAATTTGTTCTCCTTATATAAATTTTAAAAATCAAATAAATTATTTACATTGTCATTTTAAAGTGTAAAGGAATATTCTGGACTATAACTTTATCTATTTTGCAGAAAATAACACTTTTTGATGAAAATGACAATAGGGATAATGGACTAGAATATATATAAATGTTTATTAGTTATAGAGAATTTAGGCTCTCAAATAGGTTGGTGAAACACAATCAAACCTCTGCAGAATAGGTCACATTAGGAATGGAAAGATATTATGTGTATTGGAAATATTTCTGAAGGAGATGTTGAATGCTACCATGTCTGAACTACCTTAGAAGCATTGTTCCTATTTTAATTAATTCAAAATTTACTGACCTATCTCCTAGAAAGGGTCATAGGTTACTAAATATCTGTCTGCGAATCTATCTACCTATCTATCTATTGAGACTATCTTTTAGTAAATCAATTATCTGATCAATGTCTCTATATTGTATTGGTCGATGCATTTTTAACTTAGGTTGGCCAAGGTTGTTTAAAATCAACTAAGTTTTCTAGAGATAGCACAATGTGGACTGTGAACTTTCAATGATTTTTTTTTAATCTTTGCAATTTTTTGCTTTTTTAAAATAACTTTTCCATTTTATCACTATAAGAATCAATTTTCAGGCCAGAGTCGCGGCTTACTTGGCTAATCCTCTGCCTGTGGCGCTGGTACCCCGGGTTCTAGTCCCACGTGGGGTACTGGGTTCTGTCCCGCTAGCTCCTCTTCCAGTGCAACTCTCTGCTGTGGCCTGGGAAGGCAGTGGAGGATGGTCCAAGTGCTTGGGCCCTGCACCCTTATGGGAGACCAGGAGGAAGCACCTGGATCCTGGCTTCAATTGGTGCAGTGTGCTGGCCATGGCGGCCATTTGGGGGGTGAACCAATGGAAGGAAGACCTTTCTCTCTGTCTCTCTCTCTCACTGTCTGTGCCTGTGAAAAAAAAAAAAAAGAATCAATTTTCAAATTAATACAACTTTTTATTGTCGTTCTAAAGACAACCCTTTAAAGAGCAGTTGGGGAAAATAGAAAGTGCAAAAAAATCAGAATTATTATTTTTAGCAAAATAATAAAATTATGCTGCATATAATCCTAGAAATGGTGTCTCTATCATCTCTATACAAATATTATTTACGTATTTATTTATTGTAAGGCAAAGTTACAGAGAAAGAGAGGGAGAGACAGAGAGCATAATCTTCCATCACTCCACAAATGGCTTCAATGCGCAGGGCTGTGCCAGGCTGAAGCCAGGAACCTGGAACTCCATCTGGTCTCCCACATCATGGGGCAGGTGCCCAGGTGTTTGGGAAATTGTCTGCTGCTTTCCCAGATGCCTCAGCAGGGAGCTGGATCAGAAATGGAACAGCAAGGACTCAAGGTGGCTTTCATATGGGATGTAGCCGTCACAGGTGGCAGCTTACCCTGCTGCACCATGCCAGCCCCTATGTTGATGTTTTATTGTTAGCCTGCTTATATTCACTTTCTTTGTACATAGCAGCAGCCAAAATAAAGATGTTATATAAAAACCATTCATGCATGAGACTGTATTATGAATCAAATCTTCTAATTTTTCAGCTAAAGTAATATTGCTTCAAAACTTGAAATTTAATACACAAGTAAGTTTTAAGCATAATTTTTATTTTGAAGTTGAAAGAGAAAACGATTAATGACACCCAAATTAATCTCTGATTGATATGGTGATTGCAACAGGGTAAAATTTATCTATGTATGTTCTTGAAGCAGAGCTATACATATGCTGAATATGTATGTAAATATTTTACTTAGCAGAATGTATTTTACTCTATTTTTATTTATTTTAAAGCCTGAATGACAGAGAAAGTGAGGAAGAGACACAGAGAGAAAGTGATCACATACCCATTGCTTCACTCCCCAAATGTGAACAACAGACAGGTCTGGGCAGGAGCCAGAAACTTCACCCTTGTTTCCCGCATGGGTGGCTGTGACCCTAGTACCTGGGCCGTTATTCATTGCCTTCATGGGTGCTATTGACAGGAAGCTGGATCAGAAGCAGAGCAGCCAGATGAACAAGGGAACCGGTGCTCCTATCAGGATGCTGGCATGGTGGCTTAACCTGCTGTAATGCATGCAACCCCTAAATGACTCATATCTTACAATCCTTGGACTTAGATGCTGTTAGCCTAATATTATCATTGTACTGAACACTTCTAAGGATGATGTCAGTGAAATCAGTGATGTGAAATAAGTGTGGTTTTGCATAACTTGGAAGCTATTTGAAATAGCAAGGGGAAAGCCTACCTAATGATCGATATGGGACTGGTTTTTCTCTACCTAAGTGGCTTATCTATATCTATATCTATATCTATATCTATATCTATCTATATCTATGGAAAGTCTGAATTATTGGTAGGAGCTGATCCACCGTATTTGAAAATAGCCTTTTATTAGGAACTAAGGGATCAAGATAGTTACATGTGAAAATGTTATAGTCTATTTTTTTTACTTTTATTTAATAAATATAAATTTCCAAAGTACAACTTTTGAATTATAGCGGCTCCCCCCCCCAATAACTTCCCTCCCACCCACAATCATCCCATCTCCCACTCCCTCTCCCATCACATTCCTCATCACAATTCATTTTCAATTATCTTTATATGCAGAAAATCAACTTAGTATATACTAGGTAAAGATTTCAACAGACTGTACCCACAAAGATACATAAAGTATAGAGTACTGTTTGATATTGTTAATTTGCATAGTACAACACCTTAAGGACAGAGGTCCTACATGGGGAGTAGGTGCACAGTGACACCTGTTGTTGATTTAACAATTGACACTCTTATTTATGGTGTCAGTAATCACCTGAGGCTCTTGTCATGAGCTGCCAAGGCTATGGAAGCCTCTTGAGTTCACCAACTCCAATCTTGTTTAGACAAGGTCATAATCAAAGTGAAGTTCTCTCCTCCCTTCAGAGAAAGGTACTGCCTTCTTTGATGGCCCATTCTTCCTGTTGGGATCTCATTCACAGAGATCTTTCATTTAGGTCATTTTTTTTTTTTTTGCCAAAGTTTCTTGGCTTTCCATGACTGTGGAACTATCAATGGCTTTTCAGCCAGATCTGAATGCCTTAAGGTCTGATTCTGAGGCCAGAGTGCTGTTTAGGGCATTTGCCATTCTATGAGTCTGCTGCGTATCCTGCATCCCATGTAGGATAACATGTTCTACCTGATCAGTGACAACTAACTGAGCACCTAAAAGGAAGCCTGTTGAAGTGAAATGGACACTATGAGAAACAGTATCTTGATCAGCCCTTGTCCTGACTGTCAAGGAATAACTTACTATTTTATTTCTTTTAGTATTTTTGTTCTACTTAATATCATTGGTTGAATTCATTAATTAACACACAATTATTCTTAGGTGTTTAAATTTAACTGAACAGTGATCTCTGTTAAATATAAGAGTGGGAATAAGAGAGGGAAGAGATGTTCAGTTTGGCACATGCTCACTCCGACTTACCCCTAATGGTAGAGCTAGAAATGTGCCAGGGTATTCCAATTCAATCCCATCAAGGTGGCATGTACCAACACCATCTTACTTGTTAATGTGATCAGTTTAAGTTCATAATTGATCAAAAAGATAGGATTAAGTGTCAAAGGGATTACATAAATAAGACCAGTATCTAGTCTAACTGGACAGTAATAGAGACTTTACAGATAACTTACTGAATAGGATAAGGTATATGAAGTCAAGGAGCAGAAATTTCAGTGTTTAAAATAGGATAGATAATATTATTCATATAACCATTTTTATATAACCATTTAGTAGTACTTTGTATTAATATTTTCTCTGTGTGCTTAAATATTCAAGTCAGCTAAGCTTTACAAGTGAAATAAGAGTAGTTTTCCAAAGTTCATGGCAATAAATAGTATGAGAAACTGTGCATGGATTTGTTGAAAGTTTTATTTATTTTATCTGAAAGACAAAGGGGGGGGGGCAGAAATCTCCCATGGTTCTGTCCCCAGATGCCTAAAGTGACCAGAATTGGGCTAGACCAAAAGTCAAGAGCCAGGAACTCAATCTGAGTCTCCTACTTGTTTGACAGGGATCCAACTACTTGGGCCATGACCTACTGCATTTAATACTACTTCCTACTACATTTGTAGGAAGCTGTTTCAGGGAGCAGCAGGACCAACACTCAAACCGTGGAACTCTGATATAGAATTCAGCATGCCAAGCAGTTTCTTAAACACTGTGCCAAGTGCCCAACCCTATACTCATGGATTTCAAATTATTTTTGCACTATAACAAATTTATCTTTTAATTATGTTTTTCCACTAATTCATTGAAGATTCTTGTACTTTAGATAATATAACATGCTATCTGTGGTGACAACTAAATCTCAGCAGATTAACACAGTAAATTATTTACTTTTTTATGTCAATTCCAATGCACATATTCATGGTTGAGGGACTCTTCCATGAACCAATCCAGCATACTAAAATTTTTCCAAATATGACTTCTGGGGTAACTGAGAAAGGAGAAAGAATAAGATAATTGGATGTAATTGTTCTTGATATAGAAATGTGGAAAAGGCGTGTGTTATGATTTGGATGTTTAGTATCCCCCAGAGGCCTGTGTGATAAAGGCTTCATTCCAATGGAAAGTGATGGAACCTTTAGGGCACCCTTAGGTCATTTCCTCTAAGGGATATGAGACTCTGTATCCCTTCCTCCTCTCTCTTCTTGGCTTGAGATGTGACCATTCATGCCAACATGTGCTCTCACCATTGCTTTTTGCTACCCTCACAAGATGCCACACCAATGGGCCTGCTAGATCTGACTAACCCTCCAAATCTGTGGATTAAGGATGTTTTAGCTCTTTGTACATTTAGTTGTCTCAGGTATCTCATTGTAGTAATGCAAAGCTGACTAACATAGCATGTATTATGTTATGTTCTACTCTTCCTGTATTTTATTGGCTTGAACAGTTTCTTTTCCCTATCTAGATGAAAGGGTGCAGCGTAATATCTTTTGCATGCAAATAAACATGGAAGGACCTTTTGAACAAATAACATTATCTCTCACAGACAACAGACTTGTGTCCAGTCAGGGTTGCAAATCATAAGATGATATAGCAAACATCTGGCGTATGTATGTTGGTGATAAATATGGAGCAAAATTGGAAAGCCTATGAAAATATCCAACATTAAAGAAATTAGGTTAGAGACACTTTTTAGTCATCTTTCATACCCTAAAACTTAAATATTAATTTAAAAACAGTTTTTCTTAAAAGTCTAACCCTCTGTTTCTTTATTTCTTGTTTTATGTTTTAGATTCATAGCAGTATTGAAATGATTTTAATATCAATAGACTAGGAAATTCCGAATATAATTAAAAAGCATGCTTGCAAAGTGATTTTTAAAACTCATTTATTTATTTGAAAAGCAAGGGGAGACAGAGTAAAATCTTCTATCCATTTGTTCTCTCTCAAAATGGCTTCAACAACCAGGTTGAAGCCAGGGATTAATAAACCAATCCTGATCCCTCATGTGAGCAGCAAGGATCCAAATTCTCAGAAATTACATGCTGTTTCCCGGTGTTAATTAGCAGGAAGCTGGAATCAGAAGTGGAACTGGGAAAACCTATATTTGTCCTTTTGGTACTGGCTTATTTCACTAAGTGAATAGTAATTAACATTCAGAACACAAAAAATGCAATGTATATGTATGAAATACACATTTGGAGATTTGATTATTGCTCATAGCCCTTGTCTATACTCTTGAGGAACAGTGGTTTTTTTCTATTTACTACTTGTTGAATTGTTTATTTGATAGAAGTTTAAGCTTCTGCTTATAAAATAAACCGAAAGTACATCACAGTAAAAATTGAAAGAAAAAATAAGAAAGGTAGGAGGTAGGATGGGAAGTATCCTTATGTTCTTCAAACTGTATACATGAAATACACGACATTTGTTCATGTTATATAAATATAAAAATTACAATTAAAGAAAAAGAAGTAAAGCTAGACTTGAAGCCAGGCACAGCATTATGGATGCCGACATCCCAGACAGTGTGTTAACTGCTGGCCCGAATGCCTGTCCCTGCACAGTGGTTGATCATAAGTGATATTATAAAAACATGAAAAAGTTTTCACAAATATACATACATACATGTTTGTGTATACATACATCATAAATATACATACATATTTGACTATATTTGTACCAGATTTATTATTTATATTTGACTTTAAAATCAACAGTTAATGCAATACTCTTGCTTAATCTTGATCAGCTATGAAGTTCATATTTCAAGATTAATGTAATGTTTTAAAATATTTCTAAGTTACCATTTTGCATGGTTTTGATTATCATTTATATTTGAAATTGTTCATCACAGTTTATTAAAATACCAATTACTTTAAAAGAATATCACTTGTGATTTTAATAAACATAACAAGAGTAATAATAGATTGCATATACTGATGAAACAATTTAAAATAGTGTAGTTGTGAAATTTAATACTATTGTAAATTTTTCATTCTAGACATTAGTTATAATTTTCTAATCACAAAAATTTCACTTTTTTTAATCAACAATATTAAAGTAAAGTTTTAAGTAAACATTTGAGCTTCATAACTGATAAGTATTTGGATATATAACATGCTTGTCTGGATGGTTTGGGTCATTTTTCTGACTGCTTTTAACATTTAGATTGATATTTAAGCCATAACAATAATTTAGTCAATTCTTTGATGGAAAAGTACTGATAACAAATTGGGTTACATATTTAAAACAAAATTTAATTGTTAATATCAACATGATTTATTTTCCTTAACAAAGTTAAAGGAAAGCTACACACTGAGCCAGTTGACATTACTGACTAAAATTGTATAATCTCCATGATGCTTCACATTGATATGCACTACTGTACACCATTACCTGTTGTATTTGCTGTAAAATATATGCCAACCTGTCAGGGGATGCTCAAAACAGCCTCAACCATTAATTAAGATTCATATAACTGTGCGGAAGAGTAAGTTACCTATTAAATCTCCACCAAACTAAGATAATATCACTGACAATTTATTATTAGTCCTTCAAACACCTGTCACTGTGTGTATATAATGTTATCTAAGTTCAAAATGATATACAATTATTAAAATCATGCACAATTATAATTTAATGTTAATATATTTTATACAAAATTGTTTTACAAACATGAATCTATATCAATTTCTTCTTCAAAGAACTACACTACCTACAACTTTCATAATGGTGTTTATTTTTGCTCATTTGTATTTAAAAGAAAGTAAAATAAAAGCACTAAAATAGCAAATAAAGATTGCATCTTCCTATGGTAACAGATGATTTTTTTTTAATTCAAAAATTATTGATATAGAATTAAATGAAGATAGAATAGCCAATACCACAGTGGAACCCCTCACCACATACACACAAAGAAACCAGGGAAGAAAGTATGCTGTAAATTCAATTTACCAAAGAAAAAGAATAAAGCTACATTTTATAAATTATACAAATTCTAAATTAATAAAGGGAATAACATTAAGAGATGTCTTCAAACAATACATGATGAATTTGATGCAATCTCTCAAGAATCAAAGTCAAAGAAATTTGCTACCTGAAAGACTTTTAAGTAATTTTTTAAAAGATTTATTTATTTTACTTGAAACTCAGAGTTACACAGAGAGAGGAGAGGCAGAGAGAGAGAGGGAGAGAGAGAAAGAGAGAGGGAGAGAGAGAAACAGAGAGAGAGAGAGAGAGAGAGAGGTCTTCCATCGATGGTTCACTCCCCAATTGGCCACAACATCTGGAGCTGCACTGATCTGAAGCCAGGAGCCAGGAGCTTCCTCTGGGTCTCCCATGTGGGTTCAGGAGCCCAAGGACTTGGGCCATCTTCTACTGCTCTCCCAGGTCACAGCAGAGAGCTGGATAGGAAGTGGAGCAGCTAGATCTCAAACCGGTGCCTATATGGGATGCTGGCGCTTCAGCTCAGGGTGTTAACCCACTGTGCCACTGTGCCACAACACTGGCCCCTAAGCAATTTTAATAGCACTGAGCTTGTCATTTTTACTAGCTTAAAAAAAATGGGGAAATGATAAAAATAATTTATTTCCATTTTTAAAAATGTAATAGAAATTATGAGGAAGAAATTACAATAAATAATTTATTAATAAAGATTTAGAATTAACAACAAAACAATTAACAACAGAAAACAAATATTTTCTAATGATATCAAGGACCAACTGGATCAAAATTTGGAAACTTAATATACAGCAAGAAGTATAAAATTTGCAGCATGATTTTTTGTTATTTTAACTGTCAGGGAATAATTTCAATTAGATAAAAACAAAATTAGTTTCTGTCATGACAGATGGTATTCTTCCCACATAAAGCCAAAAATTGGGATTTATCAGAATTTATTCCACTGTAATACATATACTTCTGCTCAGTTTTCTGAAGTGGATGCTTAGAGAAATGTTATGGATATAGTTGTAGAAGTCTTTCCATGTGTATGTGCAAATGCAATGAGCCATCATCAGTTTTTGAAGCAGTTTAGGGAAATACAAGACAATGGATTTAATAATCTCGTGTTCTTTGTCAACACTTATTGGATTAGTCCTAAAGGAGTTTTATAAAATTTACTTTTCCTCTTAAGTCTAACTTGAAACATTCTTTAAACAAATGGAGTATTTTCCAAATAGTCAACAATAAAGACACAAATCTCCATGTTATTTATGTTTTTTCATCAGTATCAGTCTGCATATAACTGAGTACCAGAGAGAGAAAAAGTGAACTTGGAAACTTATATGGACAACATGAGACTTTCTGTTGAAAATCAATAATATGAATCAATAAAGATTTTTTTTTTCATTTTTCTATATGGATTGATTTGGACATTTTAATAAGTTGTTAATTGATACAATTATGCAATTGCAATCAGGAACATTCTTTTTATTTAGGCTTAATTCAATTTATGCAACAATTTTTCCAATAATTAAATCCAGTGTTAAAGAGTTGGCACAGGCTGGCGCCGTGGCTCAACAGGCTAATCCTCCGCCTTGCGGCACCGGCACACCGGGTTCTAGTCCTGGTCGGGGCGCCGGATTCTGTCCCGGTTGCCCCTCTTCCAGGCCATCTCTCTGCTGGGCCCGGGAGTGCAGTGGAGGATGGCCCAAGTGCTTGGGCCCTGCACCCCATGGGAGACCAGGAAAAGCACCTAGCACCTGGGTCCTGCCAGCAGATGAGCGCAGTGCGCTGGCCGCAGTGCGCCGTCCACGGCAGCCATTTGAGGGTGAACCAACGGCAAAGGATGACCTTTCTCTCTGTTTCTCAGTCTCACTGTCCACTCTGCCTGTCAAAAAAAAAAAAGAGTTGGCACAAAAGTGTCTGAGAGATGTCGTTGATACTTTAAGAAGCAATGACTTTGAACCCAGCCCTTGTTGTGACAGTTGAGTAACAGTTTTTTGGTTTGTTTTTTATTTTATCTTATTTTATGGTAGTATTTTTTCTCTTTCATATTAATTCTTGAACTCTTTACTTAGCATAGAGTTAATCATATTTGTATAAAATTAATTGAAAAGATATTAGTAAAAAATAAGAGTGAGAATAAGAGAGGGGAGAGGAAGAGGGTGGGACTGTGGGTGGGAGGATGGGCATGGTGGGAAGAATTACCATGTTCCTAAATTTGTAATTGTGAAATATATGATATTTGAAAGTGTAAAGCAGTATAGTTTTGCATACATTCCCATGGACTTCTAATAGTACAGCTTAAAAACTTGCCCTGGGACCCAAATCCCTTAAGCTGAGTGGTAAAAATAACATTTTAAGTGTTAAAGTGTTCATATAGATAGTGATCACCTAAGTGTTTGGTAATAATAGAATTAAAAAGGAATGCTCCAACATGGGAAACAATCCATACAGCACAATCGTAGAATGACAATCACCTTAAGTAGCACTCTAACCTCAGATTCAGCCCTTCAGGGATTCTGGTCTGGCTGATAAGCCCAAGAGAGAATTTCAGGAATGGAAAGCCAAGACATTGTGGCAAAAAGAATCCTATATGAAGGACCTGTGAGGGTAAGACTCCAGTGGAATAAAGAAAGATGCACTTTTCTCTGAAGGAAATAGAGAACTTCCATTTTGCTTGTAGCCTTGTAGAAACACTGGTGTTTGTTGATTCAAAAGGCTTCCATAGCCTAGGTAGCTCATGTCAAGAGCTTCGGGATGATCACTGATGTCATACATACAGTGCTAATTGTTAGATTAACAACATGAATCATTGTACACTAACTTCCCATGCAGGACCTCTGTCCTCAAAGGGTTGTATTACAAGAGTTAATAGTAAACTTGTTCTCAAAGAATTATTTTATTTTAGTGCATTAAGCAGAGGTTATTCTTGTCTCATAAGTTATAGTTATGTCCAAGTGTTCCCAAACCATGTATCATTCTTGGATTTTTTTCAAAGATAACTAAGTTTCTAAAGAGAGAGAGAGAGGAAGTGAAATTAACATTGTGATGCAATGACTTTGCACAGCCTTTGTCTGGAATACTGAGGAACAGTTTTTGATTGTTGGTTTTTGATTTCTTTTCTTTTTTAAACAAATTGTTAAACTCTTTGCCTAGAATAGAGTTAGTGTTCAGTGTATAAAATTAATGGAAAATGAATCATAGTAAAAAATAAGAGAAGGAATAGGAGAGGGAGGAGGAAGTAGAGGGGAATGTGGGTGACAAGGTGGGTAAGTGGGAAGAATTACTATGTTTCTAACATTGCAATTATGAGCTGCATATAAATAAATAAACAAATAAATAAATAAAAACACAAAACATATACATTTGATTCAAAATCAAATTCATTCTTCTTAAAATATAGGAACAAGTTTTATTATTGTGCAAATGAAATTTAAAAGAAAATAACTGTTAATATTCAAATAAGATATTAGTATGCTTAGAAAAATTTGAGTATCTTAATATTTTAAGAAAATAAATTTTGGAGAATTTCTATATAAAGATCAAACATTTCCAATAACATACCTGAATTGATGTAATATGATGTAAATGTAAAGTACACACTGGCAGCATTCTCCAACAGTGTAAAAATCTAATTTTGTGTTTATTTCATACCATATAGGTATGGTATATGTAGCTTGTAAACATATATTTTTAAATTCTTATCACAAATTGGAAATACCTTAAATTTTGTATTATGTTTTAGATATAATAAATTAAATGAATCAATACAATTAGTTTTTTCTAGTTTCAGAAATTTGTCTTTTAGAAAATTAAAAATTTTAGATATAGTCTCATTAATTTCAATTTCAGATTATGCCTAAAATGAGATCATATGATTAGCTAATATAATTAAAATGTTATCTGGAAACCAATTGTTAGCATTATTTTGAATTGTTCTTGCTCTGTTGAATGGAATATGCCCATCACATGTAGTTCAATTTACAAAGTTCTTCATTGGTTTGCCTGTGGTCTTTAAGCCTGCAGCCATGGTACTATGAAGTCTCCTATATTTTTTTCGTTGCTGCTCTATAGATTGTATTTTTCCTTCTTTTGTAATCATATTTTAGTAGAATTATCATTAAAAGTCAACATAAATGCTCAGCATTGAAAAATTTAAACTAGAATGTTAAGAAAATAGCACCAAGTAGAGATAATTTTGTTCCCAGTTAGTGAAAGAGATTTAGAAGTTTACATTTACAAAATGAAAAATGTTCTAGTAAGTAATAGTAATTGATAAGAATATAGTAAGTGTTAAATGTTTTTAAGAATACTATGTGATATTCATAAATTAATAGCCAACTATAAAATTATTTTAATCCTAAAGCTTTAGTGAGAATAACACTGTATAAATATTGACATTTAAAGGTATAGGAAGTAATGTTTACAATTCACTAGATTGTGTTTTAGTTAATGGCAAAATATTATAATATCCACAATATTTTCATGATATATTTTTTCATTATTTTGCATGTCACAACAGGACCAGTGACTTGGAGGAAAAACAGTCAAGAAAGAATATTTCTTTAACATAGAAAGAGGATATATCAAAGTTGGGAACAGAAAGGTATTTCCTCTCATTAGGGAAAGTGTGCTACCTTTATATTGTCACAAAGGCATCTTACCTACTCAGACCCAACTTAATGATAATTATACAGTATTGTTCAAGAAATACATTTCCTTATAAATTTAAATCCATGTATACATCTTTGACCCATTCTTTTTAACTATTTTGTAGACGTACATCTTCTTGCTTGGCCAGGCTGAATTTGGGAGACTGGAAATCCACCTTATTCTCCCATGCAGGTGGCAGGGACCTAATTACTTGAGCTATGCTGCCCTGCCTTCCCAGGTGCATCAGCAGGGAGCTGGATTGGAAGTGGAGCAGCTGGGATTCCAACTGACACTCCTTTATTGTCACAAGTGGCTGCTTAATCACAAAGCTGGCCCCTTCACATGATAAACTATTGATTGCTAAGTTAGTTATGTGCTCACTGTATGATCTATTGCTTTAGAGAAATACGCCCAATAAAATTAGTTTGGATGAAATACCTGAAGCAAACATTAAAATTATTTTCTAATTAGTAGTTTTGTTTTACTGGGTAGGAATTTCCCTGGGAACAAAGCAAAACAAAACAAAAACTTATTATATTGACAAAGATGGTGTCAGTTTTCAATGCGAGTTTTGATTTGGTCACAGTTCTTCACTCCTCTCCTTATGGCAATGTTTTTGACCTGAACCAAGGTCTTGGTCATTACTACATGGATTGTGGCCAATTTATAGCAAGTTTCAGAAGGTTATTATTAGTACCGTGATTATTATTTTTTGTTCTTTTCGATAGCTGTTTTTTGGATTACTGTTTCATGAACCATTTGGAGAGAGAATGATTCTGAAACAATATCAGTTTAAGGCTCTAGGTATCATAAACTGGAGGACTATAATATGTATAAATAGAAAGAGAAATATCTGCTTCAGTAGCCAAGATAGTACATATTAAGGGAACAGATTGCATGCCGAAGAGTCTACAAAATTGTGTGGGTGTGTCTGTATGTGTATGTACATGCTGAATTTTTCAATTCCAAGATTTCTTTCTTAAATATTTTAGTAATGTAAAAGATTGTGTGGACCTTGTAGTATTGAAAATAAAATATTTCTTCCATCAGGTGATATACATTACTTCCTGAATTTCCAGAATTATATGTGTAGTAATTCAATTACAAAACCTTAGTTATCCAATGGTACAGCCCTCTACAGTGACGGCTAGTGATCTTGTCTAGTTTGCTTAAGATTCTCTGAAACACCTTAAGTATGTTCCCCTCTTTTGCAGAATCATAAATTATGAAATGATATAATTAAAATACATATTGCAGTCAAGGCTTTTTCATGGGTAAAGGTAATATTCAGATTTCACTTTACCTTTAAATTAATATAAAAATCTATTTTTCTACGAGAAAAAGTTGATGGGTCAAAATAGACCCTGCATTCTATGAAGAATTATTGCTAAGGCAAAGAGTAGTTTGTAAAGATAGATAATGCCTGTCCAGTTTCAGGTGTGAGAGCCAATAGGCATTTAGGATGTAAATCCAACACCCGTTATTGTGGCCTACCTGAAGTTCTGATTTTGGCCCATATGCTTCTATAAGACTTTTAAATTGTTTTTGGAACCATTCATTAACAGTCATCTGGAACCACAAAATCAAGTATTTGTTTCAAATCACCATACAGACTTAAGGCAAGAGAACTTGCTGTTGGACTGAGTTTTATTTCTTACCTAAAGCTCTGTAAAAAGTAAAAGACATATTAATTATGTTACATATGTTGTATAATTGGTTTCCAAGCTTTACTTCTGTGAAATCTCCATGACAAAAATAACTCACATAGAAAATTCCAAGTCTTATTGATGTAAATATAAGTATAGAAACCTTTTCTAGATACGATATAATAGCATATGTAGATTTTGCATGATCTTTCTTTTCTGTCTAATATGTCCATTAGTATTGATTTCAAATACCCAGGAAATCCGCTAATTTAGTTAAGATAAAGCCTGGGAATAAAGATCTTTATGGGACTTAAGAAAAAGTGAATCCAAGTTCTAAAATTTATTTGATTGAATAGTTTTGCAATACCATAATTCAATTTTGCTTGGAGTTGGATTGATAAATAATAAGCCAAGACACTGTGGCAAAAAAAAAATGGCCTAAATGAAAGATCTCTGTGAGTGAGATCCAAGTGGAAAAAACGGGCCATCAAAGATGGCAATACCTTTCTCTGAAGGGAGGAGAGAACTTCCACTTTGAACATGGCCTTGTCTAAATAAGATCGGAGTTGGTGAACTCAGGAGGCTTCCATAGCCTTGGCAGCTCATGAAAAGAGCCTCAGTTGATTACTGACATCATAAATGAGAGTGTCAATTGTTAAATCAACAACGGGATTCACTGTGCACCTGCTTCCCATGTAGGACCTCTGTCCTTAATGTGTTGTACTATGCGAATTAACAATAAAAGTACTACCCAAACAGTACTCTATACTTTATGTATCTTTGTGGGTACAGTCTGTTGAAATCTTTACTTAGTATATACTAAGTTGATCTTCTGTATATAAAGATAATTGAGAATGAATTGTGATGAAGAATGTGATGGGAGAGGGAGCAGGAGATGGGATGGTTGCAGGTGGGAGGGAGGTTATGGGGGGAAAAGCTGCTATAATTCAAAAGTTGTACTTTGGAAAGTTATATTTATTAAATAAAAGTTAGAAAAAATAATTTCAAAAAAGAATGACAAATGGAATATTAAATGTAGTGTTTTACAGGCATTCTAAGAGACAGAAATCTAAAACCTCAATGCATTCATGAGGACAGAAAATAGATGAAAATGAACAAAACTGAATGATTAGAGCATGTAAATTATAATTATGGTCATCTAATCTTATACTATGGATTTTGCGTGGATTCTATATTCTTCAGGGTCATGGGTTTTTGATCTGAGGTCTTATCTAGAAATTTTCTTCTTCTGAAAAGTGTCTTTTCCTTGAAAGTTTGAGCTGTTCACTCAGACCATGTGACTCCAAGAATCAACCTCCTTTTTTTAAATAAAAACATATATTTATTTATTTGAGAGGTAGAGTTACAGAGAGAAAGAAGGAAAGGGAGAACTGTCTGCTGGCTCACTCCCCAAATGACAAAAAAGACCAGAACTTGACCTGTCAAAATCCAGGAACCTTTAACTTCTTCCTGGTCTCCAAAATGGATATAGATCCCAAATACTTGGCACATCCTCTACTGCCTTCTCAGGCTATTATCAGAGAGCTGATTTGGAACAGGAGTAGCTGAGACACAAACCAGCATCCATATGGGATGTCGGCACTGTAGGCAGTGGCTTAGCCTGATATACCACAGTGCTGGGCCCAAGAATCAACCTCTTGAAGTTGATCTGCCCTTCTGATTATTCTCATCACTCAGTAAGTTCCTTTCTGAGTAGAGCAGAATGGTTATATAAGGTGGTAAGTCATGCAAGGGTTACTGGAAGATATTGAGGAAAGGCTGCCTACACATATTGACAATGATACTGTATGTATTATCTAGATCTCTTGTGCTATGTATAATTAAACTTGATATTGCATATTCATGGTAAGGTCTGTTACCAACTTACAAGGAAAGTTAATATACCCATAACAGAGAAGTCAGTGAAAACATCTCAAACGGGTTTGAGGTTTTCTGAAAGTTTTCCTAGGTGTACTTGCAAAACTATACTTACCTATTTTATTTACTCTGAATATTCAGGGGGAGGGTGTAAGCAGAGGATCTTGTTAATAATGGAAAAGTATGTATGGACTATTACTGTGGGAAACACAAATGCCTCTGTGGCTGCAGAGATAAGTTGGAATACTTCACTAGTGCCAGAGCTAAAACTTGTCAGCAAGGAAAACTTTCAATCCATTCTGAAAATTATGAAACAATGGCCAGACCCAGTGGTATAATTATGTGTTATAATAGTGGATATTCAAAGGAACCCTTAAGTTTGAGACCTTATCCATGTCTTATCTTCAAAGTTCATTAATCATAGGAGACAGGGAACAAAAGCATCATTAGCAATTTTAGGTATCTTATGCATGATATTTTTAGAGTGGAAAAGCCAATTCATTCTTCAAGAAATAGTGTCACATTTTTGTAAGTTTCAAATTCCAGTACTATTAAGTAGCCACATTGAAACTGTCAGTAATTATCTTTACGTAACTTAAAAACATATTTTCTTCATTATCTCTGATAGAACTAATTGCTGGGATTCTTTAATGAAATTTTGAATTTCTGTATAAAGATTTTTCTCATCCTGGGAAGCAACAGGTGAGTGAGAAAGGCTGGCCAAACACAAAAAATAGTCTACTTTAGTATCTATATTTTTCTTATGATGTGGACTTTTGCATTTTATGGCATAAGCATCTCCTTAGAAAAATTAATATAAACATAAATTTTACTTGTCCTATTTACAGCCCTTTAAATACTCCTCACTTTTGTGTGTATAAAGTTCCATATTTCTGTCTACTATCACAGCTTTTTAACTGAAAGACTTTATGAATATTTACATGAATATTATTTAGGCATAGATCAACAGAACATAGATTCAGTTTTTGTTTGAAAAAAATTCTGTATTTCATTTTGAATTTTGAATTTAATTCTGAATTTACAGAATTTTGCTTTCAACACCTTGAACAGGTCTTTTCATGGCCTCTTTCCTCTCCATGAACTTATCTGTTATTTGTTTCTTCCCATTTTATTTTGGAATCGTTTTATATTTACAAAGCAAAAGTTGTGAAGTAGTACACAAAACCTTCCCACATACCCATATCCTATTTCCCCATTAGCATGTCATAGAAGTACATTTGTCACAATTAATGAACCACATAGATCTTTCCCTGCTTTTTTATCTTAACTCATTTTAGCCCTGCCAGCTCTCCCAGCCTCTAATAATCAACCTGTTACTTTCAAATTGAATTTCTTTTCTTGTTTTTTTTTTTTTTTTTTAATTTTAGCTCTGGCTTATAAGGGAGAACGTGAAATACTGGTCTTTGTCTGGTTTATTTCGCTCTACATAATCTACTCCCATTCTGTCCTTTTTGCCGAAAATGACAAGATTTAAATCTTTATTATAGCTGAATAGTACTCCACTATGTATCTATGCAACAATTTCCTTATCCATTCATCTGATGATGGGCCCCTTGGTTAATTACATAATTTGACTATCATGAACAGTGCTGTTGTGAACATAGTAGAGCAGGCATGTATTTGATAAAATTGTAGGATGAAGTCTCCTGGCTAGCCCTATTTTTAATTTATTTGACGGAGTTACAGACAGAGAGAGAGGTCTTCCTACTGTTGGTTCACCCCCCAAATGCCCACTATGGCTGGTGCTGCGCCCATCTGAAGCTGGGAGCGAGGAACTTCTTCCTGGTATCTCATGTGGGTTCAGGGGCCCAAGCACTTGGGCCATCCTCCACTGCCCTCCTGGGCCACAACAGAGAGCTGGACTGGAAGAGGAGCAACTGGGACTAGAACTCGGTGCCCATATGGGATGGCACCACAGGCAGAGGATTAGCCAAGTGAGCCATAGCACTGGGCCCATGGCTAGCCCTATTATAAGCTCTTCCCCTCACACTTGAAAGAATTTAAAGGTGGAGACATAGAAACATACAGGAGCAAAAGAAAAATGCATCCTGAAGCTGAAAGCCATGCATGGACAATCAAAAACACAAAAAGGCCCCAACGATAAACCCCTTTTCAAGGAAAAAACTTCCAACAGTGAAAACTCCCACTATAAAGGATGATATGATCAAAGGAGAAAGCCCCCAACTAAGAATAAAAAGCATTAATTAAGAAAAAGCTGGATGGAGGTTTGTGGTGGTGATTAGGAGCAGCATTGAGGCTCAGCTTGTTAAGTTGTTGTCTGTGATGCCTGCATCCCATGTAGATGCCGCTTGGAGTCCCAGCTGCTCCACATATGCTCCAGCTCCCTGATAATGCACCTGGGAAATCAGCTGAAGATGACCTGAGTCCTTGAGCCCCTGTACTCGTGTGAGAGACCCTGTTGGAATTCCAGACTCCTAGATTCAGGCCCCGTTGGAATTCCAGACTCTTAGCTTCAGGCATGCCCAGCCCTAGCTGTTACCATCATTTGGAGAGTGAATCAATGAATGGGAGCTCACATTCTCTCTCTCTCTCTCTCTCTCTCTCTCTCTCTCTCTCTCTCTCTGGCTTTCCCTCTTTCTGTAACTCTCCTTTCAAATAAATAAATATTCGGAATAAAATAGAAAATGCTTCATGAACAAGATTAGGTACACCCTAAGCTCAAGAGGTGTTGGGGGTGGTGTTTGGTGTTGAATTTATTTGAATACTCAAAATGGGTGGTGTTGGGGGCAGAGCTAGAGCATAGCCCATTTCCATATCCATTTAATAAATATCGGAAGTGTCATGCATCAGGTACATGATGTGAGCAGTAATCCCCGCCTTGATGAATTTATTATAGCAGCTAGCACTAGTTGAAGTTCACATAGAGGAACTTGTGGTTGATTCTACTTGGAAAAGCGTTGCAGCTTGCTGGTGCACAGGATCTCACCTGTACCATGCACAGAAAGGAAGGCCTAGCTTGTGCATATGAAGGGAAGAGAGCTTGGATTGTGCTCAGAAGGACAGTGCATCATGAATCGTAGGGGCTGGCTGCAGCTGTCTTGTGGAGGGTTGCTGGGGCCTTGCAAAACACAAATCACCTGGAGCTGTTAAAGAAGGACTTTTATAAATCATCAAGGAGTGTCAACACTGGTTCGGAATAGAGGTTGTCAATTAAAGACCCATCTCATGGTTCTGCTGGAGCTTTCAGACTTCCGATTGACTTGGGAGCTGTCCAATTTCAGCTTAGCTGGAGCTGCCAAGCATCGCCAGGCAGTCTAGGGTTGGTAAGGCGCTGTTCAACCTAAGCACCACTCCTAGCAACCTCGGTTCCCACAAATCAGTGAAATCATGTCTTCTGGGTATATACTTAGTAGTGGGATTGCTGAATTATGCGGCAGTTTCATTTCTGGTTTTCTAAGAAATTATCTTTCTATAATATGTGTATCTACTATGTTCTCTCTCTCTCTTTTTTCTTTTCTGGAATTTTAATGTATGTCTAGCCAAGAGATTTTTTTTGAATGGTTGGTTTTGTACTCATCCTGCTTGATTGTTCTTTAAGTTCTCTGAAGTTACGCTTCGGTGCCTATCCTTAATTTGGAAAATTTTCATCAGTCACTTCTTCACATAGTTATTCTGTTTGCTCTTTAATCTCCCAAGATTAGAGTAATGTATGTTAGAATAATTTACACTGTTACACAGACTTTTAATGCTATTTATCATTTTTTCTCTTGATGTTGCAAATTGCTAGTAGTTTCGTTAATTTTAAGTTCACTGGTTCATGTTTGCTGTGTGAGTCCACTGATAAGCTCATCAAAGCACTCCTTATTTTTGTTAATTTTGCCTAACAATACCAATTCATATAGTTAGTGTCACTCTGGTGTCATTGCTCACCTTCTTGTACACATCATTTATCTTTTCCAATAGTATCCTTAACATATTCATCGTAGTTATATCACGGAGAGAGTTCACACATGATGTTGCATCAGGCTTCTCTTGGATGTTTTCTCTATTTTTCTGGTGTGTTGTGTGTGTGTTCTTGTTTTTTAGTATATGTTGTAGGTTTACCATTGAAAGGTACACATCTTAGGTAGTAAAGACTGAGATATATAGTTTGAGACTAGATTCTTTTTGACTATTGCTCTCATTAGTATCTGGGGTTGAGTATATCAAATAAGAGTTCAATTTTATTGTTACTCAGTACATCAAAGCCTTCACATTTTTCTTACCAAAGAATTTTTTAAGTGTATGCTGTAGTCACCACTGTATGTCTTCTCTTTCTCCCTGAATATAAATATTTTTCTCAATGTTTTTGCCCCTCCACCATGAGCAGACTTCTCCCAGTTGTTATAGAAGGAATGCTTTTATGTTGGGAGAAGGCTAGAAGTGTTTTCTGTTGGCGTAGTCCACCTTCAGTCTTAGGCTTTTAGGCAGGTGCTGGCCTCCTGGGATTTTTCTATATACATTTCCCCTAGCTGAAATGGGTCTACACTGGGTCCTTCATAACAGTTATATTCTGCACCCTTGCAGCTTTCTTTTTCCTGTAGGGGAAACAGAATTGAAGAATCACCTTTGGGATTCAGTCCTTTGTTGTAGTAGCTAAAGTTCCCATAACCATGACTACACCATGAGGGGGTCATCAGATCTTCTGCTATGCCCCAATCTTCTTCATAAAAACCTGTGATTAGTTAGAAATTTCCCTTTAGTCTGAAGCTCTTAAAGTTCCTGTCCATATCTCAGTTCTAAAATTCTCAAGCTAGTTCAAACTTGATCTTCATCATTCATTAGAATTTTTAACTGAATTGTTTTTATTGACTTGTCAAATTTCACTATCTGTCCAGGACAAGCAAGTTTTGAAGTCCCATCTCTCCTTGTAGACACCTATCTTTTCTCAGATTTTATCCATAACCACAATACTCTGGTAGGTTTAAGAAAAGTCATGATGTGCAGATTATCTGGTTGTGTGCTTGTTTTTCAGAGTGGGGAAAAAAACCTCCTTTCCAAGTTTCTGTGTCGTAAAAGAAACCAGAAGTACAGACAATTTATTCAGTAAGATTTTCTGAATGATTTTTCTTTTAATCTTCTTACCATTTCTAATAAAATCATTATTAATGTTAAGAGCACAAAGGTTTGGAAAATAATTTTTTTTAAAATAGTTGGATTTCTAGTCCACAACTAATAATCATTTGCCAATGAATTTAACAATTCTATCCTTTGACTGCTTCTATTAGGGGATTTCATGCTACTAAAGTTTAATTGAGATCTGTTATGGTATATCCTGCCTGATAATTTGCCATTTCAATCTTTTTATATAACCCATCAATAGCAAAATTCAATCTAGATTTTCCTATATTCCTTTCTAATGAATATATTTGGTACATAAAGAGTTTTCAGGTCAAAGTAAAATGGACATAAATTTCTCCATTTTTTAGGTAATGGAAAAATTGTAGCTGGAATTAAAGTATTAAAAGGACAAATAGAAATGGCTGAAAGAGAAAATAAATAGGAGGAAAGCCCATTTGCTGAGAAATTTGTTTAGTTGCTACTGCTATTACAAGATGCATGGCTTTTTGCCACAGGATCAATAGGAAGTCTTATGGTAATCTACTGGTCTCTAATGATTTCCATAAAGATGAATTAGAGTATTAAAGACTTGACCAAATTAATAAATTACTTTGTTTTAAAAATCATATCATTTTTAGGATATGTCATCTGTATATTGGAATTAAATATAATGTCAGAGAATTTATGATACTTTGATTCCTGTTTTAGAGCTTGGAAAATTTAAGAGGATACCACAGGATATAATTGAAACATAACTTTATTTTCTAGTCTCTGTATATAAAGAGGCACTTAAAAAAAATCAGAGCCATAAAATATGTAACCACAGGTGGTACTAGAGATAAAATAGTATTTTAAAGCAGGTGGAAAACAAGAAATCGACATTTATTTATACACTTGATATGCTAAAATAATACATTCTCACTTGCTGGGGTTTTCAGTTGGATTAATAGGAGAATTACTGGAACTGGTAGAAGTTATGATGACTCCTTTCTCTATTACAATATTGATTATGCATTTCTGTTGTCTTAATTTTTTTAAAAAGTTGATGAGTTCAGCACTAATAGTTCTACCAACATAACTGAAAATTTGATTCTGTTACCCAAAATAATTTAGCTCTTTCATGAGACACTACAGTAACTAAGGCAGTTTTTGTGGAAAGAGCTATAGTGAAAAATATTTTGTCCCTTAAACTCTAAGTGTTTTAAAATGTTGAAGGGAGATAATACATATTTTTAAAAATATCAGATTGAATTTCAACACTATAAACTCAAGATTCCCTTTGATTTAGATGTTAGACTTATATAACTATTTTATTCTGTCCATCACTGAGGTAGGACTGTTAGCCCAAAATTCCACTTGTCACATACTGAAATTATGATATTTGTGGCTTCTTGTTTGTTTTATTCATAGGCAATCATTCCAATGTGCATCATATATTTGCTTGTGTGCGTTCTCTTTAGTCATATTAATATTAATTCACATTTATATATTTCTAATTCATGTAACTATATATAATGTTTTGAAAATGTCACATGTATGTATGGATGTATAACACTATTCCATTTTTTTCTTATTCAACACTGTAATTTATGTACGCATTTGGTTCACTTTAAATTTTTAAATTTTATTTTTAATTTTATTTGAAAGAGAGATAAAGAGAGGAGAAAAATAGAAACAAAGAGATAGAGAGAGATCTTCCATTCCTTAGTTCACTCCCCAGTTGCCTACAACAGTCAGACAGGACTGGACTGGGTAGAAGCCTGGAGCCAAAAACCCAAGATAGGATCCAGGTACTTGAGTTGCCAGCTGCTGCCTCTCAGGCTGCACATTAGCAGGAAACTTTACCAGAAGCAAAAGAAGACAAGATTCTTTTTAAAAATAGATTTACTTTGTTTATTTAAAAAAATCAGCATTAGACAAAGAGAGAAAAACACTTTCCATGCACTGGGCTGGTTCACTCCTTAAATGATTACAATGGCTGAGGCTGGGCCAACACAAACCCAGAAGCCAGAAACTCAGTCCAGGTCTCTCACATAGGTGAGAGGAGTCCAATTACTTCGGTCATCTTCTGCTACCTTCTGAGGTGCATTAGCAGGTAGCTGGATCAGAAGCAGAACAGCTGGGCCTAGAAACAATACTCTGAAACTGGATGTGCGTGTTGCAAGCTGGATCTTATCCTGCTGTGCCACAAAACCAGTTGAGCCAAGATTCTATCTCAGGAATCCCAACATGGGATGCATGAGTCCTATGCACTGTGTTAAACACTGCCAAATGTCTACACCTTCTTATTGTTTACTTTCGATGACTACGTAGTAATCTGTGGTGAATTCCGATCACATTTGGCCTATATACCAACCTGTTGATAAAACACAAGCTTGTTACTCATTTCTCATCACCTAACAGGAATAATGCTGTGATAAATATACTTTTCTATGAATAGTCCTTTGTCTATGTGAGAATTTCTGGGAGATATACACTGGTACCAGTATTACCAACATATAATATTTAAAAACACTTAATTTGTCCAAGTACTAAGAGATATTCTCCAAAAGAACTCCATCCATCACAGTTCAGTTATCATTACACATTAGGGTTTCCACCCATATCCATGCTAGTCCTTTGGTTAATTCAAGGTTCAACTTGGGACAATTTAGTTTGTATAAAGTATCTCTTTGTTTTCATTTGATTTAATCTGATTAATGATATTTTGGATCATCTATTTATATTCCTGTTTACCTTTTATATTCTTTCCTCATTTTAAAATATGTTCCCATTTAGTTCAAGTAGGAATTCTGATGTTTTATGTTTATCTGTGTGCAGGAATCCTTGGCTTTTCCCACAGTTTTAGAAGTGCAAATATTTTTGTACAATGTAGACTTTAGGCCTGGAATGTCGGTCTTGCATGCCATTCACTGAAGGAAATGTTAAAGTTTGATATTATTATCAACCAATATTATTTTAGGAATTTTTTTTTAAAAAAAATTTAAGAACCCCATCTTTATTTTTATTTCACAAAACTTTGATATTTAAAATTAATATTGTTGCATTTAGATTTAGGGCTCATTTATGTTTTTATTTATTTTATGCTTTGTCTATATGCTATTAGATGGTGCTTTTAATTCTTTGTGGTTTTCTCAATACAATTTATTAGATAATCTGTTCTCCAATAACATCACATTTATCACATGCCTTTTATTCATTAAAGAAGCAGTTAATATTTATTTATTTGAAAGACAGAGTTGAAAGAGAGAGGGAGAGGGAGGAGAGGGAAGGAAAGAGAGAGAAAGGAGAGATCGATCTTTCATTCAGTGGTTCATTAGCCAAATGACTGCAATGGCTGGGGTTGGGCCAGGCTGAAGCCAGGAGCCACAAGTTTCACCCAGGTCTCCCATGTAGGAGCAGGGGTCCAAGCCCTTGGGCTGTTTTCTCCTGCTTTTCCAGGCACATTAGCAGAGAGCTGGATCTGAAATAGAACAGCCAGGACAGGAACAGGCACCCACATAGGAGGTAGGCAGCAGCATAATCCTCTGCATCACAACACTGGTCCAATGCCATTTATTCTTGAACATACAGGTTTGTTTCTTAACCAATATCTTATTGAATTTACTGGTCTTTTTGTTTCTCTGATAATTCCACAAAATTATTGTTAGTGTGTAGTAAGGAAGTCTTTTTTCTCCATATACTTTTACTTAATTTTAAGAATAATTAACTTGTTTACAATGACCTTTATGTCTCTGGCTACTCTGGGATGCTTGAAAAATCAAAATGTAATTTTGATGGGATTGTAGTCAGGTATGCATATAATATCAATGCTCGGGGCTGAGTAGTCTCTGCCTGCGGTTCCTACATCCCGTATGGGTGCTGGTTCAAATACTGGCTGCTCCTCTTCCTACCAGCTCTCTGCTATGCCCTGAGAAAGCAGCAGAAGATGGTCTAAGTGCTTGGGCCCCTGCAACTGCATGTAAGAAGCTCCTGGCTCCTGGCTTCAGATCAGCTCAGCTCCAGCAATTGCAGCCATCTGAGGAGTGAACCAGTGGATGGAAGACTTTTTCTCTCTGTCTCTCTTCTGTCTGTAACTCTGCCTCTCAAATGAATACATTAAATATTTAAAATATGTATAAATGCTATCTGTTTGACATGTCCATCCATTATTATTTTATATTAAAATTATTGTAGTTTTAAATTTTCTTGTTGTTTTAGTTGTTGCTATTATGTTTTGTAAGCAAAATATATTTATTTTTTGAATTTTTCATTTGTTTAAACTCAACGAGAAGATACACGCTTTCTTCATTTTCATATCTTTTCATTTTTACTTATTTTTTATAGATTATTTGTTTGAAAGGCAGAGCTACAGAGAGGCAGAGGCAAAGAGAGTCTTTCCTCTGCTGATTCACTCCCCAAATGGTCACAATGGTTGGAGCAGCCTCAATCTGAAGCCAGGAGCCGGGGGCTTCTTCCAGGTCCCATGCAGATTCAGAGACGCAGGGGCTTGGGCCATCTTATATTGATTTCCCAGGTTATAGCAGAGAGCTGGATTGGAAGAGGAGCAGCCAGATCTTGAACAGGCACCCATGTGGGATGCCAGCATTGCAGGCTGTGGCTTTACCCACTAAGCCACAATGCCGACTTCATTTTTTTTTCATTTTTACAGGAGCAAAATTTAATATTAAAGTAGATTTAAGATTACAGACAAATTGATTGCAAAGTATGGAGTTCTTGAATACCCTTACCCCACATAAGTACAATACCATACACTAGCCACATCTTTCACGAAAGTATTACAGTTGATTGATGCATTGTTATCACTCAAAGTTTAAAGTTTACATGGGTTAGCTCTCACTGAGCATTCTGTGGGCCCTGAAAAATGTGTGCTACATGTATTCACTGTTACTATCATACAGTATAGGTTCATTGTCCTAAAAATCCATTATGCTTTGCTAATTCATCTTCTCTGGGTCTCTTTACTTTTCCATAGATTTGTGTTTTCCAGAGTTTCATAAAGTTAGAATCATTTCATAGGGAGCTGTATTTGAGTTCTCCAAATAAACAGAATGGATAAGATAGAAATGGATATTATGATGGATTTGAGGTTTCTCAATTGGGTCTCATAATTACTGGGGAAAAGATGCTCTGTGGTCTGCTTTCTGTAAGCTGGAGATCCAGGAAATCTGGTGTAACTCAGTGGTGTAACTCAGTTCTAATCTGAGAACCAGGAGCTCTGAAGATGTAAATACCTGTCTTATGAAAGGGATGAGATGTGGTATCCTAGCTCAAGCTATAATTCAGGAGAAGAGAGACCCATTGCTTCTTCCTGTGCCTTCCTCTATTCAAGCTCTCAGTGGAATGGATGATGTCCATTCACACTGGGGAATGCAACCTACTTTACTAAATCCAGTGATTAAAATCCTAATCTCATCCAGAAAGGCCTTCACAATATTACTCAGAAATAATATTTATATGAATATCCTATGGCCCACTCAAATCGAAATGCTGAATTAAACATCACTGAAGCCATTTATGACTGGCTTCTTTCACTTAAAAATTTACATTTTAGTTTCCTGTTTGTTCATGGGTTGATAACTCATTAATCAATTAATAGCAATCTAATTATCAATGAACCAATGTATATTTACCAAATCACGTTTGCTTCTTATTTTTGGCAAGTATTAGAAAAATTACTATAAACACATGCAAGCAAACTTTTTGTGATCACAAGTTTTCCATTTATTGGTAAATATCAAAGAGACTGTTAGATCATTTGGTTAAAGCATATTTCATTATTTTATGTATACTTTATATATTTAGTTTATTTTAGTATTGTAATATGTTTTGTATAGTTAGTTTATTTTATTATATTTAAAGTCTATATTTAGTTTTTTGAGAAACTGCCAAGCTCTTTTCCAAAATGATGGTACTATTTTGCCTTCCCAACCAGCAAAAAATGAGAGTTCCTATTAATCTACTTCCTCATCAACATTTGTTGTTGTCAATGTTTTGAGTTTTGACCATACTGAAATTGATGTAATAGTATCTCACTGTTTTGGTGTAATGCATTTATTTATTTATATATTTTAATATTTTAACAGACATAAACATTGTCCATATTACTGAGTAGTATGTAACGTTCTGGCACACATATATACTGTGTAATGTCCAATCAGGATAAATGTATTTATCTCTTTAAACATTTAATATGTCTTCACAGTGAAAACATGCAAAATCCTATTTTCTAGTTTTTTTAAATAGAGGAATCTAAAGTGAATTAACGTTAATTTTAAATTTTTAGTGACATTTGTCAAATACTTTCTCATATGCATATTTGAAATCTGTATATATTATTTTTAAAAAGTGTATTTATTTATCTGATAGGGAGGGGAAAAGAGAGAGAGAGAAAGAGAGTGAATGAGCGAGAGGTCTTTTTTTCTACTGATTCATTCTCCAAATGCCCACAATAGCCTGGGCTGAAGCAAATTGCCAGAGAATCCATCTGGATCTCCTATGTGAGTGACAGGGACCCATGAGCTAGCTGCTTTCCAGGGTGTATTAACAGGAAGATAATTTAGAAATAGAAAAGCTGGAACTCAAGTTAGGTACTCTGATGTGGGCTGCAGACTTTGCAAGTGGTGGTTTATTCCCCTTCACAATGCTTGCTCCTCCTGCATATATTCTTTGGTAAAATATTTGTTCAAATCTTGCTTCAACAAGTCTCTACTCAATTTTAACTTGGTTGGTTGTTTTCTTATTGCTGAGTTTTAAGTGTTTTTCTGTAAATTTTGAGTAGATATCTTTTGTCAGATATGTGTTTTGTGAATATTTTCACCCAGTCTGTGGCTTACATCCTCACTCTGTTGATATTGTCCTGTGTAGAAACAAAGTTTTTATTGTAATGACATTGATTTATCAATTATTTTTTCCACAGATTTTGCCTTTAAATCTCATCAACACAACCAAAATCATATAGATTTTTTCTTTTGTTGTCTTTTAGTTTCCCAGCTTTGCATTTTAAATTTATTTTTATAATTCATTTTGAGTTAATTTCTTTGCCTGTATTCCTTTTATGGATGAAGATATTTGATTGTTCTAGGAAAATTTGTTTAAAAAGACTGCTCCATGATATTACCTTGACATCTTTTTAAAATATAATTTATTTATTTATTATGGGTCTATTTCTGGTTTTGCTGTTCTGCTTCATGGATCTACCTATGTAGTCTATTCTTATACCAATAATGACAATATCTTGATTACTGTAGCTTTATAGCAAATTGTGAAGTAAAATATTGTCAGCTGTTTAACTTGTTTTTCTGCTTCAATATTTAGCTGAGTATTCTGGACTTTTTCTCTATACATATACAGTTTAGATTCATTACTATTTTTGCATCTTGTTTTAGTTACTATGCTTTTTCATTTTGCAGTAGTTTTGAGTTTTTAATCATTTGTAAGTATTGAACTCTAAAACTGTTATTGCATTATCATTGAAATAACCTCCCTTATTAGTATGATGAGTAATATTAATATATTTCCATGACTTGTGTCATTACCTAAGTAAGCACTATGAAATCCAGTCAGTCCTCAGTAGGTAGGTGTCAAATATGCACACATTCCAATTGCCAATGTACAATTAGCAGTCACCAAACAATGACATTCAAATGTCAATTACCATAGTATACATGACATGTGAGTTGCTGCATAAGGTATAAACTTACCTGCTAACGTTTCAACCCATAAATCACTACCCACATAATAGATGCTCATCTTTTCTCATCATTTTCTGTGGCCAGTCACTTTACTTCTTTCAAGGTATATCAATGATTGATCAATGTACATTTATAATTGAGTTCATACATATTCAACAAAGGATGTATTTGTGTTGTCTTCTTTTCTCTCAGTGATAAACCCATCAAAATCTTATTAAACTAATTGGAAAAAGAGAATTGGCAACCAAGGTAGAATACAGCCAAAAGAAGGATAGAGAGAAAAAAGGAGAAAAGAGAAAAGTAAAATCAGAAAGTGAAATTAGAATCTAATGTAGGTTAAGTGTACAAGAAATAACTGACCTTGGAGAGGGTGGCACACCTCTCATTGGGGATACTGGATTTGCAGCCTCAGAAATATAGTGAAGGTGAACTTACTGACACAAATGTGGGAAGTGGTTGTGATGAAAATGATGAAGATGTCCCAAAGGAAGCCACATCAGCAATTAACTTCACATTAAAGGAAGCCACAGACATAGCTCATGACATTGAAAGTCCTAAGGATAAAATGGTGGAAACCAATTCAAAGTTTTAGAAAAGAGCATAAGAGTTATCCAAGACTTTGAAGATACTTGCCTGATACAGAAGTTATATAATGATAGCAGAAAGGAAAGTAATGTTCAAACTATTTTGTACTACAAAGAAATAAAGTATTAATTTTAATATTTCTATATTCTATATACAGTGTGTTAAATAGATACCAGTTTTATTACATTTTCTAATTTATCTATGCTTTTATAAATGAAATAATAATTTTTAAAATTTTGTTTTTTTATATATATAAAGCTTTTATTTAAAGAATATAAATTTCCAAAGTACAGCTTATGGATTACAATGGCTCCCCCAAACTTCCCTCCCCCCCATAACTCCCCTCCCACCCACTACCCTCCCCTTTCCCGCTCCCTCTCCCCTTCCATTCACATCAAGATTCATTTTCAATTCTCTTTATACACAGAAGATCAGTTTAGTACATATTACGTAAAGATTTCAACAGTTTGCCCTCACATAGAGACACAAAGTGAAAATACTGTTGGAGTACTAGTTATAGTATTAATTCACAATGTACAGCACATTAAGGACAGAGATTCTACATAATTTTTTTAAAGAATTGATTAATTATCTATGCAATTTCCAATTTAACACCAAGATTTTTTTTTCATTTTCGATTATCTTTATATACAGAAGATCGATTCAGTATATACTATGTAAAGATTTCATCAGTTTTCACCCACACAGAAACACAAAGTGTAAAAATACTGTTTCAGTACTCGTTATAGCATTACTTCACATTGGACAACACATTAAGGACAGATCCCACATGAGACGTAAGTACACAGTGACTCCTGATGTTGATTTAACAATTTGACACTCTTCTTTATGGCGTCAGTAATCTCCCTAGGCTCCAGTCATGAGTTGCCGAGGATATGGATGCCTTTAGGGTTCGCCGACTTCGATCTTATTCTGACAGGGTTATAGTCAAAGTGGAAGTTCTCTCCTCCCTTCAGAGAAAGGTACCTCCTTCTTTGATGACCTGTTCTTTCCACTGGGATCTCACTCACAGAGATTTTTCATTTAGGTCTTCTTCTTCTTCTTCTTCTTTTTTTTTTTTTTTTCAGAGTGTCTTAGCTTTCCATGCCTAAAATATTCTCATGGGCTCTTGAGCCAGATCTGAATGCCTTAAGGGCTGATTCTGAGGCCAGAGTGCTATTTAGGACATCTGCCATTCTATGAGTCTGCTGTGTATCTAGCTTCCCATGTTGGATCATTCTCTCCCTTTTTCATTCTATCAGTTAGTATTAGCAGACACTAGTCTTGTTTGTGTGATCCCTTTAACTCTTAGACCTATCAGTGTGATCAATTGTGAACTGAAATTGATCACTTGGACTAGTGAGATGGCCTTGGTATATTGAAACAGAGAGAGGGAGAGAGAGAGAGAGAGAGAGAGAGAGCGAGAGAGAGGTCTTCCATCCATTTATTTTTCCCCAACTGTCCTCAAAACCTAGGAAAGGGACCAGGCCAAACTGAGGGTCTCCCAGGTGGGTAGCAGGGAGCCAAGTAATTCAGCCATCACCTGCTGCCTCCCAGGATGCAGATTAGCAGGAAACTGAGATAGGAAACAGAGCTGGCACTTGAACTCAGGCATTCGGATAAGCAATTTGGGAGTCTCAAATGATGCCTCAACTGCAGCGTCAAGACCCCAGATAAGAAAGTTTGTTTTTTAATAAAATAAATTTGAAACCTCTAGAATAAAGTGAGGGAGGGCTATCTAAATTTCTGTTCCACCAGTTAGGATTCTAGTTAGATAATACAGGTGAAGGATGGTGCAACTGTATTGTTGCCATTTAATCAGATGTCATAATTCACATTTGCTTTTCTGGAGACCGATTAAAATTATTTAGGGGACAAATTTTATTTTTTTAAAAAAATTTTTTTTTGGAAGTCAGAGACAGGAGAGAGAGAGAGAGAGAGAGAGAGAGAGAGAGAGAATGAATCTTCTATCTATGTATTCAATCCCCAGATGGCCACAATGGCTAGCTCTGGTCCAGATCATAGCCAGGAGCCAGGAGCATCATCTGGTCTCCCACGTAGGTGGCAGGGGTCCAAACACTTGAGCCATCTTTTGCTGCTTTTCCCAGGCCGTTAGCAGGGAGCTGGATCATAAGTGGATCAACGGGGATATTAACTGATGCCCGTAAGAGATGCTGGCATCATGGGTGGTGGCCTCACCTACTATGCCATTTCTTTTCAGATTTTAAAGCTTAATTTGACTTCTCTGGTCATTAAACTCTTATTCCATGTGTTTTATGAATCTTTGTAAATTTTTTAAAAAATATATTTTTGTTCGTATTGACTGAAAATGAAGCATTTTTGGCAGGAATTTTGATTATTAAAATGAAATATATCTGAGATTTTGACATCTTAAATTTGTATATCAAATATTATATATCAAATATTTCATTACATGGTTGAATGGAATCAAAGAGAAAATTTAGGTTTTAATCAGTGACTTTAACTCAGTGTCCATGGAGTTTTGATAGTTATCTAATCAGAAGTAATACACAGAACAAACTAAGATCCATGCACTATTTAAATACATAAAAACACAAACACACAAATAAATTAATAGTAGACTACATTTTTATTTTTACTGTTATTATATTAGTTGGATTTGAGGATCATTAATATATTTTATATAAAATACAACTCATTTAACTAAAGTTTTATTCTTAGTACAATTATTTTAACTTTGTCTTCTACTTGAAAGCAGGATAATTGGAATGATTTGCATTATATAGACAGCCTTTACCCAAAATCTATAACCAATAAAATTACAATGTGTGCCTAGTCTGACATCTTGCTACAATTTAATTAGTTATATATTAGAAAAAGGTTATTCAGCCGGCACCGTGGCTCACTAGGCTAATCCTCCGCCTAGTGGTGCTGGCACACCGGGTTCTAGTCCCATTCGGGGCACGGGATTCTGTTCCGGTTGCCTCTCTTCCAGGCCAGCTCTCTGCTGTGGCCAGGGAGTGCAGTGGAAGATGGCCCAAGTGCTTGGGCCCTGCACCCCATGGGAGACCAGGAGAAGTACCTGGCTCCTGCCATCGGATCAGCACGTTGTGCTGCCGCGGCATGCCAGCCACGGCTGCCATTGGAGGGTGAACCAACTGCAAAGGAAGACCTTTCTCTCTGTCTCTCTCTCACTGTCCACTCTGCCTGTCAAAAAAAAAAAAAAAGGAAGAAAAAAGAAAAAGAAAAAGGTTATTCGGATAAGGAAAATATAGATTTACATTTCACATATAGAAAGTTATATTAAAATCACAAGAAAGAAAAAAATATGACACAAAGACATACTTATTTCCATGAACAATTTACAATTCAATTATAATTTCAGAAAACTATAATAAAATTTAAAAACTTTGTATTTATATATTCATAAGCCACCCAGTATCTGAAAAATAGATACAGATAAAGTAATTTGAGAAATTCTCAATGAAATTATTGATTATAAGCAAAAGAGAAAATATTATAGAAATTCAAAGAGTAATCACTAACAAAATAAGAAGAGGCAGACTATAAATGGAAAGTTCTCTTTGGGCTAATGACACTCCATATCAACACTTACCTGCTATGTTGTGCCAATGTATGTAGCATCCTCAGAGAGAGAATGTTCTAGGATTATTTTACCTTTTCAAACTTTCGTCTATAACTAAAAGTTACAGAAAAATATAAGAATATATTTCAATGAAGTTTTATCAAAGAAAATGAAAATGTCACATTCTACATTTTTGACAAAATTTTAAAAAGGAATGGAAATGTTATGATAGTACAACTAATAATGCATACTAAATCCATTTTTGAAAAAAACTGACATTTTAGTAAATATGAGTTCTTAGTAAAACTTACTTGCTAAGCTATGAAGATGGTGTTAAACTAATAAGTAATAGAAATCACACATTAGAGAAAAATATAGGAGTCTGTGTAGTAATTATTTTCTTATATTTGAAAGCAACCAGTCAAAATATAGTTGTAAAATCTGGTCAATGAAGTGATAATGTTGAGAGTGCTCAAATTTTTAAAGCAATTATGAAATAATTAATTATAATATAATTTAACAAAATTAATTAGTGAAAATGAGGGTAAACAACAGAAAAAGGAGAATACTGAGTTTTTAATTTGAAAGAATAAATCAACTATCACTCTGGTTTCTCTTCAAATCATATAATCTTTTGCCTACTTATTCAATTATTAAAGTAATCAATAGAAAAAGAAATAAAATAATGGTTATCATTTGGAAGTGAAAACATGGAAAATAAAGCAACCAATTAAAAATAAAAGAATGTAAAATAAAATAAAAATAAAATAAAATAAACGAATAATTTTAAAAATCATTTGGGTGAACTGTTTATATATTTAAACATTTTTTTGTAAACTATATTCACTTCAGAGCGGTGACCCTCTGTGAACATTGGTATAGTTGAGGCTTTTACTTCTTAGTAAACACTACAATCTGCTATAAGGTGTACATGATTTGTATAAGTTTATTATTATATGTTAAGAACTTAACCTCATTTCAAATGTTTGAACAAGCTCATATTATCATATGTTAACATTACTGGTAATAGATTTTCCCAAAGATACATATTTCAGCTGTAATCACTGCATATTATGGATAACCAGCCATTTCTATCATCTAAGTTTTAGTGTAATTTTGCAAAACTCATTATTGAAAAGTAAATGGTTTGCTAATTTGCAGTATCAAGAGTTTTCTTAATTTAATGAATATCTCATAGTCTGTGAGTAATATCTGGTTATAAACTGATTTAGCCACATAGCATTTTAATTAGTATAAACAACCTCAGCCACTCTCAGAAAGGCATGGAAACTATTCATTTTATTTTTTTACTTTTAACTAGAAGAAATAACTAGTTTTTCAAAGCTTCCATAGATAATTTTGGAAATGTAATAAGTAGAGACAGATAATTAGATTTATAAAATAAGAACTCAGTAATGAATCTAAATGTAGTTAACAGAGGAAAAGAGATTAAAAGAAATTGCTCAAAAGACATGTAGAAAAACGATTTTCTGAAGACCATAATTCCTTTTTATCAACACCACAGGTGATGTTAATTTTATAGAGCACTATAAGCTTAACTCTAAAATTTTCAATATATTTTAAAGAAATTTCAGGCCCTTGACATTATATGGAAGTACACATATTTACACATGTTTTAAATATATCAGATGAGCAAATGGATAAAGGTCAGAGTTCAACCCAAACCTGTGAAATATGTAATTTGCTAATAAATGGCATTGTCATATATTAAAACTTTGCAAAGTAATGAATATAAAATAGAAGGTAACTTTCTGAGAGTGCATTTTATCAATATTTATCACAGAAGTCCTATAAGATTCCCATGGGTTGTGGGATATTTTTCCAACTGAAAGAATCGAAAAACTGGGAAGTTCAAATTAGAGCTATAAATAATCACATTGCATTGATATATCTTTGTATGAAATCAGCATAAAAGGCAGGCAAAATGTTCTAGAAGTTTTATACTAGATTGTACTGAACTAAACATGTAGCTTATTTCAGTTGTATTAAGTAGGCTCACAAATAGAGCACCATGCTTCCTTATCACAATAATTTTCAAATGTGTATATATATGAATGAATGGCGGACTTAGTCAACTCATATTTACGAGTATGATGAGTTAGACACAATGGTAGCTATTTGAGATGCTGTCTGAATCCGTCAGAAAATTCCCTAGCTTTAGACAGTTTAGAATGTGTCCAGGTAGACTCAGTAAACATAAGTTTTAGTGGAAAAAGAAGAAATGAACAATATCAAGATTCTAGAAGAGTATGAATTGCTGAGGAATGAAGAGCTGGGAGGACCATTACTTGGTATGGTGCTCAGAAAATGACTCTTCCAACTGTAAATTGATACTTCATGTAAACTAATGATATGTGAGCAGAGAAAATTGTGAGTACTGATAGGTCCTCCACTGAAAGAGGATGCCATGTTCAAAAAATGCAAGGAATCCAAAATAAAGATGAGGGGATAGAGATGGTCCTGAAGCAGGAGTGATGGGCAGGGATCAATGATACATGTTCCAAAACCAGGTAGTGTAAGAAGTATTCTAAGGGAAATGACATGAACAGACTTCTGTGTCTAAAATACCTTCTTACTCAAGGGAGAAGAGTGAAAAGGAAGTAAGCAAAGGCAGCAATGGGATGTCCAGGAGACTGAAGTCACATTTATAGTGAGAAGCAAGGATGATATGTAGACACAGCAATAGTAGAGCTAAATAAGGAATCTTGGAGACAGAAAGTAAAGTAGCAATGGTGAGTTCAAATTTTCTAGATGGATAATGGGATGATTTATTAAAATTGGAGTTACTGCAGAAGAAATAGATTTGGAAGGAAGATTGAGAGCTGGGATTGGGATGCTTTGAGCTTGAGATAATATTTAACATGCAAGTGCAGAGATCAAGGAAAAGAAGTTTGTATTTCAGTCTGGAGTACTGGGAAGACTAGGAAGGAAATTTAACTGTGGACATAGCATATAGGAATGGAAAGACCATGAGACTGCTAACAGAAAGAATGGAGAGTGATTGTAGAAGTGACTTAAGATAGTAATGATGATTTTACATTGACTGTCTTATACGGCAGCAGAGGAGTAGCAGGCAGAGAGACCATAAGAACCTACCTTAGGAGCAGGCATGTGGCACAACAGTTACAATCACCATTTGAGATGCCCACATCTCAAACCAGAGTGCCTGATTTTAGTCCTGGCTCCTCTGCTTCTGATTCAGCTTCCTATTTATGCATTCTGAGAGATGCTAGGCGATGACTCAAAGACATAGGTATCTACCACCCATAAGGGAGACCAGGTTGAGTTCTGGGCTCCTGCATTGACCTTGACCCAGGCTAGCTGCTTGGGCATTTGGGTACTAGACCATTAGAGAGAGGGAGGAGATTCTCTCTCTCTCTCTCTCTCTCTCTCTCTCTCTCTCTCTCTCTCTCTCTTCCTTCCCCTCTCTGCTCTTCAAAGGAGATGAAATACAAAACAAAACAAAAAAACCCACAAAGTTTTAAATCTATATTTAGTCAGTTAAGTCAAGAATGCTAAGAAAAGTCTCAGATTACTACATTACCCAGAATTATCACACATGTTAGTGCATTCTTAGCAAGTCAAGAAGACCTTCAGCTCCACTCACCACACTCAGGCTCCTGATTATGGGATCTATCAGCATACAGAAATGCATATCTCTACAGAGTACTTTTATCCAAAGAAGCACATGGTGCTGGTCACTGTCATTGGCCCAGTTTTGTTTCTGTGAGGATAAGAAAGGCCTGTGCTATATGTTTAAGATAGGTTTAAGTGGAATTGACAGCTAATACCCCTGAATAGAGGCAAAGCTTTAAAATGTCACAGAAAATATTAAAATAAAACTAGGAAAAATATAGATGAGCCTACATAGGTTTCACAATTAAATTTAAATTAACTAATCTGATAATTTCTAAAGCAGTAGATATTGGGGGAAATAGATAAAACTGCAGGACACAATTTGAGGTTGAGTCCAATGATAAACCTGATGAAGAAAAAAATATGCTGAAAAAGGAGTATTCAACATTTCAAATGACCTTTCACTTAGTTCCACTGCATAATAATGGCATTATCAAAACACTAAAACAATCACAAAGTAGTGAGTATAAGAAATTGAGGCTTGTGATCATTTGAACCAATATTTTGTATCCCAATTATACTATACATGCATGAAATGTATTGTATTTCAATTTGTAACTACAAAGTTAGAGGAAAACAGGGGAAAGGAAAAGGGAAATTCAAATTTCCTCTTTTGCCTTTATTTTTGTCATCATAGGAAATTATGTGAGAACTCTTAACCATGAAGTTCTGGAAGTGGAAATCTGGAAAACTTGAACTCATCTTGAAGGACCCAAGTGAAATTAGCATTACATTACATTGCACATTCATGGCAGAACCAGGAACTATTTTCCAATTTAATCACCTAAAAATGGAAGGATAGTATTTCAGTAGATTTTCAGTTGGAAGTTATAGATTTAAGAAGGAAAGCAAAAGAAGTGAATTTGAAAATTACTTTGGCTCAGAGGCAGGCCAATGACTTGAAGGCATTTTATTCATCATGTTCAATATATTTAATGATCCTCAAGAATAAAATTCATTGATAATTTTTGCAATTTGGTAAATCTAAAGATCATTTAAACATAGCAATTTAAAAGGAAGCCTAATTAAATATTTCTGATTACTTATATTCCCATTTATCAGAGGAAACATTGAGTCTCTTGTTTAAATATGACAAAAACAGATATCAGATTCCATAGAGTAAGATATTTGAGAAAATGCAACAGGAATTTCTATATATTTCTATATATATTCTTCCAGAATTCCTTCCTTTGATACAAACAAAGTATATTATGAAGATTTATTTTGAATATTTTCTATTCATTTGTTTTCCTCATAAAGTATTTCATCAGAAGATGGCAGCAAAATCTTATAATCCATAATGTTTGCAAGTTTTTTCCAACAATGTAATCAAATTGGAAAATTCATGAAAACTTACTTTATTTTTACTTAAACTGATAAACTGTGGAATGTGTCTTGATATGAGTAATGCAGTGTCACACTTATTTTTGAAGGAGTGGGATGTGGGACAATTTATAATTAAAGAACACATCAGCAAGAAGAGATAACTTTTTGATCTTTTAAATTCGTGGGAGTGTGGGGCAGATATTTGCTGCAGTGATTCTGTCTCTGCTTGGGAAGCTCACATTACATATCTGAGTGCCTGGTGTAGGTCCCAGCTACTCCACTTGTGATCTAGCTTCCTGCTAATGTGCATTCTGGAAGGAAGCAAATGCTTCAAGTATATAGGTCCCTGCACCTATGTGGCAGATACGGATTGAGATTAGACTCTGAGCTCCACCTGGTCCAGCCCTGACTGTTTTAGTCATTTGGTGAGGGAAACCGTGGATGGAAGATATTTCTCTCTGTGTATTTGTCTCTCTCCTTTTAAATAAAGTGAAAATTAAAAATATTTTAAAAGAAAAACATGGACGTAGGATATTTTTCCTAATTTTCTTGGAAGTACTTTGAAAAGTTACTGCAATATAGACAGCAGCATAGATTCTTATGAGAAACCAGATTATTTTAAAATATGTAAATATATATTTGTATATGAAATTAGACCCAAAACAGGGTCTATCAAAGCTCAAAGCTTAAACTCTCTTTATTAAAGAAACACCTGGCAGCTGACCTTAACTGAATACAGTCATAAGAAGGAGGCACTTGGGGCCTGCACTGGCAGAGTGGCTTAAGACTCCGCCTGCAGTGCTGGCATCCCATATGAGCGCCGATTCAAGTCCTGGCTGCTTCTCTTCTAATCTGGCTTTCTGTTATGGCCTGGGAAAGGAGTAGAAGATGGCCCAAGCACTTGGACATGTGCACTCACATGGAAGACTCAGAAGAAGCTCCTGGCTTTGGATCAGCCCAGCTCCAGCAGTTGGGACCATTTAGGGAGTGAAACAGCAGTTGGAAGACTTTTCTCTTTACCTCTCTCTCTCTCTTTCTCTCTCTTCTCTCTTTCTCTGTAACTCTGCCTCTCAAATAAATAAATAAATAAATCTTTAAAAAAAAAAGAACAGGCTAATCCACAAAGTCTGAGAAAGTTCTTCAAGTGGTCATCTCACCTATTGAGTGTATCTGGCCCATGCCCCCATCTTCCTGCTGCTATCCATTATGCAGTAGTACTGCCTCAATATATTGCTTACACATCAGATAGTGTCTAAGACACATTTTTTTATGGGGAGTGGAACAAAATGAAAAACTGATTAACTGGGAATACCTGAAACACACATCTTTTTTTTCTCCAGCTGATTTTTAAGCTGTTTCCGACTATTATTAATCCTGAGATTCCTCCATTTATTCATGGTTCTTTAAGCTTCCGATCTCTTTGTAAATAATTTTATGTATTAAATTCCTTCTGTTGGTAAAGGTATCATGGTGCTTGACTGGATCTCTATTACTTTATAGGAAAATAGCACTTAAATCAGTAAGATAGTGAGTTGTAAGACAGGAACCTCCTTGGTTTGTGTTGTCTAATTTCATTGTTATTTGGCTAGAGTTTGTAAACTTTAAAATCAATCTATTTTTGTACCACATGGGAAATTCCATGGGCAGGAGTAATACAACAAAGAATACACCCATCTAATAGTGCTCCCCCTTGTATAATAAGCTCAATGATACTGATACTTGGGAAAGTTTTTTTAAGAGCATTAGTTGTTTCTATGTTCCTTCAATTCTGAATGCATAGGTAAGGATTTTCATGTTTTGAGATTTAAAGAGATTTGGTTCAGATACTTTGTGAATGATAAAACCAACCTTGATGAGGTTGATTGTCCAGGCTTTATACATTAACTTTAACCTTTGCAAAAATATCTCTTTGGAATCCAGTTAGTTAGGCAAAAATTATAGCTATGAAAAATGGCAAAAAGAGACCATTATTAGTGACTAGCAGTATGAGTCAGTAGCGACACCTAGGCTCTGTGATGACTTCATAGAATGTTACAATCACTAATACATCGGGAGACTAGGACTTTTAAAATATAATATTTGAAAATCATGAGGGAAACAATTCACTTTAAAGAAGGGTGTCAAAAGATCTAAATGCATCAAACGTAAGAAATATTTAATAACAGAGTCTTAATTCACTGAAGAGAAACTCTAAGAGCAAGGTCAACTTCTATCAATAGGGCAAACTAGACTGTTTACCAGGCATTTCATAAGGCTGTTGACCTACAAAATGGGACTAAAGCTATGTCAAATATTTGGTCCTCAAACCTGAAGAAATTAGTTTCTCAGTGCAATACACAAAGTTAAATACTATAAGATACTGAGCCAGGGAATGTGGGCTTCATACTGATGAGATGCTTTAATTTATCCTTAGAATAAGAGATAGGACAAACATGAAGGGAACGATTTTCAGGAGAATTTGGGAGGTATGTTGTTATGTCAGGATTTCTAACAGCTCCATTTTTATTTAGATAATAATAAAAAAGTTTAATGCTGGCACATTCTGATATTTAATACTCCCACCAAACTTCAAAACTCTCTACCTATGAAATGAATACAACTTCAGTAAAAGATTACTTTTGTCCTCAGGTTGCAGTAAAGTAAGAGTAATAAATGGCATCCAATGAGAGTAATTTCTGACATGTGTATATACTGGAGGAATTTAAATAGTTATAGAAAATGAATAATCAAAAAGTTAGATTTCTAAACTCCTAGTTTTATGCTTTTTTGAATTTCATACCATGGGAAATTAATTTTGCCATAACAAATTGAATGCATTTTATTCATGTTATGCATATTGAACTTGATTTTTGTCTTGAAACTAAATAGATTTTTCTTATTATGTTCCAAAGAAAAGTTCATTTAAATTCCAAAGAGTAAAAAGAGAAGTTTTAAAGAGTTAAGATTGCATTGTTTCTCTAAATTTAAAAGTATGCTTAGTTTTAAATGATTTTGATACTATTATATGTGTCATCCAATTGCAAATTATTTCAATTCCAACTCATAGGAGATGTTCGAATTTGGGGTTCATATGTTGGAGGTTGATCCTCAGTGTGGTGTTGTTGAGGTGTGGCATCTCAAAATGGGTGGAGTCTGGTGAGAGATAGGTCACTGGGGATCCTCGCCTTCTGTAGAGATTGATAGTTCTCAAGAGGCCCCAGTTCGGATTCACTTGACTGCTGTTATAAAAGAGCAATCCTGACCTCTTCCTGTTGTCTGTTTTCTTGTCTCCCTATAGGATTGTTCTTAACATGCTTGCACACTACTCTGACGCCACCCACCTTGTGACATCATGAAGGGACTCTCCAGAGACTGAGCCAATAGGGATGCCCAATCTTAGATTTCAGCCTCTAAGACGGTGAGCTAAATAAATCCCTTTTCTTGACAGAGATCAAGTGTCAAGTATCTTGTTATAGCAAGGGAAAGGGGCTAGACAGGTGTCAATGCACAGATATTATAAATAGATCTTCATTTGACACATACAGTACCTTTATAGAACACCCAATTACCTTGCGGCGCCAGCATACCGGGTTTTAGTCCTGGTCAGGGTGCCGGATTCTGTCCTGGTTGCCCCTCTTCCAGGCCAGCCCTCTGCTGTGGCCCGGGAGTGCAGTGGAGGATGGCCCAAGTGCTTGGGCCCTGCACCCCATGGGAGACCAGGAAAAAGCACCTAGCACCTGGATCCTGCCATCGGATGAGCGCAGTGCGCCGGCTGCTGCGCGCCAACCGTGGCAGCCATTGGAGGGTGAACCAACGGCAAAGGAAGACCTTTCTCTCTGTCTCTCTCTCTCTCACTGTCCACTCTGCCTGTCAAAATAAATAAATAAATAAATAAATAAAAATAAAATAAAATAAAATAGAACACCCAATTAGTGAATGGGCTACAGAGATTACTAAGGTCCTAAAATGCTTTTAGTATTATACATTTTTTGACAGGCAGAGTGGACAGTGAGAGAGAGAGAGACAGAGAGAAAGAAAGGTCTTCCTTTTCCGTTGGTTCACAGCGCAATGGCCACTGCAGCCAGTGTGCTGCAGCCAGCGCACCGCGCTGATCCAAAGCCAGGATCCAGCTTCTTCTCCTGGTCGCTCATGTGAGTGCAGGGCCCAAGGACTTGGGCCATCCTCCACTGCACACCTGGGCCACAGCAGAGAGCTGGACTGGAAGAGGGGCAACTGGGACAGAATCCGGCGCCCCGACTGGGACTAGAACCTGGTGTGCCGGTGCCGCAGGCTGAGGATTAGCCTATTGAGCTGCGGCGCTGGCCTTAGTTTTATACATTTTTAAAATTAGTAATGTTCTATTGGTTAATGCAGTGATTTGAATGTGTTTTCCCAAAAGCAAGTGTTGGAGGAGACTTAATTCCGAAGGCAACTAAGAAGTGGGACTACTAAGAAGTCATTTGTCAGTAAGTGTTTTGCCCTCAAGAATGGATTAATGCTGTAATTGCAGGCATGGGTTCATTGTAAAAGGTTGACATTGCTTCCCTTTCCTCTCTGCCCAATCCCCTCTTTGCCCTTCTGCGGCAGAATGATGCAGAAAGCTGGCAGCCCTTCTGTCTTAGACGGCCCAGCCCTCAGAACCATCATTCCTCATAAATTATACAAACTGCCACATTTTGATAGAGCAGCACAAAACCACAGACTAGGACAGCTAATAATTTTAACTCTAGAGTCACCTTTGCCATGGGGGGAAAAGTAGCACATCAGTGAAAAGAAAGAATGTTGAACGGAACAGCCCTATGTACCTCAAAGTCTTACTCTCCACAACTCCATGCATTTTTGGACAATATCTTCAGTTTTAGCTTGTAGATACTTTAACATCAATGTCATGCTCATAAAACATATTTCCTGCATTAATAGATTACATTTTTTGTGTTCAAATAATTAACTGATAAACACAGGTGTCATGTCATCTTTCAAGTGACACCAGACCAAAGGGAGCTAAGTGACCAGGTAGGGGAGCCGTAATTATTGAGATCGCTCGATTGCAAATAAGCCCTCTGACTTCTGCTTCATCCCGGGCCAGGTACAGATATTAAAGGGAACATTTCTGCCCTGTATTACAGCTTCTTGGAACTTAAGAGTTTTTTTTCTTTTTCTCAGTATAAGTTTCTACTTTGCTGGAATGAATATTTATTACATCTTATTTTGGGGGTCAATGCTGGTTAATGCCACTGCAGGCAGTGCTGGCATCCCATATGTGTGTTGCTTTGGGTCCTGGCTGCTCTGCTTCTGATTCAGCTCCATGCTAATGCACTTGTAAAGCAGAGGAGGATGGCCCAAGTGCTTGGTCCCCTGCCCCAACTTGAGAAACACAGTAGAAGCTCCTGGCTCCTGCCTTTGGCCTGGCCCATCATGGTCATTAGGAGCATTCAGAGAGTGAATCAATGGATGGAAGATCTCTCTCTCTCTCTCTCTCTCTCTCTCTCTGTCGCTCCTTCTTTATTATTTTTGTGGCTCTGCCTTTCCAAAAAGAAGTCTATTTTGTCTTTTGGAAATTGAATATGTGAACAAAATTTCTGAAGGTAGCTTGTCTAAAAGTTGTATTGATGGATTAAATTTAGTTATGTAAAAAATTCTGTGTTCAAAAATACTTCTGTATAACTTTAAAATCATTCAATTTACTTCTAGTTTTCAGTATTATTAGGCATAAATAAATTCATGTTCTTAAGGGTGAAGTCTATTTTTCTCTTATATCATGTACTGCCATCATAATCATGCACTTTTTAAAGAGATTTTTTTTTGAGAGGTAGAGTTACAGACATAGAGAGGGAGAGACACACAGAAAAGTCTTTGATCCAATGGTTCACTCCGCAGATGGCCACAATGGTGGAGCTGGGCCGATCCAAATCCAGGAACCAGGAGCTTCTTCATGGTCCCCCACCTAAGTACGTGGGCCCAAGCTCTTGGACCATCTTCCACTGTTTTCCCAGACCATTAGTAGAATGCTGGTTTGGAAGAGGAGCAGCTGGGACATAAACCGGCACCCATATAAGGTGTTTGCACTGCAGGCAGATACTTAGCACCACTACCTCACAGCACCTGCTTCAATCATGCACTTCTTTAATTCTTTCTTCAAGCATGCTTAAGGTTTGTGAGTGTCTATATTGCTTTGTTATTAATAAGAATCATAAATATTCTGTCTTATTTGCTAAATCATCACCTTTTTATTAATCTTAATAGTCATATCTATTTTGGTTCTGTGTTTTTGTGGTGTGTTTCAAATATCTCACCATTTTTACTTATTGTTTTAAATATAATAAGATATGTAATTAATATGAGAATTTTCTGTCATGATACAAATAGTTCTGTTTCTTTTTTTAAAGATTTATTTATTTATATGAAAGTCAGAGTTACACAGAGAGGCAGAGAGAGAGAGAGAGAGAGAGAGAGAAGAGATCTTCCATCTACAGGTTCACTCCCCAGTTGGCAATAATGGCTGGAGCTGCATCAATACGAGGCCAGGAGTCAGGAGCTTCTTCCAGGTCTCCCATGCGTGTGCAGGGACCCAAGGACTTGGGCCAGCTTCTACTGCTTTTCCAGGCCATAGAAGAGAGCTGAATCAGAAGTGGAGCAGCCGGGACTTGAACCAGCACAGTTATGGGATGCTGGCAACTGCAGGCGGCAGCTTTATACGCCATTGCGCTGGCCCCAATAGTTGTATTTCTAACATAGTTCTTACTACTTTGTGGAAAGACCAATGACAGGAACACTTGTAGTGGGGTGAATCTCCTGATTGTGACCCCCCCCCATACAATGCTTCTCACTCCTGTGTCCTGCTTTCCTTTGTATTCTCCATATCACTTATCCATACATAGAATTCACACTGAATCTTTTTATGTATTTATGCCTTCTATTCTCCTGCTCCTCTGGAATGCACACCTTATGATGCTTTTGCCTCTCCAATTCATCTTGACATCCCTACTTTCTAGAAAACTACCTGAGCAAATATTGGTACACAGAAGGAAAAAAAAACGAATGACTAATAATTGGGAGTGTCTTTTCCCTGTGCAAGAATATACAGACATACTCTGGTGTATTAGTACCCACAGGATGTCCTGATGTCTTCAGGCATATTTTGCAATTGTGAAGTTCAAACAGAGCAAATGATTTTGCCTGGAAGTAAATTCCACGCATGGGTAGACAGGGATGTCAGGCAGCAAAGCTAATCTATAGACATTCCCTAGAGAGGAATTGCTGCAGGTTCCTGTCCCACATTCTTAGCCCACTCTTTGTCCTTGCTGATTCCTAATTTGTAGTCACTTCAGGTCTCCCAGAAACATCAGCTCCCATCTCTGCTTCAAGTCTCTTCTGAGCCTGTGGCTTCTGCTTTTGTTATTACTAGAAAACCACCACCAACTTTATTTTTCTGTTCACTTTCCTCATATTCTCTGTTATTTTTTGGTTAATTTCTTCTTTTGTTCTCATGGATCTTTAGAGGGTAGAGGACACCAATCAATATATTCTGCATGCAGTTTAACCTGGAAGCTCACTGCTTATTTGTTGATTGATTGGTTGGATTTTATTTTGTCCTTCAGGGTAAACCAATGGTGTATCCATAAGCACAAAATATTACCTTAATATCTTGATACAACATGAGGAGGGGTAAAGGGCCTTAAGTAATTATTTAATTATTTTCATGCATTAGCTAACTAAACTGATTTTACCGGCATTGCATACAGTCTCCTACAGTAGGTAGTACAGAAACCAATATTTATATTTCATAGACAGCAAATTAATGTGACAAGAATAACTCCACCAAGCTAATTATGAGAGAGTCAGGCATCCCAATCCACACTGGACATAGGGAGCTAAGGAGTTTCATATTTAATGCAGTCTAGGAATAGTTAAGGAAAGACACTGTTTCACAAGTGTGGCCTACTTTTGAAGATATTTGAGACATTTTTAAACTGTATTTTAATTGTATTCTATCATAAAATATTGTCCATTATCAAATTTCTTGTTGAAGAAGCAAAAATTATAATCTAAAAATGTCTCTAATTTATATGTATAATGTATAATAAGACAAGATGTTGTCCTTTTTAAAAAAAAAAGATTTTATTTATTTATTTATTTGAAAGGTAGAGTAACAGACGGTGAGAGAGAGATACAGAGACAAAGAGAAATTAAAAAGTGATAGTGTTTTATACTGAAAAGTGCCTGGCTGACTCATATATGATACTTTCTTTATTTGGGATGTTTGCTTTTTTTCAATCTATCACTCAGGAGGAGGCAAGCGTGATTCAGAGAAGTACTTTAATAAGTGAGTTCTTGAGATTGTTGATCCATATCATCAGAAATATTAGAATCACTCCCAACATTGATAAAAAAGAGAGTATTTATTGCACTCACAGCTTGCAAATGATAATAAGTATATTAATATAATGAATATGTCAGTGTCTATTATGCACGCTGAAAAAGTGAGGAAACTAGTCCTGAGAAGGGTCAGTAATTTTTCAGATGCCACATACCTTCCAGGTGGAAGCTATGGAATCGCAGCATTACTAGATCAGATTCCAAAATAAATGCTCTCGCTTCACTTTTCTGACTGGGGTTTTCACTATCCTTGTGTATAAGAGAGAACCAATGAGAGAGAGAGAGAGAGAGAGAGAGAGAGAGAGAGAGAGAGAGAGAACAGTAATGTATGTAGGGGAAGATAATCTGCTCAGTTAAACCTTCTGATAGAGAGCATAGGAGTGATAGACAGAAGCACTCTGCAATTCTCTTGAAATGCTACAGTTGTTAAGTCTCCGGGTGGTTACGAACACTTTCATGCTGTTAATGTATTGGCTGATTGCTTTGCTGAAGATTCTCCAAAGCTCTAGCAAAGATTGCCTTTAGTAAAATTGAGGATGAGGGGTTTCAGACTTTTCATCATGACTAACAAGAGTCACATTTTCTTTGTGTGTTAACAATATCTTCATTATTAAGTGTTACATATTACCAATTTTGATGTGAGTCCCAAATTTTGGTTTGGGAAAGTTTGTCACTGATTCTAGTTACACATTTTATTTTATTAAAATAAAAATAATATAGCCTATTTTTTTTTCTCTTTTTCTTGGTGACTGTAGTGACAGGTATCTGAGAAATCACTGCACTAATATTTGACCTTCCTTCCCCCCTACTTCTTCCTTTTTCACTCCTTGATTTGTTGGTTTATCTTTCTGCCATAATATATAAGCAATGGAGTAATGGCTAATGCTCCAAAACAGTATGTTATTGGGAGAAAGACATTAGACTAGAAATTGTAAGAAGAGAATTTAAAGTCAGATTTAGCCGCATATTAATTAGGTATAAAATGATAATTTAAACATATCCATGACAAGGATTTTTGTGACGAACAAAAGACATAAAAATATTGAACATGAGAAATAGAAGACATAAGAAATATTTTTCTAGCTACTCCACTTAACCACTTAAGTGGACTTCACAAGCAATCATTACTAAAAGATGTTATGTTTATCAAGCAAAATGAATAAAACAACAAGGGCAAAAGCTTTTCCTTTAAATCTGTAGCTGTATTGCAAAATCTAGAATGCCTCATTTGATGTAAATAACATTCACAAAAAAGCACTTAGACTTATGACAATGCCAAAGTCAGCTTTACTGTGGCTAAAATAACACTATAAGAACAATTAACACTATGAGCACATTCATGCTGATGAGTTCTTGGGACCTAAAGTTATTTTCTGGATGTATATCCTGTCTTTACTTTCTCATTCTCACATCTCACTCCTTTCTAATCTGACTTCTATCCACAACGTACCACTGAATCTTAACGCTAAATTTACTACTGGCCTCGCAGATGCTAAATCAGGGCTGTACTTTTCAGTTATTATGCTATTTAATCTCTCAGTGTTGTGGAGATAATTCATCTTGGATCTTACTATGAGCTGAAATGTATGCCCTTATATAAAATTCATATATTTAAATTCTAACTCCAATGGGATGGGATTTGGAGATGGAGCCTTGGGGAGGTAATAAAGTTTAGAAGAGGTCATGAAGATGGGGCCACATAATGGGATTAGAGATTTAAAAGATGAGACATCCAAGAGTTTTCTGCCTCCCTCACCCACAACTATGTTGAGAAGGTAGCTTGAGGGCAGATTTTCGGCAAGCTAAGAAGTGGGCCCTTGCCAGAACCCAAACATCCTAGTAAAGGATTTTAGTTCTCTAGCTTCCAAAACTGAGAAAATAAATTCCTGTCGAACTTCATGTACTCCAGCTGTGATGAAAAACTACTACATATGTGACATTCTTCTGAACCTAGCAGCATTATCACTGTAGGACTTGGCAGTACCATATCATGAAGTCTTTATCAAAGGCTTAACCACAACAACACTAGAAGTGTATCCATATTGATTTATTTTTAATTGCAAACATTATGTTCCTTTCCCCTTTATTCAATACAGTGAGGATCAGATTCACATGTACTGTTCTGGCACTTGCTGAAATGTCTTCACCAGGTACAGTCTGGTCACGTTCTTTTCCCCATATAGCCACCACTTTCCCAGGATATCTACAGAACAATGACTAATATTAATAATTGAGTTCAGCAAAGTCATAGAATTACAAGGTTAAAACACAAAGATCAATTGCAAAATAAAAATCAATTATATATATATATATATATATATATATATATGGGAATTTTTTCTTGTAAAGGGTCAGATAGAAAATATTTTAGGTTTTTGCTCATATAAATGTCACATATTCAATTCTGCCTACCAATATTATGTAAATGAATAGGAGGGCTATGTTCTACTAAAATTTATTTATAAATATAGGTTGTGGACTGTGCCTTGCATCCCCTGTTACATACTTTGAAAAGATATTAGAACACTTGCATTGTAACCTGTGAACCAAATAAATTTAACATAAACCAGCTTTCAAACTTGGCCAATATGTTTTACCCAAGGTAGCCTCTGTTCAAGTGTATACTTCTTTGATACACACATTAATTGTAATTCAATTTAGAACTGCACTCTTGTAATCAAACTGAGCTTCGACAAATCATAGCAGCTGAAACTCCAGGTACTTAGAGCAGAAAGCTGCCAAAATGTGCCCATATAAGATAGATGCCATTTGAAGCCAAATAGGCTATTTCTGCATGTCACATTCTTTTCTCTGGCTATAAATAGACAAGGATGACCACTTTTACCATTGCTATTTAATATTGTCATGGAAGTTTTAGCAACAGCCATTAAGCAAGAAATAGAAATCAAAGGGATACAAATTGGAAAGGAGGAAGTCAAATTATCCCTGTTTGCAGATGACATGGTTTTATATAAAAGGGATACAAAAGACTCCACAGACTATTGAAATTCATAAAAGAGTCTGATAAAGTGATAGAATATAAAATCAATACGGAAACATCAATAGCCTTTGCATACACTGACAATCTCATGGCTGAGAAGGACTTCTACAGTCAAATCCATTCATGATGGCTACAAAAATAATTAGATACCTTGGAATAAATTAACCAAGGAGGTCAAAGATCTCTACAATGAAAATTACAAAACATTAAAGAAAGAAATAGAAGACACATAAAATGGAAAATTTCCCATGTTTGTGGATTGAAAGAATTATTAAAATGTTCATACTACCAAAAGAAATTTATAGATTCAAATCAATCCCAATAAAGTATCAAGGACATGCTTCTCAGATTTAGAAAAAAAAATGATGCTAAAATTCATATGGGAACACAATCTACTCCAAAGAGCTAAAGGAAACTTATACAACACAAACAAAGCTGGAGGCATCACAATACCAGATTTCAAGATATACTACACGGGAGTTATAAAAAGAACATCCTAGTATTGGCAAAAAAAAAAATATATTAGATGTGTAGACACATGGACCATAATAAAAACTCCAGATATAAATCCACACATCTACAAAGAACTCCTCTTTGACAGAGGAGCTCAGATTAAACTCTAGAACAACAACAGTCTCTAACAAATGGTGCAGGTAAACTGGAACTCCACATGCAGAAGTATGAAACTAGACCCATATATTACACCTTAAACTATAATCCACTCAAAATGGATCAAAGACTTAAATCTACGATCCAACACATTGGATAAATTCTGGAAGACATTAGTATAGGCAAAAACTTCTTGCAAAAGAACCCAGAAGCATAGGCAATCGAATTCAAAATGGACAACTGAGATTACATCAAGCTTAGAAGCTTCTGCGCTGCAAAATAAACCATCAGCAAAATGAAGAGAGAACCAACAGAATGGGAGAAAATATTTGCAAACTATGCAACTGATAAGAGATTAATGTTCTGAATCTATAAAGAGCTCAAGAAACTCAACAAAAACAAACTAATAATGCAGTTAAGAAACGGGCCAAGGACTTGAAGAAGCATTTTTCAATAAATGAAATTGAAATGGTCAACAGACCCACACATACCTCTATCATCTAGTGAAGATATGAAATTTTCAGTGGTAGCAGAGTCACTTACATCTTAAAACTTTTTTCATTATCTAGATACAGGAGGTTTTTTGGGCCATTATTTCTTTCAAAACTTAGCCACATTTTGTTTCCTCTCCTCATATTCCAATTTCCCGTGTCAGTTCTTTTGAAGTCCTCAACATTCTGTTCTTTTTCAATCATATTTCCTTCTCAAATTTGATCATTTCAATAATCCATTTTATTTTGAAGATCCTTTTCTAATTTCTCTCCAGTCTGCAAATAAAACTGCTCCAATTATTGTTATAATTATATTTTAATTTCTGGCGGCGGCGGCGGTGGCGGCGGCGCCTGCGCGTCTCCTGTCAGGGTCAGCAGGCGGGTCCCCTGGACTGTCCACCTGCGCGTCGCGGATCCGCGCCGCGGGGGTCGATGGCGATGAACTATAACGCGAAGGATGAAGTGGACGGTGGGCCCCCGTGTCCCCCTGGGGGCACCGCTAAGACCCGGAGACCGGATAACACGGCCTTCAAACAGCAACGGCTGCCCGCTTGGCAGCCCATCCTGACGGCTGGCACGGTGCTTCCTACCTTCTTCATCATCAGCCTCATCTTCATCCCCATTGGCATCGGCATTTTCGTCACCTCCAACAACATCCGCGAGATCGAGATTGATTGTACTGAAACAGAGCCTTCTAGTCCCTGCAATAAATGTTTGTCTCCAGATGTGACACCTTGCATTTGTACCATTAACTTCACACTGGAAAAATCATTTGAGGGCAATGTGTTTATGTACTATGGACTGTCTAATTTCTATCAAAATCTTTGTCGTTATGTGAAATCTCGAGATGATAGTCAACTAAATGGAGATCCCAGTGCTTTGCTTAATCCCAGTAAGGAATGTGAGCCTTATCGAAGAAATGAAGATAAACCAATTGCTCCTTGTGGAGCTATTGCCAATAGCATGTTTAATGATACATTAGAATTATTTATTATTTCCAATGAATCTGATCCTACACCTGTACCTATTCCTTTGAAAAAGAAAGGTATTGCTTGGTGGACAGATAAAAATGTGAAATTCAGAAATCCCCCTGGAAGTGAAAACCTGGAAGAACGATTTAAAGGTACAACAAAGCCAGTAAACTGGCTTAAACCAGTATACATGCTGGATTCTGACATTGATAATAGTGGATTTGTAAATGAGGATTTTATTGTTTGGATGCGTACTGCAGCATTACCTACTTTTCGTAAGTTGTATCGTCTTATAGAGAGGAAAAATGATTTACATCCAACATTGCCAGCCGGACGATACTATTTGAATATCACATACAAATATCCTGTACATTCTTTTGATGGACGAAAACGGATGATCTTGAGCACTATTTCATGGATGGGAGGAAAAAATCCATTTCTGGGGATTGCTTACATCGCTATTGGATCCATCTCCTTCCTTCTTGGAGTTGTGTTATTAGTAATTAATCATAAATATAGAAACAATAGTAATACTGCTGACATTACCATTTAATTTTATATTCTGAAAACAAATCTACTGCATGTGCGTCAAGGCCAGTCCTATTCAACCTAGCTTTCGAATGCTGATGTCTGGTTAGTATGTCATTTTGAACTTGGCACATAACTTTTTTTTAAACAGTCTTTGTCCTTTGCTTCTTTCCTACGGATGAGTTACGAAAATATATGACGGGTATAAAAAATTAGCCTATATGGATCATATCAACACTCTAACTGCTGAAATGGCATTCTGATGTTTGCTTTTTATTGAGACGGGCCACGTGATGCATAGAGCCTTTTTCATGTGAAATGCGTCTACTGCTTAACTGTTTATGCTGTGTTGACAATATCCTATTGACATAAGATGCTGTATATGTGTGCCTATTGTGTGAAGAAAGGGATTACAAACTGTATGAACATAATGACTTGTTAACCTTTCAGAATACCGAGTTACAGAAAGATGAGGAAAGACCAAATCTAAATAAAACACTTCATCATTTTCATGTGTCATGTGTAAAGGCTTAAAGTACCATCTTTGTTGAGGTGGTTCATGTATTCAGTTTATCCAATACAGTTCTTTTTTAAGCTTAGCTTTGATATCAAAGGACATGCTTGCCTTGTCTAGCATAGGAATTAATGCTCATGTCTGAAGAGATTAGATAGGTCCCAGAGAAGAGAATTTAAAATTATTCTTCCTATTTGATGAAAATATTAAGGTCAGGAGCCCCAACTCACTTCAAATCTTTTTCCATGTGATAATTTCCCTTGAAGCCTATACTTCCTAAGGGAAGGAAGAGCATAGGTGAGATAGGAAAACTACTTGGCAGACCTTCATCTTCTGCCTCAACTCTAAATCATATGTATAGCTCAGAGGAGGCTGTTCTTCATTTTTGGGGTATATTTAATATTCAGAAAATTACTTCATCATTGGAAATACCTCAAGCTGTTTTTATTTTACAGGTGAGTGCTTTGGCTTAAGTACTAATATTATATTCCAGAAATTTTTGAAACCTTAGTTTCCTCTGTATTTCATTCATTTTTTGCATAAAGGTCAAATGTGGATGTGTATACACACATTCTCTTTATTTGAGGTACCAATTGTTTTGGTTGGTTTTTCTAGACATTCTTTGAAAAGGTGTTCTATAAATTTCCTAATTAAATTCTGGGGATTTTGGAGAATGTACATGATAAATTATAATATATGTTGTTGAAGTTATTTTATTTTCTACTAACTGGAATTATTTTAATATTCCTTATTGAATAAATGCTGTAATTTGTTTGCTATGGAAATTATTCTTGAAGTGAATGTAAATTTTATTTTTTCACATGCATGAAAATGTATGTATTAATCAGAGGTGACTTAATTGCATTGAAATTCTTTTTTTAAACTAAAATAACTCCTCTGTTTATGTAGAAGAATGTCTGTTTATTCAGAGTTTGTAATGATTTCTTTCAGTTATATTTTAAATCAAAAGGCCTGGGTAATTATCAGTTTTAATTAATATATGCTTTTTTAAATAAAAACAAAATAATGTAATGGTTAATAGTAGAAATGTGCCACACTTCTTAAGTTTTGTATAACATAAAATTCAGTTAAAAGAGCTTGTAATTTATAATGACTTTTAACTGGTAAAAATATTACTTGCATTAGTTACTGATTGTTAGAGTATTCTTTGTCTAAAAATATTGTTTTGTCAGTTCTTTAGAACATTATTTAATCTGAAAATTGTCCCTCTTGCATGTGGCAGTTTATTTTCTGGGGTGCATCACTGCAGGGCAGGAGGGATTTCTTCCAGTCTTTCCAGATTGAGTCTGCACTGTGTGAGGAGGACTGCCATCCTTCACCTCTTTCTAACTGGGGGACCAAAAGTGCCACTAAAGAACAGTTGAAGAAGAGCCCTTCCAACACTTGTTCATCTGTGGAGAAGATGGAATCTTAAAATACATATGGAGTTTTGTCAGTTTTACAAGTACATTGATGGCTTAAGTTCTTCCCTGTCACCTGCTATTTGATCTTTAAGGGATTCCTGTCATTAAATATGAAGAATATGGAACACTGAAAAAAAATTATATTTTAATTTCTAATAATTTTGTCTATGATCATTCTTGGCTGATATTTCTCTATTCCTATAAAATGTCCTAGCTGTATATATTCCTCCACCTTTCTGATCAGAATCTTGGTAACTACTGCAGAGCTCTTGTCTCATAATTCCAACATGTGTGTTAAATTCTGGTTGATATGTATTGATTGTTTTCCCCTTAAAATAAGACACAATTTATTGGCCTTTAATCTATAAATAGTTTGGATTTGTATGCTGGGTATTTTGATTGTTGTTGTAGAGATTATACTTTAGTTCTTTTTGTTCAGAGTTATATCAGCCAAATAACTTGGTTAGGCTGCTCTACACACTCTGCTGAGTTCATAATTCTCAGAACTCAATTCATATCTCTGCTTTTTCTACATGATACTTTTGGGTGGTCCCTTCATGCTTAATTCATTGCTTCTCCAGCAAATTATGCTTTGTGTGTGTGTGTGTGTATAATTTTATGTACACACATAGGATATTTATATATTCATTTTATATCATATTTATGTTTATTTAAGAGTACATTGTATATTTTGATGTAACATGTAATTATATATCATATATTATTTTATATTGTCAACATATATGGGTTCTCATTTTCCAGATTTCTCCTTTCTTCACTTTTCAGCTACCCTGATTTTTCTGGACTACTTCCCTATTTCTTTTGTCCAGAAGATGAACGGCTTTCCTAGCAGTGTTTAAGCAGTCTGTGCCATTACTGCCGTGACTGTACAAATGGACTTGTTCCAAATTTTATTTCTAGTCTGAATCTACCTGCTTTTGTTCCACAATAGAGACCTCAGACTTTTTTTTTCACTAGAATTTAGAACTTATTTCTGGTAGAACCAATGTGTGAGAAACTCACTCCTCCACTCAAGAAGCAGAAACTCCCAGATATGTAATTAATAGCATAAGGATTTAGATCTTTTATTTTATATGAAGAAGTATTCCTGGATATGGTATGGTAACATCAGATTGAATACTGGAGTTTGAAATTTAGGGATGTTAAATACAGGGAGCTATTTAGTCTAACTGTGGTTTCACTGCTAAAATATTGGAACAGGTAGGATGATTTTCTTTTTCTACTCAACTTTTCACTTTGAGATTATTAACATACATCTCTAATACATAGTTACACAAATGGATATCATGTACTCTTTTCTTTTAAAAGACATTTATTTATTTGAAAATCATTTTTACATAGATAGGAAGAAAGAGAGAGACAGAGAAATCTTCCATCTGCTGGTTCATTCCCCAAACAGTCACAATGGCTGGGGCTGGGCCATACTGCAGCCAAGTGGCAGGAGCTTCTTACAGATATCCTAAGTAGGTGCAGGGACCTGAGTACTTGGGCCATCTTCTGCTTTTTCTCAGGCACACTAGAAGGGAACTGAATTTACAGCAAGTCACATGAGAACTTACAGTATGTTAACTTTTGGGTTGTTATTTTTTATAACATTCTCAAGGGAATTACAATAATTCCTTGAGATTCATCTAATTCATTTTGTGTTTTACTAGCATTCCAAGGTAAATATACATCCTGATTGTTTAACATTCATAATTTGAGAGGCAAATTGGTTATTTCTAATTTTTCATAACTGCAACTATGGCTGCCATGAATATTGACATTCAGGTTGGTGATTAAATATAAACTTTCTTTTCTGTGGGACGTCATCAAGATTTCAGTTTCTGGGTTATATAGTAATTGCAAGTATACTTTTATAAGGCATTGCCAAATTAGTTTTTCTGAGTGGATCGATCATGTTACATTCCCACTAGCCACGTGTTTGTTCTTTTCTGCAGCCTCACCAGCAGTTGATGTTGTCTTTGTGTTTTTGTATTAGCCATTTTTTATGTATGTAATGCTCATTGTAGTTTTAATTTTCATTTTTCTGGAGTCTAATTTTATTGAATACCTTTCTGTGTACTTATTTGATATTTTATAGCTTTTTTTTTTAAAAAAAAAGATTTATTTGCTTACTTGAAAGGCATAAAAGAGTTACTGAGTGAAAGAGGGAGGGAGAGAGAGAGAGAGAGAAAGAGAGAGAGAAGAATCTTCAATCTGCAGGGTCTCTCCTCAAATAGCCACAATGCCAGGGCTGGGCCAGGCTGTAACGAGGATCCAAGAGCTCCGTCTGGGTCTCTCATATGGGTACAAGGGCCCAAGTATTAGGGTCGTCCTCCCCTGCTTTCCCAGGCACATTAGCAGTGATCTGGGTTGAAAGTGGCACATCTAGAACCTGAACTGGTGCCCATATGGGATGCTGGTATCTCAGGTGGTGGTTTAACCACTATGCCGCAACACAGGACTAATCTTTATATCTTCTTAGATTAAATACCAGTTATGTCTTTTGTCTATCTTACTGGATTATTTCTATTTTTAGTGTTGAATTTTCAGTGTTCTGTGTACACACTAGATACTGGTCTTGAGTTAGATATGTTGCTTGCAAAAAGTTCTGTTTTTCCCAGTTTGTACTTGTTTCTTCATACTTTTCTTTCTTTATACTCTTAATAGGATCTTCTAGAAAGCAAGATTTTTAATTGTGTGGTGGTCTAATTGATTGGTTTTTCATCTGCATTTCTAATAACTCAGCTTTATCTTAGAACCAGAAGAATCTAAGAAAATCTTATCTAAGAAAATTCTTTTTTAGTATACATTTACTGTTTAAATCCATGATCTACTTTGAGTCAATTTTTAGGCAAGTTGTCAGACTTTTAATTTCTTCTTTCCTTCATGTGGATGTCCAAATTCTTCTTCATTATTTGTTAAAGAAAACTGCAATTTCTCAAAATTGCTTTTGTACCTTTGTAAAAAATAAATTGGACATGTTTTGATGGTCTCTCTTTAAATTTTTTGCCATTAATTTATATGTCCATCTCTTTGCTGATACCACACATTCTTTATTAGTATCATTAATGATTAAGTCTTATTATTGGGTTTATTGATTCTTCCTACTTCAATCTTTTATTTCAAGGTCATTTTGCATACTTGGAACCTATGATTTTCTATCTAGATGTTAGAATAAGCATGTTTGTTTCTTCAAAAATATTTTTAAGAATTGCAGTAAATCTATATTCAAGCTGAGGAAAATTGGAATCTTTGTTGGTTCTCTCAAGCTATGAATGCAGTATACTTCCCATTTATTTAAATATCCTTTATGAATTTAACATAAAGAATCCATATAAGTTTTGTTGGTTTTTACCTATTTCATTTTCTTAGGAATGCTTGTAAAAATATTACTTTTAGTTTCAGTTGTTGGCCATCGTTGGATGCTTTTAAAACTAAATAATACATTTAGTTAAGTTTATGGTAGAGGATAATTTTGGAATACAGTAGATATCTCTTCATAGTTTTGGAACTTCAAATTTCTTGTCAAGGGCAGGTGTTTGGCCTAGTGGTGACCATGCTAGGTTACCATAAGATGTCCACCTCTCACACTGGAGACTTGATCTGAATCTGTTTCCTGGCTCCAGCACGTGGCTGCAACTTTCTGGTAATACAATTGCCAGGAGACAATGGTTATGGCCCAAGTAACTGCACTTCTTCTGTCCACATGGGGACATGGATTGATTTTCTGGATCTCAGCATCAGCCCTTGGCCACTGTAAGCATTTAAAAAGTTAACACAGTGGATGGGAGCTCTCCTTTTCTGTCTATTTTTCTCTGTCTCTGGGCCTTTTAAATAAAAATAGAAAATTTTAAGAAATAGTTTTCTTCAAATTTGAGAAACATTTCATAAACAAAACATTGAAATTTTCTTCTAAAGCCTTTTAAAATTAGATTAATATATAACCTTAAAGCCCCTTAATACATAAAATAATTCAAAAATTTTGTTGAATTCCAATTCATTTAATGCTTTAAATTTTGAATCTGAGAGTACATGTCATTGGCACAAAATCTGCTGAGATAAGGAGTAGTAAGATACATTTTAGGGACCAGCACTGTGGCATAGTGACCTGTACCTACACCTGTGGCACTGGTATCCCATATGAATGCTGGTTCAAGACCTGGGTGCTCTTCTTCCAATCCAGCTTCCTGCTGATGGCCTGGGAAAGCAATGGAAAATGGCCCAAATGCCTGGGCTCCTAAACCCACGTGAGAGACTGAGAGACACAGAAGAAGCTCCTGGTTCCTGGCTTTGGATCGGCCCAGCTCTGGCCATTGTGGCCATCTGGGGAGTGAACTATCTCTCTCCCTCTCTCTTTCTCTCTCTCCTTCTCTCTCTCTCTCTCTCTCTCTCTCTCTCTCTCTGTTTCTATGCCTCTGCCTTTCAAATAAATAAATATATATTTTAAAAGATATATTTTAAATATTTTAGGTTGGTAATTTTGAAGAGAATTGTTTTGGGGAAGAAGTTATATAAATCGACACTATTACTTGGCTATCTCAATAATCTCCATTAAAACCAGGATGCTATTGTGCAATGATTTTTCCACACCTTTAAGTAGGAATGCAATCATTGAGCATTACGATCAGCTGAAGTGGTTACCCTGGGGTGTGTGGTAAGAATTTGTTGAGTGTTGCTCTAAAAGTACCTCCCTTTAGAAACATTCAGAATAGAACAGGAGTTTTAACAGATAATTGTGTTCTTTCCCAGTTGTTGCTGTCACCAGTTTCCTGAAGGCTCAGCTGCAAGATCAGGTAAAGGTGTGTGAACATGACATATCATATGCCAGGTAGAGGACTCTGCAGTGTGATTATAACTACCTATGTTTCCCTTGTTGGCAATTTTGCTCAAGATAGTTGCTTATCAGGAATAAAATATTTCTCTGATGACAGCTGCAGGTTATGTTTTCAAAAATATGTGTCATTTTGCCTAACAATGTGACACACCTTAAATACACAGCCAGGGTTAACTATAGACTCCAATCTGATTGATGTTTGTTTTTGAAAGTCATTAGAATGATAATTACATCCTCTTTTGCCTGTTGAACTCTGATAAGATCTATAACTTGTTGATGGAACAAGTGATGACTGAACAGTCTATATAATATTTTAAATTTTTATTTATGTGAAAGGCAGAGAAACACAGAGGGACAGAGTGACAGTGAGAGATCTTACATCCACTGGCTCACTCCCCAAATGCCTGTAAGAGTGGAGTCTGGGCCTTGCTGAAGCCAGGAGCTGGTAGCTCAATCTGCATCTCCCATATGGGCGGCAAGGACCCAACTCTGAGCCATTGCCGGCTGCCTCCCTAGGTCTTCATTATTACAGAGCCAGAAGCAGAAACAATCAGGATTCAGACCCCGGCACAGACATGAGGTGCATTCCGTGTGGCCTATAAACTGTTGCTCCAAGTTGCTCATCTTGTCAATATATAATTTAAAAAATAAATTAATTATGCTAATTTAGATTGTTTTAAATATTCTGTGTCTCTGCCTCTCCCTGTCTTGCTCATGCATACTTGCTATTTTTAGTCACTCTTTATGTTTCTGCTTTACCCTTCAAATAGTTTAGATTTTACTTGGATGTGCATTAGAGCCCTAAACTGTTTTCTTCAGCAGCAGATACCTAAAAGAACCCAGTGTGCCCAGAATTATCCCCATTAACTGGGTCTCCAAATGAAATGCTGTATATCAAAGCCTTCAGGCTTGAGATACACTGCAGGGTTCTTTCTCTTGGTAAATGAAGCATGTTTTGTGGAGCACTGTGCATATCAGTGAATAGGAGTCCAGGGAAAAATAAAATGTTGATTGTCTTAATATCTAGTCTGGAAAGAAGAAGTGAGCCAGGATATAAGCTTGGGTAAATAGAAACATACTCATGATATTTAAAAAGAAAGTGGGGGGACTTTTATGAGCTTGAATGTCAAACAATATAATTAACTGAGATAGGGTCAGATGATCTCATTTCACTGAATAGCATATTGGCCAAAGGCTATTTACTTTCTTTACAAATAGTATTGTTGATGCAATTAACACCTGCTTTTTTTTTAAACCACTGGAGAAACAACAGGAAGAATTCAATGATTAAATATTAGTGTAGATATTGGTTTTTATTATCCTTAAAGCCCCTTCTGGTATTAATGTATGCAAATGTACTTAAAGGTTTCACTTTGTCTCTAGAACATGCACTAGAAAACAAACAGTGCTTCTTACTTAAAACACTCCAGTGCCTCTGTGCTGAGTGTCACTAATAGCTTTGTTGTTCTAACATAATTCTCTAGGTGCTCCTCTTTCCCTTTCTAATCTGCCTTTCATTAATTGAGGCAGATAGTCTTATGATTTGGATCCGGAGGTATATGAGGTGTGAAAATATATTCATATGTATCTGTTAATGAGATTGATTTTGTAGCAAACACGCCAGGCTGTGTGCCTCCTAGTATGTGTTTATATTTTAGAATAGGCCCTCCAAGTAAACCAAGTAATTCTTACTCACCTATTGTTTTTGCTTGAATTTCCTCCTTGAGATTTTCTTTTAGAATTGGCCTTGTAATTTATTGAATCATCTTAAAAACATTTGTATATGGCCCGTTACCAAAAAACTAGGGTAAATTTATAAATCGTCAAAAGGATTTCGGGAATTAGTCCATGAAGTGTGTGACCACTTGAATATATCCAGTCTGCATTCACTGATCACTAAGTTCTATTTATCAGCATTTGGATGGAGAGATGGGCAACAAATGCAGCAGCTACCTCAACTCAAGCAGACCCTAGGGATGACACCAGCAAATTGAAGTTTATCATTTCCTGAAGTTATGTTGTTTTGGTGTTTGGTTCCATGTAGTGATGCCTACAGCTAGGTTAACTGTGATATACTTCTGATTTTCACAGATGGGATTGCAAGAAAAAGTAACTGGTACAGTGCTTAAGACATTTTTAGACTCTGTTAGTAACAAATACATTTTATTTATAATTTAAACATTTTGCATTCAATGCCACTAACCTCCATTCTATCGTCGAACATGTTTTTGTGCTTAAAAAGATGTTAGATTGTACCTTCTTGTTAGGCCTGAATTCCTATATGCTTTGCTAGCCAAATACTTATTTTATTATCTGAATAATATACAATTAATTTGACCAGTTTTATGTTCCTTTTACCAAAATTCTCAAACTTATAGAACCATACTGTTCCAAAATTCTCTTTACATATACATTTTAAATATTTATTAGTTAATTAAATACTCTGGCTCTATCGCAGTGTATTCTTTTCTTGCAACAACACATCCCATTATCTTTCAGGGTATAAAATTAATTATAATAATATAATGGATATAATATAATGGAAATTGCTTAGCATTGATATAGTGCCTACCATTGCTTGAGAATTAATGCAATTGAAACTAGGTGGTTGGTCGCATGCAACTTGACAGTTAAAGACATTTCTTTCTCTTATAACAAAAGATTAAACAAAAAAGGCTGTATTTCAGAATGCTGCTTTATTACCATTTGGAACATAACTTAGGGCTACACTAATATTAAATATATGCCAACATGTTCCTCCAACATCTTTTCAGAGCACATGTAGTTTCAAACTTGAACTCAAGAAAACATTACTGAATGGAACCAGGTTCTTTGACTTTGTCTTCTCAGTCCCTTAATCTGTAAAGAAATAACACAAGTTCAGGATTCTGGTGTTTTGCAACTCACATGCCAACTTGTTATAGTTATAGTATATTACTTTTTAAAATCAACAGCCATCTTTTCTTTTTGTTTATTTACATTTGCATAGCGTGTGGAAATGCTCTGGAAATCTGAGGTAAAGAGATGCAATTCCTACCATGTATGAAAACTCAATAGGATAAAATCAGTCCTCATAGTCCCCTATTTTTGACAATACTCCACTAAATCTTACCTAATATCATTGACAGACATATTTTTGCAACACTATTATTTATAATATAGTAAACTAAAACATATAGCTCATTCAACTGCCACCTCTTGCTTGTTCTGTGTCAGTAGCATATAGGAACTATAGTCAGTGATTTGCACAATAGATCCAAGCATATAAATTAAAGTTTAGTATTCAAATTCTACTTACTAATGATGATTGACCTAACTTAATAGTTTAGAATAGGAGTCAGCAATACTTTTCCATAAAAGGGCAAATAGTAAAATTTTTTTACTTTGGAGTTTACATGGTATTTATGATAATTACTTAGCTCTTGGTTGTAGCCAAAGGCAAACTTAGACAAAATGCCAATGACTGGGTGTGGTTGTACTTCAATAGAAGTTTGCTTATAAAAATAAGTGATGCATCAGAATTGGCCTATGAACCATTATTTGTCCACCACTGGTTTACAGGTATAAATTAAGAGCAAATGTTTTCTGTACCTAAAAGTAATAAGCATGCCTAATTAATTTCATGTATGGTCACTAACCTATTCTTTTCCTTTCATGTTGTCCATGAAGATACTTTTTACAATAATAGAGCTCTTACGCTGCATAACAAGAGATTTATTTGAAGACATTTCCCATTGAAAGTTATTCATTCTTATTGATGGTAATTTGAATATACATATTTTAAATGCATGCCATATATAGTAGATATGTCATATTATCTAGAATTTATCACATGGTGCTCAGGCACCATTTTTGTTGAAATGCAATTACTCCTTTTTTTTTTTTCACTTTTAATTACTATCACATTGTAAGCTCTCCACTCATACCTCAAAGCCAATATTTTTATAAAAGAAAAAATATGGGGAGAAATGTTATTTAAAATATCTATGCTTTATAAGAATCTGTAGTGAAGTTTAAAAAGATACAGCAAAAAGCAAACCATTGAGAAAATATTATTTAGAGCACTCAATTTGTTTTTCACTCATCTATTTCTGTCTGTTTACGTATGTCTGTCATCTTTAGAAATGTGAAGAATGATAATTCCTTATTTACTTCAAAAGATGATTGAATTGAAGATATTTAGATTGCTTAAATTAGCCAAAGAAAAAAGGATATCTGTTATTCTCTATACCTTCAGCTAGGGAAGGAATGATAAAATAAGTAACCCCTGTGAGGAAGGCTCTGCTTCAATTCTAATTCATCAGTTTCTTTTTCCCTTTAGAGGAGTTTTTCCTGGGGCTTTTTCCAATTAATATCACAAATGAAAGTGAACATGAAAAGAAAACACATGCAGTTTTTGAACTATATTTCTTTGCTATGTGATTGTAGATAATCCAAAACAAATAAGTGAATATATTTAGGTGTGTGCACACACACACATATTCGGCATGTAACTTATTAGATTACAAATGAGAATTATAATATCTGAGCATTTTTAATATTCTAGAGTGGAATAAAAATTTTCTCAAATGGATTTATTTTAGCATTAAGAGGATTGTGAGGATATTCCCAGTAAAATGCCAATGGCAGGCATCACAAACATGATACTAATGTTTATGAAAACTTTGATTTTCATGTCACAGCTAGTAATGTCCAGTAAAATGTCTTCTTAAAATGCATTCACTGTATTTTAACACAATTTTTAAGTATTAATACAATTTTTCCTGAACTCTTCCCAAATAGAGCAAATTATAGGAGATATATAGGGATGTATCTTGAAAACTCAAGCAGTCAATTAACCAAGAGACATTTAGCAAACAATGCTTATTTTTCAGATAACTAAAAGAAAACACTTTCCCTGGAATCAATGATCTAAGAACAAATATAGGTAATAAATGTACTTACGTCAATTGGTTAAAAAGAAGCCACCTTTTAATTTAAATTCTAGATACTATGTCTATGGTTTAACAATTATTCACTCCCTCCCTCTTTTCGTTTGTTCTCTGTCCTCCTTCTCTTCCTTCCTCCTTCACCCCTCTCTCCCTTCCTTCTTCCTTCTGCTTTAGTCACTTCCTCTTCTCCCCATTGATGAGTGAGGAACCCTCATCCTAGGATGAATGTGCTGGACAAACACAGGACAACTGACACGGATCAAATGAGGTCAGAACCCTGCTGTTTATCCAGCACAGACAGTCATGAACTGAGATAAAACATTGTGTCATGCAGGGCACACAGAGCATGTGTCTGAGAACGTAGTGAAAAATCAAAGGTAATGGGAAGCAGGATTTGTACTACCACCTGGCTGAGGTGCACCTTGTTTCTCAAAGTATGGTGTGATTGGTTTGTTTGAATAATACTGTGGATTTACCAGGAATTAATACCCATTACTCGGGAATAAGTAGGAATTGTCCTCTTTATAAAGACCTTGTTTGGCTAATGGGCCTTTTCTGTGGGAGCTTAGTAAGGAAGAGTGTAGAAGTTCTTAGGTCTAACTGATAAGCCAGAGTACCTATAGAAGAGATTGGGCAAAGTAGACTTACTGCTTATAGATAGGCAACAAGAATCAACAGAAACCTGAAATCCATTGTGAGCAAGTCCATAAGAATTCTGAAAACTTGCCCAAAGGAGAATGCATGCCTCACATCTCACCCCAGCCACAAGACTCCAAAATCACTCTACTTTGGGTTTTGTATACTGCACTGTATAAAAACATTGCAGAAAATCCTGTTCTGGAAACAAGAACACAACCCGGCTTATTCTGGACATTTCCAACTTATCTCCAGGTGCTGCATTCTTGATAGAGTCTGCCTGAGAACTGCAAGCAAGAAGTAAATGTGGGTTGGCCAAGGCTCTCTGAGTACCTTTTCTGAGGTTATTTGAGGTTCTTCAGTAGCACTACATAGCAAACAGCCCATAATATCGAGCCTTAATGCTGGGCCTTTTACCCCTACATGCCTTGACATAAATTTAACCCTCAGGACTTAGGTAAGGTATAAAGGTGTATATATATATATATATATATATATACACACACACACACTCTATTTTACATAAAGTCTACAAAGATAATATGGAGTAACATCTTTACATTTGTGGAATCACCAGACATACCTATCATTTGTGCACTGTTAATGATAAAGGCCATGGAATTTAGTAATTTGAGCATTTTGATAGATATCAATGTTAATTTTGGGATTCCTATTTATAATTATAAAACTTACTACAATGCTACAAGAATAAAACTGTATAAGGACAGAGATATAGGCTAATATTCTATAATATAGACACTGGAAGTAAACTAACATATCTATAGTTTATTAATATTCAAAACAATACAAAGTTCAAAAGATGTTGGGAAAACTGCCCACATGCAAACGAATCAGATTGGACACTTGCATTATACTATTTATAAAAATTAACTTGATGGGGCTGGCATTGTGGTGTAGCAGTCGTAGCTGCAGCCTGCAATGCTGATCTTTTATGGGCACTGGTTAAGTCCCAGCTTCTCCATTTCCACTCCTGCACCCTGCAAATATCCTGGGAAAGCAGTGGAAGATGGCCTAGGTGCTTGAGCCTCTGCCACCAATGTGGGAGACCTGGGATAAGCTCCTCTGCCACCAATGTGGGAGACCTGGCTTCAGCCTGGCCCAGCCTTGGCTATTGTGGCCATTTGGGGAGTAAACCAGTGGATGGAAGATCTCTCTGTCTCTCCCTTTCTGTGAAACCCTTTCAAATAAATAAATAAACCTTTAAAAAAAATAACTTGAGATGGATCAAAGACCTAAATATGAGTAAAAATATAAAATTGATGGAAGAAAGCATAGGACAGAATCTTTTTTTAAAAAAATTTATTTATTCATTTGAAAGACAGAGTTACACAGAGAGAGGAGAGGCAGAGAAAGAGAGAGAGAGAGAGAGAGAGAGAGAGGTCCTCCATCTGATGGTTCACTCCCCAATTGGCCACAATGGCTGGAGCTGTGCTGATCCGAAGCCAGGAGGTTCTTCTGGGTCTCCCACACCAGTCCTTGGGCCATCTTCTACTGCTTTCCCAGGCCATAGCAGAGAGCTGGATCAGAGTGGAGCAGCTGGGTTTCAAACCATAGCCCATATGGGATGCCAGAGCTTCAGGCCAGGGCATTAACCTGCTGTGACACAGCACCGGCCCCAGGGGAGAATCTTAATAACCTTAGATTGGGAATGGTTAGTTAACTGTGACATCAAAAGCATAGACAACAAAAGAAAATAGTAGATCAATTAGAATTTATCAAAATTAAAGACTGGGGCATTGAAGAATACTACAAAGTGAAAAACAAACACTGAATGGGAGAAAATATTTGCACATCATAGTTTTAATAACCGTTTAATATCATGAATACAAGATACAACATCAAAAAAGTAAACTAACTGAGCACCAAAGGGGAAACCTGTTGAAGTGAAATGGACACTGTGAGAAACAGTAACTTGATCAGCTCTTGTGCTGACTGTTGTTGTACAATGTAATACTTTATCCATTTTAGTATTTTTTTATTCTAGTACTATTGGTTGAACTCTGTAATTAACAAACAATTATTCTTAGGTGTTTAAATTTTAACTGAAAAGTGATCCCTGTGAAATATAAGAGTGGGAATAAGAGAGGGAGGAGATGTACAATTTGGGACATGCTCAATCGGAACTGCCCCAAATGATGGAGTTAGAATCGTGCCAGGCAATTCAAATACAATCCCATCAAGGTGGCATGTACCAAGGCCATCTCACTAGTCCAAGTGATCAATTTCAGTTCACAATTGATCACACTGATAGGTCTAAGAGTCAAAGGGATCACACAAACAAGACTAGTGTCTGCTAATACTAATTGATAGAATCAAAAAGAGAGAGAATGATCCAACATGGGAAGCGAGATACACAGCAGACTCATAGAATGGCAGATGTCCTAAATAGCACTCTGGCCTCAGAATCAGCCCTTAAGGCATTCAGATCTGGCTCAAGAGCCCATGAGAATATTTTAGGCATGGAAAGCCAAGACACTCTGGAAAAAAAAGAAGACCTAAATGAAAGATCTCTGTGAGTGAGATCCCAGTGGAAAGAATGGGGCCATCAAAGAAGGAGGTACCTTTCTCTGAAGGGAGGAGAGAACCTCCACTTTGACTATGACCCTGTCGGAATAAGATTGAAGTCGGCGAACCCTAAAGGCTTCCATATCATTGGCAACTCATGACTAGAGCCTAGGGAGATTACTGATGCCATAAACAAGAGTGTCAAATAGTTAAATCAACTTCAGGAGTCACTGTGTACTTACATCTCATGTGGGATCTGTCCATAATGTGTTGTCCAATGTGAAGTAATGCTATAACTAGTACTGAAACAGTTTTTACACTTTGTGTTTCTGTGTGGGTGCAAACTGATGAAATCTTTACTTAGTATATACTGAATCAATCTTCTGTATATAGATAATTAAAAATGAAAAAAAATATTGGTGTTAAATTGGAAATTGCATAGAAAATTAATCAATTTAAAAAAATATATATCATGTAGGATCTCTGTCCTTAATGTGCTGTACATTGTGAATTAATACTATAATTAGTACTCCAACAGTATTTTTCACTTTGTGTTGCTATGTGAGGGCAAACTTAATATATACTAAACTGATCTTCTGTATATAAAGAGAATGGAAAATGAATCTTGATGTGAATGGAAGGGGAGAGGGAGCGGGAAAGGGGAGGGTAGTGGGAGGGAGGGAAGTTGTGTGGGGGGAAGCCATTGTAATCTATAAGCTGTATTTTGGAAATTTATATTCTTTAAATAAAAGCGTTATTTAAAAAAAAAGTAACTGTTATTTGAAAATTTCTTTGTACACAAAGCCTCACATCAGTGTCAGAAATAGTGATAGGATCAACATTGTGGCACAGTAGGTTAAGATGCCATTGTGACATCAGTACCCCATGTCAGTATGCTGGTTCTAATCCTGGATACCCGGCTTTCAACCTAGCTTCCTGATAATGTGGCCTGGGAAGGTAGTGCATGAGGATGCACATGTTTATGCTTTTGCCACCCTTGTGGGAATCCCATATGGAATTCCTGGCTCCTGGCATCAGCTTGGTCCAGTCCTGGCTGTTGCACCATTGATGAAGTGAAGCAGCAGATGACAGCTTGATCTCTCTGTCAGGGTCTTTCTCTCTCTCCCTATCTTTCTGACACTCTGCCTTTCAAATAAATAAATTAATCTTTTTTTTTAATAATTGGTAACTTCCATTACAACCGTAACTTCTTATCATGTTTGGACCCTGAGCTTAAGTTGGTTTTATATTAACCTCTTCATTATGTCACAAACATGACATAGTATTTCCTGCTATGATCCTGTGTTATTTCAGGATCTTTGGTATAGAGGACATATATTCTGCAGAGTAGAGCAATGGAAGTTGGCAGTGCCCATAATCTAAAGTTCAATGGATTAAAACCAAACTACTTCTACCTCTCTTGTTCTGACACATGGGTCTTCTTTTCTGTTCACTATTTTATTTTCTTTACATAAATTTCTCCAGAATATTTTATCTAGAGGGCATTTGGCCTAGAGATTAAGTCATCTCTTGGGATTTCTACATCCATATCCCAGTGCCTGAGTTCAAGTCCAATATCTACTCTCTACTCCAACTTCCTGTTAATACACACCTGGGAAACGGTGGATCCTGGATCCCTCTCTTGCATGCGCACGCATGCTTTCTGTCTCTCCATCTACAATACTTTTTTTTTTTATTTTGAGTTCTTGAGAATGTTTTAGATTCCTAGCTATATAGAATCTTGACTTTTAGTTTCTCTCTCATTTTGACCTTTCAGGTAAGTGGTTTTGGGGAAATTCTGATAGCCTGGTTCCCTGCCTTGTAGGAGGTTATCTCTTCCCTTGAGCAATGCAGTCAGACTTCCAGGGTCAGTGTCCACTTCTTGTAAGTTAATTTTGTATGTGGCTCAGGTGAAGCCATCAAGCTGTTAATCACAAGATTAGCTCTATGTTGCTGAAAGCAACAGGATTAAAGCAAACACCAGGCACATTGCCTAGGGGTTTGCATTGGGAAAGCAGGTTACTTGTCCACTTTGAAATTTCCCCTTTTTCTTTCTTTATTACCCCATTCTCTCCCTCTCCCTCTCCCTCTCCCTCTCCCTCTCCTCTACCCTCCATTTCCCTCTCCCTCTCTCTGTTCCTAGGCCTTTGCCCACTATAGATACTTTTGCCAGTTAAGGAAGCATACATAACAGCAATAACAAAAGCTGCAGCATAGGAGATGGGAAAGGCTGCTACCCTTGCATGAAAACCATGCTATGCAACTGGGACATTGTGTATGATTCCACTTAGGGTGGTAGACTTCTTCCTTTTGGCAGACCTCAAACAGGGCCATCCAGGCCTATCTCATAATTGTACAATCAGAAACAATGCCTGTGATTGCCCCAAATACTTAGTGACAGTCACTAAGCTAGATATAATGACCAGAGAGTTTAGCCATACCACTGTGGAGTGAAATTTAATCACTGACTGGTGTGACCACTGTTTTATCATTACCTTTATGTCCAGGAGACAAAGCAAATAAAATACTTTAGGAACTCAAGGTGAATTGCAAAGCACATCACACTAGAGTTTGTTCACTTAGTGATTGTGATCATGGTGCAAGACCATTTTAGAGTAGGAAGGTGTGGTAACAGGTAGCCAAGACAACACAGTACTTAAATAGTCAAAGAGCGAGATCCCAAGCAACTGGCAGATCTGTCCCAGGCAGGACTTCACCATATCCTGAAGCCAACTTAGTAAGAAGCAGTTAGTAAAATTATACAAGTCAGTAAAACAGCAGTTAATTATCTAAGGAGCTGTTAGTTAAAACTGGCCAGGTATGTTTGGGCTATCCTGTTTGTGATGCCAATCATTTTGGTCACCTGCTATTTACCTGATTATAAAAAGATTTCTGTCCTATGATTAAAGAAATGTCAAAAATGGAATAGATCATATTACCTGCAGTTAGTCCTGTAATTTATAGTCTGGGAGAGGAGGACACTGTGCTTCATAGGAGTTTCTCTTGAAACAGAATGAATGACAGGCCATAATGGGAGGCATGTTAGTTTGCACTACTCCATTTTTTAGCCATTGAATAAACTTGCACCTTGATGACTTCACTTCTCCACACTGAAAAGACATGGAGCCCCACTTTCAAATTCTTTTAGTTACACAGTGGGGGCTGGGTGTGAATAAGTAATAAGCTGGTTACAAAATTAGAAGGGGCATGTGAAATATGAATTTTAGGAGAATCACTCCAGGTTAAGAGAAAAGAAGCAATTGTGGTGTGGAGGTGCTAGGGAGAGTCACTGAAATGAGATACTACCAAGTGCTCATCCACCCCTAATTGGTTCTGGCTTAAAGTGCCTCTGCTTTCTAATTAAGCTTTATAACAAATTATCTGAAGTATTTCTAGAAAGTTTTACCTCTACATAATTGCCGTTTTTCTAACATTTTCAAAATTATCTTTTTATAAATAATTTCACATGCTGTACTTTCGCCCCAAAGACTTTCAAGGAAAGCAAACAAACCGAAGCCTGTTATCTAAACATCTAACCACCCTTTCTATCTCTCATGCTTTTTTCAAAGGATCATTTATGGTATAAGAACAAGTTTCATGAGTACAACGTTAGGAATATAGTGGTTCTTCCTATCTCATTTTTTTCTAAGCCTTTCTACCCAAGATTAGTATTAAAGAAGTTCAGTTCCTGTCCTTGGTGCTGAATCAAAATAATGAGGTTAAGGTTTGTGGGAAGAAGAAAGAAAAATTGAATCTATTAACGATAGTAGACTCATATTTCTAGCCTACTGGCCTACTTACTAAGGATAGTCAGTGGTTTTTAAAAAGGCTGTGACATGTGCAGTTACTCCTCATGTAGGATCTCTGTCCTTAATATGTTGTACTATTAGAATTAACTGCAAAACTAGTCTTCAAACAGTACTTTATCCATTGTGTGTTTTTTGTGTGTGGGGGGGTGCAAGCTATTGAAATCTTTACTTAGAATATATTAAGTTGATCTTCTGTATATAAAGATAATTAAAAATGAATTTTAATGAAGAATGGGGTGGGAGAGGGTGTAGAAGTTGGGATGGTTTGTGGGAGGGAGGGTGATTATGGGGAGAAACCGCTATAATCCAAAAATTGTACAATTTTTAAAGATTTATTTATTTTAGTTGAAATTCAGAGTTATGCAGAGAGAGGAGAGGCAGAGAGAGAGAGAGAGAGAGAGAGAGAGAGAGAGAGGTCTCCCATGCGTTGGTTCACTCCCCAATTGACTGCAAAGGCTGGAGCTGTGCCAATCCAAAACCAGGAGCCAGGACCTTCTTCCAGGTCTCCCATAGGGGTGAAGGAACCCAAGGACTTGGGCTACCTTATACTGTTTTCCCAGGCCATAGTAGAGAGCTGGATTGGAAGTGGAGCAGCCCGGTCTCTAACTGGCACCCATATGGGATATCATCGTTTCAAGGCCAGGGTGTTAATCCGCTGTGCCACAGCGCCAGCCCCCAAAAGTTGTAATTTCAAAATGCATATTTATTAAATAAAAACTTTCTTTAAAAAAGGCTCTGAAAGAGATTTGGCTGTGGAGCCAGATCATGAAATTATTTGTAGGTCTAACAACAGAGTATCTAGTGCACAGGTTCTTGGGAAACTTGCCTGATGGTAGTCTTTTTTAGCTGGATACCCAAATAATGCAACACATTATTTGAGATCTAAAAGAAGAAAAGTATTATGTTAATATATTTAAGTGTTTTGTTAATCAGAATGATCCACTCATGTAGGAGCCCATGCTAATCACACCCCTAGTTACTCATACTCCTTTGCATATAGTCACAACAAATTCAAACCTCCAGTCATGCTGACAAGAAAGGTCAGGTTACTTTGCAATTGCAGCTGGCCTTCTTATAGCCAGTTTCTGAAATTCACAAGCAGCATTGTTTATCTGTTTGAACAGACACTCAAGCTCCATAGCTTGCTTTTGTTAAAAAGAATATGAAAAGGAAAAGAAAGATGAATTTCATCCACTAACATTAGCAGAGGTCATTGTTCATAAGTTCACATTGGTGATTCTCTATTTACTGTGTCTATGACACACATAATTTCTGTAAGACATATTTTGTGGTAGTGAGAGGAGACACAACAGTAAAATACTTTTTGATAAATTTATTGATTACAAAAAAATAGAATAACTTGAGGTTTGCCATTCTATTATATATTCCTACTTATCTCACTAAAAATTATTATTAACAACCATGTTTTCAGCATGTTTCAGCTTACTTGGTGTTAGCCACGTGGTGTGAACCTTCTGAAAACATGAGAGTGGAAGTTGTAAACTCTGAAATCTAGCTCAAAATTCACATAGGATACCTCCATCGCATTGTGTTTATCAAAGCCATCTCAAAGGCAGCCACATTTAGTTGGTGGGTAAATATACATCTTCTTTTAATGAGAAGAGATACAAAGAATATGTAGCTATCTCATTTATATATCTAGTTTGTTACACTGCACTTAATGCAATGTATTAATACTTATTATAAAATAATTATTTTAGAATGGTGCATATGTTAATCTCTTCTCATTGCTAATTACAATCTTCTGATTCTGTGTGTATTTTTTTCCTTTCAGTTAAATCTTTAACCTATTAAAAATTTATTTTTCTTACTGAAAAGACTTTTCTTTAACAGCTATCTGGAAAGGAATGGCCAATGTTATTCCCTAATATTAAATATGCTGCAGTTCCTAGAATCAATGCCAAATGGACATCATTTTCATCAATCCTTTATAATTAATCTATATTTTTAATCTTATTTATATTCACTTCTATTTACCTGATTCCACAATTTTATTGTGATAATTTTTTCTTCACATTTATTTTATTTTTTGGACAAAGGACTCAGTTGCTCTAGTGACTTAAGGAATTTATTAATTATCAAATCTGGAAAATGCCCAACCATTAACTCTTCACCTATTTTCTTTCTGCAATTCTATTTTGTCCTTATGGAACATTTATAAATAATGTTGGACTTTTTCATTTTATATTGTTTCTTAACCTCTTCATACCTATTTTTAAATCTCATTAAATCTCTGAGATGGATTCTGAATGATATTATTTTTTCTGTCATTTACCATTCATATTTTCTTCATGAATCTTATATTCAGATTCTTAACATAGAAATGCATGAAATTTCCTAACCTCAAAATTCAGCAAAAATGCATTTGCAGAGACCATAAAATATTTCTAAAATCAAGGAATTGAACACTGCCCATGTTTAAAATGCATCACCATGGAATCCTAGTCATTGAACACTTCTTCCATTCACAAAAATGTCTCACTTCTCCTCCTTAATATATTGATAATATAGATGGTTTGGAAATTTCTACCAATAGAATAATTCAATGAATATCTAATTTATATGTTCAAATATATATGTGAGATCTCAATCAATGCTTTTCCATGTAGCTATTTTTTGCTGTTAAATTATATTCTAACATGTATTGTACATCCATAAAATATTTTTCCTTTTTATTTTTGGTAAACCATTTGGAGTTGTCCCCTTTTACGACAAATCCAATGGATGTTGCTATAAATATTTTACTAATTCATTTTCATGCACATAAAAAGATATTTTTTCCATTTTTATTGTTTAACTTTGCTAATGTGCTAATATGTTATATTCTCAGGGTCACACCAAATGCATGATAACTAGTACATCTCAAGTCTCATGGAGAAGAAAAAATTAGATCCCTACTTACCACCATCTACAAAAATCAATCAAGATGAATCAAAGACCTATATTTAAAACTTGAGACTATTAATTTGCCTGAATAAATGTAGAGGAAACACTACAAAAAGTTGGTATAGGTGATATCTTCTCAGAGCAGACCAGCCACAGGCAACAAATGCAAAGCTAGACAAACGGAAATTTATCAAACTTATAAGCCTTTGCACAGAAAAGGATTAATCAATAGAATGAAGAGACATACAAAAGAACAGGTAAAATTTTGTAAGCTACCTATTGACAAATGCATAATATCCAGAGTATATCAGCATGTCAAAAACTCAAAAATGAAAAGACTTGTATTGATGGTTTGTATTGTGTCAATTTTATTAAGCATAAATTCTACTTCCTGGAATTGTCTTTCCTATGTAGCCTTAATTTAGGGATGGACACAAGAGAAATTCATGTAAAATTAAAAGAAAGAACAGGGACTGGCAAGGTGGCATAACTGGTAAAGTCGCCATCTGCAGTGCTGGCATCCCATATGGGTGTTCAAGTTCAAGTTCAGTTCTAGTCCCAGCTGCTCCACTTCTGATGCAGCTCTCTGCTATGGCCTGGGAAAACAGCAGAAGATAGTGCAGGTTCCTGGGACCCTGCACCCATGTGGGAGACCCAGAAGAAGCTCCAGAATTCTGTCTTCAGATTGGCCCAGCTGCAGCCTTTGCAAGCATTTAGGGAATGAACTGGTGGATAAAGGAACACTCTCTCTCTCTCTCTCTCTCTCTCTCTCTCTCTCTCTCTCTCTGTCTGCCTCTGCCTCTCTGTGAGTTTGCATTTCAAATAAATAAATAAATGTTAAAAAAAAGAGAGAAAGAATATAGACTTTGGCTTTTCAAGTATGTCAGGCATTGTTACAGCTCATTCGGCTTCAATTTTTCTGAAATCTGGGCCAAAAACAGTTGCACTCTTATGTAAAAGGTACCACCTTCCCCTGTGTGTTACTTCATCATTAAGCTCCCATTGGTTAATGGCAGAATAGGATTCCCATTTGCCAGTTTATGCTCAAGCTTATCCTCAGTATCCAGTTTTACTTTACATTTCTGTTTGTCCTTTTTTTTTCTACCAAAGCACCTTCGTATTTTTTTTTTTTTTTACTGCTAGAAATTTGACTTCAACTCAATACCAGATGCAGATGCAGAAGCATTCCACAGGCTGCTTAATCAGCTTTCACATTATAGAAAGTTCTATTCAATGACATGTATCCTTACTCCACATTGCTCATCTTGTATCACTTCTTCATTCAAGTCAAGAACAATTCACATATATTCCTGGGATTGGCATTCAAATTCTCTATTTAGTAGCTAATGCCAAATGCTGAATAATAAATTCTATCATTTTACCTGGTTTTTGATGTGTTAATGATTAAACATTGATCTACTTCCAGACTTATTGAAATAAGTAATTTATACACACTCAATTTGTAAATTGTTGAAAGAAATAGACGTGCTTGCAACAAAGTACAAGATACGCAAGATAGGAGTCTGACAATGTCTGAAATGCTTTAAAGCAGAGAGAAGAAAGCAATTCATTTTGACTTAGGAAGCTGGAAGATGCTTAATGGAACAGGTGGCAACAGGGTTCAGTTATTATTTTAATGAACAAATAATGTTTTCAATTTATAGTTCTGCAATGATACTTTCTTGGACACTTTTATAGGTAATGTGAGAATTTTAATTCTCCTTTCAGTTCCAGCTAAATCTTTAAACACTTCCAAATTTTAAAAAAAATTCCTCTTTGAGCCCATCAATAGTAAATTTACAACCTACAGGTCAAAATCAAAAGCTTTTCCAAGTGTATTTGACAAATTCCAGGAAGCTTTTCACTTTATCACAAAAACTTTAAAACTTCAAAATAAACCTGAGAAACGTGGGGTGCATTGCCTTCAATCAGGATCACTCCAGCTATTTCTTCCAAACTCGGTGGGAAGGTGAGAACAAATTTCAGAAGACTGAAATAATCCTAAAAGCTTCTTACAATAGCATGTAGGAAACAATACTGAGTTCCAACAGTCTCAATGTGAGACAAATTTATATCATATGTCAAAACCCTTGAACTAATTTTGCAGCACATTAAATCTAGTGCAACTTTAGATTGCTGTCTGAAATCCACTCATCTTTCTTCCTTTCAACTGCATCTTATAGCAGTTTTAACTTTGTTTTCTTATATAAAATTTAAGTTAGTGAGGAAAATATATATTTATTTTGTAATGTTTGATAGTGAAATTTGTACTGCTAATTTATGCCATTATTGCCATTTGTATAATGGCATTATATTTTTTCTTAGTGGATTTTAATCCTAAGGCACGGGTGTTGTTATAACTTGTATTGGTATTAGACCTGTATAATTCATGCCTTGATAAAGATAATTGAACTCAAATGGTAATTCTTAGCAAGACATCCAGAAATATAATTATTTTACTGCTCAGTCTTCACTACATAGAATTTAATTTTTGAAATATAACCTTTAGGGGGCTGGCGTTGTGGCACACTAAGTTAATCCTTCATCTGCGGCGCCATTATCCCAGGTGGGAGCCAGGTCTACTCCCAGCTGCTCCTCTTCCAATCCAGCTCTCTGCTGTGGCCTGGGAAGGCAGTGGAGAATGGCCCAAGTGCTTGGGCGCCTATACCCATGTGGGAGACCAGAAGTACCTGGCTCCTGGCTTCAGATCAGCATAGCTCTAGCCATTGTGGCCATTTGGGGAGTGAACCAATGGACGAAACACCTTTCTCCCTGTCTCTCTCTCTCTCACTGTCTGTAACTCTGTCAAATAAATAAAAAATCTTTAAAAAAAAATATAGCCTTTAGGAGGTAACAACTGTTAATGTTGTTCTAATGAGCTTAGTTTATCAATTCTGCACTACTGGTATCTTTAGTTTTCTTCCTGAAGACCCACAATAAGATTCATTTCCATGTAAATATGAGCACTCTAAAAAATACACATTTAACTTATAGAAATGGTAGTTGGACATGAATTGTATTTTCTCTGGATTTTCTTGTTTGTTATTCATTTTGTTTTATACTCAATGCCAGCAAAATTTTACTGCTTTGTTAGATTTCTTTCAAAGAAAAACTCTATCAGCATTTAGGGGGAAATGAAATGAATTGGGTTTACTTGTATCTTTCCGTAGCAGTAGCACTATAGCCTGATTGGTAACAATTCTTCTGAAATGTTTTATTTTCATAAGGCATTTTTTTAATTTTGAAAAATATTTTGTTAATTGTATTTTTTGACAAATTTCTAAATGTAATTTCTGGGCCAAGTTTATATATATATATATATATATATATATATATATATATACACACACTCCTTCTAATAGTATTTTAATTATATAATTTAATTGCTGTTATAATAGTTTTCTTAATCAGTAAGTGCAATTTATAATTATTAATGGAAAAATAATATACTAGTATGAATACAACCGTGAACACACTGTTTTCTGATATTTAAATTAGATATTGAATTTTTACTCACTTTCAGTAGTACAATAGGGGATAGAAATTATTTAAACCACTTTGAGTGTAAACATGCATAGGCTGTGTTTCCCTTGCCAGTAGAACAATGAGAATAAGATTTAATTTATATATATAAAATAAATAATACTGCTTGATTGGTAATAATTCTCTATAAATCTTTTATCTTTATTAGGACTAATCTGCTATCATCTAGGTATAAGTTTACTAAAAATGTATTGTAGATAAAAATGGCAAATTATACACTGATAATCTGAGGAGCCTTCAGATTATATAAATGTGTATTATGAAGAAGTTATGCATACATTTCAAGCTATTTTTGCACCAAAATAACTTATGTTTTATTTCAATTTTCTATGGTATTTGTGGCAGATAAAAATATCTGACTTTGCTATAATGCTACCTTATTTCTCTATGTTAGCTGCACTCCAAGAAGAACATAAAAGACAAAAATGCTTACTAGTAGAGACATATCAAGTCACCATATTGATTTAATTTGATTTTAAAAAAAGAGGTTCCCTGAAAGAGGATGGAATGAGAATTGCTTTAGAGCAATGGGATATTTGGAAGAAATTCCTAGAAAAGGATCTGTTCTGTGGAAAACTAGGACATAAAGGGAAAGAAAGAAAGGAGAAAAGACCAAGACATTAGAATATGTTGATTAGGAAAATCAACATCTTACTTGCACTCCTGCATGAAGCTGATCTTCCCTAAGGCCTAACAGTAATTAGAAGCCCATCTAAACAATTAGGGCACACAGATTTTCATTTTGCATAGATCCTTGTCTTTCCAGAGAAATCTAAATAGGCACATTTTAAGCATTGTTTAACCTGTATTGTGAGATGGTATCTGTAAAATTAGTTCTTAATCATTTCTCTGCAATAATATTATTAGGAAAAAGACATTATCATGATAATTATAATTTTACCATACTACACAAAACTTAATTGTATAGCAACTAGAATTATGTTAGTTTGATGAAAACACATAATCCACACTGGCATTATTTATTAAAAATGCATGGTTAATGAAATTGAGGAGTCATTACAGTGCAAAACACAAATGTTTTGAAGGGAAAGTGTGACTAAAATTTAAGAGGATTTGAATGTGAATATTATGTCTGATATTCCCAAATCCTTGAAAGTCTTTGGAGGGATGTGGATCTCTAACAGCTTTCTTTTCTTGCTGGACTAAAGATAGTTTTTTCCTTTGATGTTTGAGCTGTGAATGTTAATGGCTTTTCAATATTATGGGTAAGTAAATGCTCTGGGTGATGACATTTTACAAATCATTTCAGACTTTAATCATTTAACTTGGCCTCACTCCTCTCGTATACTAATGGTAAGAAGCAATATAGTGTTTATACAGTCCACCAGATTGTACAAGACTTAGGGAAATTATAAGCCTACTTTGATATGTCCTGTAAGAGCTCTCAGAAATGATTTTCCCAGGCATTCAGGAAGATTCTAACCAAGTACACAAAAGAAGTCCTAAATGCTTCACCTAAAATTGTCTATCTTACAATTTAAAAAATTTTTAAAAAATCCAATTAAGGCTATTTCTCTTTTTTTTCCACAATGTTTAGTTCTTTAAACTGCTTTATAACTTTAAATGCTAAAGCTAAATATTTTAATTTGTGGTTGATGAACATAATTTTGAGAAGCAAAATCTTAAATTACTTGCAATCCTTATGTGATGCTCAAGTAATTTCTACAGCTATTCTTACTCGTTGCAAGCCCAAAGAGCATTGATTGGGCCACATATTAGTATGCTGAAGGCTTGATGAGCCAAGGGGTATATGTATTTGTGGCTCTGGTGTGGAAGTGTTTGTATTTTCTTTCAAAATTTTGCTGTATGCAGAGCAGAGCACCTCCAGCACCCCGAAGGAAGTTTTGTGTTATAGTTAGACCATTTTCTTGATTTGTTTTGCAGTTATATTCTCCCCTCAAAAAACAAAACAAAACAAAAACAAAATTAATCTGACTTTTTAAATTGAGAATATCTTTCCCTTCATAAGTTTATTTATTGGCAGATATAAAATATTACACACTTTTTTGTTTTGAATTCTGCATCATTGGAAATAGAGTACTTAATAAGCTCAAGTTTATTAAGATTTTATTGACGTTAATGTTTCACATGACTAGAAATGGAAAGAAAATCAAACTTTTGGTTCAACATGATTGAAGCTGTATAAGTAAGGTGTTTTATGTACATGAAAGTGAAGCAAGAATGGCACTTGATAATGAAGATCAGTATAAGCAACCATTCAAAGTCATCCATGGATAAAATACTAAAACTGATTGTGTTTCTGTGAAGAAAAGTTGCTGAGCATCATATGTATTAAAAATAAGTATTATGGCTATCGTCTTTGTAAAACACTTTTTTTTTTTTGACAGGAAGAGTGAACAGTGAGAGAGAGAGACAGAGAGAAAGGTCTTCCTTTTGCCGTTGGTTCACCCTTCAATGGCCGCTGCGGCCAGTGCACTGCGCTGATCCGGAGGCAGGAGCCAGGTGCTTCTCCTGGTCTCCCATGGGGTGCAGGGCCCAAGCACTTGGGCCATCCTCCACTGCACTCCCTGGCCATAGCAGAGAGCTGGCCTGGAAGAGGGGCAACCAGGAAAGAATCCGGTGCTCTGACCAGGACAAGAACCCGGTGTGCTGGCGCCACAGGCAGAGGATTAGCCTATTGAGCCGAGGCGCCAGCTATAAAACACTTTCATTTCAGTTATTATTAGATATTATTTTAATAACACAGTTTATATAATGCATCAGATTAATATATAGCATTACCAAAAATTAAATATTATAACAGACATAAAATATGAATAGAAATATTTATGTCATAGATACTTACTAAATTTTATCAAGTATATGTAACAATCTAAATGAATACTTCTGACATATTAATATTGTACCTATTCTACTATTGCAGCAATGTAAAATATTTGTCCTAATGAAAAGATGTTACAAGAGAGGCAATTGAGTGGCTGGCACTGTGGCGCAGTGGATTAACGCCCTGGTCTGAAGCGCCAGCTTCCCAGATGGTCGCCGGTTTGAGACCCGGTTGGTCCACTTCCAATTCATCTCTTTGCTATGGACTTGGGAAAGCAGTGGAAGATGGTCCACGTCCTTGGGCCCCTGAACCCATGTGGGAGACCCAGAAGAAACTCCTGGCTCCTGGTTTTGGATCTGTACAGCTCAATCATTGCGGCCAATTGGGGAGTGAACCAGCAGATGGAAGACTCTCTCTCTCTCTCTCTCTCTCTCTCTCTAACTCAGGCTTTCAAATAAATAAATAAATCTTAAAAAAAACAAGGGAAGCAATTGACAAAATAGGAAAAACAGTGAGTTTACAGTTTTTTAATTTTTAAAATTTATAGATTAAAATATTTACCATTTTTCCATATTCATTTCATCTGATTATGTTACATACATACAGTTATGTATTATTTTTCCTGAAAGCAAGGATATTAATGTTTGTAACGTGATTCTTGATTAGGGAAATAAATAAATTGTGGTATATTATTAAGTGAGGGATATAATTCAGTAAGACAACATGTATACATATCTAATACAAATAATATGGCATATAAATACATTATATATATATATATATATATATATACATGCTATATATGTATAAACTCTCACATATTAGGGAAAACATGGAATTTCTGTTTGTGCCCATCATATTTCTCTTAGAATAACAATCTCCAGTTCCACCCATTTTGTTGCATATGTCAATATTTCACTCTTTTATTAGCTGAGTAATATTCCATCACACACACACACAAATGCAGAGACACATACAGTGTTTTCTCTATTCAGTCATCAGTTGACAGATATCTAGCTTGACTCCATAGTTTTGCTATGTGAATTAGGCTGCAGTATACATGGGAGTGAAGGTATCTCATTCATATACTCTCTTCATTAACTTTGAATAAATTCTCAGAAATTACATAACTGGACTATACAGTAGATCAATTTTTAAATTATTGAGGAAATTACACACTGTTTTTCACAATTACTGTACTAACTTTCATCCCCACCAACAATATTTTAGAGTTCCACTTTATGTATATTCTTACCACATTCATAATTCTTTCACTTTTGAGTAACAGCCGTTATAACTGGAGTGAGATGATACTATCATTTTTATTTGCATTTCTCCATAGCTAGTGAGGTTGAGCATTTTTATTTGTACTTTTTCTTTTGAATAATGTCTATCTAGATTCTTCACCTATTTCTTAGCTAGGTTGTTTGTTTTGTTGTTATTGAATTTCTTAAGCTCCTTCCATATTCTGGATATTAATCTCCCATTCTGTTAGTTGCCTTTCTACTCCAATAATTGTTATGCTTGTCAAGCATAAGTCTCTTAGTTTGGTATAATTACATTTGACTATACTTACTTTTACTGTCTGTACTTTTGCCAATATGTGGAGTGGAGTGGTTTCCTGTGTTTTTTTTTTTTCTATCTTTAAAGGTTTATTTATTTATTTGAAAGACAGATATACAAAGAGAGAAAGAGGGAAACACACACACACACACACACATACACACAGTGAAGAGAGAGAGACATCTTCTATCTGCTGGTGCACTCCCCAAATGACCATAATGGCCTGGGCTGGGTTCGGATGCATCCAGGAACCAGGAGCTTCTTCTGGGTCTCCCATGTAAGTGCCGTGGCCCAAGTATTTGAGCCATCTTCCACTGCTTTCCCAGGCACAGTAACAGGGAGCTATATTGGAAGTGGAGCACCCTGGACTTGAACCAGTGTCCGTATGGGATGCGGACACTGTTTGTGGAGGCATAGCCTTCTAGGCCACATCTCCAGCCCTCTATGTTTTCCTAATTTCATAGTTTCAGTTATTAAATTTAGAGTTTTTTTGTTCCTCATTTATTTTTCGCTAGTGTTCCATAATTTATATTGTAGAGTTTTTTCACATCATTGGTTAAATTCATCCTGAGGTATTATATTTGTTTTATAGCTGTTGTGAATAGTATTGTTCTTGTAAATCCTTTCTCAGTCAGGCCATTGTTAGTCTGCAACAATCCTGCTGAGGGGCTGGTATTGTGGCACAGTAGATAATGCCACTGCCTGAGATGCCAGCGTCTTTTATAGGTGCTGGTTCATGACTCAACTTCCAATTCAAATCTCTGCTAATGTCTGGGAAAAGCAGTGGAAGATGGCCCAAGTACTTTGGCCCTTGCCATCAACATGGGACACCTGGTTGAAGCGTCTGGATCTTGGCTTTAGCCAGGTTCAGCCTTGACCATTGTAGCAACTTGGGGAGTGAACCAGCAAATAGAAGATCTCTGTCTCTCCCTCTCTAACTCTTTGAAATAAATAAATAAATAAATAAATAAATAAATAAATAAATTGTTTTTAAAAACAGGAATGTTACTGATTTTTACATATCAATTTTGTATCCTGGAAATTTGCTGAATTATCTTATTAGTTCTATTGGTCTCTTGGTGGAGTCTTTTCTTTCTCATATATAGAATCATTTGCAAATTTGCCATTTGCAAATAGGGACAGTTTGATTCCACTCTTTCTGCTTTGTGTAAATTTTACTTCTTTTTCTTGTCTAATGGCTCTGGCTAAAACTCCCAGAATTATATTGAATAAGAGTGACAAGAGTGGACATCTTGGCTTGCACCGTGGCTCAATAGGCTAATCCTCTGCCTGCACACCGGGTTCTAGTCCTGGTTTGGGCGTCGGATTCTGTCCTGGTTGCTCCTCTTCCGGTCCAGCTCTCTGCTGTGGCCCGGGAGTGCAGTGGAGGATGGCCAAAGTGCTTGGGCCCTGCACCCCATGGGAGACCAGGAGAAGACCTGACTCCAGGCTTCCTATCAGCGCGGTGCGCTGGCCGCAGCGGCCACTGGGGGGTCAACCGACGGAAAAGGAAGACCTTTCTCTCTGTCTCTCTCTCTCACTATTCACTCTGCCTGTCAAAAAAAAAAAAAAAAAAGAAAGAGTGGACATCTTTGTCTGGTTTCAGATTTTGGTAGAAATGCTTCCAACTTTTCCCCATTCAATCCAGTTTTGGATGTGGGCCTTTCATACATAGCTTTCATTGTGTTGAGTTATGTTCCTTCTATTCCTAATTTTCTTAATGTTTTTTAAAGTGATTTTATCATTAAATGATGTATTTTAACATATGATTTTTCTCCATCAATTGAGATAATCATATTCATCCTTCATTCTGTTGATGTGATATATTGGTTTATTGATTTTCTTACATTGAACCATCCCTACATCTCTAAGATAAATCCCACTTGGTCAGGATATATGATGTTCTTTATGTGTTGCTGAATTTAATTTGCCAGTATTTTGTTTAGGATTTGACATCTATGTTTACCTGATACTGTGTTTATCAGGGACTATTTCTATGTCTGAATTTATAGTTCTCCCTCTTTTTTTCTTTATCTTTATGTAGTTTTGTAATTAAGGTAATGGCGGCCATATAGAATGAGTTTGGAAGAATTGCCTCCCTTTCAATTGTTTTGAAGTTTGAGAACAATTGGTGTTAGTAGAATTCAGCAGTGAAGCTATCTGGTACCAGATTTTTCTTTCTTAGAAGACTCAATTACTGATTTAATCTCATTCTTGATTATTGGTCTATTCAGAATTTTGTGTCTCATGATTAAATATTGGTGCGTTGTATGTTTGCAGAGACCTATCCATTTCTTCTAGATTTCTGAATTGTTAGCGTATAGTTATTCATAATAGTACCTAATGATTCTTGGTGTTTCTATTGTTTTCATTGTAATAGCTTCTCTTTTTTCTTTGATTTTATTGATTTGAGTCTTTTTTCTTTGGTTTTCTGCCTAATGATTTATCAATTTATCTTTTCTAAAACAAGTCCCATTTCATTAATGTTTATACTATTTTCAACTTTTATTTATTTATTTTCTAATTTCTATTCTTTTGCTAATTTTGATTATGTCTTTTTTCTTTGATTATGTTATTCTAGGTCCTTTAAATGTATTGTTGGGTTGTTTATCTGATTTTTTTTCAAATATTTTTTATTCAGAAACTTACTTTAAAACCTTTCCTCTTAAAACTACATTTTCTGTATCTCATAAATTTTGATATGTTCTATTCCCATTTTCATGAGTTTCAAGGAAATTTTTTTAAAGATTTATTTATTTATCTTAAAGTCAGAGTTACACACACACACTCAGAGACAGAGAAAGAGAGAGAGAGAGAGAGAGAGAGAGAGAGAGAGAGAGGTCCTCCATCCGTTGGTTCACTCCCCAATTGGCAGCAATGGCCAGAGCAGTGCTGATCTGAAGCCAGGAGCCAGGAGCTTCTTCTGGGTTTCCCACACGAGTGCAGGGGCCCAAGGACTTGGGCCATATTCTACTGCTTTCCCAGGCCATAGCAGAGAGCTGGATCAGAAGTGGAGCAGCCAGGACTCGAACCAGTGTCCACATAGGATGCTGGCAGATCAAGAAAATTTTTAATGTTCCTTTTGACTTCTTCAGTAACCCATTGTTCATTCAGGAGCATGTTTCTTAGTTTTCATGTGTTTGTCTAATATCTAGAGTTTCTTTTGTTATTAAATTTCAGCTTTTATCTCATTGTGTCATTAAAAATATATGTGATAGCCGGCGCTGCAGCTCAATAGGGTAATCCTCTGTAAGCAGCGCCTGCACACCGGGTTCTAATTCCCGGTCGAGGCACCGGATTCTGTCCCGGTTGCTCCTCTTCCAGTCCAGCTCTCTGCTGTGGCCCGGGAGTGCAGTGGAGGATGGCCCAAGTGCTTGGGCCCTGTGCCCGCATGGGGGACCAGGAGAAGCACCTGACTCCTGGCTTCGGATCAGCAAGGTGCGCTGGCCGCAGCTCGCTGGCTGCAGCACACTGGCTGCAGCGGCCATTGCGGGGTGAACCAACGGAAAATTGAGTTCATTTGGTCTATAATGTTGACCCACTTTTCCATTTCTTTTTGACTGTTTTTGCTGGCTGATCTGTTCATTGATGAAAGTGGGGGATTGCTATTTCCCCACTATTATTATATCGGTGCTTATATCTCTCTTTAGGTCTATTAACATTTCTTTTTAAAAATCTGAATGTTCTGGTATTAAGTGCATATACATTTACTATGTATCTTCTTTTGGAATAGATCTCTTGATCATTAAATAGTGACCTTTTTAGTCTCCTAACAGATTTTGTCTGTATGATTTAATTGTGGAATTTAGTTCATTTATATTCAAGGTTATTATGAATAAGTAATGACCTGGTCCTGCCAGTTTTCCTTTGGAATTTCTTTTGGTTGTTTTGAATATCTTCTGTTGTCTGTCTAGTTGGCTTGACACTTAAACAGACTTTTCATGATGCAGATTACATTTCCTTGTTTCTGTAATTAGTGCTTCCTTAAGGGTCCTTAAATGGTGATGAATTCCTTTAATTTTTGGTTTTCTTTTTTTAAGACTTATTTATTTATTTGAAAGGCAAAGTTACAGAGAAGCAGAGACCAAGGGAGAGAGTGAAAGATCTTCCATCTGCTGGTTCACCCTCCAAATGTCTGCAATAGCTGGAGTTAGGCTAATCCAAAGCCAGGAGCCAGGAGCTTCCTCCTGGTCTTTCATGTAGGTACAGGGGCACAATGACTCAGATTACCTTCCACTGCTTTCCCAGGCACATTAGCATAGAGCTGGACGGGAAGTGGAACAGCTGGGACACAAACTGGTGCCCATATGGTATGCCAGCACTCAGGGGGTGACTTTATTGGCTATGTCACACTGCTGGCTCCTTAATTTTTTCTTGTGTTGGAAAATCTTTATTTCCCTTTCATTAAGGAAAGCAAATTTTTCTGGTTAAAGAATTTGGGCTTGGTAGTTCTTTGTTTTTTCTTTACTCTTTTTTCTTTTTCTTCTTCCTTTTTTTTTTTTTCTTTTCTTTTGAACATTGTTTATACCTCTCCATTCTCTCCTGGCCTGTCAGATTTCTATTGAGAAATCTGCTGCCAATTTAATGGGAGTTTCTTTAAAAGTTAACTGGTGTTTTTCTCTTGAAAGTTTCAGGAGATTCTTTTTGTGCTGTACTTTTGAAAGTTTTACTGTAATGTGTAATGGGGAGTTTTATTTCAGATCATGTATATCTTGGTCCTATGAAATTTCTGTGTTTGGATGTCCATATCTTTCTCCAAATTGTGGAAGTTTGCTATTGTTAATTGAGTGGTTTTTTCTAAGCCATTTTTCTTATATGCACCTTTAGGAAAATCCAAAACCTCAGGTATTGATTCATTTGATTTTGCCCCCAAAAGTCTCAAACATGGTTTTTGTTCCCTAATTTCTTTTTGCTAACTGAATGAAATATTCAAAATACTTGTATTTAAGATCAAATATTTTTTTCTTCTGCTTGATCTAGTCTATTGTCAAGGCTGGCAACTGTTTTTGTTTTTTTTTAACTTATTAAGTTCTTTTTTCTAATAGTTCTGTTTGGCTCCTTTTTAATATCTCTCTATCTCTTTGTTGAATTTCTCAATCATATCATGCACAAATTCTTAATTTCATTTGACATTTTATCTGTATTCATTTGTTTCTCTGAGTCACCTTATAATCATTCTTTGGATTTTTTCTCTAGCTTTTGTTCAATCCCCCTTTCTTCATGATCTGACAACAATGAATTATTACTTTCATTTTGTGATATGATATTGTCTGGATTTTTCATATTTCTTTGTTCTTAAATTCATGTTTTCACATGGGTGGCATCAGTTGATCCTATCACTTTTAGCAGATGGTTTTAGTCCATTGAAGACCTTTTCCTAAAGTTGTGCATTTGGTATTGGTTTGGTAGATTTCTCTGGCTTTAATGGCAATTGGCCTGCATGGTATAGTCTCTATGCCTTTATTTGTGTTAGTTGATGTCATTAGTGGTTGAACTCTGGGGTGCTGCTGCAGCTCACTGTGGTCACTATAATCCTTGTCGTGCAGATTTCCAGTCATCTTCCAAGGGAGAATCTAGAGTCAAGGCCTTTGGGAGGTGTTGGGAGGAGGCTCTGCTGGTGCTGTGTGTGGACCTGATACACACATTCTCAGCTAATAATCCAAGTCAGGACCTGAAGTTTAGGATTATTGCTAGGGTCCAGCATTGTGGTAATGCTGGGTAAACTGCAGCCTGGGATACCAGCAGCCCCTATTAGGGAACTGATTTCACTCCCATTTGCTCTGCTTCCCCAATCCAGCTTCCTGCTAATGCGCCTGAGAAGGCAGCAGCAGATGGAGCCAGTGCTTGAGCTCCTGTGGGAGACAAATGGAGTCCTTGGCTCATGGGTTAGCCTGGCCCAGACTGAGTTTTCTCAGCCATTTGGGTGGTAAACCAGCAGATGGAATCTCAATATCTCTCTCTCTCTCTCTCTCTCTCTCTCTCTCTCTCTCTCTCTCTCTCATTCCGCCTTTCAAATAAATAAATAAATCTTAAGAAAGCTTAGCACTAGCTCCAGGCAGAGGATGGTATTACAGAATCCCAGCCACTGCTGGATTCCAGGGCCTGAGGAGCAGTAGTGATTCTGGTGGAGGAGGTAGCTTTTACTGATTCTAAGAGAGTGCCTGGTCTATGAGAATGACCGCGGCTCTGCAACAGCAGAACAAGCAGTCTTGGACCACTGTCCATGGGATGCCTGCTCATCTGGGAGGAATACAGTAACCCCAAACTGGAGCTGCAGATGAGCAGCACGTAACTTGCCTTTAAGGGACATAAAAACCTGGCAGCTGCCAAGGTGGGGCTGCATTCCTTAGCTGCACACTGGACCTGGGTGAGATGGAGCAGAGAAACTATCCAGAGATCTCAGCAAGCCAGAAATGTGCTTAGATGATTGTGCTGTGCTAAACCAGGACAAAGCTCCAATTATGCAGCTTTGTGCTGCATTTAACGTCCAAGCCCAATGTGAAGTTATTTTAGGCAGGCTGTGGAAAACCCAGGCCAAAGCCCGTAACAAGTGTACTGTGTACCTCATTAGGCAGAGCACAGAAAACCAAAGTCGAATTCCCAAGAAGATACATTATATATTGCAGTAGTTGTGGCACAGAAAGACCAAGCCAAACCCCTAGAAAGTACATTAGACAGTGCCAGCAAGCCCTGGAAACTGTCCGAAATGTTACCTGGGTTGGGCTTAATGTGGAAACTCTGGGTTCCGGCAATGGGATGGCCTTGAGCCTAGTGGTGCAGAGCTTAGTCTGTAGGCCCTCCTCTGTTCTGTTGCTGTGCTCACACTTATTCACTGTTCATAGTTAGTCCAAAGTCCCAGGCATGTTCACCCTTGCAGATGTGCACACTGTCCAACGAGTAGAGTGCAATCCCTACTGCATGCTCAGATCTCTTAGCAAAAACCATCCCTAGTATGCAGGAAGCCCTGAGCCTTGGCAGTAAGACTGTACAGGTACATGGGAATCCTGACAGAGTGCTGGTATGCACAGGTTCCCGCAGCTATCAGAAATGTATTTTGGGCCGGCGCCGTGGCTTAACAGGCTAATCCTCTGCCTTGAGGCGCCGGCACACCGGGTTCTAGTCCCGGTCGGGGCGCCGGATTCTGTCCCGGTTGCCCCTCTTCCAGGCCAGCCCTCTGCTGTGGCCCAGGAGTGCAGTGGAGGATGGCCCAAGTGCTTGGGCCCTGCACCCCATGGGAGACCAGGAAAAAGCACCTAGCACCTGGCTCCTGCCATCGGACGAGCGCGGTGCGCCGGCCGCAGCGCGCCGGCCGCGGTAGCCATTGGAGGGTGAACCAACAGCAATGGAAGACCTTTCTCTCTGTCTCTCTCTCTCACTGTCCACTCTGCCTGTCAAAAAAAAAAAAAAAAGAAATGTATTTTGGGGAGGGGAGGCAGTGGGAGTAGGACAATCTTCAAATCTGAGGGGCAGGCCCCTATAATTCTAGGACACTATGGGCTTTATATTCCAGCTGTCCTCTTCCTACTGTCCTCTGAGATGCAGAGACATGTGTGGGCTTACATGCTAGGGCTGTCTTTACTCTGTTGGTCACAGGCAGACATATATGGCCCAGGCTTTCTTATTGAAATGCAGGAATGTCATGGGCTGCTGGGCAGGAGATGCAAGGGGTTCTGTCTATGAGCAGTTTGACTTTGAACACTGTCTCCTTTCCCAAGATGACCTGTGCCCTGAGGACTTGGGACCAGTGAAGGAGAGCACAAGTGTTCCTTCTTTGAATCATAGCATCCATGAATTTTCCACGGAGTGCTCCTTACTAAGCTGCTGGCGTCTACTCTGGTGAGGTTGCCCACATAAGATATTCCCACAGATGGCTCCCATGAGGCTCCCTTGCTCACTCTTCCCTCTGCTATAGGGAATGCCCCTGGCCATTAGGCCTGATGAATCAGTCTTTTTTGGTTATCTTTGTTCCTCTCTCTGTGCTGCTGAAATCATGAACAAATGATCCCCCTTCATTTGTTTAACATGGAGCTTCCAGGAGTTGTCTAACACACTAAAAACCCATGATGCTTATTTTCATACTCATTGCATTGTAACTTGTAATTCCATAATAGTTGTTTTTGCCCAAAGAATCTGCTGTGCTGGGGCTGGTGTTGTGGTGCAAGGTTGAAGACCCTGCCTGCAATGCATCCCATATGATTGCTGGTCCTGTCCTGGTTGCTCTACTTTCCATTTCAGCTCCCTGCTAATGCACCTGGGAAAACAGCAGAAGATGGCTCAAGTTGGGACATCCATAGGAAACCCTTGACCCCTGGCTCCTGGCTTCGGCCTGGCCCAGCCCTAGTGTTTACAACCTTTGGGGACTGAACCAGTGGAGGAAGGATATCTTTCCCTCTATTTATCTGCCCACCTCCCCTCCTTTCAATAAAATAAATCTTAAAAATACAAAAACAATCTGCTGTGCTGTCTTTCAAGGATCCCTGATAAAACTGGACAGAACTAGCTACAGCCAACCCTGTTGTTGAAGCCTGCACAGATCAATCCAGACTGATTGGAGAATTACCTTACAGTTCACCGTAATGTTAATGACACCTCTGATGCTGTTTCAGTAACCGTCCTTGAACTTATGATGGCTGTAAAGTCAAGATTTGTCAAGAGTGTGCTCAAAGGACTTTCCTCAACCCTTCCTCTGCACCCACCATGATCTGCTTTCTTGCACCCAGTTCTACCCCATTTACCTTAACTGCAAAAATCCCCAAATTCCTCTTGTACAAGGCGATTGACTGGGGCTGCAACATAACCTGACCTCTTTTCCTATAGGCCTGTAGTGAAAAATTAACATTCTCTTTCTCAGAGATGAATCTAGTGTTTTTGGAACTAATCTGTTTTGTGCGAGCAGGGTGCCCTATCCTACAACACTTTGGGGCCTGGCCTTAGTGTCTTACTGTGTTCCCACTGCTCACTTAGTGCTGCATTCATAGGCCCTTCCTCAGACACACACCTTCAGATGTACCTGATTTGAGTTTCTCTGTGGAGAAGGTGGCACACATTGGGCTTCTGTACTTGGTTATCTTAAATCTTTCTCTGAATTTATTTTTTTTCAAGGTACTCTATTAAAATCAAGAGAAAAAAAAGAGTCCATGATTTTGTACAAGATCAGTAAATATCATGATTTTATTTAATTTGCTAAAATATATAGTATTTTTCTAATATTAAAGAAATGTTTTCTTACATTTCTTAAATCTCTAACTAGTGCAGGAAAATGTAGAATGGGGACTCTGAAGTCTGTCTCTTCATGTTCTTCTATTTTCCTCTATGACACCCTCCATCACTGTGGCACACATTCTTGGCAAATTCCACAAAAGGACAGCATGTGGAAGTCTGAACCTCTTACTTACACTCTTATTGTCCTTATTTGACCGTAATATGGAGATGAGGATGAGGCTTACATTGAGGAAATCAGCATCCTTAAGCAAAGCACTTATTGAACTGTAATCCTTAATCAGTCAAGGGAGAAAAGGCCCCAGAAGACCAACACTCATGGGTGTGTAAGCAGCTGAAAGTTGTTTTAGAGATAAATTAATCCAGCAGCACTCTGGGTTTGGTAATTATTCTCATGATTTATGATCAGACCCAGGTTCATAAATGTCTAGGGATATCAAGGCCCAGGCATATTTTACGCTGGCAGAAATTGGCTTTTTAATAGTATAATTCCTTATTCATTACCTATTTCTCACTCATACATATACATATATATGTGTGTGTGTGTGTGTGTGTGTGTGTGTGTGCAAACCATTAACATGATCATTACATCAAAATTGCTTCTTTTGTGGATAGTCAAATATAAATAAAAATTGCATGATGGTGTAAAACATTCAAATTTAGTTACATTTCTGAATCAAATGAATAAACAAAAAATAAATTGTTAGGTGCACATAAACCATTATTTCAACTTGGTTAACATTTGTGATACAGGGTAGACATACACACACATACACACACAATACACCTAATGCATATAAAATAAGTTAAGGCCGGTGCCATGGCACGCTAGGCTAATCCTCCGCCTGCAGTGCTGGCACCCCAGGTTCTAGTCCTGGTTGAGGTGCCAGATTCTGTCCCGGTTGCCCCTCTCCAGTCCAGCTCTCTGCTGTGACCCGGGAGTGCAGTGGAGGATGGCCCAAGTGCTTGGACCCTGCACCTGCATGGGAGAACAGGAGGAAGCACCTGGCTCCTGTCTTCGGATTGGAGTAGTGTACTGGCCACAGTGGCCATTTGGGGGGTGAACCAATGGCAAAGGAAGACCTTTCTCTCTGTCTCTCTCTCACTGTCTATAATTCTCTCTCTCTCTCTCTCTCTCTCTCACTATCTCTGGCAAAAAAAAATACATAAATAAATGAATAAATAAGTTCAGCAAATGCTCATTGCCTACCTCAATCCAAGGTAAAACCTAAAGTATGTTGTGATAACTCTATTATAGAATTATCATATTGTTATAATTGTTTATCAATTGTTCTCCTTAACTTGAAAACTCCTAATTATCTTAGCACTTGTCTTAGTGACGACATAGAAATGATGTTCAAATATTATTAGCAGAATGGGTTTCATATCCTTGCATGACACAGCTATACAGTTAAGCTTGTTCACATTGTCCCTTTTTTGGGATTTTGGAAATTAGATTGAAATCAAGGTAAATTCTCTCTGGTGGTAGAAAAGAATAGTGTCTGAGTTTCGCACTATGTGGAGAAAGTTTTCATGATAAAGAAAAACAAAAACAGATAAAATGCAGATAATATTCCCGACAGTTGTTCTAGCAAATAGTCCTAGCAGCATTTTGTTTGTTTGTTTCTGATGACTGATGCTTAAATGTTCTTCCATTCATATAGTTTAGCTGCAAAAGCTATTCTATAACCCAGTGCAATGTTCTTTCTCTTAAACTATTTTGAGTTAGATTTCTGCCAATAGAAAACAGATGATACTCTCCAAAATGCATGATTCAGAGGAATTAACATAAGTAGTTATTCATCAATGAGTTTAAATGGAATGCAGATATATAAAATTTGGCTTATATAATGTTAGAAGAAAATAACACATTCCCAAGCTCCCAAATGTATTACCAAAGATTTAGAAATAGAATTATTCAAATTGTAATATTATTCTTAGTTTGACATTTTAAAAATAGCGATAACTTAAAAATCTCAAAGTAACCATTCACTGATTTTATTTAGAATAACTTTTAACGGAGAGGGTATTATGGTGCAGTGGGTTAAGCCACAGCTTGGGACACCCACAACCCAAATCAGAGTGCCTGGAACTGGGTCCTTGCTTCCATTTCCACTCCAGCTCCTGCTGATGAGCTTGGGAGACAGCTGGCCCAAGTACTTGGGTGTCTGCCACCCTAGGATTTAGCTTCAACCCTAGCTGTTGCAGACATTTGAGGAATTAAAACAGATGGCAGATCTCTCTCTTGCCACTTGCCCCCACTGCCTCTGTGTGTGTGTGTGTCCCTCTCTCTGCTACACTGCCTTTCAAATAAATAAATAAATCTTTTTAAAACCGAATTGTAATCTCCCTAGGCTATAGTCATGAGTTTCTGAGGCTATGGAAGCCTTTAGGGTTCGCCAACTTCGATCTTGTTCTGACAGGGTCATAGTCAAAGTGGAGGTTCTCTCCTCCCTTCGGAGAAAGGTACCTCCTTCTCTGGTGGCCCTGTTCCTTCCACTGGTATCTCACTCGCAGAGATCTTTCATTTATGTCTTCTTCTTCTTCTTCTTTTTTTTTTCCAGGGTGTCTTGGCTTTCCATGCCTAAAATACTCTCATGGGCTCTTGAGCCAGATCCTAATGCCTTAAGGGCTGATTCTGAGGCCAGAGTGATTTATTAGGATATCTGCCATTCTATGAGTCTGCTGTGTATCCTACTTCCCATGTTGGATCAGTCTCTCCCTTTTTCAGCTCTATCTGTTAGTATTAGCAGTCACTAGTCTTGTTTGTGTGATCCCTTTGACTCTTAGACCTATCAGTGTGATCAATTGTGAACTGAAATTGATCACTTGGGCCAGTGAGATGGCCTTGGTACATGCCACCTTGCTGGAATTATGTTGGGGTCCTCTAGCACATTCCTAGCTCCATCATTTGGGGCAAGTCTGATTGAGCTCGCCCAAATTGTACATATCCTCCCTTTCCTTTTCCCTCTCTCATAATTAACAGGGATTACTTTTCAGTTGAAATTTAAACACTTAGGAATAATTGTGTGTTAATTGCAGAGTTCAACCAATAGTATTAGAACAAAAACAAACAATGTCAAGAAATACTAAAATGGGAAAAGATTTACATTGTATATCAACCGTCTATACAAGATTTGATCCATAGCCTCAGCAACTCATGACTATAGCCTAAGGAGATTACTGACACCATAAACAAGAGTGTCAAATCGTTAAATCAACAACAGTAGTCACTGTGTACTTACAGCCCATGCGGGATCTGTCCTTAATGTGTTGTCCAATATGAAGTAATGCAATAACTAGTACCAAAACAGTATTTTTACACCTTGTATCTCTGTGCGGGTGCAAACTGACAAAATCTTTACTTAGTATATACTGAATTGATCTTCTGTATATAAAGATAATTGAAAATGATTTAAAAAATGGAAGTTGCATAAAAAATCAATCAATTTAAAAAAATATCATGTAGGATCTCTGTCCTTAATGTGCTGTACAATGTGATTTAATGCTATAACTAGTACTCAAAGAGTATATTTCACTCTGTGATGCTATGTGAGGGCAAATGGTTTAAAATCTTTACTTAACACAAACTAAACTGAGCTCCTGTATACAAAGAGAATTGAAAATGAATTTGGATGTTAATGAAAGGGGAGAGGGAGTAGGTAAGGGGGGAGGGTACCGGGGGGGAGGGAAGATATGGGTGGGGAAGCCATTGTAATCCACAAGTTCTACCTTGGAAATTTATATTCTAAATAAAAGTTAAAAAAAAAAAACGAATTGTAATAAAGGCCAAAGCAAACATATATGCAAAGTCCACGTTACATAAGTAGTTATATTGTGAAATGCAAACAAAGAAAAATTTTAAAAAACAAAATTATAAGGATTACAATAAACTAAAAAAAGATTCTTTGTTATTCAAAGTACTTCAGATCCAAAGTTGCAAGTATAAGAAATCTCTGTAGTTAGCACAGGAGCTGGAATTTGGAGTGGTGATGGGGTGCAAACCTGGGAACTCTGTCATGGAAGATGAGTGCCCCAAGTCATGAGTAAACTGCTATGTCAAATGCCTACCCCTACATTTTTATTAACATTCTTCTGTGAGATATGTTTTGCCCTTCAAAACAGGATTAGTAGTTAAACTATTTTGTATAAAACCATAGCTTTTCCCAAAATGTTGGTGCTCATAAAATACAAATATTATTAAAAAGTCATTTAAAATAATGTTGTAAGACATTAAATGAAGGTAAAATAAAGACATTTCATTGCAAACAGAAAATGAAAGAATTTGTTGCCATTCATCCAGCCCTGCAAAAGATGCTTAAAGATGTGCTACACACAGAAACACAGAAACACGGCCATCAACATGAGAGAAGGTAAACGAAGGGAACCTCACAACAAAAGATCACAGGGAATTCAAAGCATACATTTGGATAAAGAAATTATGGGACATGTACTCTATAGAATACTATACAGCAGTCAAAAACAATGAAATCCGGTCATTTGCAATAAGATGGAGGAATCTGGAAAACATCATTCTGAGTGAATTAAGCCAGTCCCAAAGGGACAAATGTCATATGTTCTCCCTGATTGGTGACAACTAATTGAGCACCAAAGGTGAAACCTATTGAACTGAAACGGACACTATGAGAAACAGTAACTTGATCAGCTCTTGTGCTGACTGTTGTTGTACAATGTAATACTTTATCCATTTTAGTATTTTTTTTATTCTAGTACTATAGGTTGAACTCTGTAATTAACAAACAATTATTATAGAATACTATACAGCAGTCAAAAACAATGAAATACGGTCATTTGCAACAAGATGGAGGAATCTGGAAAACATCATTCTGAGTGAATTAAGCCAGTCCCAAAGGGACAAATATCATATGCTCTCCCTGATCGGTGACAACTAATTGAGCACCAAAGGTGAAACCTATTGAACTGAAGCGGACACTATGAGAAACAGTAACTTGATCAGCTCTTGTGCTGACTGTTGTTGTACAATGTAATACTTTATCCATGGTAGTATTTTTTTATTCTAGTACTATAGGTTGAACTCTGTAATTAACAAATAATTATTCTTAGGTGTTTAAATTTTAACTGAAAAGGGATCCCTGTTAAATATAAGAGTGGGAATAAGAGAGGGAGGAGAGGTACAATTTGGGACATGCTCAATCAGTCGTGCCCCAAATGATGGCGTTAGAAATGTGCCAGGGAATTCCAATACAATCCCATCAAGGTGGCATGTACCAAGGCCATCTCACTGGCCCAAGTGATCAATTTCAGTTCACAATTGATCACACTGATAGGTCTAACAGTCAAAGGGATGACACAAACAAGACTAGTGTCTGCTAATACTAACTGATGGAATCAAAAAGAGAGAGAATGATCCAACATGGGAAGCGAGATACACAGCAGACTCATAGAATGGCAGATGTCCTAAATAGCACTCTGGCCTCAGAATCAGCCCTTAAGGCATTCAGATCTGGCTCAAGAGCCCATGAGAATATTCTAGGCATGGAAAGCCAAGACACTCTGGGAAAAAAAGAAGACCTAAATGAAAGATCTCTGTGAGTGAGATCCCAGTGGAAAGAATGGGGCCATCAAAGAAGGAGGTACCTTTCTCTGAAGGGAGGAGATAACCTCCACTTTGACTATGACCCTGTCGGAATAAGATTGAAGTCAGCGAACCCTAAAGGCTTCCATATCCTCGGCAACTCATGACTAGAGCCTAGGGAGATTACTGACGCCATAAACAAGAGTGTCAAATTGTTAAATCAACTTCAGGAGTCACTGTGTACTTACGTCTCATGTGGGATCTGTCCTTAATGTATTCCAATGTGAAGTAATGCTATTACTAGTACTGAAACAATATTTTACACTTTGTGTTTCTGTGTGGGTGCAAACTGATGAAATCTTTACTTAGTATATACTGAATCAATCTTCTGTATATAACGATAATTAAAAATGAAAAAAAAATCTTGGTGTTAAATTGGAAATTGCATAGAAAATTAATCAATTAAAAAAATATGTCATGTAGGATCTCTGTCCTTAATGTGCTATACATTGTGAATTAATACTATAACTAGTACTCCAACAGTATTTTTTCACTTTGTGTTGCTATGTGAGGGCAAACTGTTGAAATCTTTACTTAATATATACTAAACTGATCTTCTGTATATAAAGAGAATGGAAAATGAATCTTGATGTGAATGGAAGGGGAGAGGGAGCGGGAAAGGGGAGGGTTGCGGGTGGGAGGGAAGTTATGGGAGGAGAAGCCATTGTAATCTATAAGCTGTATTTTGGAAATTTATATTCTTTAAATAAAAGCATTATAAAAAAGACATTAAAACCAAATAAATCTTAGGAAATAACACCAATAAAACACATTGAGGGAACATGTAAATATAGATAATACCTCAAATTTTACCGTGGTGTCAATGTAGAAATTCCCATATGTGAGTATTATATTATAGTTATTAGGAGAAATCTCTTGTTTTGAAAATGTTGATGATGTGATATCACACCTGCAAATAATGCTTATGGTCTTTTCCCAAATAATGTATATTCTGTAGAGAGAAAGAGAGAGTGACACACACACACACACACAGAGAGAGAGAGAGAGAGAGAGAGAGAGAGAGGGAAATTTTAGCAATCAATGACTGTTGTTGAGAAGTGTACAAATTACTTTTTTCTATTTTATTACTCCTGCAACTGTTGAGGAAAAACAAAAGGCAAATGCATTTTTATAGACTTCATTACATGCTTTCTTTAACAACATATGGATGATGATGATGATAGAAAGAATGAAATGTCATTATGTTTCTATAGCTTTTTGCTCTTTATAAAACAGCTCAAAGAACTAAACTCCTTTTCTACCCATATGGAATTCCAATTTTTAAAAAAATACAGAATAAAATAGTCATCATTGGTTAAGGATCCTTCATTCACTGGAAATTTTACAAATATCAGTTCATTTTACTCCTTTTTACTTTATGAACCTATGGGCAAGGTAAATCTCTGCTTCTTTTTTAAAAGATGAGGAAGTTAAGACTAAAATTGATTGAGTAACTAAAGTCACACTGTTAACAAGTGGTAAAGTCTGAAATCAAAGCCAGTTCAATTAAATTCCCATAAGCCTGGAGTCTTTGCGAAGCTCTAAAAGGCTTAAATTTGCACTTGCCTAAATCCAGTGTTCCTTGCTGGTTGCTAATCAGATTCGGGGAGAATATCAGTTACCTGTATTCTTTTATAACTGGGTATTTCCCTGGCTTTGATATCTCTAAGAAGAAAGGCTCATAAATTAATTGTTGGCAAATAGTTGGCCTTGCTATGTTTTTATAAAGTTTATCTTATTTTACCAATGCCTTCAGAATAACCAGATGGTTTTATAACCTCTTTTATAGCATTCTCAAATGTACCTATATTGTCTGCTAACACATTTAGTTGGAAGTATTGGCATATCTATTTATGTGATAGTTTGGCCACATTTAAAGCAAGGGCATGAATAGTGGAAATGCCCCCATTCATGATGGACAGCTCAGGAATAAGTGACTGTGGATTTTCAAGTTGTTTTTCAGCGAAGAAGTATGTTATGGAATACGAAAACAGCTGAATAACAGGGGTTATTCATTAGCTCTGTATAAACACAAATTCAGTCACTGTATAAACCAATTTTGTTGACAGAACCCTAGGACATAGAGAACATTAATAATCTCCTTAATACACAATTGATTAAGAGAGATCTATTTTGTTAAGCATCAGAAATCCTGAGATGTTTTAAAAATAAAACACGTCTAAAGAAAGTAGCTTTCAAGATTTGAAACAAATGTGGTTATGCTCCTTTTGAGTGTCCCTATCATTAGACTGATATATACTCACTTTATTTTCATTCACTGGTATTTATTTGACATAATTTGTCAATAACTTTTGGGTGAAACTTATACTCACATTAATTTAATTTTTTGTATTTATTTACATATCTATGTATTTTTTATTTTTTATTTTTTTTTTTGACAGGCAGAGTTACACAGTGAGAGAGAGACAGAGACAGAGAGAAAGGTCTTCCTTTCCGTTGGTTCACCCCCCAAATGGCCGCCACAACCAGCACACTGCACCGATCTGAAGCCAGGAGCCAGCTGCTTCCTCCTGGTCTCCCATGTGGGTTAAGGGACCCAAGCACTTGGGCCATCCTCCACTGCCTTCCTGGCTGGCTCTACTTATTTATTTGAAATCCAGAGTTACAGAGCGAAAGGGAAGCAGAGAGAGAGTTATTCCATTCACTGGTTCTTTCCCCAAATGGCCACACTGGCTAGCTGGTGCTAAGCCAGGCTAAAGCCAGGAACCAGGAGCATCCTTCAGGTCTCCCATGTGCATTCAGGGACCCAAATACTTGGGCCAACATCTGCATCTTTCTCAGGCCCATTGGTAGGGAGCATGATGAGAAATGGAGCAGCAGGGTTACAAACTGGCACCCATATGGAATGCAGGCATCGCAGGCCATAACCCTCTATGTCACACCTACCCCTTTGCATTAGTTTAAATGTTATATTTAGCTAAGAGGAATAGAGGTAGGGATTGTGGCACAGTGGGTTAAGCTACCACTTGGAACACCCACATCCCATTTTAGGGGGCTAGAAGCAAGACTTCTGACTCAGCTTCCTGATAATGAGTCTGGTAGGTTGGAGATGATGGTCCAAGTACTTGGGTTTCTGCCACCCATGTGAAAGACATGAATGGAGTTCCTGGATACTGATTTCAGCCTGGCCTAACCTGGCTGTTGTGAGCATGTATGGAGTAGAACAGCAGAAAGAAGTTATCGTGTTCTCTTTCTCTCCCTCTGTCTGTCTCTCTGCCTTTCAAATAAAATAAATTTTATTTATTTATTTATTTATTTATTTTTAAATTTTTTGACAGGCAGAGTGGACAGTGAGAGAGAGAGACAGAGAGAAAGGTCTTCCTTTGCCGTTGGTTCACCCTCCAATGCCCACCGCGACCGGCGCACCGTGCTGATCTGAAGCCAGGAGCCAGGTGCTTCTCCTGGTCTCCCATGCGGATACAGGGCCCAAGGACTTGGGCCATCCTCCACTGCACTCCGGGGCCACAGCAGAGGGCTGGCCTGGAAGAGGGGCAACCGGGACAAAATCCGGTGCCCCAACCGGGACTAGAACCCGGTGTGCCGGCGCCGCAAGGCGGAGGATTAGCCTGTTGAGCCATGGCACCGGCCTAAAATAAATTTTTTAAAAAATTTTATTTGCAGTGTACTAGATATTTATAAGTATTTTCTTTGAATTTAAGGTTTCCTATATATTGGTTTTTGCAATATAAATTTTATATATTTTTAATTATGATATACCACCTGGTTGCTACCTGAAATGTATATCAAATAATAAATCACATAACCAAAACAGTTAGGCTTTCAATTCCATGTACGAAATATTCATCCACTTCTTATCTTCACTTCTCTTATTAGTTTTTTACCCTTACACAGAAGAGAAGATTCTCTTATAAGTGCCTGGAAATAAGTAGCTGCAAAGATAGCTCCTTGAAAATATTAAGGCACTTTTTTTAAGGTACAGATATGCATGAGAACCTAGTAAGGAGACTTATGCAAGTGGATTATTTAAATTGCAAAATCAACTTGCTCTGTGCTTATCTAGGAGTTTCCTAGATCAAGCAGAGCCAAGTATGGAGGCTTGAGAATTGTAATAACTCTCTACATTATATTCCTTCCTTTTTAGCTCCCAGAGAAAATAGTAACTCCTTTCTGTGTTAAACACATAAACAAACAAATAAAAGCAGTGAAAATTAAACAAACAAAAACTCAATGTTTGATTTCTAAATTGTGAATTAATCTAGCACAGATAACTGGGAGACTTTCTGCAATGACCAGAAAGAATGCCTGGTGAATTTGCTTCCATTTTTTTCTTTGTTTCCCTTGAACGTCAGGACTTCTCTGTAAAGTCTGAGAGCAGTTTTCTGTGGCTGGCCCTGGAAACTAGGAGAGTAAGACCTACGTTGCCTAAAGTCTTGGAGTAATAGACAGTGAGTCTCTGGAGTGTTGGTTTATTCAGATTAGGATTAATATATTTGTGTGGAAAGGTAACATCACATGCTTTTTTGTACAAGAAGGGATATTTTAATATTAACTGGCAATGAACTCCCATCTTTGTGTTTTAAGTCCCATCACTGGCTGTGCTATCTCCTATTATCTTCATCAATATGTATTTTTTTCTAAAGTAAGTGATGCATATTTTAAAGTTGAACACTGAAATACTTTTTTAAAAATAGGCCCTATCATCATCCCTTTTCATAGACAGGTGTGAGGTGGAACCTTATTTGGTTTTTATTTGTGTTTCCCAAATGACTAGTGATCTTGAGCATCTTTTCATGAGACGGTTGGCCATTTGAATTTCATCCTTTAAAAAATGTCTGTCTATATAACCTTAACCAATTTCTTAACTGGAATGTTTGTTTTTGTTGTTGTTTATTTTCATGAGCTCCTTGTGTATCCTGGATAGTAATCCTTTACGTATAGTTTGCAAATATTTTTTTCATATTCTGTCAGTTGCCTCTTTATTGAGTGTTCCCAGGGCAGAAGCTTCTTAGCTTGAAATAATCCTATTTGTCTATTTGTGTCTGTATTGCCTGTGCTTCTGGTGGCTTCATCCATGAGGTCTTTGCCTATAGCCATGTTTTACAGCATTTCCTCTATGTTTTCTTCTAGTAATTTGATGTCGAGGTCCTGTTTCATATTTCTGCACTTAAAGATCCAATTTTCTCAACACCATTTGTGGAAGAGACTGTCCTTTCCCCAGAGAATGATTTTAACTTGTTTGCCAAAATTGGTTGTACATGTATGGATTAATTTCTGGTTCCCTAATCTATTCCACTTGTCCACATGTCTATGCCTGTGCAAGTACCAGGCTGTTTTGACTATAACTGCCCCATGATAGATCTTTAAATCTGTTATTATGTTGCCTCCAACTTTACATATATTGTCTAGGATCGCTTTAGTTATCTTGGTATTTTTGTGATTCCATATGAATTTTTGGGACAGTTTTTCCAGATATGAGAAGAATGTCTTTGATATCTTGACTGGGATCATATTGAATCTGTAAATTGTTTTCTATAGTATGGATATTTTGATTATATTAATCCTTCTGATACATAAGCATGGGATATTTTTCCTTGTTCTGCTTTTTGCATTTCTTTCTTTAATGTATTTTATTTTTCATTGTTGAGATCTTTCACTCACTTGATTAAATTTACCCAAAGGTATTTAAATTTTTGTAGCTATTGTGAATGTGAATGATCATGCATGTTTTTTCTCAACCATTGCATTATTTGTATATACAAATATTGTTGATTTTTTTTGACAGGCAGAGTGGACAGTGAGAGAGAGAGACAGAGAGAAAGGTCTTCCTTTGCCGTTGGTTCACCCTCCAATGCCCACCGCGGCCGGCGCACCGCGCTCATCCGATGGCAGGAGCCAGGTGCCAGGTGCTTTTTCCTGGTCTCCCATGGGGTGCAGGGCCCAAGCACTTGGGCCATCCTCCACTGCACTCCGGGGCCACAGCAGAGAGCTGGCCTGGAAGAGGGGCAACCGGGACAGCATCCGGTGCCCCGACCGGGACTAGAACCCGGTGTGCCGGCGCCTCAAGGTGGAGGAATAGCCTGTTGAGCCACGGCACCGGCCTAATATTGTTGATTTTATATCATGCAAATTTGACAGATTCTCTTATGAGTTACAATAATCTCTTAGTAGAGTCTTTTGGTTTCCCTATGTATAGCATCATATCATCTGCAAACAGGGATAATTTAACTATCTCATTTTTATTCTCCATTTGTATCTGTTTGATTTTTTTTTCTGTAAAGACTTAATTGGCCCACAAGCAACAGGAAAATTTTATTGGAGATATAAATTCATGGTCGCCTCTGATTTTGCGTCTGGTCTGGAAGGTTTGGCAGGTGTTGGAGCCCACTTAGGCCAGTGGAGCACCCCTCTTCCCTCACTGTATCAAGGTACATGGATTCAGTTTGCCAACGTGGAGCACCAATTAACTTCTGTTGCATGCCATAGATCTTTTCAAGGAAAGGGATGCTCATGGGACTGAAAATGGATCCACTGTTCTCTGTGACTGCAATAAGGCATGGGGTATGATTGGGTCTTTGGGTAACTTCTGGTTCTGGCTTTAGCAGCTTAGAGTTAATGAAGTTCTGGCTTAGGTCTTCACAGAGTGCTGCATGCTCATACTGAGGAGTGCACAAATGCTTTCTGCAGGCTATATACTTGAGTGAGTGAGGTCTGGAGGCACTGGTGGATCGTGCTGGGTAGCTGGTTCAGCTTGGCAGAAAAGAGCTGAGGATGTGAACATGCCAATCCATGTGATCTTTCCCTTTCTCCCCACTCCCTGCTAATGACAGAGATCTACCCTGCTCAGCAAGGATGTTCACTCTGCTCTTTTGTCCCGCACTCTAGCACTGGCCTGAGATCCCTGGCCTCACTCAACTTATACCTCTGGATATCTGCGGAAGGAACAGATATGCCAGTAAGCCATAGCGGCATATTTCAAAGACAAAAGCCCTCAGAGGAGAAAAACTAACAAATATTTACACAGATGCTTAAAAATTAACAGAAATACAAGAAACATGAGAAAGGAAGACACCATGACTCCCCAAAAAGAAGACAATAACACATCAATATTAGAAAGTGAAGAAAGATTAATGAAATGCCTAGGAAGGAATTCAAAATAATGATCATAATATTACTCAAAACCACAGAGATGCATGGAAGAGAAATCAAACTGAAATATTAGAATGGAAAAATTCAATGTCAAATAAACAATACAGCAGAAGGCCTTGACTGTAGACTTGGTGAGGCAGAAGAAATAATATCAAAGCTAGAAGAAAAATCTTTGGAAACATCTGCATCATGGAAGAAGAAGGAAAAGAAAAAGGAGGAGGAGGAGGAAGATAAAGAAAAGAAGAAATAAATGGAAAAAACTTAAAATAGTGTTTGAGACATATGGGATACTATCAAACAACTGAATATACATATCTTAGGAGCTCCTGAAGGGTAGAAAGAGAGAATAGGTTAGAAGGCCTATTCAGTGAAATAATAGCAGAAACTTCCCTAATTTGGAGAAAGATATGGGCGTCAAAACACAGGATAGATCTTCTAATAGACATGATCAATAATATCTTTGCCACAATACATTATAGTCAAATCTGCAGAAGAAAATATCCTAAGTGTACATGGGAGAAATGCCAGAATGCCATCAAATAAATGATCTCCAACTAGACTGACAGCTGACATCTCATCAGAAACCTTACAGGCTTGGTGAGAATGGAGAATGGAGGTCCAATTCCTAAAACAAAACAAAACAAAACAAAGAGCTGTCAACCCATAACACTATCCAGCTAACCTCTCATTTATTCATTTATAAATGAAGATGAAATAAAGACCTTCCAAAACATAGGGAAATTAAAAGAATTTATCACCACTCATCCAGCCTTACAGATGATACTTAAGGATGTGCTACATATAGTTTTGAATATTTATACGTGCAGTATTCTACAATGATATTCTTAATGTACATTCTTAAATTCATTTCCAGCTATGAACTTATTTTTCCTTCGGCAGGAATTAACAGTTCAAGAAAAGCAGTAATAGAGCAATAAGACTGTGATGTTGCCCGCATTTCTACCTCTCTCTCCTAAACCCATATTTAGAGACACCAGGAAATTAAGTAGTAAGTGACTAGATGCAGGATAGGACTTTTCTAAGTTTATACAATATTGGATAATTTGAGAAAAATAAATAATTAAAAGACTATAACAAGTTTAAATATGTTATTTTTATTAATGGGGGGTACGTGCTAAACTGTTATAATTAAGAAATGCAATATAGCAGTTTCAGTAAGATACAAGTATATTTCTCTCTTATCTAAAATCCATAAAATGATTGCACAATTTGGGCTCTTAGAAGTTCTTCCCACATGATTATCCAGAGAACCAGATAGTCAGTGTTGCTGCATTGCCTACTGTCAAAATTCCTTCAAGGAATGCTTTTATATAAGTAAATTAGTGTCTTAATGTGAACTTTATACTAAACCGATATTTCATAGTAAACCATTTCCTTCAGCATGCTCTTATGTGAGCATCTAAAAACAAAATGAAACCTTCCATTAGATTTTTACACATAACAAAATTCATGTGCCAAAATCTGAATGCTAGCCTACTCATATCATTATTATTGTCTACTTTTCTGCATAGATTAAATGCTTTCTTTTTAGTCACCTATCACCTCTCTTGATATCTTTTCCATAACTGGTCTGCAAAGGATATTTTCTCTGGCTTCAAGATAAACTAATAATCTGATCGTTTGTTACTACTCCTTTGGAATCAAAAATGACAAGCTACAGATAACAGCACATTATGAATGAGTTAAATATTATATTTCATGTAAATGCTTGAAAGCAAAATTGTCCATTTTGCATGATTCCATTCACATAATGTCCTAGAACAAGTCTATGATTAAAGAAAAGAAGAAATATCTAAACTGATTCTTTGTGGGATAGTGACTCAAGGGACTTGAAGGAAATTTCTTCTGATGCAAATTATACACATATATTTTACACACACACACACACACACACACACACAATGGTATAGGTTAGCCTGGCTTATGCATTATTCAAAATTCAGTGGGAGCTGGCGTTGTGGCATTGTGGGTAAAGCTGCCGCTTGCAGTGCCATTATCCCATACCATACGGGTGCCTGTTTGAGTCCCAGCTGCTCTATTTCTGATCCAGCTTTCTGCTCTGCTGCTATAGCCTGGGAAGGCAGTAGAAAATTGCCCAAATCCTTGGGCCCCTGTACCTGCGTTGGAGACCTGGAAGAAGTTCCTGGTTCCTGGGTTCAGATTGGCCCAGCTCCAGCTGCTGCAGCCATTTGAGGAGTACACCAGCAGATGGAAGACCTGTCTCTCTCTTTCTCTCTCTCTCCTCTCTCTCTCTCTCTTTCTCATTGACTTTCAAATAAATAAATAAATCTTTAACAAAAATCATTGAGTTACACTTTTAAGATGTGTCCACTTCATTGTATCTAATTTTTACCTAAAGCAACAGAAACAACCATTTACCTCTAGCTAATAGGTTGACTTTCAAATGTAGAATGAGTAAACATGACTAAGGCTACCATTTGGATACATATATTGAAGATAATAAAAGTTATATTTGTCAGCTTATTGTGAAAAGTTAGCAATATGGAAAGTTGAACGTCTAAAATAAAACCTGCATTATTGCATTTCTACTGGAAGTGTCAGAACAAACACATGAGACACTTACATACTGTGTGTGTGTGTGCTTGCACATATATATTACATCTGCTTATAGCTGCTTACTGAAACAGCCCCAAAACAGTATTATACCAGTGATAATGAACATCAAGTTCTCTAAATATAGTCTCCACTAAAATAATCCTAGAAATATAGCTGATTTCAGGTATTTGGATAGTAAATTACAAGTTACTTATTTTTGTTCTGAAGAATAAGAAAGTACTTAAGGAATTATAAACACATGTTGAAACAACATAAAAGCTAGTTTGGAGGGGTTTCCACTGGCCCAATTTGGCATAATAAATAACCTAATAATAAACCTTTGAATTAAATGCCAATTCCTAAATTTATAGTGATATAATAAATAAATACATGGCACAAAATTCTTCATACAGTTGAATGAAAACTAATAAGTGTAGAAGGAATGAAATAGGGAAATCATTGAGGAATGCTACATTTTAAATTTCAATGACATTTTGTTAAGAAAAGAATATTGAAATCTTCTTATAGTTTTAATCAGGAAATTATTTATTACATACAAAAATAATAACATGGCCGACAGAGCTTTATATTGTTAATGTCAGCTTCAGCCTCACTTATATTGGGGAATCATACAATTTCTCAATTGAGGCACTGAGTGAAATGCAAAACTAAATACAGTCACTAGGAATCATTAGAAGCACACAAGTTAAAGCACATTCTAGGAGCTGGCACTGTGGCTCAGTGGGTTACACCACATATGGGTTCTGGATTGAGTCCCAGCTGTTCCACTTCCTATCCAGCTCCCTGTTAATGTGCCTGGAAAAGCAGCAAAGATGGCCTAAGTCCTTGCGCCCCTAAACCCACGTGAGAGACCTGGAAGAAGCTCCTGGCTCCTGACTTCAATAAATTTGTAAGTATGTTAAAGCTAAAAGGAATCCTATTACTATTATCTAAATGAATATAGAAGACTATTATAAAAAATGGAGTGATGCCATCATAACAACCTGGTTTCCTCCCAAAATGTTGGCGATGGCTTTAGATGGATCGTACCCAAGTGAGGAGACAAAAACTCAAACCAGGTTTCCCACATGGGTGACAGAGACCCAAGTGCTTGAACTATGGCCTGCTGCCTCCCACGGTGTGCATTTGTAGGAAGTTGGGATTGGAAGCAGAACTGAAACTCAAACCCGGGCGCTCGGATATGCTATGTGGGTATCCCATGTGGCATATTAACTGCTTGGCCAAATGCCCACACAGGCCCCTCAAAAAAAAAAAAAAACCTTTTAAAAAATAAAGACAATAAATATGCACATTTTAATAGAAAGCTTTTATTTCATAATTATACATTTCATAAGTACAACTATTGGATTATAACAACTCTTCCCTCATACCCACCCTCCCACCCCAAAACCATCCCACCTCCTACTACCTCTCCCATCCCATTCTTCATTAAGATTCATTTAAAAATTTTTGATTGATAAAATAATAAGATCTTGAACATATACCACAGTAGTTTTTCAATGCATTTTTGTGCCCTACAACTCCTTATACATAACCCTGCTCTATACCATAAAATGTCACTTTTATAAACAATGTGACATATTCATATGCCACAGATATTTACACACACACATCTATATATATATATATATATATATATATATATATATATATATCTCGAATGTAACATATTGGTCTATTTAGCTGGCAAACTGCCATCAAACACTTTTTGTTGGGGGGGTATTTTAGATGATTATCATGAAATCTTTACTGGGTATTATTTTAAGCACCAAAAATATGTATGAAGGAGTATTTTATTTTATTCATCCACCCTCCCTCTTTATTCAGCCTCATTCATATACTAACAGCTAAGCAGATGTGCTGCCCTAATCTTGGAAATCTTTAAGATGTGTTATACACCAATTCTATTGCTTATTTTTAAGTTTATGAACTGTGTTAATATTTTTGGCCATCTTTTGCAAGCCATGGAGTAGTGCTGAATACATCAAGATGACCACAGTGAAATAACTGCAAACATATTGTTCCTTGGGGAAAGTGATTCGGTTTCACTGTGCATTGGAGACAAATGACAAAGAGCAAATAAGTCAGAAACACATCAGTCACCAGTAACAGTTTTTTTCTTTGACTGAACCTTTATCAATGTCACCTAAATTGTAGAACATTAGAGACTTGGACTGCATAAAGCTGTAGCCATTCAGTTTCTCTTTTGTGATTTTTTTCCACCTCATTTTGTTATATTTTAAGTTAATTATGCTTCAGTTTCCATCTGCAGGGTATTCTATAGTAGTGAAATTCTGATACTGTGATTCCAAAAAATTTAAACAACTACAGAGATTATTTAGGTTTAGCATTTTGTAGTATAATAAGTTGGAGTTTAAATTCTATTTCAGTTGGAGAATAGTAGGATGCAAAAAGTGTCCCTGTAGACTCTGCGATCAGGCAGAAAGCAGAGGGAGAAAATTAGGAAGGCCGCAAATCTAAAAAGCAATAGCATTTCCAAGAAGAGAGAAATAAAATAGAAATAAGGTTGGATAGAAAGGATACAGCTTAAAGGTACACAAGAGAAATCATACAGGAGTTTTGAGTGATGATCCTTTCGTGAACAGCAAGAAATTGAGTAATACACTTTCATTTACCACTGTAACCATAATTACTAGCCCACCTGCATTTTGCATTCCAATGAGAGAAAAAAAGTTTAAATTAATTTTTTTACTTTATTTTAAATGTGCCAAGGAAACCAAAGGAATTCCTGTAATTCTTTCTGTAATACACTAGGATAAATGTGTTCAATATTGAGTGCATAAATTAAGCACTCCTAATTTGATTAGCTTGGGTTTTGTGAAGAAAAACAGATGAAATCCCTTATCAGGAAATGGTAATTCACCAATGCCAATTAATTGTAATCCCTACCTATCTTGAATATCAATACAGAGGTCAGCTGAAGATAAAACAATGAGTTCATCACTTGGAAATTAATAAATGCCCTGTCTCAAAGATGCTCTCAACCTTTACAGAGGGAAAGGGGAGGAAAGAAAGAGTTTTACCTGCTTTAGAAAAACATTCTGTGTTTTGAATTATTGAACTTTTATGTAGTTTCCATTTATTTGTGGTTCAAGACTTACATATATTTCATCGAATAAGAATAGGTAACTTAGTTTTTTTTTTTTTTAAGATTTATTCATTTATTTGAAAGTTAGAGTGACACAGAGAAAGAAGGAAAGGTGAACAGAGAAAGAGGGGGAAAGAGAGGAAGAGAGAGAGAGAGATTTCTTCCATCTGCTGGTACTCTCCCTAATTAGCCACAAGGGCTGTAGCTGCGGGGATCTGAAGCCAGAAGCCAGGAGTTTCTTCTGGGTTTTCCACGTGGGCACAGGGGCCCAAACTCTTGGGCCTTGGAAGTGGAACAGCCAGAACCAAACAGGCGCCCATTTTGGATGCTGGCACTGTAGGCTGCCACTTTACCCACTATGGCACAGCGCCGGCCCTTTAGTTTTAATTTAGCTAAATCACATATGTCATTTAAGAGGAACATTAATTAAACTCATCATTACACTTAAATAATGTGTTTAGATATGAATGTATACAGGCATGTAAATATGTAAAATACATATATAAATGCATATGTAGTACATATGTTCCATTGTGTTACTCATTGTTAAAGATGACATTTATCTTAGATTTATAGCCATAATTTGTATTGAAAACCAAACACACAAATGCTTATGTGTTTAAAGTATCTGTTAATTCAATATTATGTTTTCAATTAAATAAAGTATTTTTTTTTTTTTACAGGCAGAGTGGACAGTGAGAGAGAGAGACAGAGAGAAAGGTCTTCCTTTGCCATTGGTTCACCCTCCAATGCCCACCGCGGTTGGCGCGCTGCGGCCAGCGCACCGCGCTCATCTGATGGCAGGAGCCAGGTGCCAGGTGCTTTTCCTGGTCTCCCCATGGGGTGCAGGGCCCAAGCACCTGGGCCATCCTCCACTGCACTCCTGGGCCACAGCAGAGAGCTGGCCTGGAAGAGGGGCAACCGGGACAGAATCCGGTGCCCCGACCGGGACTAGAACCCGGTGTGCCGGCGCCGCAAGGCGGAGGATTAGCCTGTTGAGCCACGGCGCCGGCCTAAATAAAGTATTTTTAGTTAATCCTTGTCAGTTTAGGTTTTAGAAGATCTGGGAAAATTATCCTGTGAAAACTTGTTTTCAACCTGATTTCCACAGACTGAAGATGAATAGGTAAGTCTTTTAATTCAGAGAATTAAGGTACAATGATGGTATTAGAAGTTTCTGGGTAATGGGGATGGAGTGAGATAACCTTATGAATTAAACTGTAAGTTGATGTCAACTTGTTAAGATCTGGGATAGCTGAGAATCAATGACTCCCTGTTAACAACTGAAGAGGCTATGTATTCAGGTAGTGAGAAACTAAATGTATTCTTGTTTTAGTCTACACATTTTATACTGAGGACAAAAAACTCATAATGTAAAAAGTTAGTTTTAATTTTCTCTTGTCATTTTAATGCATTTCTATTACCAGTTAACACTGAAAGTAATCCATTATTGCTGACAAAGGCTACTAGGCATAATGAAAAATTCATGAATTAGAGTTTTTGAAGGCCTAAGTTCTAGCAATTGATCTGTCCTTTACTTCTTTGAGATCTTGAGAAACTTCATGCTTTTGAAAAAAATAACACCAGAAAGACAGAAATTATAAATTGTGAATGATAAATATTTGAGATTCCAATGCCATAAATTTTATTTGAATTTCAAAAAATATGAACATATATGCATATAAATATTTAAAAGAGATATATACTAGAAAATTTAGAGTTTCATTGTGCTCTCTCTCATTTTCATCATTAGTAGGTAGTTTAGACAATTGCAGAAAAAATTCTGGAATCAAACAGATTTTTAGTGATATCATTTCTCTTTAATACTGTGATATACAAATACAGAAATATAAACCTTTACAAATTGATGTTTCTACTACATTATATTTCTTTAATATATATCCATTTTAAAATACATCAGTTTTGGAAATTTCTGCATGTAATTAGATTTTCTAATTTAATGTCATATAACTTGATAAAATATTAGTAATTTACAAACAACGTTGCAAACTATATGTATCTCTAAGCTTTATACACACACACATAAAACAGGACTTCAAAGCATCTTTAGAAGAATGGGATTAAAGATGATTATTTTCATGCAAAAATTTAAAATCCATGCATAATTTTTATAATACTTATTTTCCATGAGATTTTGAAGATGCCTCATGCATTTTGAGATACTATTTGCAGTTCCTTGTTAAAGGCATTAGCAAATCTATGATTATTTTGCAAATATTTTATAACAGTGTTGATAGCAATGTAGATAGACAAATTGCTTTATAGCTATAAAAATTTTGGAGTGTCTCTGGAGCATAGATTCCTGCAGGTACAATTATCAGTCTTGAGGGAAACTGCTGTCACTCTCTCCCTCTCTCATGTGCTTTGTACCTTCGCCAGGACACTGTGGCAATTTTCCTAGATGTGTGAAAAATGTAAAATGTAGATATTTTTAGATATGCTAAATATTTTTGTGGAGTATAGCTGATGAAGTTAAGAACAGGGATAACTTGTATCTTACAAAAATAGAATACCTTAAGCAATATAAATTACAAATATATACTATTTATAAGATCAAATTATAATTTAGATTTTGCATCAGAAGTTCTTTCTCTCTTCTTTATAATCTCTCCCCTGAACCATTTGAACATAGATTGCATATATCACAGGCCAGGTTTCTAACTGATACAATATTTGTTTTATAAGAGTACAGGGAATTTTTTAAAGGAATTTTCAGGTGTTAATTATTTCTTTGTGTTTATTCTTCTAAGATTTACTGTTCATAACTTACTCTTCTTTTCTGAATTATTATACTTAACTCCTAAATTTTCCTTATAATGGATAGAAAAAAATATTTCCCAAATTTTATTTTTCCTTATGAATCTTCAGTTTTGTATTATATATAATCATGTTATTTCAACATTGGTAATAAAGAAATTATGTTCTATATTCTTCTAATACATCATGTTTAATAAATGAGAAGTTTCATTGTATACATTGTATGGTATAGACAAAGACAACAAAGGGCCAATTTTTGAGTATGGAAAACTCGTCTTTCCCATTTGTAATTCCTCCTGTAGCATTTGTGCACCAATTTTGTGAATTTTATAAGCACATATTAAATAACATATATACTGAGTCATGTGTTAATGCTTGTTATCTTCCCAGAAACCTTTTATTTAAAGTATACATATTTCATGAATTTCATAAATACAAATTTGGGAGCATACTGATCGTCTCCATCCTACTTGACATACCACCCAACTCCCAACTTTCCTCCTCCTCCCACTCCTATTCCCATTCTTATTTTTTACTAAAATCTATTTTCAATGAACTTTATACACATAAGATTTAACCCTATAATTAAAGAGTTCAGCAAATATTATACATAAAAAACTATTCCTCAACAGTTGAGAAAGGCTGTTCAAAGTCATCAATCACCTCTCAAAACGTCAATTTCACTTCTATAAGATTACCTTTTAGGTGTTCTATTCATTACCACAAATCAGGGAGAACATATGGTATTTGTCTTTTTGGGACTGACTTGTTTCACTAAGCATAATGTTTTCCAGTTGCATCCATCTTGTTGAAAGTGGCAGGATTTTGGATTTTTTAATGCTGCATAGTATTCCCTGGTATACATATCACAAATTATTTATCCAGTCTTCTGTTGATGGACATTAGGGTGGATTCCATATCTTAGCTATTGTGAATTAACCTGCAATAAACATAGGGGTACAGATAACTCATATGCTGATTTCATTTCCTTTGGGTAAATTCCCAGGAGTGGGATAGCTTTATCTAATTAAGTGCTTCTGTATGTCACTTCCTTTTCTCTGGCTGTAGGTACAACTTGAACGTGTAATGGGGTGGGCCATTCTGAACTTTGTTCTGAATCTCTGTTGTGAAATGCTAGAACCATTTTCTTGTTTAAGTAAACTTTAAAAATTCAACAGGTGTTAGTTTTTCCTTTTAAAAGGTCTTAACATATGAATCATAGTTATTGTAAATTTCCCATTGAATAATTCTAATTTTAGCATTATATCTTGGGCCAGTTCTATGATTGCTCTGTTTTCTCAAAATTGGTTGTGTGTGTGTGTTTTGTTTTGTTTTGTTTTTGTTTTTGTCTTTGTTTTTTTTTTTTTTGCCTTTTGGCCTGTTCACACTATTTTGTAGAAAGTTGTCCCTATTATCTGGGAAATTAAGAAATAAGAAACAAGTAAATAGGAATTTATATTAACATGTCTGAAACTGGTATTGTTTAATATTTGTTGCTGCTTTATATACCAGAGGTTTCACATTCTTTGATGTTCTTATTTCCTGTCTTAACTATTGGGATTCTTTCCTATTTAGTGTGTGTATAGCATGCCTCTTTCTTCTAAGTTCATTCTAATGATAATGAAGTCCTGTTTGTTTCTTGGCAAAATGGCAAGGGATAGAGAACATTCTGTAACCTTGACTGAGATTTAATGTTTAGATATTTGAGTGTATGTCTGTGTTTCAGTGCTATGACTTTCAAAAGCTTTTTTCTAGTTATCTAGTTACTCCATTCCCTAATATTTCCTAGTTGAAGTTCTAAATCTATTTCCTCAAATCCTAGTTCTAGTTTGACCGTTTCTTTCTCTTCTTTTTGTAAGTTCCTATTGGAGGAAGCTGGATTGTGAATCAATTCTGATTTTCCAGCTGGGATAATTGTGCTTATCAAACTACTTTCCTTTGGAAACTAGTCCTTTGTGACACAGTCCCTGTTGTCCCTCTCCTGTCAGAATGGAAGAGGATGTAGGAATTAATCTTGTTTCCTGTTTGGTGTTATAAATTCAAATGAAACTTCTATTGAGCTTCTAACAGAGCTTTGCTTCAATTGACTAATGAAAATAAAAGCCACTCAATGATTTCACTGCAAATTAATCAGGAAGAAAATTACATTTTATTTCTTTTGAGATACAGACATATAATTAGATTATCTATATTGCTGCAGATGGGGCACTTTTACACATTTCTCAATATAATCCATTTATGGAAATAAAGCACACTTGCTAATAAATTGAGTTGATATAAACTAGACAATGTTAATTGCTAAAGCACATAACCATCAGGATATTTAAAAAAAATTGAATCTATATTGATATGAAAATTATCTCTCTTTGAGTTAAATTTTGCTTTTAAATGTTAATACATGTCCTCATTTAAAAAAAAAACTCTGCTTAACTGCAGTAATTATTTTTGATTTCTTACACAAAGAATAGTTGGAACATAGGTGCACTATTTATTCCATTTATAGTTTGTATCATCAGAATCATAACTGGGAAAATAGCCAACAAACTTTGAAAGGGTTTAAACTTGTTTCACATTTATCAGTGTGAATACATACATCCATTTTTGAAGTGTGCTTTAAATCTGATAGACAAAAGTATTTATCACTCATAACTGTTGTGATTCTCAGTATCACTCTCCTCAAGCTGATGGCACATGTCAAATTATAAACCAAAGCATTTGGCAATGAAGCACATCAGGGACAGTCACTTAGGACAAATCACCAGTGGCCTCAGAGCAGCTTAACACATTTTCTCAGTGCAGAGATAGATAGACATATGCACATGCTTGCCTGCACAGCCAGCTGAATTCCTAGTTGTTAAAATTGAGCTCATTCAAAAGGGAAAGCTCTATTTTTTTTTTCAGAAACACAGAGAATGTTTCATTGTGGTTTCAACAGATTGCTCCAGCCTACTTCATCTTTTATCTATAACTCAGTACATTATTGATTCAGTAAATTTCTAATAGAATTCGTGATCTGAAGTCAAAATCGATGACATATTTCAAGCACACTTGGTTTTGATGGATTCCTTATAGTATTAGCAGGGACTGTGTGTCAATTGCACCATTCTGTTCCCTGGAGATCTGGAACCCCAGAAGCCTCTCGATGCAGAATGATTTTTTTCTTGCCTTACTTGTAAATAAATGTATTCTTAAAATTGTAAACCAAGTCTGTTTTTTTTTAAAGAGGTATTCTTAGAGTACTACAACCTATTAAACAATGTATATTGTTTCTAACTGTATCTTTTAAAATATTTATTTATTTGAAATTTGAAGTTATAGAGAGGCAGAGACAGAGAGAAAAAGAGAGAGAAACAGAGGTCCTCAATTAGCTAGTTCACTTCCTAGATGGTAGCAACAGCCCAAGTTGGGCTAATCCAAAGCCAGGAGCCAGGAGCCTACTCTAGGCCTCCCACACTGGTGCAGGGGCCCAAGGACTTGGACTGTTTTCCACTGCTTTCCCAGGCCACAACAGAGAGCTAGATCAGAAGTGAAGCAGCCAAGACTCAAACCAGCACCCACATGGGATGCTGGCACTGCAGGCAGTAGCTTTACCCAACACGCCACAGTGCTGGTCCCATAAATGTATTTTTAAAATAATTGCTGTGGCAAACATTTGGTGCAGTGGATAAGATGCTGTTTGGACAACCTGCATCTTATACTGGAGAGTCTTAGCAGAGTCCTGACTCTGCTCTACATTCCATCCTCCTGCTAACATACACCCTGGTAGGCAGCCATGATATCTGAAATAGTTTTTGCATCCCTGCCACCAACACTGGGAACTTGGTTGAATTCCTGGCTCCTGGCCTTGGTATGCCACTGCCCTGACTGTTGCAAGATTGAACTAGTGATCAGGAAACCTCTGTCTATTTGCTTGGCTGTCTCTGTCACTATCTACCTCTCAAATAAGTAAAATACAAAGTTAATAATAATAATTGGGATCATATCAGTTGTTTTAAATTCAGTAGAACCCCCTTAAAATGCAGTAGCATTTAAAGGAAAAGCAAAAAGATAACTGGAACAGAATCGAAAACTGGAACAGACTCTTAGATAATTGGGCATCACTTTGTGGTAACAGTGACACTGGAAGAGGTTTCTAATCAATACTTCCAGGTAATATGGATTTTCATGAGAGAAATAAAAATGAACTATTTCTTATATCACATTACTAGTGCAGTAGTCTCAATTTGGGTATGAACTCTTCCATTTGATCACAGGCAGAGCCCAGTTACTACTACAATAGTCATTTTGAATGTAAATTGCCTCAAATCTCCAGGTAGGAGATATAGACAGGATGAATGGATTAAAAAGCCAGACCATCTATTTTCTACCTCTAAGAAATACATCTCACCAACAAAAACATACACAGACTGAAATTGAAAGGATGTAAAAAAAGTATATTCCATGCTAATGGGAAGAAAAATTGCAGATGTTGTCATCCTAATATCAGAAAAAATAGACTTGAACATTAACATTGTTAAAAGAGACACAATGCTGGCGCCACCGCTCGCTAGGGTAATCCTCCGCCTGCGGCGCTGGCACCCTAGGTTCTAGTGCCTGTTGGGGTGCCGGATTTTGTCCTGGTTGCTCCTTTTCCAGTCCAGCTCTCCGCTGTGGCCTGGGAGTGCAGTGGAGAATGGCTCAAGTCCTTGGGCCCTGCTCCCGCATAGGAGGTCAGGAGAAGCACCTGGCTCCTGGCTTTAGATCAGCTCAGTGTGCTGGCTGCAGCGGCCACTGGGGGGTGAACAAACTGAAAAAGGAAGACCTTTCTCTCTGTCTCTCTCTTTCACTGTCCACTCTGCCTGTCAAAAAAAAAAAAAAAAAAGAGAGAGAGAGAGAGAGACAAAAAGTGCACTATGTAATGATTATGGGATCAATTCCAAAGGTTGATGTAAGTATAATACAATGAAGGTTCCTGGCAATTTAAAATAAATTTTAATGGATCTAAAGGGAAACATAGACTCCAATACAATGGAAACGGGGGACTTCAACACCCCACTTTCATCAATGGACCGTTTAGACAGAAAATCAGCGATGAAACAACAGAACTGATCAACACTATGGAACAAATGGACCTAACTGATATCTACAGAACTTTTCACTCTACAGTTGCAGAATGCCCATTATTCTCATCAGTGCATGAAACTTTTTCTAGGATAGACCATATGGTAGGCCATAAAGCAAGTCTCTGCAAATTCAAAACAGTTGAAATCACACCATGCATCTTCTGTGACCACAATGGAATGATGCTGAAAATCAACAGCTCAAGAGACTGAAAAAACATATTATTGAATGAACAGAAAATCATAGAAGAAATCAAAAGAGAAATCAAATAATTACTGGAAGCTAATGAAGATGACAATATGACAATACATCATATCAAACATGGGATACAGCAAAAGCAGTATAAAGAAGGAAGTGAATAGCAACCAATGCTTACATGAAGAAATTGGAATTGTACCAAATAGATGAGCTACCAATGCCTCTCAAGGACTTAGAAATCAACAAAAAAGCCAACTCTCAATTAGTAGGAGGAAATAAATAATTACAATTAGAGAAAAATAAACACAATTTAAAAAAAAAACATGAAAAATCAGTGGAATAAAACCTAGTTTTTTGAAAAAAAATTGACACACCATTGGTCCAACTAACCAAAAAAAGAGGGAGAAGGCCCAAATCAATAAATTCAGAGATGAAAAACGAAATGTAACAACAGATACCACAGAATTAAAAGGAATCATCAGGAATTTCTGCAAAGATTTGTATGCCAACAAATTGAGGAACCTAGAAGAAATGTTGATTGCTAGACAAATACAATCAACCAAAATTGATTCATGAAGACATAGACAACGTAAACAGAAAAAAAATAAGACAGATATTGAATCAGTAATGAAGATCCTACCAACAAAGAAAAGTCCAGGACTGGACAGCTTCACTACTGAATTCCATCAGCCTTTTAAGAACTAATTCCAGTTCTCAAGCTGTTCAAAATAATCGAATGGGAAGGAATCCTCCCAAACTCCTTCTTTGAAGCCTGCATCATCTTAATTGCTCAGTCAGAAAAAGATACAAAAAAGAATGAGAACTATAGATCAATATTAGGTAATGGAACCCAACAATGCATCAAAAAGCTCATTCTGCCTGACCAAGTTGGATTTACTCATTTTATGCAGGAATGTTCAACATTTGAAAATCAATAAAGATGATACATCACATTAACAAACTGAAGAACCAAGACTATATGATTATCTGAATAGATGCAGAGAAAGCATTTGATAAAATACAACACCTTTTCATGATGAAAACCTTAAGCAAATTGGATATAGAAGGAACATTCCTCAACACAATCAATGCATTTTATGACAAACCCATGGCTAACATCCTACTGAATAGACAAAAGCTGGAGGCATTATACATAAGATCCAGAACCAAACAAGGATGACCACTCTCACCATTGCTATTTATTATAATGACTGAAGTTTTAGCCAGAGCCTTTAGACCAGAAAAAATAAATCAAGTGGATAAAGATTGGAAAGGAGGTAATCAAACTATCCCTATTGCAGATGATATGATCCTATATATAGGGCATCCAGAAGATCCACTAAGGGACTGTTGGAACTCATAAAATAATTTGGTTAAGTGGCAGGATATAAAATCAACACTGAAAAATCAGTAGGCTTGTATACACAAATAATATCATGGCTTAGAAAAAAACTTTCAAGATCAGTCCCATTCAAAATAGCTCCAAAAGAATTAAATACCTCAGATTAAATTTAATCAAGGATGTCAAAGATCTTTATGATGAGTAGTATTACAAATCACTGGAAAAAAAGAAATAGAAGATGATGGAAAATGGAAAAATCTTCCACATTCATATATTGGAAAAATCAACTTCATCAAATGTCCAGATGATCAAAAGCAATTTATGGATTCTATGTTATCTCAGTCAAAATACCAATGACTATGTTTACAGACCTAGAAAAAAATGCTAAACTTCATATGGAAGCACAGGAAATGCTGAACAGCTAAATCAATCTTACACAATAAAAATATAGCTGGAGGTATCACAATACCTGCTTTCAATACATGCTGCTGTTATAATCAAAATAGCCTATTACTGGCACAAAAACTCATATGTAAACCAATGGAACAGAATGGAACTCCAGAAATCCATACATTGACAAACAACTTATCTTTTAGAAAGGAGCTAAAATCAATACCTGGAGCAATGACAGTCTCTTTAACATATGGTGTAGATAAACTGGATCATTTCCACATGTGAAAATATGAAACTAGACCATATATTACACTTTACACAAAAATCCACTAAAAATAGATCAAAGACCTAAATCTACCACCCAATACAATCAAGTCCCTAGAGATTATTGGGGAAACTACAAGACATTAGCATAGGCAAATACTTCTTGGAAAAACCCCAGAAGCATTAGGCAATCAAAGCCAAAATTAACAAATTGGACTACATCAAGCTGAGAGGCTTCTGCACTGCAAAGGAAGCACTCAGTAAAGTGAAGAGGCAATGGACAGAATAGGAGAAAATATTTGCAAGCCATACAAATGGTAAAGGGTTAACACCCAGAATCTATAAAGAGCCAAGAAATTCAACTACAACAAAACAAACAGTTCCTCTTCAAGGGAGAAAATTCTAATGGCTATTGAAACTTGAGAATATGCTCAGCATCACTAGCCATCACAGAGATGCAAATCAAAACCATGGTGAGACTTCACCTCACTCAAGTTAGAATGGCTCACATATAGAATTCAACAAATGATGAATACTGACAAGGATGTAGGGGAAAAGGTATCCTGGTTCACTGTTGGTGAGAATGTAAACTGATGCAGCACCTGTGGAAAACATTATGGAGATACTTCAGAAATCTGAATATAGACCTATTATATGAACCAGCCATCTCATTCATGGAAATTCACACAAAGGAAATGAAATCAGCATATGAAAAGTTCTCTATACTTCCATGTTAGTTGCAGGTTAATTCACAATAGTTGAGATATGGAATCAACCCAGATGCCCAGCAACTGTTGATTATACAAATAAATTATGATATATGTGCACACACACACACACACACACACACACACACACTATGGAGTACTATTCAACTGTTCCGCGGCTCAATGGGCTAATCCTCTGCCTGTGGCTCCAGCACCCTGGGTTCAAGTCCCGGTCGGGGCACCGGATTCTGCCCTGGTTGCTCCTCTTCCAGTCCAGCTCTCTGCTGTGGCCCGGGAGTGCAGTGGAGGATGGCCCAAGTGCTTGGGCCCTGCACCCGCATGGAGACCAGGAGAAGCACCGGTGCACTGGCTGCAGCACACTGGCCACAGTGGCCAGTAGGGGGTGACCCAACGGAAAAGGAAGTTCTTTTTCTCGCTCTCTCTCTCACTGTCCACTCTGCCTGTAAACAAACAAACAAACAAAAAAATGAAATGTAACTGGTAGTCATTATACTTAGTTAAATAAGCCAGTGCCGGAAGACAGATATTGTATGTTTTCCCTGATCCAAAGCAACTGAGTACCTGAACTGTTGTGTATTGGAGTGAAAAGGACATTATTATGAGATTCAGTGATTTTTAATAGCCTGTTTCTCTTCTGTTGAAGGAAGTGGTTTTGTTTGTTTTTTCTTCATACTATTTATTGAACTCTTTCACTAAGTGTAGAGTTAGCTATACAATCCCAGTGGAAAGAACGGGGCCATCAAAGAAGGAGGTACCTTTCTCTGAAGGGAGGAGAAACTTCCACTTTGACTATGGACCTGTGGGAATAAGATCGAAGTCGGCTAACCCTAAAGGCTTCCATAGCCTCGGCAACTCATGACCAGAGCCTAGGGAGATTACTGACGCCATAAACAAGAGTGTCAAATTGTTAAATCAACATCAGGAGTCACTGTGTACTTACGTCTCATGAGGGATCTGTCCTTAATGTGTTATCCAATGTGAAGTGATGCTATTACTAGTACTGAAACAGTATTTTTACACTTTGTGTTTCTGAGTGGGTGCAAACTGATGAAATCCTTACATAGTATATATTGAATCGATCTTCTTTATATAAAGATAATTGCAAATGATTAAAAAATCCTGGTGTTAAACTGGAAATTGCATAGACAATTAATCAATTTTTAAAAAAAAAATCATGTAGGATCTCTGTCCTTAATGTGCTGTACATTGTGAATTAATACTATAACTAGTACTCCAACAGTATTATCATTTTGTGTCTCTATGCGAGGGCAAACCGTTGAAATCTTTACGTAATATGTACTAAATTGATCTTCTGTGTATAAAGAGAATTGAAAATGAATCTTGATGTGAACAGAAGGGGAGAGGGAGCGGGAAAGGGGAGGGTGGGGGGAGGGAGGGAAGTTGTGTGGGGGGGGAGCCATTGTGGTCCATGAGCTGTTCTTTGGAAATTTATATTCTTTAAATAAAAGCTTTATATATAAAAAAAAGTGGTTTTGTTTGTTTTTTCTTCATACTATTTATTGAACTCTTTCACTAAGTGTAGAGTTAGCTATACAATCTTTAAGTAAACTGAAAATAGATTTTTGTAAAAGTTAAGAGTGTGAATATGAAAGAGAAGAGCAAGATGGGAAGGAGCATGGGCTGGAGGGAGGGTAGAGGGGGAAGTGTTACTGTAATCTGAAGTCTGTATATATAAAATACATGAAACTTGTATACATTTAGTACAATTTTTATGAGATACAACATTATTTAGAGATAGCAGTGAAAGTGTAATTATAGAATGTCTATTAGATTATATTTTGTGTCAATGATAATTCCTTGAGTATGAATTTTGTTATTGTTATGCAGCCAACAATGCTTGTTTTCAGATGAAGATGAAGACAATAGTATTTATTATGATTATGTGTGTTGGAATAGACACGTATGTAAATTGATTGTAAAATAGATTACATGTAAATTAATAATCATTTTCTTATAATAAATGTATACTATACACCTGGAGCTACACACAAGACCAGGTGACTGTGAAAAAGCACAAAGCAGACAGAAATACAAACGGAGATTTGTATGCAGAGGTGTCTTGTTTACATTTTGATAGCCATTGGTGGTTGTGCATTTCTTTTGGCTGTGCTATAGGAGTACATTAAGTACACTAATGCACACATAACCCATTGCTAATATTTTGATAATATAATCTGATCATGAATTCTCTTAGAAACAGAGCGCTTAGTATGTACCATTGCTCCGTGTGTCTCTGAAACCAGTATTAAGAGAATGTGACGTCTTTATTGTAACTTGCCCCAAATTTGTATTTAGAGGCCTGTTGCTATTTTTATCATTTACCAGATTTTTGTTCCCTAACAATACTCATACAGCTTTGAGATTTTGAATTGGCGAATATTCATGAAGTGTGAAAAAGCATGATCATATATTCCATATGATTTCAAGTCATGTAAAAGTGGATGCTGTTTGTGTAAGCGTGGGACCAAGAAGGACATGTGGAACTAAACTGCTTGTGATTGTGGATGGATTTGCTCTCTGCTTCTTGTGTTTTTAAGTTTATTGCAATGCTTTTATTACCTTTGAGGAAATAAAAGTTATTTAAAAACACACAGAAACACATAAGAGAGTGGTAATCATTTTCAGGAGGAAACACAGTGATTCTTTAGGGTATGAAAGAGAATTCTAGATGCTAGAATTTATCTAGAGTGCTGATCTTATTTTCATTGTTCTGAGTAGTGTTTTATGATGTGTAACACAATAAGCTGTAAATCTTAATGTGCACTTATTATATGTTGCATATAAATATTGCATTCCCAGCATAAAGTTTTTATGCAATACAATATTTTAATGGTATTTTATGTATTCTAGACCTAACAGAAGTTTTTTGTTCTTATTAATGTCGCTGAATTTTTCACAATACTTTTTCCACAAAATTATAGTGTTTTATGTTATATTGAATATTTCTTATAAAAAGATAAACATTTTGATGAAAATATAAACTTTATCATTTAAAGGGCTTTGAAAAATCAGGAAATGAAGTTAACAAGAAATCAAAATTACTTTATAATATACAACAATAATGAAAATGAATGTATGAAACACATTTGGTACATATCCTTGTAAAGAAATGTGTGTCATAAAAACAGGAAGTACATCTGAACATTTTATTTTATTCTGGAGGGTAAAACATGACACCAAATTTTAGTCACAAGGCTGTAAGAGCTAAATTTACAAAGTATAGATGCATGTGGAAGGGTGATTTGCATAGAGATTGCTTGCAAAGCAAATTAGCATAAATCCAGTTTAATAGTTTGAAATTTATATAGAAATCTTAGAGATAAGATGCCTTCATTTCTTATTAATACAGGGCATGTTTTCATTTGAAAATAATCAGAAAACATCTGAATTATTAATTAAAGCCATTTGATTTACTTGGGACTAATTAGCTGGATGAAGTATTTTCTTTAGGTTTATATATTCACAATATTTTATATCTAGAATATATGATAAAGCTCATAGAGTTCAGATTTCTCACTTTATGGATGTGTAATTTAAAAACTTTTGATTGAGGAAATATAGCTTGAATTTTTCTCAAGACTCTCAAATGATATTATACATGTGAAATTAACATCCAGAATTTACTAGAAAATAAAACAAATTCTAGTTAAATCTACTTAAGAAATTAATATTCCTTATCAACTTGCTAACAATAACAAATGGACCATTATAGTTATTAATGAATAGTTCAAAGGGCATTATGGGTAGTGATAGGTAACAGAAGCTACACAGCTCTTTCAAAAGATAAAAATGATTAATCGAGATTTTTCCAAGATGATTTGGCCACAGAATAATTTTTACATCATATAACTCTTACTGAAAACTTACAGAAAATGAATACCTAAATGTTTTATTGGTTGGTGAACAGTTGCACGGGTAAGAAATTTCTGACCAGGCCCTTGGGGTTTCTCTAACAACATTTAGGTGAAGAAAAATGGGAAAACAGACAAAGAGGCTAGGGCACACTGTCCACAAAAGATATGGAGGCAATAAGTTCTCTTCATATCTATCCAGTAAAATTTGAAAATCTACAACTATTGAAAAAGTAAGTAAAGACTTGCCTGGCATGACACGCATGGACCTTTGGGGCAGTGGTTAAGAGCACTGCTAGGGGACGCCAGTGCTGTGGCTTAGTGGGTAAAGCCGCTGCCTACAGTGCTGGCATCTTATATGGGCATGGGTTTGAGTCCCAGCTGCTCCATTTCCAATCCAGCTCTCTACTGTGGCCTGGGAAAGCAGTAGAAGTTGTCCTAAGTCCTTGGGCCCCTGTACCCACATGGGAAGACATAGAGGAAACACCTGGCTCCTGGCTTAAGATCTGCTTATCTCTAGCTGTTGCAGCCAATTGGGGAGCGAACAGATGGAAGGCCTCCCTCTCTCAATTTGCCTCTCCTCTCTCTGTGTAACTCTGACTTTCAAATAAATAAATAAAACTTATACTTAAAAAGAAAAAGCATGGCCAGGAATGCCTGCCTTTTGAACTAGAGTGCCTGGGTTCCAGGTGCAGCTTCTCTTCTGGCTTCAAATCCAGCTTTGTGCTAATGTATTCCTGGAGGCAGCAAATGAGGACTGAAATACTTAGGTCCCGTCACCTGTGTAGGAAACCTGGACTGAGTCCTGGGCTCATGGCTTCAGCCTAGCCCCGCTCTGATTGTTGTGGACAGTTGAGGAGTGAGCTGCGTAATGGAGTCTCTATTTGTCTCTGTCTGCTTTTCACATAAAATGAAAAATGAATAAGTAAAAGAAAAAAAATCGTTTCCTGTACTCAAGGAACTCAAACCAGTTGAGGATGTTTGTAATGGAAATTAGTGCTTTTCATGTGGACAATCATGGAATACAATTAAATAAATGTTATAGGAAATTAATGTTAAAAATAGAGAAAGAATAACCACATGGAGAGAAAAATGAGTCAGGGAACAGTTACAGAAGCAAGTTATTTTTTTTCTTTATCTCTCTTTCCCTTTTTTAGTTATTTTTTAAAATTATCATTTCCTCAGTTTATATTCAGGCAACAGTCTGAGATGAGAATGAGGAAATACATTGTATTTAAGCACAACAAATATTAAAAAGTACTCATTTACTTATTTGAGAGGTAGAGAGGTAGTGGTGGTAGGAAGGGGTGTCGTTGTCAGACTGACAGCTCCTATCCACTGGTTCACTCCCCAAATGCTAGCAATGGCCTGGCAGCTGGAAACATGAGCTGAAACTCAATCCAAATTTCCCATGTGGGTGGCAGGGATGCGACTGCTTGAACCTGCTCTTTCCTCAGGTGCACATTAGCAAGAATCGAGAATTGAACCTGGACTCAAACGAGGCACTCTGATATGAGATTCAGACATTTTAACCATTGTGCCAAACTCCTGTTTGGAAGAATTTTATGAACATTTGAAGGCATAAAAGAACAGTATTCCTTCAGGGAACAATTATGTTCTTGCTATATTTACATTTGTACAATAAAATAATTCCATTACTGTCAACTATTGTTGTGGTTGTTCTCTGGTTTGGAAAAAAAATAGTATTACTACAAACTATGTCAGTATTGGGTAGAATGTACAAAATTCATAGAAATGGGAAGTAGAAGGAAACTGAAGAAAAATTTCACTTAGTTTTCACTCTTAGTAATGATTATAATAAATCCTGTGTTGACATTTGTGTTTGAATTAATAAATATTTGCTGAACTGAAATACATTTCTTTTAGGATCCACAATTTATTTTTCAAAGAAATAACAGTGCATTGTTTAAATTAAGATAATAGTATTTTTTTTCACAGGCAGAATTAGACAGTGAGAGAGAGAGACAGAGAGAAAGGTCTTCCTTTTGCCGTTGGTTCACCCCCCAAATGGCCGCTACAGCTGGCGCACTGCGCCGATCCTAAGCCGGGAGCCAGGTGCTTCCTCCTGGTCTCCCATGCAGGTGCAGGGCCCAAGCACTTGGGCCATCCTCCACTGCCTTTCCATGCCACAGCAGAGACCTAGACTTGAGGAGGGGCAACCAGGACAGAATCCAGTGCCCCGACTGGGACTAGAACCTGGGGTGCTGGCGCTGCAGGTGGTGGATTAGCCTAGTGAGCCACAGGGCTGGCCTGAATTAAATTAATAATATTAAAGAGTGAAATTTGCACAGACCAAAAGATACTCTTATTTGTCTTTTCTTTCAGGAATTAAAATAGGTGCAATGAAAATAGATATTCATATAATCTTTCTATTTTTTGATCTTCATTTTTGCCTAATTTGTTTTATAAAAGATACTACAAAAGCATGTTTTAAATGACTCCATGAATAATTAAATAGCAAATCATTTACAAAGAAATCAAAGGTGCTATTTTTTGTTAACTAAAATTAATTGCTAATTACTACTATAGTATGATCTTCTAATCACTATATATATTTGGAAATTTCTTTTATATTTGAAAACTCTAAGGATGAGAGGAAAATCTGTTACCAAACAATCAAAAAAATCTACTGAGAACCAAAAGCACCATTGTGACTTCTTTCAAACAATTATTCTAGAATAAGCAGAAAAAACAAATACTAAATAAATGTTTAATGTATTATCAATTATAATGTTTATATAAAAGCAATTATATATGTATATATAAAACATAAACACAAAACCTATAACACTAAATCCTCATAAAAAATAAAGAATTTTTTCACCAGGCTGAGTTTTCAAAAAAGAAAATTTACAACCAGATCCTTTAAGTATTTCACCTAATTACACAGCTAGTAACTTGTCAAAGCAAAATAACATTTCTTGTATTTTATTCAAGATTCCATTTTTCCATTGTGTATAGGTTCAAAAGTTAGTATTAGGAATCAAGGGGAAGCCCAGAAAATGAACAAAATGATTACAGATTAATACTGACATGAGAGGAAGGAGTTCATTTTCGGTCACAACCATGGGCAGTCCATTTAGCCTATTGTGAGTTCTGAAACCTCTGCAATTTACTGTAGATCTTAGTGATTTACACTCTATCCCCAGTGAAAGGATGGAGAAAGATCTTTGTAAACGTGTCACCACAGGGTCGGCGCAGTGGCTCACTTGGTTAATCCTCCACCTGTGATGTCAGCATACCATATGGGCGCTGGGTTCTAGTCCCGGTTGCTCTTCATCCAGTCCAGCTCTCTGCTGTGGCCCAGGAAGGCAGTGGAGGATGGCCCAAGTGCTTGGGCCCCTGCACCCACCTGGGAGACCAGGAGGAAGCACCTGGCTCCTGGCTTCAGATCAGCGCAGCTCTGGCCATAGCGGCCATTTGGAGAGTGAACCAACGGAAGCGAGACCTTTCTCTCTGTCTCTCTCTCATTGTCTAACTCTATCTGTCAAATAAATAATAATAATAAAAAGTCACACAACTGACATACTCGAAGTGTGTCTTAGTCCATTTTCTGTTGGTTTAACAAAATATCCAAGACTGGACTATTTATAAAGAACATACATTTATTTGACTCACAGGTCTGGAGGTTGGAAAGTCCAAGAGTATTGTGTTAGCATCTGCTTGTCATGTGCTGAGGGCTTCCTTGTTGCATCACAGCACGGTAGAAGGTATCACAGATGAGCCAATGTAAGAGCATTAGCTTAGGTCTCCCTTCCTCTTTATAAAGTGACTAATGCCATCCTGTGGACCTTAGCCTTACGATTTTATCTAATCCTAATTGTTTCCTAAAGACCATTCCTCCAAATACCATTAATGTATAAAATTGGGGAGTACGTTTCCAAAATACGAACTTTTGGAGGACATATTCAAAAGTGGCTGAATGATAATGTAGCGTTTATTCCAAACATTTTAAATTCTTTCACACTATTTGTCCATGACTGTTGAGATACTTTACCCCTCATCATGTGCAGGATTTCTGCTGTTGACTAGAATCCAACATTCAAGTTGTGTGTTTTCTGTTCCAAAAGAAAATTCATGTGTTGGAGGATCTGGTGTCCAGAAATAGATATATTAGAGGAACAGATATATCAGAGGATATATATATATATATATATATATATATTAGAATATTAGAGGATATATATATATATATAACATATATTAGAGGAAACTGACAAAAGCTTAAAATTAAAAAAAAAATCACTTAAAGATTTCCAGCTCAGTGTAAATAAACAAGCAAACAAAAATACCTCATCTAATTTACAAAACAGATTTTCAAATAAATTACAGGAAGAATAATAATTTTTTGACAGGTAGAGTCATAGACAATGAGAGAGGGAAGCAGAAAGGTCTTCCTTCCCTTGTTTCACTCCCCAAATGACCGCCACGGCCAGCGCTTGCCAATCCCAAGCCAGGAAGTAGGTGCCTCTTCCTGGTCTCCCATGTGGGTGCAGGGGCCCAAGCACTTGGGCCATCATCCACTGCCCCCCAGGGCCAAAGCAGAGAGCTGCACTGGAAGAGGAGCAATTGGGACTAGAACCTGATGCCCATATGGGATGCTGGCACCGCAGGTGGAGGTTTACCCAAGTGACCCACGGTGCCGGCCCCGAATAATAATTTTAAACCTGAAAATTAAGGTGATGATATTCTCCATAAACAGAGGAAAAGAGTGAAATTATGAGTACATACATAGGAAACTTCAAGGATAGTATTAAGAAATTAATATTTATTTCTTTTTTCCTTTTTATTTTTTTCAACTTTTATTTAATAAATATAAATTTCCAAAGAACAACTTTTGAATTATAGCGGCTTTCCCCACCCATAACCTCCCTCCCACCTGCAACCATCCCATCTCCTGCTCCCTCTCCCATCCCACTCTTCATCAAGATTCATTTTTAATTATCTTTATATACAGAAGATCAACTTAGTATATACTAAGTAAAGATTTCAACAGACTGTACCCACAAAGACACACAAAGTATAGAGTACTGTTTGAGTAGTAGTTTTACCATTAATTTGCATAGTACAACACATTAAGGACAGAGGTCCTACATGGGGAACAGGTGCACAGTTACTCCTGTTGTTGATTTAACAATTGTCACTCTTATTTATGATGTCAGTAATCACCCGAGGCTCTTGTCATGAGCTGCCAAGGCTATGGAAGCCTCTTGAGTTCCCCAACTCCGATCTTATTTAGACAAGGCCATATTCCCTTCAGAGAAAGGTATTGCCATCTTTAATGGCCCGTTCTTTCCACTGGGATCTCACTCACAGAGATCTTTCATTTAGGTCATTTTTTTGCCACAGTGTCTTGGCTTTCCATGCCTAAGAAACTCTCATGGGCTTTTTAGCCAGATCCGAATGCCTTAAGGGCTGATTCTGACACCAGAATGCAGTTTAGGGCATTTGCCATTTTTTTGAGTTTGCTGTGTATACTTCTTCCCATGTAGGATCTTTCTCTCCTTTTTAATTTTATCAATTATTATTTGCAGACACTAGTCTTGTTTATGTAATCCTTTTGACATTTATCCTATCATTTGAACAATTATGAACTTAAACTGATCACTTTAACAAGTAAGATGGCATTGGTACATGCCACCTTGATGGTATTGAATTGAAAGAGATTAATATTTATTACAAGTTCAAAAAAAGACAAAAATAATTGACTGAATACTAGAAGTCAACATTCTTGTGGTCACGAAAAAAGAAAAAAAATGACAGAAAAAGAAAAAGGAAAGAAAGAAAGAGAAACAGGAGGAAAGGAAGGAAAAGAAAGACTTCAGGGGTCCAGTGTCGTGGTGCTGCAGTGTCAGCATCCCATAGAGGTGGTGGTTCGAATCCCGGCTGCTCAAGTTCTGATCCAGGTCTCTCATATAGCCTAGGAAAACAGTAGAAGATGACCCAAGTTCTTGGGTTCCTGCACCCATGTGGGAGACCCGGAAGAAGTTCCTGGCTTAGCTTTAGCCATTAAGGCCATCTGGGGAGTGAACCAGCAAGTGGAGGACACTGCTCTCTCTCTCTCTTCCTCTTTCTATGACTTTGCCTTTGAAATAAATAAATAAATTTTAAAAAAAGCAAGACTTGAATTTTCCAAATGAAAGTCTTTACTAACTTCCAGTATAGATTGACACAATCACTTATTAATATAGATAACAATAGTAAGAATCTTATTTTTAAATAAAATCTACTATTTTTATTTTTTCAATTTTTAAAATTTTTATTGTAAAAATAAAAAATTCATACATTTCATATATACAGGTTTTGGAGCACAGTAAAATATACTTTTATAAGCTTTATCATGTGCCAAGCACTGCTCTAAGTATTTTCAGTATATTAATACATTTAATATTCATAATGACATTATGAGTTAGTTATTATTTTACACTTGAGGAACCTATGCCATGGATGTATCAAGGAATTTGGCCAAGGATAATGATTTTAATATTATAATCCCTCTGGAAGCACTTCTACGCATATCATACAGCAGATTGGAATCATAAAAATTAAAGAGAATGTGATACTATCTTTGGGACAGCAAGAACTTCCAAAGGAAACCAGTAAGACGGATATGATACACTGAACTATATCACTGTAAGCTGCAATACAGTAAACTAGCTATCATCCATTGTACATAGTTCAGAAAAAGATGTTGGAACTTTTTCACTTCTATTAAAAAGATACCAAATGCTCACTCTTGCAATCGCTGTTTAACATTATATATATATATATATATTTATCATGCAATATGTCAAGATGAAGAAAAAACTTACATAATATACAGAAAACACCAGGGAAAAAGATTTCTGGGAATTAATAGTATTAGCAGAGCCAGCATTGTGGCACAGCAGGTTAAGCCACCACTTGTGATAGCTAGAGTACTGGTTGCTCCACTTCCTAGCCATTTCCCTGCTAATGTGCCTGGGAAAGCAACATAAGATGGCCAGAGTACTTGGACCCCTTTTATCCATGTGAAAGACCTGGATGGAATTCCTGGCTCCTGAGTTTAGCCAGGCCCAGACATGGGCATTGTGGTAATTTGGGGAGTAAGCCAGTGTATGGAAGATCTCTATCTGACTATCCAACTTTCTCCCCTTGTCTCTTTCTTATTCTCTGTAACTTTGACTTTCTAATAAATAAAAATAAATCTTTGAAAGAATTAGGTGATTTAGATACTCTGAGGCAAAAGATCAAGAAAAGCCTGGTAAATTTAAATGAAAATGCACGGAGTGCATATATAGGAAAGGTAAACAGGAAAGCAATGAAACCTGTAACATATACATTTAAATATATAAATAATATTGTGACATTCAATTTCTTTAGATTAAAGGGATCAACTCTGCAAAATTTTAAGTAAGGTTGGAATCCAAAGGAAGGAACTGAACATTATGTTTCACAGGATAAAATGATGGGTGGAAGATAAACTCTTTTTATAAAAAAAAATTTTTTATTTATTTGCGAAGTAGAGTTACATACAGAGAGAGGGTGGGACAGAGAGAAAGGTCTTCAGGCTGCTGTTTCATTTCCCATATGGCAGCAAAACCTGGAGTGAGCCAGGAGATTTTCTGGGTCTCCCACATGGTGTAGGCCCGCTTGACCATCTTCTGCTGTTTTCCCAGGCCACACAGAGAGCTGTATTGGAAGAATAGCAGCCAGGACAGAAACAGATGCCCAAATGGGGTTCCAGTGCCACAGGAAGAGGCTTAGGTCACTACATGAAAGCTCCAGCCTTGGCAGTTACATTATTTATATGCAGTAAATATTGTGTATGATGTAGGAAATAGTTCATGTTGTATTTTCAAATAATAACAGGAGAATGTCATCATGCAACATAAATTGTTCCAAAAAAATGGAAATAAAACTATTTAATTTCGGATTTAATAATGTCTAATAATATCCAATTTTTAAAAAAAGACACAAAGAGCAGGGTATGCATATATTTGTGTTGGAGTTGTCGTGATGGTGGAGGTTAAATAATAGCTTAATGATAGATCAGAATTTCAGATGCTCAAACAAATTTCATATGTTATATGATAGCTGATTATGGACCCAGTAGAATAGGGTAGAGATATATAAATACATCTTTGAGAATTTGCAATTTGATAGTTCAGAGCTCTTACAAAATGGAAGTGGTACCAATTAAGAGACACTGCGAACTCATGCTCATTTAGAGATGAATGTAACTGGGAGTGAGTTGAACATTTCCTTTTGGATCGTAAGTGGAGGGCTGCTTAAAACCTATGTTAAAGGCCAGCACTGCTGCTCAATGGGCTAATCCTCTGCCTAGTGGAGCTGGCACCCCAGGTTCTAGTCCCGGTCAGGGCACCGGATTCTGTCCCGGTTGCCCCTCTTCCAGGCCAGATCTCTGCTGTGGCCCGGGAGTGCAGTGGAGGATGGCCCAAGTGCTTGGGCCCTGTACCCCATGGGAGACCAGGAGAAGTACCTGGCTCCTAGCTTCAGATCAGCGCGTTGTGCTGGCTGCAGTGCGCCGGCTGTGGCGGCCATTGGAGGGTGAACCAACGGCAAAGGAAGACCTTTCTCTGTCTCTCTCTCACTGTTCATTCTGTCTGTAAAAAAAAAAAAAAAGGTGTGGGAATATAGGGGTTGAAATGGAGATAAGAGGTCTTGAACAAAGATGGCATGTTTGTTTCTTCTGCTTCTTGCCTGTCTCCCCCAAGGATTTTATTGAAAAGGAAAGGAGTTACTTTTGTTGAATTGTTTATTGTAGAGTGTGCAACAGAAGGTTTTTTTGTGGTTACAATCATTTCATCTTGCTCTGCAAAGTTTAACAATTCTAGGCAATAATATTTTATTTTATTTTAATATTTTAATTTTAATATTTAATAATTTAATCTTTTAATAATTTAATTTTAATATTTTATTTTACTTAAGTTATACCAATTTTATGCATTTCATAAATACAACTTTAAGAACATATTGATTTTCGGAACTCTACCTGCCCTCCAACCTGCACTCCCATTATTTTTTCTCCTCCCTCACCTATTCCCATTCCTATTTTTCACTAAGATCACTTTTCAATTAATTTTACACTCATAAGATTAACTCTATACTAAGTAAAGAGTTCAACAACTATTATGGGGAAAAAAAAAAAAAAACTTCCTCAACAGTCAAAGCAAGGACTGTTCAAAGTAATCACCTCTAAGTGTCAATTTCACTTCTATAGATTATCTTTTAGGTGCTCTGTTAGCTACAACATTTCAGGGAGAGCATATAGTCTTTGTCCTTTTGCTACTGGCTTAATTCTAAGTATGAAGTTTTCTAGTTTCATCCACTTTGTAGCAAATAACCCATTTTCATTTTTTCCACTGTATAGTGTTCCATAATTTCTTTATCTAGTCTTCAGTTTATGGACATTTGTATTGATTCCATCCTAGCCATTTTGAATTGAGCTGAAATAACATGGGGGTATGGACAACTCTTTCATATGCTCTCATTTCCCCTGGTTAAATTCCCAAGAGTGGGATTGCTGGGTCACATGGTAGATCTGTTTTCAAAATTCTGAGGTATCTCCACGCTGTCTTCCACAGTAGCTGTACCAGTTTACATTCACACCAACAGTGAATTATGGTACATTTTTCCCCACATCCTCACCAGCGTTTGTTGTTTGTTGATTTCTGTATGAAAAGCATTCTAACGGGAGTGAGGTGAAATCTCATTGTGGTTTTGTTTTTCATTTCCCTGATGGCTAGTGATCCTGAACATTTTTTAATAAGTCTGTTGGCCATTTGGATTTCTACTTTTGAAAAATGCCTGTTTAAGCCATTTGCCCATTTCTTAACTGGGTTGTTTGTTTTATTATTGTTGAGTTTATTAAGCTCTATGTGAAGTCTGGTTTTTAATACTTTATCAGTTGCGTGGTTTGCAAATATTTTTTCTCATTCTGTTGGTTACCTCTTCACTTTACTGAATGTATCTTTTGCAGTACAGAAGCTTCTCAATTTGATGTAATCCCATTTGTCAATTTCGGCATTGATTACATGTGCTTTTTGTTTCCTATCTAACAACTATGCATATTCCAATGTCTTGCAGAGTTTCTCCAATATTCTCTAATAATTTGAGGGTATCAGGTCATGGATTTAGGTCTCAATCCATTTTGACTGTATTTTGTGTAAATTTTAAGTTATAGGTTTAGTTTCATACTTTAGCATATGGAAATCCAGTTTTTCAAGTAGTATTTGTTTAAGAGACTGTCTTTGCTCCAGGAATTTATTCTTGCTGCTTTGTCAAAGTTAAGTTGTTGAGAGATGTGTGAATTCATTCTGGAGTTTCCATTTTGTTCCATTGGTCTACAAGTATGTTTTAGTATCAATACAAGGCTGTTTGGATTAAAACTACCCTGTAGTATGTCTTGAAACCTAGTATTGTGATGCCTAAGCTTTGTTTTTGTTGTATAAGATTGCTTAATTATTCAGGGTTTCCTGTGTTTCCATTAGAATTTCATCATCATTTTTTCTATATCTCAGAAGAATGTCCTTAGTATTTTCATTGGTATTGCATTGAATATTTAAATTGCTTTTGGAAGTATGGACATTTTGATATTATAGATTCTTCCAATCTATGAACATGAAAGATTCTTTCCATTTTTTTGTCTTCTATTTTTCTATGGTTTTATAATTCTCATCATAGAGATTTTTGATGTCCTTGGTTAAATTTATTCCAAGGTATTTTTTTTTATTGTAGGTATTGTGAATGGGATTGATCTTAGAAATTCTTTCTCAGCCTTGGGATTGTCTGGGTATACAATGGATATTTGCTGTGTGTGTGTTGATTGTATATCCTGCCACTTTACCAAATTCTTTTATGACTTCTAATAGTCTCTTAGTGGAGTCTTTTGGATCCCCTCTATATAGAATCATGTCATCTGCAAATAGGGATACTTTGACTTATTCATTCACAATTTGTATCCCTTTGATTTCTTATTCTTGCCTGGTAGCTTTGGGCAAAAACTTCTAGGACTATTTGAATAGCAATGGTGTGAGAGGGCATCCTTGTCTGGCTCCATATCTTAGTTGGAATGCTTCCAGTATTTCTCCCATTCATTAGGATTCTGGCCATGCGTTTGTCATAAGTTGCTTTGATTGTGTTAGGAATGTTCTTTCTATATCTAATTTGCTTAGAGTTTTCATTATTAAAATGTATTGTATTTTATCAAATGCTTTTTCTGCCTCTACTGAGATAATGATATGGTTCTTATTCTTCAGTTTGTTGATGCGATGTATCATCTTTATTGTTTTTTGACTGTTGAACCCTGAATACCAAAGATAAATCCCATGTGGTTCATATGAATGATCTTTTTGATATGTTGTTAGATTCAATTGGCTAGTATTTTGCTGAGGATTTTTGCATCTATGTTGGTCTGAAATATTGGTCTATGGTTCTGTTTCTCTGTTGTATCTTTTTGAGGTTTAGGAATTAAGTTGATGCTGCTTTCAAAGAAGGAGATTAGGAGGATTCCTTCTATTTCAATTGTTTTGAATAGCTTGAGAAGTATTGGAGTTCTTATTTAGATGTCTGTTAAAATTCAGCAATGAAGCCATCTAGTCCTGAGATTTTCTTTTTGGGGGAGGCGGTCTTTATTACTGACTCAATTTATCTTGATTATTCATCCTTTTAGTTTTTGGAGTCTTCAAGGCTCAATTTAGGCAGGCTGTGTGTGTCCATGGATCTATGCATTTCTTCCATGGTTCCTGATTTGTTGCCATACAGCTCTTTGTAGTAATTTCTGGTGATTTTTTTTTTATTTTTGTTGTATCTGTTGTTATATTTCCTTTTTTACTCTAAGTTTATTGATTTGGGTCTTCTCTGTATTTTTTGGTTAGTTGGTCCAATGGTGTCTCAATTTTGTTTATTTGTTCAAAAAATAGCTTTTTTTTGCTGATCTTTTGTAATTTTTTTGTTTCAATTTTGTTTATTATCTAATTTTTATTATTTCTTTTCTGCTAAAATTTTGGCTTTCTTTTGCTCTTGTTTTTCTAGGTCCTTGAGATAAATTGATAGCTCATTTCTTTGGTGCCTTCCCAACTTATTGATGTTGGCTTCAACTGCTATAATCTTTCCTCTTATTTCTGCTTTTGCTATATCCTGTAAGTTTTGATATGTTGTATTGTTGCATTCATTAATTCCTAGAAATTTTTGATTTCTCTTTGATTTCTTGAATGACTCACTATTCATTCAGGAGCATGTTGTTCAATCTCCATATATTCGTATACATTCTAGAGATTCTTGAGTTGTTTATATCGAGCATCATTACATTGTAGTCTGAGAAAATACATGGTATGATTTTGATTATTTTTATTTTGCTAGGAGTTGCTTTGTGACCTAGCCTGTGGTCTATCCTAGAGAACGTTCCACGCACTGGTGAGAAGAATATTGGGCAGAATAGGAATGGAGCTTACAGCTCTAGTCTAGGGGAAAATAGTTGAAAAGTATTTGGGTTCAATCTTAGGGAAGAGTTAGAAAGAAAACTGTATAGGAAACTCCACACAACTTAGAGGGACACTGTGGATCTACATGGAAGATACAGAGATGCACACCTCAGAACCCCATCAGCTGAGAGCCTCAGCATCATCTTTGGAGAGTGAGGTGAGACCAAACTGTGGCAGCCCAATCACTGGGGATAAAGCTGCAGAATGAACCTGGTATGCATCTGGCTTGGAGCCCTGTGGGTGACAAGTATACCTACAAACTTAGAGGGGAAGCAAAGGGCACACGTTTGTTTCTCCTTGACAACCCAGCACCAGTGTCCTGTAACTAGTACAGAAGGCATAGGGGCCATATGGACATACATAACAGCTGTGTCAGCTTGTGTCAGCAAACCCGGCAAGCAGCTGAGAGATGATTCCCCTAGTAAAGGGGAACTTTCATACCCTACTTTTCAGCAATGAATAGATCAACCAGACAGAAAATCATCAGTAAAAAAACAGAGTTAATCAACATTCTAGACCAAATGGACCTAGTGGATATCTATAGAGCTTTTCATCCTGAGTTGCAGAATACAAAGAATACATCAGTGCATTGAACTGCTCGAAGATAAACCACATGCTAGGCTATAAATCAAGCTTCAGCAAATTCAATAAAAGCTAATCAATAATATTCTTAATAACCAGGTCTTACTGAAGGCTTATTTGCATTTCCCACTTAAATTTACATACATTTAAATGAGTACTTATACCCAACAACCAAACATCAGAAATATATTTTAAACATTCATGTTATTAATGTCTCTAAAAACATTTACCATTATGAAAATAGATTCAAAGTAAGGAAACACGTTAAATTCTCATTTTTAAAATAATTGACAAGAATGAATATGAAAATTAATAGAAATCTAAATTGGAATTTTTTTATAATACTAAATATAGGCTATAAATACTTTTAAAATTGAGGTAACTGCTAAGTTAAATTGGAGCTATTATAAAAACTTACTCTCCCCGACTTTGTCATTTTCCATGTCTGTCTGTCTGTCTGTCTCTCTCATTTTTATTTATGTGAAGGGCAGAAATAAACAAAGAAAGAAAGAGAAAATCCTTCAACTGGTTCATTCTTCAAATGTCTGCAATAGCCCAAGCTCAGCCAGTCCAAAACCAAGAGATGAGAATTCAGTACAGGTGCCCCACATGGGTATCAAACTTAACTGGTTAAGCCACTCTCTGCGCCTTCTGGGTGTACATTAGCAGGAAGCTGGAATCACCAACAGAGATGAAACTGGAAGCCAGCCACTCTGATATGGGACTCAGGTGTCTCAGCTGTGTGATGCTGGCCTCTTAGGTAGCACATCTTAGTTGTTGCACCAAATGCATGTCCATCTCCAGGCCTCTAAACACTTACACAAAATTTACTTGGTCTTAACCTGAGAAAATAAAAGTTCCTCTCAAGATTGATCTAGGATAAAAATTGCATTAGGCAATACACATAAAGTGCTAGTTATAAAAAGAAATCAAAAAATAAAAACGCTAAAAATTCTAGAATGTCAATTTTGAAAATAGCTATAGTAAATATCTCCTTATAAATAAAAGTATAGTGTAATGGCAAATCTCAAATATTGTTCCCTCTTAAATACACAGGAATAGAGACCTTATTTTTATTTAGGGAGGTAAAATGTTAAAGAAATCAGCATCTTCTCTGTCTCCTCTCCCCTTCATCTTTGCTTCATTGATGTTGGCCTCAATTCTCCATCATAGGCAAATCACGTTTTCCTCTTGTGGCATTATATAATCATTGGATCTTTCTTAGACATTTGAATTTAGGACCAAATATCTTTATACAAAGTTTAAAAAAATTCATCAGCCTAACATGTTATTTCATAAGTCAGTCTTTCTTTTACTCATTTACCAATTCAAGACAGGCATTCATCATCAATGTCTTCTAACTTGTAGAGTTTGCCTATTCACTCTATGGTGTCCTACATGCCTCATATGTCCTTCTCCTTCCACAGCTGGCAAAACTTGTCTCTCCATTGCTTTTTATTTCACCTTCATTTATAGTTTTTTTAATTTTTTTAAATTTTTTAACTTTTATTTAATGAATATAAATTTCCGAAGTACAGCTTATGGGTTACAATGGTGTTTCCCCCACCATAACTTCCCTCCCACCCACAACCCTCCCCTCTCCCGCTCCTTCTCTGCTTCCTTTCACATCAACATTCATTTTCAATTCTCTTTATATACAGAAGATTGATTTAGCATATATTAATTAAAGCTTTCAACAGTTTGCACCCACACAGAAAGACAGAGTGTAAAATACTGTTTGCGTACTAGTTATAGCATTAAATCACAATGTACAGCACATTAAGGACAGAGATCCTACATGAGGAGTAAGTGCTCAGTGACTCCTGTTGTTGACTTAACAAATTGACACTCTTGTTTATAGTGTCAGTAATCACCCTAGGCTCTTGTCATGAGTTGCCTAGGCTATGGAGGCCTTTTGAGTTCACCAACTCTGATCATATTTAGACAATGTCATAGTCAACATTTATAGTTTTTTTCTTAATTGTGTATATATGTATTTTTAAAAAGTTTTATTTATTTATTTGAAAGGCAGTGTTACATAGAGGGTAGAGAAAGAGAGAGAGAGAAAGAGATCTCCCATCTGCTGGTTCATTACCCAACTGGCCACAATGCCTGGAACTGGGAAAATCTGAACCTAGGCGCTAAGAGTTTCTTTCAGGTCTCCCATGTGGGTGCAGTTGCCCAAAGACTTGGAGCATCTGCTGCTGCTTTCCCAGGCATATTAGCTGGGAGCTGGATCAGTAGTGGAGAAGCCAGGACACAAACCAGTGCCCACAGGGGATCCCAGCACTTTAGCCAGCAGCTTCACACTCCTAGCCACATCACTGACCCCTAGATTCTGTCTCTTGATTCTACTATATATATATATATATATATATATATATATATATATATATATATAAATACAGAGAGAGAGAGAGAGAGAGAGAGAGAGAGGCATCACACACTAAATGTTAAAGAAGCATCTTCACTTCCACACTCCTGGAACTTCCTACCATTCAGGAATATTCCGCTCACTATTAGATAGTAGCTACAATTTTCTTTTCCTAATATTTATTAAATATTTCAATTCAGATAGATTTTCTAAGTTTCATTTTTCTTGAACTGAATTAAGCATCAAAATGTAAAATGAAATGCATCTGCCCTGCCTTTTGACTTCAAGTTTATTCCTTTGATACTAATTACACTTTATATGTCAACAAACATGTTATTATCATACAGTTTTTCTAGGAGTAGTCTTTCCTACAGACTAACTACAAAAATGATTAAATTTAAATGATGCATAATTGACTCAAGTATACCATGTGTGGAGGAAAAAAGAAGAAAGACTGACTTGTCTCTTTATTGACTACCTCCTGAGGACATAGATGGATGTTTTTTCTAGTTTTTCAGTTATTCCTATTTCCAATGTATATTCACAGTGGTAGAAATGGTGTAGGGATAATTACTGCTAATTACCAAACCAATTATATTAAGTAAATATTTACTGAGGGCTTTATATGTGAAAGAAGGAAAATAATACATAAGTAAGGATTTGTTTACATAGATGATACTTCTTTCAGTTTTAATTTGACACGGTCCGGATGATATCTATCTCCAAGTTGATCTACAGATTTAATCCAATCCTTGACATATTGTATATCAACACTAAATGGTTTGGAGGAAAATGATAAGCTGATTATAAATTGCATATGGTCAGAGAAGGATCAAGGAATAACTAAGAAGATTCAAAATAAGAATAAATTGGGACCTGCGCTGCAGCTCACTAGGCTAATCCTCTGCCTGCACAGCGAGCACCCTGGTTTCTAGTCCCAGTAGGGGCGCCGGATTCTGTCCCGGTTGCTCCTCTTCCAGTCCAGCTCTCTGCTGTGGCCCGGGAAGGCAGTGGAGGATGGCCCAGGTCTTTGGGCCTTGTACCCATATGGGAAACCAGGAGGAAGCACCTGGCTCCTGGCTTCTGATCAGCGCAGCGCACTGGCCAAAGTGCACCGGTCATAGTGGCCACTTGGGGGGGGGGTGAACCAACGGAAAAAGGAAGACCTTTCTCTCTGTCTCTCTCTCCCTCACTGTCTAACTCTGCCTGTCAAAAAAAAAAAAAAAGAATCAATTGGAGAATTCACAGAAATATATATTAAGACTAAAATGAACTTATGATGATTAATACAATGCATTTTGTATGCACAGATGATAAACAGATACATAGATTATAAAGAAACAAAAGCACATTTTTTCAATTAATTAATCAGAATCTATTTGATTATGCAATTGAGGAAAGCGAATATTGAACCCTAAATCATGACATTCAAAAAGACAACTTAAAACAAATATGGATTTAAATGTGAGGACAAAACTCTTCGACTTCTAGAGAAAGTAGATTTGGTTTAGGTAAATATATTTTGACAGGGAAGCACAACCACACACAAATATACATACAAACACTCAAATATTCTAACTCTAAAGTGAAATATTGATCCATTTGATTTAATTAAAATTGATGCTCTTTGGAGTAGGTATTGTGGTGCAGTGGGTTAAACCACCACTTGCAACCCATATGGGAATGCCAGTTCAGGTCTGGGTTCCTGTGCTTCTGATGCAGCTCCTTGCTAGTGCCCCTGAGAAGCAGTTTTGATGGCTCATGTATTTAAACTTCCTTCACACATGTAATAGTTCTTGGTTCCTGGATTCAGCCTGACCCAGCAGTAGCTATTGTGGCCATGTGGGGAGTGAACCAGCAGATAGAAGCCTGCTCTCTCTCTCCCCTCTCCCTTGTCTCTCTATTTGCCCATGTAATAAATTGCAAAATAAAAAAATTCAAAACTCTGCTATTAATTAGCATTGGCAGAGATGTGAAATAATTGAAACACTCATATGAGAAGACTTCAAAACATTGGTGCCGAATTGGAATTAAAAGATAAAGTAAAATTATAAGAACACTTCATTTCTCAACATAAGCTCTATAAATTATGGAACGATTTTTAAGGTGATGATATCAGACATTTAGTCCACCATCTGTAGCCTACGAATATAACAGTGTTTTAACCACATCTATGTAATAATTATTATATAATATGTGAATAAAATTGATGCTCTTAGATTTTTTTTGAGATTGTGATAAAAAAATTAAGAAAAAGCCCAGTAAGAATTGCAAAGTGTAAGCCTAATGATTTTCTTCAAAACTGTTGCCCAGTTGTCCTTCTTAGAAGAGAAGGATGAGTGAGAACATGGTGGTGGTGGAGAAGGACTCTCTGGCAGAGCTTTCCTGGGCATTGTTTCTTCTAAATAGTTGCCTAATTTTCTCAAACCATTCTACTAAACCCAGACATTGCCTGCTTGTAGCACTCCAGAAAGCCAATAAGCAAAATGCCTTGAGCATCCAAAAAAACTGTTGTCATAACCTTTATTCTTATTTTGTTTGCTTGTGCTTGGACTGAATCACATTCTTTTCTTGGTAGCCAGTAATTTCATTGTGCTTTGCCTTCAGGATTATACTGGTAAAGCCACATTCTGTATCCTGTTATAATTCTTTGAAGAAATGCTTCAGGATCTATTTTTTTTTTTACAAGCAATAAGCCTGATGTTCAAATTTAACAAAGAGAATACTTCTGGCAGTCCAAAAGGACATCTCATAATTGAGAGCCATGCTTCAGGATCTTTTTTTTTTATTATTATTATTTATTTGAGAGGTAGAGTTAGACAGTGAGAAGGAGAGACAGAGAGAAAGGTCTTCCTTCCGTTGGTTCACCCCCCCCCCCAAAATGGCTGCTATGGCCGAAGCTACGCTGATCTGAAGCCAGGAGCCAGGTGGTTCTTCCTGGTCTCCATATGGGTCCAGGTGCCCAAGCACCTGGGCCATCCTCCACTGCCTTTCCGGGCCACAGCAGAGAGCTGGACTGGAAGAGGAGCAACCGGGACTAGAACCCGGCAACTACATGAGATTCTGGCTCTGCAGGCAGATGATTAGCTAAGTGAGCCATCGCACCAGACCTTATGCTTTAGGATCTTGATCTGACTTTTGTAAAATTTCCATTACAAGTTCTACTCTTGTCTGGAGCTTATAGGTGCATTTTTTTGACATCCATTGAATAGGAAGTTTGATCCACTTTAATTTCTCAATCATAATTGTGTAAGCTGCACTAATCAAAATGTTTACTGTGTCAGCTATTATTTCCACTACTAATCATTGGACAGCAACCATAGAATATGAACAAGATTTTTTTTCACAAATCTGATAATATGGTTTGCCACTGTGAGCTTCATCTTCAACATCCCCATCTTCACATCCCTTCTTAAAATGAGATATCCGTTTGTAGACTGCTGATTTTCAGAGACAATTATCATCAAAAATTCTTCATAAAGTAACAATGATTTCACCATTCTTCTACCCAAGCTTCAACATCAATTTGATGTTTGTCACCATTCTTCTGCACAAGCTTCAACATCAATTTGATGTCTGTTATTGCTCCAGTTTTAGCAGAATTCTTTTTGCACAGAAGAGTTTCATTTCAAACTGATGAGTTGTCCTTCTTAGTGCTTCAAATCATACTCTATTCAGACATGTTTTTAATAAGTTAGTATGAGTTTATTTTGATGCGAAAACAATTTTGAAATCCATGCAATTTTCATATAATATGCACTTTTCATTAATTTCTTGATGAACTCTTGTGTACTGCTAGTAGAACAGATATGCTAATGAAGAATTTGAGAAATTTATGATAGTATTCACTAAAGATATCATGAATTATATCATTCTCAGTAAAATGTACATGTATATGCTTATAAAAACATGTACTATAATGTTCATAGCAGAATTATATTTTTTAGCTTTTAAAATTTTAAAGTATTTTTCTTTGAAAGGCAGAGAGATCTTTTAACTTCTGGTTCACTCTTCAAATGCCCACAACAGTTGGGGTTGGGCCAAGTCAAAGCCAGGAACACAGAGCTTCGTCTGGTTCTCCCTCATAAATGGAAAGGACTCAAGCACTTGGGCCATCATCCAAGGTGCATCATTCAAGCACATTAGCAGAAAGCTGGATTGGAAACAGAGTAGTCAGAATAGTGGAGTGAACTACATACTCCAATATAGGATGCTGGCATTTCAACAGATGACATACACTTGTGTCACAAACTTGCCCTAATCACAGCCTGATTTATAATAGTAAACAATTGGAAACTGCCCAAACCCCCGGGTGCATAAGAATGAGTATATAAATGCATTGCAGTATTGTCACACAGATGAATAATTTAAAATAATACAAATGTATAAATTATTGTTAAACATAGTGATATACAGAAATCTCATAAACATAAGTTTAGCAAAGAAATAATCAGGAACATACATAATGGTAGTTTAATGTATTATCATTCACTATAGCAAAAATAGAATATTGGTTGAGATTATTACTGCTTACAAAATGAAAAATTGTGCAAGCATTAAAGGAAAGAAAATGTACTGGAATGAATACACTTGATCTTAGCCAAAAGGCCGAGAAATGATACTGGAATGAATATATTTCCAATATGTCCATTGAAAAGTGAAAACAAGTGAAGAGTAGCTAAAGGCTAATACCAGAAAAGAATATTTAATATATCTTGAGAAATAGATCTGTAGTACAAGTATTATTTTTGTTCATGAAAATATCATCTCTAGAAGTATAGATATAGGAAAAAAAAAGTCAGTGTGGCTTGGAATATGGTCTTGAGAGTCACAATACTTGTGTATAAATTATCTTTTCAACCATTACTGAAGTTATAAAATAGCAATATTTCAAATGTTTTCAGAATACTTTAACTGTGTGAATTCCTTGTTTTAAGGATAGGTATTACAAGAAATAATAAGATTAGCTTTCTCTCTTTTTGGGGGGAGGAGAGGAAAGAAGTACCAATATACAGACTAGTTTTTGCACACTGTAGGTTGTTGTAAAAATAACATTTTTATTTCATATTTATTATGATTATGTTATTAAATATATATTTATAAGGTAATAATTATTAGTATTACTATTATAAGTTAGAGAAAACTAATGATCATTATGTAGGAGCAGAACTAGATTAAAGGTTGTATTATCAGTTGTGACACATCTGCTGTATAGGGGTGATGATGGGGAGACAGAGGATCCTTGAATCTTGTCATAGTGGCTTGAAAATCTATCTTATACTCTTACATTCTCCTGAACTCTTTGAATATCCTGAGGTAGCTACCTTCTTCCTGTTAGAAGGTAGTATGTCTCTTTACTTAAGCTACAGAAGTTGCATATCTTAGCACATATAATGGACATAAGGTCAATGGAAATGATTGACTGATTGATTATGGTCTAGGAACAATGACAACAACAACAACAACAAATACTCAGTAGATTGGGGAAAGAAAGTCTTGGAAAAAGTCTTGTGGATTGACATAGGGGAGAATATCAAATGCATAGGTGTTAGTATTGCACATTCTATTTGATATAAGAAAAAAAACACAATTTGCCTACTTTCACACATTCAGCAACCTGCATTTTCACCTTTGATCATCAACTCAATTCCAATATTCTCCCTAGATATAGTAATTCCAGAGGGTTTTGGTGCGCAGTCCTGTTAGGCTGCCTCCTACTTCAGATACCAATTGCCCTCAACAGGTGGTGATCTGTTTCTGACCAACCCGCTTTGGGTTAAATTAACTTGGTAAAATGATTCGTAGAACTCAGGGAAACACTTACATACATCCCCTCATTATCCAGGATTTTTGTGAGTATTCAAATGAACAGTCAGCTAAGGAGAAACAAAGCCAGGTCTGGAAGAGTTCTCAGTGCAGGACATTCCGTCCCACAGAAGTTCAAGTGGGTCACCTTCCTGCCATGAGAGTGTGCTCTTGTTCATCAGCCTAGAAGCTCTTTGAACTCATAGTTCAGTGTTTTTTTTTTTTTTTATAGAGACTTCGTTATGTAGGTGTACTGGGTATTGATTCCATTTTCAGTCCCTTTCTCATCTCTAGAGAATGGAGTGTGGGGCTGAAAGATCCACTCATAATAATGCTATTATTTCTGGTGATTAGCCCCCCGCCTTGTTAGAACAAAAGATAATGCTGTCAACCAAGTAATTCCAACAGATTTAATAATTCTGTATCAGATGCAATGATCATTCAGGAAATAAAAATGGTGTTAGGACCTCTGTGTCAGAAACTGAAATCAAGGACACAAATGAGAACAAAATATTCCCCTAGCATCTCTTTCTACAAGGGTATTATAAGAGTTCTGTGTCAAGAACAAGAATATAGAATAAATATTATAAAAAAAAAGAATTTCCTATTAGCCCTATTAGGAAAAGTACTGTTGTTTTGGAAGCTCTGTGGCAGGTACTGTACATGTTTAATAATATTCTTATTAAATCACACAAAGTAATGCCCTTCAAAGTGTACCTACTACAGAATAGTCACTAAGTAATCAAGTAGATGAAGTGACTCATTCAGCTGATATCCACCATCCTCTATGCCTTTGTATTCCTTGTGCTTGCCCACTCCACTTCCAGAAAAATAAGCTCCTAGATTCATATTACGCAGAGTGAAATCAAAGGACAATATATATGGGTCCCAACCCATAGGATTCTACTAGGAAAAATTGAAGCAGCTATTGCTACTGTTCAGTGTTCAATGGGCTGATGAAAGACACTGACATTGTGCCCAATTATGCTTTATCCCTCAGAGGTTCTATTTGGTGCCAAGTGCCAAGTTGACCACATAACAGCCCTTCCATTAATAGAAAGGGCAGAAATTCATCTTGATTGGTATACATATATATTTCAGGTTAACCTTTCCCTTTTCTGATCATTGTATTGTGGGCAGCACCACTTTTCAAAGCTAAGAGCATATACTCCACCAAAGTGGGATCAAGGGGCCAGCATAGTGGCACAGTTGTTAAGCCACAACCTTCAACACTGGCATTTCATATAAGCACCAGCTCAAGTCCTGGCTGCTTCGCTTTCAGTCTAGCTCCCTGGTAATGTATCTGGGAAATCAGAGAAAGACGGCCCCACTGCCACTCACATGGCACAGGAGACCTGAGATATTACGTTTTATCTCTATGTCATATAATAGTTTCACTTATTCTGAGTAATAGGAATAAAATCTTTTTTCATAAGTTCTTACATCTATCTACATAAGCAGCATCTAAAATTATTTAATTCCTTCCTAAAATATTTCTCATTTTTCTTTTGTTTCATGACAAAAACAACAATTAAAATAACAATCCTTTTGAATAGTAAGTGAAGGGCAAACCAATGAATGTATTTTGGTGGATAAGTGGTGATTTTGCCAAGTCTCAATTCTCAATGAATTCACAGAAGAGTAGAAAGAGATATAAAACAGAGAGATAGCCCTCCTGAGAGGGAGAACAAAACGCTTGCTTATCACAGAGATCTGGTTAATGCAGTTTGAGAACAGGTTTCTTTTTTTAAGTTTAGCAGTTTAAATTTATGAGCAATCTTTTACCTATAAGCCAATTAAATCAGAGCTCTAAATAAATTTTCCCATCTAGACACACAATGTTTACATACATATAAAATAACATGCAAAATAGAATAAGACAGAATAAAACAGTTTTCATAATAGCTTCTTAAAACCTGTTTTTTTTTTTTATAAATTACCATTAATCGGTTAGAATTACATCCTGCTATTAGTAACCTGAATTACCCATACTTTTTTCAGTTGGAATCTCTTGTCCATTATTGGCTTTATGATGTTCATTCTCTGATCAAGATATCTGAAGTTTGAAAAAGGCTTATCACCATATTTAACTGTGTTTGTAATTCTACAAAATATGTTATAATATAATTACAATCTTTTGATAATATTTTAGTGCTTGACATCATTTGCATACATCACACAAATATCTATTGTTTATATCAGCATAGATTGATTAACATTTAGTATCTTTTTTAAAAGATTAGGTTTATTTTTTACATTAAATAATTAAAAGTATCCTGTGGTATTCTAAATATGACAGTGTATTATAATAAATGAAAGTAATGAGAGAACAAAATTCAGTAATACTATGATAAACTGTGCGTATAATTTGGTTTGGTTAATTCAATTTTACCAGTTTAAAAGGTAATTTATTTCTATTTAATTCCATTTTATATTTTTAGAAGGGAAATAAAAGCTATTCAATGTGACTGATGAACTAGCTGGAAGGTGAAGTTTAGGTATAATTTACAAAATTTGCAGTCCAAATTTGCGAAAACAATATAGTTACATACAATGCAATGCAATATATTCCCACACAGAGTCTGCTAAGCAATTATTTGATTACAATAAAAATCCTTACATTTCAGTTAACTCAATACCTTGACTGGTACTGCTAATGCAAAATTTCTTTTTTGAAACTTTTGTTTTTGAAGCATTTCTAGTTATAGTTCTGAATAATTCTTTACATCAAAAATTGTTGTAATTTTCAGTGTACTTAGTCTGCTAAAATCATATGTTTAAGTAAAAATCTTTTTGTTCATCATTTAAATCTGATGGCAAACTTCATATAAAAATAGGTCAAACATTTTATTTGTTAAAACATTTTGATTTTAGGAAGAAGATTCACTGGGCCCATTCATTTTCAGACTTAGTTATGGGATAATTTTCCAACTGAGCTTTTTTGTTTGTTTATTTTATTTGAAAGAGTTACAGAGAGAGGTAGACAGAGAGAGAGAGATCTTCCATTTGCTTGTTCACTCCCCAGATGGCTGCAAGGGCTGGAGCTGTGTTGATCCGAAGCCACAAGCCAGGAGCTTCTTCCAGGTCTCCCATGCGGGTGCAGGGGCCCAGCAATTTGGGCCATCTTCTACTGCTTTCCTAGGCCAAAGCAGACAGCTGGATCTGAAGAGGAGCAAAGCCGGGACTAGAACTGGTGCCCATATAGGATGCCTGCGCTTCAGGTCAGGGCTTTAATCTGCTGCACCACAATGCCGACCTCCCAACTGAGCTTTAAAGGTTGGAAATTAATTTTAATATGAATATAAAATCTAACACTGCTTACACAAACTGGACTTCCAATGCAGGTATTACATTTTCAAAGATAGAGGAAGTAATTTTTAAAGGAATTCATCAATATATTGGATTCTTAAGGTCACAGTAAATACATGATAATTTACTACAACACAGTTCTCATCAATTCTCATGTTAAAATATTAATAGAAAGAGAAGAGATCCCATGTTGTTCACAGACAGAATTCTAATAATATAATACTTCCTTTGCTCCCTTCCTTCATTTCTCCCCTTTACATTATTCTTCCTCTGCTCCTTTTCCTTTTTAATTTTTAAGATGAAATATCTAAAATTTACATTACAGTCAAAGCTTAAAGCTTGAGTAAATAGAGTACGACAAATAAAAAGTAAAAATGAACATAGTTCAGTAGAAAATTTGCTCTTATACATATAATTTGATTTGTTTAAATTGTTTATGCAATGGATTTTACTTACTAGAATAATGTCAGTATATTTTTATATAAAATTAAATATTATAATTTAAAATAAAATTACACAAATTTAAAAGATAGATGTATTAAGTTTGTTCTAAAAGAGCCTAAAAGTTAAGTTAATAAATTTAATGTTTAGATCTATGAAATGAAGTGCAAGTTAACATATTTCAAATACATAAAATAAAGCTTAAAAGACCTAGCTGCCACTGATTGCTGTGACATAGCTGATTGAATGAAAAGCTTCTACTGGTACTTTTCTTTGTTATTTCTTTTTCTTAAAGATTTATTTTATTATTTGAAAGACAGAGTTACAGAGAGAGGTAGAGACAGAGAGAGAGGTCTTCCATCCACTGGTTCATTCCCCAGATGGCCACAACGCCTGGAGCTGCGTGGATCCGAAGCCAAGAGCCAGGAGCTTCTTCTGGGTCTCTCACGTGGGTGCAGGGGCCCAAAACTTGAGCCATCTTTTACCATTTTCCCAGGCCATAGCAGAGAGCTGGATTGGAAGAAGAGCATCCGAGGCTGAAACTGGCACCCGTATGGGATGCTAGTGCTTCAGGCCAGGGTGCTAACCCATTGCGCCATAGCTCTGGCTCTCTTTGTTATTTATTTGATAAATAAATACACTCAACAAAGGTGTATCAGAATAGAGAATTCCAAGAAACACGATTATTCTAGAATGCCCAAATTAAATATGTTCCTATAAAATAACATTCTCTATTTTGTAAACTAATATAAAAATATTGAGATTCAATTTCTTTCTTTTTTTTTTTTTTTGGACAGTGAGAGAGCGAGACAGAGAGAAAGGTCTTTCTTTGCCGTTGGTTCACCCTCCAATGGCCGCCGCGGCTGGCGCGCATTGCAGCCTGCACACTGCGCTGATCCGATGGCAGGAGCCAGGTGCTTCTCCTGGTCTCCCAGGCACGTGCAGGGCCAAAGCACTCGGACCATCATCCACTGCACTCCTGGGCCACAGCAGAGAGCTGGCCTGGAAGAGGAGCAATCGAGACAGGATCCGGTACCCTGACCGGGACTAGAACCCGGTGTGCTGGTGCCGCAAGGTGGAGGATTAGCCTAGTGAGCTACGGCGCCGGCCCAAAGATTCAATTTCATCAAAATGTAAAAAAAAATCACATTCAGCATATGGCTTTACTTTCTTAACATTTTAATTCCCTCCAATGCTTCTTGTATAGATGGCCACTAAGTATATATATATATATATATATATATATATATATATATATGTTTGAAATAATTTATATTTCCATGCATTCTTAATTTGTTTACCTAAATCATTATACTTCTATTGAGTGTTTCCATGAATTTTCCTTTGTTACATGATTAATATGTTTTCTGATTCTTCTAATAAATACTTCTCATTTCCCATTTCATCTTTGATATGTTAATAGCTGATCTACTCAGGGATATCTATAAACAGAAATGAACAGAAACCAGCTTCTTAAAAAACACCAGGAAACCTTTATCCCTTTATCTACAAGTAGTAATAGATTTTGGTCAGACATCTGTCTTTACTCAGGCTTGGATTAATTTAGACTGAAACATTTTTAAAGTATATATGAGAAGAAGAACTGCAATGAGATAGTAATAAGGAAGAATCAAGATAACAGTGAATTGTATTTTAATAAAATATGTGGTAAAGAAATTTCATGGTCCATGATGCCTGATAATTAGTGATATTTAATATAAAGCAATCATATTTGGTGAAGCAAAAAGTATTTTGATATTAGAAGAGTGGATAATAAAGCCAAAATTTTTATGTGATAATTCTGAAGGTAAGCTTTGCCACTGAGACCATTAGATTTTGACTGTGAGCAGCTGATATAAGACAGCAATGAGATTCAATAACAAACAAACAAAATGCAAGTGAGAAATTGAAATGGTCAGCTCTTTGAATGTGGCTACATTTGCTAATATGAAGGAAAATAAAACCAGTTACTGAAGTAAGAGGGAATGCTAGATAATATTTTTATAAATTGTTAATTGGTATGTCAATTTTATTATGGTACAATTAAAATTGAAATTGCATTACTGGTATTTTTGTCTTTAGCAGTAATATTTCATATGTAGACTGTGATGCTTTAGTGTTGAGACATTAAGGACAAATGCATATTTTATGCTTATGTGTAATGAAGACTTTTTATGCTTCTGTTTAAAATTTGAAATTATTCTCATTAAAACATTAAATAAAATAGTGATTTGAGGAGTTCTCTGTAACCATATTTCTCTGGTTTATTTGTACTTATTGAAAAGTTTATGTAAGCACAACGATAAACTATGCAACTTAAATTAAATTCCTTTTGTCCCCAAGCTCAAGTTAGAGCCATTTGTCATATTTCCATGTCAGTTTTGCAGGAATGTGATACTAATCTCAAAATTGTCCCCACTTGGTCTTGCTGATCTCTTAGTGGCAATGTGCATTTCCTCCATCATGTAGTTCCAGAAAAATAAATGAAAAAGGAAGACAGAGGGTTAAGTAGGAAGTCATGCTGTGAAGCCCCAGGAGGAATCAGATAGGACTTGGTGATAAAATTATAATGTGCATCCTGGGACATAAGTCATAACCTAGACCTATTCAAGACCTGGAGGCAGTACTGAACTGCCTACAACCATTTCATCACCTTCCCAAATAGGGAAAATCCAAACACTGTTGGGTAAACATTGGAACACAGCTTTAGCTGTAAGCAACAATTAGAGCAGTGATATTCTTTTTATTGTTTATTTATTCATGCTTGTTTCTTTGGCGGACAGAGACATAGAAAATGAGACAGATAATAAGATCTTCCTTCTGCTGATTGCCTGAAATAACCAAGACTGAGCCATGTCTGAGCTTGGAGACAAGAACTCGATCAACGTTTACCATGGGAGTGGCAGGGACTTAGTACATATGCCACTGTCTGATACCCCTTCTCCAGGCAAATTAACATCGAGCAGGACTGGAAGCAGAAGTAGAGGTTGGAAACCAGTCCAGGCATTTTGATATGGAAGGCAAGCACCCATGTGGCAGCTTAAGCCGCTGTGCTACAATTCGGTCCCAAGGCAGTGGTATTCTAGCTTAATACTTACATATTTTTATTGGTAACCTAAAACATGCCTAAGATGAACAGGGAGATGTCCAGGTGGCTAATCTATTTGGTCCTTTTGATCCCTCCTCAAACTATTCCCAAATTAAATGTAACCTGAAGGTCTAGGATTTTTGTTTGTCATGTTTATGGCAGTCACTTCAGCAACTTAGAATTGTACACTTGTTTACACAAAGCAGGTGATTAGTGTAGATTTGCAGAATGATCAGAATTTCCTTTCATTTTTCCTTTTTAGACATACAAATTATATACAAAAAGACAATTATTTTGGCATACTAAAAAAGTTCTGGGAATTACACTGCATTGTGTAAAAAACACAGATGACTTAATTTTTTTATGAAATTTGAATATATTTACATTCTTTAGCTGTTAAAATGAAGAATTACTCATTTAATACAGACACAGTTTACAGATAACCTTACTGCTTTCAATGAGAAAAAATAAATGTTTGTTTTCAAAGTTATACCATTTGTTGAGGAATCTACTCAGACTCATCAATGATTTCTAAGAAAAAATATTTCATTCCTAAGAAATTAGATTTTATTCCATATGTAGGTTATTTTAAGTGTTTATAAATTTTTATAATGGTCATTTTAAAATTTCTATTTATTTGCTTTCATTTTATTTGAAAGTTAGAGAGATAGATGAGAAAAAAGAGAAGGGAGGGGATTGAGAGGGGGATTTTTCATCTGTTGGTTCATTCTACATAAGTCTCCAGCAGCCAGGGCTGGAAGAGACTGAAGCCAGGAGCCTGGAACTCAATCCAGATCTCCTACATGGGTTGCAGCTACACAAGTAGTTGAGTCATCTTCTATGGCCTCCCAGGGTGCACATTTGCAGGAAGCTGAATAGGAAATTATATAATCAGGATTTGTACTGGTCACTGTGATAATGGCATGTGGGTATTTCAAGATGCAACTTAATTACTACACCAAATAATTGCCCAGCGTAATAGTCATTTGTAAGAGTTAGTTTTAAAAAATTCCTCTACATTTGCCATTTCTACTTGACCCTTACCTCTGTTAATAAAAATTAAAAAAAATATATAAATAAAAAACAAGTGCTGTTAAAATGTAATTCTTCAGATATTAATCTCAAGTATGAGTGCATGATGTCATATATTTCTCTACTAGTTTATTGTATTTTTATTATAATCAATTTGTAACTATCTAATAGATTTAAATTCTGAGAAAAGTTTCAAAATTGTTAGGATTTATGTCATTATTTTATCTTTTTTTTTTCCAGTTTAACACCAAGATTTTTTAATCATTTGTAATTATCTTTATATAAAGAAGATCGATTCAATATATACTATGTAAGGATTTCATCAGTTTGCACACACACAGAAACACAAAGTGTAAAAATACTGTTTCAGTACTAGTAATAGCATCACTTCACATTGGATAACACATTAAGGACAGATCCCTCATGAGACGTAAGTACACAGTGACTCCTGATGTTGATTTAACAATTTGACACTCTTGTTTATGGCGTCAGTAATCTCCCTAGGCTCTGGTCATGAGTTGCCGAGGCTATGGAAGCCTTTAGGGTTAGCCGACTTCGATCTTATTCCCACAGGGCCATAGTCAAAGTGGAAGTTCTCTCCTCCCTTCAGAGAAAGGTACCTCCTTCTTTGATGGCCCCGTTCTTTCCACTGGGATCTCACTCGCAGAGATCTTTCATTTAGGTCTTCTGTTTTTTCCAGAGTGTCTTAGCTTTCCATGCCTAAAATATTCTCATGGGCTCTTGAGCCAGATCCGAATGCCTTAAGGGCTGATTCTGAGGCCACAGTGCTATTTAGGACATCTGCCATTCTATGAGTCTGCTGTGTATCCTGCTTCCCATGTTGGATCATTCTCTCCCTTTTTCATTCTATCAGTTAGTATTAGCAGACACTAGTCTTGTTTGTGTGATCCCTTTGACTCTTTTTTTCTTTATCCTAGTACTAGTGGTTGAACTCTGTAATTAACACACAATTATTCTTAGGTGTTTAAATTATTTTATCTTTAGTACTTGAATTAAATCCTTGAAAATAAATAAACCATGGAGATTATCTAAACTGAGAAAAAACTTTTCATTAAATCACTTTGTATTTAGTATGCTTATTTAGGCATACATGTCTTCATTCCAGGGCACTCATATTACAAATATTTACAAACACAGAGCATTTATTTGACTGTGTTGTTTTTGCTCCTGTTAGAACTCTTAAAGTAAGACAGCTATAAGAATTTCTATATGATTAGACATGAATAGACAGTATTAGTTCCATTATAATCCCATGTTTAAAATTACATATATTTGGGGACAGCATTGTGGCACAGTAGGTTAAACCACAACCTATAATGCCAATATCCCATATTAGAACAGCCGTTTTAAATCCTGGATGCTCTGCTTTCTATCCATCTCCCTACTAATGCATCTAGGAAAGCAAAAGATGATGGCTCCAATACCTAGACCAATGCTGCTCAACTGGAAGACCTAGATGGAGCTCCTGGGCTCTTAGGGCCAGCTGAGGTGTGAACCAGAAAATAGGTGATCTCTTCCTCTATCTGTGTTACTCTACCTTTCAAATAAATAGATACATATATGAAAGGCATTTTACCCTTACTTCAGAATAATTAGTGCTATGTCTTACTTATGCTACCTATTCTCAGTAAATCATATCAAAGATGTTAATTTCACTTATTAAACTTTTTTTTTAGTTATGCTCAATAGCCTTCACCCAGGCCTCAACATTCTGCAGCCATTAAATTTTGACAAGGAGGGTAGACACTGTGGCATAATGGGGTAAGCCTCCACTAGTGACACTGGCATCCAATATAGTTACCAGTTTGTATCCCAGCTACTCTTCTTCTGATCCGGCTCTCTGCTATGGCCTGCAAAAGCTGTAGTAGATGGCCCAAGTGCTTGGGTCCCTGCACTCTCAAGGGAGACCCAGAAGAAGCTCCTGGCTCCTGGCTTCAGATTAGACCAGATCTTGCCATGGTGGCCATTTAGGGAGTGAACCAGTGGATGGAAGATCTTTCTCTCTGTCTCTCCCTCTCTCTGTCTGTAAAGTAAATGAATAAATCTTTTAACATTTTTTAGCATGGGTCACTTATTTGCACACTCATTATTTCATATTTCCATACTTATTTTCCATTACCAGAAAAGAATTCCTGGCTTATAGCCAGTGAATTCAAATTCCACTTGTTAGAATACAGAGCTATTGTTTCACTTATTTTAGTTCAATATCACTTTTGCTATTTAAATAGTTTTGATCAATAAAACAGAAATTCAAGTATTAAAAAGTAAATACATATTTAATTCAAAATCCTTTTAGTACATTTACAGATTAAATAGATATTCTTTCCTCCCATCTTTTATCTGCCTCTTTCTTCTTCCCTCCCCTCTTGTATTTTATCTAATCACCTTAGATGTGAATGTGATAATAGGGTCATGTGAAAATATACTCATTTATAATATGAAATAAAGTTCTTATCCCAAGTAATGAATCCATTTGGAGAGAGTAAGTGGAAATTGAAGAAGTGGGCTCCCTACTTAATACCATATTTTATCAAGTATTACAGAGAATTACTTTCAATAATTAATGTGTCATGACTAAAGGGTCAACGTTCTAATAAACTCTACTAGTAGTACAAGAAATATTACTTTGCCCAATAAGCTTATATAAAATGATTATAAGATTTTCCCAAGGGAATTGGAGCTTCGGCCCTCACTACTTCAATCTGTCTTAATTATGAAGGGAAAGCCGATCAAGCTGCCAGCAATAGCTCATGCTTCCACCAAAATATGACTTCAGGAAATTTATTTAGAGTATAATGGTCCTTGCTTTATTAACGCAAACATTTGCAACTTTGTTTTATTTAATTATTAAATCAAGATTAAAGAAATGATTCTGTTTGTAAAAATTGTGGAAAAAGTAGTCTAAATGCAACTTTTTTTTTTTTTACTAAAGAAAAGAAAAGGTTAGTAGATATAAGCAATATATTTTTGGAAAAATGTGACTTACCACTATTTTTTTTTTATAGGCAGAGTTAGACAGTGAGAGAGAGAGAGACAGAGACAGAGAGACAGAGAGAAAGCTCCTCCTTTCGTTGGTTCACCCCCTAATGGCTGCCATGGCCAGTGCGCAGATCCAAAACCAGGAGCCAGGTGCTTCCTCCTGGTCTCCCATGCAGGTGCAGGGCTCAAGCATTTGGGCCATCCTCCACTGCACTCTCTGGCCACAGCAGAGAGCTGGCCTGGAAGAGGGGCAACCGGGACAGAATCCAGCGCCCCAACCAGGACTAGAACTTGGGGTGCCGGTGCCGGCACCACAGGTAGCCTAGTGAGCCAATGACTTACCACTCTTGAATTTCCAAGTTCTTTTTCTTTTCTTTTCTTTTCTTTTCTTTTCTTTTCTTTTCTTTTCTTTTCTTTCCTTTCCTTTCCTTTCCTTTCCTTTCCTTTCCTTTCCTTTCCTTTCCTTTCCTTTCCTTTCCTTTCCTTTCCTTTCCTTTCCTTTTCTTTTCTTTTCTTTCTTTTCTTTTCTTTTCTTTCTTTTCTTTTATTTTCTTTCTTTCTTTTTTTTTGACAGACAGAGTGGACAGTGAGAGAGACAGAGAGAAAGGTCTTCCTTTACCGTTGGTTCACCCCCTAATGGCCACTGCGGCCAGTGCGCTGCAGCCTGCCCACCGAGCTGATCTGAAGCCAGGAGCCAGGTGCTTCTCCTGTTCTCCCATGTGTGGGGCAGGGCCCAAGCACTTGGGCCATCTTCCACTGCACTCCAAGGCCACAGCAGAGAGCTGGACTGGAAGAGGCGTAACTGGGACAGAATTCAGCGCCCCGACCTGGGCTAGAACCCGGTGTGCTGGTGCCACAAGGTGGAGGATTAGCCTATTGAGCCGCAGCGCCAGCCCAAATTTCCAGGTTCTTGATTACGTTGCAAGAGTTTTGCTGTTGTTGATTACCTCTAAATACTCTTCTTCTTCTTTTTTTTTCTTTTCAAAAAATAGACAAAGGGCCGGGGCCACGGCTCAATAGGCTAATCCTCTGCCTTGCAGCCCTGGCACACGGGTTCTAGACCTGGTCGGGTCACCGGATTCTGTCCCGGTTGCCCCTCTTCCAGGCCAGCTCTCTGCTGTGGCCAGAGAGTGCAGTGGAGGATGGCCCAAGTGCTTGGGCCCTGCCCCACACATGGGAGACCAGGAGAAGCACCTGGCTCCTGCCTTCGGATCAGCACGGTGTGCTGGCCGCAGTGCGCCAGCCTCTGCGGCCATTGGAGGGTGAACCAACGGCAAAGGAAGACCTTTCTCTCTGTCTCTCTCTCTCTCTCACTGTCCACTCTGCCTGTAAAAAAAAAAAAAAATAGACAAAGATATCGGCAATTTGATCCATATAGTTCATCAACTATGTTCTTTTATGCACGGTGTAAGCCTTAATCTACTGCTTATGTAGTGTATGAAATGTAGCAAACAAAAAAGAAATTTAAATGCTGCATAGTTTTTCTATATTGTTAAATAAATTTGATAAACAATTTTAAAATAAGTATGTGAAAATAGCCAAAATTATAACTGCAGAGATAATACCCATTTAAAAAAGAAAAAAAGATATGGAAAAATATAAGAAATAAAAAATGTGCAACAACAGTCTTTGAAAAGACAGAACATAATGTGAAGCTTTAATCATCATAAATAAAAGAAATTTCATGTTATTTTCCAAGTTTAGGACTCACTTTTCACTTTTGTATGATTTTTTGAAGAAAAGATATTCCTGTGTAAAGTAGACACTTTATTCTATCTTCTTTTATACGTATAGCTTTTACAAAATTTAAAGTTATACAAGTTTCATGTATTTCATTTATACAGATTTAGAAACATAGTGACACTTCTCTCTCACACTCCCCCTACTTAAAGTCCAATCATTCCTTCTCATCCTTCTCACATTCCCACTCTTATTTTTACAAAGATCCATTTTTTTTATTTTCGACAGGCAGAGTGGACAGTGAGAGAGAGAGAGAGACAGAGAGAAAGGTCTTCCTTTTGCCATTGGTTCACCCTCCAATGGCCGCCAAGGCCGGCACATTGCGGCCTGCGCTCCATGCTGATCCGAAGGCAGGAGCCAGGTGCTTCTCCTGGTCTCCTATGCGAGTACAGGGCCCAAGCACTTGGGCCATCCTCCACTGCACTCTCTGGCCACAGCAGAGAGCTGGCCTGGAAGAGGGGCAACCGGGACAGAATCCAGCATTCTGACTGGGACTAGAACCCGGTGTGCGGGCGCCGCATGTCGGAGGATTAGCCTGTTGAGCCATGGCACTGGCCACAAAGATCCATTTTTAGTTTACTTTATGATCAGGTAGTAAACCCTCCAATAAGTAAAAGAGTACAACAAATAACGTGAAGAAAAACAACAACACTGTTCCTCAACAGAAGAGACAAATGTTATAAACAATCAACAAATTTCAAAATGTCTATCTCACTCAAATACATTACATTTCAGGAACTCCATTAATTACCTCCACTTGGGGAAAACATATGATATCTGTCTTTTTGGGACTGGCACATTCACTAAATATAATGGTTTCCAAAGTCGTCCATTTTATTACAAAAGATAGGAATTTTTTTATAGCCGAATAGTACTTCATAGTGTGTATATACTATAATTTCTTGATCATCCACCCAGACCAAGTGGGATTTATCCCTGGTATGCAGGGATGGTTCAGTGTTCACAAAACAATCAACGTGATACACCACATTAACAGACTGCAGAAGAAAAACCATATGATTATCTCACTAGACGCAGAGAAAGCATTCGATAAAATTCAACACCCTTTCATGATGAAAACCCTAAGCAAACTGGGTATAGAAGGCACATTCCTCAATACAATCAAAGCAATTTATTAAAAACCCACGGCCAACATCCTATTGAATGGGGAAAAGTTGGTAGCATTTCCACTGAGATCTGGTACCAGACAGGGATGCCCACTCTAACCACTGCTATTCAATATAGTTCTTGAAGTTTTAGCCAGAGCTATTAGGCAAGAAAAAGAAATTAAAGGGATACAAATTGGGAAGGAAGAACTCAAACTATCCCTCTTTGAAGATGATATGATTCTTTATTTAGGGGATCCACAGAACTCTACTAAGAGAATATTGGAACTCATAGAAGAGTTTGGCAAAGTAGCAGGATATAAAATCAATGCACAAAAATCAACAGCTTTTGTATACACAGGCAATGCCATGTCAGAGAAAGAACTTCTAATATCAATCCCATTCACAATAGCTACAAAAACAATCAAATACCTTGGAATAAACTTAACAAAGGATGTTAAAGATCTCTACGATGGAAATTACAAAACCTTAAAGAAAGAAATAGAAGAGGATACCAAAAAATGGAGAAATCTTCCTTGCTCATGGATTGGAAGAATAAAATATCATCAAAATGTCCATTCTCCCAAAAGTAATTTACAGATTCAATGCAATACCTATCAAAAGACCGAAGACATTCTTCTCAGACCTGGAAAAAATGATGCTGAAATTCATATGGAGACACAGGAGACCTCGAATATCTAAAGCAATCTTGTACAACAAAAACAAAGCTGGAGGCATCACAATACCAGATTTCAGGACATATTACTGGGCAGTTGTTATCAAAACAGCATGGTACTGGTACAGAAACAGATGGATAGACCAATGGAACAGAATAGAAACACCAGAAATCAATCCAAACATTTACAGCCAACTTATATTTGATCAAGGATCTAAAACCAATCCCTGGAGTAAGGACAGTCTATTCAATAAATGGTGCTGGGAAAATTGGATTTCCACATGCAGAATCATGAAGCAAGACCCTTACACAAAAATTCATTCAACATGGATTAAAGACTTAAATCTACGACCTGACACCATCAAATTATTAAAGAGCATTGGAGAAACACTGCAAGATATAGGTACCGGCAAAGACTTCCTAGAAAATACGTTGGAGGCGCAGGCAGTCAAAGCCAAAATTAACTATTGGGATTGCATAATTTCTTTATCCAGTCAACAGTTGATGGGCATCCAGGTTGATTCCATATCTTAGTTATTGTGAATTGTGCTTCAGTGAAAATGAGAGTACTGACAACTTTTTCATACGCTGATTTCTTTTGGCTTGGGTAAATTCCCAGGGGTGGGATGGCTGGATCAGATGGTAAATCTATATTCAGATTTCTAAGGTATTCCCATGTCTTCCATAGTGGCTGTACCACTTTACAATCCCACCAAGAGTGAACCAGAGTACCTTTTCCTTGCATCCTCGCCAGCATTTATTTGTTGATTTCTGTATGTGAGCCATTCTAACCTGAGTGAGATGAAACCTCACCATGGTTTTGATTTGCATTTCTTGATGGCAAGTGATCTTGAGCATTTTCTCAATTGTCTGTTGGCCATTTGAACATCCTCTCTTGAAAAATGCCTGTGCATGTCCTTTGCCCATTTCTTAACTAGATTCTTTGTTTTGTTGTTGTTGATTTTCTTGAGCTCTTTATAGATTCTGTATGTGAACTCATTCTCAGTTGGGTTGTTTGCAAATATTTTATCCCAGGCTTTGGGTTGCCTCTTCACTATGCTGAATGTTTCTTTTGCAGTTCAGAAGCTTCTCACCTTGATGTAATCTCATTTGTCAATTTTGGCTTTGATTTCCTGTACTTCCGGGGTCTATTAAAAGAAATCTTCTCCTATGCCAATGTCTTGCAGAGTTTCCTCAATATTCTCTAGTTATTTGATCATATGGGGTCATAGATTTAGGTCTTTGATTCATTTTGAGTGGATTTTTGTAAAAGGTGTAAGGTATGGGCATGTGGAGATCCACTTTAACTGCACTTTGTCAAAGAGGCTGTCATTGCTCCAGGAATTGATTTTAGTTCCTTTGTCCAAGATAAATTGCATGTATTAATTTCTTTAGTTTCTATTCTGTTCAGTTGGTCTACAAGTCTTTTTTGTGCCAGTATCAGGCTGTTTTGTTTATAACTGCCTTGTACTATGTCTTGAAATCAGGTATTGTGATGCCTTTGGCTTTGTTTTTGTTGTTTAAGATAGCCTTATCTATTAGGGTCTTTTGTGTTTTTATATGAATTTAAGCATCTTTTTTTCTATTTTTCAAAATAGTTATTTATTTAATTGGAAGGCAGAGCTACTGAGAGGAAGAGGTGTTTTATGGTGTTGATTCTTCCAATCCATGAAAATGGAAGCTTTTGCACTTTATAATGTCCTCTCTTTCTTTCTTCAGTGTTTTGCAATTTTCATTGTAGATTCTTTGACATCCTTAGTTAAATTTATTACAAGGCATTTAATTCTTTTTGGAACTATTGTGAATGAAATTGATCTTAAATATTCTTTTTCAACCATAGCATTTTTGGTGTAAGCAAAGGTTTTTGATTTATCAAAGTTGCTTTTATATCTTGACATTTTACCAAACTCTTTTATGAGTTCCAACAGTCTCTCAGAGGAATTTTTGGATCCCCTCTTTATAGAATCATGTCATCTGCAAATAGGGATACTTTGACTTCCTACTTTTCAATCTGTATCCTTTTGATTTCTTTTTCTTGCCTAATGGCTCTGCCTAAATCTTCCAACTATATTAAATAGCAATGGACAGTGGGCATCCTTGTCTGGTACCAGATCTTAGGGAGAATGCTCCCAGCTTTTCACCATTCTTTAGGATGCTGGGCAGGTTTGTCATAAATTGCCTTGATTTGCATGAGGAATGTTCCTTCTATACCAAATTTGCTTAAGGTTTTCATCATGAAAGTATGTTGTATTTTACCAAATGATTCTCTGCATCTATTGAGATAATTATATGGTTTTTGTTCTTCAATTTTGTTAATGTGGCATATCAGCTTTATTGATTTGCAAATGTTGAACTATCCCTGCATACCAGCGGTATATCCCACTTGGTCTGGGTGAATGATATTTCTGATGTGTTGTTGGATTCAATTAGCTAATATTTTGTTGAGGATTTTTGCATCTATTTTCATCAGGGATGTTGCTCCATAGTTCCAATTCTTTCTTGTATCTTTTTCTGGCTTAGGAATTAAGGTGATGCAGGCTTCATAGAAGGAGTTTGGGAGGATTCCCTCCCTTTCAATTATTTTGAATAGTTTGAGAATAATTGGAATTAGTTCCTCTTTAAATGCCTGGTAGAATTCAATAGTGAATCCATTTGGTCTTGGGCTTTTCTTTGTTTGGGCAGGGAGGTAGGTCTTTATTACTGAATCATTTCCGTCTAGGTTATTGATATGTTTAGGTTTTTTATGTCCTCATTACTCAATTTTGGTAGAGAGTGTGTGTCTAGGAATCTAACCATTTCTTCCAGGTTTCTCAATTTGTTGACAAATAGTTCTTTGTCGAATTTCTTGATGATTCTTTTTTATTTCTGTGATACCTGTTGTTACATTTTCTTTTTTATTTCTGATTTTATTGATTTGGCTCTTCTCCCTCTTTTTTTTTTTTGTTATTTAAGCCAATGGTGTATCAATTTGTTTACTTTTTCAAAAATCAACTCTTTTATTTCAATGATCTTTGGATCATGTTTTGTTCTTGTTTGTTTTTTCTTAATTTTAACTTCTTTTCTCCTACTAAATTTGTTTGGTTTGTTGTTGGTTTTCTATGTCCTTGAGATGCATTGATAGCTTTTATTTGGTACCTTTCCAGTTTTTTTCATGTAGGCATTGATTGCTATGAACTTCTCTCTTAATATTGCATTTGTTGTATCCAATAAGTTTTGCTATGATGTATTGTCATCTTCATTTATTTTCAGAAATTTCTTCATTTCTTTTTTTATTTTGTCTATGACACACAATTTATTCAGGAACATGTTGTTCAGTTCCACATGTCTGCATATGATTTAGAGATTTTTGAGCTGTTAATTTCCAGTTTCATTCCATTGAGATCAGAGAAGATGTATGGTATGATAAAGAAGATGTATGGTATGATTTAGTTTTTATTTTTATTTTTGTAATTTGTTAAGACTTGCTTTATGGCTTAGCAGATGGTCTATCCTAGAGAAAATTTCAAGCAGTGATAAGAACGCATTTTGCACCTGTGGGGTGAAAAGTTGTATGGATATCAGTTCTTTTTGGTCTATAGTGTCAATTAACTTTGTAGTTTTTTGTTGTTGTTGTTGTTGACTTGCTGTCTAGTTTATCTGGCCATTAAAGAAAGTGGGGTGTTGAATCCCCACATTATTATTGTATTATGGTCTCTCTCTCTTTAGATCCATTAACACTTCTTTTAAATAGCCAAGTGGCCTGTAATTAGGTGTGTATATATTTATTGTGGTCATATATTGCTGTTGAATTGATCCCTTAATCACTACATATTGTGCTTCTTCATCTCATTTAAGAATTTTTGTGTGTGTTAAAGTCTATTTTGCCTGATGTTAGGGTGGCAATACCTGCTCTTTTTTGCTTTCAATTATGGAATATCTTTTTTCCTTCCTTTTACTTTCAGTCTGTGCATAACTTTGTTGGTGAGATATATTTTTTGCAGGCAGCAAATAGATGGGTCTCATTTTTTAATCCATTCAGTCAATGTGTATTTCTACCTTCAGAATCAAGTCCATTTACATTCAAGGTGACTATTGATAAGGACTTGGCCCTGCTATTTTTCCCTAAGTGTTCCTATTGTTTACTTTGAATTTCATTTGTACTTTTCCAGAGGGCTCTTCTGCCTTCACATTCTTTCATTCTGGTGGCCATCTTTCTGTGTTTCTGTGTGTGTCACATCCCTAAGCATCTTTTGTAAGGGTGAAAGAGTGCTGACAAATACTTGCAATTTCTGTGTGTTACGAAAGGTCTTTATTTCACCTTCATTCCTAAATGAGAGCTTTTAGGATACAGTATCCTGGGGTGACAGGCTGTTTTCTTCTTAGACTTGGACTGTATCTCGCCATTCTCTCCTAGCCTGTAGGGTTTTGAAGAGAAGTCAGCTGTGATTCTAATTGGAGACCTCTGAAAGTAACCTGGTGTTTTTCTCATATTTTAGAATCTTTTCTTTATGTTTTACTGTGAAAAATTTGATTACAATGTGTTGTAGTGAATATTTTTTCTGGTCAAGTCTATGAGGAGTTTCCTTCCTCTACTTTGCAGTACCGTTCTTTCTCCAAATTGCTAACATTTTCTGTAATTACTTCACTAAATAGGGCTTTTAGTCATTCCCTCCACACCTTCAGGAACTCCTAAGATGTGTATGTTGTGTTGTTGGATAGTACAACTCTGCTCTAATCAGTTTTCTATTCTCTCTCTCTCTCTCTCTCTCTCTCTCTCTCTCTTTCTCTCTCTCTCCCTCTCTCTTTTTTTTGGTCTGACTATAAGATTTCCAAAAATTTGTGTTCTGGTTGAGCTACTTCTTTCTTCTATTTCTTCTACCTCATCAAATCTGCTTTCACTGCATTTTTAATTTGATCTATTGAATTCTTCCCTTCTAATATTTAATTTGATTTCTCTTTAAAATCTCAATTTGATGTTAAAAATTTTTATTCATGTCATGTATAGTTTTCTTTTTCTACATAGAATTGATTCTAACCATTTTTGTGTAATCCTATGATTAATTTTTGATCATGCCAGAGGATTCCAATACAATCCCATCAAGGTGGCATGTACCAAGGCCATCTCACTAGTCCAAGTGATCAATTTCAGTTCACAATTGATCACACTGATAGGTCTAAGAGTCAAAGGGATCACACAAACAAGACTAGTGTCTGCTAATACTAACTGATAGAATGAAAAAGGGAGAGAATGATCCAACATGGGAAGCGAGATACACAGCAGACTCACAGAATGGCAGATGTCCTAAATAGCACTCTGGCCTCAGAATCAGCCCTTAAGGCATTCAGATCTGGCTCAAGAGCTCATGAGAATATTTTAGGCATGGAAAGCCAAGACACTCTGAAAAAAAAAAAAAAAAGAAGAAGAAGACCTAAATGAAAAATCTCTGCAAGTGAGATCCCAGTAGAACGAATGGGACCATCAAAGAAGGAGGTACTTTCTCTGAAGGGAGAGACTTTGACTATGACCCTGTTGGAATAAGATTGAAGTCAGCGAACCCTAAAGGCTTCCATAGCCCTGGCAACTCATGACTAGAGCCTAGGGAGATTACTGACGCCATAAACAAGAGTGTCAAATTGTTAAATCAACATCAGGAGTCACTGTGTACTTACGTCTCATGAGGGATCTGTCCTTAATGTGTTATCCAATGTGAAGTAATGCTATAACTAGTACTGAAACAGTATTTTTACACTTTGTGTTTCTGTGTGTGTGCAAACTGATGAAATCTTTACATAGTATATACTGAATCGATCTTCTGTATATAAAGATAATTGAAAATGATTAAAAAATCCTGGTGTTAAATTGGAAATTGCATAGATAATTAATCAATTCTTTAAAAAAAAATCATGTAGGATCTCTGTCCTTAATGTGCTATAATTGTGAATTAATACTATAACTAGTACTCCAACAGTATTTTTCACTTTGTGTTGCTATGTGAGGGCAAACTGTTGAAATCTTTACGTAATATGTACTAAAATGATCTTCTGTGTATAAAGAGAATTGAAAATGAATCTTGATGTGAAGGCAAGGGGAGAGGGAGTGGGAAAGGGGAGGGTAGCGGGTGGGAGGGAAGTTGTGGGGGGGGAGCCATTGTAATCCATAAGCTGTACTTTGGAAATTTATATTTTTTAAATAAAAGCTTTATAAAATTTTTTTTTGAATTCCATTTCCAGCATTTCCACAATCTCTTCATCTTCACATTCTATAATTGAAGTGCTATTGGGGGATAATTTTTTCTTCCTTATTTTTGATTCTTGAATACTTGAATTTGTTTTTTGGGAATTTGTGGAAATGATTTTTTTTTCCTATGATGGCATTTATCTTTGAGATATGCCTCTATGGCTTAGAGTAATATCTAACTTTCAGTGGATACCAAGTGGTGTGTGGTGAGTGTGGCTAGGGAGCCTGGTCAATGCTCCAGTGTGGGCCAAGTGTCCAGGTTAACACTCAAGTTGGGCATGGTAGATATCAATGCCTGGTTGTTCCATGCTACAATATGAACACCACAAATGATCTTCACAGTCCTCACTGTGAACATAGTTCCCACTGCAATGATCTGCTGTAGGCAACCAAGTATCTCCAAATGTGTATAGCCACACAGTTATTGCCCAGAGACCTAGCTACACCATGCACCTTCTCATGTAACCACTGTGTCTCCAGGATATCAGCACATAGGACTTGCACAGTCACTGGGCGCAGAGGTTTCTGTCCATCCTACCAGCCTGACCAATCAACAGAGAGGCAGATATTCCCTGTGTTAGCTCAGTGTGGGTGTATTGATCCTGGGAGGCTGTGTGCACCTCACCATCCTACTTGGTTGTGCTGCCACCTCCCAGTCTGGCTCAAAGTCAGTGATTACTGCAGACTTACCCCTGTGACAGAATCTCTGGGTCACACGTACACAAGAGCCACCGGCTGAATGGTGCTCTCTACCCACAATTGCCACCAGTACTGTCAAAATGATCGAGTCCTGTCTCAGACAGTTGCTATGTATCTGCACAAAGCCTTCTGCAGCTCCTGCTCAAACCCAAAATGGCTCCTGTCCTTTCTTAGCTAGTCAAGTCAATGGGCAGTGTTGTTTGGAAGTTGGGGGGGGGGGGTTAAATGTATCCAATCTGTTTCCACTGGGTCTGTGGGCAACCAGTAGCAACCACTAGCCCCAGGGCTCCAGTTTGGACTCACATCCATGCTCTCTCTAGCTGTTTCACTACAGGTTGCTGCAGTCTAGTCTCACTTCCATCTCCAAACTGCTGTCTGGCTCTCAACTGCTGCAGTTGTGCTTGTTTATGTGCTGGGCATCCACAGCCTCCACACAGGTCCATGGTGTCCCTCATCCTCTTATAGGATTTCTAGTGTGGTTTTCTCTCCATTTCTCCCATGATAGTGCACTTCCAACACTTTTGTATCGTTACTGTTTATCCCTAGCCTAGTGCAGTATGCTGTTCCTTAATCTGCCATCTTGGAATCTACTCTCTTCTATTATAAATACATCCTATCCTTCTTGTAATGTCAGAAACACTTATTTCTATATTATTTTCAAAAAATTTAAAAAATTTACATTTGACCTTAAGAAACTTAATCCACTTTATTTCTATTAATAAATTAAATACCCATTTTATCATTTTCCTTTACATGTTTTTATGTGTAGCAATATTTTTATCTTTAATAATTCTGTAATTTTAAATTTGTTCTTATTTGGCACATATGTCACATAACAAAGTCCTTTTGGGATATTTATTTCTTTCCTGCATATTATTTTTTTTGAAGATTTATCATTTAGTCAAAAGACACAGAAAGAAAGAGAGAGAGAGATCTACCTTCCATCTGCTGGTTTACTTCCTACATTTTCTCAGTGGCCATACCAAACAAGCCTGAAGCCAAATTCCATCTGGGTTCCCATATGGGTGGCAGAGCCATATTCCACTGACGCATTAGTAGGGAACTAGATCAGAAGGAGAGAGTTAGGGCTAGAAGCGGCACTCTGATGGGATGCCCACATTGCAAGTGACACAATGAGCAACAATTTTCCCTACTCATTCCTAATCAAAATAGCTTTGTAAAATAACTGATTCTCGATGGAGCTCATTTTCTGTTATTCTTTGCCATTAGTAGTCTGTTGGCTATTCATTTGTCTCAATGTGAGAAGAAGAAATACAAAGAATAGGCATTTTTATGTGACTTCTGTCACATCCAGCAATTATTTTTCTTGTGATAGCCTGGTGCAACACAAAAAATATTTAAAAGAGTTGAAACTCAATTCTATTAGCTTTGTTAATTCCTAATATCCAATTCCTATTAAAATTCTTATGGGCAAAAAAGAGATAGCAGTAGTCCTGGCTAGTTTGAAGGGAGCAAGAAAACTAGTTCTTACTTTTAGCCATATGAAAAATATTATTTAATAGACAAGTCTTGCTTTTGTGAATCAATTGCTTATTCCTAGATTTATTAAATATGCTTCCCCCTAAAATTCAATAAATGTACCCAGAGATACATTGTTTCTTGTTTATTCAATTTACCTATTGTACCAAGCATTTTTTACCATGCATTTCCAACTACAGTACCTATTCTTACCCGTTTTTTTCTTCTTATTTCTTTTCTCATATACTGATGTAGTTACCAAGATGTATCCCCAGCTAACTTGATGAGAATTCAGTTACCCAAGACCAGTTGGAAACTCTGCAAAATGAACTTTAGGGTAAATGTTAAACCAATGAGAGATAAGAAAAAGTGCAAAAATTATCCATTCTCATGTGAGTGGACTGAAAGAAAAGCAGATTTTTTTAGAGTACCAAGGTCTTTTTTTATTGTTATTATTACTTAGAATAGCAATTCATTAGATAAGTTGGGGCAAAAAATTATTTACCTTAATTTATTCATTCTCTGAAAGTCTTCCTTTATTTTTATTATTTTTAAGGTATACATGTATTTCATATATACAGATTTAGGGGCATATTAATGCTTCCTATCCTACCATCACTCCCACCCATGCTCCAATCCTTCTTCCTCCTTCCTCACCTGTTCCTACTCTTAATTTTACAAAGATCTATTTTCAGTTTACTTAATGAGTGTAAAGTTTACCTTACACTAAGAGTGCAACAAATAGTGTGAAGAAAAAAACCACTGTTCCTCGATGGAAGAGAAAATAGACAATCATCAAATCTCAAAATTTCTATTTTTTCGCCAAAACATTACATTTTAGGTCCATCACCAGTTACCTTGGATCAGTGAAAACATATAATATCTGTCGTTTGGGACAGGCTCAGTTCACTAATTATAATGGCTTGCAGTTGCATCCAACAGGATTTTGTGACTAGGGTTTTCTGCCGTTAAGAACCATGGCATCTCTAGCTCATCATAAATAAATCTACACAAACCATTATCTAAGAAGAGGCACTTACAGCAAGCAGGATAGGAAAAGAAGCTAACAGGAAATCTTCTGAGCCCATGTTTTAAGCTGGTGGTTTGAATGACGGCAAAACTAAAGAACAACTGTGTCAGAAAACCTTCATGAATTAAAGTGAAAAAGAGGTTTCTTTACATAATTTTTTTTAATTTAAGTTATACAAGTTTCATGTATTTCACATATACAGATTCAGGAGCATAATGAAACTTTCCCCCCTACTTTCTTTCCCATGCTCCAAGTTCTTCTTCCTCCTCCTTCTCACATTCTCACTCTTAATTTTTTTACAAAGATCTATTTTCAGTTTAGTTAATGATCATATAAATAACCCTACAACGACTAAAAGAGTTCAACAAATACCATGAAGTTAAAAAAAAAAAAAAAAAAAAGCTGTTCCTCAACAGAAACTACAAGAGCTATAAACAATCATCAAATCTCAAAATGCCCTTTCATTCCAATATGGTAGTTATCCTATATCAGGAAAAACATATGATATCTGTCTTTTTTTTTTTTTCACTTAGTATAATGGTTTCCAATTGCATCTATCTTGTTGCAAAGGACAGGATTTCACTTTTTTTTTTTTTTTTATACAGCTGAGTAGTACTCCAGAGCACATATATACCATAATTTCCTTATCCAGTCAAAGTCAATGAATATCTGGGTTGATTCCATATCTTAACTATTGTGAATTGTGCTGCAATGAACATGGGTACAGATTATTCTTTCAGATGTTGGTTTCTTTTGATTTGGGAAAATTCTCAATAAATTCAACAAAAACAAAGAAAAAAATCCAGTTGAAAAATGGGTAAAGGACTTGAACAGGCATTTTTCAAGAGAGGAAATCCAAATGGTCAATAAACATTTGAAAACATAGCATCTCCAGCCATTAAGGAAATGCAAATCAAAACCACAATGAGATTTCACCTCACTCCAGTTAAAATGGCTCACATAGAAATCAACAAACAACAAATGCTGGAAAGGATGTGGGGAAAAGGTACACTAATCCACTGTTGGTGAGAGTGTAACATGGTGCAGCCACTATGGAAGACAGTATGGAGATACCTCAGAAATCCAAATACAGACCTACCATATAATCCAGCCATCCCACTCCTGGGGATTTTATCCAAACCAAAAGAAATCCGCATCTGAAAGAGTTATCTGTAACCCCATGTTCACTGCAGAATACTTCACAACAGGGAATTATTTTATAGCCTTTCCTGCTTTAGCCTCATTGCTATTTCTTGACGTCTCCCAATTCAGTAATGCAACATGTTAGGCTGTGATTCAAGTTCTAATTTGGGGGAAATCCAGACTAGGCTTCTACTATGCATTGACTGAAAATAGAAATGTTCTGTAGTCTATCAGTGTCATTTCCTATTCCAAATTTAAAAGAATGTGTATATATTTTGTAGGGATTTCTTTCGTTAAGAGATAGCTCTGTATTATTTTTTGTATGTATTGTCTGACTTCACAAGTTTTGGCTAAGTGAGAGAAAGGAAAAATAATACCATTAATAATAAGAAATCAACTTAAGCAGACTAACTATCCTTTGAAAAATTATGTGGCTTGATAAATCCACAAAAATCTGTAAAATATATAACAAAAAGGCAAATTAGTAACGTGCAGGATCGGTTTGAGGAAAATTATACATATTGCAAAAGAATAAAAATGTTATTTTTAAGCAAACCTTTGAATATATGTTCTTTGTCATTTAAGTGCCATTTTAACCTCAATCTTTTGCTATTTTAGTGGTTTAAAATTTATATATTGAATTTCTTTCATTTGTTTGATCTATAATAAAGAAAATATAGACAAAATTGTTATTTACTAAAAATGTACAAGTAAATATTTTGTGGCTTTTCTTTTTGTTTTAATTAAATAACTTCATAGGCAGAGAAAGAGAGAGACAGAGCAAAACAGATGGAGCTCTATCTGTTGATTCCCTCCACAAATGGCATGACTTCTGGGGTTGAGCTGGGGCTGAAGCTGGGAGCATGAGTCTTCTATTCACTGGTTCATTCCCCAGACAGCCAAAACAGCCAGAGCTTTTTTGGGGCCTAAGCCAGGAGCCAGGAGCTTCTTCCTGGTCTCTCACGCAGGTGCAGGGTCCTAAGGACTTGGGCCATCTTCCACTGCCCTCTCAGGTCCCAGCAGAGAGCTGCATCAGAAGTGGAGCAGATGGGACTCAAACTAACACCTATATGGGAGGCTTGCACTGCTTGCCACAGTCCTGGCCCCTACAATAGGGTTTTGGAGCTACCATGAATAGGGTATTTACAGAGTCATAATTTTTTCTGTACAAATTACATAGTAACTGCAAAATGAAATAGAATAAGTATAGAGAAACCAGATGGATTTTATTCAAATGGCTGAAACATTAGCATATATATAAACAAGTATCACGTGCCTGAAAATGTGCTATTTTGAGATGGAAGTGTCAATGTTATGTTATTGTAGCCAAAAATGCATTGCCTGAACCAAATAAGGATGGAGAAAAAAGGCGGAAAACAGCGAGCCCCAAATTGAAATAACTGGTATTGGCAATGCCAAGACAGACAATGAAAGACTGGGGAACACTTCCAGATAAAGAAAAGTTAGCAAGGAAAACAATGGCAAATTTGTTTGCTCACTGGGTTCTTTTGGGTAAAACAGACAGAAATCTGCATAAGACAACATGTATAATATGAATTTCAATGCAAGTGCCTTAAAGTGTTGTGTCAATGTTACATATTCTAAGCATGAAAGCTACAACATTCTTTAAATGAAACATTCTCTTTTTAGGAAATACACTTATTAGGCATTGAAAACTAAAGGCCATTTTATAATCTGTTGAGCCTGTGCAAGTTGGATATGGGATTTCTTTATGCTTTTTTTTCAATGTTTTGAAATATTCAAATGTTCGAAGATATAAATACCAAGTAAAATGAAATGCATGTCTTGAGAATACAAAAATTCTTAGAAGCTGAGGTATAGGCATTATTTGTTTTATTTATTTTCTTTTTAAAAGTGTATGCATTTTCAGAATTCTTGAAGAGAAATATGACAGATATACTCACAAGAGATTTAAGTGAACCAATGTTATTGAATAGGTTATGCATTAAGCCATCCAAACATCTGTAAAATTATCATAAAATTAAAATGAAATGAATGAAAAAATAAATGCATCATAATAGTATATAGAAGAAAATTAGAATGGACCTTGTTGTTGATCCCAGTATAGTTATTAAAATATACTTGAAATATTTTATTCAATAAAATAAAGAAAATATCAAACAAATATTCATGAGTTAAAAGAATTTAAGCAAATTATAATCTTATTTTTCTAGAAAGTTAAACATATCTAAGCTTAACAAATCATATCTACGCTTAACAAATCACTGGAGTTGTTTAATGGCAGGATGTTCTTCTGAAAAACTTCAGAGTTTAAAATTTTGAAGAAAATTATTAAGCAAAACTGAAGAGATGAAGATAAAAAAGTAGGAGAAAAATGCAGAAGTAAGCAGAAAAGGACTGTAGCATATAGGCAAAGGATTTAAGTATAAATAGAATATCAGAATGAGGGAGAAGTGAGTTGCAGGAAATATTTTAGAAGTCAAGGACTAATTTTTTCAAGAACTGAAGAAAGATTTTACCCCCACAGAATCAAGAAGCTTTGGAGGGTCCATGAAGACGAAACAAGGAAAATCACATACACACATTCCATACACAAACCTCCTAGAAATAAAATTAAGACAGGAGGCTGCTTCCAAAAGTACATGAAAAAATGGAATCAAAAACTATGTACATTTCTTACGGCCTTTTTGAAGAACGCTTGTAAAATCCTTAAGACAGCAAGGTGAAAAACAAAGCATGAGTGTCAGCGTTGTTGCATAACTGGTAAAGCTGCTGCCTACCTTGTCAGCGTTCTATATGGGCACCGATTCCTAGCCCAGCGACTCCACTTCTGATCCAGCTCCCTGCTACTGGGCCTGGGAAAGCAGTGGACAGTGGCTCAAGTACTTGGGCCCCTGCAGACAAATGAGAGAAGCTCCTGGCTCCTGCTTCAACCTGGCACATTTAGGGAGCAAATCAGCAGATGGAAGCTCCATCTCTCTCCTTCCCTCAGTCTCTGTAAATCTGCATTTCAGATAAATACATCTTTTTTTTTTAATGATTCTTTCACAAAAATAATGTTAAGTCTTACTCATTTTACAACAGAAACTACAAATATCAAAAGTCAAAGGAAAGGCATTTGAAATGTTGAGAGACAAATTATAATGACCTAGAATTATTATAAAAATTAAGTATTGTTAAGATCAAAATTAATTATATGAATTGTCTTGTAAATTCAGTTGAAGTACAAAAATGTTAAAACCAAAATTCTAATTTTAAGAAGCTGGGAAAATACAGAAAAAAAATAAAACCAAAGAAGAATAAAGATAAGAACAGGAGCAAAAGAATATTGTAGAGGAACTTAAGTAAACATTCAACAAATTCAAAATTGAATTGTAACAGTTACTAAAATGATAACCCCCTGAAAGACTAATCAAGAACTAGTTTTGGCTGGGGCTAGTCTGGGCAGGCAACTTGGGAGTGATTCAGCAGATAAGACCTGTCTCTCCCCTTCTATTACATTTCCTATAGCACGCCATGCTATCAAAAGATAGTTAAAAAGGTATAGCTTCCTAATAAGTGTGACGTTAATATGAACACAGACCCCTACAAGAATGGAATATAATGAAGAGTGTACAAACAGATCTATGCATATATATATATATATATTTTTTTTTTTTTTTGGCCAGGCAGAGTTAGACAGTGAAAGAGAGACAGAGTTATAGACAGTGAGAGAAAGACAGAGATAAAGGTCTTCCTTCTGTTGGTTAATAGCTGCTATGGCCGGTGCTGCACTGATCCAAAGCCAGGAGCCGGGTACTTCCTCCCAGTCTCCCTTGTGGGTGCAGAGATCCAAGCACTTGGGCTATCCTTCTCTGCCCTCCTGGGCCACAGCAGAGAGCTGGACTGAAAGAGGAGCAACCGGGACTAGGACTAGCCCCTGGCACCCCAACCATGACTAGAACCCAAGGTGTCAGAGCTGCAGGCAGAGGATTAGCCAATGGAGCCATGGCGCCAGCCAGATCTATGCATATTTCAAAGATTTTATTTATTTATTTGAGAGGCAGAGTTATAGACAGAAAGAGGGAGAGACAGAGAGAAAGGTCTTTCATCTACTGGTTCATACCCCAAACGGCCACACAAGCCAGAGCTTGGCAGATCAGAAGCCAAGAGCCAGGAGCCAGGATCCGGGAGCTTCTTCCAGATCTCCCGCGTGGGTTCAAAGGTTCAAGGACTTGGGCCATCTTCCACTACTTTCCCAGGCAATAAGCAGAGAGCTGGATCAGAAATGGGGCAAACAAGTCATGAACTAGTACTCATATGGGATACCGGCATTATGAGCAGAGACAGCCTTCTAAGCCCCAGCACAAGTCCAGAGGCCTATAATTTTAGTAAGCAAAGTACACCTAGACCTAAAGTACAGACCATTATTTAATGGAGATATGATCATTCTAGACCTGCACTGTGATTTGAGATTGTAGCCAGTTCAAGCTGATGAGCACCAGATTTTCGCAATTTAACTGATAATTTAGTGGGTCCTTTGGCATGACAATTTCTATTTTACAAAATTTAGGGTTCTGGAAACCATAGCTTTGCACATGAAAATGAGCATTCAAACTAACATCATAAATATTAAGAACTAGAATTCCTCCCTGAGTTGGCCACCTCATTTCCCAAACTCATCATTGGAAATCTAAGGTGAACTAGGAGAAATGTCTGATGTGGTACTACTCTGTTTGAGAAGTCACTTTCTTTGCTAAGTTAAATATATATACCTAAAATATACTTGAAAATTTTAAGGTTTTTAGAAATATGTGTACAACATTCTTGATTAAGGGCAACACAATGGTGTCTTGGGTGACTACGTGTCTATGTTTGGCTACTGTTCTATGCAGTAAATCAATAGACTGGTCTGGCTAATTTTCCTTGCTAGACATTGACATTCCTAACTCTGAACTTTCCCCATAGCTTGAACTAAGATGGCAGTGGAACAAAAAATTGCTATTTTTTTTAATCAGGTTGATCAGACTGAATACTCATATGTTAGCTCTGTTTATTTTTTTTTCATCTTTTTATTTTTTTTGTTTGTTTTTGTTCCCCAATGTCTATTCATATAAATTTATCTGCATACATATTTTGGCAATAAATAGTATGTGGATCCCAAAAGATTTCCCAGAATTCTAAGTGGCCCTACAAGAGAAACCTGAGGCAAGATTCAAAAGTAGCATGCAAGTACCAGACATATTTCAGTACTCAAGATGACATGTTACTGAATGTTTTGCTAGGAAAACAAGTATAGCTTAATTCTACATATGCAGTGTTACAAATCAGAAGCTATGAGTATACCTGCATAATATCTGTCAAAATATTATAACTGGATTATTTAGAAACTTGTACTTCATTTGTCCTTTGGGCTCTGAGACAGCAATCATTTATGTGCATGATGTTCACACCCCAACACTATCCACAGCTAAAGGATGAAGAATGGACACAGAATGTGGTTTGGCTAAGTATTACCTGCTCAACTTTCCTAATATAACAGCTGTATGTAGACGGATAGTGCCATCATTAATACTTCCCGTGGATTCTCAGGTACCTGTTCAATTTTTTTCTGCTTGCATGTTGAGGATAGCATAAAGTACCCAGGAGTGAAGGACATGCCACCCCCAAACATGCGGCTTTGCTGTGTTAATGAATCTGAGCTGAGGGTTCTTGAGAAACAGCAGATGCAGGAAAGGCTCAGGGGCTGAAGTTTCTCCAACCAAGAACAGCTCAGACTCTTCTCATGAGAAGGTGCCTCCTGCCCGGAGAGGAAGAACAGCCACATCACCAGAGGCTGGAAGAGAACGTGGATAGGATGTGCACAAGTAGACTCACCGAGTAACACTTCCCCACCACTAGATTTACTACCCACTCTGTAAATCTCTCACTTCCCACAATTTCCTGCCCCTAGTCCAATCTTCTTTGTCAGTTCTTCATAAATTTATCATTTATTTCTCGGCAAGATAAAGTCTTTTTCCTCTGATTACTTCTTTGATTCTTTATTCTCATGTGTTTGTGGTGTTGTGAAGGTCTGTGTATATGTAAAATATGCAATTAGACTTGTGCGATTTTTCTCTTATTATCTGGCCTTACGTTAGTTTAATTCTTAGCACCAGTCAGAGACTCTACAGGGTAGAGAATATTTTTCATCCAAGTACATTAAACCCACCTTCATCATTTCTGTAGAGATACTGACTTTCAAAAGTTCTTTAGGGGAATTTTTCCATGTTTTGTCTTAGAATGATTATTTTAGCCTTTCTGACAACAGTGTAATGATTATCAGAAGTCTACATAGAGAAATAGGAGCATATGCTAAAAACAAAGGCTTTTTTGAGTATTTCACTATAAAATGGCCATTTAAAATTTTATTTATATCCATTTTATTTGAGTGACAGAAGTGTTCAGAGAGAGATCTGTCCATTAACTTGTTATTTTTCTCAAATGTCTACAACAGCCAAGGTGTGGCCAGGAATAAACCAGGAGCCTGGAACTTCATCTAGGTCTCACATGTGAATGGCAGAGACCCAAATATGTGAGCATCAACCACTACCTTACAGAGTATGTATTAGCAGGAGGCTGGATCAAAAGCAGAGTTGCTGAGACTTGAGATAGGTACTCTGATATGGGATGAAGGTGCCCTCAACAGCAACCTAACCACTGTACCAAAAGTCTTTCCTTTAATGGAACACTGTTAACCAGCTATTGCTATCACACAATAAAATTACCAATGACAGTTATTGTTAGCATGAAACAAAGTCTTACAACTTTAAATGATAGAAAATGGGCACTAAGCATGAGAGATTATGTCTGCATTTAAAAATAAAATAAAGAACCAAAACGAAACACAAAGAGAAATAGTACATAAGGAAAGAAAAAAAATTAGGGAAACATCTTGATATAATCCTTTAGGTGGAAGCTGTGTTCCTCATGTTCCTCATATTTTCATCAGTATTTTTCTTTTTGACAGGCAGAGTTAGACAGTGAGAGAGAGAGACAGCTGGAAAGGTCTTCCTTCCATTGGTGGTCCTAACTCAAACTGGGCACTTAGGTATGCGAGGTATGTGATGCAGGTGTATAGAGCAATGGCTTAACCTGCTGTGCCACAATACCCATCCTTGAAATCTACTTAACTTGTGTGGAGGTTTACATTCATCCTTTACATTTTATCAAACTTTTTTCTTATAATTAGCAGCTAGATATTCAGCAGTTATAGATTAAATATAGTATGCAGCTTTTTTGTGGATTGACATTTTATTCATTGCATGAAGTTCCTCTCCTGCTTTCTTCGGATTATCAGTTGCGTGATCTAACTTTTTCTTTTTTTTACTTACAATTTGTTTATATTATTATATTAGAAATAATATATCTATATGTGGATTTATCTCTCTCTCTCTCTCTTTCTCTCTTGCTTCCTCCCCCCATCTAGTCTCTACTCTCTCTGTTGTTCTGACTTGAAATAAATAAATCTTCAAAAATAGTAAATGTTGGGGCCGGCATTGTAGCACAGTGTGTGAAGCTGCTACCTGCAATACTGGCCTGCCATATGAGTGGCAGTCTGAGTCCTGGTTGCTTAATTTCTGATCTACCTCCCTGCTAACAGCAGGGAAACAGCAGCAGATAGCCCAGGTTCAAGCTCCTGGTTTCTGACTTTGGCCTGGCTCAGCTCTAGTCGTTGTGACTTTTGGGGAAGTGAACTAGTTACTTTCTCTCTCTCTCTGTCTCTCTCTTGCTCTCTCTTTCTCTCTGCCTCTCTCTCTGCATGTGTGTAACTCTTTTAAATAAAGAAATCTTTTTAATAAGAAAACATTATAATTTTTCCTTTAACCATCCAACAAAAATGTAGAAAACTCAAAAAATATATATCATGTTTTCTGATATTTTTACTTCTTTCTATTGTTCTTTATTTTTCCTGATGTTCAAGTTTCTATCTTTACTATTATTTGAGAGTGGATCTGCTGGTGAACCATTCTTAAAGTTTTCTTTGGGCTGAAAAGGTCTTGATTTTCTTCTAATAACTGAAATGCATTAGAAATTGTTATAGGACTCTGGGATACCAAATCTTTTCTTTTAGTTATTGAAAAGTAATTTATGTCTTCTTCTGTCCTCCATGGATCCTAATCAGAAATTCACTACTGTTTGGATTTTCACTTACAGACAAAGTTTCACTTCTCACTCAAGTTTTCAATGTTTCTTTTTTTCTCTTTAGTTTACAGAAGTTTGAAAACAATAAGTCCAGGTATGGATTTTCTGTTTGTGTTCCCTGATGTGTTCATTTTATTTAGTGTTTGAATACTTCTTTGATTCTCTATCTGTGTCCTCTATCAAATTTGTTAGTTTTTAGCCAATAGTTTTTCAAGTGTTCTTTTTATCTCCCATTCTTTCTCCTCTCACTGTGGGACTCCCGATGACACAGATATTTGATCTCTTTTTGTGTTTCACAGGCTCCTGGGGATCTGTTCATTTTGTTTTTCATTCTACTATAATACTGTTATTCAGATGGAGTAAATTCTATTATTCTGTTTTCCCACTTATAGATTCCTCACTCTTATTATGAGTTCCACCCATTGGGTGTTCATTTTTTTGTTTTGTTTTCGTTTTTGCTCAAAGGAATTTCACTTCTTCCTTGCATCTGTATATTTTTGTTGAGACTTTCTATTTTTATTAATTTTAAGTATATTTCTCTCTGTTCATGGAAGTAATTTTATGATGTCTGACTTAATATCTGGTCTCATATTCAAACATCTCTGTCATATCTGTGTTGACATCTATTGATCCTTTTTTCATTTTGTTGGAGATTGTTCTGGTTTTTGGTGTGCTCAGTCATATTTGTTCAACACCTGTGTATTTAGAATGTGGCTTTATGAGACTTTGTGTGTTGTTCAAAGCTTTTGTTTCATCTGACTTCCTCAAAAGGACTCTGGCAGGGAAAGGGGGATGCTGGGTGGTTGTTTCTGGATGTAGGTTATTAAGGCGCCTGTTCACAACTAAGAATGCCGGCTCTTGTTGCTGCTTGGTGGAGTGAAGTTTCCCATTCTCCATTACGCTTCCACTGAGACCTCCTCACTGGCAGGGACAGAGCTACAGCATTACCACTCCCATGTCATCACCATGGGCAACTCACTGGGGCAAGTGGCTTTAAGACTATGCTTAGCTCTTGTGTATTCAGACTTTAGTCACTTTCTATTTTTATGTACTCTAAAACATGTTTTATGCCAAGTATTATTAAAGTTGGGTTAATTGTATGAAAAACCTTTACTAGGTCTCCTTGGGAACAGCCTGTCCAGGAGCAGGAGCAAAAGGCTATAATTTACTGGGGAGGAATTTGAAGTCCAGTCACTCTATGTAGTTTTCACTAATAACAAAGGGGTGACATTGTATAACTCTGAACCCTGACTTTCCATGATCCCTGAGAAGTGCCAGCTCTGTACTCAGTTCTTTCTGATATTACCTGGGCAGTGTAGAAGGTGGATTGAGTTGCTCTACTCAGGCTTGCTATCCCAGGTGTGGTGGAGGCGGGTTTCCCTGTGTGATTTGCAATCTAGCAGTTATTAACTAGCAGTTTTCTGTCTACTAGAGACAGAAGAGGACTCTCTTGGACCTTTGGTTAAAGACAGCAGGAATTTTTGAGAAACAATTATCTATTGCATTTGAAATTTCTGGGTTTCCAGTTTTTCTTCAATGCCAAGTCTGGTATTTAACAGGCAAAAACAAAAACCAAGGAATTTTCTACTTGTTTATCATTGGGTGTTCTTAGCTTGCTTTTATATATGATGTCTAGGGTTTTGTACTGTTCTTAATAGGAGAAATTTTGAATGTATGTTTTCCCTATCTGTCTAGTCATGAAATTCTAATATTGCTTATGGGAATGGTATCCCCTTTCTCTCTCTCTCTCTCTCTCTCTCTCTCTCTCTCTTTCTCTCTCGCTCATCTACTTATCTATCATAGACAATTTGGCTCATTATTCTATAATATTTCATCCATTTTCCCAAACTGATAGTTCTAAGCAGAAATGAATATTTCATCCATTTTTCCAAAAATGATTTTTTTTGACAGGCAGAGTGGACAGTGAGAGAGAGAGACAGAGAAAGGTCTTCATTTTCCGTTGGTTCACCCTCCAATGGCCGCTGTGGCCAGAATGCTATGGCCGGCGCACCATGCTGATCCGAAGCCAGGAGCCAGGTGCTTCTCCTGGTCTCCCATGTGGGTGCAGGGCCCAAGGACTTAGGCCATCCTCCACTGCACTCCCTGGCCACAGCAGAGAGCTGGCCTGGCAGAAGAGCAACCGGGACAGAATCCAGCACCCCGACTGGGGCTAGAACCCAGTGTGCCAGCGCCACAGGCAGAGGATTAGCCTATTGAACCGCAGCACTGGCCAAAAATGATATTTTTAAACAGGAATTGCTATACAAATATATAGAGAAAATCTTCAATTATATAGTTTTTGTTCTAAATTCATATACAGAAAAATCACTCAGTTTACTGGTTTTCTTTGATGGAATAAGAATAGCCATAGTTATTTAGAGTCCATTTTTCAGCAAAATAATTTAAATGCAAAGGGGTTAAGTGTTCAGTGACTCCCAAGGTATATCTAGGTAATGTAATCTAATCAGACAACTAAGATGTACCCTCCAGCAAGTAGAGTGTATGAAACTGTTGACCTAAGGTTAGAAATAATTTCAGAGGAAATGATTTCCAATTAAGTGTAATTCTTGTCTCAGTGTAGGTGGTTTCAGCATTGTAGATGCAATTTTCTTCATTGCAGAAGTAAAACTTCAACAAGTAATCAAGGATTCTAAAGCCCCTATGACCTGTCCCTTTTTTCCTTTTTCTTTTATATGAATAAACCAACTTTCCATCTAGTTAAGATCTTTGTAGTAACATGAAGACATTGTTAACAATGACATCTATAACACTAAACTGAGTGACTTAAAGAATCAGCATATTATCAGTAGTCAGGACACTTGCAAGGAAAATGTCCATTTCCATTAATACTGTGTGAGCAATGTGCTCATCCTGAGGTTCTATACTAGTGACCAGCTGCACTTTCTGAAAAATCTCATTGGGTTTTTATTACTTCTTATTTTTAACTTTAGTATTAAAGTGCTGAGGCAGCTAAATAACCCCAGAGACATATCTCTTAGCAACCTCTGGTATATCAAAATTTTTTATAGAGAAAAGAAAATAGAAAACTTCAATACCAACTTAATTTAGAATTTACCATTTTTTTGATGAGATGTAAATTTCTACCACATGATTATTCTTTTTATTACTTTAGTAGGGTAAATGTCATTTACAGAAATCCTTCGCTGCTATGGAACACTATTTATAGCAAAAAACAACTGCTACTTTAATCATATTGACACACTTTATAGCCATGCTGTAAAGTATTTTTTATACCTGACACTTATATTTTATACCTGACACAGAAAACCAAATCAAACTAAGCCTTAATGATTGCTGTTCTCTGAATAAGAAACAGAAGAATAAAATAATGACTGAAATATATTTTCAGGGAGTTTTTTTAATGAATCAATTTCTTATTCAAGAACAAGGAAAGGAAATATCTAAACTTGATGAGAAAGAATATATGATTAAATAATGAAAACAATTAATACTCCATTAACTATATGGCCAGCTAGCTCACATTACTTCAAACTAATTAAATTTTGAAATAGGGAACATTTTGTCTCTAAAAGAGCACAAGAAAATGCTAGAATTAACCTAAACATCTCATAATGTTATTTCTTGATTCTGCAGTATTTATTGAAAATAATCATAAGTTCATTAGTATCTGTTATTAAAATACCAATTCAAATGCCCAGTTTTATATAATTATATGTGTTCATTACAAATAAATCTGGAAATATTTTCTCTATTATGGCATATGAGTTCCCCAAGAAAGCTTATTATTAAAATATCTCCAGTTATTTGACAATATTTCATTCAAATTAGTAATGTACTACTCTTTCTGTGATGGCTGTCAAAATGGAGACTGATCAAATTCAAATGTTCTTCCTAATAATTGATGTCATTTAATGATGAGATATATGATTAGCTTGAAAGAAAGAATGAAATCTCAACCAAGTATATGATGTTGCTCCCTAACCAATATTTCAACTTGACCATCATGTCAGATGGGAGACACAAAATCCTTTGTATCATAGGAACAGACTTGCAAGATTTTCCTTTTTAATTTTAAAAACATTTTAAAGGACATACAAAAATTTTATATGTTTTTGAGGGGTACAATGTGATGTTTCAGTTTGTTTATGCATTGTGTAATGTTCAATCAGAATAAATAGATTCATGTCTTCAAAGCCTTAACATAATATTATGATATAAATATCCAAAATACAAATTCATTAATATTTCCTGTAGGTACCCTACTGTGCAATAGGACTTCACTATTTCTTACACCCATCTAGCTACAATGAAGTACTCAGCAATCAACATTTCCCCATTCCTTTTTTCACTTATCATCCACAGCCTCTGGTAACCACTATTATATATTTTTTGATAGAGTGGACAGTGAGAGAGAGAGAGACAGAAAGAAAGGTCTTCCTTTTCCATTGGTTCATCCTCCAATGGCCGCTGCGGCCAGCGCGCTACAGCCGGCTCACCGTGCTGATCCGAAACCAGGAGCCAGGTGCTTCTCCTGGTCTCCCATGTGGGTGCAGGGCCCAAGTACTTATGCCATCCTCCACTGCACTCCCTGGCCACAGCAGAGAGCTGGCCTGGAAGAGGAGCAACCGGGACAGAATCCGGCACCCCGACCGGGACTAGTACCCAGTGTGCTGGTACCGCAGGTAGAGGATAGCCTATTGAGCTGTGATGCCAGCCAACCACTATTATATTTTTAACTTCTATGAGATCACTTTTTTTTAACTCCACAAATGAGTGAGGTCTTGTGATAATTGCTTTTCTGCATTTGTTTTATTTCTTTTAGCATAGTGGTCTCCAGTTATCTCCTTCTTGCTGCAAATGACAAAATTTCATCCGTTTTGTGTCCCACATTTTCTTATCTATTAACAGTGCTTGGACACTTAGGTTGTCTCCATTTCTTGGCTATTGTGAATAGTGGTACAATAAACATGGAAGTGCAGATGTCTTTTGAACAGAATGATTTCCTTTCCCTTGTATTATGTACCCACTGGTGGATCGCTGAGTCATAATATTCTTCTAATTTTTTATTTTCCAGGAATATTCAAACTGTTTTCCCCATTACTGTACTACTTTATATTCCACCAACAATGAGGACGTGTTCCTTTTTCTCCTCATCCCTGCCAAATGTCACTTTCTTTTGTCTTTTGATAAAAGTCATTATACCTAGAGTTTTGTAACTTGCCAAACTGTTTTGCAACTTGGTTTAACAGGTTTCTGATGAAATAGCAATAGGTAATCAGTGCTTGTTACAGCCTCCCTATGGTGGATTTTGCAATCTCTGGTTTAATGTCACTGATGTATAGCTAGAGTTTTATAAAATAGAGTAGAATTCCATGTAATTTTGACCTTAATTCAGATAGAGGTATTATATAGTAACAGTATCTTCAGTCATCTAGGTGTAATTGGTGAATGTAAATTGAGTAAAGGCAAATGAGATAAATGTCCCTAATGTAAACCTTGGTACTCTTAGCCCCACGTTGTATTCTGTGGAAAAACTGTTTGCTAATGTGTTTTCATAAATTATCCATATGAAAATAGTTCAACACTAATTGAAAGTAACTAAGATTGAAATTCAATGTGTTATCTTATTTATAAAATGTTTTTGTAATTTGGAGATTTCTAAAGGATTATTTCAAAATGTAAATAAAGGAAAACAATGGGGTTTTGTGATATATGCATGTTAGTAAATATTTTGAAATAGGGGCGGAGCCAAGATGGCGGAATAGTGAGGACGCGCACTAGCAGTCCGCAAAAAGATAGTTTAATAAAAACAGAGTTACTGTAGCCTCAGGAAAAATCTCACGGAAAAAAATGCAGTGGAAATTCTTCCGGACCCAGTGAATGAGACGCAGAGGACCTAGGGGAAAGTAAGTTTGCGAACGGCAAATCGTGCCATAGTGGCACGGGAGCTGCCGGGAGGGACGGGAACCGGACGGAACACAGTCGCCATTGGAATTGAGCACTTAAACGGGAGCCGATACAGGGATCCCGAGACACTGGCGGGGGGAAGCAGACCCCCATGGGGGAAACAGCACAGTTGAGGCGAGCCCACACGGACACTAGCCTCTTTCGTCGCCCACTCTGCTAACTCGAGCTAGGCTGAACGCAGTGGGACGGCGCGCGCCCGCAGGCTGCGACAGGAGCCAGGCGGAACACAATCACCGCAGGATCTGTGCACTTGAACGGGAGCCGATACAGGGATCCCGAGACACTGGCGGGGGGAAGCAGACCCCCACGGGGGAAACAGCACAGTTGAGGCGAGCCCGCACGGACACTAGCCCCTCTCGCCGCCCACCTTGCGAAGTCGAATTTGATTAAACGCAGTGGGACAAGGTGCGCCCGCCCATCACTGAGGCAGACGGAACCAAAAACCCGAGGCTGTAGAAACCTGAAGGGGATCCAAAAACTGGGAACACACCGTGCACACAAACTCCGTTACCTTGACAACCCAGAGAAAGAGTGTGGGGAAAAAAGAAAAATGCCAAACAAAAACAGATTCCGAGGGAGCAAGATCAAGGAAGACGCTATGATGACCCCAAACGGAAAAGACACCCCAAGTCAGGATTATGAAGATAATGAGATAGAAGAAATGCAAGACTCAGACCTCAAAGAATTGATAAGAACATTAAGAAGTTCTCAAAAACAAATTCTTGAACTACAGAAATCTTTAATGGATAAGATAGAAAATCTCTCTCGCGAGAATGAAGTACTACGGAGAAATCAAAACGAAATGAAACAACTAGTAGAACAAGAAGCTACGATAGTGACAAAAAATCTTAATGAATTGAAGAATTCAATAGATCAAGTGACAAGCAATCTTGAGGGCCTTAAAACCAGAATGGGTGAAGCAGAAGAGAGAATATCGGACCTAGAAGACAGTGAACAGGAGAGGAAACAGTCAAACCAAAGACAAGAAGAGGAAATTAGAAAACTAAAAGATATCGTCGGGAATTTACAGGACACTATTAAAAAACCCCCAACATTCGGGTTCTAGGTGTTCCTGAAGGCATGGAGAGGGAGAAAGGATTAGAAGGCCTTTTTAGGGAGATACTAGCAGAAAATTTTCCAGGCTTGGAGAAAGACAGAGAAATCCTAATCCAGGAAGCTCATAGAACCCCTAATAAACATGACCAAAAGAGATCCTCTGCACGACATATTGTAATTAAACTCACCACAGTGAAGCAAAAAGAAAAGATCCTAAAATGTGCAAGAGAGAAACGGCAGATTACTCTCAGAGGATCTCCAATTAGACTCACAGCTGACTTCTCAACAGAAACCCTACAAGCTAGAAGGGAATGGTGAGACATAGCCCAGGTACTTAGAGAGAAAAACTGCCAGCCCAGAATATTATACCCTGCAAAGCTCTCATTTGTGAATGAAGGCGAAATAAAGACCTTACATAACAAACAAAAATTGAAAGAATTTGTTGCCACTCGTCCAGCCCTGCAAAAGATACGTAAAGACGTGTTACACACAGAAACACAGAAACACGACCATCAACATGAAAGAAGGTAAACGAAGGGAACCTCACGGCAAAAGATCACAGGGAATTCAAAGCATACATTAGAAAATATCTGGCAAATGGCAGGGCAAACTTACCACTTATCAATAGTCACATTGAACGTTAAAGGTCTAAACTGTCCTGTTAAAAGACAGAGATTGGCTGATTGGGTTAAGGAACAAAAACCATCTATTTGCTGCCTACAAGAAACACATCTTTCCAACGAAGATCCATACAGACTGAAAATAAAAGGATGGAACAAGATATACCATGCCAACAGAAATGAAAAAAGAGCGGGTGTAACCATCTTAATATCGGACTACATAAACTTTAACACAAAAACTGTTAAGAGAGACAAAGAGGGGCACTATATAATGATTAAGGGATCAATACTACAGGAAGATATAACAATTCTCAATGTATATGCACCTAATTACAGGCCACAGGTTTATTTAAAAAATTTGTTAAGAAACTTAAAGGGAGACTTAGACCCCAACACAATAGTACTGGGGGACTTCAATACTCCACTCACAGATATTGACAGAACGACAGGACAGAAGATCAACAAGGAGACAGTAGATTTAAACAACACTATAGCCCAAATGGATCTAACAGATATCTACAGAACTTTTCATCCTACACGTAAAGCATTCACATTCTTCTCAGCAGTACATGGAACCTACTCTAGGATTGATCACATATTAGGCCATAAAGCAAGTCTCAGCAAATTCAAAAGAATTAGAATCATACCATGTAACTTCTCACACCATGAGGGAGTGAAGTTGGAAATTAGCAACTCAGGAATCTCTAGAGCATATGCAAACACATGGAGATTGAACAACATGCTCCTGAATGAACAATGGGTCACTGAAGAAATCAAAAGAGAAATCAAAAATTTTCTGGAAGTAAATGAGGATAACAGCACAACATACCAAAACTTATGGGATACAGCAAAAGCAGTGTTAAGAGGAAAGTTTATATCAATAGGTGCCTACATCAAGAAACTGGAAAGGCACCAAATAGATGAGCTTTCAATGCATCTCAAGGATCTAGAAAATTTGCAGCAAACTAGACCCAAATCTAGTAGAAAAAGAGAAATAATCAAAATCAGAGAAGAAATCAACAGGATTGAATCCAAAAAAACATTACAAAAAATCAGCCAAACGAGGAGCTGGTTTTTTGAAAAAATAAACAAGATTGACACCCCATTGGCCCAACTAACTAAAAAAAGAAAAGAAAAGACCCAAATCAGTAAAATCAGAGATGAAAAAGGAAATATAACAACAGACACCACAGAAATCAAAAGAATCATCAGAAATTACTACAAGGACCTGTATGCCAGTAAACAGGGAAACCTATCAGAAATGGATAGATTCCTGGACACATGCAACCTACCTAAATTGAACCAGGAAGACATAGAAAACCTAAACAGACCCATAAGTGAGTCAGAAATTGAATCAGTAATAAAGGCCCTCCCAACAAAGAAAAGCCCAGGACCAGATGGATTCACTGCTGAATTCTACCAGACATTTAAAGAAGAACTAACCCCAATTCTTCTCAAACTTTTCAGAACAATCGAAAAAGAGGGAATTCTCCCAAATTCTTTCTATGAAGCCAGCATCACCTTAATTCCTAAGCCAGAAAAAGATGCAGCATTGAAAGAGAATTACAGACCAATATCCCTCATGAACATAGATGCAAAAATCCTCAACAAAATTCTGGCCAATAGACTGCAACAACACATCAGAAAGATCATCCACCCAGACCAAGTGGGATTCATCCCTGGTATGCAGGGATGGTTCAAAATTCGCAAAACAATCAACGTGATACACCACATTAACAGACTGCAGAAGAAAAACCATATGATTATCTCACTAGACGCAGAGAAAGCATTCGATAAAATTCAACACCCTTTCATGATGAAAACCCTAAGCAAACTGGGTATAGAAGGCACATTCCTCAATACAATCAAAGCAATTTATGAAAAACCCACGGCCAATATCCTATTGAATGGCTAAAAGTTGGAAGCATTTCCACTGAGATCTGGTACCAGACAGGGATGCCCACTCTCACCACTGCTATTCAATATAGTGCTGGAAGTCTTAGCCAGAGCTATTAGGCAAGAAAAAGAAATTAAAGGGATACAAGTTGGGAAGGAAGAACTCAAACTATCCCTCTTTGCAGACGACATGATTCTTTATTTAGGGGACCCAAAGAACTCTACTAAGAGACTATTGGAACTCATAGAAGAGTTTGGCAAAGTAGCAGGATATAAAATCAATGCACAAAAATCAACAGCCTTTGTATACACAGACAATGCCACGGCTGAGGAAGAACTGCTAAGATCAATCCCATTCACAATAGCTACAAAAACAATCAAATACCTTGGAATAAATTTAACTAAGGACATTAAAGATCTCTACAATGAAAATTACAAAACCTTAAAGAAAGAAATAGAAGAGGATACCAAAAAATGGAGAAATCTCCCATGCTCATGGATTGGAAGAATCAATATCATCAAAATGTCCATTCTCCCAAAAGCAATTTACAGATTCAACGCAATACCAATCAAGATACCAAGGACATTCTTCTCAGATCTGGAAAAAATGATGCTGAAATTCATATGGAGACACAGGAGACCTCGAATAGCTAAAGCAATCTTGTACAACAAAAACAAAGCCGGAGGCATCACAATACCAGATTTCAGGACATACTACAGGGCAGTTGTTATCAAAACAGCATGGTACTGGTACAGAAACAGATGGATAGACCAATGGAACAGAATAGAAACTCCAGAAATCAATCCAAACATTTACAGCCAACTTATATTTGATCAACGATCCAAAACCAATCCCTGGAGTAAGGTCAGTCTGTTTAATAAATGGTGCTGGGAAAACTGGATTTCCACGTGCAGAACCATGAAGCAAGACCCCTACCTTTCACCTTACACAAAAATTCATTCAACATGGATTAAAAATTTAAACCTACGACCTGACACCATCAAATTACTAGAGAGCATAGGAGAAACCCTGCAAGACATAGGTACTGGCAAAGACTTCTTGGAAAAGACCCCAGAAGCACAGGCACTGAAAACCAAAATTAACTACTGGGATTGCATCAAATTGAAAAGTTTCTGTACTGCAAAAGAAACAGTCAGGAAAGTGAATAGGAAACCGACAGAATGGGAAAATATATTTGCAAACTATGCAACAGATAAAGGGTTGATAACCAGAATCTACAAAGAAATTAAGAAACTCCACAACATCAAAACAAACAACCCACTTAAGAGATGGGCCAAGGACCTCAATAGACATTTTTCCAAAGAGGAAATCCAAATGGCCAACAGACACATGAAAAAATGTTCAAGATCCCTAGCAATCAGGGAAATGCAAATCAAAACCACAATGAGGTTTCACCTCACCCCGGAGAGAATGGCTCACATTCAGAAATCCACCAACAACAGATGCTGGAGAGGATGTGGGGAAAAAGGGACACTAATCCACTGTTGGTGGGAATGCAAACTGGTGAAGCCACTATGGAAGTCAGTCTGGAGATTCCTCAGAAACCTGAATATAACCCTACCATTCAACCCAGCCATCCCACTCCTTGGAATTTACCCAAAGGAAATTAAATGGGCAAACAAAAAAGCCGTCTGCACAGTAATGTTTATTGCGGCTCAATTCACAATAGCTAAGACTTGGAACCAACCCAAATGCCCATCAACAGTAGACTGGATTAGGAAATTATGGGACATGTACTCTACAGAATACTATACAGCAGTCAAAAACAATGAAATCCGGTCCCTTGCAACAAAATGGAGGAATCTGGAAAACATCATGCTGAGTGAATTAAGTCAGTCCCAAAGAGACAAATATCATTTGTTTCCCTTGATTGGCGATGACTAACTGAGCACCAAAGGGGAAACCTGTAGAAGTGAAATGGACACTATGAGAAACAGTGACTCGATCAGCTCTTGTGCTGACTGTTGTTGTACAATGTAATACTTTATCCATGGTAGTATTTTTTTTTTTTATCCTAGTACTAGTGGTTGAACTCTGTAATTAACACACAATTATTCTTAGGTGTTTAAATTTTAACTGAAAAGTGATCTCTGTGAAATATAAGAGTGGGAATAAGAGAGGGAGGAGATGTAAAATTTGGGACATGCTCAATCAGAATGGCCCCAAATGATGGAGTTAGAATTGTGCCAGGGGATTCCAATACAATCCCATCAAGGTGGCATGTACCAAGGCCATCTCATTAGTCCAAGTGATCAATTTCAGCTCACAATTGATCACACTGATAGGTCTAAGAGTCAAAGGGATTGCACAAGCAAGACTAGTGTCTGCTAATACTAACTGATAGAATGAAAAAGGGAGAGAATGATCCAACATGGGAAGCAGGATACACAGCAGACTCATAGAATGGCAGATGTCCTAAATAGCACTCTGGCCTCAGAATCAGCCCTTAAGGCATTCGGATCTGGCTGAAGAGCCCATGAGAATATTTTAGGCATGGAAAGCCAAGACATTCTGGAAAAAACAGAAGACCTAAATGAAAGATCTCTGCGAGTGAGATCCCAGTGGAAAGAACGGGGCCATCAAAGTAGGAGGTACCTTTCTCTGAAGGGAAGAGAGAACTTCCACTTTGACTATGACCCTGTCGGAATAAGATCAAAGTCAGCGAACCCTAAAGGCTTCCATAGCCTTGGCAACTCATGACCAGAGCCTAGGGAGATTACTGACGCCATAAACAAGAGTGTCAAATTGTTAAATCAACATCAGGAGTCACTGTGTACTTACGTCTCATGAGGGATCTGTCCTTAATGTGTTATCCAATGTGAAATAATGCTATTACTAGTACTGAAACAGTATTTTTGCACTTTGTGTTTCTGAGTGGGTGCAAACTGGTGAAATCTTTACATAGTATATATTGAATCGATCTTCTTTATATAAAGATAATTGCAAATGATTAAAAAATCTTGGTGTTAAACTGGAAATTGCATAGACAATTAATCAATTTTTTTAAAAAAAAAATCATGTAGGATCTCTGTCCTTAATGTGCTGTACATTGTGAATTAATACTATAACTAGCACTCCAACAGTATTATCATTTTATGTCTCTATTCGAGGGCCAACCATTGAAATCTTTACATAATATGTACTAAATTGATCTTCTGTGTATAAAGAGAATTGAAAATGAATCTTGATGTGGGCGGAGGGGGGGAGGGAGCAGGAGAGGGGAGGGTAGGGGGAGGGAGGGAGGTTGTGGGGGGGGATCCATTGTGATCCATAAGCTGTTCTTTGGAAATTTATATTCTTTAAATAAAAGCTTTATAAAAAAAATTTCAAAAAATAAAATAAAATAAAATAAAATACAAAACACACACACACAAAAAAAATATTTTGAAATAGTCTTAAATCAGTTTAAAAACTATAGCATCTCCTTTTAATAGTTTTTTTTTTTTTAATTGGTGACTATCTATCAGTTTTGTAGGCTGGTACAGTAAGCTGTTTTCTCTTCCTTAGTTCTGACTCTGTTAAAATTGTTTCAAGTTATAGGATTCATTTCATGTGCTGACTCTGTAAGTTTTTATTTGCCAATCTTGGGATGACCAGACAGATTCTGTGTGCTGATGAAGTAATCCATTGTGTTCTCTCAATGTTTCTGTTAGGTTCTAATTGTTTAAAAACATCTGTCTTTTTTATTAAGAGTTATGGTTTATTTGCATATATACTCATTCCAAAATAGTTGAGTAATCACTTTGTACAAATAATCAAATCTGGTCTATATTATGTCATGATGTTAAGGGATCCTATTTCAACCAGCTATTTTAAGCCTTCTGGCATCTTTGACAGGCATTCAAAAAATCAAATTTCCATATTCTATGGACTTTGCTATTTCTAGTTGGGCCCCAGGAGATATCAAAGGATATATCTCTCATCCCATAGAGATGTCAACTAATAAGACTATCTGGATTATATTAAAGGTACTGTCAAAATGTGAAGTGGTGCTAAATTTTAAATTATGATAATGTAAAATGATACTGATACAAATGTCCAAAAGTTAAGAAGTCTAATGATCTTGTGTTACCAGACATGATGGTTATTTTAATAAGAAAAGCCCAGAGGCCTAAAAGGGATGTTTTGTAAAATCCTACAGGTGCTTTCTAAAACACAGTGTGGAGTAAGCATGTAACTCTTCTTATTGGTTAATGAGTTTATAATTTTAAACATGGCTATTTGAAACCTTTGTCATCCATAGTTTTATATTCTCCATACAGTAAAAATCAGATTTACTGCTCATGGAAGTTAAAACATTGTTGGTTCTGTGTTTAAATGTGTCTCCTTTTAGGTTTCAACGGACTTCTTCTTTTCCCTGATCTCTATTGTATTCAATATTTTGGGATAGTTTTGGAAGAAAAAGCCAATAATGAACTACAGGTTCCAACTAGAAAAAGTATGGTTAGTTCAGATAACTAAGAACAGGAAGTAATTCTAATCAATTGCTAATTTAAAAAGAAAAACAGGTAAAGATTCTAAGAAGCTATTACTAAAACTGCTTTACTGTTCTATCTTATAAATTGCTGAATTAACCAAAGTTAACTTTTTTGGTTCACGTGACCTAAATGAATCTTTGTGTGAGATGCTTTAAATTTGCTAGTAGAAAGAAATTAAAAATGTTTAAGTCATTGAAATGCTTGTGCTTGGATTTTGCTGGTCAAACAAGTTACACTGTGTTAGATATTTAAGTGATGTTTTCAAATACCTGTATTATTGTCTTCAAATTTATAGAAGGCATTGGACCTTATGGTAAGTGTTTTCTTTTCTTTTTTTTTTTTTTTTTTTGACAGGCAGAGTGGACAGTGAGAGAGAGAGACAGAGAGAAAGGTCTTCCTTTGCCGTTGGTTCACCCTCCAATGGCTGCCACAGATGGCGCGCTGCGGCCGGCACACCGCGCTCATCCGATGGCAGGAGCCAGGTGCTACGTGCTTTTTCCTGGTCTCCCATGGGGTGCAGGGCCCAAGCACTTGGGCCATCCTCCACTGCACTCCTGGGCCACAGCAGAGGGCTGGCCTGGAAGAGGAGCAACCGGGACAGAATCCGGCGCCCCGACCGGGACTAGAACCCGGTGTGCCGGCACCGCAAGGCGGAGGATTAGCCTGTTGAGCCACGGCGCCGGCTCAGTTTCTCATCCTGAAGAGAAAAGAGACATGGGGGAATTAAGTCAGGCTTCCAAGATTGCTTACTGTAAATAATTTAATATCAAATGAAAACTTAGCAAGCAGTTTTAACTGTCAACTAATAACTTATGAAAACACTTACCCTGGCCGGCGCCATGGCTCAACAGGCTAATCCTCCGCCTTGCGGTGCCGGCACACCGGGTTCTAGTCCCGGTCGGGGCGCCGGATTCTGTCCCGGTTGCCCCTCTTCCAGGCCAGCCCTCTGCTGTGGCCCGGGAGTGCAGTGGAGGATGTGCACCCCATGGGAGACCAGGAAAAGCACCTAGTACCTGGCTCCTGCTGTCGGATGAGCGCGGTGCACCAGCCGCAGTGCACCATCCGCGGCGGCCATTGGAGGGTGAACCAACGGTGAAGGCCGACATTTTCTGTAATAATAGCAGAGCCAAAATGAGAGCTTAAATTATGATTTCATAGATATATTTATTTTAACATGGGAACAGTAGACAGGCAAAACCTACCTTTTCGAATCAAGTGAAGGGAGTGAACATTTTACTAGTGACTTCAAATTTTATAGATAAAGTGGTCATCATGGTTGATGTTAAAGTGAGCTCATAGCTTCCTTCATGGGCATTTTGTACCTCACAGAAAAACTACTATCAGAACACGCCTGTGACTATAGATTTGTAGTTTTAGCCTCCAAAGTTTAGAGATGGGACTGAGCACCCCCTTGACTTGCATCCTCTTAAAGGTTTTCTCTGTTCTGCTTTAACAGAAACCAGGAGGAAGAGGAAGCTAAGCAACAGTAGCAATGTGAAGGTAGGTGGCAGGCCAATTAATGGCTGCTTTACACAGTGATCTGCCATCAAAGAGACCCAACAGGCCAGTCTGCCACAAATGGCATTGGTTTTAGATCTGGAAAGTGAGGACTTCAGATAGACACAGAAGTCAGCTTTTGTGGAGCCCTGTCATCTCTACCAGCCAAGAGTTGGGTCATTGGAAATGGAACGGCCATGGAGTCGAAGGACTCCCAGGTCAGAACCACAGACCTTGTTGACTTCTAAGCTGAAAAGCCCTTCACTAGAAACAGCTTCCACAGTAACCACCCCAGTGCCCCCTTGGGCAGCACATATACAAAGTAACTACCACAGCGCCCTCTTGGGCAGCACATATACAAAGTAACTACCACAGTGCCCTCTTGGGCAGCACAAAGTTACCACCACAGTGCCCCCTTGGGAAGCACATATACAAAGTAACCACCGCAGTGCCCCCTTGGGAAGCACATATACAAAGTAACCACCACAGTGCCCCCTTGGGAAGCACATATACAAAGTAACCACCACAGTGCCCCCTTGGGAAGCACATATACAAAGTAACCACCACAGTGCCCCCTTGGGAAGCACATATACAAAGTAACCGCGGCTGTCGAGGAGATGGCCAAGTACAGTCAGCACCTTGCAGAGAGAACTGTAAATTTCCTTTTAGACATACCACCTACCTTCTAGTCAGGCCAGCTCTCCTCCCAGACCAGCTAGGTAATGGAAATCAACAGGATGTCCTCCAAGGAGTTTCACGCCTCCCTTATGTTTCTTCCAGTACTCCATATGAAGACCTCATATATACCTGGCCAACCCTTAAAGCCCACCTAATTATTATCAATATTCTGTCAGTTTCTATTTGCCTCTCAATGGGAAAACTTGCTTGTGGATTAGATAGCACCTTTCTTGGGTCCTCCAATAATGACCCTCTCCTTTGTTTTAGACTCTGTGAGTTTGATCTGCAGGTTAAATTCATTTTCTCCAGTCTTGAAATCATGAAATTCTAGGTGGCCATGCACAGGAATCCCCAGATGAATGCAGTTTTTGCAAGCTGCACTGTGTCCTCCTGGAGAAGCCACCTCCTGCTGAGAAATCACCTACTGCTGGAACCCTGTTTTTGAAGTAGGCAGGCATACAGGTTAAAATCCATTAGGTTTGTGAGCTGGAAGACCACGCCTTTGCCACACCCCTGTGTGACCTAATGCCCTACCTGGCCACACCTGAGGGTCCACTGACCAATCAGGTTAATTAACCACTCCCCTTTGAGAATGGATTAAAAGCCTGGAACAGGGTGTGTCAGCCCCTCTCTTATTTTCCCTGGCTTCTTGCCAGGAGAGGGTTCGCTGTAGCCCTGCACCTCCAGGGCACTGTGGCCTTCAGGCCACCCACCCTAGGCTTTCCGGCCTAGATGCTCCCCCATGTGGCTGGTATCTGGTACTTGGTATGAACTTAGATTTACCTCTCTCTCTTAGATAAAGCCCTCACTCTCCTATGCACCTTTCTCACTAAATAAAAGCTTAAAATGTACCATGTTGCTGCATTTATTGATGCCAGTATTTAGAGTTCTTCTCTAAATATTTGGCAATAACCCTCTTGAGCTTATTAATATTGGGAATTTATTAATAAGCATATGGTGATATCATATGGCACCCCAAATTCTGGTAACATATTTGCACCCCAGATAGGACTTCTGAGGAACTTTAATGGGCACATCTTGATATAAATTTTAGGGGGTCATTTCTGATATCATCTTGGCTGCAGTTTTCAAGGATACCCCTTTTCAGCATGAAGCAGCCAGATCAGACTTTGCCTAATTCCCTCAGTAGAAGTTAGGCTCTATTCTTCTGGGAGTGAGGAAATGAGAGGAGTCAATGGGTTAATAGGCAGTCAGGGTTAGTGAGAGAGAGAGACAGAGACAGAGAGAAAGGTCTTCCTTCTATTGGTCCACCTCCCAAATGGCAGCTATGGCTGGCGCTGCACCAATCTGAAGCCAGGAGCCAGGTGCTTCCTCCTGGTCTCCCATGCGGGTGCAGGAGCCCAAGCACCTGGGCCATCCTCCACTGCCCTCCTGGGCCACAACAGAGAACTGGACTGGAAGAGGAGCAACCGGGACTAGAACCTAGTGCCCATATGGGATGCTGGTGCTGCAGGTGGAGGATTAACCAAGTGAGCCAAGGCGCCAGCCCCACAAATATATTCTTAAATACAAATATTACATTATTATCATGTAATCTATTTATAGGTATTGGAAATTTAATGCTAAGTATTTTATGCAAAATTTAAGTTGTAATATGTGCTTTACATTTGTTGGTTTAAATATTTTATTTTGATAAGCTAGTTTTTTTATGGATTTATTTATTTGAAGACAAAGCAACAGAAAGAAAGGCAGAGAGGAAGAGAAAAAGAGGCAGAAAGTTAGCTTCCATCTACTGGTTCCACCCTAAATGCCTGCATTGGCCAGGGCTGGCGCAGGCCAAAGTCTGGAACCTAGAACTCCGCTCAGGTTTTCCATATTGGTAGCAGGGGCCCAAGCACTTGAGACCATCTTCTACTACTTTCTAAGGCACATTAACAAGGAGCTGGATCAGAATTGAAGAAGCCAGTACTTTTATTGGAGGTCATTTGGGATGTCAATGTCAAAGGCAATAGCTTAACCCACTGCCCCACAACACCAGCCCCAGGTTTAAATATTAGAGCTTATTTTTGCCTAGATGTTAAATTATATTAATGAGCTGGCATTTTCTTTAATTCTTTTTCAAATGTACTCTAATTTTATGTAATTAATATCATTGAATTGAATAACTTTACTAACATTAGATTTACAAAATAGATAAATTATTTACTAATCATGTAAATTGTTGAAAGAGTATATGGGTAATTGTGTACTGCTGTTGCTGTCTTTATTTTACTTATGTAGTTCCTCCACCTGTGTTTGATAGTTGCCTTTATTGAAAGTTTTCAGGAAAAGACTAATTTGGAGTTAAGCCTAACTTGAAGTAATGTTTGAATGAATATTTCAATTCTATTGTTAAAATTTTGAACATTTTGTTTTGAGGTAATTGTAAGCCTATAGAAATTTTGCAAAAATAACAGAGAGAGCTCTAACTTATTTCTCACCAGCTTTACCACATGATGTAAAAGGGAATATGAAGACTAGAGAAACTCATAAAACATGACCCCATCTCCAAGGCAGAATTAAACTGGATCTTGACACTGAACAGGACCTAAGCTGCAGAACTGAACTATTTGACATGACACATAGCTTTGAAAAGATATTATACACCAGACTATGATTTTTATCTTAGCTATCTATTTCAGTGTTTATTTCTCATTAACAGGAGTATTGTTTTCACTTTTGTCCATTGACTTAAAATGAATGTTAAAGTGAAACTAGATATGATTCCAGACTTAGGAGGCAAAGTGGTAATCTAATTGTGACACCATAACCCCCAGAAGAAAAATATTTTCTCAATGTTCACTTATACGTTTGCTCAGTTCTTGAGGATTTCATAATTCAGAAACTTCTTGAGACCAGAAGTTAATTTGTTCATAAAATACTCATTTTTCTTGTATTACATTTTCCACAATAGTGTCTCTTTTTAAAAAAGATGAATTTATTTTACTTCAAAGTCAGAGTTACAGAGAGGCAGAGGCAGTGGCAGAGAGAGACAAAGAGAGAGATAGAGTGACAGAGAGAGAGAGGGAAGTCTTCTATCTGCTGGTTCACTCCCAAAATGGCCGCAATGGCTGGAGCAGGGCTCATCGGAAGCCAGGAGACAGGAGATTCTTCTAGGTCTCCCAAGTAGGTGCAGGGCTCCAAGGTCTTGGGCCATCTTCTACTGCTTTCTCAGGCCATGGCAGAGAGCTGGATTGGAAGTAAAGCAGCCAGGTCTGGAACAGGCGCCCATATGGGATGCCAGCACTGCAGGTGGCGGCTTTACCTGTTATGCCACAGTGCTGGCCCAAATAGTGCTTTTACACCACACTTTATTATACAGAGAGTGTAATTTTACCAGAATCTCAGTTTGCTAAAACAATTAGAATATGAGTATTGTCTTAATTTACAGTGTCATTTACAGCATTAACATTATAATCATTAAGAAATAATAAATTTAAATAAATACTACAATAATAATAATAAATTTCGTATGATTAATTTGAATCATATTACATATTAATTTATATGTTTGGCAACATTTTGCAACTCTTCTTTGCATAGAAGTAATGGTGAAACTCTTTAGTGTAGCATTCCAGTTTGTTCACTATCTAATTTGAGGATCTGTTCCCACTCATATATCTGATTCTTACATGTGTCTCTGTCTTGTATTTGTTTGTGATTGTGTCTTCAGCCTTGAGAGCCTTGGTTCTGTAATGGCTTGTCTACATTGTACTATTCATTTCACATCCAGAGCAGGTGTAAATGTTCCCTATTTGGTCTTCTGATTTACTTTGGTCATCACACAGAAAGAGCACTTATCACATTGTATTACATTTAGCTTTATGAGCTTTTATTTTCTCTGTTATATAATAAGTCTCATCAAATGAACATCACTTAGGCAATTTTTTGTGTCCACAGAGCACAGCATAACTTCTGCGATGAAACTGATATTCAATATAGAAGTCTTAATAAATGAGTAGGTGAATGAATGTGCTTTATAAATAGGATAGATGGCAAAATGATTTTATGTGCACAACTCTTTGGTAAAATATGTTTTGTAAAAATTAATCAATGCATGTTAGCCAAAGTTGGATGATTACATGAGAATTTGACAGGATTTTACCCTGTGCAGCGTTACCTAGAAGAGGAAAAAAATATCTTTTCTGGAGTTTAGTATCACATTCACTTTCCTGTTCTGAAAGCATTATTGAGTAACAGTGTGTATAAAACAAAACAAGTGCAAAAATGGCAGACCTGAGAGTATTTTTCTGTCACTAATTAAGCTTATAATTAACGTAGTTAATAGGTTTTGTACAGACCATTCAAAGTCTACAAGTATCAACTTTTTGTCTGAGAGGGAAAGAGAGCGAAAGGGAGAAAGACACAGAGTGCTCCTATATGCTGAATCCCTCCTGGAACTCCTAGCATGGCCAGAGTCAGAGCCAGGATGCAGGGCTGCCACATGGATGGTAAGAACCAAGTTACTTGGATACTACTGCTCTCTCTTAATGTCTGCATCTGTGGGAAGCTGGAATCATGAGCTGGAGCTGGGAATTAGTGTGGCCAACTACTTGTGTGTGGAACATGGTTATCTTAATGGCCAGGCTAAATGTCAACTGCCAAGTATCTTAGTCTTTTGTTAATTTCCACTGTTAAAAGATAAACTGAGACCCAGTAAAATTGTTCTAAAAATTGTTATATGTTTTCTACCTCCATGACTCTGTCTAGTTCATGGAGTGGGAAGTTTTGGGACTGACTTTTACAGGGTGAACACAGAAGCAAAACACATTTTTGTTGGTTGCAGACATATAGTTGTATGTTCCATCTATTTCCCTAGAAGCACTCCTGGTGCTTTTTTTATGACTACACATTAGTTGGTCATTTCTGATTTTTAAGCTTAACTTTTTGTTTTTCTTTAATATAAGCATTAACAGAAATGGCCTGAGTTTCATTTTGTTTGCAAATCAAGCAAGATGAAGATTACTTAGGAGGCCTAATTGGCTTTACTTGCTCAGAGATTTTTGGGTCTGGTGTCCGTTGTATTTTATTTTAACACTATGATGAAGGTAATGTTATTTTCCCAGCTTAAAATATGAAGGCTGTGGCTTATAGAACCAGATAACTTGCCCAAGGACACTCATATATGAAGCTGTAGAACTCAGCATACAGGAGTCTTGCTTTAGGTTCTATGCTGTTCCTTCTATTTCACACTCCACCCCAGGGCTGACAGAATTAAGCTGTAGAAGGGGCAGTAGGTAAGATGAAGAAGCCTTCATAGATGTGCCTTAATTGTCTAGACAAAATAAGAATTTAAATTATTAGAGCACATGAACAATTTTCTGGAGATTTCTCTATTTCCTATATTCTGAAATTTTATAAAATTTTCTCACTTATTCCTCAGTTTATCTCTATGATATTTTCTCCATATATTCTCTTTTCTCATGCCCAGCAAATAATTTCAATCAATGGGAAGGTAGAAAATTTTCAAAGCTAAAGAGACGGAGGTCAGAAATTCCATTTATTTAATAAGAAAATTATAAGGGTTATAGAATTTCAGGTGCCAGTCCCTTATCAAACTGTTTGTTTTCTCACAGCTCATTGCCTTGCTGGGATGAACTTTTTCAATGACTGGAAGATATTTCAACTCTGTGTGTACCTCCTACAAAAAGTGCTAATTTTCTTGGCAACTCAAGAACAGAACATCTGCTTATATTGATCCTCTGGTTGGGAAACAATAAGAAAAACTTTTTCTTTTCTTTTTCTATGCGCGTGATATGATTATAATGCCCTACTGAATATTAATGATGCTTGAGATACATACTTGTTTGAATTTGAATGGTCAGAAATAAAATGAAGCAATATTGAGTTATAAAACAGAAATAAACCATATTTGCTAAATACTTTCTTCACCAAATGAAAACATACACATATGATATAAAAGTAAAATGAATGAAACATTTCAAGAGCAAGTTCTTCTTGTTTATAATCTTCCTTCCATAGTTACATGACAGTTAATGTGGTATTCATGGTCAAATTTAACTTTTGGGACCATCTGCTCTATGCAAGATGTCATGGAAATAAAAGCTGTTCTGAAATGAAAAGAGAACAAAAAATCTTTTTCAGAGAATACCTCCCAGCTGTGTTACCAGTTACTGTGTAATCATCTTTCATTATACATGCTGTATGGGGTATGGAGGACGATTAGGAATGCAAACCTGATGTTCCGAATTTGTGCATCTCTTTTGAGGCCAGATCTGATCAGCATGGAATTTAGCCTCAGATTTCCCTGGAATCTCATGAAATGTTTTGCTAAGTCACCCAGTATTAACTTGAGACTATTCTAATATTCTAAAAGATACTTTAAAGGTTAGGATAAACATTAAGATTTGTGTATTTATGGATTACTAGGCAGTAAGCATAGTAAAACCAAAGAAAGCCAGGGCATTATTTATTGAAGCCAAATAAGCCTTTGACTTTAATGTAAATTTAAAAATAAGTAAATTAAAAGACAATACTATTATCAGCTTTATTTGATTTTCTGTTTTTTTTTTCATACTGATTTCTACAAAAAGGACCCCATATTATTGCATGTTCCAATGCTACAAGTTCTATAGCACATACATCTCCTTTTTCCCAATTCACATTTAAAATGTTTTCTGTCCTCAAAGTTACAGCTGTGTTGCCAGCTTGGTGTATATTTTCAGGTATTCAGTTTCTTTAATAACATAGCTTGAACATATAGCTAGGTAACAGGTAAGCATATGAATCAGGAATGTAACATGGATAAAATTTTGTAGCTCAGGCCGGCGCCGTGGCTCAACAGGCTAATCCTCCGCCTTGCGGCGCCGGCACACCGGGTTCTAGTCCCGGTCGGGGCACCGGATTCTGTCCCGGTTGCCCCTCTTCCAGGCCAGCCCTCTGCTGTGGCCCAGGAGTGCAGTGGAGGATGGCCCAGGTGCTTGGGCCCTGCACCCCATGGGAGACCAGGAAAAAGCACGTAGCACCTGGCTCCTGCCATCGGATGAGCGCGGTGCGCCGGCCACAGCGCGCTGACCGCGGCGGCCATTGGAGGGTGAACCAACGGCAAAGGAAGACCTTTCTCTCTGTCTCTCTCTCTCACTGTCCACTCTGCCTGTCAAAAAATTAAAAAAAATAAATAAATAAAAAAATAAAATAAAATAAAATTTTGTAGCTCATGTCCACACACCATTTATCTCATATTTTCAATTCATTTCTACGTTAATTTTATCCCAGAAAAATTTTACACTGAGTAGTAAGAATTGACTTATTCTATTTAAAGCCACTTGACTTTTCATTTTACACACACTGCTTCAAGTTTTTTACAGTTATCTGTTATGATTTTACAAACTACCTTAAAACCTGACATTTAAAACAACCACATTTTGCCATTTCTAATCATTGTTTTAGATAAGAAATATCTCCAGGATCCTGTGATTTTTCTGTGCACATTATATAAAATGGGATCATGAAATAAAATTCCGATGATGACCAAGCCAGTGTGGATGATTCAGGAAGAATAAACTCACATGTTTGGAATTTTGTGGGAGATGGCTGGAGGGGCAGGCTCTACTGGCTTTTCTCCAAGTGGTCCCAAGGCTTTGACACATGGTACCTGTGGATGATAATTGAACTTCTTAATAAGGCAATTCACTCTACTATACCAAGGTGGAGATATCCACTCCTTCAAAAGACCATGACCCAAATTGGCCCAGCATTATATTCTGTTAATGAGAGTAATCACAGGCCAGCAAGAATGAGGGGAATGGGAAAACGCTCTTGCTTCTCAAAAGAAGCCATATAAAGGAATACCATTCCAACCTTTGACAACAATTTTCAAAATTCGTATTGTGTAGATGTTTCTGTGATTTTATTAGTTGAACTTTTAGAGATGATATTGATGAATCAAAAAAATTGATCTGCTTACTATTACCAAATAGTCATTGTATTTCCACAAGAACTGATCATAGTTACCTAAGAAACTGTATGTCTTCCTTCCAAGGGCAGTACCCCTACAGACCTAATTACTCCCTACTGGTTTCTGTCTCGTAAAGTCCCACTGCTGGCTGCTACACTGAGGATGAAGCTCCCAACAAACTTCTGAGGATCCATTCAAATAATATTAAAACCACAGCAACTATCATGGCTCAATTAAGTATGACCGGACATATGCATGCTTTTGTACAAAGCTTGGCAATTGGAGCTTTTTAAATTTTATATTATCACCTTTACCAAGACAAATATTATAACAACTGTCACTTTATGTTTGTAATAGCTATGATTGGGAGATACTAGTATTTGTTAAAATAGTTGTTTAAATTGTATGATTTATTCACAATGTGTCTCTATGCGAGGGCAAACCATTGAAATCTTTACGTAATATGTACTAAATTGATCTTCTGTGTATAAAGAGAATTGAAAATGAATCTTGATGTGAACAGAAGGGGAGAGGGAGCGGGAAAGGGGAGGGTAGGGGGAGGGAGAGAAGTTGTGTGGGGGGGGAGCCATTGTAATCCATAAGCTATTCTTTGGAAATTTATATTCTTTAAATAAAAGCTTTATATAAAAAAAATTGTATGATTTATTTAAATATTTGAAAAGTGTTTAGGCTTCCTAAAATGATCAAAAACAAAATCGTCAGCAGTACATCATGGCAATAGCTTAACATTTGCTTGAATTTAAACCGGAACACATTTTTTAAAATCTGAATTTCTGTTAACTATATTTGATTTATAGGTTCTCAGGTGAGGATAAGCTAAAATTGATCGTGTCATAAAATATCATATGTATTCAAAATAATAGAAAATAAAATACTCAAATATATTCATATTTTATATATAATAACTCAAAAAAGTAAACATAAATTTCAAAGTGCTTATTGTAGTTGAGGTAACAAACACAGTCATAAAATATATGAATAAAAGTTTTTACTGGGTAGCTTAACTGCTGAAGTTCTATCTCAAGAAACTATTAAAGACAAGTTCAACAATTGACACTTGATAAAAGTAATTTTTAAAAGAACTCATTTCCAAAAGTTATTTTCCAATAAAAATTTTATTATAGTATTATATAATGTGCATTGATCAAATATTACCTTAATAAAAATGAAATAATTAAAATTGTAACTGAAAATTACAAATAAAACCCAAGTTATCCTGTTTCTCCTTTTCTAAAATTCTCAACAAAATCTACCTGATAGTCATAATTTAGGCTTACAGTTTGGGAAATTTCCTTGTGTTAATTTATTCAAATAACATATTGCTAAGAAAGATATCATTGAATAGTACATTAAATGTACTTAAAAATGATTTAGGGTAAGATTTAAAGTTTGAAAATGACAACAAAATTTTATTACTTTTTTTTTCTTTTTTACTTTCTATTCTACTAATTTTTTTTTTAGTTTTTTCCAACTAAAATCTTAGTGGAGTTGCCATTTGGCACATCAGTTAAGTTGGTCCCTGAAAAGCTCATAAGTCATTTCAGAGTCCCTGGGTTCCAGTCCTGGTTCTACTTCTCATGTAGCCACTAATAATGTCCAGCCCAGTAGCAGAAGGTGATCACTCAATGGTTCCTGAACCTCATTTGGAGACTTGGGTTGTGTTCCTGGCTCTTTCTTTAGTCCTGGCACACACCCAGCTGTGGTGGGCAGACCAAGTTTCTTTCTCTCTCTCAAATATATAAAATTTTAAAAATATTAATGGTAACTTGCTCAATAGTCTGGTTTATAATTAGCTGTGGATGCAACTAGAAGACCTCACATTATTTATCTAAAGGCCCTCTCTCTCTTTTTCTCTCATTCTGTCACTCCTTCTTTTAGTATATCTCAAATGTTTGTGTGATTTCTTTACTTTTTTTCTCCAGCAGAAACCTTAGTTGAATTCTATTACCCCCCCCACAGCTAACCTTTTTTTTTTTTTTTTTTTTTTTAAGATTTATTAAAAGAAAGAGTTGCACAGAAAGAGGAGAGGCAGAGAGGTAGAGACAGAGAGGTCTTCCATCCTCTGGTTCACTCCCCAGATGGCCACAACTGCCAGAGCTGTGCCAATCCATAGCCAGGAGCCAGGAGCTTCTTCTGGGTCTCCCACACGAGTACAGGGGCCCAAGGACTTGGGCCATCTTCTACTGCTCCCCCAGGCCATAGCAGAGAGCTGGGTCAGAAGTGGAGCAGCCAAGACTGGAACCGGCGCCCATATGGGTTGCTGGCACTGCAGGCAGCAGCTTTACCAGCTAAGCCACATGCAGGCCCAATCCCCCTACTAACCTTAAGGTGCAATAGTTTGTACTATACTACATCCCCACTGTTATTAACTCCCAGTTAAGGTGTATTGTTTTCATTTCCAGATGCAGAATACTGCCGTAAAATATTAAAAAAATGTTGTTAACTGAGTAGTTCAAAATTTAATGTGATTCTTCGTATGTATACATTTCCCTCCTTGTCTTCCTCTTCTTGCACAGGTGCCCTGATGTTTGGTAATTCTTTCAGGGATGTACTTTGGATTTCTATGGCAATCTCCACAGCAGTAGTCAGCCATTTACTTTTTTTTTAAAATTGATAATGTGCTCATATATTGCTTCTTCAGTTCATTATATATTCAACCTTGAAGTGTCTTTCATTTTTCAACTGTTCAACCTTTAGTCTTCGAAGAAATTATTGAGACGGATAGGTTTTTTTCCTAATTTTCTGTCAGATGAGGACACTAATACCAAAATAAGCTAATTGGCTTGCTTGTTTATGTATAGAACGAGACAGATGGGGTAAAATACAGGCCTATACAGACTCCTTCTTCTGTATCATTAATGCAATATATCATACATATAGAAGACCTGTTATGTGTTTCTGTATTAGTATTAAGTATACAAATGTCTAGACAAGTGTAATTCCTTGTCCAGTGGAACTGACAGTCACTTAAGAGAGAACTGAAATTGGTCCTGTGATGACAATCACTTTTTTCACAGAAGTAACAAAAAGAAGTATGAATTTAGAGTGAGGTTGAGGACAGAAAGCTTTTTATTAAGTTATAACATTTCAGCTCAGATGTGAAAAATGAATAGGATTTAGCTATACAGAGCATATTTATGGGAGACAAGAGGCCCTGGACAATGTCTAATAAATGACATTTTCAAAGTGAAACATGTCAGGTTTTATAAATTGAAGCAAGGATAGTTGCCTGGGGCACAGAGAAATAGAATGGAAAGAGGCTGATTCTCTCTCTCTTTCTTTATACAAATGGATGTTAGTATATGCCACTTGTTTGAACTATTTAAAGCAAAGCTATATTTTCTTATCTTAAATAATATCAGTAAATAGTTTGCAAGAGAATTAGAAAATAATATTTAGCAAAAACCACTTCTGATTCTATTATTCAGTGATATCACTGTTGGCTTTTTGATATATTTCTTTACAGGCATCTCTAAAAGAATGTTTTATAGGAAAAAGTATGTATATGCATTCTGTTTTGAATCCTTTTTATTCATGTGGTATCTATAATTCTTTTCCACATCCACAAATTTTCATCTATTGTATAATTTCTGAACAGTGTAGTACTGATATAAGAATATCAGAATAAATATTTTGGAAATGATGCTACTATAACAGTAAATATAAACAATCCAATCAAAAGAAGTAATGTAATTTAATACTGATTTTGATACTTTTACTAAGTACATGGAAATATATATTCTAATCTTGTACTCTTTCTTGTTTTATGTCCCATATATTCCCCAAATTATGAATGATTATTTATATATATTTGTATGTACAAAGTAGAATAAAATATATTGAAATACATATTGATATGAAACAGACATGAATTTTTAAGTAAGAAAATTGTAGAAATAAGAAAAATGTTTCAATCATTCAAAGTATATAAGTTCTATTTCCTGACTTTAATGATATCATAAAGTGGGTAAAGCCACAATCTGCAATCCCAGCATCCCATGTGGGTTCCGGTTTGGCTGCCCCACTTCCCATCCAACTCTCTGCTATGGCCTCAGAAAGCAGTAGAAGATGGCCCGAGTCCTTGGGCCCCTGCACCCATATGGGAGACCTGGAAGAAGTTCCTGGCTCCTGGTTCCTGGCTTTGGATTGGTGTAGTTCTGGCCATTATGGCCCTCTGGGGAGTGATCTAGTGGATGGAAGACCTCTCTCTCTCTCTCTCTTTCTCTCTCTTTCTCTCTGCCTCTGCTTCTCTGTGATTCTGCCTTTCAAATATAAATAAATCTTAATTAAAAAGTCATGAGTATAATATTGCTAGTAATGTTAAATTTTAATTGTCAGTTAAGAAACAAAATCAAAACACAAAGAAATCCTGTTTCATCTGAATACCCTTTCACTGTGTTCTGTGGCACACAGCCAGTGATTGACAATCCAAAGGATCCTTGTCTTCAGTGATGTTTCTCTTCATATCCTGCTATACAAAATCAAGCTCACTTCTCATATTGTAAATTTTCTTATATTCTCATGAGGAATGAGGCTTTTTTTTCCTACACCCCATAATCCACATTTTCTGAAGCTGGAGCAAGGTCCCTTCCCTTTCCTTGTTTCTGTTTCTAGGTCATTCTCGCTTCCCTTTCTTTAAAGATGTCATTCATATAACTATGTGCTGTCCTTTTTGTCACCATTGATCCTCTTTCCTAATCTGCAACAGCTTCTGTTCGTCTACACTCTCAGATGCTGATCCTGATTATTACTAAACAAAGGAAAATCATAGCAATTTGAAAACAACTTCCACAGCTTTTCATGGTACATCCTTCATCTGTGATCATATATACCAAACTCTCTCCTTTATACATAGAAAGGCATTTAGGATCCATAGCCCCAGCTACGAAGTACATTCTATCCACTTCACCATTTCTGGAACACTTTCAAACCAATTCATTCATACATTCATTCTCATTCTCTCTCCCTAACTCCCACCCCGGTCTTCTCTTTCTCTTTTTCATCTCTTTTTCTCTATGTTCTATAATCAGTTTCTACTTATCCACCAGTGTAAAATACATTATTAGATTTTTCCACCTTAGATAGAAAACCAAATAAAAAGTATTTCTTGCTCACAACTTCTCTTTGGGTGATCATCCTGTTTTTCTTTTCTACCAGAGTGAAAACATTTTTATAAGTTATCTATGCTGCCTTCACTTTCTGCCTTCAATTTTCTTTTAAATTGCCCTCATTTATGTATCAGGTCTCTGGCTTACATAATATTGAGATTCTGACCAATATTTAGTCTTTGTTTTATTTTACTTGTCAGCAGCATGTGGTTGATTGCATTTTTACTTGATTGCATTTTTACTTGAAATGCTTTTTCCTCTTAGCTGTACAGCCACCCGGATTTCCTGTTCTCTATCTGGCTGCTCATTCTGTGCCTCCTCTGTTTATTTATATAAGATATTTTAAATGTATTTAAATATATTGATTTTTTATTAGAAAGAGTGATTAGTGGGCAGAGGAAGAGATCTCCCAACTACCGTTTCACTCCCCAAATGCCCAAAACAGCCAGGAGTAGGCCAAGACAAGTCAGTATCTCAGTCTTCTATTTGGGTGTCGGGGACTCAACTAATTCAGCCATCACCTGCTGCCTCCCAGGAAGTGCAGTAGCAGGAAGCTGTTATCTGGAGTAGAGATGAGACTTGAACCCAAGCACTCTGCTATAGAAAGAAAGCATCCCAAGTGGAGTCTTAAGTGCTGCACCAAATGCTCATCCCAAGGTATGTTTCATTAAAGAAATAATTCATGTTATATTTTTAATCACTTAGAAGGAAAATTTAAAAATTGAATTTTAATTTTATAATATGATGTATAACATTTTTATTTTTTAAACATAAATGCCCCAAATTGTGTCTTATTACTTTCATTTAATAAATTACCTTTAGAACATCAGTAAGATTGAAATATTATAGAAGTTTTGAAAAAGAAGTTGGTAATTTCCAACAATACGTGTTTCAACATATTCTTGTCATGTGACAAATTTTACCATTTAAATACATGCTGATTCTAGAGGCTGTAGGAAGACATATTGTCTGTGTGGTTTTTGGTTTTTTTTTTTTTTTTTGGACAAGAAGAGTTAGACAGTGAGAGAGAGAGAGAGAGAGAGAGAGAGAGAGAGAAAAGTCTTCTTTCCATTGGTTCATCCCCAAAATGGCTGCTACAGCCGGTGCTCCAGGAGCCAGGTGCTTCCTCCTGGACTCCCATGTGGGTGCAGGGCCCAAGCACCTGGGCCATCCTCCACTGCCTTCCTGGGCCACAGCAGAGAGCTGGACTGGAAAAGGAGCAACCAGGACAGAATCCGGCGCCCCAATGGGGGCTAGAACCCGGGGTTCCTGTGTCGCAGGTGGAGGATTAGCCACGTGAGCCATGGTGCCTGCCAGTCTGTGTTTTTTAATATTTTTTTTAAGATCTGACCATTCTTATTATTTTGCCATACTCACAAAATATGTAAATATTATATACTTACACATGCATGCTATTTTTCTTTAAAGGAGCGATATGAATTCCACCCAAGATAGGCTTTATAACAAGGATACTAAAGTTAAGAAAAGAAGGGCATATTACTATATAGAGTATATAATTGAGTGAAGACATTTAAACTATATACCAAATAATACATCATCCATACTATTTTTATATTCTAATTAACTTCCATGTATGAGAGAAGACATGAAATTTGTCTTTATGTGTCAGGCATATTTCATTTAGCTTAATGATCATTGATTCCATCCATTTTGTTCCAAATGTCAGATTTCACTCATTTTTATGGTTGAGAAGTATTCCATCATGTGTGTGTGTGTGCTTGTGTTTGTATCACATTTTCCTTATTTAGTCATCAGTTGATGAGCATCTGGGTTGATTACATATCTTTTAGTGTGCCAAGAAGCAGTTCTTGGACTTCTAATTTTAATCCAAATAAACCACTGGGATGAATGTATGCTGTCTCAGGGTCTTAAAGATCACTTTTACATCGATGATGCAAAAATGTTCCTCTCTATCCTATATTCCTGTCTTTTCTTGCATATCTGAACGGATTTCAAAAATGTTGTTCTTCACAGCTACTACGTCGTCTTCCTATCTCTACTAGCAGCTCTCTCCTTGTAGTTGCTTCAGCCTATGATTGGCTAATAAATTCTAAAATTCCTACCTTCAAAATATGCCTCCACTTTACCATTACCACACGGACATATTCTTCACTGTAGATTTATTTTTTAACCACTTACAACTGTTAGGAATCCAGTCCTAAAGATTACACAAAAGTCTGGAGACTCACTCACCCTGCACAGACTGGCCAGGCTCTTGGCCAGCATGAACTCTCTAGTGGCTAATAAACTCTGAGCTCCACCTGTAGGTCTTCCCGCATCCTTTAAGAACTAATGGCTTCTCTCCACTGTGAATCCTCAGATGTTGACTGAGATAGGAGCTCTGGCTGAAGGCCTCCCTGCACTTCTTACACTCGCAGAGCTTTTCTCCACAGTGGATCCTCTGGTGCTGAACAAGAGGAGCACCCCACCTGAAGGGCTTCCTGGATTCCCGTACTCGTTACATTCATAGGGTTTCTACCCTGTGTGAATTCTCTGGTGCTGAATGAGATTTGAGCTCTGGTTGAACGTTTTCCCACAGTCACTGCATTTATAGGGCTTCTCTCCAAAATGGATCCGCTGGTGGATTACAAGGTGTGAGTTTTATAAATGAAGACTTTACCACATTCATTACATTCATGGTCTTTCTTCCCTGGGGGGTATTCTTGTGGGTGACAACCATCTGCCTCAAACTCGCTCCCTGGGCAGGGGACTGCCTTGGTCTCCCCGCTTTGGGATTTCTCTGCTGCTGTTCTAGGTTGCCTTCAACTTGAGAGGTAGCTTCGAATGCAGAGGTGAAGGTGGAGGTGGCAAGTGTTTCTGAGGACGCCTGTGACTCCGCTTCAGTGCTGGGTGGCTGTGGCAATGCACCTTTGTCCTTGGGCTCTGCATTTGCTCTTAACACTTTACAGTTTATTTTCAAAACAGAAGGCAAGGAGAGTTTTAGTATGCAAATTAGCTAAAATCAATCCTCAGTGCATTGCTATCTCACTTAGAAATGAAGATAAAGTCCATCCAGTATCCTAGAAATCTCCACATGGCTGCTATCTGGGATCACCTGCTCGGGTCTCTTCTCTGGTTAACGCCTACTTTCCACATCCTGCTCCCAAGTTCACAGGTGCAGTCAGAAGAATTGCACTAGGAATTCTTGCTGCCCGAAAGGTGAAGTCTAAAGGCAACTGATAAACTCAATAACCATTTTTATTTATATTGTACATGTTGTATGCGATAAGATTAAATCAAACTGTATATTTCCCTTTTTTAAGTACAAAGGTTAGTTAAAACTATCACTTTTGCCTAAATTTAAAACTTTTTATCTTGCTGGAAAGAGACTCCATCACTATTAGCAGTTATTTTTTATTTCTTTTTCATTCTGCCCCAGCCCATAACAACAAGTCATTTACTTATTATCTACATGGATTTGTATATTATGGATATTATATGTAAATAAAAGCATACCATATATGTAGATACTCATGTTTGCTTTTTGTCACTTGGTGTAATGTTTACATATTTAACTTTGTAGTAGAATTTCATTCCTTTTTTGGGCTGACTAGTAATATATCATATGGATTTATCATGTCTTTTTTTTTTTTTTTTGACAGGCAGAGTGGATAGTGAGAGAGAGAGAGACAGAAAGAAAGGTCTTCCTTTTCCATTGGTTCACTCTCCAATGGCAGCTGCGGCCGGCACGCCGTGGCAGGCGCACCGCGCTGATCCTATGGCAGGAGCCAGGTGCTTATCCTGGTCACCCATGGGGTGCAGGGCCCAAGGACTTGGGCCATCCTCCACTGCACTCCTGGGCCACAGCAGAGAGCTGGCCTGGAAGAGGGGCAACCGGGACAGAATCCGGTGCTCCGACTGGGACTAGAACCCAGTGTGCCGGCACCGCAAGGCGGAGGATTAGCTTAGTGAGCTGCGGCGCCAGCCTATCATGTCTTTTTTTAAAAAAAATTATTTATTTATTTGAAAGTCAAAATTACAGAGAGAGAAGGAGAGAAAAAAGAGAGAGAGAGAGGGAGAGGGAGAGAGAGAGAAAGAGAGAGAGAGAATCTTCTGTTCACTGGTCCACTACCCAAATGACCACAACAGTCAAGGCTGAGCAGTCCAAAGCCAGGAGCCAAGAGCTTCCTCCAGGTCTCCCACATGCGTGAAGGGGCCTAAGCACTTGGGCCATCTTTTGTTGCTTTCCCAGGTGCATTAGCAGGGAGTCGGTTAGGAAGTGGAGCAGGCGTGATTGGAACCAGCACCCATATGGGATACAAACATTGGCCTAACCTACAACATCACAGCTCTAGCCCCATTCGTACTTTTATTCACTTATCAATTAATGGGAATTTACATTGTTTCCACTTTTTGGTTATTAATAATACTTCTAAAATGTTAACTCATATGCTTTTGTGTGGACAACTGTTTCCAGTACTTTGGTATACACATAATAGTTCTTGATCATTTGAAACGTCTATACTTTGGAGGAACTGCCAGACTGGTTTCCTAGAGAGCTGCACTATCTAAATTTCTGCAAACAATGTATGAGGAATATGTAAAGAACTCTTACCTTTACATCAAGTTGAAACAATAAAAGGGATAAGTAACTCAATTTAAAAACGAGTAAAGAATTTGATTAGCTATATGACCAAAGAAATTATACAAAAAGCCTATAAAATATGAAGAGATATTATACATAATCAGTCGTTATAAAAATATAAAAACCAGAATGGGATACTACTTCATCCAATAGCATAAGTATAATTTTTAAAAGATGAATAATAATAGTACTTCATGAAAATATAGAGAAATTTGAACACTCCTTTTTATGAAGAACTTTACGCAAATATTTCCTTCTCAACAAGGTTTTCCTATTCCTTTACAAATTTCCAATTTTTATGGACTAAAATACACAGAACTAACAGTCTTTCTTCTATGTGTATTTTTTACTTGTCTACTTAGTGCCTATTATCATTTGTGTCACTCAGGATTCTCCAGAGATACAGAAACAATTGGATAGACACATAGCAGGGAAGGAGAAGGAGGAGGGAGGAAGAGAGAGAGAGGGAGAGACGGTATAAGACATTGAATTTCAGTTATGAAGGGTTTGTAGGTCTGATATTGAAGCAAGGACTAGAGTAGTATCAACATCATAGCCCTGCCACACTGAGACATAAAATTATCCATTACATCATTTTACTTATTTTATCTTGTTTCCTTTGTCCTTGATTAGAATATAACATAAGCAGCAGAGGGACAGTATCTTAAAGTAAATTTTATCTGTGTTGAATCCCCAGAGGCTGTAATGGTATCTGGCACATGGTAGATATTCAGTAATGAAAGATTAATTAAAAGAAAAAATGGTTATTTTTACTAACTATGTTTACTAGCTTAATCAGTGATACAAGTTATCCTGCGAAGGGTGGAATGAAGTGAATGCTTACTTCCATGAGCATATAAAATGAAGCATTTCTTTAAATTACTCTCACAAAACAATCATGGATTTATAGACTCTCAGCTTCAATGTTTCAAGACTGCTATTTTCAGCCTTCTCTAAGAAGGACAAATTTTAGTACACACTACCACTTTTATGTATACAGTATCAATTAGAGTGAAAAATGAAAACATAGCAGATGAACAGATATTTAGACAAATTATGCTTAGTCTACATTTTTCAAAAATCATGTGTAGTTGCAATTATATCACACTTCTATCTATTTACTTTGGAGAGTGTTTATTGTGTAACCAACCACTTGGTATGATACAAAAGCTGTGGCCAGCATAGCTTCATCTGCAGTCTTCACATGAGAAAACTGGCCAAAAAGTTTTGATTTTTAATTTTTGATGGTCAGGTTCAATTCCACTGACTACATCTCTTTGTGCAACATTATTTTCCTCTGAGTCTTGCTCAATTGCACCCAGCAAAGGTCTCTAATTGATAATCTGTGAGACAGCAACCTACTGACAGAGTAGCCTAACATTTCTGAGTGTTAATGAAAGAGTCATCAGCCGTCGCTAGATCAGGTAAACAGGAACCAAGGAATGCTGTCAAAAATTTTTCTATGTAAGAAAACAAACAAAAGAAAATGGTCTATGTAATGATTTGCTATTTATTCATTGCTATACATTAAACTGAAAAAATCTTAAATGGAGGATTTTTTTTAGTATGCTGAGTATATGATGTAACAATTGGAGCTGCCAAGAAAGAAAAATAACAAGAAAGCCATTCCCTTGCTTGTGAAATCATAGCTGCAACATCTGTTTACTTCACCTGCTGAAGGCAACTCGCCAGCCTGTAGTTTATTGTTAACAAGGCTGAATACTTTGAGCACACTTCTGTAGTCACCCAACCTGTAAATCAAGTACATCAGCCCAGTAATTATTGCATTATGCTTTTTACACAGGCATAAATCACATACAAAAGAGTTGTAATGCTGAACAACAAACAGTAATATATGTTTCATCATTAATGCCTGAAACCACACAATGTAAACCAGTAATGCTGAAGTTGGAAGTGATTCATGGCCATTATGATGAGGTGACCTCGGGACTATGAATGAAAATCAAACTGGAAAGTAATAGCATTTTATGGATACTCTCTCTTTCATAACTTGTTTCTTTCTTTTATACTTTGTACCCATTTGATACAATGGCCATATAATTTTCTACAGTGCAAAATTTTTATTTACATAGATTTTTTAACATGAAAAAATGCATAAAGACACAAAAAACACAATATTAGTGAATTTTAAAAACATCTACCAATGAGAGTCATCGCCAACAATCTAAGATATCTGTCTATCCACCTCTCAAACAATCATACTTCTATCCTATAAATAATGATATGTAATATCATGAAAAAATGGAGTTAAAGAAATTTATATTGGTGCAAATAATTGAAATTTATATATAGCTTTCCATCACACATATGCATATTACATGAACTTTTCAAAGACCTTTCACATAAATGGATTGAATTTATTTTATGAGAATATACTTATCTTAATTTCATTTCCATGAACTTTTTGAAGTTCTCTCCAATAAATATATATGAATATATGCACACACATATTTGTAGATTCAAGCTGCAATTACGGATGTACTACATGCTCAATGCAAAAGCATTCAAAAGACAAAATATATAAGAAGCAAACAAATGCTAAACACAGATGTTTCACACCTTTTTTTTCCAATTTAGGTCTTTTTTCTTTTTCTGAAGATTTTCCTTAATAATTTTTCAGACTGTAATTTCATATTTTTTATTTCCTTCTTTCATTTCTCCCTATCTATGATAGAGGCCTTGCTAGGTATTTGATCTGCCAGATAAATTATACTGCTCTTTAAATTTCTGCTCACCTAAATTAATAATTTCTATTTTCATAAATCCTCCCTCTAGAGATGCACCATTATTACAATTTTTTAGATATTGTATTACTTAACTCTTATTAAATATATTTGTAAATTTAGTAAAATAACATTTTCATGATATTTGCCTATGTTTTTCTTTTGTATTTTATTTTTCTCTCATTATTTCCAACTCCAAAATTCTCTTTGAACACATGATTTGGTTTAGACCCTTGTCTTAAAGTAGATTTTTTTCAGAATTAAAACAAATAAGTTTTCAAAAATATTTCCTAGACTTGAGATTTAGCATAGTGATTTTCAGAACTGTCTGCATGCCAGTTCATTAAGTCCTTACATTTTTGAGTAATTTATAAATAAATTACAAATAAAATGAGTTTACTCAAGCCCAGGTAATGGAATTTTATTAAAAGAAAATTGGTGAAAATGTTAACAATGTCAGTTTGAAAGCTTTGTGTATGTAGTAGAATTTGGGATATCCTGTCTGTTTCATGAGAAAAAAGTAAGCATGCCTATACATTAGAGGAAAATCTTTTAAATTTTGTACAATACAGAAGAATAAAAAAGTGACAACCATATTTTAACTAATTTTTTTTTTTTGAGAGAGAGAGAGAGAAAAAGAGAGAGAGAGAGAGAGAGAGAGAGAGAGAGAGAGAAGCTGACTCCCTAAATACTTGAAGCAGCCAGGGTTGGACCAGGCTGAATCTATGAAATCAGAAATCAATCGAGTCTTTCACATGGGTGACCGGGTGGCAGAGATTAAATTACTTGAACCATTACTGCTGCCTCCCAAGGTGCCCATTAGCTGGAAGCTTCAATGGAGAGCAGAGTAGGGACTCAAAGCCAGGCACTCTGAAAAGCGATGTGGGCATCTCAAATACCTCACTAACTGCTCTACCAAATACCGCCCCTTTTAAAACTAATTCAATAGGGGTCGATGCCATGGCTCACTTGGTTAATCCTCCGCCTGCGGCACTGGCATCCCATATGGGTCCCGGGTTCTAGTCCTGGTTGCTCCTCTTCCAGTCCAGCTCTCTGCTGGAGACAAGAAAGAAGCACCTGGTTCCTGGCTTCAGATCTGCGCAGCGTCGGCCATAGCGGCCATTTGGTGAGTGAACCAATGGAAGAAAGACCTTTCTCTCTCTCACACTGTCTATAACTCTGCCTGTCAAATAAAAAAAGAAAACTAATTCAATAAACACAATTTGCTTCTTAGACTAATGTGGAAAATATCAAAGATTTGGAGTAATATATTTTTATTTTATGTTCCTATACAACCTTCTCTCCATCCTCCATTTTCTTCATTTTCTTTTCTTTTTAAAATTATTCAGTCAATTTAGTACTTGTCAAAGCAGTGAATTGATGATTAAGAAGGCTGGAATATCTGTCTTTACTTCTGCATTATGTGACTGGAAAATAAAGGATTGGTCAGCTTTTTCTTCTTGGCTTTCTATAAAGCACAGAATGAGGGACAAAAATCATGGTTTCATTTTGCTCTCTCTGATTCTTTCAATCTCTTAATTATAATCTCATCTCATTTATAATTTAAAACCACACAATACTGAAATTATTTTGATATGTTAAGTATTTCTAATAAAACTTGAAAAAATTGATTAATAAATTTCATAAAATTCTAGATATTTAATTACATCATTGACTTACAGAATTATGAATGATAATAGTAAAGATAAATATATTTTGCTGTTTAAAGGAACATTTTATTACCACTAAAAAACTTCCCCAAATCTCTTATATAATTATTACAGGAAAGTTTAACACAGGAACTCATGACATGAACAACGGATGAGTCAAGAGTGAGCATCTGGATATCTGTTCATAGATAAGTGTAAATGCAACTACATGGAAACATCAAAGGAGCTCAAGAGAGTAAAAGTAAAATAGGCATTCTCTGTGTTCCAGGGGATACTGTCAGCATAGAAGGGTCAAAATCCACCCAGAAGTGTCAGCTGCAAGTCTGGCCCTGCTGGAGTTATTTGTGTTAGCAAGGGAAAGGAAGCAGTGCACAAGTGGCTTATTTAGAAAGACAAACAAAATTAGCTACCATACTGTAATGAATCTGGCTTCTAAATACATGCTGCTTTAGAGCAACACATTATCCCAAAATATGAGTGTGCTTCTGAGTGATTGGATCAGGTACCAAGTAATCATTAATGAAAGAAAGTGGTTTTGTTTGATATAATGTGATATGGTCTGAATTGACAGTTCAGAATGATTAGCTCTGACTGTCTCCCAAATAAAACAAATCAGCCAGGCTCTTGGGTTTCCCAGAGGAGATTGTTCTTATCCTAAATCCATTATGCAGTCTGGTAAGAAAAGAAAAATTGCACTTTACAGAAAAAACAAAAGCAAACCACAACTACCATAACAAAAGTTAAACAAAACCCAGTTAAATAGCAGACAGGACTAAAAATATAGAGAAAAATGACTTTATCAAATACCAGAAGAGTAACAAACAGGCTGTGGATTTTTTTCCCCATTCCCATATTATCAAGAGCTCTGAAGGGTCTGAGTTTTGATACTACTTACAAGCTAGCAAGTTGAGTTTTTAGGAAGCTAGCAGAAGACAGAGACTCCTTACAGCTCTTTTTTTAATGTTTAAAAAGCAGACTGAGGGAGATGGAGAGGGAGAGAGAGACACACACATCTTTCACCAGCTGGTTTAGTCCTCAAATGTCAAAAATAGCTAGGGCTGGGCCAGCCTGAAGCCAGGAGGCAGGAGCTCCATCTGGGTCTCCCATGCGGATGGAGGAACCTACATACTTGGGCCATCATCTGCTGCTTCTCACATGAACTAGCAGGAAGCTGGATCCGAGAACAGGCAGAATTTGATTTCATACGCTACAATACGGGATGTAGGTGCTCCAAGCAGAGACTTTATCTACTGCTCTATGATGCCTACCCCTGATCAGCAACACTTATTCATTAGTTTTCCACTCCTATTGCTTGAGAATCTTCAACATATACATTAATGTCCCTTAACTTCTAGGTCCCTTCTGGAATTCCATACAGCAACATCATAGCAGCACAAAGGACTAAAAGTGAGAGATGTACTGATTGCTTCAGAGAGATACTGTTGTGCCTGAATGAGTACAAACAGAGGAGCACCACACATTGATAACATTTGACAGTTCCTTATTGCTAGCTACTGAGAACAGAGTGGGCTCATGCCCTAAAGAACTCTTGATCCTAAAGATCATAGCAACAGGGTGATATTTATAAAGGCAAAAACCACAAGGAGAGGAGGGGGAATCATGGTTGCTAAGGTCAAGCTGACTTAAAGTATATGCAAAACTACTATCAATTACCATCTTGACAATACCAATTGCAATCTTAACATTAGCAAGGTACTGACCTAAATCTTATGTGGCACGTAGACAATTTACAATCTTTTTTTTTTTTTTTTGACAAATTACAATCTTAACATTAATCTAGGTGCAGCCTGTATGTTTTAAGCTTGAGGAATCATGCTATGGGATGTCTATGTTAGGACAAGCAGGACACAGTGTATTGTTATTGTCTTAGTTTTAAACCATAGTTAGTTTCAGACCCTAGTGTCATGGTGGGGGGTGTTTTCTCAAGATGGGATCTTGGATGCACTAAAATGGAGTCTCTTTTGTCAGTCAGGTGTCACTTCAACACTTTCCTTAGAAAGTGGATCGAAATCCACAGAGAAGTGTTAGCTGCAGCTGTGGCCTTTGCTGCAAGCGTTAGAGGTGATAGAGAAACGGGGACAGAAGGAGATTTTCCATCAGCTGGCCCACACCCCAAATGGCCACCACAGCTGAGACTATGCCAGGTCAAAGTAAAGAGACTGGAACTCCACTGGGGTCTCTCACCTGGGTGGCAGGAGTCCAGGTGCATTATCAGAGAGCTGGATCGAAAGAAGACAGCCAGGACTCAAAGCAATGCTTATGTCGGATGCAGGGTCTCAGGACATAGCTTAACCATGTGCCACACCACTGGCCTTGGGTTTCAAATTTTGTTTGCACCAAGACAAACTTATTTTTAATTCCATTTTCCCCCAAGCTCTTTAAGTATCTGGTAGAGGATTTCTTACTATTCATAGTTGAAGGCCTCCCCTGGAGGTTTCGGAACTTTTCCCTGTGGATAAGGGGAAACAACTATATGTACTTGTCCGGTTCCCTTTGCTGGCAGCACTCTGTGACACAGCCCCGGCCAATGGGTATAGATGCACTGATCCTGCTTTTCCCTTCCCCTTATTTCTCCTTTGAGAGAAACAAAAATGAATGCCTGGGATTACAATAACATTTTTAAGACCATAAGTGAACAGGAAAGTGTATTTAAGCAAACAAAAACTAGGAAACAATAAAACACTGACCCTTAGTAAGACATCCGAGTAGTTACTTAGCTCTGGGATTCCTGGATACATGTGAAATAAATAAAACGCTGAAGTTTCTACTATTTGTGGTTGTTTTTTGTTGTTGTTGTTGTTATCTGGAGAAAAACTCGTGTAAATGGTTCCCCTTCTGCATGAGCTTCTGGTGAATCTTATACTTTTCAAATACATTTATTATAATAAAGTTGTTCTTCAGGATACCAAATGCTAAGATGAAGACTGATAAACTCAGCCATAAATCTGCTCTGACAACACAGTGCTAGATATTTTCATATTTAGAAACACATAAGATAAGAAAGAAAATCTCTGCAACTATTTAGTTTCAAAGAATTACATGTCCACTTTTTTATATTTTAGAGACAAAGGCCCTATAAAGTAAATTAATTTATACACTGTATTTTTATGCTCTATATTCTTTGTTGTTTACTTTCATCTGTCTTTGGGTGGATAAAAATAGGGATTTTTCTAAAGTACTATTTTGAACTGCAAATGTTGCTATAGTTTAAGTAAATTTGTATTTACTACCCTAGGGATAATTGTTACTGAAGGTTTTAAAGAGCATGTTAATGACCCAGTGCTGCGGCTCACTTGGCTAATCCTCTGCCTGCCAGTGCCAGCACTGCAGGTTCTAGACCTGGTTGGGGTGCCGGGTTCTGTCCCTGTTGCTCCTCTTCCAGTCTAGCTCTCTGCTGTGGCCCAAGTGCTTGCGTCCTGTACCCGCATGGGAGATCAGGGCAACCTGGCTCCTGGCTTCAGATTAGCGCAGAGCATCGGCCATAGCTGCCATTTGAGGGGTGAACCAACAGAAGGAAGACCTTTCTCTCTCTCTCTCTCTCTCTCTCTCTCTCTCTCTCTCTCTCTTTCTCTCTCACTAACTCTGCCTGTCAAAAAAAAGAGCATGTTGATGGTCTTTCCTAGTATAATTTTGGCATAATTTTTATAGAAAGCTGATATAAGTGATCTCTGTGAAATATAAGAGTGGGAATAAGAGAGGGAGGAGATGTAAAACTTGGGACATGCTCAATCGGAACGGCCCCAAATGATGGAGTTAGAATTGTGCCAGGGGTTTCCAATACAATCCCATCAAGGTGGCATGTACCAAGGCCATCTCATTAGTTCAAGTGATCAATTTCAGCTCACAATTGATCACACTGATAGGTCTAAGAGTCAAAGGGATCACACAAACAGGACTAGTGTCTGCTAATACTAACTGATAGAATCAAAAAGGGAGAGAATGATCCAACATGGGAAGCAGGATACACAGCAGACTCATAGAATGGCAGATGTCCTAAATAGCACTCTGGCCTCAGAATCAGCCCTTAAGGCATTCGGATCTGGCTCAAGAGCCCATGAGAATATTTTAGGCATGGAAAGCTAAGACACTCTGGAAAAAACAGAAGACCTAAATGAAAGATCTCTGCGAGTGAGATCCCAGTGGAAAGAACGGGGCCATCAAAGAAGGAGGTACCTTTCTCTGAAGGGAGGAGAGAACTTCCACTTTGACTATGGCCCTGTGGGAATAAGATCGAAGTCGGCTAACCCTAAAGGCTTCCATAGCCTCGGCAACTCATGACCAGAGCCTAGGGAGATTACTGACGCCATAAACAAGAGTGTCAAATTGTTAAATCAACATCAGGAGTCACTGTGTACTTACGTCTCATGTGGGATCTGTCCTTAATGTGTTATCCAATGTGAAGTGATGCTATTACTAGTACTGAAACAGTATCTTTACACTTTGTGTTTCTGAGTGGGTGCAAACTGATGAAATCCTTACATAGTATATATTGAATCGATCTTCTTTATATAAAGATAATTGCAAATGATTAAAAAATCTTGGTGTTAAACTGGAAATTGCATAGACAATTAATCAATTTTTAAAAAAAAAATCATGTAGGATCTCTGTCCTTAATGTGCTGTACATTGTGAATTAATACTATAACTAGTACTCCAACAGTATTATCATTTTGTGTCTCTATGTGAGGGCAAACCGTTGAAATCTTTACGTAATATGTACTAAATTGATCTTCTGTGTATAAAGAGAATTGAAAATGAATCTTGATGTGAACAGAAGGGGAGAGGGAGCGGGAAAGGGGAGGGTGGGGGGAGGGAGGGAAGTTGTGGGGGGGGGAGCCATTGTGGTCCATGAGCTGTACTTTGGAAATTTATATTCTTTAAATAAAAGCTTTATATAAAAAAAAAAAAGAAAGCTGATATAAGTCATATGTGTGCCTTTAAGAGAAGGTCATGGAATCAACGAAAAAACAACTGATGGGATGAGTTTTTTTTTTTTTTTTTTTTTTTTTTCTCTTTTTAAGTTTTTGGGTAACCTGCTTTCATTTCAGTTTAGTAGGATCTTAGAGTCTCACTTGTGGAATTCCTGATCTGATAGCATTAAGGATTAAGGCCTGTAGGAGGTGATTAATCCTGAGGGTGGAGTTCTTCTGAATGAGATTAATGTCCTTATTGAAGGGTTTGCGGACGTGGGTTTACTCCTTTCCATTCCTTCTAGTACATTGAGAACACAGAATTTGTTCCCTGCAGAAGGTGCCATAGGAGAACAACACTTGTAAGCAGAAAATACCACTTAATAGACAGGAAACATGCTGGCAACTCGATCTTGCAGTTCCCAGTTCCCAGAGCTATAGGGAGTAATTTCTGTTATCTATGAATTGCCCAGTCTGTTGTATTTTCTTGTAATATCACATTAATGGAGATATCAGATAAGGGTTGTGATCCAATCTATATATATTAAAGAAAACCATAAATGAATCGGTTTCCATAAGTTGTTGAGATTCCAATGATATTGTCCATTGTCTACACTGTTAGAGACAGATGGAAGTCTGGTTGTCTTAAATCAACTGAAAATTGAAATGTGACATAGTTTTGGCTGGCGCTGTGGATCACTAGGCTAATCCTCTGCCTGCGGCACTGGCACCCCAGGTTCTAGTCCCGGTTGGGGTGCCAGTTCTGTCCTGGTTGCTCCTTTTCCAGTCCAGCTCTCTGCTATGGCCCAGGAAGGCAGTGGAGGATGGCCCAAGTGCATGGGCCCTGCACCCGCATGGGAGACCAGGAGGAAGCACCTGGCTCCTGGCTTCAGATCAGCGTGGTGCGCCGGCCGCAACACACCGGCTGTAGTGGCCACTTCTGGGGTGAACCAACAGAAGGAAGACCTTTCTCTCTGTCTCTCTCTCACTGTCTAGCTTTCTGTCAAAAAATAAAATAAAATTTATATATAAAAAAAGAAATGTGACATAGTTTTGAGGAATTAGATTTCTCTCTATGAATGGATCAAGAAGGGTCAAGATGCGATCCACAGTGAGCAGTGGTTTACTTTCTTAAAATAGTGGTGTACATTTGATGCAACAAGTGTGACACCATTTGGCATAGCCACATCCTGTGTCGGAGTGCCCGGGTTTGAGTCCAGCTCTGATCTCAATTCCAGCTTAATGCTAAGGTCTATCCTCAGAGGCAGCAGGTGATGGCTCAATTACTTGGGTACTAGGCACCTGTGTGGGAGACTCAGGTGAAGTTCCTGGTTCCTGGCCTCAGAATGGCTTATCACACACTTTGAAGGCATTTGAAAAAATGGACAGAGATGGAAGATCTCTCCCTTTTTCTGTCTCTCTACTGTTCAAATATAAATAAACTAAACTTCAATTTTTTCTCAATTCAACAGAATTTAGAAAAATGTGAATGATGTGTCCTTTCAGCTATTTTTGGCTTATTTTAGATTAACTCAAGTAAAGTCTAACAATGATTATTATTAGGGCACATACTCCGTAAGTGTCCATTATGATAAGTAGAAAAACTCATTTTGTTTTGTTTTGCCAACTTACCTTTGGCTGTTTTATGTATGGCATGTAAATATTAAATATACATTCCATAATCTCATAGACTGCATTATTTAAAACACGATAAAACCAGGTTTGGCATCTGTCTTTGCTAGGAATACTTTGGGCACATGATACTTCAGTTGTCTCCAAATCTCCTATGGTTATTGTCTTCCTGCTAGGAACTCCTTATGGATTGTCTGGCTTTTTGGTAAAACTCACTGTGCTCACTCAACATATCTGCTGTCTAAGTACAAGAGAAGGTTACTCTTTTTATGTAAAATACAGCTTCTCTTTAATAATTGAATATGGGAAAGGAAAATAATTTAAGTTCTGGGTAATAAGTATTTGCTACACACTGAGGCCTTGATTCTTTTGAAGGCAAAAATGTACAGATGGCAGAATCAGGCACCAAATTGGAGACTCAAATTCAGAAAAATTTTGATTTTAATTTTAGTCATATAACCCATCTTTTTGAGAACCACATACATAAGATATGAAGGCTATTTACATATTGATAAACTTCCTGTGTCTTATACTGGTATTTCTTTTTTGAAAATATAGAATTTAAGCAGTCTTTTAGTTTATAAGCAGCCTTTTTAAAATTTATTTTCTTTCATTTTCAATGAATTTAAAAATATGCTATGAAGAATATGAAGAATTCTTCTTAAATCCAAAGAAAATCTGCTGATAGCATATCTCATATTCAAAGGGTGCATTATCTTTCCATTCTGTTCTAAGAATTAACTCACAGTTACTGGCTTGCAGCGACACTATTAGGTGTTCCTTGTTTAATCTTGGAAGCTGCATGTGTTGAGTCTCCTCAGACTAAAATTGAGGTGTAAGGGGGGCATGGCTGCTTCTGAATGCCCTGAATGAGAGTCTGTTTTCTTGCATTTGCCAGCCTCTAAAAGCCACCCGTATTCTATCCAACACTAGCAGTCCCGTTCTGCTCACTTTGAATTACTCTATCCTCCTGTTCAGCTTCTTTTTCCATTTTTAAAGGCCCCAATGATTACACTGAACTCACATAATGCAGGATAAGCCCCCCTGTTAATGAAATTTATTAGCAAACTTAATTCCATCTACAACTTCAGTTCTACGTCAGCATGCAGCGTGATGCATTCACAGGCCGTTATTCTGATGCCAATGATGGATAAAGACAAGATTAAAATGAGTTATGAATTGTGTAAAGTCTAGATTTAGCAATGTTTTAAAAAGTAGAAACTCTATTTCTAGTACGCCATCCAACTACAACAACTCCATTTTAGCCATATTTGAAATTTCTTCCACAAAATCATTTGGACATTATTTCTGTTAACCAAAATACATGCATATTTAGTTTGTTAAAGAAATGCTCTTTATCATATCAGCTTGAGGGTTAGGTCTGTCACTTGGAAAAATGCTGAAATAAATCATTTTATACAAACATAAAAAATTTTAACAATTTTGCAAGGATGTGATTGCACATTATTCGAACTGTAATAAAAATGCTTTAGTCCCATTCTCTCTCTGTGTCTCTCCTCTCTGTGACTCTGACTTTCAAATAATCACATAAATCACATATTTTGTACTATTTTCTGAAAGTCATTCCATAATTTATAAAACCAAGGATTTTCATAAAGGAGAAATTAATTTTATTCAAGATGACTAATAATTGACAACCCAGTAATTACAACCCAGTTATAATTTATATCTGTTCTCACTTCCAGCTGGTAAAGATAAGCATTTAGAAATAGTGTATGATTATTGAAGTATTTGGTAATTTGGTAATATATGAAAACATATATGATAGTTCAGAAATTTTCAGATATATTTACTTAAATACAATTATTGTTATTTTTTTAAAGTACTTGTTATCATTCCTAGATTTTGTCACTGAGAGTTGTGTATTCTGCATGTCATTTGGATGGATAGTGATGGGAGTTTAACTTCACTGAGTGATAGTGATCCAAAACTATTGGAAGTTAATTCTATTTTTAAATTTATCTTTAGAGATTTATTTATTTATTTAAAAGTCATAGTTTCAGAGAGTCAGAAGCAGACACAAACACACACACACATACACACACACAGAGAGAGAGAGAGAGAGAGAGAGAGAGAGAGAGAGAGTCTTCCATCTGTTGATTCACTCCCCAGATGGCCATGACGGCCAGAATGAGCTGATCTGAAGCCAGGAGCCAGGAGCCAGGAGCTTCTTCAGGGTCTCCCACATGATTGCAGGGGCCCAAGGACTTGGCCTGTCTTTTCCTGCTTTCCCAAATCATAGCAGAGCTGAATCAGAAGTGGAGCAGCCTGGACTCGAACCAGTGCCTACACAGGATGCCAGCACTGCAGGTGTCAGCTTCAGCTGCTAAGCAACAGCACTGGTCCCAGAAGTTAATTTTAACCAGACAAAAAGGTCTTTAATGGGAATACAAGGAAATAAATTAACTGTTTTAACTTCACCTTTCCCATTTAAAAGATTCCAGAGACTCGTTCCTTTTTTAATTTAGTCAAAGTCTGGTTTTATTTATTTTTTCTGCGCAGTCCATTTCCATTCAGCATAATCTGGAGCAACTGATCAAACTGGATAAAGCCCAGATTTTTATGATTATCTCTGTACACATTTTGAATGAGTCAAATAGGTAAAAATTAAGAAGCAGTAAAGTGCACAATCAAGTTACAGAGAAATGATAAATACATTTCATGTCTTTACAAATATAAGTAACTAAATTTTATGAAACCTGATGATATTTTAATATAAAGATAACTATGCTTTTTAAAAAAAAAGATTTCTTATTTATTTATTGGAGAGGTAGAGTACAGACAATGAGAGGGAGAGACAGAGAGAAAGGCTTCCATCTGCTGTTTCACTCCCCAATTGGCTACAACGGCTGGTGCTGCACCAATCCAAAGCCAGGAGCCAAGAGCTTCTTCCAGTTTCCCACATGGATGCAGGGGCCCAAGCACTTGGGCCATCTTCTACGGCTTTCCCAGGCCACAGCAGAGAACTGGATGGGAAGAGGAGCATCCAGGACTAGAACTGATGCCCATATAGGATGCTGGAGCCACAGGTGGAGGATTAACCTACTGCACCACTGCGCTGGCCCCATGGATAACTATGTCTTACCCAAATCATTGTTAAAGTGATAAACTTATATCAATTGAGAGATGAAATAAAATTACCCTGCAATGTTTTAATTGTGATAATCTTTAATTATTCTTGAAGCAAATGATCAACTAGATCATAATGAAAATTAAAAAGCTAGTTATGTTTGACATTTCTTACATATTTTCACTACCATTGAGAATTCAGATATTGATATAAAATATATAATGATACAAAAGTTAATGTCAACATTAATCATGTTACTTTATGCAGAAAAGTATTACAAATATTTCAAAATGATATAAATAATATAATAAACATTCTAAACCTTCAACTTTATATAAAGTTTCATGTCCACATCAGCACAGCAGCCAAATACATACTGTTCTTCCATGCGTCAGGATTAGCTAGCGTTTAGTCCTACATTTGTGAATAATTTCCTCTCTTCACTCAATGTCTCTCACGTAGCATTGTCATTCATCAAGCCTTAGAAGTCTTTTACTTTGTATTTGCATTCTTACACTTCACTATAAAAATGTGTTTTTATCAAAACGCAGAATTTATTGGTCCTATGTAAACATTACCATGAAGGGTACAGATCTATTTCCCTTACATTTTGAGTTTAGCAGCCAAAAATAAAGAAACTAGTGTTGGATGCACAATGGATTGAAATATGTTTTAATATAAAAAGCTAAGAGGTTTTCAGGATAATTTTTCAACAACTTCCCGTTGTTTGTGTCATCTATTTTAGTTATGTCCAGGTCATTTGATTATTTTATGTGTACATTTTACATTCATGTACTTACATATGTATACACACATATACATATATTGAATGAATTTATACCTATTAAAATAAGCTATATTCCTCTTTCCAGGTATCTTTTCACTTTTGAGACAAAAAACATAATTGGTATTGGATGACAGAAGTAGATTTATGTTGTTTTCCCTACTGTACATTTGCTATTGTTGATCTTTGGTTTCTGGTTCATTTCTAGATATACTGTTATCAAAAACTATATGTGGATAGGAAAACCTGATGCTGAGTACTACGTAACAACCACTCGTTCTAAGACAATCAGACTCACTAGCGTTTCATATTGTTTGAATTTGCATTGGTGCAGTTCTACATCAGACACTTAGTTCATCAGATTTTCAGGGAAAACATAGTAATTGGAGTTTAAGACAGAACTAGTGTGATAGTTCCACCCTTGGCATGAGGAGGACCAGAGTAGTTGAATATTATGAATATTATGAGCCAATATTTCTTCATCTCTGAGGCAGGCAATATGGAGATGGGGCAGTAGGCATATTCAAGGCCTAGGGGTTACTAAGGTAGCTGGGGCTTGATATATTGTGTATTAGTACAAATTCTGGGAGAGGACAATATCTGATTATCCCTTTCTGCGAGGCATAGAATAGATAATGCTTTCTGTTGGTAGGCCGAAACTATTCTTTGTGGATCTGCTCATTTATAAAAATAGGAAGGATAATTTGTTCTTATGAGATGTTTAATAAATGCATAACAGAGGTACTTAGGAAGACAATAAATGTGATCATCCATGCAGAAGTCTCAATAGGCCCTGAGGATTCAGGGAATTCAATTTGGCCTTAACATTTATCTGAATGCCAGCCTAAGGTTGAAGAAGAAAAATGTTAAGAAGAAAATTTCTCTGAGACAAATATTAGTATGGTGATGTTATTTGAACTATCACTTTGACACATCAGCAATGATTACTGGGTGATCACTCGATGTAAGACTCTGAGTTTTTGCTATGAAATCTCTTTGTAATATGAATTCCTTTAGTTTTCATAGTCTGATAAGTTCTTAGATTTTCTCCCTCCATCCTTTAGCACATTCTACAATGTTTCCATATCCACATACAATGTTCTTCACAATCCTTGATATTATCCCTTACAGCCAGTTCCAGAAATTGTGCATATTAATTAAGGCTTGTATTTCCCAGAAGAGTAAAAAATGGCATGCTCTGTAAAAGTGGTTTGGATGCTCTGGATTTGAAATTCTCTTAGGGACCGGTATAGTGGATAAAGCTGCCACTTGCATTGCTGGCATCCTATATGGGCACTGGTTCAAGTCCTGGCTGCTCCACTACCCATCCAGCTCTCTGCTGTGGCCTTGGAAAGCAGTGGAAAATGGCACAAGTCCTTGGGCTCCTGCACCCATGTGGGACTCCCGGAAGAAGCTCCTGGCTCCTGGCCCTTGTGGCCTCTGGGGATTGAACCAGTGGATGGAAGTCTCTCTCTCTCTCTCTCTCTCTCTCTCTCTCTCTCTGTGTGTGTGTGTGTGTGTGTGTGTGTGTTTGCCTTTCTGTAACTCTGCCTTTCAAGTAAATAAATAAATTTTTAAAAAAAGAAAAACAAAGAATATATTTAAATTGAGCATCAAGAAACCTCCTAAGTTGTTTTAAACCTCCATCTGTTTTAACCTCCAATTCTTATATCTAACTTCCCTTTAACATAGGTATACACGGATAACTTAAAATTTCATACTCTTAGCATTAAGTGACACATGGATTCAAACAAATATAACTATAAAATTGGTCTCCATTGGTCAGTATTCATTTGATTTTGAACAACTTTTTTTTTTCTTTTGACAGGCAGAGTGGACAGTGAGAGAGAGAGACAGAGAGAAAGGTCTTCCCTTGCCATTGGTTCACCCTCCAATGGCCGCCACAGCCGATGCACTGTGGCTGGCACACTGTGCCGATCCAAAGGCAGGAGCCAGGTGCTTCTCCTGGTCTCCCATGGGGTACAGGGCCCAAGCACTTGGGCCATCCTCCACTGCACTCCCAGGCCACAGCAGAGAGCTGGCCTGGAAGAGGGGCAACCGGGACAGAATCCAGCGCCCTGACCAGGACTAGAACCTGGTGTGCCAGCGCCGAAAGGCAGAGGATTATCCTAGTGAGCCGCGGCACCAGCTGATTTTGAACAACTTTCTTTCACACTCTACACTCTAGTGTTCTTACTCATAAAATGAGAAAGTATTAGGAACTGACTACTAAATTTGAGTCATTATTAAAGACTACAATGTATCTTGAGTGCTAGCTGGCACAGAGTAATTTAATAAATCTTATTTTATCATTATTAGTTGCATATTTTGTGTATTATCTTTCAATTTAGGAAATGAGATATTGAAAATGTCACACTATGATTCATCAAAGTATCCCATTTTAATAAGCTACTTTGGTATATTTTCTTGTAGATATTATACTCAGCAGGTGAAAAGAAAATTTAATCTGAACTGGTCGTAATTGATTTGTTTGCAGTTTACAAGACAGGGTTCTTGTGCATTTGGTTTCTTGCAACATTTTTCAAATTCACACTCAGAAAATATCCATTGATGACCCAGAGAGAAATTAATCACAAATGATGGCAAAAGAATAATCCTAAAGTGTTGTGGATTCAGCTACAAGGCTACATAAGGGCCGGCACCGAGGCTCAATAGGCTAATCCTCCACCTGCGGCACTGGCACACCAGGTTCTAGTCCTGGTCAGGGTGCCGGATTCTGTCCTGGTTGCCCCTCTTCCAGGCCAGCTCGCTGCTATGGCCCGGGAGTGCAGTGGAGGATGGCCTAAGTCCTTGGGCCCTGCACCCACATGGGAGACCAGGAGAAGCACCTGGCTTCTGCCTTCGGATCAGTGCGATGTGCCGGCTGCAGCGTGCCAGCCGCGGTGGCCATTGGAGGGTGAACCAACAGCAAAGGAAGACCTCTCTCTCTGTCTCTCACTCTCTCTCACTGTCCACTCTGCCTATCAAAAAAAAAAAAAAAAAAGAAGAGTACATAAGGAAGTTTTTGTATATGCCACAGTCACAGTGTATTTTACAGAGTGACATTTAAAGCTTATTAGGGTGATCGAGGAGATTTAATGTGCCCTTAAAATACCTCTGTAACAATATTGAAAGCTTGATGTGTATACATATGTATATAATCCTATTTTCTAATTAAAAATAAATCATATGTACAGCAAATGAAATTTTTTTTGGAAATTTCTAGTCAATCAGTAGCTGGACTCTCCACTGAATTCAAAAGATTCCTAAACTGATACACCAGAAAAGAGCACGGGGTGGGGTACACATGGATAAACCAAGTCGATCTGAAACAAGTGTTCAAGTGCTCACAATCTGAAAGGTCTGGGTTAACTAGATACAAAGAAAAGGGGGGAGAGATCTTTACTTCTAGTAACCTGAGGTACTGGAACTATTGGAAGAGTCCATAAGGATTAGTAGAGGATTCTGGGAAGATGATTAGGTGAACCAAGGTTTGCTTGCTTCCTTATCCCCCGACCATTGAGAATTTTAGTCTGTCTGCTTTGTTTAAGCCAAGAGCCACTGGAGTTTAAACACACACAGGTGCGATGAAGACTCTGTGTTCTGTGGAAGTCAAGGGGAAATAATTAATACATCACTTTTTCCTCCATGGACTACAACCACTTCTGCATACCCAAGTGCAGAAGCACAGACAGCCTGGGGACCGAGGAAGAACACAGCTGACACCTATCTGGGCATTTCAACAGCAGAGATTCCAAGGCACCCTAGTGGCTCCTGTATCATGGTGATCAACAAGCCAAAAAAGGAGCAGGACAAGATCTGAAGCTGTTTCTGTGACTTGGAAAGTTTGAGCGAATTCAGAATAAGGAGAGTACCCCATGTTTCCCGGCCTTGCAAATCTTCCAAGTTTTGGCTCAAAACAAAAAGGAATTTTTATGCTCCATATACTAAAAGTTTCTACTACAAAGGGCAACGTAAGAACCAAACTTGAGTCTCAAGAAGCAAACAAAGGAAAGTAACCATATGTCATAGCAGGCCTTATAGATAAAGAGAAAATGTCACAAGTCAGCCCATTAGAGCAGGTGGAAAGGATGATTAAAAACAAAAGCAATCAAAAATACAACTGAATGGGATTCTGAAGATTAAACAGCTAAAACTTACATTATTTTCCAATGTGACAATTATAATAACAAAGAGGATGATCATTGCACTCACTCCAATTAGTGGCTTGACTTCTATTAAAAAACATTTCAAAGGCATTTGTTTAAATGCTTGCTATGAGAAGCAGATTTAGAAACTAGAAACAAAGAAACATTGAAAATGAAGGGACTGTCAAAAAGTACTTGAAAAATAAATTTAATTTTGCAAATGGCTCTATTAATGTCACACATGTCAATGCTGTAGTTCAAGGTTAAAAGCTTGAAATTTTAAAGAGTATTTTGTCATGATAAAGGCATTCTTTACAGACAAGACAAAACAACAAACCCATAAACCTAACAGCTTAGGAGCTAAATTCACAAAGCAGAAGTCATTAGAAATGCAAGAACTTTGTGAAAACAAAACCTTTTAAGAGAAACTTCAGTAGAACAGAGGGAAGTAAACCCAGAATGTGGAGATTCCCTGAGGAACTGGCAGCTGAAGGCTGGCGTCCCACAGGCTTCATTATGAATAGGGAGGTAGCAGGCAAGATTATCTGCCAATTCAGATAATCAGTATGAAATCCTCTGCATAAAATCACGTTAGTGATCATGGAAAAAAGAAAGGCAAGACAGTGAACACTCAGGGCACAGTGTGCCAAGAGCATCCTGGAGCCCTGCTAAAGCCATTGCCTAAACCACATTATCTCAAGACAAAGAAGCTATATCCCTTTACCACTGAAAGAATCTTTTATCCTTTCAAAAGACAAATATGTGGAGGGAAAGTATTTTGAAAGATTTATTTGCAATCATAAAATAGAATTTCCAAATAAAGCATTATATATAGTACCCACATTTGTAAAAAAAAAAAAAGTATACTAGGCACTTTAACAACGAAACAAGAGTAAAAACATATACATGTGGTATTATATTTCAAATGACCCAAGTTCTAAAGGGGTGAAGAGGAAAAAATGATTGATTTAAATGGTCACTAAACCACATCATATAATATACAGCTTAAAAAAAAAGGACATCTTTGCCTTTGGATTCTTAGTTTCTCCAATGTTCTTCTCTAGTAATTTGTTGGTATCGAGTCATAGATTTAGATCTTTGATCCATTTTGCATTCATTTATGTGTAAGGTGTAAGGTAGGGGCCTTGATGCATACTCCTGCATGGGAAGATCCAGTTTTCCCATGACAATTTGTTGAAAAAACTGTCCTTTCTATCCTTTCTCTAAGGATTGACTTTAGATTCTTTGAAAAAGATCAGTTATAGATGCATGGATTGATTTCTGGAGTTTCTAATTCTGTTCCATTGATCTACATGTCTATTTTGTGCCAGTACTAGGTTGTTTTGATTATAACCATAGTATGTCTTAAATCTGATATTGTGATGCCTCCAGCTTTGTTTTTTGTTATTTAAGAATGATTTATGTATTGGGGTATTTCATGTTTCCATATTAATTTGAGTATCATTTTTTCTAGATCTGAGAAGAATGCCATACATATTTTGATTGGAATCTCAATGAATCTATAAATTTCTTTCAGTAGTATGACCATTTTGTTGATATTAATTCTTTTTTAAAAGTACCAACATTTTACTTAGTTGTGACAAATACATTTAATTTTTTAAGATTTATTTATTTATTTGAAAGGCAGAGCTACAGAGAGGCAGAGAGAGAGAAAGAGACAGAGACAGAGAGAGAGAGAGAGACAGAGAGAGAGAAAGGTCTTCTATTTGCTGGTTTAGTCTCCAAACGGCCACAATGGCTGGAACCTGGTCAGTATGAAGCCAGGATCCAAGAGCTTCTTCAGAGTCTTCCACACTGGTGCAGGGGCCCAAGAACTTCGGCCATCTTCCACTGCTTTCTCAGGCCACAGCGGAGCTGGATGGCAGCCAGGACTTGAACCAGTGGCCATATGGGATGTCAGCATTGTAGGCTGAGGCTTTACCTGCTATGCCACAGCACTGGCGCCCAGTGGTATTAATTCTCCAAATCAATGGTCATTAAAGGTTTTCCCATATTTTTTTGTCTTCTATTTTTTTCTTTAATATTTTGCAATTTTCATCTTAGACATCTTTTACCTCTTTGGTTAAATTTATTCAAAGGTATTTAAATTTTATGTTGCTATTGTGAATAGTACTGATCTCTTTTTTAAAAGCTTTTATTTAATTAATGCAAATTTCATAGATACAACTTTAGGAATATAGTGGTTCTTCCCACCATACCCACCTCCCCCACACTTCCATTCCACCTCCTACTACCTCCTCCATCACATTCTTCATTAAGATTCATTTTTAATTAATTTTATATACAGAAGACCAACTTTACACTAAATAAAGATTTCAAGAATTTGAACCCACACATACACACAACATATAAATCACTGTTTGAGAACTAGTTTTGCATCTAATTCTCATAGTACTACCCATTAAGGACAGAGGTCCTACATGAGGAGTAAGTGTACAGTGACTCCTGTTGTTAATTTAACAATTGACAATCTTATTTATGACATCAGTGATCTCCCGAGGCTCTTGCCATGAGCTGCCAAGGCTATGGAAGCTTTTTGTGACCTCAAACTCCTTCAGTATTTGAAAAAGGCCATAAACAAAGTGAAAGTCTCTCTTCCCTTCTCGGAAGAGTACATCCTTCTTTGATGGCCCCTTCTTTCCATTGGAATCTTACTCACAGAGATCCTTCATGCAGGATATTTTTTGCCACAGTGTCTTGGCTTTCCATGATAGAACTGATCTTATAAGTAATTTCTCAGCCACAGCATTGTCTGCATATATAGACTTTTGATTTTTGTGTGAAAATTTTATATCCTGCAACTTTACCAAACTCTCTTATAAGTTCCAATTGTCTCCTAGTGGAAACTTTTGGATCGTCTATATAGAGTCATGTGGTCTGCAAACAGGGATAATTTGACTTCCTCCTTTCCAATTTGTATCCCTTTGACTTTTTTTTCCTAATGGCTTTGGCTAAAGCTCTCATACTATATTGAATAACAATGGTGAAAGTGAGCATTCTTGTCTGGTACTAGATATTATTGGAAATGTTTTCTGCTTTTACCCATTCAATGTGATGCTGGCTGTGGTTTTGTCATAAATTGTCTTGATTGTGTTGAGGAATGTTCATCCTATACCTAATTTGCTTAAAGTTTTTATCATAAAAGGCTGTTATATTTTATCAAATGCTTTCTCTGCATCTACTGTGATAATTATATGGTATTTATTCTTTAATTCATTAATGTGATGTATCATATTTATTGATTTTTTATGTTGAACAATGTTTGTGCTAGAAATCTGAGCAGAGTAGCATGGATGAAAGTATTTGCCTTTGGTGGTGGCAATGAGAGAGAATATAAATGAAGACATTCATTAGGTGTAGAAAGTAGAATTGACAAGTCTTGGCAATTTATTGGATTAGAGAGAAGTTATAATAAAACACCCCAACAAGTACAGTGCTGAAGGCATAGTGCAAAGCATCATCAATAATATGTTGAAAGATTATTAAATCTCCTCAGCTTTTTCCCCTTTGCTTCTTCTCCAGAAATCCCGACAACCTGTGAGTGAGTGGAGTCTTTATGCTGAAGGCTCCATTTCTACCACAAAGATCTAGATCCTATTTATTTTCTAAAAAGAATATGTTACATGCCTCTGCAGATGTTAATGAGCCAGATGACACTTGAGATATTTATTTTCAAAGATTTATTTATTTATTTATTTGAAAGTCAGAGTTACACAGAGAGAGGAGAAGCAGAGAGAGAGAGAGAGAGAGAGAGAGAGAGAGAGGTCTTCCATCTGCTGGTTCACTCCGGAATTGGCCCCAATGGCTGGAGCTGTGGAGCCAGGAGCCAGGAGCTACCTCTGGATATTCCCACGTGGGTGCATAGGTCAAGGACTTGGGTCATCTTCTACTGCTTTCCCAGACCATAGCGGAGAGCTGGATCGGAAGTGGAGCAGCTGGGACTTGAACCTGCACAGGCAGTAGTTTACCTGCTACACCGCAGCACTAGCATTAAGATATGTATTTTTTAAAGATTTATTTGTTTCTTTGAAAGGCAAAGTTAAAGAGAGAGAGAGGGAGAGAGAGAGAGAGAGAGAGAGAGAGAGAGGAAGAGACATGGGGGGAGGGAGGAGAGAGAAAGAGAATCTTGCTGGTTCACTCCCCAGATGGTTGCAACAGCCAGAACCAGGCTAAGCGGTAACCAGGAACCACAAGCTTCTCCTGGGTCTGCCACATGAGTGTCAGGGACTCAAGCACTTGAACCATCTTCTTGTTTTCTGGGCACATTAGCAGCGAGCTGTATCAGAAATGGAACAGCCAGAGCTAGAACCGTATGAGATGCTGGCACTACAGATAATTTCTTTACACACCACGCCACACTGCCAGCCCCACTCTAAAATATTTAGAATTAGAACCAAAGAATGTCTCTGTTTTTATGTAGAAGAGAACAGTTAATGATAAATAAAAGATCAAAGTGACCAAAACAATACTCAAAGCATTTGTAAGTTCCCAGATCCAATTCTCAATGGCTCTTCCACAAAAAAGTACAGATTTCATTTTCAGGAATCAAATATTTATAAAAGAAATATTGGAGACCATTATACTTAGTGAAATCTCAGTCCCCAGAAGATAAACATCATGTTTTCCCTGATTTGTGGTAGCTAAAATACAGAGTACAAAAAAGGTAATGTATATGAGCAAAATGGACATTTTGAGAGTTGATTATTGCTTATAGCCCTTGTCTGTATTCTCAAGGAATAGTGGTTTTCCTACTTACTAGTAGCTGAATTCTTTATTTAGTGGAGGATTAAACTTGTGATTATAAAGTAAATTGAATGTATGCCATTATAAAGATTAAAAGAAAAGTAAGGAAAGACAGGAGGAGGGAAATGTGCATGTATAATAAAGCTCATAAACTGAGTATATGAGCTACACGAAATTTGTTTCCTTTATAAAAATAAAAAAGAGAAGGAATACTAAAATATTGAGTTCCTCTATTGTATCAGGAACTCTATTCCATCAACATTTTAATTTTTTATCTCCACAAGAGATAAAGATTTCTATTTTAAAAACAAAACAACAACAAAATCAATGGCTGCTAGAGTATACAGAAGTTACCTAAGTCCTGGGGAGGGATGGTGTTAGAATTCAAATATAAGTTTACCCTTTCATTTTAATTACTCATGGGAAAATAATACTTGCACAAATATTTTGGGAAATGCTATCTTAAAAGTTCTAATACCCTTTGGTATCAAAATTTAACCTATAATTAAAAGAAACAAAGGTTTCACTTCTAAAAGTTTTAAATATAAGCAATAATATCGTTAAGACAAAAAGCGATTTGAAAGCCTTAGGAAAACTTTTCAAGAATGTAGCTACAGGCCGGCACTGTGGCTCAACAGGCTAATCCTCCACCTTGCGGCGCCGGCACACCGGGTTCTAGTCCCGGTCGGGGCGCCGGATTCTGTCCCGGTTGCCCCTCTTCCAGGCCAGCCCTCTGCTGTGGCCCAGGAGTGCAGTGGAGGATGGCCCAAGTTCTTGGACCCTGCACCCCATGGGGAGACCAGGAAAAGCACCTGGCTCCTGGATCCTGCCATCGGACGAGCGCGGAGCGCCAGCCGCAGCGCGCCATCTGCGGCGGCCATTGGAGGGTGAACCGATGGCAAAGGAAGACCTTTCTCTCTGTCTCTCTCTCTCACTGTCCACTCTGCCTGTCAAAAAAAAAAAAAAAAAAAAGAATGTAGCTACAGGCTTATTTAAATTAAACTAATTATAATAAACACTAAAAAGAGTTACCCAAAAGTTCATAAATAGGCAGTTCTTTATGTTGACTATAATTAGTAATGGGTTATTTAGCATAATCTGTGTTGATATTAATAGCATCTTTATTCATTTGTTATAAAACATGTTCCAATTGATTAATTTAAACAACTCAAGATTATAGGAAGAAAATCTAATAATTAAAGGAACAAAGAACATATTTTGACATTAAAATATTAATATATCAAAATATACTCTTCTTTAAAATATTTTTAAACATCACACATCTATGATTTCATTATTGCTATTATTTTATGAGATACAGAGACAGACAGACAGATAGAGAGAAATCTTATCTGCTCGTTCACTCTCTAAATTCCTTCAATAGCAGAGACTTGGTCAGCTCATAGCCAGGAGATGGGAATTCAATCGAGTGCCTAGGTGGGTGGCAGAGGCCCAAGTATTTGAGCCATCACCAGGTGGCTGCCAATGTGTGCATTAACAGGAAGCAGGAATCCTGAGGGGAGTTGGAACTCAAACCTAGCTACTCAAATAAGATGTGGTCATCTTAATTGGTAGGCCAAATGCCCACCCCCAGAATATATCTACATTTTAATTCTGATTTATACTCAGGTACTCCAATCAAATGACACTGTATTCAGGTGGCATTTTCCATTTTGGAATTGGTGGAAATAAAGTATTGAGTAATTAACTAATATGCTTTAAATAATAAAAATAGTAAATGGCTGAGCTAGGATTCGAACTCTTTTTCTACCTGACTCCAAAGTCAGCATTATTTAACAGTCCTTGATGTTAGTGCTGCGTTTTCAGCTGTGTTCCAAACAATCTAGATTGGCATTCTTAAAAGTCAGAGTGATGCCCTACTAATGATAAAGGAAAGAATTATTTTAAAGTCCTTAAAATATTTGTAGCTGCACTCTATTTTTTAAAAATACTCTTCTTTACCTTTTTAAAGATATATTTATCTATTTGAAAGACACATATCAGAGAGAGAGGGAGAGAAAGTGATTTCCATCCACTGGTTCACTTCCCAAATGATCACTATGGCTGGGGCTGAAGCCAGGAGCCAGGAGCATCTTCTGTGTCTCCTACGTAGGTGCAGGGGTCCAAATACTTCGGCCATCTTCCACTGCCTTCCTTGGGCATTAGGAGGGAGCTGGGCATTAGGAAGTGGAGCAGCCAGGACTCAAAATGGTGCCCATATGAGATGCTGGCACTGCAGGCGGAGACGTAACTTCTATTCCACAGCACGAGCTCTAGCACTCTATTTTTAAAAGTAAAAATTAAACATTATGAAAAAGCCACTTCCATAAAGTAGAAACCTAGATATCCATTTTCTCTTCATGTTTTTTGCAGTAAAGAAAACAAATACTGTTTCCTGATCGTCATCAGAAAAGGCCATCAGATACACTTGAAAGAATTCTGGTATCTTTATTGCTTTGTTCTTAGTGACACTGACAACAGCTGCTATGTAAACCAGATAAATACCTTGGACTTCAGACAGGAGGCTGGATGAACATATCCCTGGGGTTGCTTTATTTGCTGGCTGCCTTGCTGATTATCTGCTATGCTGAAGATGCTTCTTTAATAATTGATATTCCTGGGAGGAGTTTGCTCCGGAGCAGCATCATAAATGCAAATAAACTCAAAGACTTGTACATCCACTCATGTAGATCCCAAAGCCCAGTAGAATATTACATAGTTAATGAAATCTGTATTTTATGGACCCTTGCATAGTGCACTCTTTAAAGTTTTTGAAGATATGCCCATAGACAATAATACCTAACTTTTGGGAACTGAGACAATAGACTCAAATTACTACATAAATAGAATTTTCACAATGCACTGTATGCCGAGCACTTTAGAAAGTTTATTTTAATTGTACGAAGTGGGAACATTTTTGTAAACCGTGTAACGTTTCCTGAAATTATATAAAGAGAATACTAGCATATTATAAATTGTTTGTTTAATATAGAAATATTAGCATTAATCACTATGCAGTAACATAACCATTTTATTAAGTACATTGGTCTCAATATGCAAGTCATAAAGCAACTTTATTTCTTTTCCTACTCTCTTCAAACTTACTCATTAGTCTGGTTCTGTATACTTCTGGGATAAATTCATGGGTAATTCTTCAGGTATTTGCATGGCTCAAAACAGCTCCATTTAATGAGGTGAAATCCTGAGTTAATATGATAATCAAAACTCTGAACTTCAATTAATTTTAAAGCTTCTCTCCTTCCACTGAATGCTGCTTCAAGATTAGATGCCTGCACTTAGTGGAAGGAAAATGTCAGCTTCTCTTCTCCTCATTTGCCCACTCCTCCCTTATTCCCAGTTTCCTCCTCTGATTCCAAAGCTCTCATCCATGCTTCAGTCAGAAGAAAGGTGATCTGAGGTAAAGGACGCAGCCTCGTTCTACTGGGATCCCGTATTGGCCTGCCTTCAGTTTGGTAGACAACCTGTGCTGATTTCTTTAGTGAAGTGCTCTCTTCTGTGTTTTTCTGAGTCTCACCATACCTCCTCCAGCCAAGCTTTCCTGTCTCCTTCACCGTAACTCAGCTTTGACTATAACAGGACTCTCTTGTCTTTTTAATTGTGGTACAATGGGAGTGAGGTCCTTTCAGAAGGTGGAAAACACTCTCCCAGCTCACATCTAGTCTAAGAGAAATGTATACTTCTGCCTTGCTCTCGACTCTGCCACGTTATGTAAATAATGAATTTTTTAAATTTTGTATTTCTTATACATTCTTCAGACTTACTTTTGTGACTGTCAATATCTAGAGTATATCTAGGGATTTTTGCTAGTGGTTCTCATGAAATGTTTAAACTGATTAAGGTAAGGATGACAAATGATAGGCATCCCAACAATATTTGCCAATATAACTCTATTTGCCTCTGTAATTTAACTCTGAAGTTAATAGTCACTGTATATATCTCATCAAAATAGATGATGAAGTACATGTTCAAAACCACTTGCATGTGACTCTTTTGATAGTTAGTTACACTTCTTCTAGCAGATTCCATTGGGATATGAGTGTTTCTGGGATTGAGGCCTCAACCATCAAATATTATTCTAACCAATTATTGACCCTCTTACAGGACGGTCACACACTGTGGTAGCAGCTTCATTGTAATATTTGCTTGTGTTACCACCAAGCTTGCTGTGTAATGATCATTATAAAGCAATACCTGATGTCTGCCATTTTAAGAGGAATACATAAACATGGACTGAATGTGTATGTACCCAGAATTTCATGTGTGGAAGCCTTAACTCTCAGTGAGATGAGACTTGTGGATTGAGTCTTTGAGAGTTAATTAGAATTAGATTAGGTCATGAGGCTGGAGCATTTAGGATAGGATGATGAGATTAGTGCCATAACACGAATAGAGAAAGATCGCTATTTACGCAAACACACAGCCATGGAAGGCCATGGTGGGGACATTGCTAAAATTTTTCATTTGCAAATTATGAAAAGCACACAAACCAGGAAATTAATAATCTGTTGCCTTGGTCTTGGCCTCCTGACACTTCATTATTGGAAAAAAAAAGTATTATTTGAAACACCTGGTGTGTAATAATTTCTTGGGGCAGTTGAATAATATAGATATCAAGGATATAGATATCAAGGAACAAAGCTCTTAGGAACCAACTAAAATTTCTCAGCTAAGTATTTGAATTAGGATTGAAATCCTAGGGGAGTCTGAATGCAACATCCTATGCTTTAGATATAACCCACATTTAGTGATTGTGGAGTTAAGACATGCTTTCATGACAATGCTTAACAATGTTTCTCTTTCTTCCATAATTGCACTCAGTGGCTCAATAAATATTTTCACACATTCTAGACTGGGCTCACATTTATTCCTATTGTCTGCCTCAGTAGTACCCTTATTAAGCACTTTATTTTGCATTTATGTATTGTCTTTAGATAGAATATGGGCATAAATGAATAATGTATATTATATGTATAAACCTGAAAATATACTTTATTTATAATATTTGATAATAATGCCTACTGTCACATTTTATTAACTACCAATATGTAGAGTCTTGAAGCTGGGGTCTATCTATTCCTTTGCAGATAAAGTACATATTTGGAATGGATCTTTCTACTACCAACAAACATAGATCTGAGTACACAATCTTGCTATTGCCTGATGTGGCTTCTCAGAGACCTTCAGGGGGGTCTTATATCTGGGGGGATTTTTACTGAGTTAGGTTTAACAAATTTATATGAAGATTTACATTTTTGGTAATTACAGCAAATGGGCAAAACAAAAGTCAGAAATATAATATGGTGTAGTTCTTTATAAATTCTCTTAGAGACTCTACTAGTTTCTATAGTAGGAAAGTTATCTCCCTATAGGAGTGGAACCAGAGTGGAAATCCATGCAAATTTTCTGGATTCGTCAGGTTGCTGACACTCTTTCTTGTTTGATAAAAAACTATGTAAATTTCTGTTAAATGATTTCAATAATCTGTATATTTTAAATCAGTCAAGTATTCCCATATTTTTTCCTTTAAAGATGATGTTTACTTGGCATTTCAACATTAACGTGAGGCAGAGAAACTGAGATGTTGAATGGGTTAGATGATATTATCACAAAATGTATTATAATTAAAATATTTCTGTGAAGATCTTAGTGGGATGTTATACTTCAGAATATTCAGTATATTTCAGATGAGTTTAACTAGCAAAAAATTTACGGATATATTTTTTTCTAGACACCTAATGTGATTATTTCACATCAACTAGATATGAGAATGAAAAAATATTGAAATTTATTTTCTACATAAACACAGTGGAATCAAACACTTGATATTTATTTATCTTCTATAAATAGTTTACCTAAACTGTTGGAAATTTATTTCTAATTCAAAATTTATTTCTAGATATGACTTTTTAATTCTTTATAAAATAATCTGTACCCTTATGCTTATTGCAGCTCATTCACAATACATAAGCTATGGAATGAACCCAAATGTGTGTCAACTGAAGATTAGATAAAGAAATGATGGGATAAGTACATCATGGAATACTACTCAGTGGTAAAAATAAGTGAATTAGTGTCATTCGCAATAAAATAGATGAAATTGGAAAAAACCATACTTAGTGAAGTAAGCCAGTCACAAAAGCGTGAATATCATATGTTCTGCTTGATTTGTGGTAACTGATAGAGCACTTAAAAGGTAATCTAGCCGGCGCCGTGGCTCAACAGGCTAATCCTCCGCCTTGCGGCGCCGGCACACCAGGTTCTAGTCCTGGTTGGGGCGCCGGATTCTGTCCCGGTTGCCCCTCTTCCAGGCCAGCTCTCTGCTGTGGCCCGGGAGTGCAGTGGAGGATGGCCCAAGTGCTTGAGCCCTGCACCCCATGGGAGACCAGGAGAAGCACCTAGCACCTGGCTCCTGCCATCGGATGAGCGTGGTGCGCCGGCCGCAGTGTGCCAGCCGCGGCGGCCATTGGAGGGTGAACCAATGCCAAAGGAAGACCTTTCTCTCTGTCTCTCTCTCTCACTGTCCACTCTGCCTGTCAAAAAAAAAAAAAAAAGGTAATCTATATATAGAAGTGAAATTGACAGCTTGAAATACGATGACTTTGAACATCCCTTGTCTCTACTGTTGAGGAATTACTTTTTTTAACCCTATTTATTGAACTGTTTACTTAGTATAGAGTTAGTCGTATGTGTATAAAGTTAATTGAAAATGGATCTTGGTAAAAAGTAAGAATGAGAATAGGAAAAATAAGAGGACGAATGATGAGACTGCAGGTGGGAGGCTGGGTATGGTGGGAAGAATCACTATGTTCCTAAATTTTTATTTATGAAGTTCATGAAGTATGTATACCTTAAATAAAAGGTTTCTGGGGGAAAAAGGCCTTTCTCTAAGTCTGATAATTACTTTTTTTTGGAGGGGGATTAAACTGGCAACAAGTTGTATAACTAAAAGCTCCTTATGCAGACCAGCATTATGGCACTGTGGATTTAGCTACTGATTTTTACACTGGCATTCCATATTGGAACCCTTGTTCCAGTTCCAGTTGTTCTGCATCCAATCCAGCTTCCTGCTCATTTACCTAGGAAGGCAGCAGAAAATGTCCTAAATATTCAGTCTCTGCCATCCACATAAGAGTTCTGGATGGAGTTTCAGGTTACTGGCTTCAGCCTGCCATAGCCTGGGCCATTTCACTCATTTGGAGAGTGAACCAGTTGATAGAAGATCCCTGTCTCTGTCTCTTTCTGTGTCTGTGTTCTCTCTCTCTCTCTCTCTCTCTCTCTCTCTCTCTCTCTCTCTCTCTCCCTCTCTCTCTCTCTCTCCTCTGTGTGTGTGTTTCTTTTTTTTCCCCTCTTTCTCTCTCCATCTGTTTTTCAAATAAATAAATCAGTCTTTAAGTACAAGCTACATATGGACAGTAAGGTAAACTAAGACTCACTTCCTGAGCAGGTGCTGCTCAAGAGAAGCAATGGGACTCAGAAAAATCCCAGATGTTTTTAGCACTCTTAAGAACTGTGTGCTAGAATATAGAAAGCACATATTTAATTGTTAAATCTCAGGCTATTCATAGTATAAGATAATGCTGAGTGCATAAGAAGCAGTTTGAACAGTAAGCTTTCATTAGCAATAATAGAAACAGCAGATAAGAAACCTGACCCAGTCTATATATGATATCCTCTAGTGTGTTAAAAAACAAAAAGCAGTGTTTATTGTCCTAGGAAAAATGAGGGATAGAGGAACCTGCTGTTGTTTTCATGTATTTTTATTCCATTAGCAAGTGATATTATTCAAGCCTCATTATTGCTCCTAATGAAGCAACACATCAAAGCTAAATTTCAAGTCAATGCAGGGTATTTGAGTGAGTTCCTGCAGTGCGTTGAACTTGGTGAGAAAGCTTTTGAGAAAAGAGCAAAACCAGAGAACAATCTTTCAAGAATCTTAATTTCCATGATAAATGTTGACACCCCTAGTTTAATATTTGCCCCAAACTGAGAGTGATATAAATAACACAAAAGCTATTTGCAGGGCCATCTACTTCTCTTGCTGCTTCTGCAAATAGGAATTTTACAGTATGGATGTGGGCAAGGCAATGGTCAAGAACAGGATCATCCACAACTATGCTTGTCAAAGGAAACGATAATGGAGACTTTGTTTCCAAATTCAGGTGGCCTTTGGCTTACAATGATTTTTTCACTTTAAAATAGTGTGAAATCATATAACTACTCTGATTTTCAAGTTCAGTATTAGTAATAATAAATTACATGAAAATAATAAATATTAAATAATAAATATTAAATAATAAATATTAGTAATAATAAATTACATGAAAAATTCAAGACTTTACTATAGAATAGGCTTTGTGCTATATAGTTTTGCCCAGCCAAGGCTAATGTAAATGTTTAAGTAGCCTAGGCTAAGCTATAATGTGGGGTAGATAAGGTCAATTAAATGTACTCTCAATTTATCATATTCTCAACTCATTATGAATTTATCAAGATGTAACTCCAGCTTAAATTGAGGAGTCTCCTGTGTACAAATTTATAGTACTGTTAACTTTCCCTGGCTGGGATTCTTTATTGTAGAAACTTACTATCAGGGAGCCAAAGACACAGAGCTCCATTTCTATCTTTCCATGAATATATATTTACAAAAGTGTTCTAAAATATAAATTAAAATTTAAAAAGTCTGTTATTTATCAACCTTCAAAAGACAACTAAGCTAAGTTAAGTGAAACCACTTGCAAAGACAAGTCATGTTATGGTTAAGATATTTATAGTCAGGGGCGGGGATTTAGCTACATGTTAAGATATCTGTATCCCACATTGCAGTGCCTGTATCTGAGTCCTAATTCTACTCCAAATTGCAGCTTTCCATTAAAGCAGACCCTAACAGGCAGCAGTGATGCTCAAATAATAGCTTCCTTCAACCCATGTGGGAGACTTGGATTGGGTTCCTAGCTCCTGGCTTTGGCCCCAGCAGAGCCCCTCTGTTGTGAGCATTAAGGACGTCAAGTAGTCCACTGTTAGTAGAATTCAATGAGAAGATAACTTTGGAAAATTGTCGGGAAGGTGACACAAGGCAGGACACAGAGCAGAGCAAAACCAGTGTGTCTGGAACTGTGCTGTTTTCCACAAGGAGCTGGGTCCCCCAGGACTGGAACTTTCTGAAAACAACAATATTACTCAGAAAATTATACTACAGACATACACCTTGTCTTGCTGGTAGCTTATCAGATGGGTTATGATGGAGCAAGATCTCATTTCATCCACCCGATACACCACTGGATGTTCTTTTTGTAGAGTAGCCCGTATTAGAATGATACGATTAATGATAGATATGTGTTTTATTCTACTTTCTGTTGCTATAATAATACATCGGAGACTGGATAATCCATAAAGAAGAGATTTGTTTAGCTCACAGTTCTATGAGATGAAAGTTAAAGCTGGGGTAGCCATGTGGGCTCCATTTCTGGTGATGTTCTCATGCTGCTCCATGCATGGAGGAAAATAGAACAGGCATGTGGACACACGCACAAGAGAAATAGGGTCTGCACTCTTGATACAGCAAGTTAAATTTCTTCCAAAGAAGTATTATGAGAGCTCCACCAAAAAGCCTTTCCTAGGCAACATGACCCAACAGCAGCAAATTGAAAAACTAAGCCTTGCCATGAGATTTGATGTAGGTCATTTGTATTCCCATTTTAATTCCTCATAAACTTGACTGTACTTTGGTTTTCTTATTTGTATGTGGGAGTAATACCACTCTTGTACCAGATAATTCACTTTAATATTCAATTATTTTTAAATACTTACTTTTTTATTTATTTGAAAGTGACAGTCACAGAGAGAGGGGGTAAGGAAAGACACACACACACACACACACACACAGAGAGAGAGAGAGAGAGAGAGAGAGAGAGAGATTTCTATCTGTTGTTTTACTTTCCAAATGACTGAAAATGGCTTGAAATGGGCCAGGCTCAAGCCAGGAGCCAGAAGCCTCTTTCAGGTCTCCCACATGGGTGCAGGTGCCCAAGCATATAACCCATCCTTCACTGCTGTCTGAGGCACATTAGCAGGGTAGTGGAATCAGAAGTGGAGCAGTCAGGACTCGAACTGGAACCCATAAGGGATACTCGTATTGCAGGCAGCTGCCTAACCCACTATGCCACAATGCTGGCCCCAATTCATTTATTTTTTTCTAGAAAATTTGAATCATATTTGCTTTGAATTGTAACAGTTACAGTTTAGTTTATGATAGTCATAAATCATCTACAGAAAGACTTGCTTTTTGTCTTTAGTGATCTATAATAATGTAATAAATATAAAAGGTGCAATCAATAAACACAAAAGCTAGAGTTTTGATAACATTTTGTACCTACCAATATGTCCTCCCTGAATAATTCTCCCTTTCAAAAGAAAATTTATCATGTCTTATGTTAAGAATTCCATAGATTATTTGTAGTTTTATCACTTCCTTGTTTTATCTTTTTTTAATTTTTAATAAAATTTTAATTTTATCAAAACTGATTTCATATTCTACCTAATATTATGGATGCATCTACATTAGAATGTATCTTTCAGTTTTATCAATATTGTTGCTTACAAAAAACACTATTATTTTATTACTATTTAATATTTAATTATGAGTATCACAATACAATAATTCACTGTCTAATCAACGTGCAATTGATCTCATTTGAGGATTGTTCCATTGTGAGCCTTTTTTTAAAAATTATGTTATTTTTTGGCTGGCACTGCAGCTCACTTGGCTAATCTTCTGGCTGCTGCACCAGCATCCAGGGTTCTAGACCCGGTTAGAGCACCAGATTCTGTCCTGGTTGCTCTTCTTCCAGTCCAGCTCTCTGTAGTGGCCCCGGAGGGCAGTGGAGGATGGCCCAAGTGCTTGGGCCCTGCACCCGCATAGGAGACCAGAGGAAATACCTGGTTCTCTTTCTCTCACTAACTTTTCTCTAACTCTTTTCTCTCACTAACTTTTCTCTCACTAACTCTGCCTGTCAAAAATAAATAAATAAAAAATAAAAAATTTGTTATTTTTAATACCTCTGCAAGGGTTTTCCTGAATATTTATCTGGGGATAGAATCTCTGGGACTTTAGGATATTTAAATGCTCAACTTTTTAGATAACTAAAAAGGCTTTTTTATTTTTTATTTTTTGACAGGCAGAGTTAGACAGTGACAGTGAGACAGAGAGAAAGAAAAGTCTTCCCTCTGTTGGTTCACCCCACAAATGGCCGCTATGGCCGGCATGCTAGGGCCGGCGCACTGCGCCGATCTGATCCAAAGCCAGGAGCCAGGTGCTTCCTACTGGTCTCCCATGCGAGTGCAGGGCCCAAGCACTTGGGCCATCCTCCACTGCCTTCCTGGGTCACAGCAGAGAGCTGGACTGGAAGAGGAGCAACCAGGACAGAATCCGGTGCCCCAACCAGGACTAGAACCCGGGGTGCTGGTGCCGCATGTGGAGGATTAGCCTAGTGAGCTGTGGCACCGTCCCAGAAAGGCTTTTCTTAGGAGGCTCAACCAATTACGATCCTGTAGTACATATTTTTGGGTTTAGGAGAAAATGTAAATTAGATAATTTTTTTGTAAGTTTATTCCAAAAATTCCTCTGGGTATATTCATATATTTATTGATGAAGAGAAGAAATAATAGATTAATAAAAATCAGTGACACTCCTTTTCAAAGAAACTAAAACTGTATTGCTTCTATATTTGATTTTATTTCTGTTTATTATAAATTCTGCAGAAATCATAGTTGAGTATGTGATACTCTGATGTCAGTCTCAGTTGCTGAAGAAAAAGCACATATCCTGAGGTTTATGTTTAATAGATTCTTAAAATTTAGAATGTTTCAGATATTTAGTTGAATACCCACACTGTCCTCTACAAATGCTTTGTGAACTAACAGACTTGCATAGATATTGTAGATGTGGTTTTCAGTTTCTTTAGTGGCTTGTGAACACATCCATCTAATTTCAGCAACAAGTTGTCACTTGAAGGTATAAATCAGTTGAATTTGGGCATTCACATAGTAAATTTGAAAGTGCTTTTCTCTGTGACCTATTGTTTTGTAATATATGTCAGTGCCTTAGGCTTTTGTTAGAATGATGACATTAATAGAAAGAAAAGTTACTATCTGTAAATACAAGCACTGTTCTTATCAAATAGAAAATAATGCTCTCTGACATACAGACTGTAAGTTCTCATTTTTAACATGAAATGAGATCCTGAAACAAGACAGCAAATCTGACCAATATTAAATTGTTGGTTTATAAGTACAGTAAATGAAGAATGTATTGAAAATGATGCTCAGTGGATCAATGATGTCTGTAGCTTCTTATTCATCCACAAGTTCAATATGTGTTTGTGGAACAATAAGCACATATCAAGCATTGTCTAGTTTTAAACTTCAAGGACCTCAGAATCTATTGACCAATAGATATATAAAAAGCTGTAATGAAATGTGGTATAGCGCACAGGCTAAATAGTCTGTTGGAGGAGATGGCTGGAGGTGCTACCTCAGACAAGCTTTCTAAAGAAATGGAGCATTTTGATCTTGGATTTTTGTGTAAGTTTTAAGATGGGGCCTTGCTTCATACATTTGCATTTGGAAACCCAGTTTTGCCAGCACCATTTGTTCCAGGGGTTTATTTTAACTCCTTGATCAAATATAAATCAGCTGTAGATGTTGGGATTGATTTCTAGTATTTCTATTCTTTTCCATTGGTCTATCCATCTATTTTTGTACCAGTACCAGACTGTTTTGATTATAACTGCCCTGCGGTATATCTTGAAATCTGGTATTGTGATGGTTCCAGCCTAGATTTTGTTGTATAAGATTGATTTAGTTATTCTAGGTCTCCTGTGCCTCCATATGAATTTCAATATCATTTTTTCTGTATCTGAAAGAAATGTTTTTGGTATTCTGATTGGTATAGCATTGAATCTATACATTGCTTTCAGAAGAATGAACACTTTCATGATATTGATTCTTTTAATCCATGACCATGGATGATTTTTTTTTCATTTTTTTTGTATCTTCTTCCATTTCTTTAGTGTTCTTTATCATCATAGAGATCTTTGACAAACTTGGTTAATTTATTCCAAGGAATTAGATTTTTTGTAGCTATTGTGAAGGGGATTGTAATTATAAGCTCAATCTCAGTCTTCGCATTGTCTCTGTATGCAACAGCTGTTGATTTTTGTATATTGACTTTATATCATTCTACTTTACCAAAGTATTCTATGAGTTCCAATAGTCTCTTAGTGGAGTCTTTTGGATCCCCATATATAAAATCATGTCATCTGCAAATAGGGACAGTTTGACTTCCTCCTTCCCAATTTGTATCCATTTGATTTATTTTTCTTGCCTATGAGCTCTGGCTAAAATTTCCAGAACTATATTGAATAGCAAATGTGATACTCGACATCCTTTGCTGGTACCAGATCTCAGTTGGAATGCTTCCAATGTTTTGCCATTCACTGTGGATTTGGCATAAATCGGCTTGATTATGTTGAGGAATGTTCCTTCTATACCCAGTTTGCTTAGAGTTTTCATCATGAAAGTGTGTTGTATTTTATCAAATGCTTTCTCTGCATCTATTGAGATAATCATATGGCTTTTGTTCCGCAATTTGTTAATGTGATGTATCACATTGATTGATTTGAAAATGTTGAACCATCCCTGTATACCAAGGGTAAATCCCACTTGGTCTGAGTGGATGATATTTATGATGTGTTGTTGGATTCAATTGGCTAGAATCTTGTTGAGGATTCTTGTGTCTATGTTCATTAGGGAAATTGGTCTGTAATTCTCTTCCACTATTTCTATCTTTTTCAGGATTAGAAATTAAGGTAATGCTGGCTTCATAGAAAGAATTTGGAGGCATTCGTCCTGTTTGATTGCTTTTAAGACCTTGAGAATAATTAGAGTTAGTTCTTTAAACGCCTGGTAAAATTAGTGAAGTCATCAGGTCCTGGGCTTTTCTTTGCTGAGAGGCCTTTATTACTGATTCAATTCCTGTGTTGACACAGCCATTTTAGCATGGAGCTGATCCAAAGTGGAAGAGCAAGGACTAGCATTCATTTCATAAGAGATGCTGATGTGGCAAGCAGAAGCTTAACCTGTTGTACACAATACCAGCCCTCAGAAATCCAAATTTAAAAATAGAATTTAGGAATGGGTGTTTACAGATTGAGATGCTTATGTCCACTTCAGTGTTCCTGTGTTTGATTTCTGACCCTGACTCTGAATTCCAGCTTCCTGCCAATGGAGACCAGGGAGTCATGGTGGCGACTCAGGTAATTGTGTTCTGGCCCCCAGCCAGAAGCTCTAGATTGCATTCTTTTTTTTTTTTTTTTTTTTTTTTTTTGGACAGGCAGAGTGGACAGTGAAAGAGAGAGACAGAGAGAAAAGTCTTCCTTTACCGTTGGTTCACCCTCCAATGGCCGCTGCAGATGGCACCCTGCAGCCGATGCACTGAACTGATCCTAAGCCAGAAGCCAGGTGCTTCTCCTGGTCTCCCATGGGGTGCAGGGCCCAAGGACCTGGGCCATCCTCTACTGCACTCCTGGGCCACAGCAGAGAGCTGGCCTGGAAGAGGGGCAACCGGGACAGAATCCGGCGCCCCGACCGGGACTAGAACCCGGTGTGCCAGCACCGCAGGCAGAGGACTAGTCTATTGAGCTGCGACGCCAGCCTAGATTGCATTCTTGGTTTTTAATTTCAACTCTAGCCAAGTTCTAAAATGTTGCAGATAAACTAGCACACTGGAGCTCTCCCTCTTTCAATTTCTATCTGTTTTCTATCTGAAATAAATAAATAAAATTAAAGGTAATAAATAGCATTAAAAACAGAATCAAGCAAAAACTGCAAAAAGAAATAAAACAAAAGATGGTACTATACCTCTATGAAACACAGATAAAAAATGTAAATGAGGAACTAATTATAGATATTACATCCATGAATTATAAAAATCAGTAGAAAGTAGAAAAATAATTTCAATCTTTAATTGGAGGTGCATTATGTACCTATCTCTAAAGATTCTTGATGTAATTATACAATATCATTTCAACATTTGAGAAGACAAAAATTTCTTAACTGGGAGTCATTAAATTTATACTAAAAAGACAATCAAAATTATAGCGTCTTGCTAATCAAAATACTTTATTCCATAAATGAAAAAGCAAGTCAAACCCTGAAAGAAAAAAAAAACTGCAAATCTTACACTCGAAAAAAGATTTTAATCGAGAATTGACATGCAAATTTTTTTATGATTTTATTGTTAGAGGAAAATCAACCTATTTCACAAAAATAGGCAAGATATTTGAATAGCCCTTTAATAAAGAAGATATGTGAATGACCAATATAACTATTACTGATAAAAGATATGCAAATTGATATCACAAAATGATGCACCACTTCATAGTTACTAAAATGACCAAAAAAAAGTGATTTATAATATAAAAATTCTGGCTAAAGGATGTAGACACTAGAATGTTCATGTATTCTTAGAGGGAGTGTAAAATGTTAAAACCACATAGGAAAAGGTTTTACCAATTTTTAAAATAGTGCTAACAATGCAATTACCCTATAACAAGCAATTCCACAAGACATACTTTACTCAAGAGAATTGAAAATCTGTATCAACATCTGATTGGAACAAAAACAAAAACCTTTTAAAATGACTGGAAAACACTCGTATATCTATTAACCAGAACAGAGAATTAAGTTGTAGTATATTCATACAAAGGAATATTATTTAGCAATGAAAAGAATAAACTAATGCTGCAATAGCAGGCCTGAAGCATAAAAACTGTGCTGAGAAAAAGAGAGAATACACAAAAATGTGTACAGTGTACTTAATTTTGTATGGCATTCAAAATAAGCAGAAAAAATGCTGATGATAACACATTGATTTGGGGAGTGTATATTCACTTGAGAAACTATGAAAATACTAATGTGAGGGCAAATATTGTATGTGTGGATCTTTTATTGTAAGTGGGTATGCATTTTACAAATGCTTTCAGTCTACACCCTAAGCATGTGTATATTTCGCTGAATGTAAACGTTACTACATACACATTCTCTTTGGATACATTTAGTAGCAGATGTGACATGCTGAAAGAAATTTGCAAACATAGAGTATGTGAGAGAAAAGTTCACCAAATGAAGTACAGGGACAGAGAAGTGAAAAATGTAGAAGAGAGCTAAAACATGGGAAAAAAATTACAGTGAGAAAGTCAAAACTATGTCTTTGGTTTCAGTCAATGGCAAGAGAGAGAATGGCATGGAAGTCTCACTTGATGAGATAATGACTAGTAATTTTCAAACACTGGTGAAGGAAATCAGTTGAGAGATTTTAAGAATTGAACAGGCATCAATTAGGATGAATAAAAAGATCTCCCTGCAGAAAAAAAAATCAGAACAAAATCATTGAAAAGCTAAGATAAAGGGAGCATCTTCAAAGATGCCATCAGATAGATGGATTACCTTTCAGAAGCATAATGACTCATCTGACAGCTGGCTTCTTAACAGAAATTATAGAATCCAGATGATAATGCTCCTATTTCTTCAAGGGGCTGAATGAAAACATCTGCCAACATAAAGCTATAAAATCATAATTTTTTTGAAGAAATGATGCTTTAAGAGTAAAAGTGAAATGAAACATTGACTAAAGAATATTCTTACCTGTGTTCTTTATGAGAAACATGAAAGAAAGTTATAGTAAAAATTATATTGGATTAGAAAAATGGTACCAGATGGAAAACTAGAGATTTATTAAACAACATCGACCAGTGGACGCCTTATATTTTTGAAAAATCTAAATGATTATTTACCATATGAGGAAATTTCAGTTAGTGAAAAATGAAATTAAAATCTCAAATTACTCTGGTGCAAAAACTTGGAGTTCTATGCATAAATTTTTCATAGTATGCAATTCCCTTAACTTTTTGAAAACCTCTCACATAAAACAGTCATTTAATATGTTCAAAATTTACATAAAATTAACTTTTCAATGATAATGTCTTATACTTCAGGAGGAGGTAAAGGGAGAAAATGATCCAAGGCTTGCATTAATAGTAGAGGGGCTAAAATATCAGTCACTATACAATTGCAAAAATCAAAAATGGATGTTATAATTTATAGGGCAATTATAAAATAATTGGAAAGATTATTTTTAAAATGCATCTTATTAAAGGTGGAAGTTGAATAAAGACAAATAATTAAACGATGCAAAAAATGAGCGTTTGGCTCAGCGGTTGGGACAATACTTGGGGCACCTGTGTTCCATGTTAGAGAGCTGCACTGGTGCTTCTGTTGCATGCAGATCTGTCCAGCTGCTGTGTATCCTGGAAGGAAACAGGTGATATCCCCAGGACTTGAGTCCCTGACATTTGGGATACCTGGATTACCCAGATTGACTTATGGGATCGATGTTATGGCTTGACCCAGCTCGGAATGTTCAGAACTTTGGAAAATAAAGCAGCAAATGGAAGTGCGCGTGCTCTCGCTCTCTCGCTCTCTCTCTCTCTCTCTCTCTCTCTCTCTCCCTTTCTCTCTCCCTCTCACTCTCCCTCTCCCTCCCTCCCTCTTAAAATTAAAGTTTTTAAAATTGATCCATGCTCTTAGAGAATACTTCATAGGGAAGAAATTCAGAAATACAGATGGGTGGCAATGGGTAGTGGATAATTTGTGGGGTTCATGGAATTGGGTTTGTTTAATGGGTGAAGAACTTGAGTTAGTAAACTAGAAGGAATTAATGGAAACAGCATAGTAGAAGATAAAGTGGCTTCCATAAATATTTATTGTGTAATGATATTTGAATATTAGTAAAGACTTAAAAATAACTAAATTTGAATGATCATTTGTGAACTTTATTCAATTCATATTTCTTACTCTTAGTGGTGAGTATATTATTTAAATTCCTTACAAATGACAATAGGATTGCATTACTATTGAAACAGAATGGGGCCAGCACCGTGGCTCACTTGGCTAATTCTCTGCCTGCGGTGCCGGAATCCCATATGAGTCCCAGGTTCTAGTCCCAGTTGCTCTTTTTCCAGTCCAGCTCTCTGCTGTGGCCCTGGAGGACAGTGGAGGATGGCCTAAGTGCTTGGGCGCTTTTTCAAAACATAATTACTCTGGCCCTTCAAAACAACAATCACACCAATCTTCACCCTTTTTTTTTTGGTTGCACAGACAAAATCGATAATTTTTATATCTGCTCAAAAAGAAATCCAGACAGTAACACCTAATATACGTAACAAGCAATGTGTTCTCTAATTGATTAAAACACATCTTTTCCCCTAATCATAAATATTATGGCTGAGAACTGAGAGAGAGAGAGAGAGAGAATCTTTCAACTGCTGACTCACTTGTCAAATGTCTGAACAACCATTGACGGACCGAGATGAAGCCAGGAGCCAGGAGCCAGGAGCCAGGAATTGCATTTGGGTCTCTCAATGTTATCAGAGACTCAAGCACTTGAGCCTCTATCTACTGCTTCCTGGGTACATTATCAGGAAGCTGGGTCAGAAGCAGATGAGCCAGGACTTGAACTAGCACTCTGACATGGGATGTTGGTGTCAGAAGTAGGGACTTAATCCACTGTGCTCCATTGAGGACACCTTAAGCTCTAGTATTTTGTGTTCCTCTAAAATTTTATGGTAAGATTACTATAAATGTCTGTAATAGGGAGTAGAATGCTGAGATAGCCCCAATCCTCTCTCTTTCAGATGCCTAGTCTCTGTACAATGCACTACCCTTTTGTGCAGGCAGGATGGGCAGTGTGATAGATTGGGTTATGTAAGATGACCAACGTGGAAAAATTTACAGATTGATTTAGATTTTGAATTAGTTCACATTGAGTTTATCAAAATTGAAATTATCAAAATTGAAATCTTTCTAGGTAGGGTTTATCTAACTAGGTAAGTCCTAAAAAGGAACTGATATCCTCTGAAAACAGAGAATTAAAGTGTGAGAGAGACTCTATTGCTGGCTTTGAAGCAAACAACCCTGTTTTTGGGAAGGCTAAAATAAAGCAGTGGCCTCTACAACATGGTAGTCACATCCAGCCCATAACTAACAAGAAAATGGGGACTTCAATCTGAATGTCCTTGGAAGAAGACAACAGCCTGCTGACACTTTATTTCATCATTCTGAGACCCTGGCTCTGCTATGTCAAGACTTAGAACCTGTCAAAACTGTGAGAAAATGCATTTGCATCACTTTTCATCTTCTGAATGTGTGGTGCCCTGTTACCTGGTAGTAGAAAACTACTAAAGGTAACATAGAAACTGCCCCCTATTTTGGATTTCAAATGAATAAGACTGCATTTCCTGGCCATTAGTAGGGTGCTGAATCAAAAATGCAGTAGTTGGGATGAGAACTGGTGCCATGTGGGACGGTAGCATCTTAGGCAACAGCTTTACCCACTACACTTCAACACAGTTTTCTAAACCGTGGTTCTGTTGGCTAGCAATATATAATGTGATTCTACTTAAAAATACATATTCTGGGGCCAGTGTAGTGGCTGTGGCATAGCAGGTAAAGCCATCACCTATAATGCAGGCATCCCATTTGGGGGCTGGTATGTGTCTCAGCTGCTGCACTTCCAATCCAGCTCCTTGCTAAAGAGAAAAGCAGTGGAAGATAGACCAAATGCTTGGACCCCAACACCCATGTGGAAAATCCAGATGAAACTCCTGGCTCCTGACTTTGGCCTGGCCCAGGGCCAGCCATTTCAGCCACGTGGGGAGTGAACCAGTGGATGGAAGATTTCTCTCTCTCTCTCTCTCTCCCCCTTGTATCTTCCTCTCTCTCTCTCTCTCTCTCTCTCTCTCTCTCTCTGTAACTCTGACTTTCAAATAAATGAATACATCTTTTAAAAATACATATTGTATGTTAAACTGCAGTTTAAAAATGCATTTGTTGTGAGTCTAAAGGTGTCTGAAGGAGAGACATATTGCTAGCAGTTCTTCAAATTATGGAGTTAATAATCAAGCCTTAGAACACCCAGTTCTTTTCAGGATATTTCCCAAAGCTTTTAAATTCCCTATCTGAATCTCCATTAGTTATATACATCTTTTCAGATTGGGATATTAATTCTAATTATTCTATTTTTAAGGATTTTTTTATTTGAAAGGCAGAGTTGGAGATAGGGAGAGACGAATGTGAGAGGTCCAGAGGGGTAGGGGAGGAGAGAGGGAGAGAGAGAGAGAGGGAGAGAGAGAGGTCGATCTTCATCTGCTGGTTTACTTCCCAAATGGCTGCAAAGGTTAGGGCTGGGCCAGACCGAAGCCAGGAGCCAGGAGTTTCTTCCTGGTCTCCCACATGGGTGCAGGGGCCCAAATACTTCTTGGGGCTATCCTTCACTGCTTCCTCATGTGCATTAGCAGGGAGCTGGACTGGAAGTGGAGCAACTGGGACACGAACTAGTGCCCATTTGGGATGCTGGCACTACAGGCAGAGGCTTTACCTACTACATCACAATTATTTCATATAAACTGTGTGAGCATGCTTTCTTGTAGGCTTTCTTGTGTAATTCTTAAGATTTCCACATGTTTTCAGCTTTTGTTAGTAATATAAAAACAAGCTGAATCTGAAGAGAAAATGCAACTGAATATATACTCTTTATTTGCTGATGTCCATTAAAAAAACACACACATTCTGGGGTTCTACTTCCTGTTTCTCCGAGTAAAAATACTGAAAAGTTTCATTCATATTCTTAACTATCAACTGTAGTTTTTCTGTGAAATCCAACAACACTTTGTTAAAATGAGACATATAGAATATAAAGCCTAGTATTCTGTTCATGTATACGTGAAAACCTGAAACCTTGTTGTATAGGAAATGGATCTTATCATTTCTGTACGATTTCAAAATCCACAGCTCTAACTGTGCTAGGACTTTCTTTTGGAAAGGATTACACTGTGGTAAGAAGGCAGGGGGTGATTTACATTATTGTGGACTTTATCAAAAATTCCATTCTTTTTAATTTGAAGTTCAATCTATTTCAATTTGAAGGTTTCAGAAGAAGACAAATAGAATTGAAATTAATTGATAAAACTCATTGCAGCTTCTACTAATGTTCTTGGCATAATTGCTCATGCTTTAGTCTGATCTCATTTAAATCTATATAATTAATTTAAATTGTATGGTAATTAGGTTAATAGTGTGAGAGATGGAGAAATTGAGATATTTTCACTGCAGGTTTTCAACCTGTGTCCTACTGTGTGTGACTCAATTCATTATTCTTTTTGATTAAAGAGAACACATCAAACTACTGACCCAGAGATTTTTAACTAAAGTCTTAGCTGAAACCATACCTCCTGATGTTTGAAATAAATATTTTATTAGATATGATATTAACCAGCATAATTTATTAACCAATGACAAATATTTGGAAAGGCTTTGCATATTTATAAATTTGCAGAATGTCATCCTGCTGGGAGAATAGAAACTCCCAGGACTTGTAATGAGCTACATATTCCCAAATCCCTTCCCAGAGAGAAAAGCCATTATCACATTGTGACTGTTAAGTGATTTCTGTATATTTGGGCCTTGAAGAAATTATCCTTTGGTTTAAATAAAAAAGCAGCTCTGAACAAAATCCGTGATTTGTACTATAGATTTAAATAACTGTATCTTGAGTTTAAATCTAACCTTACCTAGGAGTATAAAACCAATTTTAAATCAAAAAAGGATTATTCCTTTTTACCTCAAATGCATATTTTTACCAAATGCCCCTTTCCAAGACTGCTAACATGTAAGTGCTACAATTCTGGCCCTGAGGTGGCAATGTGGCACAGCAGGTTAACCTGCCACTTGAGACACCAGCATCGCATATTGGCCTCTCAGTTTGAGTCTCAGCTGCTCTGCTTCCTACCCAGCCTCCTGAAAATGTTCCTGGGAGGCAACTGATGCTGGCCTGAATGCTTGGAACCCTGCCTCCCAAGTGGGTGACCCAGATGAAGATATGGGCTTATAGCTTTGGCTGTGGGCATTTGGGAAGTGAACCAGCAGATAGACAATCGCTCGCTCTCTCTCTCTCTCTCTCTCTCTCTCATCTCTCTCTCATTCTGTCTCTCAAATAAACAAATACTTAAACATAAATAAAAATTCTACCCCTACTTCTCTAATTTTAAGCTACTGCACAGGAAGTAAATATATTTAAAAAAAAAGAAAAATGAAAACCAATTAAAAAAAAAAAAAAGAAATCATGAACAAAAACACACATATCTCCTGACTGGTATGTTTCTGAAATTGCTGAGTTTTCTCAGTCGAAATTATTCTGAGAGATGGAAAACAATGAACAACTAATGCTGAGTGAGGATCTAAGATTCGTTTAAACTGACAGATACATTTTGGTTAACTGAGCCTGGAAGCTGACATCAGAATATTGTGGTATCTATAGTGATTTTTCACTTGAATTGACATATAATTATTTTAAACATAAAATCTAGGAAAATATATAATCTCTGATTTTGTAAACAAGATCATTTATTTACAATTAATCATCCTTATTTTCATAAAGTACACAGTAAGAGAAATTCATCAACTGTTAAAAATGCCTATATGACTGCAGACACAGTCAAGAATTCTTCAAAGGGATTATAACTACACTATTGCAGCGAAACACTGGACAATGGGTGTGACTGACTGCCCTGCCTATCTATTTTAACATACAATCCTCTTTAGTAAATGCATATGTAAAAATATTTGTGGAACCATTGTCTAATCTCAGTGAAATCTTAAATAACTGGATTTACATTGTCTAGCTGATATGTTACCATTAAAATTAAGTACTACTGAAATTTAGTGAGTGATAATAAATTAATGTCACGGTTTCATGTTGTATTTTTTCTTTTTCTTCTACACTGGATTTATGTTGAAATTTTCTGTTATATATTTTCACAAAAAATTATAAAATATCATCTTTGTACTTCTTACTGTGAAGTAATTAAAAATAAATGCTAGTATTTGTTTCACTTTTTTTCCTTCTGCTGTTAGCCTATAATCTACACAGACACAGTGTTGCTAGGCCCATACCTCCTGAGTGAGAGAATTATGGACAAACACCTGCTTCGGAACCTATCCTTCTCATAATTATATAGCATGCTGTTCTCAATTTGCTGAGAATAATTTATAAATAATACCTGTCTTACACATTTGAATCTCAGAGTTTAATGATTCAGAAAGAGAAACCAACATAATTATTTTCTTTTTCATAAGATTTATTTTATTTCATTTGCAAGGCAGAGTGAGAGAGAGAGAGAGAAAGAGAAATCTTCCATCTGCTGGTTCACTCCCCAAATGGCCTGAACAACCAGGACTAGGGCAGGCTGAGGCCAGGAGTCAGGAGTTGAATCCAGGTCTGTTTTCCCACATGGGTGTAGGGACTCAAGGACTTAGGCCATCTTCTGCCCCAGTGCATTAGCAGGGAGCTAGATTAGAATCAAAGCTGTGGAGATTCTAACCGGTGCCAATTTGGGATGCCAGCACAGCAGATGCTGGCTTAACCCACTGTGTCACAGAGTGATTTCTTTCTTTCTTTCTTTTTTTTTTTTTTTTGACATGGAAAAGTTAGACAGTGAGAGAGAGAGACAGAGAGAAAGGTCTTCCTTCCGTTGGTTCACCTCCCCAAAATGGCCGCTACGGCTGGCACGCTATGGCCAGCGTGCTGCACCGATCTGAAGGCAGGAGCCAGGTGCTTCTCCTGGTCTCCCATGTGGGTGCAGGGCCCAAGCCTTCCCGGCCACAGCAGAGAGCTGGACTGGAAGAGGAGCAACCAGGACTAGAACCCAGAGTACTGGCATCGCAGGCAGAGGATTAGCCTAGGGAGGCATGGCACCAGCCACAGTAATTTCTTACATCATACTTCTTATAAAAAATCAGTCTTCTATTAAAACTACAGCCTAGAGGTGTAGGCAGTCTATGGACAAGTCAAGGCCAATCTTGGCTTATGGAATTCCTGGGATAAGAAAGTCGCATACTCCCATCCTGAAGGAGGATGCTGATCAAGAACACTCTGTTAAAGTTATCTGTGTTACAGGAGGCCCGATAAGCTGCTTGCGTATGTTGTTATCTTTTTTGCTTCTTTGAGCTGTAGCTGGTTATATATAAATATTGCTGGGACACTGGAATAAATGAGCCTTTATCAGACCTTTGTCTTGGCTCCATTCTCTGTGCCCTTGTCCCTCTTTTCATTCCCACTCCCTCCTTCAGGTTCTGTTTGACTGGTGTGGCTGGCCCACACATAGAGAAAAGTTAAATTGTTTTTGCTGCATATTAGCCCACAGATATCTAATTGAGTTGAGTTGAATACTGGTGTTTGATATCCATATAAAACATTGTATACATATATATGTATGTACAATTATATATTGTATTGTATATATATTTTATATAATATATTATAATTATATATAATATATAATGTAATATACAATATATATACAATGTATATATTGTATTATACATATATTGTGCATATATATATATATATATATATATACAACCTTATATGCAATTCTAGGGACAGTGGCAAGGAATAAAATATCAAAGGGTAGGCATTTAGCCTACAGTTAAAGGGCCTGGTACCTGAATTCCATACTTACTTCTGGCTCCTGAATCCAGCTTCCTAGTAAGAGAAGGGTGGCAGTGGTGATGACCCATGTAATTAAGTTCCTGCTGCCTATGTGGGAGACCTAGATTGAAACCCTGAACCTAGGCTTTAGACCCAGGGCACTTGAGGTCATTTGGAGAGTGAAACAGAGAATGGGAACTCTAACTCTCTCTCTCTCCCTCTCTCTCTCTCTCTCTCTCTCTTTCTCTCCACGCTGCCTCTCTCTCTAAAATAAATAATGAAAAACTTTAAAAAATAATGTGAACAAAAAAAAATACTAGCTACCAGTATCATAGAAGAACTGCCAATATCGTACAAGAACTAACAGTATCATACAAGATGTGTGTGTGTGTGTGTGTGTGTGTGTGTGTAGTAACTGCACTGAGACATGTGGATAATAACAAATATTTCATCCTGATACTTTGGTCACCCTAATCCTTTCAATTTATTCATAGCATTTTAATCTCTCTCTCTCTCTCTCTCTCTCTCTCTCTCACCTTATGCAACCCTCTCCAAAATCTTACTATTCATATTTTACCTTTCTTCAATCGATTGTAGCTGACATGTTTGTCTTTGACATGTGGGTATTTTCAATTTCATTCGCAAATTCTCAGACTTTTTCAGTCTCTGACAAATTATCTTCAGACTCTTTAATCATTTCAAACATCCTCTGCATTCCCATTCAGTCAGTCCCTTCTTTGCTTTAACAAAATTTAGATGCTTTCAGTTCCAGAGACCTTTCAACATATATTAAAGTGATATTTAAAAGTTGCAGTGTACTTTAGAAATGTAGAATCTGAAATTTCTCATGATATGTTCATATTCTGATATGATATGCATTCATTTATGCAAAAACAAGATGCTTTTAATTCCCTAGAAATGTTTGTTCCAGGATATTTTTGTTTGTTTTATCATGCTGGATAAAATGACCCGTAGCAGTGATTTTTTTTTTTTTTGACAGGCAGAGTTAGACAGTGAGAGAGAGACAGAGAGAAAGGTTTTCCTTCTGTTGGTTCACCCCCCAAATGGCCACTACAGCCGGCGTTGCACCGATCCGAAACCAGGAGCCAGGTACTTCCTCCTAGTCTCCCATGTGGGTGCAGGGCCCAAGCACTTGGGCCATCCTCCACTGCCTTCCGAGGCCCCAGTAGAGAGCTGGATTGGAAGAGGAGCAACTGGAACAGAATCTGGCGCCCCAACCAGGACTAGAACCCCAGGTGCCGGCGCTGCAGGAGGAGGATTAGCTTAGTGAGCCGTGGCACCGGCCGCAGTGATATTTTTAAAGAAAGAAACTAAAACAGTCTTAGAATGAATTTTATAATTAAACTAGTGTTTAAAATACCATAAATCAGTGCAGTGGGCTGGCTGCAGCATGCTGGCCGTGGCGGCCATTGGGGGGTGAACCAATAGAAAAAGGAAAACATTTCTCTCTGTCTCTCTCACTGTCCACTCTGCCTGTCAAAACAAAAAAAATAAAAAAAAAACATAATTTAAAATTTTTACATCACTAGAGTACAAACTTGTAAAGGTTTTCATTTCATAGCTTTGAAGCATTGTAGTCCCTAGTCTATTTTTTGAATCTCACATTGTGGCATAGGTACAATCACGTCTTTACTCAACTGTATTGGACTAACTTTTGTTCTTCAAAGACCCTGAACCCACTCTTCCTTTGGAAAAGTGTTTGTTCTGCTCAGAGTGCTTTTCCTGTCATCTTTGCAATGGCTGGCCCAGGCCATTTACATGTCAATTCTACTGAGTTCCACACTCATCATTCTATTGGGTTCTATATGACACTTTCTAATCTTAATTCGCTGGTTAACATTTTCTCCATGTAAGTGGTTCTTGATGCTGCCTGCACATTTTGAGTCATAGAGTAGCTGGTAACTATCCAAACATCCATATTTAACCCTAGACTCTCTCCATAATGGTTGGAAAGTGATTTTTATAAATTTTAAATTTACTCAGGTTATTGTAGCATACACTAAAGTTCAAGAATCTTTCTTTATTGCCAATTGATCTATCAGAATGTCTTTGGCATGTGTTCTGCCACAATGCACAAGCTGTTGGAACAGATGCTTAGGTTTTCTTTACTCATCCCTGGAATTTGGTGCCCAGGGGTAAACCTCTCAGAGCACACAGTAAATAAATGTTAGTTGAATGAAGCAATGAAAGATAGGTTAGTCTTAACAGAGGTCTATAACTTTCTGAATTCACTGTGATTGAGATTATCATCTGAATATTTGCAGTTTTAAGAAACTAAACTAATGATATCAAGAATCCTGGGAACACCTTTAGCTGTGTGATTACTAGATTTACAACAATCCTTAAAAACAAATGGCATTTAATTAAATAAGCATATGATGTGGAGCACTGTTGGTTCTGCACTGCCTGGAGGGTCACAATAATGCATAGGAGAAGCATGAAGCCACAGCGTAAGAACTGAGACAGTCGCCTGATGAGAACATGGTATTTATTCACATTTAGTCTTCTATAAACTTTATGGGTTTAGGTAGTAGTAGAGCTTTTAAGTAACATTTCATTTAAATCTGTTTGTCTCTCATGTGCTCTATTGTGACACAGCCTATATTGTGAAACATAAAGAATCTTGTTAAAAAACACTGGAAATCCATAGGTAGTTTATCTTTAAACATAACGAGTATCGATTTAATATATTAACCAGATGCATAGTGGAAACTGAGCACAACTTTTCTTCAAATCACAATTTGAATATTTTGCAGAATTTATTATTAGGTATCATACTTGGTGAGGTTCATATGTCAGGGTTTTTTTCTTTATATTGAGAGAAATGATAAAAATAACATGCTCTGAACAGTAGGAAGAAAATCCCCTATACCCTCTAATACAATATTTTATCATTCCCTTCCCTTCAGGAGAATAAGATATAAGACAGACCTTTGAGAATATCTATGGCACATTTCTCAGTGTTACCATGAGTTACTGCATATAGAAGGATTTACAAAGTTCCGTGCCTCTAGGGGATAGACAGGTAATGTGAATATTTGAAATATGCCAGGGTGAAAATTAATCTTCACTTATGGAGGGTTTGGGGAAGCACTCCTTATCACTTCTTGAAATACATAGCCCTCTGGTCAATTTCTCCTTTTCCCACTTGTGAACTATATAAGAATACAAGTAGCACGTTTCTTTCCTCAGAACTCTACCAGGAGAAGGATAAAAATGGAAGGGTGATGCCAGCAGCTCCTGCCACTTGACCTTCATGCTGCCATGACAGCATGGAATGGTGGGGAATCAGCCTCACAGTTTCTTATCCAAAGCACAGTAACCACTTGGCTCTGGGAAACTGCGGGTGTGCTGACAGGACTAAGTTTTCAAAAGTGTCAAGATAAGCTACAAGACTGTATCTTTGCATAGAGGAGTCCATTTTTTTTTTTTTTTGAAAGTACCGTAGTTTAGTTTATTTTTAAATGCCCTACAGTGTGAATAAAGGAAAAAAAGGTAAAAGATAACGTGCGTCACCAAGATCTTTTTCTTAATATATCATTTTATAACCTCTATTTCTGCGATTCAAATTTTATATATAAATCAACTACTTTCAAAGAAAATCATTAACATACTTCAGAGTTTTTCCATCAATCAGTGCAATTTGGAGAACAATTTTAAACTTAATAATATTAACATCTTTGCCTTTATTTGACATTTAATAAACCAAAAATGTAAATATGATATTTTTCAACTATAGAGAGTGAAAGACATGAGTCAGGCACAAGTTTATCACAGGGTATTTTACCAGTGCTTCATGATTGAACTAATTTTAATGTTATAAGGATTTAATTAAAGTCTCCAGTTAGTGAGGCTCATAAATTTATCTTTCATAAACTTAAGTAGCCACTGCAAAATTAAATGCTATCCATAATTTCAGACAGACACATTCCAATAGCATTAACAGAAAATAAGAAGCGTGCTTTCTATAATGCTGTAATAGCTGAAAATTAGTCTTGCTTTATCAAATCCTCTCTTGGCTTAACATTCCATGTGTGCCTACAGATTCAGTTGGTAAAGACTTTTGACTTTTCACAAGGTCTCATCATCTCAAGAAATTTTATTTTTGCTAAGTGTAAAAATGGGAAATATAAGGCTAAATGTTTGGGACAATTTTATTTATGCTTTTTGAGTGAGTCTCTTTCTCCCTCTCTCTCATTCTGCCTTTCAAATACATATAATAAATCTTTAAAATATTTAAAAATCATGAAATATTATAAACACTAATGTAGTTCTTAATGAGTGAGTGATTTTCAAACATTCTACCATTTCACTCGAATATAATCTTGAATATTTTTTTAAAAATCAGAATGAATAATGCTCCTTTTTACTAATACTACAATTTCTAAATAAATGTTTATATCTTTTATAAAAATGGAAAATAGGCTTGCTACTTGTAAAGATAATTAAATTAGTCTAACATGTAGGCACATTTTTAGAAATTGCTTTTCGATGTAAAAGACTGAAAACTAATAAATAAGTTTTAAGGATGAAAAGTAACATCCTTACTCATTCTAATCATGCTAATTATAATCTCTTTGATTAAGTGCCATCATATTCACATTTAACACTATAACCAAGTAACTTCATATATATATAAAATATCTAAACCTTTTTGTACCCAAATTTATATTTTAATTCAATTTTATGGCTTCTTTTAAGTCTTTTTCTTAAATTATGCTATTAATAACTAAATAAAAAACCAACACAAGTAACAAGCTTTGACTCATTATAATTTTGAAAAAGTGCTTAATTTTTTCTTAGATTAAGATAATTACTTCAATTATTTGATGTTTTATTGTTAAATTTATTTTTAATTTTTATGATATTGAGATTATTTCTTCCTACACCAATGGTAGTTCTTTGCAAATATTTTCTTTATAAACTTCATCTATGCATGTAACAATCAACTTTCAACAGCAATTTTCCAAGCTATATATATATATATATATATATATATATATATATATATTATTCAGGAAAGAAAAATATCTGATGAAAATCTTTACGGAAAAGGCTGCATAAAAATTCAGTCATTGTAATTGCAAAACAATAATGAGGTTATTTTTCATTTCTCATTTTCTGTTGGTGTAGAAGAAGCCATAAATTGAAAGGCAGCAATCTCAGCCACAGACCATTACCCACACCTGGAAAATGCTTTTGCTTCTCTAAAATGTGAATAATAACACTTTATATACCAGTTTCAAAGACAGTAATAATTATATAGATTTTAAATGTATATACTGCGCCAGCTAAAGTATGGTCAAAGCTATCAGTTATTGTATTTTCCTAATCAATTATATTTCTCATTTGCTGAGAGCTCAATTGTATCACATTAATAGGACATTTATATAATGACAAATATACAAACTGTCTTAACAAGTAATTAGCAAAGAAAACTAAATGAGAATGAAAGGATTGTAATTTCAATTTATCTCATTTATCATTCATATAGAATATTGTTAAATTCTAAAAATGATAAAAGACAAATAAATCTTTTACATTCTTGGTTCCAAGACAAGATGTATCATTATATTTAGCACCACAGCTTTGCCTCCTTTAATAACAGTGATAATAATCGCAAGCATATGCTGAGCACTGTAGTTGATTTGCACCATGCTGAATTGTGTATGTTTTTATATACTATCTTGGCCATGAACAGGGCCAGTGAAGAAGCTTTAAGCCCAAAATTTATTTCATTTTTGCGAACACATCTAGTGAGAAGCAAAACTGATCCCAAACCAAATATAATGATTAAGAAAACTATACCACCGAATATTTCTCAAAACTTTCAATTGAAAATTTCATACATTTAATTCAAACTTTGAAATTCAAAATTTCCTAGGAAACTTGTTTAAACAAATAAATTTCGGGGCTGGCACTGTGGCTTAGCACAACCACTACTTGCAGCGCTGGCATCCAATATGGGTGCCATAAGTCCAGGCTACTCCACTTCTGATCCAGATTCCTGCTGGTGCGTCTGGGAAAGCAGTGAAAAACGGCCTAAGTGTTTGGGCACCTGCACCCATGTGGGAGATCCAGAATAAGCTCCTGGTTCCTTGCTACAGATCTGCCCAGCTTCAGCCATTTCAGACATTTGAGGAGTGAATCCACGATGGAAGATCTCTGTTTTTCACAACTCTCTCTCTAACTCAATCTTTCAAATAAAAAAAAAATCTTTTTTAAGAAAAATAAAAGAATAAATTTTATCCCCACTAAATAGGTGGGTTCTGGTTTGGGTTAATTTTATATCCGTTTTGATACCAGGAAAAGAGGGAGAAAGGAAAACTTCTACTAAATATTCCTTATGGCAACCACCTTATCATATAGATTTGAGGTATAAATCTGTAGTACCTTGAATTTTAAAATAAACACATGAAATTTATATGAAGGACAAAATATCAGTTCCCATAATGGGTTGTTATAAGGGAAATGCACCACTGTAGTCATCTTACAAAAACTCTCTCCAGGTCCAGTGTTGGGGTGCAGTGGGTGAAAGCATCACCTAGGATACCAGCATCCTGTACGGGCCCCCGTCCCTGTTCTGGCTGCTCCACTTCTGATCCAGCTCCCTGATAATGCCCTAGGAAAAGCAGAGGAAGATGGCCCAAGTGTTCGAGACCTGCAGCCATGTTGCAGACCTGAATGAAGCTTCTGGCTTCCGGCTTCAGCTTGGTGTAGCACTGGTCTTTGTGGCCATCCGGTACACCAGCTGATGGAAGATGTCTCTCTCTCTCTCCTCTCTCTCTTGCTCTCTCTTTCTGTGTGTGTGTGTTTGTGAGTGTGTGTGTGTGTGTCTCAGTAATTGATTTTCAAAATAAATCTTTGAAAAACAGCAATAACAAAAAACTCTTCACCTGAGTCTAACCATGAGAAACTCATCACAGGGATCCAAAATGAGGGGCCCTGTAATACATTTCTGAAAAGTCCTCTTTGAAACTGTTAAGATTATGAAAAGCCAGGGAATAGTGGGAAACTGTTACAGACAAGCTGAGAGTAGGTGAGGCATGATAACTTGAAGGGATCTGGGCAAGAAAATGGCATTAGTGATAAAGCCAGTGAGATAAATGAGTGAAGTCTGTCATGTAGCATATAAATGGTGTTTTCCTAGTTATCAGAAATGCGCCACAGAATACTGGGTGTGGTGTTTGTGGTTGCTGTTCTATGCTAAACTTGTAACTTTTTTGTAAATCTAAAACTGTTCTAAAATAAACTAATGATTATACAACATGAAACAAAATCCTAATTCACAATAATGTTGAAAGTAATTCTGAATCTGTGGTCATAAAATTATAGTAGAAGAAATGTGAAATCCTTTCTTGAGGGACAATACAAACCAAGATTCAGTAATACCTATGAAATATTAAAAGGAAAATGCATTTATAGACAAACATTCAGAGCACAGAAGAAAGAAAACAGCCTGAAGTCAGTGTTTTCAAAAATAAGGAACAGTTGTTGAATTGATCAGACACATAATATTTTCAGTTGAACTGTAACATTCCATATTTCTTAGTTTCAAAATAATATAATTTTTTTTTTTTTTTGCAGGCAGAGTGGACAGTGAGAGACAGAGAGAAAGGTCTTCCTTTGCCATTGGTTCACCCTCCAATGGCTGCTGCGGACGGTGCGCTGCAGCCGGCGCACCGCGCTCATCCGATGGCAGGAGCCAGGTGCTAGGTGCTTTTTCCTGGTCTCCCATGGGGTGCAGGGCCCAAGCACTTGGGCCATCCTCCACTGCACTCCCGGGCCAGAGCAGAGGGCTGGCCTGGAAGAGGGGCAACCGGGACAGAATCCAGTGCCCTGACCGGGACTAGAACCCGGTGTGCCGGCGCCGCAAGGCGGAGAATTAGCCTGTTGAGCCACGGTGCAGGCCAAAATAATAATTTTATAGTCATCAATATAAATTAATGAGCATATTAATTCAAAAATAAAATGGATGTTAAAATTTGAATGAAGAAAAATGTATCCAAGGGCTGGTGCTGTGGCATGGCAGATAAAGCCGCCGCCTGCAGTGCCGACATTCCATATGGGTGTCGGTTCAAGTCCTGGCTACTCCACTTTTGATCCAGTTCCCTACTAATTTGCCTGGGAAAACAGAAGAAGAAAGCCCAATTGCTTGGGCCCTGGCACCCTGTGGGAGACCTGGAAGAAGCTCAGGCTCCTAGCTTTGGATCAGTCCAGCTCTGGCCTTTGTGACCGTTTGAGAAGAGAACCAGTGAATGGAAGATCTCTCTGTCTGCCTTTCTGTAACTCTGCTTTTCAAATAAATAAATAAATCTTTAACAAATATATATATATATATATACACACACATAGAAAATGACCAGATACATCCACATAAATAAGCAAACAGAATTTGTATAAATATGATTTTGTACAGAAGTTAAATTAAACATGCTAGATGCAGCCAAACATCAGATAATTTCAAAAGATTTAAGAGTTTGACTGGTATATGAATTTAGCCAAATAAAACAAATTAGAGTATATGTAATGAAAGTTCAAAGTCACCTAGGGTAGAGATTATGCTCAACAAATTTTCTGAAGTGAAGATTGACAATAGTTTCATATGCAGAAGTCCCAATAAGTCTTGAGGCTAAAATACAGAAATTCATACTGTGGATTTATTAAAACTTTAAACACCAAAGCAAAAATCTAAAAGTTTAAAATTTGCAGAGGAGGAAGAATGGCAATATGACAGCTGTCATCTTGACAGAGATGATGGACATCAAGAATAATAATGTATTTATGTCTTAAAATATGTTTGAAATCACTCACTCTAGAATTCTGAATTTCATGGAAATATTTTTTAAAGCACAGTCCAGACAAGCAAAAATTTTGTGTATCACTGGAGGTACTACGAAGAGACTTCATGAAGTGACTTCTGAAAACTGTACTTCAGGAAGATGGAAAATCATCTACAAAAGAAAATTTGACTTCCATAAAGGAATGATGTGTAAAATAAATGGTAAACTTAAGAAAAGCTAATTTTCATTTACAAAACAGTGGAAGATTTTTGTAATTAGAAGGTTTAAAATATAGAATTAAAATAACAGACAAGATAAGAGGAGAGATGCTAGGTTTCAGAGGTATATTGGACAAAAATTACTTTTAGGGGAAGTATGACAAACAAACAAGAAAACTCTGCTCATTAGCCAAGATTATATAACAATTCAAAATAAATTCCTTTACTAAACTAACTTAAAGTATAAAACACAAGGACCCACGTAACTGTAAGGTAAGCTTGCAAACCTACCATCAAATTGTGAGGGCTTCCAACAGTTCTCTCAGTAAATGACAAATCAAAAAGATAACAATTATCCAACATATAGTCTTAAGCAAGTCAGTTAAAATGATTGACCTAACGTGCACTTATAAAACACTATTTCAAGGCCTAAAACACATGGGACATTACTACTTAGTAAGTATGCAAACATAAATACAGTGTTGTTTAGAAATATGTCCTTTAATTTTCAAATAAATGATCTTTGTTATATTTATGTAATTTGTTCACGATTTAATTATCTGGTGGTTAGAACTAGTCTCCATATTTTCTGAAGACTTTCTTTTGAGTTACTAAGTAATAATTATCAAAAATGCCCCAATCTTTAAAAAGCCCCCCCACACAGTAGTTTAGCTATCTTCTCTTGTACTTCACATAAGAACTTAAAATAATAATAATAACAATAATAATAACAACACACATATACAAAAAATGCCAAAAAATGTGAGATCCCCTTCCAATGATACACAGTTCCGTGTCAATAATTCACACCCATGCAACATAGTATATGGTCACCAGCAGACACCAGAGCTGTCTCCTTCTTTAGCAAGCAAGTTTTCCAACTTAAAAACAATGATTTTTTTATATTTGAAAGTGAGAGTTACAGAGAGAGGGAGTGGAGGTGGGGGGAGGGAGAGAGAGAGGAAAGAGAGAGAGAGAGAGAGAGGAAATCTTCCATCGCTGGTTTATTGCCCAGATAATTCATGAACCAGGAGCTTCATCAGGATATTCTGTGTGTGTGCAGGGACCCAAAAACTTTCGCAATCCTCTGCTGCTTTCCCAGGCAAATTAGCAGGAAGCTGGATCTGAAGCGGAGCAGGTGAAACAGGAACTCCCGCCCATATGGGATGCCTTGTCGCAGGCTGTGGAAACTTTTCCAAACAGGCTCTAGACTGTAGATTAGAAAGGCTCTGGCTTCTCAAGAGAGTTCCCATGGGCTCTTTGTTGATGCTGTTCACAGACATATTCATCATTTTTTTTTTTGACAGGCAGAGTTAGACAGTGAGAGAGAGACAGAGAGAAAGAAAGGTCTTCCCTCCGTTGGTTCACCCTTCAAATGGCCGCTACAGCAGGCGTGCTGTGGCTGGCATGCTGCGGTGACCCGGAGCCAGGAGCCAGGTGCTTCCTCCTGGTCTCCCATGTGGGTGCAGGGCCCAAGCACTTGGGCCATCCTCCACTGCACTCCTGGGCCACAGCAGAGAGCTAACTGGTAGAGGAGCAACTGGTACAGAATCCGGAGCCCCGACTGAGACTAGAACCCAGGGTGCCAGTGCCACAGGCGGAGGATTAGCCAAGTGAGCCGTGGCACCCCCCTTGGTAGACATACTCATCTTTGAGGACATTCTGGCTTTCTCAAGTTTGGCATGTTCCATCTGCTCAGGCTCTGTCTTGCACAATAGCTGTGGCTTCATGCTGCTCTCTCATCTCATAAAGGCTTGAGTCGGCTTGTGCTCAATATGATGCCTGGAATCCACTTCGAGGACATGTGTCTCATGCTTCTTTCTGCTCTCATTAATCTTCATACATATTTTTGCAAAACTCCCAATATTCAGTGAGGTTCTGACAACGAATCTATTTTTAAATGTTAATTAGTTTTGACACAGGAAGTATCAACATTAACAAACAAAATAAAACCTAAAGTGACAGTAATTAAAACAAGGTCAGGCATGTGTAGTTCACGGAAATCACTTGCAAATTTAACAACAGTTAGGGTAAATCTTCCTCTAATATGTACAAGCATTGTGCATGCATATAGCAGTAGGACAATTGAACATATATCTACATTTAAATACATTGTTCTACAAATGAATTAATAACAAATTAATCTTGTGGCTAAGTATAATCAAACTATACCCTTGATGAGTTTTCATAAAGAAAAACATGAAAATACATATAAACTGCTTTTATATAAAAATTTAAAAAAAGAATATTGAATTAATTTTTGTTCAGATATTGGAGTACTCTTAATGAATCAGCAATCTTAGATGAGTAACAAGAAATAAATTCATCATTAGTACTTTATTAACAGACTCATTTGCCCGGCATTAATATCAAGAAGATCTCTAATGTTTTAATCAAATACAGAATGTAATTTAGGTTCTTTTGACTGTGTGATCTCAACAATTTAAAAATTTGAATGTAAATTTACTAAATGTACTTATTTTAATATATTATTCAAAAAATTAATTAAAACAAATATTGGCTAGTCTTTAAAACATGAAAACCATTCACTATATTATTAAATTTACTTAATTCAAATTTCATTAGATATTAAAATATACTCACAATTCTAATGTTCAAATACCTGTTATAGTCAATGCAAAATATTGGTATTTTGCTCACGGATGTTACCTATAGACCTATTAAAGATATTTATATTATTATAACTTCTTGGATAGCACAAAATGTTTCTACCAGGTGCAGTTGTTTGATATAGTGGAACCAGAAAAATCAAAATGGGTGTAAGCAAAGAGAGCAACTGTCTGTTATGTGAGAAACAGTTTTGTCCTTCTTATTTATGAAAAAGGATGTGATAAATTTTTCTCTTGCATTCATTTTCAACCATTGCCCTGACGATTACTATGAACATAGCCAACTTATATGCAGGTATTTAATAGAGAAGCCTAACACTGGTCAATCAAACTGAAATTAGATATTGGCAGGGCTTTGTTTCTTTCCAGAGGCACTGGGGGAGAAACCAGTGCCTTTCCTGGTCCATAGTTCTTGGCTCAGTACATTTAGCACTGCCACATTGCTGAAGAAGAATGTCTGCTCAGCCAAAGGGACAGTGAAGGGCCCAGGAGGAGATCAGGGAGGTTGCTGGCTTAATCTACTCCTGCAAAAGTGGAAACAGAGCCCCCCCAAAAAAACAAAAAACCAGGAAGGATAAGTCATTTGACAAAAAAAATGTAAACAAAAGGGGAAATAGAAACAAAATTAAAAAAAGTCTGAGATTGCTAACCAAGAAACAATCAAAAAATTTGCCTTCAGGAAATGGAGGAACTAAAAATAAGGAGGGTTCATCTTCTGATGAAGTGGAAGAGAAAGAAACTAAGGCTGATTAATTTCATACACTACATCTTATCAATGGTTCCTGTCTCCCTTCGTGTAAAATCCAAGGGAACATTTTTTTTTTTTTGACAGGCAGAGTGGACAGTGAGAGAGAGAGACAGAGAGAAAGGTCTTCCTTTTTGCCTTTGGTTCACCCTCCAATGGCCGCCGCGGTCGGCGCGCTGCGGCCGGCGCACCGAGCTCGTCCGATGGCAGGAGCCAGGTGCCAGGTGCTTTTCCTGGTCTCCCCATGGGGTGCAGGGCCCAAGCACCTGGGCCATCCTCCACTGCACTCCTGGGCCACAGCAGAGGGCTGGCCTGGAAGAGGGGCAACCGGGACAGAATCCGGCGCCCCGACCGGGACTAGAACCCGGTGTGCCGGCGCCGCAAGGCGGAGGATTAGCCTGTTGAGCCATGGCGCCGGCCCAAGGGAACATTTTTACCAACTATTGTGTAAATACAAGGAATACAAGTTTTTTCTTTTCTTTTTTTTTTTTTTTTTAGTAACTTTAGAAACAGTCTAAGGAGGAAAGCCTACCTCAGCCCATTTATTAAGGATAAATAATATTCTTAAAAGAGGAAGTCTTTTTTTTTTTTTGTACAATCAGAACAAAAGTAGGACATTACATTGTAGGATGCTTTGAATATCTTGTGTGTCAGATTAGCATTCCATAGATGGCGGGACAGTTTTTATATCCCACAACACAATGAATACTAAATGCCAATTTGGAATCACAATTATGCATTTAATCTATCTTGAATATTTTCAGTTACTTCTCCCATGTTGTTTAGTAGAATTATTTCTTTTGGTAAACCACTCTGTTGCTTAGTCTGAACCATGTGCACTTTGTAACATATTTGGTTTTAGAAGTCCAGTGTTGCTGATAATTTTGTTAACATATTGTGAAAGATTGAAAATATGAGTATGTCATGTATGTGGTATTTAATTATTGGTGGGATCTATGTAACAGTAGCATTTGAAGAAACTGGTACTATACATCCTCTTAAAGAAGAATTGCCTCCAAATTTGAAGTGGTAATCATTGGAATATCTCTTTTAAAAGAATGACAATTCATGGCTCCTTAGATTTTTGGTACAAATGTCAAAAATTGCATCAAAATTGAAATGTCTGTGTACTGATTTTCAACACCAATAAAATCTCAGCTATGAACAAAAAACATAAGGAGGATAAGTGCTTCAGCACTTGGTGCAGATAAGCCCCAGTGGCAAAGGATAGAGCAAATGCTTTCTTTCAAAGAAGAAACATTACTGAGTGCTCACAGTCAAGCCCGAGGTACTAGGGCTAGTACTAGGAAATAGTTTTAGGAAACCTGCTTATTGCAAGGAGAGGTTGAGAGAGAGAGAGCGCGCGCACACACACACACACACACACACACACACACACCACACAGATGGAGAGAAAGCTCTCTCTTATCTGTTGCCCATAGCAGGAGGGCTAGTGGTCAGGCCAAATCCCAGAGCTTAACTCCATCCGGGTTTTCAACATGGGCAATAAGAATCCAAGTAATTGGGCCTTCATCAGTTGCTTCCAAGAGTGCTAATTATTAGCAGTCTGATAGGGCATCTTAACTCCTATGCCTAAGCTTGTCCCAGGAAATCTTAAATGATTTATCAGTGCTAAACATAGGAAATTTATGCAAAATGTATTTCTTTTAAAGCTCAAGGTGAAACAATGAAAATTGCCAGATTTTAACTTTAGACCTGTCATCTATAAATATTTGTATTAAGTCACCGTTTATATATTTAATTACAATTAATCATATGGTCTTCTAACACAAATAATTATTCAAAACACAATTCACTGATTTTACAGTTAAATTAGAATAAATATGAAATTTTACCTATTTCAAATTGTGTTATTTTTATGCCTTTTTAAAAAGCATTATTTATTTATTTCAGAAGCCAGAGTTACGGACAGAGATGGGGTGAGACAGAGAGAGAGATCTTTCATCCACTGTTTCATTCTCCAAATGGCCGCAATGGCCAGCACTGGGCCAGGCTGAAGCCAGGAGCCACAAGCTTCATCTTGGTCTCCCACATGGGTGCAGGGGCCCAAACACTTGGATCATCTTCCATTGCTTTTCCCAGGCCATTAGGAAGGAGCTGGACTGGAAGTGGAATAGCTGGGACTAGAACCAGCACCCATATTGGATGCTGATGTTGCAGGCGGCAGATTTACCCACTTTGTCACAATATAAGCCCCAATACTTTTGTGTTAAATGAATGAAAACAATGAAAGACTGTTATTTATTTTTTTTAATTATGTTATTTATTTTTTTAGTTATGTGATTGTCTGTAACAAACAGTTCCTATAATTTTTATTTGTCTTATATAATTGTTTTGTTTTATTCTTTGGAAACTCCAATTACTCAGAAGAATATTTAGTGAAAAGATTCCTTCCTATTATATCTTATTTGCATTTCTTTCTTAAAAACTTTGCAAATAGAAATATTGGTTCTGTGAACTCCCAATTTCCCTTATCCTATCTAGTTTCATTTTCTCAAAAGAAAAAGAAAGCATAATTTTAATTCCTTTGACATTTTTCAAAATCTTAATTTGTTCTGAATTGAAAAAGATGGATAGTAAGCTCACTTTGAGAAATGTGATGCCAATTCTCAGTATGGAAAATGAAATGTTGTGAATTTAACATTATTTCATGTGTAGAGAAAAGGGAATTTATAACTTTTTTCTTAATGTTAATTTAATGAACCCAATCTCATTTCGAGTTTTCATGTTTTGCATAAAAACACATTTATGCTGTCATAACAATAAAATTATTATTTTTGTCCAAATTGTTTTTGAAAAGTAAGTTATAGCCTCAGATATATTTTTGTATTGCTCTAGTGAATACTGTGGTTGAATACATGGCAGAGATTTTACCCTGCATCACTATTGCTCTTTATTTTTTAAAAGCAAGATTGATTTTTAAATTTTTTTTTGACAGGTAGAGTTATAAACAGAAAGACAGAGAGAAAGGTCTTCCTTCCATTGGTTCACTCCCCAAATGGCTGCTACGGCCAGCTCTGCACAGATCCGAAGCCAGGAGCCAGGTGCTTCCTCCTGGTCTCCCATGCGGGTGCAGGGCCCAAGCACTTGGGCCATCCTCCACTGCACTCCTGGGCCACAGCAGAGAGCTGGACTGGAAGAGGAGCAACCAGACTAGAACCCATATGGGGTGCCAGCACTGCAGGTGGAAGATTAACCAAGTGAGCCATGGCACTGGCCCCGATATTGACGTCCTTTTAATAAAGATTTATTTATTTGAAAGGCAGTTGTAGAGAAGCAGAGAGAGAGAGAGAGAGAGGGAGAGGTCTTCCATCCCTTGTTCACATCCCAGATAGCACAATGGCTGGAGTTGTGCTGATCCGAAGCCAGGAGCCAGGAGCTTCTTCCAGGTCTCTCAGGCAAGTGCAGGGGCCCAAGGACTTGGGCCACCCTCCATCACTTTCTCAGGTCATAGCAGAGGGCTGGATCAGAAGTGGATCAGCAGGGACTCGGACCAGTGCCCACATGGGATGTAGGCACTGCAGGCAGCGCTAAGCCACTGCACTGGCCCCCACTGTTGCTCTTTAACTGAGAGACTGTTTTTCAACACTGCCTCCACTTACTTTTCCAAAGCTTTATCAACTTGTGAGATAATGCAGAAAAACACTCATCCTAGTGCTTGACAGTGTTTTTGAAAATTAATCTGAATCAAAAGTTAGGCTGCACTGATCTGGTTTCTATGATTCACAAAGGTGCAATCGAAGTATTGGCTAAGCTGCCTTCTTGATGTGTCTTAGAGTATTATTTCAAGCTCATATGATCCTCAGCAAATTCACCTCCTTGTAGCTGTAGGATTTAGGTCTCCATTATCTTTGCCTGTCAGCCAGTGATTATTCTCAGGGTCCAGAAGCCACTGGCAGTTCCTTGGCAGGTGGCTCACTCTTAATACCTTGTCACCTCCCCATACTCGTAATCTCTTCCTTTGGGAAGAATCCAGTGCATTTTAAGGCTTGGCTGATTAGAGCAGACCAAGCCAGGATTGTCACCATTTTATTGAACTCAAAGTCTACTGTTTTGGGGCCTTAATTACACTTTTATACTTATAATATTCATTATCATTTTCATGTAATTAAGTTGAATCATAGTGGGGTCAGTATTGTGGCACAGAGGGGTAAAGCCCCGGCCTGTGAAGCTGGCATCCCATATGAGTGCCAGTTTGAGTTTCTGCTGCTCCATGTCTGATCTAGCTCCCTACTAATGTCCTTGGCAAAACAGCAGGAGATGAGCCAAACACTTGGGCCCCTGCACCCACATGAGAGATCTAAATGAAGTTCCTGGCTCCAGGCTTTGGCCTGGCCCAGCCCTGGCCATTGTGGCCATTTGGGAAATAACTAGTGGATAGAAGATATATCTCTCTGTAACTCTGTCTACAAATAAATAAATAAATAAATAAATTCTGAAAAAATAAATTAAAATTAAACCATATCATGGGAGTGATGTCCATCATGTACACAGTTCTGCCGAAACATGAGTAGGGGGAGATTATTTATGACAGGTGTAACTGCTCTATTTGCTAAGTCCATAGAGTAATAGAATTAAAGTATTTATTTTGGAGAAAATTTTTTTGAAATTCACACATAGGTTTTTGATCACACCCGTTTTTCATAAACTTTTAAAAGACTGCTCCTATGTGTAGATTTTAAAATTTGCACCAAATAAACATACCTTATAATTTCATTTTCCATAAACTTTATGTAGTATGCTTATACATAACAGGGGCTGGGATATCAGGATTCATCTCAGTATGCTCCTTAAAACCATACATTTCTGCTGGTTATATCAGTGTAGAAACAGTTGTCAGGAAAATGCCTATCAAGTACTTTGAAGATTCATTAGGTACCATGACACAAAAGGAAGGACTAGGTGTCATACAAATTATGTAATTTAGTTTATAACGCCGGATAGTAAACAGTATGGGTGTATATAAATCCAATATTACACAAGGAAACTGGAAATGCCCTAGAATTTGATGAAATAATCGAAATCTGATAAAATTTACTCTATTTGATAATAATCTGATATATAATTTATTTTAAGAGTCCTTTCCAATATTTTCTAAGAAGAGCACTATAATATTTTTCAAATATTATATAGTATTACTATGATATCGCTCTCTGAGTTATTTCTGCTTCCCAAGGCAATTTTACATTTGTCGTTTCTATTTAAAAAATTGATGAGCTTTCATTCTTTTGTCATTATTTGAATTTCTTACAGGTTAAAATTTTACTTATATAATTTTCTAATTTTATTTATTTCCAATTAATTTTTGTAATCCCCTTCTTCATTTTTCCTTTTAATTTCTTCTGATGTCTTTTGTGAGGCTGCCATAAATGTTAAAAATATAGAATACTTCATTCAATTTGAATTTTAACATGAGCAATAATGATCAATAATCAGAATGTACTAAAATAGATTCTAAAATAAATATCTGATTTTTTTCTAGCCATCCTATTTCATTCTTCCAATTTAATATTCAATTAGTTAATTTACAGTAGTTATTGTGTAGCAGAGGAGTTATGTAACTGAATCTGCCTCTCATAAAAGCTTTATAATTCTTTATGCTGGTAATATTATTCTTTAAACATATTATGCTGATTCTTTTTATTACTATTTTTTGCTGAGTTACTATATATAATTCAAATGTGATGCATTTGTATTAGAATATTCAGAAATCTGTGAAAATTATTTTAATAATTAATTAATTTCTAGTACCAGCTTACACACAATCCAGAGGAACTGTAGGTATTTGGTGAATGCTTTCTTGGTATTTAATATGCACAATGGTTGTCGATACAACTATGGACATATGTCAGGCACTGTTTTAAGTAGTTTGTAAATAAAAATTTACCCTTGCCATATAACAGCTCTATGAAGAATGTTACTAGCTCTGTTCCTTAAGTAAGGGAACTATGTTTCAGGGAATATAAATAATTTGTTCAAATCTGTGATTGCTAGATTGAAACCTAGGATTTGCTGAATGCAAATGTCAAGCTTAACTGAAGCACAGAGAAGAATCTTGAACACAATTCACCATCAATATCTCTAGTTAGGGGACCTAGAGTGGTTCTTCGGAGCACAGGGGATGACTCCTCCCTCAACTCTTCTAAAGACATTGGTACTCCATGCCAATAACATAACATGCAGTGCTTAGATGTACGCATTCGGTACATCACTGCTGTTTATCCTCACGCTTGAGCTAAAATAACTCTCAATTTCTGTCATCCAATAGATTTCAGACCCAGACAATCTTTATTGCAAATATTTGCCTACTGTTTTTCTATTTTCATGAATGCAAATATCAAAGATTCTTTTTTTTTTTTTTTTTTTTTGGCCAGAGAGATTTAGACTGAGAGAGACAGAGAGAGACTTATAGACAGTGACAGAGAGAGAGACAGCGAGAAAGGTCTTCCTTCTGGTTGGTTTATCCCCCAGATGGCCCCCCAGATGGCTGCTAGGGCCTGTGTTCTGCGTCAATCCAAAGCCAGGAGCCAGGTGCTTCCTCCTGTTTTCCCAGGCAGGTGGAGGGTCCAAGCACTTGGGCCATACTCCAATGCCTTCCTGGGCCACAGCACACAGCTGGACTGGAAGAGGAGCAACCGGGACAGAACAGGCGCCCTGACCAGGACTAGATACTGAGTGTCAGCACCACAGGCGGAGGACTAGCCTAGTAAGCCGTGTCGCTGGCTGAGATTCATTCTTTCCTATCACTGAGACTTAATTTACATATATTTGATGGGATAGAAAGATTTGGAGACTTTAACCTTGCATTCTTTGCAATCTCTCCATTCTTCTCCAAGCATTAATAACTTGCAATTTTTTTTTTATAATTTAACCCTACGAGATATTGTCCTCAAATATACGATTAAACTTCTTTTTTGTTGACATAATTTGTTGAAGTCTTTCCCATCGTATACTTATGTTCCATCAATTATTCCTTCATATACTTTAGTGCCATATTAGTTTGTATGAAACACATTTACTCCCATTTCAAATTTCCTTGAAATCAAATTGTTATACCACATTAAATTGCTTTGGCCTTGATTACAAATTTTGTAAATTTAATATTATGGAAGCCCATTTCTTTGTACCTGTGCTCATTCCATTTACCTTTAATTTTTACTATCTGTTGTTTTCAAATTTATAGACAATAAAATCGAATATATTTATGTAGTACCATGTGATATTTTCATATGTGTATAATTTTGTTTTATTTAATACTAGGCTATTGTATTTGTTTCCTCAAAGATTTATTGCTTATGGTGAAACCAATCAAAACCTTTCTTATACCTCTTAGTCACCCTGCTGTCCAAGAAGGCTTTCATATGCACTAATCTAACATCCCCATTCTGCTTGCCTCCCTGTTCTCCCTGGCTTCTAATAACGATTGTCTACCCAACTTCTTTGAGAAACACTTCAACCACCACATGGCAGTGTAATAATGTGGTATTTGCCTTTCAGTACCTGTATTTTTTTTTTTTACTTAACATAATGACTTCTGGTTTCACCCATGTTGTCACAAATGACAGGCACTCATTCTTTGTTGTGGCTGAACAGTATTTCGTGGTACTCATATGCACATTCTCCTTATCCAATTATTGGCTGATAGACATTCATTTTGTTTGCATTTATTGGCTATTGTGAGAATTGCTGCAACAAATATGAGAAGAAGGATGTTTCTTTGACATGCTCTCAATTGATCTTAAATAAAGGAGTGTGCATTTTATAAGGATCTTCTGTTAAATAAACAGTGCTGGCAAAGTGCAGAAAAATAAAATTAGACCTTTAGCTCTTACTATATTAAATAATCAACTCAAATGGATCAAAGACTTAAATATAAGATCTGAAAATATAAAGATACTAAGAAAAAAATAGAGAGGAAACACCTCAGGACACTAAGAAAGGCAAGTTTTTTTTTTTTTTTATAAGACTCAGAAACAATGGAAATAAAGCCAAAATAACCAAGCAGACTATATCAAACTAATACGTTTTTGCATAGCAAAGAAAACAATTTACACAATGGAAAGACATTGTATAGAAAAGAAAAAATATATATTTAGGAACCATATGTGAGACAAGTGGATAGGATCTGGACTATTTAAGGAATTCAAGCAATCCAATAGAGGTAAAACAAATACCCAGTTTAAAAAATGGACAGTAGATCTAAACAGACACTTCTCAAAAATGACATACAAGTGACACAGAAATATACCAAAAAAATGTTTAGCGTCACTAATCATCAGGAAAATACAAATCAAAACAACGAGATATGCCTTGACTCCAGTTAGGTTGGCTATTATCAAAAAGATGAAAGATAACGAGTTCTAGTGATAATATGAAGAAAAGGGAACCATGAACACTGTTGGTGGGAATGTAAAGTAATACATCTATTATAGAAAACAGTATGGGAATTCCTCAGAAATTAAAATATGATCCAACTAACCACTATTTTATAAATATTATATGTGCATATATATAAAATGCATTTTTCATATATGAATATATGAGGGTATCACAAACTCTTTGAATACCTCCTTATATATCCAAAGAGAATGAGATCACATACTTTCAAATTTAAATTTTTCATGTGAATAGTACTTGCACTTTATTGTATGCAATATGAGACTGCTAGCTTTTTAAAAAGTTTAATTCACATTTTCTAACTATTTTGCATTTTATTTATATAGTAAAATTTTCCAGCTGTTTTATATTTTACTTGCAGATAGTGAAATTATTTTCTATATATATATATAAAATTCAAAATCAGTGATTCCATATGCATCATTTTCTTTTATATATTGTTCGGGTTTTAAGTGTACATTGCTTTTATAGAATTATATCTGTTCTTGAAATTCTGTCACAAGAGAAGGATTGTGACCATTCAACTCTTGGCCCTTTCTGGGGGGAGAGAACCTCAAAGTGGTCCTTTATTCTGCATCATGAAGCCAATAAAGCTAAAGATGAACACCAACATCATAAGCAATAATTATTCAGTGGCCAAAGAATGGAAAAGTGGAAGTGTAGCTCACAAATAAAATTCTCAACATACAGGGGGCTGAGAAGTCATGAATATAGGGAAACAGAAATTAGGGAGGATTTTCTATTCAGTGGGAGGAACACTCATGACTAATCTGGGAAAGGGACAGCATGATCCTGGAAGTGGGCAATTGTGATTTTGTTTTTTGTTTTTGTTTTTGTTTGGTTTTTTGTTTTTTACAATCCCATGGATTAGATGAAGTTAGAGGTCTTCTTGGAGCCACTCAGGTAACCATCTTGTGTTTACCTGTTCAATGAAGGTTGTCAAATCTAGCCCTGTAGACTGAAGGCAAGTTTGGATGGCACAGCATCGTGTTCTCAAATGATACGATGAGATGAGGGTTTAACTTAACTAAGCCATGAAGATACTGTACTAGGTAACAATATTAACTATTTTAGATGAACAAAAGTGGATTCTTTTTTAACTTTTATTTAATAAATAAAAGGCTGAACAACCTCTGGTTTATAGCGTCTGAGGGTCCCCTTATATACAGTTTCTAGAGGCTAGTCCCACCCACATTTTGACCTCCCGAGGTCTCGCAGTCATGGCAACCACAGTTTGTGGTTAGGCCCTCCAGTTAGGCCATCCCTTTTCAATCTTACCAGCTAGCATGGTTACCTTTCTACTTTTCTTTCAAGCTGCGCTACTGAGCAGTTACTTTCTTTCAAATGGTGCTAGTTACTTTCTCCATGAATGGTTCCCTAACAGTGAGTTAGAAACCTGCCAGGGGATTCCAATTCAATCCCATCAAGGTTGCATGTACCAATGCCATCTCACTAGTCCAAGTGATCAATTTCAGCTCACAATTGATCACACTGATAGGTCTAAAAGTCAAAGGGATCACATAAACAAGACTAGCGTCTGCTAATACTAACTGATAGAATCAAAAAGGGAGAGAATGATCCAACATGGGAAGCGGGATACACAGCAGACTCATAGAATGGCAGATTCCTAAACAGCACTCTGGCCTCAGAACAAAAGTGACTTCTAAATAATTCTCTTTTCTACTCTGTTTTCACTTACTTCATCTTAGGCTAATCTTTAAAAAATGTTTGGAAAAGCGTTTCTTAACTTTTTATTTTTTGATCCTTTTCTATTGCTTTTCTCCTTTCACTAACATTTTATTTTATATAAAATATTTTATTTATATAATATAAAACATTTTATATAAAGTATTTTATTTCTATAAAGTAAAACTTTTTTATTTATATAAACAGAAAATTAATATTTTACTTTATTTCTCTTAGTGACAATTAGAAAATGCATCCTAAAATCATTGTTACTTGTTTATCAGGTCATGGCTTTTAACTGTAATGACTGACACCATTCTCTGTAAATGAAGAATTTACCAACTGTCTTCATCTTCAATTATTTCTTTAACTTTTATTTAACAAATATAAATTTCCAAAGTACAGCTTATGGATTACAGTGCCCCCCCATATCTTCCCTCCCACCCGCCACCCTCACATCTCCCGCTCCTTCTCCCATTCCATTCACATCAAGATTCATTTTCAATTATCTTTATGTACAGAAGATTAGTTTAGTATATATTAAGTAAAGATTTCAACAGTTTGCACCCACACAGAAACACAAAGTGTAAAGTACTGTTTGATTTATTTTATTTATTTGAAAGACAGAGTTACAGAGAGAGAGACAGAGAGAGAGGTCTTCCATGTGCTGGTTCACTCCCCTCAATGGCCGGAGCCACGCCAGGAGCCAGGAACTTCTTCTGGGTCTCCCACGTGGGTGCAGGGGCCCTAGGACTTGGGCCATCCTCTACTGCTTTCCCAGGCCACAGCAGAGAGCTGGATCAGCAGAGGAACAGCCAGGACTGAAGCTGGCGCTTCAGGCCAGCACTTTAACACATTGCGCCACAGCGCCAGCCCCCATCTTCAATTATTTTAATTGTCACTGTATAAATCCAGAATATATGACAGATCATACTGGATATACATATTTGAGGATCATATTTTTGTTTGTATTTTTGTAAACTTTGACATTGTTTTCTGTTTTGTGTTTTCAGCTTGATGCAATCCCATCTATATTTCTGCTTCATAGTCTTAAGATATACATTTCCATATCTTTTTCTGCTAGATAATGTTTCTGTGTGCTGATTTCAATTTTTACTATTTTTTTTGTAAATTTGTTTGACAGGTAGAGTTATAGACAGTGAGAGAGAGAGAGAGAGAGAGAGAGAGAGAGAGAGAGAGAGAGAGAAAGGTCTTCCTTCCATAGGTTCACTCCCAAGTGGCTGCTAAGGCTGGCACTGTACTGATCCGAAACCAGGAGCCAGGTACTTCCTCCTGGTCTCCCAGGAGGGTGCAGGGCCCAAGGACTTGGACCATCCTCCACTGCCCTCCCGGGCCACAGCAGAGAGAGCTGAATTGGAAGAGGAGCAGCTGGGATAGAACCCGGCTCCCACATGCGATGCCGGTGCCACAGGCAGAGGATTAACCAAGTAAGCCACTTTGCCGGCCCCTATTTTTACTTCTAAAAAGGATATGTGAGTTAGGAAAAAGTGGAGTCTGTGCATACATGTTGCTTTCCCAAATAAGGAATATTGTCAGCTTGAGTCACAACTTGAGTATATTTGAGAAGGTTCCTAAAATATTTTGGCTGTAAGAAATATGACGAAATATGACACAATGAAATATCAGAATGAAACATTTTTTTCAACCTTTTAAATTGCCAATATACCTTACTAATATTGAGACAATGAGGCAAAATTAAATCAATTTTAATTTTATACTTCTTTTTTTAACTTTTATTTAGCAAATATAAATTTCCAAAGTACAGCTTTAGAAGTACAAAGGCTTTTTCCCGCCCATAACTTCCCTGCCACTCACAACTCTCCCAACTCCCGCTCCCTCTCCCATTTCATTTGATCAAGATTCATTTTCAATTCTCTTCATATACAGAATATCAATTTAGAATAGATTAACAAAAGATTTTAAAAGTTTGCATCCACACCGAAAAACAAAGTGTAAAATACTGTTTGAGTACTAGATATAGCATTAATTCACTTTGTACAACAAATTAAGGATAGAGATACTACACGAGGAATAAGTGCTCAGTGACTCCTGTTGTTGACTTAACAAATTGACATTCTTGTTTATGGCATCAGTAATCTTCCTAGGCCCTTGTCATGAGTTGCCAAGGCTATGGAAGTCTTTTGAGTAGATCTTATTTAGAGAAGGTCATAGTCAAGGTGGAAGTTCTCTCCTCCCTTCAGAGAAAGGTACCTCCTTCTTTGATGACCCTTTCTTTCTACTGGGAAATTCCTTGCAGAGATCTTTCATTTAGGCTTTTTTTTTTTTTTTTTTTTTTTTTTTTTTTTGGCACAGTGATTTGGCTTTCCATGCCTAAAATACTCTCATGGGATTTTCAGCCAGATCTGAATTCCTTAAGGGCTGATTCTGAGGCCAGAGTGCTGTTTAGGAATCTGCCATTCTATGATTCTGCTCTATATCCTGCTTCCCATGTTGGATCCTTCTCTCCATTTTGTATTCTATCAGTTAGTATTCGCAGACACTAGTCTTGTTTATGTGATCCCTTTAACACTTAGTCCTATCATTATGATCAATTGTGAACTAAAACTGATCACTTTGACTAGTGAGATGGAATTGGTACATGCCACTTTGATGGGATTAAATTGGAATCCCCTGGCACCTTTCTAACTCTACCATTTGGGGCAAGTCAGCTTGAGCATGTCCCAAAGTGTACATCTCCTCCCTCTCTTATTCCAACTCTTATATTTAACAGAGATCACTTTTCAGTTAAATTTAAACACCTGAGAGTACTTGTGTGTTAATTACAGAGTTCAACCAATAGTATTAAGTGGAACAAAAAAATACTAAAAGGAATAAAATATTAAGTTGTACATCAACCGTCAGGATAAGGGCTGATCAAGTCACTGTTTCTCATCATGTCCATTTCACTTCAACAGGTTTCCTTTTTAGTGCTTGGTTAGTTGTCACCGATCAGGGAGAACATATGATATTTGTCCCTTTGGGACTGGCTTATTTCACTCAGCATGATGTTTGCCAGATTCCTCCATTTTGTTGCATTTGACCGATTTCATTGTTTTTTACTGCTGTATAGTATTCCAAGAGTACATGTCCCATAACTTCTTTATCCAGTCTACTGTTGATGGGCATTTGGGTTGATTCCAGTTCTTAGTTATTGTGAATTGAGCTGCAATTAACATTTAGGTGCAGACAGCTTTTTTGTTTGCCAATTTAATTTTCTTTGGATAAATTCCAAGGAGTGGGACGGCTGGGTTGTATGGTAGGGTTATATTCATGTTTCTGAGGAATCTGCAGACTGACTTCCATTGTAGCTTTACCAGTTTGCACTCCCACCAACATTGGGTTAGTGTCCCTTTTTCCCCACATCCTTGCCAGCATCTGTTGTTGGTAGATTTCTGAATGTGAGCCATTCTAACCAGTGTGAGGTGAAACCTCATGGTGCTTTTGATTTGCATTTCCTTGATGGCTAGTGATCCTGAACATTTTTTAATGTGTCTATTGGCCATTTGGAATTCCTTTTTTTAAAACTGTGTATACTTCTTTTTGAACACTGAGTCTATAGGTTCCTAATTTTTGTTTGTAATTGTTTCAACTTCCTTAAAATCCAAGTCAAATGAATTAGTATATTCTTTTTTGCATAATGATAAAATTGGCAATCATATCTATTTTAATTTTGGTGATTATTAACATGTAATTCAATCCTGAACAATATAGTGATTCCATGAACACTCCCATAATCTGCAAATATTAGACTTATTGACTCAGTGTAGCAACAGCACTCACACAAGAGAAACTATATAAAGTGGCATGAGTTAATTGTCTTTCACAATGCTTAGACTTCTTTTGAAGGATTTTGTTCAAGATATAAGGAAAATATGCATAGGTAATTATGCGTATGTGGTTGATTCTGAGGCATATTAGAAATAGAAATTAACTAAGGATGGAATGCCATGATGAGCACATGTGCATTTATAACAACATTTTTAAGTTATTTATTTATTTGTTTTTAAAGATTTATTTTATTTATTTGAAAGACAGAGTTATAGAGAGAGGTAGAGACAGAGAGAGAGGTCTTCCATCCGCTGATTCACTCCCAGATGGCCATAACAGCTGGAGCTGTGCCGATCTAAAGCCAGGAGCCAGGAGTTTCCTCCCAGTTTCCCACATGGGTGCAGGGCCCAAGGACTTGGGCCATCTTCCACTGCTTTCCCAGACCATAGCAGGGAGCTGGATCAGAAGGGGAGCAGTTGGGTCTCGAATCGGTGCCCATATGCAATGTCGGCACTTAAGTCCAGGGCTTTAACTTACTGTGCCACAGCACCAGTCCCAAGACAACATGTTTTAAAGAGCACTATTACTCAAAAATTATGGTTATGATGTCTTATAGCCACTAAATGATATCAGGAGAAAATAAGCTTCCTACAACTCTTCAGATACCCTTTTATTAATCTATCTTCCAACCCAATTAAAATGTGGTAGCTTTTTTATTTTCCCTTTTTCAGTCTCATATGCTTTTAATTCTTTAAAATTCACAGTTTTCTTTTTGGTTTTTGAAATATGCGTGCTTAACTGAGAATATTCCAGCTGTTTAAGAAAAGCAGTACTTATTTCCAATCTTTTATCTACAACATACAAAAATAGAGTAACAATTTGCACCCTGTAGATATACCTTGTACAAAAAATAGTCTCATCAGGCAGATTTATTGAAAGAATTAATAAGCTAAAGGAATAAAGGAAAACCTTTCATTTAGCCAAACTCTTTGTCAAAGGGAAAGAAGGAAGTCCATACTGGTCAGGATTCTTCACAGAAACTGAACCAATAGGAGGTGTAGATATCTACCTCACTAGATAGATAGATATATAGATAGATGATAGATAGATAGACAGAGAGGATGTGAAACATTAGAACACCCAGCTCCTGAAATTATGGAAGCTAAGTTGATGACTCTCTGCAAGATAAAGACTTTGGATGCCTTGTAGTACAGCTTAATCCAAATTCAAAGGCTTTGGAACAACAAAGCCATTGACATAACTCATTCTACACTCAAAAGCCTGAAAACTCTGGAGACCACTTGGATAATTCTTGGAGTCCAAAGCACAGTAAATCTTGAATGTTGATAGCCAAGGAGAAGTAAAAGAGACTATTCCAGTTTTTGGAGAAGAGACTAATTTCCTTTCTCTATTTGTTCTTTTCTGGCCCCCATGTGGATTTCCTTACCTAGTATACTCAGACCAACAAGCTAATCATTGGAAACATCCTCAAAAACACACCCAAAATAATGCTTTACTAGGTATGTAGTTTCATGTAATCTATTCATGTTGATGCCTAAAATTCACTATCACAAGGACTAATGGAAAATAAAAATATTACAAAATGAATAAAATGATCTTTTACATTGTCCCTCCTCTTTGTTTTGCACTTGTCAATTCCATCTTGATCAGAGAGCAAAATGTAGATTTCTGTAACACCAATATGAAACTTCCAATTTCTTCTTCCCAAACCAGAGGAAAATTTGGATTAAAAAAAAAAAACAAACAGTGGCAGGGAGTGGGTACTGTTCTATTTAAAGAAGGTTTTGAAATGTTAGAATGTGCTTTAAGTTCTATGGTAACTTGCTTATTTATAGAGAATTTGCAATTTAAAAGACTCACTGATCTAAATTTTTGTTCTTTATTTTTTGTGAAAAATTCAGAAAGACAAAGGGAGCTAAAGTTAACAAACAATCACCTACATACTGTATCCCCATGTCCTTACTTAATTTGTAGCTTTGTATGGATAAATTTATGTTAAATGTAATTGAGATGTTTCTTTGCATTTTAAATAAAATTACATATATTTTAAGCACAAGTTTCTAAGATTCAATCTGCCCTGTCTCTGTTACTTATGATATATCTGCAAATGACAAGATATGATTAGCTGCCAAGAGCAGGTTAATTTCAATAGCTTATTAGAATGCTTTTCAGATGTAACTAAGAATTTCAAAATGCCTCAGGGGTACAAACATCATCAAATAATTATTCCTCTGAAAATAGTAGAATATGAGATGTGTTCAAATTCCAGATGGTTATAACAAATAATGGGACATTAAGCCAAAAAATAACATTTTATTGGCTTTTTAAAAAGAAATAACATCTATATTCTACCTCTAAAATGATTTCATTTTAAAATATTTATTATGATATAAGCACATACTCCCCCTGCATTTTGGAAAATTTTGCTTGTCTCTTGTGTCTTATAATCTATTGCTGTTTATCTCCTGCAGCTTATGATAATCATAAACTTTTCACAGCCAGATTTATTGCTTATTAATCTCCTGGATTTGGAAGTATATCACTAAAATAAAAAATAAAATTGTAGAAGTGTTTAAAAAACAGATATCTATCTTTTAGTTGTCTTAACTTTAACCACATATAAGATATATTCAATCAAGGCACTTGTAATTTATAGAAGATAATTATCCATTTTTAAAAAAATGGAACTGAAATTTTCAGTTACTTTGAAGTGATGTATCGCTATAACAGATTAAAATGTGTAATTACGTGGCACTATCTCTTCTTTGTGAACAATAGATAGCTTCATGGAATTCATTTAATAAAGGATGTGTTTATTTTATAAAAGAAGTTCATATGCAACCACTCTACATGACAATAAACTTCATAATTCAGCATCTATTATAAATGAATTCAAGCAATTTCCTGAGTCTAATAAAATGGGAAATTAAATTTAATCTCCAAATGCAATGGGGAAGAGAAAAAAATCATTAAAAGATCACTTTATAGAAGCTGTTTCTCTAATTTGTAATTGTTGAGGGTGATATTGACAGAATGTACATTCTATTTAATGAGATGGCATTATACTGTTAAAAACAATGAGATGAGTGAATATTTTGTAACAATATTTTAATGTGTTTAAAAATTCAAAAATTCATTCATGAGATTATAAACCTACAAAATGTTGTGATTAAAAGAGGAAAAAGTCCAATCACAGGGAATGAAACATGATGCAGGTCAGGATGACTCAGATGTTTTAGACAATTATATATAGAAGGGTTAAGAAAGATGCTTTTACAAGAGAAAGTGGGGGAGAGGTGACAAAGTAATTTTTTAAAATTTATTTGACAGGTAGAGTTATAGACAGTAAGAGAGAGAGACAGAGGGAACAGAGTAATTTTTTTAATAAAGCTTTTATTTAAAGAATATAAATTTCCAAAGTACAGCTTATGGATTACAATGCCCCCCCCCTTAACTTCCCTCCCACCCGCTACCCTTCCCTTTCCCCCTCCCTCTCCCCTTGCATTCACATCAAGATTCATTTTCAATTCTCTTTATACACAGAAGATCAGTTTAGTACATATTACGTAAAGATTTCAACAGTTTGCCCTCACATAGAGACACAAAGTGAAAATACTGTTGGAGTACTAGTTATAGTATTAATTCACAATGTACAGCACATTAAGGACAGAGATCCTACATGATTTTTTTTTTAAAAATTGATTAATTATCTATGCAATTTCCAATTTAACACCAAGATTTTTTAATCATTTTCAATTATCTTTATATATAGAAGATCAATTCAGTATATAATTGTAAAGATTTCATCAGTTTACACCCACACAGAAACACAAAGTGTAAAAATACTGTTTCAGTACTAGTTATAGCATTACTTCACATTGGATAACACATTAAGGACAGATCCCTCATGAGACGTAAATACACAGTGACTCCTGATGTTGATTTAACAATTTGACACTCTTTGTTTATGGCGTCAGTAATCTCCCTAGGCTCTAGTCATGGAAGCTACCATGATCCAAGGTTTTCATTTGCAGGAGTTATTTCATAACTCATTCAATCATCTTGATAATTGTATGGTTACTCATAAATACTCATAAATAAAATATGAATATGAATAATAAAATATTAACTTTTAAAGTTAAGGCATTTCATTCATTTTTATTTTAGATTTTTTATTTATGATTTTTATTTTATTTCATTCATATATTATTTATGATGTATTTTTTAAAATTATTAACACAAAGAGAACAGATTTCATGTATTTCATAGATATAATTGTAAGAAGATAGCCATACTCCAATCATGAACTGAGGGGATTAGGCATTCAGGGTTTTGAAACTTGACCTTGAATTCCCTCAAAAAACATCCTAGGATACAAAATACAGCAAAATACAATACAGAATGCAACAGTCATATTCCAAACAAAATAGAACATTCTAGAGAACCACTTGAACTAATTCATTTATCAAGGACTTATAAGTTGCCAAGCATGGCTATGTGCTTTTTCCACTTATTTATTTATTTTAGAAAACAGTCTAAATTTTGGCAGAAAGTGAAAAAAAAATTATCATTTCCTTTGGCTGGCTCAGTACATTGATTGAGCTCAGGCAGGTTATTTACATTTGAATTCTTCTATGAGGTCCAGTCATGAGAAGTGGAGTACTAACCTAAGTAGCACCTTGTTCAGGTTGTTAGCTGGGAAATAAGCTGGTGCAATAGATCACAGTTTTTGTGTATGACCCAGTCACATGAGAGTTAGCTGTTGACTGCTATTGTATAGCCCCCCCCCAAAAAAAAAATCAGATAACCTAGATAAAATGGACAAATCATCAGAAAAATGAAACCTATGAAGACTAAATCAAAAGAATAAAAAATCTGAGTAACCATACAATTATCAAGATGATTGAATGAGTTATGAAAAAACTCCTGCAAATGAAAACCTTGGATCATGTTAGCTTCCCGGTGAATGCTTTGAAATTCTAAACCCTGAACTAACACCAATCTATCTCAACGTTTTCTTTCTTTTCTTTTTTTCTTTTCTTTTTTCTTTTTTTTTTTTTTGACTGGCAGAGTGGACAGTGAGAGAGAGAGAGAGAGAAAGGTCTTCCTTTGCTGTTGGTTCACCCTCCAATGTCCGCCGTGGCTGGTGCGCTGCGGCTGGCACACCACGCTGATCCCATGGCAGGAGCCAGGTGCTTCTCCTGGTTTCCCATGGGGTGCAGGGCCCAAACACTTGGGCCATCCTCCACCGCACTCCCTAGCCATAACAGAGAGCTGGCCTGGAAGAGGGGCAACCGGGACAGAATCCGGTGACCCGACTGGGACTAGAACCCTGTGTGCGGGCGCCTCAAGGCAGAGGATTAGCCTAGTGAGCTGCAGCGAAGGCCTATCTCAATGTTTTCTAAAACGTGGAAGATGAGAGAACACTCAGAGAGGAGCATTCAGTGAGGAACATTAACTCATACTGTGAGGCCAACATCACCCTCATTGCACCCAGACAGACACTAAATTCAAAGAAAACCAGAAACAAGTATCTCATATGAGGACTGTGGCAAAAATGCTGAATCCAATACTATGAATTCAGTAGCATACTAAAAGAATTATGTATTATGCCCAAATAGAGTTAATTAATGAAATACAAGAATAGCTCCACACATAAATATCAATTATTGTAGTGAGTTACATTAACAGAATGTTAGACAAAAGCCTTTCATTGATATAAAGAATTATTTGACAAAATTAAACATCCTTTCCTGGTAAAACCTAGAATAGAAGGAAAACATCTCAACATGATAAACGTCTTATGTAAAAACCTATCAGGGCTAGTGTTGTGGCACAATGGGTTAAGCCTATGCCTGTGACACTGGCATCCCTTACAGTGCTGGCTCAGTCCTGGCTGCTTCATTTCTGATCCCTGCCAATGCTCCTGGGAAAGCCAAAACTCTGGCCAGCCCCAGTTCTTACCGTTGCAGCCATTTGGAGAATGAACCAACAGATGAAGATATCTTTGTCTCACACTCTGTCTTATAACTTTTATTTTTATTTTTTAAAATTTTTTTAAAATAATTATTCATTTATTTGAAAGTCAGAGTTACACAGAGAGAGAAGGAGAGGCAGAGAGAGAGAGAGAGAGAGAGAGAGAGAGAGAGAAAGAGAGAGGTCTTTCATCTGCTGGTTCACTCCCCAGTAGGCCACAACTGCCAGAACTGTGCTGATCCGAAGTCAGGAGCCAGGAGCTTCTTCCAGGTCTACTACATGGGTACAGGGGCCCAAGGACCTGGGCCATCTTCTATTGCTTTCTCAGGCCATAGCAGAGAGCTGGATCTGAAGAGGAGCTGCCAGAACATGAACCGGCGCCTATAGGATGCCAGCACTGCAGGCGGCAGCTTTACCCGATATGCCACAGAGCAAGCTTCTCAGCTTGTTTTATTTTTTATTTGACAGATAGAGTTAGTGAGAGAGACAGAGAGACAGAGAGAAAGGTCTTCCTTCCGTTGGCTCACCTCCCAAATGGCTGCTACGGCCAGAGCTATGCCGATCTGAAGCCAGGAGCCAGGTGCTTCTTCCTGGTCTTCAATGAGGGTACAGGGGCCCAAGCACTAGGCCCATTCTCCACTGCCTTCCCAGGCCACAGCAGAGAGATAGACTGGAAGAGGAGCAATAATGACTAAAACCCGGCACCCATATGGGATGCTGGAGCCACAGGAGGAGGATTAACCAAGTGAGCAACGGCGCTGGCCCCAGCTTGTTTTATAATCACAAGCTTAACCTTCCACCAAATAATGAATTCAGCAAGTATTAAATAGATAAAACACTGCATTGTTTGCAAAAAAATATTAAATATATGCATAGTTTTTCATAATACATATTTTCCATCCAAACAAGAAGTCTTCAAAAAATTTATGGGAAATATACATTATCAATGAACTATTCCTGTTAGAGGTAGTGATAATGGTCCAGTAGCTGGATCCTTGCCACCCACACGAAAGAACTGTGTTGAACTCTCAAGTCCTGGCTTTCTCCTTGCCCAGCCTCAGCCATTGCAGGTATTTGAGAAGTAAATGAGCAGATGGGAACCCTCTCTGCCTGTCTGTGTCTCTCTACTCCTCAAACAAATAAATTGTGTATAATTTTTACAAAAACTCTGATACATACTAAATTTTTTTCAGGAGAAAACTCAACACCACCTCAATTGAACAAACACAAAGCAAAGGCACACTCATATGAAGTGTGAAATATTTTGTATATTCATAAAATCTACCTATATTTTAATCTAAGCAGTTAATCTAATTTTCCTTTTTTCTTTTTCTTTTTTTTTTTTTTTTTTGACAGGCAGAGTGGACAGTGAGAGAGAGAGACAGAGAGAAAGGTCTTCCTTTTGCCGTTGGTTCACCCTCCAATGGCCGCCGCGGCCAGCGCGCTGCGGCCGGCGCACCGCGTTCGTCCGATGGCAGGAGCCAGGTGCCAGGTGCTTTTCCTGGTCTCCCCATGGGGTGCAGGGCCCAAGCACCTGGGCCATCCTCCACTGCACTCCCGGGCCACAGCAGAGGGCTGGCCTGGAAGAGGGGCAACCGGGACAGAATCCGGCGCCCCGACCGGGACTAGAACCCGGTGTGCTGGCGCCGCAAGGCGGAGGATTAGCCTGTTGAGCCACGGCGCCGGCCATCCTTTTTTCTTTTTTATAAAACACAAGATTCAAGTTGAATACATGGTATTGACTTATGACAATCCCTGAAATCTTGTGAAACTGGCTCATATGCCCATATGGTTCTGTGACCAGTAATGTTTATACCTAATGATGGCAGCAGAAAGCTTTGATGCACAGTAGATTATAATTATTACCGAAATTTAGTGACCTTTATGCTAGAGATTGACATGGGTCAATGCAATTCAGAATTGTTCACTGAGCAGTTCAACACCAAATACTTGATTTACTTGCATTGCATATTTTTAGGGAAATCTTTCTTTTTTGATAATGGGAATAAAATCAAAAGGTTTTAAAATAAATAAAAATGATTCGAGTGCAGATATTACTTTCTAGTTTAAATCCAAGTTTAGGCCACAGGTGAAAAGTTCTCCAAGTTTTTCAATTAGAATTTCTGACCCAAACTTTTGTAAAGTCTTGGCATAAGGTAATAACTGTGACCTTCTACATTATCGTTTTGTTTTTTAAAAATCTATTTTCTTGTATGTTTAATTGGAAGGGTTGTATTTTATAAATCTTGCACTATCAAATTCCCCTTGCTGTCAAGATTTAATTGTGATACCAGTTCAGTGATGAGTTGCTGCTGAATTATTGCTCTAATAGCCTACTGTTGGTCCTATCTAAGATGTGAAAATTGAGAGGATGTCATTTCAGCTTGCTGAGTTGTTTACATAGTCTATCATTGCAAGTTACTCCGTTCTCATTGATATTGCTATTACAATAATCTGTGACGAGCATATGATGCTCATCAACTTTGAGAGAAATGGCACATAGATTTTGACCATTATCTTGAAGACAATGTGAAAAGTTTGCCCCAGCTAACAAGTATAAAACATTTTGTTATGGACAGAGTGCTTGTAAAATCAGGATAATTTTTATAAATGGCTATGTTCAGATCAATATGATTAATGTCATTATCAAGGTTTACAAGCATTATTATTTTGTACATAAGGGTTATATCTATATACATATGTATGTTCACATATATGAATACATATACCTACATCTGCATATATACATAAATTTATCTATATTTTATTATTAACTGTTAACCAAATAAGTTACATCTAATTAAAATGTATTAAATTGGCTAAATCAATTTAATTTGCATTCAAATATCTTGTTCTCATACATCCATATCCAAGATAATATTTTTCCATTTTAACATCTTATTATTCTTTAAAAGGAAACAGCAAACATTCTAATAATGTAATTATTTTCCTTCAAATATAGGATTCCAGAAACTTAATGTAAACATAATTTGATAATCTTCTGAAAAAATAAGTTTAACTTTACATAACAATTTCAGCATATATATATATATATATATATATATATAACCTGCATCAGCTACTAGCAGAAGAAAAAACACTCAGTCTATAATTTTCCAGTTATCTAATCAATATAAAAATAATTTGTGCAAAAGTTATTTTATGTCTTCACATCATTTTAGTTTTATTAATTTACTAGTTAACTGATTTTACTAATGTTATGTTTTATTAACTATGCAAGCAATGTAACATTGTATTAAAAAGAGATCAAGTGAAATACAAAGATGATTCAAAAATTTGTAAAAAGTAAAATTATGTGAAATTAAATGACAAGTGTATTTTCATGCAAAAAATTTTGAAACCTAAGCATTGCTATTCTTTTTTAATATTTATTTATTTATTTATTTATTTGAAAGGCAGAGTTACACAGAGAGAGGAGAGGCAGAGAGAGAGAGAGAGAGAGAGATGGGCTGATCTGAAGCCAGGAGCTTCTTCCAGGTCTCCCACAGGGGTACAGGGGCCCAAGGAATTGGTCCATCTTGTACTGCTTTCTCAGCCACAGCAGAGAGCTGGATATGAAGTGGAGCATCCCATATGGGATGCCGGCGCTTCAGGCCAGGGTGCTAATTCGTTGCGCCATAGTTCCGTCAACAGCATTGCTATTCTAAAATAAGTATCTCCATGAACTTTTTCTAGTCCCCCCATATTCCTTTCAAGTATACTGAGCTTTGAGAATGCAGCACTAATGCGCCAGTTCTAGTTCTTAGAATTTCTATTAAATACACTAACTATATAAATGGATTATAGCCAATACTATGTAATGACATAAATCACCTAAATTGCCGTTGGTGTTTTATTATCTATATGCCTAAATATTTTTGAGCACTACCCATTTTTTAACTGTTAAATGAGGTTCTCTGCCCTTTTCATATTTTATAAAATTATTTAAGGTTTATAATTTTAATTTATTTTCTCCTCCAAGGAGGGTATATTTTCTTAGTATTCTAATTAGTTTCTATATAATTACACACTTCATATGACAAAGTATCAAAACAATCTGGCAAAACTTGGAAAATGTTATTAATACATGGAAATTTCACTTAGATACTAGATCTCAAAATGTGAATATATATTATATATATACATAAATCTATATATTGACATATATAGATTTCAGAGTCCCATATGCTTATCTATGTAACGATCATTTTCCCCCAATACTTTCTAGAAGATCTTTTCTCCAATATTTATTTATTCAAAAGGCAGAGGGACAAAGAGAAAGAACTCCCATCTTGTGGTATTCTGCAAATGCCCACAACAGCCCCCAGCTGTTCCTGAAGCCAGGACCCTAGACTCAATCCACTTCTCTCAGGTGGGTGACAAAGCCCAGGTACTCCATGGGTGCTGCCTCTAGGGGTGTTCATTAGCAGGAACCTGGAGACAAGGGTGGAACTGGGCATCAAATTTCAGTGCTCTGATGTGGGATGTGACATCTTAACTGCTAGGTCAAATGTCTGTACCTCTAGAATAATTTTTATAAGTACTTTATTTATTTATTTGACAGGTAGAGTTACAGACAGTGAGAGAGACAGAGAGAAAGGTTCTCCCTTCACTGGTCCACTTTCCAGATGGCTGCAAAGGCCGGAGCTGCACTGATCCGAAGCCAGGAGCCAGGCGCTTCCTCCTGGTCTCCTACGCAGGTGCAGAGGCCCAAGCACTTGGGCCATCCTCCACCGCTTTCCCAGGCCACAGCGGAGAGCCTGGTTGGGAGAGGAGCAGACAGAAATACAACCAGCAACCTCATGGGATGCTGGTGCCGCAAATGGAGAAAAAACCTACTGTACCATGGAGCCAGCCCCTAGAATAATTTTTGATTCTGGTTTGATTTTCCTTTTTTTTTTTTTTTTTTTGTAGGAAAGTGGTTTCAAAGTTTTGACTGTTTTGCAATAATACAGATAGTTTGTTAAAACACAAGGACAGAAATTCAACAGATTTAGGGTGAGGTACAGAAATTTTTAGTCCCAACAATCTCCTATGTGGTCTATTGCTGCTCAATCAAGGATCTCACCTTGAAAACCACCAATAGCAGTGTTTTCCCTAAATTTCAATAGAGAGTTTTTGTTTGTTTTTGGACAAATTTTAATTATTGAGTTCATAGTGACTAGCCATTTGGAAAAATAGATAAATGCCTCTTCTTGTCACTAGTTTTCAGCTTTCTTATTTTATATCAGCATATTTGTTACTTTGTTCTCTCTTTTCTTTAGTAAATGCAATTTCCTCTAAGTTTTGTTTTTGCTGTATTCCATTAGTCGATATGGGTCACACTCAACTTCACTATCTTTCCCTAAACTTTCTGTTACATTATGTGAAAATTTCAGCTTCAAAATATATTTCATAGAAATTTCTCCATCGGAAACTGGTTATTTCAGGGCTGGCATTGTGACAAATTGGGTAAAGCCGCTGCCTGCATTGCTGGCATTGCTTATGGGCACTGGTTCATGTACTGACTGCACAACTTCTGATCCAGCTCTCTGCCGATGGCCCTGGAAACGCAACAGAAAATTACCCAAGTGTTCAGTCCCCTGCCACTCACGCAGGAGACTTGGGAGAAGATTTTGGCTTCTGGCTTCTGAGAGTGCCCCAGAGATGAAAGATTCTCTCTCTCTCTCTCTCTCTCTCTCTCTCTCTCTCTCTCTCTGTGTGTGTGTGTGTGTGTGTGTATGTTTCTCTCTCTTTCAGTAACTTTTCTGTTTCTTTCTTTTTCCTTCCTTCCCTCCCTTTCTCTTTCTCTTTCTCTTTCTCTTTCTCTTTCTCTTTCTCTTTCTCTTTCTCTTTCTCTTTCTCTTTCTCTTTCTCTTTCTCTTTCTCTTTCTCTTTCTCTTTCTCTCTTTCTCTTTCTCTTTCTCTTTCTCTTTCTCTTTCTCTTTCTCTTTCTCTCTTTCTCTCTTTCTCTTTCTCTTTCTCTTTCTCTCTCTCTCTCTCTCTCTCTCTCTCTCTCTCTCTCTCTCTCTCTCTCTTTCAACAAATTCCCTGTATTGCATTTATACAGGTTTCGGTGATAATACTACTCTCCACTCTATTCTTCTTCCTTTCTTCCTTTCTACCACCATCTGTCCGCTTATTTCCTTTCTTATTTTTCCTTTTAAATTTTAGAATGACTTACTTTCAATTTACTTCATAAGCGTAATCCTCAACTAAATAAAAAATTGAACAAGTAGCAAGTGCCAAAACTACTTTTAAATAAATAAATAAGGGGCCAGTGCCATGGCGCACTAGGTTAATCCTCCACCTGCTGTGCTGGCATCCCATATGGGCACCGGTTCTAGTCCCAGCTGCTCCTCTTCCAGTCCAGCTTTCTGCTGTGGCCTGGGAGGGCAGTAAAAGTTGGCCCAGGTGCCTGGGTCCCTGCACCTGCATGGGAGACCAGGAGGAAGCACTCGGCTCCTGGCTTTGGATCAGCGCAGCACCAGCCGTAGCGGCCATTTAGGGAGTAAACTACCAGAAGAAAGACCTTTCTCTCTGTCTCTCTCTTTCACACACTGTCTGTATATCCGCCTGTCAAATAAATAAATAAAAATAAATAAATAAATAAATAAATAAATAAATCTTTATGGAAAATAAAAAGTTAAGAAAAACAAATTGGCATTTTGTATATGCCTTTTAATACCAGTTAATGATACACAAAAAAGAAATGTCAGATACTGTATTTTGTCCGAGTTTTACATCAACATTGTATATAGAGACATTTAATTAGTTATTGTGTGAGAGAATTTACTTTGTGCAATGTAAAATTATGTGCACAATTTTGATATTGTAGCACCATCTAAATGATGAAGAACTGTTAGTTCCAATTAACCTCTAAACAATGTGTTTGTAAAGTTGATAGTACCTTTGACAACTCTTTCTCTCTTTGCTAAGGGATTTTCTTCACTTCCGTTTTCTCACTGCATATTGAAAACAATTGAAGCCCATTGAGCCTGATGTCCAGCTCACTTTGTTATTAGTTCTTTTTAGTTCACATCAGAACCTTGTGTTTCTACATTGCTCCCCAATTTTTTGGAACATTTTAGTTTACAATGATGTGTTGCCACTGCTCTGGTGAATGTAGTATTTCAGAATAAAATAATGATATAAATTTATAGCAAAATAACCTTATGCTACTCTTTCTTGAACTGATAACATTGTACTGCACTTTCATCATTGCTGAATGAAGATTAGGGTTGGAAAATGAATGAACAAGATTTACTTTATATGTAGAAAACATTGCTGAAAATATTTCTGAAAGCCATCATTAATATCCAAGGATATGTTTTTGTTGATGACACCAAGTTGAAGCAGGTAGCTTTTTTTCTGCTATTTTAATTACTGCCTTTGTGAATTCTTTTATAACTGCACAGTTTTCAGGTAATGATGTGTTCTGTTACAGCATTCATCAGTTTGTCATTCATTTTTGTGAAGTTAAAACTTACTGGCAATGCTTTTTTGAGCGGCTTGTGAAAAAAATATCCTCTAGATAGATGTGTTAGCAGTGGGGAAAAAGCCTCAACCTGTCTGGCAAGCAGATGGTTCAATATAAATGAAATAAATTATGTGTTTGCCAATCTACACACATTGTTTTGCCATGTAAAAATAAGAACAACAAACAAATTTTAAAAACTCAGAAATTTTTTGGAAACAATCAATACTCAAAGATATGGGTTCTGAACATAACTTGAAATAAAAAGATAAATATAGATCCTTATGAAAAGGAAATGACTGTATATTGAAAATTTTGAATTATGTACATTCTCATAGATATCAGAACGTTATGGAAAATCATATGTAGTTATTGCAGAGTCATTCACATATTATTGGTACTCAGCTCTAGATGTTGGTCATAGGTGAGCCAGATACCCATCAGCCCAAAACTGACAAAAGAAAGCCATTGATTTTTAATTAACTAAACCATTCATATGATATATACTTAGTTATTTTAATTAACTGATATGATTATATTCAGTCAAATGTCAGCTAATATACTTTATATAGTTATTATAATATTATTCTGTTATTATAATATATCTCTATATTTAATTGCTTCTATATTTGGACTTCATTCTATTCAGTTTTAATGCCATAACATTTTATTTATTTGAAAGGGCTAAGCAGAGAGGTAGAGGCAGTGAGAGAGGTTTTCCATCTGCTGCTTCACTCCCCAGATGGCCACAATGGCTGGAGCTGCGCAGATCCAAAGGCAGGAGCCAGGAGCTCTCTCAAACCTCTCATGTGGGTGCAGGGGCTCAAGGACTTGATCCATCTTCCACTGCTTTTCAAGGCGATAGCAGAGAGCTGGACTGGAAAAGGAACAGCCGAGACTAGAACCGGTACCCATATGGGATGCCGGCACTTCAGGCCAGGGTTTTAACCCACTGCACCACAGCGCTGGCTCCACATTTTCAATTTATAAAGCTATGAGGATTGTATGTTTTGTATCTAGTAACCTCTATCTTTTCCTATTAAGTACCTGCCTATCTACCTTTGAAAGTTTATTTCTCCACATGAACTTTTGTATAAACTTGAATAACACCATTGAAAAAGAAAATTGGTGGACTCTGTATTCGAATTCCATTAAGCCTATCAAGCCCCTTGGTTTAAGTGTTCTGACGAGAAATTCCATTTGCTTTCTTACACAATACTACCATTATTTGAAACACAACCCTTAAAATTTATATAGATGTGTTAGGAATGTTATTATTTTTCACTCCATATTCAAATGAAGAAGGTACATCCAAGAATAACTGGGAATAAAAAGAAAAAATTATTGTATTCATTGCAGATTTTATTTTAAACACTGAGGTGTTTCTATTTATTTTGTGTATGTTTATTTATTTGTTTGTGATTATGGTAAATCAACAATTGTCAATAAAACAAAACCAATCTACACAAAATATTTATGCAAAGGATTGCTGAGTAGTCACTCTCTCAAATCCTAAAAAACACATGATAGTATAACTGAACATACCAAGAAACTTCAAAACTTATGGAAATCTGAAATTAAAACTTAAGTGTATTTTGGTGCAAAAACAATTAAATGTATATAACTTCAATATTGTACTCCTATTTAGCATACTAAAATATGCTTTGAAGTTCCCTGTTCTACCACAGTTTATTAGCTATAGATTTTTTGACTAAAATAATATTATGGAAATAAATTATGATAATTTATATTGTTATTTATTATTTAATTTGAAAAGTTATCCATTTGGTAGTACTTCCATAATAAGAAAACAAATGCAAATTTGACATATCAGAATTTATGTTAAGGTCTCTTGAATTGGGAAATAGAATTTTTTAAAAGATTAGTGAGCCAATCATTATGTTTAGGGAAGCAGCTCTACTTATGAAAGTTTAAAATAGGACATCTTAAAAGTATAAAAGAATAATAACAAGGAAGCAAACAAAAGAGTTACACAACAGAACAACTCACTGAATACATGACAATTAGGTTTTTTTGTGTTTACTGCTACGTATCTATTTGATTATATCTCTCAAGCATATAGAGTAAAGTGCCTTCTTTATCTGCAGTGTGCCCAAGGATTAGTTTTATTGATTTCAAATTTAAATGACTGTTCTTTCACTTTGATCTGAGAATTAGACTTTTCTAATTTAAAAAACCACAGCAGGCGCTGCAGCTCACTAGGCTAATCTTCCACCGTGGGGTGCTGGCACACCGGGTTCTAGTCCCAGTCAGGGTGCCTGATTCTGTCCTGGTTGCCCCTCTTCCAGGCCAGCTCTCTGCTGTGGCCCGGGAGTGCAGTGGAGGATGGTTCAAGTGCTTGGGCCCTGCACCCCATAGGAGACCAGGAGAAGCACCTGGCTCCTGCTTTCGGATCAGCATGGTGCACCGGCCGCAGCATGCCAGCGGTGGCGGCCATTGGAGGGTGAACCAATGGCAAAGGAAGACCTTTCTCTCTGTCTCTCTCTCTCTCTCACTGTCCACTCTGCCTGTCAAAAAAAAATCACATACTACATGAAAAATAAATTACTGAAAATAGAGTTCAATTCTTTATTTTTACTTTATTAAATAATTTGAAGTAATAAGAGATATAATTTGATATTAAAAAGTAAAAAAAGAATGAAACTGTATATATACATTAATGCAAATAAATATGCATTGTCTTCATGTTTAATAGACTTATTCTCATAAAACTCATTATGAAATTAATTTCTATTATCAAAGCTGTATATACTTACTTCTTCATTTGTTAATATTTATTTGAAAGGCAGGGTAACAGAAAGAGCTAGAGACAGAGAGAAAGATATTCCATTTGCTGGTTAACTCCCCAAAAGGCACAACAGTGGGAGATGGGCCAGGTGGAAGCCAGGTACTGGAAATTCCATCCTGGTCTCCAATTTAATAGGCAGGGACTCAAATGTTTGAGCCATTGCCAGCTGTTTTCCAAGAGAATTAACAGGGTACTGGGTTGGAATTGAAGTGGCCAAGACTTGAACTGACCTCTGGTGTGGAAGCAGGCATCCTAACCTGTGTCTCAATCCACTGCACCATAACACCTGACGCTATGAAACTGATTTTTGTCTGTTCTATTGATTTGAACTTTTATTGCAATTTATTGAAAGATTAGAGGTGCTTCTTGAAACTTGTTTTAGCACAAAATGTTCATTCTCCAAGAATGAAATCCATAAAATTTGACTTTTTCAGAAAGAGGCACAATTGAAGATCACAGAAACAAGAGTTATAATTTTCCAACAGGCAGAAGAAATGACTACCAGAAAAAACCAATATTTTATCTTAACACTCAAAATAACTATAAATTAAACAAACTGTAAGCACACATATTTCCCACTAGTTGAGGATCCTAAGTTATAATTTCACTGATGAGTCATTTAGCTTCTTCCCATGAATTTAGAGATGGTAGGGACTGGGATACTGTGTTCTAGTGGGTAAAGCCTCTGTCTGTGGCTCCAGGATCATATGTGGGTGCCAGTTTGAGTCCTGGCTGCTCCACTTCCTATCCATCTCCCTGCCAAGGTACCTGGTGAGGCAGTGTAGGATGATACAAGTGCTTGTGACCTTGCACCTGCATGGGAGACTAGAAAGAATCTCTGGGCCTTGGGCTTCAGACAAGCCTAGCTCTGGCCAAGGCAGCCCTTTTGAGGAGTAAACTGATGGATGGAAGAACTTTCTCTCTCTCTCTCTCTCTCTCTCTCTCTCGACATTACCAAATGACCCTGTGGCCCGGGAGTGCAGTGAAGGATGGCCGAAGTCCTTGGGACCTGCACCCGCATGGGAGACTGGGAGAAGCACCTGGCTCCTGGCTTCAGATCAGCATGGTGCGCCGGCTGTAGCGGCCATTGGGGGGTGAACCAACGGCAAAGGAAGGCCTTTCTCTCTGTCTCTCTCTCTCACTGTCCACTCTACCTGTCAAAAAAACAAGTATGGGAAAGCTTATTTAATTTGATATTAAATTTAAAAACACAACTTCATTATTCTGACATGAGAATCTTAGCATTAATCATTGAAAAAAAAACATGCCTAAGGTATTTTACCAACTTGTTCTTCCTGAAACAAGAATTAATGGACTGCTCAGAATAATTCATTGATTCAATAGTAATGCTCTGAATGCAAACTATGTTCCAGACATCGTTATGAGTACCACGGAGGAAATATTTTTTTAACTATAATAGAACTTAAATTTATCGAAGGTAGGCTATAGCGAGAAAATAAATAATATAAATAAACAAATACATTTAAATGGTTTTCCTAACTAGATAGCTACATAATTTATGAAGGAAATAAAATGCATAACTGACACAGGGAGTGTCCTCTGGAGTTTTGGTGGTACTATATTAACTAGAGTGTTCACAAAACCTTTCTGGCAGAAGTGACATTTGAGCTGAGAGATAAATGATGGAAAATCAGCAGAGTTTTGAAGGAAAAATATTTCAGCCAAAGGAGTAGCAACAGCAAAGTCCTATAAGTTCGAAGAACATTGCACATTACAGTGACAGAAAGCCCGCTCATGTGATAGAGGCTTAGAGAGAGTGGCAGGAGACAGATTTTCTCATAATTTCTTTAAAACAATTATCTTCCATAGGCCACATATTCTGTGTAAAATGGTGCCTTGCTTTTAATTGATTAAGCATTTCCATCTAGTTATATAACACACATATACATTTGACCAATACTCCTTGAACTTCAAAAACAGATTATACCAAACCAAACCATATCTTTCTGATCTTACTTAATCTGAGTACTTGAAACATTTGCTCAAGTGAAAATTTTTGTTCTACAATCCAAAAACAGTACATGGCCATATTCTTCCTCTATCTAAATTATCTCCCTCTTTTTTAGCCCCCTCTTAAAATCTATTATAAGCCCTATCTTGGTTACCACCACTTTAGACTGATATTTTACTTAATTCATTTTATTTATTTGAAAGGTGGCAATATGTAGACAGACAAATATCTTTCATCCCCTGTTTTCCTTCCCAAATGCCTGCAATGTTTGAGGCTGGGCCAGGTAAAAGCCAGAAGGTAAAATATTAGTCTGGATTTTCCACGTGAAAGACAGGGATACAATTATTTAAACTGTCTCTTGCTGCCTCTAAGATGCCTGTTAGTACAAAGCTGGAATTGGTAGAAGCAGGACCTGTACATAGTTACTCCAAAATGGAGTCCCAGATATTTCAAGTGCCATCTTAACCACTGCACGAAGCATTGCTCCTGAAAGATTTTAACATTTCCCAGCTGTTGGCATACCAACAGGTAGTTGTGTTCAGTTTGTGAGATGTTAAATTACTGCCCGAGAATTCTCTTTTGTAATCATCTTCAATGTAGCCTGAGCATTATTTTTTTGTAATTGTAACAAACACCACACACATACACACTTGCAGATTTTAAACTGAGTTCTTTTTCCGGTAGTATTTACTATAGACTAACAGCTCTTTCTGATGTGTATAGTTTTTAATCTACCTCATACTTTGAGAGTATAATTGCTATGAGGTCAGGTTATTAATTTTTTTACTTATCCATAGGCTATTTCAAGAATTTAGAACAGGATCTGAAATTCAAGAAATACTTTTATGTGAATTAATAATCTATTAAAATGTTATCCTAAAAAGACAAAATAAACCTTGCAGCATGTATACCTCCCCCCTACCCCACACAAGGTACATACATTTTCTCCAACCTTAGGTATTTTATAGTATTTCTTTAGTGATAAATAATGAGAACATGAAATATTTAATAAGGTTATATAGGCTTAAACTCGGAGAATTCATGTTTTTAATTGCTGCAAGTAAGGGTTGCTTCTGGTATGTATTGGACAGAGACTAGGGATGTTGCCCAGCATGGTACAATACACAAGCCAGCCTTTAGTAATCAAGGATTATCTAAGCCAATTGCCAATAGCTATAATATTGAGAAACTCTGACCTAGAGACAAAATTTTAATTATTTTAGTGTTTTGCTTCCTTTGTAACATGTAAATCTGAAATTAAAATATATCAACTGTCCAATGGAGGGGTGTAGTTTTATTTGCTCAGCAAGTCTATGGTATTCCTTTACTCCTGCCATTTTTGTTTTTAAATTCACAATGACATACTTTTATTTTTAATATTTATTTTATTTATTTTTTAAAAGATTTGATATGATTTGTAAATACAAGTCTAATAAAAATGATATTCTCCTGCACCCTTTCTTCCTCCCTCCCACTCTACTTCCTTCTTTCTTTATTGTTTTGTAGTTTCTGAGATAACATATTTTGACTCTAAATTGCATTAAAAATTCTAAAGACTTCATCTAATAAGAAGTTAACAAGTGAAAACAAAAATACCAAGTTTAATGGGAATACAGACAATGTCTATAAAAGTAATTGAATGTATAAATGACCTTTTTACCCATATACAGCTTATTTTTTTTGGTCAATTAGTTGTTCATAAACTTCTTTCAATTAAATATAACCTATGACAATATAACATCTGAATATTTCCTGTGTGGTTATAAGAAAACAATTAAGTTCATTTAGACTTTAAGTAATTTACTCATAGCAGTTTTTGCACAGGAATAATTTTAGGTAGATTGCAATGCAAATAATTATACAGTACATTTTTTTTTGTATACTACTAGTTACCACAGATCAGAGAAAATGGGATATTTGTCTTTTTGGATTATTTTATTTCACTAAACATAATGGTTTCCAGTTGTATCCATTTTGTTGTGAAATACAGGATTTTATTATTTTTTAGAGCTGAGTAATATTACATAGTGCCTATGTACCACATTTTCTAATCCAGTCATTGATTGACTGGCATATGGAGATTCCATATTTTAGCTATTCTGAACTGAGCTGCAATAAACACAGGGGTACAGATAACTCTTTCATATGTTGATTTCATTTAATTTAGGTAAATTCCCAGGGATGGGAAGGATGGGTCAAATTTTAGATCTATTTTCAGCTTTCTGAGGAATCTACATACTGTCTTCCACAATGGTTGTACTGCCTTGCATTCCTATCATCAGTAGATTATGGAAACTTCTCCCCTACATCCTTGCCAGTCTTTTTATTGTTTTCTTGGTTTTTGTACGAAAGTCATTCTAACTAGGGTGATGTGAAATCTCATTTTGGTTTTGATTTGCATTTCCCTGATGGCTAATCATCCTGAGCATTTTTTCATGTATCTGTTGGTCATTTGAATTTCACCTTTTCAAAAATGTCTATTCAATTCCGTTTCTTAACTGAGTTGTTTGTTTTGTTGTTGTTGAGATTGAACTTTTATGCATTCTATATATTAATCATTTATCAGCTGCATAGATTTAAAATATTTTCTCCCATACTCTCAGTAGCCTCTTGACTTTGCTGTGTGTTTGCTTTCCAGCAAAGATGCTTCTTGTCTTGTAATCCTACTTGTCTATTTTTGTTTTGATTGCCTGTGCTTCCAGGGTATTTTTCAAGATGTATTGCCTATGTCAATGTCTTGCAGAGTTTCCACAGTCTTCTTCCCTAATAATTCTGTGGTACTGGGTCATAGATTTATGTCTTTGATCCATTTTGAATTGATTAGTATATAACATGTAAGGTAAGGGTCTTATTTCATACTTTTGCATGCAGAGAACCAATTTTCCCAGTACCATTTGTTGAAGAGATTTTTCTTTCTAGGGGTTGATTTTAGCTCCTTTGTCAAAGATTAGTTGATGTAGATGTGTGGAAGGATTTCTGGAGATTCTATTCTGTTCCATTGCTCGACATGTCTGTTTTTGTGCTAGTATCAGGCTATATTGATTAAATTGTGCTGTAGTATGTCTTGAAATCTGGTATTGTGATGCCTCTGGCTTTTTTGTTATTGTTGTTTAAGATTTATTTAGCTATTCGGGGTCTCTTGTGTTCCCATAATAATTTGAGCATAATTTGTCTATATCTGAGAAGAATGTTACTTATATTTTGATTGGGTTTACATTGAATCTGTCAGTTACTTAAAATAGAATGTACATTTTGATTATATTAATTATTCCAATCCATGAACATCGAACTTCTTTTAATTTTTTGGGGTATCTTATTCTATTTCTTTCTTTGCTTTTTTGTAATTTTCAACATACAGATCTTACACATCCTAGGGTATATTTATTTCAAGGTGTTTAAATTTTTGTAGCTATTGTGAATAGGACTAATCTTACAAGTTCTTTTTTAGCCATGACGATATTTGTGTATATAAAGGCTATCGATTTTTGGTGTTAATTTTATATCCTGCAACTTTATTAAACTCTTTTATGAGTTCCAATAGTCTCTTAGTGGAGTCTTTTGGTTCACCAAATATAGAATCATGTCATCTGCAAACAGCAATAATTTGACTTCCTCCTTCCAACTTGTATCCATTTGATTTCTTTTTCTCGCTTAATGGCTGTGGATAAAACAGCCAGGGCTATATTGAATAGTAATGGTGAGAGTGCGGATCATTTTCTGATTCTGGATCTTAATGTAAATGCTTTCAGCTTTTCCCCATTCAATATGAAGCTGGCTGTGGGTTTGTCATAAATTACCTTGTGTTTAGGAACATTCCTTCTATATCCAATTTGTTCATAGTTTTTATCATGAAAGGATGTTGTATTTTATCAAATGCTTTCTCTGAATCTATTGTGACAATCATAGGGTATTTATTCTTTAATTTATTAGTGTGATGGATCATATTTATTTATCTAGAAATGTTGATCCATGTAGTCATACCAGGGATAATTCTGGGTGAATAATGTTTCTGATGCGTTATTGGATTCAATTAACTAATATTTTGTTGTGGGGTTTTGCATCAATGTTCATCAGAGATATTGACCTATAATTCTTATTCTTTGTTCTATCTTTGGTTTTGGAAGTAATGTGATGCTGGGCTCATAAGAGGAGTCTGGGATGATCCTCTTTCAATTATTTTGAATAGATTGAGAAGAACTGGAATTAATTCTTCTTTAAAATTCTGGTAGAATTCATTAGAGAAGACATCCAGTTCTGGGCTTTTTTGTTATCATTGTCGGGACAGTCTTTATTACCAATTCCATATATCTTGGTTATTGCTCTGTTTAGATTTTCAGTGTCTTCATGTTTTATTTTGGTAGATTGTATGTGTCCAGAAATCTCTCCATTTCTTCTAGATTTTCCAATTTATTGGCATTTTCCTGTTTTCAGTAATTCCTGATGATTTTTTAAATTTATGTGGTAAACATTTTTTATATATCTTTATTCATGTCTGATATTATTGATTTGGGTCTTCTCCCTCTTTTTATTGGTTAGTTGGTCCAATTTTGTTTACATTTTTTTTTCAAGAAACAAGCTCTACATTTCACAGATCTATTGCATTTTTGTTTCAATTTTGTTTAATTTTTCTCTGATTTTAATTTTTCCCCCTACCAATTTTGGGTCTGTTTTTGTTGTTTTTCTAGATTCTTAAGATACACTGATAGCTCATTTATTTGATGTCCTTCTATTGTCTTGATGTAGGCACCAACTGCTATAAACTTTCCTTTGAACCCCGTTTTGACTGTAACCCATACATTTTGATATGTTGTATTGTCATTCTCTTCTAGGAGCTTTTATTTCTCTTTTGATTTCTTCTATGACACACAGCTCATTAAGGAGCATGTTATTCAGTCTCCATGTTTTTGCATATTTTCTAGAGTTTCTTAATTTGTTGATTCTCAGCTTTATTCCATTGTGGTAAAAAATATAAATCGAATGACTTCATTTTTTTAATTTGATGAGAATTGCTTTATGGAATAGCATTTGGTTTATCCTGGGGATAGTCCCATGCACTGATGAGAGCAATGTGTATTCTGCACCTGTTTGATGAAATGTTATACAGATAACAGTTAGGTTCTTTTGGTCCAAAGTTTAGAATATCTCTGTTGTTTCTCTTTTGATTTTATATCTAGATGATTTGGCTGCTAATCAAAGTGAGGTGATGAAGTCCCCCATTACTATTGTATTGAAGTCTGTGTCTCCCTTTAGATCCAGTAACTTTTTTACATAACTAGGTTCTCTGGCATTGAGTACATATACATTTATTATAGTCATATCTTCTGCTGAATCGATACCTTAATTATTACATAATGTCCTTTTTCATCTTTTTTAAGCTGTTTTTGTATTAAAGCCCATTTTGTCTAATATTAGGATGGCTACAACTGCTTGTTTTGGTTTTCCATTTGCATCGAATATTTTTTTCATCCTTTCATTTGCAGTCTGCATATATCTTTGATGCTGAAATGTGTTTCTTATAGGCAGCAAAGAAATTCTCTTGTTTTTTAATCCATTCATCCATCTGTATCTTTTAATGAAGAATTTAGGCCATTTATATTCAAGTTTACTAAGGATAAGAAGTGATTTGTGCCTACCATTTTCCAGAAATATTTCTGTTGATTGCTTTTGATTTCCTTTGTACTTTTACCAAAAGAATTTCTGTCTTCTCATTCTTTCACAATGATGACTATCCTTCTGTGATGATGCATGCAGCACATTCTTAAACATCATTTGTAAATTTAGATGCATATTGACAAATTCTTTCAACTTCTTTTTTTTCTTTTTTTCTTTTTTTGACAGGCAGAGTGGATAGCGAGAGAGAAAATTCTTTCAACTTCTGTTCGATATGAATGGTCTTTATTTTACCTTCATCCATAAATTAAAGTTTTGCAGTGGTTGACAGTTTTGTTTTTGTTTTTTGTTTGTTTGTTTGTTTTTGTCTTATTGAGACTTGAACTATGTCTCTTTATTCTCTCCTAGCCGGGTTTTCTGATGAGTAATGAGTCTAATTTGAGATACTATTAAAATAACCTAGTGTTTCTCCCATGCACATTTTAGAATCTTTTCTTTATGTTTTACTGTTGAAAATTTGACTGCAATGTGGTGAAGATTTTTTTCTGGTAATGTCTATTAGGAGTTCCATGTGATTCCTGTACTTCAATGTCCCTTTCTTACTACATGTTAGGGAAGTTTTCCATTATTTTTTCACTGTATTGTTGAGCTATTCTTTATATTTTGAGATTCCATACAAATAGAATTTTTTTCTAACTCTGTGAAAAATGGCATTTGTATTTTGATAGGGAGTGAATTGGATGTGTAGAGTGCCTTAGGTAGTATAGATATTTTAATGAAATTTTTTCTTCTTATTCATGAGGAACAAATATCATTCTTTTGTATGTGTGTGTTTGAGTGTGCGTCCCTCATGGTTTATTTTGCCAATGTTTCACAATTTTTTTGTAGAGTTCTTTCAATTACTTGGTTAAACTTATTCCTAAATATTTGATTTTTGTGGCTATTGTGAATCAGATTCTTCCTTGATTTCTCATTCATTGAGTTCATAATTAGTATATTAAAAAGCTATTGTTTTTATGTGTTTATTTTGTAATCCACAGGTTTACTGAATTGGCTTATCAGTTCTAATAGCTCTTCTTTTGAAGTGTTTAGAGGTTTCCTATAGAATACCATGTTGTCTGAGAACATGAATATTTTGATTTTCTCCATCTCTATTTTGATGCCCTTATTTCTTTCTCCCCCCAATTGCTCTTTCTATACTTAATAAGAGAAGTGAATGTCATTTCTTGGTCTTATTCCACATCTGAGAGGAAATGTTGCTCATTCAGTATGATACTGACTTCGATTTGTCATATATAGATGTTCTAATTTTGAGGTATGCCCCTTCTATACCTAATTTGGTGAGGGTTTTTAATATAAAGTATATTGAATCTTATAAAATGCTTTCTCTACATCTTTGATGACCATGTGGTTTTTGTTATTTATTCTTTTGTGATTTATGCTGCTTATAGATTTGTAAATGTTGAACCAACCTTTCATGTCTTGGATAAATCTCACTTGATTGGGATTTATAACCTTTGAATATGATTTTGGATTTGGAATGAAGGTATTGACAATTTTTGCACCTATCTGCATGCAGGATGCAGGTCTGTGTTTTCATTTTTTTAAAAATGTTGTTTCTTCTTTACATTCATATCACAGTGATGCCCATCCATAAAAACAGTTTGTAGGGTCACATTCTTTTCAGTAGTTTGAAAAGTATTAGAGTTGGGTCTTCTTTAAATGTTTTGTAGAATGCAGCAGTAATGCAGTCATTAGGTCCTTTTTCTTAATCTAAGACTTTTAATTACTGCTTCAATGTTGTTTTGCTTATTTGGTGAATATCTTATTTCTCCTGCTAAAGGGTAGCTTCACTAGATATAATAATCTTGGTTGGACTTTTTGTTGTTGCTTTTGTTCTTTAAGACCTTGAGTAGATCCTCTTATTCTTCTAGGTTGTAGGATTTCTGCTGAGAAGTCTTCTGTTAGTTTATTTGACAGTTTTCTCTTAGTGTCTTTAGGATTCTTTCCTTGTCTGTTGGTTTTAACAATTTCAGTACAATATGCATTTCAGACACTTTTTTAGCTGAGCCTGCTTGGGGTCATTTGAGCTTTCTGTATATGGATAACCATGTATCTTTGAAGACTTGGGAAATTTTCCACCATTTTTCCATTTAGTATGTTCTCAGTACATTTGTCCTCTTTCCCTTCAGAAAGCCCTATAATATGAATATTAGGTCATTTAATATTACCCTGCATTTCTCATTGACTTTCTTCATTCTTTTTAATTTTTTATATTTATTATTTTCTGATTTTTTTTGACAAGCAGAGTTTGTGAGAGAGAGAGAAACAGAGAGAAAGGTCTTCATTTTCCATTGGTTCACCCCCCCCCCAAATGGCCACTACAGCCAGTGCACTGTGCCGATCTGAAGCCAGGAGCCAGGTGCTTCCTCCTGTCTCCCAAGGGGACCCCAAGCACCTGGGCCATCCTCCACTTCTTTCCCGGGCCACAGCAGAGAGCTGGACTGGAAGAGGAGCAACCGGGATAGAACCGGCACCCGACCGGGACTAGAACCCCAGGGTGCTGGTGCCACAGGCGGAGGATTAGCCAAGTGAGCCATAGCGCCGGCCATCTGATAATGTTATTTCAAGAGTCTTTTCCTCTACATCAGAAATTATTTCCATCACTTGTCTATTCTTCTGTTAATGCTCTCAATTGCATTCTTTACTTCATTGATTGAAGATTTTGTCTCCAAAGTTTCTATTTGGTTCATTTAAAAAAAAAGATTTATTTATTTATTTATTTATTTACTTATAAAGGCAGAGATACAGGGAGAAATAGGGAGAATGAGAGAGCGAGAGCGAGACCAAGAGAGAGAGAAAGCGAGAGAGAGAATGAGAGAGATGTTCCAACTGCTTATTCATTCCCCAAATGGCTTCAACTGCTTGGACTGGGCCAGGCTAACACCAGGAGCTAGGGACTGCTTCTGGGTTCTCAAGAGGGTGCAAGGGCGCAAGTACTTTGACTCTCCTCTGTTGATTTCTCAGATGCATTAGCAGCGAGTTGTATCTGAAGTGGAGCAGCCATGTCTTGGACTGGTGACCATATAGGAGGCCGACATGCCAGCAGAGGCTTAACCTTCTACACTGCACTACTGTCTCTCTGTTTGGTTCTTCTTAATAGTTTCTTTCTCCTTAGTGTGTTTTTCACTCATTTCATCTATTCATTTTCTCATTTCTTTAAACTATCTATATTCTATTACATCACATTGATTTCCCTTGCCATTATTATTTTGAATTCCGTTTCTAGAGTTTCATAGATTTCCTTTAGAAGAGTATCTCATTCTGGAGAACCAATATCTTCTTTAAAGGTGTCATGCAACCTTGCTTCTTCATGTTTCCTGTGTCCTTATGTTTTCATCCGTGCATCATGGGTAACAGACACTTTGCTTCATGGAGCAGTTTTTGTTGAAAAGAGTTTATGATTTAGATGGAATTCATAATATCCCTTAGTTTTTTGGTTTTGTTCTAAGTAAACCCAGAAATGTAACCTTTGAGTGATTTCGTTTGCATTAAACAATATCAACTTAGTCTATAAATGACACAATGTCTTAGATTACTGTAGTCTCTAGGGAACGAAGTGTGGCTTTGTGGTGAATCTGAGCTTCCTAGGATGTATATCATCAGTCCCCAGAGAGTTTGGTGTCAGCAACACTGGGGATTGTGATAGCCAAGGCCTTATTGTTGGTGCTGAGGAAGAAAAAGAGAGCAGTCCCCTGGCCCCACAGGAAAACTTGAGTGACCTTGGGACTTGTGGCACCAATCACTGTGGCTCAAAAGTATGTGATGTGCATGGTGCCTTTTGCAGTTCAAACCAGGAGAATGCAACTGATGTACCACCCAGTCCCAGGACTAGGGGACTGTGAATTCAGCTCTGCTTCAGTCCTACTGGGTGACTACAAAGCAGTTATTTGACTAGGGAGGTGGAACACAGGAAGTTTTTTTTACCATAGGTCTTATCAGATAAATTCCAGTGGGTTTCAGGAAATTAGTGCTGATTGTTTTAATCCTCATGTTGCAGGGTGCAGTGGGATTGTTACCTAGATGTTCCAGGGTGGTAGCCAAGTTATGGAGATAGTGGTATCCACATATCTTAGCAGAGCGTTACAGATACTGCTAGTCAGTAAAAATCACTCCAAAGACTATAAACACCAATATCAATAGTCCTGGTTCCAGGGCTGGTGCTGAGGCGTAGCAGGTAAAGCTACAATCTGCAGTGCTGGCATCCCATATGGGCACAGGTTTGAGTCCCAGCTGCTCCACTTCTGATCCAGCTCTCTGCTGTGGCATGGGAAAGCAGTGGAAGATGGCCCAAGTCCTTAGGCCTTGTACTTGCGTGCGAGACTTGGAGGAAGCTCCCGGCTCCTGGCTGTGGATCAGTGCAGCTCCAGCTGTTGCTGCCAATTGGGGAGTGAACCAGCAGATGGAAGACCTCTCTCTCTCTCTCTGCGTCTCCTCTCTCTGTGTAACTCCGACTTTCAAATAAATAAATAAATCCTTAAAAATTAGTCCTGGTTCCACAAGGCATGCTAAGATGTTGTTGAGGTTTGTGCTCACATCTCCCAGACCTGTAAACCAGGCAGTATGGGGGGAGATTCTTCAAGTTGGGTCTGGATTTTTATGGGCTGCAAGCTGATTGTAGCCCCAAGAAGCTGAGGAAAACCCCTCTGAATCATGTAGTGAGTGAGCAGAGCTCCAGGGCTTCTGTGCCCAAGTTGCACAGTTGAAGGATGTAGGGTATCTGTTCTCCATCCTACACGCCCTGACTGGCTCTGAGCATTTCTGCTAGAAGTGGAACAGAGCTCAGCTGAGCAACTTTTCACAGTACACCGATTCTGGTACCCAGTGTAGGTGGGTGAGGAGAGGCAGATAATGTGGCTTTCCTTTTCAGAGCCAAGCATTCAGTCACACCGTCACCATCCCTGGCTGAAATGAAAGGCAATGATTGTGGAATACTCCCTCGGCTAATGCTGCTGGTGGTGGGACCTGTGGCAACTTCTTCCTACCTTGACTTGCGAAGAAGGTAACTGCCAGCCCGCAGCTGGCTGTGGTATGTGGCTGAACTTGGGAGTGTTTTTGTCCTTTATTCACTGACCTAAAGAGTCTTTGCTTCTCTAATGAAAATTTCTGTCATTCCTTTGGAAACATGGTCCTTCCTTTGCTTTATTCACATGCTACTGAAGCTGAAGTCACTGAGGCTTCTCAGTCTTTGGCCTTCTTGGATCTCTGCTACAATGCTCTACCTGAGGCAATTTCATGTCACTTATTTTCTAGGTTCCATATGTGTAATACTGAGACACAGATTTCAGAGCTTGCAGGCTGTTGTTCTTCTGGTATGGACAGTAATGTATTTCTAGAATAAATATTCTTGGTGTGTGAGAAGACCTTTGATATATAATTCTTATTTAAATTTTTTAATTGTTTTTGACAGACAGAGTGGACAGTGAGAGAGAGAGAGAAAAAGGTCGTCCTTTTTTCCGTTGGTTCACCCCCACTGGCCGCTGTGGCCAGTGCACCACACTGATCCATAGCCAGGAGCCAGGTGTTTCTCCTGGTCTCCCATGGGGTGCAGGTTCCCAAGTACTTGGGCCATCCTCCACTGCACTCCTGGACCACAGCAGAGAGCTGGACTGCAAGAGGAGCAAATTACATTAGAGTCAAAGATCTTATTGCTCCACTAAATAAGGAGTTCAACAGATGAAAAGCTACGCCACAGCGCTGGCCCCGATATATGATTCATGGCATACTGGTTTTTGTCTAGGTATACTTATCAGTATCTTGTGTATGAGATATTCATATCTTAAGCAAGGATCCTTGTTTGGCTTCTTTGATCTGGACTCTTGTTGATTGGTTGTCATGGAAGAGAAGACCAATGGGTCTTCACATGATTTTGGTGGTTTAAAATGAGCACATGTTTCATTCTACTCGTCTGTCTAATGTGTTCCAGAGAGGCAGTCTGTGTGTTGAGCTGAGTATCTGCAGCAGCAATCACATTCAGAGTGGCTCATGAGACCAAATACAAACCTTAAAAGGAACCAGAAGAATCATTACCTGCTGCCTCATCAATGAAATGAACTGTGATAGAATGCAAAACTTAAAGAAGAGAAAAACAGAGAAATTTTAGCTAAGTGTGTCCAAAACAGAACACTCAAGTAAAAGGTTTAAGCATCATTAGCAAAATCAGAACACCTGAATCTTGTCTCATGATTTTCATTTGAAAATGGCAATGATAGCAGATTGTATGGTGTCTGCGTTCACTTTTGACTTTTTTTCCTGCTTGTTTTTGTTGTTGAATCTAATCAAAGCCCATCCTGGATTTCTGTTTTACCTTAGTAAACAATTGGAGAAAACATAAAACAAAATTAATATTTCCAAATTATTTTTAATATTTGAAATTGTACGTGGGGAGAAAAAAAGAATGTAAAGAATAAAGAGAAGGCAAATATAAGAAATGAAAAGAAAAAAAATGCTTACATTCAGTGATTGTTATCTCTACTTATATCTTATCTTTAGCAACATATTTAAAGTACCTTGATTGTTTACAGAAATTTTAAGTTTTTCAATTAACTGTGCTTTGTACAATCTTTTCTTATCTGAGCAATGATTAATCAGAAAGATCCCTTTCATTACAATAATTGCCAATAATTAAGTATGATTCAGAAACATACCAAATTGGCAGGTATGTTTGAAGAAACTATATAGGTTTAGTAAAACAAATTCTAATTATGTATGAAATCCTTAAAATTCAGATAGCTATACAAGAGAAATCTAAATCCAAACTTTTATGAACAAGTAAATAATAAATTAATGGAAAATGCAATATTAACAAACAACTATGATGTTACTTCAAAAAAAGTTCATGAAAATGTAAAGACAACTCAACAATTTTTATACAAAAATTTGAAACCCACAGATTTTTTATAAGAAGCATTTTTCATAATGTTTTAAAGACCCTTTGTGCATCTGTTAATATGAGTCCACTTCATTCTAATCAATAGTCACATTTTATTATTTCTAGAGCCTATTAGCAACTGTGTTCTGAGCAATTGCATAGTGTATAAAGATTTATTTACATATCATTACTTTTAAGGAGAATTTTATTGCATTTGATGAAACAAGTTGCAATGTTCAAATATAATTCACTTTTAAACTTACAAAATTAATTTGCAGTGATTTTTAATTTGAATTGAAATTTTAAGAATATATTAGTATAATAGCAGCAAATTTCATTTTCCCTTTTTAAAATATTGTTATTTATTTATTTCAAAGGCAGAGTTACAGAGAGGCAGAGGGAGAGAGGGAGAGTAAGAAACAGAGGGAGAGAAAGAAAGAGAGTAAGAGAGAGAGAGAGAGAGAGGTCTTCCATCTATTGGTTCACTCCCCATATGGCTGCAAAGGCCAGAGCTGGGCAGATTTGAAGCCAGGAGCCTGTAGTTTCTTCAGTTTCCCATCCTGGTCCAGGGTCCCAAGCCCTTGGGCCTTCTTCTATTGCTTTCCCAGGCCATATCAGAGAGCCAAGTCAGAAGAGGAGCAGCTGGGACTCCAACTTGTGCCCAAATAGAATGCTGGAACAGCAGGCCATGGCTTTGCCTGCTGTACCATAGCACTGCCGCTCATTGTTCCTTTTTAGTCTATTCTAAAGGCAGTGACACAGAGTGGGAGAGAAATCATATCTCTGATTCATTGGTTCACTTTGTAAAAATCCACAACAGTTGTAGCTGGGCCAGGCCAAAGTCTGGAGGCAGGAACTCAATCCAAGTCTCCCATGTGAGTGATAGGGAATAAACTGTACTAAACTCCCACCCTGTGACATTTTTGATATTATAATGCAGTACTTTAAATATGAAACATCATTTTACACTTATTCTAACAAGTTAGTATTCTCCATCAAGTTCAACAGAAATAAATGCATCTTTGAGGTAGGAGATTCTAACCAGCTGTTACTGTTTCGAAAATAGATTGAAATATTAAATTGAATTATATATTATACCCATATGCTCTTATTTTATTTATTTCTGTGTGAATATATGCATATATTATAAAATAATTTATCAATAACTTTTTCCAAAAGTGACTAAAATATATTTCATTGAGCAAATAATAATTTATTAATGTAATCATTCCTGCATATTTTTATTTCAGCAAATGCATAATGCTAAGCAAAGACAAATCCATAGATTTTATTGCTAAATTACATTGTGGCATGATTTCTTTCATTTGTTTATGACTTCTGTCTGTTCTTGTAACTGACTTTCTCATCTGTAACTGCTTTCTCCCTATCATTTCACTTACAACATTGTATGCAAAGACCGATTGCTTATACATCCAGTGTCTTTCAAATTTGCCTTTGACCTTCCTTTTCCATTAAGATTCATTTGCTTAAGATTTCCTCTGTAGTTTCATGATGTAACTAACAAGATAGAACCAATTTTAATGTCTACTGTGTTGCCACATATTAAGGGAGTGATTTTATTTAAAAAAATGGAGATTTAGGTAGGATTGTACAATAGGAAATTTTCTATTTTCTTTTTTTTATTATCACCTCTAAGAAATTTTAACAACTGCTTTAAAAAAAGAAACTTTGATGACAAAGTTTTGGTAATTCTTAGTAAAATTATGAAAATTCTGTAAATACCTAAGGCAGGTAGGGAAGTAGCTGAAAATTCAGTTCGGTAGAAACATCTGCTTGGTGCTTACCCAAAATTGGTCTTTAGGTCTCTCAACAGTTGGCCACAACCTGGACATGTGTGGGACCACCTTTTGAATTCTGTAGTCTCTATTTTACTAGACTAGTTAGTTTCTTCCCTTGAAAGCATCCTGCACTCTCCTTAGAATATTTCTTCAAACTTGTTGTAGTTTGAACTTCAAGCTTAAATAACATCCTATCATGTTACCTTTCTGTCCCCTCAGATGAATTCGACTTCTAACTTTATTGATTATTCTAACAAGAAGTTTGCTTGTTTCCTATGAACTTTTTCAAGAATGATGCACTTAGTGATAGCTGTTGGTATGTAACAATTTTTTTTATCCTAAGAATAAATCTTTTGGAAATGCAGATTGTGCATATAATTTTTCTAAAGTGGTTACTAATGAAAATTATTAAATGTCAAGGAAACATTTTTGCAATATTTTCATTTAGTCATGTTTTAGGAGACATGCAATATAATTTATAAACTGTGTTTAGCCCATGGTTGCTCATGTTGCCTTTTAAAAGACACTCTCATGAAGAGTGCGAATATCTAACTCCCTTCTGTTACTAACACTATGAGGATCTGCCTCTGCTTCCAAGATGAATCTATGAGCAATGGTAGTGCTCGAACTTACAGAGAATGCCCAGTGTGATGAATCAGGACTTGAAGCTCTCAAAATGAACAATGCATAAAAAGATCATGGAATTGACTGTTATTTACAAAGTTAGACTGGCACTCTAAAGAGATATGATGACAAACTCTTAGTGGCTTAAACTGAAAACCACAGAGGTTCCACTGGAACTTACAAAGAGCAAGAGGTGGCACCGAGGAGCAGATTCAGATGTTACTGATGAAATTATGGAGCTACAAAGACATAAAGCTCTCTCATAGGAACCTAACTTATTTTGAGTATGTGTTTGGTTGCTTGTTCCATACATACAGGATTGTGGCCAGTGTGGCTATTCAGGAACTTGCAAAAAGGCTGATGTATAGGCATGAACTTCCACACAATATTACATCTAGTCAGGGGAAACATTCAAAGTGAAAGAGGCAAAGACAGTCCAACTGGCGCATACTCAATAGAAAAATAATTAGTATGGTTATTTCTTGAGGAAGGAAGCCCAATAAAATTCACGTTACCATTACACACATCTTAAGCTTTCCCTGTAGGCTCATGAAAATTCAGAGTTACAATGAAAGTGGCCTCTATGAAATTATTGCAGTGGAACTTTATGTTCTAGATATAAGCTTAAAAATAGAATCTGGTGGTGCAATCAAGTATTTTCCATATACAGATCAGGCTGCAAATTTTATTAAGTAGAAGGGTACTTGAAAAACAGTTCTTGGAAAAATGGAATTGAAGATGTTTAATTGGTGCATTTTTTTAAAAAAAAATCAATGCATTTTAAAAAAGATTTATTTATTTGAAAGGCAGAACTATGGAGATAAAGGAAGAGTCAGAAAGAGAGTTTACATTTGCTATTTCACTCTCCGAATCTCAATAGACAGATCTGGACTAGATTAGAATCAGGAGCTGGGGATTCCATCTGGCTTGCCTTGATGGGTGGTGGAGACCAAAGCACTTCGACCATAATCTTCTGCCTTCCTAGCACCTGAGCAGGAAGCCGGATTAGAGGCAGACTAGTTGAAAGTTGAACTGACACTCCGATACAGGATGCCAGTTTCAAAGCAGAGGCTTAAACAGCTCTGCTACAAGACTTGCCCAGATATTTTTCTTTTTACAATTTTAAAAAATGTTATAAATTGGCCGGCACCACAGCTCACTTGGCTAATCATCCGCCTGCGGCACCGGCACCCCGGGTTCTAGTCTCGGTTGGGGCGCCAGATTCTGTCCCGGTTGCTCCTCTTCCAGTCCAGCTCTCTGCTGTGGCCTGGGAAGGTAGTGGAGGATGGCCCAAGTGCTTGGGCCCTGCACCCACTTGGGAGACCAGGAGGAAGTACATGGCTCCTGGCTTTGATCGGTGCAGCACACTGGCTGCAGTGCGCCAGCAGCAGCGCATTGGCTGTAGCGGCCATTTGGGGGGTGAACCAACGGAAAGAAAGACCTCAGACCTCTCTCTCTCTCTCTCTCTCTCTCTCTCTCTCTCTGTCTAACTCTGCCTGTCCAAAAAAAAAAAAAAACAAGAAAAAAGTTATAAATTTAATTTTTAATTAGTTTTAACAGCTCCAATTTGATTTGTGGATAGAATTCTGAGAACATAATGATATTCCATTGTTGCTGTGGATTCGTTTTGAGAAGAGGAGCATGGAGGAGGCAAGAGGCGCGGAGTCACCACACAGACCCCGGGAATCATCGGGTGAAAGCGGGCCAGAGGCGAGCAGCCTGCACACTTGTTTATTTCAGTTGGTACAGCGGCTTAAGTAGCCAAGACAGCCAATCCGGTCAAGGGGCGGTTTATTCCCTAATAAATCACAGCCTGTTGCCAGGCAGGCTCTGTTGCCAGGTGGGTTTCAAAGCCATTCCTGAGTAACTGATGCTCACTTGCCAGCAGCCATCTTGGCATGGCCTTCTCATTCCACCATTCCATTATTCCATTCTTCTCTTCCTCCCTCCCACCTCTCCTCCCCACTCTCTTTCCTTCTCCCTTTTTTTTTTTGTTTTGAAATGAGATATTTTAAAAATACATTATAGTAAAATGGCTTAATACTTCACCAAATAAAAGTAGAAAGAAAAAAAAAAAGAAGAAAAAAACTATTCCCAGTTTAGTAGGAATATAGACAGATTATAAAAACTATAGAAGTATAACATTTTTAATGACTGGTTTGGCAAAATTATAAAACAGCATTTTACAGGGATCACACAAACAAGACTAGTGTCTGCTAATACTAACTGATAGAATCAAAAAGCGAGAGAATGATCCAACATGGGAAGCGAGATACACAGCAGACTCATAGAATGGCAGATGTCCTAAATAGCACTCTGGCTTCAGAATCAGCCCTTAAGGCATTCAGATCTGGCTCAAGAGCCCATGAGAATATTTTATGTATGGAAAGCCAAGACACTGTGGCAAAAAAAAAAAAAAAGAAGAAGAAGAAGACCTAAATGAAAGATCTCTGCGAGTGAGATCCCAGTGGAACGAATGGGGCCATCAAAGAAGGAGGTACCTTTCTCTGAAGGGAGGAGAGAACCTCCACTTTGACTATGACCCTGTCAGAATAAGATTGAAGTCAGCAAACCCTAAAGGCTTCCATAGCCTCAACAACTCATGACTAGAGCCTAGGGAGATTTCTGCTGCCATAAACAAGAGTGTCAAATGGTTAAATCAACTTCAGGAGTCACTGTGTACTTACGTCTCATGTGGGATCTGTCCTTAATGTGTTATCCAATGTGAAGTAATGCTATAACTAGTACTGAAACAGTATTTTTACACTTTGTGTTTCTGTGTGGGTGCAAACTGATGAAATCTTTACTTAGTATATACTGAATCAATCTTCTATATATAAATATAATTAAAAATGAAAAAAAACTTGGTGTTAAATTGGAAATTGCATAGAAAATTAATCAATTTAAAAAAATATATCATGTAGAATCTCTGTCCTTAAATAAAAAAAAAATTATATTTGCAGTAATAATGATACACACAGACATTGCTTTATGTTTTATATCTTTTTTTCTCTCATTTTTTGTTAATTTTTTAAAATTTTAGCTCCCACATATAAGGGAAAACACGCCATATTTGTCTTTCTGGATCTGGCTTATTTCACTCAACATATCATCCAGTTGCATCCATTTTGCTGCAAATGGTAGAATCCATTATAGCTGAATAATATTCCATTGTGTATATTACCACATTTTCTTTTTCCACTCATCTGATGATGGATACCTTATTTGGTTACAAATTTTGGTTATTGCAGTGCAGGTACCTCTCTGATATATTGTGTTCAACTGTTTTGAGTATATACCCAGTAATGGGATTGATGGATCATATGGCAAGTCTTTTTCTAGTTTTTGAAGAAATCTCCACACTGTTTTCCACAGTGGCTGTGCTAATTTACATTTCCACCAAGAGTATATAATTATTCCCCTTTCTCCACATCCTCACCAGCATTTGTTACTCTTTGTGATTTGGATTTTAGCCATTCTGCCATGGGTAATGTGATATCTCATTATGATTTTGATTTGCATTTCCCTAGTGGCTAGAAATACTGAGCATTTTTTTCACATATTTGTTTGTCCATTTGCATTTCTTCTTTTGTGAACTATTGAATTTCTTTCCACATTCTTCAACTGGACTGATTGTTTTGTTGTTGAGTTTTTAAAGTTGCTAGTATATTTGGCATATTAATCCTTTGTCAGACAGGTGGTTTGCAAATATGTCCCCCATTCTGTTGGATGTCTCTTCACTCTGTTGATCATTTCCTTTGTTGTGCAAAAGCTTCTAAGTTTGCTATAGTCCTATCCTTCAGTTTTGTTTCTGTTGCCTGTGTTTTGGGGGGGTCTTGTTCGAGAAGTTGTCCCTAACACGAACATGTTGAAGTGTTTCTCCTATAGTTTCTTCCAGCAACTTCATAGTCTCAGGTCTCAAATTTAAGTCTTTGATCCATTTTGAGTTGATTTTTGTATTTGGTAAGAGGGATGGATCTAATTCCATTCTACTATATACATCTAGTTTTGCCAGCACCATTTGTTGAAGAGATTATGCTTACTCTACTGTATGGTTGGAGCAATTCTGTCAAAAATCAGTTTGCTGTATGCATATGGATTAATTTCTGGGCTCTCAATTCTGTTCCATAGTCTATGTTTTGGTTTTTATACTAGGACAAAGCTGTTTTAATTACCAAAGCTTTTTAGTATGCTTTGAAATCATTTCAAAATCAGTTACTGTGATGCCTCTAGCTTGTTTTTTTCTTGTTCAAGATTGCTTTGGCTATTCAAAGTCTGTTATGAATTGATATGATTTTTAGAATTTTTTTCCAAACTTTGGAAGGAATGCCATTGTTATTTTGATCGGGATTGCATTGACAGTGTAAAGTGATTAGGTAGTTTAGATATTTTGAGATATTGATTCTTCTGATCTGTGATCAAGGAATAACTTTCCTTTTTTGTGTGTGTTTCCTTGATGATTTCTTTCATCAGCGTTTGATAATTTTCATTGTAGATATCTTTCAATTTTTTGGTTAGGTTTCTTCCTAAATATTCAGTTTCTTTTCTGGCTATTGTGAATGGGATTTCTTTCTTGATTGCTCTTTCTGTGAGTTCATCACTAGCATAACAAGAATCTATGTTGTTTTTTTTTTTATATATATATATGTTTATATTCTATGCTGCAACTTCACTGAACTGGTTTGTCAATTCTAACAGCAATCTGGTGGGGTGGTAGGTTTTCCTATATACAACATCATGTAATTTGCAATCCTGCATTATTTGACATCCTTTTTTTCCATTTTTGATGCCCTTTATTTTTTTTTCTTCCCTAATTGCTCTCACTAAAACTTCCTGTACTATATTGAATAAGAGTGATGAAAGTGGACATGCTCATCTTGTTCCAGATCTGAGCAGCAATGCTTTCAGTATTTCCCCATTTAGTATGATATTGGCTATTGGTTTGTGATATATATATATAACCAATTGTTTCTATAAGTGACATAGTGTACTAATCAGCTACAGTTTATAGGGATAGATGTGTGGTTTTGAGATGGATAAGGATTTCCTTGGGTGTGTATCTTTGGTCCAAATAGTTCAATGTCAGTCCCCCTGGTGAATGTGGAAGCCAGGGACTTATTCTTGGTACAGGTGAACTAGGGTGGCTGCCTCCTTGTCCTACTAGCAAGCCTGAGTGATGCCAGTGATTGATGCACCAATTGCTATGGTTCTAAAAACTGATAGGAGTTTATCCTCCCTCAGGTCCTGCTAGGAGAGTCCAGCTGGTGCTGTGGCTCATAATACCAACAGCCCAAGTCCTAGGATTAGGTGGCTTGTATAACTACAAAATATACAGAAGATTTTACTCTGGATGGTATGAGTACAGAGGTGGAATGCAGGTAGTTTCTTTTCTATGTCCACTGGGGGGATTCTAGTGGCACATAGAAATTAAAAATGAATTAATATAGTCCTAGTGGTATAGGATATAATGAGAGACCACTCAGGGTAGCAGTGGATGTTTTTATGATTTGTTTGTGGTGTTAGCCCGCAGAAGCTAAAGTGAATCTCCCTTGCTCACATAGAGTGCATGAGCATAGCTCTGGGGCTAATGTTCCCAAGTTTCCACAGCTGTAGGATGCAAGTAATCTGTCCTTTGCCCCATGCATCACTCTGACTCTGATGTTGGTAGAAGAGAGGCGCGCTCAAGACTTTCTGCTGTGGAGTATGGTGCTCTGCAGGTGTAGGGGAGAAGAAGGGAGCAAGGCATTTTCCCTGTTTCAAGTCTGGCAGTTTGCTCGGACCACAGTATGTTCTCAAGGCTGAAGTAAAAGGCAGTAGGTGACTGGAACTCGCTTTTAGCCTAAACCATGGTCATGGAACAGTTGGTGATTTCTTCCTACCTTTGGCATGTTAAAATGGTGACTCATAGCCAACAACTGATAGCACCACCTGGCTGGCTATAGTGATATCTCTATCTTCTCTTCTCTTGTCCCAGTGTGTCTTTGTATTCTTTGTTTTTCATTTCTTCACTGGAAATTACAGTCATTCACACCCCTGGAACCATTATCCCTCTTTTGTTCTTTTCATATCTCGGAGCAGCTGAGTTAGTGTGGCCATACCCTATTCATCCATCTTGGATCTCCCCAAATACTTTTCATAATACACATTTTAACAGTTTTTTGAAGATATCTCTTATTTTGTGAAAAAAATTGTGGCAGTTAAGCAGAACTAGAAATATTTAAGGCTATGGTACAGAAATAAAAATGGCCTGCTTCTTGGGTGGTTGAAAATATTTTCAATTAAGGAATAAAAGGAAGCCAGACAAAATAGGCTGCTATCAGATTAACAAACTCATTTTCACTCTTAAATCTCACAGCTCATATTGATTCACATAATGGGATGCCACAGGAAATAGGAAGCTGGACAAATGAGGATATATAATGAGTGAGATAGAAATACCATCCTTTCAGGTATAAGCTTGGTTTAAGAAGTTTAGAGAAATTATACTTGCTCCAAATATCTCACACAATATCCTGAAACTATACCTTAAATTTCATCATTCATTCTTTTTATTTTTGTGCATGACTTCAAATATACATTCTCCACTAAAATGCTAAAAAAAAAGTTACACATGAGTTAGAGATGAAAGTTCTGCTAACATAAATAATGCCCCAATTCAGTTAAGTCCATCATGCAAATACAGACAATAAACATAAATATACCTGATAATCAAAGAAAAAAATTAAAACTGGATGACTATAAAACAATTGCATACATGTAAGATAGCACAAGAGCAATTTCAAGAGTGGACAGTATTTCACACAATTTGTACAGAAAAATGAAATACAGAAAAAATATAGAATTTTTCTCATTTCTTTGAGAAACAAGAAGGAACACCTTATGATTTCTTCCAGTAGTCCTCTTAATAGTGCTCTAATTAATCTTGAAATAAGGTGTTTTCAGTTCAAGAACCAGAATACTCAGTACTTTTCCTGTAAAATTAAAAAACTATGTTTTCAAGAAAAAACTCTGAAGGAGTAAGCAAGCATAATCTCCCTCTTTATGAAACAAAAAAGCCATGTATTTTCCATACCTATCCTTATCTACTCATCTTTACATAAATACATTTTTTACTGAGACTATAAGTTGAACTGTTATACAATCATTGAAATACTTTACTTTTTTCACCCTCTTGAATTTGTTTTCCTTTTTGGTTAGTGGATCTCAAATTCTCCTTTATTATGCTTTGTATTGATGAATAAACTTTCTTTAATATGGATGAATGGCATAGATTTCTTTGCTATTCATGTAATTCTGTTTCCTTAAGAGACTTCTCTCATGAATGGAAGAGTTATCTGGGAATTCTATTTAATGAAGGTGACTTAATATATTAGTTACTTTTCTAAATTCACAGAATTGGGAGAAGGCTGGTCATTTAATCCCACAGTAAACAGGACTTTTCCCTGAGGCCTGAGTTGCCACAGTACAAACACATGCCTTTCACAGAAATATGATGCCCTTTGTGGTTTACACTGGAGACCAATACTGATGCGGCTAGTGGCTTTATTTTCTTGGAAATATACAGAGTGAAAGATCTAGCCATGACACTCACTACACAGTCTTTTCTTTAGTCACCAGCACTTCCATTATACAATTCATTCTTGCTTTCCATACCAAACATGACTCATTTCTCCACTTTCATTGATCCATCAACGTAATTTCTGTTTTCTAAAAAATTAAAAAAGTATTTCATACCCCTTTCTGCATTTCTATTCTCAGTAGTTATGCATTTGCTTTTGTTTATCCCTTTTTCTCTTATTTCAATGGGATTTTGGCAGAATATATAAAAAATTTTCCTTAGTTTCCATCTTATACAAGAAGCCTACTCTATTATTCAGACACTTGGCACCTTAGTATTTTAATCTTGCTGCCTAGGATACTCTTCATCCCCTGCCGTACCCCTAGCACACACTTGGGAAAAATCTTAGGTAAACAACAAGTCATAGTGAGGTCTTCCTCCAGATCGGCATGTGAAACCCCTTCTCAGATTTTTGCAATCCCATCGATCTGTAATTCTTTCTGGTAAGCAATGTGCTGATTTCCACCACCAAAGCCAAATTGTTCAGATTCTGGATTTCCTTGTTCCTTTAACAAGTGGCAGGAATAATATGGATATTTGCTCTAAAATTTGCCAAGATTATTTGCCATCTGGGACTTTGTTTTTCTTTTTATTTTAGACTTACTCATTTATTTGAAAGCAGGGCAACAGAGGGAGAGAGAGAGAGAGGAGAGAGAGATCTTCCGTCTGCCCATTCAAAATCCAAATTACTGAAGCAGTTGGCCTGGATGAGGCCAAAGCCATGAGCCAGAAACTCCATCTGGATCTCCAACATGGGTGGCAGAGTCCCAAGTACCTAGACAATCTTCTCCTTCCTTCCCAGCCACATTAGCAGGAAGCTGGATTGAAAGCAAAGCAGCTGGAACTACAACTGGCACTCTGCTATTGGATGTTAGCACTGAAAATAGGGCTAATATGCTATACCACAATACTAGTCAGACTTGGAATAAATCATATTATGACATAGGACTTTAACATTAACTATTATTCTATACTTATTAGAGATCTTTAAATTTAGGCAAAATTTTGTCATGTATTAGTTACTCTGATAGTTCATAAACAAAACTGTAATGGAAGTAACATATTAAACTATTACTAATATGGCTTTAAATTCAATATCTGAACTATTGGATCACCTTTAAAATTGGAGTAGTATATTGTTTTTTTTTTTTGTTTGTTTGTTTTTTTTGTATCTCCAAGACTGTGTGATGCAACAGCATTTCTTTTTCAAAAGACTTGCATTATAAATTCTGGGGTATTCTTCCATGCTTCTGACTCTCACCTTTAATTTTGATCCTAGCCTTTTCCAAATTGAATACTTAGTCATTTGCTCAATAGAATCACCGATATGAAACAGCTCTGTTAGAGAATGCAAATTATCTAAGAAATTGATCGTCAATATTTCTCAATTTTAGTTAACACATAAAAATTGTACATATTTCATGGTACCATGTGGTATCTTTATACATGTGTACATTGCATAATGTCTAATCAGGGCAAACATAATCTATCTCCTGAATCATGGTGAAAACATTGAGACTCTTGTTCTCTGTCTCTGTCTCTGTCTCGTGTGTGTGTGTGTGTGTGTGTGTGTGTGTGTGTAGTATAGCCATTGTGGAAAACAGTGTGGGCATTCCTCATAAGGCTAAAATGTTAACTACTATGTGATCCAGCAATTCCACTACTGGGTATCTATCCAAGGGAAGCTAAATCACTCTGTGATAGAGATATATGCATTTTCATGCCTATTGTCCCTTAACTGATAAATGGATACAGAAAATATGGTATGTATACACAAATGAAACACTGTTGAACCATAAAAATTGAAACATTGTTGAAATAGTGTCTCTCCCATTAACTTGTAGGGAACTGAAGGTGATTAAGTGAAATAAGCCAAGGTTAGATTACAGAAAAAATTTAATAGTCCTACTGTTCATATGGATCTATCACACACCCACTTCCTGGTGTTTTAAATTAGATTCTTCTCCTCTAAGGGATGTAGTCTTTCTCCTGCCTTCAGTCCTGTTGCTTGCTGCTTGATAGGTGACCCTGTTGCACCCAAGTTGATGTTAAAAGATAACATGATTTAGTAAGTAACAACTTACTATTTTGTACCTTTTAGTATTTTTTTGTTTTACTTAATACCATTGGTTGAACTCTTTAATTAACACACAATTATTCTTAGGTGTTTAAATTTAACTGAAAAGTGATTCCTGTTAAACATAAGAGTGGGAATAAGAGAGGGAGGAGATGTACAGTTTGGCACATGCTCAATCGGACTTACCCCTAATGGTAGAGTTAGAAACGTGCCAGGGGATTCCAATTCAATCCCTTCAAGGTGGCACGTACCAATGCCATCTTACTAGTCAAAGTGATCAGTTTCAGTTCATAATTGATCATAATGATAGGAATAAGTGTTAAAGGGATCACACAAACAAGACTAGTGTCTGCTAATACTAAATGATAGAATTAAAAAGGAGAGAATGACCCAACTTGGGATGCGGGATACACAGCAGACTCATAGAATGGCAGATGTCCTAAACAGCACTCTGGCCTCAGAATCAGCCCCTAAGACATTCGGATATGGCTAAAAAGCCCATGAGAGTATTTTAGGCATGGAAAGCCAAGACACTGTGGCAAAAACAACAACAACAACAACAACAACAACAACAACAAAAACTAAATAAAAGATATCTGTGAATAAGATCCCAGCGGAAAGAACGTGCCATCAAAGAAGGAGGCACTTTTCTCTTAAGAGAAGGGAGAACTTCCACTTTGACTATGGCCTTGTCAAACTAAGGTCAGAATTGGCGAACTCAAGAGGCTTCCATAGCCTTGGCAGCTCTTGACAAGAGCCTCGGGTGATTACTGACATCATAAATAAGAGTGTCAATTGTTAAATCAACAACAGAAGTCACTGTGTACTTACCCCCCATGTATGATCTCTGTCCTTAATGTGTTGTATTATGTGAATTAATGGTATAACTAGTACTCAAAGAGTCCTTTATATTTTGTGTTTTTGTGTGGGTGCAAACTGTTGAAATCTTTACTTAGTATATACTAAATTGATCTTCTGTATACAAAGATAATTGAAAATGAATCTTGATGAAGAATAGGATGAGAGAGGGAGTGGGTGATGGGATGATTGTGGGTGGGAGGGAGGTTATGGGGGGAAAAGCTGCTATAATCCAAAAGTCGTAATTTGGAAATTTATATTTATTAAATAAAAGTTTAAAAAATAATATAAAAATTAAAAAAACATCAATTGTTTTACTTGTGTAATGTTTCACTGCCATTTTAATTCTTCCTTTTCCATAATGTTCTTTTGTAATCATACAGTAAATATTTCTTTTAAATTGAGTTCTCTCACTTAGCAATATGCCTTTAAAATTCACTAAGTTTTTGCAGAACTACATGGTTTATTTATTTTTTGTCTCTAAACAACATTTCATTGTGTGACTGTTGGCTTGCCTATCACCTATTGAATAGCATCTCATTTGCTTCATATTTTGGTGATTATAAATAAAGCTGCTATAAATATCTTCATGCATGTTTCTTTTGTATGCATGAATTTTCAAATAAGGTAGTTACATAGAAATGAGATTGCTGGATCATATAGTAGGACTATGTTTAGCTTTGTAAGAGCTACTGCACTTCATTTATTGACCTATTCTGTCACTCTCTGAATCTCAGTTGATGTATTGAAACTGTATGTATTTAGTTTGACTTTTTTAAGAGTTTTGTTATTGTATACCATGTTTATTATGTTTTCTATCCCCTGCACTTGCTATTTTTCCTTTTTCTCTTCTTGTCTTTTTTCTCCATTTTCTATTGTTAATTGAACACCTTATATGATTCTATTTTCTCTCCTATCTTAGTAAATAGATTATACACATTTGCTTTTTTTGCTTAAAGATTTACTTATTTATTTGAAAGTCCAATTTACAGAGAGAAGGAGAGACAGGGGAGGAGAATTCTTCCATCAGCTGGTTTACTCCCAAAGGATTGCAACGACCAGAGTTTTGCCAGGCCAAAGCCAGGAGCCAGGAGCTTCTTCTTGGTCTCCCACATGGGTGGCAAGGACCCAGGGACTTGGGCCATCTTCTGATGCTTTCAAAGGCACATGTTCAGGGAGCTGGATCTTATGGCAAGTCTATTTTTAGTTTTTTAAGAACTTTCCATACTGTTTCCCACAGTGGCTGCATAAATCTGCATTCCCACCAACAAAGTATAAGAGTTCCCCTTTCTCAATATATTCACCAGCATTCGATACTCTCTGTATTTTGATAATAGCCATTCTGACACTGGTGAGGAAATATCTCATTGTGGCTTTGATTTTTGTTATCTGGATTGTCAGCTCCTTCGACCGCAAAAGGAACGATGCTGCTTGCAGTTAATCGGTCTTCAAAAGACTTTTACTTAGAGTAGGGAAGAGAGTGGGGGACCGGGAGAAGGGGGAGAGATGGCGCGTACGTTCCTTAAGGGGGAAAGCTGGCGTGCCCCCTTCTCTCTCTCGCTCTCCACATATATGCAGAATTCAACCAATCACAGTCAATCGATTACAGTCCACGCACAGAGCTCTCCAATCCGCCACTTGATCTTGCTCAGCTGTGGAGTCACACAGCAGGCAGGGCATCAGCGCCATCTTGTTGTTTTCCATGATCCTCAGCCAGATGGAAAGTTCAATCAGCTGCTACATCCGCATTACTGCTATAAGCCAAGCCCAGCATGGGGGGTCCCATGGCAGGCCTATCCATGGGTCCCCACACTGGATAACTAGTGATGTTGATTATTTTTCATATATTTGTCTGCCATTTGTGTTGGCATAAAAGCCAACAGGTAGATCAATGGATCAGAATAAAGAGCCAATAAATAAGCCCAAATGCATTCAGCTAACTGGTTTTTGACAGAAGTATCCAGAGCATGTATTGGAAAAAAATAATATCTTTAATAAATGGAGCAGGCAAAACTGAATGGATTTGTGTTGAAGAATGAAATTAGATCATTGCTTCTCACCATATATAAAAATCAATTCAAGATTCATCAAATATCTAAATTTAACACCAGAGAGTGTGAAGTTGCTGGAAGAAAATTTAGGGGACACACTTCAAGACATTGATGTAGGAGGAGGCTTCTTGGGTAACACTCTTAGAGAACAGACAACACACAAAACTAGACAAATGGGATTACATCAGACTCAGAAGCTTCTGCACAATAAAGGAAACGATAAATAGAAGAGACGCCTGTCAGAATGGAAGCAATATTTGCAAGCTAGTTATCTGACAAAGGATTCATATATTAGCAGCTCATTAAAATCCAAAACAAAACAAAACAAAAAACTAACCAATTCACTTAATAAATTGGCAAAGGACCTCCACATACATTTCTCTCAAAAGAAGAAATACAAATATTTTTATGAAACTTGAATACTCCCTACTGGAATATTTCTATTGCCTGTCTTGCTTAATGTTTCACAAGGTTTCCGGATCTTAGGTGCCTGAAAATAATTTTGGAAAATTCTTGGCAATTATTATTTTTATAATTTGTTTCATGGCAAATGTTTAGCATAATGGTTAAGAGGCCTCTTCTGATTTCCACATCCACTATCAGTGACTAGTTTCAAGTCCTGACTGCACGGATAACTCCAGCTTCCCGACAGTGTGCACCCTGGTTGGCGGGAGATGATGGCTCAATAGTTGAATCTCTTCTTCACCTGGTGGGTCCCTGACTGAGTTCTGCCTTCTGGCTTTGGCGTGGCACAGCCCTGACTGTTGTAGCCATTTCGGGGAGTGCTGCAGTGGATGATAACTGTCAAATTTGTATATGTTTATCTCTCTGTCTCTGCCTTTCAAGTGAAATTAATAAACAAAAATTTAATGAATACATATTTAGTGCTATTTTTTCTTCTTTTAGTGTTCCCATTACATGTATCAGAATTCTGAATATGTTGCACAGTCTACATGTCCTATGCCTGTTTTGTTTTGATTTGTTTTCATTCCTTTTTTCCCTTTGGTGAAGTTTCTGCTTACATCTTTATGCTGTTGAGCTAATATATTTGATTTTCCATTTCTGGTACTGTATTTCTTTTATTATTTCATTTTGTTTCTTTTTCAGAAATTGTGTTTCTTTGGCTTTTATACATCTCTTCTTGCATGTTTTCTATCTTTTCCAGGAAGTCCTTAATATAATAGCTGTATTGTTTTAAAATAACTGATAAATCCATATTTAGATGACATCTGGTTCTAAATTGTGCTTTGTACCTTCAGTCTGTACTTTTTACAATATTTATCATGATTTTTAATATTTGCTTAAAGCTGTGCCTATGATGGTACAGCAAAAACATTAATGGAAAATGAATTATCTTTTAATTTCATTTTGAATGAGAGACAGAGAGAAATGTCTTCCTTTTTCCGTTGGTTCACCCCACAAGAGGCTGCCCAACCAGGACAGAATCCAGTCTCAACTGGGACTAGAACCAGGGGTGCCGGTGCCACAGGTGGAGGATTAGCCTAGTGGGCCACGGCGCCAGCCTTCCATGAACTTCTAAAAATATAATTCTATACCAGTTAATAGGCACTGAAGTAAATAGGTCTTTATTTGTGCTTTACTTTAATCTGGATTAACACAAAAAATATGGGAGTATTTGCTGTAGCTGCAGGTTTCAGTATTTGTATTTTATCACTGTTGTTGCTTTTATGTTTCACAAGATCTCCTTCCTGACAAGAGACAGACTCAGACATTGCTTTCCCTTGTAATTTTGTTATGACAGTAGATTCCTGTTGAAATGGAGCGAATATTTCAGTGAGGTTAATATTTACTTTTTAAGATTATTTATGTATTTATCTATTCATTTTAGAGATAGAGAGATATACACATACATAGACAAACACACAATGAGAGGGAAAGAGAGAGAGAGAATGCAAGAGAGAGCCAAAGAGTGCTCCTATAATCAAATTTACTCCCCAAATGCCTTCAACAGTAGGACTGCATCAAGCTGAAGCTGGTGACTGTGAACTTAATTCACGTCTCCCACATAGGCAACATGGACCTAAATACTTCATCTCTCACCTGCTGCATCCCAGGGTTTGCATAAGCAGGAACCCAGAATTGGGAAACAAAAAATCTGGGAGTTAAACTTTCATAGGAGATGTAGACATTTCAACAGGGTATTTAAACTGCTAGATCAAACATCAATTTTTTTTTTTTTTAATTTTAGTTTCAGAGAAACAGAGTGACAGAGAACAGAGAGATGGATAGGGTAAGCATGCTGTAATCTTTTGATTAACTTCAACCTTTCGGTTAGTTTGTGTCTCTTGATTGTGATCTTAACAATTATTTTTAAAAATACTTCCCTGTCCTAGTTTTTTGGGACTTGCAGGGAGGCAATTGTGTGCTTCTGTTGCGTTGTCTGTGCTTCTGCCCATGTGGGATTAGACTCATATAAAGTCCTTTCACTTGTGAGTAGGTCTATTATGGAGTAAGCACACAAATGCTTGACAATAATTACTTTTCCCTTCTCAAAATAGGAGGTAAATTTTCTCAATTCGTCAATATGAGAACCTGTGGGTTCCTGGAGCTTAAGCCCCACACTTGTGAGATATCTCCCTGTCTCCCCAAGACTGAATCCCCGAGGAGTGTCTTACTCTCCACATAATCCAAACATGGCTTCCAGTCATTCATTAAAGTTATCACATAAATGATCTTATCTGTTTACTGCTCCAGCAGCTTCTCCAGATAAACTGTGTTTGTCTGAAGTCACTTGTCTCCAGATTTTACAGTGTTTTTACACACAAATTGAATTCTTTGAGAAGGCTAAGAAAGCTTTTGATTTTCTAGCTTCTGTCTTGTTGTTCTAAATGGAGTGATGACTTCTGAGCTATTATGTCTTGCAGCTCAAATTAAACCTCTGATCTTTACAATATGATCTCAAGAAAATAAGACAATACTATGTCTACAAAAGATAGTAAGAAGTGCTATGTGGAATACATGGATAGTAGCTGTTTCACAGGAGGAGTTAAATTAATAGCAGAAAGTAGAGCTTGGATGTGATGTCATCACTAGTAAAGGAAAATGATACTGGAGTCAGTAGAGGAGCGTGTAGTAGAGTAGAAGCAATCACCGGAATGAGGCCAGCCCTGTAAATTCTGTTACTAAGGCATCTTTAAACACAGTGTAGGTTATGTTTTAATGTGTCTGTTTATGTGACTAAAAAGAGCTTTCAAGAAAACAGAAAACAAAATATTTTGAAAAACAATATGTGGTGCAGTAGACCCAGTGACTGCACATAAGTGCCATTTAAGAATAGTTTTGTGATTCTTACCTGGTAGGGGAGATGTCATGATCACCAAGAATAGTTTTTGTTGTGGAGAGTAAGTTTATTAAAGGTATTACCATTTTAGACCATCTCATATGAGTTGCTTTAATTTAATTATGAAGTATTAAATGTAGATAAGCAGTTATTTGAGAAAGTCAAATGACTACTTACAGAATCTTTTATTTTCTTTTATCGTGGTAATAAAATGAAAAATCTTGCTTGAATGCTAACAGATGAGATCTCCTTTAAAATATAGCCATATTTCTTTACCTATCAATATTGTGAGCTTAATTGTATAGATTCATTGCAAATATTTGTTTAAAGAAGCATGTACATAGTAAAAATGTTAACACAGTAGAGAATTCACAAGAAAACATGCACACAAGACCTTAAAACAAGAATAAGGGCAATATTAAGTCATTTTGATTTATGGTTTAGACATTAGTTACTTTAAATACACCTTTAAATATATTCTTATTTGAAAATAATAAATTTATGCCACATTCCCCTATAGAATTTAATATATGTGTTTAAAAATGGGATAAAAGTATGAGGATAATAAAGCGCTACAAATCAAAATCAACCTGAGGCACCATGCTGTGGCAAACTCCTAAGGCTACCACCTGCAGTGCTAGTATCCCATATGGGCACCAGTTCCATTAACAGCTGCTTTACTTCCATTCCAACTCTCTGCTACAGCACAGGAAAGCAGAAGATGGCCTAAGTGCTTAGGCCCCCGTTCCTGCATGGGAGACCCAGAGGAACTACCTGCTCCTGTCTTCAGATCAGCAAAGCTCTGGCCATTGCAGCAATCTAGGGAGTGAAACAGCAGATGAAACTCTCTCTCTCTCCTTCTGCATCTACCTCTCTGTAACTCTGCCTTTCAAATAAATTAATTAAATCTTAAATAAACAAAACAAACAAACAAAAGCAAAACAATCTTGGGGCCGGCACTGTTGCACAGTAGGTTAATCCTCTGCCATCGCTCGCATGTCACATCGCATCAGTTCTAGTCCCAGCTGTTCCTCTTCCAATCCAACTCTCTGCTATGATTTGGGAAAGCAGCAGAAGATAGCCCAAGTCCTTGGGCCACTGCGCCCACATGGCAAATCCGGAAGAAGCTCCTGGCTCCTGACTTCGGATTGCTGCAGCTCCGGCCGTTGCAGCCATCTGGGGAGTGAACCAGTGGATGGAAGACCTTTCTGTCTCTTCCTCTCACTGGCTCTAACTCTACCTCTCAAATAAACAAATAAAAAATCTTTTAAAAATCTGAATATTCTTTTCTTAAGCATGGCATGAATTAATCATAGTTTTATTAATCAAAGATACTACTTCATTCATAATGAATTTAAATTGCATAAAATAAAATATTTTGCTTAATTATAATGATTAAGTTTTTAGTGTTCACTGAGATGTTAGAGAATTTCTGAACCTGTTGAAATGGTCCAAGGGATGAAAAAAATTGGGGAACTAAGTTAGATAAATAAAATTATATATTAAAATTTAATAAACTTAGCAATATAGTAGCTAAAAGCCATTAAAGAAAAATTATCAAATCTGGCCACACTGAAAATACGTACTGTAAAGTAGTAGTAAATACATTAATACATGAAAAGAATATTTTAAAATAATTAATACAGTGTTAAAATAACTAATATATATCATTTATAGACTTGATGAATGATGAACATTACATAAAGAAAGTAAGTAGGTAAATGACATAAATTTGAATTTTATAAAACAAGTAATGATGATAAGCAAATGTAAAAAATGGTACTCACTTGTGTATGCAAGTGAAAGAAATAAAAAATGAAAAAAATTGTGTGATGTTCTCCTGTTATTTTGAAATCCTTAATAAAAATTGCAAAAGCAATGTTGTGTGTTGGGTAAAGCTACCACCTGCAGTGCTAGCATCTGATATGGGCACTGGTTCAAGTCCTGGCTGCTACATTTCCTATCAAGTTCTCTGCTATGGCCTGGGAAAGCAGTAGAAGATGGCCCATGACCTTGGGCCTCTGTACCCATGTTGAAGATCTGGTGTAAGCTCCTGGCTACTATGGCTGGCACACTGCGCCTATCCGAAACCAGGAGCCAGGTGCTTATCCTGGTCTCCCATGGGGTGCAGGGCCAAGCACTTGGGCCATCCTCCACTGCCTTCCCGGGCCACAGCAGAGAGCTGGCCTGGAAGAGGAGCAACTGGGACAGAATCCCGCGCCCCAACCGGAACTAGAACCCAGTGTACCGGCGCCGCAGGCAGAGGATTAGCCTAGTGAACTGCGGCACCCACCAAACAATTATAATCTTAACAATTCCAATTACAATCTTGATATTAATCTAGGTATCCACCTAAATCGTATGTGGGACATAGATGCATTACAATCTTATCATGAATCCAGGTGCAGCCTATCTGTTTTTAAGCTTGGGTGATCATGCTAGGGAGTGTGTATGCTCTGCTGAGAGGGATGCAGTGTACTGTTATGGTCTGAGTTCCAGACCGTAGATAGTTTTGAAACAGAATCTCATGAGGGGAGGGTGCTTTTTCAAGATGGAGTCCCAGATGCTCTAAAATGGAGTCACTACTTTCAAAGTGTCACTTCATTTCCCCCTTTTGTTTTAACAGCAATCCAATCCCTGATTTAGCCACATCATCACATTGATCAGGAAGGTTATTTAGAGTAGAGTAATAAGTCCATTGTCTAATTGAATTTAGTAACCAGTTAAGAATGCAGGGGCCTACACTCAGTCTGAGGAGGAGGAGGCTATTTTGTAGGACAACCCCTGTAGGAGACTTTACCTGGCCATGCAATAGATCAATAGAAGATTGGAGTTGGCTGATGTTGGCAGATGGGAAATACCTAGCTTGCTCCACACCAAGGCTGCTATGTTGAGGGCAGTAATGCCTGTCACACTGAGCCCAATTAGGACCAGAACTAACAAGGGGGCATTGCAGCATTGGCAATAGTTAAGGACAGGGAGATCAAACGATGTCTCTCAGGTCCACTGTAAGTGTACAACTGAAGAAGGACATGTACAGTAATACAAATACGTGGGATCTTTGTGTAAACTGGAATGGGAGATGTTCAGAGTTAGCTTTTTCTTTGATGGACCCAGCCCCTTGGCTGCTAGTTTTGGGTACAGGATATCACAGTGAGGAGAGGTGGGGTCAGGTCTCACAGCAAACTTCCCTGTCACAGCTTACAGCCTATATGTACAAGACATTATGTTAAAGGCTGTGTGGCCCACAGACAATGAGCCAAACTGGACAGCCTCAGCACCCCCTCTTTTAATCCATACTCTACTACTGTAGTGACCTGGGGCATCAATCTCATCCTAGCCTCTTTCTGCTGATAAAGGGTTCTTGTCTTGGGTCCCCTTAGGGAGAGGAGTGTTGAGGATTGTCATGATGGCCATTCAGGTTACCCAATACAGGCAGTATCTCTCCATAGTTCCTATTTAAGGGACACATGGTAAAGACGGGGCTCCGACAGAAGGTGGCCTCTCAAGGGGGCTGCAGTGTCAGTTTGCAGAAATTGTTTCTATTCCTGGTTTTACGTGTATGGCCATCTAGAATTTTATAGCTTTAAGTACAGAGAAAATGAATCTATCATGCAGATTGAATATACAGGGTCTAAAACAATGGGCAAAGTTATTATTAAAGGATCTACAAAAGATGCTGTCCAAACCAGGAGGGAATTTTTTTTTTTTTTTATTTAGAAGAAAACAGAAACTGTCAGTTCTTGATAATTATCATTTGGTATTAAGGTCTGGCCAGGTATACGAGGTCCAGACCTATCTATCTCTTTACCTGGGGTACATGTGAACCTCCTTAAAAAAGGCACCCTGTTGACTCCCATTTCCTAGCTGGCCTAAATAGGGGGTCAGTCTAGAATAGGAAGGATCTCTGAGAGTTAATATGCAACTTTGTCTGCAGTGTTACTGACCCTCGGCTGTCCCACTGATGGTGGTTTTTACTCTGGAAGCTGGGCAGAATTAAAGGCTTTTTAGCTTTGAGCCAACAAGATCTGTGATTCGGACCTAGAAGTCCTTCGAGTCCAGGGCAGAACTGGTATTTACTAAAATGCACAATGTCTTTTATCAACTTTAAGAGTACATACAGTTGGGAATTTTTTTTCTTTGGTTGGCAGAGCTGACAGGTCTCTTCAGATACTGGCTTCCATCAGGACTGTTGTCTGTCTGAAGCTCTGGCTTTCCACGTAGAAAACCAATGCCATCTGGAGTGGACTGGCCCTATTGGGTCTCCTTAATGGCAGATCACTGTGTAAAGCTGTAATTAATTGGCCTGTCATCTATCCTTACATTGCTCCTGTTGCCTTTTTCCCAGTCTTTATTAAAGTAGACCTCAGAGGAGGCTTTTAGAATATCAGCCAAGGGGATGCTCAAGCCCATTGCTAACAGGCATGTCCTGACAATGTTTTTCCTTGAGATAAGACAATGCCCATGAGGAAAGTTGTATTTTTCTGGTAAGTTAAAATATGAAGACCATCTTACCTAAGCTGTCTATACATTTTGAAGTAATTAGTAGGACTTTATATGTCTCCTTTAGTTTAGTTTGAAAAGGGAGGTTCTGCCTGTTTACTGTGTCCATGGAAAAAATAAATCTAGCTTTAAAATCATATCATATTGTAAGCTTTTATTTAGGCCATGTTATTTGTTCTTCTGTATATGGCCAGTCACTAGCACAGAAGAATATTAGCCATCCCTTTTATAAGGTCTAAAGATTAAACTGTACATGCTGATGGAGAGTCTTTTAGAACAGACACAGTTGTTCATATTGAAGAGAATACAGACATCTCAGATTGTTTACTGTCAGTAACTTAGTATCAAATGAAAACTTAGCAAGTAGTTTTAACTGTCAAATATCAACTTCGTAAGTATTTACTAAAAGGTACAACGTCTTTTATGAATTTTAAGATATATATAGTTGGAAATATTTTTTGAATATCTAACACAAGTGTAACTTGCTTGACCAGCAAATACAAGCAAAAATGTGTCAATGACCAAAAAAAATTGTTTCTTTTTACCAACAAGTTAAAATATCTGATACAGAGATTAATTTAGGCCACGTGAACCAAAAATGTATCTTAGCTGTTGTGAATTGAGCTGCAATGAACATTCTATGCACCAAGAGTGCTTTCGATTCATTTCTTTATACCTAGGTATAGCTCTTTACTATGGATCATGAGTCTATCTAGGAGGCTACGTGTCCTCACAGCAAATAAGTGCAGACAGGCATCTTTTCTACAATCTATGGTAGCCCATGGTGCTGCATTTTGCTCCTTTTTAAACCCAATGTCTGTGTTCTTTCTTTCTTTTAAACTTAAATTTACAAAACAAAAATTATGAAGTAGTAATATGAGTTCACTTATGCCTCATACCTCATTTCTCATATAAACATCTCACATTAGTATATTTGCCACATTAATAAATTGTAGCCAGTTTCCCTCATCTTCTTAAATCCAATCTCCTTTATTTTTAAATCCCAAGTCTCAGCCTATAGTAATCAACATTCTGTGTTTGGATGGAGGTTTTTTGTTGTTGTTGTTGTTGATGTAGTTGTATTGGTTTTGCTTTATTTTATTTTAAATACCTATGTATATGGAAGAACATGTGGATTTATCTTTCTGTGCCTGGCTTATTTCACTCAATATGGGTAGAGTTTTGCTACATCTGTTTTGCTACAAATGATGTGTTTTAATTTATATAGCTGAATTCCATTGTGTGTATATATCATATTTTCTTAATCCATTCATCTGATGACAGACAATTTAGCTGATAATATATTTTGGCAATGATGAACAATTTACAAATACAGAGTAGCAGATACTTCTTTTATATAATGGTTGATGTCTTTTGAGTATATACTCACTAGTGAGATTGCTGCATTATATGGCAAGTCTATTTCTAGTTTTTTTTTAATTCTCTGTAACATATTCAATAGTGGTTGCACATTGCCACCAACAAGTACAAGAGTTCCCCATTCTCCATATCATAGTTAGAATGTGTTACTCTCTGTTTATTGGATAATTGTCATTCTGACATGGCTGAGGTGATATCTCATTGTGGTTTTGATTTTCATTTCCCTGATAGCTAGTGATGTTGATTATATTTTTCTTTTTTTAAACTTTTATTTAGTAAATATAAATTTCCAAAGTACAGCTTATGGATTACAATGGTTTTTCTCAAAAAACAAATTTCCCTCCCACCTGCAACCCTCCCATCTCCCACTCCCTCTCCCATTCCATTCACATCAAGATTTATTTTCAATTCTCTTTATATACAGAAGATCAATTTAGTATATATTAAGTAAAGATTTCAACAGTTTGCACCCACACAGAACACAAAGTCTAAAATATTCTTTGAGTACTAGTTATAGCATTAATTCACAATGAACAACACATTAAGGACAGAGATCCTATATGAGGAGTAAGTGCACAGTAACTCCTGAGGTTGACTTAACAAATTGACTCTCTTGTTTAAGGCATCCGTAATCTCCCTAGGCCCTTGTCATGAGTTGCCAAAGGCTATGGAAGCCTTTTGAGTTCATGGACATCAGTCTTATTTAGACAAGGTCATAGTCAAAGTGGAAATTCACTCCTCCCTTCACAGAAAGGTACCTCCTTCTTTGATGGCATATTCTTTCTACTGGGATTTCACTCGCAGATATCTTTCATTTAGGTTTTTTTGTTTTGTTTTGTTGCCAGAGTGTCTTGACTTTTCCATGCCTAAAATACTCTCATGGGCTCTTCAGCCAGATCTGAATGCCTTAAGGGCTGATTCTGAGGTCACAGTGCTGTTTAGGACATCTGCCATTCTATGAGTCTGCTGTGTATCCCACTTCCCATGTTGGATTGTTCTCTCCCTTTTTGATTCTATTAGTTAGTATTAGCAGACACTAGTCTTGTTTGTGTGATCCCTTTGACTCTTAGATCTATCAGTATGATCAATTGTGAACTTAAATTGATCACTTTGACTAGTGAGATAGCAATGGTACATGCCACACTGATGGGATTGAATTGGATCCCCTGGCACATTTCGATTTCCATGTGCAGAAGCATGACGCAAGACCCCTACCTTTCATCTTACACAAAAGTCCACTCAACATGGAATAAATACTTAAATCTATGACCCGATACCATCAAATTATTAGAGAGCATTGGAGAAACCTTACAAGATATAGGTACCTGCAAAGACTTCTTGGAAAAGACCCGGGAAGCACAGGCAGTCGAAGCCAAAATTATCATTTGGGATTGCATCAAATTGAGAAATTTCTATATTGTAAAAGAAACATTCAGGAAAGTGAAGAGGCAATTGACAGAATGGGAAAAAATATTTGCAAACTATGCAACTGATAAAGGATTAATAACCAGAATCTACAAATAGATCAAGAAACTCCACAACAACAAAACAAACAACACACTCAACAAATGGACCTCAACAGACATTTTTCAAAAGAGGAAATCCAAATGGCCAACAGACACATGAAAAAATGTTCAGGATCACTAGCCATCAAGGAATTGCAAATCAAAAGCACAATGAGGTTTCACCTCACCCTGGTTAGAATGGCTCACATTCAGAAATCTACCAACAACAGATCCTGGCAAGGATGTGGAGAAAAAGGGACACTAACCCACTGTTGGTGGGAATGCAAACTGGTAAAGCCACTATGGAAGTCAGTCTGGAGATTCCTCAGAAACCTGAATATAACCCTACCATACAACCCAGGCGTCCCACTCCTTGGAATCTACCCAAAGGAAATTAAATTGGCAAACAAAAAAGCGGTCTGCACCTTAATGTTTATTGCAGCTCAATTCACAATAGCTAAGACCTGGAACCAACCCAAATGCCCATCAACAGTAGACTGGATAAAGAAGTTATGGGACATGTACTCTTGGAATACTATACAGCAGTCAAAAACAATGAAATCCAGTCATTTGCAAAAAAAATTCAGGGCTCTGGAACACATCATGCTGAGTGAAATAAGCCAGTCCCAAAGGGACAAATATCATATGTTCTCCCTGATCAGTGACAACTAACTGAGCACCAAAGGGGAAACCTGTTGAAGTGAAATGGACATGATGAAAAACAGTGACTTGATCAGCCTTTGTCCTGACTGTTGATGTACAACTTAATACTTTATCCCTTTTAGTATTTTTTTTTGTTCTACTTAATACTATTGGTTGAACTCTGTAATTGACACACAATTATACTTAGGTGTTTAACTGAAAATTGATCTCTGTTAAATATAAAAGTGAGAATAAGAAAGGGTATGTTTTTCATATATTTGTTGGCATTTTGTATTTAAAAACCGAATTTTATCTGGTTCTTAACTGGACTACTTTGTTGTTGTTGAGCTTTATGCATTGCTGACATATTCTGAATATTAATCTTTTGTTGGATATGTGTCTTGCATATATTTTCTCTCAATGTGTTGCAGGATTTTTCACTCCATTGATCATTTCCTTTGCTGCACAGAAGCTTCTGAGTTTGATATAATCCCATTTGTCTAGCTGGTTTTTGTTGCCTGTGTTAATCTCAGGTCTTAAATTAGGACTATGACTTATCTTGAGGTGATTTTGTATATGGTGACAGGTAGGTATCTAATTTCATTCTGCTAAATATACACACTCATTTTTATCAGCAGCATATTTTAGAAAGACTATCCCTTCTGCAGTGCATGTTCTCAGTACCTTTGTGAAAAATCAGTAGGCTGGATGTACATGGATGAGTTTTCAGACAAAATATTCTGTACCATTGATCTATATATAGGCTTTTATGCCAGTCCCATGCTGTTTAATTATTGCAGTATGCCTTAAAATCTGATATTCTGATGTCTCCAGCTTGATTTTTTTTTTACTCAGGTTCTCAGCTTTGTTTTCTGGGTCTTTTGTGATTCTACATGAATTTTAGGACTGCTTTGTTTGTAATTCTGTAAAGAATGGCATTGGCATTTTGATAGGATTTGAGTTAAATCTCTAGGCTGTTTTAGGTAGTTTAGACATTTGAGTTATATTAATTCTTCCCATTTTGTGTTTTTGTGTCCTTGATTTTTCTTTGTAAATATTTTATAATTTGCAATGTGGAGTTCTAGTACATGAGAAAAACCTAAACACTCCACCAAAATGTTCTTAGAATTTATAAATCAATTTAGCAAAATTTTAGGGCAAAAATCAATATACAAAAACTACTAGCAACTTTATACACCAATAATCATCTCACTAAAAGGAAATTCCATTCACAATAGCAACAAAATCCAATATTTTAGAATAAATTAAACAAAAATGAAAGATCTCTCCCATATGTCTTTTTGTTAAGCCTAAAACTTCTATATAGTGCTTTAACACTCTTTGGAACTTCATAACACATTATATACTGCAACTAAAAAGCCAACTTAAGCTATTTCAGTAATGAAATTTTTTTACAACCGCACATCATTGTGTCCTTACAGTAGGGTGCAGGAGGCAGACAGAGTTCTTCATATATCTTGCCAAATCACAATCAACTACCTTAATAGATCTCATTCTCTACATTTAAGAATAACTAGTACAAAATCACAATGAGTTTATCACTTATTTTCTGTTTGTTTGTTGTCTGTCCAATTTAGGGAATCAATGTATTGTGACCATAGCTGTGAAGAGTATTATTTAATGCCGTAAACATAGAAAAATGTAGAATAAAATGTAGAAAATATTTAGAAAAAGTATTAGCCTCTTTAGAAAAACGCTATCCACTAAAACGATATTCCAGACATGTCTATTGAGAAAATATTGAGGGGATACAATGTACTGACTTGCATCTTCCCAGATTCACATGATGAAATTATAATCACCAATGTAATGATATTAGGAGGTAGAACTTTTGGGAGTTCAATAAGTCATAAGGGTGAAGCCTTCATGCATGTGATTAGTGCATTATAAAAGAGACTTCCTATAAAATGAGGACAGAGGGAGAAAATGGCTATCCACTAACAAGAATTAAGTCTCATCAGATCCTGAATCTAACAGTGCATTGAATTTATACTTCCATGCTTCTGGAATTATAACAAGTAAATTCTGTAGCCCAATTAGACTGAGGGAAAAATAAGATTATATAAATGATAAGTACAAAATATTGTTCTTTGATAAACAAATCCCTGTGAATATTTACTAATTTCTTAATGATTTACATGTTGGATTTGTTTTCAATGAGTGTTTTATGCGATTATGGTATGTTACTACAAATATATAATCAACAATGAAGAATTCAAATAATGGAGATATTCAATGTATTGACTTTCAATATATGTTTTCTATTGTTCTTCTCAGCTTTTTCAAGCTACATTCTACCTTCAGTTTTCCTTTTTATGGATTGCAATGTTGGCATAGACAGTTTCATCTAAATTATTGGTGTTGAAATATTTGTGAAAGAATAAAATTCTAAAATACCTTGTGTGGATCGGGTTTGCTTATCTATACTATCTTTCAATAGGTCCTAAAAATAACTCTGTACCAACTTATAAATATTTATGCTATTTGTTTTTATAATTATAGATCATTATGTTAGATACTCAAAGTTATTCCATTAATTTGCTACGTTAGGACAACTAACTTTTCCAATTATTTTATAAACTTTTTATTTTGTAACAGTAGATTGTGGAGACCCATGGATAGGCTTGCCATGGGACCCCCCCATGCTGGGCTTGGCTTAACAGTAATGCGGATGTAGCAGCTGATTGAACTTTCCATCTAGCTGAGGATCGTATTAAACAACAAGATGGCGCTGATGCCCTGCCTGCTGTGTGACTCCACAGCTGATCGTGATCAAGTGCTGGATTGGAGAACTCTGTGCGTGGACTGTAATTGATTGATTGTGATTGGTTGAATTTTGGATATAAGCGGAGAGCGAGAGAGAGAAGGGGGTGTGCCAGCTTTCCCCCTTAAGGAACGTGCGTGCCATCTCTCCCCCTTCTCTGGGCCCCCCACTCTCTTTCCCACTCCTTCTAAGTAAAAGTCTTTTGAAGAACGATTAACTGCGAGCAGCGTCGTTCCTTTGGCGGCCGAAGGAGCAGACAGTAGATTTAGATTTACAAAAGTATTTCAGGTACAGTATGAAGAGATCCTATATTCCACATACACATTACGTCTGTTGTTAACATCTTTTTTATAATTTTATTTGTTATACAAGTTTCATGTGTTTCATATATATAGTTTTAAAAACATGATAACATGTTCCTCCCCCCGCTTTCTATACTCCAACCCTTCTTCCTCCTCCTTCTCACATTCCCACAGAATTTTTACAAAGATCTATTTTCAGTTTTATTAATGATCATATAGTTAACCTTACACTAAGTATAAGAGTTCAAAAAATAGTATGTAGAGAAAAGAAAGCATTGTTATTAACATCTTACATAAGGACAGTACATTTGATGCAATCAATGATCCCGGTCAATGCCATAACTTTTAAAAATTACTTTCCTTTTCATGTTTTGTAATCCCATGCAAAATAACATTAAATGTATTAGCCATGTTTCCTTAGGCACTCATGGTCATGGTAGTTTCATAAACTTTTCTTATTTTCGAAGTCTTGCTGACTTAGAAATGGATATTGTATTTTGGAAAATGACCCTCAGGTGAGATTTAATGTATTTTCTGTGATTAAATTGTAATTATATGTTTTGGGGAAATAACCACAGACAGAAAGAATAATTTTCATTAAATATTATCCAGTGCATATAGTATTAGCATAACATCACTGCTGGTATTAAACTCAACAGCTGATTGAGGTTGTGTTGGTCAGATTTCTCCATTGTAAAGTCATTCTTTTTATCTCTCTGTCTATGTTTATTATTTAAAAGGAAACTTCCTTGCATGGCTCACACTCAAAGAGTAGAAACTATGTTCCATTTCTTGGAGAGTTAAGTGTGCATATAAATTATTTGCAATTCTTCTGCTTACAACATTTTCTAACTCTCATTTCATCAAATCATTTATTTGTAGTATCATGGACTGAAGGATATTTATTATGGATTAATGAGTATTTATACTTCAGAGTACAATATAATACTAATTTAATTTAGTTATCAAAGTGTCCCATTTTTGACCCTTAGATATAATTTCTGTTGGCTGCTGTGTTGCTTTGACAAATGCTCTGTCAATGCACTTTTTTTCTTTTCTGGTAATTTCTTGTTTCCATTCATTAGGAGAGTAAACTAGCAGATGGAAGATCTCTTTCTCTCTCTCTCTCTCTCTCTCTCTCTCTCTCTCTGTAACTGATTTTCAAGTCTTTCAAGTAAATAAATAAATCTTTTTTTAAAGAAGAAATTCTAATACTCTACAGCACAGTGGGGTGCCTAAAGTTTACAACCAACTACTACTATATATTAGGACGAACTAGAGGAGGAATTTGAAGTCTCTAAACACAAAGAAATTATACTTGCATAAGGAGATGGGAATGCTAATTACTCAGGTTTGATCATTGCACATTATATATCTTTATAATGTGTATTGAATTAAATATGTATAATCATTTCATGTCAATTTTTAAAATATTGAAGAGATCATTAAAAGTCTACATCAGAAATTGCAGATAGCTTTTCAAATGTAAAGGAAAGCAGGTTCATTGCTCTAATTAAAAGTATGAAAATAAAAAGTAAATAAATGGAGCTCAGTGCTATATTTCAAATTTTAGTATTAAATAAGTGAAGATTTTTACAGTATATGTAAATCAATTTCTAATTTCAATTTTATCATGTCTATAGTAAATGTGATTATATTACGTTTATTTATCATATAAATATGTCCAGAGAAAACAGAGGAAGCATTATTTTTTAAACAATGTGGAAGTTGAAGTAGGTCATAACAACACACTGAAAGCCTCAGTTTACATTTAGGCAATCTATTATTCTTTGTCCATTTTAATTAACTTGAAGGTTATATATACTAAAATTGCAACTATATTCATGAGAATGTATTAACCTTCAGGAGTTTATACAGGTGTTTAATTTGTATTTAGCAAGATATAAATATCAAATTCAGTGTCAATTAATTGATGCAAATATATTATATTTGATTAGCTATTTAAAATTTGACATTCAATAAACGCATTTCAGAGCAGAAGAAGTTTTGATATGCATTCTCCCACCTATTTTCAGTCTTCAATTTTATTTTGCATTTATTAAACTCTTAATATGTGTCAGGTGTCATGTGCTGCTCTCATTTTCTCCCAGAAAAACATTTCTCTAATTTTAACTCCAATCAATTATGATCAAATTCACTGTTAAATGTTGATTTTTCTCCAGGTTAGCTTTACTGAGGAAGTCCCAAAATATGTCATTTAAATAAGGTTGTCAATTTTTTTTTCATTTTGACCTTCAATAATCTCAGATATTTAATAAAAATCTACATTATTATATCATTTATCTATAACTCAATGTTAAATTAAATGACCCCATTAGGAAGTCATTTTTAATTGCAATATTTTAACCATTGATATTTAAGACTTTGTTAATTTATTTATAATAATATAATCAAGAGTCAGATAAAATGTAAATGATATATATGCATGTTCTGCTCACTGTTTTTCAAGGCAAAGATATAAATGAGTATAACAGTGATTCCTTGATGTTAGAAAGGATAGGGTGAGGTGGGATAAAGGATGCTGCATAATGCATACCAACATACATTTAGCTGAGAAGAATAAATTTGGGTCTAGCAAATGGCACAGCAGGTTAAGCCACTGCCTTCAATGTCAACATCCCCTATGTGTGCTGGGTGGAGTCCTGTCTGCTTCCAATCCATGTCTCTACTAATGAGCCTGGGAAAGCAACAAAAAATGGCCCAAATTCTTGGGCCCTGTACTCATCTGGGAGACCTGGATGGAGATGAGATCCTGGCTCCTGGTTTTGACCTGGCCCTTCATAGTCAACCTTTCCTGGCAATGATTTGTGAATGTTCCCTTCTTGATTATGTTAGTGATAATTTCCCAACTAACATTTTGTGATTAGATATATAAGCCATAGAAACAAATGCACTTGATTCAATATTTATTATTGATTTATTCACCCATCACATATATTTTAACTAAGGCTTACTGAGTAATATAAACTAATACATTTCACAGTAAAAGAGCTAAAATTTATCAGGTGATTTGGATCTCTAAATGAGTTAAGCAAACTCTATTGTACACATTCATAGAGAAGAGGTTTGCAGTACTGATATTGTGGTAAAGCTGCTGTCTGCAACACTGGCATCCCACTTGGATGCTGGTTTGTGTTCCAGTTGCTTTACTTCTGATCCAGCTCATGGCTTATGCGACAGGGAAAACAGCAGAAGATGGCTCAAGTGCATAGGCCCCTGACACCCACATGGAAGACCAGGATAATGCTCTGGCTCCTGGCTTCATTTTGGCCCAGCCCTGGCCTTGTAGGCAACTGTGGCAGTGAACCAACAGATGGAGGATCTCTCTCTGTCTCTCCCTTTCTTTCTGCAACTCTTTCAAATAAATAAATCTTAGGTTTTTCATCCTTGTTTAAGTTACAAGAAGAAGCAGTTTGGTTTCTGTATTTAAACAACCTGATTTTATTAGAGAAATGGCAATAGAATGTTAATTACACATCACTTAAATTTTTCTCCCAAAGAATCTGACACTAGGCATAGGATTAAATTATGCATTTTTCCAGTTGTCTTACTCATTATGAAAGCTGTTGTACATAGGAGGCAAAATTTAAACTTTATAAAGTTTAATTCTTTATTTAACTTTATAAAGTTAAATTCAGGCTGGTTTTCATAGCATATCACGGAGATAGAGATTACTCAAGGAAATTTATTTAAATGATACATTATTTTGTTTTGGATAATTTTGGTATAAATTGGAATAAAATGTGTAGGAGGCACCCATTTGAAAGACTGGATCATTCTATGTACTTACTTAACATTACATTGCAGCTATAACTGCTGCAGCATCTAGCTGGGGTTCCACAATTCTGAGGCATAATTGCATCATTTAAAAAAAGTGTGTGTTTGTGCCTCTGATATTAATAAACATGGTTTTGGGGGCTAAAACCATTGTCTTATGCTTGAAAGTAAAGACCATTTTAAATACTGTTTTCTTAAACATTAATGAAATTATAAAGTTATTTTTATAATGATCCAATTTAACATTAAATTATATAGCAGCAGCACCACTTAAGGCTAGAACCAAGACTTATTTCTGATAGGAGTTTTGTAGATTTCAACATCATACATATTTAGAATAAGTCATATTTAGAATAAGCCCAGGAGAAATTATTCTAAAGAATTCTCCATGTTCAACCTTGAATAAATAAGCAATAGATAATGGCAAGTTAAGTTTTGAGTCACAGTAAGTATGACTGTTTTTCAATATCACCTCTAGCTATGATTGTATATAATTTAGAGTTTCATTTTTTTGCACCAGCCAAGTGTTTTACTATTTGCAATTAGTGTTGTCTGCAAAGATCTTTGTTTCTGTGATGTACCAACTTTATGGTTGTGTTGACATTTAAACTTTTTTTTTTTTGGACAGGCAGAGTGGACAGTGAGAGAGAGACAGAGAGAAAGGTCTTCCTTTGCCATTGGTTCACCCTCCAATGGCTGCTGCAGCCTGCGCACTGCGCTGATCTGAAAGCAGGAGCCAGGTGCCTCTCCTGGTCTCCCGTGGGGTGCAGGGCCCAAGCACTTGGGCCATCCTCCACTGCACTCCCTGGCCACAGCAGAGAGCTGGCCTGGAAGAGGGGCAACCGGGGCAGAATCTGGCACCCCAACCGGGACTAGAACCTGGTGTGCCGGCGCCGCAGGTGGAGGATTAGCCTATTGAGCCGCGGCGCCGGCCTTTGAACTTTTTTTTTTTTTTTTTAAGAAATTAAAGAAATTCTTGGACAAAAAAAAAAAAAAAAAAAAAAGAATTCTCCATGTTACACCTGTATAGGGCAGCTTCTCTATAACTACCATTCTCAAACTTCAGATCATTTTATTTTGCTTAAATTTCCTTTGTCCACTGCACCTTAGGATCGGTCCAACTCCAGCCATTGAGACCATTTGAGGAGTTAACCAGTGGATGGAAGATCTCTTTCTCTCTGACTTTCTGTAACTCTACATTTCAAATAAATAAATAAATCTTTAATGAACTTTTTCCTTATATTCAAAAAAAATGATAAAAAGGATTTTAACAAAGTATTAGCATCTGTTGTAGATTAATACATTTTAATTCATATATTTATTTTTCAAATTTTTCTACATTAGATAATATTAGTGAAAAAGTGTGACATATAATATTATTGGAAAAGAAGACATTGCACATTTTAGCACATTTTTATACAACTGATATCATTTCTATATTATCTTAATATTGATTTTTTCAATATGTAACCATATGTGTAAACATTAACTTTTTTTTGTTTTAAGACATTATTTATCACTTTTAGGCCTTTTGGCTAAGATCAAGTGTAAGACATCATTCGATATAATTTATATTTGAAAAAATATATAACATTATGTATAAATTTGTATTGCTGAACATGAATGGAATAATTTGTTTGTCTAGATATTGAGAAAAAAGCTTTCATAGAATTTTAAGCTTCTGAGTTTCTAAAATTATTTGTGGATATACATGCGTATTTAAATTATATGCTTCAAATAACTTTAGAGTTGTAAAAATATGATGTTGGAAAAGAAAAATTCTATAAATGTGAGACTAAACAATGATTTATTGTTTAGAATTAGTTGTTTACATTTTATGTAAGAGTTGTCACAAATAAATAAATCTTGATTTATAGATTGCTTTAAAAAATCAGAAGATATGACATAACTTGATAATTTTTCAGGATACCTTTGATGGAATTTTTTTTTTTTTTTTGACAGGCAGAGAGGACAGTGGGGGAGAGAGAGAGAGAGAGAGACAGAGAGAAAGGTCTTCCTTTGCCATTGGTTTACCCCCCCCCCCAATGGCCGCTTGGTGCCAGTGCACCACGCTGATCCGAAGGCAGGAGCCAGGTGCTTCTCTTGGTCTCCCATGAGGCTGCAGGGCCCAAGCACTTGGGCCATCCTCCACTGCACTCCTGGGCCACAGCAGAGAGCTGGACTGGAAGAGCAGCAACCAGAACAGAATCTGGCGCCCAACCGGGACTAGAACCTGGGGACTGGGCGCTGCAGGCAGAGGAATAGCCTATTGAGCCACAGCACTGGCCTGTTTTATTTTTCAACACAGATTCCTGCTCCAGTCTTGGCCTTTGAACTCAGAATCTGTACTGGTCAAAATGTCATGTTCCCAGATTGAACTTTCAGATCCGAGTTTCAGCCTGAGCCACAGGCAGACTTTGGAAAGTAACTCAGTACTTGGGAGCTCTCTGCCTCTCTCTTTCTCTCACTCTATGGTTGTGTGTCTGTACACTGTGTATGTGTTTTTCTGCCTCTCAATAAATAAAAAAATTAAAAATGTAGGAATTAGTTTTTATTTTTAAATTTAATTGCTACAGCCGGTGCCGTGGCTCAACAGGCTAATCCTCCGCCTTGCGGCGCCGGCACACCGGGTTCTAGTCCCGGTCGGGGCGCCGGATTCTGTCCCAGTTGCCCCTCTTCTAGGCCAGCCCTCTGCTGTGGCCCAGGAGTGCAGTGGAGGATGGCCCAAGTGCTTGGGCCCTGCACCCCATGGGAGACCAGGAAAAAGCACCTAGCACCTGGCTCCTGCCATCGGATGAGCGCGGTGCGCCGGCCGCAGCGCGCCGTCTGCGGCAGCCATTGGAGGGTAAACCAATGGCAAAGGAAGACCTTTCTCTCTGTCTCTCTCTCTCACTGTCCACTCTGCCTGTCAAAAAAAAAAAATTTAATTGCTACAAGGATACAGATAAATTTTTCAAGTGCAATAGCAGAATTATCCAATCAATTTAAATGTTATCAACTAGAAAAAACAAGTTGGTAAAACTTTAAAATAAAACCTTTTGATACACCTCAGGCAACAAAGACAATAATTAAAATAAGTTTTTCCAAAAGGGCTTCTATGAGGACTTGTTGGCTAAAATAACTTGGTATACAGCCAACCTGGAGACATAGGAAACCCTGAACAGAGGCTGAACCCACTGTGCCAAAGCGTGACCCCTAAGGCATCTACTTTTGAAAATACTGTAATTGTGTGTATTTTTTATGAAGTGATTTATTCTTATTTATTTTTAACATACATAGCAAGATAGCAAAAATAAAAGACAGTAAAGTTTAAAAATAAAATTAAATTTAAAGATTCTATGTTTTTATGGTATTAATAAAGTTGAAGATTACAATTACATGTTAAAATGTTTATCTACAGACACTTGTGTGCTCAGCCTAGCAATTTGATTCTGCTATATTTGCCAGCTACAGTTAATTTTATTATAAGTATGTGAAGCTGGTAATGATGACATAAGTCTATGCTCAACAACATTTTTCCACATTCTGACATGTAAGTGTTTTGATTAGTTTAAAATACATTTCTTTTCTTTGGTATAATCATAGATAGTACTTTTCCAAAGGGTTCATATGGTCATATAATCCACAATAAACTAAAGGCACAAAAGATTCCAGTTTGAAGTATGCCTTTACCTGTCTCTGCATGTTTCACTCTGTGAACTCCTCCCTGATGGACAAAATGCCTATGCAATCTAAGTTTGAGCTATTCATTTTGTCTGAATACTTGGATGATTATGTTCACCGACAATTTGGTTTCAACAGAGAACTGAAGTGGAAAGATTGTCTGATTTCACACTTACTTCACTGTCAAATCTGTACCTGGGAGTCTTTCATATGGAGTTCATAATGCTGCCTTAAGCCACTGCATTAAATCTAGTCAACAGGAAGTTAGTACCTGGATTACATCTTATCGCCCTAACCCACCACAGAGCTGCTTTTGTAAAATTCCTTATAAGTCTATTTTAGAGAATGTAAGATAGGGCCAGTAAGCAAAACTCTATTGAAACTCTTTTGAGATAATATCATCAGGAACTTTACTATAGTAAACACTGTCTTGAAAGAATCACTACTGTTCTTAGAAAAACATATTTAATTTTGTAATCGATATGCAATGAATAAAGAGAACAGAGAACAGATTTTGCAAAAGTTCATAACATTTTATTACTGATTAATTTATTATTACTTTTATTGATTGATTTTTCTATCCTTGGTTTTCCTTCTAATTTCCCCTATTTTGTGAGATCTGGATATAGGTATAGATTCATGTAATTTTATAAATCAGCTAAAATACATTTAAATGTGCATAAACACATAAACAAACAAACAAGCACAGATTGTGAATCTTCGTAAGATCACACATGTGTTTATTTCTCTGGTAGTAATTAAGAATAAAATTCCAGTGTGGCTTACATATAAGTATGAATAACTTCATCATGGCATATTTCAGCTTAAGTCATATGATAGCTTTGGGTTTGTCAGATAATCTTTCCTTGTTTCAATCCTTCTTTTTTTTTAACTGTTCTTAATTTGATTGTTGAATAAATTCATTTGATTAAATATAAGATCACACATTTATTTCAAGTACATAAAAATAGATGGGTGTTAAGTCTAACAAATTTTAGGAAAATTTATATTTAAAGTTTATATTGCAATAAATCTTTAGATAATAATAACAGCTGAACTAACATATATGAAATTTCACTTCTAGTTCTGGACTATGATTTTTTTCTCTCTATTTGCTCATATACTAAACTCTTCTTTTTCCACTTCTTTATCTTTGTCTTCAACTCTCATTGTCATTAACATTATTCCCAAAACCTTACACATGTTAAATGCTTCCTTAATTGCAAACTCATATATTCAACATAGATGGTCATCTAACCTCCACTCAATTAGACATAGATCCAATAGAAAAAAAATTGTTCTGAAGTCAGCTCAATACTCATTAGATCCTGTACTATGAGAAAGCTTTCATTGCCAATTTTCTAGTGTATCTTAGAATGACACTCTGTTTTTAATTGCTCAGGCCAAAAACATGATTCTTTCGTAATCTATCTTCTCACTCAATAGATTAGCTTCCAATTAGTTACTGCATACAGATAAGTCAAATGCTGAAATATTTATTGAATCTATAATAGCCCAATATGATTATATCTCCTCTCAAATCAAACAGCAAATTTCAACGTACACCCTTGAAATCAATTTATCTCTGCTCCACATATCATCTTCACTGTGATATTAAATTGCCAATTTTTTGTTTTCTTGATGAAATCCAGTATAATTCAACACGTTTGCTTATCTCCTCTTTTAATGTGTCACTTTCAGCTTATCGGAGTGTGGTTAAGATAGATATCACTTGGGAAACTTGAATCCCATATCAAAGTGCCTGGATTTAAATCTTGTCTTCTTTCTGGATTTTAGCTTTTTATTAATGTGTGGAACAGATATCAGTGTTGATGGTGTTAGTAGTTTAGTTTCTGCTACCCAATTGGGAGGCTTGGAGTGAATTCCCATTACCCAACTCCTCACTTCAAACTGGCCCTGCTTTGGCCATTGCTGGTATTTGTAGAATTAACCAGAGGACTAGCGTTTGAACTTGCATTCTTCTCTCTAGCTGCCTATCTTTCTATCTTTCCTCTCCTAGTCTCCCTTCATAAATAAGAATAAATATTAAAGAAACACTTTAAGAATATTGAAATTTACTTCCAAATGATGTCTCCTTTTCCACAAAGTCATTTCTATTCACCAGAGAAATCACAAAACCATACAATATGAAGTTATTTTGTGATTCCTGGAACTAACATTCCTATCCCTGGCTGTCAAATCTTTTATATCTTGTCACAGGAATCTTTTATCAATCCCTTCTCTTACCTATTGCTTCAATGCAAATGACCTTATGTTTTAGTTCTATTGTTCTACTCAGTTATTTATCTAAGGATTTTATGTTGTTCAGAGTTTGTTTCCTATTATTCATTTACTTCCATCCTGTACATGCTTGGACCTCAAGGATGAATGCAACACAACACTGTTCTATTAGCTCTATTCATATACATTGTGTTGACTTTCTTTTCTCTCTAAAAGTCAGTCAAAAAATAACAAAAATTAATTATATAAATTCTTGTAACTAATTGGATGCATAGAACTATATATTCAGAATAAAAGATAGCAATCTTTGGTGAATGTGTATTTTCCAACGAACTATGGCTCTAAGATATAGGAACTGATGCTTTGAACAACCATGCATCCATTTTCTTAATAAATTTTCTATATCTTTAGTCACAGCTATCTTCCTATTCTTAATTTAAATCAATGAATTTGTATAATCCATTTCAATTATCCTATAGTTTAAAGTTACCTGAATTTCTACTTATTAAGATTGATATATATCTCTCAAATTTAACAACTTGAAATGAAACACATATAAGAGATTATTATTTAACAAACTATAAACCACAATATCTTTGCAAGGACATATTTTCCTGAAATCTGGTGGTTTCTTAAAAAATTTGCATAAATTCTGCATCCTAGGCCATATATGTGATAGTTTTATTATAATAAAACTTTAAATCACAATTAGCAAAACAAGCACAATATACTTAATAGTCCTACTTATATTTATTATGAACAATTGATGTGATTTCAATAAGTCTATCACTTATTTTTCAATAATTTCTCTTTTAATTAATTGTTAAAATTTTAAATTATACCTTAATTAAATATTAGTATTTATATTGAAGCAATTCAAATGTTGCTAGAAACTAATAGTCTATATGTTTATTTCTTTGTTCTTCTCATATAAAACCAACAATATTTAGAATGAATATTAATCATAGTCATAAAATTCATTCTGAAATAAACTTCTAAGAACACCTGTGCTATTTATCATAAATAGTACCTATCACTAATTGAGTTGTTGGTGCTTTGGTAGCAATGTTATCTTTACCAAAATGTTTCTTGTTGTTGTCTCATTGCAAGCTACTATAATGGCAATAATCTGATGGCTTTCAATTTAGGGTGAATCATTAGAATAAATACTTCATTGATATTAGTCCATTATATTTTAAACTTTTTGTTTCAACCACTAATATAACTTTCCAATGAAAATGTAGTTAAACCATTGTTATAATGTGAGTAATATTAATTTTATCAAATCAGCCAAACACATTAGCATTGTGGTGTAGCTAGTAAAATTGCTGCCTACAACAGTTTTGATATGAGTGCCATTTCATGTCCCAACTACTCCACTTCCTGTCCAGATCTCTGCTATGGACCTGGGAATAGCAACGGAAGATGTCCCAAGTGCTTCAGTTTCTGCCACCCAAGTGGGAGAACTGAGTGAAGCTTCTGGCTCCTGGCTTCAGTATTGTCCAAACCTGGTCACTTCAATATCCATGAATGACACCAATGGAGGGGAGATCTCTCTCTCTCTCTCTTTCTCCCTCCCCCCTTTCTGTGTAACTCGTTCAAATAAATAAATCTTTAAAAATATTGTTGGTGAATTTTGAAATTAATTCCCATTTTATTGAGTATGTAATATTTAGCATTAACTGAGAGTTATAATTATTTAATATATAGCTATCATACTTAATTATCTTTATTTACATTTCCTGAAAGTATTTCTAAATATATTACCTAAAATATTTATATCTATATCTTTACAAGATACTCTTTCAAAAATAATAAACTCCTTTTTTTAAGCCTAACTTTCAAAGCCCTATCATCTGAGCAAGTAATCTGAAGTCATCATTTATCAGAACATTATTTAAGTGACATTAGATAAGTTATTTTTTTTCCCTCAAAAAAACTCACTTGAGATGGGTTTGCCTATAGTGTTAGAAACAACATTGATAACAATAACAACAGACCAACAAGAATTTTCATTCAGAAAAAAAATTCTCTGGGAAGATCTAAAATTTTCTTTTCCCAAAATCTTGGAGAAACTTGCACAATGTAAGGACCTTAATAACAATGCTTTTTTGTCTCTCTTTTTATTACCTTAATGATAATATCCTTCTGTATACAATGAACTTTACTACATTTGATTTTTTCTGTAGGCTATTTTTAAAAAATACTTATTTATATGAAAATCAGAATTATATATAGAGAGTGAGAGACAGAGAGAAAGAGAGATTTCCCATCCACTGGTTCTTTTTCCAAGAGTAACAACAGCCAGGGCCAGGTTGAAGCCAGGAGCCAGAAGCTTCTTCTGCATCTTCTGCTGCTTTTCCAAGGGCATTAGCAGGAAAGTGGATTGGAAGTTGAGCAGGACATGAACTTGCACCCATATGGATTGCTGGTGTTGCAGGAAATGGTTTTACCTGCTACACCACAACACTAGCCCCACAATTAGGCTATTTTATACCTTAGGAAAATGCACTATTTTTCAGAAAATGTATCACTTGGTGATCTGAGAGAATCACTCAGGTATCCTGGCTTATTACAAGAATTAAATTGATCACATATTTAACTTACCCAATTCTTTCATTTTTATTTTTATTTTAATTAATTTTTAACAGATTCAATATGATTTGTAGATACACATGTAAGAATATTTCATATTCCCTTTCTCCCTCATTCTTTCCCTCCTACTTTCTTTTTTTAGTTTTTGAGATAACATATTTTAAATTTACATCAGGGTAAAAAGTCTTAATATATTACCTAAGTAGAAGTTTAACAATATAAAAGACAAAGACCCTTGTTTAGTGGGAATATAGACAATGACTATAGACAATAATTGAATGTGCAAATGACTATTTCACATATACACTTTTTTTGGTCAATTAGTAATTCATAATTTCTTTCAGTGAAATAGAACTAATGATGATGAAACATCTAAACATTTCCTGTATGGTTACAGGAAAATAATTAAATTCATAGAGAGTTAAAGCCATTTCCTCTCAACAGTTTATGCACAGGAATAAATTTATGCAGATTGCAATATAATTAATTATACACTGCATTTTTTTACTCTATTACCACAGATTATGGCAGACATACAATATTTGTCTTTTGGGACTTGCTTAAATCACTACTTATAATGGTTTCCAGGTGCATCCATTTTGTTGGAAACAACAGTTTTTCTTTTTTTTTTTCTGATCAAGCTGCAAAGTTTATTTTTTATACAGTTTTTTAATTTTTAAACAGTTTTTCAGTATTTTTTATGGTTGAGTTGTATTCCATGTATATGAAATATATATGAAATAAATATATATGTATGTATCATATATATCACACTTTATGCAATCATCACTTGATAAACATCTGAGTTGATTTTTTATCTTAGCTATTGTGAATTGAGCTGCAATAAACATGGGGGTATAGATAACTCTATCATATGCTGATTTCATTTCCTTTGAGTAAATTCCCAGGAGTGGAATGGTTGGGTTATGTGGAAGATCTATTTTCAGATTAATAAATAATTGCCATATTGTCTTCCACAATGGCTGTAATAGTTTGCATTCCCACCAACAGTAACTTAAGGATCCTTTTTCCCCACTTCCTCACCAGCATTTAATGTTTGTTGACATTTGTCTGAGAGCCATTCTAACTAGAATGAGTTGAAACTTCATTGGATTTTGATTTGCTCTTCCCTGATGGCTAGTAACCTGACCATTTTTTTATGTGCTGTCTGTTTCTGTTGGCCATTTGAATTTCATCTTTTGAAAAATGCCTGTTCAGGTGTTTTGCCCATTTCTTAACTAGATTGTCATGTTGTTGTTGAGTTTCTTGAGCTCTTCATAGATTCTGGAAATTAATTCTTTATAAGTTGCATAGTTTACAAATATTTTCTCCCATTCTGTCTGTTGCCTCTTAACTCTATTAAGTATTTCCTTTGCAGTGGAGAACCTTCTTAACTTCTTAACTTAATCTGTTTTTCTTTGATTGTCTGTGTTTCTGGGATCTCTTCCAAGAAGTCTTTATCTATGTCAGTGTCTTACAGAGTTTCCCCAATGTTCTCCTCAAACAATTTGATGTAATAAGGTCATAGATTTAGATCCTTGATTCATTTTGAGTTGATTTCTCTATAATCTTGTTTCATGTTTCTGCATGTAGACATCCACTTTTCCCAGAAATGTTTGTTGAAGATACTGTCCTTTCTGCAGGGACTGATTTTAGCTTCTTTGTCAAAGATTAGTTCGTTGTAGATGCATGGATTAATTTCTGAGGTTTCTGATCTGTTCCATTCATCTACATATATATTTTTTGCCAATACCAGGCTGTTTTGTATACAACTGCCCTGCAGTATGTATTTATTGTATTTAAGTTTATTTTAGCAATTTAATGGAACTAATGTTACAAGTTCTTTCTCAGCTATGGCATTGTCTGTTTATACAAAGACTACTGATTTTTTCTGTTAATTTTATACCTTGCATGTCTACCAAAAGCTCTTAAAAGTCCCAATAGTCTCTTAGAATAGTCTTTCAGCCCCCCATATCTGTGATTGTGTCATCTGTAAACAGGGATAATTATACTCCTCCTTTTCAATTTATATTCTTTGATTTCTTTTCCTTGCCAAATGGCTCTATTAAAATTTCCACAATTATACTGAATAGTAATTGTGAAAGTAAGCATTCTTATTGGGTCCACAATCTTAGTGAAACTACTTTAAGTTATCCCCCATTAAATATGATGCTGATTGTGGGCTTTTCATATATTACATTTATTGTTTTGATTTACATTTCATGCATAAAGAATTTGATATGTCTTTTATCATAATATGATGTTGTATTTTATCAGATGCTTTCCAAAATCTAATTGAGTTAATCATATGCAGTTTATTCTTTTTTAATGTGACGTATCACATTTGTAGATTTTTGAATGTGGAAATACCCTCTTTAACCCGGACACATCCCACTTGGTCCAGGTGAATGGTCTTTGTGTTACGCTGTTGGATTTGATCAGCTAGCATTTTGTCGAGGAGTTTTATATATATGATCTTCAGTGATATTGGTCTATATTTCTCTTTCTTTGTTGTATTCTTTCTCTGATTTTGGAATTAAGGTTATGCTAGCCTTGTAGAAGGAGTTAGCCAGGATTCCTTCCCTTTCAATTTTTTTGAATGGTTTGAGAAGAACCATTAGTTCTTTAAAAGTTTGGTTGAATTTGCAAAGAAGCTATTTGATCCTGGGCTTTTCTTCATTTGAAGTGTCTTTTTTTAATGGTTCAACCTCCATTTTGATTATTGTTCTTTTAATGTTTTCAATGTATTCAAGTTTCAATTTTGGCAGATTGTATGTGTCCAAGAATCTATCCATTTTTTTCCTAGATTTTCCAATTTGTTGATATATAGCTATACCAAATTCCTGATGATTCTTTTTTTCCTGTGGTATCCTTTGTTACATATCTTTTTTCATCCCTGATTTTATTGATTTGAGTTTTCTCCTTTTATTTTCCTTTTTTTTAGGTTGGTTAGTTCAATGCTATATTGATTTTATTTTTTCAAAATTCCTTATCACTTGTCTTTTGTATTGTCTTTGTTCTTTTGTTTCAATTTTGTTTATTTCTTTCTTCCAAGTAACTTTGGGTGAGGTTTGTTATTTTTCTTTTTTCTAGATCTTTGAGATGCATTCATCATTCATTCACTTGATACCTTTCCAATTTCTTGTTGTAAAAACTAATTGCTGTAAACTTTCCTCTTAACAACGATTTTGTTGTATCCCATAAGTTTTGATATAATTTATTGTCATCTTCATTTGTTCCCAGGAATTTTTTTGACTCTCTTTGATATCTTCTATTACTCACTGTTCATTCAGGAACATGCTGTTCAATTTCCATGTGCTTGTATATTCTCTAGAGATTCTTAGTTTTTTAATTCACAGCTTCATCCTATGTATCAGAAAATATGTATGATATGATTTCATTTTGTTTTTAATTTGAGACTTTTTATGACCTAGCATATGGTCTATCTTAAAGTAAGCTCCATGCATTGATGTTTTACTGTTTAGAGTTTGACTATAATGTGGTGGTGAGTATCTTTTCTAGCCATATCTATTAGAAGTTCTATGTGCCTCCAGTACTTGGAAGTCTTTTTCTTTCTCCAAATTAGGGAAGTTTTCTGTTATTACTTCACTGAATAGGCCTTCTACGTAATTATTTCTTTCCATACCTTCAGAAGTTCTCAAGACCTGTATCCTGAGTCATTTGATAGTAACCCATAAATCTCCCACATTGTTTTTTTGTTTGTTTGTCTGTTTTTGACAGGCAGAGTTAGACCATGAGAGAGAGGGACAGAGAGAAAGGTCTTCCTTCTATTGGTTCACCCTGCAAATGGTGGCTATGGCCAATGAGCTGCACTGATCAACAGCCAGGAGTAGGTGCTTCCTTCTGGTCTCCCATCCAGCATTGCTTTTTAATTTTTTCTAATTTCTTCTTTTTTGTGGTTGGTCTTACACAGTTACAAGTGTTTATCTTTAGCTCGGATATTCTTTCTACTGTTTGCTGTTAATTTTTTTCTGTTAAGGCTTCCCATTTTTTTTTATATAAAGCTTTTATTTAAAGAATACAAATTTCCAAAATACAGCTTATAGATTACAATGGCTTCCCCCCCTATAACTCCCCCCCCACCCGCAACCCTCCCCTTTCCCACTCCCTCTCCCCTTGCTTCACATTAAGATTCATTTTCAATTCTCTTTATATACAGAAGATCAGTTTAGTATATATTACGTAAAGATTTCAACAGTTTGCCCTCACATAGAGACACAAAGTGAAAATACTGTTGGAGTACCTGTTATAGTATTAATTCACAATGTATAGCACATTAAGGACAGAGATCCTACATGATATATTTTTTTAAAAAAATTGATTAATTTTCTAGGCAATTTCCAATTTAACACCAAGATTTTTTTTTTCATTTTTAATTATCTATATACAGAAGATTGATTCAGTATATACTAAGTAAAGATTTCATCAGTTTGCACTCACACAGAAACACAAAGTGTAAAATACTGTTTCAATGCTAGTTATAGCATTACTTCACATTGGACAACACATTAAGGACAGATCCCACATGAGACGTAAGTACACAGTGACTCCTGAAGTTGATTTAACAATTTGACACTCTTGTTTATGGCCTCAGTAATCTCCCTAGGCTCTAGTCATGAGTTGCCAAGGCTATGGAAGCCTTTAGGGTTCGCCGACTTCAATCTTATTCCGACAGGGTCATAGTCAAAGTGGAGGTTCTCTCCTCCCTTCAGAGAAAGGTACCTCCTTCTTTGATGGCCCCATTCGTTCCACTGGGATCTCACTCACAGAGATCTTTCATTTAGGTCTTCTTTTTTTTCCATAGTGTCTTGGCTTTCCATGCCTAGAATATTCTCATGGGCTCTTGAGCCAGATCTGAATGCTTTAACTATTGAATTCTTCATTAATAGAATTTCAATATGATTTATCTTCAAAATGTACCTCATGGAAAAATTTTTTCTGCACATCATGTATGGATTCCTTTAACTGTTGAATTTGCTTTCCATTGCTTCTGAGTAATCCCGTGATCATTCTTTTGAATTCCTTCTCAATCTCCTCATCTTCACATCCTAATATTGAAGTGTTGTTATGTTCCTTAGGCAAGTCTTGCTTTCTTCTTTGTTCTTATTTCTTGTGTATCTGCATTTGTTTTTATACATTTGTGGAAATACATGTTAGTTTTATCCACTGATGGCTTCTCTCCGTGATCTACAACTTTGGGGCTTAGTAGAATATCTACTCCTTCAGTGAAGACCAAGAGGCAAGTGCTGGGTATGACGACGGGGCTATGGTCAGTGGTCAATGCTGGGGTGAGAATCCAGGGTGACACCCAAGTTGGGCATGGTAGATTTCTTTCTTGTCAGCAGTGGTGGGGTGGGGTGGTATGATCATGCGTGATCAGAAAGCCACATTACTCTCTTCTAAGGTGATCAGTGCTCTGGGTTTGCCCACAGAGGGTATAATCTTCACCCGTGCTGGCACAGGAACTGCAAAAAGCATCTGTGCAGTCCTCAGTTTGATCACAGAATCCTCTGCAATGACCCCCTCCAGGCAGTCAGAAACTTCTGAGTCTCTGTTTCCAGAGACCCAGCTACACCTGTCACCCTTATTGTGCAGTTACAGGATTTGCAGTCATAGCATATCAGGCTTCCACTCAGAGGGTACCAAGGATCTTCTCTGCCCATGAACCCTCCCACATCTATGGAGTGAGCAGATTTGTTTTCAGAGTTAGCTTCCTGTTGGTGTTCTACATTGGCAGTTTGAATTCCATAGCCTGTGATAAATTGAAAAGATGGGGGCACCTCACAACCCTAAATTGGTGCTCAGCCCCTGTCCACCAGCCCAGCCAGACTCAAAGTCAGTGGGGAATGTAGGTTTTTTTTTCCCCACTGGTAAGAACCATTGGTCGTGCATGTGAGAGCTGCTGCAGGCTCTACTTGTGTTAAGATGGTGCCATCTCTCTGCTGATTGCCAGGTGTCTTTGTGGAGGAGTAGGATTCACTGGAGTCATGCTAAATCTGTCCCCCACTAAAGCTCTAGTCCAGACTCAAAGACGGTGTGGTTCACAAGATTCTCCCTTATGCAATATCACCCATAGCATGGGCTCCCACAGTCTACTCTCACCTTGTTCTCAGAACCTATTATCTCTTCCAGCCTCCACATTCATTTCTGTGTGTCTGCACTTTCCATGCTACTTCAGGGCATTCTTCTTTCTGTAGAATTTCCTCTACAGTGTCTCTTCTACTCTCCTGAGAACACACTCCCTGCACTTGTCTTCTGCTATCTTTTACTGGTCAATATTAGCATGGCTTTTCCCTATTTTTGAATAATGCTTTCAACCTTCACATTGTAACTTAATATAACCACTGGAACTAACCATTTGTCCATTCCAGAAGGTCGTAATTACATGAACTTAATATATGTTGAAAGCCTTTTGGTTATTGAAGGCTTTGATTTCCCCAATAAAAGTACTTGGTTGTATCCACGAAAAATCTATTCTAGGTCAGCATTATAAGAGAAGGTGTTCTTGACCTTTTGCATTTTTAAATTGCTCTCACACTGACAGAGATGTTTGTAAAGCACCTTTGCTAGAGTCTAGTGAATGATTATTTTAACTGGTCATTGTATTTTTGTCTTCCATTTTGGTCTCTGCCATATTTTGTGATATATGACTTGCATAAAATACTTCACATTATCAAGTTTATTGTCCTAATCTGGGACTGACACCTCATAAATAGATTTTTTGAGCAAATAAGACAAAATTAATTTCAACAAATAATTTGATGAATTTTTACTATTGCTAACCAAAAATAACTAATTGGGTAGAACAGATTTTAAAATCTAGATTTAATCATATAGTTTCAATTATGACACTACACATTGCATAAGGTTCCAGCTAATTGGCTCAAAGAAAATATTTGAGAGATAAAAGAAGAAATAGATTAATTAATTTCCTAATTTAATATGGCATATTTAATGTTTCAAGGTCAACTCTGGTAGGTTAATGATGCTTTACATAACTGAGCTTATCTTACAATGTTTGCTAAATAGGCCTGCCTTTGTTTCTAAGAAAATAGATAGAAGAGTAGATTAAAAAATGCTTATTTGTGTCCAAAGACAATCAAGAAATAATTTGGTAAATGATGCTGAAACATTTATAATAATTCATCCCTATAAATATTTATTTTAATCAACAGAATATATATCAATGCTATAGTTCATTGCAAATGTTTTCTTAGTCTATTGAACTTTAAAATTATACTTACCACTATTAAATAATTGCTATTTTGTGTCCTCAACTTGTAAAAACTCATTGAGTTTTTCTCAGAGACTTCTACAAATGGAAACAATTTTAAGAATTAATTCAAATAAAAATTCAAAATTAAAAACATATTATTTATAATACGAATATATATAAGAAAGCTTCAAAAGTTTTGTGTAAAATATAACTAAAAGATAATTTTATTTAGGTGGTAATTTTGAAATGCCTAATTTTTTCACAAGGTACTTTTTTCATGAATTTTTAGAAGACTGCATATTTTTATTTGGGTAGGTTGACACTACGAGACAACTATAAAATGTTTATTCTTCCTAGTTCTTAAAAAGCATATTAATTGGCTTTGGTTTCTTATGAACAATAAATAAAAGTTGGAAATACTAGGTTTAATTTTGGGAAAATGTGTTACAAAAGACTTGAAGTATACATTTTGTCATTGCCCTTCTTTTCCTCTTTTCTTTCTAGAACATTGTTATGGTATTGGAAGTACAGTAGCCATTTGTAGCTTTCAGATGATAAACCTGTAAGATAAGATAAAGGCAACTGCACAAGAAGAGAGGTAAAATACAGACATTTCATAACTAAAAAAGCTACTGTACCAGTCCTGGACTACTTCATTCTGGAATTCAATTTGAATACACAGTTTATGTAAATGACTTTCAGTTATATTTTCTTCTACTTGGAGAAAAGTATGCAATACTTGTCTAATATAAATGTTTAAATTTCAATATCAGGAATAATGCTGTCCTTTCAAAAACAACCTCACAGATTTTTAAAAGAAATATTCAGTTTAGAAAAACATTATTTAACCTAAAAAGTCTGACTTATTTACAAATTCTAAGAAAGTAACAATATTTTTATAAGGCTGACACAACTTTTGAACATGAGTATAAAATGGAGCTGGCAATATGGCATGGTGGGTAAAGCTGTCACCTGCTGGCATTTCATATGGGTGCCAGTTCAAGACCTAGCTGCTCCACTTCTGATCCAGCTCTCTACTATGGCCTGGGAAACAGTAAAAGATGGCCAAGTCCTTGGGCCCCTGCACCGAATGGGAGACCTTGAAGAAGTTCCTGGCTTTTGGCTTTGGATCCACCCAGATGTGGCCATTGTGGCCATTTGGGGAGTGAACCAGCAGTGGATGGAAGATCTGTCTCCCTCTCTCTATATCCCTCTCTCATTCTCTGCCTCTTCCTCTGTAACTGCACTTTTCACTATGTCTAAAAAAAAAGTAATTGAAATGAAAACCCTCAGTTTATCAGGTACCCTCAGGAAGTTCATGGAAAATAAGTGTTATGTAAAAGTTATGTACGGGGTGGGGGGCATTGTTGTGGCGTAGTAGGCTAGACTTCTGCCTGTGGTGCCAGCATTGCACAAATGCAAGGTTCCTGTGCTGACTACTCCACTTCCTATCTAGCTCCCTGCTGATGGCCTGAAAAAATAGCTGGAAATGGTCCAAGTGCTTGGGCCCCTGCCCCCAAATGGGAGATCCTGGATCCTGGGTTCAGATTGTCCCAGCTTTGGCTGTTAAGCCCATTTGGGGAGTGTACCAGCAGATGAAAGACCTCTCCCTCTGTCTCCTCTCTCTCTGTAACTCTGCCTCTCAAATAAATAAATACACTCTTAAAAAAAAGAAAAAAATTATGTATGTATATAAAATTTTTTGTGCAAAAATAAATATCTATAACTCAATTTTTCACAAACTTTTTTCAATGTATTTATTATTTGAAATGCAGATTTACAGAGAAGAAGAGGAAGAGAGAATGAGAGAGGTCTTCTATCTGCTAGTTCACTTCCCAAATGGCTGCAAGAACTGGAGCTGGACTGATCCCAATGCAGGAGCCAGGAGCTTCTTCTGGGTCTCTCAGGCAGTTTCAGGGTTTCGAGGTCCTGGGTCATCTACTGTTTTCTCAGGCTATACCAGAGAGCTGAATTGGAAGTGGTGCAGCCGGGACTTGAAACGGCTCCCATTTGGGATGCCAGCACTGCAGGTGTGGCTCTACCTCCTAAACCACAGCACCAGCCCCTCCACAAACTGTTATGAAATCCCTTTGTCTTGCAGATATTTTACACTCTAAGTTAAAAATGGACTTGTTATGATTTGAATGTGTAATCCAAGTTCATGTTTTGGAACCATGTTCACATGAAGATGATATTTTGAGATGGGGTCTTTGGGAAACAATTAGGATTAGATGACATCATGAGGGTAGTGTTCCAAGATAAGATGAATGGCTTTGTAAGAACTGAGGCATGCAAGCACACACAATCCCTTTTTCTCACTGTGCAACTCACTAAGCCCTGTTACTAGTCAATAAAAAAAGCCCTCACCAGATGCTGGCATGTTGATGGTGGACTTCCGCTGCCTCCAGAGCTGTGTGAAATGGATTTCTTTTCTTTATAAATTACTTAGTCTGCTGTAATCTGTTGGGGCAACAGAAAATGGAGTAAGACAAAGGACTAAATTGTCAAATCTCTTTCTTGTAATTTGGAATTTTTCATGTGTCTTTTGTTCTATCAGAAAAAAAAATAAAAACTAACATTATCAATACCTCTCATTAGCTCTTCTATATTCATGCTGTAATATTCTAATAAGATGTAAAATTGCTTCTTTTCAATGACAGCTTTTTAAAGAAAGATTTATTTATTTATTTGAAACCCAGAGTTACAGTGTGAGAGGGAGAGGGATTTTTCCTTCCACTGATTTTCTCCCCAGATGGCCATAACCTCCGAGCCTGGGCCAGGTTAAAGCCAGGAATCAGAAACTCCTACTGGATCTCCCTCAGGCATGGCAGGGCCCCAGACACTAGGGCCATCTTCTGCTGCTTTTCCTGAGACATTAGCAGCGAGCAGAATAGGAAGTGGAGCAGCTGGGACATGAACCAGTGCTGGTATCGCAAGCAGTGACTTTACACACTGACCCATAATGTCGGACCCTCAATGACACTTTTAAGTGTTTTTTTGGAGATTTCTTCTCTTGATTAACTGAAAACATTTATTTGCTGAGCTATTCCTAAAATTATGTGATAAATATGTTGTTATCTTAGAAAAAATGGGTGTGAGTATATATCAAGAAAGTTAACCGTTTTATAGCACGCCTTGTGGATCCAAGACATACAGAGACACCACTTCAAATTTCAACAATTGATTCTTATGACGAAGGTCATTCTCAAAAATACACACTGATTCCTTCTGTGTAACTCTGACTTTGAAACAAAGAAATAAATCTTTAGAAAAATACACAGTCATATAGTCACATCAGCATACAATACAATAAACAGCATACAATACAGTAAACACAGATATAATAATATTTATATAATACAGAATACATTCTTACATTTTACAGATTATCCATTTTTATCCTCCACGGTACTTTCATTCAAGATTTGTATATAAATGATTTAATGATGTTCCCTATGATATGTCTTATCACACTTTTTTATATTTATTACTTTATGAAGTTTGGATTGAAATATTATCAGACAAAAAATTCTTATCTCTAATTATAAGAAATGTTTAATATATAGAATCCTTATGAATGAGTTAAAATTCTTTATATTACCAATATTAGTTCATTTTCATTTTTTAACAATTTTTTTTAAAGTTGTACTTATTTATTTGTAACACACACTCAGAGAGAAAGAAAGAGAGAGACAGAGAGAGATATTTTTCATTCCTTGGCTCAAATCCCAAATGTCTAAAACCAATGGGTCTGTATCAGATAGAAGTAAAGAGCCCCTCAAACTTCAATTTCATCTTCGGTATAGGTGGGTGGCAGGAACCAACATACTTGATCCCCCATCTTCCTCCCAGGGCCTTTAGAAGGACGCTGGATCAGAAGCAGAGACAGAAGTTGGTCTCAGTCCGTTATGCAATGCAGGCATCCCAGTAAGTGGGTTAACCTGTTGTGCCACAATGCCAACCCTCATTTTAACCATTTTTTAAAAAAGTCCTAATATTTTAATTCATTTAGTATCTTTTAAATTGTAAGTGGAATCAGATAAAATGGAGTAACATTGTTTTATATTTTTTTTGAGGTGACTAATAGAAATTGTTGTCCCTTGCTGATAATTTATTTCATTAAACTACTATTTAATCTTCAAAACAATCCTGTTTTCATTTGTACTCTCCATTTTACAAATTAGGAAACTGAAGCACACTGAGGTTAATTACCATGCTCAAAAGCATGAGCTGATAAAAGCTGAAGCCAGTATGTCAACACAATCTCTGATTCCAGAGCCTACAAACTTAAGCAGTCTGCTCTCCTATACAGCCCAAAGTCAGTTTCAATTTCACTCTACAAATGTAATATGGTAAGAGCAAACTCCACATATTGAGTTTTCTTGAAGAATTATTCTTCATGTTTCTCAACACAATAACAGATACATTAATAAAAGTAAGGCAGATGTTCACTCAAAGAATCATGATGACGTAGGAGCTGCAATCATTGGAATGTTTTCAATGGCTATAGCCTTTCACAATCCCTCTATGTCAATAAATTTTAAATTTAATACTAACAAAAAAGAATGGGGATCATTATGTCCATCACAATGAAAGACATCAATTTAAATGATCGTTCTTCTGCATTTGTTTCCTTAATTGCAGTCCTGTGATTTTAAAACATCACAATGATATTTTCTTCTGTCTCATGTAGATTAAAATAGTAGTTTATCTCCTTAATTATGATTCCATCCCACCTCCTGTTTCAGGAGAGGCTGGATGGCAGAGTGAAAGGAAGACTGCTTCTTTACAAGGTGATGGAGAGAATTGAAAATGGTTAACATTTTGCTCCCATAATACCCCATAATCTTGAAACCTATGTCCATTCACATGCATTACTTAACAGTCAGCTCTTTGCCTCTGTTTTCTCTCCCAGGTACTCACTTATCGTTCTAACACGCTACAATTTCTTGATCACTATCATGCTTCCTGTTCTTTTTATAGACTTGGAAACAAAGCAATACTGGAAAAACAGATTTTCATTGACTTTTTATCTTCTGTTCTCTCCACATTGTGGATAAGGAAAATGACAACTGACATGGTTTCTGATCCCTCTCACATTGCCTTTAGCAAGTTTTTCGCTCACCTCAAATGGTTGTCCAGTTCAAATTCAGAAGTCTTTCGTGTCATGAAGCACTTATCACTGCCTGACGCACAGCTTACCTGTGTTTGTTTTCCTATTATCTTCCTATCCTGAAGTGTAAAGTTCATGAAGACAGATATCTTTTTTTGTTCAATCTGTCCTTCATAATGGAAATACTTGGCACAAAGTGAGAGATTAAGAAAAAAATTACTTAATGACTGAAAAATTATTTTTTGCTTTATTCATATTGTGTGTTGTCCATCCCCATACACCTAGATTTCATCTCTCATATTGAATGCTATACTCTGTTATCATTAGCATAATTTCCCAAATGGCCTGTCATTTTTTATATTAGGCCCTATGTATTATTCACATTCGTGTTCTTATTGTAGGTATAATAAATATATAAAGAGTTCTGAGTAAGTATAGCTTGAATAGAAACATGATGATTATTTTTAAGGTAGCGATATGCACCTTAAAATATTGTCATAATGCCTCGGCAACTCATGACTAGAGCCTGGGGAGATTACTGACGCCATAAACAAGAGTGTCAAATTGTTAAATCAACTTCAGGAGTCACTGTGTACTTACGTCTCATGAGGGATCTGTCCTTAATGTGTTATCCAATGTGAAATAATGCTATTACTAGTAATGAAACAGTATTTTTTCACTTTGTGTTTCTGTGTGGGTGCAAACTGATGAAATCTTTACATACTATAATATTAAATCGATCTTCTGTGTATAAAGATAATTTCAAATGATTAAAAAATCTTGGTGTTAAATTGGAAATTGCATAGATAATTAATCAATTCTTTAAAAAAAATCATGTAGGATCTCTGTCTTTAATGTACTGTACATTGTGAATTAATACTATAACTAGTACTCCAACAATAATTTCAGTTTGTGTCTCTATGTGAGGGCAAACTGTTGAAATCTCTACATAATATGTTCTAAACTGATCTTCTGTGTATAAAGAGAATTGAAAATGAATCTTGATGTGAACAGAAGGGGAGAGGGAGCGGGAGAGGGGAGGGTAGCGGGAGGGAGGGAAGTTGTGAGGGGGGGAGCCATTGGAATCCATAAGCTATACTTTGGAAATTTATATTCTTTAAATAAAAGCTAAAAAAAAATAAAAAAATAAATAAAATAAAATATTGTCATAATGATAGTTATATTGTTAATACCGATAACAATATAATTTTCCATTATATATTTAGACTTTGGAAACTGTAAGAATTATTTTTGTGTCTTGAAAATTTTTGCATTAAACCTACTTGACAAATGATATATAAAATATTATACTAATTGTCTACCAAAACAAAAGTCTCATTTAAATTTGTGTATTATATTTGAGATTAAAAAGGAAAGAAATATAACAGGTATCAATTAAGGTGATATCTGACAAAGCCACAGCCAGCATCATTTTAAATGCAGAATAACTGGGAGCAGTTCTACTGAGATCTTGGATCAAACAAGGAAGCCCACTATCAACATTACTATTCAATATAGATCTGGAGATTTTAACAAGAGCCATTATGCAAGAAAAAGAAGTGAAAAGGATACAAATTGGAAAAGAGGAGGTCATATTACCTCTGTTTACAGATGACATGATTCTATTTACAGGGGAACCAAAATACTCTGCTAAGAAACTATCGGAACTCAGAGTTGGGCAAAATTGTGCTTATGTGGATCATCACACAAAAGTCAACAGTGGGGCTGTTTTTGTGGTATATTGGGTAAAGCCTCTGCCTGGAGTTCCAGCATCCCACTTGTATGCCAGTTTGAGTTGTGGCTGCTCCACTTCGGATCCAGCTCTCTGCTATGGCCTGGGAAAGCTGAAGATGGCCAAGTGTTTGGGCCCCTGCACTTGTGTGGGAGACCCAAAAGAAGCTCCTGGCTCTGGGCTTCAGGTTTAAGATCAGTGCAGCTCCAGTCATTGTGGACATTTGGGGAGTGAACCAGCGGATGGAAGACTTCTTTCCTTTGTCTCTGCCTCTCAGTAACTCTCTGCCTTTCAAATAAACAAATAATCTTTTTAAAAAAAAGTCAATAGCATTTATATACAAAAATAATGTGTAGGCTGAGAAAGAACTTGTAAGATTAGTCCCATTCACAATAGCTACAAAATTCTAAATACTTTGAAATAAATTTGGCAAAGTATGTGAAATATTTATACAATTAAAATCATAAAGCATTAAGGAAAGAAATAGAAGATATGGACACAAAAATGGAAAAAACTTCCATTTTGTAATTATTGTGAATAGGGAGAACATAAATGTCATTACTTGTTGCGTACATCTTACTTTTTTTTTTAAGATTTATTTATTTATTTGAAAGGCAGAGTTAGAGGCAGAGAGAGAGATGTCTTCCATCTGCTGGTTCACTTCCCAGATGCCTGCAATGTCCAGAGCTGCTCTGATCTGAAGCCAGGAGCCAGGAGCCTCTTCCAGGTTTCCCATGTGGGTGCAGAGGCCCAAGGACTTGGGCCATCTCCACTGCTTTCCCAGGCCATAGCAGAGAGCTGGATTGGGAATAGAGCAGCCAGGACTTAACTGGTGCCCGTAGGAGATGCTGCACTGAGGTAGAAGATTTACCTGCTACGCCACAGCGCAGGCCCCACATCTTAGATTTTTAAAAGGTTGTTACTACTTATGAATCAGCCCATTTAAAATGGTATTACAGGGGTCTGGGTAAGAGAACAGGTATAGTATCCACATCTCTCATCAGAATACCTGGGTTCCATTTTCACCTCAGTTTCTTGTAAATTTAGACCCTGAGTGACAGCACTGATGGCTAAAATAAGTGGACTCCTGACACTTCTGTGGGAGAGCTGGATTGGATTCACTGGGCCTACTCTCAGCTGTTGTTAACATTTGGGAAGTGAAATAGAAGATGGGACTGTCTCTGTATATCCATCTGTCTCTACAAGACAAAAAAAATTAAAATCATGACCAGAATTTTTGCATATGATTTGAAGTTATATTTCAAAATAATCAAACTGAACATAATGAATGTAATTTAATTTCCTATAGTCTCCAAATAGCTATGCATTGATATTTTAAAATATATTATACAAGGGTAATCCTCATAAATGTAATTAAACTGAATTTGTAACAAATGTAAGGTTTTATATTTAGGAAACAATCACACATAGTTATAGAATTAGAGCATAATCTTGGAAAACATTGATTCATTATTAAGTGAAGTGTTCCTTCTCTTTTTTGTAATTATTTATTTATTATTTAAAGGGCAGGCAAGCAGAGAGAGAGAGAGATGGAGACACATACAGAGAGAGAAAGAGAGAGAGAGAGAGATAGAGAATCTTCCATGAACTGGTTTACCCCTAAAATGGCCACAAATACCAGGGCTGAGCCATGCTGAAGCCAGGAGCCTAAAAATTCATTCAGGGCTACCATGTGTGTGGCAGGGGCCCAAGAACTCTGACCATCTCCTATGCTTTTTCAGGCTCATTAGCAGACAGCTGGATTGGAAGTGGAACTGCTGGGATATATGGGATACTGTCTATGCAGGTGCTTAACCTGCTACACCACAGTACTGGTCCTGAAGAGATACATCTCTTTGTGAAAAATGGAAATACAATAAGTGACATCAATAGGGGAAAACATTAATAAAATATGAAGTAGTTTGAAATTTGAATTTCATAAGGTACTTAAAAACAATGACCTCTGTATATCCATGTGGATGACTCATGTGAAAAAGTTTCAGAAAGATACTTACACTATTATTCAGCAATATAAAAATTAAACCATTTATTATTCAGCACATATAAAAATTAAACCATGATTTTTAGGTGCACATATTTTGTAATATAAAAGCATTGGCAATGCATGAGAAAATAAACTCCAGACCAGGATTTCCTTTAAAACAGGGGATTGCATTTCAATCAAAAAGATAACTCATTGTTAATGGATCAAAAAGTAGAGCTTAACGTAATAGTTGTAAAATATGGAAATTAACAGGGCTGTTGTTACATTCTTCTTTTTATTGTTTGTTTTACTTTAAATATTTCATGTCTAAAAATAATCAAGTATGTCAATTTAAAATAGAAAAATCAATGAAGTAAGAGGTGATTATCTTACAGAAAAACATTTATGTACCTGAAACGATTTATGTACAAAGATATTTCTTACTTTCAACTATATAAAACAACTTAAATGATAAGCAAGGAAGAAACAAGAATTGAAACATATTGCTTCCATATAATGTGCAAGTATTAAAACAGTGTTAGCTTTTGAATAATCTAATGTAAATGGAACAAATTACATGAATCATACAACATATTATCTCCATTTAGGCATGTGAGTATGAATATCAGAGTGAGCATTCATATATATATATATATTTATATATATACCAAATATATATACCAAATGTGTATATGTATATATGTTAAGAAAGATTGATTCTGAATTTTCATGGACTAAATGACTTAGACACATAAGTGAAGATTGTTATAGGACATGTTTTCATGTAAAAGCACTGTACATTGGTTTTATGTGTAATGAGTCCAGATGAAATGACAATTGTCAGAAAAACAGTATTGTCATTTCCATACAGAATTCTTTACATTAAATTAACAAAACTTTAACTGTTTGTTTCTATTTTTAACTTACACTTGCAGCTGCAAAACTGGAATCAGGAGTTTATTTTATTTTTCAGCCAGAACCTTTTGAGGGCAGTGTTCAGTAATTAGCTCATGGTAGTTCGGGATGCTGGATTGATTCCCAGGTCTTAGTCTTTTCTCCTGTGGGAAATTTCATCATAAAATTCAAAGACTGACCTTGGTTCTGATTTTATAAGGAATATTATATTCAGTTCGACCTTCACAATCTAGATTGAAAGAAGATGAAAGGATTAGCTGAAATTGAAAACTATGCCTACAGTCCAAGGGAGAAAGAAAAAAGTTAAACTTTCAGAGTCATAAATTATACATGAGAAACTCTATGCTAATAGTATAATCTGAAGTCACCAAATTTTCTGCATTATGTGAAAGTGTAGGTGTTAGATTACCTGAATGGTAATAATAACTTTAAAATGACATTGGAAAGCTTGGGTAGAAAAATATTTTCTTAATTTTGCACTTCTACATTGTATAAAACATTTGCAAAGGGATTAATTTTCTATATGAATAGTAGCTAAAATGGCAAGGGTTTTCAATTCCAGTTAAATTACTTTTATACACATGTGCACGTACTATAAAAACTATTTTTTCTTTGTAACAATTTTTAAAAATGTTTAAAAGTACTTGTATATCTATTTATTTTAAAATCGTTCTAGGAAAATCAATTAGTTATATTTTAAATGAAAGTCTCATTTAAGTCAACCCCCTGCTCTTCATTTTTAAAAAGTGACTATTTTAGATTGAAAGTGCTACACTCATTCTCATTCAGCTAATAAAAAAAAACACTTAAAATACAAATTTCTAAAATATGCCATGATAATTGGAGTTCTATAAGAAATAAAAGTCAGAAAAATGAAAGCATGGCACAGGATATCAGCCAAAGCTTCTTTTCATTTTATCAAGAAAAGAATCATTTGTCATGTTCTGAGGGAACAGACCTCTTGTCATCCTTCATCATCGAGTACAAGGCTGCTTCTGTCCTTGCTATCCCTTTTACCACTGATCAATGTTTCCATTTCTTATTGCATCTGTTGTCAAAATCGCTTACTGGGAGAAGAGGCAAAAGGACATTATCTGGGTATCATAGCTCGTCTTTCTGTTCAATGCAGCTCAGTCCAGATTCGGACTTTTGCACTACCAACATTTAATGCTGACACACTGAAATCTGTTTTACTTTTTATGCATTACTAATTCCACTACTTTCCCATAAAATGTTCTTCACTTTCAAAATGTGTTGGGATTTGCGAGGAGGCAAAACTTTATCATAGAAACGGAGTTGTGAACAGACAGTGATGCTGCAGGAAAAATTAGATGTTCATTCCCCAATTTGGGTGTAAATGAAGCAAGAATCAAGAAAAATTCAAATGCTGAAAATCGACCTAAACGAAGTCAAAGTCAGTTTCTTCATGAATGACAAATTGGACTTTGATTTATTTGGTGTCATGCCCTTCTGTTTTTAAAGTGTTCATCATAGTGACAGGATAATTTAGAAGCATAAACTGTGTTCTGTTTACTAGCACGGAGGGTTTTTCCTTGTACATTCAGAGGTGATCGACTTGCACATATGTGCTCTTGCCTCAGGGTCTGTCATAACTATGATCTGAAGATAAAGTTGAAAAAAAAACTTTCTCATTACTTCCAATCTTCACCCAGATTTCTCTCATTGAATGCCTAGTCACCAAAATAAACATTTAATTATTGTTAACTAAATTTATTTGGAGACTGAGGGGATAGATAGCGAAAAGATAACAATTAAGTTACTAGAAAAGTAAAAGTGATAATAAAAATAATAAGAATTCAGATTGTTAAGTTACTGTCAAAAAGTAAGAGAAACTTTTCACATAGAATACACATCTTTTATTTAGAGTTGGAATGTTAGCAGTAGTGATTACAGTAATTGTTAATGTGAATGTACCAAGTTGTTCTTATACTTCGCTACAGCATTTATAAACATTATTCTTCAATTCTTATAATCATACTGTAGTCATTCTAGTTTTACAACTGAAATGACAATGAAAATTGCAGAGTTTTTGCCCATAAATGTTAGAGTAGAAATTTCAATTCATGATCTGCCTCATTCAATTCATGATCTCAGAATCAATTGTAAACATTGATGTGTTGCATATATATACAAACAAAATAAAGCAAAGAGAAAATTATTGTTATTGCAATAATAATTCAAAGCCTATACGTTTAATAAGCCTTTACTAGGTGTAAAAAAAGACAATAACCAATGCTTTCAGTAGGTGGAATTATGAGAAATGAGACCATGATGTTGAAAACACAGAAAGGACTTAGGCCATGTCATTTTGTTTTTATTTTAAAGATTTATTTTAGTTTTTTGAAAAAAAAAAATTACAGAGAGAGGTAGAAAGAGGGAGAGAGAGAGAGAGAGAGAGAGAGAGAGAGAGATCTTCCATCCACTGGTTCATTCACCAATGGCTGTGATGGCTAGAGCTGAGCCCATCTTAAGCCAGGAGCCAGGAGCTTCTTACAGTCCCCCACGTGGGTGCAGGGGACCAAGGACTTGGGCCATCCTGGATGCTTTCCCAGGCACATTCGTAGGGAGCTGGATCAGAAGTGGAGTAGCTGGGACTTGAACCAGCACCCATTTGGGATGCCAGTGCTGCAAGCTGTGGTTTTAATTTGCTGCAGGACAGTGCCACAGCTCTGCTCCTGCATTGTTTTTATAACTCTTCTCAAGACTGAAGAGGTATGCAACCCACTTCTTCATGGTTGTTTGAGAATGTCTAGAGAAATAAGATGCCTGCATTTAAGGAGTCTGGAATACAGTTATCTGGAAAGATCCCTGATTCCCTAGTTTGAACTCAAAGCAGAGGAACTGTCATTAAGGCTTACTGAACATTTAGAAAATGGTAGCAGCAGAGGCAGCTGGTGAACTCCAACAGGTCTCTCCTCCAATATACTGAATGGCTTGAGACTATCTCCTTGACAATGGGGGAGAAAGTCCCTTTATGACTGACATTTAATTTCTCATCAGTTGCTGAGGTGACTTAATTTCTATTACAAAAAGTGATAGAAGTTTGGTCTTTTAAATTTTAAGTGGTAATATAGAATTCATACTTTTTAATTTTGGAAGCTTCATCATCAAAGAATAGGTTGTAATGGTAGCATAGCATATAATGGTAGCATCTTTATAAGAAACAAAAATAGAACCCTGATAACTGTAGATAATTAATTTTGAGGCAATCACAATGACCTTGGTGGATAATTTATATGTGAGGCTAAATGCCATATTTCATAATTTTTACTGAAAGGAGGAATATCATTGAACTGTGATTAGAAGAATTTTGAAACATTACTAATTAAGGTTTTATAAGCCCTGTGAATATGCTATGCTTAGCATATATATATAAATATGATCTCATAATGGCTTTCTAGTAAAATGTAAAATGTATTTCCCATAGATTGCCAAAATAAGCAGGGTTGGGGGGACAGATGAATCTTAAATTTGCTATAACAGACTCCATTTAAAAAATATCAACTATTGGGAGAGCGGCAAGATGGTGGAATAGGAAGGGAGCACACCGATAGTCTGGGGAGAGACAGTTTAATAAAAGTGGAGATACTGCAGGTTCAAGGAAGTGTAGGGGAAGAAACAGCAGAGAAAACCCTTCCGGAACTGGAGATTCACAGTGGACCTGCGTGGAGAGCGTGGGAGCCCACAGTTTGGGACACCAGCAGCAGATTCAACACACCAGCGCTGGAACGCGAGGTGAGGAGAATCTCAATAGCCCGAGATGCCAGCAGGGAAGCGGAAAAGGGAGCCTAGAGCGAACAAGGCTTGAAACCCTGCGGGGAAAAGTTCACGAGGCTAACTAGAAGAGAGAGAGAGAGAGGGAAAAAAACAAAAGTGACCCATACGGACACGAGCTTCTCTCTCTCCGCTCACCTCTCAAAGGTGAGCAAGACAAAGAGCAGGCGCCATTTTGGACATACGTCATAAGCAGGGCGACCTCGGGTCAGCACCGGCCCCGAGCCTAGCAGAAAAACCTGACTCTGGGTGGGAGGGGTGAAATAACAGGAGATTAGAACCTAATGAATGTGTGGTGCTAATGAACTGAGATTGTGAAAAAAGAGACTGTGGGGGAGAGAACTCACGGAAATCACGAATTCATGTGAGTACTCTCCAGAGACGCTACAGTTCAGTAGCCTTGGCAGCCCAGTGGGAGACTACAGGAGAATCTTAGCCCACACAAAGGGCCGCAAAGATTCCTTCTCTGGTCCTGGGGAAAGAGCTTCCGAACTCTGGCTCCTGTGGGTATATCATTCGCCTGCTAACCACCCCCAATTCCATTCAGCTGTGTGGAATTACTTCCCTTTTGAACCAAAAAAAAAAAAAAAGTATCAGAGAGAGATTTACCACGCCTAACCTGGGAGTGTCTCCTTTGACACACCCTCAACCCTGAGGAACCAAACAGAGCTCTCAGGCCACACCCATCTCAAGCCTCTAAGGCTCCATCAAAAGCAGACAGTCCACTTAATCTAGAGTCATAGTATAACAAGAAAAAAACACCACAGTGAAAGAAACCAATATGCCAAACAACAAACGCAAAAACCGAGGTAATAAGAACAAGGAAGACACTATGGCATCCCCAAATGAAAAAGACACCCCAATTCAAGATTACGAAGATGATGAGATAGAAGAGATGCAAGAAGCAGATCTCAAAAAATTGATAAGAACACTAAGAAGTACTCAAAAACAAATTCTTGAACTACAGAAATCCTTAATGGACAAGGTAGAAAATCTCTCTCATGAAAATGAAATATTAAGGAGAAATCAAGCTGAAATGAAACAACTAGTAGAACATGAAACTGTGATAGTAACGAGAAATCATAATGAAGTGAAGAATTCAATAGATCAAATGAAAAACACATTAGAGAGCCTTACAAACAGAATGGGTGAGGCAGAAGAGAGAATATCGGACTTAGAAGACAGAGCACAGGAAACTACACAGTCAAACCAAAGAAAAGAAGAGGAAATTAGAAATCTAAAAAATATTGTTGGGAATCTACAGGATACTATTAAAAAACCCAACATTCGAGTTCTAGGAGTTCCTGAAGGCATGGAGAGGGAGAAAGGATTAGAATGCCTTTTTAGTGAGATAATAGCAGAAAATTTCCCAGTTTTGGAGAAGGACAGAGACATCCTAGTACAGGAAGCTCATAGAACCCCTAGTAAACATGACCAAAAGAGGTCCTCACCACGACACGTTGTAATTAAACTCACCACAGTGAAACAGAAAGAAAAGATCCTAAAATGCGCAAGAGAGAAATGTCAAATTACACTCAGAGGATCTCCAATTAGACTCACAGCAGACTTCTCATCAGAAACCCTACAAGCTAGAAGGGAATGGCGAGATATAGCCCAGGTACTTAGAGAGAAAAACTGCCAGCCCAGAATATTATATCCTGCCAAGCTCTCATTTGTGAATGAAGGTGAAATAAAGACCTTTCATAACAAACAAAAATTGAAAGAATTTGTTGCCACTCGTCCAGCCCTGCAAAAGATACTTAAAGATGTGTTACACACAGAAACACGGCCATCAACATGAAAGAAGATAAACGAAGGGAACCTCACAGCAAAAGGTCATAGGGAATTCAAAGCATACATTTGGATAAAGAAATTATGGGACATGTACTCTATAGAATACTATACAGCAGTCAAAAACAATGAAATCCGGTCATTTGCAATAAGATGGAGGAATCTGGAAAACATCATTCTGCGTGAATTAAGCCAGTCCCAAAGGGACAAATATCATATGTTCTCCCTGATTGGTGACAATTAATTGAGCACCAAAGGGGAAACCTATTGAACTGAAATGGGCGCTATGAGAAACAGTAACTTGATCAGCTCTTGTGCTGACTGTTGTTGTACAATGTAATACTTTATCCATTTTAGTAATTTTTTTATTCTAGTACTATTGGTTGAACTCTGTAATTAACAAACAATTATTCTTAGGTGTTTAAATTTTAACTGAAAAGTGATCCCTGTGAAATATAAGAGTGGGAATAAGAGAGGGAGGAGATGTACAATTTGGGACACGCTCAATCGGAACTGCCCCAAATGATGGAGTTAGAAACAGGCCAGGGAATTCCAATACAATCCCATCAAGGTAGCATGTACCAAGGCCATCTCACTAGTCCAAGTGATCAATTTCAGTTCACAGTTGATCACACTGATAGGGCTAAGAGTCAAAGGGATCACACAAACAAGACTAGTGTCTGCTAATACTAACTGATAGACTCAAAAAGGGAGAGAATGATCCAACATGGGAAGCGAGATACACAGCAGACTCATAGAATGGCAGATGTCCTAAATAGCACTCTGGCCTCAGAATCAGCCCTTAAAGCATTCAGATCTGGCTCAAGAGCCCATGAGAATATTCTAGGCATGGAAAGCCAAGACACTATGGAAAAAAAAAAGAAGACCTAAATGAAAGATCTCTGTGAGTGAGATCCCAGTGGAAAGAACGGGGCCATCAAAGAAGGAGGTACCTTTCTCTGAAGGGAGGAGAGAACCTCCACTTTGACTATGACCCTGTCGGAATAATATTGAAGTCAGCGAACCCTAAAGGCTTCCATAGCCTTGGCAACTCATGACTAGAGCCTAGGGAGATTACTGAGGCCATAAACAAGAGTGTCAAATTGTTAAATCAACTTCAGGAGTCACTGTGTACTTACGTCTCATGTGGGATCTGTGCTTAATGTGTTGTCCAATGTGAAGTAATGCTATAACTAGCACTGAAACAGTATTTTACACTTTGTGTTTCTGTGTGGGTGCAAACTGATGAAATCTTTACTTAGTATATACTGAATCAATCTTCTGTATATAGATAATTAAAAATGAAAAAAAAATCTTGGTGTTAAATTGGAAATTGCCTAGATAATTAATCAATTTTTTAAAAAAATATATCATGTAGGATCTCTGTCCTTAATGTGCTATACATTGTGAATTAATACTATAACTAGTACTCCAACAGTATTTTTCACTTTGTGTTGCTATGTGAGGGCAAACTGTTGAAATCTTTACTTAATATATAGTAAACTGATCTTCTGTATATAAAGAGAATTGAAAATGAATCTTGATGTGAAGCAAGGGGAGAGGGAATGGGAAAGGGGAGGGTTGCGGGGGGGGAGTTATGGGGGGAAGCCATTGTAATCTATAAGCTGTATTTTGGAAATTTATATTCTTTAAATAAAAGCATTATAAAAAACAATAAAACAAAAAAACAAAATACAGTTGCTGAATTCAAAAAAAAAAACACAAACAAAAAAAAATTGGAAATTGCATAGAAAATTAATCAATTTTTTAAAAAATATCGTGTAGGATCTCTGTCCTTAATGTGCTATACATTGTGATTTAATGCTATAACTAGTACTCCAACAGTATTTTTCACTTTGTGTTGCTATGTGAGGGCAAACTGTTGAAATCTTTACTTAATATATACTAAACTGATCTTGTGTATATAAAGAGAGTTGAAAATGAATCTTGATGTGAATGGAAGGGGAGAGGGAGAGGGAAAGGGAAGGGTTGTGGGTGGGAGGGAAGTTATGGGGCAGGGGGAAGCCATTGTAATCCATAAGCTGTACTTTGGAAATTTATATTCATTAAATAAAAGTTAAAAAAAAAGAAAAAAAATATCAACTATTATTGGAAATGGAAGTTCAACTAATGCCTAAGGTTTCCAATGTTCTGCAAGAACAAAGATACTTTTTTTTAATCTCAATGGGAAATATATTTCAAGACCCAGACTCATGGTAGATGTTTCCTTAGATGATAGATGTTTGAATCTTTATTATAATATTTTGTTACCAGAATTTATATTCTTTTGCATTTTCATACTTTAAATATGTTTATTTAAAAATATGACCATTTTCATTATAGAGCATAATTGGAAAAGTTTCTTTTAATAGGATTTCATGAGTATCTCATGAATGGAAGAGAATTTAAAGGCCTTCTGTTGATAATATTGCAAAATCAGTAATCTTTGTCAAAACAGAGTAGTATTTTGTATATAGTGATTTATTAAATTTATGATGTATTATTTATTTAACAAAATATATTTGATGCAATCCCAATATTTAATTTTGGCTTTGACTGCCTATGTTTCTGGGGTCTTTTCCAAGAAATCTTTGAGTGGATTTTTGTGTAAGATGAAAGGTAAGGGGTCTTGCTTCATGCTTCTGCACATGGAAATCCAGTTTTCCCAAGACCATTTATTGAATAGACTGTCCTTGCTCCAGGAATTGGTTTTGGATCCTTGATCAAATATAAGTTGGCTGTAGATGTTTGGGTTGATTTCTGGTGTTTCTATTCTGTTCCACTGGTCTGTCCATCTGTTTCTGTACCAGTACCACGCTGTTTTGATTACAACTGCCCTGTAGTATGTCCTGAAATCTGGTATTGTGATGTCTCCGGCTTTGTTTTTGTTGTACAAGATTACTTTAGCTATTCAAGGTCTCCTGTGTCTCCACATGAATTTCAGCATCATTTTTTCCAGATCTGAGAAGAATGTCTTTGGTGTTTTGATTGGTATCACATTGAATCTATAAATTGCTTTTGGGAGAATGGACATTTTGATGATATTGATTCTTCCAATCCATGATCATGGAAGATTTTCTCATTTTTTGGTATCCTCTTCTATTTCTTTTTAAAAAGATTTTGTAATTCTCATTGTAGAGATATTTAACATCCTTCCTCTGAAGGGAGGAGAGAATTTCCACTTTGACTATGACCTTGTCTAAATATGATGAGAATTGGTGAACTCAAAGGGCCTCCATAGCCTTGGCAACTCATGACAAGAGCCTAGGGAGATTACTGATGCCATAAAAAAGTGTCAATTTGTTAAGTCAATAACAGGAGTCACTGTGTACTTACTCCCCATGTAGGATCTCTATCCTTAATGTGCTGTTCCTTGTGATTTAATGCTATAACTAGCACTCAAACAGTATTTTACACTTTATGTTTCTTTGTGGGTGCAAACTGTTAAAAGTTTTTCTTCATGTATGCTAAATTGATCTTCTGTATATAAATATAATTGAAAATGAATCTTGATGTCAATAAAAGTGGAGAGGGAGCAGGAGATGGGAGGGGTGTGGGTAGGAGGAAAGTTATGGGGAGGAAAAAGCCATTGTAATCCATAAGCTGTATTTTGTATATTTATATTCATTAAATAAAAGTTAAAAAAATTAAAAAAAAATCTTAAGGGGGCTCAGCTAAGCTGTGAAAAAAAAAGAAAAAAAAGAAGTATAATGTTTATATAAATCACTATCATGAATCTGCTGTCTTATAAACTTTTTATGAAAAAGTGAATGTCCTTAAATTTGTTCTGTTTATATTAATAAAAAAAACCTTATCTGAATGTTCTTGAATTTGTGTGTTCAATAAAGTTAACCCTTAAAAATAAAAAAAACCACTTTTTTCTTTTGTCTTGAAAAATGCTTATTGAAATCCTTTGCCCATTTCTTAACTGGATTGTTTGTTCTGTTGTTTATTTTGTGAGCTCTTTATAGATTCTGGAGATTAATCTCATATCAGTTTCATAGTTTTAGAATGTTTTCTCTCATTCTGTCAGTTGCCTCTTCTCTTTCTTGAGTGATTTTTTTTACATTGCAGAAGCTTGTCAGCTTAATGTAATCCTGTTTGACAATTTTGGCTTTGATTGCCCATGTTTTTGTAGTCCTTTCTGAGAAATATTTGCCTATTCCATTGTCATGAAGAGTTTCCCCCATGTTTTCTTCTAGAAATTTGATGGAACAGGTTGTAGATTTAGACCCTTAAGGGGTGCTAAATGATCTCTTAGCAGAGTCTTTTGGTTACCCTATATATAAAATTATGTCCTCTGAAAATAGGGATGATTTGACTTCTTCCTTTTCAGTTTGCATCTCTTTAATTTCTTTTTCATACCTAATGGCTATGGATAAAACTTTGAGGAGTATATTGAATAGCAATGCTGAAAGTGGACATCTTTATCTGATTCATAATTTTAGTGAAAATGTTTCTAGCTTTTTACCATTCAGTATGATGGTGGCTGTGGTTTTTTCATGACTTTCCTTTATTGTGTTGAGTAATGTTCTTCTACACCCAATTTGCTTAAGGTTTTCATTTTGAAAGTATTTTAGCAAATGATTTTTCTGCATCTATTGAGATAATTATATATTTTTATTCTTCAGTTTGTTGATACACTGTATCACATTCATTGATTTGTGAATGTTGTACTATCCTTGCATACCAGGGATAAATCCTACTTGAACTGAGTAAGTGGTCTTTCTAAAAACTGTTGGATTTGATTATCTAGTATTTTGTTGAGGATTTTTACATGTATGTTCATCAGGGATATTGGTTTATAGTTCTATTTCTCTGCTATAGCTTCTTTCAGGTTCAGGAATTAAGGTAATGGTGGTCTCACAGAAGAAAATTGGAAGGCTTCCCCTCCTTTTATTTGTTTTAAATAGCTTGAGAAGAATTGGGATTTGTTTTTCTTTCAAGGTCTGGTAGAATTCAGTAGTGAAGTCATCTGGTTCTGGGCTTTTCTTTGTTGGGAGGGTCTTTATTACTTATTCAATCTCTATCTTGTTTATTGGTCTGTTTAGGTTTTCATTGCCTTCATGCTTCAATTTTGGTAGATTGTGTGCAAAAATCTATCCATTTCTTCTTCCAGTTTGTTGGTATATAATTGTCTGTAGCAATTGCTGATGATTCTACTGGTATTAGAAAATCAAAGAATGCCAGGAGTTGCAGAGAGAAACACACACAACAAAGTATAGAATACTTGGAATGAGTTTGGGCAGAAATATTGAAGTGAAAAGTTAATAGTGAAATATTTGAGAAATCTTAGTATTTAAGTGGTAGATGAGGAGAGATAACAAAATACATTGAAAAAATGAATGTAAAAATAACTAAGTATGGTAACCTTTGGTAGCTTGTGGGGAAATAAGTAAAAATGTTAAAGGAAGAAATGATTATCTACATAAAAGTGTTAGGAATGCTGATAAAATTAAGAGCAAACTATAGCCATTTATGATTTTAAAATGCAAAGAGATTATTGGGAACTTTAATATTAAAATTTGTAGGTGAAACAAAAGTCAGCTATAGTAGGTGAAGAAAGATTGTGAAGAGAAGGAAATAGAGACAGAAAACATTATTTGTAAAGAGGTTTAGTGTGCATGGCAACTTCATTCTTAGGTCCCTGAAACAGATCCATTTTGATCATCCAAATCAATGGATGGACTTTTAACCATTGTGTTAGTCATTTTTTTTTTGTTATTTTCACTATATAATTGAGAGATGCTATGTGATAAAAAGGAATATTCAATTTTAAATTGGTTTGGAGGTTCACAGTCCAGGATTTATGGTTCTATTAGTTTAGGCATTGGGAGGCCAGAGTATGGTGGAGGGATGATGCACAGTGAGTCAGGAATCAGAGACTCAGGCAACACACTCTTCCTCTATGTACTTTAAGGTGTCTGCTTATAAAGTCATCACAATTGAATCATGGGCTCCACTTCCCAGGAAGCTTCTTCAATCACTTCTAGAAAGCCCTATCTTCAGATGCCATAATTGGGTAAAAGTTCATCCTGAGTCCATTAACATAAGTTTCTGGGTATCAAGACTTTTACATATGAGGCTTTAAGACATAAGAAATTATTTTCCACACCATAGCCACTGTGGATTGTCCTTGTTTGGAACTCTGGAATTTCTCTATCTCACTTCCTTTGCAGGATTTGTTCATTCTGATGACTCTTTTGTTCGATTTTTTTCTTTTTGTTTCTTTTCTTTCTTAGCAAATTATTTGAAAGGGAGAGAAGCAGATAGATAGACACAGAGAGAGAAAGAGACTCACATATGCTGATTCACTTCCCAAATACCTACCTGCTGGGCCAAGCCACAGTGAGGAGAGCCCAGAATTCAACCTAGGTCTCCTGGGTTGGATGACTTGGACACAAGTACCTGAACCATAAACTGTTACCTCCCTGGGGTCTTTATTAGCAGGAAGTTTGAATTGGAAATGGAGTTAGGACTTGAAACTAGTCACTCTGATACAGAATGCACGAGTCACAAGTGGAGTTTTTACAATGCCCACCTGTTGTTGATATGTGTGTATGTGTGTGTGTATGTATTGTGAGTGTAATTTATTTATTTATTTGAAAGGCAGAATTACAGAGAGAGAGGGAGAGACGGAGAGATGTTCCGCCCATTGGTTCACTCCTGCAATGGCCAGTGTGAACCAGGCCGAAACCAGGAGCTAAGAGCTTGTTCCAGGTCTCCCACATGGGTAGCAAAGGCCCATGTACTGGAGCCATCTTCCGCTGCTTTCCCAGTTGCACTAGCAGGAAGTAGGATGGGAAGAGGAGCAGCCAGGACACTAACTGGCACCCAAATGAGATATCAGCATCACAGGTGGCAGCCTTACCCGCTACACTACAATGCTAACCCTGTTGTTATGTTCACAGGGTTTTTTTACATAGAAGGCAGATTCCAATGGTATCCTGAACTAGAATATTAGCTAACTGTTGTCTCATCATATTTGATTTCATTTGTGAGGAATTTATACTTAATGAAATGTAAAACTAATCAGAATGCATAGTGTGTTCTGGTGAATTGATCATCATATATTTTTTTTTTTTAATTTGAAAGTCAGCGTCACAGAGAGGCAGAGGCAGAGAGAGATGGAGAGAGCGAGGTCTTGCATCCACTGGTTCCCTCCCCAAATGGCTGCAATGGAGATGCATTGATCTGAAGCCAGGAGCCAAGAGCTTCTTCAGGGTCTCCCATATGGGTGCAGGATCCCAAGAACTTAGGCTATCTTTACTGCTTTCCCAGACCAAAACAGAGAGCTAGAATTAGAAGTGAGCAGCTGGGACTTGAACCAGTGCCCATATGGGATGCCAACACTGAAAGTGGAGGTTTTACCTGCTACACCACAGTGCCAGCCCCTATCATATGGTTTTAAAAAGGAAAAGGATGTTCCTCAAATCACTACTAAGTTAGTGATAAGTTTTCTCCTAGAAAATATATCAGGATATGTCTCTGTTGAGTCATTTAGGACTAGTTGCACAATTATTTCAAGGAAAAAAATGTGAGTATAAGGAATTTATTCAGAATCTCTTAGGATTATACCCAGAATATGAACCCATACACTGAAGCTGGGATTGTTTTCCTGTCTACTTTTTCTCTAGTTTTGTTCCCTAAATAGTCAATTGTAAGTTTAGAGCATCTCCTATATCCAGCAAGTTTGCCCTGCAAGGATGTTATTATGTCATTCTTCATCATTCTTGGTCAGCACTTTGAGGAAATTTTCTGATAGAGGTTTTATTCACCAACCCTCTTTAGATAATACCCCTGTTGAATCCAGAACTCCATCTCAAATCTCATGCTAGTGGAACATTGTTAGTAAACAGTAACTTTCTAAATTAAAAGTAATAATGGGGAGTGGTGCTTTGGCATAGTGGGTAAAACTGCCTCTTGCAGTGCTGGCAGCCCATATGGGTGTCAGTTCAAGTCCAGGCTGCTACACTTCCAATCTATTACCCTGATAATGGCCTAGGAAAGTCAGGGAGCATGGTCCCTGCATCACGTGGGAAACCCTGGAAAAAGCTCCTGGCTCCTGACTTTGTTTTTTTTTTTTTTTTTTTGGCTTCTGACTTTGGATCTGCCCAGATACAGCCATAGCAGTCATTGGGGAGTGAACTGACTGATGGAAGATCTTCTCTCTCTCTCTCTCTCTCTCTCTCTCTCTCTCTCTCTCTCTCTGCCTCTGCCCCTGCCTCTGCCTCTGCCTCTCTGTAAATATGACTTATAAATCAGTAAGTAAATCTTTAAAAAAATAATGGGCATATGCAATATTCATTTTAGAAGGATGGATGGTAATTCAAGAAATTCAATAATTAATTTTGTTTTAGTAGCTAAAAACTAAAATATGCAATGTAGCATCATTTAAAGTGTTTGTTTTATAATAAAATTAAAATATTCAGAAAATTTCTCATCTCTTTCTGTTTTATTATTTTTATAGCATTTTCTATACTTGCTGTAGCATGAAGAATATTTTGCAGTCACTTTTCCTGCTGCAAAAAGCCTAGCCCAGAATACCAGATATCTATTTCAGCAGGATTTTCAATAAAAGAATGACATCCACATGGATCCAGATCTCAGCCTGTGCCATCAGACTGATAATACCCTCCCAGCTTCTTAGTCTGAAATATGTCCTCCTGCTGGTCTTCATTATTATCACCTTCAGTGATGCCTTTTCAAGTCCGTTGTCATACAGCGTGTGGATCTCACTGCTGTCAGGAGCATCATTATCGTCTCTGTCAATGAGGACACGAGCATCTGACCTCAGCACCTCTTGAAGCTCGCTGCTTGCTGCTGCTCCCTGTGTGTGTGTGTCTGTATCTATACAAACATTTCTCCCCTCCAAACTTTACTTCTCTTTCTGCCTCCCCATTGCTCTCTCACTCTACTATTCTATTTTTGTTCTGTGTTGATATTCATTGATCTCCTGATACATAAGCATATATTTTAATGTGGATATGAATTTGCTATATGGAATGATGCATTTAAAAGAAAGATAAAAATCATCGTTATTCCTCAAAGTAGAGTAAATTTAGAATAACAATCAGAAAGAATGTGTTTTTTCCCAATTTTTATTCTCTTCTCTGTTTTTATCGATACCATACAATGTACCAACAATTAAATAAAACCTGTCTCTGGTGGAAGAATCAGGATTATTTGGCGTTCATTCTTTAAGATATAAAAGGAGAAAAAATCTCAAGGATCTTTTCCAAAATAGTAAAATAGGATCTCTTTCATATGTGTGTAATTTTAATGACTTTGTAGTAGCATTTTCATAAGAGAAGGGCAAATTGTGATTACATGCAATTACATTTATAGATACAGGAATTGAAAAGGTAGGCAGTGTGCTAGCATTTCCTACAGTGATAAACAAATGCTATGCTAGCTAACACTCTTCTGGACCTTAGAATAGAAAGTTACAAAGAATGACAAACATAGTTTTTTGAGAGAAAAGAAAAATTATTGAAAATTAATACCTAACAAGTTTAGACTTCATTCTATGATTCTTACTTGCAATGATATTAAAATATATAGTGTGTATGTGGATAAACAGATTGTGGAAACAAGGTAATATTTAAATAAATCCATTATGAAATGAAGCAATGAAAAATAAATGTGATGAGTGTATACAAAAATATTTTTATAAGAGTAACAGGCTTTAAGGAGGTTTTGGGAAAAGAAATCTCTCTAATAAAATGGTTATTTCCTTACAAATACTTTACTTTATCCATTATTGAATATGGATGTAAATATGTATATCGAATGTGTTACAAAGTGTTGAGAGACATGATTATGTGGTACAATATTTATCTTCTAAATAAAACCACATTTCCTGTTTTTCTATTTAAGAGATGGTCTTTCATATTCCTTAAAATAATAAAATAGTTTTAATAAATAATATAGTACACATATCTATAAAAGCAATTTCATGAAATAATATATAATTCTCTCATGAGTAACCATATTATAATTGTACTCAGTATAGTAAAACAATTCCATGACATACACTATTAAATATTCATTCATGTGGTGTTCTATTAGCAAAAATACCAATATTAGGAATGAAAGTGACTCAATGGAGATGGGAAATTTTTAAAACGATTAATAACTCTTAGCTCTCTCTTGATACATTGCTTAATGTTTCTGACAAACCAGGAAGTAAATTGACATGTGAAGTCTCCTATACAGTATACATAAAGTATACTTTATAACAAAAAAATCATACATTATAGTTTTCATTAAAATTATTAATTGGTAGTGAGCATTTAGCCTAGGAATGAAGCATCCCATAACCCATATTATAGAATCTGAATTTGATTCCCAGCTCTGTTTCCTGACTCCAGCTTCCCAGACTGTGAGAGGGAGCAATGATGGTTTCAGTAGCTAGGTTTCTGCCATCCTGTGAGAGATCTGAACACATTCCTGGTTCTTAGCTTCAACAGAGCACAGTCCCAACTGCAAGCATTTAGAAAGTAAACCAGTAGATGGGCATGTTTTACTTTTCTCTCTGTGTGTCTATCAGATGCTCAAATAAACAACAATTTTTAAAATATTTTTGAAAAATTATCTTAGACTGGACTAAGCCTATGTGACATTTATACAAGTTGACAAATTCTCAGAATATAACTGGAAATCACATATAACACACAGATTAATGTTAACCAAATTTTGAAGCCAGCCAAATTCTGTTATTTATCAACAAATTATAAAATTTATGTAATATATAGGGACATAGTTGTGTGATTATAATGCTGTTTAACAAAGTAAATGCCAGCCCTCCTCTTGCAAGTGCAACCTGTTTCAGGCCAGCAGTGTGTCCTGGAGCTGCCTCTTTTCCCTATGATGATAACCCATTCTTGCTTGCCTTTTTTCTTTTTTTTTCTTTTTTCTTTGACAGGCAGAATGGACAGTGAGAGAGAGACAGAGAGAAAGGTCTTCCTTTTCCATTGGTTCACCCCCCATTGGCCGCTGCGGCTGGCCCACTGTGCTGATCTGAAGCCAGGAGCCAGGTGCTTCTCCCCATCTCCCATGCAGGTGCAGGGCTCAAGTACTTGGGCCATCCTCCACTTCCTTCCTGGGCCACAGCAGAGAGCTGGACTGGAAGAGGAGCAACCGCGACAGAATCCGGCACCTGGACCGAGACTAGAACCCGATGTGCTGGTGCCACAAGCAGAATATTAGCCTATTCAGCCGCGGCGCTGGTCCTTTTTATTTTTAATTTTTTAATTCTTTTAAATCTATTTGACAGGTAGAGTTATAGACAGTGAGAGAAAGAGACACAGAGAAAGGTCTTCCTTCCATTCGTTCACTGCCCAAATGGCCACTACGGCTGGCACTGCGCCCATCTGAAGCCAGGAGCTAGGTGCCCCTTTCTGGTCTTCCATGCGGGTGCAGGAGTCCAAGCCAAGGGCGGTCCTCCACCGCCCTCCTTGGCCACAGCAGAGAGCTGGACTGGAAGAGGAGCAACTGGGACTAGAACCTGGTGCCCACATGGGATGCCGGCACCACAGGCAGTAGATTAACTAAGTGTGCCAGGTTGCTGGCCCCTTGCTTGCGTTTTGCTCTCTATATTTGTGTGTGATGGGGGGGAAGGGGAGTGAAGGAAATGTGTCAGATAATGAAAATTGGGATTTTTGTCTTTTTAACTGATTTAGCTTGAAGTAGTTTTTCCATACTACCACAAAACTTATAAGACTATGAAGTAAAAGTAGATTTTTATTCAAGAAACTTCTCCATTGTATTTTTTTTTAATTTTTAACTGGCACATACAAATTGAACATATTTATGGGGTATTATGTTTTGGCATAGGTATATATTATATAGTGTTCAAACCAGGATAAACATATGTCTCCTCAATCATTTATCATATCTTTATAGTGCAAATAATCAAAATTGCCTCTTCTAATTTTTTAAACATACATAGTATATTATTTTATCCATAGTTATATATAATATATAATATATAAAATATATAGTTTAATTATACAATATATATAGAGAGAATGTTATTTTATCTATACTTATCCTACTACACAATATAATACCAGAATAACATCTCTCTCTAAATATAACTTAATATACATTAGTGAACATTTTCCCATCTTTTCTCCACTACTCTCCCCAGCCTCTGGTAACTACCATTATTTTCTCAAATTCTGAAATCAATTTTCTTAAACCTGAGATAAGAATGATATCACTCAGTACTTAACTCTTTGTGACTAGCTTTTTTCATTTAATATAATGATCTCTAGTTTTATCCGTGTGTTGTAAATTACAAAATTTCTTCATTTTTATGGGTGATATCCCATTGTATATATGTACAGTATTTTCCTTATCCATTCATCAGTTGTTGAATACTTAGATTTCACAGTTTCATAGCTATTGTGAACAGACCTACAATAAGCCTTGAGACGATGTCTCTTCTACACACTGATCAAATTGCCTTTTAAATATATATATATATATATATATATATATATATATCCAGTAGTGGGGTTGCTGGATCATATGGAAGTTTATTTCTAATATTTTGAAAGAAATTAACACTGTTTTCCACAATTCTGTGCTAATTTACATTCGCATTAATGGTGTGCAAATTTTCATTTTATATCCTTGCCATAGCTTATCTTTTGTCTATTGATATTATTCATTTTAACTGGAGTGAGATAATATCATTTTTTAAAGAAGTGTTTAATTGTGTATCAGAACTAGAAAGGGAGAGGGGGCCGGCGCCATAGCTCGCTTGGTTAATCATCCGCCTGCGGCACTGGCATCCCATATGGGGGCCAGGTTCTGGTCCTGGCTGCTCCTCTTCCACTCCAACTCTCTACTGTGGCCTGGGAGGGCAGTGGAGGATGGCCCAAGTGCTTGGTCCCCTGCACCTGCATGGAGACCTGGGGGATGCGCCTGGCTCCTGGCTTCGGATTGGCGCGACACTGGCTATGGAGGCCATTTGGGGAATGAACCAATGGAGGGAAGACCTTTCTCTCCATCTTTCTCTCTGTCTATAACTCTACCTGTCAAATAAAAAAAAAATTTAAAAAAGGCCTAGAAAGAGAGAGAGAGAAATACATAAACAGAGAGAGAGCCAGAGAGAGAGAGAGAGAGAGAGCAAGAGAGAGAATATTTCATTGGTTTGTTCATTCCCCAAATTCCCCAAATGCCTGCCACTTCCAGAGTGTGCATTGGGAGCAGCTGGTGTGAGGAGGTGGAGGTGAGAAATTATGTGGCATTGAGGTACTCTAATGCACAATGTGGGCACCTTAACTGGTTTGCTCAATGCCTTCCCACCCTTATTCTGGTTCTGATTTGTCTTTATATCTCTAATTACCTTCTTCATGGTTATTGAACAGGGTGCTCTTATTTTTAAATCATGATACTTTCCAGTGTTTCTCCCTTATGTTACTAACTCAGTGCTCCAAAATAAATTACTTTCTTTAACAACACCAAAGTGAGTTTTAATGAGTATTTCCCCTTTTTGCTTCTGAAATTTCTTCCTCATTACATTTCTCAATTTCCATTTAAAGTTATCCTGCTCTATCTTCTCACTGTGGTTCTTCTCATGAAACTCATTATTGTTCAACAAAATCATGTGTATAGAGGAAGCTGATTCATTTTCTAAAATTTTCTTATATAATTTTAAGGATATGATGTTGTTTTAAAATTATATTAAATTTTTCTTTACTCTTGATTGAAGAAGATAAATTTCACAAGATAATTTTAACCAACAGTAATAATTTACTTAATTAATATTCTGGTTTTTATTTACTCTCCTTATATTTAGCACATATAGCCTTCTCAGAGATGCAATGAAGAATATTTGGTCTTCATGATCCCCTTTCATATTTCCTAGTCTTGCAAATTCTGTTCATAATGTAATTCTCCTGTGATGAAATTCATTGATATAATCAATATCTGAATCTATTATCTGAAATCTAAAATCAATCATATCTGATATGGAAATCTGTAATATGAAGATTACATTACCAGTAGTACTTTTTAGTTTTGAGCCTATAGTGATTTACACATATGGTGTCATTGAACCCACTGGAAGCATACCACCTACAATCTCCCTTATTGCTCTAAATGCTTGAGTAATTTTCTGAAAGTTTCAGCAAGAAATTTTATGAACATTCACAATAATTCAAAGAGAAGGGTTTCATGCTTGGAATCACTGATTCATGGAAATATATTGAAACTCATAAGTATAGCAAAACCTCTCTTCTCTCTTTCTCTCGCTCTCCCTCTCTCTCTCTCTGTCTCTCTCTCTCACACACACATGCACACACACACTGAATATTTATTTAGATTCACAATTCTGAGAAAATAGATTTCAGTGCTGTGTCAATATTTTGGCAAGTCTACAGTATTTTGTTGTTGCAGCCCAAACTGAGTAATGCACTTGCATAGTGGGATCTCACCACAGGTTAATTTGATTTTTCTAATGAGTAATGATGCTTCTCATCTGTTCATCTGCTTGTTTGTCATCCAAATATTCTGCTTAATGAAACGACTGGTCAAATCATCCCTGATGAAACACTGAAGAGCCATTCAATGACTCTTCCTTCTCCCATTACCTGCTGTAGGCACACCTAAACCTGCTTGTTGATATGGAGTTATGGTAAGATTGATGTTTTCTCACACCCTGAACCACCACAGATCTCTTGGAAAACAATGAAAATAATCAGCTATACTTTGCATGAGCATGAGTAAATATTTGCTAGGTTAATAATAGATGGAATGTCACTCTTCATATTTCCAACAGTTCAACCAAAACATACTATAGATATTTCTGATATTCTGTAATTTATTTCATCAAAAAACACAATAAATAATTTTTACCCACCTGATGTTAGATGCTCCCACATTTCATTTTTTACCTTGGCAGGAAACTGTCTCCAAACATTTCTCTATATTTGCTGTTCCTAGTATAAACTGTGTAGTGAATATACAAAAGTCATTATAAATATAAATAATTGTTATGTAGATTATAAGGAAAATTATAAGCAAAGATGTATTACCAATCAAAACAGAGCTTTAGGGTCAAGTTCTGTGGTGCAGTGGGTTAAGACTTTGTCTGGGATGCCAACATCTCATATCATTGTGCCAGGTTCACTCTGCTGCCTCTGATGCAACTTCCCTCTAAGGCTCCTTGGAGCCAGCATATGATCACCCACGTGCTTGGTTTCCTAAACCCATGCAGGAGAAGTGGACTGAGTTTCTGGCTCTTAGCTTCTTTCTAACTTCTGCCTAACATCTGCCATCTGTTGTATTTGGGCCATGAACCAGTGGGTGGAAGATATCTCTATCTCTGTTACTCTGCTTTTCTAATAAGCAAATAAGTTTTTTGAGAGAGAGAGAGCAAACTCCATATTTCATTATTAACATCAAAGGAGTACAAAATAGGCAAACAGCATATGTGATTGAAGGGGCATTGCTTAGAATCTGGTATTGTAATGCCAGCACCCCACATCAGAGTGTCAGTTCAAGTCCCAGCTACATTGTTACTAATCTAGCTTACTTCCAGTGCACCTGGGAAAGCAGTGGATTATGTCCCAAGTTCTTGGTTCCTGCCACCCACAGGAAATACCTGTATGGAATCCGGGCTCCTGGCTATTTCCTGGAAATCTCTATATGCGTTGAGTATTTGGGAAATGAATCAGTGGTTGAAAGATCTTTCTATCTGTCTCTCTCCATTTCTGTAAGCCTTCCCTTTAACTAAATACATAAATAAATAAATGAATATTTAAAAGTGGATGTAGAGCAGTTGTTTAATAACTAATGGGTCAGAAATATAATACATAAAAATTGTAAATATATATGGATATAACAAAAAGTATAATTATGTAAGGAAAAACTGATAGATTAGCAAATAAGAAAGACAAATCCATTATTGCAGTAGACAACAACACTCTTCGTAAGCGATTGATAGATCAAGAATGAAGAAAATCAATAAGGATATAGTTGACCAGAACAGCACTATCAATCAACTTGATGCAATTGACATTTACACAATAACCCATCCTACAACAATACAGTTTACAAATTCTCGAGTTTACATTAGACACACTATACATACACCAGCATACACCATACTCTGTAACCTAAAACAGCCTTTAATCAATTTAAGCTATAGAATTCAAGCAGAAACAGAGTTAAACTAAAAATCAATAACAGAAAGAGCTGGAAAATCCTCAAGTATTTGTAGATAAAACAATGTCTCTGTAAATAATGCATACATCAATGAAGAAATCTCTTAAGAAACTTAAGATTGAAATACATAAAAATAGAAACACAGCTGATCAATTCTTGTGATATACAGCAAGATATACTTAAAGGAAACTTTAGAACACAATGTACATACACTTGTCATGGAAAAAAAAGACATGATCTATAGTAAATAAGCTATGCTTTTAACTTTCCAAAATAAATAATCAAGATCAAAACAAGTCCTAGGCAATCAGAGGAAAAGAAATAATGAAACAGAAGAAATCAAAAACATAAAAAACAAGAATAATATTGGGACTGGCATTGTGGCTGAATGAGTCCAGATGCTAGTTGCAACACTAGCATCCTATATCAAAGTGATGGTTTCAATCCTGTACACTCCACTTCCTATCCAGCTTCCCACTAAAGTCCTTGGGAGCACATTGGAAGATGACACAAATACTTGGGGCTTTGCCACACTTGAAAGACCAGGATTGAAGTCTTGACTCCAGTCTTTGGTCTGCTTCAAATTTGGCTATTGGAATCATTTCTGTGTCTCTCCCTCTATCTCTAACACTGTCCCTTTCAAACAAATAAATTTTTTATTTTTTAAAGATTTATTTATTTATTTGAAGGTCAGAGTTACACAAAGAGAGGAGAGACAGAAAAAAAGAGAGGTCGTCCATCTGTTGGTTCATTCTCCAATTGGCCTCAATGGCCGGAGTTGCACCGATCCAAAACCAGGAGCCAGGAGCTTCTTCCGAGTCTCCCACGTGGGTACAGGGGCCCAAAACCTTGGGCCATCTTCTACTGATTTCCCAGGCCATAGCAGAGAGCTGGATAGGAAGTGGAGCAGCCCCAGGTCTCAAACTGGCGCCCATATAGGATGCCAACACTGTAGGCCAGGGTGTTAACCTGCTGTGCCACAGTGTAGGCCCCTAAATTAAATATTTTAAAAACAGTAGTGAAACACTAGTTTTTTTTTTTTTTAACATAACCTGATAAACCTGCACTCCAAATCAAGAAAAAAATTTGCACAGAATATCAAGAGTGTAAGTAAAAAAGGAGTCATCATTTCATTCTCATGAATATTATAAAGATAATAGAGGAATACTCTGAAATATTGTATGCCCTCAAGTTAAATAAACTGGTTGAAATGGTCCAGTTTGGGAAGACAAGGACTGCCAAAACTCACGCAGAGTGTTCAAGATCAATACATAGTCTGATGTCTATTTTAAACACTGAACAATAATTAACAACTTCCCCAAAACAAATGTAATTGCACCCTCAAAATAAAAAAAAAATAATCTAGCACAAATACATAAAAACTACCTAAATAAAACTATAATAATTTAATGAAAAAATAAAAAAAAACTATATGGAGAGATTAATTTTCACTGGAAAGAAAGACAATATTGTTAAGATATCAGTTCTTTCCAAAATGATACATACATTCAATACAAATTCCAACAAAGTATTTAATGGATTTTGTGTGAACTGATACAATAATTTACATAGAGAGACAAAGTCCAGAATAATGAACACAAAATTGAAAGAGTCTGAAACTGGAGGCTGACATTACCTATTTACATGACTTACTAAATAGCTACAGTAATTAAGAATATATGAAATTGATGAATGAATAGTTAAGTAGATTAATAGAGTAAAATAGAGATACCAGAAACAGATATAAATAAGTATAGTCAACTGGTTTTTTAAATAGAAGAGATAATACAATGAAACAAAGATAGTTGTATCAATAAATGGTACCATGACTGGACATCCACAACTAAAAAATGAATAAATACAGAAGCTTTATAGCCTACCCCTCTACACACACACACTAGGTCACAGTCTAAATATAAACTGTAAGATTCCTAGAAGATAATATGAGAGAAAATATGGATGCCTTTGAGTATGGCAATGACCTCATAGATATAACAACAAAAGCACTATCCATGAATGAATATATTGATAAGCAGGAATCAGAGGTGGTACCCAAACTCTGGCAGTCTGATATGGGATGCAGGCACTTCATGTAACCTCTCAACCACTGTGCCAGAATGCTCAAACCTGGAACAGACAAGTGTTAGAAGTCAGGAAAAGTCCAGTGGTTAAAAGTTGGAGGGAGAAAGGGAAGGAAATAAATGATTATGGTAGTTTTAGCTTGGAGAAATGAAACTAGTCTATATGATTTCAAAATGGCTGACACATGAAAGTATGCATTTCCCCAAACTTGTAGAACTTTATAACCCAAAAAGTTAACCTTAAAATGCTTAAGAAAAGTTTTGTGCCCTTGGATAGGATGAAGACTTTCACAAAAGGATCTAAGAATACTGAAAATGCATCAACTATTAAGGAGTGGTGTTGGGTAAGGACAGAAAGTGACTGCAGAATGATTGCAGTCTAAGACTAGGAAAAAAGGAAGTATATATCCCTGTTTGATAAAGTTTACTTCAACAGGGTAAGTGTTAACAATTCACACGTAATTACACATACAAATTGTAATTGCATAATTAAGAAAATGGATGATAGGTGATAGGGAATTGTTTTACTTTATTCACTGTTCTTCACAGTGAGTGCGAGTTCACTAATAAGGCAAAGAAGAAAAATTAAAAAAAATTTAAAAAAATGTTGGAATCAGTTAACGTGCAAGGCATCAGTATTAATTCATATTTAGGTGATTATTGTAAGACCTAAGAGAAATGGGGGGGGGGAGGAGAGAGATAGAGAAGAGAGAATAACTGCCAATTAATAATTTTATTTTATCCAAAGTATAAAATAAATGAATATTCGAGATTGCAAAATGATATAAAGAAAGGATTGAAAATATGTAAAAAATGAGGGAGACAGGCCAGCAATGTTACGTAGTGGACTAAGAGGCCTGGCTGCCGAACTTCTGATTCAGCTTCCTGCTAATGGTACTGGAAAGAGAGCTAAACATGACTTGTCTTTAAGCCCCTGCCACCCATGTGGGAGACCGAGGTATGGTTCCTAGATCCTGGCTTTAGTTGGTATTAAGCTTTTTTATTTTAATCATTTCAGAGGGTACATGAAGATAAATAATTTTTATTTTTATCTGCATTTTCCTAATAATGAATGATGTTATATGTATTTTATGCCCTCTATGTCATATGATTATCATTTCTGTTGGAGTATTTTTTAAAAGCTTGCCCATTGTAAATTTTATTTTAAACACTTTAATAGATTTCAGATAGAAGGTCAAGCAAGCCCAAAGAGAGAACTTTAATTTGCATGTCCACTCTCCAAACACTCCCAACAGTCTGGGTCAAAACTTAGAGCTGCAAACACAGACCAAATAGATCATGTGGATAACAGATATCCAATTAATTGAGCCATGACTGCTGCCTCTATGTAGTTTGTGTTACTAAAAAGCTGAAGTCAGCAGCCAAAACTGGGAATCAAACCCAAATACGCTGGTGTGGATTGTAAATATGTTAGCCACTAGGCTAAATGCCTGGACCTTGAAACTAAAAAAATAATAGTTTGTCATTTATTATTGACTGTTAATTTTTAAAAATGTATTCTAGATGCAATTCTTCTATCAATATGGAATTTGAAAATGTGTTCTCTTAATCAACGACTTAAATGAAAGTTGCTAATTTTATTGAAGTCCAAATTTTTGACAGGTAGAGTGGACAGTGAGAGAGAGAGAGAGAAAGGTCTTCCTTTGCCATTGGTTCACCCTCCAATGCCTGCCGCGGCCAGCGCGCTTCGGCCTGCGCACCACGCTGATCTGATGGCCGGAGCCAGGTGCTTATCCTGGTCTCCCCTGTGGGTGCAGGGCCCAAGCACTTGGGCCATTCTCCACTGCACTCCCTGGCTACAGCAGAGAGCTGGCCTGGAAGAGGGGCAACCAGGACAGAATCCGGCGCCCTGACTGGGACTAGAACCCGGTGTGCTGGCGCAGCAAGGTGGAGGGTTAGCTTAGTGAGCCGCGGCACCGGCTTATTGATACTTTTATAAACAAATTTTAATTTTACATTTGGGATGTCATACACAAGAAAGATTTTCCCAATCTTATTTCAAAGTTTTTCTACTCTTTTCATTTTTTAATTTACTAATTTAGATCTCATGTTTAGATGTATTATTCATATGCGGGATATTATGTAAGATTTTATTTGAAGATCTATGCATTGTCTTCTATATTGATTTCCAAGTGCTCCAACATATTTTTTGATAAAAGACTTCTTTGTCATTGAATTAGCTCAAAATCTCTGTCAAAAATAAATGACTTACTGACTTCCATTGATTTATATGTTTATCCTTATGCTGAATACACACTAAATGTATTACTAACAGTCTACAGAAAAGTTAAAGAAATTATTTACAAGCAAAATTGAGAATATTTTAGTAATTTTAAGACATATAAATAAGATTGTTTGGGTCTCATTTTGTCTACCTCTGAAGTATTTTCTTAAAGTGTACAAGTTTTTCTATATTGCTTCAAATTTATATCTAACTCCTCAATCTGATGATATTACCAATAACACCAGTTGGTCAATTTAGTTTTCAGGAAGATTTTTCATTGAATAACAATTGATGTTTTATACTGATCTTGTCGACTATTTGTCTATACTTACTTCTTTTAAGATTTATTTATTTATTTGAAGGTCAGAGTTACATAGAGGAGAGGCAGAGAGAGAGGTCTTCCATGCTCTGGTTGATACCCCAACTGGCCACAATAGCCAGAGCTGTGCCAATCTGAAGCCAGAAGCCACACGGATGCAGGGGCCCAATGACTTAGGCCATCCTCCACTGCCCTCCCAGGCCACATCAGAGAGTTGGATAGGTAGCAGAGCAGCCAGGACCTGACCTGATGCCCACATGGTATGGCGGCACTGCAGGCAGCGGCATGAACCACCATGCCGGCCCCTCTATACTTATTTGTGAGTGTGTTTTGCTCTTGTTGTAATTTTTGTTATGTTTTCTTTGAAGTTTCTTAGGGTTTGTTATTTGCAAAGTCATTTTAATATGTAAAATTTCATTTATTTCAAGCAAAAATGAATGCATTTTAATTTTCTTTCCTAATTTTCTTGTCTAGAGCCTCAAGTATAGTGTTGAGCAGATGAAGGGCCAGCAAAGAACCTTTTCTAATCACAATCTTAGAAAACACATTTTTTTTTTCTTTTAGTAATAATTATACTTGAGCTGTTGATTTTCTTGACACATTCTTTATTAATTCACAGATTTTTTTTTTAATTCCATAGCTTGTAGTTTGTTTTTAAGTCATGAATGAGTGTCAGATTTTGTAAAATAGTTTCTTTTCAGCTATTGAGGTACTCTTGTTTTCTGTGTTATAATCAGACAGTGTACAAATTGAAGAGGAAATGCCACTTGTGGTCTACCCTCAAGGAACTGTCTTCTCTTCGTGTGTCCTTTTAGAATTCCTTCCTTTGGAGTATGTACCAGTGTTAGTTACTGCAACAAAGACATAGAAAATGACAGAAAGAGGAAGAATGTATAGGAATCAACAGATGAGTAAACGGGTATGAAAGGTAAGAAAAAACAGTAGGGGATTTTGTTGAATAAATTAAATGGAGAAAGTTTAGAAATTTTGGGGGACCTTTTTCCTGTGTTGATCTGCTGAAATTGAATATAAACCAAGTGCAATATACAGTTACAAAGCAAGGTAGTCATGTCCAGGTTCAATTTTGTTTTGATAGTATTTTATTATGTATGCATATTAATGTTTGTAAGCATGTATTTAATTATAACTGTTAATTTATTCATACTGCTATCTTCACTGCCATTCAAAAAGAAACTTGGAAAACAGAATACCAAATTAGTGAGAATATTCCCATTTGGAAATTATATTGTAATGTGGAAAAACATATTGCATAACTTGATGGATGCTGTCAATAGAATAACAAAGATAGATATAACACTTCATGCAAATTTTAAAGGAGTAACAGTTTAAAGATGAAGATGGTCTTATGGGAAATTATTCAATTGTCATTAAATTTAAAATTAATTTTCATGAGTAATAAAATTTGAAGCCTTGTATATGAGCATAAAGGAATTATAAATTATGAGTAAACCACCAGGACAGGCAATCATTGGTGTTTATGGCAAAGTGATAGCAACCCGTGAATGAAATATTGCATAAAATTTATGACATAAAATTGGAAACATAATTGGAACTAAAAGGTGACTATCATTTTAACCAGTAACAGAGTAATAACAATTCTGTGATGTGCATATTTAAGCCCAATGATACATAATTTCTGAATTGTTGAAGTGATAGATTATATCAATTCTCACCACTTTTTAAGCAATTACTTAAATGACATCTCAAATGCAAGTTTATAAATATAAGAAAATACCCTAAAATCACTAAGAGGTCCCTTGTAGAACAACTTTTAACTATAGCCATGTACAGCTACTCCCCTTAACCTACAAATTCTCTTCTACAATGTATAGACCTCCTTCACTTTAACTGAAATGATCAATTCCATTCAACATGTTAAAAACTAGGATGTATTGTATCAGCTACCTAAAATGTACTGAGAATGATTTTTGGAATTGATCTACCTAGAATGGGAAATAATTCTATTATCAATAGATATGATTTCTGTGGTTATAAAAAATAATAACATAGTTGCTATGTTTGAACTGAAAGTATTGGAATCTGGCCACTCTTACGTGTGAAAGAGGAATGATGGCTCTCCTTTCCTAGGGAATCTATATTCCACTTAAACTATTTAAAGTTGAGTACTTGACATTTATCCAAATATTTAGACATTATGTCTGTGGAATGTTTTCAAAGTGATGAATCTAAAGGAGTGTGACTATCTTACTTTAAAATACTATGAGTTTCCTACTATCTGTGTGACTGTATATCAAACACTTCAAACACACACTAAATATTGAGATTATGTGTCATGACATTAATCAACTATCAATCTTTTTAAGCTATTCTACTTGCCTGCATTGGAAAGCAAAAAGGTCAAAACACCAGGTGGATGATTTTTCATTCTCTCTCTGTTTTTATTTTTTTAATGATAGAGGAATATTTGATGTATGTTGTCAATTGGTATGTGGCTGTAATTTTAGTTTACCTTTAGGTCTTGTATATGCATAAAGTCAATATGAGAAATTTTTTATTGCTCAACCATTTTAGTTTTCTTAAACTTTTCCTGAGAGTCAGTGTTGTGGTGCAGTGAGTTAAGCCTCTGCTTGCAATTCTGTCATTCCAAATAGGAGTGCCAGTTTCAATCCTTGCTGCTCCATTTCCAATCCAGCTTCCTGCTAATGCACCTGGCAAGATAGTCATGATGGCTCAGATACTTGGGCCTCTGTCACTCAAATGAGAGACCTAGATAGAATTCCTGGATAATTAGGATACTTTGTTCTATAATTATATCAATTTGTATTTACTGCTTTGATATTTCAATGGAAATGTTTATCTACTGTATTGATAAAGTATTATTTTCACTAACTCAGTATGGCAACTGATTTATATATACTTGTGTCTCCATTATTGGCTCAATTACTAATTTCTTACATAAGATAAAGTATTATTTTCACTAACTCAGTATGGCAACTGATTTATATATACTTGTGTCTCCATTATTGGCTCAATTACTAATTTCTTACATAATGAAATCCATTACTTTTAGTGCAACATATTTTTTTTACCACTATCAAACATTTAAAGCCTAAGTAAGTAAATCTGAAAAATATTTGTTTTACTTAATGTTCCAAGAAAGCATAGGCAATCATGCAGTTAATTGGAGAGAAGTCTAACATACTCATTTTGAGAACTGCATTAAGTAATTTCATGAAACAAAAGGAAAAAAATTCATTCTATGGATGATGCTGGTTATGAAATTTTAATGATTCTTTCAATTTGGAAGATATATTAAACTTCCTTCCACAAAAAATGATTCATTTGTTTCTTGTGGATGTATTTTTGTCACATTAAGATTAATTAACACGATAAATTGCATATTTTTCAAATATTTTAAACTGAAACAGATTACAAACTGCTTTTGAGTCTCTTCTACCTAAATGAATTTTGTTGTGCAACTTTCCCTAAAAGTATAAAAGTTGAGCATGGACTTAATTTTCAGTCTCACATTTTTCTGTTATGTATTGAATAAGGTAGAATTAATGAAGCATTATTGTATGGTAAGTAAATGTAAAAAGAAAAAAAAAACACAGAGACTAAAACAATGATTTCAAAGAGAGTAATGCATTCATCATAGAAGTAATCTTAGGAGGATAAACACATATTTCACTCAGTACAATATTATATAAAACATGGTTTTGTTGTTATAATTTAAAGTATTAGATATATTATTCACTCAGAAAGTACATAACTGTAAAACAAACATCAAGGTGTGGTTATTGTAGTGAAGTAGCTTAAGTTGTCATTTGGGTTACTCCCAAGTCCCCTATTGTATTGTATTGTCCTCTTCCTCCTACAATTTCCATCCAACCTTCTGCAAATGCACCTTGAAGGCAACTACTGATGACCAAGTGCTTAGGTAACCTGCTGTTCATGGACGTTGACTCAGATGATGGTCCAGCCTCAGTAACATGAAGCATTTGTGGAATGAAGCAGGTTTGGAAGGTCTCTATCTCTTTGATCCTCCATGTCACTCTGCCTTTCAAATAAATAAATATTTTAAAAATTTAACAAAAAACATTAAGAAAATGTCTTCAAAAACCCTGAAACATTTCTAGGAGATAATATATTCCTATTGCAAAGATATCTATAATCTCTTTAAAGTTGCTTCTGAAAGAAATGTGAAAACTTTTGGATGATTTTTTTTTTTATTTTATATAAGGTGGACAAATTTCATGTGGCGTCCCACTTTACCTTTCCTGTTCCCACTCTCCCACCCTCCTTCCTCCTTCCATTCTTTTTTTCTCTTAATTTTTACAATAACATACTTTTAGTTTATTTTATAATCATATGTTTAACCTTCCACTCAGTAGAAGATTCAACAAATAGAAAGAAGGCAATAAAACAAAACAAAAACACTATTTCACAACAGTAGTTACAAGGGTTGTAAAAGATATTTAAATAGAAAAATTCCAGCAGTGCAAAAAGGGAAGTTTATAGCAATTAGTGCTTAAATCAAGAAATTGGAAAGGCATCAAATAAATGACCTAACACTGCATCTCAAGCACCTAGAAAAACAAAACAAAACAAAACAAAAATTCAAAATTGCTAGGAGGAGAGAAATAATTAAAACGAGAGAATAAATAAAATCAAGACGAAAAGGCACAAAATATCAGCAAAATAAAGAGCTGTTAAAAAATAAAGAAGGTTGATACATTATTGGTCCACCTAACCAAAAAAGAGAGCATAAGACTCAAATTCATAAACTTGGAGATGAAAAAGAAGATATTACAATGGATACAACAGAAAAAATATTCATCAGGAATTACAAGAGCTATAAACAACAAGAAGGAAAATTCACAAGAAATGGGTAGATTTCTGGACACATACAATCTACCAAAATTGAGTCATAAAGACATAGAAAACCTAAATTGACCAATAAACAAGACATGGATCAAATCAGTAATAAATAAATAACAACAAAGAAAAGCTCAGGACCAGATAGCTTCACTGCTGAATTCTACCAGCCATTTAAAGAATAAATAAGCCCAATTCTTGCCAAGCTATTAAAAACAATTTAAATAGAGGGAATCCTCCCAAACTCCTTCTATGAAGCCACCATGACATTAATTCCAAAACCAGAGAAATATAAAATAAAGAAGGAGAACGTTAAACTGACATCCTGCATGAAAATAGGCAGTTTTTCAAAGTGCTTCTGACTTATAAAAACACTATTGATTTCTGAACACTGTTAAAATATTTATATATCATACTATTTACCTTTAAATATTTTTTGTCTTAATTTTTGTTGACTTTGATGGAGATTGTCATTTTATCTGCAGATAGTAACAATTTAATTTCTTTCCTTCATTTTCTTTACCTCTTATTGCTTTTTCTTTTCTTCTAATGTTGCTGAGGAAACTCCCTATAATCCTTTCCAAGGCAAAGATAGAAAATATCTTTGTTATATTTCCTTTAATAACAAATTCTTTAAAATCACCAGCAGGGTGATATTGTGATTTTTGATAAAATTATTAATACAATTAATGAGGTTGTTTTAGTTTTCTTCCCTTGTGATAATACTGATAATATATATGAAATATTCTTTTCACTGAAGGATTTAGTTTGAAATTACTTAAATTATTAGATCCATATTTATAACAGGGATTTACTTAAAATCTTTTCCTTTTTATTATTTCTTGCTTTTATTAATTAAAGTATATCAACCCCTCAAAATGTTGTGATGGTTATAATAGTCAGTATTTTATTATCAAGATTCAGTAAGGTACTCAATACTGAAGGGTATAATATGTTAAAATTTAGACATGGGCTGCAGTTGAAGCACAGTGGGTTAAGCCATGACTTACTATACTGTCATCTATTATCAGAACATCAGCAGCAGAAGATAAGTCACGTACTGGGACTGCTGCCACTCACAAGAGACAACTGCATGGAGTTCCTGACCATTTGGGGAGCAAACCAGTGGATGAAAGTTCTCTGCATCTTCCTCATTCCCTTTTTCTGTCTCTCTTTTGTCTCTCTGTTTTCCAATCAATACAAAAATCTTAACAAAAAAACCACTTAGATACATGATTCTTAAAAATTTGTCTGGTGTTAACGCTATCTCTACAACTTACTTGACATATGACTTGGGATTATGTCTTGAAGATGACTGAGTTGTAACTGCTCATTTCTGTTCTACAGAATAAGGATAATTATTTGCCATTCTTTTAAAAACAAATTGTGGGGATTAAATGAAATAATTTTAGTAAAGGAATTATTCAATTTCACATTACATGGAAAATAATACAAAAGACCAGATAGATTTTTTTTTTCAAAGAAGACATAGAAATGGCCAACAAGTATAAATGAACATTCAGTACCACTGATCAAGGAAATACAAAGCAAAAACCACAATGAGGTATAGCTTCATATCTACTAGTATACCTATTACCAAAAAAGTTACAATATATCAAATGTTCATGAGAATAAGGAGAAAATGAATTTTTGTACTTTGTTGGGGGAATGTAAATTGAGTCATTCAAGGTGGAAAATGGTATAGAATTTCTTCAGAAATGAAAAACAGAGCTGGTATATAATACAGTAACCTTATATCTGAGTATATGTTCAATGAAGCAAAATCACTATTCCTAGGAGACACCATCACTTCATTGTTATTGCAGCATTGTTCACTATTATTACAACTTAAGTAATTTAGGAGTTAATTGACAGATATGTATATACAAATATACATCAGGTTTTTAAAAGTTCATGGAAAATGCAGATGATAGAAAAGTTACTTAAAGATTTCAAACATATTTTCCAGGAACAGCATTGAGGGGCCACCAGCAACCCTTATCTGAGCCCTATTCTGGGTGTCAGCTGCTCCACTTCAGTTCCAGCTTCCTGCTAATGTGACAGAAAACACATCAGAATTTTGTTCAACACTTGGGATCGTGCCAAAAATACAGGAGAGTATGATGATGTTTTGACCCCTGGCATTAGCCTGGCGGAGTCCCAGTAATTGTGGGTATTTGAGCAGTAACACAGCAAAAGAAGATTCTCTCTCTCACTCTCACTCTCGCTCTCTTTGTCTCCTTTCTCACTCTGTTCATTCTTTCAGATAAAGAAATAAACCTTTAAAATTATTTTGCACCAAAAAAACAAACTTGAGTAATCTGTAATTACATCTGAACAGGATCTAGTTTGAGAGTCTGAGGCACCTCACAGCAAAACATATCAGTTTGAAAATAGCACCTATAGGATCAACACGATTTATGCTAAATCTGAAGAATAAGCGAACATGAAATTGACGATGAAGACTGCATTTAAGAAGGGCAAAAGCAATCAATAGTTTACAAAGAGATAACTTGTTTTAGGAATGGATAAGACAATATTGAAGATGAACCCATAGCAACAGACCATCCAAAAAGTTTGCAGTGGAAAAATTAATCTTCTTTGCACCCTAATTGAGAAACAGTGATGATTAATAGCAGAAATAATGGTCAACACAATAGAAATCTCAACTGGTTTAACTTACACAATTAAGATTGAAAAATTAAAGTGCAACTGATTTTATGTTCAATGGATACCAAAAATATTTCACCCAGAGCAGCTGCAGATAGTAGAGCTTTCAATGAAAACTTAAAACAAATGAGATGAAGATCTTGAGGTGTATCTTTAAAGAATTAGAATGAAGGCCGGCGCGGTGGCTCAACAGGCTAATCCTCCGCCTTGCGGCGCCGGCACACCGGGTTCTAGTCCCAGTCGGGGCGCCGGATTCTGTCCCGGTTGCTCCTCTTCCAGGCCAGCCCTCTGCTGTGGCCCAGGAGTGCAGTGGAGGATGGCCCAAGTGCTTGGGCCCTGCACCCCATGGGAGACCAGGAAAAAGCACCTAGCACCTGGCTCCTGCCATCAGATGAGCGCGGTGCGCAGGCCGCAGCGCGCCATCCGCGGCAGCCATTGGAGGGTGAACCAATGGCAAAGGAAGACCTTTCTCTCTGTCTCTCTCTCACTGTCCACTCTGCCTGTCAAAAAAAAAAAAAAAAAGAATTAGAATGAGAGATGAAACTTGAATTTACCAGTTCTGTGCTGCAAACACAAGATAATCAAACAATGAACACCAAGAGATACATATGGTATAACCAAGGCAAAACGCACGGTAAATAGTTCATGGTCAAAGTTCATGGCAATAGCTTATTTTTTGCTTTGTTTTGTTTTGTTTTGTTTGAGGGTCTGTCAAAGCATTTTGTTTGACTTTCTGGATGGCAAAGTATGGTAACATCCTCTGATTAGGAGAATATTTTCAGAGTTTACCAAGCTATGGCAGAAAAATCCCTGAGAAAACTGCACCCTACTCATTCCTGTCATCAAGCCAGGGTGCTTTTCTGGCAGTTTTCATGCAAAATCATTAGGTATGGAGTTTACAGTCCTGGTTTGGTTCTTTATCTCTCTTGTTTCTTAGTCTTTAAAAGAAATTTAATGGACATCAATTTTTCTTAATAAGGTAAAAAATGCTAAATTAGTGTGGTTAAATTCCTGGCACTGTCAGATCTTTAGGGATGGACTAAAGGGCTAGTATATTCGCTTATAAAATTGTTGAATTTGGGGCCAGAGCTGTGACATAGCGGGTAAAGCTACTACCTGCAGCGCCGGCATCCCATATGGGCACCATTTAAGTCTCTGCTGCTCCACTTCTGATCCAGTTCTCTGTTTTGGCCTTTGAAAGCAGTAAAGGTGGCTCAAGTCCTTGGGCCCCTGCATCTGCGTGGGAGACTGGGAGGAAGCTCCTGGCTCCTGGCTTCGGATCAGCACAGCTCTGGCCATTGCTGCCGTCTGGGGAATGAACCATCGGACAGAAGACCTCTCTCTCTCTCTCTCTACCTCTCCCTCTCTGTTTATCTGTTTTTCAAATAAATAAATAAATCTTTAATAAAGTTGTTAAATTTTATGCAAGTCATATTGAGAAATGTAAGTGATATAAATGTACTTCAATTTTCAATGAACATCTATTAAAATTGTCTCTATTTGAGAGATAAATATTATATATAAGGAGATGAATAGAGAGCGTTAGAGATTTCTATCATACATTGGTTCACTTACCATATACCCTGAATAGCCAGAAGCAGGTCAGAATCAAATCCAGGTAGAGGAACTCAATCAAGATCTCCCATGTGGATTACTTGGGCCATTTTGTCTGCTTCCCAAGGTGCAAACTTGCTAGAACCTCGATTTAGGAGCCAAAGCAGGGATCAAATTGAAGTACTCTGAAATATGAGCATTGTAACCAACATCTTAGCCATTGTGCCCAAATCCTGCCCATTCCAAAAAGTATTCACACACACACACACACACACACACACACAATTTGTTTGTATATAACATTATTCCCCCATTTAAGGGAAACGAATATTTGTAGCAACATGGATGAATCTTAAGAAATTATCACAAGTAATACAAGCTAGACACAGGAAAACAAATATTTCATGATATTACATATGGAATCTAAAAAAAGAAAAAGATTGAATTCAAAGAAATAGAAAGTAGAATAGTTGTTAGTATTGGCTGCTTTGGTGATAGGAAAGGGAAAATAATGGCCAAAGATACAAATCTTCATTTTTAAGTTCAGTAAAAATTGGAGAGTCAATGTACCACAGAGTCACTTTAGTCAAAATTAATATCATATGTCAAATTTGTTGAAAGTAAACCATAAATATTCTTATTCTCACCAAAATTTACAAAGAATAAATGTTAACTATAATATAATAATTCCACAAAGGATATGTATATCAACACATTACATTATATGCCCTAAATATATAGCTTTTTTCAACTATACCTCAATAAATATGGGAAGGAAACAAAATGTTAGAACTATTATTGCTAGCTTATAATAACTGTCTTCACAAAAAAAGAGACATTATATTTTGAGATATAAGATGAGTAGATCTATCAATTTAGGGTTCTGAAGAGTTGCATTTTACTCATGTCTCTGTAAATTTCAGCTATTTGACATTTAATTATAACACCAAGTTATCTTTTCTTAGTTCAATAAGACAGGTTTGGGCTAGATCAAGGATCAGAAAATTTCTTTCTCTTGGTCAAATATGGCCTGATTGTTTTTTAAAAGTAAATTTTACTAGGACATAATTACACTCATTATTTTCTATATTTTCTATGACTGCATTTGCACTATAATAACAAAGTAGCTGTAAATGTTGGGGCCAGCACTGTGGCATAGCAGGTAAAGTGGGGCCAGCACTGTGTAGTAGCAGGTAAAGCCACCACCTACAGTGCCACTATTTCATATGGGCACTGTTTTGAGTCCTGGCAGCTCCACTTCCGAATCAGCTCTCTGCTATGGCCTGGGAAAGCGGTGGAAGATGACTCAAGTCCTTGGGCCCCTGCACCCACATTGCAGAACTGAAAGAAGCTCCTGGCTCCTGGCTTCGAATTGGCACAGCTCCGGCCTTTGCGGCCATCTGGGGAGTGAATCATCTGATGGAGGCTATTCTCTCTCTCTCTCTCTCTCTCTCTCTCTCTCTCTCTGCCTCTGCCTCTGTGTAATTCTGCCTTTCAAATAAATACATAAATCTTTTTTAAAAAAATACTGTAAATGTTTACTATCGGAACCTTTTATAAGCCCTGACTAGATTATTCTAATGCCCTTCTCTGTTCTGATATTCTACAACAGAAATGTAATCTAATTGTCATTTTGTATTTCTATATTCATGAAAATAAATTTCACATTCTGTCTGAGAACTCATGATCTCCAGACATTTGTTTTCAATTATAATCAGTTATTTACAGAACTATAGTGATAGATGACTGCTGGTTGACAGCTTGGTTTACTTAAAATCTCTTCTAGGCTTAAACAATGACTAGGAACAAGTTTTCTTTCTGCTACTAATGTTGTAAATCCTTTCATTTTACCTGATTTTTGACCTATACTCTCTCCATAATCTCAACCAGATGCTAAAAATATATTTTTGGAGTGGGACTGATATCATGGCAGTGTATCAGGCAACTGTATGCAACACTAACATTCCTTATGAAAGTGCAGGTGTGAGTCCCTGCTGCTTTTCCTATTTAGCTTTTCGACAATGCATCTGGTAAGGTTGCAAGTGATTGCCAAGTACTTGGGCCTCTGCTGCTCACGTGGGCACATGCAAGTAGTTCCTGGCTCCTGGTTTGACATGGGCTAGATGTTCCTGTTCCAGCCATTTGGGGAGTGAACCAGCAGATGAAGGGACTCTATTTCTGTCTTCCTCTCTTTGCCTCTCTGTCTTTAAAACAAATAAATAAATCTGAAAAAAATTTACAAATAATATAATATCTATAATCAAATCATGAGTATTTAGTAAGAACTGAAATGGCAATTATCCAATCTGAGGCCAGGACCATAATATGCTGCAGTTTTAATTTCCTCCTCAAACGATTTTTTTCTTTAAATGAATAGCACTGAGAGAGAAACTCAAGTTTTCCCACTTCTCTGCAAAAGGAAAAAATCCTCCTGCATCATCTTCAACTTTTCTACAATGTTTCCCATCCATCCTTAGTACATTCCATCCCTCTCACTCTCATGCTTGCAGTAGTAACAGTATGTCTATCAAGGCTGGCGCAGTGGCTTAGTCCATGAGGCCCCTGCAAATGGTGCTGACATTTCATATGGCAGCTGGTTTGAGAGCCAACTGCTCCACTTCTGATCCAGCTTACTTCTTATGGCCTGAGAAAAGCAGCAGAGTATGGCAAAAGTGCTTGGGCCCCTGCTACCCTCATGAAATTCCTAGAAGAAGCACCTGGCTCTTGGCTTCCTCCTGGTTCAGCCCCAGCTGTTGCAACCATGTGGGAAGTAAATCAATCGATGGAATATCTTTCTCTGCCTCTCTGTCTGATTGTATCTTTGCCTCTCAAACAAATAAATTACTAACTCTTTAAAAAAAGTAAGTAGGATCTTGCAATAGTAAAAGTTCTCATGCTATTCCATTTACATAAAGGACTTTGTTGGGATCAATTGCTAGCTTAGTAATTAGTGACTTGAACGTTATAATTGGTGGAGTTGTAGCTGCTTCCAAATCATATTTGGGCAGAGATTACTCTGACGCTGGAATGTGGCTTAACCAGATCTCCTATATTATTTTAGACTTGTTCTAAATAGTAAGTTCTTATCAGTAGGACAGTTTCTGAAGTGTTGGAAGCAAGGTACATTCTGAGTACATTTGTATAGCTGTTGGAAGTACATGTTTCAGAGTCAAATTAATGTTTATTCCAACAACAATCCTACGGCTTGTGTTAAACTGCTTCAATAAGTTTCTGTCTTTTCCCCTTAAAATATTAATAATAAGATAGTTTGTTCTAATTACTACTGCAAGAGTTATATCAGTTGATTCTTTTTTTAAGATTTTATTTATTTATTTGAGAGACAGAAGGGGGGGTGGAGAGAGAGAGAGAGAGAGAAAGTCTTCCCTCTGATGGTTCACTACTCAGATGACCACAATAGCCAGAGCTGAGTTGATCTGAAGCCAGAAGCCAGGAACTTCTTCCAGGTTTCCCATGTGGGTACAGGGGCCCAAAGACTTGGGCCATCTTCTACTGCTTTCCCAGACCATAGCAGAGAGCTTGATTGGAAGTGGATCGGCGGGGACTTGAGTGGGCACCCATATGGGATGTGGCGCTGCAGGTGGAAGATTAACCCACTGTGACACAGCACTGGCCCCAGGTGATTCTTAAAATGCAGTAATGATAATGACAGATACATGCTAAGCCCTCAATAAGTAATAATTATTTTCATAATTTTATTATTACTCAGTTGTTCAGGAAATTTAAAGAATTGTACATAAGGGACTTATTAGTCAGGTTGAGGCATAACATCATCATCATTCCTGATTTCCTAGTGCTTCTGCATAAACAAAAGTGCTTACCAAGGAAATCATGATGTGATTCTACATCACTGAAAAGGAAAGAAAATATTTGCCATGCAATGGAAAAATGTGACATAATAAATCATAAATGTGGAATAATATCAAAATACAACAGCAAGAGGTGTATGGTCTCCTCATATTACAGTCAGATACAGGTTAAATATATTCTGAAAAATTTCAGCAGAGCAGTAAAATTAATAAATACATATGATTTCAAGGCCATGAAGAAGACTCAAACTCAAAAAAAAATAAAAAGTCTGAATCATAAAAGATTTCTAGTTTATAGAGGGTATTAGTCAACAGTAGTGAAAATCATTTTGTTTCATTACTTAGAATGGAGTAAGAAACAGGGAGACTGCAGGAAGAATAAAAGCTACATATAATGAAGGGTTCTCTAAATGTTAAGGATGCTAAACATGAAAAGGAGTACTCAAGGAAATCCAGTTAAGGAAGAGATTTTCATCATCTGAGTTTAAACGTGGTCTTGCCTGAAGGCCAGAAAATGGACTTGACAGCTCTCAAGTTTTCATGAGCCATTTGAATAAATATTTGAGTAAAAGTTATTATATTTTTCACAGTTGAAAGGTTTTGTGCTGCCAGGATGGATTACCAGCCATATTTTAGGATCATCTTCAGAAATTCACACTTATGTTACTCGACTGAAGATATCTTTACATCCTATTACAATTGAGTTTCCTACAGAGACTCTAAACACAAGCTCTGTTCCATAGTACCTTTATCAGGATTTGATGCTGAGCTCAGTGAGCACTGGAGTTTCTAAATAAATACATTGCAGATGCACAGAGAATTGAACTTTAAATGGCTTATATTGCTCATAAAGCCTCTAGGCTTAAGAAAAAATTACCAGTGCATTCTCAGAAAATAACTTTTTCATTATTGCTTTAACAATAAAATAAAATAAAGCATAATGTTAGAAAGTGGAATTTACATTGTGAGAGGAGGCAAATAGAATACAAGAGGAAAGGAAGAGAACCCTGTAGTATTGGATTAGAGGTATGAACAAGAAATTCAATTCTCATCAATTTATCTAAACACAATGAGAAAAGTAAAATTTAATACCATGAAAGTAGATAGATAGATAGATATAGATGAGTGTATAATAGTATTTATAAATAATATGCCATGGATAAATAAAGCAACTTCTAAAAAATTCATATATGCAAGAAACATTCAAAAAGTTAGTGGAAAATGAAGACCAATGGGGGAAAAAATTGAACCTGATTTCAAAATATTTTGACACCAAAATAAAACCACTTCTTTTTCAAAACCTTATTTATTGACTTTTTATTTGATAAGAGAGAGAAAGAGAGAGATCACATCTACTGAATCACTCTCCAAATGTCAGCAACAGTAAGTACTTGGCCAAGCCAAAGCCAGTAGACAAGAGCCCAATATGGGTAACCTTCTTGGTTGATAAAAACCCTAGTTCTTGACCCATCACCTGATCTGAGTGAGAATTAGCCAGAAACTGGAACAGAAAGTGGAGTTGAGATTAAAACTCTGGCACTGAAATATGGGACTCATGAGGCGTGAGTGACATCTTAACTGCTGTGCCAAATTTTTGCCTCTACTCTTATCTTTTAATTTAATATTTCTACTAAAATAGGACCAATTATCAAGGTTGCATTAGCCCTAGTAGAAATGAAATATTCTAATGCTGGGATTGAAAAATAGGAAATGTTCCTGAAAAATACTACTGTGTAAGAAAATTATAGGCTTTGGGAAGATGGTGGAATAGGGAGGGAGCTTACTGCTCTAGTTTAGGGAAGATAGTTAAAATTAAAAAAAAGGGGAGACAGGCCAAGTTGTTGCTTATCAATAGTAACCTTGAATATAAATGGCCTCAACTTTCTGGTTAAAAGATACAGATTGGCTGAATGGATTAAAAAAATAAGACCCATCTATTTGCTGCCTACAAGAAACACATCTCACCAACAAAGATAGATACATGCAGACTGAAAGCAAAAGGATGGAAAAATAAATTCCAAACTAATAGAAACAAAAAAACAGCATATGTAGACATTGTTATTTCAGACAAAATAGACTTTAACAGACAAACTCCCAAGAGAGACAAAGAAGGGCACTATGTAATGATTAAGGGCTCAATTCAACAGGAAATTTGACTATAATAAAAGAATTAGCACTTAATTACCTGGCACCTGGCTATTTAAAACAAACATCAATGGAACTAAAGGGATACACAGACTCCAATACAGTAGTAATGGGGGACTTTAACACCCCACTTACAACAAAAGATGTATTAACTAGATAGAAATTCAGCAAGGAAAAAACAGTTAGTCAAAACTATAGACCAAGTGGACCTAAGGGATATCTACAGAACTTTTCAACCTAGAGTTGCAGAATACACATTCTTCTCACCAGTATATGCACATTTATCTAGGATAGACCACAGGCTAGGCCATAAAGCAGGTCTTGGAAAACTCAAAAAGAAATTGAAATTATACTATGCATCTTCTCTGACCAGAATTGAATGAGGCTAAAAATCAACAACTCAAGAAACTCCAGAATATATACAAACACATGGAGAGTGAACAACGTGCTCCTGAATGAACAGAGGGTCATAGAAGAAATCAAAAGAGAATTAAAAAAAAATCTGGAAAATAATGAAGACAATATACATTTCAAAACTTACAGAATACAGCAAAAGTAGTGCTAAGAGGAAAGTTTATGACAAATGGTGCTTACATAAATAATTTGGAAAGGCTCCAAATAAATGAGATATCGGTTAATCTCAAGGACTGAGAAAACAACAGCAAATCACCCAATTAGTAGGAGAAAAGAAATAGTAAAAGTAACAAAAACCCATTCAAAATAGATCAAAGACCTAAATCTATGACCACATACTGTCAAATTATTAGAGACTATTGGGGAAAACATGCAAGACATTGGCATAGGCAAAGATTTCTTCAAAAAGACCCCAGAAACACAGGCAAGCAAAGCCAAACTAGACAAAGGGTATTATATCAAGCTGACAAGCTTCTGTACTGCAAATGAAACATTCAGCAAAATGAAGAGGTAACTAATGGGGCCGGTGCCATGGCTCACTTTGTTAATCCTCCACCTGTGGCACCGGCATCCCATATGGGTGCAGGATTCTAGACCCGGTTGCTCCTCTTCCAGTCCAGCTCTCTGCTATGGCCCAGAAAGGCAGTGGAGGATGGCCCAAGTGCTTGGGACCTGCACTCACATGGGAGACAAAGAGAAGAACTTGGCTCCTGGCTTCGGATCGGTGTAGCTCTGGCCGTGGCAGCCATCTCGGGGGTAAAACCAACAGAAGGAAGACCTTTATCTCTTTCTCTCCCTCTCACTGTCTCACAATATCTGTCAAATAAATAAAATAAAAAAGAGGTAACTGACAGAACAGGAGGAACTATTTGCAAGTTATGAAACTATTAAAGGATTAATATCCAGAATCTATAAAGAGCTGAAGAAATTCAAAAACAAAACAAACAAGCCAGTTAAGAAATGGGAAAGGACTTGAACAGGTCTTTTTCAGAAGGAGAAAGCCTAATGGACAACGGACACATGAAAAAATGCTCAGGATCACTATTCATCAGAGAAATGCAACTGAAAACCACACTGAGGTTTCAATTCACTCCAGTTATAATGGCTTTCATGCAGAAAACAAACAACAAATCATGGTGAGGATGTGGGGTAATGTACTCTAATCCATTGTTGTAGGAATATAAACTGGTGCAGCTCCTGTAGGAGACAGCAAGGAAACACTTCAGAAATTTGAATACAGACTTACCCTATGACACACCCAACCATTCCTGATACTTTATCCAAAGGAAATGAAATCAGCATATGAAAGAGTTCTCTGTACCTCCCTATTTATTGCAGCTTAACTCACAATAGCTAAGATATGAAATCAACCAAAATGTCCATCAACTGAGGACTGGATAAAAAAATTATGGGCTATGTACACCATGGAATGCTACATATGGGTTAAAAAAAAAAAAAAACACGAAATCCTGTCCTTCACAACAAAATGGATGCCATTGGAAATCATTATTCTTAGTGAAATAAGCCACTCCCCCAAAGACAAATATTGTATGTTCTCCCTGATCTGTGTTAACTAAAAGAGTACCTAAAAGTTAATCTACAGAAGTGAAACTGACCCTTTGAGATGCAATGATTTTGAAAATCCCTCATCTCAACTGCTGAGGAAATTTTTGTTCTTGTACTATTTGTTGAAACTTTACTTAGTGTATGACTAATCTTATTTGTATAAAGTTAATTGAAAATAAACCTTAGTAAAAAATAAGAATATTAATAGAAGAAGGATGAGAGGGCAGGCAGGAGGTAGGGTATGGTGGGAAGAGTAACCATGTTCCTAAATTTATATTTATGAAATGTATGAAGGTTGTATTCCTGAAATATAATTTTAAAAGAAAACTATAGAATAGAAACCTAGTATAGAATTCCCATTACCAAAGAGTAATTGTAAATGCTATTTACCCTAGAAGGTTTTTTGAGAGGAATTTTGTCCTAACTACCATTTCTGATCCTCTCAGGAAATGACATTCTAAAAAAATAATATTTACCAGTGTTGTCTTTGTAGTAATTTTATATTTATATTTATATATGTACCATTTTAATTCAAGCAACAACCTCTCCTAATTCAATAGGAGAGGTCTAACATTACTCATCTTTGTCATATTTTCAATGCTTAGTCATTTGCATCCAAAGGAAACTCTATTAATTGAAATAAATTTGTTTTAAATAGCAGACACAGTCATTCCAGAACTTTTGCAGTCCAGATGATTATATGAAACATTGAAAAAAGCCTCAGGTTATTATGTAAATTTTGAATTTTCTTTTGTTTAAATAGCTCGCATTTATTTTCTTACAAGTCTGGTGATAAGAAGTTTGAAATGGTCTTGCCAGATTACATTCAAGGTGCTGACTGCACTGTATTCCTCCTGGAGATTCTAAATGAGAATCTACTTGCTTGCCTTCTCTAGCTTTTAGGGGCTACCAAAAAAATAAAATAGAGCTAGAAGATGAAACCATTGTTTGTTTGTATGTTCTTGTGAAAAGTCTGCACTCTTCAAGGGATTTACACTGAAATTCGGTGTATATATTTAGGTTGTGGATATATTTGCATATTACATCAATGAAAAGAAATAATTTAAGTATATATATTGATTCATTAAAGAGAACAGTTTAAGTTAGTTCTAGGATCAGTTATTTTATTTATTTGAGAGGTAAAATTACAGACAGTGAGAGAGAAAGACAGAGTGAAAGGTCTTCCTTCCGGTGGTTTGCTCCCCAAGTGGCCACAAAGGCTGGAGCTACGCCCATCCGAAGCCAGGAGCCAGGTGCTTCTTCCAGGTCTCCCTTGCAGGTGCAGGGGCCCAAGCACTTGGGCCATCTTCTACTGCTTTCCCAGGCCATAGCTGAAAGCAGGATTGGAAGAGGAGCAGCCAGGACTAGAACTGGTGCCCATATGGGATGCTGGTGCCACAGATGGAGGATTAACATACTGAGCCATGGCACCGGCCCCAGGATCAGTTATTTTCAAATGCATTGTATTAGTTTACAAGAGCTACTATGACTAATGAAGTACAACACTCTGGGTGACTTCATGTTCATGATTTTTTTCACGATTCTGAATGTTGGAAGTCTAACATAAACATGGAGCCTGTTGGTTTCTTATCAATCCACTATTTTTGGTTGACCTACGACAATATTAAATTTTTTGAAATACTATTTATTCATTTGAAAGGCAGAGTGACAGAGTGAGACAAGAATCTTCCATGTCCTGGTTCACTTCCCAGATGGCTACGTTGGGTGAATCACCCGAAACTTGGAGTCTGGAGCCATCTCCCACTGTATTCTCAGGTGTATTAGCAAGGAGGGGAATTGGCAGCACAGCAGGTAGGATGCAGTTATATAGGATTCTGGCCTTGGAAATGGTGGCTTAAGCCACTGCTTCACAATGCCAGTCCTCATGATTGTTTTCTTCTGGTGTTTCCACATGACTTTTCCTATGTGTCTCTCTGTTCCAATCTCCTTTTCTTATTTTTTAAAGATTTATTTATTTATTTATTTGAAGGACAGAGGTATAGAGATACAGAGGCAGAGAGAGACAGAGGTCTTCAATTCACTGGTTCACTCCCCAAATGGCCACAATGGCCGGAGCTGTGTCCATCTGAAGCCAGGAGCCAGGAGCTTCCTCCAGGTCCTCAACACCAGTGCAGAGGCCCAAGCACTTGGGCCATCTTCTACTACTTTCCCATCCCATTGGAGAGAGCTGGATTGGAAGTGGACCAGCCAAGACTTGAACCAGCAGCCATATGGGATGCTGGCACTGCAAACGCCAGCTTAACCCACTATACCACGTCACTGGCCCCTCTGATCTCCTCTTCTTTTGGGTAGCCTGATTTATTAGTTAAGTCATACTCATATGAGTGCAATTAACCTTAATTACCTTCTTAATGTCCCTATCACCTGGAACAGGATTTATCCAGTGATAAAAGTGCCACTTGTGGTATTTACTTTCCACGTTGGACTTCATGGATTTGAGTTCTGCCTCTGCTCCAGTTGAAAATTTCTGCTAATGTGGTGATATGACTTGATGGCTCACATGGGAGACCTAAATTGAATTTCTTGCTTTGTTTTTGGCCTGGCAAAACCTTGTTGTTGATTATATTTGTGGAGTGAACCACAAATTTGTGGGTGAGAGATCTCTGTTTTTCTGCATGTTTCTTTGCAGGAATATAAATTTATATAAAAGTCAGATCTCCAGATACAGTCACTTTATGCAGTACTGATTAGAATTTACACATGTGTTTTAGCGATAACAAAAGTTAACTTATAATATGTATTCTTTTTTAAAATTTATTTGAAAATCAGAGTTACACAGAGAAGGAGAGGCAGAGAGAGATGGGAGAGGAGAGAAAAGCCTTCCATCTGCTGATTCACTCTCCAGTTGGCCACAGTGGCCAGAGATGAGCTTATTTGAAGCCAGGAGCTTCTTTGGGTCTCCCACAGAGTTGCAGAGGCCCAAGGACTTGGGCATCTTCTACTGCTTTCCCAGGCCACAGCAGAGACCTGGATCTGAAGTGGAGTAGCCAGAGCTTGAACTGGCGCCCATATGGGATGCCGGCACTGAAGGCAGTGGCTTTAACTGCTACGCCACAGCACCAGCCTCCATATGTATTCTTTTTTTTTTAAAGGTTTATTTATTTATTTGAAAGTCAGTTACACAGAGAGAGAAGGCAAGGCAGAGAGAGAGGTCTTCCATCTACTGGTTCACTCCCCAAGTGGACTCAACAGCCGGGAGCTGCACCAATTCGAAGTCAAGATCTTCTGAGTCTCCCACGTAGGTGCAAGGACCCAAGGACCTGTGCTGTTAGCTACTGCTTTCCCAGCCCATAGCAGAAAGCTAGATCAGAGGCAGAGCAGCTGGGTCTCAAACTGGCACCCCAGTGGGATGCCAGCACTGCTGGAGGTGGCTTCATTCACTATGCAGCACAGACCCCACAACACGTATTCTTAAATATCTGATCTTAACTGTGGAAATGTACAGTAGATTGTCATTTTAGAGTTAGAAAACCCAAGAGAATATAAATAAATATGTGTGACTTAAACAAGGGCAGAAAAAAAAATGGCTTCCTCAAATTTAGAAAGGGAATCTTATGGGCCAGTCCTGTCTTATTATAGTCCTCTTCTGTTAGAGTTTTTATGCATGTGGAAGAACCATTGTATTCCCTTTTTGTTTTTTAGAAACCCAATTTTCAACAAAGAACATATCATCAAAACAGAAAATCCATAAAAAACATTGGATTTTAGGCTCTCTCTAGAAAAAATGAACTGGCACATACAGAACATTCCACCGAACAGTAACAGAAGACACTTTCCTTTACAGTATGTGAAATGCTCTTTAAGGTAGAACATCTGTTAGGCTACAAAACAATTTTCAACAACGTTCAAGATATAGAAGTTGTATCAAGTATCTTTTCTTACCATGAAGGGAAGAAACATGAAATTAATTGCAGAAAGAATTTTGGAAAATTCAAAATAACATGTAAATTTAAAAAATGCCCCTGAATAATGACTGGTCAACTAAGAAATTAAAAGAGAAAGTAAAATGGTCTCCAAAAAAATGAAAATTGAAACAGAGTATACCAAAACATATGAAATATATCAAACAGCGGAAAATATAGCAATAAATTACCACACCAAAAAGGAGCAAGACCTTAAATGAAACACTTAATATTGTACATCAGAGAATTAGGAAAAAATAGTAAAGTAAGCCAAAAATTAGTAGAAGAAAGGTGACAGTAATGATCAAAAAGAAATAGATGATATAAAAATGGAAAGACAATCAAAAAGATCAATGAAGTTATAAAATGAGTCTTTGAGAAGATAAACCAAAATGACAAAACTTTAGCCAGACTATGGAAACGAGAGGGAGGGCATAAATACATAAAATGAGAAACAAAGGCGTATATATCACAACTGACACAACAGAAATACAAGGGATCAGGATAGACTACTATGCATAATTACATATGAACAAAGTGGACAACCCGGAATAAATGGATACATTCCTAGAAACTTGCAGTCTACCAAAGCTGAATCAAGAAGAAATAAAAAGGTTGAATGGAGAATATAAATAAGATTATTTAAACCATAACTTAAAAAGCTCCCATCATTAGGGCTGATACTATGACATAGTGAGTTAACCTGGTGATTGTGATGCTTGCATCCCATATTAAAGTGCAAGTTTAAGTTCTGAGTATTCAGCAGGCACCGCAGCTCACTAGGCTAATCCTCCGCCTTGTGGTGCCGGCACACCAGGTTCTAGTCCCGGTTGGGGTGCCGGATTCTGTCCTTGGTTGCCCCTCTTCCAGGCCAGCTCTCTGCTGTAGCCAGGGAGTGCAGTGGAGGATGGCCCAGGTGCTTGGGCCCTGCACCCCATGGGAGACCAAGAGAAGCACCTGGCTCCTGTCTTCAGATAGGCACGGTGCGTCGCAGCACACTGGCCATGCAGCCACTGGAGGGTGAACCAATGGCAAAGGAAAACCTTTCTCTCTGTCTCTCTCTCTCACTGTCCACTCTGCCTATCAAAAAAAAATTTAAAAAAGTTATGAGTATTCAAATCTGATCTGATTTCCTGCTAATAATCCTTGGAAGGCAATAGATAATGGTCCAAGTACATGGACCTGTCATCCATGTTCGAGACCTTAATGGAGTTCTTGGCTCTTGGCTTTGATCTAACACAGCTCTGGCCACTGTGGTTATTTGGAGAGTGAACGAGCAGATTGAAGTCATTCTCTCTCTCTCCCTCTCCCTCCATTGCTCTTCCTTTCAAATAAATAAATAATAGTTTATAAAATAAAAAAAAATATATCTCATCACAATATAGCCCAGGGTAAGTAGGTTTTGTGGCAGAAATATTGAGTCAGTTACAAGCTTGGTGTTATCTGATACCAAACTCAGATAAATACATTATAAGTAAGGATATTTACCAGCCAGTATCACTGAAAAAAAGATGTAAATGTTCTCAAAAATACTAGCAAAGCATATTCAATAGAATATTGAAATGAGCATTTACCATAATCAGGTGGTATTTATCCATGGGATATATGATTGGCTCAGCATTTGCAAATCCATAAATATAATTCAATATATTAGCACAATTAAGAACTAAAATCACACATTCATCTAAGTAGATGTAGAAAAAGGAAGTATTTGACAAAATTCAACATTCTTCCATGACAAAACTTTCAATAAATTAAATATAGAAGGACTATTCCTCAACATAATAAAAACAATATTACAAGTCCACAGCTAACATAATGGTTAATGGGGATAAGCTAAAGGATTTCTCCCTAAGATCTGGAGCTGGACAAAAATGTCTGCTTTATCCATTTTTAATTGATACAGTACTAGAAGTTCTCACCAGGGCAATTATGCAAAAAAAGAAATACAAGGTAGCCAGATTGGAAAAAGTTATATTAAATTATCATTTGCAGATGACATATTATATGTAGAAAACATCAAGAATCCCCTTCACCTAATATCAATGCTAATAATACTTGGGGTCCTGCCACCCAATTGGGAGACTCAAACTGAGTTCCTGGCTCTTGACTTTGGTCTGACTGTGCCTCTGCTATTGTGATCATTTCAAGGGTGAAGCAGCAGATGGGAGATCTCTCAATCTATTTCCCTCTCCAGTGTTTCATATTGCAGATCTATTTCCCAGCATTCAGTGATCTGTACTAGGTACCCACCATTCTCAAGCTCAAACTGTATCACAATCTATCCATAGACACCACTGTCTGACTCTGGACTTCTAAAATGGCTTCCTGATTAAGAATCTTTCACTATTGCATCCCCAAACCTTCAAAAGCAATACAAATAGTAAACTACTTATGACACAACATTTAAAACTCTCAAAAAGTGTTTTAGTGTTGTTGCTTATCCTGTGGAAGCAAACTCATCTCTTCACATGAACTGAATAATCCTAAATTTATCACCTTACCCTTCTCTACTACTCTGCCTTCTTCTACATTTCTGCTTCCCATTTGTTCATTCTGTTCCAGTCACTCTTATGATGTCATCTCCAACAGATGACACACTTCTAACACTATTGTTATAATATTACAAAAATATCTCATTCATTTATTTCCATGTGTATCATCCATCTCACCCACAAAAATTCAAGCTAGGAGAAGATGAAATTGGACTCTGGTTTTACTCTTTAAGGTTCTTCTATAGCTTAGTTTACAAAAGGTAATAATAAATATTTTAAAAAATATTAATAAATATAGTATCAATCATTTATATATTGAGTAAAGCATATATGAATTATTGCATATCATTGATTATATTAATTATTATATAGTATGTGTGGTTATAAATTGATTATATTAATTATTATAAATTATAATAATATTTATATGTTGGTATTAATAGTAATAGGTATAGATGTGGATACATATTTAAAGTATTAATAAATATTTATTTAAAATTATTTTTACCAAGAAACATTTTGTTTAAGGTATACAAACCTCATGCATTTCATATATACAAATTTTGAAATATAATAATTCTTCATACCTTACCCTTCCTCTTGTCCAAACTCCCATCCTTATACTCCTCCCTCTTCTATTCCCATTCTTATTTTATACAAAGATTTTTCCTCAATTAACTTTATGCTCATAAGATCAACCCTACAATAAACAAAGAGAACAAAAATTAGTATGGAAAAATAAAAAAAAATCTGTTCCTCAACAATCAAGACGCGAGCTCTTCAAAATCTTTGCATCTCAAAATATCAATTTCACTTCTATAGATTGCCTTTTAGGTACTCTATTAGTTAGCACAGTTAAGAGAGAATATATGGAATTTGTCTTTTAGGGATGCCTTATTTTGGTAAGTATAATCGTTTCCAGTCTCATCCATTTTGTTGACAATGGCAAGATTTCATTTTTGTAAATGCTGGTAATAGTGCATGGTGTCCACAACTCATAGCCTAATTAAATAATTCAAGATCTTAATCTTTCTATTACAAGCCACTTCAAACTTAGTGTTCTAAATAAAGGTTTATTATCTCTATTCTGTGGGTTGTCAAGGCTCAATAGTTTGATTCTTCTGTTCTCTTCTGTTCCACTTGCTATGGTTAAAATCACCCATGTGATTAGGGTGTGTTTAGGTGGGAGCTTAGCCAGTTCTCTTAATACTAAATACATTTCCCATATTTCAGGAGCTCTCTCTCTCTCTCTGTAGCCTCTCCTCATTTAGTAATCTGACTTGTTATTTGTTAGAATCCAAACTAGGATGCTCCAAGAAGAAAACCTTGAGGTGCATATGCTTTTGATTCACACTTTCTGATATTCTAATGGAAAAAGCAACAAACAGGAACAAGCTCAGAATTATTGTGGAAGAGAGTCCTACAAAGCTTGAATACTAGTGAGAATAGTTCTGATGAGACTTATGGAGCAGTCTGTTACCAACAATATTAACGATACTTTCAGCAACTGATGATTTACCACTGAAAACATCCAAGTTTTACAGGATAGGGATGACCTGTAAATGTCCTGTGAGCAAATCAGCTTAGGCAACCTTAACAAAACTCCATAGATGGGATAAACAACAGGTATTATTTCTTGAGACTACAAAGTCTAAGATCAAGATTCTAGCTAATGAATTTCCTGGTGAGACCCTTTTCCTGACTTACAGGTGACTGACTTATCATAATGGTCTCACAACATGGAAAGAGGGAATTCTAGTATCCTTTTCCTTGTTCTGTAAGGACACCAGCCTTATAAGGTTATGGCCCAAGATGATATCTGCATTTAAACTTTCTCTTCCATGTAGATCATTGATCCCCACACAGTCACATTTGGAGTTAGAGTGCTCACATATGAATTTGGTGTGGGGCATGCAGGGGCAAGCATTCAGTTCATAACAATCTCCAATCTTGAGAAAAAAATCAAAATGAACGACAGTGAAGGTGAGGACGGGGGATGGTGGGGGGAGTCTTGGTGAAGAAATTAAGACCCTACTTGGGACACCCATCCCATATCAGAGTGTCTGGTTTTGAATCAAATATTTGCTTCTAGTTACAGCTTGCTGCTGGTGCACATGTTGGGAGGCTACAGGTGATGATGGCTCAGGTGGTTGGATTCCTGCTGCACATGTATGAGACCAGCTGCAGGCCTCTGGAGAGTAACTAGCAAATAGGAGATCTCTGAATTTCTCTGTCTCTTACTTTCAGATAAATAAAACAAGTATGAAAATATACATACATGTATGCATACATACATAAAACATGTAACAAACCAGCTGTAGAATCCCAGTTACTGTTTTTGGTGTGTTATTGACAACTGAATTCTGGAATGTTGTCAGTATCATTACCATAGAGGAGTACAAGGGGTCTTCAAAAGTTTATAAAAAATTCATAATAAGAGAAGACTATGCATGGATTTCCAAATTTTTTGTATCAAAGTAACTTTTTTAAGAATGCATTTGTCGCCAGAGATATTTTGAAATGCTTCATATAAACCGAATATAATCACCTTCTAAAGAGCCACCACTTCTTTCAAGCATGACTGTGATATCAGAGTTCCATAGGTCTTGCAGCTTTGCCATCTAAAAGCCCATTATTTCTCTCCATTTGGAAGTAGGAATGAAAGGGAGAAATCAGGATAGTAATTTTGTTCAAATTACATTGATGTCAGACATGTAGCCTGGTACTCCTCATTTGCATTAATGATTGTTTACAATGTAAAGCATTAAAATATTATTCTACACCAAAATAGAAAGTGTTTTATTATTATTATTTAGTTCTAAATCCTTATTTGCAGTTAAAGAAGCAAACTAAAACTTCATGTGACAATGGAAGTCACATAATGGAACAAAATTGCATGAAATAATTTCCTGTTTAACGACTTTCAACCACAGATATTAAATATAAAGAAATATTATTGTTTGCCCTAAGTTGTCCTTTCCTTTTCGTATTGTCCACATTCATACAAGTCTTTTGAATGTAAAAATGACACAAATAAGAATATTGTTGCATAAAAGTGAAAATAGTAATAATGTTAATAACAGTTACTTTTCTGAAAGTATTTCAACTATTTATTACTTTTATTTTTCAGTAGAAAATGAGGAAAACTGGAATTGCTCATTTTATTTGAATGAAGAGAAAAGTATTTCATGAAAAATACTATTAAGCTTTTTAATATCCCATAAATCTTGTCATTCAACAAAATATCGAATATCAAATGCTGAATTTTAAGAACAGTACCTAACCTGCTGTATTTTATAGCTCTTGAGCAAGTCTTACTTTTATTAATCATGTCATCAATGTCTCCCTTTCCTATAAATTTGTTTAAGCATTTATTGGTCTTCAGGCAATGTTAAACTTCAGAAACATAGTTGGTCAGTTAGAAATGAAAATTTGAAAAGAAAATATATAATTAAAGTACATTGAAATTGTTCACTTAGAGTATTATCATGATTCAATTATAATGTTTTACAAATCCAATAACATTTAAAATTTGGAAAAAAAATAATAGCTGTCCCTTTTGTGTTTATGGAGAGCACATAAATTTGCAATAGGCACATAATATTAAAAAAAAAAAAAAAACTGCTTCCCTGAAAATCTTTTTTTGCTAGTTCATTATATAAGCATTATTTTTTGTTTCATTTGATAATATAAGTCACCAAAGACTAAAAAATGTTCCAGTGTCAAATGAAAACTAAAGTCCAATGTTTAATATAGTGAATATATCATTCTACTGACAACAAAATGATCCAATTTTATTTTTAGAAAACCAAATGACTACCATTTTAATTAAAAGATGATGTGCTGGTCATTATTGCTCATAGGAAGTCTGCAAATATGCTGGGGGTTATCACTGTAATAACCTTAATTATCATCTTTGGAATCTGTACAAATTATCTGTACTTTAGCTCAGCTGATGACCAAATGGAAGTATTCTCATAGTGCTAACTTGCAATTTCAGTGCCAAAAAAAGCTGCAAATAAGACATTCTTTAGCAATTTAATAGGCTTCCTAAATATTTTGAGATTGCTGATTATCATCTATATAATCTTTCTACATCCATAATTTTAAAGTTTTATTACAGATCTACAGTAGGAACAAATGTAAAGTCTCTGGACCAAAGCAGCTAATGTCTGATATTGATCTGATATGCAACTTTGTTAAAAGGAAAAAGGAGTATATAAATGGGGTACGCTGTGGGTGAAAGTTTCTGCTTTGGAAGATTAGCTTTAAACAGGGGTGACATGTAGTTTTCATTGATTTAAAGTAAATGCAAATCATTTTGTGAAACTTGTGAAAGTTTTAATTGAGTTTTCTGTACAAGAAAACTTGAAAATCAAATTGCCATCTTGTCACTTTTGTTAAGTCCTCAATTATTGTTCTATTTTTTAAAATAAGACATCCTAAGAGATGTTAAGATTTTTCCTATGTTAGTTTCCTAAGTGCCTGCAACTTTCAATTTATTTTTCTTAAAATATTTATCGTTTGTCTACATTTTAATATGTTATTTTAATGAAATACATGAAAGTGTATTAGAAAATGATCCTAAACAAGAGTGTCAAATTGTTAAATCAACATCAGGAGTCACTGTGTACTTACGTCTCATGAGGGATCTGTCCTTAATGTGTTATCCAATGTGAAGTAATGCTATTACTAGTACTGAAACAGTATTTTACACTTTGTGTTTCTGTGTGGGTGCAAACTGATGAAATCTTTACATAGTATATACTGAATCGATCTTCTGTATATAAAGATAATTGAAAATGATTAAAAAAATCTTGGTGTTAAATTGGAAATTGCATAGATAATTAATCAATTTTTTTTTAAATCATGTAGGATCTCTGTCCTTAATGTGCTGTACATTGTGAATTAATACCATAACTAGTACTCCAACAGTATTTTCACTTTGTGTCTCTATGTGAGGGCAAACTGTTGAAATCTTTATGTAATATGTACTAAACTGATCTTCTGTGTATAAAAAGAATTGAAAATGAATCTTGATGTGAATGCAAGGGGAGAAGGAGTGGGAAAGGGGAGGGTTGCAGGTGGGAGGGAAGTTATGGGGAGGGGAAGCCATTGTAATCCATAAGCTGTACTTTGGAAATTTATATTCTTTAAATAAAAGCTTTATATATATATATATATATATATACATATATATATATATATATAAAGAAAATGATCCTGATTAATTATATTAAGATAGTTTTGAGGTCATAGTAAATAGTATATGGAAAAATAATAGAGTGTGGTGATAATTTTCCTCGTTAGTAAAGTTTATCTCCTTTCACATTGAAAATAAATATAGTGGAGTATTAGTAACATTTTATTTTGAATCTTAAATTAAAGAATATTTATTCTAGACCAAATAGAATATTTATAGGTAAGCCTAAGTGCAGAGAGTGACATTCATCAATTTTGAAATTTCTTATTTTTAAATGTTTGCAATTACATTTCTGTAAATTGTTCTTCCAAGTTCCAACTGGAATGCTGTCCAACCAATTCAGTAACATATGTATTTTCTACTGTTTTTCAAGTAATTTTCATTGAATAAAGAACCTTCATTTAATACACCTATAGTTGTTAGAAGAAATTTTATTAAAAATAGTCTGTTAGAAAGAAAGGCAAAGGCCAATATCACTGAAGAAAATAATTTTTAGAAACTGAATGATTTTCGCATATCTGGAAGTCAGTAAGTAACTATTGGATTGTATTATTCTTAGAGCCATAGTAATAACATGTTCTTGGATGCTGTTTTAAGGTTTAAATTAACTTACTACATTTGTTTTTTGTTTTATTATTAATGACAGTGGTGGAGGTATATTTTTAGTAGAGTATGTATTATATGTTCTGATGTTATATTGTCTATTTTTAATTTCACATCTGTATAACTTCCCTTCCCTTCCCTTCCCTTCCCTTCCCTTCCCTTCCCTTCCCTTCCCTTCCCTTCCCTTCCCTTCCCTTCCCCTCCCCTCCCCTCCCCTCCCCTCCATTTATTTTTCCCCTCCCCTCCCTTCCCTCCCCTCCCCTCCTCTCCTCTCCTCTCCTCTCCTCTCCTCTCCTCTCCTCTCCTCTCCTCTCCTCTCCTCTCCTCTCCTCTTCTCGTGACAGAGAGCTCTCATCTAGTTTACACCCCACATGTCTGCAATATTCAAGACTGACTAGGCCAAATCCAGCAGACAGGAACTAAATCCATCTTCCTATATGGATGATAGAAATCTAATCATTTGGCCGGCGCCGTGGCTCAACAGGCTAATCCTCCGCCTTGCGGCGCCGGCACACCGGGTTCTAGTCCCGGTCGGGGCGCCGGATTCTGTCCCAGTTGCCCCTCTTCCAGGCCAGCCCTCTGCTGTGGCCCGGGAGTGCAGTGGAGGATGGCCCAAGTGCTTGGGCACTGCACCCCATGGGGAGACCAGGAAAAGCACCTGGCTCCTGGCTCCTGCCATCGGACGAGCGTGGTGTGCCGGCCGCAGCGCGCCGACCGCGGCGGCCATTGGAGGGTGAACCAACGTCAACGGAAGACCTTTCTCTCTGTCTCTCTCTCTCACTGTCCACTCTGCCTGTCAAAAAAAAAAAAAAAAAAAAGAAATCTAATCATTTGAGCAATTACTGCTACCTGTCAGATTCTGCATTAGCAGGAAGATGGAGTCAGAGGCTGGATCCAGTTTTTGAATCACATCATTCAGATATGGGACATGGACATTTTCACTTGTGTCTTAATTGCTAGGCTAAATACCTGCCTTAGATGTTTCTTTTTTCTCTCTCATTGGCAAAAGCACTGTGGCATAGTAAGCGAAGATTCCTCTGTGGCTCATGCACTTCTTATGGGTGCCAGTTCATATCCCAGTTGCTCTTCTTTCAATCCAACTCTGTTATGGCATGGAAAGCAATAGAGGATGGCTCTAATGCTTGTATTTGGGTCCCTGCATCTGTGTGGGGGACGTGGAAGAAGCTCCTGGCTCCTGGTTTTGGATCGACACAGCTCTGGGATTTGCAACAATTTGGGGAGTGAACCAGAAGATGGAAGAATTTTCTCTCCATCTCTCCTCTCTGTCTGTAATTCTACCTCTCAAATAAATAAATGAAAGCTTTAAAAATTTTCTCTGTCATTATATGTAAGACAGTCAATAATAACAATGCACATTTACATGATAGGATTATTATGGGTTTAGGGAATTTCAAAATTTCCCCCTAAAATTTTGGTAGCTGAGTCTGGTGAAACAAGTAGACAATAGAGAGAAGAAAACCATACAAATTTATTAACACAATATAATGCATATTTATCAATGTGCACACACACAGGAACCATACAAGACATGAAATTCAAAGAGGGACTAGATGGCTGAGAAATAAATACTTTGCTTTAGGTGGAAAGGTAAGTAGGGGGATTGTAGGTAATAATATAATGATATTAAATGATCTTCAGAGAAACTTAACTCAAAAATCAGGCTATAGTTCCAACTGATTCTCTTTGAAGTTGAATGAGATCTGGAGATCATAATCTTCCCAAGTGTAGTAATGTTCTACAATCTTTCTTGTGATGTATTTAGTTAATGAGACTTTAGGGAGGGGACTGTTATGGTTTCAACAATACTCTGCATATCAGCTGGGTGGAACTATTGGAGTCTTGGTCTCTGAAGTCTTATGTTAGTGGGTAATGGATTAATGTTAATGGTTGATTCAGTTATGATGTCTGGAAACAGGCCTAGTGTGAGGACTGTAGAATATTGAGACATGCTTTCAGAAGGTGTTTTCCTAGAAGTTTGGTTATATGAGCTGTGTTTGGCCTAGTTTCTCTCTTTATGTTTCTGGGTTCACCATGTGATCATCCCTCAGTCATCCTCTGGGCTCAGAAAATGCCTAAACCAGAGAGACCATTCAATCTTGTACTACGAACCTCCTAAACTATAAGCTGAAATAAAGCATCCTGATTATGTAGCTCCTCTCAGCTATGTTAGCCAAAGTAATTAAAAGCTGACTAAAACATAGACTGAACATGACACTTTTCCTCCTTCTGGCCAGGCCTTTGGGCAAACCAGGGAACATCTCAGTAAGGCCTCTTCCAGAATCTGCTGATGTAAGTGATTTTAATGTACAGTAATCAACATACCTGGGGACTGTAATTTAGGACCTCATTCAGGACCTTCAATGTATTGAGAGATCCAAGTATATTATAACATACCATGCACAGTATCAGTACCATGAAAGTATCCACTGCAAGCATCAGTATCAGCATCTCATAAGTCAGATTATGTAATATGAGTTTATTTGTAAATGTGAATGATTAATTGAAATGTCCTAGTGGAAGGAAGAAAGTAAGGTGTATTTGTTGAAAATCATCCTGGCCACTGCCCTAATACGAACACAACCAAACTTAAATACACACAAAAATTTGCATTATAAAATACTTAAGGTTTAGATTTTCTGATTTCTTCTAAGAAAAACCACAATTTAAAAATATCCTAGTTGTCCTATTAAACCTAATTACTTTATAATTTTTGCTAGAATTTTTTAATCTTATTTGATATATAATTATGAAGCTAACAAAATGAAATAAATTAATAAAACACAATTATTACATTTTTATGAAAAACTCTTGAAACAGTTAAATTTCAGCAGCTGGATTTAAATTTCATAAGAGAACATTTTGTTACTAATAATTACAATTTTAAATATTTTATTTTTATTTATTTGAATGACAGATTACAGAGAGAGGCAGAGACAGAAGAGAGGTCTTCCACTACTTGGTTCACTCGCCAGATGGCCAGAACTGAGCAGATCCCAAGTCAGGAGCCTTGACATTCTTCTGGGTTTCCCACCTGAATGCAGGGACTCAAAAACCTGGACTATCTTCCACTGCTTTCCCAGGCCAGAGCAGAAAGCTGGATTGGAAGAGCCTGGACTAGAACCAGTGCCTATATGAGATGTCAGTGCTTCAGGCTGTGTCTTTGTTTTGGTTTTTTTTTTTTTTTTTTTTTTTGGACAGGCAGAGTTAGACAATGAGAAAGAGAGAAAGGTCTTCCTTCCGTTGGTTCACCCTCCAAATGGCCGCTATGGCTGGCACACTGCACTGATCCGAAGCCAGGAGCCAGGTGCTTCCTCTTGGTCTCCCACGCGGGTGCAGGGCCCAAGCACTTGGGCCATCCTCCACTGCCTTCCCGGGCCACAGCAGAGAGCTGGACTGGAAGAGGAGCAACCAGGACAGAATCTGGCACCCCGATTAGGACTAGAACCCAGAGTGCTGGTGCCAGCCCTAACAATGTTTTCTAATTCTTCTTCCTCTTCTTCCTCTTCATCATCTTGTCTCTCCTTTTCCTCCTCCTCCCCTTCTTCTTTCTTCTTTTGTTTGTCTGAGGCATTTCCAAAGATGTGTCTTCTAACTCAGAAAATCTTTCTTCTGCCTCACCAAGTCTGTTAAGATTTTTAACTGTAATTTAATTTGACACTCTGAACTCTTCATTTCTAATATTTGTTTGATTTCTCATTAATATCTCTATATCCTTGCAGAACTTTCCATCCACAATACATATGGCATTGTTTAATTAATGTATTTTGTCTCTGTGTTTTGGAGTAATCTTATGCCATTCCTTTGAATTGCTTTGCAAGCATTCAGTAATCTGTCACCATATTCTAATATTGAAATGTTGTGTTTATTTTGGGGAGCTATGTTTTCTTCCTTTTTTTGTGATTCTTGTATTTCTACATTTATTTTTTAGGAATTTGTGGAAACACTTGTTGTTTTTCTCCACTGAGGGCTTTTAACTTTGACTTATGTCCCTGTGGCTTAATAGTCCCTTCTTCAGTGGCCATTTGGAGGAGTATTCTAGGTGGGATCAGTGCATGAAAGCCAGTGCTAAAGGGTGGGGCAAATGTCCAGGTTGACACAAAGTTGAGCATGGTATATTTCCTCTGTTGTCAACAGGGTACCTCACCCATTAGAATTGCTTTCATCCAAAAAATCAAAAAAAAAAAAAATAGTGGTTAGGATATGGGGAAAAGAACACCCTAATACCCTGCACTTGAGAATGTAAACAAGTACAGCCAATATGGAAGACAGTATGGAGATTCCTCAGAAATCTGAAAATAGATCAAATATGTAACCCAACCATACCACTCCCTGGAATATACCAAAAGAAATGAAATCGCCATATGAAACTGTTACTTTTACCCCATTGTAGCTTAATTCAAAATAGCTAAGATATGGAAGAACCCAGATGTCTATCAGTTGAAGTCTACAGAAAGAAAATGTAATAGATTTATATTGTGGAATCCTGACTTTTGTAACAAAATGGATGCAACTGGAAACCATAATGCTTAGTGAAATAAGCCAGACCTCAAAAGACAAATGTCGTATGTTTCTCTGATGATAGTTAATATAACTTAATAGTAGCTAATATGATAATAGTTACTATAATAAAATATAATATAAATATAAAATAAATATATTTATATAAATATAAATATAAATATAAATATAAAATATAATAAAATGTAATATGATAATAGTTACTATAATAAAATAGTAGTTAATATAGAATATAAAACATTGTTTAGAAACAATAAACATCTTGTGATTTGATAGTTTTTAGCCTCGTTTGTGCTTCTGGGGAATTGCAGTCTTTATACTTTTTATTTACTGAATGTTATGGTTAGTTTTGCATTAGACCTGTTAATATAGAATGGACCAAAATTATCATTTTGCAAAAATTAAAGAAAAAGAGGAAGTAATGTGAGGGATTAAGTGATAGAGGAAGGAAAATATTGTTATCTATTTAAAATTGCATCCTGAAATACATAGAACTTGTTTTCTTTATATTGATAAATTTTTTAAATAAAATTTAAAAAATCAAATTTTAAAAAGTAGTCTGGTTCCAGATCTTTGTGGAATGTTTCCAACTTTTCCACCATTCAATAATATGCTGGCTGTGTGTTTGTCACAAATTGTCTTAATTGTGTTGGGGTATGTTCCTTCTAAGTCCAATTTGCTTAAGGTTTTCATCATGAAAGAATGCTGTTTTATCAAATACTTTCCCTGCAACCATTCACATACTCATAATGATTTTTATACTACAATTAGTTAATGTGATGTATCACATTTATTAATATGTAAATGTAAACCATCCCTGCATATCAGGATAAAATCCACATGATCTGAGTGAATCATCTTTCTGATATGTTATTGGATTCGATTAGATACTATTTTGCTGAGGATTTTTGCATCTATGTTCATCAGGGAAATTAGTCTGTAGTTCTCTTTCTCTGATGTATCATTTTCTGGGTCAGCAATTAAGGTGATGCTGGATTCATATAAGGAGTTTGGTAGGATTACCTCCTTTTCAAATGTTTCGAATAGCTTGAGAGGAGTTGAAATTAGTTCTTCTGTTAAAAATCTGTACAATTCAGCAGGGAAGCCATCCAGTCCTGGGCTTTACTTTGTAAGAAGGGTCTTTATTACTGATTCAATCTCAGTCTTGGTTATTGGTTTGTTCAGAATTTCTATCTTCATGACACAATTTTGATTGATTGTGTATGTCCAGGAATCTATTGTATTTTTCTAGATTTTCCAATTTGTTGTTATATAGCTCTTTGTTGTAAAGTTCTCATTATTCTTTTTATTTCTGTGGCATCTGTTAAATTTCGTTTTTCATCTCTGAATTTTTCTGGGACTTCTCTCTCTTTTTGTGTGGTTAGTTGGGCTAATGGTTTGTTAATCTTGTTTTTTTTTTTTTTTCAAAATATTTCTCTTCATTTCATTGATCTTTTGTATTGTTTTTGGTTTCGATTTTGTTAATTTTTTCCCTTATTTTAACTACTTCTTACTCCTACTAATTTTGAGTTTGGTTTATTGTTGTTTTTCTAGGTTCTTAAGAGGCATTTATAGCTAATTTGTTTGAAGCCTTAGCAACTTCTTTAAGAAGGCACCAACTGAAGTAAACTTACCTCTAAACACTGTCTTTGCTGTACCCCATAAGTTTTGATATGTTGCATTGTCAGCTCCATTTGTTTCCAGAATTTTTTTCTTCCCTTTTGATATCTTGTATAACCCATTGTTCATTCAGGAACATATTGTTCTGTCTCCCTGTGTTTGCATATGTTATAGAGATTTATGAGTTGTTAATTTCTGCCTCATTCCATTTTGGTAAGAATGTGCTCATGGTTGATTTCCATTTTTTTGAGTTTACTGAGACTTGCATTATGGCCTATCATATGATCTATTCTAGAGAAAGTTCCGTGTGCTGATAAGAGTAATGTATATTCTGCAACTGTGGAATGAAAGGTTTTGCAGATAACAGTTAGGTCCACTTGGTCCATGGCATCAGAGTTTGAGGCAGAATTCAGGCTAATAAATGATTTCTTTGATTCCATGAAAATATCTTTTAAAAGATGCCTGTACTGTTCCATGAATAAGTAGCTCTATTCATCAAAAAGGTCTAATGTTATACACAAGTATGTTTGTAGTTTCAACTTATTTCTTTTAGTATTATCCAGGAAAAGGAGATGAGGAAAACTACGCCCAAACAGGTAAGAATGAATGCAATATCATTGGAAGGTAAACATGTACCGCATGTGTTTTAAGACTAAAGACAAAAACTTCGAAGCAGAAAATAGCACACACATCACCCTCCAGAATAGATAGCTGATATCAGGGGAAGCAAAGATTCAGTGAATCACATGTAACTGGCATCTGATCCCTTCACTTTCTTACTATAGAACCAAATGCACACTTTGTTAATGTCATATGAACTGGGTTTCTGGTTTTATTAAGTAAAATGATTTGTTTTTCTTTTGTTAACAATTAGGCAAAGGACTATCACTACAGAAAGGTATGAGCTGGTAACTGCAGACAATATTAGAACAACAAAAGAGGGAACCACCTAGATAATCATGTTTCACCAAACTTCACTAATTTCCATATAAGAGCAGTGGATGAGCATCTCCCAAAGTCTTAGTCCAGATTTTTTATTGGCTCCCCAAACTCTGGCATCCTCTGCTGATAAATGAGATCCATATCTAGGTGTTCTGGGATACTTGAAACCTTTAAGCCTTTATTTTACATCACCAGCGTGCAGGGCTCCCAATCAATATGCATAGTGACATCATTTTCTGTGGCAATTTTATACAAAGTTGTTGCTTTTGTCAATTCAGCCTTTACTAAAAAGAAATCAGCATATAAAAGAGCTATTTGTACCCCCATTCCCCTCTTGTATTGTTTTCACCACCTTTCAAAGTAAAGGAATCCTGTTGCCCACTATCCTAGTAATGTCTCTTAATGATGCTGAGCTTCAAAATTACATTAAACATGATAGTTTTTATTAGACACTGAAAGCAGGCAAAAAGACAGAAAAATTAATGTTTGAAGATGTATTTTATTTATTTGATAGGCAGAGTACAGAGAGAAAGAGAGAGAGAGAGAGACAGGAGAGAGGGAGAGGTCTTCCTTCCATCTGCTGGTTCATTTCTCAACACTGATTCATACTGCAATTGGTCACAAAAGCCAGGGCTGGTCCAGACCAAAGACCAGGCGCTTCTTGCCGATCTTCCAAGTAGGTGTAGGGGCCCAAGCACATGGCCAGCTTTTTTTGCTTTCATGGGCCATTATCATTGAAATGGATTGGAAGTGGAGCAGCCAGGACTTGAACTGGTGCCCATAAGGGATGCTGGCATTGCAGGTGATGGCTTTACCCACTTCACCAAACCCTGGCCACAAGAGTTCAATACTAAAATAGGTTAGCTTGTGGAAACCAAAAAATTAAGGTATTTGGAAAACTATGAGAAAAAAAGAAAAGCAGACTTATCCACAGATGAAGAAATTAAAAAAAAAACAAAACTCAGGTGTCTGAAATGATTGATCAAGAAAGACTCAAAATCTTTGGCAAGAGGAAAAACCTTGTCACAGGCCTACTAAATAAAACTAAGCAGACAGCAAAATGGAAAATATAACCAGGAGAAAATTGTTGTTTGTCAGATTGGTCTTATAATGTGTGCACCTGTTGAAGTTCAGAATGTTTTTTCATTTTAGAAAGTGAGATTTCCTTCTAGTAAAGTCTGAGTAGTATTCCATAGTGTATATATACCATAATTTATTTGTCCAGTTATCAGTTGATGGACATCTGTGTTGATTCTGTATCTTAACTATTGTGAATTGAGCTGTAATAAAGAATGAAATCCTATCTTTCTGCCACAAAACAGATGCAGACTTGAAAAAATTATACTTGAAATAAGTCAGTCCCCAAAAGAAAAATACCATGTGGGTTTTCTGGTCTGTGATAACTAATAGAGTATCAAAAATGTAATATATATGATGGAAATTTACATTTTGAGGTTCAATGATTATTTATAGCCCTTATCTCTACTGTTGATGAATAGTGTTTTTTTCTAAGTACTATTAGTTAAAGTCCTTACTTATTGTACTTAATGTTTGTGTGTAACATAAAATGAAAGTAGATCATTATAAAAATTAAGAGAGGGAATATGAAAGCAAGGAGGAGGAAGGTTGAGTGCATGAGAAGGTGGAAATGTAGGAAGGCAAGTATCACTATGCTCCAAAATATGTATACATGAAATTTGTATACCCTAAATAAAATATAAAAAAGAAGGGTTAAATAAAACACTGTTTAATAAAATATTTCTTATGCATATAAAACAAGTAGACCAAGAGAAGTAGTTTTGGTGTCAGATACTTCAGTCATCCTATCAATTTTGAGACATTTAAAGAATGATATCCCTGTTTTTGCTGTGTCAGCAAAATTAGAACTTTTGACATATGTATAGCAAAAAGAGAATTTCATGGAGAGAATTCCTTTTTTTAAGATTTATTTATTTATTTGAAAGTCAGAGTTACACAGAGAGAAGGAGAGATATAGAGGGAAAGAGAGATCTTCCATCTACTGGTTCATTCCCCAACAGGCTGCAATGGCTGGAGCTATGCCAATCTGAAGCCAGGAGCCAGGAGCTTCTTCCTGGTCTCCCATGAAGATTCAGGGACCTAAAGATTTGTGCCATTATCTACTGTTTTACCAGGCCACAGAAGAGAGTTGTATTGGAAGTAGAGCATCCCGGACTTGAACAAGCACCCATGTGGGATGCCAGCACTGCAGGCAGCGGCTTTACCTGCCCTGCCACAGAGTCGGCCCCAAGAGAATTCTTAACATAATATATACTATTTTGAATTTGAATTTTTCCAGCTTGATTGAAATATAGCTAACAAATAAAAATACATTTAAGTAATATGTTCAAGATTATATTTAAATATTTTATATTGTAGTATGGTACTACAATCAATCTAAGAAACATATGCCTCATTTCACATACTATCATTTCATATACATTTAGGAAAATATTTTATTATGTCCTTGCAAATTCAGTATTCAATACAGTATTATTAACCATAGTCATCACTATATATATTACATTTTCAGAACTTATTCATGTTTTAATCAAAAGTTGTACCTTTGGACAAATCTCTCCTCAGATCCCCCCTACTCCTGGCCCTCGTTGCCATCTTCCATTCTATTATTCTCTAAGTTTAGGGACAGGGAAGGCATTTAGAGAAATGGAGGTCAAGAACTTATTTATTAGTTCGATTGTGTTGATGGTAACTAAGTTGAATGCACATGTGCAAATTCATTCAGTTGTACACCTTAAAAATGTTAACTTTTTGCAAATGAGTTATACTTCAGTGAAGCTGTGAAAACAAAAAAAAATAAAACAGATTATGTTAGAAAAATGTCATCTTATTTCTTCCCAATTTTTCATATGTGTTTTATACCTGAATCTATCTCATAAAATAGGTTGATTATTAGTCCCATAAGCTTTATATCATGAACTATACTTTGAAGGGGTTTCATGGTATGACACTTATTTGAATTCAACTGAGTTAAACAGTAACACACATAGTTGTAGATAAAGTTGGATAAGAATCATAAACTTATAGGAAAAATGTATTTTATTGGGAGAAGTTGGCGTCAGATTATTAAATAGTGTGATATTCAAGGAATCCATTTCTGAATTAAGGGTTGGAAAGAAAATGTGTCCTTCATTTTTATTTCATTTATCTCATGGAAGAAAAATAGAATTGATATGAAATTGATTTGTTGGCTTAATTTTTGTCATCTCTCTGCTAATGCAGTGTTCTACTAGCAAAATTCTTTCTCTATAACCAAGGAATTGTCTGTATAATAATAGAAAACATAATTATAGAAAACATATTAGTCCTCTTTTGTCTAATAATCTTAAAATATGAATAGCTAAAATGAAATTGTTAGTATTGCCAATGACTAGACCAAAACAAAATGCAAATTGGAACAGCAATGTAGGTTTTTCTGATTACTTGTCTTCATGACTTCTATTTATTATTGTTATTTTAAACCTTGCTTGCCAGGTTGATAATGTTCAGAGGAAATCATTTGAATATTCTCAGCATGAGCTTATATTTGAATACCAAAAATAAAAATCACTGTAAATTAATAATGTTGGGAAGTTCATGCCCACTAACAGAAGAAGGAACAGAAAAAATAACTCATAAAGGTTTTGTTTCTTTATGAATTTGAGTGTATCCTCAGCTTGTTTTAAGATCACTAGATAAATAAAATCAGATATTTCTAATCAATAATCATGTGTCTTTTCTAGAAGAGAGGTTAAGCTATAATATCTCTTCATAAATAATTGCTGATAAAATGAAATATTATATCCCTCATCCCATTGATCTCAAACACTGGGACATGGCTATCTATGTCTCAGGCATGCAAGTACCAGGTGAACACACACACACACACACACACACACACACACATACACAAATGCACATGGATATCAACATTCTTTCCTTCTTGGGTGAAGGCATTTCTGGAATCCATAGAGTCAAACATAAGTTTAAAACATTTATAATATTTATTTTATTTGAAAGATAGAGACAAAAAGAGAGAGATCCCCATTCAGTTTTTCAATTCCCAAATATATGCAATTGCAGAACATGGACTAGGCTAAAGCCAGGGTCTACCATATGAATGGTGGGAATCCAATTAATTGGACTACCACATGATTTCCACATTATTAGGAAGCTAGGAACAGACCCAGAATTTAAAATTTGGTTTATTGTTGTTCCTCTAGGTCTTTTTTTTTTTTTTTTTGACAGGCAGAGTGGACAGTGAGAGAGAGAGAGACAGAGAGAAAGGTCTTCCGTTGACGTTGGTTCACCCTCCAATGGCCGCCGCGGCTGGCACGCTGCGGCCGGCGCACCGCGCTTGTCCGATGGCAGGAGCCAGGAGCCAGGTGCTTTTCCTGGTCTCCCCATGGGGTGCAGGGCCCAAGCACCTGGGCCATCCTCCACTGCACTCCCGGGCCACAGCAAAGGGCTGGCCTGGAAGAGGGGCAACCGGGACAGAAACCGGCGCCCCGACCGGGACTAGAACCCGGTGTGCCGGCGCCGCAAGGCGGAGGATTAGCCTGTTGAGCCACGGCGCCGGCCGACCTCTAGGTCTTTAAGATGCATCGATGGAACATTTAATGATGTCTTTCCAATTTCTTGATGGAGGCACCAATTGCTATAAACTTCCTTCAACACTGTTTTGCTCTACCCCATAAGTTTTCACTCATTTGCTCTATCCCTTTGTCTTCATTCATTTCCAGTACTTTTTTTATTTCTTCTATTGCCCAATTTTCATTCATAAGCATATTTTTCAATCTCCATGTGTTTACACATGTTATAGAGATTCTTGAGTTGTTAATTTCAAATTTCATTCCAATGTGGTCAGAAAAGATGTATGGTAGTGTTTTTTTTTTTTTAATTTGCTGATATTTGCTTTATGAATTACCATATGCTCTATCCTAGAGAAAGTTCCATGCATTGATGAGAAGAGTGCATATTGCAACTGTGGGATGGAAGTTTCTGTAGATATTAGTTAGGTTCTTTTGATTCATAATGCCAATTAGCTCTTTTGATTTTGTTGATTTTCTGTCTAGTTGATATGTTCATTGATAAAACTTGGATGTTGAAGTTCCCCATTACTATTGCTTTGAGGCAATGTCTCCCTTTGAATCCATTAACATTTGTTTTAAATAACCAAGAACCCTGACATTGGTTACATAAATGTTTATTGTAATCATATTTCCCTGTTGAATTGATCCCTTAATCATTACTTAGTGTTTTTCTTTACCTCTGTTAACAGTTTTTGTGTTGAAGTCTATTTTGTCTTATATTAGGATGGTTACACCTGCTCATTTTGCTTTCTATTAGCAAGGGAAATCTTTTCCTATCCTTTCACTTTCAGTCTGCATTTATCTTTTTTGGTGAAGTATGTTCCTTTTAGGCAGCATATAGGTGGGTATTGGTTTTTAGTCCATTTAGCCAGTCTGTATCTTTTAACTGGAGAGTTTAGGTCATCAACACTCAACGTTACTATTTATAAATAAAACTTGGTCCAACTGTTTTTCCATAAATATTCATGTTACTACTTTGGGTTTCATTCATACTTTTACTGGGAGATTTTCTGTCTTCACATTATTTAACAATGATGCTTTGATTTCAGTGTGTAGCAAGTTCTTTTTTTTTTTTTTGACAGGAAGAGTGGACAGTGAGAGAGATAGAGAAAGGACTTCCTTTGCCATTGGTTCACCCTCCAATGGCTGCCGCGCTGATCTGAAGGCAGGAGCCAGGTTCTTATCCTGGTCTCCCATGGGGTGCAGGGCCCAAGCACTTGGGCCATCCTCCACTGCACTCCCTGGCGACAGCAGAGAGCTGGCCTGGAAGAAGGGCAACCGGGACAGAACCCACTGCCCTGACCGGGACTGGAACTCGGTGTGTCGGTGCCACAAGGTGGAGGATTAGCCTAGTGAGCCACAGCGCTTGTGTTGTAGCAAGCTCTTAAACATCTTTTGAAATGATGGATGAGAAAAAATTATTTTGAAGCCATGATTTGAAGTAAATGAATGTACAAATATACAAAGACACCTGTGATAGGATTGCTCCAGAAATTGGGAGTGATAAATGTCAAGGTAGGAGTGGTTATTTTAGAAAGCCCCTGGGGTACAGGGTAGGGAGTAGGGAATGCACCAGAAGATGAAGTGCAGAAGGAAGCCAACCTACCAGACAATTTTGGAAATCTATTTCGTGATAAGCACTGAGAATATTATTCCAAATGAATGGAAAATATTGGTTGTTTTGGTTTCTCTATATGAGCCAGATTATCAATGAATTGACATTTTTAAAATTATCAATATTTTCTTATTTTTAAGATGTTTTAAATTTATTTCAAAGACAGATTGACAGACAATGTGGGAAAAAACGCAGAAAAAGAGATTTTGTATTTGCAGGTTTACTCCCTCAAATGACTGGAAAGACTGGGACATGCCATATAGAAGCCAGGAGCTGGGAACTTGAACCTAGACTGTGTTGGGACCATCGTCTGTTATTTTTCAGGTACATTAGCAAGGAACTCAATTGGATGCAGCATATAAGGGACTCAAATTGATGCTTTGAAATTGAGAAGCCACCATAGCAAATTTCAGCTTAACTCTCTAGGCCACAAAAAATAGTCTCACTAGTTCCTTCTTATTAACGGATAAGCAAAGAGTGATTGGAATCAGATGAATTAAATCAAAGAGATAGTAATAGCATAATGGTATAAGGTTGAGGGAATAAAAATGGTCTAATTCTGGAACTAATTTGGTAATAATTATGATAGGGTTAGATTTTTTGGGGGGGAGGTATGTGGAGTGTGGGAAAAAAGAATGAGTCAAGGGTAGTTCCACAGTTTTGGTCTGAGAAAATTGTTTATGGAAATACTTAACTATGCACTGGAGGAAGCAAATTTGAAGGAGTCAACAAGGAATTTAATTTTGCATATCAAAATGTCAAGAAGAGATAGAAGGTATTGAAATTGCCATCTGAGTCTGGGTATAGAAGAAATGACATAGCTGAATATATAGACTAGAAATGACATAAAAAAATCATAAAGATCACAAAGGCAGATGTGATCAGCTATATTGTGAAAATAAACATATTCAGAAACCATGACTCAGAAGAAAAGGCCAGTTAAGTCAGCGGAAATCCAGGAAAGTGGCTTCCCCAGAAGCAGAAGTGGAGAAATTACTGTGTATTGCTGTGCCATGTGATTGTTTAATTTGAGAACACAAGGAAGATGAAAGTATCCAGCTTCATATGAATTCATAATGCTACAAAATTGTGAAAGTTTCCACAATGCTGAAATTAAAATTGTCACTGTTTTTGAAGTTTATCCTGAGCTATATTTTCTAGAATGCTCAGATTCAGAAATTCATTAACCAGATATTTAGACTCAAAAGTTTTATTAAATGCAAAACAATTTTTCCAAATTCAGCTTCACTTGGCTTGAAAATAAAGGCAGACATTGATAAATTTTTAAGATATCTATGTAATTTACTTAGAAGCTGTACTTTGATTCAAGAGGAGAAACAAAAAGTGGTAGGAGGTGAGAATTGTTTTCTGAATTCTATGTGTCTAGCATTGTGCTAGGTGTTTCATATGTTTGAACTCAACTTTACATTAGAGAAAATTTGGAATACATTGGAGAACTTAAGCAATACTTGTTGCAAATTGAACCCCTCTGAAACCTAGAAAACTTAAAAAATCGCAGTGCTGTAATCTGTATCTTGCATTTTAACCTTGGTTCACATCTTCTCTTTTATTATTTCTATTTATGCTAAACTTCACAGCAGTTGTCTTCTTGCTTTTCTCCTGGCCTGGAGCACAGATAAATCCTCTAGTCCATATGCCGGATACACATGTGCTGAAAGCTTTATGAGCAGTGCTACACTAAATTAAAACCAGCAAAAATACGACTTAGTGTTTGTACCAGATTGTTCTAGTTCAGCTACTTGAATGTTACTGTTCAAACTCTATTTTTTGAGCAAAATCAACATTTATTGTGCTTTAACACTCAGTTGATTATGAAGAAGAGCTTGTTAAAACTAGACCGAAATCTGCATTTCTCCTTTCCTTTATTTTCTGAACTATACGTTTTGACCGCTCAAATAATACCTCACTTAATTGCCAATGCAAGGTTTAAGGATACTTGACAAGGCGTGTATATATTTAAAGGAAATCAAGGAGACAAAGAAATCAAGGTATACTTAGGAGAGTGATTGGAACCTTAAGTATACGCCATTAATTCCAGCACACTTGCTACAACAGTGTAACAAATATAGACCTAAGCTTTTCAGCAGCCTTGCAAGCGGAGAACATTATTACTCTGTTTATTTATAGTGCACTTAAGATAAAAGCAAGCCAGATGTTCTGTAAGGGTAACTATGCTTCGTCCTAAGATGACAAAAATTTCTCCTGAGAACCCTTGTAGTGAACATTGCCTGTAATATAGTAAACAATTTGAAACAAATTATTATAGTAAGTTCAGCAAAGCATTTTATAGTTCTTTTTCTGGTAAAGTAGACTAACGGCATCAAGCCAAGTAAATTCAGTAAGTGTGATTGTTATGAAGACTCAAACAATATTGAAAATGACCTTTCATACTTTTCCCCCTTAATTGAGTTCTAAATTTACTCCTCACATTGTAGCAGACTGGAATGCTGGAATAGCTGTGATTAAATGCCATCTATGCCTCAGGTAAAATATATTAATATTCACTTTGTTACATTATGAGAAGAATAAAAGGGGCATTATTAATAATAACTCAGACTATTTGTAATAGAACCAGATTTTCAAAGGTATTTGATTATTCCAACTTGTAAGAGAAAAAAGATCCCTTAACGCTTTGGGGCAATAGTTATTTACGTAAAATCTAAAAGTACCATAATTTACTTCTTTTTAAGTTAGGATTTGATGAAAATTACATATAGAAGAGTTTATTGTCTGCATGCATTAAATATTTCTGCCGAAATTAGAAAGACTGGTGTTTGCATATATATTATATAGTAGTATTTTGAAGTTTATCATTAGCAGTTTTTCAGTTTTATTTATTTATTTATCTGTCACAGCTGCAATTCAGTAACTAATGTAAACACTAAATATATAGACATTTTAAATATATTAAACTCATCACACCTAAATATTTATATATAAATATTATTTCTTTTATTATAATTAATTCCACAGAAGAAAAATACTAGCAATTGAAAGAATTAATATAAAATATTAATATAATTAAAACAAATAATGTGAAGTATACATTAAAAGTTATTCAAAATTTCATTAATATTTGAAAGTTTTGTAAATTTATAAATGTTATTTTATAATATTTTATTTAATTTGTCCTTTATATACTCTATGATATAACTCTGCATTTTAATATATGAGGCTATCATGTATTAAAAATGTCATTTACATACTGAAATGAAATATTGTGTTTTATTATGTTATCAAAGTTAATTGGCTATAAAATCTGCATCATATAAAGGAAATTATTGCAAATCAGTTTAGTACTAGATTTACTACCTGAAAATCCATGTTATCAAGTTTTTCCTAAACAAGTCTGTATAATTATGGTCAATACTATTTCCTTTATTAATGCTTCTAGGAAAACAAAATTCTAAACTAACTGGCTAATTACAGCATGCAGTTACTTGGAAAAGAAGGAAATCAAATAATAGATTCATTAATAGATTTCACTTCTTTGTATAAATCATTAAATGGATATTTGTGTTAGATAATGTTAACAATACATTTAAGTTGGTTACCATTAAATTTTCATTAAATTTTACTTTTTAAGTAAGTTATGCTTTCTCAGTATGTAATTATGATATGATATATGTAATTTCAGAGAAAATAAATTTAAGCATAGAAATCCTTATGTAGTCAAAGATATTTAGTCCCAACTTTTCATTTGCACATATTTCTTTAACATCATTAATACTGACAAAAATTAACAATTTTCAGTTTTATTTGAAAAAATATAGACTTAAAATAAGTTTAAGCATTTTTCAATATTTTGCTCTGCTTGTGTATTTTTTGTTTTAGAAAAAACATATTTTGTATATAGAACAATAGGAATTTGTCTACTGTTCTGAGACAGCCCATAACAATTAAATTAGTGCTTTATAATTAAATCATAGCAGAGTGAGGATTGGAATCTATCAGATTAGTAATTTATTGATCATAATAACTCTAGTAGAAAACAAAGCTTAGGATTAACCAGGGAGTGAATTGAAATATTAAGTCAGACAAAAAAAAAAAAAAAGAATAAAAAAGTAGAAACAGCAGAAAATAGTATTTGAGATTATGGGATACTAAGATTCATGTCTTAGGAGCTCCTGACAGTGTGGAAAAAGACAAAGGGTTTGGAGGCCTATTCAGGGAAGTAACAGCAGAAAATGTCCCTTATTTGGAGTAAGATAGTGACAACCAAGTATAGGGATAACATAAAATTCCTCATAGGTATCACTAGAAAAGATCTGAACCACAACATATGATAGTCAAATTTTTAACAGTAAAACAAGAAGAAAAGATTATAAAATGTGCTTGAGAGAAACACCAGATTGCCCTCAGAGGATCTCCATTTACATAAATAGCTGATTTTGCATTAGAAACCCTACAGGCTAGGAGGGAAGACAGAGACACAGCCCAATTCCAAAAATAAAACAAATAAGTTTAAAAACAAACAAAACTAAAAAAAAAAAAAATTGTCAACTTAGAATACTGTACCAAAAAAGGTTCTCACTGAAATAAAGATCTTCTAAAACAAATGAAATCAAATTGGTCACCAACAGTTACAACCTTACAAATTATGCTAAAGGATTTGCTACACGTAGAAACAAAGGAATGGGCCAATGCCAAGGCTCACTAGGCTAACCCTCTGCCTGCGGTGCCATCACACCAGGTTCTAATCACAGTTGGGGCGCCGGATTCTGTCTCAATTGTTCCTCTTCCAGTCCAGCTCTCTGCTGTGGCCCAGGAAGGCAGTGGAGGATGGCCCAAGTGCTTGGGCCCTGCAACTGCATGGGAGACCAGGAGGAGGCGCCTGGCTCCTGGCTTCAGATCAGTGCATGCTGGCCATAGCGGTCATTTGGGGGGTGAACCAATGGAAGGAAGTCCTTTTTCTCTCTCTCTTTCTCTCTCTCTTTCTCTCTTTCTCTCTCTCTCTCTTTCTCTCTCTCTCTCTCTCACACACACACACACACACACACACAGTCTAACTCTGCCTGTCAAAAATTAAAAAGAAACAAAGGAAGATATTCATCATTATGAAAGAACGTGAAGACAGAAAATTTCCTAGTCAAAATAAAGAGATCATCCAAAGCAAAGACTAGAAATATGTATGGAAAAATGGCAAGACCTTAGAATGTGAATCACCTAAATTCCTAAAATGTCAGACTGGCTTAATGGATTAAAAAAGGAGACCTATACATTTGCTGCCTTCAACAAACACACCTCATCAATAAAAATACACAAACTCAAAGGGAAAGATGGAAAAAGATTTTCTGTGCTAATGGAAAAAAAAAGTAATTCAGAGAAGCCACTCTATTATCAGAGAAAACAGTTTAACACAAAAAGGCATTTTGTAATGAATAAATGGTTAATTCAACAGGAAGATATGACTATAGTACATAAATATGCACCCAATGCCAAGACACCTGGCTACTTAAAACAAATGTTAATGGATCCAAATGGATACATAGACTCCAGTACCATAAAATTGGTACACATTAATACCCCACTTTCATCAATGGAAGGAACAACCAGAGAAAACAAAATACAAAAAAGAAACAGAATAACTAATCTATACTATAGACCAAATGGAACTAACTGAAATCTACAGAACATTTCATCTTAAAACTGCAGAATACACAATATTTTCATTAGTGCATGTAAGTTTCTGGAGGAAAGAACACAGGCTAAGTCAAAAAGCAAGTCTCAAATATTCAAATAATTTGAAATTATTCCACACACCTTTCCTGACCAGAATGGAATAAAGCTGTGAATTAACCTAAGAAACTCTACAAATACCCAACACATGGTTGCTGAATAGTGTGATCATGAATGAACAGTGGGTCATGGAAGGAATCAAAAAGGAAATAAAAGAAATTTAGAGATAAGTGCAATTCCAATCAAAATAAAAGTGACATTCTTCTCAGATCTAGAAAAAAAAGTTGATAAATTTCCACACAAAACACAAGGGACCCCCAAATAGTTAAACAAATCTTATACAACAAAAAGAAAGGAAGGGACATCTAAATACCAAATTTCAAGACATATTACAGGGGAATTGTACTCAAAACAGCCTGGAACTGCTTAAAAGTATGTATGTAGACCAAAGGAATGGACTAGAAACCCAAGAAATCAATGAAAACATACAACTAAAAAAAATTTTTAAAGACAAACTAGAAACAACCCATTGAAACAGGATAAGCTGTTTAACAAATAGTGCTTGGAAAAAATGGATTGCTACATGCAGAAGTATGAAATAAGACTCTTAACTTACTGTTTATACAATCATCAAATTAAAATGGATTAAGGATCTAAATATACAACTCAAAATTATCAAATTAGTGGAGGGCATAGGGGAAATTCTGCAAGGCTTTGGAATAGTCAAATACTTCTCAGAAAAGATTCAAGAAGCACAGGCAATCTAACACAAAATAGACAAATGAGGAGGAGCGGCAAGATGGCGGAATAGGAAGGGAGCACACCGAGAGTCTGGGGAGAGACAGTTTAATAAAAGTGGAGATACTGCAGGTTCAAGGAAGAGTAGGGGAAGAAACAGCAGAGAAAACCCTTCTGGAACTGGTGATTCACAGTGGACCTGCTTGGAGAGCCTGGGAGCCCGCAGTTTGGGACACCAGCAGCAGATTCAACACACCAGCGCTGGAATGCGAGGTGAGCTGAAACTCAATAGCCCGAGATAGCAGCAGGGAAGCGGAAAAGGGAGCCTAGAGCGAACAAGGCTTGAAACCCTGCGGGGAAAAGTTCGCCAGGCTAACTAGAAGAGAGAGAGAGAGAGGGAAAAAAAAAAAAAGTGACCCATACAGACACGAGCTTCTCTCTCTGCGCTCACCTCTCAAAGACAAAGAGCAGGCGCCATTTTGGAATACGTCATTAGCAGGGCGACCTTGGGTCGGCACCGGCCCCGAGCCTAGCAGAAAAACCTGACTCTGGGTGGGAGGGGTGAAATAACAGGAGATTAGAACCTAATGAATGTGTGGTGCTAATGAACTGAGACTGAAAAAAGAGACTGTGGGGGAGAGAACTCACGGAAATCACGAAATCATGTGAGTACTCTCCAGAGACGCTACAGTTCAGTAGCCTTGGCAGCCCTCTGGGAGACTAGAGGAGAATCTCAGCCCACACAAAGGGCTGCAAAGATTCCTTCTCTGGTCCTTGGGAAAGAGCTTCCGAACTCTGGCTCCTGTGGGTATATCATTCGCCTGCTAACCACCCCCAATTCCATTCAGCTGAGTGGAATTACTTCCCTTTTGAATCAAAAAAAAAAAAAAAAAACCTAACAGAGAGAGATTTACCACGCCTAACCTGGGAGTGTCTCCTTTGACACACCCTCAACCCTGAGGAACCAAACAGAGCTCTCAGGTCACACCCATCTCAAGCCTCTAAGGCTCCATCAAAAGCAGACAGTCCACTTAATCTAGAGTCATAGTATAACAAGAAAAAAACACCACAGTGAAGAAACCAATATGCCAAACAACAAACGCAAAAACCGAGGTCATAAGAACAAGGAAGACACTATGGCATCCCCAAATGAAAAAGACACCCCAATTCAAGATTACGAAGATGATGAGATAGAAGAGATGCAAGAAGCAGATCTCAAAAAATTGATAAGAACACTAAGAAGTACTCAAAAACAAATTCTTGAACTACAGAAATCGTTAATGGACAAGGTAGACAATCTCTCTCGTGAAAATGAAATATTAAGGAGAAATCAAGCTGAAATGAAACAACTAGTAGAACATGAAACTGTGATAGTGACGAGAAATCATAATGAAGTGAAGAATTCAATAGATCAAATGAAAAACACATTAGAGAGCCTTACAAACAGAATGGGTGAGGCAGAAGAGAGAATATTGGACTTAGAAGACAGAGCACAGGAAAATATACAGTCAAACCAAAGACAAGAAGAGGAAATTAGAAATCTAAAAAATATTGTTGGGAATCTACAGGATACTATTAAAAAACCCAACATTCGAGTTCTAGGAGTTCCTGAAGGAATGGAGAGGCAGAAAGGATTAGAAGGCCTTTTTAGTGAGATAATAGCAGAAAATTTCCCAGCTTTGGAGAAGGACAGAGACATCCTAATACAGGAAGCTCATAGAACCCCTAGTAAACATGACCAAAAGAGATCCTCACCACGACACGTTGTAATTAAACTCACCACGGTGAATCAGAAAGAAAAGATTCTAAAATGCGCAAGAGAGAAACGTCAAATTACACTCAGAGGATCTCCAATTAGACTCACAGCAGACTTGTCATCAGAAACCCTAGAAGCTAGAAGGGAATGGCGAGACATAGCCCAGGTACTTAGAGAGAAAAACTGCCAGCCCAGAATATTATATCCTGCCAAGCTCTCATTTGTGAATGAAGGTGAAACAAAGACCTTTCATAACAAACAAAAATTGAAAGAATTTGTTGCCACTCGTCCAGCCCTGCAAAAGATACTTAAAGATGTGTTACACACAGAAACACAGAAACACGGCCATCAACATGAAAGAAGGTAAACGAAGGGAACCTCACGGCAAAAGATCACAGGGAATTCAAAGCATACATTAGAAAATATCTTTGGCAAATGGCAGGGCAAACCTACCACTTATCAATAGTCACATTGAACGTTAAAGGTCTAAACTGTCCTGTTAAAAGACAGAGATTGGCTGATTGGGTTAAGGAACAAAAACCATCTATTTGCTGCTTACAAGAAACACATCTTTCCAACGAAGATCCATACAGACTGAAAATAAAAGGATGGAACAAGATATACCATGCCAACAGAAATGAAAAAAGAGCGGGTGTAGCCATCTTAATATCGGACTACATAAACTTTAACACAAAAACTGTTAAGAGAGACAAAGAGGGGCACTATATAATGATTAAGGGATCAATACTACAGGAAGATATAACAATTATCAATGTATATGCACCTAATTACAGGCCATCAGTTTATTTAAAAAATTTGTTAAGAAACTTAAAGGGAGACTTAGACCCCAACACAATAGTACTGGGGGACTTCAATACTCCACTCACAGATATTGACAGATCAACAGGACAGAAGATCAACAAGGAGACAGTAGATTTAAACAACACTATAGCCCAAATGGATCTAACAGATATCTACAGAACTTTTCATCCTACACGTAAAGCATTCACATTCTTCTCAGCAGTACATGGAACCTACTCTAGGATTGACCACATATTAGGCCATAAAGCAAGTCTCAGCAAATTCAAAAGAATTAGAATCATACGATGCAGCTTCTCAGACCATAAGGGAATGAAGTTGGAAATTAGCAACTCAGGAATACCTAGAGCAAATGCAAACACATGGAGCTTGAACAACATGCTCCTGAATGAACAATGGGTCACAGAAGAAATCAAAAGAGAAATCAAAAATTTTCTGGAAGTAAATGAGGATAACAGCACAACATACCAAAACTTATGGGATACAGCAAAAGCAGTGTTAAGAGGAAAGTTTATATCAATAGGTGCCTACATCAAGAAACTGGAAAGGCACCAAATAGATGAGCTTTCAATGCATCTCAAGGATCTAGAAAAAAAAATCTTGGTGTTAAATTGGAAATTGCATAGAAAATTAATCAATTTAAAAAAAATATATCATGTAGAATCTCTGTCCTTAATGTGCTATACATTGTGAATTAATACTATAACTAGTACTCCAACAGTATTTTTCACTTTGTGTTGCTATGTGAGGGCAAACTGTTGAAATCTTTACTTAATATATACTAAACTGATCTTCTGTATATAAAGAGAATTGAAAATGAATCTTGATATGAAGCAAGGGGAGAGGGAGTGGGAAAGGGGAGGGTTGCAGGTCGGGGGGAAGTTATGGGAGGGGAAGCCATTGTAATCTATAAGCTGTATTTTGGAAATTTATATTCTTTAAATAAAAGCATTATAAAAAAAAGAAAAAAAAATAAATGATCTAACAATGCATCTCAAGGTCCTAGAACAATAAGAACAAACCATATCCAAAAATAGTAAGAGGAAAAAAACAATTAAAATTAGAGAAGAAATAAACTAAATTGAAACAAATAAGAAACATAAGATCAGTAGAATAAAAAGTTGGGTTTGTTTTTGAAAAAATACAAATTTGAAAAACTATTGACCAAACAAATAAAAAAAGGAGTGGGAGGGGAACACTCAAGTTCATAGTATTAGAGATAAAAAGAGGTATTACTCTTTTAGTTGAGTTTATTATATGTAAACAGCCTTTAATAAGTTTTCCTAATTTATTGTTTTATTTTGTATAATTAAAATAGCATTTGTCATTGAATAAAATTTTAAAAATCCCAAATGAATTAGGATACATTCATTAAGTTATGATAAACTGACTTAAGCAAAGTTTTTCAAACATTGCAAAATTTTCACAAATAAGAAAATCAAACTTACTCCTAAATGTAGCATAATAAACAAATGTCAGCAAACAGTAAGTGAAATCAGAATCACTCAGAGAGAAAAAGGAAACATGAACCCCAGAAATTAATGTAAATGTTTAGTTTAATTAAAAATAAAAACTTGCCGGCGCCGTGGCTCAACAGGCTAATCCTCCGCATTGCGGCGCCGGCACACCGGGTTCTAGTCCCGGTCGGGGCACCGGATTCTGTCCCGGTTGTCCCTCTTCCAGGCCAGCCCTCTGCTGTGGCCCAGGAGTGCAGTGGAGGATGGCCCAAGTGCTTGGGCCCTGCACCCCATGGGAGACCAGGATAAGCACCTGGCACCTGGCTCCTGCCATCGGATGAGCGCGGTGCGCCGGCCGCAGCGCGCCGACCGCGGCAGCCATTGGAGGGTGAACCAACGGCAAAGGAAGACCTTTCTCTCTGTCTCTCTCTCTCACTGTCCACTCTGCCTGTCAAAAAAAAAAAAAAAAAACTTTTATTTTACCATTACCAGTTTGAGATGTTGCTATTTTCCCCAAAATTCATGTTAATGTTAGTAAAGTTCAGGCTACCCATATTTATTGAATATGGATATATATGTTTCTATGTGGGAAGAACAAAATGTGAATCAGAGATCTAAAGCCTACATATTACAATACGTCCAACTTAGGGCTCAGGAAATGATTGCATGATGTGTAGTGCTTTGGCATGATGAATGTTTTGAATTAAAGGAAAACCAAGGTCTCTCTGACCTTCTCTCCCCAACTTGTCTCTCATCCCTTTTTCCTTCTTGAGTGGCAACAAAGGAATTTTTCCTGAAATTCTTCTTTTTTTTTTTTTTGGGCAGGCAGAATTTGACAGAGAGAGAGACACAGAGAGAGTTATAGACAGTGAGTGAGAGATAGAGAGAAAGGGCTTCCTTCCGTTTGTTCACTGTGCCGATCCAAAGCCAGGAGCCAGGTGCTTCCTTCCGTCTCCCATGTTGGTGCAGAGGCCCAAGCACTTGGGCCATCCTCTGCTGCCCTCCCGGGCCACAGCAGAGACCTGGACTGGAAGAGGAGCAACCGGGTCTAGTACCCTGTGCCCCAACCGAGACTAGAACCCAGGGTGCCGGTGCCACAGGCAGAGGATAAGCCAAGTGAGCCACGGCGCTGGCCTCCTGAAATTATTCTATATACTGAAAACCTAAAACTTCCATAATGTATGCAATCATTGTTAATACCTCCCCCAGACATCTCATGCATCTGGAAAATTGATATCACAGAAAGGATTACTAGAGTTGACACCATGCTCAGAATCCTGATGAGCTTTGTCTGGGCTGTTTACTGTTTGGGTCTATTCATCTCATCCAAAATTACTTAAACTTCCTCTAAAACTGAAGATAGGGCCTACTTTCCTCTTCCCTATATTGCCTTCAAAATACTTTGGGTTATTTAATACTTGATTATACTGTCTGTATGCATATAAGAAACATATATGTCTTTTAATCTGTTAACCGAATGTCAGTTTATTTTGGCAGAATAAACAAACTTTCGGGGAATACAGATGAAGTCCCTTCTCCACCACCACCATTTATGTTTTTAAGTATCTTTCTCACTAGTCATAAAACATGATAATAGAATCATTATTCAAAATATAAAAGTAAAGATGATACTATTAAAACATATTTAAAGCAAACAATGGTATGTCAAAATGACAAAGTAGGACATAATCATTAAGAATGTTAATTTATTCCACTTTTAAACATTACTAGCATTTATTCTTACAAGTCATAAGGACCAGGTAAGAAGAACTTTTAAATTTTAATCCTTACACTTTAGAATCATGTCTATTCTTGGCATAATGTATGAATTTTTACAGAAAAGTCTTTGAACAAATGAGACTAATTAAAATATGCAAAGGAATGCAATAATGTCTTCATATTTTCTATCCATATTAAGTACATTTTCTTCAAGGAGAGAATTGAATTCAACTCTCTCCGAGAAAATACAATGACAGTTGACATTCATTTTGTTCCTCAATTACTTAAATAACTACCCTTTAAAATTGTAGATCTTTAGGCCCTGAAAGAGCCATGTGTTCCACAAACGATTTGAAAGATAATGTATGTACATGATATATTAGATGTTCCTGGGCACAATTAGTAAAATTACTTAAAAGTTTTCTCCATTAATCTATTTTAGTGTACTTCCGCATTGTCCTTAAGACAATGTGATTGTAAAGAAAGATAACAGATATAAATTAATCTGATGGGTAGATCTGTAAAGTTTGGGGACCAATGTTGTGCTGCAGTAGGTCCAGGCTGTTCTTGCAAGTTGGCATTTGAAATCAGAGTGCTGGCATGAGCCTTGATTTCTCCACTTCCGATCCAGTCCCGATAGCACACGAGAAGGTGGGGTCAAATGCCTGGACTCTTCCCACCCATGGGGACAACCTGGAGAGAGTTCTTCACTCAGAGTTTCAGCCTGGTCCAGACCTGTTTCTTGGAGCCATGTGGGAAGTAAATCATCATCTGCTGCTTCCCAAGGGCATTAGGACAAAGATGGATTCAGAAGCACAGAGTAGCCGCTACTCATACAAGGCACATTGATGTGGAGTAAGACCATCCCATCATTATCATATATATATATATATATATATATATATATACATATATATATGTGTGTGTGTGCATTTGTATGCTAATATACATTTATATATTCACACATATGATAGATCTACATACTCATATAGGCATATTCATAATTTTGTGGAAAATGCAATTTAAATATACATTTGTTTGATGCAAAAATTTTGCTAAAACACATGTAAACACACACACATTCAAGCCTGTGATTAGTTCCTTACACCCCAAAAAATACCCTGAGAGCCTAAGAAAGAATATTATTTGTCTTTGGATGCTATGTTTATTATTAATACTACTTTAGATTACCATTAATATAGAATTGAAGATAGTTTCTTGTGGAAGAATACAAAAACAGAGTCTATGGTCTCCAAAGCAGAATCCTCAATGATTTTAGCTTCTCAGTCCTTGGAACATTGTACCTCATAAAACATCTTGTTATCTGCCAAACTGTCTATCTCTACAAAGCATCTATCTTGTAATAGAAATGGCTCGACTACATTCTCAAAAAAAATTGCCGCTGAAAATAAACTTCTCTCTAGCACATGAAGTCATGTTGTCAGATAATCCTTCACTTTTTACCTTTTTTTCTACTTACATTTTCTTACTAAGAATTGTCAGTAACCCATTTTTAGGTATGAATACAGTCTACATTATAAAATAACCTGGGCCTAGCAAATGAAGATCCTTCACAGTCAATAGGTTTCCTAAACATAATGCTTAATTATTTTTCCCACTGACTTAATTATGTACACTGTCCAACAGTGTCAAGTGTCCTAATACATGAAGTAACAGAAAATAGAAACTTTTAAAGGTAAATTTTTTTATATTGCATCCTTGCTGGCTTATTTAATCTAAAAAAGTATTGCTGTGACTGGCAAATCCTTAGAAATTATGCCTTGGAAAAAAATCTTTCTGCAAAGAAAATGTCAACTCAAAGAGTTCATATCTAGTGGATGTATTTAATAAGGCATTATCCCTAGGAGATTATATTAAGAGTTTCATAATTTCACTAAGATGCACAAAATCCCACAACTGAACGGCAAGAAGTGATCCGAAGTATGAAGGTGAAGCAAAGTGACTAATACAAAATATTTTTTCTTAATACTTCTATTATTTATATAGCATCAAAGAGACATTTAAATAAACATATAATAAATATATAAATTAATTATTAAAGGGCATTAACAATGAAAATTTGTTTTGCGATATTTTTATCCATTTAAAATAATGTGTGATAGGAAATTCATTATCATCATCACAAAGCAAAAATGGTAGGATGAATACATTCTTTGGAAAAAATACTCTTATCATTATTTTTTTTTCCTTTCGTTGTTTTCCCTGTCCTATCTTTGTGAGTATACATTTTTAAAATATTTCTTAAATAGCCATTCAGACTAGATCACATTATTTGTAACTATCCTCATTATCTAATTACCTCCCAAATGTCCTACCTCCAAGTATCATATTGGGGACTAAGATTCAGTGTAGGAATTGTGAGGGGGACACAAGCATAACTTGAAAATGCCACTGAATACTAATCTGTGCTTGAGACTACTATAATTTTTAAGCTGTCTCAATGCAATTCTTATCAAATATAAATAACCTGAGCCATAATTTTTGTGTGTATAAAGATAATGATTTGACTTTGTGCTTCAGTTCCATGGACTATTCAAGTAAATAAGAGCCTGGCCTCAGAAGTAACTCTAGTATTTCAAGATTGCTGAGCAGGAAGTTGTTCTCAATAGAAATTATTTTAGTGGCCAGTGCTGCTGCGGAGTAGGTTAAGTCTCTGCCTTTGACGCCAACATCCCATATGGGCGCCAGTTGGTGTCCCGGCTGCTTCTCTTCCAATCAGGCTCTTTGCTAATGACCTAGCAAAGCAGTGGAAGAAGGATCAAATGTTTTGGCCCCTGAACCCATGTGGGAGACCTGGAAGAAGCTCCTGGCTCCTGACTTCAGATAAGGTCAATTCCGGCCATTGTGGCCATTTGGGGAGTGAACCATCAGATGCAAGAACTTTCTCTCTTTATCTCCCGCTCTCTAACTCTGTCTCTCAAATAAATGAATAAAATCTTTAAATAAGTTTACCACAAGGGGAAGGTTTATTATCAATTGCCATTCAGTTTTTGCTACAATTGCCTATAAAATTTTGTCTCTCTACTGTGCACCGTCTGCTGTGTTCTATTTGTTGGACATTCTAGGCCCTCTAAATGCATTTTATTTCAATGGATATATATCTTTTCTGGCTTCCCTGTAAACATATAACATCAGATATATTACTGTATATATTTTTGAATACAGTGCGAGTTTATTATGCCCAGATTCCATTAAGCCTCTTTGTTAACACTGAAGTTTTTTGATGTTAATAAAATATAGCTAATTCAAATTTAATGAATTTGAGTCTATATATTTTTATTCTAAATATTACAGTAAGATATTTTATTGTTACAAATGCATCATTTTGCCGGCTCCACAGCTCAATAGGCTAATCCTCCAACTGCGGTGCCTTCACTCCGGGTTCTAGTCCTGATTGGGGTGCCAGGTTCTGTCCCGGTTGCTCGTCTTTCAGTCCAGCTCACTGCTGTGGCCCAGGAAGGTAGTGGAAGATGGCCCAAGTGCTTGGGCCCTGCACCCCATGGGAGACCAGGGGGAAGCAACTGGCTCCTGTCTTCAGATCGGCACAGCACCGGCCTTAGCAGCCATTTTGGGAGTGAACCAATGGAAGGAAGACCTTTCTCTCTGTCTCTCTCACTGTCTAATTCTGCCTGTCAAACAAACAAACAAACAAACGCATCATTTCTCTTAGCGCATTTCTTTACAGTCTGCAAATCTGATGTATGGCTCTACATTTCAGGGGTCATATAGTAGTGAAGAGCTTCAGCTGTTTGTTTTATAAATGACTTACAAAACAAAGATAGCAGAATTAAGCATGTCAGATTAACAATGATGCATTTTATAGTGGCAAACTTTATGTAGAGTGAGAAGATTCATGGAATTACTTGAGCTAATATCTTTTAGCATATTCCTATTTTGAAGGTGTATATAGTAGAAAAGAAAAAAATGAATATACATATATATGCACATAAGAAAATACATTGAAATTAGGAAAACATGCATTTCTCTTACATCATTCCCTCTTCAGTTAGTCACATGTTTTAAGTGGTAGGTATAACTTTCTTCTTCCACTACCCATTCCATATTCCCTTTGTGTTTAGGAAGTATTTTGGTTGGAATTAATTGTGCGCTTTGTGGGGTGACTCAAATGTAATAAACTATCCATAACACCTGCAGGATATTGGCAGTTCTTGAATCAAAGAGTTCCAGTCATATATTTACGTTTACCACATGGTCTGGTGTCATAAGAGGTGATCCAAGGGATTCCCTATATATCTGATATGTTTCTCCTTAGCCTTATTCTATAATAAGAATGAAACTCAATCAACCTAGTAGAAATCCTCTTATTTGCCTGATGATTTCTTGGTTTCAAGAGAAACCTGGCTATTTAAAGCAAATGTTAATGTATCTAAAGGGAGACATCAACTATAATACATTAGTATCAGGGGACTTCAACACCCCAATTTCATCAATGGACAAATCAACTAGACAGAAAATCAACAAAGAAACAACAAAGCTCTCAACACTGTAGAACAAATAGTCCTATGGATATCTACAGAACTTTTCATCTCATAGTTACAAAATACACATTCATCTCATCTGTGCATGGAACATTCTCTATGGTAGAACATATGCTAAGCCATAAAGCAAGAATCATCAAATTAAAAAAAAAAAACCTGAAATCACACCATGCATCTTCTCTGACCACGATGGATTGAAGCTTTAATTTAACAACTCAAGCATCTCTAGAACATTTGAGAACACATGGAGACTGAATAACATGCTTCTGAATAAACAGTGGGTCATAGAAGAAATTAAATGAGAGATTAAAAAATTCTGGAAATGAATGAAGTTGACAATACATCATATCAAAACTTATGGGGTGCAGCAAAAGAAGTGGGAAGTGGGAAGTTTATAGAAATTAGTGCTTACATCAAGAAATTGGGAGGGTATCAAAATAATAAGCAATCAATGCATCTCAAGGACCTAGAAAAATAACAAACTGAACCCATTATTATTGATAGGAAATAAATAATTAAACTTAAAGAAGAAATAAAATCAAAACAAAAAACAATAAATATGATCAATAAAATGATGAGATGATTTTTTTGAAACTATACAGAAAACTGGTACACCATTAGCTCAATTAATCAAAAAAGAAGGAAAAGGCACAAATCAATAAAATCAGAGATGAAAAAGGAAATATAACAACAGATACCATAGAAATAAAGAGAATCATCAGGAAGTACTTCAAAGAGCTAAATTCAAACAAATTGGAAAAGATAGAAGAAAAGGACAGATTTCTGGACACATGCAATCTACCAAAATTGAGTTAAAGATAAAGAAAACAAAAACAGTCTAATAACCAAGACAGACAGTGTGTTAATAATAAAGACCTTCCCAACAAACAAACCACAAGAATGGATGACTTCACTGTTGAGTTCTACCTGACAATTAAAGAAGAACTAATTCTAATTCTTTTCAAGCTATTCAAAACAATTGAAAAAAATGGAATCTTCCTAAAATCCCCCTTTTAAGCCTGGATCATCTTAATACCTAAACCACAGAAAGATACAACAGAGAGAGCAGTATAGACCAATAACACTGATGAACATAGATGCAAAAGTCCTAAAAACATTAGCTAGTAGAATCCAATAACAAATCAGAAAGATCACATACCTTGATCAAGTGGGTTTTATCCCTGGTATACAAAGATGGTTCAATATTTGCAAATTAATATATGTGAAACATCACATTAACAAAGAGAAGAACAAACAACATATGATTAATTCAATAGATGCAGAGAAGGCACTTGATAAAATACATCCTTCCTTGAAGAAAATCTTAAGCAAAATGTGTATAGAAGGACCATTCCTCAATACAATCAAAACAATTTATGAAAAATACACAGCCATAACTTTATTGAATGGAGAAAAGTTGGAAGCATTCGAAGTAAAATCCAGGATTGACAAGTGTTCCCACTTTCACCATTGCTATTTAATATAGTCCTGGAAGGTTTAGCCAGAGCCATTAGGCAAGACAAAGAAATCAAGGGAATAAAAACTGGAAAGGAGGAAGTCAAAATATGCCTATTTGTAGATGATATAATTCTATATATATAGGTTTCAAAGGAATCCACTGAGAGACTATTAGAACTCGTAAAAGAGCTTGGTAAAGGGGAAGGATATGAATTTAACATACAAAAATCAAAACTTTTGCATACACAGATAATGGTATTGCAGAGAAAGAAATTCTAAGATCAATCACATTCATAATAACTACAAAAATTAAATACATTAGAATAATTGTAACTAAGGATGTCAAAGAGCACTATAATTAAAATTTCAAAACATTAAAGAAAGAAATAGAAGAAGGAAAAATGGAATAATATTCCATGTTCATGGATTGGAAGAATCAATGTCATCATCATGACCAAAAGAGATCCTCACCACGACACGTTGTAATCAAACTCACCACAGTGAAACATGAAGAAAAGATTCTAAAATGTGCAAGAGAGAAATGTCAGATTAGTCTCAGAGGATCTCCAATTAGACTCACAGCAGACTTCTCATCAGAAACCCTGCAGGCTAGGAGGGAATGGTGAGATATATCCCAAGTACTAAGAGAGAAAAACTGCCAGCCCAGAATATTATATCCGCCAAAGCTATTGTTTGTGAATGAAGGTAAAATAAAGACCTTTCAGAGCAAACAGAAATTGAAAGAATTTGTCACCACTTGTCTAGTCCTGCAAAAGATGCACAAAGATGTGTTACACACAGAAACACAGAAACACAACCATCAATATGAAAGACGGTAAAGGAAGAAAACCTCACAGTAAAAGATCACAGGGAGCTCAAGCATATATTAGAAAATATCTTTGGGAAAATGGCAGGGCAAATTTACCACTTTTCAATAGTCACATTGAACATTAATGGTCTCAACTATCCAGTTAAAAGACACAGACTGATGGAATGGATTAAGGAACAAAACCCATCTATTTGTTGCTTACAAGAAACACATCTTTCCAACAAAGATGCACACAGACTGAAAGTGAAACGTTGGAAAAAGATTTTCCATGCCAACAGAAACCAAAAAAAAAAAAAAAGCTGGCATAGCCATATTAATATCAGACAAAAAAAACTTTAACACAAAAACTATTAAGAGAGACAAAGAGGGGCACTATATAATGATTAAGGGATCAATTCAACAGGAAGATGTAACTATTATAAATGTATATGCACCTAATTACAGGACACCAATTTACTTAAATGATATGTTAAGGGACTTAAAGGCAGACTTAGACTCCAATACAATAGTACTGGGGGACTTCAATACTCCACTTTCAGAAAAAGACAGATCAACTGGACAGAAGATCAACAAGGAAACAGTAGAGTTAATTGACACTATAGTCCAAAAGGATCTAACAGATATCTACAGAACTTTTCATCCTACACTTAAAGAATTCACATTCTTCTCAGCAGTGCATGGAACCTACTCTAGGATTGACCACATACTAGGCCATAAAGTAAGTCTCAGCAAATTCAAAAGAATTGGAATCATACCATGCAGATTCTCAGAACATAAAGGAATGAAATTGGAAAATAGCAACTTAGGAATCCATGGAGCATATACAAACACATGGAGACTGAACAACATGCTCCTGAATGAACACTGGGTCATAGAAGAAATAAAATGTAAATCAAAAATGTTCTGGAAGTAAAGGAGGATAACAACTTATGGGATACAGCAAAAGCAGTGTTAAGAGGAAAGTTTATAGCAATAGGTGCCTACATCAAGAAATTTGAAAGACACCAAATAGATGAGCTTTCAGTGAATCTCAAGGATCTAGATAAACTTAAGCAAAACAAGCCCAGATCTAGTAGGTTAAGAGAAATAATTAAAATCAGAGAAGTAATTAACAGGATTGAATAAAAAAATCCATCCAAAGAGCTGTTTTTTTTAAAAAAAAATTTAAAAAATTGACACACCATTAGCAAAACTAACAATAAAAAGAAAAGATCAAAATCAATAAAATCAGAGATGAAAAAGTAAACGTAACAACAGACACCACAGAAATAAAAACAATCATCAGAAATTACTACAAGGACTTGTATGCCAGCAAACAGGGAAATCTGTCAGAAATGGATAGATTCCTGGACACATGCAACCTACCTAAATTGATCCAGGAAGACATAGAAAACCTAAATAGGCTCAAAACTGAGACAGAAATTCAAACAGTAATGAAGGCCCTCCCAACAAAGAAAAGCCCAGGACCAGATGGATTCACTGCTGAATTCTACCAGACATTTAAAGAACTAACTCCAATTCTTCTCAAATTATTAAGAACAATCGAAAAAGAGGGAAACCTTCCAAATTATTTCTGTGAAGCCAACATCACTGTAATCTCTAAGCCTGAAAAAGATGTAGCATGTTAAAAAAATTACAGACCAATATTCCTGATGAACATAGATGCAAAAATCCTCAATAAAATTCTGGCCAGTAGAATGCAACAACACATCAGAAAGATCATCCACCCAGACCAAATAGGATTTATCTCTGTCATGCAGGGATAGTTCAATGTCACAAATCAATCAATGTGATACACCATATTAAACTACAGAAGAAAAACCATATGATTATCTCAATAGATGTAGAGAAAGCATTCAAAAATGCAACACCCTTTCATAATGAAAACGCTAAGGAAATTTGGTACAGAAGGAACATTCCTCAATACAATCAAAACAATTTATGAAAAATGCACGGCCAGCATCCTGTTGAATGGGGAAAAGTTGGAAGCATTTCCACTGAGATCTGGTACCAGACAGGGATGCCCACTCTTACCACTGCTATTCAATATAGTTCTGGAAATTTTAGCCAGAGCCATTAGGCAAGAAAAAGAAATTAAAGTGACACAAATTGGGAAGGAAGAAGTCAAACTATCCCTCTTTGCAGATGATTTGATTCTTTATTTAGGGGACCAAAAAACTCTACTAAGAGACTATTGGAACTCATGGAAGAGTTTGGCAAAGTAGAAGGATAAAAATCAATGCACAAAAATCAATAGCCTTTGTATACACAGGCAATGCCATGGCTAAGAAAGAATTCCTAGATCAATCCCATTCACAATAGCCACAAAAACAATCAAATACCTTGGAATAAACTTAACCAAGGATGTTAAAGCATTACAAAATCTTAAAGAAAGAAATAGAAGAGGATAACAAAAATTGGAAAATTCTTCCATGCTCATGGATTGGAAGAATCAATATCATCAAAATGTCTATTCTCCCAAAAACAATTTATAGATTCAATGCAATACCATCCAAAATACCCAAGGCATTCTTCTCAGATCTGGAAAAAAGGATGCTGAAATTCATATGGAGACACAGGAGACCTCGAATAGCTAAAGCAATCTTGTACAACAAAAACAAAGCCGGAGGCATCACAATACCAGATTTCAGGATATACTACAGAGCAGTTGTTATCAAAACAGCATGGTACTGGTAGAGAAACAGATGGATAGACCAATGGAACAGAATAGAAACATCAGAAATCAATCCAAACATCTACAGGCAACTTACATTTGATCAATGATCCAAAACCAATCCTTGGAGTAAAGACAGTCTATTCAATAAATGGTGCTGGGAAAATTGGATTTACACATGCAGAAGCATGAAGCAAGACCCCTACCTTTCACCTTACACAAAAATCCACTCAACATGGATTAAAGACCTAAATCTATGACCCGACACCATTGAATTATTAGAAAACATTGGAGAAACCCTGCACGATATAGGCACTGGAAAAGACTTGGAAAAAACTCTGGAAGCACAGGCAGTCAAAGCCAAAGTTAACAATTGGGATTGCATCAAACTGACAAGTTTCTGTATGGCAAAAACAAAAACAAAAACAAAAACAAAAACAAAAAACAGAAAAGTGAAGAGGCAAATAACAGAATGGGAAAAAACATTTGCAAACTGTGCAACTGATAAAGGATTAATAACCAGAATCTACAAAGAGAACAAGAAACTACAAAACAACAAAACAAATAACCCACTTAAGAGATGGGCCAAGGGCCTCAATAGACATTTTTCAAAAGAGGAAATCCAAAAGGCCAAGACACATGAAAAAATGTTCAAGGTCACTAGCCATCAGGGAAATGCAAATCAAAACCACAATGAGGTTTCACCTCACCCTAGTTAGAATGGCTCACATACCAAAATCTACCAACAACAGATGCTGGCCGGTATGTGGGGAAAAAGGGACACTAACCCAATGTTGGTGGGAATGCAAACTGGTAAAACCACTATGGAAGTCAGTCTGGAGAATCCTCAGATACCTGAATATAACCCTACCATTCAACCCAGACATCCCACTCTTTGGAATTTACACAAAGAAAATTAAAGTGGCAAAGAAAAAAAGCGGTCTGCACCTTAATGTTTATTGCAGCTCAATTCACAATAACTAAGACCTGGAATCAACCTAAATGCCCATCAAGAGTCGACGGAATAAAGAAGTTATAGGACATATACTCTATAGAATACTATACAGCAGTCAAAAACAATGAAATCAGGCCATTTGCAATAAAAAGGAGAAAACTGAAAAACATCATGCTGAGTGAAATAAGCCAGTCCCAAAGGGACAAATATCATAAGTTCTCCCTGATCATTGACAACTAAACTGAGCACCAAAAGTGAAACTTGTTGAAGTGAAATGAACACTATGAGAAACAGTGACTTGATCAGCCCTTGTTCTGACTGTCGATGTACAACATAATACTTTATCCCTTTTAGAATTTTTTTGTTCTACTTAATACTATAGGTTGAACTCTGTAATTGACACACAATTATTCTTAGGTGTTTAAATTTAACTGAAAAGTGATCTCTCTTAAATGTAAGAGTTGGAATAAGAGAGGGTGGAGATGTACAATTTGGTACATGTTCAAGCAAACATTCCCCAAATGGTAGAGTTAGAAATGTGCCAGGGGATTCCAACTCAATCCCATCAAGGTGGCATGTATCAATGCCATCTCACTAGTCCAAGTAATTAAGTTCAGTTCACAATTGATCATAATGGTACTGCTAAGATTCCAAGGGATCACATAAACAAGACTAGGTCCTGTTAATACTAACTAATAGAATTAAAACGGGAGAGAATCATCCAACATGAGAAGCGGGATACACAGCAGACTGTTACAATGACAGATGTGCTAAACAGCGCTCTGGCCTCAGAATCAGCCTTTAATGGATTCAGATCTGGCTGAAGAGCCCATGAAAGTATTATAGGCAATGAAAGCCAAGATACCCTGGCAAAAAAAAAAAGACCTAAATGAAAGATCTCTGTGAGTGAGATCCCAGTGGAATGAATGGGCCATCAAAGAAGGAGGTACCTTTCTCTGAAGGGAGGAGAGAACTTCCACTTTGACTATGACCCTGTCTGAATAAGATTGGAGTCAGCGAACTCAAAAGGCTACCATAGCCTTGGCAACTCATGACCAGAGCCTAGGGAGATTACTGATGCCATAAATAAGAGTGTCAATTTGTTAAATCAACAACAGGAGTCACTAAGCACCTATTCCCCTTGTAAGATCTCTGTCCTTAATGTGTTGTCCAATGTGAAGTAATGCTATAACTAGTACTGAAACAGTATTTTTACACTTTGTGTTTCTGTGTGGGTGCAAACTGTTGAAATCTTTATGTAATATACACAAAATTGATTTTCTGTATATAAAGATAATTGAAAATGAATCTTGATGTGAATGGAATGGGAGAGAGAGTGGGACATGGGAGGGTTGCAGGTGGGAGGGAAGTTATGGGGGAAAAAGCCATTGTAATCCAAAAGATGTACTTTGGAAATTTATATTTATTAAATAAAAGTTAAAAAATAAAAAATAGAAGTAAGACATCTGTATAAGTAAGGTTTTCATTACTCTGATTAAAGGTGTATGGTAGATATTTTATAAAGAAAATAAATTCATCTCACCATTTATGAGGTATAAGGTCTAGATGCCTCGTTTTGTTGTGGCCTTCTTCTTAGAAGAATTCCAAGAAACACTGAATATCATCTGACAAGTGACAGAGAGAATGCATGTCTGGGTATGTCTCCATATTTGGGCTCTACCTTTCTTTACTAAGTCAATAAGATCTAATCATGCTGGCTCTATTCTAATGATCTAATAACCTAATCCAATTTAATCACTTACCAAAGGCCATGCTTCTAAATACATAAATTGAATTATGATTCCAATCTGTTAGTACAATTAGCATAAATCTTTGGAGACTAAACTCCTGCATTGGGAAATAAATATTCAGGCCATCTCATTACCAAAATAGAACTGTATCTTTAAATTCATACTATATTACCCCATTCTAGGCAACATGTATTGTAAAATCAGCATTTGACCCATTTATTAACAGAGAAAATTTTTACCACATTGCTTATGTTACTCTGCTACACATAATTTTGAATTCATATTTGAAACTTTTAGACATATAGACTAATAACTATTTCCTAAGAACATTTAAATACTCAAACTACTTCCTCAATAGTTTTAAGAAAATTGATTGTCACATTTGAATCCCCTCATTTCGTAGAAATAAAACCATGCCTACTTAATGAAAGTATTTAGTTATTATATAACATGCATCATGGAAAATTCAGTTTGGAAGAAAATTTATTCCCCTCAATATAGAGAAAAGTTTATAACTCCATTTATGATAGTATGTAATAAACAAATAATAGTTTTTTATTTTTAAATCAAGATGTGATATGAGTATATTTTGTCATATAAATGATATTACAATTAAAAATTTTTTAAAGTAAATATGTACATATTTATAAGAATGCATATGTAACTTCCAAGGATTTGGGAAAAATAGTCTTCATGTAACATGTATATTTGATAACCATTGAATGTATGATGACAAATAATATTTAAATTTGACAAAAATTAATACGAGCTCTCCTTTAAAATTGCATGTGTTCTGAATTTTCTGACCTTGAATAATACAAGACTTCCTATTGCTTTACTTACTCTCCTACCCTTTTCATTCTTTCAATTTTCTTTGAAACCAAGGTCAGACCTTATATATCAGTTCCCTACAGAGTAAGGAATGGCTTATGAGAAAGTACAGAATCTATCTGGGGTTAGAGATGTAACTTAAAGGGAAACATCTGAAGACAAAAAAAGTTGGAAAGGCCCAAAGGTTTCATGTGAAACAAAAAAAAAAAAAAAAAAGAGAAAGGTCATTCAGATACTAAAACTATATTTGAGTTCACTTCAACTTTGATGGAAAGTTCTTTCAGAGCCAGAGCAGAAGAATCATAAGTAATTGCAACTTTAAGACAGTTCTTTCTTTTGTTACATCATCATTGTACTATGCATTTTACAGTACACTACAGTTTTGCCTAGGATATTCCTCATTGCTTTAGCTGTTCATGTTGGTAAAATCAATTTATTTTATCAAATCTTATAGTTAGTGATTATATTTCAATTCATAATCTTATATGGTTATTAATTGTGAACAGGCACAGGGAAGTGCAAATAACCCATTGTTTCTTATGCTTAGTTCTGAAATAGAATGTGTTTAAGAATGTGTTTTTATATGATGTAGTTCTATATATGCATAGTTTACAGTGTGAATTCATGGTATGGAAGAATTGGACATAGATATCACACAGTACAGGAAAATATATAGCTGAATATATCAGTTTCTTAGCATATGGCCTAAAGAATAGAAGTTTCTTCTCACAATTCTGTGAGGTAAGATTTCAATTAAAGCTGTTGGCAGCACCATGTTCTCGTGGGGGCTCTGGCTCTAGGAAAGAATTAGACTAGACTCATCTCTTCCTAGGTACTGATCTTTGCTGGGCATTCTTGTCACCCCTTGCCTAATAGTTTTCCTATTTGGAATTCTACAACATGGCTAGCTCATTTCTGTGTTGTCTTTATGTAAAAGTTTTTGTCCTCCTGTCCTCCTATAAGGGCATCAGTCACGTGATTTAGGGTCCTCCATTATTCATGATGGCTTCATCTTAACATAGTTACATCTGCAAAGATGCTACAATCATCCCCTAGCACATGGAGAACTGATTTCAGAATCCTCAAAGAATACCACAGTCACGTGTACACCTCTATACTTTAAATTATCTGTATATTACTTACAATAATACAATGTTAATGATATTTAAGTACTTGTGGTACTATGTTGGTAAGAGAATATTGTTTCTCCTTCCAAAAAATGTCTTTTGAACACATTTATAACAGAAATAACCATCATAAGCCTAACTATAATATACACAATTAAGACACAAAGTGAACAATGCTCAACAATGAGTGCTACAGAGACTGAGAATCAGTGAATTAAGAGCCTGCAAAACAGTGAGAAGCTACAATATGGCACTCATCTAAATAATTTGATTCATGTAAACTCAGCATTGTGTTTTCTAGAATATTTTGACCTTTTTTTTCTTAAATATTTCAGATCTGTAGTTGGAACTAAGAATTTACAGTTGTGAAGGATTGACTATGTTTCAAAACAAAATCAATTACATGTGTAAAAGTGGTTATGACTAAACTTCCACCTCTGTTGGAAGGACACAATTCAACCCAGTCCACTGACTATACATACACTTCTGAACATACATACACTTATTTGCTATTTGATTTGTTTTTGCCAGTTTGAGAAATGGATTAACATGACCCCATATTTGATGAATTATGAGTCAAAGTGATATCAGAAATCTAATCTAGTTTATAAACCTTGTATTGCATTTCCATTTGAAATTCTATATTGACAGATTTTTTTTCATGTTCCTCTTTATAGGAGGGTTAGGTAATAAACATTAGGAAATGGATATTCAACAAAGAATGGATCTCTTCTTAATATTTTACTCTTCAGACTGGAATTATTACAATGAGTTAGAATTTGTCCAAAGTCACAGTAATATAATTTCATATGATTATATTTTGTAAAAAAATGCTTACAATGTCAATATAGTACGATTTGTGAAAGAAAGAACTGAATGTTATGATAATATAAACATTTATTTCAGATGGTAGGATTGAGGTCTTCTTGGGACAGGTGTTACAAGAGCTGAGTTTAAGAAAAAAGTAGGTGATCAGCATTTGAAATTCATCAACTTGTGAAACCAGGTTTAACACTCTGAAAACAATTTTGCTACTGTGTGGGAGGTGAATATATATATAAAGAAATGAATTTTGGGCAAGAGTCAGATAGCAAAGTGTCCATCTTATAGCACAATAACTTTTTTTTATTTTTTATTATTCAATAGATTCTCACAACTAAATTTCTAAAAATATATGAAAATAATCAAAATTAATATTTATATTCCTTTCTCTTCTATTTTAACTATTAAAATTCAGTTTATTGCTTACTCATTTTTTAAAATACTGTATTTGTTAGTATGTATTTGAGAGTAGAAAGAGACATGGAGATAAAGCGATGGAGAGCTACCATCTGCTGGTTCATTGTGTAAGTGCCTAAAACAATGAGGTCAGATACAAGCTGGAAACATATCTTGGAATACAACCTAGGTCTGCACATGAATGGTAGAAAACCCAAACACTTGAGCCATCATTGCTGCTTCCCAGGGCTCTCATTAGCAGAAGGTGGATTCAGGAGCCTGGGCATTTTTCTTTTTTTTTTATTTTACAGATAGAGTTACAGTGAGAGAGAGAGAGAGAAAGATCTTCCTTCCATTGGTTTACCCCCGAAATGGCCACTACGCCGACGCTACACCAATCCAAAGCCAGGAGCCAGGTGCTTCCTCCTGGTCTCCCATGTGGGTGCAGGCGCCCAAGCACTTGGGCCAAGCTCCACTGCCCTCCCGGGCCACAGCAGAGAGCTGGACTAGAAGAGGAGCAGAACCTGGTGCCCATATGGGATGCCGGCACCGCAGGCGGAAGATTAACCAAGTGAGCCACAGCGCCGGCCCCAGGAGCCTGGGCATTTTAACTAGGGTCTTAGCTGCCAAGCAAAACACAAAGCACTAAATTTAATATCTAAAAAAAATCTTTAGATTTATAAAAAAAATACAGTGAAGACATTTTCCATATACTACACAGCAAGCTCCCTTATTATTTTATGATAGGATATATTGTTATCATTAATGAAATAATTATATTACATTATTATTAATATCCACATGGTTTCAATAATCTTATTTTTGTTTCATGACCTTTTCTCTTCAATGATCTCATTCAGAATGATATATTATGGATGGCTATCATTGCCTAGGTAAAATCCTCTTGAATATGACATTCTTTTGGATTTGGATTCTGCTTTTTTTTTTTTTTTTGATGGCCTTGGAATTTTTAAAGAATACAAGTCAAATATTTTGCAAAACAACCTTCAATTGATATTTGTCAGATTTTTCTTATCTTGTTTCTGAAGTCTAGATTGAAGTTGTATGTCAGGAGTTGGGGGGAGGTGGACCTCAGAAGTAAAATGCCATTTTCATCAATTAACGTCATTAAAGGAAAATCATTATTCATATGTAATATTGAATTGAGATACTTATTAAAGGAATAAAATATTTTGTAAATTTTATTCAATAATAGCAAAATACAAAAGATGATTATTTTTCAAGAAACAAAAAATTATATTTATGAATACTGATGATACTTTGAAATATTTTGAAAGATAGTCCATATGACATTTCTATAAGCCATTCTAATTTATTTTCCCTAAAATGTCTTTTACCTAATTTCTTTTAAGTGTTTTTATATTTATTAATATAAAGAGAACAGATTTCATGTATTTCACAGATACAAGTCTAGGATGATTACCAATCTTTACTCTTTTCTTCCTTCCCTGCATATTCCCTACTTCCTTCCTTGTTTTTCTTTAATTTTTGCAGTGACTTAATTTAAATTTTCTTTATAATCACCAGCCTAATGCACCATAATGTTCAACAAGTAAAAATATAATACTACTGTCCTACATAAATATAGACAAGGACTATAAATAATACTCAAATCATAAGATGTCACTCCATTATTATAGTCTCATTCATATATTTGCATATTTATGTATATATGTATATATTAGTATTCTATATTTACTACCGCATATCAGAGAAAATATGATATTTGCCTTTTTGGACTGGGTTATTCCAAAGTATAATGTTTAATTATAGCCCAAACTGAATCTACTTGGGAAATAAATAAAAATGTGAGTATAAATTAGATATGATTATGTAGGTAAAAATAGCGGTGGGAAACTGCATTGATTTGCTAGACTGCCATAAGAAAGTGGATGTTGGTGGTGGTGTGATTTAAACACAAATTTATTTTCTCAGAACTTGGATGGTTGAAATCCAAGATCCAAGTGCTAGCAAGTTTCACATCCTCAGAGGTCTTACCTTTTTTTGGATCCCCCATGCCTACCCTGCATATGTCTGTTATCTATGAACTAATTTTATTTTTTATTAGAACCTTGGCTTTCTTGGATTAGGGCCCATCTATATAAATTCATTTTACCTTAATTACCTCTTTAAACATCATGTCTCTAAATAAGTCATGTTCTGAGATGCTCAGTGTCAAGAACTCAATATACGAATTATAGTGGGCAGAAGACAATTATTTAACCTACTACAAAATCTGAATAAAATTTGAAGCAGTAATGCCTTTTTTAATATACAAATAAGCAAATCAGTCATTTTAACTATAGCAATTCCAATAACAAAATGGTGAGTTTTATAAAATGAAGGCAATAATAAGATAGTTTAAAAGATAGGATAACGGTAAATATGCATTAAGAACAGTTTTAATGTATGATATGAGGAATATAATAGCCACATTGGGGAAAAATACTGATGAAAGGAGTGAAATGATAAACAAGAGAAGCTATCTAGAGTTGAAAACCAGGGCTTAAAATTTTGTTTTTTTTTTTCAACATTTAATCACCAAGAAATATCAGGGTATACTTCAAAATACTTGCTGTAGGGCCAACACCATGGCATAGCAGTGCCAGCATCCCATATGGCCACTGGTTCAAGTCCTGGCTGCTCCACTTCTGAATGAGCTCTCTGACGTGGCCTGAGAAAGCATAAAGGGTGGCTCAAGTCTTTGGGCCCTGCACCTGAAGAAGATCTTAGCTCCAGGCTTCAGATCTGCGCAGCTCCAGCTGTTGTGGCCAATTGGAGAGTGAGCCAGCAGATGGAAGACCTCTCTCTCTCTCTCTCTCTCTCTCTGCCTTTCCTTCTCTCTTTGTGTAACTTGACATTCAAATAAATAAATAAGTCTTTAAAAAATACTTGTTGTTTTGCATGGTTACTTCAGACATAAATTTGATAGACTTTGCTTTAAAAATCTAATGCAACCTAACTGCTTCAGTTCATTTCACTGCTAAGACTAAAACCCTTTAGATTGGATAACTAATAAAATACAAAAATTTTACACTCATATTTACAAACCTGAGAAATCCAAGAGCCAGGCATCAACCAATTTTGTTTTGGAGAAGTTATATTCCACTTAGCTGTCACCTGGTATATGTCACATGGTGGCAGGGCAGAAGGGCTCACTCAAGTGTACTCTTAAGTGTACTCTTAATAGGACCCCATAGGGGATTCATTTCCAATATAGAAATTTTGGAGCACTATTGACATGTAGGGCAAAGTGATGCTTAAATAGAAGACCCTATGTTCATTGTTTCTAAGAGAATTTCCCCTTAAATAATATGCTTTATTGACCAGTTATCTGAAGAATATAAGATAGCTTCTGAATATTTTATACAACTAATTTCTGTTTTTTTTTTATTTTGGATTTCTGGGGGACATCAGTAATATTTCATATAATAATTAATACAAAAATTCAGGGTTATATATTAGTCGTGTCTCACACTGGTTTCGCTGCTATAAGACCTGAGATTGAAGAATTTATGGAGAGTAGAAATGCATTGGCTCCCAGTTTGGAAGGTGAGAAGTCACATATACGGGGTAGAGGTTGGCATCTAATGAGGGCCTTCTTACTGTGTTGTTCTATGGCAGGAGTTAGGAGAAGAAGAGAGAACCCACTCTCCAAAGTCCTTTGCGTGGCTCAATAGGCTAATCCTCCACCTTGTGGTGCCGGCACACTGGGTTCTAGTCCTGGTCGGGGCACTGGATTCTGTCCCGGTTGCCCCTCTTCCAGGCCAGATCTCTGCTGTGGCCAGGGAGTGCAGTGGAGGATGGCCCAAGTGCTTGGGCCCTGCACCCCATGGGAGACCAAGAGAAGCACCTGGCTCCTGCCATCGGATCAGCGTGGTGTGCCAGCCGCAGCATGCCAGCTGCGGTGGCCATTGGCGGGTGAACCAACAGCAAAAAGGAAGACCTTTCTCTCTTTCTCTCTCTCTCACTGACCACTCTGCCTGTCAATAAAAAAAATTAAAAAAATAAATAAATAAAATAAACAAAGTCCTTTGTAAAGGCAATAAACCAACCCATGAGGATAGAGCCCTCCTAACATAATCACCTCTTAAGACTTCATCTTAAATATTGATATAATGACAATTAAGTTAAGATAAATTTTAGTAGAGGGGACAAATATTTGAAAACCAGGGCAAGCCTCAATCAGAAAGGTTAAATTTAAAAAAAAAAAAAAAACATGATGTAGGCCTGAATAGCATAATAGTGTTAGACCTCAGGTGGCATTTCAATAAAACTCAAGTTGTATTCCTCCAAATTTGAGGTAACAGAATTCCCTAATGACCTAAATGCATAAAAATTGGTTAGCACCTCTTCCAGCCCCTTGTGATTCAGTCTCTCCTTTTGCAAAACAGACTTTATTGTGACTACTAGGTCTCATTGCTCTGTCTGTTGAATTTGAAGCAATATGCAATATTATCATCTTATGAGAAGAATACAGAATGGAAGAAATGCTATTTGGGTTGCATTTGGAACTCTTGTAGTTATTTTTGCTCCTTTAGTCTGGTCTTGGACAACTTTCATTTCAGTATCCAAATAGTTCATCCATTAATGATGAGAAAAGTAATTTGGTTTTAATTTGAGAAACTCATTTCCACTGTAGTGTATTGAACGTAGTCACTCATCTTCAAATAGCAGCTGCTGACATCTCTGGAAGAAATTTGAAATATTATATTTAGAACCCAATATGCTTACACATAACTTATGTAAGTTGTTTACCTCATTCTTTATTGTAGAGGATATCTGCATAAAAAAGGAACCCTTTCCAGAATTCATCTGTGATAGTTGTTTTGCTGTGTAAAACGGTAATTTTCTCTCTGTGACAGGAACACTGGTGGCTTTGGAAAGATGAGGCATGGAAAAAATGCTTTTCTTTCTGTACAAATAATGCATACTCTCTCACCGTAGCTACTGACAAGATTTCCTTAGTAGTAATACTTCCATGACAGGATTTTAAGACTTCTCAATAGGATGCTTGTGAAGACAGCAGGATAGTGAGAAACCACATTGACCTCAGCCATGGAAGTATGCTAGAAACACAAGGGAAGGACCACATTCCAAGAGGACTGATTGAGATAATATTTTATTGGAAAAAGAACAGAACAAAGACTCAATGGGGCTGTGAGGAAAGAAGACAGATATTTAATCACCAGCTGTGTGCTGTCAATCACTCTGACATCTACACTACCAGCTGGTAAGCACAGTCTTGCCAGAGTAAGCTGGAAGAGGCTGCTACAGCCCCTGCCATTGGTTACATTTGAGAGGGAGAATTCCACAGTCCGCAATCTCCCCGCTTATGGTCTGTTTAGTTGGCAATGGTCTGGACAACCGCTTTTCTCATGAAAGTGGGCCATATTGCCTCCCATAGCTCACCCTATCAAAACATCAGACTCAAATTGCCATAGTGAAGTCACAGAGAAACTGTGCTTTTTTTATTTGACAGGTAGAGTTATAGACTGTGAGAGAGACAGAGATAAAGGTCTTCCTTCGGTTGGTTCACTCCCCAAATGGTCACTACAGCCGGTGCACTGTGAAAATGCTAAACCAGGAGCCAGGTGCTTCTCCTGGTCTCCCATGCAGGTGCAGGGCCCAAGCACTTGGGCCATCCTCCACTGCCTTCCCAGGCCACAGCAGGGAGCTGGACTGGAAGAGGAGCAACCGGGACTAGAACCCAGCACCCATATGAGATGCTGGTGCCATAGGCGGAGGATTAACCAAGTGAGCCACGGCACCAGCCCCAAAACTATGCTTTTTCCATAGAAATGATGGGAAATCTCATTGCTGGTGAAGAACATCAGGAATGGATCAACTTTCAGGGTGGAGAGTGGACTCCACTGTACCCTAGAATGTGGGAATTCCAGGCATATGCCATGGCACTGAGAGGATCAGTTGTGGGTAGTTTGTGGCTGGGTTCTGATGCACCTGTCCAGTCTGAGAATAGAGACTTGGAGCTCCCTGAAACCTGGGGACTGATGTTATGGATGGGTCAGAGGACACAGTGCAGTGCACCTAGATGATACAAGTGCTTTGGTGGATGAGATACACTGCTAAAGTGAGTTTACCATAGGCAGCTGGTTGACCCTGTCACAGAGAAGAACTGGGACAACAAACACACTAGTTGGCTATAACACTCCCCCTCCTATTGATTAAATTCGTAGGTTCTCCACAGCACCCATATTAGGAATCACTTTGGATTCATGCTAAATCTCAATTGGTGGCCAGACTTCCTGTGGCCACACAGCATATACCTCTGAAATTCAGGGGTAAGCATTTAACATTCCTTTGAACCACAGACATACATTTACAAGAAAAAAGCCTTCAAATACAACTAAATTAAGTTTTAAAAAAGAAAAGCCCATTCACCAAAGAAATAGAAACAAGTGATTCCACAGATGCCTAAAAATTAATGTAGGAACACAAGAAACGTGAGCAAGGAAGGCAATGTGACTCCCCAAAAGCAACGTGATAATAAATTAATATTTGACTCTGAAGAAGAAATTGATGAAGTGCCTGAAAGGAATTCAAAAGAATGATTGTAAATCTAGTCAACAGCACAGCAAAATAGTTAAATGAAATAAAATAACTGATACATGACACGGCTGAGAAATTCTGTAAATGGATAGAGATTTTGAAGAAAAAAGCAAGCATATATATTAGAAATCAAGCAGTCAATAATTAAGATAAATAAAGGGAAAGCCTTTGCAGACTTTGTAGGCATAAGAAAGAATATCTGACCTAGAAGCAAAGTCTCTTGAAATATCTCAGTCTCGAAAGACTGAAAACAATGTTCCCATTGTTTGGGATACCATCAAATGACCAAATATGAAAGTCTTAGGAGTTCCTGGAAGAGCAGAATTTTCCAAAATTTGGAGAAAGAGATGGACATTCAAATATAGGAAGCATAAAGAACCATAAATGGGCGTGAGCATTAAAGACCCTCACCATGACACATTATAGTCAGATTTTCAAAAGTAAAGCATAAAGAGAATATCCTCAAATATCCAAGATGACAGAAATGCCAGATCACTTGTAAAGAATTTCCAATTAGATTGACCATAGATCTCAACAAAAATCATACAGGCCAGATAAGCATAGAGAGATGCAATCCAATTTCTAAAAGGAATAACTGCCAACCCAGATTACCTTATCCAGTGACTCTCTCATTCATAAACTAAGGTGAAATAAAGACCTTTAAAGACAAGCAAAAACTGAAAGAATTTGTCACTGCACAATCAGACTTATAAATGATACTTAAAGATATACTGCACATAGAAACAGAGAAACATTCAGTATCATGAAAGCATGTGAAGGCAGAAATCTCCTAGTAAAAGACAAAAGAGAGTGAAAAAACACATAGAGATTTTCATGAAAAATAGCAAGAAGAAGTTATCACTTATCAATAATAACCTTGAATGTACATGCACTAAATTTTCCTAATAAATATACAGACTTGCTGAATGCATTTAAAAAAATCAATGTAATGTCTACAAAAAACACATTTCACCAATAAAGATACACACAAACTCAGAGTGAAAGTGTGGAAAAAGATATTCCATGATAATGGAAATCAAAAACAAGTAGGAATAGCAGTACTCATATCAGACTAAATAAAAGATTCTTAAAGAAACAAAGAACATCATTATGTAATGATTAGAGATCAGTTCAACAAGAAATATCACTATAGCAACTGTATATGCACCCAATAATATACCACCTAGTTTTAACAAACAAATGTTATTGAACCTAAAGTGACATATTAAATTCTAATACAGTAATAATGGGGAACCTAAACACTTGGCTTTCATCATTGAACTAACCAACCAGACAAAAACTTAGCAAAGAAACCACTAAGCAAATGTAAATTAAGGACCAAATGGACATAATTGATATCTATAGAACATTTCATCACACAGATGGAGAATAACACATTATTTTCATCAATATCTGGAACTTTTTCTAGAATAGACCATATATAAGGCAATAAAGCAAGTCTCAACAAATTTTAAAAAATGAAGTCATATCTTGTATTTTATTCTGACCACTGTGGATTAAATCTTAAAATTAATGAAACAAATATGTACCTGTAACTTTTTTATATTTTTTAATAAAATTTGTCTTTTAAGAAAAGATTTATTTACTTGAAAGCCTTAGAGAAAGAGAGAGAGCTTACAATTGCTGGTTCCCTTCCCAAACGACCACAATGGCTGAACCAAGCTGAACCTAAGAGCCTTTACATCCCTCTGAGTCTCCCATATAGATGGCAGAGACTCCTTTATGTTGGATATCTTCTTCTGCTTCCCGGGTGTGTTAGCGGAGAACTGGATCAGAGGCAGAGTAGCTGGTACTTGAACCAACACTCTAATGTTATATGCCAACATTGCTGGCTATAACTTAACACACTGCCACAATGGTAGCCCCTAGTCTTTAATTTAAAATAGATGTATGGCCGGCTCCACGGCTCACTTGGCTAGTCCTCCGCCTATGGCACCGGCACCCTGGGTTCTAGTCCCAGTTGGGACGCTGGATTCTGTCCCGGTTGCTCCTCTTCTTGTCCAGCTCTCTGCTGTGACCCAGGAAGGCAGTGGAGGATGGCCCAAGTGCTTGGGCCCTGCACTCAAATGGGAGACCAGGAGGAAGCCCCTGGCTCCTGGCTTCGGATCGGCACAGTGCGTCAGCCACAGCACACTGGCCATAGCAGCTATTTGGGGGGTGAACCAATGGAAAAAGAAGACCTTTCTTTCTGCCTCTCTCTCTCACTGTCTAATTCTGCTTGTCAAAAAAAGCATAGATGTATAGATGTATTTACTTGCTTCAGCTTATTTTATTGTTGTAGTCTGAATCTAACAAATACAGAGATGAGTAGTAACATTTTTCCCTTCACAGTATTATGAAACAAGCAAAGATGAGGTAAGATTGAAAATTTTTAAATTTTAGATGTTTGTTTTATTTTTTCTAGTAAAATGTATTATTTTATTTATCTTTATAATTGTCACTTTGAAGACTTTTGTACACTTGTTGGTTACATATATTGAACTTGATGTGCATCATTATAACAACGTCAGAGACTTATATGAATTGAATCATCTTTCATTTTTGGCTTGCATATTTTAAGAAAAAGAAAATATGAATGAATGAATGATCCAATTTTAAAAGTCAGCAAATTTCACATAAATATCTGTCTTTTTCCCTTGAGGGAAAAAGGTCAACAAACTTAGGTCAACACAGTAGCAAAATGGATTTAACCTGGATTGAATATATTTTCCTTGTTAAACTGTAATAGATGTCTCCAGGTATTTTAGCACTTATCATATACCAATACCTATTTTGATTAAGCTAATATTTCTGTTTGCTCAGTTTATTGGCTCCTTACCTCTTGTCATATGATATTGTATAATGTCGTAGACCAAACAGTTGTATTTTTCAGCTCAGGCTACCATAACCAAATACCACAGACTGGGTCATTTAAAAACAAATATTAGTGTTCTCATGGTTGTGAAGTCTAGAAGTACATGATCAAAGTGCTGGTAAATACAGTGTCTAGTAAAAGCCGTCATCCTGAATTGTAAACCCTTAACTTTTGATTTCTTTTTTTTTTCAAATGGCCTCTGCCCAGTTCATGTGTTGAGAGTTCAGTCCCTGAAGCCTGTTGCTCTTTTGTAAGGGAACCAGTACTATCGGATCAGGTCTAAACTGCTATGATTTGGTCTAACTTGATTACCTTCAAAAAGACTTTATCACTAAATAGCTACATTGGAAGTAGAGACTTAAATGTATACATTTTTGGAAGGGGTACAATATCTGTCTTGATTTTATTCAGTTATATAATCATAGTAGGACTGATCATCACTGTCATTTCTTTAAAAGCTATTCTTTTTTCCCAGTAACTTGTTGCTTGAATATATTCAGTGCTATTGAGAACTTTACTGTCAATTTTCTTGGCATGTTTTGGTTCAACAAATATTTATACTACATTCTACTGTCCAAATAGTGGACAGTGTAACATCTCACAAATGACAAGACAAGGAGCAGGAGGAGGTGGAGGGGATAAAGATGAAGAAGCAGCAGAAGAATAAAAAAGAGAAGGAGAAAAGGAAGATTATTTAGTTTGGGAATCCTGTATTCCAGTGACATTACAACAAAATAAATAAAATAAGTAGTATATTCAAATGTAATAAATTCTATGGTAATTTTGCAAAAATAAAAGGAAGGCAGATAGAGAATAATGGTCATATTTATACAGATTGCAATTTAAAATAGAATAACTAGGAACATTGCCATTGAAAAAGTGGCATTGAAAAAATTGAAGTAAATGAGGGATTGAGTTAGTTGGTTAGTAGGAGGAAAAATATTCCAGACATGGGAAAATGCAATTGCCAAGGCTGTAATTCAGGAACATTGCACAAACATTTAAAGACTAGCAGAGTCCAATGGGGCTATAGTAAAAAGGGTTAATGAAAAAGACTAAAAGAAACATTCAGAAAGTGTAATACAGGCTTTAGGTCATATAGGATTAAAGTGTATTCTCTGCTAGATTATTTAACAGAGGCCTGAGAAAATATACAATAACACCTGAATGGTGAAAACTCTTGTTTAATAATATGTTGAACCAAAATATGTATAGAGTTAAAATTATTCAGTTACACTTTACTTCACAAGATTTCTAGATTCTTTTTTCATGGCATTATATTGTGAAATTTTGCTCCAAATTTTTAAATAATAATTTTTATCTGCTTTTTAAAATAAAGTTTATTTTGCCTGATTTTCAGAGAATTTTCTTAATTGTGTGCTCTCTTGTAGAAGCAGATTTTAGAGTGCAATGCATCATTTTAAAAAGCAAAAATGGTTTTTTAAATGTGGGTAATTTTAAATGTATATAGAGAGACATTTAAATTTTAGTTCTCTATTTAAGAAGCAAATGCATAGCTAGAAAGAGACAGAAAGTTTCCACTCCATAGTTCCCTCATCAAATGTTTCTGTGTGGGTGCAAACTATTGAAATCTTTACTTAATATATACTAAATTGATCTTCTGTATATAAAGATAATTGAAAATGAGTCTTGATGTGAATGGAATGTGAGAGGGAACAGGAGTTGGGAGGGTTGCTGGTGGGAGGGAAGTTATGGGGGGGGAGCCATTGTAATCTATAAGCTGTACTTTGGAAATTTATATTTACTAAATAAAATTTAAAAAAAGAATTAAGATTTTTTAAAAAATAAAAACTATAAAGTGCCTAGAAAGGAATTCAAAACAACGATCTTACAGAAACAATGAAATATAAGAGAATGTAGATAATTCAATATCATGAAGAAAACTATTCATTATATGAATAAGAATTTTAAAAGGTGGTAACAATTAATAAAACAGAACCAAAAAGTAATAGCTGGCTGAAAATTTCAATAAACTGAATCTAAAAATACCATTAAGGACATAAATAACAAAATAGATGAGAGAGAAGATGTCTTAAGATAAGGACAGATTTTTTTAAACAACCTACCTAGTAAGAAAAAAGGTGAATGAATGAATACATAAGTACCTTTTCTCTTTTTTCAGAAACAATGACAGGTTTATTCAGATCCATTGTCAGCTACAAGTTTGGATTGATTTTGGTCGCATACATTTTTAAAATAAAAAAAATAATTTGAGGTATGTGGATCACCATTAAGTAAACAAATATTTGCATTCTGGGGATTCCAGAAAGAAAATAGAAGGAAAACAAATGAAAAGCTATTTAACAAAATAATAGCTAAAAACTTGTCAGGTGTTGAAAGTTGTAGTGATATCATAATCCAGGAATTGCAAAGTACTCTAGATAGAACTAACCAAAAAATATCTTCTAAAAGGGATATTACTCTCATATTCCAAAAATTAAAACAAGAGCAGAATACCAAAAATGAGAAAAGCATAAAGTCATATATAAGGGACTCTTCAATGGGATAATATCAGATTTCTTATCTGAAACTTTACAGGCCAGAAGAGACTGGGATGAGGTATTTTGAGTGGTGAGTATACAAAACTGTCAACTAAGAATGCTACAACTCCTGGCTTTTGCTACTGGGAAAGGGCAGGGGCTTGCTGAAAATGAAAGCTTGCACAGAAAAGAGGCTTGGATTATGCACAGAAAGGGAAGGATGGTGCACAGAAGCTGACTTTTCACATGGGCCAGAACGATCTGTCACATGTGCTTGCTTCAATTGTCCTGTGGCAAGTCAGCCACAGCCGTTGAAATGAACATTTCCTGAAGCTATCAGGCATGGCACCCAAGGGTAGGCAAGGAGCTATACACAGTGATTTGGCTGGGCTCTCCATCACTGGTCCAGCTGTGGAACAATTTGTTGAGCAGTGGTCCAGCAGCTGTTTGACTAGACTTGTCAGACTCCAGTTTGGCTAGAGTTGTCAAAGCTCAGTTAGACTGGAGCTGTTGATCATCAACTTGGGAGCTGTCATACCTAAGATCCTCCCCTAGCTAATCATGTTACCAGGACACTTGGGCTTCTGCCACACAGGTGGGAGATCAAGATATAATTTTAAGTTCCTGGCTTCAGTCTGGCCCTAGTTCCTGGCTACGGCCTGGTCCATTCCTGGCTGTTGAAACCATGTGGGGAGGGGGGTGAACCAACAGAAAGATCTCTGTGTCTGTCTCTTGGTCTCTGTCTCTCTCTTTCTTCCTCTCTCCCTTTCTCTCTTGAATGCTCTGTCTTTCAAATACATAAATGAATAAAGCTTTAAAAAATTTCAAGGAAAAGAAGATTCTATGCCTTGGTCACGGTTCCTTGTTTTCTTGTTCTGCATGAGAAGAAACAGGAGGAATATTTTTCCTGTCTGGAATACTACTAATAAATAACTTCAAAAACTTAAATGCAAGACACTTATTAGCCCTTAGAACTAAAAAGTTGTAAAAGTAACGAGGACAACATCTCTGGATTTGTGAGATTCAAACATGTCATTAATACCAGGAACAAAAATTATGAGCTGGACTATAACATATAGATATAAAATATCTTCATATTTTATTTAGCTATAAATGTGATCTTAAATACTGTTAAAGTTCACATAGTCAATTATTAGCCTATGAACAAATATGGAATCTAAACAAAAATATCATGTACTTTGTCCAGTATCAATACAAACAAGTTATCAAACTCTCTCCTACTCCCAACTTCACCCTAAAAATCTTGCCTATTCTACCGCTCACCCTAAAAAGGCCAATCTATATAGGTGACAAATTTCAAAACAGATTTATGATAAAACGTAAAAGATCTTTCACTACACAAATATTAATTCAAATGCTGACAAACTGAATTGTCCGTGTTGTATGTTTAGTGTTTCCTATATGTTGCTACATAGCACTAAAGTGCTTTGTATACATTTTTATTTAATATTCACAAACTGACTACTGGTTCCAGTGCATTTTATATATGTTTTCAAGTATTTTTAAAAGTTTCTCTTATAATAGTGTCATGTAGCACTCCTCTTGATAGATATATAAATATATGTTTTATATCTTTAAAAACATATTATTTTTGATAATAACTAGTACCTTTGCTTCGTGCATTAAAAAGAGATTAAGCCCTTATTTCATTGTATTGACTAAGGCAAAGTTGATGATAGTGAGAAATAGTTTTATGGGTTAAATTTTTCTGATCGAATACACAGGGCATGGTGATAGACGTTGGATAATTTAGTTCAACACACAAGATAACTAAAGCTAGTGTCACTGTGCAGAACTGTGAGAACCATATAAAATAATTTTCCAATATATATTGTTTTTGATTACATAGTGCTAAATTCAGATAATAATCCGAATTATGCTGTTAATGTGATAATTCCTCAAAACTATTGTTTTACATCTGTTTCCATTTTTTGTCAAAATTTTGTCATCATCTAAAATTTGAAAGAGATTAATTTATTGTATTTTTTAAAGATTTATTTATTTACTTATTTATTTGAAAGGCTGAGCTACAGAGAGACAGCAGCAGCAGCAGCAGAGAGAGAGAGAGAGAGAGAGAGAGAGAGAGAGAGGTCTTACACCCACTGGTTCACTCCCCAAATGGCTGCAATGGCTGGAGCTGGGCTGATCCTAAGCCAGGAGCCTGGAGCCTCTTCTGAGTATCTCCACGTAGATGCAGGGCCAAAGGCCATCTTCTGCTGCTTGCCTAGGCACTTTAGCAGGGAGATGGATTGGAAATAGAACAGCTAAGACTCAAACTGATGCCCAAATGGGATATGCTGACCCTGCAGGTGGCAACTTTACCTGCTATGCCACAGCACAGGCCCCGCTTTATTGTGTTTTACAAAATCAAGTGAGCTTGCATTGATGATATAATAAGAAAAAATATTTTCATTTATTTTTAAAAGCTGTATTCATCTGCTTGAAAAGTAGAGTTACAGAGAGAAAGAAGCAGAAAAAGAGAATTCATCCATCCACTGGTCACTCCCTAAATGGCCGTGTTGGCTAGAGCTGGGCCAGTTGGGAGCCAGGAGCCCAGAGCTTCTTCTGTGTCTCCCATGTGCATGCAGGGGCCCAAGGACTTGAGCCTTCTTCCACTGCCTTCACAGGCACATTGGCAAGACGCTAGATCAAAAGTGCAGTAGCCTTGGGGGAGGCACTGTGGCATAGTGGGTGAAGCCACTGCTTGCAGCACTGGCATCCCATGTGGGTGCCAGTTCAACTCCCAGCTCCTCCAATTCCAATCCAGGTCTGTGCTATGGCCTGGGAAAGCAGTAGAGGATGGCCCAAGTCCTTGGGCCCCTGCACCTACGTTGAAGAACCAAAGAAGCTCCTAGCTTCTGGGTTTGGGTCAGCGCAGCTCTGGCCTTAGAGACCAATTGGGGAATGAACCAGCAGATGGAAGACCTCTCTCTGCCTCTCCTCTCTCTTTGCAACTCTGACTTTCAAACAAACAAATAAATCTAAAAAAAGAAAGAAAGAAAGAAAGAAAAGGTGCAGCAGCCTAGAATCCAAATGCTGCCCACATGGAATGTTAGTGCTGAAGGCAGTAACAATTCACTATGCCTTAGTGCTGGCCCCCAAAATTAAATAATCAAAAATTGCATATGCCTTCAAAAATGTGATAAATTATTTAATAATATGGATTCCTTGTTACCCTTCATTACTAGTTAGTAAATGTCTTTTCATCTCTTTAATATGCTCATGAAGAATTGTTTTACCTTACTGAACTTTTTGCATTTTCATTAGAAAGCAATATTTCTGAGTAACCTAGTTCACTATTACTTGACGACAAAAACTTCACAGTAGCTTTTTTCTTATTGTTGGCTTTTTTTCTTATACTTAGGGCTGTTTATAACCTTATAAATAGTAATAAATATTACACTATAGACATTAAACACTCCAGAGAATCAGTTTATGTTTTGTTTCATTTCTCAATTTGAGCATGTTTTAAAATATTTTAGCATGTATTAACTTTTATCAAAAAATACATTTTGCAGCATAAAATTAACTATATTTATTATCTAAGAGGTATAGGAAATGTCCAGATTCCTAAAGTCTGTAAGCCCCTGCTTAGGATCTTATGAAGCTGAACTCTAGATGTCAGCAGGGCTGTTGTGTTTCTTGCAGGAGGCTACTGTGGGATGATTTGATTCCAGTGGCATCCGGGGAGTTGGCATATCCAAGTCCATGAGATGGTGGAACTGCAGTGTGTTACTGAAGGTGTGCTGGGTATTGCCCACATTTTTTATGCCCTTTCATTTCTGTCTCATGGCTTCCTTCCTTGATCTTTGCAGCCAGAAATGGCAGGCTTGGTCCACGCGGTTTGATTCTCTCTAACTTTCCCTACTGCTTTCTTTGTTCTACCTCCCTCTCTGGCTGCATTTCTCTCACACCAGCTGCACAAATTTCTTTGCTTTTAGGAGTCAAGTGATTAAATTGGACCCATCTTGATAACTGGGATATTATCTCTGTTTTAACATGTGGAATCTTTGTAAATTTTGTAAATTCTCTCTTCAGAAATGCCAGATTAGTGTTTGAATAGGCAGTTAACAAGAATCTTAAGGGGACATACTTTTCAAATTCTGTCTACGATGGCATACAAAGCTATTAACTGTAGATATTTTTATAAAATCCTCAAATTTTAGTGACATAGCCACATAAAGATGTATTTTCCCTTCCATAAAAGAGATCTGGACTGGTCAGTGTTATGGCATAGCAGGTAGAGCTGCTGCCTGCAGTACCAGCATCCTGTATGGCTGCTGGTTGGAGTCCCAGTTGCTCCACTTCTGATCCAGCTCCCTGGGAAAGCAGTGGAAGATATCCCGAGTTCTTGGTCCCCTGCACCCATGTAAGAGACCTAGAGGAAGCTCCTGCTTCCTGGCTTCAAATTGGCCCAGCTCAAACCGTTGTGTCCATTAGTGCAGTGTCTATCAAATGGAAGATATCTCTCTGCCTCTGCCTCTCTGTAACTCTACATTTCAAATAAATAAATACATCTTTGAAAAGAAAAAAGAAATGTTGACATTAAAATATAGAACTATTATGATATTGAAGGATATCAAAATATAGACTTTCTGATTTGATGCTTCATACAATAACATGTAATATTTATTCACAGAATCATCTTAGAATATATCAAAATTACTGGAACTCTTTCCATTATGTCAACTTATTAGAAATTAACCAGGCAATGTGGAAAGAGGAAAAAATGATAATAATAATTCTCATTGATGTATGCATCATGAGATTCTACCCCATAAAAAGTGACTTGAGGGGCCAGCGCTGTGGTGCAGCGGGTTAATGCCCTGACCTACAGTGCTGACATTCCATTTGGGTGCCGGTTCAAGATCCAGCTGCTCCACTTCCAATTCAGCTCTTTGCTATGGCCTGGGAAATCAGTATAAGACGGCCCAAGTCCTTGGTCTCCTGTACCTGCGTCAGAGACCCAGAGGAAGCTCCTGGCTCCTGGCTCCTGGCTCCTGGTTTCAGATTGGTGCAGCTTTGACCATTGCGGCCAACTGGGGTGTATGAACCAGCGGATGGAAGATTTCTCTCTCTCTCTCTCTCTCTCTCTCTCTCTCTCTCTCTCTGCCTCTCCTTCTCTCTCTGTATTAACTCTGACTTTCAAATAATAAATCTTTGAAAAAAAAAAGTGACTTGAATTTAGCGACCTGGTCACATGGATTTTGATAACTATGAAGGCTACTAGAAAATATAACCTTTAAATGGAGTGTCATCCCTCCTACAATAGAATGTCCTTTAGAAAACACATAAAGAGCTTGGTTGGGTAACTGATCATTTATGCGACTCATAGTCAAATAAAAGTCCCTGCTTTCCATAAACTGATCTCAGGGTTGAAGAACCATTAATACTTTGAAATCTCATTTACATAAAGTTTCATGAATCTTTAGAGACGTGTCCACTAATACTGGTTGTCAGTAATTAATAACTGCCTCAGAGCTTGTGTACACGTATGCACTAATCATCACAGATTTTAAATTCTAAACTTTCTCACCAGTAGCATCCTTTGAAATAACTTCCCTGGACAGACAATGAGTAAAATTGCATTAGAAACAAATCAAACAATTCACCCCTTTCTTGTTCTGATCTGAACTCTTTGTTTTTCATTAATGTAAATATTTTCAAAGTGTGTCATAGACTCCTGACAATTTAAAAAGTATTATGTGAGAAAGCATCATTCTGCAACTGAAAGGCATAATTGTTGTCCTGACTGTGGTGACAGTCTCATCAATGAGGTAATGGTCTGAGTCACTAAAGCAGTGGCTCTTCCTGTCTGCATCATTTATATTCACATTCCTAACAGCAACAAAAAATCCATCAATTACACAAACATTTTTAAATTAATATATGTTTTCATGTTAAAATATTTATTTGAGAATCAGAGAAGAAAGAGAATGTGTCTGTGTGTTGTGTGTGTGTGTTATTGTGTGTGTGTGTATGATAGAGAGCGAGAGCGAGAGAGAGAGAGAGAGAGAGACTCCCATCTCCTGGTTCACCCCTACAAATAATCATAATGGCTGAGGCTGGATCAGGCTAAAGCTGTGAGCCAGGAATTCAATATAGGTCTCCCCTGAGGGTAAGAGGGACCCATTTAAGTGAGCCATCACTACTTTCTCTCAGTGTTTGCGTTAGAAAGATGTTGGAATCAGGAAACAGAGCTAGAATCTGAACCTATGAACTCTGATGTGTGACCTGAGTGTCTTTGTAGGCCAAATGCCCACCTCATTATCTGTCTGTTTTAGTTATTACATGTGTCTTTGATCTAATTGTGCTTCTTAATTAAATGAGTGTAACAATTAAACCCCTTCAATGACTTCAACTATGAACAAATAATAAAACGTTGTGTTAGAATTGACCTAGTTTTTGATGAAGTCATGTTTCATATACGGAATAAATCTTTGACAAGATTAACAACTACCATACCCCAATAAAAACTGCAATCCAGATGTGATGATTACAATTTCCAAAGCCTCAAAAGCTGGAAATAAACCATCAGTTATTGCCAGCTAATTGAGAATTACATGATAAAATAATTTGATAAGAGAACAGTTTAGGAAATATCTGAGTGAGCAAATGGGAAGAGTAGCCCAATGCTAGAGAAAGTAGCTGTGCTGTTTTCTGACAGTATGACATCAGGAGAAGCATGAATACATTCAAGAATGTGTGAGAGGTGAGAAAGGAATGAAGTAACTCTAAAGCTAGTTTTGATACACCCTGCTCCATATTTGTGATCTTCAAGGTTTTGGGTATTTGGTACAAATAACCTGGATAATTTGGATTTTTTAAGTGTATCTTTATCTCTTTGCATGTAACTGGTCTACAATGGGGCTAGTATTCTGCTAACTATCCCTGAGTCATCTCATCCTCATTTTGTTTAACATATAAAGAGATTTAAATTTTCAAAAAGAAGCATAAAAAGGTGAAAATATTATACAAACTCTAATATTTTTTCTTTTTAAAATATTTTTCCGTTTCCTTTATGCTTTATTTTGTTTTAATTTTTATTCATATAAAGGGGACATATTTAATCATAGATACAGTTCTAATATGATACTTCTATTGCTCCTTCCTTCCTTCCTTCTTTCGTTCTTTCTTCCTTCCCTCCCTCCTTCCCTCCCTCCCTCCCTCCCTCCCTCCCTCCCTCCCTCCCTTCCTTCTTTCCTTTCCTTCTTCTACTTCTGACATGTAATATATTGGAATGAAATATACATTTTGAGAATTGGTGATTGTTTATAGCTCCTGTCTTTTCCATTGAGGAACAACTTTTAGTTTTTCTCTTCATACTAAATGTTGAACTCTTTTATGTAGAATATGGTAAACTATATTCTCACTAACTATATTGAAAATAGAACATTATAAAAATTAAGACTGGGAGTCCAAGAAAGAGGAGGAGGAAAGTTTGCACTATGGGTGGGAGGGAGAAGAAGAAGGCAAGTGCCACTATGTTCTTAAATCTGTATCTATGAAATACGTGAAACTTCTATAACAAATAAAATTTTTAAAAAAGATTATTTTCAACTTAAACTATTAGTTTGTGATTTTTATATATGTTGATGATATCAAAAATACAAAGCTTCCAATGATACTTAGTTGAGGAAATAAAGGAATAAATGGCTTACTTAAGTACCTTAAAATACTATCAATGGGCAATTTATTATATCTAAAACATGTATTCAATTTCTCAAACATCATTGAGCAATGATCAGGGCTATGTCAGGCTGAAACTTAGAGCCAGGCACTTTCTCTGGGTTTCTCATGTGAGTGAAGATTTGTAAGAATTTATAAAATTTTATCCAATACTTTTTATCAAATAATTAACATTTAATAAGTTAAATATAAGTAAATTATTTTATCTATGGATATGAGCTAAGATTGAATTATGAGAGTAAATTAAAATAAACAAAAAACAAAGTAGTGGCATTGCCACATTGATTTGAACCTGTATACTGTGTTTGAGAATCAGTAATTTAAAAAAAGAATCAGTGATAATAAATCTATGAAATAAATAGTTTGGTAGAGCATTTTCTGGATAATATGCTAAGGATTTTTAACAATACATTTATGATTTTACATTATTCAAATTGTTGCAGGAGTTAATAGTTCTAGCTCTTGGGTTCCTGTCTTGTGGTCACCATGAAAAACGATGAGCACGGACAAAGAATTTGAGCAACGAAGCTAAGTTTATGGAAGCAATGGAAAGTTGCCCGACCAGAAGGGGCCTCTGAGCTGGGATGCTATTAAGTGGAAGTTGTTTGGGGCTTATATTCTTGCACTATGAAGAAGGTTCTACAGGGTTCTGTAACCATGCAATTTATTCACCAATAACCTTCTCATTGTCTCAAGGCTAATAGCTTGAGCTGAATGTGTCCAGCTGTAACCATGTCCTGTTTTGTTTGCAGTTATTCCATCTTATTTTTGAGTAGTAAGAGCATTTTGTTCTGAGCATATCTCTCTGCACTTGAGACTTGATTCTCCCTCTGCTTGTCCTCCTTCAGTCTCCCTCTGCATGTCAGGGTTGAGTTTGTTGGGCCCCATGTGTTCCTGTCTTTCTTCTTGGGATTGCATCTTAGCTGTCTCCTGTCTCTATGAAAATAGAGAGTTAGAGACATAAATCAAATAGTAGAACAACAGAATTGTAAAGATAGATGATATTTTATCTGTAATACACAGTGGTTTTCTTATACTAAATCGGAACCACTCACTCAGAAAAAAAATATAAAATAGCATTAAAATACTTTAGGTTGGCTTTAGTACTATACTCTATATATCTAAATGAAGTACACCTAAAATTGTAAATTAAAAACATTGCTTATTAAGCTCCATAAAAAACAGAAATAAAAAGCCTTGTATATATTTCAGCAGAAACATAGAAAATATCAATACTCACAAAATTATTCAAAGTACTGGAAAACCAGAAGCCAAGAAAGGATATTATCCCCAAATCAGAAGACTTCAGAAGACTACGGATAAATCTAGAGTTGTCTGCATGCCTGTCTTGCTTCTGTGGATTGTTTTTTATACTGTGTGGTAACTCCTTCGTTTGATGGAATCCCATTTGTCTATTTTGCATTTGTTTTCTATGTTTCTGGGGTCTGAGTCAGAAAACTCTTGACCACTCCTAAGTCTACAATTATTTTTGCTATGTTTTCTTCTGGTGTATTTAAAGTTGCAGTTTTTATATTTGGATCTTTAATCAATTTTGAGTTGATTTTTGTTCATGAATATATAGGGGTCCAGTTTCTATTAATAGTAAAAAAATTAAAATAAAGAAAATAAAATAATACACATCCAGACAGAAAACAAAAATGAAGCATTAAGTCCAAAGAAGATAAAGGAATCCTGGGATTAATCTACAGTCAGTGTCTTTCAATTTCATCTAAATTCTCTTAGTGGAGAAATTTAAACCACAGTACTGCAGAAAAGCATTATATAAAATGTACTTTTAGTCTTTCCATTACCAGCGGGCACAGGTTAGTGGAGTGTGGGGTTGAAGACATCTGACTGGCATGGCAACAGCCCAAAATTTGTATACAATCACATCATGTTTAAATTTTCCTAAAAACCATGTGATTTAAAGACCTGCTATAGTGTATTATGTTTTACAAAGATAGTTATTCTAAATTTTCCTGTAAATTTTATATGCTAGGGGTTACAACTTAAGGCAGATCATAAAATCATGTGCGTAAAATATATTACAAAATCATTATTTCTTCAAATGCCTACCGTAATAATTTAATAATTATCTATTCATAATGCCATAAACCTAAGATACTTGAAGTAGAATCCATGTATAGGAAAATATATTACCTTAAAATGAATTCTGGAGACATAAGCTTATATTTATGTAAATTGTAGCATAAGTTGAAGTAGTCATGATATTTTTATTTAGTTGAATCTTGATTTCCTTTCAGATTTTCAATTTAATATTAGGAAATATGACAGAGCTGTGGTGTAAAGCTAAATACCTACAATTCAGAGCATACACAGACCATGTCTGCCATCATGGATATCAAAAGACGTTGAACAAGATCAACATTAACTTTGAAGGGTATTTATTGTATAACATGGAGTGTTAATCTAGAAGTAAGTGTCCAGGGTCAAGTGGGATGGATTGTTAATCCTCAATATATTAAAAACAAAATACTAAATTAGACTGATCACTAGCCCAGGGTTAATTGTGTTAATGTGTCCAAATAAAGCTCCTTGTACTATCCTTCTATACTATCTGTTAAGAAACCATGGACTATGAAAGTAGGATTGAATAGGACTTGTTTGCCATAAATGAAGAAGTTTAAGATGTCCATCCTATAGTACCTAACTGTCATATTCTGTTGGTCAATTTGACAGGAGATGAAATGTATTTTTACTGTCTTAGACATACAACATACATATTTCTATATTCCCTTGTGTTCTGAGTTTCAAAGTTTATTGGCTTTTGAATGAGAAACTCCCAAAACTCATCAGAAATTTCAATATTGTTTGGATATTCTACCAAAAGAATTTCAAAACTCTCTACTCTCTTCTGGGAAATTTTGAGTACAGATGGCAGAGGGCTACAGTGCTTTAATATATAGGGGATATGCTCATTGGTAGCTCCTCCAAGGTGGCCATTTGGGGGGTGAAACAATGGAAGGAAGACCTTTCTCTCTGTCTCCCTCTCTCACTGTCTAACTCTGCCTGTCAAATGAAAAAAAAAAAATGAGACAAATGGTAATCATATTAAATGCTCATGCAGAACCATTGAAATCATAATGTGGAGGAAAGAAGAAAAAAGTGGAAAACAAGCAAGTAGCAATAGTTATTATCATAATGGATGTGAATTGAAATTTATTAATATTTCTTTTGAATATGAATGGTCTGATTATAACAACAAAAAACAAAAATCGCTGCTGCATGCAGTGCCTGCTTCCCATACGGGCACCAGTTCAAGTCATGGCTTCTCCACTTCTGATTCAGCTCTCTGCTAATGTGCCTGGGAAAGAAGTGGAAGATGGCTCAAGTCTTTGGGTCCCTGCACGCCTGTGGGAGACCCAGTTTCGAATCAGCCAAGCTGTGGCTGTTACAGCCATTTGAGGAGTGAACCAACGGATGTTAAGACCTCTCTCTCCCTCTCTCTCTCTCTACCTCTACTTCTCTGTAACTCTGCATTTCAAATAAATAAGTAAGTTTTTTTAAAAAAAAACTTTAATAGGAAGTCATATCTATTAAAATAAAGAAATGGAGCCCACACCATGATAAGACCAATAAAAAAAAACTCTGTAAAACTATGCTAATTCCAGAAAAAGCAAACTTTGGATCGGCGTAGCTCCAGCCATAGCGGCCATTAGGGGAGTGAACTAATGTAGAAAGACCTTTCTCTCTGTCTCTCTCACTGTCTGTAACTCTACCTGTCAAAATAAATTAAAAAAAAAAAAAGAAAGAGAGAGAGAGAGAGTAAATTTTAAATCAATATTCCAGGGAAGTTCACCCTCCCTGAGGGCATTTGCCACCATGTATTTTCTAATTAAATAAGTGGAAAAACTAACTACAGAACAAACCCTAACTATCTAAAACCCACTCCATGAGTCAGGTATTGAATGGAAATCATGTATGTAATTTAGTCTTTGCATGCAAATATTGAAGCTAAAATTGTCTTTCCAGGATTGTCTACACAAAAAGTAGAAATAATAACACTAATGAGGCTAATAGAACTGATCTTAACAAAGATGTTAACAGTCTATACTGACTCTGGGTATGTTTTAATAGTAGTCCATTCTCATGGGGTCATCTAAAGAGAAAGAGGACCCTTAAAAGATAAATAAGTGAAATATGTAAGGAAATTCTCAGGCTACTATAGGCTATAGAAAAGTCTAAATCAATAGTTGCTGTAGGCAGCAGAAGACAACAAAAGGGGGATTCTCAAGTATTAAAAAGGAGAGTATGGTTGATGCAGTCACAGAACAGGCATCCTTAACAACGGGGACTCTCCAGCCACCTCTGATACCTTCACTGGCTGTTCTGACTTTAAGCCTAGGTGTTCTCAGGCAGACCAGACGTCTAAGAAGAGAGTTTTGAAAAGACTCCTATCTCAAAAGAGTGAATGGTAGACAGAAAAAGAACAGTACAGATACCTTAGAATCTAGACTGGCTGTTATTGAAAATGCTCATGATTCCAGACACAAAGGTAAAGAGAGCATATATAACCAGATGCTTAAGAAACTCAAAAGGAATTGGTAGATAAAATAGTAAAATAAGCCACTCATTCTCTTAAAAATGTTTGCAGACAATGCTGCTCATGCCTCAATAGCCTAAGCGGTGCTGATTAGGAAGATTAGAAGGTCAATTGTACAGTTACCCCAGTAGCTGCAGGGGATTTAAATACATTTTGAAGTCTTTGACACTTTTACATGATAGGGAGAAGCCTTCCCAAAGCTTGCTGAGATTTGGTCTGCCTGAACTGAAAAGTTGCTTTTATTTCGACTATGTCAACTGAAATTTCCCAGGCTTTAGAAGAAAGTTGGTAACTGCATGGTGCCTGGAGACCTGGTTGTATGGAAAGAATGCAAGAGACAGCCAGATCTAAAACTATGACTCCTTGGATCCTACATGGACAAAGAAAGGAAATTCTTGGAACTACCTCAAATGCTTCTGAGAGAGACTCCTGTGAGCTGATGTCAGTCATAACACTGTCTTTCAAAAGGAGACAGCACTAATTACACAATAGTTCCAAATACTATGCTAAATTATTGGAGGTTGTGCCACATTGTGTAATCCTACAGTGTGAGCATTTCACTCCTCTTACCTGGGGGATGCTAAAAGTAATTACAGAAGAAGGACCTTCATCCTGTAACCCTCAAGATGTGAAATGCCCGGGGGGAGTGTGGGAGTAGGTAATAATGGAGGTAGAGAATATAAACAGTTTACTTTCTTAATATTCCAGAGAATGTTCCACAAAAGCTCATTTTTCAACACTGTACTCGAACCAGCACCCATATGGGTTGCCAGCACTGCAAGTGGTGGCTTTACCCACTATGCCACAGCGCCGGCTCCTGTTTTTGTTTTTCCATAGCAGACAAGGGTGCCCTTTAGTCCAATTACCAATCCAAACATCATTTCCATCTGAAACCTCATTGGTGTGATCAGTACTGTGCATATTACTATCACATTGTGGCCATGATTTGTTAGCAAGCTCTGAAGATATTCTAGCCATTTCCTAGTTTCCAGGTGTTTTTTTTTCCAAAAGGATTTATGAAATTACTATGAGACAGAGACAGAGAGAAAGAGTGAGCAACTACTATCATATCCTTTATTCTACCAGATGCTTGAGGGGAATTGCAAATCCAAGAAGCAGGAATTCAATTGGGTCTCTCACGTCAGAGGCAGAAATAAAACCACTTGAGTTATCACCATTGTCTTCAATTTTGTGAACTTCAGTGTACATAGATAATGCAATTAATAACTGAAAATTTTGGCTCAAAAATGAATGAAATATCTTTAAATTCAGATAAACAATATCACTGATATTATTTGCTAGACGTACATGCACACATTTTAAGTCTATGTATTTACATTTTCTTAGTTATTTTAAGTAAATTTAAATTTCCCACAGATATTTTTATCTATCACCTGTATTTTGTGAGTAGTGTCAAGTAAAAAGTTTGGCAATTGGAATCTTGGCCAAGGAAGCACACAAACAACCAGATCTGAAAGACTTAACCCACAAGGTGCTGAAGAAGTAGCACAAAAGATTTCCTAAAGTGGCTTGGCTTGCTGAATTTCTCAAGAAGTAGCTGAACAATTCTGCCACCCTCCTCTGGCTTCAAAAAAAGGGTTGAACAGCATGTTCTCAGAATCTCAGCCTATGGGAACCCCAAAATCAGACAGTCATGCTGTTCTCTCACTCTTAGTTCCAGGAAGAGATCGGCAGAGGTCTTTGAACAGGTCAGCCCACAGAATGGCCATCATGTCTCCTGTGCAGCCCTTAGATAAAATCAGATGCCCTGTAGGGATACACTAGTATGACTTCATCTCAGTGTGGCCCTCTAAAACCGACATCTCACTCTTCTATCAGTGACACTGCGGTGCATTAGCTTGGACCCACCAGTGTAACTTAACTTTATATGACTTGGGAAAACTTATAAGAATATGAAATCGAAAATCAAGTGCATCACCCTCAGGGTTGCCAGAGACACTATCTTACCTAAGACAGCTGATGGCAAATTGGGTAAAACTTGAGAATTTCTGAAACTAGGCCAATAAGATGTCCACAGACATCTATTAACAACACTGATTACAGCTGAAGTAACATATGGGGATACTGGGGCTCCCTGGAAAGGAAGGTAGGAAAGAAGCATGGTGTGACAATGCAGGAGCCTTGAGAGATAGCAGAAGTATACACGATGCAATGTCCAGATGTTTTTGCACCAGTGCTGCCCATCCCAGAGCACAGTGAGCGCTCCGCTAACTTCTCAACAAAACAGGCTTCCTTGAAGTAAGTTCTCTGGTTGGCTGGCTCGCAGAGTTTCACTTTATTTGCAAATGTCCAGGCCAATCAAGCAAACTTCCTCCTTTAGAAACAGAAAGCTCCTAGAACTAGCCTTTCTGGTCTCCTTCCTGCTGTCAAGAGCTTTCTCTTCTCTCAATAAACTTCTTTCATCATGATCATTCTTCCATGTCCACTTGCCTCATAAACCGGCAGAGGGAAAAGAACTGTCACACAAAGAGATGTAATGCAAGGAGCTGTCACACTAAAAGCTACGATTTCCCTAAAGAAGATGGTGAAAAGAAAAATCTAAAACATATCCTGTGGACTTGTCTGGAATTGTCAGAAGTGTGAGTAAAGACAGACTAACTCCCCCTTTTTTTTTTCTTTTTTGAGATTTTTGTTCTCCACTGACTGTAGTCCACTATCAATTAAAAACAGCAGGACTCTGTCAATAAGTTAAAAGCTGTTAGTGTGGCCGTTGGTCTTAAATACTCAGAGGGTAGATTTGCTGGAGTACACCAGCTGTTTCTTCTTCACCTTTGACACTGAGAGTGTTGGTGTTGTTCTGCCTTAGTTTCCTTTCTGATAAATTCATCCAACTCATGAAACCATAATAAGTTATTGGAATAACTGAAGGTTTCTTAGCAGGGAAACTCCCTGGTGTTGCCTGAAGTCTGCCTGATTGGCTTCAGGCTATGACAGCCCATTAGGGTATTAGATTAAAATCTAAACTACTCACCCACTCTCTGCTTTCTGTACACAACCCCTCTTCATTAAGTCTCAAATGCCAGGAAGGGAGAGGGAGATGCCTTCAGTTACAGCTAGCTGGATGGGTTTCCCTACCTAAAATAGCAAGAGAAGGGCCATATTCCATTAACTGTATATACAATCAAATAGATTTTTTTTTCTCCCTTTCTCCGCTGTTTATATTTTGTTGGTGACATTTTCTTCAGCTCTTTCAGGATTATTTGCTTCTATACATCTTTGTTCCATTATATATTTAACTGCCCAAAGTAATGGGATCATATGTTGATGTCACAGGCTAGTCCTTTTAATCAAGGGTTTTCTGTGCTATTGTAACTGACCTAGGTAACAAGAATTTTATGTATATTGGGGGAAAGTGTCATAAATTTTCTGTTGTCTATATTCAGTCTCAATTGCTTGGGAGAACTGGGTTTTGAAAAGTCTTAAAGGGGTTAGCATTAACTGCCTATTTTTATTTTCTTACCTTTATTTTCTGTCTACCTTTATAATGCTGATTACATCTCTCCAACAGCTGTGGTTAAAATACTAAGGTTAATGAATTATTACTACATTTACTTTGACCAAATGCTTGAACTCCTGAAAATTCTTTAAATTTAATGCTCCAAGTTGAGTCTTTTGACCTTGAGGCTTCCTGTTGGATCCTTGGACTTCTCAATAGATAGAACGGTTGGGGCTGGCATTGTGGTGTAATAGGTTAAACCTTTGCCTGTGGTGCCAACATCTCATATGGATGCCAAGTCATGTCGCGACCACTCCACTTTCAATCCATCTCTATGGCATGGCCTGGGAAAGTAGGAGAAAATGGCCCAAGTACTTGGGCCCCTTCACCCACATGGGAGACATGGAAGAAGATCCTGGCTCCTGGCTTCAGATTGGCTGAGCTCTGTCCATTGCAGACATTTGAGGAATGAAGGAGTGGCTGGAAGATCTTTCTCTCTGTCACTTGCTTGCTATGTCTGTAACTCTACCTCCCAAATAAATAAGTAAGTAAATAAATGAGTAAATAAATAAATAAATAAATAAATCATTTTTAACAAAGATAAGGCTCACAATTGGGAGAGATAATTTTTTTGAGTTAATCTAAAATGATGCCAATGTCATGTTATACTTATCTAAAGGTCATTGCTCGGGAATAAAAGAGACATTTCCAGAGGAGACTATCCTCTATGGCTTTACAGCAGACTTAGCTTGTCCTGCATGTTATGTTTTTGCTTGATGATGAGGAATAGTGGGATTGTGTACTCTCTCCCTCATCCTCAGCAAGTGAATGGGGGGCCCAGTTGTCACTGAGACAGGAAGTTAGGTTCCCTCCTCACTGCAGTCTCATCCTTGCTCAAAACTCTTCCCCACATAGCACTTCCTAGCACTAAGGATTGAAACCCCCAATGGTGAGATATCTCCAATCCACATAAAAGCAAGGTGATGACCCAAAGAGAGTCTCTACCCTGGGTGGGCCACCCATACCAGGGACAGGGAACTACTTAGCAGATGTGAGATAGGCACATGCAGATCATTCTACACTACATTCAGCTCAGCAATTAGGGTAGGATCTTTAGATGGGGACTGAAAAAAAAAAGCAAACCATTAGATATTCAGGCATCACCAGGTTACTTACAAATCAAACAGGTCCACACTAGCAAAGGTTTGAGAAATTTGAACCTGGGAAAGTCACAGAGGTATTAGGCCAAGATATATGGTGTAAGAGATCAAAGTGTAGCCCACAAAATATAATCCTGAAGAATATCTTCCACTGTCTCCTTCAGTAAGCCTAATTGGTTGCATTCAGTAGCTAGTTACACCAAGTTCTAGAGAAAAGAAAGAGAGAGAAATATAAAGGAGAGTCAACGTCAGGTCCAAGTAAGGCTAGCTTCTCCTGCTGGGTTAACCCTACTTGTTCATGTCAGGTTGCATGTGAGCCTATGATGTATGGGATCAAGAGTCACAAGGACACATGGAAAGAGGTACATGCACAAGCTGGTGTGTCTGCTGTGTGTTCTAACCACTCCTGTGGGCTACTGGACTCTGTGCTCCCATAGCCTATAAATTTAAACAGTGTCTCAAATGGGCAAAAGCAGAGATTAGGGATGCCTTTGTTTATTATCCTCTCATTTCACATGGGTAACAAGCCATCCATTGCATGCACTCTCTTGGACTTCATTATTGGGCACTAGGATTCTGTTGACCCTCAAATCTTGAAGAAAAAAAAATGTTTAGTCTTGATCTGCACCATGGCCAGGATACAGCTGGAGGATGGAGAAATTTGGCCTTCTACTTGGAAGGGTATAAAACCCTCTTTATTGCCCAATGATTATCAGATGGGGCCTCCAATATACAATCAAGCAGACTGTGGGAGGCTGTGAAATCTGCTTTGAACCAATGGTTCTTGCTCCCTGGAACACAGAAATGAAAGCTATCTGGGGAAAGAATGGCAGCTGTTTTGTCTGGTTTGAGACCCTACCCAAAACAACTCACAAAAGACAGGCTGGATGCAACAGCAAGAGGATTTATTACCACCTACGGCATAGTGCAGTGCTGGGGTGAGAAGCCTTGTCCCTCCCTCTCCCAGCATTTTTATGCACTGGAGTAAACAAGTACATAAGTCACTACATACGTACACAAGTTTCTTATTCCTTATATGGCAATTACCTAAATTTATGCATTTTATTGGTGCATTTGAATAACTTAGGGGCTAGGCTTCATATAGGAAGGCAGAAGAATCTAAATTCCAGGAATAGTTTCACTCCCATACCCTTAGGCCTGTCTTTTCTGGCTTAAAATAAAGCCTGTCATGGAGGAATGGTGGTTCTTGTGACAGGTCCTGAAAGCTCTAAAGACCAAGAGTTTAATATGTTGCCCCATATTTTATATTGTTTAATCTTAACATATTACATATTATTAAGTCTTAATTTCAAATGTATTTCATCTAAACTAACTTATGTTTTGAATTAATTACTCATAACTGAACTCCACACAGCCAGACATAAAAGATAGTAGATACTATCTCCTAGTAACAGGTATATACCTTCACCAATTGGTACAAGCTTTTACTTGTGGAACTGAGAAAGCCAAAGATTTGATAAAATTTTTCTTTTTGACATAGTCCCTTGGCTTGTACTCTCTAAAAATATACAGAGAAATAATGGCCCCTCCTTCCATGTGGTTGTTACTCAAGGAGTCTTTAAGGCACTAGGTATGCAATATAATCTTTTTTGTGAGTGGGGACTCTAGTCTTCAGGAAGGTAGAAAAACTTAAGGGGATCCTCAAGAGTCATCTGAAAAAAGCTATCTCAAGAAACTTAACTTCTCAGGATCACCCTATGATCATAGCCTTGATCATAAATACCCCTCAGGAGTTAAGCCTCCTTTTAGATGCTATCTGGGCATCCTTCATTGCTAACGTTTTAACAAGAGATCGGGAAACCCTTGCTCTAAGTAAGTCAGTCAAGGCCCTGTCCAAATTTCAACAGGTCATCAAAAGTTACTGGAAAAATATCCCAGAGTTGTACAGATCACAAAATTCAATCATGTCACTGAGACTTAATGTCAGTCAAGAGTCTCTCTAGTCATTCCCCCTCACTATTAGAGACTTGGGAGGGACCCTCCATGGTAATTTGGCCTACCTCAAATGCAATGAAATTGTCTGGATTGTATTCCAGGATCCATCGTTCCAAAGTAAAAGATGGAGTTTCCAAATCAACTTGAATTCATCTCAGAGTATGACTTGAAAACTTCCGAAGAAAATACTCCATTAAAGAACTTAAACTCCTCTTTAAAAACGATAACTAAATTTGTTATGCTCATCCCTCCCCACCTTTCAATAAAAAATCATATCATTGAGTTGCAGTTATTTTGAGAACAGCCCTACTACTTGGGTGCTAGTTCCTTTTGTCTCCTTGTTTGTCAGCCTACCTCTACTAGTGACATGGATCCCTGATTAAATTTTTCTAAGCCTTTATACTGTTTCTTGACCTCATGCAATTTGTAGCCACCTTCTTTTCTATTTAATAATCCAGTGGTTCAAGACAAAAAAATTATTAAAACTGTCAGTGCTGCCTCTGGAAAGGAAAAGACTCAACAGATTCCCTTGATCTAACCTGCTCCCTGATTGCTCTACTAAAGTTTCTCTAATTTATTATATCAATGAATCCTGGTATGACTTTGTTGCATTAAATAATATGACAAGGACCAGTGTTTCCTCAGAGTAATGCAATCTCACTTAATGATGGAGATGCTATAGAGATTAAGGAAAATGCATCCTTTTGTTCATAATCACAGAAAGGAGTGCCCTGGGTGGGATGGATTTCCATAAAGCTATGCAATGTGATCCTATACAACAATAATAGCACCAAAATATATAAATTGAGATACAGAACATACCAAGGTCAGGCTATGTGGGGACATTAGACATATACTCTGAGGTTCAAAGGTCCCAATATCTCAAAGTAGACTCAAAAGTGTATGAAACTATGAGTCCTTCAGTTATTAAGAGCTTGCAAGTTGTATTAATATCCGCCATCATATAACCTCTTGTTCTGCCAACACACCAGAATAGGTACAGTCCCAGATATTTCTAACTCCTCTTCTTATGCCACCCATCCAGGGCACATTATTTCTATGCTCTTTTGCATCACAGTTCCCTCATACAATCCTAATCAGCAGGCCTATAGACCCAGAAGACATAATGATATTATTCCCTGATATGATATGACCCAGGACCAGTTGGGGATATCTGAAGAAAACATTCCCTGAAACTTCTAGGATCAAATACCAGATGATCCAGAGAAAAATACTACTACTGGCAGATTCTTTCTGAAGAGAATCCTTGGAGTGTTTTCACTCACTGGGACCAGTTTTCTTTTTGTGTGTAAGGGGATTATATTTGGTCTTGCCTTTCATGCGAACAGACGCTTGCACAATTGTAGCAGTCATTCCCAAATCACGAGTCCTCATCTCAGAACATACAGCATACTTTGGATATTAAATATGGAATTCTTATTAGAGTACTAGCTGTGGCCATATCACAAAAGGATGTTCTCTACATCAAACTTTGAAATACATTAGGATTTCAATGAACAAGCCCATGTCAACTCTCTTAGATAAACCCACAATGTGACACAGCACTACAGAGGCTTCTTTTAGTGTTTTAGCATCCTCATCCTGGAGAGGTTCATTTGAAATTTAATTAATATGGTTCAACGGGACTGTAACAATACAGTGATGGCCATCAAGATTCAATGAGTTTCTATTAACGCATGTGGTTCTATGGTCATGCAAAATTGTCAGTCCTTATACATTCTCGTGGCCTAAAATAGGTAGAACATGTACATAAATAAATGAAAAAAAAATGTTGCTTTTAGTTGAATAACTCCCACCAGGTACAAGAAAATCTACATTTTCTAAATATATGTTTTAAAAGATAATATCAGGTTCATAGATAACCCAAGAGCACAGGAAATCTCAAGTCCCAGCTGCTATTTTTTTTCCTCTTGTCCTCCTTAGGACTCTATAACATATGGTCATGAATTTATCCCTTTCTTGTTCCCCTTTGGATTATCCTGTTACTGCTTATATTTGGGCTGAATTTTATAATCTTCTTGTATGACTTACTTCTCATCTAGAAGCAGTCAAACTGCAAATTATCCCATAGATGGAATTATTATCATAAAGATGGAATCATGGAGGCCACTGGAGAAGGAATTCCAGCTGCTGCCCCCAGTGTTTTATTTCACCAGTTCAAAGTAGCCAGAGTAGTCATCAGCCCTTTCCCTAATGAGAGTTATGGTTACCTTTTCTTGTGGGGGATTGATAGGGACTCCAGGGACTCTTGGAGAGAAAGGAAGAATCATATATGGTGTAACTCTCTAGGAGCCCTGACAGACATAGACAAACCTACAATGTATTCTTCAGGTGTTGCATATGCTGAACTGCCTACCAATGCACTGATTGAGCACTTTGTAAATTTCTAAGCAAAATAGGCTACATTTATGCCAGTTCCCTGATTAGCTTACAGGATTTTGCCTTATTTACATATGTACAGGCCAAACAGATGAAATTTCCTCTTTAGAAATACATTTCTTCTTTAGACCTAAACTTTTCATTGAAAACTCCTTTTTGCTCCCTTTCTGGCTTGTCAGGGGTTTTCTCTTCTTTCAGTGAATTTCCTTTTTCTGTTCTTCCTTGTCTGCAAGCCTTATTCTTCATGGCTGTGAGACAAAGAACCTGATAGGAAGAGAAGAGCTGGAACAAAAAAATTGGTGACTTTTCCAAAGGGACATCTAAAACAAAGTAGTTGAGCACTATAGTAAATCACTAACCTAGAATCTGAGTTAACGTCCATACCAAGTAACACTTCATGACATGTCACAAACACAAGTTCTTTTAGTTGTTACCCATCTATAAAACTAGTAAAGACAACTGACCACATGGACAAACATCCATACGAAAGAAATATGAAAATGCAAGATAACATGGCACTTCTAAAGGAATACAAAATACGCTACCAGCAGAATACAAGTAAAACAAAATGGTTGAAATTACTAACAAATAATTAAAAATAATTTTAAGGACGTGTGTAGAGATATAAGAGAATGCATAGATAACATAAAATATTAGAAAGAAAGCTAATTCATAATATGAATGAAGAATTTGTTGGAGATAGAGGTCATAAAAATCATAAGTCTTGAAAACAATAGATTTAGTAAATGAAATTATACTTGAGCTTATCAATAGCACAACTGATAAGACAGAAGAAAGAATGTCTCAGTTTGAAAGCAGGTATTTGGATATAATGATATCAGATTAAACAAATAAAAAAAGAATATATTAAGTATTCAAGAATTATGAGACACTGTTGAGCTAGTAAGCATTTTTGAAAAATATTTCTTTTTTATTCAACATTAAGGCATTTATGCTTCATTTTGATGAACATAGCAGAAGAAAAGTTAGAAACGATGGATGCCAAGTTGCAACAAGGGAGATCAGCCTTATTTCCACAATGTCAATCATGTGAATACATAAATGACTATCCCTGGGACAAACCATAAATGGTGCTTATCATTCCCACAGCTCTGGGTCAAGCTCTACTAGCAAACATTTTGATTATGGTTTTTTAGATGGAGAAAAGAAAGGAATGGCCGGCGCCGTGGCTCAACAGGCTAATCCTCCACCTTGCGGCACCGGCACACCGGGTTCTAGTCCCGGTCTGGGCACCGGATTCTGTCCCGGTTGCTCCTCTTCCAGGCCAGCCTTCTGCTGTGGCACGGGAGTGCAGTGGAGGATGGCCCAAGTGCTTGGGCCCTGCACCCCATGGGAGACCAGGAAAAAGTACCTAGCACCTGGCTCCTGCCATCGGATGAGCGCTGTGCGCCGGCCGCAGCGCACCGTCCGCGGCAGCCATTGGAGGGTGAACCAACGGCAAAGGAAGACCTTTCTCTCTGTCTCTCTCTCTTTCACTGTCCACTCTGCCTGTCAAAAAAAAAAAAAAAAGAAAAGAAGAGAAAGGAAAAGTAATTCATAATAAGCTATTCAGTAAAATAATTGCCAGATTTTTTTCAAATCTTTGGAAATACATTAATATCCTGGTTTATGGAACTATAAATATAATTAGTAGATTCATTTTAATGTGTCTTTTTTTCCAGAAACCTTGTATTTAAGGTATATAAACTTCATTCACTTCATAAATACAAATTTAGGAAATAGTGATTCTTCCCACCCTAACTCTAACTTCCTTCCCACTATTTTCCTCCTTCTTCTTCCATTCCCATTCTTATTTTTACTAAAGTCTATTTTCAATTAATTTATACACAAAAGATTAACCCTACACTAATTACAGAGTTCAACAAATGCTATAAACAATAATAAAAAATATTCAAGAGTCAAGCCAAGGGCTATTCAAAGTTATCACATCTCAAAGTTTCAATTTGACTTATACAGATTAACTTTTAGATACTCAATTAGTTACCACAAATCAGGGAGAACATACAGCATTTGTCTTTTGGGGACTGACATATTTTACTAAGTATAATATTTCCAGTTGCATTCATTTTTTGCAAATGACAAGATTTATTTTTAATACTGCTGCATAGTATTTCATGGTGTACATTTTCCGCAATTTCCTTATCCAGTTTTCAGTTGATGGGCATCTGGGTTGTTTCCATCTGTTAGCTATTATGAGTTGAGCTGCAATAAACATGGGGGTACAGGTAACTCTTTCCTGTGCTGATGTCCTTTATTTGGGAAAATTACCAAGAATAGGATAGCTGTATCATATGGTAGGTCTATATTCAGATTTCTGAGATATCTCCATACTGTCTTCCATAGTGGCTGCACCACATTTACACTACCACCAACAGTGGATTAGCATACCTTTTTCCCCATATCCTCACCAGCATTTGTTGTTTGTTGATTTCTGTATGAAAATAATTCGAGCTGGGGTGAGATGAAACCTCATTGAGGTTTTTGATTTGTATTTCCCTGAAGGCTAGTGATCTGAGCATTTTTTCATGTGTCTGTTGGCCATTAAGATTTCCCCTTTTGAAAAAGACCTATTCAAGTCCTTTTCCTCTTTCTTGACTGCATTGTTTGTTTTGCTGTTGTTGAATTTCTTGAGCTCTTTACATATTCTGGATATTAATAATTAATCTGTTGCATGGTTTGCAAATAATTTGTCCCAATCCCTTAGTGGCCTCTTCAATTTCCTGAACATGACTTTTGAAGTGCAGAAGCTTCTCAGCATTATGTAACCCATTTGTCAATACTGGGTTTGATTGCCTGTGCTTCTGGGGTCTTTTCCAAGAAGTGTTTGCTTATGACGATGTCTTTGATCCATTTTGAGTGGTTTTGTGTAAGGTGTAGAGTGGGGTTTTTCTTCATACTTCTGCATTCAGAGATCCAGATTTCCCAGCACCGTTTGTTGAAGAGACTGTCCTTGTTCCAGGGGATGATTTTAGATCCTTTGTCAAAGAAAAGTTGGTTGTAGATGTGTGGATTGATTTCTATTCCATATCTATTCTGTTCATTAATCTATTCATTTGTTCCATCTGATTTTGTGCCAATATCAGGCTCTTTTGATTACAGCTACTCTATAGTAAGTCTTGAAATCAGGTATTTTAATGCCTCCAGCTATGTTTTTGTTTTGTAAGATTGCTTTAATTATTTGTGTTTAGCTCTTTTGCTTCCATATGAATTTTAGCATCATTTTTTTCTAGATCTGTGAAGCATGTCAATATTTTGATCAGGATCACATTGAATCTCTAAATTTTTTTTTGATAATATAGTCATTTTGATGATGTCGATGCTTCTAATCCATGGACATGCAAATTTTTTTCCATTTTTAAATGTCTTTATATATCTTTCTTTAATGTTTTCTAATTTTCATCTCAGTTATATTTGACATCCTTGGTTAATTTATTTCAAAGTATTTCATTCTTTTTGTAGATATTGTGAATGAGATTGAACCTAGAAGTTGTTTCTCAGTCATGGCATTTTCTGTATATACAAAGGCTATTGATTTATATGTGTTGATTTTATATCCTACCCTTTTACCAAGTTCTTTTATGAATTCCAATAGTCTCCTAATGGAGTCTTTTGGATCCCCTATATATACCTATATATAAAATTATGCCATCTCAAATAGGAATAGTTTGACTTCTGTCTTCTCAATTTGTATCCCTCTGATTTCTTTCTCCTGCTTAATGGCTCTGACTAAAGCTTCCAGGACAATATTGATTAACAATAGCGGCAGGGAGCACCCTTGTCTGGTTCCAGAATTTAGTGGGAATGCTTCCAACTTTTCCCAATTCAATAGGATGCTGTCCATGGGATTGTAATAAATTGCCTTGATCATGTTGGGGGACATTCCTTCTATACCCACTTTGCTTAAGTTTTTCATCATAAAAGGATGCCATAATTTATAAAATGCTTTCTCTGCATCTATTGAGATATGATTTTTGCTCTTTAGTTTGTTAATGTGATGTAACACATTGATTGATTGATTTACAAATGTTTTACCATAACATTAATGCATAACAGGTATAAATTCCACTTTGTTCAGGGCAATGATCTTTCTGAAGTGTTGTTGAAATCAATTGACTAGATTTTGTTGAGGATTTTGTGTCTATATTATCAGGGAAATTGGTATGTAGTTCTTTCTCTGTTATATCTTTTTTAGGTGTAGGATTTAAGGTGATGCTGGTTTCCTAGAAGGAGTTTGGGAGAATTTACTGCCCTTTTAATTGTTTTGAATAGCTTGAGAAGAATTGGAGTAAGTTTCTCTTTAAATGTCTGGTAGAATTCTGCAGTGAATCCATTGGGTCCTGGGCTTTTTTCTTTGTTGGGGGGTTCTTTATACTGATTCAATTTCTGTGTAGGTTATTGATCTGTTTAGGTTTTATATGCTTTCATGGCTCAATTTCATAGTGTATGTGTCCAGGATTCTATTCATTTCTTCCAGGTTTCCCAATTTGTTGGCATACAGCTCTTTGTAGTAATTCTTGATTCTTTCTACTTCTGTGGTATCTGTCATTATATTAAATTTAAACATAAATATCATCTCAAAGACACATTATTGTGAAACTGCAACTAAAAGGTAAACTTAATTCTAAAAGCTTTAAGACAAAAGTGTCAAACAAACTTTAATGGAATTTCTACTAGAGTAATAGCAGATTTTTTGACAAAAGCTAGGCCAGGCGAATAGTGGATGTCATATTTATAGTCATGAAGAGAAAAAGTTGCAGCTTTTGGGGAAATTAAACAGCAGGTAGATGCTTTCTCTCTCTTTCTCTCTTGCTCTCTCTCTCTATAAATCTGCCTTTCAAATAAAATAAATATTTTAAATATAAAGTAAATAACATGCTTATTTTTAAAAAAATAAAGATAATTAAAATTGATAAATATTGTCACCAAACACAAAGTTTAATAAGGAGGGTAGAAAAGAATAAATACATACAAAATAATCAGAAAAGGATAAACAAAGTGACATATCTGTATTTTTACTATTGATAATAATTTTGCATATAAGTTGATTAAAATCTCCAGTTAAAAATGGACGGAATGCATTAAAAATTACTCCATAATGTACTTCCTAAAGAGACTAATTTCACCATTGAAGACAATATACTCTAAAAACAGATGGCAAAATAGATGTCATGAAAATGGAAAGCAAAAGTAAGTAGGATTACCTATGCTTTTATCAGATAGATTTATTCAAAACTGTATAAACTCTGAGATGTACCTCTACAGATAATTAATAGACTTTGATTCAAAAGGTGAAAAATAGACTAATATAACTATGTAATAATAATAAATGACTCTATTCAATAAGAAGAAATAACAATTATAAACATATATAAATAATTTATAATGCTGGAACATGCAATTATGTAAAGAAAATATTGTATTTAAAAGGATAGACACTAATACAATAATAGCATGGAAATTCAATACATGATTTTTATGAAAGTAAATACCATTCTGACAAAATATAAATAAAACCAAAAGCAGTAACTATTCTATGAATGAAATGGGTCTAAAATTTCATTTGGCAGATTTATTTTGCATGTTTTCTGCTCAGTACATGGTGTATTCTCCAGGATAGAACATACATTAATCTACTAAATATTTCTAAGCAAATACCAAAAAAAAGCATAGCACTTATGTTCTCTAAGCACAATAGATTAAAACATATAATTAGCAATATTAACATTAGTACAAATAAGTGGAAAGTAATCACATCCCCTTGAACAAAATCAACTACTTGACGAAGAAATCAAAAAAGAAAATGAAAAAATGTCCTGAAACAAAAGAAAACAAAAACAGAATACACCAAAATCTATTGTTCACAGCCAAAAGAGCACTAACAGGGAGGTTTATAGCTGTAAACTATACTAAAAATATAGCTTAAACAGCCTTTTGAAGCAACATAATTATTAATAACAGAAAGAACAAGATTCAAATTAGTAGAAGAAAACAAATAAGAGAAATCAGATCAAGAATAAATAACATAGATGTTAAAACTAAATTATCCAAAAGATTAATGAAACCAAATATCACTTGTTGGAAAATATAAACAAAATTGACAGCTAACTCAACAAAAAAATAGTATAACCAAGTAAATAAAATTAGATATGAATAAGGAGACATTACAATGGATACCACAGATATACAAAGAATCATTATAGATTATTAAAACAATTATAAACCATTGCTTCAGAAAATTTAAAAGAAAAGCATAAATTTGTGCACACATATAACATGCAAAAATTGAATCATAATAACACTTAAATACTAAACAGACCAACAATAAGATGATTGAATCAGTAATTAAAATCTCCTGACAAAGGAAAGTCTAGTAGTGAATATCTTCACTGTTGAGTTTCATTTAACTTTCAAAGAGCTAGCACTAATTCTTTCCAAAATATTGCAAATTAATAAAGAAGAAAGGATAATGCCTAACACATTCATGAAGCCAGCATTATCCTGATACCAAAATCAAAAAAGGATTCAACAAAAAAAGATGAAGAAATTCTTACTAAAGTAGTAGTAAATCACATCCTACAACACATAAAGTCTATAAATCATGATTAAGTGGGACATACCCCAGTAATACAAGGCTGGTTCAACATACACAAATTAGCAACCATAATATATCATATCAATAAAATGAAGACTGAACTCCATATGATCATATAAATAGACACAGTAAAAGAACAAGTATTTAATAAAGCAGCACGTTCTTTCATGTTAAAAATCATTCAGGATTGTATTAGAATGAATACACTTCAAAAGAACAGGGCTATATTTGAAAAATTCACAGCCTGTATAATATTGAATGTGTTAAGATAATTTATTCTAAAATCAGAAATAAAATGGGGATGTCCACTATCACATTTGCTTTTCAATCTAGCATTGGAAGACAACCACATGCATTAGATAAGAAAGAAATAAAAGCATCTAAGTGAGAAAATAAGAAATCACATAATCTATGCTTGCAAATGACACAATTATGCATGAAAAATATATTGACTCAATGAAAAAGTTAAAACTAATAAACAAATATGAGTAGTTTGAAATATATCAAATAAACACAAAAATCAATATGTTTTGCAAATTTTAAAAAAAAAAATTTCCTGGGAAACCAGGAAAAAGCACTAGCACCTGGCTCCTGCCATCGGATCAGCGCGGTGCGCCAGCCGCAGCGCGCCGTCCGCGGCAGCCATTGGAGGGTGAACCAACGGCAAAGGAAGACCTTTCTCTCTGTCTCTCTCTCTCACTGTCCACTCTGCCTGTCAAAAAAAAAAAATATCAAGGAATAAATTTAACCAATAAAGTGAAATTTTGTATTAGAAATTATAAAACACTGATGAATGAAATTGCAAACTACACAAATGATAGAAAAATTGAAGAGGCATCCCATATTTAAGAATTGAAATAATATTATTAAATTAGCCATAATACTCAAATTTATATATAGATACAGTGTAATTCTTAAAAAATACAAATTCTATACTTTATATAACTAAAATACAGAAAATTGATATAGAATTATAAAATAATTCAAATAATCCAAACAATGTTCATCAAGAACAAAGAGGGAAGAATCATACTACCTGATTTCAAAAACTCTCATAATAATGGATGCGTAACATAATTGGATATAAAGGAGAGTCCAGCAATAAAGCCTTTTATTTAAGCTAGATGGCTTTTGAAAATATAGCACATATATATATATATATATATATATATATATGTATATATATTAGAGAAATCAAAACCTTTTAAATTAATGGTGTTGAGAAAATGGATATCCATATGCAGAAGAAATTAGATTCCTAGCTTTAATCACATACAAAAATCAACTCAAAGTCGACCCAAAGAGTTAGACATAACATTGGAGTCTTTGAAACTGTTAGAGGAAAACATAGAAGCAACCTATCAGCAAATTAGCTTGGTCAAAAATATAGCAAAAAAGCAAAATATTCACAAATGTAATGACATCAAACTAAATAGTTTTTGTACAGCAAAGGAAACAATATAGCAAAGAGACGACATACAAGTGAAAGAAAAACTCAAAGAACACACAGAACTCAATAGCCACAAAATACTACAGTTAAAAAACAGGCTAGGGGACGGGATTGTTGTTTCTCAAATGGCCAAGAAATATGATGGAACTTCCAATGTTATTGGAAAATAAAATAAAAATAGAAGCTTAAAGTTTTTGAAAAAAATGCATAGTTTGTCAGTAACACAGATTTTTCATGGAATTTTTCAGATCCCTTTATATGAAAAAAAAATGCTCAACAGAAGTACTTGTTAGGAAAATGAAAATCAAAATCACAATGAGATATCCCTTCATCCCTATTAGAATAGCTGTTATCAAAGCTACAGACACCAAAATATACAAAGATAGGAGTTTATTTTGACATGCATTTGATGTGTACCTGGTACACAGCACATTAGCAAAATGTGGGAGTAACAGGAAGTCTTTTTTTCTGGTTTCCCCAGGCAACAATTGCTAGAAATTCATAGACAGGTATCTGAGGTGGCTGATGAAGTCACTGCCTGCAGTGCTGGCATCCCATATGGGCACCAGTTCAGGTCCCTGCTGCTCCACTTCTAATCCAGCTCTCCGCTGTGGCCTGGGAAAGCAGTGGCAGATGGCCCAAGTGCTTGGGCCCCTGCATCCATGTGGGAGATTGGAAGAAGCTCTTGGCTCCTGGCTTTGGATCTTGCAGCTCTGACCATTGTAGTCAATTGGGGAGTGAAACAGAAGATAGAAAACCTCTTTCTTTCTCTCTGCCTCTCCTTCTCTCTGTGTGTAACTCCTTCAAATAAATAAATAAACCTTTTTTTTTTTTTAAAGAAAGGTATCTGAGCCTTTGGTGTAAAGTTACCCATAAGAACCATCAGAATAGCATAAAGCAAGACCATCTCAACTAAGTCCACAACCAAACAAATTCTTTGCTGAATTCTATCAACCTTTTAAAGAAGAATTATTTCCAGTTTTCCTTAAATTAGCCAAAACAATTCAAGTCAGGGGATGGATCCTCCCAAACTTCTTCTATGAGGCCAGCATCACCTTAATTCCAGAAAAGGGTACAAAAAACAAAGATAACTATAGACCAATATCTCTGCTGAAGATTGATAAAAAATCCTCAACAAGATACTATCTAATCAAATCCAACAACACATTTAAAATATCATCCACCCAGACCAAGTGGAATTTATCTTAGGGATGTGGGGATGCTTTAACATATGCAAATCAATAAACGTGATATAGCACATTAACAAATTGATTAATACAATCCAGATGATTATCTCAGTAGTTACAGAGAAAGCATTTGATAAAACACAACATTATTTCATTATTAAAAAAGTCTTAAATCAAATTCAGTATAGAAGGTATATATATCACACAGTCAAGGTAATATATGAAACCCACAGCCAGGATCATATTGAAAATGGAAAAGCTGGAAATATTCCCACTAAGATTGTATACAAGGCAAGGATGCCCACTCTCACCATTACAGATCTGGATGATTTAGTCAGAGTCTTTAGGGGAAAATAGGGGAAGTAGATACAAATTGGAAAGGAGGGCATCAAATTATCTGTGTGCAGATAGCAATATATATAAATATATAAATATATATATATATATATATCATATATCAGACTACTAGGAGACCAAGAGACTACTGGAACTCATAAGAGAGTTAGGCAACATTGCAGGTTATAAAGCCAACATACAAAAATTATGAGCATTTGAATATATAAACAATGCTCTGAGAATGAAGTGGTGAAATCAGTCCTATTCATAACATCTACAAAAAAATTAAATATCTTGTAATAAATTTAAGAAAGGATGTGAAAGATCTCTGCAATGAAAATTACAAATCACTGAAGAAAGAAATAGAAAAAAAGCACAAAAATTAGAAAAATGTTTCATGTTCATAGATTAGACATATTAACATCATCAAAATGGCCATACTACCCAAAGCAATTTACAGATTCAATGTGATCCCAATCAAAATCCCAAGGAAATTTTTCTCAGATCTAGAAATATAACCTGAAAATTCACACAGAAACACAAGAGGCCCCAAATAGTTAAAGCAATCTTAAAAAAAAGTAGAAAGCTTCATAATAGTGAATTTCATGATATGCTATGGGGCAGTTTTAATCAATACAGCCTGCTACTGGCACAGAAGTAGACGTATAGACCATTGGTACAGAATAGAAGCCCCAGAAATTACCCCCCCACACCTACAACTAATATTTGACAATCCTGGATAAAAACCATTTCTTCCACAAACTGTACAGTGGAAACTGGATTTCCACACGTAGAAGTTTGAAACAAGACCCTAACATACACCCTATACAACAGATCATTTGACAATGTTTAACAAATTCAGAAAGTCAGAAGACAGTATGAAAGACTGTACAATTAACACTAAGCTATATCACCATTCAGTTTCTTGATGCTGCCATGGGTTTGTATTTCTACAATTTGGCTTGCACTCTAAAAAAGAATCCTTGGAAAATTAAATAAAGTAAAATGTGAAATAGCAGAGTAAATTTCACAGGGCGACTGTCATTTTGAAAAATTGGCATTTTAATCCCAAATATACATAGTGTGTGTGTGCATATGTGTGCCTGTGAAAGAGAGAAAGTGTTCTAGATGATAAAATAAAAGTCACTTCTATCTTTTGGTTCTGATGAAAAATGTTTTAAAACCAATTTACATAATTCTCTTCCTTTCATCTTTCAAAGGAGACATAGAAGAACTTATGATTTGCTCAAATGAGACTTGAGCTGGCTAAAAAAAAAATATTTAAATTTCTGGATTACGAAATCCATACATATATTAACATCTAATTTAAGAGAAAGGTGACATTGTTGTGCAGTGGAGAAAGCATGACATTATTAAAATTATACTGAGCCAATTGAATACTCATTGAAGGTTAAAAAAGATTTATTCACACTTTACATACACAAAAATAAAGTCTAATGAATTAGAATAAATGTGAATTTTTGAAGAAAATTAAGGGAAATAAATGTAATTGACAGGTAAAGATGTTTTAAAAAGGGTACAAAATTGGTAGCTATAAATAAAATACGATAAAATGTGGTTGTTTAAATTTAAAATTTTTTTTCTGCAACGGGACAATCACTGAGAGTGAAAAATGAGCTATAGGGAGCAAGAAATTATTCATAATTTATTCCATATACATATGGTAAAGCTCTAACGTCAAGACTATTTAAAAAACTAGAATCAATAAGACAATCTAATGCAACTTTTGGGAAAATATTTGAATAGGGATTTCAGAAAAGATCATGTCATGATATATAATAACATAAGAGAATGTTCTACCTCATCAAAGAAGAGAACAGGGGCCAGCGCTGTGGCACAACATGTTAATGCCCTGGCCTGAAGCACTGGCATCCCATATGGGCACCAGTTAGAGACTTGGCTGCCTCACTTCTCATCCAGCTCTCTGTTTTGGCCTGGGAAAGCAGAAAAAGATGGCCCAAGTCCTTGGGCCTCTGCACCCATGTGGGAGACCTATAATAATCTCTTGGCTCCTGGCTTCGGATATGTATAGCTCCAGCAGTTGTGGCCATCTGGGGAGTGAACCATCAAATGGAAGACCTCTCTTTCTCTCTCTGCCTCTCCTCTCTCTGTGTAACTCTGACTTTCAAATAAATAAATAAATCTTAAAAAAAAAGAGAGAGATGTTCTTTTTTATTTTTTTCCAGAGTGTCTTGGCTTTCCATGCCTAAAATACTCTCATGGGCTCTTCAGCCAGATCCGAATGCCTTAAAGGCTGATTCTGAGGCCTGAGTGTTATTTAAGACATCTGCCATTCTATGAGTCTGCTGTGTATCCCGCTTCCCAAGTTGGATAGTTCTCTCCCTTTTTGGTTCTATTAGTTAATATTGGCAGACAGTAGTCTTGTTTGTGTGATCCCTTTGACTCTTAGACTTATCAGTGTGATCAATTGTGAACTGAAATTGATCACTTGGACTAGTGAGATGACATTGATACATACCACCTTGATGGGATTGTATTGGAATCCCCTGTCACATTTCTAACTCCACCATTTGGGGCAAGTCCGATTGAGCATGTCCCAAATTGTACATCTCCTCCTTCTCTTATTCCCACTCTTATGTTTAACAGGGATCACTTTTCAGTTAAAATTTAAACACCTAAGAAAAATTGTGTGTTAATTACAGAGTTCAACCAATAGTACTAGAACAAAAAAAAAAAAAAAAACTAAAATGGATAAAGTATTACATTGTACATCAACAGTCCGGACAAGAGCTGATCAAGTCAAGAAGACTTAAATGAAAGATCTCTGCGAGTGAGATCCCAGTGGAAAGAATGGGGCCACCAAAGAAGGAGGTACTTTTCTCTGAAGGGAAGAGAGAACTTCCACTTTGACTATGACCCTGTTGGAATAAGATCGAAGTCGACGAACACTAAAGGCTTCCATAGCCTTGGCAACTCATGACTAGAGCCTAGGGAGATTACTGACACCATAAACAAGAGTGTCAAATTGTTAAGTCAACAACAGGAGTCACTGTGTACTTACTTCTCATATGGGATCTGTCCTTAATGTGTTGTCCAATGTGAAGTAATGCTATAACTAGTACTGAAACAGTATTTTTAGACTTTGTGTTTCTGTGTGGGTGCAAACTGATGAAATCTTTACTTAGTATATACTGAATCAATCTTCTGTATATAAAGATAATTGAAAATGAATCTTGATGTGAATGGAATGGGAGAGGGAGTGGGAGATGGGAGGGGTGTGAGTGGGAGGGAAATTATGGGGTGGAAAGCCAATGTAATCCATAAGCTGTACTTCGGAAATAGACATTTACTAAATAAAAAAAGACTTAAAAAAAGAAAAAAAATAAATGAAAATTATGAAAAAAATTCTAGCTCTCATATAAAATAAATAAAATCTTTATAAAAAAAGAAGAGGACAATGCATAAGAAATGCACAATAAGATACTGTAAAACACCAGTTAAAATCAGAAAAGTTAAATGAAAATTTTTACAAGTTATTGTGTTGACATCAATAAAAGAAAGCAGATCCCTTATACATTGCTGGTGGGTGCATAAATTTGTATCATGAGATTGGTACTTTGGCGAACTCGAACATATCATCCCTAATAAAAGCTTATGAAAGGAATTTCCTGTAAGAATTCTAATTTTAGATAATAAATTCAATAGAAGCATACATTTATACCAAGCAAAGCAAATATACAGATGTATTTATAGTTTTACAATTCCCCAAAAGTCATCAACTGAAAGGTGTGGTTCAGGTTAAAGCAAGGAGCTTTAATCTGGCTGTGCCTTTTGGGGTAGGGGCTCAAGCACTTGTGCCACCTTCCACTGGGATTAGAAGCGGATCAACCAGGACTAGAACTGATGTTGCAATATAGGAGGCCAGCAACACAAGCAGTGGCTTAACCCTCCCAATCACAATACCAGACACATTTGTAACAATATTTATATATTGATTAACTTTAGAAATAAATAGAGAAATAAAGAAAAAGAGACACCTAGATGATAGATAAGTAGATAGGCTTTGTCACTCTGGTGGTGTTCCAGATGGCTACAACAAACAATATTGAGTGTGCCAGGTTGAAGCCAGGAGGTAACAACTTCATCTGAGCACCCCACATGGGTGGAATGAGTCCCAACACATAGGCCACCATCTCTTGGCTTTCCCAGGTTCATTTAGCAGGATGCTGGCAGAAGTACAGCAGTTAGGACTCAAATCAGCACTCCAATATTGGATACGGGCCTTACAAATGGCAGCTTAATTTGTTGCACAATCATACAGAACACCTAAGCCAAATCTTGGAACAAACACATCCATAATAGAGTAGCAATAGAGTTTTGACTACCCTACTTCTGATGCAGTTTTCTGGCAATCTCTCAATCTCTCTCTCTGATGCTCTGCTTTTCTAATAGATGGACACAAATGAGCATAAAAAGGATGTTAATCAAAAGATGTTAGTGACAAAAGAGTTCACACTCTTTCAACCCTTATTATATGAGATAGGCACAGTAAATATGGTAGCAAATATCAGGATACTTATCATCTTCAGATGATATAGGTAGTGAAGGTATTTGGCCCAATAAGGACTTTGGAATTTGACAAAATTCTATTTCTTGATTTGAATAAACATACAAATGTGTTCAATTTATTAAAATTTGTCAAGTTGGATCTTCAGGCTTTATGCATGTTTACTTTATTGTATAGTTTATGTGAATACATTTTTCCTACCCAGGGAGACAGTAACTTGTATGTTTCATAGCTGAGACATGAAGAACTATGTATTAATTTTATTGTGAATTACAATTTTATGAGTTACAAATTGTATTACTGGGAGTAAATAAGCTGTTGAAGTTCCATTTCTTCATTTTTAAGTAAGAGTGACACTAGTATACATTTACTTAAGATTTTATTCAAATAGTAAAGTAAAACTGGGTCCATGGTAGGTACTCAATGAATGCTATTTCCTTCCCCTTTTGTTGTTTAAAAGGATTTGAGGCTACTCATATTCTATTGTACTGCACTCCTAAATTTTCATTTGGATCAAATTGTATGCATACATTATCAACTTTTCCAACCATTAAAATCACCTATTATATAGAGAAGAATGGAAACTATTCTGTAATTGTGTTGGCAACCAAAACATTTTTAATGAGAAGATTTGCTATTATCTATTCCAGAGGAAGCAGTTGTGGTATAACAACTGGGTCACCTTCTTAACAGCTTTATTGTGCAGTAGTTCATGTATTTTCTTGTTGACAGATTTAATTCACTCTCTGAAAGCAATCATTGTATGGAGACTACAGTTGGCAGCTTCCTTCATGAAAAAAAAAAAGTAAAATTAGGCTGCTATAATACTTTTACTCTTAAAAGGCAAATGAAGCACCCTGTGTACTTTCACTAAAGAATTACAATGTCTCTAACACTGGAACTAATTAAGAAAGTTTGAATATGCAATAGCGGATTGCTCTGCAATACCTTCCCAGATATAGGTTAGTGAATTCGTAATGAAAAAAATGTATTTCTGGGTTCCCATTACCAGAGTGATGCTTTGAAGATAACAAAGAAATGAGCCATTAAGTGAATAATTTGGGTATGCTTAATGCATTGAAATTCATTTTCTGCATACGTCAGGCTAAGTTTTCCACATCTCTTAGGGAAATAATAAAAATGAAAATACAGACTTGGTATTCCATTGCTATTTCTTTTTGATTATATTATCCTGTATTGTAATTCTCTCATTCTTATTCATTAAACATTGCATGTACACATATACAATGAGCTGGGCATGTTTTGGAATGGAATAACTTGTTATTCTCTGAAAAATTACTCAACAAGGATTCATTATTCTATTATTTGGAGAAAGTAATATATTTCATAATTTATTTAATTTTAAATACTACCTTAGAAGGGGAAGATGTGGCCAAATCAGGAGTAAATATTTAAAATATTATTATTTGTTTTGCAGCTATTTTCATAAAGATGTTTCTCTCCTCTAAAAGTAGCAGTTCAGGGAGTGTGGAAGAACAGGGCACTCTTGAAAATTTTAGCACAATAAAATAGACTAATTTCAGAAATGAACTGTTAAATATTCATGGCTCGTAAAAACTAATGTTATAATACTTTTAAATGCAATGTATATATTTAATATTCATTAACTGATAATATGCCAAAGATGTTAAAATGTTGGGGCTGGCGCTGTGGCGCAGTGTCTTAAAGCTCAAACCTGCAGCGCACACATCCCATATAGGCACTGGTTCGAGTCCCTACTGCTCCACTTCTGGTCCAGCTCCCAGGCAATGTGCCTGGGAAAACAGTGGAAGATGGTCCAAGTCCCGGGCCCCTGGACTCACATGGGAGATCTGGAAAAAATCTTGGCTCCTGGCTTTGGATAAGGTCAACTCCACCTATTGCGGCCATTTGGGGAGTGAATCACCAGGTAGAAGACCTCTTTCTCTCTGTCTCTACCAGGCTCTGTAACTCTGTCTTTTAAATACAATAAATTTTAAAAAAAAGGTGTTGGTGGCCCATACTGTGGCATAGTGGGTGAAGCTGCCACCAGTGATGCTGGCATTCTTTTTGGGTGTCAATTTGAGTCCTGTTGCTCCACTTCCCATCTCCAGCTCTCTGCTGTGGCCTGGGAAAGCAGTGGGGGATGAAACAAGTCCTTAGGCCTCTACAACTGCCTGGGAAACCCAGAGGGGTCTCTTGGCTCCTGGCTTGGGATTAGCCCAGCTCCAGCTGTTGTGGACATGTGTGGAGTGAACCAGCTAATGGAAGATTCCTCTATCTCTCTCTGTGCCTCTGCCTCTCTGTTGTTTTCCCTTTTGAAAAGATAATTTTTTTCATTTTTAAAAGATTTATTTATTAATTTATTTGAAAGTCAGAGTTTCACAGGGAGAGGAAGAGAGGCAGAGAGAAAGGTCTTCCATCTGCTGGCTGACTCCCCAGCTGGCTGCAGTGGGCAGAGCTGTATTGATCTGAAGCCAGGAGACTGGAGCCTCCCCTGGGTCTCCCAGGGGGGTACAGGGGCCCAAGAACCTGGGCCATCCTCCACTGCCCCCCCAGCGCACAGCAGAGAACTGGACCAGAAGTAGAATATCTGGGCCCCAAACCAGAGCCCACGGGATGCCAACACTGCGGGCAACAGTCCAACCCTCTATGCCACAGTGCCAGCTCCTAAATATTTTTTTAAAAAGACAATGCTGACATGTCATTGTTTTTAAAAAATATGTCATTGTATGCTTTTTGGAATCAAACTGTATTCAAAGCAATGCAACAGAGCATCATGTCTGCTAATTTTATCCTAAGGACACATGTATGAAAATTTCTTTTTTTAAATAATCAACATAGGCACAGTGTTTGTGTCACAGTGAGTTAAGCCACTGATTGAAATGCTTGCATTCTATGTCAAAGCACTGATGTGAGTCCCAGCTTTCCACTAATATACCTGTGAAAGCAAGGGAAAATGTCCAGTTTACCTGAGCCTGTACCACCCACTTGGGAAATCTGGATGCAGTTACAGGCTCTAAGCTTGTTTTATGGAATTTAGGGAGTGAAAAAAAATAAATGGAAGCACTTTCTGTCTAAGTCTCTCCTATCTTTGTCACTATTCTTTTCAAAAGAATAAGTGAATATATAAAAAGATTCAACACACACATTCATAATTTCATTGAGTATGAGTTTTTGTTCAATCCTGAAAAAAATGCATCAATTTAATGTGTGAATGGGAGAGACACACTTTATCCTGTTGCACTGCTTTGTATTTTTTACATCCTTTAAATATTAAGATTCTTTGAAGTCACCAAGGACCTTTATTTCTCCTCAGTTTAAAATCATTAATGTGAGAATATAGTAGAAAAATGAGTATATGATAAACTGCTTGATAAAGATAGAATATAATAACTTAAGGTGATTATGGAAGGAGGAATAAATATGTTTTAATTTTAAATATAAAATGAGTCATTGGTATATTCTTACATCAATAAATGCATAATTTAGATAAAAATCATTATCTTGTTTTACCATAAAATATATTTTCTTTATCATTAATCAGTATGCCTTCAAATAGTTGTAAGGCTCTCTTACAGATTATGCAGATCATACAGATTATATAGATAATATAGAAATGTTGCAAAAAATCATGTTGTGATGAGCAGAATAAAAGCAAGAGGACAGTTTTCTCAGTGTCTCTATTTCATCTGATATTTATGAGTCATCTACAAAAGATAGATATACATTTAGATTCTAGAGATGTACTTGAATAAAATTTATAACTAATTGATAAAGGTCTCTGAAAGTTGAATAAAACTGGAAGTGGAGGGAAAAAAGTGACGCTATACAAATGAGTATATATGTATGTATATATATATATATATATATATATATATAATTTAAAAGCAAGAGAGATAGCAAGAGAGGGGTAGGGAGAGGAAGGAAGAGGGGAAAAGAAGAGAGGGGAGAGAGACAGAGAGAGATATATATATAGAGAGATAAATATCTTCCACCCACTGGTTCACTTCCCAAATGCCAACAACATCCAGGGAAGGCAAACGCAAGCCAGGTCACCCACATCAGTGGCAAGAACACAAGAAATGGACCAATACCTTCTGCCATCCAGGGTCCCAATAAGGTGGAAGCTGGAATCGCAAGTTGGGCTGGGACCCAAACTCTAGAACTCTGATATGAGATGTGAGCATATGAAGCCGTGTCTTAACTTTACAGCCAAATGTCTATCCTGCATAAAATATTTTAGCACAAACTTTATCATAAAACTAAATGTATGAAAAATACATTCATGAGTAAATATTCAATATTATTCATTACTAATATAAAAGTGAAAACCTCAGTGAGGTATTGCTAAACATAATTTTCTAAATTAAACTCTTGGAACACATCTAGGTTTGACAGTGACATGGATGAACTGGAATAATTATACACTTTTGTTACTTGGAATGATTACTCCTGTTACCATTTTGAGAAATATTGTGGCATTTTCTATGAAGGATGAATATAGTATAATAAGATTCAATCATCCCACTCATAGTTGTTTTCCAAAGAGAGAAAAAAGTTTATAATCTGCTATTGGTTAGTAGTATTTTACTAGTAAAAATTATGCAGACACTTCTAGTTCAAACTCCATATTATTATATTGATTGCACTAGAAAGGTGGATGTTCAAGCCAATTTGGTGTTAAAAAGTTCGGCCTGGTGGAAGTTCCTCAGATCATTGGGGGAATTCTCTTGAAGGAAGTTCTCCTGAGAGAATTGGCTATAAAAACCATGAGCTGAGTCTCCCATCTCTCTGTTTCCTTGCCTACATGCAATCATTCCTCTTTGAAGGCTTTCCAACTGCCATAATCTGAACTTACCAGACAACCAAACTATCAGAGCCTGTCTGATCTAGGACTATGAGTCTCCAAAACCACAAATCAAAATAACCCCTTTTCTTCACAAACTGCTTCTCTCAGCCATTTACATAGCAGCAGCAACAACAACAACAACAACAACAACAATGTCTGATTCACATCCTCCTGAAAACTTGGGCACTAATGATCACAGCATCTTATTTCTAATAAATGAAAAATGAAACCATCCAAATAGCCATTACTAGAAATATGAATATGCACATTGTGATATAGCCAGACAATGGATACTAATCAACAGTAAAGAGAAACAAAGTTTTGATGATATACAAAAATAAATAAATCATAAATATAAGGTAAGAAAAACTAGACAAAAATCATACATGCTGTGTGTATATATATATGTGTATATATATATATATACATACTCACATACTTATCTAAGCATCTAGAATATCCCAAGTACAGTGACGCAAAGCAAACCACTAGTTTCTTGAGAAAACAGCTGGAAAGGGGCAAGAGGAAAGCTTATGAATGAGCATGAAGAATGTTTAGGGGTAATAAATAGACTCACTATTGTAATATTTTGATGACTTTCATTTAGATATAAGAATAGTTAAGAGTAAAATTTTTGGAAATGTTGATTGAAATAAAAACAAATTTTAAGATAATATAGTTTTATCTTCTCTTTTACCTTCTATTGTTCTCCACATTTATAATTTTTTTAAACTTTTATTTAGAGTATAAATTTTCAAGGTACAACTTATGGATTACAATGGCTTCCCCCCCATACTTTCCCTCTCCCCCCGCAACCCTCCACCCTTACCCACTCCCTCTCCCCTTTCATTCGCATCCAGATTCATTTTCAATTCTCTTTGTATACAGGAGATCAGTTTAGCATGTGTTAAGTAAAGATTTCAACCATGTGCCCTCATATAGCAACACAAAGTGAAATATACTATTGAGTACTCGTTATAGCATTGAATCACATTGTACAGCCCATTAAGGACAGAGATCCTACATGATATATTTTTTTTGAAATTGATTAATTTTTTATGCAATTTCCAATATAACACTGAGTTTTTTTTATAATCTAAAATACATAGATAATATGCTGAACAAAATGCTACATGTTTTATATTTATTTAAGTGCTTTCTTTCGCACACATTCATAAATGCATGAAATATATGCAATGCTATGTAAATAGGAACCTAAAAAAACTAAACAAATATTGTACATTAAGTCACCATTTTACAATTCTAAGTTTTGTTCAAGAAAGTCTCAGGAGTTATATCTAAGTATGTATATTTAGATACAACTTATTCTTATGCTGAAATATGTATATTTTTGTAGTACATGAACGTGTGGAAATGGAGTCAGTCAGTCTCCCCCACTGTCATGTCAATTGACAGGCCGAAGATCCAACACATTTTCTGTAAGTCAGGCAGTAGGCCCAAAAGGATGATAAAATTAGTAGTCCGGGATCCCAGAAACTGGTGCAGTTCTTCTATGTAACTCCTTGGATGCCTGCCACTGTTTTCTGTAAAGCATTTATAAGAAACAGAACAGAGCTGAATTTGGACCTCTTTGCTGTAACTCACCTGCCTCCGTGTATGTCCTATGTATACTTACCCACTGCTGTGAGGATAAAGAGGTAGGAATATACAAAAGGCTCCAAAGTTTTTCTTTGGCCTGTCTGAATCCCGACCTAATATTCATTCTTAAAGCTGAGCTTTTATTACATTTGGCATGGTTGGAGGGATTTGTCTCAATCCCAAATGGAGGTCTCTCTCTGGCTGGAGTGTACAATTCAGGAATGGCCAGTCATGAGTGCATAGTGCTTGGTGGGCATGGCATCTTCTGCCTGGGCTGAAGTTGCTAGTTTCCCCATTAGTGTAGAGATGGCAATGCATGGCCTTGAAGAAATATTAAATGAGAAGGGTACCTGGTCAGTAGCTAGAGCCATGGAGTGGGTCTTTGTAACTACCTGTGGTAAGAAAATAATGCTAGATTGCAAGTGGAAACCTTAGAATGGGGTCTGTGGTTCACTTTAGAGGAAATGAGGATCAAGACTCAGATGATTCCATTCGTGCCATGGAAAGCAGTGCTGCCACTCTCTGAGCTATGCAGACGCCAGGGACAACACAGAGATTGTTGTGATTGAGCCTTCCAGTGACAAGGACAATACTGAGTCTCTAGTGTTGTTAAGGCCCCTCTGATGGTCACCCGGGAAATTAAAAACCCGGTGACCAAGGGGCAAAAGATAACATTCTGTCATCACATTTGAATTTATGTCTGTCTAAATGACTGAAACATGTACCTCCTATACCCCACATCTCAGGGACCAGTATAACCTCCTCACCCTGGTATCAAAATGATGTTTTGAATTCAGTCAAAAGTTATAATGCAATATTTTTTTTACCAAAAAGACAAATGTCTTCACATAATTTCTTATTTTTAAAGTAATTTTCAAACTATGTTCAAAATAATTTTCAAATAGGACTGATAAGGGTGTTTTCATAAATTGTAGCTCAGCCAACAATTCCACCTGTCCTTGAATGTATTATTCACATTCTTCATGTATACAGCTGTTAACCTTGCATAGGTCATTAAGCACTTGTTCACAGTAGATAATTAAACACATTTTCACTACTAAATATAAAAATCTTGGCTCCACTAAAATAAAATAAGGAAAAAGATCAACTGATCATTCAGTCACTCAAGTCCTCCTGGGTGACTTGCTACATTCTGTAACCATTAATATTGCCATCAGCTCTTTATACAATGGCACATGATTCATGACTTAACTCATACATGGTTTCAAGCAATAGCTAACTGCCTATTATTAGCAAATAATTCAGTTACTACAACCAGTATCTGTGAGATCCATCCAAAATAAGTGATATGAAGAAAATGGAAATTTACCTCTGGGGCTGTCTCCCCTAAACACATAACTATAACGCAATCATGAGAAAGAACAAGACAAGTCCCAGTTGAGGAGCTTTCTATGAAATGCCTGGCCAGCCCTTTTCTAACTTTCAAAGTCATCAAGAAGCACAGATCATTTGAAAATTTGTCACAGTCAGGAGGAGCAGCTACATGCAATGTGGTATCCTGTGTAAGACCTTACAATAAGAAAATGATACTTGGTAAGAACAATAAAGTATGAAGTTTATTAACAATTGTACACCTATATTGGCCCATTGTGACAAAGGTACCATTCCAATATAATATACTAATGGCAGTGTAAACCTGTTATATAGTGCACAGGAACTTTGTACAGTAGTTATACATTTCTTGACATCAAAATTTACCTCAAAATAAAATGTTTATTATGAAAATAGATGGTTTCTATTGAGATGTATTTATAGTTATGATTAAGAAATCTATCCTCACAAGGAAAAGTAATTATGAATCATTCCACCAAGGGCTAGAGGAAGAACAACAGAGCTTATATTGTAGTCTGTGTTGTAATACAGTGGGTTAAGGCTACCACTTGTCACTTTGGCATCGCATATAAGAATGCTGGTCTGAGTCCCAGTTGTAAATTTTCTTTTTTTTTTTTAATTTCTTTTTTATTTTTATTTTTGACAGGCAGAGTGGACAGTGTGAGAGAGAGACAGAGAGAAAGGTCTTCCTTTGCCATTGGTTCACCCTCCACTGGCCGCCGCGGCCAGCGCGCTGCGGCCGGCGCACCGCGCTCATCCGATGGCAGGAGCCAGGAGCCAGGTGCTTTTCCTGGTCTCCCATGGGGTGCAGGGCCCAAGCACCTGGGCCATCCTCCACTGCACTCCCGGGTCACAGCAGAGAGCTGGCCTGGAAGAGGGGCAACTGGGACAGATTCCGGCGCCCCAACCGGGACTAGAACCCGGTGTGCCGGCGGAGGATCCAGTTGTTACTTTTCTTATTCAGCTCTCTGCTAATTTGCCTGGCAAAGCAGTGGAAGATGACCCAAGTACTTGAGCACCTGCCACCCATGTTGGAGAACATCATGGAGTTCCTGGCTCCTGGCTCTGTAATGGACCAGCCCTGGCCATGTGGCCATGTGGGAAGAGAAACGGAGCATGAAGATCTCTTTCTATCCTTGTATCGCCCTATCTGTCACTCTGCCTTTCAAGCAAACAAAACAAATCTTTAAAATAATTTATCTCATCCTCAAACTTAAGCAGAAGCAACATTTAGAGAATTGTCTAATTCAGCTATTGCTAATCTGGACAAGTTTGGCTTTCTGTTAAAATTCAGGAGTCTATAATATGAGTAAGGAACTTTGTGTTAGTATTTTCCATTCAGGAGTATATTTTGTTTTCCTTCCAGGAGACAATGATAAATTGATTCTTCCTGTGATATGAGAAATCTCATGAAGGAATGTGCAGAACCATAGTTAATAATTTGGGAATAGACATCAGTAGAGGAAAAATCATGATGCACTTGAGAACTTTAAACATAGCCACAGAGTACTCTTATTTCCTTTTTGTAGCCAAAACTGTTTTGTTAAGTATGAACATTTTTTAAGAACTTCCACTAGTTGGGAGAAATTCTCCTTTAAATTCACATGAGCAGGCACCCAGCAGAAGCAGTTTAATGAAGAGACAACATCTGATGGTTCTTGGGTGGTTAACTCTGAGAAGGGCCACATCCTCTAGCAAGCATAACTTTCCTCTGATTTTTAATTTCTTTCCTTCCATAAATCCTTGTTGTGTTGCAATTCACCTAAGTACATATATACATACATATTCACATACAAAAGCATATACAGAGAAAGTACAGGCATATCATTTTCATGTTGGGGTACTACAAGCATTAATGAAGATCCATACTAAAGTCTAATTGATACTGTAGTTTTTGTGATGCTCAACAGATCCTTTTTTGGAATACAATTTAATTCCAACTATTTTAAAAATTAAGGGTCACTTTGCCTAGGATAGTTGACTATAGATGTATACCAATCAAACCCAAAATCATTTATTTATTTATTTATTTATTCATTTATTTGAAAGTCAGTTACACAAAGAGAGAAGGAAAGGCGGAGAGAGAGAGAGAGAGAGAAAGAGAGAGAGAGGTCTTTCATCTGCTGGCTCACTCCTCAATTGGTTGCAAAGGCCAGAGATGCACTGATCCTAAGCCAGAAGTCAGGTGCTTCCTCTGGGTCTCCCTCACGGGTGCAGGGGCCCAAAAACTTGGGCCATTTTGTTCTCCTTTCCCAGGCCATATCTGAGAGATGGATTGGAAGTGGAGCAGCCAGGACTTGAACTGGCTCCTATATGGGATGCCAGCACTGCAGGTTGCAGCTTTACCCACAAACCACAGCACCAGCCCCAAATGCCATATCTTTAAAAAGTTCCACCAACTACTCACCTTCTTGCTACATCAACAATGGCTGGCCTTAATTAACTATTTCCTTTCCTTTTTAAAATTGTCATTTAAAGGATGCTCAATCGTTTGTTTATGTCAATTGACTTTCCCTTGTGTTGGTACCTTATTCAACTAAATGACTCACTATCCCACCTGAAATTTTCTTTACTCTTCAAAAAAGAGAGGAAACTATGGCATTATTCTATCTGTAATATTAGAATATTTTTAGGGCCAGCACTGTGGCATATCAGGTACAGCTGGCGCCTGATGTGTGGGCATCCCATATGGGTGCCAGTGCATGTCCCAGCTACTCCAGTTCTGATCCAGCTCTCTGCTATGCCCTGGGAAAGCAGTAGAAGATGGCCCAAGTCCTTGGGCCCCTGCTCCCATGTAGGAAAATCCAGAGAAAGCTCCCGGCTCTTGGCTTTGAATTGGTGCAGCTCTGGTCCTTGTGGCCAATTGGGGAGTGAGCCTGCTAATGGAAAACCTCTTTCTCTGTCTCTCCTTCTCTCTGTGTGTAACTCTGACTTTCAATTAATAAATAAATCTTTACAAAAAAAGAATATTTTCACTTACATAACAATATTTTTCATAAATACAACTCATTCTATTCCCCTTCATACTTCACTCATTTGATTTCCATTTCCTATAGTTTTTGTTATCAGTAGACTGTGAGCAAATACATCTCACTGGAGAGTTTTTCTTAAAATTCAAGAGGTTATATGCAGAAGTGGAGCAAGATGATGGCTTAAAGAGTACAGTGATCTTCTTCCCACAGATACACCAATTTGAGTATGTATTCATTCACTGAACAAATTCCGAAAAGCTAAGGAAACCAGATGAGAGGCCACAGGTCCTCTGAATTTTAGTATTTAGATTTTAGTATAGTAATTTAGTATTAATAATTAGATTTTACTATAATAATAGGAAATAAAAAATTGAAGATGACAGGATGGCAAGAGATGCTGGCATCACTCCAGTCCAGTTCCAACCATAAGATTATGGAGACATGATCCATGCATCCAATTTAGGGGAATGGAAGGAAAAAATCCCAATATTAGACTTGAATCCCAAAGCCATCTCCTGTGGGCCCATTTGGTCTATAGTGCTGATTAACCCTGCTGTTTCTTTGCTGATTTTCTGTCTGATTGATCTGTCCATTGCTGAAAGTGAGGTATTGAAGCCCCCCATTACTATTCTATTGGAGTTTATTTTCACTTTAGATCCATTATATTTCTTTTAAATAACCCTTACTTTCAACTCAGGCCTCTGTTGAAACTCATTGCTGGAAAAGTCCGGTGGCCCCATCTTTTAGGCCATTTTCCAAAGACTTGGTCATTAAACACTACTTAGAGAAATGGCCAAGGGACCACTTTCACTTCCCATACTTCAATCTCCAGAGGACAATGGAGAAAGACTCCAGTCACTGTGGCATAGGGTAAGAAAGTCAATACAGGACTTTGCAGTGGAGCTCAGTTCTGTACCTTTCGCACCAGATAAAGTTCAAAAGCCTCTATTCTTTTTTTTTCCCAGGAAACCTTTTTACTTATGGAATACGAACTTCATACATTTCATAATTACAACTTCAGGAACATGGTGATTCTTTCCACCATACCTGCCCTCCAAACCACACTCCCAATACTCTTCCTCCTCCCTCTCCTATTCCCATACTTATTTTTCACTAAGATCTGTTTTCAATGAACTTTATACACATACTATTAATTATATACTAAATAAAGAGTTCATTACATTATATATATATATATATATATATATATATAAACTGTTCCTTAACAGTCAAGAGAAGAGCTGTTCAAAGTAATTGAATCTCAAGTGTCAATTTCACTTCTATAGATTATCTTTTAGGTACTCAATTACCAAAATCATGGAGAACATATGGAATTTATCCTTATGGAACTGGCATATTTCACTAAGTATGATGTTTTCCAGTTTCATCCATTTTGATGCAAATAACAGGATTTCATCTTTTACCACTGTGTAGTATTCTATAATTTCTTTATCTAATCTTCAGTTGAGACATTTGAGTTGATTCTGTATCTTAGCTATTGTGAAGTGAGCTGCGATAAACATGAGAGTACAGACAACTCTTTCATAAGCTGACTTCATTTCCCTTGGGTAAATTCTCAGGAGTGGGATGGCTGGGTCATATGGTAGGTCTATATTCAGCTTTCTGAGATATCTCCACACTGTCTTCCATAGTGGCTGTACCAAGTTTACATTCATACCAACAGTGGATTAGGGTACCATTTCCCCACATCCTTGCCAGTATTTGTTGATTTCTGTATGGAAGCCATTCTAATGTAGATGAGGTGAAACTTCATTGCGGTTTTGATTTATAGTTACCTGAAGGCTAGTAATCCTGAGCATTTTTTCATGTCTGTTGGCCATTTGGATTTCCTCTTTTGAAAAATGCCTGTTTATTTATTTATTTATTTAGTATCAACATTAAAAAAAAAGAAAAATGCCTGTTTAAGTCCTTTGCCCATTTCTTAACTGAATTGTTTGTTTTGTTGTTGTTGAGTTTCTTTATTAGACCAGTGCTCACAGATGGAGCACTGAGATCAGTCATAGCATCAAGGGAAGATCTGTGTCCCTGTGAGGTGGACTTGTTTGGGCATACTTCACTATCAGTCTACACAGAACTACAAAGGGCCCTGTGTCTGTTGGACTCAGGAAAAATCACTAGTATCATCCTTTGGCAGATAGCTTGGATCAAGACTCCACTCACTGTGGAACAAGGCATAAACTTAATATTAAACTGTGTGTTAGAAATCAGTTCCAGGCTGGTAAAACCCAACACTGTGCAGATCATAATAACTCCTGTCCTCAGAACAATGTCTTCAGGTGAAGCCTCTGGACCTGACTCAGTACTAAGTGAAGATCTGTAATCTCAGCCTATTGGACTTACATAAAATCAACATCACTTGTTGCTGGTTGCAGTGGTACCAGGCTGAAATCAGCATCATGCAAATCATAGAAGCATAGATATGGATCATACCCTCATATCCCACTGCTCTTGATAATCTGTGGGATTCAGATGTAATATGGAACTGTCACATTAGTGACCGTAGGGAGGCTTACTCTGTGACTCCTCCATTTTCACACAGAACAACGCTGATTAATTTTCAGACTGAGGGTGAAACTCAAAGCCAAATAATTCCATGGAGTCTGGACACAGGCTAGTCACTGTGAATGAAGTGCCTAGGCTTACGCTGACCTCAGGGAGAGATTTGCACTTTCCAGACATTTTTATGCACTTTCCAACTTCATTCTGAAGTGGATTTGGGACAAATCTGGGATAGTAGTGCTTTCTAGTACTGAAGCATAATGGCACACCAACAACAGACTTGCAGCAAGTCTAAATTTAGGACATCATGTAGTGTTAATGGAAAAATCCACATTTTCAGAAAATGAGATCAATTGGAATGTTTATAGAACAGGGTAAATTAAATCAGATTAAAAAACTGGAAAAATTCTTGATCCTTCAATGTGTACAGAATATTATACATAAGAAATATATCAAGAACTGTCAGGGAACCATGACCTCACTTAGTGAATAAAATGAAATTTCAAAGACAAATCATATAGCAGCTGATATTGCAGAACACAAAGTAACTGTTTAACAAGCTTCGGGAAAACAGAACAATGTCTTAACACTTTAAAAGCAAAGCTAAACAGCAGATGGAAGTAATTTAATAATTCAAACAGAAAATCTTTAACTGAAAAGTATACTAAGAAATGCAAAAAAAAAAAAAAGATAGAAGGCATCAGTAGCAGAATGGATCCAATAGAAGAAAATGAAGAATGGACAAAGATAGGATATTTGAAAATGCATTGTATGAAGTGTGGTCTTTGACCTAGAGGTTAAGATGCCTATAATTGGTGCCAGGATCCACAATTTTATTTTATTTTATTTATTTGACAGGTAGAGTTATAGACAGTGAGAGAGAGACAGAGAGAAAAAGGTCTTCCTTCCATTGGTTCACCCCCCAAATGGCTGCCATGGCCAGCTCCGCGCTGACCCGAAGCCAGGAGCCAGGTGCTTCCTCCTGGTCTCTCATGCGGGTGCAGTTGCCCAAGCACTTAGACCATCCTCCACTGCCCTCCCAGGCCACAGCAGAGAGCTGGACTGGAAGAACAACAACCGGGACTAGAACCTGGCACCCATATGGGATGCCAGCACCACACGTGGAGGATTAATCAAGTGAGCCATGGCGCTGGCCCCCAAGATCCACTCTTGACATTGACTTTCTTCTAATGCAGATCCTTTGAGGCAGTGGTAAGTTTCAAATAATTGTGTTCCTACTACCCACATGGTAGGCAGAGATTGTAGGAACCCAATGGTTAAAGGTCACTAAAGGCATTCAATCAATGAACTAGCATTTGTGACCCCTCTCCTGATCGCACTAGCTCTAAAAGAACTAACTAAATGAGTATTTTTAAAAAGGAAAATACACAAGCAGAGGCCACAAATAAAAAAAAAATGAAAACAGAAAGTTTATAGTATCTTTGTAATTGAACTAAAAGAGCAAATATCAAATTTATTGAGCAGGCCAAATGAATAGAAAGCATATTAAAAGAGATAATAACAGAAAACTTCCCAAACTTGGTTAAAGATGCAGCTATTCCAGATATAATAAGGTCAGAGTTTACCAGTTAGAATAAGTAGAGGAACTCTACTCTAAGACATATTATAATTAAATTCTACAAAGTTAAAGATAAGAAGAAGATTCTCAAATCGATAAAGGAAAAAGAGAAAGAAAAACACACAAAAATGTTCACATTTTCCCCTCTGAAGTTTTCTCAGAAACCTTACAGCCCAGGACAGAAAGGAATAGGGTGAGAATTTCATTGTGTTGAAAGGCACAAAATCTCCCAATCATAAATATTGTATGCAGAAAACTCAGACATTATCAGACATAGAAACCTTGTAGAATTTATCACTACCAGGAATGTCCCATTAGATATGCCAAAGGGAGCTCTTCAAACTGGAAGAGACACTATAAATTAAAAAAGAAATATTGGAAAGCAGAAAATTGACCAAAGAGAGACAGGTTGAAAACGCATAACATCATAACATAGACAATCAATCTTAAAACAAAAATGCCAATAACACACATGAAAATGACTATCTTTTAAAAAAAAATAGTTCTGGGAAAATCAGGTATTCACATGCAGAAGATGAAATTTGACCCTATATTTCACCATTTAGAAAAGTAAACCCAAAATGGATTCAGCACCTAAATGTAAAATCTGAAATTATGAAACTACTATAGGAATACATAGGGGCTGGTGCTGTGGCTCAATAGGCTAATCCTCCACCTGCAGCACCGGCACATCAGGTTCTAGTCCCAGTTGGGCCGCTGGATTCTGTCCCGGTCACTCCTCTTCCTGTCCAGCTATCTGCTGTGGCCTGAGAGTGCAGTGGAGGATGGCCCATGTGCTTCAGCACCTACACCTGCATGAGAGACCAGGAGAAGCACCTGGCTCCTGGCTTCGGATCAGCATGGTGTGCCGGCCGCAGCGGCCAGTGGGGGGTGAACCAATGGAAAAAGGAAGACCTTTCTCTCTATCTTTCTCATTGTCCATTCTGTCTACCAAAAAATAAAATATAAAAATAAAAAAAGAATACATAGGGCAGATACTAGAGGACCAAGTATTGGACAATAGTTTATTGATAAATCCCCCCAAAATGGGAAATAAGTGAAAAAATATACAAAACAGTTTTTCAGAAAACTAAAAATCTTCTGCACAGAAAAGGAAATGAGTGAAAAGATATCCTATAAAATGGGAAAAATATGTCAAAACTAAACCTCTGCAAGCAAGTATTATCAAGACTATATAAAGAACTCAATACCACAATAGCAAATAATACAATTTAAAAATGATCAATCTGAATATATATTTTGCAAGGAATATTATACAAATGACAAACAGGTGCATAAAAAATCCCTCAATATCACTATCATCAGGAAAATGCAAACCAAAAACAAAATATATCACCTCACCCTAGTTAGATTGTTATAAAAAAGACAGTCTGTAACAAAGACTGATGAGGATCTGGAGAAACAGAACCCTTGTACAGTGTTAGTGGCAAAGTAACTTAGTATATCCATTATGGAAAAGCTGTAGGAGATTTGTCAAAATGCTAAAAATAGAACTACTCAAAAAGGTAAAAACAGAACTACATATGATTCTGCAATCCCATTACTGGGAATGTACCCAGAGAAAGTGAAATCAAGTTGTTGAATAGACCTTTGCACTCCCATGTTTATAACAAAACTCTTCATAATATCCAGGAAATGAAAACAAATCATATGTCCATTAACTGCAGAATGGATAAAGAAAATGAGATACATATACACAATACAATCCTATCCAACCATAGAAAGATGAAATCCTGTCACCATGACAGCATATAATTCATTATATTAAATGAAATAAGATTGGCAAGAAAGACAAGTACTGCACAAGATCACTCATTTATGGAATCTAAAAAGTAAACAAACAACCAAATCAGTTGATCTCAAACAAATTAATAATGGAATGGTAGATCCAGAGGATGGGAAGACCAGAAGGGAGAAGGAAAAAAATCTTACAAATGGATACTATGGCAGAAGAAAGATCTGATGTTCTATTGCAGAGTAGGGTGAACATAAATAATAATAATGATTACAAATATGCATATATACATACATATAATATATATGTATATGTGTTTATGTATATATACACATATACATATATTGAGCTGGAAGATGGGATCTTTATACATAAATAATTTGAGATAGAAGAGGGGATTTTTAATTTTTGAATGTTTTCACCAAGAATAGATTATAAAACTTGAAGAAATAGTTATGTTTACCCTGGAGTCAACATTGCATAATGTATACATGTATTGGGAAATCACATGATACCCCCAAAATGCATACAATTTTTGTAATACTTGAAGAAAGTAAAATAAAAAAGAGGTTGTATAGAAAGTTAAGCCATTGTAATCTATAAGCTGTATTTTGGAAATTTATATTCTTTAAATAAAAGCGTTATAAAAAAATAAAAAAAGAAAAGAAAGTTAAGTCCTCACAGGGAGGTTCCTGTATGGTTTCTGTAATGAAAGAGAATGCAGGTGTGGTGTGAGTGTGTTTGTGGCTCTACAGCCCTGAGGCTACAGGGACTGCAACCTATGGTTTCATCTTTTCAATGAAGAGAGCGCCAGGCAGGTAAAGCCATCTCTGGATCTGTGCCTGTTTCGGGGATCTCTGTCTCGTCTTGCAGCACTGACCAAAAGGTGGCATGTTATGAAAAATATTCATTTAAAATCCTCTGTCTTAGACTGTATTACCATAAACTTTAAACAGGGTTGCTCAGGCGACTATGGTGTCCAAGTGTCTGCAAAATGGTTGAACACCCTCTGAGAAGTTGAATGACTTTTAACATAGAATGTCCAGCAGAAAGCACTCTCTATCTGACTGATAACTGGAGAGCCAGGCCACCCAAATCAGTTCCTCTATATAGATTCTTAGTTGCAAATTGCATTAACTCAGTTCCCTTGGATATGGCTCTTTGAGGACAGCCAAGGACAGAACAAAATCCTTGTGGCCAAAGCTCAGATTCAGTCAAGTGGGCAAGGGACTCCTAAGATTCCCACAGTCCATCTACAAAGCCTTCAAGGAACAGAAGAACCCCTATTACTGTTGCCTCCCTACCTCTGTTCACCAAGGCCACAGACCATTTTACTACCAGAAAGTCCAGCACCATCTATCTGTTTCACCCGTGCACAACCTGAGGAACCTGAGCAGATAGGAATACATCTCTGTTCAGCCCAGAGTCATCAAACACAGTGGGGACCATCTCTTGCAAGACAGAGCTGCCAGCAGTGGCAGCCACAGTGGCAGCAGCCAAAGCCACAGTAGAGGAAGTGGTGTTTCAAAAAAACCAATTCTTCCAGATTCCTTTGCATGAGGTCAGAGGACTCCCACAGATGATCAAGATGGCAATCAGGTGAGAGGGGCAACTGATTTTTCATTACCAACTGTTATCTATACCTGTGACTTACTCAATTGGAATCATCACACATCTTCTTACTGGGAAAAAACGTAGGCTATGGTAGACTTTAGATTGTGCCCACTTGGGGAAACTGCCATCAGCTCACCCTGACTCTCTTTAACCCTAAGGAGTGAAGATGAGTGATTGCTAAAGCTCAAAAATAGCTGGTATAACATGCCCTTCTGGCAGGCCAGGTGAATGCTGAGGCTTGGGTCAGAAAGGATCTTCTTGAAGATGACCCTGACTGGGACCCATTCTCAGAAGGAGGAAAAGCCAGCCTAGAAAGATACCAGCATGCTCTGTCAAGAGGACTAAGGGTGGGGGCAAAAAAACCAGTAAACATGTCCAAAACCACTGAGGTCTTCCAAAAGCCAGATGAAAGCCTGTTAGTTTTCTATGAAAGATTGTGTCAAGCATTCCAAGTGGTCACTCCTTTTGACCCTGAAGCCCAGGAAAATCAGTGGATGGTGAATGGTGCCTTAGAAGGTCAAGCACAAGAAGACATCAAAAAGAAACTCCAGAAACTTGAAGGATTTGCTGGAACAAACAGCACCCAGATGTAGAGATAGCCAACAAAGATTCTGTAAACCAGGAACAGACTGCAAAACAGAAGCTGACAAAAGAATGAAGTAGGAAGTGGTCCTCCCCACCATGGCTCTCACAGGACCCAGGCCAGAGAAATCAGAGGCCAGAGTCAGACCCCATGTACAAAAGAATCAGTGTGCTTACTGCAAGGAAATTTTGACATTGGAAAAATGAATCTACCAACAAACACAAAGGAAAGAAAACCAGAAACCAGGAGACAACATAGAATGATTCTCCATATCAGGCAGAGCCTGCCACTTCAAATCAAATCACGTTTGCTGGGATCAATTCTGACTGAGGCAGACTGGGCTCAATAAGTTTGGGCCTCCATGAGCCCAAGGTCCAAATAAAAGTGAGAGGACAAACAATGGACTTTATGGTGGACTGTGGTACTACATACTGAGTCATCACCAGACCAGTGGGTCCCCTGTCTGAAAAAAGGACTAGAATTACAGGGGCCACCGGTGCTTCCTTAAAGTGCCCCTTCTGTTCCCCCCAGGTCGCTCAATGGGAGAACATCGAGTAAGACACGAGTTCCTCTACATGTCTGAATGCCCAGTTCCTCTACTATCTGACCCGATAGGAACTGCTATCCAATCTGGGAGCCCAAACTAGTTTTTCAGTTGAGGACAGCACTCAGCCCAATTTGCTGAGATCCCCAGAAGATGCCTTGCTTATCCCATCTCTCATCATTCCCTGAAAAGAGGAGTGGAGAATTTACTCTCAGCCCATCACAGACATTGACTCTTCCTTGAAAATATAGAACCCCACTTCCTAGGGTTTGAGCTAAAGTAAATCCTCCAATACCGCTACCAGCCACCTGCCTGCAGTAGTTTAGCTATTGCCAGAGTCTCACCTTATGAGGGTCTGACAGTATCTCTTATCTGAGGAAGCCATGATTAGCATTCAAGCCCACCTCTGGAGACTGCTAGAGTTTGAACCACTCAGAAAGTGCTAGAGATTGGACCACTCAGAATACTCCCCTGCTGCATGTAAAGAAGCTAGGTGCCAATTACTACAGACCTGTCTAGGACCTGTGAGCCATCCATTGGGCCAAACAAAATAGCCATTCATCTGGTGGTCCCCCATCTTTACACCCTCTTGGGTCTCATAACCTCCCACCCCCAAGGCCCAGTGGTTTACCTGTCTGGATCTAAAGGATGCATTTTTCTGCATTCACCTGGCTCCTTAAGCCAGCCCCTACTCACCTTTGAATGGAAGTACCACAGCACCAGCAAGAAGGAAAGATTAACCTGGACTTGACTGCCTCAGGGATTCAAAAATTCTCCCACGTTATTTGGAGAAGCCCTGGTAGATGACCTGACACAATTCCCCAGTGCAGATGTAAAATGCACACTCCTATAACACGTGGAAGATCTACCCCTGGCAAATGCAACCTTTAAGGACTACAACAGGGGAATGGAAGCACTGCTAGCTCTGCTCCAAGAGGCTGGGTATGGAGTATCTATCAGAAAGGACCGCTTTTTTGTCAAACATCAATCAGGTACTTGGGGATCCAGATTTCCAAGAGACGTTGGACCCTTGGACATGAGCTGAAAAGAGCAATCTGGGCCCTCCCAACACTGATTACCCAGAGACAGGTCCAAAAGTTCCTAGGAGAATCCAGCTTCTGCTGCATTAAGTTTCTAAACTACTTATTAATGTTAAACCCCTGTATGAAGCCAGAAACAGAGAAGAAAGGAACTATGAATGGGAACAATAAGAGGTTTTCTCAATCTTAAAAAGACTCTATTAGAGACACTCACCTTAGGACGCCTTGATGTGACCCACGAAATCAATTTTTTTGTTCATGAAGAAAAGGGAATGATTTGGGGAGATCTAGATCAGAATATAGGACCCTGGCAGTCACTGGTAGTTGGACACAATGGTGGCTTACTGGCGGCCTGCTTAGGAGCCCTAGCTGCTACTGCTCTCCTGGCAGAAGGGCAGATAAACTGACTATGGTACAGGCATTGAATGTTAAAATCCCACATGCAATCACAGCACTGATGGATCACCGAGGATGCCATTGACTTACCAACCCACATATGAGCCATTACCATGGCCTCCCATTGAAAATCCCCAAGCACAGCCGAAACTGTGAGGACACTGAACACAGCCATCTTCTTACTTGCTGAGCCAGATCCTCCAGACCATCACGGCATTGAAGTGACGTTTACTGGAGCCATCCAGACTTAGACAAGCCTCTGCCTTCTCTGGATTATACCCTCTAGTGGCTTCCTGCTGGATGGTAAGCACCAGGCAGAATATGCCCTAGTAACAGAAAATGCCCGTTTTAAAATCATAGAATACAGGAAGTAAAAGGCATTTAAGTTAGCAGAAATACTTTGACACTGGAAAATTCATTGCCAAAATATATTACATTAATATATTAGATAAGGCAATAAGAAAAGGTAAAATCTGAAATGATTACATACAAAGAAAATTAGCTGACATATCTATTTAATAAGAGTTAATTTGCAGCCGTACTTAAAGATCTCATTAGAATAGGAGATAATTCCTTAATATGTCCTAAAACAGTGACAATCAGAACCACTCTTGAACTTAATTGTTAAACATTCAATTCACTGCAATGAAAATGTGGAAGATAATTACACTAAAACATTGTTGTGCTTCAACTAATGCAATAAATACAAAATATAATCATATAACAAGTATGTATTGTTATAAATAACATTACCATTGTGATGCATTGTTTTTAAATTTTTAAAATAATAAAATCTATGCACATCAACCAGGAAAACACAATAGTAATAAGAAAATTCACTAAGATTGACTATTCACAGGCCATTAATTTTATATGAAATAATAAAACAACTGATTCTGAACAACTGTGAGGTAACAAAAATTTGAATTAATACAATGATATATCTAATGTCTGACTAGATAAAAATTTTCTAATTATTTTAAATTAATTTGATGAATATTGTGCTATTAACTCAAGACAATATGTCAAATTAATAGGACAGTGTTCAAAGATTACAATCAAAAACAAAATAAATATACTTGTAGCTATCATTATGGATAAATTTAGTGTGTGTGTAGATAGACTGTTATGAAGAGTATACTTTTTGAGCTGCTTTTTTGATAATTATATAATGATAGATCGGTATCTTATGATTTATGAAATTCACGAGTTTTTTTCTTTAAAATTTTATTTGTATAATGTGAACATATTTCATAATTTCATATATACAGATTCAAGAGCATAATAGTGTATCCCATCCTATCCCATCCCATTCCTGCCCACATTCCCACACTCTATTCTTTCTTAATTTTTCTTTTAATTTTTACAGTTATATTTTTAGTTTATTTTATAATCACAAACTTAATCCTCAACCAAATAAAGAATTCAACAAATAGCAAATAGAAAAACTGTGCCTCAAAGGTATAGAAAAGGGCTATAAACAATAATGAAATCTCAGAATCCATTTTTCTAACACATATTACATTTTTGTGCTCTGTATATTAATATCCAAAAATCAGGTAAAACATGATATTTGTGTTTTGGGGACTGGCTTATTTCACTAGTAGCACAATTGATTCAAGTTGCATCCATTTTGTTGCAAAAGTAAGGATTTCAATTTTTTTACATTGAATAGTATTTCATAATGTACATATTTTCTTTATCAAAATGTACCACATTTTCTTTATCAAATGGCGTTTTATGCAAAAATATTTAAAATGATTTTCAAAAACATATAGAATTTATTTCAAAAGAATAATATTTTAATATAGCTATTATCAATTACGTACAACATTTTATTGTAAGAACATCAGAAAGAAAAATATACTGAAAATTAGCAGTTCTAAAGGAACATGAATAGAAAAGTTAAAAAAGAATCATTATCAGGACAAGGGCTGATCAAGACATTGTTTTTAATAATGTCCATTTCACTTCAACAGGTTTCTTTTTAGGTGCTCAGTTGGCTGTCACTGATCAGGGTGACATATGATATTTGTCCGTCTGGGACTGGCTCATTTCACTCGGCTCGATGTTTCTAGATTCCTCCATTTTGTTGCAAATTACTGGATTTCACTCTTTTTTACTGCTGTATAGTATTCTATAGAGTACATATCCCATAATTTCTTTATCCAATCTTCTGTTTATGGGCATTTAGGTTGATTCCATGTCTTAGTATTGTGAATTGAGCTGCAATAAACATTGAGGTGCAGACAGGTCTTTTATTTGCCAATTTAATTTCCTTTGGGTAAATTCCAAGGAATGGGGTGGCTGGGTCATGTGGTAGGGTTTTTTTTTTTTTTTTGTATTTTTTTTTCCCCACAGGCAGAATGGACAGTGAGAGAGAGAGAGACAGAGAGAAAGGTCTTCCTTTTGCCGTTGGTTCACCCCACAATGGCCGCTGCGGCCAGCGCACTGCGCTGATCTGAAGCCAGGTGCTTCTCCTGGTCTCCCATGTGGGTGCACAGCCCAAAGACTTGGGCCATCCTCCATTGCACTCCCAGGCCACAGCAGAGAGCTGGCCTGGAAGAGGGGCAACTGGGACAGAATCCGGTGCCCAGACCGGGACTAGAACCCTGTGTGCTGGTGCCGCAAGGTGGAGGATTAGCCTGTTGAACCATGGTGCCGGCCTAATGTGGTAGGGTTATATTCAGGTTTCTGAGGAATCTCCAGGCATCTTCCATAATAGCTTTTACTTATTAAATAAAAGTTAAAAAAAAGAATCAGTATCAAACAATATACAGGGGCGGGCACTGTGGCATAGCAGGTAAAGGGGTTGTCTGCAGTGCTGGCATCCCATATGGGTGCTGGCTTGACTCCTGGCTGCTCCACTTCCTATCCAGCTTTGTGCTATAGCCTGAGAAAGCAGTAGAAGATGGCCCAAGTCCTTGGGCCCTAGTATCTTTGTGGGAGCCCTGGAAGATTCTCCTGGCTCCTGGCTTCGGATTGGCACATCTCTGACCATTGCGGCCAACTGGGGAGGGAACCAGCAGATTGAAGACCTCTCTCACTCTCTCTACCCCTCCTTCTCTCTGTGTGTAACTCTGACTTTCAAATAAATAAATAAATCTTTAAAAAATATACAAAGACTAACTTTGCAAGAACTCAAAAGTATAAAATACAATAATAGTGCTTATACATTGACAACATAAAAATTAACAACAAAGCTAAAAGTACCTGGAAAATGCTCATTTCTATACAATGTAATGAGTTTAAACAGGCATACATTATTCCTGCTGCCCCATCTTTCAATGTTTTGACCAAAACCCAACCAAAGAAAATAAAATTTATAAAATATTTAATAAATGCATGATTACCTAATGTTAGTACTCTAAAAACGACTGCAAATTCACTTTTAAGTATATTAATAATGATTAATCAACTAGAATTTTATTACTAGAAACATATTGTCATATACATTCAACGCTAGAGTCATAAATCATGGCACAAAATTTTGAAGGAAGAATATTCACTCTTTAAAATTAAAATAACAGAAATGTGAGTAATTTTATTTTAAAACAAAATAACTTGAAACATATTTTTGCAATGCCATCCTACTTTTATGAGATATTTTCTTAGAGGGAAAGTCTATTTGGATGTAATGAAAAAAATGTGGGAAGAATTAATTAAACATATTGGTATTTATTTTACTTAACAAAGAGAGAGTCATTGATTCTTTCTCCATTACCAATGTTGATGATTATCAGAGGTATTAGTCATCTTTTTAAACTGAAATAGTTCCATCTTGCTATCATTCTGAAATTCTTTCTAAATCCAGATAGTGTCAAAGGAACAATAGGGCATAGGGAAGAATAGCTACCTATCTCACCTGTAGAAGATGAATAAAAGCTTTCTTAGAATCACTAAGGAGAATTCTGCCATTCATTACTGATTAAAACTACAACAGCAAAACACCTAGCTGTGAGTACTTAGCTTTTACAGTCTTAATGTCTGAGGCACATAGAAGTGATGGGCTGGGAAATGATGCTAGTTAATGCTACTCTAGCTTCTGAAATATTTGGTGCAAACGAGAAATACTCTGACAGATGCAACTTCTGATGGTGTTCCAAATGTCTACACCTCCTGGTGCAGATAAACAGCCTTCATTCACGAGTGCTTTGGACTGATGACTCGTCTCAAATTCCTGGAATAAGACAAAAAATATAGATGTCAACTCCAACATTATTCTATAGAAAGGCCAAAAATTCATTCACAATATCTTTATTTCTCTCATTTTCTTGTTTCCTGGCTTCAAGGAAAGTGAGAGTCCCCATTAGGAATATTCACATTATGTTCTAAAAAATGACCATGTGGGAAGACCAACAGCTACTTGAGCAAAACTGATAGTGCATCTTCCTTTAACTCAATCTGGAGGTGACTGAAGCCTTGGTCAAAAGCTTGAACACAGCCTTCTAAGGCATCCTGAGTTAGAAGGACCAGCTAAGCTGTACTAGGAATGCTAAATCACAATATTGTAAGATAATAAATGTTTTAAGTACCTTAGGTTTTAGGTAAATAGTACTCAAAAGCAAACCACCAATGCTGATTTATAGCCAGTGGTATTAAGAGGGCCCTGAACCTCTTAGCATTGTTCACAGTTGCTAAAATATAGAACTAACCAACATGTCCATGATCAGATGACTAGATAAAATAAATATATATATATATATAAAGTATATATATATATATATATATATACATACACACAATACACACACACACACACACACACACACATATATATATATATATATATATATATACATGCAATGGAAAATTGTTGAGCTATAAAATATTGTTGAGCCATATAAACAAGTTCTACCAGCAAAACGGATACAACTGGAGGACATTGAGTTGAGTGAAATAAGCCAGACACAGAAAGACAATATCTCTCTTATTCATAGAAGCTAAAATTATAAAAGGAAAAAAAAACTCCCTCTTCTTTTCTTATTTTTCTTTTAACTTTAAAAGATTTGCTTTATAATCACAAACTTAACCCTCTACTTGTGGGAAAAATGGTAAGATTAAATTATCATTACATTCTTAAAGCTGTATATGTGAAATACATGAAATTTGTTCCTTTTATACAACTATAAAAGTTTCAAAACTAAATATATATATATATATATATATATATATATATATACATAATAGGTTAATAATAAGAAATACTGAGGAATCATGGCACAGAAAGTTGACTATATATAATCTATTTTTTTTTTATTTATTTGACAGAGTTAGACAGTGAGAGAGAGAGACAGAGAGAAAGGTTTTCCTTCAGCTGGTTCACCCTCCAGATGGCTGCCACGGTCTAGCTATGCCAATCCAAAGCCAGGAGCCAGGTGCTTTCTCCTCGTCTCCCATACTGGTGCAGGGCCCAAGCACCCGGGCCATCCTACACTGCCTTCACGGGCCACAGCATAGAGCTGGACTGGAAGAGGAGCAACCGGGACTAGAGCTGGTGCCCATGTGGGATGCCTGTGCTTCAGGTGGAGGATTAACCTAGTGCGCCATGGCACCGGCCGCGACTATATATAATGTAATGTATTGTGTATCTCTCTATTATAAAAACCAGAAGATAAGATTTTCAATGTTTTTATCATAAAGAAATTAAAAAACAGAAGAGATATATATATATTTATTTATTAAAATATTTATTTTATTTATTTGAAAGATGGAGTTACAGAGAGAGGTGGAGACAGAGAAAGAGGTCTTCCATCTGCTAGTTTACTCCCCAAATGGCTGCAATGGTTGGAGCTGCGCCAACCTAAAGGCAGGAGCCAGGAGCTTCTTCCGGGTCTCCCATGTGGGTGCAGGAGCCCAAGGACTTGGGCCATCATCTACTGCTTTCCCAGGTTATAGCAGGGAGCTGGATCAGAAGTGGAGCAGCTGGGATTATAACTGGTGCCCTTATGGGATGCTGGAGCTTCAGGCCAGGGCTTTAACCCACTGTGCCACAGTGCCAGCCCCAAGGAGATAGATATATTTATGATGTAATATATATCAGATATGTTCTGAAACATCCATTCAATGATTGCTTATAGTCAGTGTCTATAGAACCACTGAACTAAAGTTTTTGTTCCTTTTTACCAATTAAACTTCTTATTTGGTGAAGTATTAAGCCTTTCATTGTAGTATACTTTTAAAATATGTTATCCCAAAAACTAAAAATAAAGAAAGAGGGAAAAAGGATGGAAAGGAAAGAGGGGGAAGGAGAGAGAAAAGAAGGGAATATCTTTATGTTCTCAGAATTGTATCTACAAATTATACTGAATCTGTGAAATCTAAATGAAAATTAAAATCTAAAAGCAAAGAAAAAAAGAAAGATTACATGAATCCCATAAATTTGTACCAATTAAAAAATAAAAATAAAAAAGCAAAAAAAAGAGAAACAAGTGCATGTGCATATCCAACTTTCTGCAAATATAACGATTTACAAAACGTTTTTTATCTTTGTCAAAGCAATGGTTAGAGATGTTACACTATTATAGTATTAATTATCTGTGATTGATTTGAAATTATGGGTGAAATGAGCATGCTTCTGTTTCATTATTGTCTATAGCCCTTGTCTTCATTCTTACTAAACTAGGGTATATTTTCTTTTTACTTGAACTCTTTGGTGAAATATTAAGCCCTTGACTGTACAATAATTTAAATATATATCAAAAAGGAAGGAAGGGAGAAAAAAGAATGAATAAAGAATAAGAAAGAAAGGAAGAAAGAAAGGAAGAAAGAAAGAAAATAGGGAAAGAGTGAGGGAGAGAGGAAAGGAATGTCATTGTATTTTTGAATTGAAACTATGAATTACATTGAATGCATTAAAATTTATAAAAACTTAAATAAAATATTGATATATTGATTAAAGTATATTTTTCAATTAAGGAGACAATTTTTCTTTCATCTTTTGTAGTTTTCAACATACAAGTTAGAACATTCTTTTATTTAAAGTATCTGATGTGTATTATGCTTAGGAAGCTGTGGAAAATTATATCTTATGACTTTGATTTCTAAAAAGAAAGATGAAAGAAACATGATAGTAGAAAATAAACAAGTAAAATAAAATGCCAATTTATAATTGATTTTTCTTGTATAATAATTGATTTTTGTAGACTGATGCAATTCCTGCAATCTTACTATTGTCACCTAATAGACCTACTTGTGTTTTTGGAAATTTCTTAACATTTTCCACATATATTTGTGTTCTTTTTGAATAAATATAGTCTTACCCTTAAAAAACATAAATTAAAAATGAAGCTATCCACGATAAAAAAGAAATGATAAATGTCTTAGATTTACACTGAATATCACATGGAACCTCAGAGGAATGTATTTTCTTTAAATTTCATTTCAAATAATATTACAATATAAATAAAAAATAAATAATAAAACTGTATGTGATTGACATGGCTTACTGGGGATAATTATTAGATTTTATATTATCAAATTTTGAACCTCCATAAATATGTATTATAATGACTTTTGCTTTTCTTTCTTATACTACCTAGGGATCACATAAGATCTAATCTTACAGCACACTCTTTACTACCCTTGATGACACATTTACATGCACACGCAGAGTCCCAGACAAACATAACTTTATGAATTTCTTCTTTTCTTTTATATACCCATGAAAGATTTTACTGTCTCATGGATTTACATATCTTCTTTGTTTGATAATTACCAAATTTGTATGCTAAGTATTAATTCCAATTTTGCATATCCAATAACATACTTTATGTTTAACAGGTACTGCATACCTAATATGTAGGGAAAGGAACTGCTCTTCCTTTAAGCCCACACATGTCTTTATCATTCTCAGGTTAATATATACATATGTTCTTATGTTTATCTTGTCACCACCTGGTAGTGAAAATTTTTTCACACTACGCAAGCAATCTACTGAAAAATCAAGCTGTGACCATGATCCACAATCTATGCAGAATCTAGTCGTTTCTTACAGTGTCACTGAGTATGAAACATTTAAACAAACTGGTTATTTTCTGCTTTCCACAATTTTCAGTTTTCTCCTTTTTAAGCATTCTGTTAAATCTGCATTGCCACTGTTGATTTTCTTGAATTGCCCATACTTCTGCCGCATGCACTTGATACATGTTTATGCACTGCATATTTACGTACATGCATTTCCTATTTTCTTGAACAGACTTGTTAAGTCATTTCTACGTTCCCCAAGCATAGAATTATGAATGTCACATGAAAAGGTATAAATACTCATTGAAAAAATGAGTATTTTGTCACCTCCAAATAAAAAATTAAAATGTATGATTAGTTAAAAGATACATTTTAAAATATTACAGATATGATTCCGTCTGTAATCTTTTAAATTACAAATAGGCAGAATTTGGCTAAGTAAAATGTAGAAAACTCCATTCCAGAAAAATGCAGCCTAATGATTATGCCTCCATGCAATATTTATGGTCTAGTGTCTTTTTCTAAAGAGTATAATTGTTTAATTTCAGAAAGAAAATGAGAATAGAAAGACAAGAGAATAAATTAATTGGATCAAAGGCAAAACATGACTTTAGATCTGTTACATATCAAACAAGTTTAGTGATAATCTTATAAAAATCCTTTACTTTCTCTGAGGAGTGAATGAAATCTCATAATTAAAATTGATTCAGTAACAAGATATGTAGTAGAGATGAAAATTCTCTTGTAGTTAATACTGGAGTTCATGCTCCTTTTCAAAACCATACCGCTTGTTGTTTGGAAAGCGTATGTGACTTCAATAAAAGGTAAATCGTGTTTATTTCAAAACACTTTTATAGTCAAAGAGCCTTCCAACCATTAAAGAATATATTTAGTGGAAAAATCTAAGACATGTTTAAAGGTGAGACCAAATATCTAATCAATCAATCAAACTGAAGACAAAGGGAAAAAATCATAACCAACAATTTCCTTCCATGAATTTATTGAAATGTAGAACACATGTCTAAGTCATTGTATTCATCCAAAGACCATGTGCATTAAATCCCATATATAAATTGTTTTGATAACTTATTAGCAAAGTATTTTTAAAAACAAGGTATTTATTTGATTTACGCATATTAAATCAATATACAGAATCACTATTTTGAAATTTCAGTGCTGAACTTCTTTTTTGTCATATCAAGTCTACCTTTCAAAAAGGATTGGAATATCAACGATTGAAAATATTTGGAAAACCATCAAGAGTGAAATTGAAAATTATCATTTTAGCACTAAAGATGTTGGATTCCTGGTGGGTGCCTCTAAAATTTGAATGACACTTACAGAGATCATTATGAAAATGAGTGAGTAGGCTGAGGTGGTATTCCAGGTTTAATAGGGAAGTGTTTTTTGCATATGATGCTTAAGCATTTGAGTAAAAGTTTAGATGTGTTTGAAACTATATCTGAAACTTAGAAGTAAGTTTTTAAAAAAGCTGCATTGCACTTCCTTCTAATGTCACACAGGGATGATGGCTACCAAGATAGTAAAAAGAATTACACTTCGTTTGCTTCATTATTCTCTTTGTAATGGTTGCAATCTAGTAATTGTGTCTATAAATATAGTAATTTGCCAAATGTTCTCTGAACAAATGGTAGTAACTTATCCTGTGTCATTCAATAGAAATGCAATCAAAATTTTAAACATATATTCATTTTTTAGAAGATTTATTTATTTATTTCAAAGTCAGAGTTACACAGAGAGAGAAGGAGAGGCAGAGAGAAAGAGGTCTTCTATCCTCTAGTTCACTCCATAGTTGGCCGCAATGGCCAGAGCTGTGCCGATCTGAAGCCAAAAGCCAGGAGATTCTTCCAGGCCTCCCATGTGGGTGCAGGTACCCAAGGACTTGGGCCATCTTCTATTGCTTTCCCAGGCCATAGCAAAGCTGGATGGGAAGTGGAGCAGCCGGGACTAGAACTGGCACCCATATGGGATGCTGGCTCTGCAGGCAGCAGCTTTACTTACTATGCCACACCCAGGCCCCAATATATTCATTTTATATTTACATGAATTTCATGCTTTTATCTTTTTGATACTTTTGCTTTTATATCTCATTAGTTGATTGAATATTTTTTGGTGAAAAATTTTATAGACTGACTGTTTATATTCACATGCTGAAAACCTATCCCTATGTGATCCTATTAAGTGGTGGGTCCATTGGAGGTAATTGTATCATGATCCAAAGTCCTTATGTATGAGATTAGTGCCCCTCTAAAGGACCTCAGATAATTCCTTCATCCTTTTTCTACCATATGATAATAAATGAGCAGTCTACAAGCCAGAAGATGATCACTGCAGGAATCAGATCCAGTTGCAAATCTGCCTTAGATGTCCAACTTCCACAACTATATTACAGTAGTAGATAAACTACTTGCATAGCACATCTTATGCAAGTAGAAGCAAGGTGCTGATTTTGATTTTACATTTTGCTGGAGTCATAATTTTATCCTTTGGAATAGTGTGGGTTTTTTTTAAATATATATAAAAGAAAGCAAAAATGCCGCCAGATAAATCTAACCTGTGTCATATTCAAAAGCTGATAACAGTAGTGTTATTAACAAGAATGACAACAAGAAAAAAAAATGAAGTGGAAGAGACCATCAGAAATGTGTTTATAAAGAAAGCATTTAGATGAAGACAGAAATGAAATAACCATTTGGATAAGCATTCAATGTGTGCCATTGGGGTAGGATATGATGTTTAAGATATGATGCATGGAATAAGAATAGATATATGTGTATATATATATATATATATATATATATATCCGTTTAAAACTTTATTAACAGATTCATAAAACTACTCTTTCTTTAAAGTTTAAGAGTGTTTTGTTAATCAATGAACATGACTTCATCCATAAGAACACCAGCTAGTCTAAATGTTCATTTTATTTGTTATTATTTATAGATCTTTATGTAATCTTCAATGCCTATTTCTTAATAGCAATGACTTAATTTAACCACCACTAATAATGCATGTAGCATCTATCAGAGGAGCCTAGGAAAAACACATGTTCATAATTGTGGCACTCAGAGGGTGTTTGCTGCAGAGGCTAACATACCACTTGGGATGCCCAAATCTCATCCCAGGGTGCTTGGGTTTACATCTCTGCTCTGATTCTGATTTCAGCTTCTGGCTTACACACATCCTGGGAAACAGCACGTGATGGCTCAAATCCTGGTGTCTCTGCCCTCCACAGAGGAGAACAAGATTGGATGTTGAGTTGCTGGATTTGGGGGAATGAATCTGTTCTCTCTCCCTCTCTTCCCTCTTTCCCTCTCTTCCTTTCCTAAAAATAAGTTTATAAAATAACAGTTTCTACATGCAAGATTATATGTAAATTCCAATTTGACTTGTATTCTCAACCCACAAATTTGGTTCCTTTGTAATATCCTTTCTTCTGTTCTCCACCTTCTAAATGGTGCCAGTGTCTCCTTTCCTATGAAATGCACTTTTCTCCTGTAGTTATCTGGCTCTCCATCTCTTATGGAGGAGCCTAGATAATAGGTTATTTAATTATTTTATAGATATTTTAATAGTTGGCTTAATTATTGTTCTATAGATTAGGAACTGGTGAAAATAGTGTGAATAAATGATTAATGATTTAATTGGGAGGGTTTTTTCCAGTCACCAATCATTAATCAACAGAAATTCAGATTCTTGATCTATTCCTTCATATAAAACACCTCTTCTGACTTTACATTGGTTGATACTCCTCACCAGATAACTGAATTTAAACACCTAAGTTTTCATTAGGTGTTCTCAAATTTAGAATCAGAGCAGTCCCTTGGAAAGACTGAAAACATTGAAGTATATACTGCTATAAAAATGTTTTCTTCATCCTAATTTGACTTGATTTCTTCTTGAAATACATTTTCTATATAATCCCTGACATATTGAGCAATTAAAAAAAAGTCAGCCTTCAGGAACATGAATGTTTACCTAGAAAATATTCACCACCACATCTTGATGTGAATAATAGGAATATTTATATTGACATTAGACTATATTTAAATAAAGAAAAGAATGTTTTCAAAAAGTAGTGAATAATAGTAATGAACTGTGAAGAAGAAAATTTTAAAATTTTCTCTTAAAAGTTCTCATCTCATTCATGAAAGTCCATTCTACTTCACTAAGAATCTTGGTGGAAAAATGCAAGGTAAATGAGCACCATCAATAACATTAATTACCTGCTGCCTCTACAGATGTGTATACTAGAAACACCAGACCAGACAGGTTTTACTAAAAGAGCACAAACCCTTGAATCACACAGCCATGAAGGGCAAGATGTGCTATGCAAGCACTTAAAATTGATTTTTATCACTAAAATAGACAACCCAATTAAAAATGCAAAGCATGCATCATGGTTGCAGAGCTCGATAGGCACAGTAGAGATGTGCTACAGACAGGAAGCGAATTTCTAGCCTATGGAGTGCTTCCTGCATTTTGGAAACACATGCAGAGAATAATAAAGTTAATGATGGAGCCAGATATTTAAATAATTTATGCTACTCCGGGATCCTATGTCTAACAAAATTATATGCTTTACAACACTCTTCCTAACTTACTTTGTATGCAAATTGATGATTTTCGTTGTCAAATTCAGTGGGAATACAGAGATGTAATGCATTGCTTTTACTTAGAGAGATGCATTGAGTTAGTAAATATATTTGGCAAACAGAATAAATGCAAAGCATATATGTTTATTACTGCAAAAATAACAAATCTTCAAACGCAAAGAACATGAAAAACATGATGTCATCACAATTTAGGAAGCTACAAAGAATATGGATGATGATTCCTTATTTCTACATGTGGAAATCAGCAAGAGAAGGAAGCATGAACAGTTGTTAAGTGTAATGGTTTAGAAAAGAATATTTGTGCACTTTTCATGCTTCCTAGTATTATTAGCTTGAGAAAAAGATTAATTTATTTCTTCCTCAATGTCTACCCTAAATCTATATAATGAGGTTAATACTATTTCTAACATCAGATTGTTAAAAACGAAAGATGTGAAGAAGGCAGCCCATGAAACAGTGGCATAGAAAACTGTATATACAATTGATTGTTGAGATGATTATTTCTAACACAGATTGCATTAAAACAGCTTCTTAAATACTAAATTCCATCTTCTACTCATGCCCCAACAAGACAAACTGCCCCAAATGGCATAAGACTGTACTCTTTCCAGATTATCTAAGCTAAAACAGCTCTCGGAAAATATTAATAAAATTGAAGGTTAAGAGTAATGCCCTAACCAAAAAATGGGCAGCAGCGATCCATTGGTTACTATTAATCCTTTTTATAATTCCTAGACAAAACATTGGAAATTTTCTCCCTGGATAAAATAATTAAGTATGGAGTAAAACAAAACAAAACAAACAAACAAAAAAGATATTAGGGATAACTAGTGGAATCAAAGTAAAATATGAAATTAGTTCACAGTAAATTAACAATTTACTGTTAAAATGCCAAAATGTCAATTCCTTAGTTTTGATAAAAGTACCATTGTATTATAAGATGTTAACAATAGAGGAAGCTGGGTAAGGATTTATGAAAACTCACTGGATCAACCATGTCATGTTTTTCTTTTTTTTAAAAGATTTATTCATTTATTTTGAAAGAGTTAGAAAGAGAGAGAGAGAGAGAATCGAGATCTTCCATCTGCTAGGTCTGGGCAAAGCAGAAGGCAGGATCCAGAAGCTTCATCAGGGTCTCCCACGTGAATGGCAGGGAGCCAAACACTTGGGACATCTTTTGTTGTTTTTATGAAGGCCATTGGCCATTAACAGGGAGTTGGTTTGCTGGAGCAGCTGGAATTCAAACTGGCAACTCTATGGGATTGCCGACATCACAAGCAGTGGCTTTACCCACTATGACACAACATTGGCCTCCATGTAACTTCTTTAAACCTATATTTATTGTAAAATAAATGGTTATTAAAAATAATCACTCCTTCAATTTTGTATTTAAACAATTTTCAATTTTATATAATACATGTAATCTATTAATATTAATTTCACTACATTAAGACATGCTTCACATAAAATATAAATACTTATATGTTAGCTTAACAGTTCTGCATAGAAATTTACTTCAGTTATAATGGCTTGGAAAAATACTTGTTTATTATTCTGTATCTCTGTAGATCAGAAATTTGGCAAAAAAAAGCAAGATTTTCTAATCAGTGTCTCACTGGGCAAAAAATCAAGATGTGCTAGGTCTTTGATTTAATCTTGCATTCTTCAAGCTCATTGCTGTCAGAATTTGTTTTCCTGTAGTTGCAAGACTGATGCCTCCATTACCTTGCTGTCCATCATCAGGTGTCGACTTCTTCTAGAAGCTAGTTCCCACATTCAGTCTTCATAATATGTCACCTCCATCTTCAATCAGGAAGAGTACACTCAGTGCCTCTTCCTTTTAAGATATCTCTAACTTGCTACTCTGCTGCTTTCCGGCAAAAAATCATTTTTCACTGGCTCATATGGCCATATTAGATCTCATCAGATAACCTGGGCTAATCCTCTACATGAAGGTCAAAAGATTAGAAGCTGGCTTAGTTAACTTTATATATCCACTTGATTGCTTGTAGGGATGTTTAACTATCTGGTCACAGCCACTGGTGGTGGCAGAGAGTATTCCAGCTCATGAAACACGTTTTTTAGATGAGATAGAGATTTCCAGACCCAAGACAGGCAGAACCTGTGCCCCTGATCAGCACAAAGTAGCTATAGAAGATATGATTCCATGCTACTCGACGTCATTTTAAGATTAAGGTCTGACTATCTGAGGAGAGAATGATATAGGCAGGCAGATAGGATTAAATTGATTAGATTTTGAGCTGGATACCATGCCTTTGCCCTAACCCCTTTCAGGATCTCACACCCCTACCTGACCTCACCTGTATGCCTACATACCAGACTACATAACCACTCCCCTTTGAAAGCGAATAAAAGGCCTGGGTATTTCTGTGAATGCGTTTCTGGATGAGATTATCAGTTGAATCAATGGGCTTAGTAAAATAGTTTGTCCTTCCCAGTGTGAGTGGGTATTGAACAATATGTCAAGGGCCTGAATAGAATAAAAAGCTTATTGAAAAGGTAAATTCACTCCTTTTCTCTCATTTGCCTGCATGCGAGTGACGACATCAGATTTCTTCAGTCCTTGCAATGAAATTTTTACCACTAGTACTGCCCCAGTTTCTCAGGCCTTTAGACTTGGACCGTAATTAAATCACCAGTTTTCCTGGGTGTTTACCAGGCAGACAGCAGATTGTGAGACTTTAGCCTACGTGATCATATGAGACAATTATGCACATGTATTTAGTGAAAAGTAGTGGAATAAGTAGAAGCACTTGAAAGGATGTTTTAAGAAATATATATTTATATATATATATATATATATATAGAGAGAGAGAGAGAGAGAGAGAGAGAGAGTGTGTGTTTAGGGTTCTCCAGAGAAACAGAAAAAACACAATCTACAGGCCTGCTTTGTTTTTCTGGAAAACCACAACTAACAAATAGCCTCAATTATATTTGTGAGTCCTTTCTAGCAGACAAAGTTACATATTTATGGACATAAAACCTCATAATATTCACAGTCCTTGGGATTAGCAAAGGAATATTTGTGGAGGAGGTAGTATTATCAGAAATTTGCTCAGCACATTTAAAATAAAATCTATGTATAATGTAACTATTTCTCCAAAACAGTTGTTCTAAGCAACTTTTAAAAAATATATATCTAATCTACTTCTCATCTATTTAATATATAATCTATGAGTCTATTTTATCTCCCCATTTATCTAGTTATATATACACAGAAAAATAAAATGCTATCTAAATGTCAACATTTTAATTTAAATTAAATTTACATTATTCTCCATTTCCATTACTAAAACATGAATATGTTTAATAATTTTGGATAACTTCCTTGGGAAGATAACAAAGTTTACTTATATCCCAGAATAAGTGTTCTCTCACTTAAAACTGAACACAAAGCTAACTACCGAATACACTCTCGTGTGCTTCTATTAGAGTATTTATGTCACAGTTTTCACTAAATACTGATGACCTGCAAGTATGAAAACTTGATTTCTGTGCTAGTCTTTCTAATTAGATTCTTGGAAGAAATTACAGGTCCAAGAGGGTAGAAATTTGCTGTGTAGGATGGTACCAGGCAAGAGAGTTACTTCACAAATGTTTGGAGTTTTTGTTCCACTGGAGAATTGTAAATACTTCTCTGTAATGTTTCTTACTTTTTCCAAAATTTTGAGAGAATGCTCCTATTTATTGTTTTGTGCTTGACATGAAATTGCAGATCTTTGCTTTTACTTGCTTATTTAGACTTTATTTCTTATCTCTAATATTTGATTTGTATTTTTGTTGATCATTATCTCCTTTGTGTACTTTAACATTGCTATGAATTGGCCCCTGTCAGTCTTACGCATGTCAGATATTGGCACACTTTTTGTTTAAACACTGCTTCCTAGACTTATAGGTTTAAAATTGAGAAACTTTGCCTTATAATACAATTCTTTTTTTTTTTTTTTTGATAGGCAGAGTGGATAGTGAGAGAGAGAGAGAGACAAAGAGAAAGGTCTTCCTTTACCATTGATTCACTCTCCAATGGATCCGAAGCCAGGAGCCAGGTGCTACTCCTGGTCTCCCATGCGGGTGCAGGGCCCAAGCACCTGGGCCATCCTCCACTGCACTCCCAGGCCACAGCAGAGAGCTGGCCTGGAAGAGAGGCAACCGGGACAGAATCTGGCACCCCAACTGTTACTAGAACCTGGTGTGCTGGCGCCACAAGGTGGAAGATTAGCCTGTTGAGCCGTGGAACAGGCAATGCAATTTATTTTTTAAAGATCTATTTATCATTTGAAAGGTAGAATCATGGGGGCGGAGAGAGAGAGGGAGAAAGAGAAGGAGGGGGGAGAGAAAGAAGGAGAGAGGGATCTTTTTTCTATTGGTTCAGTCTCCAAATTGCTACAATGGCTGGGGCTGGGCCAGGCTATACAAGAAGCCAGGAATTCTATTCAGGTCTTCCACATGGGTGGCATGAGTGGCAAGGACCCAATCACTTAGGCCATCATCTACTGTTTCCCCAGACGCATTAGCAGGCAGCTGGACCTGAAGCCAAGCACCAGGAACTTGAATCTATACTCTGATAGAGATGCTGGTGTTGTATGTGGAGGCTTACCCCACTGCAACATGATGCCAGCCCTGCATTTTGTTTTTGAAGCTTTTCCAAATTATTGAATTATCAGTGACTACTGAATATCACATTTCCTTCCTGACAGCAAACACCTGTAACTATGAATTAATATATGATACTAATACCTATGGCAATCACAGACAGTTATCTGATTATTTTGTAGAATCATTGTTACTTGAATACATATTTCAATTATTTTGTCATTAATTCTCAAAGATAGTCATTGCTTTATAAGACACATAAGAACAGGATTAAGCCCAGTACTAAACAGTTGAACTAAAAATGTGATGGTCTTCTCAGTCTTCAGTTAAGACTGGGTATTTCAGGCCGGCGCTGTGGCTCATTAGGGTAATCATCCTTCTGCAGCACCGGCACCCCGGGTTCTAGCCCCGGTTGGGGTGCCGGGTACTAGTCCTGGTTGCTCCTCTTCTAGTCCAGCTGTCTGCTGTGGCCAGGGCGGAGGGGGGCAGCTGAGGATGGCCCAAGTGCTTGGGCCCTGCACCAGCATTGGAGACCAGGAGGAAGTACCTGGCTCCTGGCCTCGGATGGGTGCAGCGTTGACTGTAGCTGCCATTTGGGGGATGAACCAATGAAAGGACATCCTTTCTCTCTGTCTCTCTCACTGTCTATTACTCTCTCTCTGTCACATACTTAGCTTTTTGGGGCTGGTCCAGAAAGTTAATAGAGATAACTGCCTTCTCTCATTCCCTGACTTCTTTACTAAATTTGGTCTGGATATTAGACATATGTGAAGCATGCAAATGGTCAAATCCATAACTAATCACCAAAATAAATGCAATAAAGTAAAAATGAATAGTTTTTAAAATTAATTAGTGCAATGTTTCAGTATAAATACAGTTAACAGTGCAATTCAATATTATTATATTGTTCAAAGCAAATATCTACTTGACATTTTGAGTTTTTAATCGGCATTTTCATTTTTAGAAATGAGTGGCTCATAGATCTTAGCAGATATGAATTATTATGATCACCACCAACAGTATTTAGTAAGCTTATTAGATGAGATTTATCCATAGGAGAGCTTTCTGTGTGTCATTGGAACAGAAGATCAAACAATTTTTGTGATGATAAATGCTAGATAATGTGAAAAATAAAACTCAATTGATTTATTTTGCTTGTCATCTAATTTATTTATCTATTTCTAAACTTTTTGTCAAAGATCATTTGACATTTTTAAAGGTAATCAAAAATAACCAAACAATGTGAGTTGAATATTCATATTAGGATTTATGCTAAATTCATTTTCCAGTTTAATTCTAAAACATTCCTGAACAATTTATCTAAATTTTATTTATGATAAACTGGAGTTTGAGAAAAATTATGCAGTTTTCCCATAATCCTTGTGGGTTATAGATACTGCACCCGAGATAGAATCCAAGAGCACCACCCAGGACTTGGACTAGCACAGCACTCTCAGTGGGATGCCAGTGTTGCAGGTGATGTCTTAATAAGCTAGGCTATGACACTGTCCTCTAAAACAGGATATCCATTACAAACATTAACTCAAGGAAATAATAATAACTATGAATGAGGTAACATAGCTAAATGATAAGCACAATCACTTTTTGCTTAATAAAACAAGATATTCAGACTTAAGCACTCATTGACACTCTACCTTGTGAAACCTGTGTGCACAAAGGTTATTCAGTAAGTGTTACTGAGGATACAATAAAAACTTCCTTTAACTTATAGACCAGGATATTATTTTTTTTAATTTGGACATTAAGGAAAATGAAAATATATTAGATTATTTTGCTAATTGATATAGTCAAACAAAAAAGATATATTAATCTCTACCAGATAAGGGTGACAACCTGTTTAAAGATTTGTGGTCATTTTTCTACTTTGATCTGAAACTCAGGTAGAGAGGTTTATGCATTTATTTATGGTAAAAATAATAAAAGCAACCTTGCTTTGCATAATCTCTTCCCCTTTTTTTCAAAGTTGTTTATCTCTTAGAAGATCTTGTCAAGCCCTCATGTTACCTAATTCTTACCATGATCTAGCCATGGAATTGTCTGAAAATTTAGTAGCATACTTTCTATCATAGATTTGCCCACATAAAATTTTGTTGCAACATTAACTGCTTTATATATTTCTTCCAAAGTTGAATTTTAAACTATCTGTAAGGATATGTGTGTGTGTGCACATGTGTGCATGCATGCTAGATTTAATGAGATAAACCAATCTGAATCCTTCAAATATTTGGAAACATTGCTCTTTAGTTACCTCAAATAGATCTAAAAATTATGGAAATGACAGTTCTTTTAAAGATTTATTTATTTATTTGAGAAGTAGAGTTACAGACAGTGAGAGGGAGAGACAGAGAGTGAGGTCTTCTATCTGTTGGTTCACTCCCTAAGTGGCCGCAATGGCAGAGCTGAGCCGATCTGAAACAAGAAACCAGGAGCTTCTTCAGGTCTCCTACATGGGTGCAGGGACCCAAGCATTTGCGCCATATTTTACTGCTTTCCCAGGCACAATAGCAGGGAGAGGGACGGGAAGTGAAGCAGCTGGGACATGAACTGCTGCCCACATGGGATGTTTGTGCTACAAAGGCTTAACCTACTATGCCACAGTGGTGGCCACAGGAATGACAGCTTGAAACTAGAAGTAGGCATTTAGGCATTTTTTCCTTTGTTTCAATTTCATTCTTCCTTTTATCACTACTTTTTGTAAAAAGCCTCAAAAAACCTTCATGTATTTGATAGTACAGCATTTTCAGTTGAGAATTCTAGCACTATTCAGCGCTTTATTCTCTACCTCAATTTTATATGTATCAAGTTCATAAACTATATCCATAAAGGTCAGTCTTTATGTTATCTCGATTGTTAGCTGTTTTTCCATATCAAGTTATCCATTGTGTATCTATTGTTTTAATCAAGATTATTAAGAGAAATAGACACAATAAAATAGATATAGAATAAGAGTCATTATAGAAATTAGCCCATATGATTATGGAGCACATAGAGTCTCATCATATGCCTCCCATAAGTTGGAGAATCAAACAATTCAGAAGAATAACGCAACCTGAGCTTTCAGATCAGAACTAGGAAATGGCTGGTTAAAGCACTGGAGGCTGCAAACCAAGAGTCAAGATCTCTAGTATCGTAGGACAGGAGAAGATAGGTGTTCCAGCTCAAAAAGAGAACATTCATTGTTTTACTACCTTTCTGTTCTATTTGGACTCTCAATGGATTGGATAATCAAGAGCTACATGATTAGGGTTAATATTTACTGATTTAAGTTCTAATCTCTCCTGGAAAAACATTCATAAACATACCCAGGAGTAATAATTTACCAATTATCCGGGCATCCCTTACCTGTGCCAAGTGGAAACATAAAATTAATCTATATATCTGCTTTTGAATCATTTGTTTTTGGATTTTGGTTACATGACTTCCATGATACTCATGTTTCCAGTTGCTTAGCCTAAGAGTGACTCTAGAAGGTTATATAATGTTTATCAAGTATTACTTGATTAAATTCAGCTTTATATCATTTCCTAGAGTGTGGGGTTCAATAAGATTTAGGGAAGTATCACAGTAATTGCTCCTATAGACACTTGTCTAACTCTAATACCAATAAATTTCTCTCATACCAACAAATAAGTTGCAGTCTTTGGCATGAACAGTTGTAAACATCTAGGGTCCACTCTCAGACTAGAAAGCTCAGTTTAGGCCGGCGCCGTGGCTCAACAGGCTAATCCTCCGCCTTGCGGCGCCGGCACACCGGGTTCTAGTCCCGGTCGGGGCACCGGATTCTGTCCCGGTTGCCCCTCTTCCAGGCCAGCCCTCTGCTGTGGCCCAGGAGTGCAGTGGAGGATGGCCCAGGTGCTTGGGCCCTGCACCCCATGGGGAGACCAGGAAAAGCACTTGGCTCCTGGCTCCTGCCATCGGACGAGCGTGGTGCGCCGGCCGCAGCGCGCCGACCGCGGCGGCCATTGGAGGGTGAACCAACGGCAAAGGAAGACCTTTCTCTCTGTATCTCTCTCTCTCACTGTCCACTCTGCCTGTCAAAAAAAAAAAAAAAAAAAAAAGAAAGCTCAGTTTACCATTCCTTTTTCATAACACATATTGTCCTATATCCAGATAAGTTTGTAGCTAGAAGAGTAAAGGAATTTTCCTCACATTGCTACCTTCCCTAAAAGTGTATGTGTGTGTATGTGTGTGTGGTGGGGGTGGGGGGGGGAGTGTAGGCAAGGGATCTTGTCCCTTCTAGCCTAATTAGAAAAATTGAAAGAATTTGCTGTTTAAGATAAATATGTTGAAGTTTCGTCTTTTAAACTTTTTTAAATGTTTAAATTTTTAAAAAATGTTTCAATTTTCTCAATAGTGAAACCATGGAAAAATACTTTTTATTAGTAATTTCTTCATCAATACCACTAAGTTATAGTGGTTCTATGATTAATTGATTTTGACATTGTCAACTAGGCAGTTGGAAACAACTTTAAGTTATTTTAAATAAAAAGATTTATTTAGTTACTTGAAAGGCAGTTACAGGGCTAAGCAGGTTGAAATCAGGAGACTGGAACTCCATTCAGGTCTCCCAAGTGGGTTATAGGGCCCAATCACTTGACTCATATTCTGTGGCTTTCCCAGGCACATTAGCAGGGAGCTACATTGGAAGTGAGCATCAAGACTCAAACCAGCCCTCATATGGGATGCTTATGGCTCAGGCAGCAGTGGACCAGCTATGCACCAATACCTGTTCTTAAATTACTTTTATTGTGATCTTTTTTCCTGTTAGTCTAGATCAGAATGCATATTCTTTGAAATTCTAATAAATCTTATAAGAATCAATCTTAATGATTGTTAAGAAAATGACAAACTGCACTATAAATCTCCTTCCATTGTTTTCAGTATCAATCATTTGAGAACAAGGTGTTTTAAGCAAACCTTGTTTTATTTACTGTTGAGCCATTCCAACACACGTTGAATACAGGTGAGAGTTAAACTGCCTTATTTCCATTTGGCTTTATGGTACAGAATTATTAATGTCTTATTATTGAGGTCTCCAAGCACGTTCTTATCTTCTACTTACTTTTGCTTGACATAAATAATAAAATTGTAGCTTCAGGATACTTAAATTTTGTAAGGAACTGTAAAAATATAACTTTAAGAAAATTATGCAATAGAAATGTCAAAATATGTCATTTAACCTTGAGGGAATTTGATTATATTCCAATAGTATTTGCTTATTTGCAAAATGGAAGAAATATTAAGTTTTGAATTGAACTGTAATGTATAATATGCTTCTGAATTCTGTACCAGACATTGGATGCAATGTTATTTACTTGGCGATAAAAAAGATATTCAAATAAATTGTGGCTTTGTAAATTTCAAGTAAATTGCAGAATGAGAATTTGTTAGATTAACGTTTATAGTTCATCACTTTTTTAATCACCAATTTCAATGATTTTGTGCTATTGAAATATGGCTGTGAATATTACTTAGTTTTCTGGGAATACTGAAAAAATTATATTACATTCCTCACATTTGCTTATAATTATACTGTATCTGTATGAATGTTATATTAAACCACTCAGTCAAATAGCAAACAGTATACAAATATTTAATAGTATGTAGGGATGGACTTGGCAGAATGGCTAAGATGCTGCTCTGGAAGTATGTTTCCCGTATAGCAGTTCCTCAGTTTCAGTCTGAGTTCCACTTCCATTTCTTGTTTCCTGCTAATGCTCACCCTGAGGGTATCAGATAAAGGCTGGAGAAATTGGCTCCATGCCACCCACTTGGAAGACCTGGGTTAATCTCCTGCCTACTGACTTTTGCCTGGCATTTGGAGAGTAAACCAAAGGATGAAACCCTGCCCTTTCTCTCTCTCCCCCTGACATTCTCTCTCTCACTTATAGTTTGAAAACTATTTTCAGTAAAGAGTTACATAGAGAAACAATAAAATTTTAAATAATTCTTTAACATATGATCACTGATATGTTAATATTTGGGGAGGAAACCAAATAAAATTTGAGGTTTTGATAATACTATCATCTCCATATTTATCATTCACTCAGATTAGGCAGGTTTTTTATTTCTTATTTTTTCTGAGTACCCAAAATTAACAAAAGATGTATTTCTTTTGAATTTGATGGGAATTATTTGGGAAGAAGAGGTAGGCCAGATTCCAGTTCAGAAAATAGAGAGAGAATAAACCTGTATCTTGGAAAATGCTTTATACACCATAGAAGGGCATTTCAAATATTTCATTCAATGGTTTTAAGGTATAAGTTAATTTAGATGCAAAAATGAAATTTATATATAATTTTTCCTAGTATACATTTCCCATGAGCTTTTCTTTTATGAAAAAAATGGATTTCAAAAAAATTCCCAATTATAAGCCTATTCTTAAATTCCATTTCCCATGAACATTTTGAGGTACCCTCTATTTAAACTGTTATAGGGAATCTAGTTAGTAAATGCAAATGGATTCCTTTAACTGCTTTGAATACATGACTACCAACTTTATAAATAAAAAAATGATCAAACTAGACTAAACTCTTGAGTGAAACAATGATACAACTTCATTGTGGGAGGAATGTCTTTTTCTGGCCTAGCATTGAAACTCCCTTAAACATAATATGGATTTCAATTTCTTTTTTTTTTAAACATTATTTATTTATTTATTTACCTGAAATCAGAGTTACACAGAGAGAGAAAGAGAGGCAGAGAGAGAGAGGTCCTCCATCCGCTAGTTCACTCCTCAATCGGCCGCAAAGGCCAGAGCTAAGCAGATATGAAGCCAGGAGCCAGGAGCTTCCTCCGGATCCTCCCATGTGAGGGCAGGAGCCCAAGCCCTTGGGCCCTCTTCTACTGCTCTCCCAGGCCATAGCAGAGAGCTGGATCGTAAGTGGGACAGCCAGGTCTCGAACCGGCGCCCATACGGGTTACAGGCACTGAAGGTGGCAACTTTACCTGCTATGCCACAGTTCTGGCCCCAGTTTTCAATTTCTGAGGAATGTAAATGTGAAAATTCTGGCATACTGCTTGGTGTGTAAAGTTCAATTATTTTTATTGAATATATCAATTGATAAATGCACATTCTTATTTGATGTAATTGTGACTTGGGACACAATTGTCTTGCATTATTATAAAACTTATTTGTTCTACTGAGTATTTGTTGGCCTGGTAAATAAAGTGGTCTGATTATGTTATTTAAAAGTATTCATCAACATTTTTGTCTTTGAAAGAGAAATTTGTAAGTCAGCTTTCCGAATCAAACATGAGGTGGATATCTGAAGTTTAATGCATTATGTGTTTCCAAAGAATCATCAAAATGTGTCTAATGACAGGTGAATTTTGATAACTTGAATTGGCCTACCTTTAAAATAAAAAAATAAAGAAAGAATTGTACACTGATGAGGAACTTTTGAGGAGAAAAATACATTAATTAATGTATCTGTTTATCTTGAATTTTTAGTTTAGAATCTTCATTATTATAGAGAAAATTCAATACACCATTTCCAAACACAGTGTGAAGCATTATCTGCCTATTTTCAGTTAATTGATTAAACCACATGTTAGATTTATTGTTTTGTAGATGGACATCAGGTTTTATGACTTATGCTTTTTCCCCCATCTGTCCATGCAGTCTGTGATTAGACATCATTCATTAAGACATGACTTGTGCCAGAAAAAGTCCACAATGAAGGTACCTCAGCTTTGCCTTATGGTTGGATTGACCTCAGTGTCATTCCACATCCATAAGTGCCCACTAAATTGCCATATTTAGAAACATGTAGAGATGGAATACTCAATTCTGTTGTCATCTTCACAGCTGTTTCACTTCTTCTTGGCAGATTCACTGTATCTCAACCAATCTTAATTCTATCACATTTTCAATATAAGGAAATTATCAAAGGACATTTTTTCAGCTTTATATTTTTAGCTGATAAAGACCACTTAAATAAAAGCCAAAATCAAAAGAAACATCTTTTACCTAGAATACATTCATGCTACAAACATAGAAGAATTTCAATTTAGTAATTTTCTATTTCAATCCCTACTTGGAGAACAAATATATTCAACACTTAGTCCTTTCAGCAATAAGTAAGCATCCAACAGTGCTAAGTATCCATTTACTAAAGGTTAACAACAGAGAGGATAGAATTAAACAGCTACTGATATTTTTCAGAGGTTATTCAGAGTACCTCTACTAATTATCTTTTATGTTCTAACCTACACTCTACATGGATATGTTTCCTTGATCTTTTAAAAATATTGTTTAAAGTGAATTCTTGTGTTCATATATTGAGGGATATTCTATTGAATAAAATAAGCAATTATTCTGAATCTCTATTCTCATATCCTCTTCCAATAGATCTTGCTGTTGATTCTCCAGGCTCTAAGAAAGAACTGCTTGAGCTTTTATGAAATCCTCTGCAGTATTTAGACAAGAGTGGCTCCTATTATATGACTTACTATTTATTCAACCATGCATCACAGCTCCAATAAAAGTATTCAGGAGAGTGAGGGAAATGTGATTGTCTTTTGGAAGTGTACCTATAGAATGCATCAAATCTGTCCTCTTTACATTAATACGAATGTATTCATAGTGAAATGTATACATAAAGAACACAAATTTGAATTTTTCTTCAGTTAGTTTTATTTGAGCTGTGCGCCTTGAAAAAAGAGGGTTGAAGATTATACATATACACAAACACATTTATATTTATATATATATATATATATTATACAGCAGTGTTTTTAAACTTTAATACACATAATAATCACATAATAATTTTAATGTAGTTTTTGATTCAGTATTTCCGGAGTGGAATCACAGTTTCAGGAGCCCATACAAGCCCCCAAGTTGGTTCATCATGTTAGTGAAGGCTTCATTGTAAAGGAAACACTCGAACTTAGTTGAGAGAATACAAATTTTTCTAATCAAACAATTAGACCAAAGATACTGTTTCTTGCCAAAATAGCATAATGGATGTATAAAGATCACAGCACACTGAAAGCTCCGGGATAATAAGACAGTGGGGGAACTCATGATATAAAACAAAGTTGAGAAATAAGTTGGTTCAGATGGTGAAAGTGAAAATAGAAATGATTTATATATTCTATGATTTTCATTAACAAAAGAGATTTATAGATAATAGAGTAAAATTATTTTCTCTTCTTAAGAGAATAACTTCAGAAGCCATTTTCAAGATGCAATAATGACAGCCTAGTGTCAATGGAACAAGATATAATTTATTTATTTTTTATTTATTTATTTATTTATTGTTTTTGTTTTTTTATTATTATAAAGCTTTTATTTAAAGAATATAAATTTCCAAAATACAGCTTATGGATTACAATGGCTTCCCCCCCCATAACTTCCCTCCCACCTGCAACCCTCCCCTTTCCCGCTCCCTCTCCCCTTCCATTCACATCAAGATTCATTTTCAATTCTCTTTATATACAGAAGATCAGTTTAGTACATATTACATAAAGATTTCAACAGTTTGCCCTCACATGGCAAGACAAAGTGAAAAATACTGTTGGAATACTAGTTATAGTATTAATTCACAATGTATAGCACATTAAGGACAGAGATCCTACATGATATTTTTTTTAAATTGATTAATTTTCTATGCAATTTCCAATTTAACACCAAGGTTTTTTTTTGATTTACAATTATTTTTATATACAGAAGATCAATTCAGTATATACTATGTAAAGATTTCATCAGTTTGCACCCACACAGAAACACAAAGTGTAAAATACTGTTTCAGTACTAGTTATAGCATTACTGCACATTGGACAACACATTAAGGACAGATCCGTCATGAGACGTAAGTACACAGTGACTCCTGAAGTTGATTTAACAATTTGACACTCTTGTTTATGGCGTCAGTAATCTCCCTAGGCTCTAGACATGAGTTGCTGAGGCTATGGAAGCCTTTAGGGTTTGCCAACTTCAATCTTATTCCAACAGGGTCATAGTCAAAGTGGAGGTTCTCTCCTCCCTTCAGAGAAAGGTACCTCCTTCTTTGATGGCCCCATTCTTTCCACTGGGATCTCACTCACAGAGATCTTTCATTTAGGTCTTTTTTTTTTTTTTCCAGAGTGTCTTAGCTTTCCATGCCTAAAATATTCTCATGGGCTCTTGAGCCAGAACCGAATGCCTTAAGGGCTGATTCTGAGGCCAGAGTGCTATTTAGGACATCTGCCATTCTATGAGTCTGCTGCGTGTCTTCCTTCCCATGTTGGATCATTTGCAACAAGATGGAGGAATCTGGAAAACATCATTCTGAGTGAATTAAGCCAGTCCCAAAGGGACAAATATATGTTCTCCCTGATCGCCAACAACTAACTGAGCACCAAAAGGGAAACCTGTTGAAATGAAATGGACACTATGAGAAACAGTAACTTGATCAGCTCTTGTGCTGACTGTTGTTGTACAATGTAATACTTTATCATTTTAGTATTTTTTTTATTCTAGTACTAGTGGTTGAACACTGTAATTAACACACAATTATTCTTAGGTGTTTAAATTTTCACTGAAAAGGGATCCCTGTGAAATATAAGAGTGGGAATAAGAGAGGGAGGAGATGTACAATTTGGGACATGCTCAATCGGATGTGCCCCAAATGATGGAGTTAGAAACATGCCAGGGGATTCCAATACAATCCCATCAAGGTGGTATGTACCAATGCCATCTCACTAGTCCAAGTGATCGATTTCAGTTCACAATTGATCACACTGATAGGTCTAAGAGTCAAAGGGATCACACAAACAAGACTAGTGCCTGCTAATACTAACTGATAGAATCAAAAAGGGAGAGAAGATATAATTTATTTAAAAGTATTCACATGTCAGAAGATAACCAACATAGTCTGCATCAAGGCAAGGGTATTGAGCTGTAAAGTACTGGAAAGATTATGAGATATTGCCAGGTTTTTCTTTTTTATATTACTGGTGACTTCCATGTCAAGGGAAGAAGAAAAAGGAAGCAGTGAATTTTATTTTCTTTTATATATATTTTTAATTTATATAAGGTGAACAAATTGTATGTATTTCACATATACAGAGCTAGAAGCATAGTCATACTTCCTACTCTACCTTCCCTTACATCCATGCTCCCATTGTCCCTCCTGTTTCCTTTCTTATTCTTTCTTTTAATTTTTACAATTACATCCTTCCAGTTTTCTTATAACCATAAGCTTAGCCATCCACTAGGAGTTCAACAAATAGTGAGAAGGAAAAGCACTGTTCCTCAACAGTGGAGACAAAGGCTATAAGCTATCATCAGATCTCAGGTGTCAGTTTCGTTCTTTTACATTGCATGATTGTACTCTACTAGTTACTGCAGAGCATGGAAAACATGATATCTGTCTTTTGGAGACTGGCTTATTTCACTGAGTATAAAGATTTCCAGTTTCTATCTTAGAAATAGAAAATAACAATGACAACATTGAAATTATCATATGTCAAAATTGTGGCTCTTATTAAAGAAGCTATAATTATTCATAAATTCAGTAATTAGTCTATCTCTGTCTTTTAAAACTTAATAGGTAATAATTATCAATTCATGCTTTACAGATGTGTTTTTAACTTTTTTTGTTCACTATCATACTGATCAGAATACTTTTGTATTTAAGAATAGAAATGTTTTCCATAGGCTTTAGAATCACAGTGGGCACATTTTCCTCAGTGTAATATTTTTAAAAAGAGATTATTTGTAATTGCTGTTGCTTTATTTTACATGTTATTTGTTATTTATGTTTTCCTTGTCCTTTGTTAGGTTTTCTTTTCAATGAAAATAAAAAAAAAAACATTTCTGATATAATTGGACCATTCCACTTTTACTAGCTTCTGTAACTTCATGATAGCTACAAGTGAGATTATTTTTAAAAAGATGGCATAGGCTGGTGCCACGGCTCAACAGGCTAATCCTCCGCCTTGTGGTGCCAGCACACTGGGTTCTAGTCCAGAAACGCCGGATTCTTTCCCGGTTGCCCCACTTCCAGGCCAGCTCTCTGCTGTGGCCCGGAAGTGCAGTGGAGGATGGCCCAAGTCCTTGGGCCCTGCACCCGCATGGGAGACCAGGAGGAAGCACCTGGCTCCTGGCTTTGGATCAAGGCGTTGCGCCAGCCGCAGCGCGCTGGCCGCAGCGGCCATTGGAGGGTGAACCAACGGCAAAAGGAAGACCTTTCTCTCTGTCTCTGTCTCTCTCTCTCTCACTGTCCACTCTGCCTGTCAAAAAATAAAAAAAATAATAAAAATAGAAAGATGACATAAATATGGTAGGCATCTGAAAGGAAAGAATTCACAGTTTTGTAGGTAATAACTAATATTTAAAGTATGAATTAAATATAAAGTCATAATTCTACTATATATTGCCTTGAGAGGAAAACATTTTAAATCATTATTATGTATCTTATTGTTTTAGCAATGAAAAAGGCATAATATTTTTCTAAAAAATAAGGATAAGTATAAAACCTGATTCTCAGTAGTATCCTGCAATATTTACAATAGCAAACAGCATGCCTTTTGGAAACTTAAGCATATAATAGTAATTTGTCACTTTTCTCCAAGTTCATTGAATTTGTCAAGGCATATTTAACTCAGCAGGAGAATCTAAATTTCATACTTGGTGATTTCATGAAGTATTCTTCACAACTGAAGTTTCAGCTGAAATTCCCTTTTCATTTCTTTCAGTAAATTGCCATCTATTCATTTCTCATGGCTTCATTAAAATGTTCAGATGCAAATAATCAAAACACCACCTGTTCATAAACTATGTTTGTACAAAAGTTTACTTCTCATTTGTAATTTGGAAAATAGCTAAAGAAAATGCTTATGAATACAATCACTGTGGGTAAGCAGTCTTAGGGAATTTGGTCAGAGTCCCACATGATTTAACATGATCTGTTTTGTCAGTAGGTATGCATTTAAATTGGATGTTGTTGTATTAGACTATTATTAACACTAGGGAAAATAAAACAAAATGGAATTAAGTAATGATATTTCAAAACTAACAGCTCAAGAAATCAAAATTATAAGAACTGTGTGTTTCTATCAGTTTTACTTAACTCCACTTAGATGAAAAATATCCCTTCAGCCCTCAATATTGCATTATACTATGATTTTACTCTTCTACTGTGGTGCCAAAAAGAATCTCGTTAACGTTCCTAGGAATTATTAACCTGTCTTCCAAGTAATGCAGACATTCATCATGAAGACCTTTTTTATTATGTCCATTTGTTAATGTTCATAATGCTAATGTCACTCATTAAACCTATACAATAGCCAGGTGCCATGTAAGTACTGTATGTATTATTTCTTATAATCATTTCAATAGCTATGATCATATCCATAGTTTGCCAATCTTCTACAGTGGATACAGAAGGAAAATGCACTTTATTTACTTTGCCCAATTGAGGTATATGGCAGGAAAATGTCAAAGCTGAAATTGGAATCATTTATTTTCACTGCTTTACAGAGTTTCTATTTCTTATATAGATATTTAAGCCCAAATATATGTCATCAAAGTTTTTGTTTTATTTCAATAAACCTCTTGGATTCAATTTCTTATCATTGTGTTTCATGTACTTGGTTCTATATCCCTAACAGTTTATACTTAACTTGCTTCCCTCTACTTCTATTTTGATCTAATCTCCCATTGCTTTTCCCTTTGTCAGGTAGAATTTCTATGATCCAAAAAACTGTTTATACTCAGCACACTCATATAAACCACAAAATAAAATGGTTTACTTGCAAAGTTTTTCTTAATTTTTTCTTATTAAAACACATTTCTCATTCCTATCCTATATGTCCTATACTATATGTCAGATTTCTCATTCCTATTCTACTTGCCATCATCTGCTAAGGAGGTCATAATAACTGTGAAATCTGTATTTCATTCCAATTATGAATCTAGTTTTGCCACTTTTATTTCCAACTATACAAGTCCCATTTACTCCAGAAAGCACATGTGGTAGCCCATTGCTTACACAGACTTTATTTATAATAAGAGTAATTTTTAATTATAAACTTGATTTGATCTCTATAGTTAGTATTGCATGTTTTCTTCTAAATTTGTTTTATTTTAGTAAATACTTAACGTGTATCTAGATCCTGATAATGATATTGCTTTATTCCTCACAAAAACCAAAGATTAATCCAATCTTATTTATCTTATTTAAGAATAAGACAGTCACATTCTCACTGTTGTATAGTCACTAAATACTGATTTTGGAAAGGTAGCATTTTGGTTTCTGCTGTGACATTTAGATAAAATTGCTCTTTTTCTCTAAAGAGAATGGAAAAAATAGAAATTTACAAATTCATAGTTTTTATACCTTCTTTGTTATAATCTTTTAAAATATCATCCCTTGTGGTCACAGAAGCAGTATTTATTCATGAAATAAATGGAAGCAAGTCACATTTTTATCATTTTAAAGAACACTAACTGTAGGGATTTAAGAAAACAGTTTTATGAAAAGAAACATTTATTCTGAGAAAAATATTCATACTGCTTTTTTGGGAAATGTTTATGTTATTTTATAGATAATAAGATCATATGAATGAATTTTATCTGGCCTGAAAGTACATCAGGATATGAACAAATCTGTTACTGCAAACATGAATTAATCTGGGTCTCTTTTCTTTAATGGATATGTAGAGGTGAGAATTAATGGGACTTTAATATATGACCGATAATGAGCCAAAAACAAATATGGAAGCTGTGCCATATAGGGTTAAGAAATGAAGACCCAACTGAAAATTTAGAACTTACCTTGAAGTGAACAAAAAGTTTTGTTGAATATCCACAACAGGAGTAAAACCTTTCAGAGCCATAGACAGCCAACAGTACATGTGCTGATCATCGCTTGCTAAACTTGTCAGGTTTGGGGCTAAATTCTCCATCCCCTAAGAAATCTAATAGGGCCACATTTTGAAAGAAATGTAGTTTACCTGTGCCTTCAGAGAAAGTCAAAAAATCTTTGTTTTTAATGAGTATTCAACTCCTGTGTCTGATTCTGTCCCATATTCTCTTCTTAAAAAATAACACAAACTTTTCTAAGAGTAGCATGTATGCAATGGTATTGGCTCCTTACCTAGCTGCTTTGTAATAAAATTCTCCCTGCCATGGGGAGTGGATTAGGTGTCTCTCTTTCTGATGCCCACAGGTAAGCACCTTCATATTGGTTAGGTAACAGAATTGGTAGCCCAATAGGAAATTAAATCTTTTCTAGACGATTTGCCAATGGAGCCCAGCTCTGTGTCAAGCACTGGGCTCTGAATGCAGGTCTGAGTAGCTGCAGGCTTTTAGCTCTGTGATTTGCTTTCAGTTCCCATCTCCCACCACAGCATGGTTGACCTTCACCACTGTTGTTTGTGCTTTTGCAATGCAAAAATTTATTTTTATTTTTTATTTATATAAGGGAATCAAATTTTATGCATCTCATATATAAAGTCTTTTTAAAGATTTATTTATTTATTTGAAAGGCACAGTTACAGAGAGTGTGAAGGAGAAACAGAGAGATCTTCCATTCGTTTGTTCACTGCACAAATGGCCTCCATAGCCAGAACTGGGCCAGGGCAAAGCAGGAGCCAAGAGCTTCCTCCAGGTGGGAGCACCTGGGTACAGGGGCCCAAGCTCTTGGAATAACTTCTGCTGCTTTTCCAGGTGCATCTCTCAGATGCATTAGTGAAGCAGCCAGGACACAAAAGGGCAGATGGGCTCCCATATGGGATGCTGATGCTGCAGATTATAGCTATGACCCACTGGGACACAGTGCTTGCCCCCATATATACAGTGTTAAGAGCATAATACTATTTACCACTCTTAAATCCCTCCCACCATTTCCTCCACCTTTTTTTCTTATTTTTCTTTCAAATTTTACAATGACAAACTTTCTTTTTTAACTTTTATTTAATGAATATAAATTTCCAAAGTACAGCTTATGGATTACAATGGCTTCCCCCCCCATAACTTCCCTCCCACCCGCAAACCCTCCCCTTTCCTGCTCCCTCTCCCCTTCCATACACATCAAGATTCATTTTCATTTCTCTTTATATAGAGATGATCAATTTAGTATATATTAAATAAAGATTTCAACAGTTTGCACCCACACAGAAACATAAAGTGTAAAATACTGTTTGAATACCAGTTATAGCATTAAATTACAATGTACAGCACATTAAGGACAGAGATCCTACATGAGGAGTAAGTGCACAGTGACTCCTGTTGTTGACGTAACAAATTGATACTCTTGTTTATGGCATCAGTAATCTCCCTATCCACTTGTCATGAGTTGCCAAGGCTATGGAAGCCTTTGGAGTTTGCCAACTCTGATCTTATTCCGACAGGGTCATAGTCAAAGTGGAAGTTCTCTCCTCCCTTCAGAGAAAGGTACCTCCTTTGTTGAGGGGCTTTTCTTTCTACTGGGATCTCACTCACAGGGATCTTTCATTTAGTTTTTTTTTTTTTTTTCAGAGTGTTTAGGCTTTCCATGCCTGAAATATTCTCATGGGCTATTCAGCTGGATCCGAATGCCTTAAGGGCTGATTCTAAGGCCAGAGTGCTGTTTAGGACATCCGTCATTCTATGAGTCTGCTGTGTCTCCCGCTTCCCATGTTGGATCGTTCTCTCCCTTTTTTGTTCTATCGGTTAGTATTTTCAGACACTAGTCTTGTTTGTGTGATCCCTTTGATTCTTAGTCCTATCATTATGACCAATTGTGAACAAAAATTGATCACTTGGACTAGTGAGATGGCATTGGTACATGCCACCTTGATGGGATTGAATTGGAATCCCCTGGTATGTTTCTAACTCTACCATTTGGGGCAAGTCCGATTGAGCATATCCCAAATTGTACATGTCTTCCCTCTCTTATTCCCGCTCTTATATTTAACAGGTATCAATTTTCAGTTAAGTTTCTACACTTAAGAATAACTGTGTATTAATTACAGAATTAAATCAATAGTATTAAATAGAACAGACAAAAAATACTAAGAGGGATAACATATTAAGTTGTTCATCAACAGTCAGGGCAAGGGCTGATCAAGACAATGACAAACTTTCAATTTACTTTATAATTACAAGCTTAAACTTACATAGAATAAAGAATTCAACAAGTAGTAAATAGAAAAAAATGCAATGTTTATCAGAAGTATAGACAGGGGTACAAACAATAATCAAATCTCAAAATGTCCATTTCCCTCATATGTATTACATTTGTATACTCTGTATACTGGTTAGCATAAATCAGGGAAAACATATTTGTCTTTTTTCTTTGAGGGGTGAGGGCTGATTATTTCACTAAGCATAATGGTCTTCAGTTACATCTATTTTGTTGCAAAAGATAGTATTTCATTCATTAATATGGCTGCATTGTGTTCCATTGTGAAGAAACTTCATACCTAGAAGATATCTTTTGGTGATTAGCCTGAGGAAAAACTGGTAAATCTCAGAAAATTTCCTCTTTGTCTGACCTTTCCAAAAGAGAAGAGTCCTTTATTCAGGCCTTTACTGCCTTTTGGTAAGTGATTTTATACGGTTGGTAGAAGGACGATTAGTAAGAGGATCACATTCAAATATTCTCTTAAGATGTTCTCACAGATGAATGAGAATTTGGTTTTGTATTTGAACAGCCTCATATCAGCACACTTGAAGAGCATAGTCAATCCCTGTGTTAGGGGGAACAACCTATGGCTTGTCCAAGTGGACAGAAATAAGAAATAAGCAATTCCCCTCCTCCCTGACACACACACACACACACACACACACACACACACACACACACAGAGTCAGCTCCTCTACATTGTCAAAGGTGTATGAAACACTGTCTTTATGGCTGAACACCCAGAATTGCTTCCCCTCTCACTCTCATCCCACCTCAACCTCTACTGTGCTTTCCTTTCTACACTAAAAATCTTTTTAACTGGTCTTCTTTGTGCCTTCTTCAAACTCTAAAATCATAAAATCTAATACTATCTAAGAGAACATGCAAAACAGACATTCAGCCACTAAAATTGGTCATTTTCAAATAGGAATTCATATGCCCCTGCCAATTAGCATATCACATCCTATCATGCCAGTACAGAAGCAAGTGATGAAAGTACTGGATGAGGTGCATCTTTTGTCTATCAGTTAGATTGTGGAGAACAGCTACCCAGTAGTTCCAAATCCTTATAACCTGCACTATACTTTAAAAGAAGATCTTTGCTGAGTCGCAGTTTTGAAACTGAAATACATTTTTTATTGCATAGCTCTGAGTCTAGATTTCTAGGAATTGTTTGCTTTTGAGTAGTATCATCCAAAGAACATATTAAAAGAATAAGGTTGTTGGACAGTACTCCTACAGATATTAAAGAATGTCCCCACAATTTTTAGGGGACCTCCTACCCAAATATATGAGGGATTTACAATTAAATGAGAACATTTTACTTGAGTGGCATATTTATAAATGAAATTTAAAGAGAATTCAGATCAAACCACAGTCCTAATCTTAAATTTCTTGGAAGAAGGGGACTAGAAGCTATTTAAGAATGAGATTCAAGCTTTGTAGTAAGCTGTAAAATTATTGGTATTTGAGTTATTTCATGGACAAATAGACCTACTTCGTGATCAAGAAGAAGGCAGGAGTAGCAGTGCCGGACAACAGAGAACAGCTGTGAGGATTCCTGCATATGGCGAGATTTTGTATTTGGGTTTCCAGTTTCAAATGTATGGCCAAGACTCTATGGAGTTTTAAAGGGAGGGGATGGTGAACTATGGGAATGGATTGGGGAATGATGGAAAGTGTTTCACACTATAATGGGAAAGCCATTAATAGGCCCAACCTTAAGCTTCCCAAATTTGATAAAACCTTTTGTCCCCTCATTCACAAATAACAGCTTCAGAGTATTAACTCAAAATTAGGTCCCATGAGAACTGTATTCTAATTTTCAAGAGAGCTAGAGATAGTAACAAAGGGATGGGCTGGTAGGATTCATTGATAGAACATTGAAAACCAATCCGTAATTCATGGAATACCTAGGGAAATTTGTTTTAACCAAGTCGCTTGTTGTATTGTTCATCATAAATTGAGTTCTAAGAGTGAAGACTTTAGCCTAACAGTTATGATATCCACATCCTAAAAGTAGAGTGTCTATGCTCTGTTCCTGGCTCTGTCTCCAGATTCCAGCTTTCCATTGTAGGCCGTGGGAGGCAATAGTGATGGTTCATGTAACTGGATCCTTGTTACATCTGTGAGACACCTGGATTTATGCTTAGGGCTCATAAATCTTGACTGGCCCAGTCCTGCCCAGCCTTGTTCATTATAGACACTAGAAGTCTAATCTAGTTGCAATCTCTCTTCTCTCTCTCTCACTCTATATTTCTCTCTCTCTCTCTCTCTCTCTCTCTCTCTCTCTCTCTCTTTTCTCTGGAAGGCTCTTTAAAAAATAAAAAGGAATGAATTAGTTTCCATCTTATTGGATTTACTCATATAAGTGCAGTAAGGGGAAATTTCTGGTACCTATAAATCTTCCTTGATTTGCTAGGATATCATAAAATGAAATGCAGTCATCTAACAGCATTTCACTAAAAAATAAGTTTCCTTTTCCTGTCCCATCATAGCTGCAGTTTTGTCATTTTTATTCTACTCAGAATAATAGATAGGTTTCCGAATATACGTGCATGGTATGCAACTCTCTTCCAGGGGGGTACTTCCAAAAATACCAAAAGCCATATTTCTGGTTTGCCAATTAATAGTCAGTTAACTTATTTTTGTTGAATAAAAATACTATAAAGAGAGCCCGCTGGCTATAAATTCACTCATATGACCAAAGATATTTTTTTTAATTCACAAACATAACTACATTCACGATGGGAACAAACCTTTCCTGAAGTATTACAGAATGTGAGGTTCTTACTGACTGGCAACATTGACATGTAAAAATAAAGATCATTATTGTTATGTTAAGAATAGCTAGCTCCATTTAGTTCACAATTTCTAAATTAGAAAAATAGAAAATGATCCTATTTCCATGGCAGTGCACGAAGTAACCTAAGGCAATAGAAAATTAGGACCAGGGATATGCATAATCCAAAAATAACAGTGAGAATGACAAAGAACATTCATTTCTTGCTTTGCTGTCTTCTTTTGAAAAATTATTTAAAATTTATTACAAAGTCTAAGCTGAGATGAAATGAAGTGTTATATATGAAAATATATTGAGGATGCCAGTGCTATGTTGTTAAGCAGCCATCTGCAGCCCTGGCATCCCACATAGACACCAGTTCAACTCCAGGTTGTTCCCCTTCTGAACTAGCTCTTTCCTAATATGCCTGGGAAAGCAGAGGAAAATAGTCCAAATGCTTGAGCTCCTGCAGCCACGTGGGAGATCTAGAAGAAAAGTGATTGTGGCCATTTGGGGAATGAGCTAGTGGATACAAAATATCTCTCTCTCTCTCTTTCTCTCTCTGTATCTGTGCCTGTCAAATATAATAAATAAATAAATCTTTAAAAAATATATTGAGTCATATGTAACAGTGTAGATAAATATACACTAAAATAGATATCAAAAGAGATGAAATAAGCCTAATAGAATGAATGGTGAAAAGCAAAACATGGAATAAACTTGCTTAATTATTCATATGCAGTCATGTCTAGGTTCTTTCATGTTGCTTGGAAGAGCACTTAAGGTTTAATATTGGCTTAACATACAGGTTGTCTCAGAGAATGACCTGGTTTTTTGTCAGTCTTCCAGAAGTGAGCCAGTCCCCTCCTTTGTGCTCCAAAATGGACAGCATGCATTGCGCATTACACACTCTGGTGGGTTGACCCAAAGAGAATTCATTGCTTTCTATAGAAGATCATGAGCTGCTGCCACTTAAAATATCTATACTATTACTTCCCTTTTGGTGAATGTCTAACCTTACAATATTCTTTCAAATATCATTCAAAATTGGCAACACAAGAAACTAAAGCCTCAATGATGTGGATACAAAATGAAAAATCACATTGGAGAATATCTCCCAGTAGATGCTAGGCAGTTTATTTCTTCAAATCCATGACAATGACTGTCATGACAGGAAGCATGTAGAATATCCATCACTCCTAGTCCCCAGGATTGGAAAAAATAAAACAAACATATGAGTGGGGAGGGGGTGGGCACTGAAATTGTACATTTCATGTCTTAAGAATCAAGAACTAATTGAAAATTTTTGAACTGTGAAAAACAATAAGAAACTGTTGGAAGTCCTCCAGGTGAAAATAACCTGTCAGGACCTCAGCACAACACTAAGGGTATGTGGTGCTGACAGGTGTGTGCATGTGTAACATTTTGGGCCAAAATCTCTAATCTCTGAATACATCAAGTCCACATGCAGCATATGAAGAAGCAATGTGGTGATCTGTGCCTGTGCAGAAAGGCTAAGAATGTCCCTTTTCTGGTTGGCCAGTAGATTTGGGTTTAATCCCTAACCACAATCTACTTCCTATTAAATTTCTCTTGTGAAAGCTAACAAGGGAGTCAGATTGGTGCCTTGCTCCTGTCTCCTTACCTGGTTGCCTTGCAATAAACTTTCTCCCTGCAGAAGACCATGGTTTTAGTACTGGTTCTCTGATGGCTCTGGACAACTGAACTTACATTGGCTTGGTAACAATATATTTAGCACTTTTTTTCATTCATTCATTTATTTCTCTCATAAAATGTCGGGTACCATTGTTTAAATCTGATATACCAGGTAAATAAAAATGAAACCCTCACACTGCCTGCTGTCCTCTTACACAGGGCTTAGCAAAGTATGTCCTGCTGGCTGAAGACAAAATGGAACATTTATATAGGACAAGGATCAAAGAAATTTGGCTCTATCTTATGTCCTTTTTGGAATAATAGAAAAAAGTTTCAAAATTTATGAGATGTTAAAAAGTCAAATAAAGCTTTGGTAACCTTCAGGCCTTAAATATCTTCTGTAGGTTCAAAATCCAATATGGCATCAAGCTTATATTTGTATACTCCTTTGAGGATGCATTTCTTGTTTAAAATATAATCAAAGAGAATGAGGCAAATGAGATTTTGTTCAATAATATTGTATGTGGCAGAACTTAAAAAGTCACTTAATGTTCCACAGTAATTAATTCTTTTATTTTAAAGTGTATCCTCTAAGGCTTTTAATGTTGATGATGACAGACTCTGTTTGACACTAAGTAAAAACATCAATGTGGCTGGAAGAATAGAAGGCATCTCATAGTGACAACGCTTTAAATTAATTATGGAAAAGACTGAGTTGGCCAGACAAGGAAGAGAAAAAAATAACAACACCAGTTCTCATTTGACCTTGTTCTCTAAAAGTGTTTGATTGGTGGATTTTCTGCAAGTACCTTTTGAAAATTACAATGTCACAGAAGTTAACAATGTAAGAACATTTTCTTAAAGTACAGACATATGTACGTAGGTCAGATATAGCTCTAAATACGTAATGCTGAATTTGATGGTTTTACAAAGTCTGGGAATTTAACAAATTTATTTTGTACAAAATGTTTGCATGCTTGTGTAAAAATTGCTTAGAAATTGTAAGTCATTTTATAATATGTCTCAAATAAGAAATGAGTAGATCATTTGGCTTGGCAGTAACAGCAAAGATAAAAAAAGAGAAACAATTAAAACAAACAAAAAAAAAAAGTGAAGGAATGTTGCTGTTCCCTGTCTCTAAGTCATTCATATCCAAGGACAATGTTTACTTCACATTTTTATCTTCCTAAATCAATTTCATTTCACTTTCCAAACCTTCAAATTATAATACCTTGTTTCTATTCTATACTGGATTTTTAGTTCCTTCATAAATTGCATTCATGGTCAATCTTTCTGTAATCCAGTTGGAACATACTGCTAACTGAAGCCACACACATCATCCTACCTCTAAGATGCATAAATACCTTGTGTCAGCTCCCCCAAACAAAATGCAAAAAGGAGATGATGTCAATAAGGACATTTCAGTGTACTTCCTTGTTTCTTACTAAAGTAACATTGAAGGAATTCCTTGTTTTTAAAACATTTTATTGAATTACATACCTCAAAAATAAAATCACAATATATTTGAAATTATTTTGATTTTACTTAAATAATCATTCAGTTGAATCAGATAAAATTGCCTATAGTAGTTGTTTTGGTCTACTTGATAGTTTCATAAAGTATATCTAATATTATGTATATTGACTTTGTTTAACTTTGGTTTTATACTTATTCTTAAAAGATTAAGGTCACTTCTAAAATATAAATGCCTGCAAAAGAGACAAATTGTAATTTCAATGGTAATAACAATTTCCATCTAAAATGTTCACATTAATTTTATTTTTTTCCTTTTTGTTTTAGCTCCCACATATAAGGGAGAACATATGGTACATGTCTTTTATTGTTCACTTTATTTTATTCATCATGATGTACTCCAGTTGCATTCATTTTGACACAAATCATTATTTTTGTTATGGAGTAATATTTCAGTGTGTGTGTGTGTGCGTGTGTATGTATCACATTCTCTTTACCCTTTTATCTGACGATGGACATCTTGGTTCCTTACACAATTCAGCTGTTGTGACAGTACTGATATAAACATGGTGTGCAACTATCTCTTTGATAAAATGTGCTCATGCCTTTTGGGTATACAGCAAGAAGTGACATTGCTAGATCATATGGCAAGTCTATTTCTGGTTTTCTTTCAAAGAAGTGTTCATGCTGTTTTCCCCAATGGCTGTACTAACTTCGACTCCCAGCAACAGTTTATGAGAGTTTCATTTTATCCACACCTTTTCCAACATTTGTGCCTGTCTTTTGCATAATAGACACTCTGACAGAGGTAAAACAGTATTTGACCATGGTTTGATTTGCATTTCACTGATGGCTAGTAATGTTTAGCATTTTTTCATATATTTGTTGACCATTTGCATTTCTTCCTTTGAGAACTGTCTATTGAAATCCTTTACTCATATCTTCAGTGGATTTTTTAAGTGTTGAGTTTTTAGGGTAGCTGATATATTCTGGATATTAATTATTTGTCAGGTAAGAGGCTTGCAAATATTTTCCTTCATTCAGATGGCTGTACATTTATTCTAGAGAAAGAAATATGTATCAGTATTTTTGAAAATATAGTTTTGCAAAGCTTTGCTTTATATCATTATCAAACAAATTGTTAGGAATGATATAATACCATATTTTTAATGATCTATGATTATTTTTATAATTCATCATATATGAGTGAAATAGACATCTTTTCATTCGATTGTGGTTTAGAGCCCTTGCTTTTATTCCTGCTTAACTGTGACCTATTATTTTTACTTGTTAAACTCTTTATTTAGTGGAGTATTAAGAATTTCACTATAATGTAAATTAAAAATATCTTAAAAATTAAAAAAAGAAGTAAGAAAGGAAAAAAGGAAGTAGGAAGGGAAGTATCATTATAAAAATTGTATCTATGAACTACATTAAATCTGTTCTCTTTATATTGAAATAAATAATTAAATATATTAATGTTTATATATGAGTGTGAAATAAAGAATACAAAATATATTTTTATGAGTGTCCTTAATTATATCATTATCAGTGTAAAATATCCAAGTAATTCTTATTTATAGTATCTATTAAAAACTTATTCAAAGTTAAATAATCTAAATTACATTAAGATCTGTAATTCATTCTATTACAAAACATACAACTTATATAGATACCTAGCAAGCATGGACAAGATCTAGTCACATGCCAATTTACATGATATAACAACAAAATCCTTGGGAACAATTGAGTAACAAATGAAAGCCAATAGTAGAGATTACAGTGTAGAAAGTAGAGTAAGAAATTAATTATTTATTTTTAAATGGTAATCATAGATATCAAAGAATGGGAATTTTAGATTCTAAAATTATGTCTTAGTAAGTCCATGTATATCAGGCTATATTTGAGAAATAATCACAGCTATGTCTGTCACATATTTCATATTAGGTTATACATACTATTTCCTATCTTGAAGAAAATTACTTTTTCAGGTTAATGCCAATACTGTTTTAATAAACATTTTTTCTCTCCTTAGAACTAGAATAGACTTTCTTTTTTTTTTTTTTTTTTTTTTTTTTACAGGCAGAGTGGACAGTGAGAGAGAGAGACAGAGAGAAAGGTCTTCCTTTTGCCGTTGGTTCACCCTCCAATGGCCGCCACGGTCGGCGCGCTGCGGCCGGCGCACCGCGCTCATCCGATGGCAGGAGCCAGGAGCTAGGTGCTTTTCCTGGTCTCCCCGTGGGGTGCAGGGCCCAAGCACCTGGGCCATCCTCCACTGCACTCCCGGGCCACAGCAGAGGGCTGGCCTGGAAGAGGGGCAACCGGGACAGAATCCGGTGCCCTGACCGGGACTAGAACCCGGTGTGCCGGCGCCGCAAGGCGGAGGATTAGCCTGTTGAGCCACGGCGCCGGCCTAGAATAGACTTTCTATAAAATATCTAAAAAGTTCAGGAATGACTATGTCCCAAAATTTGGGCCGTATTTGACTGATTCTCACATCTAAACTTTCATATCTGAAGTCATGGTTAGGCTTTTTTAGTTCCTCAAAAATTCTCTGAGAAATTTGAATCACTACATACCGATTGCACAGTCTTACCTAGGGAGACAAATGTTGATTATCAGTTGAGACTAAACTGTCTCTGGTGAGCCTCTACACACTATAAAATTCTCTTTTTTATTTATGTTAAACCAAATCATTTTCACTATCTGAAAGATCAATACATCATGAATTTTTAAGGGATCCATAGAGGAAAATAAATCATGTTATTTAAGAACTAACTTGATTCATAAACTAATGTTTTCTTTAACTTTCCTCATCACTAGTAAAGTCAAAACATAAATAAAAGATGAAGATGCTCTAACCAGGCCAGACAGAATGTTCGAGAACACATGCATGCACATCTTCACTGTGAAATTTCACTGACTTTAGAAAAATATTCTCATTTTATAAATTAAATCTATAGCACAACAGAAATCAAGAATAATGCCTAGTGGAAAGTTTTTAGAAAAAATAAATGCTACAGTCAGAGTTCTCCTCCAAGATGTGAATAACAAAATAAAAAGTCACTACATAGTTGAGAAATCCAGAACACACCAATTTAGTCAAGTGTTCATCATCACTTCTAGTGTGACGTAACAGTCCAGAAAGACACATAACAATTGTGCTGTTCTTATCACAAATCCCTAACTCCGCTCCGATCATGTGTAACATGGAACAACTCTGTAATAACTATATCACAAAATAAATGCTCTACACTCATCAGTGGTGTCAATCCCTGAAAGGTCAAGGAAATAGTATGGGATTGTTGCAGTATGAAGGAGATTAATGAGAAATAGGAATTAATTGCAATGGGAATTACTAGTTGGAATTATAAAACAGAAAAATGACATGAGATGTCAACCTAAAATAATTAAATCAGGCCTAAATAACTATAGGAGAGTTTTACTTCAAAGAAAAAGAGAGAGAGAAGGAGGAAGGATGAAAGGAAGGATGAGAAGGGAAGGGGAGGGGAGGGGAGGGAAGGGAAGGGGAGGGGAGAGGACAGGAGGGGAGGGGAGGGGAGGGGAGAGGACAGGAGGGGAGGGGAGGGGAGGGGAGGAGAGGGGAGGGAAGAGAGAGATTTACAGATTGGGGGTTTCAGTCCAAAATGGGAAAAAAAAGACTCTGAAAGAACAGAATGGCAGTCTTTCAGAGGGAATGTCCTTCTCTAGGGTCCCGTTCAATCCCTATGCGATTAATGGATTCAATTTTGGTCAGTTATGATTGGTTTATGTAATCAAAATACGAGAGTTTTCAAATTAGACCAGCTGACCACAGTTTGCAGTCCCTTTTTGGGAAACTGTGTACCTAGGTAGGTGGAACAGAAACATGCTGGCATAAAGGGCTGCAGAAGGACCGGCGCTGTAGCACAGTAGGTTAATCCTCCACCTGCAGCGCCAGCATCCTGTATGGACACTGGTTCTAGTCCTGGCTGCTCCTCTTCTGATCTGGCTCTCTGCTATGGTCTGGGAAGGTTACTGGCGCAAAAGCTTGGAGCTCTGTACCCAGAAGAAGCTCCTGGCTTTTGGCTTCGCATCTGCCATTTGGGGAGTGAACCAGTGGAAGGAAGAACTTTCTCTCTGTCTCTCCCTCTCATTGCCTGTAACTCTACCTCTCAAATAAAAAATAAAATCTAAAAAAAAAGTATATGCCGGCACTGCGGCTCACTAGGCTAATCCTCTGCCTGCGGCACCAGCACCCTGGGTTCTAGTCCTTGTTGGGTCACCGGATTCTGTCCGGGTTGCTGTTGTTCCAGTCCAGCTCTCTGCTGTGGCCTGGGAAGGCAGTGGAGGATGGTCCAATTGCGTGGGCCCTGCACCCGCATGGGACACCAGGAGGAAGCACCTGGCTCCTGGCTTTGGATCAGCCCAGCACGCTGGCCATAGTGTGCCAGCCTTAGTGGCCATTTCAGGGGGTGAACTAAAGGAAGACCTTTCTCTCTGTCTCTCTCTCTCTCTCTCTCACTGTCTAACTCTGCCTGTCAAAAAAAAGTATAAAGTGTTACATAGTGGATTTTCTAGAAAGCCATGAAGTGTCCAACCTCCAAATAGCTGTTTGGCTTCATTTTGATTTCATATCCATTTAGTCACTTAAGGTCCATCTTGAAAATTCAGCTTTCCAAGGGTCTACAGAAGAACGGGCAAAGTTTTGAATTTCTGCCCTGACAGAAACATAATTCTTGTGTTTATATTCCTTCTTTTTTTAAGAAAGGAAAGCATACTAGTCATCAAACAAGGGAAGAAACCAAAGTCCTTCTTTGAGCCTAAAAAGGAGAAGCTCATAAAAGGGAATATCCTTTGGGTCATGAAATATGTCGAGGGTATTTAAAACCAGTCTTGCACTATATATTTAATGAGCTCCATTAGATTCAGTTGCAAATAAAGTGTAATTAATAGAATGTTAGACTTTGTTCAAACATCTGCCTGACATGTCCTAAGTATTGACATTAATCAGTTAAGAATCTTCTTTTAAAACAGAATTTCTGATTAAGTTGATATGGAGTAGTGTCCATACATTGGCATTTTTTTTAAAAAGCACTAGGAAAAAAACAGGAGAATTCTAATTTGCATTCAGGTTTGTGATCCACTTTTCACTTTTCTCTGAATAACTAATTTAACCATGTGGGGCTTCCCTGAATACAGACAGGGCATTAAAGTTTACATCCTCTAACTTTACACTGTGTTGTTTTTGTAACCAAGAATATAGGATTCAGGCAAAAAGGAACTTTGGCAGAGAAACTGAACCCTCCTGAGCTGGTTTTTCAAAGAATGTTCTGTGAGAGCTTACGTAAAATATCATGCAGCCAGAGAGGGTGCAGACCATCAGAACAAACAACAATTATGAAACAACTGCAGGAAACCAGTCTGAGTCCGACCTTTGTGACCTATGACCTAAATTGACCTTTCTTCATAATTCTGAATTCCCCACCTATGGGAGGAGATTGCCACTGGAACATCTAATGTATGACAGTGTGTGCCACTTGCATTTGTAAGCAATAAGCTCCTCTTCTGCTACATACTAGATGCCCCCCTGACATTTACTATGAAAAACCACTGGTACACTGCTTCGCAGCAGGCTGTTTCTTTAGGGAACTGTATCTTCCAATTCTCTCCTTTACCTATCACAATAAAACTTCTCTCTGAGCATCTCCTGTTTGAGGGTGATTAACTGGGGGCACCGCAAGTAGATAGTCCCTTGCATCCAGTAACATTTTCGGTTATTAATTATATTGGTCATGTTTGAATAAGTTAGTCAAAGGAGTTGTCTTGATAGCCTTAATAGCAGCACCCCTGTAGTAGTAGGAGATATTTTGAGTGTTTGATCCTGACAGCAGAGAGGGGACCTGACCACATGTCTCCATGCTTTCCTTCAGGGAATGAAACATCTCCTTTTAACTAGGACAATTTCTCAATTCTGTGACACCCACTGATTCTCAGAACAGTCCCCTCAGGCTTACGGGTAATGGGAACCTATTTAGAGTTGAGCATTAAGTGGTCTCTCTGTCCGGTACATGAAACTCTTCAATGTCATTTATTTTCTGCTTATCTCTAGACGGCTTTCTTGTGAAATTTGAAGAGATAAATTGTTAAGCCCATCTACAATTTTACTTAATGTTAAAAAAAATATTATTATTTTACCAGATGAAAAAAGATTTCTTATAATACCTCTATCGTGTATGAGCTATTTATCTATAATCTCTCTCTCTCTCTCTCTCTCTCTCTCTCTTTCTCTCTCTCTCTCTATATATATATACACATGTGTTTCTGAATACAGAGAATGAAATTCATATGTGGATGACTTCTGTCTTAGTTTGTTTCTAAGTGTGTCTAAAGACTCTGAAATTAAATAGCCCTTAATTTGAAATTAACTTTTACTCTCTACCCTTGAGGAAAAACTAAACAAACAAATCATAAAATGAACACCCTGCCAAAATCTTCAATAGTTGTTGCAGTTTGATCTTAACTGTAGTAAACAAGTATGTACATATGGTTTTTAAATATATTTCTAAATTTTAACTCAATATTATTAATAAAATTTCTTACTTTTTTGTTTATAAGCATGAGGGTGGGGCTGGCTTCTTGAGCTGCTGCCTGTGACACCAATATCCCACTTGAATGTCAGTCCAAGTCCAAGGTGTACCACTTCTGCTTGTGCGCCTAGGAAAGGAGAGGATGATGACTCAAATGCTTGGGTCTCTGCTAGCCACGCCAGAAACCAGGTTGAGATTTCTGACTCCTGTGTTCAGCCTGGACATGCCATAGTCATTTTAGCCATTTCGAGTGTGAACCAGCAGACGGAAGTTCTGTGTCTCTGTTTCTGTCTCTCTCCTTAACCTTGCCTTTCAAATAAATATGAAGGGGCTGTATGTATTGAAGGAACTACTTTATATCTATTATATAAAATTTAGAGAAGATGATCATATATAAGTCCTTATATTTTTATCTGAAACATTTTTTTTTGACAGGCAGAGTTAGACAGTGGGAGTGTGAGACAGAGAGAAAGGTCTTCCTTCCGTTGGTTCACCCCCTGAAATGGCCACTACGGCCAGAGCTGCGCCGATCCAAAGCCAGGAGCCAGGTGCTTCCTCCTGGTCTCCCATGTGGGTGCAGGTCTCACGCACTTGGGCCATCCTCCACTGCCTTCCTGGGCCACAGCAGAGAGCTGGAATGGAAGAAGAGCAACCAGGACAGAACTGATACCCCAACTGGGACTAGAATCCCGGGGTGCTGGTGCTGCAGGCAGAGGATTAGCCTACTGATCCATGGGACCGGCCTGAAAATTTTTTAAAGTTTTTAAAAGTTTTCATTCATGGGTTATTATTGATTTTTGATGTTTTTCTAATTAAATTTTATCAACAATTTTCATTTTTTATTGTAACATGTACATATTAAAGGTAATTATATCTGTTATGGTCACATAAGACACTGCCTATAAGCACGGAGACAGTTTCTTTAAAATTAGATTTTTATTAAATAGATATAAACAGAAATGCTATGTTACCTGCTACTTAATGGAAGCAGAATTAATTAAAAGGTGTGAGGACAGTATAAGCATCATTGTAATGTGACCAATCTATGCAAAATTTGCTGATTAAATTTGCATATGGAAGAATGAAGCCTGAGGAAAATGTTCTACTTGAACACCTCCTTTATAAACAAAATAAGCATCCTATAAAGTATATCTATCATGTAAAGTATTAACTGCAACTGAGTAGAGGTTTTCAATTCTAAAAAAAATTCTCATTTTCATTTTGCTCTTAATGAAAAGGTAGCAATTGATCGTTCTCATATTTCAAAGGAAATAACAGATTCATCTAATGTATTTCCTTCCCAAAGCAATATTTCTAGTAAAACTTGAAGATAAAATTTAGAGGTAATATTTCTGATCACAATGAAAGGATACATAAAGGATCAATGGAAATCAAAGCATTAAATTAAGATATTTCTAGAGTTTATGAGAGTGAAGTAGTAATAGTAAGGATTTAAGATTTATTATATATTGCCTACATGCTTGGCATTGTGTTTTTGTTCTATGGTTTTCCTATGTCTATGGAAATTTTAGGAGAAAAGAAGTCATTATAATCATACTACAAGTTTACCTATGTTTAAAGCATTTAATTACACCGGTTTTGAGTGAGAATTGAAGAAGTTTTGTAACAACCACATGTCCTGAGTGTGAAGGCATTTTAAATGTGTTACTAAATGTTATATTAAGTATATTTACAATGAAATTATAGGTTAAATTCTGCTTCAAAATTGTGGTCCACACATTTATGTGTGTGCTTGCACACACTCATACTCATGATATGCACATGAAAACAACGGCAGTACTTCTGCTTCCATATGGTAAGGAAAGATGTCTGAAACTTGCATCTGTTCTGTATGTGAATATGCCTATTTGTGCTCTTATTGACAAAAGCTTAAACTTATATTCATAAGAGATGATAGGTTTAAATGCTGGCTATGTACAGATTATCCTGTGTGGGGATTTCATAATCTTCCCATAAACCTATAGTGTTGAATGCAGATAAAAACAAATTCCTTAAAGCAAAATGCTGTATAAGGTTTAAAATAGTGTCTATTTATACACACACATAAGATACACAAATAAGCACACTTATATTTATATACATATATTTATATGGTACCTTTTATATTTTTGACAGGCAGAGTTAGACAGTGAGAGATAGACAGAGAGAAAGGTCTTCCTTTTTCCATTGGTTCACCCCCAAAATGGTCGCTACAGCCATCATACTGTGCCAATCCGAAGCCAGGAGCCAGGTGCTTCCTCCTGGTCTCCCAAGTGGATGCAGGGTCCAAGCACTTGGGCCACCCTCCACTGCCTTCCCAGGCCACAGCAGAAAGCTGGACTGGAAGAGGAGCAGCCAAAACAGAATTGGCGCCCCAACCGGGACTAGAACCTGGGGTGCTGGTGCCGCAGGCGGAGGATTAGCCTAGTGAGCTGAGGTGCCTGCCACCTTTCATATTATTGAATTCCTAAATAATACAGCCATTCCAAGTGAGATCATTTTATTCCTTGATTCTTATCTGTGAGTTCTGAAGCAAAAGCTGATAAAAAAAAAAAAAAAAGATGTGGTCTCAGTTATATATAGTTTGTGAAATCATATAATATAGCAGGTTCTAAATCCTACTGGAAATGACTACATGGTCCTTGACACTAGTAAAACCAAGAAAGCTAATACAAGCTACTGGGTTTATGTTGGCTTTCAAACAATATTGAAACATCATGAGCTTTATCCTGGCATTACTAGATTTAAGCTCTTTCCCTAATTTTTATAAGCATACCTTAAGTTCTCATTCTCTTCCAATAAAAAGCCAGGAGCCAGGAGCTTCCTCTGGATCTCCCACATGGGGCCAGGGTCCCAAGGACTTGAACCATCTTCTACTACCTTCCCAGGCCATAGCAGAGAGCTGGATGGGCAGTAGAGAAGCCAGGACTATAACCGGAACCCAATGCAATGCTGGCACTGCAGGCAGCGACCTTACCTACTACACCACAGCTCTGGCCCATATTTTTAAAGAATTAATGCCAATTCTTCCTAAAGTACATAAAACAGTTGAAAGGGAGGGAATCCTCCCAAATCCCTTCCCTGAAGACAGCATCACCTTAATTCCAAAACCAGAAAAAGATACTACAAGGAAAGACTAGACAAAAACCCTGATGGATACCAATGCAGAGATCTTAAACGCAATATTAGATGATAGAATCCAATAGCACATTAGAAAGATCATTCACCCAGACCAAGTGGGATTTATCCTTGGTGTACAGGGATGATTCAGTATTCTCAAATCAATAAATGTGATACATCATATTAATAACTTGAAGAATAAAAAACATATGAAAATCTCAATAGATGGAGAAAATCATTTGATAAAATACAACATCATTTCAAGGTAAAAATCTTAAGCAAATCAGGTATAGAAGGAACATGCCTCAATACAATCGAGGCAATCAATATACAATAAATCCACAGCCAGCATTATATTGAATGTGTAAAATTTGGAAGGATTTCCATTAAGATCTGGAACTAGACAAGGAAGACCACTTTTACCACTGCTATTTAATATAGTCTGGAAGTTTTAGCCAGAGCCATTAGACAAGAAAAAGAAATTGAAATGTTAAAAATTGGAAAGGAGGAAGTCAAACAATCTGTATTTGCAGATGACATGATTCTATATGTAGGACAATTGAAACACTCCACTGAAAGACTATTGGAATGCATGAGTTTTATAAAGTTTAAGGATATAAAATCAGCACACAGAAATCAGCAGCTTTTGTATACACAGAAAATGACATAGCTGAACAAGAATTTCTAAGATCAATTGCATTCAGAATAGCAACAAAAATTAATACCTTGGAATGAATTAAACCATGAAGTAAAAGACTCTACAATGAAAATTACAAAACATTAAAGAGAGAAATATAAGAAGATGCGAGTATGTAAAAATGCTTCCATTTTCATGGATTTGAAGAATTCATATGACCAAAATTCCCATACTACTGAAAGCAACTTACAGATTTAATGCTATCCCATCCCCATCTCCAAAAAAAAAAAAAAAAAACACCCTTGATGTTCTTCTCAAATCAAGAAAAAAAATGCAAACATTTTTTGTGGAAACACAAGAGGCCCCAAGTAACTAATGCAATTTGAAACAACAAAAAAGAAACCTGGAGTCATCACAGTACCAGATTCCAAGGCATACTTCCTGTACATTATAATTAAAAAAAAAAAAAAAACTGGTGTTGGCTCAAAAATACACATGTAGATCAAGAAAAGAAGTAGAATACTCAGAAATCAATCCACACATCTGTAACCAGCTAATCTTTGACAAAGTATGAAAAATCAATCCTGGAGAAAGGATAGTCTCTTCAAAAAATGGTGGGAAAAACTGGATCTCTACATTCAGAAGTATGAAAAAAGACCCCTACCCTACACCCTATACAGAAACCAACTCAAAATGGATTGAAGACATAAGTCCTCATCCTATCAAATTACTAAAGGAGAACATTGGGGGAACTCTGCAAGAATTTACCCAAATGGAATGAAATCAGCATATGAAAGAGTACCCCCAGGTCTTTTGCAGGTCAATTCACCATAGCTAAATTATGGAATCAACCCAGATGTCCATCAGCCAATTACTGCATAAAGGGAATGTGATATAGAAACACTATGGAATACTATTTAGCCATACAAAGAATGTAATCCTGTCTTTCACATCAAAATGATGCAACTGGAAACCATTATACTTAGTGAAATAAACCCATCCCAGAAGTACAAATATCATATGTATTCCTTGATTTGTGGCAACAAATGGGGTAAAAAAATGCAACATACATTAGTGAAATTGACATTTTGAGAACTGATTATTTTTACAGTCCTTGTCACTACTATTGTGGTGCAGTTTTTCATTTTCTTATAATTGCTTTTTGTTAAATTCTTTACTTAGTAGAGGGTTAGTCATATGTTTATAAAACAAATTGAAAATATTTCATTGAAAACATTAAAAAAGGGCCAGCACCACGGCTCAATAGGCTAATCCTCTGCCTGCGGGCGCCGGCACACCGGGTTCTAGTCCCAGTCGGGGTGCCGGATTCTGTCCCAGTTGCCCCTCTTCCAGGCCAGCTCTCTGCTGTGGCCCGGAAATGCAGTGGAGGATGGCCCAAGTGCTTGGGCCCTGCACCCCATGGGAGACCAGGAGAAGCACCTGGCTCCTGGCTTCAGATCAGCCCAGTGTGCTGGCCGCAGAGTGCTGGCCGTGGTGGCCATTGGAGGGTGAACCAACGGCAAAGGGAGACATTTCTCTCTGTCTCTCTCTCTCACTGTCCACCACTCTGCCTGTAAAAAAAAAAAAGAAAGAAAGAAAGAAAGAAAAGAAAACATTAAAAAAGAATAAGAAAGGAAGAAGTAAGGAGGGCAGAAATATGGGAGGGTTGGATTCGAAGTAATACTATGCTTCTAAATCTGTATACAGGAGATCAATGAAATTTTACACACGTTATATAAATTGAAAATATTTTTAAAAAATAAAAAAAACCTGCAACTATTTTTAAAATGCTTATTTTATTTATTTGAAAGGCAGAGTTACAGAGAAAGAGAAGGGGAGACAGAGAGAAGTCTCTTCCAGCTGCTGTTTCACTCCCCAAATGGTCACAACAGCCAGGGCTTGGCCAAGCTAAAGCCAGGGTCCAGGAACCAGGGCTTCATCCGCAGCTGGTACTTGAATGGGTGTCAATTTGGAATGCTGGCATTGAAGGTAACAATTTTACCTGCCATGCCACAACTCTGGCCCCTAGAACTTCAGACGCTTTGAAGTATCTATGAGACTCTGGCCTGGGTGTCCAGAGGAGGATAGTGTAGTGACAGCTTGCCCTGAATGTCAGGTAATCAAACAGAACAACTAACTCTTCTAGACAGACAGTGTGACACTTGCACTGCACCCTTGTTAAGACATTTTCTGCAAAATGTCCTTGCTTCCAAACTTGCAACAGACAAAAATTTTGTCATTCTATTAGTACTCTTGTCAAACCATCACTCCCTGTAGACACTTTTCACAAATAAGATTATTTCAGGATAACAATGTTATTATAGAACCAAATATTCTATAATTTAGTGGTTTTCAGTCAATGGTTATTCAGTAAAAATGTGATTTTTTACAAACATAAGGCAACATTTTAAACAAATAGAAACAGGTAAGAAAATTTGAGCTGCATTTCAAATATAATTGTGGAAAATTAGGTTCACAGGTAGATGTCCTGAAAGTGTGTCAAATGTCAGCAGTAGTGTTGCATGTCTGGCTTTTTTTTTGTTTGAAACTGAGAAAAACATCAGACCTCCTTCTGACAGCAAACCATTCTCTGCCATTAGCCAGCTCTCCTGAACATTTCTTCTCGGACTTTGATATTTATCACTTGTTTCTATTTAGTGTTTTAGAAGTGGGCCTCTAAAAATTTAGTGTTAATAAAAATGTCAAGAGTAAGGCAAAGAATAAGAACAGTAATTTCAGGGTAAGGCCAGAAGTAATTAACATTAGTTTGATAATTGTAATAATTTAATTATTTTTGCATTTCAATGTGATTTTCACTTCAAGTCAATTTTTATTGCTTTGAAGCACTTAGGAATGTAAATGAGGAATTTTGTAAATGTATCAACAAGTAAAAGATTCCTATTTATAATCATAGAAAATAAGGTTCTGGGTAGTATTATAACATAAGTATATGGATTTTTATAATTAAATTATGTCATTGATTAGGAAATACCTGATTTCTATGGACTTTATATTATACTGAAATTCAAAAAATAAGAAAAGTTTTTATGATAATTTTGAAGCTAGGTTAGTCACTCTAAAATCTTGATTAATTTGATAAAGAGAAAATATCATTTATAAATACACTTAAAAATGTAAAACTCAAATGTAGTGGAATAAATATAAATATAATATAAGTGAATAACTTTGTGCAAGATATAAACCTTTATCTGATAAAGAATGAAAATGAGAAAACATAATCAGCTAATAGATTTAAATTTGGTATAGCCCACCTTCAATTATAACACATTTTATTTATATAAATTATCTATAAAAGTAACAGTATTATATTTATTTCAAGTAATAATATTATAATAAATAGTAAATTTTGACTGATGGTTCATTGGATTGGAAGTGAAGCCATCACTCCAGTTTGAGATGCTGATATCCCAAGCAGTGGTTAACCAGTCATGTCATAACATCTGCTTCATTTATTTTTATAATCTTTATATTTTCAGTGGAATTTTTACAACATTTATACTTAATGTAATCACTGACAGTAATGTATGTGAAATTATATCTTGTTTTGTTTTTCATTTTCTTTTCTACATGTGACAGCATGGCTGTTATTTTGTTTCATTTTTTCATTTTTTCAGTTATTACTTTATTTTCATCCCTGAACATAGTTATTTATTTATTTTCAGTTATTGATCAGGAATTAACAATATGGGTTTGAGTGTTTTGTATACAGAGGATAAAATGCCATTTGGGATACTTACCTCACATAGAGAAGTGCCTGGATTTTAGTCCAGTTTCCTCTTTTCAACATCAATTTCCTGTTTATGTGCGTCCTGGTAGGCAGAAAGTGAGGATTCAAGTACTTGGGCCCCTGCCATCCATGTGGGACACCTGATTGAGTTCTAGCTTGCTGGCCCTGAACTGGCCCAGTCTCAGGTATTGCAGGCATTTGGGGAGTGCCCCAGAGAATGGAAGACCTTAAACATGTGTGTCTGCTTTTCAAATTAATTATATTAATTATAAAGTATTGGCTTTATGGTGGATTTTGATTACTAAGGCTTTCATCAAGACTAAAAAGCATCTTTCTTTGCACATGAAGAACAACTTCCTAGCAGGCTTTGGTAATTTGACAGAGCCAATGTACACCCCCACCAAAACAATGGAGTACAGCATTTTCAAAGATTTTCTAGTTCTGTTTTATCATTTAGTTCTAGAAATTTTCCTTATTATTTCGTATAACATGAAAGATAATATAAAATAAATTGTGGTGAGTATTTAGCTCATAGTTAAGACACCAGTGTCCCAGTTCACAGTGTCTTTGTCTGATGTTCGTTTCTGGCTTGTGATTCCAACTCTCTGCTAAAGCCATCTTTAAGAGGCAGAGAAGATCATTAAAGTAATTGAGTTCATTTCACCCAAATGGGAGATTATGACTGAGTTTGTATCTCCTGGATTTGACCTGGCCCAACTTTGGCCTTTATAGACATTTGAGAGGTGATCAGAAAATGGGAGTTGGCCCTCTCTCTTTCTCATTCTCTCTCTCTGTCTCTGTCTTTAAGATAAATAACTTTAAAATTTAATGATATAGAAAGTACATAAAGATTCATATACTTTATTATTTTAACATAAAATAAATCATCATATTTTAATTAGAAAAATGTCACTTATTTCGGAAAGAGTACTTTGACTAATGCTTTATTAACTATTTCCATCCATCACATTGTAATGTAGAACAACTAGTAAATGTATTCCTTCATGAAGAATTTATTGTATGTTTTTATAAAATATATTCAGGGTGCAGAATAACAGAGTGCCTGGATTGAAGTCCCAGCTCTGCTTCTTATCAGCTTCATGTTTATGTACCCTTGGAGGCAACAGATGATAGCTCATGTATTTTAGTCCCTAGCATCCACTCTGAAGAATGAGGTGAAGTTTTAGGCTCCTAGCTTTGGCCTGGCCCAAGCTCCGCTGTTGTAGGCATTTGGGGAGTAATCGGTGAATGGAACATTTTCTCTCTCTCTCTTTCACTATATGGCATTCAGGTATACTGAAAATAAATGAAAATTAAACACACACATATATATAAATATATAGCAAGTTTTAAAAATTTTGAGACTTTTTACACCCATAGAACATATGATTTGATCAATAACTACATAAGTTGGAATCTAGTATTCAGAATACTGCTGCTCAAGTTGATCCTACCGATGAAATAAAACCACAGAATTTCTTAAACATAGTCAGATGAAATTGCCATTTGGAAGGTTTTGAAGGATTTTTAAATTCTACCATTATTTTCTATTTTTTTTTCTCCCTGGATAATTGTTTCAGTGTAACCTAAAGAATGTTAAAGTGATTCTGTAAATGAATCTCAAATTATCAATTTTGGTAGCATAGGACACATTTTGTTTTCAAGGAACTATAGGCAGGCAGTAATTACTCACAGTCCTAATTTTCCATAATGCACTGACATCTTGCTGTGGATTACTCATTTTACTAAATGACACAAAATGTTCCCACAGTCAGTTCACAGTGTTTGCACAACAGATGTGCTTCGACAACTTAAAATTGTCTTACCTAGAAAAAGCAATATTATATTGGAGATTGTAACCATTCTGGAGATCATTTCTAACTTTGTTTATTTATATTTAATATATTCATATTTAAACAAAACCTTAGAAAAAAATGAAACCTGAATTTCCTTTCAAATCTTGAGATTCTCTATGATCTGTTGTAAGCCCTAGATATTCCTATATGCTTCCTCTGAACCCTCCAATAACCCTACATGTAAAATCCAAGGGAATTCTGCCCTACTTTGTGCTTAGGAGTAAATGGAAGGTATCACATTACGCTTCTGTACTTTGAGCTCTTGATTTTAGTAACCTACTGTGAATATAAGATTCTCTTGTCCTAAGAACTTTTTAATCCCTCCTGTATCTAGGCATTTTTTCTGTTTGTAGATCTATTGTACATTTAAAAAAAGTAATGATCAACAAATAACATCAGTACTAAAGAACATAACAAAATTGAAAGATATCTGGAATTTTTATATTGTTTTTCTTCATCTTTGGGTACATTGTGTTATATTATATTAATGATGTAGGGTAATTTAATCATGGTTTATAAATATTCATATCACAGAATAATAGCTATGTATCAATATGTTGGTATTGCAAAATTTCTGTTAGTACGTGGCAGTATCATAAACTAACCTTCAGGGGTTTTATTATGTAACTGGTTTCTATTAGGTTTCCGATGTAACTAACATATTTTATTGTTCCCCGGGCTCCATAAGATTTGTAATTGAAATTAAACATGCATATATGGAATTAATTTTAGATCTACAAGTTAAAACATGTACTTGTCCTGAGTCAATTTTATACCTTTTCAGAAGATATTTACAAAACAGTTTGACATGAAATAACGATGTTTAGCATTTCTACACAAATGCATAACTTAACAAATACAAAGCAAATCCAGTCATCTCATTAACCAGTGCCAATAACAATTTATAGAGTGAAGGGAATTACTCCAGTTCTATACTTTTCTAGAGATTAAATATCTAAGGGCTAAAATTATAATCTCACTGCAAATTATTATGTTAATTTATCTATTAAGAGTGTTTCAATATTTAAATCATGGCAGAGCAGACAGCTGAACAGCTAAAACATCCATTTCCCACATTAGAATGCTGGAGTTTGCTAGTTGCAGCTCCTGATTTTAGCTTCTTGTCAATGCATATCCTGGGAGGGAGCACTGTTGATACAAATAATTGGGCTTCCCACTGCCCATATGGGAGACCTGGGTTATATTTGAGCTTCTGGCTCCAGGCCAGGTCCAGAACCAGCTATGAATATCTAGAGAGTGAACCAGCTAAAGATAATTCTCTATCTCTGCCTTTCAAACAAAAACACAACAAAAAAATCATTATCCCTGTGATGTATTAGAAATGTTATTTATGAAGTATTATTGAATCATAATCCTTACATATCCTCAAAATGTAATCAATTATTTTCTATGTTGTGCAGTGTTCCTAAGTTCCAGTATTATTTTTTTAATTTCATAATATTTCAATTTAGGCTTCATGTCTATTCTTGATTTTTACATGGGTTTAAGTTCCATATTTTCTGCTGCATCAGCTAAATCATAGTAATTTAGCATGCCAAATTCAGAATCTAAAGTGGGAAAAACAATCCAGTCTGCCCAATCAGAGGGGGCATTCTTTTTGCTCTTTCCTTAACTCAAGCTTCTTCTTTTAGCTATCATAGTACTCCAATGCTGCTAACTTTTGATGTAGTTTAAGATTCCCCTCAGCCACTGGATGGACCTTGCTTGACTAAGAAAAATCATCCCAACACCATCAGTCTTACAGGAAATGCATCTGAACTGATTCATAGTAAAGCCGAAGCTATCTGTTCAGAGGAGGAAAATAAAGGTTCTTTCTTTGGAAGGAAAGATGTTTTATATAATGTCTGAAGTTGCTTCTGCTGTTTTCATAAATCTGTAGTTAACAGAAGTAAAACAAAAAGTTTGTAGACTATATGCTATTTCCTTGTAAAAATACTTCACAAAGATATGGTTATTTTATATATTACTTGTAGTAAGGAAAAACTATACTTTTAAGCCATGACCATATTGTAAAGAGATGCTGAGCATGTTAAAATAGGATCCCTAGTAGAAAGCAACACACACACACACACACACACACACACATACACACATATATGTACATATGGAAAGAGATAGAAAAAAGAGGAGGAAAAAGAAATCAGACATGAATCATATTTATGCTCAAATGCCATTTGTCAATGTAGAACATCACACATAAACTTTGAAAAATATTCTTAGGTTGCATAAATGAAATTAGTAAGGTTGTAGGTAACAGGTCAACATGCAAAAGCCATTTTTTAAAAAAACACACACTGTGTAAGACTTCAAGTATATAAAAAAATTGAAGAGCACTAAAACAAATGAAGTGATATGTATAAATCTAAAATAAAAAATATGTGCCAGATCTGGAAGTGGAAGAGTGCAAAATATTGACCAATGAAATAAAGTATTAAACAAGTTCATATACATAGATTATAACATTCTAATGTAAGATGTCCTTTTCCTCAATTTCATGTTCATATTTAACACAATTCCAATCAAAAACCAGCAAACTTTTTTCAGATATTCACAAAAATTGTTTAAAAATGTACGGAGTGCCGAATGACAAAGAACTGAAATAGTCAAAAGAATTCTGAAATCACCAACAGGTAGACAAAAGCAAATTTAGAGGATTCACAATATCTGAGTTCAGAACAGACTGTAAATCTGTGATAGTCACAACAATGTGGTATAAATAAAAGTATAGATCAATGGAACAAAATTGATTCCAAGAGCCATTAACTGAGGTTTGGCAAAGTGCAAATGGACGGATGGATAATCTTTTCAACAACTGATGTTGGTACAATTGGGCATTCATATGCTAAAAATAGACAAATCTTGTCAGATAGATCACATATAATACAAAAAATGGAAAAGTTAACCATAGACCTAAGTGGTTGCAGAAAACAGGTGGAAATCTTCACGGCTTTGATCTGACAATGATTCTTTCTATTCAATACTAAGAGGACAGTGTATGAAAGAATATGAAAGGGAATGTGAAAAGGAGGGGGGGCACAGAACAGAGAGGAGACAGGATACAAACTTGCAGGCAGACCAAGTTTATTCAAAGAAAATAAACTCTCAGAGATTGAACAACTGCCAGCATGCACACATCATAAGTGGGCTAGGGGTAGGGGTAGGAGGCAACGAGTGGAGGTGAGCTTCTCCATACTTATTAGTTTGGCCCACTGGCTTCCAAACCTGGGGAAGAGTGCAAGGGTGGGGTTGAGAACAATACAGGATGTTTGACTGAACTGGTCTCTTGGAAGAAGGCAGGGGTAACAAGAACCTAAAATAGCTGAGGCTTATGTTCTAGTTTCATAGAGAAATGTATGATATATGAAATGGTAACACAAGAGAGAGAGACAGAGAGAGAGAGAGAGTGATCTCAGAGGTTAGTGTACTCCCAAAATGCCTGCATCAGCCAGGGCTTGGGCAGTCTAAAGCCAAGAGCCAGAAACTCAGAAACTCAAACCATTTCTCTCACATGGGTGCCAGAGCCCCACATATTAGATCCATCACCAGCTGCCCTCCAGGAAATGCAATAGCAGGATGCCATAATATGAAATTAGTTAAAATATTTTGCAACCCTCTGAAAAATGGTTTATCATGATATTATGAACAAAATTCCTGTTTCAATGGAATATAATATTATATTATAAAACTTATAATATTATTACTAAGAGGTATTGGATTTAGAATAAGTTATGATTTTAGAGTTGTCATTTTTGTAGTATAGATCAGAAAAACATTCAGGCAGTTAAAATTATTGTCTAAATTATGAGGCAAAGGTAATAGGATTCATTATGAGATGTCAAACATGAAACATGGTTACATTTGCACTTAAAAGATAATGAAGTGCCGGCGCCACGACTCATGCCATCGGATCAGTGCAGTGCGCTTGCCACAGCGCACCGGCCGCAGCGGCCATTGGAGAGTGAACCAACGGCAAAGGAAGACCTTTCTCTCTGTCTCTCTCTCTCACTGTCCACTCTGCCTGTCAAAAAAAAAAATTTAAAAAGATAATGAAGTATTTCTAATGCCAGCTGTACATCACTTGTTCCATTCTATAACTTTCAAATTGGAAACCATTAAACATTTTAACTAAAAGCATAAAGACAATGCATTGCCTAGATATTGGGCATTGCATAAAATAGTCCCTAACAGCATGGCGCCTGGTGGATGATCAGGGGGCGTATCTGCAGCCGCTGCGGTTAAACCTTGAAAGATCGGACCACCTGCAGGGATAGGTCCAATTTAGTTCTGGACATGTGGACAGTGCATGATCCCTATACCTTGCTTAAGGTGCACCTGTGCGTGGTCCACCCGTGCCTGCGTGACATTTTTGCTGATTGGCTCCCCTACTGCACACGTCCTTCGTAAGCTTTATAAGCCTGTACACTTCCTCAATAAAGCTGTTCCTGCTTGGACAGAACTCATGGGTGCTTGCTGTGGTGTGCTTGACCTATCAACCTTACCTCTCCTGTTCACCTTATAGGGGAGTGTTTGTGTTGCCCCCTGCAGGTCAGGGGACAGTCTCAGGCTTAAGACACTAACACCTAGACCTAAGGTTCTTTACAATGTCATGTAATTTAGTTATGAGTTAGAAAAGCAACAAATGGGGGACAGTGTTGTGGCATAGCAAGTTAAGCCAACACCTGTAATGTTGGCATCCAAAATGAATGCTGATTCGAGTTCCCCTGTTGCACTTCTTCCAATCCAGCTCCATGTTAAAGCACTTGGGAAAGCAGCAGAAGATGGCCCTGGTGCTTGGATCCTTGCCATCTATATGGGAGACTCAGAGGTAGTTCCTGACTCCTGCAGCCCAGCCCAGCCCTTACAGTTGAGGCCATTTGAGAAGTGAACCAGTTGGATGGAAGATCTCTCTCTCTCTCTCTCTCTTTCTCTCTCTCCCCCTTCTTCCCTTCCTTCCCCTCCATGCAACTATGCCTGTCAAATAAATAAATCTTAACAAAAGAAAGGCAACAAATGAATTTTAATTGTTTTTACATATGTGTGCATACACAATATTCTTAGATGAAGTCTTTAAGCCTTTTTTTCTTTTACATTTATTTGAAAGGAAGAGAGATTATAGAGCTAGAGAGACAGAGATGATAGAGATGGAGATAGAGTGAGAGGGAGGAGAGCAATCTTTCATCTGCTGGTTCAATTCCCAAGTGCCCTTTCTAGCAAGGCTAGAAAGGCAAGGATGAAGCCAGGAGCTGTGAACTCCATCTGGGATTCCTACATGGGTAGTGGGGCTCTAAGTACTTGACCCATCACGCATTGCCTTCCAGGATGCACATTAAAAGGATTCTGGCTCTGGAATGGAGTGGAGACTTGAACATAGGCATTTCAATGTGGAGTGCGGCCTTCCCAAATGACCTCTTAATTGCTGTGCCAAACACCTACCACTTAATAGTCTTGATTTGGAATAATGCACATTTTCTATATCAAATAAAACTATTCATTTTAGTCTTCATGATTTGATCATATCAGACAAAAAGAAAAAAATGGAGTGATTTTATGTTTGTTGAATGTTTGTCTTCTCAGTCTATTCTAAGACAGGTAACGTGATCCCCAATTGTCTTTACTATCATTAGATACAGGGATAAATTGTGAAATGAGTTTGTGTTTTCTGCATCATTTGAGGTTTGAACCTGCTTATACCTGAAGAAAGAAAAGCTACACTTTTACAGTTTGGGACCAGGATCTGATTATAACATATAGAAATTACCGGTATTTACTTGAGGTTCATTCTTCAATATACAATTAGAAAGGTATGATGTTTGTGAATCATCCTAAAGTTACATGTCACTTCATGTAGAAATGATTACATTTAGTTTTTTTTTTTTTTTTTTGGACAGGCAGAGTTAGACAGAGAGAGAGAGAGAGAGAGAAAGAAAGGTCTTCCTTCCATTCATTCACCCCCCAAATGGCCGCTGTGTCCAGCACCTATCTGAAGCCAGGAGCCAGGTGCTTCCTCCTGGTCTCCCATACAAGTGCAGGGCCCAAGCACTTGGGCCATCCTCCACTGCCTTCCTGGGCCACAGCAGAGAGTTGGACTAGAAGATTCTTTCCTGGATTCAGGACAGAATCCGGCTCCCTAACTGGGACTAGAACCAGGGTACCTGCATCACAGGCGAAGGATTAGCCTTGTGAGCTGCAGCGCTGGCCATATTTAGTTTTTTGTTTTGTTTTGTTTTTGTTTTTGTTTTTGTTTTTGTTTTTTAACAAGTAGATACCAAGTCATTCATACAACCATTCCAGCAAATCTGATAAACTGCTTTCTTCTTATATGAAATAATTTGAAAGCAAATCAAATTACTGAAAGGAAAAGTAGAATACTTTTTCAGTTTAAGTAATAGAAATAGAATCTACTTGGATATAGGGGGGCAAAAATGAAATCAAATCTACTTGTATACAGGGGGACAAAATGGTAATTAAAATACTTATAATTTAGCAGACACTAGTCTTGTTTGTGTGATCCCTTTGACTCTTGGACCTATCAGTGTGATCAATTGTGAACTGAAATTGATCAGTTGGACTAGTGAGATGGCCTTGGTACATGCTACCTTGATGGGATTGTATTGGAATCTCCTGGCACGATTCTAACTCCATCATTTGGGGCAGGTCCGATTGAGCATTTCCCAAATTGTACATCTCCTACCTCTCTTATTCCCACTCTTATATTTCACAGGATAGGAAGAGATCCTTACTCTGAAGTCATGGTTTTCTGAGGTCCCAACTGAATATCTGCAGTGCTTAGTGAGGCCCCTTCTCTTGGCACTTGGCTCAATCACTACATCTCTGAGTTGGGTGTAAGCTTTTGTGCCTAAATGCTAATTTAATTTTCTTAGGTGTACATCTTTTATTTCCTTGATGCATCTTAACTATGAATATGCACACATGGATAATTTCAGATTATTGCATTGATATTTAACTCTTATTCAGGACACATTATTTTACAAGATTTTCCTTATTCACTTATATATACATACATATGCACTCATATATACACATATATAAATACATATGCACAGAGTAAATATGAAGAATGCTTTATAAATTATGTGCATATACATTTCAAAATTTAATTCTATTTAAATCATTATCCACTTGCTTCATCATGTAAACAACATCAAAACAACAAGATGAGACTCAACATCAACTGGTTTACTGTTGTATATATTTACGATTTCCTATTTCATGAAAACTATTCTATATTAGGGCCGGTGCTGTGGATTAGTGGGTAAAGGTGCCACCTGCAGTGCTGGCATATCGTATGGGTGCAGTTTAAGTCCCAGCTGCTCCACTTCCCATCCAGCTCTCTGCTATGGTGTGGGAAAGCAGTAGAAGATGACCCAAGTCCTTAGGCACCTGCACCCACATGGGACACCTAGAATAAGCTCCTGGCTTCTGGCTTCACACTGGCTCAGCCCAGCTATTGCGGTCATCTAGGGAGTGAACCAGTGGATGGAAGACATCCCCCCATGCCACAGCTGTGCCTCTCTGTAACTCTGCCTTTCAAATAAATTTCTTTTTAAAAAAGAAATTATTCCATGTTAATAGAAGAGTATTAATTTGTGATGAATATAATTCACTTTCTCAGTCAAGATAGTGGAATTTTGGAATCTTGCCATTGTGGCTATAATTTTTTTTTAGTGGAAAACAGTCTGGTTATAATCCACTATGTATCAGATAAAATATATAAGGTAAAAGTTTTAAGGTGTGAGAAAATCAGGAAAAGCTAGATAGCTCCTGTGAGTCAGGATAAAAAAAGGAGCGCCTCACAGTTTTCCCTGCAGTCAGTTTTTGGACCATCGTTTACTGATGAAGTCCCAAGAGAGAACAGTGATCTTACTGAACTTAGAATACAGAGATCAATCAGAACGTGATGCAATGTGTGCAGTTGGTATTTGTTTGGGCAGCAGGGTATCAGCAATGATAACTGGAGCATTAGCAGTCCACGTGGTAATTTCCTGTGAGTCCTTGGCAAAGCATTTACCATATCAAGCATGGTTCACGTGGCACTGATACTTAAAAATATGTGGGTACCAAAGCTTACACAAGGCTCAAAGACATAGCAATTGAGCCAAGTGCCAAGAGCCCTCACTGAGCACTTCAGACATTCAGTGGAACCCCTGAAAAACATGACTTTAGAGTAAGGATCTCATCCTAAAATATGGACCTTAAGATAAGGTATTTTGACTATCTTAAAGAAAAGAGCAAAAGTACCCTTTAAAGAAGGATAAATAATGTAAATTTCCTGTAAAGCATCATTTACAATGTTCATAATAAAATTTATAAATTTATTGCACTCCTGAAGAAATAGAAGACTCAATCCAGAATCTACATTACCAGATGATTTTTAGTGTTGCTATTATATTTAGTTCTTTTCTTCCCTTTCTTTCTCTGTGTCATACATAAATCATGGATAATCATCCCTTTCTCTGCTTACATGTTTAAAGACAAAGCATGCCAATATGAGTAAACAGATTATTAGCATCAATAGACAGAAGGAAATGGAAAAAGAACATATAAAAATATCATATCTATAGAGTAGGCATTTGGTGCAGAGGTTTGAGTGGTAGCTTGGTACACCCTCCTCCCACTTGGGGTGCCGTGGTTCAAAGTCTGGCCATGCTTTGGGTACCTACTTCTACACTCTGGCAGGTAGCAGGTGATGACTCATGTACTTGGAACTTTGGCCCCTGTTTGGGGGACCAAGATGGAATTCCTGGCTCCTGGCATTGGCCTGGTCCAGTATTTGTTGCAGGACTTTGGTGAGTGAGACAATGGATGGGAAATCTGTCTTTCGCTCTGTTTCTCTCTCTCTCTTTCTCTCTCTGCATTTCAAATAATTATATATTAAATAAATTTAAAATAAACATATAGGAAATAAATTGAAAAAGCACAGCATTTGGAATTTTAGAAGTTGCTCTATTTGCCTAATAGATCATTTTAAGACATAATGAGGGGCTGGCACTATGGCATAGCGAGTGTAGCTACAGCCTGTAGTGCAGGCATCCCATTTGGATACTGGTTCAGATCCTGGCCACTCCAATTCTGATCCAGCTCTCTGTGATGTCCTGGGAAAGCAGTGGAAGACGGCCCCGGTGCTTGGGCCCCTGCACCTGCATGGGAGACCCAAAAGAAGCTCTTGGCTCCCGACTTGAGATTGGCCCAGCTCGGGTTGCCTTGGACATTTGGGGAGTGAGCCAGCAGATGGAAGACTCTCTGCCTCTGCTTCTCTGTAACTCTGCCTTACAAATAAACAAATAAATCTATATATATATATATTTATACACACACACACACATATATACATAGAAAGGTCAATTTATATACATATATATATATATATATGAACAGTAAATTATCCAATTTGAAAAAAATAAGTTTGAAAAAATTTAAATTAGTGTTGGTGATCTGTGGAATAATAGCAACGTTCTTACATACATGAAACAGAGATTCAGTGTAAGAGAAGGGAGATAATGAATCATAAAATATTTGAATAAAAGGTGATGTTCAAAATTTCTCAAAGTTTGATAAATCATACAAGAATAGGAAATAATTTTCACCTCACAAAAGATAAATTTGTAAAAGAGCTGTAGTATCTGCAGTTAAAATTCTAACAATAAGGCCGGCGCTGCGGCTCTCTAGGCTAATCCTTCACCTTGCAGCGCGGGCACATGGGGTTCTAGTCTTGGTCAGGGTGCCGGGTTCTATCCTGGTTGCCCCTGTTCCAAGTCAGCTCCCTGCTATGGCCCGGGAGTGCAGTGGAGGATGGCCCAAGTGCTTGCGCCCTCATGGGAGACCAGGAGAAGCACCTGGCTCCTGGCTTCAGATCAGCACGATGCACCGGCCACAACGTGCCAGCTGCAGTGACCATTGGAGGATGAACCAACAGCAAAGGAAGACCTTTCTCTCTGTCTCTCTCTCTCACTGTCCACTCTGCCTGTCAAAAAAAAAAAATTCTAACAACAAATGAAAAGGGAGTTAACAGTGTAAAACTTCTCTGTTACCATGTGTCACTGATTTGATTTTCCTGCTTTCAATCCTTTTTCTTTTTTACACACATTAAAAATGACCACTTATCCACAACAATAAAGTTCTTTTAAAAAGTTCTATTTATTTATTAGAGAGGTAGAGTTACAGACAGTGAGAGGGAGAGACAGAAAGAAAGGTCTTCCATCCATTGGTTCACTCTCCAAAGGGCCACAACGGCTGGAGCTGCACCGATCTGAAGCCAGGAGCCAGGAGCTGCTTCTGGGTGTCCCACACAGGTGCAGGGACTCAACAAGTTGGGCCATCTTCTATGGCTTTCCCAAGCCACAGCAGAGAGCTGAATGGGAAGAGGAACAGCTGGGACTAGAGCCAGCACCCATGTGGGATGCTGGTGCCACAGGTGGATTAACCTAGTGCACCACAGTGCCGGCCCCAATATAAAGTTCTTAATAATTGTAAGACACTGGTAATAAGCAGAAGTTTAGAAATTTACCTATCAAATATTTAATAATAGAATTAGAGAAGGGATAGAAGAAGTACGGGATGATTAATTATTAGTCACTATTTTATTACTAAATTATTATTATTAAAATAGTAAAGCTTAGATGTTTAATATCATGACAATTCTCAGAAAATATTGTTTCAAAATGGAAGTGATACACAGAAATTTAAGACTGATAAGGAGCAACCTTGGAAGGGAGAAACATTCAAGATAGAGGACAACTCTCGTCTAACTTTTCCTGTGCACGCGGAAACAAAAGCACAGTAAGAAGATCCATGGTGATGGGATAGCCTTGGCATGGAAGAAGTGTGGTTCTTCATCTGGCATGGTCAGGACACAAGTAATAAAAGGTATAATTTCAAGGTCATTTAAGATGCAAGTTTGGAAAATTGGGCATTTTATGCCAGTCTGTTTGATCTGGAATGTGAAAGATAAGGTCATGACTTAGGATAATAAGGGGCAATGGTGAAGATTTACACTGAGAAAGGGTGTAGAAGAATTATTGTACATACGGAGCATCCAGCAGACTCTGCATAAGTGCAAGGATCCTTAGCTGGATTTGTTGCTTTGGCATAGTGCAAATAATTGTAAATGTGTAACATACTGGAGCCCAGAATGTAGATTATATGTAGGTTTTCTGGCAACATTCATCAGGCTGAGAAAGTGAGATGACAAATTACTTTTCATGTGTACAAAAATGTGCAAATTAGGTGAGAAAATTATACGAAAGCTAAACTGGGAAATGAAGTTGACACCATTTCCTAATGAGTAAAAATGTCACACCCTATCATCTGGAACTAACTGAGTCCATGAAATCACTTGTTAGTGATGGAATTCACATGAGAGATGCTATGCCACGTTCAGTGCCTGGCAGACAGTTAGCAAAACTCACAGCCAGTGAATTTATGTTGATAGTAGCACTTTGGAATTAGGTGCTGCAATTCTACCACTTTAAAATTGAATTTTGGCATCTCTGCTTAATCTCCTCTGGGTAAAACATAGCACCACTAGCAGTGGTGAACTATAGTGTTAATTTGGAACTTTGTTAAATGGAAAATTGCTGTTGGTACTACTGGCATTTTTAGTACTTACAGAAAAGCACAACAAAATTGTGAATAACGCAAGTAGAGTTAAAATGAAATATTCCAAAGAATAAACACCATTCTTGTTGGAAAGAAATTAGATTTTAAAAAATTTTAGTAAATAAACTGTAATGAAAGCTATCTAAGAACGAATCTGTGTTCTTTCCTTTTTTATTGTTTCTGTTGTTTCAAGAAAAAAGTGGAAAATGATAACTTTAATTATTAAAGGACTATGTGATATTTATCAATATCTTGTAGAAGGCCAAACATTAAATAAATAAGGCTGCTTGCAGCAAATTCTTTGTGGTCAAATAAACTTAAGAGTGGAAAAAAGAAAGGTGCAGGTCTTTCCTCTTTATTCATGAAGACTGAAGACTGGTTATTGACCTAAAGAGAGATAGTCAGTCTTCATTCTAGATGATGTTAACTAAAAACTATGACCACGAAGTCCAAATGTTGAGCTGGAATCCCTATATGATAAGGAATTTAGTTAAACTAATGACTATAATTGTTTCATTTTATTTGTAAAATATTCAAGCCACCATCTATCATTATTTGTGTACTGCTGATATTCATATATTTAATATGATTAGATCCTTAATGAATTTTAGAGTAATCTTGTTTGGTAGGCTGTTATATTTTGGATATTGGTTTTGATGCTCTCCAAAGACTTGTATGTTAAAGGCTTGGTCCCCAAAGTTTTATGTTAATGGCACTGAAGAGGGTTTCTCCTAGCCCTCCTCTTCTTCCTCAGTTACGGTGTCTAGAAATGGAACATTTGGGAAGTGATTAGTCTGGATTAAGTTGTTAGGGTAAAGACCCCACTGTGGCTTTATAGGAAGAGAAAAAGACACATAAGTGGCAGAGATTCAATCACCAGAGCTATCACCTGCTGCTTATCAGGATGCACGCCAGCAGGAAGCTGGGATAGTGAGCACAGCCAAGACTGAAACCTTAGCCCTCTGCCCCTGGATGTGAGCATGCCAGGCAGTCACAACAATTGTATTAAATTTTTACCCCTTTAATTTCATTTATAATAAGCTTTTTCAAATTTTAGTCACCAAGAATAATACTGAGTAGCATTTATCAGCAACTCTTACACCAAAACACTTCTTATACTTAGGTGTATGAAAAGAAAAAAGATGGGCAGTATCATGGAGAAGTTAATCAATCTTCCATTTGATTCTTGATTTATTAAATGATCTGATGGCTGAAGAGTGAAATTGAAATTGCACCAGCTGTGCTAAGATATGAAAAACATAAAAAAATGTAAGGACCATGGTTCCAGGAATCTGACTGATAAATTTTCAGCGGAGACATAGCAAAAATATGAAGACTACATGGGACAGCAAGAAAAGAGGAAAGAGACACGGCTGAGCTGGTTGCATGGCTGGCTGAGAGTTGCCATCTTACCAAGTCAAGAGAGGAATTTGTCACATCACCTGCAGCTTTAGCGGAGGGAGAATTCCACAGTCACCCACTGAATGTAACTTCCATCTTGGGAGCTGACTGGGGTCTGAGCAACCGCTGGGAACCCATATTGCCTGTCTTCTTTTTCCCCTCCCCGACAAAACACCAGGCTCTAGAGCAAAATGTCTAGCATCTGATCTCTGAACCTATGCTAGTGAAACAGATCAGAGAGCCAGAGTCTGAGCAACTTTTGAGGCAACAGATAGATCCCCTGCACTCTGCAACTATGGGAGATTCGGGCATCAGCCCACGACCTATGCCCACACACTCTATATAAGTCAGGGTATTTCCCCTAGCTTCTGAGACTAGCACCAGCAACAGCCAATAAAAAAATCTGATCCCATGCTGGGACCTCTGAATAATAACCATAGTGTGTCCTATAACACCAGGACTATAACAGTAAATTCTAATTCACCCAATCCCATAGGAATCTACAAGGTGGTACCAGGAAAGAATGTACTTGAATTCCACCTCTCTGTCCCCATACCTGCCATAGCAAAAATCTCCTCTATGCCTTGTAGTCACTCTGCAGGATAGGAGTAGAGTTCAGTTCACATCCCCCAGTCTCAGAACCAGGACTGTTAGTGTTTTAATTTGCACTCTGACCTGAGGAAGGGGTCATTCACACCACAAAGTCCTAGAGTCACAGCTTGATGCCACAAATCACATCCTTACTCAACATGCCAGTGAGACAAGGAAACAGCCCCTACTGTCTCTCAGCAACAAGAAATATTGGCTATCAAAATCCCCAGTTTGATTGACATAATTCACTGTGGACTGAAGATACACATTCTAGGAGACCCATCACTATATCAGACTTTTTTTTAAGATGTATTTATTGATGTGAAATGCAGTTACAGAAAAGAGTTAAAAAAAGAGAAATAAGGAGGGCCACCGCCATGGCTCACTTGGTGAATCCTCTGCCTGCAGCACCTGCATCCCATATGGACACCAAGTTCTAGTCCCAGTGGCTCCTCTTCCAGCTCAGCTCTCTGCTGTTGCCTGGAAGGGCAGTGGAGGACGGCCCAAGTTCTTGGGCCCCTGCACCCGCATAGGAGACCAGGAGGAAGCACCTGGCTCCTGGCTTCAGATCGGCACAGCTCCGGCCGTTGCGGACACTTGGGGAATGAACGAACGGAAGACAGACCTTTCTCTCTGTCTCTCTCTCTCTCTCACAGTCTATAACCCTACCTGTCAAATAATAACAGAGAGACAGAGAGAGAGAGAGAGAGAGAGAGAGAGAGAGAAAGAGATCTTCCATCCACTGACCTACTCTGCAAATTGCCAAAAGACTAGAGCTGGGCCTATTGAACACCAGGAGCCATGATTTTCTTCTGGGTCTCTCATATGTGTGCAGGGCTTCCAGCACTTGATCCATTCTCCTCTGCTTTCCCAGGGAAATTAGCCGAGAGCTGGATTTGAAGTATAACAGCTGGGGCTAGAACTGGCTTCCATATGGATAGCCAGGACTGCAGGCTGCAGATTTACCTGCTAGGCCATAGTACTGACCCTTAAAGTCACACTTCTAACCATACAAACTGCAACAGATGAGACCAGTGTGTCACTTAGAGACACATCATTGATGAAAATAAAATAAATCACTCAGAGGCTACACTTCTGGGTTCACCTAAAACCAAGCACAGTGATACCCTGAATTCTGTCTAAACCACATATTATTTTCCAAGAAAACTTACATTAAGAAAAAGAAGGATCTGTTATACCAGATGTGCAGACGTAAACCTAGGAAAACAGAAACATGAAGTATCTAGGTATCATGATACAGCCCAAAGAGCAATAACAACAAAAACATAGTTAGATCCTAATCAGATTGAAATGTATAATTTATGAAATGTAAGAAATAGAATTTAATATAATGATTATAAGAGAGTTCAACCTGATGCAGTGTAAAACAGATAGATTAAATAAATAAGGAAATCAATGTGACATGAATGAAAACATTACTAAGAAGATACAAATTGTCAAGAAGAACCAAAGAGAAATTTTAAAGATGAAATCATCTGTCAATGACATAAAAGTGTAATTGAGAGCTTAAACAGCATAACACACTAAGGGAAGGAAAGAGTTTTTGACCTTGAGGATAAAACTTTTGAAATCACTCAACCAGCCAAAACTAAAGAAAAAGAATGAAAGAATGGAGAAAATCTACATAAAATGAGTATTACACTCATATCATTGATATGGGCATTCATATTATGGGTATTCCTGAAAGAGAAGGAAAGAAAATTAAGTGATATAATAATCTAACATTTCCCAGGTATTGAAAGAGACTTGGACATCCAGATACAAGAAATCAGATGATCCCAAGCAGACTCAACTGAAAATATCTTAAAAGCATATTATAGTCAATTTGTCAAAAGTTAACAACAAGGAGAGAATAAAAAAGATGTTAAGAGAAAAATGCCAAGTTTCATATAAAAGAAAACCAGTAAGACTCATATCAGACTTCTTAGCAGAAATCATACAGGCCAGAAGAAAGTGGGATAATGATAGATTCAAGGTCCTAAAAACAAAAACAAATGAACAGAAAACTTCCAATACAGAATATTATAAGCAGTAAAGATATACATTTGAAGTGAAGGAGAAATAAGGTGTTTTCCAGAAAAGCAAAATGAGAGAATTCACCACCACCAGACCATTCTTAAAAGAAATTCTGAAGGCAGTCTAGCATTAAAAGTAAACATCATGAAAAAAAAGAATAACACCACCAAATTCACTACTACAGCAGGTATAATACAGCAGGTATACAGCAGGTATAATCAGTATCTAATCAACAAAATTACAGATGTTATCTATCAATACTAACCATGAATATAAATGGAACAAAATCAATGACCAAAAGACTTAGGTTGACAGAATGTATAAAATTCCAAGACCCCACTATACGTTGCCTGGAAGAAACTCATTTCACAGATAATGATAAACATTTACTGAAAGTGAAAGACTGGAAAAAGATGCATCAGGCAAATGGAAATGAAAAATAAGCAGCATGTGTAGCTAACCTGATATCTTATAAAAGAGACTTTAAATACACAAAGTGTAAAAAGAGACATTATATATTGACAAAAGATTCAATTCAGCAAGAAGATACAACAATCATACATATATATGTTCCCAACTTAAGACCACCCAGATGTATATAGCAAATACAATTAGACCTAATTGGAGAGATATACTCCAATATCACGATAGTGGGTGACTGCAACACCCCACAATCATCAGTGGACAGATTGAGACAAATCTAAAAAGATATAAAACATCTGAAACATATGGAACAAATGGATCTAACAGACATATACAGGACATTTCACCTAACAGCTCTAGGGTATACATTCTTATCATAACATGGATCATTTTCCAGCAGAGATCTTATATTAGGCAGCAAATTAATTCCGAGTAATTTTTAAAAGATTGAAAAAATAACATGCATCTTCTTGAACCACAAAGGAATAAAACTATAAATGAACAGGAAGAACAATATAACACTCATAAATCAATTCAAGCATCTACAACCAACTTATATTTGACAAAGGAACTAAAATCAATCCCTGAAGCAAGTATAGTCTCTTCAACAAATGGTGCTGGGAAAACTGGATTTTCACATGCAGAAGTATGAAGCAGGACTCCTGCCTTACACTTTATGCAAAAACCCACCAAAATGGATTAAAGATCTAAATCTATGACACAAAACCATCAAATTATTAGAGAACATCGTGGGATCCCTGCAGGATATTGGCACAGGCATAGAGTTCTTGAGGCACACACAGTCAAAGCCAAAATTAACAAATGGGATGCCATCAAATTGAGGCTTCTTTACTGCGAAAGAAACATGCAGGAAAGTGAAGAGGCAACTGACAGATTGGGAGAAAATATTTCCAAACTATGCAACTGATAAAAGATTAATAACCAGAATATACAAAGAGATCAAGAAACTCCACAACAACAAACAACCTAGTTAAGACATGGGCCAAGGACTTAAACAGACATTTTTCAAAAGAGGTAATCCAAACGGCCAAGAGACACATGGAAAATTGATTAAGATCACTAGCTGTCAGGAATGCAGATCAAAACCACAATGAGGTTTCACCTCACCCCAGTTAGAATGGCTTTAATACTGAAATCAACAAACAACCAATGTTGGCAAGGATGTGGGGAAAAAGGTACCCTAATACACTGTTGCTGAGAATGTAAACTGGTAAAGCCACTATGGAAGGCAGTATGGAGATACCTCGGAAAACTGAATATAGACCTACCATATTATCCAGCTATCCTGCTCCTGGGAATTTACCCAAACGAAATGAAATCAGTAAGTAAAGGAGTTACCTGTGCCCCCATGTTTACTGCAGTTCAATTCACAATAGCTAAGACATGGAATCAACCTAAATGCCTGTCAACTGAAGACTGGATAAAAAGATAACAAGGTATGTATGCTATGGAATACTACACAGTGGAAAAATTGAAATCTGGTCATTTGCAACAAAATGGATGAGTCTAGAAAACATAATACTTAGTAAAATTAGTCAGTCCCAAAGAGACAAATACCATATGTTTTCTGTGAGAACTAATCGAGCAGCTAAAATGAAATCTGTAGAAGAGAAATTGACATTTCAAGAAGAGATGACTTGAGCTGCCCTTGTCTTGACTGTCAAGGAACAGTTTCATTTTTTTGGTTTCTTTTTATTTTTTCTTTATACTATTTGTTGAACTTTTTATTTAACATAGAGTTAATTATATGTGTATAAATCAGTTAAGGATGGATCTCAGTAAATTGAAGAGTGGGCTAAGAGAAGGAGGAGGAAGGCTGTAACTGTAAATATGTTCAGTGCTTCATACATTCCTAAAGACTTGCCTCTAAGGGTACAATTTAAAAAGTTGCCATGATAGGCTGGCACCGTGGCTCATTAGGCTAATCCTCTGCCTGCTGTTTCGGCACCCCAGGTTCTAGTCCTGGTTAGGGTGCCAGATTCTGTCTGGGTTGCTGCTCTTCCAGTTCAGCTCTCTGCAGTGGCTGGAGAGTGCAGTGGAGGATGGCCCAAGTGCTTGGGCCCTGCACCCATTTGAGAGACCAGGAGGAAGCATCTGGCTCCTGGCTTCAGATCGGTGCAGTGCTCCGGCCTTGGCAGCCATTTGGGAGGTGAACCAATAGGAGGAAGACATTTGTCTCTGTCTCTCTCTCTGTCTAACACTGCCTGTCAAAAAAAAAAAAAAAGTTGCCATGAGCCCTCAAATACCATTAAGCTGGGTGGGGAAAATGACATTTTCAGTGGTAAGATTATATGTTAAAGTGAACATATTGGTAAGAATAATTGTTAAAGAGATACTTAAACACGTTTAAGTATCTGGTAAAAATGATTGATAGAATAAAAAGAATTGACTGTTCCAACATGGGAAGCAGTCCACACAGCATACTCATAGTATGACAATCGCTTTAAGTAACACTCTGATCTCAGAATCAGCCCTTCAGGTTTTCTGTTCTGGCTGAAAAGCCCATGAGAGCATTTCAGGCATGGAAAACCAAGACGCTGTGGCAAAAAATGTTCTATATGAAGGATCTCTGTGAGTGAAATCACTGCAGAAATAAGTGGCCATTAAAGAAGTATGTACATTTTTATAAAGTGAGGGAGATCCTCCACTTTGCTTATGACCTTGTCTGAATACTGATGGAGTCTGCAGATTAAAAAGGCTTGCATAGCCTAGGCAGCTCATGTCAGAAGCCTCAGGTGGTCACTGACATCATACATAAGAGTATTAAGTGTTAAATTAAAAACAGGAGTTACTGTGCACTAACTTCCCACTCAGGACCTCTCTCCTCAAAGAGTCAGATTATGAGAGTTAATACATGTCCCCAAACAATTTTTTTTTGTGTAGGGATGTGTATGCGTGCAAATTGTTGAAACATTTACTTAGTATAGAGTTTGTCTTCTGTGTACAAAGTTAAATGAAAATGAATCTTAATGGAGAATGGGACTTGGAAAAGGAGAGGGAGGAGGATGTGGGGTGGGAGTGTGGGTGAGAAGACAGTTAGGGTCAGAAGAATAACTGTATTCTTAACATTGTTTTTATGGAATTTGTATTCCTTAAAAATTAATTTATATATTTTTGGTTTTTTTTAACTTTTATTTAATAAATATAAATTTCCAAAGTACAGCTTTTGGATTACAGTGGCATTTTCCCCCAAAACTTCCCTCCCGCTTGCAATCCTCCCCTCTTCCACTCCCTCTCCCAACCCATTCACATCAAGATTCATTTTCATTTATCTTTATATACAGAAGATCCATTTAATATATGTTAAGTAAAGATTTCTGTGGAGTGAAACAACAGATGCAAGATCTCTCTCTCTCTCCTCTCTCTCTCTCTCTCTCTCTCTCTCTCTCTCTCTCTTACTCTCTGTGTAACTCCACCTTTCAAATAAATAAATCTTTAAAAAAAATAAAAATAAAGTCTTCCATCATGAGAAGTCCAGGACTTGACAGTTCTACTACTGAACTCTACAAACCATTTAAAGAGGAACCAATTCCAATACTATAAAACAATATTCCAAAATGTGGAGCAGAATGGAACACTGCAAAAAATTTTATGAGGCCAGTATTGCTCTGATACCCAAAACAAACAAAGGCACAGCACAAAAGGAAAGCTACAGATCTATATATTTGATGGACATAGACAAAAACATTCTCAACAAAATACTAGGAAAGCAAATCCAAAACCACATAAGAAAAATTATATATCACAATCAAGTGGAATTTATTCCAAGATATCCAAGGGTGGTTCAACATTTGTAAACCAATAAACATCATAAATCACATCAACAGAATGAACAAGAAACATATGGTCTTCTCAACAGCTGCAGAGAAAGCATTTTATAAGATTCAACATCCCTTCAGGATAAAAAAGTCTCTATAAATTAGTTATATAAGGAAGATACCTCAAAATAATAAAGGCTATTTATGACAAACAAATAGCAAAAATCATACTGCATGAGAAAAAGCTGAAAGCATTTCCCTTCAGATCTGGAACCAGATAACGATGTCCACTTCCAAAGCCTTTATTCAATATAGTACCAGAAATCTTAAAAAGAGCAGTTAGGGAGGAGGAAAAGATAAAGGGCATAACATTGAAAACAAGAAGTCAAAATATCCAATGTTGTACACCTCAACATTTCACCAAAAATCTGTTAGAACTGGTAAAGCAATTCAATAGTGTTGCAGGTTAGAAAATAAATATTTTAAAAAACATTAGCATTTTTGTCAATTTTTAAAAAATTGTATGAAGCAAATATATATTTAGAAGCATAGTGCTACTTCCCAACCTGTGCACCCTCCCAAACATGATCCCAACCTCCCTTGTTCTTGCTTTCATATCTTTATTTTAATTTTTACAATGGCATCACTTCAGTTTATCTTATATTTATAAGATTAACCCTACACTAAGTAAATAAGTCAATAAATCATAAGAATGAAAAATACTTGTCCTTAATAGTAGAAACAGGGGCTGTAAACAATAATCAAATCTCAAAATGTCAATTTCGCTTATATACATTAAATATTTTGTACTCTAATGGTTATCATGGAAGTGGGAAAACATATTTGTCTTTTTAGAACTGGTTTATTTCACTAAGTATAATGGTTTCCAGTTGCATCCATTTTGTTTCGAAAGACAGGATTTCATTCTTTTTTATGGTTGAGTAGTATTCCATGGTGTATATGTACACCTGTTTCTTTATCCAGTCATTGGCTGATGGACATCTGGGTTGTCCATATCTTAGCTATAGTGAATTGAGTTGCAATAAACATGGGGGTACAGATAACTCTTTCGTAGGCTGATTTCATTTCATTTGGATAAATTTCCAGGTGTGGGATAGCTGATTCATATAATAAATCTATTTTCAGATATCTCAGGAATCTCCATACTATCTTCCACAATGGTTGTAGTAGTCTACATTTCCACCAAACACTGTATTGGGGTACCTTACCCCACACATGTTCACCAGCATTTATTATTTTTTTTTTCATTTTTATATGAGAGTCACTTTAACTGGGGTGAACCTCATTATGGTTTGATTTGCAAACCTGATGGCTAGGGGCCCTGAGCATTTCTTCTCATGTGTCTATGAGCCATTTGAATTTCCTCTTTTGAAAAATGACTGTTCAAGTCCTTTGAATATTTTTTCTTTTTTCATTCTTTAATTTTTGGTCATTTTTAAGGTGCAAAAATTTCATTTATTTCTTATATTCAGATTTAGGAGTGTAGTGATACTTCCCACTTTACCTTTCCTCCCACCCACACACCCACTGGATTCCTGTGTTGTTGCTGAGTTTCTTGAGCTCTTTACAGATTCTGGATATTAGTCCTTAATATTAATTAGCTTCATAGTTTGTAAATATTTTATCCTATTTTGTCAATTCCCTCTTCACTTTGTTGATTTAATGATGAACTAACTGAAAGAGGAAACAAGAAAAATATCCCTTTCACAATAGTCACAAAAAATAATTAGGGGTAAACTTAACCAAATAAGGGAAATATAGCTATAATGAAAATTCTAAGGCATTGATGAAAGAAATGATCAAGAACACAAAAATTTGAAAAACATTATTTGTTTAAGGATTGGAAAATCAGTATCTTTAGAATGTCTATTCTACATAAAGCAACTTACAGATTCAGTGAAATCCCTATGAAAATTTTGATATTATTTATAGGAATAAAATACCCTAAAATTCATATAGAATCACAAAAGGCTCAGAATAGTCAAAGCTATACTGAGAAAAATAAGTCAGCCCTGAGGCATCACAATACTTTACTTCAAAGCATACTAGAAACCTATAGTAATGAAAATATCATGCTACTGTCATAAATTTGTCACAAAAATCAATAGAATAGAATAGATAGCCTAGAATTTAATCCTTATACATACGGCCAAAAGATTTTTGAAAAAAAAATGCTCCCACATGATACATTAAAGATATGAAGTTGCTGGGAGAAAATATAGGAAAAACACTCCAAGAATTGGTATAGTTGACAACTTCTTGAATAAAACACTCAAAAACAGGCATTTCAATAAAACTAAACAACTGGGTTCTGTGAAATTCAGAAGCTCTGCACAGCAAAGGAAAGGATCAGGTGAGTGCAGAGACATCTATCAGAATGGGAAATGATATTTGTGAGCTACATACCTGAATATGATTAATATACAGCGTATATCAACTCAAAAAACTCAACAATAAAGTAACAAAAACAATCCAATTAAGAAATCTGCAAATAATCTGAGTAGACAGCTCTCAAAAGGAGAAATTTAAATTGCCAACAAATATGTGAGAAAATGTTCAACATCATTAGCGATCATGGAAATGCAAATCAAAACCAATGAGATGCCACTTCACCCTTGACAGAATGATTCTTATCCAAAAGTCAGAGAAAAACAAATGCTGGTGAGGATGTGGAGAAAAAAGAACTCATAAACTATTGGTAGGAATGTAAATTAGGGCAACCACAATGGAAAACAGCATGGAGATTTCTTAAAGCAAACAAAAGCAGCAACAGAAAACTTGAAATAGACATTCTGTTAACACTCAGCAATTCCACTACTGAAGAAATGAATATGTTGTACCACAGAAATACCTGCACGACGCTGTGTATAGCAATACTGTTTACAACAGCCACAAATGGAATCAACCAATTTGCCCACCATCAAATGAATGCATAAAGGAATGCGACACACACTCACACACATACACAATGGATTTAGCTATGAGACATAAAATTATAATATGTACATCAAAATGCATGAAAACCATGGATATTATGTTTAGTGAAATGAGACAGACACAAAAAGAAAAATATCACAAGTTCTCCCTTGTTTGTGGAAGCTACAGTGAAAAAAAAAATAGAATGAAAGGCTAAAGGAGATTATAAGGAAGGTGACTTCAGAAGGAAATCAGACTCTACATAAAGGAGAAAATAAACGGTAAATGTATGGATAAAGTTTTTTTTTTCTTTTTTCTTATTGATTCCAAAATATATATGACTAATATTACAGCAAAAATGCAAAGACATATAGGTGCGAGGTTATGCTGAGAACAGCTGTAGTTAGACATGTGAATAGATGAGTAAAAGGAAAGCTCTTTTCTGTGTAATCCTAAAATGCAAAATGAGTTAGAAATCATTTGTATTTTGGTTGCACAAGTTAGAATTTGTACTCTGTTCATCCTCTGCTGAATTCTTTGCTCTTTATTCTGAAGCTCATATTTTACAGAATTAAAGAAAGTGCTTAACTAATTACATCTTCAATTTTCCCTAACTTTTTTTTTGTTTTTTTTTTTGACAGGCAGAGTAGACAGAGAGAGAGACAGAGAGGAAGGTCTTCCTTTGCTGTTGGTTCACCCTTCAATGGCTGGTGCACCACGCTGATCCGAAGCCAGGAGCCAGGTGCTTCTCCTGGTCTCCCATACAGATGCAGGACCCAAGAACTTGGACCATCCTCCACTGCACTCCCAGGCCACAGCAGAGAGCTGGACTGGGAGAGAATCCAGAGCCCTGACTGGGACTAGAACCTGGTGTGACGGCAGGCAGAGGATTAGCCTATTGAGCTGCAGTGCCGGCCTCCTAACATTTTCAAGGAAATGTTTCACTAGATATAAAATCTTTTATATTTAGCGATTTTAGGTGGAAGGTTGATAACTAAATGATCTACTAGAAATATTACATCTCAAGGAAAGTCAGGTAGTAAATTACGAGGGTCCTTATTCTTAGAGACGTATAACTGTTTAGTGGAGTAGCCCAAATCAAATGATTGGGTCATGGAGGCCGAATGTTGGCTATTTAGAGTTTTCCTCAGACTGGTCTTTAATACAAACTTGAGACTATTTTAGTTGATTTGATAATATAATATTTGATACATAAAACTGAAGATGTTTCAGAAATTGATTACATGTTTGGGAGAATGAAAAACCTTTATGCAAATCATTTATAACAGACTACCACTTGTCTTATTTCCAGTTAGGACATCTGCATCAAAATACGTATTAATTATTTAAATATCTGATACATTCATTAGATGCGAGATCTTAGTAAAGTATTTTAAGTGGCATTATAGAATGCACAACAAGATACACAAATATTTAGAGTCCAAAAGAATGAATATTGCTGGACATTAGCTTCTGTTTTGCAGCTCATCATGTTCCTGCAAAAACAACAGCAATTATGTTAATAGCCCTCTTCATATCAACTGTAGCTGAAAATATAACAATTCCCTAGTGTCCAGACATGAACTAAACTTTCTGATTTTGGACTCTAATTCAGAACACAGCAAATCTTCACAATTCTTCGATCATCATATTTCTTTTACTGACCTTTGTCAGCATCTAGGTAGCAATGTCTATAAACAACTCCAGAAAGCACTTTTATTGGTGGCTTTCTATAATTTTCCCATTCCTTTGTTATTTTATGCTTATTTTATTATCAATTTCTTATTTATTTTTCTCACTGATTCATAAATTTTATTATCATTTTGGAACCTATTATTTCATATTTTATGAAACTATAAAATTATTTTTACAGTATATATTTTGTTTTCATATTTTAATTGTTCATTTATACCAATGGATTTATGTCTCAAAAAGGCTATAATTGAAAGATGTATATACAACTTCCCTCACATCTTTTTTTTTTACTTTTATTTAGTAAATATAAATTTGGGGAATTTCAATACTCCACTCTCAGAAATAGACAGATAACTGGGCAGAAGATCAACCAGGAAACAGCAGATTTAATGAAAAAAATTAAAAATATGTTTAAAGGTTTCATTAATAATTTAGTAATATTTTAACATCATGCTGATAAATGCATGATCATGAATATCTCAGTAATTGCTAATATACAAGCCTCAAAGTGTTTTAATTAAAAAAAGTTCAAGAATTTTACTATATTTCAGAGTAATCTTGAGGTTGTAGCTATTTTGTTACTCATTTAATACATCTTGTAAGAAACAATTTCCAAACCTCAAATAAAATTTTAGAAGAATTTATTTTTGTACATATATAAGTATTCTGACCATCATCATTAGTTTCATTAAATTTGATCAAACAATCAATTATCTTGGGTTATATTTGAATTATTTGCTTTTGGGTTTCTATGTATGTAAAAATATTGATTAAATATCTGTGGTGTAAGCATATTTAAACAAGGGAATGGAAAATTAATTGTAAGTTTTATCTCAGTAGAATGTTGGAATGTGAGAATTACATTTTTATTTCACTGGATTTTAGAATTTTCATCAGCATTGATATAACAATTATTGGTTGAATTGTTTAAAGTGATGCTTTCATTCAGTTGATTTAAGTCTACTTTGCTACTACCAAAGAATTTTAAAGTTGTGCTATTTTAGACTACCATCTGGCCCTATAAATACAGAATTTTACTTCACTGCAAACCTGGGAAACAGTCTTTTCTAATTAAATTGTATAATTGCATTTTACTCTGTTATATACAAAACCTTTTGTAATTTGCTGCTTTTTAAAAAAACTTACATGAATAATTCTCCCCATTGCAATTCCTACCAGAGACACATTCAGAACAATGGATAGATTGTAAACCATAGTGATCAATGACATTGGGTTTTTCAGAGACCTATAACAATAGAGAGAGAGAATATTAATTCCAGCAAGAAATGCTTCTTTATTCTTGTTATAATCATCTGTTTTTGGCAGGATAAAATTCTCTACTGAAAATCTGAAAGATAACTTAAAATTCAAGATTTCTATAAATTATTATGCTACCATTTCCCCTTTCTGGTCCTATAATCCAGGGACATTTCTTTCAATCAATATTAAAATGGAAATATTGATAATGTGTGTGCTTCCTCAAGGAAATTGAGAATTCGTCTCAGAATTAAGTAGGTAATGGAGGTTGTTGAGCAATAATGACTCTGTAGGGGATGTTCCTTGTATAACTCTGACTGGATTCCCTAATAAGTGTGTGTGTTGAGGTTACCAGTAAAATTAATTGAGTATATCTCTTGATGACATTCATGAATTCCACAGGAGCTGGATAAACAAAGTTAAATCAGATTGACACAGTGCTTATTCTCAAAGGAGAGGCTTTTTGACAGAAGATCAACTCCTGATTTAGGCTTTAAATCCAGTACAAATAAACTTATCTATTTTCTTTAATTTTTAAAAAAATATAAACATAGAATATATTTAAAAAAGACATACAACATAAAGACTGAAACACCTACAACAAAGATGCATCATGCTTTTTTTTAAAAATTATTTATTTGTATGTATCTCATAAATACAACATTAGGAACATAGTAATTCTTCCCACCACCTCTGCATCATGCTTTAAAAGACTACTGTGCATATTTAGCTATTGATGCTTCCAGATATATATACACATGTAGATATTTATTCACACACACTCCTATGCATACACACACATGGTCTGCAATTATAAGGACATGAGTTCTTACTACATTTGTGATTCTCAAGTTACTGATTTTTGCTTCATAATATATTCAAAACGCCTACACCAGTGCTTAGAAATCTACTAAATTAATTTGCCCCTATTATATATTTCATTTCTATTTAGTGTATACAATTTTGAGTGTCAATGAAAGTAAAATAATACCAAACTCAAATTTTGTATAAAGAAATGTCCTCAGGGCTGGCACTGACACACAGTAGATTAAGCCTCGGAATATGGTGCTGGCATCTCAGATGGGCGCTGCTTGGATTCCCCACTGCGCCACTTCTAATCTAACTCTCTGTTAATTCTCTGGGGAAAAGCAACGGAGGATGACCCAAGTGCTTGGGCCCCTGTACCTGTGTGGGAGACCTGGAAGAAGCTCCTGGCTCCATTCTTCAGATGTACCCAGTAAAGGTTTGTCATGTGTTCTCTTTCTCTCAAATATATATATATATATATATATATATATATATATATATATACATATATATATGTAACATAAATACACCAACTGAAGGACAGACTATCAATGTGGGTAAGAATACTTACAGAACTACATTTTGTCTACAACAAACCAAGTTTATCTCTAATAGCATATGTAAATTAAAAGCAATGGGATGGAGAAATTAATTATAGTAATTTTAATCAAAAGGATGCTCCTCTTCCAGGCCAGCTCTCTGCTGTGGCCAGGGAGTGCAGTGGAGGATGGCCCAAGTGCTTGGGCCCTGCACCCCATGGGAGACCAGGAGAAGCACCTGGCTCCTGGGTTCGGATCAGCGTGGTGCACCAGCAGCACACCGGCCACAGCGGCCATTGGAGGGTGAACCAACTGCAAAAGGAAGACCTTTCTCTCTGTCTCTCTCTCTCACTGTCCACTCTGCCTGTCAAAAAAAAATATTATTTCAGACAAAATTGGCTTCAAAGCAAACAAAATTATCAAAGATAAAGAATAACATTAGGGGCTGGGACTGTGGTGCAACGGTTTAAAACCCTGCTGAAGTGCCGGCATCCAATATGGGCGCGGGCTCTAGTCCCGGCTGCTCCTCTTCCAGTCCAGCTCTCCTCTATGTCCTGGGAAAACAGCAGAAGATGGCCCAAGTCCTTGAGTCCCTGCACCTACGTGGAAGACCTGGAAGAAGCTTCTGGCTCCTGACTTTGGATTGGTGCAGCTCCGGCAGTTTTGGCCTTCTAGGGAGTGAACCAGTGGATGGAAGACCTCTGTCGCTACCACTCTCTGTAACTCTGTCTTTCAAATAAACAAAATAAATCTTAAGAAAAAAGAACAATATTAAACAATTATAAAAATGAATCCATTCATAATGATCCTTAATGTATATATGCTAACAACAGAATGTGTGTATATATATATGGGGCCTATATGGGAGACCTGGAGGAAGCTCCTGGTCTCAGATCGGCCTAGCTCTTGCTGTTGAGGCCATTTGGGGAACAAACCAGCAGATGGAAAATTTTTCTGTCTCTCACTCTCTGTGTAGCTCTGCCTCTAAAATAAATATATAAAAATCACCTAAAAATCCTAAACTATACAATCCTATACAAAAGCAAGAATAGACAATTCAAATTTTATCAGGTTATAAAGCTTCTACATAGCAAAGATAAATATCAATAGTGTGAAGAGACAACAATATTTGCATGGTATACATCTGACAAAGAGTTAATAAAATATACAAGGAACTCAGAGTTGATCTTCTGCATATAAAGATAATTAAAAATGAATCTTTATGAAGAATGGGATGGGAGAGGGAGTAGGAGGTGGGATGGTTTGGACATAGGAGGGCTGGTATGGGAGGAAGAACCTCTATAATCAAAAAGTTGTGCTTATGAAATTTATATTTATTAAACAAAAGCTTTCAATAAAAACAATAAATAACTCTATTTGAAAATAGACAGCTGGGGTGGATGTTTGGCACGTTGTTTACGTTGGCAGCTTGGACTCATGTATCTCAAATCAAAATGCCTTGGTTGTTCTTGCAGGTTTGGCTCCTGAATCCAGATTCCTGCTCTTGTAGACCTTGGAGATATATTTATGGTTCAAGTAATTAGGCCCCTCCCACTCACCAGGAAGACCTGGATTGAGTATTGGCTCCAGGCTTCAGCCTGGCGCAGTCTTGGCCACTGGGAGCATTTGGGAATAAACCAGCACATTGAAAAATTTTCTCTCTCTCTCTGATATGTATGTTAAATAAAATGTATAAAAAATGAAATCACTTTCAAAACATTTTTCAAAGGAAGGCATATCAATGAGCAAAATTTAAATGAACTATCGAGATAATGCAAACCATCACCTCATTGATATATTAAACCTGACCTTTACTAAAGTAACTGCTACCCAAAAGACAAAAAACAACAAATGTTGGTGAGGATCTGGAAAGAAGGGAGCCCCCACATACTTAGTGGGAATTTAAATTAGTACAGCCGTTGTGAAGAAGTAGAGTGTAGTTTTCTCAAAGTACTGAAAATAAACTACCATGTAATCCAGCAATCCCACTTTTTAAGTACAGATCCAAAACAAAAATAAAAGCAGTATATTGAAAAGAAATATAAACTCCTGTGTTTATTATAGCACTATTCACAAAAGCAAACTGATTAATGGCTAAACAAGACATGGTAAATATACAGTGGGAGGCAATTTAGACATAGAACATAAAGTCAAATAATTAACAATACATGAATGGAAATGGAGGTCATTATGTTAAGGAAAATAAGCCAGAAATGGAATCAAAGTAATTGCCTGATAGCACTCATGTTACATCTAAGATTTATTGCATATAAGTCGCTGTGGCGCAGCAAGTTAAACTGCCCCTATGGATGCTAGTTCTAATCCTGGTTCCTCCACTTCAGATATAGTTGCCTTTTAATGTGCCTGGGAAAGCAGTGGAAGATGGACCAGTGCTTGTGCACCTGCACCCATGCGGAAGCAATGGATAAAGTTCCTGGGTCCTGGCTGAAGGCTGCCCCAATCCTGGGTTTTGTGGCCAATTCTGGAGTGAATTAGAGGATGAGGATCTCCCCTCTCCTTCTCTATCTCCCCATCTCATGCTGTAATTCTGACTTTCAAATAAATAAATAAATTTTTTTAAAAAAGATTGTGGAGACTAGGAAGGAGGGTAGAGTAGAAGATAAGTGGTTAATAAGTACTAAGTTATATTTAGATCAAAGGAAGTTCTATAATTGTTTTAATTCACATTAAGGTGGCTATAGGTGGCAATAATATAGTCTGTATTTGTTTTCACAGAAACGGCTGGAAAAGGATTTTAAGGTTTCTACCATAAAATTGTGAATGTTTGAGAAGATATACTTATGATTTAAATTATATACAATGTATGTGTGTCTGAACACATCAAATAGAACACCCTAAGTATGTACAGTTTTTTATGAATAGTTAAAAATAAAAAGGTGATAGCACCGTGGCTCACTTGGCTAATCCTCCGCATGCGGCACCGGCACTCCGGGTTCTAGTCCCGGTTGGGGTGCCGGATTCTGTCCCGGTTGCTCCTCTTCCAGTCCAGCTCTCTGCTGTGGCCCAGGAAGGCAGCGGAGGATGGCCCAAGTGCTTGGGCCCTGCACCCTCATTGGAGAGCAGGAGGAAGCACCTGGCTCCTGGATTCGGATGAGCACAGCACACCAGCAGTAGCAGACATTTGGGGGGTGAACCAATGGCAAAAGGAAGACCTTTCTCTCTGTCTCTCTCTCTCTCACTGTCTAGCTCTGCTTGTCAAATAAATAAATAAAAAGATAAAACTAAAATATAACTAATCAATTAATTAAAACTGCTAGTCTGTGCTCTTACATAGAGACAATCACAGTTTGCATGTAGAGTTCACTCACAGGACACACATAGTGGAAAATACAGCACCAATCACTCACAAAGAGCTCCCAACTCATGAAAACATAATAATTACAGTTCTCATGGATAAATTTTCTACTGAACTGTGTTGAAATATGACAAGTTAATTATTTACAATAGAGATAATCTTCCTAAATAACCTAAGGGTTTCAGATCAGGTCAATATATATTCTTTAACACAACACTATAAAATAATGAGCAATTATTTTCATATATATATATATATATATATATGAGATATGATTGGAAAATCAAATTTGACTTTCTTAATTGATAGCATAAAGTTTTTAACCTAAATTTAATTTTTAAATAGTGTGGATAATAAAAACGTACTTCTGATTGAAAGCATGGCTTATAAAAATTCTGATACATTTGAGATAGGAAAGCAAAATTTTCATAAAAAGAGGTAAAATTAGAAATAAACTCAAGCTTTGAGATTGTTGCCAAGGAATACTATGAAGACTAAATATATAGTTAAACAGTTTCAAAGACTTTATAGAAAGAATGTTATTAAGATTGAAAAATAATAAGAAAACTTAAGAGTGCTATCCCAAAACATTATTCATGTTTTTCTGGTTTTTGTTTTGTTTTGTTTTGCTTTGCTTTATTTTTCGCTAGTACTTAAAAAACTCCCATGCTAGGGCAGATGTTTAACCTAGTGGTTAAGTTGTTACTTGGGATACCCATGTCTCATATCACAGTGCTGTGGTTTGAACCCAGCCTTTGCTGTAGTTCCAGGTTCATGGCTAATGAGAATCCTAGGAAGCACGTGGTGGCTCAAGTTCTTCTGTACCTGCCATTCATGTGAGAGAACTGAATTAAAATTCTGGCCTCTGGTTTTGGATACACTGTTGTCAATTTAGGAATGAACAAGTAGAAAGAGTTTTCTTTATCTCCCATCTCCCAAGTAAAAATAAATAAATAAAAATTTTAAAATGAGGGGCTGGTGCTGTGGCGAAGGCATCTCATATGGGTGCCAGTTTGAGTCCTGGCTGCTCCACTTTCGATCCAGTTCCAGGCTGATGCGCCTGGGAAAGCAGTAGAGGATGGCCCAAGGGCTTGGGCTCCTGCACCCATGTGAAAGACCTGGAAGAAGCTCCTGGCTCCTGGCTTTGGAGAGGCCTAACTCTGGCCATTGTGGCCATTTGGGGGGTGAGTCAGAGGATGGAAGACCTCTCTCTCTCTCTCTCTTAGTCTACCTTTCTTTGTAATTCTGTATTTCAAATAAATAAAGTAAATTTTAAAAAATTAAAAGGATATCCTAAACTACGTTATAAAACGTAAGAATAATACAAAATTCATTTTTAGGCTAGCTTACTAATTACAACATAAAAATAAAGATATCATACAAAAATAATTAAAATACCCTACAAAATAGTTGTCAAATTTGAGTCAAATTATGACAATATTAAACATTTGTAACATTGATGTTGAATATTGATAGGCAGTAAATCGCTGTATCTATACATGTTTAGGATTAAAAAACTCATGAACATATATGGTAAATCATATGGAGGAATAGTAAAACCATGATTCTTACTACTCCGGACAAATGATAGAGGATGTTGAAAAGACCTATAACATATTCTGTGTTGATTATGATATGTTATAATTTTTGTATGTATTTTTCATGTTTGCTTTGTAAATTTTCACATACTATCAAACTGGGCCATGAAAAGTATCATAAATCATTTCATCTATTATGTAGTACATTCTAATAAAGAGTATATCATTTATATTCCCTCACTGAACAAATATACCTTTTATTTCTACAATTTTCATAGAAGTGTGATCCTCTTAACAAAACTACAAACATTATTTTTTAAAAATATTCAAGACAGATATGTGAAGAAATATTTAGAGGACAGTGTTAGTATCTGTGTGTTCCAAAAATTTTGTGCCTGTACATTTCTAGTTTAAAACACTTAATGATTCATTTTGGGATAAATGTGTTAATAAAGACTTTGAACTCTGATCTTTTTTTAATTTAATTTTAATTTTTTTGACAGGCAGAGTGGACAGTGAGAGAGAGAGACAGAGAGAAAGGTCTTCCTTTACCGTTGGTTCACCCTCCAATGGCCACCGCGGCCGGCATGCTGCAGCCGGCGCAACGTGCTGATCCGAAGCCAGGAGCCAGGTGTTGCTCCTGGTCTTCCATGGGGTGCAGGGCCCAAGCACCTGGGCCATCCTCTACTGCACTCCCTGGCCACAGCAGAGAGCTGGCCTGGAAGAGGGGCAACCGGGACAGAATCCGGCGCCCCGACCGGGACTAGAACCCGGTGTGCCGGCGCCGCAAGGCGGAGGATTAGCCTAGTGAGCCGTGGCGCCATCCTGAACTCTGAACTTCTGTATGAGATATAATTCCTTGACAATGCTAGATTTTTGCATATTCCAGAGACTTCTTTTTTGAACCACTATTGTCCATGTGGTTGCCATAATTATTTGCCAATTTTGGATAGACAGATTTTAATCATCCTCACTGGGAAAATTCCTGGCTATATAGAATGTTGATGGCTCTAATAGAGTCAGCAGTGGAGTTTAATATAGATTGCATCCATGATGGAAATCTGATGACATACTGACTTCTTTCCTCATTCTGTTCCATCTACTGTTCTGTGCTTGGTACCAGAGTATGCCTAATGTCTCTTGCAAGCCACAAAAACATACATTTGATTAAATTAGGAATGTACCATTTCTCTTTTATGTAACCAATGACCTAGGCTCACACAAAAATTAGTACCAGGAGTGATTTACAAATTAGAAATATAACCACGAGGAGTTGACACTGTGTCATAGCAGGTAAAGCCACCACCTGCAATGCCAGCAATCCATATGGATGCCGGTTCCATTCCTGGGTGTTCCACTTCCAGTCCAGCTCTCTGCTATGTCGTGGGAAAGCAGTAGAAGATGGCCTAATTGCTTGGACTCCTTCGCAGGCATGGGAGATCAAGAAGAAGCTCCTGGCAGGATTGGCTCAGCTCCAGCCATTGCTGTCATCTGAGGGCTGAACCAGCAGATGGAAGATTCTCTGTCTCTCTCTGACTCTGCCTCTCTGTAACTCTGCCTTTCAAACAACTAAATAAAAATCTTTTTTAAAAAAGAAATGTAATCATGAACTGATTACCTGATCTTTTAAAAGCCTAATGTGATAAAAGCAAATAGGGAAATTATAGAAAATAATCAGAGATGAGACTAGTAACTCAAGTCATTCACTGTTAAAATAACTATTCAAATAATATAATTGAAATCTTTAATGAAATCCAGTTGAATGCAAGGATGTAGAGGACTCATCTGGCATTTCCATATGTATTATGAAAGATGTGAAGACTTAGTTGAAGTGTTTATTTTCATAACTTTGATGGGAAACATGAAGAGAACCAGGAGCCTGAATCTATAATTGTCTGGGTGAAAGCATGAACTGAGAATCTGAACTTCCTGTGAGCCTGCTAAAAGTTTTCATTTTGAGCTGCCTGGATAGAGTAGCCATAAACAAATGTGAGATTTGATCCATCAGAATTCTGATTAATAATAATAATAGAATGTAAATTTTACAAAATGCAAGATAAGGCATTTCTAAAGATAGTTGGGGACTCAGAATTTGAAAAGGCTTATACAAGATGATTCTTTTTTTTTTTTTTTTTTGACAGGCAGAGTGGACAGTGAGAGAGAGAGATACAGAGAGAAAGGTCTTCCTTTGCCGTTGGTTCACCCTCCAATGGCCGCTGCGGCCAGTGTGCTGAGGCTGGCACACCACGCTGATCCGAACCCAGGAGTGAGGTGCTTCTCCTGGTCTCCCATGCGAGTACAGGGTCCAAGGACTTGGGCTATCCTCCACTGTACTCCCGGGCCACGGTAGAGAGCTGGCCTGGAAGAGGGGCAACCGGGACAGAATCTGGTGCCCCGACCGGGACTAGAACCCGGTGTGCCGGCACTGCAGGCCTATGCAAGATAATTCTAAGCACACTGAATATTCTATTCCAAAGATCAATCTCCTCTGAATCTCATTTCTTTGCTGAAGTTTATTTATTCTTTTACTAAACATTTTAATTTTCTAATATGAAAAAAATATTGTCCAAAAAGAGGGAGGCAAATTATTCGCATGGCATATGTTCTCTACCCTTTGATTTAATGTTTTTCTCCCTTGTCACATAATTAGAGCAATATTTCAAGATGCCTTAATTTTCCATTTACAAAATCAATCTGAAAATATATGGCACAGCATTAAAGACTTTTGTGATTGATAATCAACCAAATTTTGAAGAATGTATAGTAGGAATGAATTGCTAGTAGAATTAGATTTTTTTCTGAAGAGTGAAGTTGCTACAGAAAGATGTCATAGTTGATGTGATCTCTGCATTTTATTTCTTTGGGTAAGAGTGATGGAATCCCAACTTATTGAAGTTTAGGTAGTAGCTTGAACAATTCAGAGGTAAAATAGGGGTGATAAACACACTAAGCAGTAAACTTAATAAGGCTTTCAAATAGTCTGACACCAAGATAAATCTGAAATTGAATAATTGACCAATTAATCATGGGCTTCTCGGTACCCAGATGGACAGGTCAGAGGTCCTTCTTGATTTGCATAAGTGAAAAATTCTAGTTTTGGCAAATGTGGTCAGTAATGTTGAGCTGCTCAATTTCAAGAATTTTCTTGTGATCTCACACACTTTGAACAAGTTGAGTGAAGGAGAGGTGTGGATTAAGGAACCCGAGATAACACAGCGTATATGTGTGTTTAAAATTTTCTCCAGGTCTGTTCAACAGTGACTAGTAGACATTAGCCAGAGAAATTGCGTGGAATAGGAAACATTTAATATTTAACTTTTTGGAGACTGAAAATGAACAAAAAGGATTAATTCCTGATAACACTGATTGTATTTGTGTTCAGCTAATGAGAAGGGAGATGTATGGACAGATCACTATTGTAACCCATATGAACTTGCAATATGTTGGAGATCTAAATCTGAAAAAATTTCCACAATGGCCTCCAGATCCAGGTTCAGATAAGACAGCAAATTTGTCAAGTCAAAAACCTGCAAATCTTTTCCCTACCAAAAAATGAAATGAAAGCAATGTAATAATCCTGAAGACTGCAACAATTAGTTTCACCCTTGCAATTTTAAAAAAATGATTCCATTGCATAATTAGTTATATCATCTCCCTGATGAGTTCTACAAATTTTCTACAAATCAACATAAATGAATCTCAGAGAAGAAAAATAATAGTAAAAATAAAAACAATAATAGCAACTTTAAATTGAAGCTATTGTTTCAGATAAGATATATTTTTGGAATTTTTCAATACAAAACATGCATTCATGTTTGATGGTATGTAATTATGATCTGGCAAATGATCGCATTTTTCTGACTGTAATTCTCAAAGTATGGTCTGTAATAACACAATGGTAACTCAGAATCTTTCTGAAAATCTGTGACGATAAAGCCAGAGTCATATAATATTAATGTGTTGTTTGTCTTTTTCACTTTGATGACCCTGCACTAATGTTGTTTTAGGTACAATGGGTCAAACTGTTGGCATGCTATCATAAATATAGTGATTCTTTAGTTGGAAACAAAATGGTATTTTAACACCAAAGGGGACAATGCTTCTCAGTTTCTGCAAAATTATCTTGAACCTGAGAATTTTTGTTTTTGTTTTGCTGTTGCAAAACAGTTCAAAAAGTGAATAGAGAAGCGATAGAAAGTCAGAACTTCTGAAGACTGCAATACTCATGATCTATCCTGTACTGTGTCTGAACACAGAGTTGCAGAATTGTGCCCAGTTACCCATCATTTTCAGAAATCTCTAAAGAAGCAGGTGGCTTCGACAAGAAGAAGAGACAACAAAAGTTGGTGCAGCTCTTGCAGCTAATCTGGCTTGGAGAGCTGCTTTCAGAGGTTCTTTAGCTACTTTGGACCATTACGTAAAGCAAAGGAGCTTTCCCAGAAGAAGCAAATTGCTCAAGTTATACAATTATATTTAGATGCTGCAGAGATCTATCTGGAAATATTTGTTAAGCAATTTTGCATGGGTATTCAAATAATAGGGGTCTGTACTATTCTTATTTTGCATTGATATTCTTAATGTTTTGTACAGTCAAGAAGATAGTTCTGTAGTACTCTATTTTGAATTTATGTGCTTTAGGTTTGTTATCAAGACCATACTTCATTCATAAATATACACTAAAATTGATTCTCTCTACTCCTGTTTCCTAGAAGAAATTGTAAAGAATTTGTGCTGATTTTTCTTAGAATCTTTAATAGAATTTTCTACTATTTTGTCTAATTTATTTTTTGTCTAATTTACTTATTTTGTTAATATATTTTTCAGAAAGTTATAAATTAGTAGTTACAGATCAATTAAAATTATCTATTTCAAATAGGGTGAGTTGTATTAGCTTATGATTTCCAAAGAATTGCTACTTTTAATGAAGAACTTTTGTTACAAAATTTCTTTGTGGAGTTTTTTGTATGGCTCCCTTAATATTATTGGGTATTTAAAGGTTCTCTGGAGATAGTCTCTATTTCATTCCTGACATTGGTAATTCAACTCCTTTTTTATTTATTTATAATTCATGAGAGAAACTATTCATTTTATGGATATTTTCAGATGTATTTCACAGATAGCTTTGGTTAAATTATTTTCCTAATTCTTTTCTCTCATTTTAATTTTATTGATTTCTGGTATTACATTTATTATTTTCTCATTTCTGCTTTATTGTTATTTCCTCTTCTTTTTCTGGAGTTTTGAGGTGAGATCTGAGATTGTTTTTGTAATTCTCTCATGTATTCATGTTTTACAAAAATGTTACTCTCAGTACTTCTTCTGTTATGTCTGCCAAATTTTCATAGGTTGTATTTTCAATTTTATTTATTTCAATCTAGTTTCATTTCTTATGGTATGTCAGTCCAGTTTCAGTTTTAAAGTACTACTAGCCTCCTGGAGATAAATGGCCACATGAGTGATAAAGTCACTTACACCACCTCTGCCTTAGTAAAAGAACATAGCTTGGTATATGTTCTAGGTCTCTTCAAGAACTCATCTGTTTCCCTACATTGTTGGCCATCTTCCATCCTGTTTTACTCTGTGACTGTTTATAACCTGTGAAATAGGAAGAGTTACATGTTTGGGCACTGCAATTCCCTCCACAGCTCCTTTGACTCTGTTTCTCCATGTGATGATGAAGAAGATGTTGTGTGATAGTTCATGAGGTTTCAAGATGGTTGATTTCTATCAGTTTGGGTTTCTCACATACTTTACAGAACTAACCCTTCAGGCATTGCAATTTGATCATATTCAGTAGTTTAGCTTTCTTCGTTCTTTTGCTTGTTTTTTGTTTTATGTTTTTCCTTTGTCTTCTCCAATAGAATAAGTGTTCATGGAGTGTGTAAACCCTTTCTAACTTGATTTAAATTGCCATAAATATTAGATATCTGTTTTGAAGTTTTGTATTATGTTAAACTTAAATACTTGATTTCGATTTAGTAATTTTAAAAATTAAAAATATTAAAATACAAATTATGTGCCAGAATATATCATTTTATATAATACAAAAATACTTCTTTAGGGTTTCAGGATATCATAATAGCTTACTAGATTTTAAAATAAAATGCAGTTCTCATTGTATATTCTTTTTGAACTCTTTGATTCTTCATTTGTTATCAATATTGTGTTCTAGATTTTTTAAGACTTATTTATTTATTTGAGAATCTGGTTTACATAGAGAGAGAAGAGGCAGAGAGAGAGAGAGGTCTTCCATCCGCTGATTCACTCCCCAGTTGGCCACAATGGCTGGAACTGTGCCGATCCAAAGCCAGGTTCCAGGAGCTTCTTCTGGGTCTCCCACACAGTTACAGGCGCTCAAGGGCTTGGGCCATCTTCTGCTGCTTTCCCAGGCCATAGTAAAGAGCTGGATTGGAAGAGGAGCAGCCGGAACTCTAATTAGCAACCATATGGGATGCCGGCGCTGCAAGCGCAGCTTTACCCACTACACCACAGCTCTGGCCCCATGCTATATAATATTACATAGCCTTTTTAAATTTATTTTTATGTATTTGAAAGACAGCATGCTAGGGAGAGAGAGAGTGAGGGTGAGAGTGAGGGTGAGAGTGAGGGTGAGAGTGAGGGTGAGAGTGAGAGTGAGAGCGAGAGTGAGAGTGAGATACAGTGCAATGCAAAGGGAGAGGGAGAGGGAGAGCGAGGCAGAGAGAGAGAAAAAAAAATCTTCCAATTATTGGTTTACCCTTCAAATGACCATGACCACAGTAGCTAGGATTGGTGCAAGAAGTTGGAATTTTGAAAAAAAAAAAAATGTAGTTACCAAATCAATTTGACTATCATGCATGAGGGAACTCCAGGAATGTAATGGCCCTATTTACAGAGTACAAAACAAAATAAAATAGAAATACTGAGGTTAGCATTGTAGAATAGTGGTTAAAGTTGCCCTGGTTTTTCTCCTTGCAATTCTGAACCCTGCTAATGGCTTGGGAAAAGCAGAAGATCATGGCCTCAGTGTTTGGTCCCCTGCCACTCACTGGAAGACCTGGAAGAAGCTCCTGTGTCCTGCCACTGTTGTGGCCTAGGCCTGGATGTTGTGACTATCGGGGAAGTGAACCCGTGGGTGGAATATCTCTTTCTACCTCCCCTCCTATATAACACTTTCAAATAAATTAAAAAAATGTTAAAAAGAAACACAGTACAAAATTGTTAGAATACGTTAGTTACTCAAGAAAATCCCCAAATCTGTCCTTACATTTTTATTTTTATAAGAGCTGTTTGGTATTCATGTGTAATTGGCCTTCAAATATATATAAATGTAATATCATTTTCCAGAATAACTATATTTCCACAAAAATATCATTTGAATAAACATCTAAGAAATATAAAAAATTAGATTGATTATTATAAATTATGATTTGTAGCAGAAATTTAATGTTCTCCTTCAGCCCTGGCACTTTTGTATGTGTAGGCATATATTTTATTATTTGTAATGATAAAGTAAATTCAATGTTGGTCATTTTTTTACTTTACATTATGTAATATCCTCATTTTCATTTTCACGCTGATTCCATCTAGTCTACTCCGCAATCCACAACTACATCAAAGAACAACTGTGTGCTTTTTTCACTGCAATAATGCAACTTATGATTCCACTAGTAATACATTACAACTTAAGTAGTACATGATTCCATGTATTTTTATCAAACATAGTCTTTTACCCTAGAATACTTTTGTCAAAATTAATCATTGTAGATTTATCTTAGAGCTAATTAGCATTTTCTGGGTTTGCACTGGTTATTCATATTACGAATTGGCATAAAATGAAAGACACGCTTTCTTTAGCATAAGTTTAAAATTTCAAAATTCTAATATGCTATTATATAGTACTTCATTGGTTGAAAAATTTGAACTTGTCTACAGATACTAGCAACAAATATTCAAAACCTTATACAATATTTGGGCATTTTTTCATTATGCTATGATGTAGAATGAATATACTTCCATTCCAGTTTGTTATTTTAGAGCTATGGCTTCTGGGTAAGAAACAAAGTTATAATTTCTTGTCACAAGCAAGCTGTAATTATGTGTATTTATATTTAACCTTTGTAGATACTACTCATTAGTATCTTTCTGAACCCCTACGATTTACATGTTGATATACAACTTTTGTACAATGCCTATAATGACTATGATAATTTCTGACTTGTAACTCTTTTTTTCTTCAAAGTCTTGCATTAATATCCATGTGCAAACTTCTAAAAACAGACCACTGGGTAGCAGCTACATCTTTTCCCACTAACAAAAGCCATTCAATTATGTGTATACTTCTAGAAAGCAACGGCTCTTTGATTATAAAATTGAAATATAAGACTGAAAAAAATAATCTTCAAGAATCAATGCTGAGCATGAAGAAAGTAGAACAGCATTGATTCAAGGGGAATCAAATTGACAAAATAATGGAGAGTGGGAGGCTAAGTTGGAGATCTGATTATCCCTACTCTTTACATATTACAAAGAAAATACAATCAAATCATTTTTAATCAGTTGTTTTACTGTCCACATGGGAAGCAAGTAGGCCACAGAATCAATCAGTATGCCTGTTCTATGTGGCCGTATCTTTCCTTTGCCATCTGTTACCACTCATACATACTATCAATAGTGACATCCAAGGCATCGTGGCACAGCAGTTTAGCCACTACTTGGGAAGGCTTTCAGCTATATCAGGGTACCTGGAATCAGGCTCTGTCTCTGCGTCCTCTCCAGCTTCCTGCTAATGTGTACTCTAGGAGTCCATAGATGATGGCTCAGTTACTTGTGTAGGTGACCCAACTGGCATTCTTGGCTCCTGGCTGTGGTCTAACACAGACCTGGATATTACAGGCATTTGGGGAGAGAACTAGTGGATGAAAGTACACTCCCCTATCTTTCTCATTCCTTGCCTTTCAAATAAATAAACATAAATGATATAAAAGACAGTAATATTGTACACATTTTGAAAGATCAAAGCAATTTTGCAATTTTGCTGATGTATTTTTTCAGGGTTCATAGATGCAAGTGTCTGTTGAGTTTAGGCAACCACAAATGATTTTATTGATTCGCAAAAATGGTTTCAGATTTTTTTTCTTCATTTCCAAGTTCGCTTCATCAATAATACGTCGAAAATTCTTAGAATTAAGATGAAATGAGAATGAATTTTGGCAGTAGAGTGGACTATTTTTAATAGATTAATAGCTGTGGAGAAGAGCATTTTAATTTTTAGAAGGCAAAAAAAAATATCAGGTGCTCTACTCTAAACTTAAAATTTGTCATCTGATTTATTTCCAATTACCCAAAGTCCTTTACCATTTTTCAACACAATATAAAAAGAAATTATAGCGTTTTTATATTTTAGTACTATTACTGTGAATCACAGCAATTATATTTCTGTTAACTACAACTACAAACATATATACACATGACTGAATGCTTGATGTTCACATCATTACTTCGTTATTTACAGTTGACATTTTGCTTCCCTGGTAAATACTACATGATATTATTTTGCAAATATCAGTTTGAGAATGATTTTTAAAATTTTGTTGTTTTACTTATTTTACTTTTTATAAATTTTATTTACAACATAAAATTCATGTATTTCATATATATAATTTTAGTTATACAGTGATACTTTCCACCACCCTACCCTCGATCTCACTCATCCTCCTCCTCCCTCTCCTGGTCCCACTCTCAATTTTAACAAAGATCTATTTTCAGTTTATTTTATACTCATAAGAGTAATTCTACACTAAGAGTTCACAAACAGTATAAAGGAAAATACATTGTTCCTCAAAAGTAGAGACAAGGGCTATATAAATGATTACTGAGTCTCAAAATGTCATTTTCTCTTTAATCCTTATATTTTAGGTACTCTATCAGTTACTACAGATTATGAAAAATATATTGTATCTTTTTGATATTGGCTTATATCAGTAAGAATAATGATTTCCAGTTGCATAAGTGTTTTGTTACAAAAAAACCATATTTCATATTTTTTATTGTTGAGTAATATTCCATAGTGTATATATACCATAATGTCTTTATCCAGTCAACAATTGATGGACATCTGGGTTGATTCCACATTGGAGCTATTGTGACTTGAGCTGCAGAGAACATGGTGGTAAAGGGAACTTGAAAGAGAAGGGGAGAGCAAAGAGAAGGTGGGGGGAAAGAGAGAGAGAGAGAGAGAGAGAGAGAGAGAGAGAGAGAGAGCTCTTCCATCTTGTGGTTCACTCCCCAAATGCCCACAACAGTCAGGGGTAAGAGAGAAGGAAATATATCCATGCCTCACATGTGGATGTCAGGGGTCCAAGTGTATGGGTCATCATCACAGGTGTGTTAGCAGGAAGCTGGATTAGAATAGCCCCTGGGACTTGAACTGAGACTCTGATGTGGAATGCTGTCATCCAAGCAGTGACTTCACACACTGAGCCACAATACTGACCCCCCAATTCCCTATTTAATGTGAGTCTATGTGAATTTACATGAATATGACTACGATCAACAATTATATCAGAGTGTGATGCAAATATATGGCTGAAATGGCCAATCCCAACTGCTAGTATTTCTTAGAAGAGTTGTATGAAATTAATAAATCTTCTGTTACCTGACAGCTGTCTAGAAACTGCAAGGCTGACAAATAAAACCAGCTTTTTTTTTTCCTATATGCACTTGCCTGAAAGTTATGTAAATTTATTATTATTTTTTTTTGCATTAAACTTACTGCCTAATTTGTATTTTCTTGACTCTTGGTTTCTTCAGCAGTTTTCAAAGCATAGTAGGAGAGAGTTCACTGTGAAACATCAATATGTTAAGGTTAACTGCTTACTAATGAAATTTTAGTTATTTTACAAGAAAGACAATATAAAGAACTCAAAATAGATAACCACCTTTAAAAACTATTAGAAAAGTTCAATCACCACTAAGCTCAAGGCCTTAAAAAACTGCATGCATACAAACAGGTGAAGTGTGCTTTTTTGTGGTTATTGATTGATTTATGAAGGTCTAACAAATCTGAAAAGTGAGTAATATTGACTATCTTTCAAAGATTGCATTTCAAGTAAAATATTTCTGTTACCAATCATTTACTGATGCCAATTTGCAATGAACAGTTTTGTTGAGCTGCAAATACTTTTCATACATCACTAGATATGCTCAATACCGCCAAAGGAAGCAAGTGCAAACATAAAATAATAACAAAACAAGGAAAAAAAAAGAATACATATTTGCTATTACACAAAATAATAATATTATTTTTCATTGGAAGAAGTTTAATTTATCATTTAAAACTATTTATTTTTGTTATTTTTATAAATAAACACAGGTTAATCTGTAGCCATCACTGTTTCCCCAGTTTTAAATCCTAAGGTATTTATAGTTTTAAATTTTATTTTTAAATGCACTATACATATGAAATTTCCTTTTGATTGGAAGTATAGTGAACGTTATCTGTTTCTTATTAAATATCTGGTTAATAAAAATATCTGCACATACTATATATTTTAAATGGTTTGGTGGAAAGCAATATAACTATATAATATGTATATAACTATACATTTGTTTCTAGGTACCTAGAAATTTTAGAAAAAAAATCTTTCTGTAATTCCAAATTGAATATATTTGACTGAATAGATTTCCATGGAAAGGATCATCACTTTAACAATATTTAATCTTTTGAGATATGAGCATTTATATTTTTCCATTTAAACATTCTCCCCATGGAATATCCGCAGTGGAATAGATTCCCTGAGTCACAAATACTGCTTAACTCCATATAGATATGTTTTTACAACATATATACATATATATATATTTATTATAAATTTTAAATTTATTAAAGATATTAACAGCAATAATTAATAATAAAAAGGAATAATTATGCAAAATGTTTTAATGAAATTATGTTGCAATGTTGTTTCTACCTCACAAATCAGCTTATTATCCTGTACTAACCTTCTTCTTATAGTGATGTGAGGTGTTACACTGCCTATGGAGATGAGGTAAAGTGAAGTGAATGATGTAGGCATTGTGACATAACAATAAGTGAGTATGTAAGTATTAATTGAACACTGCAATATCATGACAGATAGCCTCATAGCCAAAATGGCTATGAAGTGATTAATGAGTGAGTATCATCTAAACCACGGTTATGCCGGACAAACAGATGATCCATGTCCTGGATGAGATGGAGCAGTAGTTTATCATACTATACTATTCATGCTATTAAATCGAAAACTTCTGAGTTATTTATATGTGGAATTTTCCGCTTAATATTTTCAGACCTTGATTGACTGAAGTTAACTAAAACCATGAGCAGCAAAACTATAGGTAATGGGATGGAGAATATTATATTTAAGAATTTAAGAATTTTTTATCATATTTGAAACATTCAGTGTAGTAATCCTGTGCGTATTTTGAAATTATTATGACATAATGCTAATAATATTTATGAAAAAGTTTTATATTATGTTATGTTTTGAGTATTAAATTTAATGGGATTTTACATTTTATTCATGGTGATTCCTTGCTATAATATATGTTAACATCATTCTGATCATCTAAATTGGTTTAATCTTGTAGTTTCATTGTAGGTTCCTAATGATTTAGGACATTAACCATCATTTCTTTCCTTTAGGGACTTTACTTTATTATTTTTTGTATTTGATCAGGTAAGAATATTTTCACAATGCAGTTTAGAGTTATTATATGTTCTCTTGATCAATTCTTTTTTTTTTTTTTTTTTTTTTTTTTTTTTTTTTTTTTTTTTTTTTACAGGCAGAGTGGACAGTGAGAGAGAGAGACAGAGAGAAAGGTCTTCCTTTGCCACTGGTTCACCCTCCAATGGCCGCCGCGGTCGGTGCGCTGCGGCCGGCGCACCGCGCTTATCCAATGGCAGGAGCCAGGAGCCAGGTGCTTTTCCTGGTCTCCCCATGGGGTGCAGGGCCCAAGCACCTGGGCCATCCTCCACTGCACTCCTGGGCCACAGCAGAGGGCTGGCCTGGAAGAGGGGCAACCAGGACAGAATCCCGGTGCCCCAACCAGGACTAGAACCCGGTGTGCCGGCGCCGCAAGGTGGAGGATTAGCCTGTTGAGCCACGGCGCCGGCCCTCTTGATCAATTCTAAATTGCATATATGTACCTGTTCATTTTCTCTCATGATAAAATTTCTTGAATTTAGTTACATATATACCTTTATAACAATCATATTTTTATTTACTAATATTTTAGTATTAGTTTATGGTTGCTTTATTGGATAAATGTATTATTACATTATAAAAATATGAAACATTATAAGCATAATTATACTTTTCGTGCAATAATAAAACATTATAGATTTTTATAATTTACTATTAATGATACGCATCATTATATGATTTTAAAGAATATATTATTTAATTCATGTTTGATCTGAAATATTTTATCATTTTCACTTCTTTTCATAATTTAACTGAAGTTTTTTCCTGCTCTGCTGCTACTTCAGAATGGTGAATTAAATGCCACCTGGGATTTGAGCATAGTTTTGAGTGCTTCACATGAATAACAACATAATTCTAGTTGTCAAGGGTCTTTGATTAACCTACTGGAGAAAATCAGACTTCACACTATGTAGTTTTAGACATCTTTAATCTGGTTCACAGGATATCATAACTCTTATTACAATTCTAAACCCTGAGTGAAAGCTTTATTCATCTCATGGTGATTCTTTGTAGAGACAAGCACAAAGCAGTTGCAACTCATCTTTTCCATTAAGTCACCATCTTTCATATGAAAGAAAATTAACAAACATAAAAATATTAAGGCTATTGAGTCCCACAGAATATCAACTCAGAAAATCTGCATAAAGGTAGAGGGTGTTCAAAATCAATGTCTATCAGATAAAAAAAAATTGTTCATAAAATGAATGTTAGCAGAAAATTCCTAAGATAATTTAAAATTCAAGACACACAATTTTGATGGAACATTTTTCTGCTTGTTTAGTATCAAGGAAGCCCTAGTATTCAGTGCTGGCTAACACAATCAAATGCCTGTCCTGTTTATAGAATTATTGCTTCTTATCACACAGAGGTGATGAAATAAACATTTTTGAACACAAGAAATGATCTTATAGAGACTCATTTTCTTTCAAGTATTTATAAAAAGGGAAAAAAGTAGAATATCTGAACACAGTGATCATTCTCAAATCATTATCTTGAACAAATGTTAAAAGTTGCTTAGATTTTCTGTAAATAGACAAATATAAAAGGGTTTACAAAGACTTGTTAAGTGACATTCTAAATCATTACAAAGGATTACATTTTACATTATTTTTTATTTATTTTACATACTTGAAAGACTCATAGAGAAAGACAGAAAGAGGGAGAGACAGAGAGCTCTTCTATCTGCTGGTTCACTCCCCAAATGGTTGAAACAGCTGGGAATGGGTGGCAAAGAAGCCAGGAGTCAGAGCTTCTTCTGGGTCTCCCACATGGGTTCAGGGCCCACACACTTGGGCCATTTTCTGCTTTCCAAGGCACTTTAATAGGGGGCTTTATCAGAAGTAGAGCAGCTGGGACATGAACAGGTGCCCATATGGGATGCTGGCATCACAAATGGTGGTTTACCTGATACGCCACAACATGGGCCCCAATAATGAAATTCTAATATGGAAATTGTTGGTAGATAACAGAATGTTTTAAAAAGATGTATTTTATTTATTTAAAAGAGTTACAGAGAGAGTTAGAGACACAGAGAGAGCAAGAGAGTTCTTCCATCTGCTGGTTCACTCCCCAAGTGACTGCAAGGGACTGATCTGAACCAATCCAATGCCAGGAACCAGGAGCCAGGAGCTTCATCTAGATCTCCCACATGGGTGCAGGGGCCCAAGCACTTGGGCATCCTCTGCTGCTTTTCTAGGTGTGGTAACATGGAGTTGGATTGGAAGTAGAGCAGCCAGGACCCAAACGAGTGCCTGTAAAGATGCCGGGGCTGCAAGCTGCAGCTTTAACCTGCTATTCTACAAAGTTGGCCTCAGAAAGTTTAAATTATTAACATAAAGTGAAATAAAATGACAGAGGGTAAATTAGTAGGAAATAGACAAATGTTTGTGGAAAATGAAATTAAATAAATGTTTATATTGTTGCAGAAACAAAATGCATGCATAGTTTTTTATAGTACATATTTTCTGTGAACTTTTTGAAGACAATTTTTAGTATGTACTCACAAATAAATAACATGAATATGCATAGAATTTTCATTTCTCTGAGGATGCGCTAAGAAATATTGACTTTAAGTCTATTTGGACAAGGAACAGATATAATGGAGTATTTTATATTTTTTCTATCTTGAATATCCATGTTCAGTTTTTCACAGCAATTTAAATAAAAGGGCTAGTTCACGTTCATTGTATCAAAGACATTTAAGCTCACCCCTTAGTTGATATATCTCGATGTTTAAGTATTTTTAATTTATCAACATTATATGACATATTTGACATATTTAAAAAGTCTTAGAAATGCAATACTGTAAATAGAAAGCACATAATTTTATACATATATTTATAACATAACATGTATTAATTAAACTATCGCTATGTTCTTGATGCTGGTTTTTATATAAAGATATTATAACACATTTAATGACTAAAAGAATCAAAATGATTTCTGTATGTTAGGTAGTTTACTGGAGTCAAAGAATAAAGAAAATAGATTTCTTGCTGAAGATAATGGCAAGAAATAAAGAATTACAGAATCAAGCAGCAGATAATGTTCTACCAATTAGAGCATGGTGTGGAAGGAAATCACAGGAAGGCACCAACATAGCCTGGAATGTTCTACTGTTCTTACTAAAATTATCTTTCTTTAAAATAAACCATCAAGATTTGATTACATGATGTTTATAAATTCAAGAGTTCTAAGAAATGTATGTTATTTTTTAAAGTTCTATTAGGAATGTTTTATATTTCATTCTGACCTAACAGAGGCTAGAAGAGTGCTTGCTTTTATTAAATGGTGAGTTTATGTCATTTCACCCTGTATGATACCCTTATTCCTGTACATTACACATTACTCTATTTGCTTTCTCAGAAGAAACTTATCAAATATCCTCTCATATGTCTTTTAATGCATAATGGATAACTGATGCTGGCAATTAAAGAGTGAATTTTTCCCAAGCTCAGTAAAGTCTTGATGGAAATAGTGTTTAACAGAGAAATGAACTGCATGTTCCCTGTATGTACTAGGAAGTGTGGTTATTGGAATTCTCCAAGATCTATAAAGATAATCAAGTTAAATAAAAATAAATTTCAAAGTGATATCGCTTATTCATTTTCTAAGGAAAAATGCAGAATTTTGGAGCAGATTCCAAGATGGCTTAATAGGGAAGATATAATGCTCTACATGAGGGGAAATAGCAGGACAAAAAGGGAGGGAAGTGTGTTCTGAGAGAAGTGTTAGAGAGAAGTTTGCAGTGGAAAATCTACAGAAGAGGGACTCAATGGAGCAGCATAGAAAGTGCCAAATCATGTCAATAAGTGCAGACACCACAGATGATCCCAAAGCTGGGAGTGGGAGGACATGTCAGCTTTGCAGGGTGAGATGAGAGCAGTCTGTGGCAGCTCGTGTCACTGGTGATTTGGCTAGAGGGACCCCTTATGGACCACATTGTCTTTGAGTTTGGCCTGAAGTTCTTACGGGAGGCAGGGTTCCCTCCTAATCCAGTGAGTGAAAAACAGGCTTCTTTCTCCCCATTCCTCCACAGGGGCCCCTAGCAACTGCCAGGAAGAAAGCATCATTCTGATACAAGTAGAGGCTGTAGTGGCTCTTGTGTGCACATGTAATGAGGGGATTTTATCACAGCAAAAAAATTTGTATTCCCCCAGACGTTGATTGAGGCTGAGAGGGTTGATGAAGGCTAGGCAGCTATGTAAACTCTGTGGTACCCTCATCCTCTAGACATATCACAGGCTCTGGGACTCTGGAGAACACACAGGAAGCAGGCAATAAGAACATCTGTGCTCTCTCTGGGGATGGGGCAGGCTAGCAGGACAAAGTGGATCCTTGGCACCCCATGACTGAGGAAGACTTGTGTGCTGAGACTGTGGGAACTCTGTGACTGTATGAGAAGGTGTAGAGTACAATTAGATCTCAGGGCAATCGCTGTGTCTGTTGTCAGAGGCCCAGAGATACATGACTGCTGAGGGGTATGTGTCATTACTGAGGGATCCCTGGTCACACTGAAGATGGCACAGATCTTTTGTGTGGTTTAAGTGTGATGGTGGGTGAGCTAACCTTGAGCATTGACCACCTTGGAAGAGAGGAGGTGAGGACAGGAGTACATCAACAGAGGTGATTAGACCCTTCTCCCTGCTGAAAATGGAGATCTACAAACTTTGGTACCATGCTGGGTACTCACTCCACACTAGAGCACTAACTGAAGCTCAAAAGTCACACCTAACACAGACCTCTGGGTATGCACTGAAGGAGAAGGCACTCTGCTAAGCCACAGAGGCATAGTTCAAAGATAAAATCCAACTAAGGGAAAGTCCATTAAGTGTTTCCACAATTACCTAAAAATAAAGTTATAAATTCAAGAAACAAGAATAATGAAAACAGCATGAGTCCTCCCAAAAAAACACACAACACTTCAATATTAGAATGTGGAGATGAAAAGAGAGATGAAGCTCCTGAAAAAGAATTCAAAAGAAGCATCATAGGATTACTCAGAAGCAATAAGAAGCAAATCCATGAACTAAACAAATCTATAAATGACATGGAGGAAAATTTTCCCATGAGATTAGTACTTTTTAAGAGAAATAAACTGAAACATTGAAGAATTCAATATGTCAAATAAATAAATCAGCGGGAAGCCTTAAAAACAAACTTAATGAGGCAGAATAAAAAATATCTGAGCTTGAAGACAAAATTGTGAAAATATAGGTATTAAAAAATTTTAAAAATAGAGAAGAAATTAGAAAGTTTAAAATAATGTTTGATATTTAAAATATACTATCAAATGACCCAACATACAGGTCATAAGAGTTCTTAAAGATGTGGAAAGAAAATGGATTAGAAGTCTCATTCAGTGAAATAATTAAAAAAAAAAAAAAACTTTTCTAATTTGTAGAAAAAAGGGAAGTTCCAATACCTGAGGCATAGAACTCCAAACAGCAATGGCCAAAAAACATCTTCACAACAACACATTGTAATCAACCTTAAAAGATAAAACATAAGAAAAAGATTCTAAAACGTATATGGGAGAAACACCAGATTACTTTCAGAGGATCTCCAATTAGATTCACTGCTAACTTCTCATCAGAATATCTATGAGTGGAGAGAATGCAGAGACATAGTCTGAGTCTTAAAAGACAAAAACTGTCATTCCAGAATTTCATACCCTGCAAAGCTTTCATTTATAGATGAAGGTGAAAGGAAGAACTTAAATAACAAACATAAATGGAAAGAATTTATCACCACTCAACCAGCCTTACAAATGATGCTTAAGGATGTGCTACATATAGAAACAGAGACTGATAGTCACCATTTTGAAATAATGTGAAGGCAAAAAATCTCTCCAGTAAAATACAAAGGAAATCCCAAGCAAACAAAATAAATATGTGTAGAAAAATTACAGGTCCAAGTTGATACTTATCATTAGTAGCCTTAAATACAAATGACGTATATTCTCCAAGAAAGAGAAAAAGATAGGCTGAATGGATTTAAAATCAAGACCCTTGTGTTTTCTGAAACAGGAAACACACCTCAGCAACAAAGATACATGCAGATGGAAAGGTGTTCCATGCTAATGGATTGCAAAAATGAACAGGTGTTGACATCCTACTATCAGGTAAAATAGACTTTAACATTAAAACTGTTGAAAGACACAAAGAAGGGCATTATATAATGATTAAGGGATCAACTCTATGTACCAAATGCCAACGGTGGCTGGCTATTTAAAAGAAATGTTAATGGGTCTAAAGGGAGAAAGGCTACAATACAATAATAATAGGGGACTTCAACACCCCACTTTCATCAGTGGACAGATCAAGTAGACATAATATCAACAAAGAAACAACAGTTAATCTACACCATGAACCAAATGGGACCAACTGATAGCTACAGAACTTTTTATTCCACTGTTACAGACTACTCAATCTTTTCATGAGTGCATGTAACTTTGTGTAGGATAGACCATATGCTAGATCTTAAAGAAAGATTCAGGAAATTAAAAAAAAAATAAGTCATATCATGTATCTTTTCTGATTATAGTATAATATAGCTTGAAATTAACAACTGAAGAATCTCTAGAACATATACAAACATATGGAGACTGAAGAATATGCTCCTTAATAAACAGCTAGTCATAGAAGAAAACAAAAGAGAAATTAAAAAATCATGGAAACAAATAAAGATGATAATGTAACATGTCAAAACCTACGGGATAGAGCAAAAGGAGTGTTAAGAGGGAAGTTTATAAGAATCAATGACTACATCAAGAAGTTGGAAAGGTGCCAAATAAAACAGCTATCAATACATCTCAAGGACCTAGAAAAACAACAAAGCAAATCCTATATTAGTAAGAAGAAAAAATAATTAGAGTTACAGAAGAAATAAACAAATAGAAACCAAAGCCAAAACAAAAACAGCAGAAATGATCAGTAGAATGAAGAGCTGGTTTCTTGAAAAAATAAACAAAATTCATACACATTTACAGAACTAACCAATAAGAAAGCTCAGAAAACAAACAGGGAAAAACTCACGTGAGTAATCAGAGATGAAAAAGGAGATGTAATAACAGATATCACAGAAATAAAAAGAATCAACAGGAATAGCTACAAACAAATGGGAAAACCTATAAGAAATGTTTAGATTCCTGGATACATACAACCTACAAAAATTACATTATGAAGACAAAATGCTTAAACAGACGAATAACCAAGATGCAGACTTAATCAGTGATAAAGACCTTCTAAACAAAGAGGCCCAGGATTGGATGGCTTCGCTGCTGAACTCTGGCAGATTTTTAAAGAACTAATTCCAGTTCTCTTGAAGCTATTCAAATCAATTGAAAGAGAGGGAATACCATCAAACTCCTTCTATGAAGGCAGCATCATCTAAATTCCCAATCCAGAAAAACATACAACAAAGGAAGAGATTTATAGACCCAGATCATTGATGAACATAGATCAAAAATCTTCAACAAAATACTGGTTTATTGAATTCTACACCATATCAACAAGATTATTCACCCAGAACAAGTAGAATGTATCACTGGTAAGCAGAGATGGCTCAACAAACACAATTGTATAACTCTGATACGTCATATTAACAAATTGAAAAATAAAAACCATAGGATTACTTCAGTTGGTATAAAGTATTTGATAAAATTTAACAACTTTCATGGCAAAAATCTCTAAAAAAAATAGAACATAGGAGGAACATTTCTCAAGACAATCAAGGTAATTTATGACAAACCCACAGCCTGTATCTTAGTGAATGAGGGCAGAGTTGGAAGCATCTCCACTAATATCTAGAACCAGACAAGTCCACTTTCAACTATACCATTCAATATAGTTATTGAATTTTTACCCAGAGCCATTAGGCAAGTACAATAAATCAAAAGGGTACAAATTGGAAAGCAGGAAATCAAATTATCCCTGTTTGCTGATTACCCACAAGCACACACCAAAAGACTCCACTAAGAGACTATTGGAAACCGTAGTAAGTTGCTTAAAGTTGCAGTGTATAAAATTTACAATCAAAAATCAATAGGGTCGGCACCATGGCTCACTTGGTTAATTTTCTGCCTGCGGCGCCGGCATCCCATATGGGCACCAGTTCTAGTCCAGGTTGTTCCTCTTCCAGTCCTGCTGTAGCCTGGGAAGGCAGTGGAAGATGGCCCAGGTGCTTGGGCTCTGCACCCGCATGGGAGACCAGAAGGAAGCACCTGGCTCCTGGCTTCGGATCAGCGTAGCACCGGCCATAGCGGCCATTTGGGGAGTGAACCAGTGGAAGGAAAACCTTTCTCTCTGTCTCTCTCTTACTGTCTATAACTCTATCCGTCAAATAAATAAAAAAAATTTAAAAAATCAATAGACTTTGAATACACAAAAAAATGCCATGGATCAGAAAGAACTTCTAAGATTAATTGCATTCATAATAGCTACAAAAATGGAATAAATCTAACAATGGATATGAAATATCTCTAAAATGTAAATTACAAGACATTAAAGAAAAAATAGAAAATACAAAATCATTTAAAAATTTTCCATGTTTGCGGATTGGATGAATTAACATCATCAAAATATCTATACTAGTGAAGAGTTTGCAGATTCAATGAGATCCCAATCAACATACAAAAAACATTCTTCTCATATCTAGAAAAATGATGCTAAAATTATTATGAAAATATTAGACCCTGAATAGCTAAAGGAATCTCTTTTGAAAGATGTATTTATGTATTTGAAAGGTAGGAGAGATAGAGGGTGAAAGAGGGGCGAGAGAGAGAGAGGGAGAGAGAGAAGGAGAGATCCTCCATGTGTTGGTTCACTTTCGAAATTGTCTAAAGTCAGGAGACAGGAACATCTTCAGGTTCCCCTATGTGGGCACAAGGACCTAAGGATTTATGCCATCCTCTGATGCTGTCCCATGCACATTAACAAGGAGCTATATCAGAAGTGGAGAGGCTGGGACTTGAACCAATGAGCATATAGGATGCCGGAGCATCAGGTGACAGCTTTATCCAGTATGCCGTACAGCTGGCCCCAAAAACAATCTTAAACAACTAAAACAATGCTGGAGATATTTCTATACCAGATTTCAAGTCATACTACAAGGCAATTATAAACAGCCTGGTACTGGCACAAAAATATAAATGTAGAGCAATGGAACAGAATAGAAATTCCAGAAATTAATTCATTCATCTACAACCAAGTAAACTTTGACAAAGGAGCTAAAAAAAAACAATCCCTGGAGAATGTGCAGAATTGGTGCTGATATAATTGAATCTGCACATGCAGAAGTATGAATCAAGACCCTTAACTTACAACTTATAAAAAATCAATTTAAAATGGATCAACACTCTTAATCTATAACCTGATACCATCAAATTACTGGAGAACGTTGGGAAAAGTGCATAACATTGGCATATGCAAAGATTTCTTGGAAGACGCCAGAGGCCCAGGTAATAAAATATCTTCAATTAGATAGTTCACTCCTGAAATTGCTGCACTGTATATGACTGGGCCATACTGAAACCAGGAGTAAGGAATTCCTACTGGGTCTCCCACATGAGTGCAGGGGTGCAAGCACTTGGGCTTTTTTCTGCTGCTTTCTCGGGTGTATTAGCAGAAACTGGATCAGAACTGGAGCAACCAAGCCTCAAATCTGGTGTTCATATGGAATGGCAGCATTGCAGGTGGCACCTTAACCCTCTGTTCTGCCACACCTAACACCATTTAATTCTTAAAGATGTGTTTAATCAAACTGATTCTTTTTGCATCTTTCTTCTATTATACATATAGAAATAATTTTCATCTACATACATTTCTTTTTGATGTATTTTATGCATGAAGCTCCCCCTGAATAATATTTTTATTTTAAATTCTTTGTTATTTCATAAATAGTTTCTAGTTAAAAAAAACTGATTTAGTTTATATTTTAAAAAGCCACTGGAGAAATTCCTTCTAATACTTCCAAGAATATACCCAGGAGGTCACCAAGAGAATTTAAATAGAATTCGAGGTCAGCTGGAAGATTGTTCTCTAACAATCCAAGCAGATGCTTCCTGCAGTAAGAACTTATTTCTGGGTGTTAGGCAATAAGATGGACACAGGGAAGATTTTTTTCTTTTTTTATAGAGATTTATTTTATTTATTTGAAAGACAGAGTTACAGAGAGAGGCAGAGCCAGAGAGAGGGAAGAGAGATCTTCCATCCGTTGGTTCACTCTCCAAATGTCCACAATGGCCAGAGCTGAGCTGATCCGAAGCCAGAGCCAGGAGCCTCTTCTGGGTCTCCCACACAGGGACCCAAGAAATTAAGCCATCCTCTTCTGCTTCCCCTGGCCATAGCAGAGAGTGGTTTGGAAGAGGAGCACCCAGGACTGGAACCAGTGCCCATATGGGATGCCAGAGCTGCAGGCTGGGGCTTTAAATCACTGTGCCATAGCACCGACTGGCGAAGTTTATTCTTAAAATAAAAGAGTTTGTTGATTATAAGGCAAAATAGTAGTGTCTATACTCAACTTCCAGATTTTATAGTTGCTATATGCACCACTAATATATGCGTGCGACTTCACTTGCAATCAAGTTAAGAACATTTCACTAAAAGTGTTAATGATGTTTTTGTGGAAGTAAGGGACATCAGAAAATTCAGGTGTCTAATACACACAAGTTAAGAAAATTACAGAGCTTGGGTAGTAGTATCTCTCAGGCTTTCTTTTTCACTGTCTGATGGCACGGCTCCATCTTTTCTATTTCTGTATGATTCCTCAAAATGTTTGAACTTGTATTAATGAAAATAAAACCTTGACTGAATTGTATGTAGATGCTTTGCCACTCATAATTTTAATAATAAAAAAACATTGAAGAAATGGAGTTCCTTCAACTTTGTGGAAGGGCAAATTGACTTCTGTTTACTCATTCTGGTATTGTTTGAGAAAAATCTAGATTTGAATTTTAAATTAGGTTTCAGAATTGACTACACAATAGAATCCGTTAAAAATACTCTGATGCTGATTTTCAAAATATAAAATTTGCACAGTGCTACATCATTGGGCAGTAAAAGAAGAAAATTTATTAGAGATTTTGGAATTTCTAATCCTGGAGGCTAATCCTCCACCTCTCCCATTTTCTTCTTCTAGTTTAGATTATTTCAACTTTGATTTTGATCTATACTACTGGTATGCAAGAATTAAGATTACTAAAGAGATTTTTGTCATTGACATCTAGATAAAGTAGAATATAAATGTGGAAGTACAGATTTTGATTTGATTAATGATGTATTATAGTCCCGGCCTCTTATTTATGAAGACTCAATGGGGGAAACACCTCATGTTAATGTGTAGCAATATGAACTTGGGTGTTCAAATAAAATGGCCTAAAACAATGCAATTGCCATTTTGTTGGTCAAGATATTTCAAATGTTTGAGCCTCAAACATCATTATGAAAGTCAAAATATATTTACTTCCCATTTATTTTACAGGATATTTGGAAAAATGCATACAAAGCACTGAATACATTATTTTGAGCAGTGAGAAATCTACATAATGCTAGCAGTGTTACAATAATTATTACTTTCTATTATTATGAAAACAACATTTGCTTATCTTCAGCTGCACAGAAACATAAGCTACTGTATTTATTCACATTCCTGATAAATGAAGGGGTAATAAAAATAAGGACTCATAATTTAACAGGCATTTATAGAGAAGGGTAGGCTATATCTTACATATTTTAGGATCACAAGTGTAAATTTCATTATTCCATAATATAAAGCAACTCTTAAAAAGGTATACATACACAAGCACATTCATGCTGACATGCAACCATATTTTATGCACAGTTAATAATAACAACAAATTCAGTACTTGGGAATGTATTCTACTAAAAATATCAGATAACTCTAGTATGAAAATGATGACTCAAAACCAGATCATCTGACAATTGAAAGGGGCTATCTGTAAGGAGCATGAGTTAAGACTGCACCTCAAACATTCTCATCAGCTCTAATTTTGGAGTTTCACTCCTCCTTCACTAACATGTCTGAGTTTTCTTCATTCTTGTCACATTTTGTTTATTTGATGGGTGTTGCATATCCAGATGTCAAATCTTCATATGTGGGTGATGAAGATAGGCGAAGCAAAAAAGCAGGTTTCTGTTTGTTTGCCATTGATTTGAACTTTCTTAGCCATCCGTATCTGGAGGACAGCTTGGGAGTCAGAGTAGCAGTCATAGGAAAGGAGAAAAGGATTTTAAAATGACACTAGGTTAGTCAATGTACAGAGTGGGCAATAACATCCATTTAATATCTGATAACATAATAAAATCTGTTAAAGTAAAAATTTAATATAATTGAGACACTATTGAAATAAGAGTTAATATTGAATAATCAAGAAGCTTCTGATTTCTTATAGTAGTTGTGGCTTTATATTCTAAATATTTAGAAGTAAAAGACATTCATATTATAAATTTCATTTGAACTTAGGCATGTACATATATTAAAAGTTCTTTGAAGCTGGAAAATTTTAGCAATGCTGTTTGATTTTATCCTCTCTTTGTTTCGTTTTTAATTTAATTTTTATTAATATAAAGTGAACACAATTAGGAAATTATGGGACATGTACTCTACAGAATACTATACAGCAGTCAAAAACAATCGGATTAAGATCGAAGTCGGCGAACCCTAAAGGCTTCCATAGCCTCGGCAACTCATGACTAGAGCCTAGGGAGATTACTGACGCCATAAACAAGAGTGTCAAATTGTTAAATCAACTTCAGGAGTCACTGTGTACTTATGTCTCATGTGGGATCTGTCCTTAATGTGTTATCCAATGTGAAATAATGCTATTACTAATACTGAAACAGTATTTTTACACTTTGTGTTTCTGTGTGGGTGCAAACTGATGAAATCTTTACATAGTATATACTGAATCGATCTTCTGTATATAAAGATAATTGCAAATGATTAAAAAATCTTGGTGTTGAATTGGAAATTGCATAGATAATTAATCAATTCTTTAAAAAAAAATCATGTAGGATCTCTGTCCTTAATGTGCTGTACATTGTGAATTAATACTATAACCAGTACTCCAACAGTATTTTCAGTTTGTGTCTCTATGTGAGGGCAAACTGTTGAAATCTTTACGTAATATGTACTAAACTGATCTTCTGTGTATAAAGAGAATTGAAAATGAATCTTGATGTGAACAGAAGGGGAGAGGGAGCGGAGAGGGGAGGGTAGCGGGAGGGAGGGAAGTTGTGTGGGGGGCAGCCATTGTAATCCATAAGCTGTACTTTGGAAATTTATATTTTTTAAATAAAAGCTTTATAAAAAAATATAAAGTGAACACATTTCATGTGTTTCATATTTACAGGTTTAAGAGCAGAATGATACTTCCCTCCCTAACCTCCTTCCCACCCACACTCTCACCACTCCTCCCCTATCTTTTCTTGCTTTTTCTTTTAATTTAACTCTCCATCAAATAAAGAATTCAGCCAACGGCAAGTAGAAAAAACACTGGTTCTCAGCAGTAGAGAAAAGGGCTGTAAGCAATAATCAGATCTCAAAGTGTCAAGTTTACTCACATACATTTTCGTGCTCTTTATGTTAATTACCCAAATCCGGGAAAGCATGCTATTTCTCTTTTTGTAACTGGCTTAAATCACTAAAAGTAATGGTTTCCAGATGCACCCATTTTGTTGCAAAATCAGAATTTCATTCTTTTTTATGGCTCAGTAGTTTTTCATAGTGTGTATGCTCTACATTGTCTTTACACAGTCATCAGTTGATGGGTATCTAGGTTGAATTCATATCTTAGCTCTGTAAGTCGAGCTGCAATACACATTGAGGGTACAAATAATTATTTCATATGTTGATTTCATTTCTCTTGGGCACATTTCCAGGAGAGGGATGGCTGGGTCATACAGTAGATTTATGTTCAGATTTCTGAGGAATCTCCATGCTGTCTTTGATAATGGCTGTAATGGCTTACATTCCCATCCATAGGATATTAGGGTACCTTTCCCCCCGCATTCTTACCAGCATTTTTTTTTTTTTACCGGCAGAGTGGACAGTGAGAGAGAGAGACAGAGAGAAAGGTCTTCCTTTTGCCGTTGGTTCACCCTCCAATGGCCGCCGCGGTCGGCGCGCTGCGGCCGGCACACCGCGCTCATCCTATGGCAGGAGCCAGGTGCTATGTGCTTTTTCCTGGTCTCCCATGGGGTGCAGGGCCCAAGCACTTGGGCCATCCTCCACTGCACTCCCGGGCCACAGCAGAGGGCTGGCCTGGAAGAGGGGCAACCGGGACAGAATCCGGTGCCCCGACCGGGACTAGAACCCGGTGTGCTGGTGCCGCAAGGTGGAGGATTAGCCTGTTGAGCCACGGCGCCGGCCTTTTTTTAATTTTTGAATGATAGCCAGCCTAACTGGAGTGAAGTGGAACTTTATTGTGGTTTTCATTTACATTTCTCAGTTGACTATTGATTCTAAGCTTATTTTTTTTCATGTATCTGTTGGTCATTTGAATTTCATCCTTTGAAATATGCCTCTTCATGTCCTTGGCCAATTTCTTGACTAGCTTGTTTTGTTGTTGAGTTTCTTGAGCTCTTTTACATTCTGGACATTAATTTTTTTTTTTTTTTTTGACAGGCAGAGTGGACAGTGAGAGAAAGAGACAGAGAGAAAGGTCTTCCTTTGCCATTGGTTCACCCTCCAATGGCTGCCGCGGCCGGCGCACTGCAGCCAGCACACCGCACTCATCTGATGGCAGGAGCCAGGTGCCAGGTGCTTTTCCTGGTCTCCCATGGGGTGCAGGGCCCAAGAACTTGAGCCATCCTCCACTGCACTCCGGGGCCACAGCAGAGAGCTGGCCTGGAAGAGGGGCAACCAGGACAGAATCCGGCACCCCGACCAGGACTAGAACCCGGTGTGCTGGCGCTGCAAGGCGGAGGATTAGCCTGTTGAGCCATGGCGCTGGCCTGGACATTAATTCTTTATCAGCAACATTGTTTGCAGCTACGTTTTCTTCCATTCTGTCAGTTGCCACTTCACTTTGTTGAAGGCTTCCTTTCAGTGCAGGAACTCCTTAGCTTGCTGTAATCCCATTTGTCTAGTTTTGCTTTTGTTGCCTGTGCTTCTGGGGTTTCCTAGGTCAACATCTTGCAGTTTCATCATTGTTTTTCTTTAGTAATTCAATAATATCCATCGTAGATTGAAATGTCGATCCATTTTGAGTTGATTTTTGTATAAGGTGTAAGATAGGGGTCTTGTTTCATACTTTTTCACATAAAGTTCCTATTTTTAATGATTGTCTTTTAAAATTCATTAGTTCACAAAACATTGTATTAATTTTATATTCCAAATGATTGTACAAAAAGTGAAAATATGGAGAACATTTTACCTGGAAGCGGTAGGTTTTTCATTTAGGATTAATTATAAATGAAATCTTTAAAACACATGAAAAATATCAGGTAAACTTTTAGATATAGGTACGTGGAAATTAAGTCATGATGATAAACATTTAGGTAAATGGCAACATCACAGCAGCAACAATAAATATGAAAGATATAAATGGTTTTATTCACCAAAAGAAATCCAATAAATTAAAAAGAAATGATTGACAAATTAATGAATTATTTAATCATTGATTTTATTCATATTTACTCTTCCATACTACCATAACAGATCAAGAACTGTAGAGTAAAACAAAACAAACAAACAAATAAACCAAAAAAAAAAAAAAAAGAGAGAGAGAGAGAGAAAAAACCTGTGGCTGAGATGGAGCAGCTGAAGCCCTTAGCTCCTTGCCACCTACATAGGATATCTGGTTTGAGTCCCAGCTCCTGGGTTCACCCTGGCTATTCTCTACTGTTGCAAGCATATGAGGAATAAACCAATGTATGGAAGTTCTCTCCCTCTCCATCTCATTATTTCTGCCTTTCAAATAAGTACAAATAAATTAAAATTTAAATAGCAGAGGGGCCAGCACTATGGCTCACTTGGTTAATCCTCCACCTGCAGCGCTAGCATCCCATATAGGCACCGAGTTCTAGTCCCAATTGCTCCTCTTCCAGTCCAACTCTCTGCTGTGGCCTGGGAGGGCGGTGGACGATGGCCCAAGTGTTTGGGCTCCTGCACCCGCATGGGAGACCAGGAGGAATCACCTGGCTCCTGGCTTTGGATTGACGTAGCGCTGGCCATAGTGGCCATTTGGGGAGTGAACCAACGGAAGGAAAACCTTTCCGTCTCTCTCTTTCACTGCCCATAACTCTACTTGTCAAATAAAACACACACATACACAAATTAAATAGTAAAGCAGAATTGAGCAAATCATGTCCATATCACCAATATTCTGTATTTAAAGGACTGATTCTTTGGCAACATTCATTATAATCTTAAGAGTAATAACTTAGAGTTGTTGAAAGATGACTAATCAATTCAGATTTAATTAAGTAAAACATGCAGGGGGAATGCAATGCTATGTCAGATTTAGAATGACTCTTCTAAAGCATAATTCGAGGTGTATGAAAGTTATTTCAGCTATCAGGTAAATGATGAATATTAGGGATATATTTCAAAGTCAAGGTTTTCCTTTCCTATTCTGAAAAAGCAATACATAAATGACGCTTATTTCCTGCTATTAACCCATGACCCGTGTTAATTATCACAGTGTCACAGATATGCCTTGCTTATAATTTAGTTCCTTAGATTAGTTCAAAAGTAAGTTTAGAGGAAAATTAATGAACAGGTGAAGTGAAGTCAACCACTGTTTATACTTAAAAAAAAAAAAAACTCCATTAAAGAACACTGTTTGTCATAACAGGTTTACCTCAGATTCCTATTATTCAATCTTTCTGCAAAGATTGCTGCTTTTATTTGTCTTTTAAAGTCAAAAAGGGAAAGAAACAGACTATTCTAATATTACTGAGACTAAGTCTTTCTTCAATGCTTTATTCTCCTCTTGATTAACTTTTTTAATATTTTCTCAAAATATTGGAATTAACTTTTAAATTCACTGTTAATGATAAAAATTGTGCAATGTTGAAGGTTGTTATTAAAAGTGCCATATCATATACTTAGATGTGTTTTAAAAGAGAACTATTCCCTAAATTGCATTTTAGAATTTTCATTTTTAAAGATAAATTGTAGAAAATGAAATTCTGAACCTTTTACTAAAAGTAGACATATTAGATAATATATAGTAAATAGAGCATTCTATTTTGCTCTCTTTTCTATGAATATTCATGGAATACAAACACAATATATTGTAAAATATTATGGATTCAAATAACTTTTTTATATTCATCAAAGGCAGATGTTAAATCCTGAGGTTATAGACAATAAAGGAGAAGGAATAGATAAAATATATCTTCCACATTGAAAGATTTTTTGACTTATTATTAATTTTATAAAAGCACGATGTTGAGTGCTAATTTACATTATGTGTTTCTTTTTCTACAATGGCTGGTGGAGATAGCTAAACATACTTTGTGTTCATCTAACTTTGTGCATGTAAAACAAAATAATTATTACTATTCTTATTAACACGTAATTATTTTATTTCCAGCTTATAGTCAAAATAAAAAATCTTTGAAAAATTTACTTATCTTTTAAACCTCATATATTATTTTATTTCCACGGTATCATTCCTCAGAAGAATTTTCTAGAATAAAAGAAGGTATTTCTACATTTTTCTTGGAATATTTGTGCATTTAAAAATTATTTTATTAAGTTTTCCATGCTTTACCATCTGATTACACTTTTAATTTGATTCTGGCATTCCCTTTCAAAAATATAAATAATAGAATATTGATAGGGTCATGCTAATCATGTGTCATTACAACACAATTCACAATAGTGAAGTTGTGGAGTCAAACCAGCTGCCCAACAACTATCAACCAGATAAAAAAATTGTGGTATGTATATACTATGGAGTATTACTCAGCTGTAAAAGAAAAAATGAAATTATGTCCTTTGAATAAAAATGTACGCAATTGGAAAACCATTATAGTAAGTGAAATAACCAGTTCCATAAAAGACAGATATGCTTTCCCTGAGCCGAGGTAACTAATAGAGTACCTGAAATGCAATGTATAGAAGTGGAATAGATATTTTGATGGTTTACAACCTTTGTCTCTTCTGTTGAGGAATAGCATTATTTTTCTTTTATTTACTTTTTTCTTCATACTATTTGTTGAATTTTTTACTTAGTGTGTGGCTAACTATATGATCATTAAATATACTAAAAATAGATCTTTGTAAAAATTAAGCATGGAAATGTGTGAGGGCAGAAAGGAGGAATGGATGGTTGAAGCATGGATGGGAGGAAGGGTAGGGAAAAGGTCACTATGTTCCTAAGTCTGTACATAGGAAATAGGTGAAAATTACAAAAGTTAAATTAATTTTAAAAATAAAATAAAATAAAAACAATCTTGTTTAAATTATGTTCATTTCAATGTCATTGTCTATTTTTGGGGTCTCTATTCATTAAGTGCTTATTGTATTTTAAAAGCACTTATCTCTTTTCCAGGCTTCTTTTCATTTTTTTTTCAATTCTGCAATGGCTTCATTTTTTAAATTTCTTAAAAATTTTTAAGATATATTTATTTATTTGAAGGAGTTACACAAAGAAGGAGAGGTAGACAGAGAGAGAGAAAGAGAGAGAGAGAGGTGTCTTCCGTCCACTGTTTCACTCCCCAATTGGCCTCAACAGACAGAGCTATGCCAATCCGAAGCCAGGAGCCAGGAGTTTCTTCTGGGTCTCCCACGTGGATGCAGGGACCTGAAGACTTGGGTCATCTTCCACTGCTTTCCCAGGCCATAGCAGAGAGCTGGATTGGAAATGGAGGGGCCAGACTCGAACTGGTGCCCAATGGAATGCTGGCACTGCAGGCAGAGGCTTTATCCACTATGCCACAGATGAGCCTCAATGGCTTCATTTTTATTCTGTGATATTTGTTCTTAAATCTTTCTAAACAATTTTCACATTGCTGCTATAGATTTTTTCTGTGTGTCTTCTTTATTATTTTTTAAAAAAAGATTATTTATTTGAAAGGCAGAGTTACACAGAGACAGAGAGAGAGAGTCCTCCTTCCACTGGTTAACTCACCTGATGGCCACAATGGCCAGAGCTGGGCCGATCAGAAGCCAAGAGCCAGGAGATTCATCTGGGTCTCCCACATGGGTGCAGGGACCCAAGGACTTGAGCCAACTTCTACTGTTTTCTCAGGCCTTAGCAGAGAGTTGAATCAGAAGTAGAGCATTCAGGACTTGAACCAACACCCACATGATGCTGACAAAATATATTTTGCTATATTAATTTTAACAGAATATTACATATAAATTTAAATATCTGTATACTTGTAGTTGTATATATATATATTTATTTGTGTATATGATATATACATGATGCATATATGTGTATGTATAATGAGTGTTTACATTCCATGTTAATGGACAAGTATTTAATATTAGCGGACTAATTTAAATGAGATAAAAATGAGTATGTATGGGGCCAGTGCTGTGACAGAGCGGGTAAAGCTTCTGGCTGTAGTGTTGGCATCCCATATGGGCACCAGTTCAAATCCTGGCTGCTTCATTTCTTTTTTTTTTTTTATAACGCTTTTATTTAAAGAATATAATTTTCAAAAAACAGCTTATAGATTACAATGGCTTCCCCCCCCCATGCTTCATTTCTGATCTAGTTCTTTGCTACAGCCTGGGAAAGCAGTAGAAGGCGGCCCAAGTCCTTGGGCACGTGCACCCATGTGGGAGACCTTGGGGAAGCTCTAGGTTCCTTGCTTGAGATCCTCCTAACTCTGGCCATTGCTGCTATTTGGGCAGTGAACCAGTGGGCAGAAGACCTTTCTCTCTCTCCCTCTCTCTCTGCCTCTTTGTAACTTTGCCTTTCAATAAATAAATCTTTAAAAAATTGAGTATGTGTATACATTCTACTCTTCATTAACTGTGTAATATGGTCCAAATAAGAATGAATTTAAACATTTTGTTTTGATGGGTGATAATCATATGTCTAATTCAAAAATTCTGCCTAACATTTTATTAGGGCAATTGTACTGCTACCGCATCATCATGCTGAGCATATTGATTTGTTATGGCTTTGTTTTCTGCTTGGTTTTTGGGTTTTCATTTTGTTTGCTTATAATTTTTTCTTAAGGTCATTGTAGCAAACATTTAACAGACTATCAGTATAATCTATTTTAGTAGAAATTATCAACATACCCAGGAATAAGATCTAACCATGGATATTCTAATGTCTAAAACAAATTGTGTTCAGTGATGAGAATCTGTAATTTACTACTTCAATAAACCTTGACTTCGCTGCTTTGTTACTGTATTTTGGCCTTGGGTTTGGTCAGCAAAATCACTGCCCATGACTGCTGAACAGTTGCAAGTTTGAAAATGTTGCAGGTTTTGTCATTATTCAATGTGCCTTAATGCTGATCATGTATACTTTCAAAGAAGAATGAGTACCAAAATCAAACCCCAAATGTATATGGATATTTGCATTAAAATTATATAAAAGTAATTTTTCACAAATAAAGTGTAACCAAGCATACAAAATATTTGGAAAGTAAATATTCAATTTCAAAAAGGAGAATGTGAGGAAAAAAAAAAAAACATGTTTTATTGAAATGACCTGGAAATACTGAATGGCGATGAGTTCAAACTAAAATATGATTTTTTTAAAGATGTATTTATTTTGCTTGGAAGTCAGAAGTCAGAGTTACACAGAGAGAGGAGAGGCAGAGTGAAGAGAGAGAGAGAAAGAGAGGTCTTCCATCAGCTGGTTCACTCCCCAATTGACCACAATGGCTGGAGTTGTGCTGATCTAAAGCCAGGAGCCAAGAGCTTCTTCTGGGTCTCCCATGTGGGTGCAGGGGCCCAAGGGCTTGGACAATCTTCTACTGCTTTCCCAGGCCATAGTGGAGAGCTAGATTGGAAGAGGAGCAGCAGTGATTAGAACTGGCGCCCATATGGGATGGCAGCGCTGCAGGCTGGGGTTTTAACCAACTGCACCACAACGCCGGCCCCTAAAATATGATTTTTAAAGTCACAATAAGTAAGCAACTAGAAAAAATTTCTGAATGTAGAGAATATTGTATTTTAAGTTAAATTTTAGAGCAGTATTCATTACTAAAGTTAACTAGTACAAATTCTTGTAGGAAAAGGATACTATATTAAGTGAACTGCCAGAGGGAAAATATATTTAATTATATAATATATATGAAAATAGCAGTTAAGATACATGGATAAATATACATATGTAACTAGTTTTATTTATCTATAAATAGGATTGAATGAACATGTGAGATTTTTTACTCTTTTTGTATGTTGAATGTTTTCAAAATGTGCTAAAATAAAATGATTATTTTGATAAAACCAAAAATTTGATGTCTTTGCTTTATGTACATCTACGACTGAGTATTTATTCCTGCATGGAAACACATCTCACACAGGAGGGGTTATCACCTTTATTTCGAGAGTGTTGGTGCTTAGTGTTTCTGATTCTAACCAAAAATCAAGTAGGTCAAAAATCTTTATACAGTCTCATTCCAGGATCACCATGGAAACATCAACCCATCAGGGAGATAATGAGCTGATAATGAAGATAGCAGTTGAATAATGAATCTAACATATACATAGAGAGATGCTCTGAAGTGGTGGAGGGAAAGAACAACATTCTCTGCAGAAATTATCATTCATGGGTGGTGGTGTCCCAAATGATACGCAATTCTCATGTTAATGTATGCTTGAATATTGGTGGTCTTGGTGAGGATTTGTGATGTCTCCAAAGCATGATATAAAACAAATTGAATTTTCATTTCCCCTTTGCATTTCTGACTTGAGCTTTCAGGTTTTAGCAATCAAGTAAGACAAAAGAATTCCATTATGTGACATAGCCTATCTGGCACATCCCAAATCACTTCTACCTGCAGAGTGTATGATATTTGAATATCGGAAGCATGCTTGGGAAGACTGTTGCAACGTTACAAATCCAGAAAGACTCCTTAGTAATTAGTGTGCATCAGAATTATTTATTACTGCAACATAATAATCAAAAGAATTTGGCTGAACTACTAATGGGGTATATTGAATAGTTTAGTGAAAACCATAAAGTAAGGAAGACTGTTTCGTTCCAGGAGATAAAGCGTGTCACCGTTGTCTTATTTTGTCCCATCTCTGACTCTCACTATCTGCCACTTCATCTGAAGGCTGCTTTCCAACTATGACAAGAGGATATGCACCAAGGGCTCCTAGACATTGTCCTGTCATTAACTAAGACTGAGATTGCCAGATGAAACGCAAGATGTGTTGAATTTGAATTTCTGATAAATAACACATATTTTAGTAAAGCAGATCTCATGCAAAATTACTCACTGTTTATCAGAAATCCAAATTTCACTGATCTTTCTGTATTTTTAGTGGCCAAGTTTGACAATCTTTCTAAAGTAAACAATATAATTTTTCATTTGGAAACTCTTAAAGAATGAGAAAGCTTTTTGTCAGAAGTTGCCATAAAGTCTTTTATCATCTCTCATTTTCTCAATTACAGGCATTGTTCTATTCCTGAATAAATATTGGTTGTTAATGGATGAGATACTGAATGTTGTTAATTCTGACCTGTTACACTAAGTTGTGTTTTACTAAATTCCTAGGGGCGCATAATGAGGATATACTAAATATTTAGATGGTCATGAAGAGCAGGGGACTAAGTGCTGGAGAAGCAAGGAAAAGTGTTCCAAGATTGAACAGCGGAGGCAATATAGTACAGATAATAGAATTTGAATTTCAAAGCCAGACTGAGGGGTCTTCCTATTATTAGCTGTGTAAACTTGGGAAAAGTGCCTACCCTCTCTGTTTAACAGTTACGTCATTTTTGCGGGTGGCACTGTGTTGCAGTGGGTTAAGTCTCTGGATGTGACCTTGCCGTCCTATGTGAGGTCCAGCTCAAACCTCAACTGCTCTGATTCCAGTCCAGGTCCTGCCTAATGTGCCATGGAAAGCAGCAGAAGACTGTGCAAGAGCTTGAATCCTGCCACTCATTTGATAGAACTGGGTGTAGTTCCAGACTTGCTTCCAGCCTGGCCCATACCTGATCATTGCAGCCATTTGGGGAGTTAAGCAGTGGATGGGAAATCTCTTCCTTTGTCTCTGTTTCTCCATCTCTGTAATTCTGCCTTTGAAATGAACAAACCAAATATTTCAAAATAAATAAATAAATACATAAATAAATAGATAGATAAATAAGGGGCACAGTTGTGGCACAGTATGTTAAACCACCATCCATGATGCTAAAATCCTTTATGAGTACTCTTCCAAGTCTTGTCTGCTTAACTTCCCTTCCAGTTCCCTGCTAATGCACCTGGGCGAGCAGTGGAAGATTGCTTACATTTCTGGTCTTCTACCACATACATGGAAGATCCTGATGCTGTTCCAGGCTTCTTGCTTCAGCCTCACTTAGCCCTGGTCATTGCAGCCATTTGGAGAGTGAACCAGCAGATGGAAGATATCTTTTCTTTCTTTCTCTCTCTCTCTCTCTCTCTGTCTCTCCCTCCCACTCTGTAACTTTGCATTTCAAATAAGTAAATATTTTAAATGATAATAAATAACTAAATAAAGATATCATTTGTGAAATTTTCATTTTTAATTATCTGCTTTATATCATTTAAAATATACATTTACATATTATATATAATAGCAATTAAACATTGTGGAAAATCCTTTATAAGTGTCAAGCATGGAAAAATGGTATGTCATGTATTTATGTGTAAATTATCATTAATTGTTAAATTAATAATTGTTGAAGAGTGTTCTTAACTTATAAGGTGTTTATTGGGTATTTGAGTGGAAGAGCATATATAGGGAATGTAGACATTGTTTTAGATACTTCAATTTAGTTATCAATCAATTGTGTTATTTGTTTTATAACAATTTCTGTAAATATTAATACTTATTTATATTTGTGTGCTTAAATTACATTGAATAATTATGTGAGAGTCATGTATATTTGCATAATTTCAAAGACTAAGTTAGTTGAAAATGAGAGCTGTATCAGATGAACACGATGTCAGTATACTACCAAATCAAATTAACAATAAATTTGTAACATACTATATATTGGTAGCAGAGTTCAACCTCTTTAACTTTCCCCTGAGAGAAATACATAATATAACTCTACATAATATTATTCTAAGATATATGTTGAAGTAAAATAAAACAACTCTATTCTAATCTCAGGTATTTTTTAAAGATTTATTTATTTACTTAGTTACTTATTTATTTTTCTGAATGTCAGAGTTACACAGGGAGAGAATGAGAGGCAGAGAGCGAAGTCTTCCATCCACTGGTTCACTCCCCAATTGGCTGCAATGGCCAGAGCTGCACCAAGCTAAAGCCAGGAGCCAAGAGCTTCTTCCCTGTCTCCCACATGGGTGCAGGGGCCCAAGGACTCGAGCCTCCTCCTACTGCTTTCCCAGGCCATAGCAGAGACAGACATGGAGCAGTCAGGACTCATATGCTCATATGGAACACTGGCACTCTGCCACAGCGCCAGCCTCTACTCTCAGGTATTAAAAGAAACCTTGGTTTCTTCATTTCTTTGTAGTTGATCTGTTATTTCCCATGAAATTCCTACATTCATGGTTTTCAGGTCCAGGATGGGGTATTGGGAAGATGTGTAAGAGTAAAACAAAACCCACCAGATTCCCTTTAACGTTTTATAAATATCTTATTACTAAACAAAAGAAAAATTCCATGCCTTCAATATTCTGTTCCCTCACCCTTTCTCGTTGAAAATGTAGTAGAATAGTGGAGAAAGCACTATTGTGATAAAAGGAAATGTGGCAATGGAGAAAATACATATTCCTCAGTTCCATTACATGCCTTCTAGGTTCTCCTGAGCTTGTGTATTTGAAAACTGTTTTACTGAATTCCTCCCACAGGCATTCAGTTAGTTGATGCTTTTGATGTTTGTGCTTTGGGAAGGCTTTGGTTCTTACCGCACTTCTGCATTGATCGGGCCAGCAGCATTTATTAGTAATACACTCTGAGGCCTCACCACCCTTTCTGTCATATTCCACATTTGGATTCTTGATTGATCTGTCTTCAGCCTTATTTCTTTTTTCTTATTTTTATTTTTATTAATATTAAGAAAACAGATTCCATGCACTCCATAGATACATTGTTTAGAATACAGCCATACTTCTCTCCCTCTCCGCTTTCTCCCAAACCCCAACCCTCCATTCCCTCTCTTTCCTCACCAGTTTTTATAAAAATATAATTTCAAACCACTCTATATTCACAGGCTTAACTCACCACTAACCACAATATTCAACAAGTGAAGAGTAGTAAGACCACAGTTCCACGAGAGAATAAACAATGGCAAGCATGTCACAAACTGTTTCATTTCTCTACTTCTTTTATATTCTATATTAAATGCTACATATTAGAAAAACATAGATATTTGTCTTTTGGGGACTGGCTTATTTCACTAAGCATCATAGTTAACAATTGCATTTGTTTTGTTGTAAAAGACAGGATTTCATTTTTGTTTTTTTTTTTTTTTTTTTGGCTCAGTAGTGTTCCTAACATTCATTCAACTCTAAAGATGCTTGTTCAGTAGGACAATTAGATAATCTTCAAGCTCAGATTTCCAAAACAAATGTCCCTAGTAATTATTCTTGAAGTACTTAGATAGGTGATGTTTTTATGAAAAACGTCCACAGAGTTTATCGGAATCTACAGTTGGCTAAAAATTAAAAACAAAAAAAAAACTATTTACAAATCTTGTTTTAAGTTGCTTAAACTTATACATTCCTTGCCAGGAAGTAAATTAAGGGCTATACCTATCAAATACATCCTTTATTTAAAGGATGCTTAAATATTTGCTAGATAAAATTTATGATCTTATGAGCTTAGAATAAGAAAAAAGTAAATTAACTACCAACTATACATCAAATATACAATGTTTTGTATATTTGAAATTGTATCAGCATGGTAGAATTTTTAATTATTTTTTTTTTGCTTGAGGAAATCTCTTTTTAAGTATTATTTCTGCTACATAATATCAATGACAAGCCATCTTTTTAAGCCTTAATCCATATTTTAAAATGGACCAGAGAGACAGTTAATGTAAATATTATTTTCCTATCTGAAATGCATTATTTTTGTATGTATTAATATTTAAGATATAGTTGTGAAAGAAAATAATCTATAACTTTAGAGAAAATTGTGGGGACAACAGGTATTATTTATTTTGAGTATATGTAGCAAAAGGTATCTCCAAACTCAGGCCAATTGAAACTGTTTTCCATTAAAAAAACTTGAGAAAAAATCATATACAATTAATATGCAAAATTATAGATATATAAATTAATTCCTATACTAGGTCAATATTAATATATATCACATGATTTTTTCATTTAAGAATCCATTTGCTATTTTGAACAATTTTGTAACTAGATGGCATGCTATATGTAAAAATATAGAACTTACTAAGCTGATGTTATTGAATTAATGTAACATAAAATGAGTGTATAAATTGTCAGAATATTATCAAGTTCAAGTAATCATTATGAAACTAAAATTCATTGAGTAATAGTTTATAACAAAATTATTTTTGTCATGCTAATTGAATGATAAGGAAGTATAAAGTAATCAACTTTTTTATTTTAAACTTAAATATGTATACAATTTACACAAATCTGTAAATGCTAGAATAGATTTAATTTAGAAGATTGTCACATCTAAATGAATGAAAATAATTTAGCCTGACAAAAAAAAAAAGAAAGTCCAGTTTAAGAAACAAGGAGAGGCCGGCGCCGTGGCTCAACAGGCTAATCCTCCGCCTTGCGGCGCCGGCACACCGGGTTCTAGTCCCGGTCGGGGCACCGGATTCTGTCCCGGTTGCCCCTCTTCCAGGCCAGCCCTCTGCTGTGGCCCAGGAGTGCAGTGGAGGATGGCCCAGGTGCTTGGGCCCTGCACCCCATGGGGAGACCAGGAAAAGCACCTGGCTCCTGGCTCCTGCCATCGGACGAGCGCGGTGCGCCGGCCGCAGCGCGCAGACCGCGGCGGCCATTGGAGGGTGAACCAACGGCAAAGGAAGACCTTTCTCTCTGTCTCTCTCTCTCACTGTCCACTCTGCCTGTAAAAAAAAAAAAAAAAAAAAAAAAAAAAAAAAAAAGAAACAAGGAGAAAATATATTTACAGTGTTTTAGCCAATATCTTCATTATTTCAGTACTCCATGTGTTATTTATTTTAAAACTGTCACTATAAGATATTCTTTCATCCTAATGTACTCCAATGTACATTAAGTTTGCTGTCATGAAAGAGAAAGAGTTGACAGTTAGTATTCTATTTCCAACTACATAGAAAACTTACGTTTGCTTTTGATTTTTGTTTTTCAATTTGGGCAATGCCCAGTGAGGCCACCACATCTCTGTTGTATACAGAGCAACATGACTAGGGATAGACGGGATCATTGTAGGATACTTCAATCACATGTTAGGTTGTTGAGGGGAAGCTCAGCTGTGACTTACAGCTGGGGAATTCAAATTCTACACAGCTATCTGGCTTGTTTTCCAGTGTATTAACCCATGTTTCCAGGGAGAAGATACAGAACTTGACTGTCTTCCTAAAAGACACCAACTAAATGATCAGAAAGATATTGCCACTATATTTGACTTAGTAGTCACACAAGTAGTCCATATTCAAGGACCAGGAAGAGCAAGAAACTGAATATTTCTGTGAAACGAGTACCAAAAAACACATAGTTTTCTGTAGTAAACAGAGGTACTCTCTCAATCCACATTGGTTTACTAAACTCTCACATGCAAAATATCCGCTGTTGTAACATCACTTGAAGATTTATCATGTTGGTCATAATATACAAAATGTAGAATATTTTCATTCATATCAAGAGATCCAGGTTTAGGGGTTGTTCTTTAAGTCTAGTTCTTCTTGACAGAAAACACACAAACACAACACAAATAAAATCCCACAAAAAACAGGCAGAAAATTTTAAAATGTTATGACCACCATACATGCAAATACAGTGGCAGAGAAAGAGCAGTACAGACTCATTCAAGCAGGAAGTACCTAGAAGTACTGATTCAGAGGAATTCTAAAATCTATCTGGGAAACATTGCTACATGCTTGATTATCACCTAGTTTTGTATCAGTGGAATGACTTTCTATACCTCTCAGCTTCACCTTCTGATCTCTTGGTTCTGTCTTTTCCCAGAAAGCAGACAGGTTTGTTTTGTTTTGTTTTGTTTTGTTTTTTGTTTTTTGACAGGCAGAGTGGACAGTGAGAGAGAGAGACAGAGAGAAAGGTCTTCCTTTGCCGTTGGTTCACTCTCCAATGGCCACTGCAGCCGGCGTGCTGCGACCGGCGCACCGCGCTCATCCAATGGCAGGAGCCAGGTGACAGGTGCTTTTCCTGGTCTCCCATGGGGTGCAGGGCCCAAGCACTTGGGCCATCCTCCACTGCACTCTCTGGCCACAGCAGAGAGCTGGCCTGGAAGAGGGGCAACCGGGACAGAATCCGGTGCCCCAACCGGGACTAGAACCCGGTGTGCCGGCACCGTAAGGCGGAGGATTAGCCCAGACAGGTTTTTTACATACGGTCAATCTCATAAAATATTAAGGACTTCGAGGCAACTCTTCATTTTGAATTTTGTCTTTTTCAATTCAACTAAGTTAATTTTTTGAAAATTGAATTTGTTAATTCAGATTTAACTCAATGGTACAAAGTCAGATCCACATTTCTTTCCAAGGCAGACCTTTCTCTACCTTATATCATATTAAAGACTGTGTTTGAACAACACTGCTGTAACTTTGGGAGTTTCATAGATCTTTGAGGAACATTTTAAGTCTCTCTGAGGTCTAAGCAAATGGTTTTACAGTTTCTACCATTGATATGTTACTCTGAGAGGCAACTATTAAAATAGCTTGAATTTACTTATCTTTATTTATTTGAAAAGCATATATATATATGTGTACATATATATGTGTGTGTGTGCGTAGAAACATTGCATTATTGCATGTAGAAGCATATATAATGTAGAAACATTCTAGTTGATCCTGAACACAATCTCTGTACAAAGAGACGGAGAGATCTTCCGTTCCTTAGTTCACTTCCCTAATGCCCAGATCAGCTAGGGCAGAGCCAGGCTGAAGTTAGGAGCCTGAAACTCACTTAGTGTTCTTTTTATCTCATCTTTTCAGGTCTTAACATGCTAAGAGTAATGTTTGCTATTTTTAATCATTGTGAAAATTTCTTTCTTTCTTTACTTTTCTACAATGATCTTTGGACATGAGCAAGTATGTCACCCAACCTCAAGCATAGGCTGAAAGACAATTTCTACTTCCTAAACGAAATACACACACACACACACACACACACACACACAAAAGGATACATCAAATTTCATGAAAAATTTGACTTACAAATGTTTATTTAGGCAGTTGTCAGCCCCTACCTGACCTGCTTGCTGCTGCTTCTTTGTAATGTGTTCTATAAATCTAGATCTGCTCACTTGAAAAATGTTGATATAATGCCAAATTTTTTAAATTGATGCATATTTTCTCAAGGTGCTTTCTCTATTAAATTTTTGAAGATCCCTTATATATAAAATTCCAAAAAAATTGAAACAAAATAAGTTTATATTTTGATCCAATTTTCTATGAACTTTGTGATGTACAAATATATAAAACAAATTATTTTAAATACATTTACATGTAATATACACATATATACTATATATTAAGTAAGTTTTTGATTAGGAGAGATTTGATATTTCTCCTCAAAATATTTATTTATTATTTATATTAGTGTGAACTCATGAATATGTGCTCCCTATTTGGGTTTACAATCCCATTATATTTCATACATTCATTGCTTAAACTAACAGTTTTTCTTTAGCAAAAGCCTTTTCAGTTTGGCTAATGGTCCCTTTAATATCCTTTAGTATTTTGATTTTTATATACATATTTTAATATCAAGAATAGATTTAGATTTATCAAGAAGTTATGAGCATATTACAGAAATATCATGTATTTCCCAGACCTAATTTCCCCTATTATTGATGTCTTATACAATATTAATATGGTACATTTGTTACGATTAATGAACCAGTAGGGGTACATAATTAATTAAAGTCCTTAGTTTACTTTGTAATGCCTTTTTTTCTATTCCATAATTCCTTCCTGAAACCATTTAGTTGTCACCTTAATGTAGAAACATTGTATTTAGTCCCAGGATATGATAGTTCATTTGAAAATCCTTGTCTTAGAACTGTGACAGCTGTGAGGGATATTGTACAGAGAGTTTGAAAGACATCACTTAGATGTAATTTTTTCTGATGTGTTTCTCCTGTGGAGATTGGTGTAATGAGTTTTTTGGGGAAAGACCACAGAAGTAAATTTCTATAATCACCACATCTTGTTAAAGGTGTGTTTTATGAGGTTTAACATAAACCTTAATCATCTAAATGAGGAAGTGTAAGTCAGGGTTATATACCACAGATCATTCTTTTGCTACACTTCCTTCCATACATACTCTTTGAAGGAAGTTTCTATGGTCATCCAAAACTGAAAGAGAAGGGATTTATAATGTACTTTCTTTCTGAGGAAATATATTCTGTTTTCACTGATTATTCAGCTGATTACACTATTTATATCACTTGTAATTATACTTTTTATTTCAATCTAAAATTTTTTGAATGCAAAATTTGTTTCAGCTTTGGTCATTGTGAATTCTTTTAAGATGTCCCAGAATCATCTTGAATGTTCTTTTTATTTAAATATTTATTTGATTTTATTTGAAAGGCAGATTGACAGAAGGAGGGAGAGTGAATTTTCCACACTGGTTCATTCTACAGATGGATGCAATGGTCAAAGCTCGGCCATGTAGTGTCCTACATATTGACTCTTTCAAATCATGAATGTACACAAATATGTCTTCATTTATGAAGATTTTCTTTGTTTTATCAAAGTTTAGTAGTTTCTATATTCAGAAATATTCTTATTCTTTGAGGAAAGTTCCCCGCCTGCTTATATGATCAATCAACTGGAACAGCAGCACTCCTTGCCTACCTAATTCTTAATCTAAAAGGTTTGACTTTCATCTGTTTGCCAACCATAAACCTGTTGAAACGAGGTAATCGCATCCTCCTGGGCAGCCATTGGTACAATGTGCTCCTGTTACTACAGAGCCTGTCTCTGTCAGTCCCCTCTCTGATGTGTAGCACAACCTCCAACTGGTTCTACCTGCTTTGTGGTGAAATCCCCTGCCCTGGGCTGTGGATCCATGTAATCTAAGATTGAAGTCTTTAGAAGTTTTTAAATCCCACTCAAGACTACAATCCACCCCTAGCAATGTATCAGAATCGGCATTTACACATTGTTATGCCTAGAACTCCCTCAACTTCTCTTACAGGTAAGCGATTCTTAGTTTCTGTGCATCCAGTGATGTGCTTCTATCTCTAGATTTTGGCTTGTGAATTTGCCCTCCAATCTTATCTGCTTAAGGGGCCTGAGAAAAATCAATTTTTGTTTTATGGTTTGTTTTTTATAGTGAGGATGGCAGAAATTATCTCAAAGCTTTATATTTTGCTACTAATACTGATGTGCTCATCTTCCACTGAATATTGATTTTATATCTGAAAGTTTTAAGATAAAACATTCTATTTTAATTCACAGCCTTAATTTTCCACTTTTCAAGGCTTGCCTTTCATGAAGAAAATCATTACTCTCATTTTTTAAAACAAGAAGTATTGAAACATGATATATTGGGAAAATTATAAATTTTTAATGAACTGAAGTACTGAAAAAAGTTCAATGGCATTTATGTAGGTTTACAAAGAATTTACCATCTATTCTCTATTTTCAAATGAAATTATGCTATTTCATCATAATGCTAATTATAGTAATTTAGTAGTATTGTAATAATAGTAATTCTGGCATTAATAAGAAAAGAAAAGATGGGACCAGTGCTGTGGCTTAGTTTTAGGCTGCCACCTGCAGTGCTGGAATCCCATATGGATGCCAGTTCAAGTCCCAATTGCTCTTCTTCCGTTCCTGCTCCCTGCTAATGTACATGGGAAAGCAGCAGAAGATGGTCCGAGTTCTTGGCCACTTCACCTACGTGGTGAAGCTGGAAGAAGCTCCAGGCCCCTGCCTCCAGATAGGGTTCAGCTGTATCTGCTGAGGCCATTTGGGGAGTGAACTAGCAGATGGAAGACCTCTCTCTCTCTCTGCCTCTGTTTCTCTGTAACTCTGTCTTTCAAATAAATAAATACATCTTTAAAAAAAGAATAAAGAAGATGGCATACATATTGGTGTGAATCAGGTAAACTGAAAATATTTTTATTGATGTGATTTTTTTCTTTCATCTGCCCTTATGCTGTTAAAAAATCCTTCTAGTCTCAGTAGGTATTTGTAACAGTGGTTAAAAAGCTGATTGGATTACTCATATCCCACATCCAAAATATATTTCCTAGATTAGAGATTATTTGACTGAGACAGTTTATGTAATTTTCTTTTACTTACCATTTCTAGTATCAAAGTCAGATACACAGTCTAGTTTTTGTGACTCCTCAATAATTGCTATGTTTTGCCTCTAAATGGATTTTGTACTTGATTTAGTGTTTTTATTTTATATTTTACAAGTGATTTATACTCCTATTTAGAAAATAAATAAATTTTTCTAGCACTTTTTATGTAGCATTTTTATAGTTCTTGAAAGTTTTATGAAAGCAATTAACTAATACTTGGAAATCAAATCTGTGTGGGTAAAAGAGACAGATAAAGAACAAAATTAAAGGAAACCATAGCTTTACCAGCAGTGTTTGGAGTCATATTTTGCCATGAAAAACTGCATGAAAATTTTTATAAATAAAACTGAATTTATTTCTAAATAAGTTACATGGTTTATACCTAACATTAAACATTTTTTTTTTTTGACAGGCATAGTGGACAGTGATAGAGAGACAGAGAGAAAGGTCTTCCTTTGCTGTTGGTTCACCCTCCAATGGCCGCCGCGGCTGGCGCACCGCGCTGATCCAATGGCAGGAGCCAGGTACTTATTCTGGTCTTCCCATGGGGTGCAGGGCCCAAGCGCTTAGGCCATCCTCCACTGCACTCCCGTGCCATAGCAGAGAGCTGGACAGGAAGAGGGGCAACTGGGACAGAATCGGGCGCCCCCACCGGGACTAGAACCCGGTGTGCCGGTGCCACAAGGTGGAGGATTAACCTGTTGAACCACGGCGCAGGCCTAAACATATTTTTTAAAGATTTATTCATTTATTTGAAAGACAGAGTTACTCAGAGGAAGAGAGGGAGAGAGAAAGAGAGAGAGAGAGAGAGAGAAAGGGAAAGGGAAAGCGAAAGGGAAAGGGAAAGGGAAAGGGAAAGGGAAAGGGAAAGGGAAAGGGAAAGGGAAAGGGAAAGGGAAAGGGAAAGGGAAAGGGAAAGGGAAAGGGAAAGAGAAAGAGAAAGAGAGAATGAATCTTCCATTTGCTGGTTCACTTCCCAAATGACTGCAAGGGCTGGAACTAAGCCTATCTGAAGTCAGCAGCCAAGAGTTTATTCTGGGTCTCCCACATCGGTGCTGGGCACAAGGACTTGAACCATCTTCTGCTGTCTTTCCAGGAGCACCAGCAGGGATCTGGATTGGAAATAGAGCATCTGGGACATGAACCAGCGCCTGTATGGGAGGCAGGCACAGCAGGGGCAGGGGACAGCTTTACTCTCTATGTCACAGTGCAGGCTCCCAGTGTTAACCATCTTAAACAACAAAGTGAATTCAATTTTGTCTTTCCAGAAATATGATGCAAAGATCTTGGGGTTAACAGCAGTATTGTCATTGAAATACTCTCACATAAGAGGTCCTGTGATTAGTAAGATTTGGGGCATTTTGAGATAAAAGACATCTGCTTAACCATTTGTTGATGGCAATATTTGAATTATCCCAAAACACAATCTGAGACGATTCATGTGCAAGTACTTGATTGTACAATGAAACACTGATAGTAGGTTTGAATGCAACCTAAGGGAAGAAATAAAGCCAAAATAGTTTATATATTTAAACAAGTTACCACAGAAGACCATTGCAACTTAAACCACATGGAAAACTTTGGTGTAGAAATGTCTCTTATAATTTATTCCCATAAAGTATGATTGATCATTGTTTGTGAGCTGCTTCTGAAAATTGTTAATTTCCCTATAATTTCTAAAGCCTGGTATTTCTACAGAGAAGAACTAGAGGGAACTAGGACAAATGGTTGTGATGTATGCAGTTGGGAGCTTACTCAGCACAGATATGTAAAATACAGAAGTCATAGGGATGAGAACTGACAGCATCTACTATGGAACCAGACAGTCTGAAACTAGGGCGTGCAATCTTAACTGATACTATATATGTATAAACTTGCATTTTGCCTTGAAAGTAGAGCCCAATGTAAAGGAAATTAAGTCCTGAGGCTTAATCACATATGCAATTTACTTCTTAGTCAAAATTTTCACTTTAAATTTCATATATTCCTTCAATTCTGTAAATATTTCATTGTGATGTACTTTTATAACTTGTTTAAGAAAATACATTAACATTATAATTATGGTTAGATAGATATATACACATTTATGTACCTATCATAATTCTTATAAGCGATCATGTGAATAATACCTATTCCAAATGCCAATGAAAGTTCACACTAATATGTTTTTCAGGCCATGGATTACTGCTTACAGCCCTTGTCTATACTCTTGAGGAACAGTGATTTTTCTAGTTACTAATTGTTGAATTCTTTATTTTGTAGAGGGTTAAGTTGGTTATTATAAAGTATTGTTGAAATTCAAAGAAAAAATAAGAAGGAAGGGAGGGTAGGAGCATGGGCAAGAGGCAGGAAAGGGTGGGGAGTATCATGCTCTTCAACTTGTGTATATGAAATACATGAAATTTGTTTGTCATATAAATTTTAAGCTAAAAGCAAAATATTAAATCAAATCATTAGTGTCTATATGTATATTAGCAAACACAATAGGCAAACAGAATATCAAATAGGGAAGAAAACAAAAGAGCTTTGCTCAGAAGACTCACTGAGCATTGGATATGAACCATTGCATAGAACGTGAATTTCTATATCCATCTTTAACCCTATGTATATTAGGCTGGCTTGGCTAGACCATGTTAAAATGATCAAACCAGCCATGTTACTGTTAAAAGACAATAACTATTTGTTACTCACCATAAACTCGAAGATCCTCCTCCTTCATAGCTAAATTACCTTCTGGAACAGGTTTATCTGAGCACTCTGTATCAGGGAAATAGAATTATTGGGAATGAACTCTGCTAACTGCTTCCTGCCAGGAGTGGTGTGCATTCCTATCTTTTTCATTTCCCAACCTTGGATTGGATTTATTACTCCAATCTGTTTAAAGTGAAGGCCAATAATAAGAAATTAATAAAAAAATTCATCTTTAAGTCTATCTTTCATTTGACCAAATCAATCTTTGCTTGTTTCTTTCCTCACATAAAGAATCTTTTTCTGAAAAGATTCTGAAACAGAAAGCCCATCAATCTGGAGCAAAAATTTCAGTATCTCCAGATGATGTTTACCAAACAGATGTGAAATCTGAACTTGACTCCTACTTGCATAGATAACTTGAACATAGAACAAAAATAAGAAACAAATAAAACATATTTTGCCCAATAGACTATATCAATATATCTGGAATGTGAAGGAGAGAGTTTCAATGAATATTCCATTTAGAAGGGGGAGAAATGAGAGATTGTTCTTTAGTCGTTCTGAGCTTCTATTGTACAGGTACATGACAAGTCTGCATCAGAGACCCTAAGTCTTGTCATGAAATTCTATTGTCAGTTTCTTGAGTTGGCCCTGATTCCATTCCCCAGGAGTGGCTTCCATGAGAATAAGGGATATCTCCTTTGTTTTTCTAGTCCAATTCTTGGCTGTAAAATGATGCAGGGTTAGTTTTAATATGGTACAATTAAAAAAAAACTGATAAAACCTAGGTACCATTTCATTTTTTTTTTTTTTTTTTACAGGCAGAGTGGACAGTGAGAGAAAGAGAGACAGAGAGAAAGGTATTCCTTTTGCTGATGGTTTACCCTCCAATGGCTGCTACGGCCTGCACACTGTGGCCAGTGCACTGCGCTGATCCAATGGCAGGAGCAAGGTGCTTATCCTGGTCTCCCATGGTGTACAGGGCCCAAGAACTTAGGCCATCCTCCACTGCACTCCCTGGCCACAGCAGAGAGCTGGCCTGGAAGAGGGGCAACCAGGACAGAATCTGGAGCCCCAACCGGGACTAGAACCCTGTGCGCCGGCGCTGCAAGGTTGAGGATTAGCCTAGTGAGCTGCAGTGCCGGCGCACCATTTCATTATTAATATGTTACTTTAATGTGGAGGTTATTATGGAACACACACATACACAATGTATGGGATAAAATTGACATTTTATGATATGATTGCAGTTTTTTGCTCTTGCTTACACTCCTGGAGAACTGTGGTACTCCTACTTTTTACTTTTGGAATATTGTGGTTCGTGATGAATTACTCCTGTGAATATGGAGTGGACTAAAATTATATCTGTAAAAATTGATCAAAGCAGTTAACAGCAGATGGAAGATCTCTCTCTCTTTCTTTCCCTCCCTCTCTCTCTCTCTCTCTCTCTCTCTCTCTCTCTCTGCCTCTATGTAACTCTGCCTTTCAAATAAAATAATTAAATCTTTTTTAAATATCATATGATGTATCATTGGTAAATGATTCTACATGTTCCATTATAAATCTTTCAGAATTTCTTGGCAAATAACATATTTTCAGCAATTTTTCACTATATTCTTAGTTTCAAATTAAAATATGGCTCCTTATTTTTCAAAGAAACAGAAGCGTTTAGAGCAAATAGAATCATATCTCTTCTTTACCACAAAATTTAGCACTACATATTGTCTCTGAATCCATGCATGAAAAAATTTCAAAAAGTTCTTAGAAATGGGAAATATAAGATACTTATTTTGATGAAACAAATTACTATCCTTACATAAGTCTTTCTAGTACAAATTTCCCATGAATATTTTAGAGACTACTAATATTCTGTTTTTTCTACCAGAAGCAGTAAATACATTGGTCTTCTTTCCCATTTTTTCTGACACTTTCAGTTTTTCTCTAATGGAATGAGCTCTAAAACATGTCCATTCTCTTCTTAAAAAAAAAAAGATTTATTTATTTATTTGGAAGAGTTACACAGAGAGAGGAGAGGCAGAGAGAGAGAGAAAGAGAGATCTTCCATCCAATGGTAAACTCTCCAATTGGCCATAATGGCTGAAGCTGCACCGATTCCAAGCCAGGAGCCAGGAGCTTCTTCTGGATCTCCCAAGTGGGTGCAGGGGCCCAAGTACTTGGGCCATCTTCTGCTGCTTTCCCAGGCCATAGCAGAGAGCTGGATCAGAAGTGAAGCAGCCGCGTCTCGAACCGGCACCCATATGGGATGCTTGCACTGCAGGCCAGGGAGTTAACCCGCTGCGCCACAGCACTGGCTGCAGTCCATGCTCTTCTGATTATTATCTACCCATGTTTTCTAGAAAATTTTTAATGTTTAAATGTTTTTTTCAGAGTTATAGAGAGAATCTCGCATCTGCTGGTTCACTCCCCAGATGGTTCATTCAAGATTAAAGTTATTATCATATTAAAAAAAAAAACAACTGTAGCTCTTTTAAACTAAAAAATAAAAAGTGGCACAAGGTGAACATATTGAAATATCATACTGTACTCCATAAACATGTAAATTATTATGTATAAATTTTAAAAATCTGTATGAAATAAGTGGCAGGGAAGGAAGTCAAACTCCACAGTTGGTTTTTGTTTATTTTTCCTTCTAGATCCTGTGCTTTGGCTACTAGCCCTAGCCTGGGGTGGGTTGGGGGCTTTAGGGGAACTTTCTGGAACATCCAAGTAAGATGTTTCAGAGGTTCACTTCTGAGGTGTTGATGTGGGTTTAGGTAGCCTATTTTGGAACAGAATGGCTGACTGTAATTCATTTAATCAGCCTGGAATGGCACGCAAGGGTAGAACCAAGCCAAAGCCAGGAGCCAGAAGTTTTATTATGATCTCCCATATGGGTAGCAAAGGCTCAAACACTTATGTTATATTCTGCTGCTTTTCCCAGACCTTTAGCAAGGAGCTGGATTGAAAGTAGAGCAGCTGGGACTTTAATCTGTGCTTGTATATGATGCCAGTGTCACAGCTAGCAGTTTTACCAGCTATACCACAACACCAGTCTCTTATTTCTTTTTTTAAATTGTAGTATACTGGGTCCAATGTTGTGGCACAATGGGTTAAATTGCCTCTTACATTGCTGACATCCCACATCAGAGCACCCATTAGAATCATGGCTCTTGCTTCTGATCCAGCTCCCTGCTAATGTGTCTGGGAAGACAGTGGATGATAACCAGAGTTCTTTGGTCATAATCCAATTGGAGTTAGAGTCTCTTACCTTTGGATTGACCCAGTCCTGATTTAAGTAGCCATTTGGTGACTCAACAGCAGATGGAAAAATTTTCCCTTTGTTTTCTCTCTCTGTCATTCTACCTTTCAAAAAAGAAATAAAAGAAATCATGAGAAACTGAAATAATATTGTCACATTTTACAACCAATGTAAAATGACTTCTATCTAAAAAATAACCAAAATACAATAAAAATTTTTTAAATTCCATTATTTATGCACCATTGGAGATATGTTATCATTTCTCTGCTCATTGTTATATTACACATGGTACCTGAAATGAAATGTATCTCAGACTTACAACAAATTGAATATAAAGCCTGAATTAATAAGCACTTATTTGACATGTGTGATGGATTCATAATATAAATTTGAGATCTCTCTCTTCTTGTCTCTCCCTTACTCACTCACTAACTTACCATCTAACATAATTGTCTTTCTTCTTGGAGATATCTACTTCCTATTATGGAACAGCATCTGGTTAAATTCATGATTATGTTCTTTTACAATATATGAATCCATTTATCTAGCTGTTCAAAAACAGGAATACTTTATAGGTTTAATATATGAACCTTTTAATTTAATATATTATATTTAATATATTTTATTTAATATATAAACCTTTTATCTAACATTTCATCTTTTTCCTGCCACTTTCTTATTTTCCTTGTATTAAAATATTTATTTAAATTCAAAATAGAATAATTTGAGTGGATCTTCAAGAGAAACACTATAGTATGGAGGATGATGATAGAGTACTGATTATTATTATTTTTTTTGACAGGCAGAGTGGACAGTGAGAGAGAGAGAGAGAGAGAGAGAGAGAGAGAGAGAGAAAGGTCTTCCTTTGCCGTTGGTTCACCCTCCAATGACCGCTGCAGCCAGCATGCTGTGGCCTACACACTGTGCTGATCCGAAGGCAGGAGGCAGGTGCTTCTCCTGGTCTTCCAGGGGGGCAGTAACCAAGGACTTGGGCCATCCTCCACTGCACTCCCGGGCCACAGCAGAGAGCTGGCCTGGAAGAGGGGCAACCAGGACAGAATCCGGCGCCCCAACTGGGACTAGAACACGGTGTGCTGGCGTCGCAGGCGGAGGATTAGTTTATTGAGCCGTGGCACCAGCCGTGATTATTTTTTATGTATATAAAGATTATTTTTAAAAGACTAAAGTGATCTGAATCCATCAAGAGCCTTCTCTTACTGTGTGATCAAAACACAAGGAAAAGTTTCTGGAGAGATGACAAAAACTGATATTATAATGTCCCAGAGAAAGCAAGAGGAAAAGGAAGCCCAATAGCATAAGAATAGTGAGGTTATTACCTTCCTTCACTATAACAGTTGGAGTCATTAGCTCATGTTGTGAACATGAGTTGTGAACATGCTGATTCTCATATCTTGCCATGGATACCTAAGCTTGTACCTAAGCTATTTGGAGATGAAAAGCCTCACCTGCAGTTTCAATTCTTCATGAATCCTCTTTAGTCCTGGATGATGCTGGACATTGCTTCAAGCTGAACTGATATGTTATAAAGAATAAATCCATCACTTGTGTTTATTGAATCCTACATGCTGTATAAAATTCTAAAAACAATTTTAATGATAAGGAAACTGGGGTATAGGCAAGTGAATGTTTTACTCATTGCTAAAGTAGTTAAGACCAACACATAGTGATGTGTCTCTAAAGTTATTAGAAATTTTTTGAAGCAGATATTGGGTATGAAATAAATCCCAATTACAAATGTTAAAATCACCTCTCAGGAAACCAGTAACAGTGTTTTATCAGATAATAACCACACAAATTCTGTCATGGAAAGTACTTTGTGCTCAGAATGTATGTATCAATGTGGATGTAAGTGAAAGGCAGGCTACAGGTTAAGAGAGAAGGAGTTGTCTGGAATCTCAGACACAGGTACAGACTTCAGTACAAACTCCATCTCATCCAGTGATAGCATGTCTACCGAAATGCTCTGCGTATTGGCAGGCTTAGTTGGATCCACAATGCTGCTTTAGGAATCAGTGACATTTGCAGATAGGGCTATGCACTTCAAGTAAGAAGAAGGAACACTGTTTCTCACATCCCAGAGAAACCTGTACACTGATATGTGATACTAAACATCAGTCATCTGGTATCTGTGGGTAGGCCTGCCTCCCATGGATTGATTAGTTTAAATAGTATCCAAAGCAACTTCTATATATACCATTACGTTCTTTGTCCAGACACATATTTTTAGAGTACTTACAATTGTCTCAGTGTGGGTTTGCATTCATTTATTCATATCTAGTGTGTGACTCACTCAAAGGCAATTTTCTGACCATAGCACCCAGAACAGTGCCTGGCATGTAATTAACACTTGGTGAATAAATATAATAAGCAATTTACTAATAGTCTTGGTGGAACTCATGCTTAAAGGATCTATTTTCAAGCTATAGCTCAACCCACTGTAAAATATTTACATTACAGGTGAAGCACTGATGATTCTGTCATAAGTCTTTGAACTTGGATATGAGTATCAAGAAGCCAGAGTTTCTTACTTTATGGTAAAGAATACTAAGAGCTTTTGTCCTGCTCTGTTAAAGATCTCCATTATTCTCACTGTTCAAAGGAGTTTTGTCTTGATGGCCTTCCATTTTTATCTGGTTTCTCTTTGTATCTGTTGCTAGGCATGAGGGTTGCATATAGTTCCCAGCTCAAAATTAATGATGGATCTACTGAAATACTTTCTAATTTTCCTTTTGATTTCTTCCTTAAGCCAAATTGTTGTCATTTTGTAGAATAATATCCATATATATGAATTTTCTGATGTTATATATGATATTGATTTCTATTTTCATTCTATTGCATTTAGGAAGATCATTTGTCATGATTCCAATTTTCTGAAAATTGCTGACACAGATTTTAGGAACTAACAGAAGATCCCATCTTGAAGATGTTCTTCAGCAGGTGAGAAGAACACATTTTATTCAGATGTAAGGTGGAAAATATGCTCTGTATGACTATTAGGGCAATTTGATCTATAATGTTGATCATATTTGCTGTTCATTACTGATTTCTTTCTCCATGCTCTATTCTTTCTCATAAATAAGGTATTGAGTTCTCTTCTACCTATTTCATTGTTTTTTTAGAAAATTTTTATTTAATAATCTCCCCTCTGATTTGTTAATGTTTTATTGTTTTATTTGTCAGTGTTTTATTTTTGATTCAGGTGTTCTGAGGTTAGGTATGCATGTTGTTCATCCCAAAACAGCAGTTCGCTGTCAGGCTCCGTCATCACTTCCCTCCACAAGGTCCTCGAGCATTGTCTGAGCCCTATCACTCTTCCTGGGTGAAGTCTGCACCAACACCTGACGATGTCTTCTGCCATGTTAGGATTGAGGAAGATGGCTGTATCCAGATGGCTCTCCTTGACGTTGGAGTTTCCAGCCTCCATACATGGCTTGATATCGAGCTGTGGCTCATGACCCACACTTCTAGCATGGGTGAACTCTGTTAGATAGTGGTGATGGCTCAAGTAATTGGTTTCTAGCCACCTACTTGGAAGACTTGTCCAGGGTGCTGACTTCCTGGTTTTAGCTGGGACACATGCAGCCATTGATGGCCTTTGAAGAGTAAACTAATGCATGAGTCCTCTAACTCTGTGTTTATCTTAGAGATGCATTTATTTTCTTTTGTTTTGGAAACATGTAGAACTCTCTAGAATTTTATCATTTCCTGCTTTCTGGGGTATTCAACCATCCTCCTGATGGCTCCTGTGTTGAATGAAGTTCACAGAGCAGCAAAGGATGGGACACGTGGGGCCTCTCTCAGGAGCAGAGCTGAAAGTAAAATATGGTTGTCCAAACAAACAAACAAATAAATGAAGAAAAATAAATTGAAGCTTTTAACTTGCTGGCTCCAGGGAACTTTATACCCATTTAAACCAATACATAGAGATTGATTGCTATATTTTAACCACAGTATAATATTCCACATATAAATTGAAATAAATAGTTTTTTTTATATATATAAAGCTTTTATTTAAAGAATATAAATTTCCAAAGTACAGCTTATGGATTACAATGGCTCCCCCCCACACTTCCCTCCCTCCCGCTACCCTCCCCTTTTCCACTCCCTCTCCCCTTCCATTCACATCAAGATTCATTTTCAATTCTCTTTATACACAGAAGATCAGTTTAGTACATATTACGTAAAGATTTCAACAGTTTGCCCTCACATAGAGATACAAAGTGAAAATACTGTTGGAGTACTAGTTATAGTATTAATTCACAATATACAGCACATTAAGGACAGAGATCCTACATGATTTTTTAAAGAATTGATTAATTATCTATGCAATTTCCAATTTAACACCAATATTTTTTAATCATTTGCAATTATCTTTATATACAGAAGATCGATTCAGTATATACTATGTAAAGATTTTATCAGTTTGCACCCACACAGAAACACAAAGTGTAAAAATACTGTTTCAGTACTAGTAATGGCATTATTTCACATTGGATAACACGTTAAGGGCAGATCCCTCATGAGACGTAAGTACACAGTGACTCCTGATGTTGATTTAACAATTTGACACTCTTGTTTATGGCGTCAGTAATCTCCCTAGGCTCTAGTCATGAGTTGCCGAGGCTACGGAAGCCTTTAGGGTTCGCCGACTTCGATCTTATTCCGACAGGGTCTTAGTCAAAGTGGAAGTTCTCTCCTCCCAGTTTTTATAGTTTCCTAATAAATGTGATTATGTTATTTCTATTTAAAATAACATAAATGTAGTATTCTTTCTATGGTATTAATATATTTAAGTTTTGAATATATTCCCAAATTGTCCTGGCCATAATATTATATAAATTTGCATGATTATCAATAAGGTATGAGTTCCTATTATTTTAAATTTGCTCCGTCACATGTATTCAGGAATTTAATTCTTTTCCAATCATGATGGGTGTGAAGTAGCATTTATTATTGACAGACTTCATAATTCCTAATCACTAAGATCATGCATTCACAAATATTGCCTGTGTTTGTGTTATGTTCTCTTGGATTATTTATTTATCCTATTAAGTAAGATTCAGTCTCCTAAGAATGTGGTCCTTCTCTTGTTTATCTGATATCATTCTGTGGCTGGTATCAGTGTATCATCTATTAATTATCTTGGGTTGCTCCTGAACAATCACCATTCTAACTGGTATGAGATATTTCTTTGTGGTTTCAATTGCATTTCTCTGATGGCTATTGATCCTGAGCATTCTTTCAAGTGCCTGTTGTCCATCTGTATTTTTTTTTGTTGTAAAATATCAACTTATCTATTCCTGATTTCTTAATAAGTTTGTTTGTATTGATGTTGTTTTCTTCAATGTTTACTATAATCATATATTTTTATCAGCTTCATAGATTACAAATATTTTCTCACATTCTGCTGATAGTTTATTTAATTTGTTAATTCTTTTCCTCTGATATGCAAGGACGTAGTACTGTTTGTCTGTTTTTACATTTATACATACTCAGTATGAACTCCATTATGTCAGCAAAGCACATATGTAGGTAAATATATAATTTATGATTCAAACCAGATTAGAATGAATGAAGTTATAGTGTTTATGAGAGAACAATACATTGACCTAGGAGCTAGGATGTGTTATCACTCCGTTGTCAAAGTGCCTCATCATTTGTCCCCATTCATTTCTAATTTCTTCTGTCATGACTGTCCTCCTCTATATTTATTCTGTTCTCATTAAAGTGTCTTAGTTATTATTTCTCAAACACACCATGTTAACCAAGCATGCAACTACTTAGTCCCTGAGGACCCATTCCATTTCTGCTTTAGATTTTTCCTTTCCCAGGAATTTACCAATACTGCTCCTTTATTTCCTATGATTATCTGCCTGGATCTGTACACTTTCTGAGTCCTATGCTGAACATTATATTTAGTACTCAATTGTATTTCTTGTCAAAATTGCAATGAATGAAACGGAAGACTGACAATTCATTCCACTATGGCATCATCTTCTTAGTTTATTTCATCATTCTTTAATTTCTTTAGTACTTATTTTGTTTGGAGAATAGTTGAGAATAAGGAATGAGTATTCATGAGAAATGAAGCAGATGCTGGGGATGATAAAATAGAAGCATGTTTCAAAAAAGAGAAAATGTGGTCGCTATGATCCAATAATACATTATGTATTTATGACAAAATCCAACGTACCCAAATTTTTATAAGCTGGAATGACCTGTTATGTGTTAAAATAGATAAATTTTAGTGTTGTTCTTTGGAAGGAATTGAAGAAAGAATTAAAGTTGTGAAATACAACCATTTGAAAATGAAAATGTTCAAAAAGTAAACTCAACAACAAAATTGTTCCAATGAATCCTGACACAACAATAAGAGTTGATCCATGGACAATGAAACTGAGTTTTATTATCTCTTGTTATGTTGAATCCAGAAAGAGGGATTGGAGTGTAGGAAAATAGTAGAAGACAATAAAGGTAATATTATTCATATGTCTATATAGTTAAAGAGTACAAAAATAAATAGCAAATATAATGAATGTATATATATAGTGTCATATATATTAACTATTTTTGTGTTTTAATTGTATTTTCTAATTTTATTAGTTTTTTACCAATTTACAAATTGTGATTTGTAGATGCAATTCTAAGAACATAATGCTATTCACTTCTTCCTTCACTTTCTCTCTCCCCCTCTTTTCTTCCTACCCTCCTTCCTTCTCTCTTTCTCCCTTTTTTTTTTTTTTAGTTTTTGAGAACACATATTTAAAATTCGCATTACAGTAAAAAAACTTAATACTTTACCAAATAAGAAGTTAAACAAGTAAAAATCAAAAGACACTAGAAATACAGACAGTGGCTATAAACAATAATTGAATGGAAAACTCAACATTTCTCTCATTTGCAGTAAATTTTAAGGTAATCACAATTCACACAAACTATACTAGTATAATATTCTTAACAACTGGTTTGACAAAGGTATTAAACAAAATTTTACAAAACTCTATTTGCAGCAATACTGGTACACACAGATATTTCTTTCTTTTTTCTTTTCTTTTTTAAAATTTTTAATTCCCACATATGGGGGCAGGCAATGCAGTATTTGTGTTTCTGTCTCTGGCTTATTTCACTCAACATGATGTCCTCTAGTTGTTTTTATGTTGCTGTAAATGGTAGAATTTCATTCTTTTTACAGCTGAATGATATTCATCGTGTATATGTACATTTTCTTCATGCATTCATTTGATGATATGCAGCTTGATTGATTCCAGATTCTGGCTGTTGTGAACAATCTTGCTATAAACATGATGGTGCAGGTATCTCTGATTCATTTTGTTCTTGGGGGGATGGTGTATATCTACTCAGTAGTGGGATTGCTGGATCCCATCTCAAGCCTATTTCTATTTTTTTTAAAGAAACCTCCACACTGTTTTCCACAGTGGCTGCACTAAGTTACCTTTCCGCCTAAAGTGTATACATGTTCCCAATTATCTATATCCTCGCCAGCATTTGTTGCTCTCTGTGTGTTAGATTTTGGCCATTTGACTGGGGTGAGATAATATTTCATTGTGGTTTGGTTTTGCGTTTCCTTGATGGCTCATGATGTTGACATCTTTCATATATTTGTTGGTCATTTATCTTTTGTGTTTTGAAATTTGTTGAAGTCATTCACCCATTTACCAGCTGAATTGATCTTTGTTGTTGTTGTTGTTGAGGCTTTTTAAGTTGCTGATATATTCAGGATATATTAATCCTTTGTTTGATAGGTGGTTTGCAAATATTTTTTCCCATTTTGTTGTGTGTCTCTTCTCTCTATTTATCATTTCTGTTGCTGGTCAAAAGCTTCTGAGTATCATATAGTCTCATATGTTTAGCTTTGGTTTTGTTGCCTACCATTTTATAGACTCATAGACTCATATATGTATATTTATTTATATATATATACACACACACTCACATAAATCACTTCCAGTCTTTAAATTGGTAACATGAAATATTTATTCATTTATTTATTTATTTATTTATTTTAAATCATAATTGACCTTTGCTTGTTGACAGCACTGAAACTTCATCCGTGTTTCAGCACACTCAGCTGCTACAGCTGCTAATTATTCTTTGTTTTTTTTTTTTTTTTTTTGGACAGGCAGAGTGGACAGTGAGAGAGAGAGACAGAGAGAAAGGTCTTCCTTTGCCATTGGTTCACCCTCCAATGGCCACCACGGCCAGCACTCTGCGGCCAGCACACTGGGCTGATCTGAAGCCAGGAGCCAGGTGCTTCTCCTGGTCTCCCATGCGGTTGCAGGGCCCAAGCACCTGGGCCATCCTCCACTGCATTTCCGGGCCACAGCAGAGAGCTGGCCTGGAAGAGGAGCAACTGGGACAGAATCCGGCACCCCGACTGGGACTAGAACCCGGTGTGCCGGTGCCACAAGGTGGAGGATTAGCCTATTGAGCCGCGGTGCCAGCCAACATGAAATATTTATTTTCTCTAATTTCACTTTAAGATGTTAAGTAGGTATGACTGTAATATCTACTCTTCACCATAATTTATTTGAGGTTGCTAGAAAGTAAAGCAAAGCAAAAAAAAAAAAAAAAGGCAAGAGAGATGGCAATGTACTATTTGAAAGGATAATTTTTGACCATACTAGGTTTTAATAACATAATTTTCTAAATTGAAGCAATTTAAGAGTCTGAAATGACTAAATACAAAATGGATTACTGCAAGAGGGAATTACTGCATATATATCAGCTCAGATCTGAAGGTATAATCAGTTGCTGCATTTTTTTCACTGCCCATTTCATGAATTAGTTACTGATCCTAGCTCTGTATGTCTTTTATTATGCCAATAAGCTAGCTATCCTCTAAAAATAATTTCTAATAAATCAAGTTAAATTTCATGTGGACTAGCAATGCAAATAGACACAGAAACAACTATTTTGCTTTCAAAAGTGCAGAAGTTAGAAATTTCACATTTATTTTGAACTGTACCTATATTTTTGTAAATGCTACTCATTAAAATATTTAAATGGAGGCTGACATTGCTCTCTCCATTTCTATAACTCTAAATGAGCTATTTAAAGGCAATCCTGACAATAAACCTGGAGGACACTATGCTAAGTGAAATAAGCCAGGCACAAAGAGACAAATGCAAGAGGTCTTCACAAAGTTTCATGGAAACCGCATGCTATGAAAAAAAGTGTACAAAATTAAAAAATAAAGTTAGGCCAAACTAATCTTGCAATTCAATTCCGTTTCGCAAGTACTGCTTTGATTTACCCTTGTGCTCCATGACAGTACTTTAACAGTCAAACTCAGGCAGTTACCAGGCTTGGGAGGAAGTAGGGGTAGAGCTAGCACTTCTGCAAATATACTTACAGTTTGAATGAATAATTGCTGGAGTTGTGCTGGATAAAACCTTTTTTTAAGAAAAAAATATTTATTTATTTATTTATTTATTTGAAAGTCAGAGTACACAGAGAAAGGAGAGGCAGAGAGAGAGAAATCCTCCATCTAATGGCTCACTCTCCAATTGGCCACAACGGCTGGAGCAGTGCCGATCTGAAGGAAGGAGACAGGAGCTTCCTCTAGGTCTCCCACTCAAGTACAGGGGCCCAAGGACCTGGGCCATCCTCTACTGCTCTCCCAGGCCCATAGTAGAGAGCTGCATTGAAACTGGAGCAGCCAGGTCTCAAACAGGTGCCCATATGGGAAGCCATTGCTTCAGGCCAGGGCATTAACCCTCTGCGCCATAGTGCCGGCCCCGCTGCATAGCATCTTAACTGTAGTTAATAATAATGTATTATAGTCTTCAAAATGCTAGTATAGTAGATTTTAAGTGTCATCACAAAAATATGGATGTGAGGTGATGGATATGTTTATGAACTTGATTTAATCATTAATGATCTATGCACATAACAAAACATTATGTGGTATGCCATGTGTGTATAAAATTTTACTTGTCAAAATAAATTCATCAAAAATAATGTTTTTAAAGATTAAAATTTTTCAGGTTCATTAGGTGCATGGTTTTGATGTTTGTCTTCCTGAGTATATCTCATATATAACCATGTGATGTATCACATGATACAGCTTAAGCAACTTGAGTTACTCTTATCCTAAACAGTGCTTTTTACTAAACATATGAATTAACTGGTTGTGAAAACTGACATAAAGATGAAAACAAATAAGCAAACAAAAATACAAAGCTGTGACTTTTATAAACTTCTTGAGTTGGAAATGTCAATTTTAGTAAATCCAAAATCTCAAAATTTATAAGCGCAAACATCTGTTACTTTACACACATCCTAAACAAATAGCACATTTTATTTAATAAATAAGCTTGACATATAAATTTATTCCCAGTATGTCTGCATGAGTTTTGTTAAAAGCAAGACTGAATGAACTTATTTCTGTATGTGTACCGTATCGTGTATGTGCGTAAAGATTGAAACACTCTTAGAAACAATATCACATCTTAACACTGAGTAGAAGATGGCCCAAGCCCTTGGGCCCCTGCGCCCGTGTGGAGACCCAGAAGAGACTCCTGGCTCCTGGCTTTGAATTGGCACTGCTCTGGCTGTTGCAATCAGTTGGGGAGGGAACCAACAGAAGGAAGGCCTCACTCTCTGTGCCTCTCCTTCTCTGTGTAACTCTGACTTTCAAATAAATAAATAAATCTTAAAAAAAAAAAAAAGTATTTTTAAGTTAGTTCTTAGGAGCTCTGTGCATACATTTCCCCAGACTCTATTATGTTTGTTGTTGAACCACTGACAATTTTACAATCATTAACTGAGTTTGAAAACTTGATACCAACACATTCATGAGAATTTAAGATTTAAAGTTGATTGATTTATTGATTAAAAACTAATTTAGTTCTTTGAGTATTATTTTGACATTATTCATGTTAGGTACTATGGTTGTGACCTAGTAGATAAAGTCAACACTTCTGGAATTTACCATTTAAATGGTATATTAACATATAAAATTAAATCTTATACTTTATGTTTTGCTATAGCATCAAATGGAGAATTATTTTATTCCATTATATCAGGAAAATAGCCTTCAAAGTTACCTACTTCGCTTCATTTTCTTCTACCAAATTTTTGAAGTAACAAATTCCCTTTACTATATTTTAATGTTCCCTAGACTTTTTGGACTATGTACGTATGTCATAGATTAAAAAGGAAATATGTGTTAATATTATAATTTATTGATGGTTTGCTCTGAGATAGAAACTATTCTAAGCATTATTTATTAATTTAATTCTAAATTATAGCCTTATGAACTAGATATTATTCATTTTTCAGGTGATTCAAAGAAGGCATGAAAGATGTTTTACCTAAAATTACAGAAACACTGATAGGAGCTTAATATATTCAGATTTCTAGCCATGCTCTTAGCCACACTAACTGAATAAAGAGGCATAAGAATACACACATACTTACACGTGACGAAGTGTGGGGACTTTGTGAATATTATATATCACTTAATACATAGAACAAATATAGAAACATATATATATATACAAATAATTTATGCACATACTTTGTATACAAAAGTGTAGAGAGCATGAAAGAAGTTGAAACAGGTGTGGATGTTCTAGTAGTTACTTCCTACACTGTATTTAATTACCATGAAATACTCTTATTTTTTTTTTGACAGGCAGAGTGGACAGTGAGAGAGAAAGACAGAGAGAAAGGTCTTCCTTCCATTGGTTCACCCCCCAATGGCTGCTGCGGCTGGTGTGCTACGGCCAGCGCACTGCGCTGATCCAAAGCCAGGAGCCAAGCGCTTCCTCCTGGTCTCCCATGGGGTGCAGGGCCCAAGCACTTGGGCCATCCTCCACTGCACTCCCGGGCCACAGCAGAGAGCTGGCCTGGAAGAGGGGCAACCGGGACAGAATCCGGCGACCCAACGAGCACTAGAACCCTGTGTATTGGCGCCGCAGGCAAAGGATTAGCCTATTGAGCCGCGGCACCAGCCCATGAAATACTCTTACCTACATGAATCCATGCTTTCTAGAAGTAAGTACAGCAAATATTGAGCCATTTTCACCTAAATGACATTTATCAGTGAACAACATCTGTGTAAAGAAAACTGGACGAAGCCCATTGGCTGTGATGCAGCTTTGACGATGCTCTTGCAAGCAGTGTCCATTATTTTCTCACATCAATTTTAAAATTCCGTCTATTCAACAAATTCTCATGCCATTTTTGAAACTGAAAGTCAAAGATTCTGAAAACAAAACAAATTCTGAGGCTGAGTTTTGGAGTATATTAATTTACTGTGAGTGCCATAACAAAATACCATGACTAGGTGTCTTTAATAACAGAAACTTATTCCTTTATAGTATGAGATACTAGAAGTCCAAATTCAAACTATCTAAATGCCTCTTATTTGACTCACTGTATGACTTATCCCAGTCTGTGTCTCTTTTTTTGCATTTATTTATTTGACAGGTAGAGTTACAGACATTGACAGAGAGAGACAGAGAGAAAGGTCTTCCTTCCGTTGGTTCACTCCCCAAATGGCCACAATGGCCCCAGCTATGCGTATCTGAAGCCAGGAGCCAGGCGCCTCTTCCTGGTCTCTCACATGGGTGCAGGGGCCCAAGCACCTGGGCCATCCTCCACTGCTTTCTCAGGCTACAGTGGAGAGCTGGACTGGAAGAGGAGCAACCGGGACTAGAACCGGCACCCATATGGGAAGCCAGCGTTGCTGGTGGAGGATTAACCTAGTGAGCCACAGCGCTGCCCCCACCCCAAGTCTGTTTCTTTAGATTTTTTTTACTTCTGCTAATGTCTGTGCTGTAATCACCCTTTGCTATAAGGATACTTGTGGTATTGTGTTAGAGCCACCTGTGGGCACATTGTTTGTCTTAATTTTCTCTTTAATGACTTTATCTCTAAATACTGTCACATTTAAAATATGGGGAGTTAAAGTTGCACTTCAAACTCTCAATTTGGTGGATGAGGGCATACAATGAATCCCACTATAGGGTGCAAAACATTTATTAGGAATCAATGACTTTGCAAAAATTGGTTGGTGGTCATTGGACAAAATAAAATATAGAACTTGACTTAAACCCAAAACAGTCTCAAGCAACTTAGTAGGAATCTATGGAACCAGTAGCGCCTGCTCTCACCTGTCTCAGACACCAGATACATGCAACCTAGGGAAGGGTGTGCCTTCAGAATGGATGCCTCTTTGCAGCTGAAGCTCTCTAAGGGAGCCAAGAATCCATGGTTCCCTACAAAGCACAAAACCTAGACACAAAGGCCTGTGCCTATCACTCTCCACTTTGCAGATGAAAATTATATTTAACTAAATAAATATACTCTGGCTGATTAATATTTTTAAATCATTGCTTTGTAATTTATAGAGGAATAAAATGATTAAGCGATAGTACCTGACTTATATTTGTTCCACATATCTAAGTTATTTAAACATATATTTATATGTATATATATATATATTACAAATAATGTTAACACAAGATGAAGTTGTCAATAACACAAAGGGATAGAAATCAATTGTGAAATATTGAATCATTCATAGGAAGGAAATGAATGGCAAATATTTGTGTATCAAATAATGATTAATTATAGCAGAGATATTTACTGAAACTCTCTTAATAAGATATTTAATATAATAAACAGATCATTGAATCACCTAAAAGAATCTAAGGTGTGGGTAAGAAACAATGGCACACCAAAGACATTTCAGAGAACAGGTGATATCTACATTCTCCCTGGCAACAAACAAACAACTAAACCAAATGTAAGATGTAAATGTTTCCAGGTTTGGAAAGTACCCAGCTTTAGTGAAACTCCAATCTTCCTGTGTTCTCTCAAATCTTTTTAATATGCTTGTTGTATTATATCCATTTCATGCATTTATATAGGGAGTGGTACCATATGAAAATCTTACAAAGGTTTGTGCATTAATTCATTAAGAAATCTTAGATTTGTGATACACATGGTTGTAGTGAAAAAAATTGCTAATTTATATTTGCATTATCCTAAAATTTTATTGTAGTGTGATAATTTATTGAAACTTAAAACATTCTTATCTTTATTTCTATAAAGGAGACAAACTTCACAATTTTTTTAAAAGATTTATTTAATTGAAAGGTAGAGCTATAGAGAAGCAGAAGTAGAGGCAGAGAGAGATCAAGGTCTTTCATCTGCTGGTTCACTCCCCAGATGTCTGCAATGTCCAGAGCTAAGCTGATTCAAAGCCAGGAACCAGGAGCTTCTCCCAGGTCTCACACACAGGTGCAGGGGCCCAAGGACTTGGGCCATCTTCTGCTGCTTTCCCAGGCCATAGCAGAGAGCTGGATTGGAAATGGAGCAGCCAGGTCTAGGCTTTTATACCTAGTTGTAGCAATAATTTCCTAGAATTTCTCTATCTCTCTATTGGTCAATTAGCTTCTTTCAAATCATTAGTCGTTGAGTGTATGTGTGACACTGAGCTTACATGGACATGTGGACATAAGTTTCATTTTCCCCTAGTAACCCAAGTGACCCATTATCCCATCTTCCACAATTCTTACTGTGGGAGTTTGTGAATCAACCCAAATACAAATAAAATATTTTTAATCTATTTATGCTTTAATATTTTATTTCTGCTGTCATAATATAGTATAAACCTAGCAATCTATGTACTTAAAATTATTTATTTATTCATTTGTAAGAATTACAGAAACAGGTAGAGACAAGAGAGTGAGAAAGGGAGAAGAGAGAGAGAGTGAGAGAGAGAGAGAATCTATCTTCCATCCACTGCATCACTCGCCAAATGGCCACAATGAGCAGGGCTGAGTCAGGCCAAAGCCAGGTGCCAGGAGCCAGCAGCTTTATCCAGGTCTCCCATGGGAGTGTAGGGACCAAAAAACTTGTACCATCTTCCACTGCCCTTCCAGACATGTGGATGGGAAGCAAAGCATCCAGGATTCCAGGTTCAAACCAGCTCTCAAATGGGATATTGCAGACAGCAGCTTTATCTATTGTGTGACAACAGTGGCCCCAATCTATGTACCTTTTAACTGACTTGTTTTGATGTTAAGGTGTTTTTTTTTGACAGGCAGAGTGGACAGTGAGAGAGAGAGAGAGAGAGAGAGAGAGAGAGAGAAAGGTCTTCCTTTTTTAAGTATTTTTTTTTATTTTTTTTCTTATTTAGAATATAAATTTCCAAGGTACAACTTGTGGATTGGAATGGCTTCCTCACCCGTACCTCCCCTCCCCCCCGGCTACCCTTCCCCCTTACCCACTCCCTCTCCCCTTTCATTTCCATTCAGATTCATTTTCAATTCTCTTTGTATACAGGAGTTCAGTTTAGTATGTGTTAAGAAAAGATTTTAAACCATTTGCCCTCACATAGCATCCTAGAGTGAAGTATACTCTTTGAGTACTAGTTGTAGCTTTAAATCACGTTGTACAGCACATTAGGGACAGAGATCCTACATGATATTATTTTTTTTAATTGATTGATTTTTATGTAACTTCCAATTTTTTGCCGTTGGTTCACCCTCCAATGGCACCCACGGCCGGCGCACTGTGGCCAGTGCACTGCACTGATCCAAAGGCAGGAGCCAGGTGCTTCTCTTAGTCTCCCATGGGGCGCAGGGCCCAAGGACTTTGGCCATCCTCCACTGTACTCCCAGGCCACAGCAGAGAGCTGTCCTGGAAGAGGAACAACCGGGACAGAATCCCAGGCCCTGACCAGGACTAGAACTTGGAGCGCTGGCGCTGCGGGCAGAGGATTAGCCTATTGAGCCATGGAGCTGGCTGTTTTGATGTTAAGTACACCATGTGTTATGTGCTAGCAGAGATAATGGAACACTGTCTCTTCCTTCAAGCAGGGTGCATTCTAGAAAGGCAAATAAAACAATAGCCAAATGACCAAAATATAAGGGGAAACAGCACAAATACCATGTGAGGAAAATAAAATCCTACAGAAATTTTATAGGTTATGGAAATCAAAATAACCTGCATAAAATAGGATTTGGCATGAGTGTTGGTGTATACATATAGGCTTCCTTTAATTCAGAGAAAACATAGTGGGTTGGAAGAACAGGTACAAATGAAGGGAAATTATTTAAGCAGAGCAAAAATTTTGTATAAGGAATGGAATAATAAATATAGGTTATATTGTAGAAAATCTTGAATGCATAAAAATTTTGTCCTTAAATTGTAAACAACAACAAAACAAACAGTCCATTTAAGAAATGGGCAAATGACATGATACATCCCTTTTTTTTAAAATCTAAACATTTATTTTTTATTTATTTGAAAGACAGAGTTACACAGAGAGGTAGAGACAGAGAGAGAGGTCTTCCATCTGCTGGTTCACTCTCCAGAAGGCTGCAATGCCCAGAGCTAAACTGATCTGAAACCAGATGCCAGCAGCTTCTTTGGGGTATCCTATGCAGGTCCAGGGGCTCAAGGACTTGTGCCATCTTCTACTACTTTTCCAGGGCATAGCAGAGAGCTGGATCGGAAGTGGAGCTGCTGGGACTTGAACTGGTGCCCATATGGGATTCTGGCACTGCAAGTGGTGGCTTTACCCACTCAAATTTTATACATTTTTTTAAAATTTAGAATGAAAAAATAATATATCATATATACTTAACATATTGGAATTCAGACCAGCAAATAAAATAATACTTTCAGATGAAGAAAAGCACACATACCCACACACACATCATTTGTAGAGGAAAATACATAAAGTACATGACTGTTGTGTCTTCAACCTAAAATGATGATAAATTTCAAAGTTATTTGAGACTAGGATGAATCCTTGAATTTGAAAACCACCAATTTAGAACTTTCCACCCTTCGTCAATCCCTGCCTCCCTTCTCTTTCCTTTCATATTTGTCTTTTAATTTTACTGACATAATTTTAATTTAGTTTGTAGTTACAAGCTTAACCCTCCACTAAATAAAAAATTTAACAACTAGTTACTAGAAAAAACAAACAATATTTCTTCTGATGGGAGCTAATGAAGTGTTTATCTTTTGCTAATATTTTGCTGTGACTGGTAATGTTTCATTTATTTTCAGGATTTTCTATGAATAGTTGAGATGATTTTTCTAATTCTTATAGGTCATAGAATGTTTCATCAGTACAACCAGGGCAAGTTTTGTCAAAATTCATATCATGGTTTTCATTTCACTTTCTAGTTCATGAAAATTACTAAAAGCTTAAGAAATGGATTGTACATTTAAATTACTATTGAAATTATTCTCCATAAAATAATATTTAAGATAAAAAGAAACACCAGTATAAGATCGTATAGTATAATTATGATATTGTATATTTTATGAGGTCAATTTGTGTCAGATAAAATTGAATTGAGGAGATGGATATAATACCATTATTAACAATAGGCGAGAAATGTTAAGAGTTTACTTAGGGGCCAGTGCTGTGGCACAGGAGATTAAACCTCCACATGCAGCACTAGCATCCCATACGAGTGCCAGTTCTAGTCCTAGCTGTTCTACTTCCTATCCAGCTCTCTGCTATAGCCTGGGAAAGCCGTGCAATATAGTCCAAATGCGTGGGCCCCAGCACCAGCACGGGAGACCCAGAAGAAGCTCCTGGCTCCTGGCAGCCATCTGGAGAGTGAACCAGTGGATGGAACACCTCTCTCTCTGTCTCTCCCTCTCACTGTCTGTAGGTCTACCTCTCAAATAAATAAACAAAATCTTAAAAAAGAGTGAAATTAGTGAAAAAAGCATTAATTTAGAAGCTCTTGAAAGGGGGGCCGGCTCTGTGGCATAATAGACTAAGCCTTGGCCTAAGGCACCTTCATTTCATTGGGCGCCAGTTCCTGTTCTGGCTGCTCCTCATTTGATCCAGTTCTCTGCTACAGTCTGGAAAAGTGGAAGAAGATGACTCATGTGCTTTGGCCCCTGTACCTGCATGGACACCCAGAAGAAGCTCCTGGATCCTAGCTCCAAGTGGGCCGGGTTCTGGCCGTTATGGCCATTTGGGGAGTGAGCCAGCTGATGAAAGGCCTTTCTCTTTGTCTCTCTTCTTCTTGGTCTGTAACTCTGCCTCTCAAAGAACAAAAGAAAGAAGTACTTGAAATGAAAAGCATTCGCTTATTTTGAAATAAGTAGCTATTTATATGCATTAGAGTTCCTGTAGAAGTCAACTTGAAATTTTGTTTTCAGGTCTAAGAAACATTAAGGGTCCAAACATTCTTCCTCTTTTTCCGTGCACAGTTCATTTTTCTTAAATTTCTCTTAAATTTACCTTATAAGACAGACGTAACACTTTGAAAAAAAAGAGTAAAGAACACTAAGTTTTAATTCCAGAACCATTTTTAATAAGCAGCTCTAATATCACTGGGAAAATGACTAGAAGAAACTATTATCCTTTTCAGCTTGTTTTGTTTTGTTACATGAAAAATTTTAAAAAGCCTAAACTGTCGGAACCCTCGTCAGCGAAGGTCCAACCCACGGAGTCACAACACGACCGCTGTTGATCGGTTCTCGAGGAACTTTTACTCTTAGGGATAGAAGGAAAGGAGGGAGCGGGAAGCAGCCGGGAGAAAGACGGAGAATGAAGTGGCTGCCCTGAACTTTTCGGATTAAAGGGTTGCCCTAGTGGGTTGCCGGCTTTATCTAGCTTGGAATAACATTCATTTGCCCAGTGATTGCCTTTTCCACATCGTGGGCAGAGCCCTGGCCGACGCCCTGGAGGCTTGGAATCCATGCATTCTCTTTTTAGGTGACCTTCCTTTCCACATTTAAAACACTTCCGCCTCGGCCCATTGTTATGTAGCATTCTTGCCATGGCGATTGCTGCATGCGCCCCCGAGGCCACATCATCCATGACATCCCTACAGATTTTTAAAAAGGTAGGAATGTCTTTGTGCTGCCAGGGCCTTAGGGCCTCACGGCAGGTTTTGTTTGCTTGTTCATATGCTAATCTTCGTACTAGCGGCATCGCTTCCTCCATGGTCTCAAAGATATTGCCGGCAGCCTCCATTAACCTATTTACAAAATCAGCATAGGGCTCCGTTGGGCCTTGTGTAATTTTGGACAAACTGTGCCTAATTTCTCCCTTCTTAGGTACGATCTTCCAGGCCCTACGAGCTATTTCTCTTACTTGCATTAGGACTTCATTAGGGCATTGAGCCTGGGTATTCTCATCGCGAAAAACTCCTTCCCCGTTTAGCATGTCCTCATTCCAGGCTGGATGACCGTTTTTCTCATTTTTTGCTGCTTGAGTCTTAGCAAGCTCTCTATAGGCCGCAGCCCAAAGCAGGAAGTCCCCACCACCAAGCACAGCTTTCACTAGGTTTCTCCAATCCTCTGGGACCAGTCCCTGGGTTCCTATATTGTCTAGAACTGCTTTTGTATAGTTAGCATGTGGTCCATATAACTGTACCGCTTGTTGCAGTTCTTTTAACAGCTTATGATCTAAGGGGGTCCATCCTCTGTCGCCTTGTGCATCTACTATCACTGGGAACACTTGGTCTGCTTTTTGGTACTCTTCCCACTTGGGGGGAGTTCCGCGTGTTCTCTCCGCCCTTCCTCTGGATCTTACTGAGGAGGGTTCCTTGCTCTCCACTCCCTCCATGAGGGAAGGATTCCCTTTCGTGAGGGGGGCCTTAGTTAGTGTGAGCGGTCGCCAATGTGGAGGGTCATGTAAGGTTAAGTTTGCCATTCTACAGTGGCACGGGTGGTCCCCCGGAGAAAATAGGTCTTCTGGGTACGGAGGCGCGGAAGGAAGGGGTCTCTCTTGCTCCACACTCATCTGCGCCTTATCCTCCCTGTCCCCGTCCTGACTTCCACATTGGGACTCACTCTGAGCTTCCTCCAATATCTCTGATCCCTCATCTACTATCTCTTCTGAATCATTTTGAAGAGCCTGTTCAATCCACACCCTATAAATCTCCGGTGATTTTCCCGCCACTCTTAACTCTTTACCTACCCTTTTCCACTTTCGTTCTTCCCGCTCACCATCGTCCACTAACCAGGACGACATGCTACCAACTGCTTTGGTGAGTAACCAAATAATGGCCGCTATCACGGGCGTCCCCGTTGCTCTTAATAAGCGGCTTAGCAATAATTTGGTCATCGACGGAGCGTTTCCCATTTACACTTTTACTTTTATGATTTACCCGCGGTTACAATCCTAGGCCTTTTACTTTACCCGCCTAGATTCCCGTGTATGCACGTTTATACTTTTCTTACTTACCTGCTTCCAGCGATCGGTCCGACGATCCAAGATCCGAGTCACGGCACCACTTGTCGATCCGAGTCACAGCACCACTTGTCGGGAACCCTCGTCGGCGAAGGTCCAACCCACGGAGTCACAACACGACCGCTGTTGATCGGTTCTCGAGGAACTTTTACTCTTAGGGATAGAAGGAAAGAAGGGAGCGGGAAGCAGCCGGGAGAAAGATGGAGACTGAAGTGGCTGCCCCGCGTTCCCGCCCTTAACATGGCCTTTTATCCATTCCCAGTCCCCCGGGGCTAGGGCGAGTAGTCCATCAATCAGATCAAAGGGCATGCACAGTCTCAGGTCAAGGTGTATCTCATCCCATCAGGTTGTTTGCAAGTCTTTTGTTCAGCACTTCCTTGACCTTGTTCTGCTCTGCAGGATGAGGCAGTGCAATGAGGAGGTCCCCACAGGTGGCCGGCCTGTGGTTCCCCACACTAAACCACCCCCCCATAACAAACACGTGCACACACACACACACACACACACACACACATGTACATACATACACTCATCTGGAATCTCCAGACTCCACAATCTCAGTTAAAATATTGATTCATTTTTTGAAAACAAAAAAGAAAAACTGTTTTTGTATGACATCTATTCTGAGAAAATGAACCCCACAATTTATTATCCTGGAATAGGAGATATGACTATAATAATCTCTATCATAGTGAAAGAGATGTCATACGAAGTGTTACTGTTTACTTTTCAAAACAGATTAAAGGACATTGATAAGTAATAGCTTTTCTTGCTTTTCTTTTGAATACATCAGTCATATTCCATCTGAGACATAAACCAGGAAATTGTAGTCCTCCCACAAAAATATTTTATATAGTAAAGATTAAGCGTTGTATTCTCTGAGCTCATTGACATGTGTATCGTAGTGTGTGTTTGCAAATGAACAAACAAGCTTTACCCAAGAGCTTAATATTATCTGAAAACAGAGCCAAAGACAAGAATGCTGATACCAGGACTCACCAGGATGAGTCCCAGCTCAAGACAATGATCTTCAACTGTTAAGAATAAAAACTATTCCATTATCATCACAGATGTGCTATTTGTATATTTAATAAAATCAATGATAATAGTGCAGCAATTGACATTTCAAAATAAAAATAGCACTTCTGTTACAAATTATAAGTATTAATTTTATTTAAGGGTGAGGAAATACTAAGTTTAATCTGTTTATATGAGTGAAATTTTCTATATTATCCTAACAGTATGAAGGGACATTTTGATAATTTAAAAATTCATTGTAACACAGTTTATTAAGACATTATTGCTCAATCACATTATAAAACAAAAATAGTTTAATTTGGATACCCATATGTAAAATTTCATTTCTTATTTAGATTTAAATCTTTGTTTACAGAATCACTAATAAATACTGTTCAAATATTTTCTCATAATAACTAAATGCAGGATTTTAATTTATTTACTTAGGATTAGAAGAAACAATAAAGTTAGATCTGCTGAGTTTTATCTCAAATTTAAATTAGATTTTGGGTATATTCTGTCCTTATTGTGTTAATATATACATCACATGCCAGTCTTCTTCCTCTGACAAATAACTGGTAGAGAATTTCACTGGGTGATATTTTGTTACCTAGCAGATATTCTGTCATAAAATTCTCTATTCAGAAAACTGCCTAGTTGTCCCATTTCTAAAATGCAATGATTCTGGCCAGCACTGTGGGCCACCTGCAGTGCCGGCATCCCATATGGGAGATGGTCCAGGTCCTGGCTGCTCCACTTCTGATCATGCTCTCTGATGCATGATCTTAGAAGGCAGTGGAGGATGGCCCAAGTCCTTGGGCCCCTGCACCCACGTGGGAGACCCAGACGAAGCTCCTGGCTCCTGGCTTCGGGTCAGTGCAGCTCTGGCTGTTGAGGCCATTTGAGGAATGAACCAGCAGATGGAAGACCTCTCTCTGCCTTTCCTTCTCTCTCTGTGAACTCTGACTTTCAAATACATAAATAACCTTTTAAAAATAAAAGCAATTATTCATTTCAATAATGCTTAAAGTCCATATATCATCTTTAGAAGATCATGTAATGATGAAAGCATTACTGTAGTATCACATTAGCCTCTAATTACTTATGCAAGTTTTCACTTAACACAGATTCACTACATAGATGTTATGTGCAAAGTACTCTGCTAAAGGCAGAGGATATCTTGCTAATAGACTTGGTATCATGAGATTTTTAAAGGAAAGTCAATTTAATTAGTGCTTGCCTTCCTGGAGTTCAGTATCTAATGTAAATCTTTAGCCTGAATATATTTTTTAATATACATATTTAAGTCCATAAATAAATAAAGGAGGGGCATTACTATGCTGAGCTTTTAACTGCTGCTATATTTTGCCCTAGATGATCATAGAAATGTATGTGCTTTATTGTTAAATATCTTAAAATATAATAGCAGGGAGGCCGGTGCTGTTAAAACAGTTAAAGCAGCCGCCTGCAGTGCCGACAACCCGTATGGGTGCTGGGTCAAGACCCGGCTGCTCCACTTCCCTTCCAGCTTTCTGCTATGACATGGGAAAGCAGTGGAAGATGTCCTAAGTTCTTGGGCCCCTGCAACCGTGTGGGAGACCTGGAGGAAGCTCCTGGCTCCTGGCATTGGATCTGCTCAGCCCCTGCCATTGTGGCCATTTGGGGAGTGAATCAGCAAATGGAAGATTCTCTCTCTCTCTCTCTCTGCCTCTACCTCTGTCTCTCTGTAATTGTCTTTCAACTAAATAAATAAATATTTAAAAAATATAATAGCAGGAAGAATTCATGATATTAAACAACATGGTTTTACAAGTAAATGGTCAAAGAAGTCACAAAGGAAATTAGGAAGGATTGTATGACAAATGTAAATAAAAACCCAACATACCACAACTTGTGGGCACAGCAAAAACTATACTAACTTGAAGTGTGTATCAATACTTGTCTAGAAAAAATATGAAATCACTAACAAATTCTATATTTGATGAAACTAGAGAAAGTAGAACAAACTAAGTCATAAATTAGACAGAAATAAATATAAACATCAGATTTGGAAGAAAGTAGAAAAAAGAGCGGACAAATTACAGCTTATTTTTTTAGGACAGGCAGAGTTAGACAGTGAGAGAGAGAGAGACAGAGAAAGGTCTTCCTTTTGCCGTTGGTTCACCCCGCAAGTGGTTGCTAAGACTGGCACGCTGTGGCCGGTGCACTGCGCCAATGCAAAGCCAGGAGCCAGGTGCTTCTCCTGGTCTCCCATGGAGTGCAGGGCCCACACACTTGGGCCATCCTCCACTGCACTCCCTGGCCACAGCAGAGAGCTGGACTGGAAGAGGAACAACTGGGACAGAATCTGGCGGCCCAACCAGGACTAGAACCTGGGGTGCGGGTGCCACGGGCAGAGGATTAACCAAGTGAGCTATGGCACTGGCCAAATTACAACTTATTTTTAAAAATATTAACAAACAGACAAAATTTTATGTGGAACAAGAAAAGAAAAGAAATCAGAGTGTGAAGGAGGTGACGTTTACACAAAGGTGTCACTGAGGACAGCTGCATCCCAGCTGAATTCCTGGTTCAAGTCTTGACTCTGCTTTTGTTCCCAGCTTCTGGGAACAAATGCAGGACCTGCAAGGCAGTAAGCAAGGGCTCGAGGACTGGAGTCCCTGTGCCACGTGGGATGCCCAGATTTGTTCCAGGTTGCTGGCTCCGGCCAGACATAGCCCCTGCTATTGTGCTGTTGTGAGAATCACTGGTGATGGAATCTCTTTTGCCTTTCTTTCAATTGCTGCATCTCTCTCTGGCCCTCTGTCTTTCAAATAAAGTGAAAATAAATTTAAAAGTTTTAAAATGAAATGGAAGAAGCAGCATTTTATCTGATGCCACAAAACTGATAAATTAGGAGAGACTACAATGAGAAATTCTATCTAAACACGTGGAATAACTTAGAAGAAATGAGTAAATGTTCACAGCTGTACAACCTACCAAGTCTTAATTATTAATAAATAGATCAGGCCATAAGAATGAAGCTGAATTACTTTATGCTAAGTGAGGTAAGTTAATCACAGGAAGACACAGATCCTCTTATTGTAGGAGATATCAAAAATAGACTCTTAGCAGAAAATAGGATGGTGATTGTCAGGAGCTGAGGAAATGGGGAAATGGATTGTGGCTATTCATTCAGTTTTAGTTAGGCAAGATTAATAAGACCTTTCATAGCAAACAGAAATAGAAAGAATTTGTCACCATTCATCTAGCCCTGCAAAAGATGCTTAAAGATGTGTTACACACAGAAACACAGAAACACGGTCATCAGTATGAAAGAAGGTAAAGGAAGAAAACCTCACAGTAAAAGATCACAGGAAGTTCAAAGCATATATTAGAAAATATCTTTGGGAAAATGGCAGGGCAAAGTTACTACTTAATCTTAATCATATAAATGTTTTAAAAAATCAAAATTAGATAATAAGTTAATCTTAGGTAAGAATTTGCCTAATTTATATTGCATAACTGCAGCAATAGTGAGTTCAACTTGTTGTGTGTATATGACTCAGGTATGTTGAGACTTTTAAATAATTTATTTTTAAAAAGGGTATAGACCTTTATTGAAACTGTTCTGCTTCAAGAAAAAACCAATGGTGCTGGACATGACGGAATTAAATAATGAATGACCTTCTAATGTCTGTGATCATGGTGCACAAACATGCAACTTTTGTGTGAATTAGCTTAAAAAATGACAGCTAAATCACAAAGGAATGGCAATACATGAAATATTTTGGGAGAAAAATCTTTCATAGTAGTAAAAATCAATGATTACAGCTATACTATATTTGAAATCAGATAGTGGAAAAGATATGTCCGAGTGGCGGAAAAAATTTATGAGAGAAAAAAATGATAAAGCTCATATTCCAGAACAAATATTCTCAATATTCGGATAACAATTGTTAAAGTTTTTCCTGGGTCTTAGTAACATATTCATAATTGAAGAAAGTATCGAATATATTTATTCTTTGATTAGGATACTTTATTACAAGACAGGGCCAGGTTTACTAAAAATAATCAAAGGAAATTATTTAATTGAAGTAATGTCAGAAATCTAAAAGTTGAATCACACTTTGAAAATGTCCCTACTTATTTAATAAATATGTCATAATCAAATCTTAGATTTTTCTCTCATATGGTTGATGCGTCCATCTGTCCAGTTGCTTATGTAAATTAAGTCATTCCTGAGTTTTCTCTTCTTCTTATAGCCCACATTAAGTCAAAATGTAAATTTATCTTCAAACTTAAATACATGTATATATATATATATATAAATTATATTCATATACATAATGCCAAATGTATGTAATATCAATGCATAATGACATCATCTCATAGTCATATTTTAAAAATGTAGTATTGCAAGTCTATTGAAGACCCCACTATCATTCATTTTTGTTGGAAGTAGCCTCTTAACAGTTTGCTGACTATTGTGGCCATTTGGGGAGTAACCAGTGGATGGAAGATTATGTGTATGAATGTATGTGTGTGTGTGTGTGTGTGTGTGTGTGTTCTTCTTTCTCTCTGCGTTTTAAATTAAACAAATCTATTAAAACTTAAAATAATAAGAGAATGTATTTTGACTCTGACTGTGATTTACCAGCTTTTGACAAATTCTTTCAGTAGAAAAATTGTTGTCCTGGGATAAGGTAACTCAATGTATGCTTATGGGTCTATGGTTCCCTTATCTGACAAATATAACAATCTTCTCAATCATTTTATCAGGAAAAGGTGATCAGACACAGAATAATGCTAGTTTCCTGGTTTTTTTTTAAGAACATTTTAACACTTCAAGGAGTATATATAGGAGGAATGCAAGGTGTGAAAGTGTGATTTAAAGATACTGGCAGTGACAGTGAATGTATATAGAATGCAAAGCAACACATTTGAGTGGCATTTGAAGGGTTATATCAACAGATATTAAAAGCCAATTCAAAGAGAAAAATAAATTAATAAAATTAATTTAGATTAAGAACTTTTAATGGGTATAGGTATAGCATCTTTAAGATACACTAGGTTAATATGACTTACATGGCAACCCCAAATACCAGTAGCTTAACATAATATTCACTCATATCTTTGTTATTTATATAAGATAAACAAATTTCATGTATTTCATGCATATAAATTCAGAAGCATAATGATATTTCCTCCTTACCTTCCCTCCCTCCCATGCTCCCACTCTCCATCTTCTTCCTTTCATATTCTTTCTTTAAGTTTTACAATGACATACTGTAAACTTACTAATGAATTCAAAATATAGTAACCAGAAACAAACAAACAAATGAACAAAAAAACATGGTTCCTCACAGGAGAGACAAGGACTGTAAATAATACTTAATTCTCAAAATTTCATTTTCTCTCATATACCTTATATTTTTTGTACTCTATTAGTTACCACAGATCACGGAATGCATATGATATTTGTCTTTTTGGGACTGGATACTTCTTTTTTTTACAGGCAGAGTAGAACAGTGAGAAAGAGAGCGACAGGGAGAAAGGTCTTCCTTCCATTGGTTCACCCCCCAGATGGCTGCCAAGGCTGGAGTACTGCACCAATCCGAAGCCAGGAGCCAGGTGCCTCCTCTTGGTCTCCCATGTGGGTGCAGGGCCCAAGGATCTGGACCATCCTCCGCTGTACTCTTGGGCCACAGCAGAGATATGGACTGGAAGTGGAGCAACTGGGACAAAAACTGGCACCCCAACCTGGGCTACAACCTGGGGTACCGGCTCTGTAGTCGGAAGATTAGCCAAGTGAGTCATGGTGCAGCCCAGGCCTGGATTATTTCAGTAAGTGCAATGATTTCCAGTTGTATCCATTTTTTTTTGCATTAACAGAGTCTTCTTCATAATTTGTCCAAGTGTTAGCTTAATGTTCCAGGAGACTATGTCCCCAGATTAGGTTCTGTGTTTTCCATTAACCTAAGGAATTGCGCTAAAGAAATTGATGTTTTGTCTTGGATATAACTCTTAATTTCGTGTGTCTCTTATTGTCTATAGAAAATGAAAATCACAATTGATTTCATAGCAGCATGTACTTGGTAGGAGAAAAAACACTAAATGTTGTTAATACTAATAATATTATTCATTGACTCTGCTGGTAAATAGTCTGAAAGTTAAGAAGTTAAGATACTTTAAATGTATTTATATGTAGCTGGATGATTAATTTACAGACAGAATATTGGGGGTAGAATTTGAAATAAAAAATGTTGAACACAATAGTCACGTTGAGAGAAATACTTTTGTGATATGAAAATAGAAACAGTAGATGTTAATTGAATATAATTTGAGGTCTATGTGAAATTCACGACTGTTTTGGAGGTCATTAATGTGAATTATTTTCTCCTGTTACAGAATATAATTTGTGATAAAAATGGGTGGACAGAAATAGTGCAAACATATCCTCTATCAGAATTAATGACATATGTTAATAGAAAGATATACATAAAGGTAAAATTAAAGATTTTGCCTCTTCTCAGTTCTTTCATTTCACTGATTTATTATATAGTGGAGTTTGCTGGATAATTAGTTTCACTACTGAAACAGTACTTAGATTTCATAAATAATGATTGAGTTTCTTCTTAATGAAATTATTCTCTGTAGTGAATGTTAGATATTCAAACTTAGTTCATTATGTTGACAGTTGTTTTCTAATTTCTAAACATATACTTTGCATGAAAGTAGAGAAACATATTTAGGTTGTAGAATTTTCCTATTTTTCAGACATGAAACACAAAAAATTTATTGTTCTATAAATAAATGTTTACCATTGTTTCCTGATCATTGGATTTCTGTATTGAATCATTGATCAACATCTGCTCCTAAAGACCAGATTGCATCTTTAGTGAGGTTTCTGTTGAGATGTTGTTTTCTCTGTGGGAAATAAATTGCTTCTCTGTAGGAATTGTTAGATGCTTACTAATAAGTTGTTTTCTCAGTAGTCTTGGGCATTTGAGTGCTAAAATTTGAATTGTTATTTTTCTTATTATATTGAGTCCATTTCAATTCACTGTAATAAAATATCTGAGTTTGGAAAAATTTTAGTACAAAGTTATTGTGTATAAAATGAAGCAACAGTTAATGATTCTTTTGAATTGCTTTCTAAGTTACCAATCCATAATAATATCTTTATTCAGACATACTTTTTGTCTGTAAAATTGATTAAATATATCATAAATATTTTCAAATATTTTAATGGAATCTAGCAGTTAGAAATCTTGTTTTTATTAACATGTAAAATCAATGTGTAACATAATTAGAATTTTTAAATAAAAGAGATTAAATTGAAACAAATGCATATGTCTCTTGTTTTGGAAGTTAACAAAATTAATTTAAAATAAATAATTATTTGAATATATGATTCAAAAACATGAATAGAGTAACAGATTAATTACACATGTATAATTTTTGTAAATTTTCCCTGAATCTCTAAAGTTAAAAACAAATTATGAAGTCTAAGAAAAATTTGTCACAGAAAAATGCTGAGCTTTCTGATAGCTCCTCAGTTTCTAAACTTCTTAAAAATTGGATTAATGTACAGAAAACACAGATCATGTGTTTCATGAGTAAAATTCTAAGAAGATAAACCATATTCCTTTTATTCCTCTTTCCTTCCCTCAATCCTCCTCCTCCTCTCCATTTTTTCTTTAATTTTTGCAAAAGTTTGATTTCAGTTCTCTCTATAATCACAGATTTATTTTTACCATTAACCACAATAGTCCACACACATAATGACCACGGTTCCACAGGACCAAAAACCAATTCAAATCTCAAAATGTATGCTTCATTGCTGTGCATTATTTTGTACTCTATGTTAAATATCTGATATCAAATATCTGTGTTTTTGAGACTTGCCTATTTCTCTAAGGGTTTTCAATTACACTCTTTATTGTAAAAGACAGAATTTAATTTTTTTGTATGGCTGAGTAGTAGTCCATTCTCTCTCTCTCACTCTCTCTTACTCTCTTTTGCTCTTTCTCTCTTGTGAGAGAGAATAAATGTAATATATGAAAAATTTATATATATATATATATATCACATTTTCTTTATGCAATTGTCAGTTGAAGGACATCAGATTTGATTCCATAACTGAACTACTGTGAATTGAGCTCCTATAAACATGAGGGTACAAATAACTCTTTCATATGCTGATTTTATTTCATTTATGTAAATTCCCATGCATGGGATAGCTTGTTCATATGATAAATCTATTTTCAGATTTCTGAGGAACTTCCATGCTATCATCCATAATGGCTGTACTAGTTTACATTCCAAACAACAGTGTGTTAGGCTACCTTTTTCCCCAAATACTCACTGGTATTTATTATTTTTTGATTTTGGGGTGATAGTCATTCTGACTGGGGTGAGGTGAAGCCTCATTGAGGTTTTTATTTGCATTTCCTTGATGGCCAAGTGATCCTGAACATTTTCTCATGCTTCTGATGACATTTGAATTTCAACCTTTAAAAAAAAATTCATTTTTTGACTATTTCTTAACTGGATTGTTTATTTTGTTATTCATTTTCTTGAGCCCCTTAAATATCTTGGCTATTAATCCTTTATCAAGTGTTAATAGTTAGCAAATGTTTTCTCTTGTTCTGTTACTTGCTTCACTTTGTTGAGCGTTTCCTTTGCAGTGTAGATGCTTTTCAGCCTGATGTAATCCCATTTGTTTATTTTGGCTTTGATTGCCTCTGCTACTAAGGTGTTTTTTTGGACGTCATTGCAGATGCCAATGTCTTTCAGATTTTCCCCAATATTTTTCTCTAGTGATTTGATGGCATTCTGTCATAGATTTAGAACCTTGCTCCAGTGTGTGTTGATTTTTGTGTAAGGTGTAACCCTAACAACAATACCAACCACCCTATATAAAAAGAGGACTAGAATTTTCAACATTATGTACTTATATAGAGAATTTTTTTAACAGTCAGGTTGTAGAGTAAATATAGATGGTGGATGACAAGACGAGGTCACCTTTTATGAGAACTATCCATAGAAGCTGAGTAGCCCAACAGGAAAGTAAAGCTGGTCCCTTCCTCTGGTACTCTTTATTTGATAAACAAAATTAAGAGATAAAGTGAGATAATGGAACCTTGAGAGAGCTTGCGAATTTTTCACTTGGAGTTTAGAAATAAACAGTACTTTGTTTTATCTGTAAAATCTAGAGAATAGGGTACTACCTTAGTTAGTCTGCAACTCCACAAAAATAGGTTGGTGAATTTGAGAAAAGTTGCAGTTCTGTCATTGGGTGTGTTCGAAAAGATGTGAGGTATCTATTCTTAATTAAGTGGAGATGGATTGTTTATCAGAAATTAATTTTATTTAAGTTATAAAAGTTTCATGTATTTTATATATACAGATGTAGGAACATAGGGACACCTCCCCTCATCCTCCCTTTCGCCCATGCTCCAAACCTTCCTCCTCCTCCCTCTCACATTCTAACTCCTAATTTTTACAAAGTTCTATTTTCAGTTTACTTAATGGTCATAGAGTTAATCCTACACTAAGTAAAAGAGGTCAACAAATAGTATGAGGAGAAAAAAAAATTGTTCTCTATGGAAGAAACAGGAGCTATAAATATTCTCAAGATATTCCAGTTGTGAGATTCTCAGATCATCATTACTCAGAGAGTACAGAGTAAACTAAAAAGGCTGGAACTAAAGTGACATGTTAGAAAAATTCATACATTAAAATCAAAGACCATGCCATGGGAATGTGAAATGCTGATTTCACATGATTATCTTCCAAATAATATATGCCTATAGTTATATTTGAACACATATCATGAAGAGGATCTGACAGCCAGGAGATTACCTCAAATATGACTTCCAAACTAAATCCTTCCCATAATCTATTCACCCAGGCCCTACTCCAACCTTGGAGTAATAAGAAATGAGGAAGAAATGGAAATCAATTTTGGTAGCCAACTTGAAGTCTAATTTAAAGTGTGAGAAGGTTTGTAAAGTCAGAATTGTAGTTTTATATTTGTGAAGAATGTTCCAGAAGTTTTCCAAAAACTAAAGCATTAACATTTTTAATTGAAAAGGAAATGTTGTACTCCAATGTAAAAATCATTATTGTGTTTTTATCTCAGCTGATATGAAATTTAACAATTTCAAGGGTTAACATAAGATCATTCTGTATACATATGAAAGATAATAATGGTATTTCAAAGATGTAAAATTACAAATAAAACTATTTGCTTAAATAATTTTTATCAGAGATAATAGATGATTTTTACTTATCTCTATTCATGACTGTCAGTTAAAAACTATACTTACCATCAGAACAGAGTTTGTGTATATGCACTAAAATGTTGTAGAAAAAAATAAAAGCAGTATTCTTAAACACACTCATAGTGCCAATCGATTTGTATATGCCATATGTTAGTTTCACTACATTTTATACTATTTTACTACATAGAGAAGCTTTTTTTTGAAAAGCAAGGTAATGACTAGTGTATAAGAGGGTGACCATCAGAGAATTCCTATTGTGGCCATGCCTTTTACACAGTGATTGACTGAATAACCCATGTGAATGTACACTTGCAAAGAATATAACATCTTTCAATATAAGTATGAACAATTAACTGAAACTTGGCACATGAGTAAAAAAAAGCATGCCATTCATACAAAATGGGAAGATACCCCAATAGTATATTTGGATACATATCTTAAGAATGAAAAAAAGATATCATAAAAATGTATAAAAGTAATATGAACTGTGTTACAGAGTTTAAGAATGACTAATTTTAACAGTGAACTAATAGAAAATAATCATAATATATACTGATGGAATAGTTGAGATTAAGCAAAAGATGGAGGGGGAATAGAAACTCTATTTAGCTCAAGACAGGAGGAGATTGTCCTAGCAAAAAAAATGGAAGAAAATAAACCAATGACAGTAGCTGCAATTAAGAAAATTGAAAGGCAAAATGGAGGAATGATTTAAATATTAGTTCAGGAAACAGTGTGAGAGATTCAAACTGAAAGCAATAAAAGCTAAAGGCAAATAAATTGGGAAAGTAATACAACATTGCAAAGTGACGATGGCAGCTGTTTTACTGAATACTTGAGACTGTATGAAAGTTGACTCCTTCAGAAACTTGGTCAAAGTGGTCACAAGAACCTAAAGCAAAATAATAATGGATATGGCAGCCAGCTTGCTCAGACACTCATGTATTTGACTGGAGCAATAAATCACAGTCAGTCTAAAAAGGTAGAAGGCAGAAAGTGCATAAAACTGAAACGATGATAGAATGTGATAAGTTTAGAAATAAAGAATGCTGCTACCTCCTGTTTTCAGAAATATAGAAGTTTATTGGACACATTCAAGTAGAAAGGAAAAATTGAAAAGGAAATAAAACATCTGGCATAAAATTATGTATTTGTTAGTATATATCCAAGTCATCACAAAAGGCAGATTTTCTGAAGCATTGGCAGCATTATCTGTATGTTGATTAAAACTATTTAGCACTGCCAGCACTTTGGCATAGCGAGTATAGACACCGCCTGCAGTGTCAGCATCCCATATTGGCACTTGTTCAAGTCCCAGCTGCTCCACTTCAGATCCAACTCTCTGCTGTGGCCTGGAAAAACAGTAGAAGATGGCCCAAGTCCTTGGAACCCTGCACCCATATGGGGGACCTGGAGGAAGCTCTTGACTCCTGATTTTGGATTGGCACAGTCCAGGCTGTTGTGGCCGTCAGGGGACTGAGCCAGTGGATGGAAGACCACCACCACTACCACCTTTCAAATAAATAAATAATTCTTAAGAAAAACTACTTAGAACAATGAACAATTTGGAACAATTTAAATAACTAATCAATTTGACCAAGGCTTACAAGTCACAATCGTTTTAAATTGGAAAATATGCATGCTATTGCTTGTCTCTATAAGTATACAGTGGGGAAATATGGTAATGATTTGATTTTTTAATTTTCAGAATCAGAATTTATATACCATTGTGATAAGAAACATGATTCTAAGCAGTTAGCCAAAACTAACTGTACATGCTGCAATACTATGAATCAAAAAAATCACTATTTAAATATGTATATATATATACATATATATATATATATATATATATATATATGAAGGCAAATAGGCTTTTTCTACCTTCAGTATTTTCCCTGTGAAAAATGTTGAACAGAATATGCAAAAACGTGCAATTTGAAATATGTCTACAGCTATGTTTCAGTATTATAATGAAAATCCAGTTAAAGGGGAATCTGTCACTAGGCTGTCTGGAACTGCTATGCCCAGAGAATACAGAAATAGCATGGCTCTAGTCACTCTGTATGCTAACCCTAGCTCAGACAACAATTCACACTGACCTTGTACAAGTTACTTAACTCTTCTTAAGCTTTCTCATCTCAGGCAATAAAGACCTTATCTCGAGGTGAGTTGTGGCTATTGATTAGCTAATGTTCTGAAAGTTCTGGGCAGATAGTAGAAACAGGACATAAAGGATAAATGTAAGTCCTGCAGACAAAGAGACTTCAATCAAAGCTTCCAATGGCAGTTTTCTTGCCATTAAAAACAAATACACTGGAAGGAGTTAGTTTAATGTGTTTAGATGTAATTTTTAAAGATGATATTTATTAAAGTATGTATGTGTGTGAGTGTGTGTGTGTGTGTGTGTGTTTAGAATATGCATTTGGGATGAGGATTTTGCCTAGTTGTTAAGAACTTTGAGTCCCAGGCCGGCGCCATGGCTCAATGGCTAATCCTCTGCCTGCTATATCAGTAGATTATGGTACATAAATACAAAATATATAACAAAATTTTTCATAAAGTTTAAAAAATTAAAATCCTGTTATATTTTCCAAGGTGTATATTATTCCCACTTTAATCATTTTACTGTGTTTTAAAATTTATTAAAAGTTTATTTATTTGAAAAGTGCCTTAGTAGGGAGCAGGATGAGAAGAATTGGAGCAGCTGGGACACAACTCAGTGCTCATATGATGATGCATTTCAGACAGTGGTTTAACTTGCTGATTCCAAACACCATCTCCCATTCATTCTAATGGAAACATCAAATAAATGTGGAGTATGTGGTTTATAATCTTCCTATTAGTTTTCAAAATGAACAAAATAAATGACAAAACAGAATAAAAGTAAATTCTAAACAAAAATCTCAGAAAAAAAAACTGTAGTGTTGCAGTTCACATTTTCACAAATGTTAGTGATAAAATAAGATGATAAAGCAGACTATAGTTATGGAGAACAGCTTGTCCTGTTTATGTTTAAAATATCTTCTTATTTATCTTCATTTTTAACTTATATTTAATAAATATAAATTCCCAAAGTACAACTTTTGGATTTTTTTCTGCCCATAACTTCCCTCTCACCTGCAACCCTCCCATCTCCCGCTCCCTCTCCCATCCAATTCACATCAAGATTCATTTTAAATTATCTTTATATACAGAAGATCAATTTAGTAAATATTTAGGAAAGATTTCAACAGTTTGCACCCACACAGAAACACAAAGTGTAAACTACTTAGATTTTTGTTTGATTACTAGTTATAGCATTAATTCACAAGGAACAGCACATTAAGGACAGAGATCCTACGTGAGGAGTAAGTGCAGAGTGACTCCTGTTGTTGACTTAACAAATTGAAACTCTTGTTTATGGCATCAGTAATCTCCCTAGGCTCTAGTCATGAGTTGCCAAGGCTATGGAAGCCTTTTGAGTTCACTGACTTTGATCTTATTTAGACAAAATGTCATAGTCAAAGTGGAAGTTCTGTCCTCCCTTCAGAGAAAGGTAACTCCTTGGTTGAGGGTCCATTCTTTCCACTAGGATCTCACTCACAGAGATCTTTCATTTAGGTTTTTTTTTTTTTATTATTATTTTGCCAGAGAGTCGTGGCTTTCCAACCTGAAATACTCTGATGAGCTTTTTAGCTGGATCCGAATGCCTTAAGGGCTGATTCTGAGGCCAGAGTGCTGTTTAGGACATCTGCCATTCTATGAGTCTGCTCTGTATCCCACTTCTCATGTTGGAGCATTCTCTCCTTTTTAATTCTATCAGTTAGTATTAGCAGACACTAGTCTTGTTTGTGTGATCCCTTTGACTCTTAGACCTATCATTATGATCAATTGTGAACTGAAATCAATCACTTGGACTAGTGAGATGGCCTTGGTACATGCCACCTTCATGGAATTGTATTGGAATCCCCTGGCACATTTCGAACTCTACCTTTCGGTGCAAGTCTGATTGAGCAGTCCCAAATAGTTCATCTCTTTCCTCTCTTTTTCCCACTCTTATATTAAATGGAGATCACTTTTCAGTTAAATTTAAACACCTAAGAATAATTGTGTTAATGAAACCAATAGTATTTTGTGTGTTAATCAACCAGTAGTATTAAGTAGAACAAAAAAATTCAAAAAGGTATAAAGGTTTTTTTTTTTTTTTTTTGACAGGCAGTTAGTGAGAGAGAGAGACAGAGAGAAAGGTCTTCCTTGTCCATTGGTTCACCCCCCAAGTGGCAGCTACTGCCGGCGCGCTGCGCCGATCCGAAGGCAGGAGCCAGTTGCTTCCTCCTGGTCTTACATGTGGGTGCAGGGCCCAAGCACTTGGGCCATCCTCCACTGCCTTCTTGGACCACAGCAAAGAGCTGGACTGGAAGAGGAGCAAACTGGACAGAATCTGGCGTCCCAACCAGGACTAGAACCCGGGGTGCCAGCTCCACTGGTGGAGGATTAGTCTATTGAGCCACAGTGCCGGCCGGGATAAAGTATTAAGTTGTTTCTCCACAGACAGGACAAGGGCTGATCAAGTCATTCTTTCTCATAGTGTTTCTGGCTACCTAGATCCCCATGTAAGTTTTTTGAAACAAAAATACTGAAGATATAGTGTTGAGTATATGTTGAAATTTTTTGGTTGCAAATAATTGAGGAAGAACTAGTGGCTCCTAACATCAGCATGTCCCAGACCTGGATTTTTAAACATTTATGAAGTGAACCAGCACATGGAAGATCTCTCTCTCTCTCTCTTTCCCTCTCCATTCTCTCTCTCTCTCTCTCTCAGTCTCTCTGTCATTTTCATTTTCTTTTTTAAATTTAAGTTATCCAAATTTCCTATGTTTCATTTACACAGATGTAGGACCATAGGGACACTTCCCTTGCTACCCTCCCTCTCACCCATGCTCCAACACTTTCTATTCCTCCTTCTCATATTCCTACTTTTTATTTTTACAAAGATCTATTTTCAGATTACTTAATGATCATTTAGTTAAATCTACTCTAAGTAAAAGAATTCAACAAATTGTTTGAAAAGCAATAGAAAAAAAAAAAAAACCACTATCCCTAACAGAAGAGACGGGAGCTCTAATGATCTTCAAATCTCAAAAGGTCTATTTCACTCAAAGACTTTAATTTTCAGGTACTTTTATAGTTATTTCAGATCAGGAAAAACATATCATATCTATTTATTTGGAGCTGGCTAATTTCACTATGTATAATGGTTTCCAGTTGCATCCCTCTTGTTGCAAAGACAGGATTTCATTTTTTATGAGTCCATAATGTATATATACAAAAAATTTCTTCACTGGCCTGCGCTGTGGCTCACTTGGTTAATGCTCCGCCTGCAGCTCTGGCATCCCATATGCACACCCGGTTCTAGTCCCAGTTGCTCCTCTTCCAGCCCAGCTCTCTGCTGTGGCCTGGTAGGACAGTGGAGGATGGCCTGGGTGCTTGGGCTCCTGCACCCACACAAGAGACCAGGAAGAAGGACCTGGCTCCTGGCTTCAGATCAGCGCAGCACTGGCCATAGCGATCACTTGGGGAGTGAAACAATGGAAGAAATACCTTTCTCACTGTCTCTCTCACTCTCTCCCAAGCATATGTATATTTATATACATATATATATATATGATTTCTTTTTGTTTCCTAAGTTACCTTTTTCACCACACCCTTGCTAGCATTTGTAATTTGTCAGTTTTTCCTAGAAAACCCTCTAGAGCTAAGGACACCCTAGGGTTGATTCTTTGTATCCATTCAAAGTCTGAGGACTGGTAGGGGACAACAAGCATCTCAAAATCTTTGCCATAATGTCTAATAGAGGTGTCTCTCCCCTTAATGATGAGGTTTCACAATTGGTCAAGATGTGAATACACTCTAGGGGCTCCTTCAATGGAGGTGTGTATCCATTGGAGAGGATTTCCTTTTTGGGTGATTAGAGCCGTGAGCAGTTTGGCTCCTGAAGGATGCAAAGGCTCACAAGATACTTAGGGTTATATCTAGCTAGTTGGACATTATGGGGGGGGAATTGGCCCTATTGTAGTATATTGAAGTGTGTTACATTCAGACTGATAGTCCCAGTAAGGTCCTTGTCTTTTATTTTATTTTTTGGCAATTCCTGAGGATATTACTTTTATTTATTTATTTTTTAACTTTTATTTCATAAATATAAATTTACAAATTATAGTTTATGGATTACAGTGGCTTTTTCCACCCCATGACTTTCCTCCCACCCACAACCCTCCCATCTCCCGCTCCCTCTCCCATCCAATTCACATCAAGATTCATTTTAAATTATCTTTATATACAGAAGATCAGTTTAGAATATATTTAGGAAAGATTTCAATAGTTTGCACCCACACAGAAACACAAAGTGTAAAGAACTGTTTGAGTACTAGTTATAGCATTAATTCACAAGGAACAGCACATTAAGGACAGAGATCCTACGTGAGGAGTAAGTGCAGAGTGACTCCTGTTGTTGACTTAACAAATTGAAACTCTTGTTTATGGCATCAGTAATCTCCCTAGGCTCTAGTCATGAGTTGCCAAGGCTATGGAAGCCTTTTGAGTTCACTGACTTTGATCTTATTTAGACAAAATGTCATAGTCAAAGTGGAAATTCTGTCCTCCCTTCAGAGAAAGGTAACTCCTTGGTTGAGGGGCTTTTCTTTCCACTAGGATCTCACTCACAGAGATCTTTCATTTAGGTTTTTTTTTATTATTATTATTTTGCCAGAGAGTCGTGGCTTTCCAACCTGAAATACTCTGATGAGCTTTTTAGCTGGATCCAAATGCCTTAAGGGCTGATTCTGAGGCCAGAGTGCTGTTTAGGACATCTGCCATTCTATGAGTCTGCTCTGTATCCCACTTCTCATGTTGGAGCATTCTCTCCTTTTTAATTCTATCAGTTAGTATTAGCAGACACTAGTCTTGTTTGTGTGATCCCTTTGACTCTTAGACCTATCATTATGATCAATTGTGAACTGAAATCAATCACTTGGACTAGTGAGATGGCCTTGGTACATGCCACCTTCATGGGATTGTATTGCAATCCCCTGGCACATTTCGAACTCTACCTTTCGGTGCAAGTCTGATTGAGCAGTCCCAAATAGTTCATCTCTTTCCTCTCTTTTTCCCACTCTTATATTAAATGGAGATCACTTTTCCGTTAAATTTAAACACCTAAGAATAATTACAGAGTTCAACCAATAGTATTAAGTAGGACAAAAAATACTAAAAGGATAAATTATTCCTTTGTTCATCAACAGTCGGGACAAGGGCTGATCAAGTCACTGTTTCTCATAGTGTCCATTTCACTTCAACAGGTTTCCTTTTGGGTGCTCGGTTAGTTATCACTGATCAGGGAGAACATATGATATTTGTTCTTCTGGGACTGGCTTATTTCACTCAGCATGATGTATTCTAGATTCCTCCATTTTGTTTGCAAATGAGCGTATTTCATTCTTTTTTTTTTTTTTCTGCTGTAGAGTATTCTATACCCATAATATTCTATGACCCATAATTTCTTTATCCAGTCTACTGCTAATGGGCACTTATGTTGATTCCAGGTTTTAGCTATTGTGTATTGAGCTGCAATAAACATTAATGTACAGACAGCTTTTTTGTTTGCCAATTTAATTTCCTTTGGGTAAATACCAAGGAGCGGGATGGCTGGGTTGTATGGTAGGGTTATATTCATGTTTCTGAGGATTCTCCAGACTGACTTCCATAGTGGCTTAACCAGTTTGCATTCCCACCAACAGTGGGTTAGTGTCCCTTTTTCCCCACATCCTTGCCAGCATCTGTTGTTGGTAGATTTCTGTATGTGAGCCATTCTAACTGGGGTGAGGTGAAACCTCATTGTAGTTTTGATGTGCATTTCCCAGATTGCTAGCGATCCTGAACATTTTTTCATGTGTCTTTTGCCCATTTGGATTTCCTCTTTTGAAAAATATCTATTGAGGTCCTTGGCCCATCTCTTAAGTGGGTTGGTTGTTTTGTTGTTGTTGAGTTTCTAGATCTCTTTGTAGATTCTGGTTATTAATCCTTTATCTGTTGCATAGTTTGCAAATATTTTTTCCCATTCAATCGGTTGCCTCTTCACTCTCCTGACTGTTTATTTTGCAGTACAGAAACTTCTCAATTTGATGCAATCCCAAATGTTAATGTTGGCTTTGACTGCCTGTGCTTCTGGGGTCTTTTTCAAGAAGTCTTCGCCATTGTCTATATGTATCAGCATTTCTCCAATGTTCTCGAATAATTTGATGGTGCCATGTTGTAGATTTAGATCTTTAATCCATTTTGAGTGTTTTTTTTTTGTAAGGTGAAAGGTAGGAGTCTTGCTTCATGCTTCTGCATGTGGAAATCCAGTTTTACCAAGACTATTTAATGAATAGACTGTGCTTAATCCAGGAATTGGTTTTAGATCCTTGATCAAATATAAGTTGCCTGTAGATGTTTGGATTCATTTCTGGTGTTTCTGTTCCATTGGTCTGTCCATCTGTTTCTGTACCATTACCATGCTGTTTTGATTACAACTGCCTTGTAATATGTCCTGAAATTTGGTATTGTGATGCCTCCATCTTTGTTTTTGTTGTACAAGATTGCTTTAGCTATTTGAGGTCTCCTGTGCCTCCGTATGCATTTCAGCATTATTTTTCCTGATCTGTGAAGAGTGCCTTTGGTATTTTGATTGGCACCGCATTGAATCTATAAATTGCTTTGGGAGAATGGACATTTTGATGATGTTGATTCTTCCATTCCAAGAGCATGGAAGATTTTTCCATTTTTTAGTATTCTCTTCTATTTCTTTCTTTAAGATTTTGTAATTCTCATTGTAGAAAACTAAAATGTCCTTGGTTAAGTTTATTCCAATTTATTGGATTGTTTTTGTGGCTATTGTGAATGGGATTAATCTAGAAGTTCTTTCTCCGACCCTGGCATTGCCTGTGTATACAAAGGCTGTTGATTTTTGTGCATTGATATTATATCCTGCTACATTGCCAAACTCTTCTATGAATTTCAGTAGTCTCTTCGTAGAGTTCTTTAGGTCCCCTAAATAAAGAATCATATCATCTGCAAAGAGGGATAATTTGATTTCTTCCTTCCTAATTTGTATCCCTTTAATTTCTTTTTCTTGTCTAATAGCTCTGGATAAACTTCCAGAAACTGGAATCAACCCAAAATGCCCATCAACAGTAGCCTGGATAAAGAAATTATGGGACATGTACTCTATAGAATGCTATGCAGCAGAAACAAAAAAATGAAATCCACTCATTTGCAACAAAATGGAGGAATCTGGAATACATCATGCTGAGTGAAATAAGCCAGTCCCAGAAGAACAAATATCATATGTTCTCCCTGATCAGTGATAACTAACCGAGCACCCAAAAGGAAACCTGTTGAAGTGAAATGGACACTATGAGAAACAGTGACTTGATCAGCCCTTGTCCCGACTGTTGATGAACAAAGGAATAATTTATCCTTTTAGTATTTTTTGTCCTACTTAATACTATTGGTTGAACTCTGTAATTAACACATAGTTATTCTTAAGTGTTGAAACTTAACTGAAAAGTGATCTCTGCTAAATATAAGAGATGGAATAAGAAAGGGAAGAGATGTACAATTTGGTACTGCTCAATCAGATTTGCCCCAAAAGGTAGAGTTCGAAATGTGCCAGGGGATTGCAATACAATCCCATGAAGGTGGCATGTACCAAGACCATCTCACTAGTCCAAGTGATCAATTTCAGTTCACAATTGATCACACTGATAGGTCTAAGAGTCAAAGGGATCACACAAACAAGACTAGTGTCTGCTAATACTAACTGATAGAATTAAAAAGGAGAGAATGCTCCAACATGAGAAGAGGGATACAGAGCAGACTCATAGAATGGCAGATGTCCTAAACAGCACTCTGGCCTCAGAATCAGCCCTTAAGGCATTTGGATCCAGCTAAAAAGCTCATCAGAGTATTTTAGGCATGTAAAGCCTAAACACTCTGAAAAAAAAAAAAAAAAAAAAAAACCTAAATGAAAGATCCCTGTGAGTGAGATCCCAGTAGAAAGAATGGACCCTCAACCAAGGAGTTACCTTTCTCTGAAGGGAGGACAGAACTTCCACTTTGACTATGACATTTTGTCTAAATAAGATCAAAGTCAGTGAACTCAAAAGGCTTCCATAGCCTTGGCAACTCATGACTAGAGCCTAGGGAGATTACTGATGCCATAAACAAGAGTTTCAATTTGTTAAGTCAACAACAGGAGTCACTCTGCACTTACTCCTCATGTAGGATCTCTGTCCTTAATGTGCTGTTCCTTGTGAATTAATGCTATAACTAGTACTCAAACAGTACTTTACACTTTGTGTTTCTGTGTGGGTGCAAACTATTGAAATCTTTCCTAAATATATTCTAAACTGATCTTCTGAATATAAAGATAATTTAAAATGAATCTTGATGTGAATTGGATGGGAGAGGGAGTGGAAGTTGTTATGGTTGCATTTGGGAGGGAAATTATGGGGGAAAAACCATTATATCCATAAACTGTACTTTGGAAATTTATTTTTACTAAATAAAAGCTAAAAAAATACAAAAAAAAACTGTCCCCCATAATATTGTATCACCAAGTAACACTACAGCTTTCTTAGCTTGTGTAATTACCGTCTGTGATATTTATCAACAGCAAAATCACCTAATATATTTCTTGGAACATATCCCTGTTGTGCAGTGATGCATGATGTGCAAGGACTCTTCAAAAAGTTTATGGAAAAAAGTGAATTTGAAAAAACTTGTATGGATTTCAAAATTGCTTTAATAAACTCATCCATGTACTTTAAAAAAATCACTTTAATTGGAAGTCATATATATTAAAATAAAGAAATGGAGCACACACCATGATAAGACCTATAAAAAATCCATAAAACTGCTAATTCCAGAAAATGCAAAATTCTTAAAAAATTGTTATGCAGAAAGAAATGCTTCATAATAAGTAAATTAATAATCCAGAGAGCTATGCAGATCCTAAACATGTATTCATATACAACACAATTCCAAAATTACATCAGGCAAAATTGATAGAGAAAGAGATATAAAAATTCACTGACACAGTGAAGATTTCACCAACACTCTCTAAGTAATTGATAAATTGTTTTCAGAAAATTAGTAAAAATAAAAGTGTCTGGCCGGTGCCGCAGCTCACGAGGCTAATCCTCTGCCTATGGCACTGGCACCCGGGGTTCTAGTCCTGGTTAGGGTGCCGGTTCTGTCCCAGTTGCTCCTTTTCTAGTCCAGCTCTCTGCTGTGGCTGGGAAGGCAGTGGAGGATGGCCCAAGTACTTGGGCTCTGCACCCACGTGGGAGACAAGGAGGAAGCACCTGGCTTCTGGCTTTGGATTGGCACAGCATGCCTGTCCAAAATAAATGAATAAATAAAAGCATAAAAGCGCCCTGAATGACATTATTAATCATCTTGATTCAATTGGCAATTATAGAATATTCAACTCAACATCAGCAAAGTACACATTATTTTGGAACTCACATGGAATATTTACCAAGAAACACATATTCTGTGCCAGATAACATTCCCTAGCAAACAAGTAGAAAACACAAAATATCTATGTTCATAAAAACATATTAATTATAAGTCAATAAAGAAAAGATAACAGAAAAATCCAAATACCCGGAAACCAAGAAAGATGTATTTAAATAACAATTGGTCAAAACATCTCAGTGTAAATCCAGTATACAATTGATGAAATTTAATTGATATATAATTATTAACATATCAGATAAGGAAAAGATTTGATGAAAAAATTAAACATATTAAAACTACATGTTATAATATTGGTAAAAATCAGTAACCTAAACTTCCACATGAAGGCAAAAGGAAAGAATAAGAAATTAAATCTAAAGAGTTTGGAAAAGTGTCAGAAATTAGAGTAGAAATTGAGGAGACTGAAAGCAGGAAAGCAATAGAGAAAAATCAATAAAAGCCAATGCAGGGGCTTCAAAAAAAGACCAAAAATCAATGAACTATTTGCTTGTCCAACCAACAACAACAACTACAACAACAAAAGCCACAAAATGTAGATGACAGACAGATAAAGGCACAAATTAAGACACAAATTAGTAACGTAAGATATGAAAATGAGAGGTAGTAGTTTATTCAAATAATAAATTATTTCTTCATTGACTTAAAATTTTGAGAAAAAAACAAAAACTATCCTGGCAGTTTTTCACTGTTAAATTCTAGTTGAATTAAATTCACTAGAATATATTTATGCAGTCAACTACTTACTATTAGTAAGATGATAAAATTACTAGTGTGTTTATTTGTATTTACTTTTATTACCATTAACAAACACACAAGGAGATGCACATCTAAGATTATAATATATTTTAGGAAGTTACCTCCTAAACACTGAAAAATATAGCAGAATACATTGTACATTTTCTTTGTTGTTAGATTCTCACAATAAACATCCAGTGTCCTAAACCTGATAATCACACTGAAGTACAACAGTTCTTGCTATATATGTATATGCCTGAGCTCCTAAATAGAGCATGATTTTTAAATGGTAAAATATATTAAAACATAAAATTAAAATGAATTGGTATCTACTAGGCTCTCAATTATTTTGTTAAGCATTGGTTATGCATTATGCTACATGAGCACAATAGAGAATTCTACTTATGAATGATAGTTCAATTTGCTTTAGAGTTAGCTTGAGAAAAATCTTTACATATCAGATGGCAACTTATAATACAAATAAAACTGGAGTTATTTTTGTCTCCTCAACTTTTTGCTTTTTAATTTTATTGTTAGTCTTTACTTTTAAAGTTCTAATGGTCCTTAATAATTCAAATCAAAAAAATGACAAATTTCCAAATGTACTATTTAGAAATATTAGGATTGCACATTGAAAAAAATACATAAATCATGCTACCATCAGTCACAGGTAACCATCCTTCTGTTGGGCCCTACATATTGTCATTTCTTCTCACCTGCAAATGTTGAAAATATTAATGTAATTGTAGATGTCAGCACTGTGACATAGTGGGCTAAGCATCTGCCTGCTGCACCAGCATCCCTTATGGGAACTGGTTCCTATCCCAGATACTCCTCTTCTGATCCAGCTCTCTGCTATGGCCTGGGAAAGTAGTAGATGGCTCAAATGCTTGGGCCCTTGCACCCATGTGGGAAATACCGAAGAAACTCATGGCTCTTGGCTTCAGATAGGCCCACTTCTGACTGCTAGGGCCATTTGGGGAGTGAAGAAGCAGGTGGAAGACCTTTCTCTCTGTCTCATCCTCTGTAAGTCTACTTCCCAAAGAAATAAAACCTTTAAAAAATACATTTGTAAAAAATTATATGTCCTCAACAAATGTCTGAAAGTTTGTTGATAATATTTCTGATATTATTTAAGTGGCTTCCAAACAAAAAAATGACATAATTCTGGCAATTCAATCTATTGTTCTAGACTGAACATAATATAAAATATGGGTAGTCTTTTCTTCAAACTATGTAAACCAGTCTCATATCTGAATGTATGTGATAAAATTATCAATGACTAATCAAATATATCAAATTTCTTTTCTATAAACAAGAACAGTTTTGTTGAAATGAGGCAAGAATCTTTTATCAAATAGACTTACTTTTATTACAATTTGCTATGCAGGGCCATTTCAATAATGCTAAACAACTAATAATCCATCAGTTCATATGGCTCAAAGAAAGAAGTTCTATTCAGGATAAACTTGATACAGTACAATGTTTAATAAATTAAAGAAGCTAATAAAAAGTGTCTCTTGCTCTTTTGTCTTTTTTTGTTTTTGACATAACCTATTTTAAATTTTTATTACAGTAAAAAATACTTAATGCATCACTGAATAAGAAGTTCAACAAGAAAAAGCAAGAAGACCCTAGTTTAGTGGCAATATAGACAATGGCTGTAAGTAATAATTGAGCATATGATCATTTCACCCATGCTCAGGTTTTTTTTTTTTGATCAATTAGTCATTTATAATTTCTTTTAATGAAATACAACCAAAAACATGCATCACTATGAATATTCCTCTCCTCACCCAAATATAAAAACTGTTCTTGTAACACTATATTACATGGGAAAACAAAGTTGTGACAGGCCTGGAAAACTGACAATGATAACTTTGATAATCTCATGGAATGTTCCAGCACCACATGAGTAAACACCAAATACAAACTCCCCAGAATCTATATAAGATCAGCACTGGGGGATTAGCATCGTGGCCTAGTGGTTTAAGCCACTGCCTGTGAAACCCACATCCAATATAGGTGCCAGTTTATGTCTGAGCTATCCCACTTCCAATGCAATTCCCTTCTAATGGTCTGACAAAGCATGGGAAGATTGCTCAATTGCTGGGCTCCTGACACTCCATGTGGGAGACCCAAATGAAGCTCATGGGTCCTGGCTTCTGCTTTGCCCAGCCCTGGCTATTGTAGCCATTTTGGGAGTGAACAAGCAGATGGTAGATGTCTCTCCCTCCCTTTCTGGAATTCTGCTTCTCAGATACATAGATACAATTAAAAAAATAAATAAATAAATAAAAACAAAAAAACAGAATCAGCCTAGAAGTCAGTGTCATGGCACAACAGGTTACATAGTTATTTAGAAAATCACATCCCATCCCAGCTGCTCCACTTCTTTTTTTAAATATTTTATTTATTTATTTGATAGGCAGAGTTACAGCCAGAGAGAGGGAAAGGCAGAGAGAAAGGTTTTCTGGATGCAATGGCCTGAGCTGGGCTCAACTGAAGCCGGGAATAAGGAGCTTCTTCCTGATCTCCCATGTGGGTGCAGGGCCCAAGGTCTTGGGCCATCTTCCATTGCTTTCTTAGGTAAACCAACAGGGAGCTGGACTGGAAGAGGAGCAAATGGGACATAAACTGGTGCCCGTATTTGATGCCAGTGCCACAGGTGGAGGGTTAGACTACTATGCCCTTGTTCCATCCCCTACTCCACTTATGATCTTGCCCCCAGCTAATGCTGCTGGGAAAACAGTAGAGGTTCCAAAAGCGTTTAGGCCTCTTTCGCTTATGTGGGAACCCAGATGTGTTTGTAATCTCCTGGCTTGGGCCTGGTCCATTCCTGGCCCTTGTGGCCATTTGGAGAGTGAACCAGTAGATGGAAGATGTCCCTCTTTCTCTCTATAACTCTGCCTTTCAAATAAATAATAAGTAAATCTTCTTGAAAAAAATCAACATTACATTTAAAGACTGAAGATTGAAAACAGTTTGGAGTGCTGTTTATCCAAAAGGGTACAATGAAATGTGGAAAAACATAATCTTTCCTGCACACAGTTTAAGAAGGTGTAATAGCCAGAGGCAAAATGTTATTTCCTCATTAATGAAACAATGTTCAACCTTAACCTATGCAGCTAAGAATCAAGTGTGGAAGAAAGCAGTATGAAGAAAACATTTGGGGCAGGAATCGTGGTGCAGTGGGTTAATCCTCCACCTGCAGTGCTGGCATCCCATATGGGTGCAGGTTCTAGTCTCGGATGCTCCTCTTCCAATACAGCTCTCTGCTGTGGACTGGGAAAGCAGTAGAAGATGGCCCAAGTGCTTGGGCCCCTGCCCCAGCATGGGAGACCAGGAGGAAGCACCTGGCTCCTGGCTTCGGATTGGTGCAGCTCTGGCCATTGCGGTCATTGGGGAGTGAACCAGTGAACGGAAGACCTTTCTCTGTCTCTCCCTCTCACTGTCTGTAACTCTATCTTTCAAATAAAGAAAGAAAGAAAGAAGAAAACATTTAATGAGTTTGACTGTTTAAACCTTAATGGCAAGGAAGTGACTAAAGAGCAGCTTCAACCTCTTTAAACTCTCAACAGAAATGACTAGTGATAGGGCAGGTTTTTGACACATGGTTAGGACATCACTTTGGACATATTCTATATAGTGTCTGGTAAGTATCCTGGCTACTTGCCTCCCATCCAGCTTCCAGCACATAGCTCTGGGCAGCAGCACATTACACACTACTTGTGTCCCTACTACCTTGTGGAAGATACAGATAGACTTTTGGGATCCCAGTTTCAGCTTGTCCAGCCCTGGATGTTGTTTGCATCTGGGGAGTGAACCGGTTGACTAAATAGTTCTCTTTGTCTATCTGCCTTTCAATTAAATGAACATAAATAAAGATAAATGACTACTAACATATAACATTAAAATAAAATACTCAAGCAATCACATAGTAAATTGAAAATCGCAAGACATATATAACATATCAAATAAAAAGTCAGATGAATAAATCTAAAAGGTGAGGTAATAGCTCCATAAATAGGCACCATTACAAGACTGAAACCCTCGAGGTTGGTGGCTAATGATTTCATTGTGTTGAAAATTACATCTTGAAAAATATTACCTGTGACAAGTTAGAAGTGACAGCACCTGAATAAATTTGGGACAAATCAAAATGTACATGTTCTGTGAAAAGAAATTGTACATGGTCTGAGAAAAACTTCAACGAATGCTCTGAGCTCTGATAGGAAAAGAAAGCACTAATAATACACAATGCACGCTTATTCAGGTTCAGAACCAATGCAGAAACGTTACAGGTTTATTGATACTTCTGAATTACTGGGAAAAATTAAAACAAAGCATTTATGTGGAAAACATATTAAACCAACATTGCAAGAAACTTCCACATAAACTCCTCTGATAAAGAGAGCCTGATTAGAATTCCACACATGCACACACAGAGATATTGATACGGATCAAATGTAAAAATCAGCAGAATCACCAAAAGGAATATTAGGACACACTAACATTAGGATAATGTACTATTATGAAAAAGTTACGAAACAATAAATTCAGTGGCTGCTAATGTGGCACAACTGGTTAAATCTCTGCCTGCAGCACCAGCATCACATATGAGCACAGGTTAGTGATATGGCTGCTCCACCTCCAATTCAACTCCCTGCTAATGCACCTAGAAAAGCAGCAGAGGATGGCCCAAGTTCTTGGGCCCCTGCACCCACGTGGTAGACCTGGATGAGACTTCTAGCTCCTGGGTTCAGCCTTTCAGCCCCAACTGATGCAGCCTTTTGAGGAGTGAGCCTGCAGATGGAAGAATCTCTCTCTCTCTCTCTCTCTCTCTCCCATCTTTTGTTTCTCTCTCTCTCTCTTTCTCTTTCTCTCTGTAATTCTCATTTTCAAGTAAATACATCAATCTAAGAAATAAATAATAAATTTTTAAATAATTAGGGTTGATGTTTGTTATAGTCATTGACATTGCTTTGGATGCCTGTATCACTTATCTGAGTGCTTAGGTTGGTTTCCTATCCATGCATCTGATTCCACTTGCCTACTTATGTATACCTAGAAAGGAGCAGATGGCAACTCTTGAGATCAGGTCCCAGCTATGCACATAGGAGACCTGGATTGTGTTTCTGGTTACAAGATTCAAGTACAGATAGAAGCCAGTGTGGTCTTCAGCAGAGTGAGCCAGTGAATGCGAGAGCTCTCTTTCTCTGCCTGTCAAATAAACTGATGTTCCTTTTTAAATATTCAACATTTTAAAAAAAGATTTCATAGTGAAAACAGGACACAATTACAAAGCAGGTCTAATGATTTTGGATATGAAATGTGATGTGACTAATATAAATTACAATCTTTAGGTATAAAGAGCATATTAGATCTTAAGAGAAAATTCCATGAACTGTAAAATAATATTCAAGAAATTATAGAAAGAAGATATGGGCTTATAATAGGTAAACAGACATATAGGAGAAAATAAAGGATTTAAAAATATCCTACAATAGGTTCTTTAATAATAACAGTACCTTGTGGAATGCAAGGAGAAACAATGTTTACAAAGTTGAAAGTAGAACATTTAGAGCACTAGTAACAGATTAATTATCTGATATTGGAGATTTACAATCGATCTAATCAGCTTGTCTCTGATATAGTAAATTCTTCTTATTGGGCAAATGATGTGGGCAATATATTTCTTTACGTTTTCTTTATTAATACAGTACTCAATGGACAGTATTTGGTGAATCAGGTTATATGAGAACTTTTAAAATGCAAAGCATTTTGTACACATTAGACTTTCTACTTCTTACTGCTAGGAAGAAAGTTCTACATCAGTCTTGTTTATTCATGGAAGGTGACTGAAACTGTAATGAATGCACTTGTGTCTTTTTTGTTTTACATCTTTAGATGTGGTGAATACAAATTTATATTGTGATAATAGAATGTCACAGCTGGAAGACATTCAGTTTAAAGTAAGACATACAGGCTGAACTCAAGGGGGAATCAAATCCTTTAAATAACACATGGAATTAAATCTTGTCAAAGTATTGTTATACAGCATGCTAGGTTCTTGCTTGGCAGGCTTGCATCCTATATCAGAGTATACTTAGCGGCCAGGTTAATCTGTTAAAGGCCAGCTCGCTGTTAATATGCCTGGGAAAAGGCACATGGGGGCTCCAGCGCCTACGTTCCTGTCATCTATGTGGGAGACCTAGAGGGAGCTCCGGACTTCAGGTTTCAAGCTGGCCCAGTCCCAACTGTTGCAGCCATTTGGGGAGAAAACCAGATGATGAACGATAGCTCTCTCTTCCTCTCTCTCACTTTTTCTCTCTCTCTCTTCCTCTCTCTCACTTTCTCTCTCTCTCTTTCTCTCCCTCACTCTCTCTCTATCTCTCATTTTACCTTTCAAATAAATAAATCTTTAAAGAGAGGATAATCCTAAATTAAATGATTTTTCCTAATTGAAAACAACTTGTTTATATATTAGGATAACTTCCTGTTTAAATACTTCCTGAAAAAAGCATTTTTCCATGAAAAATACCAAAAGAGTTCTTCTCAGGCTTGTAGAAGCTAAATAATTCAACAATTACCTTTTTCATTTTTCTTTTATGACCTCATTTCAAAATTTTCATTTTTAATATTGTTACATTTAATTATTTAAAGAAAACTTTAAATGGATAATCTCTTCAAGAAAGGCCAAAGAAAATAACATGATGGAAACAAAAATAAAATAGATGGAAAAGTAGGTAGCAAAAACAAGATATAAAAGTTCCAATTTCTAAAAGTTTATAAAATTGACAATGGTATAACTAAGAAAATGCAATGTATGTCATTAAGAACTACTGGAAAATATGGCTGAACAGACTGGATATAGAAGAGTGCAAACTTGGTGAACTAAAAACCAGGTCAATAGAAAACATTACAACTGAATCACAAAGGAGAGAAAGGGAAAAAGAGCTGATGTCACATGTGGACAGACTTCAGTCTAATAGATGCTGAAATACAGTTCTAGAAGGAAACAGCAGAGAGGATGGGATTAAACAGTATTGGGGAAAGTTAACAATTTTTCAAACATGATGAGCATCAACTTATGTCCAAAAAATTGCATGAAACACTGTAGTAAAAATGCAAATGAAATCAAAACTATGTTTATTGTAACAAAATACTATCATTGAAATATATCATAAAAAGCTGCCGAACTAATGATTGCTTCCAAAAAAGCAAAAGTGATTATAGACATTTATCTGACCTGTGGACAGGAAAAAGAAAAACAAATGCAAACAAATATCTTCATTCTATAGAAAAATATTTTGTCAACAGATGATGTTTCTCGATACCCCCAGAACAGAAAAATACTTGGTGAGTCAGTCACAGCTGAAATAAATACTAAATATAAATATAAAAAATAAAATAAATACTAAATATAAACTGTCCATCAAAAGGAAAAGGGTTTCTTATAGAAATTGGAAAATAAAAAATAGAATAAAAATACTGAAGAACATATATATATAGGCAATTGAAAATGATTGTTGAGAATATAATACATAAATGAAATGTCTTATAAAGTTTGAAATGAATAACAATAAAAAGAGGAAACAATTAAAAAAACTAAGGATATATGAAGTGAATTGTTCCTATTCTGGTTGCAGTATCAGGTTTATTGTAAAATTCACAAAATGCTTTTAGACTATTAGAAGAAAATGATAAATAATACAATAAGTAAAATAACTAATAAAACTCTGAAACCAGGATCCCAGACTCCATCCAGGTCTTCATGTGGCAGAGAACCAGGTTCTTGGGCCATCACCAGCTTTCTCTGGGGTGTATATTAGCAGGAAGCTGGACCCAGAGCAGAGTAGCTGGGTATCAAGTAGACACTGATAGAGGATATGGGCTGCACCTGTCACCCACCCTAACTGTTTCATTTCCTGCAGCACTACAAACTCCTAAAGACACAAACAGGGCATGATCAGTAGTTATCAATCTCTGCAGACAAAATTCTTCAGTTTTTTTAATATTTTAGTCTGAGTCTCACTTGAGTAACATTTTATTCCTTTATCATTGACTATGAAGCATTTAAAAACAAAATACATTCATTCAATGATTTACAACAAAATGAGTAATTGTTCCTATTTTGAATGTGCTCATGATGTTAGAGAGAACACTCCAGTTTACTGCAATGTTGGACCAATACTTAATACATAAATGGTTAATTTCCTGTTTTTGAAAAGGTTGGCCGGCGTCAAGGCTCACTTGGTTAATCCTCAGCCTGCAGCGCCGACGCCCGGATTCTAGTCCTGATTGGGGCGCCGGATTTTGTCCTGGTTGCTCCTCTTTCAGTCCAGCTCTATGCTGTAGCCTGGGAAGACAGTGGCGGATGGCCCTAGTGGTTGGGCCCTGAACCCGCATGGGAGACCAGGAGAAGCACCTGGCTTCTGGCTTCTGATCGGCATGGCGCAGCACACCAGCCGCAGTCCACAGGCCATAGCGGCCAGTTGGGGGGGTGAACCAATGGAAAAGGAAGACTTTTCTCTCTGTCTCTCTCTCTCTCACTGTTTAACTCTGCCTGAAAAAAAAAAAAAGGCTGTATATTGAATTTGAGAAACTTAACCAGTCTTATAATGCAATTCAATACAATACATGCCCATGTTCTTGTTGAGGAATACATATCAAATTTCCCTATGGGCCGGCACCATGGCTCAACAGGCTAATCCTCCGCCTTGCGGCGCCGGCACACCGGGTTCTAGTCCCGGTCGGGGCACCGGATTCTGTCCCGGTTGCCCCTCTTCCAGGCCAGCCCTCTGCTGTGGCCCGGGAGTGCAGTGGAGGATGGCCCAGGTGCTTGGGCCCTGCACCCCATGGGGAGACCAGGAAAAGCACCTGGCTCCTGGCTCCTGCCATCGGATGAGCGCGGTGTGCCGGCCGCAGCGCGCCGACCGCGGCGGCCATTGGAGGGTGAACCAACGGCAAAAGGAAGACCTTTCTCTCTGTCTCTCTCTCTCACTGTCCACTCTGCCTGTAAAAAAAAAAAAAAAAAAAAAAAAAATAATTTCCCTATGTCAGCTTCCTACTCATACTACTCTCAAACTGGTACTCCAACACCCCTGTGGAAATCTATTTCTCCATTCATCTTGAAAACACTGAAGCAATTGCACCAATTCCCTGGGCATATCACATAGGAAGTAGTTACCATGCTGATACATAGCAATATTATAATAAATATAAATATATATGTATACTTTATTATTATACCTGATGTGGGGAAAGTCAGGGAGGCAGATTAAATTCATGAGCTGGAAGCCACACCTACCGCACACCCATGTAGTCCTATCATCAATCAGATGACCCCTCCACAAGATGCATCTTCCCCTTACGTGAAACCTGGGGGTAAGACGAGCAGAGCAGGGTATTAGATTTCCCTTTTTACCTGTCCTGGCCCACTCTCCCTAAATGAAGCCCTCACAGGCCTATGTATTCTTTTCACTTTGTAAATAAACCTATCATGCTGCATGTTGTTTTGTGTCTGTACTTCTTCTCTAAGTAAAAGGTAAGACCTGGGATATTAATCTAGGCCCAACCTAGCTCACAACTTCCTCAACTTATTTTCATATTTCCTTTACTAACAAGAATAAAAGTTTTTCTAATAAAAGATCATTAAATCAAAATGTTTATTTCTTTGCCAATTGATGGAGACATAAATGATACAAAGCGCAAGTGCCAATGTTAAGACAGCATAGAATATAAAATGTAACACATACAAAGGCTGAAAAAGATGCAGATAAATAAAGCTCATATCAAAATACCATGTCATTCAATGTGCTTAATGTGAAATATAAACATGTGAAATACCCAGAGACAGACAAAAAGGAAACATACTGAGACAACAATAATCCATGACCAAAGGGACTGAACAAGTGACATAGATTAAAACATCAAAAAAAGAAGAAAAAAAGTAGAAAGATCAAGTCAGTTACATAAAGAATCAATAGTACTAAATATTTTCCTATAAAAGAAAAAATAAATATGCATTGATTATATATTATATATGTATATTATATATTGGTAATATGTGGAAAGACTAGATACACAGTAAACATTTATATTTGTCTATCATATACACTAATTTTATTTTATTTTATTTTAATATTTATTTATGTATTTGAAAGTTAGAGTTACACTGAGAGAGAGAGAGTGGTCTTCATCCATTGGTTCACTCCCCAGAGGACCGCAACAGCCGGAGCTGCGCTGATCTGAAGCCAGGACCCAGGAGTTTCTTTGGGGTCTCCCACGTGGGTGCAGGGGCCCAAGGACTTAGACCATCTTCTATTGCTTTCCCAGGCCATAGCAGAGAGCTGGATCAGAAGTGAAGCAGTCCGGACACGAACTGGCGCCCATGTGAGATGCCAGCACTGCAGGTGGCAGCCTTACCCACTACGCCAAAGTGCCAGGCCCCATATACACTAATTTTAAAACCACGATGCCAAGTCTCAGTTTTGAATAAATTTGGATTTTGATCATGAGGCAAGGATATGTATTTGGGCCCATATATATTTTGATGTCTAAAAGCACAGCCTTCTGGGAAGCAATACAAGATAGTCCAGGTCCTTGGGCCCCCTGCACCTGCATGGGAGACCCAGAGGGAGGTCCTGGCCCCCGGCTTTGAATCTGCGCAACTCCAGCCATTCTGGTCAATTAGTGAGTGAACCATTGAATGGAAGACCTCTCTCTCTCTCTCTACCTCTCCTCTCTGTGTAACTCTGACTTTCAAATAAATAAATAAATCTTTAAAAAGAAAGAAAAAACCTCTAAGTTATGTTTCATGTTTAAGGGGAGGTTTTTCAAACATTTTTTATTCCTTTAGCCACAGTTAAGAAATTCAGTTAGTTCCCATGTATTTCCAAATCATTTCTACTAGGAAGCCATGTCACAACTTGTTAACTTTCACATGTCGTCTCTGAGTTATTATGAAGGGTTTCCAACTGGTAGCATGAACTGTGCCATTAAAAGTGATATTCAGGGTCCAGCACTGTGGTCTAGCAGGTAAAGCCTCCACCTTCAGTGCCAGCATCCCATATAGGCGCCGGTTCGATTCCCGGCTGCTTCACTTCCAATCCAGCTCTCTGCTGTGGCCTGAGAAATCAGTTGAGGATGGCCCAAGTCCTTGGGCCCCTGCACCCATGTGGGAGATCCAAAAAAGGCCTCTGGCTCCTAGCTTCAGATCAGCCCAGCTCTTGCTAATGTAGCCATTTGGGGAATGAATTAGCAGATGGAAGACCTCTCTCTCTCTTTGAAACTGTCTCTGCCTCTGCCTTTATAACTCTGCCTTTCAAATAAATAAACAAATCTTTAAAAAAGAAAGAAGTGGTATGCAAAAGGAGAGGCACCAAGATGGTGGAATAAGCAGGAAACTCACTGCTCTATTCTAGGGGAAGATAGTTAAAAAACAAAACAAAACAACAACAACAAATACATGGAGATGATTTAGACAGGAAGATAGGATCAAATCAATTAGACTTGTAAACTGGAAACCACATCTCTCATTGTGATATCACGCCCCTACCTGACCCCACCTGTATGCCCATCTGCCAATAAGACTATGTAACCCCTCCCCTTTGGTAGTGATTAAAGGCCTGGAACATGGAAGGCCCCTCCCTTGTAGCCCCATGCCTTTGGGCACAGCATTTTGGTTTCCACTCTGCCTCTGTTTTCCTACCTAATACCTGGCCTGCTCTTTGCCTGGCATGGACCCAACTTAGCTTCTAGACTTCTTTCTCCCCTAAATAAAACCCTCACTTTCCTGTACTTTTCTCACACTGAATAAATGCTAAAAAACTACCATGTTGCCTATTTCATTTATAAGCAGCTGGTATTTAGAATTCTTATCTAAATATATGAAAAGAACCCTCAAAATTTAGAGTAAAGGTCGCTGTTTTCAGAGAGAGTGCGATCTCAGGGAATATTTAAGGAGAAAACAGCAAAGGAAACTCCATGCAAATTAGAGGGATATTGTGTATCTATGTGGAGGGTATAGACCCCAGCAGCTGAGCGCCTGAGCACCAGCTTTGGAGAGTGAAGTGAGACTAGACTGCAATAGCCCACACCACTGGCAATACAGCTGTGGGAAGAATCTGGTGTGAGACTGGCTTGGAGCCCTGTGGGAGACAGTATACCTGCCAATCTAGAGAAAACGGGTGTACATTTCTCTCTCCCCCTCACCTGGCACCAGTGTGCTATAAGCAGCTAATACTGGGCAGACACCATTTTGGACGTGGGTAATAGCTGTACCACCCCTTGTCTGCTCCCCCAGCAAGCAACTGAGAGGAGACACTGGAGACACCTGAGTCTGGCTGGGAGAGCAGACAGGGGGCTGGGTGCTCCTGACTGTGGTAGCCTTGTGTACTGGGACTGTGAAAACACTGCAGCTTCATGTGAGGGGGCAGGGTGTGGCTGGGTCTTTGGGCAGTCACTGTGAGTGGCTCCACACACCCCAGGCTCCCTGATTCCCTGGCGAGGGTCATTGCTGTGGGATCTGCTGAGCCAAGATAACTGCTGTAGCACATGATTGGCTATAGGGGCCACCACCTTGGGTGTGGGATTTGTTGCCCACTTTTCTTTAAGGGCGAATGTGCCCATGGGGGCTGTCATCTTGGCAACCACATGTTTATACTGGAAGCCGCCATATTGGGGTAGAAGTCCCATCCTCTGTGGCAAGAAGTGGAACCTCCACCATGTTTGGAGCCCCAATTTCCTGATGCTATCTTGGTTACTAGGAAACAGAATTGTTCTCCCACAAGAAATTAGCAAATGAAGTCATCTAGTATGCCTGATTTGAAAACCAAAAACCTGAGGCAAAGTAATTCTCTGTAACCATAAAACTATCCCATGAAACTAAATATTTAAATTTTAGTCTCCAGAAATACATAAATTATCCTTAAAAACATGTTATAAACATCTTAGAAACAATTATATATCAACAAACAATCTCAAACTGGCCCTCCTTCTCCCACCTTTCCACCCAAATTCTATTAACACTAGCAATCTGTATTGGCCTCCGTGCCCCCAAAGCTACCAAAATCAGAAACACAAGACATTAATCTTTGCTTTTTAGCTGACCTTCTCAAACCAAGAACACTGAAAGAGAGACTGGGAGAGAAAAATAACCATCCATTGCTGAGACAGAAACCATTTGAATTCAACTTACCATGGTGTCACTGTCAATTTAAAACAAAAAAATATTTTCTCCTGCCTTGCTTGCCAATATGTTATGGGCTAGGTTAGGCTCAAATTTGTAGAGAGGAGTTCTATGTACAAGCACAAACAGGACATGTGGCTAATAAGATTTATTTACAGAGGGAAATTAATGCACAGGAAGATGAGGGCTTTATTAAGGGGGGAAAGCCAGGAAGGGTAATACCATACCAGCCTTTCCCTGGTCCATGAGGGAAGAGAGAGAGAGCCCTCCCTTTCAGGAAGTTTCTTACCCACTCTCAAATGGGAACTGGTTACATAATCTTATTGAAGCGTGGGTTGAGAGCATTTTTCATGGGGATGGCGTAGGCGTCCTCTCCAGCTCATGAACTAGCTGTCCACTTTGAGTTCCCCACATCAGAATTCTCACTTGGGGTAAACAGTGAAATATGCAGGATCATTGATTGAATTTAATTTTATGAAACAGAACATGTTTGCATGAGAATAGACATTTTCAAAAATATAGATTAGAGGAAAACCATTTATTGAAGTCTTTGAAGCAAAATATGAATAAATTCTGCTAGATTTTAAACAACAAAATAGTTAAAATATAACAAACCAAAATGGTTAAAATATACATTAAAAGTTCAAAAATAATTATTAAATGTAAGTAAAATAATTAATAACTTATTGGTGATAATTTAAATTAGAGGAAAATACACATGGCTACAAAAATGGGAAATGCATTTCTGAAAACAATAAAATGCTACCTTAATTAAGTTAATGTGGCTTCCCCCCCCCCAACAACCTCCCTCCCTCCCACGGCCCTCCCCTCTCCCAATCCCTCTCCCATCCCGCCCTTCATCGAGTTTCATTTTCAATTACCTTCATATAGAGAAGATCAACTTAGTATATCCTAAGCAAGGATTTCAACAGGCTGCACTCACACAACCACACAAGGTATAGGGTATTGTTCGACTAGTAGTGTTGTTTTTAAGTTTCATAGTAAAACACATTAAAGACAAAGATCCTACACAAATATATTTTAAAGAAACTACATAAGTCACAGAAGAAATATAAGTAAGTGTATAAATGTAGCATATATAAGATACTCATAAAATGAAAATAATTTCAAAGTAGCAAATTATAAAATTTCTTCTATCTACATAAAACACAGGGTCAAAATATCCTAACTACTAAGTTCAGCAAGCACAATATTTACTACATATAGACATATTATTGAATGAAAATGTATCCACTCATCAGCCAAAATAGAATTTTACAAAAACCAGTGACAGTCACACACGAATTTAATTGAAAATGAGAGGCACACTCCCTATCAGAGTGTGGCCTCCAACAGTGAATTACACAGCTTTTTATAGTATTCTGTCCACTAGGGCTCACAATTCAGAACCCCTGGTATGCAGTGAACAATTAAAATAAATAAAAAAAAAACAGAATATGGTTGTAAGATTAACAGTTAACAATAACAAACTGAGGAACAATAACAAACCCAAGATATGTTTGTTAAGTTAACAGTGCAGGGCGCATTTCTGTTAACTTAGGCAGAACACTCAGGTTGTGTCCTTTCTCGATTCCTTGGAATTTCGGCCCACATAGTTGCACAAGATGTACCCTTAGCACTTAGCAAGCAAAGCTAATATATACAGAAGCAAGAGATCTGCAATTGGCTTTTAGCCACACTCAACTGCATTTTGATTTTGACTCTGCAGGTTTTGCATGTGTTGATATGCTTGTACAGAACTACATAGTTATTGAAATGAGATGATAACTAATTAAATGTGTAAATAAATTATGAAACATATACTGTAAGAAAGAGGGGCAGGACAGAGAGGAGACAGGGTATGAACTCAACCAAAATAAATTTATTTTAATGGAAATGAGTTTGCAGAAGTAGCTAACTGTTGGCATGCACATAGAAGGAGCAAGAGGCAGAGAGCAAGAATGTAGCTATCCATTTGGTTTAAATAGCAAAAACCAGGTAAGGGCCATGCAAGGGGCTGCAGAGCTGAGCTAGCTTTCCAGGGCTTTTCAAATGCTATGGGCCTTCCTCTCTCTAGGCCCCTTGGAAAATAATGCAGAGGATGGGGTGCAGAAGAATACAGAGTGAGGGACTCAGTTTCTTAAAGAAGACAGGGGATAGGGAGTTCCTTGGGGGATTGGAACTACTTTCAGACAAGGAGTGAAAATATCTCTGAGGCTTTTGTCCATGGTCTGGCATGTACAACCTACAGAAATCAAGTTATAAATATAAAAGTTAAAAGAAAATAACATTTATTAACCTGTCAAAAACCTGAACCTGAAAAATTTCATTTTGATGAGGCTATATAATAACATCCATTTTGTTGTTAAAGATATAAATTGTTAAAGTCTGTTGCTAAGCATTTTGGTAGGATTTATTCAAATTTATAATATTCCCAAATACACTTATCCTATGATAATTCAATTGTTTTATTTTATTAACTACTCTAAAGAACTACTCATATGGCCAGCACCGTGGTTCACTAGGCTAATCCTCAGCCTGCGGCTCTGGCACCCCGTGTTCTAGTCCTGGTCGGGGTGCTGGATTCTGACCTGGTTGCCCCTCTTCCAGTCCAGCTCTCTGCTGTGGCCCAGGAAGGCAGTGGAGGATGACCCAAGTCCTTGGGCCCTGCACCCATATGGGAGACCAGGAAGAAGCACCTGGCTCCTGGCTTCGGATCAGTGCAGTGCGCTGCCCACAGTGCACTGGCTGTAGCAGCCATTTGTGGGGTAAACCAATGGAGGGAAGACCTTTCTCTCTGTCTCTCTCTCTCTCACTGTCTAACTCTGCCTGTCCAAAAAAAAAAAAAAAAGAACTACTCATATATATCTATATATATGAAGTAAATTGTAAGACTAGTATGTTATTTTTGTCAATATTAAAATAATGTAAAATATATAAAGGCCAATCACAATAAGATAAGTCAACTTATCACATAATTATCATGGATGATTGACTAACACATGAAAATAGTCATTAAAATCCATGTAATTTGTATTTCTGTTGCTCTACATCAGAATCACTCAATACTGAGTGAAAAATTCCATTGTGTGATTCTTGGTGGATTCAGAAATCAGATATTTGATTTTTCCCAATGTGCTTGTTAGAATATGGACAGATACATGAAACTGGACTATGTAATTATAAATGCAAGGTGTCTGGCGCATAACAAATCTTCCTAGGCAGACAAATCAATTAATTCACAAGCTTTTATTGGGATTCTGCTCCTGGGTGAGGTTCCCCAGTCCCAACAGACCCACAGAGCAGGGTCCAGAGAAGTTGTGCATCAGAGGTTGGGAGGGATCCTTTTATAGATACAGGGCGTGGGGGTTAAAAGTTAAGACAGCTCTGATCCTCATTGGTTGACCTTTAGGCACCCTCAGGGACCTTGACAAGGACTTTTCTTCCCTGGAAGTGGAAGTAAGGACTCTCCATTCCCAGAAGTATAGGCCTTCTCTCCTTGAGGATCCCAAAGCTACCAATGGAGTCTTTACAGAATACTATTTAAATAATTTAATAACCACAACAATTATTTTTAAAGATGTGTTTGCTTACTTATTGGAAAGGCAGAGCAATAGAAACAGAAGGAGACACACACACACATAAATGCCCACACAGAGTGAGTTCTTCTGACTGCTGGTTCATTCTCTAAATGGTGGTAACAGTCAGTCCTGGATCAGGAGAAAACCAGGAGTCAGAAACTCCATCCTGGTTTCCCACATGGATGGCAGTGGCCCCTGATTGGGCCATCATACGCAGTGTATTAGCAGGAAGCTTGATTGGAAATGAAGTAGTGAGGACCCAAACCAGCACTCCCATATTAGATGCTTGCATTGCAAGCAGTGGCTTAACTTGCTACGACACAATTTAGGTCCTGAAATCTATCTATCTATCTATCTATCTATCTATCTATCTATCTATTCATCATCTATCAATTATCTATCTATCTTTCTATCTATCTATATCCATTCATCCATTCATTTATTTGAAAGGCAGAATGATTGAGAAGAAACCAAAATCTTCCATCCACTGGTTTAGAGCCCAAATCCCCGTAATACTCTGAGTTTGACAAGGCCAAAGCCAGAACACCAGAACTGCATCCAGGCCACCTATGTGAGTGGCAGGCACCCAAGCACTTGGGCTGTCATTTTCTTCTTCCCAAAATGCATTAGCAAGAAGCTGGAATGGAAGCAGAGTGGCTAAAACTTGAACCAGCACTCTGATATGGAATACAGACATCCCAAGCATCAGCTTAACCCACTAACTCACAATACTCACACGTGACAATTCCAAAAGAATGAATCATTCTTTTTTTTTTAATTTATTTATTTTTAAATTTTTTAACGCTTTTATTTAAAGAATATAAATTTCCAAAATACAGCTTGTAGATTACAATGGCTTCCCCCCACATAACTTCCCTCCCACCTGCAACCCTCCCCTTTCCCACTCCCTCTCCCCTTGCATTCACATCAAGATTCATTTTCAATTCTCTTTATATACAGAAGATCAGTTTAGTATATATTAAGTAAAGATTTCAACAGTTTGCCCTCACATAGCAACACAAAGTGAAAAATACTCTTGGAGTACTAGTTATAGTATTAATTCACAATGTATAGCACATTAAGAACAGAGATCCTACATGATATATATTTTTAAAATTGATTAATTTTCTATGCAATTTCCAATTTAACACCAAGATTTTTTTTTCATTTTTAATTATCTTTATATACAGAAGATTGATTCAGTATATACTAACTAAAGATTTCATCAGTTTACACCCACACAGAAACACAAAGTGTAAAATACTGTTTCAGTACTAGTTATAGCATTACTTCACATTGGACAACACATTAAGGACAGATCCTACATGAGACGTAAGTACACAGTGACTCCTGAAGTTGATTTAACAATTTGACACTCTTGTTTATGGCGTCAGTAATCTCCCCAGGCTCTAGTCATGAGTTGCTGAGGCTATGAAAGCCTTTAGGGTTCGCCGACTTCAATCTTATTCCGACAGGGTCATAGTCAAAGTGGAGGTTCTCTCCTCCCTTCAGAGAAAGGTACCTCCTTCTTTGATGGCCCCATTCTTTCCACTGGGATTTCACTCACAGAGATCTTTCATTTAGGTGTTCTTTTTTTCCAGACTGTCTTGGCTTTCCATGCCTAAAATACTCTCATGGGCTCTTGAGCCAGATCTGAATGCTTTAAGGGCTGATTCTGAGGCCAGAGTGCTATTTAGGGCACCTGCCATTCTATGAGTCTGCTGTGTATCTCGCTTCCCATGTTGGATCATTCTCTCCCTTTTTGAGTCTATCAGTTAGTATTAGCAGACACTAGTCTTGTTTGTGTGATCCCTTTGACTCTTAGACCTATCAGTGTGATCGATTGTGAGCTGAAATTGATCACTTGGACTAGGGAGATGGACTTGATACATGCCACCTTGATGGGATTGTATTGGAATCCCCTGGCACAATTCTAACTCCCTCATTTGGGGCAGTTCCGATTGAGCATGTCCCAAATTGTACATCTCCCCCCTCTCTTATTCCCACTGTTATATTTAACAGGGATCACTTTTCAGTTAAATTTAAATGCCTAAGAATAAATGTGTGTTAATTACAGAGTTCAACCACTAGTACTAGGATAAAAAAAAAAAATACTACAATGGATAAAGTATTGCATTGTACAACAACAGTCAGCACAAGAGCTGGTCAAGTTACTGTTTCTCATAGTGTCCATTTCACTTCAATAGGTTTCACCTTTGGTGCTCAATTAGTTGTCCCCAATCAGGGAGAACATATGATATTTGTCCCTTTGGGACTGGCTTAATTCACTCAGAATGATGTTTTCCAGATTCCTCCATCTTGTTGCAAATGACCGGATTATATTGTTTTTGACTGCTGTATAGTATTCTATAGAGTACATGTCCCATAGTTTCTTTATCCAAATGTATGCTTTGAATTCCCTGTAATCTTTTGCTGTGAGGTTCCCTTCGTTTACCTTCTTTCATGTTGATGGCCGTGTTTCTGTGTTTCTGTGAATCAAGCTGAAATGAAACAACTAGTAGAACATGAAACTGTGATAGTGACGAGAAATCATGATGAAGTGAAGAATTCAATAGATCAAATGAAAAACACATTAGAGAGCCTTACAAACAGAATGGGTGAGGCAGAAGAGAGAATATCGGACTTAGAAGACAGAGCACAGGAAAATATACAGTCAAACCAAAGAAAAGAAGAGGAAATTAGAAATCTAAAAAATATTGTTGCGAATCTCCAGGATACTATTAAAAAACCCAACATTCGAGTTCTAGGAGTTCCTGAAGGTATGGAGAGAGAGAAAGGATTAGAAGGCCTTTTTAATGAGATAATAGCAGAAAATTTCCCAGGTTTGGAGAAGGACAGAGACATCCTAGTACAGGAAGCTCATAGAACCCCTAGGAAACATGACCAAAAGAAATTCTCATCACGACACATTGTAATTAAACTCACCACAGTGAAACAGAAAGAAAAGATCCTAAAACGTGCAAGAGAGAAACGTCAGATTACTCTCAGAGGATCTCCAATTAGACTCACGGCAGACTTCTCATCAGAAACCCTACAAGCTAGAAGGGAATGGCGAGACACAGCCCAGGTACTAAGAGAGAAAAACTGCCAGCCCAGAATATTATATCCTGCAAAGCTCTCATTTGTGAATGAAGGTGAAATAAAGACCTTTCATTGCAAGCAGAAATTGAAAGAATTTGTTGCCACTCGTCCAGCCCTGCAAAAGATGCTTAAAGATGTGAATCATTCTTTTTAAGAAGAAAGAAGTCACAGGACTCTATGAATTGGTTCATTTATATTACTTTTACATCATATTTTTAAAATGGCTTCATTTACATGGGCAACTTTAAAATCTGTTACCAGATTTTAATTTTATATTATTGTATGAAAAAAAATTCTTGGAGTAATATTAACAATATTATACCATATAAAGCATCTTACAATAGTAATACCATGTGAAATTACTAGTACCTGAAATTAAATGTATTGGAGAAAAATAGATATTTTGAGATTCAGTGATTGTTTACAGTCCTTATCTCTTCTAGTGAGGAACAGCATTTTTTAATACTACGTGTTGAATTCTATATATTTAGTAAACTGAAAGTAGATCTTAGTAAAATTTAAGAATGGGAATGTAAGAGGGAGGAGGAAGAAGGGTTGCAGCATGGGTGGGAGGGATGGTGGGGGGGAAGTGTCACTATGTTCTTAAATCTGTATGTATGAAATACATGAAACTTGAATAACTTAAATAATTTTTTTAAAAAAGAAATTTACAAAGATATGAGATGAGTCTTCAAAAAGTTAATAGAAAATCTATTTTATGAAAAGGTTGGGCATAGTTTTCAATTAGTTGTACTAAAATACAGCTGTACTAGCTTGTAATATCATAGATGAACAGAATCTAATTTGAGGCACTACAAGGAATAGGTAGCAGTTTGAACCAACTCCTAAGAGAGCAAGCTGAATCGTGATAACAGTGAAACAAGAACAAACATCAAATTCATGATAATATTTGGATAGAAGAATGGCAAATTATTGTTGTCTTATGAAAATGTACGTGACAAAGTCCCCAAAGAAATCACCAGCTTACAGTTGCAAAACTCATTTTATGAAGGAATGAAAAAACAGTGAAGATGAAACCCGTAATGACAGATCAACCATATCAGTTTACATGGAAAAATCTTGATCGTTCCATATTTGAAGAGGACTATCAGCAGCAGAACCAATACCCAACATCAGATGTCTCAACTGATTTAGGTACACAATCAACTCTGATAGGAAAATTAAAGTGGAGCAAACTTTCTGATTGATATGTCCTTAAACTATTGCACTCCGAGCTTTCAATGGAAATTTTAAGCAGCTGGTATCAAGATCCTGAAGGATTTCTTCCATGTGTTGTAACAAGAGAGCAAACCAAACCCTGAGACAAAGCATAATCCAATCATGGTAACCAGGAGGTGGAGAGGGTCCAACGGAAGTGGGAAGTGGATCTGCCAAGGACAATGGGGTGGCAACCATTTTGGAGCTACTCAAGAGTTTGTTCTCAACTTTATCCTAGGGCAAATAATGATGACATTCATTAATTATGAGAGTATTTTGAGAAAGTCCACCAAAACTTCGCAGAAAACCTTCAGAGAATCCTTCTTTGCCACAAAAATAATCCTAATTTTTGCTCTCATCAAACCATTGCAATTTTATAAGAGATTAGAGGGAAAATTATTGGATATCTATCTTACAGTCCTAATTTGTATTCTTCCGACTTTTTAAAGTTTAAAATCTATTTTTTAAAAATTTGTTTGAAAGGAAAAGCAACAGAAACAGAAAGAGGGAAAAAGAGATGTCCATCTACTGGTTCACAAACCATATTAACTCAACAGCTGGATCTGAGCCAGGCCAAAGCTAGAAGCCAGAACTCTAGCTATGACCTCCATACAGGTTGCAAGGGCCAAAGCACTTGTGCCATTCTCCTCTGACTTCACAGGCATATCAGCAGGAAGCTGAATTGGAAGCACAGCATCCGGGACTCAGACTAAAACTTTGGTAGGGGATGATTGCTTTTAAGTCGACAGCTTAACGTACTGCACCATGATGCCAACCCGGTTCTGACTTTTTGTTTCCTAATCTTGGAAAAATCCTTAAGGGACACCCATTTTTCATCAGTTAATAATGTAAAAATATACTGCAGTGTTCTGGATAAATTCTAAATATCCTGAGGTCTTTAGTGACTGAAAACATGACTAGTTTCATCATTCGGAAAATTGTCTTGATTTGATGGAGCTTATGTTGTAAAAAACTGTGTTTTCATTTCATTCCCTCGAACATTTTGAAATCCCTTTGTGTGTGTGTGCTTGCTTGCGTGTGTGTTTCTGTGGTTGCTGTGCACTGAAGATTCCAATTATAAAATAAGTTTTATATTTTTGTGTGAATTTTAGTAGATAATTTTCCTTATGATAGAACATTAGATATTATAAAATATTCCAGATAGCTTTTTAAAGCATGGATTCCTATTAACTAGAGAATAGTTTTCTAGATTTTTTTTTATAAAGTTGATTTTGTAAGAAATCCTTATAATTTCACAAGAACCATTTTGCAACATTTATGCCCCATTATCTTTCTTGCCCCTCTACAATTACTAATCTTGAAACGTATAGGTTGTTATTCACCAGGAGTTTAAAACTGAATGTTTGTCATTCTTATGGTAGGCAATTGATAAGGGACAGGTAATAAAAGTAGTCATCAGCTATATTGCCTTAGCAGCGTTTCTATATTTTTAGTGACATACAGTATTTGCTCTTATGAATCATGGCAAATTCCATCCCTAGGACGTTTGCAATTGCACTTTTCATGTGAGTTACTGAACTGTTAGAGCTTGAAAAGAATTAAATGTCAGATGAAATCAGCACTAGTGTTTAATGGGATGAAATAACCAGGGATGAGAGGATTCTTGATATTCATAAACTAGTTTCAGTGAATGAGTCCAGGGTAAAATTTAAATGTACACTTCTATTTTATAAGAAAATCCTCAGTTTAACAGTATATGTTTAAGAATGCTTCCTTGCCATTATTTAATATTTTAAAGCAGATACATGTCTGCTTGACTTATTAAAAACATATTAATTTGTATTTTTAAAAAACCCTCCATTTAATTTTAAGTAAGCCAATTTTAGTGTAAATTAGTTTTTGTATTTATTTTAGCCATTCCATGGTACTAGATTTTTAAGTCTTACTTTTTCAGGAAAGATGTCATGGATAAAATGTATATAGTATTCAAACAACAAAATAATTTCCTTTCTATGTTGAACTATTTAAGCATAGTGAATTTATATGTTTTATATTTTTAAGATGATTATGATGCCTATTCAATAAAACATTTAAGATTTTCAGTTTGATTATTCATTGGCAGAACTTTGAGAGATATGCACTATTGGAATTAACTAATAAAGGAAATATGTTTAAATGTAGCTGTAGGAACATTATATAAAATATTACATTAGATATATATCACTGTGTAACAATTACCACAAATTTGGAAAATTAATACACCAAATATTTATTATCTGTTTCTGAGGGTCTGATATTTCATTGTGGTTAAATTGAACCCTCCATCTCAAGGTCTCCCATGATGCTGTCTGCTGGCCCCCATCTGTGTAATCATTCCCTTTCAACCTCACTCAGGTAGTTATTGCAGGGATTCAGTATATACAGGTTGTTATACTGAAAATCTTCTGGTCAGACAGGCTTGGTGCATCATGGACGGCCAGTTTGAATCTTGCCTCTGTATTGTGTGTGCCTCTGCATAGGATAGCACACCCCTGGGCAGCAGGCTTCATCAGAATGAGTTGTTATCAACCCGAAAGGGCACAATTAAACCAGGAATCATAATCTTTTGTTAACTAGACTTGGAATAATAACCTGTCACTTTTTGACATATTCTGCTGGTTAAAAGAACATTACTGGATGCAGCCTATACTCAAGAAGTGGGGTATATTTACAGATACCATCTTCAGCTAAGCAAGTTGAAATTGAAACTAAGGTCCACCCAGAAGGCAAAGCCAGTGGAATGCAGACAAATGGGCAAAGTTACTGTGAAAAAGCTTTACTTAAAAAACAATTAGAATAAACAAAATTTATAAAGAAAAAAGTTTTACAAATGTGACATTTATTATTAACATGTTACTCATATTTAGTAAGTTTATATTTTACTTGCTTGTATAATTTTGCATGTTGTCATTTCACTTGTAAATTTAATTAACTTATAATGAATTTAAATGTAATTAAGTTGGACTTTATTACCATAATCTTTTTTCATATTTTACTTTTTATGATTTTGTTTCATTCTCCTTAAATTCATTGATCAAATTTTTTTCATTTCCAATTTCTATTATTTTGACCATTATATCTATTTTCTAATACCATTCATAAATATTTTCCATTATCTTTCATCACAAATATTTTTATTGAGACAACGAATTGTTTAATTAGCATTTAGTTGAAGATGAAAAGCTTAAAAACAGTCAAGATCCAAGCATTTAAAAATGAATTCTCCTATCAGCTCAAGAAAAATGTTAATTAGCCAATATAGAAACATGTGTGAATCAGGCATTATTACAAATTAAATATTTTTACCTATTTTTAACGTACCATCCAATAGTGGTAGTTATTAAAGTTTAATAGAATTATTGTATACTCTAAAATAATAGCAAGAAAGGGAATGCTGCATTCTTTATTGGGACACATATTCTTAAATCTCTTCATTTATTCATTTATTTTTTAATTTTATCTTTAATTAGTTTTTAAAAGATTCAATGTGACTTGTAGATAAAATTCTAAGAACACAATGAAATTACCTTTCTCCCTCCCTTCCCCTTTCTTTCTCCCACCCTCATTACAAATGTCTTTATTAATCATTAGTTGACCAACTACATTGTGAAAATCACATAGCATCTCATATTCATGTTTATTTGCTAGCATAAAATGATTAATAATTTGACTTGATTTTTTGTATTTCATCTTAAAACATGTTATTTGTAAGACTTACATGTAATTTTTAGTAGTTTCTTTTTTCCATTTATTACTGCATACTGTGTACCCTACTTTTTTATTTGTATTTTATTGTTTATATTTTATTTATTATACTTATTTTTCAATATTTTTGGATATGGCAAGAATATTTTATATGCAAGGAATGCTGATTTCACCTTGAAATAGGAGATGCTACACAGAATAATTTAATAGTTCAGTTATTATCTGAAATATCATTAACAAATTTTCACAAACATAGCTTGGTATCTATATTAATATATATCAACAACTTATAAATCAAATAAATAATAAATCTTTCTATGTCTTTGTTTGTTGTTTTTATTCTTATAAATTAAGGCTTACCAATAATTTATTTTTTTGCATTCACTTTATTCAGCAATAGAAACTGAACTGATTAATCTACTTATTTCACACATGTTTTGAAAACTATTATTCATGATCATAGGTTTGATTATTTTATATACATTTCCCTTTCAGGAAAAGGACTGCATTGTTCTGTATGGCTGAATTCTTAGCATTCTCCCAGGATCATGTCACAATTCAGCATTCTGAAGAACAGAAATGTATTTTCGCTTTCAGTTATCCCTTATATCAGTTGAAAAAATAGTGAGGAACCTTATTTTTATCTTGTCAAATCCCTTTTTAGGAAAACAGACTACACATGCTTAACAAAAAGCAATTAAAGCTATGATTAATCCTGTTAATTGCAGATGACAAAGAAAGCATAGCTTCTGCAGTAAATACCTAGTGTGATGATATGTCTCCCTTGCCCCTAAGGTGGAATACTCTCATTTTCCTGGCATTTTCTTTTCCTCTGGGATGATTGAGGATATAACAAGTTAGAAGTTTAAATGTACTTTCTGGACATATTCTGAGATTATTTTTTGTGTCTGAATTTTTTTCCTCAAAAAGTACAAGTGACGCACTAACTCTAAAGGATATCATCAAAATGAGAAGAAAGTTCTATTAAAAAATCCCTCTCCTATTGGTTCTTTATCCCAACATTTTCCCCCTGCAGGAACTGCTTTCTTCTCCTCCACTCAGTCACCCTCATTGTCTACTCTGTTACACAGAACTCAATTACTGAATTTATATTACTTAGAAAAAAAGAAGTTAATACACATTATTGGGGTTATATTGTCTAAAAAGTTTCACATTACATTTTTAATATTAACAATTTTCCTCAATGACTGAAATGAATAAACTAAATGTCTTATGTATTTTGTCATCCACTGGCCTGAGATTTTTATGAAAAAATATCTTCTCTATCCATAATATTTATTCAATCCAAACTAATGAAATGTCAAGGGTTTTGATCTATAATAATTTTAGAAGGCCGGCGCCGTGGCTCACTAGGCTAATCCTCTGCCTTGCGGGTCCAGCACACTGGGTTCTAGTCTTGGTCGGGGCGGTGGATTCTGTCCCAGTTGCCCCTCTTCCAGGCCAGCTCTCTGCTGTGGCCAGGGAGTGCAGTGGAGGATGGCCCAAGGGCTTGGGCCCTGCACCCCATGGGAGACCAGGAGAAGCACCTGGCTCCTGCCATTGGATCAGCGTGGTGCACTGGCCGCAAGAGCAAGCAGCCACTGGAGGGTGAACCAATGGCAAAGGAAGACCTTTCTCTCTCTCTCTCTCTCTCTCTCTCTCTCTCTCTCTCTCACTGTTCACTCTGCCTGTCAAAAAAAATAATAATAATAATTTTAGCATGTGATGGGTTGATTAGAATTTTGACATGAGAATTTGGGTCTATTTGGAAGGTTTCCGGAAGTTGTTTGATTTCTTCAATGAGAAGATTGGCTGTGTTGCTCCTTAACTTGTATGATCTCTGTTATGTTGCTTTTTCTAAGTGAAACCTGAGAGCACACCCTTTGGTTAGCTGTTCAAAGTATGGGTCACTGAAGGAAACAAATGTCCTGTCCTTTATTCTGTTTCCCCAAGCTGTCTCATTTCCAAGCTTGTGAAGCGTGAGAGTTACTTGTTTGCAATTAAAATATCAATTCCCATGGAGCAAAAGGAATGGGAATAACAGATGACTTGCTATATTTTTCAAATATGTTAAATCATTATTTCTTCCAAGTCTCACTAATGACACACAAGTGTTTGCTGTGGTAAATCTCTACTCTGTCTGTGCTGCCCACATTGACAGATTTCAGTGTGACATCACTCAGGTCACTTTTGTATACTCCCTTGCAACTGAGATTTCACCAGCTGCCTTGAGTGGGGATAACTAATTCAAAGTCAAAATTCCTTCCATTTATGCCTTATTACCCAGCTTGCCGTATTTCCAGTTCCTTCTGTTCTAAGCTTCAAATGTTTTCAGGGCTGAGTTTGGAAAATCTGCTCACTTATTTCTCCAAGTTTTCTTCTTCTGTCTGCTTTAAATCAGAGGTGATTTTGTGTGGACAGCCCTGTCCTCCATCTGTTGCCATCTGTTTCATGTCTTCCAGATATTCCTCAAAATGCTGGTGTATTGAACACACCCTTTCCTATGGTCCAGTGATGTTAAGATTTTTAAAAATTATTTTCAAGAATCTCCTCAGAGGAGAAGGAGGAAAATAATCTACTTTTCAATAATATAATTCAGTTTAGTCATTAAAACACTACTACAACATCTATATTATATTAATATTTCTTCTTTGTCTCTAGATCCTACTTCATGGTATTTTACACAGAAAGAAAATGATGGGACACCTGAAATACTCACGCTAATTTTTGCTCAATGAAAGTATCTCCATCATTCTCAAATGTTTAAAAAACATTCCATTTACAAATGTGGATTTTTAAAAATTCAACATTGGTTTCTTTTTGTGTTTTTGATTAAATTCTAACTGGAAATTGTATAATCTTTCAGCATCAAAATCACACACACAGATTATGCTTCATTAAACAGATTTTTATGAGATTACATTCACAGAATAACCATCACTTTTTGATGTTGACATCAGGAAGTGACATTAAATATCAACCAAGAGTATTGTATATTCTGATTAGCTGGATATATTTGAAATTTGATTATTTGAAATATTTCTGAGCTTTTCATCCATCTTAGTGTTCGTGTGTGTGTGCATGTGTTTCTGTCTGTGGGCATATTGTATGTGTTTGTGTGTATTTGACAGCAAGTATTACATTAATCAAGGGAGCAGAATTCGCAGGAATGGATTCTGTGATGAGATGTCTTTTCTGTTCTACCCAAGTCTAAACTTGATCTAAACTTTTAATCACTTAGGAAGCTTGAACTCGGAGCATGCTTTCTTAGTATATGATTGCTATTGACAATAAAAGTGACTGTTAGTTGCTAACTAAAAAATGATCATCAACCTACCTTGTTTACCACCATTAACAAGCAGGTGATTTTTGACTACTTCTTTATCATACTTCTCCTGTCCCTGTTGATACTTTCATCCCAGAATAAACTTTAATTTTTTTATATTTAATTTAATGGAGTTGAAAAAGCTTATTATATTATCATTTTAAACTTTATAAACATACTATTTCTGAATATATCTAAATACTTAGAGTGAAAATTCCCAAAGTTTCCATGTGCCTTCCTTTTAAATTTCCATTGTGTCAAATTCTTTCGTTGACTCATAAAAACACAATCCCTTTGAATGCATTGTCCTTTAATTGCCTATTTAATACTGTAAATTCTACAATGAATTCTGATCCCACATGTGGGTGGTAGTGAGCCAGATATTTGAGTCATTACCACTGCTTCCCATAGCATGCATCAGCAGGAACCTGGATCAGAAGTCGAGTCAGGACTATACCCCAGCACATCAAAATGGGTTGTGGGCATACCAAGGAACAGCTTACCTTCTGTGTCACAATCCCCATTCAAAGGTTTCTGTATTTTTTAATTTTAAATCATCTTTTCATTACTGAAGATTTAAAGTAGCTTAAATTGAATCATAATTCTAAGAATGAGGTGGGTAATAAATACCTATTTGGAGTCTACAAAATAGCTGATCTTGAAGATGAATGAAACTGCATGAAAGTGTTGGAAACAGATATGGAGAAAAATAGAGTACCATTAGAAAATGTAGATAATGTTAAAATACCTGAAGAAACGGATGTTGTGGTATTCATAATCAAAATTAGAATTCCCCCACCTTTGAGCAATGAGGATTTCCTTGTCCAAGGATGATTCATTGCACTTTGGCATCCCACAAACCCCTGTGGAGATGTCTACATGAGATTATCCCTTTTGTATGCGAAGATACTCACTTAGGTGGCAAGGCATAAAAAAGTGAATAGCACATGTCAAAAACAGAGATGAACCTGAACATGAAATCTAAGGGTGCTGTATATGATTGGATCCACATTTCTGCCATGATGATGGCTATCAGCCTGTAACTTTACATGGAAATTTTGTTTTTTTCTTTAATATATGGTCTATACTTCTATAGTCCGAGGGCCTGTTTCCCTGACAGATGTATTTTCACTGTCCCAAAAAGTCAAAAAGAAGAAAGTGACACACACACCATTATTGATTCTAAGCACATTATCTTTCATCAATAATCAAGAATCTCTGGGGTTTGGTGTGGATTTAATTAAGCTATTTTACCACACATTTGCTGAGTATTAACACAAGGTAAATTGAATGTTATAGTGTGGGAAAAATGTCATAAACTAAAAATTTAACCAAAGAAAAGATTTTGGATTTTGTTATATGGCAGTTATTGATGTATTTCTTCTCAATTCTAGTTTTACTGAATTTTACCTGTTATGACTGTTGGACCTTTAAATACTTTTTCTTTCTTAGCTGTAAACATTGCAGCCAGCAGGAAGGGGCTTTGCTTCCTGTTTGGGGTACACTTACTTACGTCTTCTGCAGACTGCGGATTTCTCTAGCACCCAATTCCTGAAGGGTTCTCAGCTTCTCTAGTCTTTGACTGTCACACGGCACCATAGCTCACAGCAGACAGAGGTCAGTCGTTTCCCATCCAAGCTCTTCTTGTCCGTTTCGTAGAGTCGCATACTCTTTTTCTCCAATCACTGGTTCTTCTAGTGCGTGGAGAAGAGAGCACACAATGGCCAGTATCATTCGTCCACCTCCCGCCTGGAAGATTCTGTGGCAGAGTCTGCAGTGATACACCTCTCTGTGAGCATTTCTGCAATCACCATACACAGCAGACTTCCAGCAAATTCCAGATGGAGGCTTTCCCAGAAAGATCTGCTGACATAGCACCACAGTGACCTCACTGCCATTGAGTGAGACACAAATACCTTTTTCAACAAGATTTGGCGCTGAGCCCAGGAAATCTCTTCTGTACTTGCTACATCATAGCTGCAGGAGTAATGGTTGCTCTTTATATCTGGCATTGCCATATTTTTAGAGCTCTCTTTACCTCTTAGTAGCTAATTACTTATCACTTTAATCTCTGTTATGGATATTAATTATTTATGTTAAGCTTTCCCTATTCCAATTACTGTGTGATCTCCCATGATTGGACTCTGATGGATACATATCAAAATCTAAGTATAATACATAATTCTGTTTAGGCCAACAGCTTGCAAATTTCTGAAGATGCTTACTTACCTTTTATAATATGATTTTCTTTCCCTTGTAAGTCATTTGTTCCTTTATAAAAATTTATTTGAAAGAGTTTCAGACAGAGAATGAGACACAGAGCATCTTCTACCTGTTTTTTCACTCCCCAAATGATGGTAATGGCTGGAGCTGGACTGGTCTGAAGCCAAAAGCCAGAGGCTTCTCCAGGGTTTTGCACATGGGTTCAGAGGCCCAAGCATTAGGCTGTCCTGCATTACTTTTCCAGGCATATTAGCAGGGAACTGTATCAGAAGTGAAGCAGCCAGGACTTGAAGCAACACTCACATGGGATGGCAGAATCACAGGCAGTGGCTTTGTCTAGCTGTGCCGCAGCATCGGCCCCTAATTATCTTTTTAATAGAAACCTACAAATTTGTTAAACATTTAGTTAAATTTTTGAAATGGCCACAACACCTGGAGCTGAGCTGATCCAAAGCTAGAAGCAAGGAGTTTCTTCCAGTTCTCCCATGTGGGTGCAGGGGCCCAAGAACTTGAACCATCTTTCACTGCTTTCTCAGGCATAATAGCAGGGAGCTGGATTGGAAAGGGTGGCAGCTGGGACTAGAATTGGCACCCATACAGCATTCCAGTGCAACTGGCCACTATGCCACAGTGCTGACCTATATTTTACTTTTTAACCAAACCTCATACAGGTGTTAAATATAATTACATATGTATTTGTGTATGCTCGTGTGTGTATGCACTGTTTAAGTGCTCAAATAAAAATTAAAATTGTATAACATACTAAATATGAAAAATAATTAAAGAATATTTATCTAGAAAGGTACCAAACCAATAATATAAGAACTTAAACCAGTTTCAAGAGGTCAGTCAACTAAATAGGATTATTTCACTTTCAGAATTGTCAGCTATATTAGTGATTTTATATTTTTATCCTAATCTCTTATAGTGAGAACAGTGAATAACTTAAGTCAGAATGGAAGAATTTGGTAAAAATTGAGATTCTATAGAAGCCAGGAAAAGAAGTTATCAGCAAGAGTGATTTTTCTAAGGATAATGTAGATTGCATTAAGTTAAGTCACATAAATTATGTAATATATTGTACACAAATACAACCTAAATAAGAGGAAAATTGTGATAAAAGTCAATTTATTATAAATTTTAAATTATATATCAATGTCATCTGTGTCCTTTCAAGCAAAATTCAAACCTTATTATTCTGCTAAATTAAAGGAGTTACATGTTGATTTTAGTACATATTTTAATAGGATAATTTAATAACAAGCTTTAATAATGACAGTCACTATTATATAACCAGACTTTATTATTATAAGTTTTCAGCATTAAATATTTTTTTAAAGATTTATCTTATTTCTTTGAAAGACAGAGTTACAGAGATACATAGACACAGAGAGAGAGTTCTTTCATCCACTGGTTCACTCCCCAGATGGCCACAATGGCCATAGCTGTGCCGATCCAAAGCCAGGAGCCAGGAGCTTCTTCCAGGTCACCCACGTGGGTTCAGGGGCCCAAAGACTTGGGCTATCTTCTACTGCTTTCCCAGGCCATAGCAGAGAGCTGTATCAGAAGAGGAGCAGCTGGGACCAGAACTGGCGCCCATATGGGATGCCGACACTTCAGGCCAGGGCGTTAACCTGCTGCACCACAGTGCTGGCCCCAGCGTTAAATTTTTTAAAGATTGATTTATTTATTTGAATGCAAGGATACAGAGAGCAAAGGCACACACACACACACACACACACACACACACAGAAAGAGAGAGAGAGAGAGAGAGAGAGAGAGAGAGAGAGAGAGAGAGGTCTTCATCCACTGATTCACTCTCCAGATGTCCGCAATGGCCAGAGCTGCACCCATTGGAGGCCAGGAGCCAATAGCCTCCTAAGGGTCTCCCACATGGGTGCAGGGTCCCAAAGACTTGGGCCATCTTCCACTGCTTTCCCAGGTCATAGCAGAGAACTGGATCAGAAGTGGAGCCAGGACAAGAACTGGTATGCATTTTGGATGCTGGCATTGAAGGTGATGGCTTTACCTGCTAAGCCACAGCCCTGGCCCCAGCATTAATTTTGAAAAATAATTTAAATTAACGCTGTTCATATTCAGATATGGAGTATATTTATATCCTCTTAATTTGTGTTAGTATTCTGAAAGCATTATGAAAGTAACATTTTTTAATTTTTTTTAGTTTTATTTTTTTTATTTGAGAGGTTGAGCTACCCACAAAGAGGGAGAGAAAGGTCTTCCATTCACTCCCCAAATAGCCTCAAAGACCAGAGCTAGTCCGATCCTAAGCCAAGAGTTTCTTCCAGGTCTCCCATGTGGGTGCAGGGTCCCAAGAACTTGGGCCATCTTCTATTGTTTTCTCAGGCCATAAGAGAGCTGAATCTGAAGAGGAGAAGCTGGACACAAACAGGCATCCACATGGGATGCTCACACCACAGGCCTACTATGCTATAGCACCGTCGTCAAAATTACCATTTTTAAGATAGACTGTTTTGTACACATCTGTGCTAGCTAATATCTGGCTTACACTGCAGTTGCTTTTTCTCTAAATTTGTACAATTTCTTGCAAAAGAATTAAGTACATGCAGTGCTTGCCAATTTTGACTTCTTATACTACAAGATATTTCATTTGAAAAAATTCCATTGAAACTTAAGGGAACATAATTATTTTTACAATTGATTCAAATAAAAATGGCTTAAGAAATGCTCTTTACATTTTTAAAGCCATATCAACAATGTTTTCATGTTACCATTTCCAATATATGTGTTCTGGAATAGTATTTACATGTCACTGTGGGATATAATCTTTTTAGAAATTATTTTAAATTTATAAGCCAAAAATTGTGTTAGCAATACAACAAGTTCCCATATACCCCTCAACAGATTTCCCCATCAACATCTCATATTAGTGTATCTGTCACAATTAATCACACCCTGCTTCCCTTAATTTTTAAACCAGACTTTTTTTATCTGTCCCACCACTCACAATCAACAATCTGTGCTTGGATATGTTTTTTTTTTTTTAATTTTTCCTCTCACACATAAGTGAGAAAATGTACTACTTGTGTTTCTGTGTTTGGCTTTTTGTTGTCAATATGATGTCCTCTAATTCCATCCATTTTTCTGAAAATGAAATGATTTCATCCTTTTTAATGGTTGCATAGTATTCCATTATGTATATACATGACATGTTACTTATCCATTGAGTGGATAATGGACACCTTGAATCTATATTTTGGTTATTGTGTGTGGTGCTGTTATAAACATAAAGGAGCAGGCATCTCTTTGATACAGTGAGTTCATGTCTTTTGGGTATTTTCTCAGCGGTGGGATTGTTGGATCATACGCAGTTCCTTTCCTAGTTTTTAATGAAATCGCCTTACTTTTTCCAAAATGGCTGCAATTATTTAGATTTCTATCAAAAGTGTATAAAAACTATCATTTCTCCACATCTTCATCAACAATTCTTTTCTTCTCTCTTTAGGATAATAGTCATCCTGACAGATAGATAATATCTCATCGTGGTTTTGAGTTTCATTTTCCTGATAGCTAGTGATTTTGAGTGTTTTATCATATATTTTTGGTCATTGTTATTTCTGCTTTTTAGAACTCAATCTTCAGGACCTTTTCATTTTGCTTAACTGGGTTGATTGTTTTATTGTTGAATTCTTTTGAGTTGCTAATATATTCTAGATATTAATCTTTTGTCAAATAAGTAGTTGCTTAATATTTTCTTCCATTCTTTTTGATGTCTCTTCACTCTGTTCATTGTTTCCTTTGTTGTGAAGAAATTTTTGAGTTTGTTATAATCTCATTTGTCTAGTTTTGCTTTTATTTTCTGTGCTCTGGGGTCTTATCCAAAAAGTCATCACTTACACCAATGTTGTCAAATGCTCTCCCTGTGTGTTCTTCTGCCAATTTCATAGTTGGAGGTCTTACATTTAGGTATGTGGCCCATATTTGATTTTTTTCATACAGTGAGAAGTAGGTATGTAATTTATTATATATATATATATATGCCATATATATTATATATATATATTTATATATATTTGAGAGTGCCATTTTTTGAAAAGTGTATCATTTCTCCACTTTATATTATTGACATATTTATCAAAAATCAGTTGGTAGTATGTATGTGGATTAATTTCTGGATATTGTGTTTCATTGATGCTTTTTTGTTATTTGTTTCATTGATGTTTTTATGTCAGTGCCATTCTGTTTAAATTACTATAGCTTTCTAGTATGCTTTAAAATCAGATATTGTGAGGACTCTTTGATTTTTTTTTTCAGGATCACTTTGGCCTTTCGGTGTCTTTGTGATTCCATATGAATTTCAGCATTTTTTTTGTAATCCCATAAAGAATGCTATTTGTATTTTACTAAGGTTTATATGGGACACAAAAATATTTGTTTACAATTTGCATACCAATGTTCCTTCTTAGAAAAGTTGCCATCATCCTCACGTTTCATTTCCTGAATCATTTAATCACTAAAAATATTTCAGAGAAACTCTAAACAAATTAAAGTTTTATTCTCAAATTGTTGATTTTTTTCTAAAGAATATAATCTAAATATTTCATGCACACTGAAAGTTTAACATCCTAATATATGACTGTCATTATAGGTATATTCACATAGTTGAAGATGGCTTGACATCCATTATTGGAGGTAGCTAGAAGACATGCGTAAGGGGGTCTAGGTTAAATTATCAAGTCAACTGTGCTCATCTACTTAGATAATCAGAAAATATAATTTCTGAAGAGCATATATTATTTCCTTATTGATGTTTGCATTGTAATCAATTTAATTATAGGTAATAATCACCAAATAATATTTGTATAAAACATATTTTCAGTACCTACATTGTGGCATAACAGGTAAATTAAAGGCACCCATGGGCATTCCATTTCCTAGTCCAAATTTGAATCATGTCCGCTCTGATTTTCATCCAACTTGTGTGTATGTGCCTGGGAAAATAGTGCGGAATGGCCCGACTCTTTGGACTTCTGCTAGGCACATGACAGACACAAATGTAATGCCAGCTCCTGGTTTCAGCCTGGTCCAATCCCATCTGCTATAACTATTTGGGGAATGAATAAATGTATGGATTGTCTCTCCCTTTTGCTCTTCTCACAATGTCTGTTAAATAAATAAATCAATTTACAAGTATTTTAAATAATTAGGAACTAATAAGTTGATATTTTTCTTAAAAATTCATTAGCAAAAATGTAAAAGTGTCATATAAACCGTTTGTATGTGATATGTGTGTTCTACCAATGATTGTTACACTATCCAAGCACTGCTCATCCTTATTTACTCTTTATTAGTTTTTAGATTTTCTCTACCATGCAGATTTCTCATTATATGTAGTTGAATATAATAAATTCTAGTAAGACGTATTTCACAGAAAGATCCCCAAAAGCCAAAATATCTTAAACTATCTTTATTCATTCTTAATACTTTCTTCATAATCTTGTCTACGATTTTATCTTTCACTTACTAGAAAAAAATTCACACTTTCACATTCATAAAGCAATGGAAAGCAAAACAAAACAGGGATGAACATTTGGCACAGCACTTCAAATGCCACTTGAGATGCCCATTTCCCATATCTGAGAATGTCTGTTTTAATCACAACTCTACTTCAAATTGCAACTTCTTGCTACTACACATACTGAGAGGCAGCAGGTGATGATTCAAGTACTTGGGTCTCTGCCTCCTACCCAGGAGACCAGAGTGCAGTGCTGAGCTTCTTGATTCAGCCTGGCGCTGACCCAGTTGTTGCATGTATTTGGAGAGTGAACCAGTAGGCGGGACTTTCTTCCCTCTCTCCATCTCTTTCTCTTTTCCTGTATTCCTTTCAAATATAAAATGAATAAATTTTAAAAATAAAATAAGTAAATTAAAGTGTAATATTTCTTCTCAACACATTTTGATACCAGATTCCATCAACCAGACCAAGCAATACAATAACATCTTTATTCAATTTGATTGTTGCTTATCACCCTATAAGTCTCATTGTAATTGAATTTCATAAACTTCTCTCTCTAGAGATGTACTTACATTAACCTGCTCACCCAGCAGTTTTTCTTCTGCTTTCACCTTAGCCTTTAAGATGAGTTCCACTGAGATATGTAAAATTATATTGCTTCCTCCTGAAAACTACATAATAGTTTTAAATGTCTTTTGGACTTGAAATTAAAATATATTTAACAGTTTACATGGTGTCAAATTACTCAGTCCTTTCTTAATAGCTATATCTGGGACATAGGGAGATGTGTTAAGTATTCACACGTAACTGTGATTTATTTTTCCTCACTAAAATACAAATTTTATTTAATGATTTTAACTGATAAATAAACATTGTATAAATTAGTGGTGCATCATGTGATGTTTCAGCACATACAGTTTTTCTCAATATATAGAGTAAAGTTCAAATATTGGTAAGCATATCTATTTCCTGAAATGTTTATCATTTCATTATGGAGAAAAAATCAAAATTTTTTTAGCTTTTAAAATATAAGATATATATCATCATCTATAGTCATCCTCCTGTGTAATAGTGCATCAAAGCTTCTGTCTCACATACTTATTGCTTAGTTATTGTTCTGAATTGTGTTCATTGGAGCGTGTTATATGAATTTCTATCAAATTATATACTCTAAACATATTTAAAAGGAGAGTGGATGGAGGACGAGATTGAGGAAAAGAAGGAGTGAGGGAAGTGTGGTTGTTTTCTGGGAACTGAACCCTGCAACACATGACATCTCTTCTCTATATAGTAATACAAAAATTAAAAAAAAATATTTAAAGACAAATGATATTTCCAAATTCAGGTAAACAAACATTATTCTTAAAACCAATTAATTATTTCATTAGAAGAAAATGCAAAATATTCATGTGCAAGTCAATTATATTTAAGTACAAGGAAATGTACAAAACTGAGAGGGTAAGGGCAGTCATTGGGTCTAGTAGTGCAGACACTGGTAAACATACATTCCATTTAGGAGTTCTGGGTTCAGTACCTGCTTCTGGCTCTGACTTCAGCTTTCGGCTAACACAGTCCCAGAGAGGTGATGGCTCAAGCAACTGGATTCGGTCACCTACAGGGAAGACCTGAATTGAGTTCCTGGTTTCCAGCTTCTGCTTTGCCCAGCAGCCTTGGCCAGGAGTTCACTCTTAACATTCTCTCTCTCTCTCTCTCTCTCTCTCTCTCTCTCTCTCTCTCTCTCTCTCAAAAGTAAATAAATTTAAATCCAAACTGAGAGACTAAAAATAGGGAAGATCATATAGAAAACATTAAACATTATAACTATCATTGTAAACTGTATTGTAATCACTTCGGGTAATGATGCATAGTGAAAGGACACTCCATTACTTTGGTGATTCCTACAATCACCACTACAATGACTACTTCTATAGTACTTCTTTACACAGCATTTACCTAGTGTTATTTGTTGTTTGTGGCTGAAGTTCAAGGACAGATTATTTCTTAATCATTAATAACCTTGAAGTCCTAGAAGCTAAGATACTGGTAATGAAGTTTCATGCTTCAGAGAAGTATCTTTTTCCACATCAAATGTAATACATATTCAATTTCTCCTGTGTTCCAGGATCTGGAGTTCAAACCTGCTGAATGTATGAATTTTGTTTGCATTACCACTCAGCATCATTTTTTTCTTACTTTACATACTGCCCCTCTCACCCACACAATCAACTTTTGTAGAGTTATTCATAACTTATCCTATGAAATTACTTCTACTTATGATATACAATGATATATATTACAGTAATGTCTTGTTTAAACTACTTGTGATTAAGAATTCAGAGATTTACTGGTAGGGTGTTTTGTTGAGAAATATTTTTATTATAATACACTATTTTGGAGAAGCTAAATTCTTTATGAATAAGATTCATGGAGAAGGCTACAGGCTGCATACCAATTAGATCTCTAGTAGATACTGAAATTTGCCTTGTTCATTTTGGATATGTTTTAATGGCTGTCTAGACTCATGAAACTACTGTTTTCTAATCTTTAAAATAGTCTCTGATCAAAACAGGTTATTATGACTTCTCATTCATATATTTAAAATAACCTGCATATGCAAAGAATTCATTAAGTGGCTTAAATCATTGGATATTTTTCTTTCCCTCTCACTTTCTGTCATCAGTAGTACTTTTAAATAAATATAAAAATAGTTATTTTATATTCCAAATAATAAACAGATATGTCTTTTGTGGTTAGAAAGATAAATACTTAATATAAAATAAGAACAAATGTAATATTGACTTAATATTGAGAATTCCTGATAAGCACCCAAGAAACTGATCAGTTCTTTCTATGGACTTTGTCCTAACATCAAACATTTCTGCAAGTATTCGCACTTTCCACATGTTTCAGCAGCGCAGCAAGCACACAGAGTTTCATAGCAAATGTTGTTTGTACATGAATGTTTGTACGATCTTTGATAATTTGAATGGGTTAAATGTCAAGTTTCAAAATACATTAATTTGAATTGCATCTGCTTATGAATTGTAATAAAATGCAAAGCAGTGGACCCATTTCACAAAGGTAGCATTTTAAATATACAATGTTCTTTCTTTATTATTATTTAATTTTTTTAAAAATTTATTTGACAAGTAGAGTTAGAGAGAGAGACAGAAAGAAAGATCTTCCTTCCATTGGTTCACCCCCCAAAAGGTTGCTGCAGCCAGAGCTGTGCTGATCCGAAGGCAGGAGCCAGGTACTTCCTCCTGGTCTCCTATGTGGGTGCAGGGGCCCATGCACTTGGGCCATCCTCCACTGGCCTCCTGGGCCACAGCAGAGAGCTGGCCTGAAAGAGGAGCAACTGGGACAGAACCTGGTGCCCCTGTGGGATGCTGGCGCTGCAGGCAGAGGATTAACCAAGTAAGCTACGGCGCCGGCCCTATTATTTCATTTTGAAATCGTCATCCTCAGCTACATTCGTTCCTTATTTTTTACTCTGTGATATTTTCATTAGGAGTTTGATATATGAGGCCATTTTTTCTATCTAAGTTTTTAAACTTTACTGTCAGGACAAGCATTTGGTGCAACGGTTTCCACGTGGGACATTTGCATCACATATCAGCATGCCTGGGTTTGAGCCTGCATTATCAAACACAGAAATAAAACACAACTAACATTCAACAGATTCCTGTACATGATTGTGTTCCTATGTTTTTTTGACAGGCAGAGTTAGACAGTGAGAGAGAGAGAGAGAGAGAGAGACAGAGAGAGATAGGTCTTCCTTTTTCCATTGGTTCACCCACTAAGTGGCCACCACGGATTGCCGGCACCACAGGCGGAGGATTAGCCCACAGCCGGCCTGTATTCTTATTTTGAAGCACTGTCTTCATTGCCCTGTCGTGAATAAGTTTTAAACACCTCTAAATAAGTTCTTCTCTTCTCTTTGATTTCCAGAAATGTGATCTATATCTCCACCCATGGAAGCAGTTAGAGCATACTCTCAGTGCAACCATTTAGACTTGATGACATTTGCATTATGCAATTTTAAATCACTTTCTTTTTTAAAAAGTGGTTCACTAACAATGGAAATTCTCTACCCAGTAACTTTTAGAACAGTACCTTTTTTCTAAAATTCAGTTTCTTATTTTTGTGTATTTTGACTAGTATTTTCAGTTAATGTCAAAAACTCCCAGAGCAAATTTTATAGATGCCATACAATCTAATTTTGGGGAATTCTTTTATAAATGTGTTCTCCAAGTGCTAAATATTTTTCTTAGTAAGAAAAATAAGGAAAATCTTCATTTAAGTTTGAGAAATTTGTTAAAACATTGTATTATTTAGAAATATAACCAGCATCAGTTGCATGATAATCCTTTTATGCCATGTTTACATTTATATTGATAGGAATAATATTCACACCAACTTTATGAAATAGACAATGGTGTCACTTTCATTTTACAGATGATCAATCTGAGACCCAAAATGTTAAATAATTTGCACGTTATTAGGACTACATTAAATGTCCTTCCAGGTCTCCCACATGAGTGGCAGAAGCCCAAGCACTTGTGTCATCCTCTGATGCCTTTCCTAGGCCATTAAACACTAGCTGAATCAGAAGTGGAGCTGCTGGGGCAAGAACCAGTACCCCTATGGCATGCAGGATTTGCAGGTGGTAACCACTCTGCCAACATGCTGGCACCAGTCTTCTAGTCTTCTAATCAGTAATTATAACTAATATTTCCTGGGCATGTACAATACAAAAACCACTGAACAAAGAATTTTACTTATTTATTATCTCAGAGCAAATACCTACTTACCTTATGATGTATCTAAATATGTTTTTTCTTTTTCTATCCTAAAGAGGATTCTGCTAAAAAGTCAACTAATTAATTCAAGATTAAATCTAATCTTACATGGTGAATCTTATTGAAGTCTAAAATTTTAAAAACATATATAGATTATCTTACCTTAAACTCAATTGTGCAAGAAACTGAGACTTGCTATAGGTTTATGCCTGTCAATTGAAATTTAAAAATATCCTCATATAGTAATCATGCAGTTGTTGCTGGCTATTCCTCTGTGTAATATAATTATAAATATACTTATATACACAATTATACACACAACTCAGCAACTCTATATGTTTCCTAGTATTCAGCATTTGAAAACATAATTAAGCATTAGGAACAATGGAGTTATTTTATTTTAGCAAACAAATTTATGTACAAACACAACCTTTTTCAAAGCACCCATTATTAACAAAATAGTGAAGAAGTTGGGCAATATATGACTACTTCTAAAGTATTAATTATAAATTTATACCAGTATATAGCAAAGTATATAGTTTGATTGTCCTGATTAAATACATAATAGCTTATTTCTAAGAAACAACATTCAGTTTCATAAACTTTGATTTCAAATCCCTGATTTCATAACAGACTCTTTGTCCACAGATCACCTAATCAATTTCCAATTTATCCAAAATCCCTTTTCATGACTTCTAGTTTTCCCAGATAGCTTGTGCCTACAGGGTGTCCTCCCACCCACCATCTGTCATGTTAAGTTTTTCTCTGTCATTACTTAAGAAAAACAACTACTACAATTAAAAACAAACTGTTCTGCTCAAATTAGGTTGTATTTGACACATGGTGTTTATTTATGACTATGAGATAATACATTCCCATAGTTCAGGATTTGAACAAAAGTAAAACTCTTAATTATGAAAAATCTATGTAAATCAAATGTACAAAACAATAATGAAGAGACAATAAAACATATCCATATACAGCATGACAAAGCAGAGATTTGAAATATTCCTGGAAAATAAAAATATGCAGGAATTTTTCAAATATAAGTGTACAATTCTGGGCCACTTTTACAAAATGACCCAGATATTTATACAAAAAATCAGATAAGTTCTTGTTTTAAATAGTCAACAAACTGATAGAGAAATTAAAAAAAAAATAGAAACACAAGTATAAAACACATTGGGATCTTATAATTGAGATATTACATGAAGTATTTTAATTTAAGAATGTGTACCAATTTAGGAATGGTTCTATAGAGAATTAATCTTTGCTATTGTTGAACCGTGCTCAATTAACTAGTGTGTGTATATTTTAAGGTATATGACCGAGCAAAATGCTTGAGATCTGATGGTCACCATTTCTCGGTTTCTTCTATTGAAAACAAGACTATATTATTTGAATAACAGAGCCTAAGAATATTCAACTCTTGAAAAGAGAGGTGGCTACTGAATACAATAAGAATCATCCTTATACATTAACCCTCATTATTGATATAATACTTATAATTCTGTATGTCAGATTTTTTACAACAGTCCTACGCAAAGTTGGTAGTGAGGGCATTGTTTTTATCTTCTGGTGTGTTAAATATCAATGACTGTAACCCTAAATGGGCAGGAAGGATTATGCTACTGGGTAGAGAATCAAATATGAGGAAATAAGAGAGGTTAAGATGATGATTCTGGATGAAAGCATGCTTTGATCCTTAATTGATGAGGTGTTATATTAATTGACGTTTTATAGATAACTGAATTTGCAATTTATGGAAGATGACACTTGGGTGAAAAGAAGAGGAAGCATGTGCCTCAAGAAAAGGAAGATGAGTTAAATGACTGTAAGATTTTATGATAAATATTAATATGATCTAGTTGGGAAATGTGGAAGAAGTTGAAAGAAAGGGATGTTAGAAGAAACAGATTTAATAAGAGCATGTCATCATCCTTGCTTAAAATTTAGGTATTTCAGTATCAGGAAATCAACTTTTATTTTATTGAAACAGAAAATATATCTATAATTACTTTCCATAAAATGATAAAGCATACAATTTATATCTCTCAATTCCCTACAGTATAAACACAAAAATATTGTGATAAATATAATTATTTGATTGTTTCAGTGTCTCCATAGTGATGCATTACTGACTTATGAAATAGGAAATATTTTTTTTTTTAATACAGGCAGAGTGGACAGTGAGAGAGAGAGACAGAGAGAAAGGTCTTCCTTTTTGCCGTTGGTTCACCCTCCAATGGCCGCCGCGGCCGGGCGCGCTGCGGCCGGCGCACCGCGCTCGTCGATGCCAGGAGCCAGGAGCCAGGTGCTTTTCCTGGTCTCCCCATAGGGTGCAGGGCCCAAGCACCTGGGCCATCCTCCACTGCACTCCCGGGCCACAGCAGAGGGCTGGCCTGGAAGAGGGGCAACCGGGACAGAATCCGGCGCCCCGACCAGGACTAGAACCCGGTGTGCCGGCGCTGCAAGGCGGAGGATTAGCCTGTTGAGCCACGGCGCCGGCGAAATAGGAAATATTTTAAAATATTTTTTCTCATATATACTCCAGAACTTGTAAAATCCATTGATTATATGCTTTCAGGTAGTAGTAAGTGAAACAATCTTTATTGATTAATTTAATTTAATTATTGATTATTTATTGTTATTAAAATTATTTATATGCTTTTATATTCTTGTTTTAGAGATATGTTTTCCATATAACTAAAAAAAAGTTATTCATCTTCTTCAAAATGTTAATGCTCTGGCTGCTTCCTGTCGCTCCTATCATGTCCAGTACCACTAACCCATACTTCCTGCCTTACTATGTGAACTCAAGGCACATTGCATTATTTTCAACATCTATGCTCCTCCTGGCCATAAACATTTCAAAATTCTGCCACCTGTTTTGAGACTTTTTTTCTTTCCATTCTTTACTCATCATAGTTTTCTGAGCTCAATTACATTTCTTTGAGGGTATTTTTACAGAAATTAGTTGTATGTCTTAAAATGCAGCTTCCATATATTTGTTTCTAGGGTCCTTATTCCAATTGAAATTTTGAATTTGAATGTGAGGATTCTTTTTAATTAATCACTATGTTCTCAGGTGTTACTTGCATCTAAAACTATCTGAATCAGTGAATGATGACCATGTTGTTTTGTTCCTATGTATTTCAAGATTTGCTGGGTTCTATACATCTAGAAACATATATTAACACTGAGAAACAAAAAGACAAAGTTATAATTTTTGGTGAAAAATCATTTAAATAAAAATCAAGATAAAATAATTATTGGATTTATTTTGAGATATTCGAGGCAAGTCTGGTATTTCAACAAAATAATTAGAACTTGCTAATAGATCTAGGCACACAGAAAGTAAAGAATATTGGAGCATTTTCAAAAAAGCAAAGCAAGTTAATAATGTTTTCATTATTTCCAATGTACTTCTTATTACAACAAAGATGCTGCTTACAAAATTAAAATATAAATTATACAAAGCTTCTTAAACATAATATTTTCATGCAACAAAGAAGGTACCAGCGACCAAATTCCTGTGACTAAAATCCATGTTTATGCAATGGCACCTATACATGCTTAGTATTTTTTCATTTATTTTCATGCAATAATTCTGAACCAAATTTTTCAATTGTTAATTGAGTTATATAATCTGAAACAAAATTCTAACATATATTGAAGTGTTTATCATTTTAAATCAATCTTCTATGATCAAAGTTTCAGTTTGCATCAAGCAATTTACAATTATTTATTAAAAGCACTATGCATGCAGCAGATAGATATGTACAAATCATGGAAGGCTGATGTCACTCTCCTTCAAGCATACTGCAGCACTAATGAGCGTTGAGTGAACAAATATGGGTTTTGCTATCACACAAAACATGTCCTTTTCTAAAATTAATTCATACTTTTTTCTCTGAGAACATCTCTGTCATCTTTATGCTCAAGGGATCAGTATTAAACCCAGACCCCAATGGTGCAGCTGTGGTTGGACTCTGATAAAAGAGGCTTTCAAAAGTCATTTCATTCAAATAAATGTTGGGAAACACAAGTGCATTCTATAGTCTGATTCATAGGCCCAGAAAGACACAGGTTGAGTTCACCTTCTTCATTTTTCTTTTTCCTGCTTTTCTTTGTAAATCATTTATTCTGTTTATGAGTTTCGTGAGTAAACCCCATCTTTTTACTCTTTTGCACATGTTTAGAATCTACATGCTACTAACATTTTAGTGTAACTGTGCTTGAAAAGTTCTAAGAAAATGTTCTATTTCCTTACTATTCTGAATTATAAACACATACATACACACGAGGGAGTTTCAAAAGTTTGTGCAAATCTGTATTATTATAAAATTACTCAAGGATTTCAAAAGCATTTTCCACAAAAATAAATGTACCCTTTAACTTCACTTTTCCATACACTTTTGAAGTGCTTCAGTGTGTAGGGGTGTGTGTGTGTGTGTGTGTGTGTGCGCACTACACTTAATCTTTACTTTGCAATTATTTTTAATTTCATCTTTAGTGTGTCCTATATTTTCCTGTATAAAGTAACCAGTTGTTACCTTACTGCTTATTTTGTGCAAAATCCCCAGCTACAATTTGTTTAGATTTTAGCTCCATTCTTCTATGTATGGCAGGGGCTGGGTTCTTTAAAATGATCTACCTCTGCTGGGCTCCTTTCTGGTTTAATGTCTAATCTTCTATCTGAGTCTTTTCTCTGTAAAATCCTTACACAAGGTTAGACAGAAACACCTTATCCTGAGCGGAGGAAGGACAGAGCAAACCACGTGTATTGGTCAAAAGCAGGGAAGGGTTTCAGCTCCCCAAAGCCCAATCTGAGGAAAGATGAAAAGAAGGTAATGGCTTCCTGTATCTCTGGGGAGCTCCTGTTATAACAAATGTTCTCAGCCAGAATGACACAGTTAATGTCCCCACCTGACTGCACCTGCCATGCCGTACTGCATCGCAAGCACACAGGAGAAGCAGAGTGTGACTTATCTCCCAGAAGAAAGGCCAAGCGGCTCAGCAAAGGTCCTAATCGACTGCGCTGAGTCTGCCTGGGAGTATTTCCTGGGCGAGAAAAACAACAGGCACCAAGGGCTGCACAGCTCTTATTATCTAAACAAAATAATTAAGAATGTTTTCCAAATGCCCACTATACAGTTTTACTAAATGGTCTATTTGCAATGCTTGGAATCCATTTAGTTGTGCCATATAACAAAGTATTTTGGCAAACTGTGGAACTTAAAGATTATGTTTCTTTAATTTACCTGCATTCACACATTTATTACTGGATGATTCACAGTATCCAAAAATATAGAAAAAACATAAATATCTTATAACAAATGAAAAGTTAAAGAAAACACACCATTCATATAAAATGAAATACCATTCAACCATTAAAATATCATTTTTAAAGGTTTATTTATTTGAAAGAGTTACACAGAAAGAGGAAAGGCGAAGATAAAGAGAGATAGAGTCGTCTTCCATCCTTTGGTTCATTCCCCAATAGGCTGCAATGGCCAGAACTGCGTCGATCCAAGCCAGTAGACAGGAAGCTTCTTCCAGGTCTCCCACGTGGGTGCAGGGCCCAAGGTCTTGGGCTATCTTCCAGTGCTATCCCAGGCCATACCAGAGAGCTGGATCGGAAGCGTAGCACCAAGGTCTCAAACCGGTGTCCATATGGGATGCCAGCGCTTCAGGTCGGGGCGTTAACCCACTGCACCACAGCGCCAGTCCCAACATATTTCACGTACAATAACATAAATGGAACTGGAGGATACTATGCTAAGTGAAATCAGCCAGGAACAGAAAGACAAATACCATATGTTGTCACTCATATTGATATTGGGAATGGCCTCCTAAGTGTGTATATATATATATATATATATATATATATATATAGGGCCCCATAAAGTTTCCCAGAACTCCCATCTGGGCTGCCACCTATGTTACTGGAATTTGGGGTGCCATATGATATCACCATATGCTTATTAATAAATCCTCAATATTATTAAGCCCGAGAGGGTTCTTGCCTAATATTTAGAGAAGAATTCTAAATACTGGCATCAATAAACGAGGCAGCATGGTCCATTTTAGGCTTTTATTTAGTGAGAAAGATGCATAGGATAGTTAAGAGAGAGGTAAATCTGGGTTCATACCGAGAACCAGGAATCAGCCACGGGGAAGAACATCTAGGCCAGGAAGGCACAGTACTACAGCCAGCCCTCTCCGGGCAAGAGGCCAAGGAAGAAAAGGGCAGGACACACCATGTCCCTGGCTTTTAACCCACTTCCAAAGGGGAATGGTTAATTAACCTGATTGTTTAGTGGGCACCCAGGTGTGGCCAGGTAAGGGCATGAGGTCACACAGGGGGGTGGTGAAGGTATCAGGTTGGGCGTGAGGCCACACAGGGGGATGGTGAAGGAGTGGTCTTCCAGCTCACAAACCTAATGATTTTAACCTATATCCCTGCCTACTTCAATATGTAAAATTTAAATATGTTGTGATCACAGGAACTGTGAATCACTAGTAATTACCAGAGAGTAGGGAAAGTAGGAAGAGAGGGGGGCAAAGAGAGGTGGACAACAGATATTAAGTTAGAGTTAGATAAGAAGAATACATTCTAGTGCCCTAATGCACAAGACATAAACCATAGTAACAATAATGAATAATATGTTCCCAGATAGCTAGGGTAGAGGATTTGAATGTTTCTTTTTGAGAAAACATCCTTTTAATTGCATTGCAGTCAAGGGCTTAATGCTCCACTAGATGAAAACTTTAACAACTAAAAAGCAAAATGACCCTAGTTTAGCCAGGAATATTTAGGCAAGAGCTGTAAAAAGTAATCCGTTGAAAAGATGATCATTTTACCCATAAACAGTAAATTTAAAAGTAACACAAATCATTAAAACTATAGTAGCATAACCTTCTAAACCATTGGTTTGACAATGTCTAATCATTGTCTAAAGATTGACAAAACTATACTTAATGTCTAAAGATTGACAAAACTATATTTGCAACAGTACTAATGCACACAGGAATTTTTTCCTTTTCCTTTTTCTAAATTTAGCCCCCACATAGAAGGAAGATCATATTGAATTGTTTTTTCTGTTTCCAGTTTATTGTATGCAAAATGATGTTCTCCTGTTGCATCCATCCTACTGGAAATAGTAGAATTTTGTTCTTTTTATAGATGAATAATATTCCATTACGCATACTTACCACACTGTCTCCATGCTTTCATCTAATGATGAACAATCTGGTTGACTCTGTGTTTTAGCTATTGTGAACAGTGCTGCTACAAACATGGTGGTGCAGGTACTTTTTGATAAAAAGTGTTTATGTCTTCTGGGTATATATCCAGGAGTAGAATTGCTGAATCATATAGAATCTATTTCTAGTTTTTTTTTTTTTTTTAAGAAATCTCCGCACTGTTTTCCACAGTGGCTGCACTATTTTACATCCCCATCAGGAGTGTACAAGTGTTCCCCTTTCTCCACATTTTTGCAAGCATTTGTTACATCTTTTGAATTTCAGCTATTCTGACTGAGATGATATCTCAATATGGTTTTCATTTGAATTTCCTTGACAGGTACTGATGTTAAACATTTTTTGTATATTTGTTGGACATTTGTATTTCTTCTTTGGACAACTATCTATTGAAATCCTTTAACCATTCCTTAACTGGATTAAATTTTTTTAATATTTGAGTTCTTTTATATTACTGACAAATTCTGAATATGAATTTTTCATTAGATAGGTAGTACACAAATATGTTTTCCCATTTTTGGATATCTCCTCATTCTTGATCATTTCCTTTGCTGTCTGAGGTCACTATAATCCTATTTGCTTAATTTGCTTTTGTTGCCTGTGCTTTGGGCATCTTATCCAAGAAGTCACGCCTACACAAATGTCTTGCAGTGTTTTCTTTATGTTTTCTTCCAGCATATTCCTAGCCTTGGTTCTTTATATTTAGGTCTCTGATCCATCTTGAGTTGATTTTCTCATGGAACTGATTTAATTATTTTACATATACATCCAGTTTTGCCAGCATCAATGGGTGAAGAGATTATCCTTACTACACAGCACTTTTGTCAGACATGGCAAGCTTCACCAATCAAGTTCCCTGCAAATGCAAATGGGAACACAACAAAATATGGTCCATGTGCATGGGCTCCAGCACACAAAAGGGAGACCCAGAAGGAGCTCTAACTCCTGGCTTTGGGCTGACCCATCCTCGGTCATTGCAGAAAGAAGGTCTCTCTTTCTCTATCTCCATCTAATTCTCTATATATCTGCCTTTCAACTAAATATATAAATACTTTTAAAAACTCAGTTGGCTGTATGCATATGGATAATTTTTGGACTTTATTCTGTTCCATTGATCTGTATTTCAGTTTTAGGCCAATATGATGTTGTTTTAATTAATACAGCTTTGCAGTATGCTTTGAAGTCAGGCATTGTAATGTCTCCAGCTTTTTTTGTTCTTTTTTCCCTGAGATTGCTTTGGCCATTCTAGGTCTTTTGTGATTCCATATTAATTTTAGGTTTGCTTTTTCCAATTCTGAAAAGAATGCCATTGGAATTTTGATAGATATTGAATTGAAGCTGTAGGTTGCTTTATGCATTACATATATTTTAATGTATTTTTTTCAATTCATGAGCAAGGAATAGTTTTCATGTTTTGTGTTATTGATGATTTATTTCATCAATGTTTATAATTTTTAATGTAAAATTCTTTAACTTCTTTGGTTATATTTATTCCTAAAACTTGATTTTTGTGGCTTTTGTGAATAGAATTTCTTTTGCTTTTTATTTCTCTTTCAGTTAGTTTATTATTATATAACAAAAAAGCTGCTGCTTTTTTTATGTTTATTTTCCAACCTGCAACTTTACTAAGTTGGTTTATCAGTTCTGACAGCTTTTTGTTGGGGTTGGATTTTTCCATATACAACATCCTAATGTATGTAAACATGGATATTTGGACTTTCTGTTTTCCAATTTTAATACCATTTATTTCTTTCTCCTTTCTAAATTCTCTTGTTAATATTTCCAGTGAGTGACTAAGAGTGGTAAAAGCGCATAGCTTTGTTTTGTTCAGATCTGAGGGGAAATGTTTTCAGCTTTTCCGCACTCAGTAGAATATTGGCTGTTGGTTTATATTATATGTATCATTTTCATATATGCTCCTTCTTGACATAATTTGTGAGGGTTTTATTTTGAATGGGTATTGAATTTATGAAATATTTTCTCTTCTTTTATTGAGATAAGCATATAGTTTTCATTCTTCATTCATTTGATGTGATTTATGATATTTATTTTTCATGAAAGTTGAACCACCCTTGGATCTCTGGGATATATCCTGCTTAATCATGATGTATTGTCTATTTTATATGGTTTGGGATTGAGTTTGCTAGTGTTTTGTTGAGAATGTTTGTATCTATGTTTATTAAGGATAAATATTTGTAGTTTTCTTTTTTTGTGTGTCTTTGTTCAGTTTAGATATCAGAGTGATTCTATGGCCACATAAAGAGTTTGGCAGAGTTCCAACCTGTTCAGTATTTTCAGATAGTTTGAAAATCATTGGAGATAATTCCTCTTTAAATGCTTTGCGTAATTCAGAAATAAAACCATCAGGGCCTAGATTTTTCCATGCTGGAAGACATTTGATTATGGCTATGAATTGGTTTAGATTGTCTATATATTCCTGATTTAATCATGATAGGTTTCATATATATCCAGGAATTGATCCATTTCTTTGAAATTTTTCAGTTTATCAACATTTAGTATTTACATTTAGTATTTCATAATAATTTCTTATGATCTCACATACTTTAATGATGCTGGCTAGAATATCTCCTTTTTCATCTCTAGTTTTTCTCTTTTTTCTTTGTTAACTGGCTAGAGGTTTATCTATTTCACTTATATTCTCAAAAAATAGCTCTTTGTTTAGTTGATGTTTTGTTTTGTTTTGTTTTTCTTATTTCTCTTCTCATGCTGACTTGGAGTTTAGTTTGTGCTTTCTCCTCTATGCCTTTGAGATGCATGATTATATTTTATCTGAGAATGATCCAACATGGGAAGCAGGATACACAGCAGACTCATAGAATGGCAGATGTCCTAAATAGCACTCTGGCCTCAGAATCAGCCCTTAAGGCATTCGGATCTGGCTGAAGAGCCCATGAGAATAGTTTAGGCATGGAAAGCCAAGACATTCTGGAAAAAACAGAAGACCTAAATGAAAGATCTCTGCGAGTGAGATCCCAGTGGAAAGAACGGGGCCATCAAAGAAGGAGGTACCTTTCTCTGAAGGGAGGAGAGAACTTCCACTTTGACTATGACCCTGTCGGAATAAGATCGAAGTCGGCGAACCCTAAAGGCTTCCATAGCCTCGGCAACTCATGACCAGAGCCTAGGGAGATTACTGACGCCATAAACAAGAGTGTCAAATTGTTAAATCAACATCAGGAGTCACTGTGTACTTATGTCTCATGAGGGATCTGTCCTTAATGTGTTATCCAATGTGAAATAATGCTATTACTAGTACTGAAACAGTATTTTTGCACTTTGTGTTTCTGAGTGGGTGCAAACTGGTGAAATCTTTACATAGTATATATTGAATCGATCTTCTTTATATAAAGATAATTGCAAATGATTAAAAAATCTTGGTGTTAAACTGGAAATTGCATAGACAATTAATCAATTTAAAAAAAAAAATCATGTAGGATCTCTGTCCTTAATGTGCTGTACATTGTGAATTAATACTATAACTAGCACTCCAACAGTATTATCATTTTGTGTCTCTATGCGAGGGCAAACCGTTGAAATCTTTACGTAATATGTACTAAATTGATCTTCTGTGTATAAAGAGAATTGAAAATGAATCTTGATGTGGGCGGAGGGGGGGAGGGAGCAGGAGAGGGGAGGGTGGGGGGAGGGAGAGAGTTTGTGGGGGGGGAGCCATTGTGATCCATAAGCTGTTCTTTGGAAATTTATATCTTTAAATAAAAGCTTTATATAAAAATAAATGAAAAAAAAAGAAAATAAAAAGAGAATATATATTTTAAAAATGTAAACACTTAATTCTATAAAATTCCCACTTACTACTGCTTTGACTGTACTCTACAGATTTTGATGCATTGTGTTTTCATTTATTTTTAAAAAGCTTTATATTTTGTTTTTATTTTCATCAATTACTCTTCTATTATTTAGCATTATGTTGTTCATTTCCATGTATTTATGAATATTCTATTGTTCTTATTGTTGCTTCTAATCTTATTCATTGGTGGTCTGAGAAGATAATATGGTATGATTTCAGTATTTTGAATTTTACTGAAAACTGATTTGTGTCCTAATATATAGTTTACCATAGAAAACTTCCCATGTGCTGATGACAAGAATATGTATTTTGTAGATGTTGTGTGAAATGTCTTACAAATGTTTGCTGGGTACACTTGCTCTATTCTATGCTTCAACTCCAAAATATCAATCAATTTTCTGATTGATATCATTCCAATTTTGTCATGAGAGTAGGGTGTAGAAGTCAGCCATTATTCTATTTGGGTCATTCTGTCATTAAGTCTAATACTATGTGTTGTATATATCTGAATGGTCTGGTATTCGCTGTGTATATATTTATGATTGTTAATATCTTCTTGCCGAATTGAAATTTTTATCAAAACACAATGTTCTTCTTTTTCTCTTTTTACAGTTTTTGATTTGAAGTCTTATTTTTCCTGCTATGAGGATAGCTACTCTGGCACATTTTGCTTTCATTTGCCTGGTATTGCTTTTTCTAACCTTTCACTTTCTGCCTATGTGTATCTTTGTCTGTGAAGTGTTTCTTGTAGGTAGCACATAATGAGGTCTTTGATTTTAATCCATTCAGTCAACCTAAGTCTTTTGGCTAGAGAATTTAATCCATTTAGTTTTGACATTTTTTAAAATATTTATTTATTTATTTGATAGTCAGATTTACACACAGAGAGAAGGGGAGGCAGAGAGAGAGAGAGGTTTTCCATACTCTGGTTAACTCCCCAGTTGGTCACAACTGCTAGAGTTGTGCCGATCTGAAGCCAGGAGCCATGTGCTTCTTCTGGGTCTGCCACTTAGGTGCAGGGGCCCAAGGACTAGGGCCATCTTCTACTGCTTTCCCAGGCCATAGCAGAGGGCTGGATCAAAAGTGGAGCAGCCAGGACTTGAACTGTCACCCATTTGGGATGTTGGCACTGCAGGTGGCGGCTTTATCCACTATGCCACAGTAAAGTAAATGACCCCTCAATTTACTTTCAGCATCAGTATTGATAGATTAAAAGTAACACTTCCCATTTTGTTGATTGGATACTAATTTTACTGCTCTGTTGGTGAATTTGGTGGTATCATGTGTTTTCAGGTTAACAACATGGATTAAAAAGACTTTGGGATCTAGAGATTTATGTAGGAGAGAAAACTTTTATGTGGGAGAGTAGCAAATGATTTATAAAATGAAACATTTCTATAATGTTAAGGTTTACAATGTTTATTCTTAGTTATATTAGGATGTATGATCTGTATAAACTCACTAAATAATGGAAGATGATGATTATTTTTTATAGAGCAGAAATCAATTCTTCATTAAGTGTATATAATAGTCCCATAAGAAAATCCAGCTCATTTGATAACATCTCTATCATTCCAATTTTTCAGTAAAAATCCCTGATGCCATTTCTGTTGCCTCTTTTTCTCCCATGTCCCCTATATAATCATTCACTTTTGTCATCTCTGCTTTTAAAATTCAGAATCTATTTCTCACTAACTGATAACCCACTGTATGAAGAAATCTTCTTACCTCTATAATTGTAATCACCTAATTATATCCCAGCTTATACTGTTGCCCCTTCTCTTCCACAAGTCTCCTCTCTAGATGAAATTCAGAGTGACATTCTTAAAAGGTAGGTCATAGCACGCCACTCTGTAGCTCAAAAGTCCTTCATGACTCTAAGGTGCTCTTACAATAAAACCAAATCCCTGATGGTAGCCATTAAGTGCTTTCACAAACAGCCCTGTTATTAGATCATAATCTCATCCCCCTACATGCTCATCATTTCTAATTATACTGCAGTCACACAGGCCATGTTGCAAACACAGGAAACAACCTCCTTCATGCAGCATTTGCATTTTTTCTTTTAAAATTGTCACTCCTTTCATGAGAGTTACAAAAGACCAAAATATCTTTTTTGGAAAAGTTTTTTTTTTTAAACTAGTAATTTTCTTTTAATTACAAATACCGTATAAGACTATGTTCCTGACAAACCAATAGATAAAATAACATTTCAAACATATATAAGATTTCCAAGCTATTTTAAAAAGAATGAACAAACCTGACTTTGTTATTTTTTGAAAATCAATATTTATTGTTTAATTTTTCAAAAGGTAACTCTAAAGGTATGACTGAAAGCAAGAAGAGAAAGATGGAGAAGGAAAGAGGGGGGAGAATCTTTTAAATAACATAGTTTTATTTTTCTGAAATTTATATTTTCAAAAAATAACTAATATTTCTGAGGAATTGATTATGGGGAAAACATTTATGTGTAGGTATAAACTTTCCACAAATTACCTGTAAATTTCCATCTACAGTATAAAGACTATATACTCTTATGAGGAAGATACTATCTTTAAAAAGATAGAAAAAGAGATAAGTGTTTGACTTAGTGATTAAGACACTCCTGGAGATACCTGAATCCCATGTTGGAGTACCTGGTCCCAGTCCTGTATCTGCTTCTGATTCCAGTATTAATGTCAATGCACACCCTAAGGGGAACCAGCTGATTGCTAAAGTACTTGGCTCCCTGCTACTTATGTGAGAGACCTGGGTTGAGAGCTCAGAGTGTGAGTTCTGGTCCTATCTCCTGCTGCTCTGTTTATTTTTTAAGACTCATTTTATTTATTTGAAAGATGAAGTTATACAGAGAGAGAGTTACAAAAAGAGAGAGACAGAGACAGAGAGAGAGAGAGAGAGAGAGAGAGAGAGAGAGAGATCTTCTAATGTTTCACTCCAAGTGGCTGCAGCAGCTGGGCTGAGTCGGAGCAAAGCCTGGAGATTTATCTGGGTTTGCCACATGAGTGGTAGGGGCCCAAACACCTGGACTGTCTTATGCTTTTCCATGTGCATTAGCAGGAACTATATCTGGAAATGAAACAGCAACGACTTACTGTCTTTATTGGATTCCGGTGTCACAAGTAGTAGCTTAACTCACTTTGCAACGTCAGCCCCTTGGCTGCTCTGTCTCTGTAACAGCTTCCTGCTTATGTGTTTCTGAAGACAGAAGAAATCACCTAAGGATTGGGCTCCTACAACCCATATGGGAGGCCAGGATGGAATTCCTGGGTCCTGGATTTGACCTGGCCCAGACAAGGCCATTGTGAGCATTTGGGGAATAAAGCAGTGGATTATAATCAATCTCTCTGTGTCTCTGTCTCTCTCTGTCTCTGTCTCTGTCTCTCTCTCTCTCTTTCTAATACTGTTTCTCTGTCGCTTTGCATTTAAACTAAATAAGTCTTTAAAAAATCATCTGTACACTGTGAATATATTTAATATTAGTTGCCAATTATACATTAATAAAGGTTGAATAAAATGATGAAAATAAGTAAGGAAATTCTTGACTGAATTATAGGACAGAAAGAACAAAATTTAATGAAAAGACAAAATTACAATTAACCAAATATACAACCATCTCACAGAGTAATTTCCTTCAAGTTTTTAATTCGATTCCACTCATCAGTGAAGACTTTCCTACTTATATAAAAGTATTTAGGGGTTTGCACTCTGAAGCTGCCTTCTGGTGTGCCAGCATCCCATATAGGTATCTGTTTGAGTCCCAACTGCTCCATTTCTGATCCAACTCCCTGCTAATTTGCCTTGGGAAGCAGCTGTGGATGGCCCAAGTGCTTGAGCCTCTGCACCCACGTGGAGACCTGAAAGGGGTTCCTGGATCCTGGTGTCAGCCTAGTCCAGCCCTGGCCATTTTGGGGTGAACCAGCGATATAAGATCGCTCCCTCTCTCCCTCTCTCTGTAACTCTGACATTTTGCCTTTCAAATACATAAATAAATATTTTCAAAAAGACAAAAACTATTAAAATCCTCCTATAAAATTATATAAGACATCATGCTACCAAATATTTCAGATTCTTTTTTGCTTTGGTCACCTAAACTTCACTATTGTTCATTCATTTCTTCTCCCTCAGATTCAGTGATGTACAATGCTAACTCCCCCCTTGATGGTTGATGAATAAAGTCGGTGCAGATGGGCATGTGTTGGGTGACACTGCCATGGCCCTAAATAAGCACAGTGGTGTAATTTAGTGAAATACAACCACTGAACAACGTGGACAAATATCTAGGAAACAGACATGATGAACTACTTCAGCAGCTCATATAGTTTTGGTAATTTAGAAGTGAAATCAACGAAAGGATGTAGGAATTCCTAGATCAATTGCTACTTCAATTTGTTTTTTTTTTTTTTAGATTTTCTTTTTATTTATTTGAGAGACAGAGTTCTAGACAGTGAGAGGGAGAGACAGAGAGAAAGATCTTTCATACACTGGTTCACTCCCTAAATGGCTGCAACAGCCAGAGCTGTACTGATCCGAAGCCAGGAGCCAAGAGCTTCCTCTGGGTCTTTCACATGGATTCATGGGCCCAAGCATCTAGGCCATCCCCCACGGCTTTCCCAAGCCATAGCAGAGATCTAGATTGGAAGATGAGCAGCAAGGACTAGAATCTGCATCCATCTGGGATGCCAGTTCCACAGGCAGAAGAGGCTTTACTCACTATGTCACAGCGCCAGACATGACTTCAGTGTTTTATAAAAAGAACCAGAAAGATTATCTAGCCTTACTAGTTGTAACAGCTGATATGGACATTCTATAAAAGATGTGAGTTTCTGTAGAGTCAGGCAGAAAGTAAAAAATAAACTGAAGGTCAACATTCTCTCCTAGTAGCAAGGGGCTTCAGAGAGAAAGCCTAAAAATGTATGCTTTCAATTGTGTTACAACAAAACAGAACACTCCAACAATAATATTTCCCTTAATAAAACTCAGGATATCAGTGGATTATTTTTCAAAATGATGTTTGCTAAATATATTTTCTATTCTCTGTGCTCCCAATGTCTGACTCATGAGTTTATAAGAATTGATCAGTTATATTTGATCAGTTATATTTATGACAAACTGTTCTATATAAAGGCCTATTGTATTCTGTACTGAGCGATAGAATAGAGTTCAGGACTGTGATGGGGTGAAGATACAGCAATAGTAATTATAAGAATTCCTCTAGTCAAAAGCACTCATTTGTATACATTGAAAATATAAAATATAAGGCCGGCGCTGTGGCTCAACAGGCTAATCCTCCGCCTTGCGGCGCCGGCACACCGGGTTCTAGTCCCGGTTGGGGCGCCGGATTCTGTCCCGGTTGCCCCTCTTCCAGGCCAGCCCTCTGCTGTGGCCCAGGAGTGCAGTGGAGGATGGCCCAAGTGCTTGGGCCCTGCACCCCATGGGAGACCAGGAAAAGCACCTAGCACCTGGCTCCTGCCATCGGATGAGCGCGGTGCGCCGGCCGCAGCGTGCCGGCCGCGGCAGCCATTGGAGGGTGAACCAACGGCAAAGGAAGACCTTTCTCTCTGTCTCTCTCTCTCACTGTCCACTCTGCCTGTCAAAAAAAAAGAAAATATAAAATATAAATTTTCAGGACACTTATATTTTAGTTTTATTGTGTTCATGCACTATTTCATATACATTACCATTTATTGTTTATTAAATCTGACAGAAAATGACTATAGCTGTTTCCTTTTTTGCTCTTGTTTGATTTATAGATTATTAAAAGGAAATGGAAGTTGAGAAGAATCTTTGTGGGAATAAGGAAGATATCCCTATTCATGGGAAGAAGGGTATCATGAACTTGGTATTGAATTGTTCTGACAACAATGTGACTTCAGAACACTAGGAGAAAATGTCAGTCAATGAAATACCAGTTTGACCAGGCAGAAGAGGAATAGGAGAGAACTTGTGTGCATCACAGAGTGCTGAGTTAGAGTTGAAGCTGTAAAAATTAATAGGATGATGAAAGTACAAACATTCATATGCTAAGAGGAGAAAAATCATAGTGTAAAACCAAACATCTGTTGTTACATACAAATATATGCTCAGAAAAAATAATATCTGAAAGAATAGTGTTTTATTATGGAGTAAAACATATAAAATATGTTTTATTATTGAGTATTATGGAAAAACATATTTTTTTAGCTGATATACATCCTGGTGTGAATATAAAATCCTGAAATGATAAAGATCCTTAAGAGGTACAAAAATGGGATAACTATATGCTAGACATGTACCTTTTTATTTACCTTAGTAGTTTCGAGTCTTTCTCCAAATTTAACCAAAGGACATTTCTTTCCAGTTTTTGTGTCAGTCCGAGAAACTACTGCTATAGACATTGTAGTACAGGTTTTTGAGGCTAGGCTATTTATTACACTTCAGTAAGTACCTAAAGGGTGATTGTTGTATCATTTGGTGACTTTTTAACATGATTAACAGTCAAATATTTGGTATTATCAGCCAGTTTCATTTTAGCATATACTCTATTCGATGTATAATGATATCACATTTTGATTTATGTTATTTCCTGATGGCTCATAACTTCTTTTTAATCTGTTTAGTTACTGATGTATTTTCAGTTAAGTGTCTATTAACATATTTTACCTAATTTAAATAAGATTTTTCTCTTACTGAGTCATACAGTAATACAGTTATACAGTATTATATATATGTAATCAACATAAATATGTATAGATGTTGCATGTAAACATTCATTTTCTGTATTTTGCATCTTATGTTTGCATCTTATTTTCTGTATTTTGTATCTTATGCATGTGCTAACATATGGACATGATCTGAGTTTGTACCCCAAGAATTCTTATACTCAAAGGTTGATTTTCTATATGTTGGTGTTGGGAAGTGATGGAACCTATAAGAGGTATAGTGTTTGGCATAGAGATAAGAAGTTGATTGAGATGCCTAAATCCTCTATCACAGTGTCAGGGTTTGAGTCTTTTTTTAAGATTTTTTTTAATTTATTTGACAGGTAGTTATTGACAGTGAGAGAGAGAGACAGAGAGAAAGGTCTTCACTCCCTAAATGGCTGCGATGGATGGAGCTGTGCTGACCCGAAGCCAGGAGCCAGGTGCTTCCTCCTGGTCTCCCATGTGGGTGCAGGACCCAAGCACTTGGGCCATCCTCCAATGCCTTCCTGGGCCACAGCAGAGAGCTGGACTGGAAGAGGAGCAACCAGAACTAGAACCCTGCACCCATATGGGATGCCGATGCTTCAGTAGGAGGATTAACCAAGTGAGCTATGGCGTTGGCCTGGGTTTGAGTCTTGGATCTGCTACCAATTGCTACTTCCTAATAATTCTCACCTTGGAAGCATTATGTGATCACTCCAGTAGTTTGGTCCCTGCCACCCACATGGGGTACCTGGATTGAAATCCTAGCTCCTGGCTTCCTTCTGGTCCAGTCCTGGCCATTGCAGACACTTGCAAAATAAATCAGCGAATGGGCACTGTCTCCTTTTCTTCCACTCCCCATCCCTTTCACTCTGACTTTAAAGTAGAGTTAAAGAAATTTAAAGAAGCATGACCTGCTGGTGTTTGTTAAATCAATCTCAGAGAGATTTCTATATAAGTAAACACCAGCCTCAGATATTCCTTTACAGTATTGAAAACAGATACTTGTGATACACATATTTATATTTATATATTTATATTTATGCATATTATATGTTGTATGAATATTCTTATAGTTTATATACCATCATATATATGCAGAAAATATATACATACTTGTTTGTATATTATTATTTATTTGAAAGGCAGAGTTATAGAGAAATTGAGATCTTCTGTCTACTGTTTCACTACCCAAATTGGCCACAAAGCACAGGGTTGAGCCACGTTGAAACCAGAAATACATATAGCCTACAGAAATATTAAAAATGCTAAACATTGCTGCCCATCAAGGAAAAGAACATCAAAACTACAATGAAATATCACTACCCACTTTGAGATGGTCATTATCCACAAAGCAGCAAGTAACAGATGCTGGCAAGAATGTGGAGAATGAGGATCGCTTCCACACTCTTGGTGGAAATGTCAATTAGTGTAGCCACTGTGCAAAACATTATAAAAATTTCTTTAAAAAACTAGAAATAGACTTGCTATATGTTTCAGTAATCCCACTACTTGATATTTACCTAAAAGACATGAACACATTGTACCTAAAAGATACCTGTGACACCCTGTTTAAAGAATCACTATGTTCCTAATGTTATATTTATAAAATACATTCAAATAAATAAAAAATTAAATTAAATGAAAAAGAAGCACTGTTCACAATAGCAAAACTATGAAATCAGCTAAGGTGTCTATGATCAGGTGAATGGATAATGTTGTGTCTCACATCACATACATGTCATGGAATATTTGTCAGCTATAAAAATAATGAATTTCTACATTTTTATCATTTGTATCAAAATGTTTTTAGGTGAAGGAGATCATGTTCACTGACATAGTTGGACACAGGAAGACAAGTACTGTAAGTTATCCCTTATAAGAGGGAACTAAAATGTGAATGGAACAATAAAAAAAGTCTATGTGTATCAATATTGTTGCAAGCATGATTTTTGTCAAACTTTGTTTTATATCTCTGTGAAACAAAGTAAGAATCATATACTACTATAGTTTTAATGATCAGTGATTCAAATTTACTGTATAGGAATGACATAGACACCTTTTTTATTTGATCATTGTTTACAATCCTTGCCTATATTCCTACTGAACTATCATCACTTTATTTTTTAATTGTTGAACTTTTTTATTTGGTGGAACATTAAGTCTGACTATAAAGTAAATTCAAAATATGATATGTCAAGATAACCAAGGCAATTAAGTTTATTTTTCTAATTACTCAAACATAAACAGTATGTAGCTTTGTAATACACATGTCTGAAGTAGCTTGTCCTGCTACCCAATAAAATTACTACTAGTTCTAGTACTTTTCTGAGAATACTTTTGTCTTGTTTATATAGATGATCATGCCCACAGCACAAAAATATACCTTTAGCTTCTTTATTTCAGTTTTTATTTGTGAGCCAGCATGGTGACCTAATGGGAAAATCTGCCTCCTGTGATGTTGGTATCCCATGTGAGTACTGGCTCATGTCACAGTCGATCCATTTCCCACCCTGCTCCCTGCTTATGGCCTGGGGAAAAGCAATAAAAAGTGACCCAAGTATTTGGGCCACTGCCACCCATGTGAGAGACCTATATAAAGCTCCTGGCTCTTAGCTTTGGCCTGACCCAGTCCCAACCATTGTGGCCATTTGGGGAGTGAACCAACGGATGGAAGACCTCTCTGTCTCTCTCTGTCTCTCTCTCTCTCTGTCTCTCTCTCTCTCTCTCTCTCTCTCTCTGTCTCTCCCTCTCTTTCTGCAACTTTGAATTTCAAATGAATAAATAAATGTTTAAAAATCAATTTTTTCCTTTGTTTTCTCGTTGTTTAACACTATCAAGGCTAGGATCCATTGTACAAAGTTGAAGAAAACGATGAGTGTCCATTCTTCAAATGAGTATTCTTTGCACACTGAACATTTTCTTTTCTATTCCTAGATCTTCCATGTCTTTTGTAAAATTTAAATACAGTGATTGTATTTATTGAAATAATCACATTCTTTTCCTCCTATATTAGCATGGCGAAATCATTAATTTTCATAAATTAAACTAATCTTGCATTCCCAGAATAAACTCCTTTTTTTCCAACAGTAATATTTTTAAATCAATCAGGCTATTTGTAAGACTTTTTTTTTTCCTGATTTCCCCTTGTTATTGGATAAAGAAAGTCAAGAAGTTATTTTCTTCCATATCGATATTTAGTTACTTTTATAAAATTTAAAGTAAAAGCAGATAGTACAGACAGTCCCTCATATACTCCCTTTCCTCATACAGTTTCCCCTATTATAACATCTTGTATTAAAGCAGTACATTTGTTACAGATTGTAAGTAAATATCGACACAACATTATTAACAAAACTACATGGTTTATCTTAGAATTTAAACTTTTTGTTGCACATGTGTATGGATTTATTATATGTATAGTATTATGTATCATATACAATAATTCCATTGTTCTAAAACCATGTGTTTTATATATTCCTACACTACTATCAAATCTCTAGCAGCAACTGATATTTTTACTGTCTGGAGTGTTGCTCTGTCCAAAATGAAATCCCATATGGGTGCCGATTCTTGTCCCGGATGCTCCTCTTCTGATCTAGCTCTCTGCTATGGCCTGGGAAAGCAGAAGAGGGCCCATCTAGTACTTTTTTTCTAGAAATCTAAAAAAAACATAAAGACTTACGTAGATGTAAGAGGGGGGGTCATCGTATTCTGCTGTTAGTTCGCCTTTCACTGGCCTGCCAATGCTACCCTAAATTTTCCCTTGACCACAGATCTCTGTTTTTTTTTTTTTTTTTTCTGTCAATTTGTACTTTTTCCTCTTTTTATAACCTATTTTCACAGGCAGTTATGGGATCCTAAAGTGGTACTGTGTCTCAGTCAATTTTTTTTTTTCATTTAAACTGTATCACACTTTATATTAGAGAACAGAAGCAAGGAAATTGTGTGCAAACTTGTGGTTGTGCAAGTAAAGTCCTACAGAGATATTTAAGCTCTTTTGCTAATCTATGCCTCATTCTGCAGCATACAGCTTCCAAAGAGACCTGAACGGCAACATGGAGCACAGTCCTGTTCTTTCAATAAGAATTTCAGCTTAAAGACAAACTATGGATTATGGCTTATCAACAGTGCTAAATGTCCCTGACTAAAATATATATGTGAAAGGGGGAGATAGAGAGTCAGAGAGCTTCCATTCACTGCTTCCTTCCCAAATGGCTGCAAAGGCTAGGGCTGGGCCAGTCCAAAGCCTGAAGCCTGCAGCTCCATTTAGGTCTTCCATACGAGTGCATGGGCCCAACCACTCAGATCATCTTCCTCTGCTTTCCAAGACAATGGATTACATTTCCAATACACTGGCTCCAAAGTATCTCTGATTATGAACAAGCAATTAATAGCTGAAATAGACTAAGAAGATCTAAAAATGTCATGAAATAATCTGCTTTGATATAAAAGTAATTGTGTGGCACTAATAAGGTAGAATATGCATTTTCCCTAAGCCAAGTTACATCTTCATTCTGGTAAATCTAGAGAGTCATTTCAATGTTGAGAAAACTCTTTTAAAGAGAGAAAAATTCAAGTTTCAGCTAATAAAGACATTGAGTTAAAGAATGACACTATTTATTAAGTGATCCTAAATTTTAACTGTTCTTATTAGACTGACATTCACCATAAAACAATACATAATTAGAAAAAATATTTATAGTCAACTCATTGAAAGATAAGGACTCTATAAATAGTTTCTTACAGCATAAGATATAGATAATGACAATCTTACATAATGATGTATTTAATTCTAAATTAACATAAGTAAATGTTATTAATTTTTATCTATTTAAGTATATCATTATTATTATTTCATTTCATGAAATTAATATGACTCTTGCTTAAAAGAATTTGTAAAGAATAACATCCTTTGTTATCAGTAAGACATTAAATTTAGAAAACACTGATCTTTCTACTGTAAGATTCTATCTAATTTTATGGTCAAATCATTTTATATGTTTACTTGCTATTAATAAAAATTAATTGATATGAGTATTTTTTTGAATGGCAGAGGCAGCTTTAATGGTGTCATCTTGTCTTGTTAATGAGCCAACCAAAAAAAAATGCAAGTAAAACAAAGCTGAATCACACAGCACTTTATACATAATGGAAGCATGGGCATTCACATCTCCACACCAACTGCACACTGGGAAGCAGCCCTGGCAGTACCAGCACCCACCGAGGCCCGGCTCCACCCCCGCAGCACACTGCAGAAGTGGAGCCTACTTAAGGCTGACAAAACGCATCATACTTTGGCTTTTTTGTATTTTTTTTCTAATAAGAGTTAATATCTTTGCTTTTGAGATTTATTTTTTCCAACCTTAAATATTACGTACATACACTGAAAATTACATCGCTGTAGTGTGCAACAGCATCCTCTCAGCCTGGAGCTTCACATTATCAAAAGCTTAGAAAACTCATAAACTTTTTGTTAGTGCAGGAACTGATAAGCACATCCTAAGCTTTATGTAAGCCATTCATTTGTTTAAAATTTATGCTATAGTCTGTGACAGAAACAGGTGCAACATTTTTGGATGTGTAAACCACTCAAAGATAATACTGATGCAATTGTATATTACAATATTTTCTCATACCTACTAATAAAGTGAGTTAAGTTTTTATGTTCACTCTGCCTTAAAGTTTCTGCAGCAAGATTGAATAATTTATCATGTGATTTTCATATGCTTATATTTCTAAACAGTTATAAACTTGAAGTTTAAAGCTCTGTATAAGGTAAAAATCAAATATATTTATTAAGTGTGTAATATCATAGATACTGAGATAAATGTTTACTTTTTTTACTTTATTTGAAAGACAGAGATCTTGTGGAAGGGACACTCTCCATTGTGTATGAAAAAACTGATTAAAGGAAGAAAAGGTGGGGAGCAGGGGCTTTCTAGGCACAGAGGTGGGGAGGGTGGGAATGGAGGGAGTTGTCTGAGAAATATCACAGTGAAACTAGATCAACTGAAATGATACAGCTAGGTCAACTGCAGCAATTCACAGGTATGATTTTGTGGGACAGTTGTATGAGTATGTCTATAGCTCTAGATATCCGATCAAAAGTCATACAACTGTGTGGTTGGGGGGGAAGTTATGGGGGGGCATTGTAATCCATAAACTCTACTTTGGAAATTTATATTTACTAAATAAAAGTTAAAAAAGTCATATAACTGAATATCTACTATGGGACTGCATAGATCCTTTGTGCATGCACAGATAAATATTGAAACCACTGAGGGCTAACACCCAGGCGTTAATCACCTTGGAAGAGGGGAGGTGAGGTTGTAATTACACCAACAGAGGCTATTGTAACCCCCCTCCATTTTCTGTTAATAAGAGGAGATGTACAATTATCAACTTGAGTGTCACCCTGGATACTATCCCCTCCCTGGAGCACTGGCCAAAGCTCTCTGGCCACACCCTGCACACATCTTAAGCCACAGAGGCAAAGGTCAAAGATAAAATTCATCACAGGAAAAAAGCAACAAGTATTTGCACAAGGCCTAAAGATGAATGCAGAAATTCAAGAAGCAAGAATAAAGAAGAAAACACCACTCCCCACAGGGGAACATGACAACACTTCAATATTAGAATGTAAAGGTGAATAGATTGGTGAAATGCCTGATATGGAATTCAAAGATTAATCAGAGGTTTACTAAGAAGCAATGGGGAGCAAATTCATGAATTAAAGAATTTGAAAAAAAAAACTTCCCTAATTATGCAAAAGAAAGACACATGCAAGTTTAAGAAGCACATAGAATGCCTGATAGAAATGACCATAAAAGTGGTTCACCATTACATATTGTAGTCAAACTTTCAACAGTAAAACATAAAGGAAACTTACATTTGTTTGTGCTACGTTATGTAAGACAATTCCCCACTTTGTTCAGGGCCCAGAATTTGGAGCCAAACTCTCCTCTGGGCCTGAGAACAAGAATATAAGCTGTTTTCCAGTTAAGAGCCTTGGTGTCCTATGTCTCTGACCAAGATTGTTGCTGCAATTTGAAAGAGAAAGCAAGAGAGAGAGAGAGACCTTTTTTTTTTAAATTTTATTTAAAAATATAAATTTACAAAGTACAACTTTTGGATTATAGCAGCTTTGTTCCCACATAACCTCCCTCCCACCCACAAACATCCCATCTCCTACTCCCTCTCCCATCCTATTCTTCATCAAGATTCATTTTCAATTATCTTTATATACAGAAGATCTACTTAGTATTTAATAAGTAAAGATTTCAATAGTTTGCACCCACACAGAAACAGAAAGTATAAAGTAATGTTTCAGTACTAGTTATACCACTAATTCACATAGTACAACACATTAAGGACAGATCTACATGAGAAGTAAGTGCACAGTGACACCTGTTGTTAATTTAACAATTGACACTCTTATTTATGACATCAGTAATCACCCGAGGCTCTTGTCATGAGTTGCCAAGGTTATGGAAGATCAGATCACCAACTCTGATCTTATTTAGACAAGGCCATAGTCAAAGTGGAAGTTCTCTCCTCCCTTCAGAGAAAAGTACCTATTTCTTTGATGGCCAGTTCTTTCTGCTGGGATCTCAGAGATCTTTCATTTAGTTTTTTTTTTTTTTTTTTTTTTTTTTTTGCCACAGTGTCTTGGCTTTCCATGCCTGAAATACTCTCATGGACTTTTTAGCTGGATCCGAATGCCTTAAGGGCTGATTCTGAGACCAAAGTGCTATTTAGGACACCTGCCATTCTGAGTCTGCTGTGTATCCCACTTCCCATGTTGGATCCTTCGCTCCTTTTTAATTCTTTCAGATAGTATTAGCAGACACTAGTCTTGTTTATGTGATCCCTTTGACATTTAATCCTATCATTATGATCAATTATGAACTGACACTGATCACTTTGACTAATGAGATGGCATTGGTACATTCCACCTTGATGGGATTGAATTGGAATCCCCAGCACGTATCTAACTCTCCCTTAGGGGTAAGACCGATTGAGCATGTGCCGAACAGTACATCTCCTTCCTCTCTTATTCCCACTCTTATACTTAACAGAGATCATTTTTCAGTTAAATTTAAACACTTAAGAATAATTGTAACTTGCCAGGGATTCCAATACAATCCCATCAAGGTAGTATGTACCAATGCCATCTCACTAGTCCAAGTGATCAATTTCAGTTCACAATTGATCACACTGATAGGTCTAAGAGTCAAAGGGAACACACAACACACAAACAGGACTAGTGTCTGCTAATAGTAACTGATAGAATGAAAAAGGGAGAGAATGATCCAACATGGGAAGCAAGACACACAGTAGACTCATAGAATGGCAGATGTCCTAAATAGAACTCTGGCCTCAGAATCAGCCCTTAAGGCATTCAGATCTGGCTCAAGAGCACATGAGAATATTTTAGGCATGGAAAGCCAAGACACTCTGAAAAAAAAAAAAAAAGACCTAAATGAAAGATCTCTGTGAGTGAAATCCCAGTGGAAAGAATGGGGCCATCAAAGGAGGAGGTACCTTTCTCTGAAGGGAGGAGAGAACCTCCACTTTGACTATGACCCTGTTGGAATAAGATTGAAGTTGGCAAAACCTAAAGGCTTCCATAGCCTCAGCAACTCATGACTAGAGCCTAGGGAGATTACTGCGCCATAAACAAGAGTGTAAAATTGTTAAATCAACTTCAGGAGTCACTGTGTACTTACGTCTCATGACGGATCTTTCCTTAATGTGTTGTCCAATATGAAGTAATGCTATAACTAGTACTGAAACAGTATTTTACACTTTGTATTTCTGTGTGGATGCAAACTGATGAAGTCTTTACTTAGTATATACTGAATAGATCTTCTGTATATAAAGATAATTAAAAATGAAAAAAAAAACCTTGGTAATAAATTGGAAATTGCATAAAAAATTAATCAATTAAAAAATTATATCATGTAGGATCTCTGTCCTTAATGTGCTATACATTGTGAATTAATACTATAACTAGTATTCCAACAGTATTTTTCACTTTGTGTTGCCATGTGAGGGCAAACTGTTGAAATCTTTACGTAATATATACTAAACTGATCTTCTGTATATAAAGAGAATTGAAAATGAATCTTGATGTGAATGGAAGGGGAGAGGGAGCGGGAAAGGGGAGAGTTGCGGGTGGGAGGGAAGTTATGGGGGGGGAAACCATTGTAATCCATAAGCTGTATTTTGGAAATTTATATTTTTTAAATAAAAGCTTTATAATAAAAAAAAGAAAAAAAGAATAATTGTGTAATTAAAGAGTTCAACAAATGATATTAAGTAGAACAAAAAAATACTAAAAGGAATAAAATAGTAAGTTGTTCCTCAACAGTCAGGTCAAGGGCTGATCAAGTCACTATTTCTCATAGCGTCCATTTCACTTCAACAGGTTTCCTTTCAGGTGCTTAGTTAGTTGTCACCAATCAGGGAGAACATATGATATTTGTCCCATTGGGACTGGTTTATTTCACTCAGAATGATGTTTTCCAGATTGCTCCATCTTGTTGCAAATTACTGGATTTCATTTTTTACTGCTGTATAGTATTCTATATAGTACATATCCCATAATTTCTTTATCCAGTCTTCTGTTAATGGGCATTTATGCTGATTTATGTCTTAGCTATTGAGAATTGAGCTGCAATAAACATTGAGGTGCAGACAACTCTTTTTTTTGCCAATTTAATTTCCTTTGGGTAAATCCCAGGGACTGGGATGGCTGGGTTGTATGGTAGGGTTGTATTCAGGTTTCTGAGGAATCTCCAGACTGACTTCCATAGTGTCCCTACCAGTTTGTGTTCGCTCCAACAGTGGGTCAGTGTCCCTTTTTCCCCACATCCTCGCCAGCATCTGTTGTAGGTAGATTTCTGTATATGAGCCATTCTAACTGGGGTGAGGTGAAACCTCATTGTGGTTTTGATTTGCATTTCCCTTATGGCTAGTGATCTTGAACATTTTTTCAGGTGTTTGTTGACAATTTGGATTTCCTCTTTGGAAAAATGTCTATTGAGGTCCTCGGCACATCTCTTTGTTGTTATGGAGTTTCTTGATTTCTTTGTAGATTCTGGTTATTAAACCTTAACAATTGCATAGTTTGCAAATAATTTTTCCCATTCTGTCAGTTGCCTCTTCACTTTTCTGTTTCTTTTGCAGTACAGAACACCTCAATTTAATGTAATCCCAATTGTTAGTTTTTGCTTTGACTGCCTGTGCCTCCGAGGTCTTTTCCAAGAAGTCTTTGCCTGTGCCTATGTCTTGCAGGGTTCCTCCGATGTTCTCTAATAATTTGATGGTGTCGGATCATAGATTTAGGTCTTTAATCCATATTGAGTGGATTTTTGAGTAACGTTTAAGGTAGGGGTCTTTCTTCATACTTCTGCACGTGGAAATCCAGTTTTCTCAACACCATGTTTTGAATAGACTGTCATTGCTCCAGGTAATGGTTTTGGGTCCTTGATCAAATATAAGTTGGCTGTAGATGTTTGGATTGATTTCTAGTGTTTCTATTCTGTTCCATTGTTCTATCCATCTGTTTCTGTACCATTACCATGCTGTTTTGATTACAACTGCCGTGCAGTATGTCTTGAAATTTGGAATTGTGATGCCTCTGGCTTTTTTTGTTGTTGTTGTAAAATATTGCTTTAGCTATTCGAGTTCTCCTGTGTCTCCATATGAATTTCAGCATCATTTTTTCCAGATCTGAGAAGAATGCCTTTGGTATTTTGATTGGTATCACATTGAATCTATAAATTGCTTTTGGGAGAATGGAAATTTTGATGATATTGATTCTTCCAATCCATGAGCATGGAAGATTTTTCCCTTTTTTGGTATCCTCTTCTATTTCTTTCTTTAACATTTTATAATTCTCATCGTAGAGATCTTTGACATCCTTGGTTAAGTTTATTCCAAAGTATTTGATTGTTTTTGTAGCTATTGTGAATGGGATTGATCTTTGAAGTTTTGAGAAAGACCTTTTAACACCTGCCTCACTACCAAAATGCTCCCAAGAGCTGTGTCTGGGCAGAGCCAAAATATTGAGCCAGGAACTCCAACTAGATCTCACATATGAGTTGCAAGGAGCCGAGTAATTGAGCCATCATTTTTTGCCTCTGAGGGAGCACATTAACAATAGAAGCAGAGTCAGAAATCAAGCACAGATCCTCCCATATGGAATATGAGTGTCTCAAATTAGCTTCTTAACTGCTATGTGAATATTCCACACTTGATTACAAAGTTGACAGTGCTACCATCTGCTGGGGTTCTCTTCAAATGCCCACAATTTTCATGAGTGGTACAGTTTCAAAGCCAGGTGCCAAGAATTAAATCCAGAACTTTCATGTGAGTAGCAGGCTTGCAACTATTTGAGTCTTCATTTAATAGCTTGAAAGTATCCACATGGTTGGAAATCTGGCATAAAGAGCTTCAGACAGAAATTGAACCTAGGAGTTCTGACATAGGATGTGAGTACCTTAATCACTATGTGAAATACCCACCCTAAAATAAGCATTCATGTGTGTGTGTGTGTGTGTGTGTGTGTGTGTATAATATATATTATAAAATAATTGTTTATTTTATTTGAAAGTCAGGGTTACATAAAGAGAGAAGAACAAGCAGAGAGAGAGATTTTCCTTCTGCTGGTTCACTCCCCAATTGGCTGCAGTGTGCCGATCTGAAGGCAGGAGCCAGGTGCTTCTTCTAGGTCTTCCCCATGGGTGCAGGGGCCCAACGACTTAGGCCGTCTTCTACTGCTTTCCCAGGCCATTGCAGAGAGCTGGTTCAGAAGTGGAGTGGCCGGGATTTGAACTGGTGCCCCTATGGGATGCCAGCACTGCAGGTAGCGGCTTTACCCACTACGTCACAGCACTACCCCCTATATATTTACTTATATATAAATATTTGTTTATATATATTATTTCATATCTTCCTTAGATGATATAGCATACTATCTGTACATTAATGTTTTCATAGCGGTAAGAATTTAAACAGGTAAAGGACTTAAGTAGTTTATCTGAGGTCACATTCATGGTTGCACGTGGATTATATGTATATCCATATGACTCACAACCTATTCTTCAAATTCTATATTCTGTTTTTTCCACTAGCTACAGAATTATAGTTCTTAATATATTTTAAGAAGAAATGTGGAGATATAATTTTTTCATGGCCAAAGGCCTAGAATACTGATCTCCAGAGCTCTTCCAATTAATGAATGTTTACATTTAATAACCTACACCAGGAAGGTCATCAAGTTATTAATCAATATCAGTCCTTAACTGCTGTGTCTGGATTATGGCTAACAGTGTTTTTCAGAAACTTATGGAGCTGTACAATGAAAGATTCATTTTAGGCTGAAAGTGCAAGAAGAAATCTAAAACACACATCCCATCTTACCAACATGTTAAACAGTGACCCAAATAAATATACAACCCCCCCCCAAAATCAGTAAATTTGACTACAAAATGGGCCAATTACTTAAATAGGCAGAGAGCTGAATTTTCTCCTTATCCTTAACTGTAACATCAGAGAGCTTGCAATTTGCAAAGTCATTCTTAGAAATCAATGGGCAATTTGTTACTTAAATAACTATGCATTGAACAAGAAAATAAACAATCATGATTTCAATAATAAGTTTCCTGATACAACAGACAGCGTTCTTACACAGATGTAATGAGAATCTGACAACCAAAGAATGGTAGAAGGCTAATTAGACTTTATCCAAGTACAGTCTACACTAAGCTAATAATTTTCACAAATACTTGTTAACTAGATTAAAGTGCACTCCCATTATGTATTCTCTAAATTTAGGGAGACCATATACTTTATTATCGAAACTAGGGTGCTTTCAATAATGATATCCAATAAATTTGTAGTAAGTGACCTCATTCATAATTCTAATTTGGGATTCCAATCTGGTTATAATATCAGTCATATTCAATTGATAAGTATTGTGGAACATAACCTAGGTGATTATTTTTTTAAACAAAACTGTTTTTGAATTCTCATTGTGACATACAACACTTAGAAATATAGGCGATGTTGTATAGGATTTTTTTTCTTTCCTGATTATTGTTTCTTTCTTGGTTCTTGATTTTTAGTAAGTATCATGTATTCCATATATACAGATTTAAGAGCATAGTGTTACTTAACACCCTGTCCTCCCTCCCACTCACATTCCCACCATCCTTCTTCCTTCCTTTCTTATTCTTTCTTTTAATTTTTATTTTCAGTTTATTTTAAATTTATAAGAATAACCCTCCACTGGATAAGGAATTCAACAAATAGTAAAAAGAATAAAAACTGTTCTTCAACAATAGAGAAAGGGATTGTAAACAGTAGTCGAGCTCAAAATGTCAATTTCACTCAAATACATTACTTCTTTTTACTCTATTAGCTACCATAGATCAGGGAAAACACAATCTATTTGTCTTTTTGGAACTGGCTTATTTCATTTACTATCTTGGTTTCCAGTTTCACTATTTTCTTTTTTTTTTTTTTGAGAATGCATTTCATTCTTTTGTACAGCTGAGTACAATTCTGTAGTGTAAATATACCACATTTCCTTTATCTGGACATCAGTTAATGGGTATCTGTGTTGATTCCATATCTTAGCTCTTGTGAATTGAGCTGTAATAAACAGTGGGGTACAGAAAACTCTTTCATATGCTGATTTCATTTCCCTTGGGTAAATTCCCAGGAGAGGAATGGCTGGATCATATGTAGATCTATTTTCAGATCTCTGAGTAATCACCATAATATCTTCAACAACAGCTATACTAGTTTGTAGTTCCACCAATTGTGTATTAGGAAACCATTTTCCCCACTTTTTCACCAGAATGTTTTTTTTACTGTTGTATGACAGTCATTCTAACTGGGGTGAGGTGAACCTCCTTGGGGATTTTATTTGTGTTGCTCTGATCATTAATGATCCTGATTATTTTTTCATGTGTCTATTGGTCACTTCAATTTCATCTTTTGAAAAATGCCTGGCCGGCGCCGTGGCTCAACAGGCTAATCCTCCGCCTTGCGGCGCCGGCACACCGGGTTCTAGTCCCGGTCGGGGCGCCGGATTCTGTCCCGGTTGCCCCTCTTCCAGGCCAGCCCTCTGCTGTGGCCCGGGAGTGCAGTGGAGGATGGCCCAGGTGCTTGGGCCCTGCACCCCATGGGGAGACCAGGAAAAGCACCTGGCTCCTGGCTCCTGCCATCGGACAAGCGCGGTGCGCCGGCCGCAGCGCGCCGACCGCGGCGGCCATTGGAGGGTGAACCAACGGCAAAAGGAAGACCTTTCTCTCTGTCTCTCTCTCTCACTGTCCACTCTGCCTGTCAAAAAAAAAAAAAAAAAAAATGCCTGTTCAAGTCCTTTGCCCATTTCTTAACTGCATTTTTTGTTTTATTGTTTTTGAGTTTATTATGAATCACTGTTCATACTCAGTGTGCTGTTCAGTCTACATGTGTTTGCATATTTCCTAGATAACCTTAAGTTGTTTATTTTCATCTTCACTCAATTATGGTCATAAAAGATACATGGTATGATTTCAATTTTTTTAATATTCTAAGACTTGTTTTATGACCTAGAAAAAGTTCCTAGAGAAAGTCTATCCTAGAGAAAGTTCCATACACTGATGAAAAAATGTGTATTCTTTGTGCGATGAGTTTCTATAGATATAGTTTATGTCCATTTGGTCCATAGTGTATATTAGCCCTGTTTTTGTTGATTCTCTGTCTAGCTGGTTTTCCATTGATGAAAACAGAATGTTGAAATTCCTCATTCTGATTGTATTAGAGTGTATGTCTCCCTTTGGAGTCATTAACATTTGTTTTAAATATCCAGGTGCCCTGATGTTGGAGGAAGATACAATTATTAATGTAACATCTTCCTGTTAAATTGACCTCTTACTCATACATAATGCCCTTATTTTTCTCTATAACTGTTTAACAATTTTTGTGTTAAAGTCTATTTTATCTCATATTAGTATAGGTGCACCTGCTCAATTTTGCTTTCTATTAGCATGGAATATCTTTTTCAATCCTTTTACTTTCAGCCTGTGTGTATCTTTGTTGGTGAGTGTTGTTTCTTGTAGGAAGCAAATAAATGGGTCTTGTTTTTTTAAATCCATGCAGCCAGTCTGTATTTTTTAATTAGAAAGTTGAGGCCATTTATATTCAAGGTTACTATTGTTACGTAATAACTTGGCCCTGTCATTTTTTCCATAAATATTTGTACTGTTTGCTTTGGATTTCCTTTGCACTTTTGCAAGGAGATGTTCTGTATTCAAATTCTTTCATAATGGAGACTATCTTTTTATGTTTATGTGTGTAGCACATCTTTAAGCATCATTTGTAAGGCTGGACAAGCGGGGTCAAATTCATTGAATTTCTCTTTATCACATAAGGTCTTTGTTTCACCTTCATTTATAAATGAGAGCTTTGCAGGATACAGTATTGTCAGCTTTTTTTTTCTTTTCCTCTATTAAGATGTAGACTATGTGTTTCCATTCTCTCTTATTTTGTATAGTTTCTGATGAGAAATCAGCTGTTAGTCTAATTGGAGATCCTCTGAAGGTAATCTGTCATTGCTCTCATGCACATTTTAGAATATTTTCTTTATGATTTATCATTGAAAGTTTGACTATAACATGTTGTGGTGATGATCTTTTATGGTCACATTTATTAGGTCTTCCATGTGCTTCCTGTACTTGGATGTCCCTTTCTTTCTGCAAATTACAGAAGTTTCCTTCTCTCCGTTCAATGAACAGGCCTTCTTTCTTTCCACACCTTTGGGAACTTCTGTGACCCATATGCTGGGTTGTTTGATAGTATTGCATACTTCTCTAACATTGCTTTTGATTTTTCTAATGTCTTGTTCTTTTTTCCTTGTTCCATTTCCATAAAGAATTCATCATTTCTAATATTTCAGCTTGACTTTTCTTCCAAATCTCTATCTCATGGGAAAGATTTTCATCAATGTCATGAATTTTCTTCTCATTGCTTCTGAATAATCCTATGATCATTCTTTTGAATTCCTTTACAGGCATTTCATTAATCTCTTTGTCTTCACATTTGAATATTGATGCATTGTGCTTTGGGGAAATCATGTTGTCTTCCTCATTCTTGTTTCTTATATTTCTCCATTTTAGGCATTTGTGGAAATGCTGGTTTTCTCCTCTAATGGGTATTATCTTTGAACTATTCCTCTTTGGCTTATTGGAGTGTCTACTCCTTCAGTTACCACCCAGAGGAATGTGCTGAGAGAAGTGGGAGCATGGAGCTTTGGTCAGTACTCAAGGGTGGGGTGAAACTCCAGGGTGACACTGAAGCTGAGCATCGTAGATCTCCTCTATTGTCTGCAGTGGTGAGGGTTTGATTATAGTAATCATATTATTACTTCCTCTTTTCCAAGGTGATCAAAATCCAGGTTAGCTCATAGTGGATACAAGACTCAGCCATGCTGGTTCATGAACTGCACAAAGAATCTGTGCAGACCTCATTGTGAGCACTGAACTCTCTGCAATTACTTACCTCAGGTTGCTAAGGAGCTCTGAGACTCTGACACCACAGTGAATGCCCCTTGACCAAGCTACACCCCATGCCCTATTGTGCAGTCACAGAATTCTCACAGTCACAGTGTGCAGAGGATCCCTCTCAGCCCTGTAAGCCAGAAGACAGAAGAGATGTTCCTAGTGTCAGCTGCTTTTGGATGCTCCACTTTGGCAGCTTGAGCCCCTGAGCCTGCAATGAGGGTACCTCACAATCGTAATGGATGCCAAGCCCCCAGTGAACCCTCCCAGCAAGACTCAAAGTCAGTGTTAATGCTTTCTTTTTTCCTCTGATAAAATCACCAAGCCATGTGTGCTACAGTCCCCGTTGTCTCCTCTGGTATCAAGGTGACGCCTTTTTGGATTCTGTCCCAGTTGCTCCTCTTCCAGTCCAACTCTCTGCTGTGGCCCAGGAAGGCAGTGGAGGATGGCCCAAGTCCTTGGGCCCTGCACCCACATGGGAGACCAGGAGGAAGCAACTGGCTCCTGGCTTCGGATCGGCGCAGCGCGCCGGCAGTAGCTGCCACTTGGGGGGTGAACCAATGGACAAGGAAGACCTTTCTCTCTGTCTCTCTCTCTCTCTCACTAACTGCCTGTCAAAAAAAAAAAAAAGAAAAAAGAAAAAAGGTTGGCACCTTTTCCTGCCAGTGACATTGTTGCGGGATGAGGAGAAAGAAATGTGTTTTGCTTTCACTAGATTTGAGTGTTCTCTGCCCTCTTCTTTGGCTTCAGGCAGGATTCAAATTCTGTGTGGTCTACAAGGTTCACCTTCATGCAATATCACCAGTGGCATGGACTGTCACAGTCTGTCCTCACTCACCTTGCTCTCAGAATTTTTATCTCCTCTGGACCCTGGCTGCAGGAGTCATATGTGGTGACCCTACTCCATGCAGCTTGTCCATTCTTTCTGTAGAATTTCCACTGCCAACTTCTGAATACTCTTATCCCCTGAGAATACACTTCCTCCACTTTTGTTCTGCTCTCTTCCCCTGGTCAATATCATCACACATTTTCTCTAGTCAGCCAACTTCTAGGTGACTCTTATTTCTTTGTTTTTAATCAGCATAGGCTGAAGGATCAACACTATAATTTAAAAGTTAAAAATAGAGCAATTTTATGGTTTTTTATATATCACAATATCAATGACAGAGTATGATAGAGTACAAACTTAAGGTAATTTATTTTTTTTAAGAAAGTTTTAAGTGTATTCCTGGTGAGACCACAGTTTTCTCATTTTTCACGGTACAACCCATTTGCCAACCCGTTTAGCCTTTCCCTTTACAGGACCCTGCAGGACTAAGCCACATCTTACTGTGAACAAATTAGTTTTGACACCTTGAAACATTTAATTACTTGCAAGAGTGAGTCAGATGAAGGTGAAGTTGAGAGAAACTTTCCTGCTCTAGGAAGATAGATCTGCTACAAGTACTATTTTGGGATATTTTATCACTGAAAACCCAATTAATGAGCTTAATAGGTGTGTATAAATTAAGTCCCAAATTTTCAAGAAATAAACATATTACAAATCAAATATGAATGTGTGGTTTAACAGTTTCAGGTGTGTTTTCTTACACTTTGGTATTCAGAAGCATTTTTCAGTGGTACAGAATATCACAGAGAAGGAAGTGTGTGTAGAACTCATTTAGTACTACCATTCATTTTCCAGTTGAGGGAACTGAGGTTCAGAGAGCTTAAATGATTTGCCAAGGTCACTCACCAGGTTGTTATCAAATTGAGAAAAAGAACCAAAATCTATGTTTCCTATTACACAATATTATTTGTTAATTCCATTGTTTTATTTCTAACAACAATAGTATTTGAGGAAAATTCAAAATCTGTTGATGGTAGATAACATTTTTTAATGAGAAAATAGTTAAGTTTACAACTAAATTACTTTGATGTTTGCATAACTGATCCCTGTGGTGAGCGATGACATGCAAAGTTCTTTTCCAAATTTCCTCAATAATTCATTAAACTATATTGATATTTTATAATTATTCTAGTTATATGTAACCATGTGATTTATTTTCTATTGAATTATTTTTATTATTTTCTATAAATGTAACTTCCACTTATTTTTGGAAAAACTCCTCTTTCACAATTAACCTGAGAAACATTTTATTTATTTCTATTGAGTTGAAAAAAGAGAAAAACATTAGCATGAGACACAACTAAAGAAATTAATCAACACATTATACAAATTGAAGGGGTAAATTTTTCAAAACCAATTATCAGACCCAAATGCATTAAAACAATAATTCAAAAAGTTATTTTTCCCTAATACTTAAAAGCAGCTGGCAGTAATTACTAAATTAGCCTCTCAGAATATTACCATGGTGGATTTTTTTTAAAAAACAATGGGCCTCTTATTTACAGCATTGATGGAGAGTGATATGCAGATAATCTACACAGATTTTATACCTGCAGAAAGGACGCTGACATCCCACCAACAGGTAACCCTGCACATTGATCATGCCAACAATTCATTTGTTGTGGTAGGCAGGTAGCCAAGGTGTTTAGTTCATTCTCTTTTGGTTAGTTTAGGTGTCCTCCTGTATTGTCACAACCACTTTCATGTTTTTCTGTTTCCTGAGCGTTCTAAGACAAAATATTAATTAAAAAACAAGACAAAATTATTTTTCTCTACAATAATGACAAAGAAGCCAAAATATCACTTGTTAATTTCTTCTTTACAATTCCCATATTTCCTGGGGAAAATAATATGCTTCATTGACTTACAGTCTGACATTTCCAATAGCCTTAGCCAGTACCTTGAGTAAGCAGACTAATATACATATCATATTTTCTGCTCAGATATTTCTAAAGTTAGCAATGTTAAAATTCAATATAGTGATATTTTGATTTTGAAGAAATCCTTTTGTAAATTAGAGTATAAATAAATGATCATTTGGGATGTTTAAAATTTCTTATACTACAAATGGTCAAATGCAGCAGAAATACTGAATTTGGAAGAGAAAGATTCATTTTCTTTTTTCTTTCTTCAGCCAAAGTGAAATAACTTAGAGACAAGTACTTTTTAATGCTGAGTTGTCAGGGTTTTATGTAAGACACTGAAACAATATAGGAAAGCATATAATTGTGTTTCCAAAGTAACACATCATGAGTTATATTTTCCAAAATGTTTATTCAATATAGTTATTCTTCTAAATCTTTTCTTCTTAGATGACAAGAAATACAGGTAATTAAGAATAATGTTATCCATGCTTCAGCTTTGTCTCATCACCTGACCACCAAATTTTAAAGAGAAAGAGGGGGAGAGAGAGAGAGAAAGAGATAGAGAGGTTTCCAGTAGATTTCTCAGATTTTGCATTCAAATCATCCCTGTACCCAGATGGGATACCAGGAGGAAGCACCTGGTTCCTGGCTTCGGATCAGAGCAGTGCGCTGACTGAGTGGCTGGCTGTAGTGGCCATTTGAGGGGTGAACCAACGGAAAAGGAAGACCTTTCTCTCTGTCTCTCTCTCTCACTGTCTAACTCTGCCTGTCAAAAAAAAGATAATAAACAATATTTTAGCTTTATTTTTATTAGGCAACTTAACTATAACATATTTCAAAACAACTGTTTTTCAAGAATTGATTTGGTTTTGTTGATTTTAAGTGTGTCTAGTGGAAAATAGAATAATCTTCCCAGTTAAATGGTAATCATGTTTTTATCAGATCCATTTTTATAAATAAACTTTTGTTTATCACAATAAATGAAGCTGATTCTACAAGACAAGAAGTTTTATTTTAATTAATTGATATCTTTTAAGGTTATCATGATTTACACATTGATTAATACAAGGATATAACCACAAGTTTATCATTATAATATCTGTTCTCTAATTTAAGTTCCTAGGGTCCTAAGTCAGTCAGAAAGTGATTCATAGCCTTATTTTTTTTTTTTTTGACAGGCAGAGTGGACAGTGAGAGAGAGAGACAGAGAGAAAGGTCTTCCTTTTGCTGTTGGTTCACCCTCCAATGGCTGCCGCGGCTGGTGTGCTGCGGCCGGTGCACCGCACTGATCCAATGGCAGGAGCCAAGTGCTTATCCTGGTCTCCCATGGGGTGCAGGGCCCAAGCACCTGGGCCATCCTCCACTGCACTCCCTGGCCACAGCAGAGTGCTGGCCTGGAAGAGGAGCAACCAGGACAGAATCCGGTGCCCCGACCGGGACTAGAACCCGGTATGCTGGCACTGCAAGGCAGAGAATTAGCCTATTTAGCTGTGGCGCCAGCCTCATAGCTTTACTTCTATAGCATTAGTCATTTGTTCTTGAAAATGACATTGGGGGAAATTTTGGTATGTTAGTATTTCACAAATATGTGGGTATAGGAAATTGAAAGCACAGTTACCAATGTTGGCACTGAAGTTTTCAATTAATATTAGTGAAAAAAAGTCTGCCGTTGACTGTTGAGACATGACCAATTGATTACACATTTTCAAATTATCAAGTGTTCATTTTTCAAAAATTGTTAGCCTGAACTTTAAGTGAAATGAAAATTAGAATATTCACACCTGATTATATTTTTCAACTTCCATTGTAGATGTCTGATTTGGTATTAAATTAATTACCAAATGACTTTACTTTCTGATACTTGGCTATTTTAGACTTTAAGGCAAACATATTTTGAAGCAATATATGATAAGAAGCTTAGAATTTTGAAGTGCAGTAGAGCTGAAAAGTGAAAAAGTTAATCAATCATAGTGTGACAAAAGTAAAAAAAAATGCAAATTGTATGTAGTACGCATATAATTCACTATAAATCAAATCTTTTATATAACTAATAGTATTGAATTTCAGGATGACATATTCCTTTGCAAATTATTTTTTGCTTAGATTCCTGAATGTTATCCTCAAAGGTCATCATATTGCTTTATAATTTGTTTGTAATTAACTGCAAGCATATAAAGACTGCACATTTTAGATTATTTATTGGAGGCATTTGGAACTGTCACTGTTCCCAAACTTTGATTGCTTTGCAGTTAGTTCAAAGTTAACAGAAACTTTTTAAAAATTCTGTTGATGAACTTTCATTAAACTCAGATATGAAATAATGTGACAATTCTAATTATCTGAGTTATTTTTCAGAAATATTAAAATAAATTAATCTGCACTTAATAGTCTAATTTTCCTGAATGAAGTATCATTTTGAAGCTCATCTATATTATTTTTGTGTGATTTGATTAATTGTGGACTCATATAATGTTTCCATGAGAGTTAACAGACCATGAAGTTTACAGAACTTAAATGACTTTGTAAATACGTAAACATTAAGCCCAGGTTCATTTCATAAGGCAACCAATAAATCAAATGGTGTGCTTTGAAATGTATAATTCTAATTTCATCTAGACAAACCAATTTGTAGAATGAAGCTAGGTAAGATTCTAACCATTTTGAATGTTAAGTTTTATAGTTAGGAAAAAGCAGAAAATATTAATCTTGAATCAATAACAAATGTTATGGTCAACAGCAATAGAAGACTGGGAATGTAAGTGCTCTACAAAATTTATGATTGAAATGTTATTTAGATGGCACTACTTGGTAGTGAAATTGAGAATTTTCTGTATTAAATTCCTTGTATTTTTACTAGAATGAGGAGTCCCAAAAATTAAGCATTTCCTTTGTTATATACATTACTGTGTATCTGGTGCTAAAGAAGTGAATGATACATCAGAAGCCCCTCAGTAAATATTTGTTGAATCAGTGGAGTAATGAAGGTGCACATAAGATTGAGATTAAATCAGTTTAATATGATCTATGTTAATTTTATGGAGCCCCACACCTATTGAAGAGTATGAGACTGGAAGATTTCTATCAATGCAATAAAGATAGTTGAGAGGAGTAAAAGAGTTTTTATTATAATTATGCCATTTGGATTATATGCACATCTTAGCGTGCAGTGAAGCAGCATCCTGGGATGCTTGCATCTTGTACGTTCATTTGAGTCCTGGCTCCTTGTCTGATTCCAGCCTCCTGCTAAGGCACAGCCAGGGAGGTTATGGTTCAAGTACTTGGGTCTATTCCACTCATGTGAGAGACTAGACTGAATTCCTCACTCCTAGCTTCAGCCTGGTCCTGCCCTGAATTTGTGAGCATTCAGATGGTAGATCCCTGTCAGTACCTTTGTCTGTCTCTCTGTCTTTCTAATAAACACAATATTACATAAGTAAATAAATGACAAATCATTAGTCCATGATTTATTGATACAGTCATTTCAGGCAATTACGGTGACCTGACCAAAAATCAAATGAAAAAATATCCTAAAGACAAAGCTAAAATCATTGTCAAAATCCACAAAATAATCGCTTATTTCAAATATGAGTTTAGTCTGTACTCATAAATCTGTTAGTCATACCCAAATTTGATTTCAGAACATTACAAAGAATATAATTTAAAACAAAAACTTCAGGCTGGCATTATGTCAGAGCTAGCATCACATCTGGGTTCCAATTCGAAACCTGGTTGGTCAATTTCTTTTTTTTTAAAGAATTTATTTATTTATTTGACAGGTAGAGTTACAGACAGTGAGAGAGAGAGACAGAGAAAGGTCTTCCTTCTGTTGGTTCACTCCCCAAATGGCCACAATTGCCAGAACTATGCTGATCCAAAGCCAGAACCAGGTGCCTCCTACTGGTTTTCAATGTGGGTGCAGGGGCCCAAGCACTTGGGCCTTCTTCCACTGCTTTCCCAGGCCACAGCAGAGAGCTGGACTGGAAGAGGAGCAACTGGGACTAGAACCGGCACCCACATGGGATGCTGGCACTGAAGGCGAAGGATTAATCAAGTGCGCCATGGCGCCGGCTCCTGCTTTCGGTCTGGCCGATCCCTGGCTGTTTCAGCCATTTGAGGAGTGAAGCAGCAGGTGGAAGATCAGTTTCTCTCTTTTCCTTTCTCTCTGTAATTATGCCTTTCAAATAAATAAAACATAATATTTTAAAAAGTAAAGTCATAGGCTTCATTGTATTTTTCCAAATTGACCCATCTCTTGTATGAATTGATGATTTTAGTTCTTTGTTTAAAAACCTATTAAAAATCATGAGATCCAGCTTCAGATTATTATTATGTTTAATAGCTTAATATCTCATGTTTATCATCACATTAGATTCTGTTAAATACTAAAACTGAAGCACCAATTTGGTTAATCCCTTTTATAATCTTATTAGATCTTTCCACATATACACTAAAATTTACACACAACATACAATAACCTACATCCTGGCTTATAATTACAGAATGTTTGAGAAGAATGATAAAACATTGTGTTATCTGATATTCAAACATTATTAATTTATTTAAAAGAGATAGATAGCTAGAAGATACAGATATGGATATAAACATAGATTATATATATGGATATAGATATAGATATATAGTAGATCAGTTGATCAATTGATGTACCATATTTGGTTTACTTTCCATACGCCTCAGCATGTAGGACTACGTCCTGTGGAAGCCATGAGCCTGGAACTTTATCTGGGTCTTCCCCATGGGTAGAAATGTCCCTAGTACTTGAAGGATCATCTGCTGCCTTTGAAGATATGCATTATAAGGAAGCTGGATTGGATGTGGAAATGAAACTTGACCTCAGGACCTCTAATACAAGATGTAGGCATCTCAAGATGCCTCTTAGCTGCTGTGTGAGAAAGCCTACTCTTAGCCATAAAATTTAACCTTAAAAAAAGCCTATGTTGGGTCTGGCACTGTCGCACAGTAGGTTAATCCTCTGCCTGCAGCGCCAGCATCTCATATGGACACCGGTTCTAGTCCCCGTTGCTCCTCTTCCAATCCAGCTCTCTGCTTGGCCTGGGAAAGCACTAGACGATGGCCCAAGTCCTTAGGCTCCTGCACCCATGTGGGAGAACGGGAAAGAAGCTCCTGGTTCCTGGCTCCTGAAATAGTAATAAACATGATAGGTCTTATCATGTACACATTACAGTTAAGAGAAAATTCAATTATGCATCTCCTAGGCCGTTAAAGAAATAGTAGCTTGAGTTGTCTTTTACTGGTTAACAGAACAGTAAATGGCACAACAAACAAGAAGAAATGCCTATTTCCATTAGCTATTTGAATATATTTATCTTTGATTCAAGTTTAAAAATCACTAAAAATATTTATAAGTTATAAATATCAGAAGTAAAAAATGAAGCACCACAAATGATTTAGAGTTTAGGAATTTTATAAGACAATACTATCAAAAATATTCTAGTTTCACAGCTTGAACAAAAATTGTACATTTTCAAGATTTGTCTCTATAAAATGTTTAATAATTAAATTTTCCCAGAATTTTATTGTCAATTATACATAACATAAAGCTGTTTTAATACTGTGTGTATTCCAATGAGTACATTCATTTCAGTATTTAAGTGTATATTCACTGAGTATATTCACATATTTAAACTATCACAATGTCATTCATCTTCAGAACTATTTCATATTTCTCTACTGATATTTTGTACACTTTAAGCAATATCTTCTCATACCCTCTTCTGTGGCAAACGACATTCAATTCTTCTCTACACAATTTAGATTTTTCAAGGTACCTGATATTACTGGAATTATATTTGTGTCCTTTTGTGACTGCATTACTTTGCATTGCCTAATGCTGTCATGATCTCAGAGTACAGTAAGTGTACCAAAATTTCCTTGCTTTTATGTCTGAATAATATTTTGACATGATCATTTTATTCAGCCATCAATGAACACTTGAGTTGTTTCCAACATTTGACAAAAATGTTGGAAGAAAAGAATATAAAGCTGAGCACAAAATTCAAATATTAAGAAAAATTTGTTACCAGAAAGTCTGTCCTGAGATAAGAAATTATCGAGAAAGAAGAAAAATAGTTAGGCAGATATTCAAGTCTATAAAGATGAAGAAAGAACATTATAGAATAGAATAAAAATGAACTTAATTTATGATTCCATTATGAATTTATGATTTCCCCTATAAATCATGTTTTTTTTAAAAAAATAACCATGCTGTGACATAATTTACAATAAATAAAATGTGTCCTTTTAAAAAAAGAATTGGAAAGTGAACATACTAATTCTCAAACTGTTCCTGAAGAAAATAGTTAAGTGAAATTGAGGAATTAATGCATCATATAAATGAGAAATTTGGCAAAGAGATACATATATTGAAACAGAATCAAACAGAAATCCTAAAGATGAAGAACTCAGAAAGTCAAATAACATACAGTCAACATCCTCAATAAATGACAAGATCAAATAGAGGAAAGAAGAACTTAACTCGAAGTCAAGACTTTGGAAATAATGTAGTGGGACAAGAAGAAAGGGAAAAAGGGAGAAAGGACAGAAGTTAGTTTCTGAGCTGGTTGGGATACAATTAAACAAACTAATATTTAAATTACAGTTGTTCCAGAGGGAGAGGAGAAGAGCAAATGCATAGATACTTATTCAATAGAATAATGGCTAAAAATGTCCCCAATCTGAAGAAAAACATGGACTTCGAAGCACAGGAGACACAGAAAATCTTAAATCGAAATTGCCAGAAATGATCCTCACTATAGCACCTTATTGTAGAACTCAAAAATACCACACAAAAGGGTCGGTTTAGTGGCATAGTGGGTTAAGGTGCCACCTGCGATGTCTGCAATCCCATATGGGAGCAAATTCAAGACTTGGCTGCTCCATTTCTGTTCCAGCTCCCTTGTGCCTTGGAAAGCAGCAGAGGATGGCCCAAGCGCTTGGGCCCCTGCACCTGCATAGGAGACCTGGAAGAAACTACTGCCTCCTGGCTTCTCCCTGGCCCAGCCCTAGCATGTCTAGCCATTTGAGGAGTGAACCAGCAGATGAAAGATGTCTCTCTCAGTCTCTCCCTCTCTCTCCCTGTGACTCTGGCTCTTAAACACTAAAAAGTAAATATTCAGAATAATAGCAAATAAAGAATTTCTAAATTTGCTAGAAAAAAAATATCATCACTTTTAAGGTAACTTCCTTTAGAATAACAATAACTTTAAAAAAAGAGAGAGAGAGAACCCTTACAGACAAGGAGGAGGGACTAGAATGAAATACTTCAAATTCTGATAGAAAAATCTGCTAAGACTACTTCAGCAATGTTATCTTTCCTAAGGAAAGAGAAATACTTTAGAGGAAAAAGAAAGATTTAAGGAATTCATCACCCCAAGTACAGCCTTAGGAAAGATATATAAAGGAGACTTATATACAGAGTATATATAATGAAGATATGTAAAAGTATAATATTCAGTAGAAAAATATAGGATATTCAAAATAAACATCTAGAATTTTATTTTATTATTTTATTTTTAAAGATTTATTTTATTCATTTGAATGATAGAGTTATAGAGAGATGTAGAGCCAGAGAGAGAGAGTTCTTCCATTCGCTGGTTCACCCTCCAAATGACCAAAATGGCCAGAGCTGAGATGATCTGAAACCGGGAGCCAGGAGCTTCCTCCAGGTTTCACAAGCAGCTGTTGGGGCCAAGGACTTGGGCCATCTTCCACAGCTTTCCCAGCCATAGCAGAGAGCTGGATTGGAAGTGAAGCAGCTGGAACCCGGAACAGCGCCCTTATGGGATGCCAGCACTTTAGGCGGGGGCTTTAATCCACTGAACCACAATGCCAGCTCCATGTAATTTTAAAAATTGATAAGACTAATTCATTGTTTATTAATAGTACCTCTGTGAATGTTTTTATTTTCTCGATTAAAAGATACAAACTGACTAAATGGATAACACAGTCATACACACACAAACACTCATAATTTGCTGGATCCAAGAAAGACACTTTACAGGAAAAAATTCATGGCTTGTTAATTAAAAGATTTGAAAAGATATTACATGCAAAAAGTAATTGAAAGGGAGTACCTATAGTTATATTAGATAAAATATACATTAAGACAACTACTGCGAAAAAAGACAAAGAAGGAAGGCCACTGTATAATGATCAACAAGAAGATATTTAGAATTATTATTGTATATGCACCTACTACCAGAGTAACAAAGTTTAGAAAGCAAATATCTTTGACAGCTTGTCAGAGAGATATCTGCACTCCTGTGTTCACTACATTACTTTTCACAGTAGGCATGTGTGAAATCAACCTAAATGTTCATCGCTGAATAAATAAAAATTGAATATTATTCTGCCCTAAAAATGAAATTTTGACATTTGCAGAAAAGTGAATGAAATAGAGGATCATTAAGTGAAATAAGCCTGAAGCAGAAAGACAAATATCACTGTTCTCCTTCAGGTGTGGCAGTTAAAAATATGTGTTCATCTGAATTTACAGTAACTAAAAATCAATGTTCACCTGAATTTGGAATAGTGAATGTTAGAGGCTGGGAGGATGGTGAAGGGTGGCTTCAGGCAGGTTAGCTAGTGAAAGCATAGTAAGAAGTAAATAGCAAGTACCAGTATTCCACAGTAGAGTGGGGTTACTATTATTGAGAGAAGCTGATAGGCTGTACCCACAAGGAAAATAACAAGGAAATTAAAGACAGGTTGTCTGTTGTGATCAGTTTATGCTGTAAATATGTATTGAAAACATTTACTTAATAAAAATGTAGAAAACTTGGTAAAATTCATATAATAAAATTATTTTTCAAAGGAAGTTCTGCCTTTATGGAGGTAAATGGAATTTGCTATGCTAAATGAAATGATTCAAAACACAAAGATAACTACTATATGTTCTCACTATATGTGCAATGCTAAAAATCAATAAAATAAAACTTACGGAAACTAGAAACAGGGAAAGCAAGGATTACCAGGAATTAGGTGTTAGTGAAACTTAGATACTAGGGTACACATTTTTCTCATATTGAATGAATAAATCTAGATATCTGATACAAATATGAACACTATAATTAATAATACAGCGTTCTATCCTGAAAATTTGTGAAAGCATTGAATTTACATGATCTTATTATACACTCAAAATGATAACTATGGTTAGTTTTGAATATCATAATTATCTGACCTTAATATCTGCTTCATTAGTCATGCTTATCAAAATGTCATGTTGTACATCTTCATTATATGTAATAAAATTCCAGCAGAAAATAATTTCATCATTTCATTTTTTTTAATTTTTTTATTTTTGACAGGCAGAGTGGACAGTGAGAGAGAGAGACAGAGAGAAAGGTCTTCCTTTGCCTTTGGTTCACCCTCCAATGGCTGCCGCGGCCGGCGCACTGCGGCCGGTGCACCGCGCTCATCCGATGGCAGGAGCCAGGTGCTAGGTGCTTTTCCTCCTCTCCCATGGGGTGCAGGGCCCAAGCACCTGGGCCATCCTCCACTGCACTCCGGGGCCACAGCAGAGAGCTGGCCTGGAAGAGGGGCAACGAGGACAGAATCCGGCGCCCCAACCGGGACTAGAACCCGGTGTGCAGGCGCCGCAAGGTGGAGGTATCATTTCATTTTAAGTCTGCACAAGAAACAGTTTTTAACAATTCATATAATAGTGTATGTTTTCAAAGAAAAATAAGTCTAGTTGCATAGATAAATCTGAATATCTAGTATACAGAGTGGGGAAAAATTAATGAACTTTTCTCTAGAAAGGCTTCAGCATTCTGTAAAATATATTTTTAAGTATCATGGTATAGTAATATAATTTAGTAAACTTGTAGTTAAAATTTTCTACATTCTTTCCTCCAATGTGGAAATGGTTGAGGAAAGAAATAATTAATAGCTAAGGAAAATAAACTTTTATCTGAACAAGTGAATTCCTTTTCTAGTAGGTGCTGGATATGAAATATTTGAATAACACTTACATGCAGTAATTTGAGTTTAAAAAAAACTATTACCAAGTATATAAATTGCCAACAAAACTCATTACAAGTTACTAGTTGGAGAATTTTTACAGTAGAATAGAGAAAAACTGTCAATTAAGAAAAAAGGAAGCCTAATTTAAATAACATAATGGAATAGTATTGCTGTTATTTTAAATGTCCAATTATCTCAAAAGTTCTAACATTTTTAGGATATTTTATACCTTTTTAGAGGTACAGTGAAAGTTCATTAAACTTGCCTTTTAATTTTTTATATAACATTTCATTAATATCCTCTGCTTTATTTTTGAAGAAATTGTATAATTTTAGTTGTCTGAGTAGGATTTAATGGGAGGGAATGATGTTAGCTATCTAAGAATGAAAATCTTCAGCGAAAATAGAAAGTATTTGAAAATAAAATATCAACATACATTATATACTTGATGTTGATTCTTTTTCTTTAAATGGAGAAATGTTTAAAAATATATTAATATAAATACATGAATATTTATATATAAGTTATTTAACACTTTTACTTTTCCATTTAAAATTTATTTCTTTATTTGTTAACATTTTTTATGTCCAAAATATTGTAATGAGATTTCCAGCTTCTTGTATCCCTCTACCAAACACAATCTAACACATCTAGTGCTAGGAGACAGGTTAAGCAAATATCAATGATGAGAGCAACTAATATAAATAACATTAGAGCACATTCATAAATTAAATCAAGTCAACATAGCTTCTTCAGTTTATTTTCAATGGCCCTGGGAAAACGTATATATTCACATACATGCAAATGAATACATCCATATATATAAGGGAACTTCAAAAATTTGGAAAACCATAAAAGAGGTGAATTTATTCTGGTGCAAAAAAATTTTAAGATCTGTATATTCATATGAATATACACATATATATGTATGTGTTTTCCATATATATGTTTAATAAAACAAGATCAAATAATCATTAATTTTCATTAGATTTAAAATAATTTTAATAAAATATCTTTCCAATAAGAAAATTCTATAACTGTTTTCAGTTTATAATACTTCCATTGAAATATTGTGAGAAATATACCATTGTTAAAATTAAGCTCTTTTTAATAAAAAGGATTAAAAATAGAAAAGATTATTATTTCTGAAGGAGCATTTCTGCCTAATTTTAGTGAAATTTTCAATTTATCACAGTTTTCTTTATATCTTGTCTTTATGTTTCTCTTCAAAGTGTTACTCATGGGCTGGCACTGTGGCTCACTTGGTTAATCTTCCGCCTGAGGCGCCAGCATCCCATGTGGCTCCTTAGCTCATCTTATTTATAATTGGCTTACATATAAAAATTCATAGGAGTGATTTATCATGTGTTTATTTTTCAATATATGTCTATTTTTCCTTTATGAATCCAAAACCCCTACACATGTTTTCTGTTTCATATATTTTTTCAAATTGTATAATTATCAATCTTTTCAGAATTTCAGATAGATTCAAAGTCTTTTAAAACATAGTTAATGCATTGCTTACTTTGTTATTCATCATTTCATACTATTAAAAAAGATTTTCAGTCATGGAAGGAAAGTTCTGTTCAATTATATTGTTCATTATAATATAGGCATTTCATAAATTACTACCTTAAATACTTATGGGTATGTTATTTAGACATGAGAAGACTAAGGCTCAGAAAGACTTTAATTTGTTTAACTTTATAGAATTGCTATTTGGCTTTGGTGCTATTATAAGATATTATAAAGTGGGTGCTTATGAACAAGGGAAATTCATTTCCTACATACCCAGATGCTAGAAAGTCTAAGGTTAGCATTCCATATGATGATTATCTGACAGGGCCAACTTTCTTGTTTTTAGAGCCACCTAGCTATGACCTCACATAGTGGAAAGGGCAAAGGAGCTTTCTTTGACCACTTTTATAAAGGCACAAATCCTGCTGGTAAGGGCCTGTCCCTGTTACCATTTTACTTCTCAGAGATCTTATGTAGCAGATAAAGTCTATTACCAGGAAGATAGAATTTCAACATATGAACTTGTGGTTGGTAGGGGCACAGGCATTGATGATAGTAACTACATTAACTCCAATTCTCAAACTATTCAGAACAATCGAAAAAGAGGGAATCCTCCCAAATTATTTCTATGAAGCCAGCATCACCTTAATTCCTAAGCCAGAAAAGCATGCAGCATTGAAAGAAAATTACAGACCAATATCCCTGATGTACATAGATGCAAAAATCCTCAATAAAATTCTGGCCAATAGAACACAGCAACACATCGGAAAGATAATCCACCCAGACCAAGTGGGATTTATCCCTAGTAAGCAGGGATGCGTCAATGTGTGCAAAACAATCAATGTGATACACCACATGAACAGACTGCAGAAGCAAAACCATATGATTATTTCAATAGACGCAGAGAAAGCATTTAATAAAATACAACACCCTTTCATGATGAAAACTCCAAGCAAACTGGGTATGGAAGGCACATTCCTCAATACAATCAAAGCAATTTATGAAAAACCCACAACCAGTATCCTATTGAATGGGGAAAAGTTGGAAGCATATCCACTGAGATCTGGTACCAGACAGGGGTGCCCACTCTCAGCACTGCTATTCAATATACTTCTGGAAGTCTTAGCCAGCCAGAGCTATTAGGCAAGAAAAAGAAATTAAATGGATACAAATTGGGAAGGAAGAACTCAAACTCTCCCTCTTTGCAGATGATATGATTCTTTCTTTAGGGGACCCAAAGAACTCTACTAAGAGACTATTGGATCTCATAGAAGAGTTTGGCAAAGTAGCAGGATATAAAATCAATGCACAAAAATCAACAGCCTCTGTATAAACTGTCAATTCCATGGCTGAGGAAGAACTTCTAAGATCAATCCCATTCACAATAGCTACAAAAACAATCAAATACCTTGGAATAAAATTAACAAAGGGGCCGGCACTGTGGCACAATAGGCTAATCCTCCATCTTGCGACGCCAGCACACCAGGTTCTAGCCCCAGTCGGGGCTCCGGATTCTGTCCCGGTTGCCCCTCTTCCAGGCCAGCTCTCTGCTGTGGCAAGGGAGTGCAGTGGAGGATGGCCCAAGTGCTTGGGCCCTGCACCCCATGAGAAACCAGGAGGAAGCACCTGGCTCCTGCCTTCGAATCAGTGTGGTGCGCCGGCTGCCGCGGCCACTGTAGGGTGAACCAATGGCAAAGGAAGACCTTTCTGTCTGTCTCTCTCTCTCTCACTATCCACTCTGCCTGTCAGAAAAATAAATAAATAAAAAATAAAAAAATAAATTAAAAAAATAAACTTAACAAAGGACTTTAAAGAACTCTACAATGAAAATTACAAATCCTTAAAGAAAGAAATAGTAGAGGGTACCAAAAAATGGAAAAATCTTCCATGCTCATGGATTGGAAGAATCAACATCATCAAAAAGTACATTCTCCCAAAAGCAATTTACAGATTCAATGCAATACCTATCAAAATACCAAAGACATTCTTCTCAGATCTGGAAAAAATGATGCTGAAATTCATATGGAGGCACAGGAGAACTCGATTGGCTAAAAGAATCTTGTACAACAAAAACAAAGCCGGAGACATCACAATACCAGAATTCAGGACATACTACAGGGCAGTTAAAATTCAAACAGCAATGTACTGGTACAGAAACAGATGGATAGACCAACAGAACACAATAGAAACACAAGAAATCAATCCAAACATCTACAGCCAACTTATATTTGATCAAGGATCCAAAACCAATCCCTGGAGTAAGGACAGTCTATTCAATAAATGGTGCTGAGAAAACTGGATCTCCACGTGCAGAATCATGAAGCAAGACCCACACCTTTCACCTTACACAAAAATTCACTCAACATGGATCAAACACTTAAATATACGACCTGACACCATCAAATTATTAGCATTAGAGAAACCCTGCAATATATTGGCACCGGCAAAGACTTCCTAGAAAAGATCCTGGAGGTGCAGGCAGTCACAGCCAAAATTAACTATTGAGATTGTGTCAAATTGAGAAGTTTCGGTACTGCAAAAGAAACAGTCAGGAGAGTGAAGAGGCAACTGGCAGAATGGGAAAAAATATTTGCAAACTATGCAACAGATAAAGGGTTGATAACCAGAATGTACAAAAAAATCAAGAAACTCCACAACATCAAAACAAACAACCCACTTAAGAGATGGGCCAAGGACCTCAAGAGACATTTTTCCAAAGAGGAAATCCAAAAGGCCAACAAACACATGAAAATATGTTCAAGGTCACTAGCCATCAGGGAAATGCAAATTAAAACCACAATGAGGTTTCACCGCACCCCGATTAGATGGCTCACATACAGAAATCTATGAACAGTAGATGCTGGCGAGGACGTGGGGAAAAAGGGACAGTAACCCACTGTTGGTGAGAACGCCAACTGATGAAGCCACTATGGAAGTCAGTCTGGAGATTCCTCAGAAACCTGAATATAACCCTACCATACAACCCAGCCATCCCACTCCTTGGAATTTATCCAAAGGGAATTAAATTGGCAAACAAAAAAGCTGCCTGCACATTAAGGTTTATTGCAGCTCAATTCACAATAGCTAACACCTGGAACCAACCTAAATGCCCATCAACAGTAGACTGGATAAAGAAATTATGGGACATGTACTCTATAGAATACTATGCAGCAGTCAAAAAAAATGAAATCCGGTTATTGAAACAAGATGGAGCAATCTGGGAAACATCATTCTGAGTGAAATAAGCCAGTCCCAAAGAGACAAATATCATTTGTTTTCCCTGATCGGCCTCAACTAACTGAGCAGCAGAGGGGAAACCTGTTGAAGTGAAATGGACACTATGAGAAACAGTGACTTGATCAGCTCTTTTCCTGACTGTTGTTGTACAATGTAATACTTTATCCATTTTAGTATTTTTTTATTCTAGTACCATTGGTTGAACTCTGTTAATTAACACACATTTATTCTTAGGTGTTGAAATTTAATTGAAAAGTGATCCCTGTTAAATATAAGAGTAGGAATAAGAGTGGGAGAAGATGTACAATTTGGGACATGATCAATCGGACTTGCCCAAATGATGGAGTTAGAAATGTGCCAGGGGATTCCAATACAATCCCATCAAGGAGGCATGTAACAATGGCATCTCACTAGTCCAAGTGATCAATTTTTCAGTTCACAATTGATCATACTGATAGGTCTAAGAGTCAAAGGAATCACACAAACAAGACTAGTGTCTGCTAATACTAACTGATAGAATCAAAAAGGGAGAGAACAATCCAACATGGGAAGTGGGAGACACAGCAGACTCATAGAATGGCAGATGTCCTAAATAGCACTCTGCCTCAGAATCAGCCCTTAAGGCATTCAGATCTGGCTCAAGAGCACATGAGAATATTTTAGGCATAGAAAGCCAAGACACTCTGGGAAAAAAAGAGAAATAAGACCTAAATGAAAGATCTCTGAGTGAGAACACAGTAGAAAGAATGGGGCCATCAAAGGAGGAGGTACCTTTCTCTGAAGGGAGGAGAGAACTGCCACTTTGACTATGACCCTATTGGAATAAGATTGAAGTCAGCGAACCCTAAAGGCTTCCATAGCCTTGGCAACTCAAGACTAGAGCCTAGGGTGATTACTGATGCCACAAACAAGAGTGTCAAATTGTTAAGTCAACATCAAGAGTCACTGTGTACTTACATCTCATGAGGAAACTGTCCTTAATGTGTTGTCCAATGTGAAGTAATGCTATAATGAGTACTGAAACAGTATTTTACACTTTGTGTTTCTGTGTGGGTGCAAACTGATGAAATCTTTACTTAATATATACTAAGTCGATCTTCTGTATCTAAAGATAATTGAAAATGAAAAAAGGAAGAAAGTGAGGAGGAGAGAGAGAGAGTGTGTGTGAGAGAGAGGCTTATTTTTTTTTTATTTAAAAGTCAGGACTCCCTGCTAATGTACTTGGGAATGAGGTGGAAGATGGCTTGAGCCCTTGGGCCACTGCATGCATGTGAGTTCCTGAAGAAGCTCCTGACTCTTGGCTCTGGACTGGCCAAGCTCCAGCCATCATGGCTATTTGGGGAGTGAACCAGTGGATGGAAGACCTCGCTATCTGCCTCTGTCTCTCCATTTCTGTAACTCTTTCTTTTAAGTGAACTAATAAATCTTAAAAAATTAAAATAAAAAAATACAGAGTGACAGGGGGAGAGAGAGAAACAGAAAGAGAGAGAGAGATTATTTGCAGGTTCACTACCCAAATGCCTGCCAAACCAGAGTTGGAGGTGGCCAAGCCAGAAACCAGGAATTTCATCTTGGTCTCCCATGTAAGTTGAGGGGACCCAAATACTTGGGCCAACATCTTATGTCTCCTAGGCACATTAGCAGGAACCTGGATTGGAAGTGGGAGCAATACTTGATTCCCAGCACTGCAATATGGAATGCAAGCAAACCAAGTGGTGGCTTAATCAATTGTTTTACAATTTAATTTGGATGAGAGTGTAATCCACACTAATTATTGGCAAAAATACTTTTCATATTTGATCTTTTGCCAAACTGTCATTTTCCAACAATGCAGGAAATTTCTTAATATAATTATCAAAAGATTGTAATATTTTATTAAAGAATTGAGGGAATTTTTGTTTATTTTCTACATAAAGCAAAAATCTTTGAAGTTCTTTCCACACTTAGTAAAAATGAATTGTGGTGCAAAATCTTTGTTAAGTAGGAATTCACTAGCTAAAGTTCTCTAAGATTTTTTCTGTCAGACCAAAGCACTCTTTAAAACTCACTGGGAAGACAACATTTCTTTCTCTGAGAGAAAGTGAAACTTCATAAATCAGAAATGTGTATGCCATACTGAGTTAGAAAGCATTTTACTGATTCAGAATATTCAAGAGCAGCAGGACCTTTCCAGTGGTACAGGGTTTCTTGAGAATTCTCGTATTTCAAGTGGAAATGACTGAGGAGTTTTTAGGCCATGCATATAGTTCAGCTACTAAAGCTTTCAAAGTAGAAATACACTAGAGTGGCAATTTTCATCCTTGGGTTTTTTTGCTGAAGCAAAGTTACCTGCGTTACACCAGAGATGGAACTGCTGGCAAGATTAAGACACAAGTTTGAGCAAAGGAGTCTGGCAGCGAAATATGAATGATTATCAGAGAAAGAAGGAAGCTAAGAAATTGGCTTGGGAAAGATAACAACAGAAGTACAACTATTTACTATGTACTCTGTCCCTGTTATCTAGGTCACAGCGAAACAGCTTGAAATTGCAAGGGGAGTGGAATTCTCTAGGTATTAATTTATGACATAGAAGGGGGAAATGGCCACAAAAACAATTCCTCCCCTAAAAAAGAGAGGGAAAAGTAATACCATTTGTTAAAACACCAAGCAATGTCTTCATTGTTTTATGTGGGTCAGCAAGGGGGCTGCATTCTGGTTCCTTCTGAACTGAAACCAAGGCTGAGACAAGTCTCTGTCTGACAACACAGCCAGGCCATCAAGAGTATTCCGTTCCCTTTAACATGAGAAGAAAGCAAGAAGAAATATAGAGTGCATTCACATAGTCATCCCCGAGGTGACACATCCCTAATGTCCAGACCCCATACCTGCAAGATTATCTTATATTCCCAGCCAGAGGAGAAACAGAAGTAATGATCAGCACTAAACATATTAAGGCTGTGATTCAGGGGCAAAGCTGAAAACTTGGATGTGATGAGGATGGCGGGGGGAGGGTGGGGAGTGCGGGGAAGAAGCTGAAGAACTGAAAATACTGGATTTTTTATTGATTCTATAAATATACAGAAAAGAGAAAATCAAAAAGTAGGGTAAGAAGTTTGAAATTTTTAAAGAAGTGATGCAAGTGGTTTGATTTCAGAAATTAAGTAGGGTTCTACAACAAATGGTATTACCCACAGTTGAATACATTTGAATGTCATATATTTGGAAGAATTTAGTCATGTGTTCTTATTCAATTTATTAGAGCAAGTATCATTATTATGTTTCTCTTTTTTAAAAAATTTATTTATTTGAAAGTTGGAGTTACACAGAAAGAAGAATAGACAGAGACAGAAAGAGTCAGCTGTGACCCAAATGGTTACAATGGCCAGATCTGAGCTAATCCAAAGGCAGGGACAAGGTGCTTCTTCTGGGTACAGACTTCCAAGCACTTGGGCCACCTTCTACTGCTTTTTTCACTCCATTAGCACAGATCTGGATTGCAAATGCAGCACCCCAGTCTTAAACTGGTGCCCATGTTGGATGCTGGCATTGCAGGCTGTGATTTTATGATACACCACAGCTCCAGCCCCTAACATTATTATTTCTGATAACTAAAATTCTTGTGGCTCTTTCCTGGGATTAGGTGAATAGTAACAAGCTATGTTATAAATTGTCGATATTATGGAGTAGCATTTCGAAATCCTAAATGTGTATGATATTTAAAACATACATAGAATCAAGGTAAACTTGCCAAATTTCTCTGTAACTGTAAGTGTCTTAAATATTAGACAGGATAATATTTGTGTCATATCCCTCAGAACGTACAAAAAGAATTAGAGAGAATTTGCTTTGTAATATCTGAATTAAATAAACCAAGAAATAAAGAGTGATTGCCCTATTGTTACACAGAGTAAAGTGGCTTCTTCAGAGCTTCATTTAGGATGTTTGGAAATGTGAGGGAAAACATGGTAGTAAAATGCTGCTAATTCCTGGGTGTCATTCTTTATCACACAGTGAAAAATTCCTAGTAGAAGCCTAGGTAAAATTCCCCTCAGTTAAAAATACAGCTCAGCTATATGCCAGTGTGCTGCCCAGAAGGTAGTGTGCGATGTTCAATGCAAGATAAACTTTGTTGGAGAAAGATTTAATCTACTGCCTAGTCATTATATGTTGTGTGCTGCTTAGGTTTAATATCTATCTTTACCTTTTAATGAAATTGTTTAAAAGAAAACAATGAAAGAAACAATTCCAGGTATAAAAATTTTCTTACTGTCAGATATGAGTAACAATTTAGAAATGAAAAATCACAAAGTAAGTGTTACCAGTGAATGGCAGGGTTCTTCACGAAAGAAACAATTCATGCATGAGACAGAGTAGTGGAAAGTAAAAGTAGCAAAGTTCTTTAGGGAAGGGACAGCCGTAAGAATGGATGGGCACCTCTCCAGACAGGACCTGAGAGAAAGTACCCAGTTGCTTAGATTGGGGGGATGGGGAGCGAGGTTACATGGTTGAGTGGAGAGATTACACCTGGGCAGGCAGGCAGGCGGGCAACTCAGCATAGAGGCGGAGGGCTGAGTGCGCAGTCCTGTTGAGGCCAGGGTTTTTTTTAGGTGATGGGTATTTGTCTTCAGTCATCTCCTCCTGAAATGAAGGATGTTATGGATGTAAATATTAAGAAGCTCCTATCTGAGTTTTCCCCCGAAGGATTCAGACAGGAGGAAGCCTAGCTGGTGCTGTCCTGAGGTCCTGAGTTTAGAGGAAGGGTGAGTAAGACCCCCTGGAGAATCAGGATGGGAGCAGGGTATTTGAAATGCAGATACTGGGCTGCATCTGGAGGTTATCCGGAAGAAGGGGCAGGGACCCCGACCTGGCAGGTTATCCAGTAGAAGGGGGCAGGACAGGATGCAGATACTGGGCTGCCCCTGAAATGTTATCAGGATGACTTTGAGATGCAGATTTATATGCTGGACATAGAGGTCTTTTCTTTAGGCCTTTATCACACACATAAGCTCATATCTGACTTCCTACCTAACATAAGTACTGAAATTCAATAAATTGTATGAAGATTGATGGCATGTTATCAATTGCTCTGAAGGAATGTCTTATGCTTAGTATAATTCAGAACAGTGATTAGCACATTTAAAAAAAAAAACTTAACCAAAGTATGATTGACATACAAAATGTTGTACATTTTTAAATTATATTTATTTAACCTGAAAGAAAAAAAGAGGTCTCATTTAGTGGTTCACTCTCCAAATGCTTGTAAAGGCTGAGAGCTGAAGCCGGCATTCAGGAAATCGATATAGCTCTCTCACATCAGTGGCAGGGAGTCAACAACTTGAGGATCTGTATCGACAGGAAACTGGCATTTGCAGCCAAAGCTGGGATTCAAACATAGGGATTCCAGTATGAGATGTGGATGTCAAAACTAGCATTGCAACCACTAGAATAAATTTCCATGCCAAGACATATACATTTAATGTTTATAGCTTGATAGTTTGGAGATAAGTATCAATACACGAAACAGTCAAGACAATCAATTCCACAAATGTAAGTATCACCTCTAAAAGTTTCCTTCTGACCCTTTTATCTTATTTTCTTTTGAATTGTCATATATTTGTTCGAGAAGCAGTAAGAGAACTCCCTTCCTCTGGTTCACCCGCCAATACCTACAATGCCTAAGAGCCAAAGTTTGGAGGTAGTGACTCATTCTAGGTCTTACTAGTGGCAGGATATCAAGTACTAGAGTCCTCCTAAGAACTGCATTAATGGAAAGCTGAAATCAGGAATCTGAACTGAGAATCAAATCCAGTGATCCTGATATAAGACACAGACATCCTAACCAATGTCTTAACTTATAGACCAAATGCCCATCCCTTTCCTCTTTATTTTATTGTATATTACTATCACTAGAATATTTAATATCTCACCTCTTAGCAGAATTTTAATTATGTAAAACTGAATTGCTAACTATGAACACTCAACTGTATATCTTGAATTTACTCATCTTACATAGGTGAGATTTTGTATTTTATTACAAAATCCTATTTTTAAAAGATTTTTTAAAATTTATTTGAAAGACAGAGGCAGATAAACAAAAAAGTTTTCTATCAACTGGTTCACTTCCCAAATGGCTACAATGGCTGAGTCTGGGTCAAACAGAAGTCAACAGCCAGGATATTCATCTAGGTCTCCCGCTTAGGTGCAGGGGCTCAAGGACATGGGCCATCTTTCCCTTCTTTTCTAGGCATATTAGCAGGGAGCTGGATCAGAAGTGGAGCAGTTCATATTGGATGCTGGCAGTGAAGGAGGCAGCTTAACCCACTATGCCACAGGGCTGGCCCCAAATTCTATCTGTTAAAAGGGACAAAGCAGCAGCAAACATGCTTCAAGCTTCCTTAGAGTTACATATCTAATATATAACTATATATTATATCTATATTATATCCAACATCTATATATAAACTTATAAACATATATAAGTTTATATATAAAGTTTACATATATGTTTATATATAATATATGTACTAGTTTATATAACATAAACTAAATTTTAATATGCCAGTGATATTCAACACCTACCACAAAATTTGTCATTAATAAAATTGGATAACAATATGCTGAAGATTGGAACGTGACCTCTACTTCTTGTATTATACAATCCTAAACTTAGAATATATTGATGATTTAAATATAAGATCTGATATCACTTGGGATAATTATATGCAGAAGACATCAATATTGACACAGAATAAACTTTTTTAGATAAATGCCCAAAGCTTAGTCATGAAAACAAAACAAAACAAAAAAAATCAAATGGGATTATATCAATCATGAAGCTTCTGCATAGCAAAGGAAACAATTAGCTAAGTAAAGAAAGACAACTGGGGCCGGTGCCATGACTCAGTAGGCTAATCCTCCACATGCAGCGCCTGCACACTGGGTTCTAGTCCCGGTTGGGGCGCCGGATTCTGTCCCGGTTGCCCCTCTTCCAGGCCAGCTCTCTGCTATGGCCCGGGAGTGCAGTGGAGGATGGCCCAAGTGCTTGGTCCCTGCACCCCATGGGAGACCAGGAGAAGTACCTTGCTCCTGCCTTCGGATCAGCGCGGTGCGCCAGCCACAACATGCCGGCCGCAGCAGCCATTGGAGGGTGAACCAACGGCAAAAGAAGACCTTTGTCTCTCTGTCTTTCTCTCACTGTCCACTCTGCCTGTCAAAAAATAAATTAATTAAAAAAATGACAACTGGCACAATGGAGTAAAATATTCGCAAACTATTTTTCTGTCAAAAAAGTAAAATACAGAAAATAAAAGCAGCTCAGAAAAACCCAACAGCAAAAAAGAAATTAAGAAATGTTAAAGAATCTGAATAGACATTTCCCAAAAGTAGAACCAGGGGCAAGTTAAAGAGCTAATGATTCAGATGCAGCTTGGGAAACCTGAATCACATATCAGCGTCCCTGGGTTGGAGTCTGAATTCTATGCTTGATTCAAGCTTCTTATTCTAATGTGCACCCTGGCATGCAAACAAATGATGACTTGAGTAGGAAGGCCCATGCCAAGTATGTGGGAGACCCAGATTGCATTCTTAGCTCTTGTCTTCAGCCTGGCCCAAGCGCAGTTGTGGCAGGCATTTAGGGAATGAACTTATATGTTAGAGTTTTCTATTTACCTCTCTCTCTCCTTCTCTCTCCCCCCTCTTCATATAGTCACATTTCAAGGAATGAATCAATACATGAATAACTGCTAGTGGACATAGATTCTGTAGTTGCCTCAGTATCAGGAAACAACGTGCACCTGGTTGAGACAGACTTGTTTCTGTGTGTAACACCATTAGCCCCTTACAGGCCTGATGTGCACCCTCAATATTTCTTATGGCCTGGCGATTGTGAACCTAGGTTTGACCCATAAATGACGTGCTTGAGGAATTGATGTTTTGCTTCTATTACCACTCCTATAACCTTGGGAAACAGCAAGGAATTATAAGAATATATTTGGATTCAGTGGTCATCTCCAGTTTGTTTGACTTTAGACTTCACAACAGAAACCTTACAATCCAGAAGGAAGTAGGATGAGACTTTTATAGAACTGAAGGAGAAAAGTGGCCAAAAAAGAGTGCTATAACCAGCAAACTATCTCACAGATATGAATGAGAGATAAGGGCATTCGCACACAATAGCCAAAATAATTTATCACCACGAGAACTGTGTCATATGAAATGTTAAAGAGAGTTTTGCAAGCTTAAAACATCAATCACAAATGCTCAGAAATAAGAAGACAGTACCAGAAATAGAACATTTGCAGATAAGAGTAATAATATAAATAAATCCAGAATGTTCTAATATTCCAAGCAGGTTGTATAAACCACTTATATTTTTATTACGACAATGTATAGAATCATAATCACTGCAACTAAAATATTGAGATGTGCAATATTAAGAGGAGATAAATTTAACATCAATAATTCAAAATGCAGGGAGGAATGGAGCATATATGTAGACTTTTTCAATGAGTTTCTTATTTCTTGGTTTTTGTTTGTCTTTTTCCTTATCTTTATAATGAACACAAAGTTATTATCATTTCAAGATAGTGTGCTACAGCCAAAAGTAGTTTTGTAAGCTTCACAGTAACCACAATTCCAAAAAAAAAAAAAATTATAACAGACTTCTCTACAATAAATAAAAAGAGAGAGAATGATAGCGGGAGGAGAGAAAAGAAGACGAAAACAAAGACAAAGATGAAGAAGACAAAGAAGGAAGAAAGGCAGGCAGGCAGACAGACAGGCAGGAAGGAAGGAAGGAAGGACAATAAAAATAAATATGGCAGTAATAAGAACTTTCTATCAATAATTATCCTTAAATATAAATGGATTAAATTATTCTGTTAAAAAAAAGTTGCAGCATAACAGGTAAAACTGCCACCTGCGCTTGTTCATGTCCTGTTTACTCCACTTTCAAGATAGTTCCAGACAAAGTCCTGGGAATAACAACAGACGATGTCCCAAGTGCTTGGATTTTTGCCACCCACGTGGGGGATGCATATGAAGTTCCTGGCTTCTGGCTTCATCCCTACCCAGCCCTGACCATTGCTGCCATCAGGGGAGTGAACCAGCAGGTGGAAAATCTCTCTCTCTCTCTCTCTCTCTCTCTCACTCTCACTCTCCCTCCCACACTTTGTAACTCTTTCAAATAAATAAGCAATTTTTAATTAAATTATTTTCCAAGGAGAACCCAATTATACACGACTTCCAAAAAACATAATTTATCTCTAAGACACATATAAGCTCAAATAGAAGAGATGGAATCAGATATTTCAAGAAAATAGAACACCAAATAAAGTAGTAATAGCCATACATATTTATAAGATAAAATAGATTCAAAAATTGAAGCAGTAAAAAGAGACCAGGAAGGTCACTATAGAGTGATAATGGGCTCAACTCAGCAAGAGGATATAATATTTATAAAAAAAATGCATCCCATATTACAGTACTAAAATTCAGAAATCAAATATTAATAGACCTAAATGGAGAAATGTACTCCAATAACAGGAGACTTTAATACCTTACATTGAGGAACTGACAGATCATCTAGATTGAAAATCAATACAGAAGTACAAGAATTAAATTGCAATTTGGATCTTTGGGACATAACAGACATCTATAAACATCCATTCCAATAGCTGGAAAATACAAATTCCTCTAAAAATGACTTAGGACATTTTCTGGAACAGATCATATGATAGTTCATAAAAAAAGGAATTTAAAAGAATAGAAATACTATTGACTCCCTTTTCCATTTACAATGCAGTAAACTACCAATCAATAACAAGAAAAACTTTGGAAACTACACAAATACATGGAAATCAAATAACTTACTAGTCAGTAATCAATGTTTCAAGGAAGAATTTAAGATTAAATTTTAAAAATTTCTTGAAACAAAATGAGAACACTATATCAAAAACATCAGGATAAAAGAAAAATTGATAGAAAAGAAATATATAGTAATCAATATCTTCATAAAAATAGAAAAATATCAAATAAAATGCAGCATCTCATCGCAAGGAGCTATAAAAAATAAGAACAGGGTGCTGTAGCATAACAGGTAAAGGCACCACCTGCAGTGCAGGCATCCCATATGGGAATCATTTCAAGTCCTGGCTGCTCCACTTCCTATGCAGCTCCTTGCTGTAGCCTGGGAAAGCACCAGAAGACGATTCAAGTCTTTGAGCACCTGCATCCATGTGGGAGATCTGGAAAAAGCCCAAGAAAAGAGATGATTCTAATATGTATAATAAGAAATTAAAATGAGGCCATTATCACTAACAGCACAGAAATACAGATTATTGGAAATTGCTATACATTAATTCTATGGACATAAATTAAATAATCTAAAAGAAATGGGAAAATTCTTGAATATATACCTTATCAAGGTTAAATCATGAGGGAGTAGAATACCTAAACAAACCAGTACCTAGTACTGACAGTAATTTAAAAAAAAAAAAAAAAACTCCGACCAATGGAAAGCCCAGGTTCAGATGGTTTTACTGATGGACTGATTCCACAAATTTTTAATATGAATTAATATCAATCTTTCTTAAATTACCTAAATCCTTCTTAAAATACCTTGAAAATAAAACCAGGGAGAATTATTTCAAATTATTCTATCAGTCCAGCATTATTTTGGCACCAGACAGATCAGAGCACAACACCAACAAAAAAGAAAACTACAGATTATTAACATTGATGAACATAGATGTAACAATTCTAAACAAAAATATGGCAAATTGTATCAGAAAGCACATTAAAAATCAATCACCATGTTCAAGTGGGATTCATCTAACTGATGAATGATTTAAGAATCATTCAAAATACATAAATCAGTAAATACGTTACACCTTGACAAAAATGGAGGGCAAAAATCATATCATCTCAATAGATGCAGAAAACTCATCTGATAAAATTCAACATCCATTAACATAAAAATCCAGACCAAATTGGGCAAAAAAGGAATATACTGCAACATAATAATGATCATATATATAAGCCACCAGCAAACAGCATATGGAATGGGGAAAAATTAGAATTTTCTCTCTAAAATCTAGAGCAATACAAGGATGACATTTTCACAACTTTCATCGAGCATCATGCTTGAAGTCGTAGATAGAGAAATCAGGCAAGAGAAGGGAATAAACAGCATCCCAATCAGGAATAAAGGTCAAATTGTCACTTTTTGTGAATGATACATTTCTATATAGAGAAAACACAAAGGACTTCACCCAAAAGTACTATAAAATTAAGAAAATCAGGAGAGTTACAGGACACATTTTAAATGTAAGAAAATCAATAGTATTTTTATACACCAGTAATGAATCATCTGAAAAGGAGATAAGAAATAAAAACAGCAATCCTATTTCTAAATGTTATAAAAAATAAAGTGCATGGGACTAAATGTAACCAACGATATGAATGATCTTTACAATTAAAACAATAAATCACCGGTGAAAGTAACTGAAAAGGACAAAGTGAAATGGAAAGACATCCAGTTCATGATTTGAGAGAATTAATATGCTAATTCTAGTCACAGCTGCTCTTCTTCTTATCCAGCTCTCTGCTTTGGCCTGGGAAAGTGGTAGAGGATGGTCCAGGTGCTTGGGCTCCTGAGGAGGGAACATCCTGGATCCTGGCTTTGGATTGGCACAGCTCTGGCTGCTGTGGCCATTTGGGGAGTGAACCAGTGGATTGAAGACCTTTTTGTCTGTCTCTCCGTTTAACCCTCTCTGTGTCTGTAACTCTACCTCTCAAGTAAATATATAAAATATAATAAGTAAATAAATAAAATATAATAACATAGATATTTTTCACAGAACTAGAAAAAAACATTACCATAAATTATATGGAGCCACAAAAGACCTTATACACCTGAACCTTTTGAGCAAAATGTATAACACAGAAGGCATTATACTGCCTAATTTTAAAGTATCTCATAAAGCTACAGGTATTATTACAGCATGATATTGCAAGGGACTCCAGGATCCCCTGGAGAGGAAAGAAAGGAACATACACCAGGAACTCCTGGTGTAACACTCCAGGAGTCCTATGGAAAAAAAATACATAGACAGAAATATAAATGTATATAGACAGAAATATATATATGTATATATGTATACATATATATATATATATATATATAATGTAATCTTCAGATTTTGTTGCATCAGTGAAATGTCTCCCCCATTTGCAGATTAGACCTAACTGAAGACCAGGTTAGTAGCTTTGAAATATGTAAGAAAAATATTCATTAAAATAGCAGTGAGAGAAAATATTAAAAACACAGGAAAGGGTAATAAACATAGAAATAAAATGAGAATGCTTAAAATATGAAATATCAGAAGAAAGTAGAATCCACCTAAAAAAAACATAGGACTTGACATAAAATATCTGGTAATTTTCTAAAATAGAAAAGAAATATGTCAAACATGATAAAATTGATAAATATTGATGGAAGTGTGAACAATTGGAATACTCCTATGTTACATCAAGAGGTCTAGAAACAGGGTACATAAATTAGTAAAGTAATTTGGAAAAATTATTGATTTTTATATACTTACAACGTGTTGCCACGTTATAAGTATATAACTATATATAAGTAAATAAAAAGGGCAACACAAGCTCTAAACTCTGCAGCTAGAGAAATGATTACATTAGGAGAAAATTCAGGAAGAAATTCTTTCAGATGATGGCATTACCCCAACTCCTAAACACTGTTGGTGATTCCTGGCACTTTTATTTTTTGAAAATTCATTGAAATATATATTTAGTGATTTTAGACATCTTGAACATTTGCATTTCTTTAACAATGGTTTCAAATAAGGGAACAAAGACATGAAGGCAGATATTAATTTTTGGGAACTTCATACCCCCAGTCTTTGGAATTTTTCTGTTAAGAACACAGTCATTTCAGGAACATTTCATTATAGATGAATTGTGTAATAGATGACTTTGTTAAAGATATACAGACTCTCAAAGTGCTGCTTAAAAATTAACAAACATTTAACTCTTAAAATGGTGAGTATGCAGTTTTCTGTCACATTTAGTGCTATATAATATAGCTTTAGGGAAGTTCTTTTAATTCTGGCTGAATTAATAAAATATGTTCATAAAGAAATCATTTTATAACTGTCATAATTTACCAGAAAATGCTGAAGAGGAAGCAGAATTTTTTCTGAAAAATAATATTAATTCACAAGCAAGCTGCGTATAAATTGCCTTTTTTAATACCTTTCGTTTCTTTCATCAGAACAATCTGAATGTAGAAATCAGATTTCCTGAAATGAATATCACATAATTTAGGAAAGAAAAAATAGCTGTATTACAAGTCAAAACAGATAATAACATTTTATCTTAAAATTCCATGAAACACAAATTGAAATAGATTAATTTAATATTTAAAATCTAATTAAATGTGCTATGTAGTATTTTAATAAAGTTGTACAGAGAGATTAGTTAGCAAACTGTTAAGAAAAAATGGTGAATTTGATTCCCGTGATTTTTAAAAGATTACCACAATTATTTTGTTCTTTCATAATTCTGGAAGATATATTTCCAAAGCCCTATTCATTGAATGTGTCAAAATAGTTATGTTTGAAGCGCCATATTCCCTTACGGCATCTTGATTCCACTGTTTTTGTTTCTTCTTAGGAATGTTTTTAATTTTACTCCAATTGGGTTTGGGGGTCCATGCAATATATTCAAGTAAATCTTCCATCTCAATATCACCATGTATTTACATATTTATCCTTATAAAATATTTTATGCATTTTACACATAGAGCCATCATATTTGCAGGCTAATTACTGTGCTTACCATAACTGCTAAAATTTTTATAGATGATTAGAACTTATTTTTAATATTTTTATATAGGAAAAAGATAGCCATTTGTTTTCTTTTCTAAATTCTTGTTTTTTTAACTTATTTTTGTGTACTTGAAAGGCAGAACATTAGAGATATAGATAGATGATAGATTATAGAGGACAGAGAGAGAGAGAAAGGAGTGTTTTTCTGTGGTTGGCTCACTCCTCAAATATCTGCAGTAGTCAGGGCAGGACCAGTATGATATCCAGAGCCCGGAACTCAATATGGACCTTCTATGAAGGTAACAGAGTTTTAATCGCTTGAGCCATCAGCTACTGCCTCTCAGGATACATTAACAGGAAGCTGCACCAAAAGCAGATAAGCTGGACTAGAAACAGCTTTGTGATATTTAATGTGAATGTCAGAAGCAGCTTCACCTGCTGTGCTACAATGCCCACCACAGCCCTCAGTTTTCTTCACAGATTTTTCTTTTATTTTTTAACTTAATATATTTTATTTTCTGTGGTCAGCTGTAAACTTGTATAACTAATCCCTCGGGTCAATGTCATGCGTGTCACTTCTGAAATTCATTTTCTATTACCTACCAACACTCACCAGTGTTTATAAATGAAATAGACTCAGCTATCCTAGGCTCGTCAGTGACAAGGAGAGATTCTGAAATATACTTTGATGTCCAGAAATAGCAATGTTGAATAGTTTAAATTTGACTTTTTCATTGGTTTTTCAGTTTTACCACTGCATCAATTTTTTTGAATCTAGGGATTCAAATATGTATTTTTAACTTATTAAAATCTATTTTAAGTCAGTATTGTATCATTTTATGACTGATGGAAAAGCCTGGTAATTTTAATACCATTTACCATGCCATTTCAAGATTGATATTATTTTTGTAAGTATAGCACTACCAACTTAGTTTTACATATCTATATTTTAGCCATGTTTGAAAGGAAGTAAACAAGTAAGAAGAATTACAACATCTCATTTCCAAATGTATTTACCATTAATGAAACTCTTCAATCATTCTTATAGATGTGTGTTTCCATTGATGCTAATGTGCGTCAAACACAGATGCTTCCTTTGCATACCTTGTATGCAAGCCTGTTGCTCTATTATTGTTTACATTTTTAAACTAAATTTCCAGTTTCTCATATTTAGAAAATTTATGTGACAGGTGCAGGGAAAGAGAGAGAGATTCAATCTGCTCGTTCACTATCCAAATGGACACCATTGCTTGGGCTGGACCAGACCAAATCCAGGAACCTGGAAATCTATCTGGGATCAGAGCAGGATCTCCAATATGGGATGCTGGCACTGCAAGAGGTATCTCAACTCTCTAAGCCACAATGCCGGCTCCTCCATCATTTGAGAGGTAGAGTAACAAACAGGGAGAGGGAGAGACAGAGAGAAAGGTCTTCCATCCTCTGGTTCACTCCCCAGATGGCTGTAACGGCCAGAACTGTGCTAATCTGAAACCAGGAGCCAGGAGATTCTTCCAGGTCTTCCACGTGGGTGCAGGAGTCCCAGAACTTTGGCCAACTTCTACTGTTTTCCCAGGCCATAGCAGAGAGCTGGGTTGGAAGAGGGGCAGCCAGGACTAGAACCAGCACCCATATGAGATGCCAGTGCTTCAGGCCAGGGCTTTACTCCGCTGTGCCACAGCACTGGCCCCATCCATCAACTTTTTGAATTCTGTTGTGTATAGCATTCCCTCTTGAGCCTTTTAAATTTATAAATCATTTAAAAATATTGTTATTTATTTGAGAGGTATATACACATGCACACACATACATAAACATGCACACACACACAAACACACACACAGAGAGAAAGATCATTCTCATCCCCTGGTTAATTTCAAAATTACCCTTAACAGCCAGAGCTGAGCCAATCCTGAAGTTGAGAGACAGGAACCGAATACAGGTCACCAATGTGGATTTCAGGCACCAAACTACCTCCGCCATCACCTGCTGCCTCCCTGGGTGTGTATTTGCAGAGATCTGGAATTGGGAGAGGAGCTAGGACTCAAAACTAGGCATTCTGATATAGCATTCAGCTAGGCCCAATACTTGCCAGTCCTTGATTCTTTCAAGATTTTTTTCTTTATCTTTGGTTTTCAAAAATGTATTTTAAGGAACAGTGACTAAAATTTACATGTTTGATTAAAAAGTAAAATCATATATTTCAAATAATTTCTGAAAAGAACAAGTAAGATCAATCAAATGTCAGGATTCCCTGATTCTTTCACTCTTGCTCCTACTGAGATTTTTGGAAATATATGTTTAGCATTATTTATCTTCAAATAGGTAAGCTATATATTCATTACTTCCTAAAATATATTTTATGCTTTTTTTATTTCTGAAAATTAAATTTTATGTAAATATAATGACTTTTTAATATCCTGCAAATCTACTGAGAACTATTTTATTTTTAAATGACCCTCATACTTGATAGATTAAATAATTTATTTCATTCATTACAAATTAACTGATTGTTTCTTCTACCATTTCAAAACAAATGGTAATTCTATTAGATTTCATTCTACAGATTCTATTTTTTCAGTCTAAAATTTAATTTGTTTATGTTTATACTTTGATTTCCTGAAATTTTCTTTGTGTTCATTAATTATTTTATCTATGTTTTCCTTAAATATCTGAATACATTTGTAATAACTATGTTAACAGCCTTTCTTGCTACACCCAACAGTTGGGTTAGCAGAGAGAAGGATTTATTAACAATTTTACTTACTGAGTGTCACTTCTCCACTTCTGATTCTACGCTCTGCCATGGACTGGGAAAGCAGTAGAAGATGGTTCAGTGCAGCTCTGGCAGATACGGTCATCTGGGGAGTGAACCAGTGGATGGAAGACCTCTCTCTCTCTCTCTCTCTTTCTCTCTCTCTCTTTCTCTCTCTCTCTTTCTCTCTCTCTTCCTCTCCATCTCTCTCTCTGCATAACTTTTATTTTCAAGTAAATAAATAAAAAAAGAATATTGAGAGGTTTTGGCTTATATATTTTGTTTTCACTGTCCCCCTACCCTCTCTATTTCCACATCCCTCCCCTGCCCTCCTCTCCCCTTCCCTTCTTTTCTCCTACAGTACATGGTATCAAAGAACTCAACATATGCTAGGAGGGTCTTTGTATCAGAAGTCTTAATTCTCATAATACTGCATATATCTTCCAATATTTCTATAAATCATGTATCCTTTTTTGTTTGTTTGTTTAATCTAAATTTGCTATCATTTGGCAATTGCTTATCTTTCCCAACTTGTGTCACTTCACATTTCTCTAATTCTATTGTAGAGCTTTCAACAATTTTTACCATTGTCTTAGTTCTTTGTTCATTTATATGTACTTTCCATCAGCAAGGAAGGATGGCTTTCTAAATATCCATTCCATTAGAAAATCTGATTTAAATTACTGTTCATGGAGTGGAGTTTAAGGATGTTTATATTTGTCCTTATATTTACCACTAATGTGGAACTTTGTATTTTGTGTGGTATTGAGTTTTTTTCTAGAGTCATTTCAACTTGAAGGTTTCTCAGTGTTTCCTGCAGGGCACTGAATCTGGTAGGGGATAAGCAAAGCAATGGCAACCAAAAATGCCAGGAAATCACCCACAACTTTCGAGTGAATCTTTCTCTTAGGTGAGTGAGTGATGACTGCAGCTTCCTAACTTTTTTTTAAGTTTATTTATTTATTTGAAAGGCAGAGTTACAGAGAGGCAGAGGCAGAGAGAGAGAGAGAGGTCTTCCATCTCCTGGTTCACTCCCCAGATGGCCGCAGCAGCCGGAGCTGTGCTGATTCCACTATTCCTGCTATCATTAAGTGTTGAATTCATTCTTTCATGCCCACTTAGAGCCAATGTCCTAAAACCTTTGAACATTATATTACTTTGGATTTCTCATTTCCATAATTTTTTTAATTGGACCACCTCCTTATTTCTGTATGTAAGAGTAATTATTGCAAAATTTATGTGTATATAGAAATTTGAACAAATAGCTGAATGTATACATCTATGCATGATGTGTACTGTGCAATTTTTTAAAATATTACTGTATTTTGAATTGCTTTTAATCCATAGGTACATATGATATCTAATTAGATTCTTTATTTCTTATTTATGGAAGTAAGTTAAGAAAAATATAAATGTTTAAGATAAATTTAAAAAACTACATAAAATATTAAGGTAATGTATTCATTTTATGCATGACAAAGTAATAATTTAAAAAGCATTTTTATTCTTATTTATGGAAATTGCTATAGCTTCTTTTTTTGACAGGTAGAGTGGACAGTGAGAGAGAAAGACAGAGAGAAAGGTCTTCCTTTACCGTTGGTTCACCCTCCAATGGCTGCTGTGGCCGGCGCGCTGTGGCTGGCCACCGTGCTGATCCAAAGCCCAGAGCAGGTGCTTCTCCTGGTCTCCCATGCGGGTGCAGAGCCCAAGGACTTGGGCCATCCTCCACTGCACTTCTGAGCCACAGCAGAGAGCTGGCCTGGAAGAGGGGCAACCAGGACAGAATCCGGTGCTGCGACCAGGACTAGAACATGGGGTGCTGGCGACACAAGAGGAAGATTAGCCTATTGAGCCGTGGCACTGGCCTATAGCTTCTTTTTTTGAAGATTTATTTTATTTTATTGAGAGTCAGTTACAGAGAAGGGTTGAGACAGAGAGAGAGGTTTTCCATCCGATGGTTCACTCCCCAGATGGCTACAATGGCTGGAGCTACACCGATCCGAAGCCAGGAGCTTATTCTGGGTCTCCCATGTGGGTGCAGGGGCTCAAGGACTTGAGCCATCTTCTACTGCTATCCCAGGTAAGCAAAGAGCGGAATCAGAAGAGGAGCAGGAAGGACTAGAACTGGTGCCATTATGGGATGCTGGCACTTCAGGCCAGGGCTTTTTTTCCCTCCTTTTCTTTTCTGTTCTTTATTATTATTATTATTATTTTTAATTTGACAGAGTTAGACAGTGAGAGAGAGAGACAGAAAGGTCTTCTTTCCATTGGTTCACCCCCAAAATGCATGCCACGGTGCTTCTTTCTGTTCTCCCATGTGGGTGCAGAAGCCCAAGCGCTTGGGCCATCCTCCACTGCCTTCCCCGGGCCACAGCACAGAGCTGGACTAGAAGAGGAGCAGCCGGGACTAGAACTTGGTACCCATATGGGATGCCGGCACTGCAGGTGGAGGATTAGCCAAGTGAGCCATGGAGCAGGCCCCCCAGGCCAGGGCTTTAACCCACTGCACCACAGCACCAGCCCCATAGAGCTTCTTATAGCATATCATGTTTAGTTATAAATCAGTCTTAAAATTACTTTTATGAAAATCAGATATATTTTACATTAACCTAAATAAGTATTTATAACTTTTTTATGGATACAATTTCAACATAATTAACTCAAGATTTTTTTAAGACAAGCCCACACAGTCCCAGAAATATTAACTTTCAGTGAAGTATATATGTGAATGTATTCTGTAAAAAGAGAAAGCACTTACAATTGTTTGTTCAATTTTTATAGAAAATGTATGAAGTATCGAGCTTTTTTCAGTATGTTCTTTACATTCATTTCTGGATACCTTGTTTATAAAAATTCAATGTTTTAGTGCTTATATTGTATACTAATATTAGTATATATATACATATATATATACATATGAATTTCTAGGTTATGTTTTCTCAAAATTATGAATTTAGTTTTCAACATTCTCTTTTCTAACAAAATAAGCAAAAACATACTGTCATTCTGTCTCATTCTTGATCATTTTGTCAATCAAAATTCACAAATATCAGTACATTAGAATGTCAGTCATAATTTTAATTCCATCTACAAATAAATCTTAATTTCATGTGTATTTACTGAGCTCAAAAATGTGTTCTTTTGAGTAAATTTTAGTATTGATTTCTGATGATTACTTAGTACACATAAACAATAAGAAATTTGAACTCTGGCTATCTGCTATCAGAATTTTGTAATAATTTATCACTAGGGACAGGCTTGTATTTGCTTTTCTGTGCATCCCCTAGCATGTATAGTTGATACATATGCTGATAATTCATAAATCTTCAATACTGAATCTCCAGCCTAAATCAAAAGCACTTGATGTTGTCATGCAGATATAGAAAAGGAATTTTAGCAAAGTATCTTAGTAAATGTAAATATGGTATTTATATAGTAAATATGGCAAATATAAACTACTTAGAGTTGCCAGGAAAATTTTAAAAGAACTTTCAATTTAATGTTATTAATGAAAATTCAAGATTATTTTCAGCCATGTAAGTAAATGTGTTTGTTCCGAATTTTTGCTAATTGAAATTGAATTACATAAATAGGATTTAATCTATGGGTGAAAATTTCTGGTATATTGGTGGCACTGATAGGTTCTTCAGTATTTCAACATTTCTAGAGACAGTTAAAACAATGGCTTTGAAAAAGAATAGTGTGCATAACAAATCATGTTTATAAACGTCTTGACTTTTGAAATCCAAAATTCAAATTTTTGTGAGAAAAGCTTTAGTTATCCCATCCAATGATCATTTTTAAGTACCTGCATAATATATAAAGTTGGTATTTTCAAAAAAAGGAAGTGGTGAAAAAGTTATTTCTAATGACCCTGCTAGCATTAAATTTTAACATTGTGATTCAGGAATACTTTATATTAAATTACAATTCATGAATAGGAAATTTATTGCCAGTGCAGAGAGATCCAAAGGATATTGTATGATTATTCACTGAAACACCTGTTAGATTTCTAGCATGTAGTTTCTATAATATCACAAAGCTAAGTCCTATTTACATCTACTGGATTCAGTGGAGCTGTGGTTTGCATCACTCTAACATATTCTGTACAAACATATTTTTTAAACAGATGGAAGAGTTATAGTAACCTCAGCATGTTACAGTTTTAATAAAAGTGATATAAGTATTCCAATATTTAACACTGAAGTTTAAAATTTTAAATAGGGGCTGTTGGTTTGTCATATATATGAAATCAGCTTTTAACTGGAACAGAAGGCACTGGAGCCTCACACTGAGAAGGATGTTTACATGGTAATTTAACTGCATTGTTAATGCTGGAAGTAAACTCATGCACTTTAAGCCAATGCATCTTTGAGGAAGGTGCTTAGAACGTGCATTGGAAATTGTAAAATATTTGGGATTGGGTCAAGATGGCAGAATAGGAAGGGAGCACACTGATAGTCCGGGAAGAGACAGTTTAATAAAAGTGGAGATACTGCAGGTTCAAGGAAGAGTTGGGGAAGAAATGGCAGAAGAAACTCTTCCAGAACTAGTGATTCATGGTGGACCTGCGTGGAGGGTGTGGGAGCCAACGGCTCGGGACACCAGTGGCAGAATCTATGCACCAGCACTGGAATGTGAGGTGAGCCAAACCTCAAGAGCCCAAGACACCAACAGGGAAAGTGGAAGCTAGGAGCCTAGAGGGAATGAGGCTTAAATTCCCGTGGGAGAAAGTTCACCAGGCTAAATAAAGGACAGAAGAAAAAAAGGGGACCAGTACGAACAAGAGTTTCTCTCTCTCTGCTCACCTCTCAAAGGCGAGCAAGACAAAGAGCAGGCACCATTTTGTACATACATAAAAGCTGTGTGACCTCAGGGCTGTGCCTGTCCACAGTCAAACAGAAAAACCTGACTTGCGGAGGGGGTGAAATAACAGGAGATTAGGACCTAGTGAATGTGTAGAGCTAATGAACTGAGACTGTGAAAAAAGAGATGGTGGGTGAGAGAACTCATGGAGTTCACATGAGTACTCTCCAGAGACGATACAATTCATTAAATTTGGCAACCCAGTGAGAAATTTCAGGAGAATTTGAGCCCACACTGAGGGAAAAACAGATTCTCTTTGTGATCCTTGGAAAAGAGCAGGTGAATGTTATACCCACAGGAGCCAGAGATCTGAAGCTGACTACCCTCAGCTTCAATTCAACTCAGCTGTGCAGAATTACGTCCCTTCGGAATCAAAAAAAAAGAGCAATTTACCACATCTAACCTGGGAGTGTCACCTTTGACACACCCTTAACCCCCGAGGAACCAAACAGAGCTCTCTGGCAACACCCATCTCAAGTCTAAGGCTCCATCAAAAGCAGACAGTCCACTTAATACACTCATAGTATAACAAGAAAAAGGAAACACCACAGCAAGGGAAGAAGAATCCAAAAAATATCTCCACAATGCCAAGCAACAAATGCAGAAACTGAGGAAACAAGAACAAGGAATACATTATGACACCCCAAATGAACAAGACACCCCAAGCCAAGATTATGAACATGATGAGATGGAAGAAATGCAAGATACCAATTTCAAAAAATTTTTTAGGAAAATTTAGAAGTTTTCAAAAACAAATGCTTGAGCTAAAAAAATCCTTACTGACAAGATAGATAATCTCTCTCATTAAAATGAAATCTTAAGGAGGAATCAAAATGAAATGCAGAAACTAGTAGAACAGGAAAGTGTGATAGTGAAGAGAAATCAAAATGAAATGAAGATCTAAATAGATCAAATGAAAAACACATTAGAGAGCCTTACAAACAGAATCAGTGAAGCAGAAGAGAGAATATCAGACTTAGAAGACAGAGCACAGGAAAGTACACAGTCAAACCAAAGAAAAGAAGAGGAAATTAGCAATCTAAAAAATATTGTTGGGAATCTACAGAATACTATTAAAAAACCCAACATTTGGGTTCTAAGAGTTCCTGAAAGCATGGTGAGAGAGAGAAAGGATTAGAAGGCCTTTTTAGAGAGATACTAGCAGAGAACTTCCCGGGTTTGGAGAAGGACAGAGACATTCTAGTACAGGAAGCTCATAGAACCCCTAGTAAACATGACCAAAAGAGATCCTCACCACGACACGTTGTAATCAAACTCACCACGGTGAAACACAAAGAAAATATTCTAAAATGTGCAAGAGAAAAGTCAGATTACTCTCAGAGGATCTGTAATTAGACTCAAAGCTGACTTCTCATCAGAAACCCTACAGTCTAGGAGGGAATGGCAAGACATAGCCCAGGTACTAAGAGAGAAAAAAATGCCAGCCCAGAACACTATATACTACAAAGCTCTCATTTGTGAATGAAGGTGAAATAAAGACCTTTCATAGCAAACAGAAATTGAAAGAATTTGCCGCCACTCGTCCAACCCTGCAAAAGATGCAAAAAGATGTGTTACACACAGAAACACAGAAACACGGTCATCAATATGGAAGAAGGTAAAAGAAGAAAACCTCACAGCAAGAGATCACAGGAAGTTCAAAGCGTATATTGGAAAATATCTTTGGCAAATGGCAGGGCAAAGTTACTACTTATCAATAATCACATTGAATGTTAATGGCCTCAATTGTCCAGTTAAAAGACACAGACAGCAGAATGGATTAAGGAACAAAACCCATGTATTTGTTGCTTACAAGAAACACATCTTTCCAACAAAGATGCATGCAGACTGAAAGTGAAAGGTTGGAAAAATATATACCATGCCAACAGAAATGAAAAAAGAGCAGGCGTAGCCATCTTAATATTGGACAAAATAAACTGTAACACAAAAACTGTTAAGAGAAACAAAGAGTGGCACTATATAATGATTAAGGGGTCAATTGAACAGGAAGATATAATGATTATCAACGTATATGCACCTAAATACAGGGCACCAGTTTATTTAAAAAACGTGTTAAGGGACTTCAAGGGAGACTTAGACTCCAATACAATAGTACTGGGGGACTTCAATACTCCACTCTCAGAAAGAGACAGATCAACCAGACAGAAGATCAACAAGAAAACAGCAGACTATAGCCCAAATGGATCTGACAGATCCCACAGAAATTTTCATGCTACACATAGAGAATTTACATTCTTCTCTGTAGTACATGGAACCTCTTCTAGGATTGACCACATACTAGGCCATAAAGTAAGTCTCAGCAAATTCAAAATAATTAGAATCATACAATGCTACTTCTCATAACACAGTGGAATGAAGCTGGAAACTAGCAACTCAGGAATCCCTAGAGCATATGCAAACCCATGGAGACTGAGGAACATGCTCCTGAATGAACACTGAGTCATAGAAGAAATCAAAAGAGAAATCAAAAATGTTCTGGAAGTAAATGAGGATAACAACACAATATTTGAAAATATATGGGATACAGCAAAAGCAGTGTTAAGAGGACTGTTTATATCAATAGGTGACTACATAAGAAATTGGAAAGGCACCAAATAAATGAGCTTTCAGTGCATCTCAAGGATCATGAAAATCTGCAGCAAACCAGACCCAAATCTAGTAGGAGAAGAGAAATAATTAAAATCAGAGAAGAAATCAATAGGATTGAATCCAAAGAATTGAAAAATATCAGCAAAATGAGGAGCTGGTTTAAAAAAAATTGACACGCCATTGGCCCAACTAACTAAAAAAAGAAGAAAAGACCCAAATCAATAAAATCAGAGATGAAAAATGAAGCATAAATACAGACACCACAGAAATAAAAAGAATCATAACAAATTACTACAAGGACTTGTATGCCAGGAAACAGGGAAATCTATCAGAAATGGATAGATTCCTGGACACATGTAACCTAAATAAAATGAACCAGGAAGACATAGAAAGTATAAACAGACCCATAACTGAGACAGAAATTGAAACCGTAATATAGGCTGTCCCTACCAAGAAAAGCCCAGGACCAGATGGATTCACTGCTGAATTCTACCAGACATTTAAAGAAGAACTAACTCCAATTCTTCTCAAATTATTCAGAATAATTGAAAAAGAGGGAATCATCCCAAATTCTTTCTACGAAGCCAGCATCACCTTAATTCCTAAGCCAGAAAAACATGCAGCATTGAAAGAAAATTACAGACCAATATCTCTGATGAACATAGATGCAAAAATCCTCAATAAAATTCTGGCCAATAGAATGCAGCAACAAATCAAAAAGATCATCCACCCAGACCAGTTGGGATTTATCCCTGGTAAGCAGGGATTTTTCAATGTTCACAAATCAAATGTGATACACTAGATTAACAGACTGTAGAAGCAAAGCAATATGATTATCCCACTAGATGCAGAGAAAGCATTTGATAAAATACAACACCCTCTCATGATGAAAACTCTAAGCAAACTGGGTATGGAATGAACATTCCTCAATACAACCAAAGCAATTTATGAAAAACCCACAACCAGTATCCTATTGAATGGGGAAAAGTTGGAAGCATTTCCACTGAGATCTGGTACCAGACAGGGATGCCCACTCTTACCACTGCTATTGAATATACTTCTGGAAGTCTTAGCCAGAGCCATTAGGCAAGAAAAAGAAATTAAAGGGATACAAATTAGGAAGAAAGAACTCAAACTCTCCCTCTTTGCAGATGATTTGATTCTTTCTTTAGGGGATCCAAAGAACTCTACCAAGAGACTATTGGAACTCATAGAAGAATTTGGCAAAGTAGCAGGATATAAAATCAATGCACAAATATCAACAGCCTCTGTATAAACTGGCAATTCCATGGCTGAGGAAGAACTTCTAAGAACAATCCAATTCACAATAGCTACCAAAACAATCAAATACCTTGGAATAAACTTAACCAAGGATGTCAAAAATCTCTATAATGAGAATTACAAAATCTTAAAGAAATAGAAAAGGATACCAAAAAATGGAAAAATCTTCCAGGCTCATGGATTGGAAGAATCAACATCATCAAAATGTCCATTCTCCCAAAAGCAATTTATAGGTTCAATGCAATACCAATCAAGATACCAAAGACATTCTTCACAGATCTGGAAAAAATGATGCTGAAATTCATATGGAAGCACAGGAGAACTCGAATAGCTAAAGCAAACTTGTACAACAAAAACAAAGCTGAAGGCATCACAATACCAGAATTCAGGACATACTACAGGGCAGTTAAAATCCAAACAGCATGGTACTGGCACAGAAAAAAGATGGATAGACCAATGGAACACAATAGAAACACAAGAAATCAATCCAAACATCTACAGCCAACTTATATTTGATCATGGATCCAAAACCAATCCCTGGAGTAAGAACAGTCTATTCAACCAATGGTTTTTGGAAAACTGTATTTCGACGTGCAGAAGCATGAAGCAAGACCCATACCTTACACCTTACACAAAAATCTGCTCAACATGGATTAAAGACCTAAATCTACGACCCAACACCTTCAAATAATTAGAGAATATTAGAGAAACTCTGCAACATATTGGCACCGGCAAAAACTTCCTAGAAAAGACCTTGGAGGCACAGGCAGTCACAGCCAAAATTAACTATTGAGATTGTGTCAAATTGAGAAGTTTCGGTACTGCAAAAGAAACAGGAGTGTGAAGAGGGAACCATCAAAATGGGAAAAATATTTGCAGACTATGCTACAGATAAAGGATTAATAACCATAATGTACAAAAAAATCAAGAAACTCCACAACATCAAAACAAACAACGCACTTGAGAAATGGGCCAATGACTTCAGTAGATATTTTTCCAAAGAGGAAATCCAAATGGCCAACAGGCACACGAAAAAATGTTCAAGATCACTAGCAATCTGGGAAATGCACATCAAAACCACAATGAGGTTTCAACTCACCCCGGTTAGAATGGCTCACATTCAGAAATCTACCAACAACAGATGCTGGTGAGGATGTGTGGAAAAAGGGACACTAACCCACTGTTGGTGGGAATACAGACTGTTAAAGCCACTATGAAAGTCAGTCTCGGGATTCCTCAGAATATAACTCTACCATACAACCCAGCCATCCCACTCCTTGGAATTTAACCAAAGTAAATTAAATTGGCAAACAAAAAGCAGTCTGCACATTAATGTTTATTGCAGCTCAATTCACAATAGCTAGGACCTGGAACCAACCCAAATGCCCATCAACAGTAGCCAGGATAAAGAAATTATGGGACATATACTCTATAGAATACTATAGAGCAGTCAAAAATGATGAAATCCGATCATTTGCAACAAAATGGAGGAATCTGGAAAACATTGTGCTGAGTGAATTAAGCCAGTCCCAAAGGGAAAAATATCATATGTTCTCCCTGATCGGAGACAACTAACCAACCACAAAAAGGTAACCTGTTGAAGTGAAATGGACACTATGAGAAAGAGTGACTTGATCAGCCCTTGTCCTGACTGTAGATGTACAATTTAATATTTATCCTTTTTAGTATTTTTTGTTCTACTTTATACTATTGGTTCAACTCTTTAATTACCACACAATTATTCTTAGGTGTTTAAATTTTAACTGAAAAGTGATACCTGTTAAATATAGGAATGAGAATAAGAGAGAGAAGAGATGTGCAATATGGGACATGCTCAATCAGACTTGCCTCAAATGGTTGAGTTAGAAATGTGCCAGGGTATTCCAATACAATCCCTTCAAGATTGCATGCCATCTCACTAGTCCAAGTGATCAATTTCAGTTCACAATTAATCACACTGATAGCTCTAAGAGTCAAAGGGATCACACAAACATGACTAGTGTCTGCCAATACTAACTGATAGAATTAAAAAGGGAGATGAAGATCCAACATGGGAAGCGGGATACACAGCAAACTCATAGAATGGCAGATGTTCTAAATAGCACTCTGGCCTCAGAATCAGCCCTTAAGGCAGTTGGATCTGGCTGAAGAGCCCATGAGGATATTTTAGGCATGGAAAGCCAAGACACCCTGGCCAAAAAAAGAGGACCCTAAATGAAAGATCTCTGTGAGTGAGAACACAGTAGAAAGAATGGTGCCATCAAAGGAGGAGTTACCATTCTCTGAAGGGAGGAGAGAACTTCCACTTTGACTATGACTTTGTCTAAATAAGATCAAAGTTTGTGAAATCAAGAGGCTTCCATAGCCTTGGCTACTCATGACTACAGCCTAGGGAGATTACCTACGCCATAAACAAGAGTGTCAAATTGTTAAGTGAACATCAGGAGTCACTCTGTACTTACTCCTCATGTGGGATCTCTGTCCTTAATGTGTTGTCCAATGTGAATTAATGCTATAACAAGTTTTCAAACAGTATTTTACATTTTATGTTCTGTGTGGTGCAAACTGATGAAATCTTTACTTAATATATACTAAATCGATCTTCTGTGTATAAAAATAATTGAAAATGAATCTTGATGTGAATGTAATGGGAGAGGGAGCGGGAGATGGGAGGGGTGCGGGTGGAAGGAAAGTTATAGGGGGGGAAACCCATTGTAATCCATAAACTGTACTTTGGAAAATTATATTCACTAAATAAAAGTGTTTATAATAAAAAATGAAAAAATATTTTTAATGAATGCTTTTGGAAAAAATGAGAATTTTACAGAACAGGAAAAAAGAATAAACTAAACCCAGATCTAGTATAACACAGGAAAAATTAACTACTGGAACATATATAAATAAAATAGATAAATAATAGAAAATATCAGAGGAACTGCAGTTTGTTTTTGAAATATTTTAAAAGTTCATAAAACTTTAGGTAGACTAGCAAAATGAGAGGAGGGGGAGAGTGAGAGAGAGAGAGAGAGGATGCAAATCATTGCTTTTCTCTTAATTTCTTTTTCTTTAATCCCTGTGTTGTTCAGAAGCATGTTGCTTAATTTCCACATAGTTGTCAATTTTTCACTATTTCTCCTGCAATTGATCTTTAGTTTTATACCATCATGGCCAATAGAGAAAGCTAGAATTTCAATCTTTTTTAATGTTTGCTAAAACTTGTTTTGTGCCCTGATGATCTACCTTCTTAGAAGATATCTGTGCATGTTTGAGAACATGTGTATTTTGTTGCATGGAATATGCTTGTATGTGTCTCTTAGGTCTATTTGGTTTAAAATGCAGCTCAAATTCATTATTTCTGCATTGATTTTCAGTTGAATTGATTAGTGATAATGAGGTATTGATATATGCTAAAGTCATATTTCACTGTTGTTGCACTCGTCAGCTAAAATAGAGTATTACAAAAACCAGTGGCAGCCACACGTGAATTTTATTGAAAATGAGAAGCAAATGAGAGGCAAGGTAACCGATTGGGACTGGCCACCAATTGGGACCTTACCAGAGTGCAGCCCCCCAACAGTGAGTTACACAGCTTTTTATAGTATTCTTTCCACTAGTTCACAATTTCGAACCGGACTTCTGGTATGCAGTGAACAGTAAAACGGAAAACCAGAATATGGTTGTAAGATGTTAACAATAACAAACCCAATAACAGATACAAGATATGGTTGTAAGATAACAGCTAAGGATACATTTCGGTCAACCTAGTTCCTGAATTTGGGCCCACATAGTTTCACGAGATACACCCTTAGCCATTAGAAAGCAAAGCTAATATGTACAGAAGAAAGATTTACAATTAGCTTTTAGCCACACTCACTCCATTTTGATTCTGACTCTACACTGTATGTCTCCTTTCATATATTTTCATATATCCTACTCCAATCCCTGCCTTTCTCTTCCCTGTCCTATTTCCATACTTATTTTTTAAAAAGATCTATTTTCAGTTAACTTTATGCTCATAAAATTAACCCTACACTAAGTAAAGTGTTCAACAAATAATATCAAAACAACAACAAACTGGAAACCATTATACTAAGTGAAATCAGCAAGTTCCAAAAAGGCAAATACTGTATATTCTCCCTGATCTGTGGTGACTAACAGAGTATCTAAAAAGTAATCTATAGAAGTGATATAATTATTTCTATTAGTTTTATGTTTTGGCATTCATATTATGGACATAATTTAATTATACACAAACGCTAATTTTTGCTTGCAATACAAATTTATCTTCACTTGGACTGTGTACTTATTTTGACTCTTGCTTTTATGATTTCATATCTTCCTGATAATAATTAGTGACCTTTTCTTTTAACTTAAGATCTGACTTTAGCATTTTTAAGCCTGATCTAATGATGATAAATACCCTCAGTCTTTATGTTTGTTTGTTTGGTACAATTTTTATCTCCCTTCATTTCTGCAAGACAAAATTTTGGGTATGATATTATTGGTTGGCAAGTTTTTTTTTTTCAATTTAAACTTTTTGAAAATATTATCTTCCTCCCTATAGGACTGAAAGGGTTCTGCTGGGAAAAAAAAGAGAGTTAAACAAAGAAATAACAGAATGTATTTTTATGGAAATGATTTTATTGTATGTAACATGTCAAATTTCCTTTATTGCTTTCCAAATTCTTTCTTAGTTCTTAACTTTTGACCATTATATTATAATGTGTTTTGATAGGATATTGAATTCGGCTTATCTGGGGTATGTTGAGATTCCAGAATCTCAATTGCTTTTCTTCCACAGACTTGGGAAGTTTTCTAGCATTATTTCTAGGAAAACGCTTTCTTGTTCCCTTTGCCATATTTTCTTTTTCAGATAGTATGATTAACGTGTTGTTCTGCTTGCCAAAAAGCTTTTTAACCCTTTTTCATCCATTTTGATTTTTTTTTCCTCATGTTCGGTGATTCTAAATGACCCATATTTGAATTGTCTTACACTGACTTTTGTTTATCTGGTCATCTCATAAACACAACCTCTGAATGGAATATTTTTAAATTCAGCTATTAGATGAGTTTGCTCTATGTTTTGTTTGGTATTCTTTCATATTTTATTTCTTTATTGATATTCTAAGTTGGTTCCACCATTGCTTGCCTAAGTTCATTGGAAATGTTTACATTTGTTCTTTTGAATTTATCTCAAGAAACTTAGATATCTCCATTTTGTGAGAGGTAGTTTTCTGGAAATTTTGTTCTGGTCCTTCAATTTGGAAAGCATTTCCCAGTTTTCTCATTTCGTTTGGCTTTCTGTTGGTTTTTGTTTATTTAATAATCACTTCTCCCATTCCTGTTACACTTGCCTCGTGTAGGTTCTCATTCCTAAACATCAAAGTCCTAGCTTCTATATGTCTTTAAATACTCTGTGTTCAAACTACTTTTTCTTTCTTAGTGGCCGAGGATATTAGAGTGTACCAAGTCATATTATTCTTTTGGGATAGTTGAGAGAAATAAGATAAAAACAAGTCCCTCTGGATGAGTCTAGAAATTATAGGGTTTAGATTTGCATTCCAGAAATGTCTTTCTTTGTACAGAAATCAAGATCCAGAATTTATCTTCATGTAATTCTGTGCTATGCTAAGGAGAGGGTCTATGGATGATAGATGCTCAGTTTGAACCTGAAGAGGAAACAATCAAATGTCTACAGCTTCAGAAACCACCTATTGTTCTCTTTGGTATGGTAGAGACAGGAATGTCATCAATTTCCAGGATTGGATGACTTAAGATCCAGTAACTTTGATGGGAATTATTAAAACTGGGGTGCTGACGAGTGCAAAAATTATTTTCAGTGAGAGCCTTCAGGCCTATATTTCTCACTGGAAACTTCCACGGTGGAAGAAGTCCCAAGTGCTCACTCCACTGTTCAGGCTTGTTGAGGTCAAACTCCTGGCCCTAGGAAAACTATTCTGGTTGGTCTATTATTGGAGCCAGCTGCTAGAGAAGACTTGGAGAGTGTGGTTATTCTCTTTCAGGCTCACAGAGTTCTATTTCTTCTTTCTGGGAGGAGGCATCTGGCCTGGAATTCCCACCACAGCAAGCCAGAGAGGAAGGCATGGGGAGTGTTATCCTCCTGTTTAGATTTGATATGTTCATTATTTTTGGCTATATAGGCTCCAAAGGTGCAGGTTTGTTTGAAGCCAAAACCATGGAGATATGCTGGGAAAGTGTGTAGTCAAACTTTTTTCAGGGAGGAGTCGGAAGCTGCCCTGTTCTTAGAATCTACAGCTACTAAGAGTGCTCATGCAGTTCAATCCCTGATGCTTTGTCTGTTGTGCTTCAGATAAATTTGCTGAAGGGTGCTTATCAAATCCCCAGCCAGGTAATTTAAAAATAAATCTCTCTGGCAGATATTATAAAATTCAGAACGGTAAAGCCTTGTTTATTGTGCAAACCACTCTCCCTTCCAGGAAATTTGAGAGTTGAGAATTCCACTCCAATTATAAGGTGTTATGCTTCGAGAGGAATTTGTTCATATGTTCATAGCTGCTTTTCCTATGTATATTGATGTGGATATTTTCTCATTCATATGGTGTGTAGGAGTTTTTCAGCTCATGTTTGCCTTTCTCCCAAAGGGAATTTATCTTTGTGTAGCTGTGTACTCTGTATGTCAATGGGAGGAGAGATAGTTAAGGGCATCCCATTCTGTCATGCTGTTACTATCACTGCAATACATATTTATAATGGAAAATTATCTGTGAATATTAATAAAGGTCAAGATAAAATATAAGCTAATACAGAGAATCACTGCATTACATTCATGAATACTATCATTATCCATAAAGGATAAAGGGGAAGAATGAGCTGTGATACCAACTGGATGAAGACAAATAGAGTACAGGTTGTGAATTAAAAATGTTGATGTTAGTTTTCTGGTAATGATCAATATTTCAGCAGTTGTTTACCCTTTAAAGGAGAAACTGATTATGAACTGGAGTACAGTGGCGCATGATGGTACAGAGGATTCCACAAGATATACACATAAATACATACAAAGGGTTCCTCAGAAAATATCAAAATCAAGTTAGGTATTCAATTTTAAAAATAAGTGAATAGATGAATTACAAATCTCATGTGAAACTGCTAATTGTAATTTAGCAACATACCATGTGTTTATGTTGTCCAGAATATTTTCTACATAAGCTCAAACATTTTCATAAATATTATAGTAATTAAAATTTATATGTATTTGTTGTAAAAATTGTTCAAACTTCACAGCTCAAAAAGATAATTTCCACAGGCAATATTTGTTTCTTTAGATAAATTGTCATCTTAGATGCCCACGTCCCATTGGAGTGCCTGATTTATGCCCCTGCTGTTTCACATCTGATCCAGCTCCCTTCCCATGTGAATCCTGAGAAGGCAACAAATGATCAACCAACTACATGGGTCCCCTACACTCACATAATAAACCCAAATGGAAGTCCTGACTTCTAGTTCCTAGAAGATACATATAGGACATTCTTGGAAAATAATTGCTTTTCATTAGACTATCTGAATTTTATCAAACAATACACTTAAAAAGATCAGGAAGAAATTATGAAAATGGCTTATCATATGAAATTTGATATCTTCCATTTTTATTTATATAAGGGAAGAGTAAAAACAGAGAACTTTAAGAAAATCTTGCACATTTTAAGGTGTATGCACAATGTGATTTTTTTCATTTTTTATTTTATTTAAGTTATATAAGTTTTATATATTTCATACATACAGATTTAGGAACATAGTGACACTGTACCCACCCAACCTCCCTCCTGCACATGACACTATGTAGTTTATAGACTGACTTAAAGACAAAAGTATAGCCATGGAATGTGCCAGACTTCAAGACCTTCATAACATGGGGCATAAGGAGAAGGCTTTTATTTTGCATTTTTATTTTAAAATATTTCAAATAATAGAGAAAACTAAGAGTTCAATGATAACACATAGATTTAACTGTTTTTCACACTAATTATCAAGGAAAATGAACATCTTAATCAACAAATGGATAAAAGAAATAAATTTGAAAAGGGAAATTTTGAAATGTAAACACAACATATTGAAATATCTAGGATGGAGTAAAGGCAGTACTAAATGTGAAGTTTGTAGAAATCAATGACTACATAAAAACTAAAAAGAAAGAGCTTAACTAATATTTAGCGTCGGTATTGTGATGTGGCAGTTTAAGTGTACATCTGTAATGCCGGCATCCTATATGAGTGATGACCTGGATGGAGTTCTAGACTTCAGGCTATGGCTTAGTGCAGGCGTAAGCATTTCAGCCATCTGAATAGTACACCAGTGAGTGGAAAAATCTCTCCCTTTCTCTCTCTCTTTGTATCTTTCTAAGTCTGCCATTCAAAAAAAAAATACTAAGAAAATATATTGCTGTACCTCAAGGAATTAAAGCAAAATAAAAATATGAGGGAAAAAGAATAAGTTATTAAATATCAGAGAAGAAGCAAAAGAAATTGAGAATAAAATAAATATAAGAGATCAATAAAAAAGGGACAGATTCTTTGGAAAGGTAATATATGCAAATCTTTGACTAGACTAAATAAAAGAGAGAGATAAGATTCAAGGAAATAAACCCAAAGATGAGAAATGATACATAAATGTACTACCAAAAGAAACACACAAATAATGATGGAGTATTATAAACAATTTTTCATCAATAAATTGGATAAGCTAAAAGAAATGGACAAATTCCTGTACACATACACATTACCAAGATTGAATCATGAGTGTTGGGATATGTAAGAAAACCAATGCAAACAATAGGATTTAATCAGTAACAAAATGTCTCCTTAAAAAAAGCCAATTTGGGCCTTCATTATAGTGTAACAGGTTAGGCTGAAGCCTGCAATCATGACATTCCTTATGGGTGATCATTCAAGTTCCCAAAGGAACATGTCCAATCCAGCTCTCTGAAAATGCACTTAGGAAATCAGCAGTAGAAAAATGCAAGATCTTGGGCCCCATACCCACTTGAGAAATCCAGATGAAGCTCCTGGGCCCTGGCTAAGCCCTGGTCCAGCTTTGGCTGTTGGGGCCTTTGGGGTGTGAACCAATGGATGGAAGATACCTCTCTCTCTTGCTCTCTCTCTTTCTAACTCTGACTTTCAAATATTTTTGAAAAAAAATTCAATCTAGGAATGATTTCACTATTGAATTCTATCAAATATTTAAAAAGCTAATAAAGAATTTTATCTAAATTTTTTTCTGATAAATAGAAGATCAAGGAATTATTGATGCTGTTAGAAGTCACAATTTATTACATATCAGAGAACTCGCACAGAACCGAAGCCTTATAAATGTAGTGATTATGAAAAAAAAGTTTCCTCTAATTCAGTCCTCAATGGGCATCATAGTTATAGATTCAAAAAAATGAAAAAGACATTTTTCAAGAAGTTAAACCTCAAAAGACATCAGAATTCACATAAAGAAGAAACCTTATGAATAGAATGATTGTGATAATCCTTTTTTGAGGAGTCAGTCTTCAACAAATATCAAATAATGCACAGATGAGAAAATATGTCAATATAGGAAATTCTACTAAAAACAGTTCTCTGTATTTCTAATCTAGTAACTCAATGGAAAGCAAAAATCATTTAATGTAAGGCAAACTTCAGTCAACAGCAAAATTCCTTAGGGAAAGCACTGTAAAAGTTTAATGAATGTGGAAAAAACCCTTGTTGAATGTCATACCTCTACAGGTGTCAGGGAATTCAAATGAGGGCAAAATACCACATGACAAAGACAGGCTATGAATTCTTCAAATCCACTTGTCTAATACACAATCTGTGTTTTTGGCATCTACTTTGGATTAGTGGAACCCTATAAATCAGCTCCATTTTTTCATAAGAATTTTCTTAACAAATATTCTGTCTCTAATAGTTACTTGAAATACTATATTAACCATATTTTAAAAATCAGTAATTTCTTACACAATGAAAATGTATCTTATGAAAAAGAAATGAAGTTGCACTCTCATTTCCATTAACAATAAAAATAAATAAAATACCTAATAAAATTTAACTTAAGCTGTTAAAAAATATCTGCAATGAAAACCATAAAAATGATGAAAGAAATTGAAGAAAGCATGAAGAAATAGAAAGACGGTTCATATGCATGGATTGTAAAAGTCAATCTATTAAAATACCCTTACTACTCAATGCAATCTATATATTTTACAGAATTCCTTTCAAAATACTGACATTCTTATATAATCAGAAAAAACAATACTAAAATTTTTATATAGCCACCAAAAGAACCATATAGCCAAAACAATTATGAGCAAAAACAAAAAGAAGGAAGCTTTACATTATCTGACTTCAAAATATTTTACAATGTGATTGTAATTAAATGGAATGGTATTGCCATAAAAAAGGATAGACAAATAAATAAAATAACAATTTTAGAAATAAATCCACACATCTATAGTCAAATGATCTTCCATAAAGCTGCTAAGAACACACATTAGATAAAAGGTAATAGTTTAAAACAAGTAGTGAAGAGAAAACTGATAATCTATGGCCGGCGCCGTGGCTCAACAGGCTAATCCTCCGCCTTGCGGCGCCGGCACACCGGGTTCTAGTCCCGGTCGGGGCACCGGATTCTGTCCCGGTTGCCCCTCTTCCAGGCCAGCCCTCTGCTGTGGCCCGGGAGTGCAGTGGAGGATGGCCCAGGTGCTTGGGCCCTGCACCCCATGGGGAGACCAGGAAAAGCACCTGGCTCCTGGCTCCTGCCATCGGACGAGCGCGGTGCGCCGGCCGCAGCACGCCGACCGCGGCGGCCATTGGAGGGTGAACCAACGGCAAAAGGAAGACCTTTCTCTCTGTCTCTCTCTCTCACTGTCCACTCTGCCTGTAAAAAAAAAAAAAAAAAAAAAAAAAAAAAACTGATAATCTAAAGGAAGAAAAATGAAACTAGGCTCTTTGTGTCACTATGTAAGACAGTCAACTTAACATGCAGTAAAGAACTAAAGTTTAGATCTAAAGCTATGAAGCTCTTAAATTAAAACATAGAGGTAATGCTTCAGAACATTGCAGTGAGCAAAGACTTTTTCTTTCAAATCAGACTACAAAATAATCAAAAATCTAAAATATAGAATGGGGTTTCATCAAAGTAAAATGATTCTCCACAGAAAAATATTCAAACAAAAAGTTAAAAATAGCATAAAGAATGGGAAAAATATTTGCCAACCATACAGCTGACAAGGAGTTAATATCAGAACATACTAGGAACTTAAGCAACTTTTAAAAAAAGCAAATACTCTGACTTAGGGATGGGCATACTAGGCAGTTTTGATGATAACTGCCCTGTAATATGTCTAGATCTGATAGTGTGATGTCTCCAGCTTTGTTTTCGTTGTTTGCAATTGCATTAGCTATCCAGGGTCTCTTGTGTTTCTAAATGAATTTTAGCATCATTTTCTTATAGATCTGAGAAGAATGCTTTTGGTATTTTGATTCGGATCACACTGAATCTGTGAACTGCTTTAGGAAGTATGCATATTTTGATAATATTTGTTCTTCTAATCTACAAACAGAATTTATCCATCTTTTTGTATCTTTGTCTATTTATTCCCTTAATGGTTTTGTAATTAGCATTATATGGATTGTTCACATCCTTGATTAAATTTATTCTAAGACATTTACAGTTTTTGCAGTTATTATAAATTGTAATGACCTTATAAGTTCTTTCTCAGCCATGATATTTTTTGTATATACACAAATATTGATATTTGTGTATATATTTTATAACATGTAATTTAACTAAACTCTCATGTGTTGCAATATTCTGTTAGTATTGTCTTTTAGTTCCCCTATGTATAGGAGTGTGTCATCTGCAAACACGCATAATTTACTACTGCCTTTCTAACTTGTATCATTTTGATTTCTTTTTCTTGCTCAATGTCTCTGGCTAAAACTTCCAGAAATAGATTGCATAGCAACGGTGAAAGTGGGCTTCGTTGCCTGGTTCCAGATCCTAATGAGAATGCTTCCAGCTTTTCTCAATTCAGTATGATTCTGGCTGTTGTTTTGTCATACATCAACTTGATTCTATTGAGATTTGTTCCTTCTAAATCCAATTGCTTAAGGTTTTTGTCATGAAAGGATGTAGTATTTTATCAAATGCTTTTTCTGCATCTACTGAGATAAGCATTTGGTTTTTATTCAATTTGTTAATGTGATGTACCTATCACACTTATTGATTTGTTTATGCTGATGCATCCATGCATTCCCAGGGTAAATTCCATTTGGTCCAGGTTGATGATCTTTTTGAGATGTCGTTGGATTTAATTAGCTAGTACCTTGTTGAGGATTTTTCCATCAATGTTCATCAGAGTTACTAGTCAATAAATTTGTTTATTGGAAGCAGTTTAGAAAGATTCATTCCCTTTAAAATATTTTAGTAGTTTAAGAAGCACTTTTAGTTTTTCTTTAAATTTTTGGTAGAATTAAGCAGTGAAGCCATCCAGTTCTGGCATTTTCTTTGTTGACAGGGTCTTTATTATTGCTTCAATGTCCATCTTGTTTGTTGGTCTATTTAGGTTTTCCTCTTCATGTCTTAATTTTGGTAAATGGAATGTGTTTGGAAATCTATCAGTATCTTCTAGATTTTTCAGTTTGTGGGCACATAGCTGTTTGTAGTAATTCCTTATGATTCTTTTTATTTCAGTGATATCAGTTGTAAAATCAATTTCATTTTTTTAAAAAAAGATTTATTTTATTTATTTGAAAGACAGTATTATAGAGAGAGGTAGAGCCAGAGAGAGAAGTCTTCCATCCTCTGGATCACTCCCCAATTGGCCACAAATGCTGGAGCTGCGCCAGTCTAAAGCCAGGAACCAGGAGCTTCTTTTGGTCTCCCATGTGGGTACAGGGGCCCAAGCATTTGGGCCATCTTCTACTGCTTTCCCAGGCCATAGCAAAGGGCTGGCTAGGAAGAGGAGCAGCCAGGACTAGAACCAGTGCCCATATGGGATGCCAGCATTTCAGGCTAGGGCTTTAACTTGCTGCACCACAGCGCTGGCCCTCTCTTTTTCATTTCTGATTTTATTAATTTGGGTCTTCCCCCCCACACTCCACCTTTTTTTTTTTTTTTTTGGTTAGTTGAGACAATGATGTATCAATTTTGTTTATCATTTTGAAAAGCTTGCATTTCATTTCACTGATCCTTTGTATTTTAAACTGTCGTGAGTGCCTGCCATCACGCAGCTCCACAGGGCTCATAGCACCGTGTCAGAGCACGAGGAAGAAAGGAACATAAGGACACAAGACTGGCTTCACAAGGAAGACTTCTATATTGCTTACCAGGGATTTTATCACACTATTCATCTATTTATTTATTTATTTATTTTTGACAGGCAGAGTGGACAGTGAGTGAGAGAGACAGAGAAAGGTCTTCCTTTGCCATTGGTTCACCCTACAATGGCCGCTGCGGCCGGTGCACCGCGTTGATCCAAAGCCAGGAGCCAGGTGCTTCTCTTGGTCTCCCATGCTGGTGCAGGGCCCAAGCACTTGGGCCATCCTCCACTGGACTCCCGGGCCACAGCAGAGAGCTGGATTGGAAGAGGAGCAACCAGGATGGAATGCGGTGCCCTGACTGGGACTAGAACCTGGTGTGCTGGCGCCACAGGTGGAGTATTAGCCTATTGAGCCACGGCACTGGCTTATTTTTGGGGGTCAATACACTGATCAGTATCAATATACTTATGATTTTCTACTTCTTAACACATTTATCAATAAGCTTAACATAACTACTTACATGACTACTTAACTTACTACTTAACTACTTAGCTTAACATAACTACTTATCTTGACTATTTGCTTAACATAACTACTTAACTCCATGGCAATCAATATTATTATACCACAGATCACAATGAACAGCGTTAAGGTAATTTTGATACTATCATAATGAACAGTATATGCACAACAAGGTCTTCAGAATCACTCCCAGCCATAAATTCAAGAGTAATGCTGCAGACCTTACCACACAAACACAAGGCAACCCTGCCAAAGCAAACTCCTATTACTATCACAATGAACATCAGTTGCATAAGCTTGCTGCATTTCTAGGCTCATATCAGCGTCATGGAGAGTGTCAGTGTGCGAGATCCAGAGTTCAACATCTTAGCAGAGACGGATTTCGGGTCAGTCACTTACAGGCAGGCAGGCAGTCACTCGAGGGAGTAGGCTTGGAGTTCCCGGGCAGATGGTGAGGCAAGAAGTTGGAGAGGTCCCCTGCAGAAAGACCTAGTCCGGCTCTGTGGTCAGCTGTGGAAGCAGGCTGATAAGGGGTCCAGGTGAGGTGATGAGGCAGCATCTCCACTGGGCTCTGAGGTGGACAGTGAGACAACAGCTCCATGGCATTTTGATCCCATAGTCACCTTATGTCACTTAACAAGGGGTCTAGCGAGCAGGCTCTTCAACTCCAAGTGCGAGGAGATCCAGAGGTTCACATACACTCAGCCCTTTGTCTGTCGACCTGACCAGTTATAGCTCAAGAACGGAACAGACACAGCTCATGTGGCTGGGACAGCTCAGGAACGGCCGCTGCTCAGGAAGCTGTGGCTCAGGAGGTCAGCTCCGTGACAGCTCAGTGACAGCTCCGTGACAGCTCCATTGCCTTCCGCTCCCAATGTGTGGAGGTCACACGTATTGGGCCATGATCCTCAAAAGGATGAAGAGCAGTGCAAAAGGTCCCCATTTTATCCTAGTTTCTGAGCGGTTCCCTGTCTTTCCATGCTAATAGGGTGATTCCAAATAGTCCAATCGGTTGTGTTCCTGACTACACATATTTCAAATATTCCAGTCAATGCAGCTCCTGCTGGTCCACAGTTTGAACAGTCCAATCAGTGTGGGTATGAGGGCAACTCAAGATTATGGTCCATTACACACCATTATCAGGATGCCCAGGGGTGTCTGTTCAATCTGAGGAGGAACATCTTTCTGGCGGGCACTGAGCTTAACATCAGTTCCTGGCTTATCATGAGTGACTCCATTTTACTTTCACTTTGTGGATAGTGGTAATTTCTCACTCTAGGTTTTTCTGTGGAGTTTCCACAGTTAACCTCCTTCTGCGGGTCAGGTAAGTGGTGATCTGTGACTCTATTTTTGGGACTCCTGTGTGGGATACCCCACATCAACTTATTTGGAGTCTGATTTTTTCCTGTTTCTCTAGGTCCTCAGATGCATTGTTAGATCATATATTTGCTATCATTCCAATTTCTTGATGTAGGTGCAAATCACTTTGAACTTTCCTCTTAACATTAATTTTGCTGTATCCCATAAGGTTTTACATATTGTGTTGTCATCTTCATTTGGTTCAAGGAATATTTTTACCTTTTGTTTTCTCCTATTACCTACTGTTCATTCAGGAGTAGATTGTTCAGATTCCATGTGTTTAATATTTTCTAGAATTTCTTATGTTGTTGATTTCCAGATTGTTCATTCATTTGTGGTCAGGAAAGATACATAGTAGTTTTACTCAAAACAGCCTGGTGCTGGCACAAAAAAAGATATGTAGGTCAATGGAATGAAACAGAAAACACAAATATTAATCAATGCATCTACAACCAACTAATCTTGAGAAATAGCTAAAATCACTCGTTGGAGAAAGTACAGACTCCTCAACATAAGTCAACTGGAAAATGGGATCTCCATGAGCAGAAGTTTGAAACCTGACAGCTACCATAGATCTTATATAAAAATCAACTCACAATGGATGCAAGATAGAAATCTGTGATCAGATTATTGAATGATACCTGATTACTAGATGAAAACATTGGGGAAACTCTACAAGGCATTGAAATAGGCAAAGACTGTTGTTTAAGACTCCAGAAGCACAGACAATAACAGCAAAAATAGACAAATGGTGTGATTTCAAGCTAAGAAGCTTCTGTACAACAAAGGAAACATTCAACAAAGTAAAAAGACAACTGACAGAATGAGAGAAAATATTTGTAAACTACACATTTGAGAAAGTATTGAGAGGCTAGATATATAAGGAACTCAATAAACTCAACAATAAAACAAATAATCCAGTTAAAAATGGGCAAATGATATGAACAGGCTTTTTCCAAATGGTGAAATACAAATTAACAACAGCCAAATAAAAATACGATAATTAACCAATCAGGGAAATACAAATGAGAATCATAACTAGGTTTCATCTCACTTCAGCATGGATATATATCCAAAAACAAAAAATATATATATATAAATACTGTGTGGATGTGAGTAAAGGGAACTCTAATATGCTGTTGATGCTGATATAAAATGGGACAACCTTTATGCAAGGCAGAATGGAGAATCCTCAGAAAATTGAAAGTAGATCTAACATATGACTCATTCATCCTTCTCTTGGAAATCTACTGAAAAGAACTGAAACCAGCATATGAGAGAGTCATTTGTACCCCCATGTACCCTGACAAAAGATAGGATATATAATCAATCAAATGTCTATAAATTAATGAATAAAGAAATTGTACCATATATAGAAGATAGACTACTACTCTACCATAAAGTTGAATGAAATCCCATCTCATCTAGCTTTTGCAACAAAATGGATGCAACTAATTATTATGCTTAGCCAATCCCAAAAAGATAAATATCATATGCCTTCTCTGATATTTGTCAGTTAATATAAACAACATATAAGAATGAAAGTGGCATCTTGCTGGCACTGTGGCTCAATAGGCTAATCCTCTGCCTGCGGCACCAGCACACCAGAGTCTAGTCCCAGTTGGGGCACCGGATTCTGTCCCGGTTGCCCCTCTTCCAGGCAAACTCTCTGCTGTGGCCCGGGAGTGCGGTGGAGAATGTCCCAAGTTCTTGGGCCCTGCACCCCATGGGAGACCAGAAGAAGCACCTGGCTCCTGCTTTGGATCAGCGCAGTGCGCTGGCCACAGTGTGCTGGCCACAGCAGCCACTGGAGGGTGAACCAATGGAAAAGGAAGACCTTTCAATCTGTCCCTCTCTCTCACTATCCACTCTGCCTATCAAATAAAAAAAAGTGGCATCTTATTATTTGATTACTTTTTTATTTGAAATCAGAGTTACACAGACAGAGGAGTGGCAGAGAGTGAGAGAGAGAGCGAGAGAGAGAGTGCACGAGAGATCTTCAATCCAATTGTTCACTCCCCAATTGGCTGCAATGGCTGGAGTTGCGCCTATCTGAAGCCAGGAGGCAGGAGCTTCCCCTTGTTTTTCCACGCGGGTGCAGAGGTCTAAGGACTTGGACCATCTTTTACTGCTTTCCCAGGCCATAGCAGAGAGCAGGATGGGAAGTGGAGCAACCAGGTCTTGAACCAGTGCTTTAGGCCAGGGCATTAACCCGCCAGCCCCTATTTGATTTATATTTACAACCCTTGTCTATATTCCTGTATGACAGTAATCTTTGTATTTATTGAACCTCATGATTAGTGATGCATTAATCCTGTGAATATAAATTAAAATTATGTTACTACAAAAATTAAAGGAAAAAAAGAGTAGAAGTAGAAAGCATTGAAAAAAGGAGGGCTGGAGGGAGGAATAGTTATCTTCCTAGAACAGTATCTATTAAATACATTAAATCTGTTCTCTTTATGTTAATAAAAATAAAAAAAGAGAATGGGCTTAGGTCTAAACATAAATTCTCTTAGAAAGACAAAGAATAGCTAATAAGTGCATATAATCCATCAGTAATCATCAGAGAAATACTAATCAAAACCAAATGACGTCCCCTCATTTTACTTAGAACAATTATTGTCAACATGATAAAAGATAATAAGTGATGACAAGGATAAAGAATAAAGAGAATCCTTAAACCCTTGATGTGAATGTAGTTAGTTAAGCTTTGTTTAAATCATTTCTATTATCTTCTTTTGTTGGTGGGTATAAAGTACTAGCTTTGGTATATAATTACACTGTGTTTACCATTAGTTTTCATGTCTTTGCATTATGCCTTCACTTCCCTTACCAATATATCTTAACTATAAATAATTAAAGTGGGATACATAGGCAAATGGAAACTATATGAGGAAATTTTAATATTACAAAATTGTTTTGTGATGTTGTTGGACCACAGTGCATACAAATATTTTGAAAGTTCTTTTCTCCATACCTCTGCTACCATTATGTATGATCACTTTTTTTACCTACACATTTTAATATGTTTGTAGTAGTATTTTTTGATTTAAACATGTTGCCCCTTTAATATATGATGATGCACATATTCATGGTGATCACTCTAAATCTACTGCTTTCATTGCTTATTTTTACCAGAAATCTCCTCACAGACACAACCAGAAATAATATTTTACTTGCTATTTAGGTATTCCTCAACCAGTAATGTTTGCACATGAAGTTATTCCTTATACTTCCACTACCCTGGATGAGATTATATTTGGAGAGAGGGCCTTTACAGAAGTAACTGGGTGGTGCTAATCCAATATGATTCATGGCTTTATAAAAGGAGATTAGGACAAAGCTCCATACTAAGATCATAAAAACTCACAGGGAGAATATATTCATCTAGAAAGAAAGGATGGAGAGAGCCAGTTTTGTTGATAACTTTATCTCAGATTTTCAACTTGTAAAATTTCAAGAAAATACATTTTATTGCTTAAGTCACCAATTTGTGGTATTGGTACATGATCCCAAACAAATTTAAAAAGTGGGTACTTGTTTTCTATTTATTTCTCAGAATTTCATGATTTGGGAAAGCCACAGAGATATAGTGGTGAACTGGAACAACATTAAAAGGGACAAGGCAAAGGGTTAACCAAATTTTCTGATATGAACAACTGGAAACAATATTTTTTTTAAAAAATGATCTGAGGAAAGTAGGCCACTAATTTTAGACTTTTTTCTGGCATGCTAAATTAGGGTAAATACTTATATATGTGTTTTACTAACATAAAGAAATCTTGACTTGTGTTATCATCTTTGATGTCTCAATTTCTTCATTAAAGTCCTACCAACAACCAAATCAATAATTTCTCGGAGGATATAACTAAAGTCATTCAGCCCCCCCTGAAAACTTAAAACTGATCATTGGACTTAAAACTACGGAAGCCATGAAGGAATGAAGAATGGCAGTGTATGATAAATATTTGTCCTGGGTGATAATTGGTGTCATTTTCACAAATATTAAGATGAGATAAATTGTGGAGAGTGATAAATACAAAATTATTTTCCGAAATTTTGCACAAGGAGAAGAAAATGAGATAAAATACACACACAAAAAAACTATGAGTAAAGAGAGTTTGAGGCGTGTATATTTTTATTCAGAGAAGTAATAATGTTTCTATTGGTTGATGGGTTTCATACTATCAGCAGTAAAAAATCAATGATTCAAGAAAAGAGAAAAACTCTGTTAAGAGTATCCTTGGGTTAATACAACCTTGTCTTTGTATTAAAATTCATTCAGGATAGAAGGAAATAAATCAGCATTATATGCACACAGATTGAATTAAAATGGATAAAGGAGATGGTAGGAACAGGTGGAACTTGTCTTCTGGTCACTTTTATCTGTGACATAGAATCAATATTTGTAACTGACCCTGAATAAGGGGATCAACATACCAGACACTTGAAGGGAAGAATGTATGTAAATGGCTTTAGGATAATTGAAGATAAAAGAGTCAAATAAAATACAGTTTAATTTTAGATCAATATTAATGTCCCCCTTAAGTGATTGTTAGGAAAATGTGAGAAGAATAAGAATATTCTTTTGGTATGCTTTTTCCACATCTAGGTTCTGTCTGACACATTTATTCCTGGTAAACAAAATTAAACAGTATTATGCATTAACCAATCATTGCGGCTGAATTTAATTAAAAGTATACTTTTAAAAATAAAGAGGGTGTAGGATTCATAGTGCCGTGGATTAAGCTACTGCTTGGGATACCTGCATCTCATATAGGAGTACCTGTTTTGGTTACTCCACACTCCCAATTCAGCTTCTTGCTAATCTGTCTGGAAGGCAATAAAAATTAAATCAAGTGCTTAACTACCTGCCACCAATGTGTCAGACCCACATGGAGCTTCTGGCTCATGGGTTCAGTCTGGCGCAGCCCTGATTGTTGTGGCATTTGGGGAGTGAATCAACAATGTAAAATCTCTTTTTCTCTCATCACTCTGTTTTTCAAAACAAAGGAATAAATCTTTAAAAATTATAAAATCTGAAATTTAATAATTCTTGTAAAGATTCTCCATTGTTTGCAAGCTGGAAAAAGTAGGAAATTGGCAGTGGGAAAAAATCATTGGAAAAAGGGCAAAATTAAAAAAAAAAAACTTTTGGAGTCAGGGTACAATAATTTAAGAATGACTTAAATTTAGAAAATATTAGTAAAGACCTGTGCTTTGGAAATGGAGTTGATAAGTATCATTTCAACTGTCTGCCCTAATCTCCTCACGGAGGTGACAGTTTGGGAAATTGTAAGGTCAAATGAATTATCAAAATTAGTAATTTTGTTTTGGCTTTTAATTATTTTATTGAACTTTTAAACTTATTTGAAAGGCAGAAAGACAGATGGATAGGCAGACATCTCCTATCTGCTGTTTCACTCCCCAGATGTTTACAAGAACAAACCAGGAGCTGAGAACTCAACCAGAGTGTCTTACATAGTCAATAGGGATCCACGCACTTGCACCATTATCTGCTACCTCCCATGATGCACAGCAGCAGGGAGCTGGACTGAAACGCAAGCTACTCTGATGCAAGATACTTGTCTCCTAAGCTGCGTCTTCAGTGGTACACCAAATGCCTGCCCTTACAGTTAGAGGTTTTGTAAAGGTTTGGTAGAATTTGAAAGAAAAGTCGTGACAGAGAGTTACTGAAAGTCTGTCTTTGTGAATAATTTTTTGTTTTGATTAATTTTTTTAACTTTTATTTAGAATATAAATTTCCAAGGTACAACTTATGGATTACAATGGCTTTCCCCCCCTTACTTTCCCTCTCCCCCTGCAACCCTCCCCCCTTGCCCACTCCCTCCACCCTTTCGTTCACATCCAGATTCATTTTCAATTCTCTTTGTATACAGGAGATGCATTTAGCATGTGTTAAGTAAAGAATTCGTCCATTTGCCCTCATTTAGTAACACAAAGTGAAATATACTATTTGAGTAGTCGTTATAGCATTGAATCACATTGTACAGCACATTAAGGCCAGAGATCCTACATGATATATATATATATATATATATATATATATATATATACATATATATATATATTTTGAAATTGATTAATTTTTTGATGCAATTTCCAACATAACACTGAGTTTTTTTTTTCTTCATTTTTGGTTATCTTTATATAGAGAAGATCGGTTCTGTATGTATTAAGTAAACATTTCATCAGTTTGCATCTACACAGAAACACAAAGTGTAAAAATAGTGTTTCAGCACTAGTTACAGCGTTACTTCACATTAGGTAACATATTAAGGACAGATCCCACATGGGATATAAGTACACAGTGACTCCTGGTGTTAATTTAACAATTTGACACTCTTATTTATGGTGTCAGGAATCTCCCTAGGCTCTAGTCATGAGTTGCTGAGGCTATGGAAGCCTTTAGGGTTTGCCGACTTCGGTCCTATTCCGACAGGATAAGGTGAACAAATTCCATGTATTTCATATACAGATTTAGGAGCAAGTTGAGACTTCCCACCTTACCTCCCTGCCACACATATCCCTACCCTCTGTCCTCCTTCCTCTCTTGTTTTTTCTTTTAATTTTTATGATATATTTTAGTTAATTTTGTAATCATCAGGTTAAGCTTCCACAAAGTAAAAAATTCAACAAATAGGAAGAAGAAGAAAAAAAAAAACTGTTCTTCAACAGTAGAGACAAGGGATATAACAATAATCAGATCTTAAAATTTCAATTTTGCTCATGAGCATTATATTTTTTATTATTAGTAATAAATGTAATTAGTATTACATTAGCTATAACAGATCATGGAAAACATAAGATATTTGTAGTTTTGGGAATGGCTTATTTCAGTACTTATGATATTTTCCAGTTTCATCCATTTTGTTGCAAAAAATAGGATTGCATTTTTTTATAGCTGACAAGTATTCCATTATATATATAATTATATATTTATATATATATTTATTTATATACACACACACACCAAATTTCTTTATCCAGTCATCAGTTGACTTCTGGGTTGATTCCACATCTTAGCAATTGTGAATTGAGTTGCAATAAAGATGGGGTAATAAAATCTTCAAGGTATATGACATAAATAATTGTGTCAGTGAAGCATTAAAATGACTATGAATGGCATCCAATAGAGCAGTAACTAACTGCAACAAGATGGCTTTATGGGCACATGAAGAGAGAGTATTCAAGTATTCTGTGGCATAAGAGGGAAGTGGCCTGAAGGTGTAAATTTCAGCAAATCAAGAGGACACCTCCCTATCAGTACCAATTGTGGAAGAAAGTTGTGGGCCAGAATAAGAACTTGTAAGCTTTATATCACTAAAGAGTAACAATCTCTCCCTATTTTAAAGTTACCTATATATTTACAGATATTTTAAATTACTTTAATGGATACAAATTATAATTATAATAATTATATAGAATTGTTATATTGTTCATGTTATTTACATCCTAGACATGGTTTAAGGTTTAGCATATAGTCTCTCAATTGTTAATACATTAAAACAAAATATTTTTTAAGAAAAATAAAATCTTACTTGAATATTATATTTGATAATTAAAGTCAGATAAAATATTTTAAAAGCCAAAGATATGATAATAATTTTTCTCTGAGAAAACATCAAACATTTAAAATGTACAACATTTTATACATTTTTTAAAGATTTTATGATCATATAACAATCTTACGTCATTTATGTTTCCAGGATGGATTTGGTTTTCCCAATATTTCTGAATTATATTAGAATTATATTTTACAGGTTTTTGAGAACATGGTTGAGATTTCAGAGAAAATGATTGGTGACAAATCAGTGGTCTTAGAGTGTATATACAAGTTGTATGCAAAACACCTTATTGTTATTGACTACAATCCAAGCTGTTTATTATACTGTAGATCCTTGTCTTTAAAAACAACCTGTAGGTGAGAAAAAAGAAAAAAAAATTACAGGAATTGTTTCCACAATTTATGGCATTGAATTGTCACAAAAATTGTAACAGAAAATCATTACTAAAATATCTCTGCTTAATGTATCACAGGCATAAATTCTCTTTGAAAGAAAACCACTGATCCAAAGGCCCTGTTTTATCATGGGTGATGAGGTTAACACGTGATGTGTTTCACTTTTGTTTTGAAATTATGTTTCTCTATGCAACCCAAATGTATCTGGTTGTTTTAAGATTGTTTTTCACCATGCAGTGATGTATCTCATTATAATATTTGTGTTAGTGGACAAAATTATTTAGAGTAGAAAGTCATGGAGTTGCACATCAACTGCCTTGAAGAAGTTATAGTCTCCAGAAAATGAGATCATGGGAGTGAGAGACTGAAAACATGAATCAGGGAAAAATACCGGTTTCGGCCATCAATTTATAGAAACATTTTCACAAGGTAATGATCAACATTACATGCATAATTTTGTTGCAAATAAAAAAAAACATTCTGAAATGTTTCCATACATATAATTTGCTTATAAATATTTATTTAATTGAAAGAACCAGGAGGTAAACACAGTTCTACAACACAATTATTAAAAGGACAGCAAGCGGCCAGTGCCGCAGCTCGCTTGGCTAATCCTCTGCCTGTGGCACCAGCACACCAGGTTCTAGTCCTGGTGCAGGCACCGGATTCTGTCCTGGTTGCTCCTCTTCCAGTCCAGCTCTCTGCTATGGCCCGGGAGTGCAGTGGAGGATGGCCCAAGTGCTTGGGCCCTGGACCCGTATGGGAGACAGGAAGAAGCACCTGGCTCCTGACTTGGATTGGCACAGCGCGCCAGCCATAGCGGCCATTGGGGGGTGAACCAATGGAAAAGGAAGACCTTTCTCTCTGTTTCTCTCACTGTCTAACTCTGCCTGTCTAAAAACAAAAACAAAACAAAACAAAACAAAACAAAAGCGACAGCAAGCAACACATTAAAAATAAATACAACTTTTAGGTAACTTGAGGCTGGTAATATTATTTGGATAACAGACTCATCATGAAATCCATAAAACATTTTTTATTCTTTTTAATTGTGAAAAGTAAGTGGGCTCAGAACAATAATACACTACCTAAGGGGTAATAGATATCACAACAATGTAGTATCAATTCTGGTAACAGCAAAATTTTTTGTTTAAGCATAAACATCACAGGGACTTAAACAGAAAGATACCTAATGTCCCAACAGGAAGACGGAGAAGAGGGAGCTCTGCCACACAGGACTTATTCTAACGCTGATGCTGTGGGTCATTTGGTACTAGGATGGAATGTGATCAGTTCAGATTATCTTATACACACAGTTGTTAGAAATTTGAGAGTCATCTAAACTATAGTTTAGGAAAAAAAAATATACCTCAACAACAGACTAACTTTCTTAGGCTTTCATAATATTTTTATCTCCATAATCAAATTTTAAAATGTTTTATAGACATTATTGGACCCAAATATAAAGTAAACAACTTCTCTGTGAGTATAGTTTACAACATTTATTGTGATATTCCAAGAATATTTGTTGGGAGACATTCTTTCTGGGGCTATAGCGGTTACTTGAACTGTGTCTATCTTTGAGAGATCTGTTCCTAGGTCATTTCCTTGGAGGACTTTGAAGTTTAGCAAGCTGACCTCTCCTTCTTTCCTCCTTCAAACAGTGAGATTGCAAAGCTGCTGTGCTGTCTTCTAAAGGTCCTTTTGCGTGTGTTTTTGGACTCTGAATCCATGCAATATCATGGTTTCATAATCAATGTGAAGAGATGGCTGGATTGTCATGTCGAGCTTCACAAGTCTTTTTTCTCATTAGAATTTTGGACTTCAGTCTACAATTTTGTCCTGCAGACTGCCAGTAATGCATGTATCTCTGCTGTTTTCCTGTGCTGACAAAATTCCCCTGGGCTGAAAAAGTTCTGATTATATGGCTTAGGTCAAGATAGGCAAAAAAAATACCCGTATGGAAAAAAAAAATTACTTCAGAATCAAAATGCCATTTTAGCTGCCTGCTGAAAGGTATACATACAGAAAATCCAGTAACAGATGCAAACCTCTAAATGGCTTTTTAATGTTAGTAATTGGAAAATGACGCAGGGCCAATGTCTGTTAACTTGTCTGTGGAGATCATGTGTTTTATTAACCTGGGATTGCCACTTGAGATGCTAAAGCCAGAAACGTCTTAGGCAAAGGAAAATGAGTTGGTCAACATAAACTGAGAGTCTACCAACCTATTGTCATTTTAGGAGGGGGAAACAATGGGATTCCAAAATGTTCATGCTTATTATATCTTCTTTACACTGGTGTCATGTGCCAGAGCTATAAACAATATTTCAAGACTCTCATAACTGCTCCTAAGAAACAATGTTCAGGGGCCCAGTATGGTGGTGTGGTAGGTCAAGCAACCTTTATGGTGTGGTGGTTTGGCATCCCTTATTGTTGTCAGTACAGGTTGGCTGCTCCACTTCTGACCCAGCTCCCTGTAAGTGTGCACCGGAACGTAGCAGAATACGGCACTGCACCCAAGTGAGAGACCGAATGGAGTTCTAGGCTCCTTGTTTCATCCTGTATCCCCCTCTCTGTAACTCTGCCTGTCAAGTAAGTAAATAAATCTTTAAATAAAAGGAAGTAACTTTCAAACTTATTAAAGATACAAGATCCAACCATAGTACATGCTTCCTCACATGGAGAACAATACACTTTAAGACAATTTTTTCTTTTTTTAAAAATTCTGTTTTGATTCAGACACTATTAAGGGATAGTTATTTTGTAGCATGTGGCAAGACCCTGATTTTTTTAGTTCCAAAATCTCCATTGATCAGATTAGTTATATAGCTTTGGGGAGATTTAAAAAATCCTGTATCTTCTTCAGGAACGAGTGAATTTTGCCTGTGCTGTATATATTCGATGAGTTCATATTTGGAGAGCACTTAAACAATACCTGTTATATCAGTGCCAGCAAGTAGAAGCTTTCATTTTACATTTTGACAATTCTACCATAAACTGTCAGCATAGTTAGTTTCAATGACACTATGAATTCAATTATTTGGTTGTTATATAAAATTTCAGACAGACATAGACTGTAATAAATTTGAGTTTTGCGAGTGTTTTTTATTAAGCTAGTATTGCCCGTGTTATTCAGGGAATCACAAAGCGATCATTGAATTCTACTAAAATGTGTGTATATTTATGTACTTTTTGAGGGCATCATCATTCATGATGATGACTTTTACTAGTACATTTATGCTGACATCATCTAAATCCACTCCTCTGTGTCTGCTGACCCAGTGTTGACTCTCCCTTTGCACCACTCTCTTTATGACATTTGAGTGTGCAATAGATGTCACCTGCAGTAACTCTCCTAATATAAGCATCCCGAATTGCTTGCAGCCATTTTCTAGTACACTGGTCTGATCCCTTCCATAATAGTGGTTTATCACAAAAAATATTATTTTTGTCTTGTTTTCATTCTGTTATCTATAGAATTATTTTAAAACTAAGTACATATTTTAATTTCTTGATGTACTGTTTATAGTTAAGTGTTGTGATGAAGACTTGAGTTCCATTTGTGTGTTAAAATGTACGTGGTTCCAGGATGATCTAATTAAGATCCAAAAAGGACACTTTCAGTTTCATAAAAGCATCAGTTTTTGAAAAACATTCATACTTAAATAAATACTAAAGAATATGTCAAACATGCAATCAGTGACTGCTTCTGATTGTCTAATGGTTGACTTAATTAAGCTTAAAGAAGAATCAAACACATAAATGACTTGTAAGTAAAATTAATGGCTGGCACTTGTTCATATCTTGTCACATCATGACTGTGAAACTCACAAATTAGTTTTCATTTTTTAAGAATTATTTTATTCATTTGAAAGGTAGAGTTACAGAGAGAGGAAGAGACAGAGAGATCTTTCACCCACTAACTTACTCCCCAAGTGGTTGCAATGGCCAGGGCTGAGTCAAGCTGAAGTCAAGAGCTGATAGTTCTATCCAGTTCTCCCATATGAGTAGTAAGGCCCCAAGTACTGTCTTTTATTTTCAAAGGCTAATAGAAGGGCATTGGCTCAGAAGTAGAACAGCCAGGATTCGAACTTGTGCTGATAAATGATATCAGCACCTTAGGGAGTGAGTTTACCCCCTGTGCCACATTAACAACCCCAATTCATGAATTTTTTGACTCAATGTAGTCGAAATTCAAAACTTCATGGTGCATTTTCACATGTTTCTTTTCCTTCCAGGATTTAACTCATAATTATAAATTATTCCTCTATTTGCTTCATTAATTTCAACAATTAATATACTGGCACATTTAAATTTTATTTTGAATAGAAATATTATCGTGTATATGGAATATATGTGAGAGAAAAAACATGTTCTGGTACTAAACCGAAATAATGGCAAAATGGATAGTTGACAGTAAATAATAATTTAACATTTAATTTAAAAAAATGTGCCACCAACCTCTTATTAAAATTTCATCTTTTAAAATGCAGACTAAGCCGGCGCCATTGCTCAACAGGCTAATCCTCCGCCTTGCAGTGCCGGCACACCGGGTTCTAGTCCTGGCCAGGGCACCAGATTCTGTCTCGGTTGCCCCTCTTCCAGGCCAGCTCTCTGCCGTGGCCCGGGAGTGCAGTGGAGGATGGTCCAAGTGCTTAGGCCCTGCACCCAATGGGAGACCAGGAGAAGCACCTGCTCTGGGCTTTGGATCAGCGCAGTGCGCCAGCCACAGCACACCAGCTACAGCAGCGATTGGAGGGTGAACCAACGGCAAAGGAAGACCTTTCTCTCTGTCTCTCTCTCTCTCACTGTCCACTCTGCCTGTCAAAAATAAAAAATAATAATAATAAAAAAATGCAGACTGAGAAGAAAACTTCAAAATTTGAGTGTAAAACCCCCAAAGTCTCTACTTACGAATTACCAATATATAGAACTGGTGCTGTACAGAAAACCAAGCCACTACTTGTGATGCAGCATCCCGTATCAGAATGGCGATTAGAGTCCCATCTTCTCTGCTTATTCACACACCTAGGACGATGTTGATGATGGCTCAAGTACTTGTGGGTCTGCAACTTAGGTAGGAGTTCTGGGTTGAATTTAACTTAACCTAGACCTGGACATGAGTTCTGCATACACATGGGGGAGTGAACAAGTGGATGGGCAATTTTATCTCTATTTCTTTTACTCACTCTGCTTTTTAAATAAATAATTGAATATTTTTTAAAAGAAATATATTGTTTATAAATAGAATAGGAAAATTTTAATTCTCTTAAAAATCAGAAAAATAGTACCAATATGCACTTTAATCACTCTGATTCATTGTTCCAGTAATCTGTCGTACAAAGCATTTTATATTAATATTGTTCTGCATAACTTGTCTTTTGTTAATAAATTATTTTATGATGTCTTAAATAGCAGTAAAATAAAGCAATGCCATAGGTTTCATTCCTACCAGCAGATGGCTCTCCTGATTTATTCTCTTAGGAAGTTTTTACATAGATTGGAATGCCAAATCCAAACAACAACAAATGTAAATATGTATACTGTACTTTATGCCAAGATTAATATACATAACCACTTCAATCTAAGGTACTTTTGTAAGCTTCATGAACTGCATTGAAAAGTAAATACAATTATAAGCACTTTTCAAATAAAAACATACTTAATAATTTTTTGTCTATATTACATTTTTTCACAAATTGAAGAAGACAGATTATGGTTTGCATGCCTATTTCTGCAGAGAATATCAGAAAAGGATTTTCATAGTTTAAGTCACAAAAATTAAAATCTGAACAACGTTGAGCCATTGAATTAATATTTATTCTTTTAAAAGATAACTTATTTAAAAATACTATTATGCTAACATTAATTTTCAATATGGAAGTCCTCTCTCTCTGTCTCTCCATCTCTGCATAACTCTGTCTTTAATATACATAAATGATTTTTTAAAGAAAAACAAAACAAACAATAACCTGGTGGCTTTCTCTTTTCTTTTAATTTCAATTTCCAATGATATTTCTCTGTTTTCTTTATTTTTTTTTCATTTATCTTTTGTTTTATCATCAGTTTTCATGTTTAATTGATGTTAATACAAAGAGAACAGATACCCTGGGGTATACAGATAAAATTCTAAGAATATAATGTTGCTTCTTTATCTCCTTCTTTATTTCTTCCTTTCCTTCTTCCATCTTTATTTCATTAAAATTCACAAACATCATATCTGTCAGTATATTTGGAAAAGTAGCATCTACTATTTATTCTAATATCGCTACTGCTTATTTTCCTTCTCCTCACATCTGAGACTAATCACTTGTAAATTTCAAAACTTTATTATTATTTATAGTTCTTCCACATTTCCACACAACACTTCTGTATTGTTCCTTTTTCTCTCTGCACTTCTATCTAAAATTTTTAAAGTGTTTTACAAATCACAAATTATCTTATTTGATTTGCGATTTCTTCTGTGAAATTCTTTTATTGAATTACCATTTAATTTTTTTCTAATCACAGAATATTTATCTTATTATTCATATTTTTGTCTCAGAATATTTTTATTTTTAAATATTATATTCATTGTTATCTTACAGCCTCTTTGTTAAAACTCTGGTATCTGCTTTACTTATGGGTCTGTTTCTGTTATCTATTTTGTTATCCTCTGATTTTCATGTAACTTTATGTTTAATTATATACTTGAAAAAAATTTGGTTGCTTATATTGATTATGAATAATTCTAGAGTATCTAAATGATATTGTGCTACTCTAGAGACTTTTTTAAATTGTGGCCTTGAGATAAATATGGTCAGTTAATTTCTTCTAGTAAAGGTAATCTCCTCCATAGCTATAACTGTTGAAGGATTTAATAAAATCCTGTTGCATTTTATATCTAACAGAGTTCTCCTTCTATTCAACTCTGAAAATGTTCCCTTCCCTCTCTTCCTTTGTTCTATTCTGTTTTTCCTGCCTCCCTCTCTGACATCTTTTCTTCCTTCTTTTCTTCCTCCTTTTCAAATTTCAATGATGAGATGGATAAATTCTTTCATATATTTTTTCTCCCCGGTTCGGTGAAACAGTTATACATTCATGTTTGTGATATTTTGTTTGGTATTTAGCAGTGTGATCTTTTAAAAATTTTATGAGCAAGAGATATAATTCCAACTTACTTCACGTCTGTCTGAGATCCCATCCTGGTTACTATGGTTGTAAAAATGTGAATTTTTGTTTTATTTTGATATTTTTTCTCTATTTAAATTTGTTATTGATGGGAAGTTTAGTTTTAATCCAATAGCTCATTACAGACAGAGTTAATTATATTTTTCCTTCTTACTTGTTTTAAATGCTATTCTAATACAATACTGATATATCCATTTAAGATTATATTAGTTGAGGTTCAGATATAAACATAAATGCAAATCACAGAACGCAGTACCTCTAGTAATGTTTTATTCCTTAGAGCACCTGGATATTGTCTTTGTGCCAATTGAAAAGTAGATTATTACTAAATATTTATCAGATGACTAGACAAAGACGTGTTTGAGTATGTCATTTTTTCCAGATTTCTAATTTTCATAATCTGCTTCACACAACTCTTTAAAAAAAAAAAAAGATCTATTTATTTATTTGAAGTACAGAATTAGAGCGAGGAAGGGAGGGGCACAGAGAGTTGTCATTCATCTGCTGGTTCACTCCCCAAGTGACTGGAATGGCCAAGGCTGAACCAGGCAGAAGCCAGTAGGCAGGAGTTTCATCCATAACTCCTACATGGGTTCCAGGTACCCACATACCTAAGTCATCTGATGCTACTTTTTCCAGGCCATTAGCAGGGAAATGGATTAGAATTGGAGCAACTGGAATACAAACTGCAGACCATATGGCATGCTGGCAGTTACCCAATATGCCAACATCCCAGCCCTTGGGTTGTATTTCCCTTTTTAAGCACATTTTCTTTATCTATTCATCTGATAATGACATCTTGACTTTTTCTTTTACATTTAATTATTTACTTGAAAGCTAGAGTAACACACACAGAGAGAGAGAAAGTTTGAGAGAGAGAAAGTTTGAGAGAGAGAGAGAGAGAGAGAGAGAGAGAGAGAGAGAATCTTCCACCTGCTGGTTCACTCCCCAGTTGGCTGCAATGGCAGGAGTTATGCCAGTCTGAAGCCAGGAGCCAGGAGCTTCTTCCATGTCTCCCTCGTGGGTGCAGGGTCCCAAAGACTTTGGCCATCTTCAACTGCATTCCCAGGCCATAGCAAGAGCTGGATTGGAAGTGCAGCAGCTTTACCCACTAAGCCACAGCACCAGCCCTCTGGCTGCTAGTTTTGAGCTGATGCAGCTCTGGCTGTCACAGGCATCTGAGGGATGATACTCTTCCTCGTTCTCTTTGTCTCTCTATCTCTCTCTCTTTCTGTCTCTCCATTTTCAAAAAGTAAAATAAATAAAATATTTTTAAAAAACACTATTTGATACCATTTAGAAACACTTATGTATGGCTAATGGTACTTTGGGGACTATTCTTTTTTGTATTGGATTTTAAATTTTATTTAAGATATACTCTTTTTCAAGAGTTGTCATAGATCATTCAATGATCAGCACACATCCACTGAGATTGGAAAACATTTAATGAATGAATTTAAATAACTCAGTAAATAACTTGAAGTCTCTTATTTTATATGTGAAATTATATTTTACCCTTGTATAAGGCTTTGACTTAGTTCTATTAATATGTGTCTTACAACAAATATCAAGATATGCTACTTGAAATCAAATAGACTATGTTAATAACTGATTTTGAACAAATAAAAGCAGATAAAGTAAATGTGTGTCCAGGTACATGGTTTTATCCCATATGCCTATAATTTATTCTACCTGAAACACATGACTTTTAGTGAGTTTAAATTCATTTCAAATTATATATTCTCTCGAGATATGTCAACTTGAAAACCCAAGACAACAGCAATGCAGAATAATGTATCACTTCAGGAAAATATAGTGTCTCTGAAAGTATCAGTTACTTTCCCAGAGGAATTGAATGATGATGATGATGATGATGGTACCAGTACTAATATTTACAGCTAAGATCCATTCCTGATGCTACTAAATGCACTTTCTTATATCACACTATCTTTAAAACAGCTTCACGGATATTATTAACATTTCCCATTTGTGTAAGAGAGCTGTGAGTCATAGAGGATTAAGTAAATCCTTCAGTATTCCATAACTACTAAACATGGAAGAAAAATATGAATCTATGTTCTCTTATTCATATCAGAATAATTTTAAACTCCAGTTTGCAGAGGTCGTTATTTAAATATCTATTTAAATCAGTTTTCAACTACTTTCAATTGTAAATATATTGACTTATTTTGGAAATATTTGTTTCTTTAAATATTTTTATAAATATTTCATAATATCATTCAGATTTCCCAAGAATATCTGCTAATACGTATTGTTATGCTAAATGATTTTTTTGAATGTAGACTCTATTTAAAATGATTTTTTAAGGTGTTATTTTAACCACCTTCTAGTAAGCTAGTTCTGGGGAATTGTCATGCTTTTGGGATATATACTTACACAGTAGTATTGAATTTTCTTTTTCTAGTGTGGTTTCAAGGCAGAATCAATTGTATATGTATTTGTATCTTTGGAATTCTCTCAACTGCGACCATAATACATTTATAAACTTCCATATGCTTTCATAATTTATGCTTGTGTTTTTAATATCTCTTTGCTGATTGTATTTTCCTAATGATGTTCTGAATCAATGACAAGCTACAATATTGCTTCTTGCACAAGTATATAGAGGTCTTTCTAGGGCTGATTTCATAACAAATACATCCCTTTTGTGCTTCTAGTTTTGGGCAAGGCACTTATTTCTCAAAATTTGCCAAAAGATTCTAAAAACATGCTCTGACAGATTTTTAGCACAGAGACCCTAGATCCTAGAACAATAGCTTTGACATAGTAATCAATTTTCATTTATAACATAAAACACAACACACTAACCACATTTTCCAGAAATATAACAAATTTTTCATAGGAGTTTTACTCTGACAAACATTACTAAATATACTTTCCAAAAAATACATACAAAATGACAATTACTCAAAAAAGATATAAGCATACTTTATTGATTTTACTTACCTTATGAATAAAGGGTCTAATAAGATGTTAACTTGGGTTCCTATGATAAGTGTAAAGATCAAATTACTGGTAAAATATACAACTGGTTAATGACCTGCATGCAGACAAATTATAACATAGATTCTTTATATCTGGTGCATATCAATTATTTTTTTTTAACTTATTTGAAAGGCAGAGTTACAGACACAGAGGCAGAGAGACAGAGTTCTTAAATCTGCTGGTTCACTCCCCAAATGGCCTGAACTGTTCTGATCTGAAGTCTGGAACCTGGGTCTTCTTCCCGGTTTGCTACATGGATGGAGAGGCCCAAGGATCTGGGCCATCTTCTACCATAGCAGAGAGCCAGATTGAAGTAGAGCAGCTGGGACTCAAACCAGTGCCCATACGGGATACCGACACTGTAGGCAGTAGCTTTATCCGCTCTGCCAAAGAGCTGGCCCCCATATCAATTACTTTTACTTCTCTCAGTTAAAAATTTACAGGTCAGTTTGTGCATATCTGTCATTCAAATAGCCCAGTCAAGTAGTCAACAAAGTTTTGTTATGGGAGAAAGCATTGAAGAGAAAGGTTACTTTGGTTGTTTGTCTTACATATGGAAGAATTTCCATGTGAACAAGGCAGAGGGAAATATAAGATTTACTTAAGTCAGAAACCTTCTGCCAAAGTGGCCAGGAGGAGGGCTCCAAGAGAGGTAGACACAAGGGGATGGTAGTAATGGGTTTTTAAGCACAATTTTTGAGGAAAAATCTGAAAATCAGCTAATAATAAGTTATAATGTGGAGACAAAACCCATCAAAATTACAGGTTTGGAATCGCACCTGTCCTGTCTGGCTTGCTCATTATAAGACTAAAATATATATCAGATGGGTGGAATCATCACTCCCTTGCTAGTTCCAGGATAAGATTAGAAGCTCCCAAGGAGTGGAGCAGGCACTTTTGACCCTGCTAAATATAAATTGTGGGGAAGGCAAGCATTTTGTATTCACTTAAAGGGACTACCCTTTTCCTCATTTTCTTCCGGGACCAAGCTAACTGCCTATTGATCCGTCTGACTCCTCACAGTTTCAAAACAAGCACTGTGCTAAGAATCATCTAAGTTATTTGTTTTTCTTATTCTAATATTTTTCCTAACACAACCTACTAAACCGACATCACTAATCATTGATAGGTTATCACTGTTAAAACTGAAAACCAGTTCTTAAAAACCTAAATTTTATATCCTGGCCTATTGTCACATTGCTCTTATTACTAGTCTTTGCCTTTATTATTCTAGAAGCAATGGTTTTCCAGTGTGTCAGATTATTTAAATATTTTACTTAAAATTTTATGTATTTTTTATATGCCTTGGAGGAATCATTCTGCATCAACTCAATCTGTCATGTTGCAGAATGTCCAAACCATCATTTCCTCACAGTTCAAGCTAATTGCATCAGACTTCGTAACTCAATTTTGAGACAAAGTGGGAGGATCACTGTATGCAACAGATTTTGATCCTCCCAAGATTCCTCATTCAGTAATTTCCTGTAACATCTTTTTAAATAGGAGGAAATGTACTCATGGTGTACATGGTAAGATACATGTTACAAATCTTCAGTAAAGAAGACTTGATCATAAAAAAATAAATGCTACCATAATCTGCTTTTTGTATGAATCTTTTTATTTGAAAAGTCATGTTAGCAGGAGAGATCTTGCTTTCAATTAAACAAAAATGAATTCTAAAAAAGTATCCTAAACAGAAGGCATGAGTTAAATATATGTTGATCATCTTGCACATTACTAAAATTAACTTGAAATATTTTAACTACCATGTCCTCATTGTTTCAGTGGAATTACTTTTTAAAAATACTTTCACTAAATATAAAAACTCAACTTAGATTTAACATTAGCCTTACTGGAGGGTGGTGAACTATAATAGTTGCTCATGTTGACCTCACATGGTACTCATTTGAAGAACACTATGAAGTTTCTATAATGCAGCAATATGATGACTTGGTAAGAAAAATGTTTAATATATGCTGATCTCTGCTTGTCCCATAAGGAAATGGGTGGCTCTAGGAATCATTGAATGTATTGTTTTGCAAAACCATTGTTCCTTACCATAAACATCTGTCTCCTAACACCCAAGGCAAATGTAGTATGCTTTATGAAATAAGCTTATGTTATATAATGATTGCTGAAAGTTTTAGAGCAGAAGACCATTGTATTTGTTCATTCAATTTTCCATTGTCAAATAGACATCTAATCCTATTATGCAGAACAAAAATTCCCTTTTAGTTCTTTTATTGTTCAAAGTATCACATTGATAGTCAAGCTGCCTTGTTAATTTTTGGCTTTATTTATTTATTTGTCTATTTGTTTTGCTGTCATTTGCCCACTGTCTTTGCATTGTTAAGTTATGAACAGGGGTTACAAAATCAACAAAAATCCTCCAAAAACATGCTAAGATAAACGTCAAAGAATTTGTGTAACTAAGTCAGTTGAAACATTAAATTATCATTTCATTAACTTTAAGGTACTTTAAAAATCAATACTTTTTCCAAAAAATTAAGAGGCAAAAATCCATCTTTATTTTTCAAGATTTGATATTCATTTTGAGCAGTATAAAATAAAATCTCTGTGAAGAATTCAATTGTTCCTTAATCATCAAATTTTATCTACTTGCTTCAATCTTCTCTTAGAAATAAATGCCACCTGTTGGCACACTTCATCATCTGGATGCCACCCAGGTGTTTTTCTTCCAATGCATCTTAAGTAGACCATTACTTATAATGGGAGTCCACTTTAACAGCAGAATAGATTATAGTCATTCTAATTGCATGAATACCTAGGATGTTTTGGATTTCATTTTTATGTCTGTAAAATTAACAAGATAAACACAAAGCATTTCAAATAATGAGTCATATCTCAACATCTACATTTATGAATGTATTATTTCATCACTGCATCCATTGACTCTAGAACAAAGAGAAACATTTTTTCTGATCACAAAACAATCTATTATTCTCTAATTCTTAACTAAATGTGATGAAAATGGAAAATAGACACTATAAATATTTATGATTTGACTACCTTCAATCTTTAGAGATTATTACTCTTTTACAAGAGTGGAAGCAAGCTACAAAACATTTGTTTTAGTCACTTAACTGGATGGGGAAAATAATGTACTTATTGATCATTAGTATTAAGTACTATCTTGTTTATTAATTCCTCAATTTGTAGCTTCATAAAATAGCCTTACTAATTAGTACTGCAACATACACTTTTAATACAGTAGCTAGAAACCATTTATTTTCCACAAATTAAAAAATTCTATTGCAGTTGTTAAAAATAATATGCTCATAAAGTTGTGTCTATACACATCTCTCCATTTGTTTTACAGAGGAAAGTCTAATTCTGCAGAGGAAAGGGAGGAGAAACAAACAAAAGCAGCTCTATCTTGGATACAGAATAGAAATCCACTGCACCTAGGAAAGAGGGAGGAATGTATGCCAGGGCCAGTGACCCATGTCAAGGAGACAGGGAAGGTACGCATTTGATAACCTGGTTTGTGCTACCTAGGAAGAACGAGACCCAGTTAGATCATCAAAGAAAACCCCATTCCCTACTGCCTAAACAGAGACCTAATAAGCTTTTAAGCTATTAATAAAAGAAGGGTGAACTATGTCTAGGATGATTATAAGAGACATCTTTTTGTAGTCTATGCAATACAAGACACCAACCTAAGTTGAAAGACACAAACTATGTATTATTAAGGAATTAGAAGTGAAAATTTAGTGCATTTTATACATTGCACTTATTTTATAAGTGTAGATAAATGTGAAATATTAAGGAATGAACAGAATGATTTGAGAATATAATGTCATATAGTACATATGAATAAGCAATATATTAACTGGAGTTTGCCTCAGTATATTTTAAAATATGCATTGCAAATCCCAAAGCAACAACATAAAAGTATTTTTGAAATAGGTAAAATAATACTTTAGGAAGGAGGAGATAAATAGAATGATAAATATTTATAAATCCAACTCAGAGAAAGCAGAAAAATCAAGATAAAATAAAACAAAGAATAAAGAGAAAAATAGAAAGCAATAGAATGGGATACTCTTTTTGGAGTAAATGTTGTGAAGAATTTGCTGTTTGGCTGAGAAGACCACATCTCACATCAGAAAACCTGAATTAGATTCCTAGATCCAGCTTCTGTCTCTCCTTCACACTGATGCAGGCCCTAGGAAACCGTGGTTAGGGATCAAGTATTAGGGTTCCTACTATCCATGTGGGGTACTTGCATTTGGATACCTACCTGGCTTCTGCCTGGCCTACCCTTGGGCAGTAAGTGTATTTATGGGCCTGTGCTGTGGCACAGTGGGTTAACGCCCTGGCCTGAGGTGCCGGCATCCTATATGGGTGCCGGTTCTAGTCCCGGCTGCTCTTCTTCAGATCCAGCTATCTGCTATGGCCTAGGAAAGCAGTGGAAGATGGCCCAAGTTCTTGGGCCCCTGAACCCAATTGGGAGACCCAGAGGAGGCTCCTGGCTCCTGGGTTAGGATCAGTGCAGCTCTGGCCTTTGAGGCCAATTGGGGAGTGAACCATTGGATGGAGGACTTCTCTCTCTCTGCCTCTGCTCTCTCTGTGTAACTCTGTCTTTCAAATAAATAAATAAATCTTTAAAACAAGTGTATTTGTTGAGTAAACCAGTGGATGGGAGCTTACTCTCTCTCAGTCTACACATCTCTCTATGTCCCCCTTCCTCTGGAATATATGCTCTTCTGGGTCATAAGGAGGAATGTCACACCTTTTAGCCCTGTTTCTGCTAGAAGGTGACTCATTCTTGTGTGCAGAGTAACCACACTTCATACATGATGTGCCCGTTAGTCACTAAATTGTTGTGATTATGAGAACTACTGCCCTAATTGCTCTCAAGCAATTTTTAATTTTAATTAATAATGTCCCCAAAGTCCAATAGTAGTGATAGTGGCAATTTAGATATGCCAAAGATGAGCCATAGAGTATTCTCTATAGTGAAAAGATGAAAGTTTTTAATAGGAAATAAAGAAACATGCCAAAGTTGCTAAAATCTACAGAATAAATATTTCTTCTGAAATTGTGAAGAAGGAAACAGAAAAGTGTACTAGTTATGCTGTCATACCTGAAGCTCAAAAGTATGGCTATAGTATGTGATGTGTATAGTGAAGAACAATCAATGCTTATGTGAAGTTCCTTTGGATTTCTGAATTCCATTCATCTATGGTGTTATTGTAAGTCTACGACATTTTCCTCCAATTCCTGAGTGATATTTTTCATCCATTTATAATATATTTAGATATTTTGTTACCAATATGAATTCCATCCTATGATCTCCTGATTATCCACATTTTATCATTAGATATATTAATAGTTATTTTTGAAAAAAATAAAGTTTCATGCTTGTTGACAAATTCATAATTTAGTGTATCCACGACTTATATTTGGTATAGTTGCACTATCCTATAGTGTTTCTTGTTATTTACCCATACAAACTCCCATCCCTTCCTAATGTTGGCAACCACTGAGCTTTTTTCTTTTAATATTTCTAGAATTTATCCTTTTGTAAAGTATGATATAGGTGAAATTACATATTATATAATTTTTAACCCAATTCCATTTCTTACCATTTACATTTAAGATTTGTTTATAGCAAAAGAGCTAAAAAGGGGGGGGTGGGGGGGTGGGCTAGTGTTGTAGGTTAATCTCCAGCTGTGGTGTCAGCATCCTACTTGGGCACTGGTTCTGCATCCCACATGGGCGCCTGTTCTAGTTCCAGCTGCTTCTCTTACGATCTCTGCTATGGCTTGGGAAAGCAGTGGAAGATGACCCAAGTTCTAGGGCTCCTGCACTTGCATGGGAGACCCGGAAGAAGATCCTAGCTTCTAGCTCCTGACTTTGGATCAGGCCAGCTCTGGCCTTTGCGGCCATTTCGGGAGTGAATCAGTGGATGGCAGACCTCTCTCTCTGTCGCTCCCTCTCACTGGCTGCAACTCTACCTGTCAAATAAATAAATGAAAAATCTTTAAAAAGAGGTACAATTAGCTTATTTTTAAAAACTATTGAAAAGTATTCCATTCTATTGTTCTCTGATATTTTATTTTTCCAATGAAGTGCCTTGTGGCTTTGGTGATAGTGTGAAACTTCAATAAACAGTTGAATGCTGGGTTTTATGCGACTCTAGATTTTTCAAATCAGTTGTATAAATTCTTTGATGTGTGATTGCTTGATCATATGTTAAGACTATGTTTAGCTTCCAAATTTGTTTAATAAGTGTATGTTTTTGAAAAATTTAAACTCTGTCTTACACTGATAATATACTCCTGTTAAATTCCTGCTACTCATTATGTTTTAGAACCATCTTGTATGCCTATAAATGCTAAATATTAATAGGGGTCTCCAAATAAAAGCCTGGACTACAAATTGAAGGTATGTCTCCATTACTAATTTCCAACTCATTGAAATGTTGGGACTACGCTATAAATGTGTGAATGTTAAAATCAGTGAATATTCATTTCTTCCAATTATTAATCCCTCACTCAGCTGTGTCTCAAATGTATTGTTTTATTCCTCAGATAACATCTCCTTCTACCATGTAGATGTGTGCAGAAACCTATTCAACCATGCTGGCTCATGTTCTGTGGATAGAGTTGAAAATTTTGTCTGTATCTCTAAGGATGACTGGTTGTCTGGTTTTTGATTCATGGTTAAAGGACGTGCAAGACTTTTAATGTGCAATTTAAAGTTGAAACTTCCCATATATTCTCCAAATCAACATCTTTACTGATAGTTTGCCACTGGCCTAATCAGGTTAAGTCAGCTGATAAGAGGTGTATTTAAAAACCCTCTGGGGATATTCTGTTTTGAATTCACTGCTTCCAAGATTCTTCACACAGGTTGTAGTGGTTCAAACTGACAAAAACGTAACCTACGTGTGTGTGAATAAGGGCTTTGGGAAGCTTGTGATGGAATATCTCTGGAAAATTTACATGGAAATGTAATTAAAAATAAGTTTAGTTTGGTGCAACATTTTTACATTCTTCCTGCTGTTTTGGTTTATTTTAATTTGAGAAGGTGAAAAAGGAAAGGGGAGACAGAGAGAGAGAGAGAGAGAGAGCGAACGAGAGTGAGCTCCCATCCTCTGGTCCATTTCTCAAATACTTGCAACTTCTAGAGCAAAGCCAGGCTGAACTCAAGAGCCGGGAACTTAATCCAGGCCCCCTATGTGGGTGGAAATGACCCAACTAGTTGAGCTATCACCTGTTTCCTCCCAGAACCCGTGTTGTTACCAGGAAGCTGTAGTCATAAGAACTGGAATCAAACCCAGGCACTGTGATAGGGATGCCAGTGTCCCAACTAGTACCTTAAGTCCACTAGGCCCGGAACCTGCACTTATTCATATTATTTATTTTATATGAACCTCTTGAGGCTCCCTGCTAGTATTTGTTATTATCAAAAGCTAAATAAGTATTGAATTTTAGGTTGCTTGATTTTAGGTTGTCTTAATTTGGCAAAATGTGGGTACACATATTTGTTGAAGGATTACCTATAAGTGCTTATGAATGAGTGTTTGGATGAATAAATGATGCCCACTCTCCATATATTCAGACCAATGAAGAATGTAATTTTCTTAAGTCTTTTCTACAAAACTTCTCTGAACTTGAGATATCAACAAAATCATCTTTTACCGATTGGTAAAATCATTTTAGAAAGAATATTGCATTCATATACAGAGTCATAACAATATGCAAATTTTTGGTTTAATAGTGTGATTATCAGAATTCATTACAATACTCCTCTTAAGCTCCATGAAGTAAGAATTTGATATTTAAAAATTATACATGTATTTTAACCTAAAACATAAAGATTTCTTTATCTAAAAAATAAGAAAATATTAGATGCTAATGTTATGTCAGCACATCAAAATTTGGAATTCAGAGATAATTTACATGAAAAATAAAATATTTACAAGCATACAGGCTATATATATGTAAAATCATTAGATAGTTATGGTTTATTTTCCCTATATTCCTGAACTATTCCTGATCATGGAAATTTATAAAAGATATAGCAAACATAAACTACACAGAGACAACCATTAAAATGCATTTGTGGGCACTAATGCAACATTCAATTGCCCTTGAGGTATGGTGCCTGTCCAAAGCAATATTTAGAAGAAAAAACATATTTTTGTTCCAATAAAATATCATTTAGAAAAACAGAGGGAGTATTGGATTTGATCCATATACCTTACTTTGGACCAAGTACTTATGTCTTCTGTCATTAAACAGAAAGATAACTTTTTTAAGAAATACAAATTTTTATGAATTGTTTTATAAAGTTATTTTATCAAATTTTTCTCCAGAGATCTTTTTAATTAAAATGATTAAGTAAATTATTATCTCCCTTCTTGAAGAGGAGTAATAATGAAATATTGTAAAATTTCCTTAGGAATCCTTTAATTAAGCAAGTCACCTGGTTCCCAAGGCCCTTGGGATGTTCTATCACTATTGTTAAATCTTTCCTGGAGTCTGGAGCCTGAGGACCCTTGTCTCATCCGTAAGTTTTTTTAAACAAACCTGTTACTTTAAAACAGAGCTGTGGCTGCTGCTTGTACCACTTGCAAATGCCATGATGACCTCACTCTTCAACTGGAAATGTACCTGGTGGCACAGGGCCCAGACACATGCATGTGTTTAGGGGCAAGCAGGCATAAAGAGGCAGTTGACTCACCTCCTTCCCCATCATGTCATCTCTTTGGTCAAGGGTCTTCCAAGGTCCTGTGCTAGTCCTGTGCTAGTCAACTTTGAAACAAAGGAGAATTTGCATGTGCCTTTGCTTTGAGTCAGTATATCAATGGAATGTATGTTCTTTGCTGTTAATTAAATTGATTTTTTTCTTAAGAAAAAAATACTACTTAATACAAGTAATCAGACTAGGCAAAATATGGGCACAGAAATCACAAAACTAAAGAAACATTAGCAAAACCCTAGTATAGAACTGCTAAGTAACTAACAAAAAGCAAATAGTATTTGTAAAAAAGCAAAAATAGCGCAATGCAAATTGTAAGAAAAAAGAAGAAATCCATTTTAGAGGTAATATTAAGCAGTGGCTCCTATAAGGAGTGAAATTTGATCAGAAAACTGCAAAGAGAAAAAGGCACATCAGTATATCAGAAAAAAATCATAATAGGAAAAGGAGAACGATACATGTGAAAGGAGAATGTAGTTCAGAAAGCATGGAAAAAGTCTGTATGACAAGTCGGTGTGATCATAATGAAACCAAATATAGATTTTTCAATTTTCATGGTTCTTTCATGAAAAATGTTTCCATCAAATACTTATGTTATCATTAAACACAATGTAAAAGAATGACATATTTGGGATATATTGCACGACCAGATAGAACAGATCTGATTTGCTAACTCTCTGATGAAATACATTGTATGTCAACCTTCATTACTTTAATATTGGATGTTTTCTTCATTTTGCTGTAGTATATTTTTCCCTAAAACTTTAGTTAGTATTTATTTATTTTTTAAAAGCTTTTATTTAAAGAATATAAACATCCAAAGTACAGCTTATGGATTACAATGGCTTCCCCCACCCCAATAACTTCCCTCCCACCCACAACCCTCCCCTTTCTCGCTCCCTCTCCCCTAGCATTCACATCAAGATACCTTTTCAATTCTCTTTATATACAGAAGATGAGTTTAGTATATATTACGTAAAGATTTCAACAGTTTGCCCCCACATAGCAATACAAAGTGAAAAATACTGTTGGAGTACTAGTTATAGTATTAATTCACAATGTACAGCACATTAAGGACAGAGATCCTACATGATATTTTTTTAAAAAATGATTAATTTTCTATGCAATTTCCAATTTAACATTAAGGTTTTTTTTTTATTTTCAATTATCTTTATATACAGAAGATCGATTCAGTACATACTAAGTAAAGATTTCATTAGTTTGCACACACACAGAAACACAAAGTGTAAAAATACTGTTTCAGTACTCGTTATAGCACTACTTCACATTGGACAACACATTAAGGACAGATCCCACATGAGATGTAAGTACACAGTGACTCCTGATGTTGATTTAACAATTTGATACTCTCGTTTATGGCGTCAGTAATCTCCTTAGTCTCTAGTCATGAGTTGCCAAGGCTATGGAAGCCTTTAGGGTTCACTGACTTTGATCTTATTCTGACAGGGTCATAGTCAAAGTGGAAGTTCTCTCCTCCCTTCAGAGAAAGGTACCTCCTCCTTTGATGGCCCCATTCTTTCCACTGGGATCTCACTCACAGAGATCTTTCATTTAGGTTGTCTTCTTCTTCTTCTTCTTTTTTTTTTTTTTTTTTTTTTGCAGAGTGTCTTGGCTTTCCATGCCTAAAATATTCTCATGGGCTCTTGAGCCAGATCCGAATGCCTTAAGGGCTGATTCTGAGGCCAGAGTGCTATTTAGGACATCTGCCATTCTATGAGTCTTCTGTGTCTCCCACTTCCCATGTTGGATTGTTCTCTCCCTTTTTGATTCTATCAGTTAGTATTAGCAGACACTAGTCTTGTTTGTGTGATCTCTTTGACTCTTAGACCTATCAGTGTGATCAATTGTGAACTGAAATTGATCACTTGGACTAGTGAGATGGCCTTGGTACATGCCACCTTGATGGGATTGTATTGGAATCCCCTGGTATGTTTCTAACTCCACCATTTGGGGCAAGTCCAATTGAGCATGTCCCAAATTGTACATCTCCTCCCTCTCTTATTCCCACTCTTATATTTAACAGGGATCACTTTTCAGTTAAATTTAAACACCTAAGAATAATGGTGTGTTAGTTTCAGAGTTCAACCACTAGTACTACAATTAAAAAAATACTAAAATGGATAAAGTATTACATTGCACAAAAACAGTCAGCACAAGAGCTGATCAAGTTACTGTTTCTCATAGTGTCCACTCCACTTCAACTTTAGTTAGTATTTAATATCACTAAAAGGTGGAGATCTAAGTTCCATTCATTCCTTAACACAATATAATTATCAAATATTGAAAATAATAGGTCTTTATAAAATTTCTTTCCTTGTGTATAAAGCTATATAAAATATTGTTTGTTATCTTCTATGAATAAATAATATTTTTGATAAACTAAAGTATCCCAATGGCTGTTAAAGTGTTTCTCACATGCTAACAGAAAGAAGTAGTAGCATTACCAGACTGTGTACTTGCTGTCTTTCCTAGTGTAACTACACATATCAGTTGTAGAATGGATTTACATGGATGTAAAGCAATAAGCTTTCAATTATTTAATTGTTACATTTCTCTCTTAGTTTTGTTTAGTCTCTGTTGCACCAGATTTTTTCTCCTTCTATTCGAAAATTTTCTGTATTAGCTAACATATATGTATTTCATTGTTTTATCTTAAATTTTTGTAATCTTCCTAATACTTTAACAAAAATCAACATAACTCATAATCCAACTTTTAAATATTAAAAGTTGAAGAAACAGGCCTGGTGTTGTTGCACAGCATATTAATTTACAGCTTGCAATGACAGCATCCCATATTGGAGAGCTGGATCAAGCCTTGGCTATTCAGCCTCCAACCCAGCTTCCTGTTAATGTACCTGGAAAGGTAGTGGAGGGTGACCTAAGTACCTGTGACACTGCCACACATGGGAAAAACCAACATTGTATCCTGGCTTCTGGCCCAGACCTGAACTAGATCTGCCTGTTTTGTCCTCTTAAGGATTAAATCAGGGAAAAGACCATGTCTCTCTCTTACACACACCCCTCTCCTTCTCCCTCTGTCTCTCTAATTTTCAATAAGTACATACTTCTTTGAAAAAAACTGAAACACAAGAATAGCTGTCCTCCCAATTTTGAGAGCCAATAAAACCTAAAATTGTAACAATGTTAATTTTTTCTTAGGTTATGATTTTCATCACAAACTGCAGCTGGTAAATATATGCACCTTAAGCTGTCCAGCTCTGTACAGGACTATGCTTATTATGATGCCAGTTTGTCTCTGACACTTACTTTTAATTGTCTGACATATATTTGGGATTTTAATTTACAAATGCTTTAAGTAGATGCATTTAGTAATTTTTCATGGACATTAGAGTGTTCATAACTGCCTATCAGATAGGCTATTAGAAAATGTTAAGCAAGGGTCATGAGCCTCTAAAAATAAGATATGTAGCTGCCTAAGAAAACTATTGAGCAAGAAATAGTGTTATCATTGCCTCCTGTAGCTCCAAACAAAGCCATTCATACCATAGAATGCCAGGAAAACTATTACCTACACTTTTGTTTCCATCTCAATAGGAGGTAAGGTGGACAGGCCTGTGTAGAAATACGGGTCTGTATAGGAATGTAAAGAACGATTTTTGCCCGCAATAATTTGTATTTTTCAGACAATTTCATTCTCAGCCTTTTTGGGGAAATATAGTTGCTTAGAAGAATCTTCAGTGTCTCTTCTGAGAAAACAGAACAGCTCATCATCACTGGAGTTCTTATTTTTGAATAACACTTTGTGTTGTCTTTCTCTTACTAAATTCTAACATATAAGTATTACTTCAACGTCTTGGTCTCTTCAGGAGGTTATAACAAACCACAGACTGGTTAATTCATAAACAATATAAACATGTTTCTATTGAAGGGTAGAGAGTCCAAAATCAGGTGCTGGTAGATTCAGTGGTTAGTGGTTATTTCCTGGTCCACAGATGGTACATTCCTACTGTGTCCTCACATGACAGAACTGGAAAATCTGCTCTCTGGTACTATTACTATTTTTTAAATTATTTATTTTATTTATTCAAAGGCAGATTGGCAGAGATTGAGAAGGGAAGAAGGAGGGGGGTCTTCTATCCACTGATTCACTCCCCAAAATATTCCAATGGCCATGGCTGGGCTAGGATGAAGCCGGGGCGGGAATACCGTCCTTGACTCCCACATGGGTAGCAGTGGGTCCAAGTACTTTGACAATTAATGGAATAGCTCTGACTTTCTGATATGTTCCCAAAAGCTCTGTCTCCTGATAGTATCATCCTTAGGCATTAGGATTTCAACATATGGATTTTGAGCAGCAAAAATGTTTAGATGCCAGGAACCTTGTTTCCTTAAATGCCTAGTTGGAGAAAGTTCAGAACTTCAAATAACTGCAATTATATATAAGTGCTAAGATTAGAATATTATTTTGAAATTTTCTTTTCTTTTCTCTTTCTTTCTTTCTTTCTTTCTTTCTTTCTTTCTTTCTTTCTTTCTTTTTTTGAGGTGGAAAGGGAGATACAACAACAGATTCCCCATGTGCTGATTCATTCCACAATCATCTGTGACAGCAGAGGCAGGGCCAAGCCAAATCCAGGAGCCAGGAACTCTATCTGTATCTCCCACATGGGTAGCAGGGACCAAATACCTACTTGAGACGTCATTTGATGCCTTCCAAGGTGTAAAATAGCAGGAATCTGGAATCTGGTGCAAAGCTGACTTGAAGCCAGGTACTCTGACATGGAATGCAGGCAGCTTAACTGTTATGATAAATGCCCGATTCCAAAAATATCTTTACATTGCTGTTTAAAATCCAATATCGTGACCTTAGTGAGTTAAACTTACAAGAAGAAATAGAATCATTGAAAAGCTGTGCTATTAAAAACAATCCAATAAATCACTTAAGAGTATCTTAACAAGGAAGTACATGGTAGACTTTGAGGGGCATTTACCCTCGTATTTAAATTACTAACAAATTTGCCCACGTTGCTATCAGAGTGCTCTGTTGCAAAACCTGACTCAGATGCATGTCTCCAGGGTCCTGTCTGTTAATGAACACCCTGTGAGGCAGAAGTACCCTCTGAAAGAATTGGACTCTTGCCACCTTTGTGAGAGATCTGAATTAAATTCCGGGATCCCAGTTTCTCCTCTGACCAAGCCAAGTCAAGAAGGGCTTTTGGGGAATGAATCAGTGGAAAGGCATGCTCTCCCTCACTCTACTCTCTCTCTCTCTCTGTCCCGTTTTCATGTGTGTATGTGTGCATCTGTGTGTCTGTGTGTGTCTGTGTCTATGTATGTGTTTGTCTCTCTCTGCATCTATTGCTACCTTTATCTCTCCATCTTTGAAAGATATAAAGTATAAATATATTTATTATAAATTATCCAAATGCAGAAAATGGTTTATTTGCAAATATAGTTCAAATGAAGTCTCATCTTAACAAAATGTTTTGCTTGAAGGCACTGTTTAAGTCAGTACATATAACTTATAAAACTTCTTGAAAATCCTTTTACTGTGTTTTCCCCCAATTTCTCCAGAAATTTTTTTTTTCTTGTTTATCTGTATCTTTGCAAGTGGAAAATGAAAAAAAGAATACTGAGCAGTGATAATCACGTAAAATGAAAATTTTAAAAATATGTATTCTTTCCTGAGGTCATAAATCTAATACTTTTTGCAGCAAACTGATTGTATAAAGTTAATAATTTTAAAGAACGAACTGATAAATTCAGTCCTCTTAGTTTTACTGCATAAACTTTTACTACATACAACTTTTTTTGCATCTTATTTACTAACATTTCACTTTTAGTATCCTTATTCATACTAGCATTCACATTATTAGTTTTCAATAAGATTTATTGATTTATCTGAAAGACAATAGAAAACGAGTGACTGAAGGGAAAAGAGTGAATCTTCCTTCCATCTGCTGGTTCTCTCCCCAAATGATCCTGTCATTTTCATGGAAACACTGGTTTGTAGTTATCAGAAAAAGCATTTAGGCAAAGGGATGAAGTTTTTGGCGATTTCAGTCAATGTACATGCAAATCATAAGGACAAAGATTTGTGCTTGAGACACTGGTAACGTTTCACATGTATGGGACATAAAAAGTACATGGAAATGTGCGTTACCTTTCATTTAACTGATTAAGGCATTTTTTACTTATTATGATCCTGTATCAATATACCTCATTTTTTTTATTTTTGAACATTTTGTTTCCAAATAGTTTTAAATTTACAAAACAAAAATTGTGAGGTAGCAATATAAAAAGTCCCCGTATTTCATTTTCCGTGAAATTTTTGAGAACCCATTATATTTGCTTAATGGACATGAATGCCATTTTAATAGAGTTGAAAATTTGTTGGGGCCGGCACTGTGGTGCAGCAGGTAAAAGCCCTGGCCTGAAGCACTGGCATCCCACATGGGCTCCGGTTATAGTCCCGCTGCTCCTCTTCTGATCCAGCTCTCTGCTATGGCCTGGGATAGAAGTAGAAGATGGCCCAAGTCCTGGGGCCCCTGAATCCACATGGGAGAACTGGAAGAAGCTCCTGGCTCCTGGCTTTGGATAGGCACAGCTCCGTTTTTTGTGGCTGTCCGGGGACTGAACCAGTGGATGGAAGACCTCTCTCTCTATCTCTCCCTCTCTCAGTAACTCTCTTTCAAATAAATAAAATAAATCTTAAAAAAAAATTGTAAGCAAAGTTATCAAAGGTAATCTCTAATTTGTTGCTTATTTTCAAGTTTCATAAATATCTGTGATGCACACACAACACTGACATGAAAATGCAAAATTTGGTTTCAAATTTCACATTAATTACCTAGGAAAATTTATTTATTCTTCTGCTGCTTCTTTATTATTGAGGGTGGCTGTGCTGTCTTTCTTATTATTAAGATGTAAATAAATTCAGAAACCTCTGTAAATTCAAAGTAAGTAAATGCATAAAATAGATTATGTCTATTAAGCAACTTGAAAAAGCATGAGTTAAATGATTGGTAGCTTAGTAGACAGCATAGTAGTATGAAATTTTTAACAGATTTTGGAAATTCCAGAGTGAAACTAGTAAAAAGATTATAGTTAAAACTATCTCCCAAATTACAAATGCTTTTTAAATAAAAAACCAAAAAGTTATGCTTCTGTTGATCTATGTATTTTCATATTTTAATTCTTTTTCATATGTAAGGAATCACTAACAATAGTCAAGGGGTAGCTGAAATGGATTTCTCTAATTTCAATCACAGCATGCAACAGACATGATAATTAAGCCAACGGATATTATCATTTATGATTACTTCTGGTCAGACACTCCGGCATTTTTCCCATTGGGTAGGGAGTGGAGGCAGCACAATTAAATATGATGCTGGAATTTTATCCTTTTAGACAGAAATCATCAACACCAACAGTGAGCATCAAACTGGCCAGAAATAAAAGGAAGAGAGATGATTGTCAATGGACAATGTGTAATTGGCCTAGACTTGAACAGGAAATAATTAGATAAAATAAAAGAAGTGAAATCTCTTGCACACATACTCTTAAGAAGAGTGAAATGAAACAAATATGTACAGTGATTTCAAATGTTTTTAAAGTTTTAATATTTATTTCAAAGTCAAAATGAGAGGGACAGAAGGAAAGAATGAATGAAAAAGAGGTCTTCCATCTACTGGCTCATTTCTCCATATTGTCTCAATGGCAAGGACAGAGCCAGGTCAAAGCCAGGAACCTGGAGCTCTTTTTGAGTCTCCCTCAGGGTGGAAGTTAACAATAATCTTTTGTTACCAAATCAGTACACACAGATGTTCAAAGTTTAAAATGGACCAGCATTGTGGTGTTGCAAGCGAGTCTATCACCTGTAATGCTGGTATCCTATATGGGCACCCATTTGTGTTCCAGCTGCTGCTTTTGATCTAGCTCTGTTGATGGCCTGGGAGAGCAGTGGACGATGGCCCAAGTGTTTGTGCTCCTGCAACCTTGTGGGAGACTAGATAAAGCACCTGCATCCTGGTTTTGGCCTGGCCCAGGACTGGCCATTGCAGCCATCTGGGGTGTAAACTAGCAGGCAGATTTGTCTCTCCTCTCTGTAACTCGTTCTAAAACAACTTATATTTTTAAAAGTGGAAAAGGAAGAACTTCTCACTTATAAATCAATCCTGGATTCCATTGGACAGTCCATGGACAGTCCATGGGTTCTTGAGCAATTTTTCCAGTGCTGAAATTATTGACTTAAAGTGCACATGCATTAGAATTTAGAAATGTTATACAAAGGATTGTATGCTTTTCATAAGCAATGCGAGTCCTTGTTCTCTCCACTCTGATATATGTTAACTATATTCAGTATTACTGATTTTCCAATTTGATTGCTGAAAAAGAAACCTACATTATAATTTTATTTATTTTTTCAGTGGTAACATGCTAAACATTTCATGTTTTAGATTTTGAATATTTTTATTTTATTTATACTTTATGATGTTTGACTTTTAATCATTTGTGAGAAATCTTTGATACTGATCAATTAGGACAAGGAAAGATTAGTGTTCTCTGTGCTCCATGTGCCTATTCCAAAAACTGAAATGCCTCTCCAAAGTCTTGTTTTCAATAATTTTACATACATAGTAGGTTCATATATGTGATCTATCAATTCTCAAACCAAAGCTTTAAAATAATTGGGACTCATTATTATAATCTCTATTTCAGAATTAACAAAATTGAATTTCAGAATAGTCAACAAATTTACCAAATCTCATAAAAGAAATGAAACTGTTTTTCTGACTCCCAATTTTCACATTCACTACAAATTCCTATTTTTCACCATTCAATCACAAATTATCGTTATTTCCATTCTCATGAACCAGCATTTTTTCCATTGAATTTTCTTTTAGTTGCATTCTAATTAATGGAAAAGATAGATCAAGTTCTTGAAATTCTTGTGGAATCCTGTTTCATCTTTCAATTTGCCCATCATTGGCAATAGGCTTTAATGAAATTAACTTGCTCATTCTCATTAGTCTGCAAGCTTGTGGAGGAAAGTGAAAATCCATATCATTCAGCTTTCTGACATGGTCTTAAATAATTTGAGTTGAATTTTGTAAAGTGATTTCCCATGTTGTTAAACTGGAATCAATTCCTGCTTCTTAATAAAAACTTGCATATTTTCTCATCAAACTATGGTCAGAATTTTTCTCTCCTTTGGTTTTCATGTATTTATAATATATTCACACAAGAAAGTGATATTGTCAGTTTTAATGTCTGTTATCATCTTTCAAATAAGATTCAGAAAACTATACTCGCTGTCTAATGGTATGCAGCTTGATTATAGAATGTAACTATAATAATATAATTAATTGGTTTTACTAATTATCATGAATAATTTTTAGGAAGCTGAAAGTCATAAAATAAAAATCCTCTAAAATTAAAAATAACAAGAAGAGAGGACGAGATGGAAAACCAATGGATAAATGAAAACGTAAAGATGAATCCGTCTCAGACTCAGATTGTAGAATACTACAACACAGAATATTTTTCTATTATTGCTAGAACTCTACTGACTGCAGCTTACACTGAGCTCTAGATGCTTTTCATCTGAAGACAATAGAGATCAGCAGATCACAAGGAAAAGTCTGGAGAGAGGTTTTGTTCATCATCATCGAAAACAACAAAATGTGTGTCCATTCTCATTGGGAGCAGCTGCTGTTCAGTGTAGGAGGAGAATCAGCCATGGATAGGCTAGCCTGTGGAGACAAGGGAGAGAAGGGAGAAGGAGGAAGGAGGATGGAGACAGGGAAGGAGACAGAGAGAAGAGGAAGTGGAGGAGGAAGGGGGGTGGGAGGGAGGAAGGAAGAGAGGAAGGGACAGAGAAAGGGAAGGAGGAAGGAAGGGAGGGAGGGAAGGAAACATATGTAAGAATGACAAAAACAGTAAAGGAACACGGAGGGGGTAGAGAAGCAGATGGTGAAAATTTAAACTCACCTAGATATGGAAGGAGTTCCAAAGATTGTCAAAAGTGTGTTTAAAATGAAAGAAAAATCATCCAGAATGGTGCAGACCAATAGCCCCTGAATGATTTGTCCCCTTTCTATTTTTTGGTAAAATTTCTGGGATCATTGCAGAGGTTTGGTCTTGTCGTGAACAGACTTTGCTTGCAGAATACCCTATGGCTTGCATGCACCTCCTGGCGTTTCCACATTGGCGGATGTGCTTAACTTAACTGATTGTCACATGTGTGGGGGCAAACTATTTTAATTCTAAATATCTCCATATCCACTCATGTATTATTTTCTCTAACCATGCTTGATATGTTGATTCTCTTTAGAGATATTTCATTCCATTTATTTATTTGAGTCAGTTTTCAAAAATGAAAACATGTGTGCATTTTAATTTCAGCCTAAAATATATAAAATTGAGCTTTGCAAAATATTCTATGCATTGATGAATAAAAGATGACCAGTGTTTCATTTTTCTATTTAGAAGTTTATTAAATCTGGCAGATAAATAGAAAATGGTATATAGATATCATTACATTTAATAATTCAGCAGTTGCTTCAATTATGCTATAAAGAGCAGAAATATTTCCAGTTAACTGTAAAAGACAAAATGACAGAGGAATTGGATATAAAATTGCTTTATATTATTTTTGTTTAATAAAAAGATCTGTTTTAGGTTCACCCTTTTTAATCTTACTGATTTTCTCATTCTTAAGGTCCTTAAAAAGAGTATTGTGTTGACTGAACGAAACGTTTTATCTGATTTTGTGCTAGAAAATTGAAACAGCATGTGATCATGGCTAAGCAAGAGCTTTATGGCAGTAGCAAATAGATGCATGATTACTGAAGTAGAGCTGTCATTGCAAATAGAAACCTGCAAGGAGCCTATCATAAAAGTAGCAATTTCAGATTTACTAGTGTTTAAAATTAAAGTTTAGTAATTCCTTGGGGATATATCATCTTAATAGCTTTAGGAAAGTTACCTACTTTCACTTACCATTTTCCTTTTTTTTTTCTTATACCTTGCCCTAATATAATGACAATGTTAGGATTTTAAAACCACTAAGGCAATTGTTATAAAATTTTGTGGAAAAAAACAAGCAATTTTGATTTCTGAAACAATGGTTAGTCAATTGTACAGTTTTAGAACACTATATTTTTGAATGCATTAGCAGATGTTTGATACTGTTTTAAGTAAAACAATTTAACCAATAGTTTATTCTCTTTTATAATTAGCTATTGGATGAGCCTTTTAGATATGTGACAAACGTTGAAATAAAAGTGATTAGTGAAAAAAATCATGAATGTTTAAATACTTTTAAATAACTATGTGACATGATACAGTTTTGATAAATTGAGATTTAAAGGGAATCATTCTTATGAAATTAAAGGTATTAAATGTGTTTAAAAATGTTACTCAAGTCTTATACAAGTCCTGCACCCATATATCTTGTAGTGTCACCTGTTATCTATATTCATGTACTAAACTATTGAAAATACTATGATCTTCATGGCCTCATGACTCTGTATTTGATGTTTCAGCTTGAAGGGCTCCTCAAGGACATTCTTCACATGTAAAGCTCTGATTCTTCGTGAACACGTGGCTAATGCTGCCAACCACTCCACAGTGCTTTCTTGAATCACAACTCTACACTTAATTAAGGATTTTTATTAACATCCACTCTTTACTCCTTTATCTATTCAGAGTATATTAGCCTATATATATATATATGTGTGTGTATATATATAAGTAATAATAATAATAATAACAAATATATATTTATGCATATTTCTTTCTTCTGAATTCTTTCTTCTGAAATATATGTGTATATATATATGTCAAAAATATTGAAAAAAGAGAGGGTAATAAATAAGAGGAGAAATATCAGGAGTTAAATATATGTTTTATGTACAGTTCAATTGAAGATTCTACTTATGATAACATAAAGTATATGTCTACAAAGAGCCTACTATATGAATGATTTTGGAAGCTTTATTCAGTTACCAAAATAACACAAATGTAATGAAAATGTCCATCTGTAGGAGAATGATAATCACATCCTGATGCTTCCACACAATTGAGTTAAATGCCACTCAACAATGAAAAGTAACAATTCTTTATTATTTTTAAATATTTATTTATTTATTTGAAAGGCAGAATTACAGACAGGCAGAGGTAGAGAAAGATCTTCCATCCTTGGTTCACTTCCCAAATTACTGCAATGTCAGAAGCTGAGCCATCTGAATCCAGGCAGCAGGAGGCTCTTCTGGGTCTCCCACATGGGTTCAGGGATCCAAGGATTTCTGCCATCTTCCACTGCTTTCCCAGATGTATTACAGGGAGCTGAATTGAAAGTGGAGACCCGGGACTCGAACAGGCACCCATATAGAATACTGGCACTGAAGGCGGTAGCTTTACCTGCTATGCCACAGCACTGGTCCTATATACTAATAATTCTAACACACATGACAACCTGCATGAATCTCATAGACATTACATTGAACGAGCAAAGGAAAATGGAAACATATGTATTATAAGATTCTTTTTATGGACAGAGATCCTACATGAGTTTTTTTAAAGAATTGATTAATTGTCTATGCAATTTCCAATTTAACACCAAGATTTTTTAATCATTTCCAATTATCTTTATATACAGAAGATCGATTCAGTATATACTATGTAAAGATTTCATCAGTTTGCACCCACACAGAAACACAAAGTGTAAAAATACTGTTTCAGTACTAGTAATAGTATTATTTCACAATGGATAACACATTGGATAACACATTAATCTGTCCTTAATGTGCTGTACATTGTGAATTAATACTATAACTAGTACTCCAACAGTATTTTCACTTTGTGTCTCTATGTGAGGGAAAACTGTTGAAATCTTTACTTAATATATACTAAACTGATCTTCTGTGTATAAAGAGAATTGAAAATGAATCTTGACGTGAATGGAAGGGGAGAGGGAGCGGGAAAGGGGAGGGTATCGGGAGGGAGGGAGGTTCTGGGGGGGGGGGGAACCATTGTAATCCATAAGCTGTACTTTGGAAATTTATATTCTTTAAATAAAAGCTATAAAAAAAATAAAAAAAAGACTCTTTTTATATAAAGTTAAAAAACAGTCACAAATAACCTGTGGTAAAAATATTCAGAAAGGGGGTGGAAGTGAAAGACAAAGAACAGGCACCAAGAAATTATAGGGTTTAGCAATGTTCCATATGTTTATTATGTGTGGGGTGCATTTATTATATATTTAATATGTATGCAAAATATGCAAATATTTATCTTAAAGAGCTATAGCTATATAAAGATGTTTATTTTTGTAATGTAAGGTGGTGAATCTACAGGAATTTTTTTTTATATTTGCAAGGTATTCTTAACTAAGTAAACATGTGAAATATGACAGAAGCCAAAAGATAGTTACACATTTGGAAAGAGAGACAACTAGAGTATACTCTGTGCATTGTGTTCAGAGTTGTCTATATGAACTCACTACATGCACACACAGACACACATGCACACATTGGGAAATGATTCTCTGTAAGACTCCTGTGGTTTCTTAATGAAAAAGTTAATATATATTATTTTATTTAAGTCACACAATTTTCATGTTTTTCATATATGCATGCAAAAGAAAGCAATTATCATACAACTACATTCAGGCAAGGCCCTGTGAGACATTAAGAGGAAAGATTTTTCCAAGAGCAGTGCACTTGGTCATTTACCTTGTGTGGGTGGAGAAGTGGTTTGGGGTACAACAACATTCTTTTTTTTTAAACATTTATTTTATTTATTTGAAAGACAGAGTTACAGAGAGAGGTAGAGACAGAGAGAGAGGTCTTCCAATCACTGGTTCACTCCCCAAATGGCCACAATGGCCAGAGTAGCACCGATCCAAAGTCAGGAGTCAGGAGCTTCTTCAGGGTCTCCCATGTGTGTGCAGGGACCCAAGGACTTGGACCATCTTCTACTGCTTTCCCAGGCCATAGCAGAGAGCTGGACAGGAAGAGGAGCAGCCGGGACTAGAACCAGTGCCCTTAAGGGATACTGGCACTGCAAGCATGTGAAACTAGTTTGAACTATTCACACAAAATTGTGAGCTGATTTCAGAGGATTTCAATTTTAACAAGATCTCTAATTATTCAGTGAATTACATTTTCCCTCTCTTTTTAAACATGGTAATAATACTTAAATGTTACAAATTTCCAAAAGACTTATGCTCACTACAGTATAGAACCAATGACAAGAGGGCTCTTTATATGAAATCCCATTAATAGGAGCTAATGGGAATATTCTTTGACATTGGCACCATAAATTGTTATTTTTTCCTTTAAATTTTTAAAAATTGTATTTAATTTATATAAATTTCATATATTTCATATATGCAGCTTTAGGATCATAGTGATACTTCCTACCCCATTCTACTTCCCGCACACACTTCAACCCTTCATTTTTTTCTTGTCAATTCACACTCTTAATTTTTAAAAGGATCTACTTTCAGTTTTCTTAATTTTTATAAAGTTAATCCTACACTGAGTAAAAATCTTCGAAATAGTATTAAAAAAAAAAAAAAACACTGTTCCTCAACAGAAGAGACAAGGCTGTAAACAATCATTGAATCTCAAAATGTCCATTTCACTCCAATCCATTACATTTTAGCTGCTTTATTAGTTACCTCTAATCAGGGAAAACGTATGGTATTTGTTGGGGACTGGCATAGCTCCATTAGTATAATGGTTCCCAGTTGCATCCATTTTGTTGCAAAAGACAGGATTTCATTTTATTTTTTTAAAGATGAGTAGTACTCCATAGTGTGTGTGTGTGTGTGTGTGTGTGTGTGTATGAGGATCATAATTTCTTTATCCAGTCAACAGCTGATGGACATTTGAGTTGATACCATATTTTAACTATTGTGAACTGAGTGGCAATAAACATGGGGTACAGATAACTCTTTCATATGCTGATTTGTTAATTATTTTGATACATTATTAGACTATTTCAGCTTTGAATGATAACTCTGATCAAGAATCTGATTTATGATGTTGAATGTATTAATAAACAAATTAATTTGTGAATTTATGAATTTAAATAGTTTATTTCATTTAAATTTATGGTGATCCATCATAATTAATTTAATATGCTCTAATGACAGATTTTATCATATAAGAAATGATTTATAACTAAAGAGATAAATTTTAAAATTAAAATAAATTGATGAATATATGCATGATGTCTCTATATCCATTATTTTTAACAGTTTAAAAACATATAGAAAATGTTTTATTTGGGTCATTATAGACTCTTAAAATTTTGCCATTTCCATGTTCTGTCTTCCTGATCAGATATTTGAGAATGAATTCAAGGATAAAGACAAATAGCTGAAAATAAATGATCCATTTACTTCAGTATGATTTAGCCACAAGGAGATACTGGAAAAAATCTCCTTAGGTTGAAAGAGAAACTTCATATGTTATTCTCCCCACTTTCCCAAGCATACTCCTGCAGACTTTGAATAGGCATTTTAAAACCTAACTGTTTTCCAAAATCTAATGGCATTTGCAGTGTTTTGGAGCTAAATAATTTCTTTGGATAGATACAAATCATGCTATGCTTGTCCTGGTTGTCACATATGAGATAATCTTACATATCACACTGAAAACGTTTAGAGGATTTGATGAACCGACAGGGCAAATGAAACTTATGGCTTGACTAAATTGTGGATAACCTTCTTCCTTTACCCCAGACCTTCCTTTGCTTAGACTTTAGAAACTTATAACTATAAATTCTTTTTGTAGCATTTAAGAAATCAGCAGAAGTCAGTGAATCAGCAGAAGGAAGACCTCTTTTTCTCATCCTCTCTGTGTGTAAATCTGACTTTCAAATAAATAAATAAATCTTTTTCAAAAAAGATAAATTCATTTTATTACAAAATAATTTTAAAATCTACACACAGTTTTTTCTGCATAATATGTTTTTTCACAATAACTTTTTCAAGGTCTTTTATGGGACTATCGGAGATAGAGACCTTTTTCTCCCAATCTCTTTGTGGGGAAGGCATGGAGCCCAACCTCAGTAAGTTAGTTACTTAATCATGAGCTTAAATCATGTGATCCCACAGAGCAACAGACTCCCTAATGTCACTGGATATACTTTTCCTTTAGCTTCTTCCAGCATTTAAATATTATCTCTCCTTTGTTTCAGTACAAATGGGTTCAATCACTCTCCTGCAATAAATAGCTTTGAATAAACTCTTGCTTAATTGTTTAATACCATTTTTTTTGACATTTTAATAGCCCAAAGTTGCAGAGATGAGAGTACTTGTGTGCAAGAGGAAAGGAACTTCATACACTCTGTCTGGGAAACATGAGGAAGGGGCTTGCTTATGTTCAAATTAGCAATTATGTTAATCAATCATTAACGTAGAGGGGGTTTCTCATATTCTTATGCTCCCGTCCTTCTGCATCTCAGTTGTTGTTTGGAGTTAATCATCATAACATGAAGAGGTATATAGAGGAATTCCCTGTGCTTTCTCTTGAGGGTGCTGGACTAGGTCAACTCTTGTCATTTGGTAGTATTTAGCCACTTCCCAGGAGTTCCTATTATCTTCCAGGATCTTGGTTTAGTGAGGTAAGAAAATATGCCTCATTGATGTCTCATCTGAGAAAGTGATGTCCAGAAATCATCTTGCCACAGGTGAGAAAGAAGAGAAGGAGAGGGCACTGAACAAAAAGAAGGCTGAATATGGGTTTAACTTAGTTTTAGCATATTTTATTTTATTTCTTGATTGATGCAGAGTAGTAGTATCTTTTATGAAGTTTTAAACATTATACTATATTGGCCTCAGACTCTGCTAAATTTGAAAGTTTCACACATTTTAATTATGCTTGAAATCCCAGGAACCAACATTAAATCAACAATATTACTTACTTTTAATTTTAATTATAGAAATATTTCACTTCTTTGGTTAAATTTATTCCACAATATTTGAAATTTGGGACTATTTTGATTGGGATTTCTTTGTGGATTTCACATTCCTTTAGTTCAGCATTGGTATATAAAAAGCTACGTTTTTGTATGATTATGTTTTAATCTTCAGCATTACTGATTTGGTTGATTAGTTCTAACAGCTTTTTGGTGAAATGTTGAGTTTTTCCATATGTAACACTATGTCTTCTGCAAACATCCTTCCATTGCAATCTTGATGTTGTTACATTCTCCTGTAATTGCTCTTGCTAACACTTCCAATACAATATTGAACTAAATTGGTGAAACTGACATCCTTGTTCTATTCCAGATGTGATGAGTTCATTTGTAATATGTAGCCTTTATATTTTTCAGGTATGTTCCTTATATACCTACTTTGTGCAGGATTTTTTTATCATGAAGGGATGTTGAATATCAAATGCTTTCTCTGCATTTATTCAAGCGACCATTTTTTTTTTTCATTCTGTTAATGTGATTTCTGAAATTCTTTGATTTGTGAATGTTGAACCACCCTTGCATCTCTGGGATAAATGCCACTTGACTGTGATATATGATCCTTCAGTTGTGGCTTTGGATTCCATTCGCTACTGTTTTCTTGAACATTTCTGCATCTATCTTCATCACAGACTGGCACATATAGTTTTTTTATTTTTTGTAGTGTGTTTGGTTAGTATTGGTATTAATTATAAAATGTTTTAACTGAAAAGTGATCCCTGTGAAATATAAGAGTGGGAATAAGAGAGGGAGGAGATGTACAATTTGGGACATGCTCAAATGGAACTGCCCCAAATGATGGAGTTAGAATTGTGCCAGGGAATTCCAATACAATCCCATTAAGGTGGCATGTACCAAGGCCATCTCACTAGTCCAAGTGATCAATTTCAGTTCACAATTGATCACACTGATAGGTCTAAGAGTCAAAGAGATCACACAAACAAGACTAGTGTCTGCTAATACTAACTGATAGAATCAAAAAGGGAGAGAATGATCCAAGATGGGAAGCGAGATACACAGCAGACTCATAGAATGGCAGATGTCTTAAATAGCACTCTGGCCTCAGAATCAGCCCTTAAGGCATTCGGATCTGGCTCAAGAGCCCATGAGAATATTCTAGGCATGGAAAGCCAAGACACTCTGGAAAGAAAACAAGACCTAAATGAAAGATCTCTGTGAGTAAGATCCCAGTGGAACGAAGGGGCCATCAAAGAAGGAGGTACCTTTCTATGAAGGGAGGAGAGAACCTCCACTTTGACTATGACCCTGTCAGAATAAGATTGAAGTCAGCGAACCCTAAAGGCTTCCATAGCCTTGGCAACTCATGACTAGAGCCTAGGGAGATTACTGACGCCATAAACAAGAGTGTCAAATTGTTAAATCAACTTCAGGAGTCACTGTGTACTTACGTCTCATGTGGGATCTGTCCTTAATGTGTTGTCCAATGTGAAGTAATGCTATAACTAGCACTGAAACAGTACTTTACACTTTGTGTTTCTGAGTGGGTGCAAACTGATGAAATATTTACTTAATATATACTGAATCAATCTTCTGTATATAGATAATTAAAAATGAAAAAAAAAATCTTGGTGTTAAATTGGAAATTGCCTAGAAAATTAATCAATTTTTTAAAAAAATATATCATGTAGGATCTCTGTCCTTAAAGTGCTATACATCGTGAATTAATACTATAACTAGTACTCCAACAGTATTTTTCACACTGTGTTGCTATGTGAGGGCAAACTGTTGAAATCTTTACTTAATATATACTAAACTGATCTTCTGTATATAAAGAGAATTGAAAATGAATCTTGATGTGAAGCAAGGGGAGAGGGAGTGGGAAATGGGAAGGGTTGCGGGTGGGGGGGAAGCCATTGTAATCTATAAGCTGTATTTTGGAAATTTATATTCTTTAAATAAAAGCGTTATAAAAATAAAATAAAATAAAATAAAATAAAATAAAAACAAAATAAAAAATAAAAAAAAATAAAATGTTAATGAAATCTTGAAGGACACACAAAAAATGAAGATACTACTTGCTCATAGATAGGAAGAAGAAATATCTTTAAATTGTCTTCACTACCTAAAGTACTCTACAGATTCAATGCAATTCCTTTCAAAATACTGATGACATTCTTTACGGAATCTGAAAAAATTCCTAAAATACATATCGTATCACAAAAGGCCCAGAATAGCCAAAGTGATCCAGATAAAAAGAAATTAAGAAAGAAGCATAAAAATGCCTGATTTCAAATCACATTACAGATCTATGGTAATTAAAGCAGCATGGGGCTGGCCAAAAAATTACGACACATAAATGAATAGAATAGAATAGTGAACCCAGATATCAATACACTCACATACAACAAACTGATTTTTGACAAAAATATTCAGACCATACACTGAGAAAGGATAACATCCTGAACAAGTGTGCTGGCAAAAGTGGATGTATATTTGTAGAAGAAGGAAATTAGGGGCAGACATTGTAGCATAGAAGGTAAAGCCTTTGCCTGCAATGTTGGCATCCCATATGGGCACTGGTTCATGTCCTGGCTGTTTCACTTCTGATCCAATTCTCTGTTAATGACCAAGGAAAAACAGCAGAAGTTGGCCCAAGTGTTTAGATTACTGTCACCCAGATGAAGCTCATTGCTCTTAGCTTCTGTCTTACCCAGCCCCCACCATTGCAGCCATCTGAGAAATGAAACAGTGAATAGATCTCTCTCTCTCTCTCTCTCTCTCACTCACCCTGTGTGTGTGTGTGTGTGTGTGTGTGTCCCTCTCTCTCTATCTGACTTTAAAATAAATGTTTTGATTTAAGGAATGAAAGTGGATCCCTACCTCTCACCATATTCAAAAATCAACTCAGGGTGTAGGAAAGACATTTAGTTAAGACCTGAGACTATGAAGTTGATGGAAGAAAATGTAGGGAAAGTGATTAAATACACAGATGTAGGTGATGCCTTGAAAAGACCTCCAGAGCAGAGGAAACAAAAGCAAAACTAGACACATGGGCTTATAACAAAACCAGAAGCTTCATCATATAAAAATAACAATCAATAGAATAAAGAAACACTCAACAGAATAGGATAGACTACTTAAAAGCTACCTACTGGAGAAAAGGATTGATGTCCAGAATATATCAGCAACTCAAAAAACACAACAGAAAAAAACAATTTTTGAGTAAAGGAATGGACAAAGGAATGAACAAGGATTTTAATATTTAGTTCTTAAAAGAAGAAATATAAGAATGATCATCAAAAATATGAAAAAATGTTCAACATCATTTATCAATTTAGCATCTGATAAATGCAAATGAGAACCACAATAAGATAACATGGCAGAATGGCAATTATCCAAAATACAGAGAGATAAAAATACCTATTGCTATAAAATTTCCTCTTAATACTGCTTTAGCTGTATCCCATATATTTTCATATACTCTGTTGTTATCCTCATTTACTTCAAGAAAGTTTTTGATTTCTCTTTTGATTTCTTCTATGACCCAGTGTTCATTCAGGAGCATGTTGTTCAGCCTCCATGATTTTGCATGTTCTCTAGGGATTCCTGAGTTGCTAGTTTTCAGCTTCAATCCCCTATGGTCTGAAAAGCTGCATTGTATGAGTCTAATTCTTTTAAATTTGCTGAGACTAGCTTTATGGTCTAGTATGTGGTCAATCCTAGAGTAGGTTCCATGTACTGCTGAGAAGAATGTAAATGCTTTATGTATAGGATGTAAAGTTCTATAGATATCTCTTAGATCCATTTGGGCTATAGTGTCAATTAAATCTGCTGTTTTTTTGTTGATCTTCTGTCTGGTTGATCTGTCTATTTCTAAGAGTAGAGTATTGAAGTCCCCCAGTACTATTGTACTGGAGTCTAAGTCTCCCTTGAAGTCCCTTAACAAGTCTTTTAAATAAACTGGTGCCCTGTAATTAGGTGCATATACATTTATAATCATTATATCTTCCTGTTCAATTGACCCCTTAATCATTATATAGTGCCCCTCTTTGTCTCTCTTAACAGTGTTTGTGTTAAAGTTTATGTTGTCTGATATTAAGATGGCTACGCCCACTCTTATTCATTTCTGTTGGCAGGGTATATCTTTTTCCAACCACTTTCAGTCTGTATGCATCTTTGTTGAAAAGATGTGTTTCTTGTAAGCAGCAAATATATCAGTTTTGTTCCTTAATCCATTCAGTTAGTCTGTGCCTTTTAACTGGACAGTTGAGGCCATTAACGTTCAATGTGACTATTGATAAGTAGTAACTTTGCCCTGCCATTTGCCAAAGATATTTTCCAATATATGCTTTGAACTTCCTATGATCTTTTACTGTGAGGTTTTCTTCCTTTACCTTCTTTCATATTGATGACCGTGTTTCTGTGTTTCTGTGTGTAACACATCTTTAAGCATCTTTTGCAGGGCTGGATGAGTGGTGACAAATTCTTTCAATTTCTGTTTGCTATGAAAGGTCTTTATTTCACCTTCATTCACAAATGAGAGCTTTGCAGGATAGAATATTCTGGGCTAGCATTTTTTCTCTCTTAGTACCTGGGTTATGTCTTGCCATTCCCTCCTAGCCTGTAGGGTTTCTGATGAGAAGTCAGCTTTGAGTCTAATTGGAGATCCTCTGAGAGTAATCTGAGGATTCACTCTTACACATTTTAGAATCATTTCTTTCTGTTTCACCATGGTGAGTTTGATTACAACGTGTCGTGGTTAGGATCTCTTTTGGTCATGTTTTCTAGGTGTTCCATGAGCTTCTTGTACCAGGATGTCTGATGTCTCTTTCCTTCTCCAAGCCAGGGAAGTTCCCTGCTTGTATCTCACTAAAAAGGCCTTCTAATTCTTTCTCTCTCTCTCCATGCCTTCAGGAACTCCTAGAACCCGAATGTTGGTTTTCTTAATAGTATCCTGTAGATTCCTGACAATATTTTTTAGATTCTAATTTCCTCTTCATTTCTTTAGTTTGACTGTGTACTTTCCTATGCTCTGTCTTCTGATATTTTCTCTTCTATCTCATTGATTCTCTTTTTAAGGCTCTCAAATGCAGTTGTCATTTGTTCTATTGAATTCTTCATTTCATTTTGATTTCTCTTCACAATTCCATGTTCTACTAATTTCTTCATTTCTTTTTGATTCCTCCTTAAGATTATTTTCATGAGACATATTTTCTATCTTGTCCTGTAAGGATTTCTGTAGTTCAAGAGTTTGTTTTTTATAACTTCTAGATGTTCTTATTATAAATTTTTTGAAATCCATATCTTGCATTTCTTCTATCTATCTCATCATCTTTATAAATTGAATTAGGGTGTCTTGTTTATTTGAGGGCGTCATAATGTCTTCCTTGTTCTTGTTTCCTCGGTTTCTGCATTTGTTCCTTGGCATTGTGGAAATATTTTTTGGTTGCTTTTTTTTTCCCTCGCTGTGGTGGGTTTTCTCAGTATACTCTGTCCCTAAATTAGGAGGACTGTGTTCTTTTGATGGATCCTTAGAGGCTTGTGATGGGTGTGGCCAGCAAGCTCTGTTCGGTTCTTCAGGTTTAAGTGTGTGCCAAAGGTGACACACCCAGGTTAGGCATGGTAAATCTTTCTCTCTCTCTCTCCCTCCCCCCCCCTCTTTCTTTTTATTCAAAAGGGAAGTAAATCCACACAGCCGAGCAGAGTTCAAGGCAGTACTGAGCTCTGAACTCTGGCATCTGTGGGTATAATATTCATCTGCTCTGTCCCAAGGAACACACAAAGGATCTGTGCAGTCTGCAGTGTAAGCTCAAATTCCCCTGTACTCCCCTACCATGTTGCCAAGGTTACCAAGTTTGTGGCTTCTCCAGTGAGTACTCTCTGGTACTCTGTGAGTCCTCTTACATACTCTAGGTCCTTTTTTATTCCCCACAATCTCAGGTCATTAGTTCCACATATTCACTAGGTACCAACCTCCTGTTATTTCTCCCCACCAGAGTCAGATCATATTTTTCTGCTTGGCTGATGGCAGGTGCAGCTTTTACATATGTCCAAAATGGTGCCTGCTCTTTGTTTGCTTGCCTTTGTAAGGTGAGTGGAGAGAGAGAATTGTTTCTGTACTGGTCCCTTTTATTTATTTATTTGGTCTATTAGTAGTATTCCAACATGACCTGTAATTTTAACCTTTATGTATATATGTTGTCTCCTGTTAAAATTTAACTTGAGTAGATACACATAAAATGTTTTTGAAATAATATTGGTTTCTGTGAATATGTACTACTTTAGGAAATTTTTTTTAATTTTTATTTTTGACAGGCAGAGTGGACAGTGAGAGAGAGACAGAGAGAAAGGTCTTCCTTTTGCCGTTGGTTCACCCTCCAATTGCCGCCATGGCCGGCGCACTTCGGATGGTGCACCGCGCTGATTCAATGGCAGGAGCCAGGTGCTTCTCCTGGTCTCCCATGGGGTGCAGGGCCCAAGGACTTGGGCCATTCTCCACTGCACTCCCTGGCCACAGTAGAGAGATGATACTTTAGGCAATTATAAGTTTTTATTTGTTTATGCTATCTATTCAATACTTCGTAACGGATATTTCTTGAGCATGGAACTTATCTCAGACATTCTCTAAATACAGGTAACAAATTATGGTTAGGGTCAAAGTTGTGAAACAGGCTGCAAATTTTTAAAGAAATCTACTCTAAGAGCATATTTGAAATACTATATTCCTAAGCTGTGGTCTATCTTCTGATAGTAGATTTAAAGATTTAAATTTTATATTGAAACTTGAAATTCAAATATATGCAATATTTTTATCTTTCCCAGTGGTGCACTGTTGTAAATCCAAAACCTAGTGAGAATAATCTTTTAATTTATAGGAAATATTTAGTAAAAAATGAGAGCTTGGCATTCATATCATGTTTTATAAGCCCAGGACAGGATGTTTCATTTTCTACTTGCAATAAAAATAAAATATCTTTGGAGAGAGAAAGAAACAATCTCATCCAAAAACAGAAAGAAATTGTCTCAGATGTAACCAAGAACATTCCTAAATTTTGGGTTTTAGGGTTATGGCATGATTGGTATTAAACCCAAAGAATAAGAAGATTAAGCTAAATACTAATAAGATAATAATATTTTAAAATCTTGTTAATTATAGCATTTATCTATGAAAGAGTTTTGGGAAAAATTAATAGGGAAAATAAAAACTATCCTAATCCACTTGTAGTTACTCATATGTGTAGAGTGCTAAGGATACTATTAGTAATTAACATATAAAAAGTTATCACAATTAAAGATTATAAATTAAGAATATTCTCAAGATTAAACAAAAGTCTTAGAAGAAAACATTTTAAAGGAATTCCAGAAATGTCATTAATAATGTCTACTAATAGTTTTCAAGTACATGTTAAGTGTTTCTTAATTTTAGAGTTATAGTCTTAATTGTGCAATTAATTAAGAATTTTAAGTGCCCTCAGGAGATTTGTAAACATCATATGTTTTCCCAAGAGTGACACTTTATTAAGGTTTAATTACTTTGGAGATACTCATAGGCAGAGCATATTTAAATTGAGTCTCAAGGCAGTTTGGCAAGACTGGAAACTCCAAGCAAATGGTTCTTTGTCAACATACAGAGAAAATAAACAAACATGACCTAAGTAAGAGTGAGGCACTCATAGACATTCCTAGTCAGCTTTCCTCTTCCATGCACATGGGATTGGATTTCTGGTAATAGCAACATTTTCCATCCTCCAACCCTTTCTATTTAAAATATTTTATAAATGAGAAATTTCAAAATTAAGGTTTTATATTTCTAAAATAACATTTAAAAATTCCTTATATTTTTCACTGAAATATTATTGCACATATCTCTGAACAGTGATATGGATTTATTTAAATACAAAAATCCAAAAATTTGTTGTCTTTTATCCTTGAAATAATACCATGTGCATGCCTGACCCTGCAGGTATATTTGCTTTAATATACTTTGTTTTTCTAGTAGATTGGATGAAAGTCATATCTCTCATCTCACCTGTGGTGCTCAGCTCTTTGAAGATAAATCTAACCTATATCTGCCTGTTTCTTATCACCTCCTATAGCTTCCTTCATCCTCTTCCTGAACAAAATCCCTTGTCATCATCTATTTGAGACACTAGAGCCTAGAGTTACCATGCTTCCCTTCACAGTGTACTGGAGCAGAGAACAAGTGGTACTCACAGTTCTCTTAGATAAGAAGCTAGCTTAGGACACAACATAGAGAACAGAATCTTCCAGAAAGATCACAGGGCAATAATTCTCGCAAATATATTCTTCTAGTTAAAAAATGAGTGAAAGGCCGGCGCCGTGGCTCAACAGGCTAATCCTCCGCCTTGCGGCGCCGGCACACCGGGTTCTAGTCCCGGTTGGGGCGCCGGATTCTGTCCTGGTTGCCCCTCTTCCAGGCCAGCCCTCTGCTGTGGCCCGGGAGTGCAGTGGAGGATGGCCCAGGTGCTTGGGCCCTGCACCCCATGGGGAGACCAGGAAAAGCACCTGGCTCCTGGCTCCTGCCATCGGACGAGCGCGGTGCGCTGGCCGCGGCGCGCCGTCTGCGGCAGCCATTGGAGGGTGAACCAACGGCAAAAGGAAGACCTTTCTCTCTGTCTCTCTCTCTCTCACTGTCCACTCTGCCTGTAAAAAAAAAAAAAAAAAAAAAAAAAAAGAGTGAAATTACCTTATCTATCGCTATAGGATACTAAAAAAAAATGATTTCACATTAAATAAGCAATTTTTCAGATGTAAATCAAATTACTCAAAGTATTTTGCAATTGGAGAAATTAATTGAAATAAATAAATATTCTTTGGCAATATTCACAAAATTTTAACTCTCATTTGGTAGATAATCACATATTTTTATTAACTTATATATAGATTAATTGATCACTGAGTGATATTAATGAAGTTACTTTTAGAATTTAAAAAATAACTTCTGCTTGGAAGTATGTACTTTTTCTCAAACTCCACAGAATTGAAAACTGTGTATAACGTGATATAAATGAATGAACTTGTACAATAAGTACATACACATATTCTTTTAAAATGTATGGAAAAGTATACTTAGATGTGCTTGTTCAGAAAATAATTTCTTTAAATGACACTTCCTGTTTCGGAAGGTTAAATCATGGAAGTGTCCTGTAACCTTTATTACGCTATTAGAAAATAACAGCCAAGTGTCCTCAGGATGAATTCAGACACAAATGTCAAGAGAGCAAGGGGCAGCTACTGGCGTATCAGAAAGTCATGACTGAAATGTTAATCAAGGCCATTCTCTAGGGAAGATAGATGGTGATTGAGAGAATGTACTGTAAAGGTCTAAGAAAAGTGAATGGTAAGCAGAACAAATGGGATTGTTTATGGGAAAATACTCCCCATAATAATGAACTAGAAACAACTGATCATTTAATCTCATCTAAAAACTGCAAAATATTTCATATATATTTCTCATGGGATTTTACAACAATCGTACTTAAAATAAGGATAGAAATTGAAGTGAGGGATTTTAAGTAAACCTTTTTATCAGGATAATTTAGGTATGATGACTGTGATATCCTACTCCCTACCTCTGGACTGTAGCTCACAGCACTCTCTTCAACTTATCATTACAATTTTTCCCCTAAATTTCCCTAAAATTATATATCTCATGGGCACTGGTTCGAGTCCCAGCTGCTCCACTTCTAATCCAACTTTCCACTATGGCCTGGGAAAGCATAGAAGATGTCCCAGGTCCTTGGGCCCCTGCATTCATGTAGGAGATCTGGAAGAAGCTCCTGGTTCCTGGCTTCAAATCAGCCCAGCTCTGGCTGTTCCAATTTGGGGAGTGAACCAGAGGATGGAAGACCTATCTCTCTTTCTGCCTCAGCCTCTATATAGCTTTGCTTTTAAAATAAATGAATAAATCTTTAAAAGAAAAATTTTGCTTCTATTATATTAGTTAACAAAAACTTTTTTTTTTGACAGGCAGAGTTAGACAGTGAGAGAGAGAGAGACAGAGAGAAAAGGTCTTCCTTCCGTTGATTCACCTCCCAAATGGCTGCTATAGCTGGAGCTACACCAATCCAAAGCCAAGAGCCAGGTACTTCCTCCTGGTCTCCCATGTGGGTGCAGGGCCCAACCACTTGGGCCATCCTCCACTGCCTTCCCGGGTCACAGCAGAGAGCTGAACTGATAGAGGAGTAACTGGGACAGAATCCGGCACCCTGACCTGAACTAGAACCTGGTGTGCCAGTGCTGCAGGTGGAAGATTAGCCAAGTGAGCCACAGCGCCCCACAAAAACTTTTAAAATGTATTAATCCTGAACTACTTTTCCACATACTGATAAGCTTATTTTTATCTTATCATCTAAAATGGTAGTAGACACTTTAATAGGAAACTCTCAAAGGCCACTAGTCAATAATGCAAGCTAAATTTGTCCAGATTATAGTTTAATCAGATTTGTTTAAAGAACAAAATTCAGGTTGATTATACAAGCTTGCTTGTTATGATTTTCTAGTGTGGGGTTCTCCTTTCTGTATAAAAACTACTCCATAGTCAATTACCCTAATAAATAAGTAAAAATTAATGTAGCATAACTCATTCATTGATAAACAAATGGCAGTTTTTATATAAGTTTTCTTTGCTAAATATCAATGTTACTTTTATAATCATGTAGTTTTTAATTTGCTCAATAAAATCTACTTACTACTTGCTTTGACAAAAAATCTGTTCTAGGTACAAATGAGGTCTCAACTGTCATATACATTGCCTTTTAAAGTACACATGAATGTAGAAATACTTTGAACATTACAATGACAACCACAACTGTCCTTATAAAGAATATTGATATTCTTCTGGGTAAAGTCATTTGTTTTCAGACTTTTTGATTTTCGGGCACCAAATTTATTTATGAAATAAACTGTTGCATTTTGTACATTACGTTTAATCTGAATTATCCATATTTCATTCACATTTTTCCAACCAGTAAATCATGAATATTTTCTCATAAAATAAGCTACAGTAAGTATCTAAGATTTTATTTTAAAACATTACCCATAGTAGTTTCATTATTTACTTTTTATCATCACACAATGCATTGTCAAAGGTGACAGAATTAATAGGTATCCTAACAGAGCTCCAGGATCTATCCATCTCTCATATATATATATATATATATATATATATATATATATATAGGAGAGATATTGTTGGGCATTGCCTAAAATCTCTGTTACAATATGGTGCCTGGCAGATGTTCGAGGGGGCAAGTCTGCAGCTGCTGCAGTTAAGCTATGTAAGATCAGACCACTGGCAGGGATAGGTCTGCTTTGGTTCCGGACATGTGGACAGTGCGTTATCCCTATACTTTGCTTAAGCCCCTATGCATGATCCATCCATACCTGCATGACCTTTTCACTGATTGGCTCCCCTACTGTGCATATCTTTCATAAGCTTTATAAGCCTGCACACTTCTTCAATAAAGCGGTTCCTGATTCGACAGAGCTCACAGGTGCTTGTGGTGTGTTCATCACCTGTCGACCTTACCTCTCCCATTCACCTTGTTGGAGAGTGCTTGCACTGCCGGTCTCGGGCTTGAGACCCCGACTATATATATATATATATATATATATAGAGAGAGAGAGAGAGAGAGAGAGAGAGAGAGAGAGAGAGATCTCCCTCTCATCTCAATGATATTTGAAATGAGGAAATTTACATTAAAGAAAACTAAAAATAATGTCTTAATGTCTCCAAGTGTCCCATATTCATTTTGAGAGTCAGTTGCCCATGTGTAACAAAGTGTGGTGATTAGGAATAATTGTACTCTTATTAGCATTATGGTTGCTATTGTGGTAGTTGACTACAAATAGCTTTGTTGGAACCATCAATGCTCACCTTATTAATTAGGTTGATCAACTGTACGGTCTCCTTTACAATCATTAACTAAGGATAGATGTTTCAGATAAATGCAGTCTCTTTAGCTGAATACTCTGAGTGAATGCTGGAAACACCTGCATCTTTAAAGAGATTTGCCAGTGCAGGGAAATTTAAATGCAATTGCTGGATGGCTCTAAATTTGCTTGTACCTGACTGAGGACCAGAGAATGATCTTTAAAAGGTGTCTTGTAAAATTATTCCAAAACCCCAGCGGAACAGTTTCTAAAGAAATTGGATTGTATTTGAGCCCAAAAGAAATTATTTTCTTTCACGACTTTCGAAGCCACCTGCTACCATAGTTTTTTTTTTTTTTTAATTATTTGACTACATTTTTCTTTTAGAAAGAACATGCTACCCCTTGCCATTATAGGATAGCCACTGGGTGGGTATATGTGTGTGTGTGTGTATGTAATCACACTGCTTTGTTAATTTTGCTGATGATTTCTGTTTAATCTTCCTGTGAGCAAAGTAACTTGGTCAGGCATACCCAAATTGCTGAAATGCATGTACAGTATTGCATGAAAAAGTGAGGGCTGCCAAGTTAATATCTGAACTCAGTTTAAATTGGTGGAGGCACTGGAAGAGAAACATTGTTACAAGAAGACTTCAACCACAGGGCTGTCAGAAAAGTTGAGCCCTGTGAATGGAAGGGAACTACTCAGAACATTTGATGTAAAAGAGAATAGAGTATGTAATTTCAAATGTGGGTTCAGGTGCCCAAGCACTTGGGCCATCTTTTGCTGCTTTCCTTGGCACATTAGCAGGGAGCTGGATTGGAAGTGGAGCAGCTGGGACTGCTGGTGGCACAGGTGGAAGGTTAACCCCCATTTGATGTAGAAGAGAATAGGGTATGTAATTTCAAATGTGGGTTCAGGTGCCCAAGCACTTGGGCCATCTGTTGCTGCTCTCCTTGGCACATTAACAGGGAGCTGGATTGGAAGTGGAGCAGCTTTGACTGGAATCCGTGCCTATATGGGATGCTGGTGTCACAGGTGGAAGCTTAACCCACTACAACACAACGCTGGCCCCAGTTTAGGGATTTTAATGTTACAAGCTTCAAAGAAAGTTGTTTTTGGCTATATTACTAAATTTGTTTAGCAATCTAACAATTTTCACTATGTGGGAAATTTGAATTTAGTAAATAATCTGGACAAGAGTAACTGATTGCCAATCAACTTTGTTTTTCAATGTTTTAATTTTGTATCAGTCATATAACCATGTGTTATCTTCTAGCATTAGAGAGTGAAGTAAACTCTCATGTAGAATTAGCTGTCAAATTGAATGAAATAACTTTGATTAATTAGACATAAGTGGCCATTTTTAAACTAAGTCATTCTGACATTGAAAGGATACCATTTAAATGGGATTAAATGGTTAAATGTTATGGGCTTCTGAAAGATTTAGCAGAAGAGTCTGTTATTGTTGAGATTTATTTTTTATTGTAAAATAGATCTCTTATAACACAAACAAGAAAACATTCAAACAAGAATAGTCAATGAAAACTTGTTTCTGTTATTATCATTAAAGATATAGAAAAACCTGTACAATAAATAGAGTTTTGAATAAACACAGTTTTTCATGTAGGTGATTTATTGCCAATTCATTGATCAAATTTCTGCCTTCCTGGAACTCACATAATTTCATCATCACAAATTTATGATGATAGTTAAATATTATATTAAATATTAATGGTAGGACTTGTTTATTAGTGAAATAATTAAGTTTAGATTACTTATAACTATGAAAATACAGTTAAATATTGCTGTCATTCCACAGAATACTATATGTATTGGCTTTGGCAGTGGTCACATGGGTATATTTAGTTTTCAGAAAATATCAATATTTTCTAAAACATATAATAAATAAAAGAAAATATCAAGCTTCCAATGAAACTTTATAATTCACTAGACAGTTAAAAACCAAAATTATAAGTGCAATGGCAGTCATTTGGTATACTGGTTAGGATACCACTTGATATAACCACATCCCATAGCTGAGTGTCTGGGTTTAATCTTTGCTTCATTTCTGACTCTAGCTTACTGCTACAGCACACCCTGGGAGACAGCAGGTGACAGCTGAGTAGTTGGTTCCCTGTCACCCATTTGGGAGACTGGATTCAATTTCAGGAATCTGAACTTAGGCCTGGCCCAGACCCGCTGTTACCACCAGTTAGAGAGAACCAGCAGAAGGAAGTTCTCTATTTCTTTCAAATTTAAAAAATAAATAATTGGCAATTAATTTAGTAGTTATAAATTTGATGTCAATAATGTAGATTTATAAAGACTTTATAAAAGTATTTTATTTATAAAAACGTTAACTACTTAGATGTTCAAATCTAATTTCACAAATATAAATAATATACAGATGTTGAAATAAGAAAAACAAACTGTAGAATGAGTAGACCTATCTTGGAAATCTAGATCCAAGATTAGCTTATCTATAGTATTTTAGGAATTTCACTTTTACTTAAAAGAGGTTACTTTATCTCTGTATGCCCTTCAAATTCCCAGAATGACATTACTGATGACATTAATCTCATATGACTATGGACTTTGAATGATTAATGTAAAATAAAATTTATTTTATTTACATTTAAATTAACATTTACTTTCCATAAGATGTTATATTTTTAGAAATATTTTATTTATATTTTATCTACATTTAAATTTACATTTACTTTCTATATGATGTTATATTTTTAGAAATTTTTTATTTATATTTTATTTACATTTAAATTTACATTTACTTTCCATATGATGTTATATTTTTAGAAATATTTTATTTATATTTTATTTATATTTAAATTTATATTTTATTTACATTTAAATTTACATTTACTTTCCATAAGATGTTATATTTTTAGAAATACTTATGTAGGCAAGTTTTTATCAAAGTAATTTAGAAGACTAAAAAAATATATCACGTAGTGGACACTTATTAAGTTCTCAGGTATAATGTTTACAGGAATCAAAAGGGAACATATTCCTCCTGTGGTTAATGACAGAACCAGTTCAAAAGAGAATTTATAGGTGAAGCTTCTGAAAGTAGCTATCTAAATCCCTGCCACCAATTATATCTGGCTGAGATTACTAAAGTGTCAGGGCAGAAGAGCAGGCAAATAGAGCCTGTTGACCTGACTCCTTTGACTGATTCACATAGACTAATATCGACCCAGAAGCAGAAACATCAGCTGTAACTGGAGGTAGGAATTATTCAAATGTCACATTGCTAACAAAACCATAAGGAAAATGTGTTCTTGCTGTTTTCCTAAGATTGCTCTAAATAGTAAATTGAGATCTTTTTTGAGGTAATTACACAAATGTGAGGGCGGTACAATATCATTTCCTGATAAAAACCAAAGAAAATCTGAGTTTTTCAGGTGAGTCCTAGTAAGATCAATCTCTTATCACAGCTCTGTTTCTAAACACTTCCTGTCCCTCTTTGATAGCTCTCTCTCTCTCTCGCTCGCTCTCTCTCTTTTTTTTTCCTTTGATTTATTTCATTTATTTGCAAGTAGAGTTACAGAGAGAGGTAGAGGCAGAGGCAGAGGCAGAGAGAGAGGTCTTCCATCTTCTGGTTCGCTCCCCAGATGGCCGCAACGGCCAGAGTTGTGCCCATCCAAAGACAGGAGCCAGGAACCTCCCCGGGTCTCCAATGCGGATGCAGGGGCCCAAGTACTTGGGCCACTTTCTACTGCCTTTCCAGGCCATAGCAGAGAGCTGGATGGGAAGTGGAGCAACTGGGACTAGAACCAGCACCCATATGGAATGCTGCACTGCAGGCGGCAGCTTTACCTGCTACGCCACAGCACCAGCCTTTGATATCTCTTTATTTCTACCTAACCTCACTTTTCTTTACCCTGTAAACAAAAACTCTGAAGTTAGCTTCTCCTTCAGGAAGCTTCATTACTTCAACCTCCAGTCCTGTGCTATGGCATCCTTTTATCCTGGATGTGTCCATGACACAGCTGGTGATAGTTTTGCACAAGAAAGTTTAATTATACAGAAACTGTCTTTGTACTGGCTTATTTTCGCCCCTAACAGAGGACTCCTTAATAAATAGGAATTGTTGGGGCTGACACTGTGGCACAGTGGCATAACATGTAAACTGCTGCCTGCAGTGCCAGTATCCCATATGGGTACCAGTTCCAGTCCCTGGTGCTCTAATTCCTATTCAGCTCTCTGTTAATGTGCCCAGGAGAGCAGCAGAGGACTGCCTAAATCTTTGGGCACCTGAACCCATGTGTGAGAATCAGAAGAAGCTCCTGGCTCCTAGCTTTGCCCTGGCTCAGACCTGGCTGATGGGGCCTTTTGCTGAGTGAACCAGTGAATGAAAGATCCCCACCCCACCATAATTCTTTCAAAAAAGTAAATAAAGCTTAAAATAAGTAAGTTTGCTCTTGTTCTCTATAATGGCATCTACTTTTGACCACCTAGGGGCAGATTATAATTTTTTAAAAAATAACTTAGTGGAGACCTGTCTTCTTTGTTCTATCCCATGCTACACACAGTGCCTGTCACATAGAACACATTCAAGAATATGTTGAACAAATAAATGAGCAATGAGAGACATTTTAAATCATTGTATGTCCGGCAGACAACATATCACCTAACACATAATAGTTATGTTAATAGGGAAAAGATTTGTGGAAAATACAAAAAAGATAAAAAAAAAAAGACATTGTTAATACTATGTGAAATTCATAATTTGGGTATGCAAATTACCAGATGGCATATCAACACAGGAAGAGAAAAAGATTTGTACCTAAACCTTGGAATAAATTTTAGATTTTATCCAAGTTTTGTTTACCAATTTACATTCCAATACCTGATTTCTCCATTGAAAAATGGATCAATTTTACAAATCTCTTCTATAAAAATCAAAGAGATCATTAACTATGTAAAATATTGAGAAACATCAGAAAATGTTTATCTACTCCAATAGAAATATATTTATTTAATCTGTAACTATATGTAAATTCAGGTTCACTCATGTGGTAGGCTTTAACCAAAGATAAAGTTTAGGTTTTAGGCAATAACATAATTAATACAATAGCATGCATTTGAAAGATATTTTCTTGAAGAAGTTACATGTATACAAGCAAAACATAAGTATATTCATAATGTTGCATATTCTGATTTGTGAGGAAGAGTTTATAAATGTAATTTTTGCACATCCTAAAGTAATTTAAGTAAAGGCATATTAGGCTAGATCATAGAAAAACTGAATTAGCAGCTAATTATTCACTATACGTTTAATAGTTTTTATATATGCACATACTTCAAAATGTTTATAGAAAAATTGTATTAAAGGGCTGGTGCTGTGGCATAGCTGCTCCACTTCCAATCCAGCTGTCTGCTATGGCCTGGGAAGGCAGTAGAAGATGGCTCAAGTCCTTGGGCCCCTGCACCCACATGGGAGACCCAGGGAGGCTCCTGGTTCTTGGTTTTGGATGGGCACAACTCCTGCCGTTGCGGCCATCTGGGGAGTGAACCAGCAGATGAAAGACCTCTCTCTCTCTCTCTCTCTCTACCTCGCCTTCTCTCTGCATATAATTGTGACTTTCAAGTAAAATAAATAAATATTTTAAAAAAGAAAAATTGTATTAAATTAAGTTTAATCTGGTACAAACAATTTTTGAAAGCCCATGCATAGTTTCTTCATAATACACATTTTCCATTAACTTTTTGAAGGCTCCACATTTACCCTGGATGGTTGTTAAAAACAAGATAGCACAAATTAGGGAAAAAGTGATTGGTGAGTTAGAAATAAGTTAAAAGGAAGAGCATAGATGAGCGAACATTTAAAAAAATGGGCCTGACATTTCCAGAACATAGTCACCTTATAACTGAAATTTTATACCCTTTGACCCAAATCACATTTTTCATTGCCATGCCCTATCTTAATACTCAATGAATTCCACACCTTTAGATTCTACATGTAAATGAGAACATACACTGTTTATTTCCATGCTTGGATTAAGCAAATATAGTCACTGCAGTAAATATAGTAAATATTTCAATATTTGAAGTTGTGAATAAACTATATTGTAAATATTCTCATCACACATAACACAGTATAGTAACCATATGAAGTAAAAGATATATTGCTTGTGCTAATCACAAACATTTCTCATGGATATAAATGTTCTTTAGATACAGATTTTTGAAATGGCCTGAAAATTACTGAAATATGAATATGAAGTATTTGAAATTCTTCACAATATTATTTGTCTTCTCTCAATATTTGTCATATCACGTATTGAGAACTATAAGAAATTAACACAATATATAATTTCATCTAATTTTTATCTATTTTATATCTTGCTGAATAAATGTAATATTCATTTCACATTTATTGGAATCAGATATAATTATATGAAAACTATATGGTATATACCATTGCTTTTTTTCTTTCTAGAAATTCTACCATAAGTTAGTTATACTGATAATGGAAAGAATAAAGCAACATCTCTTAATTATATGAAAAAGATTTAAAAAATGCTTATGAAAAAGGTTTTTTATTATGTGCAAGACTGAATATGAATTTATATGTGTTTTTAATTCTGTGTAGTTTTGCATTTTTATAGAATTATAAATATAATTTTCAAATTAGTAATTCCTTTTATGGAAATCCTTGCTAAAGGTTACACAATTTCTTCAAAAGAATATTTCATAAGTCAATAGTGAGTTTTATATTGCTAGACCGATAGAAAAATAACAGACCTGAAATTTCAATAACTTTTTTAGTAAATTATTGGATTGCATTGATTTGCTTGTTTCCTTTCGTATTTTTCTGTTTATAATGTTAAACAAAGATACGAAAAAATTCAAAGTAATTTAAATAGATTCCATTGCTCTGACAAATATCATTCAAATATCTATGTAAAACAAATATCACTTAAAACATGACTGTGGATTTTAGAAGGGGAAAAGAGAAGCCAGGTCCATTCTTTGGGACTATCGTAGCTAAATTTTAATAGGGAAAACAGTTTTTAATATGTGACACAAAGCTCTTGAATTAAAATGACTGACTCTGAGGATGGGTGAAACAGAGCATAGAATAAATCTTCTCAAACAGAATACCAACACTCCAGAGAATTACTTCTATGCTCTATTTCCCTCAGGTTGTTGCTGTGTCTATCATTGTAATACAGACAGAGTCAGAAGTCGGTCCCAAATGAATTGGCTAAAATACCTAACTGAAAAGAAAAATACACTGAAATTGAATAATGTCTAGCTTATTAATATCAAATGTGAATATTTCACAATGCACATATACTGAAGTGGAATTAAATGTACACTTTACACATGGCCATCACTGACATGACTTACACAAATAGAATCCCCAGAATGACAAAATATGGCTGTAAAAAAATCTACAATATTTGATAACAGCAAACCTGTAGTATCACCTTCAATGTGTTTACATAGTACAAAATGTATGAATAAAGAATCAGGATTTTAGGAGAAAAATTATTGTAAGTAAAATGTTCAGTGTGTTACATTTTGAAGCAATTAATACTTTCTTCTTTTCTCTTCCAACTACTGTACTCCCAAAATATCAAAAGGAAAATTTAAGTTGTATTCATTTCAGTCAGACTTAAACCTAGTTGTATATATATCCTTTGTAAAATTCCTCTTCATTTCCTTCAGTGACACTTTTGTTTCACCCTGCAATTATGACATTTTATGACATATTCAGAAATAGCAAGGTTCATCTCCCAACTGGAGTGTTTTTTTCTGTGTTATGTGAACAACACAGTAACATTGATCTGTTCAGACTGGTACTCAGTTCTGCCTATTAACATGTATTTTGACTAGTACAATCTAGGTAATGGTACTGACACTGAAAATGGTATAGAAATGTAGATGAGAATGCATTACTGTGAATGTCATCTACCCAAAATTGAGTACATCAGAAATGCCGTGTCAGAGAAGGAATGCCCCTATTTGCTGAAATGCAAAGCAATGGCTCCATACGTCCTCCTAATATTGTTAATACTTTTTAAAAGTCTGTGTAACCAGTAACCATGGAAACCATCTCCACAGAAACAATGCACCCAAATTAGTTGTGAAAAGAGGTCAAGTAGAGAATTGTAATTTCCGTTTTGTTTTACCTTTCTAAATTGCAGACACAAAACCAAGACAAATTATATTTTCACAATTAAAGATAATAGCAACTGAACATAAACAAAATTATATTGCCCTAAAAATGTGAATCTTCAATTAAAAAATTTAAGGAAGTTTGGGCAACATTTAAATATTCCAAGTCAATTGAATTTTACATGGTAATTCACATTGTTACTTATATACTGGGGCCGGCGCTGTGGCAAAGTGGGCTAAGCCTCTGCCTTTATGTGAGCCTGTTTATGCCATATCTGTGCCTGTTCCGTCCTGGCTGCTCCTCTTCTGATCCAGCTCTCTGCTATAGATTGTGAAAGCAGTAGAAGATGGCCCAATTGCTTGGCCCTGGCACCCACATGGGAGACCCAGAGGAGGCTCCTGGCTCCTGGTTTCAGATCAGCCCAGTTCCCACCATTGCAGCCATCTGAGGAGTGAACAAATGGATGATGATCTCTCTCTCTCTCTCTCTCTCTCTCTCTGTCTCTTTCTCTCCATCACTGTAACTCTACTTCTCAAATAAAAAAAAAAAATTTAAAAAAAATTCTCATATACTTCCATGTAAAGCAATATGAAATCAAGTCCATGTTGAATAGATTTGCAGAAATAAAGCACATTTACAAACATTAAAAATGCTTTAATTATAATGATCTCAAACTCAGAGCAACAGGAATAATTGCTCATCTAATGCTTGAAATATTTTCTACTTGCTCGAATAACTAATTGTTCTGAATTTTAGTATTTAGCATTAAATATTTATTCTTATACAGATATTCAAGTAGTTTTAAAGTAGTAAACTATAATCTAGTTTTTGAATTTCTTCTCAAAATATTTAAAATATTCACTATAAAAATCTAACCCCAATACTGAACCCAACATCCAGAAGAGGATATCATCCCAGATCCTAATGTAATCAGATATTGGTTTAAAAATGCCAGATCTGTAGAAGATTAAATCTTAAAACCATATGCTTTATTAACAACAGATGTGACATTTAACAACTGTGCCTTAATTAGCTTCAAAACACACACTAATTCCCCTTTCAAACCACCATATCCATTAACATCCAGATGAACTAGCTAGCGCCCAAGGTCTCTTCTATTTTCCAAATAGTTATTTTGAAGTGCTGACAACTCTAATTGTTTTAAATAGCTTAATTCTTTCCTCACTCCAAATATAGTGTAATTGAACTTTATTCTTTTAAAATTTCAGGTTCTCAGGTTTGAATTTGTTTAGAATACCAAGGTAGAAGAATATATAATTTGTCATGAAAGATTTCCTAGGACTCATTAAGGTATATAAATAAATATAAAGTAATTTAGGAAAATGCAATCTAATAGGCATAAATAAATAAATCACAGCAATACTTTCAGATGTGTTCGCATGTATGGATGTATGGATGTGTGTGCAGAATTAATAATAAAATAAGAATTTAAATGATTATATACAACCCAACTACTAAAATAAATTTCCAAGGCAATAGCATTGTAACAAATAGCTGCTTTTAATGAAATATTTGCTGACCAAATATTTGAAAATGCAACATGTGCACACACACATACACATACATAGTCAAGAGCAAATTAAATACATGATAAGAAGAGATGTCAAAGATATTAAAGGAAGATGGATAATTTCCATCTCATCTCAGTGTACAGAAATGATTTGAAGTGAGTAATATTAGATTCAAATTGAATTTCCTAATGAAACTCATGGAATGTTTAAGATACCTAAATATATGGACATATATGGGCATGCTAAAGCAAGCACAATTCATTCTGTTCTAAGAACTGAATTGACTACTTTATAAGATAAATTTACATCTATATCTGCAAATGTATATGCATTGAGTTCCTCTTAAGTGGCACTGAAATTCAAAATGTGAGGCACACTCCACCTTACAGGTTCTTTTTTTTTTTTTTTAACTTTTATTTAGGATATAAATTTCCAAGGTACGATTTATGGATTACAATGGGTTTCCCCCCATATTTTCCCTCTCCCCCCACAACCCTCCCCCCTTGCCCGCTCCCTCCTCCCTTTTGTTCACATCCAGATTCGTTTTCAATTCTTTTTGTATACATGTGATCAATTTAGTATGTGTTAAGTAATGAATTCGTCCCTTTGCCCTCATATAGTAACACAAAGTGAAATATAGTCTTTGAGTTCTCATTTTAGCATTGAGTCACATTGTATAGCACATTAAGGACAGAGATCCTACATGAGATATATATATATATATATATATTTGAGACTGATAAATTTTTTTGATGCAGTTTCTTAAGATTTGTTTATTTATCTGAAAGTCAGAGCTACACAGAGAAAAGAGAGGCAGAGAGAGAGAGAGGGCCTCCATCTGATGGTTCACTCCTCAAGAGGCCGCAATGGCCAGAGCTGTGCCGATCCGAAGCCAGGATCCAGGAGCCAGGATCAGGATCCAGGAGCCAGGATCAGGAGCCAGGATCAGGAGCCAGGATCCAGGAGCCTCCTCTGGGTCTCCCATGTGGGTGCAGGGGCCCAAGGACTTGGGCCATCCTCCACTGCCTTCCCAGGCCAGAGCAGAGAGCTGGATTAGAAGTGGAGCAGCTGGGTCTCAAACTGACACCCATATGGGATGATGGCGCCCCAGGCCAGGGTGTCAACCCACCATGCCACAATGCTGGCCCCCACCCTACAGGTTCTAAGGTTTATTTAATGTAAATAATCACAAACAGGAGAGGCTATCATTTGCTGAAGGATATGACTCTCCAGTTGTATGATGGTGGGAGGGATGTTTCTTTGTAGTGATGGAGTTCTATACCTGAGTGTTATGATGGTCACATACATTGATCTATATGTATGATAATACTTCATAAACTACATTAAAGAAAATTTTAAAATGCTGACTATTAAAGCTGGTGAAATCTGAGTAGGATCTATTTTGATTATACTGCAACAGTGAGTATGATTCTGTAAAATATTCATGTTGAAGAGCGTTGTCATAACGGTGCACAGAAACTCTTTGCACTAATTTTGCAACTTATATGACCCTAAAATTCTTTTGTTAAATTAAAGTCTAAAAGCCTGTTTCTGCCCTTGAACCTGTATTTCTTCCCTAATTGGATCCTTGTTTCTCCTCATTCTATACTATAGTAATAGTTTCTGCCCATAAAGCCTTTATCACATTTAAAAATCCCTGTTTTTTAGCAGAGCAGTTTAAAACAAAGCTACACACATACTAAACAGAAAATTGTGACCTACAAATAACACTCAATATCAAAGTCAGGCTCACTGTAGAACCAAAAGTTAGTGAACAAGAACATAGTCAGGAGACTCAGGGTCCCACGGGTTACGACATTCACCTACTGGACTCCATTCAAACATGGTCTTCTCTTGGGCCCAACAATCAGAAATTATGTCACATCCTGGCTTCTCTTTCTTAGCTCTATAGAACTTTCTTCAGGCCACTGATTAGGCAGGAAGTTTTGAGTCAAACCTTGTTCCTCATTCCTGGATGACAAATAAAAACCTTCTCTTCTAAATGCCAGTGTCCCAGTTAGCTTTTGTGCATCATAGGCATTAGCTCTTCCTCTGTCATTAATACTGACATTTCAGCTGATTGAAAGTCATTGTTGGCAGGTGCCTCAGCTCAATAGGCTAGTCCTCTGCCTGCGGCGCCGGCACCCTGGGTTCCAGTCCCAGTTGGGGTGCCAGTTCTGTCCCAGTTGCTCCTCTTCCAGTCCAGCTCTCTGCTGTGGCCCGGGAGGGCAGTGGAGGATGGCCCAAGTCCTTGGGCCCTCCACCCACATGGGAGACCAGGAGGAAGCTCCTGGCTCTTGGCTTCAGCTTTGGCCTTTGCAGTCGATTGGGGAGTGAACCAGCAGATAGAATACCTCCCGCTTTGCCTCTCCTCTCTCTTTGTGTAACACTGACTTTCAAATAAATAAATAAATAAAATTTAAAAAAGAGAGAGAGAGAGAGAGAAGCTGGGGACTTAGGGAGGATTAGTGACTATAAAAGAACAGGAATGAGAATTACAGTGGATCACCACAAAAAAGTTGGGTGAAATAGTTAAAAGGATGATTGAATACATCATTAAACTAAAATTCTAAAACCAGGAAAATTGTTGATCGAAAGTGAAGAAGAAATACTTTCTCTGCAATGTAAAGGAAGTCATTGCCATTAGATCTGCCTTTCAAGAATACTTAATTTTTTTTCAATAAAAATTAAGATATATAAGCAGCCAGAATGTTGAGTCTACACAAGTAAAAGGAATTTATCAGAGAAGAAGTAAGAAAACATAAAACATTTATTTTTTATTTTTCATTGATTTAAAGGTAATTGCTTGCAAGATGTAATAAAAGAATGTTCTTGGAAGATTTTAAAAAACAGAAAAGTGAAAAAGTTACAGTGATAAAGGCAGGACATGAAAATACTGTATACTGTCATAAAGCACTTGTATTCCCTATAAATTAGCATGCATGTATGTATGTGTGTGTGTATATATATATATTCCAGTTCTCCTAGTTCTCCTATACACTCTTTTCTTCTAGGTTAAACATCTGCATGCATAAACATTTTGAAAGATATTTGTTGTTTTAGTCTCCCAAACTTGAATCACTGAGAACGTTTACTTTTAATTTAACTAATAGTCAATTTTGAAACAAAAAGAGCAACATTTCATACATTAATAAAAACTGCTAAAACTATCAAAGTGTCAATAAGATTAATTAAAGAATATATTTATATCTATAAAGTAAGGCTGTGCTTGCTTAGGAAATTTTACTTTGAAATTTTAAAACCTTTATTGTAATATATCAATTTTATATAAAGTAAATCCATATTTAAGTATTTTTCATTTGAAATGAATTAGAGGCATAGAATTCCCTTTGATAATATATATTGGAAGCAGCATTGTGGCATAGCAGGTAATGTTGCAACCCACAATACTCACATCCGATATGGGTGCTGGTTGGTGTCCTGGCTGCTCCACTTCTGTTCCAGCTACTGCGAATTGTCTGGGAAAAGCAACAGATGATGGACCAAGTATTTGGGAGATCTAGAGGTTCTTGGCTTCAGCCTCATCCAGCTCTTGCCATTGTAGTCATCTGGGGAATGAACCAGCAGATGGAAGATCTATTTCTCTCTGTCTCTGCTTCTCTTTGACACACTGCCTTTCAAATACATAAAATTAATCTATGGAAAAAAAAAGCTATATGAAAAGTACTATTGAAATTCACCTATAAAATCAGTATGTCGCACAAACAATCCAAAATCCTAATGCTTGTAAAGGAATAAAAATTAAATCTGATACCATCAGAATTCCCCATAAAATGTTCTTAAATATAGTGTCATAAACTTTTGTTACAGTTTTGTAATAATTTATTTATCTGAAAAGCAGTGTGACAGAGAGAGATAGAGATAGAGAGAGAGAGAGAGAGAGAGAGAGAGAATCTTCCATCTACTCTCACTCTCCAGATGGCTGCAAAAGCTGGGATTGGGTTAGGTTTTTGCCTAACTGGGGGTTTGGAGCTTCTCAAATGGGTAGCAGGGGCTCACGTACTTGGGCCATCATCTGCTGCTTTCTCAAGCTCATTCCCAGAAAGCTGTATTGAAAACAGCAGCAGGACCCAAACCACCAGTCAGATATGGGATGCAGGCAATGCAAGTGGCATCTTAACCCCCACACCACAACTCTAGTCTATGTTATATTTTAATAAAGTAAAACTTCAAACGTATCTGAGTCAAGAATAATATGCCTTCTACTAAAATTCAACAACTATTTGCATTTTTGTTCCATTTGCTTTATCATTCTACCTTTTTGTAAACACATTAGTAGCTACTCCAAGTCAATGCTAAGACCTTTACAGCCATAAAGAAATTAATGTTGCTGAAACTCTTTAAATAATTTGAAAAGACATGGCCATTGTATCTAAATTTTTCAATTTCCTTTTCTTAAAACCAAGTATATATTTTTAAAATATTGACAAAATCAGGGATTTTGATATTGTTGTATTATATTATAGTAGCATTGGTATAATAATTTACCTAATATTGCATACATATTACACTATGAGCAGTTTATATCCAAATATTTAAATTGTTAAGTTAAAATAATTCTGAAAAATAAGAACAAATTAAAACCAAAGATTCAATGTCATAGAAATTCACATGTATGTGCTGATGGCCTAAATAACAAAATTTTTAAAAATGGAGTGTTAAGGGTTTGAGCCTAAGCAGATGGGGAATAGAACATTTTGGATCAGGGGACTCTTTGAGTTAGAGCATTCCAATCTAGGCATTTGTATGTCCAAAAATTAATGTAACATCATTAATGATTGAATTGGACTAAAATATTTAAAATACTACAATGCTGGTTGGCGCCGCGGCTCAATAGGCTAATCCTCTGTCTGCAGGCACTGGCACACCGGGTTCTAGTCCCAGTCGGGGCGCCGGATTCTGTCCCGGTTGCTCCTCTTCCAGTCCAGCTCTCCGCTGTGTCCTGGGAGTGCAGTGGAGGATGGACCAAATCCTTGGGCCCTGTTCCCATACGGGAGCCCAGGAGAAGCACCTGGCTCCTGGCTTCGGATCAGCACGGTGCACCAGTCGCAGCGCGCCGGCCGCAGCGGCCATTAGAGGGTGAACCAACGGAAAAGGAAGACCTTTCTCTCTCTCTCTCTCACTGTCCACTCTGCCTGTCAAAAAAAAATACTATAATGCTATTTTAGGTTAGTTCATCAGGGGAAATCATTCAAACAAGAATTCATATACCACTGATTTACTACAGAAAATCAAATTTTTACATACACAGAAGTAAGGTACCAAAGGGTAATGAGCCATGAATAATTTCCAGTTCCAGTCTGATTTCACAGTGAACTCTGCTGCAGAAGACACATAGCAGAATTTTTTTCTACTACTAGGCAAAGAAGTTGGGATTGCAGTCTCCTTGATTGGCCCTTCCATTTTTCTGCCACCCAGAGGATGGGGAGCCATGAGCCAAAAGACAATTCAATAATAGATCTCATGTCCCTGTCATAACAAACAAAACACAGAAACTTTTAGTGAGATTGCAGGGCTCAGAATAGGCAATGAAAGGTCTGCTGTGTTGCCTTATTAAGATGCAGGGCAGAAGACTAAAGGGAAAGTGTGGCTATTTTACGATGCTTATAAAAGTAACACTTTCCACTTGAATACAAATTATATTTTGAGATAGAAGATGGATAATCTTTACATAGTATATACTGAATCGATCTTCTGTATATAAAGATAATTGCAAATGATTAAAAAATCTTGGTGTTAAATCGGAAATTGCATAGATAATTAATCAATTCTTTAAAAAATCATGTAGGATCTCTGTCCTTAATGTGCTGTACATTGTGAATTACTACTATAACTAGTACTCCAACAGTATTTTCACTTTGTGCCTCTATGTGAGGGCAAACTGTTGAAATCTTTACGTAATATGTACTAAACTGATCTTCTGTGTATAAAGAGAATTGAAAATGAATCTTGATGTGAATGCAAGGGGAGAGGGAGCGGGAAAGGGGAGGGTTGCAGGTGGGAGGTAAATTGTGGGGGGAGGGGAGCCATTGTAATCCATAAGCTGTACTTTGGAAATTTATATTCTTTAAATAAAAGCTTTATATATATATATATATATATATATATATATATATATATAAAGAAGATGGATAATTTAATTATTTCTGAATTAGAGAATAGGAGGTTAATAAGTTTCTAGGTTAAATATATAAATGTTATATCATTGGGTGATTTAAGTACAAATACTTGTTTTCCATCACATCTGACTTCAAACACTTCTAAGCATAAATAAGATAGAACTGATTTTGCATATTTCTATTCATGTTTTCTATGGACAAGATACTGGAATGTTAATTGCACTCCCTCTAGACTCCGGATAATAAATGATTGGTAGCTTGAATATAAAAAGTGTTATCCAGAAAAACATAAGGGCAAATATTCCAGGTTCAGTTAGACAGAATATCTGGAGTTTTCACTCAGTGTTGAGTTTATGTGCATGTGTGTGTATGTGTGTGGTCAATCTCTGTGAGTTTAATTTCTCTGAATAACTTTGGTCTGGCTGCAAGTTTATATTCTGTTTCCTCTCTGTTCTGTGCCCTTTTCCTTACAGATAGGATACTTTATGAGCATGCAGTAATATGATATGAAATTTAAAATTATCTTTGAGTTAGTTATTTCATCATTGTCCCCATATTCTGAAATATATACATTTTTGGAACTAATCTAGTAAAAAAATAGAAACAGAAGTAACAGCAACTGAGTCACAATTTTCCTTTCTAGTAAGGAGATTTGCCTTCCAGAGAAACAGAAGTCTATTTAGCAGCACTGCTACACATTTCTCAGTGCAATATCCTAACTATGAGTGAATTAGTGATATGTGCTATCAAGAAAGGTAGACTAAAGTGAAGATGAGAGCTGTTTCAGATATAGTGGTCATAGAATGTCTCTCTGCAACTATCAGATTGAATAAGAAACCAATATAAAGTGATGTGACTACCTACCTGGGAGATAGTGTTCCAGGGAGATGGCACAGCAAAGATTTTGAAGCGGTGGCATTTTTTTTTTTTGGACCAGAAATGAGAATAGCATGGTAAAAGCAGAGAGCCAAAGAGCAAGAGGAACATGAAAGAGACAATAGAGGAAGAATTGGGTTCTTGAACGTTAGAGGGGGTTGATGAAATTTTTCAAAGTGAGGTAGAAATTTCTGAGTAGAGATATGATCTGATGTATATTTAAATGATTATATTAGCAGTGAAGTGTAAAATACAATGGAAGAATTTAAGCCCTGGTCATAAATGAGCAAGGGATCCTGACACAATGCCTTTGATACAAAGTGAATTGGCCTTGGAAAACTACAGAACTCTGAAATCTAGCTACATCATCTTACAATATACCAATATATTTATTTACTTCCTTGGAGTTTAAATTACAATATGTAATTAAAACATTTTAAACTGTGAAGAATCAAGCCAATCCTAATTTTAGAGAAAAATACGGAAATTCTTCAAAGAAAATAATGGTTCCACTTGGAAAATGGAGCTACAATTTTCTCTGGATGTATATTATGCTCCAAATTGTGACCTGCAACCAAGCATCTCATGTTTATTAATATTTTCTCTCTCAATATGATATAATTTTGAGCAGAAGCTTATGAAATATTTAGTGAACAAAACAAGGAGCTTATAACACTTTCTGCTAGTTAGTAATTTACAAATTTGAATAACCATTGTTTGAGTTGTCAAAGACATAAGATTTTTTTCATTCTAAGTCGGTTAATAAGTTAATAAGATATTAGTTCAAAAATGACTCATTACTTCAAAACTTTTCATGGTGTCTAAATCGATTTTAACTTTTTTAATAAAATGGATTCAATATCTCTACAATAATAAATTAAGCCCATAAACTTAATCATAATCATATTATCTAGGGAGACTTCAAGTTTGTAAGAGTTCAAAATGGTACCTGCTGTTTTGAAGAGTCCTTGATTGACCTCTCCAGAATAATTTAGGACATAGTAAGCACAGGAGTGATACTCAGTGTAATGAGCTATTTTTTCACCTACAGAGACAGAAAGCATTCCCAAAGAATGTCAGTGGGTTTAAACCACTTCCTTTCATTTCAGCAATCAATTTGAGAGTTGTACTTAAAGCAGGAAAAAGTTCATTGTCCTCTGGCACAAAATCAGATAATACATTTAAATTTGGCTGTGTTATAAAAATCATGTAAACAATAAATGCTGTTAAATAAAATACGACTAAAGTAAAATAATCAGATATATTTACTTAGAAAATATGGTATTTATTTATAAAAATATTAACTAAATGGAGATTGTACAACTTAAATGCTCCTTTACTTATTATTCATATTTACTTACCTTTTATTAATCCTTAGATTCATGTTTCTTTTTGTTGCTGTTGGTCTTTTTGTTATTGTCAATGACAGTATTTTCCAGTTTAGAGTTGGACAATCAGCCCACGAAATTATTGTACACGTTTTCTCAATTGTCCCCAGAAAAAATTTTTAAGCTCGATCTGCTATTATATTGTACAGAAAAGAAACTGAAGCACTGAGTTGTGTTTTATGTCCCTAAGATCGCATAGAAAGTAAATTATGGTCCAAGATTCAAACTCTAGTAACATATACTCATCCACATAATATTAAAGGCTATTCTCTATTGTTTGTGGAAAATCACAAGAGAATGGAAGTGAAGCAAAAACAATCTGCATTTAAACTAATCACTCTATTTTTCTGATTATCAAAGGGCCATATTTATAAAAAAGAAATAGTTTCCCACATATTAAATTAGCATGAAATTTTATCCAAGCCTCACTTATGATTAGAATATAATGTTACACAATTTTATGAAATGAATTTTGGTACATGGATTAAAAATTTTATAAAAGTATACATTTTAAACCAAGAATGCATCATTCAGAAAAGTGATTATAGATCATCAATTTTCTGACGGTCAATAATAGAAATTATTATGAGTGCATTGCCTAAAGTAGTAGGAATTGATTATTGTGCTTACTGAAACAAGAGTCCATAAGTCCCTCATGAGTAAGGATAGAAAGATGCACTCATTGGGTCCAAAAAACTGACGGGTGATTATACACAAGTCTTAATAGAAATTGCATTCATTATAGGTACAAAATAAGTTGTTTCATGCTGGGGACATATCCACATAGATGCTCAGTTTTTGTATGAGACTCATAACCATAATGACCAAATGCAGAGTTTGCCCCCCCTTACCTAAATCTCTATTCCTAGAACAATTAAGACACAGCTATCAGAAAAATGTTGCTATCACCTCTCAATCCTGTTAGAATATGTATTTCCAAAAAGACAGAAAATGACAAATGTGGATAGGTACTGCTATTCATGTTTGCTTTCTACTTGGCTGGTATATCTTTTTCCAGCCCTTCTCTTTCAGTCTCTCAATATATTTACTCCTGAAGTGAATTTCTTGTTTGAAGTATATAGGGTCTTGGAATAAATCCATTCAAACAATTTAAGTCTTTTGACTGGATTATTTAATCCAGTTACATTTAAGATCAGTATTGATTCATAGGAACTAACATCTGCAATTTTGTCAGTTGGACACAGATTATACCTGCTCTGTTAATGAATTTGTTTGTGCTATGTGTTTTCATTATGTTTACTTCTAATGTAGGACTCCCTTCAGAATTCCTCATAAGTCTTATCTGATGGTGGTGAAATCTCTCAGTTTTTGCTTGTCTGGAAAATACCTTACTTCTCCTTCTTTTCTAAAGGATAGCTTTTCTGGGCATAATAATCTTGCTTGGAACTTTTGCATTTTTTTAAGTCCTTGAATGAATAGATCACCCCATCTGTTCTGGCCAGTAGGGTTTCAGAAGAAAAGAGTGATATTAGTCTATATAATTTTCCTTTATCTGTTATTTGATGATTTTTTTTCTCATGCTTTCTTTAGAAGTTCCTCCTTTTCCTTAACTTTTGAAATTTTGACTATACTACACTTTGGAAACACAAAATGTAAACAGGAGTAGCTATGCTCATGTCAGATAAAAAAACTGCAAATAAAAAAAAAAGCTGTAAAAAGAGTCAAAGAAGGACATCATATTTTGATAAAAGTTTCAAATTAGCAAGATTTATCAATAAAGTATATACTCATCCAACACAAGACAAACACAGCAAATATTATTAGACTTAAAAGGGGATTTAGATGATCTAATTATGCATCCCAAGACTTAGAAAAACAAGAAAATAATGAAATTGCAAATCAGCAGGAGGCAAGAAATAGTAAAGATCAGAGCAGAAATAAATGAAATTCAAACTAAAATAAATGAATAAAAAAGATCAACAGAATTGAAAATTGCCTTTTATTTTTTGTTATTTTTAAAGATTTTATTTATTTATTTGAGAAATAGAGTTAGACTTAGAGAGGGAGTGACAGAGAGGAAGGTACTTCACCCACTGGTTCACTTCCCAAATGGATGCAATAGCCAGAGCTGGGTCGATCCAAAGCCAGAAGCCAGGATCTTCCTCTAGGTCTCACATGCAGGTGCAAGGTCTCAAGCACATGGGCATCTTTCAGTACTTTCCCAGGCATGTTAGCAGAGAGCTGGACCAGAACAGATGCAGCAGAGACACAAACACAAAACCATATGGGCAGAGAGAGGCCTAGCCCAATACACTCGCCCTGAAAGTATTTTTTTTTAAGAGATAAACAAAAAAGACAAGCCTTTAACCGACAAAAGAAACAAAAGAAAAAAAACTAAAAAAGAAATAGCGTTGAAAAAGTAGAGATTAAAGTCAACACCACTGAAACAGAAAAGATCATAAGAAACTATTACGTAAAACCTGTAAGAATAAACAGGAAAACCTCAAGGAAAAGGATTAATTCCTAGATACATATACTTTGAAAAGATTAAATCAAAAAGATACAGACAACTAAAAAGACCCATAATGAGCAATGAGAGTGAAGTAGTAATGAAAAGTTTTCCATCAAGGAAACCTCAAGTATTTGATGTTACTGGTACCAAATTCTACAAAAGAAAAATTAAAGAGGAACTAACTAAAATATTTCTCAAATTATTCCAAAGTATTGAAAATGATAGAAATATGGCCGGCGCCGTGGCTCAACAGGCTAATCCTCCGCCTTGCGGTGCCGGCACACCGGGTTCTAGTCCCGGTCGGGGTGCCGGATTCTGTCCCGGTTGCCCCTCTTCCAGGCCAGCCCTCTGCTGTGGCCCGGGAGTGCAGTGGAGGATGGCCCAAGTGCTTTTCCCTGCACCCCATGGGAGACCAGGAGAGAGCACCTGGCACCTGGCTCCTGCCATTGGATGAGCGCGGTGTGCCGGCTGCAGCGCGCCGACCGTGGCAGCTACTGGAGGGTGAACCAGCGGCAAGGGAGGACCTTTCTCTCTCTCTCTCACTGTCCACGCTGCCTGTCAAAAAAAAATGATAGAAATATGCCAAACTTTTTATATGGCTAGCAATATTTTGATACCAAATGTGAAGAAAGACATAACACACACACACACACACACACAAAACAACTACAGACTTATATTCTTAATAAAAATAGACACAAAGATTCTCAACAGAGTCCTAGCAAACAATCCAAAATCACATCCATGAGACCATAAATCACAATCCTGTGGGATTCACTGCAGAAAAGCAAGGGAAGAGAAAGAATGAAGTGGCATCAAAATTGGAAAAGAGGAAGTCAAAAATCCATCTTTGCAGATGAAATGATTTTGTACGTGGGAAAAACTTAAGCACTTCAACATTAAGCTGTCAAAATTTGATAAACCAATTCAGTAAAGTTGAAAATTCAAAATGACATGCAAAAAACAGTCGTTTTTTATATACAAATGATGAATTAACTGAAATAAATCAAGAAAGGAATGCCATCTACAATACCCATAAACAAAATCAAACTCTTCTAAATAAATTTAATCAAACACGAAAGATCTCTACAATAAAAATTATAAAACGTTGCTGAAATAAATCAGGAAGGACACACAAAAAGTAGAAATATGTTCCTTGCCCATGAATTTGAAGAATTAATATCATTCAAATGTATATGCTGCCTAAAGCAATCTATGGATTCAATTCAATCCCAATGAAAATATCAACATCACTCTCTACTGAATTAGGAAAAAAAGTATGAATTCATATGGAATCACAAAACAAGTAGAATAGCCAATAAATTATCCTGGGTAAATACAAAAAAGAAAAAAAATTATCGGGAAGCATTACCATACTTGACTTCAAAGCATGCTACAAATCTATAGTGATTAAAGCAGCATGGTGACAAATTGATCAACTGAACAGAATATAGAGCCAAGAAATTAATCCAAGTACATATAGCCAACTGTTTTCTGACAAAATTACCCAGACCATACTCTGGAGAAAGAATAATCTCTCCAATAAATGATAATGGAAAAACTGCATATATATATATATATAATACATTATATAATGAAATATGACTCATATCTGTTACTATATACAAAAATCAACTTGAGATAAAACAAGGACCTGCACTTAAGACTTAAGAATATGAAGTTACTGGAAGAAAACTTAGGGGATATACTCCGAGACATTGCTGTAGATGATGAATTCTTGGGTAAGATCCCCGAAGCACAGACAACAAACTAAACAAATGGGATTATCTAAAATGTGGAAGCTTCTATCTAGCAAAGGAAACAAGCAATACAGTGAAGAAATGTCTATAGAATGAGAAAAAAAATTGTGAGCTACTTACCTGATAAAGGATTAATATCCAGAATATATTAACAACACAAAGTATTCAACATCAAAATATACTTAATCTAGAAAAGAAATGAATAAACATTTAGCAAAAAAGAAATACAAAGGGCCAACAGATATATCAAAAATTGCTCAATATTTCTAGCCATAAGGGAACTGCAGGTCAGAACCACCTTGAGAGATTACCTCTTCCACATCCAAAAGACAGAGAGTAACGAATGCTTGTGAGTATGTGGAGAGAGAGGGACATTTGCTCACTTTTGGTGGGAATGTAAATTAGTGCAGCCACTGTGGAAAATAGTAGGAAGATTTTTTCTGTCTTATTTTTCTGATAGCTTCATGTTTACCTTTATTTATTTCTCTTTTTTAACCTATTTTTTAATTTAAAGTACACAAATTTCATGTAATTCATATATACAATTTTGGAACATAGTGATGCTAATGATCCTACCCTTCATCCTGTCCACACTCCCATCTGTCCTCCTCCTTCCTAATTCCTTCCCTAAATTTTTACAAAGATCTACATTAAGTTTAGTTTATATCCCTAAGATTAACCCTACACTAAGTAAAGAGTTCAACAAATAGGAAGAGGAAAAAAGAAATAGTCTTCCTAAACAACGGAGACAAGGGTAATAAAAAAAATCACAAAATATGAATTTCACTCCTATACATTACATTTTTTATACTCTGTTAGTTACCACAGATCAGGGAAAATATATGACATTTATCTTTTTGGGATTGACTTATTTCCCTAGATATAATGGTTTCAAGTTGCCACTATATTTTTGCGAAGGACAAGATTTCATTTTTTATGGCAGAATAGTACTCCATTTTATATCTATACCACATTGCTTTAAGCAGTCATCAGTTGAGGAGCATCTGTGTTCATTGCATATCTTAGCTACTGTGAACTGAGGTGCAATAAACATGGAGATAAAGGCAACATTTTCATATGCTGATTTCATTTCCTTTTTATACATTCCTAGGAGTGGGATTGCTAGGTCATATGGTACATCTATTTTCAGCTTTGGGAGGGATCTGCATATTGTCTTTGACATTGGCTGCATCAGTTTACATTCCCACCAACAGTGGAATAAGGTACTATATTGCCCACATCCTTACTAGTATTTATTGTTTATTGATTTCTGTATTAGAGGCATCCTGGGGTGAGGTAAAGCCTCATTGTGACTTTATTTTTATTTTTTTTCATTTTTTAATTTTTTTTTTATTTTTGACAGGCAGAGTGGACAGTGAGAGAGAGAGAGAGACAGAGAGAAAGGTCTTCCGTTGTCGTTGGTTCACCCTCCAATGGCCGCCGCGGTTGGCGCGCTGCGGCCGGCGCACCGCGCTCATCCGATGGCAGGAGTCAGGTGACCGGTGCTTTTTCTGGTCTCCCATGGAGTGCAGGGCTCAAGCACCTGGGCCATCTTCCACTGCACAGAATCCGGCGCCCCAACCGGGACTAGAACCCGGTGTGCCGGCGCCACAAGGCGAAGGATTAGCCTGTTGAGCCACGGCACCGGCCCTGTTGTGGTTTTGATTTCCATTTCCCTGATGGATAGTGATCCTGATCATTTTTTTATGTGTCTGTTGGACCTTTGAATTTCATCTTTAAAAATGTTTGTTCAAGTTCAAATCCTTTGCCCAGTTCTTAACTGGATTGTTTATTTTGTTGTTGAGTTTCTTGAGCTCTTTATAAAAGTTGGATATTAATCCTTTATCAGTTTTAGAGTTTGCAAATATTTGTTCCTATTCTCTTGGATGTTTCTTCACTTTGCTGAGTGTTTTCTTTGCAGCACAGTACTTCTCAGCTTGATGTAATTACATTAGTCTATTTTGGTTTTGATTGCCTGAGTTTCTAGGGTGTTTTCCAAGAAGTTTTTTCTTATGCCAATATCTTGCAAAGTTTTCCCAATGTTTACATGGAGTAACTTGATAGCATTGGGTTATAGATTTAGATATCTGATCCATTTGAGATGATTTTTGTATAAGGTGCAAGGTAGGGTTTTGTTTCATGCCTCTGCACATGGAGATCCAATTTTTCCAGCACCACCTGTAGAAGAGATCGGCCTTTCTTCAGGGATTGATTTTAGCTCCTTTGTTAAAGAGAAGTTGGCTGTATTTTTGGATTGATTTATGGAATTTCTATTCTATTCTCAAGATCTGCAAGTCTACTTTTGGGCCAGTACCAAGCCTTTTTGATAATGACTGCCCTAGATTATGTTTTGAAATCTGGTATTATGCTGCCTCAGCTTTGTTTTTGTTGCTTAAGACTGCTTTAACTATTTGGGGTCTCTTGTATTTAAATGTGATTTTTTTTTTTAGATCTGACAAGAATGTCATTTTGATTGTTATGTTGAATCTGTAAATAGTTTTCAGAAATATTGGCATTTTGATGCTATTAATTTTTCTGATCCTTGAATATGTTAGAATTTTCCATTCTTGCATCTTTGTCTTTTTTGAGGTTTTGTAATTTTAAATGTAGAGATCGTTCACTTGCTTGGTTAAATATATTCAAAAATATTTAATAGTTTTTGTAGCTATTGTGAATGGTATTGATCTTTGAAGTTCTTTCTTGGCCATGGAGTCATGGAATTTTCTGTGTATACAAAGGCTATTGATTTTGGGTTATTAATTTTATACCTTGCAATGTTATCAAACTCGTTCATGAGTTCTAATAATCTCTTAGTGGAGTCTTGGTTTTTCCTATATGTAGAAGTATCATCTGAAAATAGGCATAATTTGACCTCCTCCTTTACAATTTGTAACACTTTTTTTTTCTTGCCTAATGGCTCTGGCTAAAACTTATAAGACTACTTTAATGGCAGCATTGAGAGTGGGCATCCTTGTCTGGTTCTGGATAATAGTGAAAATGATTCTAAATTTTCCCCATTCAATAAGATTGGCTGTGTTTGTCTTAAATAGAGTTGATTGTGTTGAAGTATGTCCCTTCTATACCCAATTTGCTTAAAGTTTTCATCATGAAAAAATTTTGTATTTTATCCTTTACTCTATCTACATCTATTGGTACTCATATGCATTTTGTTCTTCAGTTTGTTAATATATCATATTTATTGATTTGTGAATGTTGAACCATCCCTGCATACCAGATATAAATTTCATTTGGTCCAGTTGAATTATCTTTCATGTTTTTTTGGATTCGATTAACTAATTTTTTGCTCAGGATTCTTGCCTATCTGTTCAGTAGAGATATTGGCCAATGGTTCTCTTACTTTCTTGTATCTTTTTCTGATTTTAGAATTAAGGTGATTCTGGCTTCATAAAGGAATTTGTGAGGATTCCTTGCTGTTTGATTGAATAGCTTGAGAGGAGCTAGAATTTATTTTTCTCTAAATGTCTGATAGAATCTGAAGTGAAGCCACCTGGTCCTGAGCATTTCTTTTTTGGGAGGGTCTTTATTACTGAGTCAATCAGCTTCTTGGTTATATGTCTGTTTACATTTTCTATGTCTTCATGACTAAATTTTGGTAGATTGCATGTGTCCAGGAATCTATTCATTTCTTCTAGATTTTCCAATTTATTATCATATAGCTCTCTGTTGTAATTCCTGATGATTCTTTTTATTTCTGTGGCATCTGTTGTTACTTCCTGCTTTCATCTCTGATTTTCACCTCTGATTATATTAGTTTGTGTCTTCTCTGTCTTCTTCTTTTTTTTTTCAGTAGCTGAACAAATGGCTTATCATTTTTTTCTATTTTTTTAAAATAGCTCTTATCTTCACAGATTGTATTTTTGTTTCAATTTTTTAATTTTCCTTCTGATTTTAGTTATTGCTTTCCTTTTGATAAACTTGGGCTTGGTTTGTTGTTTTTCTAGGGCCTTGGAACACATTGATAGCTCATTTATTTTATGCCTTTTTCTTGATGTAGTAATCAAGTGCTATGAAATTCCCTCTTAACATTGCGTTTGCTGTATCCTCTACATTTTGATGTGGTGTATTTTCATCTTCATTCATTTATAGAAATTTTATTATTTCTTTTTTGTTTCTCTATAATACACTGATAATTTGGAGCATGCTATTGTGTCTCCATGTGTTTGCATATTTTCTAGAGATTTTTGAGTTGTTGAATTCTAGCTTCATGCAGCACCCACCTGCACTTCCATAAGAACCACACACAAGTTCTGTGCAGTCCTCAATGTGAGCACAAATCCCACTCTAATGTCCCACTCAGCCAATGTGGGAGCTCTGAGCCTCTGAGGCGGGGTTGATCAGAGACCCATCTATATCCTGTGCACCTTTGTGCAGTCACAGAGTTCTCACAATCTCAGCACATAAGGCTGCCACAATCACAGGGTGTAGAGAATTTTCTCTACCTCGGAGACCTGTCACATCCATGGAGAGAACAGAGATATTCACAGAGCCAGGTCCCTGTGAATGCTCTGCCTTGGTAGTTTGACCCCAGAGCCTATGATATGTTCAGGGGCTGGAGGTACCTCAAAGTCTTATGTGTGTGCCCAGCCCTTTGTCAACCCTCCCAACCAGACTCAAAATCAATGAGGAAGGTGGATTTTTACCTTTGGTAAAATCCTCAGATCACATGCACACACTAGAACTGCCACTGTCACTACTGGTGTCAAATGGTTCCTTCTCGCAGTTTTCGGGTCACACTCATGGGGATATAGGGTAAAAGAAATGGCCTTTTCTTCCCTCTGGGTGAGTCAGGTGTTCTGCCACCACATTATGACTCCAGACTGGAGTCAAAGACAGTGTGGTCATGAGGCTCTCCCACATGCAATGTCACAAGTGTCACAGGCTACAGCAATTTGATCTCACCACAACTGGCATAGTCTCTGGCGCTCATCTGCAGATATCTGATCGTGTGTCCACACTCCTTGCTGTGTATCTGCATCTTCCACACTGATCCAGGGTGTCGCTTCTCCTTCAAAGAATTTCTGCTACAGTTTTCTCTCCAACTCTCCCCCAGGGAGGCATTACCTCCATTTTTTTCAGTTATTTTTAACTTTTCTAAAGCAGGGACACTAAACCACTGTTGGTGGGAATGCAAACTGGTTAAGTCATTGTGGAAGTCAGTCTGGAGATTCCTCAGAAACCTGAATATAACCCTACCATACAACCCAGCCATTCTGCCCCTTGGAATTTACCCAAAGGAAATTAAAATGGCAAATAAAAGAGCTATGTGCATCTCGATGTTTATTGCAGCTCAATTCACAATAGCTAACACCTGGAATCAACCCAAATCCCATCAACAATAGACTGGATAAAGAAATTATGGGATATGTACTCTATAGAATACTATACAGCAGTAAAAAAACAATGAAATCCGGTCATTTGCAACAAAATAGAGGAATCTGGAAAACATCATGCTGAGTGAAGTAAGCCAGTCCCAAAGGGACAAATATCATATGTTCTTCCCTGATCGGTGAAAACTAATTCAGCACCTAAAAGGCAACCTGTTGAAGTGAAATGGACACTATGAGAAACAATGACTTGATCAGCCCTTGTACTGGCTGTCGAGGAACAACTTTATTTTATTCCTTTTCATATTTTTTTGTTCTATTTAATACCATTGGATGAACTCTTTAATAACACACAATTATTAGGCATTTAAAATTAACTGAAAAGTGATTCCTGTTAAATATAAGAGTGAGAATAAGAGAGGGAGGAGCTGTACAGTTTGGCACATGCTCAATTGGACTTACCCCTAATGAGAGAGTTAGAAACATGCCGGGGTATTCCAATTCAATCCCATCAAGGTGACATGTGGCAAGGCCATCTCACTAGTCCAAGTGATCAATTTCAGTTCACAATTGATCATAATGATAGCATTAAGAGTCAAAGGGATCACATAAACAAGACTAGTGTCTGCTAATGCAAACTGATAGAATTAAAAAGGAAAGAATGATCCAACATGGGAAGCAGGATACACAGCAGACTCATAAAATGGCAGATGTCCTAAACAGCACTCTGGCCTCAGAATCAGCCTTTAAGGCATGTGGATCTGGCTAAAAAGCCCATGAGAGTATTTCATGCATGGAAAGCCAAGACATTGTGGAAAAAAAAATGACCTAAATGAACAATCTCTGTGAGTGAGATCCCAGTGGAAAGAATGGGCCTTCAAAGAAGGAGGTACCTTTCTCTGAAGGGAGGAGAGAACTTCCACTTTGACTATGACCTTGTCTAAATAAGGTCAGAGTGTGTGAACTCAAGAGGCTTCCATAGCCTTGGCAGCTCATGACAAGAGCTTTGGCTGATTACTGACGTCATAAATAAGAGTGTCAATTGTTAAATCAACAACAGGAGTAACTGTTCACTTACTCCCCATATAGGATCTCTGTCCTTAATGTGTTGTACTATGTGAATTAACGGTAAAACAACTACTAAAACAGTACTCTATACTTTGTGTTTTTGTGTGGGTTCAAACTGTTGAAATCTTTACTTAGTAAATAATAAGTAGATCTTCTGTATATAAAGATAATTGAAAGTAAATCTTGATGAAGAATGGATGGGAGAGGGAATGGGAAAGGGGAGGATTGTGGGTGGGAGGGAGTTATGGGGGGAAAAAGCCGCTATAATCCAAAAGTTGTACTTTGGAAATTTATATTTATTAAATAAATGTTTAAAAAGAGCATAAAATATGTAAGGAGTGTTGGTGAGGATGTGAAAAAATGGGGAATTTTGTTCATTTTTATGTAAATGCAAATTAATACAATAAGTAGAGAAAACTGTATGGAGATTTCTTAAATAGCAAGAAACAGAATGCAATATGACCCATCAATCCCACTACTGGCTATATATTTAAAGTACATTAACTCACCGTATCAAAGAGATACATGCACTACCATGTTCACAGCAGTACTATTCACAGTAGCAAGATAGGAAATCAAACAAAGTGTCTACTTTCAGAAGTGGATAAAGAAAATAGGATATATCTACACGATGCAATATAATTCATTCACAAAAAAGAATGAAATCCTGTATTTGCAGCAAAATATCTGGGATTAAAAGATATTTAGTGAAATATGTCAGACACCAAAAGACAAATACCATATAACAAATGCCTCAATATAAACACAGAATATTGGTTATGAGAGGCTAGGTGGGTGGGAGGAATAGAGGGAGTTTTATTAAAAAGTAGAGAAAGTTGGATTAGTTTATGGATTGTGACAAATAATCAAATATAAGAAAGATGTTAATATTAGAGGTAGATGAGTACATGATATATCTGAATTCTTGGACAACTCTAAAATTTTAGTTTTGCAAATTTAAAACTATAAAGAAACTTTTTTTTATTTTTTAAGGTGAGCAAATTTCACATATTTCATACATAGATTTAGGAGCATAGTGACAATTCCCACCCTAACCACCCTCCTGCCATGCTCCCTACCCCCTTCCTTCTTGCCGCCTTATTATTTCTTTTAATATTTACAGTGATCTATAGTTTATTTTATTCTTATAAGATTAACCCTACACTAAATAAAGAATTCAATAAATAGAAGAAAAACACACTGCTACAAAAGAAATTATCTCATATTTATCAATAAAGTGAACATTGTAAAAGCATTACTTTTGGGGGCTGGTGCTGTGGCATAGAGGGTAAAGCCACTTCCTGCAGTGCCAGCAAACCATATGGGCACTGGTTTGAGTCCTGGCTGCTCTACTTCCAATTCATCTTTCTGCTATGGCCTGTGAAAGCAGTAGAAAATGGCCGAAGTCCTTGGACCCCCTGCACCCAATTGGGAGACCCAGAAGATGCTGCTGGCTCCTGGCTTCAGAACGGCAGAGCTCGGGCCATTGTGGCTAAGTAGGGAGTGAACCAGCAGATGGAGGATTCTCTCTCTCTCTCTCTCTCTCTCTCTCTCTCTGCCTCTCCTTCCCTCTCTGTGTAACTCTGACTTACAAATAAATAAATAAATCTTTAAAGAAAAACAGCATTATTTTTTATTGCATGCTGGCTAGAGTTTGGTTAAGACAGAAATTTTGTCTTTCATAAATTACTCGGATTAGATTTCATATAATATTAGCACAATGTAGTTGTGTTTCATATGATCCATTCTATTTAAAAATTATACAATTTAAGTTTATATAATCAGCCATGCTATATAAGAGGTATTTACATACATAGTAAATATTTCTATATTGTGAAAATAACAATCATCATTAGGAAAATATATTTCTGAAAAATGTAATGGGATAAAATATTTTTTCACATTCTCTCATCATTTACTTTAACCAATAAAGGCCAATAATCTGGAGCTCTCTGGAGCATAGTTCTGCCTTAGTCTTTCACCCATGAAGCCTATTCCATGTTATTCATACTATAGCATTTTTCTCCGTGATTTCAGTAACCTTTTAATAATATTTCCCCTTCCTTTTTTCTGCTGAGATATTTTGTTTTATTATTCCCCAATGTGTTTGCTTTATCCATTTAGGGTCACAATTTTGAAATGTGAAAGGTGGGGAAATAAGAAAATATTTAATTACATCAGTGATCTGAGAAATCAACATCATCATTTTGAGGGTAAACAAATGCAGTAGTAGTTATATTTTCAAAATGACCAAAGGAGGAAATCCTATTGGTGGTTTTCTTGGTATGGAGGATTAGTTTTTGAAATTGTTTTAACATTAGTTTTTAGAAATCTTAGAAACTCTACTATATTGGAAAGGATATTTAAATAAGAAAATTATTTGTTTGACTTATTAATGCTTCGTTCAAGTTAACATTCCTATAAATAGTTTTCAGGAGCAATACGTTTCTCCTTTTCCTTTGCCTTAAGAACTATTAAAAGAAAAAGCTCTCTCCACAATTTTTGAATTTAGAACATCTTAGTGTTTCACATAAAATAATAAAGTAGTGAAAATAGCATAATAGAACACAAACAGAACCAAATGAACCAAGCCATATTTCAAATAATTATTATAACCACCATGAAGTCCATGGGAGGCAACTACCCAAGTAATTTTTAATAATCATTTTGATGATATATTCTCATGCTAAGAGGAAAGAGCACTTAAAATATTGAACTGTATGGTTAGTAGGCTTATTTTTCACAGAGGCATACTTAGAAATTATGAAGCTACTTTTTCAATATTAAAGGATTGAATGATTATGTAAATATATGTGGATAATTGGAGCTCAGTTTCTCACTGTGGGGATGGAAGTTATAAATATAGAATGAGGGAAGGATAGAATGAGCCTTTGGTGTAGGAATCAAATGAGAGATGTCATCATAGGGAACTCATGTCTTTATATGCAAAAATATCAATACATATTATCTATATAGGCATAAAATAGGCACAGTTTTACATATTTAGTGATCTATAAGTAGATACAGATCAGCCTGTGCATATACATATTTATGTATGCAGATCTATGTATATTAATCATAGGACAATACTCTCCCAGTACCCATGAACTCAACACCTGCCTAACTCATGGTTGATACACATAATTCTTTACTAGGCAGAAATAGGACTGTCCCAGAGGAACAGGACTGAATCCAAGGATGGGCAGTAGACATTCAAAATGAATCTACAGGAACTGGCGCCATGGCTCACTTCATTAATCCTCCTCCTGCAGCGCCAGCATCCCATCTGGGTGCCGGTTTCCAGTCCTGGTTGCTCCTCTTCCAGTCCAGTTCTCTGCTGTGGCCTGGGAGAGCAGTGGAGGATGGCCCAAGTGCTTGGGCCCCTGCACCCACATGGAAGACCAAGAAGAAGCACCTGGCTCCCGGCTTCAGATCCACGCAACACCGGCCATAGCACCCATTTGGGGTTCACCAATGGAAAGACTTTTCTCTCTGTCTCTTTCTCTCACTGTCTATAACTCTACCTGTCAAATAAATTTTTAAAAAAAGAATCTAAAATTTCACCCCGAATTCAGAATTTACTGAGTGGATTAGAGATAAGACAAAAGACAAATGAAGCAGCTTAAAGGTTCCCCCTTCAATAGGGGGTGATTATTTAGCAAACAAAGGCATAAGACTATTTGAATAAATCATAAATCTGTGAGAACGCTCTAATATAAAGAAATAAGAAGACAACAAATAAATATTTTGAAAAGCAATAATTAAATTAGAAAAGGTCTGCTTTGTTAATATTACAATAATTTATTTAGAAAAAAATTGACAGAATTAACTGGTGAAAGTTTAAAGAGGAAATATATATGTGTATAGTATTGAATTATCTCTTCCAAATATAATGATTACACATTAAGATACACATGGTAATCTTCTTTAGAGAAATCTCCAGGCCCTACCATAATGATGTAAATAAAGCTAGCATCATCTATATTGGAAAGAATCTATGAATTCCATAAGCTTGCTGATATAAAGCACTTTTGGAAGAATAGATTTTCATTTATATGTCACTCTTGCTAAAAGAGCACAACCAAAATATCATCCTGAGGTAACATTAGAAAATTACAAACTACCTGTACCCTGTAAACATGTCTTATTAGGGAATATAAAGAAAGCCCAAGGAATTTGTTCAGATTCAAGAAAGGTAATGAAACATAAAACCTAAACATTTGGTATGTGATTTCCCTTTGTGGTAATAAACATTAATGGAACAACTGACTATATTTGAGTAAGGTCTACAGATTATAAGTAGCATTTTAAAAATATTTTTATTTTTGTTTTTGAAAGCCAGAGTTACTGAGAAAGGGGAGACATGGAGAGATCCTTCACCTACTCATTTACTCCCTAACTGGCAGCTTGGCTCACACTGAAGACAGGAACTAGGAACTTCTTCTGTGTCTCCCATCTAGGTGGTAGGGCCCAAAGACATAGACTATCTTCTGCTGCTTTCCCAGGTGTATTAGCAAGGAGTTGGGTCCAAAGTGGAGCCAGCCCAGATTACAAATTAGTTTAAGGCATTAGTAGCTTCCTGAATTTAATCCTTGCATTATGAGTTTTATAGGAAATAGCATCTTGATGCATGAGAGGTGGGTCTACACAGTGCACAGAAAGGGGGATTGTGTTGTACACAGAAAGAGAAAGCAGTTTGGTGCACAGAAGGAGATTTGTCATGTGTCATGGCCACAGTATCATATGGCCCATTTGCAGCTGTCCTAGGGCCAATGGGACATGGTCGTCAAACCACGAACCCATGTGTGTCAGTGAGCAGCTATCGATAAGGGTTTGCTGAAACTGTCAATCACTCACCCACATGGGCTGGGAAAAGGCTCTCCAGATGAAGTTCCCCTGCATCAGTCAGACCTCAGCTTCATTCCTGAGGCTACCCTATATTTGCACAACAAAGGGAAAGTATTTTAGCCTAACACACAAAATATAAGAGTTTCAAAAAGTGTACAGAGGGGCTGATGTTGTGTGATGGCAGATTTAGCTGCTGCCTGAGTTGCTGGCATCCTATCTCAAAGCTTGTGCTCAGTTTCCTGAGGTTCAAGTCCCAGCTGGTCTTCTTCAGATCCAGGTCCCTGCTAATGTACCTGAAAAGGCAGGGGAAGAATACTTGAGTGCCTGGGTTCCTGCCACCCACATGGGAGATCTAAATGTAGTTTTTGGCTCCTGGCTTCAGCCTGCTACAGCCCTAACTGTCACATCCATTTTGCTTCTCTCTCTGTGTCTCTCCTTTGGTTTCTGTAACTTGGCATTTCAAGTAATTCTTAAAAAGTAAAGAAAGTAAAATCTCATGGAAAGTTTATATTGTGCATTTTCCCATGAGAATGAGAAAGAAGGGAGTACTTCTGGGAAATAGAGAACATTGGGCTGAGGATGGGGCATTATGCTTTAGTAGGTTTGAGCCTCGGCTAGTCTATTTCTGACCTAGCTCCAGACTAACGCATCTGGGAAATTGACAGATGATGGCCCTACTATCTGGGGCCTTGCCTCCCATGTGGGAGACCCAAATGGACTTCCAGGTTTGTGTCTTCAGCTTGGCCTAACCCTGGCTGTTGTAGCCATTGGGGGATAAGCCAGTGGGTAGATGATCTTTTTCTCTCTCTGTCTCTGTCACTCTGCCTTTCAAACAAATAAAACAATTTGAAAGGAAGGAAGGAAGGAAGAAGGAAGAAAGAGAGAGAAAGAAAAGACTGAACTACGATGCCATCTCAGCGAAGAACTCAGTGAAACACACAGAGCTACATGAAGGGCTTTGCCTGGCTGTCTAATGGTGAGGCAAACCAGGTAGATTCTCTAACCCTTGTCAGTTATTGAATGCAGTCCTCTCCCAGATGGCAGCATCACATCAAGAGCGGTGCTGATGCGCTCCTGCTGAGGCATTTCCCAAAGAGGTCTGACTATTGGTTAGCAGAACTCCTTCCAGTTGGTGGAATACTTCTTTCATTTCTGAAAGGGATGCCAGCAATCCATTATTCTAATAGACACAAAGGCTCTGATCACTGGGATCGTCACCAAATAACCATCCTCAAGTGGGAGTTGCTCAGAAAAAAAAAAAAAAGGCTCATTTTGTTGTTACAAAGGATAGAATTTATATTTTAGTTCCCAAAAAGAAACTGTTCACCAAAAAGTGTTTGCCAGTTTTTGTAGCAAGAATTATGGGACATCCAGAATATATCAAGGCAAGAGTGACACATCATTTCTACTTTCAATATACAATTTATCTATGGTATGTTCAAAATTTTCACTCTAACTGGTTTCTTGTAGATTTCACCATTCCTTGTTTGTGTGGTCTGGTCACCTTCAAGTACAATGTTGCAAGATTAGCTTTCTGGAACATTCTATGAAAAATAATCTCAAAGAAATACACTTTCTGGTTCTCAGCCCTTATTCCAGTTCAAGTTTTCTCCTAAAATCTACACTCTTGGTTACAATCACAATGCTTACTAAAATGTGAACTCAGGGAGAAATATGCCTGAAAGCTAGAGAAAAACAAATCAAAGTCTCAGGTTTGGTAGTCTCTAGACACAAATTGTTTAGATTCTTCAACATTTTCCTTCAATTCTGAAAGTGATTTAATTTCCATTGTTGCAAAATGTTGCTTAGGGTAGAAATAAAATGTGTTTATTTGTAATTTTATAGAATCCTGCAACCTATAGTCAGGCAAACTCTGCTGACATTGGGGTGGTGAAACAAAATAGATATTTATTTACAGAGCACACAACAGGGAGTTAGGCAGCTATCATTCCTTAGATTCTTGAGGGATTAAGGGTAATGGTTCTTATTGATTAAGGGTGGGATTGATGGTTGCAAGTTTCTGCTTGCTAGAGAGTTCTTGTGGCCCTCATTTTATTGAGCGATGATATAATGCTCTTTTCTTTCTTTTTTTTTCTTTTTTTTCTTTCTTTTTTTTTTTTTTTTTTTTTTTTTTACAGGCAGAGTGGACAGTGAGAGAGAGAGACAGAGAGAAAGGTCTTCCTTTGCCGTTGGTTCACCCTCCAATGGCCGCCGCGGTCGGCGCGCTGCGGCTGGCGCACCGCGCTCGTCCGATGGCAGGAGCCAGGAGCCAGGTGATATAATGCTCTTTTAGGAATTTTGACAGTTAGGATTCAGTCTAAGTTGGTAGTTTGCTTAGGACCTAGTATTCCTAGAAAAGCCCTTAAGATAAGAACACACATCAAACTTATCCAAGGGGAAAGAGACTTATAAAACCAGTGGGGCTAGCTTCACCTTCCTCAGTTAGCAAGTTAATTTTAGTTAGAGGTTGATTGACAACCAGAGAAGCAGTTAAAGAAGCTTTAATCCAGACGTAAGATGGACACAATGGGAGCCTAGAGCCTTGATGTTATCCAGCAGCTACATCAAAGGCAAACTAGGAGCTTGAGTTCACAGTTAAGGAGTCCTAGGAAATATGAAAAAGTATAAGAATATGTCCTTACAAAGTGAAACTAAGATCTCCAGAAATATATGGATATGTGTTTTGTTAATTTTGTTAATATCAATATTCTACCATTTCCAAAAACTGGATGCTCCTGGAAGACACGTTGAGTGAAATAAGCTTGGCACAGAAAGACAAAACCACATGTTCTTCCTTATATGTGGGAGCCAAAATATAAAAAAAAAAAGAAAGGAAAGAAAGAAAAAAAGAAATGTATCAGTATTGCAGCATGTATAGTTTTGTAAAGCTTTGTTTTCTAACTGTGAAACCGATGGTTAAGAATGTTATACTATAGTTGTAATGGTCTGTGATTACTCTAAAATTCACTGTATATGGGTGAAATGGCCATTTTCCCATTCAATTATTGTTTATAGCCATACTATATATTCCCAAAAACTTGAGACTTTTTGCTTTTATTTCTTTAATGTCTTATTTGGTGAAGTATTAAGACTTTACTGTAATGTAATTTTAAAATGTTATCTCAAAAACTAGAAGGAAAAAAAGAAAGGGAGAAGGAAAAATAATGGGAGAGAGAAGAGGAAGGAGGGAGGAAGGGAGAAAATGGATAAGTTATGTTCTTAGAATTCTACCTGCAAATCACATTGAATCTGATAAAAACTAATTAAAATTAAAATTAAAATATATATAAATATTAAATCTAAAAATCAATATCAGGATATTATGGATGTGATATTTCAGCTGCTGTCTGGAGTCCTCCACTTGGAGATAACTTTCATATTGTTGTTACAGCAAAAATTTTAAAAAAGTGTAATATAAGGGTATTCAAAATATTTTTCCAGAAAAAGTATTATTATTTTTATTGGCTTTTTGTTCTTTAAAGCTTTATTTATATGAAAGGCAGAGTTAGAGAGAAAAAGAGAGAGAGAGAGAGTGAGAGAGAAAGATAGCTCTTCCATCTTCTGGTTCACTCCCCAAATGGCCACAATGGTCAGGCTGGGCCAGGCTTAAGCCATGAGCCAAGAGATTCTGCCATGTCTCCCAGGTGGGTGCAGGGGCCCAAGCATGTGAGCCATTTTCTGCTGCTATCCCAGGTACATTAGCAGAGAGCTGGATCAGAAGTGGAACAGCTGGGACTAGAATTGGTGCCAACAATGGATGCTGGTGCTGCAGGTCGTGTCTTTAAGCTGATGTGCCACAGCCTCTACTCTGGAAGGCTTTCTTTAAATCCACATTTAACTATCATCATCTGTGTCAGAACTTCAGGATAAAAGCCCAGGAATCTCCACTTAAACATGATACTCACATTATTCTTGTCAACAATTGATATTTCACACTTGTTTTCTGTTTTGTTTTGATTACCTACTAATAGGCTACAGCGGTAGCTAATTTTATTTTAATTTGCATCTGCCAAATGATTAGCTGAATGAAGCATCATTTCATGTCTTTATTTGGTAACACATATTTTCAGGTAAATTAATCCCCTTTTGTATTGAGTTGTTTGTTTTCTTATTATTTAGTTTTGAGAGTTCTTAATGCACTCTAGGATCAAGATGTTTATCAGATATGAATAACAAACACCTCTTTTTGTCTTTCGCTTTTCCTTTCTCTCTGTTAGCATTGTGTTTTGAAGAATCAGATGTTCTTAATTTTGATAAACTTCATTTTATCAATCTGTTTAATGGATTATGCCTTTGTATCATATATTTTGAATGCAAAGTCACAAAGATTTTTTCTTACCTTTTCTCCTTAGAAGTTGCATGGTTTTATGCATGAATCTCAAGAACTTGCATCATTTTGTCTATCCTGCCCCAAAGTAGAAGCTCTCATATTTTTAAAATACTTGCTACCTTTGGGTGGTAGGAAAGCCAGCCTTTCTTATTCTGGTTCCACCTCACTTTTATATATTTTTTAAAATTTATATTTTTTAAAGATTTATTTTTATTTCTTCAAAAGTCAGAGTTACACAGAGAAGGAGAGGCAGAGGCAGAGATAGAGGGAGGTCTTCCATCCGCTGGTTCACTCCCCAATTGGCTGCAACAGCCAGGGCTGAGCTGATCCAAAGCCAGGAGCCAGGAATTGGTTCTGGGACTCCCATGCAGATGCAGGGACCCAAGGACTTGGAGCATCTTCTACTGCTTTCCCAGGCCATAACAGAGAGCCGGATCGTAAATGGAGCAGCCGGGACTCGAATTGGCACCTATATGGAATGTCAGCATTGCAGGCCAAGGCTTTCCCTGCTATGCCACAGCCCCCATCCCCCACCACACTTTTAGGCAGGTGCACTATTCCTGAGCTTCAGGAGGAATTTGTCTCAATGATTCTTTCCCTGCTGGATTCTGCCATGATCTCTGACCATTGTTAGGAGTGAAGTCCCGATTCTCACTCTCTCTGTCTCTCTCATCTTTTCTTTTCAATTTCTTCAATAGTGAAATATTCTTTAGTTCATAAGATGGATTTGCCCTGCAGAGAAATTACCTCTCAATTACTTCAAATTTTCATTTTGTTAGAAGATGGATCACAATAGGAATCTGTGTCTTCCATGCATTAGATATGGTCTCCCTCACCTTGAACAAGTGGTGATCTTCCATGAACCCTAAAGAGAGGTAATGAGACAGAGATAATGGGAGAGAGAAATCTGTCATCCATGACTCCTCAATGAGTGCAGTGCTCGAGCCAGGAACTCCATCATGATCTACCATGTGTGTGGCAGAGCCTCAAGTACTTGATCCATTATCTGCTGCTTCCCAGGCACACCAGCAAGGAGTCAGTTGAGTGATTGTCCTCTGACCTTGGTTGTCTAGTGGACTCAAGAAAAGTTGTTTTTGTATTATTCAGAATATTTCGGTTTTGGGGGGTGTTTTTTTTTTTTTATATTTCTAAATCTTAAGTAAATGTTAATGGAATTGCAAAATTGAAGATTTGAACATCTTTTTGTTGAAATCTTTATGTAGTAGATTAAGCCTTTGAATATAATGTAATTACAATATATTATCTCAAAAATAAAAAATGAATAATATGGAACATAGCAAAGAAAAAACAACAAAGAAAATTTGTAACTAACTCTTTATGGATATAGTTTTTATTTTCTTAAATTTTTACTAATTTATTTGAGGAAGAAATGTGTTATTTAACTCCAATTTTCAATATAGAGTGTGGGGCATGAGCGTGGCCATGGTGCGGCCAGGCCTGGGGGCTCCGCATGTGCAGCTGCCCCTGGGTGACCCGCCCGAGCTGCGCGGAATGGAGCTGTGCGGAGGCAGGGCCCGTGGAGCCAGTTGGCGGGTGTCCTGGGGATGGCAGAGCAGGGAGGGACCTGGCGCATGCGCACATGGCCCTGGCCACCGCCATGGCAGACAGTGTGCGGAGGTGGCGGCTCCAGCCCCCGGACAGGGCGGCGCCAAGGAGGGGCAAAGAAGATGGCACCCAGAGGAAGTAAGATGGGCGGAACTCAAAAGCTAATTGGCTACGCAACATCAGGGGAGGTAACAAGACTAGTATAGACATATGGCTAGTCCTATAGAAATCCCCCTGTAAAGTGATCTTTTAGGTGATTGGTTGGTCCTTAGCCCTGCCCCAATGACTCTGCAGTTTTGTGATATAAAAGGTTCTGTTACTCGTGGAATAAATGAGGCCTTGCTAGACTTGGCTCCCCGCTGCGTCTGATTGTCTCCGGGATCCGGAGCCTGGGGAATGGGCAAGCAGCGTACTCACCTTTTCTCGGACCCAGTCCATCCTTGTACGGGTGGACTAAGACCTGGCAACAGAGAGAATTAAATATTCAATAGGAATGAAATGAAGAGAAAGCATTTTTTGATCAGAATGGGTACTTATTAATAGGTACATTTGAAGTGGATATTGAAGCATAGTATGCGACACCTCCTTTGGGATTCTTATATGCTGTATCAGAATGCCCAGTTCAAGTCCCAGCTACTCTGTACTTCTGATCAAACTTCATACTATGTACCTGTGAGGCAGAAGATAATGGTCCAAGTACTTGTATTCCTGCCACCCACCTGTGAGCCATGAATAGCTTTCCTGGCTCCTGGTTTTGGCCTGGGCTAGCCCTGACAGCTGTGGGCATTTGGGAAATGAAACAGAAAATGTAAGATCTTCATCTAGGGACCAGCACTGTGGCACAGTGGGTTAAAGCCCTGATCTGCAGCACTGGTATCCCATATGGGTGCTGGTTTGTGTCCTGGCTGCCCACTTCCGATCCAGCTCTCTGCTATGGCTGGGAAAGCAGTAGAAGATGTGGGAGACGTTAAAGAAACTTCTGGCTCCTGGCTTCTGGCTTCGGATCTACCCAGCTCCTGCGAAGTGACCCAGTCGATGGAAGACCTTTCTCTCTCTCTCTTTCTCTCTGTCTCTGTCTCTGCCTCTCTGTGATTCTGCCTTTCAAATAAATAAATAAATCTTTTAAAAATCTCCCTCTCTCTGTCACTCCTCTCTTTGTAATTCCTCCTTAAAAATAAATTAGTAAATCATAAAAATAATGACTAAGTTGCCTGAGTGGCAGACAAGTTAAACAGAAGTGAAAGATTGAATAAAGGATGTTTGTCCTTAGTCTAAATTCAAAAGCAGTGGAATATCCTTAGAAAATAACATTTTTACTATGTTTATATGAATAGAGACCATGTATCAGGATTGATTTTACCTATGAAAATGTACAATGAGAGAGAGAGATTTTAAGATGATAGAAGGGGCCAGTGTTGTGGTATAGCAGGCAAAGCAGTGCTGAAATATCATATGGGCACAGGTTTGAGATCTGGCTGCTCCACTTCCAATCCCAACCTCAGCAATGGCCTGGGAAAGCAGTAGAAAATGACCCAAGATCTTGGGCCCATGCACCCATGTAGAAGACCTGGAAGAAACTCCTGGCTCCTGGCTCCTGGCTTTGGATCAGTGCAGCTCTGGCCATAGTGACCATTTGGGGAGTGAAACAGCAGATGGAAGACTTCTCTCTCTCTGCCTCTGCTTCTCTGTAACTGACTTTGAAATACATAAATAAATCTATTTTTTTTAAAAAAAAGATGATAGAAGCCATAGTCTTAGATCTCTAGCTAGTCATCTTCATCCTATCTTTCATGTTAAATATCAACATGCAATCACTGGGAAAAAACACAAAGTTGTAGTCCTGTGCCATGACAATGCAATTTAAATGTTCAAGACATTCCTCTGAATCTTTAATTCTGAATGTTTAATTCAGAGAAATGTCTTGAAATGTTCTATTTCCGTAAACACCTCAGAGTTTGTTCTTCCTCTGCTGGAAAATTTGGGGAACGTTAGTCTCATGCAACATATAATGATAAAAAAGAATAAAACCATAAACAATGAGAAGATAACCAAGAAAATCTTTTAATCATATGCAGATTAATGGATAAGGCTCAGCCCCAAATAAACTCAATAAAGAAAAAGAAGTTTGGAACAAGTACATTAGAATTCACTTAAAAGTGGAGCAACGAGGCACTAAAAAATTTAGGCAGTATATAATAGAAGCTCTAGATAGATCTTAATATAAAAAACAGGATAATTCATCCTGGAAAATGAGACAGATATGTATCATTAAAAATTGACGATGAGCACAAAAGCACAGTCCATGAACCATGGTTTGGAGAAAATAATTGAGTTAGGTGTCTAAAGGAAGTAACAGGAAAAAATGAAACATAACAAGAGAACTGGGCAGGAAATGGATAAGTTAGCCATGGCTTTGGTTAGATTCATCCTTAATAGAAAAAGCTCTGTAAGTACAGAAAGTGAATGTAATTATGGATCATCCAGTAATAATTTCATTGTAAATGACTGCACTGAGCTATAGAAGCATTGATATATATATATATATATATACATATATATATATATATATATATAAAAGAGAGGGCTTTTACTTATATATATATATATATGTGTGTGTGTCTGTGTGTGTCTGTGTGTATGTATATATTATATATATGACAAATACAAAACTTAACTATACCTGCCAAATATACATAAATACATTTGATGTATGATATCTGATATTTACAAATATGCTATATGACAGATACAGAACCAGGCGTTAGAACCAATGCTAATTGCAAGAAATTGGGGCTGGCACTGTGGCATAGCCAGTTAAGCCACTACCTGTGGTGCCAGCATTTCATATGTGTGCCAGTTTGAGCCCTGGCTATTCCACTTCTAGTCTAGTTCCCTGCTAATGGCCTGGGAAAGCAGGAGAAAATGGTTCAAGTGGTTAGGCCCTTGCACCCATATCTGAGACATAGAATTAGCTTCTGGCTCCTGACTTTGCATCTACCCAGCTCCAGCCATTGTAGCCAGTTGGGGAGTAAACCAGCAAGTGGAAAATCTCTATGTCTCTGCCAGCGCTGGGGCTCAATAGGCTAATCCCCTGCCTACAGCGCCGGCACACCGGGTTCTAGTCCTGGTCAGGGCGCTGGATTCTGTCCTGGTTGCCCCTCTTCCAGTCCAGCTCTCTGCTGTGGCCCAGGAAGGCAGTGGCCCAAGTGGTTGGGCCCTGCATCTGCATGGGAGACTAGGAGGAAGCACCTGGCTCCTGGCTTTGGATCGGCGCAGTGCGCCGGCCGCAGCGCACCAGCCACAGTCGCCATTGGAGGGTGAACCAACAAAAGGAAGACCTTTCTGTCTCTCTCTCTCACTGTCCACTCTGCCTGTCCAAAAAAAAAAAAAAAAAAAAAAACCTCTATGTCTCTCTGTCTTTGTCTTTCTCTCTCTTTCTGTAAACTCTGCCTTTTAAATAAATAAGCAAATCTTTAAAAAAAAAAGAAAATGCCACAAAATGAAAATAAAAGTTTTACATATGTAGAATTAGACATCATGGCTTATATAAGACCATGATTTGGAATGATATATTTGAAAAAGCAAGAAATTGTTAAATGGTGTTATGGGAAACATGATCTGAGCTTTTCACTCCTTGAGAGCCAGTCCTTGAATTCAGACGCAAGGAAACCAAGTTCATTGAAGAAGTAAGAAACATGAGAGACAGTGGGAATTTTTATCAGAAAAACCATCTCATATTCTCAAGTTAGGAGAATTTTTGATAGAAGCAGGAAGGGGATACATGGGGGGAGCTTCAGAGCAAGGAAGAGCAGTGGCTAGAGGCATCTGCCCTTTGGTCTCAGGAGAGGTGATATGAGCTACGGTAAGGGACTGGTTAGAATCACATTGGTTATTTTTATTTCATAGTCAAAAATCCAAACCTCTGGCTCAGCAGAAGAAAATCAGGTTACATCGTGACTCCAGCCAGCATTTTCAAGACAGGTTTATAGAATTCTCAAGCAAGCATTATTTATCTGTAAAGTTAAACTTAAGTCTGATTAGTACAAAGCCAACAGCCTTTGCTAAGCAAAATTGAGTCATGTGAGGTGTAGTTACAATGGGACTCTACATGGGAGAAGGAATAAAAGCAATCATGAGCTGTTTTTTTTTTTTCCCTACCAATGGGAAATCACTGTGAAAATCTGCAGTTTGATATTCCATTCCCAATTATTTTAGTCACAGGTTGTTTACTCTGTAGTTTTATGTTGGTCTAACCTGTCTTTTTTGCATCTACTGATTTGTCATATTAATAAAATGTATCTGGACTCTTCTCAGTCCTGGGATTTCAGTTAAGTACTTAATAACTCAGTGTTTATTGTACTTTGTAAAGTTGTATGTAAATGGAACTTATGCTGCAATGACTTCAGTCCACAATAACTTTAGAGTGTATTAAAAATAGGAGCACTTTCAAGGTAGAAATTTTAAATTTTCTTCTATCATCTTTAAATCCAGATCTATCTCTAACCTTCCACATCTACAGTTGGCACAATTACTTCTTGAGTGATGAATAAAGTAACAAAACTTAAGGACTGACACAAGGCTGCATCTTAATTTTGTTTCTCTAATTTTGTGTCTATGGAAGAAGTATCATTCACAATTTTGGAATGTAAAGCCTTAGTCAGAACATTTAATCCCATCTCTTAAGGATTTTGTTTAATTTCACACTTCGCAGCTTTCTTCTCATCTGTCTATAACCAAGGCAAGGACTTTCTATCTCTAGAAATATCCTTTGTCTCTCTTGTCTACTAAAGCTACTTCATTTTCACTCTGCATAGATAGTCCAAGTCATTCACTCCAATTCAGGAGGAGGAGCACTTCAGAATACATTTACCCCAGGATTGAATGTCAAGAGAGAAAGGTGATGCTGCGGAGTTCTATTTTTATTCTTTTGTCCTTAATATTCAGGAAGAAATTTAAGAAGTTATTTTGGATAATTTGAGCATACTTCATGTATTTACATTATAAAAATAATTATCATAAAATAAGGCTTCTTGTACCCAGGTTGTAGCATGGAGTGTTAGCTGTTTCCTGTAACACTGGCATCCTATATAGACTTGAGTTTATGTCTCAGTCACTCCACTTCCGATCCAGTTCCTTGCTAATGCACCTGGGAAAGCCACAGAAGATGGCCTAAGCACTTTGGCTGACATTCCTGGCTCCTGGCTTCTGCCTGGCCATTGCAACATTCTGAGGGGTGAATCAGTGGATGGGAGACCTTACTGTCTCAGTTTCCCCCTTTCTGTAACTCTGTCTTTCAAATAAATAAATTTAATTTTAATAAAATAAAATAAAGTATGACTCCTTATTTTTGTGTTTGTAAAACAGAATGTGCAGTTTCCCCCTACTTCTCCTTGAGCAGAAATAAGATGGAATGCATACCAGTTGTGTTACCACCTACTAATGAAAATCCAACCAATGATTCAAATGTAGGCTAAACCTGATTGTGTAATTGCTTCCTCATTAAGTATGTTCCACCCTGTATTGAGTATTTCCATGTTGTGAAGCTCTAGCCATCAGCACAAATTCAATTAAAAAACTATTTTTGAGTCATTTTGTAGAAGATTAACTTGGTCTTCTCTCTGGCATAATGGCCTGCATCGGATTCTTTGAATGATCACCTACATACCAGATTGTAGAGGCCACTGATCTGTATGTCAACCACCTCACTGCCATCACTCCCCAGTCCTCTGGTCTTGTATCCCCCTAAACAGATACTTCTTTTAATGTATTTTGTTGAGAATCTTCGTCTAAACGTGGAAGGCTGAAATTAGTTATCAGTTATTTTGACCAGACTTGAGGGGGAAAGCAATTTCAGATTATCTCCTCTTCATATGTTTATTATTTTACTTGATCCCATTAATCACCGCCTCTTTAATTGGTTTTTGTGCCCAAAATCTCTCCAGGACTCATGCAGGGGGGGCTCCAATTGAAAAGGAAACAAAGTTGCTAAGCCTTTGGTCAAGTTTGCCACACTTCTGCATTCCAGTTACTCAGCATTTCCAACAATCCAAGATGGCCTCTGGGGGAGGTACCTAGCCTGACAGGAGACTTCTGTATTTGTGAACAGTATGTGTCCTCGGCTGTGATAGGCCCTTGAGGGCGTGCCCAGCTCATGTCCTGCCTTACTTTTCTGCTGGTTGGCTCAGTTCCCTTGTGCCCTGGACAGCCCCCTTTCTGTGTCTATAAAAGCTCTTCCCCTCCCAATAAAGTCAAGAACCCTGCTGCGTCCTGGGCGTTGACTATCTCCCAGCTCTGGTGTGGTTCCTTTGCCACCGACACTCATCATCCCCCTCGGCCCCGGAGCTCCCCAGGCTGGCCCTGAGGAGCTCTATCGGACCTGCTGCCCTGTGACGAGCAGTAGACTCAGTTAAACCGAACTTTATCAATTGTAGTAATTATTCTACAAGCAAAAATATTTAGTTTTTTCCATCTGGATATCAGTAGTTAAAACTACTCCATCAGATGTCAATTTTGGAGATGGTGATTGTTATTCTAACGATTTTCTAGGAGAAACAAAGGTTTAAGACATGCTTAGTTTTCTATTTTGGGCCAGATAACTAAACTGTCCTGGTTTCTTAGAATCATTGCAAAATGAGAGAGATTAGGATGATCATGACAATACTTGATATTTTCCAAGGACCAGAAAGAAGGTAAGGTGTGCAATATTTGCTGTCTGGCAAGTTCAAGGTCTTTTCCTGTATTCATAGAGTTGTTTCTGAAAGAAGATAACCAGTGTGATTGTTGTCCTGACAGCCTTTCATGCCATCAATCAGGGGTTATTTGATCTAAACCTAAAACCAAGTATTTTTTTTTCCCTCTTAAATGTTTATATTTATCATTATCGTATTTTTATGGAAGTCTGAAGGCTAGTGCAATCAGAAAAAAATCAAACAAGGTTTTTTATATTTTTGGAAATATTCAATGCACAGAATATATTTCAGAAGTGATTTATGGTCTCATCAGATGTATATGAATGTGCTTCCTTTCTCTGTCTCCTTAGCAGCACAGGTTATCAGTGTTAAAATTAAAAATACAGATCTTGGCTTCACAGGGAAAAAAAAAAGAGAAATGTTATTTTCTAAAGTGTTTTAACTTTGAAGTGAAAAACTCTCAAAATAACTAGATTCATTTTAGTTCCTGTTTTAAGCATAACAGGCTCTTCATCAGAAAAGGCAGTGAACGGCCAGGAGCTCCCTACTCCTGTTTGGTGAGAGTGCAATCCTGTGAACACCACGCAGCCTCTGGGTTTATGTACACTGTGAATCCATAGGTTTTAGCATAGTAATGAATGCATCCTTTTCTTCTGTATTTCCCTACAATTATTTGACATACAAAACAGAGTGTGAGTGCCTCTAAGTGTTTATCCACACATTTTCAACTACATCCTTCTCAATATTAAAAATAACTTTTGAAGTCTGATTTAGTCATGATAGCTAATAAATATTAAAGCAAGACCTTTATTTGTCATTTCCTATAATACTGAGAATTGGCCCTGACTGTTTTGCTTTTTATTGGCATATGGTCTCAGCTTTTGTTTTCCATTCCCCTGATGCTTGCCCACCTCATTTTTGCCATAGGTCTCACGTTGTTAACCTTCTCTTGACAACATATTGAAAGGAAAATAGGGATGGAATGTTAGAGCCTCTAAGCCTCCATCTGAGGAAAAACTTTAATAAAATGATTGAACTGTCTTGTGGTAATATATATTTACTATAGAACTTAATTTATTTTTATCTCTGCAAATAAGGTATATTTTTCCTGTCATAATCACATATTCATTATTTCAAGCCACTGACAGAATTAAAAAAATGTTTTCACAAAAACATTCAATTTCAATTCCTTTCAATTAAAAAGATCAAACTGGAAATGTTGAAGAAATAATAAAGGCAGAGTTGTTCACATTTTAAAAATAATCTACAATTAAGTGATACAAACTCTGGATAATCAATTGATTAGGAGATTATAAGAATCATCATTCCTTATCTTTTCCTCCTGTTCCACAAATAATTAATGCTCTCTTGAATCAAGAGCAGGACACTACCATTGCAATGATGTTTCAAATATTGTTTTTGTTAAGAGACCTAAGATCCTAAGATTGAACATTGTCTTTATTCTTATTGGTTATTGTCCAGATGCAAGTGCTTATGTTTCCAACTAAAATACTATTGACACTAATTGCTTCCATCATTTGCTTGCAAAGTATAGACTTTCCTTGAAATTGAGCTACATTGTATATTAATGGATTTTGACAATTGTTATTCTTTCCATATTTACATGGACAGAATAGTGTTTAATTGACACATATAATTAGAGTTTCACCTTTAAGATTTGTGTGTAAATTGGCTGTGCATTACCTAATTCAGTACAGTTTAAACAGTAAAATTATTTTATATACATGATCAGCTAAGTTGTTTGAACCATAGAGCTAATGAAGTTAGATTCAGGTTCATTTAGAAGCTACAGTCTCTGATCTCCACATGAAAATATGTTTCTCTGTGCACAATGCTAATAAATAGGACAGTGTGTACATCTTTTGAAAAGGAGTGTCTCCTGGAAAAAATGTCTAACACCCTCTACTACTAAAAATGACCCAAATAAACCATTTTTAAAGACTAATATCACAAGGGTAAATGATTCTGACACTATATCTGTTGTTATAATATCAAAGAGAATTAACTGAGAACTTTTTCCTCTCTCAGTATTCTGTTTTCTATGTTGCACTATTTCTTAGAGGGTTCAAAGTCAAGAAACACTGAAATAAGTAGGAATAAATATAATGATAAAGCACATACGTCTATGTTGATTATCTGATAAAAGAAGTTCAAGGAACAGACAGATCTGGGAAACTTGGTTAAATAATGTTTATTTGGTTAGTAAATAGAAGAAATTAAATGACTTTAAATGTAGTTAATAGAGTTAAAATCATTACATTTAAAAAGAAAAATGTTTTATTTATATGAACGGCCAGCAGACAACAGAGAAATAAAGAGACAGAGACAGACAGATAGACAGAGATCATCTTTGTCACCTACCAAATGCCTATAACAGAAGGTGCTGTGTCAGGCGGAAGCCACCAGCCAGGTATTCCACACAGATTTCTCAAGTGGGTGACAGAAAGCAAACTATCTGGGTTATCACTTGCTCCTTTCCAGCATGTGAATTAACAGGAAGCTGGATCAGAAGCAGAGTTGGGACTTGAACCAAAGCACTCAGACATGGGATGTGGACATCTTAAGTGCTTTCTTAGTAGCAATGCCCACTATTTCTGAGATTCTTAGTTCTAAGACCTGCTTTATTTTTCATCTAATAAATATAGAAAAAACAGTGTTCAATGAACGAAACAACAAAAAATGCTTCCTAATAACACTTTCTTGAAAGCCATTAACACCTGATTTAGAATCCCAGTGTATTAGTAGCAGCTGAAATAGATAATCTGTGGAAATTTCAGCAAATTATAGTATTAGATGTGAGAATAGACTTTTTTTTTTTTTTTGACAGGCAGAGTGGACAGTGAGAGAGAGACAGAGAGAAAGGTCTTCCTTTGCTGTTGGTTCACCCTCCAATGGCCGGCGCACCGCGCTCATCCGATGGCAGGAGCCAGGTGACAGGTGCTTTTCCTGGTCTCCCATGGGGTGCAGGGCCCAAGCACCTGGGCCATCCTCCACTGCACTCCCGGGCCACAGCAGAGAGCTGGCCTGGAAGAGGGGCAAACGGGACAGAATCCGGTGCCCCAACCGGGACTAGAACCCGGTTTGCCGGCGCCGCAAGGCGGAGGATTAGCCTGTTGAGCCACGGCGCCGGCCTAAGAATAGACTTTTTTAAGGGTGTATTTATTTATTTTAAAGGCAGAGTTACACAGAAAGAAAGAGAGGCAGAGACAGAGAGAGAGAGCTCTTCAATCTGCTGGTTCACTCCCCAACTGGTTGCAATGGCCGAAGTTGTGCTGATCTGAAGCCAGGAACCAGGAGTTTCCTTCGGGCCATCACATGGGCAGGGGCCAAAGGGCTTGGGTCATCTTCTACAGCTTTCTCAGAACAATCTGCTGAATGTCATGTATATTGTTATGCCGTCATTTTCTTAAGTAGGATATTTTTGCCAGAAAATAAGCTTTACCCATTACCATAAATGCTGGACATGATTATAAACCCTATTTTGAAACAATATAGTCTATTTATTACTAAGAATTAGATCTAATAAAGTAATCATCAATTCTCAGTAAATAATATTTTAGTAATCAATAGGAATTCCCAATACAAAAGTACATAATCAGTCTCAATAAATGAGAACTGCTTTTAAAAAGTGTTGTTTTGCTCTTTCTCACTTTGATAAAAAAATTCAATTTGCCATTAATATATATTTACCTGGTCCTATGTTGACAATATTGTAATATTACCTTCTATCTTTTTACACAAAATCCTTAAAGTTTCAATGCTTATAAAAAGACATTGATGCTTATCAAAATAATACATTAATTTATACATTTATCTCTAATTAAATGATAGTTCCATGAAATTCAAAAGTTAAATATTTATTAGCTTTTAATTCTGAGGCCTGAAATGTCAACTGAATGTTCAGAGACTAAACTCAAGTTGTCAGCAGAGTTGCATTCTTTCTGCAGGCCTCAGAGAAAGTCTGTTTCTCTGCTTTTAAAATTGTTTTAAAAAATATTTTAAGGCCGGCTCCATGACTCAATAGGCTAATCCTCCACCTGTGGCACCGGCACACCAGGTTCTAGTCCCAGTTGGGGCACTGGATTCTGTCCCAGTTGCCCCTCTTCCAGGCCAGCTCTCTGCTGTGGCCCGGGAAGGCAGTGGAGGATGGCCCAAGTCCTTGGGCCCTGCACCTGCATGGAAGACCAGGAGAAGCACCTGGCTCCTGGCTTCGGATTGGCGCAGTGCGCCAGCCACAGTGGCCATTGGAGGGTGAACCAACGGTAAAGGAAGACCTTTCTCTCTGTCTGTCTCTCTCTCTCTCGCTGTCCACTCTGCCTGTCCAAAAAATTATTTAAGGATTTTTTAATTGTCTTTCTTTTTTTTCTCAAAGAAACCTTTTATTTAATGAATACAAATTTCATAAGTACAACTTTAGGAATATAGTGATTCTTCCCATAATATTCACTCTCCCACCCACATTCCCACCCCTCCTACTCTTCATCTATCTCCCCTCCCGGGAGCTATTTTCCATTAACATTCATTTTGAATTAACTTTGTACATAAAAGACCACCTTCATACTAAGTAAAGATTTCAACAATTTGCAGACACACACACACACACACACACACACACAAAAGAAAAAAAAAACTGAGAACAAATTTTACAGTTAACTCTCATAATACAACTCATTAGGGACAGAGGTCCAGCATGGGGAGTTGGTGCACAGTGAATCCTGTTAATTTAACAATTAACACTCTTATGTATGAGCTCAGTGACTACCCAAGGCTCTTGATAGGAGCTGCCTAGGCTATGGAAGCCTTTTGAATCTACAAACTCCATCAGTATTCAGGCAAAGCCATAGCAACACTGAAGTTCCAGGGTGCTAAAACCAATCCCTGGAGCAAGGACAGTCTCTTTGACAAATGGTGCTGGGAATACTGGTTTTCCACATGCAGAAATATGAAGCAAGACCCTACCTTACACTTTATACAAAAATCCACTCAACAGGGATTAAAGATCTAAATCTGTCATTTGACACCATCAAATTGTTAGAGAACATGGGAGAAACCCTGCAAGATATTGACACAGGCAAAGAGTTCTTGGGAAAGACCCCAGAAGCACAAGCATTCAAAGCCAAATGACATCAAATTGAGAAGTTTTTATACTGCAAAAGAAATAATCAGGAAAGTGAAGAGGCACCAACAGAATGGGAGAAATCATTTGCAAACTATGCAACTGATAAAGAATTAATAACCAGAACATGCAAAGAGCTCAAGAAACTGCAACATAACAAAACAAACAAGTTAAGAAATGGGCAAAGGATTTAAGCAGACATTTTTCAAAGGAGGAAATCCAAATGGCCAATAGACACACAGAAAATGTTCAGGATCAGTAGCCATCAGGGAAAAGCAAGTCAAAAAAATCAAAACCACAATGAAGTTTCACCTCAGCCCAGTTAGAATTGCTTTTATACAATAATCAACAAACAGAAAATGCTGGTGAGGATGTGGGGAAAAGGTACAAGAATCCACTGTTGGTGGAATGTAAACTAGTAAAGTTGCTATGAAAGACAGTATGAAGATACCTCAGAAATCTTTTTTTTATTTAAATTTTTTAAACTTTTATTTAGTAAATATAAATTTCCAAAGTACAGTTTATGGATTACAATGGCTTCTCCCCCTCATAACTGCCCTCCCACTCGCACCCCTCCCATCTCCTGCTCCCTCTCCCATTCCATTCACATCAAGATTCATTTTCAATTATCTTTATATACAGAAGATCGATTTAGTATATATTAAGTAAAGATTTCATCAGTTTGCACCCACACAGAAACACAAAGTGTAAAATACTGTTTCAGTACTAGTTATAGCATTACTCTACGTTGGACAACACATTAAGGACAGATCCCTCATGAGACGTAAGTACACAGTGACTCCTGATGTTGATTTAACAATTTGACACTCTTGTTTATGGCGTCAGTAATCTCCTTAGTCTCTAGTCATGAGTTGCCAAGGCCATGGAAGCCTTTTGAGTTCGCCAACTTCAGTCTTATTCAGGCAAGGTCATAGTCAAAATACTGACCTACCAAACACACTCCTGGAAATTTACCCAAGGAAAATGAAATCAGTATAAAAAAAGTGTTATCTGCACTCCCATGTTTATTGTAGCTCAATTCACAATAGCTAAGACATGAAAGCAACCTAAATGCCCCTCTGGGTAAAGAAATTATGGGATATGTACACTATGGAATACTATACAATAGTAAAAAAAAAATTAAATCTGGTCATTTCTAACAAAATGGATGAATCTGGAAAAACATTTTACTTAGTGAAATAAGACAGTCCCAAAGGCACAAACATCATACATTCTCCCTGATCTGTGAGAACTAATAGAACATCTAAAACAAAATCTGTAGAAGTGAATTTGACACTTCAAGAAGGGATGATTTGTGCAGCCTTGTCTTGACTGTCAAGGAAAAATTTTGTTTTTGTTTTTTTCTATCTTCATAATATTTTTTGAACTCTTAATAAGAGTGGGAATAAGAGAGGGAGGGGAAGTATGTAACTGTATAGCTGTATAGTTCTGCATATATTCATGCAGAATTACTTGCAAGAGTACAGTTTAAAAACTTGACACTGGACCCCACATCTCCTTAAGGTGAGTGGTAAAAAATGCCATATTAAGTGTTAAAGTGATCTTATTGGCTGGAGCTGTGGCTCACCAGGCTAATCCTCCACCTAGTGCACTGGCACACTGGGTTCTAGTCCTGGTCGGGGTATCGGATTCTGCCCCGGTTGCTCCTCTTCCAGTCCAGCTCTCTGCTGTGACCTGGGAGTGCAGTGGAGGATGGCCCAAGCCCTTGGGTCCTGCACCTGCATAGGAGACCAGGAGAAGCACCTGGCTCCTGGCTTCGGATCAGTGTGGTATGCCAGCCACAGCGGCCATTAGGAGGTGAACCAATGGAAAAAGGAAGACCTTTCTCTCTGTCTCTCTCTCACACTGTCCACTCTGTCAAAAAAAAAAGTGATCTTATTAAGGTTTGAAGTTAACATATAGATAGGATTAAGTGTTAAAGTGATCATATAAATAGGATCAAGTGTATGGTAATACTAATAGATAGAATTAAAAAAGAAGAGAATGTTCCAACATGGGAAGCAGTCCACACAGCAATCTCATAGAATGACAATTGCTTTAAGTAACACTCTGACATCAGAATCAGCCCTTATGGCATCCTGGTCTGGCTGAAAAGCCCATGAGAGAGCATTTCAGGCATACAAAGCCAAGATATTGTGGCAAAAAATGTTCTACATGAAGGCTCTCTGTGAGTGAGAACCTGGTGGAAAGAAGTGACCATCAAAGAAGAATGTGTTTTTCTTTACGAACTTTTATTAACAATTTATTTTCAAAGAAACATTAAGACAAGGATAGATTTGCCATGTACCCCTTTCCCTCATAAATACTTAGCCTGCCCTATTATCAAGGTTGTCCAATAGAATAGTACATTTGTTACAGTTTATGAAATAATGTGGATATGCATTTATCACTCTTAAATCCATAATTTATACTAGGGTCCACTTTGGGAATTGCACATTTCATGAGTTCGGACAAATACATAATGAGAAGGATCCATAATTGCAGCAAATACAGAGTATTTTTACACAGTTCAAAAAAATCCACTTTTCCCTGCCAGTTCATTCCTCAGCTGCTGCCTAACCCATGGCAACCATTGTTCTTTTTACTGTCTCTATGGTTTTAACTTTTCTTGAATTCCATAACGTTGGGGTCATATAGTGTGTAGCCTTTTCTATTATTATGAATCTTAGGCTCCACCAGATATTTTGTTCTCAGTGAGTCATTTCTTTTTGCCACTGAATTCTGTTTTCTGGTTATAACAAAATATATTACTCCTATTACCAACTATAGGACATTGTCTTTGCTTCTAATTCTTAACCATTATGGATAAAGTTGCTACAAATATGTATGTGTAGGTTTCTTTGTGGACGTAGGTTTTCAATTCCTTTGGGTAAACTGCAGTTAGTATGGTTGCTGGGTGGTATAAGATCATATTTGGTTTTCAAGAAACCATGCCATTGCCTTTCAAAGTGGCTATATCATTATGCTTTCCCAATATCAATGAATGTGAATTCTTGTTGCTTCATGGCCTCACCAGTATTTGTTGTTATCAGTGTCAATCCTTCTAACAGATGTGAAATAGTATACAGATTCTAGGGGCTGCCTGTATTCCTTGGCTCAGGCCCTTCCCTCCACCTTCAAAGCTCATCACTTTACTAAAACATTTATTTAACATGGTCACAATTCCTTTTTCTGGCTAGGAACTCAGCTCTTCCCCTTATAAGGCTAATTGTATTGAACAGGCTTGGAGCCAGCACTGTGGTATAGTGGGTAGAGCCTGCCTGAAGTGCTGGGATCCCATATGGCCACTGGTTAAAGTCTTGGCTGCTCCACTTCTCACCCAGATTCCTGCTTTTATGCCAGGTATGCAGCAGAGGATAGCCCAAATGTTTGGATCCCTGCAATCATGTGGGAGACCTGGATTGGGCAGACAGAATACAAATCAGTGCCCAGATGGGATGCTGGTGCTGCCAGCTGCCGTGACTTAATCCACTGCCCCATGGCACCAGCCCCATCAAATCTTTAGTTTAATCACATCTACAAAGTACTTTTTTAATGGAAAGTAGTACTTGGATTCTAGGGGTTGGAACATAAATATTTGGTAATACTTATTATTGTCTCCCAGAGTATCTGAAGTCGTTTGGCATTTTCTTAACAAGAGATAGCACCTGTTTGCATGTGTGTGTGTGTACATCTGTATGAGTGATTCAGAACAAGACATGGCATTTGCTCAGAGTAAGTCAGCAGAAATGTCACAGAAGTAACTAGGTATACATGTACTTATCCACTAAGAAAGTATGACATTATTTAAGGAAATATCTATATTGTCATGTATTTCAAAGGAAACACTGAGGATTAGTATTTTATTCTTAGATGTATGGATGTTTCTAATATTTGTAGCTATCATTTTTCTCTTTATTTATCAGGGAAATTTCTGTTATTTTATTAAAATTTCAGTAAATCATCAAACATTGCTCTTTTAACATATTTAAGGACAAATGCTTATTTCTAAAGAAGTGCTGAACTAGAATTTTCTTGATTTGATTTTTTGTTCTCTTTTCCTATTTGGAACTCAAATGATTCATTTAATTTAGAACATAATTTAAAAAGTTCTCTAATTTGGCCGGCACCGTGGCTCAACAGGCTAATCCTCCGCCTTGCGGCGCCGGCACACCGGGTTCTAGTCCTGGTCGGGGCGCCGGATTCTGTCCCGGTTGCCCCTCTTCCAGGCCAGCCCTCTGCTGTGGCCCAGGAGTGCAGTGGAGGATGGCCCAGGTGCTTGGGCCCTGCACCCCATGGGGAGACCAGGAAAAGCACCTGGCTCCTGGCTCCTGGCTCCTGCCATCGGACGAGCGCGGTGCGCCGGCCGCAGCGCGCCGACCGCGGCGGCCATTGGAGGGTGAACCAATGGCAAAAGGAAGACCTTTCTCTCTGTATCTCTCTCTCTCTCACTGTCCACTCTGCCTGTTAAAAAAAAAAAAAGTTCTCTAATTTGAAAATTATTCCTTTAATTGTATGTTTCCCGTAGTCTTTGCAACTACTTAAAATGTCATGCAAAGACAACTTTATGCATGATGTTAATCTCTTTTCTCTTAGGGCTATCTTTGTTGCTTCTTATGAAGTCTGTTCAAAATTGTTTGTAATTACTTAACAAGATGAATTTCTAATCCTGCCTTACTCAAAGAAAACATAATTAAAAAATAAAGATTTATTTACATGAAAGATAGAGTTAAAGAGAGAGGGAGAAGAGGAGGAGAAAAAGGAGGAGGAAGAGAAGGAGGGGGGAGAGAGGGAGAGGGAGAGAGAGAGAGAGAGAGAGAGAGAGAGAGAGAGAAAGAGAGAGAGAGAGAAAGAGATCCTTTATCTGTTGTTTCACTTCCAAAAAGCTGCAGAAGCTGGAGCTTGGCCATGCAGAATCCAGGAACCAGGAATTCCATCTGGGTCTCCTTTATGTATGACAGAAGCCCAAGACTTTGTCTGTCTTCTGCTGCCTTTCCCAGGCTCATTAGCAGGGAGCTGGATCAGAAATGGAGGAGCCAGGACTTGAAGAGGCCCTCATCTTAGTCCACTAAAACACCCCCCCCCCCCGAATATTCCATGATTTTAAAAATCATGAAAACCTGAATTGTTAAGCTTTAATTTTCAGACACAACATATTAGTCTTCAGACTATTTCACAGTTCAATGTAAATCTCCCATGTGCATTTGCAAAATTGAATACCCTAGAGAGAGATCTGCAAGTGTTAACGTTCATTCTTATACAGATGGATCTGTAATTTTCCCTTTAATAAGTTGCTGTCTGCATTTTATATAATTCCAGATAAATTAGTTCTTGCAGTTTATGGCAATTTGGTGGATAACATCTGCTTTCTTTTTTCCTTTGTTCAAAGATGAGGTATCCACTGAATTTAGCAACAAAGCAGAAAACTGCTGAATTTGATAAAAATATAAGATTTTAAAAAGCAAAGTAGAAGATAAAAAGGGACTCACATTTTAGGGGCTAGAAAATTTAATGGAGAGGCATTGTGGTGAAACAGGTTAAACCACTATTTCTGATACTGTCATCCTATATTGGAGTGCCTGTTAGAATCCTGGCTGCTCTGCTAATGCACCTGGCATTGCAGCAGCACCTGGCCAACCATGTGGCAAACCTGGATGGATTTCCTGGCCTCTAGATTTTACCTGGTCCAGAACTGGCTATGGTGGCCATTTGGGGAGTGAATCAGTGAGGGAAGGCCTCTCTCTCGCTCTCTCTCTACATTTTCCTCCCAAATAATAAATAAATAAATAAATAAATAAATAAATAAATAAAAATTTTTTTTTTGACAGGCAGAGTGGACAGTGAGAGAGAGAGAGATACAGAGAGAAAGGTCTTCCGTTGCCGTTGGTTCACCCTCCAATGGCCGTCGCTGACGGCGCGCTGTGGCCGGCGCACCGCGCTCGTCCCATGGCAGGAGCCAGGAGCCAGGTGCTTTTCCTGGTCTCCCCATGGGATGCAGGGCCCAAGCACTTGGGCCCTCCTCCACTGCACTCCCGGGCCACAGCAGAGGGCTGGCCTGGAAGAGGGGCAACCAGGACAGAATCCGGCGCCCCGACTGGGACTAGAACCCGGTGTGCCGGCGCCGCAATAAAAATATTTTTGAAAGAGAAATCTCAATTGGTCATTTTTATAACTACTTTAAGAAGTTGAGCGCAAGGGTGTGTAAGGAGGTGTAAGGGAGTGTAAGAAACACAATTATGAAGAAGTGCTGTTGGGCTCTGAAGGAAGGATGGAGACCCTGCTTGTCTGTGGATGGCTGACATTAGCTTTGGTTATTCTGACTTTTTAAAAAAGATTATGTATAAGTTATTTTCTTTCACTGTGTACTGGAAGAGGAAGATACACATCATCTTCAATTATCAGTTTTCTACAAATCAGATTAAATAAATATTCTTAAATATTGGGTCTATAAAAATAACAATATATAGGCAGAAAAGAGCCAATATTATTATTTATTAATAGCATCCCACAAAAAGTGTATTTGAAGAGTTTCCTGAGGAGATGAGAAACAATGCACATGATAATGTGAGTTTCATTAGCTGGCTTCAATATTTCTATCACAAATCTAAAATCAAGGTAAAAACAGTGGGAAAAAATTACCTGGAGGAATCATAGCCCCACTGAAGTTGGAGGTCTTTAGGACACTCTGTAAGTGTTGGCTAAAGCAAGATGACCCAAGACCTTGGGCCCCTGCACCCACGTGGAAGACCTGAAAATTGCTCCTGGCTTCTGGCTTCAGATCAGTCCAGCTCTGACTGTTGTGGCCATTTGGGGGAGTGAACCAGTAGATGGAAAACCTCTCTCTCGCTCTCTTCCTCTCTCTCTCTCTCTCTCTCTCTGCTTCTGCCTTTCAACTGAAAATAAAAAATAAATAAATCTTTAAAAGAGAGAGAGAGAGAAAATCAAAAGATATTCCTAATATTTTATGACTACTTATAGGGTGATCCACTATCCAACGCTATACTTTACTTGAGATCATGTGTCTTTGGAAAATCTGTTTCAAGCAAATCAGGGACGGAGTAAGTGTCCTTTTCCTCTCCCTCTTGCTCTCTTTCTCTCTTTTCCAGCATAAATTATGAATCTTTGCAAGTACCAGAATTTCTCAATTCAAAATCTCTCAAACATCCCAGATAATTTGTTTAATATTACCGACATCTAGCCCTAAATTTAGGTCTCAAGCTCTTGTATTGTTTTTGTTTTCTCAGAGAGGAATAAACTGTGGATTTCCATGGCATTTGATTACTCATAGTGAAATATTTATATCTCTTGGAACATTGTTGGAGTAAAAACAAAAAATAAAATCTTTCAGCAAGAGAGAGTCTGGAGGAGTTTGAGTAGCAGTTTCCCTATACCATAATCAAGAACAGCTATTGTCAGAGTTAAATAACTTGTTCCAGGTAGATTTGTTTTCTTCTGTGGCAGCATTGCCCTGATTCATGCTGCTGTCGTGGTGGAAGAAGGTGACCTAGAGGCACATTTGTGATGCATTGGCTGTGCTAATTTTGAAATTCTCTGCCTCATATGCAGTAATGATATATGGTAACAGTGACTTGGAGTTCCTTAGAGATCCTACTGTAGAAAAATGGATATCATTTGAAACTTGGATGTACTCATCCAATTTCCCTATTGTTCATTAAGCAGCATTGGTTGTGAATTATGGGAGGAAATTCTATAAATATTAATATCTTATGTCATTATAAGTAGTAGTTTCCAGCTTATTATTCTAAAATATTTTCTAGTACTGGGATTTTAGTAATATTAAAAAATTGTCCAACTGTAAGAAAGTGTTGGAGAAACAATTTAAACCAAATTATTGTCGTCACTGACAACAGAAGTTGCTTCCAATTAATTCCTTTCGGTAGGCTTTGTTTCAACTCAGTTCTTGCTGAATGTAGATGTATGGAAGTGAAAATACCAAAACGCTTGGAGTCAGAGAGATGCCAGTTCAATAACTGAGTTTCCAACCCTACAGTGTGATTTCTTAGCAATTATGTGATTTCCTCAAGCCTCAGTATCCTTAGTTGTAAAACGTAGATATCTTGTTTTTATAATTTATTTAGGAGATTAAATGCTAACACATATTAAGCATAAGGCACAGAACAAATTCTTTTCAGACTTTTCTTTTCAAATCTGCTCAATACCTACTAATCAGCAGGAGGGAGACTTTTCATAATCTGCTTATTCAGTATGTGACTTCTCTGAGGCAGCCCGAAACCTTTGGTTTAGGTAGTAATAGAAAGTGTTTCTCAACTTCAGGTACAAAAGAGGGAAATCATGGGTAGAGGAATACAGGTGGAAGAAATGCTATTATTTTTTGTAAGATTTATTTATTTATTTGATTCAGTGTTATAGAGAAGGAGAGGCAAAGGCAGAGCGAGAAACAGATGTTTCATCCACTGGCTCATTCCTCAAATGTCTACCAAGGACAGGGCTGGGCCAGGGCCAAGCCAGGAGCCAGGGTCTGGGTCTGCCACATAGGTGCAGGACTTCAAGGATTTGGATCATCTTCCGCTGCTTTTCCTGGGCACATTAACAGGGAGCTGGATCAGAAGTGGAGCAGCCGCGACATGAACCAGTGCCCAGGAATGCTGTTCTGAAGATGAGGGCTGCCTGCCCTGCTTGTCCTACCAGTGATTACTTTCCCGACCTAGAGACCCAGATACTTAGGTGTATAACAAATGCAGTTTGGGGGCCGGCTCTGTGGAGCAGCAGGTAAAGCCGCTGTCCGCAGTGCCAGCATCCCATATGGACACAGGTTCGAGTCCCAGCTACTCCACTTCTGATCCAGCTCTCTGCTATGGCCTGGGAAAGCAGTAGAAAATGGCCCAAGCTCCTGGCTCCTGGCTTCGGATCAGCGTAGCTCAGCTATTGTGTCAACTGGGGAGTAAATCAGCAGATGGAAGACCTCTCTCTCTGTCTCTCTCTCTACCTCACCTTATCTCTCTCTGTAACTCTGATTTTCAAATAAATAAATCGATCTTAAATACAAACAAACAAAAAATGGGGTTTGGGACAAGCACTGGGCATAGCAGGTTAAGAGGCTATTGGCAGTACTGTCATCTAATGTGGGCTCTGGTTCCAGTCCCAGCGGCTCCGCTTCCAATCCAGCTCCCTGCTAATGTGCTTGGGAAAGCAGTCGAAGATGGCCTAAGTTCTTGGGCCACTGCACCCATGTGGGAGACCCAAAAGAAACTCCTGGCTCCTGTCCTGGGCTTGGCCCAGGCCTGGCCTTTGTGGCATTTTGGGGAGTGAACCAGCAGATGGATGACTTGTCTCTAACTCTCTCTGTAAAACTCTGCCTTTCAAATGAATGAAACAAATCTTTACTAAATAAATAGGGTTCCCTATTTTTCAAAGCATTTGTCGAAATCTTGCATATGGTCATTTTTATGAATTATCATGTATATAATGTGCACAAATATATTTGTAATACAGATATAGTCTATTTACAACATCTGCTCATAAAGAATAATGGATAATTATTCTTGTTGAGTTTTACTGTCTTAAGATATAAGATTAAAATTATTTCAATCATTGTAATTCTTAAAATTAATTCAATCTGTTACAGCTGTAACTCTTAAAAATCTTTTCAGAAATACACACTGGCATAGTTAAATTCCCAAGATCCTCAGCTCTTTCAGAATGGACTAAATGGATGTTATCATTGTTTACCAAGTGTGTGGATTTAATGCAGTTTATGTTGAGAAATATAGTTCATCCCTTCAAAAATAACTTTTCAATTTTTATTTTAAACTTGTATTTATATAAAGTGAACACATTTCACATATACAGATTTAAAAGAATGATAGTTCTAGCCCTGTCCTCACTCCTCCCCACACTCCCATGTTCAAAATTATGTTTCATAATGTACTCAAAACTCCTAGATGAGTGAAAGGAATTGGAAGTTAGACACCTTTAATGTTCATCTTTCGTTAGTTACATTATTTATTCAAATGATGTATATGCTAGGTGTCTTGGTAACCGAAACCCCAGGTATTTCCACAACTAGCTCAGATTTACTTAGCTTTAATTTGAAAGCATACGACTTTTTCTCCCTTTTCAGTGCCAGCCACTGTAAGTGATCCTGGGAGATTTATGAACCCAGTTGTCACTCATAATGAGAATTTCAACAATGAAAATCAAAACAGGAAAAAACTATAGGTCAAAGAGGAAAAGACCTATTTCTGTCTTCCATGAAAAACTTCACTTTTTATGCATCAGTTTTTCATGAAAACCACAAGTCCTAGAAGATCAGAAGGATGTTTTCGTGCTGATGTTTCACACACCAATGTCCTCCATTCAATACTGACTCACAGGCTGAGAAACTTCCCCTTGGTACTGTTTCCTTTTACACTAGGGTTTTGCCACATTTTCGTTCTTCCAACATCTATGCCTTCTCTTCAAATATAGGAATGATGTTCACTTAAAAAAAAACTATAGAAAATGCTCTTTAAAAATTCTACACGTATATTAAAATCATTTGCTTTCAAGGGAAGAAAACAATATGTGGCTTGTACACATGCCACTTTTGCCACCAAGACTGCTTGACATTCTTACATGAGAAGTGGAAAATTCCCCTATCAGGTTTTCAATATTTTCTCATAGATAAAGCAGAAACACACTACATGTCAAATTATTCTAGAGCTTAGCTGCAGTCTGGGAAAAGTGACTGTATAATTATTCTGAGGAACATTACTAGAAGAAATTCCAATATTCAGATTTTGGGTGACAGCTCGAGGGAATAAGGAGCATTAATTCTCTATCCTCTTGATATCATTTTCTTAATCTATATATAATCTTTGTAGTGTCACCAAGCATGGAATGATAGAAAATCTGCTTTCCTAAAATGATGACAACATTACTACTACAACAAAATTGACTGAGATTATTAGATGTCTTTGATTGTCATTGTGTTATCAAGTGGAACTGAATGATCAATTCGGACTATTTTTTTAGTCAGTTTCTTATCTTACATGATTTATCCTTCTCTTGACTTTAGAATACTTATTTTATTTACTTTTGAGTGTATCTTTGCAAAGTATTTGTTTTGCTAACCCGTTTCTCTTCTTGTCCTTTTTTCATTGTGTTCTCTTCTCTCCTCTACTTTTCCTTCTCTCTCTCTTTTCTTTCCTTCCCTTTCTCCCTCTATTTTGCCCCTCCTTCCCTCCCTCCCGTCCTCCCTTCCCCCCTCCCTCCCTTCCTTCTTTTATTCTTTTAATTTGAAAGGAGTGGACACATACAGATAGAAACATAGAGGGGCCAGAGAACAAGAGAGATATCAATCACATCTACTGGCTCATTCCCCAGATGTTCATGATGACTGGAGGTGGGCCAGGCCAAAATCAGAAAGCAGGAACTCAATCCAGGTGTCCTATGTGGGTGGTAGGAACTTAACTACTTGAACTATCACTGCTGTTTCCCAGGTCTGCATTGGTGGTAAGTTGGAATTGAACCCTGGTGCTCCAATGTAGGACAGAGAAATTCTGACGGTTATATTGACTGCTAGGCCAAATAACTGCCTCTTCACTATTTTCTTTCCTAATATATAATCTAATTATTTTTTTGGCTTATGTGATGCAAACTTTATTTTTTAAAACACTATAGGTTTAAGGGCCAACGTCCTGGCATATTGGATTACATGGCTGTCTGAAATGCAGGTATCCCATATGGGCACTAGTATGAGTCCGTCCAGGCTGTTCCACTTCAGATCCAGCTTCTTGCTAATATACCTAGAAAGAAGCAGAAGTTGGCCCAAGTGCTTGGGCCCCTGCACCCACGTGGGAGACCCAGAAGAAGCTCCTGGATCCTAGCTTCAGATTGGTGGAGCCCTAGTTGTTGTGAACATCTAGGGAGTAAACAAGCAGATGGAAGACCTCTCCTTGGTGCACATGCTCTCGCGCTCTCTCTCTCTCTCTCTCTCTCTCTCTGTAATTCTGTCTTTCAAATAAATGAAATAAATCCTTAAAAAATTAAAAAATAGGGGCCGGCACTGTGGCGCAGTGGGTTAATGCCCTGACCTGAAGCGCTGGCATCCCATATGGGCACCAGTTTGAGACCCGGCTGCTCCACTTCCAATCCAGCTCTCTGCTGTGGCCTGGGAAAGAGTAGAACATGGCCCAAGTCTTTGGGCCCCTGTACCCATGTGGGAGACCCCGAGGAAGCTCCTGGCTCCTGGCTTTGGATCAGCGCAGCTCCGGCCGTTGTGGCCAATTGAGGAGTGAACCAGCGGATGGAAGGAAGATCTAACTCTCTCTCTGCCTCTCCTCTCTCTGTGTAACTCTGACTTTCAAGTAAATAAATAAGCAAATAAATCTTAAAAAATACTGGAGATAAAATATTTTAAAAATTAAAAAATATAGTCTGATAATTTCTAAATGCTTAATTTTCCTTACATAAAATACTCATACATTATAGAAAATTCCTTTGTATATTTGTCACTGCCATAATATTTGCAAAATACCTTGATAAGAAATTTTAACAATTTTACTATTCAAATAAATAAAAACTTGAATGCTGTTTTAACTACTACTTTCTTTAGCCATAATTGCATTTCTAAACTGATATTTTTTGGAGGGGAAAAACAGAATCTTGATTTAAAAGAAAATCCTCTTGGATTACCCATAAGGGTTCTAAATATGTACAGACTGTATAATTACTTGTATTACATACATTCGCAATAGGAGGGAACGTGGGTCCCAACAGGAAATTCCTGATGAAAATTCTTTCACTCTCACATCAGCGACCAAACTACTTTTTATGTTGAATTTCAGAAAAAAAAAAAAAGGATCTAAGATAATAATATACCACTGTGGCACAACTTTATATTCATGTTCAATTCTTTTTTGTTCCAGATATTATTATCTAATCAAAATTTGTGCCAGAATGCCAGCCCCAAATGTCTGCACTTTTCAGTGAATCCAAGAAGTGTGTGTTGGGTGTGGGTTTTGAGCTCTGGTCAATGCTCCAGGGTGGGGCAAATATCCAGAGTAACACCCAAGTTGGGCATGGTAAATGTCAATGCCTGGGTATTAGCCTCCAGTGTGTTCCACACCACTGTATGAACTGCACAAATGATCTCCACTGTTCTAATTGTGAGCACAGTTCCCACTGCAATTATCTGCTCTAGGCAACCAAGGAGCATCAAGCTTGTGGAGTCCCAGCTACAACCTGCACCTGCTCATGTATCCACTGAGTTCCTTCAGTCTCAGCACAGAAGGCCCCCACGATTGTTTTAAGGTATAAGGTATAAGGTATAAGGCATAAGGTGTAAGGTATAAGGCATAAGGCATAAGGCATAAGGCATAAGGTATAAGGTATAAGGTATAAGGTATAAGGTATAAAGTATAAAGTATAAGGTGTAAGGTGTAAGATGTAAGGTATAAGGTATAAGGTGTAAGGTGTAAGGTTTAAGGTAGTGGTCTGTTTTCACACTCCAGCATGTGAAGATCCAGTTTTCCCAGTATCATTTGTGGAAGAGACTGTCCTTTTTCCATGGATTGATTTTGGCTCTTTCATAAAATAATATTAGGTTCTAGATGCATAAAATGATTTCTGAGGTTTCTTTTGTGTTTTCTTGGTCTACATATCTATTTTTGTGATAGTACCAGGCTGTTTCGATTATAACTGCCCTGTAGTATGTCTTGAAATCTAGTATTGTAATGCCTCCAGGTTCATTTTTTATGTTTACAATTGCTTTAGCTATTCCAGGTCTCTTGTGTTTCCATATAAATGTCTGCATGGTTTTTTCTAGATCTGAGAATGTCATTGGTATTTTGATTGGGGTCACATTGAATCTATAAATTTCTTTTGTAGTATGATGATGATACTAATTCTTTCAATTCATGAACATAAAACATTTTTTTCAGTTCTTGTCTTGTTCTGTTTACTTCTTTAATGATGTGTAAGTTTCATTGTAGAGATCTTTCACATCCTTGGGCCTTTGTTTGTTAGGTGTGTCTGTATTAGTGATTTAATCTCTTTCTTGGTTATTGGCCTATTTAAGTTTTCTGTGCCTTTATGGTTCAGTTTTGGTAGATTGTATGTGTCCAGAAATATATCCATTTCATCTAGATTTTCCAATTTGTGTATGCGATTTGTCATAATTTTGTGGTGATTTTTTTAAAATTATGTGATATCCATTATAACTTCTCCTTTTCATCTCTGATTTTATTAACTTGGGTTTCTCCCTTATTTTTTTGGTTAGTTGGTCCAATGGTGAATCAATTTTGATTATTTTTTTCTGAAAACCAGCTCTTCATTTCATTGATCTTTTGTATCAATTTTTTGGTCTCAATTTTGTTCTTTTTTTTTCTTGAGTTGTCATCATTTCTTTCCTCTTACTAATTTTTGTTTGATTTGCTCTTATTTTTGTAGGTCCTTGAGAGGCATTGTTAGATCATTTGTTTGATGCCTTTCTAATATCTTGATGTAGGCACTACTTAATATAAACTTTCCTCTTAACACTGCTTTTGTTGTGTTCAATAGGTTTCCATAGGTTTTGATGTGTTGTGTTGTCATCTTCATTTGTTTCATTTATGAGCATTTTATTCAGACTCCATCTCCATGTGTTTTCAAAAATTTCTGGAGTTTCTTAACTTGTAAATTTCCAGATTCATTCTATTGTGGTCAGAAAAGATAGATGGTATAATTTCAAATTCTGTTTAAAATTTGCTGAGACTTGCTTTATGGCCTAGTATGTGGCTTATCCTAGAGAAAGTCTGATGCTCTGATGAAAAGAATGTGTATGTATTCTTCCTGTGTGCATTGAAATAGTCTGTAGATATAAATTAGGTAAATTTGGTTTATAGTGTAGACTAGCTCCCATATTTCTTTGTGATTTTCTGTCTAGTACATCTGCCCACAACACTAGCCCCATGTCTTTATGTTTAAATGGAGAATTTAGGTCATTTACATTCAAAGTCATTACTGGTAAATATTGACTTGGCTCGGCCATTTTTCCATAAATATTCCTGTTGATTGCTTTGGCTTTCCTTTGTACTTTTGCTAGGAGATTTTCTGCCTTCACTTTCTTACATATTGATGACTATGTTTCTGTGTTTCTTTGTGTAGCACACCCTGAAGCATCTTTTATAAGGCTGGATGAGTGGTGATGCATTCTTTTAATCACTCATTGTTATGAAAGTTCTTTATTTCAACTTCATTCATAAATTAGAGCTGTACAATGCACAGTATTCTGAGTTGAAAGTTTATTTTCTTTTTCTTTTTTAAGACTTGGACTATGTCTCTCTACTCTCTTGTAGCCTGTATTGTTTCTGGTGAGAAATCAATGGTGAGTCTATCTGGAGATCCTTTGAAGGTAATCTAGCGTTTCTCTTGTGTACATTATAGAATCTCTTCTTGATGTTTTACTTTTGAAATTTTGACTATAACGTGTCATGGTGAAGATCTATTTTGATCATGTCTATTAGGAGTTCTCTGTTTCCTATACTTGGACGTCCCTTTCTTTTCCCAAATTAGGGACGTTTTCTGGTATTATTTCACTGAATAGGTTTTCTATTCTGTACTCTGTTTCCACAACCTAGGAACGCATGAAAAATGAAGTTATTTTATAGTTTCCTATAAATCTCAACCACTCTTTTTAGTTTTTCTAATTTCTTCTTCTTTTTTTGTTTTTGTTTTGTTTTGGTATAACTTACATATTTCCAAAAATTTGTCTTCTAGCTTGGATCATCTGTTGTTAAGTCTTTCCACTGTATTTTTATTGGTCCTATTAAATTCTTAATTTCTAAAATTTCAGTTTGATTTTTCTACAATATCTCTATCTTATGGAAAGATTTTTTATCCCTGTCATGTATGGATTTTTTTTAACTAAAAAAACATTATTTTTATCATCACTTTGCACTCAAATTGAATAAAAGCATGCTTCAGTCATGTCCCTTATTCTCATAACCCCTACTCCACTGATTTCAAATCTTTACCAAGTAATAAGATCATTTTGCAAACATCACTTTCATATCAAATCCTGAAATTAATAAGTACAATAAATGGTTGCTAATGAAATTAATGAATAACTTGTTAGTAGTGAAAGCATATCTTTATGGATGTTTTCCAAAATAAGCAATAATATAAATATCAAAATTTAAAACACCTTCTTAAAATTTCTCCAGAAGACTGGCATTGTGGTACAGTTGATTAAGCCACTACCCGCTATGGCAGCTTATATATCTGAGTCTTGGTTTGAGTTCAGGCTGCTCTACTTCTCATCCATGTCCGTAATAAATGCACCTCGGGTAGCTACAGAAGATGGTGCAAGTGCTTGGCCCCATCCCACTTACCTGAGAGATTGGATGTACTTAAAGGATCCAGGCTTTGGCCTGGTCTAGTCCCTGCTGTTGCTGGCATTTGGGGAGTGAACCAGTGTATGTACTCTCGCTTTCTCTCTCTCTCTCTCTCTCTCTCTCTCTCTCTCCTCTCTCTCTCTCTCTCCCCATTTCTTCAGTTGTTTTCTCTCCCTACTCCCATCACTCTGCTTTTTGAATAATAAATTGTATTTTAAAAATCTATAGAAACCGTGCATGCTTTTTTCAGGCAAGAAAATAATAAATGCGGCACAGAGAGAGAAAAAAATAACATTTGTGTGTGTTCTCCCAATCACTCTTTCCTACCCCCAAGTACCTACAATGGCTGGGAAAGGACAGGAGAAGGAGCCAGAAACTGAAGGACAATATAGGTCTTCTACAGGATGGCATGGTCTGAAATACTTTGAGCCATCACCAGCTGCCTCCCAGAGTCTTCAGTGGTGTGAAACTGGAAACAGAAACCAAAGCTGAAAATTGTACTCAGGTACCATGAAATAGGGTATGGGGCACCTTAACAGATTTCCTCAACACTAGGCCAAACACCCATCCTGTAAGATAATTTGTTCTTATTACGAATCATAAACTTCATAAGAAACAGATTTAGGCTGCTATGTCTGCTCTCAGAACCAAATAAATCCTCAGGCCAAAGGCCAAGGGGCTATTTTTGATGGCTTTCTTCCTCAGACCAATCACTTGCCAAGCTCTATGCAGCTTTTGTGTGTGTGTGTGTGTGTGTGTGTGTGTGTATATATATATATATATATATATATATATATATATATATAATCTTTCTGGAGAACCCTTTCACTTTTTGTTTTTGCTGTTAATACAATGATCTAGGCATTTGCAAATGACAGAGTGCTTGTACTGGTTCTTTTTTCCTCACCCAGTCTGTCCCACATGTCAGCGTCAGATTGATTTTATATGCAACTTTGTAGACTTCTCAATTTTTCATAAAGCACTCTCATTGGCTTTTCCATAAAATCTAAACAATTCAACAAGCATCCATGTCGAGACTTTTTGCTAATTCCTGTATTCAGCTATAGCAAATCTGATGTAATTTCACTGTTCCTAATGCAGCTGCTGGCTTCCTGCCTCCTCATGTTTATGCTTGTCATTTTCTGTTCATGGGATGCTGTCGTCTTCCCAAATTTGATAACACCCACTGCAGATGTCAACTTATTTTTGAAATCGTCCTGGTATTCACAATTCATGTATCATTGTTGTTGGTTTTCCTTTTTTATAGTTAGATTTTACCTTATGGTTTGTGACACAATGAACATTTTATGTAGCTTACAAAAGTTTAGGAGATAGAAACTATTTCGTATGTATATATATATATACACATACATATATATATATATATATATTTGCTCACATATCATGTATAGAATTATTTAAAAATTAGAGAATTAGAGGAATTACTGAAGCCAATAAATAAAGGAAGAGAAAAATGGAAAGTTATCTTTTTGGGAAGAGATAGACATTTGGTATTTGGTAAAGTGGTTAAAATGCCATGTAGAGTGCCCATATCCTATATCAGAGTGCCTGAGTTTGAGTTCCAGCTCTGTTTCTGATTCAGCCTCCTTTTAATGATCACTGTGGGAGGCAGAAAGTAATGGCTCAAGAACTTGGGAATCTGTCAAACACATGAGAAACCAGAATTGTCCCACTCACGTGGAAGACCAGGTTGGAGTTCCAGGCTCCCAGCTTCCCCTGCCAATCACTGGGTCTTCTGGGCATTTGGGGAGTAAACCAGCAGTTCAAAGATTACTTCTATTTGTCTATGTGTATCTCTGTCTCTGACTTTCATACAAAGAAAATTATTTTTACAAATTGGAGGAAGTTTTTATAATGGTACAAATAAAATGTTGTTTACCAAATGACTGCAATAGCCAGGGCTGGGCCAAGCCTAAGCAAAGAGTACGGAATTTCCATGTAGGTGGTAGAAATCCATCCACTTGAGCCATCATATGTTGTCTGCCAAGGAGTGTGTTAGCAGAAAGCTGGATTCAAAGTAGAGTTGGGGCTGAAACCCAGGCACTTCAATATGGCATGTAGGTGTACCAATCCACATATTCATCTCACGACATCCATCTGCCCTGTCATTTAGTAAGTCACATTAATTGCTTCTTTGTGAATATATTATAAGAGGCCTTAAGAAAATAATATAAGCTTTTCATATAATGCAAAGCTATCGATTCTGACATCATTTTACTGAATTTTCAGAACTGAAATAGTTATGTCTTGTAAACTTATTACTCATCAAACAGAAAATAACTTCCTGAAATTAGCATTAGAATATAAAATATAAAATAGTTTTCTTTGTGCTTTTGCCTGGTAATACCGGTATCCAAAGATATGAGTTTGATGATCATCTTTCTAGATGTCTGTTATCTAAAATGAGTCTAATTATATAGTTACATATAGATTCAGCCTTTTCACATAATATGAACATGTTTCCACATAAATTTAATCTGTAATCATATAATATTCTGTATGATCCTAGTAAGCAAATATTTTTGAAAATATTTAAAATTTATTCTGTTTTCCTCCTTCATGTAATCTTTTGATAGGTCTGTGGAGAATATTAAGTTTATAGGTACCTATCCAACATAAATAATATATGAGATTCTTAAAAAATTCGTGAAAAATACATAGTATGAAAAAATTTAAACATCAATTTCAAAAATATTTTGTACCAAAATAAAGTCTCTTTTAATTACATTTTACCATGAGCTTTTTAGAATACCCCCATACATGTGTATTTGATTTTTAAAATCTTGTATATGTCAGGGCATTAAGAAAGAATCAAAACACTGATCGATACAAAATCATTCTTTAAGTGGTTACAATTTGTGTCTACTAATTGACCAGACAGGGAACCTTCTCATGTTCAGGGATACTTGCAGGTTAAAAGCAAATTTTCTTTTCTTCCATAACAAAAGGCTTAGTAATAATGGAAAAAGTATTTTAAAAATTACACTCTAGAATTAGATTAAATATATTATTGTTTTAATATATATATATACATAAATCAAAATACATTACATTTGAATTGATTTTAGATAAATGTGCTAATCTATGGTTACATCAAATAGTAGTGGATATCATCAATGGTACTCAGAACATGGTGCTGGGTCTTATAAACCATTTTCTGAGCTTCATGAGAATCTGTCTGAGTTGTCACTGCATTTGCTATCATTTACTACATGTGTTGATGCCAAGTACTCTCTAAATGTTCATAACAAAGATAATTGCTAATTTTCTCCATTTTAGAATAGCTAATTAATTAAAATTAATGTCTGAAGTTCTCATCCTTTTATTGTTAGTAGCATAAGGGGTGAAAGATAAGTAATTAATCTGGTTTCATATTTAGCGAACATGCTGAAACAAAGTGGAAATAGTTTCCACACAGAAAGATACATAGAAAATTACTGTGGACCATAAATTGTAATGATTATTAATTAATTTGAAAGATACTTGAAGGGTTTGTTAGGGGTTTTACAAAGTGTGGTGCAAAAGCAAAACACATGAATAGGATCAAATGCAAATGGAGAATCCTCAAATATTGAAATCCAAGTATATTTGTTTCAAAATATGCATTTCTGTGAAATTCTTGAAGACCCCTCATTATAAATACATTCCTACACACATACACACATGCATACCCTGTCATGTTTTATTTAATGATGGGAATGTGTTCTGAAAAAAATGCATCATAACTTGATTTCACCATGTCTCAACTTCATACATGTTCTTATAGAAACATTGATGGTATAACCTATTACATATCAAGGTTCTATTATATATATATATGTGTGTGTGTGTGTGTGTGTGTGTGTGTGTGTGGATATACACACATATAAGCAAAAGATGCAGCAAATATGAGATGAATGAGGCTGCTGTTTAACTGTATATTGTTTATATAAAAATTAAGAAGAAATGCTTTATAAAATCATAATATAAAGTATCACATAGTAAACATATAAACCTACAACAGAGCTCTATCATTGTCAAGCATCATGTGGCGCACATATTTGAGTATGCTATAGTTCCGTACACTTAGCTGCACAATATGTCTCCTATACCAGCATCACTACAAACCTCTGAGTACACATGGGATTTTTTAGTTTCATTATGTTCTTATAGGTCCATGTTGAATATGTCCAGCTGCTTGAATATATGGAACAAAATGGCTATATCTATTAGGGTATTCCCAAAAGTTTATGAAACTTAAAATAAAAGGTAAATTTATTTTGGTGAGAATTTTTAAAATTATTTCATACATTTTTCATACTCTTCATTTTTCATGGACTTTTGAATACATCTCATATGAATGAATTTAAATATTTTTACAACAAAATTATCTTTTACCTTCAAACTTATCTTTTCATTGCAATTTCCATGAGTGTTTTGAAGTATCATTTTATACACATTATATCTGAAAATTGCTTACCAAGTTATAATTTTTCAAACTAAAATTAAAAAATACCGAAAATTCTCTAAATATACACCAGGATTCAGACTTCAGCTATAATAAAACCTTTTTCTCTTTTTGTTCATAATTCCTAGCTTTCTTAATTGTTTCCCATTTATTCAAAGATTTTAATTCCACTGCTGCTTTCCAGTGCATTATGAAATGTTTTTGAAATTTGTTATAAACTTCAAGTTTATTTTCATTCTGTGAAATTCAATTTATTTGAAGCTACATGCAGTCTAAAAAACCTTAATCATAAATTGGCAGTTTTATGTGCCTTAGAGACTCAGAATATCAAGTTTAAATTACATTTGAAATCTCTAATAGTGAGTATGTGAAGGTACACCAGTCAGAATCCAGTAAAGAATCAGAAATCATGCTGGTATCTTGAATAAAGAAAATTTAAATAATTATTAACTGGTGACAGATGATTGATTATTAAGAGGCTTAAGAAATCTGTGAAGGACACAAGAATGGCCTCAGTGGGTCAGGGATGACCTGTGGGGTTGAAGGAGAATACTAAAACGTGAATCAAACTTGAAAAAAGGAAGCTTCTACACCCACACCCACACCCACCCACCCAGCTTTCCCCCAGGCACATACATACACACGCCACTGGAGAGGATGAGACCCTTGGACACAGAATGGTGGAGAGATTTGTTGAAGCAATGCAGTTAGAAATAGCAAGTCAAAATCCCACCCCAGGATCTAGTGAAGCTCATTGGGAGGCCACCGCACAACTGTCAATGAGGTTTGCTGACAGGACGCCAAATAGATGCCACATCAAAGAGAAGACAGAAAATTGTTGGCACCAGGAATGGAAACCCTTTCATTTGAAATGTTCTTCCATTGCCCTCTACTGACAGAACCTGACACTGTGGCAGTGGGCAAAGGGGAAAATGTTTAAAGTGTTCAGCTTTCACCATAAAACGGGATGGGGGACAGCCATTGTGGTGTAACAGGTTAAATCACAGCTTGGGGTACCTGCAATTCATAGGGGAGTGACAGGGATTGAGTCCTGTATCTGCTATTAACCCAACTTCCTGCTAACATGCACCTTGGGAGGCAGCAGAGGATGGCTGACGTATCTGAGTCTCTCCTATGCATTTTGGACGACCCAGATTGAATTCCTGGCTCTTGCAGGCATTTGGCAATGAAAATGACTCGCTCCAGACATCTTAATGCCCTGCTTTTCAAATAAATAAAGAATAAATAAAGACAGAAGAACAGCAATGGGTTGATTTGCGTCTGGGAAGCAGTTGATAATTGGCATAGAAGGAAAGGATGAAAACCAGCAGTTTATTGGAGTGTGTGGAATCCAACAGTTTCTGGAATTTGTTTTTGGTTGTTTTCATGTGTGTGGGTCTTAACATCATCTCAGGTCTCTCATTCAAAGGAACATCTGATATGTAAGTAATAATAAACTATTTTAACAAGTTTGGCTTCAATGAAAGCAATGGATTCTTATATACAGATGTATTTACTTTAGGATCACATTGCGCTTATTACACAGTATTTCATTTTGTATGGAATGAACTTCTATTCTTATTGTGCTGAAGAAACACACATAGTATATGAGCAAGAAATAGCCACCCAGAGTTTTAAAGCTATCAAAGAGAGAAGTTAGTATTAAGGAAACAAAGGAAATTTCTCTCTGATTGCAAGTACCTCCTGTTTCTCTTGTTTCTCTTGGGCACAGACGATGTTTCCTCTTACCTGTGACATCAGTTTAGTCAGTGAATTTCTTATCCTCAACCAATTGTTAGAGGATAAATCAGTGCTACAGCTAGTCTAAAATTATTTTTTCATTATGTCAGCCAGTGTTGAAACTGTTAATGAAATTCTCTGCATATTTTTAAAACATAGAGGCTTCTCACCACCATTAGTGGCCAATGCTTGTTAGGTAACAGTAAAAATTACAGAGTTAAAATTTCTGTAAATAATACTCCTTAGAGCAAGGTCTGAACTTTTTAAAACCACATCTGACCTAACCCTCTTGATACTGAAAGTAACTGTTGGAATAATAGCTTTATCTCCAAATAAGAGGCATTGAAATATTTATGCATTTTTATACATAGTGAAATGAAATCTCTAAGTACAGATGGCTGGCTAGTATTCAAATCCATGTTTTTTAACTTATATTTAAATTTTAATTAGTCTTCAAAAATATTTATTTTATTTATTTGAAAAAATTACAGAGAAATAGAGAAGGGTCTTCTATCCACTGGGTCACTTCCTAAATATCTATTACTGCCAGAGTTGAGCTAATATGAGACCAGGAGTCAGGAGTTTCTTCTGGGTCTCCCAATGTGTGCAGGGTCCCAAGAACTTGAGCTATCCTCTGCTGCTTTCCCGGAAGCATTAGCAGGGATTAGGGATTAGGATTGGAAGTGGAGTAGATGGGATTCGAACCCACATCCACATGAGATGCCAGCTTGCAGGCTGGGGCTTTAACCTGCTACACCATAGTGCCGACCCCCATAATTTTTATTTACTTTTAACAAATTAAATGTGGTTTGTAGATAGAATTCTAAGAACAGAATGATATTTCGTCCTCTCTCTTTCCCTCCCACACTCCTTCCTTCTCCCTTGCTTTTTTTCAGTTTTATGATAATATGTTTTAAGTTTATATTATAGTAAAAAAGCTTAATACTTCACTGAATAAGTTTAAAAACTAAAAACCAGGAAGATCCAAGTTTAGTGGGAATATAGACAATGGCTATGAACAATAGTTGAATGGAAAAATGAACCATTTCAACAATATACTGTGAATTTTAAAGTAATCACAGATATATTAAAACTATAGTAGTATAACACTCTCTCCCTCTCTCTCTCCCTCTCTCTCTCTCTCTCTCTCTCTCTCTTTTGTTTTGACAGGCAGAGTTAGACAATGAGAGAGAGAGAGAGAAAGATCTTGCTTTTTCCGTTGGTTCACCTCCCAAGTGGCTGCTACAGTCGGTGTGCCAGGAGCCAGGTGCTTCCTCCTGGTCTCCTACGCAGGTGCAGGGCCCAAGCACTTGGGCCATCCTCCACTGCCTTCCCGGGCCACAGCAGAGAGTTGGACTGGAAAAGGAGCAACCGGGACAGAGTGTTGCGCCCCAACTGGGACTAGAACCCGGGGTGCCGGCGTTGCAGGCGGAGGATTAGCCAAGTGAGCCGCAGCACCAGTCAGTAGTATAACACTCTTAAACCATTGGTTTGACAAAGTATAAAGCAAAGTTTACAAAACTATCTTTGTAGCAATACTGATACACACTGTCATTTCTTTTTCTTTTCTTTTTTTTTTTTTAATTTTATCTCCCATGTATAAGGGAGAACATGTGGTATTCATCTTTGTGGATCTGGCTTATTTCACTCAACATGATGTTCTATAGTTGTGTCCATTTGGCTGTAAATGTTGGACTTTATTCTTTTGTATAGCTGGTAATATTCTATTGTGTATGTATACTACATCTTCTTTATCCATTCATCTGATGATGGTCACCTTGGTTGAGTTCTTCAAAAAAGTCACTTCACTAACAATACAATTTTCAGAGCATGATATTGGATTTATTTGTTTGTTTATAGCACAAGTTAGAAAAAGAGCATTATAATTGATTAATTGTGCAGTATAGAAAATAAGGAATGTGCATCAGAATTTGTGACAAAAGTTCTTGTAGCAGAATGCGTCTGAGTTTTCAATGCACGTTTGTTGCTGTACTGTGGTGATTCAGGTTACTTGTAGTTGTGGCTTCCCTTATGATTCACATACCTGATACTATATTTCATTTATTTTGTCTAATTGATAAAGTGTTTTCTTTCATGTCAATCTAATTTCTCCAGTCACTCAGTTTTCTTTTAATATAAACAGAACCAGACATGGTTTTCACTTAAGAACTTTTTATACTTAAAATGTTTATTTAACTTCACACTTCTATTCAATTTCTTAACATTACTTTCTATGATCTGACTTGGTTATGTTCCTCATTTCTTGTTATCATGAATGACAAGCACTAAACATCAGACAAAAGTATCTGTTTTCATTTGTTTTAAACATAAAAGCTTTTTCACTCCCAGAATTAGACATACTTGTTCTCTTCTAACATAATCTTGACCCTGGTTCTTCACAGGTTGAATCCTTCTTATTTTTGAAGTTTCAGATTAGTTATTATCTACCAAGAAAGTAGTTCCTTGTCAACCTGGGAGAAAGAGAAAAAAATCAAAAATAAATAAAGAAAAGCACATTCCTTTTAGCCTTGAACTTTGGTCTGCTTTTCAACAGTATGCAATTATTTTAAATCAAAAGTTATTTTCTTCTTATTTCAAGTACTTCAGTTTTGATAAAACTGGAGAAGATCAAAGTGCCCAATTTCTTATTTTGCAGTCAGTAAAGATCTTAATTCATTGAAGGACATACTGAATCAAAAGTAAGATCTAACATAATTAAGAACATGTGCATATATAGTTGTTGACATGATTTTTTAAAAAAAGATATTCATTATTGTCAATTCATTGATTGGGATGAGAGGCTGTAACCCTATGTAACTAAGTTGCTCTGTGCCTTTGAAACAAGGTCCTCCAAATTTGCAGTTTTGGTTTTGTTCAAATACTCAAGAACTCTCTCTGTTTTGTCAATGGCCATTTTTTTTAGAGTTGTCAATATTTCCCAAGTTCATCTCATTTTTCTTATTAAACAAGTATTGACTCATCCATGTTGGACTTATTAATTTCAGGTTGCCTCCTCCTTTATTATCAATCTCTTTTTGTATCATTGTTTTACCCCTGTTGAATTCAAAATAATTCACTTTTTAAAAAGCCATTCTGCTAACAAAGAACTTTCTCTTCCTTTGATTTATTTCATCCTTGGAAGCTTTTATCTGTTTTTATCCACTATAGCTAAATATTGTAGCCTTCTTCAACCCTAAAAATTTTGAAGAGTTCTTAGTAAAAATATTTCCTTATGTATTACAGCAATTTAGTAACACTTGGAAAAGAAAAGAGGGATAGGGCTTTGTGGATTCTTTCAGAAACAGCTAATTAATAGTTGTGTACACAGATAGTTAAAGTTAAAAGCTATTTCTTTCTTTCTTTCTTTCTTTCTTTCTTTCTTTCTTTCTTTCTTTTTTTCTTCTTTCTTTCTTTCTTTTTTTTTTTTTTTTGACAGGCAGAGTGGACAGTAGGAGAGGGACAGAGAGAAAAGTCTTCCTTTTTTCCATTGGTTCGCCCCTCTCACCCCCAATGGCCAGTGCAACCAGTGCACTGAGAGTCAAGTGCTTCTCCTGGTCTCCAATGGGGTGCAGGGCCGAAGCATTTGGGCCATCCTCCACTGCACTCCCGGGCCACAGCAGAGAGCTGGACTGGAAGAGGAACAACCAGGACAGAATCCTGCACCCCAACCAGGACTAGAATCCCGGTGAGTCAGCGCCACAGGCAGAGGGTTAGCCTATTGAGCCGTGGCACTGGCCTGTTAAAACCAATTTCAACTAGGATCTGTGTTGTGGTGTAGTGGATTAAGCTGCTGCTTGCCATGCTGGCATACCATATTAGCAGTAGTTCAAGTCCAGACAAGTCCATTTCTGATCCAGCACCTAGGAAAGCAGCAGAAGATGGAAAAAGTGCTTGGGACTGTGCACTCACATGGCAGACCTGGGTAGAATTCCAGCTTCCTGCCTTTGTTATAACCCAAATCAATTCCTTGCGACCATTTGTGGAGTGAACCAGTGGAAGGAAGACATCTTTCTATCTCCATCTCTCCCTTTCTCAATGAAACTCGGACTTTGTCTTTTTCTTGGTAATTGTCATTCACATGCTTATAAGTAGCCTTCACTAAAAATATATTTTTGTAAAAATTATTTTCATTTTTATATAGTTTTAGGTTTTAACTTGATTTTTTGATCGCTATGTAGTTATGTGAGTTTTAACAGTTCATAGATTTGCTTGTCAGTCATCACAATCGAAACAAGTGACAGTGCCATCAGCCCAGAAAACTTATGCCATCCTCTGTCATCACTCCATCGACAACCTTGGGAGATTGTTGGATGCTTCTTTGTCACTATAGTTCTATCTTCCCAAAAATGCAATGTAAGTGAAATCACACATTAGATACACTTTCAAAACTAGCTTATTTCACTAATAAGGCCTTTGGCTTAGAGGTTAGGTTGAGTTCTTAGCATTAAACTTAAAGCATAATGATATAAGAATGAAAAATTCTATTTTATATGTATTTTTAAACATATGCGCTATGTGAAATAAATAGCTGAAACTGTGAAAAACTGAGCTACAGATGGGGAGTATTTACAAATGATATAACTGGCAAGAGATTTGTATACAGATTATTTTTAACATTGAACATTCACAGTAAGAAATAAACAGCTCAGTTAAAAAGCGGGCAAAATACATTGAGAAAAAGTTATTATTTTAAAACTATCGTATAGTTTTTTTAAACTATTTCATAGACCAGTTTTAGAAAACAATGTGTGGCCAGCGCCATGGCTCAATAGGCTAATCCTCTGCCTGAGGCGCTGGCACACTGGGTTCTAGTCCCAGTCAGGGCACAGGATTCTGTCCCTATTGCTCCTCTTCCAGTCCAGTCCAGCTTTCTGCTGTGGCCTGGGAGTGCAGTGGAGGATGACCCAAGTGCTTGGGCCCTGCACCCGCATGGGAGACCAGGAGAAGCACCTGGTTCCTGGCTTTGGATTGGTGCAGTGTGCTGGCTGCAATACGCCAGCCGTAGCAGCCGTTGTGGGGGTGAACCAATGGAAAAGGAAGACATTTCTCTCTGTCTCTCTCTCTCTCTCTCACTGTCCTCTCTGCCTGTCAAAAAATAATAAAAAAAGAAAACCATGTGCAATATGCATAGTAAGTTTATGAGTCTTTCCTGTTTTTCCCCTAATAATAAATTTTATGGTATGAGTATTCTTGCTCCATCAAATAGAGTCCTTTTATGCCTTTCTGGAGCCTTAGTAGTGTCACTGGATATGTGAGACAAACACAGTCACCCTTCAGTATCCAGAGTTGGTTGCAAAACCCTTTGAGGATACCAAAAACTGAGAATATGCAAGTCTATTATGTAAAATATAACACTGCATCTGATGAGAGTGACTTTGCATCTGCTGGTTCATTCTTCAAATGTCGGCAACGGCTGGGACCAGGATTCAATCAGCACTCTGAACATGGATGCAAGAGGCCCAAGATGTGGTTTAACACCACTGCTCCCCAATGGCCTGCCCACAAAAAAGAGTTATTAAAAGCTTATTGAATAGTATACCATTTCCAGGAATTATTCTCTCTTACAATAGCTCTAATAAATTCTGACTTATACTCACATGACTATTCTGCTATTTTATAAATTACAAATAGTTTTTGATAGAAAATGTGTATGATTTTATAATGAGGTAGATTAGATTGACAGGGTTGCAGTAGAAAACACCAGATTCATTGGCTTAAAAAGTAATTATTTCTTGGGGTCTGGAGGATGGAATTCTAATGTAAAAGTATCTGCAGGTTTGATTTCCTCTGAGACATCTTTCTTTAACTACCAGATGACCCTCCGCTTGCTACCTTTTCACAACATCATCGTTGTTTGCCTTTGCACCCAAGGTTTTTCTGTGTGTCCTATCTCTTGTTAGAAAACCAGTCAAATTGAATTAGGTCCCATCCTAACAGTTTCATTTTAACTAAACTGATTCTTTAAGTGCCCTGAATACAAATAGACATATATTCTGAAATCCTGGGGGTTAGAGCCTTAATGTAAAAATTTGAGGGCAAAGCCATTTAGCTTATAAGAAGAATAATATGGATGCATGTATTATGTTTATTATTGACATTTCATTTGTTTTTATAATAGTTGTTTATTTTTATATCTGATCATATACATTAATGTAATAGCTTTGATTACTATACATAACATGGCTTCTCAATCTCATTTAAATATGTTAAACCCTGGTATTTGTTAATTGATATGAAATATGCAATTTAATATGTTTGCCATCAAAGTATATAAATATAAAATTTCAGATGCAATTTTACATAACTAGTGAACATCTACAATTTGGCTTATTAATCAAAACTTTCAACTTTCTATAATTTCTCTCAAACCCTAAGACTGTAGATAGTTGAGAAGTCTAGTTAAGTGAATTTTTTAAACAAAAGCAACATAGACGTATTTAACAATCAGTTGATAGTCCATATATAAGCTATGGACCTCTTATAAACTATTTAAGAAGTTAATTTCTCTGTTAATTTGATTTAGAAAATATTAATGGTAAAATTAAATCTGAAACTAACTAGATCAACTACATTATTTCACACTGTAAAAATTAGTGATCTATGGATTGTTTATAACATTTTTCTGTAAATACTAAAATCATTTCCGTGACTAAGAGCCCGAATCATAGTTCACTTATATCATCAGTGTTATATGTTGGATTATATTCATTCTGGCTCTAATATATTGACAAAAATAATTATAATATATTTATTTTAAACATTATAACTAACTCACAAATGACCCTAAACAAATTCATTGTTATCATGGTCATCATTATTCAAACAAAATTCAGGCACATTTTGTCATAATTGTTTTAAATATTTATTCATTCATTTGAAAGACAGAGATACAGAGACACGGAGGCAGAGAGAGAAAAGTCTTCCATCTGTTGGTTCACTCCCCAAATGGCCTCAATAGCCAGAGCTGAGCTAATCTGAAGCCAGGAGCTAGGAGCTTCCTCCGGGTCTGCCACACCGGTACAGAGTCCCAAGGACCTGGGCCATCCTCAACCGGTTTCCCAGGACTTGGCATTGAACAGGATCAGAAGTGGAGCAGCCAAGTCTCAAACCAATGCCATTATGGGAGCCAGCAACACAGGCAGATGTTAGCCCATTACACCACAATGCCGACCCTGGGCATATATTTTTAATAGGTGAAAATCAGTGTATGTATGGTGGAAACTCTATATACCTGAATATTTCTATGAGTGCTAGCTTGATATGAACACAGAAAAATCCTACATTGGCATAAATGAAAAAGTCAAAGACCCAGGAGAACAGGAACAGCTAGGAGGAAATTACCTCCTTGCAAACACATTGAAAAATGTGACATCCTCTCTAAATACTTCACTGTAACTCAAGAACAAGCAAACCTGAAGAGTCTTCAACATAATTCTTGAGCCTGGATCAAGCTCCATGAATGAGACTCTCAAACAAGAAGTTACCAAATGTCTAGGAAGGGGAATAGAGCCAAGATTGAAAGTAACTGCTTTGATGAGTTGGGAAAGAGTCCAGGTAATTTGTTTAGGAACTCCTGTCAAGTGGAATTCTGAATTGAATAAGTTCATGGAGAGGTTACTTTAGTTCAAACACAGGTTCTAAAAAGAACAATGAAGGCCTACCTGTAGTGGGTGAAAAATGAACACAAATTTCATATATAACATAGTGCTGAAGAAACACTGATGGTCTGATCTAGCCAGAGTGGATGATTTCTAAGATAGTTTATTATTTAGAACATCATTCCATGTTTTATTGGTAAGCTCAATAGCAATAAAATTTATTTTCAAAAATTGGAAATCTTTAAATAATTCTTACATATTGGTTGTTAATGAATGTTTGTGTGCAATATTAGGCAAGATAATGCATATTTGTTAGCAAATCATTTTCATTAAATGCACACAAAAATACTAATTAAATATTTTGCAAAAGATCTGTCTATAAATTAATCTGCAGACTTAATAAGCTAATTATATAATACAGAGATATCTTTGGGAATGAAATATAATCCAAGCAGTATTTACAAGATTTAGCATTCAAAAATGTAAGCATCACATTAGGGGAGAAAAGCTTTCACTACTTTTGACATCTTACTTATTCACCTGCTAGTGCAGTACGAGTGCTGTTCTCTTTTTGCCTCAACTGTTGATCCCAGAGAAATGAACTGTCAGCAGCAGAGAAACTTGTCATCTAAATGGAAACATTGAAATAGAGTGGCTCAGGAAGCTATTTATTATAATATAGACTGCTTTGGAAACATTAATACCATATTGCTAGGTAAAATAAATTGTTGACATAACTAAAATAATTATGTGGTTCCATAAGGAAATATCATATGTAATAATATCATATATAAGGTTTTGAATCATAGTTCAGTATTTTATACCCTAATTTTGCTGCAATTCAATGTTTCTGAGGAAGAGGAATAATTCTATATTGGTTATGTTTACTTGTGTAGTAGATTTTTCAATTGTGCTATAAAATAGACAACTTACTATGTCGAAGGAACGTTAGGTGAGGTGACAAGTGGCAATATCAACTGATCACATCAACAATCAAGGGTGTGAGAATTGTAGTTAGATGTGGAGGTTAAATCACTGTTTTTCCATAATCTTCATTTAGCCATCTGCTAGTGGAAAAATGAAGAATATTTATACGATTATTTATATTATTGAAATAATGAATCCCAAGCTGTTTTAAAAGGCAATTTTTAAAAAGGACAATGTTTTTAAAGTGCTCTGAGTTAAAATCGGTTGTCACTCCTGATTATTAAACCTTGGCTATTTATATTTTAATTAATTAATTTTATTTGTTTTCAAAGTAGAGAGACAGTGAGAAATATCCCCTTTGCTGTTTCACTTCTCAGTTGCCACAAAAGCCGAAACAGGGTAGAATCAGCCGGAAATCAGAAACCAGGGCCTCAATCTGTTTCCCATAAGATTGCAAGAATCCAACTGATTGACCCACAACCTATTTCCTCCCAGGGCATACATCAGTAGGAAACTGGAATTTGGAGTGGAGACAGGACTCAATCCTCTGCACACTAATAAGGAATGGAAGTATCTTTACAGGCTTTTTAACCATGGTAACAAATGCACGTCCACCCCTCTTTTATTTATGTTTTAAGCTATTTTTTCTTTAAATATTTGATTTTAACATAATTTATGCATGCACAGACTGTTAAACTATAGCACGAAGTGACCTCAGGTATATGTCATCTGTTTTTTTCTTTCCCACAATAGTGAATCTCTAATTATTATAATACAGTATCAACAGCAGGAAATCGATATTGGCATGACATGTATGTGAGTTTTTATTCTATTTGATATCTTCTTGATTCTATTAATGAGGAATGCATTTTTATTTTTATATGTGTTTATTTTACAAAAGGTAAAATCATAGATAGGGAGGAATGTAGACAGAGATATTCCATATGCCGGTTTATTTATTTTCCATCTGCTTGAAAAACAGAGTGACAGAGAGAGAGAGAGAGACACAGAGACAGACTGATCTTCCTCTGCTATTTAACTCCCCAAATGCCCACAACAATCAGAGCTAGGCTAGGCAGAAGCCAGGAATTCCAACCAAGTGTCCCACGAGGGTGACAGGAACCCAGGTCTTTGGACCATTATCAGCTACCTCACAGGAGCACTAACAGGAAACTGATTCGGAAGTGCAGAGTAGCCAGGACCAAAACTTGGCAATCTGATGTAGAATGTGGGCATCCCAAACTATAGCTGAACCTGCTGAGTCAAAACACTGGCACCAAAGGAGTAATTTTTTTTTAATTAAAAGCTATATGTTTAGGGTGTTAAGGACTGTGGGGAGAAGGCTCCTTGCGGTGGTAGCTAAGGTGAAAGACTCAGCTCTTCACTCTCTTTACTGCCACTGCAGGCATGGGGACCATGACCTTTCTGGGGTGTTTGGACAATAGCAGTTATTGACTAAATGTTTTCTATCATAACATACCAGGATGCACGACTAAACTTGTTTATTTGTTTTGTCTGTGTCTGGCTAATTTTTTTGCTGATTTCTGATTGCTGATTTCTACAGCTCCATGTCACAGCTACATAAAACATGGAAAATTCTGAGGAAATTTACCACTGTGTCATTCCTTGTATGTTGTGGACCCACAGGCCAGATCCTTGCTTCCACTTCTAACAGTCTTAGGTTTGTTTTACATGACTATAAAGAGATTTTAGTTGTGCTATCCATAAATAATAGGAAAAAATATATGTACTCCATAGTCTTGGAAATGTAAGATTGTCTCCTAATAATCATTGCTGCTTACTAAAATGAGAAGAGAACTCTCCAATGATTTTAAGTCTCAAGTGAAATTCTGATGAAGGTCCACTTTCTCTAATCATGTGTCCTCTACAAATCTATTCAAAAATTTGAAGTCTCCATGAGTAAGAAGCAGAACATTGTGTTTCTATTTGAATAGTGCGCAACTCTACTAATTTGTTTTACACTAGGTTTGACTATAGACTGCAATTATCTAATACTTACTAATGAGACATCTATGGGATCTCTTTTTAGTGAAAGCTGTACAGCTAGAATGTTGTGATAGCTGTCTGCCTGTCCTCTTCTGATATCTTCCTATTGATTTCATTATAACTCCTTCATCTACCAGACCTGAACACTGGAGGCAACAGTGTGTCTTCTAATATTGAATAAGTCCATAATAACCCTAAATCTAGGCTCTATAACCTTTTATATTTCATAGAGAAGCAGATAAATACAAAGTATGATTATCAAATTTATCTTAAAGTACAGATGTGTTACATGTGTGTTTACATGTATGTATGAAGATGTCTACACACATACATGCATACCATAGTTTATACATATGTAATGGAGTCTGCCTGACTTTGATGACTTCAAATGAGGGAGAACTAGCAGCAATTACGTCTGGGGATTTTGGGAATGTGAAGTGAAGCATCCTTTGAATGTATAAGACATGTACCAAAATGATAAATTGCAAAGAGGAGAGTGAAAGGTCGTATTTTAACATTGGAGGATTGACTGAAGACGAAGAAATCGACTGCAATTTTAAGAACACAAAGCAAGGAAAAGTGTCAGAAGGAAATGTTCAAAGTCAATAAAAACAAATTAAGTACTATAATGACTCCCATGGCAATCTGGGGAATGTTAGTTGTGCCTTCACCCCTAAAAATGATGCCTGCTTATAAATAAGAGCAGCAAACTGTTTTTTCATATACTAAACACTCATGCAGAGGGGGATGAAGGCAAAATTATCTGGTAGTTTTGCCCATGTGCAGAAATATTTACTATTGTTGTAGAAATGGAAATGAAACCAAGATTTAAATAGCTGTCAAGAGTTATATTTTCTCCTAGTTTTCTATATTTTTCCTTGCAAAACTTAAATATTAACATAAATTTAATATTTTATTCTATTTAAATAAATCAGACATTAAAATAAATTTTAAATGATTTTTCTTTCCGTGATAAAATCTCACCAGAGGAATTTGTATCCATGTATTTCTTGCATCTATGAGTGTATTGAAAGACAACATTGTTGAAGTTTGTTTCTGATTTTATTCTAAACTTTTATAATTTTATTTTTAATGCTTTATTGAAATATTCATAGCAAAAGCAAGATTTGATAAATTGGTGTACTTCTACATCATTGTTTTCACTCTTGGATTTACACTTAAAACACAAGCCATATAATACATCACAATTTTCAGATTTGGAATGAAAGCAGAGACTTTTACACAAGTTACACAATTCACTAAATGCTAAATAGATATTTAATAATAAATGATAATGAAAACCAAGTTATGCTCAGATCATAGAAAAAGACAACCAGTATCTTCCATTTTAATTATAAACATAAAATTTTAAAACAATTCTCAGAAAATTTCACTAATATTTAAATTGATTCACACTGATTTCAAAGCATTAAACCAATCATTGAAAAAACAAAAGATTGCTGAATTAAGTTAATATCATGGAATCATGGAAAGGACTTGGGTCTGGATCTGAAAAATGAGAAAGCAAACTCCAACTCCTTGTCTTATGTGCTTTGAGACTATAGATAGATTAGTCAATCTTTTATCAATCTATAGTATTCTATATGTAAATTGTGGAGAATATCTGACCATTTATTTTGAGGGATTTATGATAATTTTTTTATTTCTCTTGATTTACATATAAAAACCTGTATATGTTTATTTTATCATTTTTGTTTTTGCCAGGCAAATTTAGACAGTGAGAGATAGAGACAGAGAGAGTGTTATAGACAATCAGAGAGACAGAGAGAAAGGTCTTCCTTCCATTGGTTCCTTTGCAAATGGCTTCTGTGGCAAGCACACTGCACGGATGCAAAGCAAGGAGCCAGGTGCTTCCTCCTGGTTTCCCATGCAGGTGCAGGACCCAAGCACTTGGGCCATCCTCACTGCCTTCCCAGGCCACAGCAGAGATCTGGGCTGGTAGAGGAGCAACCTGGACAGAATCTGGCACCCCGACCGGGACTAGAACCCAGGGTGCTGGCGCTGCAGGTGGACGATTACCCAAGTGAGCTGCGGCGCAGGCCATATTTTATCATTATTTTTAATAGACTTGATACGTGTTATCATTGTATTATCTTACTTTTGGTATAAAATCACCTATGGTAAATTTCAGCAAATTAAAATTTGATAAAAAAAATCATATTATAGAAAAAGAACCTAAATCCACACAATGCTTATTGTTAAAAGTTATTTCATGTCCTTTCTATAAAAATTATAGCTTCACTAGAGTAAACATGATATGATATAGTATTTTCAATTAAACGTGTATACTTACTTAGATAACATAGAAAACCTTCATGTTATAATTGTCAATTTATTCCATTCACCTGTATACTACTTAAACTAAATTACTTTTATATTTCCCTAAGTATAATTTTATTGTTTTATATTGTCATGAAATGGAACTAACTTCACACCCCAAATGTGATTCATAATCAAAATTTAGAAATGAATGACTAGCAAAAATGCTTCTTAGAGAAAGGAAGTTCTGTAATTTGAAGTACTCTCTTACTACTCTGAAACTTTGGAAATGTGTAGAACTAGATACAAGAAAATTATGTTTGTATGGTAGATCTTTTGGCATCACTGAATCAAAAACTTCATAATAGAATAGAGAGAAAATAAATGATGCAGAGATGTGGGAGGTGAAGTGCAACACTTTATCACTGTGCTCCCACATATGCATTGTGTGACTGTATGGAGGAAAGCAAGTCCTATCCTAGAAATAGGTATTCTGCATTACTTATGAAAAGAAATCTTTGTATGTGTTGGTTGAACAACTCAGTCTTTTATATGTAATGCTGCTTTGTATGATCTCCAAAGAATGCACAGATAAAACTAAACAATATTAGAGCAGTCTCCTACATTTGGGTTCTCTCCAGTTAAACATTACAAAGCAAGTTCAAAAAGACAAAGCCAGCAAATAATTTCTTTAATTTTTAATTTTTTTATCTTTTATTTAATAAATATAAATTTCCAAAGTGAATGTAGTTAATTAATGGTTCTGGACTGTATGCATAAAAATGACTAAGACAGTACATTTTGTGTCATGGATATTGCATCACAATTTCAAAAAATATTGAAAAACATCGAAAGTAACGTGTAACAGCTTTTGGATTACAGTGACTTCCCCCCCATAACTTCCCTCAAACCTGCAACCCTCCCATCTCCTGTTCCTTCTCCCATTCCATTCACATCAAGATTCATTTTCAATTATCTTTATGCACAGAAAATCAATTTAGTATATATTAGGTAAAGATTTCAACAGTTTGCACCCACACAGAAACACAAGCTGTAAAGTACTATTTGAGTACCAGTTATAGCATTAATTCACATTGTACAACACATTAAGGACAGAGATCCTACATGGGGAGTAAGTGCACAGTGACTCCTGTGGTTGACTTAACAATTGACACTCTTGTTTAGGGTGTCAGTAATAACCCTAGGCTCTTGTCATCAGTTGCCAAGGTTATGGAAGCCTTTTGAGTTCACCAATCTGACCTTATTTAGACAAGGTCATAGTCAAAGTGGAAGTTCTCTCCTCCCTTCAGAGAAAGGTACCTCCTTCTTTGATGGCTCTTCTTTCTACTGAGATCTCACTTTTTTTGCCAGTGTCTTGGCTTTCCATGCCTATAATCCTCTTATGGGCCCTTCAGCCAGATCCGAATGCCTTAAGGGTTGAATCTGAGGCCAGAGTGCTGTTTAGGACATCTGTCACTCTATGAGTCTGCTGTGTATCCTACTTCCCGTGTTGGATTGTTCTCTCCTTTTTAATTCTATCAGTTAGTATTAGCAGACATTAGTCTTGTTTATGTGATCCCTTTGGCTCTTAATCTTATCATTATGATCAATTGTGAACTGAAACTGATCCCTTTGATTAGTGAGATGACCTTGGTACATGCCACCTTGGTGGGATTGAATTGGAATCCCCTGATTGAGCATGTCCCAAATTTCTAATTTTCCTATATGTATGCTGTATTGAAACACCCTAATGTACATTATCTACCTACCACATAGTAATCCCTAGTGTAGAAACTGTTTTACTAAACTCTGGGGATATAAATGTTTATACCTTGCTTATGCAATATGTTGAAACAATGAAGCACCTCAACATATCAAAATATAGAAGTAAAATATAAATTAGTGTGTCGCATTATACCTGACAGTCTCTTAGACCCTGCATGACCACCTGCACTCCCATGGTTACTACAGCAGGATCATATGTCCCTCAGTCACACCCAGCTCCACAGCAGGAAGAAGCATTTGCACCACAAGGATGTGTGCAAAACATCTGCCTGTGTTGCTGCTCAGGGGTCACCTTGCCCCTGAGGAACTAACAATAACACCTGTTATGGAGCTAATCTTGCTTTGTTTCTTCTTATTGCAAGTACACATTATACCCTTCAGTGCCTATGTGCGTCACATTGCTGAGTGACTCTGAAGCATGGAGTGGTCTGACTCTGCTGCCTGGAGGAGTAGTACTGGAGCAGTTAACAGGTGTTACTTGCTGACAAAAATACCATAAATATGTACAGTAGGCATAGAAAACACTTTGTTAAAATTTCTCATTTGTAGAATTACATTAAAAATGGCAAAACTTAAAATTCTGAATTTATTGTACATATGCACTGTGTGACTGTATGGAGATTCTCAATTTATTTTGAGATTAATTAAAATTCTCAATTTATTATTTTTAACATTTATTAGGTTATTCAGTGTCTGTTAAGGATGTTGGAAAATGAAGGCAAATTCAATAAATCAACTCCTTAGCAGAAAAAAAAAGAGCATCTATAAAATAAATTAGAAGATAGGCTCATTAAATTTTAAAATTATACAATTCTGGAACTTCGCTTAATATTAAGATTGAAAATTGTGTGTAATAGACATATTCCTCTTTCTAACCCTGGGTTGAAGAAATTTGATAGGAAATAAGGAGAAAAAACAGTGAAGACATGTTTGCATAATTAAATAATTTCTGTATTTTACATGCTTTTAAATTCTTCCTATTTTGATTCTTCGGTTTAGCACTTTATGTTTGTTTTCTCTTTATTGGTTTTTTAAAAAAAATCATCACAATATTATTTGTGAATATTATATAAGTACACAAATTGAAGTAAACAATACCACATACTTCAAGCTTATCATTCAATATAAATCACATCTCATAAATTAAAAATAAGGTTTTTAATGTAAGCTACAAAATTTCAGAACATTTTTTAAAAAAGATTTATTCAGTTGGTAGGCAGAGTGGTTCAGGCTGAAACTCAGAGCCATAAACTCCATCTAGGTCGAACACATTGGTATTGGGTACTTAAGTCCATTGTCTGCAGCTTCCCTGGCACTTGGCACTGAGCTGGATTGGAAGTGGAGCATCAGGGACTCAAACTACTACTCCCTTATAGGATACAGGCATCCTAAGTGAGGGCTTAACCTATTGTGCCACAAAGCCTACCCCTGAAACACATTTGAAAGTGATCCTTACTGGTATCTTTAAATCCACGTTCCTATTGTATATATGTAACTATCCATGGGAGCAACAAAATTGGAAATTTAATATGATAAAAGAGTTACACCTACAATTCATTATTTTAGAAATACCACCATACAAAAAACTGTCACCAAAATTAAATTATCTGTGTCTAATTTGTTGGCCCAGCCTTTTCCAAGCAGAAGATGACACACTGAATAAAATCTACCAATAAATTATCATGGGATAAAGCTACTGTTTCTGAAGGCACTTAACCAATGTGCTTATTTATTTTATCCCTAACTGAACGTGAAACGCTAGATAAAATTTAAAAATAGTTCTGTGGTTGAGAAAAATGGTTAAAATTTTGCATATGTCTATGCCATTAATAAGCTGAATGTTTCTCAATGTGGTAAGGTTAACAAATTGTTGCTTCTGTAGGTGTTGAACATTAAAATGCACAAGAATGATATTGAAAAATGAAAAATTATGGCTGCATTTACTGTTGCTTGTGTTCTCTAGAGTAGAGATTTTTATTCTTTTTCCTTTCACTGTAGCCAATCCAATAGCTTTCTTGTGTTTCACTTTGGAGAACTGGTCAACTTCATTAAGAAGAAAAAATGGTTAATCTCAGAAAAAAATTGTGGGGGGTGGTTAGCATGTGAGGGAATGACATATCCTTGACTAACAAGAACCTAGACAATCTTCGTCTCTTGGTTCCAACAAATTTATTTTATTTGATCTCATTTTACTTATTTTTCTGAAATATTTACTTATTTGAAAGAGAGAGAGAGAGAGAAGAAGAAGATAGAGAGGAAGATAGAGAGACGGAGAGAGACTGAGAGAGATGGGAAGAGGGAGAGACAAAGGGAGAATGAGAGAGGGAGAGACAGAGGAAGAGGGAGAGCGAAAGAGAGAAAGAAAGGAGAGTGAAGAAGAGATGGAGAGAGGGAGAGGGAGCAAGAGAGGCAGGGGGAGTGAGGGAGAGAGAGAGAGAGATCGAGAGAGAGAAAGACAGAGAAAGAGAGATGCTTCTCTCTGCTATTTACCCCTGAAACGGCCCCAATATCTAGGGCTAGGCCAAAATCAAGACACCGGAATTTCTTCTGAGTCTCTCACATGGGTATCAGGTGTCCAAGTTTTGGGCAGTATTTTGCTTCTTTCTCAGTCATATTAGCAGGGAGCTAGACTGGAAGTCAAACAGCTGGGACTCGAACTGGTGCCCATATGGGATGCCAATGTCACAGGCAGGGGTTTAATCCACCAGCTGCATTTCCCATAATTTTAGAGAGGAAAAATAATTATCTCTGTGTTCTGTTGAAAAAAGTTCCTTAGTAAGAAGTTAGAAACAGTCTTTGGTTACTTTTTCATGTACATGTTGGTCATTTATGTGCCTTCTTTGGTAACATGTCTACTGAGACTCTTTGTCCATTTTTCAATTGTATTGTTTGGAGCTATTCACTTCTTTCTTATTTATCTTGCTTTGCTTCTTTGAAGTTTTTTTGCTATTTATTTATCTTGTGGATATGGATTTCAAAAACTTTTATTACAAAATAATTTTATCTTTTAACTCTATAAATATTTTGAAGTGCTCTCTTATATCAAAATATCACTTTATATACCATTCATATGTATAATTTTTATTTGTTAATTATACCACAATAAAGCTGTGGAGGTGGGGAAGATCAATCTTGTTAACAAAAGTGATGAAGAGATCCACTAAAGATCGGTAATAGTGTATGTTGTGTAAATTCTTTCTACATTTTGTTTTACCTTATTCCCTCAACATGTAGCCCTAGGGAGCTCCAAGAATTCATAAATTATTTTTGAGAGCACTCAGAAATAACATGAAATCCATACATGCTCTTATATTTTTCAAATTACAGGAACTGGAAGTAAAAAAGTAACTTTTAAACTTGATAAATGTTATTATTTTATTTTTGCATGTCTGCTTTGCACTTATCAGACATGATGCATTATTAAATCTTACAGCAATCATGAGAGGAAGTTTTTAAGTTTTCCTACATTACTCATCACTGAATTTAGGCACATAAATAATTAATTCATTCTAAAATATTTAGCCATAAAACAACTATGTTTGATAGTTTCTCACTCTATAGGTTTTTCTACCTAAATATTTTTTGACTCTGCAATCCCTAGTTGATGTGCAATGGGTCTGCAGGTATACCGTCATCAACTATAAATTTTTATTCTGATCTGCATTTAGTATAGCCTGGAATATTCATATATGTTTGAATATATATATGTAAATATCTTCTCATGGGATAGTTATTTGATTTATCATAACAAATCATTTTGTGATAATAACTAAATAAAATTTGTGATAGTAAATAAATAATAATCTAAATACACTGTTGTTCTAAATGAATTTTTATAATTTAAAAAATACACAATTTGGAAGATAAAAATGCTAATATGTTAGAAAGTACTAGATAAAAGTCACTATTTTCTTTTTTTTTTTTTTAATTTTTTCTTTGACAGAGAGAGTGGATAGTGAGAGAGAGAGAGAGAGAAATGTCTTCCTTTTGCCATTGGTTCACCAGCCGCACCGCACAGATCCGAAGCCAGGAGCCAGGTGCTTATCCTGGTCTTCCATGCGGGTGCAGGGCCCAAGCACTTGGGCCATGCTCGACTGCACTCCCGGGCCACAGCAGAGAGCTGGCCTGAAAGAGGGGCAACAAGGACAGAATCCGGAGCCCCAACCGGGACTAGAACCTGGTGTGCCGGCACCGCAAGGCGGAGGATTAGCCTAGTGAGCTGCGGCGCCGGCCAAGTCACTATTTTCTTAACATCCTTGTGTCTATCTAAAAACAAGGATATTATATTTCACTATGTCCATGGATACTGGTGAATGATGTCAAATCCAATGCCAGCTCTCATTGTGCAGGAAATATACATAGGAATATACATAGGAAAAATGCTCACAGAAATAAATGTAAATGTATAACCTTATGAAAAGCAAAATAAAATACCAATAGTAATTTGGTGCTTTGAGTTGTGAAGATAGCTATTAGAAAGTCAATAAGGGGCTAGAGCTGTAGCATAGTAGGCTAAACCCCTACCTGTAACGTGTGTATCTCATATGGGCTCCAGTTTGTATTCTGGCTGCTCCTCTGATCTAGCTTTCTGCTAATGCCCTGGGAAAACAGTGGAAGATGGACCAAGTGCTTGGACCCTGCCTCCACCTGGCAGAACTAGAAGAAGCTCTTGGCTCCTGGCTTGCTACTGGCCCAGCTCAGGCATTGTGGCCATTTGGGGAATGAACCAACAGAGGGAAGTTCTCTCTCTGTCTCTCCCTCTCTCCATCTGTAACTCTACCTCTCAAATAAATAAATAAAAATCTTTTTTTTTTTTTTTTTTTTTTTTTTTTTTACAGGCAGAGTGGACAGTGAGAGAGAGAGACAGAGAGAAAGGTCTTCCTTTGCCGTTGGTTCACCCTCCAATGGCCGCCGCGGTCTGCGCGCTGCGGCCGGCGCACCGCGCTCGTCCGATGGCAGGAGCCAGGAGCCAGGTGCTTTTCCTGGTCTCCCCATGGGGTGCAGGGCCCAAGCACCTGGGCCATCCTCCACTGCACTCCTGGGCCACAGCAGAGGGCTGGCCTGGAAGAGGGGCAACCGGGACAGAATCCGGTGCCCCGACCGGGACTAGAACCCGGTGTGCCGGCGCCGCAAGGCGGAGGATTAGCCTGTTGAGCTACGGCGCCGGCCTAATAAATAAAAATCTTAAAAAATAGTAGTGCAGATGAAACTTGGACAATATACAGTATGGCAGATTTGAAACCTAATTAAATAATATCATATGTAATATGTGGACTATTCTGTAAAATAGATGATACCAGAAGAGAAATGATATGAATAGAAAATAAAGGGGTAAAACTACTGAGTTTCATCACTTCACAAAATGCAGAGGCCATAGCAATAAGAAGTAAATGGTAAGTGTACCAGTAGTAGTTAGTAATTGCTAGGGACTTAGGAGAACTAAAGTGTATTTTGTCTTGGAAAGTAGATTTTCCCAAGCATGCTATTTCCCTTAGCGCTTAGAATTTCTATGTTCCCAAATTAATTTGGAGATGTGGGTTCATTAAGGTTAATATTCCATTTTTGATGTCCTTGGTCCCCCTCCTCCCAATATTCCATCTTAATTGGACATCAAGCTTTTATCTCTGGTGTGGCTGTGGAGAATAGCCTTTGGTCACAAGTGACCAGTAAATATTTTCACGGGAAGCACTAGCTTCCATATGTACTGTCTCTCTAAATTCTTTTTACAGTTTGGTTGAGGGGAGGAGGAGGCAGAGGACAATTGTTAAATGTTAGCCATATTATCAATCTGTAAACAAAAATGGTGCTTATTATTATTATGCAAAATTTAATTGTCTTGAGGCATATGAATTTTTTTCATGTACTTATTCTTTAATATTAAGGGAAATGTAAGTCCAGTGTATGCATTTTAATTTATGATTTCACACCAAATAGTTATCAGCAAAATTTTAAGTTCTGTATGTCATACTAATCTTTAAAATATTTACTATATGGAACATATGTGTTTATTCTAATATTAAACTAATATTCATTGTGACTCTCATATAAATGACTACTCAATTGTCATTTATCAATTATATATTAATATAATCTGCCTTTACATCTATTAATGTGGTAGTAACAATTTTCTCTGAACCATTTATAAGTTTTTCATCATTTACATTAAAGAATTATGATCATAATGTTGAAGATGATGATATAAGGTATACAGAAAAAAGTATAATAGCCACATTTAGTTTATATATGCATCTTTAATTATCCTATTGTTTTTTATTTTATTATTTTTTTTGGTAAGATTTATTTACTTGAGAGGCAGAGTTACAGAGAGGCAGATGCAGAGAGAGGGAGAGGGAGAGGGAAAGAGAGAGACAGGCCTTCCATCTGTTTGTTCACTCCCCAAATGGCTGCCTTGGCCAGAGCTGAGCCAATAGAAAACCAGGAGCCAAGAGCTTCTTCCAAGTCTCCCACGAAGGTGCAGGGACTCAAAGACTTGAGCTATTTTCTGCTGCCTTCCCCAGGTGCATTAGCAGGGAGCTGGATTGGAAGTGGAGCAGCCAGGACCTGCACCAGGGCCGTGTGGGATGCCAGCATTGCAGGCTGCAGCTTTACCTGCTATGCCACAGCTCTGGCCCTGTCTCCAAACTCTTTTTTTTAAATTTATTTTGAATATAAATTTCCAAGGTACATCTTATGGATTACAATGACCCCCTCCATAACTTCCCTCCCACCCGTAACCCTCCCCCTTTACCCGCTCCCTCTCCCCTTTCATTTGCATCAAGATTCATTTTCAATTCTCTTTGTATACAGAAGATCGGTTCAGTATATGTTAAGTAAATATTTCAACAGTTTGCACCCACATAGAACCACAAAGTGGAAAATACTGTTTGAGTATGAGTTATAGCATTAAATCACAATGTACAGCACATTAAGGACAGAGGTCCTACATGATATTTTTTTAAAAAATTGATTAATTTTCTATGCAATTTCCAATTTAATACCAAGTCAAAGGGATCACACAAACAAGACTAGTGTCTGCTAATACTAACTGATAGAACCAAAAAGGTAGAGAACAATCCAACATGGGAAGTGGGAAACACAGCAGACTCATAGAATGGCAGATGTCCTAAATAGCACTCTGGCCTCAGAATCAGCCCTTAAGGTATTCAGATATGGCTGAAGAGCCCATGAGAGTATTTTAGGCATGGAAAGCCAAGACACTCTGGAAAAATAAAGAAGACCTAAATGAAAGATCTCTGCGAGTGAGATCCCAGTGGAAAGAACAGGACCATCAAAGAAGGAGGTACCTTTCTCTGAAGGGAGGAGAGAACTTCCACTTGGACTATGACCCTGTCGGAATAAGATTGAAGTCAGCGAACCCTAAAGGCTTCCATAGCCTTGGCAACTCATGACTAGAGCCTAGGGAGATTACTGAAGCCATAAACAAGAGTGTCAAATTGTTAAATCAACAACAGGAGTCACTGTGTACTTGCGTCTCATGTAGGATCTTTCCTTAATGTGTTGTCCAATGTGCCAATGTGCAGTAATGCTATAACTAGTACTGAAACAGTATTTTTACACCTTGTGTTTCTGTGTGGGTGCAAACTGATGAAATCTTTACTTAGTATATACTAAATCAATCTTCTGTATATAAAGATAATCGAAACTATCCAATTGTTTTTGAATGTTTACTCTATGTGGAGTTCTCTGCTAAGACACTGCTTCTGATGCTATAATGATTAAACAGATAGATTGTGTCCTTAGGATCATCCAATAAATAAAGCTTTAGCTGATGAGAGCAACAAAACACTATCACTGTGATTACTAGTACTGCCAGTAGAACAGTGGAGGTTAAATAGTAGGATGAGTCAAATCTCCTCTTGACTTAATGAAAAGTCAATGAGTAACTGACATCTATCTTGGCAAATAAATTAATGAGGTAGTGGTTACACAGTATCAGAGATGGTTGAAAAGCAAGTACTACTGTTTCATTACTAGTAATAGCATTATTTCACATTGGATAACACATTAAGGACAGATCCCTCATGAGACGTAAGTACACAGTGACTCCTGAAGTTGATTTAACAATTTGACACTCTTGTTTATGGCGTCAGTAATCTCCCCAGGCTCTAGTCATGAGTTGCCGAGGCTATGGAAGCGTTTAGGGTTCGCCGACTTCGATCTTAATCCGACAGGGTCATAGTCAAAGTGGAGGTTCTCTCCTCCCTTCAGAGAAAGGTACCTCCTTCTTTGATGGCCCCGTTCTTTCCACTGTACTCCAACAATAATTTCAGTTTGTGTCTCTATGTGAGGGCAAACTGTTGAAATCTTTACATAATATGTTCTAAACTGATCTGCTGTGTATAAAGAGAATTGAAAATGAATCTTGATGTGAACAGAAGGGGAGAGGGAGCGGGAGAGGGGAGGGTAGCGGGAGGGAGGGAAGTTGTGAGGGGGGGAGCCATTGGAATCCATAAGCTATACTTTGGAAATTTATATTCTTTAAATAAAAGCTAAAAAAAAAAAAAAAAGCAAGTACTGAAAGACTAATGGGAGTGACTATTTATGAGGGGGAAATTTTGCATTTACAATTGTTATAATCAGTAAGTATTAAAACGTTTTAAAAGTTATAATTCTGATGTTTTATCAAGTTTCTATTTCTTCATAAGTCACACATAGATGACCTGCTGATAAGCATCTTAGTGTATTATAAATGTTTACTAGCAGATTCAAAAACAGGTTCTCCTATTTCTTCAACATTTTATTTTTTTTTTCCTTTTGGAAATTTTAAATACATTTCCTAGATCCTCCAACAATTCTTTTCGTATTACATTTCTGCCAGATCCTCTAAGGTTAGAAATAAACTAGATAATTTCACCATCTACTGTCTTAGTAATAGTATGCTTTAAGAGGTTATGCCTAAATATAATTTTATTTCTTTTCAGAATGCTATTAAACATTATTCAACAACTGAGATTTCACTTTATATAGTACCACTTGATTATGTGTTTCAGTTCAATATGTGCTTATAACATGATCGTTGTATTTAAGATTCAATATGGTTCTTCTATACTATTGTTAAATATATGTATTATATTCTGGTCAAGAGGCAGAAATCTTAAGGTACATGGTATCACAAGGTAACTGAATAATAAATACCTCAACATTAAGAATGTAAATGGCTGCAGATGACCTCACATCAAATATCTTATTTCAGAATAAATTCAAATACTTTCTCTACTTCTAGCCTTAAACATTCACAGAACAAAAACTGATTTGTAGTTTTAGCTAATCATTCCTGTTTCTGGATTTCCAGCATATACCAGATTCCTATTCTGGGCCCTTCCATAATCTATGATTTGGATTGGGCATTGAGGCATAGTGGATAAAGCCCCCACCTGCAAGGCTGGCATGCTTCATAGGCACTGGTGCATGTCTGCACTGTTCTACTTCTGATCCAGCTCCATACTGATGAGTGGGTAAAGTAGCTGAAGGTGGCTCAAGTACTTGGATCCCTGCCACCCACGTGGGAGGCCCAGATGAAGCTCCTGGCTCCTGACTTCAGCCTTGCCCAGGCCTGGCTGTTGTGGCCATCTGGGTAGTCAACCAGTAGATGGACAAATCTCAATCTCTCCATCTTTCACTGTAACTCAGACTTTCAAATATATAAATAAATCTTTTAAAAAAAACTGATTTGTTGAGCAATATACTGATCTTATTTCAATTTAAATTTTGTTTACATTGTCCAGAATCTTGTGAGGTAGTATGCCTCACATATGTGTATCATGAGATGTTTAGCCCTGGGAAAATTTTACCATCCATAATATATATATATATATATATGTATATATATATATATATATATATATATGCTTTTATGCTCTATTACACTTCTTCCTATAATCTATTGTGATAATTGCCTTGAATATACTAGCAGGAAATTATTCCTTTACTCTTAGCTGTCCCTTTCTCTTTGCTCTTAGCTTTCTTCTTTGCTCCTTTTTCAAGTCTCTGAATGAGTATATATGTTTAGGTATTGTTATTCTCTACAATGTGGGGTGAACGGAGAGTCAGCTCTTTAGGTCTGAATGAGCTTGAAATCACTGTAGCAACCAAAATGTCATATTTCCCACACACAGGCCAATGAACACGTTCCATTTCCCAATACACACCTGCTTCATTTGGGACCTAAAGGAGAATGCAATGAAAATATAGAAATTAAGCTCCCTTAGGAACTTGTAGTGGTATCACAAAATTACCAGAAGACTTCTTCACTCCCTACCTCCTAACTCAAACGAGGAGCCAACATGATGGGGGAGGAAGTGCTCTCTCTCTCTCTTTCTCACCACAGACCATGACCAGAGGTGATACACAGGAGCTCCCTCTCTTTCCCACCTCTCCTCTTCTCATGCAATCTTGTAGTCCACTTATAGTGGCTATTTCTCCATGTGGGTCAACCCACACTCATGCGTGTATGTGTGTTCACATTCTCACCTTTTAAATAAATGCTGTCACTTTGTGCACCTTACACCTGTTTGTTTATTTTTGTGTGAGCAAGAGCCTGGTGTAAGATTAATACACCCTTGCCTATGTCACCTTAATATGAACTCTTTCATACAAGCAATATATAGATATTTGATTTTAACCATTACCAGTTTTCTTGAGAGTCTCATGTCTCCTATAGATATCTGATGACATCACATGAATGACAACAATTATCTTACAGCTGTTTTGTATGAATTTAAGAGGAATTTTTGCTTATTTTAGCATTTTGTTTTATGGATACAAATGTATAAATGTATATATATGTCTATGCATTTGGAATATATGTATAAACTGCGACATAATTCAATTCCTTTATTTTAATTTATCTAGTTTTGAATATTCAGAAAAAATTTCCATTTCTAAAACTTCTTCAGAAACATGAATATTACTTCATTTGGATTTGTTTCTGATTCCATTTGCACTTAGAGAAACCATTTAAGTCTAATCACAAGAGGATTTGTAAAAGTAAAAAGACAGAAACAAAAGAAAAAAAATCATGCTGCAATCCATCCTAAAGTGGCATTTCAGCAATTGACTTATCCATGTCCCTATGAAGTGGTTCCTTCTCATATAGAAGCCTCCTGCAATAACAAAAATAAACATGTATCAATGCCTTGCAAATACTTGAAGCTGAAAATAATAAATCATTATTTTCTGGATTTCTGCTGTTATACATATTTGTCATTATATAAAATCATTTCACCATTTTTTACATTTATCTAGTCTTTCTATGTCTGCTCCCTTCTTTGGTGTCATTACCAAAGGTCCTTTTGGTGGATATTTTACCTACTTTCACAAAAGAAATCACATACCTTTAAGGGTCTGCTTGATAGGGGAAAAATTAATGTGAACTTCAAGACTCCTTTATAATTAGGCTGCAATCTATACCCTACAAGATAACAACAATCTTAACAGAATTGTTTGAGAAATTTCCCCATTTAGAAGTGTTTCAATAATTCAGAAGCTCTACTTCTCTTGAACTATTATTAAAATCCTACTTGTCTGCAGATAAACATAGACAGAGTGATTGATCTATTTTTTCCTGAAACATCGCATGGTCTATGTTGCTACTTTAAGTTGTTAGGTTTTTATCACCTATAAAACAGAACTAAGTTTATATTAACCTTCTATCTACTGCCAAACTCAATTTCAATTGCTTCCAGAATAAAACATTTTAAAATGTCTTAAACTGCTATAATAGTTTTTTAACTTTGAAAACTAATGCTTCTTCTTTGGATCATCAGCATGTCTCTCTAAGAATACATACAACACTCACAGCAGTATTCATAACTGTTAATTATTTTCCTGTTGCTTTCTATTAAGAGGCTTTATGAGGGAATGAGCACATAGGCCAATTACTCTAAATAAGATTATGGATTAAACCACACAACTTTTTTCCTACTTTTTTCCTGGACAGTCACATGTTTCTGGTTTTCTTTAGGGTAAAGAGACAATATTATAAATATACAAGATAGTTTGATACAATGCCATTTGTCTAGTTTGATTTTGTTTCCTGTATTTTTAGGATATTATACAAAAATCATTTCCTGTCCCCATTTATTAAAGTGGTTCATTTGTGTTTTCTTTAAATTTTAGAAGTTTACATAGTTCATTTATTTGAAAGGCAGAGAAAGAGGGGGAGAGAGAGAGAGAGAGAGAGTCAGAGACAGGCACACACAGAGAGATAAAGACATTCTATCTGCTGACTCATTCTCTAAATGCCTGCAATACATGGCTGAGTCAGGCCAAAGCTAATAGCTGAGATCTCATGACATGGGCCCAATATTTTGAGCCATCACTTGACTCCTAAGGTGCACATTAGCAGGAAGCTGGAATTGAGAATGGAGCTGAGACTTGAACCCAGGAACTCCAATATGGGATATGAGAGACTCCAGAGGCATCTTAGCCACTGTGTCAAATGTCTGCCTCATTTCCCTTATATTTTCTTTTAATAGTCTTTAGTTCCAGGTCTTACAATGCTTTGATACATTTTAAGTGGATTTTTAATGGTGAGAGTCAGGTGTCCAGTCTATTTTTTCTGCATGTGTATATCCAGTTTTTCCAGAAACATTTATTGATGAGACCCCTACATAGCAAGGAAAAAAAAATCAGCAGAGTCAAGAAGCAATTTATGAAATGGAGAAGATATCTGAAAATTATTCATCTGAGAAGTGGTTAAATCCAGAATATATAAGGAACTCAGCTGATTTGAAAGGACATTTCTCAAAATATAATATACAGGAAGTCTTAAGGCATTCATGAAAATGAGTATTTATTTTTCATATATATATAAATTATATATGCAATTCAGAAATTTTTGCATCAAAATAAGCTTATCTTAAATTTCATTTTCTATAACTTTTAAGTGTTCTCATACCAATGGTCATATATAAAGAAATGTTAAATAGAGAAATGTTCAATATATATATATATAAACAAATGTTCGATATCACAAATATTAAAGAAATGCCAGTGAAAACCACTGTGAAATAGCATCTCACTCTAGATAGAATGGCTCTTATCAAAAAGACAATAACAAATACCTATGAGCAAGCAGAGAAAGGGGAACATATAGACTATCGGTGGTAATATAAACAAGAGCAGTCACTGTGGACAATACAGAGATTCAAACCTAAACCATTTTATAATCTAGCAATCTCACTTCTAAGCCTAATTTCATCTATCAAAGATATAGCAGCATGCTAATGTAGATTGCAGCACTATTCATAATAGCCAAGATATGGATTTAACCTAGATGTTCCTTAATGGATGAGAGGGCAAAAAATTGTCACATATACACAAAATAGAATATTGTTCAGCAATAAAAATGGAAATCCTTTCATTTGTGTCAAAATGCTTGGACCTGGAGGGCAATGTTAAATGAAATAAGTTAGGCACAGAAAGAAAAATACTTCATGTTTTCACTCATTTGTTGAATCTAAGAAAGTTGATCACAAAGAAATGCAAAGTAGAATAGAGTCACTTGGTCCTGGGATGGGAAGAGGAGAGAGGTAATAGAGAAGGGGTGGCTAATGGATACCAGATACAGTAAGAACAAGAGGTGGGGAATTACTTTTGATTTTCCATAACTCAGTATGGTAACTAGAGTCTACAACAATTATACATTTAAAAAATAACCATAGACTGGAAATAACACATAGAAATAAAATGGTTGAGGAGATGGCAAGGCTAAGTGTTCCAATCAGATCATTACTCATTGTATACACATGTACCAAAATATATTCAGAAGACATCTTATGATCTCAGTCCTCCCATTTTCCTCTAGGTCAATGATTTTCAATTTTTGTTTGCTTAGTTTTGTTTCAATAACAGTTAATCCCTTACTTCAAAAAATCGTTAGTGTAGACTTGGCACATGTCAAGTTATCCTACATTGAACTCTCTTTTTCCTCTGGTTTGAGGTGAAATCATGGGATAGAGATGCATCATCTCCCTTCTCCTCATTCTGTTAAAATTCAGTGGAAGCTCTGGCGCCGTGGCTCAATAGGCTAATCCTCCGCCTGCGGCACTGGCACACCAGGTTCTAGTCCCAGTCGGGGCGCCGGAATCTGTCCTAGTTGCCCCTCTTCCAGGCCAGCTCTCTGCTGTGGCCCGGAAGTGCAGTAGAGGATGGCCCAAGTGCTTGGGCCCAGCACCCGCATGGGAGACCAGGAGAAGCACCTGGCTCCTGGCTACGGATCAGCACAGTGCGCCGGCCACAGAGCGCCGGCCACGGGGGCCATTGGAGGGTGAACCAATGGAAAAGGAAGATCTTTCTCTCCGTCTCTCTCTCTCACTGTCCACTCTGCCTGTCAAAAAAAAAAAAAAATTCAGTGGAAGCTATAAAGAAAACCAAAGACAACAAAAAAGAGAATAAAAATCAGAAGCCTGGCTCCTGATAGCAAAGTTAGAATAGTGTTGTTCTAACAGAATGAGTGCCTGAAAATTTGACTTACACAGGAAGGCCAATGTTGGGGTTTTAAGCCTGAGACTGGCCCCTGACCAGCAGGGAATAGTACAAGCACTCTCCGACAAGGCGAACGGGAAAGGTTAGGTCGACGGGTCAAGAACACAGCACGCACTCATGAGTTCAGTCGAAGCAGGAACTACTTTATTGAGGACTGTACAGGCTTATAAGGCTTACAAAAAGACATGCGCAGCAGGGGACCCAATCAGTGAAAAGGTCATGTAGGCATGGGTGGACCACGCACAGGGGCATCTTAAGCAAAGTATAGGGATCACGTACTGTCCACATGTCCGGAACCAAAGCGGACCTATCCCTGCCAGTGGTCCGATCTTATGTAGCTTAACCACAGCAGCCACAGACACACCCCTCGAACATCCGCCAGGCACCATATTGTAATGGAGGTTTTAGGTAATGCCCAATAGGCCAATGACATCTTTATTGTCGCTGTAGGTTATTCATGAAGTATTTCTTTCATCGAAGTAGTTGAGGTGACATTTGAAGCTCTAACATTAACTAAAATAATGAGTTTTTATACTTTTTTTGCTAAATGGTAATGGCAATATGTAAATGAAGCGTATATTAAAAATATATTTTCAATTCCCAATAAAACTGTTTCAGGATGTTATCTTTATTCAAATGCACTAGTACCAGCTTGTTCCAAATAAATTTCATGTAAAACAGAATAAAAGGAGTGATATTGTGAAACAGCAGGTTAAATCTCCACTTTTTTTTTATTATTATTATTTTTGACAGGCAGAGTGGACAGTGAGAGAGAGAGAGGCAGAGAGAAAGGGCTTCCTTTGCCATTGGTTCACCCTCCAATGGCCGCCGCGGCCAGCGCACTGCGATGATCCAAAGCCAGGAGCCAGGTGCTTTTCCTGGTCTCCCATGCGGGTGCAGGGCCCAAGCACTTGGGCCATCCTCCACTGCACTTCCGGGCCACAGCAGAGAGCTGGCCTGGAAGAGGGGCAACCAGGACAGAATCCGGCGCCCCGACTGAGACTAGAACCCGGTGTGCCGGCACTTCAAAGCGGAGGATTAGCCTGATGAGCCATGGCGCTGGCCATAAATCTCCACTTTCAAGATTGCATCCCATATTGGAGTTCTGGCTGTTCTACTTTCAATCCAACTTCTTGCTTGTGCACCTGCAAAATGAGAAAAACATGACCCAAATACTTGTGGCCTGTACAAGAACTCCAGGGTGGAGTTCTTTGCTCCTGGCTTCAGATAGGCCCAGACATGGCTATTGCATATATTTGTTGAGTGAACCAGTGCATAGAAATTCAATCTCTCTCTCTCTATCTCTCTCCCTAAACACAAATATTTACAAAAATAAAATCAAATTACTTTAAAAAAAGATTTATTTATTTATTTGAAAGGCAGAGTTACAGAGAGGCAGAGGCAGAGAGAGAGAGAAAGAAGTCTTCCATCCACTGGTTCATTGTGCAAATGGTCGCAATAGCAGGAACTGGGCTGATCCAAAGCCAGGAGCCAGTAGCTTCCTCCAGGTCACCCATGTAAGTGCAGGGGCCCAAACACTGAGCCAGCCTCTATTCCTTTCCCAGGCCACAGCAGAGAGCTGCATCAGAAGTTGAGCCCCAGACTTGAACTGCTGCCCATATGGGATGCTGGCACTACAGGAACCAGCTTTACCTGCTACGCCACAGTGCCAGTCCCTCAATTACTTTTAAAATGAGTACTTGAAAAGTGTGACAGTGTTCTTAAATGTAAACTGACTGACTACTTGCATTAAAGGCCTACATGGGAAATCAAGGCCTTGGTGTGTCCTCAGGTGAGAAACAGAAAGGAGGTAGGATTAGAAAGGCAGATTACATGTGTGACTCATCCAGCAAGGATCCGAAGTAATGAAACATAGCAGACTTTCAAGAACGTGGTCTAAGGTTCTTGGTATTGACATGTAATTTAAAATTGATGAATTTTCTTGTGGCACAAAGAAAGAAAGAGGTTGGCAGAGAAAAAGAGAGGCACAAAACAGGATACAAAAACCAGAATCCAAATATTGATTCAGATGTGATCTATCCAGTTAGGCAAGGGGGTAGTTGCCAATAGCATTCTTGAAGAATGAGGAATGGGAGGAGGCAGGAATTGGGGAGACAAGAAATCCAAGGTTGCTGAGACTGGTCACAGTGATTTCCTTCGTGATTAGGAAAATGACAGGAGAACCTGCAGTAAATGTACTTATTATTTTTAAAGCTGAAGAACTACATATGCTTTTTGATTTCCTCAGCTGCACCTGGGATATTCTACATAACAGCACTTTAGAATCACATGGGAGCCTTCATATAAAAACTAACTTTGTGGCCGGCATGGTGGCGTAAGGAGTAAAGCTGCCACCTTTGACACTGGCGTCCCATAAGGGTGCCAAGTGCATTCCTTAGCCTTTCCATTTTCAACCCAGCTCCCCGTTAATGTGTCTGCAAAAGCAGCAGGAAGATGTCCCAAGTTCTTGAGCCCTTGAGCCCACGTGAGAAACCTGAATGAAGCTACTGACTTCAGTTAGGTCCAGCATTGGCTGTTGCAGCCATCTGGGGAGTGAACAAGCAAATGGATGATGTCGCTGTTTATCTCTGCCTTTCAAATCAATCAAATAAATTTTTAAGAAGACTAATTTAAACTCCTTTTCAGATCCTTTGGAACAGCATCTAGGGTAGGTGAGGTTGGGCCCTCAGTTTTATTATAATCTTAAAGTTAAATAAATTATTATAATATGAAAGAAACTTAAAGCTGGTAGCCTAGGATTGACTGAAATTGTGTGTTAAGATAAATGTATTTATTATCCATTCTTGGGATTAAATTGACATTTGCCATGCTGGCCACCCATCCCAGAGTGCTGGTTCAAATCCTAGCTATTCTACTTCTGATCCAGCTTCCTGCTAATGTGCCTTAGAAGGCAGTGGGTAATGGTTCAAGCATTTGGATCTCTGCTACCCATGGCATTCAATATGCAATTCAGATGCAATTCCTGGCTCCTTGATTCTGCTTAGCCTGGTCCTAGCTGTTGTGGGCATTTGTTGAGTAAACCAGCAGATGGAAGATCCTTCCTCCCTCCCTTCCTCCCTTCCTCCCTTCCTCCCTCCCTCCCTCTCTCCCTCCCTCTCTCCCTCTCTCCCTCCCTCTCTCCCTCTCTTCCTTCCTTCCTTCCTTTCTTCCTTCCTTCCTTTTTTCCTTCCTTCCTTCCTTTTCTTCCTTCCTTCCTTCCTTCCTTCCTTCCTTCCTTCCTTCCTTCCTTCCCTCTTTCCTCTCTCTCTCTTTGTCTCCCCCTCCATCTCTGTTGCTCTTTCAAATCAATAAATACATAAATCTTTTTTAAAAAATTCAGAACCTATCCCTAAAGATACAAGACAAGAAGGGAAAGCACTGACAGTTATAATTATTAATAGCAATTTAACAAAGATGAGCAATAGAAGGTGCTGCTAGAATTTTAAAAATTAAAAATATCTTGTCTCATTGTATAGACAAGAAAGCTGATATAATTACGGTTGACATAACCCTCCATGTTAAAAGCTTTTCCTTGTTCCTTGCTGCTCCTTCCTGCCAAATGGCCATCCACGCTGCCTTAAAATATTCTGGCACCTTGAAGTTCGTGCCTGCAGAGTACAGCAGCTCTTGCCCTTTATTTCAGTAATCTGCAGGCCCTAGGTCACTAATGTATTCCTTGAAAATGTCAGCACGTGGAGCCTTCTGCAAATCTTCCTATTGTGAATCTTGCATTAATTTCTTGAGATAGTAATAATTTCATCCAATACCTGTGTTTTTCCAATTCTTTGGCATTCTCTTCTAATTCTAAATCAATTATTTATCCACAGCCCACACCTAGATTACAGTTCTTAGCAATGCTTATACATTAAATCCACCTGGCATTCTAATTAAAAATCACAGAAGTAAATCATTATCTCAAAGTTCTCCTTGAGCATTCTATCTATAGATATCCATAAATCCACTTTTTGTTTTAATCATTTTCCCTGTGCATTCCATCCTAATGCCTCCATTGGAACTGGAGCTGTATCATCATTTGTTCAAGAACACTGAATCCTGTCATTATTGCCAATGTGTCTTTTACTATCAGTTTTCATTTCTGATTGGACCCTCTGATGAGCACACTAGGTTCCTAACTTTTATACCAGGTGCATGTCAGACATGGAGCATCATATAACTTGATCAAATTCTATATGAAGTAGAACTGTTAGTCATAGAAAAAGTGATTTGATCAGTATATTACCAGATGAGTATACCACATACTTAACTAGAACCTATGACTTATTAGATCTTCATTAGTGTGTGCATTCACTTATGGTTTATGTCTTCAGAAGGAACAACTGGTTTGTCTTTATTGGAATATTGATCACATTATTTCTTCTTTTAAAATAAAAAGAATTAATCAAGAATTTTAGTTACAAGTATAGAACTCACACTGTAAACCCATTGATTTTATTATGTATTGTATTTAAAATGGTATTTACATTTAATTTCTTTGACCTACTTAGTGTAGTTAAACTATGTTTTTAGAATTAGGGATAAGAAACCATTTATTTATAATAGAACCAGTAACATTATTGCTATTACTGTTGCAGTTTGTTATTGTATTGTTAGCCTTCCTGAGAAGTAATAATATTTCTAGAATTTTTACTTCTCTCAAATATTATATTGTGGATAAATTTAGAGATCAAGACATAGCGAACCCATCTTGAATATATTTTATATGTATAAATTTTAGGATTCTGTTTTGAATATTTCTGTGACATCAAAATTTCTTTTTTGATTAAATTAAGGTTTCAATAAGTCCATGAACTGCACGTTCCTATTTTTTAATAGAAAAAGAGATCTATAAGAACCCAAATTTTACAAAAGAACAAAATTATACTATCTGAAAATGAAAAATTGCAATGCTATGACAAATTTAGATAATTTTTTGTAAAACAGTGATTTGATCATGTTTTGGTTTAAATTTATCATAGAATTTTCTAAATAAAATTCCTTCAGAATAGTTGGCCATTTTAAATACTCAGACACAATGTAAGAACAACTGAGTGAAACCACCATGTTGATGCAGTGGGTTAAGCTGCCATGTGCCTTCAGGCATACCACATGAGCACAAGTTCATGTCCGGCTGCTCTACTTCCAATCCAACTCCCAGCAAATGAGCCTGGGAAAGCAGTGGATGATGGTCCAAGTGCTTTGGCATATGTCACACTTGCATCAGACTTGGCTTTGGCCTGGCCCTGTCCTTGTTACTATGGGCATTTGAAGAATGAACCAGCAGACAGACAATCTCTCTCTTTCTCTCTTCATTCTCTCCCTGTTTGTAACTGTCTTTCAAGTAAGTAAACAAGTATACCCAAAAAAGAACAACTGTGTAATAAATTTTAAGTGTTAGTTCTAGTTTATTTATATATTTTTATAACAGAGTATATGAAATTGGGAATGGAATTGACTAGGGAGATTGTGGTATCTGCTTTATAACTTCTAGATTGGAATTTCTGCTGCATAAGTTCCCAATTTTGATAAATATTTATTAGTAATAAATAATTAGTAATTTATCTCCTTTTCAAAACTGGCATTATAGTGTTCTCCATAAGAATTTCTTATAAGTTAAATTATAAGATACATTAACAGAAGATATATTAAAGAAGATATATTAAGGTCTAAGTTATATGACCCAGGACTACCATATAAGAATAAGAGAAGGAGGAGGAAGGGTGGGAGTACTAATGGGAGGGTAGATACAGGAAGAATCACTATGTTCCAAAAGTTGTATTTATGAAATGCATAAAGTTTATAATCCTTAAATAAAAGGCTTTGGGGGGAAATTAAAAAATCAAAAAAGATACATAAAAATATTGAACTAAATAGCTAGAACATGGAAGAGATCCATATGCATACTCATTGCTGATTGTATTCAATAGCTTCAGGTAATGCTTCATATGTTAGATTCAGGTAATGCTTCATATGTTAGATTCAGGTAATGCTTCATATGTTAGATTCAGGTAATGCTTCATATGTTAGATGCATAAACTTAGAAAACTGCAGGTTTTAAGGTTGTTTCACTTATGCGTTCAGCTTGAATATTTCAAACTATTGTCGTTCAGATGTTAGTCAGCATCCTTTTATTTACAACAAAAGAGAGCTCTTTACTGCATCCTGGGCTTCAGTACCTTCCACAGAGTGCTTCAGTAGTCTCAAGACACAAGCCCAGTGATCCTGTGGATTTTCTATTTTAATAAATGGGCAGCCACAGGAACCCACACAGTGCATTCCACAGTGTTCCTTCCAGCCTTTTGTGAACAGGTTTACACAGCTTATTGATCGTGAAAACAAGCAAAGCAGAGAAGAAAGAAGAAAAATGCCTGGTGACTATAGAAACAAGTTACATTTAACTCACATTTAGGGGCATGGTTAGAGCATATCTGTTTTCATCTATCCATGTGAATAAAGTAAATCTACTATAAAGAAAATTTGAAAATCCATTAACTTTCCAAATTTGATTGAAAGTGTATGTGTAGAGTGTTTTTGGAATGTTCTTTTGGGTGAAGTATGAATTAATTATCAAGCAGAAACTTAAGATAAAAACTTTAGGAATAAATAGAAATTCAAAGACTGTAAGCAGAGTACTAATGAAGAGAAGGAAATAATAATTAATTCGATTTAATCAGAATATATTTATACATTTGTTGAAATGTCACAATGTACTCCATATATATATATATGTCATTATGATAAAATATAAACAGTTTAAAAATTTTTTATATTTTTTAAATATTTAACTTATTTAAAAATAAAATAATAAAACTGAAAACAACAAATTTCTGAGATACCTAAAAAAAGCTTTACACAAAGTCCAGGCTTTATTATATTTGAAAGCTGATGTTTCAGAAAGAGGAACCCAATAAAAGATGTTAATTTAGTCAAAAACTGCTAAAATATTAACAATAATGAAAGATTTTCATGCTTAGCATTATTAATCACCAAACTATGACCTTTATAGATTATTGAAAATCATCACTAATGTGCTAATCACAAAACATATTAATAATTTAAATCTATGCTTAGTTAACATTCATAAATTTGGAGTTACAAAAATCTAAATATTGAAAGAAATGGTTAGCAAGAATTAAGTGTTATTTTCATTCTGTTTTCAGCAGAAAAGTCAATAAGCTAACGTTTTAGAAAGATTTTTATTTATATGAGAGGTAGAATTGCAGACAGAGAGTGGGAGAGACAAAGTAAAGGGTCTTCCACCACTGGTTCATTCCCAAAATGGCTGCAACAGCCAGAGCTGAGCCAAAACAAAGCCAGAGCAGGGAGCCTCCTCCAGGTCTCCTACATGGGTGCAAGGACCCAAGCACGTGGGCCATTTTCCACTGCTTTCCCAAGCCATAGAAGCAGAGAGCTGAATCAGAAGAGGAGCATCCATGACAGGAACCAGTGCCCACCTGGGGTGTCAGGGCAGCAGGTGGAGGCTTAGCTCACAACAGCACAGTGCCAGTTCCAACATGTTAAATTCTAATGAAAGTACTTTTATTGGCTTTATATTCCTTTCATTCTGTTAATGCAGAGATATTAAAAAAATAATATAATCCTAAAAGTGACAGAAAAAGAAAATAAAAAGGAAACAAAATCCAGAATGAATAATTTATTTAAATGTATGACCATTCTTCAAGAGAAATAGCATTTTAAAATATTTATAGAAAGGTTTATTGGCCATTACATAGAAGGCGGATTCTCAAATTACAATATACAAAATGCATGATCAAGTTAGTGTTATGTTAAGGAACATTGTTGATGATATACAAACTCATTTTTAAGAATTCATATAATTGGTGGGGCTAGCGATGTGGTGCAGTGAGTTATAGCTCCGGTCTGCAGTGCTGGCATCCTATGTGGGCGCCAGTTCGAGTCCCAGCTGCTCCACTTCCGATCTAGCTCTCTGCTGTGGCCTGGGAAAGCAGAAGATGGCCGAACTCTTTGGGCCCCTGTACCCATGTGGGAGACCCGTAGGAAGCTCCTGGCTCCTGGCTTTGGATCAGTGCAGCTCCAGCTGTTGCAGCCAGCTGGGGAGTGAACCAGCGAGTAGAAGACCTCTCTCTCTGCGTATCTCTATCTCTGTCTCTGTCTCTCTGTCTCTCTTTCTCTCTGTCGCTGCCTTTCAAATGAATAAATCTTAAAAAAGGACATCTTAAAAAATAAATCTTAAAAAATCTTAAAAAATGAATAAATCTTAAAAAAGAATTCACATAATTGGTATGTGAGCAGTATGCATATCATTTAAATTAGCATCCTTGTTAAGGATGCAAGACTATGCATGAAAATTTCAAATGTGTTTCATACACTAAAACAGTTATTCAAGGGTATTAAATCCACATAAACATCACTGACTTCATTTTATTCCATCCATCTATGTAATAAACCTGATCTTTTAAACTTTATGAAGAATTTCATTCCCCCTCTTGAAATATCTTGACCTGCTTCCTCAATTCTCCAAGTAATACCAACTAATCTCACTGCTAACTTACTGTTTCACTCATGTCTTTTTGTTTACTTAGTATATTTATGATGTGTGCTCTGTATCATCTCCCAGAGTTCTGCTACTTCAAATGGTACTCTGCTTAATAATGCATCCTTCATTTATTTCCTTATTTCTACTTTCGCATTTCCTCATTCCTTCACTGTTCTCCGTGGAATTACTCCCACAAGCAATTAGCTCACAGATCCTTTTTTCAGGTTTGCTCCTGAGAAAACCCAGTTGAAGACACATAGATTATAACTGAATGTAAAATAAAATCCACAGCTTTGCTTTAAAAGACAATATAGTAAGAATACAGTTTTAAATTAATTTATTTTTAAAATTAGTTAAGAAAAGCAGAGATTTCTTATCTCCCATGAGCTAAAATAGTGAATTTAGGAAAATACAAAGCCTTTAAGATGTCAAGGCAAATGAACATTAAACTATAATTTAAAATTATGTTTACCATCTTTTGGTACTAGATATCTGTATTACAAGACCACTTGCTGAATAAGCAAGTACTTTAAAATTGTTGACAGTGGTTGTTAAAACTCATTTACATAAAACTATGTAACTTACACACTGTCCAAATTAGTTTTGACAGCAAACTGAGAGATGGAACTTTGGGACTTAAAACCACCGCGAGTAATGTTATCAAGTCTCTCACATTTTCCTTCAGTTATAAACTCTGTGTTTCTGGTTGTATGTGTGCTTGCATGAATAAATTGATTCCATTTAGTCAGTAAGCTATGTTATGATTAATCTAATATTCATGGTTATTTCAGCATATTTTATTTTAAGAAACTTTAATGCAGAATTAAGTTATCAAATGGAATACTTATGTAAATTATTTAACAGTAGAAAAATCTATGATTCCGTCAATATTAATTAGATATTGAAAATTAGAGTTATAATACTGTCTAAGCAGTTCCAAAAATAAAAGTGACACAAATGAAGTATTTTATAGCATAACAAATAGCATAATACATATTTTACACTTTTAATAAATAGTTTAAAATAGTTTTCTATTTACAAAAATCTTGTGAAGTCACAGTGTGCTTCATATCAAAAACATTTACCCTAGTACATAGTGTACTACTGTGATATATTTACTACAACTATGAAAGTGATGATAGTGTATTAGTTGCATAAGAACTCAACCTGTTATTCAGATTGCCTTAGTATTTGAGCAAAATCCTTTTCCTGTTCCAGGATTGCATCCAGGATATTGGGTTATATTATATTTATGTATTATGGCTTCTCAGAGTTGTCTTGTCTGTGGTAGTTTCTCAACTGTTTTTCTCAATTGTTTTTTGGTGAACTTGAAAATTTTGAAGAATATTAGGAATTTTGTAGAATATCTATTGATTGAAACTTGGCCTATATTTTTACTAATGACTGAAAATTCTGATTTATGGCACAAAAACCACAGAGCCAAAGTCTTAACAATTAGTAATTGTTAAGTGATTTACATAAAACTGTGTAACTTACACACAATTTATCAATTATGTTGCTTCACTATTACTTATTACTGTTCATTTGAATCTGATCACTTGGCAGAGATAGGTTTTGACAAATTTCTCATTCATTTCACTTTTCTATAGGGTATAATCAACCAGAACATTATTACTCTATCATCTTTTAATCAATTAATAGAAAATTAATTTTACCTTCAATTTCCTTCTTCAAACACTTCATGTTTATGGTTTCAAAAATTTCTGATGTATTATTTTCACTTAATCTCTCCTTAACAATTGAAAGATAATATCACTGGATTTATAGATTTCTAAATGGTGAATTTTTGTTTATAAAACTTTATTATTTCATTATGATCTGTTCTTGCCTGATGGAAGTCTTCTCATTGTTTTAGTATAGTTTAGGTTTTTTTCATTCAGCATATTACAAAATTTTCTCTTTTTAGTTTGAACACAATGGCTTCAGTGATTTGCTGGTTTTTTTTTTCTATTTTTTTGGCATTTATTTTTGTTGATGCTTTATTGGTTTCCTAGATATGTAATTCGGTTTCTGTCATTAATATTGGAATCTTTTCCTCAAATTTTTAACTGTTTCTCCCTGGTCCAGTTTCTCTCTCTGCCTCTCTCTTCTTCTCTCTTTCTCCCCTCTTCTCTCTCCCTCACCTGTAACTCTCGCATTTGTAATTCCATTTTATGCTGTATCTTTGGAAATTGTAATGTACCTCTTGGAAGTTTTCTTCTTTTTCTTCTATCACTGTATTACAATTTCTTTCTCTGAATTGCAGTTTAGAAAATATTATTGACCAGTCTTCAAGATCACTAATTATTTCACCTAAAGTGATGAATATACATACGATAGATGCAGCAATATCATTTGTCACTTCCATTGAAAAGCTTTTTGTTTGCTTGTTTCTAGCATTATCTTTTTAAAATTTAAAATTTCCACATTTTTGACTATTTTTCTATGATATAAGCTTTGCCATTGGTTCATTTTACATATGGTTCATAGCTACTTTATGCTCCCTGTCTTATGATTTTCCAATGTCTATAACAAATCTGAAACTTCTAACACTTATTCTGTCTATGGAAGTTCTGTTTCTCTTTTTTCTCATATACCTTGATCTTTCACATTGAAAATATGATGTTGTATATTGAGTAAATGGGCTAAAATGTGAGGACATGTGAATCTAAGAGTAGGAGTGTTTAATATTTACTGTAATTTTAGGTGTCAAAGGCCTCAAATTCACAGATATTTTTGCTTCTTTCTCAACTCTCAATTTCAGCAAAGCTGTGTGTCCACGTATGTCTAACTGGTCCTGTATGAAGTCAATCATTTGAAGCTCTTTCATATTTTTGAAACTTTTACTGAGATTAAATTTATGAATATTATGTTTCACCATTGAAGTCATTTTAAAGTGTGTGACTTGGTAGACTTTAGTGTATCCAGAACTTTGTACAGCCATCACCACTATTTAGTTCTAGAACATTTCCATCATGTTAAAAAGAAACTTCAACTCATTAGCAGTTAGAACCAATTTCTTCTATCCTCTGACCTTTAACACTACTGATCTTTGAATACGTATATCTTCACATTTCATATGAATTGAATTACACAATATGCAGCTTTTTGTTTCTGGCTTTTCATTCAACATTTCAAGGTTCATCCATATTGCAATATATATATCACTTAATTTTATATAACTGCATGATATTCAACTAACAATAATTCCTATTCCACTAACATATAGCATGTTTTGTTTATTTTTTACCAGTTCATGGGCAATTATGTTTTATTTTATTGTTTGTTTACTTTTAGACTGTTCGGAACAGTGTGCTCTGAATATTCTTGTACAAGTTTTTGAATAAACATACTTGTTAAATTCCATTGGCTATATACTTTGGAATGGAATTATCAGCTTATATAGTGATTCTATTTTTAATATTGTGAGGAGTTACCGAGCGGCTTTTCCTTCATGTCTATACCATTTTGCATTTCCATTAACAATGCATGATTGTTCCAAGGTATAGGAGATAAAGAACCTTATATAATTCCTTGCCTTTTTTTTTTTTTTTTTACAGGCAGAGTGGACAGTGAGAGAGAGAGAGAGACAGAGAGAAAGGTCTTCCTTTGCCGTTGGTTCACCCTCCAATGGCTGCCGCGGTCGGCGCGCTGCGGCCGGCGCACCGCGCTCATCTGATGGCAGGAGCCAGGTGCTAGGTGCTTTTTCCTGGTCTCCCATGGGGTGCAGGGCCCAAGCACTTGGCCCATCCTCCACTGCACTCCTGGGCCACAGCAGAGGGCTGGCCTGGAAGAGGGGCAACCGGGACAGAATCCGGCACCCCAACCGGGACTAGAACCCAGTGTGCCGGCGCCGCAAGGCAGAGGATTAGCCTGTTGAGCCACGGCGCTGGCTTCCTTGCCTTTTTTGAGCTGCATTTTGCACAAGTATTTTGCCAGTGACTGTACTCTTTTCCTCCCCTCTTTTCTTCCCAAAACTGAAGCTCTAGCCTTACTCAGCTTTTAAGTATTTTTCTCCCATCCTTAAATGAATGAATGAATGAATAAAGGATATAGAGTGCTGTGTTGGGAAAAATGCCCTCTCTCCAACAGAGATTAAACCTGTAACAAATGTTCCTTGTAGATTTACGCCTCCGTTATGGGAAAGAAAGTGGGTATATTTCTCCGTAAGTCTTTTTTCCTGGCAGAGCAAAAAGTGTGTATTTTTTTTTTACTTTTAAAATAATATGTATTTCATTTTTTTGTTTGTTTCAAAGAGAGAGAGAGAGAGTTTTCCATCCACTGGTTCACTCCCCAAAGGGCCAAAACCATTGGGGTTAGGCGAGGCCAAAGCCAAAAAACAGGAGCTTCTGCCAGAAATCCCACTTGGGTACAGGGACAAAAGCAATTGCGCCATCTTCCACTGCTTCGCCAGGCACATTAGCGGAGAGATGGATGGGAAATAGAGAAGCTGAGACTCAAAGTAGTGCCTATATGGGATGCTGGCTCTTTCACAGCACTGGCCCCCAAAGGGTGTATTTCTAAGATGATCATCATGATAACGATATGCCCATTTTTAAAATACTTAAGTAAACTAAAAAGTCAGAAATGTTTTCAAAAAGTATAGAAAATGTATACATGCTTTCAAAAATTCCACAAAAATAAACATATTTTGAAGTTTCTGTGTGTGAGTGTGTGTGTGTGTGTATTCCTGTAGGTTTGCATGTGCATGTTCATGAAAGTATGGGGATTTCTAAGAGAGCCCAGAGTTATGGCTCAGTGGTCACTGGTGAAGCTGACATCCCATACAGGAGTGCCCATTAGAGAATGCACTGCTCTGCTTCCAATTCAGCTTCTTGCTAGTGTGCCTGGCAAGGCTGCAGGCAATAGCCCTGACTGATACTTGGGCACCCATATGGGTGACCAGGATGTAGTTCTGGGCCCAGGCTTGGGCTTGGCCCAAGTGGCCTGGCCATTCAAGGAGTGAACTAATGGTATCTTTCTCTCTCTCTCTCTCTCTCTCTCTCTCTCTCTCTCTCTCTCTCTCAGTCTCCCTATCTCTCTCCTGTTCTGCCTTTCACAGAAATACATAAGGATATAAAAATAAGTAAAAAATACTACAAAATAATATATTGCTTCAGAATAACAAAACAACAGCAACAACAGTGGTAACAACAAAAAACAGGAGGAACTATGTTAGATAAAACTGTGACCAATTTGTAGACACTTGGATATTGAAACGTGATATAGTCCTGTGACTTCAATGCAATTTAGAGGTTAGAAAGAACAGTCAATAATTCAAAGAAATGCCCAAAAGTAACTGTAAATATTGGTGAAAGAAGTTACAACATTCTTTCAGGAATAGTGTGTGATGTGATTTTCTAGGGCCAAGAATTTGACATGAAACTCTTATTAAAATAGACCATGCTGGGGCTAGGGCTGGGGCTGTGACGCAGCGTATTAAAGCCCTGGCCTGAAGAGCCAGCATCCCATATGGGTGCCGGTTCTAATCCCAGCAGCTCCTCTTCTGATCCAGCTCTCTGCTAAAGCCTGGGAAACAGTAGAAGATGGTCCAAGTCCTTGGGCCCTTGCACCCTCATTGGAGACCCAGAAGAAGCTCCTGGCTCCTGGCTTTGGATCCCCACAGCTCCTGCTGTTGAGGCCATCTGGGGAGTGAACCAGTGGACGGAAGACCTCTCTCACTCTCTGTCTCTACCTCTCTGTAACTCTTTCAAATAAATAAAATAAATCTTAAAAAAAAATAGACCATGCTAATACAATCACCTTTCAGCACTGCAAATCTACAACTGAAGCCATGGACTACTTTCAAGGCTACAGCTGTTTTAGTATTTTTTGTTATTCTCCTGCAAAAGGGTTCTTGATGAATGTTCAAAAAAAGATGGTTAATCTTTATTCTTAAGGGATTGTCAGAGACAGTGTTTTAGTAGGAGTTAGATATGTTTCTTTCAGTGCAAGGTTAAATATGGATTGTCATTCTTTTTAATCATAGAGGCACTACTGAGACTACTATAAAACTATGTCAAGCTGTAGTCAATAATTTAACATAAACTTGTAAAACAACCAACCACAGGATATTCTACCCATCCCAAATAGAGAGACTTAGATATAATACAAAGTGTTTATCCATTTCCCTTACCAAGTCACAGGTATCTAATTGGACTGAATTAACTCTGATAGATGGGTCATCTGTTAAAAGGTAACTTGCTACACAGCAAATGACTTTTTTCTGTTTATCAGACTAAGAAAAGACTGATTTTTAAAGTCTGAGCAATGATTGGCCTAGGATTTATATAATGGACAGAGCTCTTCCTTTTTTTTTTAAATAAAAGTGTCATAATGCCATTATTGATGATGAAACTCAATGTAATGCACATGATGCTATATTAGCCAAGTTTAACTAAAATAAATATTAGTCATATAGAAAATGATTGCTTAAATCCATACAAATTGCGATCTGTGTCAATATGCAATATTAAAGTCCAGGATTATGACTTCTGAAACTCAGTTTGATATTTAAGTAATTAAACTAAAAACTTAGTAAAATTGGAGGAGGGAGGAAAGTCTGATTATCTTCTTGGAACTGTACCTTTGAAATGCATGAAATCTGTTTTCTTCATATTAGTAAAAAAAATTCCTTTTTAATTATTTTCACATATTAAAGTTATGAGACATGTCTCCACTTTTTCTTTTGCATTTTAGGCTAAGCTCTAAGTCAAGCTTATTAGTTACTCAACCATTTCTTTATTTTTTATGTTTGCTTCATATTTACCTTTATTCACAAATTATGATTAAACTATTCTATAATGCTGGGTCATTTTTTTCCTTTTCTTCATCTGTTACTACAGAGTCTAACTATCAAATTAGGTTATACGACCCTTAATCATCAAGTAGGTTCTCCTGGTTCTTGGGGATGCAATATAAAAGACAAATGACAACTGTTTTTGCTTATTTCTTGCTATATTTATTGCATGTTGGCATTCCAGATGGCACAAAATCTATTATACTTCTGGATATCATATAGCCTTCTAGCTACCAGAGTCTTTTTTTTCTTCCATTTGTATAGTTTTGTTTTTCTGTGTATTATTTACTTCTTCTTTTCAGCTAAACTTGTCAACTAGCATTGACAACCATCTAGCATAGAAAGGACATGGCATGTAGACAACTCTCACTGCTTCTTCTTAAAGTTACTCTCATTTTAGGAAAAATAATTATTCCTGATGCAGTATTCAAGTTGGTATTTTTATGTCACATTTTCATTAAAAGTATTTATTAAATTGCATGGTACAGTGACCTGGAAATCAATGGACCTATAGCAAACTTGGAATTTTGCTACTATCTTGCTATATGATATTGAATGTGTTTGAAAAACACTTTTCTCAATATTATATTAATGAAACTGCCTAGTGCTATATTAATGAAGTAGTATATTAATGGAGCATCATGAAATGATTGTTGAGTAGTTCAAAGCATATAAAATTTCATGGATGAGAAATCAACATAATTGCAGTAAAGGAAGATAATGCCCATAAATTACCGAGCATATCATGCTGAAATTCAAAGTACCAGATGTTTAAAGCAAAGAGTGGATATTGTAGGTTGGAATAATTTGAAAAATAACTCACAGGGAACATAACACTTTATGGTTAACTCAAGGCATAAGAATGTAGATATAAAGATGTAGGTTACAAGTCACCTATATAGTGTGTCGGCATTAAATATCAAATAGAAAATACCCATGTTTATTTTTTTCATTTTTAATTTTTATCTAGTCAAGCATGTATCTCACTGCAATTTACATTTGCCTTATTGGTAAGATTAAGTAGTTTTAATCATTCACAGTTCATATTTATTTTTTGAAGTGGAACTTCAATATTTATCTATTGAATGATCTGTCTGTAGTCAGATCATATAAGTTTCATGTATGTATACAGATTTAAGAACATAGTGATACTTCCCACCCAAACCTACCTCCCTTTAGCCAACACTCTAATCATTCTTTCTCCTTCCCCTCCCATTCCTTCTGTTAATTTTTACAAAGATCTATTCTCAGGTTTACATAATGCTAGTAAAGTAAAACCTGCAAAAAGTAAAAGAGTTTAACAAATGGTATGAAGAAAAATAAAACAATTTTCCTCAATGGAAGAGACAAGGGCTATAAATAATCATCAGATATTAAAATGTCTATTTCATGCCAATAAATTATATTTTAGGCACCCTATTTGTTACCTTGGATCAGCGAAAACATGATATCTGTCTTTTGGGGGCTGGCATATTTCACTAAGTATAGTGGAATCCAGTTGCGTTCACATTGTTACAAGACAAGATTTCATTTCTTTAACACCTGAGTGTATATACACTATAATTTCTTTATCTAGTCATCAGATAATGGACATTGGGTTTATTCCATAGCTTAGCTATTGTGAATTGAGCTGCAACAAACAGGGGGTGTGGATCACTCTTTCATATGCTGACTTCATTTTGTTTGTGTAAATTCCCAGCAGTGAGATTCCTTGGTGATATGGAAGATCTATTTTCAATTATCTTAAGTATCTCCATATTGCCTTCCATAATGGTTGCACCAGTTTACATTGTCACCAACAGGGATTAGGGTACCTTTTCTCCACATCCTCACCAGCATTCTTTGTTTGTTCATTTCTGTATGAAAGCCTTTCTACCTGGAGTGCAGTGAAAACTCATTGTGATTTTGATTTGCATTTCCCTGATGGCTAGTGATCCTGTGCATTTTTGCAACTGTCTGTTGGCTGTTTAAAATTCATCTCTTGAAAAAATCCCTGTTCACAGGCTTTGCCTATATCTTATCTGGATTGTTTGCTTTGTTGTTGTTGATTTTTTGAGCCCTTTATAGATTCTGGATGTTAACCAATTATCAGTTTCTTTATATATATATATATATATAAAGCTTTAATTTAAAGAATATAAATTTCCAAAGTACAGCTTATGGATTACAATGGCTCCCCCCCCATAACTTCCCTCCCACCCACAACCCTCCCCTTTCCCGCCCCTCTCCCCTTGCATTAACATCAAGATTCATTTTCAATTCTCTTTATACACAGAAGATAAGTTTAGTACATATTACGTAAAGATTTCAACAGTTTGCCCTCACATAGAGACACAAAGTGAAAATACTGTTGGAGTACTAGTTATAGTAGTAATTCACAATGTACAGCACATTAAGGACAGAGATCCTACATGATTTTTTTTTAATTGATTAATATTCTATGCGATTTCCAATTTAACACCAAGACTTTTTAATAATTTTCAATTATCTTTATATACAGAAGATCGATTCAGTATATACTATGTAAAGATTTCATCAGTTTGCACCCACACAGAAACACAAAGTGTAAAAATACTGTTTCAGTACTAGTTATAGCATTACTGCACATTGGACAACACATTAATGACAGATCACTCAGGAAATGTAAGTACACAGTGACTCCTGATGTTGATTTAACAATTTGACACTCTTGTTTATGGCGTCAGTAATCTCCCTAGGCTCTAGTCATGAGTTGCCGAGGCTATGGAAGCCTTTAGGGTTTGCCGACTTTGATCTTATTCCGACAGGGTCATAGTCAAAGTGGAAGTTCTCTCCTCCCTTCAGAGAAAGGTACCTCCTTCTTTGATGGCACTGTTCTTTCCACTGGGATCTCACTCACAGAGATCTTTCATTTAGGTCTTCTTTTTTTTTCCAGAGTGTCTTGGATTTCCATGCCTAGAATATTCTCATGGGCTCTTGAGCCAGATCCAACTGCCTTAAGGGCTAATTCTGAGGCCAGAGTGCTATTTAGGACATCTGCCATTCTATGAGTCTGCTGTGTATCTTGCTTCCCATGTTGGATCATTCTCTCCCTTTTTGATTCTATCAGTTAGTATTAGCAGACACTAGTCTTGTTTGTGTGATCCCTTTGATTCTTAGACCTATCAGTGTGATCAATTGTGAACTGAAATTGATCACTTGGACTAGTGAGATGGCCTTGGTACATGCCACCTTGATGGGATTGTATTGGAATCCCCTGGCACAGTAATTTGTTGAGAATTTACAGAAATAATTTTTGAAGTGTTTAGCATTAAGAGAAATTTTATTTTATGTAGATTTTATAAAACACATGGTATTTTGCTTCACTTTATTCATTATGATAACTATGAAATATAAAATTTTGGATGTAATAATGCCTTGTTTCATTTAATTTAGTATAATTAAATCACATGCTTTGGGAAAAATGTTACATTAACTTAAGAAACAAATATTTTACAATTACATGCGTTGACAGAAGTGAGAAAAGATATACTTTTAGTTATTCTATAATTATCCATAAAACACTCACAGAATTTAATAGTATATGTTATAAAATGTTATCCTGTGTTTAGGGACACGTTGCATCATACTAACTATATCATTTTGGTAAAAATTATTCTAAGACTGATATTATATAAAATGAGAAGTGTAGTTTACCGTTAATGTTATTAATGGTAAACTATCAAAAATGTAGTTTACCAAAAATGTTATTGCTCTGAAAGCTGAAAGATTTTAATATCACTGTTCTAGCCTTTAACTCAACAAATGATTAAAAGATAGATAGGATATAAGAACACTTTTCTCATAGATTCAAAAACTAATGACTAGAATTATATAAATTTTAGATGTGGAGAAATAAAGTGAGTTTTTTGAAAACATGATTCCCTACTGATTCAAAATAATCATTAAAATCATAAGGATTGAGTGCAAAAATGTACTAGGAACATTTCCAAAGCTCATTTTTTATTTCAGTAGTATTTAAATACAGATAACATAAGTCTTTATAAAATTAAAAATTAAATTCTGCAGGTGATCAAAGGTGAAATTTTTCTTCTTTTAGCTGTAACTTGTATATATTCATAGAAGAGGTATTATTTGAATTGAAATTTGAAAACCAATGACATTAGATATCTCTTTTAAGTAAAGCTGAAATATATTTTTACTGTGGAGAACACTCAATAAAACTAGTAAGCAAAAAAAAAAACAATAATAAATGTTCAATTGGGGTGCAAAGAGACCAAAGAAATAGCTTTGTGAATCAAAGATTCTTCCAGAGATTGTAGGTAATTGTACTAGAACATTATAGTTCATGAAATTATTAAAAAATGCATACCTAAATATATACTGCACCATTAGTCAAATTAATATATGTATGACACCCTAAAATAAAATATTGGCCCCTATAATTTAATTTAAATACTGGGTTATATATGTGTGTATGTGTGTATATGTGTGCGTGTAAATGTCTAGCTTTGATTTTGGAAGAACACAGTTGAAGTAATTCCGAATGACAAGGAAGTAAGGTAGTTCATATATTAATGATTAGAAAACAGACACAACATTTGTTAGTATGTAAGGGGTCTGAGATAGTTTGATCATGTACGAAACTTATTATTTGAAGAAGTTATATTTTACATATTTATATGCAATTTTAAACCAGTATATATACTACACATTCAAATTGTAATTTTATAAATTATGTAGTGATTTAGAGAAAGGATACTCTGTAGGTAAAATATACAAATTGTATTTCAATCCACTTCCCTAGTCTACTTATCTTTTTTAGAATTATTGGCGAATTGATTAGTCATTCAGAATGAACTTTAATATAATAACTTTCACCTATAAGTTGAAGTTTCTAATTATTAGTCTATAGTCAACTATAATAATAAACACGCATTTCATATTAGATTAAGCCTTGGCCTGCAGCACCAACATCTCATATGGAGACTGGTTCGAGTCCCAGGTGTTCCTCTTCCCATCCAGCTTTCTGCTAATGACCTGGTAATGCAGCTGAAGATGACTCAAGTGCTTGAGCTCCTGTACCCACGTGGGAAACCTGAAAGTAGCTCCTGGCTCCTGGCTTTGAATTGGCTCAGCTCCAGCCTTTGGAACCATCTGGGGAGTGAACCAGTAGATGGAAAATTTCTCTCTCTCTCTCTCTCTCTCTCTCTCTCTCTCTCTCTTGTTTTTCACTCTGCCTCTCACATTAAGAAATAAAACTACCTTTCTGCTATTGTGCACCCTGGGAATCAATAGATGACGGCTCAACCACTAAGGTCCCTGCTGCTCATATAGGGGACCTCCACTGACTTCTGGGCCCTGGCTTCATCTGGCCTTGCCCTGAATTGCAGGCATTTTGGAGTGAATAAGTGGATGGAAAAAAAAAATCTTCTTTCTCTCTCTCTCTCCCTCTCTCTCTCTCTCTCCCCTTCTCCATTTCAAATAAAATGAAAATATATAAGTTTACAAATAAAATCTAAGTGAAATAAATTATAGTCGCAGAATAATTAAATATGCAGGAAAATAACTTGTGTTACATGCATGCATTTTGATATTCACTTAAATTTGTGTACTATTTAATTATTTCGAAAATGTGAAATCCTAGAGTTGCTCCTTTGTGTTTATGTTATCATTGTTCTCATTAGACTCTTCACTTTAAGCTATAACCATGAAGTCCCTATATAAATAGGTTTAAAGTAGTAGACACATGCAGTCCAATACAAAATGGGCATCATTTCTTTAAAATATAATATTCTCAGGGCCAGCATTTGGCACAGTGGTTATGTTGCTTTGAGCTGGCAATATTCTATATTGGAGTACCCAGTTTGAGTCCTGCTCCTCAACTTCTGATCCAGGTTCTGATAATGCAAGTGATAGTTCAAATACTTAGGTTTGTACCACCTGCAGCAACTTAGACTGAATTCAGGCTCCTGACTCAATCTGGCCCACCATGGCTGTTGCTGACATATGGGGAGTGAATCAATGATTAAATCTCTCATCATCTCTCTTTGCTTTTCTGCTTTACAAACTAAAAATTAAAAAAAAAAAATAGAATATTTTCTAATTTTATTAATATTTTGCATTGACTAATTCATGTATACTAAAAATTATATAATGGGGGGCTGGCACCATGGCTCACTTGGTTAATCCTCTGCCTGTGGCACCGGTATCCCATATGGGCACCGGGTTCTAGTCCCAGTTGCTCCTCTTCCAGTCTAGCTCTCTGCTGTAGCCCAAGAGGGCGGTGGAGGATGGCCCAAGTGCTTGAGCTCCTGCACCCACATGGAAGACCAAGAGGAAACAACGGGCTTCTGGCTTTGGATCAGCGTAGCTCTGGCTGTAGCATCCATTTGGGGGGTGAACCAAGAGAAGGAAGACCTTTCTCTCTGTCTCTCTCACTGTCTAACTCTGTCAAATAAAAAAATAATAAAAAATTATATAATGGGCATCCCTAATTTTGCAAAATATTCTGTAATATATTTATTTAGAAATTGATCTATTAAGGTTTTTTTTTATAAAGTCACTTTCTAATCATGTATCTACCTGAATACACAGCTTAACAACTTATAGAGGATTTATCCAAAAGCATGATAAAATTATAATGTATAGTGAACACTAATGGATAGTAGTGTTCACTACTCAGGAAAGACTGAAAACATCATTTTCATTTTTTTTCTGTCACTAATTATTTTGTCAGTATTTAAATGAGAATAGAACAGAACTTCATATGTGATTATCTATATCTATATATCTACATATATACACATATAGATGAGAGAGAATATTAGATTTTGTCATTGTCTGCCCTACAGTGTTTCTACTTTAAAAAACAAATTCGATAAGAACAAACAATTGAAAATTGAAAATATTTTCATATTTTCTGTCTCTGAAAATGTATACAAAACATTATCTTTTTAGTAAATAATCTTCAGATCTTTTATTTTAAACAAAATTATTTATCATGGCCACATAATCTTCACAATTATTCAGAACACATATTACATTGATAGCTGTTTATATTCTCTCAGGGAATAAAGTTAATCATGTGCTTAGAAAACTGTCATACTTGGTGATAAAATTGCGTTTTGTATATAGTCATGAAATATGCTGATAGCTCAACCATTCTCTTAGTTATATTCATCGGAAATTCAGCTTTTTGAGAATGCTTTGGAAATGGTAGACTATTTATTCATCATAGTCTTTGATGAAAATTGTTTAAAATGGGGGTGATCTGTCATAGAAGTGCATGAAATGATTGCTAAGAAAGTTATTTCCAGGCAGTTATAATTGATGGTACTTGGGTTTTATTGGTAAGAAAAATGCTCCATTTGTTTTGTTTATGACAAGATCTTTGAAAGAAAACACTTTCTCCGTTATGCAATTTTAGTACCACAAATGAATTAGCTTAATTTCCCCTTGTTAATGAAAGGCCTGCTCCATGCTTTTGCATGCCCAGAGGATGTTGCAGAATTCTTCTAACATTGCATTTTCCCTGCCCCTGAGCTGGTATAATATATGTCATGCAATCCAGGACAATCCGTTCCTTTGTGGAAGTCGGCAATATCAAGGATTTATGTCCACAACTCCCTCTTGCTAGTGAGAAGAGAATGTGGCTCGATATGTTGTAAAATCAAGTATAAATCAAAGTTGGTGAAAGGAAAAATTTGAAAAAAATGCCATATTTCTATAAAAATACCCAAACATTTGTGAGTATTTCTTTTTATACCTTCACCAGATGGTAGAGAACAGACAAGAGAAGAAAGAAAATCACCATCCATAATTTCAGCTGACATCATAGATTCTCTCATTAGTGACACTTGAGGTAGCTGAACACTTTTTGATGTGATTTGCAACAAATCAACTTTTCCCTCCTGAGAATACTTTTTTACACTAAAAAAGGAACTTAGAACAAGAAAAGCAGTTGTGTGGAAAGAGTATTAGCTTCGATGTCTGAGGCCTGAATCCAAAAAAAGGAACTTAGAACAAGAAAAGCAGTTGTGTGGAAAGAGTATTAGCTTCGATGTCTGAGGCCTGAATCCAAATTCCAGGTCTACTGCATACTTACCCATGATACTTAGTATAAGCTATTTGCCTTCCCAGAATTATCACTCAAGTTATTCTAATACAACATTTTCATTACTGAGGAAAATAATCTCAATTTATTATTCAAATTTTTCTTCATAAAGCTTACAACATCTATAAATTATTAACTGTTTTTGATGCAAAAAAAATAAGAAAGCCCACGTTTCCAAACTGCACAGTACCCAATAGCAACCATGGATGAAATTATTGTATATTTTCTCTGCAACAGTTGCAACAGTTCTCCCTTTTTAGAGATTCTAGCACAGTTCTTCTTTTGAAATGTATGCCATTATGAAGAGATTATATGCATTTACATTAAAACTGATTAAGTTTTATTTTTTAATGATCTCAGCTTTTCTTTCATAAGGAATGATGTGATATCGACAATGTCAAGCCAGTTGTTTGCTCTCAGTGGAAAAGAGCTCAGTGGTCTCTTAATTGGCTTTATGGCATGACAAGATAGCTTATATCAAGATCCTAATATATTCTATCTAAACGAAACGGTATTATGTAGTTGCAAATTTTCCTATTGTAATTAAATCATGATTGGGGCCATCACCATGGTGAAGTAAGTTAAGCCTCCTCCTATGCCACCAGCATCTCATATGCAGGCCGGTTGGAGTCCTGGCTGCTGCACTTCTGATCCAGCTCCCTGCTAATGTGTCTGGGAAAGCAATGGAAAATGGCACATGTGTTTGGACCCCTAAACCTATGTGGGAGACACAGGGGAAGCTCCTGGCCCCTGGCTTCCGTCTGGACAAGCCCTGGGCCAAGACTGACACTGAGGAATGAGTGAGCACATGGAAGACCTCTCTCTCTCTGTCTCCCGACCTCCTCTCTCTGTAACTCTGCCTTTCAAAAAAATATAATAAATCTAAAAAAAATTTAAAAAATACTTTTCAAAGCAGTTGATTAGCTTGTAGAGATCTATTCAAATATTCCATGTGAAAAATGGGGAAAACCCTGGATACTTATTTTATGTTTTGAATAAAATTTGAATAAAATTCATGATGAAAGTATCAAGCAAAAATTCTTGAAATATTGAATTTCATATAACTAAAATTGAGTGAAATGAAAAGCTCTGAAGGCTGGTGCCGCGGCTCACTAGGCTAATCCTCTGCCTTGCGGCACTGGCACATCGGGTTCTAGTCCTGGTCGAGGGGCCGGATTCTGTCCCGGTTGCCCCTCTTCCAGGCCAGCTCTCTGCTGTGGCCAGGGAGTGCAGTGGAGGATGGCCCAAGTGCTTGGGCCCTGCAACCGATGGGAGACCAGGAGAAGCACCTGGCTCCTGCCATCGGATGAGCGCGGTGTACTGGCCGCAGCATGCCAGCCGCGGCAGCCATTGGAGGGTAAACCAAATGCAAAGGAAGACCTTTCTCTCTGTCTCTCTCTCTCTCACTGTCCACTCTGCCCATCTAAAAACTAAAACAAAAAAAAAATTGAAATTGACAGGTCAATTAAATAGTCTTCAGTATTCAGTAGCCAGTTCAGATGCCTCCTCTGCAATTAGCTTCTTAATGTTATGCAGGTCATTGTTACTGGGTTATTATGTACTGTATTATTAATCAATGCTTATTATACCACCATATAGGGTGTAAGGCATGCATTATGGAGATAGAGGATAATTTATTAATGATTATTGTTAATTGCCATCAGCAAAGCCATCAATATCTTGTTTCAATGCCTAGCACAGAGTCTTTTCCAGAATAGAAACTTAATATTTCTTAAATGCTAAACGAACAAATGTCTCCATTTGAAAAACAATGTGTCTAGTACATTGAGATTGTTCTTGTTGTTGTTGTTATTGTTGTTGTTTTTGTTCTGCTTCCTCTAGGTGCATATTTCCCTAGTTCAAAGTCTAAGGAAAATAGCTCTTTTTAATTTGCCACATTACATTTAAAAGAGCATACTTAAAATGTAACATGATAAGTAATGAGGGGCTCAAAAGGAGCCATTATTTGTTCTTTTTTATTTTAATTTTTCTTTAGTTTTTAACAGGCACAATGTCATTTGTAGATACAATTCTGAGAATATAATGATATTCCCTTCCTCTGTTTCACCCTCCCTCCCTCCTCCTCTCTCCCTTCCTCCCTACAGCCCTCCCCTCTCCCTCCCACTCATTTTCCTTCTCCCATTCTTTGTGGGTTTTTTTTGTTTGTTTGTTTTTAGTTTTTGAGATACATTTTACAATCACATTATAGCAAAAATGTTTAGTACTTCACCAAATAAGAATGAAAAGATTATTTTTCCTGGGAATCAGCAAATGCCATTTTAGGCAAGCTCTTTTGAATGCCTGGGATTGGGGATAAGAGTTTTTGTATCTTTGTCGATAAGAATAAAATATTTAGGATTGCTTCCATGTGTCATTGACTGACAAATTTAAATTAGCTGGCATGCAAGATTAGTTTCCCCTGTGGTCATATATTGCTGCAATCACCTGCTTTATCTTTATTGCACTTATTTTCATGCTGTTTTCTTGAGAAAAATTAAGTGCAAGTTTGTTTTCTTTAAGCCATGCTGCCTGTAACTATAAAAATTTTTGTAGTGATGGAAAATACACTGTATACCAGTTCCATCAATTGCATAAAATGTAATTGAACTGAAGAGTAAATACTTCTTAAGAATGAATACGATGAAAACATAAGTTTCCGGATTTACACATGGAAATAGACACAGTTGTACAGATATATGGATAAAGCACTCTGGATTACCAGACATAAAATCCATCAGAAGTGCATATTCTCTGGTTCTAAAAATTCTTCTCAACCCACACAATTTGAAATGTTGTACTTACATGTTTTGTTCTGTTCTTTTAAGATTTACCTTATGTATTTATGAGTCAGAATTACAGAGAAGGAGAGACAAAAAGAGAAATAGAGAGAGAGAGACAGAAACAGAGAAAGCTTTCATCAACTGGTTCACTCCCCAAATGCGGCAACATTCAAGGTGAGCTAGACTGAAGCCAGGAACTGGGAGCTTCTTCCAGGTCTCCCACATGGATGCAAGGGCCCAAGTATGTGGGCCATCCTCTTCTGCTTTCCCAGGCACATTAGCAGGGAGCTGGATTGGAAGAAGAGCAGCTGGGATTTGAACCAGCATTGACATGAGAAGCTGGCGCTGCAGATGTCAACTTACCCTGCTGTGCCACAGCCACAGAGCCAACTCCTGTTCCATTCGGTTAATTTTTGCAAAGGTACTAGGAGTAACGGGATGTTTCTAAATACCTACTTTGCAAAAATCTATAGCGATCATGAGAATTGAATGCCTCTATCCTGAACTGTAAAGTACAAAAACACATATAAGTGTAAATCTCACATTATAGTCTGTTTAAGAAGATAGTGGTTTCCCAGAGCGTTTAGTTACTGTTTTAACATAGCTTTACCAAGTACTTACTTTCTATATATATAAAACTTGATTTTGATACTATAACTCTTTCAAAGAGTTCTTCATGTTTAATCATAGAACAATCTTTAAAATATTTATTTATTTGAAAGTCAAAGTTACAGGGCAGGGAGTGGCAGGGAGAGAGCATCTTCTATCCATCTTCTCAGATAGTCACAATGGCTATGGCTGTGTTAAGCCAGAGACAGGAGCCAGGAGCTTCATCTAGGCCTTGTACCTGGGTGGTATGGCCCAGACAAGGATATCTCTGCTGCTTTCCCCAGACAGTAGCAGGGAGATGGATGGGAAGTAGAGTAGCCATGACATGAACCAGGCCCATGTGGGATGCTGGTATCAAAGGCAGTGACTTTACCAGCTACACCACAAGGCTGGCCCTGCATAGAATATTTTAAAACTCACAAATAAGTTTTATATGTGTTTTTCAGTTCTATTGCCAATTTCAGAGGGACATTGTCTCTACAAAAAAAAAAAATCAAGAATCATTATGTTTTGGGAAGAATTAATTGAAGTAAAATGAAATGAGTGTGAGCTTCAGAAAATTCAAGGCAGAAATCCAATAGGTTAGAGTAACCTGTGGGGTTATTACTTCCAATAACCAACCAAATCTTGAACTAGTTCCTTGTCTGAGGCTTTATGGACTGGGAAAAATGTATAAAATATCTCATTGCAGGTTCAATTTGTGCTTTCTGCACTAAACTTACAAAGGAAGTTGAAGAGTTTGAGATGCATCTTTCTTGACTTGACTATGTACTTTTCCCTTGATTTCCCATGAAGACCATAAGGGCTCAATTCTCCTTCCCAGGATATCTAAAGGGTCACTCACTCCTATTCAACCAGTCACTTCAGCATCATATGTCTTCTTTTCTTGACCTTTCAGACACTCTCCTCAAATCCTCACATTCACCTCTTCTCATTCAGCTCTATCATTTTTCTTAGATCTTAGAGTACCGAATGAGCAGAAAAAAGTGGCTTTCGGTGCTGTCTGCCCACTTTACATGATAACTGCAAGAAAATTAGCTCTTTCCCAATGGTCAAACGAGCATTTCTGTGGGTATTGCCTATTCAATACCTTGCTAAAAGCATACTTACAAGTTATGGTTTCATCAAAAATGTATAAATCACTAAGCTATCTTAGCAGGGAATTTAAAACAGACAATTAAATGTGTCTAGAATCATTGGAAAGTGTCAAAGAGAAACTGATACTACATTAAATCATGTAAAACCAGAATCACAGGAAGCCACCAGTGACGATATCAGTTCCATTTCAGGAGCAAAGCACATGGCTGGCATGAACATGTCAGGGAACTGCAAAGACTGCCCCTGTTCATTACACATGTGTCTATTATTAATAACCTAGAATGATAGTTTCTACTTTCATTTCAGTCTAGCTACACCCTTGGGTAAGAGATTTAAAAAGTATGGATAAATAGGTAAACATGATAGGAGGCCATTTTAAAAGTTGTCTACATTACACTTTTTCAAGACGATTTTTAATTCATTCCATTCATTATTCATTTCATGTTTTTAAGATTTATTATTATTCAAGCCGGTGCCGTGGCTCAACAGGTTAATTCTCCACCTTGCGGCGCTGGCACACCGGGTTCTAGTCCCGGTCGGGGTGCCGGATTCTGTCCCGGTTACTCCTCTTCCAAGCCAGTTCTCTGCTGTGGTCAGGGAGTGCAGTGGAGGATGGCCCAAGTGCTTGGGCCCTGCACCCCGAGGGAGACCAGGATAAGCACCTGACTCCTGCCTTCAGATCAGCGCGGTGCGCCGGTCACAGTGCGTCGGCAGCGGCAGCCATTGGAGGGTGAACCAATGGCAAAGGAAGAACTTTCTCTCTGTCTCTCTCTCTCACTATCCACTCTGCCTGTCAAAAAAAAAAAAAAAGATTTATTATTATTTTACACAGAGAGAGAAGACGCAGAGAGAGAGAGAGACAGGTCTTCCATCCGATGGTTCGCTCCTCAATTGGTCGCAACGGCTGGAACTGCACCTTTCTGAAACCAGGAGCCAGGAGCTTCTTCTGGGTCTCCCACATGGGTGCAGGGGCCCAAGGACTTGGGTCATCTTCTACTGCTATCCCAGGCCATAGCAGAGAACTGGATTGGACATGGAGCAGGCTGGGACTAGAATCAGCGCCCATACGGGCTGCCGGCACTTCAGGCCAGGGTGTTAACCTGCTGTGCCACAGCACGGCCACTATTCATTTCTTTTCACTTGTAATTCTGTCCACAATTATTTAAGATTTATTTATTTATTTCAAAATGAGAGTTACAAAGAGAGGAAGAGGCTGAGAGAGAGAGAGAGAGGAACAGAGAGAGACAGAGACAGAGATCTTCCACCTGCTGCTTTATTCCTCAAAGGGCCACAATAAGTGGGTGCAGGGGCCAAAGACATTGGACCTTTTGCCATTATTTTCCAGGTGCATTAGCAGGGAGTAGATCAGAAGTGGAGCATCTGTGATTAGAATCTGTATGCACATAGGATGTTAGCATCTTAACTTGAGGCACCACAGTGCCAGCCCCAGTGTCCACAAATTTTAAACTGGATTTTTTAAATATGTTACAAGTCAGTTCATGGATAAAACAGATTGGAAAACTAAGGATTTTTTGGAGCTAAATAATGTCGTCAAATCAATTTTATCTCCTCTATTTCTTATATTTAGCTTAGTGTATACACTTAAAGCATAAGCTGTTGACAGAAAGATAGACATGGCTGGGACTACAGGCATGGACTTTATACTTATCACCAGAGAATTTTCAGTTTTCTACAACAGCAATCTTTTTCTTGGACAGGTTGGGAGTGTCTATGATGATCCAACATAAATTTTGGACATCTTACAGTTTCTAGTCTGGTAACTGTTAGGCTTAAAAGAAATCACTCTGTCCTAAAAATTAATTCAAAGTTGAAATTGGAATATCAAAAATCATTCTTAGATCTGTCAGAGATTCAGCAAGACAAAGCAGACAGTGTATAATAAAACTATGAAATATTTAGTGATAATATTAAAGCAAATAGACAGAGGAGGAATAGCATAGCTTCTTTTGAGCTTATTCTTGCTTTGAAGGGTTATACTTTTCTAATAATTACAAATCAGAGATTGTGAAGATTTGAACACTACAAAAGAAATTGAAGTTGTAGTTAAAACATATTTCAGAAAGAACACTCTGGGTCAAGATAGTTTCACTGGTGAATTCTACCTAACATTTATATAAAAAAAAAGTTAGATTTTTTGTGAAAATTAAGGAGAGAATACTTCTTAATAGTATAAGTCCATTTTATGATTCACAACTATAGGGACTGTTTTGTGATGTCTAAGTGATATTCTTCTTGCTGGACTTTATAGATATAATGTTTCCAGTATTTTAACTGTGCTATGCATCAGGTTAAAAATGAGATAAAATTTTTGAATTTTAATTTTTATGGAGGATGAATTTTCATTATAAAGAAACAACCTTCCACTTCAGTAAACAGCAATACTGCTTGAAGGCCATAAAGGTACTGGTATTGGGCCGGCGCCGTGGCTCAACAGGCTAATCCTCCGCCTTGCGGCGCCGGCACACCGGGTTCTAGTCCCCGTCGGGGCGCCGGATTCTGTCCCGGTTGCCCCTCTTCCAGGCCAGCCCTCTGCTGTGGCCCGGGAGTGCAGTGGAGGATGGCCCAGGTGCTCGGGCCCTGCACCCCATGGGGAGACCAGGAAAAGCACCTGGCTCCTGGCTCCTGCAATCGGATGAGCGCGGAGTGCTGTCTGCGGCAGCCATTGGAGGGTGAACCAATGGCAAAAGGAAGACCTTTCTCTCTGTCTCTCTCTCTCACTGTCCACTCTGCCTGTCAAAAAAAAAAAAAAAGGTACTGGTATTAACACTGTGCATGACCAATGCTTCAGGAAGCACTTGTTTGACATTGGCTGTTCAGTTACAGTTGTCATGTACATTGCTAAGAAATTCTACAACATGCAATTCAATATAACACTTTAAGAAAAGGTAACTTCCTCCTCAAATCCGCTTAATAATTTCTGAAACACATATGACTGCAGACTTAATACAATGCAATAAAAAAATCTGACAAGCATTATTAGAATTGATATGGAATGTGTATGATATCAGATGTGCCAATTTAAAGGTTAAATACCTCAATAAATACCTGAGGCTACTAACTATGGAATTTATCTGTCAACATTTTCAGCATTTTTTCAAAATTCTATTACATTCATTATATTATTTTATGATAATCATATTTATGAATTCCATGTTTAGTCACTTTGATTCCTAATAAAATCATGTACAGACTAGAACACTAGATAAAATCGATAATATAGTATACATTTGCCAGTACTTGAAAATTGCATTACTAGAATTAACCTCCAAAGCCTAGTTTGCGATACTAAAAGTTTAACATATATTCCTCTAGAAGTTTTAATCATTTCCAGATATAATTTGTATAAACATAAGGGATACACAAATGGTTAAAGAGATATGCTAGGGGCCGGCGCCGTGGCTCACTTGGATACTCCTCCGCCTGCAGCGCCGGCATCCCATATGAGCACCAGGGTGTAGTCCCAGTTGCTGCTCTTCCAGGCCAGCTCTCTGCTGTGGCCCGGGAGTGCAGTGGAGGATGGCCCAAGTCCTTGGGCCCTGCACCCATATGGGAGACCAGGAGAAGCACCTGGCTCCTGGCCTCGGATCGGTGCAGCCGTAGCGTCCGTCTGGGCTGTGAACCAATGGAAGAAAGACCTTTCTCTCTGTCTCTTTCATTGTCTATAACTCTAGCTGTCATATAAATAAATATATAAATAAATAATTTTTTAAAAGATACATGTTAATAAAATCAATAAAGAGTATTTTGATACAAAAGAAACACTGAGAATATGAGTGTGATCTAGTGTAGAAAGGGCATTTGCTACAGAGGAAAAGTTGAATGAAAAATGTTAAGTATGGGATAAAGCATCAATAATTAACTTGCAGTCTTCAACTTTTGATAACCTGAAATCAAATACTAGATCTTCCGTCCATTGGCAAGTAACAACTCTGAGACTGATTTCTTGTCAATAAAATGTAAAAAAAAAGTCACAAAATTTTTGAAAATTATAAAGGACCACACTGGTTATATTTGTTATATATGTGGTCCTTTTCTCTCACATGGCTATATGTAAACACATTTAGCATACTTGAGCACAATGCGATTTTTATGTTATTTTGTGCTTCCTGAACAAACATTAATTCTCAATTTCTAGGGGTATTTGTTGCTCTTTTACCTGAGGTAAGCGGAAGTAGATCTAAATAGATTGGTATTTGTTTTACAGACATCTAAATATTTTCTAGCCAAGAAAATATCATTTCTTGATTTTTTTTTACTTCATGTTCTTTATTTCTTTAGACTTAAACCCTGCTTTGTCTTCTCTTTATGAATATAATTCCAATATTCATGGGACAAGAAGAAACCCTAGTTTGAAACTGAGTAATAAAAGTATGGCATGATGAGGCTAAAGCTTTGCTGTGATATCAAATTATGTAATAAATGTACATTTTTAATGTAAAAATTGGCAATAAACTTTTGTGTCAAGAAATTAGGATGGGGATATTCGATAGTGGTTAAGATGCCACCTGGGACACCCACACCCCATTTTGGACTGATGAAGTTCAAGTTCCAGTTTTGCTCCTTATTCTAGCTCCCTGATTCTAGCTTTCTTCTGCATACCCTGGGAGGCAGAAGATGTTGGCTAAAGCATTTGGGTGCCTGGCACATACATGGGAATTTTGGATAGAGTTATTGGCTCTTAGAATTGGCTTGATCTAAAAATGGCTGTTGTGAACATTTGGGAAGTGAGCCAGTAAATGAGATCTTCTTTTCTTTTTTCTTTTCTTTTCTTTTCTTTTCTTTTCTTTTCTTTTCTTTTCTTTTCTTTTCTTTTCTTTTCTTTTCTTTTCTTTTCTTTTCTTTTCTTTCGTTCTTACTTTCTTTCATTCTTTCTCCTTCCTTCCTTCCTTCCTTCCTTCCTTCCTCCCTTTCCTTCTTTCTTTCTTCTCTCTATTTCTCTCTCTCTCTCTCTCTCTCTCTGCCTGTGTTTATGTCTACTTCACACAAATAAAAAAAGAAATAAACATTTAAGAAAAAAAGCAAAGTATGTTAAATTTTAATAAGTCAAATGAAATAAACACATGTAGCAGAGGTAGTTAAAATAGAAAGCAGATGAAACATTAAGAAAATTTTAAAAAGGTAATTTTTTGAAAGAAAAGTTGTTTTTCAGTGTAGCAAAGCTGGTTCCCAATATGGAAGGAGCCATGAACTTGATGAAGGAGGACAAATTCAAGATTATAGAGAATGTAATTTACAGGGGGGGGACTTACAGATATATAAGTATGAGCTCCAGATACAGGAAGGCAGTCACCCTTAGTCAATAGTAAAGGGTTTATATGGTAACTAAGTAAAGGTGGACTGTAGCTAACTTCAGTGCATATGGATTTTCTCAAGAAAATTAAAATGCCATGCATTCAATAACAGACATTCCAGGTCCAGCCAAGCAAGACAAGCCCGCCAGATTATCTTGGTGGCTTAATTTCTCCTATATGGCTGGCGGTGCTCACCACACTATCTGAAGAAAGAGATGGTGGTTAGCAACCATGTCAAACTGTGTGCCTGTAAAAAATGCATTCTTAGAGCTAGAATGTTGCCCCTCATAATTGTATTGCAGTGTTTTCTACAGCTGAGCATACAACTAATTACCTTAAAAGCAAAAAATTATACTCTTATGTGTGTATCTAAGGGACGTACATATATCAACCTGGGGTTTTCTCATGAGTTTGTGTGGGTGTGTGTTTGTGTGCAAAGATAAATGAACTAGATTTTTTTTTTACCTCTAATATGTAATATTCCTAAATTTGCATGTGTTTGAATATACATGACTTAAGAAAAATGCCAATTTATCAGGAATTACTAGTGTTAAAAATCAAAAGTTACTGTGAGGCAAAAGGAATATACATATATATACACATATATATACATACATACATTAAGTTGTGAAAATGATCTTTATTAATAAATCTGTAAATGCACACTAAATACATGTTTTTAGATTTAGAAAATAATTCAATACTATTTTAAGGATTTAAGTCATTTAAAGGGCCCTGGATAGAATTATAAATAAGAAATAACATTTTCCTGAAGAGCATACTGACATCGTGTAAGATAACTAAAAATGTGTAGATATTTAAAAAAGTAAATGCTATTTATATATCAATCTTAAACCACTGAATGTAAAAACATTATTAGATTTGTGGTGAAGTGTTTGTGTTTTAATGAATTATATTGAATAAAATTAGAAAATTTCACTGACAGCATATTTAAACTAAATATAGTCTTATGTAAAAAGAAATAAAAGTGTTCTATTCCAAGTAAGAAAAAGCAGTTTTAGTTCAGTGGTGGTTAACTCACTTACTAGTACATTTTTCCATCTCTGTGTGACTGATGAGATGACAGCAAGCATGTGGCAGCGCAGGGCGGGATATGAGCATCTCTGGTTTGCCTCCCGGCTAGGATGTTACTCTCATTCTAGTAAATATATTAACTATACTCTCTTGCAATTGCCAGTAATTAACAACATCTCTTACAAATATGGCCCATTGCTATAAGTCTAGTCATTTAATCCTAGAAAAAGTAAAGATAACAAACCATTATTTCTCTACATGATTTCACTTTTAGATTGCAAAACATTTACAAATCTGAAGGTCTTTGATAGAAATTATTCCCTGCACACCTAGTATACATGTTATGAACTTGTTTATGTATGCATAAAACATATTGTCCAGTATTAGCTTCAACTGATAAATCCTCTACAGACTTAATGTAGATTGAAACATTCTTGATATTTCAGAGAAAATGAAAAGATAATTGTAAATTAAATCAAGATGTTGTCCTTTGTAATATAGAAGATATCTATAACTTTATTGCTTTTTGAATTTGCTGAAATTCTAATACAGTATTCCTAATTCTGAGAAAGTTTGGTGTTCATAGATTTTTTACTATATTAAATTGTAATGATGAGAAAAGTTAATTAAACACAAATATTTGCTGAGAAAAACAATATAATGAATAATCCTCTAAAATGTGATCAGAAATTGCTGGACTTTGTAAGGGTATCTTGTGGAGCTATATTTTTCTAATTATAATTGTTTTACAATAATAACTCTTTCTTAAATCTTAGAAAGTAAAAAACTTAAAATTGTCAGAAACAATATTGAGTTTTAGACCATTATTTAAGAAAAAATCAAACTATATACTTGCTTCCTCCTGCTGCTTTTTCTTACTTCCTTCCTCTCTCTCTCTTTCCCTTTTTTCCTTAGTTGTTTTTTTTTTCTATTATTGTTTTCTTCATACCTTTCTCATGGATTTGAATATTTTCTTGTTGTAAGATAAAAATATTCCATGTTTACAATATAGGCCTGGAAGTAACAATTAAAACATGACTGGAAAAATTCTGTTTGCCTAATACCTAATGTATACCTAATATCCTTTTGGTTAAAACATTGCCTCTTATGTACCCAGAATTAGAAATACACACACTCATTCAATCTGTATTTTTGAGGTATCTTCAATGGGGCAGATGCTCTTCTAATTCCTTGAGATAGACCATCAAGCAAAACATACCGCTCCCACATGGAGTTTCATTCCAGCATACTGAGGTGTAACAGGAAACTACTAATGACAACAGAAAACAAGAGCATAGTTTTGTAATATATTGAAAAGAAGTAAGTGCTAAAAAGTATAGGATAAAAGGGGTTGACGGTAGCTGCAGGAGTGAAGGGAGACGGCAGTATTTCGAGTTGTGAGGCTAGCTTTTTCTGAGGAAGTTGGATTGGAAGTGGTGCAAAAGGTGTCTGGTTATCAGAGAGAAAAATGATGCTGGCTGAGGGAGCAAATAGAGTGAACTGTGTCAGGAAAGAGTTTTGGCATTTCCAGGAAAAATGAAATTCATGTGCCCTGAGTGGACAGTTTGAGGAGGAAAGCTATCGTAGATGGCACAGGAGAGGTGCTAATAAGCAACTAGACCATGTGACAGTAGGCCTTTTAGGCAACTGTGAAGACTTCAGCTTTTACATCGAGGAAAACGGAAGCTGTGGCAAGATGTTGAAGGAAAGGAAGAAATTATCTGAGTATTTTCACAGATTACACTTAGAGTTGTACTGTACAGTGGAGTATCATGGAGAACAGCTGGAGATGAGTTAGGAGTCTGAGGGGTGATGATGGCTTGACCAGAGTAGGAACAATGGAGATGAGGAAAAGTGCTAGGATTCTGAATGGCAAAAATATGTGAGCATATGTATACATACCTACAGACACACACACACACACACACACACACACACTCTGAAACAGATTTTGTTTTAATTTTAGAAAGGAATATGGTACACACTTTAAGAATGCACAATTCCTTTAAACTCTAGTTAATATATTTTCTTATTTGCATCTGTTTCATAATAATATTTTAAGCAGTAGGTATTTGCGTTTCTTTTATGATTTATTTTATTTATTTCAAAGGCTGACAGAGAGAGAGGGAATGACAAAGAAAGAAAGAAATATTTCATCTGCTGTTTCACTATCCAAATGACCACAAAAACCAGGGCTAATTCAGTCTGAAGCCAGGACTGAGGAACACAATTTGAGTCTTTTACACGGGAGACAGGGGCCGAGTACTTGGATCATCATTCTCTGCATTTGGAGGCACATTCACAGGGAGATGGACTGGAAGTGAAGCAGCTGGGGCACTAAGAAGTCTTCTGATATGGGACGGTGGTGTCTCTGGGCAGGGGCGCAAAGCATAACTCACTGTATCATCATGTTGCACCCTTAGCTAAATTTTTGAATCTATGTATGAACTGTTGCTAAGGATAAATTAATAGAAGTTAATGTGCTGATTTAAAGGGTTTTCATGAGTGAATGACTTTCATTTATGTTTAGCATGCACTCCTAACAGGAATGTTTAAGTGTGTGCAGTACTTTTCAGTGTCCTTACCACTCAGTGGTAATTGTGTTTAATATTATCTCAATTGCTATTTGAGTGAATATACATGGCTATCTTGACTTTTAAATATTTACTCCTCAAGAAATACAATATTTTTTCATTTATTTCTGGATTTCTTTTTCTCTCTTATTCTGACTCTTGCTCTCTTTTGATATATAAATTTACTAGCCATTGATTTAAGATGCTAGGAAGAACAAAAGACCTAAAATTAAAAGTTGGATAGAATTTAAACAGTCATATAGTACTTCAGAATTCTAAGTACTTGATAGACAACTAAATAATTCTCAAAAATCATTAAACAACTGCAGCAGCTAAAATCAAAAAACAAAATCCTATCCCCACACAACTCTAACTATAAAAAAATCACAATTCTGAATATAAAAGAACTGTGAACTATTTCCTGGCATCCTTCTGTTATAACATTACCTGGGCTTCTCTATGCCAATCTAATACCATTTTATAGCAAAACACTATCACAGCAGCGTATCACATATTTCCACTGAAGCATCAAGCTTTTAAAAAATAGGAAACATTCTATGTGTAGGTGGAAATCCATTATTGCTGAGCCAAATTAAAAGATAGACATACTGTAATTTCAGTCACAGTAGGGATAAAGATTCTCTCTTGATGTGGCATTTTTCTTTTGTCTCTGATTGACCATAAAATGTACTTTATAATTAAAACTTTTAAGTGACATTAATTACTGAATTTAAAAAGACCTATGTCAAATTATCTGTGCACACTGACACATCATTACTAGTACATGTACTTTGGAAATTTATATTTACTAAATAAAAATACATTAAAAATGAATTCTCAATTTATCTGCTATCTATAAAAATAAAAAAATAAAACGTGAAGTTATGGATTTGTTTAGCAGAAATACAAATTCAGTTTGGTAATAGGAACTTTAGTTCCTACAAATAATCTATGTATGATTATCTGAATTTTTATCTAGGCAGATGTTACAATTACCTTATGATGGTTATCAATAAATTAACAAATATGATGAATTAAGACTTATGGAAGAGGGATTCAATTAAGAGAAATATTAAGAGGGATTTTTGTTTGAGAGGAAAAGGTTTTTTACTTTGCTATAATTCAATACTTGATATTCTATGAACTACCATGTCATCTTTGGGAAGAAATTGTCAAGCAACAATAGGTATCAATTGCCTTAAAAATAAATTGCGGAATTAGTTTTGACTAGGATGATTGACTCCACATTATTCACGGATGTTGAATGTGCTAATCAGAAAGCCAGAGAGAATAACATTAAACAGACACAAATGAATGTTCTTCTTTCAAAAATAAAATTGAGCACTTAATATGCTCCTCCTCCAGAATCCTAGGAGATGCTCTCCTCTCCATCATTGGAGCATTATGAGTGGGAGACTGCATGATACCAAAAAACCAACACATTTCCATGACGCTTTCCATTGCTCCAAAACGCAAACCTCCATACCACTTCTATTAGAATGTTCTAAATTTCAGATGACTCCGTTAGTCCTTGCTATGTCTAATGGGCTCACCATGCCTGTACCGCCTGTTAGTTTATCTACTGAAAAGTTTTACTTCTATAATTACATACAATATTTTAGATGTCACCATTGTTAAACTTCTTTTACTTTATAGAATAGAATACCCACAAATCTCTCTTCTGTCTTTCTAGAATCATTCTCAAAGTAAATACACAAAATAGTTTTCATCCTTGCAGGAAAAAAATACAGGTTTCCAGAGAATATTAAATTGTTCATAATAGTTTTTTTTGTTGTTTACTTACTTTTAACTTTATTTTTATTTCCATTTCTGGTGAGAGTGAATACTTTATTTTGTTTCAAAGTAACTGGTAGCATATATTTTTAAGAGTTATCATGTTACAAAAACACAAACTCTGTGTGAGCTTGTGATCATGAAACTGTTACACAATGACAAAGCAATATGAAAAATAAGGGGGGGATGGCAAAAAATGTTTTGCTCAATAAATGGTACTAAGATATGACATTTATACTGTTGAGATACATTCATACCTTTCTCTTCCATCTCCACTCTCCTGCAATTAAATTAAAAACAAAATTTTTATTTTAAAATATTTTTAACTTTTATTTAATAAATATAAATTTCCAAAGTACAACTTTTGGCTTATAGTGGCTTTTTCCCCTCCATAACCACCCTCCCACCTGCAACCCTCCCATCTCCCGCTCCCTCTCCCATCCCATTCACATCAAGATTCATTTTCAAATACCTTTATATACAGAAAATCAACTTAGTATATACTAAGTAAAGAATTCAACAGTTTGCACCCATACTGAAACACTAAGTGTAAAGTATTTTTTGAGTACTAGTTATACCATTAATTCACATAGTACAACACATTAAGGACAGAGATCCTACATGGGGAGTCAGTGCACAGTGACTCCTGTGGTTGATTTAACAAAATTGACACTCTTGTTTATGGCATCAGTAATCACCCTAGGCTCTTGTTATGAGCTGCCAAGGCTATGGAAGCCTTTTGAGTTTGCCAACTCCAATCTTATTTAGCTAAGACCATAGTCAACATGGAAGTTCTCTCCTCCCTTCAGAGAAAGGTACCTACTTCTTTGATGGCCCGTTCTTTCCGCTGGAATTTCACTCACAGAGATCTTTCATTTAGACATTTTTTTTTTTTGGTTAGAGAGTCTTGGCTTTCCATGCTTGAAATACTCTCGTGGGCTTTTTAGCTGGATCTGAATGCCTTAAGGGCTGATTCTAAGGCCAGAGTGCTGATAGAACATCTGCCAATCAATGAGTCTGCTGTGTATCCCACTTCCCATGTTGGATTGTCCTCCCCTTTTTAATTCTATCAGTTACTATTTTACCTTTGTGTACCACAACTTTCTCATCTATGATGTACTTTCTTTTCCATCAGATCAAACCAGCTCCATACATGTTCAAATTTACGTGGATTAGCATCCTATCCTCCACGTTCTGTGATTTTTAAAAAATATTTGTAATACAGTTATATGTTTTTAAACAGTTGTTTATTTTGAAAATCCTTCTCTCTCCTCTCTCTTTTTTCTCTTTGTCTCTCCTCTCTCTCCCTCTATCTCTCTCTCAGAAATGAGACTGAGAAAATGAGATGGATAGATAGAAATTGATTGATCTTCCATCCACTGGTTCATTCCTCAGATGGTGGCAACAATCTGTGCCAAGCAGGAGCCAGAAGGTTCATCTGGATCTCTCACATGTTTCACTGCTTTTCCCAGACCATTAGCAGGGAGCTGGCTCAGAAGTGGAGAAGCTGGGATATCAAATGATCCCTATTTGCGGTGCCAGCATTGCAGGCTTTATCTGCTATTTTACAGCACAAGCCCTAACAGTTATATTCGTTTGTTATATTCTTCATTCCATTTTAGGATTTACTGACAGCCTAAAAGACTTCATGAATTATAGGTTATTATTTGTATATTTCCTACTAAATACAATTTTCATGAATTTCATATATACAGATTAAGGAACGAAGTGATACTTCCCACTCTATCCTCTCTTCCATCAACCCTCCAACCTTTCTTCCTCCTCCCTCTTCTATTCCCATCTTAATTTTTCAAAAGTATGGTTCATTATCTACATATATTTCATCCAATTTTTTTAAATCAATTAATATTATGGAAAAGTATAATTTCTTTAGAATTTTTAAACATTCCATTATGGTGAGCATTCTTCATTTATATTTGGGTACACAATTGAGAGTGTTATATGCTAATTTATACAACATAATATCAAATCTGGAGGCAAATCAAATTACAAACTCTGGGATTGTAAATTACCTCTGCCCCATTAATTTAAGCTTTTATAAATAAAATAATAAAATTCATCAATTCTAATTAATTTATTTTATTATGAACATATACTACAAAATATATGTAATGTTAAACATTAAAGTTAATTTATCAAGAATATAAAATCAACTTCATGGCTTGATAAAAAGTGAACAACATAATTGGGTAATTTGTTTTAATGTAAGACAACTTTAATGACAAAAATAATCAGGAAACACATTCAAAATAAATGTGTATAACTTTTCATTTGTTCAACAAAGAAAAATGCTGGGTTTTTTTAATAGAAAAATTGGAAAACAACAAGGAAAAAACAATTCCAGATGGATGATTATGCTGACAACTGCACTAACAATCTGTCTCTTTAACTTAGACATTAGATTTGCTCCCAAGGCTAAAAATATTAGTCATTTATGAGCTAAAACTTCTTTTCCTAACATGTTTTGTCAATATTCTAGAGATGCTGTTCGGCTTCTGCATAATCAGCAATCATTCTTACCTTGACCTGTCTGTACCTTAATTCTCATTCATGCTATAATCAATCTACACCTAACTTTATTTCATTCTCATAAAATTGTCAGATTTCTTATCTTAAGTGAACAGTACCTAAGTAACTTCAATATTTAGTATTTTAAGATAACTATTTAAAATAATTTAAACTTAACGGTCATGAAACTTAGTAAAATAATTTTTGCTGATATTTACTAAAAAATTTCAAGTGTCTGTTATATTCACTGGCACTTAGAACTTGGGAATTTTTGCTATAGCAAAATTTTATTTTGTAAACAATTTTAGCATGAAAATATTGTAATACCTAAATTGCTTCTTTATTTTTTCCAGAATGACATTCAAATTGTTGATACAATTTATTATATGAATTTGATACTGACTTTGTTCAAATTATGCTTCCTCATTTTTATCTGAAAAGATATTAAATCTATTTTCACTAATTTATTGTAGATAAAAAATACTGTAAATCATTAACTCAATTTTTGTAATTAACTGAATACAAACTCTTCTAATATTAAGGAGCTATTATTTTATTTTTAAACATTTATTTAAGAGGGAAAGAGAGAGAGAGAGAGAGAGATAACACCCATGTGCTGGTTTACTTCCCAAAAGACTGCAACATCTTGTGCTGGGTCAGAGCTATAACCAGGAGCTGGGAATGCCTTCCAGGTTTCCTATTTTGGAGGAAATAACTAAATTATTTGAGTCATCACCATTGCCTCTCAGGATCTGCATTGCTGAAAGCTAGTTTCAGAAGCAGAGCTGGAAATTAAATAAGAAACTCTGATATAAGACTTAGGCATTTTAGCACCAAGGATAAAAAACTATATCCTAAGGAACCATTATTTGCCTATTTAATAACTTTCTGGAGTTTTCTGTATTTAGGTAATGATTATTGAAACTTTCTGGTTAGAAATTTATTAGTATTTATATTAATTTATAAAAATTTATATTATCTTAAAATGATTACTTCATTTTAGTTCATTATTATTTAAATACTAAAAAGATTTTGGAAATAATCTATGCAGATGGATTAATTAATAGAACTTGCTTGAAACTTTTCAAAGCATTTCATGATGCAAAGATGTATGTTTTAATCTTTTTTTTTTTTTATTTTACAGGCAGAGTTAGAGAGTGAGAGAGAAACAGAGAGAAAGGCCTTCCTCCCATTGGTTCACCCCCCAAATGGCCACTATGGCCAGCGCTGTGCCGATCCGAAGCCAGGAGCCATGTGCTTCCTCCTGGTCTCCCATGCAGTTACAGGCCCCAAGCACTTGGGCGATCACCCACTGCACTCCCGGGCCACAGCAGAGAGTTGGACTGGAAGAGGAGCAACCTGGACAGAATCTGGTGCTCCAACAGGGACTAGAACCTTGGTGCCAGTGCTGCAGGCGAAGGATTAGCCAAGTGAGCTACAGCGCCGGCATGTATGTTTTATTCTATCGACTCATTTTCCTCCTCCTAAAGTGTATTTTTGAAATAATTAAAACATATTTCCATTAGTACTACAGAACAATCTCAGATGTGCAGTGTCTTTGAAACATGGTCTTTGGTATCTTTACTTCCATCACAATAAGGTGCAAATAAAATATTCTTCTTAAGAGTAATTCTTCTCTCATTGGGTTAATATAAATTAATTAAAGTATAATGCTTTATGAATTCTTTTAAATTATTTGTTAATTAGTAGAAAACATACACATTTATTTTCCTGTTTTCAGTAAGAATAACTCATATAAAGCATAATCTAGACTCTTCAATTAGGTGTTTGATGTTGTAATACTCTATACCGATATTGCAGTTCATCCAAGGTCTATAGCAATCTTAGCTCTCTCTTGTACTTAATTTTTAAAAATATCTTATTAATATAAAGAATGTATTTAATGTATTTAATAGGTACAATTCTAGGAAGATAACCATATTTCCCTCCCTCCATCAATCACTCTCCTTTCTTCCTTTTTTTTAATTTTTGCAAACACATAAATTCATAATTTCAATCTATATATAAATTCAGGATCAATGCACCACTAGCCATAATATGTAATAAGTAAAACATTAAAAGACCACAGTTCCACAGAAGAAACAAGAGCAAAAAACAGCAGTTTTCTTTCTTTGTTCTATCTTTGTTTTGTTTTGTTTTGTTTTGGAAATAAGATGATACTGGCCTCATAGAAGGAACATAGGAACACTCCCTCCTTTTGATTCCTTTTGAATAGTTTGAGAAATATTGGAATTAATTCTTCATTAAAGTGTGGTAGAATGGTAGAATTCAGCAGTGAAGCCATCTAGTCCTGGGCTTTTCTTTGTTGGGAGGGTCTTTATTATTGATTCTCTGTCTTGAGTTTTGGGTCTATTTTGGTTTTTTATGTCTTTATGACTCAATTTTGGTAGATCATGTTTGGAAATCTATCTATTTCTATTAGATTTTCTAATCGGTTGCCATATAGCTGTTTGTTGTTAGCTCTTGGTGACTCTTTTTCATTTCTGTGGTATCCATTGTTACATCTGCTTTTTCATCTCTGAATCTATTAATTTGGGCATTCTTTTTTCTTGGTTAGTTTAAGCAGTGCTGTATCTTCTTTTTCTCAAAAAAAAAAGTTCTCCATTTCATTGATCTTTTGTATATTTTTGTTTCAATTGTGTTTATTTCTTCTCTAATTTTAACATTATTATTTCTTTCCTCCTACTAATTTTGAGTTTAATTTGTTGTTTTTCTAGGTCCTTGAGATTCATGGATAGCTCTTTTATTTGATGCCTTTCCAATTTCTTGATGTAGGTAACAACTGCTATAAACTTTCTTCTTAGCTCCACTTTCACTGTATTCTGTAAGTTTGATATGATGTGTTGTTATCCTCATTCATTTCTAGGAATATTTTGATATCCATTTTGATTTTTCTATGATCAACTGTTCATTCAGGAGCATATTGTCCAGAATGTCTATATGCTTGTTTATATTTTCTGGACCTTCTTAAGTTGATAATTACAGGTTCATTCCGTTGTGGTAATGATGCATTGCATGATTTCAATTTTTTATTGAATCTTGCTTTATGACTTAGCCTATGATCTATTGTAGAGAAAGTTCTGTGCACTGATGAAAATAATGTGTATTGTAGCTGTGGGAAGAAATATTCTCCTGATATCAATTAGGAACATTTAGCCCACAATGTAGTTTATCTTTGGTCCTTCTTTATTGGTTTTGTGTTGGTTGATGTTTCCAATGATGATAGTGGGTTATTAACCCCCTATTATGATTTTATTGGCACATATTCCTTCATTTAGATTCATTAACATTTATTTTAAATAACTGGGTGCTCTAGAATTGTGTGCATATACATTTAGTATAGTCACATTTTCCTGTTAAACTGATCCCTTAATCATTACATAATGCCCTTTTTCATCTCTTTGAACTGTTGTGTTAAAGTCTATTTTGTTTGCTATTAGGAGAGCCACTCCTCCTTATTTTTAATTTTTATTTGTGTAGAATATAATATTCCATCCTTTTATTTTCAGTTTTTTTAAATCTTTATTTCATTTAAGATTTATTTTATATATTTGAAAGACAGAGTTACAGAGAGAGGTGGAGACAGAGAGAGAGGTCTTCCATCCACTGGTTCACTCCCCAGCTGCAATGGCTGGAGCTGTGCTGATCCATAGCCAGGAGCCAGGAGCTTCCTCCAGGTCTCCCACGCAGGTGCAGGGGTCCAAGGACTTGGGCAATCTTCTACTACTTTCCCAGACCATAGGAGAAAGCTGGATTGGAAGAGGAGCAGCCAGGACTAGAACCGGTGCCCATAAGGAATGCCAGCACTGCAGGCTGGGGCCTTAACCCACTGAGCCACAGGGCCAGCCCCATATCTTTATTGGTAATGTGTATTTCTTGTTAGCAGCATGTAGAAAGATCTTGTTTTTTAAACCTTGTTTTTTAAGTCTGCATCTCCTATTTGGATAATATATCTCATTATTGTGGTTAAGTGATGATTTGGTCAGGCCATATTTCTGTATATATTCTTAATATTTGAAATGGATCTCCTTTGTACTATTGTTAGGAGATTTTGAGCTTTCTTATTCTTTCATTATGCTGGTTATCTTTCCCCATTTCTATTTGCAGTGTATCCTTAAGTATCCTTAAGAATTTAGTGACAAATTCTTTCAAGTTTTGTTTATTCTCAAAACTTTTTTTTTCACTTTCATTTATAAATGAGATTTGTTCTTATAGTATTTTTGGGCTGACAGCTTTTCTTTAATGTCTTGGATCATAACTCTCCACTCTCTCCTCACCTGTAGGATTTGTAATGACAAGTTTCTCATCATTCCTATTGGAGATCCTATAAAAGTACATTTTAGAATATTTTCATTGTGTTTTACTTTGAAATTTTGAATATAACATGTGATGGTGAAGATCTCTGATTATGTCTGTTTGGGATACCCTATGCTTCCTCAAACTGGATGTCCAAAATCTTTCACCTAATTCATGAGATTTTATGCTATTGTTTTGCTGAATAAGTTTTGTAAGTCATTCCATTTTTCCCTCTTCCAGGAATGCCTATGGCACATATATTTTGCCATTTGATGGTATTCCGTATATCCTGAACACTTTTTACATTTTTTCTTCTGACTGTTATATTTCAAAAGCCTTGTCTTCTAGGTTGGATAATTTTCCTTTGGCCTCAATCGTCTGTTGTTCAGTTTTTTATCTTATTTTTTATTTGACACATTAAATTCTTCATTCTAATATTTCTTTTTTTATAACGCTTTTATTTAAAGAATATAAATTTCCAAAATACAGCTTATAGATTACAATGGCTTCCCCCCCATAACTTCCCTCCCACCCGCAACCCTCCCCTTTCCCACTCCCTATCCCCTTGCTTCACATCAAGATTCATTTTCAATTCTCTTTATATACAGAAGATCAGTTTAGTATATATTAAGTAAAGATTTCAACAGTTTGCCCTCACATAGCAACACAAAGTGAAAAATACTGTTGGAGTACAAGTTATAGTATTAATTCACAATGTACAGCACATTAATTAAATTCTTCATTCTAATATTTCAATTTCATTGTTCTTTAATATTTATATCTCTGGCCAGATTTCTCATCCATGTCATTTATTGATTTATCTAACTCATGTAATTGCATCTCTGTGTTTTTGACTAATTTTATAATCAATTTTTGAATTTCTTTTCAGGCATTTCATTCATCTCCTCACCTTCACAGTCTAATATTAAAGTATTATTGTGTCCCTTTTTGGGACTCATATTGTCTTCCTTGTTCATGGTTCTTGTATTTCTATGATTTTACACATCTGGAAAACACTTCATGCTATCTCCTCTGAAATCTTTGTTCTTGAAATGTGCCCTTAGATATAGTAGAATACCTGTGCCTTTAGGGGATATCCAGAAGTGTGTGTTGGGAGGGATCAGGGAGTTCTGGGTCAAAAGATCAGAGTAACACCTAAAATCTGTGTGGTAGCTCTCCTTTGTAGTTAGTAGGGGTGAGGGGATGCTTACCCTGACTGGCATGATAACTGCCTCTGCCCTTCTCTTTGTCAAGGTGAACCTCTCTGTAACTATACATCCCACTCAGTCAGGTGCATGAACTGCATAGTATAAGCATGGAATCCTCCTGGCTTATAGCATGGTCCCAGGATTCCTACAGTCATAGCATGCAGGGTTCTTTCAGTCACTGTATGTAGGGAATCCACTATCTGGCCTGGAATCCTCTTTCCAAAAAGAGAGCCACTCTGTCTCTAAGCTGGGCACCTTGGTGGGGACAGAGTAGAAAGGCAACATGCCCTCTGTTCATTGAGTTAAGTGTACACCCTCCTCTCTGTCAGCTCTTCCCTCCAGACTCAAAGTCAGTGTGGACCACAGATTTCCCCCTCTGACAAAAACCCTAGAGACACACAGGCCATCACAGCTTCCATTTTCTTACTCTGGGAAGATGGCTCTTTCCTTGTTAATGGGTGAATAGAGCAATGTGCCCTCCTCTCACAAAGTTATGTGGGCACCGTGCTCCCTATCAAGGTGCCTGCTTGGACTCAAAGTCACTGGGAACTGCAGATTTGGCCCTATGAAAAAATCTGTGAGGCACACAGGCTGCCACAAGCTCCACTCACCTTATTGTGAGAATATGATGCTTTCCCCACCGATGTAGGGAGGGGGCAATGTGCATTCTGTTCATAAAAATGGGCATGATGACTCCTACTCCCCACTAACTCCTCTTCTTGGAATCAAGTCAGTGGAGACCACGAATCTCCTCCCCAGACAAGATCACCAGTGGAGCACAAGCTTTGGCAAAACTCCTCTCACCTAGCCCTGAGAAGATGACCTCCCTGCCAGCCCACACCTTGGGAACTGCTATCTATGGGTTTCATTGGTGGTATCCTGTGAACTGATGAATATCTGCACATTCTTTATGGATTCATGCAGTCTCTCTTCCTGAAAAACCTAAACAAGGATCTCCCAGGAAAGCAGGTCCTCCTGTTTTTCTGGTATTTTCCCATTATCAAGATCATCTTGTTGTTCCTCTACTCAGTAATCTTGGAAATACCTCCTCCTATGATAAATTTTAAGACAGCTTTATTGCTCTGTTTTTATCTTGTGATAAAATACACTTGAAATCATCATCTACACTCTAATGTGTATGATAAAAATTCACTTTAGAATAATTTGTTACAGTATTATTGACAAGATAGTGGTATGTACTCTATCTTAAACTACTTTTTCCCCATTCAAGGCAGCATTGTCCTCTCCCTATTTCATTGCAATTGTGTTAGTGCTCATTGTTTTTGAGAAGACCATGGTGATTATGGATCTATTCTTGCTGTGATAGTAACTTATAACTATTTAGAATAACAAATTATTATACCAAATACAAATGTCTTTGTATGCAGGAGAGCCAAGTAACTAAAGATATCAATGAGTTAAATACTCATACCAAGCTCTTGCATGTTCTACTTTTTTTCCTCAACCACTTTATCAACTTCATATACATCAAATAGTTTACTTCTTTAATTGTTTGTCCACTCATGCCATCTATGTGTCTGTTCTCTCATCATCCTTCTAAGGTAGGAGTTATCTTTACTCTGCACATAGGTATAGCTCAAGCATAAAGGAAGGTAGAAGTGGAATAAATATAAACTAATATATGACTGAATGGTGCTACTAACTCTTGTCCAAACTTATATATTAAGGTTTTAATTAACTTAAGTGTCATCAAATGCCTAATAGTATATTAAATTCATGTTCATGCTTTGGAATAAAAATGAACAATATATTTTAATGAAGTTCTTGACATCAGTTTTTTTGAATTAATTAAATAAGAATATTCTCATTAGGAAAGTCACTAATGTGACATTTAATCTTGAGAGCAGCATATTTGTGCTTCTTCATTGTTCTTTTCAATTTCTCTCTTAAAATTCTCTAAAATGCTGAGATATGTAATACTCACCAAACTCTGAGACAAGTTCAAGGTAATCTTAAACATTCTCTCCAGACAGAATAGAATCTTACACTCTCGATAGATTTTATAGTTTCCAATTCCCTTCACAAGTCCTAAGTAGTCTCCATTTCTCAAAGCCTAATGTATTTCAATGTATGCCATGTATAATTCAATTTTTCCTTTTTCAGCATTGCTGATATCTATTTGAATTCCAATATCTTTACAACTGCTAGAAATATTTCTTCACTCTTGGTATCATTTTAAGAACACAAATTCAACCCTGAAAGTGCAATATGCTGTAGCCAAAAGATCCTATGACTTTTGTCACAATTAAAATTCTGCTTCAGAATCTTTTGTTCCGCTTTTTTACTACTGTTTTAATTTAATAAGCCATAGAGAGTTCATGAGAGTCCATAGGGAAAAACACATTTTAAATTTCCAAGTGTCTAAAACCACTGTCCTAATAGATCTTGTGACACAGCACATACAGCAATCTTACGCTTTTTTTTAACTTCAATTAAGGAAATTAAGCCAAATAAGGAAGAAATCTTGAGGGATAGCAACAACTTTCATTTCATATAAATCTTATATAAATCTTCATATAAATCTTCGTATAAATCTTAGTGTGCATTATGAAAAGTGATTTAATCTGAAATTATCCTCACAATTTATTTATAAGTGTAAGAAAAAAATATTTCCTCTTGTTCTGATGCCTTGTCCTCTCACTAAACTACTTTGACAAATCTTAATGAAGAGGATAAGAAATATTGCAATAAGGAATTGAGTATAGCTATATATAATAGTAAGTCATATAAAAACAATAATTAGTCCCCACATTGATACTAATTATCTATATATAATTGAAAAAAATACCAAGATAATTCAGTGAAAAAAAATTCTCATTGTTTATCCACAGTTCTGAAGAAAAGCAGGAGGCACTTTTAATGCACCTTGTAAACCAGAACACTTTTCTCTCTTTTTTTAAAAAAGATTTATTTATTTATTTGAAAGTCAGATTTACACAGAGAGAAGGAGAGGCAGAGAGAGAGAGGAGTGGGAGAGAGGTCAACCATCTGTTGATCCACTCCTCAATTGGCCACAGGAGCTGGAGCTGTGCCAATCTGAAGCCAGATGCCAGGAACTTCTTCAGAGTCACCCACATAGGCACAGGGGCCCAGGCTTTGGGCTATCTTGTACAGCTTTCCCAGGCCATAACAGTGAGCAGAGCAGCTGGGTCTTGAAACAGCGCCATATGGGATGCCAGCACAGTAGGCAGTGGCTTTACCCGCTAAGCAACAGTGCTAGCCCCCAGAACACTCATCTTAAAAGTGAACACAAAGATATCTCAGTGGGAATTTTATTTGTTGAAATATTAACAGAATTTAATATAAAAATTTCACAAGTAACTGATGATTCTTACAACCTCCACTTTTGTTAAAAATCAATACATTTTTAGACTATTATCTATAAAACTGAATATTTACAAAAATAAAGAAGTTGTGGAAACCATTCTAACATCTTTGATAAAAATGGCAGAGTTAAGAATGTGAGAACAAAAATCATCACGGGAGGCTACAATATTTGCAATGTTGAAAAGTCTCTGGAACATCTTCTTCGGGACGGACATCTGGATGTGTGAGATAGTAAAATGACAAAATTAAGCAATAAAAATGGCTGTATCCTGGATGTTCTGAATAGGGTTGCCATGTTGAGTCACCTGGTGATGACCAACTGCAAGAGAAAAAAAATATTATGGAGAAATGAACAAGGATGAAAGTGTGAGTGAATGCAAGCTAGACAAAGAGAAGTGCCTGCCACAGAAACAAAGAAACAAGCAAATGGAATTCTTTTCTCATACTACGGATATAAATCTTCAAATTTGAGAAGTAAAATTTGACATATGGTTATTATCTCCAAGTTATTGTAATATTTCGGTTTATGATGATTATTTTTGATTAGTATTCATTTGATTTCTGTTACACTGATGTTCCTAGTATTTTTGTGTTTCTCTATGTAAAACATTGCTTCTTCTGTAGCTTTTGTTTCTTCAAGGTAATTTCTTAATAATTTAACCAATACACACTGATAGGCATTTGCTCTTTCTTGGGAATTATGGATTTTAGCGATCAAATGTATTTTCCCATTTAATATTTTTATTGACTTACACTTGTTATCAATATAAAGGTCATCAAAACTAAATATTCGTTCCTGTTTCCATATTTGGCTATAACTTTGACCATGCTGCCATGCTGTTGTATCAACATTTATGATTAATTTGGATTTAGATCTTTTATAAAGATTATAAAAGCATCTTGCTTCTTGAGCAAGATTGGAATTTTTTCATATTTCAATTGAGTGCTAAGGAAATAAATTCAATTATTAATTAAATTTTTATTTGAGAAGCAGAGACAGGGGGAGCTACTGAAAGACAGAAAGAGACAGAAATCTGAAAGAGAGAGAAATATTTCTCATTTGGTGGTTCATCTCCCAGATGCTCAAAACAGTAAGAGCTGAGACAGGCTGAAGGCAGGATTGGAAAATCCACCTGTTTCTCACAAATAGGTGTCAGGTACACAGACATTGCACTCATCATCTGCACCTTCATATGCATAGATTTCAAACATTTCAAAATCTTTGCCCCAAAATGAACTTATTTTAATGACATTTTCTAAAAACTTTGAAAAGCTCCCTCACACAAGAAATGTCTTCAAAGTGCTGATGATAGTTACCAGGTTAAATTCCATTAATTATTTTTGTACTAAACTTTTCCTCTTATAGATGAACAAATAAAATAAAATAATTAAATAAATTTTCTAACTTCACACAAATAGTATAGTGAAGCACGCTTTAAATTTATGTCTTCTAAAGCCAAAATGCATATTTTAAAGAGATATTCTAATCTATAATTTCTCTGTATCTTCAATTTGAAAGAACAATTTTATCTGCAACTCAAATTTGAGAGCATTAAGCATATGTTATTTGCTTTACAACCAGACTAATGCTTATCCACCCAATTGCTAAACCGTTTACTCTTTGGAGAACTCATGAGATTTACACATTTAGGAAAGATATATTTCCTCAAAAACAGGAAACATAATTTAAAAAAATGCAACTTGAAGCTGGTATTGTGATACAACTCTTTTATTTATTTATTTATTTTATTTTTTGACAGGCAGAGTGGACAGTGAGAGAGAGAGAGAGACAGAGAGAAAGGCCTTCCTTTTTCCGTTGGTTCACCCTCCAATGGCCGCTGCGGACGGCACGCTGTGGACTGCCCACTGTGCTGATCCAAAGCCAGGAACCAGGTGCTTCTCCTGGTCTCCCATGCGGGTGCAGGGCCCAAGCACTTGGGCCATCCTCCACTGCACTCCTGGGCCACAGCAGAGGGCTGCCCTGAAGAGGGGCAACCGGGACAGAATCCGGCGCCCCGACCGGGACTAGAACCTAGGATGCCAGCGCCGCAGGCGGAAGATTAGTCTACTGAACCATGGTGCTGGCCCGTGACACAACTCTTTTAGCAGTAACACCAGCATCCTGTATGAATGCTGGGTCAATTCCTAGGTACTCCACTTCAAATTCAGTTCTCTACTAAATTGCTTGAGAAGCAGTGGGAGATGGCCTAAAACTGGGTCCTAACACCCAATGTGGGAGACCTTGATGAAGCTCCTGGCCCCTGGCTTTGGCCTAGCCCAGCTCCGGCTATTGCAACCATTTAGGGAGTGAACCAGCATATGCAAAACATCTGTCTGTCTATGTCTCTCCCTCTCTCTATAACTCTGACCTACAAATAAATAAGAAACTAAATATTAAAAAAAATAGTTCTATTGTGAGGAATTCAAAAAAATAAGCAGCACTTAGCATGCACTTTTAATAAAAGTTTCTTATATTTTTAACTGTAACAAAATATATTGATGGTCTTCATTTCAATTATTCGCATACATTCACACAAAAAATATATAAAAATATGTGATATTATCTGTAAAAGCTATGTTTTATCACTTCTTTGAACTTACATCTATGTAAATATTGTAAAAAAATCTGAACACTGATGTGTAATATTTAAAGACAAAATACCTGCATATTGGCTGGCGCCGTGGCTCAACAGGCTAATCCTCCGGCTTGCGGCGCTGGCACACCGGGTTCTAGTCCCGGTCGGGGCGCTGGATTCTGTCCCAGTTGCCCCTCTTGCAGGCCAGCTCTCTGCTGTGGCCCAGGAGTGCAGTGGAGGATGGCCCAAGTGCTTGGGCCCTGCACTCCATGGGAGACCAGGAAAAGCACCTGGCACCTGGCTCCTGCCATCGGATGAGCGCAGTGCGCCGGCCTCAGCGTGCCGTCCGCAGCAGCCATTGAAGGGTGAACCAACGGCAAAAGGAAGACCTTTCTCTCTGTCTCTCTCTCTCACTGTCCACTCTGCCTGTCAAAAAAAAAAATAAATAAAAATAAAAATAAAAAAAATACCTGCATATTATTTACAACACATAAGATACCATATATACTGAATGTATAATATCTATCTTTCTATTGTCTGTTCGATGCCAAAGTAAATATTGAGCTTGTCTGTGTATTTCAGTGTTCTGCCATTCTAAATATTCACCATTATGCACTGTTAGCAATGACTTGCATCACACTATGGAATGTTTTACAGTTCAATTCATAGAGTAGAAAGTGCAGTAAAAACAACACAAAATAAATCTCATAAATGTATTCTGTGGATTTAGATTTTATGGCATGTATATGAATAGTAAACATGTTTATAAAGAAAATAGGCATCGGTACCTTATTTTCCAGTGTGACACCAATATTTCCTCCATGCTAAACTTAGTATGATATTCTCAGATAATCTTACACTGCCAAACACATACATTAAATACTCAATAAAATTACGATTTGTTACACTGCTTTTGTAGATAAGATGATGTGCTTTTGTAAAAGGTTATGGAGATCAACAGTAGCTTATGTTGTGAGACATAAAATCACATAATATGACAAACAAACTGAATCATAAAAACATAAAAATTTAAGAAGCAACTAAGATTGCTAGTTTTTAAAATTGACAAATGTGAAAAATTTCAAAGTGAAGAATGAAAAGCTGCATATAGCTATTTTAGTACTTTCCCAAGAAGCTAACTAGCTTAACACAGAGATATAGAGAAAGGTTGAGTTCAGCGATTCCTTCATATACTAAATCAGAACATTATATTTGAATGATGTATTGTTTAATTATTTAATCTATTGATTTAGTAACTACCACCCCTCACACACACACACACACACACACATATTCACATGTTAGAGTAATGTGTAAAGTTTTAGGAAATAGAACTAAAACAGAATTATTTTTATGCAAAAAGTTTGAAACCCCTGTTTCATATTTATCTGTCATGAAATTTTGGAAGAGCCCCTGTGTGACTCAAATTAAGCCAATTTTTTATAACAAAAGTTCATATGTTTAAATTCACCTCATCTTCTTGAAATTGAAGTTATTATTATAGTAGTCCAAATTGTATCATCACTCAAGAAATCCACATCATAATCCCCATAATCTGTGATTTTATTATCTTTATTATCTTATACAAAAATCAGTGTTGCTCCTTTGAAATTAAAGATTTTGTGATGAAGACATTATCCAGAAGGTGCAATTGTAATTACAAAGTTATTTTTGAGAGAGAGTCCAAGAAGATGAGAGTCAAAGAGATACAGATGTGATAAAAGGAGGAAGGGGAAGAAAGGGGAAATCAAGAGAAAGAGAGAGAGGGAGCGCGAGAAAAAGAGAAAAAAGTTGAGAAAGGCACTTGTAGACGTCTACTGCTGGCCTGGGCCATGGAATAAGACACCAGGAGCTAAGTGCTAGAAGCTGGAAAAAGCAGATAAATGGATTATCCTCTAGAGCTTTAAATACTTTAACACTTGTTTTTTAAGATTTCTGACTCTATGACTAAGAGAATTTGTGCTTCACCATAATGTGTTATAATAGCAATAATAGAGTTAATTATATTAATTCAGTTTTTAAAAATTTTAATGATGTTGTGTAACTTTTCCAATATATCAAAACCAGTAAGTCTAAAAGTACAACTAGAACCTATGTGTGATATTTCCTGAAGCCACATCTTTCTATAGACTCAAAATATTGAGAGAATATTAATACTTGGGTTTTTTAGAGATTTATTTTATTTATTTGAAATGCAGAGTTAAGAAATGGAGTGAGGAAGGGAGGGAGGGAGGGAGGGAGGAAGGTAGGGAGAGAAGCAGTGAGAGAGAGAAAGAGAGAGAGAGAGAGAGAGAGAGATCCCTCTGCTAGTTCACTCTGCAAATTTCTGAAATGGCTGCATTTGGGCCATACTGAAGGCAGGAGCCAGGAGCTCATGTAGGTCTCCCATGTGGGTGTAGGGACCTGAGGATTTGAGCCATCCTCTGATGCTTTTCCAGGCACATTAGCAGGGAGCTGCGTTGGAAGCAGAGCAGCTGGAACTCAAACCAGTGCCCATATGGGGTGCAAGTGTTGCAGGCAGTGTTGCAGGAAGTGGTTTAACACATGGAGCCATGATGCCAGTCCCGAAATGTTCCTTTCCAAAAACAAAAGAAGAGAAAAAAAAATCTCCACTGTAAAAGACCATACATCATTTATTGGAACTGCTTGTAAGACAAAGCACTATAACTACTGAGCATCTAATATGCATCATTCATTGTCTAGATGTTTTAGTTGTAACATAGACATAATTGATGGAGTGTCTAACCTAATGAAGACCATATGCCTCTCCTGAATAGTTTTTATTTGTTTGTTTTTATTTGCCTCTGGCATAATACAACATAGAAGGAAATGATCAAAACATGGAACATGAAGCCTAACTTTCAGTTTAACTTATGTCAGAGGTTTTGTTTTTCCTAAAAGAACATGATCCTAATAAAAATATGTAAGCATAAAGTAGTTCATCTTGTGAAAGCTTACTTAGAACTTGAAGCAAAAATACTTGTTTGTCTTCTACATAAATAGGTATGTAGAATATTTGCATGCACTATCAACGTACGAAAGTGAATTCATTGAAGAATAAAATGCATTAGAATTAAATTTCCTGTTCATCTACATAATGTGCAGCTTTGCTAAAAATTATATGTAAGTCCACATATCATTGAGCCTTTATTTTGATCACCTACTGTGTTCCTAACACTTATCTATGTGCTGCAGACCAACATAATAGGTAAATATTCTTTATGAAATTTGAAGACTTAAAGAATAAAATACACCTTATTTTGCCTCTAAAAAAAGATTTATTGCCCAGAGCTGCGGCTCACTAGGCTAATCTGCCTGGAGCACCGGCACCCCGGTTTCTAGTCCCGGCTGGGTGCTGGATTCTGTCCTGGTTGCTCCTCTTCCAGTCCAGCTCTCTGCTGTGGCCTGGAAGGCAGTGGAGGATCGTCCAAATGCTTGGGCCCTACACCTGCATGGGAGACCAGGAGGAAGTACCTGGCTCTTGGCTTCAGATCAGCACAGCCTACTGGCTATAGTGGCCACTTGAGGGGTGAACCACTGGAAAAAGGAAGACCTTTCTCTTTGTCTCTCTCTCTCACTTTCTAACTCTACCTGTCAAAAAGAAAAAAAGAAAAAAGAAAAAAAAAGATTTACTTATTTATTTGAGAGGCAGAGAGAGAGAGAGAGTTCTTCCATCTGCTGGTCCATTTCCCAAATGGCCTCAACAGCCCGAACTGTGCTGATCTGAAGCCAGGATCCAGGAGCTTCTTCCGGGTCTCCAAATGGGTGTAGGAGCTTAAACATCTGGACCATCTTCAACTTCCTTCCCATGCCACTGCAGACAGCTGGATTGGAAGTGGAACATCTAGGTCCCAAACCAGCACCCATATGAAATGCGGGCACAGCAGGTAGTGGCTTTACCTGCTATGCCACAGCGCTGGCCCCTAAATAAACTTTAAACTAGAACTAATGTTTTGGTGCAATGGGTTAAGCTGCTACTTGCAATACCAGCATTCCATTATTGAATGCCCTTTTGATGCTGGCTGCACTGCAACAAAATATGGCTCATATAATCAGGGCCATGCTATCCACGTGGGAGACTCCCATGGAGTTCCTGGCTCTCGGCTTCTACCTGACCAATACCTGGCTGCTATGGCCATTTGGGAACTAAACCAGCAGCTGGAATATCTTTCTTCTCTCTCTCTCTCTCTCTCTCTCTCTCTCTCTCTCTCTCTCTCTCACACACACACACACACACACACACACACACAGAGACCACTTGTTCTGCCTTTCAGATAAATTTTTAAAAAATAAAAATTTAAAAAAACTAAACTTCAAACTAAAAAGAAAAAGGAAAACAAACAAATGTGGATAGCTATATTTCTCTTTCTGTGGACATGCTAACTGCTGCTCAGGGAGGTGTCTGTGCCATGCTCCAGGAAGAATGTTGTTTATGGGTCAATCAGACTGGACAGGTACAAACTCAAATTCATACTTTCCTGGACAAAGCCAAACAGCTACAGGACCAGGCCAAGCAGGGCTGGGATTTCTGGCCTGACATCTGGTTATGGAAATCCTGGCTACTTCCTCTCCTTGGACCTATAACTTCTGTAATCTTGCTACTTCTCTGGACTGTGTGTTTTTAAAGCCCTTGTTCATTTTTTCTCTAACAGAATAAAAGCTGTAGAACTTCAATTGGTCGTCAGACAAGGCTTCCAGCCCATTCCATTGGATGACCTGATCAGCCCTCTAGACCAAGCAGGACAGTCTTTCCAAGGCCACTGTCACACACCATAGGACAGATAGCAAGAGGAAATACCCATATCCATCTCTACACCAATATGTCAGCTTCGAATTAGCTACAGAAAACAAAACTCCATCCATTTATCCCAAAAAGAATTACAGGGTTTACACTCTTGAGGGGGTATGTCAGGTAGGAAGTCAGAAATGAGCTTATGTGTGTGTGATGAGGACCTAAAGAATTGACAGCAGCATCTCAAAGTCATCCCTATAACCTTCCAGGTGCAGCCTAGTATCTGCACTTCAGAGTCCTACCTGGATCCTGATGACCTTCCAGGAAGTCCTGACCCTTCTACCTGGCCTGATAAACATCCTTCCTCTAAGGTGGGGTGATGCCAGCCAGGCTTCCCCTGTCTGAAAACTTCAGTGGGGAAACCTCAGACAGGAAATTTTCATATTATACCCAACAAGTTCTTGTTTCAGAGGAGAAGAACGAGAGGGGGAGAGAAAAGATGGGAAGGCAAGACCCATTCCCTTAAAAATCCCAGCCTAAATGTGAACTACACACTTTCTCTCAGATTCTGTCTGGAGTGGTGCCCATCTGTTCTTATGGAAGTCCATACCCTAATAAACCTTGCTATTTTGCTTTCCAAAAAAAATTGCACATGAATATTTAAAATAGCACTTTTCATATTAAGCAAAAAATGAAAAAAAAACCTCAAATGCCCCTCAGTTAGTGAATGGATTAATAAATGGATATTATGTAGCATATCACTTTTGTAGAACATTGTTCAATCATAAAAAAATGAATTATGACCCTTGTCACAACATGGAGAAAGCTGTGAAAGGCACCAGACAAAAGGTGTTTACTTCAGTTATAACTTAACGTATTTTAAATGCCCAAGTTAGATGAACTCATGGAGAAAGAAAGCAAATTAATGATGTCCATAGGCTGGTGTTTCAGACACATAGGAATGACTAATAATGTATTAGGCTTTCTTTTTTAGTGGAAAATATATTCTTTAATTAAATAATAGTAATGAATGTACAATTGTTTCAATATTGTAAAAACAACTAAATACTATATTTTAAAATGGAGACTATAATTTATAGCACATAAATTGCTTCTCAACAAACATTTTAAATAGTAATAATTTTTTTTATTTTGAAAATTTGGGAGGAGGATTACTTCCTTTGATTTTAATCTTTCTTAAATCATTGTATTAAAATAATTGAATTAAAATACATACTAAGAAATGCATGTATGGCACACAAATTAATGTGTTTTTTTGGCATCTGATCACACCCATAATCAGCACCAAAATTAGGAACAAAGAATTATCCCAAGGCCTGTGCCGCTGCTCAATAGGCTAATCCTCCGCCTGCGGCACCAGCACACCGGGTTCTAGTCCTGGTTGGGGCCTCGAATTCTGTCCCGGTTGCCCCTCTTCCAGTCCAGCTCTCTGCTGTGGCCCGGGAGTGCAGTGGAGGATGGCCCAAGTGCTTGGGCCCTGCACCCCATGGGAGACCAGGAGAAGCACCTGGCTCCTGCCATCGGATCAGCATGGTGTGCCGGCCGCAGTGTGTGGGCCTCAGAGGCCGTTGGGGGGTGAACCAATGGAAAAGGAAGACCTCTCTCTCTCTCTCTCTCTCTCACTGTCCACTCTGCCTGTCAAAAAAAGAATTATCCCAAGAATTCACACTTTTCTCCCATCTCCATTTCTCATTCCCTAAGTGCAGAATAATAGTACATTGTCACTTATGTGGTATGATTCAGTGAAGAATATTTATACCTATATACCAAAATGATCTGACATCCACACCATTTTTAGACTATCTATGTGTTAACTACCACAAACAAGAGAAAACATTACTTTTTTTTCTTCATGGGATTGGTTTATTTCACTTAGCATAATGATCTCCGGTTGCCTTCATTTTGTTGCAATTGTCATGATTTCATTTTTATGGTGCAATAATATTCCATCGTGCACATATATGTACATGTACAGCATTTTCTTTATCTAGTCATCAGTTAGTGAGCATTTAGGATGATATCGAGTCTTAGTTATTGTGAATTGAACTGCTATAAACATGTGGATTCAAGGAACTCTTTCGCAAGCTGACTTCGTATCTTTGGATATATTCCCAGGATTGGGAAACCTGGGCCATATGGCCATATAAAAATAAAAGATTGAAAAAGAGAGAACAATAATAACACTATGAAGTTATGGTAGATTCATAAATATTAACTTGTATAATGTATGAAATATGCTTAGCATGGAATATTGAAAATAGTCAAGATATAAAACTAGCATTTCTCTTTCTCTTTTCCACTTCTGCATTAATTCTGTATGATCAGAATTTAATTTTTTTTGTTCTGTAACATTCATGTCCACTAAGAAGAATAAGTTGATTTATATTTAAAAAGAAAGAAAAAATCTTAAAATTCATATGGAATCACAGAAGTCACTGTAAGCTATGGCGATCCTGAGCAAGCAAAGTGATGATCACAATACCTGACTTCAAAGCTGAGGTGAGTAAAGCAGCATGGTACTGACATAAGAACCAATACATAGATCAATGGAAGAGAATAGATAGCTCAAAAATTAATCCATTTATATACAGCCAACTTATTTCTGACAAAGTGCTTAGATCATACATTAGAGTGAGAGTCAACAAATGATGCTGGCAAAACTCAATGTATATATGTAGATGAATGAAATTGGAAAAATCAACTCAAGATGAATCCAAGACCTAAATTTAATTCCTGAGACTACGAAATTGCTGAAAGAAAATGTAAGGGAAACACTCCAAAACATTGGGATAGGGGACAACATCATGAACCAGACCCTCAAAGCACAGGCAACAAAAGCAAAAGTAAACAACTGAGACTGTATCAAACTCAAAGGCTTCTGCACAGCCAAGTGAAAAAACATTATCTGGCAAGGGATTAATAGCCAAAATATATCAGCCACTCAAAAAACTCAAAAACAAAAAAAGCAACAAAAGCAGTGAAGAAACAGGCTAAACATTTTAATAGACAGTTGTTAAAAGAAGAAATATAAATAGTAAACAAGTATATGTAAATATTTTCAACATTACTAATAATCAGGTAAATGTAAATTCAAACAACAATAAAATATCACCTTACCACTATCAGAATATTTAAAATTCAAAACACAGAAGTAAAAAATGCTGATGAAGTTCAGAAAGATGAATACTTATATACTCTTGGTAAGAATTAAAATTAATGCAGTCACTATGGAAAACAGTATGGAGATGTCTTTAAAAACTAGAAATAAACTTGCCATATGATCCAGCAATCTACTACTTGGTATTTACCCAAAGCACTCAAAACACATTGTATTAAAGAGATACCTGCACCACTATGTTTATAGCAACACTGTTCATAATAGCCAAAACTTGGAATCAACAAAGATATCAATCACCAGATGAATGGATAAAGAAAATGTGGTATATATCCACAGTGGGATATTATTCAGCTATTATAAGAATAATGAAATTCTACTGTTTGCAGCAAAATGTACACAACTGGAGGGAATCATGTTGAATGAAATAAGGCAGACCCAGAAAGACAAATACTGGATTCTCCTGTACATGTGAAAGTAAACAAAGAAAGCAAAAAAGAAAAAAAAATAATTTATTTATTTATTTCAAAGGCAGAGTTACACAGAGGCAGAGGCAGACCTGGAAGAAGCTCCTGGCTCCTGGCTACAGATCGGCGCAGCTCCACCTGTTGCAGCCAATTGGGGAATGAAACAGCAGATAGAAGATCTCTCTCTCTCTCTCTCCCTCTCTCCCTCTCTCTCTCTGCTTCTATTTCTCTTGTGTGTAACTCTGACTTTCAAATAAATAAATAAATCTTAAAAAAAAGAGTTTGGTAAAATGGCAATATATAAAATCAATGCAGATAAATCAATAGCCTTTGTATATACAGACAATTCATGGCTGAGAAAGAACTTTTTAGATTGATCCCATTTGCAATAGCTTCAAAGAGAACTAAAGACCTTGAAATAAATTTAACTAAGGATGACAAAGATCTCTACAATGAAAATTACAAAACACTAAAGAAAGAAATAAAAGAGGACATTAAGAAATGGAAAAATCTTCCATGATCATGGACTCAAAGAATCAACATCATCAAAGTGTCTGTACTACCAAAAGTTATTTGCAGATTCAATGTGATTCCAATCAAAATACCATCAACATTCTTAGCAGATCTAAATTTCTTATTTGGTTAGTGTTAACTCTTTATAATGTAATGTAAATCTAAAATATTTTGTCACAAAAATTATAAAACAAAGACAGAAAGAAAGGGAGAAGGAAGGAGGTTGGGAGCAAGAAAGGAAGGGAGGCCTGAAGGGAATGTCACTGTGTTCTTAGAATTTCATCTACAAATTACATTGAATCCGTTAAAAACTAATTAAAAATTAAAATTCAATAAAAGAACAAAGACATTTAAAAAGAAATTAAAATGAAAGATTATAGAATATCCAAAAACAATGAAATTCTACCATTTGAATATAAATGAGTGCAAGAGAATGATATCATGTTTAGTGAAATAAGTTGAACATTAAAAGAAAATACTGCATACTTTACCTTATATGTGGGATATAAAATTTAAAAGAAAGAAACAAAGGAGGAAAGGAATAAGGACAGGCAGACCCGTGTATCAATGTGGCTACAAACATAGTATTGTAAGACTTTGCTTTATATTTTTGTCAATTCAATGGTTAAGATACAGTTACAACTGTATCTGGCAAGCAGTCAGTGAGAATCTGCATTCCATTGAGGAAGTTTGTACTTCTACACTCACATTGTACCTAGGGTGGAAAATCCATGTGGGTAAATGAAATGTGAGGTATATATTGGTAGGAGAAGTATTATCAGTTGGCTCCCTAATATGGGGTTTTTGATAAAAATGAAAAAAATGTTTTAAAGCAACATTTAAATTCTTGAATGTGATTTTCTGTTTATCCAAATAGAATGTAGCAATTCTAAAGTTAAATGAAACTTAATAGACTAAATATATTTATTGTCATATATACCTAATTGTTAAAATCTAAACCAGAACTAGTCAAAAATCACTAACCGAACAGTAGGTGTATGCTTATGTGTAATCTTCATACCTGCTGTTAAATTAATGTTGTAGCACACCTTTTCTTGAAAAATTCAACAATTACCACTAGTTTTTAATAATATACACCTTGGGGCCAGCACTGTGGCACAGCCGGTTAATGCCCTGACCTGAAGCACCGGCATCCCATATGGGTGCCGGTTCGAGACCTGGATGCTCCACTTCCAATCCAGTTCTCTGCCAAGGCACTGGGAAAGCAGTAGAAGACGGCCCAAGTCCTTGGTCTCCTGCACCCACTTTGGAGACTGGGAAGAAGCTCCTGGCTCCTGGCTTCAGATTGGCGTAGTTCCACCCGTTGCGGCCAAATGGGGAGTGAACCATCAGATGGAAGACCTCTCTCTCTGTTTCTCTGCCTCTCCTCTCTTTCTGTGTAACTGTGACTTTCAAATAAATAAATAAATCTTTAAAAAATATATACACCTTAAGTCATAATTTTGAAATAATCCATAGTTTAAATTGCTTCTATATTTGCTTTTGTTCTCATAGATTGGTCATTTTCTTCCAGGAACATGAAGAATAAATTGAGTAAGCTTTAAGTTAAAAAAAATAAGCACATAGAGTTACAAAAAACCCCTATTTTTGTAAATGATTACCTGGAAGGCACCTGTTAACATTGAGCCTACAGATTTGAATATTATATTTCCATATTTATAAGCATATATACAAGAAAACATATCTTTGGTTAAGACAACTTGTTTTAAATTCCTTTATAGTCTACATGTCAATTAGGGAAGAAAAATGCACTTTGACTTCACAGAAAAATAACTTACTTATCTTGTATATATTAAGATGTGATTTCACTATTGCTGTACCTTGTTAAATTATAACAGTCTACAACATGGTCCAATAAATAATGCAGTGCCACGATGCAAAGACACTTCTGTAACACATTTGTCACCCCATTTTAAATGTGAAAATTGCACATATTATAAGACAAACTGTGATTCCCCCATCTCTTCCAAAAAGATAGCCTGGCAATGTAGTCTTCTCTTTTCCTGAGATTTTACTTCCAAAGTTTTGTTATATTTTTGTGATACTCATAAATTTTCACTGTGTGTATTGAACTTCCCTAGATATTTATCATATCCTTTCTATACAATGACTTTAGTTCTAAGAAATATATTAAAATTTTTGAAGATTTATTAATTTGTTTGAAAGAGCTACAGAGAGGCAGAAGCAGTGAGAGAGAGAGAGAGAGAGAGAGAGAATCTTCCATCCAGTGGTTCACTCCCCTAATGGTCACAATGGCAGGAGCTGTGACAATGTGAAGAGAGGAGCCAAGAGTTTCCTCTGGTCTCTCATGTAGAGGCAGGGGCCTAAGGTCTTGGGCCATTTTCCACTTCTTTCCCAGGCCACAGCAGAGAGCCGAATGTGAATCGGAGCAGCCAGGTTCCGAACCAGCACACACATGAGATGGTGGGGCTGCCGGCGGTGTCATTACTGGTTATGCCACAGTGCCAGCCCCAGGAAATATATTAAACTTTGATTTATAATTCCATTGTTGGTTTATTTGATACTATTGATATATTTAACATAGAAAATAATAATGTAGGTTTCAAAGTGTTACATGAGGGACAAAAAATGGAATACATTCATGAATCACTAAAATTAAAGTGACTAAAACCACTAATGACCTTACTTCCAATGTCATCTCTTTTTCTATTTTCCTAACATTTTTATAATGAAGCATACATAGAATTTTATGTTGGCTGTTATTTTGCTTTCTATTATAGTTTAGAAATAATTTATTATATCATTATGCAAAATATCATTTGGTTTGCATATTAGAAATTTTAAGTAGTCTAATTGTTTTTGCTAGCATTTATTAATTTATTCATTAACTAATCAAAAATGATTTTTTCATATATTGCTATTATAAAAATTATTGTATGCATATCCTTGAAAAAGTGTGCCTAAGTTTCTCCAGATCGAATAGGAATGAAGGGAATAGGTGGACATAGTTTTGATAACTATATTTTAAAATGTTATTGGATCAATTTAACACTCCTTCAACAATATGAAAATAAAAGTTTTAATGTGTAAAATTGACCCACATCCTCATGAATACTTACCATTATCAAACTTAAATTTGACCAATTTAGTTGATCTATGATGTTACCTAATTGTGTATAGTTTTGCATTTATATCATTACCAGTAAGTTGAACATTTTCTCAAATGACTATTTGTAACATGTGCAATCATATTTGTCCAGTTTTCTACTTGGCTAACTCCTGCCTATTGACTTATTAGAGCCTCATAAAAAAGACTGACATTTTGAACTAATGTTAGTGAAATATTTTGTCAATATCTTTTCTCATCATGTGAACTATGTTTACATTCTTTTTAAAAGAGAAATGGCGCAGCAGGGACATGAACCAGCACTCATAGGGATGCCAGCATGGTATGTAAAGGTTAATTTGCTATGCCACAGTGATGGCACCAACACCATTGTGTTTTTTAAAAACTCTGTATTCTTTTTTTTCTTGAGAAAGACATACACACACACACACACACACACAGAGAGAGAGAGAGAGAGAGAGAGAGAGAGAGAGAGAGAGAATCTTCCAACTGCTGTCACTCCACAAGGGCTCAGGCTGAAGCCAGGAGCCAGAAATTCTATTTGGTTCTCCCACATAGACGGCAGTGGCCCAAGTATTTGAGTCATCTTCTGCTCCCTCCCAAGGTATGCATTAAAACACTGGATTGGAAACTGAGGTGGGACACAGTCCCACACACTTTATGTGGGATGCGGACAGCAAAAGCATTAGTTTAATTTGCATGCACTACAATGCCTGCCTTCTTGATGCAGCCAAAACTGAAACATACTTAGAAAAATTTCCCCTACTGTTGTATTTCAGTCATTGCATAATGTAATTTTAATTGATTTGTAATCTATTGGGCTTTTTTGCATATCATGTAAGAAACAATTAATTTTAGTATTTTACAACCAGTGACATAATTTTTCAGGATCATTTCCTAAAAACTGTTTGTCCCAGTGATGTAAGACACCAGATTTATGAAATGTTTTCATATATGTTAGAAGGTACATATTAATTTTCTATTTTGTGCAGTTGGTTTATCTGTCTCTTCAAGATTCATCATCATTTTCCCTTATAGCTTCCCAGGCAAGCATCAGCCATAATAAGTTTAGTAGTCTGTACTCAGATCGAGTATGTGCTAAAGGGACACAAGTTTCAAGTAACACATTTCAGAATAAACGTGGTAATGTTTGGAGTTGATCACAAGGTAATTTTAGACTATTCATGGGAAGCTGCCCTTTAAGACAATTTAGTGACAAGAAAACTCTCTCTCATAGGCACACAGTTTCAAGCTCCTAACAGAGATGTTCAGAGATGAAACTGATTTGTTGTGCAAAAGGATTCCGTGAAGATTATAAGCAAAATGCACCAACTATAAAAGAGGTAGAAATTCTGGTACTGCCTTCAAGGAGTGTTAGGAAAGAACAAGAACACTCGCAATGGAAAAAGAGTGCTTTTCGCCTGTAAGGTCATAGTATACACATGGATTATATTCTCCTGGAACTCACAGAGCATTGAGTAAGAAACAAACAAAACCACAAAAGAAAAAAGAAAAAAAAAAAAACTCTGGAAGGATACATTCCAATCCCTTTGGGAATCTCAGTAGTGACAGCTCTTCATAGCTTTGTGTTGACAAGATATGTTACTTTCTAGAAAAAAATTTCTTAGATTTTCAGAATGGCCAGATTGTAGCATTTAACCTATGGAAACAATGTGAAAGTAATTTTAAAAATAGGAATGAGGGTGTTGCTGTCACCGGGATCTTGGCTCACAGAGATTAGTGGTGATGGTTGCTATGCTCATGAGTGACCATTTGCTTTCTATGTCATAAAATATAAAAGTTATAATCTATCACTTATCATTTACAAGCATATCTACACAAACACCTTGAATATTACATGCCACATATTCTGTATTTATTCAAAGAGTTCTGTTTTAACTATAGTCACGTTATAGGTATCTAGAGAATGGAAGAATACATTGCTCAGATAGATGCTCAGGGTGAGTAGATGTTTCCCTGTTATCTTTCATTGATTAATCTAAAGGTTATCAAGCAAAACACTAGATCCTTATTTTATAAATCTGAAAACCCAAAATCCCTTCTATATGAACCTGTTCTAATATACATGTAGATATAACTGTAATATGTTATAATCTAATCATAATACCTGTGTACATCAAGTGAAGAAATAAAAATAAGAATCCAAATCTGCCATGGATATTTTGGGAATGCTTTTTTTTTTTTGAAAAAAATATGTTGGACACTAATTGAAGGATGGATGTACGCTTACAGTTAATAGATGGAAAGTATCTGTTAAGGGAGAAAGTCATTTTCAAAAATTGTGCATTTTGAAATTCCTCATCTCTAAAGTTCAATGTGCATGAAAAGCCTGCATCTTATTTGCATGATTATCAATATTGATGCTTTATTTAACTGAACAGAACTGCTGAAGAGAATGGTCAGGATTCTGTATCTCATGATGCAATCTGAAAGAAAGTTATAGAATGCTAGGTTTAAAACCAGCAAAGCAAATGTAACAACTAATATGAACCATATTAAAGAAGTATAAACAATGAGTGTCTCTGACCTTAACTATTTTGACCAAAGTTAAGGAAAGATGATGAGAATTCTCTTTGAATCTTCAAGCAAATTTAAATAGCAACTTTATTTTGAGTTCTGTTAAAGAAGAACATCCCAATAGCCCTGTCCTTTGAGCTTCTTACCACCTGTTCACAGCAGCTGAGAACAATTCACTGTTTATGATATACACACATGCCTACACTTAGACACATACAAAGAATTGGTTTAATAGGAATCCATGTGGAGAATTGGAATAGATATTCAGACTCCAGGGTTAATCATGACTCCTGGGGTAAAGTCTTAAGAGAAAATTGCTGACTTAAAAAGATGAGATGCTAGACCCACAAAACGGTTGCTGAAAATCCGAGTGATTAAACTCCAGGTGGTTGTGGACTTTAATGTACACTGTTAAAGTCCCTTCAGCGCAACACAGATGAAGTAAAGTGATTATCAGGAGTTGTGCTGAATCCTAAGGGCAAACCAGTTGATTTTGTATTTTGTGTTTGGTGAGGGACAGCTGCTAAAATGGAAGTAGCAAATTGACATATAGGATAACATCAGGACCAAGGTCTCATTCTAGGACACATTTAAATCTTCTCAACATTTCCCTCTTGTAATTGCTCTGACTTTTGAGCTCCATTTTACTTAATGACTCTCAGTGAACTGAATTGCTTCAGTGAAATGAGAAAGCAGAAAGGAAATTCAGTGGAAAGTTTGATTACATCCCTCGTTGTAGCCTAGTTTCTGAGTAATCTTATACCTTGATTATATAATCTTCTTTTCATGGTTTATCCACCATCAAAATGGAAAACTATTCAGGGGTGATATAGTTCCCTACCATGTCTTTATAGTATTTATAGCCAGCACATTAAAAACAAGCTATAATATTTGAATTTGAAATTCTTCTATTACTGACCTTAGATTTATTGCTTTTAAATCCTGCAAGTTGGAAAATTTCATACACTAATGCATATTATTTTTAGTGATTTAGTTTATTGTTCCTTTTTCTGGTCATTTGGTTTAAGCACTAAGCATTGATGATATTTCTGCACTAATATTTCCATTTAGGGTGAAATTTATATCTAACAAAAGATATTTTACAGAATCTATAAAAAGTAGATTACCAGAAATTTAAGGTTTAGTAAATACTTCATTCTCACGCTTGTATACAGGTTCTGATTTTTATATTTAAGCAGATGAAAAAAGACGAGCCAACAAATGCACCAGTGAGTTGCTAAGCCACCAGAAAAAAGCAAACTGTTCTCAGCATAAGAACCAGTCAAGCTGTGAGCTGTGGAATCCTTAATCTGTGTATAAAATGAGGTCATTGAATCATGATCTCATTGTGAGCACAATCAATTGGAAAACCATGTAAATCAAGATGACTTATTTGAAGCCCATCAATTATCAGTGAAAATCACACAATACAATACAATGATAAGCACATACATAAAGGTAAAAAGAAATATGCTTATTAAATAAAGGTATTTCCATTTGAAATCAATTAAGTGCCAGTTCATGTTATTGTTGTTGTTGCTTTTAAATACATATTTAAAACAGCACCTTTTCAACTACAGCAATTCAAACCCAGAGAATCCCAGGACATTTGAAATCAGACTAATCTTAGAAATCATTAAGAACTACAGGAAGATAATATATTACTGAGAGATAAATCTATAAAATAATACACTTTTGATAGATGACATTTATTTAATTAATACAAGCAGAACAGATATTTTGTTTATATTTTGTAAACAAGAAATTTGCCTCTTACTTCTTGACTTGCATAACATAATCACGTTTTGTAAACTATAAATGCAAATCCAGCTCTGTAAAAAGCTTATCTGTCAGAACACAAGGAATAACAACACTGTCTTGTGAATCATTGGGTAATGAAAGGGATAGAAAATTCATAAGGTCTTTTGACAGAAATTAAATGGTCCTACGTACTATATGGTCATGGTCCATGGCAAATAAAAGAGGGCCTTGTTTGGCCTAACAGCAGGGTGGAAAATTAAACTGTCATTCTGAATATGAAAACCAGAAACCCACCAAACACCAACAGATCTGTCAAATACTAACCTGAGATAAAAATAAACTCAGAAAGATGACATTTTAAAAAGCAAAGATTGGCTAGTAATTATTTGCAAACTAAAATTATAACAGAATTTTCTATAGAAAATTATATGAAACGGATGAGCCTTTAGCCTAGCAGTTAAAATACCAGTGAAGACGCTGTCATCCCTTAAAAAGAGTACCTGGGCTCAAACGCTGCCTCCCACCCTTGACTCCAACTTCTTACTGATGTAGATTCTGGAAAGCTGCAGTGATAGCTAAAGCAACTGGGTTCTTGCCAGCCATACAGGTGACTTGGATTGAGTTCCCAGATCCTGGCTTCTGCCCTGCCCAAGCCCTGACTCTCAGACCTTTGAAGAGTAAAATAGCAGATGGTGGCAATCTCTCTCTCTCTCTCTCTCTCTCCCCCCTTACCTCCTTTCCTCCCTCCAAAATTTAAAAAAAAAAATGAAATTTCAAAAACAGATGAAACTTACTTAGGGAATAAATGAAAAATTGAATAAACTTGTTAAAAGTTGAAAATTTATGTGGTATATTTGCTCCACTATTTCAGAAAGAATATGACAAACAAATAAAACAGTTATCAGCTTTAAAAACAGATTTATTTATTTAGTTGAAAGGTAGAGCTACATTGAGAGAGAAAGAGAGAGAGAACCTTCCATACACTGATTCATTCCTCAGATGGCCACAATGGCTGGGCTTGGCCTGGCCAAAGCCAGGAGCCAGGGGCTTCTTCCAGGTTTCTCACATGGATGCAGGGGCCCAAGTACTTGATTTCTCTTAAATGGCCTGTTTTCCCAGGCCATTAGCAGAAGGGGAGCAGCAGGGACATGAACCAATTCTCATATGGGATGCTGGTGTTGCAGATGGAGACTTAACCCACTACCCCACAAAGTTGACATCAGGCTGTCAGTTTTTAAGTAAAGAGGACATCTTACTTTGTTCCCACTTATGAACTAACATAATTGCAATAAGCTTGCAAAAATGTTGGACTTCAGGGGTTGGTGTTGTGGGGTGGGGGGTTGATCACTGATTAGGAAACCTACATCCCATATCAGAATGTCAGTTCCAGTCCCAGCTACTATGCTTCGTTTTTTCTTTTGATTTATTTATTTATTTGAAAGGCAGTTATTGACAGAGAGAGTGTAAGAGAGAAAGGTCTTCCATCTGCTGGTTCACTCCCCAAATGGCAACAATGGCTGTATCTGGGCCAAACTGAAACAAGGATCATTGAGCTTCTTCCTGGTCTCTCACATGAGTGTCAGGACCCAAGCACTTGGGCCATTTCCCACAGTTTTCCCAGGTGCTTTAGCCAGAACTTGGATTAGAAATGGAGCAGCCGGAACACAAACCAGCACCCGCAGGGGATGCAGGCACTGCTGACTGAGGCTTAAACTACTATGCTTCTGATCCAGCTTTCTACTAATGTATCCAAGAAGCAGTACATGCTGGTTGAAGTACTTGAGTTCCTACCTTCCACATGGGAAAACCAGATGGAGTAGCTGACTCCTGGCTTCAGCCTGGTTCAGCATAATGTTGATTGTGCTCACAATGAGATCATGATTCAATGACCTCATTTTATACACAGATTAAGGATTCCACAGCTCACAGCTTGACTGGTTCTTATGCTGAGAACAGTTGTGATCATTTAGAGTGAACCAGTGGGTGGAAGAATTCTCTCTCTCTCTCATACTCTCCCTCTCCATGAGTGTGTGTGTGTGTGTGTGAGTATGTGTGTGTGTCAGCCTTTCAAATAAACAAATATGCATTTGTATGTTAGATTTTATATAATTTCTGAGGAAAAAGATTTATAGATAGGAGAGAGAATGTAGATGATTGTGGAAGACTATTTTGTATTCAAAATTTCGGTTAAAAGGGCCGTGAAATAAAATAAGCTTCTTGAGAAAGCTGAGTCTTGTTTAAAAGCTCAGTCAGGTTAAATGTTGATACGTAGTCAGCTGTTGGGTTTCTCTGATAGAATAGCACATAGTATATATTTGAACTAAAACAAAGCTAAAGAAACTGAATATTATGCAGGGGGTTCATTTAACTTGCATTGTTTCACTTGAAACATACAAAATATTTTATGTCCCTGGGGATTTAAAAAATGGTAATATTTCCTGAACTCATAGCTCTTAAGAGTTCAGAAATGTTGTTTTCCAATGTTCTCTTTTGATAGGTATGGAAACCAGTCCCCAGAAAATGAAATTACTTACTCAGATTCACGTATCACCAGATCAGATAGAATTCATTTCACTGGTACAACACAACAAAACTTATAATACAGTTAAATAATTCAAGTGACTGACAAAATTTCTGTAACTTTTTAATCTCTATAAAAGAAAGCAATCAAAATATTTTACAAGGAATTTGGAAAATGAAAGAAAGTTTCTTTCTTTTTCTCTGTCACTCATGAAAGAGTTCTGCAAATGCAATCTAAAAACTTATTCAATTACTCTCTGGTTTTCCAATAGTGAGAGTTTAGATTGAGTACACTTAGTCAAAGGAGAAGAAAGTGCACCTCCCCTCAAAGCTATTAATGAACTGTTCTGATAACCTCACTATTTTAGGATAGTATAAATCATTCATTCCAAGTAGATGTTGTTTCTTGGAGGGTCATAGCCTCCTAGAACAGTGAAAGAACAAAGCACTACCAGCATTGGTGTTTCAATGAATGAGGTACATCACATCTACAGTGACAAATGTATACAGATTTTCCAAACAAATCTTATTGGCCCTAAAGATAATTGCAACACAAGTCTCATCAATTCTTGTGTTGGTTGGTATCAATACAGAGAACAGAATCCATGTAGTTCATAGATAGCAATTCTTAGGATATAATTATACATCCCTCCCTCCTTTCTTCCCTTCCTCCTTCAGTTTTCTTCCTTCCTTCCTTCTCCCTCCCTCTCTCCCTTCCTTCCTACTTTATTTCCTTCCTTTCTTTCTTTTTAAATTTTGTATATACATTAATTTACATTATAGTCAGGCTTAAATCTTCACTAAAATAAAGAGCCAACAAGTAAAAAGTGAGAAGACCATAGTTCATCAGGAATACAGACTAGGGGTATAAAAGTAAGCAACTGAAAAGATGTGCCTTTGTGTACTCTGACCTCAATCTCAAAATAGGTGAGATTTTATTGCTTAAAAATTACTTTTGAGTTAATTTTCTGATGTTAGATACGATTCCAGAGCCTAAGTGGAAATAAAATTTAAAAACCTTTAAAAGAGACCAAAGGGTTGAGAACCAATGAAGGGGCAATGTAGTAACTCATATATAGATGTGAAAGTCATACATACCCATAAACACACACACACATAGTTGCACAGACTTTGATGGAAAGAAGTATGTGAGTGACTTTCTGTTATCACGGAGGGTATTTTGCAAGGTAACAGACACATTGGTAGACAGTGTTATAGCAGTTGGTAAATGGCTGAATCACACAATTTGAGAAGATGAGACACACCTACTAATTCTTGTTACTGGACTGTAGGTCTTCTATTCATGTGCAAACTACTAATTCTATAAAAACATAGAATTAGTCTTCTGACAATGAAAATATTATTAAAATATTAATAAATTCATTATTAATATAATTACAAATCTCTAGGAGAAAGGAGCAGATCATGTTGAAGCCCAAATCAATCTCCCCATTCACAAAACTGTTGCGGTTTTTTTAGAATTGGAGAAAATGTGGGTGGAATTGGGTGAAATAAAATGACAGAACATGATATGTGCAAAGGAAAATGGATGGAAAAAGTCCTTGAAGCATGTGTCTTGATGAATTATGTCTTTATCCACATGCATGTATAAGACAGTTGCTGAAATGTCACTGGAGATGTGTCAGTTAACTTGTAAGGCTCTGCTTACAAAGTTGGTAGCAGCCAGTTTTTTCAACTTTTACCAGGTTTCCTTTAAGACAGCTCTACAGTTTTGTTTTGTTTTTTCTTTGCAAAAACAACTATTATGGATTGCAAGTTACTATGCAACAAGCAACAAGTAGTCAAAAGACTACTGTGGGCTGTTAGTATGTTAGGAAATCCTGGGATGTTTACTGCTAGGCAAGAGAGGAGGGATCCTTTGTTGTCCATGGCTTCATTCCCTTTGCATTATGTGTTTTAAGGAGTATGAAAATGTGAGCAGAGAAAGTGCTCTCTAGTAGCAAGTTTGCAGTGCTGAAGAGTGAGGTTTGGTCTGGAAACATGCAATTTCAGCAAAAGTTAGAATGTGGATGAAATTCCTTTAGATATGTTTCTGAATGTGAGAGATTTGTCCCCCTAAAAATGCGGTAGAGACCTTTGATGGAAAGTTTGTCAACAGAGTATGTGTTTGGGATAAGGCAAAAGGATGGGAAACAACACTTCACAAAGCATACCTGCTTCAGCTTGGGTCTTCTAAAGTCAAGTGATGCATTACACAATCCTGTATCCATCATTTAATTGGAGTTGAGATACTAAGAACCACTCCCTTGGCACTGAGAAAGTGATTTAAGATTTGTAAGTGTGTACTTAAATAACTTACTTCTATGTCAAGGTTATCATGTCTAATGTACTCGGAAATGACAACCTGAATCCAGATTTCTACAGCTTTTCAAACAGCTTTTCTTCAGTGTAGATCATCATTACAAAATGTAGCTTAGCTTTCAAGCACAGTAATGGCCCCTGCTCCTCAACCCACATATGTTCACAAGATTAAGTTTGGGAACATATCATTTTTCACATTACCTAATTGCACACTCCTTCCCACTGTAAATGAGCTCATTTCAATGTTATCTCTCTCTCTCTCTCTCTCTCTCTCTCTCTCTCTCTCCTTTCTCTTTTAAACTTGGAGTTAATGTTTCCCTTGACTGATGAGGCTTCCTGTGCCTGAGATAACAGGTGGATTTTATTAATTTATTAAGCCGAACTGTTAGGCAAAATCCTGAAACTGCTAATTATTTGTCACATTGATTTCTCATGGAATTGGGAGACCAGAGTGTGCCCTCCCTAGCCACTATGGGTTATTCATAACAATCTTTTATTTCTATTGTTGTGTCCCAGCCTTTCCCTAGTAACCTTACTCCTTTCTGAAATAAAATACCTACAACCAATTATGGCCATCCATGCCCTAATATACATTTTACCATGAATATTGGTTAATTAATATTTTATAAATTCTGAATTCTACCATCTAGATCTACTTATCTGACACAATCCATTAATAACTCTATTATGCTCTTCTTAGTGAACTTTGTATTCACCTCCTTTTCTCTGAAAGCCTCAGAAGTTGGCAGTTTGGCCTACTTATTTCTTTCATACAGAAAATCAGTTAATCTTGATATATCTCACTTTTGAAAAGCATTCTTAAAGATATAATATTCATCCCCATTATTTCACAAAATTTACAAAATCAATATCACTCCAATTAATAAATTAATTAAAAATACAATATGAAGCACTGATCAGTTGGGTATAAACACTTCAGATAAATAATATTTTAATAATGGAAAATATGCTGCAAGGATGGATTGAGTTTAAAATCTAAAATACATGCAGTTGACTTATGTTAATACTTCTCCATCTTTATAAATCTATCGAGATTCCTCATGGTTCAAGTCATTTGATGTTTCATTCTTTATACTTCATATTTCTTGTCATCTACCAAACTGCCTTTTCATCTATTCTCATCAGGTATTTTCTGTTATGTTTCTTTCTACATCACAATTTAATCCAGTATTTTTATGTACATTCATTTTTATTTATTTGAAGCACAGCACAACAGACATATAGAAATTTGTCCATCTACCGGTGTACTCTCCAAATACTTGCAACACTAGGGCTGGACTAAACTAAAACCAGAAACCAGGAACTGCAGCTGGGTCTCCACATGGATGGCTGGGATCCAAGCACTTGTGTTATCACATGCTGCCTCTCAGGTATGATAGCAGGAAGCTGGACTGGAAGCAGAGGAGGGACTCAATCCTTGACACTTATATGAGAGGCAGATGTGCAAAGTGGTGGTTTAGTCTGCTGTGCCACAACACCTGCCCCTCTGAATGCTTGAAAACACTCAGGAGCACCCGGATGACTAGATAATGATTTCTTCCCTTCTCCTCAGAACCTCATTCCCGTGTTTACATACTGGAATATGCCATCATCCAAAATTGCCTCACCTTCAAGACTAGAATGCAAATAATGGACTTGCTACAGCTGTAACCCCTTACACCTTTAGCTGTCCTGATCAAATATTTTTATTCAAACTCATTACATTATAACTAACAGTCCTTTAAATAGCTCACATCTTTTTCACAATTGTAAGCTGCATTTTATTCTACACTTCTTTTCAATGTGTATTAGAGTCTATTGGTTATTGAAGATGATTATTTTATAAATTTGGTTTCTCCTTCCATCATACTACCATTAAAAATGTCCTTGATTTCAAAATCTTAAAGAAAATTAGTTTCTGAATATTGGCATGACGTGATTTGAACAGATATTATTCTCCCAAGCCTATTTGGGAGTTTAAGCCTACGTTAATGGTTTTAAGAAGGTGGAAATGCAACCTAGCTATGCCGTTTAGAGGGGAAACTTAAAAAATGATTAGGTGTACAAGAAATTATTAGAGTGTGGCTCCTGTATTGAATCTGGTGTCTGTATAAGAGTAGCAGAGACTAGTCAGAGGCAAACACATGCACCTGCCTATGTCTTGCCATATGTTGCCCTGTGCCACTTCAGAAGCCTGCCAGTAATAAATTCATAAACAGATAAGACCCCTAGTCTTTGTAATTCTAGAACTCTGAGGCAAAACAAAACTGTTTTTCTTTTTTTTAAAAAAAGATTTTTTTATTTGAAAGACATGGTTACAGAGAGAGGTAGAGTCAGAGAGAGAGAGAGAAGTCCGCTGGTTCAATCTGCTGGTTCACTCTCCAAACGACCAAAATGGCCAGAGCTGAGCTGATCTGAAGCCAGAAGCCAGGAGCTTCCTCCATATCTCCCAATTGGGTGCAGGGGCCCAAGGACCTGGGCCATCTTCTATTTCTTCTCCAGGCCATAGCAGAGAGCTGGATCGGAAGTGGAGCAGCCGGGACTGGAACCGGGCCCATATGGGATGCCAGCACTTCAGGCCAGGGCTTTAACCCACTGTGCCACAGCGCCAGCCCCAACCCTTTTTTCTATGTGTAATATTATGTGTTAGATTAAAAAAAGTAAAGCTGAACATTTAGTAAGTCTGCGGTGTTTATTCTACTCTTTGAAACTTCTCTAGCTTACCATTTCCTACTCAAACTTCCTTACTTCTTTTCCTTTCATCTAAGCTAATGGATGATCCATATCCCACTGACATAATACTCATGTAAAACACAAGAAAATTAAACCTTATTTTCTACCACACAATCTTCAATATGTACTATAAGCTATCCTTCCTTATAGACAAGGATGTCTCATTCCCATTGTCAACTGCTATTACCTTCAACTGGATCACATTTACATTAAGTTTCTTTTTTTTAATTTTTTTTTATTTGACAGATAGGAATATAGACAGTGAGAGAGAGAGAGAGACAGAGAGAAAGGTCTTCCTTCCATTGGTTCACCCCCCAAATGGCCGCTATGGCCGGTGTAGAATGCCGGTCCAAAGCCAGGAGCCAGTTGCTTCCTCCTGGTCTCCCATGCGTGTGCAGGGCCCAAGCACTTGGGCCATCCTCCACTGCCCTCCTGGGTCACAGCAGAGAGCTGGACTGGAAGAGGAGCAACCCATACAAAATCCAGCGCCCCAACTGGGACTAGAACCTTGAGTGCTGGCGCTGCAGGCAGAGGATTAGCCTAGTCAGCAGCAGGGCTGGCCTCTTTTTTCAATTTGTACCAATAATAGTCCATCAAATTCCTCATCGTGTGACGTTTGATCAGTATTGGATGGTGTGAACTCTTTTGCTTCATCTCTTTACTATGCTAACCTGCAGGCAACCATTACATTAGTATAAATGTCCATTTAGCCATATGCAGATTTTAATTGAACTAATGTTAACATGCTTTAGATTAAATTCTATTTCACCATTTTAAGCACAATGATATTTTTAAATTCTAAAATTGTTAATTCTTGTACATTTCATTTTCTATTTCTAATCACATTCCAATCCACTGTATCTTCTTTATATATTACTTCACCTATTCTTTAGGATGGTCACTAAGCTTAACTCAGTCTCCCCATTCACATAAAAACACTAGGAAAAATGACATCATCAGTGCCCCTAAATGTAGCATTGTTGAAGTTTCTAGGTAGTTTTCTAGGTAGATACTTCAATGTTGAAGTTTTCTAGGAGAACGTACTACAAAGCTTTATTGTAAACGTAACAGATTTTCTGTGAACAAACTACTTGATGGAATTTTTTTTAATAACGCTTTTATTTAAAGAATATAAATTTCCAAAATACAGCTTATAGATTACAATGGCTTCCCCCCCATAACTTCCCTCCCACCCGCAACCCTCCCCTTTCCCACTCCCTCTCCCCTTCCATTCACATCAAGATTCATTTTCAATTCTCTTCATATACAGAAGATCAGTTTAGTATATATTACGTAAAGATTTCAACAGTTTGCCCCCACATAGCAACACAAAGTGAAAAATACTGTTGGAGTACTAGTCATAGTATTAATTCACAATGTATAGCACATTAAGGACAGAGATCCTACATGATATATTTTTTAAATTGATTAATTTTCTATTCAATTTCCAATTTAACACCAAGATTTTTTTTTCATTTTTAATTATCTTTATATACAGAAGATCGATTCAGTATGTACTAAGTAAAATTTCATCAGTTTGCATCCACACAGAAACACAAAGTGTAAAATACTGTTTCAGTACTAGTTATAGCATTACTTCACATTGGACAACACATTACGGACAGATCCCACATGAGACGTAAGTACACAGTGACTCCTGTTGTTGACTTAACAATTTGACACTCTTGTTTATGGCGTCAGTAATCTCCCTAGGCTCTAGTCATGAGTTGCCGGGGCTATGGAAGTCTTTACGGTTCGCCGACTTCAATCTTATTCTGACAGGGTCATAGTCAAAGTGGAGGTTCTCTCCTCCCTTCAGAGAAAGGTACCTCCTTCTTTGATGGCCCCATTCGTTCCACTGGGATCTCACTCACAGAGATCTTTCATTTAGGTCTTCTTTTTTTTCCAGAGTGTCTTGGCTTTCCATGCCTAAAATACTCTCATGGACTCTTGAGCCAGATCTGAATGCCTTATGGGCTGATTCTGAGGCCAGAGTTCTATTTAGGACATCTGCCATTCTATGAGTCTGCTTGTATCTCGCTTCCCATGTTGGATCATTCTCTCCATTTTTGATTCTATCAGTTAGTATTAGCAGACACTGGTCTTGTTTGTGTGATCCCTTTGACTCCTAGACCTTTCAGTGTGATCAACTGTGAACTGAAATTGATCACTTGGACTAGTGAGATGGCCTTGGTACATTTCACCTTGATAGGATTGTATTGGAATTCCCTGGCACCTTTCTAACTCCATCATTTGGGGCACGACTGATTGAGCATGTCCCAAACTGTACATCTCCTCCCTCTCATATTTCCACTCTTACATTTCACAGGGATCACTTTTCAGTTAAAATTTAAACACCTAAGAATAATTGTTTGTTAATTACAGAGTTCAACCAATAGTAGTAGAATAAAAAAATACTAAAATGGATAAAGTATTACATTGTACAACAACAGTCAGCACAAGAGCTGATCAAGTTACTGTTTCTCATAGTGTCCATTTCACTTCAATAGGTTTCCCCTTTGGTGCTCAATTAGTTGTCACCGATCAGGGAGAACATATGATATTTGTCCCTTTGGGACTGGCTTAATTCACTCAGAATGATGTTTTCCAGATTCCTCCATCTTGTTTCAAATGACCGGATTTCATTGTTTTTGACTGCTGTATAGTATTCTATAGAGTACATGTCCCACACTTTCTTTATCCAAATGTATGCTGTGAATTCCCTGTGATCTTTTGCTGTGAGGTTCCCTTCGTTTACCTTCTTTCATGTTGATGGCTGTGTTTCTGTGTTTCTGTGTGTAACACATCTTTAAGCATCTTTTGCAGGGCTGGACGAGTGGCAACAAATTCTTTCAATTTCTGTTTGCAATGAAAGGTCTTTATTTCACCTTCATTCACAAATGAGAGCTTGGCAGGATATAATATTCTGGGCTGGCAGTTTTTCTCTCTTAGTTCCTGGGCTATGTCTTGCCATTCCCTTCTAGCTTGGAGGGTTTCTGATGAGAAGTCTGTTGTGAGTCTAATTTGAGATCCTCTGAGAGTAATCGGACATTTCTCTCTTGAACATGTTAGGATCTTTTCTTTCTGTTTCACTTTGGTGAGTTTAATTACAATGTGTCATGATGAGGATCTCTTTTGGTCATGTTTACTAGGGGTTCTATGAGCTTCTGTACTACCATGTCTCTGTCCTTCTGCAAAACTGGGAAATTTTCTGCTATTATCTCACTAAAAAGGCATTCTAATCACTTCTAACTCTCCATGTCTTCAGGAACTCCTAGAACTCGAATGTTGGGTTTTTTAATAGTATCCTGTAGATTCCCAACAATATTTTTTAGATTTCTAATTTCCTCTTCTTTTCTTTGGTTTGACTGTATATTTTCATGTGCTCTGTCTTCTAAGCACATCAATCACACAACCCCAAAGTACAAATTATGATAGTTCTTGCTTCTTGTCATCCTAAAGGGAAATTTTAAATTCTGTTATTTTCTAATTTTTTTTTCGATTTATATAGATGGAAAATCATCTTATTTCTCCTCCTCCTCTCTCTCTAAATCCTTCTCCTACCACTTTGCTTCCATTATTTAATCACTATTAAATTAGCATATTTTTTCATTATTCTAGAAGTAAACAGTATTATAAACATTGGATTAAACATGAGAGAATGGAGGCACTGAATGCTTAAATAACATACCCAAACAAAAAACAATAACTGACAGTTTGTACTCAAAGCTAGTCAGTATAGTTATAGTTACAGAAAATCACTCAGCCACAATCATATACTGTCTAGCAATAAAAAATGTATATAACACAATATCTTTAGTGAAAGAGATATAACATGATAGAAAAGCACATAAGTAACTTGAATAAATGGAGATGATATTGTGTAGAGCGTGCAAATTTCTATTAGAAAATATGAATTATGGTCAATAAATCGGTATATGTGATAAAATCTAACCAAAACTCAGGAACATATTTAAAAGAAGTCAACAAATGTATTTTAAAATCTATGCTAAGAATTCAATTTTATTATCTAGAATATATTTTATTTCTCTCAAATCATATTGAATTCTCTACAAATATATTCTTTTAAGATTATGTATTGACCTTTCACATTTGGTTTATAACTCATGTGTGAGCCTCACTTTGAATCTGTTTTAAGGTGGGATAGATTTTAGTTTTCTCTATACTGTGACTTTTATTTAATCCTCATCAACTAAACAATGCATTTTTGTTACTGATTCATAATGTATTATTTATAAACAAGCATGTTTATGCACTTGTCCTGCTGTTAATTATTTCTATAAAAAGTATGAATATTAGATGGAAAATGTTCCTACTAAAAGGTTATATTTCGAGGCCAGCATTACTTTCGAGGCCAGCATTACGGCATAGAATGTTAAGCCTCCACCTGTGATTCCAACATCCCATTTGGATGCAGGTTTAAGAGCCAGCAGCTCCATTTCCCATCTAGCTCCTTGCTAAAGACCTGGGAAATGTAACAGAAGACAGCATAAGTATTTGTTTCCCTGAACCCACGTGGGAGACCAGATTAAGTTCCAGGCTCCTGGCTTCAGCCTGGCCCATTCTGGAGCCTTTGTGGCCATTTGAGGAGTGAACTAGTGGATGAAAGATTCTCTCTCTCTCTCTCTCTCTCTCTCTCTCTCTGTAACTCTGCCTGTCAAATAAATATAAAATATTTTTAAATTATATTTTATTAGTGAGTTTGTTTGTTTTTAGATCCTGGTTTAAAATCCTATCCAAGCCCACTGTGGCAATTGTGAGATGGGACAGGAATGGGCGTCCAGACATGACCTATCCCCTTTGCGTCCAGGGATGAGAGAGGTCTGTCGCCTCCCTGCACAATTGAAGGCCATGCTGCCAGGCTTACAACTGCAGTGGGAAGCTGTGGTAAGTGGACCAGTGGACTGCAGGCTGTATCTACAGAAACAGTTTACTCTGGGGCATTTTTTCTTTTTAATTTTTTATTTAAAATTTTAATTAGTTTTTAACACATGCAATGTATTTTGTAGATACTGTTCTAAGAACATAATGGTATTCTCTTCCTCTCTTTCTCCCTATTGATTTTTTAATTCTTGCATATGTATTTTGAAATATTTTATAATATTAAACAGATTCAGCAAACTAAATTATAATTCAATAATTAAAATTCTATGCCTTTTACTGAAGATTAGTTGACATTTATAATTGTAAGCCAAATGCCGATGAACATGGCATATCACTCCATGTATTCAGATTCATATTTTGCTTTTTAATAGTCTTAAAGTTACATTATAAAGCACTTGGATAGTCTTAGTAACTTTATTAACAGAGCCATTATAATTATTTATTGCACAAAACTATATTTATTCAATATATATTATAATGTATATATACAAAATTAATATTTTGTATATATTTGCAATATACATATTTATTAAATTTATTTGAGATATATATTTTTAAAATTTCTTTGAGACCAAGAAAAAGAAAGGCATAGATACAAAGACAGAAATCTTATCTTCTGTTTTACTATCCAGAATTCTAGAACGACAGAGGCTGGCTGAAGTAGAAACCAGGAGCCAGGAATTCAGTACAGGTCTTCCACATGAATGGCAGGAACACAGCTACTAATGCTGCTGAACCTGCACTGATAGGAAGCTGGAGTTGGGAGCATAAAACTGGAGACAGGAGCTGGTACCAGGAATTGAAACAAGGTACTTGGATGTGGGACAGGAAATTCTTAGCTGGTATGTCAATTGCTAGAAGAAATGTCAATACCAATATTATTTTTTCTTGATTTCAGAGTTTAATTTTAACCTTTTTTTTTCAAGTAGGTGATTATGACATCGCCAAATATAGATGTTTTTATTTTTTTTTCTTTATAACACTATAACCACTGATTTCTTCTTCCTATTTGATTGAATTTTCCACTCACTGATTTACTCCATAAATACCTGTGATTATCAGGATTGGGACAATCAGAAGGTAGGAGCCTGTAATTCAAATCATGTCTCCCACATGAATGGCTGGAACTCAATTATTTGAGTTATCATCTGCTACCTACAAAAATGCACATTAACAGGAAGCTTGATTGGAAGCAGAATAGCTAGGACATGCACTAGCACTCAGATATGGAATTCAAGTATCCCAAGTGTGGCTTACCTCTGTGTGCCACAGTGACATCATTAACCACATTTTTATTCTCTCATTTTATTCACTTATGGAAAATATTTAACAGGGTGACCACTCCCTACATTTTGAGACAGTCTAACCTCTTTCTTGCTGTATTACATAAATATACTGTTAATAATCCTCTTTCCAGCACATTCCAGGATGATGGCTCAAGCTCTATATATTGTATATCATAGGGTTTGTTTCTTGACACTTTATTTTGTAGTTTGAAACATGTTTTCTAAATAATCATATCCTTTCATGACATATAGAACAAGAAAGTGCTAAATTCACATCTCCATTATAAAACTTTTCTCTAAACCAGATGTTTTCTTAAACTATCTAAAATTCAAGCCTATTATTTTTCTTCAAAAACTCTTTAATTCCACTATATCAGTGTGTCTTGTCATTTTCACCTGTATGTATATTAGAGAAGATTCTAACCACCATCACGCTTTCTTTTTGTTGTAGTTGTTGCTATTTCATCCCATTTTTAGACTACTGAGTTATTAAACCTCTGCTATTTTCTCAATTACCATCTGCATTGGACCCACCAGTCTTAGAAAAGTAAAAAAAAAAAAAATCTAATACATGGTGTTGATTGAATAATAGAAAATAATAACACCCTAATTTTATTTTAGTCATTTCAGATTACTTTTTATCAAAATTATACTGGCAAAGTTATTTAGTTTTTGCCTTTATTTGAAATGAATAATGATGAAGACAGAGACAGAGATCTCTATCCACAAGTACACTCCTTGAATGCCAGCAAACACCCAGGATTGGCCTAGACTAAATCCATGAGACAAGAATTCCATAAAGTTCTCCCACATGGGTAGTAGCAACATAACTAGTTGAACCTATTTTTCAGGGTATACATTGGCATGAAGCCGGAACTGGAAGAAGAGATTTATACAAACTTAGGCACACATATTTATGAAGGTCATAAAAATAGAAAAATATTTCTTGCTCGTGTATTGGAAGAATTCAATATCATTAGAATGTCTATAATACCTAAAAATATAGAATCAAAGCAATCCCTATATCAAAATGCCAATGACAATATTTATATAATTAGAAAAAAAATGTAAGAATCATATAGAACCGCAAAAGATCACAACAACCACAGCAATTCTGAGGGAAAAATTAAACTGGAAGCATCACAGTACCTGTTTTCAAAGCATATTCCGCAGCTCTAGAAATTTAAGCAGCGCGGAAATGACATAAAAGTTGATATATAGATCAGATCCATATATATATATATATATATATATATATATATATATATATATCCATATATCCATATATATATATGGAAAGAAGGAAGAATGAAATTAGATCACCCAGTAATGAGGGTTGAAATCACTGTTGGCTAATCCAGGCTAATTATCACCTTGGGGTTCAGGATATGATTACAACAACTGTGGTGACCATACTCTACCCATGCTGACAATAGAGATCTACCATGCACAACTTAAGTGTCACCCTGGATGCTCATCCCCAACCTAGAGCACTGTACTGAGCTTCCTGTTCATATCCAGTATTGTCTGAAAGAGCAGAAACTCCACTAAGCCACAGAGGCATAGTTCAAGATAAAATCCATAAGAGAAGAAAAACAACAAGTATTTATAGAAATAAATGCAAACATTCAAGATACAAGAATAAGAAAGATAAGATGATTCCCCCAAAGGAACACCATGCCACTTGAATAATAGAATGTGAAAATGAAGAGAGGAATGGAATGCCTGGAAAGGAATTCAAAAGAATGATCATACAATTGAGGAAATCCAATTGTCCAAGGAAATCCATGGTCTGTTGGCCAACAGACACATGAAAAATGTTCAAGATCACTAGCAATCAGGGAAATGCAAATCAAAACCACAATGAGGTTTCACCTCACCCTGGTTAGAATGGCTCACATACAGAAATCAATCAACAACAGATGCTGGTGAGGATGTGGGGGAAAAGGGACACTAACCCACTGTTGGTGGAAATGTAAACTGGTGAAGCCACTATGGAAGTCAGTCTGGAGATTCCTCAGAAACCTGAATATTACCTTACCATACAACCCAGCCATCCCACTCCTTGGAATTTACCCAAAGAATATTAAAGCTGTCTGCACCTTAATGTTTATTGCAGCTCAATTCACAATAGCTAAGACATGGAATCAACCCAAATGCCCATCAACAATAGACTGGATAAAGAAATTATGGGACATGTACTGTACAGAATACTATACAGCAGTCAAAAGCAATGAAATCTGGTCATTTGCAACAAAATAAAGGAATCTGGAAAACATCATGCTGAGTGAATTAAGCCAGTCCCAAAGGGGCAAATATCATATGTTCTCCCTGTCCAGTGACAACTAACCAACCACAAAAAAAGGACACCAGTTGAAGTGAAAAGGACACTATGAGAAACAGTGACTTGTTCAGCTCTTGTCCTGACTGTTGATGTACAGTTTAATATTTTATCCCTTTTAGTATTATTTTTGTTCTAGTAATACTATCGGTTGAACTCTGTAATTAACACAAAATTATTCTTAGGTGTGTAAATTTAACTGAAAATTGATCCCTGTTGAATATAAGAGTGGGATGAGTTGTACAATATGGGACATTCTCAATCAGACTTGCCCCAAATGATGGAGTTAGAAATGTGCCAGGGGATTTCAATACAATCCCTTCAAGGTGAAATGTACCAAGGCCATCTCACTAGTCCAAGTGATCAATTTCAGTTCACAATTGATCACACCGATAGGTCTAAGAGTCAAAGGGATCACACAAACAAGACTAGTGTCTGCTAATACTAACTGATGAATCAAAAAGGGAGAGAACAATCCAACATGGGAAGCAAGATACACAGCAGACTCATAGAATGGCAGATGTCCTAAATAGAACTCTGGCCTCAGAATCAGCCCTCAAGGAATTTGGATCTGGCTGAAGACCCCATGAGAGTATTTTAGGCATGGAAAGCCAAGACACTCTGGCAAAATAAAAGTGGACCTAAATGAAAGATCTCTGTGAGTGAGATCCCAGTGGAACGAATGGGGCCATCAAAGAAGGAGGTACCTTTCTCTGAAGGGAGGAGAGAACTTCCACTTTGACTATGGCCTTGTCGAAATAAGATTGAAGTCAGTGAACTCAAAAGGCTTCAATAGCCTTGGCAACTCATGACAAGAGCCTAGGGTGATTACTGACTCCATAAACAAGAGTTTCAAATTGTTAAGTCAACCACAGGAGTCACTGTGCACTTACTCCCCGTGTAGGATCTCTGTCCTTAATGTGTTGTCCAATGTGAAGTAATGCTATAACTAGTACTGAAACAGTATTTTACACTCTATCTTCTGTGTGGGGGCAAATTGATAAAATCTTTACTTAATATATACTAAATCAATCTTCTGTATATAAAGATAATTAAAAATGAATCTTGATGTGAATGGAATGGGAGAGGGAGCGAGAGATGGGAGGGGTGCAAGTGGGAGGGAAGTTATGGGGGAAAGCCATTGTAATCCATAAACTGTACTTTGGAAATTTAAATAAAAATGATCATAGGATTATATAGGGGTAATAAGAAGCAAATTCATGAGCTAAAGAAATTTATATGTGACATGGAGGAAAAATTTTCCCATTAAATTCAGATTTTGAAAAGAAATCAAACAGAAATATTAGGAATAAAGAATTCAATATGTCAAAAAACCACAATAGAAAGCCTCCATAACAGAATTGGTGAGATAGAAGAAAGAATATCTGAGCTAGAAGACAAATCTTTGAAAATAAAAAAAGAAAAAGAAAATGTTTGAGATTTATGAGATTCTTTCAATCAAGCCAACCTATGCAACATAGGAGTTTCTGGAGGTGTGGAGAGACAGAATGCATAAGAAGGCATATTCAGTGAAATATTCACAAAAAAAAGCTTAGCTAATTTGGAGAAATAAAGGAACAGCCAAGTATCCATGGCACATAGAATTCCTAATATATATGATTAGAAAAGATCTTCAACACAACACAGTATAGTCAAACATTCAACAGTAATATAGAGAGGAAAGATTCTAAAATATGCACAAGAGAAATGACAGATGACTTTCAGAGGCTCTCCTATTAGACTCACAACTAATTTCAGAAACCCTACAGGTTAGGAGAGAATGGAGATACAAAGCCCACATCTTAAAAAGAAAAAAAAAAAATATTATCTACCCAGAACACAGTATCTACAAAGCTCTAATTTGTGAAGGAAGGTGAAATAAAGAGCTTCCATAACAAACAGAAGTTGAGTAATCAGTCATGTATAATATGTTTATGGAGGTTCCACGCACAGAAACAGATACACAATCATCATTGCAAAAGAATGTAAAGGCAGAAAATATCCCAGTAAAAGTAGAACACAAACCCAATGCAAACAATAGGAAGATTTATGGAAAAATGACAAGGCCCAGCCCTTACACATTAATTGTATCCTTGAATCAAACACACATACAAATGTTCCTTATGTACATTAAAAAGTCATCTTGATATATATAAACCTAAATAAATTTTAGAATCATAAAAGAAAATATAAAGTAAAAAGCAATGACATTCAATCCATATATCCACACATATTACTACATACATGTATCTGGTGAGGATTTTTCAATAAAAAGAAAAAGTCATTAAGTTTGCATTTATATTCTTGACTCCTTTGAATTTTATTATGAACTGAAGAAAAACAAATACATACTAACCAAGACATCCTGGGTTTCTCACTCTCATACCTGAGACATGACTATGTCTCAAATGGAAATGAGAACTGGAAATAGGAATCCTTGTCCTGAAGTTAACCTTGGAAGCTCTTTGAAAAGACAGTGAAACCATAACTTAGGATAAAAGGAAGTGCATCATTACAAAGAATGCTAGCTAGTGAAACCAAAAAAATCTGTAAAAATTTGGAATCCCAAGTTGGTGAAATGAGATTTGTGAATCAGTTTCTATATTGAATATTAAATGATACTTGAAGTCTTTGGGAGGCTGACAAGCAAATGCAAAGCACAGAACTCTCAAAAATGTGTCCATTCCTCAGAGGCAAAGCAACAAGATCTAAAATAAAAGTGTAAGAAGACAATTTGAAATATATGTCTCATAGTTCATGTGCAAACAGTTGAGGGAGAGATTGTGAGAGATGTGTGTGTGTGTGTGTGTGTGTGTGTGTCAAGTTTGTGAATCTTCACAAACTTCTAACATACAGGTTCACTTTGCCACACTACCATGCAATATACACAAAACCAAAAAGGAATCACAGGAGTTCCACAATCCAATAGAAGAATTAACTTTTGAATACTCATGTTCTCCTCGGTTTTGTATTATTATACTAGTGGAATTGATTAATACTTTATATTTATACTGAAAACTTTAGGCTAAGTGTAATGTGACAAAAAGTAGTCATGGAAATATTTTTATTCTAAAGAGATTACAAGCTATTTCACAGCTAAAACATTAACTAAAACATTTCACTAAAAGTGAAATGTGGTTACTTTTTTATTGTTACAGAAGTATTAGGATGTATGTATGGCCAAGTGGTTAAGATGCCACGTAAAACACCCTTGTCCCAAATGGGATTACCTAGGTTCAATATCCAGCTCTATCTACTGACTCCAGCATCCTGGCAAGACAGACCCTGGGACTCAGCAATGATAGCTCAAGTTGATTGGAATCCCTCCACCAATTTGGAAGACTTGATTTGAGTTCTCCTGGCTGCAGCCCAAGGAGCAGAACTGCAAACATTTTGATATTCAATCAGCAGATAGGAGTTTTATCTGTGTATTTTTCCCTCTCTGACTCTGAAATTTTTTAAAAAATCATAATTATTTTTCTCAAAATTATTAAAATCATTTCTCTCATGTAATAAATACTGGGGCAGATGTGGTAGTATTTAATGTGCATTTCTCTTTTTCAAAGATTTATTTATGTATTTGAAGGGGGGGGGGATACAGATGGGGGTAGGGGAATCTTCACTCTGTAAATAGCTTACAATGACCAAGGCTGGGCCAAGCAGTAGCCAGGAGCCAGGAGCCAGGAATATCTTCCAGGTCTCCCACATGGGAGCAGGAGACCAAGTAGTTGGGCCATCTTCTGTTACTTTTTCAAGCACATTCGCAGGGAGTTGTATCAGAAGCAGAGCAGTTAGGACTTGAACCAGCAGCTATGTGGGATGTTGACCCTGCAGCCAGAGGCTTAACCTTCTATGCCACAGCACCCACAGCTTAATGTGCATTTTCAAAAAAAAATAATAATTTCTCAAAAAGAGGAGGATAGGTATTTTTAGTCAAAATATCATATTACAAATAACATTTTTTTGACAGGCAGAGTTAGACAGTGAGAGAGACAGAGAGACAGAGAGAAAGGTCTTCCTTCTGTTGGTTCATCCCCTAAAAGGCCACTATGGCCATTGCGCTGTGCCAATCTGAAGCCAGGAGCCAAGTGCTTCCTCCTGGTCTTCCATGCCGGTGCAGGGCCCAAGCATTTGGGCCATCCTCCATTGCCCTCCTGGGCCACAGCAGAGAACTGGACTGGAAGAGGAGCATCCAGGACAGAATCTGGCACCCCAACTGGGACAAGAACCCGGGGCTCTGGTGCCGCAGGTGGAGGATTAGCCAAGTAAACCACGGCACCAGCTACAAATATCATATTTTGAAATTTTAATATTACTACATATTTTTCTTCATTGTTAAACTATTTTACTTGATAAAACAAATGTATATATGTATTTATTTATTTAAATTTAATTTGTTATACAAGTTTAATGTGTGCCATATGTACAGATGTAGGAATAGGATGATGCTTCCTACCCTATCCTCCCTCCCATCCATGCTCCGGTATTTCTTCCTCCTCCCTCTCCCATTCCCACTCTTAATTTCTGCAAAGATCAATATTCAGTTTACTTAAGGTTCATAAAGTTAATCCTACTCTAAGTGAAAGAGTTCAACAAATAGTAGGAAGAAAAAAATCACTTTTTCTCAACAGAAACAAGGGTTGTAAACAATTATTGAATCTCAAAATGTCCATTTCACTCTAATACATCACAATTTAGGGACTATTAGTTAACACAGATCAGGGAAAACATTGTATCTGTTGTTTTGGAATTGGCTTGTTTCACTACATAAAATGGTTTCCAGTTACATCTACCTTGTTGCAAAAGATAGGATTTCATTTTGTTACACTGACTAGTACTCCATAGTATGTATGTGTGTGTGTATACACATTTCTTTATCCAGTCAACAGTTGATTGACATCTGGGTTGATTCTATATCTTAGCTTTTGTGAATTGTGATGTAATGCAAATGAGGATACAGATAATTCTTCCATATGTTGATTTCTTTTGGTTTTGGTAAATTCCCAGGAGTGGGTTGACTAGATCATATGTTAGGTCTATATTCAGATTTCTGAGGTATTTTACACAGTGGCGGCACCCATTTCCATTCCCAACAACAGTGGACCAGGGTACCATTTTCCCCACATCCTTGCCAGCTTTTGTTGTTTGTTTATTTCTGTATGAGAGCCATTCTAATGGGAGTGAGGTAAAACCTGGTTGTGGTTTTCATTTGCGTTCTCTTGATGGCTAGTGATTCTGACCATTATTTCAAGTGTCTTTGGCAATTTGAATTTCTCCCCTTAAAAAAGTACCTATTCAAGTCCTTTACCTGTTTCTCCACTGGATTATTTGATTTGCTGAAGATGATTTTATTGAACTCTTCATAGATTCTGGATATTAACCATTAATCAGTTGCATATTATGCAAATATTTTCTCCCATTCTGTCAGGTGTTGTTTCACTTTGTTGTGTGTTTCTTTCATAGTGCAGAGACTATTTAGTTCGATGTAATCTCTTTTGTCAATTTTGTTTTGATCGCCGTGCTTCTGGTGTCTTTTCCAGCAAGTCTTTAGGGCAAAGTCTTACAGAGTTTCCCTAATGTTCTCTAGTAATTTGATGATATTGGGTCATAGATTATGATCCTTGATGCATTTTGAGTGTATTTGTGGGTAAGGGCTTAGACAGGAGTCTGATTTCGTACTTCTGCACTTGGAGATCCACTTTTAACAGTGCCATTTGTTGAAGAGAGAGCCCTTGCTCCAGGGATTGATTTTAGCTCCCTTTCTAAAGGTAAGTTGGTTATAGATGTGTGGATTGATTTCTGGAGTTTCTATTCTGTTCCATTGGTCTACACAGCTATTTTTCTGCCAGCATCATGCTGTTTTGATTATAAATGCTCTGTAGTATGTCGTGCATTCTAGTATTGTGTTGCCTCTGGCTTTGTATTTGTGGATAAGGTTGCTTTAGCTATTTGGGAAGAACTTTTTTTTTTTCATTGTGAGGAAGTTTATAAAAACCTAATCTTTTGGCACAAGGTTATAAATTGTGGTTACCAGTCAGTCTAGTATTTTGTTATCAAAAGATAAGTGAAACAAGTGTCCATAAGTATACACAGAAAGAGAAATCTTGCACATTGCTAGTGAAAATGGAAAATTGTATATCAGTTTTGGAAAAAAAATGCAGATTTCTTAATAACTTATAAATTGATTACTATATTATGCTTTTAAACAATGAATTTAAGGGCCAGCGCTGTGGCACAGCTGGTTAATAACCTGGCCTGAAATGCTGGCATCCCATATGGGTGCCAGTTCAAGACCCAGCTGCTCCACTTCAGATCCAGCTCTCTGCTATGGCCTTGGAAAGCAGTAGAAGATGGCCCAAGTCCTTGGGCCCCTGTACCCATGTGGGAGATCTGGTGGAAGCTCCTGGCTCCTGGCTTCAGATCAGCACAGTTCTGGCCGTTGTGGCCAATTGGGGAGTGAAACATTGGATGAAAGACCTCTCTCTCTCTCTCTCTCTCTCTCTCTCTCTCTCTCTACCTCTCCCCTCTCTGTTTAGCTCTGAATTTCAAATAAATAACAAATAAATAAATTTTTCAAATAAAATAAAATAAACCATGGTTCCAGTTGTATCCACCTTTGCAATTTTATGATCTATAGGATAAACAAAAATTGTGCTAATGTAATTTATTACCTTGCTAAAGAAGCTGTTTGTTTTATTGAAGGTGACAAAGGAGTAGTTATTCCTACTTTTAAGAAATGAAACAACAACAAAAACATTCCGTAGGACAAGATATATGGGGGCCAGCGCTGTGCTGCAGCGGCTAAAAGCCCCAGTCTGCAGCACTGGCATCCTGTTTCGGTGCTGGTTTTGAGTCCTAGGTGCTCCACTTCTGATCCGTCTCCCTGCTAAGGTGTCCAGGAAATCAGTGGAGAAAGGCCCAAGTCCTTGGGACCCTACACCCACATGGGAGGACCAGAAGAAGTTCCTGGATCCTGGCTTCAAATTGGCCTAGTTTCACCCGTTGAACCAGTGGATGGACAACCTATTTCTCTCTCTTTGTCTCTACTTCTCTTTGTAACTCTTTCAAATAAATAAAATCAAAATTAAAAAGAAAAACAAGATATATGAGGAAATGATTTTCAGACAGTGGCTACCAGGAAACCGGCTATTGAAGATGGTGTTTCCTAAGAGAAGAAAAACATTATGTGAGCTCCATGATGTTCAGTTTGCTCCTAGAATAGAACAGAAAAATGTGCCAGGGAATGTTTAATCCTACCCACCCAATTCAGACAACTGAAGAGCCATTTTATAAAAAATAAAAATAATACACTAAAATGGGCATATTCTATATCTGGCCTAACAAAATCTGAAATGAAAATTCAGAAAAACCATCAGGATATATAAAATTTCAGTGTTGGTTATACTCAAGTTATATGAACTTAATAAGTACTTTGACCTTTCCAGAAATATGAACCTGCAATCAAAGATCCAGTCAGCACCAGTTCAGAGTCACTGGCCTACTCTTTGCTGAAACAAAAAATAAAGAAAGAAATTAACAAAATAAAGAGTTACTAAATGTATTTACCATTTTGCCCATTTGTGCTCAAATTAAAAATTCTAAACTAAACCTACTTATAGAAATAAATTTTCAAGTACAAGTGTAGGCAATCACAACAAAATTATAACACGCACAACAGCCCTAAAAAAAAAAATTAGAATAGAATTGAATTTAAGTGATAAATGTCAACATAAATAAAGTAAGATAAATAAATACCCCAAAATTTTCATCTGGCATTCTAAGCACAGAGTTTTTTAATTTATTTGACTGGTAGAGTTCTAGACAGTGAGAAAGAGAGGCAAAGGGAAAGGTCTTCCTTCCATTGATTCACTCCCCAAATGGCAGCTGCAGCCGGCGCTGTACCGATCCAAAGCACAGATCCAGGTGCTTCTTCCTGGTCTCCCATGCGGGTGCAGGATCCCAAACACTTGGGCCATCCTCCACTGCCTTCCTGGGCCACAGCAGAGTTGGAGTGCAAGAGAGGCAACCGGGACTAGAACCCTGCACCCATCTGGGATGCAGACACCACAAGCGGAGGATTAACCAAGTGAGCCATAGTGCCAGCCAAGCGTAGTAAAATTTTATTTGAAAAAGGAAAGATGTGTATTCCTATATTTTCACTTATATAATTATAATTTGAATTATATACAAATATATTTTCTTGCAGGTGTGTGGTATGTTTGTAATAAGTTATAAGGTATAAGGTGAAGACTTAAGGAAAAAATGTAAGATATTTATAAAGGAAATGCCAGATATAATTTTGCATAATTTAACAAGCAGTTTGTTATTTCAATTTTTTCTTACTAGCTAATATATAATAATTCTTATTCATATTTTTAAAAATATCTTTGCAGAGTAATGGATTATTTTGATTGTGTTGGTGATTTGTCAGCTACATACATGTCAACACATACCAATTGTGCACTTTAAACATATGCAGTTCATAATATATATATATATATATATATATACATCTATATATATGTATATGAATTACCCTGTATCTTAATAATTCTTGTAATACACATACATATTGGAAATCATAGATAAGGAAAATAAAAAATTTCACAAAATTTTTGGAAATATAGTGGCAATCATACGGATGTTTATAGGAATGTTTGAACACGATTAAAATAAACCTCCAAAAACAGAACTGTTCCATGAAAAATCACAGTGGTGATTACATAATTGCAAAAAGGTACTTACAAAACTATCTAAATATATTTTGTTGTGGGTTCATATTGACATAATGTTTAGTATGTATGATATAAATTCTTTTATCATAGCTCTATATCATTTACAGTATTTTCAAACAATCACTTAAAGGCATGCTCTAATCTGTCTTCAGTTATCAACTTTAAAAACTCAAGTAGGATAAATGGCCTTATGACTTAGTTAAAGGTTATATTTCTCCTATAGATTTTAAGTTATTAGAGATATTATTATAATTTTATATTTTACACATATATTTTAAATATCAGCTCAGTGTATAACAACATTTGTTAAAAATAGTTGTGATCCTGATTATCTTCTGGAGAATGCTTCTAACAATTGTGGTGTCCATTCAACAATTGTAAATGATAAGCAATTCAAAAGACAGGTAAGTGCAAAAGGTAAACTCTGAATTGTTTGAAGTATTGACTCACCCACACTTATGTTATCTTCTCTGCAAAGTTTTCAGTTTCAGGATTATTTTTTAAAAATAGATTTTCAAGGAAAATTTTTTTTTTCTTATTTGTCCACCTTATTTATGAGAAAAAAGTTAGTGAAATGATTCTCATTTCTAAGATATAGTCACTGAGTGAACAAAATTTTTATAAGTATCTATGAGTAAATCTCTTAATGCTATAAACACATACTTACGTATGCTAGTATTATTTCTCAGGTCTTTTAAATTTATTGCTCATTTTATGGGATGCCGGCACTGGAGGCAGCAGCTTTACCCAGTAGGCCACAGTACCAGCCCCTACTGCTTCTTAAAAACTGAGTTTTAGGGCCAGAGCTGTGGTACTGGGTAAAGCCTCCACTTCAGTGTCAGCATCCCATATTTGTGCCGATTTGAGTCCCGGCTGCTCCACTTCTGTGCCAGCTCTCTGCTATGAGCTGAGAAATCAGTGGTGGATGGCCCAAGTCCTTGGGCCCCTACACCCGCATGGGAGACCCAGAAAAACTCCTGGCTCCTGGTTTCAGATCAGTGCAGTCATCTGGGGAGTAAACCATTGGATGGAAAAACTCTTTCTCTCTCTCATTCTCTCTCTCCCTCTCTCTGCCTCTCCTCTCTCTGTGTAACTCTGACTTTCAAATAAATAATCTTAAAAAAAAAAAAAGCTGAGTTTTAAATTTTGCTGTCAATTTAAATTGAAAACCTCTGTTTAGTGGAAAAAATATATTGAAATAATTTGAGTATATGTGTAAAATTCTTTAATAATTTTATAAATTGACATTGCTATAATTTCCAATAAAATTTAAATTATCAATTGATATGTGTGTATAAATATATAGATATATAAACATTCTGACTACACACACACAAATATAGCAGACAATAATAGAGGAAGACAATAATATATAGTAAAAAATATCATTACAGATTTTTTTCAGTTTTATACAAAATTTTCTTTGTGTCAGTAGTGATTTTAATAAATTATCAGTTACATTTGACTTTAATACAAAATTATTGAAATTAAATTTAACCAGATGATAGTGTTTTTCTTTTAAACTTTTTTTTTGACAAGCAGAGTGGACAGTGAGAGAGAAAGAGAGAAAGGTCTTCCTTTTACCGTTGGTTCACCCTCCAATGGCCGCCATGGCCGGTGCACCACGCTGATCCAATGGCAGGAGCCAGGTGTTTCTCCTGGTCTCCCATGGAGTGCAGGGCCCAAGCACTTGGGCCATCCTCCACTGCACTCCCGGGCCACAGCAGAGAGCTGGCCTGGAAGAGGGGCAACTGGGACAGAATCCGGTGCCCCGACTGGGACCAGAACCCGGTGTGCTGGCACCGCAAGGTGGAGGATTAGCCTAATGAGCCGTGGCGCCGGCAATAGAGGTTTTTAAAACAAATATCACAACAGAGCTATTTGCATGGGAATTTTATGGAGTATGGATAATAGAACTTGCCTCTTTGTGGGGAAATAATTTAAAATATAGATCTCAGTATACACAAATTATTGTATGTCTTTTTTAACTCCTGAAATGGTAAGGCATATGTGCAATGAAGGGGAACTGTAAAATTTGTAGAACATGCAACTTATAAAACTTGGAGGACTCTCTTCCCCACAATAATGGGTGCCTTTCAAGTTTTATATATGTTTTTTGTAAGTGATGACATTCTGAATCTAAATACAGTAGCATGTACAATTTATGTGAAATTATTTCCTCCTATGCCAGCCATATTTAAGGATTCTTTCACAATTATATAAATTGTTTCAGATACCATGATGCTCAAGCATACAAAATTTTACTTGTAAGAGATCTTAAAATAATTTTAAAATAAAGGTGATAATTAGAATCTTTATAACTTTAAACTGAGTTTTCAGCAATCATAACTAAGAAATATATTTCTATGACATAAGAAAAAAAACATATTCAATGTTAATCTCACTTTATATATTTATATCAATGTAACTGCATGAATAAAAGCTCCTAAAAACTGTTTTCCCAGCTCCTAAACATCCTAACAACTTCCCACTCTTTTTTTTCTTTGTTTAAGATTTATTTATTTGAAAGTCAGAGTTACAGAGAGGCAGTGACACAGAGATTCTCCATCCACTGGTTCACTCCCTAGATGGTCAGAATGGCTAGAGCTCTGAAACCAGAAGCTAGGAACTTCTTCCAGGTCTCCCACATGGTGGGTGCAGGGGCTCAAGGACTTGGGCCATCTTCTACTCCTTTCCCAGGCCATAGCAGAGAGCTGGATCAGAAACGGAGCAACTGGGACTCAAACTGGTGCCCATATGGGATGCCAGCACTGTCATGTCACAGTGCTGTCCACCCCACCCCCCACTTCTTTTTCAGCTCAACTTCTTTTTTTTTTTTTTTTTTTTTTTTTTTTTTTTTTTTTTACAGGCAGAGTGGACAGTGAGAGAGAGAGACAGAGAGAAAGGTCTTCCTTTTGCCGTTGGTTCACCCTCCAATGGCCGCCGCGGCCGGCGTGCTGCGGCCGGCGCACCGCGCTCATCCGATGGCAGGAGCCAGGAGCCAGGTGCTTTTCCTGGTCTCCCCATGGGGTGCAGGGCCCAAGCACCTGGGCCATCCTCCACTGCACTCCTGGGCCACAGCAGAGGGCTGGCCTGGAAGAGGGGCAACCGGGACAGAATCGGTGCCCCGACCGGGACTAGAACCTGGTGTGCCGGCGTCGCAAGGCGGAGGATTAGCCTGTTGAGCCACGGCGCCGGCCGCAGCTCAACTTCTAAGACAGCAAGGGAGCTAAATATTATTTGCATTTTACTTTGCCCAAACACACAAATAGTTTGATTTACTTTTGATTAATTTAAAATGGTTTTGCAAAAATTAATTTCTGAATTGTATAAGATAATGAATTGTACATCCTAGTATTATTTTATTATGGTTGAAATGTTGGCTAAAAGAATAAAATTTCCCCCTAGTGTTTCTAAGCTATAGGAAGTAATTTAATGACATGCATACTAGCAAAAATATTTAGTACCCCTTGCATACTTGGCATTGTTCTCAATGCAGACATAATGAATTAGTAGAAATTATCTTTGCTTTCCTGTAATTTATACTTTAGCGGCAAAAAAGTAAAAAACAGAACAACAACAAAACAGTCTCTGCTTTACATCTTTTTCTTTCAGGGTATAATCTGCATTTCTGAAAATATTGCCCTAAAACATAGACTCTTCATTTAATTGAAAATGAGTTTGTCTTCATAACTGTATGGATACTGACAGTATGTTTACTATACTTCTTAGATAAGTAATATATTTAGAATATGCTAGACTAGCCAATGATTATAATACCCTAAGAGCTAAATATCACTGAAATTAATTTGTCATGTTTCCAATCAAGGAAAATAATGAATGTATTCAGCTGTCTGCCTTCTTCATATGCAAGGAGATGTTTCTTAGAAATAAGCAAATAGCAGAGAAAAAAGTGGATCAAGAAAAAAAAAGAAATGAAGAGAATGACATCCTACAATGACAACAGGCAGAAGAAATTAACATAGACTCAAACAATAGACACAAAGGAGTGAAGAACTCTCCTGGGTTGTATCTCACTGGCTTCAGCTTTACGTTCGCAAACCGGTCAGAGTATCATTGCCACTCATGTATAAGAAACTGGAAGTTTTAAAAGAATTTAATGCTTGAGCACTGGAAATTATTTCACTATTTTTTTAAGGACTAAAGAATTTTTTTCTAGGTAAATATTTCCAAATCTGTTCATATGCACTTAAAACAGTATGACTTGGACCACTGTAGCTTTAAACTCAACCATTCCTGAGTAATGTGCTCAAATTTCAAGGTCTAGATATTTTCTTGGCAGCGGGAACTATGCTTTCAGATACTCTATTAAAACAAGGGGATTAATTATTCAGTATAGTAAATGTTAACAATTACTGTTAACTCATAGAAAGACTGTTGTTCAGATGTTATACACTTTGAAGAACAGAGATTTTTAATTAAGTTCATTTTTATTATTTTCCTTTTTTAACTGTAATATAATACACATTGTTTGCTATGAGTTGATTTAAATTTTCACATTTCTTTAACATAGTGAATGTTATGGGAAAATTAATTGCATTTATGCTCAGAAGAACTAACTTTTGTTGTTAGTCTTGTAATGAAAATACCTTGAGTATGGTTTTTAATTACTGGAGAATTTAATAAGCTGCCATTTCTTACACTTAATTTTTTCATTTATGCATAAATATATGTATTTTGTTGTTATTTTCTGTGAGGTACTGCTAGAAAAAGAATATAAAGGAATGAAAAATAAAAGTAAATTGTTAATATCCATTCTCACAGTCTTCTATCTAACAAGTGAAGTAGACATTAGTTTTTTATAGGTTTATTTTATTTATTTGAAAGACAGAGTTACAAAGAGAGGTGGAGGGGAGGTAGAGAGAGGTCGTCCATCTCCTGGTTCACCCCCAAAATGGTCGCAATGGCCACAGCTGAGCTGATCCGAATCCAGAAGCCAGCAGCTTTTTCCAGTCTCCCACATGGATGCAGTGCTCCTAGGACTTGGGAAATCTCCCACCTTTTTCCCAGGTTACAGCAGGGAGGTGGACTGGAAGTGGAGCAGCTGGGACTCGAACTGGCATCCATATGGGATGCCAGAATCATTGGCCAGGGCTTTAACCAGCTATGTCACAGTGCCTGCCCTGAGGTAGATATTATTAAAACAACTGCAGAAATAAAAAATTAGCTTTCATGGGATTAAAGAAGAAAAGTACACAGTATTCTTTGACAGAATATAATAGATAATTCAGTCTACATCCCTCATGGATTCCCTTAAGTACTACAATTTCCATCTAACTTAAATGATTAACAGAGACTTAGTTGTGTCTCTAAGAATATGTGTAAGAACATAAACTCCACTAGGGAATAGAGTTTTCAGTATTTTGTCACTGCTCTATCCCATAATGCCTAAAATGCCACAAGAGGAAATTAGATACATTTCTTCCACTGTCATATTGTGGTACTTAGTACATGCTCAAATAATTTTTAAACATCTCATTTTAAGCAACTTTAGATGTAAGATACATATCTGTTAATTTATCCATTCAATATCTCTTCAACATTTATGAAATACTTTCTATGGATAAATGCTATGTTACTTATATAACTGTAATATAAGTGCCATAGACTTTGTACTCAAAACATCCATGAGCCTTCAGAGATAAATTTCAATAAAAGAATAAATAACAATGAGTTTAAGGAGTTTTGAGGTATGCAATGATATAATTTGATTTGAATATTTTTCCTGAAATTTATCTGAAGGTACTTCAAAATGTTTGTGGAAAAATGAAATTAAAAAAAAATCAGTCTGAACTTAGAATAGTGATTATAGAGCACAGCAATGTATTATATAATATGCATATAACTGAAGCAGAGGAGCTCATTGACTACAAACAAGGAGAAAGAGTAGAAGATGGGAAAGCTGATAACCTGATTTGATAAGCTTATACTGGATGTATCTGTTTAAATATTACTGCACTGTGTCTCATGAAGGTGTACAAACAAGTATTGCATCTTAATCAAAAACATTTTTAAAAAGAAGGAAAAAAGAGCCAGGATGAGAGTTAAAAAAACAACACCATCACCACAAATTCAGTTCTATAGTAATTTTAGGACTTAAATTCTAAAACATTTAAAGTCAGTACCTTATAGAAGAGCAGCAGAAAAGCAAACTAATATATGATACTGCATTAGACCTATTTTGAAATTTAAATGGTAATGACAAAAAATACTAAAAGAAGTGAATGGAGGGCCAATGCTGTGGTGCAGTGGGTAAGCTGTGGCCTGCAACACTGGCATCCCATTTGGACACTGATTCAAGTCTTGGCTGCTCCACTTCCAATCCAGCTTCCTGCTAATGTGCCTAGGGAAGCAACAGAGGACAGCCCAACTACCTGGGCCCTGTCCCTACGTGGGGAACCTGGATCAAGCTCATGGCTCATTGCTTCAGTCTGGCTCAGCTGTGGCTGTTGCAGCCGTTTGGGGAGTTAAGGAGCACCTGGAAGATCTCTCTCTATGTCTCTTTCTCTCTCTTTAATTCTGCCTTTCAAATAAATAAGCAAATATTTTTCAAAAAAGTTAATGAAATTTAAAAAAAAGAGCATATACCAAGTTTCCTTATCATTGTTCTATTAAATGTACTTATATACACACCAAGTAATTGAATTCTCTACCATGATCATGATTCTTATCATCATTCTTTACACAAAGCATATGTGAACCTCCATCACCATAATATTTTATTTTTGTTGTAAAGATCTAATTGATATGTTTATTAATATGTATTAAAGATGCCCTCATTTACCAACTCTTTCTGTTTGAAAAGTACTGTTGCTTTTCAACACTTCTGTGTTTGGTGGTTTTCAGCTTTTAGCATCCTTTGCTTAAACTGTTCCTTCTATACTCAGAATTCGAGAGTAGTATAAATCCAAAGTGTCACTTGTTATTGAGAAATTGAGCAGTGAGCAGAGTTTTGTGATCTTAAATCTCTATTTACTCTGTTAGATAATAATTTGCAGTATATTCAAACATGAAACATTATTAAGAAGATGGGAAGATTCTCAGTATATTAGATTTGTCTTCTCAACAGAAACAGATTGTGTTAGCAAGGAGAACTTCTGAATTGAACTTTTTGAATAATTATGGTGTTTAAAGATTTCATTAAAGATGTGCTCACATTTTATCTGAATGCCTTTCAATGCATTTAATTGGTAGACATGGCATATACATTAAATATTGTTGAAATATTTTAAATTACTATTAAAATAACCTCTTGATTCTGAAACATCGTTAATCTATGTATCACCAAAGATGGATACATTTTCTGGCAGAGGGAGAAATAGTGGTTTGTAGCCAAAATTTGGGGGTCCAAATGAATAATTTTTTTTATTGGTTTTCATTGTTCAAATACTAGTTTTGATGTTGATGCTTTGCCATAACATTAATGAAAAAGTACTTCTTGCTTTATATATCCACTTGCTGATTAAATCATTGTAGTTTATAAATTTATAAGTTAAATTATAAGTTTATAAAGTTTATAAATTATAAGTTTATAAATTATAAGTTTATAAATTTATAAGTTTATAAATTATAAATTTATAAATTATAAGTTTATAAATTATAAGTTTATAAATTTATAAGTTAAATTTATAAGTTAAATTATAAATTTAAAAACTACAATGATAGCTATAATTTTCAAACAGAAATGTGATTTTAATTTTCTGCCAAGGTAGTTTTTAAATTAAAATAAATTTAGCAAATTGTCATAATTAGTTTCAAATTTGGCATGGTTTTGTCATTTAGTATACAGAGAAAGGTCTTTTGTAATAATGTAGAAGAGACAATAAATCAATTTCTTAAAAATAAATTACATGCATGATGAATAATGCAAGTTATTTTTTAAGTGTAATTTTATTTTCTTCTGGTTGTCTTTCCTGCCCACACCGTAAGAGCTGAAGAATTCCACCTCCACCCTTTTAGCGTCCCAGCTGGGTCCAAGAATTAAATTGACATAGCATAAATTGATGAGTGAAAATCATCAAAATAATTTAATGCAAGTTAACGTGGACAGGAGTTCTCATAAGGACATGAAGACTCAAAGCAGAAGTTAAAAATGGTTACTCATATACCAAATTCAGCAAATAATAGTAAGAGTTGAAGAAATAAAGTATGTGGAGATGTTTAAATGATGTGTTATTCTAACAAGATATTTAAAGCAGTGTCTTGGTTCTGCTTCTTGTCCTGAATATAAAGATGCTTTCCTTCAAGTATAGGGAGAATATCCTTCACGCAGGAATTTCATCTTCTGCTTTTAAGAAACAGCATGAAGTTCATAATGATTTTCTTGCACCTGCTGGTCTTTTAAGTGCCTTAAGCATAGTCAATACTCCAGAACACATAAATAACTCCTTCAACACAATTGATGAAACCTTTCTATTTTTGGTTCTTTCATTTTTAAGATTGTGCCCAATCTATTGTATCATGTGAGCTCATCATAGAAGGCCTGCAATTAGTATAATTTCTTTTCCTAAAAATAAATATAAGAAGTGTACCCTCACTGACCACTGTTGAGGGCTTGAAAAGTATGGTGTCCAAGAAATTTTAAAGCAATTTATAGAAACTTGTAAATATTGCTCTTTGATAACAGTGAGGTTGGTGATTTATGTATTTCTGATGAGACTCCTGCTACTGGTTATGTAACAAAAATAAGTCCACATAATCAGCAGAGTGTAAGAAACTCTTCATTTTGGGTTCTCTGGTTCCTACAAGGCTGTTGCATATGCTGATGATTTCCAAATAAAACTGCTCTTAGAGAACACAATTCTAACTGGCCTCTCCATGTCCTTAGCCTTAAGTAAACTGACTTAAGCATATCCTTGCTGTAATGCTGATGTTAATTTGGACCTTTTTCTATTATAATGTCTAGATTTGTATGGATTACCATTTGGGTATGCTACTGCCAGTGCTATATGTGGTTGTATAATACTTCAGGGCTATCCTAAGATCGATAAAATATTAAGGCTGAAAAGGGTTTTATCAAGCATCTCTCTTAACACACTTATTTTAGAAAATAACAAATTGGAATCATGCAAGGGGATTCCAATATAATCCCATCAAGGTGGCATGTACCAAGGTCATCTCACTAGTCCAAGTGATCAATTTCAGTTCACAATTGATCACACTGATAAGTCTAAGAGTCAAATGGATCACACAAACAAGACTAGTGTCTGCTAATACTAACTGATAGAATCAAAAAGGGAGAGAACAATCCAACATGGGAAGCAAGATACACAGCAGACTCATAGAATGGCAGATGTCCTAAATAGCACTCTGGCCTCAGAATCAGCCCTTAAGGCATTCGGATCTGGCTCAAAAGCCCATGAGAGTATTTTAGGCCTGGAAAGCCAAGACACTCTGACAAAGTAAAAGTGGACCTAAATGAAAGATCTCTGCAAGTGAGATCCCAGTGGAAAGAACAGGGCCATCAAAGAAGGAGGTACCTTTCTCTGAAGGGAGGAGAGAACTTCCACTTTGACTATGACCTTGTCTAAATAAGATCAAAGTCAGCGAACTCAAGAGGCTTCCATAGCCTTGGAAACTCATGACTAGAGCTTAGGGAGATTTCTAACGCCATAAACAAAAGTGTCTAATTGTTAAGTCAACAACAGGAGTCACTGAGTACTTATTCCTCATGTAGGATCTGTCCTGAATGTGTTGTCCAATGTGAAGTAATGCTATAACTAGTACTGAAACAGTATTTTTACACTTTGTGTTTCTGTGTGGATGCAAACTGATGAAATCTTTACTTAGTATATACTGAATCGATCTTCTGTATATAAAGATAATTGCAAATGATTAAAAAATCTTGGTGTTAAATTGGAAATTGCATAGATAATTAATCAATTCTTAAAAAAAATCATGTAGGATCTCTGTCCTTAATGTGCTATACATTGTGAATTAATACTATAACTAGTACTCCAACAGTATTTTTCACTTTGTGTCTCTATGTGAGGGCAAACTGCTGAAATCTTTATGTGATATGTACTAAACTGATCTTCTGTATATAAAGAGAATTGAAAAAAAATTTTGATGTGAATGGAAGGGGAGAGGGAGCGGGAAAGGGGAGGGTTTTGGGTGGGATGGAAGTTATGGTAGGGAGAGCCATTGTAATCTATAAGCTGTATTTTGGAAATTTATAGTCTTTAAATAAAAGCTTTTAAAAAGAAAAAAAAAGAAATAAAAAAAAAGAAAATAACAAATTAAACAGAAATGCGTATCATTTTGCACAAAGCACATACCTATCATGATTTTAACTAAAAGTAGATATTCTTCTTCCATAGAAGATAGACCCTCTTAGGAAATTATACCAAATCCAAGATTAATGAGAATACACCTAATTTACTTCAGCCATTGATATTTTATCAAAGCTAAGTATAGAAAGGAACATTGGTTTGTTAGTATCAATAGGGTTTTTTAAAGACTTTTTTATTTATTTAAAAATCAGAGTTAGAGAGAGAGAGAGAAAGAGAGAGAGAGAGAGAGAGAGAGATTCTGGTTGCTGGTTCACTCTCCAAATGGGATTAATGATCAGAGCTGGGCCAGGCTGAATCTGGGATCCCTGAACTGCATCCAGATCTCCCATATGGGTGCAGGAGCCCAATCACTAGGGCCATCTTCTCCCAAGTACTTAGGCAGAGAGCAGGATCAGAAGTGGAGTAACTACATTCCATACATTACACAAGCATTGTAAGCAGTGGCTTTACCTGATATGCCACAGTGCTGGCCCCTCAATAGGATAGTTTGTAACATGTGTATGTCATACTCGTAAGGAAGGCTGTGTCTTATTTTTACTTGTGTAGGACATCAGGATATCACCAAACCTAAATGGGAATCAGAAATTGTCATTACTCTCAGAAAATGAATATTACTAAGATCAAATGAAGGAGCCAGTGCCATGGTGGAGCCGGTAAAACCACCGCCTGAAGCGCCAGCATCCCATATGGGAGACTGTTCATGTTCTGGAAGTTCCTCTTTCAATACAGCTCTCTGCTATGGCCTAGGAAAACAGTAGAAGATGGCTCAACTGCTTGGGCCCTTACACATATGTGGGAAACCTAGAAGAAATTTCTGGCTCCTACTTCAGATTAGCCCAGCTCCAGCCATTGTGAACTGTTGGGAGTGAACCAGCAGTCAGAAGACCTCTCTCCTACTCTCTCTCTGTAACTCTGCTTTTCAAATAAATAAATAAATAGTCTTTTAAAAAGCAAATGACAACAGAGATACTAATAAAATCATACGATTCAATATTTAATATTAAAGATCACATAAAATTCAAAAATAGAAGATACATGTACACGTATTTATATTTTTTATGGAAAGCATTTAAAAAATTAATTGAGAAGTCCACTTGAAAAGATAGATTCTTTCTACATAAATGTATTAAGGGCTTCAGAATTGACAGAGTCAAATGATATAAATTGGAAAAAATATCTCTATGATGGGCAGATCTTTTAAATATTTTTATATCTGAAATGATTTTTGATGCAATCTTAAAACGTCAGTATTGAATGTAATTTCAGGTTTCGATATAGTTTGAAAACAGATCTTCGTTTAATACAGCCAATAAGTAATTTTATAAGAATAAAACTTTACCATTGCGAGGAAAGAAATTTATTCAACTAATAACCAATGCTAATAAACAAAATTTCCTTAACAATTGCTTGCTTAGATGATTCAGGGCCTTTTCCACCTTGCTCTTGAGGAGTTTGACTCAATGATCACATAAAGACGTGGCTTAGTAATATCTTGGCATTTGTGACATTACACTTGTCTTTAACTGCGCCAAACGTTTAGAAGTACAACGTCCTGACGTTTAAAAGCAGCATATGTAGTTGTGGGTTCATATGAAAGAACAAATTTTGATTGATTTTTGGCAATATTAAAATCCAATTGATGGGAGACTAGAAGTTTGAATGTAAATATTGATAAATTGTATATCACACCCAGGTTTTATTATTTTTTCTATTACCTTTAAACCGTTAGAATTCTTTCTAAATTCGTTCAAATGATTTTTTCCTCCCATATTTCACGTCATTACTTTTTTGACTTTTAATTTATCTTTATTTAGTGCTCTCCTTTTGGGTCTCAGGACCATACAATTGACAACAAAAATTGTTATGCAAAGAAACTTTAAGAAATCTATTTGTTTATTAGAGAAGCAGAAACACAGAGTGAAAGAAAAAGAGAGCTCCCATCTGCAGGTTTGCTCTGCAATAGCTCACAATGACCAGGACTTTTCTTGATATAAGCCAGGAGCTAGAAACTCAATGCAGGTCACTATTAGTGTGACAAGAACTTAATTTCTTCAGAACCTTCACTGATGCCCCCCAGGGTCTGCATTAGCTGGAAGTTAGAGTCACCAGTCAGACCTGAGTACTGAAGCCAGGAACTCTGATATGGGATATAGGCATCTTAACCAGTATCATAACCACTAGACCAAATGTCTTCCATAGCATTAACTTGTTATACCAGTAGTTTTTGTGATGACACTTTTTCTCCATCAATAATAAATTGTTATATTACATGAAGTTTTATACACTACTGCTTTTAGTTATCAGAGAAAATGACATCTAAAATGCATTTCATTGAATTAAATGACCATGATATTACTTTTTATCAAGCACAGATAAATTGATATATGATTGTTTTTTGTAGATATTAAATATGAAAATGTTTAAGCTTTGTGTTTATAGAGAAATCTGTAACTAAATAACAGATCCATTATAATTATCTTACATGGCAATTATTTATCTATCTTTTAAAATTCTTCCAATTTTAACATGAATGTTACATATATATGCATATATAGTCTTAAAAATTATGTCAGATATACATACAAATTAATAGGTATACTAGTCATATACTATCCATCAGAATTAGACTTGACATAAATTATCATGATCAGTATTACATAAAAAATTTCAATTACCTTTATATTCTCAAGTTAAACTCAGTGTTTAGAATCATAATATTCATAATCCTTGTATTAATATAAAATGGGTCAAGAACAAATGCTCACATGTCCTAAGTACTTCCAGATAACACTATGTTTGATGCTTATAAAGCCTGAATTAGGCTACCCTGTCCAAGAGCTCAATTTAAGAAAGATATGAAACTACATAGTAGGTAGGATATAAGACTTTTGGGTTATAGTTTTTCATTTTTTAAAAATTTTCTGTGCTTAGACTATTTTATCCTACCTCCATCTAGACTTGATTGATTTTGATAACCTTATTCGGGTTTCTAGTCAGTAGTATGTAACTTTTTGCTGTTACTTTCAAAATTTTCTGTCTGATGTAACATTTGACTATGATGTGATGGAATACGTTTCTCTTTTCATTCATTCTATTTGAATCTATGAGTTTCATAAATATGTACATTAATTTTTGATCAAATTTTGGAAGCTTCATCATAGATTTAGGCTATTATTTTTCTGTTCTTTACTCTCTTCTCTTTCTTATAATCCCACTGTTGATGTGTTGGTACATTCAACAGTGTTTTGCATTTCTCTTTATTTTTATTTATCTATTTTTTGCTCTTGTTTTTCAAAATGAATAAGCTCAATTTGTCCATCTTTAAGTGTGTTGATTATTTGTACTTCAGTTTCTAATATATTGTTGAGTCCTACAACTGAATTTAGATTATTGCAACCTAATTTTTCTTCAGTTCCTTTTTATGGTTTATCATTTTTATCACAATTTTATGCTCTTTGTATTTTAAAAGACATAGATGTTTCACTTCCCTTTACCTATTTGAGTATGGTTTACTTTAGTTCTTTGAACATATGTGTTAACAACTTTGGAGTCATTTGCTAAGCTTGACAGCAGGTTCTCCTCAAAGACAATTGCCATTGCCTGCTTTTTCCTGTCCACATGCTCCTGTTTCTTTACATATCTTTACATAGCTCGAGTTTTTTTTTTTTTTTCACTGAAAACTAAAAATGTAGGTAATATATTTAGCATCTCAGTGGTTGTTTTTCTTTCATTGGCATATTTTAATTTATTTTATTTTTTCATTTTTTAATTTAAGGCAAACAGATTTCATATGCTACATATATATATACAGATTTCAGAACATCACTGGCTTCTTTAAGTGGAAGACAGTGTACACAGTGTGTAACCATCCTCAGTCACTCTTCAGAGCATGTGTCTTTGGAAATGGTCATGCTTTGTCCTCTTGAACCTAGGGCAACTTCTGTTTTAACCACATATTTTTTTTCATCATCATATCTGCTACTGATTTCCCTTTTAAGATTCTGGTCCTCCTATATTATTGTTAGCCATCATTAAACACTAGCTGATTGCTGCATTGTCTTCAACAACATCCTAAAGAAAAAAAAAATATTTTGACCTGCGACACCCCAAATGGGTGCCAGTTCTAGACCCGGCTGCTCCTCTTCTGATCCAGCTCTCTGCTATGGCTGGGAAAGCAATGGAAGATGGTCCAAGTGCTTCAGCCCCTTCACACACATGGGAGACCTGGAGGAAGCTCCTAGCTCCTGGATTCAGATCGTCTCAGCTACAGCCATTGTGGCCATCTGGGGAGTGAACCAGCGGATGGAAGACCTCTCTCTCTCTCTCTCTCCCTCTCACTACCTTTAACTCTAACTCTCAAATAAAAAAAAATCTTAAAAAAAAAAAATGCTTATGGTGTGATTCATTGAATATGAAACCCCTTAAGAGTAGCAATCATTAAGGCCAATCTTCAAAGCTTGCTCCTACACTGGAGAGCTGGTCTTCACTTCCCTGTCCTTAGCTTACTTTCAGCTGTTCCACATTGTTTTCCCATGGCTGTAATGGAACTACGCAACTCCTCTAAACTGCTCATCATGAAGATCTCCGTTATTTTTCACAGGACTCTCATACTTGAATAACTTTACAGTCTATTTTAAATAATCTATCCTCTTATGGATTGCAATAGTTTCTATAGTCTTCTTTACTTAAAATCTTGGTAGAATCTTTGTCATTACACTGCAGCTGCAGAAAGACAGTCGTCTTTTTTTTTTTTTTTTTTTTTTTTAGTGACGTGCTCGCCTTATGAGCAGGATGATGAACAGGAGTCTTGGGACCTTTTTTTTTTTTTTTAATTTTCCTATTCTGGCACGGCACACATTTTCCATTTTATTAGTGAGCTGATGGCAGTTGCTGAGACTGTATTCTTGGCTTCCCAAGGGATAGAGCTTTTGTCCTATGAATGGGAGCTAGTGAAGATACCAAGTACCAAGATGTCTTGGCCAAAAAAATAATTTTCCTAAAAAAATTTTAGGCTTGAGAGGAAATGAAAAATTCTGATGGGATACTCAATCAAGGAAGGAATGATCTCTGGATTGGAACTTAAGGGGCAAAGAAGCCCTGATTCTTGATTGTACCCACCTGGAATATGACATTACTATTAACATAAAGTGGTGTGTTGAAGAAAATACAAAAGTCTTTCATTCTTTTTTACAATATTTAGTAGATTTCCTTGAATTAACAGTTTTTTATTTGCCTTATTACCTTAAGACAACTCACAGAATATCACATAATTTATTTTCTAATATTCCCCAGCCACAATTGTTTTGGTGGATAGAGTATTAAAGAGTACACATACTATCTTTCTGAGATTGTTCCCACTCTCACTATTATACCCGATAACCTACTGACACAATTTTTCCTTTTCTTAATGGAAAATTTGAGATAGACAATTTTGAAAGTCCTATTCCCAAGGAGTAAATGCTGCAACTGTGACTGCAAGTGGTTCTACTCAAATTAAAAATATAACTTCCAACAAAACAATGAAGGCATTTTGGATTCCAGTGCCACTTAACCATAAAGTCATAAAAAAGAATTATGCTAGAAGTTAGTGTGATCGATCCCAATAACGTAAGGCAAATTGAATCGAGGCTGTGGTCTAGCAGATAAAGAACTTAGAAAGGTCAAGTTTTATCACGACAAAGAAAATATAAAAGGACAGTGGGTGCATGAAACTATATCTGACAAATATGTCACCTGATGACTTAAAGTGGGGCCAGCGCCGTGGCACACTGGGTTAATCCTCCACCTGCAGCGCCGGCATCCAATATGGGCGCTGGGTTCTAGTCCAGGTTGCTCCTCTTCCAGTCCAGCTCTCTGCTGTGGCTTGGGAGAGCAGTGGAGGGTGGCCTGGGTGCTTGGGCCCCTGCCCTTGCATGGGAGACCAGGAGAAAATTCCTGGTTCTTGGCTTCAGATCGGTGCAGCTCCGGCCATTGCGGCCATTTGGAGAGTGAACAAACGGAAGGAAAACCTTTCTCTCTGTCTCTCTCTCACACTCTTTGTAAACACTCCCTGTCAAATAAATAAATAAAAAATCTAAAAAAAAAGAAACTATATGTGACAAATATGTCACCTGATGACTTAAAGTAATGAGGTACATAATAGCTTTCCATATGTGTTTATTTCTAACAACATATGAGTAAGTTTTTTTTGTCCTTTCCATATTAGTTTATGCGCATGTTTTGGGAGACTAAACTTACAATTTACTGTTTAAGAAATAAAATATTCATCTAGACTACACTAAATTTAAAAATAAAAAATAAAACTTACTCTAACCAGATGGATACAGTGCTTGAGACTGCACACCTAAAGTTTGCCAAGAGGGTGACAGTTTCTTTACTTAGATAAAGAATAGTTTGGTGGGTGTTTGGCACAGTTGTTAGCACGCTGCTTGGGATGCCTGCATCCCATATCAGAGTGCTTGGGTATGAGTCCTGAATCTACTTTTGTTTTCTTTGAAGATTTATTTTTGGAGCCACTGCTTTGGAATAACAGGCTAAGTCTCCACCTGCGGTCCCCGCATGCCATATGGGCACTGTTTCGAGTCCCAGCTGCTTCTCTTCCTATCCAGCTCTCTGCCTACGGCCGGGAAAGCAGTGAAAGATGGCCCAGGTGCTTGGGCCCCTGCAAATGCATGGGAGACCTGGAATAAGTTCCTGGCTCCTGGCTTCAGATGGGCCCTGCTCCTGCCATGGTAGCCATTTGGGGAGTGAATCAGCAGATGGAAGATCTTTCTCTCTGTCTGTAACTCTACCTATCAAATAAATAAAATAAAATAAAAAGTTTTAATTCTTTACTGTACTTGAAAGGCAGAGTTAGAGAGAGAGAGAGAGAGAGAGAGAGAGAGAGAGAAAATCTTTCATCTGCTGGTTCACTTCTGAAATGGCAAGGACTGGGCCAGGCTGAAGCCAGGAGTCACAAGCATCTCTGGGTCTCCCATGTGAGTTCAGGGGCTCAAGTCCTTGGGCCATCTTCCATTGCTTTCCCAGGCAGATTATCAGAGGAGTGGAGCAGCCAGGAATCAAAGAGCTTCCCATATGGGATGCTGGCATCTCAGGCATTGGCTTTACCTACTACCACAATACTGCCCTCCTCTCCATTTTTTTTTCCTGGATCCACTTCTAATCCAATTTCTTGATAATATGCATGCTGGAAGACAGCAGTTATGGTTCAGGTACTTGGGTCTATCACCAGTGGGGATCCTCTTACCTGCTTTCCTTCCCACCAGTGGAGTAGCAGATTATAACTCAGAGAGATGAAAGTAAGGTTAGTAAAGCCAAACTTCATGGACATATATTCCAAAGCAGGAATGGGCCAGCTGAAAGAAAAAGTGGCAACCTCTCTTCCTGGTTTGGGGCTTTTATCCCTGAAGTATGATGTATCTGACAGGTTCATGCCACCTTCATGGGTGGCAGCCATTGAATTCCAGCTCCTGGATTCTTCTTCAGCCTTAGCTGTTGCAAGCTTTTGGGGAATAAAACAATGGAGAGACGATTTCTGTTTGAATCTCTTGGCTTTTCAAATAAGACAATTTTTAAAAATAATTTTTATATAAAGTGTTGCTACACCTTGTGAAGTAGAAACGCATTTTCTTTTCTTTTCTTCTCTTTTCTTCTCTTTTCTTTTCTTTTCTTTTCTTTTCTTTTCTTTTCTTTTCTTTTCTTTTCTTTTCTTTTCTTTTCTTTTCTTTAGAAAGGCTGTTTCAATGTCCTTAGATAAGTAGATATGAAAGTTGAGTAGTCCAGAGCCGGTGCAGGTGCACAGTAGGTTGGTCCTCCACCTGCAGCACTGGCATCCCAAGTGGGTGCCGGTTCTGTTCCTGCCTGCTCCTCTTTCCATCCAGCTCTCTGCTGTAGCCTGGGAGTGGAATATGGCCCAAGTCCTTGGGCCCCTGCCCCCATGTGGGAGACCAGGAGGCTGCTCCTGGCTCCTGGCTTCGGATTGGATTGGCAGTTGCGGCCATTTGGGGAGTGAACCAGCGGACGGAGGACCTTTCTCTCTCTCACTGTCTGTGGTTCTACCTCTCAAATAAATAAATATAAATCTTAAAAAAAAAAAAAAGCTGAGTAATCCAAGCCATGGGCTACATCCTGTATAGATTACGGTCTCTCAGATAAAAATCCAACCTTGTTTGTTTTGCTTGTGATACACAGTTAAATTTTGGAAAGAAAGATAATGACAGTAAGGAATTTTCTTCATAGTACTGGACTGGATTTGGCAGGTTGATGCAGAATGTGGCAGCCAGCCACTTACTCTGTCTCCCCATTGGCAGTTTACATAGCACCCCAGAGCATTTTCCAAGCGAATTCTGTCCAAAAGGCAGATGGCTTCCTTTGACAACACTCAGTTGTGTAGCATCTTTCAGAGGATCGCTTCTTTAAGTACCCTAAAGAACAGTATTTCAACAAGTTATAGTAGCTCAGCGGCTCAGCAAACTTCCTTTTCATCAAATTGCCCATGGTCTTATGCTCTCCCATGGCGTCTGGAGGTAAACCCTGAAATAAAAGCTCTGTATGTCTCCTATTTTTCTAATCAATTTGCTATTTTTCTCTGTTGCTAACATCACCTCCCCATTTTCATATAGTAAAGATTGTTATATTAAACTATGCAGTATGTTTCTGATTGGATTCTGACTGATATATGTTTGTTTTCAGTTTTATGTATTTCACCGTACTTATCATGAGATAGGTTCTATATAGTATTTTCGAATTCACAAACATTTTATTCATTCTAATAATTTCATGGAATTATTTTTATCTTTTCATATGTTGTAGTTTCAAACTACAGTAAACACGTTTAATTATGTTTATGTGTTTCATTTTTTGGCATTATATTTATGCTTTCCTTATATCCTTATGAATACATGTAAACTTTTTAAATAACTCTATAATTCACACTATTTCTAGATTTATTATTGAATTGTCTCTATTATGTTACATTTATCTAGTTACATGTAATTTGGATTTTATAATATGGATGTTATTTTTACACTGATATATCTCTAAAATGTGTTATCTTCTTTCACAGAGCATTGACTTTTGTTTTGTGCGGATCTTCCTAGAGTGTTAAAATTACAAGTGACAGATAAAGGCTACTAAAAGCTATCAGAAGATTGGGGTATTTACTTCCATGAGAACATTTAAAAAATCTAATATCTAAATTATTAAAATTATAAAACCTCATATCTCCTCTTATACAAATTATTCAATCTGAAGAGGTGGATTAGTAGGAGGAGCAGCAGTGGATGCAAATGGAGACCATTATTCTTAGGGAAATAAGATAGACTTATAAAGACAAATATATTTTTAATTAGTTTTAGCAAATAGATAATATACAAAAAAGTTTAATATACCTGTTCTCTATATATTAATAAATACAATATAACAATCTGTATGTTCCCAACACAAATGATAAGTGTTTGAGGAGATGGATATTCTAATCAATCTGATCATTGCACATTGTACTCATTCATTGAAATACAACATTGTACCCCATAAATGTATACAATCATATGTGTCTATTATGAATGAACATCCATATATTAAATTCTCAAAAAGTATTTTCTTTTTTTAGATATTATTTTTATAAAGATTTATTTTATTTATTTGAAAGACAGAGTTACAGAGCAAGGTAGAGCCAGAGAGAGAGAGAGGTCTTATATCTGCTGATTCACTCCCCAAATGACCACAACAGCCAGAGCTGAGCTGATCCAAAGTCAGAAGCCAGGAGCTTCTTCTGCACCCATGAAGGTGCAGGGGCCCAAAGACTTGGGCTATCTTCTACTGCTTTCCCAGGTCATAGCAGAGAGCTGGATCGGAAGTGAGCAGCCAGGACTCGAACCTGCGGCCATATGGGATGCCAGCGCTGCAGGTCACAGGTTTAGCCACTGTGCCAGAGCACCAGCCCCGATATTATTTTTAAAATACTTTTAGTTTAGTTTCTTTTCAGAGTAAAAGTAAAAATTTTCAGTAATAGTAAATATTAATAAAATACGCTTGACTTACAATCCTAGAGAAACACTTTTTTTTATCTTCTTTATATATCAGTATAGATTGCTTTACAAGGTGAAAAATAATAAGCACCAATTTTTGGCCATTTTCAGAAAATTGAACCGATGCTTTGAATGATGCATTTTGTATGCTATTAACAACTCTTCATGAAAATGTCTAGCCAAATCCTGGTGGTAAAAATGTATATTTTTATGAAGAAAAGAGGTTTATTTTGGCTCATGTTTTTAGAGATTCACAGTCCAAGATTGAGCAGGCCCCATTATTTTGGCTTCTGGTAAAAGTGTTCTTGATGGCAGGGTCCTGAGGCAGCACAGGGCATCACATGTTAAGAGGGAGTGCATGGGTCTGACCATCTAGTCTGTTATAAAGTGACCAGCATGCAATCCTGGGGACTCCACCCTAACAACCCAATCCCCTTCCAAAGCCCCGCCTCCAAATACCATACTTGGGTTAAATTTCCACCCCCTTAGTACAGTGAACATAGATTCTGGGGCCCAAATCTTAAAAATGTATTTTAATTAGTTGTTTTTCTAAATATCCATGAAACTGGATGAAAATGTATACTCAGTCCTTTCTTTTTTTATTTTTTATATCTGTATTTTTTCGAAAGGCAGAAAGATGGGGAGAAAAACAGAGACAAGTAGAAATCTTGCAGCTGGTGATTCATTCATCAAAATACTTGCAGCAGCCAGGGCTTGGCCAGGCCGAGGCCAGGAGCCGACAACTAACTCCAGGTCTCCACTTAAATGTTACTGGCCCAGGAATGTGGACCATTACCTGCTGTTTCCCAGTGTGTGCATTAGCATTAGCAGCAAAATGGAATCAGAAGTGGAGCTGGGATTCTAACGTAGGGCAATCTGATACTGGATGCAGGCATTCCAGTATCATCTCAACTGGATGTGCTGTGTCAACACATCCCTAGTCATTAATTTTTCTAAAATTTATCCATGAAGTTAGGATTCAATGTACATTTAAAATTCATAGGTTAAACCAACGGAATTATCTTATTCTTCATCGTCCATCTCAATGTACTATTATATGCCTTTGTAAAATTCCTAAAATCCTATGGCTATTAGTTAATAGAATGAAACATTTTAATTAATGTAATGTCATAATTTGAGAATTAATGATATAATGACATACTCAATAATATTCATTGGACTATACTTAAGAGTTGAATGTAGCAGAATTATAAAAAACGTATTTGATATGTGTAAAATTTTGGAACAGATTTTGAGGAACACAAACACAGCTAAAGATAAGAGGTGAAGAGAGGATCCAAGATGGCCAAATAGTGAAAAGTCACACTGATCTCAGCCACAGAAAGATAACAGAAAAACACAGGAAGGACTATGTTCAGCAGAGGAGTGACAGAACAGAGCAGAGTCTCTGTAGGACAGTGAGAAAGAGGACAAACACGGGGATACGCCCAGATGGGCCACCAGTCAAATCTTCATCTATGCAGCTGGCTGCTAAGTGCAAGGTAGGAAGAAACTGTTGTGGTGCCTTTACTCCAGCAACTTTAACTGATGTAGAATTTCACATCTCCTGCCAACTTCAATTCCAGCCTGAGGAACTGACTGGAATATGATCAGATACATTGTTCTCTCCTTTGCCCTCTGTTCCTCCTCAAACTGCAAGACTCAATTGAGTGTGGGAGAGTCTGTTCTGACTTAGCAGACAGCAAGCAATAAAGTTTCTAGCCGTTGCAACTAGAGCCAGAGTCTAAGAATTTATAATATGAGACCCCTTGCATCCTGCCACTGTGGGAGTGCTGGGCATAAGCCCCAGAGCTATGCACACACAGTCTTCATGATTCAGGGTGTTTCCCTCAGCTTCATGGTGATAGTATCAGTAGCATCCCATAACATATCCTGACCCTACCTGATAATATCAGGTTCCACGTACAAACCCCAGCATCAACCTTGCATGCCACCTGAGAACCGGAGGAAGTTCCATCTGCCCGTTGCAATATTAGGACTGATTATGTTAGTATAGTAATCTTTGCAATAACTTGCACTCACTCGTGTTACCTATGATAATGCTCTACTGCATTATTCTGCTTCAAGCAGGTGACTACCAACATCACGAACACCTGGCTTCCACCCTTAGAGACCTGGTTAAAGACCATACTGCATCCTATAACACCAGTACTATTAACAGTCAGTGATAATTTTCTCAAACCCACCAGAATCTAACTGGGACCTAAGGAAAAAATCTACCTGCATGTCACCTCTGTAGACCCATACCTTCTCAGGTTAAACCTCCTGCATACCTTGTAGTCACCCTAGGACTAGAGCAGTCCATATCCCCAGTCCTGGGAGTAAAGTGTTTGGAGTTACGAGCCCAGCACCAGTCCCACTCTCCCAGCAGAATATGAGGAATTTCATACCCACATCACACAGTCCCGTAGCTATAGCTGTTGATGCCACAAGCTCCAGGATCACTCGGGCTTCCCAGTGGGACCACAAGACTGCTCACTTTGCCTCCACCAGCACCAAGAACAAGGCCCTGGCTGTCACAGTCCCTAGTGTAACTGACAACTCACATTCATCTCAAAGTCACACTTCTTGCCCTACAAACTGCCACCACACAAGATCTCTGTATCACTTGCAGATACAACTGATAATGATTAAAGCAAAAGAAGTCACCCAGAGATTACATTGCTGGGCTCATCTAGAATCAGACAAAGCAACAAGCCAAGTGATATCCTACTCTATAAATAAAACCCACTCTATCAAAAAGGGGATAATTCACCAGATGTGCAAATATTGGCTTAGGAAGACATGAAACATGAAGAAGCAATGTAGCATAAAACCTCCAAAGAACACAATAGCTCCCCAGAAATAGATCTTGATCTGAAAAAAATCTATGAAATGTCAGAAATAAAATTCAAAATAATGATTATTTGGAAACTCAATGCAATCCAAGAGACTACAGACAGACACTTTAAAGGATGAGGAAAACAATATGTGACATGAATTTATTTGAAAAGCAGAGTTACAGAGAGGCAGAAGTATTGATAGAGAGAGATCTTCCATCCGCTGATTTGCTCCTTAGATGGCTGTAATGGCTGGTGGTGAGCTGCGCCGAAGCCAGAAGGCAGGAGCCAGGATCTTCTTCAGGATCTCCCATGTGGGTGCAGTGGCCCAAGGGCTAGGGCCATCTTCTGTTTTCCAGGCCATAGCAGAGAGCTGGTTTACAGAGTAGCTTGGACTCGAACCAGTACCTATATGGGATGCCAGAACTGCAGGCGGCAGCTTTACCCACCACCCCACAGCTGGCCCCAAACATTTATTATTAAAGAGATAAAAATTCACAAAAGTTTCCTACTACAGAGCTATCTGCCATCAAGTTGGAGCTAACTTTGAAGTAGTACAATGAATTAATCTAAAGATTTATGCAAACATTTCCAAAATGCTTGGAATTTTATTAGTTTTAAAGGGAACATCATAATTGACAAAATTTTAGTTATGATAGAATATCATATATTTAGTTATGATAGAATATCAATATTTATAATAGTAAATAATGTGTAAACATTTAGGACATCACATTTTTTGTCTTGGAACTCCAGTAAAGATTTATTGGCTAGATCTAAAATATTTTTAAATAATAACACACATGTGGAAAGACAATTAAAATTTTAGCTTGCCTTATTTTAATTAAGTCATCCGTATTTTTTAAAATATTTTCTACAGTTCAATAGCATAGTGTCCTTCAGTCTCTTAAATGTGCTAATTTCCATCTCATTCCATATTGTAACCTAAAATTAAACTTATGCAATTATGATATACATTCATATATGTATGTTTATCTTATGTATGGAACATTGTTATTGAGGGTGTTTTGCTTTTTGTATTTTCCTAATCTATATAAAAGATACTTATTAATATTTTATTTCTCTTATAAAATATTAAAGTAGAATATGAAAATACAACTGTGAAATTTAATTATGTGCACTGTTGCAAAATGTAATTAAGCATCTGTTTTGAAAAGACAGTAAAAATTGTATAAAATAAATCCTACAGCTAAAGGAGTACTATTTTAAAAAATCAATTATACTCTGAAACACAGGAAGCTGCTTTTCAGAAATCATAACAAAGTGAACTGCTGGTAACCATCCTACTGTATATCCATTTCTCAAAATAGTACAAGTGCTTTCACAAAAAAATGCCAAGTCATTCATTATAAAATGACCCCAAGGCATAGATTTTCGCCAAGTGAGCTCCACATTTCTCCTTTGCAAAGAAAATCAACTTTTTAAAAATAGTGAGAAATGCTTAGCAACAGCAATTCAGTTGCTTTAAGTATGTACTGATTATAGAGTGTATAAATATATAGATACTTGAATACTATTAATACTTATAATTTAAATACTTCAGTAGATATTTTACTGAATGTTTAAATGCATAGCCCATTTGCAATAGCATTCATTATGCTCCATAGCTATGTACTTAAAGTAAAAATTCATATAATAACATTTGTAAGCTTCTCAAGAAATAATTATTAAAATTATTTTAAGTGCAAATAAATAATTTCACTAGGTGGGATCTTACAATACAGCCTCCTCAACATGTATAACCTTCAAAATATTTTAAATTATTCTTTTGAACCACTACTTCCAAATATCCACTTTAGTTATTTTGCCCTGAAACAATATAATGTTATTTTAACACCTAGTGGCAGTTATTTTAGTTTCTGTTTTGGAGTTTTACAGATTAATACTAATTAAAATATTTTTATCTCATTATATTAATGTAGTTGTACAAAATGAAAAGAGGCTTATTAGAATCAGAGTGCTGTAGTTTTGTAGAGATTGTTTTTTTGGGTCTGTAATTTAACTCCTCCAAACAATACCATCTGGAAAATAAGTAGACAATTTTGGATAGCATTCAGTTTATCTTTTGCACAATATTTAGCGACATATTTTAAAGTATATAAAATTATAACTACTCAAATGCCTTTCTTTTTTTTTAATTGTCTTTAATTATTTGAAAGGTAAAAAGATTTCCCATCTACAGGTTCATTTACAAAATGCCTAAAACAAGTGAGGTTGGTCCTGCTGGAAGTAGGGAGCCAGAAACTCAACCCAAGACTTTCAGTTGGGTGGCTAAAACCCATTTCTTAAACATCACCACTGCCTCCCAGGATCTTCATTAGCAGGATCTGGAGTCAGGTATTCAACAGGTGCTACACTAGCTTTAATTACTAGGCTAAATGCCTGCCCCAGTACATAGACTTTTTTTTTATTTTCCAGGTTATAAATCCGTCTTAGTGTTAGAATGACAAACCAAAAATAGCCAACCATGCCACACACGATTACTGGGAGTCGTGTTTGTATATGTAAGAATCTAGCTTAGTTTTTTGAGACATAACTGTTTTCTTGAAATATTGGAAAAGAACTTGCCTATACCTTTAATCAGAAGTCATATTTATTGTTTCAGTAGACTGTCTAGATATCTGTAATTCTGATTATTATATCTTTAGACATGTTCTCAACTGGCTACCTCTAAGGTAAAAATAGAAAAAAAACCTGCAAAATGAATAAATTTATCTTTGTTTTCTTAGTTTCATGAAATATTTTGGAGATAATATTAATTCATGGGCATATAACAAAATGTAGATATGTTACCATGGTACAAAGATAACATCATTTTATTTCTGGGTTAGATTTTAATTTTAGTTGTTTCACATGTGTATCTTTGAAACTCAAAATAATATACTAAACTAAGTGCTGCCAAGAGATCATGATGTTATTAGAGATGGGAAATGGAGGCTTAGATTATTATGTGCATCAAAAATCACAGGGCTGTAAGAATTACCCTTGTCTTCTATATTAAAAATGGTTTATTCCCAGTATTTCCTATGAGTTTTATATACTATTACATGAGAAGAACCCTTCATTTTTCCTTCCACTGGCCTGCATATTACATAACTTTATATATTTCAAAAAGCATATTAAAGTTGTACATATTTGGAAAAAGCTAGATCTACCTCTATTTATTGTCATTTTTAAACAAGTTTATATGTAAGGGTTTCCAGAAACTAATTTAACATTCCCAATATTTTTACAATTAAACAGTATGAAATAAGGAGATTGACTCAACTTTGATGTTTTATTGCTGGCGAATTTTAAGTCCCACAATTTTCATTTATCTTCTCCGTTATATCTGGAAATGTCTGGATGTCCCTTCTCTTGATACAGATAGGAAGCTTCAATTCTGAAAGGCCTGGCCATTCTTCATAAAAAAAAACAAAAACAATAACAAAACAAAACAAAACCAGACAAAACCTCCCTTCCTGACTACACCCTATAATCATCATAAAATCCCCAGTCTTTTTTTCTTCCTGAGAATATTTTAAAGATTTATGTAATCAAAAGGCAGAGCTACAGAGATGCAGAGGCAGAGAGAGAGAGAGAGAGAGAGAGAGAGAGAGAGCACGAGCAAGAGAGCCTCCATCCACTGGTTCACTCCCCAGATGGCTGCAATGGCCTGAGCTGAGCTGCTCCAAAGCCAGGAGCCAGGGGTTTCCTCCAGGTCTCCCACATGGGTGCAGGGTCGCAATCACTTGGGCCGTCTGCTACTGCTTTCCCAGGCCATAGCAGAGAGTTGGATCACAGGAGGGGCAGCCTGATCTCCAACTCGCACCCAGAGAGAATGCCAGCGCAGCAGACAGCAGGTTTACCTGCTATGCCCCAGCACCAGCCCCCTGAGATCATTTTTCAGTCAACTTGGAAAACTGTGCTGTACTCCACAGAAAGTCTCTTTATGTATGCAGCATAACTTTCTGTTCTGCTTTCCTGAGTGTGTGGTGTCATCAGCAATGCCTTTTTTTAAATTTAGGATTTATTTATTTATTTGAAAGTTTGTTTTGGTGAAAAGTTTTTGATGAAACAAAAAACTTACTGTTTCATATTATTCATTTCCTATGAGTTTTTTGAAAATTTCTCATGACTTAAAAAGAAATGTAAGTGAATTAAATGTATAATCAATGCAGAATGACTGCTTGCAAGGACATAAAACAAGATCATCTCAGATCTATGAGTCTTTAGATTTTTCTCTTTTTTCTTTTTTTTTTTTTCTGGCATGCAGAGTTAGACAGTGAGAGAGAGAGAGACACACAGAGAGAAAAGTCTTCCTTCCATTGGTTCACCCCCCCCAAAATGGCTGCTACGGCCAGTGCTCTGTGCCAATCCAAAGCCAGGAGCCAGGTGCTTCCTCCTGGTCTCCCATACGGGTGGCATGGCCCAAGCTCCTGGGCCAGCCTCCACTGCACTCCCAGGCCACAGCAGAGAGCTGGACTGAAAAAGGAGCAACCAGGACAGAATCTGGTGCCCTGACGGGGACTAAAACCCGGGGTGCTGGTGCCACAGGTGGAGGATTAGCCTAGTGAGCCATGGCACCGGCCGTAGATATTTTTGTTAAAATCAGCCTATTTTCTTAATCATATCTTATTTTTTAATGCTCTGGCATTCTGAATGTGCCTATCCCGTTGGCTTACATGAGTATATTTACTGTGAATTATATGTTGCTGATATTTGAATACATCACCACTCAATGAGACTCTTTGTACTTAAAAAGGATTGACTCTACTTTGTGTGGCTAGAAAGCCATCTAATACCTTTACATGTTAACATTTTGCTATAACTGTGAATCATCTTTTACAATAATCTCTTGTGGTGCGTTGGATGTATAGGTGATATGATTTTCCACATTATCAATCACTTATGATGTAAAGCATTTAACCAATAAATAAAATTAATCTAGTTCCCAGCAGGATGTCTTTGCTGTCAACAATAAGGAACATATTTCTGCTAAAATTCGTAACTATTTCTCTGCCATGTGAATATCTTATGCATACATCATCTGTTTTAGGTAGATATTCTATACTATAGATATGATGTCAAAAGTATAACCATATTTGATCCATAGCATCATATTTGATCTGGAAAATGCTTCTCTATTTGTTTAACCAAAGTCTTGTATCAGTGGTGGCAACTTTTTTTATCGATTTCTATGAATTTTCACACTGACCAATTGGGATCCAAAGTGTATTTCATATACTGGACTGTGTGATGCACATCTTCATTTTCTATCATTAGTTTTGGAAAGTATACAAAGTTTGGTTTTGATTCATTGGTAGTCATTTTTTTTTTTGACAGGCACACTGGACAGTGAGAGAGAGACAGACAGATAGAAAGGTCTTCCTTTTCCGTTGGTTCATCCCCCAGTGGCCTCTGCGGCTGGCGTGCTGCTGCCTGCGTACCATGCTGATCCGAAGCCAGGATCCAGGTGCTTCTCATGGTCTCCCATTCGGGTGCAGGGCCCAAGGACCTGGGCCATCCTCCACTGCACTCCCAGGCCGCAGCAGAGAGCTGGACTGGAAGAGGAGCAACCGAGACAGAATCTGGCGCCCCAATGGTGACTAGAACCCCAGGGTGTCGGCGCCTCAGGTGGAGGCAGGTGGAGGATTAGCCTATTGAGTCGCGGCACAGGCCATTTTTTTTTTTTTAACTAAAGCTATGCTAACCTCCTGGACCTGGAGATATTTAGCATCCTGTCAGGCCAAAGAAGGAAAAAAAAATAAGATACATAAATATGAAATCTTTGTAGGACAAATGATTTGAAAGAAAACCATGGGAAGTTCAAGCCCAAGTCGTAAAATACCGAACAGGTTTGGCATTTCATTTCAAATTTCAAAATTCCTTCCATTTGATATTTGGTTCAACAAGAAAAGGGTTCCGTTAAGGTAACAAGAGATCTTTGCAAACAAATCCACTGCAACTGTTAAGAAAATGTAGTTAAAAATAATATAACAATAAAAAGAAATGTTGAAAATGAACAGCATTCTGGCTAGCAATTAACAGTAGGAGATCAGTTTTATCCTTTCCTCATGTCATCATGCTTACCACTCCATTTTATTTCATTACTGAAATCCCTGTATACTCAGCTCATGCATGCTAGAACTCCCTAATTCTTTCAACCATAAATTACCTGAAATCAATAATTACAAATACCATATCACATTGACAATCTGGAGTTTGTTCTCTATGCTACAGCATATGCTTCCGCTTAAGCAATTTACACTTTGAAAATGTACTCCCTGCTGAACCTCTGACTACCTGAATTTTTTATTGTCATTGCAAGCAAGGGAGATAATCAGAATTCTGTTCTTGAACTAATTTGGGGAAATATGCATGGATCACTTAACATAGCTGAGAACCCTTTTAATATTTAGATCCTTGCAGTCTCAAAATCACACAGAGGATGATAATAGATCTTTATATCAGTTCTCTCAAAGGGAAAAAAATTAAATTGCTTTAAAAATCTTAAACTGGGGCCAGCGTTGTGACATAGAGGGTAAAGCCGCTACCTGCAGTTCCGGCATCCCATATGGGTGCCAGTTTGAGTCCCGGGTGATCAACTTCTGATTCAGCTCTCTGCTATGGCCTGGGAAGATGGTAGAAGATGGCCCAAGTCCTTGGGCACTGGCACCCACATGGGAGACCCAGAAGAAGCTCCTGGCTCTTGGCTTCGGATCAGCGCAGCTACCGCCATTGTGGCCAATTGCGGAGTGAACCAGTGGATGAAAGATTCTCTCTCTCCCTCTCTCTCTCTCTCTCTCTCTCTCTGTCTGTCTCTCTCTCCTTCTCTTTCTGTTTCTTTTAAAATTTATTTATTTAGTTAGTTAGTTAGTTGAAAGACAGAGTTACAGAGAGCTTTTCCCCTGGTTCACTTACTGATTGACCACAATGGCCAGAGCTCAGCCAGGCTGAAGCCAGGAATTCCATCTGGGTCTCCCATGGGGTTGGCAAGAACCCAAACACTTGGATCAGCTTCCACCCCTTTCCTAGACAAATCAGCATGCAGCTGAATCAGACGTGGAATGGTTGGATTTCAACTGGTACCCATGTGGGATGCCAGCACCACAGGTGTCAGCTTAACCCACTGTGCCATTTTGCCAGATCTGGTTCCCTTATTGTCAATTCCAAATCATACATATTCAATATTTCTCCTAAGACGTTTTCCTAGCAACAATATTTTGCTCCTAATAATTTTCATCTTCCCAATATTAGTTCTTGTCTTCCAAATAGTTATAGTTTTATAAAGTACATTTTTCATATAGTTACTTTTGAATCTCCTACACTATTATGCTCCTCATCCTCATGTGCATATGCTTGTGTGCATGATATTGCTATTATCCATGTATAATATAGATATTGTATATACTTTCATTTACATTGTGAATCATGATTTTACATATTTTCAGTTTGATGCCTTAAACTTGAGTTAGTTAATGGGCTCATTTTTTCTGGAGTTATAAACAATACTGCAATCATTTTTCCTGAAGGAGGATCAAAGAAGTACATAATTATGTACTGGTCCTGGTAAGTTGAGGAAGAGGCCCAGTACCTGGAGAAAAACCAGCGATTTGATTCATTCATTGGTGTGACAGCACAGGTTACTGCTGGTATGGATTTATCCCTGGAACTGTTGACATAGAGTACCCATAGGGAAATACAGTCTTTCAACCAACCCAGGGGTTTTGGACAGCAATTGGTCAGGGGAATAAAGGGTCAACATTACCTTGTGTTAATAAAATCCTCACTTGAGAAGAAACCTATAAAGCTTTATGTTTCCTTCTGTTTCTGGGTGGCTACCTCTAGTTTGCTAAAACCAGAATGACAAGATATGACTATCCTCAAGCAAATGAGAAGAAAGGCAACTTCTCATGAGTCTTTATTTTCCAAAGGCAGGTCTCTCTCTCTCTCTCTCTCTCTCTCTCTCTCTCTCTCTCTCTCTTTCTCAGCTAGCTACTGCAATCTATGTATCCCTTTAATTTCTGTAGATCCTCTATTTTTGATATTTAGACAGAAAATTATCCTCTTCACTTATATTGGGAGAAATTATTTAATTCTGTTTGGTAAATATACTATTTACTTACATAGATGTTATTCTTCAAAATTGAAATCTACAGAAACATATCTTATTATACATGTTAACACAATTCTGCTATTCCACTTTATTTCTAACTTCATCATGACCTTGTTATTAAAATACTCTTAGAATGGAAAAATTTTGGATACTAAAAAGAATTAAATTCTACCATTTGCAGCAAAATGAATGCAACTTGAGGAAACCATGTTGAATGAAATAAGTTAAATACAGAAAAACAATAATAGAATGTTCTTCATTTTATGTGGGAGCCAATTTATAAAAAAGAAAACAAAAAATGCTTGTGTGTATCTGTATTGCTTTAAACATAGTTTTATAAAACTTTGCTTTACACATTTTTCAAACTAATGATTAAGAATTATACTATTGTTTTAAAGATCTGTGATTACTTTAAAATTTACAATATGTAGGTGAATTCTTCATTTTTCCATTTTATTATTGCCTATATTTCCTCTAAAATAGAGTCTTTTTGCTTTTTACTTGATCAACTATTTACTAGAGCCTTAACCGCTGACTTCAATGTAAATTAAATATATCATCCCAAAAAATAATAATAATAAAGTAAATTCTTGTCCAAGAAGATGAAAGTTTCTCCTGAAAAACTCATTTTTTATAAAGCTTTTATTTAAAGAATATAAATTTCCAAAGTACAGCTTATGTATTACAATGGCTCCCCCTCATAACATCCCTCCTACCCATAATCCTCCCCTTTCCTGCTCCCTCTCCCCTTCCATTCACATCAAGATTCGTTTTCAATTCTCTTTATATACAGAAGATCAGTTTAGTACATATTAAGTAAAGATTTCAACGGTTTGCCCCCACATAGCACACAAAGTGAAAAATACTGTTGGAGCACTAGTTATAGTATTAATTCACAATGTACAGCACATTAAGGACAGAGATCCTACATGATTTTTTTTTAAAGAATTGATTAATTATCTATGCAATTTCCAATTTAACACCAAGTTTTTTAACTCACTTTCAATTATCTTTATATACAGAAGATCGATTCAGTATATACCAAGTAAAGATTTCATCAGTTTGCATCCACACAGTAACACAAAGTGTAAAAATACTGTTTCAGTACTAGTTATAGCATTATTTCACATTGGACAACACATTCAGGACAGATCCCTCATGAGACATAAGTACACAGTGACTCATGTTGACTTAACAATTTGACACTCTTGTTTATGGCGTCAGAAATCTCCCTAGGCTCTAGTCATGAGTTGCTGAGGCTATGGAAGCCTTTAGGGTTCGCTGACTTCAATCTTAATCCGACAGGGTCATAGTCAAAGTGGAAGTTCTCTCCTCCCTTCAGAGAAAGGTACCTCCTTCTTTGATGCCCTGTTCTTTCCACTGGGATCTCACTTGCAGAGATCTTTCATTTAGGTCCACTTTTACTTTGTCAGAGTGTCTTGGCTTTCCATGCCTAAAACACTCTCATGGGCTCTTGAGCCATATCTGAATGCCTTAAGGGCTTATTCTGAGGCCAGAGTGCTAAGTGGACATCTGCCATTCTATGAGTCTGCTGTGTATCTCGCTTCCCTTGTTGGATTGTTCTCTCCATTTTTGATTCTATCAGTTAATATTAGCAGACACTAGTCTTGTTTGTGTGATCCCTTTGACTCCTAGACCTATCAGTGTGATCAACTGTGAATTGAAATTGACCACTTGGACTAGTGAGATGGCCTTGGTACATGCCACCTTGAAGAAAGGTCTTCCTTTGCCATTGATTTACCCTCCAATGGCCGCCACGGCTGGTGTGCTGTGACCGCATCTCTCTGATCCGATGGCAGGAGCCAGGTGCTTCTCCTGGTCTCCCATGTGGGTGCAGGGCCCAAGCACTTGGGCCATGCTCTACTGTACTCCCTGGCCACAGCTGAGAGCTGGCCTGGAAGAGGGGCAACCGGAACAGAATCCGGCTCCCCGAACAGGACTAGAACCCGGTGTGCCAGCACCGCAAGGTAGAGGATTAGCCTGTTGAGCCATGGTGCCAGCCTGTGCATTCACACAAGTCCCACATTTACATGGCTCTTAAACTAATTTGAAGGATTTGCTATTAATACCTTAAATTTCATAGTAATGGGGCTGGTACAGTGGTGCAGTGGGTTAAAACTGTGGCCTGCAGTGCTGTCATCCCATATGGGTGCCTGTTCGAATCTTGGCTGCTCCACTTCCAATCCAGCTCCCAGCTAATGTGCATTGGAAAGCAGTGGAGGATGGCCCAAGTTCTTAGGCAGCTGCACCCATGTGGAAGACAGAAGGAAGTTTCTGGCTTTGGACTTCGGCATGGCCTAGCTCCATTGTTGTGGCTGTTTGGGGAGTGAACCAGAGGATGGAAAATCTTTCTGTCTCTCCTTCTCTCTCTCTATAAATCTGCCTTTTAAATAAAGAATTAAATCTTTTTTTTTAAACCCACAGTAATATTTTAGAAAGAGAGCACTTCATATTTTTTTTGCATGGGGTCCCACAATGTTATAGTCAGTACTGCCTCTCTTGAGATGTTATAACTCAGTATGCAATGTTTAACATAAACATATTTGAAAATACATAAACATATGAGTAATTAATGCTTCTTTTCTTGATGTGCATTAATAAAAAAAAATCCCTCAGGACATTTTTAACACTGATGAAAGATCTTTCACAATGCGAACCTTTAATTAGATTTGGATATTGTAAAGCACACAGTTATGAAGCGTTCTTCACAAAGATTACTATGGTAGAAGTAAGTGCATACATTCTATTTCTTGAGTAAACCAAAGTAGTGCTAAAACATAATAGTAACAAATGATATTAATTTTGTCTGTGTTTTCCCATAAAAATGGATTAGGACATAAAGAGTAGTTCATTTATTATTTTTAAGTATGCAAATATTTTAAGCATAAACTTATTGTCCATCTAAAATAGAAAATATTTTAAAACTTCATTGCTGACCAGCGCTGTGGCTCAATAGGCTAATCCTCCGCCTTGCGGCGCCGGCACACCAGGTTCTAGTCCCGGTCAGGGCGCCAGATTCTGTCCTGGTTGCCCCTCTTCCAGGCCAGCTCTCCGCTGTGGCCCGGGAGTGCAGTGGAGGATGGCCCAGGTCCTTGGGCCCTGCACCCACATGGGAGACCAGGTGAAGCTCCTGGCTCCTGCCATTGGATCAGCGCGCCGGCTGCGGCAGCCATTGGAGGGTGAACCAATGGCAAAGGAAGACCTTTCTCTCTGTCTCTCTCTCTTACTGTCCACTCTGCCTGTCGGAAAAAAAAAAAAAAAGTTCATTGCTAACTACCTTTTAAAGGTAAATATCTATTTCCCAATAAAATATCTAAACTTGATAAATAATAAAAATTGTTTTTAAGAGACGAACAGTTTCTTCACAGACATTATCTCAATTTTTCTTTATAACAAACCTGTTAAGTGCCATGCCTTTGGATTCAGACATTTCAAATACGATGTTTCTACATTAGTCAGCTTACATTACTACATTATTAGTCAGCTTTTCATTATTACAGCAAAAATTCCTGAGAGAAGCTACTTTGGAAAGAAAAAAGCTTACTTTGGCTCACAGTTTTGGTAGTTCACAGTCCACGATTGGGTGGCTCCAGTGTGTCTGGATCTGATGAGAGAAGATAGCGGGAGTCCTGCAGAGTGAGGTGAGCCAGGAAGAGAATCTGGGAGCCCTTTCATCCATGTGGTTTCTGGTTTTAAAACCTCATTATCCTCACAGGGCTCTACCTTAGCAACCTAACCCAATTCAATCACTTATCCAAGGCTCTGTATTCAGAGACCGTAATTGGATTAAGTTTCTACCCTCTCAGCATCATTAATGAAAGACTTTGGGGTTTAAATATCTCCATGAGTTGGGAAGCCAAAATTTTTCAAACTATAGCACACTTCTTCAAAGGGTTGTTGAAATAATGCCTACAAAATGTGTAAGTACATCTCATTATTTTAGAGATGATATCAACATATTTAAAGAGTAATTATGTAATTCAGAACGGGAAAGTGTTTACCCAGTGCATATCAGATAGAACCTATATGTCATAGCCCAAATGAAAGCAACTGAGTACTGAGTAAATACTGAGGAAGTAGCATTAATATATAGCAAATATGACACTTGTCCCTTTAGAGAAATCAGAGGGTGAAAGCATTAGCATATTAGTAATATTAGTAGATTGTGTGTTTAAAATTTATTACTTATAGTTTATAATTTATTTCACCTTAACTTTAAAATTTTTTCCTCAATGTATTTTTTAAAAGATTTATTTATTTTATTTGAAAGACAGATTTACAGACACAGAGAGAGAGAGAAAGAGACAGAGATTTTCCATCCATTTGTTATCTCCCCAAATGGCCTCAGTGGCTGGGACTGGGCCAGGCCAAAGCTAGGAGACTGGAACTTCTTCTAGGACTTCCATTTGGGTAGCAGGGGCCTAGTACTTGGATGATGTTCTGATACTTTCCAGGTGCATTTGCAGTGAGCTGAACAGAAAATGGAGTAGCTGGAACTTGAATTGGTACCTATATGTGATGCCAGCATTGCAGGCTGCAGCTTAACCAGCTCCTCCAATTGTGTATTTTTAAAATAGTCTGTCTTCAAGTTCACTCATCTCTTCCTCTATTTGATCTACCTGCTATGAATGTCTTTTATCATGTTTTTAATTTCATTTAGCCTATTTTTTCAGTTGAACAATTTCTGCCTGATTTTATTTAATTATTTCCATCTCTCTATCAAATCGCTACGTTGAATATTGTTCATTTCTCTGTTTTCTTGAATTTAATTGAGTTTCTTTAAAACACTTACTTTGAAATTCTCACGCAGATATTTGGAAATTTCAATTTTTAGGTGAAATTTCTGGTAGCTTATTTTGCTCTCTGGAGAGGTTATGGTTCCCTGGAATTTTCTGATACTCCTTAGGATATAAGATGTTCTGCCTAGAAATTCTAAACAATCTGTTCTGATGCTGAGTGAGTTTACTTCTCAATACTTTACCTATCAGCCAAAGATGATGCTTGGGTGGGGTATACCACAGCTCAACGAAGACCATAGAACTCTACTGGGCATTGAAGCAAGCCCAGAAGCTGTGTCTGGGGTCACTGCTCTACAGATAAGAACCATTAGAATTTTTTCAATGCAAAGTTTTATAAGCTTGGCATTGAGTTCCAAAACAGTCCTGTGATTCCTTACTATCTGTGAAGAGATGTAAGAGGAGTGAAAAAGGTAGCTCCTAATCTACTCACGTGGTCCATAAGTAGGTCACACCTTGGCCTCAAAGTAACTGATCCCCATATGATATTGAGAGTGCACACCAGGCCCACAAAAGGCAGATGATACTACGTACTAAATCAAGTCTGTCTTACTGTGCTGCAAATCTCCACTTAATATTGAGCAAGTCTAGATACTTCACATGCACTGGCCTAGGAATGGACACTTAGGACCTACCCAGTACTGGGTTTTTCCAGCTCAACACTGACTTGCAAGACAAAGTCATTTGGTCCCTTGCTGTCTCTCAAAGTTGGAGGAGTGTGGTAATGGTCTCATGGATTCCCAGATTGTCCCCAAGCTGGTTACCTAAGTTTCTCAGACTCACAAAGCCCAAGTGGTGTCTTCGTAATCCACCAGCAGAAAGCAGTGACACACGCCTAAATGAATCTGCCCAATGGAGTGCTAGTCTGTCTGATGCTGGCAAGTTTGGAGGTCAGTAATTCAGCACCGGCAGGGTGTTAGAAGTGTTGGGCTTTATTTTGTACCAGGTCTTGGGACAGCATTCTCAGCTTTGATCACTAAGGGCAGCCCTAAGCTCCTTCTCCTGGCTTCTTTGCATGCCTGGAGTTTTGCTTTTATAACAGTTAGAGGAGCTCCATATTATAAAGTTTATTAAAATTTTCTGTTCCAGTCATGCCATGTTGACCTTTTAACTTTATTTCTCTGTGGTCATCTATGGACTATATAATGTTCTGTTTGATTTTATTACTAATTTCAATATTTTATTTTCATTTTCTTGTTGACGGTGACTAACCATTTCATAACTTTGATATTTACTAATTAACTATAATTCTTATTTTATAAATTTCAAATTTTTACATAGCAAATTATTTTATAAAAATGTTTTGAATGTAATTACAAGACTTTAAAATACTTTCTCACCAAAAACTAGATGTGACAGAGTAATTATTAGTAAACCTTAAAATATGCAAGGTAAAATGAAATTCTAGAATTCTCTTAAGTTTATGTATCAAAAACATATCTAAGATTGGTATAAGAAATAATCGCAATCTTTTATATTTCTTCACCTAAAATGCTCACTAGGGTTACTAATTTCAATAGAGCCCCTAATGTCAGTCTATTCTCTACTCTCAGAGATTCATTTAAGTGGGTAAACTTCAGATAAAGCAAACATTTCTTAAACTTTGCTAATATGCTCCTCATACATAATGGATAAAATCACACTGCACCCTCAGTTCTTACTGCTTTCTCTAGCTCATTTGAATCTTGCTACTCTGGTCATATACACTACAGCCAGGCATGCTTCGCTGTGTGATCAGCGGCAACATTGTTCTCCCTACCTAAAATGCTTTCCCCAAGAACTTCAACAACCAACCCCCTAAATTCTTTCAAAGTTTTGATCAAATTACACATTCTTTTTTTAGATATAGTTAGTTATAACCCTCTAATTTGTAGTTTTAACCATTAACCTACCACTTCAAATTCTCACAACCTGCTTAGAATTAAATTTCCCAATGTATTTCCCAAGAAATACATTTCTTCCAAGAGAAGATCTGCAATCATAAACATATTCCATGAAGTTATGAAACTAACAATCTCTTGAGTATAGTTATTTGTGCATCCATATAAATTCAATATAAACACTATTTAATAAGATTGAGATGTTTAATAGGTATTTTAACTGTTTAATAGATGCTGATTCTGTGTCACATATCAGAGTGCCTGCCATATCTTGCTGCCTCAAGCTTTCTGCTAATAAAGACACTGCAAGGTAGCATTGATGGATCACTTTATTGGATTACTGCTGCCTGTGTAGGAAACTTGCACTGAGTTCCTGACTTCCAGTTCAGGCCTTGCCTCAGCCTGGGATGTTGTGGGCATTTGGTGAGGACATCAGCAAACGGGAGCTCCCTCCCTGTCTGTCTCTTTGTCTCTCTGCCTTTCAAATACATAAACCAAAAAAATCAAAAACAAAAACTAAAACAATCCATTATTCAAATATGTAATTGTGTAACTACTGAGTGAAGGGAATAGTGAATAACTCCAATTTTTGAGGTTAAATAGATGATGGCTTGAGATAAAATTTAGACAAAGGTGAAATTTTGAGGGATGGAAAAGTAGTGGCAATGACATTAAATTCTATCTTTAATATGAAGGCTTGTGAATGTGTATATCTATGGACACATGCTACTTTAGGACATTTATATTTTATATATTTATTTATATTTTATATATTTTATATATATTTATATGTATTATATATATATATTTTATTTATTTACTTCCTCCTGGTCTCCCATGCGGGTGCAGGGCCCAAGGACTTGGGCCATCCTCCATTGCCTTCCCAGGGCATAGCAGAGAGCTGGACTGGAAGAGGGGCAACCGGGACAGAATCTGGCACCCCGACTGGGAATAGAACCCAGTGTGCCGGCACCGCAGGTGGAGGATTAGCCTATTGAACCATGGCGCCGGCCGAAAAGACATTTATAGTAAAAAAAATGTTTCATATATGTGAATATTTGCATGCATATGCATGTGTATATCTATTGCATTCATCATGTGAAGTTGTCAAGTGATTCTTACATTTGTTTGATTCTGTTCCTAGTGTCTTTATATCAAGAGTGATAATTCACACTCCTGTTCTTTAGAACTTTCATATTTCTCTTACATTTCCTACTTTGAAGTATTTAACTTTCACATTTAATTTGATTAATAAATGCACTATAGTAATAGCTTTTAAAATGCATAATTTTTGTAATTATATGAGTGAGCATCCTTAATTGTTAAACTTTTTATTTAATTAGACAAGAAAATTTTCATTCTGATGGCTTTGATTATTGCTTTTGTTCTTACATTTCTAGCTCCTTTGTTGGGGAAATTATTTAATATAATATTCTTATCACCATAATCATCTTGTATTTTTGACTTTTTGATTCTCAATTTGAAGAATGCTTTCATAGCTTCTCCTCTGCATTATCATGTCCTACTTTTGTAGTTGGAAGTCCATTTACTTACTTTAAAATAGTTTAATTCCATTTCCGTTTTCACTGAATCTTTATTACATCAAACTATATAATCTTTTTCCGCACTGTTTTCTCATATTTTGGTATGTGTTTATCATTTTATATCTTAAATTATTTATTAATAAACTATTTCAGAGGAAACAGTCATTTTAGAAGCCTGTGTTTTCTTCTTCACTCAGGAAACCTTCACATGGAGTAGGTTAGATTTATTTTTGAATAATATGGTTTGGAAAGATGAGGCTTTTACAACACGCATGAAGCTGGCGAACATTTTCTAAACTAAAATAACTGAAACGCAGAAGAATAAACACTTCTTGATTTTACATTCGCACGTGGAATTTTTACCAAACTCATGGAAGCAGACAATAGAAAGTAGAGGCTGGCAAGAACAGCAAGGGATGGGGAAGTGTCAGTCAATAATTTAAAATTTCAGTTAAAGCCGGCGCCGTGGCTCAACAGGCTAATCCTCCGCCTTGCGGCGCCGGCACACCGGGTTCTAGTCCCGGTCGGGGCGCCGGATTCTGTCCCGGTTGCCCCTCTTCCAGGCCAGCCCTCTGCTGTGGCCCGGGAGTGCAGTGGAGGATGGCCCAGGTGCTTGGGCCCTGCACCCCATGGGGAGACCAGGAAAAGCACCTGGCTCCTGGCTCCTGGCTCCTGCAATCGGACGAGCGTGGTGCGCCGGCCGCAGCGCGCTGTCAGCGGCGGCCATTGGAGGGTGAACCAACGGCAACGGAAGACCTTTCTCTCTGTATCTCTCTCTCTCACTGTCCACTCTGCCTGTCAAAAAAAAAAAAAAATTTCAGTTAAATGTAATGAGTAAGTTCAGATTTATTGTACAACGTGGTGACTTGTATGTGGTAATATTGCAGACATTTTATTCATTAAAATCCCTAACAGAAGATTTAAATCATCTCTGATCAAGAAGAAAATAAAAAGGATGCATGTTACTCAGTTTTTTTTTTTTTTTGTCACTAAAACAGAAGTATCTGAGAGAAGCTACATATGAAGGAAGAAGTATTTGGTTCATTGTTTGGGAAATTCAGTCTGTGATGAGGCAGCCCATCAGTCTGACTTACGGTGACAGTAGTGAGTAAGGTAATACTACAGAGTAAAGGTTATGGGGACCCCACTGTGGTGCAGCTGGTTAGGCCCCAATCTGATGTGTCAATATCCCAAATGGGCACCGGTTGGAGTTCTGGCAAATCAATTTCTGATATAGCTCCCTACTAATGCAACTGTGAAAGCAGTAGAGGATGGCCCAAGTTCTTGGGCCCCTGTACCCACGTGTTGCAATCTGGAGAGAGCTCTTGGCTTCAGACTTTGGCCTGGCCCAGACCTAGCCATTGCTTCCATTCAGGAAGTGAACCAGTGGAGGGAAGATATCTCTCTCTGTCCCTCTCTGTCTCTGCAAAAAATGAAAAGAAATTTAAAAAAAGAAGAAGGATCATGAATTGAGCCAGGATACAGAGAAATACCAGGAACATGCTTACCCTCCATCTCCATGTAGCACATCTTTATAAGGATACCATGATTTGATCACTCCAACAACTTAATACAATCTAATCACTTTTCAAAGGCATTTAGACACCAAATATGGATTACATCTCTATCCTTAATTCATCAACCACAAATAAAGACTTTGGGTCAAGGCCCTAACGCATGGACCTTTGAGGAACACCCAAACAAATATCTAAATTATAGCATTATCTGAGGAAATGGATATGTTTATTAGTTTGAATTAATCATTGCACAATGTACCGATATATGACAAGTATATAAAATGTTAAACTAACTATTTAAAAAAAAATTGGGGCCGGCGCCATGGCTCACTTGGTTAATCCTCCACCTGTGGTGCCAGCATCCCATATGGGTGCCAGGTTCTAGTCCAGGTTGCTCCTCTTCCAGTCAAGCCCTCTGCTGTGGCCTGGGAAGGCAGTGGAGGATGGCCCAAGTTCTTGGGCCCTGCACCCACATGGGAGACCAGGAGGAAGCACCTAGTTTCTGGCTTTGGATCGATGCAGCACTGGCTGTAGCGGCCATTTGGGAAGTAAACCATTGGAAGGAAGACCTTTCTCTCTGTCTCTCTCTCCCTCTCTCTCACTGTCTGTAACGCTGTCAAATAAAAAAAGAAATTATAAAAAAAAATTGTTTGCTTTATTTTCAATAGAAAATTTTCACAGATTATTATGTCATCTGAAATTATTAGTTCCCTATGAGACTGAAATGCCTATTGTTGATATGATTAAATTGAAATAAACAATTTGTAAAAGACAATAGGAATTCTGTTATCTAGATTCTTTTTAATGGACATAAATTCCATGGGGAATGCCATGTGCAGATTAATACAGAACTCAAAATCTGAATTTAGAAATTAAACATTTGAGGCCGGCGCCGTGGCTCAACAGGCTAATCCTCCGCCTTGCGGCGCCGGCACACCGGGTTCTAGTCCCGGTCGGGGCGCCGGATTCTGTCCCGGTTGCCCCTCTTCCAGGCCAGCCCTCTGCTGTGGCCTGGGAGTGCAGTGGAGGATGGCCCAGGTGCTTGGGCCCTGCACCCCATGGGGAGACCAGGAAAAGCACCTGGCTCCTGCTATCGGAGGAGCGCGGTGCACCGGCCGCAGCGCGCCATCCGCGGCGGCCATTGGAGGGTGAACCAACAGCAAAAGGAAGACCTTTCTGTCTGTCTCTCTCTCTCTCTCTCACTGTCCACTCTGCCTGTCAAAAAAAAAAAAAAAAAGAAAAAGAAATTAAACATTTGTGGGGAAATGTAGACAGAAATACTATACATGTTCAGGAGGGTATCATTTATAGTTATAAATAAATGCAGAAAGAAACATGAACAAGTGTTAATGACCATTAATTTTATCTGATCATTAAGCAATCATCAGGAATGCCTTAGAATAATATATTCCACACATTACTAACTTCAAAGATTTTCACAGTCATTCAAATGTAAAAACTAGTGATACAGAAAATGACTCCTTATTCGTAGTTTGAACATAGAATTTATCATTAAACCTGAACAATTCTGAGTAAAATGATTAGAATAAATAAAATTATACAGGCTTGGAAATATTTAGTATTGACCAATAATAGTTAATAACATGAGTAAGCTTATCTTAGCATTCTGATAACATTCCGAAACATTAAAATGAGGGGTTGATGCTGTAGAATATGCCACTTCAAGTCCTGACTGACTTGAAGTGGACTTCAAATGGACTGACAAGTCCTTTTCCAATACAACTCATTGCTGTAAAGCAGCAGATGGCCCAAATGTTTGGACCACTACATCCACGTGGGAAACCCCGATGAAGCTCCTGGTTCCTGGCTTCATCCTGGCACAGTCCTGGCTTTTCTAGTCATCTCTGGCATGAACTAGCATATGGAACATCACTCTCCCTTTCTCTTTCTTTCTGTCTCTCCCTCTCTTTCTGTAAGTCTGCCTTTCAAATAAATAAATAAATATTTTAAAAATCAATATGAGACATGTTAATATATTTTAAAGCAAATATAAAAATAAATTATATGTGTGGTATATTATTGTATGTTCTTATTTTAATTTGATTAGCTAATTAATTGCTTTTGTTTGATTCTTTTATGGGTGTTAACATTAAATAGCTCTGGGCCGGCCCATATGGGATGCCGGCACCTCAGGCCAGGGTGCTAACCCACTGTGCCACAGCGTCGGCTCCTCAAAGTAATTTTTAATTGAGAAATATGTTCCTATAGATACTGAGATCCTTGGAAATTCAGGGCAGATTCTGAAAATGAAAAAGAAATTTTTCTTATATTTTATTTTACAGAAAATATTGTCTTTTTTTCCCACAATTTTTGGAAGGATGGACAATTCCAATTACCTTTACTTAAAAAAATATTATACTAACTCATCAAATAATTATCCCATATTTGAAAACTGTGTTTTGCAAATTTTGTCATTGCTAAATCATAGGTCTTCTTAATTTTGTATCATTCTACTTCCAAAGACAACTTTATTGAATTGAAAATATGATCTAAATCTAGAATCGCTTTGATAAACTGAGATTCTAAAGTATTATAATTACAAAATTAAGTCTTGAAGATTTTTATCATCAAATCTTTTAATTTGTGTAACTATTCTCTTTCTACTATGGAGATAGATTTTATTTACTTTCTGCTTAGAAGTTTCTTTTTTTTCTTTTTTCTTTTTTCTTTTCTTTTCTTTTTTTTTTTTTTTTTTTTTTTTGACAGGCAGAGTTAAACAGTGAGAGAGAGACAGAGACAGAAAAGACTTCCCTCCATTGGTTCACCCCCAAAATGGCCGCTAAGGCCAGTGCACTGTGCCGATCCGAAGCCAGGAGCCAGGTGCTTCTCCTGGTCTCCCATTCGGGTTCAGGGCCCAAGCACTTGGGCCATCCTCCACTGCACTCCTGGGCCATAGCAGAGAGCTGGCCTGGAAGAGGGGCAACTGGGACAGAATCCGGTGCCCCGACCCGGTCTAGAACCCCGGGGTGCCGGTGCCTCAAGTGGAAGACTAGCCATGTGAGCCGCGACACCGGCCAGGAGTTTCATTTTTTAAATAAATTTTAAGTCAAAGAAGCTACAGAAACTGATGTGCTGAATAATTTTAATATAGATTCCCATTTGGTTATGAATGAAATTCAACCAAAATTTAAAGAAACCATTTACAAAACTTTTTACCTCATGGTAAAACAGTTTTATTTAAAAGTACTTTTCTGGGGGCTCAATATTTCTAAAACATGATTTATTTCAGAAAGAAGGAAATAATCCTGCACTATTTTCAGCTGTGCTTTTCTTTATAAGGGTAATAATTTTGTACTTACTGTTTAACATTTAAATAGACAATAGATATATTGTAATTACATGCTTCACTTTCTACAGAATAAATGATAAAATTTCATTTTTAGTGTATATATATATATATAGATATATAGATATATAGGGTGAAGTCATCAAACAACTATTGGAATTAACATTTTTTTCTGTTTCAAAATCTTAAGACATAGATATAAAACTGGATCATTAATTGTCCTTCTAATATTCTGTTTATTTCTCCAGCACATTAAGAGATATCATTGTTCAGAGTGAGTAAAAATAGCATGTCTTGAGAAATCATAGATACACCAAAGCTATTTCTATTGGTTTGTTTTATTTTTTGTAAAAAGGAAACATATATGTATATGTGTGTATGTACATAATATACATGGGCAGAAGAGAAAGAACCTGACTAAAGCTAATATCAATAATTTTTTGTGAAAATATTTGATTGTATAAAAGCTACAGTTCAATTTGGAAACAACTCTTGGGAAGAACAGTAAAATGGTAGTGTAGACAGAATCGTGTTGATGATTTTAGAGACCATTCATGTATAATTCAACTTAGTAATAAGAGATTTCAAAATATGTAAATTGTTTTGGCCAGAAGAATGTGAAAGGCAATGAAAATTTTTACATAATTTGAATAAGGAATGAACATGCAATAGTCAGTATGTTTTCCAGTTAGTTTTAAGGAAGTGTTTCATGGGAATTGGGAAGGACACAGAGGTTAAACATGAACATATAATGATGCCAGGAGTGGGGATTTGGCACTTAAAAGAGAATGCATGCATGAGCATGCACACATATAAACCTTTCGGGATTGCTGAGTTGATCAGAGATGTATGTTGAAAGCATTTCACATCTATTTCCCATCTCTTGTTCCACTATGCAATTATTGGGAGAAGCAGTGCCAGTAGTTGAAAGGGTTTTTTTTTTTTTCCTCAGGATAATTATCCTCTCAGAACTCATTTGGATTTTGGAAATCATAAATGTCTGCTCTTTTGATTATTCACTTTGGTCTGACAGTTTCTGTTACTTACACAGTAACATGATTGAAATACATAAAAGAGAAGATAAAAAATTAAAAAGAGAAAAATACAATTATCCAGAACACAATTTGTATAGCTTTTGTAAGTATTCTCTTGCTTTGTGCATATATATATATATATTTACATATATATATGAATATATCTTGAATTATATACAATGTCTTATAAAGCCCAATTCATATATTTAAATTATTCATGATTTTTTGAGTCTTAAATAGATTTGTAAAAGTGATTCTTACTGGGGATGGCACTGTGGCATAGTGGGCTAAGCTCCTCTTCTGATTCAGCTCTCTGCTTAGCCTGGGAAAGCAGTGGAGGATTGCCTAAGTGCTTGGGCCCTGCACTGATGTTGGAGACCCCAAAGTAGCTCCTGGCTCCTGGCTTCCAATTGACTCAGCTCTGGCTTTTGCAGCCATCTGGTGAGTAAATCTGGGTGGAAGACCTTTCTGTGTCACTCCCTCTCTCTGTCTGTAACTCTCTCTCTCAAAGAAATAAATAAAATATTTTAAAAAATGATTCCTACTGCCTGGGGTTTCCACATGATTAATGTATTGTTATCATCCAGCAAGTCACTTGTTATTGATGAACACCTTATTGTTGAACATCAAGGTTATTTAAATCTTAGAATTAAGATCACAGAAATATATTGCTTTATAGTCTAGCATTGAAATATGTAATTTTTATTTTATTTATACTTGTGAATTATGCTTTATTCTTCTTTACTTATTTTCCATAAAAGGTTATTAGGTCTTTTTTGTGTGTAATACAAATGACACTTAGTAAACATCTTTTTGAAGATGGAAAGACTTCATTGTACAAATATTTAAATAAGAAAAATGCATTTGAGACATTAAGTTTAAAATATGAAAGGAGAGAGAGATCAGTAGCTTTTTGTAAGTTAAGAAGGAGACTACTTCATTATATTAATGAGGAAAGGAAGATAAAACAGTGGTTAAACAAGATAGAAGTTTCCATTTCTTTTCACCTAGGGAAACTGTCATTATTGAATTCCTATGTGCTTTTGTCTTCTTGTACTATTATGCTAATATCTATGTTCCATCCAAAGAGATAATAATGGTGCTCATTGCTTTACTCAGGAACAATATAAAAATGATTAAATTTCAAGTGAGTTACCCATTAAGTTTCTTTTCTAGACTTCCCAATATATATTTTTGCTTTATCTAGGATTTTGTCAAATACACATAGATGAACAAAAGTAATGTAATACTTTCATTGAGAGTACTATTTCCCATAATAAAGTCAACTAGCATGTTCTTTTCATACTTAGAAAAATATGGTCTGAAAAATTCAATGATTTTATTTGGGATTTTAGTAATATATGTTAATTATTTTCTAATTTTCTTATAGATCATTGTGTGGTTCTTTCAAGTTTGGCATTTTAGCTTATTATAGTTTTCTGATTATTCCTAACTTTTGCCCTCAATATTCTATGGAATATTTAATTGTTGCTTTCATTTTACATTTGCACACTACATTTAAAATTTTTTAATTTACTATTTTTTCAACAGTATTATAAATTTCCTGAGACAAGAACTACTATTTGAAGAAATGATGGATTAATATGATGTAAATATGTTGAACACCATTAATCTACAGATTTAAGAAGTTCAATACACATCAAGTACATGACACATGAAGATCACTGTTATATTTAGTTACACATGCATATACATCTGCAGAAACTAAAAGCAGATGATACCAGGGAAAAAGATCAAAGGAGATATGTATATATACTTTATCATAGTTGTGTTATTGTGTTTCATATTTTTGTAAAATGTTGTCATTGTGAGAAATTGAGAAAAGAGCATGCTGTATTTCTCTGTATATATTTTCATAATTGAAAGTAAATCTGCAATTATCTGAAAATTATTTTTACTAGCAACTAGATGGAAATAAAGATAATTCCAAATTTTTCTTGAGAGATAATTGTATGTGACAAGCAATCTGAAATACTTAATGAAAAAAGCCCTTCTGTTTAAAATTCTGTACCAAAGTAAATATCTTTCACAAATGGAAAGAAAGTTAAGGCTTTTTGAGAAATGCGATAATGGGAACAGCCCATCATTTAAGAGCATCACTATAGAGTGTTAATGTAAATCAATGATAACAAATGAAAATATCGATCTGGTAGAATCAATGAAAATAATTTAAAGTTATTACTATAAAGTTATTCTCTATAGTGAGCTTAGTCCTGGAGAAATTGTACACACATCTGTCAATCTCAAAATGTGAGCTATAACAAGGAATGATTGAATCAGGTGCTGTGACTTTTGCCCAGCTTTCTCATAATCCACCCAACCATGCTCAAGTACAGTGTGACATTAATACAGAATGGTAGTTTTCGCCACTGGGTGGTAATGGCAAATGACGCTTTCCACCACTTGGTCTTACTAACTACCAGAGGGTGAAACCCATAAAAATCAGCAAAACCTGGGCCCTCCAGTACTCAGAAAACAGTGGCCAGACCATTGCTTCATTCCAAGTAGTCACTCAGAAGTTGACTCCCAGTGAACTGAAATATTTCTTGGAAATGACTAGTGAATTCTAGTGAAATCACCTGCATGATGTCCTCACTTTGTTGGTAGACATGAGTCAGAAGATGCATAATCAGCTTGTATGAATGGAGCCATCTATAGACTGTGTTTGAATTGGAATTTCATGAAGAATATGACCAACATTTATGAAAGCTTACAGGAGATGCCATGGGTGCCTGAACCAGTAGCACATGATTGTTTCTTTCTTGTAGGTTATCAATATGTACCAGGTACCTGTCACAGTTAAGTAGGTTGACAAGTGCACCGTTACGTGAACTCTGCAATGCAGAATTTCCTTCACTAGAAAATGTACTGAATGATGTTACAACTCTTTTATGAACCTATTTTTTGTGAATTTATTGGAAACAAATTTTAAACATTTTAAGTCATATTGATGTCTTAACATGTGTTTTCTGTTGTACATTTAACTGTTAAGGTCTTTGTTCCCCCCTCCCCAAAGAAAAACCCAATAACTTGTTATAATAAAGATATGTCAAACATGATAAATAAATGACTATTTTATAACTGATCATCCAGAGAATGTGGAGAAGAGAAAAATATTAAAATGTGACTTTCTTACAAAACGTTAAGTTTTATGGATTACTTATAGTTTGGGTGTCACCAATTCCTGGTTGACAACATCTGATTGTAAAGGTTAGTGGAGTGACAGTAGAAACTTGATGAAATTATGGTATCTAGGACTGGGCCCACTGAGAGATGTTTAGGTCACTGGAGATGTATTTCTCAACAGAGGGTTGCTTATGAGTTCTAAGCTGACCCAGGAGCTCTGTGCCTCCTGATTTGGCATGTTATGCTTCCTCCGTACATGTTCTACCATTGGCCACCCTCATCAGATACCAAGATATAGAGCCACTTGATCTTGCACTGTAAACCTCCAAAACTGGAATGAAAAGAAACATTTTTGTTTACAAGTTAGTTTCTCACCGATATTTTAGTTGAAATAATGAAAGCTGAATAAACTGAAGAGCAATGTTTTTCATAAATCATGTAAAAATAATAATAGGTATAATAATTCTGTGGCTGAATAAAACTCTTTTTTTCAGAAAAAGAAACGTGTATAAAATTACACATATTTTAAATAGTATTTTTTGAAAATATTCTAAGCTTACTTAGAGAAAGTTTGTGTACCACTTTAATAAGTTGTCCTATATATATATGTATAGAATACAAATATACATGCTTATTTTAGCTAAATAAATAGGAATTATAGCAAAGGAAAATAAATATAAGTGTTAGAAATAACTTGATGTTTAAAATAATGAGATTTTGAATTACATTTTTGAGGAATTGGGAAAGTAACACATGAATGCCTACTAACATTCATTATACTTAGTAATATAAAGAATTATTTGTCGTTATGGGAAACAAAAAGAAGGCAGAGAGATAGAAGACTCTGTACATATAATTGTCTTTGTCAGAACAAGAGGAATAATTTGATTTTTGAAGGCAGGTTGAGTTAACATTCTACAAAATGAGTTATAGGATTCCTACTTTCACTACAGCTCTCCAAATCAGGGATGTAGATACTATTAATATTATAGCACTGCTAATAATAACTATAATGTAATTATTTTTATGTGTGTATGATATAACTATACTTACAATGTATACCGAATACTTGAGATTAATGGATTTTCAAATTCTGAAAAATAATATCAGAGTTGTTGAAGAAAATATAACATGAAAAATATCAAGGAAGCCCATACACAATAATATGAAGAAACATTAAAGTGGCTTTAACAGGAATTTAATCTTTTAAGAAATTTTCTTATGTTTTATTTTATATTTCTTTGAGAAAATGCTAGTGCAGTCCATTCCTCTATAATAGAAATATCCCTTTTCTCCAGAATTTCAAATAACATCCAAATAACTTTATTTAATTTTTTAAGATGTCAGATGTTTTGAAAGTCAGAGTTACACAGTGAGAGAAGGAGAGGCACAGAGAGGGAGGTCCTCCATCCTCTGATTCACTCCTCAGTTGGCCACGATGGCGGAACTGCGCTGATCTGTAACAGCCAGGAGCTTCCTCTGGGTCTCCCAAGTGGATGCAGGGGCCCAGGGATTCGGGCCATCTTCTACTGATTCCCCGGGCCACAGCAGAGAGCTGGATCAGAAGTGGAGCACCCAGGACTTAAACTGGCATCCATATGGGATGCCGGCACTGTAGGATGAGGCTTTACCTGCTATGCCAAAGCACTGGCCCCCTTTATTATTTTTAAAGATTTATTTATTCCAGCTTTAAGAAGTGTACAGTCATACTGGCCTACAGAAAATTTAATAAATGTAGGAAATGCTCATTTTTATACTCTTGAGCCCCATTTTATTAAAATGTTTATTTAAAAAGAGTTATTAAAAGAAAAGAATTGATAACATTCTTCTAAAACTCTCTATTCCTTTTTCTGTTTATATTCCTATTATTTTTAAAAGAATATCTGAGACAAAATTTCTACATACTGTGTTTTAGTCCAAATTATCTCAAAACATTTTCTGTGCTTGATACAATAAATTCATATATATACTTAAAAGCCATGTAAAATTACATTCAATTGTGTTCTTAAATATTCCACTTCTGAGGTTATATTGAGGCTGTTAATTTCTTACTTTTGCTGAAATAATTATGCAATACATATTGCATGCAAATTATTTTATTCTTGAGTAGTAAGTTGTATTTGTAAGATATTTTTCAAGAGGATGCATCTCAAATTTATTAAAGTTATTAAATATAAATATTTTATCAACTTTAAGAATATTGTTATATGATAAAACTCTACATGTTAATTGATTAACACTGCAATTGATGAATTTCATTATGAGAAAATGCTAATTATTATAACTGCGAAATAAAATATTTATAATTTGTATTCCAATTTCAGTATTTTATTTTTAAGTGATATTTTATTACTAAGGAAATAGCATACAAATTTAATAAAACTCTAACTAGTGTCAAGTAGACTAATATGGAGTCTTACAATTGAATTCTTATGTATTATTTTTATAATTACTGGAATTAAGGAAGTTTTACTGAAAAATCATAGCATTTTACAACATTATCCTTTACAGCTATTTGTTACTTCTCGGTTAAATGTATAATAATTCATAATAATTTATTTATGCCAATATATCAATTTATTATTAAGTATTGTAATAAATGTAGTTATATGTGTATGTATGAAAAAGTATATAGAAAGTAGCTTTTAGATTAATAAAATCATAAATTATATTTTATAATCCACATTTTAATTTTTATTAAAGATGGTTAAATTGATAATTAGGTGTAAAGGTAAAATTTTATTGTTAATTTTTTAAAGGTAGTAAAAAATTAAAGGATCATTCATATAACAACTGCAGAAGTCAAAAATGTAAAGGCTACATGCAAAATAATAAAATTATTGATACTAAAGTTAAGAAGGATGAAAATCTAGAAAATAAGAATTTAACAAGTGTAGTAATAAAGAAAAAAACAAAGAATATGGACATTGCTTAAAGCTGGCTCTTTGGACAAAATCTAGAAAAGTAGATATAATTTGGGTGAGCATGATCAAATTAAAAATAAATGAAACATTAAAGTATGACATAAAAATTTGGGCAAAATTCCTGACAAATCTTTAGGAGAACATGGTATTATTTTTAAAGATTTTATTTATTTATTTGAGAGGTAGAGTTACAGACAGTGAGAGGGAGAGACAGAGAGAAAGATCTTCCTTCCATTGGTTCACTCCCTAGATGGCCGCAATTGCTGGGGCTGCATTGATCTAAAGCCAAGAGCCAGGAGCTTCTTCCTGGTCTCTCATGTGGGTGCAGGAGTCCAAGGATTTGGGCCATCTTCTACTGCTTTCCCAGGCCATAGCAGAGAGCTGGATTGGAAAAGGGGCAGCCAGGACTAGAACCGGAGCCCATATTGGATGCCGGCGCCGCAGGTGGAGGATTAACCTATTGCACCAAGGAGCTGGCCCAAGAGAACATGGTATTTTTAAGTATCCCAAATGTCGCAGTAAGGAATTCAAATCTATGTAATTACCATATAATTTAACCTTTGCACATTGTTTTTATATTAATTTAATTTAAATAGCGATCTATTTTGTCATTTAAATTATATTTAAAATGCATAAGTAATTAAATATAACTCTAAAATTAGTTTACAACTTAGGAGTATAGTACCAAGTACATTTGATGAACCATTTAGTAAATTAAAAGTGCATATTGATTACATAATATTTTCCTCAAAAAATAGTTCTCCTAAGAATTTCTCAGTAATGAATACTTATTTTCAATATAAAAAATGTACTTCTTCACATATACATGTGAATTTTTTTTAATTTTACATATACCTCTCTAGAAATATAGTTGATTTGCCTTCTGGTGAAGATGGTGTATGCCCTGTCTTATATAGTGTGTTTTCCAAAAATATTGAAATGATACAAACCATATCAACAATAATACTTGCGAAATAATATTTTAAAACTAAAATAAATACAAAAATGCACAATCTGAAAATTATATAGAAACAAAGTACAAAATCTGTATGGAAGTCCCAAACTTCATATGATCCCTTAAAAAAGAATTCAACATAACTAAGAATGCCAGAGAAGAGTTGACCTGAAATGCTAGGCTTTACATAGGTGGAGCTCAGTTATTCTTTGTATAAAACAAGAATAAAGGATACCTTTTTTTTTTTTCACCTAGAAGTATTTTACTTAAGATATACAAACTTCATGCATTTCATAAATACAAATTTAGGAACATAGTGATTTTAAGAAATGAACACTGAATATAGGTTAAAAATTACGCACAAGATAACCTTAGACTTCAATATAGAGTGTAACCTCTGAATCATCATCACAAGGCCAAGTCTAAGGTGAAGATATCAGACTCAGTGGTGAGGTTGACACATGTGGCACCAGCAGAGCATATTAGTCTTTTTTAAAAAATATTTATTTATTTATTTATTTATTCATTTGAAAGGCGGAGTTACAGAGAGACAGAGGCAGAGAAAGAGAGAGAAGTCTTCCATTCACTGGTTCACTCCCCAGACGGCTGCAAGGGCCTGAGTTGGGCCAACCCAAAGCCAGGTGTCACGATCTTCCTCCAGGTCTTCCCACTTGGGTGCAGGGTCCCAAGGACTTAGACAATCTTCTACTGCTTTCCCAGGCTGTGGCAGAGAGCTGGGTTAGAAGTGAGGCAGCTGGGACTCCAACCAACACCCAGAGGGGATGCCGGCACTGCAGGCAGAGGCTTTACCGACTACGCCACAGCACTAGCCCCACTGTTAGTCTTGGTCCAAACTCCAGCTTTTTCAACTTCCAATCCAGCTTCCTGCTAAAGTGCACCCTGGAATGCAGCAGATAGATGATGGCTCAAGTACTTGGGTCGCTGCCACACATATGAGGGACTCAAACTGAGTTCTGGGCTCCTGCTTTGGCCTAGCTTGGCCTTGGTTGTTATAGACATTTTGAGAGTGAACCAGAACATGGAAGTGGCACTCTGTCTCTGTCTCTCTGATTTTCTATGTCTCCCTCTGTTTCTATTTTTTTTTTTACAAATAAAATAAAAATAAATATATACATATATAATTTATAAAAAAGAACAAGTTTAACAGTAAGCAAAGAGAATGACATAACAGTAAAAGAAACAAAATGGAGACACAGGCAAAGAAGCTCCCATTAAGAATGAGCTATGCTAAAACATTCTTCAATGTGATCAAAATTAGCTATAAGATGGTTATGAAACTCAATTAAAGAAGACAAGTGCTCTCTGACTGAAATAAAGGCAATAAAGCAACCATAAATTGTTTTAAAGTTAGTGTTTTAGGAACCTAAATATATTCAAGCAACAAGATTACATGAAAATTATATGTGAAGAGGATGAAAAAAAATCTTGAAAATAAAAAGATTCCATTAAAACTAGCTACTGACAAATGTGCTAAAATAGTAGAGTGCTGTGTACCTTACACATAAGTAAAGAATTTAAAAATTTGAAATTCATACTAATAGTTTCCCATGGTGGGAAATCTGAGAAACATTAAGTAACATTTAGTAGTATTTTCAATAGAGTATAACAGAAAAACTTGCAGAGGCACACACTTGATGATAAAATATTAAAATCATTGATAAAATTCTGCAAAAATAGACCACTCAAGTTTTAAATATTTATAAAATGTTAAACATGATCAACTACTCTTTTTTTGCTTCCAAATAAATAAAATAATTTTTTTGTAAAATTGTACCTTTGGGGAGCTGTTTGGCCTCGTGTTTAAGACAGCTTTATCCTATGTTGTAGTGTCTGGGTTCAATTCTCAGCTCCAGTTCCCAACTCCAGTTTCTCTTCGAAGCTTCTGCTTCTCCATATACTCTACAGCACTTCATATTGTTGTGTTTTTTTTTTAATAATGTTTTAAAAAGTATGAATGTCGGGGGCCAGTGCTGTGGCACAGCGGGTTAAAGCCCTGGCCTGAAGTGCTGGCATCCCATATGGGCACCAGTTCTAGACCCGGCTGCTCCTCTTCTGGTCCAGCTCTCTGCTGTGGCCTGGGAAAGCAGTAGAAGATGGCCCAAGTCCTTGGGCCCCTGCACCCACATGGGAGAACCAGAAAAAACTCCTGGCTCCTGGCTTCAGATCAGCACAGCTCTGGCCATTGTGGCCATATGGAGAATGAACCAGCGGAAGGAAGACCTCTCTCTCTGTCTCTACCTCTCTCTGTAACTCTGTCTTTAAAATAAATAAAATAAATCTTTTAAAAAAAGTATGAATGTCATAATTTTAATTTGTAACCCTCTGGTTATCAATGAGTCTGAAAAACTTTTTATTTCCATATTATGCTAATGATCTATGAATTTGCTAGTTATGCCTTCATCAATTTCTCCATTTATTCCAGTAGGTTTATTTTTAGCTTATGACATCTGTTTACATATTGTAAATAGTACTTTTAATTATTTCTTTCTGTGACTTTGCATCCCTTTCTTAATGCTGTCTTCTCATACAAAAAATAAAATCAGGCCTGGGTTTCTAAACCTGACCACCTCCCACCTCCCAGCTGGGGCTCAAGGGCTAACCTGAACACAGGTGCTCCCAAGGCAATCTTGTTGCCAGAGAAATCATCAGCAAGAGAGGCAGGTCCTGTCCAGGGAGCTCAGATACTCTGTGGTCCATCGCAGAGTTTGTGAACAAAAGGAGCTCAGCCCTTTGAGTACTGGGAAAAGGAAGGAGAAAGGATTCAGAAGAAATATCCAGGCAGGGTCTCCATCAAGGTGGAGAGGGCACCGGATCTGGACAAGAAGAGTCACCGAGGGCCCTTTGACCTCACTGTTAGCCAGGCTATTTTCTGTATGTGGCCTATGTAGTGAGAATGTCTATGGGAAATGAGTGTTGGAAGCCCAGCAGAAGGGATCTCCTAGACTTGAGGACAGGGGAAGGGTTTTTGTGATCTCCTGCCATGGAGAAGACAGAACATGAAGAAATTAAGAAAATTTGCACCTAGCCTACTGTCTTATTTTCACATACTCAGTTGACATTTTTTGCTGCGTCCTGGGCCCATGTAGAAAGTGTTAGAACAAAGTTGTTGGAGCGGTTTGATAGAGTAAAGGGCATGGTATAGTTTCACATTTTTGTGTGATTTCAAAGGAGGGTTAGAGGATGGGCCAGTCGGGACCAGAGGTGACTGTGGTCCAACAGGCACTCCCTTCTGACTTGATTTTGTTTTTTGACATTCAGATGAAACAAATAGAGGAAGGAGACAGGAATGTTTACGACTTGTGGTGATAGACCATACTGTTTGGGGACCAAGCCCATTCCAAGTGAAGTATTATGTCCCTCCCACCCCCTCCCTTCCATGCAATTCTTAAGCCACACTGCCACACATCTCAGCAACACCCCAGCAGTGGCAATAGACGTAGACTCAAAAATTGAGATGCAACTCTTTCACCCTGAAAATAGAGTCAGGCATGAAAGTGGTTATGGTTAGGAGGCAGTTAGGCTAGTACTGAACTGGAATTAAAAGTGTTCAGCCTCTCTGGCTAACCTGCTCCTTTCTCTCTCTCTCTCTCTCTCTCTCTCTCTCTCTCTCTCTCTCTCTCTCTCTCTCCTCTCTCTCTCTCTCTCTGATGCTGCTTATCCCACAGCCACCTTGGAAAGTAATAGACTTCAGGTCTTTCCAGTTGCAGGCTAACGCTACTTGTTAGCACATCCTGTAGCTTTTCCATGTATAGGGACAGGTATGTCTTAAGTATGAAGAGGCAGGCAGACCTCCGCCTTCAGTTCATCCTGAGTTCTTCCTTCCTAGCTGCTGTCCCTTCAGTCTCGCAGGCACAGGAATGCTCACTGTTTGGCAGCTGCTTTCTCCTGTGGTTGTCACCAGGGCAGCTGCTCACTAGAGAAGTTTGCAGGGCCGATTTTCAGTCATTCATGGTGATTTTCCTGACAGATTTTCATTTCAGGTGTTATGTGGGGGTGGGGTGGGGACACAGGAGTTGCACTGAGGACATTTCACTTCATCTCTGCTAGTTGAAAGTCTTCTTTGTTGAGGGAAAACTATGTGTCAGTTCTGTCAGCTGCAGGTTGTTGCATCACAATATCAATGCTGTCAGGCCTTGACCTTAGGGTATTCAAATTTTAAATTTAAATTAAAAAAAAACTAGCAATACATTTTAGTGCTTTTTAATGGATTTTTAAAGCTACAATGAAGCAATTATTTTTATTAAAAACACTCTAACATTCTCAGATATTTAAAGACTTAATCCTTATCACATTACATTTTGCTATGGTATGTGGCAAAAACATATTATTTTTCAGTATAGATAGCTAGATTACTAAACCATCTAGACTGCTCTCACATTTTTCTTTATAGTTCATGTGCTATATGGATATATGAGTACTATAGGTTACTTTTCAGTAAAAATTATGCCACTGTAATTCAATTTTGATTATAATTGAAATGAGTACTTTCTCTTATAACAGACCAATGATAATATTTATATTATGGAGTCATGACAAGTAAACCTAAAACATTTTTGAAGAAGAATAATCTAAAAAATAGTCATCTTCAAAATATTAACTTACTATAAAGTTACAGCAATTAGAATAATGTGATTTTATAGTGATGGCAACATAGATTATGTGAAGACAATACAAAATAATACTTCATGTATATGGCAACTTAGCTGTAATTCACCAGAAAGAACCAGTAAGGATTTAGAGATACAACAAAATCCATGAAATACAGCATACCTTTAAGGTTTCTTGGTTCTGAAATAGTATTTTCAAGGCAAAGTTAACTTTAAAATGTGTCAAATAACATGATATTTTCTGCATCCTCAGAACCAGAGAAACTTTCTTCTTGTACTGTTCTGTTTTACATTATTAGAAATTGATAAAGGCCAAGTGTTTTATGCTTTGTGGCATGATTTCTATTGAGTGACACTGAGGGGGAATATAAGCCAAAGAAGCTCAAAACCTATTAAGTGTAAGAGAAAAGAACAAATATAAACGTTTTGAAACACCAATGCAATAGTTGCACATGTTCATTTACATTTACAATGATAATATGGTTTGAAAGCATTTAATGGCAAATTAAATATACTTTGTGAGTCTATTTGCACAATTATTCTCCCTAGTGCTACTCTGAAAATTTTGAAGCACAGAATGACGAAATTACTTGCTCAAAATTACATTGTTAATATTTGAGGAGAGTCCTCCCCCATACTATTCCAGATTGTCTACGTTTATTTTAAAACAGCAACAATTTACTTCTATGAATATTTAATGTCATTAACCTAAAAACCAAAATAAAGAAAAAAAGATTAGCCATTTGGAAGCACCTCGTAATGAAGATTTGTGTCCAAATTAGTTCCCTAGCATGCTGCAAAAATCATACTTAGTCTAACAGTTAATTAAGACCCAGAGCTATTCTACTATTAGAGTGTAACTTCTTTTTTTTTTTTTTTTTTGACAGGCAGAGTGGACAGTGAGAGAGAGAGACAGAGAGAAAGGTCTTCCGTTGCCGTTGGTTCACCCTCCAATGGCTGCCGCGGACAGCGCGCTGCGGCCGGCGCACCGCGCTCATCCGATGGCAGGAGCCAGGCGCCAGGTGCTTTTTCCTGGTCTCCCATGGGGTGCAGGGCCCAAGCACCTGGGCCATCCTCCACTGCACTCCTGGGCCACAGCAGAGGGCTGGCCTGGAAGAGGGGCAACCGGGACAGAATCCGGCACCCCGACCAGGACTAGAACCCGGTGTGCCGGCGCCGCAAGGCGGAGGATTAGCCTGTTGAGCCACGGCGCCGGCCGAGTGTAACTTCTCTGAGAAGAGTAAACATGTCCTATTCATCTTTGTATTTTTCACAACATTAGGAACTGTTTTACACAGAGGAAATTCTTAATAAGTATCTAGATAATTACAAATTAATATGTTTATATATGTTATTTATTAGCACTGAAGCATTAAATTTACAACAGAAATATTTTTTTTAAAGTATGTACAATGGATGGAGCACAGGCGCAAGAAGATGGCTGGATCACTTTTAGGTGGCTGAGCCCCGAGGATGTGTCTGTTTCTATGCTGCAGAGGCAGACTGCCTATGAGGGCTTCCTTGACTTTGCTTCAAAAACACTTACTGCATAAGTTCTAAATCCTATGCTTACTAACTCTGTACTTGGGATATATAAAGTGACTTCTGATTTCTTGACAAAAACCTGATGTAAAATTGGAGGAAATAAAAAAAGATAAAATATTCACCTGTACTGTTTCAACAAATCATCTGTTTTTGACTTCTGCATCTTTTACTTTTTTTATGTCTGTGTGTTATTCAGTGCAAGGGTCAGTGTAATTTTACTCAAATATAACCGATGTTAATTAGATATTATATCAATATCCTCATTGAGACATAACATCACATCTTAATTCTCATCTTGCCAATATTTATATTCATTATTTTAAGAAAAGCATGTTCTGAGAAACAGTGACTTGATCAGCCCTTGTCCTGACTGTTGATGTACAATTTAATAATTTATCCCTTTTAGGATTTTTTTTTGTTGTTGTTCTACTTAATACTATTGGTTGAACTCTGTAATTAACACACAATTATTCTTAGGTGATTAAATTTAAAAGTGATCCCTGTTAAATATAAGAGTGAGAATAAGAGAGGGAGAAGATGTACAATTTGGGGACATGCTCAATCGGACTTGCCCCAAATGGTGGAGTTAGAAATGTGCAAGGGGATTCCAATACAATCCCACCAAGATGGCATGTACCAATGCCATCTCACTAGTCCAAGTGATCAATTTCAGTTCACAATTGATCACACCGATAGGTCTAAGAGTCAAAGGGATCACACAAACAAGACTAGTGTCTGCTAATACTAACTATTAGAATCAAAAAGGGAGAGAACAATCCAGCATGGGAAGCGGGATACACAGCAGACTCATAGAATGGCAGATATCCTAAACAGCACTCTGGCCTCAGAATCAACCCTTAAGGCATTCGGATCTGGCTAAACAGCTCATGAGAGTATTTCAGACATGGAAAGCCGAGACACTCTGGAAAAAAAAAAAAAAAAAACCACACCTAAATGAAAGATCTCTGTGAATGAGATCCCAGTATAAAGAACAGGCCATCAAAGAAGGAGGTACCTTTTTCTGAAGGGAGGAGAGAACTTCTACTTTGACTATGACCTTGTCTGAATAAGACTGAAGTTGGCGAACTCAAGAGGCTTCCATAGCCTTGGAAACTCATGACTAGAGCCTAGGGAGATTTCTGATGCCATAAACAAGAGTGTCAAATTGTTAAGTCAACAACAGGAGTCACTGTGTACTTACTCCTCATGTAGGATCTCTGTCCTTAATGTGTTGTCCAATGTGAAGTAATGCTATAACTAGTACTGAAACAGTATTTCACACTTTGTGTTTCTGTGTGGGTGCAAACTGATGAAATCTTTACTTAGTAGTACTAAATTGATCTTCTGTATATAAAGATAATTGAAAATGAATCTTGATGTGAATGGAATGGGAGAGGGATCAGGAGATGGGAGGGGTGTGGTTAGGAGGGAAGTTATGGGGGGGAAGCCATTGTAATCTATAAACTACTTTGGAAAATTATATTTACTAAATAAAAGTTTTAAAAAAAGAGAAAAGAAAAGCATGTTAGTCCATGACGTCAATATGTCTTCACTTTAAATCTGAGATTCAAAATAATTCATTTAAAAAGTTACATGTGTAAGCTCTTTTGTTTTTGAAGCTTTTTCTAATTGTTCAGTAATGCCAAATTCATCTTTTTAAAGATTTTGCTAACAAGTTTACATTAACAAGCTATGGATCACAAGATAATGTAACACAGGACTTCTTCCTTAGTTCTGGGTTGCACATCTGCAAATTCAGCCAGTATCCGATTTGAAAGATCATAAAAACATTTTACTGAACAAGTATGAACCTTTTTTCATGGTATTATTCCCAAAACAGTGAAACTATTTACAAAGTGTTTGTATTTTATCAGGTATTATACATACTCTAAACATGATTTAGAATATACAAGAGTATGGTGTACATTGTATGCAAAAACTATAAATTATATAAGGGACTTGAGTAGCCATGGATTTTTTTTATCTATGGGGAGTCCTGGGAGTCCTGGGACTCCTGAGGATTACGAGGGGCAACTACATTAGGCTCAGAGGATTATTACAAAAAACCTCATTTTACAAATCTTATCATATCTTAATGCGTATCACTTAAGTATTCATGTACTTGACGTTTCTGAATACTATTTTGCATAGCTTTGATTAGGAAAATTAGATTTCTTTATTAGCACTGAATAGCTTGGGGATGGTATTTTGGTAAGTTAAGTTAACCTGCTTCCTGCTTTGATGGCATCCCGTATAAGCAACAGTTCCAGTTCTGCCTGCTCCAATCCAGCTCCCTGCTAATGCGCTAGGGAATGCATGAAATGATGAACCACATACATGGGCATCTGCCACCTACAAGGAAGACCTGGGTGGAATTCTAAGCTGCTGACTTCAGCCTGGCTCAGCCCAAGCTATTGGGCATTTTGTGGGTATACATCAGATGGAAGGTCTCTCTCTCGCTCTCTCTCTCTCTCTCTCTCTCTTGCTCTGTCTCTGTCTCTGTCTCTCTGTAACTCTATTTTTCCAATAAATAAATAAACCTTAGAAAAATAAATGATTAAAAGTGGTTATTACTAGTCTGGCCTGGATGTCAGGGACTGCTTTTCTGTTTCATCTACAAATAAACCGGGACCAAGTTCAGAAGTTTTCCTTACAGCTCCTTGCAACTACGGTTCTTTCCTTCCTCTCCAGATTGAAATCAAAATCTGAAATCTGAAATCTAGCATCTTAAATAGTTTTCTTCTTTTAAGCTAACCATAAGTTATTGTGCATAATCTTGGGTCTCCTTTCTTTTCCAAGTATTATGATTTTGAAATTTGAAACTGTGTAGTAGAAGTTTGTTTGTTTTCAATATGAACAGAAAATAAATTAGAACTGAAAATAACATAATAAGAGGCTAGCATTGTGGCTTGTGGGTTAAGCTGCCTCACATCATGCCAACATCCCATTTGGATATTGATTCATGTGCCAGCTGCTCCAGTTCTGATCTAGCTCCCTCCTGTGGCCTGGAAAAAGCATTGTAAGATGACCCAAGTGCTTGGGTTCCTGCTACCCATGCGGGAGACCTGAAGGAAAACTGGCCCTGCTCCAGTCATTGTGGCCAACTGGGGAGTGAACCAAAAGGTGGGAGATTCTTTCTTTCTCTCTGTCTCTGTCTCTCTGTCTCTCTCTGTAATTTTGCTTTCACATAATCTTTAATAAAAGAAAATAACACAATTTAATTTTATTTTTAGTGAATAGTTGGTAGTTTCAAATTTCTATCAGTGTAAATAATGCTGATCTGAACATCTAGTCTTAAAGTGTTATCTCTTTGATATAAGCATTCAGAAGAAAATTGCTTGAATTTTCTGATTTTATTAAACGTTGTTAAAAAGTTTTCTGAAGTTGGCAATAAATTTACATTTTTAGAGGACTGAGAGAAATTGTTCTGGGACTTCATACTAGCAATATGACTTTCAAATCATACTTTAGGATGTTTCCCTTTGGGAAAGATAGCTTTCTGGATATTGAACAAGTAATTGTGCTCTTTGGGAATTTAAGGTAAGGAAGTAAATATAATAGAGAGAAATAAGGTTTCTGTCCAGGCCTATTATTCAACTGACACTGCCTACAACTCTCAAAATGGTGACTGTTAAGATCCTATTCAGATTTATTTAATTAATCCACATGTAGACACTTAACCATGCTTGCTAATTAAGTAATCTTTCCTTGAGAAGTTTGAGAATGAAGTTCTTTTTACAGATTGCCAGTATCCTAAAATGAAAGTGGGAGTTGCAGGGTTGAAAATGTATGAAATTGGCCAGTGCTGTGGCTCAACAGGCTAATCCTCCACCTTGCGGCGCCGGCACACCAGGTTCTAGTCCCGGTCAGGGCGCCGGATTCTGTCCCGGTTGCCCCCTTCCAGGCCAGCCCTCTGCTGTGGCCCAGGAGTGCAGTGGAGGATGGCCCAAGTGCTTGAGCCCTGCACCCCATGGGAGACCAGGAAAAAGCACCTAGCACCTGGCTCCTGCCATTGGATGAGCGCGGTGCACCGGCCGCAGCGCGCCATCCGCGGCAGCCATTGGAGGGTGAACCAACGGCAAAGGAAGACCTTTCTCTCTGTCTCTCTCTCTCACTGTCCACTCTGCCTGTCAAAAAAAAATGTATGAAATTGTTTTATGTAACCTAAAGAAATAGACTTGCTGTTCAGAAACAACAGAGAATGGTGCATATAGGAAGAGAGATAGGAAATATAATACATTGCTTTACATCAGAATCATTAACTTGGTCAAATTGTTCATTGCTTCTTAAACCTTCATTCTCTTACTCCTTATCCACTGTTCTCTTGAATTTATCTTTTGTCATTTTGTTGCAGTGATTCTTACATCCATTTATGTCTCTTTTTTCTTTTTTTACATTTTATTATTTTTATTATCCTGCTAAGCTCAGTTTACAATGGGAGACAAATTGTATACTATTCAATTTATTAAATATTACCTATAGAATGTTATATACATATATTTTATATTTGTGAATGTGACTATGTGTTAGCATTATCTTTCAGCTTTGCAATTTTTTCTAGTAGTGGTATGTTGTAAATATTCATCTGAGATACATCCACTATTGCTTTTTGTTTTCAAAAGATGGCAAGTCTTTTTGTCACTGAAATGCAGAAATGATCTCTCAAGGAAGCCAGGGCAGCCTGGGTAGAGTACAGGTGGAAACAAATGGGAATTCCACAAGAATTATAGAACAAAAGGTTGTAAGTGCAGAATTTGGGTGAACTTGCTATGCTAACTAGGAAGGGCTCTTGCAAAATGACTTTATTGGTGACTGGAGTAGACCATGGCCCCGAAGGACCATGACAGTTCCCAGAAGAGATGTACCGATTGGGAGAGCTCCACATAACACTGCATGCACTGGCACACTATCACTCACTTTGGGGCAGAAGGGTGAGGACCACTGCACCACTTGTGTGCCCCACTCCATGGAGGCTGTAATAGAAGGTTTGTAGGTTGCCTCCTTAGCAACATCACAGAAGTCACCACGGGATGACCTTGCATAGCACAATGGAACCAGCCACAGCAGGGATGCTATCTTCCTAAACCTGGCACTTCTGTTTCCTTGATCTTTATTTTTATTTAAAAGCAGCAAATAAAAAATACTGCAAAAAAGTAATTTCTAATAAATTATGATTTACACATAGAACTTGATAATTATCAATACTATTTTATACATTAAAGAGCTATCAAAGTTTTGTAAAATTTGCTAACCAACATCATAAAAATATGTCTTAAATTATTGATTCTAACAAAAATGTCTTGGGGACACGAAATACTTCTTATTGACTCTTTGTCATTGTGGAAAGTAGATTTTACATTTCTTAGCCTAAACTTTCAGTGTAATAATGATTTTTGAGAATCATAATGATTTTTGAGAAAAATATTTGATGTCTTCCACACGAAAAACCTATGTGAGGAACAGGGATTAGTCCTAGGCATACAAAGCTTAAAAATCACAAAGTAGACCAGTAGCCTTCAAACAGTTTACCACCAGACTACAGTTATTGTAAGTCATAATCTGCCTCTGCCTTTATGAGGGTAATATATGCATGAGGAATGTTCTAGTAGACTATGAGCTCTGTTGTGCCCCTGCATGGCCCTGTGAAAATGGAAGGATCTGCAGGTCACAGCATAAGGAACATTGTTGTAAAAAAGCATACATGGCTGACATTTTTCTGTAAGTCTTATCAGGACTACCAGCTACCAGGTTTAAATTTTGTACAAGGCATTTCTGTCCTAAGGCACTTATTTAAAGCAGTACTTTTTTTTTTCCTTTTTCCTTTTTTGCTCTGTTCACCTCCAGAGCTCATGAAGAGCTCAAAATCTTTAACACTGTTGTCGACTACAAGGGAGATGATGGCAAGACCATCAATCAACAGTGACAATTCCCTCATCTCATTTCGTCAAGTGCAGCAACACACATTGAAGACATCTGTTTGGTGATATATTAAATGAATTGCTATACACATCTCCTTTCAGATGCAAACTTTACTACACACTGAAGATAATTTACAAGAAACATACAGATTTTAGTTTGTATAAGTTGGCCAAAAACATCAAAATATATGGATTCTTAATTTATGTGTGTCTAACTGTTATATTTCATCCTGTTATAAATTACTTTAGGCTAGCACATTGAGGAGACCTATGTGTTGTCATCCATATAGAAATGTTTAGAGGATGCAGAAAATTTCCAAGTGTAGAATTCTGAATCAACTCATTTAACTCTATATTGTATTTTAAAATAAATAATTTATGAACAATATTAAGATAATACACAAATGTGATCATCTGAAAATGTTGAAATAAAATGTTTTTAGTATTGTATTTATCTAGTATTGACACTCAGGATAAATATCCTTAGCATTTAAAATAACATGCAGATAGGAATTTAATGTTCCCCAGCCTCTGTGTATATTTCCCACTTTTGAACCTTCCTGAGTTCCTATTATTTTCCCATACCCTCTGAGCCCCTGAATACTTTCTTGAACATGTTATAGATTTTCTTCCCTGTATCCCATCTGCTTAACTGATGTTGATTAATGTTTCATACGTACTAGAGATCTCAGACAAAAATAAAATGGCACACTCCTGTCTCAAGGTTTCAAGATTTAGCAAATAAAAATTCAAGACTACCCATTAAGATAGAATATCACATAATTAATAAAATAATTTTAGATCTGGAATACACTTTACGCAAATGTTATTTGTTATCTAGCTTCAAGTTTAACCAAGTGTGCAACATTTCAGCTATCAACCTTATCCTGTTCTCAGGGTGTTCACCATTTTGCTGGGAATCCTGGCATATATATAAAAAACTGTAACACAATGCTCACATGTCAGACTTCAGATTTTTTTTTACTAATCCTCAAATATTTGTTGAGTACTGGTACCTCTGTGGTAATTCCACTCTTGGAAATTTGTGTGTGTGTGTGTGGTGTGTGTGTGTGGTTTTTTTGTTTGTTTGTTTGTTTGTTTGGATAGGTAGAGTGGACAGTGAGAGAGAGAGAGAGAGAGAAAGAAAGGTCTTCCTTTTCTGTTGGTTCACCCTCCAATGGCCGCTGTGGCCAGCGCGCTGATCTGAAGCCAGGAGCCAGGTGCTTCTCCTGGTCTCCTATGCGGGCTCAGGGCCCAAGGACTTGGGCCATCCTCCACTGCACTCCCAGGCCACAGCAGAGAGCTAGACTGGAAGAGGAGCAACCGGGACAGAATCCAGCACCCTGAGTGGGACTAGAACTCAGGGTTCTAGCGCCACAGGTGGAGGATTAGCCTATTGAACCACGACGCTGGCCTTGGAATTTGAATATAAAGAAATAGCATTAGGCTTTTCAAGGGAGTTAATGAAAAATAACAAAACCGTAGAAATTTAGGTCAGGTGTTTAGGGAAGTAATTTAGAAATCTTCAACACATTGTGAAATAGTAAAAATCACAAGTGAGTCATCCAAAAGAAGCAGAGAATGCAAACTGTGAAGACATCCAATGGAAGAACTTTACAGCATATTTACAGGGGATAGAATGGAAGACGAAGAAAAAAGAGGGCTCAAAGAAAGAATAATGAAAAAAAAAATGCCTTGAAAGAGGACAGTTTTACATGTCAATAGACAGCAGAAAACTTTCCAAAAAGAGACTACATTTTTTTAAGTTTTTTTTTATATATTGTCAGAATTGCAGAGTGAGAGCGAGAGTGAGCGAGAGAGAAAAATCAATCTTCTGATGTCCTAAACAGCACTCTGGCCTCAGAATTAGCCCTTAAGGAATTTAGATCTGGCTAAAAAGCCCATGAGAGTATTTTAGGCATGTAAAGTCAAGACACTATGGCAAAAAAAAAAACAATGGCCTAAATGAAAGATCTCTGTGAGTGAGATCCCAGTGGAAAGAACAGGCCATCAAAGAAGCAAGTACCTTTTTCTGAAGGGAGGGGAGAACTTCCACTTTGACTATGGCCTTGTCTAAATAAGATCGGAGTTGGCAAACTCAAAAGTCTTCTTGCTGGTCTCCCATGTGGGTGCAGGGATCCAAGCACTTGGGCCATCCTCCAGTGCTCTCCTGGGCCACAGCAGAGAGCTGGACTGGAAGAGGAACAACTGGGTCTAGAACCTGGTGACCATATGGGATGCCAGCGCCACAGGTGGAGGATTAACCATGTGAGCCACGGCACCAACCCCCTTAACAGACTATTTTTAAAATGGTATTATGTTAACCAGAGTTCCAGCATAAAGAGATGATGGCCTTCAATTAGCATAATTTGGGGGACAACCAATAAATATTATTCTGAAATATTGGGCAGTAGAAATCCCTAAGCTATAGTACATTTCTCCGAGTTGATAACATTCTTGAACCATTCCTGGACCTGAAAATATGACACATAGAAGTCCATTAGTGTGGGAAGACTGTGTGAACAGAGTGGTTCATGTAGAGAATGTTACGTTACAAAGGTGAGAACTTCCATGCAAAGACACCATTTAAATGGCAACAGAATAAATATCTCCGTTTCACTTACCTCTCCTAGCATTCAGATGGGGGCTCTGCATTGGCTAAAACTAGGTTAAAAGGGACATGGAATCCCTACCACTCAGACTACATTAGATCTGGTTCTTAGAAAACAAAAAGGTGAAGAAGGGCAAAGTGTACACATGCAGAGGCAATTGGAAAGTTCCCAGTACAATGTCTGGCAAGTTGACACAGTCAAATCCAGCCAAACAATATGTGGTATTCAGGTATTCCTCTTCAAAACTCATCTTGACTCTTTATAATTGAATTCATATTGCAAAATTGCCATACATAGCTCAACAGTATATGGATTCTAGGCAATTTTCCACAAATATGGAAAGTGTTCAGGAATATAAGCTAAGACTTGGAATAGTTCCTGATTTTTAGCTCTTTAGTTTGATCTGAAGTTTTTGTGTCCTTCTGAAAATTAAGAGGTAACTTTAAGCCAGAAAATATATGAAAATGAACAAACCTCAAATTAAAACTTTTTAATTAACAACAAAGTCACTTTTTCTAAAATAGAAATGTTTAGTTGGTTCTTATAAGGTAAATTTAAATTCCCCTGTCCCATGGCAGTTTACAAAAACTAGATATCTCATTTATCTTTATCAAAACCAAAAACTTTCAACATAGGGACAATTCTTTAGAAAGCAAATTAAGCTATTACTTTAGAACTATCTTCATGTTGTCATCAAACATCTTTAAAATAACATTAGAATCAATGTATTTTTGATGAACCTTTAAAATATGTACTGTTATGTGAATTTTAGAAATTTTTCTAGTTATCTAAATGTATTTTTAGTCATTCAAAAGTGTTATCAAGTTGTTTATGTAGATTATGTATATATAATATGATTTACATATGCTATTAATTTATTCTAACAATAAACATTCAGTAGAATAAAAATGTTAATTAAAAACTGTTTGCATGAATTGGAAGACTCAGTATATATGTTGTCTGTCTAAACTGGTCTATAAGATTTAACACAATACCACTCAAACGTCCAGCAGGAATTTTCATGCATACAGGCAATCTGTTTCAAGCACTTAAAGAAAAGGCAAAAATATTCAACAAGCTGAAATAATTTTAATTTTAAAAGTTAAAATTCTTAAAATCAGCTACTTATTTGTGGAAGGATAAAAAGATAGTTCAATGGAAGATGAAAGACCATCCAAATTAAATCTATATAATCATGAATTAAGTTTTGATGAAGGTACAAAAGCCAGTTGATGGAAAATGATTATTTTTTTTCCAACTAGAATGTCTGCAAACAAAAAGTAGAATCTCAGTTTAAACTCACACTTAATATAGAACTGAACCCAAATGGTCAAATCCCTAAGTGTAAAATATATGAGAGTATCTCAAAAAGTTAATGGAAAATGGAATTTAAAGATCAGTTTAGGGGCAGCTTTTTGGCACAATGATTATGATGCTAACTGGAATACACATATTCCATATAGGAGTATCTGCTTCCTACACAGACTCTGATGCAGCATCCTTCTAATACGTACCCTGGGATGCAGCAGATGATGAGCCAAGTATTGCATCCCTGGCACCTATATGCTTGGCCATGAACTGATCTCTTGGCTTCTGGTTTCAGGCCAACTCAGCCCTCCCATTCATGGGCATTTGTGGGGTGAATGAGTGGATGCAAGATATCTCTCTTTCTCTCTGTCCTTCAAATAAAATAGAAATACGTAAATATGTTCTTTAAAGCAAAGATTCATTGTGTTGTAAAATACATTTAAGTCTTATTTACTTGAAAGGAGTAAGGGAAGAGAGGAATCGAGAAAGAGAGAGAGAGAGATTTATCTACCAGTGTCCGCTCTCAAAACACCGGCAACAGCTAGAGCTGGGCCAGGCCAGTCAGGAGTCTGGGCTCCATTCATGTTCCCATAGAGGTGATAGGGATTCAGATATTTGTTTCAATTTTCACTGCTTTCCCAGGTGCCTTAGCAGGAAGCTGCATCAAAAGCAGAGTAACTAGAATTCAAATTAGGAACTATATATGAGATGGGGGTAAACAAAGTACTACCTTCGCCCATTGTGCTAGAACACCCACCCTACAAAATATTCATGAATTCATGCATATGAGGGATTCTTGGAGTCCATAGAAAGTACTTATTCTGAAAAAAAGTATGCATGGATTTCAAGTGTTATTTGCACCAAAATAAACTTAATTTTTAATTCCACAGTGTTTGTGAAGTACTTGTGAATAATAACTATAAATATTTTAGTAGAAAACATGAAAACAACATTGAGAGTTGTGAAAAGCACACTAAGTAAATATGTTGAAATGGTTTACATTATAATAACAGCAAAAAATCTCTGCAAGAGACACAGAGAATGAAAAGGCAAGGCATATATGAAAATCAGACACTTGACAAAGGATTTTTGTCCAGAATATATTAGGTATCTTCAACATCATTAGTAAAAAATGGGGGCAGGCGCTGTAGCATAGCCGGTAAAGCCAGTGCCTGCAGTTCTGGCATTCCATATGAGAGCCAGATCCAGACATGGCAGCTCCACTTCTGATCCAGCTCTCTGCCAAGGCCTGGGAAAGCAGTAGAAGATGGCCAAAGTCCTTGGGCCTCTGCACCTGTGTGGGAGACCTGGAGGAAGCTCCTGGCACCTGCCTTCAGATTATCACAGCTTTGGCCATCATGGGCATTTGGGGAGTGAACCAGCAGATAGAAGACTTCTCTCTTTCTCTGCCTCTGCCTCTCTGTAACCCTTTACCTTTCAAATAAATAAGAAAATAAATCTTTTTTAAAAGAAAGTAAAACTTGTCCGTTTCCATGGCTCATTTGGTTAATCCTCTGCTTGTGGCACTGGCATCCCATATGGGTGCTGGGTTCTAGTGCCGGCTGCTCCTCTTCCAGTCCAGCTCTCTGCTGTGGCCTGGGAGGACAGTTGAGGATGGCCCAAGTACTTGGGCCCCTGCACCCACATGGGAGACCAGGAAGATGCACCTGGCTCCCGGCTTTGGATCGGCGAATCGCCAGCCATAGAGGCCATTTGGGGAGTGAACCAACGGAAGGAAGACCTTTCTCTCTGTCTCTCTCTCTGTGTCTATAACTCTACCTATCAAATAAATTAAAACAAAAGAAAAAAGAAAGTAAAACATGAAAAACCCACTTTAAAATAGGTAAAAGACTGAATGGATACCTCACTCAATATGACCTATTAATGGAAGAACACATGTGAATATATTCAACATTTATTAGCTGTTAAGAAAATATAAATTAAAACCATTATTAGCTAGCACCACACACCCATTGGAATGAGTAAAAAGAGAATAAAAAGAGAACTGTTAGCATTTTCATGTGCTAAAATGAATGTGGAGCAACAGAAATTCTCCTACACTACTGTGGGCAAAAAACACTTGGGAAAAATGTTTCACATTTTTTTATAATGCCAAGTGAAAAAAACTCACCACCTGACCCAGAAATTCCACTTTTAGTTTATTTACTACAGAGAAGTGAAAATTTACATTCTTAGAAACAAAATATGCAAGTATATGACTGTAATCACTCAAACCAAGAAAAAATAAATGCTTTTAAACTGAAAAACAATTGATGTAACATTAATACAATGAAATTCTTTTTAGCCAAACAATGACTGAACTATTAATATCCACAGAATTTAGATTGAGCTCAAAGATATGACTACGAGTGAAACAAGTCAGCCTCGGGATATTACAAAATTTATGATTCCATTCTGATGTCACTGTCCAGAACACAGAAGTATAGTGATGGAGAGTGGATTACTGACTGCCAGATCTTGGATGAGGCAAGGAATATGAAGATGGAGTTGTTTTGAGTGAAGAAACTGTTCTGTCTTAGGAACATTGTAGTGGTTTCTTTAATCTATCATGTATTGAAATTTGTAGAATTATCTATAATTACACAATTATACATATTCATATGAACATACAATTCAACTATATATAAAACTAAATTATATTTTTTAAAAACTTAAAAATTTCACAGAGATGGAAACAAATTTTTGGGTCATTCAATGTTCAGTTGAATTACTCTAAGTCATTACAAGAACAAGAGGGTATCATTATATTTAAAATAACATTTTAATGTAGTAGCTTAAAATCTTAGATATAGACAATTTTTATTATCTATTTAAGTAAAATTCATATAAACAGAAACATAAATGTGGGATCTTAAAACATCATATGGGTTAAATCAAATCATAGTTATTTCGATAATCTATCAAATTTAGATAAATAATAAAATAGCAATTTTAAAATAATAACATATAGATTATATTGTTTGAATGTTATTTCGTAAAATTCCAATAAATCCATCTTTATTTTTATTTTTTTAAAGAATCTCCTTGTAGGAAAAAATTCCCTCAATTATGTGAAGATATGTTTTCCTTTTGGGAATTCTGAAAATGAAAGAATGCAGCAGTAAATGAATCATTCCACTTCAGGTTTATGGAGGAAAATGTCTTTGAGGAAATACTTTGAACTATCTCCTTGTTTAAATAAAGGGGAGGTTTGGGGTATGCATTGTCATGGAGTGAGTTGAACTGCCACTTGGGAGACCTGCCTCCCATATCTGAGTATCTAAGATGAAATCCCATCTCTAGTTCTGATCCTGCTTTCTCTTAAAACACACCCTGGTTGGCAGCAGATGATGAACAAAGAATAGCATTTCTGCCACCCCAGCATGGGAGACTTAGCTCCTTGCTTTGACCTGGTCCAGACTTGGGTTCCAGGAGATATTTGAAGAAATTCAGTAGATGAAAGATCTCTCTGTGTGTTTCAAATCAATAAACATCAACATAAATGTTCTTAAAGGTTAATTTTGAATAAATAAATGAACATAAGAGAGTTTCAAATTCAGCAAATATTTAGTAGTTTTTAATTATCAGAAAATATCAGGGTCTAATATATTTTACCTTAATTAAAAAATAACTGAATTTTATGCATTTTATATTGACAATTATATTTATAATTAAGTCTGGTTCTTTGCTACCATTAGGGAATCAACTGATTTTTAAAGTAATCCTCAGTTTAGATGACCCTAAGAAACATATTCTCTTTCATTTTCTGTATGGTGAGTACTTTGCTACAACATAAGAACATTTAGCTGAATTTATAATGAATATAATTAATTTGTATGACCTATCTAATAGTTTACCTAAAATTTCACTTACTAATTTAAGTTGGCAAATAAAATTGTATGTATTTATCATATACTGAATGTTGATTGTAATATTTAATGTTGTGGAATGGTTTAGTAGAATTAATTAACATATGTTATACATTTTGTTATTTATGAAAAACATTCAGCTTAAAGTTTTAGAAACTGTTTTATCATATTTCTATTATTATATATGTAATAATTTATATTATATTTATATATAATTTATATTATATATTATATATATATTATCTATTTATTTTAAATTGTTTTATGGGGCTGGCATTATGACACAATGGGTCAAAACCGCAGCCTGCAGCATTCCATTTCTGATCCAGCTATCTGCTAATACACCTGGGAAAGCAGCAGAATATGGTGCAAGTTCTTGGGCTCTTGCATCCATGTGACAGATCTGGAGGAACTCCTGGCTCCTGGCTTTGGCTTGGCCCAGTCCCTGTCATTGTAGCCATTTGGGAAGGTAACCAGCAGATGGAAGATTGCTGTTTTTCAAATAAATAAAATAAATCTAAAAATATCTTATATTGCTTTTGGAAAAATGTGGAATAACCCTCCAAAAGATCGCTATACAGCACAATTAAAATTTTTCAATCATATTTTAAAATCGTACTTTCAGGCTGGCGCCCTGGCTCACTTGGCTAATCCTCTACCTGCGGCTACGGGTCACCGGGTTCTAGTCCCTATCAGGGCGCCAGATTCTGTCCCGGTTGCTCCTCTTCCAGTCCAGGTTTCTGCTGTGGCCCAGGAGTGCAGTGGAGGATGGCTCAAGTCCTTGGGCTCTGCACCCACATGGAAGACCAGGAGAAGCACCTGGCTCCTTGTTTCAGATCTGCTCAGTAGCGCTCCTGCCATAGCGTCCATTTGAGGGGTGAACCAACAGAAGGAAGACCTTTCTCTCTGTCTCTCTCTCTCTCACTGTCTAACTTTGCCTGTCAAAAAAAATATATATTTTTGTTCATTTGGAAGACAGATTTATAGAGAGAAACAGAGCCAGAGAGAGAGGTCTTCCATTCTGCAAATTCACTCCCCAGATGACCACAGGTTGGAGCTGCACCAATCCAAAGCCAGGAGCCAGGAGCTTCCTCCAGGTTTCCCACACAGGTGCAGGGGTGGAAGGACTTGGGATATCTTCTACTGCTTTTTCAGGCCATAGCAGAGAGCTGGATGGAAAGAGGAGCAGCCAAGACTTGAACCGGTGCTCATATGGTATGCCAGCACTGCAGGCTGGGGCTTTAACCCGCTGCCCCACAAAATATCCCTCACCCATTGATTTTGGTGTCTGCAGGGGTCCTATAACCAATCACATGCCAATTACAAAGGATGATTATATTGAAAGAGAAAGTGTCATCTTAATAAATAACCTATTCATCTTTCTGGAAATAATAAAACTTCCTGAATTGCTTAGGTACAAATCATATGCTCAGATTGAGAATTCCAATTTCACATTGAAAATAAAAAAATTTAATCCATGACTGAACATTGCCAAAATTAAACCTCCCAAGCTGTTCTAACCATGTAATAACTAATATGAATTTAAAACCTAAGTTCAAGAAAGCACTCCGACCACATGCTCTAAAAAGAGACATATTTATTAATAAAATTCTGTAAAATTTCAATTTTAATTTTCTAAAATATAATTGTTAAAATATAAAATATAATTATATCAAATATAATTTTGTTTTACAATGACCAACAGCAGCACCTATTGAGAATTAAATTTTTTTCAATGAAAGTTTCCCTCAAAAATCTCCAAATATAAAATGACATCCCTTTCTTTGTTTGCAGTTAATGTTAAACCTCTCAAGCGGTAAATATTAAGAACATAATAATTGAAAATAATTTTTAACACAATGTCTCTTTTATAGAAGTAACAGAATACTATTTTTAAATCACTCATAAAAATTTTCTTCCTTAGAATTTTGGGCACCTTACAAGCTTTTCTTCTTCTTTTTTAATAGTATAAGTCACCAGTTGTACCTCTACTCTTCTCTACTACTCAGTGGTTAGGAAGAAAGGAAGAAAGGAAGAAGGAAGGAAGAAAGGAAGAAAGAAAGAAAAGACATATTGTCTTTTGCAACAAAATGGATGCAACTGGAAATCATTATACTTATGAAATAAGCCAGTCCCAAAAAGATAGATACCATATGTTTTCCCTGATCCGTGGTAACTAATAGAGTACCTAAAATGTAATGCATAGGGGTGAAATGGACATTTTGAGATCAAATGATTGTTTACAGCCCTTTTCTCTACTGTTAAAGAATAGTGGTTTTTTTTTAATATTATTTCTTGAACTCTACTTAGTATAGGATTAATTTATGACTACAAAGTAAATTAAAAATAGAATTTTTTGACAGGCAGCGTGGACAGTGAGAGAGAAAGACAGAGAGAAAGGTCTTCCTTTTTCTGTTGGTTCACCCCCCAATGGCCATCGCGGCCAGTGCGCTGTGGCCTGCACACTGCGCAGATCTGAAGCCAGGAGCCAGGTGCCTCTCCTGGTCTCCCATGCAGGTGCAGGGCCCAAGGTCTTGGGTCATCCTCCACTGCCTTCTTGGGCCACAGCTGAGAGCTGGACTGAAGAGGAGCAACCGGGACAGAATCCGGCACCCCAACCAGGACTAGGACCTGGGATGCTGGCGCCACAGTGGAGGATTTGCCTATTGAGCCAAGGCGCCAGCTGAAAATAGATCTTTGTAAAATCTGAGTGAGAATAGGAGAAGGAGAAGAAAGTCGTGTGGGAGTATGGGTGGGAGGGGTGATGTGGGACTATCACTGTGTTCCTAAATTTGTATATTTGAAATACATGAAATTTGTGTACCTTAAGTAAAATCTAAAATAATAATAATAATAATAATACAACTAACTCATGAATTTTATCTCATTTAACACCATTGCTTGAACTTATCTGTCGTTTCTGCTGTAGCTGGTACTATCTTAACTTTTGAACACATTGCCATAGAGGAGTATAGATGTCAAAACTAACCTTTAAAATTTTTTTTGAAGATTTATTTTATTTATTTGAAAGGCAGAGTTACAGAGAGAGTGAGAGAGATAGAGAGACAGGACGATCTCCTGTCTCCTGGTTCACTCCCCTAATGGCCACAATGGCCAGCCTGAGGCAGGCTGAAACCAGGAACCTGAACTCCATCAGAGTCTCCCACATGAGTGGCAGGGGCCCAAGTAGTTGAGCCATCTTCTGCTGCATTCCCTTGTGCATCAACTGGGAGCACGACTGAAAGTGGGGCAGCCAGATCTTGGACTGGCACTCATATGGAAGGCTTAACCTGCAGCACTGCAATGACTGCCCCAACACGAAATGTTAATTGTGTCATAGTCTTGTGCACTGGAGATGTCTAGATCCAAAACTTTGTATTCATGATTAAAGACTACTTTCTTGTACATTGGTCAAAATAGTTTTCAATTTATGTCCAGGCTTTACTTTTAATGAGTTTTTGAGTTTAATGAGTTTTAATTATGCTTTTAATGAGTTTTCATTCTCTGTTTTTATTTCTTTTCAATAGCCACATATTTAAACAAGATCAGTGTTAATATGCTAATATGATTATCTTAATATGTTAAGATTTAACTTCTTCACATATAAAAAGATAAATGGATTCTTTATCAAATGATATGTGTGAGAATAATGAACAAATTATAAAATCTGAACATATACCTATAGCCATTAAAAAAATCTCTGCTTGCACAGATAACACTGTGTCTCTCAAGCTGATTTTTCTGTATGGAGAATGCTTCTTAAGAAGCAGAATTGTGAGCCTAATAATTGCATCTTCCTTTCCTTCCTCACATCCTAACCTGTCACTAGCCATGCAGACAGCTGTAAGGAAAGACATCCTCCTTTCCCTTTTCACATTCGGATTAACAAAAGCTGAAAGCTAACATGTGACTGGTCAGAATGTATGCTTAGCAAATAAATAAGGCTTGCCTAAGAAATGGTTAGAAAGACAGACCTCAGATAAGAAAGGAATTTATCAACAGCCAAGTCCATAGCAAAAAAAAAAAAAAAAAAAAAAAAAAAAATTGAAAGAAAGGAACACAACAATTTCCACCCATTTGGCATAAGAATTGACTATCAGAATAGATCCTGGAAACTTGCCTGACAATCACTTAGACCTATTATCTCCCTTAAGCTCCCTTAAATACACTTTCTCCTTTAAAAATGTTCCTGGTAACTTGCAAAATGAGAAAAGCATTTTTTAGGCTGAAAGTATTTCCTTTCCCCCCAAGATTGCTAGCCCCTTAAATTAAACTGTCCCCTTGCATCAATTCTGCTCTCTCATAATTTGCCCATCCAGAGTTGAGTAGCTTGGGCCTAATTTTAAGGGTTATACGTATTCTTTTCAATAACTTTAAAAAGACTGTGTAATCATATAAAGAAGGCTAAGCCACATTTAGGACTATGTTCATCTTTATCTTCTGTCATTCACACACCAAACAATAATTGATCCCTTTTAAAGTTGTATTTCTTTAAATTCTCAATTATCTTCATTTTATTTGTAAAAATTCAACTTATCAAAATATAATGTAAAACATTTTAAAATGCGTAGAGTCATTATTTATATTATTGTCATCAAAATATATATTATTGTCATCAAAAGCTCAGTTGCTGTCCATGGTGCAAAACCAAATAACCAGGACAAGATTTGGGATTGAAAGACAGAGAACTTTTAATTTGTCAACAAATGAGGAGCAGCAAACTTTCATCTTAAGGACCACTTCCATCCTGAATGAAGATGTTTTGGGTCTTTAAAGAGGGTGCAAAGAACAGGGAGCTGAGCTGGTCTGCTGAAATCATGGTGGAGCAAAAAATCTCAGGGGTTAAGTTAGCTGGGTAGATAACAGCCTTTGTGTGTCAATGAGGTTGGGGGGGGGATTTCTGGAATTCCACACTCAGAAAGCCATCTAGCCATCAATTTCCCAGAAGGTAAAAGAAGGGAGGAGAAATGGGGGACCCATACTCATATCCACAAAATCTCCAGTCTGAACACAGAGTGGTCCATCAGTTCTATACTGAGATGCCCACCTGATCTGTCAGGTGTACTCTTTTCATTAATTTTGGATAGCATGCTTAATGATTCTGTCTCATTCATGTTAGTGAAATGGTGCCATCTTATCTGAGGCATCATCTTAAGTCCTTGGTACCATCTTAGGCTCTGAACCAGTCGTCATCTTGTTCAATAAGTTTCAATTTCCAACCTAGTTCACTAGAAGTCAGGTGACCAAAATAGTCCTTTAGCAAAATAGTGCCATCTTATCGCCAGCATCATCTTAAGCCCCAGGTGCCATTTTAGGCTCTGGTACAGCCCCTATCTTGTAAAATAAGTTTCAGTTTCCAAAATGTTTCTTGTACAATAAGTTTCAGTGACCAAAATGGTCCAACCACAAGTGTCAACTCCATCCTCACCTTAATGTGATTTGTTGCTCCCACTTTCCTTGCCCTGTTTCTCCAGCCTGTTGGATAACCCCCCACCCTGACAACAAACTTTTCCTTTAACTCCAGTAATTGTTATGTTTTGTGGTGGCCTTTCAACTCTCACACACACACACATACAATAGTGCATACATACAAACATAAGTACGTGATGCAAAGAGATATCCAGGCTACGATTATTCTTACCAAAAATTTACAACTGTATGAGCAATTAGGGGGGCCTACAATGTGTTGTAGTGGGTGGGACTGCCAATTGCAGTGCCAGCATCCCATATGGGTGCCAGTTTGAGTCCCAGCTGCTCCACTTCTGATACAGCTCTCTGATATAGCCTGGGAAATCTGGAGAAGGTGGCCCAAGTTCTTGGGCCTCTGCACCTGCTTAGGAGACCTAGAAGAATCTCCTGCCTTCAGATTGGCACAGCTCCAGCTGTTGTGGCCACCTGGGGAATGTGTGAGAATTGGCATAATTAATTTTCTGTCTTTCAATGACCTTTCTCTATTATATGTTCATTTACTTATTCAATTATCTTTCCTTGTGGTAGGACTCAATATCCACCCTGTTTATAACTATTGTTGGATTTAAAAACTATGAATACTCATTTTGTGGCTGGTGCTGTGGTGAGGGTAACACCACTACCCATGGCACTGGTACCCCATATGGGCACCAGCCGGAATCCTGGCTACTCCTCTTCTGAGTAGTAGCCTGGCAAAGCAGAGAAAGATGACCGAAGTATTTGGGCCCCTGGCTGCTGGCTTTGGACTAGTCCTGTTCAGTCCATTGAGGCCCTTTGTGGAGTGAAGCAGCAGAAGGAAGATCTCTCCCTCTCTTTGTCTTTCCTCCTCTCTTTCTGTAACCATGCCTTTCATGGAAATGAATAAGTATCTATTTAAAAAAAGAACACTCATTCTACATAGTTATAGCATAAGTAAAAGTCTTTTACAAATCAGTTGCTACCCTAGGATTGCAGATACCAAGCCTGCTTTTATTTGTTTCATCCATTTTCCTCTGATAAACTGAAATATTAGTGTTGTGATTGAGATAATTTGTGGAGTAAACTAATAACCTTCCAGGTTTTGTATAACTTCAGTTGAAGTATTATGTGTGCTGTCATATCATCTTGAAAATCTTTATATTTGCTGCTTTGTGATTTGTTTGAGACTTGGCTACAATTTGTAATCCCATTGATTTCTAGAGTTGTCTTGTCTGCCAAGATGGATACCCTCATCCTGGAGGCAATACAAGAGTGAAATGTTTTTTTTCCAGTCATAGTGTAAATCCATGCAGGTGCAGGGCCCAAGGACCTGGGCCATCCTCCAGTGCACTCCCAGGCCACAGCAGAGAGCTGGTCTGGAAGAGGAGCAACCAGGACAGAATCTGGCACCCCAGCGGGAACTAGAACCCGGGGAGCCAGTGCCTCAGGCAGAGGATTAGCCTAGTGAGCCTCGGCCCCTGCCCTTGCATTCTTTCTAAGAGATCTATTCTGTCTCATACCCTGTGTTGTTCCTGGCTCCACTCTCTGCATTCTTTTCCAAGTTGGAAAGCCAGATGCCAGTCTAGATGCAGGAACTCACCTGGTCTCTCACCACCCCCTCACCTTCCCTCTTATCCATAATTCAGTGTCCAGGGCTTCCAAACAAGTTTTAAAATTCCACAATGTAATCTTATTTGTATTGTTTTAATTTGTTGCAGAAATATTTAGAGTCTCAGACACTTTCCTATCACTCGTCCCATGTGAATAGTAAAAATTTCTGGAGTTTTTGCATGTTAAGTTGCAATGCTGCTTTTTTCATATACATTTGTATTTAGTCATATAGAAAATAATAACTGTGTGATATACAGCCATACCCAGGTATCTGAATGTGATTTGTGCAAATGATTTTCTAAAAGTCAAATCTAAGTTTATTTGATTTCTAAAGTATTTTAGCAATGACTACTGACTATGGGTTCTTTGAAAATTTAAAGTAAAATTATAATGATTCAAAAATGAGATGCAAATTGTTCTACTTTCTCATTTTGATATTGCTGCTACTTTTACTTAAGTGATGCTTATTTTAGTAAGGAGAAACAGAGATGTTATACTATTTTGAGATTTATCAGTAGGAAAAGCAGACTTTGTTCAATAAGACAGTGTTGACAAATACATTTACTATGTTTAACTGAAAGAAAAATCAATAACTTTTTATTGTGAAACATATTCTGTGCTGTTTTTGGTTAAGACTCTTTTCAATAAGTTATACCCCATTGCAATTGTTTCACACAAATTTGCCTCCTGACTCTGCCTCCTTTACCTCCAAAGTCAGAGGAGTATTAAAGTGCCAGGTGTGTACCAGCTACATTTAATAAATAGCTATTTATATCATCATATGTGTCTCCATCTCTCCTCTAATTTCCACTTCATTAATGATCTTATAGCTTATTCCTATTTCTTTACCCCCAGCGATGGAACAAGGGCATAGCCTCAGCCATTCTAGCTCCTTGACTGAAAGAAGTTGAAATCCCAATTTACCTTTTACTCATATATCCTTTGAAGTCCCAGAATTTACTCATAATCCCTGCATTCTTTCTATCTATTCAGTCTCATACCCTGTATTGTTCCTGGCCCCACTCCCTGCATTCTTGTCCAAGTTGAAAAGCCAGATACCAGTCTAGATGGAGGAACTCACCTCTGTCTCTCATCACCCCCTCACCTTCTCTCTTGTCCATAGCATACCCTAAGACTTATAAAGCCCTGCCCACCGAAGTCGAAGTCTGGACCCTCGTCATGTATTTGGTCTGTATGCATGCTAGCAGATTGTCATCCATTTCTGTGAATAAATTATTCACTTTGACTGTGAGTTCTTATCTTGTCTCCTCTCTAAGCTACACCCTTTTCCTTCATTTGGTGCCCATGTGAGGAGGGGAGTGAGGGATATTCATCTTGCTCAAAGCAGCCACCCAGATCCTCTGGGTTAAGAGTTCTGACCCTCCCCGCTTCCTCCAAATGTTCCTCTCCTTTCTGAACTCCTTCCCCTTTTTACTGTCTCTGCCCACCCTTTATCCTCTCTTTCCTACAATCTCCTTTTTCACTTTCTAGAAGAAGACCTGGAATGCATGTGACCAGGGCTAGCTATAAAAAGAAGTAGAATCCCTAGCCAAGGCTGCTCTTTGGTGGGATACAAAACTCCTCAGGGGAATACCGGCACCCACCACCAAACATGGCATTTTAGTGCCATCCTCCCATTTTTACTGTTCTTCTACCCAGTGCCTTTCCTCAGTAGAAGGAGGGTGTGATGCTCAAGTCACACTCAATCATTTTCGAAGTGACCAGGATGGCCGTGAGAGATGCCGCTCCAGAATTCCCCAGAATAATTGAGAATCACCTTCATCACTTACTCCCTCACTCCCACTTGCACATCCTTGTTTTCCAATGAATTTACTGCCACCTTTGCCAGATCTCATCACTACATGCCACTTCAAACCTAATTCCCAACCCATCACATTGGTAGGAGAGGTCTCTGTTTTCTCAGACATGCTGGGGCTAAGATTACGACTAATTTATGCGCCTTTTAGAGCGTGGGGTGTTCTGTCTTGTCCCTCATGCAGGGGAAATGCTCTTGTGCCACAGCTTAGAATTGGGATGCTGATCTTAGCGTGGGGATTCCTGCTGTCTCCCCTTCCAGGACTCAGAACTTAGGGTCTTGGTTGGGGTGATTCTTTCCTGGGGGACATCTTGTGAAAGGACCCTCTGCCTTCAGGCCATATTTGGCTTAATGCATGGGTTCTAAATTGCAGCTCCCCTCTGGCCTACCTCTTCATAGACCTGTAGTAGCTGGGCCTGAACGTGAGATAAAAGTGGAAGTGAAGAATCCACCTCTGCACTAAAATTTGGACTCAATATGAGTTGGACAATGATTCTAAAATAGCCAGAATTGGCAGAATTGGGCCTTTTTTGTCTCAACATTCTCCAAGATTTTAATAACTTTTCACAGAGAAGCATTGAATGGTCAGAGGACCCCTACATCCATGCCTTTTTCTTCCTTCAGGGCCAACTTTCCTCATTTCATGTTCTCATGCAGGAGAAGGCCTGGAGATTCCCATTGAATCTGATTGCTACCTAGAGTTTTATAAAAAGAAGAATTCCATATAAATATAATCTTGACCTTAAATCAGATAAAGGTCGGATATAACATCAACATTTTAAGTCATCAAGGTGCAATTGCTGAATGTAAATTGGGTAAATGTAAATGAGTTAAATGTGTCTAAATGTAAATGTTGTTAGCATCTTATTTTCTATGGAAAAACTTTTTGGGTTTGTTAACAAATATGCTTCCATAAACTGTCCATCTGAAAAAAATTTTAAATTGTTTGAAAGTAAGGTTGAAATTTGATATGTTACCTTATTTAGAAAATGATGCCTGAATTTGGATATTTTTAAAGTTATTTCAAAATGTAAATCAAGAAATTCAACAGAAATATTTGAAAACAGTCTTAAATCTCCAATTTTGAAATCTGTTTAGAAACTGCAGCATCTCTTTTTTTGTTTGTTTAAAAATTACTCTGTCAGTTTTCTAGGCAGCTCCAGTAAGCGGTCTTCACTTCCCTTCTCTGACTGTTAAAACTGTTTCAAATTATGGGATGACTCAGTGTGCTAACTTGTATATTTAAGGTATTATTTCCGATTTGGGGGATGACCAAAGAGACACAGATTGCGTGTTCTGTTGAAGTAATCTGGTGTGTTCTCTGTGGTCTCTGTTAAGTTATGATGGTTTAAAAACAGCTGAGGTTTCATTAAAAGGGCTATGGTTTTGTTACTTATCCTAAAGCATTTGAGTGATCACTTTGTAACAATGACTAAATCTAATCTGCAATGTGTCAGGATGTTAAAGGATCCTATTTCTACCAGATATTTTAAGGCTTCTTGACATCTTTGACAGGAATTCCAAAAGAATCAAAGTTCCAAATTCTTTTGACTTTGATATTTCCAGTCAGGCCCCAGGAAATGTCAAAGAATATATCTCATCTTGTAGAGATACCAACTAATTAGGTTACTCAGATTAAATTAAAGGTACTGTCAGGGTGTGAAGTGGTACTGAATTTTAAGTTTATGATAATGTAAACTGATACTGATACAAATGTACAAAAGTTACAAAAATCTAATGATCTTGTTGCATTGTTATCAGATCTGATGATTATCTTAATGAAAAAGGCCCACAGGCCTAAAATGGATAAATATTTTATAAAATCCTAGAGGCACTTTCAAAAATACTGTTTGGAGTAAGCAAGTACCTCTTCTTGTTGGTTAACGAGCTGTACAATTTTAAACATCGCTATATAAATCTTTCATTATCCACAGTTTTGTATTCTCCTCCAAACACTAAAATTCTGATCTACTGCTCATGGCAATTAGAACATTGTTGATTCTGTTTTTAAATGTGTTCCGACTTTCATTTTATTCAGTACCTTGGTACAGCTCTGAAAACAGATAAAGCCAAAGTCTAACAGGTTTCAACTGAGGAAAAAGTATGGTTTATTCAGGTAAATAAGAGCAGGAAGTAATTCTAATCAATTGGTGGTAATTTTTAAAACTGAATTAAAGATTTTTTGGGAGATTTATTTATTTATTTGAAAGGCGGAGTTACAGAGAGCATAGGGAGAGAGAGAGAGAGAGAGAGAGAGAGAGAGAGAGAAAGAAAGATCTTTTGTCTAATGGTTCACTCCCCCAGATGACCTTAACAACTGGGGAGATGCACTGATCCGAGGCCAGGAGCTTCTTCCAGATCTTCCCACACAGGTGCAGGGGCCCAAGGCCGTGGGCCATCCTCCACTGCTTTACCAGGCCATAGCAGAGAGCTGTTGGAAGTACAGCAGCCAGGACTCAAATCAGGCACAGGCAGCAGCTTTACATGCTATAACACAGCCCTGGCACCAGTCAATTAAAGATTTTTTAAAATACAAAGGATTTTATTTTTATCCTTAATTTAAGTAGTTTTGCCAGCATGTGTCCCCCAAATTTGACCACTAATTGTCAATTTTGGAATAAGCAGTATTTTTTTCCAATATTATTATTTTCAGGTACACCAATTTTACCAAAAAAACCTTCATAATATACTGTTTTATCATTTTGTTGTTTTTATAATTCCAGCCTGATTTATTAACGCAGGAACATTTTCTGTTGCTATCCATTCTGATATGATTTTCTTCTCAATATTTTTCTCCAGGGTGGGCAGTCAATGCAGCAACGAAAATGCTGCTTCGGATGCCTGCATTCCATATTGTGGCACACTGATTCACGTTCCAGACCTGCTTCCAAGCCCAGCTTCCTTTTAATATGCGCCTGGGAAGGCAGCAGGTGACATCTCTAATGTTTGGATCCTTGTCACCACCAGGCCTGGCTTTGGCCTGGGGTATTCCTGGCAATTGCAGGCATTTGGGAAGTGAACCAATAGATAAGTGATCACTCCATGTCTATCATTCTTTCTCTCCTGCTTTATCTTTCAAATTGAACTGAATTGAATTATGTTAAATTAATTCCACTTTTGACTATTATTATATGTTTTCTGAATTTTTAAGTCCCTGGCTTGAGGCATTTTTATCTGTATATATTTTTTATATTTAAAAAACATACTGCAACCTTAATTACATAATAATTGTTTAAGTTTTTCTCTGATCTTGGTTCCTCAATCAATTCTTTTTTTTTTTTTTTTTCTGGTGCAGTTTCCATTCAACAATTCTTTGGCAAGATCTAGAGAGCATTCTTTAAAGTTATAAAAAAGTTATAAAAGTTATAAAAAAAAGTTATAAAATCCATAGATTTAAGTGAATAATTTAATTTACTATTTTGCTTGAAATTCACATTTTTTAGAATTGAAGATAAAGATTTTAGCAGATGTAATTTTTTAAAGAAAATTTAGAATTTTATCTTTCAAATATTGTTCTGACTGAACTTGAAGTGTGAAATGACATCTATGGGTAAAAGGAGTACTGAAAGTTGGGTTAAAATATAACAGAATTAAAAGTTTAAATACAAGGGTGAGTACTGTGGCATAGTAGGTAAAGCCGCCCCCCTGCAGTGCTGGCATCCCATATGGGTGCTAGTTTGAATCCCAGCTGATCCACTTCCAATCCAGCTCTCTGTTATGGCCTGGAAAAGCAGTAGAAGATGGCCCAAGTCCTTGGGCCTCTGTACCCATATGGGAGACCTGGAAGAAGCTCCTGGCTCCTGGCTTCGAATAGGCACAGCTCCGGCCGTTGTGGCCAGTTGAGAAGTGAACCAGTGGATAGAAGATCTCTTTCTCTCTCTCTGCCTCTCCTTCTCTCTCTGTAACTCTTTCAAATGAATAAAATAAATCTTTTTTTTGAAACATTTAAAATATAGCATTTAGAGAATTCAAAAACTGTAGACAAAATATAGTGCATTGCCTAAGTAAAAAATTTAAATAAAGTAAAAATTATTCAATACTTAATCTAATTCGAAATTATAGATAAAAAGGTTTTGATCTCAGACTCTGGCTATTTATTTATGGGAAATATTAGATAGTTGATGCTGTCTCAAACCCGACTATGTGCAATAACTAAATGATGAATTTATGCCTCATTAAGGAAACAAAGAAATGAATAAAATTTATTTTATGATATGCCAAACATTACTTATAAATAAAATAACATTCAGTTTAAAGAGTAACAGTAAAATAGTTACTCCAGTAGTGAAAATGCCAGAAAATAAATATTTTTCTTTACACAAGTCATAGACAATGGTGAAGGTAGTAAACGTGAGTTTGTAACACTTAATGTAGGAATCTTCTCTTACAAACTGAAAAAAAAAATGTTTTGAGAGGTAAATCACAGCATCCTGATGTTTTAGCGACTGGCTGTAGTATTTTTACACCCAATCAAGACATGTCAGAGTGGCTTTCCCCTCAGGAAACAGATTAGTTGATTAGGTTGATCCAGGTAAAGGCAGTTCCTGCTTTACAATAAAGGAAAACACTGTGATTTTCTTAACTTAAGTGGATATTGACTTCTACAATGGAGAAGATCAGGATTTATTATCTCAAATGATAGTCAACAGAGTGGTTGACAGCTATTGACTAAAAGGAAATCGCAGCAGGACACTGAACGACCACTGAACTTGAAGAGGGAGCTTCTGTCTCACACAGCAGGATAAAGCCAATCTTACATGAAGATATAAGTCTTGCTGGAGACAACAGCCATTAAAACATGCCTTTCCATTAATCTGGTTTGTGATGGTCCTCTACTATCTCCACACCTTTAAGACAGAGCAATAAATTGTAGTATCAAAGGGACAGAGAGTAAAATATCTATAGAAATAGGCAAGTTTTAATTAATTAATAAAAATATTCCTTAAATCATTCATTCAAACTGGCCTTGCTTAATACTGATATCATTTTAATAATATTAAACCCTATTCCCGAAACCATAATATTTATTTATGCATATTTCACAGTAATCGTCTTCCAATGTATAAAGTGGAATTTCACGAAAATATTATATTAAAATCTCAAATTTAAATAATTGTTTAAAACTGAGAACTTAAGAGATTAATAGTATACCCACACTGTATTACAAAATGCCTCTGTAGAAAGAATAAAGGGTACAGGGTACAAACATTGAAGCAACATTTACGTTTTTTTTGTTTCTGAAGACACAAGCCTGATAACATTCAGACAAAAAACAATATGTCCCAGTGGAGCTTGGTTAAGTAAACACTTTATAATCTATCCTCAGTTTTGATGATAAACATACAAAATCCCGACAATTTAATGAAGGTAACAAGTCAAACTCCAAAATTCCAGTCCATAATTTGTACACTGTACAGAAGACATAAAAATAAGAAGTATGCATAGAAGGGATTCTGCATGGAAAGGGCTGAGTATGGAAGGCTGTCTTCCATGCGATTCCCAAGCCTGATATGTACACACATTCTCTGGATTATTCAATTCAATACTAGTGTGCTGCTGTGAAGTGATTTTACATGTATGATCAAGGCGTTAAGGTCAAAACTCAGTTAACTTTAAGTTTAGAAAAGCATTCTCGGTAGCATTCTCTGCCCTAATCACTTACAGGGACATGCCTTTTCATGCACAGGCAATTAAAGTATGCAAGGTAAGAGGTTCCATTTCTGGCCTTGAAGAAAGCGAGAGCTATATGATAAAGTAATTTGAGCAGACTCTAGAAGTGAGAGTGGACACCAACAACAGAAACTGCGTTCTGCGAGAACCTGAATGATCTTCGAAGAGAACCCCATCTCCAGATGAGAACAGACACCTCAGCATTGTCAGACCATGACCAGATACCCTACATAAGCCATCACTGGGCTTGTGACCTGCAGAACTTATAGCTGGGAGGCTTTTAGGCTGCTAAACTAATGAAAATTAGTTGCCCACTAATAGTAAACTAACACAATGAGAGAAATAAGTCTAAAAACTATTTCTGTTGACAGATAAACAATCTATTGTACAAACAACAACATTTGATATAAAAACTGAATTAATAAAAGTAAGAACAATATTTATTTTTTTGACAGGCAGAGTGGACAGTGAGAGAGAGAGAGACAGAGAGAAAGGTCTTCCTTTGCCATTGGTTCACCCCTCAATGGCAACTGCGGCCAGCGCATTGCAGCCGGCACACTGTGCTGATCCAAAGCCAGGGGCCAGGTGCTTCTCCTGGTCTCCCATGGGGTGCAGGACCCAAGCACTTGGGCCATCCTCCACTGCACTCCTGGGCCACAGCAGAGAGCTGGACTGGAAAAGGGGCAACTGGGACAGAATCCAGCACCCCGACCGGGACTAGAACCTGCTATGCCAGCGCCACGGGCAGAAGATTAGTCTATTGAGCTGCAGTGCCAGCCAAGAACAATATTAACAAAAATGAGTAAAAAATAGTAATCAGATAAGCAAACCAGAAAGGAAATAGTAGAAGACACATTGGTTTTACACAAAGTAAAACTGAAGACATAAGTTATTTTTCAACTATTTAAAGTGTTTTTAATTTCTAATTTTTGGGAAATTTAGAAAAAGATAGTGTTTCAGATTTGGCCTTGAGTTATACCTAGAATTGAACACATGAATATACAGAATAATCTCTTGCTTTTTAACTCAAAATCAATGTTCTCATTATATGACATCAAGAAGGAAATAAATTCATAAAGCACATGTCTGTGGTTATAGTATTTAAAGAGATAGTCCTGCCTTTGAAAATTTACATTTCTGATAGTTAATTCAATAACACCAGCTGTTTGATGGTGGTTCAAATTTGGTTTTATAGTATAATAACTGTGAGAATCACATGAAATACAAATTTTACTACTAATTCTTCATGCAGTTTTCTAAGTAAGCAATAGGTACTTATTATATTCTGTAATGATTCAGTTCATTTTTCCAGGTATTTGTTACTCAACTGACACATTAACAGTAAGGTATATAGTTATGCTGACTCCTTGCCTCCTAGTGATAAATACATGTGAGATTTTTTAATGAAAATAAATAATTAAAACGAGGTCCCTTTTATTTTAGAACTATGCTATCCAATGGAATTCAAATTGAGATGTACCATAAAATACACACTAGATTTTGAAGACCTGGCTCCAGAATTAATTTTATAGTGACTTATTAAAATAACTTAGTGTTAAGCCAAAAATAGTAAAATTTCCCCTTTTTTATAATGAGACTATTTTAATTTCTGTGGGTATTTAATGATGGTATTTAACAAATTTAAATAAACCCAAAAATTATTTTAAAATCATGATTTAAATAAAATTATAGATGTTAATATCTTCAGGTGTATATTGCATTTATTTTAAAATCATGCATTTGTGAGAAACAACCAGACTCTACTATGGCCTGTTAGTTGTCAAAGTAAATAAAAATATGCATCCTCCAACTTTGTCTTCACTGTGACTTAGGGATAATGCAGACAATTTCATGCTTAAAATGAAATGTTATTTCCAGATAGGAAAGTTAACAATCCAAGGCCCTAGAAGAAATGCACATTGTAATTCTGTATGCTTGAACTTGCCCCCTGCTACCTTGAAGTTTTTATTTTATTTTATTTTTTTTACTTTTTAAGCATTTAATATAAAGACTATGGAGCCACTAAATATTTAAATAGAAGCATGTGATAACATTTCACATACATTTAAAATCACAGTTATAGTCTAATCCACTTCTGCTTAATTTTCAAATATAGTCATCTTCAAATCTCCGTGGGAGGCTGACCCTCTCGCACAAAAGGTACAGTAAGGAGATGAAAAGTTATGATGAAGGAAGTGAGTGGGACTTAAATCAAAAAAGAAGTTATATGAGGAAAAAGCAGGCCACGTGAATGTCGATATTCAGGATATGCAGCTATAGAAACTCAATAAAGAAACACACATAGTTGGAATCATTGTGAAACAGTGATGAAGATATCCCAGTAGAACTGATGTGATCAAAAATATTAATTCTAAGAAAATTTAAAAATACTTTGCAACATTGAAAGTACAAAGAAAAAAATATTGGGAGCAAGGTAGAAAGGAGTGTAAGCAATCTATTAAGACACAGAAGAGGTATCTACTCCATATCCAAAGTCACATAATGAGGATGGGGTAAGCATAGCTCCAACTGCATCTGGTAAGTTTTTTAATCCAAAAGCAAAATACTCAATTTTTAATAACTTTATGCTTAAAGTGCATTTTTATTATTTCCTTTGTATATTTACAACTGGCAGTGAGACATTCTGAGGTTCAAAGAACAACTGAATGTCTTCTCATTAACTATATTATTAAGATCACACTGCCGAGATTCAGTGTGAAATTTCATTACAACAATCTCTCACTGTTCTGTGAAGCGATGTCTACCTGCATGAGTGATTGTGTGTGGTGTGTGTGTGTGCTTGTACAACTTGCCAAAGGTTACACAACTATTCAAGTTTATTCTTGACAGGCAGAGTTAGACAGTGAGAGAGAGAGACAGAATGGTCGTCCTTTTCCTGTTGGTTCACCCCACAAATGGCCGCCATGGCCGGCGCATTGCGCTGATCCGAAGCCAGGAGCCAGGTGCTTCTCCTGGTCTCCCATGGGGTGCAGGGCCCAAGCACTTGGGCCATCCTCCACTGGACTCCCTGGCCACAGCAGAGAGCTGGACTGGAAGAGGAGCAACCGGGACAGAATCCAGCACCGTGACCTGGACTAGAACGCAGGGTGCCAGTGCTGCAGGCGGAGGATTAGCCTAGTGAGCCGCGGCACTGGCCAAAGTTACACAACTATTCAAAATATGAACTGGGGTCAGCACTGGGGCGTAGGGGGTAAAGCCTCTGCCTGAGGAACCAGTATCCAATATCAGCTCCTGTTCGAGTTCTGGCTGTTCCGCTTCTGATCTAATTCCCTGCCAATGTGATTGGAAAAGCAGAGGAGGAATGCCCAAGTGCTTGGGCCCCTGCACCCACATCAGAGACCTTGAAGATGCTACAGGCTCTGGCTTTAGTCTGGCCCAGTGACAGCCATTGAGACCATTGGCAGAGGGTGGGGGGAGGGTGGCAGTAAACCAGCAGGTGGAAGATCTCACCCTGCTCTCTCTCTCTGTCTCTTCTCTCATTAAATAAATCTTTAAAGAAAGGAAAAGAGAAGGAGAGCTAAGCTCTGAATATGGTATTATGGTCCAGATAAATTGAGATTTTTAGATAGATTATTGTAGCAACGTGAAAGGCAGATAAAACTGGGGCATGGTGAAGAAGGGGATAGTTCAGAAGCTTTCAAAATGATCTGAAGAGAAACCTGTCATACATGGTGAGACCTATATGGTATTTACAGATTTTTGAACCATTCAGGAGGTAAATTAACATCATTTGGATACTGAATACTTAAAATGTTTCAAGATAGGGAAGCGAAACTTCATGTTTCTCATTTGGATGACAGATGATATTCGTTGCACGTAAAACAGTAAGTTTGACGAATAAAATGTACTTGTTTGATTGACGACATCTTAAGCTGCACAGGAAAGAGCAATCTGAAAAAGTAAATTTTGAGATCATTGACGTAAAGCTATGCTACAGTTCAAAGAAATGTCTCCAAAAACTTCATGTTTTGAAATTTAATCAATCTTATAGGACTTAAAATGTGGAAAGTTATTCCAAATCTGGTGGTAAAGATGAGTCCTTTGGGCAGAGTTTCGTATAGAACTGGATTGGATTATAATGATAGAGCTCTCTAGAAAGGATTCCAGTGGCTTGAAGCAGAGGAAAAGGGGCGCAGACACACACATTCCTGTCTCTTGCTATGTGATGTTCCACACCACCTGAAGACTTTGTCAGCAACAGGTCATCACCATGAGGCCCTTAACCTTGCACCTCTGGAACCATGAGCCAAAAGAAGCACTATTTTAAAAAACAGATTTATTCATTAGCAAGGTAGAGCATCAGAGAAAAGGGAGAGATAAGAGAGAAGAATAGAGGGAGAGGGAGAAAGAGAAAAAGAGTGAGGGAGGGAGAGAGAGAGACAGAGATAGAGACAGAGACACAGAGAGAGAGATCATCCATGTGTTGTTTTACTCCACAAATGACCACAGCAGCCAAATCTGGGCTAGGCCAAAGTCGGCAGCTAGAAAATCCATCCTGCTTCCCCACATGGGTTAAAAGTACCCAAGATAGGCCATTTTCTGTTATCTTTCTAGGCACATTAGTAGGAAGCTGAACCATAAGCTGAGCAGCCAGGTCTTGAACTGGCACTCCAATAGGATATTCCAGAATTGCAAGTGACAACTTAACCTACTGTGTCACAATACTGGTCCCAAAATATTTGTTTTTTTTTTTCTTTGAAATAACTTGCTTCAAGCATTTTTATAATACCAAAATTGGACTAATAGATGCTATAAAACATAAGTATAGTAGTGGAAGTGGCTCAATGTTATTTTTCAGAGAAGAAGTATAATGAAACATTGGCAGATTGTTGAGGAAAACAATATTTTGAATTGAGATAAATATAGAACTCACTATAGAAATTGAGAAGGGAGGATTTAAAAAAAGAGTCAGGAAAAATAGAAGATAGTATTATCATGGGAGACAGGAAAAAATCGTTTCCAGGAAAAGAAAAAAGCATGACTAGCAATATCCTTTTATTTTAAGGATTTATTTATTTTATTTGAAAGGCAGTTACAGAGAGGCAGAGGCAGAAGGAGAGAGGTCTTCCATTCGCTGGTTCGCTTATCAAATGGCCTCATTGTACAGAGTTGGGCCAATCTGAAGTCAGGAGCCAGGAATTTTTTCTGGATTTCCCATGTGAATGCAGGGGCCTAAGGACTTGGGCCATCTTCTTCTGTCTTCCCAGGCCATAGCAGAGAGCTGGATCAGAAGTAAAGCAGCCAGAACTTGAACTGGTGCCCATATGGGATGCTGGCTTTGCAGCTGGTGGCTTTACTCACAATGCCACGGCGCAGGTCCCCTAGCAATATCTTAAAATACAGAAACAGTTGGGTAAAAATGGAAAAATATGGGCAATGTTGATGGAGTAGTGACAACAGAAGGTAGACTGTAGTACATTTGAGGCATGAATTGAAATTGACGAAGCAGACTAATGGTGTGAAATGAAGAGGTGGAGAGAGCAATACGGCAGAGTTTGGGGAGAGGTAGATTCATGCATAGTCAAAAGCAAATGTTTGGAAAGGTGGATATGAAAGCTTGTGGAAGAAAAATATAAACAAGAATCATGGTAATTGATCAGGGAAGGTCCTAGAGGAAATACAGTGGGGAAGGGATTAAAAGCATGCAAAAAAGACTGTATTTGATTAGATCAATGAAACTCTCAATCCCTAAGACTAAAGGAAGATAAGACAAGAACCAATTTATATTCATTTTTGTTTAGAGGAACTAATTGGGATGTTGAATCATTCAGACTTGATAGCTTGGTAGACATCATTTTCTTATATTGAGAATGAAGGCTGAGAGAATAAATAGAATCTTGACTAGAGTAATTTATTTTCGGAGATGTGACTGAGGCATTCACCAAGAATAAGGAACTTGTCAAATAACTTCAAAGATCAAGATAAAATTGTACATAAAAAATTTAAGAAATGTTATTTGAGAGATGACATAATCTTACATATATTAGAAGACTCCAATGACAGTTCAGCAAATTTTCAGGATACAAAGTTAGTGTACAAAAAAGATGTTGTCACTTGGGACAAACATATCTCATGTCAGAGTTTCTGAGTTTGTTTTTACATCCGTCTCCTGTTCTAGCTTCCTGCAAATAGATACTCTGTGAGGCAGCAGGGACTGGCTTTAATACTTGGATCCCTGTCACATACACAGGATACCCAGATTGAGGTCTGGACTCCTGCTTTTGCCTTGGCCCAACCTGGCTGTTGTAGACATTCGGGAAATGAATGGTTAACAGAACTATGACAATGATATCAGGAACTAACAATGGACAGGGGTATTTTTTTCAATAACTGGTGTTGGAAAATTTGGATATCCAAATGTGTAAAAATGAAACTAGATCCCCATCTCTCACCATGTACAAAAATCAATTCAAAATGGTTAAAAGAACTAAATATAAGATCTGAAACTTTGAAATTACTAGAAGTAAATGTGGGGGAAATGCTTCAAGACATTGGAAGGCCTAGAGGCTTTTTGAGTTCAGTACACAGAAACATAGAAAACAAAAGCAAACACACACACACACACATATGTATATATATGGGATTTCATCAAAGTAAACTTTTATAGAGTAAAGTGAATAATCAACAGGTTAAAGAATCAACCTAGCCAGCACCGCGTCTCAATAGGCTAATCCTGCACCTTGTGGTGCCGGCACACTGGGTTCTAGTCCCGGTCGGGGCGCCAGATTCTGTCCTGGTTGTCCCTCTTCCAGTCCAGCTCTCTGCTGTGGCCCGGGAGTGCAGTGGAGGATGGCCTAAGTGCCTGGGCCCTGCACCCATTTGGGCGACCAGGAGCAACACCTGGCTCCTGGCTTCAGATCAGCGTGATGCACCGGCCACAGCGCGCCAGCTGCGGCGGCCATTGGAGGGTGAACCAATGGCAAAAGGAAGACCTTTCTCTTTGTCTCTCTCTCTCACTGTCCACTCTGCCTGTCAAAAAAAAAAAAAAAAAAAAGAATCAACCTACAGAATGGATGAAAGTATTTATAAGATATGCATCTGACATGAGTTTAAAAACCAGAATATGTATGAAACTAAGTCAAATCAGAAGGCAAAAGCAAAAATCCAATTCAACAATAGATTTAAACTGACATATTTGCAAAGAAAGACATACAAATGGCCAGCAAGTACATGAAAAAAATGTTCAACACCACTAATTATCAGGGAAATAAAAGTTAAAATAAGATAGGGTTTTATTATAGTAAGATTGGCTTTTATCAAAAATGATGTGATTACAAAATAATGTGAAGAAAAAAGAGATTTACAAACTTTCGTTGAGAATATAAATTTGCTCAGCAATTATGGAAAACAATATGGAAGTTTCTGAAATACTAAAACTAGGACTATAATATGATCCAATTCCCTCACATCCTTGGCATATATTCAAGGAAAATGAAATAGATCTGTCAAAGAGATATCTACATTCTTTTATTTATTGTAGCACTAGTCACTAATGCAAAAAAAATGATGAATGGGTAAAAAAATGTTGCATACACACAATATAACACTGCTCAACCATCAAAGGAATAAAAACTTGTCATTTGCAACAATGTAGATGGAATTGGAGATCTGTATGTTAAGTGAAATCAACAAAGCACAGAAAAATAAGTATCAAATGATCTTACTCATGTTGAATCTAAAATTTTAGTTAATTTACAAGGAAAATAAAATGTTGATCTGATGGAAATAAAGCGTAATGGTGATTACCAAAAGTTGGGAGAAAACAGATGGTGGAGAAATGGGGAAAAGTTGTTTAATGAGTACTATTTTTAATTATACAGGAGTAAGAATTTTGATGTTTTATTGAACATCAGGATGACTATAAATATTGATAAGGCACTGTATATCCCTCCAAAATAAAACTATAAAAAAGATTTTGAATGTTTTCATTATCAATGAATCTTATTTGTGTAGGTAGATATGTTTACTGTGATTGGACATTACATACTATATATGTATCAAAACATCACATGATATCACACAATTATGATTGATTTTATGTTGTATGAAAATTTTATGTATAAAAGTAATATTTTTGCCTTGAATAAAATGAAAATATCATTATTTATGTATTGATTATTAACCCTTCTATGCATAGAATTATTTGAAATATAGGCAAATAAAATAAAATAAAACATTTTTCTCATGATATATGACTAGAAATTATTTATCATCATTATCTTTTTGAAAATGTTACAAAAGTTAAAGGGCTCTTTCCTAAACCTCATCCATACTATTTATGCTGGATAAAAAAAAAAAGATGGATCTAGCATGTTCTCTTGCTGCTCTCAGCATCTCTGAATTTCTCAGCCTTTTCATTACTACAACAAAATTCCCAAGATAAGCTACTTAGGAAACTAGAAAATTTATTTCAGTCCCTAGTTTTGAAGCTTTACAGTCAAAGATTGATAAAGCCACATTGGCTCAGGCTCTGGGGAGGCCTGAGGATAGCAACGTGTAGTGTTTGCAGAGTAATGATCCTATAGTGAGATAGGCAATACAGTAGGTAGACTCAGTTGGACTTTTATATCAAACCCTTTCTCAAGAACTTCTTTTGGATGTCATATTTCCAATGACCAAAGTACAATGATCAACACTGTAATTAAATCAATTTTCCACCCTTAGAACCATCACTTCAGGATGAATCAGGGTTTAACGATTTGCATCAGTTCAGAAGCCTTATTTTATTCCAACTATAACACTTTCTTACTTCCCTTGCCAATATTTAGGGACAAAACTGTTTGTTTAAATTATTTCCCTATGCATGTAGTATATGAATATTTGTATGAATTTTGAAGACAGAAATATATAAAGTGATTTAGACAACATTGCAGTGAAAAATGAGGATGAGTGCTACATCCCCTTACTTTTTCTTTATGCAGATTTTATGGTTGGCAATTCTTCAGTCACTCAGGGTTAATACAATAGTATTTACAGAAATCACACTGAATTCAATATTCTGAAGTTAGGCCATTGAATACTTCCAAAACAAAATATAAAAGCAAACACAAACATTTTTAAATGGACCCAACATCATCGAACTCAAGCAGAATATATCATTCTTTGGTATAAGTTCTGGAAAAGGAGTAAAACGGATTCATAGAGAAAGATAAAAGTGAAGGGTTTCACAGTTCCCAGGAGGCCAGAAGAAGCTGACTGGAGAGAGTGAGGACTGAACGAAGAGTGGGGAAAGGGGGAATAGGAAATGACAGGGGTAAAAGTGTAATGGCTGAGGGAAAGAAAGTGTATAGTTCACAGATAGGGAGTATTCGAAAACTCAAGAACATTTTGGTATGAATGGTACAAGCACAAAAGTGTATAGGGGGCAGTGGCTCCACAGATCAGCTGAGGCCAGATTCTGATGAAATTCTTGAGGCATTTCAAGATATTTTGGAGTTGATGCCAAAAACAATGGAATCAACGGGGCTAGTGAGAGGTTTTAAGCAGTAGCAGCATTTTCACATTAGTATCAGAAAGCATATCCTAGTACCAGAAATTTTTTATTATAACTGCCCTGAAATAGGTCTTGAAACTAAGGATTGTGATGTTTCCAACTTTTTAATTAATAAATTAATTAATTTTTATTGTTTACAATTGCCTTAGCTAAAGACACTGCCTAGAGTACGAGCATACCATATGGGTGCCAGTTTGAGTCCTGGTTGATCCACTTTCAATCCAACTCCTTATTAATGCACCTGGGAAAGCCATGGAGTATGCACCAAGTACTTGGGCCTCTGTGTCCACTGGGGGACCTGGAGGACTCTCTTGACTCCTGGTTTTAGATCTGTCCAGCCCATGTATCACAGATATTTGAAGAGTGAACCAATAAATGTAGGATCTCTTTCTCTCTTTCTCTTTCTCTTCTCTGTCTATAACTCTGCCTTTCAAATAAGCAACTAACTCTTTAAAAATATACTGGATTTTTTTAAGTCATGTGAAGTAAAATGAATAAAATATATTAGAAATAGTGAATCTCATCCACAAGTAGGTACAGAATACTGCAATTGTTATTGATAATCTATTGATAATTAAATGAAATAGATACATCCATTGAAAAAATACCAGAAAAAAATCTGATTGAATAAATGCCAAATAATGAAAAAACCATTGCTCCTTGAGATTGTTTTAAATCTAATCTGTAAAGTTTTAGAGGTTTTAGATTTAAAATATATGAGTCCTCTTTTACCAATACATATTTGTTTAACTTAATGTAATATTATTTATTTTTTAAGATTTATATATTTTTGGAAGGGTAGAGTTACATTGCTATGGTCTGGGAAAGCAGTATAAGATGGCCCAAGTCCTTGGGCCCCTGTACCCATGTGGGAGACCAGGAAGAGGCTCCTGGCTCCTGGCTTTGGATCAGCGCAGCTCCTGCCTTTGCAGCCAGCTTGGGAGTGAACCAGCAGATGGAGGACCTTTCATCTCTGACTCGCCTTCTCTCTCTGTGTAATTCTGACTTTCAAATAAATAAATAAATCTTTAAAAAAAAGAAAAGAAAGAAAGGCAGAATTAACGAGAGGTCTTCCATCCACTGGTTCACTCCACAGATGGCCACACGGCCAGAGCTGCGCTGATCTGAAGCTAGGAGCCAGGAGTTTCTTCTGGATCTCCCATGTGGGTGCTGGGGCCCAAGGACTTGGGCCATCTTCTACTACTTTCTTAGGCCACAGCAGAGAGCTGGATTGGAAATGGAGCAGCTGAGACTAGAACCGGCTCCATATGGGATGCCAGCACTGCAGGTGGCAGCTCTTACCGGTTATGCTAAGGTGCTGGCCCCAGTATTATTTCTAGTAAGTATAAGCTTCAACATTAAGCCTTTTATTTAGGAGAAAATAAAAAAAAAAATCGCAATGAGATCTAGAAACTATAGACTGATTTGTTATGGTGATTTTGAATATTTTTGCATTTTTATATCCATTTTCTTTGTTCTTCCTTTCAGCTGCGACCTAGTTTAGTTCTTCTAACATGATTACTACTTAACTTCTGAAGTTGAACACATTTCACTTTTTATGGAATTGAGAGTAAATAAAGATTTTGTAATTTCAGAAACATCAATCAACTAGAATCCCACTTAGTGTTATTTCTCTGAAAGGATATCATCACAGAGTTAATATGAACCAATGGAAAAAATTCTCAATTTCTTTTTTTTTTTTTTTTTGACAGGCAGAGTGGACAGTGGTAGAGAGAGACAGAGAGAAAGGTCTTCCTTTTGCCGTTGGTTCACCCTCCAATGGCCGCCGCGGTCGGCGCGCTGCGGCCGGCGCACCGCGCTTGTCCGATGGCAGGAGCCAGGAGCCAGGTGCTTCTCCTGGTCTCCCCATGGGGTGCAGGGCCCAAGCACCTGGGCCATCCTCCACTGCACTCCCGGGCCACAGCAGAGGGCTGGCCTGGAAGAGGGGCAACCGGGACAGAATCCAGCGCCCCGACCGGGACTAGAACCCGGTGTGCCGGCGCCGCAAGGCGGAGGATTAGCCTGTTGAGCCACGGCGCCGGCCAAAATTCTCAATTTCTAATAACAGAATATTTTTGCTATAAATCATTTCTAATGTTAAAAATTTAATTTGCTATGTTTACCAATTCACACTATTCCTTTGTCCAGTGCCACTATCTAGGATTTATTAAATCCCAGAGATATATCATTTTTAGATATAATTTTTAAATATTTCCAAATTTATAGACTCATATAAAGCAATAGTGATTTATGGATGATTTTGATTAATTAGTAAATGAGAGGAAGTTTTGTAATTTGAAACATTTTCTAGGTGTTCTCTATTAACAAATTGCCATTCTTAGATAATTTACATTTTGTCCTTTAAACTTGTGTTCATTAGAAAGGCAGAGTGATAAAGAGACAGAGAGATAGGCAGTGAGAGAGATCTCTCACCCACTGGTTCACTCCCCAAATTCCTGCAATAGCCATGGCTGAGCCCAGCTGAGGCCAAGACTTCTGTCTGTGTCTCCTACATGGATGCAAGGGACTCAGGTATTTGGACTATCATACCACAGCTTCCCAGATGCATCAGTGCAAGTTTGGGTTGGAAGCACAAAATAGCTGGGATTTCAACACTCTGATATAGGATGTGGGCATCCCATGAAGCAGTTTAACCTGCTGTACCACAAAGCCTGACACTGGCTAAATTTCATATATTCCACATAGTGAAAAAATGTAACAATGCCATTACATACAACAGATGGCTCTTTTGTCCAATAGGACAATACAGAACTTCATGCCTCTGCAGTTTCCTCATATTTATTTATTTATTATTTGAAAGGCAGAGTTAAACAGAGGCTGAGACTGAGTGAGAAAGAGAGAGAGAGAGTGGTCTTCCATAAGCTCACTCACTTCCTAGATGGCCGCAATGACTGGAGCTACACTGATCTGAAGCCAAGGAGCTTCCTCTGGGTATCCTGCGTGGGTACAGGGGCCCAAGGACTTGGGCCATCTTCCATAGCTTTCCCAGGCCATAGCAGAGAGCTGGATTGGAAATAGAGCAGACAGGACTCAAACCAGCACCCATACAGGATTCTAGCAATGCAGGAGGCAGCTTTACCAGCTACGCCACAGTGCCAGCCCCAAGTTATTATCAATTGGATAATCCTCCACCTGCGACACTGGCATCCCATGTGTGTGCCAGGTTCTCGTCCTGGTTGCTCCTCTTCCAGTCCAGCTCTCTGCTGTGGCCTGGGAGGGCAGTAGAGGATGGCCTGAGTACTTGGGCCCTTGCACCTGCATGGGAGACCAGGAAGAAGCACCTGGATCCTGGCTTCAGATCGGTGCAGCGCCAGCCATGGTGGCCATTTTGGGAGTGAACCAACGGGAGGAAGACTTATCTCTGTCTCTCTCTCTCACTGTCAATAACTCTACCTGTCAAATAAAAAAAAGCAAATACACGAAAAATAAGGTATTTTCCAAAAAACCTCCTTAACTGTTTAAGGGGTTTTGTGTAATGACTTTCTATTGCTTGTACCTTTGTATCCACAGAGCACCAGCTGGGGCATAGGTTAGGGAGTCACTGAATATGGGGGAGTGCAATGGTCCTCTTCATTAGCAAGGACTGCCCATCCTTCTCCAGCATAGCTTAGGATAACCCAGTGAAGAAATATAGCACCATTCAATTGTAGGTAGGTGAGTATGTGAACCAGAGGAACTGGTTCTTGGTCTTGGAGAGAATTATCTGTAAAGTCCTCAGTTTCTGGTCATAGGCAACCAATTTAACATGACATGTCCAAATAAAGCAGATCTGAGCCATAAACAATCAGGTGATTTCTTTATTCTGCTTCTTTACCTTGCCTAGAAAAGCTTGCTTCTGACATTGCTCACTGAAGCTCTTAGGGTTCTGACTGATGGCTGAGTCATGATTTGTTTTTTGCTCAGATAAACTCTGCTACATTGAGTTTGTCAGAAGTTTTTCTTTCAACATATTTAGAAACTTTTTTTTATATTATTCCCACGTAATTATGAAGGGAGAGAGATTCAGACATTTCTGTAGTTGAATATTTACCATGATATTAAAGTTCTATAATTTATTAATACTTCATCATTTACTAATATATTCATGTTGACATTAAATGCTATTATTTGTCATTACAGTGACATATTGAATGTCTTTTAATAACAGTGTTTTTGTACATCTATAATAATTATTGGATAAATTCCTATAAAAATATATGCTGCCACAAAAATATGTTCAGAGTAAATGTTATAAATAATTTCTAAGAACTCTCTTTGGTGCTTGGTTTATATTCTTACTTTAAAAAGACAGTGAGGCCAGCGCCGTGGTTCAATAGGCTAATCCTCCACCTGCGGCACTGGCCCACTGGGTTCTAGTCCCGGTCAGGGCACCGGATTCTGTCCCGGTTGCTCCTCTTCCAGTCCAGCTCTCTGCTGTGGCCCGGGAGTGCAGTGGAGGATGGCCCAAGTCCTTGGGCCCTGCACCTGCATGGGAGACCAGGAGAAGCACCTGACTCTGGGCTTCATATCAGCGTGGTGCGCTGACCACAGTGCGCCGGCCACAGTGGCCATTGGAGGGTGAACCAATGGAAAAGGAAGACCTTTCTCTCTCTCTCTCTCTCTCTCTCTCTCTCTCACTGTCCACTCTGCCTGTCAAAAAAAAAAAAAAAACAGTGAAAGATCTTCCATATATTATCACATGTCAACCTATTTGATCTTCATACTGACAAATAAATGTGTAAAATCTCATAAATTTTATTTGCATTTATCCAATTATAAGCTATCTTATCCATCTTCCAATATGTTTCAGAGCCATTTGAATTTACTCAACATACTTTTATGGTCCTTTCCATACTTCAAGCAGTTTGTTTTTCTTTTTATAATATAGTCCTTTATCTCTGATTAGTATTTGAAATGTCTCCTAACCATCCTAGAATTTTCATTTTCACCTCAGTTTTATTTGTAACAAACGATTTTTCCTTGAAGAAATTATTTGTTTTTATGTTTCCATTTGTGAATTCTGTGCATGAAGGTTTCAATTCTTCATATCTAGAAACACATGCCCACTCATACTAAATATACATAAGCATATAGCTTCAAGTTCTCTTTTGTAGTATTATGTTATCCAACTATTAACATTATACATTTAAGTGTATAATTTAACTGGATTTTGGAAAAATCCAGTTTTGTTTTTCCTGTTGGTATGTAATGCCATATTTATTAGAAGTTTTAGGCACTCACAATATTCAAACTTTCTTCTTTATCTAGAATTAGAAATGCTTTGAAATTTTACATTATAGTATATTTTCACTTCTTCATTAATGTATTTTGAGGATGACTGTATAAGTTACTGTAATAACTAGCTGCACATTGAAGTATTATTTAACCTGAATTTGAAAGAAATAATAATTGAAACTTATTCACTTTAATTCTAAATAAATAAAATAGCTATTTTGCATGAAACAATAAATTATAAATGAATATGTGATTGGGTCACATGGTTTTAAAACTCTTCACTTCAAAAGCATTTGCCTCAAGATAAAATGTAAGTGTAGAGTAGGAAAGACAATAATGTAATTTTGACTTTTGAAAAGTGGAAGTTCAGAGTCATGGCAGTAAATTGTGCATTTGGATTTGAACCTGGAATTTTATTCCTGCTAAATATGTGACCTTGGGCTTATGCTTTAACCTCTTTGAAGCTCAGTTTGCTCAGCAATAAAATAGAAACTAAAAAAAAGTCATACATCAAAGGTTGCTTTTAAAACTCAAACCTTTCAGCCAGTTTTGTGCTTCATGTACTATTTTTGGAAATGTTATATTAATATGCGGCAGTGCAAGGTAAACAGTATGCAATATGTGAAAATAAAGTACCAAGTAGTATTTAAAATTGACCCTATAAAAAGCATAAATCATCTTTTTAAAAAAAAAAAGATTTATTTTATTTATTTTAGAGGCAGTTAAAGACAGCAAGAGGGAGTCAGAAAGCGAGTATGCTGGTTCACTCCATAAATGGCCGCAACAGCTGGAGCTGAGCCAATTCAAAGCCAGGAGCCAGAAGTCTCTTCCAGGTCTTCCATGTGAGTGCAAAGGCCTAAGCATTTGGGCCATTTTCCACTGCTTTCCCAGGCACATTAGCCGGGAACTGGATCTGAAGTGGAGCAGCCAGGACACAAACCAGTGCCTATATGGGATGCTGTTGTCTCAGGCAAAGGCTTAACCATCTATGTCACAGTGCCAGCCCCTAAAGTATCTTCAAAATTCATTCATTTCATGCCATAATGCTGAGTATATGGCTAAGTCCCTTTTCTTCAAGAAATTTTCATTTTTCTGTTGCCATCAATTTGTTTTCTGAGCATATACCACAATGTCACTTTTTCTACTCAGTTACGGGCTAGTAAATTATCTTGTGCCAAAATACATTTGTTTCCTAACAGAAATGCAACTAAATAGTTAAAATTTATCTACCTTATTTTGACTGCTATCTTAATATTTATCATAAAAAACAAATATTTTGTCAAATTCTTCAGGGCATATACTAATAGGTATTAGTGATATAACGTGTGGCTGAAGTAGACAAAGTATATATGCATTTTCTTCACTCTTAGTTTCCACCCAATAACACGCTAAACAGATAATGACAAGGCAGTAAATGCACGATGTTACAGCAGTTTAAGGAAAACTTTGTGGGATGAGAGAGGCACTGAGCTCACGATCAGTGTCAATGCTTAAAATGAAGAACCAGGCAGAATTAATCTCCTCACCACAGAGAAGGAAAATGAACAAAGAGCCATACTTTGAAGAAACAATAGATACAAGGAATGGAAAGAAATTGTGAACGTCTTAAAATCATACTAAACAAAATAGCAAATTAATAAATTTTAATTTTAGAAGCACGGTTTCAGTTTGTTTTTTTTATTGTCAGTATCACTTTATTATACTTAATTTATAATCTCCATCTGCCATTTTAATCAAACTCATTCAGAAGTATAACATCAGGGTGTTCAAGATTAAGTATCTGGCCAGCGCCGTGGCTCAATAGGCTAATCCTCCGCCTTGCGGCGCCGGTACACCGGGTTCTAGTCCCGGTTGGGGCGCCGGATTCTGTCCCGGTTGCCCCTCTTCCAGGCCAGCCCTCTGCTGTGGCCAGGGAGTGCAGTGGAGGCTGGCCCAAGTGCTTGGGCCCTGCACCCCATGGGAGACCAGGAGAAGCACCTGGCTCCTGCCATCAGATCAGCGCAGTGCGCCGGTCGTGGCGGCCATTGGAGAGTGAACCAAAGGCAAAAAGAAGACCTTTCTCTCTGTCTCTATCCCACTGTCCACTCTGCCTGTCAAAAAAAAAAAAAAAAAGATTAAGTATCTTTTAGACTGCATTCAAGAGGCTGACAAGAAGCACTTGGACAGTTTTGCAAGAATTACTGATGAGTTACAGTTGAATTTCCATGTATCAGTTAGTATCTACTAAGCACCTTCTCTAGCAGTTAGCATTGGATGGCACCTCAAAAAAAAAAAAAAAAAGCAGTTTTACGGCCTGGGAAAGCAGTAGAAGATGGCCCAAGTCCTTGGGTTCCTACACCTGTCTGGGAGACCCAGAAGAAGATCCTGGTTCCTGGCTTCCGATCAGTGTAGCTTTGGCTGTTGTGGTCATCTGGGTAGTGAACCAGCAGATGGAAGACCTCACTCTCTCTCTCTCTCTCTGCCTCTCTGCAACTCTTTCAAATAAATAAATAAATCTTAAAAAAAAATTAGTTTGACTTAATATTAAAAAATACACATATAAGAGAGTTATTCACAGAACTCTAGGCAGAGTTGAAGTTTTTACTGCTGAGAAGTCTGTTTATGTTGTCTCTTTCAGATCCAAAAGCTCCGTTCTGAAGTTCTCCATGCTTCAGTGGGATTTCAGATATAGTTAGGTCCGGCCGGTAGTACCTGTGCACCACTTCCGCCCCTGCACACAAGGCCAAGAGGCTGGCCTTGAACACTTTCAGGTAGGTGGGCCAGGACACGCCCCCAGGCACGGTGGGCAGCCTGGGCGGGGAGCCTTAGAAGGTTCCTGGTGTGGAAGGTGTGGAATGGCAACGCCGGGCTTCCCCACCGCGTGGCGCCAGCACTCGGCTTCCTCTGACCCCATGCGAGGGGACTGGGGAAGAAAGCCCCTCTGAGACTAGAGCCAGCACTTCAGCCCTTTCTCTGGTTTTGGTGCCATGCACCAGGAGGGGAGGAGCTGCACTTAGTACCGCCCCTACCCCTGCTGAGTTTATTTTGACAAAGGCTATTTGTGCAGTAGGTGTGACAGATAAGAAGGCAACTTGTTAGGCCACTTTAGTAAAGATGATGTTTTCCAGTTAGTTGGTGGCAGAGACTTTGCATCTGTCTCAGAGAAACTGCTCATTGTTTATGAGGGGTAAAAAAGGAAAAGATGCAGGAAGACACAGCAGCATATACTTGTTTCTTTTTTTAAAAGATTTATTTATTTATTTATTTGAAAGAGTTACACAGAGAGAGAAAGAGAGGCAGAGAGAGAGAGAGAGAGAGAGGTCTTCCATCTGCTGGTTCACTCCCCAATTGGCTGCACCTATCCGCAGCCAGGAAACAGGTATTTTTTTCCATGTCTCCAGCACGGGCGCAGATGCCCAAGGATTTGGGCCATTTTCTACTGCTTTCCCAGGCTATAGCAGAGAGCTGGATTGGAAGTGGAGCAGCCAGGACTCGAACCGGTGCCCATATGAGATGCCAGGCTTTCAGGCAATGGCTTTACCTGCTACACTGCAGCACCGGCTCCCAGCATATACTTGTCAATGATGTCTCAAGCCATTGGAATACAGGGCATCATATAGGGAAAAGGAAAAACAAAATAAACATAATCATTGGTAATTGCTTATACTTTGTGAAAAGATGAAAGGGGAAAAAGCTCATCAATAGAGAATGAGAAAAGGATATTGAAAATGTTCCAGACTAGCATCAATGGCAAATATTGTTCTTTTGGATGAGAGAGATTAACTGTTTTGAATCCTCTTGAGACATAAAGAACAGTTAAGAATGTTGCTTAAACATTTCTAAGATCAGATCCATGGGTGTGAAAAGGACAGCCAAATTATATAAACAGTGTAAGGAAGGTGGATAGCTTGTCAGATTTGACTATGAAGGAGTGTAAAAATGGGAGCAAATGATTGACTAGATCGTGGCCTCCAGTACAGGATATGTGTTTGCTTAATGCCCATTTTCATTCTGGTTTAAAAGATGAAAACACTGTGGCTGTCTTGAAATGCTGATGCGCAGGAGCAAGCAGAGAAGTGGACAAAGCAGAGGAAGAAAGGATAATCATTGAGGAAGTGCCTAATGCAAGGAGGGAATGGTACCCAAAGCTCACTTGGAGACATGGGTTTTTGCAAGAAATAGGATCCCTTTTTCAGTGAGTCAGGAGACAAAAAAAAAAAAAGCATATTGTGCAGTAAAGTTTGTAGAAGGATATTAGGTTCATCAGGTTTCATAATTTTACTATTTTTGGTGAATTTTGTAGTTTCTCACTTATTGAAAATGAAGAATATGGTCTCAGTAAAGGGCAGTATTTTTAAGTAGTCTACAAAATTTACTGAATTGATCATTATAGAAATAAAAAGATTTCTGCTCAACAACTGCAATAAACGTGTCTGCCCATGAATTTAAACCAATATTCTATTGCTTTATTCCAGGATTAGAATTTTCTGTATGAAAATTCATGTAGAAAATTTTCTACATGGACAGCAAATGAGTAAAATAAGAAGCTAATGTGTTGATAATGGCTAACAAAGTTGATTATGGAATCTCATCTAACTTAGAAAGTGGGTTCAGAAGGTAGTATTTGGTGCAATGGTTAAGATGCCACTTGGGATGCCTGAGTTTCATATCGGAGTGCCTAGAATCAAGTTCCTGCTTTGCTTCTGGTTCAATTTCTTGCTAATGCATATCTTGGGAGGCAGTAGGCAGTAAAGTACTGTATTCCTGCTGCAGGGAGACCTCAATGGAGTTCTAGACTCCAAACTTTGGCCTGTCCCAGATCAAGATGTTGTAGGCATTAGGACAGTGAATCAGAGGATGAAAGATATTTAGATTTTTATGCTTCTCTCTCTCACGCTCTCTCTCTCTCTATTGTTCATCATTTTATAAATAAAATAAAAATAAATTAGATAGAAATAGAGAGGTATTAATAGAGGAGAAGTTAAGAAACCCATGAAAAGTCAAGGAATATACTTAAAAGGAATGACTGAGAAAGCTGGAAATGTAGGAGTTTGTCATGAGAATGAATCCCTCAGGGAAGGGCAGGCATTTGGCTAAGTGTTAAAGACACGAGTTGTGATGCCCACACCCCGTATCCTTAGTGCCTGGGTCTAAGTCCTGGTTCCACTCCAATATCAGCCTCCTAGTAATGCACACCCTGATAGGCAGTGGCTTATGGCTCAAATAATTGGGTGCCTATCACCCATGTGGGAGACCTGCGTTGAGTTCCTGACTCTCATTCAACCTGGCCCAGAACCAGCTATTGCAGGCTTTTGAAGAGTGAATCAATAAATCTGTACCGTTTTTTTTGCTCTTGCTCTTACTCTCAATCTCTGCCTATTGGCTTCTCAAATAAATTAAATCATGGGATAGAGTGCCTCCATGTTTTTAAGATAAAAATTATATCAAAGAGCAAAATATAAACCCTTTATATCATAAATCATAAATACAAGTATTTTGGATAATGAGTCAGTTTTCTTGAATATGGGAATGTTTGCTTTTTTAAAGCAAATTGGAGAAACTTCAGGAAGTTATCCTGCCTAAGGAGTCAATGAAAAATGAAAACCCTGGAATTCAACACTTCTAGCAAGAGTTTCTTCACAATCACTAGCTAACACAAAGCCCAAATCTATTCCCTGTGCTATACTATTTTAAATATTCATGAGATAACTGTGTTCCAGGTTAAAAAAAATCCTTTGCATGTATGTAAAGTAGCTATTTTGGCTGTTACCAACCTATTTCCTATTCTGTCTTTTATACATTGGCATAGAATCATACTGTGCTGAATTTTTACCCTGTGCCTTCATAATTCTTCTTTCCTGTACTTGCAAAAAAATTCCTTCCATAATATTCTCTTGAACTTGCCTTCTGAAAGTTAATCTGAATCTATCTTTTATGCCCTGGCTGTGTCACTTTCACATATGTAATGACTATAAATATGCATTATTATTTATCATATGCCTTGTCTCCTCCACCACATTACTATGGAACTCTAGGCTCCCTTGTTTAAATGTTTATTTGTGAGGTAGAGCTTTTTTTGATAAGGTAGAGGTGGGGAGATAGAGATATCTTCCATCTGCTTGTTCACTTTCCCTATGACCACAATGGGCAGTGCTGGGCCAAGCTGAAGCCAGGATCCTGGAACTCCATCTGGGTTTCCCATGTGAGTGGTAGGGGCCCAAGTATTTGGTACATCTTCTGCTACTTTCCCAGGCACATTAGTAGTAATCTGGATTGGAAGTGGAACAGCTGGGACTGAAATCAGGATTGCAGTAGGGGACATCCATGCCACAAGCAAAGGGTTAACCTGCAGCGCCTGAGGGCACCTCTCATAAACTCTTTCCTTTTTTTTTTCTTTTTTTTTTCCTTTTTTTTTTGAAAGTGTTTGCATATAGTTGTTTAACAAATGACAAAATAGAAAGTGGTTGTGTTTTCCTTCTTATAAGGATTAATAAATATTAAACTAAGAGACCTCATGATCTCTATTGAAAATAAGGGAAGTGACTTCTCTCTCCCTTTCACTTCCAGCATTTACTTTAGAAAGGCACTCTTTCTTGCCTTTGAAATGTATATAAATCCTGTTGAAGGCCTTTCCAAGGACTCAGGAGCCTGCTCTTTAGTATGTAAACTTGAAGGAGAGAGTGCCCTTATCTCAGTTTCTGTGGAAAGTTTAGAGCCTTACTTTTACCTTGATCCAACTTGCAAAACTATCTTCTGTCATAAAACTGTTAGATGCTCGTTTTTCCTTTGGATAAAGCCAATTAACTAACACAGATGGTCACTCCAATTACCAGTTGAATCTAAGATGAATTATGTGTGACAAATGGTGCTGTCAAATCCTCTTACTTGAGGAAGAGTTATTGTTTATCTTAAGAACATGTGTGTAGTGCATTGTATCTGCCTGGTCATTTTAAAGGGTAAGAATGATGAGACTTTCTTAGTAGATAAACTATGATGTGTATAACAATCTGATTTAATTCCTATTTTAATGATTAAACTCTTTACTTTCTCTATTATTTTTGTGGAAAAGTTTTCTTGGCTTGGGGAAAGATTTTGGCATAATTATTGTTAGTAAAATGATGCAGTCTTATCTGTGGTGAGATCTATGCCCTGGGCACCATCCTAGTCTCTAACACTGGCCACCTTGACTGGAAACCACATGACTACATGGCCCAACCACAGATGTTAGCTCCACCCCCACCCTAATGGGATTCACTGCTCTTACTTTCTGCCCACCCCCCTGCAAAATTCTGAGGACCTGTTCCTGAACACATCTCTCTCTCTCTCTCTCTCTCTCTCTCTCTCTCTGTGAGTGTATATTGATATCTCTCTCTTAAGCTCTCCTTTCTGTCTTTTCCTTCATCTCTTCCCTCCAGTCTGTTGGGTTTCCCCCACTAATAAACCTTTTCCTCTAACTCCGGTGTTTTGTGGCAGCCTTACAATTATAATTCCTCAACATTCTCAATATGAATGATTTTGCTTTATTGTAAATAAAATGAAATAAAAACTCTTCAACTCATAATCTGGATTGAATTAATATCCACAATTTGATCATATAAAATATATACATAATTGTATAGAAATTGGTTTTATATATTAATATGCTTATATATTGTGAAGCTAAAAGGAAAAAGTCATGATGAAGTCGGTATTGAAATGCCTTTTTAGAATGGAGTTGGGAGGCAATTAAGAAAGCAGACCCTAGTCATGCCTCCTCTCAAGCTGCTGTCCAGAAAGGTGAATTTTAGTCACCTTCACCATTGACTGCAGTTGTCTGGAATGACTGGATAATTATACTGTGTCCAGATGTTGCAGATACATACAAAATATTATCAAATTCATGTTTTAAGGAACTTTTTTTTAAACCAACTATGCTATTCTTTATTTTCTATCAACTCTATAACCCTGTTGTTTCTAAAAAAAAATTACTCTCAGAATTCTTACCAGTATGTACTAAAAATCAACACTATTTGCCGACTTTCCTTGCCTTACTCAGAGTACCAATTCAGATCTATCCAAATGTGAATTGCAACTCCTATGACCCCAAATAGAATTCCCTTACTTTAATTATTCAGCTTGAATTGATCAACAAACTTCCAATTTATTTCTGAACTCTCTCTCTCTGTATGTATGCTCACTTTGGGTCAAGGCCTAAGCCAGAAGCCAGGAACTCAACCTGATTTAGGCATGATCATATTAATTTTCAGTCTGGGTTCTTTTCTCACACACAGATAATAATTCTAAGCAGAGACATAATAGTGTGTACAAATAGAAAAATATTATGTGAGTGAGAACACATATATTCATGTATGAGTATCAGCTGCTCAACATGGAAAAATGCCTATCATGAGTGGGCCAGAGGGTTGCTCAAAGAGAGGAGTAGAGAGAGAAAGAAAAACAACAACAACAAAACCTGTGTAGCACCTGCAGTCGTGGTCTGTGACAAAGAGAAAACTCCTAGCATTCATGACTCCATTTGGAATGTTTATGGCACCTCCATAAACTTCATGGGTAGCTTAGTATCCATATTTCCTTGTAACATCTTCCCTTTCTTGGTCTTCAATGAGACACAGAAGTATTTTGGAAAGGTGGGTGTCTTTGTCAGATAAAGAGACAACGTGCAGAGCTGAAAGACCTCCAGCTCATCAAACCTAGCTAGCTACCTAGCTATCCACACTATATCAATTCCACAGGGGTGGCAGGAACTCAATCAGATTAGTCATCACGCCTGCCTCCCAGACAGCATTATCAGGAAGCTGAAGTAAGGAACTGGAACTCAGTATGGAACCATAGTACTCTGATGTGAGATGTAGGTATTTTTAATATCTTACGCAGTAGCCAAAATGCTTTCCTCTTGTTTATACTTTTTCTACCTCAAAAATTCCTTAAAATGACTCATTTTCTTATGACATCTTTTCTTTTTTCATGGTATTTGGTAAAAGTTACCGTTAATTATACCTGTATTATGTGAAAGTTATTTCTAGATTTATTAGTTTATTTCTATTTTGTTTGTTAATGAAAACATTTTCCTAAACATGTAAAAAAAAGTCACATATAGAGTCTGGGTAATTTAAATTTTATTAATTTTTTAACCATAATTTAAACATATACTTACCTGTCTATAGTTTATTTTATGTATTTATGTCAGAAAGTATGTTGTTAAAAAGCAACATTACATTACTATGAATGATTGATAGAAAATTACATGTTTTTTTATTTTAGAACTTCTTTTTAATATACAATAAAGGTGTATTTATTTACTTGAGAGACAGAGTTACAGAGAGAGAGAGAGACAGATAGATATATTCCATCTGCTGATTCACTTTCCAAATGGCCACAATAACAGGAACTGGCATGGTCTGAAGCCAGGAGCCAGGAGCTTCTTTCGGGTCTCCCATTCAGGTACAGGGGCCCAAGCTCTTGGGACCTCGTTTACTGCTTTTCCAGGTCTTCAGCCAGGAGCTAGACAGGAAGAGGAGCAGCACACCCAAATGGAATGCTGGTGCCACAGGTAGATGCTTAACATACTATGCCACAGCGCCAACCCTGATACACAATCTTATTTGCTGTGGGTATATCTCAAGAATAAACTGTATAAGACTTTTTAGAACAGTTACACAAAGAAAAAATAAAAATACTTGAAATAATTGTTTTAAAATTTTACCAGCTCTATATTTGTAGTGATGATTACATGGAGGGAATCTTAATGGATATGCTATGTTTGCATTAATGAGATAAACTTTGTGAATGACCTTCACTAATAAATGTGCATGACTGTTTTTACATAATACTTGTACATATACACTATACACAGAAACATAGATACATGCTTTTTTTCCTAGTAATTACTAAACTCTGGCTATAAATTCTATATGTTATTTTGAGCACTTGGGGATTTAATAATTAGAAATTTCAAGCTATTTTCTTCATAACTATCCATTTTGCTTGCCTTATTTCTTACATCAGTTTTGTGGAACAAAGTTTAGGGATTTGAATAGAGTGGATCAAGGGTGATGCTGTGAGCTTTCTGGCTGTCATCAGTGTCTTGGTTTCTTTCATTGGCTGTCCAACACAAATGTAGCGTTCAGAGTGCTAGTGATCTGCCTTATGTGTGCTTCTCTGGATGAGCCCATTTGTTAACTATGTGTTAAAGAGTCCCTGTAGGAATGCTTCACATCTCGAGAGTTCATCCCAGACACTTCTTTTAAACTTCTGGTCTCCTGGAAGTCTCAGTAACCCAGAGGGAGGAAGAAAACATGTCTTTTTGCTTTGGACTTGATAAACACTGGCTCTCATTCAAGTTTCATATGTTTCTGTCTTTGAACCGGATTTCAACACTTTGTTTGATCAACAGAAAAACACGACTTTCCAGCCTACTACCTTTTTCAATGTTCTTTTCATTAAAATTGATTTATTTTCATTTTATTTTAGAAAGAGAGAAAGGCAAAGAGACAGAGTTTCCATTTACTGGCTCATGTTCTAAATGCCTGCAACACTGGGGGTGTGCCAAGATGAAGGCAAGAGGCAGGAACTCCATCTGGGATGCATGCACTTGAGCCTCCCAAGATGTACATTAGCAGGAAATTGGATTCAAAGCAGAGAAGTCAGGAGCTCCTATCTGGTATTCAGCATCCCAAATGGTAACTTAGTTGCTGCATCAAACGTGCATTTTTGTTGTCTTTATTTTTCTTTTCAAAATGTTTATCTGTTTATTGATTTGAAAGGCAGAGTGACAGGGAAAGACAGAGACATCTTCCATCCTTTGGTTCACTCCCCAAATGACCACAAAACTGAATCTGGGCCATGCTGAAATCAGGAGCCAATAATTTTACCTAGGTTTCCCTAATGAGTGGCAATGTCCCAAATAGCTTGACCACCTACTGCTGCCATCTCAGGTGCATTAGCTGGAAGCTGGATTTGAAGCAGAGCATCCTGGGTGCAAATCAGCATTCTAATAAGGGATTTCTGCCCACATCTGCATAGCCCTGCACCACAACACAGGCCCTGTCAGTGTCCTTTATAATGAAAAACATCCTTATATAAAATACTAGAATTCTCATCCTTCTTACTTCCATAAAGGATTATTTAACTGGCATTCAAAGTGCAAACAATTAGCTGAATAAACATGAGCTCTTCAACAAAATAATTGGGAGATCAAAGATGCAGTGGAGACTGATTCTGCAAGATGTGACAGTTGTTAATTGTTTTCCTATAATGGAAATAATAATTGCTTGTTTTGCGGCCAATGTTGTGGCATTACTTGTTAAGCTGCCACCTGTGATGCTGTTATCCAATATGCACACACCGGTTCATGTCTGGAGTGCTGCACTCCTAATCCAGTTCCCTGCTAATGCTCCTGGGGAAAGCAGCAGAAGATGGTCCAAGTCCTTGGTTACTTGCACCCATGTGCGAGACCTGGATGAAGCTTCTGGCTCCTGCCTTCATCCTGGACCACCCCCAGTGAGTGCAGCCATTCAGGAAGTGAACCTGAGGATGGAAGATTTGTCTCTCTACCTTTCTCTGTAACTCTAACTCTTAAATAAATAAAACAAATTAAAAAAAATAGCTCCTTCTTAAAGTATAGGAGATGATTTCTGGGTTATAGAGTCTATTGAAAAGTCACATTAGTTGGTTAGGGATTAAACTGCAGTATGTCTTCACAGCACAGAGTTTCTAGGCTGACTTGGGCCTTTGTAGTGCCTCCCAATCTTAAGTCATTGACTCAGTTCTCCATTATTGATTTTAGTTTTGTTTGTTATCAATAAAATTATTATTAACAATCTTGAACAAATATTTTGAGGTACTACTTCAATTCCCCTTGGACAAAACTGAGAGAAATACAAATGGTCAACAAGTATGTTACAAAAAAATGTTCATCATCACTTGCCATCAGTGAAATGCAAATCAAAATCACAATGAGAAAGGAGCCAGCACCCTGGCTCACTTGGTTAATCCTCTGCCTGCAGTGCCGGCATCCCATATGGGTGCTGGTTCTAGGCCTGGTTACTCCTCTTCCAGTCCAGCTCTCTGCTGTGGCCCGGGAAGGCAGTGGAGGATGGTCCAGGTGCTTGAGCCCCTGCACCTGCATGGAAGACCAGGAGGAGTATCTGGCTTCTAGCTTCTGACTTTGGATCAGCTCCGCGCCGGCCGAGGCGGCCATTTGGGGAGTGAAGCAAAAGAAGAGGACCTTTCTCTTTGTCTCTCTCTCGCTGTATAACTCTACCTGTAAAATAAAAAAAAAAAAAATCACGATGAGATATCAACTCACCCCTTTCAGAATGGTTATTATCCTAAAGACAGAGAGTAACTATGCTGGTGAGGAGGTGAAGAAAGGGGAACTCTTAAGCACTGTTGGTGGGAAATGTAAATTAGTGTAGCCACTTTGGAGAACAGTATGTAGATTACTTTAAAAACTGGAAATAGACTTTGTATTCTCTAGCAATTCCACTCCTGGGTATATACCCAAAAGGCATGAACACATTATATAAATGATATACCTGCATCATCATGCTTAAAGCAGCACTGTTCACAATAGCCAAATATAGCCTCAACCGAGGTAACCATCAACAGTTGAATGGGTAAAGAAAACATGAGATACACACAGAGACGCACAATGGAATATTAAGCTACTATAAAAAGGATGAAATTCTATTATTTGCATCAAAATTGTTGGAACTGGAGGACATAAACAAAAAGACAAATACTCATGATCTCCCTTATACTTGGAGATAAAATAAAAAATAAATAAATAAGAAAAAAACGACAAAAACAAATCCTTTATCAGTTTACCTGCAATTATGATGTTTTTTCAATCTTTGTTTTACATATTTGTCAAATCATTAAGAATTATGTACTACCACAGTTTTACTGATTTTGTGACTATTTTATAATTTACTTTATGTGAATAAATCTCATTTGAGTATTATTTGTAATTCTTGCCTATTTTTCTGCTGATCTCTAATCTTTTTACATTTTATTTGTAGAACTCTTTATTTAGTGGGTCATTAAGTCTTGACTATAATATAAATTAAAAATATGTAATGTCACATAGGAAACCAGGAGAAGCACCTGGCTCCTGGCCTCAGATCAGCGCGGTGCACCAGCCATAGTGTGCCAGCCGCAGCTGCCATTGTGGGGTGAACCAACAGAAAAAGGAAGACCTTTCTCTCTCTCACTGCCCACTCTCCTGTCAAAAAAAGAAAAAATATGTAATCTCAGGAAAATTAGAGAAGGATTATTGGCCAACTAGTAGTTATTTAACCTTGTGGAAAACTGCTAAACTGTTTTTTCAAAGTGGTCATACCATATTACACAGCCACCAAAAATGTTTGAGAATTATATTTACTCCATTTGTTCACCAACATTGCATGTTAACTTTCATAATTACAGTAATTCTAAAGAGAATGAATTGGTATATCCTTATTTTAATTTGCATTTCCCTGTTACTGGGTTTTGGGGCACTAACATGCAGTCTTTTGTGCAGTTCCTATTCAAGATGTAGATAGGAGTGAGCTTCTATTTCTGTGTCTTCCCTTGCAGGTGAGTTACATTTATTTTCATAAACTTGTTTACATGTTCCCTTTTAGTCTTGTAATAAATCTGTAATCTTGTAATATATCTGCAATCTGATATACTTCATTGATTCCTTAAAATTGGAATTTTTTCTATTACTCCTATAAATACTGCTAAATATTACACATTGTAAATATTTTCAAAGAATTAATGGACTATTCTAAATTTTCTATCACTGTGTGTCTATTTTATGGAGTTCAGCCTTTATTTTAATATTTTCGGCCATCTGTATTTTTATTGTTGTGGTGGTGGTTTGTTTGTTTCTAATTTGCCATCCTCATACAGTGGAAACAAATAAATAGTTTTAAACTTTTGTACTTTAAAATATATACATTTAAAATTATAAGTTTCTCTCAAATTACTATTTTAATTTTATTTGACAAATTCACAGTTGTTGTATTTTAATGTTCCTTGGTTTATTATACGTCAAATTTCCCAAGGAACAATGAATTAATTATTTGGCATGTCATTTAATTTCCAAATATGTAGGGATTTTTCCACTTTTACTACTTTATTGAATTCTAATTTAATTCAACATTGATCAAATAACATATTCTATAAGAAATCAATAATTCCTAAGTCATATTTTACAGCATATAAGATAGTGTGGTGGACATTTTATGTAGACTGAAAATAAATTACTGTTATATCTTCCTAGATCTCTCAAGCTTCATTTTATTCTTTTTAAGATCAGGCTTACCTCGCTTTATGTATTATACTTAGATTGTGGCAATTACTACATCGTTTGGCATTTACTCCACAGGTTTGTCTTTCTGAAATCTCACCAAGGAACTTAGCGAGCTTTCTCCACTCTGCTGGATGATAAATCTAATGTGTCCCCCTGCAGCACAACCTTTCTTATTCCCACTCATCTTTTAGATTTGTAGCAGGTGAGCTTAGTAAAACCCTCTGTAGTTAGTCTGAGTATGAAAAACCAGACCTTGGTTGAATAGAAATTATGAACTCCATGTGGACTCCCTTCAGAAAAATTGCCCTGCTGATGCTTGCTGGTGTGAGACATCAGTGCTGCCAGGTATCCAGGTCCTTGACTGCGATGCAAGAAAGAATTCAAGAGTCAATCAGAGAATACCAACTTGCAAGCAACAAGCATTTTGTTGAGAAAGTGGAAGTACACACTCCCCAATTACAATGTGGGCTCACTCAACGAGGGTGGCCTCTTTTGTACCATATTTTACATGAGTTGTTTAAGGAATGGAGAGGTGCATTCTAATAAGAGGGAGGAATACTCATGGCTTTTCTGGGAAGCAGGTGACTTCCTAAAATCTCACTGCTGGATCATTTCATTCTGTCATGCCATCTGATACACGTATCATGTAGCATGCTAATGTATTATAATGAGCACATGCAGGTCAGTCTAGGTCACACTTGACCCCAATACCAGTATGAATGATTACATTGTTTTTATGGATTTTTCTTCCTCCAAGGATATATTTTGGCAATTTTAACCTTACTTTTGATGGAAGAGTTAAGTCTGATAAAAGTCTTTCATAGCTAGAAGTAGAAAAATCCATCCAACCCTTTGGAATGAATGCTTTCAGGCTCTTTTCATCATAGCATTTGAACTTATATGACAATAAAAATATTTGCCACCTTGCAGTACGGAAGAAATAGATATGATTATGGATTGTCATTTAATCTGTATGAGTGTAGTTTTCGTTATCGGTAGAACAAACATTAGAATAAAATGTTTCAAAGTTGTTACTATTTTTTTAAAAAAAATTATTTATTTGATATTCAGAGTGTATATATAGAGGGGGTTAAACAGAGAGAAAGAAGTCTTCCATCTGCTGTTTCACTTATCAGATGGCTGCAACAGTAAGCACTGGACCAGGCTGAAGCCAGAAGTCAGCAGATTCATCTGAGTCTCCCATGTGGGTAGCAGGGGCCCAAACACTTGGGCCATCTGCTGCTGCTTTCCCTAGGCCATTCGCAGGGAGCTGGATAGAAAGTGGAGCAGCAGGGGAAAGAACGGGCACCCACAGGTGAAGCCAGTGTTGAAGGTGATGGCTCTACCTGCCACCGGACAACATCAGCCGCAGTTGTTACCATTTTTAAATAAAATCATATATGTAAGGAATTTCATACCTTGGAAAATATACATTTTAATATTTCACTTCTAGTTTAATAAAAGGATTATATGAATACAACTTATTACAATTACCAAAAAAATCAGTTACACAAGTGTTGCTATTTTCCTCATATATTATATCCCTTTATTTCTTTTTTTAAAGATGATTTATTTATTTATTTGAAAGGCAGAGTTACAGAGAGAGAAAGAGAGAGAGAGAGAGAGAGAGAGAGCGAGCTTCTATCTGGTGATTCACTCCCCAAATGGCCACAATGGCCGGAGCTGGGCTAGGCAGAAGCCAGGAGCCAGGTCTCCCACAAGAGTGTGGGGGCCCAAGCACTGGAGCCTTCTTCCCCTGCCTTCCCAGGTTATTAGCAAGAAGCTGGATCTGGAAGTAGAACAGCCGGGACTCAAACCAGCTCCCATTTGGGATGCTGGTGTCACTGGGGGTGGCTTTACCTGCTGTGCCACAGTGCTAGCCCCAACCTCCCTTTAATTCTACAAAACCTAATCAACATACATTTGTCACCAAACAATATTAAATATAATGAAACAGCTTAATTCCCTCAGGATAGTGATAATGTGCCTCTGGAAATATTTGCAAAATAGGATTATACATCAAACTATATTATCTCCTTTTCCACCTTTTCTATAATTTCTCTAATGCCATATTATTCATTCATTTGTCCTTGAAAACCAAGGAACCCTCCACTTTTTACACTTTCTTATTTGACCTCCATACATTTAAAAGTCCACCTTGTTCCACTCAGTCATCAGTGCAACTCTGAAAATTGTCTTTTCAGGCGAACACCCAGAAATTATGTGAAGAATATAATCCATTTCCATAAGCTCCAAAATTTTATCTTTAAGATCTTTGGTTTTGTTGACTTCCTTTCCTTTATTCTCTTTCCCTGCAATGCTTTCACCTAAATCATTTTTCGGTTCTTTTTATTTGATAACCTTTAAGCACGTTGTACCTACAGACATTTAGTGTCCTTTACAGTGATTTTATTCACTTGTTCACTTTCAGTATTTACAGAGGGAACTAATGAGGGTGGTAAGTGAGGGTTTTCTAAGCTCTGTGTTTCATTAAGTAAGGTGCACTACAGATAGCAACACAGCACAACAGACTGAACTTCAGTTGTCAGAGGAAGACAAGGCCAAGTGTCACGTTACAGGAGCAGCTACAATATCCTATAGTCAGGGATTAATCCACAAACTTTCAACAAGAGCTTTTACAAGCTCAATAAAGAATTAGTTCAATAGAAAATGCAGGAAATATGACTGGTTAACTCAATTAAAAAAAACACAAGCTTCTGTGTTGCTAATTTTTGGCTTCATCATTGGCCCCCAAAGTTCATTATTGACCGAAAAATTCATTAGAAACATAGTGATCCTTGATTTTCATTTTTCTACCTATTGGACATCCTATATGGACCCTTGTCATTCTATAGTCTCTTAATCAGAAGTAGATTTGCCTGGAGCCTCCTGATGCCATTCAATTTTGAAAAATGGATTTTGCTTGTTTGTTTTTAATTTGGTTATTTTTTCAAAAAGACCAAATTAAGAGGGAAAATATCTATATAGCTGAAGAATAACCTCAATTTCCAATGTTCCTTTATATTTTTAGCTAGTAAACTCACTCAGATATGTTTAATGAACTTACAGTTATTGCTAGAATCAGCTGAAATCAAAACTCACCTGCATAGAAGAGGAGGTATAAAATACATTAAATTAAAACACAATCGCATTGATCTGATAAGGTCTTCAGACCTACCTGTTATAACCCTTCCCCCCAAAAAATTGGAGATTAACAAATGTCAAGGTTGCAATACATTTTAATGCTAAAGTGAGAGATTCTTCATGATGCAATCAGAAGGACTGAAACCAAATTGAAAAGGGAATGATTTTCTCCGCCACGTAATTCAAGGTAATTTAAAGGTGCATCTTTAATACCTAAAATCATCTCTATACTAGAAGTTGCACATTTCCCACATAGTTGGAGACACTGCCCTAAGGGAAATATTGTTAATCCTAAAGTGTAGATTTACCTTAGCTCCTGACTGTCCCCTGCAATTTTCCTAATCACTGAAAACAAAGGATTACTCAGCTAATATAGAGAGCCAATGAAAAAATGTCAATATCCTTTGTACTGTTTACTAATTAACTGTTAGTTATATGCTTCCCTTTTTTAGTTAAGATTATTAGCATGATGAAATCCTGTTTCATTTATAGATTCTTAAAGTACTAATCTGATTTAATCAGCATGACAGGTCAGTGCAACTTGCAAGAAATGCAGCAAATATCTACCTGAGCAGATATTTTAGAGTCAATATTTTTACAGATTAACTGGTCCTCAGTCATATACTGCACATTCACTTTCTGTAATTGAGTCCCTTATTGAGTCTCTAGCTTCCTGAACTCAATCAAAATTGCCCTAAAGATTTTTATTTTGCTATAAAAATCACATTTGCACCCAGAAACACACACACACACACACACAATTTCACATACACACATACCCTAGGCAGAGTCTAAACTACGTTAAAAGTAAAACAGGAAACTCAAAACAGAAGATAGACACAAAGTTCCAAGAAAAGTATTTCACAACGTAAGTTTTTCTGTGTAAGCTTCCGAGGTCACAAAAGAGAGTTAACAGAAAACTTTCTTTCACTTTGATATTATTTGTTCTAGTGCACCTTATCTCTTGGGTCCCAAGCAATAGACTGGGCCTCCAGGATACACACAGAAACATCTCAATTTCTGAAAACAGGCCCAGGCTCAACTTCAGACAGGTACTAACAACAGGATTTGATGATTATTTGGAAAAGACTCCTTCCCCACTGTAATGATTGATCATTTAGCACTTATCCTTATATAGATTTTTGCAAATTCTCTCAATCTGGAATATCATTCTTCACCTTTATTTACCTAGTAAACTCTTATTTAGCTTTAAAGCCTGTTCAAATCCTTCCATTATGATAATCCTTAAGCTTAAAATTCTCTTATTTATGCTCACACAACCTTCTCCTTTAGGCTTCATTGTTTAAGTTTTACCTCAATGCCTCCCTCACTAACCTAGAAGTAATATTTGTTACCAGCTACCGATAGGTTCAAATACTAATTTGGCTTCTTAATTAGTTTTGGGTGTTTGGTAAATCTTTTTTTTTTTTCCTCTATTCATCATTTAAAAATTTCAATAGGGGTCCACGCTGTGGCCTGAAGCGCCGGCATCCCAAATGGGCACCCATTCTAGTCCCGGCTGTGCCTCTTCCGATCCAGCTCTCTGCTATGGCCTGGGAAAGCAGTAGAAGATGGTCCAAGTCCTTGGGTCCCTGCACCCACCTGGGAGACCTGGAAGAAGCTCCTGGCTCCTTGCTTCGGATCAGCGCAGCTCCAGCCGTTGCTGCCATGTGGGGAGTGAACCAGTGAATGGAAGACCTCACTTTCTCTCTCTTGCCTCTCCTCTCTCTGTGTAACTCTGACTTTCAAATAAACAAATAAATCTATCTTTAAAAAAATTTAAATGGCCTAAATTCTTAATGAAAATAATTATTTCACCATTTGCATTTTTCTGAAGGATAAATAAATAATGTATATAAATCCTCTAGTACAAATTTGAGGATTAATAAATCACAGTTAGTGGTATTCTTTTTAACTTAGGGTTATTATAGTGACAGCGTTGTATCTGAACCTTAAGTGTGATGAAATATATATATAATGCACTTGTGTTTGTAATATAATTTAAATATCTTGCTATGGTTTGAAAGTAAGTGCCATTCTAAAATTCCTATGTTGGAACCTGATCACCAATGTGTCAGTACTAGCGGGTGGGGATTTTGAGTATTGGTTAGATCATGAGGGCTCTGCCCTGGAAAATGGGATTAGTGCCCTTGCAATAGTGCCTTCAGAATGTTGCTTGGTCCACCATCCTTCCTGTCAAGCAAGTACATAGTTTCCTCCTTCTTTGCATTTCTGCCCTGCCATCACATGAAGACGTAGCTACTAAGCACCATCTATAGAACTGAGAACTGCTTTTACCAAACACTGCAACAATTGTCACTTTCATCTTGGACTTTCTAACCTCAACCTGTAAGAAATAAATTTGTTTATAAAATTCTCCTCATCTATTTTGTTATAGCAACAGGGAAAGAATAAAACATATAAAATAGTATCTGGTATGTAATTTGAGTAATAATTTTCAAGATACAAGTAATCAAAAAACAGAGACAGTTTTAGACCTCTGACATTACTTCCTCGATTCATTATTTCTAGATGACACACACTTTGGTTTAGGGGGACAACTTGTCTCTATCTTTCAAAGAAGCATGTGGGAATGTCACAAATACATAAGTATGTGCATTTATCAATGAATATAAGCTCACGTAATATTTTATTTCTATAGTTGAACACAATGTAAGGAATGTTTAAGTGTTCAGTAAATTATAGAAATACCTCTGAATTTATTCTATATCATTATATATTTTGTAAATAATAGATTCTGTAAATTTTACTATATCCTCAATTCCCATTTGTAACCCATATATATTTTTCCAAAAATGTACTGTAGATGCATTTTCTCATTTTATCATTACATCAATTTTATGAAGCAATTATCACCATTTAATAAGAAAACTGGATCTTGAAAGGTTTACTTGAATTTCTTGTACTACCTAATAGAGCCAGGATTTGAATTCATTTCTCTCTAATCTAGAGGTAATATGTTCAACTAACATGCAAATGATGTTAACTTTTGCTCATTACAATGGTGATATGCCTGGAATGGATATTATCCAAGTTTCTATTACTTTCATGTGAATGCAATTCTTAACTGACTTTTCTGTGTAAAATGTAACAAATTGTACTATAGGAAGGAATTGCATGGAGGCAACAGAAGCATTTAAATGGTAGACTCAAAGTTAAAGGGGAGGACATATGCTACAATGAGAAAATCTGACTTCCTTTACTTCTTGCTTTGCTATAAAATATTATGATTCAAGCAGCTTGAAATGAAACATATTGAGGCTGGTGCTGTGGCATAGTGGGTAAAGCCCTGCCTACAGTGCTGGCATCTCATCTGGGTGCTGGATCGAGTCCCCGGTGCTCTACTTCCAATCCAGCTCTCTGCTGTGGCGTGAGAAAGCAGTGGAAGATGGCCCAAGTCCTTGGGCACCTGCACCTATGTGGGAGACCCAGAAGAAGCTCCTAGCTCTTGATTCCTGGCTTCTGATTGGCGCAGTTCCATCCATTGGAACTGTCTGGGGTGTGAACCATCAGATGAAAGACCCTCCACCTCGTCTCTGCCTCTCTGTAGCTCTTCCTTTCAAATAAATAAATAAATCTTTTAAAGAAAGACAAGAAGGAATGAAACATATTGTGAAATAAGTGATATTACAGTATTATTTTATGGCATACATTTCACATACTAGCACATGGATACAAGAATGTGTCAGGCTGGTATGAAAGCAGTACTATGTTTTTAATATTCATTTCCTTCCCAAAAGGTTGAGATTATATAAAAGAAGAAAAAAAATGATGTCCTAATCAGGTTTTAATCAAAATTATTGTTTTTATTTATTTATTTGAAAGACAATTACAGAGGGGGAGGGGGAGAGAGAGAGAGAGAGAGAGATGTTCCATCCACTGGGTCTCTTATCAAATGGCATAAGGAGAGGCCCAGGCTGAAGCCACAAGTTTAGAACTCCATTGTGTTCTCTCAGCAGCATATCAGAGATGCAAGTAATTGGTCCATTTTTTGATGTTTTCCCAAGCACATTGGGAGGAAGCTGCATCGGAAGTGGAATGGAGCAACTGGACTACTCAAACTGTTACTCACATGGGATGCTGTCATTGCCTGAGTTGGCTTAACTATCCATGCCACAATGCTGGACCCAATCCAAAATGTTAACTCTGGGGCCGGCCCATGGCTCACCTGGTTAATCCTCCACCTTCGGCACCAGTATCCAATATGGGTGCTGGTTCTAGTCCTGGTTGCTTCTCTTCCAGTCCAGCTCTCTGCTGTGGCCTGGGAAGGCAGTGGAGGATGACTCAAGTGCTTGGGCCCCTGCACCAACATGGGAGGCCTGAAAGAAGCCCCTGGCTCGTGGCTTCGGATCGACATATCTCTGGCCATAGCAGCTATTTGGGGGGTGAACCTATGGAAGGAAAACCTTTCTCTATGTCTCTCTCACTATCTATAATTCTACCTGTCAAATAAAAAAAAGTTAACTCATGATGAGTTGTCTGTAAAATGTCACTATGGAATCTTAAAAATTTGCTGTGTTTGGTTATCTAGTTTTTTCCATATGCATCAATGTAGCTATCTACTGTGAGATCTAGAAATCTATTTCAATTAAATTAAAGGCCACTATACTTAATAGGACAGTAAGAATTATTCATGCACTCTAACTTTTAAAAATAGTATCTGGAAAATTATTCAAGATTATTTTATTTTGCAACACTTGCTTTTAATAACAAAATAGCAATGGGAGATAGGAGCATAAGGGTAAATTCATTTAAAGTTTAAAATGAACAATCACTGAGGCATGATTTTTACCAATATAGGGCACTGATATCTAAACAATTTCAGAGATGAAAGGCACACTATTTCCATGTGTTGACCTCATTGAGATATATATTGTAATGCAAGTGCTTAGTACTTTGAGTAAAGATACTTTGATGAACTTATTTTAAAAAAGATTTTATTTATTTGGAAGTCAGAGTGACAGAAAGAGAGAGAGAGACAGAGAGAGACAGAGAGCAAGAGAGGGAAGGAAAGAGACAGAGAAAGAATTTTTTCCTTCATTGGTCCACACCCCAAATGGCCATAACTCCAGGCTGAAGCCAGGCGTCTAGAATCCATCCTGATCTTCAATATGGCCCCAGGAGCTTAAGCACTGGATTCATCACTCCATGCCTTCTCAGAAGCACTAGCAGGATGCTAGTTCAGAAGTGGAAAGCTAGGACTCAAACTAGAATTCTGATATGGGATTGTCCACATCCTAAGAGGCAACTTAAACTGTGGTGACACAATTCAAGCCTCCTCAGGTGAACTTTGAGATTTCAATTTCTAGTTATTATTGGATCTCATGCTATCAGGTGTTTTTTGTTTGTTTGATTTTTTTGTTTTTGTAATTTAAGCTGTCTAAGAATAATTAGAAAACAGAGATCCTACCAGTTCATTTTTGAATCCTAGTGCTTTGCAAAATAACTTACAACGAATAAATGATCTTTGAGATGAGAGTTAGAATAATACTTAGGGGCCGGCGTTGTGGCATCCCATGTGGGTGCCAGTTGGAGATCCAGCTGCTCCACTTCTTATCTGGCTCTCTGCTGTGGCCTGGGAAAGCAGTGGAGGATGGCCCAGGTCCTTGGGCCCCTGCACCAGGATGAGTGACCCAGAAGAGGCTCCTGGCTCCTGGTTTCGGATTGGCGTGGCTCCAGCCATGGTGGCCAATTGGGGAGTGAACCAGCGGACAGAACACCTTTCTCTCTCTCTCTCCCTCTCTCTCTCTCTATCTGTGTCTCCTTATCTCTCTGTGTAACTCTGACTTCCAAGTAAATAAATAAATCTTTTAAAATTATATATATATATAGTTAATATATTTACTCAGAATTAATTTTGTATGCCAAAATTCTTAATATTGTATCTGCATATAGATAACTATTTAAAAATTCATGTTTTGCTTTCACACTCAACAGTTATGTTTAAATATTTCTAATATACATTCAATCTCAAAACTGAGAATAAGTGTTGATTCTGATCTTCCATATGCATTATGCATGGTGTCTGATACTCCTGTTTTCACACTGTTATCAACTAACTTATAATATACACATTTTGATGGTATTTTCATGAAATACTCTTAGTGCCAATGATGTGATTACCTTTCCTAGACCTGAAAGTAAATGAGCCAGACAGTCATTTACATATAAAATCTCTGAATTCTGTTAAATTTACCTCTTTTTTTTTTTTTACAGGCAGAGTGGATAGTGAGAGAGAGACAGAGAGAAAGGTCTTCCTTTGCCGTTGGTTCACCCTCCAATGGCCGCAGTGGCTGGCGTGCTGCAGCCTGCGCACGGCGCTGATCTGAAGGCAGGAGCCAGGTGCTTCTCCTGGTCTCCCATGGAGTGCAGGGCCCAAGCACTTGGGCCATCCTCCACTGCACTCCCTGGCCACAACAGAGAGCTGGCCTGGAAGAGGGGCAACTGGGACAGAACCCGGTGTGCCGGCACCGCTAGGTGGAGGATTAGCTTATTGAGCCTCAGTGCAGGCCTAACTTCACCTCTATTATACCGTTTGTAGCGTGTTCACCTTAGAAAGGATACATGACTTAAAGTCATTGTACCTATTCTCCTTTACTTTCAAGTACTTTTTTAAAACACACACATAAGTGGCTAGATTCGTGGTGTGGCAGGTAAAGCAGCTGCCTGAAGTACTGGCATCCCATATGGGCACCAATTCTGACTGCTTGACAGTAGAGGATGGCCCATACCCTTGGTTCCCTTCACTCACCTGGGAGAACTAGAGGAATCTCTTGGGTCTTGGCTTCAGACTGGCCCAGCACCAGCAATTGTGGTCATCTAGGGACAGAGTCAGACAGGGTCTCTCTCTCTCTCTCTCTCTCTCAGTCTCTCTTTTTCTCTCTCTCTCTGTTGTTCTGACTTCTGAATGAATAAATAAATTTTAAACACACACACACACACAAAATTGGCAAAAGGAAATACATAAAATTAGAGAAGAAATAAAAAAATTGAAAAGCTGGCTGGTAAGAAATTAAGTAAACTACAAATGGCAATCTCTTTACCATTCTAATAATTTGGCACCCAATCCTTTAACCAATAAACTATGTGCAACAGTGCAAACAGTGCTCTTTGTAGTAATTCTTAAAGACTCTTTTTGTTTCTGTGGTATCCATTGTAATATCTCCTTTTTTATTTCTGATTTTATTTGGTTAAAAAAAGTAACATATTTGAGCAAAATTGACATTTTGAGATTTGATTATTGTTTACAGCCCTTTTCTAAATGTTTGAGGAATGGTGTTATTTTTACTTAAAAAAATAAATCAAAAAGAAAAAGGAAAATTTAAAATGTCTTTAATATATACTACTTATATGACAAGTGGAATCTAAATCCATTTTGTTATTGTAGAACTCTTTTACCACAGATTAACCTCATCATAAAATTTTGTAGTAAACGAGACTCACAATGACTGCTGTGTGATCCAATTATGCCTCATGTCTTAAAATAAATTTCAACCTGTTGATTGGATCAGCCTCTCTGATTCCTAATTTCAATTCTTGGTGATGATCAACATTGTTAGAAAGCTTTCCTTTTTCCATAATGTAGCACTTATATAATGTAGCACTTACATAATGCAGCACTTTCCATAATGTAGCACATGTAGCACTTGTGGGTTGTTGATTGGTGAATCAGTTGCTGTTTTCTCCGTTGCACATAGTTTATTGGTCAAAGGGTTGGGTGCCAAATTATTAGAATAGTAAAAAGATGGCTTAAATTCTTAACTGTCAGACTTCCTCGTTTACATGTGAATGTTTTATTGATGGGATTTCTAGGCATAAACTGCCAATTTGTCTTCCTAAAATAGGCAAAGACTGGGTCCACTTTGCAATTCCTATGACTTTTTATAGCCATCTGATAAAAGGTTTCTTTATCGCTTGATTTTTGTTTCAGTGATTCTCTTTATATCTTTATCTATACCTGTATCTGTGCCTATATCTATTTTTGATCCTATAGAACAAAAGCTAGAGAGAGAGAGAGAGAGAGAGAGAGAGAGAGAGAGAGAGAGAAGAGAGGGGGGAAAAACAGAAATAATGAGTCTAGGGTTCTCTTTATCCAGGTCCTGATGGTTGCTAAGAACAGGTAGACAGACAGATAGGCTAGCAAAAATATAGACAATTTAATATTGGCTATGTGTACAGTCCTAAGATAAATTTAAGAACTTACATTTTATGGGGACAGCACTGTGGCGCACTAGGTTAATCCAGCATCCCATGTGGGTGCCGAGTTCTAGTCCCGGTTGCTCTTCTTCCAGTCCAGCTTTCTGCTTTGGCCTAGGAGTGCAGTGGAGGATGGCCCAAGTGCTTGGGCCCTGCACCCGCATGGGAGACCAGGAGGAAGCAGCTGGCTCCTGGCTTCAGATTGGCACAGCACTGGCCATAGTGGCCATTTGGGGGGTGAACCAATGGAAGGAAGACCTTTCTCTCTGTCTCTCCCTCTCACTGTCTGTAACTCTACCTGTCAAATAAATAATAATTTAAAAAAGAACTTATATTTTAGTAGTATCAAGCCTCAAACAAATTTCTCAGAAAGTGATCCCTAAGTCAATGTGGTTCTCAGACTTCAACAATAAACCAGTAATCTACAGGTAATACTGTTTATATAATTTATTTCCACTGGCTCCTGTTAATCTGACTACTTTCTGTGTCTTATAGTTTTATTATTTCCTATTGCTGTATCTTTTTGAAATATTTTAACATACTGAGTTTTTAAAGATTTTTATTTATTTATTTGAGAGGTAGAGTTACACACAGGGAGGAGAGACAGAAAGAAAGATCTTCAATACCCTGATTCACTCCCCAAATGACTATAACAGCTGGAGCTGAGCCAATCCGAAGCCAGGAGCCAGGAGCTTCCTCCAGGTCTCTCATGTGGGTGCAAGGGCCTAAGCCCTTGAACCACTACGTTCCCAGGCAGTGAGCTGGATCAGAGGAGGAGCTGCTGAGACCAGAACTGGCACTCATATGGGGTGCCAGCACTGCAGGCGAGGGTTAGCTCACTATACCACAGTGCCAATCTCCTATTGGTGTGTCTTAATTTTAACTTGCACATAGTCTGTTAGAGTCACCTAAACACTAGTTCACATCAGACATTATGAGACACAAATTTCACTAACTTAGTTGGCCTGGGTTTTCCAATACAGGTTTTTAAGGACAAGAATCTTTTAGTCAATTTAATTATATAATCTAAATGTAATCTCAGGTCATTTATTAGATTTTGAATTGGTTAACTACAGATGGAATAACTACTGGCCTAAATAGCTTTTATTAGGTAGATGACATGAACACATGGTAAAATAAATTATGGAATACCTATGAAATGAAGACTTGGCATGACACTGAAGTTATTAATTAGGGCTATTGCCAACCATGAACTGAGATTGACATAATCCAACCATTTCTTTTTGTTTGTTACTTTTGTCTCTTTTAATTTTAATTAGTGTTTAACAGATTCAGTGTGCTTTGTAGATTCAAATCGGAACACAATGATATTTCTTTCCTAAAAAAGTACTTCTGTATTTTTATATGTGCAATGGTTAGACTTTATTCTTTTTTACATCTCTGATATTGGTCTTTTTTTCTTCTGAAAAATGTTTTTATCTATATGCAAATATCTTAAGATTTTATCCTTATATAATCTCTAGTATTTGATATTTCTCGTCTTAACAGATCTCATAAATTCACTCACTACATTTTCTTGTGTCAATACATTTAGCCTCAACATCCTCTCCATTATCAATTCACATTCGTAACTACCTACTTGTTTTCTCTATTTGAATATTCACTATGTTTATATGAAAAACTTACAATCTCATTATTCCTAATAGCACTGAATGGATTTCTTTCCTGAAGCTGATGTTTTCACTTATGCAATGCCAATTCCATTAATCACCAAGTTTTTCTTTAGATTATCTGTCAATTCCTCCTCCTTCGTTGCCTACATTTAATCAATTGCTAAGTACTCTGCATCCTAACTCAACGTTATTACCTATATCATCTTTTCTTCATTTTTATGTTCTACACCTAGTACATGTCTTCATAATTGCTCTTAGCTAAATAAATGTATTCACCTCCTTCCCTTACTATGCCATCTATTCATCCTTGTCAGATTAATCTCCCTGTGAGAATTTTAGTGACATCAGCCTCAATTTTATCAAGTCTCAGCAGCAAACAGATGGGGCATAGAAATTGGCTAGGTTTAAGGATATTTTTACAGATTTAAAAAAAGATATTCATCAGCCAAAGGAAGAAACACAAATACTACTATATATCCAGGGTTCCATATCTCAGTATTTTAACATCATTATGCATGACAGGAGAGAAAATGCCAATGGATTGGCGGGGGGATAATTGGAAGCTGAAGCTACAAAGTACCATGTGGAGGGGCTGGCACTGTGGTGCAATAGGTTAAACCAGTGCCTGTAATGCAAGCATCCTATATGAGCACTAGTTTGAAACTGTCCGCTCCACTTCTAATCCAGCTCTCTGATAATGTGCCTGAGAAATCAGTGGAAGATGTCCCAGGTATCCGGAATCTTGTACCCATTGGGAGACCCTGATGAATCTCATGGCTCCTGGTTTCAGCCTGGGCCAATCTTTGACTATTGTGGCCATTTGGGGAGTGAAGCAGTGGATGGTAGATTCTCTCTCTCTCTCTCTCTCCCTCCCTCTCTCTCTCTCTTCTCCCCCCACTTCTCCATCACTTTGTCTATAACTATATATTTCAAATATAATCAAATAAATTAAAAAAAAATACCACGTGGAAAGTCCATTGGTCATGAGTGAGGTAGAAAATCCTACAGGAAGTAAAACTAGGAATATAACCCACCTCACTTTTCTTCTATCTCCCAGATGTTCTGCCTTTGCTTTTGATTTGGAAAACCCAACTGGAATTCCAAAGCCAAGTGATTCTATGGGTGTGGTCCAGACTGCTGGGGGGCGGGGGGGGGTGATTGGCTGGTAGGATCATTAATAGAGAGTGTTTCTGATGGGCAAAGAACAATTCAGTCACATTAAACAGTTTGTAACTTCCCATTGCCCTGTAGAACATGCAGAAGCCCTTTATTGAATGTCCTCAGTATATATCATTAGCTTTATTTCACCTGTAGGAACACTCACACATCTACTACTAACAGGAAACAGGTGAACTTTAAGATGAGCTTCACCATCTGTCAGCCACATTTTTTTTCTCAATGCATGTATAGTTTCCATAATTTCTATTTCCAAAATCTCATATCTGTCCTATTTAGATACATGTTTTACTCCAATATGTACTTTGTGGGCGGCATAATTCATACACGACTCACACAATTCACTCTATTTCAATGTCCATTACTTGTAGAATTCCCTTGCTTTTAGTTGTGTTAAGGTCAAGAAACATCTTGAGATGTAACTCCCAGTATTATGCTACCTTATATAACAAAGGGATTTTTTTCTCATATGCAGTCAGTTAATTTATGGTAAGTGGGCACAATTTAATAAAAATGAGTCCTTAAAAGAAACTAGAGCATTTCTTAGATAGCACAGGTAAATCATAAGAATCTTCTGCCAGCCTTGAAAGGTTAGAGTGACAAGCTTTGAAGAAGGTGACAGGCAGGGAAAGGTAGGTAGGTATCCTTCAGGAAGTAAGCATTGCTCCCTGTTGGTAATCAGCAAGAAAACAAAAGCCTCGGTCTTTTTTCATAGAAAGCTTTTATTTAATAAATATAAATTTTGTATATACAAATTTTGCATTATAGCAGTTCTTCCCCCATCTCCACCCTCCCACCCCTAAACCGTCCCATCTCCTACTCCCTCTCCCATCTTATAATCAGACAGAAGTAAGTTCTGCCAGTAACTAGTGAGCTTAGAAAAACACACTGAATTTCCAATGAGATTGAAATCCTGGTCAACCTTGTGCTTTCAGGCTGAGGATCCAGGGAACCCATACTTAGATTCTGGCCCAAGTAGGCTGTGAGCTAGTAAAATTTTTGTTGTTTCAAGTTGCATGGCTTTTAGTAATTTATTACACAACAACACAAAACTAATGTATGCCTCAATTATATACATATGTAACACAAATTTCTAATATTATAATTTCTTAAAGGTTATTAACTGTCTTCTACTATATAGCATAGGACACTCTCAACAGACTGACCAAAACCAAGTTCTTGTAAGAAATCAGGTACAGACCATCATTGAATAATCAAATTTTTGGCTTACCACACTGAGTAATGTCTACAACCCACAACTTACCCTGATGAGGATGCTTGATCTTAATAGGTAAATGGAGAGCCACAGATTGCATGGGTGGGTTCAAAACAACAAATGATGAAAATATTCTAGGATGAGTTACAGCTACTCTCTTCAAGGCAATAAAGGATTTCTGGATTAAAATGATTAATTGGTGTTAGGGATATATAGGAAGATAATTTTGTTTTGTATTTTTTAAGAATTAATGATCAGGGTCTGTGCTGTGGCTTAGCGGATAAAGCCGTCACCTGTAGTGCTGGCATCCCATATGGGCAGTGGTTTAGGCCAGGTTGCTCCAGTTCTGACCCAGCTCTCTGCTGTGGCTTGGGAAAGCAGTAGAAGATGGGCCAAGTGCTTGTGTCCCTGCATCTGCGTAGGTGACCCAGAAGAAGCTCCTGGCTCCTGACTTCGGAGCAGCCCAGCTCTGGCAGTTGTAGACATTTGATGAGTAACCAGTAGATGGAAGAACTCTCTATCTGCCTCTGCCTCTGCCTTTCTGTAACTCTGCCTTTCAAATAAATAAATAAATATTTTTTAAAAAAGGAATTAACTATCAGTTTTGCTGCTGGAAATGCTTCTTTACTATGCAATGAGAGTTCTGGCTCATTCTTTCAAAGAATTCATGTCTAAAAATGTTTACATATAGAACCCACAAATAAAAAATTATGATAGATTTGATAGTATTGAATGGACAAGAATAAATGTCTCAAAAAAAGAAGAAAACAAGCAAATATTGAAACAAGCAGGGAAAGTCTGCAGAGAATGGAAGGAGGTAGTACTTCAAAAGATGAATGATTTCAAAGCCAGTGTTTCTTTCTACAAATGGAGTGAGGAAACACACGGCAGACACTGTCTGATTATCTCAGATTCAGCTGAAAGGAGATGTCATTTGTTACTCCAATTTACAGAAACTGCATAAAAAAGTCGTAACCGAAGCACAGTCTTTCTTTGCACCATGTTAATCATCATTATGACTTTTTCTGAATACTCCAAAAAGAAAACTTGTGGATGTGAAGGGAATGGGTCACACATAAAAAAAGGGAACTATGCTCCTGATAGCCATTTTTTTTCTGCTGAGAAAGTGAACAGAAATAAAATTGTGTAATTTAGTAAGTAAAATGTGAAGTTATGTTTATCTTCATGCTGGTCACTTTCTAATAAAATGCATAAAGGATTGGGTGAAAGCTTTTGTCCTTCATTTTTTCCTTTTTGTCAGGATATATAAATACATTTAGAGAAAGAAATACAATAGGAAAACTTCTCTTTTGTTCTGTATTGTTTTTAGATTCTTTACTGGAGAATTATACTGAACTTGAACTTTAGACAAACTGTGGTATTTTAGGAAATCATTTTTACAATAGCTCAGTATGGCTCTGAAACCTGAGTTTCCAGTTGATTTGGAAAATTGGCTGGATTGCCATCCAAAGTTTATCTAATGTTCACTTAAAATAAGATATATCTTCTTTTAAAAGCACAATTAATTCATCGAAAGTTTTTTACTTACAATTTGTGTCTTAAGTGAACTTTGAAGGTAACTTTCATGGCTAATTTAAGACAAACCTAAGTGAAGATTTTTATCTCTCACTGAGGAAGCTCAAAGCAATGTATGTCCCTACATGCAGTGATCAAACTCTAAGCCATACTTTTAGACAAACTCTAGGAAAATGTGCTGACTTTGACTTTTGCAACAATCTGAAACTACTATTAGCCTACCTAAAATGTACACAGAGAGAGGGAGAAATAGATATTTTACCCTATGGTTGAGGGCCCAGATGGCCAGGAGACAGGAACCTCATTCAGGTCTCTCAGATGGGTGACAGGAACCCAGACATTTGAGCATTTTCCACTGCTTTTCGCAAGCCATTAGTGGGAGCTGGGTTGGAAGTGGAGCAGCTGGGTACATCCTGGCATCCCCATGGGACGCCACTGACTTTACTTGCTATGCCACAATGCTGGCCCCTCATTTCATTTGTGATTGAGAAGGAGCAGACTAGGAAGGATTCCTGGATACTGATTCTATTAAATAAAACAATGAGTGTCGTAGTAAATCTAAATACAGTTCAATTATCCTAATACCAAGGGATAAGAAAGTTGGTAGAAACATTTCCTATGAAATCATGATATGAAAGAGTTGTCTGTACCTCCATGTTTATTGCAGCTCAATATACAATAGCTAAGATATGGAATCAACCCAAATGCCATCAATTGAAGACTGAATAAAGAAATCACAGGCTATGTACACCATAGAATTATACACAGCATTAAAAAAATGAAACCCTGTCATTTGCATCAAAATGGATGAAACTTGAAAACATCAAATTTAGTGAAATAAGCCAATACCGAAAGGACAAATACCATGTTCTCTGTGATAACTAATAGAGCACCTAAAAGGTAATCTCTAGAAGTGAAATTGACACTTTGAAATGTTACTTTCAAAAGCCCTAGTCTTGACTCTTGAGGAATAGTTTTTTTGTTTTATACCATTTATTGAACTCCTTACTTAGTACAGTTAATCTTATGTGTCATAAAGTTAATTGAAAGTATATTTTAGTTTAAAAAAATAAGAATGGGAATAAAAGTGGGAGGAGCAAGAGGGGTGGGAGTATGGGTGCAAGAGCAGGTACGGTGGAAAGAATCACTATGTCCCTAAAGTTGTATTTATGAAATGCATGAAGTTTGTACTCCTTAAATAAAGGTTTCTGGGGGAAAAAAGAAACATTTCCTACAGAATCTAGAGTAAAGCATTATTTTCTACTCCCTTGGAAAATCAGACTATATGACTATTTATTTTCATTTCATATGGTGAACAGCATTCTTTTTTTAAAACATCTATTCATTTATTTGAAAGTCAGAGTGACAGAGAGAGTAAGAGAGATCTTCCATCTGCTAGGTTCACTCACTAGATGACTGCAGCAGCCAGTGCTGGGACCAGGTGAGTCAGGAGCTTCTTCTAGATCTCCCAAAAAGGTAGTGGAGGTCCAAGCACTCTGGCCATCTTCTGCTCTTTTACCAGGCACATTATCAGGGAACTGGGTAGAAAGTGGAGCAGATTGGACACTAACACCCATATGAGATGCCAACATTGCAAGTGGCAGCTTTATCAACTGCACCACAATGCTAGCATTCTTAACAAATGCCTATGAAAGAAAAGAATGAGCACATTTCCTCCAAGGATCACAGGAACAGTACGAGGGTGTGTGCCTTTTGATTTTCTAGCTCTGACCACACTATTTCTGGCTCCAAAGCAAGAACAACATCTGTCTACCATGTATAGCGATTTGCAGTTCATGAAACTTATTTGGCATGCAGCACTATCTGTTCTTCTCAGCTTGTGTCCTGTGCTCAAAGTGCTCCTCTCACAGGGTACATGTTAGCGGCTATCAGTGGAATTGTATAAGACAAAAGGCTCTTCATTTTATTTAGTGCAATATATACTGGCTTTGGAGTAGTAGAATCATAAGGTGTATTACTTTGTGCACATTTTTTAAAAACTTTTATTTAACAAATATAAATTTCCAAAGTGCAGCTTTTGGATTACAGTGGCTTTTATTCGCCCATAACTTTCCTCCCACCCGCAACCCTCACATCTCCTGCTCCCTCTCCCATTCCATTAGCATCAAGATTCATTTTCAATTATCTTTATATATAGAAGATCAATTTAGTATATATTAAGTAAATATTTCAACAGTTTGCACCCACACAGAAACACAAAGTGTAAAGTACTGTTTGAGTACTAGTTATAGCATTAGTTCACATTGTACAATACATTAAGGACAGAGATCATACATGAGGAGTCAGTTACAATGACTCCTGTTGTGATTTAACAATTTGACACTTTTGTTTATGGCGTCCGTAATCTCCCTAGGCTCTGGTCATGAGTTGCCAAGGCTGTGGAAGCCTTTTGAGTTTGCCCACTTCGATCTTATTTAGACAAGGTCATAGTCAAAGTGGAAGTTCTCTCCTCCCTTCAGAGAAAGGTACCTTCTTCTTTGATGGCCCGTTCTTTCCACTGGGATCCCACTCTAAGAGATCTTTCATTTAGGTTTTTTTTGTTTTCTTTTGTTTTGTTTTTTTGCCAGAGTGTCTCGGCTTTCCATGTCTGAAATACTCTCATGAGCTGTTTAGCCAGATCCGAATGCCTTAAGGGCTGATTCTGAGGCTAGAGTTGTGCACACTTCTTAACATGATATTTTAAGCCCTTATCTGCATACTCACATATACATATGATGAAACTATTTTATCATATTTTGCAAACTTACATTGTTGTTTGGCAAAAGATAAATATGAAATGTATGCTATTGAACAAATTTCAGAGGGAATATGTGCATGTCGTAAGAAAGAAAATCACACTCCAGAAGACCACAAAGAAAAATGACAGGCTTTCTCTCTTTCCCTTCTCTGCTACTTCCCAAGGAAAGCTCTTTGCTACTGCTCGTTGTAGATGTCATTTTTTGCTTTACTAGAAAAAGGAAACATGTTATGAAACTTTATAATTCTGTTTTTACATGTTAGAGATATTGACATTTTTTGGATACACGCTTAGTAAGTTATTTCAGCATGAAGATTTCAGTCTTTTGTTCAATCTTTTATTATTCCTACAATAATGTTTCTCTAAATATATTCAAAATGTTTATTGTTTCATTATTTATCTTCCTTTAAATCATCTTTGGACAACCATTTCTTAGGTGTAGAATTCCCTGTATTTACCTTCCATTATTTTTGGTCATGTCTTTTCATATTTTCCCTCACATAGAGACACAAGTGAAAATACTGATGGAGTACTAGTTATAGTATTAATTCACAATGTACAGCACATTAAGGACAGAGATCCTACATATATTTTTCTAAAAATGATTAATTATCTATGCGATTTCCAATATAACACCAAGATTTTTTAATCATTTTCGATTATCTTTATATACAGAAGATCAATTCAGTATATACTATGTAAAGATTTCATCAGTTTGCATCCACACAGAAACACAAAGTTTAAAAATACTGTTTCAGTACTAGCTATAGCATTACTTCACATTGGATAACACATTAAGGACAGATCCCTCATGAGATGTAAGTACACAGTGACTCCTGATGTTGATTTAACAATTTGACACTCTTGTTTATGGCGTCAGTAATCTCCCTAGGCTCTAGTCATGAGTTGCCGAGGCTATGGAAGTCTTTAGGGTTTGCCAACTTTGATCTTATTCCAACAGGGTCATAGTCAAAGTGGAAGTTCTCTCCTCCCTTCAGAGAAAGGTACCTCCTTCTTTGATGGCTCCGTTCTTTCCACTGGGCCACTGGGATCTCACTCGCAGAGATCTTTCATTTAGGTCTTCTTTTTTTTTAAAAAAAAAAAAAAGAAGAAGACATATTTTCCAACTCAGTTTTTTAAACCATATATTTTAGAAGTTACATTGCAGCTTTTTCTTCATTTTGGCAAATATTTTAACTTAATTTTTTTCTTATTATTGACCTTTACTTTAGTATATTAACTGATATGTCTACTGTTCAATATTCTTTTATTAATCCACTAATACTAATCAAAATTCACAACAAGATGAAGACTAGATATATAATGGATGGGAAACACACTATAGTAAGATGTGTAATCTGAAATCATGTAGAATAGAGATGATACTGCCAAAACGATTAGGAAAGGATAGTCTTCAGTATGCTACTTCTTGCTTTATAGAACAGTGTCTTTTTTACCCAAAACCTGAATAACAATTATTGTCCTTTTGTTTTTCCTATCATTACAAAGTCTCTCTTTTTTGACATATATAGAAAAGTATCATATTTTCCTGTATTATAACCTGTGTCCAATGTTTTCTTTTTTTCTAATATTCCTAACTGTTATGTACTTAAACATCTTGGAGTAAAACTAAATTAGTGTCAATATATTAACCTACATAGATTTTTTTCTTTGTATTTTTAATGTGACAGAATCATTCTAGATTAAAATAAATTTGAGTACACTTTGTTACAAATAGAAATGTAAGACTTGAATGTGAAATTATTTCAAATTTCTCCTGAAAAATATGCATGCATATTTCTTTGCATGCAGCCTGATAAATGATAAGCTCGGTACTTGAAAGTCAATTAAGATAGAAAGCAGGATGTTAATTCACAGTAATTCACTAATGTGTATCTCAATGGTAATTAATTCAATTCTTTGTAGAAATTCCAGGAACTAATTAACAATACCAAGAGACTGTGTTCAAGGAAAGGTGTCCAAACTTTATCCCAACCCCCAATCCTTGGATATGACAATGAATAAACATAAACTGAGATTTACTTTGGAAGCTTGTTATTTTAGCTTAGGAGAAAAAGATTGATTTGTCCAATTTGCAATTTTTATTTGAAATTCTGAATGAGTTAGGAGTTTATAACCAAGAAAAAAACTGTACATTAATTTTCTACTGAACTATTTTTTCTGTCCACATTCCATATTTCAAGATATTACTGAAAGTTCAAATTAAAATTTTCTATTATAATAGCTAAACCATCTATCTATTTCATCTAAATAAATAAACTAAATATTATATTCTAGCATGCACAGGATACCTCATTCTCATATTTTTAGAATTAAAAGAATCAATGGAAATAACAATGCTCATAGAGTGCTTTCTATTTTTTAGACATCTTAAAAACATAGTTGTCCTATCATTATATATTAAATATTTCATATTAATTGTATATAACTATATAATTATTTTATATTAAGCATCTCTAAATCTCTTTAGTAACCTATACTATAATGATTATTTTTGTTTGGTTCTTTTACTATGCTTATCACAGCAGTGGGATAAAATTTAAATGTATTTAAAAATTATTCAAAGTAACATCTTGGCACCAAACTAGTGATATAAATTTCCATAATTATTTAGTTTTCCATGCTACAATGATAGAAAATGAACAAAATTTTAGGGCTAATTTTTATAATAATGCTCTCTAGCATACCTATTAAGCATATTATATCCATGGCAATATATAGGAACAATGGAACAGAGGAACACATTTCCTAAAATTCAAGAGCTGTTAGGAGAAATACATAAGTAAATTTATAATTGTGAAAGGTAGCATGACACAAACACCTAATTAGTGTTCAAAGAGATATGGAATGTGGTAAGGGAGTAGTCAACTATCTACAATTCAAAAATCATCGGGAGCAGCCTCTTCAGTCTTTATCCTTCTTTCTCTCGGCTGCTTCCCTCTCTCTCCTTTCCTTCTTCTATCACTAAAAATAAAAGTTCCTTGAGAACCGATCAACAGCGGTCGTGTCGTGCGTGACTCCATGGGTTGGACCTTTGCTGGTGAGGGTTCGACAAGTGGGGCTTTAACAGCCTTTAAATTGTTACTGATCTGAAGCAGGTTACTGTGAGCCCAGCAAGATCTGAAGTAATTTGCCATCACTATGGAGGATGCTGATTGATGCAACTTTGGTAAGGTTGTGCATGCTTACGGATATCCATGCTGTCCAATCAGGTGTTGGGCGTGAATGCTATATAATCACGCGAGATCTTGACACCATAATAGTCTTCCAGCATCACAGTGGAGAGAGATCCAAGGCGGGGCCTCTGGTGTAACTGAATTCTGGTGTAACTCAGCATCAGGACAGCGCTCCCCTCGGAAGCTGTCATGGTGAGTGTGAGAGCCCTGGCATGCAGGTGTGGGGAAGGAGGAGTTGGGGAAAGTTGTGGAGAAGGCTGGTCTGAGGCGGCTTCCCCAGGGGTCCTCTCTGGGAGTCTGTGGGCGCATCTCCCTGCTGGCACGGCCCTTCCCTCGGCCACTCTGGTCCTCAGTGTCGGGGCTGGGCTGGCAGCTGGGACTCCTGGAGCTCCATTTCCTCACAGCCAACTGTCGGCTGGGACCAGTTTCTGGGAACCAGTGTTGGTGGCATCCCCGGCCTCCCAGATTGTGTGGTGAGCACGCGATGGACACCAGGGAGAACCCAGACCCTGTGTGTGGGGTTCATGCAGGGGAGGAGCTGTCCTTCATGGAGTCCTCGCTTACTTTTTCCAGGGCTGACCTCATTCCCCTTGTTTTCTGGTTAGATCAGAAGCAGGGTCTCAGCATAGCTCTTTCTGAGTCTTGCTCCTGCTTTCTGTTGACAATAATGGTGTCCTAGACTGGGTAAATTAAAAACAAAGCAGTTTTATTTGACTCAGGTTTTTGTCCAGGTTATGGGAGGGCAGGAGGACATTGATATTTGCATGTCATCTTAGCCCTGCTCGTTACATGGACAGGCTGTCATCTGTCTCTGAACTTTCAAAATACAAATTTTAGCTGGTTATATTTCTGACTGTTTTAAAACTGTTTATGTTCCATGATTATCTTTCCACCTCGACGATATAAGCCCGGATTCCTAAGTTAGTTTTTTTTTTAATTTTCAGTGTGATAGAGGGTGATTTTTTAAAGATTATTTAAGTATAATTGACAGACAAAATTTGTATACATTCAAGGCCTGCAACTTGTTTTGCAATGTGGGGGACTTTTACAAGCTTATGGAATATTCACATTATATTTTAAGCCCTTTACCAGAAACCTTTTAGTGTCCCCTTATACATATATATTATGAAGTGATTAGGACAATTAACTAGCCTATCTATCACCTTACATAGTTTTTAAAAGATATTTCAGATGTTAACCTGTTGTATCTAATACTGCATTCATATCATTACTGTGCTCTATTATACATCTCAACGTTAATTTATCTCCTAACTGCAAATGTGCCATTCAAGTAGCATCTTCCAGTTTCTTTCACACTTAGCCCCTTGTAACCCTCGTTATATTCTGTGCTTATGATCGAATTTCTTAGATTTCACAAATAAGTAGCATTTATTTTTCTCTGTGTTATGTCAAGCAGCCTAATGTCCACATTCTAACTTTGGGATCCATGTTGTGACAAAACGTCAGAATTTATTTTTTAACGTTGAATGTGATTCCATTTTGTGAGTATCATGCTCTATCTTTTGATCTGTTGACAGACAATGTGGTTATTTCAATATCTTATTCTTGTAAATAATGCTTCCATGAACATGGATGTGCAAGTTTATCTTTGAGATAGTGATTTTATTTCTTATGGATGCACATAAATTAATGAGATTGTTTTGTCATTTGTTTCATTTTTAGAGGCATCTCCATGGTGGATGTACCAATTTACATTCCTACAACCAATTTATATGTTCCCATTTCTCCACATCTGGCTCAATACTTGTTACCTTTTTTCGTACTTTTTGATAATATCCATTTTTACATATATGAGATGATAACCATTTTAGTCTTGATGATCCATACTGAGCTCCTTTTCAAATACCTGTTAGCTGTTTGCATATCTTCACTGGAAAAACAGATCAGATCATTTGTCCAAACTGATTAGGTCATTTATCAATTTTTATTATATTTAGTTTTGATTTCTGAATGTCTTATGTGTTATTTCCTTAATCATACTGTTTGCCATATTTTCTCCCCTTCTTTGCTTTCTGTTTTTATCTTTTTCTTTAGCATGTAGTTTTTGTTGTTTTTTACAGTCCTATTTCCTTATTTTCATTTTTATCACTTGTGTTTGGTGTTATATCTAAATCATTGTTGAATTTTTAGGCATTTGTGAAGTGACAAGTTGAAGAGAATATTTTTTTCTGTCTTTCTCTTCGTGTGTCTCTCTCTTTTTTTTTTTTTTTTTTTTTTTTTTGGACAGGCAGAGTGGACAGTGAGAGAGAGAGACAGAGAGAAAGGTCTTCCATTGCTGTTGGTTCACCCTCCAATGGCTGGCGCACCATGCAGACCCGAGGGCAGGAGCCAGGTGCTTCTCCTGGTCTCCCATGGGGTACAGGACCCAAGCACTTGGGCCATCCTCCACTGCACTCCCCGGCCACAGCAGAGAGCTGGCATGGAAGAGGGGCAACCGGGACAGAATCCGGCGTCCCGACTGGGACTAGAACCTGGTGTGCTGGCGCTGCAAGGCAGAGGATTAGCCTATTGAGCCATGGCGCCGGCATCGTTTGTCTCTTTTTTTTAAAACTAATTAATTTCACCCCCCCTCAATGAAACCTTTTATTTGAGGAATGCAAACTTTATGCATTTCGTAAGTACAAGTTTATGAAAATAGTTATTCTTCCCACCATACCTGCCCTAACACCCACTGTCTCACTCCTCCTCCTCCTCCCTTCCCCATCCTCAGTTCCATTCACCATTAAAACCTATTATTGACTAACGTTGTACAGAGAAAACCAACTCTCTACTAATTAAAGAGTTCAACAATTTGGACATCAATAAAAAAATTCTGTTTCTCAAAAAAAAAATCATCTACATAAAAACTGTTAAACAAACTCTGATTAAAGACATAATGTAAACAAGGACTAAAAATGTCCACACATATACACATATTTCATCATTAATTTTGCATTTTGTTGTCGAAAGACAATGAGTAAAAAAAGGTTCTAGGTTAAAAGTATGAATTGGGGTTAAAATTTTGGTTTGATACTTTACATTTTATGTTGGGCTCATTTCATCCACATCTGTCCAAACAGACCATTAAAATGAAATCAGGACTATGCTTGGAAATCAGAAGTATTGAGATAAATATTGAATACAAACAAATTCATAAAATGACAGTTGAAAGAAATAGTTTGGTTCAAAGGAAATGAGTTTTGTTAATGAGAGTAACTTCTGGAATACTTTAGGGGAATGGATTAGAAGAGTAAGAAAATGATGACAAAAATGACTTCTTATGAGTTTATGGTGACTGTCTCCAATAGTGTTTGAGTTCTTGACATGGCACTGATTTTCTTTTCAAATTGCATTTTTTTCTTCCTCATTATAAATGTTCATTTAATTTATGATAGGGTAAGCACTCACTATTCTTTAGCTATATAATTTTTTTATGTTTTGTGACCTGCTATATATTTTATATACATGATAAACTGCGCACTTTGCATCTGTTGTGTTCTCCCTCAGTGTTGCTGAGTTTAGGACATTTTGCTTCACATATGACACAATATGTGTACCTAACGTGTAACTCAGAGAAAGTATATATTTTCATCAGAAGAAAGAAGCTGTAGAAAATAAGAAGGCTTAGAGCATGTCTGTTGTCACAATGATGAAGGCTTTTCTCTGGTCTACACTGAATGCAGTTAATAATTTACACAATTTTTAGCCTATGTAGAAATAGAACCAAGGCTAGCAAAAGGGATTATTACTATAATTCAGCTTCTTACTCAGAGAACAATAATATAACTGTTTTTATTGGAGAAAGTGATCATGTATGGTCATGTATTTAGTACATGTGGTCATGTATTAAAACAAATCAAAGTGAATCATAAGGGGCACCAGAATCACAACTATGAACTTGAGAAAAAAATGCAGGTAGACAGGAAAAATGTGACTGCCTGTTACATATATTATCCAATATATTTCATATTAATATTCATATTAGCATATATATATTATTGTAACTATGTTGGCTATTATTATATATTTTTATGAATTAATATATATTTAAATTGTATCATAGATTTATCATTATAGATACATTAGATATAGATAGGTATCGCAATACAATTCTAATAATTACTGATGTTGGATTGTTCTCTCTTTTTTAATTCTATAGGTATTAGCACACTAGTCTTGTTTATGTGACCCTTTGACTCTTAATCCTTTCACTATGATCAATTGTGGACTGAAAATGATCACTTTGACTAGTGAGATGGCATTGGTACATGCCACCTTGATGGGATTGAATTGGGATCCCCTGGTACTTTTCTAACTCTACCATTAGTGATAAGTCTGAGCATGTGCCAAACTGTGCATCTGCTCTTTCTCTTATTCCCATTCTTTTATTTAACGGGGATCACTTTTCAGTTAAATTTAAACATCTAAGAATAATTGTGTGTTAATTAAAGAGTTCAACCAATGATATTAAGTAGAACAAAAAAATACTGAAAGAAATAAAGTAGTAAGTTTTTCCTCAACAGTAAGGACAAGGGCTGATCAAGTCATTGTTTTTCATAGTGTCCATTTCACTTCTACAGGTTTCCTTTTAGGTGCTCAGTTAGTTGTCACCAATCAGGGAGAACATATGATATTTGTCCTTTTGGGACTGGCTTATTTCACTCAGCATGATGTGTTCCAGATTCCTCCATTTTGTTGTAAACGACCAGATTTCATTGTTTTTTACTGCTGTATAGATTCTATAGAGTACATATCCCATAATTTCTTTATCCAGTCTACTGTTGATGGGCATTTGGGTTGATTCCCTGTCTTGGCTATTGTGAATTGAGCTGCAATAAACATTGAGGTGCAGAAAGCTCTTTTATTTGCCAATTCAATTTCCTTTGGGTAAATTCCAAGGGGGCAGAATGGCTGGGTTTTATGGTAGGGTTATATTCAGGTTTTTGAGGACTTCTCCAAACTATCTTCCATAGTGGCTTTACTAGTTTGCATTCACACAAACAGTGGGTTAGTGACCCTTTTTCCCCACATCCTCACCAGCATCTGTTGTTGGTAGATTTCTGTATGTAAGCCATTCTAACTGGGTTGAGGTGAAACCTCATCGTGGTTTTGATTTGCATTTCCCTGATGGCTAGTGATCTTTAACATTTTTTCATGTGCCTGTTGGCCATTTGGATTTCTTCTTTTGAAAAATGTCTATTGAGGTCCTTGGCCCATCTCTTAAGTGGGTTGTTTGTTTTGATGTTGTGGAGTTTCTTAATTTCCTTGTAGATTCTGGTTCAGTCATTTGGGAAGATGATAAGGAGATACCTCAGAAAACTGAAAATAGATCTTCTAAATCATCCAGCAATCCCACTCCTGGGTTTTTTATACAAATGAAATGAAATCAGCATATGAAAGGGTGATCTGTACAACCTGTTTACTGCAGCTCAATTCACAATAGCTAAGATAAATTATAGTATAATAATATATAGTATAATAATATATATAGTATAATAATTTATAATTATAATATAAAGAAATTATAGTATACATACTCTATGGAATACTACTCAGAAATCTTGTCTTTTGTAACAAAATGGATGCAACTAGAAGTCATTTTACTTAGTGAAATAAGTCAATCTATAAAAAGAAATATACCATGTGTTTTTCCTTATCTGTGGTAACTAATATAGTACCTAAAATGTAATGTATATGAGTGAAATTGACATTTGGAGATTTGATAACTGCAGCATTTGTCTGTACTGTTGAACAGTTTTTTTTTTCTTTATATTATTTGTTGATAACTTTACTTAGTGTAGGGTTAATTTCATGAGTATAAAGTAAACTGAAAATTGATCTTTGCAAAAATCAGGATTGGGAATCGGAGAGGAAGGAGAAAGAAGCGTGGGAGTGTGGGCAGGAGTTAGGTTAGGTTGCGAAGTATCACTATGCTCTTAAATCTGTATATGAAACAAATGAAATTTTTATGCTTTAAATAAAATTTGGAAAAATAGCTGTTTTTAAACATTATAGAAAAAGCAATATAAAAGTATCTGCTCAAGCTCAAATATCCATAAGTTGACATCAAGTTCCATAAAAAATTAGTATCAAGGATAATGATGGGGCAAAATTTGTCAGCTGTCTTCCCATCATTTCCTCATTGTCTTTTGCATTAAGTAAAGTTTTTTCTGTGATGTGACTTTGAATTCAGTGACTACATTTCTCAGCATACTTGTATTTTAATGGGGTCACCTGGTTATTTCGTGCCAATGGAAAATGAGCTGAAGTATTGTGTTTTACTTTCACTCTTGGGCTGATGATTGTTATGATGCGTTTTTGTGTTTTGTGTTTCTGTTTTTGTAGAGCAGAAATGTCTTTTCCATCTTTTATTTCCCAGTCCTTTTTCTTCTAGATACAGAGTATTTCCAGAATAAGATCTAAAAAATGGAAAGAATGCCTATAATTCCTCATGGAAGAAAGTTGGCTACCAAACAGTAACATTTCAATGGGCTGCTATGCAAGCAAGATATAAACTTCTATTGTGTAAAATTGATGAGATATAGGATTTTCATTGTTATCGCTATTGTTATAATGACTCATATTATCCTTACTTATGTGCTGGAAATTTGTAACATTAACTGAATAAAAGAGTACTAATTAATGAGTAAATGTACTTACTGTAAACAAAGAGTTGTCCATAAACTTAAAATCAGTAAAATATGTTTTAATCATAAATTTCAGCAAATATTTTCTTAAAGGCTTTACAGTAAATATTTCTGAATTTGCAGGGCAAACATTATAACACAACCATTTAGCTTTGCCCTGGAAATGCAAAATTAAGCATTGACTATATAGAAATAAATGATATGGGTCATGTTACAATAATATTCATTTACAACTAGAATGTTGAAGCATGTATTTTAGTTTGCTGATCCCTATCCTATGACAACTGGCTCCAGTTGGTAGCAGCAAATTTCAGAGCAAGAATAACAAATGTCTTAAATAAATTCTAAGAAACAAAGGACTTGGAAGAACAAAACTGTACCAACCGTCATAAAGTATGTCTACATGCGTGCAGATATCGCTCTTTTTTAAATCTATACAGCTGTGGTACTATTACAACGATTGAATTTCCAACTCATAGAATGTACACATACTTGTTTTTATTTTATAAATACTTTATTTTTAAAAGTCAAGGTTATTCAGAGGAAATATGGGTAATTTTTTATCTATTGTAACATAATTTCTGTCAAGGTACAGGCCATTTAAACCAAAAAATTATGAAGAATGAATAGATGGCAACTCAGTTTTATCATATAATTTACTTACTATCTATCACAAGTAATACAAAATAAGATTAAAATATGTATGTTTGGAAAAGAGGGTATTGAAAATGAATTGTTGAGCAGGAATTTGACTGTGTTGGTTAGTTCAGGCTGTTGCATTTTCATCATTTTTTATTTGAAGAATTTCTTTCATTCATCTGGTTTCCCAAAATTAAAATGATTCTAATGTGTTCAAATAATAAAAATGAAAATAAGGGGTAAATATTTGGCATAGCAATAGGAACCCGCGTGTCATATCAGAGTCCATGGCTTCAAAGTCTTGGTTCTGCTCTGAATTCTAGCTTTTGCTAACGTGTAGCCTGGGAGGCAGCAGGTGGCACTTCAATAGCTGGGTCCCTGCCACACAGTTGGGAGATTCAGATTGTGTTCCCTGGCTTTAGCAAGGCCAAGCTCTAGCTGTTGTTCCTGTTTTAGGAATAAATTAGCAGATGGGCTCTCTCTGTCTGTCTCTCTCTCCTGCTCTTTCTACTGTGCCTCTCAGCCTTTCAAATAAATAAATAAATAAGTAAAGCATATATTTAAAAAAAATAGAGATGGAATCTCTATTATGTCATACACACGAGCCACCTGAATCAGGGTTCCATCCCAGGAAAATTTCAGTTCTCCTTATAATATAAAAATCAAATTAAATAATTTAAATTGAACAATTTTGTCAATGAAAAATAGTAACATTCATCTAGAACATTCTAATAAAATAAAGAAAGGTCAGTTTTCCTTTCTTCAGGTCTAGCTTCAAATTCCAAATGGCTTATTACTAACCTTTGACTTCTCAAGAAAGTGTGCAAAGAAACATATTATATTAAATCATAAAATCTATTTATATATTAATTTTTGAAATAATTATTCAAATATAGATATGGAGAGCTAAGGGGTAAAATTTGCTCCTGAAAATGTTGGTTTGAAACATATCAACAGTTAATATTCCTCCGTATATAGTCATTCTTTAAATTTCAACTTTAAATTTCAACTGCCATCTTAACTGCTCATCAATTTCTTTATAACTTTATTGGTTCAAGTGAATCTAACTTAGTGAAAATTTTCAAGATTATTGTTTAACACACTTATGCACTATAAAGAGAAAACAAATAATCCACTGGATTTGGCAACCAAGACCAGATAGTAAAAATAAGAGTTTTTCTCTTGATAATATCTGGAAAAAGAATTAAAGTGTCAACAGTCTTGTATATACAGACTAACTTACTGGCACCAGAAACATTGCAGAACTTCCAATATAAGTGTCATATGGATTCAAGATATCGTTTTTTATGGGAAAAGATCATGAAAAGAAAGAATTTAAGGATATATAGCTGTATATACATTTATGTATCAGAACATATGTATTTATAAGAACATATCAGACATTCATGGTTTTTTTCTACAAAAAATGTCTATTTTCCATTTAATAGCTTATTTTCAGTTAGATTATTTTAGACCTTTTAAATTTTAATTTATTTATTTAATTTGTTTTAAAGGCAGATGGACAGAGTGGGAAAGAGGGAGATGGAGAAATGGGTGGGGGTGGAGAGAGACAGATCGATTGACAAATGGGTCCTTCTATCCCTTACTTCACTCTAATTGCCCACAACAGCCATGGCTGAGCCAGGCTAAGGCTGGAAGTTTAGGACTCAGTCTGGACCTCCCAGAAAGTTGGAGGGATCCAAGTACTTGAACCATCATTGCTGCTTCCCAGGCTATGCACTAACAGAAAGTTGGCATCTGAAGTGTAGCCAGAATTTGACCTTATGATACAGGCGTGTTGTCTCAACTGGTATGTTAACTGTCGCACCAAATACCTGACCCTAAGCTTCTTTTAGATCATAAAGTGACACAGAAGCTATTGGTATGTCAAGTTTAGTGCACTTTTAATCAACTCTGATTGCAGTGGAAGTAATTATACTGTTAGGTTAAAGATTTTAAGATATTTGTTTGTATTTCTTTGTGTTCACATGAGGAAATTTCTGATTTTCTCTGCAAAAAAGAATTTGACAGGAACCACATCAGTCCCAACTAACACAGGTGGATGCATGGAAAAGCAATATAGACTACCATTAATGGCACTACATAATTGAACGTTTTCATTTGCAATATTTGTACTCTGTAATTTGACCCTCTGTAATTAAATAAACCTCCATTTCATAAAACACAAGTAAATAATCTAATGACAGTAACATAATCAATATAATGCATAAAATTTGGGTTAATTTAAACATGAAATAATTTTTTCCTAAGATCAGAATTAAATTAATGCACCCATTTCAAGTGTTGATTCAATCAACAATGTAAAAATTCAAACTTGCATATGCATATAGACATCAAATGTTATTTATGAAGAAAAATACTATTACTTTGACATGAACAGTAATATAGATTCTTTAACTTGATGTATAGACAGTATTATTTGATAAATAGTCTTAGCCAAGAATTAATTTTATTTTAGTGCAAATTTCTGTTTTGACTTGTTTAGTCTCTTAGAGCTACAATTTTTATGTTCATATAGTCTGAATGTCAGCAAACTGAAATCTTGAGCAGCTATCCCTGCATGACTACCTCAAACTGAAATTTGACAACTTATCATATATTCATTTATGTATGTGATTTCCAAAACAAGCAATAATGTCTGACTTAACTAACACTTTGCACTTGAAGAAAACACTAATTTATCTCTGAGGATTTTTCTTACATTAATTTCTAGCAATTTTCAAAGCCTATAGTTTTCTATTTGACCATCCAGAATTGTTCTCTATCTTTTTTTTTACCAGATTAGGGTCTTAACACTGCATCAGAAGGCTTCTTTGCCTTCTATTTGTGATGCAGCAACAAAGATACTGGAATAAGGGAAAAGATTGGATTCATGATATTCATTTCCTTGCTACTCCTTGTTGGCTCTCCTTTGACTGACTCCTGACCATATACATGTAATTTCTTCTTGGTATCCTGTACCCTGTTGTTGATACTTCTGTTTCTAGATTCAGTGGATGATTTCTGTTCAACATTTCTGTTTTTTTTTAAATTAATTAATTAATTAATTTGAAAAGCAGAGTTACAGGAAAAGAGAACACACTCACGCACAGCCACACACACACACACACACACAGAAGGATAGAGAGGAGAGAGAGAGAGAGAGAGAGAGAGAGAGAGAGAGAATCATCTATTTGCTGATTCACTCTCAAAATGGCCAGAACAGCCAGACAGCCTAATCAACATGTTAAGCATTCTTTCTCATTCCACACATTTGAGAGTCCACTTTCATTTTTTACCCTTACTCCATTTGTGCTGGTTTATTCTTAGCAATGCTAACAGTTAATTATAGCAACAAGCCTGTGTTGTCACACTACTCAGTGTTTATCACAAAAGAGATAATCTCTTCTGTCTGATATCAATCCTGATGTTCACTCTTACTCAAACATTTTAGTTGACAAGCCTGCTCTAAATTAATCAGGAGACCAAAACAGAAAGTATGTTGACATATTATATCCCAACCATAGAAGACTATAGAAAGAAAATACGACTGTTTAAGGACTAGAGGCCAAGTCACAAAAATATTCAGTCTGAATAATAGTGCCATAATCTCTCAGGTCATAATTTTAAACTGAGGTGTCTGCCTACAAATAATTTATTTTAGGCTAGGGGGCATTTTTATATCTGTTCCTATTAATAGACTTTGCATTAGCTTCCTGAAATTATTAGAGAGGAGAGTGAAAAAACAGATTCCTGAATCTTCACTTTCACTGCCACACCATACAGAGCTTGGCAGTTGTCATTTCCATCCTTATAATAAGAAAAAAAAAATGGTTGACAAACTGAATCAATGACTTTTATAAACTCAGAAAATTGAGTTTTCAATGTAAATGACCAACTCAAATGAAGAGTAGTTGGTACATCCAGAGAAATATAGTAACTACAATATTACTGAAGAAGGTGCTAGAAACATAAACAGGTAGGAACCTTTAAATTCTAATGTTAGGGCCTGGTGCTGTCCAAGATCTTGGGCCCCTGAACCCATGTAGGAGACCCGGAAGAAACACTGGCTCCTGACTTTGGTATTGTTTTAGCTCCGACCAACTCAGCCCTTTGGGGAGTGAATCAGTGGATGGAGGACTTCTCCCTCTCTGTCTTTCACTGTCAGTCTGTGATTATTCCTCTCAAATAAATAAAAAAAAAATCTTAAAAAAAGACTAAGGAAATTCAGGAACAAAATATATGTCCTCAAAAAAGGTTAAAACATAATTTTCAGGTAGAAGAAAAAGTATTAGGTCAGAATTTTTAATTATTGTTATAAATGGAAAGAGTATCTGAAAAGAAATGAATAAAAGAAAAAATAAACAATTTTTTCTTATTCTTATTTAGACATAAAGATACCATATAAAAACAATAATAATAGTAACAATGTGTAAATTAGAAAAGGATATGGAAAAGCAAAATGAATGACAATGTGAAAAAGAACTAGAGCAAAGATTTGTGAAGTTTTTTTTTTTCATAACTTCCCTCCCACCCACAACCATCCCCTTTCCCGCTCCCTCTCCCCTTCCATTCACATCAAGATTCATTTTAAATTCTCTTTATATACGGAAGATCAGTTTAGTACATATTACATAAAGATTTCAATAGTTTGCCCTCACATAGCAATACAAAGTGAAAAATACTGTTGGAGTACTAGTTATAGTATTAATTCACACTGTATAGCACATTAAGGACAGAGATCCTACATGATATATTTTTTTTTAAATTCATTAATTTTCTATTCAATTTCCAATTTAACACCAAGTTTTTTTTTTCATTTTTAATTATCTTTATATACAGAAGATCGATTCAGTATATACTAAGTAAAGATTTTATCAGTTTGCACCCACACAGAAACACAAAGTGTAAAATACTGTTTCAGTACTAGTTATAGCATTACTTCTCATTGGATAACACATTAAGGACAGATCCTCATGAGACATAAGTACACAGTGACTTCTGATGTTGATTTAACAATTTGACACTCTTGTTTATGGCATCAGTAATCTCCCTAGGCTTTAGTCATGAGTTGCCAAGGCTATGGAAGCCTTTAGGGTTCACTGACGTCGATCTTATTCCTACAGAGTCTTAGGCAAATTGGAGGTTCTCTCCTCCCTTCAGAGAAAGGTACCTCCTTCTTTGATGGCCCCATTCTTTCCACTGGGATCTCACTCGCAGAGATCTTTCATTTAGGTATTTTTTTTTCAGAGTGTCTTGGCTTTCCATGCCTAGAATATTCTCATGGGCTCTTGAGCCAGATCTGAATGCCTTAAGGGCTGATTCTGAGGCCAGAGTGCTATTTAGGACATCTGCCATTCTATGAGTCTGCTGTGTATCTCGCTTCCCATGTTGGATCATTCTCTCCCTTTTTGATTCTATCAGTTAGTATTAGCAGACACTAGTCTTGTTTGTGTGATCCCTTTGACTCTAAGGCCTATCAGTGTGATCAATTGTGAACTGAAATTGATCACTTGGACTAGTGAGATGGCCTTGGTACATGCCACCTTGATGGGATTGTATTGGAATCCCCTGGCACAATTCTAACTCCATCATTTGGGGCAAGTCCAATTGAGCATGTCCCAAATTGTCGTCTCCTCCCTCTCTTATTCCCACTCTTATATTTCACAGGGATCACTTTTCAGTTAAAATTTAAACTCCTAGGAATAATTGTTTGTTAATTATAGAGTTCAACCACTAGTATTAGAATAAAAAATACTAAAATTGATAAAGGTTTATATTGTACATCAACAGTCAGCACAAGAGCTGATCAAGTTACTGTTTCTCATAGTGTCCATTTCACTTCAACAGGTTTCCCCTTTGGTGCTCAATTAGTTGTCACCGATCAGGGAGAACATATGATATTTGTCCCTTTGGGACTGGCTTAATTCACTCAGCATGATGTTTTCCAGATTCCTCCATCTTGTTGCAAATGACCAATTTTCATTGTTTTTGACTGCTGTATAGTATTCTATAGAGTACATGTCCCAAGAGAAAAACTGCCAGCCCAGAATATTATATCCTGCAAAGCTCTCATTTGTGAATGAAGGTGAAATAAAGACTTTTCATTGCAAACAGAAATTGAAAGAATTTGTCGCCACTCGTCCAGCCCTGCAAAAGATGCTTAAAGATGTGTTACACACAGAAACACAGAATCACGGCCATCAACATGAAAGAAGGTAAATGAAGGGAAACTCACAGCAAAAGATCACAGGGAATTCAAAGCACACATTTGGATTTGTGAAGTTTTTAAAGATTTATTTTATTCATTTGAGAGGGAGAGAGGGAGACATACAGACACACATACACACATACACACACACACACAGAGAGAGAGAGAGAGAGAGAGAGAGAGAGAGAGAGAGAGAGGGAGGAAGATATCATCTATTTGCTGATTCATTCCTCGAATGGCTATACTGCTGAGACTGGGCCAGGCAGAAACCAGGAGGAAGGAACTCAATCCAGGTCTCCCCCATGGATTGTGGGGGCCCAAGTGCTTGGACCACCTCTGCTTTCTCATTCACATTACCAGGGGAGCTGAGTCAGAAGTGGAGCAGCTCAGTCTTGAACAGCTGCCCCAATATGGGATGCTGATGTCACAGAGGGTAGTTCAACCTGCTGTACTGCAACACTGGTCACAATAATGTATTTATACAGAGACTCTGCATTAGATGTAAAGCCATGTGGTTTTTTTGCTTAGGTGAAAATTAGTACTGTAAACAGTACAGTAATAATCCCATTTATAAAAGGTTGTAAATAATTTTAAAGAGCCAGAAAATAAGGGTCCACTCAAAAATAAGCAAATAATGCCACAAATACAGAAGCCAATTGAAAGAACTCCTCGTGGTTAAAATTACAACAAATGAACAAAAAACAAAGTAACATAGGAATATAATCCAAAAATAAATATAAATGTCAATGAGTACATCCTGACATTAAAAAAAATTGTGTATAATTCTCATTAAATTTGGAAGAATATATAAATCTCCTGAAAAAATTTTCAACTATTGCATTTAGTTATACTGCCCTCTATGGGATGGGGTACAGCACTGCACACAGTGAGTTCATTAGTTCAGTCCAGAAAAGAGGGTACCAGAGTAACTTCACCGTGGAGGAACCTGACAAACACTTCCACTGCCTGGTGATCAAGATCAACGACAGTGTCAGCCACGTCCATAGCACCTATCCTTGACAAAATGCCATGAAAATGGTACAAGGACTCTATGGTTTCCCAAAAATCCATAATCTCACTCTAATCATGAGAAAACAGGACAAATCTGAACTGGGGGATATATTAAAAAATAATCTTCAGAATTGGCAAGTTCTTCATAGCTAAAGAAAGTCTGGAAGACTGTTCCCAGAAGAGCCAAAATAGATATGGTGAATAGATGAGATGTGGTATTCTGTTGGAGAAACTACAACCAAATGGAACAGTAAATAAAAACAAAGTAAACCTGAAAAATACACATCTTAATTAATACTAATTATTGAATATTGGTTCATTAATTATAACTATTGTACGTTAATGTAAGTGGTTAATGATAGGGTTAGGGGCTGACGTGGGGCAGCAGTTTAAGCCACCACTTGTAACCACAGCTTCTCATATTTGAGCACCAGCTCTGATCCGGTAGCCTGCTGACATGCTCTCAAAAGCAATGGTTGATAGCCACGTACCTGGGCACTTTCCACCTAGGTGGGCGACCCAGAAGGAGTGACAGGCTCCAGGCTTTGGTCTGGACCATCTCTGGCTCTTGTGTACATTTGTGGCATGGACCAGCATGTGGAAGATTATTTCTCTTTCTCCCTCTCCCTCTCTCTCCCTTTCCCTCCCCCTTATTTTCAGATGAATAAATAAGTCATATTAATAATAATAACTGAAACAGTGATAAAAGATTACAAGGGGTACATGAAAAAGTTAGTATCTTTAACACTTTTCTGTACATCCAAGAGCATTCTAAAATTAGAAGTGATTTTAAATTGATGCAGCCTCATTAATATATATAAAGCCTAGAATTATTAGGTTTACCTACCACAAATGTTTTGCAGTTTCTTTAAAACTATTGAATCAAAGGAAATTTCAGTGACTTTTTCAGATAATTGTTTTGAGAATAAAACATGTCTTAAAGTTATTTTTTATTCATTATGATGATCTCAATGCTTCAAATATTTGTTGATTAATGAGATCAAACAACTGAACCGCCGTCTCTTTTTTACAATAGCATATACTTATACAGAACTGCAATATACCATCTTTACTCTTCATCAAGTTTATAAATCTAATATCGAAAATTACCTAAGTTAGGAAAGGAAACAGCTTTCAAATTCATGGAGGAGATCCTCTGCAAACTTAAGATTCTACATTTGAATAAGAAAATGAAAAGTGGGAATGTATGTTTTATTAGCTAGAAATAGACTCTGTGTTCAGAGACTGATAGTACTAAGGGAATGTGAGTAATTATTGGTGTTTCATCCAATTGATTTCTTTTTTAAGATTTATTTTATTTATTTGAAATTCAGAGTTACAGAGAGGCAGAGGCGAGAGAGAAAAAGGTCCTCTATCTGATGGTTCACTCCCCAGATGGCTGCAATGGCTGGAACTGTGTCGATCCAAAGCCAGGAGCCAGGAGCCTCCTCCGGGTCTCCCACGTGGGCAGGGGCCCAATGACTTGGGATATCTTCTACTGCCTTCCCAGGCACAGTAAAGAGCTGGATTAGAAGTGGAGCAGCCGGGACTCAAACCGGCATCCACATGGATGCCAGCACTGCAAGTGGTGGATTTACCAGCTATGGCACAACACCAGCGCCCATCCAATTGGTTTCAATTAATCTTATTCCAGTAGTTATTTTGAAGAATATGTGAGTATACAATATCCTGCAGATATATTTATTAAAAGTTAATTGTGCACTGGAATAAGATATGAGATCCCATAAAAATACACAAATATAGATTGGGTGATTGAAAACAGCAGTTAAGCCTCTGGGATAGCTGCATTACATATCAGAGTACCTGAGTTTGAATATCAGTTCTGTTCTCCAGTCCAGATTCATACTAATATGTTCCCTCAGAGACAGGTGGCAATGGCTCTAGCACTTGGGTCTCTGCCAACCTGGTGGGAGGCCTGGATTGAGTTAGTGGCTTCTGGCTTTGACTTAGCACTGCCTTGGCTATTGCAGGCATCTTGGAGATATTCTTTCTCTTTCTCTCTCTCACAGCCTTACAAACATAAATAAGTGACTAAATAAATAAACATGTAGTGTACACGTGTCTATACTATTGCTTTAAAATTCAAAAGTAATAACAATGTGTGTGCAAATGAAAATAATGTGAGGCAATTAAAAGAAGCAAAAAGTGTTAATCCACTGAGAGCTTGCCACAATACTATGTGTCCAACACTTTTGGAATTATTCGGGCTTAGGTTGCTAAAGGTGGATGTCTTAGATTGCTAAAGGCAGGGTGAAAAAACAAAAATGTTGTTGAAATTCTAAATACCAGATTTTGCTCTATATGGAAAAAATGTAGTTCTTTCAAGAGAGCAATAAAACAAGGAAAAAGTAGGGATAGTGCCTGTTGGGTTTAATTTGTTTAAATAACACATGTCCTAAGAGTGAGGGAACAGATGGCTAGCAGGATATAATAGGTCACATTTTTCTACAGATTAAAACTGTGGGTCTAGAACTGTTTGGGTTTTGACAAGACCCAGGCTATCCTTTTCATATGTTTGCAAATGGAGAATATGATTGAAGTCAATATGGTGGAGGAGTTCTGTTAACACCCAAAAATCGATGGGTGTACTATACCTGGAACAACCTAGTTTTTACGTGATGTCCTACTGTGATTTCCATGAAGACTTTTTTCCACTCTTAAAAGTTTATCATTTTAAATATAAATTAAATTAGCACTTTAACTTTGAGCTTGTAGCCAAACTCCTGGAATGGCCAGGAGTTCTTTGTAAAATAGGATGAAGAAAAGCTAATGTTTTGAATAGGAACTGGATAGAGCTTTTGCCAGAGGGAGAAAGAGTAAGACTTCGGCAGCCACCCAAACGTACCTTCTTCTCCAAAGCAGAGCTGATTTTGTACTAGTTTGGTTTATTCTATAATCTTAGAGCCTATCCTATGACCTTTATTTGTACTATGCCCTAACTAAAATAAATTTCCCATTTCTCTTTCTGACAATTCCCTTACCTTTCCAAAGCTTAGCTCGTAAATGACCTCCATAAAGTATCTTTGAGTAATGGAAATACATAGTCATCCAAATTCTGATTTAAGTAGCCTACAGGATCTAATTTTTGTTGATCTTGTTTTGCAAAATCTATATGCCAGGTCTTAGTAAATGATCAAGAAGTCAAGAGTCTCCAGATGTCTACTGAAAACTGCAAAAAGCTTGATAAGTTACATTTGATGATGATACTTACTATTAAACATAAATATTAGTATATTTCAGTATTGAAGGATGTTTAATATATCAATGCATACTCACCTTTTATGCTTTAATAAAAAATAAATTATACATGCTATCTTTCTGATGGCGGTTAAATTTGTATGGAAGCCATTCTGCTTACAAAGCTTGTCATGACTTATTTTGTGTATTGGCACACCCCAGAAATAGCAGTATGTTAAGGTGAGAAGTTACTATACAAGAAAACATACACTAATGGTTAAAAAATGAAGATGCTGGCTTGCAGGAGGATAAGCAGCTATTTGGGATATCTGCATTCCATGTCAGAGTGCTGATTCCCATCCTAGCAACTCTAGCCTCCCATGCAACTTCCTAAACACACATCTGGGAGGGCAGCAAATGATGGCCATAGCACTTGGATTCCTGCCAACCAGGCAGGAATCCACATAAAGTTCTTGGCTGTTGGTCTAGCCAATGTGATGGGCATTTGGGGAGTTGATGAAAAGTCTCTGTCTCTTTGCCGCTCTGCCTTTGAAATAAATAAATGAGTCTTAAAGAAGGTGTTTGCTGTTGATTATTAACATTGTTGCTTTTTGTTTTATGTTTACTGGATGTGTACAAATTCCCTTTCTTGGCTCTTTTTAACCTATTAAACATTAAATATTAAACATTTTTATATTCCTTTTTGTTTCTATTTTGACACAATTAGGGAGTCAGTTGCCAACAGCCAGCAAGGTTCTGGAAAGCGTGCCTGCTAATGCTCCATGCTGATGACGAAAACTTATGGAAGATATTTAAGGAAGAACGATTTCTTAACACTATATTTCAGCAGAAAAAAGGAAAGTCTAACACACATTATGACCTAAGGAAATAATTTTCCTAATTTATATCAACTATCTCCAAATGCACTATGGTGTATGTACTAACAACAGTTGTATTGCTTTTTTAAAAACCTTATTTTAAAGAGTACTAACATCTATGATTTGTTTTTCTCTCAGGAAGTTGTCTTTATTATATTAATGATTGATGGATGACTCCAAGGAAAACAATTCAGTTTGTTTATAATGTTTGGTTCTTTTTATAGGGGACACCTTTGTTTTTGACAAAATTTGAAAGGCAATATTTCGGTTTTTTTCTAAGGAATTAAGGTACATGATGGGATGAAATTAAAAAGAGAGAATGTGTTTTTTAATTATTTGAAAGGCAGAGAGACCGAGTTTTTTATTTAGAATCTTTCCTATTAGCATAAAATTCAATTTTATTGAAATCCAAATTTGATATGTATTCATTTTTGAGATATTTAATTGAAATAAATCTGAAGAATCACTGGAGCATTTTGGTGTGAATAAAATGATATTTTTTCATTGTTTTCATGTTGAAATTTTATCATTTTCTAAGATTTATGCTAAGAATTTCTCAACACAATTCTGATAATAATGATATTTCTAGAGATTGTTTTAATAATCTAAATAAAAGTGAGTGAAATAATCTTTTAAAAGCTCGTGTTATGTAGATCAGATGTACATAGTATAATTAAATTGATTTATGAGAAAACCTCCTTAAAATCCTTTAATAAATTGCATCAACTAAATTGTAATATAAATTGTACTTTCTATCTCACTGCATTTTTGATGTTTCTTCATATATACAGAGAGAAACCATTGTTTATATATATATACATTTATATAATTTCATGTATATACATAATTTAACTATTAATTCAGAAACCATTGATATAGCCACTGGTATCTCCCTCATCTAATTCCTTCAATATAAGAACAGTTTGATTTTTACCTTTTCAATATTGACTCTGTACAGTCACATAATTTTCCCAATGAATCAGAAAGTTTATAAACTTATTATTCATTAATGTGTTTTGGACTTTGTCCAAATTGTTACTAATGCCTAAATACCAACCTTAATCTTCATAATCTTGACATTTTGATATTTTGGCTTTGGGATAGGAATTAGAGAAGCCAATTCCAGATGTTATCCCCAGAGAAATCACTGGAAATCACAAAATATGGCATGAAAAACAAGAAGTATTTTGGATAGATGAAGTCAGTCAAAGCTGAAATCAAAGAGCTTCTCTTAAAGGGCTACTAGTATTTCTTCCCATTCCCTTGTGATATCTGCTTTAAAATTGGATCAGATAATTGCATATAATCAATTGTATTATGTAGAACATTTTAGAAAAAATATTTAAGTGAAAACAATATTACTCAATAATTTGCCTCATGGAACTGTTATAATCTGGTATTTGAGGTGCTTGATGTTGAATTACTAAAAATAAAGCTAAATTAATTAATTCTTTGAACAATACTTGTGAATGGTAACACACATCTAAGTAAACATTATTTACTTCTACTCAATGATTCTAGAAGTCATTAAATACCAATTAATAGTTCTGTAAGTTTAAACGATAATACAATAATACAGTCCAGAAGTTAAGAATACATTCTGGTCATTTTTGTCAGCCAGACTTGAAATTTAATGACATTTGGGGCCAGTGCTGTGGCACAGTGGGTTAACGCCCTGGCCTGAAGTGCCGGCATCCCATATGGTTGCAGGTTCAAGTCCCAGCTGCTCTACTTTTGATCCAGCTCTCTGCTATGGCCTGGGAAAGCAGTAGAAGATGGCCCATGTCCTTGGGTCCCTGCACCCACGTGGGAGACCTGGAAGAAGTTCCTGGCTTCTGGGTTTGGATCAGTGCAGCTCAATCCATTGCAGCCCATTGAGGAGTGAACCATCGGATGGAAGAACTCTCTCTCTCTGCCTCTCTTCTTTCTGTGTAACTCTGACTTTAAAATAAATAAATACATCTTTAAAAAAATTTAATAACATTTGAGCCATGTTTTATTTGTGTGTTGTTCAGATTTTCTAACTGGTTTGCTTCTGTGACTTACAAGTGGGAAAAAGTTGTGTTCTAAAGGATTTTATTTTATAGATAAATGGAAGTATATAAAATAATCACTTAATCCAACTCTGGTACATAAATACTCAAAGCAGATTCATCAGTGCGACCAGCACTGTAGCTCAGAGGGTTAAGCTGCCAATTGCCACATTGACATCCCTGATATCACGGTGCTGGTTTGTGTACCACTTATTCCATTTCTGGTCTTACTTTCTGCTTACTCATCTGTGAAAGCAGCAGAGAATGGACCAAGTAGTTGGGACCTGGCCAGCCATGTGGAAGACCCAGATCGAGTTCATGGCCCATGGTTTCAGCCTGGCCCAGTCCTAGCCATTGCTGAAATTTTGCGATTGAGCTAGCGGATGAAAGTTTCTCTATTTATCTCTCTTTCTCTCCCACTTCTGTCTCTCTGTCTTTAGAATAAATAAATAAGGGCCAGAATTGTGGCATGAGGGGTTAAGCTGATGCCTGCAGCACTGGTATCCCATTTAGGAACCAGTTCAAATCCCCAGCTGCTCCACTTCCAATTCAGCTCACTGCTGATGCCCTTGAGAAAGCAGGAGGTCATCCAAGTCCCTGAATTCCCTCACCCATGTGGAGACCCTGATGAGGCTTCTGGCTCATGAATTTGGCCAGGCACAGCCCTGACTGTGGTGGCCATTTAGAGAGTGGACCAGTAGATGGAAGATCTCACTCTCTCTCTCTCTCTCTCTCTCTCTCTGTAACTCTGCCTTTCAAATAAATAAAATAAATCTTATTTTATTGCCATTACCATGACTAATTCTGTTCTTTGATCATTTCTGAATTTCCTTCATTGTGATTGATTTTTCTCATTAAGACTCGTATTTTCACATTTCGTTGTATGCTAGTGAATTTTTATTGACTTCCAGACATTTTGAATTATGTTATTGAGTCTAAGAATAATTTTTGTGAGTAGTTAAAAATATTCTTGGATTTTATTCAACGTAGTTATTTGGAAACAACTTGATTCCTTTGATGCTTACTCTTAATTTAAGCTTTGTAAGGCAAACACAGCACAGTCTTTAGTAATGTGCTTTTATCCCTATTACTGAGGACTCTACTTAGTACTCCATTTGTGTGTTAAGAAAACTTTCTACACTGTAGTTCAGAACTTTGTTTAATTTTTAAAAATAAAGTAAGAGCTAAATCCAGAACCAGTTATTTCATTATGGCAAAACCACTTTCATTCACTGATCTATTAAAAATATTTCATAGTATTTGATATACTTATTACTTAAATTTCATGATTGTTTAAGTCTCATTATCAGGACACTTTTTTTTTTTTGTAGTTTTTGTTGTGAGAAAACTTGCATGGGATGATTTGTCAAGTAACTATTTTTTATTTGACTGGTAGAGTTATAGACAGTGAGAGAGAGAGAGAGAGAAAGAAAGAGAGAAAGGTCTTTCTTCTGTTGGTTCACTCCCTAATTGGCAGAAGCCAGGAGCCAGGTGCTTCCTCCTGGTCTCCCATCTGGGTGCAGGGCTTAAGTACTTGGGCCTTCCTCCACTGCCTTCCTGGGTCACAGGAGAGAGCTGACCTGGAAGAGGAGCAACCGGGACTAGAACCCGGTGCCCATATGGGATGCCAGTGCCGAAGATGGAGGATTAACCAAGTGAGTCACAGCGTCGGCCTCAAGTAACTTTTATTGTTATAAGCTTCAGTTTAATCTTTAATGTTTGTTCACCATATGTATTTATTTTGAGAGTTTTCTTTCTCATTTCTAGAATGAAATTCTTCAAATTCTATTTTCTGTCTTTCTTGCTTTTGAATAAATTCATATAAATGCATTCAAAATGTTATTTTTCTGGAGCAGGCATTTAGCCTAGCAGTTAAGATACTCACAGTCCACATCAGAGTACCTAAGTTCAATTTCTGGTTCTGGTTGCTGACTCAGCTGTTTGTCAAATGCAGACCTTGGGAAGCATCAAGGACGGCACACGTGTTTGGGTTCCTGCCACCCATGTGAGAGACAGGGACACAATCCAGGCTTCACTTATGGGTGGCAGAAATCCGTTAGTTTTGCGCTCACTGTTGTCTTCTGTGATCTAAACTGAAGTGGACCTGGAATCAGGAGGTCAAGCTGGGACTCAAAGTCAGGTATTCTGCTGCAAAATATGGACTTTTTAACCACTATGCTAAAGGCCTGCTCACCTGGAAGGTATTCTCAGATGGAACTTTAAATCTTTTCAAACACACACACACACACACACACCCCTCTGGAGTAATTATGCTAAAAACTGAATTCCATCTTGTGATTATATTCTATTTAAAAACACATTATCTTCTAAGCCATCTAGGATGCTCAAATATTTTCTGAGTCTCTAAATATAATCTTTCTATTTCTACCTTGCTAGCAGTAGAGACAGGTTTCAGTTCTTCCAAACATGTTTTTCTCTTCACTTTAATGAGGCTAAGAAAAAAGAAATAAATTCAAGTAGTTAATCAACCATCTTGATTCAGACATTTCACAATCTTTTTAAATACCTGTAGTGAGTGCTTTGTGCCACAAAGAACCCCATTCAAGAGCAAGGCACACTCACTCTGCTTTCAACAGTGTTGACTGCTGATGACTCACAGCTGTGTCCTACCCAGTGGCAAACTTTCTGACGTACAGACTTCATCTGTAGGTATTTATCAGCTTATCAGCGTTTTCGCCTATCATCCCATTTTTACTGCAGCAACTAAAAATTCAGCATCCCTTTTAGTTTTAAACCGATGCATTCAGCAGCCAGAGTTCTGTGTCCCATTTCTTCTTTTTCCCCAAATAATTTAACAGATTGATTATGTTGCATCTCAATTCTTTTATCTTTGCAAACTTCTTTACTCGACAATTTTCTTTGGGCTGAGGTTGTGCTGTAACAGGTTAAAGTGTTGCTTGTGATATCAGCATCCCTTACTTGAGAATCGGCTCGAGGCCCAGCGGCTCTGCTTTTAATCCAATTCCTTACTAGAGTTCTTGGGAGGTATGTGGACCCCTGCCACACACAGGGTGAGACCAGAATAGAGTTCTGGGTTTCTGACTTCAGCCTGGACCAATCCCCAGCATTGTGGCCATTTAGCAAGTTATCCAGTAGATGGATTTCTCTTTCTGCTCTTTCCCTCTCTATCTCCCTTTCCCTTTCCCTCTCTGTAAATCTGCCTTGCAAATAAATAAAATAACTTTTAAAAAGACAAAAAATCTTCTATCCTATATTACCTAGCACTGTTACATAGCTCATCACTCCTCCATTTTTTGCAAAAAGTAGTTTGCACCATCTTTCCCTGAGATCTAAGTTTTACATACCTGTGATGAAAATATCACTGTATGTGGAAAGAACGGGGCCATCAAAGAAGGAGGTACCTTTCTCTGAAGGGAGGAGAGAACTTCCACTTTGACTATGACCCTGTCGGAATAAGATCAAAGTCGGCAAACCCTAAAGGCTTCCATAGCCTTGGCAACTCATAACTAAAGCCTAGGGAGATTACTGATGCCATAAACAAGAGTGTCAAATTGTTAAATCAACAACAGGAGTCACTGTGTACTTATGTCTCATGAGGATCTGTCCTTTTGTGTTGTCCAATGTGAAGTAATGCTATAACTAGTACTGAAACAGTATTTTACACTTTGTGTTTCTGTGTGGGTGCAAACTGATGAAATCTTTACTTAGTATATACTGAATCAATCTTCTGTATATAAAGATAAGTGAAAATGAAAAAAAAAGTGTTAAATTGGAAATTGCATAGAAAATTATTCAGTTTTTAAAAAAATATCATGTAGGATCTCTGTCCTTAATGGGACGTACATTGTGATTTAATATTATAACTAGTTCTCCAACAGTATTTTCACTTTGTGTCTCTATGTGAGGGCAAACTGTTGAAATTTTTACGTAATATGTACTAAACTGATCTTCTGTATATAAAGAGAATTGAAAATGAATCTTGATGTGAATGGAAGGGGAGAGGGAGCGGGAAAGGGGAGGGTTGCGGGTGGGAGGGAAGTTATGGGGGGGAAGCCATTGTAATCCATAAGACATACTTTGGAAATTTATATTCATTAAATAAAAGCTTTATCAAATCAATGTATGAAAATGACAGATAACCTTTTGATAAAATTTCATGTTTTGATTAACTATTCTGTAGCCAACATACCTCCCATTTCCCTTTGTTGTGAATCTTTCTTTCCTTTATTTCTATAAAAATTTTTGCCCTCTGGAAATTTAACTTCAATGTTTCTATTGAACTAAACACTATTTCCACTCCATACATAGTGTCATTCCTCAAGGATTAATTACATTTCTCTTCTCTCATTCTATACACATTTCAAATAACCTCATCTAGCCTGTACATTACTGGTATTTAACTCTGTATCATTTGTCTTGAACCAAATATACTAAATTTACTATCTTAATGATGGGCATTTGGTCTCTTGTTTAAGATGTCTGTGAATATGCCATTGTCTCTTATCTGTGTAATTGAGTTCAGTGCCTTGTTCTGACTCCAGATTCCAGATTCCTTCCAAAACCAACCGGGGAAGTTGGGGTCTGCCATCCATGTGGGATACTTGGGGTGCATTCCAAGTTTCTGTGCTTAGCCCCAGCCATTGCAAGCATTTGGGAACTGAACTAGTAGATGGGAATTTTATCTGTCCATCTGTTGTTATTTTTGTCTTTCAAATAGAAATAGGAATTTACTACTTAAAACTTGATGATAATATACATCTTGCAGTTAAAATGCAATAAAAACTTTTTCACTATTTTTTCAGGCAACAAATGTTATTTTTTATTGCCTGCTATGGTAAGTGGTACCAGTATTCACATAATTATTCAAACAGGATCATTGTAAACTATTATCCCTTATCTCTTTGCTAATCTGTTTTCAAGGCACATCAACAACTTACTTAATCATCAAGCCTACTTTCCTTAGCTCCATTCCTACAATACTATTTAAAATTTTGCTTCTGAATTACTTTTATTTGGATTACTGGAATTACATGCAAATTACTCTGTAAATCCATATCATTTCTGACTCTCCAATATATTTTTTTTTGTTTTCTCATTTTTATTGTTGTTTTGTAATCCATTGTATGAACATGTCAATCATTCACTCAACCTTAGGTGGACGTTTGTATGATTTCTAATTTGGGATTGCTTCAAATAATTCTATTATGCCCATGCTTCTATTTGTCATTTGTGCTACTGCTCCCATGTGGGAGGCCCAGACTCCTGGCTTCAGCCTGGCTGAGCCCTGGCATAAGCACAATTCAAGTTTGATGTATAGCATTTTTTTTTTGACAGGCAGAGTGGACAGTGAGAGAGAGAGACAGAGAGAAAGGTCTTCCTTTTGCCGTTGGTTCCCCCTCCAATGGCTGCCGTGGTCAGCGCGCTGCGGCCAGCGCACCGCGCTCATCCGATGGCAGGAGCCAGGTGCTGGGTGCTTTTTCCTGGTCTCCCATGGGGTGCAGGGCCCAAGCACTTGGGCCATCCTCCACTGCACTCCTGGGCCACAGCAGAGGGCTGGCCTGGAAGAGGGGCAACCGGGACAGAATCCGGCGCCCCGACCGGGACTAGAACCCGGTGTGCCGGCGCCGCAAGGCGGAGGATTAGCCTGTTGAGCCACGGCGCCGGCCTGTATAGCATTTTTTAAAATTTTTTAAAAACTTTTATTTAATGAATATAAATTTCCAAAGTACGTCTTATGGATTACATATGGATTACAATGGCTCCCCCCCATAACTTCCCTCCTACCCATAATCCTCCCCTTTCCCGCTCCCTCTCCCCTTCCATTCACATCAAGATTCATTTTCAATTCTCTTTATATACAGAAGATCAGTTTAGTACATATTACGTAAAAATTTCAACAGTTTGCCCTCACATAGAGACACAAAGTGAAAATACTGTTGGAGAACTAGTTATAATATTAAATCACAATGTACGTCCAAATAAGGACAGAGATCCTACATGATATTTTTTTAAAAACTGAATAATTTTCTATGCAATTTCCAATTTAACACCTCTTTTTTCATTTTCAATTATCTTTATATACAGAAGATTGATTCAGTATATACTAAGTAAAGATTTCATCAGTTTGCACCCACACAGAAACACAAAGTGTAAAATACTATTTCAGTACTAGTTATAGCATTACTTCACATTGGACAACACATTAAGGACAGATCCCACATGAGACATAAGTACACAGTGACTCCTGTTGTTGATTTAACAATTTGACACTCTTGTTTATGGCATCAGTAATCTCCCTAGGCTTTAGTTATGAGTTGCCAAGGCTATGGAAGCCTTTAGGGTTTGCCGACTTTGATCTTATTCCGACAGGGTCATAGTCAAAGTGGAAATTCTCTCCTCCCTTCAAAGAAAGGTACCTCCTTCTTTGATGGCCGCGTTCTTTCCACTGTGATCTCAACAGTAGATTGGATAAAGAAATTATGGGATTTGTACTCTATAGAATACTATACAGCAGTCAAAAACAATGGAATCCGGTCATTTGCAACAAGATGGAGGAATCTGGAAAACATCATGTTGAGTGAATTAAGCCAGTCCCAAAGAGACAAATATCACTTATTTTCCCTGATCATGACAACTAACTGAGCACCAAAGGGGAAACCTGTTGAAGTGAAATGGACACTATGAGAAACAGTGACTTGATCAGCTCTTGTCCTGACTGTTGATGTACAATGTAATACTTTATCCATTTTAGTATTTTTTTTGTTCTAGTACTAGTGGTTGAACTCTTTAATTAATGCACAATTATTCTTACGTGTTTAAGTTTTAACTGAAAAGTGATCCCTGTTAAATATAAGGGAGGAAAAAGAGAGGGAGGATATGTACAATTTGGGACATGCTCAATTGGACTTGCCCCAAATGATGGAGTTAGAAACGTGCCAGGGGATTCCAATACAATCCCATCAAGGTGGCATGTACCAAGGCCATCTCACTAGTCCAAGTGATCAATTTCAGTTCACAACTGATCACACTGATTGGTCTCAGAGTCAAAGGGATCACACAAACAAGACTAGTGTTTGCTAATACTAACTGATAGAACCAAAAAGGGAGAGAACAATCCACCATGGGAAGCAAGATACACAGCAGAATCATAGAGTGGCAGATTTCCTAAACAGCACTCTGGCCTCAGAATCAGCCCTTAAGGCATTCGGATCTGGCTGAAAAGCCCATGAGAGTATTTTAGGCATGGAAAGCCAAGGCACTCTGTAAAAAAAAATGAATACCTAAATGAAAGTTCTCTGCGAGTGAGATCTCCAATATATTTTCAATACTGCTATCAATTGATTTATTTCCTAATACCTAAAACTCCTCCTATGAGTAGAAACTTGTTGAAACCTCATTTTGTATAGGAATAAGTCTACATTTTCTAGCAGGACCTATGATCTCAAGATGATTTGATTCCTATAAAAATTTCTAATCTGACTTTATGATATGCTTTAAGCCACCCAATTTGAAAAAAGTTTTCAAAAATTAAACTAAACAAAGATGACATCCTTCAGATTTCACTTTGTCACATCTATAACCTGGTGGCTGCTGACACGCTTTACTTGGAATTTTTTCCCTCTTTCTTCTTCAACTTGCCAAACTTCTCTTAATTATAAGGTTGTTCACCTCAATCAATGTGAATGTTTTCTTCTATGTTCCTATTGTATTTCAGAAATATCTGTCTCTTAGGAATTAATGCATGCCATTAACATTGTTTATTTATGTGTTATGGTACCTATTATATTACAGTGTCAGGGAACTATGTTATGCATATTTGTAGTCCTGTTACCTGATTCTGGAGTTGCCACTTTATAATTCTTAATTGTATTCTGTATATTTTAAGGACTATTTTAATATATTATATTCTCAGGGTCACAGCAAATGCATAATAATCACTATAACACAACTCTCATCAATTATCATATTAATGTAATACTAATACATATATCAGATCCCATTTAGTTCACAGGTACACTTCTAAGAATATAATGATGCTTCACTCCCTCCTTCCCTCCAACCTTCCTCCTTATGTTTCTTTCTTTCTTTCTTTCTTTCTTTCTTTCTTTCTTTCGTTCTTTCGTTCTTTCGTTCTTTCGTTCTTTCTTTCGTTCTTTCTTTCGTTCTTTCTTTCTTTCTTTCTTTCTTTCTTTCTTTCTTTCTTTCTTTCTTTTTCTCTCTCCTTCCTTCCTTCCATCCTTCCTTCCTTCCTTCTTTCCTTCCATCCTTCCTTCCTTCCTATTTTTGAAGTAACATATTTTTAATTTACAATATAGTAAAAGGCTCAATGCTTTGCTAAATAAAGAGTTTGGCAAATAAAAGTAAAAGACCACAGTTTAGTGAAATTATAGGCAAGGGCTAAGTAAGACCCAATGATTCAAAGGAGCATGGACTGGAGCATGGTAGCTAAATCTCATATATAGATGCTGCTCCATAACCTTCCTGCCTCCTTAGGAAGAATTATTAGCTACCAACTTCCTTTGACATTTTTAAACCAAGACTTTGCACAATGACTGACTGTTGAATATCTCAGCCTTTGCTCTAGCTCTGACAGGATAAGAATTGGCTCATATACCTCACAAAGTCTGGAGAACTCTGTTGCATGATGGCAATCATACTGTATTTACCCAGGAATTTAGCATGTACTAGCACACAATTCCAATATCCTTGGGAGGCCACTCATTTATTTTGTGCTGTCCTGCTTGGTCTGTAGGAAGGAAAGATGACAGGCTCAGCTTCCTCAGCTTGGAAGAGGAAAGGTGTGTGTATGTGGTGACTGGCAGAAGGGAAACTTGGCAGGCTTCAAGGCTAAGCATGAATGTGTGCCCCCATCCTCCTTTTCCCAATCCCAGGGTGTGGACACATATGTAAGTAACTTGTATCTAAGAGAATGCTTTCTCTCAGTATCTGGGCACCTCTATTTCTCTCAAAACTTCCTGAATCTTGTTAAAGTTAGTCAAGGTGCCATTTAAAGACAAGGCACCAAGCAGAGTGTGCATTTTTAATGATTCTACAGGTGTTTAATGCTCTGATCTGTGCATTTAAAAGGAGTGTTACACAATGTAAAGATAAAATCTTACCAATAAGTGAATTTTTTATAAAAATATTGAGCACACTTTAAAAAACAGGGCAAGTAAAGGAAAAGACTTAAAATAATATTTTATTTTTACTACCTTTAACGGCACTTGTTTCCTGCTTTTAAATAAGAAGCTCTATATTTTCATGTTGCAATGAACTTTGCAAATTTTGTTGCTGCTCCTGAGTAAGGCAAGTGTTAATTATTGAAATTATATTTTTAGGAAGAACTTGAAGGTTAGAGGCAGTCACTAATTTTTCTAAGATTACTTAAGTGGGGTATCAAAAATGGAAACATGGTCTCTTGCTGCATATCTTGCTACCCAATTTAAAAATGCTTCAAAAATTAAAATATCACAAGGACTACATCCTTCAGACTTCACTTTGTCATATCTATAACCTTGTGACTGCTGCCATTCTCTGCTTGGAAATTTTTCTCTCTTCTTCAACTTGCTAATAGGAAGCATCTCTTAACCATGAACTTGTTCACCTCAATCAAAGTTAATGTTCTCTCTCCCTACTGCATGTCAGAGGTATTTGTTTCTTTGGAATTAACACATACTATTATTTTTAATTTACTTGTTATGTTGACTAGTCTATTAAAATGATACAAATTTTCAAAGCCATGCAACTATCTTACACATATTTGTATTTCTAGTACTTGCCTTTCTAGTTGTCACTTGAATATACTAATTTTATATTAATTTTATTTATTTTGTGAAATTGCTGAATACATTAGATTCTCAGGATAACAAATTGCAGGATAATATAACACAATTCTCATTAGTTGTCATGTCAATGTGATATTAATACATACAGAACAAATTCTACATAGTTCACAGATACTGATGCTTAGAGACACTAATTTTACCAAGATTAAATAAATTCAGCATCAAAAATAGAAAACGGTATGAATCAAGAGAATATATACTTCAGTATTGGAACCTATTTTATCCTGCCTGGTTTAAACTGGGAAATGGTGATGATGATTACAATTATGATGATGATGATAATGCTGTTGCAATTACTGATAGTAATGATAATAACACATGCGACAGTTGTACATTTAATACATCAGTTTGAATGTTTTACTTATGTTATTTCATTTAATTCTCACATTAGCCATATGAAGTCAATGCTATTATTACAAAGTCCATTCTCATAGACTGAGACAAGGAGAAGTTAATTTGCTCAGAGTAAAACAATTAGCAAATGCTAAAACCAAGATTCAAATATAAGGAGCTGTTATTTTGGTGCAGAGTGTTAAGCTGTGCCCTCCATTATCAGCATCCCATACTTGAGTGCTGATTCAAGTCCTGTCTACTCTACCTCCAATTGGGTTTTATATTAGTGTACCTAGGAAGGCGAGCCAAGATGGCTCCTGGCTTCAGCCTGGCCCAGATATGGCTTTCACAAACATTTAGGGAGTGAACAACTGGATCTCTCTCTCTCTATCTCTATCTCTCTCTCATTCTGCCTTTCAAATACATAAATAAATATTTGAACACATATGTCAATGAAAAATATATTCTAAATATTGAAATGAAGAACACACATGGACTAGCAGTTAGGAATTTTGTCTATAAGAGGTCTTCAATATGTTCAGGGAAAAAACACTATTTAAAAAACTATGCATTGGCCGATGCCATGGCTCATTTGGCTAATCCTCTGACTGCAGTGCCGGCACCCTGGGTTCTAGTCCTGGTTGGGGTGCTGGATTCTGTCCCGGTTGCTCCTCTTCCAGTACAGCTCTCTGCCGTGGCCCGGGAGGGCAGTGGAGGATGGCCCAAGTGTTTGGGCTCCTGCACCCGCATGGGAGACCAGAAGGAAGCACCTGGCTCCAAGCTTTGGATTGGTGCAGCGCATGGGCCATAGCGGCCATTTGGGGACTGAACCAACAGAAGGAAGACCTTACTCTCTGTTTCTCTCTCTCTCACTGTCTAACTCTGCCAGTCAAAAAAACAAAACAAAACAAAAAACTATGCATGGGTTTCATAATTCTTTACACCAAAATAAACTATTCTTTTAATTTCATTTTCCACAGTTTTTTGAAATACCCTGGTTAGCCTTTGTAGCTTACATACATTCTTAATAACTATTTTATATGCTCTTATACATCAAGGGAGCCAAGTACTAAAATTTTTGTCATTTACTTACTATCTGTAATCAATGACATATACTGACCTTTGATAAATGGGGTGGATTATCAGGTACGTATTTATATCAAAAAATTTCATCAGGTGTATATTTACATCAACAAATTTGCAAGAGCAGAAATGCCTATAATACTTAGCCCTTTTGTAAGTTTTCACTTAAAAAATATTTGAGAGGGGGATGGCGCTGTGGTGTGGTAAGTAAAGCCATTTCCTGTGGTACCAGTATCCCATATGGGTGCCGGTTTGAGTCCTTGCTGCTTTACTTCTGATCCAGCTCTCTGCTGTCAGCTGGGAAACAGTGGAAGACGGCCCAGGTCCTTGGGTCCCTGCCCCAACGTGGGAGACCAGGAAGAAACTGCTGGCTCCTGGCTTTGGATTGGTGCAGCTTTAGCTGTTGCAGCCATTTGGGAAGTGCAGCAGTGGATGGAAGACCTCTCTCCCTCTCTCTCTTTCACTCTTTCTGATTCTGCCTTTCTGTAACTGTCTTTCAAATAAATAGCTAAATAAATCTTTAAAACATTAGAGAAGAGATAAAAAAGAAAGAGTGAGAGTATGTACAGCCATCCTCTGGTTCATTCCTTGAATGGTCTAGACTGGGCAGGAAAAAACTGAGCAGTCAAGCCAGAAGTCAAACCCAGGAACTGCTATCTGAGTAATGGACACCCCAAATATTAATTCTAAGGTTTGCTCCCTGATAAATTTTAAATTCATTAAGGATACTTTTATTTTTAAATTTGTGAAGTGGGCTTCAGAAAAAATGCTGCAACCTATTGTACTTTATTGTCTATGAACTCAGCATATTTCAAGTAAATTATACAAATTAAAATAGGCTTATGCTTTAAATAGTATTCTTTCCTGCATTATAAAGAATAATGTTCAATATATTTACATAAAACTTTCATTTCTGCTGTTCTTAAAAATGACTTACTCTTCATTACATTGTTATTACGTATACATGTCACATATGTTTACTATATGATATATTCTAACATAGGCATATATAAGAGAAGAGGTGAAGAGAAATATTTTGAGTAGTTTTATAAATGCTTATTGTTTTCCATGTACAATTTTGTTGATGATATCCATGTAATCTTTTTACATTCTATTTTATATTCATCTAATCATTCCTTTACAGAGGAAATTTATGTATTCCTAAAATAAAGTCATATTTTATGATACCATTGTAACTCTACATACATTATTTCTTAGACACATATATGTGTTGATTATTAAGGACTTTAATATCTTTGGTAAATTTACATTTTAAAATGACACAATATTATATATTTTCAAGATGATTTTTCTAATCATAAATGTATAAAATATTAGCAAGAGATATTAGGCATTTAGAGATTTATCTCTAGCTATGGACAGTGCAATTGACATTTTGAGTTTTGATTATTGTTTATAATCATTGTCTAGTCTTGAGAAACAGTGGTTTCCCACTTATTAATTGTTAAATTCTTTACTTAGTGGAGCGTTCAGTTTGTGATTAGAAAGTAAATTTAACACATGTCATTGTAAAAATTAAAGGAAAACTAAGGAGGAAGGAAGGTGTAAGTGAAGAAGGAAGGGAGGGTAATGTGTGCTACTTAAAACTGTATATATGAAATACATGAATTTTGTTTCCTTTATATAAAGAAAAAAAGATTTAACAAAAGAAAGTGAGCCACACAATTGAAGCATCTCTGAGGTTGTTGGGTAAGTAGTGTTCATTTTCTTCTCTGTCCCATATTAGGAAAAGTAGAAAAGGTGCATGTGAGCATTTTGTGGACATGTAAAAGATTTTTGGCAGATAGACTTGTTGTATCCTATCTGCAAGTGAGTAATATATAAATGATAATGAGACTGATTTGTAAAATAAAGAAAATAACCATGTTATTGAATTAAAAAGATTATCTCAATAGATGCAAAAAAGGAACTCAAGAACATAGAATACTCTTGCATGATAAAAGCCTTAAGAAAATTTGGCATGCAGGGGACACATCTCAACATAATCATTGCAATATGACACACTATAGCCAGCATTATATTGACTGGAGAAAAACTGGAAGAATTTCCAGTAAGATCCAGAACAAAGATGCTAACTCTCACCATTACTATTCAATAAAGTTCTAGAAGTATTAGTACAAACCACTAGGCAAGAAAAAAATCAAAGGGATAAGAATTGGAAAGGAATGAGTCATATTATCCCTGTTTCTAGTTGGCATGATTTTATATGTATAGAAACCAAAAGACTCCACTAACAGGCTACTGAACTCATAAAAGACTTTGGTAAAGTTGCTGGATATAAGATTAAAACCCACAGATCAACAGCATTTATAAACAGAAATAATATCATGGTTGAAAACTAAATTTTAAGATGAGTGCCATTCACAATTTCAAAAAAATTAAATAACTTCAGATTAATTTAACTCAGGATGTAAGTATCTCAACAGGGAGAATTACAAAATATAAATGAAAATATAGAAGGCACAAAAATGGAAAAATCTTCCATATTCATAAATTGGGAGGATTAATACTGTTAAAAATGTTCATAATAACCAAAGCAATTTCTGGTTTTAATCCAATCCCGATCAAAATACCAAGGACAATTTTCTCAAATCTAGGAAAATAATTCTAAAATTCACGTGGAAACACTAGACCCCTCAAATAGTGAAAGCAATCTTAAAAAGTAAAAACAAAGCCAGAGGTACCACAATACCAGATTTTGAGACATACTGCAAGGCATTAGAACCAAAACAGCCTAATACTGGCACAAAAATAGACATGTAGACCAACACAACAGTATAGAAGCCAGAGAAATTAATCCACACAGCCTTAACCAACCGATATTTGACAAAAGATCTAAAAAACACTCCCTGGATAGAGGACAGTCTCTTCAACAAATAATACTGGTAAAATTGGATCTCCACATGCAAAAGTATGAAATGAGACCTTTTCATTATACCCTAAACAAAAATCAATTCACAATGTATCAAGGATCTAAACATAAGACCTTAAAACCATCAAATCACTAAACAGAAACAACAGGAAAACACTGCAGGACATTGGCATGGGCAAGGATTTCTTGGATAAGACCTAGAAGCATAAGTAACAAAAACCAAAATAGACAAATATTCAGCTAATAAACTTCTGCACAGCAAAGTATATATTCAACAAAGTGAAGAGCCAGCCAACAGAATAGTAGAAAAATATTTGCAAATCATTCATCTGATAAAGAACTAATATCCAGAATATATAAGGAGCTCAAGAAGCTCAACAACAGAAAAATAAACAATCAAGTTAAGAAATGGGTGAAGGACAAGAATAGGCATTTTTCAAAGTATAAAAAAGACATACAAATGGCCAACAGACACATGAAAAAATATTCAGAATCACTGGGCTCAGGCAAATGCAAATAAAACCACAATGATATGTAACTTCATCCCAGTTTGAATGACTAACAACCAAAAATTGAAACACAAATGCTGGCGAGGATTTGGAGACAAAGTTGCATTAATACATTGTTGATGGAAATGTAAACTAGTACAACCATTATGGAAGACAGTACAGACATTCCTCAGAAATCTGAAAATAGATCTACCATGTGACCCAATCATCTGACTCCTGGGGATATACTCAAAGGAAACAGAATCAGTAAATAAAGAGCTATATTTACTCCCATGTTTATAGTAGCACAAATAATAATAGTTAATATATAAAATCAATTCAGATGTCCATCAACTGATAGCTGGATAAAGAAAATATGGTGCATATACATGATATAATAGTATCCTGCCACAAAAAAAAATGAAATTCTGCCTTTTGCATCATGATGTAGGTCATTATTCTTAGTGAAAAAGCCAGACACCAAAAAACAAATGTTTTCTCTGATTTGTCATAGTTAATATAGAGAGTACAAAAACACCCTGAATGTATATGAGTGAAATTGACATCACATGATTTGATTATTGTTTATAGACCTCATCTGTATTCCTGTGGAACAGTGGTCCTTCTACTTTTTACTTGATGAACACTATATTGAGAGGTCTGTAAAGCCTGTAATTATAAAGTAAACTGAACATATGTTATCACAACATTTAGAAAAAAATGAATAAAGAAGAGGGAGAAGAAAGGGAAGAAAGTATATTTATGTTCTTATAAATGCATCTATTTTTAAAGATTTTATTTATTTATTTATTTAAAGCCAGAGTTACCCAGAGAAAGAATGAGAGGCAGAGAAAGGGAGAGAGAGAGATTGAGAGAGAGAGAGAGAGAGAGAGGTCTTCCACCCACTAGTTCACTCCCCAGTTGGCCACAAAGCCAGAGCTGTACTGATCCAAAGCAAGGAGCCAGGAGCTTCCTCAGGGTCATCCCACATGGGTACATGGGTCCACGTACTTGGGCCATCTTCTATTCCATTCTCAGGCCATAGCAGATAGCTGGATTAGAAGAGGAGCAGCCCAGACTTGAGCCAGGGCCTATACGGGATGCAAGCACTGCAGGCAGTGGTTTTAATGCTATGCAAAAGTGCTGACCCCACAAATGCATTTCTGAAATATGCAAAATATTTTTGATTTATATTAATAAAAATGTCAGCATAATTGTTAATATTATTTTAATAAACTAATTCTTCCAAAAGTGAAATACAAATGTGTCTCAAAATATTCATAGAAAAATGCATATTATTAAACACTATACACAAATTTCAATCTTTTGCACCAAAATAAACTTACATTTTAATTAAGAATTGAAGAACTTTTACAACTACCCAGATACATCTATATATAATTTGTTAGCTGATCTTCACTTAAGTTGCCCATTATATACAGTGTGGAACAAATAGTCTCTCAACAAATTGTACCAATATAACTATATATTTTTCATACAAAGCAATAGAATGCATCCTGTCTTAAACCATAAACAAACAACTAAAAAAACAAAATGGATTAAAGACTTAAATGTTAAGACCTGGAACTACAAAATACCATTAATGTTGGCAATGATTCTTATATATGATATAAAAAAGTACAGGCAGTGAAATCAGAAGTAGACAGATATGTTTACATCAAACTAAAAAGCTTCTTCACAGTGATGCAAATACTTAATAAAGTGAAAAGATAACTTATGGAAGAGGAGAAAGTATTTGCAAACTGTTGCTCTAAGAGGTTGAAGGTCAATTTTCTGGACGTCTTGGACTGACTCAGTTCCTCCTTTTCTCACTTACATGGCTCAAGAATAATTATAGAATCTGCTGGTAATGCAACGTCCTGAGATAAAGGGGCAGATGACAGGAACAACCTGAGTTCTATTCCAGAGCCCTTCCCCAAAAGTGGGATTTGATACAACTGTTTACTTCAGTGTTTAATGTGGCTTGGGACTAGCGCAGAACCCATGGTGATCACCTGTTTGAAATGCTTATTTGCTTGTGGTAGGCATCTTTGGGCCATTTTGGATGCTGGTGTCTATAGTTACATAGGTGAATTGCATTGATATCTGGGCTGCGTTTGAACAGACCCTTACCACTGCAGAGGCATTATGCCCTCCTGTAGTAACAATTGGCACCATTAACAGTGGGACATATCTAATGCTGCCTACCACCTATAATACTCAATACCCAAAGGGATACTCAACAGAAGCATTACTGAACACTAAATGAAAACTAGGATATCATTGTCTTAAAGCAGGATATGGTAAAGCAAAATTGTTACCACGCATCCTGTCACAATGCTGCATCCCAGTTCACTGATCAAATAGAGGTCCTCAGGGCATGAAGACTTTCCACGGACTATCACAGGCCAGTGCCAAGGTGAGAAGTCTAAAAACCAAAAGCTTCCAAATACAGTCAAGAAAACATTGTTGGCTCCAGTTGGTACCTCCTATTAAATCAATAACAGCTGATGGAGCTTTTTGGATACTAGAGACAGCATGCAACCCACCTGGCTGTTTTTTTTTTACCTCCTTAGACAAGGAGACCAAAAAAATTACCAAATTCAAATGGACCCCTTTTCAGCAGCAGGCTTTTATAGGCGTTCATCAAGCATGGCACTGCATTTAAAAACTGCATTTTAAACTGCATTTAAAATATTCATAACCTGCCAATGACATAAAATTACAAGTGTGTAGGCCTCCATAACTGATTGGAGTCTGTGGCAACAGAAGATTGCAACTGCAGTATACCAGCATCTCAGATTCTGGACACGTAAGTTGCCTTAGGAATCCACCAGAAAGATATGCCCCTTATGCATGCCAACTCCTTGCTTGATGTTGGGCAGTAAGGGAAACTGCTCTAGAGCATACTAGATATGAGAATGTGACTTGCACTGTCAAGTCACATGCCATACATGTTTAAAAGTCAACTAATTAGATTGGACAGAATCTACAGCCTCAATTATAAAATAGGAATGACATATTCAAAATCAGGCTAAAACTGGACACCAATGTACCTTCAGGCCTCATTCTATAATGGCTAGCTACTACAATGGACTTACCATTTCTGATAGAGGTTGTTTTGGCTGCTCCTGTGGTTACTTGGAACTCAAGACTCTGAGCCATGAGTATTGACTTTAAGACATGAGTTACTGACCGCTCCAAGAAACATCAAGCAGTCAGGTTCCACAAGAATGCAACAACCATCTACGCAATGGATAGCCACTTTTTTATTGAGACTGAAAATAGACATTCTACCCTGTGAGCTAAAATCCTGTACTTACTATCTCCTTGTTATATTCTTCATAGCCATGTGGTCAGGAAAATGATGACTAAATGATTAGACTTTTAAAGGATCCCCTATGTGAGGACAAAAGCTATGACAACAAATTTTGACCTGGAATGGAAAAATATATATCATCCACGTGCATGTTGGAACCACTATAAATATTTTTAAGAGGAACTGCATCATGTTTTTAGATACCTCATGGCACTTCACTCTGACCACTGAGTATCCTTCAGTGATGGGACAATTCAAATATGGGGTGCATTCTCATGGAATATGATGGGCTTTCATGACCCCTCAGGTTTCTTCGTAAATGGTCTAGGATGATCCAAATGTAAAGTGGGAAAATGACATGCCAGGACAATTGATAGATAGAGTGGTTCTGCACATTGAATATGCTCATAATGTTCCTGCGTATCAGTCACAGGAGTGAGATGTAACATCAGGCCTGTATGCAGTCTAATATTGTACATCAGGCTTACCAGAAAGTGTCAGAAGCTGTAATTGACTCCTCTGGGTTTGGTACTTTATAAAATCTTTGGTACCATTCATAGGAGTCACTGCTCATGAAAAGTAAAAATCTATCTCTGACCATTGAAAACACCATCTCCTCCACTGCCGTGACCTTGGAAGCCCAGAAGACAACTTCATCTCCCTGACAAATATTATTATAGATAAGAGAATTGCTCTGGACCTTTAGCTTAACATAGAGGAGTGTATGGAATCACCAATATCTCCTGCATTACCTAAATAAACAGATATTGTCTCAGATACTGTAAAGCACAAGAAGAGGATATCCAGACACAGAGTTTCTGATTTCTGACAGTGGGGCCACTTGAATGATCCTTCTTCCCTATCCTTAACTAGTTTAAGTCTTTATGGCTGGTATCCTTGGTAAACATCTGCTTCAGGCAACTCTGGACATCTCCTGCAGAACTGGTCCTACTGGGCCAAAGAAATGGGTACTCAGACTATGGTTTAATACTGTGTCATGGAGATTACATCACTCAAGGTGTTACTTTGATCTGAGGAGATGAAACACTGTCTTCAGATCCAGAGAAGTAGGTGAACATATGAAATGGATGAGTTTCATGGAGAACATGCCTGGATAAAACAGTGGATTGCAGGATCATCTGGGTGGCCTTCCAACTCAGTTCTTGCCTCTTTCTTTTCTTTCTTTCTTTCTTTCTTTCTTTCTTTCTTTCTTTCTTTCTTTCGTTCTTTCTTTCTTGTAATTCTCAAAAATAACTGTGCAATGTGCTGAGAGTGCAACACCTGACATAGGTGTGTGCTCTCTGGAATAATCTGGTCTCTGTTATAGTTAGCACTCCTGGAAATAGGATGCATCCATCTGCGTTAACAGCATTACATAGCCCCACCTCACACTGACATTGACTTAGTCATATGACTCACTTTGGCTACTGTGCTTTGAATTTGTCTTTTGGGGTTCCTGCAGAACTCTAGTTGAGAAAGAAATCATTGTCTAGTGACATGTAGGATTACTGGAGGACAGAAAATCGGTTGTAAGTTCCCAAAGACTTTTGATTCTTAAACCAATATACTAACTGGCAGCATCTTTGTGAGCAATCCTAGCTATTACCAGTGGAAGAACTTCTCAGTTGAATCCAGTCCAAATTTGTGTTCTTATGTTAATCCAGTAAACTTTGGACTGATTTTCTATGCTGCGATAGGTAATAGATATACCATGCCTTGTTTTCATTTATCTATGAAAATGCATTATCAGTGAATCCCGGCACAATGAAAAGTAACTACACTACACCAGTTTTCACAACTGCATGATCAAAGCACAGATTCTCTGGAAGTGACAGTTATTTGACTGTCCTGAGATTTCAATTTCCTCTGTTGGTATCACCAGTAGGAATTTTAAAACCAGAAATATTCTTGATGTTATGTATTTCTAACTGCTAGTAACAAAATAGAGATACACAAACTTATTTTAAGCTAGCTGCTACAGTAGCATAAATACTTTAATAATTTATATTGAACTGAATATTCTATTAGTGAAACTTATTAATAGCACTAAGAGCCCTAAATTTTTCTACATTCCAATAAATGCCTTTGCCAAGAGTAGATTGAATCATTTTAGAAACATTAAATGTTTTCATTTAAGTAATGCTGGATATTTTAGAAGTATGTATATTTTATTATTTTAAGTGATTAGAAAGGTGAATCATTTAAAATTAATGTTCCTTGCCTTTTTCTGAGAGAACTGAATCAATGGGGATATTGTAAACAAGTTAAAATATTTGTAGGTATAAACTTTATCTTCTTTGATTTGCTCCCTTTCTTTAAAAATTTCAAGGTACTTTAGAATAAGACATTCATTTATTCTAATATTTGAGCTAGCATCATGTGCATAAACTATGATAAGCAGTAGCAGTGGCATTAGAGAATTTGGATATCAAGGATATGGAGTTTAGACACCAGAAGTACATGAATAGTTAATAGTCAAGGAAAGTTCACAGCACATGGACGCATAAATAAATTCAGTTTAATAAAATAAAACATTCATGAAAAGTGACAAAACACACATTACTGTGAAACTTCTGAACAGCAATGGAAAATAAATAAGAATTCAGAAAGTGTGGCAGAAAGGATAATTTCCTATAAAAATATAAAATTTATGTTGGGCTCAGACTTCTCTGGACAATACTGTGTGGAAGTATGCTTATTCTACATTCAAGCCCCTGAGTAATATATATGTATATGTATATGTGTTGTGTGTGTATATATATATATATACACACACATATATATGCATGTATATGTATATGTGTTGTATATATATATACACACATATATACATATACATATATGTATATATATGTATATGTGTTGTGTGTGTGTGTGTATATATATATATATATATATATAAAGGGACACAAATACAGGCATTGTGTCAGAAGAAAGAATGAATAAAACATGAACCCTACTTTAGACATCTTATTGTGATGACAGAAAGACAGACATGGAAGGCACTAAATAGCAAGCCTTATGTAAAAGGTGGTAAGGAAGTACAGAGAAGAGAAGGTTAATTCCAAATGTAAAGTTTTGAAATGATTCATAAAAAAATAACATTTTATCTTGCCTTAGCTTACCTATTTTGGTAATGAGCAAGTCAATAAACATTCCTATTAAGAAACATAGCTTGGATTAAGGAATTTATCTGCAAATTATAAAGCTCAGAAGAACTGATGGTAACCCTTTGTACTACAAGAAATAGAAAAAGTTCCCTAAGCAGTGGGTAAGGAAGTCTTCATTGTGTTTCAAGTACACAACGATGTTGATTGTAATAGACTTCAGGGAAATTTCAGGGTTTAGGTTGTAGGCAAGACACTTTCCTTACTCCAGTGTGGCTCTCCTTACTACTAGCTTCTTTCCATATCCTTATAGAGACACAAATAAGATTCACTAAGAGAGAAGTAAAAATCAAATGTTGAATGCTATAGTAAAAACTACACGACTCATTCCCTGCAAGAAGGCAACATAGATATTTTGAGCAATGATTTGATATGATTAACTTGTTACTTGAGATTGCTAAATTTATAAATAATGTGAAAAAATATTTCAGATATATTATTTAAAATGTTATAGATTGATCCCAGGAAACACTTCAAAATGCGTTAAATATTAAACAAGATATAAGCACTTTTAAACATGTTAATTTTTAGTACAATTTAATTTCTACAACACTGGGAATTTGTTTTTTTTATGTATAAAAAATAAGCAAAAGATCTGTTTTTCAAAAATACATATTATTTATAGAATACCAAGCATTAAGTTAGTTTAAGTCCACTGGAAGAACATAAAGCTGATGTCTCCTAATCCTCCCATATATTTCTGATATATCAGCTTGTATTTTTTACAGAAAATACAAGAGGTAAGTTATTGCTGGGTAAACAAAATTTAAAAAAACACAAAAAAGCACAGTAAAACATTTGCTGAATTTTTTTTCCTTTTCAGTTTTTTTAATTTAATAAATGTAAATTTACAAAGTGCAACTTTTGCATTGTTATGGAATTTCCCCCCAAACATCCCTCCCTCCCGCAGCCCTCCCATCCCTCCCATCCCTCCCATCTCCCACTCCCTTTCCTATCCTGCTCTTCATCTAGTTTCATTTTCAATTTTCTTTATATACAGAAGATCAACTTAGTATATATTAAGCAAAGGTTTCAACAGATTGCACCCACACAAGCGTACAAGATATAGAGTACTGTTTGACTAGTAGTGTTATCATTAACTCTCATAGTAAAATACATTAAGGACAGAGATCCTACGTGGGGAGCATGTGCGCAGTGACTCCCATTGTTGATTTAACAGTTAACACTCTTATTTATGACATCAGTAATCACCCGAGGCTCTTGCCATGAGCTGTCGAGGCTATGGAGGCCCCTTGGGTTCACCAACTCTGAACTTGTTTAGTCAAGGTCATATCACAGTGGAGGTTCCTTCCTCCCTTCAGAGAAAGGTCCCTCCTCCTTTGATGGCCCGTTTTTGCTGCTGGAGTCTTGTTCACTGAGATCTTTCATTCAGGTTGTTTTTGCCACAGTGTCTTGGCTTTCCATGCCTGTGAGACTCTCATGGGCCTTTTAGCCAGATCCGAATGCACCAAGGGTTGATTCTGAGTCTGGAGTGCTGTTTAGGGCGTTTGTCATTCTATGAGTCTGCAGTGTGTCCCGCTTCCCCCTCAGGATCATTCTCTCCCTTTTAATTCTATCCTTCATTATTTGCATACTCTGGACTAATTTGTGAAATCTCTTCGGCACTTACCCTATCTTTTTGATCAATTATGTACTTACACTTATCACTTTAGCAAGTGAGATGGCTCTACCATTGGAGGTAAGTCTGAGCGAGCATGTGCTGACCTGTGTATCTCCTCCTTCTCTTATCCCCACTCTTATATTTAACAGAGATGACTTTTCTGCTAATTGTAAATGCCTAAGCTTAATTGTGTATTAATTACAGAGTTCAACCCATGGTATTAAGTAGAACAAACAGAACAACAACAACAACAAAAATACTAAAAGGAACAAAAAAGTAAGTTGTTCCTCAGCAGTCAATACAAGGTCAATAGGAGCTGATCACGTCATTATTTCTCATGGAGTCCATTTCACTTCAATGGTTTAATGTTTTTTTTTTTTTTTTCTCGGTTAGTTGTCATCGATCAGGGAGAACATATGATGTTTGTCCCTTTTGGACTGGCTTATTTCACTCAGCATGATATTTTCCAGATTCCTCCATTTTGTTGCAAATGACAGGATTTCATTATTTTTTAATGCTGTGTAGTGTTCTATAGAGTACATGTCCCATAACTTCTTTATCCATTCCACTGTTGATGGGCATTTAGGTTGATTCCATGTGTTAGCTATTGTGAACTGAGCTGCAACAAACATTGAGGTACAAACGGCTCTTTTTTTCCCATTTAATTCCATTTGGGTAAATTCCAAGGAGTGGGATGGCTGGGTCATGTGGTAGGGCTATATTCAGGTTTCTGAGGCCTCTCCAAACTGTCTTCCATAATGGCTTTACCAGTTTGCATTCCCACCAACAGTGGATTAGTGTCCCTTTTTCCCCACATCCTTGCCAGCATCTGTTGTTGGTTGATTTCTGTATGTAAGCCAATCTAATGGGAGTGAGGTGAAACCTCATTGTGGTTTTGATCTGCATTTCCCTGATGGCTAGAGATCCTGAGCATTTGTTCATGTGTCTGTTGGCCATTTGGATTTCCTCTTTTGAAAAATGTCTGTTAAGGTCCTTGGCCCATCTTTTTATTGGGTCATTTGTTTTGTTGCTGTGGAGTTTGTTGATCATTTTATAGATTCTAGTTGTTAATCCTTTATCAGTTGTGTAGTTTGCGAATAACGTCTTCCATTCTGTTGGTTGCCTCTTCACTTTCTTGACTGTTTCTTTTGCTGTAAAGAACCTTTTCAATTTGAGGTAATCCCATTTGTTTATTTTATCTTTGATTACCTGTGCCTCTGAGGTCTTCTCCAGGAATTCTTTGCCTGTTCCAGTGTCTTGAAGGGTTTCCTCTATGCTCTCAATTTGTTTCATGCTGTCGTTGTGTATCTCTAGTTCTTTGATGCATGTTGAGTGGATTTTTGTATAAGGTGTAAAATAGGGTTCTTGCTGCTTACTTCGACATGTGGACATCCAGTTTTCCCAGCACCATTTGTTGAAGAGGTTATCCTTGTTCCAGGGGTTGGTTTTAGGTACTTTGTCGAATATGAATTGGTTATAGATGTTTTGATTGATCCCCGGTGTTTCTATTCTGTTCCATGGGTCTATCCATCTGTTTTTGTACCAGTACCAGGCTGTTTTGATTATAACTGCCCTGTAGTATGTCTTGAAGTTTGGAATTGTGATGCCTTCGGCCTTGTTTTTATTGTAAAGGATTGCTCTAGCTATTTGCAGTCTCCTGTTTCTCCATATGAATTTCAGCATCATTTTTTATAGGTCTTTGAAGAATGACTTTGGTATTTTGATTGGTATTGCATTGCACTTGTAAATTGCTTTTGGTAGAATGGACATTTTGATGATATTGATCCTTCCAATCCATGAGCATGGCAGATTTTTTCCATTTTTTGTGTCTTCTTCTATTTCTTTCTTTAATGTTTTGTAATTTTCATCATAGAGGTCTTTGACATCCTTGGTTAAATTTATTGCAAGGTACTTCATTGTTTTTGTGGCTACTGTGAATGGGATTCATCTTAGGAGTTATTCCTTGGCCACGGCATTGTCTCTGTATACAAAGGCTGTTAATTTCTGAGTGTTGACTTTGTATCCTGCTACTTTACCAAACTCTTTTATGAGTTCCAATAGTCTCTTATAGGAATTCATTGGATCCCCTATGTATAGGATCATGTCATCTGCAAATAGGGATAGTTTAACTTCCTCCTTTACCATTTGTATCCCTTTAATTTCTTTTTCTTGCCTAATGGCTCTGGCTAACACTTCTAGGACTATATTGAATAGCAATGATGAGAGTCAGCATCCCTGTCTGGTGCCAGTTTTCAATGGAAATGCCTTCAACTTTTCCCCATTCAATATGATGCTGGCCATTGGTTTATCATAGATTGCCTTAATTATGTTGAGGAATGTTGCTTCTAACCCCAATTTGCTTAGGGTTTTCAGCATGATAGGTTGTTGTATTTTGTCAAATGCTTTCTCGGCATCTATTGAGATAATCATATGATTTTTGTTTCCCAACTTGTTTAATGTAATGTATCACATTGATTGACTTTTGAATAGTGAACCATCCCTGCATACCAGGGATAAATCCCACTTGGTTCAGTGAATGATCTTTCTAATATGCAGTTGGATTCAGTTTGCCAGAATTTTTGTTGAGTATTTTCGCATCTATGTTCATCAGGGAGATAGGTCTGTAGTTTTCTTTCTCTGTTGTGTCTTTTCTAGGCTTAGAAATTAAGGTGATATTGGCTTCATAGAAAGAATTTGGGAGGATTTCCTCCCTTTCAATTGTTTTTGAGTAATTTGAGATGGACTGGAGTTAGTTGTTCTTTAAATGTCTGGTAGAATTCGGCGGTGAAGACATCTGGTCCTGGTCTCTTCTTTTTTCGGTAGTGTGTTTATTACTTATCCAGTTTCTTTCATGGTTATGGGTCTGTTTAGGTTTTCTATATCTTCCTGGCTCCGTTTAGGAAGGTTATATGTGTCCAAGAATCTATCCATTTCTTCCAGGTTTCCCAATTTGTTAGCATACATCTCTTTGTAGTGGTTTCTGATGATTATTTTTATTTCCATTGTGTCTGTTGTTACATTTCCATTACTATCTTTGATTTTATGGATTTGGGCCTTCTCTCTCCTTTTTTTGGTTAGTTGGGCCAATGGTGTATCGATTTTGTTTATTTTTTCAAAGAACAAGCTCTTGGTTTTGTTGATCTTTTATATATATTTTTTTCAATTCTGTTTATTTCTTCTCTAATCTTTAGTATTTCTTCCTTCTGCTAGGTTTGGGCTTGATTTGCTGCTGTTTTTCTAAATCCTTGAGGTGCATGGAGAGGTCATTTGTTTGGCTCCTTTCCAGATTCTTGATATAGGCACCAATTGGTATAAACTTTCCTCTTAGCGCTGCTTTTACTGTATCCCACAGGTTTTGACAGATTGTGTTATCATTTTCATTTGTTTCTAGAAATCTTTTGATTTCTCTTATGATCCACTGTTTAATCAGAATCATTTTGTCCATTCTCCATGTGTTTGCATATGGTATAGAGATTTTTGGGTTGTTGATTTCGAGTTTCACTGCGTTATGGTCTGAGGAGATGCATGGTATAGTTTCAATTTTTTAAAATTTGTTGAGGCTCCCTTTATGGCCTACCATATGGTCAATCCTAGAGTATGTTCCATGTACTGGGGAGAAATATGTGAACTCTGTGGCTGTGGGGTGGGAGGTTCTGAAGATATCTACTAGGTCTATTTGGTCTATAGCATCAATTAGCTCTGTTGTTTCCTTGTTGATTTTTCTGTCTGCTTGATCTGTCCATTGGTGAGAGTGCAGTGTTGAAGTCCCCTGTTACTATTGTATTTAAATCTATATCTCCCTTTAAGTCCTTTAGTAATTCTTTCAAGTAGCCAGGAGCCCTGTAATTAGGTGCATATACATTTATAATAGTAATGTCTTCATGTTGGATAGATCCTTTAATCATTATATAATGCCCTTCTTTGTCTCTTTTAATAGTTTTTATGTTAAAGTCTATTTTGTTTGATATTAGGATGGCCACACCAGCTCTTTTTTTGATTTCTGTTAGCTTGGAGTATCTTTTTCCATCCTTTCACTTTCAGTCTGCATGCATCTTTGCTGAAAAGATGTGTTTCCTGAAGGCAGCATTCTCTTTCTTGATCCAATCAGCTAGTCTGTGCATCTTGGTAGTAGAGTTAAGGCTATTCACATTCAGAGTGAGTACTGTTAGGTACTGTCTTCCCAGTCAAGTTTCCTGAAATGAGCTGTTGATGTATTTTGAAATTTGTTTGTAGCTTATTCTATTTTTGCTTTTTTGTAGTCAAGTTCTTGTTTTTGTATTTCTATGTGCAGCATGTCTTTGAGCCAGTGTTGTAGGGTTGGACGTGAGGATAGAAATTCTTTCCGTTTCTGTTTGTCGTGGAAGATCTTTATTTCCCCTTTATTCATAAATGATAACTTTGTAGGGTATAGTATTCTAGGTTGGTATTGTTTGTCTTTTAAAGCTTGAAATATATCATGCCATTGTCTCCTTGCCTCTAGTGTTTGCAATGAGAAGTCTGGGGTGAGTCTGATTAACTTACCCCTGAATGTGATTTGTTGTTTCTCTCTGGCACATTTTAGGATTTGCTCTTTGTGTGTCACTGAGCTGAGTGTTGCCACAATGTGTCGTGGTGAATTTCTCTTCTGGTTTAACCTGTTGGGGTTCCTTGCTATTAGTTGAATTTGTCTGTTACTATCCATTTGCTTCTGTTGGAAGTTTTCTGATATTATTTCATTGAAAACGCCTTCCAATCCATTCTCTCTTTCCACACACTCGGGGACTCCTATTATCCAAACATTGCAACACTTGATTGAATCTTGCAGGTCTCCAACCATATTTTTTATTTTCTAATTTTTTCTTCCTGTGTTTGAACTGAGTGTGTTATTTCTGGAAGTTTGTCTTCGAATTCTGACATTCGCTCTTTTATTTCATCTGTTCAATTTCTGAGGGATTCCACGGTGTTTTTCATATGGTCAATTGAGTTTTTCATTTCCAGTATTTCATTCTGGCTTCTCTTTAGGATCTCTAATCCTTGGGTTTCCTTTTCATTCAGAACTTGAAACTGTTTCTCATTATTTCTAGGTAATCTGATTATTAATTTTCTGAATTCTTTTTCTGGCATGGTTTCAAATTCTTCTTTTTCAGCCTCTATCATGGATGGGTTAGCCTGCTCCATTGGCGAGTTTATAGGTTCTTCTATATTCTTATTCTGGCTTTTTCCTTTGTTCTTTGCAATTTTTGTATATCTTGATTTTCAGGTTGATTCCCTCTATTATGGGCTGCTGTGGGTCTGTACCAATATCCAGTGTAAGCAGGCTGCTCTACCTTCTAGAGTTTGTATATTTATTTGTTTGTTTATTTATATATTTATTTATCTATTTTTGGTAACCTGAGTGGGCTGGTGTCAGGGCTGGTGGGGCCGGTTTCCCTCTTCCTTTGTTCACCCTGATGTGTCTGTCTGTGCCTGGGCCTCGTTGGTCAGCTGCTGTCCCTCACTGCGCCCCCTGCATGAAGAGTGACGAGTAACTCCAAACCACCTTTGGATTCTGCCCCTGAAGTTTCCTCCAGAATTCGACAGCAGAGGCCAGTCTCCTTTATGCCTGAATGCAAACAAACAAGATGGCTGCTTTCTGCCTGCTGCAGCTCTGATTGGGGGGAGGGCGGAGACACCAAAGGATCCTGGCCTGTTCAATCCCTCAGTTCATCTCCCTGGATCACTCCCTCTTCTGGCAGGTGTTCTTCACTTTGCTTTGATTTTGATTTCCTCCTCTGCCCATTCGTGCGTGTCTCACCTATCTGTCCCAGGGTGGGTTGGGGGGGGCGTGGCAACTGCAGTGGCAGCTGCAGACGGCTGCTGCAGCTGTTGGGGCTGGCTTGTCTCACCTCCCTCTCCAGCACTGGTGCATAGACTCTTCGGCTGGGGTCCTGCGCCATGGGCGCCCGTGTCCTCTTTGCTGGTCCACCCTGTCCCCTTAGCTCCAGAAGAGTTTCCTCTGCAGTTTTTTTCTCTAACTCCCCTGAAACTATAGAATCTCCACCTTTATTGAACTCTCATTTCCCAGACTATCAGTGTGCTCCCCCCCATTCTACCATCTTGCCGTCTCTCTGCTGAATTATTACACTTATAACTCAACTTGTATATTTGCATAGTTAGTAATATCAGAAACCGCAAAATAATCAGTTTGGAAAATGTATTCTTAAAGAACCTCTTCTAACTATAGTGCGTTATCTGCACTGCAATTCTAAAATGCTAGCCATAATCACACAACATTAATACATTGGCTTTGTGTCTGATAACAGCTATTTAGATTTAGAAGTAATGCTCTACCTTTGTTTTTACAGCATTATTTCACTTAATACTTTATATTGATTTGGTAACTCCATTCACATTATTCTACCACCAGGATCCCTAAGTAATATGCTTTCTTTTTATACCTAGCATTCAAACAGAATTTTCTCTACACTTTGAAAAAGTCACACTTTAAGTTTTCTATATATTTCAAAATTTAAATTCTCAAAAATTCTGTGACAGAAGAATTCTTCCTGCACAAATCTTTCTTTATGGAAGAACTATCTGAAAATTGTGGTGTAATCTGAGTTCTAATTAATCAGAAGTGAAAAACATGTAAGGCTGTTTCCTAGAGAGTGCTGTTATTTGTGAGTATCTTAAATCTTTGTTCCAAAAGGTTTGTTACTACTGAATTTTATATAAATGCTCCAGGCCCAGGGACATAAGATAGGTAAGTTTTTAAGATATATTTTCATTCTTATGAACTATTGATTCCAAGTAATAAGAATTTACTTAATTAAGTAAGGCTCAATGAACTTTTTCATACATGACATTGTCTCTTAAAAATTACAATGTCTTAAATGATGACTTTCATGATTTGTTTTAAGATTATTATTTTATTTATTTTAAAGGAAGAGGGAGAGTAAGAATGACAGTGACATGACAGTGACAGAGAGAGAGAGAGAGAGAGAATGAGAATCTTCTAACCATTGGTTCACTCCCTTAAATGGCCTCAGTAGCAGGGACAGAGGGAGGCTGAAGGTAAGAGCCAGGAGCTTCATATGGGTCTCCCATATGGGTGCAGGGGCTCAAGGACTTGGACCATATTCTGCTGCCTTACCAGGTGCACTAGCAGGTAGCTGGACCAGAAGTGCAGCAGCTGGAACTCAAACTGGTGCCCACATAGATGCCAGAATTACAAGTGGTGGCTCAACCTGTTACTCTGCAATGCTCCTTCCAGTTTCATGATCTTTAAAATAAATAATCTACTTTCTCATATTTCTCCCCCAAAATATGAACACTTTAAACAGATATAACTTATAACATTGTGAAATACATAAAACAAATTTTCATTTAAAAGTGTTTAAAGACAAGAGATGTGAAATATTACTTTTGTACCATTAAATAAATAATGCAGTAAATATATATTATGCTAAGAAATTAAGGTTTATTAGAAACAAATGAGATTTTGTAAATGTCATTTATTTAGGTGTACTATGGCCATCATCTCAAATATTCCTGATTCTCCTTGTTCAAATGACTTTCCTTAAAATAAATGGTTAAATTTTGTGTTGAATATTTATTTATTGATGATTTATTATTTATTTTAAGAGTTATAGAGAGAGCTCTTGCATTCATTGTCACTTTACAGGTAGCCATAGTGTCCAGGACTGGGCCAGACTGAAGCCAGGAGCCAGGGGCTTCTTCCAAGTCTCCCATGTGAATGGCTAGTTTCCAAACATTTGAACCATCTTCCACCACTTTTGTCAGGTCATTTTCACGGAGTTGGATCAGAAGTGAAGCAGCTGGAACATGAACCAGTGCCCACATGGGATGCCAATAGTGCAGTCAGCAGCTTTACCTGCTATGCCACAAAACTGTCCTGAATATTTATTTTTGAGTTTAAAAAAGTCAACACTTAAACAAGTGAACAAACAGTATATTTATCAAGGAACAAAAATTAAACAATTTGATATGAATATGTAAGAAATCACATATATTGCCTTAGTATATGGAGAGGCTGGTATTAACTTCCATCTTCTTTTCATAGGGGGATTGTTGAAACTCTTTGTATGTCATGACATGTCAGTATTTTAGACACGTTTTTCATTCAGAATAATTTTTCATATCCTCATGTAATATACACAGAATTTCTAAACAAGGATGTGTTTCTACATTTTTCCTGTGTATTCAAACCTTCTAATTCATCCACATTCTTGGAAAATGCTTGTCATTTAATGAAAGGCCAACTACTATTCCAGTTACTGGAGAAGCAGTGTTGAATAAAATAGATTAACTTTCTGTTACTCAAACAATTACATAAAATAACAAAGCACCGTAGTTGGGAATAAAGATTCTGGGACAATATGCCTACCTTCAAACCTCAGCTCTTATAACTCTGTAACATTCTACAAGTTACTTAATCTTATAATTTTATTACATCATTTTTAACATAGAAAGAATTGTACATCTCTTATATGGTTGAATGAGTAACTCTAAATAAAATGCTTAGAACAGTGTTTCATAGAAATCACTCTATATATGTTACTTAATTTTAGATATTTGTAGGGAAGACAGTGTATAGACAAGTAAAAAACATAGGAAGAGACAAATTATTGATTGTCTTCTCCAGTGAAGAGATAGAACTAAAAGAGCATTCCATGCAGTGGGGAATAGTCTTTGCAGAAAAGCAAAGAAACTGAGAATGATCCCAGAGAGTAGAATAAATAGGCTTGAAAATTATTTAACAAGTTATTATCTCAATTCCCCTATCTTCTCTTTCCTTTTTTTATATGTATCTTTCTTTTATAAAACATAGTTTATTTTACAATCCAAGTGACAAAGAGAGAGGAAGGGACAAGAGGGAAGGAGGGGAGAAAGAGAGAGAGGAGAAACCAAGATAGAGATCTTCCATCCACTTCCAAGATAGCTTCAACAGCCAAGTCTAGGCCAGGCCAAAGCCAGGAGTGTCCCATAAGAATGGCAGCTCTTGGTTCATCTACCACTTTCCCAGGCACACTGACAGGGAGTTGGGTCAGAAGCAAAGTAACCAGTACTCAAAGAGACACTCAAATATGGGATTCTGGCACTGCAAGCAGTATCTTAGCTACAAAGGTGGACTATTCCTTTATTTTTTTTTCTGTTTTCTTTCTCCTCCTTTCTTTCTCCTCTTCTTTTTCAGAGATTTCTATTCAACTGCTACACATATTCTTTACTTCGTGTCCTACAGACCCAGATCCTAAGTCTCGCAAAAGAGTATCAGTCAAATCTTGGACTAGCACAGTAGATGACTATGATTTATCCATCCTGATATTTCTTGAGGTACATGAGATCTTAGAATCACTGGAAAAAGTGAAACTCAAAGTGTCATGATGGTTTGCTGATTTAGTCTTGAGAAAAATCAATACGATCAAAGTACTGAAACTTCAAAGCTCTCAACTGAAAATATCTTCAGATTCCATTTCTTAGCATTTACAAAATTTTCACATTGTTTGGCAACCTGGGAGGGATGGGCAATCTAATCTACAAGTGTTGATATATGTGGTGCTGAAATACCAAGTTTACCTTGAGATTCTGTGTAGAATTAAGCATTTTAAGTACACTTTCTTAAGTATCATCTCACATACTGCTTAAAAGCTAATCTTATCGAAGGCACAATTTAAATTTATTCAACACAGTTTCTTTATGTACAGAATACCATCTTTGAATAAAATTATTTAAAACATTCCAAAATTTGATGAAGCCATTGTACAAATACATTTAACTATAATAGCTTCTTAATTCAAATTGAACACTGAGGTTTCTGAACCCATCTTACCTTCTTTAAAATTAAAATTATTGTTCATTGTGTTACCTCTGTGTAGATCTGACATTTCACTCTCTGTAGAGTTTAGTGTCTTCTGTGTGCATATTAACAGTAGCTTTCCTTAAAAATCTACCACTGATGCTAACTGACATGACTACCCAAGACTAACTTGCTTTGAATAACATTTTCTTCAATGGGTTTGGGAACCTTCAGTATATATTTATTATCTGGAATGTCTCACAGGCAGCTTCTAGATAAAAGCATAAAAATTTGGAATACTGACATTGTTTGAATCTGGACTTCTTTTTAAAATTATTATTTATCTGTATTTATGAGATGAGAGAAAGAGAGAGAGAGCAAGAAAGCACAGTAGCCATCTGTTAGTTCACTCTTCAAACGACTTCAAGGGTCAATATTGAGGCAAGCTGAAGCCAGGAAGCACAAACCCATTTCCCACACGAATGGCAGAAATCCAATTACTTGATTCATCACTGCTGTCTCCCAGGATATGTATTGGGAGGAAACTGGAGTTAGGAGCTGGAGTTGGGTATCAAATCCAGGTACTCTCTTAAGAGTTATAGGCATCCTAACTCAGGTCTTAACTTCTAGACTATGTACTTGCATCTGAACTTCTTTTAATAGCTGTTTGACTTTCATCAGATTCTGGATATTTCTGAACTTTACTTTCTTCCTCTGTAAAATCTTTATCATATCTTTTTGTGCTTAATGAAGATACTAGCATATTGCTGGTACTCAAATAAATGCTGTCTTTAAAATTTTTATATTGTATATTCATGTGTATGCTTATAGAATCTCCCTTACTAAATTTTATACTCCATTATGGAAAACAAAATCTTTTCTTGCTCTATTTTGTACTCTTGTCATTGCCAAGTTTTAAAGGCTCAAAATGGAAAAATGCATAGTATTCTTTGCTTCTGAAATAATATATCCACAGTTAGAATCATCATATGTTTTTTTCAGATATATTTTCTGAACAAAGGAAGGATGTTTGGGGTCATATGGGCTCCCGAAGCATAGATAAAAATCTCAGAGCTGGAAGATGTATCTGATAGGCTCTGCAAATAGAAAACATTTGACATGATGAATAAAATAATACATTCATTTTTAATTCAATGGGGATTTCGTTAAAATCTGCTATATCTATGACTAGGGAAACAAATAATAAGAACATAAAGGACATACATTTATTCAAACAGACATGCAATTTCTTCTTCTGAGCATGTCAAATGACCTACCACAGAAAAATGACTTTTGAGTTTTTATTTAATTTTGTTTCATTAAAGATTTAACCACTACTTAGAAAACATTCCAGAACTTAAACTAAATAAAAGTAGCAATTGCATTCCTCCCTGTGCTAGATTAGAAACAGGACAAAGACTTCTTCTACCATGATGAAAGCTCTTGTAGTTTATACACATCCAGCTACAAAATTGGTACAATTTCAATTGCTTTTCTTTTCCTTTGGTCTTAACCTAGGTCTGAGAGGAATTTAATCTCATTGCCAGAGTTTACTTCAAGCGCCTTTGTTTGTAATAGGTTTGGAGTGGCTTAGGATCATCATCTATTTTCACAATGATCCCTCCACCTAAGGTAATGATTACAACTCCTTTCAGCATGTAATGGAACATACTGCAAAGTACAGCAAACCAGTTCTGTCTCTAAAATTGAATCATTAGTGGAAGGTAATATACACACATACATTGTGAAAGGATTTGAGTCCAGTATTTTTGGCAGCAATAATTCTCTGTTGAAATGATTCATCATACTTAATTACTGTCTTCTAGAAAACTATAATGATCTTGAAAAAGTTAAAGTTATTTTCTTGTCCATAAATAAAGGTATTTGGAAGAAACAATGATCCCCAGACCACTATACTCTATCTTACTTCTTTACAACATTTATGCAAATATAGCCCAAATATGGCCCATGTTTTATTCTATTTTTTTAACCTTTCATTTGAGAGTAATTTTAAATGTACAAAACAAAAATCATGAGGTAGTAATATAAACAGTCCCCATATATCTCTTGCTAAACTTCCCATTAATAACATTTCATATTATTATATTTATCACATTTATTGAAGTTGGGGTGATTCATTCAGCATTTTAAAGTACTAAGTGAGATCATCTGAAAGCCAGATATTCAAGAAAATTAACGTAGCATTGCCTCTCTTTTGAGTTTATTTAAATTAATGAGTAGTAGTTCAATAGGTAGCAGTAGTATCAATAGGTATCTGTAGAAAGAAAGACAAAATAATGGCATGGATAAAAATGATAATTGAAACCCACACCAATACAAAGATGAATGGTTTTGCTCAAATTTAAAATTTTTTCATGGACACAGCAAGATTTTTAAAAGCAAAATTAAATAGACTGACATACCAGATTGTAGTAGTCTGAATTCCTTCAAAGACTCACTTATTAGTTTGGCTACATTTTCTTTGTCTTTTCAGTTTCCCTGTAGAAAAATTGACAAAAAATGCATATATAATTAAATCACACATTTTGGTGTTTTGATATTTGCCTACATTACAAAATGATCTAAGATATTTTTGGTGTATTTTAATAGAAGTATTTCACCTATACACAGTGGCATACACATGTACTTGCATATGTACAGTATTTTATTAATATTGGATCATTTAATTTATGAAGTAAATAGACGCATATTTGGGAATCAATAAATATTAAATTAAAAATCGTTACCTAGTAATTTCTCAGAAAAATAATCTATGAGAGTAGTTATGCAAAATTCATTAGTAATAATTCTCAAAAAATAAATGATCTAAGCTTCATTTCAGAAGCCCTCATTAGTCATGATACAAAGTATTCAAATTATTGTGCACAAGGCAAATATATTCTACAAATCTTTGAAGATGCTTAAGAGGTCCAATAAACACATATTTATTATCCCAATGTCTATACCTGCTATATCAAAATTGCTTTTCTGCACATTGGTGTGTTATTATTTAACTAATAGGTCATCCAAAATTATGTAATGAAAACAGAATTTGCATTTTATCATGAACCCTGTTGTCAATAGATGGCAATAAAATTCCTTGCAGTGAATTCTTCCTTCTCTTTAGTTACTCTTTCCTGATAAAAATTTCATATAACAGTAAGGTTATTTATATCCAAAAAGTTCTGTATTTCTACCATTATAATTTTTCATGTCAACATAGGCCAGTTATGGGGGAGGTATAGCAAGGCATTGCTTTATTAATACTGACACTTTCCTGCGGATTGAAAGCATTTTCATCCTGTGTGTATATAGAGGCATGCTATTAGCATTCAGATGCCGTTTCTCTATCAACTAATCCACTTCAAAATATTTGCATGAAATCAAATTTGCTTACTAGTCAGCTACATATAAAATATAATTTATAGACTTGAGTACGCATTAGTGAAGTTTAGTTATTTAGGGAATAGGAGAACTATCTGAGTCTCATTACCAAGGGAAAACTGGTGATGAATTCCATAGCCACTGTCACTGCCTCTCTTGAGTAGATTTATTCACTGTATATTTTAAATGTTTAAAAATATGTTGAACTTGGAGTCTTACTGATAAAGTTACTAACATTAAGATTTGAAATTTGTCATTTATACAATTTTGTGAAGTGATAGTCTTTTGCCCTTATCAAATTTACAAAATATTTAGCCTTATTGCAATTGAACAAGTTTGAGGCTCAAGTCTAGTTATCTAAATAAAACAAATTCAATTGCTGTAAAAGCTCACGGATGAAAAAATGCCTAACTATAAAGACAATTTAAGTGATTACCATATCCCTTTATATTATAATTGTATTTTTGATGTAAATAATTGTCTAGGTTAACCATTATATATTTTGGAAAGATACAGAAATGATGAATAACTCTTCATGATGAATTAGAGCTCTGAATTTTTACAAGCACAGATTTGTATGCTCCTTAAAGAAAACTTATAAGATAGGTACTCTAATTATCCCTTTTTATAGATGAGGAAACTACATAGCAGAGATTCAATAATTTATCCAGGAGGTGGTTGGGATTCAAGTGCAAGTACTGCCTAATTTTGACTGTGGCATCATGTGACATGGGGTTCAACAGAAACAGAACCTGAGATACTCTGAGAGTGGAGGGGAAATGAGATTATGGATATGGGGGCATGAGAACTGCTGTTAATGCTAAAATGTTGACTATTTTCTAACAGGAGAAACGAGTTCCTAGCAATGGACTAAATTAAGAGGTTTCCAGTATTCCCTATCAAAAGAAAAACTGAAATGTTTACCAAGATCGTAGAGCTTTTATGTAAGAATTACAGCTGACAATCATCACCACCTAGAGCACTTTGGAATGAAATGGAACTTTATTAGCTTCTCGTTGATAAACTTTCTAGTTTTTAGCATCAAGTTGATGAAATTGCAATTAAGATGCTCTTTGAGCAAGAAAGTAATTAGACAGGGTTCTGGGGACTGGTTCTAAGGAGGGGACCAACTATCCAGTCTGATATATCAGGAGAACAGAAGAAGGGTACACTTATCTAGGGCTTCACCAGGAGAACGGAATCATTTGTGTTCAAAAAAATAACATTGATTTTCCCCTATCTGGGAGAAGTGGTTTGTTTGCTTAGAAAGTTGTCCAAATTTGTATTAGAATATCATACGTGATGCTTGTGGTTTGAGATAAATATCGTCAATATGCTTAAGTCTAGTAAAATTGCAGATAATACAGATTTCTGAAAGTAAACAGTGTTTCTCAAATAATTTTAGGTTTTGCATTATATAAATTAATTCTTCAGGACAGTTGAATGTTAAAGTATTACTTGGTTAATATATATATATATATATGAAAATTATGTTCTGTGCACCAACTAAAGCAAAATGGAGAGCATTTCATATTCCATAAAAAATTCTAAAATTTTTGAATACATTTAGAAAATAATCCTGCTCTCATAGAGTGGGAGTTTCATTAATCTTAAATGGCAAAGAATAGAGACTATCCTGGATCTATAATTCTTCAGGATAAGGAGCTTGAAAATGTTGATTCTGTCCATATAGTGGATGAAAGAGTAAAATAATGTGCAAGAAATTTACACATTCATCAACTTTACAGCACTTTAAAGTTTAAAGAAATCTCTTTGTCTTGAAATCAATGACACTTGCCTTTGGCAATTCAAAACAGCAAAACCAGGAAGGAGTGGGCTCATCCTTACAGTTTCATGTGCAGCCAGAGAAATAAAGAGAACAAATAACAAAAGTATATATCATATTTGTTATTTCATGTTGTTTTACCAACTAAGACACCTTCCAAACTACCAGGAGGTACTGCTACCTAAATTTTGGGATAATATTTACTTACTTATTTTCTTTTATATTGTTGTCATTTATTTTATTTTGGGGGGAGGTTTCAACATGGGTGGCAGGGGATTGCCATTTAAATATGGAATAAAAATTAGCATTGCCTTTAAACCTAGATACTGTAACTACAATTGTGACATTCTGATGTACCATGCTACTTTGTTGGGCCTGGGAGTCCTCTACTTTGAAACACAGAAATTGTACAAAACTACTATCTACTACAATTATAAAATGAAGCACTACTTTTCTGTAAGCAGACAAGGTTCATTGAGCTCTGCTGCACTTCACAGATACTGCTGAATATATTTTTCTAAATCAACAAATTCAAACATTTTTAATGAGGTGTTTCTACAAGAGTCTAACCTGCTTTTCCTCCACTCTCTCCAGTGACTTCAACTTTTGCAGAACTGCTTACAAGTCTCACATTAAATTGTCTGATACAGATTAGTTTACTCTGAAATCTCTGGCTTCTCTTGTTCAGCTGATTGAATAAAAACAGACCAGCCAAGCAGTGAGGCTATTTGCTGAATAGATGAAGATGTCTCCTCACAAAGTGAAATGCTCAGTCTTTTGGACCACTGATTCAGTCTCAGGAATGGTCAGAGAGGTGACTTCTCATACCAGTCCTGTTGTCTAGTCTCTTCTTGTTTATAAATCAGTGGCAACAGTTTTCTATCAAAGAACCACTTTTTAAATATCCTTGGCCTTGAGAAAGCATTCCAATTGTTCTGCAACAATTTGCATTCATAGCGTATTTAGGGGAATTATACTGAAACTTATCTCTTTGAAATAATGTTTAAAACACATTCTGTCTGAACAAAAATATTCTCCACACTTCAAAAATAAGTAGAGCTTGTCTATCAGACAACAGATCTTATTGAATTACAGGAAATGAATGTTAAATCACAATTATCTCTGTTATAACACATTCACTGCTTAGTGTAACTCTGTCATCTTGGACATTTTGATTACTCATTTGAGCTGTAACAAAATAGATGATTAATTTTTTAAATTTGTTTGAAGAAAACACAGGTTTTCTGAATCTCAAAGTGTTTTCAATGAAAACAGCCGTTGTGGCATAGCAGGTAAAACTGCCTCCTGCAACACCATCATCCCAAATGGATGCCTGCTGGAGTCCTGGCTGCTCCATTTCTGATGCAGTTTCCTGCTAATGTGCCTGGGAAAGCAACAGAGGACGGCTCAAGTCTATGGCCCCTGACCCACTTGGGAGATCCAGAGAATCTCCTGGATCCTGGCTTTGGCCTGGACCAACCTTGGTTATTGCGGTCAATGGAAAGTGAACCAGCAGGTAGAAGATCTGTCTTTCCCTCAGTCTTTCACTCTCTCTTTTTGCAACTCTGCTTTTCAAATTAACAAATCTTTAAAAAAATCTTCCAATGGTGCTCTATCAAAAATCTTGAAGTAATTATTTTCATTTTTGCTTTATTAATAAGTATATCATGTTTGAGCACTATTTTCTTTTGACAGTTACCTCATTGGTGAACACTATGACATAAAATGTACTTAACTTTTCTTTTTATTCTGATAAATTTTGTATTTTGTCTTGTTTCTCTTACACCTCATAAGAAATTGAACATCAGAGAGACTTAATATATATACTCTATAATCAGTTTTGCTAAATCATTTATTCTTCTTATTCAAGTTATAAGAATCCAATTTAAAAACATACAAATTTTAATGTTCTCAAATACAAACCCTAGCAGCCATCTCTCTTCATATCTTAGACTGAAAACATGTTTTTATGGAGAATATTATGTATTGTAAAAATCTCATGGAAAATGATCAAAAACAAAGAGATTCTACAAAGTCAGAATCACAGCCAAATTCATACCTCAGAGATTAGTTAAAAACAGAACTATAGTCACTGCTTCTCAATACCAGATAGCACTATTGTCTTTGGAATGAATTATTAATTGTCCATGCTCTTCTGTGTTACATATTCCACATTCAACTTTTACTTGTAAGTATCCATTGACTGAGCTACAGTCATATGCCTACCCCACCAAAGTGGTAAATTAAAGGTTATAGGGAGACCAGAGACTGAGCTTTCAATTTCAACAGTGTGAGTTTGCTTTCTGGGAGTAAACTCCTCCTAGAAAGATCCGTCTAGCAATATCATATCCATCCAATATTCTCTACCTCTTTATTTTGTTTTGCTTTTTCAAAATACTCTACCATATGACATATTAAATATCTATATAATTTATTTTTAATTGTTTATTTTTTTCTTCTACTGCCATCAGTGTAAAGGCGTCCCCCACTATCACTTCTAATCCAGAAGCTGTGACGGTGCCTGGCAGAGTAACTCCACAGTTAATTAATTCTCCCCTGAAATAAATAAATAATACTAGGTTACCCACATTTACAAAGGATGGGCAAAAATAAAAATTGTCTAGTATAGATGGTTCCTCTACCTACATTTTTGCTCCAGAGAATATTCACAAATCCAGGAGCCAAGAGCTTCTTCCGGGTCTCCCACGCATGTGCAGGGGGCTCAGGGCCTTGGATCATCTTCTGCTCTTCCAGGCCATAGCAGAGAGCTGGATCAGAAGTGGAGCAGCTGGGTCTCGAACCAGTGCCCATATGAGATTCCTGCATGACAGGAGGCGGCTTTACCTGCTAAGACACAGCACCAGCCCCTAGTTCACATTTTTAACAACAGTGAACAACAGTGTACATGACTACATCTTCTTTCCCCATTCTTTGCCCAGTGCAGTAGGCTGAGTATATTAAGGGCTTGTTAGCCCACAACCAGTTTGATCTTGAGTTTGAAATATTTGCAAAATAGGAGAATGGTTTCCAAATTGATAAAATTTTCCACTTGAAAACACTGTTTAATTTCCTCAAAATACTTATTTCCATTGTAAAGTTTGTTCAAAGCATAAAATACTTGTGTTTTAGTTAAATTTCATCCTTCAGCATTTCTAATTAATCATAAGATTTGTTGAAGAATTTTCTTCTAATTATTCTTTAACTGTTTTGTATGAGTCTTGAAAGTCACATTCTTACTGACTTTTGACTAAAAATATTTCTAATTGCATTGTGATTTATATATCCTATGTTATTTTAAAAGGCAGGTTATATTTATAGCCATAGAAAAAGGAGTAATGTGTAGAAAATATAAGTGAGGTGCAGAGATAACCTGACTTATTACAGCTCAGATTTGCATCATTCACACTTACTATGAGATTCAGCTGTTTGTTAGAAGAGTAGGAAGCAGTCTATTTTCACATCAACTTAGGTTACGGTTCACTATGTATGGGGGAAAAAAAACTTTTGGCCACACTTATGTTTGTAAATAGCTTTATGCCCAATTTCACGATTCTTTATTTTTGTTCAACTTCTCCATTTTGACCAAAGCTTTGGACGTTACACCCTCTTTCATCATCATAAATGGATTTATTTGGTCTCAGATCCCATTAGACAATACCATAACATTGGATTTTATATGGTGAGGAAAAAGAAATAGAACAATAGAAAGAATAAACATCAGGCCACTTTTTTGGATGAGTTAAAGCAGAGAGGATTTTTTGATCATGCTGATTTAGGTGGACTAGACTTCTGTTTTAAGAAAATAATCAGTCTGTTTCAGGTTCTATCTGCTTCCATAACACTTCCTTAACACTTGATTATTTAGTGTTTTGCCTAAATTGCTTCATGTTGATTTTATATGGTCTTTTAGGGCCCAACATAGCAGCTCAGTCAAAACAAAGTTCTCTGAATTTCACAGAATAATTTTCCCCATTTTTAGCAGGCTCTCACCCAGGGTAGAGTCATTAAGGTATTAGTGCTACTCTCATTTACCATAATTTTGGGTTTGAGACCCAAACAGGTCATTCATGACTTTTAGTATCTTCATGAGCATGAATTTGAGATTTTTGCCATTCCAAGTGAAAACTGAATTTGGTATTTCATGAATGGCTGCATGCAAACATTTAAACTTTTGAGAGAATTCATCAGAATGAAAATAAGAAAAGTTTAGAGTGTATTCCTTAGCTAAGCTCTCCATGAACCAAACAAATCAAGGTCAATAGATCAAAGAATGAGATAGAAGAGCAGTCAATACATTTGAACTAAGTACCCAGAGTACCAATTCCTTGTAACTGAGTCTCTATAATATCTGATATATTTATGAGTATTTCTGTGCAAAAAAAGTGTTAGTAACTGCCAAAATACTTCCCACTCAACTAATTGGTTATTCAGAGCAATTTTAGTACCTAGTAACAAAATGTAAAGAACTCTGTTGCACAACCCCGGTTGTTGCAGCACATTCTGCCAGCGTCCTTAGTAAGGTACATATTTCTAATCATTGCCACTTTTATTTACTCCAAGTAATAAAAGAAAACCTGTCCAGAAGGGTGAGTGCCCTCTGGTAATCTTTTATTTGATATAATTTTGGATAGTGGAGGAATGGACTAATGGTCTGTTTCTTACTTACTACGAAGCAAGAAAGGCACCATTGAACTTTTTAATCCACGTTGTCCCTTTTTACCTTTCATCCATCAAGACCTCAGATTACCCATGCATAAGGTTTGCCATGAAATCCTCATAAACATAATCATTAAAGGTTGTAAGAGTGCTAAACTATCTTGGCACATAAGTCAGTTTGCAAAGAACCTCCATTTCAAATTTTGTGCAAACCTGACCTGTGACATATTCATTGATCCCAGTTCTTGTATCCCATGAGTTAAATTAAAACAAGAAGTGAAAATAAATGAGCCTATAAGTGTCAAGGATATAGGGTGAACTAAGGGATCCCATCAGTCATATAAGGATCTGGGTTTGGCATAACAGATCCAATATTTCATTAAGTTACAAAATTTAATTATCCTGGTTTTTTAATTTGGGAGGCGGAGAGAGAGAGATGGACAAACAGAGAGAGCTAATTCCCCCAAAGGCTGGGAATGAACCAGGACTGGGGAACTCAACCCAGGTTTCCCCTAGTGGTAGCAAGGACTCAATTACTCGAGATACCACTTTCTACCTACCAGGGTCTGCATTAGCAGTATGCTGGGGTTGACAGCTATTGCCAGGAGTCAAACCTAGGCATTCCACTGTGCTTGCAGGTATCTAAACTGTCATCTTAACTGCTCAGCCAAACTCTAGCCCCTGATTTTGAAATGTTAACTATAGCAGTATCCTAACAAGCAAAAGAAGCAGACATAAGAAAGGAAATGTTAGGAAAGGTAAAAGCTTCATCATGGCAGAGACATTTTGATCAACGATCTTGAGAAAGCTGTCTACATCTAAGAGACTTTGTCTATTTTAGGGGAAATAGCCCTAATGATTTGTACATTAAAGTATCCATTAGATGTTCAGTTCCAACAGTCGAGGAATTCTCTTGAGTTGTGAGATGTCAACTCCAAACTTTGAAGTCCTGAAGGCTTATTGCAGTGTTGTCCAGAGCAACTTGATATGGTCCTTTCCAATGAGGTTCAAAGACATTCTTTCTCTGAGTTCTCTTTTCTAGATCTTAAAGGTTTTAATAGGCCTCAGTTAGTGGATCCTGAAAATCTTTTTAACTTGAGAAAAATACACTTTGACATATTGCATTAAAATCTTGTGATATTTAGTCATTTTAGAGTTTAGGAAGGTGCAAGATTTATGAAGTTCTATTATTAGGGGCAATAACTATTTCATAAAGGATTCAAACTATGTTTCCCAGTGGAAGTGAATCCAATTGCCGTTAATCTTAAATACCTATGACCAAGGCAATCCAGAAGGTTCAATTAACTCTGCTTAAAGTCATTGTATTTGCAACATCTTATTTAACTGTTTTACAACTTGTCCAGTGAAATCTGCTTCTGTAATTGGAGATTTTTCCAGGAATGTCTCTTGAGGGAAATACATAATTTGAATAACCTTTTTAGCTACTGATATAGTATTGGCCTTCCTGCATGAAGACACTTCTGTGTATTCAGAGAACATGCACTGGGATGGTAACTGACTGAAATCCCTTTCTTAGAGTTTAAGTAGCCTGTCAGGTAGAAGAAGTATATCTGACATTTTGATTGTCTTCCCAAGATTATGGACTTCACAAGCCAAACATGTATCATAAACAATATACTAGTTTTATAACAGTTACAACATCAATTTTTTTTTTACAAATTTTATTGTTTTATTCACTCTGAGAAAGGAGTATAGGACCTTAATAATGGAAACTTTAAGGACTCAAGGAAGAACCAGACAATTTTATAAGATCTCTGGGATACCACATTTAACATTGTTGCTGCACTCTGATTTTGTTCTCCAATTCAGAAACGTGAATAGCACTATTTATTAAATAGGTTATCATTTGTAATTTGGGACCAATAGTATGGAGTTATTTGAAATTGCATAGCTTAAAAATTCAATTATATCTAATCATTCCTTCTTTTATTCTGAAACAGTTTCCTATCGGCTTCTTCAGCCGTAAAAGGAACGATGCTGCTCGCAGTTAACTGATCTTCAGTAGACTTTTACTTAGAAAGAGTGGGAAAAAGAGCGGGGGACCGGGAGAAGGGGGAGAGATGGCGTGCACATTGCTTAAGGGGGAAAGCTGGCGTGCCCCGTTCCCTCTCCCGAGGTCCACTTATATACCGAATTCAACCAATCACAATCAATCAATCACAGTCCATGCACAGAGCTCTCCAATCCAGCACTTGATCACGATCAGCTGTGGAGTCACGCAGCAGGCAGGTCATCAGCGCCATCTTGTTGTTTACCACAATCCTCAGCTAGATGGAAAGTTCAATCAGCTGCTACATCCGCATTACTGCTATAAGCCACGCCCAACATGGGGGGGTCCCATGGCAGGCCTATCCATGGGTCCCCACAGTTTCCAAACTCTTTCTTAGTTGGAAAATATTCCTAATATCTTCCTTATAAATTCACTCATCAAAACACTTCTCATTTTACTTATTTTCCATACATACTACCATAGCACCCCCAGTTTCAAATACATTAATTAGAATTTTAGTACTTACTAATTGTGATACAGTATTCTGAAGACTAATTGAAATATGTTCTTCACTGTGACAAATTCTCCATGTTTTACTGACAAACCCATCTATTTAGCTTCTTTATATTGCAAAAAAGCAAGATTCTAAAGCATATATTTTCAAAATACACATTTACATTTTAGTATATTCAGTATTTTAACTTACTTAGAAATGAAAATACAGTATCTATTAATTAACTGAAAATGACTTTAAGATTTAAGTTACAAAAAACAATTGTGAAATTCTAACAAGTTTATATATAAAATCTTGATAGCATTGTATTCAGACCTTTGTTTCAACCCCATCAATGTCTTCTTCATTTACCTTTTATCTTAATAACTTTCTAAAAATTCCCACTTTCCTAGGATGAGTTCTTTGACTTCCCTTTCACCTTTCCATGTTATCTTGTTAATTGGTCTAAGGATTTTATCAGTATTCACAAAAGCCATTGGGGAAAACGCAAAGTAGATCTGATAAGACTTCTCTGAAAGCATATTGATTTTGCAGAAGGGAAGTTACATAGGGTGTTCATGTGGAAAGAACCTTCTTAATCACAGCATTTGCCATGATTTGGGAAATGGGGATATTTAGTGAATGGTCCAGTCATCACACAGCCAGTTCCATGTGGCTTGCACTTGAAGCATATCAGCTGATTCACCTACCGTAGTACATTTGGCATGCAGAGGTGGAATCAGAGTTCCCCTCCTCCAGGGGCACTTCCAGTGACTTCTCTCCTGTCCACCAGGCTAGCTGTTCTATTGGAGAGCTTCTGAGAGTTTAGAATGTGTGGGGCTATTTCTGTTCCACAGAAAACTGTGACTTACATAAACTCAAACATGATTTCCCACTCTGCAGTATTGTGAACTCAAGACTATGCCCCAAATTAATTATTCTAGGAGTTTATTTTAGTAAAGGCTCCTCAAGAAGATTGCGATACTGTTCTACAAGATGAAACAATTTCCTCACATTATGCCCTACAGTTTAATTTCTTGATTTTGCTCTGCACTCACTAGTCTTAAAGATAATTTCTCTTGTCCCTGCATAATTGTGGCATGAGAGGGGACCGTTGTAAGTCTGTTGGCTAAAACTTAGACTGACTAAAATCTGAATTTGAAGCTAGAATCAGGTCAAATCAAGCACTCTCTTTTAACTTCATTTCCGCTATTGCATGTAACAACCAGTGGATTATGTATTGTTCTATTTACTTTGTAAGCTTCATTTCCTTATGTGTCTAGTGAAACACTGTCAGCTATGGCTTAATAACCTGGGTGACAAAATGTCACCAAGGAATCAAAAGTTCTTCAACCTTATTTTATCTCTAAAATTGTTTAATAGAGTAATAGATTGTTTTGCATAATAATTTTAAATTATGGACTGAATTTTAAAAATTTTTTGCAATCCTTCGAGCTATTTTAGCAAAATGGTAATTGAGCAAAAAGTTAAAACTCAGAGAATTGAGGCAAAATTGGATAGTGAGAAAAGTAATCAAAATGAATTCAGAGCCCAATCCAATCCTATTTCAACACATCCTTAGAGTGCTTTTTCGTTTTCACTTGCTTTTTTTCAAAGAATTTTTAAGGAGAGAATGTGGATTAGTTGAGTCTTTTATATGCCTCCAGGTACCAATTAAACATGTCCCTTTTCGTTTGTTTTTGCAGCGGTTCCTGTCTCCTTTTATAACACAATTAATGAATAAACAATTTTGTCTGAATGAAAATGTACCTACCATGACCTCTGTAACTTACCTACATGATAAATCCGGTTCATTTTTTTCTGACCCTGTCAGACAAAAGCTCCCTACACAACTCAGGCCTGTTTCTCATGACCTCCAAAGATCATACTCTATCTTATATTCTAAACTAACCCTGGATTCAAATGTCAAAAGGTTTGGAGCATTAATATAGAGAGAAGAGTTTTGGCTAAAAGAACATACACGCAATCCCGGAGTTCAATGAGAAAACAGAGGACCTCAAAGGGGTCAATGGAAACTGATTTCTTTCTTCAAGGAGTCTATGCAGCTGCCAGCAATTATCTCACTTCCCTTTCTGGATGCCAAAGCTATTAAAAAGATAAAGTTACAACAAATCTGATTTTGTAGATCTTAATCGGCTTTATTTGTGATACTAGAATTGACACCAGTATGGACGAAAAGTGGCCCAGAATTCCCCATTCCACCACATCTTTTTTTTTTTTTTTTCCTATAGAACAGGTGGTATCTATAGTTGGAGAAGATGCAATGATTAAAAAAAAAAATGCAAGTGAGGGGCTGGCGCTGTGGCACAGTGGGTTAATGCCCTGGCCTGGGGCGCCAGCATCCTAAATGGGTGCCAGTTCAGGACCTGGATGCTCCACTTCCGATCCAGCTCTCTGTGATGGCCTGGGAGGCAGTGGAGGATGACCCAAGTTCTTGGGCCCCTGTGCCCGTGTGGGATGCCCCGAGGAAGCTCCTGGCTCCTGGCTTTGGATTGGCACAGCTCTGGCCATTGTGGCTAATTTGGGAATGAACCATCAGATGGAAAACCTCTCTCTCGATCTCTCTCTTTCTCTGCGCCTCTCCTCTATCTATGTAACTCTGACTTTCAAATAAATAAATAAATCTTTAAAAAAATGGAAACAAGGTACAATGACAGCCTTACTTGATAGCGCTTGAGTGTGTTTTATTTGAACACTATTTAAACAGTTGGCTACTTGTGATTGACTGAGACTTGGCTGTTTCTGAAAACAATGAGTTGAAATCTACTAACATATCACATAAGGTTACTGTTCATGAAATAAAGTATAACCTTTAAGACAAACTTAGAGTATGTATGGAGACATCCTTAGACCAAATCTAACATGTTTAACTACTAGCTATTTGATAACTTTATTTAAATTAGTACTTTATTTCCATAATTACATGAGAATCACATATATTGTCTTTCCTATCCCCATCCATATCTTTGTGCTATTACTTTAGTATACATACATACATATATATATATATATATATATATATATATTTAAGATTTATTTATTTATTTGAAGAAAGAAGAGAGATGGAGAGAGAGAGAGATTGAGGGAGAGAGAGACAGAGAGAGACCCTTCCATTTACTGGTTCACAATCTAAATGGCTGCAAAGGCCAGGATAGTCCAAAGCCAGGAGTCAAAAGATTCATCCTGGTCTCTATGTGGGTGCAGGGGCCAAAGTCCATGGACCATCTTCCACTGCTTCCCCAGGTGTAGTAGCAGCGAGCTGGATTGAAAGTGGGGCAGCAGGTACTCATATAGGATGACAACATTGATGGTGAAGGTTAAACTAGCTGTGATGCATCAGCCCCTGTTTTCATATTTTTAAACTTCATTTTTTTAATTCAATATAATAGTATTATCATTATCATACATATCACTCTTAAAGCAATGAATATTTATTAAAATAAGATTAGATTACTTACATTGCTTTATTTTTTCCATTCATATCTGATATTATTTTCCATCATTAGTATTGACCTACTGATCTTAATTCTTTCAGCATTTTTTAAAAATAATCTTTACTCAATCTTTTTCTTTTTTTCTTTTTCTTTTTTTTTTGATAGGCAGAGTGGACAGTAAGAGAAAGAGACAGAGAGAGAAAGGTCTTCCTTTGCCGTTGGTTCACCCTCCAATGGCCGCTGCAGCCGGCGCACCGCTCTGATCCGCTGGCAGGAGCCAGGTGCTTCTCCTGGTCTCCCATGGGGTGCAGGGCCCAAGTACTTGGGCCATCTTCCACTGCCTTCTCAGGCCACAGCAGAAGCGAGATTGGAAGTGGAGCAGCAGCAACATGAACCAGCTCCTATATGGGATGCCGGAACTGCAGGTGGGGGCTTTACCCACTATGCCACACACCAGCCCCCATGCTCCACTTTTATCCAGCTCCCTGCTTACGGCCTGGGAAGGGCAGCGAAGGATGGTTCAAATGTTTGACCCTTCCACCCATGTAGGAGACCTGGATGAAGCTCCTCGCTCCTAGTTTTGGCCAGTCCCAGTGTTGGCCACACAGGGTATCTCAGGAGCGAATTAGCTGATAAATAAATAAATATATATATGTATATATATATATCTTTATGTCTCTCCCTCTCTTTCTATCACTCTGATTTTTTAAAAAATAATTCTTTAAAACAATTTTATTTGTTTGAAAGGCAGAGTGACAGAAAGAGGGGGAGAAATAGAAAGAAAAGGCCATCTTTCATCCTCTAGTTCAGTCCTAAAGTGGCTCAGATAGCCAGGACTGGACCAGTTCGAAACCTGAAGCTAAAAATTCCATCCTGGAATCCCAAACATGTGGCAGGGTCTCAAGTACGTGGCCTGGGTCATCATCCACTCCCTTCTCAGGTGAAACAAATTTGATTTGAAGTGGAGAAGCTGGGACTCAAATCAGCACACCAATACGAGATGCTGGTGTTGTAAGCAGCAGCTCAACACCTTGCATCACAAAGCTGACCCCTACTCAGCCATTTTTGAAAGAAAAGTTGTTATGGACGTTTTAACCAGAGCCATTAGACAAGAAATAAAATCAAAGGGGATGCAAATTGGGAAGGAGAAAGTGAACATAGCCCTATTTGCATATGACATGATTCTATATATAGAATAACCAAAAGACTCCATTAAGAGACTATTGGAGGGGCTGGGCAATGTGGCCTCTCCTCTCTGTGTAACTCTGACTTTCAAATAAATAAATAAATCTTTTTTTTTAAAAAAAAGACTATTGGAACTCATAAAAGAGTTTGGTAAAACATCAGGATATTAAATTAACACACAAAAATGAATAGTTTTTTAAAACACAGACAATGCCATGGCTGAGAAAAATATTCTAAGATCAATACCATTCATAATAGCTAACAAAAAAATTAAATACCTTGGAATAAATTTAGCCAAAGAAATCAAAGAACTCTAAAAGAAATAGAGGAAGACACACACACACACACTTACCCACAGGAAAAAAAAGTCTTCATCTTTATGGATTGTAGAAATTAATATCATGAAAATGTCCACACTACTGAAAGCAATTTAAAGGTTCAATGTGATCCCAGTCAAAATACCAATAACATTCTTCTCAGACCTAGAAAAAACGATGCTAAAAATCATATGGAAACACAAAGGACCCAAATAGCTGAAGGAATCTTATACAACAAAAGCAAAGCTGAAGTATCATAGTACCAGATATAAAGATATACTAAAGGGCAGTTATAAACAAAACAACCTGGTTTTGGTAAATAAAGACCTGGAGACCAATAGAACAGAATTGAAACTCCAGAAACTGATCCATATATCTACAACCAATTTATTTTTCACAAAGAAGCTAAAATCAATCCCTGGAGAAAGGATAGTCTCTAAAACAAATGATGCTGGGAAAACTGAATGTCTGAATGCAGAAGTATGAAACAAGACCACTACCTAACACCTTACACAAAAATCCACTCAAATGAACTATCTAAATCTATGGCCTGATACCATAAAATTACTAGATAATATTGGGGAAACTCTGCATGATTAGCATAGACAAAGACATAGCATTGGAAAAGACCCCAGAAGTACAGGCAATCAAATCCAAAATTGGCAAATGGGATTACATCTAGCTGAGAAGCTTTTGCACTACCAAAACACTCAAACTGAAGAGGCAAACAGTAGAATGGGAGAAAATGTTTGCAAACTATGAAACTGATAAAGGATTAATATCCAGAATCTATAAAGACTTCAAGAAACTAAAGAACATCACCACAACAAAGAAGAGTCCAGTTAAGAAATGGGCAAAGGACTTGAACAGGCATTTTTCCAAAGAGGAGATTCCAATGGAAAACAGACATATAAAAAAAATACTCAGGATCACTAGCCATCAAGGAAATGCACATCAAAACCACAACAAGCTTTCACCACACTCCATTTATAATGGCTGTCTTACAGATATCAACAAACAATACATGTTTGCACTGTTCATGCAAAAACAAACTGGTGAAGTCACTGTTCAAGTCAGCATGGAGATACCTCAGGAATCTGAAATTAGACCTACTATATCATCCAGCCATCCCACTCCTGGGAATTTACCCAAAAGATATGAAATCAGCATATGACAGAATGATATGTTTATTGCAAATATATTCATAATAGCTAAGATATGGAATCAACCCAAATGTCCATGTGCTGATGATTGGATAAGGAAATTATGGTATACATACACTGTGGAATACTACTCAGCAATAAAAAATGAAATCTTGTCTTTTGCAACAAAATGGATGCAACTAGAAACCATTATACTTAGTGAAATATGACAGTGACAAAAAAAAAAAGAAAACCAAACCAGATACCATATGTTTTCCCAATCTGCGGTAACTAATAGAGTACCTAAAAAGTAATCTATAGGAACAAAACTGACATATTGAGATTCAGTGACTGTTGTCTAAAATATTCTCATGGGCTCTTCAGCCATATCTGAGTGCCTTAAGGGCTGATTCTGAGGCCAGAGTGCTGTTTAGGACATCTGCCATTCTGCAAGTCTGCTGTATATCCCACTTTCCATGTTGGATCATTCTCTCCCTTTTTGATTCTATCAGTTAGTATTAGCAGACACTACTCCGTTTGTGTGATACCTTTGACTCTTAGACCTATCAGTGTGATCAATTGTGAATTAAAATTGGTCACTTGGACTAGTGAGATGGCCTTGGTACATGCCACCTTGATGAGATTGCATTGAAATCACCTGGCACATTTCTAAATCCACCATTTGGGGCAAGTCCGATTGAGCATGTCCCAAATTGTACATCTCCTCCCTCTCTTATTCCCACTCTTATATTTAACAGGGATCACTTTTCAGTTAAATTTAAACACCTAAGAATAAATGTGTGTTGATTACAGAGTTCAACCAATAGTATTAACTAGAACAATTAAATTGTACATCACCAGTTAGGACAAGGGCTGCTCAAGCCAAGACACTCTGGCAAAAATAAATAAATAAATAAATAAAAATAAAACCTAAATGAAAGGTCTCTGTGAGTGAGATCCCAGTAAAAGAATGGGGCCATCAAAGAAGGAGGTACCTTTCTCTGCAGGAAGGAGAGAACTTCCACTTTGACTATGACCCTGTCAGAGTAAGATCGAAGTAAGCGAACTCAAGAGGCTTCCATAGCCTTGGAAACTCATGACTAGAGCTTAGGGAGATTTCTGATGCCATAAACAAGAGTGTCAAATTGTTAAGTCAACAACAGGAGTCACTGTGTATTTACTCCTTATGTGGGATCTCTGTCCTTAATGTGTTGTCCAATGTGAATTAATGTTATAGCTAGTACTGAAACAGTATTTTACACTTCATGTTCTGCATGGGTGCAAACTGATGAAGTCTTTACTTAATATATACTAAATCGATCTTCTGTATATAAAGATAATTGAAAATGAATCTTGATGTGAATGGAATGGGGGAGAGAGCGGGAGATGGGAGGGGTGCGGGTGGGAGGGAAGTTATGGGGGAGAAAAGCCATTGTAATCCATAAACTGTACTTTGGAAAATTATATTTCCTATGTAAAAGTTTAAAAAAGAGAGAGAGATTCAGTGACTGTTTACAGCCCTTATATCGACTAGTTTTTTTTTTTTTTTCATTCTATTTGTTGAACACTCTACTTAGTGTAGGGTTAATCTCATGAGCATAAAGTAAACTGAAACAGATCTGTGTAAAAATTAAGAGCTGGAATAGGAGAGAGAGAAGGAAAAAAATCAGGTATGTGGGCGGGAAGGAGAGCAGGGTGGAAAATATCATTGAATATGTTTATAGGAAACTCATGGGATTTGTGTACCTTAAAATAAAAAATAGATCTACAACATTATTCATCTATCCCACTTTTGAGTATATATTTGACAAATGAAATCAGCATATCAAAGAGGTACTTGTAAGGTATGGGTATTGTCCCACAGCAGGTCAATCCACTGCGTGGGACACATACATCCCATATGGGAATACCAGTTGAGTCCCAGCTACTTCATTTCTAATCTAGCTTTCTGCTAATGTGCCTGGGAGGCAGCTGATGATGGCTGATGTATGGAGTTCCTGACATCTGGCTTTAGCCTGGCCTCCCCCACGCTTTAATGAGTATTTGGGTAGTGAAACAATGTATTGAATATCTTTTACCCTGTCTTTCCCTCTGCCTTTCAAATAAATAAATTAATCATTTCCTTTAAAAAAAGAGAAAGAGAAAAAAAGAATGGTTTATCTGTTTATTCCATTATGATTTGGAAGAAATGTATTTCCAGCATTTTGAAGAATTTATTCCATTGTTTTTCGTTTCCAAAATTTCTCTTACAAATCAGTGAACTTTTTGATGCTTCTTAAAAGATAATGCATCTTCTTTTTTCTGATTTTTTTGTTTTATTGAAGCATAGTTTTTTTGTATTTTTTTTTGTTTGGTTTTGTTTTTTGACAGCCAGATTTAGACAGTGAGAGAGAGAGAGAGAGACAGAGAGACAGAGACAGAGAGAAAGGTCTTCCTTTCCATTGGTTCACTCCCAAGATGGCCACTACAGCCAGTGTGCCTTGCTGATCTGAAGCCAGGAGCCAGGTGCTTCTCCTGGTCTCCCATGCTGGTACAGGGCCCAAGCACCTGGGCCATCCTCCACTGCCTTCCCGGGCCACAGCAGAGAGCTGGACTGAAAGAGGAGCAACTAGGACAGAATCTGGCACCCCAACTGGGACTAGAACCGGGGGTGCCGCCACCACAGGTGGAGGATTAGCCAAGTGAGCAGCAGCGCTGGCCCAAAGTGTAGTTTTTTCATAATCTGCCTAGATGTGGCTGTCTGAATATTCATTTTTCATCTGTTTTGCTGAACTTTATATTTTAAAAAATCGTGGAGTTCAATCCATTTTCTCAGTTTTGGAAACTTTCAGGAAGTATTTCTTCTAATATTCTTCTCAAGTATATTACTTTTGTTTCCTCTTACACTCTCATTACAGGTATGTTAGACATTATTGTTATGTCTATGTATACTTGATATATACTGTAGAAGTATTTTTACATTATCTTTTTCTTTCTTTTGGCTTAAATCTCAATGCTTTCTACAAACAAGCTTCACAGTTTACTAACTTTTATGCTTCTGTGTATATGATATCACATATGTCTTAGTTTTTCATTATATTTTTACAATTTTCTGGTTCAGAACTCTACATATTTTTAAAAAAATATTTATTTATTTGGAAGTCAGATTTACACATAGAAAGAAGGAGAGGCAGAGATAGATGTATTCCATCCACTGTTTCACTCCTCATTTGGCAGAAATGGCCTTAGCAATGGCAGATCTAAAACCAGGAGCCAGGTGCCTCCCCCAGGTTCCCACATGGATTTAGGGGCCCAATAACCTGGACCATCCTCCACTGCTTTCCAAGGCCATAGCAGAGAGTTGGATAGGAAGTGGAGCAGCCTGGACTAGAACCGTTGCCCATATGGCATGTTGGCACGGCTGGTGGTAGCCCTACCTGCCACACAACAGTGCCAAACCCTCTACATACCTTTTAAAAGATTCAAATTTTTTTTTAATTTAGTTCACAAATTGCTTAATTTTCTTGTAGATATTAACACAGATTTTTTTAAAGTTTTTATATGATAATGCCAAAATCCAGATCCATTCTATGCATGTTTTTTCCATGATCTTTCCATAATCTTTGTTATTGATTAACTAATTTTGCTTTTTGTTTTGGCTTATGAAGTACAAATATTTATTTCTCACAGTTTTTGGAGGCTGGGAAATCCAAGATCAAAGTGCTGTTAGATTTGCTGTCTGCCAAGAGCCTTTTGTCTTCTTATGCCTCCATATGGTGCAACAAATGGTAGAACACTCCAGGCCTTTTTTTAAAAATTTTATTTGAGGTATCCTAGTTTCACATATTTCATATATATACATATATATATATATATATATATATATATAAATTTAGGAACATAGTGATATCCATCCTGCCCTTCTTCACACTCATGCTCCCACCCTTTGTCCTCTTCTCCCTCCTATTCCCATTCTTAATTTTTACAAAGATCTATTTTCAGTTTACTTTATGCTCATAAGATTAACCTACACTACGAAAAGAATTCAATAAATAGTATGAACAATGAAATGCTGTTTCTTAATAGTAGGAACAAAGGATGTAAAATGACCATAGAATCACAAAAGGTCAATTTCAAACCTGTACATTACATTTCAGGTACTCTATTAGCTATTACAGATCAGGAAAAATGTATGGTATCTTTTTGGGACTTGTTTATTTCACTAACTATAACAATTTCCAGTTGCATTTTGTTGAGAAGACAGGATTTCACTTTTTTAAATTCTGAGTGGAGTTTCATAGTGTATTTGTTCCATTATTTTTTTATACAGTCATCAGTTTATGGACATCTGGATTGATTCCATGTCTTAACTATGTTGAATTGCCCTGAAATGAGCATGGGTTACAGATAACTCTTTCATCTACTGATTTCATTTTGTTTGGGTAAATTCCCAGGAATTGATTTGCAAATGTTGATCAATCCCCATATACCAGTGATAAATCCCACTTAGTATATGTGAATGATCTTTCTGATGAGTTGTTGGATTAGATCAGCTAGTATTTTGCTCAGGATTTTTACATATATATTCATCAGGGATATTGATCTATAGTTTTCTTTCTCTGTTGTTTCTTTTTTTGGGTGTAGATTGATGCTGGCTTCATAGAAGGAGTTACGGAGAAGTCCTTCCATCTCAATTGTTTTGGGTAGCTTGTGAAAAATTGCAATTAGTTCTTTAAATGTCTGGTAGAACCCCTCAGTAAGCCATCTTGTCCTGGGCTTTTTTTTTGTTAGGAGTATCTTCATTACTGATTTAATCTCCATCTTGGTAATTGATCTATTTAGGTTTTCAATATCTTAGTGCCTCAATTTGGGTAGATTTTATGTTTATCCATTTCTTTTAGGTTTTCTGATTTGTTGACATATAGATCTTTCTAGTAATTCCTAATGATTCTTTTTTTATTTCTGTGGTATCTGTTGTAACATTTCCATTTTCATCTCTGATTCTATTGATTTGGGTATTTCTCACCTCCACATTTTTTTTTTTTTTGGTTAGTTGGGCCAATGATGTATCAATTTTGTTTATTTTTCCAGAAAAAAAAAAACAGCTCTTCTTTTCATTGATTTTCTACGTTTTTTTAAGCTTTCAATTGTGCTTAGTTCTTCTCTAATTTTACTTATTTCTGTTCTCCTCTTGTTTTTGGTTTCAGTTTGTTGTTGTTTTTCCAGGTTCTTTAGATGCATTAATGGCTCATTTATTTGGTGCATTCCCAATTTCTTGATATAGGCACCAATTGTTGCAAGCTTTCCTCTTAACACATTTTTTCTGGATCCCATAAGTTTGGTATGTTGTACTGTCATCTTCATTCTTTTCCATAAATATTCAATTTCTCTTTTGATTTCTTCTATTACCCATTGTGCATTCAAGAGCATCTTATTCATCTTCATGTGTTTGCATATGTTTTAGGGATTCTTGAGTTTTTAATTTCCAGCTTTATTTCACAGTTGTCAAAATGATGCATGGTATGATTTCAATATTATTTTTTTTATTTGCTGCAACTTGCTTTGTGGCCTACCGTATGATCTACCCTAAAGAAAGTTCAATGCACTTATGAAAAGAATGTGTATTATGTAACTGTGGGATGAAGGGTTCTGTAGATATAAGTTAAGTGTATTTGGTCCATAGTGTAGATTAGGTCATAATGTTGTTTCCCTTTTGATTTCTCTGGCTAGTTGATATGTCCACTGATGAAAGGGAGGTGCTGAAGTCCCGCATAACTACTGTATAGGAGTCTATGTCTCCCTTTAGATCTATTGACATTTGTTTTAGATAGCTGGGAACCCTGGCATTGGGTGGGTATACATTTATTATAGTTACATCTTCCTGTCAAATTGACCCCTTAATCATTACATATTGTCCTTCCTTGTTCTTTTAACAATTTTTCTGGGGGCCAGAGCCATGGCGCAGTAGGTTAATCCTCCACCTGAGGTGCCAGCATGCCATATCGTCACTGGTTCTAGTCCTGACTGCTCCTCTTCCAATCCAGCTCTCTGCTATGGCCTGGGAAATCAGGAGATAGCTCAAGTGCTTGAGCCCCTGCACTTGCATCAGAAGACAGGGAAGAAGCTCCTGGCTCCTGGCTTCGAATAGGCTCAGCTCCGACCGTTGTAGCCATTTAGGGAGTGAACCAATGGAAGGAAGACCTTTCTCTGTCTCTTCCTTTCACTGTCTGTAACTCTATCTCTCAAATAAATAAATAAAATCTTAACAAACATTTTTCTGTTAAAATCTATTTTGTGTGGTATTAAGATGGCTAAACTTTCTCATTTCTGCTTTCCATTAGCATGGATGTTTTTTTCCATCATTTTGCTTTCAGTGTGTGTGTGTGTCTTTGTTGCTGAGATGTGTTTCATTGAGGCAGCAAATAGATGAGTCTTGTTCTTTAATCTGTTCAACAAGTCCATATATATTAATTAGAAAGCTTAGGCCTTTTACAAAAAAAAGAGTTGATACTGTCTGTAGGTAAATGGATTCAAAATTTCCCTGTTATTTTTGCAGTCTGATTGTACCTCCTGCACTCTTCCTTCAAAATAAATCAAAATTTTGATCCTGGGAAATTGGCTCCATTCGTTCTTCACCACACCTCACTATAAACATTGCAGGTAAGACTGATGTCAACTTCAATTCCCTTTCTCTGTATTTCATTTATGGCTAATAATTATCTGTCATGGCCATTGCTGTGGCATAGTATGCTAAGATTCCGCTCACGGTACCCACACACCATGTGGGGAGTCTTGGCTACTCCACTTGCAATCCAGCACTATGCCAATGGACTAGGAAAGCAGTGGAAGGTGGTGCAGGTGCTTGGTGCCTACACCTGTGTGGGAGACCCAGAAGAAGCTCCTGGCTCCTGGCTTCATATAGGTGCAGCTCCCACTGTTAGGGTCATTTGGAGAAAGGTAGAAGACCTTTCTCTCTATCTTTCCCCCTCTCTGTAACTCTGCCTCTCAAATAAATAAATCTTTAAAAAATTTGACATTGTCTTTGATGGTTTTCTTGAAGATATATATTACATAAATGGAAGTTTCTGCCTTTATGTTATCATTTTAAATTAATACACACCATTATTCATCACTTGTTATCCATATTAAGCTTTGCCAAATTAAATTCAGGAAAATTGAATTAAGTCTCTGATATAATCTCCACTTCCTAATCCAGTTCAGAAAAAAATTTCTTTTGTCTTCTCATTAAATTTATTGCTCAGATTTTCATTTTCACTTTTCTTTTTCATAACCATTTCAGGAGTTTTTATTTTTTTAAAGACACCAGTCTTGTCAGATTCATATTCTAATAATTAATTAAAAATTAGCCTTCAAATTTGAGTAGAACAGAAACATATCAGTTACTATAGTTGAGAAAAATCTCATTTCCAGCACACACATACTCAAATATGATAGTTACAGTGTGTAATACAAATTAAAATTCTGAAAACAGAAAATACTTATTTACAACCTTTTTTTTAGTGTTAAAACTCATGTTTTGGATTGGTATATATCCATGTTATTATAAAACATAATGGGCTTTAATGGCAGTTGATGTCAGGAAACTTGTATTTTGCCTCAAAAAATATAAGGAAGAAACAGAGCTGTTGATCCATTTCATTTTCAAACCAAATCAGTACTTTTGAATTTAAATATATGGATGAAGGTCTTGAAAGTCCAGGGATTTCGCCTATAGGGAACTCAGTCTGCAATATATGCTTTGTTATATGCCAGCAGATACATTTATTCAGTTAGCAAACAACCCAGCACTAATGTGATATCAGGCTGTGTTTGAGATTTTAATTAAATTGAAATGTATTGTTTTAGCAGTGAGAAAGAAAACAACTTGCTATTATATTCTAAAGCAGGAAATGCTAGAATTGCAGTTTTTATTGTTTGAGATTCTGCACATACACAGGCCACAGTCTTATATGGGTGTAAATGGGTTGCATCTATTGATAAGATAAAATATGTAGGTAAAAATCACTTCATTTGTAAAACTCAGTAAATAGTATTTATTAATCTGGATGCCATTTCAACATTTATGGGTCAGTTCTTACCTTAGTGAATGTCTTTCTGCTCCCCACATTATTTTAACAAGAATACAATAGATCTGAATAAAACATAGTGACTCTTTAATATCTCATGCTATACTTACACTGCAAAAGATAAACTCTGGATCATTTAATACATTTTAGTAATTTTACAAATTGTGCTACATAAAATGAACATCTACATCTGAAAACTTTTCATAAAAACTATTCACAGACAGAATTTACATAATATTTTTGCCATAATTAAATGTGAACTGTTTTTGTTAATATTCCTTCTTCTGACTATATTGCATTAATTATGTCTGATGACTATACACATCATCCATAATTAATTTAATTTAAACAAATAAACAAACTATTCAGGGTTTTTGTATGCTTTATTCAATTTCCTAACTGAATAAATTGAACTGTTGGCATAAGATAGTAGCAGGCATTTAGTTCCCTTAGTTCTACCTAAATATTATTCTCTGATTTATTCTTGTCTTGTCCATATGGTATGTCTCAACCTTAAGAAAGTACTTAAAATGACCTGTCATTTTCTAATTTTTTATAGTGTGGAGGATCTTAAAAATACAATATGATGCCTTATGGTTAATTGTGCTTTATATTTAACTTGGATAAAATTGGCATTCTCTGAAAATAAGATCATGTCATTGCAAATATATCCAGTGCCTACTGTGTTAGATCTAAACTTACAGTGGAAATAGCCACATAATATATTTGAGAAGGGAAGATGTATTGTCAGTTGACAAAAGGTGAAACACAATTTTTTTTATTTGTACTTTGTTTAGGGTCAGTCTGGAAAGAGAGAAATGTTTAGATGAGGAAAGATGATTGACGTTCCACGTCTAATTACCTTATTGCTGAGGATTGCAGGATAACTGCCAAATTTATCATTGATTTGTAGAGGAGTTCTGAGTAGCAATTTGATGAGAGATAGCTGAAGCAATGCAGGAGGTGAAGCATAAATATCCCCAAACAGCCTATTTTCTGTATTGAAATGTATTTCTTCTAAGATAGGAAAGCTTTAATGAAGTTGATGATGACTGTAAAGTGGCTTACCTGACAGATGAAGCAATAAGCCCATTCCCTCTCTGCAGCTAAAAGCTTGAAATTACCCATCTGTCATCCCTCTAGTGGGTGGGATTATAATGGAAGGCAGCATGCCATCTTAATTACATAACTATTCTAGTTCCAATTATATATCATAAAAGGTTTAAAACACATTATCTCCCTACAATATACTGAACATGTAACAATTATTCTACTCGTTTTTTCTCTGACAATTCTATCATTTCCAATATGAATTTTTTACTTAATATAATATTTTCAGCACATTTTAACTTATTGTGATTTCTCCCTTCTTTTTTGATGTTAAATTATCAAATATGCAGAATTTTTTGTTATTAACCATGTGCTTGGTATCCATTTGAATTTATGAGGACAAAGGAAAATGACATGATTTAAATGCTTCTTTTTATTGTTATTTTCCTGTAAGGGATCTGTTTCTTTGTGCAACATTTCTCAACATATAGAATCAAAGGACTACACAGAGTGTATGGACTTATTAATGTGACTTTGAGCTAAAGATATTTGTGATTGAATTCAATATTCTTTCATTCAACTGGATGCATGCTAAAAGTCCAAACTTGATACTTTTACTTTTTCTTTACCTGTCACTTGACTCAATGATAACCTTGAGCTTTTACCCTCACAAGTATTTGATGAGGATGTTGAACTTAGGGGGAAAAAGATAACATGTAAAGAAGGAACCTTTTAAATTTTCTGTATAAAAAGACATCAGGGTAGAGATAGTCCACACAGATAAAATGTCTTTAAAAACAGTCTTTGAAAGGTGATATGTAGAAGAAATATATTCTCTTTTATGATAGTGAGAAACAAAAAATCTGAAACATTGTTATTTTATATGACTTTTTAAAATATGGAATAGCCTCAAAAATATGTCTAACGGTTAGTTCCTTCTGCAAAATACACTCCATTAATACTCAACAGCACACTGCACATGTTTATTTAGCTCTTATGCATTTGGATGGGACAATATGGGTGAGGCTCACTTGCAGCTGATTGTCTCCACATTGATCTTCTGTGCACTGAGCAGCAGCACTCTTCCCCTACCTGGGAGCAAACTTTGTTAATACATTGTTTTGTGGCAGGAATAGGAACACAAGACACAAGTGAGAATACACAAGTCTTCCTAAAACACAGGTGTGAAACTGGCACATAATTTCTCCAGCATTATTTTTTAGCTAAACATTTTATATGACTAAATAAGATCGATCATCAGAAAAGCATACTTTGGGGTTGGCATTGTGGTGCCTCAGGTTAAACTGCCATGTGACACCTGAATCCCATGGAGTGCCTGGGATTGAGTCCTGACTCAGCATCCCATTCTGTCTCCTGTTAATGTGCACCTTAGAAAGCAGAGGTAATGTTTTGAGTATTGTCTACGTGTCACTGACAAGGGAGACCAGAATGAGTTCTGAGCTCCTGGTTTCACCTTAACCCTGCTCTGGTTGTTTAGGGCATTTGGGGAGTGAACAACAGATCTCTCTCTTTCTCAATCTTTCTTTCTCTCGATCTCTCCCTCTCTTTCTTTCCAGTAATTAAAAAAAGAACTTAAACACACACACACACACACACACACACACACATACACACACATACTGTCTTTAGTGAGAAAAACAGAAAAAAAAAACACTCAGCAAGGAATCTGAAATCATGATATGCCAAGTAGTAGACAAAAATCATAAGTAAGACTTTGTATGTCTGAGTTTACAATCTACTTCAGTAGTTAACAGATTGCTTATGAAAGAATAAACAGTGTAACTGACTCTTATTTCAGTTACTCATTCAATTTTGAGGCATTTTCTACAATTATGTAAAATTTAATGCTCACTGGTGGATAGAAATGCTTCCCAGTATAGAAGCTGAAAATACCAGACTTTCTTCTTTAGTTTTCTTGACTCGGAATTTTGTCCAAAGATTCCAGCCCAACCAACTGTGATGGGTGATGATTGGGAGGATTTCAGAAATTTTAGATTTAAAGCCATGCTTGAATAGAAACAAGGAGTACGTTAAGAACTCTTTTTGGTACAGGGGTGATGGATCCAGGAGCAGCTGCAGCAGTGTTATCAACAAAAAGGTGGTTGTAGAGGCTATGACAACTGATGTTAGAAAGTGGTCTCTTCCCTGGGTACAGTTTGGCTACCATTCATTCCATCTTAACTGTCTATGCCCTTTACATCACTCAGTCAAATATTATCAAATACCTATGTTCTTACAATAAATTCTAATTTTTACTCAAATAAGACAGGGTCACAAGCTGCTGTGTAAAATTTCATATCATAATTTATGCTTTCATAGTGTATAAATTAACAGATAAATTTTGTAACAGTTCAAAAAGGAAAGAGCAGCATGAGCGGGGGAGTTAGGGAAAGGTTAGAGAGACTAGAAAAGTTAGCTGATTCTTAAGTCTCTGGGGTAAATAAAGAAAGGGATGTGGGTTAGATATCGTGAGGAAGTAAAAGGGCCTGAATAATTTAGTTCACATGCTGCATAGATCAGGGTTGTGTTAACTGGAGGGAGATCTTTAAGCTGCCTGGTTCTAGCTCTCCTCCCCCATTCACTCTGCAATACATTTCACGTGATTTCTGCTCTTCCCACCCTAGTGTAAGCATTTAATTTCAAACTTATAATAACCCTGAATGTATGGCTTCCATGGACAAAATATAATTACATACATAGCCTTATCTGACTGATTATGTTTTCCTATCACATTTTTGGACTCAGACATAGCCCCTCTGTGATTCTCTCTTGTCTCCCTGGGCTGCTTCTGTTCATCTCCTTTTTCCAAATCTTCTAATGCCCCACAAATGCTGGTATTCTTCAAGGTTCTTTCACAAACATACTTTTGTTCACTTTTTACACATTCTCCTATAGCAAACTGATCATTTCCCATACATTCAACAACCATTTATGTGTTGCTGTCTTCCAGATCTGTATTTATAACCCTGATCCCTCTCAAATTCCAGACATGCTGTTAATTACCTGGGAGAAGTCTCAAATTGGAGGTCCCAAAGGTAGCTCCAATTCCGTAAGTTCAAGAAGAACTGTCTTCCCCTTAGTTTGCCTTGGTGAATGACTCAACCAAAATATGTTGCTTTCCTTCTTTCTTATCTAGTCTGCGCTAACACCTTGGGGAGTGAACAACAGATTTCTCTCTCTCTCTCTTGATCTCTCTCTCTCTCGATCTCTCTCTCTTTCTTTCCAGTAATTAAAAAAAAGAACTTACACACACACACACACACACACACACATACACACATACTGTCTTTAGTGAGAAAAACAGAAAAAATATACACATATACACACATACTGTCTTTAGTGAGAAAAAAAAAAAAAAACTCGGCAAGGAATCCGAAATCATGATATGCCAAGTAGTAGACAAAAATCATAATGTCCCAAATTAAACATTAGGGCTTATTGACTTTCCTTTTTATTATTTTTCAACTTTATATTTCTGAAAAAATATTCCCCTACCATTATCTTTGTTCAGTCTAGTATCCTCTCTCACAGAGTTTATGTAAAGAATCTCAAATATGCTATTCTTCCTCCAGCTGTAGGTCCCCTCCACAATTGTTTCATAATATAGCTTAATGTGTTTTAAAACATTATGTAAGTATAAACATTGCATTTAAAAAATTGTTTGTTGGCCTCTTAATTGTCCTCAAAGCAAAGCATTAACCTGTTGGAATAATGCATAAGATACTTTTAGGACCTATTTTTCTTCCTTTACTCTCTAAATTCAGCTTTCAATTTCCTCTCTCCCTCACTCCTAGCATGATCACAGAAACATTCTATGTTCAGCATGAAATTTATTTAAATGCATTTCTCTCAATGTGTCATTTTTCTTCCATCTCTCTACCTTTTTTTACAACTATAATTTGATCTCACTTCTGATATCTAAAAACTTCTTGCTATGCCAGGCACAGAGCTAAGTGACTCACACCTGGAACAGCTCAGTGTTGACTCACAACAGCTTTAGAAGATCCATGCTAGTATAAGCAATCCCATTTCACAGTGCAGGAAAGGGGTCTTGAGAATGCATGTAACTCATCCAAGGACTCATCTGATCCAGGAAAGGCAGAGGAGGATGGCTCATGTGTTTGGGCGCCTGACCCATGTGCGAGACCTAGAAGACACTCTAGGCTCCTGGCTTCAGCCTGGCCCAGTTTGCTGTTGCAGCCATTTGAGGTGTGAACCAGCAGATGGAAGATCTCTCTGTCTCTCCTCCTCTTTCTGTGACTCTGCCATTCCAATAAGTAAAAAATAAATCTTTCAAGAAAAACTTTTAAATTTGCCTCACCAATTACTAGCTAACTTCAATTATTTCATAGTAAATATATGTTCTTAACTTTTCCATATTGCTATAGTAGCATCACTCTATATTACTACTGTTATTCTAATATTATTTCTTATTATTTCTCTGATTTCTTATCTAATATTTTTGATTACCAAGGTAACTACCTGATACAGTGATGCTGAGTACTTTATTCAATACTGAACACTTCAACTTTAATTAATGTGTTTTAAAGAAAGAAGTATAATTGAAAATCTATATGTAATGCAATATTATAATTACCTAAACAGTGGTAATTATTTCTTTGTATTAAACTACTAAATAAATAATTTAAAAATCTCAAAGGTACTGTAAAATTTCTTCTGTTGTTTGTTTAGGTAATTTTTATTTTTTTACTGCTAAATTCTTAGTATACATAAAAATGAATGAGAAGTAAGTGATTATATACTAAACTATTCCAACAGATTTTTCAAGGTGCTTCTGTAATGTGCTATATGCTAGAATGGAGCTAAGTCTTTTTAGTACATAACTCTACAAGAAATATTGCTTCCCTTTTTTTTTTTTTTATTCTGTGCAATATTAGTCAGCTTTTCACTATTTTAACTAAAATATTTGATAGGAGTTACTTTTGGAAAAATAAATAAATGCAGATTTATTTCAACTTATTGTTTTACAATAAGTTTCACAATAAGATTCACAGTTTAGTGTTTTGTGACTCCATTGGTTCAAGCATCTGGTTGGGCAAGTCGATGGTAGAGGAATGATCATGTGGCAAGTGAGAGAGACAAGAATTGTGCTGGGCTTATATAACCAACCCTCTTGGAAGACCTACCTTCTAAGAAAAAGCCTCCAATGATCTAAGGACTTCTTACTACATTCACCTTACAGGAACTAAAACTGGACAATGTATCCAACCTAATGTACCAATTATTAACATTAATCCATTAATTGTTATATAAGGTTTTGGGGCTTAAATGTCTTCATGCACTTAAGGAGCCAATTCATATTCAAACTACAGCAGTGAGTAACCTTTTTAACATTCACAAAAGAACCATCCCATCCATATGGTCAATCAAATTTTGTCTTTAAGGAATTCTTTAACTCACTACTTCAAAAATATCAGATATAATGTTAGAAACAAAACAATGTAACAATAATCTAAATGTGAAAAATAATATTTAACTCTGCAATTATCATAGCATAGCTTTGAATGCAAGAAATGTAATGAAACTCTGATAAATATTTCTAATTTTTACTAGGGAAAAAATGAAAAATCTACAACTTTGGTTAAACACTGCTGTCTGTTTTACCTTGTTCTTCTTTTGTTGTATTCATTTCAATTTACAGTTTTATAGTGTTCATGATGCTTTCCACTTGCCCTGCCATGTATTTCACTTGTTATTAATAGTTACAAAATTTTCATTTTGAAATGCTATTGTATATACTAGTGTATATTCAATAGTTTAAAAATAAATGCCAAAAATAGTGGTTCCCCTCAATTATCTGAGTCATCCAAATACTGACAATGGTATGCAAGCATATGTGGTTGTTTCTTCTTTCTTCTACTATCAAGTTGAGATAACCAAATACATAGTTAAGAATGATATAACAAAGTAATGGTCATGGTAATAATAGGATTCTGTAATAAATGAAAGTTCAACACAGTGTAGAGTATGGGAAACCAACAGAAATATACCATGAAGTCAAACATCTGGAGTTAGGTAAAAACGCAAAAACCATGTGTATAAATTAAGGCTGAGTAAGTCCCAGTCTTAACAGGTATAATCCTCAAAGGACTTGAGGACTAAGGACAGCACCAATCAGATTACTGACTAAAGAGTGAGAAGTTCAACTCCAGAGACAATGATTTTGAGTTGCCAGGACAGAGGTGTGGTTGGTAAGTATTGTTGACAGGACCAAAAATGTTAGTATAATGAAACATGGACCCTTCAAAATTTTATAGTTAGAGCCTTCTTGGTTTAACAATCATCTTTCTTTTGAGAATATTTCAATAACTTCATGCAAAATAGAATTAAAAGATAAGTTCATTTTGGGCAAAAGATTTTGAAATCCATGTACATGAATGATCTTCAAAAATTCATAGAAAATGTGTATTATAAAAGTGTTATGCATGATTTTCAAAATTTTTAAAATTTAAAGTGCCTTCTGTACATTAAACTAAATCCTGCCAGCTGTCACACCCCACCTATGACCACAGATCTCTCTTGCAGATTTCCTCTTCAAGGAAGAGGATTAATAAAACCCTCAACATACATAATAAAAATCTTTAAAAGCCATCAAGGAAATTCAAGGCAGTCTATCAAAACACAAAAGTAATAGATCAAAGATCAGCAGGCTTGTGATACCAAAAAAAAAATCTAAGAAAAGGATAAATACATTTTAAAATCTTAAAAGAAGGTAGTTAATTAAGGCAGACAATAATAATAATAATAATAATAATAATAAATCTAGGAAATTCGCAGAGCAAAAACATAAAATATTTAATACATAAACCAAAAACTGAATTATAGAAAGTTCAAAAAGAGAGCACAAAGTGTTTTTGGAAGTTTAAAATTCTGAGTACTTACCTACACAAGAATGCAATCTACAGAAAATGATAAGATAAATCCAAGAATAATATATAAATCCAAGCAAAAATATTTTTAGAAAATAAAGAAATCAAAGGAAAAATGATGAGGAAATAACAGTTCAATCATCCCAAAAGGGTATAATTACCAGATTAAACTCTTAGAAAAGAATTATTAAAATGAGCATCATATTAAATTATTCTGTCCAGTATAATGCATTCTGAAAAGAACTAAACAGAAAAGTTTTCTGTATCACCTCCCACCCATGATATCCTGAAAATAATTAGAGTTTCCACTAACTGATCCTTGTTCCTCTGATATTAATATCGTTTGATTTCTACTTTCTTTGGTTTTGTTCTTTAATTTTTCTCATATATATGTTGATCTTTGAGAGTTTCAATATTCTTCTTTTTACTGATTTATTTACTTATTTGAAATACAGAGATACACACAGAGAGAAGGAGAGTGAGAGGCAGAGAGAGAGAGAGAGAGAGAGAGATTCCATCCGCCGGTTTACTCCCCATATGGCTGCAATGACCTGGCTGGGCCAGGCTGAAACTAAGAGCTAGGAGTTTATTCTGGGTCTTTCATGTAGATGTAGGCGCCCAAGGATGTGGGACATCCTCTGTTGCTTCCCCAAGTGCATTAACAGGGAAGTGGATTAGAAGTGGAGCAGCTAAGAATTGAACTGGTGCCCATATAGGATGTCAGCACTGCTGGATACAGCTTAACCTACAGCAGCAAAGGGCCAACACCAAGACTTTCAATATTCTATGACAAAATATTGCATCAGTTTTCTGTGGTTGGTTTCTCTTGATAGTCTCCTTGGATTTTCTCTGTTGTCATTGTCTTTTGTAGTGTGTTCTTCCCAGTCATCTTCTAATACAAGGGAGACAAACACCTGGGAAACTTGAATAGGTCTTTATTTTTTTCTGAAATATTTATTTATTTATTTACTAACTTATTTGGATTAGAGAGAGAGAGAAGTCAGAGAGAAAGAGAGAGAGAGGGGAGGAGAGGGGGGAAATGGTGACAGAGAAGAGGAGACGAGAGGAGAGGAGAGGGATTATCCATCCATTGATTTACTTCCTAAATGTCCTGAGATTTCAGGATGGACCAGACTGAAGCCATAGGCCAACAACTCAATCCATGAATAGCAGGAACCAGAGTACTTGGACAATCATCTGCTTTATCCCAGGCACATTAGCAGGAAACTGAAAAGGAAATGAAGGTGGGGCTTGATCCTTGGCACTTTGAAAGGGGTTGTGGGTATCACAAGTGGTGGCTTAACCCACTGTGCTACAGCAGTCACCCTTGAATAAAGCCTTTAAAGAACGTGGATGTGCATTCGGGTATCTAGGAGGTAAAAAACAGCAATTTTCTTCAGTTGGTTCTTCAGTATTAACCACAATCTATGTCTGGTGAGATTAAAGAATATATGTTATTAATGTGGAATAAAAAAATTCAGAAGGAATTGTTTCATTTTTAATTTACTTCTTTCCTCCATTGTTTAAGATGTAGTTAATCTAATTTTTTAAAGATTTATTTGTCTAAATGAAAGGCAGAGTTACAAGGAGGCAGAGGCAGAGGAAGAGAGAGAGGTCTTCCATCCGCTAGTTCACTTCCCAGATGACCGTAATGGCCAGAGCTGTGCTAATTCGAAGTTAAGAGCCAGGAGCTTCTTCCAGGTGTCCCATCTGGGCCATCTTCTACTGCTTTCTCAGGCCATTGCAGAGAGCTGGATTAGAAATGGAGGAGCTGGGAGGGACTTGAAACGGCACCCATATGGGATGCCGGCATTGCAGGCAGCAGCTTTACATACTACGCCACATTGCAGCCCCAATTAACTGGTTTTTGAATAATTATTTATTTGTTTGAAAGGCAGAGAGAGAGAGAGAGAGATCTTCCATCCACTAGCTGACTCTGCAAATGGCCACAAATGCCAGAGCCAGACCAGGCTAAATTCAGGAACCAGGAATTTGGGGTCTCTCACATGGATGGTCGGGACCCAAATACTTAGATCATTTTGTACTGCTTTCCCAGGCACATAAGCAGGTAGCTAGATTGGGAGTGAAGGAGCTAGACTGAAACCAATGTTTGGATAGGGAATGCTGGAGTCATAGGATGTGGCTTAACCAGCTGTTACACAATGCCAGCCCTTAAGATGTGATTAAAATAACTTTCTTTTTTAAAAAAAAATATTTATTTCATTTATTTGAAAGACAGAGTCACAGAAAGAGGTAGAGCCAGAGAGAGACAGCTCTTCCATCCTCTGGTCCATTCCCTAGATGATCGCACCTGCCAGAGCTGAGCCAATCTGAAGCCAGGAGCCAGGAGCTGGAGCTTCTTCAGGGTCTCCCGCGGTGGTGCAGGGACCCAAGGACTCGGGTCATCTGCCACTGCTTTCCCAGGCCATAGTAGAGAGCTGGATGCAAGTGGGAGAAGCCAAGCCTTTAACCAGCGCCCATATGGGATGCCAGCATTGCAGGCAGTGGCTTTACCTACTATGCAACAGCCCCAGGCCCTAAAGATAACTTTCACAACAGAATCAAATCCAAACTTTCATAATGAGATTTTCTCTAGTGACAAGAGACAGGCATATGGTATATTCTGGCAGATATAATTCTGATGTAACATTATGCAAATTTGTTCATTGTACTAAACAGTATTTACAAACAAGTATTACAGTCTAAGAAATTTTCTATATCCTCGAGTTTGCATTGATAGATAAAATATCTGACGATGGGAAAGTACATGAAAAAACTTTTGACAGATATGCTCACAGGAAGACAGAAAAATGGCAGAAATTGTACACTAGTGTACTGATGCGGTTTTTTTCTACTGTAGATATAAAAGATAAACAATATCTGAAAATTCCCTTGAGCATAGAAGTCTCATGTTTCAAATTCTCTGTTTAAAATTTTATACTTGAGTGTCTGTTATTCTAGTGGTTAAAATGTCCATGTCCCACATCAGTTCACAACTCTGGCTCCTGACCCCAGCTTCATGTCATGCAGACCCCAGGAGGAGGCAGTTCAATGGTTCAAATGATGGTGTTCCTGTCACCCTTGTGGAAGACCTTGATTCAGTGCCTGGCTCATGGCTTCAGCTTCAGCTCAGCTCTGGCCATTGTGGAAATGTGGGAAATGAACTATAAGGTGGAATTTTGCCTCTTCTATCTTTCCCATTCTCTCTTTCTTTCTGTCTGTCAATGTTTTCTGCCTGTCAAATAAGAGAAGTTGGTATAAAAAGTTTAATTTTAAAAATCAGGTTTTTATCAGTATGTCCAAAATTCCATAAGTATTACTTCCCATGGACGTTTTACTAAGTGTTTGCCTTTCTCATAGTGAAAAGTATCATAAAGTGCTCTTCCAAAAAACGTTCACCTTTGTGATATTCTTCAGTTATATTCAAAGATCTACGTCAAGAATTCTGTAATTCCCCACCCCAGCATGAACTAAATGTCATAAGGTGACTTTCACAGAGTCAAGGCAATAAAGATTCATTATTTGATTATGCACATTCTACCAATATCTTCTCTTTCATCTAATTAAAATCTAACCAGTTATTTTTATTGAACTATACCAAGTGATCTAGACCTTGACCAATGTCTCCCTTAGGTATACCATCTCCTTTCTTGTTCCCTCATCTGTAAGAGGGTTCAGAAATTTGGCTCCCCTTTATCCATGAATCATATTGACATTTTTTCATTTTCTCAAATGACATTCATTTGTCTAGCTTGGACATGCTTTTGCTCATTGACAACTTTTCTCTGATATTTATCTTTTTCTTCCAAAATTATTACATACTTTGTAACATTTGCAAATAGGTAATACTACTAAATATACAGCATTCAACTTCAGCTTTACTCAGGTGCTACATAAGTGAATTATCTAGGTCAGCTATGGGATGAAAAAGTAGCGCCTTTTTCTCATCATCACAGAGATCCAAATTGAACCTCTGATAACAAAAGACAGATTAACAAGAGAAAAACACACAAATGCATTTAAGGAATGTTTTCCATGACACTGAGGTCTTTAGAAATAAAGATCCAGAGGAAACTATGTATATTTTGCTAAGTTTAGGAAACAAATTTAAAGTTGTGGACCTGCATAGTTAACTGTAAAGAAGTATCATCCAATGGTAATAAACGGAGAGCAACTCAGTTTATTCATATTTCACTGACTCCCCTGGTACAGGGCAGCACTTACCCCCTACTAAGTGAGTCCATAAAAGAAAGTCAGAGAATTTCTTTATAACTGTACTTTGAGAGAGAAAGTGGGAGAAGTCAAAGTGACCTCTTGATTCTATGGTTTTCTTAATTGCCAGAGTGCTGTGTTTTGATGCTCCAACAAAGGAAGTTCAACTTAGGTAGAGTTTGAGTTTTAGCGTTTTAGCAGAGAAAAAATCAAAATAATGAGGAGGTGAGTATGTCTAGAAACACTTTCAGAAACAAAGATATAAAACAGCATTTTTCTTTCTAAAATAATGAAGTATAAGATTGAATATAATTAGCACGCATTTGCAATGTAACAGAAGTTTAAACATTTTTGCAATGGAAGAAAAAGTGATAATTTATATGAAGGATCAGAAGTTTAAATGAGAAAACCATTAGTGAAATATGTTTTTAAGGTGGTTGAATAGTTGTACTACATGTCTATTGATGTATGAATGTATGATGTATGAATGAAAAACGAAGGGAACCTCATGGCAAAAGATCACAGGGAATTCAAAGCATACATTAGAAAATATCTGGCAAATGGCAGGGCAAACTTACCACTTATCAATAGTCACATTGAACGTTAACGGTCTAAACTGTCCTGTTAAAAGACAGAGATTGGCTGATTGGGTTAAGGAACAAAAACCATCTATTTGCTGCCTACAAGAAACACATCTTTCCAACAAAGATCCATACAGACTGAAAATAAAAGGATGGAACAAGATATACCATGCCAACAGAAATGAAAAAAGAGCGGGTGTAACCATCTTAATATCGGACTACATAAACTTTAACACAAAAACTGTTAAGAGAGACAAAGAGGGGCACTATATAATGATTAAGGGATCAATACTACAGGAAGATATAACAATTCTCAATGTATATGCACCTAATTACAGGCCACAGGTTTATTTAAAAAATTTGTTAAGAAACTTAAAGGGAGACTTAGACCCCAACACAATAGTACTGGGGGACTTCAATACTCCACTCACAGATATTGACAGATCGACAGAACAGAAGATCAACAAGGAGACAGTAGATTTAAACAACACTATAGCCCAAATGGATCTAACAGATATCTACAGAACTTTTCATCCTACACGTAAAGCATTCACATTCTTCTCAGCAGTACATGGAACCTACTCTAGGATTGATCACATATTAGGCCATAAAGCAAGTCTCAGCAAATTCAAAAGAATTAGAATCATACAATGCAGCTTCTCAGACCATAAGGGATTGAAGTTGGAAATTAGCAACTCAGGAATCCCTAGAGCATATGCAAACACATGGAGATTGAACAACATGCTCCTGAATGAACAATGGGTCACAGAAGAAATCAAAAGAGAAATCAAAAATTTTCTGGAAGTAAATGAGGATAACAGCATAGCATACCAAAACTTATGGGATACAGCAAAAGCAGTGTTAAGAGGAAAGTTTATATCAATAGGTGCCTACATCAAGAAACTGGAAAGGCACCAAATAGATGAGCTTTCAATGCATCTCAAGGATCTAGAAAATTTGCAGCAAACTAGACCCAAATCTAGTAGAAAAAGAGAAATAATCAAAATCAGAGAAGAAATCAACAGGATTGAATCCAAAAAAACATTACAAAAAATCAGCCAAACGAGGAGCTGGTTTTTTGAAAAAATAAACAAGATTGACACCCCATTGGCCCAACTAACTAAAAAAAGAAGAGAAAAGACCCAAATCAGTAAAATCAGAGATGAAAAAGGAAATATAACAACAGACACCACAGAAATCAAAAGAATCATCAGAAATTACTACAAGGACTTGTATGCCAGTAAACAGGGAAACCTATCAGAAATGGATAGATTCCTGGACACATGCAACCTACCTAAATTGAACCAGGAAGACATAGAAAACCTAAACAGACCCATAAGTGAGTCAGAAATTGAATCAGTAATAAAGGCCCTCCCAACAAAGAAAAGCCCAGGACCAGATGGATTCACTGCTGAATTCTACCACACATTTAAAGAAGAACTAACCCCAATTCTTCTCAAACTTTTCAGAACAATCGAAAAAGAGGGAATTCTCCCAAATTCTTTCTATGAAGCCAGCATCACCTTAATTCCTAAGCCAGAAAAAGATGCAGCATTGAAAGAGAATTACAGACCAATATCCCTCATGAACATAGATGCAAAAATCCTCAACAAAATTCTGGCCAATAGACTGCAACAACACATCAGAAAGATCATCCACCCAGACCAAGTGGGATTCATCCCTGGTATGCAGGGATGGTGCAATATTCGCAAAACAATCAACGTGATACACCACATTAACAGACTGCAGAAGAAAAACCATATGATTATCTCACTAGACGCAGAGAAAGCATTCGATAAAATTCAACACCCTTTCATGATGAAAACCCTAAGCAAACTGGGTATAGAAGGCACATTCCTCAATACAATCAAAGCAATTTATGAAAAACCCACGGCCAATATCCTATTGAATGGGGAAAAGTTGGAAGCATTTCCACTGAGATCTGGTACCAGACAGGGATGCCCACTCTCACCACTACTATTCAATATAGTGCTGGAAGTCTTAGCCAGAGCTATTAGGCAAGAAAAAGAAATTAAAGGGATACAAGTTGGGAAGGAAGAACTCAAACTATCCCTCTTTGCAGACGACATGATTCTTTATTTAGGGGACCCAAAGAACTCTACTAAGAGACTATTGGAACTCATAGAAGAGTTTGGCAAAGTAGCAGGATATAAAATCAATGCACAAAAATCAACAGCCTTTGTATACACAGACAATGCCACGGCTGAGGAAGAACTGCTAAGATCAATCCCATTCACAATAACTACAAAAACAATTAAAGAACGTTTCATGTAAATATAATCAGAAATTAGGGAAAATTACTTGTCTTTAATATATTTAATTTGACCTAAAGGGAGTTAAATAAAATATGCCCAGTCACGTCACTTTTAGTCACTTTGTAATTCTTGTGATATGTGACTTTAACAAACAAGGAATAGTTAGTAATTTAGAATGAAAATTTGCTGTCTTTGAAATTAGTGATGTGGTCCTGGATATCTGGCTCATGAAATTAGTGACAAAATCATAAAATTTGATATTTAAAACATGGGTATCTTGCAATGATTACTTTGGCTTACATTTTCTAATAGTGAGATTTTCATACAAGTTATTATTTCAATTTCATTATTTCCAAAATTTACCTTAAACTACTCAAATGTAAAACACAGCTCAAATTATGATGCAACAATCATTTAATTCATGAGTTTCAGTTCAAATTCTATTATAAAAATAATTTAATATTTGTATCTACCCAGACAGGCATCTTAAACTATTTATGAGGTATAATACACAATAACTAATCAAATAGAGTTTTCTACTAGGTTAATATTTAATTCAGAACTATAACAGAAATTTACTTAAAAATAAACAGCAGTCTGTATCAAAATTTTTCCTTAGATACCAGAATGATCTAAATGAAAAAATTTTAGGAGGTAAGTAAGATGTCAGCACAAGTATGTGCACAGGTTGTCTCTATAGTTATGTAATTTCATTCAATTTTATTTTCTTTATATTTGTAACATCATTGAATTGCCTTGGTCATTTTATATCACATATTTTATGCATTTTAAGTAAATTGTAGATGAGTCCTTATTTCATCACAGTTTTGAAACACACACTGAAATCTCTGCCTTTCACAATATGAGGAGGGAAGGCAGAAAAGCCTGACTGATTGCATGTCCTTGATCTCAAAGAACAATGAGAAAAACGCATATGCTCTTAAAGACATCAAGTTACAGTTCAAATAGAAATGGGTAAAATGTGTTCTAAACACGAGTAGAAAGTCCTTCAACTGTGATTTCAAGAAAGAAAGGAAGGTGATAGAGTCAAGATAAATTTACCTGAAAGCAAAACATTTTAGCTTGATTTTGAAAGGAAAAAAAGAAGATAATCTTTAGGTTAGTAGAAGTAAAGAAAAGGGCTCCCATGTAGAGAAGAAATACAAATATGAAAGCATGCTATTTTTGTTTTATATAAAGATTTATTTTTGAAATATAGTGTTATGAAAATGGATGCTGCACACTCTTACATTCTATATTAAGTTGAAAATCCTAAACTTTTTATGCCTGCAATTTTCATGGTAAAGTAATTTTTTTGTAGCAAATCAAATCTATTTTTGTACAGGAGCTCAAAATCAAGTTGTTTAAGCTTGTTTAACACTATTTTCAGCCATGAACAATATTTGGGCAGAAAGAAACTTTTAATTACTTGGAATACAGACCCCACACAAGTGAACTCCCAGGTAGCTTAACTGTTTGACTGACTCAGGAAGATAGCCACAGTCCCTCAGCTTCTAATGACTTCAAGATCTATATTTAGAAGCACCTTACTAAAGTGCATTGCTCTTGTTCTATAGAAAACACAATGAGAAAAGAAAACATGGTGTCTTTTGTCTCTCTACAACTGAAATGAGTATAATTCTGATATGGTAATGAGGAAAAGGCATTTCAGAAAATGATTATTCATTAAGGTTGCTAATATTGAAGTTATTTTCCATGCCAAGGAGACAGGCAGTTTCCCCAGGCTTTCAGATAATCTGTTTTTACCTTGCTCTGCCACCTGTGGTCAATGCCCCATCAATTTTTTATAGTCTCTTCTACCACAGTACATCTACTTATAGCAAGGAGCATTAGTAACTTGATTTTTTATCAGTCTATATAATTTTCATTCTTTTGTAGAACAATTTGTGAGAGCTTTTAGTATTCAAGTTTTCACCAGTTAATAGTTGTTTACAATATATTAGCTACAAAGACATTTCCTGATTGATCTATTCTTCTGCATCATAAATGGTTATTTTTGTCTGAAGCACTTCAAACACAAGAATTAACTGAAATACAGGTCCTCATTAAAAAAAATGTTTCTCCCTTCCCTTGGAAGACTCATCAAGTAAGTTTGTGGTAGGACACACACAAACACACATAGCAAAGGTACCAACCACCAGTATTCATTTATCTTTTCACTTATGAGTAAATAGAGAATATTACCTGAAAGTTTTTTTCTTATGGTTCATATGAAAGAAACAGGTGCTTGATATTTGGAGATCATATGAAGCTATACAATGTAGAAAGACATGTTGCCCTTTATAAAGAAGTTATATATTCTAAGGATTTTCCAAATGGCTTCTACTCCAACCACATTTCCCACAGATGTCCATTATTTACGGAATGCAACCCTAAACACAGACAAGATTTTCTTTTTTTTTCCTTCTAGATCTTTGAATTGCCATTTCTGAAGGCTCTTCTGTCGCAAGAAGCTATATTAAATGAATTTGTTAACTACTTTTTATTATAAATATGTCAAGAGTGACCCTTTTGATGAGTGAGGAAGGGTCTCACACAGTTCTGTACCTACAGTTGGAATAAATGTTCAAATCTGGATGTGTTTTATTGGGCCTATAATTCCTTCACAGCATCCTTCTTTTTCCTGGGATGTGTTGTGCAGCACAGGAGTTGGTAGAAATAACCTTATACAATGACTTATTGGTTTCAGGCTCAGCTTTCAAACTTATCCTTGCCTCAAACAATACCAGATACCTTGAAAGCCTATATATTTTTTCTTTTCATACCAAATCTAAAATTCTATTTCAAATTCTCCCTGCTTTTGCAGTGCCTATACATCCTACTACATAACATTATATTTCACTGATTTTCAACACAAACCTTGTGTTGTTTAATAAAATAGATACTGCTCTCTAATTGGATAGTACCTGTTATTTCTTCCCTGATGGTGTACATTTTTTTTGGACCATCCTCCACCCATTTTATCTATCTTCCAACTTTAGTCAATGTAGTCATCCATTAAAGACAATTCAAATTTCACAAATGCTCCCCTACTAATTTTAACCTTGCATTTTAAACCTTGATAAACGGCAAAGCAGGAAAAGATTGAAGAGAGGGGCCGGTGCTGGGGCTCAATAGGCTAATCCTCCGCCTTGCGGCGCCGGTACACTGGGTTCTAATCCCGGTCGGGGCACCAATTTTGTTCCGGTTGCCCCTCTTCCAGGCCAGCTCTCTGCTGTGGCCAGGGAGTGCAGTGGAGGATGGCCCAAGTGCTTGGGCCTTGTACCCTATAGGAGACCAGGAGAAGCACCTGGCTCCTGCCTTCGGATCAGCATGGTGCGCCAGCTACCGTGGCCATTGGAGAGTGAACCAACGGCAAAAAGGAAGACCTTTCTCTCTGTCTCTCTCTCTCTCACTGTCCACTCTGCCTGTAAAAAAAAAAAAAGATTGAAGAACAAAAGAAGGTGCCCTAAAGGAGTTGCTGTTAGTTTTTTGAGGATGGTAGGATTACATATATTCTTAAAATAAACTAATATGTGAAAATATAATTTTTTGTAACACTTTTATTTAAAGAATATAAATTTCCAAAATACAGCTTATAGATTACAATGGCTTCCCCCCAATAACTTCCCTCCCACCCGCAACCCTCCCCTTTCCCACTCCCTCTCCCCTTGCTTCACATCAAGATTCATTTTCAATTCTCTTTATATACAGAAGATCATTTTACTATATATTAAGTAAAGATTTCAACAGTTTGCCCTCACATAGCAACACAAAGTGAAAAATACTGTTGGATTACTAGTTATAGTATTAATTCACAATGTATAGCACATTAAGGACAGAGATCCTACATGATATTTTTTTAAAATTGATTAATTTTCTAGGCAATTTCCAATTTAACACCAAGATTTTTTTTTTTCATTTTTAAGTATCTATATACAGAAGATTGATTCAGTATATACTAAGCAAAGATTTCATCAGTTTGCACCCACACAGAAACACAAAGTGTAAAACACTGTTTCAGTGCTAGTTATAGAATTACTTCACATTGGACAACACATTAAGGACAGATCCCACATGAGATGTAAGTACACAGTGACTCCTGAAGTTGATTTAACAATTTGACACTCTTGTTTATGGCCCCAGTAATCTCCCTAGGGTCTAGTCATGAGTTGCCGAGGCTATGGAAGCCTTTAGGGTTCGCCAACTTCAATCTTATTCCGACAGGGTCATAGTCAAAGTGGAGGTCCTCTCCTCCCTTCAGAGAAAGTTTCCTCCTTCTTTGATAGCCCCATTCGTTCCACTGGGATCTCACTCACAGAGATCTTTCATTTAGGACTTCTTTGTTTTTCAGAGTGTCTTGACTTTCCATGCCTAGAATATTCTCATGGGCTCTTGAGCCAGATCTGAATGCCTTAAGGTCTGATTCTGAGGCCAGAGTGCTATTTAGGACAGCTGCCATTCTATGAGTCTGCTGTGTATCCCACTTCCCATGTTGGATCATTCTCTCCCTTTTTGATTCTTTCAGTTAGTATTAGCAGACACTAGTCTTTTTTGTGTGATCCCTTTGACTCTTAGACCTATCACTGTGATCAATTGTGAACTGAAATTGATCACTTGGACTGTTGCGATGGCCTTGGTACATGCCACCTTGATGGGATTGTATTGGAATTCCCTGGCACATTTCTAACTCCATCATTTGGGGCACGACTGATTGAGCATGTCCCAAATTATACATCTCCTCCCTCTCTTATTCCCACTCTTATATTTCACAGGGATCACTTTTCAGTTAAAATTTAAACACGTAAGAATAATTATGTATTAATTACAGAGTTCAACCAATAGTACTAGAATTAAAAAAATACTAAAATGGATAAAGTATTACATTGTACAACAACAGTCAGCACAAGAGCTGATCAAGTTACTGTTTCTCATAGTGTCCATTTCACTTCAACAGGTTTCCCCTTTGGTGCTCAATTAGTTGTCACCGATCAGGGAGAACATATGATATTTGTCCCTCTGGGACTGGCTTAATTCACTCAGAATGATGTTTTCCAGATTCCTCCATCTTGTTGCAAATGACCGGATTTCATTGTTTTTGACTGCTGTATAGTATTCTATAGAGTACATGTCCCATAATTTCTTTATCCAAATGTATGCTTTGAATTCCCTGTGATCTTTTGCTGTGAGATTCCCTTCGTTTACCTACTTTCATGTTGATGGCCGTGTTTCTGTGTTTCTGTGTGTAACACATCTTTAAGCATCTTTTGCAGGGCTGGACGAGTGGCAACAAATTCTTTCAATTTCTGTTTGCAATGAAAGGTCTTTATTTTACCTTCATTCACAAATGAGAGCTTTGCAGGATATAATATTCTGGGCTGGCAGTATTTCTCTCTAAGTACCTGGGCTATGTCTCTCCATTCCCTTCTAGCTTGTAGGGTTTCTGATGAGAAGTCTGCTGTGAGTCTAATTGGAGATCCTCTGAGAGTAATCTGCCGTTTCTCTCTTGCCCATTTTAGGATCTTTTCTTTCTGTTTCACTGTGGTGAGTTTAATTACAACGTGTCGTGATGAGGATCTCTTTTTGTCATGTTTCCTAGGGGTTCTATGAGCTTCCTGTACTAGGATGTCTCTGTCCTTCTGCAAAACTGGGAAATTTTCTGCTATTATCTCACTAAAAAGGCCTTCTAATTCTTTCTCCCTCTCCATGCCTTCAGGAACTCCTAGAACTCGAATGTTGGGTTTTTTAATAGTATCCTGTAGATTCCCAACAATATTTTTTAGATTTCTAATTTCTGCTTCTTTTCTTTGGTTTGACTGTATATTTTCCTGTGCTCTGTCTTCTAAGTCCGATATTCTCTCTTCTGCCTCACCCATTCTGTTTGTAAGGCTCTCTAATGTGTTTTTCATTTGATCCATTGAATTCTTCACTTCATTATGATTTCTCGTCACTATCACAGTTTCATGTTCTACTAGTTGTTTCATTTCAGCTTGATTCCCCCTTAATATTTCATTTTCATGAGAGAGATTTTCTACCTTGTCCATTAAGGATTTCTGTAGTTCAAGAATTTGTTTTTGAGTACTTCTTAGTGTTCTTATCAATTTTTTGAGATCTGCTTCTTGCATTTCTTCTATCTCATCATCTTCGTAATCTTGAATTGGGGTGTCTTTTTAATTTGGGGACGCCATAGTGTCTTCCTTGTTCTCATTACCTCGTTTTTTGCGTTTGTTGTTTGGCATATTGGTTTCTTCACTGTGGTGTTTTTTTCTTGTTATACTATGACTCTAGATTAAGTGGACTGTCTGCTTTTGATGGAGCCTTAGAGGCTTGAGATGGGTGTGGCCTGAGAGCTCTGTTTGGTTCCTCAGGGTTGAGGGTGTGTCAAAGGAAACACTCCCAGGTTAGGCATGGTAAATCTCTCTCTGTTACTTTTTTTTTTTTTTTTTTTTGGTTCAAAAGGGAAGTAATTCCACACAGCTGAATGGAATTGGGGGTGGTTAGCAGGCGAATGATATACCCACAGGAGCCAGAGATCCGAAGCTCTTTTCCCAAAGACCAGAGAGGGAATCTTTGCGGCCCTTAGTGTGGGCTCAGATTCTCCTGTAGTCTCCCACTGGGCTGCCAAGGCTACTGAACTGTAGCGTTTCTGGAGAGTACTCACATGAATTCGTGAATTCCGTGAGTTCTCTCCCCCACCGTCTCTTTTTTCACAGTCTCAGTTCATTAGCACCACACATTCATTAGGTTCTAATCTCCTGTTATTTCACCCCTCCCACCCAGAGTCAGGTTTTTCTGCTAGGCTCGGGCCGGTGCCGACCCGAGGTCGCCCTGCTTATGATGTATTCCAAAATGGCGCCTGCTCTTTGTCTTGCTCACCTTTGAGAGGTGAGCGGAGAGAGAGAAACTCGTGTCCGTATGGGTTACTTCCCCCCCCCCCCCTCTCTCTCTCTCTCTTTCTCTTCTAGTTAGCCTGGTGAACTTTTCTCCACAGGGTTTCAAGCCTTGTTTGCTCTAGTCTCCTCTTTCCACTTCCCTTCTGCTATCTCGGGCTATTGAGGTTCTGCTCACCTCGTGTTCCAGCGCTGGTGTGTTGAATCTGCTGCTGGTGTCCCAAATTGTGGGCTCCCACGCTCTGCACGCAGGTCCACTGTGGATCACCAGTTCCGGAAGGGTTTCCTCTGCTGTTTCTTCCCCTACTCTTCCTTGAACCTGCAGTATCTTCACTTTTATTAAACTGTCTCTCCCCAGACTATCGGTGTGCTCCCTTCCTATTCCGCCATTTTGCCGCTCTCCCTGTGAAAATATAATTTTGAGTATTTTCATGGAGGCAAGATACATACAGTAGTAGGTAGATATTACTATTTTAAAACTTTATTTTCTGAAATTTCAGCTTAAAACCATCACAGTTTCCAAATTTATAGTTAATTTTATTTTGACAGGCAGAGCTAGACAATGAAAGAGAGAGAGAGAGAGAGAAAGGTCTTCTTTTTTCTGTTGGTTCACCCCCCAAATGGCTGCTACAGCCCGTGCGCTGCACCAAACCGAAGCCAGGAGCCAGGTGCTTCTCCTGTTCTCCCATGCGGGTGCAGGGCCCAAGCACTTGGGCCATCCTCCACTGCCTTCCCGGGCCACAGCAGAGAGCTGGACTGGAAGAGGAGCAACTGGGACAGAATCTGGGGCCCCACCAGGATGAGAACCTGGGGTGCCGGCACCACAGGCAGAGGATTAGCCAAGTGAGCTGCGGTGCCGGCATATAGTTAATTCCATATAGCCCTTGGGATTGAATTATCAAGAGTTTAGGATCCACATCAAAGATTTTTTAAAAACTGTACTTAGTTTACTTTCTCATTTACAAACCTCTGCAATGATTTCCAAGAAATCAATATTTTGAAGATGTTATATATTTCTTTCTTTTTTTGTTGTTATGGGGGGAGAGTTGGTACTGATTTTTATTTGGGCTTTTCACAGTGGTTAGAGCCACTCTGTCTTCAGAACAATAACAGCACAGGAAATGTGTACCGGAGAATGCCCAGAAATGTTTGACCAGATGAATCATTGCTTAAAATACGCATAGTCAGAGTAACTGATAAATGGGAATGGACTTTGCATAGGGAGCTGTTAGCATTTGCAAATCCCCCCCACTGTAGTACCAAACCCTCCATCAACCCCTTTCTCCTCATTCACCTTGAAAACTGGACTCAAACCTTCCAGCCCACTAGCTTGTCCTTCAGTTCCCTATTTCCATCTCTCTCTCCTGGCAGGGTAGCCTCCCACTGCAGGGGCCAGGGTGAGTCAGGAATCAAGCCCATCTGTTTAGGTTGCATTTGCTTCTCAAGCCTTTCAGGTAGGATGCTGCAGTGACTCCAACAGTCAACCCTTGGACCAGATCCCCACTGCTCTGGGGGAAGATACTTGCAAGGTCCAGCATTCTTCCATTTGATAAGATAACAGAAGCAGGATTCTTTCTGGGTAAACCTTTTCTCCTTTGAGACAAGAAGATGGTATACATTTCTGTCTTAGCAGTCAGAGTAATGCCTTTCAAGAGGCATGATTATAAACAATGTGAAGTGTAGGAATTGACTAACTGGGCAGGTCCTTCCTTTCTTCCACCTCTGCTAATACTAGTTGGCAAGTTGTAGAAGAAACTTCTCCCCTCTACAGGCATGGAAATGTTGCTTGGCTCAAAGATGTGAAATAACTACCTCCACGAGATAGGATGACACATGTAGCACAAATAGTGTTTTTCCATTGTACAGTCACTCCAATCTGTTCTATACAAAATGTAAAAGATATTTTACAGATTCAAATGTAGGCTCTAAGAAACTTTAACTATTTTTCATTTAGTTTTTATTAAATATAGTTGTTAATATTTTGGTCAATGAACTAAATATAAATTTGGTGATTAACTAGAATTTCTATAGAATAAGAGTTCTAAATTGATATTTATGTCTATGCACTATTTTACATATGGAATCAAAAACATTCCAGGTGTTCAATGGTGGGATTCTAAAAAGAGAATTTTAATGGTAAAACTTTGTGCTCTATTTCTGTGTAATTCAAGGGACTTTACAACAAAAAATAGATTTGAAAATAAATGAAGACTGTTACAGTTAATTAGTAAGAAGGAGTTTCACATTTATTGCTGAATGTCTTTTTTTTTAAGATTTATTTATTTATTTGAAAGGCAGAGATACGGAGAGCAGAGGCGGGGTGGGGAGGTCTTTCATCTGCTGGTTCACTCCCTAGATGGCCACAATGGCCAGAGCTGTGCTGATCCGAAGCCAGGAGCCAGAATCCTCCTCCATGTCTCCCACTTGGGTGTAGGGGCCCAAGGACTTGGGCTATCTTCTACTGCTTTCCCAGGCCATAGCAGAGAGCTGGATCAGAAGTGGAGCAGCCAGGACTTGAACTGGTGCCCTTACAGGAGGCCGGCACTGCAGACGGCGGCTTTACCCATTACACCACAGTGCTAGTCCTAAATATCTTTTTATTAACAAAGTAAAAAAGATTTAAATGACATTGTCATTTTGGTGTTATGGTGCCATTTGATTAAGGAGAATATATAGAGAATCTATCATAGGTAAACACTATGATCTATCTTGCAAAGAATAAACAAATAAATTCTCTGTTTTTAAAAGACTCATCATCAAGGGTTGTGGTTCTCAATTTTGAATGATCTAGAGTGATAATTAATAATTTAGTTAATGCTTTCCACTCTTTCTCTCTTTCTCTCTCTTTTAAGATTCATTTATTGGGGCTGGTATGATGGCATAGTGGGTAATGCTGCTTTCTGCAGTGCCGGCATCCCATATGGGCACTGGTTAGAGTCCTGGCTGCTTCAATTCCAATCTAACTCTCTGCTATGGCCTGGGAAATCAGGAGACGATGACCCAAGTCCTGTGGCCCCTGCACCTGCATGGGAGACCCGGGGGAGAGTCTCCTGGCTCCAGATTGGTACAGCTCCGGCCGTTGCAGCCAACTGGGGAGTAAACTAGCTCATGGAAGACCTCTCTCTCTCTCTCTCTGCATCTCCTTCTCTGTAACCCTGATTTTCAAGTAAATAAATCTTAAAAATAGATTAATTTATTTGAAAGTCAGAGTTACAGAAAAGGAGATGCAGAGGCACAGAGAGAGAAAAGGAGAGAGAAAGGAATATCCCATCAGTGGGTTCACTCCTCAGAGAGTAACAACAGTCAGAACTGGGCCAAGGCAAAGCCGGGAGCCAGGGGCTTCATTCAGGTCTCCCACATGGCTACAGGAGCCCAAGGGCTTATGCCATCTTCCACTGCATTCCCAGGTGCGTTAGCAGGGATCTGGGTCAGAAGTGGAGTAGCTAGGACTCTAACCAGCACCCATATTGGATACCAACACTACAGGTGGCAGCTTTTCTCCCTTCACCACAGCACTGGCCGCTTGTCACCAAATTTTGACTAGATACTCCACAGTAGGCCTCCACTTATGTATTTTAACATAACCAAGTAATTTAGATTTTCATGGTACAGTTACATTTTTCAGAAAATGTTTTAAATGAACAAAGAAATGAATACATAAGAAATTACAATGTGATAAATCATTTTAGAGATAACAAACAGAGGGGGAGTGGACATGTAAACTGTTAAATGACATCAGAATATCTAGGTTTAATTTCCAGATCTGCCTCTTGACTCCATCTTCCCACCAACTCAAATTCTGGGCAGCAGCAAGCAGTGATAATTCAAGAAAATACCACCCACCTGGCAGAACTAGGCTCCAGGAGCAAGCCAGCTGCAGTACTGCAGGCACTTGAGAAATGAGCCAGTGGATAGGCACATTTCCCGCCCCCTTCTCACTCTCTCTCTCTCTTTCTCTCTCTCTCTCCTGTAATAAATAAAAATATACAAAAACAGTTCCAAAGAAAACATGAACTCTCAGCTGAATACTTTATAAGTAAAATTTTAATTACAGGAAAATAAGCTCTATTCTATGAAAGGAAGATAACTTGTTTTATTAAAAAGAATGAAAATGAGAAATACAAAGAAATTGCTGAATTGAGTAACTATAACAAGACATAAAAAGGAAAATAGGATTTTTATGGTTTATAGTAAATGATAAAACTTACAGAAGAAAATTTAGCAATGTCAGTTTATACAGATATTGAATATAAGAATGCAATGTCTGCATGTCATACTAATGGCAAAATTGGATTTATAGCTACAGATGATACAATGTCTAGTTTTAAAAAAAGAAATTCTAGTAAGCTAATCTTGCAGAAATGAGAAAATAGAAGAAAAAAGAAAATTTTATTCTTTTGTATAATTTGATATTTGTAAAAAGGTTAAAATATATTTTTTCATTAATTTTATATAGTCAGCAATCATTTATCATTAAGATAAAATAATATGATTTTAGCATTTACTCTCTAAAGAAGTCGAATATGAAACTGAACTTTGTGCTACTCAAAAGTAGCACAAAGTAAATAAATGTCTTGAATTATTTTGTTTTGTTAACTTTGTGATATTTAATTATTCAACTATAATTTTACTAGTAGGTACAAATACTCTAAACAATGTCTAAGTAAATGTGCCTTGTAAATCAGATCATATATAATCCACTGTTAAAGGAAAGAGTACAAGTTAACCCAGTGGGTTTCAGACTCACTCTGAGAGTATAATAAAACACAAGATTTGCTTCTAGAAAGGTCATGATCAAAATGCTTTTGGTCATATATATGCATAAAACATATCTGAGAGTTATAAAAACTGAGCAGCATAATGTAATCCTTTGTTAATGCAAAATTAATTCCTCTGGAGATAGGGATAGGAAGATAAGGGCAATGGCTTTACCTGTTTAAGAGTTTAAGAGTACCAAATACTTGACACTATCAGTCTGCATTGTAATGCCAAGTCCTTGTGCAAAACATTCTGAGAAATGCATATGTGTATGTATACATACACACACACACATCTACACTCTTACCTACCAAAACTCATTCAAGCCTTTGTAGAATTAAATTACAACTTGGTAACAGATTATACTCTTGTCTAAAATTGAGATGTAGAAATAAATGACTTTAAATACGTCAACTATTATACATGTTTAGGCCGATTTTTCCTCCTGCTATAAAAGCATCATTGCACTGTCACATATTTCTATGAAGTAGATGAAAGAATAGCCTGCCTCCTGCCCCAGTATCATCAGTTCTGTGCAGAACTTGAAGAGAACACTCCAGGGATTGTAAATGTGCCTTAATGCAGTGAGGGGTTGGGAAAACAAGTTCATGTGCAACTCTAGAAAAGTACCCAGATGAGCTCAGCAATATTGCAACATAAGTACGAACTTAAAATTTACAAATCCACCGAAAGTATCAACAGAGAATAAATGAACTCACATAGGGGGATTAGTTTACAATGGAAGGTTGCACAGCTTGCCTAGATAAAGCATTAGGACTGTTCTGTCATAGACCATTGAATTAATGATCTTAGTGGTCAGAGCAAAGTGTCAAGTTTGCTTGACACTTGTGTCATCTTGCTTTCTTGTGTTCTTTTTAGTCACTAGGAATAAGATTAGAAGGAAAGATGAATTGATGGAATTTAAATACATATCGAAGACTAATTATTAAGTTTGGAACAAGTGATTCTACTGCCAAAGCCACGAGATAATTTAGATTAGGGTACATGTTTGTGAAAATCTACAGGGCATCTCTCTTTTTTTTTTTTTTGACTTCTTTCTTTCCCTTTTCATCAGGAGTCCTGGAGTCAGAGAATTTAGAAGTTGAGTGTCTATTTGAAACAGGCTACTTACTTAATCCAAGTGCCAGTTTCCACATAAGTCAATCTGAGTAATGATGCATAACTTCAAGGACGATTGCAAGAAATAAATCAGTCACACAAATCTAAACTTGTTAACGACAATATGTTAATGTCACTAATTAAATCATTAAATAGATTTCTTAAAATCACAGCACAACAGCTAAACATGAATTAGAATTATAAAATTGTGAAACCATGGAATTTCAAATTGGAGACTGTAAAATAAATTAATGGTTTCTTGTCTTGCTACATTGCTTTCTAATAGTGCACAAAGTTAATGCAAATATATTTTAAAATTTACACTCAGACTTAAAATCATAGATAGTAATATATTGAAATAAAGTCAGTACAAATAAATACATATCCTGTTTTAAAAACAGCGGGCAAAAATTTTATTTAATTATGTGTTTCATTAAGCATAGTTCTTAAAACCATGAGATAAAATTCCTTCTAGATTCATAAGAGCATATACATCTTGCCAGTTTTTTTTTTTAACTTAAGTATAGCAAATATTTAAAGCATGGTTTTCTTTAATTATCATGTACTCTGATACATGATATCATGTTAATAAAGGAACTATTGATCTAATAACTAGCTATTTTTTAAACTAGCATATTTTACTTGTCCTATAATAATTATTCAGAATCACTTTGGTTTTTGTTGTTGCCACCAATTTTTGCTATCTTCTCATGGAAGGAACTATGCTTCAATAGGGAGAAAAAAGTAAATTAGCACAACTACATTATGATTTTTTCAAAAGATTTATTTATTTTAATGTCAGAGTTACAGAGATAAAGGGGGAGAAACACAGAGGTGTTGCCATTGATTTCTCAACAATGTTGCAGTGGATTCATTTCTGAGAGGAGCAGCGTGGTGGGGGCAAGAGGCGCGGAGTCAACACACAGACCCCGGGAGCCGGTGAAAGCAGGCTCGAGGCGAGCAGCCCGCAGACTCGTTTATAACAGTTGGAACCACATCTTATACAGCCAAGACCAGCCAATCTGGTCAAGGGGCGGTCTATGCCCCAACCAATCACAGCCTGTTGCCAGGCAGTTTCCAAAGCCATCCAATCACAGCCTGTTGCCAGGCAGTTTCAAATCCATCCAATCACAGCCCATTGCCAGGCAGTTTCCAATCCATCCAATCACAGCCTGTTGCCAGGCAGGCTCCATCATCAGGTGAGTTTCAAAGCCGTTCCTGAGTAACTGACGCTCACTTGCCAGTGGCCACCTTGGCATGGCCTTCTCATTCCACCACAGAGAGGGATCCTCTATCAGCTGGTGCATCCCCTAAATGGCCCCACTGTCCAGTTCTAAGCCAGGCTGAAGCCAGGAGACAGACATTTCATCTGGATCTCCAGGGGCCCAGATTCTTGGGCCATTTCTCACTACATTCACAGGCATATAAACAGAGAGCTGGATTGTAAGTGGAGCAGCCGGAAAGTAAACATTGCCCTTATGAGATGCTGGCATCACTGGTGGTGGTTTTACCTGCTATGCAAAATATTAGCCCCTATATTATGATTTTGATGAACAGATATGTTGAATTTTATAATCAATTCAGCCATAATTAAATAAACAATTAGTTCTTCAGCTGAAATAAGTGTAAGTTAGTTTTGTAATATTCTTGACATTTCAGTTTCTATCAAAGCATGATGGTGTGCAAAAGGAATATGAAACAGTAATTCTTTTCCGACAAACTGATGACTAACATTCTTAGCAAAATTGGCCATTAGAAGGAAAAATTGGGTTCTATATTCAGGACAAATATTCTTTCAAAATGTGATAAAATCATATTCAATAGTATAAAATGTAATGGTTACCTTAGACTGCCAGGTATCATAACTGGTTCTCTCATAGAAAAACCCATTCTGTTTATAACACTTTCTATTAAACAATGGCAATGACTCACTTGGGGATTCACTTGATGTATAGAGTAGGTACCTATGGAGGTTATTGGATATTTTTTATTATAAAAGTTAGTTATTTTGATTACTTTAAATATTGAATGCCAGTTTATTCCTCTGCGCTATGATGCCATCTATTTTATCAGGTGCTATTAGTATTTTATGATTGGAGATAGGAAAAACTAAAACACTTAACTATATATGCATCACTTTCCCATACCTTTCTGAGAAAAGCAGGCAAGTTCAATCCAGTATAAAAATCAAACTTTGGGGTTATACCGTAAGTGACCAAGCAGTCCACACACTAGGCTGGACAGACCAAAGTTTATTAGGAAAAATCATGGACAGTGGCAGAAGTAAGTGCATTGTTCTGCCATCTCAGACAGTGCACAACAATCTGAAAGGACCAGGAAAGTTCCCCCAGCACTTCAACTGTGGGCTTTTGAACTGTGTGAAAGGGAAAGCACTGATCCCTCTACCTATATGATTGACAGCAGTTAGCAGGCAAAGTCTTTGGTTTCCAGTCTTGCCTTCTTGACAGCTCTGCATTCCCAGCTGGGAAATACCAGCTCCTCCTCAGTTGTGATTAAGATTTTTTGAGTTGAAGCATTATCTTAGTATACAATCTGGTGGAAAAGGGCTCTGATCCAACATAATACTATTCTAACAGTGTAAACTGCCCCCAGGAAACAGGCTGAAAGAGGTTTCTATGGAGTGCTGCAGTAGACCAACGCTCTTGTAGAAAAGTAAAACTTTACTTTAGTCAAACACTTTAGCCAAATGTCTGAACCTCATGCAGCCCTAGTCAGAAACGTACTTCACTCAAATCAGTGAGTTGCAAATTTCAGCTGTGACAGTGCTGTTGGTGTCACTTGAAGATAGAGTTTTAAGAAAAGGAAAAGAAGGAGAAGATATACCCTAAAGCCTTCCAATAAACAGCGGGCTGAAGGACCCTAAACATGTCCAAAGAAACAGGTTCCTGGCATCATTTCCAGCTTTGGATCTTATTAGATAAGTGAACTACTAATGTTGATCAATGATTTGTAGTAATATGTGGCATGGTATGATATCCTTGTTATTTGAGAAGAGAGAGAATAGAGCAGGAAAATATGTTAACAATGATATATTATAAAATATACAAATTCGGAGATTTTGTGTATGTGTGTGTTCATATTTGCCATAAATTTGATATAATTGCTGCTATTGCATTCATTTTTTAGGTCTGACCCAGTCTACCCCATCAACTTTGCACTAGTTAAAAATATCCCCTTTTAGTGGTTGGTTTTTGTGCTGTGGTTAAGATCCTGCTTATAATAACCATGTCGCACATCAGAGAACCTTGTTTGAGTCCTAGCTCCTCCATTTCTGATCCAGCATCCTGCCATTGCACACCCTGGAAAGCAGCAGGTACTGGCCACCAATGTGGAGCAGTCAAATTAGTTCAAGGCTCCTGAGTTTATCGTGATTCTGCCCTGGTTGTTTCAAGCATCTGGGAAATAACTCAGCAAATGGAAGCTATTTCTCAGTCTCTGCTTCCATTTCTGACTTTAAAATAAAATGAACAGAAATGAATAAAAAATTTAAACAAGAAAGTCCCACTCTGTGTACACTTGTTTGTAATTTAGCCAGCTCATCTCATTCACCTATAAAAATGTTCTTTATTTTATTAATTCTACCTATTTGATATTCACTATAAAATAATAGTAAGCTTAGTTCAATCCTATTATCTACCATTTAATTTATCTATATGGAAACTCACATCACAGATAAACAAGTTAAGTAGCTTAGGTCATAATGACTCAAATTTAAGATGCTTGTTATATGGTTAATAGTTCTATAGTTTAAATTGGACACAATCACAGAAAAAAAGTGTTAATTAAATTTGACATATGAGGTCCAACACTGTGCCATAGCAGGTAAAGCTGCCATCTGTGGTGCTGGCATCCCATATAAACACCAGTTCAAGTCCCAGCTGTTGCACTTCCCATCCAACTCTCTGCTATGGCCTGAGAAAGCAGTAGAAATGGCCCATGTCATTGGGCCCCTGAACTCATGTGGGAGACCCGGAAGAAGCTTCTAGCTCCTGGCATTCAATTGGCACAGCTCTGGTCATTGTGGCCATCTGGGGATTGAACTAGCGGATTGTAGACTCTCTCTCTCTCTCTCTCTCTCCATCTTCAACCCGATGCCTTTGCTTCTGCCTCTCTAACAATCAAATAAATAAATAAATCTTTAAAAGTAAAAATTTGACCCTTGAAATTTAATAAATATAGAATATATAATAGTGAGTAAACAAATTTGATTTTTCAAAGATAAATAATATGTTAGCCATCTTTCACTGCTTCCTGTTTCTGTCCTTTTCAGTAAAATCTGGCAGTGATTTGCTGATTTAATAGTCTCAAGAGCCTCATAGATCTCCACATTATCATAGGAATTCACTTTATGAGACATAGATCTATTAAAAATATCTTTCCTAAATAATATCATTTATATTTTGTTTTATGCTAGGGTGGTTGAGAGGAACTGTAAGTTGTTTGCTTAATCCTTTTAAAGAGCTTCTTCTGCAACAGTATTAGAAAAATGTTTTCCAATCATATGCATGAATTTCTCAATAGACGCTATTCTCCAAGGGGCAAGGATTTGGCACAGTGGCCCACATCTCATATCAGAGTGCCTGATTCAAATCCTAGCTCCTCTGTTCCATTCTATCTTCCTGCTAGTGCTTACACTGGGAAGCAAGAGATGGTGGCTCAAGTACTTGTGTCCCTGGGATGCTTCTGGTTTCAACCTAGCCCAACCTTGGCTGTTGCAGGCATTTGGGGAGTAAATTAGGAGATAGAAGGTCTCTTTTGCTCTGTGTCTGTCTCTCTGCCCTCCCAGAATAAAATGATCTTTCAAACACACACACACACACACACACACACACACACACACATACACACACATTCTCCTGACAATGAATCTTATAATTTTAGGGTCTTTTAAAATCTGAATTGAGAGAATTTTTCAAATCAAGTAGTCATGTTATCTGTTGATCTAAATGTGTTTTCCTTAATATATTTCTTTCCTCTGGAAATCTTCTAAGATTGGATAGAAGCAGGCAACCTCACCTTTAACACTTTGCTTGCAATCCCCTTGGCTAAAAGCCCAACCTCATTACTTATACTTCTTTCTATGTAACTGCAGGACACATTTCTTCCACTATCTATATAAGGATCCCTTTTATCCCAAATAGCATGGTCCTTCATTCTTTCTAATTCGTCATCAGCAGCATCTTTTGTTTCCATAATCTATTAACAAGTTCCTTATGATGACGAGTATTTCTTAAAGAGTTATTTATTTGAAATGGGGAGGGAAATGGGGGAGAGAGAGAGAGTAAGCTTCCATTAATTTGGCTTACTTTGCAAATGGATGCAATGGCTGGGGCTAGGGCCGAGACAAAAACTAAATCCTGATCTTCCACATGGGTTGCAGGAGCCCATGTACTTAGGACATTATCTAATACTTTCTCAACTGTACCAGCAGAGAGCTGGATCAGAATGGAGAGGCTTGGACTAAAACTTGGGCTCCCATATGGAATCCCAGTGTTAGAACAGGCCACTTAGCTGGTATGCCACAATTCTGGCCTCTTATATAATTTTTAAAAACATTTACTTATTTATTTATTTATTTTAAAGGCAGAGTGACAGAGAAAGAGTTAGAGAGACAGGGACAGGGCAAGATCTTCAATCCACTGGTGTCCTCCCCAAATAGCTCAACCTCTGTGCCACAATGCCAACCCTTTAAATATTTTCTATATTTTTATCTTTTTCAGGCTCTCATTTCTGATAAAGTCTTTGAAATCCATTTCTCTGTGGTATAAGAACATATTAGTCCTTTGGTCCTCCAATTCCTTTCCCTCTCCTGTTTCGTGACTTTTTCTAGAATATGCCCACTTCCCAATTCCAAAGTCACTGGCAAATATTTATATATATTTTATAGCAGAATCTCACATCCGGTAGCAAAATATGTATGATTCTGCAGCTACTCAAACAAGTTTCCAAAAGCTTACTGGCAAAAACAAAAATCATTACAGTTCCTGAGATCAGAAATCTGGAAAGGATCGCAGTTGTTTAAAATCAATCAATCGCAAGGACTCTGCTCTTTCTGGATGTTCCAAGAGAGAATTCTTTTCTTGTCTTTCCTAATTCTAGAAGTTACCTGTTTTCCTCGACCCATGTTCCTGTTCCATTTCTAGAGCTAGTTGGCTAGTTGGCTAGTTGGCTAGTCCTTCTTACATCGAGTTTCTCTGTCTGTGTTTCTGTCTCTTGATTCCTCTTTTAAGGATTCTTGTGATTGTGTTGGATCCACCTGGTATTTTTTTTTTTTTTGACAGGCAGAGTGGACAGTAAGAGAGAGATACAGAGAGAAGGTCTTCCTTTTCCATTGGTTCACCCCTCAATGGCTACCACGGCTAGTGCACCGTGCTGATCTGAAGCCAGGAGCCAGGTGCTTCCCCTGGTTTCCCATGCGGATGCAGGGCCCAAGGACTTGAGAGCCATCCTCCACCTCCTTCCTGGACCACAGCAGAGAGCTGAACTGGAAGAGGAGCAACTGGGACAGAATCCGGTGCCCTGACCAGGACTAGAATCCGGTGTGCCGGCACCACAGGCATAGGATTAGCCAAGTGAGCCCTGGTGCCGGCTCACCTGGTATTTCAAGATATGCTGGTTATTTTAATATCACCTGATTAGCAAATTCCATTGAAGCTGACACCTTAATTCACCTTTTGCCAGGTATTATAATATACTCACTGCGGTGACTGTTCCTCCCCATCGCCAGAGAATTAGGCAGGCTGCCTGTAGCTTGCCTTGACTGAGGAGGGGAAAGTGCGCCACCTGCCACTCAGCCTTCCCCAAACCCGGGGGACAATCAGGCGTGGTGTGGAGCCCAGTCAAAGCAGGGTCTCATTTATTTCGTGCATAACAGAACATTTTATAGCACAAAACTGCAGTCATTGGGGCAGGGCTAAGGACCAACCAATCACTTAAAAGATCACTTTACAGGGGGATTTCTATAGGACTAGCCATATGTCTATACACTTTTTACTAGTTTTGTTACCTACCCTGATGTTGCATAGCCAATTAGCTTTTCAGTTCCACCCATCTTACTTCCTCTGGGCGCCATCTTCTTTGCCCCTCTCAGAGGGCCCAATGGAGAGGAGGCCGCCTGCATCATCATCGGCAGCCTGGTCCCTCTCCGTCTGGTTCACAACAGTCCTCTTGCTGGGGGGAGGAGGGCTGTGGTGGCTGCGAGAGCTGCTCCATGATCCACTCCCACTCCTTGCGCGACAGCAGCTTGTTCATGGCCAGCCCTGGGCACAGCGGCATCATGGCGGCAGCTATGCACATGCTCCAGCCCATAGTTCCGCTCCTCCAGTGCCTGCAGGCTGTAGATGAAGTCCTCCTGCAGGCATAAGCCAGTCCTGCGCCTCCTGGAGCTAGGCATGCTCCATGTTGACCCCTCCTTGGCGCCGCCCGGTCCGGGGGCCACAGCCGCCACCACCGTGCACCCTGCGGGGTCACTGCCTGCTATGGCAGTGGCTGGGGCCACATGCATGTGCGCCAGGTCCAATCCCTGCGCTGCCATCCCTGGGACACCATCGGCTGGCTCCTCGGGCCTTGGCTCGGGTTAGTTTGCGGGCTCTGCTCCGCGCGGTTCCTTTCCGCGCAGCTCAGGTAGGGGCACCCAGGGGTAGCTGTGCATGTGGAGCCCCCGGGCCTGCCCTGGCCGCGCCATGGCCATTCTCATGCCCCACAATTCACAACTCTCAAGGATTAGACTGTGGCTAGCTTCCTGAATGATATTCAGCTGCCTCTGAAAGAGGTATTGTTCTTCAATTAGGTCATGGTCCCCAGTATTATTTATCAGAATTTCCAGTAGTGACATCTAGACCATTTTTTTATTTTGAATATTTTAGGGGTTTATTTATTTATTTGAGAGATAGAGTTGCAGAGAGAGGGACAGACAGAGAGAAAGGACCTCATCAGCTGATTCACTTCCCAAATAGCTGCAATGGCCAGAGTTGGGCTGATCCAAAGCCATGAGCCAGGAGCTTCTTCCAGGTCTCCTACATGGGTACAAGGGCCCAAGAACTCACGCACCTTCTACTGCTTTCCTAGGCCTAGCAGTGCCCATGTGAGGTGCAGGTACCTCAGGCAGAGTCCCAGCCCCCCACTATGCCACAGCACTGGCCCCAATCTTGCATATTTTTCCTCTTAAATCTTCAGAGCCAACCACAGTATATAGCACTACATTATTGCTTAATGTTGTGGTGCAGCAGATGAAGCTTTTGCTTCAGTCTCTGGCATCCCACATGGGCACCAGTTCAAGTCCTGGTCATTCCATCTCTGACCCATCTCCCTTCTAAAGACCTGGGAAAAGCAGCAAAAGATGGAGCAAGTGCTTGGACACTGCCATCCATGTTGAAGACCCAGAGGAAGCCCCTAGCTGCTGGCTTTGGTCTGGCCAAGTCTGAGCCATTGTGGTCATCTGGGGAGTGAACCAGCAGATGGAAAATCTTTCACTTTCTCCGACTCCCTCTCTATGTAGCTCTGACTTTGTAATAAATAAATTAATCTAAAAAATGCGCAGTGTTACCTGGATGAAATAAATGATGGCTACATGAAAGTGGGAAGCTATTTGAATTGCACCACATATTAAAGGTTTGCTTACACTCTCTCTCCTGAAGCACAAGCAAAATTGCTCTCTAAAGTATGACTGCCAATTTGAAAGAAAAATTGATGTTATATCTCATTTGTTTTTTATTTTTATGCTTTAATGTTTAAAGTAAATGTAAAGATTAAAGCATGTGCCTAACCTATCCTCTGACCTACCTCAGCAGGAGCTAAAAACAATGAGATTATTTGATAAAGCTCTTGGTTAAAGTCCCATGTCTAATATAATGAATTCCCATACAAACATGAGGTTCCTGAAACTGTTACATCAGCCAAACACTGCCAGTTTTTACTGAAAAGAACATATATAGAACAAAGTGAAAGAAGGTTGTCAGACACCCACAGTTCTTTTTTTAAGCTTTTATTTAAAGAATATAAATTTCTGTAGTACAGCTTACAGATTACAATGGCTTCCCCTCCCCCCATAACTTCCCTCCCACCCACAACCCTTCCCTTTCCTGCTCCCTCTCCCCTTCCATTCACATCAACATTCATTTTCAATTCTCTTTATATACAGAAGATCAGTTTAGTATGTATTATGTAAAGATTTCAATAGTTTGCGCTCACATAGCAACACAAAGTGAAAAATACTGTTGGAGTACGAGTTATAGTATTAATTCACAATGTACAGTACATTAAGGAAAGATATCATACATGATATTTTTAAAAATTGATTAATTTTGGGACATGCTCAATCGGACTTGCCCCAAATGATGGAGTTAGAAACGTGCCAGGGGATTCCAATACAATCCCATCAAGGTGGCATGTACCAAGGCCATCTCAACAGTCCAAGTGATCAATTTCAGTTCACAATTGATCACACTGATAGGTCTAAGAGTCAAAGGGATCACACAAACAAGACTAGTGTTGCTAATACTAACTGATAGAATCAAAAAGGGAGAGAATGATCCAACATGGGAAGCGAGATACACAGCAGACTCATAGAATGACAGATGTCCTAAATAGCACTCTGGCCTCAAAATCAGCCCTTAAGGCATTCGGATCTGGCTGAGGAGCCCATGAGAATATTTTAGGCATGGAAAGCCAAGACACTCTGGAAAAAAAAAAAAAGAAGAAGACCTAAATGAAAGATCTCTGTGAGTGAGATCCCAGTGGCCCAGTGGAAAGAACGGGGCCATCAAAGAAGGAGGTACCTTTCTCTGAAGGGAGGAAAAAACTTGCACTTTGACTATGACCCTGTTGGAATAAGATCGAAGTCGGCGAACTCAAAAGGCTTCCATAGCCTCGGCAACTCATGAGAAGAGCTGAGAGAGATTACTGACGTCATTAACAAGAGTGTCAAATTGTTAAACCAACAACAGGAGTCACTGTGTACTTATGTCTCATGTGGGATCTGTCCTTAATGTGTTGTCCAATGTGAAGTAATGCTATAACTAGTACTGAAACAGTATTTTTACACTTTGTGTTTCTGTGTGGGTGCAAACTGATGAAATCTCTTAGTATATACTGAATCGATCTTCTGTATATAAAGATGATTGAAAATGAAAAAAAAATTGGTGTGAAATTGGAAATTACATAGAAAATAAATCAATTTTTTAAAAATATCATGTAGGATCTCTGTCCTTAATGTGCTGTACATTGTGAATTAATACTATAACTCGTACTCTAACAGTTCTTTTTTTTTTTTAAGATTTATTTATCCATTTTGAAAGTTAGATGTAGAGTGAGAGAAGAAGAGACAGCAAGAAAGAGAGAGAGATAGAATCTTCTGTCTGCTAATTCATTTCGTAGATGGCCACAACAGCCAGAGCAGAACCAAGCCAAAGCTTGGAACCACCACACACTTGAAGGAGCCCAATATGTGGGCTATTTTCTGACACTTTTTCCAGGCCATCAGCAAGAAGCTGGAACAAAGATAGAGCAGCTGGGACATCAATAGGCTCCCATATGGGATGCCAGCATCACAGGCAGCAGCTTTACCCACTACACCACAACACGGGCCTCCAGATCCCCAGAATTCTACAGACAATAATATATTGCAAACTCATAGTATTTAGATATTTTTAAAAGTAGCTTCAGGAGTTGCTGCAAAATTCATAATCAATTAAACTACAGAATTCAAAACCTAAAAAACTCAAATATTATTTTCCTTCTTAAATCAAGTTCAGAAATTAGGGACATGAGATCCAGAAAATTTGTCTCTGTCCAACATTGTCAAGTTGAGAAGAACTAGCATTCTTGTCTCCTCATCATCTTTTTACGTATTATTTGCTCACAAATTAAACATGATAAAATGAAATTTTGTACTAAATTATCATGGGAATAAATATCTTACAGCAAATAGGTATATTTGAGGTTGATGATGTGATCTTATTAACTTTTGCTCAGTGTTATTTCTATTTTAATGAATAAGTAACTGAAACATTTTATTTCTTAAATCTCTTATTATATTAATTATTTTTTAAAATATTTATTTATTTATTTGAGAGTCAGAGTTAGAGAGAAGGAAAGGCAGAGAGAGAGAGAGGTCTTCCATCCACTGGTTTACTCCCAAATTGGCCACTGCCAGAGCTGTGCCGATCTGAAGTCATGAGCCAGGAGCTTCTTCCCGGTCTCCCATGTGAGTACAGGAGCCCAAGGATGAGGGCCATTTTCTACTGCTTTCCCAGGCCACAGCAGAGAGCTGAACTGGAAGAGGAGCACCTGGGGCTCGAACGAGCGTCCGTATGGGATGTCAGCACTGCAGACAGAGGCTTTACCCGCTACACCACAGTGCTGGCCCCGATTATTTTTAAAGCTAGAAGTCCCTAGCAAGTAAGCTAAAAGCCATCTCTTGAGGAAAAGCTTAAAAATCTGTAGAATAAATCTATAGGCATTTTTAAAGATTACATTGCTCATGCAAATCCCTATTCTAATCTGCTTAAATATTTTATTGTCCAAGTAAATGAATATATGTTCCAATGTATTTGAATTACACTTTTTTCTCTCTTACTAAATATTTTTCTGTTAGGCAAATTTTTGCTTTCAGATTAATTTGTCTTTTTAAACCAGAAAATGAATTACTTCATGTCATGCATGCCAACTTACATTTTATTATTATTTTGCTATGCTTATTCACCTGATTTTTATTCAAGTTATAGCTGATTTTGAGCTTTTCAAATAAATCCACGTAACATGCAAATGATATGTTGTACTAATGATACTTCTGCTTTCTAAGTTTTCCAAATATTAACAGGAATCTTGCAGCATAAAAATAATCATTTCTCACTTCACATTTGACTGTTGTCCTTATAAAATAGAATTATGATATATAGTTTCAGATATATAAATGATTTTTTGGAATATTTAATACAATTAATTAAAATTCCCACATACTTCTAATTCATTAACATAATAAAAAATAATTCATGTAAAATATTAGGTATCTTTTCTTTAAAATTTTATATATAATTTGAAGCAAACTTAAAAGTTATATCACAGTCACATGTTGGAAAAGTTAAATCAACTATTTAATTTTTAATGTTTTCATTCATTTTATCTGAGATAGTGACATAGAGCTTCCATTTGCTGTATAACTTAACAAATTCTTTCAACAGCTGAAGCTTGACCAGGCAGAAGTTGGGAGCCAGGACTCAATTTAGTGTCTCATGCAAATGACGAAGTACTCAACTATCTGAGCTATTATCTGCCCTCTCTCAGGTTGGGTATCAGTAGGAAGCTAGAATAGGGAGCAGAGCTGTGACTAAAGGCTATGCACTCCAACAGGGAATGTGGGCTTCCCAAGAGGCATCACATCTGCTGAGTCAAATGCTGAACACTCAATGACATTTTAGATATGATTTTTTTTTTTTAGGCATGGAAACTTAGTTCAAATTAAGGCTTATATGAAAGAGAGATGTGCAGTTTGGCACATGCTCAAGCTGAATTGCCCCAAGCAGTAGAGTTAGAAACGTACTGGGGATTCCAATTCAATCCCATCAAGGTGGCATGTACATATGCCATCTCACTAGTCCAACTGATCAGTTTAAGTCCACAACTGATCATAATGAACGAATTAAGAGTCAAAGGGATCACACAAACAAGACTAGTGTCTGCTAATACTAACTGAAAGAATTAAAAAGGAGAGAACAATCCAACATGGGATGTGGGAGACACAGCAGACTCATAGAATGACAGATGTCCAAACAGCACTCTGGCCTCAGAATCAGCCCTTAAGGCATTTGGATCTGGCTGAAGAGCCCATGGGAGTATTTTAGGCATGGAAAGCCAAGAAACTGTAGCAAAGAACAAAACAAAAGAAAACAAAAAGTGACCTAAATGAAAGATCTCCGAGAGTGAGATCTCAGGGGGAAGAACAGGCCATCAAAGAAGGAGGTACCTTTCTCTGAAGGGAGGAGAGAACTTCCACTTTGGCTATGGCCTTGTCTAAATAAGGTTGGAGTTGGTGAACTCAAGAGGCTTCCATAGCCTTGGCAGCTCATGAGAAGAGTCTTGGGTGATTACTGATGCCATAAAAAAGAGTGTCAATTGTTAAGTAAAAACAGGAGTCACTATGCACTTACTCCCCATATAGGATCTTTAATGTGTTCTACAATGTAAATTAATGCTATAACTAGTACTGAAACAGTACTTTACACTTTGTGTTTCTGTGTGGGTGCAAACTGTTGAAATCTTTACTTAATATACACTTAAATTGATCTTCTGTATATAAAAATAATTGAAAATTAATCTTGATGAAATGAGATGGGAGAGGGAGTGGGAGATGGGAGGGTTGCGGGTGGGAGGAAAGTTATTGGGGGGGAAGTCACTGTAATCCAAATGCTGTACTTTGGAAATTTATGTTTATTAAATAGAAGTTAAAAAAAAAAGACAAGGAAAAAAATCAAAAGAGGTAATAAATCTTTGTAGATGCATACCTGAAATTCTTAAAAATAAAACTTTGCAACTAATATTGGTGATAAGATCAAGTTGAATGTTGTTTATAATTCATGCCATTAATTGAGGCCAAAGCTGGGGTTATTCCTAGTTTTGTTACAACTAAGCAATATTCATGTATGTTGTTAAGTAGGGAATAAAACATCTCTGTCTTGCAAATGCTTTAGCTGTTTATGTTTCCCTCTTCATTATATTGTCTTCTAAGGCAATTTACAGACTTGGTAAGAAACTGTGCATCATAGTGTGAAATTACTTTAGAAACTATTTCTAGAACCCTATCAAAAATGATAGATTCTGCCGGGCAATTGATGAATCAGAGATCCTTCTCATGCAGTTTCATTATTATTAGTTGCATGTCATTGCCACTATGATATTTTAAACAATTTTAGAAGAGGAAATTTGACAATGTAGGGGATATGATTTTTTTCTTATATTAAAAGAACATTTAATTTTAAATAAGATACATTTGGATGGCTTTTTTATTTGATGTGTATTACTTCAAATTACATTTCTTCCATGGTATACAGAAAGCTGAATCTTGACAAAAATTACTTCTATTAGAGGGGAAAATGTATAGTCTTAAATAAGTATGTGATGCTTATATTAAATTTTTGAGAACTAATCATCCATAGAAGATGTGATACACTGTTGACAATTTGCATTTTTTGTGCATTAGTTTCTTTCTGGTATGGACATATCTTATTATTAAGAAATCTTTTATTGTTAGGGATTTAAATTTAATTCCCTAGGATTTTAACTTGTCATCACTATTACTGTATTCACTCAATTCATAATTATTATTTCATTCAACTGTTGCATAAATAATTAAAATTATTATTGTTTAGTTCTCCTTGTTAACCTCTAAAGTTTTTCTTTTATTGTCTTACCTAAAATATTATTTTTTCTGTATTATAATTTTATAAACTTGCTTTATATAGCATGCTTACTGGAAAAACAGTATGCTACAATGACAGGCTTTTAGATTTGCAATTAGATCACATTTTCCCATATCCTTCCCCTGTCATTGACTAATCTCAGATATTATTAATCTCAGGCAAATGGCTAATTTCTGTGAACATTGGTTTCTATGTCTGTTATGTAGATGACTGTTGATTATTTTAAGAGCACAGTGCCTGAGACAAAATAGATACAAAATGGCATATTACATTTATTGTTACTACAAGGGCACTGCAGAAAGTCTGGCAGGGTTGGGCACTTACATACTTGTTAAGACAATGGATAGTACATTCATGCCCCATATCAGAGAAACTCGATTCTTGACTTATGTACCTGATTCTAGCTTCTTAGTAATGCAGACCATGGGGAGCAATAAAGATGATTCAAGTAATGTGGTTCCTATCCCCTGCATGGTAGATAGGAGAGATTTAGAGTAAATTCCTGACTAATGGCTTTGTCTCACACCCCTGGAAGTTATAGGCATTTGAGGAATGAACCAGGGGAATGAAAATTCTTTATCTGTCTCTGACTTTCTCACTGCCCCTCTTTAAGAGCTCATTACAATTGGAATTAATAAATATGTTTATGTTGATGCTAAAAGTTTGGAAATTTTACCAAAAATTATCTCTTAATTCCAATCTGTACAGTGTCTTACTGCTGATAGTTTTTGAACTGTATCTTTCTATATTTTATTTTTGTGCGTATCTACAAAACTGCTAACACAGCCTAGGATTTCCCTCCTTTGGCCCTGGCAAGCAATTCAAAGTATGCACACCACAACCATAAGAGGGAGCCCTCATCACAACCTCATCTCCTAATCCATTAAACTTGCCAGTTGCCACCCTACTGCCTTAGTCCATTATTAGGCCTGCTGGAGGCCAACTTTGGACTCCTCAGAAAGCCTATTACAAGAGTGGTACTTGTATGTCATTATCCATCTTCATACTCAAACTAAATTCTAAATGGGTGAATGTGGGTGGATCGTTTTCCTGTCTAAGGCATTGTTACAATAATTTAATTTAGGCAATTCAAAATCTTTCTAATAATCTTGCTCAATTTCCATGAATCATAGGCTCAGTAGTTTATTATATGTAATTTTGAGATAATACTCATTATTTACTTTAATTGATTTCTTTGTATGATCAAAGCTCTCTTTTAAGTGTTATATATTTAGATAATTAATGTATTGATTACAACTATATTAGGTGAGTGGGATTATTATCCAGTATTTATATGAGAGGAAAAATGAAGGTAGAGAAATTGACACAGTAACTCAGATATACACCTAAACTGTAGACAACTTGTTTTTCATAAACCCATATTTTTTTCTCAGTCAGAATTTCTTTGAAATAATAATGAGGTAAGAATTCAACAAGTTAAATAAAAAGGTATGTTTGTTTGTGAGATCCAAATACTCATTCCTTAATTATATCTAGACACATTGGAAATATTTTATCACTAACACTCTGAGAAACACTGATTAAAAGAGGACTAGAATCCACAAACAGTATCTGTTGTTTTTGTTTTCTGCAGAATGAGAGTGCTGGGATGATACACTACAATCAAAAATCTCTTTTAGATTTCGGAGGTCCTTGAGGCTATTAAGACCTTGAGAATTGACAAAGAAGATGCTTAAATTCTTCCTTTTCCAACATACCCCAAAAGCAGCTAGCTAAAGAAGTTTCTGGGGACCTGAATGTTCTTTGGGAAGTTTAGTTATCCCCTCTAGGGATCATGATAGCACAGATACATTTATGAGCCAGTATGTCACTGTCTTCCTATAACTATTTTGTTAGTGGTGTCATTCCCCTTAAGAACTTCCCTATTTCCATATACTCTGGAGTAAAACATTAACCCTTAGTAGGAGGTGGCCCTGCAAATTATGATGACACTAGCCGAAAGTGAACAGGTAGAGCATTTATGCTGTGAGTTTTCCCATCAAGGACTATAGATATAGGAAATATGTTAGCAGCTAAATTTTGAGAACTTTTTTGTTTAGGATAATCAATCTTGTAATAGACTGATGTAATCTGAACTTAGTACCTGTTATTCTATGTATTCTCACTCTCTTGAATTTAGATAATTAGGGTCATGTGGTATAATGACATCCAATCAAAGCCTAAGAGACAAAGGAAGGAATGTCAGCATTGCCTTTCAAACTTTCCTTCCCAAGATGTAGCAGTTGAGTATGACTAGTATTCCAAATGGCACAATTATGAGGCACTGAAGTCTCTATCATTGTGCCATTCTAAATAATCTGTAGCAGAACCTCTTATCTTTGCAACATAACATGGTTTGTCTTTCTAACAGTAATGAAATGAAACATATGCTCTGTTAAAAAACTGAGATAGTAAGATATTTTTCCCTTCACATATTCTAGCCAATTGTATTAATATGGATGATAAATGATAACTCATGATTAGTAATAAGGATATGACATGATATTATACTATTTGAAAGGAACAAAATTAGAGAATACATTAGCAAAGATTCTTAAGTTTTGGTTCAAAATGTGTGCCTAAACTGTTGAAATCTTTACTTAGTATATAAAGATAATTGAAAATGAATCTTGATGAAGAATGGGATTGGAGAGGGAGTGGGAGATGAGATGGTTGTGGATGGGAGGGAGGTTACGGGGGGAAAAGCCACTATAATTCAAAAGCTGTACTTTGGAAATTTATATTTATTAAATAAAAGTTAAAAAAAGTGTGCCTGAAGACACTTCCAACAATCAAATGGAGAAAAGAAAAAAGATTCTTATTATTTCATTAAAATGTTGTACTTCCAAAAAAAAAATTGATTTCGATGGCTTAGAACTTTTAAGCCCAAAGACAAAATACAGGAAGTTTTTTGCAATTTTTTAATAAATTTTTTGAAGATTTATTTATTTATTTGAAAGTCAAAGTTACAGAGACAGAGCAGAGAAAGAGAGAGAGAGAGAAATCTGCCATCTGTTGATTCAGTCCCCAAATGGCCACAAATGGCCAAAGCCAAGAGCTAGGAGATTCATTCAGATCTTCCATATGGATGGCAGAGGCCCAAACACCTGGGTCATCATCCACTACTTTTCTTATATCATTAGAAAGGAGTTGTAGTGAAAGTTGAGAAGCTGGACTAAAAACTGGCACTCATATGAGATGCAGCAGCTTTACTCACTACCGAAAATGTCAGAACCAGGAGATTCTTTTATATTGGAAACTGAAGCTGATCCTGACCTTTTTTGTGACTTTTCTACTGGTTGAGCAATTTTACTTTTTTTTTTAAAGATTTTTTATCTATTTATTTGAGAGGTAAAATTACAGACAGCGAGAGAAAGAGACAGAGAGAAAGGTCTTCCTTCCGTTGGTTAACCCCCAAATGGTCGCTATGGCCAGAGCTATGCCAATCCGAAGCCAGGAGCCAGGTGGTTTTTCCTGGTCTCCCATGCGGGTGCGGGTGCCCAAGCACTTGGGCCATCCTCCACTGCCTTCCCAGGCCACAGCAGAGAGCTGGACTGGAAGAGGAGCAACCAAGACTAGAACCCAGCACCCATATGGGATTCCAGCGCCGCAGGAGGAGGATTAACCAAGTGAGCCACAGCGCCGGCAGGATTACTTATGATGAGAAATGAAAATCAGCTCCAATTGTTCAATCTGAAAAATTATTTCTTAATATCCTGGATGTTTTTTTTTGGTAGGGCATGGACAAACCTGAACTTTAATCCACTCAAGTGTACTTGTTCTACATTTTGATTTTTATTTTAGCAACCATGTTTACAAGGAAACAATTGAAAAAAGAAAGTTCTATGGTGATGGCATTATTGAAAATCTCTCATTATAGCCCTTGACTACAGAGTTACTATTAGTGGCAACTAGTATTCAATCAAGCTTTACTTATGATACAATTCAATTCATTTGCTGGTCACTAGTGCTTCTAAAGGAGGGTTCAAATACTGTGTTTGCTGGACAATGTTGTACTTTATCAGGAATGTGCCATCCTATTGTCCATCACCAGTACTAATTTTGGGAGCTTCTTATAGACCATTCAAATTTTTTTTGCTTTAAATTATATGCTATTAATATCTACTGTTTCAAATGAGAATCCCTGAATAATCTGTAAAATTTCATGAATTCAGGTTTTAATTTAAAAAGCAAATCCAACAAAAATTTTGATCAAAGAGGTTCAAATGGAAAGGAGAAATAAATCCTGAAATTAATTTGATACAAGATCATGGGTTACTGTAAGTAAGATTAAGATACAAGTGTACTTAATATTAAAAGCTTTAGTCTTTAAACTATATTCCTGACATAAAGACACCTGGATTATGAGAATTGTATATCAGAAAACAAGATAAAGTAGAATAAAAATATAAGACATTTGAATTGAATTGATTTAATATGAGTGGATACTCTTAATTTTTAATACCTATGAACACAGAATTTTCATTAAATTTGCAATTACAGGAAAATTATTTTTGTTGAAAGTGAGGCTGTAATTAGAGGTCAGTAAAAATAAATGACAAAGAGGAGAAATTAGTAGTATCCTTATTGTGGCTGAATGCTTTTTCTAACTGTCTCCAATACATAGATTGAAATCCTATCTTCAATGTAATGAAATTAGAAACTGTGGACATGGGAGGTGAACAGGTCATAAGTGACCTAATTTCATTAATGGAACTAGTGTGTTACAAAGGGCTAAGGAGTTCAGAGTTCTCCCTTCTCCACTGAAAAGACATTATGTATGAGGAAACAAGTATTCAGCAACAATTAATTTTCTGGAACCTAGTTCTTGGGATTCCCAGTATATAGAACTTTAAGAAATAAATTTTTTTTCCTGTCATCAGATTTATATTTTTGTTATAACATCCTGACCAAGTTAAGAAAAATGGTAACAAGAATGCAACAAAGATCTATTATGAAAGTGGCTTTGGAAATAAATAATGAGTACAGGCTAGAAGAGCTTTGAAGTGTATGCTAGAGAAAGCCTAAATCACTGTGAATTAAAGGCAATTTAGGTGAGGGTTCCAACATAAAAGAGTGAAGCTTCAAAGAGAGTTTCAATCTTCTTAGAGATTATATAAGTCATTGTGAACAGATGGTTGATAGAAATATGCATTATAAAGACCATTCAGATAAGGTATCAGGCAGAAATAAGGACTTTATCATTGGAAACCTGAGGAAAGATAAAGAGGAATGGCCAGGGCAGAGAATTGCCTTAAGATAGCCAGTAGGACCACAACCTAAATTTATTGAAAAGGGCACAACATTGAGTCAAAATGCAATGTTGCCTCCCTTGTTGGGCTTTGGGCTTGGTAGTGACATGCTATCACTTTCTCATTTCCTTTTTCTTCATTTTGGAAGGAAAATGCCTCTTTTACTACTTTCCAAGCAATATATTTTTAATGAGCATGACATGTTATTTCACAGACTCCCAGCTCAAAGAACAATTTATTTCATACCTTATACTTCACTCATATCAGTTTTATATGATATTTAGATCTGACTTTGAACTTTAGACTTTAAAGATGTTGTTGGAATAAATTAAAATTTGATCAGGCTCCCATTATTCTAAAATGGAGGACATAATGGTATTTTGCTCACTGGTCTCAATGTATCAAAATCAAATCAGCTATCATTTTCAATACATTGATTACTATCACTCCACAGTTAAATGACAGTATGTACTTGTTAGGTAAAGACTGATAGAATTATCATGGTTTATTCTTGTCAAAGTGCAGTTAGATATTTCTTTATGAGAGCTCAGACTCATCTTCAAGCAATTAGATCTGGATCAGATAATTGACTTAAGTTTGAGAACTTGGGTAGGAATCTGACTTTTATTGGAATAATGCCCTCATAACCCTGCTTTTCCATTCTTGGTTTTGGGGGTTTCAGATATTAATTAGCACATATTTGCTTATTCTTCCAATTTTCTTTCCATTTTTCATTGTATAAAATATACATAAGGTAAAATTTATCAACCTAACCCTTTTTAAGCAGTTGGAAATACATTAGTACAGTTTTGCAACCATATACACCATCTCTTTCCAGAACTCTCTACATGTTGCAAAAATATAAATTGATTCCCATTAAATAAGTATTACGTTGCAACCATCATTAAACTGTCCCAATGATTATGATGACCTTAAATACCTTAAATACTCATAGTTTTCCTAATCGGCTATTTCATTTATAATGTATTCAAGGCTCATTCATTTTGTACTACATATCAGAATGCCCTTCATTTTTAATGCTGGATGGTATTCCATCATACATACATGCTACATTTTGCATATTGAATCATTTGTTGACAGAAATGGACACTGGTTGGCTTCTATGATTTGCCATTGATAATAATATTGCTATGAACATAGGTATACAAATATTTCTTTGAGACTCTGCCTTTGGTTCTTTTCAGTATATATCTAGAATAGAAATCCTAAATCATATGATGATTCCATTTTTATTTTTTATGAGTTGCTCTATTGTTTTCCATAATATTTTCTCAATTTTACATTTACACCAGGAGGAAACAAAAATCCCAATTTCTCCTACTTTTCACATATATATATATATATGTATATATATATGTTTGTATATCTGTGTTTTAAATAGTACTATTCTAATGAGTATAAAGTGGTATCTTACAATGATTTAAAATTAAATTTCCCTAATGTTAGTGATGTTCAATATCTTCTCATATGCTTCTTGGCCATTAGTGTATGTTCTTTGGAGAAATGTTTATTCAAATCCTTTTTCCATTTTTAATGGGAATTTTTAAATTTATTTGTGAGTTTTAGTGAATCTATATTGGGAATGCTAATTCCTTATCACATAAATGGTATGCAATTATTTTTAGACTTTCACCATTGAGAATAATGTTCATGATGGATGAATGTTTCATATATGTTTTTTATTATACTGAAGTAATTTCCACTTATTTATAGTTTGTTGAGTCTTATGATGAAGTGTTAGATTTTTCAAATACCTCTTACTCTACTGTGTACATTTAGATGATCAAGTGGGTGTTTCTCCTTTATGTTTTTTTTTTGGGGGGGGGTGGGGATTATTTATTTGAAAGGCAGATGTGAAGAGAGAGACAGAGAGATATCTTCCATCTGTTGGTTCATTTCCCAAATTTCTGCAAGACGCAGAAGCAGAGTCAGGGCTTGGCGAGGGCAAAGCTAGGAGCCTGGAAGTCCATCCTAGTCTCCCACATGGGTGACAGGGGCCCAAGCAATTGGGCCATCTTTCCCCACCTTCCCTAGTGTATTATCACGAAGCTGAATCAGAAGAAGGACTTGAACTGGTGTTGTAATATGGGATGCAGTCATTTTAAGCTTCAGTTTTACCCACTGCATGCAACGCTGGCCCCCACTTTTCATTTTGTTTATGCACTATATCATATTGAGAAATATTCTGTGTTGAACCATCCTTGAATTACAGAAGGATGGTTACTTGGTAATGGCATATAACCTTTTTAATATTCTATTGTATTAAGTTTGCTGTATTTTTTTTAAGAATTTTAGTGTCAATGTTCTTAAAGGATTTTGTTCTGATGTTTTCTTTTCTAGCAGTGTCTTCAGCTGGCTTAATATAAAGTTGACAATTGCCTCGTGGAATGAGTTGCAAGTATTCCCTACTATTCAAAGTTTTAGAAATATTTTTAGAGATTCTCTTTTACTTATTTTGAAATAAAGAGTTACGAGATATATATATATATATATATATATATATATATGATATATATATATATATATATATATATATATATATGGAGAGAGAGAGAGGGAGAGAGAATCCTCCTCCTCTGTTTCACTCTCCAAATGGCTTCAGTTGTAAAATCTGGGGATTGGCCAGGCAAAGCCAGAAGTTCGGAACTTTACCTGGGTTTTCTATGTGGATGATGGAGACGCTGGTCCTTAGAGCATTTTCTACTGCTTTCCCATATGCATTTCCAGGGAGCTTAACAGGAAGTGGAGCAGCCAGTATTTTAACTGCCACTTATACAGCATGCAAATGTCATTACAGGTGGTAGCCTAACCCATATTTTAGAAAGTATTAGAAAACTCCATGTTTTAGAAAATTTTGAGGTATGATGTTAATTCTAAAAATATTTGGCAGAATTCAGCAGGGAAGCCAACATGTCCAGCATGTTCTTTGTGTGTGTATATAGAGGAGCATTTTTATTACTAACTCAATCTCTACTAGTACCTGGTCTAATAAGATATTTTTCTTCATAGTGTAGTCTTGCAAGTTATTATGTTAAGAATTTATCCATCTCATATATGATTTATTCTGCTAGTATTTAATTTCTCACAATATTCTTTTTTAAAACAAGTTTTTTTTTGTTTTTTTTTTTTTTTTTACTTGAAGGTCAGAGGCACTCAGAGAGAAATCTTCCATCTTCTGGTTCATTCCCCAGATGGCTACAACTGCCAGGGCTGGGCAAAGTCAAAGACAGGAGCCAGGAGCTTCCTCCAGGTCTCTGATGTGCCAAGATCAAACGTGAGAGTAGGGCCAACTTAGTGAATAAAGTTTTATAAAACTTCATGTTTGCAATATTATGCATTGTATACTGTATTGCTTCATAATCTGGCAGAGGCCTTTGTCTTTTAATTAAATTTGTTTCTAACCAAGATGATTAACGTAGTAGAGGCATTCCCATAATCAGAAGAAGAAAAAGGGAGGCATCTGTCCTGAGAATGAAATGTAGTTGCTATCTGTTTGCCTGTGAATGCTTCAACTGTGGTCACTACTTGCTTATACATAACCATTTCAAGTTCTGCTTGTTAGCACAGAGTAATGATGTTAACCCTTGCCAGACAGTGTGTGACTCGGTACCTGTGTACAAAAAAAAAAAAAAAAAAACAAACTTCAGTAACAATATTTGCATTTGCAATATGGTATCAATCTTGTGGCCACCAAGTAACATGAGAATATCCAATCAAACCCATGCAGATAACCATATAAGGGAGACAAAGAGGCTAATGCCATACATAAGTAAAAACCTCTCTTTGTTGGAGACTCTGGATTTTGTATATGAAATTCTACCTGGACCTTATGTCAGCATAATAAAAGGCTGCTTCGTGTTAAAAGGCCTTGTTGTCTTATCTGGGTACACGAATCCTGAAATATGCTTAGAAAGAAACGTTTATGTGATAACCGTAGACCACTGATAATAAATCTTGTGTATACTATTGATAAAGAACAAATTAGCTCCCTTGATGCTGATTGACTAAAACACCAGAAGATATTTTACATTCATTAAGATACCTCAAAAATTAAATTATCTTTTCATTAAATATACATAGAATATATAGGCTCACAGTTCACCTAGCTGAAAAGAGGTTTCAATTATTAAAAAAATTATTTTATGTCCAAAATTTTATATTTGTACCACAATTCCTATCTATCTGGAAGAAATATAAACAGCGATGGAAGACCCCCCCCCCAGCTTCTGCCTCTCTGTAACTCTCCCATTCAAATAAATAAATAAAGCTTTAAAAAAATCATTGCCAAAAATTTATCATTGGCAAAATAAGACATGGAAAACACTAAACAAGTGGAATTATTTAAATTTACTACTCATAAGCTGCTTCACTTAAAAGATTGGCACAGTGTTGCTAACTAGATTCTTCTTGTCTAAGAAATCTAAAAATTGTTTATTATGTTTACTGAAAGGTTATTTATCCAATATGAACAGAAATAATATACCTCCCAATTAAAAAATGTATTTTCTTGCAAAGTTGAGGAAATAATCTAATCTTCGCCCAATAACCCTTGATGCTCCAAGAATTATTTGCTTTTCTTCTTTCTTATTTTGCTATTTCCCCATAAGACACCTTGCTTCACACCTACATTGGTCAGCTTCTTCTTGCTGTCCTGAAATACCTGTAGTGTCCTAAGCTTATGAAGAAAAAAGGTTTCTCTAGGCTCTTGGTTCTGTAGATGTAAGGCTAAGGGGTCCCACTTGGCAATGGCTTTCTTGCTAGGGGTGTCCTAAGGCAGCACAGAACATCACATGTTAAGAGACAGCGAGCAAGCACAGCAATCTGTTTCTGTGCCTAGTGGCCTTTCTCTCCATGTAATGCCATCAGGATTCAGTCATGGAGGTTACACACTGACGACTTAATCCTGTCTATTCACTTCCTAAAGACTGCACCACAAAACATCTTTGTTGACAGAGGCTTCCTTCCTCTTAGTATCATTAATGAAAAACTTTGGGGACTAATATAATGAAGGAGCTTGAAGGTAAAATATTCAACCATACCCAAATAGTTACAATTTCCTGAAAAGAGCCATAATTTATTAGCTTTTTAAATTTTGCATGTGATATTAACATTGCTTCTTTTGGTGTATCTTATCTATCTATAAGTATGAATTAAACTCTCCATAGCTATGTTTCACTTGAAACACTGCCTCATCAAGGAGGCCATGCATACTACTACTTAGAAGTTCCAAATCCATAACCTTTTCCATGCATTGGCTAGATATCACATCAACCATTTCAGTTGCCTACTCCCACAAACTTACACAGTAAACTGTAGACCTCTCAACTGAATAAACCATTCAAAATATTTTTAAAGATTTACTTATTGATTTGAAAATCAGAGTTATAGAGAGTGGGAGAGACAGAGAAAGTGATCTTCCATCCACTGCTTCACTCTATATGGCAACAATGGTGGAGCCTGGGCCAAGCCAAAGCCAAAAGCCAGGAGCTTCTTTCAGAAGGGGTAGAAGGGGCCCAAGTATTTGGGCCATCTTCTGCTGCTTTAACAGATGCACTTATTTATTTATTTATTTAAAAATTACATTAAAGGAATGTGTATGCTTTTGTCTTTTTAAATATTTTTTTGAAAGTAAGATTTACACAGAAAAGGAGAGGCAGAGAGATAGAGAGGTCTTCCATCTGTTGGTTCACTTCCCAACCAGCTGCAATGGCTGGGGCTGAGTTAATCAGAAGTGGAGTGCCAGACATGAACTGATGCCCATATGGAATGCTGGCACTGCAAGGCAGCAGCTTTACCTGCTCTGCCACAGTGCCACTCCCCCCACCCCGCCCCGTGCATTTAAAGGGAGCTAAACTAGAGCAACAGCTGGGTATTGAACCAGTGTTCATAAATGATACTGGTGGCTGGCACTGCGGCTCAATAGGCTAATCCTCCACTGGCAGTGCTGGCACTCCAGGTTCTAGTCCCAGTTGGGACACCGGATTCTGTCCCAGTTGCTCCTGTTCCAGTCCAGCTCTCTGCTGTAGCCTGGGAGGGCGGTGGAGGATGGCCCAAGTGCTTAGGTCCTGCACCCTCATGGGAGACCGGGAGAAGCACCTGGCTCCTGGCTTCAGATCAGTGCAGTGCGCCAGCCACAGCGCGCCAGCCGCGGTGGCCATTGTGGGGTGAAACGACGGAAAAGGAAGACCTTTCTCTCTCTCTCTCTCTCTCTCTCTCTCTCTCTCTCTCCACTCTGCCTGTCAAAAAATAAAATAAAATAAAATAAAATAAAATAAAATAAAATAAAATAAATGATAATGGCTGCACAGGAAATGGTTTAATCATTTGTGCCATAATATTGGCTCTGCAAACCAAATCTTCGGTACTATTTTTGGCACTATGACTCTAGAGGACAGTTTTATCTGTTTTTCGAGTTACTCTTGTATTATTAATTGATAACCTCAAGTTTAATGTAGAAAATTTTATCTCAGCTCTATAACTACCTGTCCTCCAGTAATCCTGGTCTCTTTTCCATCTTATACACCTTATTCCATCACCTTTTCCCTTGATTTTGCCTTATACTTTAACTGTAAGTTGTCTTTCTAATCTCAATATAAACATATTGACTAATTTTTATGAAACACTCCCTGTATAACCCAACTCTGACAATCTTTTCACCATAAAGAACATTTATTTTATTTATACTACCTTTTGCACTTTCTCTCAACCCAATCAGTCCTCTTCTTTCTTTGTTACTAAATTTAAAGACCATAAACTTTTTTCTTCCCTTCAAATACATGCTTCACATGGAGCAATATCTGGTTTTCCTTTCTTCTCTCTGGTCATTCTTCTGTCTTCCAAACTATAACCACTATTATGATATAGAATTAGTCCTTTGATATTTTCTGGTTTTGTAAATTTTTTAATTTACATAAGTTGAACAAATTTCATATATTTTATATATAGACATTTAGTGTGTGATAGTTCACACACTTTCTTCCCACTCACACTCTGACCCTCTATCATCTTTCCTTTCCTATTTTTCTTTTAATTTTTACAATGACATATTTTCAGTTTGTTTTATAATCATAAGCTTAACCTCACACTAAGTAAATTATTTAACAATTAGTAAGAAGAAAAAAAAACATTTTTTTGTTAACAGTTTAGCAATGGTTATAAAAATAATCATATCTCAAAGTGGCAATTTCACTCTTATATATTGCACTTTAGGTACTCTATTTGTTGTAACATCAGGAAAAACATATGATATTTGTGTCTTTTGGACTGCCTTATTTCATTAAGTATAATGATTTCTAGTTGCATCCATTTTTTACAAAAACAGGATTTCATTCTTTTTTATGGTTTAGTTGTATTCAATAGTATATATATATATACATATATATATGATTTCTTTATCCAGTCATCAGTTGATGGACATCTGCATTGATTCCATCTCTTAGCTATTGTAAATTGAGGTGTAATAAACAGGGCATACAGATAACACTTTCATCTGCTGATTTCATTTCCCTTGGGTAAATTCCCAGGAATGGGATTGCTGGGTCATATGTTAGACCTATTTTCAGATTTCTGAAGAATTTCCTAACTGTACTCATAATAGTTGTACTAGCTTACATTTTTAAAGTTTCTGTATTATAGCCTTTCTGACTAGGGTGAGTTGAAGACTTCTTGTGGCTTAGATTTGCATTTCCTTAATTGCTAGTGATTCTGAATATTTTTCATGTGTCTTTTAGCCATTTGGATTTCTTTCTTTGAAAATGCATGTTCATGTCTTTGTCCATTTCTTAACTGCAATGTTTGTTTTTTTTTTTTTTTTTTTTTTGTTGCTGTTTCTTGAGCTCTTTATTCTGGATATAAATCCTTTACCAGTTGCATGATTTGCAAATATTTTCTCCCATTGTGTAGGTTGCTTTTTCACCTTGTTGTGTATTACCTTTTCAGGGCAGAAATTCCTTAGCTTGATGTATTCCCACTTGTCTATTTTTTATTTGATTGTCTGTGCTTCTGTGGCTTTTCCAAGAAGTCTTTGCCTATGCCAATATCTTGCAGTGCTTCCCTACTATTCTCCTCTTGTAATTTGGTGGTTCAGATCATAGATTTAAAGCCTTGATTTATTTTGAGTTTATTTTTGTAAAAGGTGTTAGGTGGAGGTCTTGTTTCATAATTCTACATGTGGAGATCCAACTTTCCCAGCATTATATGTTGGAGATGACCCATTTTCTGGGGATTGATTTTAGATCCTTTGTGAAAAATTGGCGATTTTAGATGTGTGGATTGCTTTCTGAAGTTTCTCTTCATGTTCCATTGATCTACATCTCGATATTTGTGCCAGTACCAGGCTGTTTTGATTCTAGTTGTCCTTTATTATGTCTTGAAATCTAGCATTGTGATACCTCCAGATCTTATTTTGTTGTTAAAATTGCTTTTTATATTGTGGGTCTTTTGTATTTCTGTATGAATTTGAGCATCATTTTCTTTCTATATCTGATAAAAATGTTGGTATTTTGATTGAGATCACATTTAATCTGTAAATTATTTTGGGCAGTATGGACATTTTGATGATATTAATTTCTCCAATCCATGAATATAGGAGGTTCTTCCATTTTTTTATCTCTCATTTTTTTATCTCTTATTTTTTATCTCTTATTTTTTGTAATTTTCATTGTAAAGATCTTTCACCTCTTTGGTTAAATTTATACAAAGGTATTAACATTTTTGTAGCAATCAGGAATGCACTTATTTTATAAATTCTTTCTCAGTTATGGCATTTCCTGTGTATAAAATGGCTGTTGATTTTGGTGTGTTATTAAATCGTGCGACTTTAACAAACTCTCAGGAGGTACAGTAGTCTCTTAGTGGAATCTTCAGGTTTCCCTATATTTAGGATCATGTTGTGAGCAAACAGGGATAATTTGACTTCTTCCTTTCCAATTTTTACGTCTTGGTTACTTTTTCTTGTCTAATGACTCTAACCCAAACCTCGAGAACTATATTAAATAGCAATGATGAAAGTGGACATCCTTGTCTGCTTCTGGGTCTTGGTGAAAATTCTTCCAAATTTTACCCATTCAGTATGATACTGACTGTCATATATTGCTTTGCTTGTGTGGAGGGATGTTCCTTCAATATCCAATTTATTTAAGTTTTTTTTATCATGAAAGAATGTTGTATTTTATCAAATGCTTTCTCTGCATGTATTGATATAACCAGATGGTTTTCATTTTTCTATGTGATGTATCACATTTATTGATCTGCATATGTTATATCCCTGGCATAAATTCCATTCAGTCTTAGCAAATGATCCTTCTTATGTGTCGATGGGTCTGATTAGCAAGTCTTTTGTTGATGATTTTTTACCTATGTTCATCAATAATATTGGACTATAGTTCCCTTTCTTTGTTGATTTTTTTTTCGGTGTATGGAAATAAAGTCATACTAATCTCATACAAGGAGTTTGGAAGGATTCCTCCTTCACGAATGTTTTGAATATTTTCAGAATTGAAATCAGTTATTTAAAAGTTTGGTAGAATTTATCAGTGAAGCCATTTGTCCTGGGCTTTTCTTTATGGAGAGGGTCTTTATTACATATTCAATCTTTGTCTTTGTTATTGGTTTCTTTAGGTTTTCTATGTCATCATGACTCAAGTTTGGGAGACTACATGTATCCAGGAATCTACCTATTTTTTCTAGGTTTTCCAGTTTGCTTGCATTATCTGCTTGTAGTGTTTCCTGATGATTTTTTTTAATTTCTGTGGTGTCCATTAATAACATTTCCTTTTTAATCTCTGATTTTTGTTATTTTGGGTTTAGTTAGTTGGCCCAATAGTATAAAAATTTTGTTTATTTTTTCAAAAAACAGCTCTTTACTTTTTATTTCACTTATCTTTTGTGTCTTTTTTGGTCTCAACTTTTTTTATTTCTTCTCTAAGTTATTTATTTCACCCTACTAATTTTGGTATGGATTTGTTCTTGATTTTCTATGTCCTTGAAATACATTGCAGATCATTTCAATGATGCATTTCTGATTTCAAATGTAGGCAATAATTGCTATTAACTTCCCTCCTATGAATATTTTCACTGTATACCATAAGTTTTGACATGCTGTATTGTCTTCTTCATTCTTGTTTTAATTTTTTCAATGACCCACTGTTTATTCAGGAGCATGTTTTTCAGTTTCCATGAGTTTCCTAAGTTTTTAATTTCCAGCTTTATTCCATTGTTGACCAAAAAGGTACATGAATGATTTCATTTTTTTTTTAATTTTCAAAGATTATTGGCCTGGTATATGGCCTGGTATATGGTCAATCTTAGAGAAAGTTCTATTCACTGATGAAAAGAATTTGTATTCTGCTTCTGTTGGGTGAACTGTTCTATAGATATCAATTAGTTTCTGTGTTATAGATTAACTGTTGTTTCCTTGTTGATTTTCTGTCTAGTTGATATGTCCATTGATGAGTGGAGTGTCTGGTCTCCCATGGGGTGCAGGGCCCAAGCACTTGGGCCATCCTCCACTGCACTCCCAGGCCACAGCAGAGAGCTGGCCTGGAAGAGGGGCAACCGGGACAGAATCCGGCACCCCAACCGGGACTAGAACCTGGTGTGCCAGCGCCGCAAGGCGGAGGATTAGTTTATTGAACCGCGGCGCTGGCCGACAAGTTATTTCAATAAATTTTGTTATGAAAGGTCTTTATTTCATCTTCATTCATAAATGAGACTTTTGCTAGGTACATTATTATAGATTTATATAGATTGACTTTTTTTTTTAAGATTTGCACTAAGTATTGCCATTTTGGTATTAGCCTATAGGATTTCAGATGAGAAATCAGCTATCAGTCTAAGCCAATGAAACATACTTCAGAGGAGATAACAAACAAGTTTTCCAAAAGTATCTAAAAATAAATGTAAAATCGCAAGCAACAGGTACAAAGAAGACAATTTGACTCTTCCAATGGAACACAAAAACGCTTCCATTTAAGAATGTGAAGATGAATGCCTAAAAAGGAATTCAGAGGAATCATCATCATATTACTCAAAAGTAATGAGAAGCAAATTAATGACTTAAAGAAATCCATACATGACATGAATGAAATATTTTCCTGTGAGATAGAGATATTGGAGTGAAGACAATTTCAAATATTAGAAATGAAGAATTCAATTTAAAAAAAGTCAATGGAATACCTTAGCAACATACTTGGTCAGATTAAAAAAAATAAAGAGTACCCAAAATAGAATGCACATCTTTGAAACTATCTCAGTCACAGAAATAAAAAGAAGAAGAAATTAGAAAACCTGAAAATGTGTTCTAGATTTATGGGATACTATCATATGTCCTGCCAAGCATATCCTAGGATTTCCTGATAGTATGAAAAGAGAGAATAGATTATAAGGCCTGTTCCATCAAATAATAACAGAAAAATTCCCTGATTTCAAGAAAGAAAAATATATCCATTTACAAGAAGCACACCAAACTCCTAACAGAAATGATCAGAAAAGATTTTCACTATGACACATTATAATCAGGCTTTCAATAGTGAAACATAAATAAAATATTCTAAAATGTGCGCAAAAGAATTGCCAGATTACCTTCTGGGGATACCTTCTGTTTTAGAGCCTCACCTACTCTCCAAGTGAGTTCATAAGTTCCATAGCTTTAATCACCAATTATATGCTAATGACTACCATTTTTTTTTTCATTTTTCAAGCCTTATCAAGCTCTCTTGGCTTTTTTTTTGAATCCACCTCCCTATTTAAGTATCTTTACTTAAATATCTAACAGGCATCTCAAACTGAACATATCAGAAATGAGCACCTAATGCTTTTCTTCACCTTCATCCTGTGCTCTTCCTCATCTTTTTAATGCGAATTCTCCTCAACCTCTCAACTTGGGTTTGTTATTGACTTCGTTTTTTCTGACATACTTCTAATCTGTCTGCAATTCATATTGACTCTACGTTTAAGATATTTGGGGGGCTGGCGTAGCAGGTAAAACCACTGCCTGTAGTGTCGGCATCTCATATGGCAGCCAGTTCGAGTACTGGCTGCTCCACTTCTGATCCTGCCCTCTGCTGTGGCCCGGGAAAGCAGTAGAAGAGGCCCAGGTCCTTGGGCTCCTGCACCCACATGGGAGATCCAGAAGAAACTCCTGGCTCCTTGGATCCTGACTCTGGATCAGTGCAGCTCCTTCCATTGCAGCCATCTGGAGAGAGAAACAGTGGATGGAAGACCTCTGTCTCTCTCTGCTTCTCATTCTCTCTCTATGTAACTCTGACATTGAAGAAAATAAATATTTTTTTAAAAAAAAAAGATACTTGGAGTTTACAACTACTCATAAATGCCGTTTGATCTGCTTTGCCAACTGCTACATTCTTGCCCCTGCCTCTAACCTTTGGGAGCAAAACATTTATGATTGTTATGTTAAAACTCAGGAGTGCATGTCACCCCTCTAATCCAAGTTTCCCTATCTACTCCCATTTTAGTAATAGTAGAAGTCAGTGTTGTGGCTAGGTTGGAAATCCCATGGATTAAATCTTCTCAAACTATTAGTGAAGTGAATGAAAACTTTGCTTATCGGATATTTAAAGATGTGTAAGTCCAGTATTTTAAAAATAGGCATAATATGACACTACTACTCTATGAAATTGCAACTAAAGTTTCTCAATGGTTATTCTTAATTTCTTGAATCTACCTTCTTGTGATGAGAGACTGATTGTTCATGCTTCACACACTGTGTTTGTTGATCTGACAGTTTTGTCTTTCTTTTTACTCAATTCTCTTTTCATATGGGCCACTCCCCTTTTTTTCATCAAAGCAGTGTTAGGGATCAGACCTCTTGGAATTAGAGTTACATTGTCTCTCAGGAAATTTTTTCTTTCCCTGATAGCTGCATGATTTATGCCCTACTTTCCATAATGTCTTTTATCAACTGTTACTTTTTAATAAGGTCATTCTTGGTCTTCCTATCTAGAAATTATATTGAGTTTCAACATTTCCTCCTCTTTATGTTTATGCTCAGTTTATGTTTTTGTTTTGTTTATTATTCTCTAAAATCATAATTCTGCCTCTCTGGTTGGAATGTAAACTCTGAGTATAATAATTTCTTTATGTTAATTCACTGCTGCATTTTCAGCACTTGTAATTAGGCCTGGCATATAGTAGGAACTTAAACAATCTTTCTAATGAATAGTTATTAGTGGCTATTGAGCTGCACAAAGCCATATGAGTAAAAATGAGGCTTTAAGCATTTATAAACAAACTTAAATTGGCTTACTAAATTACAAAAAGTGTAATAAAACATATGCTTTAAGTGTAATTAAAAGAAAAATTGATACTGTAAACAATTCTAGTACATTCTCCTAACTATGCATTATGTAAAATTTAGAAGTATTTCTTGTAACTTGAAGGAATAATAAACTTAACATGTTCATGTGATATTTTTAATGTATACACTTACTATATATAAAATAGCAAATTATCTATAAGTGTTCTTGAATTCATAAAGGATTTTTTGTGTTAAAACCATAATTTGATTTATCTGAAGTTTTTTTTTTCAATGTCCTCATAGTTAAAGATGTATGAACCATTGATTTACAGAAGAAAAATAGTCAAAGTATAATTGCTTGACATTGATTATAGCAAAATATAAGGAAATAAAACAAGAAAGAGTTGATAAAAATTTAAAAGTGATGACGTTATGAGCTCATCAGAAATGTGAAATTACAAGGCAAATTCAGCCTAAATCCAGAGAAGTAGCTAAATCCACAGTCACAACCAAGGTGGAAAATTCATAAATTCTAATGTAAAAGAAACACGTAAAATTTGGGACATGCTCAATCGGAACGGCCCCAAATGATGGAGTTAGAATTGTGCCAGGGGATTCCAATACAATCCCATCAAGGTGGCATGTACCAAGGCCATCTCATTAGTCCAAGTGATCAATTTCAGCTCACAATTGATCACACTGATAGGTCTAAGAGTCAAAGGGATCGCACAAGCAAGACTAGTGTCTGCTAATACTAACTGATAGAATGAAAAAGGGAGAGAATGATCCAACATGGGAAGCAGGATACACAGCAGACTCATAGAATGGCAGATGTCCTAAATAGCACTCTGGCCTCAGAATCAGCCCTTAAGGCATTCGGATCTGGCTGAAGAGCCCATGAGAATAGTTTAGGCATGGAAAGCTAAGACACTCTGAAAAACAAAAACAAAAAAAAAAACAAACAAAAAAAAGAAGACCTAAATGAAAGATCTCTGCGAGTGAGATCCCAGTGGAAAGAACGGGGCCATCAAAGAAGGAGGTACCTTTCTCTGAAGGGAGGAGAGAACTTCCACTTTGACTATGACCCTGTTGGAATAAGATCGAAGTCCACGAACCCTAAAGGCTTCCATAGCCTCGGCAACTCATGACCAGAGCCTAGGGAGATTACTGATGCCATAAACAAGAGTGTCAAATTGTTAAATCAACATCAGGAGTCACTGTGTACTTACGTCTCTTGAGGGATCTGTCCTTAATGTGTTATCCAATGTGAAATAATGCTATTACTAGTACTGAAACAGTATTTTTACACTTTGTGTTTCTGAGTGGGTGCAAACTGATGAAATCTTTACATAGTATATATTGAATCGATCTTCTTTATATAAAGATAATTGCAAATGATTAAAAAATCTTGGTGTTAAACTGGAAATTGCATAGACAATCAATTTTTTAAAAAAAAATCATGTAGGATCTCTGTCCTTAATGTGCTGTACATTGTGAATTAATACTGTAACTAGTACTCCAACAGTATTATCATTTTGTGTCTCTATGCGAGGGCAAACCGTTGAAATCTTTATGTAATATGTACTAAATTGATCTTCTGTGTATAAAGAGAATTGAAAATGAATCTTGATGTGAACAGAAGGGGAGAGGGAGCGGGAAAGGGGAGGGTAGGGGGAGGGAGAGAAGTTGTGTTGGGGGGAGCCATTGTAATCCATAAGCTGTTCTTTGGAAATTTATATTCTTTAAATAAAAGCTTTATATATAAAAAAAGAAAGAAAGAAAGAAAGAAACATTTTTCAACATTGTTTTCTGATCACTCTTTCATTATAATCTTTTAATTGAAGGTATTTGCATCATATGGGGCTCAGATCCTCATACTTGAACTCAGGGATCAAAGAATCAGTTCATTGCTGTGCTGTTTCTTTTGCAGGTGAGGAGAGTGATGAACTACAAAGGAGCCTGAGCAGTTTGAGCTTGCAAATCTGAGAGGGGAGCACCCACTTTGAAGACACAAAGAGAAATATCTCCATCTTTTCCTTGAAGAAAAACAAAAAAATCAGAATTTTTCTCATATAGGGCTCATATTACCTAGATACAGTGGACAATGTGGATTGCATTTTATTTAATCCTTGCTGATCGACTTGAGGGCCTTAAGGACATTAGGTCTTCACATGTTGTCGACTTTAAAGTAGACATTGCATAAAATTTACATCGTTAAAATATTCTTTTAGTGACATTTATGATAAGATTCATTACTGAGGATTTAAGGAGTTTTATGACCATAGATTGGTAAAAATGTGTTCCAGGTAACATCTAAAATTAAGATACTGAACAGAGAAGTTGACTTGAGAATTGGATCCATATGTATGCGACATTAAAAAGCCATGTAAAACATCTGGTTTCAATATAATCTAAAGCACAGAGACTTAAAGCAGCTCAGCCTAAGAATCATGAGTGTCAGAGTCAAAAATAATTTGAGTAATAATTTGATGATAAAATCAGTGTTAATGCATATTAATTACAGGATAAAGAATGATGAAAAAAACTCCATGTTGCAACTTACAAACTTTTATTATTATTTTCATTATTAATTGAAATTATTTTTATATTTATATAATTATGAATAATTATTTTGATTATATATAAATTAAATGTATACTATGAATAACAGGTAAACCTCACTTGGCAGTTCAGATTACTTGGTCTACATCTTCACACAAATTGTAAAATGAAAATATTTATATTGTCACATATTGGGTAAAATATATTAGAAAGGAAACAGATGGAGGTCAGTGATGTGGTGTGGTGGGTAAGCATCCACTTGCAGTGTCAATATCCCATACTGGCATGTGCTCCTCTTCAGATACAGCTCTGTGCTGTGTCCTGGGAAAGTAGTGGATGGCCTGCAGCAATGCTGCACAAGTGCCTCTCAGAGGGGGAATATACATATTTATCTTTTGTGCTACGTGGGAGAGTAAGTTTTGAGTCAGCCAAGGTATTACTTTACATTATATAAGTCATATGATAAATATTCTGCAAAAACAGTGATTGGAATACCTTCTGCACACACTAGTAAAACCTGCACTCTCTCTTTTCACTGACTATGGAAATACTAGTCTCACAAGGGAGAAAACTGAACTGTTATTTTGGAAAACTGTGTCCACACAAAGTATGCGTTTTTATAGAAAAAAAACAAAAGTACCAAAAAAAGTAAAGTGTGCTTTTAAAGTGTAAAAATAAATTTATGAATATTCCACTGCATTTTACAGAAGATGAGATGATTCATCCTGATTAGGTTTCCTGTTGAGGCTGAGTGCTTTTACTAAAAGAAGGAAATCAATGACTGACCATTGGAGTATAATGGATCTGAAATGCTATATTTTAATGATGCAGCAGTAGGAGGCCATTAGAATAAAATGGATTGACCATCAACAGCACATAAAATAATTTATTAAACATGCTGATGTGCAAATAATAGAGTCACAAAAAGTAATGCTTTAGGGACATACAGAAAAAGTTGTGCAGAAGTTCCCTGACAAGTTCTAAACTGAAGATTCATATCATACGGAGAAACAAATTCATAGTTGGCCAGTTATGAATACATTTAGGCTCTTTTAAATTCACCTTCAAATTCCATAGCTTACAAATGTTTAGAAAACAACAGCAATTCATAGTACTTTTGATCAAACTAGCAGAAACATGTATATTCTTTGAAATAAGGTTAATAATAAATAAAAATTAATTAGTATTAAATATTAATATTGCTTGTCATATAATCAATTTTTGGCTCTCATTTTTAATTCAATGCATTTTTATCTAATGATACCTAATAAACATCTTTTTTGTCTATTATATTTTTGTTTTTTTGTTTTTAAATTCATTTTTTATTTAATAAATGTAAATTTACAAAGTACAACTTTTGCATTGTTTTGGCTTTTTCCCCAATAACCTCCCTCCCACCCACAGCCATCCCCTCCCCCACTCTCAACATATTTTTTTTTTTTAAGATTTATTTACTTGAAGCTCAGGGTTAACAGAGAGAGTGAGAGATTCAGAGAGAGAGAGAGATCTTCCAGCAGCTGGTTCACTTCCCAATTGGTTCCAAGGACCAGGGATGGGCCAGACTGAAGCCAAGAGCTTCCTCCAGGTCTCCCATGTGCATAGCAGGGATCCAAGCAAAGGGCAATCTTCCACTACTTTTCCCAGGCCATTAACAGGAAGCTGGATCGTAAGTGAAGCAGCCAGGACTCAAACTGGTGCCCATATGGGATGCTGACTTGCAGGCGGTGGCTTTACCAGCTATGGCACAATGCCGATCCATCAATATCATTTTTACGTGATCAAAAATAACTGATTCCACAGACACATAATTCATTTGAGAAATGAACAACTTTTGAGAAATTTACAGTTGCTCTTTGTAGATCATTCCTTTCATAACTGTCAAAAGAGAGATCTACTACTTTGGTATTTTTAGTTAATCTCCATCTTTCAGAATTTACATGAAAATAAGGATTCAAACTGCCAAAGCAGCAACTGTCTTAGTAAGATGAATAAAAATGTGATTACATTTAACTCAAACAGGGATTGCTTTGAAAATAATGGTCAAAGTCTAAGGGTGATATATTGAAAGCAAACCAATGCCAATCCTTAATGAAACAATTTTAATGATTATGCTAAAGTCATACAACCAAGAAGATTTAGACACACAAAATATTGGCCTCATGGGGTTGCAAATGCTATTTTTATCTCTTTTATTCACTCATCACTACCTTGGCACAAGTCATGCACAAGTTTAGTTTAAACGCTCTTCAGTAAAATTGCTCTTGTCCATTTGCCATCTTTCCTCTGTCACACATTAACAATATAAGAAGATTGCACATTCTTTGTTCCTTCAACTTGTGAAAGCTTTGTTGTAGATCTGACAGTCATTTTTTTATCCTTTGAAGTTGGGTGATTATGCTTACCATTTACCTCTACACATGTTCCCTGAGAACTGTCAGAAAATAAAAAAAATAACAAATCTCTTTTGGCAAAGACATATTTCATGGGACGTTTTAGTTCTTAAATAATGAAGAAAGAAATTATTAACTAAATTTTATATCCCAGAAAGCTTAATTAATAACATAGCTCACATCCTTTCATACATAATCTATTCAAGAGTATAAAAGGAAAAAAAAATAATTAAACATCCCAGAAAGAAAAGTACTGCATACCTCCCCTTATACATGGGAGCTAAAATTTAAAAAATAAACAAAAGAATAAAGAAGTGTCCATGTGTATCAATATTGCTGCAAATATGGTTTTATAAAACTTTCTTTTATACACTAATCAAACAAAAGTTTAAGAATGTTATACTACTATAGTTTTAATGATCTTATTATGATTACCTTAAAATTTATTGTATATGGATGAAATAGTCAATTTTCTATTCAATTATTATTTATAGCTATTGTCTGTATTCCCACAAAATGAGTCTTTTAACTGTTTACTTGTTAAACTTCTGATTAGATGAAGTATTAAGCTTTTTTTTAACTTTTATTTAATAAATATAAATTTCCAAAGTACAGCTTTTCGATTACTGTGGCTTTCCCCTCTCCCCTTAACTTCCCTCCCACCCGTAACCCTCCCATCTCCCACTCCCTCTCCCATCTCATTCACATGAAGATTCATTTTCAATTAACTTTATATACAGAAGATCAATTTAGTATATATTAAGTAAAGATTTCAACAGTTGCACACACACAGAAACACAAAGTGTAAAATACTGTTTGAGTACTAGTTATACCATTGATTCACATTGGACAACACATTAAGGACAGATATCCTACATGGAGAGTAAGTGCACAGCAACTCCTGTTGTTGATTTAACAATTGACACTCTTGTTTGTGGCATCAGTAATCACCCTAGGCTCTTCTCATGAGTTGCCGAGGCTATGGAAGCCTTTGGAGTTAGCCAACTGTGATCTTATTTAGACAAGGTCATAGTCAAAGTGGAAGTTCTCTCCTCCTTTCAGAGGAAGTTACCTCCTTCTTTGATGGCCCGTTCTTTCCGCTGGGGTCTCTCTCACAGAGATCTTTCATTTAGGTCATTTTTTGTTTTGTTTTGTTTTGTTTTGTTGCCAGAGTGTCTTGGCTTTCCATGCCTAAAATACTCTCATAGGCTTTTCAGCCAGATCTGAATGCTTTAAGGGCTGATTCTGAGGCCAGAGTGCTGTTTGGACATTTGCCAGTCTATGAGTCTGCTATGTATCCCACTCTCCATGTTGGATTGTTCTCTCCTTTTAAATTCTTTCAGTTAGTATTAGCAGACACTAGTCTTGTTTGTGTGATCCCTTTGACTCTTAATCCTTTCATTATGATCAATTGTGGACTTAAACTGATCAGCTGGACTAGTGAGATGGCATTGGTACATGCCACCTTGATGGGATTGAACTGGAACCCCCAGTACATTTCTAACTCTACTGTTTGGGGCAAGTCAGCTTGAGCATGTGCCAAACTGCACATCTCTCTTTCATATAAGCCTTAATTTGAACTAAGTTTCCATGCCTAAAAAAAAAAAAATCATATCTAAAATGGCATTGAGTGTTCGGCATTTGACTCAGCAGAGAGAGAAGAAGGGAGGGAGAAATGGAATATCATTCTGTTCTTAGAATTGCATCTACAGCCGGCACCGTGGCTCAATAGGCTAATCCTCTGCCTGCAGTGCCAGCACTCCGGGTTCTAGTTCTGGTCGGGGTGCTGGATTCTGTCCCCGTTCCTCCTCTTCCAGTCCAGCTCTCCGCTGTGGCCTCGGAGTTCAGTGGAGGATGGCCCAAGTCCTTGGATCCTGCACCAGCATGGGAGACCAGGAGAAGCACCTGGCTCCTGGCTTCAGATCAGTGTGTTGCGCTGGCCACAGCATGCTGGCTACAGCGCACTGGCCGCAGCGGCCATTGGAGGGTGAACCAATGTTAAAGGAAGACCTTTCTCTCTGTCTCTCTCTTTCTCACTGTCCACTCTGCCTGTCAAAAAAAAAAAAAAAAAGAATTGCATCTACAAATCACAAAAATATTTTAAAAACTAAAATTTAATACAAAATTAATATGCTATTTAAATATTTTAAAATCATAAAAGTTATTTTATCAGCAAAACAAATTTATAAATAAAACAACCAACATAAGTCTGTGTTATACAAATTTAAGAACCTTAAAGATACTTCAAACATTTGTGCTTTCTCTAGTAAAACTAAGATTAATCCAGCTAATAAATATTCTATAAAAATGGTTATAATTACTGATATGTCTGTGTTGAGTCTTCAACGATAGTGCTAGCAATCTATTGAGGAAAAAATACTTTCCATTTCCTACTCCTGCTCTCTCTCACTCCTACTCACTCTTTCTCTCTCTGAAATTATACACATACATGCTATACAACTTATGATGCATTACATCCCAATAAAGGAGAAAAAAAAACATTAAATTTAAGTTACATTTAGCCCACTGAGCATCATAGTTTAACTTAGTCTATCTTAAAATTTTCAAGATACTTATGCTTGTGTATATTTGGGTAAAATTATCCAAAACAGATACAATATTAAAATATAGGGCTGACACTATATGTAATGTACTGAGTACCTATTTTCAAAAAAGAAACAAAATAATAGTATAGCGCATGGCTGGGCATCATTTCCTGTTTTTTTAAGATTTATTTTTTATTTATTTGAATGTCAGAATTCCAGAAAGAAGAAAGACATACAGAGAGAGCGAGAGGGAGAGAGATCTTCCAACCACTAGTTCACTCTCCAAATGTCCACAACAGCCAAGGTTGGGCCAGACCAAAGGTAGGATCTTCTTTTGGGTCTCCCCACTTTGTGCAGGGGCCCAAGCATTTGGGCCATCTTCTGCTGTTTTCCCAAGAGCATTAGCAGGGAGCTGGATTAGAAGTGGAGTAGCCAGGTTTTGAACCAGTGCTCATTTGGCATGCTGCATTGCAGGCATAGGCTTAACCTGCTATGCCACAGCACCAGTCCATGACATCAATTCTTTACCCTCATAATCAAGAGGCTCATTGGGAATTATGACTCTCAGTCACTACCTAGAATCATGAGAGTTGAACTGCAGATGGCTAACCTAGGAATAGATCAAAATCCAAAATCTGAAGCACTGTTTCACTGAATGCGATCACTATTATAGCATCATAAAGTTGAAAAATCATGCCAAACAGTCATAAATCAGGGACTGTCTGCAAGTAAATCATCTGTATGAAAAGTTATCTGTCACATAGCAACAATATAGTCAATAATAGACCATATAAGTGATTGTGGTCCCATAAGATCATGATAGAGCTGGCAAATTCCTATGGCTTAGTGATGTGGTAGCCAACGTATTATACAGTTGTAATGATGCTGGTGCAGAATAATCTACTGAACGGCCATTCATACAAAAGTATGGCATACACGATTATGTACAGTGTATAATACTTGGTAGTAAATGGCTGTGTTGCTGGTTTATACATTGACTATACTATGTTTTTATTAATTTAAAGTGCTTTCCTACTTTAAAAAATAGTTAACTGATAAACCGTCTCACACACGTTCTTCAGACAGCATTCTGAAGGAAGCATCTCCATGACAGGGGAATGACATCTCCATGCATGGCATTGCTCCTGAGGATCTTCTAGTGGGACAAAATAGGAGGAAGGAAACCAGTGATACTGATGAGCTGACACTTTATAAACCTCAGCTAAAATGTTTGCTTTGTGTTTAAGTTTATTAAAAAGTTTAAAAAGTAAAAAGAAAAATTAAAGTATAAAATATTTTCAGAAAAAAATATTTTTGTAATTCTGCAAAGTGCATTTCATTATAAGTTTTATAACAAAATAGTCAACTATTTTTAAATAAGGTCTATAAAGAAAACAACTGTCAATATATAATTTTTATTGAATAAAGACAAATTTTAAATAAACTTAGGGTATCTCAGGTGTAAATATTTTAGAAAATATACAGCAGTGTACAGACATGCCCTATGTATTCCCATGTACTCATCAGTCACTCATTCCCTCATTCACAACAAATTTTTGTCTTATAACCTCCATTCATGGTAAGGGTCCTATATTTTATCTGTTATACACTGTTTTTATTATACCCTTTCTGTGTTTAGATACACAATTGTGCTATAACTGCCTAAAACATCCAGTATAGCAACATTTTGTACAGATGTGTAACGTAGGAACAATAGCAATACCATAAGGCTTAGAGATATAGAAAGCTATAATATGTAATAATGCATTTCTCAGAATGCAATTCCATTCTTGAACAATTGTGTATATTTTAATGTATTCAAATAACCACTTCACATACAAAAACATATGCTGTCTATTGAAACCAGAGGAACATTATAGAAAATACTTAAAAATAAGATTATGGGTATTTTATTATTGAAAAATATATATATATATTTATGACTGAAAATGAAGTATAACTTCATTTTTTATTCATAAATCATTTACCCTCAAAAATTAGTATTACTTAGTAAAAATATAATTTGTTCCCATCCACAAAATTCAAGTGTAACAAATATGTTTTATTTTTTTTTTTATTTTTGACAGGCAGAGTGGACAGTGAGAGAGAGAGAGACAGACAGAAAGGTCTTCCTTTGCCGTTGGTTCACCCTCCAATGGCCGCTGTGGCCAGCGCGCTGCGGCCAGCACACCGCGCTGATCCGATGGCAGGAGCAGCTGCTTCTCCTGATCTCCCATGCAGGTGCAGGGCCCAACCACTTGGGCCATCCTCCACTGGACTCCCAGGCCACAGCAGAGAGCTGGCCTGGAAGAGGGGCAACAGGGACAGAATCCGGCACCCCGACCGGGACTAGAACCAGGTGTGCCGACGCCGCAAGGCGGAAGATTAGCCTGTTGAGCCACGGCGCCGGCCACAAATGTGCTTTACATTATAAAGGTAATGAACTAAATAAAAATATTCACCATGATACTAAAAGCTCAGGATTAATTGAAAAACATTAAACTATTTATATAAACTTTACAGATAACTTTTTGTTCATTATATATGAAATTACATCACAAAAGGGTAATCAGAACAGGATTTGAAACCTTACATTAAAGTAAAATGTTATTGAAAATTAGGAGCAGAATACTAGCAATATTTCAATAAAAATATTAAAACATTTCTGAAGAGCATTGAGCTTCCCCAGTCTAGCATTTCTATTTCTTCACTTATGCATGACCTTCTCAGAGACAATGATGATGTAAATGCTTATGACATTTATGAACAAAAGCATCTATGGTTCTTTTTAGTAAGAATTATCAATTTTGGATTGGATTTGTTACTATTTTCTAATTCCTTGAGGTTCAACATTAAGCTGTTAATTTCAGAACTTTATTTTTTATGTAGATATTTATTGCTATAAACTTTCCTGTTGGTACTACTTTTGCTGTAGTTCATAGGTTTTAGTATGTTGTGTTTCCATTCTCATTCAATTCAAAAATGTTTTTAATTTTCTTTTTGATTTCTTCTTGGATTCATTAACTTTTTTGGCAAATTGTGTAATTCCTGTGTATTGTATAGTTTTCAATGTTTTTGTTCTTATTGATTTCTGCTTTTGTTGCATTGTGGTCAGAAAAGATACTCAACAAGATTTTCTTCTAAATATGTTGACACTTTCTTGCGATCTACAATATGATATATACTGGGAAATGTTTCATGTGCTAGTCCAAAAAATGTGGATTCCTCAGCTGTTACATGGAAAGTTGTCTAGATATTGGTACTATTAATATAAGGTGTCACTTAACTCAGCTGTTTCATTTTTCTGTTTAGCATTTATGTCCATTTCTGAAAGTGGCTTATTGAAGTTCCCTACTGTTATTGTACTGGTGTCTTTGTCTCACTTTATGCCTAATATTTCTTTTGTCTATTTGGGTGTTCCAGTATTGGGTGTATATATTGTATGTATGTGTGTACGTGTGTGTGTGTATATATATATATGTATGTATGTATTTCACAAATATTATATTCACACATATTATTTCTATTGCTCAATTGAATCTTTTTTATATAATGATCTTCTTCATCTCTTTCTTCTACTTTTTTTTTTTTATTTAAAAAGTGTTTTCTCTGAAAGAAGTGTAGTTCCTGTTTTCTTTTAGCTTCCATTGGTAGAGAATAATTTGTGTCATCCTTTCACTATCAGTCTATGTGGGTTTTCAGAGATGAATTGAGTTTTGTTTAAGCATAGTTCTATGTTTTTATTTTATATTATATTTTATAGTCATTCACTCTATGTGTTTAATTGGAGAATTTAGTCCATGATAGTCAAAATAATCATTGAAAGGTAAGATCCGTTCTTCCTTTTTGGTATTTGTTTCATGTTTGGATTGTGGTTTCTTTTATAATTGTCCCTAAATTACAACCTTCATTTGTGGTTAAGTGATTATCTCCATTGGTGTACTTTGATTCCTTGATTATTATTTATAGTAAGCCTATTATAAGCTTTTACTTTGCAGAAACATGAGGCTTACAAAAACATAATGTTTTTGTAAAAAAATTTGTAAAAAAAATAGTTATTTTCATTTCAAGATAGCTTGTTACATTGACTATAAAGAAATGAAAAGAAGGTAACAAAAAAGAGATAAAAATTGTTAATATTTCTCCTCCAACTTCCCCATATTTTAAGTTATTGATATTATCTTTGATCTGTTTCTATATCGCTTATGCCTTAACATTTTAATGTAATCATTACAAATTTTTTAAAATTCTTTTTTTTATAATGCTTTTATTTAAAGAATATAAATTTCCAAAATACAGCTTATAGATTACAATGGCTTCCCCCCCCCCGTAACTTCCCTCCCACCCACAACCCTCCCCTTTCCCACTCCCTCTCCCCTTGCATTCACATCAAGGTTCATTTTCAATTCTCTTTGTATACAAGAGATCAGTTTAGCATATATTAAGTAAAGATTTCAACAGTTTGCCCTCACATAGCAACACAAAGTGAAAAATACTGTTGGAGTGCTAGTTATAGTATTAATTCACAATGTATAGCACATTAAGGACAGAGATTCTACATGATATATTTTTTTAAATTGATTAATTTTCTATGCAATTTCCAATTTAACACCAAGATTTTTTTTCATTTTTAATTATATTTATATACAGAAGATTGATTCAGTATATACTAAGTAAAGATTTCATCAGTTTGCACCCACACAGAAACACAAAGTGTAAAATACTGTTATAGTATAACAGTGTTATAATACTAGTGTAAAATACTAGTTATAGCATTACTTCACATTGGACAACACATTAAGGACAGATCCCACATGAGACGTAAGTACACAGTGACTCCTGAAGTTGATTTAACAATTTGACACTCTTGTTTATGGCGTCAGGAATCTCCCTAGGGTCTAGTCATGAGTTGCTGAGACTATGGAAGCCTTTAGGGTTTGCTGACTTCAATCTTATTCCAACAGGGTCATAGTCAAAGTGGAGGTTCTCTCCTCCCTTCAGAGAAAGGTACCTCCTTCTTTGATGGCCCCATTCGTTCCACTGGGATCTCACTCACAGAGATCTTTCATTTAGGTCTTCTTTTTTTTTGCCACAGTGTCTTGGCTTTCCGTGCATAAAATATTCTCATGGGCTCTTGAGGCAGATCTGAATGCCTTAAGGGCTGATTCTGAGGCCAGAGTGCTATTTAGGACATCTACCATTCTTGAGTCTGCTGTGTATCTCGCTTCCCATGTTGGATCATTCTCTCCCTTTTTGATTCTATCTGTTTGTACTGGCAGACACTAGTCTTGTTTGTGTGATCCCTTTGACTCTTAGACCTATCAGTGTGATCAATTGTGAACTGAAATTGATCACTTGGACTAGTGAGATGGCCTTGGTACATGCCACCTTGATGGGATTGTATTGGAATCCCCTGGCACAATTCTAACTCCATCATTTGGGGCAGTTCTGATTGAGCATGTCCCAAATTGTACATTTAATATTAAAGATAAAAAATCATTTATATACCATTTCTACAATATTAAAACTATTACATTTTAAGTTCTTTTGTACAATTACTTTCACTAGTGATTTTTCTACCTCTGACATTTTCTTCTTATTTATGAATATCTGTTTATTTCAGTCTGAAGAACTCCCTTCTACCATGTCTTATAGGTTAGGTATGGTGATGGTGATAAATTCTCTTGGCTTTTTGAGGGTTAGGTTAGGAGTTTGGTCATGGAGTTATCTCTCCCTTATATACAAATGATATGTTTACTGGATGCAGAATTCTTGGCTGTTTTGTTTTGTTTTGTTTTATCCCACTTCCTACTGCCCTGGAATTTTCCTGTTGAGATTTCTGTAAGCAGGCACTTTGCAATATGTCTTGCTGTAGACATGATTGGATTAACTCTGACTGACCCTTAACCATTCTGTACTTGGATAGTTGTATCTTTCTCAAAGTTTGGGGAGTTTTATTTTATTTTCTCTTTGGATATAATTTCTACCCCTTTGGATTTCTCAAATTCATCTTGAATCCCTCTAACTCAGATACTTACTCATTGCTTGATATCCAATATTTCCAGATTCTTTTTTAATTCCTCTTGATTATTATTTTTTCTTTTTTTCATACTCCAACTGTGTATTTTTGAATAACTGGACTTTGGAATCATTTATTATTTCCTTTGTCTGTTATATTCTGCCACAGATGCCTTCTATTGCACTTTTACATTTATTTAATTTTGTATTTAAAAGCAAGTTTTATTTAAATCAGAGACTTCCAGTCTCAATTGTTTTGGGGGGCATTTACATTTGGGGGCTCCAAGAAAAGCAAAACCTGAGAGGTTAATGGTACTAGAGTTTTTAACTACGATTTGGGGAAATAAAAATCTTATCAGCTTGACATTCAGTTACAAGAACAAGGAGAAAACACATCAAAACCCTGATTTGTAATTTTTACCCTGTCTGGCTTGCCCATGATACAACAAAAGACCCAATAGAAGGGTTGGATACTTAATTTGTTTAACAGTGAACTGGGAGCTCAGATGGATGGAATCACCAATCCCTTGCTATTCTCATAATAGGATTGGAAATTCTTAAAGAATGGGGCGGAAACTTCTGGCCTTTCTGAAGGTAACTTTCGGGGAAGTAAGCATTTTGCACCCTGGTTTCTGCTAGAATAACCCTGTCTGTTAACATATCTGACATTTCCTCCCCTAGAAGAATGGAACCTAACTTCTGTTAGTGTGTAATGGACAACAACTGTTATTGTTTCTTCAAGTTGAGTAGGGGTAGAGTAGAAAACGGAAGACTGGGTTCCAGCAGGAGGTGGCTTTTCAAGGGGGACACAGTGCCAGCTTGCAGAAACTACTTCCATGGAAGGTTTCATGCACATGGCCATCTAGAATTCCACTGTTTCAAGTCTGGAGAAAAAGAATCTAACAAGCAAATTAAATTCATAGGGTCTAGAACAAAGGACAGAGTCATTACTAGAGGATCTAACAAAGGTGCTCTCCCAACCACAAGGAAGTTTTCCCATTGAGGGGCAAATAGAAACTGACAGAAGCTGCTTGACAATAATCAGGTGGGCTTTAAAGCCTGGCCAGATATGAGGTCCCAACCTATCTATCCTGTCACATGGGGCACAAAAAGAAACATCCTAAGTGAGGTGTGAATCTCCTTAGGGAAGGACTCCTGGTGATTTCCATTACCTAGCAGACCTAGGAGGAAAGCTGGCCTGATCAGAAGGTAGGTGACATCTCTAAAAGATGTGAAGTAAAAAAACTATACAATTCTGCCTGCGATGTTTTGATCCTAGTGTCCTTTTTTATTTTGGAGAAATTTATTGATTTATTTGAAAGTCAGAGTTACACAGAGAGAGAAGGAGAGGCAGAGAGAGAGAGAAAGAGGTCTCCTATATGCTGGTTCACTCTCCAACTGGCCACAATGGCTGGACTTGCACTGATCCAAAGCAGGAGCCAGGAGCTTCTTCTGGGTCTCCCACTGGGGTTAGGGGCCCAAGAATTTGGGCCATAACCAATAGTTGGGTCAGAAGTGGAGCTGCCAGATTTGAACTGGTGCCCATATGGGATTGCCAACGCTGCAGGCAGTGACTACCCGCTACATCACAGTGCCAGGTCCATGGGTACTTTTCACTTGAAAGATTTCTACTTGGTTTTGTTCATTTCATTCTCCTTATCACATCTGTTAGAATATTGAATTGTTTCTTTGCATTTTCTTGAATTTTGCTGTTTCTTTATAATAAATAATTTTGAAATATATATATATATTTAATTTTGTATCCTGCTTCCCATGTTGGATCATTCTCTCCCTTTTTCATTCTATCAGTTAGTATTAGCAGACACTAGTCTTGTTTGTGTGATCCCTTTGACTCTTAGACCTATCAGTGTGATCAATTGTGAGCTGAAATTGATCACTTGGACTAATGAGATGGCCTTGGTACATGCCACCTTGATGGGATTGTATTGGAATCCCCTGGCACAATTCTAACTTCATCATTTGGGGCAGTTATATTTAATTTTGAAATATTAATCCAAATATTTTAACATTTTATCTAATCCTAAATAGTTTTTCTGGTACTTTATTTTGCTCTTTTGGTGAAGGCATGGTTCTGTGGGAGTTTTTGGTGTATGACATTGCCTACCTTGAAGGATCAGTTTTAGAAATCTGGTTTTGGATCCATCCTAGAAACTCTAGCCAGCACCATGGCTCACTTGGCTAATCCTCCCCCTGCAGCGCCAGCACCCCGGGTTCTAGTTCTGGTTGGGGCGCCAGATTCTGTTCCAGTTGCTCCTTTTCCAGTCCAGCTCTCTGCTGTGGCCTGGGAAAGCAGTGGAGGATGGCCCAAGTCCTTGGGTTCTGCACCTGCATGGGAGACCAGGAGGAAGCACCTTGGATCAGTGCAGGATCAGTGCAGTGCGCCGGCTGCAGCGCGCCAGTCGTGGCAGCCATTGGAGGGTGAACCAACGGCAAAAGGAAGACCTTTCTCTCTATCTCTCTCTCTCATTGTCCACTCTGCCTGTCAAAAAAAAAAAAAAAAGAAACTCTAAAAATTTTATTTATTTGTCTGAACCTGTGTATACTCCTGTTGTTTTGGCATTAATAGGACCTTATATTGAGGTTTGCACACCACACACAGTAATATGTTTGTGTTCATTCAGTCCCACAATACTTCCCAAACACAAATTTCTCCCAGTCTGCAGATGATGTTCTGTTTGGTATAAATTGGGGAAGTCCCTAAAAAGGGATAGCCCATCCCTACAAACCTCATATTTGGCCTGTGGTGGGCTGAGACTCAGTATCCTGTCCTCATGGATGCCACAATCATAAATCCACAATCCCAAATCATATCTGGAACCTACACACCAAAAACAAACAAACAATACACACACACACACACACACACACACACTGCAGGCTGAGGATAGGATCAAAGCTCACACTGCTGTGGTTTGCTGCCAAGGAGGGCTCACTGCTGTGTGGTGACCTATTAGCCACCGGTGATTCTGGATGGGTATATGTTGTTCAGGATGATTGAAGACTATGGGGTACTAAAGTAGGTAAAGAGTCTATATCTGAAGGCACTGGTCTAAGGAGAGGAGCCATTAGAATCTGCTTGATGTTGCATTATATTAACCTAGAACTGAGTCCCAAAGCAGTCCTATGATTCCTTGCTCTTTGGCCGAGATTGTAGGAGGGCCAATAGAGACAGCTTCTCAGCTACTCAGGCCCTAAGTGGGTCACATCTGGGTCTTACAGTCACCAGACCTTCTGAAATCTTGGGAGTAGACTCTATATCCACAAGAAACTGGTGGTGAAATTTGCCAAAATAACCCTGTGGGGTAAGTCTAGAGACTCAAACCATGAGCACTGGCTGAGGATTAGAAACATTTATGATCTGCCCAGCATTCGGCATTACCAGCCCACCACTGGGGCCCAAGACACAGTCCCATGCCCCCTTATTGTCTGCCTAAGGTTGGAGAAAGGCAATAAGGACATCTCTCTACTCTGACCAGCCCCAGAATGCTCACACCTGGATGCCACAGTCATGCTTTCATATAAAGCCCTGGGTGTGTCCACCAAGTACACGCAAGGCCAACAGTGGCACATACCAAAGTGAGCCTAACCTACTGACACCATAAACAAGAGTGTTAGGTCATCAACCCATCAAAATTGTTTTTTCTTCCCTTAGTAGTATGTTCAACTAAACTTATTGCTTGAATAAGATGTCTGTTATTTTTCTTTGATGTAAACACATTATTTACCTGTCATAAATATTTCATTTATTACATTATTTGTTGAGCTTATATAGTGAGCATTCACAATGCAAATAATTCATTTTAAGCATTTTCCATAGTGCCATATATAAATCATTATCTATGTACCATGATAAATAAAACAGTATATTGAGAAGGGTCATAGGAGTTAAAACCTTTTGAAAACTAAGTTGACTCTTGCCATCAATATCTTCAAAATATATTAATGAAGAACTCAAGGAATGCAAGCTGTAATATTCTAATGGAATGTTTATGGATAGTAATGTTATTTTATCCTTATATATGGGATTATGTATTAAAATTATCTCACATTCCTAGGGTATATGTTGGGCAAGTCTGGAGGCTCAGTCTCTGAGTACCAGCTGGGGAGTTGAGGCCTTTGGGTGTGATCTGCAGCCAGAACTTGGTGGGATCGGTTCAGCTCTGAATTCTGATGTATGATCCTAAGCCATCTCACATGCTCTCTACGTGTTCCTAAAGTTTCTCTTTCTGCTGGCTAGAGAATGGTTTCAGAGATTGTCTGACAGTTCAAGCTCCAAATACTCTCTCCACAGGAATGGGCCTGGGAGAATCAGTCTGACTGATTTTTCCCAGGGGTCCTGGCAGCAGGATTCAGTTTGCTCTCCCTCTCCCAAGCTGGAAGCATCTCTTCATACCATGCTCTTGGAAGCAGGGAGAAGGTTATATGTCAACTTTTCTTGATTTCTCTAATGCAACTCTTACTATGATTGCAACAAAACAAGGCCTTGTGGTCTCTCATTTGGCTTTCACAGTTCTTATTAAGATGACCTGATTTGTGGACAGCTGTTAAAATTGTGTCTATGGGGAGGTGGTTGTTGGCGTCTCTTATTCAACCACCATGTTGGCTGTGTTCCCAGGTTTGTAGAATTTTCAAAAAGGAAACTTGACAAACATGAAATTTAAAATTCCTTAACTTTTTTCACAACGTAAAGATTGTTAGAAAGTTAGGAAGGGGCTGGTGTTGTGGCAACGCCTGTGATATCGGCTTTCCATATGTGTGCCGGTTGGAGTCCTGGCTGCTCCACTTCCTATCTAACGCCTTGCTAATGACCTGGAAAGTCAGAGGAAGATGGCTCACGTGTTTGGGCACCTGCAACCCATAAGGGAGACCTAGATGAAGCCCTGGACTCCTTGGCTTCCGCTTCAGTTTAGCCTAGCCCTGGCTATTGTGGCTATTTGGAGAGTGTACCAGCAGATGGCAGATTTCTCTTCTCTCTCCTCTTTCCTCTCTCCTCTCTCCTCACTCCTCTCTCCTCTCTCCTCTCTCCTCTCCTCTTATCTCTCTTTCAAATAAATAACATAAATCAAAAAAAGGAAAGCATTTTTGAGATGTTTTCTTTGGAGAAAGTAGCAGAGTGAGCTCCACTTTGTTTAAGATGGAGATGCCAGTGTTTTTCCTTTAAGTTATGAGAAGTGAATTTCAGTAGGACTACTCAGAATCTTTGGTTTCTATCTCTTGAAGTTAGAGAGTTCAATAGATGAGCAATTAACTTTTATTTAGGGAATATATAGCAAAAATTATGTAAGAAATCCACTACTATTTGAGCAATGTACTAATTGAGGCTATTTTAGTTACTTAACTTTGTTGAAGATCTTTGAGTATTTAAATATATCTGCAGTAGTTATGAAGCCTTATTCATTTTATTTGTGTCAGGGAAAGTATACTTTCCTTTTAAAAAAAGAAGAATTATTTTATTTCTTTGAAAGAGTTGCAGAGCTGGAGAGAGAGAGAGGTCTTCCATTCCGCTGGTTCATTCCCCAAATGACCGCAACGACCAGAGCTGACTTGATCCAAAGCCAGGAGCCAGGAGCTTCTTCCAGGTCTCCCACGGGGCTGCAGGGGCCCAAGGACTTAGGCCATCTTCTATTGTTTTCCCAGACCATAGCAGACAGCTGGATCAGAAGAAGAGCAGCCAAGACTCCAAACAGTGCCTATATGGGATGCTTCCAGCTGCAGGCTGGCGCTATAACCCATTGTGCCACAGTGCCGGCCCCAAGTCCTTTTGAATTAAATACCTTTCTTTCATTTCCTAAAAAAGTGTAAATTTGTATCTATCTCTAAACACAAATACATGATTGCATCTATTTTACCTGTGCTCATTTGACACCTATTTTTTTAATGTTGTATGAACAAATCGATAAGATATAATATGAAACAGGATTTCTTAGTAATCAAATTTGACATGTCAATCTATATCTTGAAATAGATAAAAGATAAGGCACATTAGTCACTATGAAAAAAATCTAGTTGGTGTTACATTAGTGTCAAGTTTCATTTTTATTAAGATTTTTTTCACAATAGCTTTATTTTTATCTGAAAATTAAAAAACATCACACAGATAAGTTTATTAATAAATTAATAAATAATAACCCACAATGATTACTTGTAAGAACTGTCTAGTGAATAAAATATAAATTCTAATATTTATATGTGTATCTATACATTCACATGCAAACACAAACTCACACACAGATGCTGAAAATGGTAAGGGTGGGATATATGGAAGTGGAGAATAATATTGTCTTATACATCTTTGCTATATATTAGTTAATTTGCAAGAACATGGATGTTTTGTGGTATCACATCCAAAATACATTTTTGTGAATCAAATTTGTCTCTGAATAGTTGAGTACTTGAAACTTTTGTTATGCTTATTTTAATGATATGAAATGTTATATAAAATTTCCTTTTATACCAATTTTGTCTCATTTTTTATGTAAAAATGCAGTTCACAACACAAATTAATGAGCCATAAAGCTCATTCTATTTTTTCATATTTAGAATTATAATAAAATAATAATTTTTCCTATTTATTTACACCAACCAGAGCATTGAAGTCTCAACATCTGCCAGTAAACATATGCTTCCCAATTACCCTACTTAATTTCTTTTTTGGGCATTCTCAGGAACAAATAATTTGCAGTGAAGGAGGAAAAGGTGCTCAAATATTCAAATCAATCCTAGTGAAATGAACCATAAAAATTCTACTTGTGCTAAATACATCATTAACTCCTAAATCAGACTGAGTAACTTTTGTTTTTATATCTAACATTTTTCAATTTGATTTACTTTTCTTTTTTATTTAATTAGCGTTGTGAGTCTGCCACACACATTTTAGTAGTTCACCCAGAAAAACAGTGCAGGCAAGTACACAGCAAGTTATATTACCTAACATTTAGAAAAGGTGGATACCTAGTTATTAAAATGCAACTCATCATTGATTTTCATATATTCTTTTTTGTAATGTTTCTTTTTTTTTTTTTTTTGACAGAGTGGACAGTGAGAGAGAGAGAGAGACAGAGAAAGGTCTTCCTTTTGCCGTTGGTTCACCCTCCAATGGCTGCAGTGGCTGGCGCATCGCGCTGATCCGATGGCAGGAGCCAGGTGCTTCTCCTGGTCTCCCATGGGGTGCAGGGCCCAAGCACTTGGGCCATCCTCCATTGCACTCCTGGGCCACAGCAGAGAGCTGGCCTGGAAGAGGGGCAACCGGGACAGGATCTGACACCCCAACCAGGACTAGAACCCGGTGTGCCGGCGCAGCAAGGTGGAGGATTAGCCTGTTGAGCCGCGGTGCCGGCCCTGTAATGTTTCTTAAAAGGATTTAAAATATGTAGTCCATGATATATTCATCAAATTTAGAAATGTTGATGTTTTTCTCTTTTTCCTTCAGACTGTAGGAGAAGATACGACAAAAGGAAAGTAGGCTTTTCTCATCTCTGTAAAGAAAAATTGGAGGTCCCACTACTGGCTCTTAAAAATGTCTTTGCTTGAAAGAATAAGAATAAAAAGACATTATTTCTTCATTTATTGAATAGAGAATTTCAACAAAAATTCCAGTTTTTAGCGACAAATAAACAACTGTAAAACATCGTCACCATTTGATAAAATTACTAAAATAAACATAGGTTAACCCAGACTCAGACTTCTCCAGGTGATAGGGAGTTAGATAACTAGTTAGTTTATACTTTTGTAGTCACACAAGAGCATAAGTTAGACCATTCTGTACTTACGAAAGTTATATGACTTCTTGATGTAGGGAAACCTAAACTTGATTTTATTTAAGCCCTTGTTCATTTCATATGTTTTATTTTTCTTTTACAAAAGTTGCTTTCCTTACCATCGTGTAGAATAAAGCTGCTTCTTGTGGACAAGTTACTGTATGGTTTTGCCTTGTCCTGTTGAACAGCAGTTAATATATAAACAAACAGCTTATGGAAGACTACAAGAACAGTGGAGAGACCAAGCTAATGTTTAAGTTGATAGCAGCCCTGTGGAATCATTATTTTCATTGATTGCTGAAAATAAGAAAATTCTATTTTAAAAGGCATAAAATCAGTTGTGAGATTCGACAGAGTAGGTAAGTTACCATTTGGGATGCCTATAATCCAGTTCAGAGTGCAGGTTCAAGCCCTGCCCACTCTGTGCTTCTGATTCAACTTCTTGCTAATGTATCTGAGACAGTGGCTGATGGCTCAAGTACTTTGGTACATGCCACTCATGTAGGAAACCTGTCAGAGTACCTGGCTCCTGTATGGAGTGCCTGGTTTTGGTTTGGTCTAATTCTGGCGATTGTGGGCTTACAGGGAATAAACTAGTGGATGCAAGATCTTTCTCTTTCTCATTCCTTGTTTCTCTCTGTCAAAATTCCTTTAGCAATAAACTTACCATGGTATGACTTCACTTTATCATGGTATGATCCATAGTATGTAATAATCTATGCATTATATGTGTAACCTATATAATGACCATCTCACTAAGAGTCAAACTAAAAAAGGTTACATTTCAATTTCTTTTAGTGCTTAATGTTTGTCTTTAATAGTATTATAATAAATAGTGCACATTTAAAATGTCCACAGATCAAATTGCAGGTTACAAGAAAAGCTTTTAACAATATAAATGACTGGTGACTGAATAATTTTTATTCCAATATTTTAATAAATAAAATACTATATATACACACTTGATTTTCCATTAATACATGCTAAAATGTAATATGCATTACTCATAAAACATATTAATTCAATTGCATAAATATCTGCTTTTATTTAATAGGTGGACAGGAGGTCAGGACAACTGTGATTTTAAATAAACTATACCATTTGGCACATTATATTTCATGTGCATTTCTTGCTTCTATGAGACCGTTTTCAAATTTCTAAAATAGTGACATTCACACACCCAAGGAATCACTGGTGACAGCTCAAGTTCTTGGTCCCCTGTGAACCATGTGAGAGACCTGCATGGACGTTTCATCTGCTGGCTTTGCCCTGTTGCAGTCCTGGATGTTTCAAGCACTTGGATGCTGAATTGGCAGATTTAAGTTCTCTTTTTCTGTCTCCGTATGTCTTTCTCTGTCTGTTTACCTTTTAAATAAACATAAAATAATTAACAAAAAAATCCAGTTAAGAAATGGAGAAAGGATATGGACAGGCATTTTTCAAACTATGAAATACGAATGGCCAACATACACATAAAGAATTGCTGAGGACAACTAGCCTTCAGGGAAATGTAGATAAAAAACACAATGAGGTTTTACCTCACCACAGTTAGAATGGTTATAAATCCAAAATTTAAAAAAAATCCAAAATTTAAAAAAACATTCAAGATGTGGAGAAAAATGTACCCTAATATACTCATGGTGGGAATATAAACTAATACAACCAGCCTGGAAGACAATGCGGGGATTCTTCAGATTTCTGAAGATAAATCTGAAAACAAATCTACCATATGACTCGGTCATCTCACTGCTGGGAATTTACCTGACTGGGAATGAAATCAGAGTATAAAAGAATTATTTGTATCTCCATGTTTATTGAAGCTCAATTCACAATAGCTAAGATATAGAATCTATCCAGTTATCCATTAACTGATGACTGGACAAGGAAATATAGTGTACACACACACACACACACACACACACATACACAAAATGGAATACTATCTAGCAATAAAAAGGATTAGAATTCTGTCTTTTGCAGCAAAATATACGCAACTGTAGACCATTATGCTTTGTGAAATACGCCAGTCTACAAAAAACAAATGCGATATGTTTCCTCTGATATGTGGTTGTTAATATAGAATACAAAAATGTATAAAATGCAACTGAGATCTTATGATTTGATAATTGTTTGTAATCCATATGTATATTCCTGTGGAACAGTGGTCTTTCTACTTGTTACTTGTTAAATACTTTTTACTTGTTACTTGTTAGTGGTACATTAAACCTGTGATAATAAAGTAAGTTCAAATTGTATTACTGCAAAAATTAAAGAAATAAAGAATAGAAGTAAGGAGGGTGAATGAGGGAAAGAAAAATTAAGGAAAGTATGGTTTTCTTCTTAGAGTTTCATCTATTAAATAGATGAAATCTGTTTATATCAATATGATTTTTAAAAGAAAAATAAAATAATTAGTATTTATGTAGGGTGATTTGTAAAGTATTCATCTTTTTAATGGTCTAGCATATTTCAAAGCAAACCTATAATCTGTGTCACATTAAGGATTATGTATACGTTTGCTGTGGTAATATCCCAAATAAATCACACTCTGTAATTCCTTCCCCTGGAGTGCATTTTGAATCTGTGACCTGTTTCCACCCTGTAGAAAGTGATAAAAGGGATATCAATTCCATAATAATATCCCATTATACATTACGTTAGGGTTAGTCCTTTGGCTTAGAGGTTAAGATGCTGGTTGGGATACCCATGCCTTATATTGAAGTGCCTGGTGTTGAGTCCTGGACCCTCTCCCAATTCTAGCTTACTGTTTTTTCATATGCTAGGAGGCAGCAGGTAATGGCTCAAGTGTTCTGGACTCAAGCACCCACATGAAGACTCAGTTTGAATTTCCAGCTCCCAGCTTTGGTGTGGCCCAGGTCCTACCTCTCCACTCCCACATTTTACTGTGCACACTTGGAGTGTGAATTGGTGAATGGAAAATCAATCAATCTCTCTCTCTCTCTCTCTCTTTCTCTCTCTCTCTCTCTCTCTCCCTGCTTTCCCTCGATCCCTCTCAAGCAAATAAGAAACATTCTATCTTAGCTAACTAGAAGGAGACATTCTCCTGCTGGTCTGTCATAAGCAAATAGATATGTTGTAAACTCCCCATAAAGAAGGAACCACGAAGCAGGAAGCTGCAATCAGCAAAAAGACCTGTGGGTGATCTTCAGAGAGCCAGGGAGTCAGGGACCCAGTAAGGAGCTGCAAGGAAATGAATCTGTCCTCAGTCTGAAAGAATTTGGAAGGGAATTCTTCAATAGCTAAGTGTCCATTGAGGGTGACACCTGTTTGTCATCCTATCACCCATGGATGTTGAGCAGAGATGCTGTAAACTCAGAACCAGGTTCTTGACCCACAAAACTGTAATATAATGTATATTGCGTTAAGTTGCCAAGTTTAAACCAGCAGAGAATACATGAGTATATTCATACATCTCTCCTGTCTGAAAAATTGCAGATTTAAAACCATCCAACCAAATAAGCAAAGAAAAAAATGGAGACATTTTGAAGCATATTTCACAATATTCTTGCACTTTTCTCCCATTTTTTGCCTAGTAGTTCATTTAGAGTGAGTGGTGAGTAACAGGCATGGGGAATGCTGCTCTTATCAGGCATTTTTAAAGATTTCTAGTGTTATGAGCATAATTTTGGATATATAATTGTTAATTTAGGGCTTGGTTTTGTTAAATTAAGACTGAAAGAAACGCATCATATTCTTTTCCTCAATCACTTAGCCTATGACGAAGTGTTGGAATCCAGACACTTGAAAGAACAACTCTGTTACTTTCCAATAATTCTTTACAACTGTTAAAAATGCTTATTGAATAATTCCCCACTAAGTCAGTGTAAATATCCAAAGTCAATTTCATTTACTAATGAGTATTTCTGTGCTTCTAAATAATTCATTATTGTTTACATTTTCATTTATAAACAGTATCTCAAGAAAGAGTCTAATCTCAGAGTTCAAATCTGAGAATAATGAAATAACATCTAATCAAATTACCTTTTGTAGAACATCACAGAATGGGGCCAAGAACACGATGCTTGGAATTAATAAATAAATATATTTTATCATTTATACAGTTATATATGTTTTGGCATCTAAAATTAAATAACATTGAATAGTACATAATAAAATAAAATTATGTTTTTCCTATATAAAATGAAACATTCCTAACAACTGGGAATCATTGTTACAGGACTATAGAACATACTACATTACATTTTACAAATATAAACTTTCACAAAGATGGAGCTATAAATCATATAATGAGTACTTACTATGTGTTACACATAATTCTATGCAAATATGAGAATTCATCTGAAATCAAAACAGGAAATAATAATAAAAATTTCCCTGTTCTCATTAATCAGGAAAGAAAATTGACACATGAAATAAGAATAATAAAAAGGTATATTTATTGCTCAGTGAATATGATCTCAACATTTAGATATTCAAACAATAAATATATTATCTTATAAATTTTGCCTATTGGGAATTTGCATGTGGTTTACGTTAATCTTCTGGTTTAGGATCACACACAAGGCTGCCATTAAGTAGAGCTGGGAGTGAAGTCATCTCAAGATTTGACTGACAAGTGATTCATCAGTGAGCTTATAGGACTATTGGTTGATTTTAGGGCCTCACTGTCTTTAAGGATTGATTTTTTTTTGTCACATGAGTTTCAAGAACTAATCACAACTCAAGTGAAAGCTCTGAAAAGAGAGCAGAAGAAATAAAATGAACAAGAGAAATGTCCCAATCTTTGTTATCTTAGTTCAGAAGTAAGGTCCTATCTCTTTGCATGCAATCTATTCCTTAGAAGCAGATTACTAGAACTACCCATACTTGAGTGCAAAGATAATGCGTGGACATAGGCATCAAGAGATGAGGACCATTGAAGTCATTCTATAAGCTGCATACCACAGAATTTTGTGAAGACAAATACAATATAAAAGTTAGAGTGAGGAAGGTCAGGACCTTGGATATGAGGAGAGAGTTAACTCTCAAATTTAAGTTAAATTAGTATTCTTTAAGAAGATGAACTTCTGGGTCGGTGCTGTGGTGCAGTAGATTATTTCTCCACCTGCAGCAATGGCATCTCCTACGGGCACCAATTATAATCCTGGCTGCTCCTCCTCTGACCCAGCTCTCTGCTATCGCCTGGGAAAGCAGTAGAAGTTGGCCCAAGTCCTTGGGCCCCTGTACCAGCATGGAAGAACTGGAAGAAGCTCCTGGCTCCTGGCTTCAAATCAATTCATCTCCAGCCATTGTACCCATTTGGGGAGAGAACCAGTGGATGGAAGATCTCTCTGTCTCTGTCTCTTCTTCTCACTGTCTATAACTCTACCTCACAAATAAATAAATTTTTCAAAAAGAAAGATGATCTTCAAAAAAAGGAATTAAAGAGGTGATTGAGTAACCTCTTTGTAATGAGAAATATTATGAACAACCTATTCAAAGGCTCTGAGATAGAGAAAAGCCTCTTTTATTTTAAAATAAACAAGAATACACCTGTGGTTTAGCACAAAAAAAAAAAAAGTGGTTTTCTGATAACCTACAATGCTTTGACAATTGAGTCTCCTATTATATCTCTGTGAAAACTATCAGATGATTTTAAGCAGGTGAGTGCTCAATCCGACTTACTGTGTTGTTTAGTCATTTATTTTGCTGAATCAATAGTATATGGTGTGTCTACACAGAACAATTTCAGCATAATTGGGAAATTAGATTTGCCTACTGTTTCGGTTTCATAGAGGTTAAAATATTAAAGAAGTCATGCTAGATACAATTGGAGAATTTTAATGAATTATGATGAATAATTTATAGGAATAAACTACCTTAATGGTAATGTAATTGAAATGACTGACATGAATGTAAAGTAGCACAATAAATGAATTGGCACACCATCAGTGAGAGAAGGAATGTGAGGAGTCAACACACCAAAGAATGAATTGAATAGAAACAAAGGAGTTGTTGAAGACAGTGAGTTGTGTCACAGATTACATTTATCAGTAATGCTCAATTTCAGTATTACTGAAAAGGAATGAGCACTTGGGGTGGAGTTCAATATAACAGGAAGAAGGTTGTTACCAGCTGGCACTTGAAAGGGCTACACAGTCTAGTTTTTCATAAAAGCAGAAATATTTAGGGAGGACACATTTAAATAGCAGAATACATAGAGAGACCATTTTGGTAATGATCATTTGTGCATCCGCAAAGGACTGTGAGAATATTTTTAAACAGTGAAAAGATGTGAGGATGGTACCTAGATAATATATATATATGAGAAGTGTAGATAAAAATGTAGATAAAATACGTAGGGGGATTTATGAATGGAGGAATTTAATAATTTAATACATGAAGAATGATTTTGAAGTCAGAAACTCATATATATATGATAAAGAATATATGATTCACACTGGACAAGTCATGGAATTTTATGCTCATGATTTTTAGAGTACTGAGAAATAGGAGTAGTCATTTTCTGGTGTTTAATCTTGATTTCTGACAATTGAAACAAAAATTATACTTCCATTAAAATGTGTGTTGCAAAGGGTACCTGAGCCCCCTTTAACTAGATACATTATGCTAACAATGGGTAGAAAGCTTACATAGCTGTAGTGTTTGATCTCCACCACGGACCTTAATTTTGACCTTTGCTAGCAGATTGGCAAAACCACTGGAGTGGTACAAGAATGATGCAAATAGCAATAATGTCCAGGGAAGCCTGGTGCAGTTTTAGAAACATGGGATCTGATTGATTCCTAATGAACAATATTCAAGAGATCTTGAAGGTGGCCTTCAGGTAAAAGTTTGTAAATACATATAAATATAAAAATATGAATAATATTGAATTATTGAGTTTAATCAGTGATATTTTAATGCTTTCATTTATTTTAGCATATTGTCTTTAAACATTCTACTCCGGTTTAGGAAATAGCTATGATTTTAGGTCTTTAAATTTTATTTATACTAAAAATATTTAGGCTCTACATATTGAATATGATACATATTTGCACAATTGAAAATCATAGGCTCAAATGAACATATTAATTATATTAAGTTTGCTACATTGAGAAACTCAATATTGTCAAAAATGCATAAGATATATGTTCTTTATTTAAGTGTACTGTACAATACAAATTAATTCAAGTATTTGATTAATTGATATATTTGATCATTTGATTGAACTAGCCAAAATTGTGAAATGTTTTAGGAAATTATGGTTTTGAGATCAGGAAATCATATTCTGATGTTACCTGTAAGATATTAAGTAAATGATCCATTCCAATTCTAGATTCTCTGATGTAACATTTGTAGTAAAAACACCACTTCACTGGAATATGGAAAGAATTATGAAAGTTTGTGCACATGTTAAATAAAGTAGGCTCTGAATAAATGTTGGCAAACCTTTTCTTCATCAAGGTTCTAATGCCGTATAAAATTTAAAACACCTACGCTAGTTTTTGGTTTCTAGCAAAATAGAAAATAATAAGTCGTTCCTGTGCTTTGGCAAGTGTAAATTAGGAGGCAAATGTATTAAAACAGTTGGAAATTCATCTTTATAGAAAAGAATAATGGCTGCAATTAAGGGATGATAACCAGCCACACTCTTATCTTTTAGGGAGATGGTCATTCTTTATTATGTATCTTAAAAAATAGTAAAGATACAACTTCAAACCTTATCTGTGCCATTAAATTATAGACATATTTCCCTAGATATTTTAGAGACTCTTCCTGTCTTTTTAATTACATAATCAGCTTAATACGGGTGACTTCCACATTAATTGTGGTCTAAGATTCAAAAATTAAAAACCCTGTGTTATGTATTTTACAATGAAATAGATACTAAATGAAAAATGAAAAATATGTAATTGTATTTGGTGAAAAATTCCAATAAATCTTTAAAAAAAAGTAAAAAGAATTGTAAAATCAATGTAACTATTATATCTCTGAGGGATAAATGGTAAGAAATGGTTTTGTTAGATGAAATGCTAATAATATGCAACAGACTTACATAGAGTCCATATTTCCCAGGATAAATCTTTTTTTAAGGAAATGTAACCTTACTAAATGTAAAAATTTTGTAATTCAATGCATTTTTTTCTGAAATTATAATGTTTCTATAAATAAATTTTATCATCAAATTTGTAGAACTTTTTATTCACATAATATTATCACCACAAATATGCTTATTCCTATGCTCCTCATTTTCTTGCCATTGCAATTAATCCTTTTTACTTCTGTCTATAGTTGGCCACTTGCTTGGCCAAGTAAATTTTTCCAAGCTTTACTGAGGTACAATTCACTTAAAATTTACACCTGATTAAGGTGGACAATTATATGTTTCAAGGTGTACAATATATTGATTAATACATGAATTCATTATAAAATCAAGGTAATTAAAATTTCCATTATTCCACATAGTTACTTCGTTTCATGATAATATTTAAAATCTGCTGTCAGTAGGCTCCATGTGTGGAATGCATGTGTACATGTATTATTATTATTATTAATTATAGTCACCATTAGATCCATAGAAATTATCTATCTATCACCCTCTCACTGAAAGTCAGTGTCATTTGTCCAACATTAAACAATTTTACTACAAATCATCTCTGGAAATTCCCCTTCTATTCCATACTTTTAGAAGTTTAAATTTTTAGATTTCACAGATAAATAAGATTGCAGCTTTATTATTTCTGTTTGGCTTATATCATTTAGCATGTTCTCAAGTTCCATTCATTTTGTCTCAGCTGTCAGAACTGCTTCTTTCTGGGACAACTGTATTTATTCATTCATGGACCTTAGTGAACCCTTAAATAGTTTTTATCTAGACTACAGCAAATAATGTTGTAATGAACTTGTGACTACAAATATGGCTTCAAATAGTGATTTTATTCCCTTGGGATATAACACCAGGCGTGAGATTGCTGGATCATTCCATAGCTTTAATTTTGCCTTATTGAGGAATCTCTACACTGTTTTCCATTTTGTTGATGTAGAACCTTGGATTTCCTTTTGTTTTCTTTCACTATGATTTTGGTATAACCTAAAATTTATAATCAAAACCAATGTTATGGAGCATTTACTTTGCTTTCTTATAGGAGTTTTACCATTTTCTTATAGTGCTGGGAAATAAAATAAATTGAAGTAAATTAACGACCTGTTCAGACATTCGAGGTGAAAAGATTCTATGTTTCAGATCCTCTAGAGAGGTCTAACACTCTTTTTATTTATTTATTTGAAAGTCATAGTTACACAGAGAGGAGAGGCAGAGACAGAGAGAGAGAGGTCTTCCATCCGCTAGTTCACTCTCCAATTGGCCGAAAAGGCTGGAGCTGCGCTGATCTGAAGCCAGGAGCCAGGAGCTTCTTCAGGGTCTCCCACATGGGTGCAGGGGCCCAAGAACTTGGTCCATCTTCTACTGCTTTCCCAGGCCATGGCAGAGAGCTGGATGGGAATGGAGCAGCAGGGTCTTGAACCTGTACCCATATGGGATGCCGGCGCATCAGGCCAGGGCGTTAACCAACAGCACCAGCCCCACTTCACACTCTTTTGAAGAAGATGTTTTAATTCTGGAGCAGATAGTTGGTACTTGGTCAATACACTACTTGGGATGCCTGAATTCTAAATTCAAGTGCCTGTGTCTGTGCTCTTCTACTAGGCAATTTTACGAGTGATTTGTACTTCATAGCTCTTCAATCTTGTTTTGTGTCTTTAATTTTATTTGGGTTATTAAACCAGAGGCACACTGTGACCCTTTCAAGTCTTGAAACTGTAAACTGTCAATTCCTTAAACTCCGAACTTTTTCTCATTTTATGACTTCTTCATATATTGTTCCTTTTTCCAGGATTGCTCTCTTATCCACTCCCTCCATTCTTTGCACTATTAGCTCATCTCTATTTCAAGCAGAATTTCTAACTTTGAATTTCTATTTAGCTTATCTATTCACAAAGCAGCACATTCTTTTATTTCCTAATATTTTATCTCTTTTTTCACTAAATTATACAGCTCACTACAATAAAAATAATTGACTTATTTTTCATTCTTCATTTTTCTGTAATGTCTTCCCCAATAAAAGTTCTACAAAGTATAGCAGAAGGTACCTGTATTATCTCTACAGGTAATATGATGCCTGGTATATGATCAGTTCTCAATGAAAATACTTGATATTTTATACTGATGCATGAATTATTGGGCCAGTGCTGTGTAATAGTAGGCTAAGCCTTCACCTGCAGTACTGGCATCCCATATGGGCACCGATTCATGTCCCAACTGCTGCCCTTCTGATGCATCTCTCTGCTAAGGCCTGGAAAAGCAGTGAAAGATGGCCCACGAGTTTGGGTCCCTGAACTCACAAGGGAGACCCAGAAGAAGCTCCCGGTTCCTAGTTTCTGATCATCCAAGCTTCAGCCCCATCAGTTGAGGCCATTTGGGGAGTGAACCAGAGGATAGATGGCATTTCTCTCTGTCTCACCCTCTCTCTGTCTGTAACTCTACCTCTGAAAAAAGTAAATGAAATCTTAAAAAAATACACTATTTTCAGTCAAATTTTACATCTTGTTTTTATTCTAAAATGCTCATAAGAAGATAAAATATTCAAATTTTACAAAAGTCTATTATAATTTAGTAGCTTTACATAAATTAACATAAGGTCAAATCTGAAAAGATTTCATAATCTGTATTGTCTAGATGTTCAAAGAAGAGCTAGAAGCATAGATATAAATGAAGGAAGAAGCTTCTGTCGAGCACTTACTGTGTTTCAGTATTTGATAGCTCATTTATATCTATCTAAATTCATTGTCACTATAATATGAATGTAATTAGCCTCTATGTAGAGTTGAAGAAAATTTGACATTGAGTAGCTTATCAAAATTCTCTAAATCAGTGATACTCATGAGTAAAAAACAAAACAAAGAAGCAAGCAAATAAAGAAAAAAGAGATTTTAATACAAGCCTACATGATATCATGGTTCATTGATTTTCCTGATACAACACTGCTCACAGCCACAGGAGTAGTAAGAGAATAGAAAAGATTAATGTTCTATTTTTTTAACTCCAACCCATGTTTTCATTCCATCATAATGTGGCTGCTTGTGCACTGTCCATGATTTGAATAAGCAGCAAAAATGATTCATATATAAACATTATATGTTCATGTTTATCTCAATTTCAATATTAGCTGTCAAATTATTACCATTTTAGATTTTGTAATATTCTTAAAAGATTCCAGAGGCAAGAATGATAAAAAGGTAATTCAAATTATATAAAGAAAATGCATGAAAGTGTGTATATGTGTATGTATATTGTATATATTACGGCTCCAATACTGTATTACTAAGGATGAAACCAAACAGAACATGGTCCAAGTCCACGAGTTTGTGGATTAAGTATTTTGTCAAATATACTATAACTTAAGAAAGTATGTTTACTTAGTAGTATGCTTGCACTCATTTCTTTCTATAGCATATAAGGGGATCAACATAAAGCATAGAGAAGAAATGTTTCTCCAAATAGAACTCTAGTAGTAGTCTGTCAGCAAATATTGAAACTAATTTTAGAATATTAAAATCCCAATACTTATTCCATTAATGAAAATCATTTGAACATATTTGCCAAAAGCACATTAGCAACTAAAGAAAAGCCACATGTAAAAGCTAATAAGGCAATAATAATTGGCATTATGAGAAATCTAGAATGCCCTAAAATTCAAGAATGTTATGTACTTTTATTTGCTGTATTTTTTATAATTATGAATTAAGAACAATAATTATTCAATGATATAAAACAGAAAAAATACAGATAATATTTTTAAAATCTGTGGTATTTTAATGCCAAATTTTATCCATTTTAAAGAACTATCTTAGTTTTTCTTTGTTAGTTCTCCATGCTTATGATTTTGATGTTTTCTATACTGCAAATTATGTAATTTATGTTAGATTCACTTTTTTTTCTTTTATTTGAAAGGCAGAAAATAGAGAGAGAAAGAGAGAGAGAAAGATTTTCTATTGCCTGGTTCACGCCCCAAATGGCCTCAACTGCTAGGGTTTGACCAGACCAAGGCCAGGAGCCAAGAGCTTCATCAAGTTATGCTCTGCTTCTTCCTGGCAAAGACATTGAACCTCAATATTTCAAGAGGTTTGGGTGGGTGGTTGTCTCTTGATGTAGCAGTTCAGGCTGCCACTTTTGAAAACTCCATACTATAGTAGCAGTTGAAGTTCTGCTTGCTTTACTTTTGATCCTACTGCCTGCTAATGATACTGGAAAGATTTCAGAAGGTGTTCCAAGTGCACTGGCCCTGCCACCCTTGTCGGAGACCAGGATGGAGTTCCAGGATCCTGGCTTTGGTCCTGACTCAGACCAGGTTATTGTAGCCTTTGGAGGAATGAACAAGCAGATGGAAGTATCTCTCTCTCTTTTTCCCTCTCTGCTTCTTTCTCTATCACTCTGCCAAGTGAATAAATACATAAATATTTTAAAATAAAATTTTATTAAATAAAGTGAGCAAAATAGGTAGCTGTAGTCTATTTAAATGGTCACTGGATTTGGGGGTTCTATTCAACTTTTTCATATTTGTTTATCTTTTGTGATATCTTGGCTCAGAAAATTAAACTCAAAATATTCTATGCCAAATGGATATCTGACATTCAAAATGAATTAGAAATCATTTTTATCTGTACAAATAGCTGTACCTTTCAATTCAAGCACTTAAAATCAACACTTGAGTACTGCCACTGAGGTAGGTATATATATATTGACAAGCAGAGTGGACAGTGAGAGAGAGAGAGAGACAGAGAAAAAGGTATTCCTTTGCCTTTGGTTCACTCTCCAATGGCTGCCGCAGCCGGCGCACCACACTGATCTAAAGGCAGGAGCCAGGTGCTTCTCCCGGTATCCCATGGGGTGCAGGGCCCAAGCACTTGGGCCATCCTCCACTTCACTCCCTGGCCACAGCAGAGAGCTGTTCTGGAAGAGGGGCAACCTGGACAGAATCAGTGCCCCGAATGAGACTAGAACCCGGTGTGCCGGTGCCTCAAGGCGGAGGATTAGCCTATTGAGCCACGGCACCGGCCAGGACTGATATATTTTGAGAAGTTCCATTATGGTGGGAAGTACATTTGCTGATTGTATTCGAAAAAGACCAATTCTTGCTCCTTTCTCTGCAAACAGAAATAAACCAACAGATGTAAACACTTCAGAATGCATACATAGTTTGTGGTTTGTATTTATTGGAAACTTACAAAACATATGGCTGTATATTTTGTATACATATAAAACATATATATATATATATGGCATAAATAGAGAAAAAATTCAAATCTTACTAGAGACAACTTCATTGATTTGAAAAAGTAAATACATAAAAGAGCTGAGTGTTCTACTTAAGATTCTCAGAAAATTTTGTTAACTGACAAGAAAACACACTTAAATATTTTAAAAAACTAAAATAGATCTTTAAGTTCATTTGCAACTGCATGGTTTTGTGAATGAATATATGTTTTATGCTTATTCATACTCAGAGTTACTAAAACATTCAAGAATAAGCTTCAATACAAACTGAAACCCCTTAGAAAACCCTTTACTCCCTGGTCATTAACCAAATAGAGGGTTGACTTTTCTAGACTAGAGAAACACATTTTCACAATTAAACTAGCTTTCATGGAGTAGGGCTGAAGATATTTCTAATTACATGTCAAGTCAGCAACTTACATGAGGCAAAGAAAGAAGGGCATGATGATAATAATAGCTAACATTAATTAAACGCATCCCAGCGCTCCTCAGACAATTAGGTTCAGCAAGCTAAGAGGATAGTGGAGATATTAATAAACAATACATAGATAGGAAGTGCTATTTATTCCAACTACTGTAACTTCCCCATTGGGAATCTTGTCATAAACATATGTCCTATAAAGCTTGGTAGCAGCCATAGATTGTAGATTCATTTAGCAGGGCATTCCTGCATCCTTACATTCCAAACTCCCACCCAGAACAATATACATTAATGAAGACAAGGATAATACAGATTAAATTTAAGAGTGATAACTGAAATCCAGAATAAGAAAGGAAAGTAACACCAGATTCCGGAATTGTATTTGGAAAATAGTTTTCCATTTTGATATGTTAGAGAAGATATTCTCACCTGAAACTCATTTGTACAATATATCCATGACAAAATCTATTGTTAAATTAGAAATTAACACTTGGATGCTTGAACTCATTTGCCTCTTCTCTGAATAATAAATTAACAAATTGAACATTCTTAAATGACTCTGATGTTCAGTGTTTAATTCTTATAGTGGTCATATGGATGTTTACATTATTTCCAAATCATACTCTCCTGTACTCAAATAACTAGCTAACTTTTCACTTTAAATTTGTTTAACTTAACTTTCATAAATAGATGGTCATATCTCTCTACTGAGCTAGTATACAGTGAAAAAATGTGTAATGGGAAATACAAGGGATTTTGGAGCTAAGAGTTCTTAGTTCAAATCCAGTTTAGTAACTGACTGTGAAAACATATGTAAGCTACTTAACATCACCTGAAAGTTGATGAGGATCTATACAGTTTATCATAGCAGAAAAAATAAATGTTGTTTGTAACAAACTTAATAATTAACTTAGTGTCAGCACTTAGCTAGTGTAAATGGTAAGATTTTTATTCTTAAATCCACCAACCTTCGCTATGAAGTTATGTTAAACAAATTTGCTATTGTTTAAATTACCTAGGTTTTGCAAATTATATTCCCCAGAAAGCAGATATTGAGAGAGAAATTAGCATAGTCTAAGTTTATTAGAATCAGATTAATAATTGGAAGGAGGGTCAGACATGTGGTACAGCAGTACATTTGCTGCTTGGCATGCCCTCGTCCCTTACCACAGTGCATGAGTTAAATCCCAGCAACTACTTCAATTCAGCTTTCTGGTAATGTGTAACTTGGAAAGCAGTAGATGATGACTCAGGGACTAGGTTCACTGCCACACACACGTTAGATCTGGATGGAGTTCTAGGCTCCTGGCTTTGGATTGCCCAAACCCAGGCACTGTGGCCACTGGAAAAATGAACTAGAGGATGGTTAATTTTTCTCTCTTTGTCTCTAGGTCTCTCACTATCTATCTGCCTTTCAATTAAATAAAAATGAATATTTTTAAGAGAAGGATCTAAGGTGAATAGGGTAAAGCTAGAATGACTTCAGCTACACTTGGATATGATAAAATCAAAAGAAGGACCCTATTTCCAGGGGTCTACATGACAGAAAATTTCAGTGAACAAAATAGAACAAGGATTCCATGAGACAGCAAGGAAAGAGACTAGACAATCTGCTAAGGCCAGCCACAGGCAGTGCCGTGCAACTACCTGCCAACTGGGAGCTGTACTCTTTGTAAATCAAGGTAGAAGAAAGTTGCCATGCACCCGACCACCTACAGCTTTAGCTGAGCGAGGATTCTACAATCACCCCATGACTTTCACTCCAGCCTCAGGACTGAAAGACTGCTTGGTTTCAAGAATAGAAGCCACAGTGAATCCTCCAACCCTAAAAATTACCAGACTTGGCAGAGAAAAGTTGCACAGCTGATATCTACTTTGTGGTTATCTTAAGCAATCAGAGTCAGAGTCAGGGCAGCATATATGCCAGAAGACGGACCTCTCACATACTGTAATGGTGGAAATTATGCATTAACCCTGGAGCTGTGCTCTTTCACTCTATATGATACAGGGAGCTTCCTCTTAGCTCTGGAAGCTAGCACCAGCAGTAGGCAATATAAAAATCAGCTCCCATAAATAAATAAATATTTAAAAACTTTAACTCCCAACCTGGGAAATCTGGGTAATGACCCCACTGTACCCGACAATAACAGCACTGTACAAATCAGTTCTAATTCCCTCAGTGGCACTGGACTCTACCTTGTGGACCTAGCAAAGAACCTACATTCCATATTTCTGGACCTACACCTACCAGAGCAAAATCTCATATGCAACTTATCATCACCTTGAAGGATTGGAGCAGGGTTCACTTCATATCAGTCCTGGGGATAGGAATACTGGTGTTATAAGCGGCAGCACCAGTTGGATTCTCCTAGTAGAACCTGAAGAAGGGCTCATTCACATCACACAGTCCTAGAGCCACAGTAATTGGTAGCACAAGCCCCAGAATCACTCAGGCTTGCCAGCGGGAAAAGGGGACAGAGTTTTTCTCCCACATTGAGAATTGATGTTTTCAAATATTTATTTATTTATGGGGCAGATATATTTTTTCAACTGTTGCTGGTGCTAGTCCCCAGCCATCAATCACCTGCATGGCTTCAGCCCTCCTCCTATGTCTGGTGGATGAAGAATGTAAATGCCTGCTCTAAAGAGCAGACGACTGGATGTACACATTCATAGGAGGAAAAAAACCATTGGGAAGTTGAGCTGACGATGCTGGCCAAAGCGACGAATGTGTGCACCTTCGCCACAACTGCTATATGTCCTTACAGATGAATGATAGAAGGCTGGAAATTCCCTCTGCAGGGATCTGGCCTGACTGAGATTTTGTTCTATAAATACATATATTTGTCTCACTATTTTGTATAGTTTACTGAGTAAGTAATTAGTTTTGGTTGCCATACTGACTCTTCATCTTTATATACTTCACACACACACACACACACACACACACACACATACACCTTTGGAATCTGAAGAAAATAAATAAAAAGCTGAGTAAAAAGTACAGTACAGACTTTTAACAGCAGTTGAGGAAATAATTTCTGATCTTGAGGACAAGACTTGAATAACCCAGTCAGAAAAAATTAAGACAAATTAATTTAGATGAATGAAGTAAGTGTATATGAAATCTGGGGTACTTATACATGATCAACTATTGATATAATACATATTCCTGAAAGAGAGAAGGGAAGGGAAAAAACATTGGAAACCTGCTAAATGAAATAAAATTTGAAAATTTCCCAGATCTTGAAAGATACCTGGACATCCAGTTATAGGAAGTTCAAAAGACTCCATCCAGAGTCAATAAAAAAAAAATGAAGGACAAGGAAAGAAATCCAAAGACAGTAAGATAGAGGTGCGAAGTTATATATAATCATAAAACAATTAGACTGAGCAAATGGAACTAACAGTCATTTATAGAACATTTCACCCGAAAGCTACAGAATTACCATTCTTCTCATGAGCACATGGAACACTTTCTGATATAGATCATTTATTAGGCTACAAACGAAGTCTTTACCTTTATAGATTGAAATCATACCATATATCTTCTCAGTTCACAAGAAATAAACTAGAAGCCAATGACAAGAACAATAGAACATTCATAAATACAAGGAAATTAAACATGTTACTGAATGACCAATGAGTGTTTAAAGAAATTAAAATGAAAATCAAAATTTTTTTTGATATAAACGAAAAAGAAACACAACATATCAAACCCAGAAGAAATGGATGAATTCCTGGATACCTATATTCTACCAAAATTAAATCAAGAGGACATAGACAATCTAAATAGAACCATAACAGGCAATAAGATTGAAACATTAATAAAACTCTTCCATTGAGGGTAACCCCAGGATCTGATGGCTCTATTATTGAATACAACAAAACATTTTAAAGAGGAATTAATTCTAATACGTTTGAACTATTCCAAAATATTGAATATTGATGGAACTCTGCCAAACTCTTTTTATGAAGACAATATCATTTTGATAACAAAACTGAACAAAGACACAACACAAAAAGAAACCTACAGACTTATATGTTCTTTGATGCAGATGTAAGGATTCTCAAGAAAATAGTAGCAAACCGAATCCAAAATTATATCAAAAAGATCATACATCACAATCAAGTGGGATTTCTCCCAGCTATGCAGGTGTGGCTCAACATTCACAAATCAACAAATGTCATAAATCACGCCAACAGAATAAAGAGCAAAAACCCTATAGTCATCTCAGTAAATGTGTAGAAAGTGTTTGATAAGAATCAACACCTTTCATGATAAAAGACACCCCACAAAGTGAGTACACAAGGAACATACCTTAAAATTATAAAGGCTATGAGAAACCAACATTCAATATCACACAGAATGGGGAAAAGATAAAAGGATTTCCCCTCATACCTGGAACAAGACAAACATTCTCAAACCAGTAGCTTTCTTATATGCTAATGATGAACTTACTGAAAGAGAAATTAGAGTTGAAAATCCATTCACAATAGCCACATAATATCAAATACTTGTGAATAAATTTAACCAAAAAAGTGAAAGATCTCTACAATTAAATTATGAAACAATGATGAGTGATATTATCAAAAACAAAAATTTGGAAAAATTTTTTCTTTCTCATGTATTGAAAGAATCATTATCATTATGCTACCTAAAACAATGTACATATAGAATGCAATCCCCGTCAAAGCACCATTGACATTCTTTACAAGGTAGGAAAAAGCAATCCTAAAATTCATATGGAATCACAAAAAAACCAGAATAGTCAAAGTGATCTTCAGTAAAAATTCAAGCTGGAGGCATATAATATCTGACTTCAAAGCACACTGAAAATCTATCATAATTAAAATGTCATGACACATAGGTCAATAAAACAAAACATGGAGTCCAAAAATAAATCTATGTATATATATTTTCTTTATCCATTCATCTGATGATGGTTGCCTTGATTGATTTCTTATTTTGGCTATTGTGAAAAGTGCTGCTATAAACATGGTGATGCAGGTATTTTTGATAGAATTTTTGTTGTTGTTATACTATAGCCCAGTAGTGAGATTGCTGCATCATATAGCAAGTCTATTTCTAGTATATTTGTATGTATGTATGTATGTATGTATTTTGTCTTTCAAGAAATCTCTAAACTGCTTTACCCAGTGGCTACACTAATTTACATTGCCAACTGAGGAGTATAAGTGTCCCTTTTCTCCACACATTCTCTCTTGCTAGTGAGTTTGATTTTTTTTTTAGATGCAGATATATTCTGGATAGTAATCCTTTGTGGGCTATATGGCTTGCAAATATTTTCCCACTTTATTGGATGACTCTTCACTCTGTTGATCATTTCCTTTGTTGTGCAGAAGCTTTTCAGTTTCATGTAATCCCATGGGTTCAGTTTTGCTTTTGTTGTGTGTGCTTTGGGGGTTTTATCAAAAAATTCTAATTTACACCAACATCTTGGGAGTATTTCCCTCACATTTTCTCCCAGGAACTTTACAATCTCAGGTATTAAATTTAGGTATTTGATCCATCTTGAGTTGATTTTTGTGCATAGTGAGTGGTATAGATCTAATGTCATTCTTATACATATGCACACCCAGTTTTGCCAGAACAATTTATTGAAAATATTATCCTTACTCCAATATATTATCTGAGCACCTTTGTTAAAGCGTGCTAAGTTAGGTTAGACCTGTGCATTCAGCTATGGACAGGGGCTTTAGGGTGCTGAGGATAGCCTGTGCCTCTGCCCCTGGTTACTAAGCAATATTACAGTGTGTAGGGAACATGCCTTATACAAACAAAGAGCTTACTCTTAAGAGACATGCTTTTCAGAAAAAACAGAAATATAATTAATGAAAGCCTGAGGTTACAAGCTAGCAAGCCTGAGGTCATGAACAACAACTTAGGGGGCTGGAAAAACCATAGATGACACACCTGGAGACTGAGATTGATCAAATGGGAGGGACAGGAGATACAAATGGAGGGTAGCAGGAATATATGGCTACGAGCGGCTAGGAGAAACGACCCATGACAACTGCTTCAAATGTACTTTGATATTTATATGAAATGTATGAAGTGTATATATATATATGAAGTGTGTATATATATATATATATATATATATATATATATACTTCAGTGTTTCTTATTGTTATAAAAAAGCTTAACATCTTCCACTTCCTATAATTAGTGAGAAAATAATGGCAAGTACTTTTTATTTTTTAAAAGTTTTAGTCATTAACACAATAATGTGATTTGTAGAAACAATTCTTAGAACATAATAGTTCCATGCTACCTACCTCCCTCCTTCCTCCTCTCTTCCTCCCATTCTCTTTCCTTCTCCTTTTCTTTCTGCCTTTTTCTTTTTTTTTTTTGTTTTTAAGATAAAATATTTTAAAAATACATTACAGTATAAAGACAATGCTTCACGGAATGAAAAGTTTAATAAGTAAAAAGATCCCAGTTTAGTGAGAATACAGACAATGACTATCAACAATAATGGAAAAATGATAATTTCACCTATATACATTAAACTTTAAGTAATCACAGATCATTAAATCTATACTACTATAACATTCTTTTTTTAAAGGTTTATTTTATTTATTTGAAAGACAGAGTTAAAAAGAGACCTAGAGGCTGGTTCACTTCTTAAATGACCACAATGACCAGAGCTGAGCTGATTCAAAGCCAGGAGCCAGGAGCTTCTTCCTGGTCTCCCAAGTGGATGCAGGGGGCAAGCACCTCGGGCATCTTCTACTGCTTTTCCTGGCCATAGCAGAGAGCTGGATCAAAAGTGGAGCTGCTGGACAGGAACCAGCAGTCATATGGGATATTGACTCTACAGCCCGGGACTTTAACCCACTGTGCCACAGCACCAGCCCCTAAAATATTCTTAGTCATTGGTTTCAAAAAGGTATAAAAAAAGTTTTATGAAGCTATATTTGTAGCAATACTGATACACACAGACATTCCCCTTTTCTTTCTTTTTTTTGTTTTGTTTTGTTTTGTTTTTTAGATTGTAGCTCCCACATAGAAAGGGAGTATATGTAGTATTTGTCTTTTTGGGTCTGGCTTATTTCACTAAACACGATGTCCTCTAGTTTAGTCCATTTTGTTGTAAACAGTGGAATTTCATTCTTTTTTTAGTTGAATATTCCATTGTGTATATCTACCACATTTTCTTTAGCCATTCATCTGATGATGGCCACCTTGGTTGATTCTAAATTGTGGCTTTGTTGAACAGTGCTGCTGTAAACATGGGGGGTGTAGGTATCTCTTTGATACATTGTATTGAAGTCTTTAGTGTATGTACCCAGTAGTGGGATTGCTGGATAATATGGCAGTTTAGTTAAGATATTTCCACTCTGTTTTCCACAGTGTCTTCATGAATTTACATTCCTACTAACAGTGTACACATCTTCCCCTTTGTCCACATCTTTACCAGAATTTGTTACTCCCTGTGTTTTGTATCTGAGCCATTCTGACAGCCATGAGGTGATATCTCATTGTGGTCTTGATTTGCATTTCCCTGAAGGCTAGTGATGTTGAGCATTTCTGTTTTTTTAACGTTTATTTAATGAATATAAATGTCCAAAGTACAGCTTATGGATTACAATGCCCCCCCCCATAACTTCCCTCGACCCTGCAACCCTCCCCTCTAGCGCTCCCTCTCCCCTTCCATTCACATCAAGATTCATTTTCAATTATCTTTATATACAGAAGATCAAATTAGCTATATTAAGTAAAGCTTTCAACAGTTTGCACCCACACAGAAACACAAAGTGTAAAATACTGTTGGAGTACTAGTTATAGCATTAAATCACAATGTACAGCACGTTAAGGACAGAGATCCTACATGAGGAGTAAGTGCACAGTGACTCCTATTGTTGAGCATTTCTTCATATATTTGTTGGCCATTTTATTTCCTCTTTTGATAAATGCCTTAAAATCCTTTGCTGCTTCTTAACTGGACTGGTTGTTTTTGTAGTGTTGAGTTTTTAAGTAGCTGATATATTTGGGATATTAATCCTTTGTCACATAGCTGACTTGTAAACATCTTTTCCCATTCTGTTGGACGACTCTTCACTCTATTGATCATTTCCTTTGCTATGCAAAAGCTTCAGAGTTTGAAATAGTCTCATTTATTTAGTTTTGCTTTTGTTGCCTGAGCATTGGGGGTCTTTCTCAAAAAGTCATCCCTTATTTAATGCCTTGGATAGTTTCTCCTACATTTTCTTCCAGCAACTTTTTAGTCTCTTGTCTTTGATCCATCTTGAATTGAATTTTGTGTATAGTGAAAGGTATGTATTTGATTTTGTTCTTCCACATATAAAAATCCAGTTTAATGGCAGGTAATTTAAATAAATCATTGAAAACCATAACTGATAAAAATTTTAGCTAGCTTATCTTAGTGTAACAAAATGATAGTTAATTTAAAACATGCATTAGGAACCAAGCTTAGGACTAAAGCTCCTCTTTGAGCCCATGGGAAATACATTTTGGGAAAGAAAGTCAGGAAAAAGTGCTAGAAGGTATTGGCCAAGGGAACTGATGATCAGTAGTTATTGGGGCATTGGATGAAAGTGGAGCTGTGATTGCTTAGGTAATCTAAATAATACTGGCTGTATAGCTAGGGAGAAATGCATTAATATATCAATTACCATGAAATTAGGAAAAAAACATACTTAACAGTTCAAAAGAGTATTTAATAGAGGAATTAGTTAAACATTTGGTACAAATGGCATACAGATTAAAACAGACAGCCACTACAGGAGGCAACTAAAATCTGACTGGTTTTGGGGACAAAGGGAAAGGCACCAGACCCTCCATTGTTTGAGAGGAGCCCCTGCAGAGTTGGGAGGCTGACCTCAGCAGGGGAATTGCTGACTAGAGAAAGGCTGGTTCCCTAGGAGCTAGGAGGAGGGGACCACACAATAGAGACTCTGAGCCTTGAGAAGGAAGCAGCACCCTGTGTGCTTCTCAGGAACTGAGGGACAATGTCATGAAATTAGTGTTGAACACTGCTGGAATTCTTCAAGGACCTCCAAGAAACCTTGATCACATCATTCCTGACAGAAAGAGCAAGATATCACTGGAGACTGGAACCAACTGCCACAGCAAGACTGAAGCTGGACTGCTGCAGCTATGCAGACTGGAAGACAAGTTAAATAAAAGAAGCAAGGCCCTTCTTGTTGCTATCTAGATTCCCACAAGAGTGGCAAAATAAAGCTGTGGACCATGTTTGACATGTCTCGTATGGTCTGTAAGTGAAGAACTACGTTTTGCCTTTTTTTAATTAAAAAAAAAAAACCCTATTTTGTGAAATGTAAAATTTGCATATAATTTAATTTCAGTGACCCTAAGTAAAATTTCACTGTAATACAATCATACAGTTATTCGGTTATTTTCTATGGGTTCTTCCAAGCTGCAAGGGAGCAGCTGAATAGCAACAACACAGACTACAGCTCATAAAACCTAAAGAATCTATCACACAGTCCTTTAAAGAAAGTGTGTGTCAATCTCTGGTTGTGTGTTCCTTACTGACAAAGGAGAATCAACTGTTCTGAGTAGACATCTAGTTCCAGCATCACAAAGCAGAACGCAGGAGGGTGACCGTGGGGCTGAGAGACAAAGCTTCCCACCTGGCAGCTTGTTCTCCATACACGCTGGGATTTAAAATGTTTTCCTATTAATTATTGGAGTGTGTGGCTGTATGCTAGCACATAAGACTGCTTCTCCAACCCGGTTAGGGCTGTTGCCCTGATTCATTCAGTTCTCCTTGTTGACAATTTCCAGAGTCTCATCATTAAGGTAGCCTATGCCTGCTTTCTTCTTTTCTTCCTGCAATCTCATTGTGTTATTTTTCGTTCTCTTGCTCAGACACTTCCAGTACTCTCATCTCTTGTGAACAGTGAAATTTCTTATATAGCACTGTTTTGATCCACAGAGTAAATGGATTATCAAAATATCAGAGTACTTGAGTAGTGATGTAGATAACACCAAGGTCGTATTGCTCTATGATGTGACTCCAGATGGGTTGAAGTGGGTGTCCTGTTGTAAAATGTTGTAGGTGTTCTCAGTGGAGGCCATGAGCTTCATTTACGATCTCAAGAATCTGAGAGTCATTTGTCATTACTGTTATCTGGTTTCCACTTTGAATCAGGTGTATTTATGTAAAGAAAAGCTTAAAGTACAGAAATGTTCAGATAGCATCTAGGTTTAATTTTAGTTATTATCTTTTCTCCTCTATCAAAACTCTGTAAGAACAAATACTAGAAATTACATTTTTAATTTATTTCTAGCCTTACTGGAAAGCCTAAATATTAATTAAGGAGCACTGACATATACATGAAGACTGGAAAGGGACAGAACTTGTGCATTGTGAGAGAGTTTGCCTTTTCTCGCAGAAAGTAGGAGGGTCTGCACAAATGCCAGGGGGGCAGGTAACCTCTGACAGCAGGAGGAGAAGGCTAGATCAGGGTAAAGTGCACATTGGCAAATGTTGAAAGATATTCTCCTGCCTTCAATGAAGTTAACATTGATTCCAAAATGAGAATGTAAGAATGTATTAAACAAAGAAAGATGACACTTACACAATTCAACATGGAAATATTTTAAACTAATAGGATCTAAACTATGAGAATTTGAGTGCTTAGAGAGCATGGAAAGGCTAATGGAACTTACTTCTGTTAAGAAAGTACTAATCAGTCAATGTCTTCTATGTTTTAATTAACTTAAATTGTATCTCTTCATATATTCCCATACACATTTTATCTTCTGCCTTTTACATTTCTGCAGAATGTTGAATTAACAATATGTTATTTTCTCCATCCAGTTTAGTCCCTTGAGAATTCTGAGAGGTTCTGCAAAGGCTTCATTGACAAATCTAATCAGGTCACAAATTCAATACCTTCCTCTTAATGTATCTGTGTTGGAGAAGAATTCAGATGGGGGTTTTACTCTTCAAAGAGAGTCTTTTCTTCAACTCTTGCCAGGAAAACTTGAGAACAGATTGATGTTCTGCATTAGTCCAGTGTAGATTATTTGAGAAAGTAAATTTAAATCAATTTTTCAGATAATCAAGTCTTGTGCCATTCAAAGGGCTGATATCAAAGGGTCAGAACATGAATACAGATGGTATATTGAATTGAAAACTAGTTTAGAGTTTCTCCAAAATATTTTGGCTTCTGATTCTTCTTTCATCTTGTAGAAATTCATTAAAGTATTCCATGCTTTGTATGGCATCAATATCTTCCAGTTCTATCACTGATGGGGTGCTTAATACTGAGGAAAATAATTTCATTGTAGATGTAAATAATGTTGCCCAATTGGATATCGAGCATATTGACATTTCTATTGATTTCACAGTTATTTCATAAAGTGTTTATTTTTTAATTTCTTTTTCATTTTGCAAGATTATTAAAAAAACAGCCAAACTGCATTTTTGTGTCAAAATAGTTATCTTTTTTGTTCTGTTTTTCTACAAAACTTTTGACTGCCCTTATAAAAAGAAATAAAAAACATATTCTCTTAGGGACCCCATATTCTAGTCAATTTGAATCACATTCTATAGGTTAAAGAAATAGAAGGGTAGGGGCATGATCACATGGATAGATGAAATTTGTGTATGGAGAGGGAATGGGCATTTAGCCATTTGTTAAGATACCTGTGTCCTGCATGAGAATACTTGGATTTCACTCCTGGCTCCAGTTGCTGACACCAGCTTCCTGCTGCAGCAGACAGTGGGAGGCAGTGGTGACGGTACAAATAGATGGGTTCCTTATACTCATGTAGGACCCTGGATTGTGTTCCTGATCCCATCTTTGGTCCTGGAGCAGCTCTAACTCTTGATTATATGGGGAGTGAACCAGCAGATAGGAACTCTCTCTCCCCCCCCACCCCTCCGCAGTCCCCCTCTCTATCTCTCTCTTCCTCTTATTTTAATTAGTTAAAGAGAGTTTATATAAGGATAATCCAAAAATTTACTAAAGGACAAATAGGTTAGTAACTAAGAGGTAGTACCATGACACATTATATCAGCAAGTTATTTAGTTCATTTAAAGAGAATGTTAAGTGCAAAAGAATGTGAAACACTGCAGTCTATCAAAAGAGTGCTTAGTAATGCAGGTAGGAATAGCAGCAAGAAAATAGTGAAAATGGGGCATGAAATATATTCCATTCAAAGTGTTGATCTGATTATGCAAGCTTTATAGGCTAGCTTTCAAATAATGAAGTGGCTCTGTTTAGGCATACTCGTTAACAAGATAAAACAAATGAGTGTATTCTTAATATGAAAATACAAATACTAGAGTTATGTTACAAACTTCTGGCTGCAGAAAAAAGACCCAGGGAGCTGTACTGTGGTGCAGCAGGTTAAAGCCCAGGCCCATAGTGCCAGCACTGGTTTGAGTCCTAGCTGCTTCACTTCCAATCCAGCTCTCGGCTAATGTGCCTAGAAAGGCAGCTGAGGATGGAACAAGTGCTTGGGCCCTTGCACCAGCATGGGAGACCTGGAAGCAGCTTCTGGCCCCTGGCTTGGGCTTGGCTTAGCCCCTGTCATTGCGCACTTTGGGGAATGAACCAACAAATGGAGGACCTCTTGCTCTTGTTTCTACCTCTCTCTGTAACTCTACCTTTCAAACAATAAAAAATAAATAAATCTTAAAAAAGAAGACCCAGTAGCACAGGAAAATAAGCAAATTTGGTCTTGTTGAGACAGTATGATGATTTGAATGTGGTTTGTCCTGAAACTTGTGCTGAAATTTGATTGCTATCGTAGTGGTTTCAAGAGGGAGCACCCTTTAGAGATGACTAAGTGATTTAGAGATATCAATGCATCCCTCACAGGATAGCATTAATTCTTCCAGGACTGGATTAGTTATCATGAATATGAATCAGAATGAGGCAAGACTATGCCTCCTATTCTCTGTTCTGCTGATACCCATTTGGCACTCTTTTTCTAAAATAAGGTAAAGCCACCAAATGACCTCACAAGGTGCTGGTGCCATGCTCTTGGTCATCCAGAACTAGGAGCCAAAGTAAACATCATTCCTTTAAAAATTACAGTATTCTATATTCTGTTATATCTCTTGCTCTTTCTGTAACATAAACACACAGATACACACACACACTCATACACACACTCACAAACATACAGTGCACACACATTCTGAAACAAACATCAAAAAATGGAAAATCAATATTTAATATTTGTGGAGTTTTCATGATGTGGCAATATCTTTAGAAAATAATAATACAATAGATCCATGTATTTATTTTCAAAATTTATTGTAATAAAAGATTTCATATCAATTTATTATATTTAAAATGCATAAAGATGGTAGAAAGTGTGATTAAAAGGTAAAAATAAAGATATACTTTATTTCTGCAACACAAGCTCCATAAAGTTCAGTGTTCATTTGTAAGGGATATCAACCATTTAGTCTACCTCAAAATAACTGAGAGTCCTGGGGATTTAATCACTTCAAGGCAACAAATTTTTACATTAGAAACTGAAGAAAAATGGAAAGACCCTCTGGTGAAGAATTTCTCAGCGTTTTTCTGCTACAGCTCTGGCTAAATTTCTTAAAATATTTTCACAGTAACAGAAGTTACTGTTTTCAAATCCTCTCATAAATTTACTAAGAAAAATTTCTTGAAAATCCCAAAAACTGCTGTCATGATCTTTGTTCTTGACTGATACAATTTTGCTTTTACTGGACCACCTCCACCTGTTGGAAGTTAGTTCTTTGATTGTTTTTCATCTCCAGAATCATGCTGATAAAGCCATATTTTACTTCTTGTTACAATTATTGGAAGAAATGTTTCAGGATCTTAATCTTACTTGAAAATTTTCTATTGAAAACTCTACTTTTGTCTGCAACTGATCTGTGCACAACAGCTCTGGTACACATTGAACAGAACATTTGTTCAACTTCAGTTTGTAAGTAAGAAGTGTGTAAGCTGAAGCAGTTAAGATGCCTATGCTGATGATGCTATTTCTGAGTTTAGTCGTCAATCCTCTTTAACAAACAAGTAAACAAAAAAAATTTTCCCCAAAATTTCTGTGGGCTTCATTCTCCATATCATCTTGTCGCTAATTAAAATAATTCCATTTAAACACTGATCATTTCATGGGGCATTGTCCTTATAAAGTTTTGGCAAAACATCTATATGTCACCATTCTTCTCTCCAAGCTTTTTTTTTTTTTTTTTTTGACAGGCAGGGTGGACAGTGAGAGAGAGACACAGAGAGAAAGGTCTTCCTTTTCCGTTGGTCCACTCCCCAATGGCTGCTGCAGCTGGCTCACCATGCTGATCCGAAGCCAGGAGCCAGGTGCTTCTCCGGGTCTCCCATGTAGGTGCAAGGCCCAAGCACTTGGGCCATCCTCCACTGCACTCCCGGGCCATAGCAGAGAGCTGGACTGGAATAGGAGCAACCGGGACAGAACCAGCGTCCCGACCGGGACTAGAACCCAGGGTGCCGGCTCCACAGGTGGAGGATTAGCCTAATGAGCCGTGGCGCTGGCCCCTCTCCAAGCTTTAATACCAATTCATTCTTGCTTTAGTTGTGAAAGAATTCACATTGCTCTAATAGAAGGTATTCAAATAACACCATCTCTTCTTAATGTTTCAGATTAGATCCTTTTCATGTATATTATAACAAGATAGTATAAGTTGATTTGTGTGCAAAAATATTTGAAATTCATCCATCATTTTTAAATAATACACATTTCCTATGAACTATTTGAATACCTCTCCTATTGTAGATATTTCCTTACAGAATGAATCTTTCTAAGTGGCCAATTCATGTGGAGAAACACAGTCAAAGCACTATTTTTCAAGTTGAAGTCTATTTTCTTGGTAAACGTAGATATATATTTTATAATTAGTTTTAGTTACCAAAGATTATCACCATAGACATTGAAGTATTTGTTAAAATAATTTGTGCATTAATTTTATGTTTAAACATTTATAATTGGAAGACAAACTCATTTTGGATTTGTTGAATATTGGCTTCTAGAAAGAATAAAAAAAATTCAACTTTGTGTTTTGTACCTTTTCTATACTAATGAGGTTGAGATCTGGATATGCATCATGCATTCAAAGTTATAAATATTGACATTATTTATTGCATTGTTATAATATGGAAAATAATGTATACTTTTGGATCTGAATTTTTGAGTAATTTCCTGCATTACAATAATGTTTGTATTGCAAAGTTTGTTAAGACAGGGAAACTAAAAATATTCTACTCCTTGGGAGTTGTGTCATCTTAAGTTCTACTGTGTTTTCTCTTAGTTTTCTTTTGTATGTTTGCAATTCTAAATGTCAAGATTAGGTTTTCTAAATCATAAATACATTAAGTGAAGAAATTTGGGGGGTGAACCAACAGAGGGAAGACCTTTCTCTCTGTCTCTCTCTCTCTCTCACTGTCTAACTCTGCCTGTCAAAAAAAAAAAGATTTTTGTTTTACATAGCACATTTTGTTATGTAAGGACATCTTACAAAATTCATATGAAACTTGGAAGCTCATTAGTCATATTTTTAAATAAAGCTACACAAATTTTCTAATAAGCAATTTAATTAGCAGATAGTTTTCTTTAAAGAAGAAAGTGAATACTCTAGTTCTATTATCCTCCATAGTAAATAGCACACAGTTCTATTTCTGGAAACATTCTATTTTAGAAGCTGACTGCTTTCTCAGTACCAAGAATCATTTATTTTTCTTATTCAGGGGGTCTAGGATACACCTTACCCTTAAACCGATTTGATTTTTAAGTATTAAATAAACAAATGCATGAGTTACTAAATGAAAGTAGAAAGCAATTAATACATAAGCAAGTGGAAGAAAAATATGTAACAGCCTTTGGAATCCTTATTGACATCTTTAGTTATTCCACTATTGCAAGTGTTCTAAACTCATCATCTGAAACAAACTAAATATGCAAGTGCACACATACTTATTTATTTATTCATGTAGATAAGCATATATCTAATTTAGGAGTTTGATAGCCATGTAATGGTTTATAAAGTTATGTTGACTATAATCTGTGATTTGATAGAAAATTAATGAATATTTGCCAAATGCTAATTCTTTTTTTTAAATATTTGTTGTTTAAGAGAGACAGGGAGATAAAGAGCTCTCATGTGCTGGTTCAATTCTGAGGTTAGGCCAATGCAAAACCAGGAACCAGAATGAATTCCAGGTGACACGCATGAATAGCACGGATGCAACTGTTTGAATCAGACCTTGCTGCCTCCCAGGGTGCACATTCTTAAGAAGCCCGGATTGGAAGAGTTTTCATAACACATACCCAGACATTCTAATACGGGATGTGGGAGTCACAACTGACATTTTAACTGCAATTCTGAACATTTGCTCCTAGATGTTAATTCTGAACAGTTTATAAATATAATTCTGAGCAGTTAAAGCAGAATGCAAGACTTGCTTGCTTAAACTACTACAAAATTCCCACAAGTTGAGAGCCTCACTTCAGTCAAATTATATCAGGTTGGTTTAAGTCTGCTCTACAATATACATAAATGATTTAAGCCAATTTATCCACTTACACACTAAGAACTCTGTTCCAGTAGGATGGTTGTCCCGTCCTGTGGGACGTCAAGTAGGGCCAAGCACCTAGAAGGAGGAATGAAAGGGACAGGAGACACAAGGAAGGCAGCAAGACCAGAGTTCTGATCAAGCTGCAGTTTATTTTTACACAGGTGTTTATATACTTCTTAGGGGAAGCAGTAGGGGGTGGGAAAGAGGAGCTGTTTCAGGATCTGTTCAGGGTTGAAGGTCAGGTGGCAGGACATAGTAATTGCAAGCAGGCACATGTTATTTTAACCACAGGGTGTTCTTTAGTTATGGCAGAATGTTTCAGTCCTCAGGGCAAGAGGCTATGCAGGCACCTTTCCACGCCTAGAGCTATTAGGGAGGGGGAGAGTGTCCCCAACAGATGGTCACTGTCACAAGTCCACCTAAGAATGTTTTTTACATTGACACACTCAAGAAAATATACAAGTAGAGTTCTGTTTGTTAATTTTTTCCTCTTGAATCTAGATTTTGCTGCAGATACACTTTTTAGGCAACACAGAGTAATACTAAAATAAGAAACTCCAGGGGATTTCTTTTAGGCTCATAGTAAAGGATAAAAATGAGACTTAGGTAATAACAGCTTAGAGTTAAAATATAGACTCTAAATTATTTAGAGCAGAATAAAATCAAGTTACAGTCATAATCAATCCACAAATCTGGATGTTTGTAATGAGTTGATTAAAATAAGGTACTTTACCTGTGCTGTCTAATCCAATAGCTAGCCACATGTAGCTGCTGAAATTTAAACTAATTAAAATCAAGCTATTTTTTTAAAAGCAGCTATTCAGTATATTAACTAACATTTCATATATCCAATCACTACATACAATTACTGGTTAAGACACTGGATAGTGGGACCAACATTGAGATATAGAAGGTTACATTGCAGCTTCGACACCAATATCTCACACAGGCAATGGCGCTGCTGGTACAGCTGCCTGCTAACACACATGGAAAAACTGCGGAAAATGGCCCAAGGCTTTGGGGTCCTGGCACCCATGTAGGAGATTCAGATGGCTTTCAGGCTCCTGGCTTCAGCTTGGCCCATCCTTGGTTGGTGTGACCATTTGGGAAGTGAACCAGCAGATGGAAAACTCTCTTTATCGCTCTCTCTCTCTCTCTCTTTCTCTCCCTCTGCCATTCTTTCTTTCCTTGTAACTTTGCTTTTCAAATAAATAAATAAATCTTAAAATAAATGAAAACAAATAAAAAGACAAGCAAGAAAATAAGAATGAGCAAGGAATTTATGAGAATGAATACCTTTTATTATAAAGAAAACAATAAACACAATAAAATAATACTACAAAATTACAGTTTTGGCTAAAATATGAAATTGAGAGTTCTAATTGAGAGCAATTAGAACTGCATTAGTATTATGAGTGTAAAATGACTAAAATACACCAGAAAATATTTTGACTCTATGCTAAAATGCAGATGTCATATAATAAAGAATTTCCACTTTTAAGTATTTATACAAAATTTTAAAAATGTGTCTACAAAACTTGTGTACAAGAACATCACAGCAGCCCTGCTTGTTATAATGAAACATTAGAAACAACTCATGTTTATCAATAATAAAATTTTATAAACAGATTAGTGTATTTACACTTGATAATAAAAAAAAGAGCAAACTACTATGACTTGCAATGACACAAATCTGTCAAACATTATTGTGAAAGAAATAATCTAGGCACAGGGAATGTTATTTGTGCAAAATTCTAAAGCAGAAGAAACTATTTGTGCTAAGACAAATTATAAAATGTTGGGGCAAACATTTAACTTTGAGTTAAGACTCCTGAACCTCACGCTGAAACACCTGGCTTTGTACTGGGCTCTGGTTCGTACTCCAGCTTTCTGTTAATGCAGACCATGGTAGAAGTGGTGATAGATCAAGTAATGGTGTTCTTAGCATGTGGGAGATCTAGATCCTGTTCGCAGATTGCAGATTTGGCCCTGATCAAATGCAGTTGTGGACACTGGGGAAGTGAATCAACACATGGGGCTTTTTCTTTCTCTGCCTCTCAAAAATAATTAAAAATGCATAAAAGTATTTGACTTGGGTACAGGTGTGTTGACTGGGAAGAGGACAAGGGCTCACAGAGACTGTTATGTAGTATATATTAATAGTTATGTAAGTATGAATGTATACATCTTTCTGGTTACTCAGGTGACATATTTGCCAAAACTCATCAAACTGTGTATACAAATATTTTGCTGTCCATATATTTTAATCAAAACCACTGTAAAATATTGAAATTCAGCTGGTTTCCATTTAATTGTGGTATTACTGATGCTGAAGCAATAGATAAAGGATAGTTAATATCTATCTGTCTATCTATATAAGAAGATATAAAATGTGTCAGCACATAAATATAGGGAGGGAAGGGATAACAAATGGAGTGGGACTTCTCACTGTTAGAGAAATGAGTTAAAATAGGGAAGGGAGTAGACTGGGATGTACTGCGTCACTTAGAATAATTACAGGCATCATTTTGAATACATAGTGTTTATTAAAGACATATGCATATATAAATAAATATAAACATAAATGTAGTTAGAGAAATGGATTGAATAGGTCTAGATTATAGTGCAGTGATATTGTGATATATATCTGATGCTTTAAGGAAAAACCCAGCTATCATTTGAAGTAGCACTTAGTTATCAAAACATAAATTAGTCTACAGGGAAATATGTAAATATGCACACTAATGAGTGTAAAAAGAGCATAAATAGCTGTATATCAAATTAATTTATATTTTCCTGCTGAAAGAATTTTGGTCAGGCTGGTACAAGCATTATCACTTTATGAAAAATAATCATTCAAGTTCACAGGTTTTTTTTTTTTATTTTGATTGGTCACTAAAAGATGGGGAGTGGGATAGTGGATGAACAAAATATAGAATTAAAGGGCTCATATGATGTTCTTTAAATCCAAAAGGAAAATAATCACCACATTCATGTTTATGTGGCTATATCAAAGAAAGTAGAAAGTTGTAATGAACTACTCTACATACCTGGTTATTTCCAGATAAATCAGGAAAGAGAACAAAGATTTGAGTGTGCATATGAGAGACGGAGACTATGCATATGAGAGGGATTGGACTCTTAACTATATATTTAAAAAAATTAGATTTTCAGTGACGATGGGGACATGAGAAGAGTTTTGTTGAAATTTTTGAACACTTAATGATCATAAAAGCAGGGTCAGTAAAGAGAAAAAGGAAAAAAAATAAGAGGTGATGTGCAGAGTAGGATTCAAAATTGATATTGTGAAACAAAATATTCTGAAAATGAAGTAAATGATTGCTGGGAGATAAGTGATACCAGCATCTTTGTGTTGTCTATATTTAAATTAAATACTCATTTTGTTGCCTTCCTGACATATATATTTTGGAAAACTAAGATATTTCCATTTTTATTGGTACATTAGTAATTTAATTCTTTTACTAAAATAAATGGATTTTTCTTGGTCAATTTTTGTTGTTATTAATATTATTTATATTGGAATTTTTATGTCACTGTAACAGAAAATGAGTCTATCGATTCATGAAGAAAAAGCTTATTTAATGCACAATATCAGAGGCTGCATATACAAGTTTAGGCATCTCTACCTGTTGAAACTCTCATCAGCTCTCCCCGAAGTACCTCACAACATCGTAGTGAGAGTCATCATAGTGCAAGACAGAGACATGGGGAATTCAGGGACCAATATTGTTGATTTTATAACAACTCACTCTTATTATAACTCACCAGGGAACCACAAGAACAACATCAGTCCTCCCAAAGGTGGTGTCCATAATGACCTAATCACTTTCTTTTAGATTCACCTCCTAGAGGTACTATCACTACACTGAGAACCAATCTGTTAGCACATGAAACTTTGCAGAACATACTCAAACTATATTCAAAACACAGCATTATTAAATTATAATAAAATGATTTAAATTGCTAAAATTAAAGAATTCTAATTTTAAGTCAATCTATTTTCATATACACATTTGAACTCCAGATTTTACAGTATTCTAGGTGATGCAAATTATGGAATATGCATAATTTATTAATTCAGTATTTTCCAACATTTTCAAAAATGGATATGAGTATAGTTTTCCTTTCTGTGTTTAATCCAATAAATATTGAGAATACCCAATGCAGTTTAATGAGCAAGTTTCATTAAATTGAATTTGTTCAGGAATCTATAAATTACTAAGGTATGAAGCAAAATTTCCATTGTGGGTATTTGGTTTGCATGACCTCGAAACTTGTATTTTGAAGACCAATATACCCTCATGTAATGAATAGGATTCTGGAGAGATTATGATCACATGTGTCATGAATGGGTCTTGAATGGGATTGTTTTCACAAGATTCCCAAGATAGTGTGTTTTCTCCCTCTGTCACTTGAGGACTCATTGCAAACATGCAAACATTGCCATCTATTAATCAGGAACCAGGCCTTCTTTAGATACGAAATCTGTGGCAACTTAATCTTGGACTTCTAACCCTCCAGAAATGAAAAATAAATGTTTTCAATTAAGCCAATCATATTAACATTTTATTATAGAAGCCTAACCTAAGACCATATCTAAAGAAAGGATCATTGCTTGTTTATTCATTTGTTTTGTAAATGGTTTCACTGAAATAAGAAACCAGATCAATGATATTTGGTATATTTTGGTTTCATTAGTCAAATTCAAAAATGACTTACTTTTATTTCCTTTAGCAAGCATTTTTACATGTAATTTTTCACATATTATATTAACTAAAATTTAGAAGTTAAAAAGCATTTTTGGTCACAATGAAAATCCCATCAAATTTACATATTTGCCTAAGTGATGGAGGCAACCAAGTTAATGCCTCTTTAATAATAAATTCTTAAATTTGGTATCAAGTATAGCAGAGATTTTGGTTATTGACCATGATGCATTATCCACACCCTGAAAAGCACTCAGGAGTTTACATCTTCTCAGTTAATTCTAAATAATTAAGAAAGTTATATGAATTATATTTGTTTTCATTAGCTATTTTTTCATTTACATCTTAAAGAATAAGACATAAAATTAACTACTCCAGTTATTAGCATGACACTACTGTTTATCAATTTAAAATCTTACCATGGCTTTCAAGAACAGTATATATGCATATATATTTTCATACTTCTTTGGAATTCTCCTTTAGTATTTATATTGTATTTTTTATTATATACTTAACTGTAGAATCATTTATGGTGAATATTTTCATTTACATAGGAAACATAAAAATTATTATTCAATGTAAACTCTCATATAAAACATGTTTAAGTTGTGATAGATAAAAGATGCATTTTTAAAATAAGTTAACTTCTCCACACTCTGTTAAATTATATTTTAAAATCTAATTTTAAAGTCGTGAACTGAAATTGATCACTTGGACTAGTGAGATGCCATTGGTACATGCAAACTTGATGAAATTGTATTGGAATCCCCTGACACATTTCTAACTCCACCATTTGGGGCAAGTTGATTGAGCATGACCCACATTGTACATCTCTTCTCTCTCTTATTCCCAATCTTATGTTTAACAAGAATCACTTTTCAGTTAAATTAAACACCTGTTAATTACAGAGTTCAACCAATAGTATTAGGTAGAACAAAAAAAATACTAAAAGGGATAAAGTATTAAATTGTGCATCAACAGTCAGGAGAAGAGCCGATCAAGTCACTGTTTCTCATAGTGTCCATTTCACTTCAACAGGTTTCCTTTTTTGTGGTTGGTTAGTTGTCACCAATCAGGGAGAACATATGATATTTGTCGCTTTGGAACTGGCTTATTTCACTCAGAATGATGTTTTCCAGATTCCTCCATTTTGTTGCTAATGACCGGATTTCATTGTTTTTTACTGCTGTGTAGTATTCTATAGAGTACAAATCCCTTAATTTCTTTATCCAGTCTACTGTTGATGGGCATTTGGGTTGATTCCATGTCTTAGCTATTGTGAATTGAGCTGCAATAAACATTAAGGTGCAGGCAGAGTTTTTGTTTGCCAATTTAATTTCCTTTGGGTAAATTCCAAGGAGTGGGATGGCTGGGTTGAATGGTAGGGTTATATTCAGGTTACTGAGGAATCTCCAGACTGACTTCCATAGTGGCTTTACCAGTTTGCATTCCCACCAACAGTGGGTTAGTGTCCTTTCTTCCCCACATCCTCTCCAGCATCTGTTGTTGGTAGATTTCTGCATGTGAGCCATTCTAACCGGGGTGAGGTGAAACCTCATTGTGGTTGATTTGCATTTCCCGATTGCTAGTGATCTTGACATTTTTTCATGTGTTTGTTGGCCATTTGGATTTCCTCTTTTGAAAAATGTCTGTTGAGGTCCTTGGCCCATCTCTTAAGTGGGTTGTTTGTTTTGATGTTGTGGAGTTTCTTGATCTCATTGTAGATTCTGGTTATTAACCCTTTATCTGTTGCATAGTTTGCAAATATTTTTCCCATTCTTTCGGTTGCCTCTTCACTTTCCTGACTGTTTCTTTCGCAGTACAGAAACTTCTCAATTTGATGCAATCCCAAATGTTAAAAACTTATTTTGACTGGGTTTCCAAATATAAATGTTTAATAATGAATTCAATCGGTAGTGTTTAAGTACATTTTATGAGAATAGTCAGAAAATAGTACTGTATTTTTTAATATTACACACCACACCTCGATCAAGTTGTTGCTTTGAGATTACATAAACAACACTAACAATCCGAAGGAAAAGCCCAGCTGACCGATTTATAGAACCAGCAGATTCTCACACAGGGTAATAAAGATGATTTAATTTAATCAAATTAATCTTTACTTTCTATTTTCTAAAATTAAATTATTAAATTTATTAAATGATTAAATTATTTTATTTGATGTGATCAAAAACATTATATGACTACAATTTATACAACTTGAAGCTGAGTTCCACACAGCAAATTACTATAATACTGTAAAAAGTTTTTGATAAACTATAATAAAACAATAATTTTGGTGAAATAAAATAAAAATTTTGGTGAAATATAATAAAATTAAAAATTTTAAATGATACAATATTATTTTGTCATGGTTTGAAAATAAGTGTATCCATTACCAGTATAAAAAGCAACATGAGGAGTAGATTTAAGTTTTAAACTTGAAACCAAAGAGATTTTTTGATAAAAACTGTGTTTTTAAGCTGTAACTTTTTTATGAAATTTATTTATTTATTTGAAAGGCTGATTTAGAGAGTTAGAGAGAGAGAGAGAGAGAGAGAGAGACATGTTGCATCCACTGGTTCACTCCCCAAACGGCTACAAATGCTGGAAGAATGCCAATCCAAATCTAGGAGCAAGGAGTTTCCTCCAGGTCTCCTATGTTGGCGCGGAGGTGTCAAGCGCTTGGGCCACCTTTTGCTACTTTCCCAGGAACAGAGACTTTAACTAAAGCCCATATGGGATGCTGGTGCCTCAGTCAACAGCTTTACCCACTACGCCACAGCACCAGCCCAAGCTATAACTTTTTTTTTTTACTCTGTCAAATGTAGAAACAAATCTACTAAAAAATTTGGGAATACATTTAAAGTTGAATTATATGGACAGTTAATACAAGCATAGTCAAGAAAATGAAAAATAAAACTAAAAGATAGATTTGTTTTAGTGTGAAATTGTTGTGAAATCGTGCACATAAGAGCTCCGCAGAAAGCTTTTAAAATACATATACTAAAAAAACTATGTATGAATTTAAAAAAAATTGGCTCCTCATAAACTTATCTTTTAATTGCCTATTCTATAACTTTGTGAAGAGCTCATAACTTGTTAGTATTTTTATGTGAAGTATTCTCTTGAGGGATATTTTATTCATTTGTTATAGTGCATAAAGTCACTTCCTGTTTTGTTTACTTATATTGAGTTAAAGAATCAGTTAATATAATTTGTGTAATTTCTAAATTTAGACAAAAAATAACCTATAGTTGTCTACTTCAACATGGTTATTCAATATAGTACTAGAAGTTTCAGCAGAAGCAATTAGAGAGTAGAAAGAAATAATAGGCATCAAAATTAGAAAAGAAAGCTAAATTATCTATGTTTGCAGATGACACAATGTTGTACTTGGAAAAACGAAAACACGCCACCAAAAAGCTGTTAGAATTGATAAATTCAGTGAAGTTGAAGGTTACAAAATAAATGTAAGAAACACAGTCGCTTTTTTTGTATCCTAATGATGAACTCATAGCAAGAGAAATAAGAAAGAAATCACAAATAGTATGAAAAAAAAAGTTCCTCAACAGAAAAGGGCTTCAGTCATTGAATCTCAAAATGTTTGTTTCACTCCAATATATTACATTTCATGTACTCTATTAGTTACATACATTACATATCATGTACACTGTTAGTTACCCCAGATCAGGGAAAACATATGATATCTGTCTTTTGTGGACTGGTTTATTTCACTAAGTATAATGGTTTCTAGTTGTGACCATCCTGTTACAAAAGACAGGATTTCATTTTTGTTTTACACCTGAATAATAGTGCATAGTGTATACATACCATAGTGTATGCATTATGGACATCTCGGTTGATTCCATTAGCTATGGTAAATTGTGCCGCAATGAGCATGGGGATACTGATTTCTTTTGATCTGGGCAAATTTCGAGGAATTGGATGGCTGGACCATATGGTAGATCTATATGCAGCTTTCTGAGGAATCTCCATAACTGTCTTCTACAGTGGCTGCACCAGTTTACATTCCCACCTTTTTTTTTTTTTTATCAGTGTAGGGTTAACTATATGATCATTAAGTAAACTGAAAACAGATCTTTGTAAAAATTAAGAGTGGGAATATGAGAGGGAGGAGGAAGAAGATTTGGAGTGTGGGATGGAAGGAAGGTGGGGGGGGGAATATCACTATGTTCCTAAATCTGTATATATGAAATATATGAAATGTATAACTAAAATAAAATAAGAAAGAAAGAAAAGAAGAGGAGACTGTACTGTGGCATAGCAGGTAAAGCCACCACCTGTAGCGTGGACATACCATATGTGCACCAGATTGAGTCCCTGCTGCTCCACTTCTGGTCCAGCTCCCTGCTAATGTGCCTGGGAAAGCAGTGGAAGATGGCAGCCCCAGCACCCATGTGGAAGACCCAGAAGAAACTCTTGGCTCCTAGCTTTGGGTCAGCCATCTCCAGCTGATAGAGCCATTATAGGGGTGAATCAGTAGATGGAACATCTCCCTCTCTCTCTGACTCTGACTCTCTATAACTCTGCCTTTCAAATAAATAAATAAATTTTCTTAAAAAAAGAAAAAAAAATCACATTTACATAGATAGCCCAAAAATCAAATATTTAGGAGTAAATATAACCAAAGAAGTGAAAGAGCTCTAAAGTGAAAATTATCAAATATTGATGAAAGAAATCATCAAGGACACAAGCACACAAAATGGAAAGATATTCCTTTTTCATGGATTAGAAGATTCAATATAATTAAAATGTCTGTACCATCTAAAAATTTATAGATTTGAGTCAAACTACAAATGATGTTATTTAAAGTGTTATAAAAATTATTTTAAAACTTATATGGAATCACAAAAGACTCAGAATAGCCAAAGAGATTCTGAGCAAGAAAAATCAAGGTGGAGGTATCACAACAGCTGATTTCATAGCATAGTACAATGCTGTAATAATTATAACAGCTTAGTACTGACACGAAAACTGACACACAGATCAATGGACCAGAATAGAGAGCCCAGAAATTAATCCACGTGCATACAACCAACAGATTGAGTACAGATTTGAGTACGAAAGTACTCAAACCGGCCTGCGCCGTGGCTCAACAGGCTAATCCTCCGCCTTGCGGCGCCAGCACACCAGGTTCTAGTCCCAGTCGGGGCACCGGATTCTGTCCCGGTTGCCCCTCTTCCAGGCCAGCCCTCTGCTGTGGCCCAGGAGTGCAGTGGAGGATGGCCCAGGTGCTTGGGCCCTGCACCCCATGGGAGACCAGGATAAGCACCTAGCACCTGGCTCCTGCCATCGGATGAGCGCGGTGCGCCGGCCGCAGCGCGCCGACCGTGGCAGCCATTGGAGGGTGAACCAACTGCAAAAGGAAGACCTTTCTCTCTGTCTCTCTCTCTCTGTCCACTCTGCCTGTCAAAAAAAAAAAAAAAAAAGAAAGTACTCAAACCACGCAATGGAGAAAGGATAATCTCATCAGAAATGGTGTTGGCAAAACGAGATGTGTATATGCAGAAGAATGAAACTAGATCTTTCTCACCAAAAACAAAAATCAACTCAAGATGAATCAAAGATGTAAACTTAAGATATTAGACTATGTAGTTGTTGGAAGATAATGTAAGGCAAACACTCTAAAACATTGGTGTAGGGGAAAACTTCTTGGATAAGATCCCCAAAGCCAAGAATGAAAGCAAAAATAAACAAATGGTGCTATATCAAACTCAGAATATTTTGTACAGCAAAGATAATTATCAACAGAGTGATGAGACAAAAAATGGGAAAAATATTTTCGCTCTACCTATGTGACAAAGGATTAATATTCCAAATATATCAATGACTTAAAAAACTAAATGATAAAAATAACCGGTCTAGTTAAGAAATAGGAAAACAACTTCAATAGATAGTTCTCAAAAGAAGTAAAAATGGCCAAGAAACATATGAAAAAGTGGTTAACATTACTAGTCCTCAGAGAAATACAAACCAAAACCACAATGAAATATCACGTCATTTCTGTCAGAATGGCTCAAATCCAAAACAGAGAATGATAAATGCTGTCAAGTATATGGAAAAAGGGGAACACTTAGGTATCTCAGGTAGGAATTTAAATTAGTGCAGCCATATGGAAAAGTGTGATTTCTTAAAATACTAGAAAAAGACTTGACACATGATCCAGCAATCCCGCTACTGAGTATATAACCAAAGACTTAAATAAAATGTATCAAACAGATACCTGCACCACTATGCTTATAGCATCACTGTTCACAATAGTCAAAATTTGGAAGCAAAAAGACATCTATCATCAAATAAATGGAAAAGAGAATGTGGTATATATACATAATGGAATATTATTCAGATACAAAAAGAATGAAATTCTACCATTTACAACAAAATGGGCACAACTGGAAGAAGACATATTAAAGCATGGGCAGGAAGGAGGGTAGAGTGGGAAGTATCATTATGTTCCTATAACTGTATATATGAAATACATGAAACATGTATAACTTAAATAAGGTTAAAATTATACTACTATAGTTTTAACAGTCTATGATTACTTTAAAACTTATTGTATATGATTGAAATGGTCATTTTTCCATCCAATTATTTTTTATAGCTGCTGTTTATATTCCCACCAAACTAGATTTTTTTTTGCTTTTATTTGTTAAATTTATTAAGTGAATTATTAGACCTTTATATTTTAATATCTTTAAAATATGTCATCACAAAAACAATTAAAAAAGATACAAAGGGATAAGGAATGAGGGAGGAAAGTAGAGAGAAGGAGAGAAGGAAGGAAAAAGGGAATATCATTATATTCTTAGAGTTGTATCTACAAAGCACATTCAATATGTTAGAAAGTAATTAAAAATTATAATAGTATGGAGAAATGAAGAAAAGTATTTGACTTGTAGATTATTTTCTAAATAATAATTATGAACACTAGTTTATGGAAAATCTGTAAGGTCTTTGAGTATATGTACAAAAGTATGCACGTCTAACTGTATGTAATTACATGAAAATAAAATTGCAGGGGGTAAATATCCTTTTAAATTGTATGTGTGTATTTATATAAGATACATATTAATTATGTTATTAAAGCTATCCCTAAATATAACAAAAATGTCACAAAAATCTTGGTGTTTCTAACTGTTCATTTTGATATTTAAAATAAAGTATTTTACTGATTTGAAAGGCAGAGTGATAGAGAAAGAAGTAAAGGGAGAGATCTTCAGTCCATGGTTCACTCCTTAAATGGCTGTAATGGTCAGGGCTGGGCCAGACCAATACCAGCAGCCTGCAACTCCATCCTGGTTTCCAATTAAGGGTAGCAGGGATCCAAGCACCTGGGCCTTCCAATGCCCACTGCCTTCCAATGTCCATTATCCAGAAGCTGGATGGAAAGTGAAGCATCCAGTATTTGTATGGAACAATCTAGTATAGTATGGAACTAGTATTTGGATATGGGATGCCGGCCTAGCAAGCAGTAGCTTAACCTGCTGTGCCTCAACACTGAGCAATCTTTTTTAAATTTATTTTATCTATTTGAAAATAAGAGTGACAGAGAGGCAGAGACAGAAAATAACATTTTGATATTTTAAAAGTGATATTTTTGGGAAGATTGCAAAGGTAGCAAATGACAGTAATTTAGGTGACTTGTTTAGGCTATAGTTGTATGTGTTTTCAGCATATGGAAGAAATTGAACATAATCATTTTTTATCATTTCTCTCTTATAATATTATCATTGGTATGTTGCTGTGCAGTTATTTCCATATGTATTTGAGGTAGCACAACATAAAATTATTAAATTTAGCCTTCCCCTGTGGACAAGGAGCTTTCTGTTGTGGTGAAATTCAAAATATATTGTCTTTTAAAGCTAAATTTAAATCTTTGGAAATAAAATATAATAGTTCAACTCAATAGTTACTAAGATATCATTTCAAGCCAGCTTTATAAAAATATGAGGGAAGGCATTTGAAATTTCAGCATGAGGCACCAAATTACTAAACATTTTTGGTCACATTGTCTGAATGTTATGTTGAGAACACATTACAAAAAAAAAAACAACAGCAGATTCAGATCTAAGTGAACATCAAGGTACATAAGGAGATGAAAGGTTTCTCATGAAAGTGCATGGCCATAGCCATTAAGGATCTTCTGTGAGAGAGAAATCATTTAAAAATCAATGCAAAATCTTTTAGAGTCAGTGTTCAGTAAAACACAATTATAAATGCCAGGAAGAAAGAGAGCTTCTGAATTTTGTATGAAGTAAGCTAGACATTACATGGAAAATAATAAGTAGGAAAAGTACTTGAATTACCCAGGTTTGTGACAAACAAAGCTGTTCAACAAGTTACTAGTGTTGTGGCAGAATATTCTTGCAAATATTGTTATTTTCTTTTTTTTCTTCTTCATCTTCTTTATTTTTAATATTTTGCATTTCTACTTAAATCCTATAATCTCTTTAGCAACTGTCATCACACATACACATATACCCACCCTATGCCTCACCTAATATTCTCAAATTTGAATTACAAATTATCTATACATTTATGAACACAAAGTAACTTCATAGCTTACTTAAACTTTCTTCAAGGTTACAACATAATTTTTTTTTTATTTAGTAAATATAAATTTCCAAAGTACAGTTTATTATTGTTTTGTTCTAGTACTATTGGTTGAACTCTGTAATTAACACACAATTATTCTTAGGTGTTTAAATTTTAACTGAAAAGCGATCCCTGTTAAATATAACAGTGGGAATAAGAGAGGGAGGAGATGTACAATTCGGGACATGCTCAATCGGACTTGCCCCAAATGGTGGAGTTAGAATTGTGCCAGGGGATTCCAATATAATCCCATCAAGGTGGCATGTACCAAGGCCATCTCAACAGCACAAGTGATCAATTTCAGTTCACAATTGATCACACTGATAGGTCTAAGAGTCAAAGGGATGACACAAACAAGACTAGTGTCTGCTAATACTAACTGTTAGAATCAAAAAGGGAGAGAAAGATCCATCATGGGAAGTGGGAGACACAGCAAACTCATAGAATGGCAGATGTCCTAAATAGCACTCTGGCCTCAGAATCAGCCCTTAAGGCATTCGGATCTGGCTCAAGTGCCCATGAGAGTATTTTAGGCATGGAAAGCCAAGACACTCTGGGGGAAAAAAAAAAAAAAAAAGAAGACCTAAATGAAAGATCTCTGAGAGTGAGATCCCAGTGGAAAGAGCAGGGCCATCAAAGAAGGAGGTACCTTTCTCTGAAGGGAGGAGAGAACTTCCACTTTGACTATGACCCTGTCGGAATAAGATCGAAGTTGGTGAACTCAAAAGGCTTCCGTAGCCTTGGCACTAGAGCCTAGGGAGATTACTGACGCCATAAACAAGAGTGTCAAATTGTTAAGTCAACAACAGGAGGCACTGTGTACTTACTCCTTATGTGGGATCTCTGTCCTTAAGGTGTTGTCCAATGTGAAGTAATGCTATAACTAGTACTGAAACAGTATTTTACACTATGTGTTTCTATGTGGTTGCAAACTGATGAAATCTTTACTTAATATATACTAAATCAATCTACTGTATATAAAGATAATTGAAAATGAATCTTGATGTGAATGGAATGGGAGAGGGAGCAGGAGATGGGAGGGGTGCAAGTGGAAGGGAAATTATGGGGGGGCAAGCCGCTGTAATCCATAAACTGTACTTTGCAAATATTATTATTTTCAATGTTAAATTTCAATCATCATTGTAATAGTAGTAGTAGACATTGATAAATTGGTAGAAATGTTTAGTAGCTCTACAGTATATTTCTCTGTCTCTCTCTGTCTCTCTCTTTCTCTCTCTCTCTTTCTTTTTATGAGCTAAGCATGATTTATTCCAGAACTTTCCTGACACAGCATTCAGGAGTGAGCTCCAAGGGAGGAATGCCTGAAGAAACTTGACAGTATGGGGTCTTTTATGTATAAATCAGAGGAGCAGAGTAACAGCTAACAATCAATTGGAGGGCTGGGACAAAACCCACCAGAGGGCTAGAATTGTAATCCTGTCTAGCCTGCTCACAATAAAACAAAACAAAACAAAAAAGAAACAAAACAAAAAAGAAACAAAACAAACAAACAAGCATCCAAAGGGTGGGATTTGTCATTTTTTTTTTTTTGCTATGGGATGAAATCTTTAATTTTGTCTTGCTAAAGGCTTTTTCTTTGAAGATGTAAGCATTTTGACCACTCTTCAAGGGACTTGTCCCCTTTTCTTATTCCAACAGGGACCTGACCTAACTCCTCACATCCCATCTCTCCCAATCAGAGGAATGGACTTAAAGGGGACAATGACTGCTCTGGCTGTTTCATATTGTATTTCAAACATTTGCAAGGCAAGAGGTACCATGTAGCATCAGAGTGCAGTAATATTCTCAGCACATCTAATGATGAAAATACACAGGAGGTAGGCATTTGGTCTTGCAGTTATGATATCACTTAAGACACCAGCATCCCATATGGAGATGCCTAGACCCAGGTTTGATCCTAGTTCTAGCTTTCTGCTAACGCAGATCCTGGGAGTCAGAAAGTAATGACTCAAGTAATTGGGTCCCCGTCACTGAAATGACAGAAATGGATGCAGTCCCAGGCTAATAGTTTTTTCTTGGCCCAGCCCCAATTTTTTTAGGAATTTGAGGAGTGAACCTAACAGTTGGGAGAACTCTGTCTCTATCTCTATCTCTCTCATTCTATTCCCTTGCCTCTTATATAGATAAGTAAGCAAGATTCTTAGTCTTTGAAAAAATAAAACACATGTTTTGTGAAATTACATGAATAGATACAAACTTAATGGAAGTTTAAGAAACATTCAAGTTCACTCAAGTTAGTAACATCAAGATGGGTATCACAGGCTGGTGCTGCAGCTCAATAGGCTAATCCTCCGCCTGTGGCACCAGCACACCAGGTTCTAGTCCTCGTCGGGGTGCTGGATTCTGTCCTGGTTACCCCTTTTCCAGTCCAGCTCTCTCTGCTGTGGCCCGGGAGTGTAGTGGAGGATGGCCCAAGTCTAGGAGAAGCACCTGGCTCCTGGCTTCGGATCAGCGCGGTGTGCCAGCCGCGGCAGCCATTGGAGAGTGAACCAACGGCAAAGGAAGACCTTTCTCTCTGTCTGTTCCTCTCATTGTCCACTCTGCCTGAAAAAAAAAAAAAAACCACCAAAAAAAGATGGGCATTACAGAAAAGGGATAACTTGAAATGGACACTGTAGAAGACAAAAGATTTCACAAAATCAAATTTGATAGATGCCTAGCAGAATGCATTTTGTGAAGTGGGGACTGTGTTTCATTGGTCTTTTTATTTTTAGTACCCAACAGTGTCTTCCATATACGAGCAAGTAGAAAAAAGAGAAACATTAAAATCAGACAACATTGCATATTGTCAATGGAAAAGACTTATTAGTGAGGCAGACCCACAAAGGCACAGTGTATTATCAAGATAAGTAAGAAAGAGGAAGAAGGATAAAGCTTGCAATTTAAAATTGGGGACGTGTAAGACAATATGACTAGTTAAAAGGACTGGCATGCTGGGACAGAGTATTTCCTGCCCTCATATTTTTAAAGCCAGGAAGAATCTCTCTATATCTACAGACAGAAGGAGAGAAGCTAATGGAAATGGAGAGAGCTTAAAGATGCAAGAGAGAAGAATGTGAAGGATTCATTATGATTCATGAAAACTGGCATCAATTCTCTAAGAGAAGGAAATAAAGTACAAAGGGATGTTTATTTTGAATGTTTATAAAGTTCCAATATGTTGTACAAAATTCTCAAATCTTAAAATGTAGCTGTATTTATTCCCATTTTTCAAATGAGAATATAGCATATTTATAAAAAAATAGTTTACTGAAATAATGATTATTTGGAAAATCTAATAAAATATATTTATATTTAATTTTTTATTTAAAAAGAACAGAAATGTAAAAAATACTTATTTATGAGGTACTCTATGATAATTTGTTATATAAATAATTATGAATTTAGAATAATTGTATTTATCTTTTTAAGAATTTAGTTTCCTTGAGTAGAACACATCCAAAAATCCTGTCTTCTATTTTTATAGAGAAATATACAGTAAATTAACGTTTTGTATCTCCACCCTATTGTGCAATAGAACTCTAGCATTTTCATTTCAAGTTAAGAAAATCTTTTGCCTGAAAATGAGATCAATAAATAAGGAACTTAGAGACTGAAAAAAATGTTTATCTGACATTACTCAAAACAAATATTTATTGTAGTCTCAAATAAATTCGATATTACATACATCATTAATTCTAAAATTACATACATTAAGTAAAATAGATGCATATATTGTTGTTACTTACTTCACTTCTAAACAAAATGTTGTAGAATTCTGTCTCTGGCATTTGCCTGTCTTCTCTCAACAATAAAGAGCTGATCGAATGACAACTGTCACTATCTACTTGTGCTCCCTTGTAGAATAGCAATGCCAATTAAAATAATGACTCATAGCAGTCTAGCAGATATATGACTGGAAAGTCTGAAGGATATATAGGCGAAGGTAAAGTAATTGAGAAAATAATGGCCAAATTTAACAAAATTTGACAGGTATTATAGATAACCTATAGATGCAAATACCTCAGCAAATCCAAAGCATATCAAACACGAACCCCAATAGCCAAGGCTTGTAATCATCAAAGTTCTATAAACTAGAAACAGAGAAAATATTAATGGCAGCTAACATTAGAAAACAATGTCAGAATTCTCATTAGAAAAGAGCAAAAAATGCAAATAATCAGGCCAGCACTGTGGCTCAGTAGGTTAAGCTGTCACTTGGGACCCTAGCATTCCAAATCAGAGTACAGATTTGAGTGTGGATGCTCCACTTCTTGCTAATGCACCTTGGGAAGCAGCTGATGATGACACAAGTAGTTGGGCCCTTGCCACCTATGTGTGACTTTCTGATGGAGTTCCTAATTCCCAGCCACAGTCTGGCCCAGACCTGGTTGTTGAAGCCATTTGTGCTGTGTACCAGCAGCAGGAAGATTGCTTTCTCCGTGTGTGTGTCTCCATCTCCCTCTGACACTTTATTTTACTGTCAATAAATAAATCTCAAAAAAATGAGCAATTTAACTAGTAGACTTTCATAACCAGCAACAGTATCTTTGAAAACCACAGGCAAAATTTAAAAATGTTCGAAACTATAAAAGCTCAAAGAACTCCCTACCAGCCAGCTTACCTTGCCCACAAAATACATGAAAGGAAGTACTTCAAGGAAGGTAAAGTGATTCCAGTAGAAAATATGTCTACACAAAAGATTGAAAACTGCCAACAATAATGTACATGGATAAATCTATGTGTTTTAGCACTAAAATTTTTAAAAGATACCTGCTTAAATAAAAATAATAAGGAAGTAATATGTAATATTTTAATGTGTAATTTTCAGTGGTGGGTGCGGATAGTAACAACATAATAACAGGAAAAGAGAAATGGAAGTCAAATAGTGTAAAGATTTAAAAAGGTTTAATACTTTACATGTTATAATGGAATATCATTTAAGCTAGATTTTGGTAAGATTTATACTATAAAATCTAAGGATATTAAAACTAAAATAGCTATAAATAATAAGCTAACAATATGATAAAATTATGAAATCAAAAAGAGAGCAAGTACAGATGTTGGCCTAAAGGTTCCAAGCATGGGGAACAGGTAGCCAGCAGGCCACATAAGGCCTGTGAAATCCTTTGGTTGTCTCTGCCTAGGCAACCACACATAGTACTCAAAATTCAACATCTGTTGCAGACTAATTTTTAAGTTGATAATTTGTATGGCTTGTGAATGATGTTATAAATATCTAGCCCTTGGCGGAATAAAGGTACCACACTCTTGGTAGGCCATCACTTGGGACTCACATCTCATATCTGAGTTCTGAGGTTTGATACCTGACTCTGCTCCTGATGTCATTGTCCTGCTAATGTGCATGCTGGCAAGTAGCAGGTGATGGCTCAAGTACTTGGATCCTTGCACCCACGGGAGGGGCCTGAGACCCACGAGAGGGACCCGAGACACATTCTTGGCTTTCAGCTTCACAGAAACCTAGTCCTGGTCATTGCAGGCATTTGGGAAATGAAACTTCAGATGGGAACTCTGTCTGCCTGTTTATCTATTTTGCTATTTTATTCTCTCCCTTGTCCTTCTGCTTCTGAAATAAATAAATAAATAAATAAACAAAAAACTTTAAAATAGAAAACTAGAATATATTAAAAATAAGAAGATGGAACTAATAGTAAACAAATTCCAAGATGGTAGACTGAAACATAACCATATCACTAGCCATTTAAAATATAAACTATTTAGTTGCAGAGTTCAACCATTAGTACTAGAACAAAAACAAACAACAAAGAGAGATACTAAGATGGGTAAAGATTTACATTGTACATCAACAGTCCAGACAAGAGCTGATCAAGTCTTATTTTCTCATAGTGTTCATTTCATTTCAACAGGTTTCCCCTTTGGTGTTCAGTTAGTCGTGAACTCTGCAACTAACACACAATTAGCCTTAGGTGTTTAACTTTTAACTGAAAAGTGATCCCAGTTAACTTTGAGAGAGGGAAAAAGAAAGGGAGGATATGTACAATTTGAGACAAGCTCAATTGGACTTGCACCAAATGATGGAGTTAGAAACATGCCAGGGGATCCCAATACAACCCCATCAAGGTGGCATGTACCAATGCCATCTCAATGGCCCAAGTGATCAATTTTAGTTCACAATTGATCACACTGATAGGTCTAAGAGTCAAAGGGAACACACAAACAAGACTAGTGTCTGCCAGTACAAACAGATAGGACCAGAAAGGGAGAGAATGATCCAACATGGGAAATAGAGTCACAGAAGACTCATAGAATGACAGATGTCCTAAATAACACTCTGGCCTGAGAATCAGCCCTTAAGGCATTCAGATCTGGCTCAAGAGCCCATGAGAGTATTTTAGGCATGGAAAGCCAAGACACTCTGGAAAAAAAAAAAAAAAAGAAGACCTAAATGGAAGACCTCAGCGAGTGAGATCCCAGTGGAAGGAACGGGGCTACCAAAGAAGAAGGTACCTTTCTCCGAAGGGAGGAGAGGACCTCCACTTTGACTGTGACCCTGTCGGAATAGGATCGAAGTCGGCGAACCCTAAAGGCTTCCATAGCCTAAGCGACTCATGACTAGAGCCTAGGGAGATTCCTGACGCCATAAATAAGAGTGTCAAATTGTTAAATCAACACCAGGAGTCACTGTGTACTTATATCCCATGTGGGATCTGTCCTTAATATGTTATCTAATGTGAAGTAATGCTGTAACTAGTGCTGAAACAGTATTTTTACACTTTGTGTTTCTGTGTAGATGCAAACTGATGAAATCTTTACTTAATACATACTGAATCGATCTTCTCTATATAAAGATAATCGAAAATGAAAAAAAAAACAGTGTTACGTTGGAAGTTGCATTAAAAAATTAATGTTTCATATATATATATATATATATATATATATATATATCATGTAGGATCTCTGTCCTTAATGTGCTGTACAATGTGTTTCAATGCTATAACGGGTACTCAAATAGTATATTTCACTTTGTGTTACTATATGAGGGCAAATGGACGAATTCTTAACACATGCTAAATTGATCTCCTGTATACAAAGAGAATTGAAAATGAATCTGGATGTTATAGAAAGGGTGGAAGGAGTGGGCAAGGGGGGAGGGTTGTGGGGGGAGAGGGAAAGTATGGGGGGAAAGCCATTGTAATCCATAAGTCGTACCTTGAAAATTTATATTCTAAATAAAAGTTAAAAAAATATATAAACTATTTAATTTACTCAACTAATAGGCCAGTTATCACATTAGGAATAAAAAAAGAAGACAAAGGGATTAAAAACAAAATAATATATACCCAAGATCCACCTACCAACTAAATGCTGCCTTTAATAAAAACCACTTAAGGGGCAAGTGTTGTGGTGCAGAAGAATTTCTAAAATTTCTGAGTTTGAATCCTGCCTCCACTTTCATTCCAACTTCCTGCTAATGTGCATCCTTGGAGTCAGCAGATGATAGTTCAAGAACTGGGGTCCCTGACCCTCACATGAAAGACTCTGATGGAGTTCCTGGCTCCTGGCTTCAGCTGGACTGAGACTTGGGTTTTGTGGATATTTGTGGAATCAACCAACAAATCGAATATTTTTATTTCTCTCTCTTTGACTTTCAAATAAATAAAAAGAAATAAACTTAAAAGAAATTCACTTTAAATATAAAGACATAGATAGAAAAAATCATTGAAATAGTAACACATATATTACTCTAAAACTAACTTTTTAAAATTGAATTGGTTGTATTAATGTCAGACAGATTAGATTTCAGAGCATTGGTATTACCAGCAATATGAATTCACCTAGTAATGACATGGGGTCAATAACAAAAACAGAAGCCTAATTGATTATCATAACAGAGATTCAAAATTCATGAAGAAAATCCTGTTAGAACTACAAGAATAAATGTTTAAATTCAAAATTATAGTCAATTTAATTTGTAGATGGAATATCAGGAGGGATATGGAAGACCCATGCAAAATTATCCTACAACTTGAACTAATTGACATTTTTAGAACATTCCACTTAATAGTAGCATAATACTATTATTTTTTAATGAACATGAAAGAGTTGCCATCCTGAATCTGGCATCAAATGGATCTTACTGTATTTCATAGGATTCACATCATATAAAATGTATTCCCTTATGGAAGAAGAACAATTTAATTAGAAATCAATAAAAAAAATTCCAAGAAAATATCTAGATACTTGTGTTTGGGAACTTAATAATCTTTAAAATCTATGAGTGAAATATGAGATAAAAATACATTACAAAGAATTTTGAACTGAAATGAAAATGAAATACAAGGTAGAAGCATATGTTGGACGACAAAAATAAATTAGGGGCCATCACTGTGGCACACTAGGCTGTTTCCAGCTGCGGTACCAGCATAACATGTGAGTGCTAGTTTGAGTCTTGGCTGCTCCTCTTCTGATCCAGCTTCTGCTATGGCCTAGGAAATCAGTAGAAGAAAGCCCAAGTGCTTGGACCTCTGCACCCAAGTGGGAGACCACAAAGAAGCTCCTGGCTACAGGCTTTGTATAGGCCATTGCAGCCATCTGGGAAGTGAACGAGTGGATGGAAGACCTTTCTCGCTGTCTCTCCCTCTCTCTGTAGCACTACCTCTCAAATTAGCAAATAAAATCTTTTAAAATAGAATAAAGATATTTTAAATATAGCAACTTACTGTTTGAGGTGTCAGAATATTTAATATTGCTATTATATAAATGCTGCCCCAATTGATCCATATATTTATGATTTATATTTTATAATTATTAATATTAAATATTTAATATGGATTAATATTTAATATTCCTATTGATGTTTTTATAGCAATTATAAGCATATTTAAAAATTCAAATGAGAATGGATATTACCTACTACAGACCAGATAATTATGAAAATGAAAAATAAAGTCTAATTTCACCTCATTTCAAGACTCATTATAAAACTACAGTAATCAAGTCTAGGGTATGAGGATGCAGGTTTTCAAACAGACCAACATAATAAAGTAGTGTCAGAAACTGGACCCATGTTCACAAGGACAAATGACTGTGGCAAAAGTGTTAAGGCAATTCAGGGGAGAAAGGATAATCTTTTAAAAAATCAGTATTAGCACAATTGGACATCTATTTATAGATAAACTTTGATACATACTTACACAACATACAAATAATTTTAGATGGACTATATACTAAAATTAAAATCTAAGACTTCTGGAAGAAAACAGAAAATAATTAGGGGATGGCACTTGGGTATAGCAGGTGAAGCCTCCGAGTGCAGTGCCAGCATCCCATATGGGAGCTGGTTCAAGTCCCAGATGCTCCACTTCTGATTCAGCTTTATGCTATGGCTTGAGTAAACAGTAGAGGATGGCCCAAGTTCTTGGGCCCCTGCACCCACACTGGAGACCTAGAAGAAGCTTCTGACTCTTGGCTTCAGATTGGCCCAGCTACAGCCATTGCTGCCACTGGGGAAGTGAACCAGCAGATGCCTCTGCCTCACTATAACTCTGCCTTTCAAATAAATAAACAAATCTTTAAAAAAAAGAAAATAATGTGTACTGGCCAATGATAACTAATAAGTTATGTCATCAGAACCATGATCCATAAAAGAAAATTTAATTATTTGAGTCAACGAAAATATTTCAATAGTTGCTATTCCAAATAAATTTCAAGGAAAATAATTGCAAATTATGTATCATAGCAGATTTTATATCTGGAATATAAGAGGTAATCCTAAAATTCAATGATAAAATAAGGAAAAAAGGGCAAAATTTTTCAATAAATTACTAAATAAGATACACAAATTGGTGATGGATATGGTTATTATTTGATTTCACAGATGCATACATATTTTAAAACATCATAATTCAAAATTAAAACGTGTTCAGGTAATTCTATGTTAAATATGACTCAATGATGATCGCTTCTCAGCCTTTTGGCTAAGATCAAGTGTGAAATATAACTCAATGAAACTATTAAATAAAAACTACCACTCCCATAATTTTTGTGGATTAAATTAAAAACAATAAGATACATTGAAAAATATAATAAAATAACTGTAATCAATAGTGTAGAATTTAGGCAAGAAGAGGGCAGAAGTCTGGAGCAATTTTTTCACTTCTGTTAATTTTTCACATATCTTCCAGTAAAGGTTATGCTACACCATTGTATTCAGAGGGGTCAGAACACCATAAACAAGGGAGGCATCCAAAAAATTAGTCTTATTGCTTAATACACAGTGTGTGAATATGGATGTTGCTTGAGTAGGAAAGTCCTTCTTGCTCCCCCTTTTATAAATCCTGGATATTCCTTTAAACCTGGCTATAAAAGCCCTGGCAAACTGCTTCTCAGGGAAGCTTCTTTAGGGAACTTTACTTTCCTACTCTCTCCTTTACTTCTCATTAGTAAATAAAGCTTTTCATCGGCAACTCCTATTTGAGGCTGATTATTCTGTGACACCCCAAGTGAAGGGACTCTGTATCTGCTAACATCATCAAGAAAGTGAGCTCATACCACGGCTACTCTTTAGTTCCTCTCAATATGCAATAGAACAACACTGCCAAAAATCTTGAGATAAGAGTGTGAGTAATTCTCCTGACCACGCAGTGACTTTCCCTGTACATACTTATCTGCCTGCCCTGAGAAGTTGCTATTTTCTCCTGAGGAACCAAAAAATAACGACAAATGTAGTTCAAAGTATAATCATAGGAGCAAGTCCTTTCTAAGGATTATCTGTGGCTCTGAAGTTTCTTTACATGAGGAGTATTAAACTCAGGAAGTCAGTGAAATTTCATTTGCAGAATGAGCCTCCCACTTTCTAACTCTGGATGTCCCATGGGCAAGAAAACTTTGTTTTAACAAACTAAAATTAGATAGACTGTGCTTGGTTGCCACTCTTGTTTTTGAAGCCATTAGCAAAGAGCTGGATCGGAAGTGAAACAGCCAGGACACAAACTGGAAGATCAATATTTAGAGCAAATGCATACAGAATTCAATTCTAATCCTAATAAAGTGCAAACATAGACCTCGTTCTCTGACATTCAGAAAATCAGTAGAGATGTGAAAAAAAAAAAACCTTAAAATAAGGGTTCTATGCTAAGAAAATAAAGTGACAATATTCATAAAAACAGAGGAAAATTAAAGAAATAAATAACTTACTGTTAGATTTGTGATACATTTTTTCTATGACCTTGAATCTGAAGTGAGCACTTTCAACAGAAAATATACTATGCAATGCAACACTCAGTCATGGCTCATAAGATACTTTTTCCAAACAAGTCAGAGTTGGAAAATACATTAAAATTTTGAGGAAAAATATTTGTTTTTTTTTAATTTATTTATTTACTTGAAAGTCAGATTTACATAGAGAGAGAAGGAGGGGCAGAGAGAGAGGTCTTCCATCTCCTGGTTCCTCCCCAGTTGGCTGCAATGGCTGGAGCTGTGCCGATCCAAAGCCAGGAGCCAGGAGCTTCTTTCAGGTCTTCCAGGTGGGTTCAAGGGCTCAAGGACTTGAGTCATCTTCCACTGCTTTCCTAGGCCATAGCAGAGAGCTGGATTAGAACTGGAGCCACGAGGACTGGAACCAGCACCCAAATGGGATGCTGGCACTGCACGTGGAGGATTTACCTGCTAAGCCATAGCGCCAGCCCCTCCACAAGCTTTTTTTTTAAAATGATTTATGTATTTGGGGATGGCACTGTGGTGCAACAGGTTAATCCTATGGTCTGTGGTACTGCCATCCCATATAGGCACCAGTTCTAATCCTGGCTGCTCCTCTTCCAATCCAGCTCTCTGCTATGGCCTGGGAAAGCAGGAGAAAATGGACCAAGAGCTTGGGCCCCTGCACTTATGTGGGAGACCTAGAGGAAGCTCCTGGCTACAGGCTTCAGATGGGCCATTGCGGCTATTGAGAAGTGAACTAGTGAACCAGTGGATGGAATATCTTTGTCTCTCTCTCTCTCTCTCTCTCTCTCTCTCTCTCTCTCTCTCTGTAACTCTACCTCATAAATAAATAAATAAATAAATAAATAAATAAAATCTCTAAACAGTAATTGATGCATTTATTTGAAAGTCAGAGTCACCAAAAGACGGAGAGACGAGAAAGAGAGGGAGGCTTTCCATCCTCTAATTCACTCCCCAAGTGGCCACAATGTGCAGAGCTCAGCCAGGCTAAAACCAGGAACCAGGAGCTTCATCAAAATTTTCCAAAGTGGTTACAGGTACCCAAGGATTAGGCCGCCTTCTCTGTTTTCCTAGTCTATAAACCGGGAGCGGGATTGGAAGTGGAGCAGTGAGACATGAACCAGCACCCATGTGAGATGATGGTCTAGCAGGAGATAGCTTAAACTGTTGTGTCACAATGCCTGCTTCTACAAACTTTTTTAAGAACTTTCATATTAAACAATCTTATTTGTTAGAACAGAGTACAATGGCCATCATTTTTCCCATGTGCTCTGATGGGGCTATAAGTAGGAACTGACTTGGCACTGATGGGTCTCCAGATACATGATGGCAAAACATGGCACCTTGGAATGCCAAGTATTTTAAGCTAAAGGAATTTGAGAAAACCACAGCAACAAGAAGTCCTTTCTGAACTTTTTCTCCCCTGAATGTGAAGCCAAGGAAGAATCCGGCCACAACCCCCTGCAGCAGGTTACGTGAATCACATGGCAGAGGTGCCCAGTTATATCCAGCAAAGATGAACGCCTTTGCTTGTGAAGAAACAGATCCAGAGAAAAATCTGAGTAAATAGGAGTTCCTAAGTCTGCCCAGCTGTTACATCAGCCCACACCTCTTCTGTCCAGTTATCCTTTCCCAGGATTGTCCATCCTCATCAAACCTCATCGTAAAAATGCACCACTGTCCTCACTAAATAAATGTGCATGCTTCTTTGCTATGATCTGCTTATGTCAGTTTTATTTTCTGACCAACTAAGGCCTCTGAACAAGTAGAGGAAAACCATCCTATCCATTATGAATACTACAGATTTATTTTATCTTAGTAATAAAAATTGTTTAAAAATGAACACTAAGATACATGAATAAAGATGATATTTGCAGGGTTATTGATAATAAGAAAATGAAAAATAATTTACACTTTCAATAATTGCTAAAAAATTGTGTGTACTTCTGTGTGGTGGAATGTTACTATTGTATAAGGATTTCATGTGATACATGGAAACATTTAAGGATATCAAATATTCTCAGGTGCTAGAATTATAATTATTAAGTAGATTAAACTTAAAAATACTTACGCAAGTAAATAAGAATATTAAAATTTGCATCAAAAATTGTAAGAAAGGTGTATCAATATTAACTTTTTTATTTTCTTAACTAATTATTCCCAATTATATTTACTAATCAGAAAATGAATAATATAGTACAAAATTAACAAAAGGAGAATACAATTAGAAAAACAGCAAGATGTAAATAACATGGACTGGGAACTGTTTTTGCCTTTGAAATGTTAATTCATTGTCTGCTTTCTGTGCTTATCATATACAGAAATATTGCAAATATAAAATCTAAGTATTCATAGTCCCAAGCATGGATATCTTTAGTATGCGGTTGAATATGCATGTATACATGTAAAGAAATTACAAGACCATTGAAACTCTCAGTCAACATAATAATTCTTTCCAAATGCACTAATAGAACCACAATGAAATAATAGCTATAGCTATACTATGTAAATAAACATATGCATACAAAAATACATATGGAAAGTACAGTGATTAAATGAACCCACCGCAATGGTTAGTTTTTTGTTTTTAATTCTTTTTAAAATTATTATTATTTTTATTTTGACAGGCAGAGTAGACAGTGAGAGAGAGAGAGACAGAGAGAAAGGTCTTCCTTTACCATTGGTTCACCCTCCAATGGCCACCGCTGCCGGTGCACTGTGGCCAGCGCACCGCGCTGATCTGAAGGCAGGAGCCAGGTGCTTCTCCTGGTATCCCATGGGGTGAGGGCCCAAGCACTTGGGCCATCCTCCACTGCACTCCCTGGCCACAGCAGAGAGCTGGCCTGGAAGAGGGGCAACTGGGACAGAATCTGGCACCCCGACCAAGACTAGAACCCGGTGTGCCAGTGCTGAAGGCGGAGGATTAGCCTAGTGAGCAACGGTGCCGGCCTAAAATTATTTTAAAGATTTTTATTTTTTTTGAGAGGTAGAGTTACAGACAATGAGAGGGAGAGACAGAGAGAAAAGTCTTCCTTCCATTGGTTCACTCCCCAAATGGCCTCAAGGGTCAGAGTTGTGCTGATCAGAAGGCAGGAGACAGGTGCTTCTTCCTGGTATCCCATGCAGGTGCAGGGGCACAAGCAATTAGGCCATCTTTTACTGCTTTTCCAGGCCACAGCAGACAGCTGGATTGGAAGAGGAGCAGCACTATGTGCTGGCCCCGCAATGGTTAGGTACGACCAGAAGAGAAATACTACAAAATAATAAGTATATTCTGCCAATTGGAAGGAAATGTTATTGTAGCATATCTTACTGATCATTCCCAAAGAAGAGAATTCTGCATAAAATACCATATTATTCTGACAACTTATTGTCATTTTGATGTGTTCAAAATTTGTTCACATGGAAAAAATATTAAGACAGACAATAATTCAAAGTAATAGATGAAACTCTTGCACAATTTTTTTCTACATTGTAAATAATTGGTTGCACGGGAATTCACTAAAGTTTATATCTCCCTTTCCACTACCCCGGGGTTAGGATATAACAAGAAATATCATTATATGTGGGAATAAATGTGTCCTGTATTTCAGTTTGCTCTGTTAAAAATTAGTACAAAAGCTAGAAGCTATATTTTGTTTTAGTAAATGATGATATATATGTGTCTAAGGATTATTTGAGAGTATTGAGTTTCAATTTTCTTTTATATAGTAGAGATGAAAAATGGAGAATATCATTAAATATACTTTATCATTACTTAAAGATAAGTTATCTTGAAACTTGTGTATAAAATTTTGGAAAACTTTTCTAGTTTGTAATACTTCATATTCTGTAATTGCTATTAGAATGCTACTTTAAATCTGTACCATATAAAAATAACCATTGTTAATTCAGCTCAAAATGTGATTTTTCAAAAAATAGTTCATTGAGATACAACGCTTACATTAAGATTCTAAAATAATATTCTTTTAAAATCTCATGGAATGGTAAAAGAAAATTACAAATAGTTTCAGTGTGTTTATGTTGTGCTTGTTTCTAATGGTGATAAGGGGAAAAAAGCTTACATTTGGGATATGCATTTGCTGTTTTGGTTCACAGTCTGTTAAGTAAAGAATCTTTTCTAACACAGGGAAAGCTGCCTTTGTAGCTCACACTGCTAATGTATAGCCAAACATTTCCACTCTTCACTCCCAATGTCACCTCACTCCTATAATATCCTGTTTAAAGTTCTAACGTTCATTCACTTGTCAGAATGTGAAAGTAGATAAATTAATATCTTCAACATGTCTTTCAATACAGACACAGAAGAACTTGCTTCTCATGAAAATGCACATACACACACACAGACAAAACACATAAACAAACAAATAGCTCTATTATATTCCATGTAGCAAACTTTTTTGACCCTCATGTATGTATTTTAAAAGTTAATTATAATATATTTAATCGGTATTACTAGATTCCCTTTTCTTTTGACCTTCTTAATTTGATCCATTGACATTTGCTCATTTAAAAAAATATTCCACGTTTCTAAAATATAGTGGACAAATGTCATCCTTAAATTTCCTGAGCCTCTGGTTATCCTCAATTTGAAAAGGAAACCACAAGAAGATAATGCATCCGTTTTTTTGAAAAATGCATATTTTATGAGCTTGTAAGATACTCTGTTGGGACAAATTAAATGAAAAATGCTCATTAAGATCAATAATATAAAAATTCACAGAGAACTTGAAGCTGTTCTCTGATGATATTGCTACATGAATAAGGGAGCCCCATTCACTGTGTAATGATCTCTGGAACCACCACTGAACATGCATGTTTATAGAGAATATTATTTTTAGTTTTTACAAAAATATGCTTTATTTTCCCAAATTGAGTTTTAGAACTTCAGTAACCAATTTTAGAATACTCCTTTTTTCAGGCCGACTCCATGGCTCAATGGGCTAATCTTCCGCCTGCGGTGCCGGTACACTGGGTTTCAGTCCCGGTAGGGGCATCGGATTCTGTCCCAGTTGCCCCTCTTCTAGGCCAGCTCTCTGCTGTGGCCTGGGAGTGCAGTGGAAGATGGCCCAAGTCTTTGGGCCCTGCACCCCATGGGAGACCAGGAGAAGCACCTAACTCCTGCTTTCAGATCAGCACGGTGTGCTGGCCGCTGCGCGCTGGCCATGGCAGCCATTGGAGGGTGAACCAATGGCAAAGGAACACATTTCTCTCTGTCTCTCTCACTGTCCACTCTGCCTGTTTTAAAAAAAAAAAAGAATTAAGGCCGGCGCCGTGGCTCAACAGGCTAATCCTCCGCCTTGCGGCGCCGGCACACCAGGTTCTAGTCCTGGTCGGGGCGCCGGATTCTATCCCGGTTGCCCCTCTTCCAGGCCAGCCCTCTGCTGTGGCCTGGGAGTGCAGGGGAGGATGGCCCAAGTGCTTGGGCCCTGCACCCCATGGGAGACCAGGAAAAGCACCTGGCACCTGGCTCCTGCCATCGGATCAGTGCGGTGCGCCGGCCGCAGAGCACCATCCGCGGCAGCCATTGGAGGGTGAACCAATGGCAAAAGGAAGACCTTTCTCTCTGTCTCTCTCTCTCACTGTCCACTCTGCCTGTCAAAACAAAAAAAAAAAAAAAGAATTAAAAAAAAGAATACTTCTTTATTCCAAAAGAGAATTTTAGAGTTTTAAAACTATAAGATCTTGAAACTATCCACAGTGATATCACAGATTTTTTTTTTAAATAAAGTAACAGCAATGAAAGCCAGTTTCTCTATTTAATATGTTATTTTAGCAATTAACCACCCCCTTATCCTATATGATTTCTAGTGAATTAGTGGTCATTAGAACTCAGAATATACCCTATAATTAAATGTTATAAATTCATCATTAAAAAGTTGAAATTTCCTCTCTAATTTATACCTTTACTTTTCCTGAAATATTAATAGTTTTGAATATTTGCCTAGATATTGTCAGACTTTGTAGCTTTACATACCATATATGATTTTAAGCAGCTTAACAATATTGCTCATGCTCCAAAATGAAAAATGTGGCATATGGCAAAGACACTAATTTATTTATTTTATTCAAGATTTGAGCTGGACTGTTTAAAATAGTATTTTTTGGCCTGTTCAAATAGTTTTATTTGAGTAGATGGAAAATTCTTTTGAGTTATTTCTTAGTCTCTCCAATGCTAATCTCATTCAATCATGATTATCCAATCTATGTATTAATAAGATCATTTTTTCTTAATCTGCACTTCCCACTATCTGCTATTTTTTCAGAAAAAAAATTTAAAGCATTTACGTGAACATTTACATAGAGCATGAGAGCATTGTGTGCACTGCAAATGCCAGCAGAATGCTGTGCATACACAAGAAGTACTAAATATGGATAGGAAACTCAGTACTTCAACTTTACAAAGATATGAGGTCCATATCAAAACTTTCTTGAACTCCCAATATCAATTTCTATTAATAATAGGTTAGAGGTTGTGAATGAACATGATGAGAAATTTACAAGCAAACTAGAAATCTTGTAGCTTCTAGACAAATTTATCATTGTAAAGCTACAAGGAAGTTCTTTTGTATGAAATTAGTAATAATGAAAATAACAATGATAATAAATTATTCAGTTAAAGAATGATTACATAAAATGAATGAAATAAAATTTTTAAAAATTGAAAATACATTGGGTCAGAAATTGAAAAAGAGAAAATTGCTGAATAAGTTTTGATAAGATGAAAACAAGTTGTGAGTTGCTTTATTTAGCGCAATTTTTTAAAGATTTATTTATTTATTTGAAAGCCAAATTTACACATATTTAGTACAAATTTTAAAACCTATACTGAGCTTTTATCATCAGGATTAATTGATATTTTTGTTTTGTATTTTATCCATTCCAGGAAAACATGAATGGGCAATGACAGAATTATTCCTAGAATTCAGGTTTCTTCACTTAGAGATAAGTGACAATACCCAACACAAGGTTGTTCTAAGCCAACACAATAAGAGAATGCTTGAAAGTACAAATCAATTTTTGCACAAAATAGAAATAAAAGAAGCTCACCATGACAAAGAAAAGGACAGATTGACTTAAAAGTGTTATGTAGGCTGATGGTGTGACTCAGTTAGTTAAGCCAGTCCTTGAGAGACTGGCACCCTAAATCCGTATGCCTATTTGAATCTAGCCAAATTTGTGTTGTGTTCCAGCTTCCTGCTTATGTGCCTGGGAGGGCACTGTATCATTGGTTCCTACCACCCATTAGGATGACAAGGATGAATTCCTGGCTCCTGACTTCAGCCTGCCCCAGATCTGGCTGAGGTGGCTGTTAAGGGAATGAATCAGCAGATAGCAGATCTTGCTCCCTCTGACTTTTCTTCTCTCTGTGTTGCTCTGCCTTTCAAATAAATAATAAATAAATATCTAAAATTTTATGCTACACCATAATGCAGTATTTGATTGCATGTTGAAGTCATCACTTAATTTATTCATTTACTTTTGAAAATGAACTAATAAACTATGGTTAACGTAATATTAATATTTAAAACACTAATACTCTTGTCTCTACCATAATCTTTTGGGGTATAGTTAAGTACAAGAGTGATAAAAAATTTCTTCCCTATTATTACCTCAGCTTCTTCATCTCATAAATTAATCTTTTCTAGCCCTCGATCTAAAATGAAACACAGATGTTTATCATCTTCTTGATATTGATTTCTTTATGTGATGACTTTGATTAATTTCTTCTGTTGGAGCTTATCCCAGGAATGCTTTTCCACCACAGTCTGATGGAATAATACTTCACTGGTTACTCACTATTCATATGACCCAGAGGAGCCTCTCTGCTTAACACCCTCTCAATGATTCCATCAGATATTTGGAAATAATAGTAAATAAAACAAAGATATTGCAAGCAAAGTCATGATTTTTTTTCTCAACAAATCTATTCATGAGATTGCCTTAGCACTTGAATGACTTCTTTTTTTTGAGTAGGGCAGTCATTTTCTATTCCATAAGCATGGCAAAGTAAATAGTAATATCATAGCAACCAAAAAATCTGAAAAAAGGTTACTGAATATTTAATTTTTATTAAAGTAATCTCTCAATGAAGTTCTCAAAATGATTTTGGTGCAAAATATCTATATACAACTTATATGAAATAAGTCTACTCTGAGATTTTCATTGTTAGTTCCCAATAAAACTTTATAAAGCATTTGACAAAAGGACTAGCATTGAGGCCTGGTTGGTTGATCTGCCACCTAGTGATTCCTGCATCCCATATGGCCACTGGTTCAAGTCTGAGCTGCTACACTTCCAATCCAACTTGCTGTTAATGTGCCTGAGAAAGCAGTGGAAGATGATCCAAATACATGGGCCCCTGCACCTTTGCGTGGTGATTCAGGTGAATTTCCTAGCTCCTAGCTTTGGCCTGGCCCAGTCACTGCCATTGTGGCCACTTGGAGAGTGTACCAGCAGATGAAAGATTCATTCTCTTCTTTTTCTCTCTCCATCTCTTTCTGTAACTCTGCCTTTCAAATAAGTAATCTTTTTAAAAAGCTTTTGACAAAATAATAAAATTAAAATCCATCAATCTTAATGATTGAAATAATTGAAATAAGAAATATTATAATATAATAAATCACACTAATTTCTGTTTAATTCTGATTAGTGACAATAAGAAAATGCTCACTGATCTTTCTTCCACCACAAGATTATGTACTCTCTATCAAGTACAACTTTATATGATAGGGTCAACCAAATTAAATAATATATTAGCAATGTATTGTAATCCTTAAGATAAATACAAGGATGAGCTATTATGTAAATAGAAATGATAAACATTTTACATATTCTTTGTTATTGTCATCTTTGGTTTAGGATATACTGATTAGAAACCTTTGATGTAAGTAGACATTGTAAGAGTATGATATACCAATTAGATTAAAAAAAAGTGGTGGGAGAATTGTTTTGCTTTGCCTTGTTTGTTATTGGGAAAAGACCATTTTCTAAGACATCTAAGCATAACTTATAAGAAGATTGAAGTAGTATAACAAATTGGGTACACAGAAACAGAATGGAGATAGCGAGAGTAAGCATATGGAAGCAGGCAGGTAGTAGATCTTGGAAGGTTTATATGATATTAAGTTTTTAAACTTCTTGCCAAAGAAAAAGAGAAATTTTTAAAAGGAAGGAAGTGATGTTTCTCAGGAAATCTAAATTTAGTTTTGAATAAATATACAGAAGAGCTACATGAAATTACTCAGTAAAAAATTTGAGTATTCACATCTGAGGTAACCAAAGACATGACATCGGATAAAGTTACTCAAGGAAAGATTCTAGAGTGAGATTAACAGGAAAGAAAAATGAAATCTTAAAAATTGTAATCCTCAAATGCATAGAAAAAGAGCAGAATGTTAAAGCTAATGAGAACAAAGTAGTATAAGTAAAACCAAGAGAGAATTGTTACATAGATACTAATAATGAATTACAGATTGAAAAATTATGTCAGATATTGAGGAGAAAAAAATGTAAGATAAATAAGAACCCCCAAAAATATAATAGCAAAAATATGAAAGGTAAATATTGATTTAAGATGTATTTTGATAATTATATATACATAGGGTACTGCTATTTATTGAAACCTGTTGTCCTCCAAAAATTCTTGTTAAAGACTAAAACTTCGGCAGGCGCCGTGGCTCAACAGGCTAATCCTCCGCCTTGTGGCGCCGGCACACTGGGTTCTAGTCCCGGTCGGGGCGCCGGATTCTACCCCAGTTGCCCCTCTTCCAGGCCAGCCCTCTGCTATGGCCTGGGAGTGCAGGGGAGGATGGCCCAAGTGCTTGGGCCCTGCACCCCATGGGAGACCAGGAAAAAGCACCTAGCACCTGGCTCCTGCCATTGGATGAGCGTGGTGCGCCGGCCGCAGCGCGCCGTCCACGGCAGCCATTGGAGGGTGAACCAACGGCAAAGGAAGACCTTTCTCTCTGTCTCTCTCTCTCACTGTCCACTCTGCCTGTCAAAAAAAAAAATAATAAAAAAATAAAAATAAAAAATAAAAATAAAAAAAAAGACTAAAACTTCAATTTGATGAGATTTGGAAATGAGTATTGAAAAGTAATTAGATTATAAGTATGGAGCCCTGATGATTTAGATTAGAGAAGACACAGGAGATTTAAAGATCTCTATCTCTCTCCCATGTAAGAATAGGATTAGCAGATGGTGATCTGTAAATCAGATCTTGGACTACCAAATGAGAAAAATTTCTGTTGTTGAAGCCACTTAGGCTGTGATATTGTGTTATAGAACTTCAAATTGATTAAGTTGGGCAGCTGCAATTTTATAATGTAAATTTTATAATGTAAATAATTTTATAATGTAAATAATGGACTAATAAGAAAGATCACGGCTGGTGCCGAGGCTCAATAGGCTAATCCTCCACCTGCGGCGCCAGCACACTGGGTTCTAGTCCCGGTCGGGGCGCCGGATTCTGTCCCAGTTGCCCCTCTTCCAGGCCAGCTCTCTGCCGTGGCCCGGGAAGGCAATGGAGGATGGCCCAAGTGCTTGGGCCCTGCATGCACATGGGAGACCAGGAGAAGCACCTGGCTCCTGGCTTCAGATCAGTGAGGTGCGCCAGCCGCAGTGCGCCAGCCACGGTGGCCATTGGAGGGTGAACCAAAGGCAAAAGGAAGACCTTTCTCTCTGTCTCTCTCTCTCTCTCCCACTGTCCACTCTGCCTGTCAAAGATAGATAAATAGATAGATAGATAGATAGATAGATAGATAGATAGATAAATAAAAGGAAGATCACACCATGTTAACACCAGGTATAGATGGGTTATTTTAATCTTTCTGGTTGAAAGGTCAGAAAAACCATAAACTTGGACAGTCCTTACCTGTGAGTTACTGAGGTCACCTAAATACCACTTAGGCTACTTACCGAAACTATGGAATTAAGACTTCCTGTTAACACATACTACTAAATAAATGTAAAAACAAACAAACAAACAAAAAACTTGTAATACTTAGCAATGTTGTGGCTTAATATTTCCAAGATGTATTTTCTTTTAAATTCTGAATTATAAATTGTAGAATATGATTCTTGATGTGATGGGCAAATGCAGAGTCAAACTACAGACAAAATCACTGCATCTTTTGTGTTATATTATTTCTGAAAAAGGAGACATCTTCCTGTTGGAAAGAATAGACCAGTACATAAGAGGAAGAAAAATAAACACAGTGTGGTGGAGAGGGTAAAGCCACAACCTGCAGCATCGGCACCATAGATAGAAGCTGGTTCAAGTCCTGGCTACTCCACTTTTGATCCATCTCCCCACTAATGCCTTGGGAAAACAGCAGAGAATGGCCCAAGTTCTTGGACCCTTGCACCCATGTGGGAGACCAGAAAGAAACTCCTGGCTCACGCCTTCAGTTCAGCCTAGTTCTGTTTCTTGCAGCCATCTGGGGAGTGAATCAGCAGATGGAAGATCTCTGTCTCTGTATCTCTCTATCTCTCTCTATATAACTGCCTTTCAAATAAATAAACAAATCTTTAAAAAAATTGTAAAAAGTTAATTGGAAACTGACAGGTAATTACTAAAATATGTATGTCATCATACATGCAATTATATACGTTATATGTTTTAGTGTTAGTTATTGGTATGTCTATAAATATATATTATAGATTATGCTAACATATATCATTATCTCTATAGCCCACCATATAGAAATGGTTTGCAAATCTTTGTAATGTGTTATCATTTATTGTTAGAAGAAAATCAAATATGGTTTGTCTTTATAGAGTTTTATGCATGCTAAATCTAACTTGGACTACAATTTACAGTCATTTGAGGGCAAGCATCTGAATCGCATATTGAAATTCCTGGGTCAGTAACCAACTGTATCTCCTGATTCCAGCTTTCTGCTGTTGAGGACCTTCCCTGGGAGGCAGCAGTGATGGCTTTGATAATTGGGTTCCTGCTATTCATATAGGAGACTTGGATGCAGTTTTCATCTCCTGGTTTCAGCTCTCTGGACTTTTGGGAATTGATCCAGTAAACAGAAGCACTATCTCTCTCTTTCATTCCCCTGTATGACTTTCAAAAAATGAAATAAATATAAATAAATAAATAAATAAAAATGTTCAAATAAATTATTAGTTTTAATATGAGAAAAATAGTTTTTGTATTTTAAATAAAATTGCTTAAATCCTTGATTTTTCAAACACTTTTATTTCATTGATCATATGACAGATGTTCATCTAAGAACTTTACCATTATCAACTCATTTGATTGTCATGTGTTTTCTGTGATAATTATCTGTAGTAATGCATGATGAAATTGAGGCACAAAGAAACTAACTTTCCCAGTGTTATACTTGCAGTTAGTGCATGGACTATGATTTGTAACCAGAAAATATAGTTTCAAAATTTGATCTCTGGAAAAGACATTAATAGTTCGTTTATTGATAATCCCAAATCTTCTTAAAGTTTCCCAGAAATGAAATATTACAGGAAAAGAGTCCACACTTTAAATAATAATTTTAAAGTCATTGTAGAATGTAGGAAGTAGATGTTATTGAGGGAAAAATTATTAACACTAGGAATGACATAGTGAATATGTTCATCTCCTTTCATGAGAAAATATAAGAAACTCCAACTCTTTTAAGTAGACATAACAACTATGAGATTCTAAAAGCAATTTGTTAATTATTTAATTTAAAATAAGTTAAAATTTTATTAAATTAATAGATGTATCTATGAACAATATTGAAAATGTTAAAAACTAAAAAAATTTTAAAAATTAAAAATAAGATGCCCATCAATTTGAACAGTTAAGTTCCCAGCCTAATAATCTCATCCCCATTAATTCACTGGCTTTGTGGGATTGCTTTCCACAGAACTCTGTGAATATGTTTGCCTTTAAGAAGTCTGCCCACTAAGGCCAGTGTTATGGCACAGTGGATAAAGTCACTGTCTGTGATAGTGGCATCCCATGTGGTCACCGGTTTGTGTCATGAGGGCTCCACTTCAGATCCAGCTCCTTGGAAGTGCCCTGGGAAAGGCAGCAGAAGATGGCCCAAGTGTTCTGTCCCCTGTCACCCATGTGGGAGCCCAGAAGAGGCTCCTGACTCCTGGTATTGGCCTGGCACAATCCTGGCAATTGCAGCCAATCTGGGGAGTGAACTAATGGATAGAAGGTCTCTCTCTCTGTTTATGTCTTTCTCTCTCTCTCTGTCTCTCTCTGTAAATTAAATCTAACTTTCAAGTAGACAAATACATTAAAAATGTACAAAAGTCCATCCAGTCTAAAATGAATGGTTTTAGCTTGGAAGGCACCAATTTTTTTTTTGTTTGCATGCTTGTTTGTTTTTTGTTTTGTTTTTACCTATTATATATGTTTTTTTTTTTTTTGACAGGCAGAGTTAGAGAAAGAGAGACAGAGAGAAAGGTTTTCCTTTTGCCATTGGTTTACCCCCCAATTGGCTGCTATGGCTGGCGCGCTATGGCTGGCACGCTGTGGCAGGCGCGCTGCACAGATCCAAAGCCAAGAACCAGGTGCTTCTCCTGGTCTCCCACACAGGTGCAGGGCCCAAGCACCTGGGCCATCCTCCACTGCCTTCCCGGGCCACAGCAGAGAGCTGGGCTGGAAGAGGAGCAACTGGGTCAGAATCCGGCACCCCAACCGGGACTAGAACCCGAGAAGCCGGTGGGTGCCACAGGCGGAGGATTAGCCAAGTGAGCCCTGGCGCTGGCCACCTGTATATTATACTTAATCATGGCAGAGAAGGAGGGTTTTAAAGGGAGAAAATATGAGATTTTCATTTCCTGTTGTAGTGGCTTTAAAGATATCAACATAAAATGACATATTGATTATTAGAGGCTATGAAGGGTGGCAAGGAGGAAGATTGAGAGAGGTTGGATAATGATTGCCAAACAGTCAGATAGAAGTAACAAGTTCTATGTCTTACAGTACTGCCATGTGACCAGCGTTAACAATGATGTTTGTGTAAAGAAGTAGAAGAGAGGAGCCAGCAGGCTCCAACACAGAGAAAACACACAGAAAATACAAAGGCTAGTTTCCTGGTTTGGTTGTTTTATTCTGTGTTTTTGTGTTGAGACATTTCACTGTACCCCACAAAAACATACAAAGATTATATGATAATGAAAACTTTCTAAAAATAAGAAATAAAGAGGGAACATTTGTTTTGAGAGTTCTTGTACATATTCATAACACTCATATATTAGAAGGATAAAAAGAAAAATATTCCACAGTGGAAAACATTACATATAAAAGAACTAGAGTAAAACCTCAGCTATTTAAATCATTCAATGCTAGAAAACACAGGATTCCATGTTCTGCTGGAGAAACAAATCGTTTTCATCTTGGGATGCCAGACTCGGCCCCATTTAAAAGATAAGTGCAAATAGTGACATTTTGAGGCAAACAATATCCCAAGAAGATTACCACATGGTTGTGGTACCTGAGGTAGAGGTGAGGAGAATTAATTTAAGATAGACTGTGACATTATACTGAGGAGTATGGATAGAAAACTATGAGGAGTCTTCAGAAAATTCACTGAAATTTCATATTGTAAAAATGTTTTGCATCGTTTTCAAAAGAGCATATCAAAATAAACATAGTTTAAATTTTTCTACAAAATTTGTGAAATAATCTTGTAAATTGAAACAGAATGTTTTAGAAGTATTATTTTTATAACAGGCACAAACTCTGCCCAGCAATTTCTACTTCAGTGTGCTTGAAGAAATTATTCATCATCCACAAATGTTCTGTTTTCCTCCTTAGAGGCATTTGCAATGTTGTATTTCATCATCCCCTTTGATGCCGGGAAGGACAAAATAAATGTTTGTCTCTTCTGAGTTTCAACAAACTGTGTGCAATAGATCAAACTCTCTTCATCAGCTCAGTTTTCATCACTGTTTCAGATGCTGGGTTCTCCAGAATTTTACTGAATCTTGAAGTTAACACAACATGGAACTAGAAATAAATCCTTACAGCTTTTTGTAATTCATAATTACAGCATTTCATAATTATTTCTAATGAGTAATAGTCTAATCAAGTCAGATGTACAAATCCTTAAAAATTTCAAGTGTAAAAAGACATATAGAACATGTTTATTACAATGTTTTATATAACATCAGAGCTTTTGTATAAATATGAATGTATTTCAACAGGACAATCTTAAATGAAATATTACATATGTATGCAGAACATATATAGCTCTTACATTAAAGATTAGAAAACAAGATAAACTGAAATTTAGAATACAATATACATGAAACTAAACTGTATGCAGAATATATGAATATACAACCTACAGCAAAACATAAGTTGGTATATTTACCCAAGTATATGTATTGAATATCAGATAGCAAAGTTTGTAAAGGCATTTAGCTCTAGTATTGATTACTTTAACCCATGTGCACATTGACACTGTGTAATTAAAATAACCATGAAAGAATAACTCAAAACTAAAATGAAAATGAAAACAAAATGAATTGTACCCTTAGACTGTAAAATCCTGTGCAATCTAATCTATTAATTAATCTTGTTTGAAAAAGGACTCTTATAAGAATAAGTGATAATTAAATAATTTGTATTTGGAAAAGTATTTCATAGGTTGTTAACCTAAAAGTTTGTATCATTAGTTTGCGTGATATTGTATCTATTATTTAGCCTAGTTGGTATTTATTGAACACAAACTGTGAAAATTATGGGTTTTAATGAAGAAATAGAGAATATTTCAGTAGTTCAAAGGAAAGAAGTTACATTAATACATACTAAGAATTAATGCCATGTCAATAAATGTGTCAAAATTACATAGTTTTATATCATATGGGTTTAAAAAGAGGAAAAAGTGGGAAACCATAGAAGCAGATCTAGCATAATTAAAGGATTTTAAAATTGGAGGTAGGGAAATGGAGCTTATATTTCCTGTTCAGAATGAGTAAAAAAGGTTTACCTATATTTAGAAAACATTATATAATCTATACTGAGTAGAATATGGTATCCACAATGATGAAGTGTAAAAATTGAGATAATGTTACACAAGACTTCCAATGCCACAATGAGGAATGCATTGAGGGTTAAGGTGTTTATATATCAGAGCTCTTTTCAGACAATTAATCTGTTAATATTGTTGAAGGCCAATCAGAATACAGAAATGCAGGAGGTAAAAACATGTACCATAATATTAATTATAATGATTCAAGTGAGAGTTAGGAGATTTGAATCATAAGTTTATCTATGGGAATATATTTTGCTGTTATTTGAAGTGCATTTTGTTCCCAAAGTCATGGATCAATAGTACTAACAGAGTGGAGGCTGATCCAGCTAGATTTTCTAAAGATAGGCTCTTAGGGAAGTGATTCCACTGGATTGATGGCTGGAGTTGAGCCCATCATCTAAACACAATGACTTCACAAGGAGAGATGACACGAATGAGGATGTCCTCTGGTCCTCTACTTCCTAGTTTCCCGTGTGATCCTGTCTCCCCATATGGTCTGCTATTTTTGGCCTTATCAGACTCTATAACAATCTTGGACTGAGAAGCTCCAAAACTATGAACCACAATAAAACTTCTTCCTTTGTAAATAGTTTATTTCATATATTTTAGTTTTAATAGTAAAAAAGCTCACTATAACAAAAAATGATATCAGAGATATGAATTCATCACTCTTGATTAAACTTGAAGATACAGAAGAGAAGGTTGAAAAAGTTGAAGGAGGAGGCTAGGGAAAAACTATAGTGCTGTAAACAGAATGTTATGGGCAACTGTGAAAAAGGCTCAGCATTCCAGAATCATGATAGAAATGTGGATAGTAAAATCCATGCTGGTGTAGTCTTAAACCAAAGTGAGAATTCTGTTGGAGAGTGCTACACTGTGTAAAGGAAGCTGGCTTTATTTTGCCCTTGTTCTTGATACTCTATGGGACGCTGAACCTAAAAATTGTGGGCTAATTTGTTTTTCAGAGAAGGTTTCAGGCCTTCAATCTACCATGTGACTGTTGTTGATTGCTATTAGTTTTGCAATGAGAATTTGAAGCAAGGAGAGCCAATTTGAAAGATTTCCAAAATTCGATGCCTGACCAGAAAATGAGCAAAGAAAAAGTGTATCTAGGAGAGAGTGTGATGGAGAAACCTTTTGCTACAGAAATAATCTCAATTCATAGGGATTGGTGTGCTAATGGGCAAATCAATGGGAGAAAGCTAGTAATGGTATTTCAGAGATTTGTGAGACAACCCCCTTATATTACAGTCACATCAGATGCTTGGAAGTAAACATTTGTTTCAAAAACTTTCCAGGACAGAACACTTTCAGGAAACATCCCAGGGTTCCCTGCTGAGTCAGGGTCAGCTAGGACCTCTGGTTTGTCATCCCAGTGCCCTGAAGAGTCTGCAGCCCTGCTTCAAGCAGGCCCAGGTAGGATTTCTGCTGGTGGCAGACCTTAGCATTGCATATGTGATGCTGGTTCCGCAGACATGTAGAATGAAAGAACTGTGGTGTCATGACTGCAGTTTCCACTGAGATTTCAATGGAAAGCCTGAAAGGCCACTCAGAATTGTGCAGCAAGTCAAATGTACTAATAGGGTCATGTCTGATGAAGCTGTGAGAGGTAAGCTGTGGTCAAGACCCTAGAAAGTTCAAAGTGATATGGGAGAAATAGGCAGGAATTGAGATAGGAACAAATAAGTTGGCAGATCGTTTCACAAGGTCTTCACAGGCCTGTACTGTAACTTCACCTCTTACCTGTCAACACACTATGCCAACTTTCCCATGATGCACCCATGTCTCATCTGGGATCAGGAAGATGGAAATGCCATGATGGCCATATGGAACTTAAACTCCCTAGGGGGATGCTATGAGACTCCCATAAAGCATCAAGAACACTAAATCCTGCCTGCACTCCACATCATTTGTATATTCAGTTAGGGCACTGTCCCCTACCCCATCAAGGTAACTATTGATGTGGGACTGGCCTTTTGGCTTGTTGCCCTTGCTATGGTCATTCTCTGACCTGCTCCCATATGTTCTCCTCACAGACATCTCAAGGGCCTGTCACCAGTGAGTATCTCTCAGCATGGGATTGTCCACACTTATGTGTAAATGTATTCCTACTCTCTCACTTTAAATAAATCATTCTCTCATTTGTGCTCTTTAATTATCCCTCTCCTTTGGATCCTTTATCTCTGTAGGGTAAAGAAAGTGGAATACAATAGAGGTTTCCACCTCAACTTTAAAGTTATTTCAGACAACCTGTCATCTCAGGGATAGATAGGACACACAGAGCCACTGCAGATAACCACCCTAGGGCTAAGCCATGAGGAAAAGTAGCATCAGAGTTCCTGCGGACAGTTTCAACCAGGGTGATGCCTAGGAGAGGCGAGAGACAAGATTCTCATCCATGAGACTGAAGCACAGAGGGGTGGGACTACCCTGCTTTACTGTGTTATGGATGCCAGACATGAAACTTCAGAATTTACTGCTTGCTCTGCTGGATTTTGGACTTGTTTTGGTCAAATTAATAATTTCTGTTTCCCTATATCCCCTTTTAGGGATAGAAGTGTATACCCTTCAGCGTCCCTTGGAAGTACACAAAATACTTTTGGATTGTTTAGATTCACAGTTAGGGTGGGTTTACTTTGAGTTTCAGATGAAATGTGGACCCTAGACTTTCAAATTAATATTGAATTGGGCCAGTGCTATGGCTCAATAGGCTAATCCTCTGCCTGCGGTGCCGGCATCCCAGGTTCTAGTCCTGGTCGCTCCTCTTCCAGTCCAGCTCTCTGCTGTGGCCTGGGAAGGCAGTGGAGGATGGCCCAAGTGCTTGGACCCTGCACTCCATGGGAGACCAGGAGAAGCACCTGACTACTGGCTTTGGATCAGCACAGTGCAACGGCCTTAGCGCGCCAGCTGCAGCAGCCATTGGGGGGGTGAACCAACGGTAAAGGAAGACCTTTCTCCCTGTCTCTCTCTCTCACTGTCCACTATGCCTGTCAAAAAAAATTAATATTGAACTAAAAATTTTGAGACTTTGAGACTTGAATAGGTGTATGTTTTCTGTGAGTTCATGGGTTTCAGGAGCCAGGAGTAGAAAACTATGGTTTAACATGCAGACATTTTAGATCCAAAGTCATGGATTGATGGTAAGTTATAGGACAAAACTTCCTCCAGTTAGATTTTGAGAGGTAGGCATATTTAAAAGTGGACAGATTGCACTGACTTGTTAGGATGGAGGTCCATGACTTAATGATGATGGTTTTAAAAAGAAATGCACAGGGGCTGGTGCTGTGGAGTAGCGGGTAAAGCCTCTGCCTGCAGCACTAGCATCCTATATGGATGCCAGTTTGAGTCCCGGCTGCTCCTCTTCTGATCCAGCTCTCTGCTATGGCCTGAAAAAGAAGAAGATGGCCCAAGTCCTTGGGCTCCTGCATACACATGGGAGATTCCAGAAAAATCTCCTGGCTCCTGGCTTCGGATCGTCACAGCTCAGGCCATTGTGGCATCTGGGGAGTGAACCAGCAGATGGAAGACCTCTCTCTCTCTATGTCTCTACCTCCCTGTAGCTCTGCCTTTCAATAAGTAAATAAATATTAAAAATAAAAGAGAGAAAGATAGACGGGACCTGCATTATGGGTGAAGCTGACACGTGAGAATCGGGGCTCTCATATGGGCTCCGATGCATATCCCACACGTGCCACTTCCTATCTAGCACCTACTGATGTGTTTAGGAAAGCAATGGAAGATGGCCCAAGTACTTGGGTTCCTGATACCCAGGTGGGATATCTGGCTAGAGTTCCTGGCTCCTGGCTTCAGCCCAGCCCAGCGCAGTCTGTTGTGGCCATTTGTAGAGTGAACAAGCAGATGGAAGATATCTCTTTCTCTCTCACTTTCAAATAAATAAGTAAATCTGAGAGAGAAAGAGAGAGAGAGAGCTCCCTGTCTGTTGGGGTCTTAAGCCTGAGGCTGTCCCCTGACCAGCAGAGGCAGTACAAGTACTCCCTGACAAGGCGGACGGGAGAGGTAAGGTTGATGGGTCAAGCACACTGAAAGCTCCCGTGAGTTATGTGGAAGTAGAAACTACTTTATTGAGGAAGTGTACAGGCTTATAAGGCTTACAAAAGACATGCACAGTAAGGGAACCAATCAGCGAAAAGGTCATGTAGCCATGGATGGACCACACACAGGGGCATCTTAAGCAAAGTATAGGGATCATGCACTATCCACGTGTCCGGAACCAAAACGGACCTATCCCTGCTGGTGGTCTGATCTTAGGTGGCTTAACCGCTGCAGCCGAAGACACGCTCCTCGAACATCTGCCAGGCACCATACTGTAATGGAGATTTTAGGCAATGTCCAACACCTGTCTATCTCTGCTTTGGCTTACCATGTGACCCTCTTTCGGCATGTGTTCTGCCATCAATCGCCTTTACCAGAAGTCAGACTAGGGTGTTGTCTGATCTTGGACTGTGACTCTCAATGTTTGGTATAGTGACAAAAATCTGAATAATATACATTTTATCCAAAGAATGTTGAGGATACAAAATCCGCTTAATTTATAATTGCTCAGAAAAGAAGTTAGCAGTCATAAGGGAAAGACAGAGTACTAATATTACTTTAATTATTATTTAAGTTTAAACATTATGTTCTTATTTTAAGCTTTCTGCAAAAATCTATTTTATTTTTGTTTTTATCACGATGAGAAAATATTTTACTAATGACATATTGTCAGGAATATGATGTGAATATATGAAATGTTAATCAAAATACAATGTTTGAGAGATCCTAGTTACACTGGGATTCTAGTACCACAGAAGTTAGAACTCCACACTAAAAGAAAAGAGGAGAAGCAGGTTATGGATGTTCACACTGTGCCTTTATATAAAGTGCATTAATTTTACCTGGCAGTCTGATGCCTACTTATCCAATTAATGAGTGGAGGCTCCTCACCTGTAAAACTTGTTTATACTGGCAAATTCTCTTGTGTTACTTGCGTGAACTGTGTCTGGTGTGCACATTCCTGACCATCCCTGTAATTCTAGGAAGACAACATTTTATTCTTCCCATTATCCAAAGAAAGGCCTGCTTAGGGCAGGCCAAGTTCTTTACATTATAGGCACAAATCCAGTGCCCACCATCATAGGAAACAAATATAGAGATTTTACTTACAGATCCTAGGTAGAGAGGGCATGAAGTATTGGAAGCAGGATCTTGAGTCCATGAGGCATGGATGAAAAATCAGAGAGAGAAAAAAGGAGGGTTATGGGGAAGGAGAGATGGACAGAAAGAAACAGAGCAAGTGCACTAGAGGGAAAGTCATAGTATTTCACTGATATATAAAAGTACAAAACGTGGATCACATGAAGTTCTTAGACAAATACCTGAATGGTTTATGTAAAAGAAAATGATGGGGAAGCATGGAGCCCAGTTTCCCAGGTTTCATAGATGCTTCTTAATTCTTACCTCTGGCCGCTGGTTTGTGACATTGGCCATGATGTTCTATTTCTTTCTTTTTTTTTTTTTTTTTTTTTTTTGACAGGCAGAGTGGACAGTGGGAGAGAGAGAGACAGAGAGAAAGGTCTTCCTTTGCCATTGGTTCACCCTCCAATGGCCGCCGTGGTCGGCGCGCTGCGGCCGGCGCACCACGCTCATCCGATGGCAGGAGCCAGGTGACAGGTGCTTTTCCTGGTCTCCCATGGGGTGCAGGGCCCAAGCACTTGGGCCATCCTCCACTACACTCCCGGGCCACAGCAGAGGGCTGGCCTGGAAGAGGGGCAACTGGGACAGAATCCGGTGCCCCGACCGGGACTAGAACCCGGTGTGTGGCGCCACAAGGCGGAGGATTAGCCTGTTGAGCCACGGCGCCGGCCTCATGATGTTCTATTTCTAAACCCTTGGCAGCAACCTATGCTACATTGTTCTCATTACAGCGGGATCCTTACAAACCACTAACTGCATTTTTAAATGCCTTTGAATTCGTTCATCTACTTGTATTCACAATAAACTTAGATTTGACCCGAGTCTTTTCTCCATCAGTATTTTAACATTAATAGAAGATATTGTGCCAAACTATTTCTTTCATTCAAACTTTTAGCTTTACATTTATGAAATAGATCACAAATGTAATGACACTTCATCCCAACCTTTTTTCCAAGGTATTCATTCATATTCAATTATTCTGTTATCTTTCTCTTTCCAATAAATTTGGCAGAAGTGTCCCATGCTTCAAATTTTTCACTGTCGAAAGAATAAGATATAATACTGTCCTATTCTGCATTTCAAATATATCCCCTGTTCACTTGTTACTTGAATTCATATTCAGATACTTATATTTTGTAAAAGGGTAGAGAAAAGTGATAAAGTGAAAAGTGTTTCAGTAAAATAATATATTCAATAACTACCCAGCTGAATGACATTATGCTAAACATATCATCTACAGTTGAAATCCAGTTTTTATATTTCTTTGTAGCATTTTGAATACAGTAATAACTTATTTTGCATATAAATTCCAAGATTATCAAAGAGGGTGTGGATTTAGAGAAAGGAGGTGACATAACTTTCTATGGATTTTTGCAGTCCATTCCTAACAATATCTCTCCCTACTGTGAATGGTGAGGGAGAATGAATTAGAATGATTAGCTTGTAGGTTTTGGTGTATAGAAGTCTCAGGTGTCCCTAAACATTCCGCTATAAAGTTCTCTACGAAATGTTTAACTTTACCAATTTAAAAAAATGACCTGCATAAAAAATGTATTCATGAAAAATCAGCCATTAAATTAACCATTCCTTTCATAAGTGGGAAGTAGAGCTATTGAAAGATGTGTACGGAATATAAAGCCAGTAGTGTCCATTTCTCTTCTGCTCTCATAGATGGATGATTTAACTTAAATTCTCAGAAATGGGGCTTTACTTATTTTTGTTGTTGTTTATGTCATCTTATTTGGACAATCCTTGCAACCTACCTTGCATTTCCAAATGGATCACTGGGTTTTCTTTAAACAATTAGCTCATTAGTGATGTTATTTGCTCACAAAAATGATAAGGAATGACAAATCTGTCTTCCAATATTGGCTTTGAATAATGTGATTAACAGTAAAAATTACGTGGTGTAAAAGTATTTTATATAACATTTTAATAAAGAATTTTCTTTGTTATCATCTAGATGAAATCAATTTTTTCATAATAATGTTAAATCCTCAATTTTATGGTTAAAAATCTTTAAAAATCGATATCAATTGTTTTTTCATAAATGGTTTAGTTTCTGAAAGAGATGAGAAATTACTTCTAAATTTTCTACTGAACGAAAAGGCAGATGTCTTCTATAGCAGTTGAAGGTTTTAATAGTTAGGTAAAAATAAATACAAATTGTACTGTTTTTAAAATAATTATTAGGATCACTTTTCTCTAAATCAAGTTTGAAAACCTAATTCCTTATAAAGAATTAAGCTAAAAAATACTTGTCAAGCCAACTATTATTATCTAGAAATCAGAACTGTCTGAGCTGGATATTGTGCAACATTCCAATAAGCTTCAAAATGAGATTTAATAGTATTTTAACATTTTTCTTTTTCTGAAAATTGGACAAAAAAAAGCATGATTTGTTGCCCAACTAAATAATAATTATCTTTAAAAAGAAAAGCTAAATACTGTGCCTATGACTCATAACTAAACATTTACTGTATAATTTTATGTGCTATTAGCTTTTATGTAATAGGCATGGTATGGAGATTTACTAAGACTAAGATGAGATAAAGATTAATAGGTATTTACAGAATTGTTTAATTTGTTGCTATTCTGTATGTTCATTCAAAATTATGACGAAATAGTTAGTCCTGCACATATTTATGAAAGCAGGGTCAAGTTTTTTTCAAAGCCAATTTTAGTGTATGCATATATCCTTACAGAAGCAAAGATCTCATGTTGGTTAACACCATGGTTTTCTCACAGTCCAGTAGTTATCTTCTGTAGCTACATCCTGATTTACTGATAGAGAATGTTTACAAAAAAACGTTAATACAGTAAAGACTTCAATAATATTGATTGACACTATGACATTAGGTCAGTTCTTTTTACTTAGAATGATATCTGTGGTGACTCCATGATTACAATACAGGTCATATTCAATCCATATAGAAGTGGGTACTTTCATTATAATGGATTTACTCTTTTTTCATTTCTTGTCTCATTTTGTCTTCTTAGTCTCTTCCATCTGTTTAACAAGAGTTCTTTTCAAAATGTTCCACTAGTGGCTACATAAGCTACCTGCATACAATAATTTAAATTCAAAATTTGAACTGATACTGAGTCTCAGAAAAACATTCTGAAATGCAATGTTTCCTGGAATTAATGAAATCAAAACCAGCAATGCTTAATACCTCATCCAGCGAACCTTTCTTGAAATAGTTTTTCATTTTTTTCTCCCTAACTGAACATTATTCAAATCCTCTGAATACAATTAACTAGAAAACTTTCACATTTGACATGCCAGAGTCAAATTCAATACAGAACATCTAGAATTTTATGAATTTATTTTGACATTCAATAAAAGGTGATTTTCCTTTATAGCCCATCACCACAGTAGAATAAAATAGTTCCTATATTATTAGAAGGAAAGGGAGATTAAATTTTTATTTCAAATAAAAAATAATCTCCAATTGTCCTAATTTATCAATGCTCCATATTTCTTATTATTTTCAATAATCAATATTACACATAAGTTAAAAATTAAAATGTTAACTTCACATGCCTACACATACAAAATTACTGCAAAATGTTAGTGGAAAAATGGAATCAAAGTATTAGTTTATTTTTGGTATAAAATTTGAAATCAATGCACAGTTCTTCATAATACATTTTCATGAGCTTTTTGAAGGCATCTCATACTTACATATCTGCTATTAGCCTCAATTTTTCCAATAAAATATTTACTTATACAGAGTCTTATTTTTGTGCTTATCAGAAAGTAAAGTGGGAAAGGTAATATTTCAGGAAATAACAGTTAGACCTGTTTGCTTTTCCAACTGTTCCAGTCACTAGAAATGGTACCTTAGTCGCTCTTCCAAGAAGGATGATGTCAATATTGACTTCCCATGATTGTTGAAAGAGAGTCTGAAAGTGCCTGGCATAGAGTGGTGGTTCAATAATTATTAACATTTGGCATGTATAATCTTCCTTTAGGGTACAAGAGGAGTGATCACTGACTCCAAAAAAAATAGGAAAAACACAGCATTCTTCTATACTATGTTTTCATTACTGGATACCTATTCTCTTCATATCTGAGGATAATTGAGCATCTTCAGTGTCTCACAGAAAACCTAGGTCTCCTCTTTTTCCTCCTTATTCCTTTTCTTTTACATCAGCATCATCATATTTTAAATACACAAGAGATTATTTCCAAAAGTTCATGGAAAATGGAATTCAAGGAGTTTTTTATGGTGCAAAAACTTCAGAAATTCATGTATACAATGAGAATTCATAAAGTTTATTGAACATGTGTATTATAAAAACACTATGGATTTCAAAATTGTTGTACCACAAAAAACTCATTGTTCCACTGTATTTTCCGCGGACTTTTTGAAGCTTCCACACACAAGTTAGACACTGTGTGTTAACTGTGAAATATTTCTTTCACCACCATTCATTTCTCCTAGATCCCAGTGTCTGTTTATATTCTAGAAATAGAAGTAATGTTTTCCAGTTTAACTGATGCCAAGAATTTCAGACACTATTAACATTATCTACAGCAAAATTAATGGGGAAGCTAATATCAGGGCAACTTGATCATATTCTTATTTAGATGTTTTATCATTTAGACCCTAAGGCTATTCTTATTGCAGTCTTCACTTGCAACTCTTAGTGAAGTCCAAATGTCATCCCCTCATATGCTGTGAGCTAGTCTTTTACCCATCTAGAGATGGGCTTAAACCCAAATTTGTATGATCAGTCATGGTGAGGAAAGAAAGAAGGAAGTAAATCTTTTACACCGGGGCCGTAGATGCCAAGTAAGGGAGACAAGACAAGAAAACATAAGAGGGGCTGTCCAGGAGCAGTGACAGCTATTTCTAGTCATGGGCTTTAGTCTAGACTAAAGCCCTACATCTGTAGATGGAGCTAGTGGAGCAAGTGAGGTCGGTTAGTAAAGTCATCAGATTCTAATATGTCCTAAACATTTAAGGGTAGAGTAGAACAAATTAAATCCCATGACTACCAAACAGAAAGTTGAATAGACAAAGTGGATAGTGCCACTGATACACTCTCATTTATTCCACACATGCAACCTATGAATTAAGGTTTATCATCATTCTTACTCAAATTGCAAAACTGATTTTTAGGAAGTTACACGACCTTGCTTAAGGACCATGGCTGTTAACTGTTAGGGCTTTTGTTTGAAATCAAGACTTTTTGTAGGAAAGATCAAGCTTTTAATTACTAAACTGTGCTTTTCAGAAGGCTCAAGTAGTGGAATCTGTGTAGGTGCAGAAAGTATAGAAGGACTGATCCAAGTGTCTGATCCGATTGTCATAAAGTTTTTAGGTCGAATTGACTAAAAATATCTAATTTAGTAATAGATGATCTAAAATGTGATTATTTTATAAACATGTAAATTTTTGCAGTCTGCATTTTTCACTATTGTTGCTGGTGAATATATTTCCACTTTCATACTGCAAAAATGTAGATAAGACATTTTGCATGTCAATGATTTTCAAAAACTTAAAAGTGTACTGATATGTAAATCAATATCTTACATCCATTTGTATCACTTTTACCAGTCTTCCTTTCTTTCTTTTTTCCTCTTCTGCCTTGCCTTCCTGTCTCCTCCTCCTTGCTCTGTTTCATTCTTTCTCTTTTGTTTTTTCTTTATCCTCCTGGTAAAGGAGGGATTCTAAAGCACACAACTTCTCTGAAATCTGGTTGTGAGTGTCTGTGTTTCTACTATGAGTAGATGCATATATTTTCTTTTTCGAACCTGAGTATCAAATGCCTTCTTGAAATCCTAAAGTAAGTACTTGAAATAAAGCAGTTATTTTCCTTCATCACAGAGAAAAGAAAGAGGCGTACAAACAACTTTTCATTTTCTGGTAGCCTGCCACAGATGAAGTTTACACTAATTAGAAATCGTCTGGAGGCAGGAGAGCAGATTGAGCCTTCCGCTGGAAGTGCTTCCTGACAGGTGGTTCACCACAAAGCAACATTACAATTACCTAACACACTGTTTGATTTGTGTAAACCTCATTACTACTCACATTATTTAATGAACTATGAGCATTCCTTCACCTCCCTGCAGATTGCAGCGCTCCATTTCCATTTCAATTGCGTCCTTTAGGCCCATTTGTCTTTTAAGAGCAAATATTGCCTTGAATTCAAAATTCTGAATTTGAATAGTTTTAAAACATTGACCTAAAACTAATCAGTGAAAGGGTAGACTACATTTTGTTCACAATATTAAGAATATTTAACCTTTTCGTTTATATTTCCCTATGAATAAAAAAGAAAAACTGATTCTTCCCAATGTGTAGGAATATGCATGTTGAGTCTGTGTTGCCATGTGTGGTGAAGTGGAAAATTGAAGCAATTATCCAGATAATTCAAGCCTCAAACCACAAAATTGCTCAATTCTTAAGTTTTCTTTGTGTGTGTCTGCAGACTCTGAAAATCCATTTAAATGAACAAAAATATTGTCACTTCGTTCAAAAAAAAGTTCTAATCTTCATTATAATAATCTTAACCTAAACTTTTATGTTTTAATATCTCATAGAGTTTCTTTCCTGAAAACAGAACAAAGTTTATTCATATTTTCCCAAAGAAGCAAATAAAAGAACTTGATAAAATAAATATAACAATTTATAATTTACCCTATTAAAGCATTTCTCTAGATGACCTAGTATGTGCCTAGCATTATGTTACAAGTATGAATCATTTAAAACAAATCTAAGGCCGTTTGTATTTTTGAAGAATATATAAATATTCACAGGAGGCAAAACTAGAAGAGTAGAAACAAAATTATGTTAAATGTGAAAGAATTGCGTGTGTACTGGGTAATTGAGGAGAGAAAGTAGGCATTGTTTTCTACTAGTAATACATTTGCTAATTAACTCATCTTCCATCTTCACGCTGTAAGTTACTTAGCTAATAGTTGGCAAGAACACTGCTTCTGTTCTCTTACTATCTAATAAACAGACTCACGATTTTTTTGTTGCTTGCAACTAAAGTTGTATACTTTCAAGTTGAACAAAATCTACTCTCAACTTACTTTCAACTTTCGTCAGTAATTATCAACTTCCAGAAGCTTCTCTTCCAGTCAAATAGTTTATTTAATATCCTCTTCTAAAGATACTCTATATTTTTCTTCTTTGTTCACTCATCAAAGTCCCGTCAGTAAAGAATTGACTGAGCACAGTTCTGCCTGACTTCAAAGTCTGACTTTTTCATACTGTCTTTCACTCCAGTCTTTGAGATCCAGCAAAAATATTCTTTTGCAGTCCTCATGACAATCGTGCTGCAGTTACCAACTATCCCTAAGTCTGTGACTTAACAATTCAAAAGTTTGTGGTGTTACACTTCCAAAGTTGGTTACTAGAAAGATCTGCTCAATGCTGATATTCAGAAACTAAGTTAAATGGACACTTCCTCTTGACGTGTATTACATAACTCAGGAGCTGCCTAAATGGAATGTGATGAATCAGGAAATCATTCTGTGGTAAATTAAAGGTGGTTCTGATTAGTTCAGATTTTTTTTCTTAGTTCTTTAATTAAGTCATAGAGTTTGTTTCCTTTCCTTTAAATGTGTTCTGGTTTTAGAAACATTCTTAATAAATACAGTGTGGCAAAAGTGACAATGTATGAGTGCATGGTAGGTCACAAGATGCCCTGAAGCTTGATAGCTCAGAATGCTCACTCAGGACTTCTGAGACTCTACCTAAGAAGTTGTGCTACCTGACCCATCCAGGTGGTAGAAGCAATCTATTGTTACAACAGCTCCTGCATACTTTAACCATTCAGCCCCATGTGAATGATGTAATTTTGTACCTTTCAGCTGAAAACACTAAATGATTGTTCTCACCTCATCCTACAGAAGAATCTCCAATCCAATCCTTGTTTCAACTCCTGACCTACAGATCAGGAGCTATCATGACATGTTTAAAGCTGCTACACTTTGGGATACTATATTATTTTCAGCGATATAAGTAGCACAGACTCTGAAAGTCTTCACTTAGTGACACATGTTCACTTTCTGTCAGGACTAATTAGCCAGAAAAATGCCAAATCAGCAGAGGAGTGCTAAATCAATAACTATCACATTCATGAAGATAACAAATGTCCAACATGTTTTATAACGTAAATTCTTTTTTTGAGTCTTTTGAAATTAACTTGCAAATTACTTGTGTCCTTCTATTGGCATATTTTTAATTTTTAATTGTTATTTAAATATGTTATTTTAGCAACTGCTTTAAATGACTGGTTTTAAAATGTGTTCTAAGCTTTGAAACATTAAGTCATCAGTAAATGATAAAAAAGAGAGAACTCACAAAGTAGCTGTATGAACCAAGCCCACAACGTAAGAACGACTATTGTGGATAATATGCCAGACAGTATATTCAGAACACAAATTAACAACTAAAAATGAGGAAATGTATCAGAAAAAGAGCTAGTAGGGTGGTAGGGTAGCAGAAAATAATAAAAGATCTGGAAAACCAGGAAGAGGGTTTCATGTGTATTTGGTGAAATATTTATTTTAATAATATTGAGTCATAGTTAATATAGATTTGGTGACAAATTATTCTGGCAAAGACATGAGTTGGTAAGACTACAGAGAGATTCTAGGATGTGTTTTATTACTCATATGTTTTAGCCAATATTAGGGGTAGTAAGAACGAAGAGGAAAAATCTCATTTGAAAGACAATTAAAAATGCTAAGCATTCATGTTGCTTAGGAATCTTATAAACAGATTCAACTTATCCAAGATGAAAAATGGGAAGAATATATTGTGCTGTCAAAATGACAGGGAAATTTTTGTCCAGCGCCACAGCTCACTTGGCTAATCCTCTGCCTTCGGCCCCGGCACCCCAGGGTTCTAGTCCCGGTTGGGGTGCCGGATTCTGTCCTGGTTGCACCTCTTCCAGTCCAGCTCTCTGCTGTGGCCCAGGAAGGCAGTGGAGGGTGGCCCAAGTGCTTGGGCCCTGCACCTGCATGGGAGACCAGGAGGAAGCACCTGGCTCCTGGCTTTGAATAGGTGCAGCGCGCCGGCCGTAGTGGCCATTTAGGGGCTGAACCAATGGAAAAAGGAAGACCTTTCTCTCTCTCTCTCTCTCTTTCTCTCTCTAACTCTGTCAAAAATAAATAAATAAATAACATGGAAATTTTCATAAGTTTAACTAGAAACCAGGATCATTGTAAGATTTACTTTGGCTAAATTAAATTTATCTTTCTGAATCTTCAGATAGGTAAATTTATGTAAGAAAATATGCAAGAAAATTGAAAAAACAGACACTGAGGGAACTATTTATTTTGAAATATTCAAGACTATTAGTATTTTTCCAAAGTACATGTATGTTCTTAGACTTTCAGTTAAAACATTGCACTAATATCCATTAATTGAACTAAAATTAGAAATTCAGTTGCCAGAGTTTCAAAAAAAATTATGTTGCTTACTATATAGTCTCAAGAATTTCTTTTCTGAGTGCTTAACCAAAACAATAACTATATATATAACAAATTTATCCTTAATAAAATCTTATAAAAATAAAAATGTCTGATGCTAAATCAAACATGGAGTTGAAATACTTACAATGTATGTAGTATCATAAAAGGTGAAATATAGATTCTGTTCACATTCTACTGTAGCAAGTGAAAAAACCTAAAATGTAGTAAGTTGCAATGAAGTCTTTATATCTCCCAGTGCAGAGTGGGTGATTGATACCGCAGGTAAGACACTTCCTAAGATGCCTGCCTCCCACTGGGGACCTTGTCTCCACGCCTACTTCCAGCTTCCTGCTATTTCATCCCCAGGAAGATGATAGGCCTTGGGTTCCCTGTCACCTACCTGAGAGGTCTGGATTGACATCTAGCTTCCAGGCTTAAGCCTGGCCCAACCCCTGCTGTTGCAGGAAATTGGGAGTGGACCAGTGGATAAGAGATTTGTATTTTTCAATCTGCCTGTCTTCTCTGTCTCTTTCTCTGTGCTTCAAATAAATAAATTTTAAATCAAAGTTAAGTACCAGGGCAATTTTTTCTTCGTGACTAATTTTTAGTGTGTCTCCTGACTCCTGGCTTCAGGCTGACCCAGCCCTGGCTCTTGCTGCCATATGGGGAGTGAACCAACGAATGGAAAATCTCTCTCTGTCTCTCCCTCTCTCTCTGTAACACTGACTCAAATAAATAAATAAATCTTTTTAAAAAATTCAAGAAAAATGCATATTATGAAAAATGCATGCATTTGAACAATATTTTCACCAAAAACTTTTTCAGGAATTTTCCATCTTTATACCCTTATGTAAAACACAATGTTAAATGGTGGGATGGGAATTTCACACAGCAGTTATGACGCCACGTGGGACACTTGCATCACATATTGAAGGCCATGGGTTCATTCCCTGACCCGGCTTCTGCTAATGTGCATCCTTTAAGACGGCAGATGAGCTCTGAGGTACTTGTGAGAGAACTAGGTTAAGTTCCAGGCTTCTGTGCTCAACCTTTCCCAGCCCTAGCTGTTGCAGGCAATTGAACCAGGACTGAACCAGCAGATGGACAATTTCTCTCTCTGTTTGACCATCTCTGTCACTCTCCATCTTTCAAATAAACACTTTTTTACAAATAAATGTTCCTGGTTTTCCTGTGCTTTTTGTTGTTCCCCATTAAAAAAAATCCTGCACTTCAAATAGATATATATAATAGTGCAATTAAAAAAAGTAACATGAAATCCATCAACAAACCAATTAGCTCCTGAGTACTGTGAGGAATTAAGATTTCAAATGGCAGAGTATAATTAATTAATTACTTAGCTAGTTAAGCAGCTACTTAGAATACTCTCCCAAAATACCACTGCCACTACCTTTTCTTTTTTCAATTTTTAGTTTTATTATTATTTTTTTGCATTGTTTCAGCTATTTTGGGTGTCTTTCCCAAAGGGTTTTATTTAAGAGAACAGTTCATTCCAGTGCCCGGGTGTAGGGCCAGCGTCCTCACTGAGCACGCTTGCAAATGTGCCCCCCATCATCCTTTCTCGGGGTCGCAGAAGACACGCGCGTGCGTGCCACAGGGCATGGACGGGCGAGGGTCGGGTCCTACGTGGCCGCATGGGCTGGCCGGCACGCAAGAGTCCGCGCCTCCACGCTCGAATGCCTACCCCGCAGGCGGCCTGGCAGTCACCCCCAGAATGAGGGGAGCGTGGGGGCCCGCACGGGGCCGGGACGAGGGGACACGTGTGGCAGGGTAGGCCAAGGCCGGACGACCCCTGCTCCCACAGCCCACCAAGCTCAGCTCCGCAGTCCGAGGGCCCCCGGGGCTTCCGGAATCCGGTGTGAATCGGGGGCACAGCTTCGGAATTCCAGCCTGAAACTGTTCTTCAGTGGGGCCTCCTAAGGCTGGTGTAAGGGGGCGGAGGTGCTTCAGCCCCCGTATACAGCAGCAGCAGAGAGGGGTGGCCTGTGGACGCCTGGAACTAGCCCCTAGTGAGCAAAGCAAGCTGTCCCCGGGGTCCCCGCCCAGACCTTTGAGGACCTGTCCTGGGCCGCCTCAGCCAACGGTGGCCAGCTGGGAAGAGGAAGAAGAGAGAGGGGAGGGGAGAGGGAGGAGGGGTCAAACTTTTCTTAACAGACTCAAGACAATTAGGAGACCCCCAAAATAAGTCATAGATTTCTCTTCATCCAATTGTAAAAGAACTTTATCCCACATTTTAGGATAAGAATTTGGAGTTTAAGTTATTGAAATGATCCTATTTTTTAAATGACATATTGAAAATTTTGCTATTTAGGAAATGCAGTAGCTAAAAGTCAACTGGTACAAACCAAGTGGAAAATATATTGAGACTCATACATTATCTGCTTTTTATATTAAAAAAAACCTTTTTGTATGCAAAATAGTTTTCCTTTTCAATTGAATTTTAGGAGATAGCCATGAAAACCTATAAAAGACTAATGAAGATTTCAGCATACTAGAAAAAATTATAATTTGGGGTTTTTCTAAGAATATGATCATATTATTTTAATTGGTATTACTATTGCAGATGGGCCATGGGGAAAATCGTGTATACTAAATTTGCTATGGTGGTTTCATTTTTCCCTCTATTTTCCTTCGCATTTTTTGTAACAATCTTTATTCATTTTCATGCCTTCAAAATGTAGCCTTAATAACTGGGGAGAGAAAACATAAACTGAAAGTGAAAACAGCTTGTCTATGAACCTTTTGTTGCCTAATTACCAGAGGGACACACACAAGGCAAGAAAAGAAGGTAGTTCACCAAGCTAATCTTATTGTCAACAAGGTCTTTTAATAAAATAGATAAATAATATTCTCTAGATCTATTTCTATGGAATGTTCAAAACAGATATCTCTGATAAAGGACTGCTTTTGATAAGCAAACTGAGGATCTGTTGATTTATGAATTATGGCTCCCTGAAGAAAGTCATGTAGAGTATACAATTCACTGAGTAGTAAATGAAGTCGCTGAGGTGAGCATTTGACATAGCAGTTAAGTTGCCACTTGGAACACCTGCATCCAATATGACAACACCTGGTGTCAAATCTCAGCTCTGCATCTTATCCAGTTTCTTGCTAAGGTGCACTCTAGGAAGCAGTAGATAACAGCTCCATTCCTTGGATCTCTATGGTCATCTGAGAGACCCAGATGGAGTTTCTGGCTCCTGGCTATGGCCTGGCCCAGTCATGCATTTTCCCAACATTCTGGAAGTGAGCTAATGGATGGAAGATGTGTCTAACTCCCTGTTCTTGTGTCCATCTATGTTTCTTTGTCTTTCAAATATATAAGTACATACTTAAAATGCAGTTGTCTACTTTGGCTGTAGAGTATGTGCCTGACATGAAAAGGAAGGTCTGGGAAGGTAAGGGTCTAGCAGGTAGGAGCAGGGAGAGAGAACACTCATACTTTTCTTTGCTGTGTCTGAAACTCTTGACTGGCAACACCCCTGAAATCTCTGATAAATGTTAGTCTGATTTAGTCCACTTAGGACATTCTTATTATGGAATTACTTCTTGATAATATAATTATGCCAGTGATACTTGCATTTGGATAGGTGACAAATGCTTGAGATATACAAATTACTTCTAATTATACATTGCCAATCATTTAGACAGTATAATAGGTGGATTAAGCACAGATTCTGTTTGTTTTGTTTGGATTGGCTTTTGTCTGTCTGGTGTTTTACTTTTGGGAGAAGGTCTGAGTTAACAGCTCTTATGAATATTAATTTACTGTCTCTTATGACTTTGATGCCCACATTTGTTAACTATTCTTTTTTTAAAAAATATTAAGGTATACAAATTTCATGTATTTAATATATACACATTAGGAACAAAGTGATACTTCCATCCATCCTCCCTCCCGGCCATGCTCCAAACCTTCTTCCTCCTCCCTCTCTTATTCCTACTCTTAATTTTTACAAAGAACTATTTTCAGTTTATTTAGAACTCGTAAGATTATGCCTACACTAAGTAAAGAGTTCAACAGATAGTATGAAGAATAAACACCATCCTCAATAATAGAGACAAAGGATGTAAACAATCATCCAATCTCACAGTGTCCATTTCACTTCTCTACATTAGGTTTTAGTTACCACACATCATCAAAATCATATAGCATCTGTCTTTTTCAGGACTGGCTTGTTTCACTTAGTGTATTTTTTCCAGTTCCCAGGCCATAGCAGAGAGATGGATTGGAAATGGAGCAGCCAGGACTCGAACCAGTGTCCATATGGAATGCCAGCACTGCAGGTGGTGGCTTTACCCACTACTCTACAGCATCGGCTCCAGTGTCACATATTTTGCAGGATGACAGCTTTATGAAATTTTGGGGCCAAAGGAAACTGAAAATTTTAAAGGAAGGAATAATTGGGAAGTAGAAAGCATGGATAACAATGAAATGTAGTCAGAGAAGTGAAAATGAATCAAACAATTATCATATTAGATCATAATTTAACATGTGAAGAACAATGAATAAGGGAAAGGTTAACAAAATAAATGAGGATTATTAAACAAATTTAAGGCCAAATTTGAACAGTTATCAAAAAGAATATAGCTATTTTTATTTGCAGTTTTCATTGATTTAATAGATTAATGTCAGAGACAGAGAACCTGCTATGATATTATCTGAATTTTATTGGCATAAGAGACTTACAAAGTAATAGGATGATTGTAAAATAGATTATGAATCTTACATCTAGATCAATTTTCATGGTTAATATATTTTTGCATAGAGATTATTTTCCAAGTTGCAATGACCTCTTTACACAACATTTTATTTTCAATAAAAGTCGCCCAATAGATTCATTGCACTAAGATGTTAGGTGGGTCCATAAGTTACTATATTTTTAAAGTAGCCAGAATTTTATATCATCCCTATTCTCATTTTAGGCAACATATCTGTTTTTAAATCTTTAGAATAACATTAGAAGTAATATTTGAGTACCATAGCTATAGCATTATGCCATAATGTAAATAAAATATTAAAAGGTATTTTACAATATGGTTAATATACATTGCACCCAAATATAATATATATTAAACCCTATTGTATATTGAATTTCTTATAATGAAAGAAATTTTGTAGTGCAATAAACATGCACATAAGTATCATTCAGCTTCAATGATTAATTACTCATGAACCATTTTAATTAATTTATACAATCACATCTGTAACCATTTCCTTCAGATAATTTTAATGCAATGTCAAGCATCGTGCCATTCATTCATAAAGATTTTCTTTGTGTCTTTCTAAAACAAAATGTTTTTGTTGTTTAACCCATATCTTTTATATGTCTTTATAATAGTTTATTAATTATATACATTTTACTACTCCTTATTGTTGATATATTCATGTCTGTATTATTGCTGTCTCTTAGGTCAAAGAATAGTAAAACTTTAGATACTGCATTATCTCTTCTTAGTCACTATTTTCTTAGTTTTGACAGACATGACTTTGCCTTACATAATTTGAATTTTACAGTATTACAATTATTATTTATTTATTTTATTGACCTACATAATAGTTATCTTTTTGGATATTCTTCATTTCTTACTGAATAGTCATGTTTCTCTGTGAAGTACTTTCCACTGGCTAGAAGAACTCCATTTCATTTCTCCTCTAAGCGCAATGCTACTACTGAAAAATTTCCTAATTCATTGCTTGTTTCATGACTTCTTTACTTCATTTTTACTTTTGAAGGATATTTCCACTGAGTAAACAGTTTTAAAATCTGTTTGCATCCTGGCATTTCTGTAAGGTTGCCTTCTGTTGCATTCTGGCTTCCAGTGGTTCTGTTGAGTCGTCACCTGTTTTTCCTATTGTTGATCCTTTGAACGTAATGTCTTTTTTTGTTTTTGTTCCAGCTGTCTTTACAATTTATTTTGAGCTTACCAATAAGTGTCACAATTTGTGCCTATGTGTGGCTTACTTTGAGTTTGGGGTCTGCTAACGTTGAATCTCAGATTTGATATACCACATAGGTTCTGAAAATTCTCAACCATTAGGTCTTCAAATATTGTTTCTGACATATTTTCTCTTGTGTATCCCAAAATCTAAGAAAACACAAATTTGCTACTTTAGGTTAAACTCAAATATCTCTTATACTCAATTATTTGTGTTTACTAAAATATTTTTATTTTTCAATTGTAGAATGCTCATTTTATCTCCCCCCCCCCTTTTTTTTGACAGAGAGACAGTGAGAGAGAGAGAGAGAGAGACAGAGAGAAAGGTCTTCCTTTGCCATTGGTTCACCCCCAAAAATGGCTGCTATGGCCAGCGCGCTGCGCCCATCTGAAGCCAGGAGCCAGGTGCTTCCTCCTGGTCTCCCATGAGGGTGCAGGGCCCAAGCACTTGGGCCATCCTCCACTGCACTCCCAGGCCACAGCAGAGAGCTGGACTGGAAGAGGAGCAACCAGGACAGAACCTGGTGCCCTGATGGGGATTAGAACCCAGGGTACCGGCACCCCAGGCAAAGGATTAGCCAAGTGAGCCACGGCACCGTCCTTTATCCTCCTTTTTATTTGATTCTAACTATGTTTTGGAAATCTTTATTCTTCTGTCTACATTGTTCTTGTACTTTTCCTTTGTAGTTTGTTTAATAAATTTATCATAATGATTTTGATGATCATGTCTGAAAATTCTAATAAGTAGGTCAGCTATACAACCTACACAATGTATTTATATTTGCAAGCCTTTATTGTTATCCCTTCACATATTTTATTATTTTTAATTTTTATTGTATATGCAAAATATTGTGAAAAACTGTTCTTATGATCTTACCTTTAACCAGACTTGGGTCTCTCCTTATCTATTTTTTTAAAGATTTATTTATAATATTTGAAAGTCAGAGTTACATAGCAGAGGCAGAGAGAGAGAGGAGAGAGAGAGAGGTCTTCTATTTGCTGGTTCACTCCACAGTTGGCCACAATGGTCAAAGCTGTGCCAATTGAAGGCAGGAGCCAGGAGCTTCTTCCAGGTCTCCAAGCCAGGTGCAGGGGCCCAGACTTAGGGCCATCTTCTACTGCTTTCCCAGGCCATACCAGAGCTGAACAGCCGTTTCTCAAACTGGAATAGTGGCAAATTCTTTCAATTTCTGTTTGTTAAAGAAGGTTTTTATTTAACCTTAATTCATAGATGAGAGCTTTGCTGGGAAAAATATTCTGGATTAACATATTTTTTTTTCTCTTAAGACTTGGACTATGTCTCCCTTCTCCTCTAGCCTGTAGGGTTTCTGATGAGAAATCAGCTGTGAAAATCTAATTGAGATCCTCTGAAGGTAATTTGACATTTCTCTGGAATTTCTCAGAATCTTTTATTTTTTTTTTTAACTGTTGACATTTTGACTATGGTGTGTACTAGTCAGGAACTTTTCTGGTAATGTATATCAGGAGTTATGTGTGCTTCCTGTTCTTTGATGCCTCTTTCTTCCTTCAAAGTAAGAAAGTTTTTGTTATTATTTCACTGACTAGGCGTCATAATCCATTCCCTCTTTCCACTCCTTCAGGAACTCCTCAGATCTCTTTGTTGGGCCATTTGATAATATTCCCAAATGCATGAACACTTTTTTTATTTTTTAAGGTTTGTTTTATTTATTTGAAAGAATTACAGAGAGAGGTAGAGATAAACAGAGGTCTTCCATCTGCTGGTTATTCCCCACATGCCCATAATGGCCAGAGCTGAGCTGATCTGAAGTCAGGGCTCAGGAGATTCTTCTGGGTTTCCCACATGGGTGCAGAGGCCCAAGGACTGGAGCTGTCTTCCATTGCTTTCTCAGGTGCATTAGCAGGGAGCTGGATTGGACGTAGAGCAGCCGGGACTTGAATTGACACAAATATGGGATGTCAGCAATGCAGGCGGCAGCTTTACCTGCTATGCTACAGTGCCAGCCCTCAAACACCTTTTTAAAATTTTCTAATTTCTTCTTTTTTTTTTTTTTTTTGTCTGATTGAGATATTTTCACAGATTTGTCTTCTAGCTTGGGAAGTCTTTCTTCTGCCTCACCAAGTCTCTTTTAAAGTCTTTCTATTGTATTTTTATTTGACATATTAAACCTTTCTTTTATAATATTTCAGTTCATTTCTCTTCAAAATTTAGGTATGGATTTTTAACTCATATATTTTCTACTTAATGCTTCTAAGTAATCCTATGATCATTCTTCGGAATTCCTTTTTTTTTTTTTTTTTTTTTTTTTTTTACAGGCAGAGTGGACAGTGAGAGAGAGAGACAGAGAGAAAGGTCTTCCTTTTGCCGTTGGTTCACCCTCCAATGGCCGCCGCGGTCGGCGCGATGTGGCCAGCGCACCGCGCTCGTCCAGTGGCAGGAGCCAGGAGCCAGGTGCTTTTCCTGGTCTCCCCATGGGGTGCAGGGCCCAAGCACCTGGGCCATCCTCCACTGCACTCCAGGGCCACAGCAGAGGGCTGGCCTGGAAGAGGGGCAACCGGGACAGAATCCGGTGCCCCGACCGGGACTAGAACCCGGTGTGCCGGCGCCGCGGAATTCCTTTTCAAGCAGTTCATCAATCTCTTCATCTTCAAATTCTAATATTGATGTGGTGTTGTGTTCCTTTTGGGTGGTTGTGTTCTTCTTTCTTGTATTTCTGCATTTATTTTTAACAACCTTTGATTTTTTTCCACTGGTAGATTTTCTTTGAACTATGCTTCTGGGTCTTAGTGGACTATCTCCTCCTTTGGGGGACATCCAGAGGCATGTGCTTGGGTAGGGTCAAGAAGCCCTGGTCAGTGCTCAATGATAGGGCAAGAATCCAGGTTGACACCCAAGTTGGGGATGATAGGTCTCTGTTGTCAGTAGAGAAAGGATTTGATTATGCCTTTTGGAGTAATCATAACCTCACCTCCTCTCTTCTTAGGTGATAAATGCCCAGGGTACTCAAGAGTCCCTACAACCCTCACCCACACTGACACATGAATGGCACACAGGATCTAGGCAGCTCTTAGTGTGAGCACGGAACCCTCTGCACTGACCCATACCAGGGAGTCAGGAGCTCGAGCCTCTGACGGTAGACACTGTGATTGCCCAGAGATCCAGCTACATCCGAAACCCTATTTTGAAATCACCAAGTTCCCATTTTAACAGCACACGAAGTTCCCACAGTCACAGCGTGTAGAGGCTCCCCTCTCTGCCCCGAGAACTTGCCCAGTCCATGGAGACAACAGAGTTGTTTCTAGATCCAGCTGCCTGTGGGTGCTCTGACTTGGCAGTTTGAGTCTTGGGGACTATGATAGATTGAGAAGATAGGGACATCTCACAATCTTAAGGGGGTGCCTAGTCCCTGTCAACCCTCCCCGCCAGACTCAAAGTCAGAGGGAAATTTGTTTTTTCCCTGTATCAAAATTCTCTGGCCACAGATATGAGAGCTGCTGCTGCCTCTATTGGTATAAGATGGTGCCTTGGGGCCGGCGCTGCAGCTCATTTCGCTAATCCTCTGCCTGCGGCGCCAGCACCCCAGGTTCTAGTCCCAGTCAGGGTGCCAGATTCTGTCCCGGTTGCTCCTCTTCCAGTCCAGCTCTCTGCTGTGGCCCGGGAGTGCAGTGGAGGATGGCCCAAGTGTTTGGGCCCTGCACCTGCACAGGAGACCAGGAGGAAGCACCTGGCTCCTGGCTTCAGATGGGCGCAGCGCGCTGGCCATAGCAGCCATTTTGGGGGGTGAACCAATGGCAAAGGAAGACCTTTCTCTCTGTCTCTCTCTCACTGTCTAACTCTGCCTGTCAAAAAAAAAAAATTTAAAAAAGATGGTGCCTTTTCCCATCAGTTGCAGGTCAGTCTTTTGGGGTGATGTGCAGAAAAAAATGTGCTTTTCCTTCATTGGATTCGGTGATTATCCTGCCCGCCCCAACTATGGTTCTAGGCCAGGCTCCAATTTGGTGTGTTCCACAAGGATCTCCCTCATGCAACATCACCTGTGGCATGGGCTTTGCAGTCTGCCCTCACCCCGTTCTCAGAAGCTGAGACTCCTGCAGCCCCTGTTGCAGGAGCTGTATGTGGTGTCCCTGCTCACTTGCTGTGGTACATCCCCTCTTTCCATGCTGTTTCATGCTGTCCCTCTCCTTTCTGTAGAATTTCCATAGCAAACTTCTCTTCTGTTCTCCCCTGGGGGTACATTTCCTTTGCTTTTCTTCTGCTATCTTCCCTCTCCATCAAAATCAGCATGTCTTTTCTCTATTCATCTGTCTTTGCCGCCTTTATTTTGATATAAGAAATTGTGCCAGCTATTAAAGTGATCACAATGACACGGAGTTAATTCATTTGGAAAACATGTTTAGCTTTCATAGCAGTATATTTACCTAAAGAGAAAAATTTAGGTTAAATAAATACAGTACAAACTGATTTGTATAACAGAGAATTCAGTGTAACCATTAAAGAAAGAGTAAGACTCTTGTGTTTTATCTGAAGGAAATAAATGGATGGATATCAGTGCTAAGAAAAATGTTCCTTCCTGTGCTGATAAGAGATTTTTATTAAAGAAGTCGGAAGCAATGTCAGTTTTAGTTAAATGCTGCTACATTCAAGGAAACATGAACTTTTAAAATAGCACAGTAAAGGAGTTATATAGGACTCTCTTAATAATATTGTAACACATAAATGTGTGACAAAGTGAAACCATACTTCAAAAAAATAGTGAATCTTTATAGAAGATAAATGCTCTTTCCGATAATAGTATTTATTTATTTTTTTTTTGGCTTAGCTGGTCTTGTGTAAATCATATTAGAATATGCTTCTTAGAAAAAGAGACCCTGAGTATACAAAAGGCTAAGAAAGCAGTGACATCTACAGCAGCACTTGCTAACATAACATTTCCAAGTGATAGCTATCATAAACCAAATGCATTCATTTCATCTTCAGCTAAAGAGCCCAAACCCAGCTGCTGCTCCGGTGTGCACCTGCTATCTAAGGGATGAGAAGTGAATCACTCAAACATTCTTTGTTGTAATGAGAATGGAGAAACCTGCTAGAACTAGCTCAGAAAAAGAAACGGCTGTCTCCTCTTTGAGATGCATAAAATACAGACCATACAAAATGTTTCCTTTGTGAAAACGTGAAGGAAAATTCTGCAGGTAGAAAATGGTCTGGGGTCTTGTCTCAAAATAAATCACAATTTTGGGTCCTCATGTATTTCCCTCTCCAGCCAATTCTGTTGTTGTTGTTAATTCTGAATAGAGAATATAACCAAAAAAGGAAGAAACAGAAAAACTATCTAAAATCTTGTTTTCCCTGGGCAAGTAAATCTCTATCATTTCTTGTACATGACTCATTAGGTTCCACCTCTGTTTCTGCACATGTCATTACCTCCTGTCTGCCCACTAAATATCTATCTACCTCTTTTCCCAAATCAGATTATTTCCCAATTACCTTCAAGAGCTAGATTCACTGTCACCTTTTTCAAAAACATCTCTACTTTAAGGCATTGGATCCAACCTGTGGTCAAACTGGTATTAGCAATTGAGATTAGTGGTGGTTGGAATTAGGCTAACCACAGTTTGAGAGGCAACTTTTATAGTGAAGAGGTCAGGCCAGACAAAGAACACTTCATAAATCAGAGATATGCTAGATAAGAAAAAGTAAAGTTCAAAGACATAAAGTATAATGAAAATACATAAAGACTAGTTTTTAAAGTCAAAGATGACAAAGCTTCCTTGGAGGGCTCTGTGAAAAGTGCATGAAGTTGACAGTTCTCCATTTCAACTAAAGATTTCTATTCTCATCTTTTTTTAAAGATTTACTTATTTATTTGAAGGTCAGAGTTACACACAGAAAGAAGGGGAGGTAGAGAGAGAGAAAGAGAGAGAGAGAGGTCTTTCATCTGCTGGGTCACTCCACAGTTGGCCTCAATGGCCAGAGTTGCATCAGTCCAAAGCCAGGAGCTTCTTTTGGGTCTTTCCACGTGGGTGCAGGAGCCCAAGGACTTGGGCCATCTTCCACTGCTTTCTCAGGCCATAGCAAAGAGCTGGATTGGAAGTGGAGCAGCTGGGACTGCAATAGGCGCCCATGTAGGAAGCTGGCATATATATATATATATATATATATATATATATATATATATATATATATAAAGCTGGCTTTACCCACTACACCACAATGCTGGCATATATATATATATCTATATCTATATCTATATATATATATAGATATAGATATATATATATATATAAAGTAAAGCTGGCTTTGCCCACTACACCACAGTGCTGGCCCTCAAGATTTTGGCTCTCTACTTTCAATCAGTGCTTGCCAAACTTACTCTACTTATTTGGAAATAAGCACACTCTGGTTTGCAGGAGAAAACATATTAAATATAAGCATCCCATGGTTAACTATAAGGAAACCTTTGTTAAAGTTGTAAGACTGTCCTTTGTTTGGAGACCATACCCTTCCTACATCTTTGGTTACAATAAATGATAACTTTAACTTACTTTGTTTTGCTTGTTTTCATGTCTCCATTCTTCAAACAAGATGGACACATCATGGTCTGTATAAACCAAAAGACTTAGTTGTCCTCTAGAAAAAGTTCTGTTTGTGGCAAGGGAATAAACTAGTATTTCTTAACTATAAAATTTCTCTACAATTTCTCAGGAAATTATAATCCATCCCTTTAACAAATATCAAGCTTTACTCTAAGCTATCTACTAGCCTAGGTACCTCAGATATATGTGAACAAAAGTCGGATTAATTACCTTTACCAATAGAGCTTAAATTATACAGACAAAAAGCAAAGAAAATTGTCAATTAAGCCACAATTTATAACTCATACATAACAAATACTAAGCAGTATACATACAGTTGAATACAGTTATGGGATAGTCACTGTATAGGTAATGGTGGAAAATCTTTCTGGATGGTCGCATGTAAGCTGACATCTGTGTGCCAGATAGGAGCCAGATATAACAAAAGCTTGTTTTAGGGAGATAAAAGAAAAACTGACAGAAAGGTCTAAAGGCGTATGCTAAGCAAGATGACTGAGTCCTCCGGAGTTGTACAGTGCATCAGGACTAATTCAAAAACATAAGTAAGATGGGAGCAAGCTCCTTGTGGCACAGCACATTAATCAGCAACTTGTTATTTCAGCATCCAAATCAGAGTGCTGTTTCCAGTCCTGGCTGGTCTACTTCCAATTCAGTTCCCAGCTAATTCACCAGGGATGGCAACGGAAGATAGTCCAAGCAATTGGGTCCCTGTGATTTATGGAAGATCCAGTTGGAGATAAGGGCTCCTGATTTTGACCTGGCCCAGTGTTGGCTCTTGTGGCCATTTTAGGAATAAATCAGCAGATGGAAGATCTGTTTCTTTCTCTGTCTCTCCCTCTCTGTTACTCTTCCTTTCAAATAAACAAAAAAACTTTATTTTTTAAAATTCAGTAATAATACTAATTTTCTGAAAATTATTGTGCAAGATTTAGACAAAAGTGTAGGTTATGGCTAGAGACAGCAAGTATTGTGAACAGATTTGTTAGAATATGGATTTTGGTTTATTTTAAAGACAAAAAACTTTCAGATGTTTTCAGCAGAAAAATTACATAGTTTTATATATATGTCATATATATAAATATACATATATATAATTAAAAGTCACTTTAGCTTGTTTACAGAAAATGGATTATTAAGAAATAGGAAGGGAAGAAGAGAAACCTGTTAGAAAACTGTAGCACTGGTCTGTAGGGGTGAATTGGATAAAAGGAGTGCTAGGAATGAAGAGATGTGGATGTCTGCAGCGCACAGTTTGGAAGCAAGATTCACAAGAATTAGTAATGGGTTGTTATTGGGAGCTGAAGGGGAGAGGTGACACCAGGTAATTGTGCTCATTGCTTAAGAAGCTGGTTATGGTGATACCTGTTTCTAAATTAGGGACAAGGAGAAGAGCAAGTACAGAGGAAGAAGAAAATATGTGTCCTCTTGGACAATGTTGAATTTGAGGATGATTTACGTAGGGAAGTAGCTACTTAACTCTGCAAGTCAGGAAAGGAACCAATGTTGGAGAGGAAGATTTGGCAGTAACTGAAATCAACATTTTGTTTACAGTCTTGGGAGAAGGAAGAGAGCAGAGATAGGATCCAGATGCCATGTCTTTGATATCTGCTCTCCTTTGGAACCTGTCAGGGATGGTCACACACTGGTGTATCACACAGGCTGGTCAGATGCACTCCTCACCATGGTGGAGAGTGGTCTTCTGACAGGTTTCTTGTGTTACACAGGAGATAAGGAAACATGGTGCAGATATATGATCTTAATAGTAATCCCAGCTTCCTGGGAGTCAGTTCCATAATACAAAGACTCCTCAAATTTAATTGTTTATTCAACAAAGTTCATATCTGTTAAGTGCTCAATGGAGTTCATACATCCATTAACTCATTTAATTATCATAATAAGATATTAATATATTTACTTTTTTAGCCCTTGTGTACAGACAGAAACACTGAGACATTAATTTGTATCCTTTGAGAAGCTCTGTTTGAGCTCATGCAATATAATGCTAAACCTTTAAGAATAATGTTATATTTATTGACCAGTTGCTTGAAGCTATTTCATTATGATGCTTAAAAAGACAGATGCCCTTATGAAATTTAAGCTCCATTTGAAGATATTTGGATTTGGCTGAATATGCTATACAGTTGACTTGAGGATTAAATACTCAAAAGCTTATGCACATGTATGCAATGGATTGATATTTCATGTTGTACTCTGTCATTATGATGAAACTGGGTTCATTAGCATTATTGTACAACATTAGTTCTCAATTGGGGAGATTGTGTCCTCCCAGAGGGCATTCATCAGTGAATAAAGATACTTTCTGTCATAACTGGGAGAGGTGGCTGTGTGGGGGGTTGGGTGGCTACTGGCATGAAATGAGTAGATCCAAGAGATACTGCTAATATCTGATAATGCACAGGACAGATCTCACAATAAAGATTATCTGCCCCCAATGAAATAGTGCTTTGAAGGAGAAACTCTGCTTTATAAATATATGCCTGGAGAAAATAAATTTTTTGAGAGTCGATTTCTTCTTGAAAATCTAGATAGTGTCCACATTGTGAATACAGCCAATAGTAACTATTTGTCATTCTGTTTGGTTGTCCAAAATCTGAACACCTTTCCTATGTTCAGGAAAATCCTGCATGGTTTTCAGTGAAAACCTGAGAAGCCTCCAATTGTAGCAGCTTAAACTTTCATCTATTACATTTTCCCTGCAATTAGGACATGGACATGTGGCATGGGCTCAATAACAACAATGAAATTATCCATCCAGACCCAGATTCAGACTTAGTGATGCAAACTGGCAGGGACAGCTAAAATACACCTCTGGCAACAACTATAGAAGACAAACTTTCCAGAGTGACAGATCAGTGATGAGGGCAGTTGTGTGGCAAATCAAGCTAATATTTGGTACTTGGCAGCTGCAACGTTTTCATTGCCAAATGTATTCTGCAGTGTGATTTGGGAGGTTTCTCATGGATGCACAACCTGAACCTGTGGGCGATCTAGAGATTATGAGAGTTGCCCAGCATCCTTTAATAAAATTTTATTTCATTTTAATCAGCCAGAATGACACACAGTTGATTTCAAACGAACATAATTTTATGAGGAGCTGCTCTTTGCTCTCATTGTGATAATATCTTTATATATTTGAAAAAGTTTCAAAGACAGAGACAGAGGGAGAGACAGAGAGAGAGAGGTATCTTCCTTTGATTGGTTCACCCTCAATACGCCCTCAACGGTCCCAGCTTGGCTAGGGTTCTCTCACGTGGGTGTCAGGGGCATAAGCACCTGGGCCATCTTCTATTGCTTTTCCTAGGCCATTAGCAGGGAGCTGCATCAGAAGTGGAGCAGTCTGGGCACTAATTGGTGCCCATACAGGATGCCTGTATCACAGGCAGTGGCTTAACCTGCTATTCCAAACAGCCAGCTCCTCATTGGATATCTTGATATCTATAAGGGAACTTCAAAAACTTCATGAAAAATACATAATATGAGCATTTATTCTTGGATTTCAATATTTTTTGCACTGAAGTAAACTGAGCTCTGAATTATATTTATTTAATGGAAAGGTACACACACACACACACACACACACACACACACAGTCGGGGGCAGAGAGAGATACTCCATCACCAGTTCACTTCCCAAATGCCTGCTACAGCAGATGATGACTGGAGCTGAAAGCTGGAGCCGAAGGCAGGAGTCAGGAATACAATTTATGTTTCCACATTGAGGACAGAAACCTGATCACTTGGGCCATAAGTTATTGCCTCCCAGGGAACCTAGCAGGAACCTAGAGTCAGTAATCAGAACTAGGAAACAAACCTGGGTCCACTGAAATGGGATGTGGGACCTTAATTGCTATGTTAACATCTACTCTGTAAACTTATCTTTTTAGTTCTATTTTTACATAAAATTTTGCAATGATCTTGTATGCATTGTATCTATAATTTGAGAAGATACATATAGTTCAGTGTATAAATTTTTGAGTTTCTTTTATTTTTTTATTTTCATAATTATATAAAAGTGTATAAAATATGGATTTTTTAAGAACAGTAATTTAATCCCATGGATCAAAGCCTACCTTATGGAATTTTAAAAAAGGTTCTCTCTGCCCCTACACATTTGTCACACCTCTTTGCAAACAAGAGTGAACCAAAGGCCAGCGCCGCGGCTCAATAGACTAATCCTCTGCCTGTGGCACCTGTACCCCGGGTTCTAGCCCCGGTCAGGGCGCCGGATTCTGTCCCAGTTGCCCCTCTTCCAGTCCAGCTCTCTGCTGTGGCCCGGGAATACAGTGGAGGATGGCCCAAGTCCTTGGATCCTGCACCCCATGGGAGACCAGGAGAAGCACCTGGCTCCTGGCTTCAGATCAGTGCGGTGCACCAGCCGCAGCGGCCATTGCGGGGTAAAGCAACGGAAAAGGAAAACCTTTCTCTCTGTTTCTCTGTTTCACTGTCCACTCTGCTTGTCAAAAAAAAAAAAAAAGTGAAGCACTCTATTTTGATAAATACATTTATCAATATATACACATACAATTATTTCATATATTAGAAGGATGTATTAGTGGTTTTTAAAGTTATCACAGAGAGATGTCTTCCTGAATACCTTGGCAATAAAAATAGATTTTCATATAACAATTATATTTTATTTTAAAAAGTAATATGTTAGATTGTTAAACTGCATGTTTTTACGTACAGTTCCTAGGTTATAAATTGGAATCTCTGTGACAGGGAACAGACATTTTAAATAAGATTTCTGGGTGGTTGCCTTATTTACTCAGAATTTAAAAAGCTTCTGTATTATCCGCCATGCTACTCAAAGCAATGGTTCTACTAAAGCAGATTTCAGTACTACTTTGTGATATATCCATCATGCCCCCTGTCGGGATATTCACATTCCATATCAGAGTGCCTGATTTGAGTCCCAGCTGCTCACCTTCCAATACAGCTCCTGATAATGTGTAACCCTGGGAGGTAGCGGATATAACTCAAGTACTTTGGTCCATGTCACTGGAGTCAAAGTCTTGCAGGGATTCTAAGCTCTTGATTTGGCCTGGTCCAGCTGCAACTTTAGCTGCCTCAAATAATTTATAGTAATTTAATTTGAACCATTTCAAATTTAAATCAGTGTCCTTGTATCTTTCTGGTAACTATATAAGTTGTCAATGCTTTTCTGAAAGAAACTGGAACTAAATATATAGAGCCTTATTTTACATTTTTGAGACATTATTCTCTTAAATTTATTTAAATGAAATCATTAGAATTATAGGCAAAAATTTATATTCACAAATGTTAATTTCAACATTATGATAACAAATAAAATATCAGAAAATATTAATGTTTCAGTCATCTATGTATGTAAATATTGTTGTGTTACATATTTATATATATCCTGATAAATAAATACCATAGAAATGTTAAAATATAACCACAATAAAACTTAACATCCAACTACATACTCATGATATAGAATTCACCAAGTAAGATAGACCATAAAAATCTGTGATTTGACGTTCATTATATTCTATTTGCATTCATACACAAAATGTAACATTACCTGTACCTAACTTTGGAAAATTGTTACTAATTTTGTTTTTATCTTTATATTTCACACTAATTTTTTTTTGACAGGCAGAGTTAGACATAGAGAGAGAGTCAGAGAGAAAGGTCTTTCTTCGGTTGGTTCACCCCCAAAATGGCTGCTAAGCCAGCATGCTGCACCGATATGAAGCCAGGAGCCAGGTGCTTCTTCCTGGTCTCCCATGTAGGTACAGGGCCCAAGTACTTGGGCCATCCTCCACTGCCTTCCCAGGCCACAACAGAGAGCTGAACTGGGAGAGGAGCAACCGGGACAGAATCTGGCGCCCTGACCGGGACTAGGGAGTGGCGGCATCAGCCACACTAAATTTTAATTCTCATATGATGTTACACTACTCATATTCATTAATAAATTGTTCTCCCTGAAATTGTCTTTTTTGAATTGTTTTTAAAGATTTATTTTATTTGAGAGGAAGAGTTAGAGAGAGGCAGAGGCAGAGACACAGAGAGATAGATCTTCCATCTGCTGGTTCACTCCTCAAATGGCCATATAGGCCAGAGCTGGACCCATCTGAATCCAGGAGCCAAGGGCTCCTTCTGGGTCTCCCAAATGAATGGCAGAGACCCAAGCACTTGGGTCTTCTCTGATGCTTTCCCAGGCGCCTTAGCAGGGAGCTGGATGGGAAGTGGAGCAGCCAGTCATGAACCAGCACCCACATTGGATGCTGGCACCACAGGAGGTAGCTTTACCTCCGTTACCATCGTGCTGGCCTCTGAAACTGTCTTCTAATAGAATATTTATCTGTTTAGTAGTATTAGAACTGAGGTTTGTAGGTGGCCTTGCAGTGAAGCTGTCAGTTAAGATGCCCACAATCCATATCTGAGGACCTGCATTTAATAGGCTCAAGCTCCTGACTCCAGCTTCCTGTTTGTGCAGATATTTGGAGGCTGTAGTTATCATTCAAGAAGTTCAACCCAGGGAAACCTGGATTGAAGTCCCAGCTCCCCATTCCTGACCATTTCAGGCATTTGGTTATTGAACCATTTTATAGGAACTCTCTTGCTACCTCTCAATAAGTAAATTTAAAGAATCGTTTGTAAATGCTAATAGTTTAAATTAGAATGGAAAAAACTACATAAAATTTTACATATAAACTAATGGAACATAATAACAACAATATTTTAAAAATTAAAACATTAAATACATTCAACTTATACCATTGGCCATGTTATGGCATGGTTTCAATTTATTTTCAAATATTTCATTATATTATTATAACTGAAATTAAGCAATTTTTCATAGAGTATATATTAAATGAACAATTTTCCAAAGATTATATTCAAAATATCAAAGAAAAACCTCAAATAAACTTTCAATGTTACACATAAATAAAATTTTCATGTTGGTTTTTATTAAAATAAAATTAATAATCACATATGGATGTTTTAATATATGAAACAGCTGCCTTAGTTTTATATATATATATATATATATATATATATAGAGAGAGAGAGAGAGAGAGAGAGAGAGAGAAAACATTTTTAAACACCCGGGAATGCTACAAATAAATATTAATAACTAACACTAAAGCACAGAGACATGGAAATTTGAAATATCACTCTTTGATTTCTAAAATCTTAAACATAAATTTGAAGAGTTAGTACTTTTCACAATTATCATATTAACAACCACAAAACATATCTCCTACAGAAAGTTTGCACATGTACACATATGTCCTTCAAACCTACTGTATTTTGTAGCCCTGATTTGAAGCCTGTCACATAGTGGCTGGTATATGACACAATATTAGTAGTCAACACACAAATGCAAATATCATCATCTAAATACCTACAAATTATAAATAATTCTTATATTGGAATAACTGATTTGCTCTTCCAGTAATAGTTTTTCTTTTTCACTCTGTGTCTTTTATTTGACAACTTTTTAAAAAAATATTTACTAATTTATTTGAAACGCAGAGTTAGAGAGAGAGAGAGAGAGAGAGAGAGAAGATTTTATATTCCTTGGTTCACAGGTGGCCGCAAAAACCACTGCTTAGCCAGGCCAAAGGAAGGAGCCAGGAGTTTCATTCAGGGCTCCTATGATGGTGGCAGGGACTCAAGCACTTGGATCATCCTCCACTCCTTTCCTACGTGCACTAGCAGGAAGCTGGATCAGAAGTGGAGCAACAGAGAAAAGAACTGACATCATACTTGATGCCAGCATTGCAGTTGGTGACTTAACTGGCTATGACATAATGCCAGGAATGTGCTAACTTTTTTCATGGTTTTCAAAAAATTAATTTCACAAATTGAACTGAAGAAAACGATAATGTGAATGATAAATGAAAATTTAATCATTCATGTATCCAAAGGAACAGGCTTTGAAGACTCAAAAAACCAAAGATAATTAGATATTGTGAATGGCTGGAATATGTGAAGCTTGTCAACATTTTACAAAGCTGAATGCTCAAATTTTATTTGGTAACTCTCCAAGTTTTATTTGTAACTCTCCAAATTTTTTCTTTCATATGAAATAAAACTTTATGTCTCTAATAGTTTAATAAGTATTAAAAATCCTCTCCTATGCACAAAGAGTGAGTATAAATAGTAAGGTAATATTAAGATTTTAAAATAAGTAAAAACAAGATAGCTACCTCATGTATCACAGTATGTATGTATTACAAATATAGTTTATGTGAAACAGTTTTATCTCACAGAATCTACTGAGAGCAACTCTCATTCTAGCTTCCTCCTCAGTATTTAACTAAAACATATTTTTAAATTTATTTGCAATTTTAAATAATTTAAAGCCTATATTATTAATTTAGAAGTAGATAATTAAATTATCTAAATGTCTAAATTGTTCATGTATCAGTACTGTGACTGATTTCATTTTAAGTATAGACAGAAAAAAAATTATTCCTGATTATATTGCTAGGTATTGAATGAAGAAATGACAAAATCAGAAAAAAATTAAACAGCCACATAAACACTGTAATAACTAAGTACAGAAGTATTTTTGGAAAATCACGTTCTCAATATTAACTGAATCTGCTGTTTACATCTCTGTTTGGATTCTAAAACACTATTTTTATAAATATTAGAAATGTTCATAGCCCTAGCATACCAAAGGAAAAAGTTATTCAAATTTTTAAACTCATTATAAGATTATACTCATTAATTACACTGAGGATGTGAAATAGATTTCATATTAAGCTACATTAAAATTCAAGAACATAGAACTATTTATTGCAAGTATTCTATTGTTTGGAAGACTACAGACCTCAGTGCAGCAGCATTAACCAATTAAAATACCATGCTATTTCCTGAATAAACCATTAATGTAAAAGGTTATTTTCACACTTGAGTGGTATGTGTTAAAATAGGTATTTGCTATCATTTGTTTCCCTTGATTGGCGACGACTAACTGAGCACCAAAGGGGAAACCTGTTGAAGTGAAATGGACACTATGAGAAACAGTGACTTGATCAGCCCTTGTGCTGACTGTTGTTGTACAATGTAATACTTTATCCATTGTAGTATTTTTTTTTATCCTAGTACTAGTGGTTGAACTCTGTAATTAACACACAATTATTCTTAGGTGTTTAAATTTTAACTGAAAAGTGATCCCTGTGAAATATAAGAGTGGGAATAAGAGAGGGAGGAGATGTACAATTTGGGACATGCTCAATCGGAACTGCCCCAAATGATGGAGTTAGAATTGAGCCAGGGGATTCCAATACAATCCCATCAAGGTGGCATGTACCAAGGCCATCTCACTAGTCCAAGTGATCAATTTCAGTTCACAACTGATCACACTGATAGGTCTAAGAGTCAAAGGGATCACACAAACAAGACTAGTGTCTGCTAATACTAACTGATAGAAAAAAAAAGGGAGAGAACGATCCAACATGGGAAGCGGGATACACAGCAGACTCATAGAATGGCAGATGTCCTAAATAGCACTCTGGCCTCAGAATCAGTCCTTGAGGCATTCGGATCTGGCTCAAGAGCCCATGAGAATATTTTAGGCATGGAAAGCTAAGACACCCTGAAAAACAAAAAAAAGAAGACCTAAATGAAAGATCTCTGCGAGTGAGATCCCAGTGGAAAGAACGGGGCCATCAAAGAAGGAGGTACCTTTCTCTGAAGGGAGGAGAGAACTTCCACTTTGACTATGACCCTGTCGGAATAAGATCGAAGTCGGCGAACCCTAAAGACTTCCATAGCCTCGGCAACTCATGACTAGAGCCTGGGGAGATTACTGACGCCATAAACAAGAGTGTCAAATTGTTAAATCAACATCAGGAGTCACTGTGTACTTACGTCTCATGAGGGATCTGTCCTTAATGTGTTATCCAATGTGAAATAATGCTATTACTAGTACTGAAACAGTATTTTTACACTTTGTGTTTCTGTGTGGGTGCAAACTGATGAAATCTTTACATAGTATATACTGAATCGATCTTCTGTATATAAAGATAATTGGGAATGATTTAAAAATCTTGGTGTTAAATTGGAAATTGCATAGACAATTACTCAATTCTTTAAAAAAATCATGTAGGATCTCTGTCCTTAATGTGCTGTGCATTGTGAATTAATACTATAACTAGTACTCCAACAGTATTTTCACTTTGTGTCTCTATGTGAGGGCAAACTGTTGAAATCTTTACTTAATATATATTAAACTGATCTTCTGTGTATAAAGAGAATTGAAAATGAATCTTGACGTGAATGGAAGGGGAGAGTGAGCGGGAACGTGGAGGGTAGCGGGAGGGAGGGAAGTTCTGGGGGGGAACCATTGTAATCCATAAGCTGTACTTTGGAAATTTATATTCTTTAAATAAAAGCTATAAAAAAAAGTGTTTTCAAAGAAAAAAAATAAAATAAAATAGGTATTTGCTGTTGGCCAGCCTTGTGTCAAATGAAATGAAAATCTAAACTGCAATAACAGGTGACCATTTTACAGTTCTGTATTAAATAATGCATTTAAGAAGATTTTTCTATCGTCTTGATAGGCTGTCTAATCTGAGTTTGGTCTTCATTTCAGCAATATATAGCTCACGTATTTACCGTTATATATTCATCAAGCATTTGTGTTTCTAGTGCAAGTGTTCTATGCACGACAAACTTTTTATGCTTTTAGGAATGAGCCTGCTGGAATGTGACATACACAACATCATGTAATTTAAAAATCTAGTATATTCCTAAATAAAGTATAGACCTAACATTTCTAGCTCTGGGCACAGTATTGTTTACAAATGAAAGAGCGAAAGTCATTCTGGCATTAGTTTCTGAAACTATAAGCTGGGTAAAAGCAATTTGTCTGCTCTGAAAGTAATATCTGACCTTATAGGCTGATTGGATAAAGGTTTAGCATTGAATTTGAGATGAACAAATGTGGAGTTGAATGACTCAGTCAGACTTTTCCACTTGCTTTCTATTGTTTCAGTATCATTCTGTGCTAACCTCTGTCTTTGTGCTTTTGCTTGTTTTTTTTTTTTTCTGTAGTACAGTATCTGTCTTTCTCATTCCCAGAATCTAGATGGCATATACCTTTAAAATCTAAGCCAAGATTCATGTCTTGCTGAAGTTTTCTCTGCCACATCAGTGAACAGATAAACTTACTATTTTTGATCCTCTTATTTTTTTTCTTTATATACAGCTAATTTAGTTGTCCTTAGAAAAGTGCATTAACATTGTTAGAGGATAGATAGTCAGAATTTTTATTTCTGCCATGTATTAGATAATGCCATTACCTCACCTTAAAAAGAAATAATAACGGGGCCAGCATTGTGGCATAGTGGGTAAAACTGCCACTCGCAATGCTGGTATCCAGTTCAAGTCTCAGATACTCCACTTCTGATCCAGCTCCATGCTAATGGCCTGGGAAGGCAACAGAATACGGACCAAGTTCTTGGGCCCTTGCAACCCACAAGGGAAACTTGGATGAAACTCCTGGCTTCTGGTTTTGGCCTGGCCTTCGCAGCCATCTGGGGAGTGAACTAATGGATGGAAGATCACTCTCTCTGTCTATGTCTCTCCCTCTCTCTGTAACTCTTTCAAATAAATAAACAAATCTTTTTTTAAAGGAAGTTATAATGGTATATTAGGAGAAGAAACAATGAAATAATCTAAAGCAGAAGAAAGTGTGTAGTAAACAAAAAATAGCTTTTATATTTTAAAAGGTATCTCAATTTGTATGCTTTTGTTACATTTTTTCACGTCTGCATGCTTTCCAATATGCTGATTGGAAGTCCTTACATAGTATATATTGAATCGATCTTCTTTATATAAAGATAATTGCAAATGATTAAAAAATCTTGGTGTTAAATTGGAAATCGCATAGACAATTAATTTTTTTAAAAAAAAATCATGTAGGATCTCTGTCCTTAATGTGCTGTACATTGTGAATTAATACTATAACTAGTACTCCAACAGTATTATCATTTTGTGTCTCTATGCGAGGGCAAACCGTTGAAATCTTTACGTAATATGTACTAAATTGATCTTCTGTGTATAAAGAGAATTGAAAATGAATCTTGATGTGAACAGAAGGGGAGAGGGAGCGGGAAAGGGGAGGGTGGGGGGAGGGAGGGAAGTTGTGTGGGGGGGGAGCCATTGTGGTCCATGAGCTGTTCTTTGGAAATTTATATTCTTTAAATAAAAGCTTTATAAAAAAAAAAAAAAAAAAAAAAAAAAGAAAGTAGCGATTATGCCATCCATATGCACAAAAGTGATTTTGTGTCTCAAAATTTTAGGTAAATTTATACAATCAGTGAATCTATCTTGGGAACAAAACGGATATATTGTCCAGAATGTCATGGAGACTATTGGAGAGGGAAATATTAAATTTAAAAGTTAAACATATATTGACAGGAATTCAAATATCTAATTTGTACCAAATTGTATTGTAAGTGATAAAAAACCATTGGAACAACTATACCTTTTACTTAAGAAAAATTAAAAAGATAAAATGATAAATGAATACAGGAAATTATATAAGGAAAACATTAGGAAAATTGCTCATAAGTCGAAGCAACCAGTCATCAGCCGAGACATGCCAATAGTAAATACGGTTGTTTTTGTTTGTTTGTTTGTTTTTAAGGATTTAAGTAAAGGAGAATAAATTCAAAGAATAACTAAAGGGTAACCTAATTAATATAATTAAGTATGATTATGAAATTTATTTTTAGCTTCCAATAATAATAATACACCTGCAAGTTTGCAAAAGCCTCTTATTTCTGTACTAGAATTCTTGGGTTTAATTTATCTTCTGAAACATATAATTAAATCAGTATCAAAATATACTTATAAACTACCTAATATGACAAAAAAAATATAAAATTGTGGGGCTGGCACTGTGGAGCAGTAGGTTAAAGCCCTAACCTGCAGTGCCAGCATGCCATTTGGGTACTGGTTTGAGTCCCAGCTACTCCACTTCTGATCCAACTCCCTGTTAATGGGCCTGAGAAAGCCGAGGAAGGTTGTCCAAATCCTTGGACCCCTGCACCTGTATGGGAGATCTGGAAGAAGCTCCTGACTCCTGGCTTCAGATTGGCTCAGCTCTGGCCTTTGCAGCCATTTGGGGAGTGAAGCAGTAGATGGAAGACTCTCTCTCTCTCTCTCTCTCTCTCTCTCTCTCTCTACCTCGTTCTGTAACTCTATCTTTCAAATAAATTTTAAAAAATCTTTAAAAAATGCTTTAGAGATACGAATTTTCCAAAGTAAACAATCCGATAGATTATGTATGTTAGTTTTATATGAATAAATATTTTCATAGTCATTTTAAGAGAGAATTAAAAGGAAAAAGATTCATTTACTGCTCTGAAAGTTATTTAAGCAAAATAATAACAAATAAATAACAATGACATTTCAAGGAAGAGAATCAGGTTAAATTTTCTCCCACATGAGTAAAATCTTTAGCATAAATAACCACAGCATTTTATTGGGTCAAAGCCTGTCACATTATGAATAAGCAAATCATAAACGAAAGGAACCACATCTGGAAAATCATTTATTTATGGCTATAGCTGGCAAAATAATGTATCCCCATATATGTATGTGTCCTTGTCTCAGAAATCTTTAAGTATGTTATGTGACAAAGCAGCAGAGAATCAAATATTTAGATGAAATGAATATTGATAATCAGATAACTTAGAAATAAGGAAAATATATCCTGGATTTTCCAACTTAGTTTAGTATGATCACAATGGCCCTTTAACTGTGAAAGAGAGAATGGGGGAACATCAGTGTCAGAGTGATGCGTTTTGCTAAAGACTCTCCTGGCAATTGGTGACTTTGAAGATGGAGGAAGTAGCTATATTCCAAGAACTACAAGCAGTCTAGAAGCTGGAATAAATAAGGAAATAATTTCTTGCCTAGAGGGTGCAGCAGGAGCATAGCTCTGCAAATACCTGATTTTAGTTCAGTAATACATACTCCAGAATTCTGACTTCCAGAACTGGAAGATAATAAACTTGTTATTATTTTAGGTCATAAAGTTTATGGTACAGCAACAAAACAATGTTAATAGAGTGGAAATCCAACATTTATAACAAATTTCCTCCAAAAAGGATCTATACTTGTGGAATATATGATGAATCTCCCTTTAATCATCATCATAACTTGGATGGAAACATTAAGCCTCATGAAAGCGAGATAAAATTTTGGGGATTAGGAGTACTCACCCCCCCCAAAAGAAAACCCAAAAAATTTGCACATGTTTTCCCCATGTTTAAATCTTTCCCATCTATTTTTAACTGCAGCCTACACTCATGATTTACTCTGTAAAATTTACATGCTGCTCATGTGCTTGCCCATGTGTTTGGAAAAATAGCTGAAAACTTTGTAATCTGAAAGAGACTCAAATCAGAACCAAATAAGTTCAGTTAGAGGAACATAACACTTGTGGTTAATTCAGCTGGGTAGATATGTTTAGATTCCTTCCCTGAAAATAAAACCTTAAAATAAAAGGGGTGCTTTATGTAGTCTGCTCTGTTTTATTATATCTAGTATCATCTCTGCACATTTCCAAAAAACTTACACTCTTTTGGTTCTGTGGCGAAATTAAATGGAGGACAGAGGAATGAAGATCTTTCGAGCTGTGTAAATCCAAGCTACATTTCCAATTTTGTTGTGATTGATAGAATTCCTATATCAGCACTACCCAGTGAACCTGTTATCACATTTCACCTTGAAATATTTATGAGCTGCTTGCTACACATGGGAACAGGATATCTTCCACAAAATGAGGAAGAACTTCATTTATGTCTCGATCATGACATTTGTTAACCTCTGGAAAAGGAACAGTGATTTATTCTCTGTAATTTGGAAAATATCTTAGTAATGTCAATGCAGTAAATTTAAAAACAAAGCAAAACAAAACCGCCTGATGTCTCTCTCTTAAGAATTGTACCTGAGGGGTGGGTGATTGGTACAGCAGGTGAGGTGCCACTTGGGACACTGGAATCCTACAACAGAGTGCCTGGTTTGAGTTTGGGGTATCCTGTTTCTGATTCAGCTTCCAGAAAAGCAGGCCTGAGTGGTGGCAAGTCAGGTAGCTGGCCCCTGCCACCCACTTGGGAGACCCTGTCTGAGTTCTCAGTTCCTGGCCTCCACATGGCACAGTCATAAGTTTTGTGGGAATCTGGTCTTCAATGGAAGACCTTTGTTTGTCTCTCCGTCTTTCTGCTTTTCAAATAAAATGAAAACACAAATTTCAATCAAGCATATTATCTGACTCTTCTCAGAAATGTTAAAAGTCTACTATATCCATGAAGAAGCAGTATAGAGTGTGGCATGGATCTTAATTACTACAGTGGCCAGAATATTCTGAAATGAGGGAAAACAAGGAACTCATTTTCAAAAACCTCAAAGTAAATATAATCAGAATATTGAAACACTTAAACTGCTTTATAGAATATTTCAAAATAATCTTATAATAGTTTAATTAAAAATAAATTTTGGTGAACAGCTTTATTTCTTAAATGGATATAAATACACATTAGAATCTGCATGAGACTAAAAGTGGTTTTGTAGTGAAACAGACAAAATATTATGTGAAAGCTGAAATTTTCATGGGCTTTGCTTCAGAAAAACATTGCACAGAAAAATTTACAAAAGTTTGCAAAAACTTAACTATATTTAACAGCAACTATAGGCTATTTGTTGCTTTATCAGTTTAATGTTTGTCAGACAAAACAGATTAGAAATACTGCTTCACTGCCTTTTGATCACAATTCACTTTTCTTTTAATATTGACTTATTTATTTAAAAGAGAATTACAGGGAGAGAGAGGGAGGTAGAGGGAGAGACAGAGAGAAAACTTTTTATCCACTGCCCCCCCCCCCAAATGGCCACAAAGGCCAGAGCTGACTGGTCCAAAGCCAGGAGACAGAAGCTTCTTCTGAGTCTGCTTCGTGGGTGCAGGGGCCCAAGAACTTGGACCATCTTCATCTGCTCTTCCAGCTGCATCAGCAGGCAGCTGGATCAGAAGTGAAGCAGCCTGGACGAAACAGTACCCATGTGGGATGCTGGCACTGTACGTAGCATCTTTACCTGCTGCTCCACAGTGCTGGCCCCGATTCACATTTCTTGAATTGCTTCTTCATGGACCAGTCCACCTTTAAGGAATCAAATTTGGAGATGGCCTGCATCCACATGGGAGACCAGGAGAGCTTCCTGGATTGTGGCTTCGGATTGGCCCAGCGCTGGCTGTATCCACCAATTGGAGAGTGAACCAATGGAGGGAAGACAACTTCTATCTGTCTCTCTCTCTCACTGTCTATAACTCTACCTGTCGAATAAATAAATAAATAAAATTTGGAGATGAGAATAACATTTTCCATTTATTATAAAGATATTCTTTACATGGTGCCACTAGAAGATGATTGTTCATAGATGATATGGATACATGCCTTATTGAGAGAGAAAGAGATAGAAATTTTATAACTCCTGGTTTCTGTATATCAATTAGTTCAATATTTTAGTCAGCAGTTTACAACATCTGTATGTAACTGGCATTCCAATCTTGAATCAACTGAATATTTTGTGCACGATAAATATTTATCATTGTAAAATTAAAACAATTAACTGTTCTCAATTACTTTCTCTGTGCTAGGTATTGAATTATGTATTACATTGATAGTATCTTACTAATTGTTCACAAAAATTCCAGCAGTTGCAGCAATTATCTCTTTTTAAAACTAAGGAAACTGAAACTTAAAGGAATTTAATGAACCCAGTGATAAATATATCACTAAATCCAGGTAATGGTTGGGAGAAAGAGAAGTTCTTAATATTATATATAAATGAATCTGATCAGTATGCATAAGAAATTTCCCAGGCAAACCAAAATATATGCTCACCCTGTACATATAGTAAACAGGAGAAATAAGCCTGAATCCTGAAGCTTCCAAATTATCTTTCAAATACACAATGTAACCAAATGGTGATTCTGAATAATCCAGAGAAAGTAAAATTTTAAACTTTCTATCATCTGTTTGATATCATGAGAAAAAGTCCAAATCAAAATTAAATATTGTTCCTTGTCACCTGTGTTTTTTCTTTAACTTTTATATACCCAACACCCAAGCCAGCCTGTATATCTTGGAAAAGTCAAGAACCATCACTTGATATTTCAAAAGTATATCTCTAATGTTCTCTCCCTACCTCTCTCAGTGTCTAATTCTTGCCCAAACATACACTATTCCCAATTTGACACTCGGAAAAATTTTCTGTCTAAGATTCCATTCCAGATTCATCCCTGAAAGTTTCAAGACATCTTATGTGTTATTATTATCACAGTTATTTCATATCTCAACAGAATCATCATATTTTGGTGTACAATTGATTTTTCAAAAACTCGACTCTTGGACATGACTGAAATGTTACAGTAAGTGTAATAATATGCAAATACATGTGTCATCTTAATTTTTCAAAATTTATTTGTCTTCAGAATTAGTAATCTCTTTCACATGAAGAAGCATGTTAACTTTCTGTTTATTCTGGGCCTGAGAGTAAATCAAGTAAATGCCTACCATAAGAAATAGAACTACATGGAACCTATAATATTTACAATCTAGATATATGCTCAATAGTGCAATTAATTTTGACCATATTTTTTTCTAAATATTTGAGTAATTATATTATACTTCTCAATATGAGTATATAAGCTTAGCTCATTTCTGAGATTTTTCTTATTTTTTAATTTTTTAACTTTTATTTAATAAATATAAATTTCCAAAGTACAACTTTTGCATTACAGTGGCTTCCCCCCACATAACTTTTCTCCAACCCGCAACCCTCCTATCTCCTGCTCCCTCTCCCATCCCATTCCCATCAAGATTCATTTTCAATTATCTTTATATACAGAAGATCAATCTAGTATATATTAAGGAAAGATTTCAACAGATTGCCCCCACACAGAAACACAAAGTGTAAAGTACTGTTTGAGTACTAGTTATACCATTGATTCGCAAAGTACAACACATTAAGGATGCAGATCCTACAGGGGAGAAAGTGCACAGTGACTCCTCTTGTTGACTTAACAATTGACACTCTTGTTTATGGAGTCAGTAATCACCCGAGGCACTTATCATGAGTTGCCAAGGGTATGGAAACCTTTTGAGCTCGCCAACTCCGACCTTATTTAGAAAAGGTTATGGTCAAAGTGGAAGTTCTCTCCTCCCTTCAGAGAAAGGTACCTCCTTCTTTGATGGCCTGTTCTTTCCACTGGTATTTCACTCAAAGAGATCTTTCATTTAGATGTTTTCTTTTTTCCTTTCTTTCTTTTTTTGACAGAATGTCTTGGCTTTCCATGCCTGAAATACTCTCATGGGCTCTTTAGCAAGATCCAAATACCTTCAGGGCTGATTCTGAGGCCAGTGTGCTGTTTAGGACATCTGCCATTCTATGGGTCTGCTGTGTATCCAGCTTCCCATGTTGGATCGTTCTCTCTCCGTTTTAATTCTATCAGTTAGTATTAGCAAACACTAGTCTTGTTTATGTGATCCCTTTGACTCTTAATCCTATCATTAAGATCAATTATGAACTGAAACTGATCACTTTGACTAGTGAGATGGCATTGGTACATGCCACCTTGATGGGATTGAATTGGAGTCCCCAGGCACGTTTCTAACTCTGCAGTTTAGGGCAAGTCCAATTGAGCATGTGCCAAACTGTACATCTCTTCCCTCTCTGGTTTCCATTCTTATATTTAACAGGAATAAATTTTCAGTTAAATTTAAACACCTAAGAATAATTGTGTGTTAATTAAAGAGTTCAACCTATAGCATTAAGTAGAACAAAACAAAATACTAAAAGAAATAAAGTAGTAAGTTGTTCCTCGACTGACAGGGCTAATCAAGTCATCGTTTCTCATAGTGTCCATTTCACTTCCACAGGTTTCATTTTAGGTGCTCGGTTAGCTGTCACCAATTAGGGAGAACATGTGATATTTTTCCCTTTGGGACTGGCTTATTTCACTCAGCATGATGTTTTCCAGATTACTCCAATTTGTTGCAAATGACAAGATTTCAATTATCTTATTTTACTGCTGTATAGTATTCTGTAGAGCACATATTTCTAAATTTCTTCAGAAATTAGAGGTAATTTCTACTGTTGATGCCATTTAAGTTGATTCCAGGTCTTAGTTATTGTGAATTGAAAGCAATAAACATTAAGGTGCAGACAGCTCTTTTATTTGCCAATTTGATTTTCTTTGGGTATATTCCAAGGAGTGGGATGGCTGGGTTGTATGATAGGGTTATATTCAGGTTTCTGAAGAATCTCCAAACTGGAATGTCAAGCTTCCATAGTGGATTTACCAGTTTGCATTCCCACCAACAGTGGGTTAGTTTCCCTTTTCCTCCATATCCTCACCAGCATCTGTTGTTGGTAGATTTCTGAATGTGAGCCATTCTAACTGGGGTGAGGTGAAATCTCATTGTGGTTCTGATTTGCATTTCCCAGATGGCTAGTGATCATGAACATTTTTCATGTGCCCGTTGGACATTTGGATTTCTTCTTTTGAAAAATGTCTACTGAGGTCCTTGGCCCATCTCTTAAGTGGGTTGTTTGTTTTGCTGTTGTGGAGTTTCTTGATTTCTTTGTAGATTCTGATTATTAATCCTTTATCTGTTGCATAGGCTGCAAATATTTTTTTCCATTCTGTTGATTGCTTCACTTTCCTTACTGTTTCTTTTGCTGTACAGAAACTTCACAATTTGATGTAATCCCAATTGTTAAGTTTGGCTTTGACTGCCTGTGCCTCCAGGGTCTTTTCCAGGAACTCTTTGGCGGTGGCTATATCTTGCAGGGTTTCTGCAATGTTCTCTAAGAATTTCATGGTGTTGGGTCATAGATTTAGGCCTTTAATCCATGTTGAGTGGATTTTTGTATAAGGTGTAAGGTAGAGGTCTTTCTTCATGCTTCTGTACTTCGAACTCCAATTTCCCCAGCACCATTTGTTGAAGAGATTATCTTTGCTCCAGGAATTGGTTTTAGATCCTTGGTCAAATAAAAGTTGGCTGTAGATGTTTGGATTGATTTCTGGTGTTTCTATTCTGTTCCATTGCTCTATCCATCTGTTTCTGTACCAGTACCATGCTGTTTTGATAACTACTGCCCTGTAGTATGTCCTGAAATCTTGTATTGTGAGCCTCTGGCTTTGTTTTTGTTGTACAAGATTGCTTTAGCTATGCAAGGTCTCCTGTGCCTCCATGTGAATTTCAGCATCATTTTTTCCAGATCTGTGAAGAATGTCTTTGGTACTTTGGAGATTTTTCTCATTTTAATACCATTATCTGCTTTTGTTTAGTAAATATTTTTTCTGCACTTATTGAGCTGTGTAAGCTAAGCTTTTGCTATCAGAAATGTTCTGTCATGTATATTTTTATCTCATCACATCTTTGTGAGTATCTTGCAGTTAAATCATGATTTTGCATGAAAAATGAACACTCACATACCAATAATCTGGCATTTTAACTGAAATATAATATTGAAAGCTATTTATATGTCGTTGTAGTTATTTTTTAAACACAGGGCTTCTTAATGCACTGACAGAGAGAAATTATTTGTTTGAATCCACATGGGAGATATTTAGATTCTATGCAAGGCAGAATAATAACTGTACATGCTGTATTTTCAGGAAACTTAAAAGAATCACCTGTCCTAAATAATCTGCCACATTGTATTTCTACAAGGCCAACAATTTCTGTCAATTAAAAGTCAATCCTTATGGGTGTTACCAGGAAAAAGCATTTTTAATGCATTACCTTAGAGAGGAGGGACATTGGCACAAGTTTATCTTAATTGTAACTGGGTTCTTGCAGATAGCAGAAGTAATAAATCTGTAAACTAATACATTTTGAGGATAAAAGTAAGCAGAAAAAAAATGTAAACTAATTGTCTTCATCAGGACCATAAATTCCCAGTAACACATGTTTTTAGAAACATGGATGCTACATCCAGTCTTATCAATAGAGGCTTTCAGTGAATCTGAGGTGAATCTCAAATAATGTTATTGTGCATTGTTACTGTAGCCACTGAAGGAAAAATCATTTAGTACTATTTTGTACCTGAAGGAGGATCTTTAGACTTGGGGAACTTGGTATAGATGCAATAAAGATGACAGAAAAGAAGACATTTTGGGGGAAGAATTTTTAAAAATTATTAATATAAAAAGAACAAATTTCATGGATGCTGTTCTAAGAAGATAACCATACTTCCCTCCATCTATCCACCCTCCTTAGCTCCTTTCTTTTTTGGTTTTAATTTTTGCAATGACATAATTTCAATTTACTTTATAATCACAGGTTTAATGCACCACTAACCTTAATGTTCAAGTAGTAAAAATAGAAAGATCATGATACTCTTGACTGTAAGGCATGATCATAGAAAAGTTCTGGGTTGGAGATTGCCTATATTCACTGAGCATACTCACTGAGTTTCATATGTTAATTTTGAGCACTTCTGTTGAATTCTAGGACATAATTTCATTCTCAGAGTATTATCCAGAACAAGGATATTAGAAAACATATAATTTTCAACTACATTCCACTATAAAAATTTGTGCAGCACTGATTTTAACCACAGGATATACGGGCTAAAACAGGAATAATACTGTTGGATCCATTCCAACAGTATGAAACCATACAGCAATAAATTATCAGACTCTCATTTTATGAAAGTCTGGTTTGGTTTTGTACAATGCATACATTGTTCAGTAAAGCAGTATCCTGGAAAGAATATTCCATTACCTCTAAACAGAAAGAGATGGGAAAAATCTATCTCCCTAGCTATGGGTCTCAAGAGGGATTTTCTACAAAGTGATCACATTTAGATTTAATGACTAATGCTGCTAGTCTCCAGTGAGGAAAATACTATAGTGTTGTCACTGTGTACTTGAAGTAAAGAAACCTGCTGGTCAAGATAGAAAGGAAGAAAAACCAAGAAGTTGATAATATAATAAGAACAACATAAATAGACACCTGTTCAGTCTGGCAGCATTTTGATCTTTTGCTTAGAAATAAAAGTTTCTGGAACTGCTGAAAACAACCTTATTGAGGCTCATAAATAAACCACAATATGCACAACATTTTATTATATCCATATTTTCTTTTCTATAAGGATGTTACTCTTTCATAATGTTCCTTTTCAAAAATATTATCCTGTTTTACGTACATATACACATACATCCTTCAAAATTATTCCAAAGATATCCCCCACTGACTCTTTCTCTAATAAACCTTCTCAAAAGCACCTGTTTGCAATGAATCTCCCTTTAGGTATCTGTCATTTAAGGGTTTTACATTATGGAGTTGTCCCATTCTCCTTTATTCCTGTTTTAGCCCGTATATCCTGTGGTTAAAATCAGTGCTGCACAAATTTTTATAGTGGAATGTAGTTGAAAATTATATGTTTTCTAATATTTTCATTTAGAATCCTAAATATTAGCTCATTTGTCACTAAAATTTTTTAAATGTGGTAGATTCTGAGTGAATGTAAAATCTTCTATATAAAAACTTCAGCTAATACATTAACTTTCCATTAAATCAATGGAGACTTACATCACCTGCCCTGTAGTCTCAATAAAAATCCTAGACCTCTGTTACAACCTTTTCAGTTAACAACCTACCCAAAATTCCTTCCTTTAGTCTTCAATTTCTATCTGCCACCTACATATACTCTTACACAAGCATATATAACATTTCTTTATTGTCTGTGTTATCAGATTTTATTCACAAATCCCTTTGCTATAATAACTTAGTTCTTCTTTGATCAGCTCTGCATGAATAGAAGTGAAAAGGAAGCACCTTGCTGAGAAAGAGTATATTTCTGGAACCAGAGCCTCTTCTCTTACAGCCATTGAAGTTCAGTGTTATAGAAGAGATTAAATTCTTAATTTTTATGAAATCCAACTTATCAACGTTTTTGTTTCATTAGTCTAATTTTTATGCCTTAAAAGATCTTTATTTAACCCTAATATGCAAATACTTTCTTTTATGCTTTCTTCCAAAAGTCTAGTAAATATGGACCTCACAGTTTGGGCTGTAATCCATATGGAGTTATTGTCTATTTTGTGATGTGACATAAGGATCAGGGTATTCAGTTGCTCAATTTGTAAAGTAGCTATTTTCCCATATAATTTGGAAATTTGCTTTCTTTTGGTGCTAAAACAAATTACCACTACTTAGACACTTAAAGTAACATGCAGTTATTATCCCACACCTCTGTAATTCCAGAAGTCTGACAGGAGTGTCACTGAGCTAAAAACTTTGTGCAGAGGTCTGCATTTCTTTCTGATTCTCCAGGGAAGAGTCCATTCCCTCGCTCATTCTGGTTGTTCTCAGAAGTCAGTCTTATGCAGTTGTGAGGGTGAGGATGCTGTTCCTTTATTGCCAGTGGGCCGAGGGTTGTGCCCAGCTACTCAAGTCTGCTCACATTTGTTGACCAGCAGGTGTCTTCCAGCTTCAAAGCCAGCAAAAGCAGATCAATTCCCCCGTGCTTTGAATCCGTTCTGCCACTTCAATCATCACATCTCTCTGACTACAGCCAGCACAGGTTATTCAATAAGAACTCATGATTAGATTGTTCCCACCCAGATCATCAGTTCTATTTCCAAATAAACTTGAGAATAAGTATGTATATTAATACTTTTATTAGTATTAATAAAGAGACTGTACTTTTCTTTGAACTGTATTTAATTTTTCAATGACATTTGGAGTAACAAATCTTAAAAATGTTGAGACCACTAATTTTTTAACATTATTTATTTAAGTATTTTTAATTTATTCTGAAATATTTTGTAGTTCCTGGCATTCATTTCTTAAACATAATTATGTAATATTTGTATATAAGTGCTTCATTATTTATTATAAGTAGAAATATGTGAAAATTCTATTTATAATTATTAATTGAAAGGATAAAAAGTTCCTATTGATCATTCTTTATTGATCTTGTATTCTCCAAAGTTAGTAACCTGCTCACTTTTCAATCTACAGAATGTTGATGGTTTCCTGGGATTCTAAACACAAAATAATATTTTCATAAATGTAGCTTTATTTTTCTTTTTCAAAATGTTTTAGTTTTATTTTATTTCATTAGTATTTATCTCACTGTACTTTGTAGATTTATTTTCCATCATTGACTAAAAGCTGTGCAAATTTGTGTCATTTCTGATCATAAAAGAAATCATGGACTCTCATGTAGCTCAGCGGGTTAACGCCCTGCCTGGAAGCGCCAACATCCTATATGGGCACTGGTTCAAGTCCTGGCTGCTACACTTCCTATCTGGCTCTCTGCTATGGCCTGGGAAAGCAGTAGAAGTCCTTGGGTCACTGGACCCTCATGGGAGACCCGGAAGAAGCTCCTGATGTGCACAGCTCCGGCCATTGCAGCCAATTGGGGAGTGAACTATCAGTTAGAAGACCTCTCTCTTTCTCCCTCTCTCTCTACATCTCCTCTCTGTGAAACTCTGACTTTCAAATAAATAAATATATCCTAAAAATTAAATCTATGAGTTGTATATTTTTATGTATATATCCTTTATGAGTTTGAGAAAATGTTCTTTTCTTCCAGGATTCTGGTTTTTCAAATATCATAAATGAGTTTACTACTTTCTCAAATTATTTTACCTCATTTGTTAAAGTGACCAAACAATTAGATAAGTGGATAATTTAATTTCTAATGTTAAAAGTTCAGATTCTTGACTATATTGATGGTTACAAGTAGTGTTCACACTAAATAACTCATTAAACTGTAATATATAATATATAATAACTCATACACTGCTCCTCTGTGTATGTATTATCATTTTTAAAATGCAAAAGTTTAAAATGTTTACAGTGGACATTTGGTCTAGCAGTGAGGACATTAGATAAGATATCTGCATTCTGCATTGGAGAATCTGAGTTCAATTCCTGGCTCTGGCTCCTGACTCCAGGGGTCAGCAGCAGTAATAGATTAAGAAATTTGATTCCTGTAATCCACTTAGGAAACATGGATTGAGTGCCTGTCTCATGCATCAGATCTATCCCAGCCTCTGTTGTTTTGAGCATTGGGGAATGAATCAAGAAACAGATTAGAACACAAATGAGAACACAGCAGTGGTACAATCGTAATGCCAGAGAACAGCCAGCACCAGTTCCCACAGCTAATGGTGCCTTGATCTTGGAATTCCTAGTCTGCAGAACTGGGAACAAATAAACATTTTTTTCTTTATGAATTACCCAGTCTCAAGTGTTTTGTTACAGGAGGAGGAACAAATTTAGAACAGAGCTTTCTGGATTAGGATGTTTCCTCATATCCTTGAAAGATCTGTATTGATCTAGAAAGAAAAATGTAAATTACACACATTTATAGTCAATGCTTAACTGGAAGACAGAGAATAATACAAACACCAATTCTGTTGGTAGAACAAAAACACCAGTTACTTAGAAAAACTGTTCCTTATGCCCATGCCCTTGTGGGATGCTGCAGAAAAATAAGAGGAAGTGATGGGGCTAAAGCTATACTTGAAAAGATAAAATTGAGCCCATAAGCAAAATGACTACAAGAAAGTCCTTGTCAGTGAGAGCAATGGTTATAATAAATGGACATAAGTCACTTTGTGTTTCAGGAAAGAATCTGGAAGGAGAATTGTTAGAACTCTGTGTGGTGAAGGCAAAAACTAAAGGCCTCACAATCCTCCCAATTACTCCCTTCAGGCTAAGAGTTAAAGAAACCTTCCTTCACTACAGTGAGAGAATTGTGTGCACTGGAACTAGAACTTCTAAATTGGAAAGGCATTTTTCACAAAACGCTGAGATTTATGTTGTCATCTTCTGTACAAAACTGTTATATGATAGTGAATACATGAAATAAATTATGTTTTTGCTAAAATTTAAAAAGCAAAGAAGGTAGGAAGAAGGGGGATTGAGATAAGGAAGGAATCATATTTATGTTCTTCTAATTGTACCTGTGAAATACATGAAAACTGTTCTCTCTATAATTGTGAAAATTTTAATAAATTAAACTTCCCAACTTAAAAAAAAAAGATGATTTAAATTTTCCCCTCAAAGACATTGCCTACAATGTAGAAGAAAATGAGACATCATATGTCAAGCTCAATTTTAACAAAAAGATATGAAATAATATTTTGAAGCAGAAATGTAAAAATACTTAAAATTAAGGAAATTAAAAAAAATTGAACTCAGGAAGTAAAGAGGCAAAAATCAAAAATCAGATCATAAAAACTGTTATATTCTAACCAAGTAGAATACACTTTTACATTTTTACTTTCCCATATGTGAAGACACAGTTAAGGTATTACCTTAGTTAATACTACTAAGAAATTTGTGTTTTTGTGAAAATTCAATGAAGGGCATAGAAGAACTTTAGAAAAACTAGAACAAGAATATAATGATGGAAATAAAATGGTCAAAAATAGAGAGGGTGAAATGAAAGACAAAAATACCATGATGAAGGAAAACAAAACAATAGAATATAAATAATAAAATAATAACAAATTAAAAATTAGACAAGCCCCAGGCCTAGCAGATACCTGGAAAAACTGAACTAGAATGACCAATTCTGAAGTAAATCTAGTAAGACTATTAAGAGCACATTAACAATGAAGCAATGTTTACAAGAAACTACAAAACACAAGAAGAAATAAACTATTTTTATATCTAGCCAAAATGACCTCTAGTGCCAAAGTGATGGAAAAATGTTACATTTGCAAAATTAGTCTGTAAAACCTCAAATATTAAATATTTATGGGTTTGTAGCTCACATGGCCTCTATCATAACTGCTAACCTTATAATTGTGCAAATATAAACAAAATATATAAGTTAATGAATGTGACAGTGTTCCATAAAAATTTATATACACTAAACTGACAGACATCTAGATTTTGATCCACAGGCTGTAATACTCTAAACCCTCACTAGGAGGTTAAGATTTATGCCACCAAGATATAAGTGGGGGAAATGCAGCAAAAATCTAATAATGAGAATTTATGGCATTTAATTTTATATTTTAATTCTAAAACTATAGATGAAGAGGAAATCACGCCAAAATTGGCATGGGTTGTGGGAGAAGCGCAGCACTGGAGTATAGTCATTCAAGCATGGGCTTTCAGAGAACAGGAGAGTGGAGGAGGAGAACCACTTCCATCACAATAGATCAACTTCAGCAATCTGGGCACACGCAGGTATGACTTCGAGTTATGGTTATGTAAGTAGGTTGCAGATGAACCCACCAATGCTATAATGGTTAAGGTATGAATTGATGAACCCATAACTATTTTAAGAAACACGGGTTCAAGGCTCAGTCTTGGGAAGCAATTCAACTGGGCCTGTCGACATTAATAAACTGCTTTTGAACCACCACTCAGTTTCTGGTGTCGGTTAAAGTAAGAAAATTTCCCCAGTACAGTTTCTTGTAACAGAGGTAAAACTGAGAATGGAAGAAAGGTAGAAAATGTTTCAGGTTCTGAGAATGTAGAAGTAGGAACAGAAAGTAGAGAGAGAGAAATAACCACTCAATATGACCTTTGAGTCACTTTTATATGCAAAACGTCACAATTTCTGATAAGGATAAAAGGTTAGGCTATCTGTTTACCTAATAATCAAAAAGTAAACCAGAAACTACAGAAAGCACAAGGAGACATAAACACAAACATACCATTATTTAAAAAAAAATTAACAAACTACTCCTGTGTGAGAAATATAAAATGTGTAAAATGAGTAAGGATATAGAAGATCTGAACAGCTTAATTCATAAGGCATGTCTTATGGATATATATTGAGTGTTGTATTTATCTTCACAAATACTCATTGATCATTACAAAAAAGATAACATTAAAACTTAAAAGTAAATTCTATAAAATAGAAATATTATCAATAGCATTTTTTCATGCTCACTAAATAAAAAATGTTCCTTACAAATGGAAATTTTAAATAATCCTTGCAATTAAAAAAATCCATTGGGGAAACAAAAATGTCATTACAGAATTTGTCTTGAAAATGATAATATAAGCAGTATGTACCAACTTCCATGACATGGACTTAAACAGTGACCAGTGTGTGTGTGTGTGTGTGTGTGTGTGTGTGTGTTTGTGTGTGTGTGTTTTAGGGGTGTACAGAGAGAGAGGTTGATTTATTTTAAAGTAGTATTGGATTTCATGGTTGTGAGCTTGGTAAATCCAGAATCTGTAAGGTAGTAGGCAGATTGGAGATCCATGTAGCCCCAGTTGAATGTAATCCCTTGGGGGAGCTTTCTCTTCCTTAGATGAAGTCTGTTTTTTTTTTTTTCTGTTTTCTGTTAAGGAAACTAACAAATTGGGTGAGACTAATGCCCAGTCAGGGAGTAATTTTTCTCAAAATCTAGTTATTTATGTGTTAATTCCATAAAAATACTTCCAGAGGAACATCTAGAAAAATTTAAACAAATCTGAAAATGCAGCACAGACATATTAAAGTCATCATCATAGTTTATATCATTTAAAAAATAAACTCCCAAGAAGACAAAAGGTAAAATAAATGACAAAGAAAAATAATAAAAATGAAGGTGGGAATTAGAGGATAAAGAAAACAAAAAGGGCCAGCGCCGCAGCTCACTAGGCTAATCCTCTACCTGCGGCGCCGGCACTCTGGGTTCTAATCCCGGTCGGGGTGCTGGTTCTGTCCTGGTTGCTCTTCTTCCTGTCCAGCTCTCTGCTGTGGCAGGAGTGCAGTGGAGGATGGCCCAAGTCCTTGGGCCCTGCACCCCATGGGAGACCAGGAGAAGCACCTGGCTCCTGGCTTCGGACCAGTGCGGTGCACCAGTTGCAGCACGCCGGCCTCAGCGGCCATTGGGGGGTGAACCAACAGAAAAAAAGAAGACCTTTCTCTCTGTCTCTCTCTCTCACTGTCCACTCTGCCTGTCAAAAAAAAAAAAAAAAAGAAGAAGAAGAAGAAGAAGAAAACAAAAAGAAATCCTGGTTTAATGCAAATAAACACAAATAGACAAAAATAATTTTTAGACAATTAATATATCAGGTAACTGACAGGTAATTAAGTCAGAAGATTGCATTATTTTTTATAAAATGTATGTCTTTATTTGAAAGAAGAGTGATAGAGAAGGGTAGTCATAATGATTTTCTATCCACTTATATAAATCTCAAAGGGTTGCTAGATCTGGGGTTGGGCCAGGAGCTCAGAAACTCATCCAGATCTTGCACACAAGGGACAAGCAGATGTCACAATCTGCTATCTCCCATGATGAATTAGGAAGATGTGTGGAAAGCAGAGAAGTCTGGACTTGAACAGGCACTCTGATGCTGGTGTCACAAGCTGTGATTTAACTTGCTGTGCCACAATGACAGTGCCAAGGTTGCATTATTCATACTTTGAAGAAAGTATAAATAATGTAATTAATTACTTTCAGTTAACTAAAACCATATTTCATACTTCAGATTATGGGATTAGTCTATTTCTCAGTACTGCCTCAAAATATTTGAGGCAGGCTACTTAATATAGAAGCTAGTTAATCTATTGGTTCTGAAGCAATGGGTGCTAACAGCATGGTATAGGCTCTATCTACCTGCATCACATCAAAGCAGGAGGTGTATGGTATCTCTCCCTCTCCTTACAGAGTCCCTAGGACTTAATCATGTGCTTCCCACTCTAATGACCTAATATAATCCACTTTCCAAAGACCCTATGTCTGAAAACTTCAGTTGGAGCCAGCCCTGTGGAATAGTAGGCTAAGCCTTTCCCTGCTGCACCTGAATTGAATATGGAAGAGGTTAGAGTCCCTGTTGCTCCTCTTCCAATCCAGCTCTCTGCTATGGTCTGGGAAAGCAGTGGAAGATGGCCCAAGTGCTTTGGCCCCTGTACCTGCATCGAAGACCCAGAGGAAGATCCTGGCTCCTGGCTTCAGATCAGCCGAGCTCCAGCCTTTGCGGTCATTTGGGTAGTGAGCTGGTGGATGGAACATTCTCTCTCTCTCCTCTTTCTCTCTCTCTCTCTCTCCTCTGTGTAACTCTGATTTTCAAATAAATGAATAAATCTTTAAAAAACAATAAAACATTATTTGATACAGAGTAGAATTTTAAGTTTGTTCATGAATTTATAAAATGCTAAGTAACAAAAAGTTATAAGGATTATTACAAAGAGTATAAAGATTTTTCTTTCAATCCGGTTTTATTCTAAAACTTTGAAAAATATTAAATATAATTCCTGTGCTATTTATGAATATAAAGAAATCATGTTGAAGCTATCACTAAATAATGTGGCCATCTATACCTGAGTAGCAAGAGAGATGATTAGATAATTGTAAGAAAAAAAGTAACAATGTCAATAATGGATCGATTTATTAAAAAAAGTGAGCTGTAAAAAAGCTTCAGTGTTGACTAACTTTATTTAAGATGGTTGATATTAAATCAATACAGTTGTCACAATCTATTTTTAAAATATTGCATCATTGTCACCTGGGCACCATATGGTATATCAAATGACAATATAAAAGAGTCCATCAGCATAAGAGTAAAAACTGCCACCATTAAATCAATTCCATTACAGAGAAATGAGAAAAAAATATGATTTCAGAAGAACAAGCCAGATGTTATTTCATGAGTTCACAAAACGAAGAACCGCATAACTCTGCAATGAAATTAAGTATATCATTGGGCCTTATGGACTCCAACATTACCTTCCATCTAAGGAGAAGTTCCCAAACATTTGATTCATGCATGTTTCTCTTTTTTTATTTTGCAGATAAAGTTAGTTAGGTGGATAATTTAAGAATGAAGTGGAGTAGAAACATGGTTTAAAATGATTTAAATAAAAAGCTACACTTATTTATTTTGAAAGAAAAGTGCAAATCAAGCTGTCATTATTTTTTCCCTTTTTAAAAAACTAAGTTACTCAGAAGTGGATCTAGACAATTATAGTTAGAAAAAGTCAGAGAACATTGGAGAAACACTGCAAGATATCGGCACTGGAAAAGATTCTTGGAAAAGACTTCAGAGGCTCAGGCAGTCAAAGCCAAAATTAACAATTGGGATTGCATCAGATTAAGAAGTTTCTGTACTGCAAAAGAAACAGTCAGGAAAGTGAAGAGGCAACCGACAGAATGGGAAAAAAATATTTGCAAACTATGCAACAGATAAAGGATTAATAACCAGAATCTACACTGAGATCAAGAAACTCCAGAACAACGAAACAGACAACCCACTTAAAAGATGGGCCAAGGACCTCAGTAGATATTTTTCAAAAGAAGAAATCCAAATGGCAAACAGCACATGAAAAAATGTTCAAGATCACTAGCAATCTGGGAAATGCACATCAAAACCACAATGAGGATTCACTTCACTCCAGAATGGCTCACATTCAGAAATCTACCAACAACAGATGCTGGAGAGGATGTGGGGAAGAAAGGACACTAACCCACTGTTGGTGGGAATGCAAACTGGTTAAGCCTCTGTGGAAGCCAGTCTGGAGATTCCTCAGAAACATGAATATAACCCTACCATACAACCCAGCCATCCCACTCCTTGGAATTTACCCAAAAGATATTAAATTGGCAAACAAAAAAGCTGTCTGCACCTTAATGTTTGTTACAGTTCAATTCATAATAGCTAAGACCTGGAATCAACCCAAATGCCCAGAAACAGCAGACTGAAAAATTATGGGATGTGTACTCTATAGAATACTATAAAACAGTCAAATGAAACCCTCTCATTTGCAACAGAATGGAGGAATCTGGAAAACATCATGCTGAGTGAATTAAGCCAGTCCCAAAGGGAAAATATCATATGTTCTCCCTGATCGGTGACAACTAACCAACCACAAAAAAGAAAACCTGTTGAAATGAAAGGGACACTATGAGAAACAGTGACTTGATCAGCCATTGTCCTGACTGTTGATGTACAACTTAATACTTTATCCCTTTTAGTATTTTTTGTTCTAGTTAATATTATTGGTTAAACTCTGTAATCAACACACATTTATTCTTAGGTGTTGAAATTTAACTGAAAAGTGATCCCTGTTAAATATAAGAGTGAGAATAAGAGAGGGAGGAGATGTACAATTTGGGACATGCTCAATCGAACTTGCCCCAAATGGTGGAGTTAGAAACATGCCAGGGGATTCCAATACAATCCCATCAAGATTGCATGTACCAATGCCATCTCATTAGTCCAAACAATCAATTTCAACTCACAATTGATCACACCGATAGATATAAGAGTCAAAGGGATCACACAAACAAGACTAGTGTCTGCAAATACTAACTGATAGAACAAAAAGGGGAGAGAACGATCCAAAATGGGAAGTGGAATACAGAGCAGATTCATAGAATGTCAGATGTCCTAAACAGCACACTGGCCTCAGAATCAGCCCTTAAGTCACTCGGATCTGGCTGAAGAGCCCTTGAGAGTATTTTAGGCATGGAAAGCCAAGACACTCTGGGGGAAAAAAAAAAGGACCTAAATGAAAGGTCTTTGCAAGTGAGATCCCAGTAGAAAGAATGGGCCATCAAAGAAGGCGGTACCTTTCTCTGAAGGCAGGCGAGAACTTCCACTTTGACTATGACCTAGTCTAAATAAGATCGAAGTCAGCACACTCAAGAGGCTTCCATAGCTTTGGAAACTCATGACTAGAGCTAGGGAGATTTCTGACGCCATAAACAAGAGTGTCAAATTGTTAAGTCAACAACAAGAGGCACTGTGTACTTACTCCTTATGTGGGATCTCTGTCCTTAATGTGTTGTCCAATGTGAATTAATGCTATAACTAGTACTGAAAGAGTATTTTACACTTTATGTTCTGTGTGGGTGCAAACTGATGAAATCTTTACTTAATATATACTAAATTGATCTTCTGTATATAAAAATAATTGAAAATGAATCTTGATGTGAATGGAATGGGAGAGGGAGCAGAAGATTGGAGGAGTGCAGGTGGGAGGGTAAGTTTGGGGAGGGAAAGCCATTGTAATCCATAAATTGTACTTTGGAAAATTATATTTACTAAATAAAGGTTAAAAAAAGAATAAGTTATTGTCAAATTACGTTTAGTAGATTTTCAGTATGTACAAACATTTACAAAATTGAACTGAACATCATATAAACTGACTTTAGGGGAAGCCTCATTATTAGCTTTATTTTCATTGAGCATTCTAATGCTATTTATTCTCTAACATCATGTATTGGAAGAGAGAGGCAGCAATGCGGTGCAGTGGGTTGAGGCAACCTTTGTAATGCTAACAATATAAATTAATACTTGTTTGAGTCTTGGATGCTCTATTCTGATCCAGCTCCCTGCTAATGTGCCTGGGAGACGTTTGGGCACCTGCCACCCTGATGGGAGACCGAGATGGAGTTTCACTGACATCAGCCTGGACCAGTCTTGGCTGCTACGGCTTTTTTGAGGAATTAACAAGCAAATGGAAGATTTATCTCTTTTTCTCTTTTGGTAAACCTGCCCTCCAAATAAATAAATAGATCTAGAAAAAAAAGATAATGTATTGAAAAGTGAGCAATTATTTAAGAATTATGTTTTAATATATAAAATCTGATCCTACCAAACATTTGATATTTTAAGCTTATAAAAATATTTCATTTAAAGCATCATAGTTAACCCTAGTCACATTTAATCAAGTTTCAGCCTTCTTCTTGGAATGTTCTAAAAGGTATTCATTTCATCATAGTAAGTTTTTATGGAACATGTGTTTGCCTGAAAGTGTGTGTTTTTAAATGTAGAAAATTTCATTGATAGTAAATATAAAATATTTCTTTTTTGTTTATATGCAGATAATGTGAGTACTATAGACAAAGAAAATTAGGTTTACATTGATTCTCAAAATTGAGATTTTGGCATATTAACATAAATAATTTCAAAATACCTGTATTTCTTATTTTTCCTATAGTTTAATCCTAGAGAATAAATGTTCATCAAAAAAGCTGAAATGAAATATTTCTTTGGAAATTAGTGGATTGAACAGAATTATATGTGTACATGAAACAGCCTAATGCACTCCTACAAATCATGTTTTATTGGATGCAAGAGATGGTAAAAGTAAGTAATGGATACTCTAATTAACTGAGAGGAATCCTATGCGATATTTAACATTTTGATATGGATTACAAAATATTTACTGAAGAGTGGGTTAATAAATTCATAAATTATTGTTTTATGATTCCTATAAATCTGAAATTGCAAGAAAACTTTTCACCTGAGTACACTCAATTGTAATCAGTTAATAATTTAAAATATTGTGCTTTTAGTAAAATGCTGTAACTTCATAACATAAAAAGTGTACCTCTAAAAGTCATAGCTTCTAAAATAATACCTTTGAAAGGTAAGTTTTATTTAAGTGTACTAGCTACAGTACATAACTATGCTTTTTACAAAAGGAAGTATGGACGCAGTTTTGGAGTATATATCAGAAAAAGTTAAAACAATCACACTGTGTTAAATTTCATCTCCCACCTTCTTCACCCTACCTGTCTCAACAACGCTCACTCAGTCTAAGTAACTGTGTGCATGCAATTCTTGAGATAAACCTGATAATGATAATCAAGACATTATAATCCAAGAAGCATCAGTTTTCCAGATCTAAAATTTGTTTTGCCACCTAAAATATGATTATATGGATGGAGAAAGTTAGAATTCCTCTCCCTCTTGAGTCAGTCAAACAATTCTGTGGACTCCATCTTCAAATATGTGCAAAATTTGAACATTCTACTCACTTCCATCTTATGTAGCCCACTATATATCCAGAGACTTAGTTCTCCAATAATCGTAACAGTCAAAAAGTAAAAAGAAAGAAGACCACAGGTCTAGAAGAGTATACACATGAACTAAATATGAAAATCATATCCCAAAATGACCATTTCATTCCTATAAATTATTGTTTCATGTATCAACTGCCACATATCAGAAAAAGTACAATATCTATCTCTTTTAGACTGCCTTATTTCACTAAGCATAATTGTTTCCACTTGCATCCATTTTTGTGCAATCGACAGAATTTCATTGTTTTTTATGACTGAGTAGCATTCCATAGTGTATATATACCACATTTTCTTTAGCCAGTAATCAGTTGATGGACATCTGGTTTGATTCTATAGCTTAGCTATTGTAAAATGAGCTGCAAAAAACATGAGTGTACAAATAACTCTTTCATATATTGATTTCATTTCCTTTGAGTAAATTCTCAGTAGTGGAATGGCAGGGTCATATGGTAGATCTGTTTTCAGATTTCTGATGAGTTTCCCTCCTGTCTTCCATAATGGTGATACTAATTTAAAACACCACCAACAGTGGATTAGGGTACCTTTTCCCCTAAATCCTTTCCAGCTTTTGTTGTTTTTTGATTTCTGTATGATAGCTATTGTATCTGGGTATTGTAACTGGGTAAGGTAAAATATCATTGTGGTTTTTATTTGCATTTCCCTGATGGCTAGTGATCTTGAGCAATTTTTCCTGTGTCTGTTGTCCATTTGTATTTCATTTTTCAAAAAATGCCTACTCATGCCCTTTGCCCATTTCTTACCTTGATTGTTGTCATGTTGTTAAGATCAGCACTGTGGAATAGTAGAATATTATAATATGTGCCTGCCACATCAGAATCCAATATGGGCACTGGTTCATGTCTTGGCTGCTCTGCTTCTGATCCAGCTCTGCTGATGGCCCTGGAAAGCAGTGCAAGAAGACCCAAGTTCTTGGGCCCCTGCTCCCATGTGGGGGGCACAGAAGCATCTCCTCTAGTAATTTGATGATTTCAGCTCGTAGATTTAGTTCCTTGATCCATTTTGAGTTGATTTTTTTTTTTTGACAGGCAGAGTGGACAGTGAGAGAGAGAGAGACAGAGAGAAAGGTCTTCCTTTGCCGTTGGTTCACCCTCCAATGGCTGCCGCGGACGGCACGCTGTGGCCGACGCACCGCGCTCATCCGATGGCAGGAGCCAGGTGCTATGTGCTTCTCCTGGTCTCCCATGGGGTGCAGGGCCCAAGCACTTGGGCCATCCTCCACTGCACTCCCGGGCCACAGCAGAGGGCTGGCCTGGAAGAGGGGCAACTGGGACAGAATCCGGTGTGCCGGCGCCGCAAGGCGGAGGATTAGCCTGTTGAGCTACGGCGCCGGCCTTGAGTTGATTTTTATATAAGGTGTAAGGAAGGGTTCTCATTTCATCCTTCTGCACAGGGATAACCAATTTCCCTGGCACCATTTGTTGAAGAGACTGTCCTATCTCCAGGGATTGATTTCAGCTCATTTGTTAAAGATTAGTTGGTTGCAGATATTTGGGCTAATTTCTGGGGTTTCTATTCTCCATTGGTCTATGTGTCTATTTTTGTGCCAGTAGCAGGCTGTTTTATTTATAACTGCCCTGTAGTATGTCTTGAAGTCTGGTATTATGATACCCCAGATTTAATATTGCTTTTCTTATTCAGCTGAGAGCTGACGTGAAAGCAGAATAGTAATCTTTAGAAAATAGGAAGAGGTGAAGGCAAGTGACAAAAACTTAGTTTTCTTTAAAGATTTTTTACTTCAAATTTAGAGTTATATGGAGAGAGAGAGGGAGAGACAGAGAGGGAGAGAGAAAAAGAGAGAGAGAGAGAGTTAGTTCATCCATCTGCTGGTTCACTCCCCAGATGGCTGTAATGGCCAGAACTTTGCCAGAAACCAGTAGCTTCATCCCAAAAGAGTGTAAGAGGCCCAAATACCTGGGCCATATTCTGCTGCTTTTCCCAGATCGTTAGCAAGGAGCTGGATCAGAAATGGAACGGCTAGAACATGAACCTGTGCCCACATGTGCTGCCAGTTTCACAGTTCTAAATCTCCAAACATGGAGAAATGTTGAGGAAATGGAAATGACAGTCAGGTTGGCTCTGGATCCCCATTTTCCCTCCTGGGAATTAAAGGTGGATTCTCATGTCCAGAGAGGCCTGAAGAAACCCAAAGACAAAAGATAAGACTTTCGATTCCTTTGCACCAATGACCCCCCCCACACACACACACACACCACCCATTGACCTAAATATGCCAGGACCAAGACTGATGTGGCTATGTGGCCTTAGCTCTGATCGGGGTCCCAAGAGTAAGTGGGAAAAGATTGATTAACATGCAGAGGGAGCTTCCATGGCCACTGAATCCACACAGCCTTTGCCAGGAGCACTGCTGGCCAGGAAGGTGATTACTCGGATGACTCATAGTACCTCCACCTGAATGGGATGCTCATTTCTGAACCTCACTAACATAGGCATTTTCAGAGAAGGTAACTTCTAAATGACTTAGGTCCTCCTGCTTTGCTATCCGGGCAGTTTATCCCCTATCCTCACTTATCTGCCCTATTCTATCTCCAGAATGGAAAATTGAGGTAAGTGAGAGCGTCTACTCTGAGAGTATCCTGACATTCATCACATTTTGCGATATCCCATCCCAAGGCTAGGAGACAGCTTGAGAGAGACACAAGATACACTGGGACCTAAGGACCTAGAAAACTGTTTCAGCAACAGGACTTAGTGTGATAGCCCTGCCTTCCTTAGATGACCTGGAGCCTAATTTGGGGTGGAGGATTTCTGTGCTTCCACAGGGATTACTCCAGACCTGGGTTTAGAGCCCAGGTCAGAAGCAAGTACAAGGCTGATGTTTCTTTGCTATGGTTCTAGTACGATCATAGGATATTTTTCTGAACTCATAAATCAGATGATTCCATCCAGTTTTCTATCAGAAAACCGCTTGAACTAATAAATAAGTTAACGAAGTTGTAGGATAAAAAATCAACATACAAAAATCAATAGTATATTGGGGTCAGGAGTTTGGCATAGTGGTTAAGACCTAACCAGGGATGCCCCTATCCCATGATGAAATGTTTGGGTTCATGTCTTGGCTGTTCTCCTGATTCTAATTTCCTGGTTATGGATTATCTGGGAAAAAGCAGGTGATGGCTCAAGTAGTTGGGTTCCACATCCCAGATGGGAGACCTGGCAGGGACTCAAGCCTATCCCAGCTAGCACTGCTATGGGCATTTCAAGGATGAATCAAGGGGTAGATTTATCTCTCTTTCTCTGTGCTTCTGAAATATTTTTTTTTAAAAGAAGTACATCAAGAACTTAATAAGCAACTATCCAAAAATGACATAAAAATCTTATTTACAGTAGCATAAAGACAAATAGTAAAGTAGGAATAACTTTAAAGAATTGAAAATTTGTACCCTGAAACTAAAATACTGATGAAAGAAGTCAAAAAACACATAAGTAAATGGAAAGATAGCCAGTGTTGATATTTTTAGTTGTGGCTATCTTTGCTAAGATGCGATCTTAGTCAAGATGCATACCTTTTGAAGTTTTGTTACTTGTTCATTTGAACAATAGAGATAATAGTAACCGTACCACTAATTTTTTTAGAGAGGATTGAATGAAACTCTGAAAATTCTAAGAATGAGAAATTTATGAGAGCTTTACATGATGTTCATGAGTGTAGTCAATTGGTGAAGACCTTTTTGACAATTAATTCTGCTGAAAAATATCCCTATAAATTAAAAAAGTGAAGCTCAGTGAGTTAAGTCACTACCTGCTATCCTGTTTGGGTTCTGGCTGCTCCACATCCATCCAGTTCCCTGCTAAGTCTCTTGGGAAAATAGAGGAAGATGGCCTAAAGACTTGGGCTCTTGTACCCATGTGGGCGACCTGGCTGAGGTTCCTGGCTTCTGGCTTTGGCCTGACTCAGCCTTGGCTGTTGCAGCCATTTAAGGAGTGAATCAGCAGATGGAAGATGCCTGTCAAGGGAAGGGACGGAATGGGAAGGGAAGGGAAGAGGAGGGAAGGGAGGGGAGGGGAGGGAGAAAAGAAAACTTTATTATGGCACAACAGATTTTTAAATCTATGAATTTTTTACCTAGTTTATAATTTTTGTGAAATTTTAATACCTCTCCTATTTGTTCTATTAATATATCAAACATATGGTCCAATATTGAATAGTAAATAAAATTCAGACACAAACATAATGTAGTATATGGCACAATTTTTATTGAAATTTTCCATTGGCATAATTGATCAAAATCTTGATTTAATTTTAAGTGAATGATAATTATGTACAAGTTTCTATTGCATTGATTTGTTACATTATATCAATGTTTGAAATCTTGAGTTTTAAACTATGTGTCATTTTCTTTAATAGTATTGTTATATATTTTTGTGGTTCTAAAAGATACAGAGAATTTCATCAAAATAGTGTGAAAGTTAGAAATAGCAGAGGAAAAATAGGATCACAAAATGCAAAAATTTATTTATCCTCATATAAAGAGCACATATGGTAATATTTTCTTGTCACATTTGACTTTTTCAAAATATCTAGGCTCTATTCTCAGAGAGAATATTTTCAAAAGCACTCTTGCCTCTTAAGAAAGAGAATTACAAAAAGAAAATTTCAATGTGTGACTGTATCTTTCCTGGGATTAGGATATCATCATGTTTCTGCCATAATTGTAAGACTATTTCTAATTTCTGAACTCTTGCTTTGAATTCACAATGATATATTATCCCCTTGAAGATTGTTATTGATTATAAAAGTACTGATAATATTTTTTTCAGTGTTTTCATTTCAGTAAAATAGAGTTTACTCTCAAGAAAATGTTTTGAACTAATTCATATTAAAAATCTTTGAAATCATAGACATATTTACATGCCAATTTTTCTTTTGAGTTGTACAGAAATGCTAGAAAATACTAAATCAAACATATATTATCTATCTATTTTATAATTAAATGGATGAGTCATTAAATTGATAAATTTATCCACATTAATACCTGACAATTTTCATATTGAAATAACTTAGTTTTTTTTTCTGGTGGAAATCTAAATCTTGTCATGTTGTTAATGGTTCAATCCTAGGAATATTCATCACTTTACAGACAGTTTTGTACTTTCCTTAATGAATTTTTAAAAATCAGAAATGATTACACATGAAATATAATTCACTGGCAAGTAAATAAGAGGCATAAAAATTTAAATTGTGCAAAAGGCAATGGAAAAAAAGAAATTTAAATTGTATATTATTTCAAAATGAGAGCACTGTACAATTAACATGTGATTATTATGGGAAAAATCAGTATTATACTAACATCTCATGCCCTAATGTCATACATGACTCATGCCTAAAAGAAAATATTTTGATGACTTTAGGTGACAAAAATATTGAGTAAATAGAGTTCTCATAGATTTGTGGTTTAATTGGATTATGCACTTCATATTAATTAATTAATTGATATAACTAACATGATTGACCACATACTGTCATTAAAGAAAAAAGAAAATATCACAAACTCAATACTCCTCAAATACCACAGTTCAGTTAAGTGAAAATAGGATTCTTAGAGAATAAATTAACAATGTAAACCTGATCAACAAATATAAATATATAGAAGGATAAAAATATCCCCCCAAATTGAAGAATAACAATAAAGTACTCGCTGAAGCACACTGTTTTAAGTTTTATAATGAAACAATGAAAATTGCATTACACATATACCTAGGTGTTTTGTAATAGAGGTGTTCTGTATTATAATTTCTTCCAAGATCTAGACAATTAATGAAATAATATCTCTAGAAATACATACTTACTTGCACAAATGCCACTTTTTGCCTCTTTAATTTTATGTCACTACTTGTGAAAGGTTGAACTTTCTCTGCAATCTAGAATCCAGAGTTTCCTTTTGACTGTCTTCGCTGTTAAATTAAGCACACAGGATTAATAGCATATGAAAGAATAAAGAGTTAGCTTAGTGTAAAAAATGCTGACTTCGGCTGGCGCCGTGGCTCAACAGGCTAATCCTCCGCCTTGCGGCGCCGGCACCCCGGGTTCTAGTCCTGGTCAGGGCACCGGATTCTGTCCCAGTTGCCCCTCTTCCAGGCCAGCCCTCTGCCAGCAGAGAATACCTTGTTGCCCCATGTCAGCAGGAAGTAGCTCTAAAGACAAATCATCGTCCCTCTATCCCTCCTGGACTTTTGGGCCCTGCACCCCATGGGAGACCAGGAAAAGCACCTAGCACCTGGCTCCTGCCATCGGATGAGCGTGGTGCGCCGGCCGCAGCGCGCCGACCGCGGCAGCCATTGGAGGGTGAACCAAAGGCAAAAGGAAGACCTTTCTCTCTGTCTCTCTCTCACACTGTCCACTCTGCCTGTCAAAAAAAAAAAAAATGCTGACTTCATTTTGTATTAAATTATGTTTTATTTGAGTGTTTGAGTATTTAGTCTTATATAATGAAATATTTTATTTATCAACCTGTAAAGTTTGGTATAAATACAGGTATATATAATTTCAAAATTCTTATAGGAAATATGTAAATAGCAAAAAAACCAAAAAAGTAGTGAAAGGAAAGGCCACAACAAGACACACCAAACACCAGAGTAAGGAAACAGGTTTATTGTCGAGTGGGCGAAACCTGACAGGCTGCCTTCCTGTGCACAGAAAGAACAGCAGCTGGTCACAGGAGAACAGGTCTTATATAGCTTTGCAGAGGTAAGGAAGTGGGAGTGGCAAATCCCGTTAGGGCAGGGGTGGAGCTGACACTTGTGATTGGGCTATTGGGTAACCTGATTTCTAGTAAGCAGGACTGGACTTAGGAAGATGACACCATTTTACTAACATCCTCCCCTTATGTTTTTTATAACTTGGTTAATGCTACTCTTAGGATAATTGGTTGCTATTCTCACCCTGTCTTTTATACTACAGTGTCTGTTTAAGTGTTTACAGGAGTTGATAATGGAATGAACCAAGGCCTTCACCAGCCAAGCTGTCAACCAGATGCTGCTACAGGGATATACTCGGTTCCCCACCCATGAGACAGTGGCTTGAGACATTGCCCCATGCCAGCAGAGAATACCTTTTTGCCCCATGTCAGCAGGAAGTAGCTCTAAAGACAAATCATCGTCCCTCTATCCCTCCTGGACTTTTGGGGCTAATGTAATCCCATACAACTCCTGCTTTATAAAAAACAAAAGGGGGGGTGTTAGTAAAATGGCACAGTCTTATCTATGGCACAATCTATGCCCCGGACACTATCCTAGGTTCTAGACTCTGCCTTCGTGGCTGTAAACCAGGTGACCCCATGGCCCAACCACCAGTGTCAGCTCCACCCCCACCCTAATAAGATTCGCTGCTCCTACTTCCCTGCCCACCCCCAGGGCAGAAGTTTAACAGGACCTGTTCCTGAACACGTGGCTCTCTTGATCTCTCTATGTCTCTTGATTTCTTTCTTTCACTCTCTCTCTTAATCTTTTTCTTTAGCTCTCCTTCTCCCTCTTTTCCTTCTTCACCCCTTCCCTCTGGTCTGTCGGGTTTCCCCACCAATAAACCTTTCCCTTACTCTGGTGTTTGGTGTGTTTTGTGGTGACCTTACAAGTAGGACTCCTACAATTAAATACTATTCTTGTTCATGGTTATGTGTTTCCTATCCTATAATTGGATTACACTCTCCTTTTATTGCCATACACTTTTCTTTCTTTTTTTTTAATATTTATTTATTTATTTGAAAGAGCTACAGGGAGAGCAAGAGAGACAGACAGACACAGAGAGATCTTCTATCCACTGATTCATTCCTCAGATGTCACAATGGCCAGGGCTTGCCTAGGCAGAAACCAGGAGCCAGGAGCTTCTTCTGGGTCTCCCATGTTGGTGACAGGTGCCCAAAAATTGAGGTATTTTCTAATGCTCTTTCCAGGGCATTAGCAGGGAGTTGGATCAGAAGTGGGCTTCTCAGGCAGTGGCTTCACCCACTGTGCCACAATGACAGCCCCTGTCATACTCTTTTGTTTTTTTTTTTTGAACAGGTAGAGTTATAGACGGTGAGAGGGAGAGAGACAGAGAGAAAGGTCTTCCCTCCTTTGGTTCACTCCCCAAATGGAGGCTACAGCCAGTGCTGGGCCAATCCGAAGCCAGGAGCCAGGCACCTCTTCCTGGTCTCCCATGCAGGTGCAGAGGCCCAAGGACTCAGACCATCCTCCACTGCCCTCCTGGGCCACAGCAGAGAGCTGGACTGTAAGAGGAGCAACCAGGACCATAACCGTGCACCCATATGGGATACTGGTGCTATAGGCGGTGGATTGACCAAGTGAGCCATGGCTCCGGCCCCCTGTCATACACTTTTCTATACTTCCCTCCACCTTTAGAAGTTCTGGCTTTTGACTTACTTTTTTTTTTTTTTAGGTATATTTATTTCAAAGTTAGAATTATGGAGAGAGAGAGAGAGAGAAACAGAGTCAGCATTTGGGCTGTCTTCCACTGCTTCCTCAGGCACATTAGCAGGGAGCTGGATTAGATATGGAGCAGCTGGGACTTGAATTCCTACACATATGGGATGCCAGGCTTACAGGCAGAGGCTTAACCTGCTACGCCAGGATGATGGCCCCTTCCCTTAGATTATTTTGATGTGATTTTCCTAGTGAGATGAAGAGTCACAATGACTGCATGTATGAACATAGTCCCTCTTGCTCCTGCTGTGCTGGGGTGTAGTGGGCTAAGCCTATGCCTGCAACACATGCAACCAATATTGACACCAGTTCCTGTCCCAGCTACTTCTCTTCTATTCCCCCCCTTCTGGTATGGCCTGGGAAGACAGTAGAAGATGGCCTAAATGCTCAGGCCCCTGCATCCATGTGGGAGACTCTGAGGAAGCTCCTGGATCCTGACATCAGATGAGCCCAGTTCTGGCCATTGAAGCCATTTGGGAAGTGAACTGGCAGAAGCTCTTTTTCTCCCTCTGTCTGTAACTCTATCTGTCAAATAAATAAAGTCTTTAAAAGAAGGGAATGTTTTCTCCATCTGTATTAGAATGAGAAGATATGGTAGGAAGCAGAGCAGTACTTAACCAGCAGCAGGGCTGGCACTGTGATGTAGCAGGTAAAGCTGCCGCCTTCAGTTCTGCATCTCATACGGGCACTGGTTCGAGTCCCGGCTGCTCCACTTCTGTTCAAGCTCTCTGCTATGGCCTGGGAAAGCAGTGGAAGATGGCTCAAGTCCTTGGGCCCCTGCCCCCATGTGGGAGACCTGGAAGAGGCTCCTGGCTTCAGATTGGCCCAGCTCTGGCTGCTGTGGCCACTTGGGGAGTGAACCAGCGGATGAAAGACCTTTCTCTCTCTCTCTCTCTCCCTCACTCCCTCTTTCTCCCTCTCTCTCTCTCTTCATCTCTCTATCTCCCTCTCTCCCTTTCTCCCCCTCCCTCTCCCTCTCTCCCTGTCTCTCTCCCTCTTTCCCTCTCTCTCTCCATCTTTCTCTCTCTCTCTCTCCCCCTCTCTCCCTCTTCCTCTCTCCTCTCTCTCCCTCTCTTCCTCTCTTCTCTCTCTCCCTCTCTTCCTCTCTCTCTCTCTCTCTCCCTCTCTCTGTCTGCCTTTGCCTCTGCCTATCTGTAACTCTGTGTCTCAAATAAATAAATAAATCTTTTTTTTTTTAATTTGACAGGTAGAGATATAGACAGTAAGAGAGAGAGAGAGAGAGAAGAGAAAGGTCTTCCTTCCACTGGTATACTCCCCAAATGGCTGCTATGGCCGGTGCTGCGCCGATCCAAAGCCAGGAGCCAGGTGCTTCTTCCTGGTCTTCCATGCAGGTGCAGGGCTCAAGCACTTGGACCATCCTCCACTGCCCTCCTGGGCCACAGCAGGGAGCTGGACTGGAAGAGGAGCAACCGGGACTAGAACTGGCGCCCATATGGGATGCTGGTGCTGAAGGCGGAGAATTAATCAAGTGAGCCCTAAGACTTAGTGCTGGCCGTAAATCTTTAAAAAATAGTTAACTAGTAGCTTGTATCTAATATAAGCAAGAAATATTTACTATTACAAACAACTGAGACTTTAGAATTCATTTACTCCACAGAACAACTCAGTCAAGGCGGTGTATTCCTATGATCACAAGGTCATTGCCATTCTCTCTGCATGTTTCTGCTCCCATTTGGCACTACTAACTTTCTTGGGAAATAGATCTTCTAGTAGTGGGTAACACCGCCTCTTCCAGACACCATATACTCCTATCATAACCTGCCATATCCCATTGGGTGATCACATAGTTTCATCAGTTATCTCATTTCCTACTAAGCATGGAAACACACTGCTTTCAGTTTCACTGGGCTCAATCTTATAGAACTGGTAGTGCCATCATTTGTAGTAAGTTTCACCACGTCACTCAATACCAAAATCTCCTCAAGTGAACCTCCAATAAAACAGTTTGATTTTGACTGCACAGGCTAAATGATCTATGAACATTTCAGTGTACCAAAACTGTGTCAATTGGTCTTGCTGAGCTAGAGACACATGTCTCCGCTCATTGTTCACTTTTAGCAATTTAATCATGTGTGTTTTCTTACTATTCCTACTCTAGAGGAAACATAACATCATTCTGTGCTCAGAACCTCCCAACCATTGGAAGTAAAGGGTCCCCTAATTGACCCAACTCTGTCATCTTTTATAGCACATAATAATTAATAACAATTATTATTTTCTAAATACTTAACGTTTTAATGCAACATTTCAAAACCTTGTTTCTTATAAGTTGTATGTAATTTATTTATTTGTGTGACAGAGAAAAAGCGAGACAGACAGATGGAGAGAGAGAGTGTATTCCCAATCCATTGTCTCACTTCTACATGCCTGCAATGAAACTGAAAGTAAGGAACTCAATCCAGGGCTCCTCATAGTGCCAGTGGCCCAATTACTTGTGTTATCACCACTGCAAAACAGAGTCTGTGTAAGCAGGGAAGTAGAATCATGAGTCAGAGTTGAGAACCTTCCCTCAGGCACTCCAGTGTGGGGCTTGGGAATCTTATCAACAAGTTAAAGGATTGTCCTAATATCTAATTTTCATCAAACAAGCTTTTACATACAAAAATAATTTATAGGAAAAAGTATGAAATCATTATCATTTTCTTTCTCATGAGTAATATTTTATGTTTTAAAAACAGAATATATTTTATTACTTCTTGTCCTTCTGGCTAAGATCAAGTGTAGTAAAAACAGAGTATATTTTTAAAAGGGACTAATATTTCATATGAACTGACGTCATTGCACCAGTCTTAAAAGAACTCTAAGGAGAATCGCAAGTTACTCAGAATTAGACCTGATTATAGTCAATTTTATCTCTATAATACCTAGCACATAATGTTCCAACCCGAGTATAAAATGTTTTATACTTCATAGAAAGCTCTAATTTCTTTCATTTTGCATATAAGTAAATAAGAACTCTAATGCACAGGCCCAAAATTTGTAATATATTCAATCAATCTCTGACATTTCAATTATGATATCTTAAATTGTGCTACATGTTTATTGAGGTTAATTGCAAAATTGAACTTATAACATTTATAAAAAGAAAGGAAATTTGGTTATCACACATAAATCTGATCACTTTTATTCTGTTTTATAATAAAATTTAAAGCTTTTAGAAAGTATAAAGGCTTTTAAAAAGATTAAAATTTAACTGCCTTCATTATATAAAATAAGTTGATGATATTTGTTTTATCTCAAATTTATTGAGTAAACTTATAGAGATATATCCTTTTTTGTGAAGGAAAAAAAAAACTTAAAAATAACTGTGTAGTACCAAAGATTACTTTCACCCTCCCCAAAAAGGACATTTGAATTCATATTTTTGGGTTCTGGATAGGTCCAGAAAAAATAGATTAAAAAATAGAACATAAAGATTTATGATTTACCGTACATTTATCATAAGTACCACCAAAGGTTTGCAAAAAGTTTTGATTATGTTTTAAAAATATACTGTATATACTAATACAAAAAATATTTTTATAAACAAATGACAGTACATGGGAATTGATTATATATTATCTATTATTATTAACTTATGTCATTATGAAATCTTACTTAATAACCTCTTTCTTTAATATTCAGTATCTACCTTCCATTTCCAATATCATAAAACCAACTTCATTGCCAGTTTTCTTTAAAGATTTATTTATTTATTTGAAAGTCAGTGTTACACAGAGAGAAAAGAAGAAGCAGAGAGAAAGGTCTTCCATGCACTGGTTCACTCTCCAATTGGCCGCAACAACTGAAGCTGCACCAATCTGAAGCCAGGAGCTAGAAGCTTCTTCTGGGTCTCCCACACAGGTTCAGTGGCCCAGGGCTTGGTCTACCCTCCACTGCTTTCTCAGGCCATAGCAGATAGCTGGATCGAGAGTGGAGAAGCCAGGACTAGAACAAGAGCCCAAATGGGATGCTGGCACTGCAGGTGGTGGTTTTATGCACTACGGCACAGTGCCAGCCCTGTAAGATATTTTAGAAGTATTACTAGTTATTTTTAAATATGGGGAGTATATTACAGTTCAATTTTTGTTTGCTTGTTTAAATAAATACTTTAAAATTGTAAAATTTAGAATACACTTCTCCTCTCCATTCATTTTAAGTCTTTATATAATGTATAATAATTTTGATGCTTAACTTTTATAATCTTGTAGTTTATATTTTAATAACATAAATATTAGCTAAAAGACTGAAAATGTAAACCATTTTTATTTCTTATCACAAATCTTAATTTTGCTAAGGAAATACAAGTGAATAACTAGCAAACAGACTTCCTATATGAAGCCTTTTTTTATTGTAGTAAGTGTCTTTGGCTTTTAGTTACTATTAAAGATGAATGAAGTTGCATATCTTACTCCTCATGGTTGAATGTGATTTGCAGTCACCTTAGCATTATAGTGGGTAACAACACAGATGTTACTGACAGACAAACTTGAATTTTAATCCTGATTCTACCAATTACTTGCTAGGATACCTGGGGTATATTGCTTAATTTTTATAAGCCTTGCGGTCCTCATTAGTAAATAAGTGACGATCATATCTAACTCAACGTACTGTGAGGATTAAATAAAAACGGTATGTAGAAGAGATTAGCACCACAAGCAGAAGCAAATGGTACTGTTCTATTGAAATAATTATTATTACAGCCACTAGAGAAGTCGCAAGTTGTCCAAAACAGCTCTGGAGCTAGAAATGATTACTTCTCCCAAGACTTAGCCTTCGTTAAGGGAAATGCAAGAAAGATGATTTGGTTTTGTTATATTAAAACTGCCATGAATTCTTCTACTACTTGCTACTGTGTGGTGATTTCTGCAGTAGTCACTTGAGAAACAAATTTGTCTCCACGTAGACCCCGGAAGAGTGAGAGAAAAATGTGATTTGACTGAAGAAGAGTTAATGAGGTAATTATTGCTGTGATGTATTTTAATATTTTCAAAAATAACATTATGAATAGCAATAATGTTTTATTATGACAATTTATATTATAGCATGAAGCTTTCAGTATAAAGACAAATAATATATGTTTAAAATGAAGCCTTCAAATTCCATTTAATTTGCATTGTTGTAAGGGTTTTTATGAATATTGTTCTAGAATATTCAGCTGTTAAAATAGCCATAGTCATATATATCACATCTTTCCCATGAAAACTTTTTCCTGAAATTCCTACTGCTCTTTTTTCGAATGCTCATATTAATGTAAACTATCTTCAACTCCATGAATACTTTGATTTGTGTAAATCTAATAATAATAGCTCTTATTTCTTGAGTGGTTAACTCATGCTAATATTGTTTATTTTGAGTTATGATATTTGCTTATATAAAAAGCATCTCGGCTATACCATTTGTCTCATTTAGAGATGAAAAATTGGTAAATACAGGTTTTTGCTCTAATATTTCTTTTATAAAATATTAACATAAAACCTGTTTGAGAAATCTCTAAAGTTAACAATTAATTCTCAGGTATATTTTTAACTCAGAAAATAGGATTCTTTTTTTGTTTGATGTCTTCTTGTTCTGATGACTCTTCTAACATTTTACACTCATTTTGAAAGTGTCACAAGTGTAGTAACAGCACCTAGGCTGTGTTGGTTCCAATAAGGATTTTATTATGCAGGGGGGAAACCACACATTCTAATTGACATGACACACTGGGCAAATTGACCACTCAAGGTTCCCAAACTATCTGCGGTGCTCCTCACAAGGAGTCTTAGCAACAGAGGGAGGATTCTCATAGTATCCGCACAGGTGGTACCTCTGAGCTGAAGAACGCAGGTCTCAAAGGGTGAGTACTGTCTGGGCTTTGGGCGACTAGGTCTTCAATGTCAGGCTACCTCAGAGCCAAGTGCAAGGCTGGCTGGAAGAACTCTCTTGAGGGAAGGTCTGAGTGGGGGGTCAACCTGGAGCTTTCACTCTGCTGCTCTTGGAGTCTGTTTGGAGAGTCTGACCGGGCTTCTTCAGTCTGCAGTTTATATATAGTTTTTGGTGGTCAGTGTAGGGCCGATAAGGTCCTGAGGAGGGTGTGTATGGGCAGTGAGTGGTTCTTATCAAGTTTATGCAGACCTCCTGCAGTCAGCTTAGCTCTTGCTTTTTTCTTGTTAATATTATTGGTGAAGCTATTTAATTTCTACTCCTTACAGATAGGATATAAATAGTTCAGCTGCTTAGAAAAATTGCTAACATGGCAGGTCCACCTTAAGACTTCCTGATTCACAGAGGGTCTATAAAACTACACTACATAAAATAGAAACATAACCAGGTTAAAAATAAACAAACAAAAAATTCAGCCTCAGGATCTCTCATATTTTAACTTTGGCTTCCTTTACTGACCTGATAGATTCCATAAAATTTTATTAATCTGAAATGAATTTACATTTTTTAATGATGTGTTTATTTATTTAGAAATTTGAGGTACAGAGAGAGTGTGAGAGGCCGAGAGAGATCTTCCATCTGCTGGTTCACACCCCAGATGGCTGTAACAGCCAGTGTTGTGCCAGGGCGAAGGCAAGAGCTGGAGCTTAATCCAGGTCTCCCATGTGGATGCAACAACCTGAGTACTTTAGCCATTTTCTGCTGTATTCTGAGGCACATTAGCAGGGAGCTGGATAGGAAATGGAACAGCCAGGATTCCAATATGCACCCACATGGGATGCTGGCCTTGCAAGCAGCAGCTTAACCCATTGTACCACAATACTAGCCCATGAATTCACATTTTTTTTCAAAGATTTATTTATTTGAAAGGCAGAATTATAGAGAAGGAGAGGCAGAGGCACAGAGAAAGAGAGAGAAAGAGAGCGAGAGAGCGAGAGCGAGAGAGAGAGATCGTCCATCCACTGGTTCACTGCCCAAATGGCTAAAGCAAACAGAGCTGGGCCAGGCTGAATCCAGGAGACAGAAGTCTCACATGGGTGTAGTGGCCCAGACACTTGTGCTGCCGTCTGCTGCTGTCCCAGGAGCATTAGCAGGGACCTGGACCAGAAACGAAGTATCCAGGACTTGAACACATATGGAATGCTGGAGCTGTAGACTGGTTTTACTTGCTGTGGCACAGCAACAGCCCTAATTTACATTTTTAAGAATAAAACATCATTGGTCTATTCACATCTGCACTGTTTCTATGCTTTGTTTTCATCTTGCCTTTTCTCTACACTGTACCAGTTATTAGAAAAATGGCTAATAACCTGCAAAAGAAACAAGTTCAGCAAGTAACACAATATAGCAGTTCTTTAGCAAATTAAGCTGTCCAAGACCTTTATTGAATATTTATGAAGTTGGACATAACTGAGAACAAATCTATTTGTGTGGGTTAATTGGAGAAGAAAATAAAGGAAGACAAGGAAAAGATTATAAGCATAGTGTCTTAAAACTGAATTTCTATAGAGCTATGTGTCTATAAGTACATATAGCTCTCAAGATCTAATGGACTTGTAAGTGTACCCCATTTACATATAGAATATCATAAATGAGTTGTGGACTATAAGTTGTTCTGTCAAATTGTCATTTCAATAAGAGTAGGTTGTTGCTATAAACACTGATGAAAGTGCAGACTCATCCCCACATCAAATGTACCCTGATTTTTTGTTGTGTTTTGCTTTGTTTTTGTCAGTAAAGAAAAGAAATTTAAGGAAAGGAATTCATAAATTATTCAAGATTTGATTTTAACGCCAAAGAGGTCTTTATGACAACTGTGAGACATAGTCAATGAATTTTTTACTCCATTTCTAAGACACCATCAGAGCTAATTATCCATTATGTTTGTTTAGCATGCCATGGCAAAAAAAAAGCATAAATCTGCAGGTGTGTGAATGCAAACATTGACATTATCTATGGGCAATACAAAAACAAGAGAACAAGAAGATATTTCACTTTAGATTTGAAAAATATTACAAATTTCAAAGATTTGTCTATTCCATTATGAGTAAATTGTGCATACTCCATAAGATATGATTTTTATATGGTACTGAAATTAGGCTCATGAACTAGAGACCATGGCCCCTGCCCCTACATGATCTCACCGGTATACACCCACTTGACAATAAAACTATGTAACCACTCCCCTTTAGGAAGTGAATAGAGGAGTAGAGCATGCTGGGTAGCATCAGGAAGGCAGAAATCCAAACATGGCAGAAGCCCCACACAGAGGGTGTGACTTCCATCCTAAGATGACAGCCTCCATCAGAAATACATGATTTCCATGATGGTGGCTCCCATGAGGGACACAGGGTTACCAAAATTAAGGTCCCCATGGGGATTTCTGCCCTTACTGGAATATGAACAACAGACTCCACCACAAGACTGTGGTCCCCATGGCTGGCCACATGCTGTCTGATTAGAAGAGTTACTTTTTATTATGTTTATTTTTATTGTAGCTTGTTATTTGGCTTCAACGCTGGTTTATTATTTTAATTTCTTATTTTGGTTCTATGCTGCTTCTCTTGGCCCCCTTAGTTTCTATTCCCAGGCATGGCAGGCCTTCTGAGACTTCATCTTCAACCAAGCAGTTTTCCTTTTGGCCTCCTTGGATGGTGTTTCATTGACAACGTGCTTTTTTTTGTTTGTTTGTTTTTTGTTTTTTTTGCTTTAAGCTGGATTAAAAAAAGGAAGAAAAATAATTGGGAACCTCCTCAGTGGGCTTGGTAAAACAATGGATCCTATTTTGTACAAATGGAGATTCTAAAGTGCCAAAATTATAGCTAATGCAATGTATCCTAGTCACATACTTCAGGATAATTAAGGCTCATGGAAGGCTATGTCTGTTTTTTATCTTCTCAGGTCCTATAAAGAGATTGTAAAGCTGTATAGTTCTGCACAAATTCCTAAGGATTTACTTCTAAGGGTACAGTTTGAAAATTTGCCATGGGATCCTAAATTCCCTTGAGCTGGATGGTAAAAAAAGTGTTAACTGAAAATAGAAATAATATTATGTGTTTGGTGATCATATAGATAGGGTTAAGTGTTCAGTAATAATATAAATAAGATTAAAAAGGAGTGAACATGAGAGGCAGTCTATATTGAAGACTCACAGAATGGCAACTATTGTAAATAACACTCAGTGATCTCAGAGTCAGCCCATAAGGAGTTCACTTCTTGCTGAAAAGCCCATGAGCATTTTAAGCATGGAAAACTAGGACACTATTGCAAAATGTGTCCTTACATGAGGCCCTCTGTGGGTGAGACCTCAATGGAAAGAAGTGGTCATCAAAGAAGGATGTACATGTTTTTTTTCTGAAGGGAGGAGAGAACTTCCACTTTGCTCATGGTCTTGTCTATGAAATCTGTGGATTCATACGCTTCCACAGCCTAGACAACTCAAACCAAGAACCTCAGGTGATCATTGATGTTATACATAAGAGTATTACTTTTTAATATTTATTTATTTATTTGAAAGAGTAACACAGAGCAAAGGAGAGGCAGAGTTGGGGTGGGGGGAGAATCTTCCATCCACTGGTTCATTCTCCAATTAGCCGCAATGGCCAGAGCTGTGCTGGTCTGAAGCTAGGAGCCAGGAGCTTCTTCTGGGTCTCCCACATGGGTGCAGGGGCCCAAGGACTTGGGCCATCTTCTACTGCTTTTCCAGGCCATAGCAGAGAGCTGGATCGGAAGTGGAGCAGCTGGGATTCTAACTGGCTCCCATATGGGATGCTGGCACTGCAGGTGGCACCTTTACCCACTGTGCCACGGCACGAGCTCCAAGAGTGTTAATTGTTAAATTAACACTGACTTCCCATGTAGGACTTCTGTCTTCAAACAGTCGTATTGTTAGAATTAATGGTAACACTTGGTCTGAAATATTTGCTTTATTTCAGTGTGTTAAATATAGGATATTCTTATGTCTCATAAATTTTAGTTATGTCTAAGTGTCCAACTCTATTTCTTTTAAGATTTGTTATTTTTCTTAGGTGTTTCATTAAAGTTAATTTAGTTTCTCAAACTTGGACTCTTGGATCCATGTCTCCCTGTAATACTCCTATCTTGCTTGCTTTAAGATCAAAGAGAGTACAAAATGATTCAAGACCTCAGGGCTATTGATGAGGCAGCTGTTCCAGTGCAACTAATTGTGTACTAAACCTTGTCCAGGGATACTTTCTTCTACACCCCATTAAACCCAGAATCTGGGTAAAAGAGCTTACAGAATTTCCCTAAACAAAGACCTCAGGTTTCTAAACAAGAAGTAGGTTACCTGGGATATATTTTAACCCCAGGAAAGCATGCTCTTCGAGTCTTGAGAAAGGAAGCTATTATATGTATAAGGTCACCACAGACAGAAAAGCAGCTAAGGATATTTCTGGGAACGGCAGGATTCTGTAGATTCCATGATTTGGATTAATAGTCAAGCCTTTGTAGAAAGCTTTAAAAGGCCCTGACACAGACCCACTTGCTGGGCAGGGGAGCTACAAAAGTTGTTCCAAAAAAGTTAAAGAACTTTGAACAAAAGCTCCGGCATTAGGAATCCCTAAGTAAACCATTCACCTTGTTTATAGAAGGATCCCCTTCAGACTAGTTGCAGCCCAAATAGAAGGGACCTTACCAGGTGCTACTGAGCATGCCAACCTCAGTGAAATTATGCGGCAGCCAGAGCTCCGTATATTTGTCAAGGATTAAACTTCTCCCTCTTGAATCTTCACAGGTGAACTCGAAAGATATATTTGCTTACTCCTGTGAGCCAACCAAAGATCTTAAATACCTCTTCAAAAAGGAAAAGATGAGTTAAGCTTCTGTTTTTGTCACATCAAGAATGATGCTTTTTAAGGCAGACATGTTGTACATACCACTTCTTTTGATTCTTTCTGGGAGCTGTTATTGCAGAAAAACTCCTCAGTGAGTTATTCTACTATAATAATTGAAAATCTTAGTGAGCCACATGAAGCTGATTTTAAAAACCTGACCATAGATCTGGATAATTTGGCCTATACTTCAGGTCAGCTTGTATGGCAAGTACTTATGTCAGTGGACATTCTATCCAAGGTAGTTATGGACAATAGACAGGCCTTGGAATATATATTAAGAGCAAGGGGAGGCCGGCACTGCCGCTCATTTGGCTAATCCTCTGCCTGTGGTGCTGGCACCCTGGGTTCTAGTCCCGGTCGGGGCGCCGGATTCTGTCCCGGTTGCTCCTCTTCCAGTCCAGCTCTCTGCTGTGGCCCAGGAAGATAGTGGAGGATGGGCCAAGTGCTTGGGCTCTGCACCCCATGGGAGACCAGGAGAAGCACCCAGCTCCTGGCTTTGGATCAATGAGGTGCGCCGGCTGCAGCGCGCCTGCTGCAGCGGCCATTGGAGGGTGAACCAACGGACAGAAGACCTTTCTCTCTGTCTCTCCTTCTGTCTGTAAATCTACCTCTCAAAAAATAAATAAAATATTTAAAATATATATATGTTTGTGTATATATATGGGATAGGTGACAGGAGAAGACATGTACCAGGAAGTTGTTTGCTGTCACAGCTGAAATACCAAGCCTCCCTTCTATAAAGGTATCAGAAGAAATCCTGATACCCAACTGGCACCGCGGCTCACCGCACCCACATGGGAGACCAGCAGGAAGCACCTGGCTCCTGGCTTCGGATCAGCGTAGTGTGCTGGCCACCGCGCGCAGACCGCGACGGCCGTGGCAGCCATTTGGGGGGTGAACCAACAGAAAAGGAAGACCTTTCTCTTTCTCTCTCTCTCTCTCTCTCTCTCTCTCTCTCTCTCTCTCACTGTCTAGCTCTGCCTGTCAAAAAAAAAAAAAAAAAGTTTGGGTCATCAAAGGAGTACATGAAGTTAGGGAGGGCTGACATCTGTGGAATTTAAGTGAGATGGCTGTAGACAGGGCCACAACTCCACTAAACTTTTGGTGGTTCTCCCTCTGCAACTGGGAGAAGACACAATACCCTCTAACAGCACAGTTATTATTAATACAAGTAAGTCTTGTAAAATTCATAGCTAATACACAAGTTAGTACAATCATGTCTACTTCAGGGTATTATTTTTCTGTTAAAATGAGTCTAGAGAATTTTATAAATGCATTGTCAAATTATGAAAATTAAGGTGCACTAACGTTTGACTGGTACATTTTGTTCCAATAAGATAAACTTTTTTTGTCTCTGTTTTATCTAATTAGGGAGTTCTATGTCAGTGGAGAAAACATGCTGTGTAATATAACTGTCATAAAATAATTTTTAAAAGGGGGAAAAATGAAAATGCATATCTATGTCTAGAAATCTGATAAATATGAATTCATGAATAGAAATTATTGAATAACTGGTCAAAATGCAACTAAATATTTAGTTATTTATTTAAAAGTATCATTGCATAAAAAGAATTGATGAAATATAATATTGTTTTAGGGAGTAGGAAAATAGCATAAATGAAAATTATGTTTTTATAATAACTGAAATGAAACTATGCATATAATTATCAAAAATGAAAAGCACCAATGTCTAAAAAATGAACATTGACATGTAGTAGATATACAATTTCTTACTACTGAGATAAAAATATTCAAAATTTAGACTTTTTTTTTTATTTACTCTTTTGAGGAAGAGAGAGCTCCGATCTGCTAGTTCATTCGCAAAATCCTGCTGCTGGGCCACACTGAAGTCAGAAGTTGGGAATTCAATCCAGGCCTCCCAGTAGAGTCCAGGGACTCAGATCCTTGAGCTACCACATTATTTTATTTCCCAGGGTTTACATGAGCTGCATACTGACATGGGGAGCAGAGACAGAACTAAGACCTAGGCATGTGACCTGGAAGCAGGCATCCCCAGTGTGTCTTAACTGCTACTTCAAACTTGCCATAATTTTAAATTTTGATAGTGGTTGCACAGTTTTGCGAGTATACTAAAAACATTCAGTTTTATACTTCAATGGAGTGAACTTGATGGGATGGGAATTATACCCCAATAGAAATATCTTTAAAACTATAGTGAAATTATACAAATTTGGTGTATATTTGTGTATATATGCACACAACATAAAATATTAGAAAGATACACAAAATGTATTAGTAATGATGTTATACAGATCAAAAAATTAATATAAATGTTTTCATGGTTTATACACAAAATACTAGAAAGATAAAAAAGTATTACAGTGAAAATATACATATCATAACATTAGTATAAATTTTTCACCATTTATCTGCTTTTTTAAACTTTTATTTAATAAATATAAATTTCCAAAGTACAGTTTATGGATTGCAATGGCTTTTTCCCAACATAATTTCCCTCACACCTGCAACCCTCCCATCTCCCACTCCCTCTCCCATTCCGTTCGCATCAAGATTCATTTTCAATTATCTTTATATACAGATGATCAATTTAGTATATAATAAGTAAAACTTTCAACAGTTTGCAACCACACCAAAACACAAAGTGTAAAATACTGTTTGAGTACTAGTTACAGCATTAATTCACATTTTACAACACATTAAGGACAAAGATCCTACATAAGGAGTAAGTGCACAGTGACTCATGTTGTTGACGTAATAAATTAACACTCTTGTTTATAGTGACGGTAATCACCCTAGGCTCTCGTCGTGAGTTGCCAAGGCTATGGAAGCTTTTGAGCTCGTCAACTCTGACCTTATTTAGACAAGTTTATAGTCAAAGTGGAAGTTCTCTCCTCCCTTCAGAGAAAGGTACCTCCCTTTGATGGCCTGTTCTTTCTACTTGGATCTCACTCACAGAAATCTTTCATTTAGTTTTTTTTTTTTCTTTTTTTGACAGAATGTCTTGGCTTTCCATGCCTAAAATACTCTCATGGGCTCTTCAGCCATATCTGAATGCATTAAGGGCTGATTCTGAGGCCAGAGTGCTATTTAGGACATCTGCCATTCTATGAGTCTGCTGTGTATCTCGCTTCCCATGTTGGATGGTTCTCTCTATTTTTTATTCTATCAGTATTAGCAGGCACTAGTCTTGTTTATGTGATCTCTTTGACTCTTAGACCTATCATTATGATCAATTGTGAAGTGAAACTGTTCACTTGCACTAGTGAGATGGCATTGGTACATGCCACTTTGATGGAATTGAATTGGAGTCCCCAGGCACGTTTCTAATTCTACAATTTGGGGCAAGTCCGATTGATCATGTACCAAACTGTACATCTCCTCCCTCTCTTATTCCCACTCTTATATTTAACAGGGGTCACTTTTCAGTTAAATTTAAACACCTAAGAACAATTGTATGTTAGTTACAGAGTTCAATCAATAGTATTAAGTAGAACAAAACAAAATACTGAAGGAAATAAAGTATTAAGTTGTTCCTCGACAGACAGGACAAGGGCTGATCAAGTCACTGTTTCTCATAGTGTCCATTTCACTCCCGCAGGTTTCCTTTTAGGTGCTCAGTTAGTTGTCACTAATCAGAGAGAACATGTGATATTTGTCTTTTGGGACTGGCTTATTTAACTCAGCATGATATTGTCCAGATTCCTCCATTTTGTTGCAAATGACCGGATTTCATTGTTTTTTGTTTTTTTGTTTTTTTTTTCTGCTGTGTAATATTCTATAGAGTATATGTCCTACAATTTCTTTTTCCACTCTACTGCTGATGGACCTTTAGGTTGATTCCAGGTCTTGGCTATTGTGAATTGAGCTGTAATGAACATTAAGGTGCAGGCAGCTTTTTTGTTTGCCAATTTAATATCTTTTGGGTAAATTCCAAGGAGTGAGATGGTTGGGATGTATGTTAGTGTTATATTCAGTTTTCTGAGCAATCTCCAGATTGACTTCCATAGTGGTTTAACCAGTTTGCATTCCCACCAACAGTGGGTTAGTGTCCCTTTTTCCCCACATCCTCTCCTGCATCTGTTGTTGGTAGATTTCTCTATGTGAACCATTCTAACTGGGGTGAGGTGAAATCTCATTGTGGTTTCGATGTGCATTTCCCTGATGGCTAGTGATCCTGAACATTCTTTCATGTGTCTATTGGCCATTTGGATTTCCTCTTTTGAAAAATGTCTACTGAGGTCCTTGGCCCATCTCTTAAGTGAGTTGTTTGTTTTGTTGTTGTGGAGTTTCTTGATCTCTTTGTAGATTCTGATTATTAATCCTTTATCTGTTGCATAGTTTACAAATATTTTTTCCCATTCTGTCAGTTGCCTCTTCGCTTTCCTGATTGTTTCCTTTTCCGTACAGAAATTTCTCAATTTGAGGCAATCCCAATTGTTAATTTTGGCTTTGATTGCCTGTGCCTCTGGGGTCTTTTCCAAGAAGCCTTTGCCTGTGCAGGGTTTCTGCAATGTTCTCTAAGAATTTCATGGTGTTGGGCCATAGATTTAAGTCTTTAATCCATGTTGAGTGGATTTTGCATAAGGTGTAAGGTAGAGGTCTTGCTTCATGCTTCTGCATATGGAACTCCAGTTTCCCAGCACCATTTGTTGAAGAGACTATCCTTGCTCTACGAATTGGGTTTAGATCCTTGATCAAATAGAAGTTGGCTGTAGATGTTTGGATTGATATCTGGTGTTTCTATTCTGTTCCATTGCTCTATCCATCTGTTTCTGTACCAGTACCATGCTGTTTTGATAACTACTGCCCTGTAGTATGTCCTGAAATCTGGTATTGCGATGCCTCTGGCTTTGTTTTTGTTGTACAAGATTGCTTTAGCTATTCGAGTTCTGCTGTGTCTCCATATGAATTTCAGCTTCATTTTCTCTAGATCTGAAAAGAATGTTTTTGGTATTTTGATTGGTATCTCATTGAATCTATAAATTGCTTTTGAGAGAATGGACATTTTGATTATATTAATTCTTCCAATCCATGAGCATGGAAGATTTTTCCATTTTTTGGTATTCTCTTCTATTTCTTTCTTCAATTTAATTCTCATCATAGAGATCTTTGTCATCCTTGGTTAAGTTTATTCCAAGGTATTTGATTGCTTTTGTGGCTATTGTGAATGGGATTGATCTAAGAAATTCTTTGTCAGCCGTGACATTGCTTGTGTATACAAAGGCTGTTGATTTTTGTGCATTGATTTTATATCCTGTTACTTTGCCAAACTCTTCTTTGAGTTCCAAATGTCTCTTAGTAGAGTTCTATGGGTCCCCTAAATAAAGAATCATATCATCTGCAAAGAGGGATAGTTCTTCCTTCCCAGTTTGTATCCCTTTTACTTCTTTTTCTTGCCTAATAGCTCTGGCTGGCTAATACTTCCAGACTTATATTGAATAGCAGTGGTGAGATTGGGTATCCCTGTCTGGTACTAGATTTCACTGGAAATGCTTCCAACTTTTCCCCATTCAATAGGATACTGGCTGTGGGTTTTTCATAAATTGCTTTGATTGTATTGAGGAATGTGCCTTCTATACCTAGTTTGCTTAGGTTTTTCATCATGAAAGGGTGTTGTATTTTTTCAAATGCTTTCTCTGCATTTTTTGATATAATCATATGGTTTTTCTTCTTCAGTTTGTTAATGTGGTATATCACATTGATGGATTTGCGAACATTGAACCATTCCTGCATACCAGGCATAAATCCCACTTGGTCTGGGTGGATGATCTTTCTGATGTGTTGCTGCATTCTCTTGGCCAGAATTTTATTGAGGATTTTTGCATCTATGTTCATCAAGGATATTGGTCTTTAATTTTCCTTCAATGCTGCATCTTTTTCATGCTTAGTGATTAAGGTGATGCTGGTTTCATAGAAAGAATTTGGGAGGGTTCCCTCTCAATTGTTCTGAATAGTTAGAGAATAATTGGAGTTGGGCTTCTTTAAATGTCTGGTAGAATTCAGCAGTGAATTCATCTGGTCCTGGGCTTTTCTTTGTTGGGAGGGCCTTTATTACTGTTTCAATTTCTATCTCATTTATGCATCTGTTTATGTTTTCTGTGTTCTCATGGTTCAATTTAGGTAGGTTGTATGTGTTCAGGAATCTATCCATTTCTGATAGATTTTCCTGTTTGCTGGCATACAACTCCCTGTAGTATTTCTTTCTGCTTTTAATAACCATGAATCTATGACCTAGCAGTTTTTGGGTTCCCATAACCTATGTCTGATTGCCTGGGTTTGGGTTCTAACTATGTTCCTCAAACGAGATTCTTGCTATTGTAAACTCTGGGAGGCAGCAAGTCAGTTCAAGTGATTATGTCCCTGCCACTCACTTGAGAGAAAGGGTTTGATTTCCTGGATTCCAAGTTTTGGTCCAACACTCCCTACATTTTCTACATTTCAGGTGTCTGCAGAATGAATTAACAGGTGCGAATGTTCTCTTTCAGTCTATTTGTCTTTCTCTATCTCTCCACTCTGAATCTCTACAATTCTCAAATAAAAAAATACAAAATTTAAAAATTGTGAGTCATTCTGTTTATAAAATTGTAATTAAAATGCATTCCTATACCAAATTATTCATTTTTTCTTTAGATTTTTTAGTACTTCTAATAATTTAATGCTATTGTCTGGAGTATAAACTTCTAGTTTAGCATGGGGAGGTGTTGGGCCTAGTGGTTAAGAGGATGGATTGGATCCCATATCAGTCTTGGGTTCAAGTCTCTGCTCTGATGTGCTCCCAATTCAAACTTCCTGGTAATGGATGCAACAGGAAACAGAGAATGAAGGGTAAACAGATTGAATTCTGAATTCCACCAACTTGGGAGATCTGGATTGTGCTTGTAGCTTTCAGTTTCAGTCTGGCCCAGTCCTGGCTTTTGTGGATATTTGAGGAATAAACTGTTTGTCGGTCTTTCTCTCTCAGTCTCACTGTCTCTTAAAGAGAAAAAAAAATTAAGGCGATAAGCACAGGTAAAATGTTAAATAAGAAAACCAAAGAATTATATTATTGGGATTAAAATTATAATTATATGAAAATGTATTCTATTGCTTTTGTGATTCTACCAGACTTTATTTTATTGAATAGCAAAGTTCAACTAAGCTAGAGGCAGAATTTCAATAATGATTTCCAACACTAATGGTCATGAAAATAAATAAAAGATAAATGATTAGGTTTGCTTTTATCTAAGTATGTAAGAAAATATTGGCTCTCTATAAAAGTCTGATCATATCATATTTTTATAAAATTATAATATTATCAATATAAATATTTGGATATATTTAATTTTCTATTTCAAAACACCTAAATATAACACTGAATTTTAGAACTTTTAAAAATAGACTCCCCAGAACACTCTTATTCTTAATTATAATGAGCACTACTGGGTCAGGAAGGGTTGACCACTCAGCTTAGTTTCCATTTTTGAAGTATCTATGACATTGTATATCTATTTATAGAGTTGATTCATCCTTTAGTATCTTGAGACTGAGAAAATGTAACTAGAATTTTTCCGACCTGTATATTGCTGCTTTATAAGGAAATGAAAGAGATAACCATGGTATGGACTTGTAAATAACAAGATCTGGACATATGTATATATAAATTTCTTACCATACACGTAATCATGCCGCATCTAAGAATTGATATATTTTGCAGCTCATCTAGTGTTGAAACTTATTAGTTTGAAAATGATGTAGAATAGGGGCTGAAGCTGTGGTGCAGTTGGTTAAGTCTCCGCCTGTGGCACCAGCATCCCATATGGACCCCAGTTTGTATTAGTCCCAGCTGCGGCTTTTCTGATTCAGCTCTCTATGAATGGCGTAGGAAAGTAGTAGAGGATGGTTCAAGTGATTAGACATTAGTATGGGAGACCCAGAAGAAGCTCCCAGTTCCTGGATTCAAAATAACTCAAAATTGTAGCCCTTATGGGAGTGAACCAGTGTGTGGAAGACCTTTCTCTTTCCCTCTCTGTAACACTACCTTTCAAATAAGTAAATAAAATCTTTAAAGAAAGAAAATGACGTAGAATAAAGAAAACATTGTAATCAGTGTTATTTCTTCACAGTTATGTTCCATTTTTCAAAGTTGATCATAAAACTATTGCTTGTCTGTGATTACAGTGTATTTATGAGCCAAGTGTGTTCTATCTTCCCAATAGATTTGCTGTTTCTCTTCTCTGAGCTCTTGTAACAATCTGGGTACACTAGCACAACAGTGTAATGTATGGGTCTATTTTCCTGCTACTTTTTTTTTTTTAATTTATTTGATAGGTAGAGATACAGACCATGAGAGAGAGAGAGACAGAGAGAAAGGTTTTCCTTCCATTGGTTCACTCCCCAAGTGGCTGCAACAGCTGGAGCTTCACCAGGAGCCAGGTGGCTCCTCCTGGTCTCCCACGCAGGTGCAGGGGCCCAAGCACTTGGGCCATCTTCCACTGCTTTCCCGGGCCACAGCAGAGAGCTGGACTGGAAGAGGGGCAGCCAGGACTAAAACCGGAGCCCCTGTGGGATGCCGGCGCCACAGGCAGAGGATTAACCAAGTGAGCCAAAGCACCAGCCCCTTCCTGCTACTTTTTTAAAGGGTTTTTATTTATGTATCTGAAAGTCAGAGTGAGAGAGAGAGAGAGAAGGGAGAGATGAATAATATCTTCCATCTGCTGGTTCCCTCCCTGAATATTCACAACAGTCAAAATTGGCCCAGGTAGGAGTCAGCAGGCCGGAACTGTATTCCGATCTTCCATGTGATCCAGTACTTAATGACCCAAGAACTTGAGTCATCCTCTGCTGCCTCCTTGGATGCATACCAATAGAAAGCTGTATCATAAGCAGAAGCAGGACTCAAACCAGGCATTCCAATACAGGTTTGGGACATCCTAAGCAGTGACACAAACTTCTGCACCACACACTCAGATATTTCCTAACTAGAATGCTGTAAGATTCTCCTCCAGTGGAGGCCAACACTGTGGCCAGCAGGTTAAAGCCCTGGCCTGAAGTGCTGACATCCCACATGGGGCACTGGTTCAATTGCCGGCTGCTCCTCTTCCGATCCAGCTCTCTGCTATGACCCGGGAAAACAGTAGAAAATGGCCTAGGTCCTTGGATCCCTGCACCCACGTGGGAGACCCAGAAGTAGCTCTTGGCTCCTGGCTTCAGATCAGCACTGCTCCAGACCATTGCGTCCATCTGGGGAGTGAACCAAGGGATGGAAGACCTCTCTCTCTCTGTCTCTACCCCTCTCTGTAACTCTGTCTTTCAAATAAATAAAATAAATTTTTTAAAAAGATTATCCTCAAGAATTTTTAAACATTTTAAAATACTTCTTTAAGAATTTAAGGAAAGACTTACTCTGTACCACACACATTTCATATTCTACTAACTTTCTACTTTACAAGGCAGTAAGATGTAGGCAATGAGAATTGTTGAATAGTGTAGGAATAGATTATCTGTGGACAGAATAGACGAAATTAAATTATCACGTAACTGAGATTGAATTGTTAGATATACACTATTCCATCTCTGCCTACCCCAAATCCATTCTTTTATAGAAATGAATGCTTTTAAGGATATATAGTTAAACTGGGAATAAGAATTTTAGCTTCATCTTGGCTATTTTCCACCATCACTAGTAATTTATGGAAAGACTTTAAACAAAGAAAGAACTCTTCTTATTCAGAAACAAAACAAACAAACAGACAAAAAAACCTGACCACTGTTAGTATAATAAACTGATACTTTTATAGATAAGATACTAAAACAAAATAGTGGTTAGGTTTCAAATCCTCTATATGCTACTCTATAGACAGGAAAGAAAGTTTTTAAGGTTTGCTATTACAGTAAATAACCTCTGCCCTCTGTGGTGGATGAGATGGGAGCTCACTAGAGAATGTTTCTAGCAAGGTACCATATGCTGCTTCCTTTATATCACATGCTGGAGAGCACAAGCAATATATTCCATTATGTTACAAATATATGAAGATTTATTGGAGTGGAATATAGTGTAACATTTTGTTTAAATCAAATTCATAAGATTTGCCAACCTTTCTAATTACTTTGGGAGATATGAGAAAAATTTCTCATTTTTCTTATTCTGGAGAGGTCAACTCATTCCAGTTTGAGATATCTCTCATACTTTTTCTTAGCAACAGGAACTTGATGACTTCATTAGCATAATTGCATGCATCCTTCAAGCCTCAAGGAGGACTTGGATTCACTGAGATTTTAACTGTGTCTGACTTCTCATTTTTTAAAAATGTAATTTCTCAGAAAAAAATCCTGCAGGATCAACAAAGCTATGTGTCATACTGAGGATTAAGGCCATCAAAATGTCTGTTCCATGATAATATATTTTTTCTTATTCCTTTAAGATAGAAAACTCAGAGGAAGCAATTTAGGAATGAGAAGTTAAGGCTTAGCAATAGGAGGTCATACATAGTTAACCTCTATATTATCAGCAACTCCCAAATAATGTTAGTCTTGAAAATCATCAGATAAAATTTAGGAGGTTATATGAATATTAGGTAAGAAAAATATATATATATATATACACATATATGTTATATACATACATAGAAACTTTTTAAACATGCTTTGGTTAAGTTCTGAATGGGTATCAGAAGCATGGTACATTTATCTTTTTTCTCCTTTCTTAATATGATAAAAGAGACAGATATTACTAGTACTTTCCATTCCAATCTTTACTTTAGAATACCACTATTATACTTGGATCGGCAACCTCTATCTTAAGATTAAAATGTAACATACACAAAGGAAAGATCAAGAGAATTTGAATATCAGACCTATTTTTTTCAAAATAGTAAGCCAGTTATAACCAGATGTGTACTTTATAGAAAAAATTAAAATTCACCAAACATTTAAATATATATGTGGTGGATTTGTTCTTACTAACAGCACTACTTTTTCTGAATTTATATAAAATGCAACTTTCCAAATACATTAATCATTAACGTTCATTTGATCTTAGACAAATTGTTTAGAAACAAAAATTTTAAAAAATTAAAAAAGAAACAAATTCATTTTAAATTCTTAGAAAGGACTAATAAATTCCAAATGATAAGGAAATTTTTTCAAACATACTACATTTCTTTAAATTTCTACAATTATAATCCAAAAATAAACAAGGAAATCTATGAACATTCAGGCAGTAAAAAACAAGAATTATATGGTAAAAGTTTTAGATTTTCATCTATGAACATTTTATGATGAAAGATGTGATATTCAGTGGGAAAAAAACTGAAGCTTAAGAATGGTATGTTTAAATAAATTGTATTCCAAATATAAACAGACAAATTTGGGATTTAATACATTCAATGTGAATATTCATGCAAAGCATTCTGTAAGTGAAGAATTAAGTATAAAATTCTCTGAGAAGTATGGTTAAAGTTTAAAATTATATATAGCAAAGGTTAAATACACACACATATATATACACACATATATGTATGTATGTATGTATGGAATGGAATTGGTTGATTCAGTATGAGTGTATTAATAATCCCATTTACTACATCTTAGAAAACATTATCAAATGAACGTAAACATGACGGAAGTTTACAAGTATTAATATTTTACACTGATAATTGTCAGAGGAAAGTAAATAAAGTAGAATTTTTAAATAAAGTAAATTTCTAAATTACAAAATTAAACAAAAGACATACCTAGAGAAAAAAAGTCACAATAAATAAATACTGACTATGTACTAAAATATGCTAACTGAATCAACATAAACAGATCAATGATATCAATAACTTAATATCAGATAAATGATTTGTGGAAAAATATTCTCTCACTCAATGAATACATAAATATTAAAAATCCACAATGGTAATTTCAAGCAATACATTTATATGTCCATGTGTCCATGGCATAGTTATTTTATCAAAATGAAAATAAAATGTAAAATAAGAATGCTAAAATTTCAAAATAAAATTTAATGGAATTTGGCCATTTTAGTAATCAAGTAAAAATTCACACAATTCTCATAATATGAAAGAGTAAAAATTAAATTAAATGTGAACAGCAATAACAATATGAGAAAAGAGAAATGCAAATTTAAAATGGAAGTAAAGGAATGCTGTAATAACCAAGAAGCAATATCAGTTTTTAAAATTAATAAAACTAAACCAGTTAACAAATTTCTCTTTAATAGACAAATAACCAAGTTGGAAATAAAAATTTGATCACATGTTAAATATAAATATAAGCATCTATAAATGATAAAAATACAGGGAAAATAGCCAAAAATTACAAATGAGGAATTTTTCAGAAGATTAAGTCCAAATTTTCGTTAAATATTGAGAATTTCATATTAGCTAGTGATCAATAAGGGGATTCCCTAGTGGATGATAAGAAAATATTTTGTATACTTGAATGTGAGAAAACAAATATTGGAATTGTTAGTAAATACATAATCACAAACAAAGCATCACTTGTAGAAACAATATACTTGAAGATTTTTAATCATCACCACCAAATAACCTACAAAAAGCTACTTACAAAGAAAATTGGCTTACTTTGGCTCATGATTTCAAGTAGTCTCAGGTTAATATCAAGTGGGCCCCATTGGTTCAGCAAATAGTGAGGACTGGAGCAGTTTGCTCATGTAGGAATTATCACATGATGAGTAAGGAAACAGAACAGTTTAGTGCAACTCAGTTTTTATAACATTCACCCACTCATGAGAACAACATTCCCAAGTCACTTACCCATGACTGAAGGGCTCACCTCTTAAACACCATAATTTGATTAAGTTTCCATTTTCTTTCTACCATTAATTCATGAGTTTGGTAGTTGAAGCTTTAATACATGGATCTTTTGGGGGACATTTCATAATCAAAGCTTACTAAACTGTATGGATAACAATCTGGCAACATTTATTCAGAATAATATTTTCACATATCCTTTGAGAAAATTTACCCTTGGGATTCTATATCATATTATTAAAATACTGATAAGTAAAAAATTAATGCTGTATGAATGAGTTTAAAAATTTTTACATAGGCCGGCGCCGTGGCTCAACAGGCTAATCCTCCGCCTTGCCGCGCCGGCACACCGGGTTCTAGTCCCGGTCGGGGCGCCGGATTCTGTCCCGGTTGCCCCTCTTCCAGGCCAGCCCTCTGCTGTGGCCCCGGAGTGCAGTGGAGGATGGCCCAGGTGCTTGGGCCCTGCACCCCATGGGAAGACCAGGAAAAGCACCTGGCTCCTGGCTCCTGCCATCGGACAAGCGCAGTGCGCCGGCCGCAGCGCGCCAGCCGTGGCGGCCATTGGAGGGCAAAAGGAAGACCTTTCTCTCTGTCTCTCTCACTGTCCACTCTGCCTGTCAAAAAAAAAAAAAATTTTTACATAAAATAAAACTGTCTTCTAACTTAAAAAAGTATTAATTGAAAGAAATTAACTGCCTAGCTATTTGCGATGAGTAAAAACTGGGAATAATGTAAATAGGCTTTATCAGAATAATGCTTCACTCAATTAAAGTAAAGAAAACAATGGAACATGATGAAGCTATTTAATATTTCTGAAAGTTTTATATATATATAGATTAGATACATGTCCAGTGAAAGAAAAATGCAAAGCATAATGAAATGTATATCATAGCAACTCAATTTTTATAAGACAAATAGTAAGAGGCAAGCATTTGACTTAGCAGTTAAGACATTAGTTAAAAAACTCATGTTGAAAAAAAGCCCATGCTGCATATTGGGGCATCTGAGTTCTATACCAGCTCCACTTTCTTTTTTAAAAATAAATTTCTAAAATGTATTTGAAAGTCAGAGTTACAGAGAAAGATGGAGAGACAGAGAAATCTTCCATCTGCTGCTTCACTCTCCAGATGGCCTCAATGACCAGGGCTGGGCCGGGCTAAAGTCAGAAACCAGAAGCTTCTTCCAGGTCTCACACATGGGTAGCGGGGGCCCAAGGGGCCATTTCCATTGCTTTTCTCAGGCCATTAGCAGGAAGCTGGATTAGAAGTGCAACAGCCAAGATTCCAACTGGAGCCCATTTGGTACAAAGGCATCCCGGGCAGCAGCTTCACCTGCTATGCCAAAATACTGACCCTCTGCTGACTTCTGCCTCCAACTTCCTGCTAATGCAGACCTTGGGAAGCAGCAATGAAGATCAAATTATTAGATTCCTGCTACCCACTTGAAATACTTGGACTGATATTTCAATGCCTGGTTTTAGCCCCATCCTCGACCACTACAGGTTATTTGAGGAGTGAACCAGGTAAGAGGAGTTCTCTGTCTTTCTGCCTCTCAAACAAATAAATAACTTATAAAACAAAATAACAAGAAGCAATAATAATTTGTATTATTGAGTGTAGATACATAAAGTTGTATGAAGTATGCATGTGTTTGTTTATGATTGAGTGATCATATTTGGAGTCAGTGTTGTGGTACAGTGGGTTAAACCATGGCCAATGATGCTGGCACCCTAAATGGGTGATGGTTTGGGTCCCAGCTGGTCCCCTTTTGATTCAATTAATGTTGCTAAGAAAGGATGGCTCTGGTTCTTGGGCCCCTGCTACCACATGGGAGGCCTACATCGAATTCCAAACTTCTGATTTTGGCCTGAACCAGAGCTAGCTATCGTAGCAATTTGGAGAGTAAACTAGAGGAAGGGGAATCTCCATTTCTCTATCTCTCTCCATCAGTTTGCCTTTCAAAATAAATAAATAGCATCTGTGCATAGCATATGTATAAATCAATTGGAGAGATGAAAAGGATGAGGTAAAATTATGTATATGCTACATAGAAGTATGTAAGATACATTTCTTTTTTTTCCTTTTTTTTTTTTTTGACAGGCAGAGTGGACAGTGAGAGAGAGAGAGACAGAGAGAAAGGTCTTCCTTTTGCCATTGGTTCACCCTCCAATGGCTGGCATGCTTTGGCCAGCACACCGCGCTGATCCAATGGCAGGAGCCAGGTGCTTCTCCTGGTCTCCCATGAAGTGCAGGGCCCAAGCACTTGGGCCATCCTCCACTGCACTCCCAGGCCACAGCAGAGAGCTGGCCTGGAAGAGGGGCAACCGGGACAGAATCCGGCGCCCCGACTGGGACTAGAACCCTGTGTGCCGGTGCTGCAGGCGGAGGATTAGCCTAGTGAGCAGCGGCGCTGGCCAAGATACATTTCTAAGTGAAAAAGCCCTATGATTTTGAAATTATATTTAGCAATAACAGACAATAGAGATGACTAGGTTTTTTTTTTAAATGCAGACATTGTATTTGAGCAAGGATAAATGTAAGGAAGGATATGTATGAGGCTTTGTGTACACACAGAATTATATATTCCATATTATTAAAATATTACATTTGATAAAGAAGTACAGAAGAGAATGCAGACAGGAAAATTCAGAAATAATTAGCTTTCTCATTATACATTTTGGTATTGATATATTTGATAAAAATGTAAATATTTCTAATATTCCAGTAACTCACAAATTTATGGATTATATTGCATATCATATTAAATAAAAATATTAAGAATTTGTGAATGAAAACACAGGAGAGAGAAATAAATGCTCATCCACTAAGTCCAATATAATTGAGTTTAGGAAATGCTCAGGAGGCTAAAGGACATTCAATGTGATATATCACTATCTAATTCTTTTGTAACTTTTACTGTAAATCATATTTTGTTGTTTATTGAAAATACCAAGGCAGTTCTTAACTTTTTGCATTTAGATATAAAAAATACCATGTAGATGAGATTGTTTCCAATTCTCTCCATTACAGAAAATCCTCTGAGTAAAAGTTGTCAGTTTAAAATTGAATTAACAGATAATTTAATGTATATAAATTGGTCAAGACAACATCTCTGAGTTTTGTAGATGAAGTTAACTTAAATATTGGAAACTTCCTGACTTTAAATGAAACAGTAAATTGTATTATGTAAACTGAATCTTAATTCCATTGAGTTTAACATCAATGCTTCTGAATTGGATATTCAAATTATGATTATGCTCTTCTAATTTATTTTCTTCTGTGTCCTTCAAAAGTAAATTTAAAAAAAAACACATCATTTAAGGCTATTTTGCTGCAGTGTTTTTAAACTGAAGCTAAATGATGTTGGTAACATTGAATTACATTTCTGGAAAATAGTTACCAAAGAAGAGCACTTACTACATTTTAAATATTAATGATAACAAGGCTATTTTAGTAATAATTTTATTCAATTCTGTTTTGAAAATTTTATGTAAACTTCAGTTACATTTATTTCAAACAAATAAAATGTCCAATATATAACACATAACAGTACGTTTGATGAATAATTATAAAAATAGAATAGTAAGATGTTTGTAGGTAAGCACTAGTTGTCAACTCTAACCTGTAAAGAATAGTTTGAACTTTAGATGATGGTTGGAATGGCGAAAGATGTAAGAAATCTTTTTTCCTTTGGAGAAAAGAAATAAACAAACATCTCAATAATATTTTTCAGTTGGACTGTGGAAGATTCATAGACATAATAAAGCCTTAATAGGTTGAATTATGGAAATTATAAATCTTTCCTAGTTAAATGGAAAGCCATGGTGCCAAAGTGGAAGAGATACATTCAGCATACAGGGTGTAAATAGTTTGAGGAGTGTGTCTGCAACAGGAACACAGACTTCCTGTGTTGCTGTGGATTCATTCTGAGAGAAGGAGCATGGTGGGGGCAAGAGGTGTGGAGTCACCACAAAGACCCCAGGAGTCAGGTGAAAGTGGTCCGGAGGCAAGCAGCCCACAGATTCATTTATTTCAGTTGGTACGGCAGCTTATATAGCGGAGGAAGCCAATCCGGTCAAGGGGTGGTTTATGCCCTCACCAAACACAGCCTTTTGCCAGGCAGGCTCCATTGCCATGTGGTTTCCAAAGCCATCCAATCACAGCCTGTTGCCAGGCAGGCTCCATTGCCATGTGGTTTCCAAAGCCATCCAATCACAGCCTGTTGCCAGGCAGGCTCCATTGCCAGGTGGGTTCCAAAGCCATTCCTGAGTAACTGATGCTTGCTTGCCAGTGGCCATCTTGGCATGGCCTTCTCATTCCACCACATTTCCCCCTTTTCATTTATTTTTGAGCAACAGGAGGAGTGATTCTTGGCCATACCATTGTTGATCCATTTCCACGTGGTCTTCGTACACGGCTGTGCCTGTCTTAGGTTGTCCCCCAGGGGATTTTACCCATCATTGACTAACCAGCCCTCAAAATGGGAGACCACCGGAGTGCTTGCTCAGATAGGGGTAGGAATGAGATACGGTGGTAATCAGGAATGGTGTGACCACACGCAGGCTGTGGGCTGTTCAGATGGCTGACCAGAACTAAGTGGGGGAATAAAGCAGTAACTGATGTGGCTATGGGCAGTTCCTCAGGGTAGGATGATAGGGCAGCAGGTTGACAATTGGTAGCAGGTGTGTCCGCTAACAAGGTAGACTCTCAGTCTTGTTCAGCTGGTTCTGATTTACTGTTAGTTGCAGGCCTGATGTTTCTGGCTGGTACCCAAATGGGCTGTCCTGCATTCTCTGGAAAGACACAAGCTTATCCTCAGCCCTTGGTTAACAGAAGATGGGCGTCAGAATCCAGGGCCTGAATTCTGTGTTCAGTTCAACATTAACGGCAAACATGCAGGTGGGATGGGGTCTAGCGGCTGCCCTGAGAGCCTGGGGTACCCCGGGGACTGCCACAAAATGTGGGTATCCTCACTGGGTGCGGATGGGATGATCTTGCATAGGTTATTGCCTTGAGGTCATCTAAGTTCATCCCACGGATATTTGGGAGATATTTTTGGCATTGCTGTGATGTCTGCTGTCATGTCATTTTCACTGTCAGAGCTCTCTCTCCCTAAGTCATCCACTGTTACTTGTGAGGCAGAGGCCTGGAAAAGCAGGTTCTTATCACTCACAGATTCATTATGTTTGGTAATCTGTGTGGCTTTCTGAGAAGGGTGTATATTTCCCATGTTTGAGCACTTAAGAGCAGTGTGCCACGCCGACTCTAGCAAAAGAAAGACACCCACAGCACTGCTGTCATAACAAAGCAAATTGCTAGCACCTCAGTGGCTAATGGCATTATGCAGGGGTTCCCTATCTTAGATGAACAGACAGTGGTGTATTAGATTGTACATATGTCCTGTGCTTAGTGGGGGACTTCCTTGATTCATTAGGTCAAGGCCGTATGCCCACACGGTATCTCTGGAGCATCACCTCTCTCAAGTGAAGGAAAGTGAGTTGGTTCTGAATTCTGGGGTGATCATTCCCTTATGTGAACTTGCCGGGTGAACTGAAAGTAAGAAGAGGAGCTGAGAAGTGGCATCACGCTTCTGGGCAGTGTGTGCCTAACTTGGGGTCACTTAGACCAAGGACAAGGACAAGGAAAAGGTCATAGGAGGGGGTTCTGTGCTCATGCTCACAGAAATGAGCAGCACACAAAACACCGAGGGGCCTACTTGCTGAAATCGGGGGGGGGGGGGCGCCAAGTCCGACGTGCTGTCTCTCTCTCTCTCAGTCACATTGGGCATCAGATGTTGCTGTGGATTCATTTTGAGAGAAGGAGCACGGTGGGGGAAAGAGGCATGGAGTCACCACAAAGACCCCAGGAGTCAGGTGAAAGTGGGCCAGAGGCAAGCAGCCCACAGATTCGTTCATTTTAGTTGGTACAGCAGCTTATATAGCAGAGGAAGCCAATCCGGTCAAGGGGTGGTTTAAGCCCTCACCAAACACAGCCATTTGCCAGGCAGGCTCCGTTGCCATTTGGTTTCCAAAGCCATCCAATCACAGCCTGTTGCCAGGCAGGCTCCATTGCCAGGTGGGTTCCGAAGCCATTCCTGAGTAACTTGCCAGTGGCCATCTTGGCATGGCCTTCTCATTCCACCACATTCCTATGGATGAGGAGAGATTAGAATAATTTAACAACAATATGATCAGTCACAATGAGTTGATATCCAATAACTCCCTGGATGTAAGAAAAGCATCATTTTACTCCACAATTTTCAAACTTTCCTAACTAAGAGCTATACAGAGAAGTTAGTATTCAAGGAAGGATTAGAAATAGAAGTTATTCAATTGTTCATATTACCATGGACTTGGATCATTGGGGCCTTTGAGAGTTGAAGCTAAATGCAAAGCAAAAGCAATGGAAATACTACCCTACCATTTTCCAGAATAAACACTGACAAAATCAAAATTGTTAATTTAACGAGGTAACAGATCAATACAAAGATATAAGGCCAGATTCCAACTTGGTTGGACTTCTGCTTGTGTCAAATATTTCCCAAATTAAGGAACTTACGAAGTGTGGAAGAAACAAACAAAATAGTACTTCAGACATATGTGTTCTCTTGTATACTGTCTGGAATTCAATAATAAATCATGAAATACTTGAAAGAAGTAATAATGTATGGCTCAACAAGAAAGAGAAGAAAGCAATCAATAGATAAGAATTAAAAATTTCCTACATTATATCATAAGAAGCTAGAAAAAAAGGCAAACATTAAAACCGAAGCTGAATATAGAAAATAAGAACAATAAAACAGAAATCAGGCAAACAATAATTTAAAAATCCAACTATATAGCAAATTAACAGTCAAATTTGATTTGAAAAGTGTATTAAAATATTTAAATAATTAATCAGACTTAATAAGATAAAAGAAATAATAATCAAATTCTCAATTTCATATAAGAAAATAGGTTTGAAGTGCACATTTATTAATATAATTAAGTGATATTCTGCACACCTCTATACCATCAATCATAATAAATAGGTTGGAACTAGACAAATTATTTTTTTAAAAAACCTTATTTATAAATCAGAGACAGAGAGTAAAATATAAATAAGAAAAGCCCTATAAATAAAACATAAAATAAGTGAATTGTCAGACTGAATATCACACAGAAAACTAAAGGCTCATATGAGTGTCCAATTAATACTATCAAACATTAAAAAATGCTAGTGTTGATAAAATTGTTCCAGATTATAGGATAATAAATAACACTACACATTTCATTTCATGAGATTAAATTTTATTAATAAAGCTGGATAATAGAATTAAAATTTAAAAATCAGTTAATATACTTCATTAATATAAAAACAAAATTCTTATTAAAAATAGAAAATTTAATTCACCAATATGTAAAATATATAATGCAATAGGGTTAAGTTTGCTTTAGCATAAAACACACAATGGGATTAACAATCAACTAGGATGGGTCAGCATTGTGGCACAACAAGTTAAGCAACAACTTATGTTAGAATGCTGATTTGAGTCCCAGCTGCAACACTTTCGATCTAGTTCCTTGCTAATACAACTAGGAAAGCAGTGCAAAATGGTCCAAGCAGTTGTTGTTGTTACTCATGTGACAGACCAAGATGGAGTTCTGGACTTCTGGCTTCTGGCTTCTGGCTTCTGGCTCCTGGCTTCTGACTGATCTGAACCTGGCTATTGTATCCTTTTGGGACTTAATCAGTGGATGAAAGATTTCTTTCTCTCTCTCTTCCTCTGTCTGTCCTTTGTTTCATGCACATTTTAGAATATTTTATTTATGTTTTACTGTGGAGAGTTTGATTACAATGTGTCATGCTAAAGATCATTTCTAGTCATGTCTAGTAAGAGTTCTATGTGGTTCCTGTACTGGGATGTCCTTTTATTTCTCCAATTTAAGGACATTTGCTGTTACTATTTTACTAAAATGGCCTTGTAATCCTTTCTCTCTTTCCATGCCTTCAGGAATTCCTGGAACCTGTGTGTTTGGTCATTTGATAGTATCCTGTGGATTCCCAAAAGTGTTTTTTTTTTTTTTTTTTTAGTTTTTATTATCTTCTTGTTTTTGGTCTGATGGTATAATTGCCTGCGATTTGTCTTTTAAGTCAGATGTTCTTTCTTCTGTTGTTAAGGTTTTCCACTGCATTTTTTATTTGTGATATTGAATTCTTCATTCCCAAGATTTCATTTTAATTTCTCTTTAAGATCTCAATTTCATGGGAGAAATTTTCTTTCATGTCAAATATGGATTTCATTAGTTTGTGCATTAGTTCGTGCATTTGCTTCTGATTACTTATTTTTTTTTTTTTTGACAGGCAGAGTAGACAGTGAGAGAGAGAGAGAGAGAGAGAGAGAGAGAGAGAGAAAGGTCTTCCTTTGCCATAGGTTCACTCTCCAATGGCCACCGAGGCTGGCGCACTGCAGCCAGCGCACCACGCTGATCTGATGGCAGGAGCCAGGTGCTTCTCGTGGTCTCCAATGGGGTGCAGGGCCATCCTCCATTGCACTCCCAGGCCACAGCAGAAAGCTGGCCTGGAAGAGGGGCAACCGGGACAGAATCCGGCACCCCGACCAGGACTAGAACCCAGTGTGCTGGTGCCGCAAGGCGAAGGATTAGCCTAGTGAGCAACGACGCCAGCCTGATTACTTCTAAGATTAGCTTTTTGAATTCCATTTCTGGCATTGCTTCAAACTCTTCATCTTCACAATCTAGTATTGAAGTATTGAAGTGTATTTTTTTTTTTTTTTGCTGTAGCAGCTTTTATCTTTGGACTATGCATCTGTGGATTAGTGGAGTGTCTACTTTTTTCAGTGAATAGCTGAAAGGTGTGTGGTAGGCTGAGTTTTGTTCAATGCTCCAATGTGAAGGGAGTGTTCAAGGTGACACATAGATTGAGTGTGGTAAGTCTCTTTTATTTGTTCTGCTTGTTGACATAGAGTCTGCTCACCTCCTCTCCTCAAAGGAGATCAGTGCCTGAGCGCTAGCCCCAGTGAGTACAATATTCATCAGCACTGGCACAGGAACCATATAAAGGATCTGTCCAGTCATTGGTATAAGCACAGATTCCACAGCAATGTCCCTAACCAGGGAACCGGGGAGCTCTAAGGGTGTGGAGCCTCCCACAGTGACTGCCCAAAGTCACAGCCATACCCTGAGTCCACCCAGGCATCCTCAGTGTTTTCACAGCCCTGGCACACAAGCCTCCCATACTCATGAGCACCCAGTCCCCTGTCAAACCCACCAGTCTCAGGTGTCTCCATTTGACTGGTTGCTGGGTATGGACACAAGCTGGCACAGGTGTTAGGTATGTCTAAAATAGTGCCTGCTCTCAGCTTGTTACAGGATGCTATTTCAGGGTGACTGGGGAAAGAGAAACATGCCCCCCCCCTTTCTTCTCTACTTTGGCAGGTACACTCCCCCCCACAGTACTCCAAGCCGAATTTCCTCCAGGCTCTCCCTGTAGCTTTATTGCCTGTGGCGTGGGCTGCTGTGGACTGGTCTCATCTCAGTCTCCAAAGCTGGTGTGGAGGCTCTCGGCTGCTGAGGTCCTGAGTTGAGCATGTCCACACCCTCCACGTAGGTCCACAGTGTTCCTCTAATTTGTGTGGAGTTTCCTCTGCCATTTTCTCCCTTACTCTTCCCTGAGACTGCATTCTTTCCACTTTTTTTAAACTGTCTTTTGATAGACTAGAGCAGTATTCTACCATGTTAATCCAATCCATGAGCATCCTTTTTACTTTTTTTAAGATTTATTTTATTTCTTTGAAAGAGTTACAGATAGAGGAAGATAGACAGAGAGAGGTCTTCCATTTGTTGGTTCAATTCCAGACTGAGCCAGGAACCAGGACCTTGCCACGTGCAAGGTCCTAAGCACTTGGGCCATCCTCGGCTACTATCCTAAGTTCATTAACAGGGAGCTGGATTAGAAATGGAGCAACAGGGACTCCAAATGGTGCCCATATGGGATGCTGGCGCTGCAGGTGGCAGTGTGACCACTACGCTACAACACCAGCCCTCAGTGTTCCTTAAAATAAATAAATAAATAAAGAGTAACTTTATGTCAATAGGAGAATAGATCCCAATTTTAGTTCCACTGTAGAAAAAACAATTAGATATTAATCATATACTTGAAACATACAAATCATAAAGCTAATCAGAGAATGTATAACATCTTTGAGTTCTTAGAGTTGGCAAGAGTAGGCAGAGGCATAAACATTAAAGAATTAGCAAGGAAAATTTTCCATTCATCAAGTTCTCATTAACAAAATGATGGGCAAGTCAAAGACTGGGAAAAATATTCACAAAATATACATCTGATGAAGCATTTATGTTACTATATAAGAGTTCCTATAAGTCAGCAAAAAATGTGGAATGAATGATTAAACTGGAATAGAGTTGAGACAACTGACTCTTTGCAAAGGAAAATGTACAAATGGTGAACAAGAATATCTGAGATGTGCTCATCAGTATATTAGCTAATTGATGCATATGGAAAATAATGACATTGGGGCCGGCACTGTGGAATAGTAAGCTAAGCCTCCGTCTGCAGTGCCAGGACTCCATAAGGGAACCAGTTTGTGTCTTGGCTGCTCGTCTTATGATCCAGCTCTCTGCCATGGCCTGGGAGGGCAATGCAGGATGACCCAAGTGCTTGGGCCCCTGAACTCACGTAGGAGAACCAGAAGAAGCTCCTTGCTCCTGGCTTTAGATCAGCCCAGCTCCATCATTTGTGGTCATTTGGGGAGAGAATCAGCAGATGGAGAACCCCTCTCTCTGTCTCTCCCTCTCTCTGTCTGTAACTCTGCCCTCTGCCTCTCAAATATATATAAATATTTCAAACCTTGGGAGGATATGGAATAATAGGAATTTTCATGTATTATTGCAATAGGGCAAAATAATTCAACTACTTGGGCAAAATGGACCAGTTTATTTCCTTTATTCTGTACAGATGTATAATTAATGCACAATAAATGTAAACTCTTATATGTTAAATTTAATGAGTTTTGACCCTGGTTACTCTCATACAACCCAAAAGTAAAATACAGATAAAGGACATTTCCATCACCCAGAATATTTGTTTGATCCTTTCCAAGTATTTCCATTCTATCATCAACAATCCGACTCAGAATCCACCAATTATGATTTTGTTCTCTATGAAGTATCTCTGCCTACTTTTTACTCCTTATAAACAGAATAATAAAGAATATATTTTGTTTCTTATTTATAATTGCCTAACAAAGTAAATTTGAGATTCCTTTGTATTGTTGTTCACACAAATAATTTGTTTTTTTAATGACTGAATAGTAATCCATTGAACAAATATAATATGATTTATTGAACTACTCTCCTGTTGAATATTCATATTGTTTTCATTCGTTGGCCTTTCTGAGTATGGCTACTCTAAATATTTCTGTAAAGTGTTTTTATACTTATATGTATTCATTAAACTTAGGAAAATACCCACCACCGTAATTGCTGGCTCATAGGGTAGGAATGGGTCTCATTTTACAAGAAAGTGCCACTGCCTTGCGGTGCCGGCACACTGGGTTCTAGTCCCAGTCGGGGCACTAGATTCTGTCCCAGTTGCCCCTCTTCCAGGCCAGCTCTCTGCTGTGGCCTGGGAGTGCAATGGAGGATGGCCCAAGAGCTTGGGCCCTGCACCCCATTGGAGACCAGGAGAAGCACCTGGCTCCTGCCATCAGATCAGCGCTGTGCGCTGGCCGCAGCACGCCAGCCATGGTGGCTATTGGAGGGTGAACTAACTGCAAAAGGAAGACCTTTCTCTCTGTCTCTTTCTCTCACTGTCCACTCTGCCTTTCAAAAAAAAAATTAAAAAAAAAAACAAGAAAGTGCCAAAGAATTCTCTAAAAAATTCTTTTGACATTTCACAGTCTCACAAGCAAAAGTACACTTTTTAATTTTTGCTTTTGGTATATTTCTTGTATGCTTTGCAACTTGTCTTTATGTAATGTGTCCAGCTGTGTGTATATAAAAATTTTTTTCTCTTAAAGATATAATAAACTAAAATAATATCTTTTTCTCACCCATCATAAGGTTCATAACTGAGACCCCTCTAACATAACATAGATTAATGAGATAAAGGCATACAGGTTTATTTAATGTGTTTCATTTGACACAGAATCCCTCAGAAATGAAAACCAAAAGACATAGGAAAAATTATATGTATTTGTAGATACTTATGCAGAAGAATGACTGGATGACACAACAGTATCAACTACTTTTATAAAAATTGGGGAACTTAGGCTGTTTGTTAAGATTGTGTTTAATGCATCTCTTTGTGACAGAAAAAAAGTTTATGCCAGGGTTTTATTTTTTTTTTTAGATTTATTTATTTACTTATTTATTTGAAAGGCAGAGTTACAGAGAGAGTGAGAAAGAAATCTTCCATCTGCTGGTTCACCCCCAAATGGCCGTAACAGTCTGGGTTGGGCCAGGCCAAAACCAGGAACCAGCAGCTTCTTCCTGGTATCCCTTGTGAATGTGTGGTCCCGAGTACTTGGGCCATCCTCTGCTGCTTTCCCAGTCACATTAGCAAGGAGCTGGATCAGAAGTGTTTAAAAACAGGAAAATGTAAAGGTATACATGGAAGTGGAATCCTAAAAGTATACATGGAAGTGTCAATCCTGATTGACATAAGTTAGAGAAAACTGCAAATTTTTTAACTAATGGCAATTCTTTTATTCATATGATGAGGAAAATATTAGCTGAAAGGTATGAATAATTATTTACAGTATTTAAGACCAGTAAATACACTAAAATATTAACAGCATATCTAAAAGTATAATTTTTAAAAAACAAAGCAATATATTTTCTGCCAAATTGGCAATGATTTCATTTTAGCAATAATGTAGTGGTTGGCAAATGTTTGTCAAATGTACAGCCTCACTGTTGTTGGAAACAGTTTAAATTGATATAACCATTCTGAGTGGCAATTTGGCAATGTGTGTTATGATTTTTATCAAACACTCATAAAATTTGAAGCATGAGTTCAATTTCTAAGAATCATCTTTAAGAAAATAATCATAGAAGTAGACATATATCTGTATAGCAAGATTTTTATTAGTGATTTGTTTAGCAGGGACTTTTGAGAAATTATTAAAATATCTACAAAAATGGTTAAGAAAATAATATTACAACTTTATACAACTCCTCTCTGTAGTCATTAAAACCTACTTTCTGAAGAATATTAATTTTCTTGAGATGTCACTGATATTACTAATACTGAATACACTATTGTTATATTTTGTTAAAATAGGAGAAAAAAAATCAATAGTCTAAAAACTCATTATTTTGTATTTTCCAAGTTTTAGTTTTCCTCATTTGGCAGAGATGACCAATTCTTGCCTGTATCCATTCAATCTTTAAACATAGAAGTCCTGATTTTTTTTTTTTTTATTTGGCAGATAGAGTTAGATAGTGAGAGAGAGAGACAGAGAAGAGAAAGGTCTTCCTTCCGTTGGTTCACTCCCAAATGGCCGCTATGGCGGGAGCTGCACCCATCTGAGGAGCCAGGTGCTTCCTCCTGGTCTCCCCTGCAGGTGCAGGGGCCAAGCACTTGGGCCATCTCGGGCCACAGCAGAGAGCTGGACTGGAAGAGGAGCATCCAGGACTAGAACCGGTGCCCATATGGGATGTCGGCAACTCAGGCAAACGATTAATCTAGTGTGCCACAGCACCGGCCAACCTAGTGTGCCACAGCGTCAGCCCAGAAGTCCTGAATTTTTAACTCTGTAACTGTTTTTGCATCTAGAAACATTCCCAGCCTTAATGGGATCGGATGGCTCCATATTCTGATTAATAGACTGTTAAGTCATGTTTCTAACTATAAATGGTTGGGTGCCCACCTATCTTTCCCTGTTATAACTGGCTAGAAACTAAAAGCTCTAAACCATCTACTCTAGATTGAGAAATCCTTATATTAATTATGCAGAGCCATGCTATTAATTAAATATTTATCTTTAGATTTCTAATGACAGAGAAGCAAAAGTCTTTCTTGTTAAAAGTTCCATATATGGAGTTCTCTATATTAGCATATATAATGCACTACAGTTAATGAATCTGTAAACAGATTTATAAAGAAGATTTTACACTAAAGAACCAAGTAAGTAAAATGAATAAGGAGCCGGCACTGTAGCATAGTGGGTAAAGCCAGCGCCTGCAGTGTCAGCATCCCATGTGGGCGCTGGTTCAGGACCTGGCTACTTCCCATCCAGCTCTCTGTTATCTCCTGGGAAAGCAGTAAATGGCCCAAATCCTTGGGCCCCTGCACCTGCCTGGGAGACCCGGAAGAAGCACCTGGCTTCTGGTTTCGGATCAGCGCAGCTCTGGCCTTTGTGGCCAAATGGGGAGTGAAAAAGTGGATGGAAGACCTCTCTCTCTCTGTCTCTCTCTGCCTCTCTTTCTCTCTCTGTGTAACTCTTTCAAGTAAATAAATAAATCCTTTTTTAAAAATAAAGTGAATAAGTAAGCAATCCCAATGCATAAAATATGTTTTAGTATCTAGAAGCCATGAGCTACTCTCAGTGGATTGTTGAAATTCCTCAGGAAGTGCTGTGTAAAATTTAGAAAGTATTCTAATAAAACATGCATGCAACAAGATTTAAGAACATGACAGATGGACAAAATTCTTGATCTACTCTTTTTTCTCCTTGACCATTATTGACATTTTGAAACATACTTCCTTGTAACGAAGCACTGCCATGTACCTTGTGAGACATTCAGTAGCATTGTAGACCTATCTCCAGTCTATACCAGTGGCATAGCCACAGTTTCATAGTCAAAATGTCTTCAAGCATTGCCATATATTCACTGGGAGACAAAATCAAACTCTGTTGAGAACTGCTGATCCACAGAAAATTCTCATTTTGATGAGGAAAACTGTTATATAATAAAATCTTTGAGACAATATATGATAGAAATATTATCAATAAAGTGCCTTGGGTCTGACAGGAACTTTCTATTTGATCAAATTTCAGATTTTCTCTGAATCCTCTTCTCAAGTAGGACTCAAATGCTGGACTTCCTTTATGCCTTTGCAAAGCCCTAATTTAGCAAAAATCCTGCTAAGTCAGTTTAGTCAGAACTCCCTACTTTTGGGATCTGATTGTGCCTGATCACCCTCTATATCTAATCAAATTCCTTATCCTCTACCATCCTCCAGGTGACGTCTGATCACCCCTTCCTGTCTTCAGCAATAGTCAAGTCAGTTTAGCCCGACATCCACTCTTACTGCTGAAACTGACTTTTGTAGTTTTCTCATCAAATATACCATCGGCCCCTTCTTTAAATCTCCACTTTTCTTTATGGTATTCAGAATTGTGTCCAGTTCTAGATTGAGTTGTTATTTTTCACACTACAATAGTTCCTGAGTAAAATTTTTTAATGTTTTTAGTTATAATCCTTATATCAGTTCCAATAATTCAGAAAATCTTATCTGGTGATTCCAGAGCATTTGAGCTAAGAATGAAAATACAGTTTAATTTAGAAAATTTATAATTAATTCAATTTCGTTTACGTTTTAAATGCCTAAATACATCTACTTATCCTAACCTTCTTGAATCATTTATTAAATTACTGTCATACAGTGAGCATTCAGGTTGCTATACTCTGAAGAAGGCAAATAGACCCCAATCTAGCCCAGTAATTTGAGTAATGTCCTAATCAATTCTTTTTAATGTTAAAAGAGAGATACCAAAGATCACAGGGCACTTTCACATTAAGTTCTGAGTAGAGTAAATTGTATGATTATCCATCACTTGCTTATATTTGGTGCTAACCTAGCAGGCTAACTATGCTTCAGAGATATATTTTAAATATGTAATTTAAGTTCATATTAACAACATATTTATACTATAGTGATGAGCCATATGAAATACAATAAAAGAATTTCAGCCATTTACAATGCCATCTTACTATAATACATGTATATTTCCACTGTTTAAAGTCATAATGTAATTAAATTATTAAATAATGTCAAACAACAACACAGACACATATTATATTACCATTTTTCCTAAATAAAACAAAGTCACTCTAAACAAATCAATCAAAGCTCCTAAGATGTTTTTATATGGAGCCACTGGACCAAAGTTCTTTCTAGCAAAAAAAAAAAAATTTCCACAAGCTGTTGGTTAATATCTGTTAAATACTTAATGACTCTTAAAAGCCTGAGTCTCCAGCTTTGGTTTATTCTTAAGTATCTAAAGCTCTGTTTGACCTTGAATTCACATCCTTAATGGTCTCAGAACTGATTATTTTTTTCTTCCTTTTTATTGCTTCAGAAGTTAGCTGTTCAAAATATGAAACATCTAATGTCAAAATTAGGAATTTCAGAAGTATAATATCAGCATCTCATGAGAAATGGTCTCTTTTCATAATAAAAAGAAGCCAGTTTGCATATGTCATCTTAGGTTTGAATGGTGACTTGATAATAAATAATGGTAGCATAATCTTGCAAAAATGCTTCAAAAACATAAAATACTACAAGATGCTCATTCTATTCTTTCCAAATAAGCAGTATATTCATTAATCTATTTATAAAGAATTTTGAAAATTGTATTATCCTTGTGATATAGTTCATAAATTAATATAATAGTTATTGAGATAATTAAAGTAAACAGCAATGTATTGTTATCTGGTTTAAAAGCCAAACTTTTCTCTTTTTATTTTTCTTTTAAAGGTTTATTAATTTATTTGAAAGGAAAATGACAGAGAGTAAGAGAGAGGGAGATTCAGAGAGAGAGAAAGACAGAGTGATCTACCCTCCACTGGTTCACTCTCTAAGTGTCTGCCACTGCTGAGTGTGGGCCAGGTCAAAGCCAGGAAGCAAAAATTCAGTTTCCAACAAGTGTGGCAGTTTCCCAAGCACTTGGACCATCTTCTGCTGCTCATGTCCAGGAAGCTAGATGGGAAGTGAAGCAGCCAGTACTCGAACCAGCACTAGGAGGTGGGATGCCAACATCACAAGCAGTGGCACAGCATCTGTTCCACTTTTCTTTCATTCCTAATTTATTTTCCAGTTAGCACTTGATTATACAGAGAGAAATTATTGTGGATTATCAATCTGCTTTCTGACCTATGATTTTAGAATGCTGGCAAGATGAGATTAAAGAGGTCTAGAAAGCCACACAAAGAATATTTTCACAGTACCTCATGCAACCTGAGCTGTTAGAGACCCTTGACAAACCTCTTCTGGAATATCCAAATAGTTATGAGATTGCTTAAAGTTTCAGTTCTAATAATAAAATGCTTTTTCATTTGTGTAGCTAGAAAAAAGTGATATAAACACATCTGTACTTCAAATTACTCCAAATCTAGTTTACCTGAAGAGTCAACATTTTAGTATCACGGTAGCTGTACATTCAAATTGTATGACACTAATGAACAAATGCGTGATTATGATGATCTAATAAGTAAATGCATGATTACTATGAGAGATATAATATATAAAATATATATGTATCCTGGGTCTTAAAGTGAAGCTAGGGGCTGTCATTGTGGTATAGTGGGTAAAGCTGCCACCTGTGATTGCAGCATCTCATGGGGGCACCAGTTTAAGTCCTGGTTGCTCCACTTCCAATACAGCTCCCTGCTACGGTACCCGTGGTGTAGAGGATAGCTCAAGTGCTTGGACACCTGCATCCACGTGTGGGACCCAGAAGAAGCCCCTGGTTCCTGGATTGGGTCTGGCCCAGCCCTGGTAGTTGCAGCCATTTGGGAAGCGAATCAGTGGAAGATATCTCCTCTGTCTCTAACTCTGCCTTTTGAATAAATTCTTTTTTAAAAAAAAGTGAAGCTAAAGAGAAAACTAATATTTATATATTCAGGGTTTCTAGAACACAACAAACATGAGGTTAAGTAATATTTATATCAGGTCCAAAGTGATTTTACTTTATAGTTACAGCAAAGTATAGCAAAATAATACCTTATAATTTGAATAAAGCTTTCAAATGAAATATCTATTTTCCCTATGATATAGATAAGAACTAGAAGATTGTAAATAAGAGATTGTTGTAGAAATACAAATATCATATGTGTCTGTAGACTTATAGGACAACCTAAAAAGCTACTATGCATCCTTCATTGTATGTGAGAAAGAAGCAGAATCAGAACTAGAAGTAAAGGCTGACAAAACTAAATGGAATTAGGAGTAAATACAGATACAGCTGTAAATTATATATATATATGATATATAATATACAGAGATATTACTGTAGTTATAATCTGGAGATTGTGTGTTCACATTTTTAATCACATCATTTATTTGCATCTTTAGGGAAAATACATGGAGAATTCATATTGAACCATGGAAAAATAATTGTAAAGCTGTCAACAAATTCTTGCATGTGGCAGTTCAATTCATTAATCAATAACTAATGTAACACCTAAGGAATTGTTATTTGAAAGACCTGATTGTTGCTCTTAATGATTTTATGATCTAAGGAGAATTTTAGACATAGTTACCTTAGAATATGGATTTCTGGAAGGGTATTTAAGTATAATAAAATAAAAAAAATGAACACACAACAAATTATAGAACTTCATATACTGGAATTACCCATATGGTATTTGAATGATCCAAAATAAATCATATATCATAGTGAAGTTTTCCATTAAATAGTAACATTTTATTTTGTTTGTAGATTTATTTATTTGAAAAATAGAATTAGAAAGAGAATCTTCCATCTGCTGGTTCATCTGCAAATGGCTTAAAGGGCTAGGGTTGGGCCAGGTCAAAACCAAGATCCCGGATTTCTGTCTTAGTCTCTCACATGGCTGACAGTGGCTCAAGCAAAGGGGACAACTTCCACTCCTTTCCCAGGTATATTAGCAGGAGGTAAGATCAGAAGTGGAACAGTTAGAACCTAAACCAGCACCCATATGGGATGCTAGTGTTACAAGCAGTGGTAGAATCCAGCTTAATCTTATGCACCATAGCATCAGCCCCCAAACCGAAAAATATTAATAGCATTTCCTTTCATTGCATTTTGAGATGAAAGTAAACATTCATATAATCATTTCAATTAAACTTTGTACTCATATCCTGGTCTTGCAATTAGTCAATGAAAATAAGTGAAAGATACAATGATTATGAATGAAGAATTAATAATTATTATTTGCAGATGATAGAATTATTCTCACAGAAAACAAGAAAGGATCTCTAGAAATATTTAAATGAATAGAGGAGAGTTTATGAAAACAAATTAATCTCTAGAAAAGTCACTAAAATGAGCAGGAACATTTAATGAGTTGTATAGCGTGAGCATTGTAAAATGCAGTAATGAAGTTTGTATAAAGTACTCATTTACTAAATCAAATCAAATTATAACTTCTGAGTAAATTTATAAATTACATGGGAGAGCTTGATGATGAAACTATAAAACTCTGGAAAAATAATACATAGATAATAAATCATTTTCAACAAGGTTTAATATTTCAAAAATATCAATTTTCCCCAGATCTAAATAGTGTCATTTGAAAATTATGGTTTCAAGTTTGTATGGATTCAGATACTTCCATGTCTCACTGAAACCCTGTCTGAATTATAAAAGGAAAAGAACAAAAGGAAAACTTCAAAAGCACCAAAGCAATCAAGGGAGTAAATTATCTCTAGCGCATAAAATATTGCAAACAAATTTCTTAGAAAAAAATAAGACTTGTTCACTGATAATTATATATTACATACATACTGATTTTAATATGGGCTTAATGAATGAATAGTGAACATAGAAGGAACAAAATGAAAATATAAGTTGTGTGTTGATAATTCTTAAGTAAAATACAGGCTAAAAAAAGAATGAATTTTCCAGGACAAGCTAAATCTTTCCATTTTGGTGTTAGCTTCACCAAATTAAAAAATTACATTGGGGTTTTGAAAAGCCTAAGCCTCATAATGAACTGCTGCTAGCTCTTCCTATGGTAATATTTGTCCTCACAAGACACACAGATCTCATAGTAACAGTTACTTCTCTGAGATACTCAGCAATGACACTCTACTTAAACTATACCACAGGGGAGTTATTAGCTCTTTTCTTCTTGTGACTTTACTATGATATGGCAAACAATGATGAAAGCATTTAAAAAAAAATGCAATATGAAAAAAGGAAAAATCACTTGGAAAAATGGATATATGAATAAAGATCATTTAGCAAAATTTTAAATTATTGATTTTATAGATTTTCAATTATTTATTTTTATTTGTAATATGAAATGCAGAAAGAGACAGACAGAAGTTTCCCATCCACTCGTTCATTACCCAAATGCACACAACAGCCAGGTCTGGATCAGGCAGAAGCCAGGAACCAGAAACTCAATCTGGTTCTCCCATATGGGTAACAAATGCTTGAGCCTTCGTCCGCTGCTTTTCCAGGGTGTACATTTGAAGGGAGCTGGTCTCAGGTATTTTTATATCCGATGTAGATGTCCCAGATGGAGTCTTAATCACTCAGCCAAAAAATCCACCTCAATTTATCAAAACTTAAAAAGAGAACTCTAATAAATATCAAAAGACAGAAAATCTTTCATGAGTGAAGGAATTAAAAAGATAAGCTTATTTTGGTACAAAAACATTTGAAACCCATGCATATGACAGGTCTTCAAAAGGCATGGAAAGCCAAGACACTCTGGGAAAAAAAAGAAGACCAAAATGAAAGACCTCTGCGAGTGAGATCCCAGTGGAACGAATGGGGCCATCAAAGAAGGAGGTACCTTTCTCTGAAGGGAGGAGAGAACTTCCACTTTGACTATGACCCTGTTGGAATAAGATCGAAGTCGGCGAACCCTAAAGGCTTCCATAGCCACAGCAACTCATGACTAGAGCCTAGGGAGATTACTGACGCCATAGACAAGAGTGTCAAATTGTTAAATCAACAACAGGAGTCATTGCGTACTTACGTCTCATGTGAGATCTGTCCTTAATGTGTTTTCCAGTGTGAAGTAATGCTATAACTAGTACTGAAACAGTATTTTTACACCTTGTGTTTCTGTGTGGGTGCAAACTGATGAAATCTTTACTTAGTATATACTGAATCGATCTTCTGTATATAAAGATAATTAAAAATGAAAAAAAAAACTTGGTGTTAAATTGGAAATTGTATAGAAAATTAATCGATTTAAAAAAAAATCATGTAGGATCTCTGTCCTTAATGTGCTGTACATTGTGAATTTATACTATAACTCGTACTCAAACAGTATTTTCCACTTTGTGTTTCTATGTGGGTGCAAACTGTTGAAATCTTTACTTAACAGATACTAAACTGATCTTCTGTATACAAAGAGAATTGAAAATGAATCTTGATGTGAATGAAAGGGGAGAGGGAGCAGGTAAAGGTGGAGGGTTACGGATGGGAGGGAAGTTATGGCGGGGGGAATCATTGTAATCCATATAATGTACCTTGGAAACTTATATTCTAAATAAAAGTTTAAAAAAAAAGTTCATGAAAAATGTGTTAGGAAAGCAATGCTGTTTCCTTCTGTTTTAGAGTCTATAATCAATATCCAGCAACACTTTCTCCCCTGTTAATATACTGCGTCTGTAATGGCAAGTGTTTCTTTATTCAGCTTCTCAAATGCTAGCTGAGATTCATTTTGAAATCACCATGTGGAATGGAGGTAATTTACGTGCTGATGGCCTCCTTTGTCTCTGCTTTCAAACAGATTAGTAATTCACAAAAGATTCAATAATAATATTTAAAATCTTAAGCTATAATGTCAAGGGTCATTAGAAAGCCCCAAGGTTATAGAAAATAAGTGAATTGAAAAACACCTCATTTTCTTGCTATGCATTGTTTTGTTCACATGCAGGATTGGAGTCTAAAGAAATTTTGTTACCTGTTGTCAGCACTTTTCATAATTAAATCTCAATATTTTGTTTTTTCTACTTCTTGAAATAAAAAATCACTTTTCAAAATATGTTGGTTAAATATAACCACACGGAGAAAACCAAATTTATAAAAATTATGTGAGACAAAGTATAAGGTAGCTAGCCTAAATTTTAACCCAAACTAAAGACACATGTCCACATCTACTCTACTATACACACACACACACACACACACACACACTATAATTTGCACTGTTTATGGTGAAAATTTCAGATATGGACATTTCATCCTATACTACAAGAGAAAAGGAATTGAAATAATCAATGGATATTAAGACTGAAGTTTTACTAATACACCCATACTGAAGCTCTCCTTGTTATGATTTTAAAAGCCTATAGAGGGCCAGTGCTGCAGCTCACTAGGCTAATCCTCCGCCTTGTGGTGCTGGCACACCTGGTTCTAGTCCAGGTCGGGGCGTTGCATTCTGTCCCGGTTGCCCCTCTTCCAGGCCAGCTCTCTGCTGTGGCCCAGGAGTGCAGTGTAGGATGGCCCAGGTCCTTGGGCCCTGCACCCGCATTGGAGACCAGGAGAAGCACCAGGCTCCTGGCTTCGGATCAGTGTGGTGCACAGGCTGCAGCGTGCCGGCTGTGGCGGCCATTGGATGGTGAACCAACAGCAAAGGATGACCTTTCTTTCTGTCTCTCTCTCTTACTGTCCACTCTACCTGTCAAAAAAATAAAAATAAAAAAAATAAAAATAAAGCCTATAGAACTCTATAACACAGAGTTAGTTCTAATTCCTAATGTAAATTTTGAATTTGAATTAATACTAATTTGAATGAATACTAATGCATTATTATTGGTCCATCACATAAAAAATGATATACACTAAAGTAAGTCTTTTATAATTGGGAAGCTTGTGTTCTGGGAAGAGAAGTAATATGTGAAAATTCTGTAATTTTTGCACATTTTTTTTTGTAAACCAAAAACTCCCTCCCTAAAGAAGCAACAAAAGGCTAACAAATTTTCAAACATTCTATAGTTATCATACTAATTATGAGATTTGGTTTTATTCTAATCAATCAATATCAACCTGTGTTTTCTAATCCACTCATAACATTTTAAACAAGTGCTCTGTTTCACATTTATGAGTATGAAGTACAGTTTTTCAAAATGATTTCATAAGATTGTATAGTTTACAAGTAATAGAAAGGGGAAAGAACCAATCAAGTCTTATTTGCTTTGCTTGACATAAGTTTTTTTGTGTAAGGAAATACTAATACAGTTCTAAAGTAAAGTATAATCACAGACCATCATGGGAGTCAAGAAATTCATAGTAGAGAATAATCAATCTGGAATTTGATTTTTACTGAGACTTAAGCTCTTTGTCTTCCATCCAATCCACTTACATCTTACTACTAGATTTTGTGCCTATGTTACAATATTCATTATTCAGCTCAATGAACATTTATTAGTTAGTTATTTTTGCAACCAATGTAAAATATCTTAAGTTTCTCAAAGGAAGTACTGAATATAAAAATTCATATATCTCTCACTTTTTCCAGTATAGTCAGAACCTAGAAAGAGTTTGGGATTAGGAACTGGAAATACCTCTCTTTTCATCAGTTTTTCTGTTTTTTTTTTTTTCCAACAAACTTGCTTTATCTGCCTTCCTAAATTAATAGAAGAACTAGAGTTTTATCTTCTGATTAGTCACACATGCAACCAAAAAATCTAATTTAAATTTTGAGAGAAAATAATTCTGATTGGTCTAGCTTGAGTAAAGTTAATTCAAAATCCATTAGCCACACTCAATAACTCATTACAAAATATCAGTATGGCTTATGGATAACCTTCTTTGCAGATCCTCCTATAAAAGGAATTATCCATATTAGTCCAGGTCTATGTCTCTTGTCTATTTTTACTGAATAACAGAAACAAAGATACATTACACCACTTCCAGGTTTCAAAGGATTCAACATCTTACTAGAATAATAGATACACATGTCATTGAAAGACTGTGAAGTAAGATATAAAATATATAGATTCTCACTGGGAAATAATTTTAAATTTTTTAATAGTTTCACCTTCTCCAGACAGAATCAAAGCATTCAGATATCTAACTTTCCAATCTCTCTCCCAAATAGACACAATACAAGAAATAATGACTGTATATTTATATTTTATTAATTATGTTCACTTTTTGATGATTTCACTCTTAATCACTTTCTAACCAATTTTGAATAGTACATGTATCTTTAAATTCTTTTTTAAAAATTTATTTACTGGGGCTGACATTTTAGTTTAGCAAGTAAAATTCATGCCTGTAACGTCCACATTCCATATGGGTGCTAGCTCCTGCCCTGGCTGCTCCACTTCCAACCTGGCTTCCTGCTAATGAACCTGGGAAAAGCAACAGAAGATGGGCCAAGTATTGGGCCCCTGTCATCCATGTTGGAGACCTGTATGAATCTCATGGCTCCTGGCTTCTGATGGCTCACCCCTAGCCATTGTTGCCACCCAGGGAGTGAATCAGTGGATAGAAGATCTCTCTGACTTTCCTTCTCTGTGTAACACTGCCTTTCAAATAAAGTGACACAGAGAGGGAAGGGAGAGGCAAAAGAGAGAGAAAAAAAACTGACAGAAAGCTTCCTATTGCTGTTTCACTTGCCAAATCGTTGCAGAAGCCAGAAATTGAGTCTCCTACATGGGAGGCAGAGACGCACATACTTGTAGCATCTCTTGCTGCTTTCCCAGGTGAGTTAAAAAGAAGCTGGATTGGAAGCAGGGCAATCAGGACTTGAAATGGCACTCCAGTGTGAGATGATGGCATTGTAAGTGGCAGTTTCGCCATCTGTAAAGTCCCTGCTACTCAGTTTGCAACACTCAAATAACACATGCCTGGGTACTCAATATATATAAATATAAATATATATATATAAATATATATATAATATATATAATATACTATATATTTCATATATAATATAATATATGAAATATATATTATATAAATATACTATATATTATATGAATATACTATATATTTATATATAATTTATATATAAATATATATAATTTATATATAATTTATATACAATTTAATTTATATATAATATATATGAAATATATATTATATATAAATTAAATATATATTTAAATATATATTTCATATATATTATATATGATATATATTATACTATATATATTTATATAATTATAAATATATTTATATTTATATATGTGTGTAGATGTGCATGTATAGAATGAGTAGAACAGACACATAAACAAGTTCAGTAATTTATCCTGTTTATTTACAACATAATTTTATTAGTCAGAACTTTATATTGGTTAATACTGATATGTGGATTCTGTTTTCTATTTATGACATGAGAGAAATAAATGTTATTCTTTTTCACTGCATTTAAGGAAAAGACTTAAAAAATCTCTTATGATTGATAGCTGTATTTAATGTAAAAACAAACATTTAAAGGCCTAGTCTATGAAAATGTGTGGGAAAAAAATCATTGCCTTAAATTGTCTAATAAACTAAATAAGCCCACTAATCATTTAGGTAAACTAAACATTTAGGTAACTAAATGTTTTTTATCATAAAGTTTGTGGCTGAGGAGGAGATAATTTGACCAATAGGATAGAATATAAACAATGAAGCAAAGAATCAGTTTTATTTTGCTTTAATTTCTTTCTTTTTATTTATTTATTTTTTTGGTCAGGCAGAGTTAGACAGTGACAGAGAGACAGAGAGAAAGGTATTCCTTCCGTTGGTTCACCCCCCAAATGGCCACTACGGCAGGCTCGCTGCACCGATCCAAGCCAGTAACCAGGTGTTTCTCCTGGTCTCCCATGCGGGTGCAGAGCCAAAGCACTTGGGTCATCCTCCACTGCACTCCCGGGCCACAGCAGAGAGCTGGCCTGGAAGAGGGGCAACCAGGACAGAACTGGTGCCCCAACCAGGACTAGAACCTGGAGTGCCGGCGCCACAAGCATAGGATTAGTCTAGTGAGCTGCGGCGCTGGCCTATTTTGCTTTAATTTCAAGGACATAATCAATTCCTCAGTCTCTATCTTTGTCTCTCTCTGTGCTCTACCATTTATCTATATCTATCTATCTATCTATCTATCTATCTATCCCAATGTGTTTGTCATTTTCAATAAAGTTTTACTGATTAAAATTCTTTTGTAGGGGCCCGAACTGTGACATAGCACATTGAGATGCTACTTGCAACATTGGCATCCCTTATTGGAGGGCAGATTTGAGTCCTGACTGCTGAACTTTTGATCTGGTTCCCTACTAATGCACCTGGAAAGGCATCAGATAATGGCCAAGTACTGGGCTACTGCCATCCATATTAGAGACTCAGATGGGGTTCCTGGCTTTTGACTGGCCTGACCCCTGTGTTGTGGGTATTTGGGGTGTGAAGCAGCAGATGAGAGACCTCTCTCCCTCTCTCTCTCTCTCTCATTCTCCATTTTCAATAAATGGTAAGTAAACTTTAAAAAAAAAAACTGATGAAATCTTTACTTAATATATACTAAATCGATCTTCTGTATATAAAGATAATTGAAAAGGAATCTTGATGTGAACGGAATGGGAGAGGGAACGGGAGATGGGAGGGGTGCAGGTGGGAGGGAAGTTATGGGGGGGAAGCCATTGTAATCCATAAATTGTACTTTGGAAAATTATATTTACTAAATAAAAGTTTAAAACAAAACAAATCAAAAAAACTAAAACAAAACTCATAGTGGCTTGAATTAGGGTGGCTGTGGTGGTGTCATGATGTGACATAATTAGTCTAGGGTTTAGTTAGAGAGTGAGAGCAAGCGTTTTTCTGATGTGTTGAGCATAGGATAAGAGGATAGGAGAGAAACCAGGGCTGACCAGTAAGGCCATGATCTGAGCAGTAGGGTAGATGTTTATGGCATTTACTGAGGGAAAGTCACCTTGGAAAGAAATGACTTTGGAGGAGAGAAAAGGAAAGAAAGACTCAATAATTGCTAGACATCAGAGTCTAGATTTGAAATTTAGAAAATATCGATTTGGATAGGCATTGCGGCTCAGTGGGTTAAGTCACAGCTTCTGATGGGGGAACTGAACCCCAACCCTTGCCATTGTGGACACTTTTGGGGGTGAACCAGTAGATAGAAGAACTCTCTCTCTCTCACTTGTTACATATATCTTTGATTTCCAAATGAATAAATAAATTATTTAAAATATTGTAACTCCCAACATGATTATTTCAGAGATTGGTTGTTTGTGTTTGGGTCTTGGAACAAGAGCTCTTGTGAATAGAACTAGCGTCATTGCGAAAGAAACCCCAGAGAGTTTGCTTACCTCGTCAGCCATTTCAGGTTCTAGCAAGAAGAAAGTTGTCTATGAGGAAGTTGGGCCACATCAAACCCTGAATGTGCCAACATCTTTATCTTGGACTCTCAGCTTCAAAAACTGTGAGAAATCGACTACTGTGTTTATTTTGTTAACAAGCCCAAACATACTAAGTCAAATACTTTCTTAAATTAGGGGGAAAATATTACCTTCCTAATCCTGAGCTAGAGATTACAAAATGTGTCTTTATATACTTCTTCATTGGAATACTTTTGCAATTCACCTTGACCTGCAGAAGTATAGTAGAATCCCATAAGGGGTTTTTTGCTCTAAACAGAGAGTGAATGTTTCCTTGTGAATACTGTGAAATGAGTTTTACCCCCTGTGCATAGTACAATTAGCAAAGAAAACTAGAGCATCTTGGAATTTTCATATGTTCATTTATTTAATGCACTATAGTTACTTCTGGTATGAATTTGATTTAGTGCAGTCTAGAGAAGTCTTATCACATTATAAATGGTTAACAATTAGATATGCCCACGCTACTCGCTCATAGATTTGAATAAAATGTTGACAGTTTCTATCGGTCATATATTTAAAATCAATACTGGTTCATCATTTCTGGCTATATCTGACAGAATTACTGTACAATATTATACAGAATTACTATACAGTATTAATTTATGATGATGACTTGGTGCATATTTTTATAGAATGCTAGCAATCAGTGAATTTTACTGTAATAAATACATTTGTAGATAAACTTCAATTACAAAGTGAAGTCTTTAAGCAAAAGTACAAAATAACATCATATGTACTCTTCTTCAGAGAATCTTTTGTTGACAAAGCCATAAAATTTGTCTCTACTGAAAAAGTCCATGTAGCATTTATTAAAGCACTTTGAAATTTTAGCTCCCAAAATTATAAAAAAGAAAGAGTTGCAGAATTTGAAACTGTGAAATTAACTTGCCTAGTTCATTGTTAACATTAAAAGAGATCCTGCTTAAATGTCCTGTGCTCCTTCTACTCCATTATGCTACCTCTGAGAATACAGCCAAATTCTTGGCAATGGAGTTGCACGTATAGCAATTGTCTTCTTTGAGTTGAATTCACATCAATAGGAAGTGACAGGAGTGTTCCTAGGAAATCTATTGTTGAGTGTGCAGAAGCAGAGAAGCCAAAATAAAGAATGCTATCAGGACATGGTGAAGGACAAATATGAACAAAGAAGCAAAGCCTCATCAACTTTATCACCTTAAAAAAAAAAAACAGTAAAAGGAAAAACACCTGGAGTTTGGAAATAGAGTATAAGAAGCATAATTTTAGATAAAAAACTAGACTGTCACTCATTTTTACTACAAGACATAGAAAATATTCCTTGATTAAAACTCAGGATTAGTGAAGGAAAAACCAGGACTTTCTAACATATAACATAGTTAATTATTGGTATTTTCAGTATTATTTACATGCCTCACAACTTGAGTATGATCATGAGTATTACAATTATATCATTTCACATAAAGAAATGCATAACTTATTACAAAGTAAGTATGGAATCATGCACAATTAAAAATAATGTGTAATATAAACTTACATCTAAACATCTATAGGCAATTTGACATGCTATCTCTTTTGCCTGGACACAGAAAAAATTTTTATACTTTCTATTTTTCCCATACATTTCTTGTGCTGTCTATGGACTCCTTTAAAATGGTGGCTTCCAAGAATTAAAATTTTTAATTTCAAATAGGAAGAATCTGCTCTCATAACCTAGATCTTCTAAGTTTCATATTTTATGTAGGTATTTTGTTATTTGTCTTTCTATAATAATTTTATGGTCCATTTCTCCTGGAAAGCATTGATGTCTGTTAGAATTGTTACTGAGTTGCTCTTTCATGGCCCTCTGAATGCTCAAGAGGGCTCACTTCACTTTATAACATCTCTTACTTTCTCGGTCACCATAGCATCTTCTAGAATAAATCTAATCTAGAAATGCTTTCTCCCTTCTTAGCTCTGTGAGCTGGCAAGTCCTAATTTATTGTATTTTATTATTTTATTCCAAGCACATTTTATAAGACCTAACAATGGCTCTCATTCCACTAAACTCAAGTCTCATAAGATTTTTTTTTTTAAAGAAATGGAGATTATACAAACATTTCAATTAGAAATTCTTTTGAGGCCAATGTTGTCATGCAGTGAGATAAACTTCCTCCTTCAATGATGACATCTCAATTCAGAGCCGGTTTGAGCCCTGATTGCTCCACTTCTGATCCAGATCCCTGCCAATGTTACCAGGAAATCAATGCACGATGGCTGGAGTGCCAGGGTCCCTGACAACCATGTGGGAGAGATGGATGAAGCTACAGGTTCTCGAAAGATCTCTCTCTCTCTCTCTTTCTGTCTTCATCACTCTGATGTCCAAATAAATAAGTAAATATAAAAGAATGAGGTCTTTTATTTGACCATTATATATTTTTCTTTAGGTAAAGATAAAAAATTGTTTTATTTTTATCTTAAGATTCCATACAAGGATATACATCAGCACCATACAGACTGCCAGACTGCTTAGTCAAGTTGACAATTCATTCTAGCAGAGAACAGAATATTTCAACTTGTATACAGAACTTGCAATATTTACTGCAATAATCAGGATCTATAGTTACTTATATCAGAATTCAGAAACACTTGAAATCAGAACTAGGAAGTTATGAAATATTTTCAGAAATTTTTAATTTGTATGATGTGGAAATAATACAAGTGATTGCCACTTTCCTCATGTGCACACATATTTCAACCTCAAGTTGAACCAGATGTTATCAGAAACTTCTTTAACAGTAATTTATTGAAGTCTTCTAGTTATATAATTCTTGAACTCAGATTTAATTCTTGAATATACATATATGCATGATAATTTTAAGAGTCTTCTATTTATCAAAAATATGTGAATTTGGGTTTTAAAATTGCATACATATCATCATTTGAGTGTTTACTATGTGCTCCTAAAACTTCTAAGTGCCTAATGGGCATTTATTCATCTCATCACATTATGCTCTGCTATGAGTATCACGAATATACAAATTTACTATGAGAAAACTGAGGCACAGTAAAATGTCGAAAATTCACATAAATAGAATGTAAAAGCCTCAATTTTAATTTTCATGTTCTTTCTTCTAACTCCTGAGGTGATCATAATACTGATTCTGTTCATCGTATTTTTTCTTTTTTTTAATAACGCATTTATTTAAAGAATATAAATTTCCAAAATACAGCTTATAGATTACAATGGCTTCCCCCCCATAACTTCCCTCCCACCCGCAACCCTCCCCTTTCCCACTCCCTCTCCACTTCCGTTCACATCAAGATTCATTTTCAATTCTCTTTATATACAGAAGGTCAGTTTAGTATATATTAAGTAAAGATTTCAACAGTTTGCCCTCACCTAGCAACACAAACTGAAAAATACTGTTGGAGTACCAGTTATAGTATTAATTCACAATGTATAGCACGTTAAGGACAGAGATCCTACATGATATATATATTTTTAAATTGATTAATTTTCTACGCAATTTCCAATTTAACACCAAGATTTTTTAATCATTTGCAATTATCTTTATATACAGAAGATCAATTCAGTATATACTATGTAAAGATTTCATCAGTTTGCACCCACACAGAAACACAAAGTGTAAAAACACTGTTTCAGTACTAGTAATAGCATTATTTCACATTGGATAACACATTAAGGACAGATCCCTCATGAGACGTAATTACACAGTGACTCCTGATGTTGATTTAACAATTCGACACTCTTGTTTATGGCGTCAGTAATCTCCCTAGGCTCTAGTCATGAGTTGCCGTGGCTATGGATGTCTTTAGGGTTTGCCGACTTCGATCTTATTCCAACAGGGTCATAGTCAAAGTGGAAGTTCTCTCCTCCCTTCAGAGAAAGGTACCTCCTTCTTTGATGGCCCCATTCTTTCCACTGGGATCTCACTCGCAGAGATCTTTCATTTAGGTCTTCTTTTTTTTTTGTTTTTCAGAGTATCTTAGCTTTCCATGCCTAAACTATTCTCATGGGCTCTTGAGCCAGATCCGAATGCCTTAAGGGCTGATTCTGAGGCCAGAGTGTTATTTAGGACATCTGCCATTCTATGAGTCTGCTGTGTATCTCACTTCCCATGTTGGATCATTCTCTCCCTTTTTGATTCCATCAGTTAGTATTAGCAGACACTAGTCTTGTTTGTGTGATCCCTTTGACTCTTAGACCTATCAGTGTGATCAGTTGTGAGCTGAAATTGATCACTTGGACTAGTGAGATGGCCTTGGTACATGCCACCTTGATGGGATTGTATTGGAATCCCCTGGCACAATTCTAACTCCATCATTTGGGGCAGGTCCGATTGAGCATGTCCCAAATTGTACATGTTCATCGTATTTTTTCATCATAGCACAATGGTTCCATAGTCTGAAGCTAAAAGGGTTTGAATTCCGTCATGCACTATCACTTCTAAGTTATCTATGATAATCCAAACTGCTTAACTTCTATAAACAATCAGCTTAACTGATAGTCATTGTGATAATTGAATGAATTAAAAATGTAATCAGCTTAAAAATTGTGTGTGTGTATGTAGATGTTTACTTGCATATGTATGCTTACATAATAACAATATTTTAAAAACACCTACATGCATATTGACAGATACATTTAGATATGTAGGTTTAAAGCATCTTCTGTGACTTCATATCAAACGTATATATGAGATTAGTCTTAAATTCACACTCTTACCTCTCCAGTGTTTACAGTTCAGGAAATATCCTTAGTATATCTATGAAGAAAATTCGTGGTGTTTCTCACCTGGATTTTTTTCTTGTGGTGGGGCACTAAGGAACAACAGAAATTGTGTGTTGTCACTGTGGGCATGTGGCCTAGAAGTTAAGTTCGGAGACTGCCTCTCACGTTGAAATGCTGGATTCTACATTCGCCTGTGGCTCCTAATTCTAGGTTCTTTCTAATGAGCACTCTGGGAGAAGTAGTGGTGCGTCAAGTTGTTAAGTCCATGAATCCACATGGGAGATGTGGATTGAGCTCCCACTTGCCAGTTTCAGTTTCAAAACAATCCTAACTGTTGCCGAATTTTGAGGAGCAAGCCAGTGGTCTCTCCCTCTATATCTGTCTCTCTCTATGTCTCTTACTCTCAAATAAATAAAAAATTTTGCTAAATGTGTGTGGTTATTAAACTGTACTGGTTAGTGCTTAATTCAGATAGAATCTATGGTTTACACAGACTAAAGAGATTTATTGATTGGTTCTCATATATCCTTTCCAAAAGGAAAACATCAGAATCAAAATTATGATTGAAGATCTTCTGATGTGCATCTTCTGGGTCAACATGATACAATATAATAATTAGTAAAAATATAGTTTCTACTCTTGACTCCTGATCAAACCTAAATTAAAACAAACAAAATAATAATAATAATAATAATAAAAACTATGTAGTGATAGTTCTCAATATCATTCTGTCCTGACCTAAGACAGAATCATTACTTTATTAGTGTATCCACAATGCATATGCTGTCCACACATTAGTTATTAGTGCCAGTGGTTATTAGTCCTAGTACTGTGATATCACTGTGCTTATACTCAATTTACCCTTGTTTCAGTTAATAATAATACCAATGTGCAAGAGTAGTGATGTTGTCAAGAGAAACCATAAGAAGAAACCATAAAATACTTCCTTTTAGTGGAAAGGAAAGAAAAGAAATTCTATGCTGAATTCGTGCAGATCAATAATATAATTAGATTTTTTGGCAGTAAGAAGGAATATATATTATATAGTATAATTGCATATATTATATAATTATTTTATGTTAATACTCGATGTGTTGTTAACCACTTACTGTGATGGACATGCAGATTGAATTTTATCATCAGTATGTATGTATAGGAAAAAAAGCATTTGGTGGTGTCTGAGATCTCATCCACAGGGAATTTGCAATGTTAGCTGTATGCTAACAAATTTGTAAATAACTACCCTAAAATTTCTTTGTGCTCTCTTTAATAATTTTCACAGAAAATACAATATTGATTGCAATTTTTAAAAATGCAACCACTAAAAAGGTTATTTTTATTCAGAAGCTTTTCATATTACATTGTATTTAATATTATAGTAATAATATGAAGTAGTTAAATGAAAGACCATATGGTTTATTGCTAAATGCTGGTCACTAACATTTCGTGTCCACAAAAAGGCTTGAGCTTAGTTGATTCTTCAGAAGGGCTTTTCACAACAAGACATACTCCTTTCTTTTTTCAATTAAAAGAAATAAAAACATAATCGTAATAAAAATGAAATAAAGTGTAATTGCTTTATGAATCTTGTTTCAATGCACAATAAGTGACTAATTCTTTATAACTTAGTAGATAGAAACTTTATAATTAATCTACAAATTCTGAAAGGTATTCCATGTTTTTCTCTTTGATGGCCCATTCTGTTACCCAGAGCTTGTTAGACACTTTGCCATGAGATTACTAATCCCTTTGCTCTTTTCTACTTTGACAAAGTATATTGCAACCCAAATCAGTGAACATACAATTCAATTTTTGATGTGCAATGATTAAATTTTACACATGCAAAAATAGGGAATGCCCTCTTGTTTCTATTCTTTTAATAAAGAGCATAACATTTTACTAAGAGTAATTCAACATTACCTCATAATAACAATACCATGAATAACACTCATGATCAACATATGTTTCCCTAATTTTGTTTCTCATAACTTATGAGCATTTGGTCTTTTATTAACTATTAGTTTAATACACGCCCAACTACTAGACATATCTCAAATAAATACATATAATATGAGAACTGCTGAAATCTATTTCTCTCTTCACTATTTCAGAAACTTAATTTTGATTGTCAAGGAATTTCTGTACAGTCTGAGTAGCAAAGTTAGGTAAGACTAAGCCTACTTGCTTCTAGTTCTACAAGTAATTTGGTACAATAAGTATCTGAGACTCTCAAATATGTAAGGGCTGTATTCAAATGGAATTTTTTTTCTTTATGTATTTGGGTATAATTTTACAATTTTAAACACATGGTTTGCAAATAGATATCCAGTAGCAGTTACTCAAGGAATTTTTATTACAAAGAAAAAGAAAAAGAAATGCAATAGTTTAAAGCACTTATTGACAGATTCTTATTAGTAAAAATTTCTCACAGGCTACATAATTCTTTCTTATTGTTCTTCAGTTCTTTGATGTCTATTTTCCGTGAGTTAAACACTGCAAAGTCACTTTCCTTTATATTGATTTTTTTTAAGGAAGGAAAACAGTATCATTAGGATTACTGAATTGACATATCAGAGAAATAAATAAGCACTTTTCAAATAATGATCACAGGCAAAAGGGATGGAACAATGCATAAGAAATCCCAGGTGCCAGCATTACAGCTCAGTGAGCTAAACTGTTATCAGCAAAGCTCATAGCCCTTATCTGTGCTATTTAAGTCCTGGCTGCCCTGTTTCTGATCCAGTTCCCTACTAATGTGCATGGGAAAGCAACAGATGGGCTAAGAGCTAATGCCCCCACCATTCATATAGGAAACCCGGGAGCTCTGTGCTCCTGGCTTCAGACTGCACCAAAGTGGCCATTGTGGTCATTTGGGGAATGACAAGTTTCTCTCTCTCTCTTTCTCTCTTCCTCTCTCTCTCTCTCTCTCTTTCTCTCTCTCTTTCTTTCTCGATCTCTCCCATTCTGACACTCTGCTTTTCAGATAAATATATAAGTCCTTAAAAATAGCAGGGAGTGGAATAGTTGTGAAGGAATTACAACGTATAAAGGAAATTTTGGAAGACAGACAGAAGGAAAGACAGATAAAGAAAGAGAAAAAGAGAGAATGAGAAGAAGGAAGGAAGCAAGGAAGGGGGAGAGGGAAGGAAGTGAAAAGGGGAGGGAGGGAAAGAAAGAAAAAAAGAGGAAAGATAGGAAATGGCGAAAAACAGAAACTTAAGACCTACATTAATCAAAATCTTAAAGAAGTAAGATTCTATTCTCTATTAGGCCCCATAAATTCCTTTCTTTTTATTTTCAATCTCTGTTCTTAGATCCTTCCCTGAGATATTATATTGCCCTTGAGTTTTTGGTTTGTATTCCTTCTTTTAGGTTTTTGATTAGTATAATATATTTTATTATTCCTAGTTTTCCTTCCCAATATTAGCTTCGTGTGTGTGTGTGTGTGTGCGTGTGTGTGAAAGAGAGAGAGAGAGAGAGAGAGAGAGAAAGTTATTCCTTTTCCATTGGTTCACCCTCCAATGGCCACTGCGGCCAGCACACTGCGGCCAGTGCACCGCAATGATCTGAAGCCAGGAGCCAGGTGCTTCTCTTGGTCTCCCATGCGTGTGCAGGGCCAAGCACTTGGGCCATCCTCCACTGCCTTCCTGGGCCACAGCAGAGAGCTGGACTGGAAGAGGAGCAATTGGGACAGAATCCGGCGCCCCAACTGGGACTAGAACCTGGAGTACTGGCGCCGAAGGCAGAGGATTAGCATAGTGAGTCCTCGCGCCGGCCCAATATTACCTTGAATAGTTAAGATTCTTCTAGTCATTTCCTTTCTTAAACATGACAAAGTATTTTCTGTCTCTGAAGTCTTCATGCAAAATTTCTTTACAGCATTTCTGGTTGTTCTGATTGAAAAGCATCATCAAAATTACTTATCTGTCATTATCCAAAGTGGAAGCAATAACTGCATTTGAACATTTTATTAGGAAAACTTTCAAAAACAGACATTTATGATGGTTCCCATAATTGTCTAATTTTCATACAAAAAGGTATCTCATATAAAGCTTATAATTTAAAGTTTGACAAAAGTTTAAAATTCTTTCAAAAGAAAAATTTTAGCTTGATTTTTAACTTGTTTCCCCCAAAATATGAAATGCTGTATTTTCTACTTAGCATGTGATTCCACATAGATGCTAAAACTTGCTACTTAAAATCTTGTAAAATTTGTTAAATAATTTATAAATATAATCAAAATATATACCCTGATTAATAAGCACAGTTCAACAATATACTTCTTTCACCTAGATCTATTTTTCAAGGGGTATCTTTTATACTTGAATAATTTCCAAGCATTGAAATAAAGGTGCTTCAATTCATGGTATAACAAAATAAGAAGCAAAATTTTAAAAATCTTAAAAAAAATTATCATAAAATCACTAAAACAGTGCTTTCCTACATAACAATATAAAAGTGAACCCCTTGTGAAAAAAAGTGATGGTAGATTTCCTACATAGTGCAGAATCAGGCAGATGTACAACAGTTCAAAGGAAAAGTATACAACAGTACTTATTTATATGACATAAAGGAATATCAATATGAACTGCAAAAAAAAAAATGATTTTCCCCTGAAGGATGGGAAAGGTAGAGAAGGGTATACTCATTTAAATTGGTATCAGAGGGGCCAGAGCTGTGGTACAGCAGGTTAAGTCTCTGCCTGAAGCACCAGCATTCCATGTGGGCACTGGTTCCAGACCCAGCTGCTCCGTTTCTGATCCCACTTCTCCTGATGGCCTGGGAAAACAGTGGAGGTTGCCCAAATACTTAGACCCCAAGGAAGCTCCTGGCTCCTGGCTTCATTACAGCTCAGCTAATGTGAACACTTGGGAAGTGAACTAATAGATTAAGACCCCTCTATCTCTCCCTCTCTTTGTAACTCTGCCTCTCAAAAAACTAAATAAATTAATTTTAAAAATTGATATCAGGCAAGAGAGTTACAAAGATAATCAACAGAATAGATTCTTAAACACAGTGTTTGTTATGGACAATGCATAGTTTTCCACTGAACATCAGAAACCTTTTCTACAAAAGTAATCCAGCATATGTAAAACAATATTCACAACAAGTAAGTACACACGTTGACCCACCTATGGATTAAGTCTTTTACAAGACTTAGTGAACAGAGCCTTAATCATTGTCCATATCCATATTGATTTGAGTCTCACTTTCAACCCTGGGGTGATTTTAATAGGAGTTGCCAAGAAACTTCATCTTTGGCCATTTCAATATAAAATTCCAGAGATTTTCAAAGTGTGATAGATTCATTGAATTTTCTGGGATATATATAAATTGTAAATTTCTGACTCCTACCTAAGGTCTACTGATTCAGTCAGCAACTAGAAACTTATGTATATAAAATGATGTGAAGGCAATTCTTAGGCCCAGTGAATTTGGCTCTAGTCTTGGAAAGTTGCTAACTCATCTAAAATGACTTTTTAAAGGGGCATTGTTTTTGACAGGCAGAGTTAGACAGTGAGAGAGAAAGAGACAGAGAGAAAGGTGTTCCCTTCGTTGGTTCACTCCCCAAATGGCCGCTTCAGTAGGTACACTGCGCCAATCCAAAGCCAGGAGCCAGGTGCTTCTCCTGGTCTCCCATGCGGGTGCAGGGCCCAAGCACCTGGGCCATCCTCCGATTCTCTCCCATGCCAGCTGGACTGGAAGAGGAGCAAGCGGGACAGAATCAGATGGCTCGACTGGGACTAGAACCCGGGGTGCTGGCTCCCCAGGCGGAGGATTAGCCAAGTGAGTCACAGCACTGGCCAAAAGGGGCATTTTTTAAAGTGGTATTTTTATTCTGAACTTCTGATCTGTCTCATCAAATTTCCTTGCAGGGACAATTTAGCATTTCTTGCAGTCAATTCTGGCTAGTGTACTTTGCATATGTTCATTTTCACTTATGTAAACTTAGCATGATTCCTTTTTATGAAATTTGTTTCTCTTCTTACTTTTTTGAACTTCATTTCCTGATGCATAATTAGTATTCAATATAATTTTGATCTTGGTTTAAAGAAGTAAACTGTTAAACTTCTTTCTATATTCTGAATTTTTTTAATAAAATAAACTGAATCTTACTATGTTAACAGTTGAAATTCAACAGATCATTACCACACTTAAGAACTGCAGTTTACTCCAGTGGATCTTCATTAGAGGAGATTCTGCTAAATGGGATGTTTTTCAGTATCTGGAGATGGCTTTGGTTGCCCTAACTTGGGCTGAGGAAGGAGGTACACTGTTGGCATACTGAAGGCAGAGGCCAGAGATGCTGCTAAACATCCAACAGCACACAAAATGACCCACATCACAAATATTTATCTGGTGATATACCACTAATGTCCCTCTTTAGAAACCCTGCTTTACTTGCACTTTAAACTTATAATGAAAATAATGAAATCAGCTGCACAAAATTAGGTTTTTATATAGAATAACGTATATTATGTAACAAGTCCTTCTGTGATGGTGCATACAATAATTATTGATTATAAAAACTTTAGGGAGTCTTCAGAGGCTCTAGCAATATAGATATATTTCTATGTATTAAAAATAAGTGAAAACTTTGAACTGGAGGAGGCTAAATATGGTGGAATAGGGAGGGAGCTCACTGATAGTCCAGGAAAAGATAGTTTAATAAAAGTGGATATAGTGTAGTCTCAGGGAAGAGTTAGGAAAAAAAACTGCAAAGGAAACTCCTCTGGAATTAGAGGGACAGGGTGGATCTACGTGGAGGACATGGGTGCTCAGGAACCCAGCTGCCAAGAGTCTTCTCTTCCGCACCAGTGCTGGAAAGAGAAGTGAGGCAAAACCGCAGTAGCCTGACACTAGCGGAAAAACAGCAGAAAGAGCCTAGAGGGAACAAGGCTTGAAGCCCCGTCGGGGAAAGTCCACCAGCCTAACTAGAGGAGAGGAAAAAAAAAAGGGATGGTATGGACACGATTCTGTCTCTCCACACACCTTAAAAAGACAAGCAAAAAAATAGAGCAGGATTAGCCTATTGAGCTGTGGCGCTGGCTTGCACCTCAGTGTTTATTGCAACTCAATTCTCAATAGCTAAGACATGGAATCAACCTAAATGCCCATCAACAGTAAACAGGTTCAAAAAAGTTACGGGACATGTACTCTATAGAATATTATACAGCAGTGAAAAGCAATGAAATCCAGTCATTTGCAACAAGATGGAGGGTTCTGGAAAACATCATGCTGAGTGAAATAAGCCAGTCCCAAAGGGATTAATATCATATGTTCTCCCTGATCAGTGACAACTAACTGAGCACCTAAAAAGAAACCTGTTGAAGTGAAATGGGCACTATTAGAAACAATGTCTTTATCAGCTTTTGTCCTGACCATGAGGAACATCTTACTATTTTACTCCTTTTAATATTTTTTGTTCTACTTAGTATGATTGGTTGAAATCTTTATTTAACACACAATTATTCTTAGGTGTTTAAATGTAACTGAACAGTGATTCCTGTTAAATATAAGACATGTACAGTCGGCACATGCTCACTCAGACTTACCCCAATGGTAGAGCTAGAAACATGCCAGGGAATTCCAATTCAATCCTATCATGGTGGCATGTACCAATGCCATCTTACTTGTTAAAGTGATCAGTTGCAGTTCATAATTGATCAAAAATATAGGATTAAGTGTCAAATGGATTACATAAATAAAATCAGTGTCTGCAAATAACTGATAGAATTAAAAAGGAGAGAATGATCCTACATGGGAAGCGGGATATACAGCAGACTCATAGAATGGCAAATGCCCTAGGCAGAAGTCTGACCACAGAATCAGCCCTTAAGGTATTCGGATCCAGCTAAAAAGCCTATGAGATTATTTCAGGCATAGAAAGCCAAGACACAATGTAAAAAAAAGTGACCTAAATGAAAGATCTCTGTGAGTGAGATCCCAGCAGAATGAATGGGCCATCAAAGAAGGAGGTATCTTTCTCTGAAGGGTGGAGAGAACTTCCACTTTGACTATGACCTTGTCTAAATAAGATTGGAGTTGGTGAACCTAAGAGGTTTTCATAGCCTTGGCAGCTCATAACAAGAGTCTCGGGTGATTACTGACATCATAAATAAGAGTGTCAATTGTTAAATCAACAACGGGAGTCACTGTGCACCTGCTCCCCATGTAGGGCCATTGTCCTTAATGTGTTGTACAATGCGAATTATGGTAAAACTACTACTCAAACATTACTCTATACTTTGTGTGTCTTTGTGTGTGCAGTTTGTTGAAAACTTTACTGTATATAAAGATAATTTAAAATGAATTGTGATGAAGAATGTGATGGGAGAAGGAGTGGGAGATGATCTGGTTGCAGATGGGAGGGAGGTTATGGAGGGAAAAGCCACTATAATCTAAAAGTTGTACTTTGGAAATTTATATTTATTAAAGAAAAATTGAAAAAAATTAGTGAAACTAAGATTATCATTTTCCTACTAAGAAATGTGAAAATAAGAGATTCCGTATCTTGACTAAAATCACAAACTGATTATTCATGTCAAGATTGATTTTTTGTTTTTATGTTTAATTAAAAATAACATTCTTTTTCAAGCATTCTAATATCCTAATGTCTGCTTATTCAGATGATAATTACCTTATTGTATCAGGGTGGTGTCATTAGAGTTACTTGTCTAATCATTTTATTTTATATTACTTTCTTACATATTTCCAATATTCTCACATATTTCTAATCATACATAACACACAAATTAGGAAGATGACATAGTCATTCTAGTTGCATTTATTTATTTTTTTTTATTTTTTGACAGGCAGAGTGGACAGTGAGAGAGAGAGACAGAGAGAAAGGTCTTCATTTGCGGTTGGTTCACCCTCCTATGGTCACCGCGGCCGGCGTGCTGCGGCCGGCGCACCGCGCTCATCCGATGGCAGGAGCCAGGTGCCAGGTGCTTTGCCTGGTCTCCCATGGGGTGCAGGGCCCAAGCACCCGGGCCATCCTCCACTGCACTCTGGGGCCACAGCAGAGAGCTGGCCTGGAAGAGGGGAGACCTGGACAGAATCCGGTGCCCCGACCGGGACTAGAACCCAGTGTGCAGGCGCCGCAAGGCAGAGGATTAGCCTGTTGAGCTACCTCATACTTTGTATTATGAGCAAAACAAAGATTTGAATGACCATATTCTCAACGGATGCAATTCTAAATTACAGAGACAGAGGATATTTTATTCTTTTAAGATTTATTTTTTATTTATTTGAAAGGCACATAGATTTATAGAGATGCAGGGAGAGAGAGAGAGAGAGAGAGAGAGAGAGAGAGAGAGAAAGGGAAAATGATATAGATAGAGGTTTCCATCCACTGGTTCATTCTCCAAGAGGCCGCAATGACTAGAGCTGGGTCAATCCAAAGCCAGGAGCTTCTTCAGGGTCCCACACAGCTGCAGTAGCCCAAAGACGTGGCTCATTTTCTACTTCTTTCCCGGCCATAGCAATGAGCTGGATCAGAGTTGAACTGGTGCCCATATGGAATGCTGACACTGTAAGAGGTTTGTTTACCAGCCATCCACAGCGCTGGAGCCCAAAGGTTACTTTAAATAAGGACTAGAAACTGTACCAACAATTTGTTAAAAATTTTCTTCGCTCCTTTTATTCTTATAAAGTGTCTTTATATTGAAGAAAATAAAAATTAGCTATTTTAAGACAAAGTAAGTATACATTTTTTAAAACTACTGTGTAATTAAAAACATTTTCATAAGTTTAAAAGCATTTTTTCCAAAAATTTAGACTTTATGTATGAAATTGTTTGATAAATAGAGACTTTGTGACTGATATTCCCAACTCCTTTTGAACATGGGAGTAGCAAACTAGGGAAGGCATTAATTAAATGTCACATTTAGTAGAGTTAGTTTACTTTTAAAGTTTAACAGGACCACTTTTTTTATAAAATTAATTAAATATTTTTAAAAACTGACACAAATGATAAATAATTTTACTTATGAAAAAATTTAAACCTAGAGGCTATGCTGTAGAAGGTTAAGTCTCCATCTGCAGTGCCAGTATGCCATACAGGGGCCAATTTGAGTCCTGGCTGCACCACTTCTAACCCAGCTCCTTGTTAATACGCCTGGTAAAGCAGCTGAATATACTTCAAGTACTCAGAGCCCATTTGGGAGATCCCAAGGATGCTCCTGGCTCCAGGCTTCAGGCTGGCTCAGTCCTGGCCATTTCAGCCATTTGGAGGGTGAACCAGCAGAAGAAAGATGGAAGATTCTCTCTCTCTCTCTCTCTCTCTCTCTCTCTCTCTCTCTCTCTCCTCTTTCTGTATTTCTGACTTTCAAATAAGTAAATAAAATCTTCAAAACAAAAGAAAAAAAAGCAAAATTAAAATCTAGTACATGACATACATTATAAGCAGTGTTAAAAAAAAGCAGAATAGGGTAGAGTTTTACTTAGCAGTTAAGAGGCCATTTAGGACAGATGTGTCCCATCCCAGAATTCCTGGGGTTGTGTCCCTGGTCTACCACTCTATTCCAGCACCCTGCTAATAAAGACCATGGGAGGCAGTTAGACATGAATGAAGTAACTTGGTCTCTACTACCCAGTGGTAGTTCTGCTCTCCCAGCTTTGGCCTGCCCCAGCTCTTACCATTGTACCATTGTGGGCATTTAGGAAGTGCACCAGTGATAGGAGCTCTCCCTCTGTGTCTATTGTTTAAGCTTCTCTCTCTACACACACACACACACACACACATACATATATATATATATATATATATATATATATATATATCTCCCTTATCCATTCTGTCTTTTCTCAGTCTCTCTCTCTATACATCTCTCTCCCTCCACATTCTGTGTCTCTCTTTCCCCTTCCTTCTCTGTCAATCAAATTAATAAAATAAAGAACAAAGAAAAAACAGAATACAAAAATGAATAGCTGACCAAAAATGAATTCATTAAAATAAAATTTATAACTTTGAAACGTTATGAGATTGCCAAAATATGTGAAATTTTGAACATGATAGTGTTTAACACATTTCCCTTGCAGTAGTAAAATATTTCAGATTCGGTCTCCTGTGTTCTTTTATTTTTTTTTTATCTTAAGCATTTCCAATGATATTGTATAGAACATAATCAAACAAATAGTCATTGAGAAATAAAACAAATATCTGTGATCTAAGATTTGTAAGGTAATAGGAAATCAACTATTAATGCTGTTAGCATCATAATTTCAGATACAATAAATACAACAGAAATTGTTAGCAAGAGGGAAAATTGGAGCTTTTGTATGAGAGAATGTGTTTGTATAAAATAATCATTTTGCTATTACTAGATAATATATGATTTATTTTAATTTTAATAAGTTTTCATTTAATCTAAATAACTCACATTGTATAATCAAGTAAAAATTTAGAAATATCAAGTCTGTTATTAGTAATGGTAGCTAGCTACAGAGGCACACATTCAGAAAACTAGTAATCTGGAAAATAAACTTCTGTTATACCCACATGCCAAAGGATGTAATGGTCAGCAAAATGATTAGAAAGGGATGTAGTCTCCTTTAATAAGTTGTTACTTTCTTGAACTCTAAAAGATGCTATTTATTTTCAGTGGAAGCATTCTCTGTTCTGTTAAGTTGCTGAATAATCTTGGCAAGTACATTCATTTAAGCCTATGGAAAAAATACTTTCATTTACAATCCAGTTTTTCAAAGACTCTAGGAATATAGGTCTATTTGGAAACTGGACCACATGGTATTTAGGCAATAGCAAAGGATAAATCATTGTATATATTGCTGTATTTTTTCCCACATGTAAAACTTAGCAAAATAGCTTATATGTATAGAGTATATATGGCTCAAAGATATATGACAAAACTTTTCATGATTTTCCTTTTGCCACTACTTTACTTGAAGTAAATAGAATATATTGGAAGACAAAGAGTTGCTTTTGTTAGTAAATTGATCAATACTATAAAAATACGGTAATCAATGTTCCGTAGGCACTAAGTAAATTGTGGAACCTGAAGGAAGCAGTATGGATGCTTAAAGTTAATGGCTAAATGATAAAATGTGTTTAAGTTTAAACACTTTACTTACATGGTTATTGATTTTCTTTGCCTCCCCTGTCTAGTATGCCACATTTGATAAGCATTTTTGATCACTAGACCATTAGAATCCAAGCATAAGTCTGAGAACAGGGAGAAAAACGTGTCTACCAGTTCTAGTTATCCCAATATTCTCAATTGCTTTTTACTGAAAACTTTTTGGAATACCTTGATTCATTTATTTCATCATATTTTGTGCACAAGGTACATTTTCCTTGATCATAGCTTAGTCTGCTGTGAAGTTGCTATTTGGCATTTTAATGTAGGCAAGTTAAGTGTCAGTGCAGAGAAAGACAATATGGAGCTGTAATCACAATGTGCTTCACTTGCATATCCAACAGATTCTCAACACATCATCTGATGTTAGTGAAAACATATTAGTTCCCTAATCTTTACCAACTTTTCTTTTTTTAATTTATTTTATTTTATTTTTTTACAGGCAGAATGGACAGTGAGAGAGAGAGACAGAGAGAAAGGTCTTCCTTTGCCTTTGGTTCACCCTCCAATGGCCGCCGTGTCCGGCGCGCTGCAGCCGACGCACCGCACTGATCCGATGGCTGGAGCCAGGTGCTTCTCCTGGTCTCCCATGGGGTGCAGGGCCCAAGCTCTTGGGCCATCCTCCAGTGCACTCCCTGGCCACAGCAGAGAGCTGGCCTGGAAGAGGGGCAACCGGGACAGAATCCAGTGCCCTGACCAGGACTAGAACCCGGTGTGCCAGCGCCGCTAGGCGGAGGATTAGCCTATTGAGCCACGGCGCTGGCAAGTCTTTACCAAATTTTCAATAAAAAAAGGGACAGAACTTGGTCAGCCAAAACAATTTTATAAAAATAAGTACTAACTGACACAGCATTCATTACAAACATACTGGGTTACCTAATGCTACAGGTTCACTGCACATGCACCAATGTGTGATCCTGCTCTTTTAAGAAAAGAGAGACTTTATTTGCATGGCCAACCAGCATGGAGACAAGGATGAAACCCAAAAAAGCTCCGCTTAACAATGGACTGAAGAGTTTATAGATACAGTAGAGGAAAGTCGTGACATGGACAGCCTTGACACGGCAATTTGTCATTGGAGAGGCCCAGGTCAGGGCCATGTACAGACTGTGTGAGGAAGAGTCCAGTTAGCAGATGTAATCTGTCTGGCTACTCGCTTCGTAAAGCTGTCTGACTCTTCTGTTTATGCTCTTTTTACAATATTTGATTCTTGGGAGATCTAATGTTGATCCTGAGTGTTTTCAGTGACAATCCTCCTTTTGGGCTGCCTGTAATTACTGGTCTGCTTAGGGATCATGAAACTGGCTTAGGCTAGCTTGGGGCCGAGTCCTGTGAAAAGTGCTTAAGAAGCAGTGATAGTAACCTAACTTTTATATTTGGAATCTATTATTTAAAATAAGGCAGGCAAATTTTGGAGAATGAAGAGGAAGCTCAGCAGGGTGCTTTTGAGATCAGAGATGTCAAGAGAAGATCCCATTAAGAGAGCATGACCTAGTCTCAAATGGAGATCTAGGAAATAAACTAATAATATTAGCTAGAAGTGTCTACTAAAGCAATACAGTGAGATACATAAATTCAGAGTCTTGAAGACAAAATGCATAGGTTGAAATTCTATCTCTTCCATATGCTACTGATCTTTGCCAAATTTTCTAACCCAACATTCCTCGTGTTTCTTATATGTCAACAGATGATATATATGGATCATGAGGCATTGGAAATGATTAAATAAGGTGATATTCATATGGCAGTTATCGGTCAACAAAAATTCACCTTTATAATGAAACAACTATAGGAGTGATGAAGAATATTTGAGAAATGACCAAGCTTGTATTATGTGTCAGGGTTGAATTGACCTAAATTTTTTGTTGTGTTTTTTGCTTTTTTTTAAGATTTAATTATCTGAAAGAACTACAGAGAGAAAAAGAGGCGGGGGGGGGGAGGGGAGAGAGAGAGAGAGAGAGAGAGAGAGAGACTTCTATGTGCTAGTTCACTTCCCAAATGGCCACAGTTGCCAGTGCTGGGCCAGGTTGGAACCTACTTAAGTGTCTCATGTGGATGAGAGGGCCTCAGATACTTAGGCCAACCTCTTGCTTTTCCCAGTCCCTAGCAGGGAGAGGAATCAGAAGTAGAGCAGCTAGAACTTAATCTGCGTCCATATGGGATGTCAGTGTTGCAGGTGACAACTTTACCTATTACTCTGTCCCTGACCCAAGTTTTAAGGGGTAACATGTAATACCTAGAGAGAGATGATTTCTCAACTTCATGGAGGGTGTTGAAATTTCATCCTGTCTGAAAAAACCAACACTTGTGAACAATCCCATAAAAGAGCAGTGATGTGTTACACAGGGTTAGAGGTCACCCAGAGATTGTCTATGGCCACACCATGCAATAAAGCAGCAATAACCACATGAGTATTATGTAACTAAATTATGATTTCTCTGCATAGATATGTGCTAGTAAAATGCACACAAGGATCCTGACTTACAATAAAAATTACAATATTTTAATTGTTTATATGGATTTGATGTTATGATAATATTTTGGATATTGTAGTTTAAGTAAATTTGCACCTTATTTCATTTTTAAAATATATACTAAAATGAAAATCATGTGAGTAACTTGTATTATTTGTATCTTTGCTGGTTAGAGAGTGTGTTTAATTCATGCCATTAATCACTGTTTATTGAAGTTCCAACCTTTTTGAAATTACTAACTACTACATGTTTATTTAGCATAGATGCAAATAACTTCTCTCCTGTGTGATAGATAATCCTAAACGCATATGATGCTATGGATATTAAATTGTTTTTTATCCCAACCAGAAAATACACTCTAACACTTCTTTTTTAAATTGTTTTTTATTCTAGAATCTCAGATACTCTTTGAAGCAGCCATGGCATCTTCCTGACATCCTCAGTTATAAATCAGTTTATAAAATTTTTGGCACATTGTTTATTTTATATTTAGTCGAAAATCATGTTTACTTCTGAAAATCATGCTTTACAGGTAAGCAGTTAAATTTGTTAAGTTGTAAATAAGACATTTGTCTATGCACAATGTAGCAGAGAGATTATTAGAAAATCTGTGTTATTACTGGTCTTTCCATATGTTCCAAGAGATATGAAGGTTTTCTAACTTCTGTGAGTTTCAAAAATACTTTCTGTAAATTGCAATCATTATTTCTTAATTCAAAAGGTGATGCATTTACTAACGTACTTTGAAAAAATTTATTTATTTATCTGAAAATCAGCGCTACAGAGAGAGAGAGAGAGAGTCTATCTGCTAGCTCACTCCCTAAATGGCTACAATGGCCAGTGCTGGGCCAGGCCAAAGCCTGAAGCTAGGAGGTTTTCAGTTTCTACGAAGTGGATTTAGGGGATGAAGCATTTGGGCCATCCTTCATTGCTTTCCCATGCACATTAGCAGGTAGTTGGATCCGATGTGGAACAGCCAGAACTTGAACTGGCACGCACGTGGGATGCAGGCAAACAATGCTAGGTCCATGTACTTTAAATTTTTACCACAATGAAATGCAACAAATCATTGGACAATGGAAATTTTAATTCTTATAATTTTTATCAATGTTTATCTTACCAAAACAATGCGTTCTATAAAGATTTCCAGTGGTGTATGTAGAGCAGCTAAGACAGACTGGCAAGACACAGCAAGTTAAGCTGTGTTGGTTGGAGTCCTGGCAGCTCTGATTCTGATCCAGCTCACAGATAATGAGCCTAGGAAACTATCAGAAGATGGCCCATGTTTTTGCACCCCTGACACACATGTGGAGACCCAGATGGAGTTCTAGGCTCCATCTAGGCATCAGTCCAGCACAGACTAGCCAATGCTGTTAGATGGAAGGTCTCTCTGTCACTCTGCCTTTCACAAAAATATAATAAAGCATATCAAAAAATAGTTGATAGCAAAAATAAATGATACTGATAAAAGCAATTTAGTAAGCTTATGGTGCAGAACACCTTGAGGATTGGTGGTAGAAACACAGAGAGAAATAGAAGGTGAATTATTAGGAAGAATCCATAAGATCTGATGAAATATTGACAGTAAAGTCTGTAAGAGGGAAGGCCAGCATAAAGAATGGTGATGCCCTTTTCAGAATCATAGGGTAGTAAAAGGCAGTTTGCTGAGAAGGATTCCTAAGTTTTACTCACATTGTCTTTAAGGTGGAAGGAAATTTAACGAGGATCTTGAAAGCCCTGTAGAAATTATTGTAAATACAAGTGGGAAATTCAGGCATCTGAGGTTCTTTGGAGAGCATTCATATTAGCTTTGAAAATTGTGAATCTGGAATTGCTGAAGGAAAATGTTTAGACAGATCATGGAAAAAGTCTTATGAATCAGAATGGAGAGAGCCAATACAGAAGCAAAAGGGGGAGATGGTAGAGACATACTCAATGGGAAAACGTGCAGAAACAGCTACTTTGGAATTTTCACCTGTCAACAATATGGTTAGTTTCTGATATTGTCAGAATTTAAAATTATACTATGCTGATATTTTGAAAGATTTACTTACTTACTTATTTGAAAGGCAGAGTTACAGAAAGGGAGGGAGGCTTCATCGCGTCCCCCAGGCACCTTAGCAGAGGGCCGAACCAGAAGTGGAGTTGCTGGTACTCATGGGCCACCAAAATCTGAAATATTAACTTGCTTGTTTTATAACTAATTCAGTCTTCCTTTAATAAAAATAATATATTTGGGCATTGAATTTGAAGCCAACAGCACATTAGTTGCATTGGCTTCTGAAAGTATTTCAAATAGTTTGTGGAAAATGCACAAATAAAAAAAAAAACTACAGGGCTTTCAGAATGTTTTGTTTCAAAAGGTATTTATCTTTATTTAAATATTTATTTATTTGAAAGTCAGAGTTACACAGAGAAGGAGAGGCAGAAAGAGAGAGAGAGGTCTTCCATCCACTGGTTCACTCCCCAAATGGCTGCAACAGCCAGAGCTGCGCCAATCCGAAGCCAGGAGCCAGAAACTTCTGGGTCTCCCACCTGAGTGCAAGGGCCCAATGAATTGGGCCATCTTCTGCTTTCTCAGGCCATAACAGAGACCTGGATTGGAAATTGAGCAGCCGGGATTTGAACTGGCAGCCATATGGAATGCTGATACTGCAGGCGGTGGCTTTATCCGCCATGCCACGGCGCAGGCCGCCAAGTTATTTATCTTTAAATTCCATTTTTTCTGCTAAATTTTTAAAGTACCTTCATATTTAGACAAATGTTCGCATTTTAAAAACTTAGGTGGAAATTGATTGCTTGCTTATTTGAAGTGATTGAAGATTTTAGCCTTTCTTGAAATAATAGGTCTTTAATTCCATAAAATAAGAAAGTATAACACTGCATTGTGCTGTAGTGTAAGCTGCTGTCTCCAGTGCCAGTATCCCATATCAGAGTAAGTTTGAGTCCTGGCTGCTTCACTTCCTATTCAGCTTCTTGCCAGTGCACCTGGGAAAGCAGCAAATAACAGCTCCAGGGCTTGGGCACCTGCCATCCACGTGGAAGATTCAGATGAGACTTTCTGTCTGCTAACTTCATCCTGGCCAAGCCCTGGCTATTGAACCTATTTTGTTAGTGAACCAACATATAGAAAAGCTTTCTCTTTCAAATAAATACATATTTAAAAAAGAAAGGAACACATATTTTGGATAAAATCATATCAAATCAGGGTTGGCACTGTGGCGTAGAGAGAAAAACTACAGCCTGCATTGCCAGCATCCCATATGGGTGCAGGTTCTAGTCCCAGCTGCTCCACTTCCGATCCAGGTTTCGGCTATGGCCTGGGAAAGTAGTAGAAGATGGCCCTTGTCCTTGGACCCCTACAACCCTGTGGGAGACTCAAAAGAAGCTCCTGGCTTTGGATTGGCACAGCTCCAGCCATTGTAGCATATGAGGTATGAACCAGCGGATAGAATACCATTGTCTCTCTCTCTGCCTCTGCCTCTTTGTAACTCTGCTTTTCAAATAAATAAATAAATATTTTTAAAAAATCATATCAAATCTCCATAATGTTTAATTATACCAATTAATTAGCTTCATATCCATGTTCTTTTAATGTTTTCATGAATAGTCTTAAACAGAATGTCTGTCATACAAAGCACAAGGTTAAGAATCTTAGCCAGAGATATTTACGTCTCAATCTCAGCCATTGCTGTTATTACTGCAGATTAATAAGAAAGTAATTTTGTATTTGAATTGCAGAGATAGGGCAATGATCATACTAATGAAATAGAAATGGTTAAGAACTGTTTGAAAAGATTATCTCCTTTATGTGACTGGCTTTATTTCCAATTGCTTCTCATATTTATTATAATAGAAAGGGAATGCCTCTTTTATTCAGCAATAATAAACTTCTATTTCTGTATATCACATGCCCAGAATTTTGACTGCTCTCCCTGAACTTAATTAAGAGTATTGAAACCCTACTTAATAAGGAATTAACCTTAATCCTCTCCACTTTGAATTATCTCAGAGAACACAAGACAATGATGACTGGTAGTATATCCTGGATTAATATATTTTATAGAAATTATGGTTGTTATTGAGTCAAATATTTAACTTTGATAATAAAATGTCTAAATATAGCACAAAGAAAAATCTATAACAGAGAAAATATATGCAGGATGATTTTCTTTTGTAATTATTGTTTGTTGGTTCAACATATATTTATTTTTTAAAATGATTTAGCATTTGTGTTCTATTTAGACTATTCCTTTAGTACAATACACCTATTGTGGTAAATGGGAATGACAGGGTTAATCCACCATTGACAAATATATTATATTTTCCTGTTATTTAAAAATTACTATGGTTCAGGAATTTGGATTTTAAAAATTTAAAAGGTTGAATTTTAAAAACTGGGTATGGTTCATTAATTGTGACAGAGACCTTATGTGAGACATTAATAGCAGAAATGGGATAAAGAATACATGGAAATATTTATGTTATTACTATAAAATTTTTCTTTTTTAAATTTAAGACTATTCTGAACTAAAATGTTAAGTACATGACTGAGGCCCTTGTTGATATACACTTTACAAATATGAGAGTGTAGAGTCAAGAAAATAATAAGTCCTTTGAAATATACTTCAGAATCATTCTACATTTCCAAATTCCTTATCTTCTAATAGATGTGCAAAATATTATGAAGCTTAAAAATGCTTGGTGAGCCTTTGGATATCTGAACTAATACACTATAGTAAGAATGTTACACTAGACGTTAGCTAATTCGATAGTTTTCTTCATTAAAAAGAATTGCTCGGGGCCGGCACCATGGCTCATTTGGTTAATCCTCTGCCTGCAGTGCCAGCATCTCATGTTGGTGCAGGGTTCTAGTCCCGGCTGCTCCTCTTCCAGTCCAGCTCTCTGCTGTGGCCTGGGAGGGCAGTGGAGGATGGCCCAGGCGATTGGGCCCCTGAACCCACGTGGGACACTAAGAAGGGTCACCCAGCTCCTGGCTTCGGATTGGCGCAGCGCCGGCCGTAGTGGCCATTTGTGGAGTGAACCAACGGAAAGAAGACCTTTCTCTCTCTCTCTCTCTCTCTCTCTCTCTCTCTCTCTCACAGTCTATAACTCTACCTGTCAAATAAATTAAAAAAAAAAAAGAATTTCTGTCTTGATAATACATGGAGCCTCAGTGTTGATAAAATTTGACAGATTTTTTTTTAAATTTTGGTTGACCAGTTAAGTTGCTCCAATGAATATAAAATTTAATAACAAAACAGTTAATGCTGATTTGTTTAGTTAACAATGACTTAATTTTCACATAATAAAATATTTAATAATAAATAATGTTAATAATATATTCTATCATGATATCACTATAGATCAGAAATAGCTTAAAACAAAAGAAGAAATAGCATACTCTATATATGATCTAGAGTTTGGTTCATTAAAATATACAGATCAAATATCTTTTGAAAATGAGTGTCAGGTGTTTTGAATAGCAGTCAAGATACTGTTTGGGATACCTGCATCCCATATAAGAATACAGGTTCTAGTCTAAGCTCTGCTTCTTATTACAGCTTCTTGATGATGCATGCCCTGTGATGCTGGCTGAAGTCTTGATTGCCTTCCACTCACAGGGGAGATTCAAACTGAACTGTGGGCTCTTGGGTTTGGTCTGGCCCAGGCCCTACAGCCGCAGGCATTTTGGCAGTGAATGAGTGGATGGAGAATCTATGTCTCTGTGTGGGTTTTATCACTGTCTTTCAAATAAATGAAAACAAATAAACACATTAAAATGAAAAACAAGAGCCAGCTTTGTGGCGCAGTAGATTAAATCATAGTTTACGATACTGGAATTCCATATTGAGTGCCAGTTCAATTCAAGTCTTGGCTGCTCCACTTCAGATTCAGTTTACTATTAATGTGGGATGGTAGGGGCTCAACCACTTTCCACACACTGGCTCCTGGTTTCAGCCTGGCCCAGCCCCAGCCATTGTGGCCTTCTGGGAAATGAACCAGCAGATGGAAGATCTCTCCGTAGCTCTGCCTTTCAAATAAATTAACTCATTGATCTTTCGATGAATAAATAATTTTTAAAAATTAAAAAAACTTAAAATTGGGAGTAATCTATCTTTTCTTTGAAATGCATATAAATCCTTATATTGGCCATTGTCAAGGATATCACCCAGGAATTTTACCTTTATGGTTATTTTAAATGATATTTATTTATTTGACTGACGGAGCTAGAGAGAAAGTGAGAGAGAGAGAAAGAGAAATATAAAGTTATCATTCATACTCAGATTTACTTCCCAAATGGCCACAGAAACCAGACTTAGACTAGGCTGAAATCATGAGGCAAGAACATAATCCTGGTGCTTCACTTGGGTAGCAGGGACTCAAGCACTTGGGCCACCACGTGCTGCCTAAACAGGAACATTCGCAGGAAGAGCAGGAAGCTGGATTGGAAAGGGAGTAGCTGTAACTCAAACCAGCTCCCTGAGATGGGATAGCAGCAGCATAAGTGATGGCCTAAAAGGCTGTGCCACAACACTGGTGTCTGCATTTATTTTTTTTTTAAGATTTATTTATTTATTTGAAAGGCAGAGATACAGAGAGGCAGAACCAGTGAAACAGAGAGAGAGGGAGGTCTTCAGTCCACTGGTTCATTCCCCAAATGACTGCAACAGCCAGAGCAGAGATAATCTAAAGCTAGGAGCCTGGAGCTTCTTCCAGGTCTCCCACAGGGATGCAGGAGTCCAAGGCTTTGGGCCATCTTCTGCTGCTTTCCCAGGCACATTAGCAGGGAGCTCTCAGAAGTGGAGCAGCTGGGACTGGAACCAGCACCCACATCAATGTCAGCACTGCAAGTGGTGGCTTTACCCACTATACCACGTGGCCTCTCCCTGCATTTATGTTTCGATTCAAGAACATCATGATTCATCATTAACGTAAGCAACATTTTACTGCTCCCAAATGGCATATTAATTATGCTATTAGTTACTATAATTCACTGACATGACTTTAATTTGCATACAGAACCCAAGCTACAGGATAACAAATGAAAATACTTGAGCTTATACAAGTATACTTTTTGAAAAGGATTCATTTATTTATTTGAAAGACAAAGTAGCAAACAGGGAAGGAGAAATAGACAGGGAGTGATCACTTGCTGATTTACTCTTCACATGACCACAACAATGAGTTTTGGGCCAGACCAAAGCCATGAGCCAGGAACTTCGTGCTGGTATATGACAAGAGTGGCAGGGGCCCATGTACTTGGATCATTACCTACTGCCCTCCCTGGTGAACTATCAGGACTTCAAATGACACTGTTAAAAGGGAATCAAAGGCAGTGTCCAGGGTGGCAGATGGACTACTGTGCCCTAATGTGTGCTCCTATACAAGTAGGTTTCACATAGTTTGTGGAAATACAGAATTACATTTATTTTGGTGCAAAATTTCTGAAAATGATGCAGTTTTCTCATAATACGTATTTTCGATGAATTTTTGAAGATTCTTCATATTCGAATTCTTGAACAGAACATCAGTTTACATGCATGCTATAATTTTTAAAAGATTTATTTTTATTTATTTGAAATACAGAGTGTATATACATATATATATATATATATATATGTATATACATATACATAAAAGACCACAAGGGCCAGAGCTGAGCCAATCTAAAATTAGCAGCCAGGAATTTCTTCCAGATCCGCCACATGGGTGCAGGGGCCAAAGGACTTGGGCTATCTTCTACTGCTTTCCCAGGCCACAGCAGAGAGCTAGATCAAAAGAGGAACAGCCAGGAATAGGGGCTTTGATCTGCTGTGCCACAGCACCAGCCCTGCATACTATCTTTATTTATTTATTTATTTATTTATTTATTTTTGACAGGCAGAGTGGACAGTGAGAGAGAGAGAGACAGAGAGAAAGGTCTTCCTTTGCCGTTGGTTCACCCACCAATGGCCGCGTGGTCGGCGCGCTGCGGTCAGCGCACTGTGCTCATCCGATGGCAAGAGCCAGGTGACAGGTGCTTTTCCTGGTCTCCCATGGGGTGCAGGGCCCAAGCACTTGGGCCATCCTCCACTGCACTCCGGGGCCACAGCAGGAAGCTGGCCTGGAAGAGGGGCAACCGGGACAGAATCTGGTGCCCCGACTGGGACTAGAACCTGGTGTGCCGGCGCCGCAAGGCGGAGGATTAGTCTGTTGAGCCACAGCACCGGCCTCCTGCATACTATCTTAATACATGTCCATACATGTCAATCTTTGGAGTGTAACCTCTAAGCATGCAATCATTTTGATGTAGAAAAATTGATAAAATAGCACTCTTCATCTTCATTGTTGTAATTAGTAAATCCTTTAATTACAGAATTTTAAAGTGTAATTATAAATAAATAGTAGCATTATGATTGATTGCAATGTGAATCTTGTAGAAAAAAAGCTATTTGGCTTCGTGGAATACACTTATTGTATTTTGTTTACATTGATTTCTTTATTTGAATGCACCATGTACATAGTTTCTGTTGTAAACTGGCACTTGGTTAAAAGTGGTGGATAAAAGGAACCAGCAAAGAGAACAGAATGTAAACACTGTTTGAATTCTGAGAAATGAATAGAAATTTATATCACATCCCTGTAGGATTTTCAATCTGTTAGTATCCCACAGATAACATACAAGTTGTCTAAGACTCTTAGGAAAATTAGCAGAGCAAGACCTAATGATAATTATTTTCATAAATCTCTTGATTTAAATGTAACACACACAACTGGTGTTTTCTTCAATTTTTGGATTGCTTAACCCCCTATTTTTTCCATAATCCAAACCGTGTGATATAAAGAAAATAAACTTAATTTAGATTTCCTAAATAGGCCAAAGTTTTGATCAGGATTATTTGTTATTTGAAAGACAGAGAGAGAGAGAGAGAGAGAGAGAGAGAGAGAGAGAGATCTCCCATTCATTGCTCAAATGCTTGCAATAGACAGAGTTTGGCTATACTGAAGCCTGGAGTCAGGAACTCAGTCCGGGTGACAGGAAACAAAATACTTGAGTCATTACCTACTGCCTCTCAGGTTGCACATTAACAGGAAGATGGATTCGAGATCAGAGAAAGAATTCAAACCCAGGTACTCTGATGTAGGATACAGGCTTTGCAAGTGGCTTCTTTACCAGTGTGCCAAATATCTGACCCAGCATTTCATTTTATTCTGCTACTGGCTCAAACTTACTTTCCAGAAAAGGAAAGAGACAGCTATTTTCCATTCAAGCTATTTGTATTCTGCCTCACAGTTCTATTATTCAGTCAGCTTGCTGCCCTGCTTACTATATAAGTTATGAATAAAAATTTACCTAGAACAACAAGTGAATCTCATAAACATAGTGAAAGTATTACTTTTAGTGAAGTACTACCTTTGAGATTTTGTACCTGAAGACAACCTCTAACATCCATCATAATTGTGTGTTCTCACTTTGAGAATCTGAATATCAAAAATTATTTTGTATGTTATTATATAGCAGCAATAAGTTTACACTTACATTTTAATATGACTAATTTCTACTGCACCAGCCTTTTGGCAAGGAGTACTGTAATAAGTGAAAGTGAGTGTAGGATATCATGGGATCCAATGGGCTTTCATCTCTCCCAGATAGAGGTGACACTTATGATTGCCTGGAGGAGGCTATATTCTATGGTCAGATTTGAAAGACATGTTTGTGGGAGAAAAAGTTGCTGTGGAGATGGGAATATGGGAAGAGCCTATAAATAGAAAGAAAGAGATTTTACTAACACCATTTCCATTCCATTATAATCAGCATGAAGATCAGAAGAGGTAGATATTTAAGAGATAAAGGCTTAAAAGACTGTGTTTCTGTAACTTCTAATGGTATGCCATTTAGAAGTTTGCTTTTCAAGAGATTTCAAGCTGGAGTAGCATTTCCAGGTCTATTTTTAATAGACATCCATCACAATGAAAACCAACCTCACATAATATATTGATGCATGTAAAGCTTATGGTACTTAGAACACTGGCATATTATGTTAGTTCCAACTTTCTGTTTTAAAGGAGGTAAAATATGTCTGAAAGCCCATTGTGCCATTCCCATTATAGTTAGCCTATGCAGATTCTGGAAGCAAGGTATGGAGTAAGAAATTGCAACTGTCACAATTATAATAATTGACCCAATAGGGAACAGTTAGTGTTCTGTCTTCTAACATGTATTCTTTGCCAGTTTAGAGCTCTCATTGTATAAACGAGAATGCAATTAACAGAACACAGAATCATTATTCCATGGAATTAAAAGTTGAGATGAAATCCAATTATTTTGACCTGCTCAAGACCCAACACCAGAGGTCAATTAGGTGATTCTGAGAGGATTCATCTAGACTATCAAGAGGCCCTTATACAACAATGACATGGATATGTATGTCTGGACCAGAGAGAATTCTTAAAAGTTTCTCCAATTGCCATGCATCTTAGAGAAAGTTTGTTTTATATTACTATGATTCACTACTAGGATTTCCAGAGTTTCGAATTTCAAAGGCATAAATCATTGGTTTATCTCATTTAAGAAATACTTTACAAACTGGCATTTCCCTGAAGGCAAAGAACAAATGAAATGTATAGTCAAAGAAAGAAATAAAAAAAATAATAATTAGGCTGTTACAGAAACAGATTCTTACTAACTATCCATAGTATATTCTTCAGTATTTCAGCTATCTGTGTCTGTCTGTCTATCTATCTATCTAATTATCTATGTATCTGTCTTTAATGAAAGTTATTCTATCCTTATTTCACTAAAATAATATATAGGCCGGCGCCGTGGCTCAACAGGCTAATCCTCCGCCTTGCGGCGCCGGCACACCGGGTTCTAGTCCCGGTCGGGGCGCCGGATTCTGTCCCGGTTGCCCCTCTTCCAGGCCAGCTCCCTGCTGTGGCCCCGGAGTGCAGTGGAGGATGGCCCAAGTGCTTGGGCCCTGCACCCCATGGGAGACCAGGAAAAAGCACCTGGCACCTGGCTCCTGCCTGCGGATCAGCACAGTGCGCCGGCCGCAGCGCGCTGGCCGCGGCAGCCATTGGAGGGTGAACCAAAGGCAAAGGAAGACCTTTCTCTCTGTCTCTCTCTCTCACTGTCCACTCTGCCTGTCAAAAAAAAAAAAAAAAAAAACTAAAATAATATATAGTACATAGGTCTTGGGAATGAATTGCTAAAATTTATTTCAGAGAATGCAGTAGGAATATGGATTTAATTATAAAAGGGAAGAATGTTACCCAAACAGATACTACAACTGTTAAAATGTTGGATCATTACTTTTGGGATAGGATTAAGTTCGTCATCATTTTTATGTGGCACGTGTGCATTATACAGAAAGAGAAGTAATATAACAGTTGTGGTATTTGGATATTTAAACATAAACAAAAAGGTATGCATGACTATGTAGTGGTCAGATGGTCAGGGATATATAGCTCTTAGCTTAATTCTTTCTTTCTTATTTATATTTTAAAGATTTATTTTTTATTTGTTTGAAGACAGAGTTACAGAGAGTGGTGGAAGGGGAGACACCCCCACACACACACCCACATACACAGGTTTTCCTTCTGCTGGTTCATTCCCCAAATGACCACTATAGCCAAGGGCTGGGCCAGGTGGGAGCCAGGAGCCAGGAACTTCCTCCAGGTCTCCTAGGTGGAGAAAGGGATCCAAACACTTGGGTCATTCCCTGCTGCTTTATCAAGAAGCTGGATAAGAAATGTAGCAGCCAGAACTTCAACTGGTGCCCATATGGGATGCTGATGTTGCAGGTGGCAGCTTTATCTCTATGCCACAGTGCCAGCCCTGCTTAATTCTTTCTTGTAAACTACAAAATAAGAAAAGGAAAGTAAAATGCAAAATAAGAAAAGCTAAAAAATATACTACCGTGATTTCCTTATACCTAGATTAATGTGCTATATTTTCATTAACTAGAAATAGTTGAGAATTGAATTGGATGTGGAAGTCATATTTTCTCATATATCAGCAGATCCCTTTGGTAAAGTTAATTGTGAAAATATTTGTATTTTTGGAGCATAATTTTTGTTTGTGGATATTTGCTTAACTCACTGCTTCATGGTTGTGGAAGAAAATCATAATTCTCCTCATAACCAAGCTCTGTAATGTAGCTTTTGATGTCATCACTCTAAGCTCCATCTGCAGTTTTCCTTTAATCTCCACCTGAATCCTGGAAGTCATTTAATACCAGCAATAGATCTGTAATGCTTGAATTAGCCAGAATGAATTCCATTTCTTGCAACTGAACACTGATCAATGCAATGGAGATGCCAAATAAGAAAACATCTTTATATTTCACATATTTTCTATTCTATTCATATTTTTGAAAAAGGGAAAAAGGCAGAATTCTGGGTCGTTGTTGTTGTTAACAAATTTGGGGATTCTAGAAGGAAAAGCAAATAGAGTGGAGGCCTTTTATTTGGTATTTAATAATTGGTAGTCTTAATTTAAACTGGTCTTTCTCTCTAGTGTACCCAAGATTTGTCTACATATGAACTCATTTGTTTATTGAATAGCCATGTAATAATGATATGCAAGGATATTCATAAAAGAAACAAGACCAGATGTCTCCTTTCTTTTCTTCTTCCTAACAGGCCACATTAAAAATGAGTCTGTGCTTTTATAGCAGTAAAGGTACAGTCAGGGAAAGCAATTTAGTTGACTTTTGTGTCATTGAAAAGGATTGCAGAATTAGAGCTTTCTCTGAAGTTCCAATGTATTTCAAGTAGAACATCAAAAGGAATGAGTCATCAGCAGCACATGGAGGGAACCAACTCACCAGTCATTTCTCTCATTCTTTTAGTGTTTCAATAGGCTTAGCACTTGGTTCCTTGAGAAGTAAAAAGATTCTGAGATTTTTTTCCAGTCATAATTTTTATCTCTAGTGCTATTGGCTTTTCCTGTAAAGACACAAAGAGAGTACTGTGTTAACACATGCCTGCTATTGATACTTCTTTTCTATTTCAGTGGGAGAAGTATTTCTGTTTCACAAAGCCAATCTCTACATGAACCTCTTGAAAGGGGTCAGGTGATAACCAGAGCAACCTATTACAACAGAAAAACGTAGAAATACTTCATGGTATACTAGAAGTCAACAAAACATAATAATATAAATAAAAGATTTTGATTTGGGTACAACAGATTCAGCGTGTTGCAGGTAAGAATAGTAACAGAATGAGCTCAGACAGCTTTTTACTACATGTCAATTAAGTCGTGTAGCATTATTACACTACTATACTGTATAGCACTGAACTTATTACCATTTTTTCTGCCAATCTTTTAAAAATTGCATCTTATAAAGTAAAAGTGACTTCCCATTAAAACCACAATAAGGTTTTACCTCACTCTAGTTAGAATGGCTCTCATACAGAAATCAACAAACAATAAATGCTGACATGGATGTGAGGAAAAAGGTACCTGTTCTAGTGGGAATGTGAACTGGTATCCTATAGAAGACAGTATGTAGATAACTCAGAAATCTGAAAATAGGTCTACCATTTGACCCAGTAATCCTCCTCCTAGAAATTCACCCAAGGGAAATGAAATCAGCAAATGAAAGACTTTTCTGTACCCCCATGTTCTTTGCAGCTCAATTGACAATAGCTAAGATATGAATTCAACCCAGATGTCCATCAATTGATGGCTGGAAATTATGGAATATATATATATATATATATATACACACACACACACACACACACACACACACACTATGGAATACTACTCAGTGGTAAAGGAAAAGAAAGAGAGGAAGAAAGAAAAAGAGAAAGAAAAAGAAATTCTGCCTTTTGCAAAAAAAATGGATGCAAGTGGAAACCATTATACTTGACAAAATAAACCAGTCCCCTAAAAAAACCATATGCTTTCTCTGATCTGTGGAGGTAATAAAGTACCAAAATGTAATGTAGAGGAGGAAACTTGACATTTTGAGCTTTGATGATTTTTTTACAGCCCTTGTCTCTACTATTGAAGAACAGTGTTTTTTCCTCCATACTATTTATTGAACTCTACTTAGTGTAGGGTATGAATACAAAGTTAACTGAAAATAGATCTTGTAAAATTAAGAGTGGGGGTAGGAGAGGGAGGAGGAAAAAGGTTAGGAGTGTTGGCAGCAAGGAAGGTAGGGTGGAAAGTATCAGTATGTTCCTAAATCTGTATATATGAAATACATGAAATTTGTATACATTAAATAATATTTTAAAAAGTGATTTTTCCAACATAACTCTGGCAGTGCTGTGTAACTGAAAGCACTCTGTTTCTTATTCAAAAGCATTTAAAATTGCTTTTAAAAATAAGAAGAAAAGTTTAAGTACAAATTTGCAAGTGGAAAATTGCTTCCTAAAATTGCCTCCAATTAATACCTTTGACAAAGGCTGATTTATTCGCATTAACTCAAGGTAGAATTTAAAATAGTTCAGAGTCTAATCAAAAGTGCTGAAAAGGAAGTAAAGTTGAATTGACCAGAGAAATCAAGGGGTTAATTTAAAGGGGCACAGAGGCATAGGTACTACAGGCTGATGACCCTGGTAGGAGAAAAGCAACTGCTCCACTGATTGTGGCTTGTTGCTTATCTTAGTTTTCCTGTTATTGCCTTGGACTGGGCAGGGATTTCCTTATTGATTTATTCATTTTTAAGGATTTGCTTGAATTTATGTGCTAAAGGGATTTTAGCAAACTTATAGTATTAAATATAACACAAAACAAGAAAAGTTCTGTTTTTGCCTTGTTTTCTTTTGTTTAAATTAAAACCTGCTTGGGTTCCTGGCTCTGTTCCTTCCCATATTCTCAGTCTCCTGACTCAGACATTCTCTTCAATTCAGTTCCTACTTGGAAGAAAATAGAAAATCCTGAAATCTTGCAAGTAAGAGGTGCTCAGCCCTGAGACACAGGCTTTCTAAGTCCTGGGAAACCTGAGAAGACCTTCCTAACTGAGGAGTCAGTCATTGCCATGACTAAAAGCTTGAATTCTAATGTCTGGGCCTCTGCCTTGGCCACTTGCTGTTTCACTTTAATTGCTCAGCAATACATTTTTTTTCTTTTTCTTCTTTTTTTTAGCTACATGTGGAGCATGCTTTAGCCTGGTTCTTTACCTTCACACGTTAACTCAAGGTTACCAGATAGTTGGGGCCAGTGTTGTGACCCAGTGGATTAAGCCACCACCTGCAATGCCAGCATCCCACATGAGTGTGACTCAGTCCCAGCTGCTCCACTTCCTATCCTTTTCCCTGCTAGTGTGCCTGAGAAAACAGTAGAAGCTGGCCCAAGTGCTTGGGCCCCTGCCACCCATGTGAGAGACCCAGATGGAATTCCAAACTCCTGGGTTTTGCCCAGCACAGTCCGAGTCATTGGAGCCATTTGGGAAGTGAATCGATAGATAGATTTGTCTCCCCTGTCTCCCCATTTCTTTTCTCTCTGTTACCCTGCCTTTCATACAAACAAAAAAATCTTGGAAAAATATAAAGTTTACCTGTTAAGAAATAAAATATAGGACATCAGTTACATTAGAATTTAAATAAACAATGAATAATTTATTTTGGTGTAAATAGTGTCCTTTGAATCTCCGTTTCTATTTGTTTAAAAGGGTTGTAGCTATACATGCTTGATATAGTTGTAATAAGGATTAAAAGATAATGCTTTGCATGAAGTATACCAATACTATCATGATTACTCACCATTTATTTGAAATTCAAAGTTAAATGGGTTTCCTGTGTTTTGTCTGCTAACTACAGCGATTTCTAAAACATCTTCCCAGAGCTTGTCCCACTTGTGAGTATGTCCCATGTTGAGGGTTATCAGAGGTCAGGCTTTTTTCACTTGTTGAAATGTATTTATTTCCTTCACCTTTCTGGCCTTCATTCATTTATGTTTATTTTTTGAAAGATTTGTTTATTTGAAAGGCAAAGTTACAGAAAGGGAGAGGGTGAGTCAGAGAGAGAGAGACAGAGAGAGATTTTCCATCTGCTAGTTCACTCTCCAGATGGCCACAAGGACTGGAGCTAAGCCCATCCAAAACCAGGAGCCATAAGCTTCTTCCAGGTCTCCCATGTGGGTGCAGGTGTCCAAGGACTTGGGCCATCTTCTACTGCTTTCCCAGCCTTTAACAGAGAGCTGAATAAGAAGAGGAGCAGCCAGGACTTGAACTGGCGTCCATATGGGATGCTGGCATTACAGGCCATGGCTTTATCAGCTATGCCATAGCACTGGCCCCTCATTCATTTATATAACTTGCTTACTTCCCATCCTCTGTAAAGAGTTCCCTCTTACTTGCATGCCCTAAGCATTTCATGAATTTCTTGTGTTTGCCTGCTCTTTTGTGTGTGGCTGATTTTTTCCCATCTTGCCTGGTCTCACAAGCCCTCCCATCTGGCCTGTTACTTCTGCTTCACTGACATTAAGTCCTGGTCTTGTCTGGGGCAGTTCTATTAAAAGCAATAAGCAATTATGCAGTGTCTTTGTGGTTCCAGGCATTGTGTGAGATTCCACAAATATAAAGAGAAACAAGACATGTGCTCTATCCTCAGGGAGTTTGGCATCAAACTGAGGAATAGATATTAGACATGATGATAATATTAATAGCTACTCTTTTTTTGGATACTTATTACAAACCAGAAACATGTCTCTGAATTCTTTTAGTTACCCTAGTACGCAGATGTAACTATCATTGTTAAAAAAGAAATAAAGAAAACTGAAAATCTGGGGTTAATTGTGTTTTCTAAATAAAAACTTCTGCATTAGTGGAACTGGAATGGGAATCTAGATCTTTGACTCCAGGTTGATTTACTATTGTATTGGCCTAACCATAGCTGAATCCATTACTATCACATATCATTTAACTTTTATGTTCAGTTTACCTCCCCAGAGGAGGGAAGATACAATTGGTGAGCTGATATATGGAGCTACTCCCTTGTCATTGTTTTCTGTATGACACCAATGACACTGGGGAAAAGGTCTATGCTCAGCAAGCTTCCTAAATTTCTTGCTAATTGCTATGGAGCTAATCCAAGCAGGCATTATCAATACCCACGCCTTTAAAATAGACAGCCATTTGTATGGACATTGTGATCAGAGAGAAAACAAACAGGTTTTTCCTTTACCTCCACCTCGCTTCAATTCTGTGATGCTTTACAATAAATCATCTACCCACAGGCTTGCTGGTTTTCTGCTGTAAACAGTGATGTAAGAAAATGACCTCACCTTGCTCTGTCTTAAATATGGATCTTTTGTTTGTTTGTTTGTTTCCAAAGCCAAATGTCTTACAGATGATATGTGGAAATGGTCGTTGTAGTTTCTGGGATAATCAGAAGACTGGCATCTAGATTTCAACTCTTCTTTCTGAATTAAAATAACAGTGGAGGTGGGAGAATTCAATGGCATTACTTACCTCTTATCTTTAATGAACTCTAGTCTGCATAAATTGAGTGAATGCCAGGCCTGTGTTGGATCTCTTCTATTTTCCTTCCTGCAGATAGCTCCAAGACATGTCAGTTTCACTGTCCAGAATTCTCATAGAAATAATCTCTCTACTATCTTATAGCCTATTTATATTATTATAATAATAATTATACAGTCCGTACACAACATAGCATTAATTCTGGCTTTCTTCCTGTAGATGGACTGCCCTAGAATTAGCTGCCTGACTTGGATCTTAGGAATTGGGCTAAGAAACTGTAAGATTTGGACAGATGTGGCCATTCATCAGACATTATGGATAGGAGGACAGGCAGTTTCGTGGTGGGGATAGAGGAACACAAGCATCCCAAGACATTTTAGACAGAGGCATTGATTTATCAGGAGCAAGAGGAATTCCAGCCTAAAATTTCTGGCTCAAAGATCTCAAGGGTCTTCATTTGAATGGGGGTCTTTAATCACAGCTCAACTCTAAGGAGTGTGGATATGCTTCAGTTTCAGAAAATATGGCAGGAATTAACTGATACAGGCAATAGAGCCTGGGGGAAGAGGTTCTCTTTCAGTGTTCTTCTTATAAGATTGAATGATTAACTCAATTGATGTAAGCCTCTGAAAGGGCTTGCATTGCACCAGCACCACTGGGCCCTTTTTCATTTGTTTAAAATACGCTGTGCCTTCAATAAATAAACTCACAAGGCACAAATTGTACGAATGATGAGGCATCCTGAAATGAGGTAATTCAGAAGAATTCTATACTGTATTTAAGCATTTAACTTTAGAATCTGAAAATGAAAAAAAAACCTGGTTATTCAAAATGTAAACATAGCTTTATGTACACTTTTCAAATTATATATCCTCTTCTTTTACTTATAAACCACTGCCAAATCTAGTTTAATACACTCTCTCTTTAAGCAATATTTTTCTTGACATAGAGGCATGGTCAAAACAGAATATATGGCAGGGAGTTAATTTTATAAATATTCCCATTGAGTACTGTGTAACTGTGAATTATTATCATTTTGGAAATTAATCAAGGGCAATTGTCCACAGTATTGTGGCAACTAGCCACAATTCAAGTACTGGTAGAATCATTCTCCTCTTCTCCAGTTATTTGTTGAGGCTGAAAATAGTAAAGGAACGAAAAGGAAGTCAGTTGTGTAAACACAAATTATACACTTACACAGGTAATTTTCACATGTATTAGAGAAAAAAAAACACAGGATTATTTACTGCATGTGTTAACAATCTTTCTGAGGTTATAAAGTTGTCATCGCATTGAACACAAGCCTATGGCTTAAGCTTTAACTCCAGGAAGCAGGTATCATAATGGAGAATTTTGATAAAAATGGAAAATACATTCTCTGGCTATTGCTGTTCTCTTTCTCCAGGCTACTGCTGCACATTGCCACCATCAGTCTCACTGTCACTGCATCATTGATAAGCATGAGGAGTCCTCCATAACACTGTTGTCCATGTGAGGATTGGGAGGCTGTAGTAAGGCAAGTGCAGTTAGTACATCTGCATTACAGAGTACCTAGCTTGTCTCAGGGCCTAGGAGAATAACTTTGTTGATTTGCACTAGTCAAAAAAAAAAAGCCTTCCAGATATTAAAAAGTAATAGGAAGTTCTTTGTTCATGATTGATAGATCTCAAGTGCCTACTAAATTTAAGAGTCAGACAGACATGTCTAAAATAGTTTGAAAGCGTCTTGCAATCAGCACTTTATAGTGATGAGGTTGCAAAGAGAATGCAAAATCTCCAGGTTGGTCAGTTTACTAAAGTAAGATTCTTACCATTAATTGGAACTCTAATCACTCCACTCTCGCTCTCCCCTTCTTCTTTTCTTTTGAATTTTAAAATTAGTGCTGGGAAGAAAATTGAGCTCCTAATTAATAGGGATCTCTTACTAATTTTCTGATTTTATTGGCAAGCTTTGCCTTGTATGACATCTGATAATTTACCAATGTGATCTACTAGTGTTAAAGGGCTTCCTGGGGAGCAAATTTTCCATCAGTGTAAATTTCTAGTTGATGGGTTTTGGATAGGGTTTTTAGTCTACATGTTAACATGGAGACTATTATTTGGAGTTCACTTGACTTTTGGGTTCTATCCGTGGGGAGATTTGTTGAAAGCACTCGCTCATTTAATCCCAGGACATATGTTTGTAGGGAGATCATTTAAGCAAGTAATGAAGCATGGCAGAATCAGAGCTTACGATACTCAAAAGAGAGTATAGAAATCTTTCAGTCTCTCTGCTTTCAGCACACAGATCCCTGTATGGGATCACTAAGTGTTAGTAGATACAATTCTGAACACTTGTGGGTGACCAATGTTCTGTTTTCACAGAAGAACAGAAAAGTTAATTAACAAAATTCTTGAATCTAAATAACAGTGTATAATCAGTAGACTGTTTCTAAACATTGTATATATAAGCATTAACATATACATTATCAGTGTCTTAATCACTTTAGAAAATACATTTTTCGTTTTTAATTTTTAATTTTATTAATATAAAGAGAAAAGATTTCATGTATTTCATAGAAAAAATTCAAAGAAGATAACCATACTTCCTACCCTCCCACCCTTAATCCCCCTCCTTCTATTTTTATAATCTTTTCTTGGTAATTTTTTAATTATCTGAGTATACATTTATCAGCTTTATTATAGAAGATATGATTTTCAGTCAGATAATATACTGTTAAAGTGACTGCCCACTTCAGTATCTTAACTTCATTTTTTTCTTTTTGTGATACTTTTTGGTAATTATTCTATTTCTTTATACTTCATCTATGGAATGGATAGCATAGCATTAATAGCATTAATGTGAGAACACACCTGTATTGATTTGAAGAACACTAAAGGCATATAGGCTCCATCTGACTCATAAAGTATCTTTATGAATTCATTCATCAAGTGACAGAATTCCAGTCTGGGGTCAGAGATTCTTTTTTTTTTTTTTCTAACAGTAGGCTGATATTAGATGATAATGATGGTGATATCTTTCGGCTTCTACTTAAATAGAACTAGTTGATATTCAAAATATTTATAATTGATAATACAGATAAGTCTTGAAAGAAGGAAAAGAAATAAAACTTGTCTCCTTGCAGTTTCAGTGGATTTGAAGAGGGAAAAATAATGGATTATATTGAAATGATCGAATGATATAACTCAAACACTTAAGCAAGACAGCATTACATAAATGAAAGCATGAATCTGGCTTCAGCACATTTTGTAGCTATGGTTATATATATAAATATATCTATTTCATATATATTCTATACATATTCTTTATATAGAATGCCTAAGATAGTGAACTCTACTTAGAGCTAGCATATGAGAAGAACCATGATGATTAAATAAAAGGACTTCCAGGTATCAAAGAGCAAGGAGACACCAAGCAGAAAGAATATCAATCACAAAGACTAAGGGAGAATATAATACTTTCTGCAAAATGAGAGTAATTTGTGGGAGTAGGGATGCATTTGGAAACATATTGAAACAGGAAAGCACCATTTTAGATTTTACACTGAAGTGACTAAGTAGTCATTAACTTATTTAACTAAGGAGCTCCTGATGAGGGTTTTCTTCCATGAATACAATTGTGAAAAAAGTTTGAGATGTGGAAGACAGAAATATGGAGACCAGTTAGGAAGTAGTTTTCATCCTGCTAATAAACCAAAAAGGCCTGACCCAGACTTGTTGCCAATTTAACTCATTGAATACTGAAGTCCTGTATTCCGGAAATAAATTCAAATTAACATGGAGATTTACAGTAAGTACAGGATTGTTTAATTTATAATACGTAAGAGCAAAGAGTAAAAATTTCATACTGAAAATATAAACAGCCAAGGAGGAAGTTGGGACAAATCAGATTAAAATGTCATTATATTTTAATGAGTTTTGTCCCCACACTAATCAACTTTCTGCCAAATTGTGTTTTCCATTAAGATTGTTATGGTATTCTTTAACCTGAGGGTTTACAGATTTATAAAGAAGGCTTTGCTGGTTCTTGATACCCTTGAAGAAATATGAAAGCCACATTTTGAGGGTTTGTATTACCCATGCAATTACACTTGATATAATACTTGGCTGAAAAATTCTTCCTTAGATAGCACATGGCCACAGCAACCACTAAAGTGTGAAAGAGCAACCAGCAATCCACATTCCACAGAGCTTCCAGAGCCACTGCAGCTGCTGAGGATGCTGAAACTTGGACAGTCACCAATCTGAAATGGAGACGGAGGCAGCTGTGGTGAAGGTGACTTCTTCCTGTGGCCTGAGGGCTTGTCAGAGCTTTCCACCTGCCCACAGCTGGAAGAGTGAGTGGGAAAGCTGGGGACGACAATGCAGAAGACTTTTGGAACTCAGAACTTTAAATCACAAACTTTACATCTCAGGATGATTGCCACTTGCTATCTATTTGTATTGTACAGCAAAGTTTATGTTTTGTAATGGTATTTAGAGGAAAATCGCAGAAATTTCAACAGGATCATCTTGTTGGAACACAATATCCTTAATAGAGAAGTCATTATTTTAGTCTAAGGCTTGTGAAAAACGTTTGTATATCCACCTGAAACTCTTCAGCAGGTATTTATATTCTGGCTTTTTCAAAACTGTGTTTTGTTGTTGTTTTTTTCAAAAAGCTAACAGGGCCAGCCTTTGGCACGGTGGCTCAGACAATGCTAGGGACACCACTCTCCCATGTTTGAGTAGTGTATCAAAATCCTGACTTGACTTTTATTTCAAGCTTCCTGCTTATGTTCAAGAGGCAGAAGGTGATGACCCAAACTGTTGGATTCCTCCCATTCATGTGGGAAATCTGGATGTAGTTCCTGGCTCCTGGCTTTGCCTGGCCAAACTCTAGTTGCAGATATTTGGCTAGTGAATCAGATGAAGGAATATCTGTCTCCATCACTCTGCTGTTATAATAAAATGAAAATAGGGACTGGAGCTGTGGGGTAGCAAGTAAAGCTGCTGCTTGCAGTGCTGGCATCCTATATGGACTCTGATTCGAGTCACGGCTGCTCCACTTTGGATCCAGCTTTCTGCTATGACCTGGGAAAGTAGTAGATGATGGCCCAAATCTTCAGGCCCCTGCACCCATGGGGAGACCTGGAAGAAGCTCTGGCTCCTGGCTTCGGATCGTCGGAGCTCGGCCATTGTGGCCAATTGGGGAGTGAACCAGCGGATGGAAGACCTCTCTCTTTCTCTGCCTCTCCTCTCTCTGAGAACTCTGACTTTCAAATGAGTAAGTAAATTTAAAATAAAATAAAATAAAATGAAAATTAATTTTTTAAAAGCTAAAATTTTTAAAGGGTTGAAATTTTTTTAAAAAAATTAATTAATCTACTTGAAAGGTAGAGTTAGAGAGTGAGAATGAGAGAGAGTGAGAGATTCTATCCACTGGTTTACTCCCCAGGTGGCTGCAACAGCCAGGGCAGGGCCAAGCTGCAGCCAGGAGACAGAAGCTTCTTCCTTGTCTTCCACATAGATGTTAGGGGCCCAAGCACTCGGGCCATATTTACTGTTTTTCCCAGGCCGTTAGCAGGGAGCTGGATAAGAAGTGGATCAGCCAAAACACAAACTAGCACTGACAAAAAAAATGCCACTGTTGCAGGAGGCAGCTTTGCCCAAGTCACAATACCAACCCAGTGAAATATGAGAATTTTTTTTTAATTACATGAACTGTTTTATGGAGGTGGAAATTTCATAGACCTATATTTCCTAAATTATCCTTAAATATTTTAATATTTGCTCAAACTGTCAAAAGGTGGAACACTTCCAAGACTAATGTCCTGCAAGAGTCAAATATTGGAGGATGAGAAAATATGAATAAGCAAATAGTAAGCATGCTATTTAGGCAATATGCAAAACATGAAGGGAAGAAATTCTGATCTATATGTCTCACCAAATTTATACAGAGATTTTAAATTTTGAAGATTCAAAACTATCAAGTGTTTACTGGATGCCAGATTTCATCAATGATTTATTTCTTCAACCATACATTTCCATATGAAAAAATTAAACAAAAGCAAGTAAATTCCTAAGTCATGGTTATAGTGCTACATGTGTGAAGACTGCAATTCTACATCAGATCTACCAATTGTCCTGGCAATTCTACATCAGATCTGTCAATTGTCCTGTCCTTTTTGATAATGTATTCAATGCATTCAATGGGGACTATCTGCACTATATTTTAAGGCACCATAATGACTTACGGGGTATAGGAATAATACCATTATGTTGGATGCTGATTCTACATTTGGATTCATTATATATATATATATATATATATATATATATATATAGAGAGAGAGAGAGAGAGAGAGAGAGAGAGAGAGTTGTGCTAGGTTTTAAGTCTCATTAAAAGAGGAAGAGCAGATTAAAATGTTCTGCGCATTCAGAAGATGACAATGTGATGATGAATTGGGTGATGATTGAATTAACCCTGAACTATAATTAGTTTATGAAAATGTGAATATTGAAAGAATACTTTTCCTGATGGAGAGATGAGATTGATTCAAATATCACATTCGGGAAATAGTATGATGTATGTGTTAAATAGAACTAGTTAGATTTGACCAGAGGAGAAGGGGTATGATGAGTAGAAATGACATATAAAGCTGGGTAGATTAGATTGTGAAGGGTATTAAAGTCCAAGGAAAGAAGTCTAAATTTCCCTCCCTGGCCATTATAGTATTAAAGACTAATGTGATTTACAATAACTTTGAAATGGTGTGGTTGTAGCATTGAAAAGAGTGCCAAGTTTTGTAAGATGAGCAAGGAAGCCTTCATGCCAGCATGAGCTTACAAAAACCTCATCTAAATGAATGATTCTCATGTTAAATGCTAGAATGACAATGACAAGAGAGTAGAGGGTTGCACCTGTCAAACTGACACAAGTAGGCAACTAGATCACAAGTGAAAAAGGTAGCATAGAAATATGACCTCAAGGATACATGTCTATGAGTAATGCAGTGCCTTCATATTGCAATAATCTCAAGGAACAATAGATGTCACTTAGAAAAATGGAAAGAGAAATAGATTAGAAATGGAAAGTGATAGGAGTATAGGATTATATCAGATTTAAAGAGCCAATTCATTGCATTTCTTCAGCGAAATTGTCAAAGGCATTTTAAAACACATGTTAATTTATGTTTACTTATAATTAGCTATTAACAGAATTAGTGTGTTTTAAAGATTTATTTATTTGAAAGTTAGAGTTACACAGAGAGAGAAGGAGATGCAGAGAAAGAGAGAGGTCTTCTATCTGCTGGTTCAGTCCCCTTTCGGCCACAATGGCCAAAGTTGCACCAATCCAAAGCCAGGAACCAGGAGCTTCTTCCACTTCTCCCACACGAGTGCAGGGGCCCAAGAACTTGGGCCATCTTCTATTGCTTTCTCAGGCCATAGCAGAAAGCTGGATCCAAAGTGAAGCAGCCGGGACTTGGACCGGTGCTCATATGTGATGATGGCACTGCAGGTGGCGACTTTACCCACTACATTGAGCGCTGTCCTTGAGAATTACTCTTTCCATAGACAACAGAATTCAAATAAGTGAACAGTATATCAGTTAAAGTAAATTTTTGTTTGAAAGCATTTGAAGTAAGAGGAACTCATGGTTGGGGTGATGTTTCTGAATGTGATTCATGGACTTTTTGTGAAGCTCATTTTATACACCATGTATGGATACTTCATAAATTCTAAGTTATAAACCAGAAAAGTATTTATTAAGTAATCTATAGGTCACATCTTTTTCCAGGTGATCAGAATAAGAAATGAATAAAATATGGTCCTTCACACATCACATTATTTTTGCCTACACCTGAACTGCAAATTTTGTATGCATGATTTTTGCAGGGTCTACTAAGATACAATGAGTTTAATTTGTAACTTTACAAATTCCTCTAAAACAAAGTGATAAAAATAGGATATTAATATAGCCTTTAGAATACTGATGACTCTATTTCATTTATATCGTGTATATTTTGAACTAGTTTTTATAAGATTACCTGACTATGTGAGTGACTGTTATCTTCAAATATGACAGCGATAAGTCTACAATTGCCTTATTCAACCTTCACATCTATTATATATATTTTAAAGCTTATTTAAACATGTCACCATCAGATGCCAACAAAGTAAATATTTGGATGAATTCTGCCTGGATTTGAATTGTAGTCTATCTATTGCCTTGGTGAGTAGACTTGAGTGAATTACTATGATTTCTAATTCTTAGTTGTCTTTTATATAAAATGGAGTTTAGAAAACTTATCTCATAGGTGGTTTCTAAAGGTATGTTTGCATGTTCATACCATTTTATTTGTAGATACTCTGTAAGTTTTATTCTTGAAACAGTTACAGAAGGGGAAGTAATGAAACACTTCTGCAGACTTGTCAGACCTCTCAGAGAATAACATAATGGCATTGAGATAGTGGCTGTCTTGCTTTGTGTTTGGTGCAGACCCCTGGCTTTTGAAGCAAGGGGAAGAGGTAAGAAGAAGAAGGGGCAGGGGGAAGAGAGGATAAATGGGAGAGAGAAAAGGATCTGTTGCTCTATTAGTGATTTAAATATTCAGTGAGGCCAATATTTAGTAGGTATTGTATAAGTGGTAGTAGACTAAATGCCTTTAAATACATTATCTCAATTTTCACCAAAATGTAGTTTCTGAAGTAATTTAGAATATTCTTTGACAGATTCATGCCTGGTTATATTTGGAGGAGGGGAAAAGAGGTGTTGCAAGTTTTCATGTACTATTACTAGTCAAAGAGAATTTAGATTATCTAAAAATTATTTTTGAAACCACTTTAAGAATTATATTATTTCTTTTTAAAAATCACCTTATATGCAGACTTCTAATCTATATAACAGCATTTTTTAAGGACCTCTTTTGAGTGAACTCTTCAGCTTGTCTCTGAGGATCACCCATTAGAAAGCCTTTGAAGAGTGATAGATATTCTTTTTCTTGTGTTTCCAAGAATGGAATAGTGCAGTAGAAATGGATGGCCTTCAATTTGATATGAAGACACTACATGATTCTCTGTTAGACTCCAGAAATTAAACTAGGAGCTGTGTCAAACTGCTCTCTGTTTTACGTCCATGTGGGAGAGTGTACAAGGGTTCATGTGGACAGTAAGTGGGGGTCAAGTGCTGTCAGTACATCCTGCTGTTGGCAAGCGCCCAGCATAGCAGATGTGCCTTTGTTCAAAGATGAGCAAACAGGAAAAAAGTCAACATGAGGTCTATAAAAATTCTGCACCATAAGGAACAGGAAAGTATTGCCCTGAAAAAGAATTGGAAGAAAAGCTTATTTCTAAAACTGCTTTTCTAAAGTAAACAGAAAAGAGGCCTGTCATGTTCATAGGAAGATGGAAGATGACCACGGATTAAATAACTACAGTTGACAATTGCTTGGTGTTTACTATATCACTTTTCACATAGTGGGCATACCTTCTTCTCTAGTTTCATCATTTTTCACAAAGTGAACTCACTCATATAATCAGATCCTGGATAAACACAGCATTCCCAGACCCACAGATCCTCTTGTTCTCCCTTTCTGTTTCTGCCTAACTCCTCTATTCCAAAATACTACCGACAAACAATGTAAATTAGTTTCACATGTTTCCACCTGGATGCTATCTTTGTAAAGATGATGTTCAAACTTTTGTTCATTTTTTTCTCCATCAAGTTACCTATCATATGGATTTCTGTGACCTCTTTATATAAATTGAACAAAGATTTTCTTGTTTGATATACACATTGTACCTTTTTGTCATTTTGTGGGCTGCCTATTTACTTTCTTACGGGTAATTTTGATTATATTCTAATTTATAAATTATGATATAATTGATTTTAATATTTCCCCTTTATTTTTGGCTTGCACTTTGTTTAAGAAATTTCTCTACAAGAATTCTCTGTCTATGCATTATTTTAAAAGTTTTATTGCTTGACCTGTCAATTTTAGACCAAGTGTAATACATTTGTAATTGTTTTGTGTTTATGATGTTTGATATGGTTGCCCAGCTGGTCAACAATTTTTTGAAAAGATTTCTGCATACTTATTCACTGTGGTCTTTGTAATGATTCAGTTAGTAATACATCTATTAGTCTTTTTCTGTAATCTCTATGTTGTTTCCTTATTTAGTCTATAATTGTTCTGCATTGTTTTAACTACTTCACAGGCACCAAGTAGGTTAACTCTCACAATAGTACAATAAATAAATGTCATTTGTAGCTGGGTAAACTGAGGCATTGAACTATTAAGTAACTTGTGAAAAGTAACATTGCTTGGTGAATCTAATTATACACTCTGATAAACAATAAACAAGCTAGCATTTGGGTTGAAATGGAGAGTGGACTTAGCAAATGATGGCAAGGAAACCAAAAGCAATTTGCACACTGAGCTATGAAGAATAGAGTTAACAAGGCATAAAATTCAGTGTCTTTTTAACTGTTCATGGATTTATATCACTTCCTTCATCTCAAAGTATAATTTATCCTCATCATGCAAGACTACATACAACTCTTCCAAATTGTTTCTTTGTAGAAATATAAATATTCTAATTATCACCCTTGACCGAGTGATCAAATAAGATACTGCAAAACAACTGTTAATATTAGCAAAATCAATTCTAATGTATTGAACATGGAGGGAGAAGCCATATTTCCAAATTGGAGATCTGGTGAAAAGTGAGAAAATGGCAATATTTAGAAATATTGGATTATGAATAACATAAGGAATATGATAACGTTTAGATGGTGAGGAAGAATGAAAAGCAGATTATTTTACTATTTTGTTTACTATTATAATTTGTTATTTTATTATTATTTTGTCCCTAAACAGCTGGACATGAAACGTACTATTGCAGAAAATAATTACACTAAAGGGGACACTTATTTCTCAAGATCTGTCTGACTACGTTCATACTGCTTGTGCAACCTAGGCAAGATGGAAACAAACTAAGCCATGGGTCACTTAAATTTTCAGCATTTAAATGAGACAAACTTTAATGAGAAAAAAAAACAGAAATTAGTTTCTGAATTATTTAGAAATATCACAGGAGATGAAAACTGCTTAGTAGTTTCCACTGTGTGGATAATGCATCATGATCAATAAATAAATGCTAGCCTTACCTTAAAAGCAAATATAGAGATGCATTATTAAAGCAGAATAAAATAGGCTGGTTTCATTATTCCTGCAAATTTAATGGTATGTGTATGGCTTAGAAGCCACTCTTAAATTTTAATATAGCCCATTTTAATTGCACAATGACAAATCAAAAATAAATTTTATATGTAGATGCTCTTCAGAGACTATAATAGTTTTAATCAGGAAAGATTCTCTTCTTTTGGATATGGAAAACTCTGTTCATGATTTAGATCCTCAACAAGTTCAGGTGGTACCTGATAGAATAATTCTTTAAGGGAGTAGATGCTTAAGTTCACCTGAAGTTAGGAATAAGACATGTTTCATTCACTTCTACTATTTAATTTGAAATGATTCACTTTAATTTTGAAATCTCTCAATTAACCAAAATTAACACAATACCTACTTCAGAAATCACTGATGAGATTAAACAAAGCACACATTAGCTTTTGTCTGTCTTGCTTGTGATTTTCTTCTTAAAAAAATAATTACACGTATTGCCAAAGACAAGTCCTCATTCCGCATTCCCTATTTCTCATTTCCAGAGACAAACAAAATGCAGAGGTTTGAAACTTCTGTTTATCAGTCCTATGTATTTTTTAAAATATCTGTTCTATATTTGTACATTCATATAGGAATATATGTAAAGTTTTGTAATTGAATGATTTTATACCATTTCAAACTTTTGCAAATTGGATTTTATTCTTGTATTATATGATTTATTTTCTATTCTTGAAATATTTGTAGATTTAATTATCCATTTAAAGGATTCCATTGTTTAAATGAAATATAATTAATAAGTATAGTGAGTTTATTTCCGAATTTTTGATGTTGTTAATACTAAAACAGTGAACCATCTCAACCTTGCCACATCTTTTAATGTGCTAGAGAAACTCTAGGATGTAAATTTAAACAGAAAATTGATTTTCAAAATTTTAGCAATTCTGCTTCATTGTAAATTGTACTGCTTACTATCATCCCTTAGACATACTTAGTGCTATATGATGCTAGGGTTTTCTTGTTTTATTTTGTTTTGCCAGTGCTAATAGTTTAGAAATAGCAAAAGGAAAAATAGTTGTTGGATTGCATAAGTGTATTTTCAGTTTTTTGGGCCACTTCTTCATATTTTAGCATGAGTATTATGTTAATAGGTTTCCCCATTATTTGCTTGTGAATTGGTTGATTTAATTCTGATTGTTGGTAGTTAATATTTTTATCCCATTCTTTGGTTATTGAAATAAAAAATACATCTTTATTACAGTTTTAAAATTTAACATTCTTTTGTGCTGAAGATCTTTTCATATTTTATTGCACATGCAGGTATAAATTTTGTAGTTTTTTGTTGTATGCTCTATTTAAAAATCTTTTCACATTAGTTTCATGGAAATTCTCATAATCTTCCAATAATTATATGTATTTGATTATTTCCATTGTTTAGGTGCAATCTTCTCAGTGCCATTGTATCTTATCAATTATGATAGGACATCCTTGTTTTTGTATTAAAACACCCCAAAAAGTCCATTTTTGTGGATAGGGAGTAAAGCTGGCCTTCCATATAGGAACTGGTTCGAATCCTGGATGCTAAACTTCCAATACAGCTCCCTGATAATGCACCTAGGAAAACAGCAGAACATGACCCAAGTGCTTGGGCCCCTGCACCTATGTGGAAAATCTGGAGGGAGTTCTGGCTGCTGTCTTTATCTCAGTTCAATCCAAGCCATTGCCGCTGTTTGGGGAGTGAACAAGCAGATGGAGGACCTCTCCTGTCTCCGTCTCTCTCTCTCTAAATCTACCTAAATAAAAATAAACTTTACAAAAAAATAAATAAAAACACAAAAATATTTGAGTATCTAAGATACGTAATAGTCAGTGCTAGGTGGTATGAGAGAGAAATTAATATGGATTTTATATATATATATATATATATTTAAAGACAGAAAGATCTATAGATCTAACTGAGCTCTGTTTTTACAAACTTTCTGATGCATGCAAAGACTTGGATGATATGGTGGAAAGGGTTGTGACAAGAAAGTAGATTTTCAGTTCCTCGACCAAATTTTCAAATGGTTATCTTCTTTTTTCCAAATCATTAAATTCTCTGTATTAACAGAGTTTAAAATAGCATTCAAGAGAGATTGCAAGATGGCAGAGTAGGGAGGGAGCTTACACTGAAGACATAGAGAGCAGTAAAGGATAGAAGGATTCTTTAGTGAAATAATAGAAGAAAACTTCCCAGGTTTGGAGAATGAAAGGGGCATCCAAATACAGGAAGCACACAAAACTTTCAATAGACATGACTAGAAAAGATCCTCAACATGACATATTGTAATCAAACTCACTACAGTGAAACATAAAGAGAAGATTGTAACATGTGCATGAGAGTAACACCAGATTAATTTCAGAGGATCCCCAATTAGACTCACAGCACATTTCTCATCAGAAACCCTACAGGCTAGGAGAAAATGGCAAGACATAGTCCGAGTCTTAAGAGAAAAAAATAGTCATTCCAGAATATTATACCCTGTAAAATTCTCACTTGTGAATGAAGGTGAATAAAGAACTTTCATAACAAACAGAAATTGAAAGAATTTGTTACTACCTCTCCAGCCCTGCAAAGGATGCTTAAAGATGTATTGCATATAGAAACAAAGAAACATGGTCATCAATACAAAAGAAAGTAGGAAGAAAATCTCTCAGTAAAAGATCAAAGGAAGTTCAAAGTATAAATTAGAAATATTTTTGGAAAAATGGCAGGGCAAAATCATTAATTATCAAGTCACATTGAATGTGAATGGCCTCAACTCCCCAGTTAAAAGACACAGACTGGCTAAATGACTTAAAAAAATAAAACCCATCTATTTGCTTCCTACATGAAACACATCTCACCAACAAAGATGCACACAAATTGTAAGTGAAAGGATGGAAAAAGATATTCCATGCCAACAGAAAAAAAAAGAGCTGGTGTATCCATCTCAATGTCATAAAATAGACTTTAACACAGAAAATCTTAAAAGAGACAACAAAGAACACTATATAATGATTAATAGATCAATTCATCAGGAAGATGTAACTATTAAAAATGAATATGCACCTAATTACAGTGCACTTGGCTATTTTAAAAAAATGTTAAAGTATTTAAAGGGAGACTTAATATTGGGGAATTCAATACTCCATTTTCAGCAATGGACAGATCAACCAGACAGAAAATCAACAAGGAAACAGCAGATTTAATTGACCTTATAGACCAAATGAACCTAACAGATATCTACAGACCTTTTCATCCTACAGTTGCAGAACACACATTCTTCTAAGCAGTGCATGGAACTTTTTCTAGGATTGACCACACACTAGGCCATAAAGCAAGTTTCAGCAAATTAAAAAAAATCAGTCTTACCATGTATCTCCTTGGACCACAATAGAATGAAGCTGGAATTCAGCAACTCAGGAATCCTTAGAGCATATGCAAACACATGGAAACTGAACAACATACTCCTGAACGAACAGTGGGTCATAGACAAAATCAAAAGAGAAATCAAATACTTTTGGAAACAAATGAATATGACAACACAACATTGAAAAAAAAAAAAAAAACTTGTGGGACCCATCAAAGGCAGTGTTAAGAGGAAAGTTTATAGAAATAGGTTCCCACATGAAGAAATTGGAAGGTTGGAAGGCACCAAATAAAAGCTATCAATGCATCTCAAAGATCCAGAAAAACAACAGCAAATCAAACCCAAAATTAGTATGGGAAAAGAAATAATTAAAATTAAGAAGAAATCAACAAAATTCTGGTTGAACTCTGTAATTAACAAACAATTATTCTTAGGTGTTTAAATTTTAACTGAAAAGTGATCCCTGTGAAATATAAGAATGGGAATAAGAGAGGGAGGAGATGTACAATCTGGGACATGCTCAATCGGACTCGCCCCAAATGATGGAGTTAGAATCGTGCCAGGGGATTCCAATACAATCCCATCAAGGTGGCATGCACCAAGGCCATATCACTAGTCCAAGTGATCAATTTCATTTCACAATTGATCACACTGATAGGTCTAAGAGTCAAAGGGATCACACAAATAAGACTAGTGTCTGCTAATACTAACTGATAGAATCAAAAAGGGAGAGAACGATCCAACATAGGAAGCGAGATACACAGCAGACTCAAGAAGGGCAGATATCCTAAACAGCACTCTGGCCTCAGAATCAGCCCTTAAGGCATTCAGATCTGCCTCAAGAGCCCATGAGAATATAAAAAAATAGACCTAACTGAAAGATCTCTGTGAGTGAGATCCCAGTGGAAAGAACGGGGCCATCAAAGAAGGAGGTACCTTTCTCTGAAGGGAGGAGAGAACTTCCACTTTGACTATGACCCTGTCAGAATAAGATCGAAGTCGGCGAATGCTAAAGGCTTCCATAGCCTCGGCAACTCATGACTAGAGCCTAGGGAGATTACTGATGCCATAAACAAGAGTGTCAAATCAACATCAGGAGTCACTATGTACTTACATCTCATGAGGGATCTGTCCTTAATGTGTTGTCCAATGTGAAGTAATGCTATAACCAGTACTGAAACAGTATTTTTACACTTTGTGTTTCTGTGTGGGTGCAAACTGATGAAATCTTTACATAGTATATACTGAATCAATCTTCTGTATATAAAGATAATTGAAAATGAAAAAAAAACTTGCTGTTAAATTGGAAATTGCATAGATAATTAATCAATTTAAAAAATAATCATGAAGGATCTCTGTGCTGTACATTGTGAATTAATACTATAATCAGTACTCCAACAGTGTTTTTCACTTTGTGTCCCTATGTGAGAGCAAACTGTTGAAATCTCTACGTAATATGTACTAAACTGATCTTCTGAATATAAAGAGAATTGAAAATGAATCTTGATGTGAATGGAAGGGGAGAGGGAGAGGGAGAGGGAAAGGGGAGGGTAGTGGGTGGGAGGGAAATTATGGGGGGGCGAAGCCAGTGTAATAAATAAGCTGTACTTTGGAAATTTATATTCTTTAAATAAAAGCTTTATAAAATAAGAAATTAACAAAATTGAATCCAATAGAACATCACAAAGATCAGCAAAATGAAGAGCTGTTTTTTTTATAAAAAATTTAAAAAATTGACAAATCATTGGCCCAACTAACCAATAAAAGGAAAGAGAAGACCCAAATCAGTAAAATTAGAGTTGAAAAAGGAAATGCAACGACAGACACCACAGAAATAAAAAGAATCCTCAGAAATTACTACAAAGAGTTGTATGCCAACAAACTGGGAAACGTTGGCAGAAATGGATATATTCCTGGATAAATACAACCTACCTAAATTGAGCTCTTAAGACAGAAAACCTAAGCAGACCTATAACCAAGACAGAAATTGAATCAGTAATATAAGCCCTCCCAATAAAGGAAAGCCCAGGACTGGATGGATTCACTGCTGAATTCTATAAGACATTAAAAAAAAAAAAAACAAGTAACTCCAATTCTTCTCAAGTTGTTCAAAACAATCCAAAGAGAGCGAATCCCTCCAAATGCTTTCTATGAAGCCAGCATCACCTTAATTACTAAACCTGGAAAAGATGCAGTGAAGAAAATTGCAGACCAATTTCCCTGATGAACATAGATGCAAAATACTTAAGAAAATTCTAGCCAATAGAATCCAACAACATATCAGAAAAATCATTCCCCTAGACCAAGTGAAATTTAGTCCTAAATGCAGGGAATGGTTCAATGTATCCATGTGATACACTACATTAACAAACACTGAACAATAACCATATGATTATCTCAAAAGATACAAAGAAAAATTTTGATGAATTATAATACACTTTCATGATGAAAACCCTAAGCGAATTGGGTATAGAAGGAACATTCCTCAACACAATCAAGGCAATTTATGATAAACCCACAGGCAGCATCATATTAAATGAGGAGAAGTTGGAGCATTCCCATTGAGATTTGGTACCAGACAGGAATGCCCACTCTCACCATTGCTATTCAGTACAGTACTGGAAGTTTTAGTCAGAGTCATTAGGCAAGAAAAAGAAATCAAAGGGATACAAATTAGGAAGGAAGAAGTCAAACCACCCCTAGTTGCAGATGGCATGATTCTTTATTTAGGGGATCCAAAGAACTCTATTAAGAGACTATTGGAACTCATAGAAGAGTTTGGAAAATTAGCAGGATATAAAATCAATACACAGAAATCAACAGCCTTTGTATACACAGACAATGCCATGGTTGAGAAAGAACTGCTAAGATCAATCCCATTCACAATAGCTACAAAAAATACCTTGGAATAAACTTAACCAAGGATGTCAAAGATCTTTAAGATTAGAATTACAAAACATTATAGAAAATTAAAAATGTTCTTAATGAAGAATGGGATGGGAGAAGGCATAGGAGATGGGATGATTTTGGGGTGGGATAGCAGGTATAAGGGGAAAGAACTGCTATATTCCAAAAGCTGTACCTATGAAATTTTATTTATTAAATAAAAGCTTTCTAAAAAGATAGCATTCGGAGTAATTCTTTATAATAGTACTTTTTTTCAAAATAAACTCTTTGGAAGTAATTTCCAGACAATCAATTTGGGTGTTTATTTGAAATTTGAGCACTGTTATAATTTTAAACACATTTGGAAATTCTTCAAATTCTTCAATCTTACATCCTTGAAGACCTTGATCTTGCTGATTTTAACTGCAACATGCTGAGTGTGTATTGCTTTCTTGACATAACTATCTGGGCATGCTGCGATAGTTTTCAACATACACTTCTCTTTGTAACCTTATCCTCATCAAATGCTTCCTATTACTAGGGAAAAATTAATACTCACAAAACATTTATTTAGTCATTGAAATTGATTTTTTTTTCTTTACAGGATAAATGCACACTTTGTGGGAAATTATTAATAACATTTAAAGTTACTTAACTTTCTCATGTCTATTTTTCCATTACAGTTATTTTTCTTTTCAGGTAAACCTGTTTATTTTCATTGTTTTTCTGTTAGCCATCTATTAGTTCATGCTTCACTATACAGTACTTTCTCCAAATACACTAAATGGAAATTATTTAAATAGAATTCTTTTCAGAAGATGGGATTTTTGCACTGTGGTTTAAGTTGCCACTTGGAATGCAAACATTCCATATCAGAGTGCCTGTTTGAGTCCTGGCTGCTTTGCCTCTAGTCCTGCTTACTGCTAATCCATGTGGGAAGACAATAGACGATGGCTCAAGTGCTTGGGCCCCTGCTACCCAGGAGGAGAGTCCAGAATGGTGGTTCCAGGTCCTGTTGGCAGCCCAGCCTAGACTTGACAGTTGCAACCATTTTCTCAGTGAGCTAGCAAATGGACAATGTCTCTTTCTCTCTGTGTGTCTCTCCCCTTCCACTTTGTCAATTTTTCTTTAAAAGATATAAATGAATCTCCTCTTTAAAACAGTAAAATCCTCCTCAAAACATAGTTTCCTTATTATTAATCTGTTGCTTTGATTAAATTTATCACCTCTTTTGGCTATGGTACTTAGCTCTTTTTCAGTTATATTTTTGCATGTATTTATTTCAGATTTAACAATTTTTAACATTTTGCAATATTCACTTCATATGTATATATTCTATACATGCACATACATACACAATTTTTCTCAAAAGCAGGAATATTAATATCAAGTAATATTTACAAATATCATCTTTACTGAATTATATCCTCTGCAGGATTATGTACTCTTCTTTCCTCACTTTGTGATTATTTTATGCCACTTGCCTAGTGTAAAAGATATATGTAATCTTTCTGATTTTTATCTTCATTTTGTTTTCTTTGTATTTTAAACTGTTCCTTACTTTGTAAACATTTTAATGTCTTCAGGGAGATGAGCTTACAAATAAATCTAATATTACAAGTAATAATATATGTAGACAAAATGGATGTACCTTCAAAAGGAACATTTCTTAAATATTTAAAAATGAATTAGTATTATTCATTACACCAATAAAATAAAGCAGGAATGTCATGCAATCACCCCAATTGGTGTAGAAAAGACATTTAACAAGTGACACTATTTCTCTAAGATAAAATTTTCTAAAAGCAAGAGGAGAAAACATTCTCTGTTTTGATAAAGGACATTTGGGAAACAAATTGAGCTAACATCATAGACATTAAGAAAATATGAATGGTTTTTTCTCTGGAATTTGGAACAATGAATTTTTGTTTCTTTCACTTTTTTTCAGCATTTTACTGGAATTTTGAGATAAGACCATAAGAAAAGAGCCATAAATAAAAGGCATAAAGATTGTAAAGGAAAAAGCAGAACTGTATTTATTCATAGAAAGCATTTTAAATTACAATTATCTTCAGGAATACACAAAACAATGAGTAGAACAGGTGAATTTTAAAATGTCATAGTATAAAAATACATCCTACTTTTGTACTATCAAAGAACAAATGGAAAATGATTTTTACATAAGACCAGTTATAATGACATCAAATATTAAATATTTGAGGACAAAAATAACATAATTGCAAGACATGTATACAAACAGATTTCATTTATGTGTTTCTAAAAACAGGCAAAATTTTTCTCTATGTATGTGTTCCTTTCATGGAAATGCCAAACTTTCTGATCTTTGTCAATATATTTTCATAGTATTTCTAATTACTTTTAAAATTAATCTGTGACAGAATGATTTAGATCTTTGCTAAGCAGCTCTAGATTCAACTTACTCCTAAAATCCACTATTCTCACACATCTATATTTTAGACTAACATTTATAGCTATGCATGCAGCTATATTTATATATGCTAGACAAATATAATTATTTTATTTGCTAAAAATGACTAAATTAGAGAATAATGAAATATATTGTTCTTTTGTGACTATAAGTGTCATGAAATACCTATTTTAAGTAGCTGTACTTTCCCATGTATTTAAAGAGTATGAAATTATTTACTATCAATGTGGACTCAACCAGTAAAAGATATCATTTCCAGCTCTTACTCTCCTAGAATTAGTGTGGTTGTTTCTCATTGTGTTGTATTTAAATTACTTACAAAAGAGTATTCAGTCAATGACTATAAACTGTGTGTTGATTACAATGGCTGCTTTAAGTCTTTGGTGTATAATGTAATTGTGTTTGAGACTACACAACTAATTTACATACAAAATGATATATAAATTACTTAACAGTATTTTAGAAATTTAGACAAAATCAAATGTTTAGTCTCAAATGATGGCTTAAAAGCTCTCTGTGAATTTAGTATAATTGATTTCAGAGCTCAAAGGCCATAAAAACAAATATTTGCAGACAACTGATACTGTTGACAATTTGTATGTTGATCTGACATTGAAAATTTATATACCTGTTTTACTAACAGCTTCATCACTGACATCTATTCTCCATTATGATGACAATGCTATTACTCATAGTCGGGATTTTATCATTACCAGAGTAGCAGCACATCATCCAAAGTCGTGGCTTAAATCCTCTCTGCTCATCCATAATTTCTAATATTTATGCTCTTTAATGCACTGTGACCTTCAATCAAGACTCCACTCTTATGTGTATCCTTTGAACGTTCCTCATTCTTCCTAATGAAGGTTAAATTCACAATTCATTATGAATTAGACCTATCCCCTCTTCGCTCCTAGTGCCTCAAATCGCTGTATCTACTCACAAAAATACAAGTTCTAAGCTGTAGATGTACTCAGATGTATATCTTTTCTTTGTATTGGCTTATAAAGATATACATTGCTGGACAAAAGGCATATACCTTTTCCAACAGGGATCACTAGAAATTAATGATTTGCAACTACAAATGTATAAACTACCCTGTGCTATAGGGCAGTGGGTTGAGGGAAAAGACAAATCCCCCTGTGGAATGTTGCAGCTTGAAATGGAATGAGAAGGATATCCAAGTTAGGGACTATAGCAGCCCAGTATAGAGAACTAGAGCACTAGTAGGACTGAGAAGACATTCTGTGAGAAGGCCTAATGCAGGGTGGCAGAGTAACAAGGCAGTGAGAATAGCATTCACACAGGATGTGATAAGGCCCGGTTTGAGTACTAGAGCCAAGCAACATAACACCAGCATATTCCATCTAGTCATCTGCATTTTCATATCTGGCACATTCTTCTGTAGTGGTGACCCATTTGGTTCCAACTTTCCTCAAAGTATGAATTCAGTTTACTGTAGCAAGTAATTGGTGTAGGGAAATTTTCAAAAAATTGAAATATTGGAACACAATGATTATTGTTGTATTATGTTGATATTGTTACTAACTCAGTGCTTTACAATTGAGAGATAATATAGCTCAAATACCAATGCCTTATATTTAATTTATAATGTCATGTTCCCAAGGAATCACTACTGCTGGTGAAATGTGCAATTGCATGTAGGCAGAAACTAAAAAACATACCAACAATCATTTTTATGCATATACAAGAATGCAGGGGATAGATTTAGCTTTAACAGTGAATCATAGGCCAGTGCTGTGGTTCACTTGATTAATCCTCTTCCTGTGGTGCCAGCACTCCAGGTTCTAGTCCAACTTGGGGCGCCAGATTCTGTCCTGGTTGCTCCTCTTCCAGTCCAGCTCTCTGCTGTGGTCTGGGAAGGCAGTGGATGATGGCCCAAGTGCTTGGGCCCTGCACCCACATGGGAGACCAGGAGGAAGCACCTGGCTCCTGGCTTCGGATCGGTGCAGTGCGCCGGCCTCAGCGCGCAAAGTCGTAGTGGTCATTTTGGGGGTGAACCAACAGCAAAAGGAAGACCTCTCTCTCTCTCTCTCACTCTCTCTCACTCTCTCTCTAAATCTGCCTGTCAAAAAAAAAAAAAGACAATAAATCATACATAACAGGAGGTCTGAGCCACAGTTGGGTGAGGAGGGTATGTAGGCAAGGTGTGGCAGAGACCCAACTGAATTTTGAAACCGAGCAGATTTTTCATTTTAATATTCAACAACCATGCTAATTGTAAGTGAACAGCTTTAGTTAGAATTAAATTCATACACATCATGTTAAGTACACAACTCAGTTGGTTTCTAGTGTGTTCAGAGTCACTCATTTATTTCCTCACTTCACATACTCCATAGAATTTAATAGCTACTCAAATTCCTGCTCTCTCCCTAATCAGTCTTAGTATACCACTAGTCTTTCCTGTGTCTCTGTAGATTTGACCTGATGTAATTATGTCAATAGATACAGAAACTTGCTAAAAGGACAGACTTCCAGACAATATGAGTACCAGAATTAATAGCGATGACAATGGATTATAGCCCATTACTAAGTATGGTTATACACATTACAGGGCCTCTTGTTCCTAAAGGCAAGTAAAAACTGACATTGAAGGTGGAAAAATGTGACCAGCAAGATAAACTGCTGCTTGAAATATTTGCATTCCACATTAGAGTGCTGGTTAGAACCCCGGCAACTCTACTTTCCTCCCGGCTTCCTGCTACTGTATTTGGGAAGGTAGCAGATGATGGTCCAAGTATTTGGGTTCCTGCCAACCATAAGGGAAACCTGGATGGAGTCCCTGGATCCTAGCTTCAGCCTGACTCACTCCCGGCAGTTGCACCCATTGGGGAGTTAACCAGAAGATGGAAGATGTCTCACCATCTCTTCCTTTCTTCCTTTCTTCCTTTTTCTTCCTTCCTCCCTCCCTCCCTTCTTTTCTTCCTTCCTTCCTTCCCCCATCTCTGTCTTTCAAATAAATAAATAATCTTTATAAAATATAACTGGGGCGGGCACTGTGGCACAGGGAGTTAGCCTATACCTGCAGCACTGACATTCCATATGGACACTGATTCAAATCCCTGCTGCTCCACTTGATCCAACTTCGTGCTAATGGGCAGGAAAAGTAGCAGAAGATGGCCAAAATACTTGGCCCCCTGCACCCATGTGGAGCTGTTAGAAGCTCCTGGATCCTGGCTTCAGGTCACCCCAAGACTGGCAGTTGTGGCCATCTGGGGAGTGAACAAGTAGATGGAAGATCTCTCTGTCTCTCTCTCTCCCTTTCAAATAAATGAATAAATCTTTAAAAACATATAATTGAGGAAAGAGAAAATGTCTTCCCATAAAAATGTGTTATATACATAACAGGATATATGGTGACTGATATTATAACAACATAACATTATAAAATATAATTGATGTCATAATTTTATTTAACACTAAAAAGGATGATGCCTTGCTAAGATGATATCTAGGTACTGATCAGAAGATTTTTTCAGAAATTCTTTTATTGCTCCTTCAAAATTTAACATTTAGCAACTTAATGTTTAATCAATATAATGAAACCAAATCATTAAATATCTTTATAACCCCTAATTTTGAAAAGAATGTTTTTTGGTGCTGTCAAGAATGCTTTATAGGCTCTGACAATGTTGGGGGACATTTCTGATATGTCATTTAGAAATATAACTTCTAATATAGTTCTAGCTGATAATTCTCATAGAATAAGTCTACCATTCTCATGGATTTTTTTTAAACTTCTTAACTTTTTATGCAAACCTGTTTACTGCATGTCTGAAGAGGTTTCAGATGTAATTTACATGACAACATTTTAATGTTTCCTTTGATATGTGTTATACTATGACAATTGTAGAAGAAATAAAAATTAGCTTCATGATTTGTACATTAAAAATGCTTCTGGGGCTGGCAGTGTGGAATTCGCATTCCAGCCTCCTGATTCAGAGTGGTTAGAGTCATGGCTGCTCTGCTTCCAATCCTTCTCTCCTGGGAGAGACACACAGAAGATGGTGCAAGTGCTTCGGTCACTGCCATACACAGGGGAGACCTGGGGTCCTGGCTCCTTGCTTGCATCTGGACCAGCACTGGTTATTTTGGCCATTTGGGGAGTGAACCAGTGGATGAAAGATTATCCTCTATCTCTCTCATTCTCTGTCACTATGCCTTTTAAATGAATAAATAAGCCTTAAAAAATCTGTTTTGTATTCTATTATTGTATTTTAATTTGAAGAAAAATAATTTTAAAACCCCCTTATTAATAATAGGTTCATCCAAATTTCACATAATAAATCCCACCATTGCAGTTCCCAACTAATATTAAATATAAATTTTTAATTTTTAATAAAAGCTAAGGAGTATCCAGCAATGACAAAAGCTCTATAGTAAAGGCTGAGCTAGAAAAAAAAGTGAAGTGGTCATAAATTTCTTCTAGAAATCTTGATTATTATAATTATAAATTTTCTAAATTAAATTATAAATGTTCTAATTTATTTTTCACCTGACTTGTGATACCTAATTATGCATCTTTTTTGTAAGATGTTATCAGTTTAATGACCCTACTAAAGAGATTTCACTCTATTATGGCAAGTTCCTTTGACTTGTACTTTCGTTCTTTTTTCAAATACAATTTTTTTCATTTCTGCCAGTAACAGCTTGTTGGAATCCACTATTTACAACTGAGGAGAGAATGAAACATTTCCATTATCAACCTTAAAAATTTTAGTGATAATTTCTAAAGGCTTCAGTGGTGGGGAATGTTTGGGCCACCACAGTACTAGGTGGTATCTCCCACTTGGGTAGCAGGGATGCAAAGCACATGAATCATCTTCTGCTGCACATTAGTAAGTAGCTGTATTAAAAGTAGAGATGGAAATCAATTCCAGCACTCTGACATGGGACATGACATTGGGATATGCATCCCAAGCAGTAGCTTAATACACTATCCCCAAACACCCACTTTCTAATTTGTTTTAGTTAAACCTTTGGCATAACAATCCATGGATCCTGATATAAAATTAAATCTTTGCAATTCTCTTCTTAAAAATATATTGTGAAGGTGTTTACACAAAACTTCACGAGATAAACTAGAATTATTTGCACATGTATGCACACATAGGAATGCATGTTTAAAACATGGTGAAACACAATAAATTCTGTAATTCAATGTTCCAGTATTATGCTTTGTTAACTTGCTTCTTTGCTATTATAGTACAATTATATAATGATTATGGGAAGCTGGGTAAAGTGTATACAGGTCTCTTACTATTTTTGTCAATTATTATAGGTCCAAAATTACTTCACAGTAAAGTTAAATACGTAGTTTACTCATAAAGGAGATATTCAACAACTGGAGTTTTAATTGACAAATTAAGAAAAAAAGCTCCAAGTTCAGTATAGAATACTTAATTTAGTTGCAACCTATGCAGTTTCACAACAAATTTTAAATATGTATATGTGGGTACAACCTTTAAAGCCAGTCTTATCATTTTATACAGATTTTCAGCTGAAAAGGAGGTTTATGAAAAGAAGTTGACATTTATAAGACAGAAATTCTTCCCAATAGTACCAAATATAATTTAAATTAAATATATTGCTTGTTACTCAGTCCATAATCTAATTAATTGGCAGAGATAAACTAAAAATTTACTCTTTCTTTTTTTTTATCTAGTATAAGCAGTGTTTTAATTAGCTGACAAACTAGTCTTTATCAATGTTTAAAAAGAATATTAATAATAAATTAATACATTACTATATAAAGAGAACTTCTGGATTCTTAGATTATTGACTGTGTGACTGAATGTTGAGTATTAACATGCAATTGGTTCTCCTACTGTCCGAGACTCTCCCTATGAGAGGAATCTTGTTCTCAAGGAGACACATTTCTTGCTTTCGGGTCATCAGCGTGCCCTTTAGTGCTTCATTAGTTTAATAGATAAAGTAGGAGCTAGTGCATCGAACAGTATCCCAGAGGCTGAAAGTTGTTTAACTAATTTAATATTGCTAAAATTATCAAATTACATCAAGAACAAAACCTGTCAAAGAAAGGCTTTTTGATGTTTGTTACCCCAAGGTGATGTCTTCCTTTGTGAAAACTCAGTAAGAAGGTGTTAGGGTAAGCTTATTTAAGGATTTTATCTTGTCTGAGGTGATTTTAAGGAAGGATCAAAGAATTAGGGGTTACTCTGGAAATTGTAAGGAAGCAGAGATAAAATTCTGATGGTGTGTTCTAAAGAGGCTTCCTGCGAAAGCTAGAATAATACAAGGAACCTAAAGTTCTAATTGGCTAAAAGGCAGGAGTATGAAGTTATCTAGAAAAAGTCCATTTGGTAAGTTTTACAGTTTGCACTCTGCCCTTGGATTTTTCCTTGATGATCTATCTCTCCAGGACTGCCATAAAGAGGGCTTTTTTCAGGTTTGTGACCTTTGAGAATGATTTGGGTTATCAGAAGTGCACTAAGACCTAGCTGTTTCTGCCACACAAGAGCCTGTCATTCAGTGTCTGCTTTGTTTATTTCAGTGTATTGCCAATACCTTACACCATGCGAATACCTTACACCAACAGTTTTACCTTAGAATACGAAGGCTTACAGATACATACAAATTTTAATTATATTAACAACAGGATAAAATTCAGGTTGGATTTTCATCCAAGGAAAAATGTGAGTAGTTCAAATAATTACAGATATCCAGAAAATTTATTTTTTTTATTTTTAGCTTAAAAAAGGTATACACATCTCTAGAATTTCAAAATATATGAGACAGCAACTGGTACATTTCATTAAAAAAGGATGAATTAGCAATTACATTTAGAGGCCAGGTATTTTTTGCCCATTAATTAGAACAAGTAGGAGGGAAGAGCAGTATTTAAATTTACTAAATTTCAGTTAATCCTTTGGCCTACTTTATATTTGTAGAACCCTTCAACTGCCACAGTGTGCATATTCTTCTCAAGAACACATGAAACATTCACCAATACAGGCAGTATTCTGGGCAAAATAGGAAAATTTACAATTTTAAAATAGGATAGAAGTAAATAAAATTGAAAACAGAATAATTATAGAAAAATAAGTGAAATTATTTTTTTAAGATCAGGGTGGGAATTTAGCCTAATAGTTAAGATACTTGTTAGGATGCCTCTACCTCATATCTGAGTGCCTGGGTTGGACACCAGTTTTGGCTTTTGGCTCCAGCTTACAGCTAATGATGAACTGATGAGCTGAAGACTCAGACTCCTGACACGCATATGGGAGACCCAGTGTGGCAGACCTTAGGGAGACGAAACTACAGATAAAAACTCTCTCTCTCTCCTTCTCCCTTGCTCTCAATTGAAAGAGGAAAATTTCTTTAAAAGATTTTAAACAGGCAGTAACATTGACAACCTCTAGTTAGACTGAACTGTGGCAAAAAAAAAAATGTTATTTGACACCCTCCCCCCAATATTTCTGTCTCCTGGTGTTTAAGTCTGCATCTTTCCGCCTTTGAGCATGGGTGGGATCTGTAACTTTTGTTGTTAACAGAACACGATAAAAGTGATAAAACATCACTCAAATAGTTGTATTACCTTATGTAGTTTTCTTTCTCACTAGCAAAGACATCCTTGCTAGCTGGATGAAATAAGTTATCATATTAAGTAAGTCCATGTGACAAGAAATTACAGACAACTCTAGGACTTGAGGGCACTCTAGAAGCTGTGTCCTGCTCACACGACAGCCAACGCGGATGCAGGGTCCACTGACTTGCAAACACAAGGTCAAATGCAATCCAAGAGAGTTTAGGAATGATTTATTCCCTGTGGAATGATTCTCATGTGAATAAAGCTCCCTTGTACTTGTACAGTAGTCCACTGAGATCCCCATCAGATGACAGAGCTCAACCACTTCAAAATCTTGACTATAGAGGCTGTACATTGATAAATAATCATTGTTTAACCTCTTTAGGCTCTTTCGTCACTTAAAAGGTATCACAAACAAGAATAGCTATATAATGCTAAGACACTGAAAAAATGTTAACACACTGAACAAGATAACATGAGACAAAACTACTGATTCTATAGACATTAAAAGGATAATACATAATTAATATAAACCATACATTGTCCATGCATAAAACAACTTAGATGAAGCTAATTCCTGAAAGTACACTCAAGAAAAAAAAATAGGCAACTTGGATATTCCTAATTCTTTTTTTTTTTTTTTGACAGGCAGAGTGGACAGTGAGAGAGAGAGACAGAGAGAAAGGTCTTCCTTTGCCGTTGGTTCACCCTCCAATGGCCGCCACGGCCGGCGCGCTGCGACCAGCGCACCGCGCTCATCCGATGGCAAGGAGCCAGGTGCCAGGTGCTTTTCCTGGTCTCCCATGAGGCGCAGGGCCCAAGCACCTGGGCCATCCTCCACTGCACTCCTGGGCCACAGCAGAGAGCTGGCCTGGAAGAGGGGCAACCGGGACAGAATCCGGCGCCCCAACCGGGACTAGAACCCGGTGTGCCGGCACCGCAAGGCGGAGGATTAGCCTGTTGAGCCACGGCGCTGGCCCTGATATTCCTAATTCTAATAAAGAAATTATGTCTTTACTTAAAAACATCAAAGTCTCTATGGCTTCACTGTAAGGAAGAATAGCACTTCTATATATCTCTTCCAGAAAGTACAATAGTTGAGAGTATAAGGGATCTGCAAAAAGTTCACAGAAAATGTGCATGAAGAAATGCCAATTTTCAGATTTCAACATTTTTCAGCACCAAAATAAAATACAACTTTTAAATCAATTTTTCCATGAAACCATCTCTTATTTCATAAGTCATTCCATGAGCATTCTGTAATATGGAAATAAGACAAAGATATTACGGAGATAATGAAAAGCTACATTAACTGTGTCTGAGACACAGACACAAAGATCTTTAACAACATATTTGAAAATTGAATGTGTGTGTGCAGGGTGTGAAGGAGTGAGAGACAGAGCGAAGGGAACAGAAATTATAGATTATGGGGGCCAGTGCCGTGGCACAGTAGGTTAAACTTCTGTCTGCGGCGCTGGCATCCCATGTGGGCACTGGTTCTAGTCCTGGCTGCTTCTCTTCCAATCCAACTCTCTGCTATGGCCTGGAAAAGCAATAGAAGATGGCCCAAGTCCTTGGGACCCTGCATCCGCATGGGAGACTGGGAAGAGGCACCTGGCTCCTGGCTTCAGATCTGTGCAGCTCTGGCTGTTGCGGCCATTTGGGGAGTGAACCAACAGACAGAAGACCTTTCTCTCTCTCCCTGTCACTGTCTATAATTCTACTTCTCAAATACATAAGTAAAAATCTTTTAAAAAAGAAATTATATGTTATGACTATGTGGAGTATAATAACATAAAAATTATGTGGAGTATAATAACATAAAAATTCAAAGTTGGTTAAAACTCAATCAACATAGTAATCCACATATTTACAAAGCAAAATAAGAAAATATGTAAGATTATATTAGTAAATGAAGAAAGGCATTTGGCATCCAGCTATGATAAATTCTCCCCATAAATTAGGAATAAAAACAAATTTTAATAATATAATCAAGACAATGAACTATAACTCATAAATAAATATGAACAAATCATTATTCATGTAGGAATAGAGATTCTACTTTATAAATGATTCTGTTTTCAATATTTGCTGTTCTAAATTTTTATTAACAATAATTGGACATATGGATGAACTACAATGTGACTTTTGAATACATGTATACAATGTGTACTGATCTACATAGGGCAATCATCATTTCCCCTTCTTTGACATTATTAGATGATTGGCGACTGGGAGCTTCCTTCTTTTATTTGTTCATACAATATACACTAGGTTACTGTGAACTATGGGTTCCCCCCATCCTGTGTAACAGTAGTAACCTATTTCTATGATATAACTCTGATTGTACCCATTATCCAAACTCCCTGTATCTCCATACCCCTTCCAGCCTCTTGTAATTACTATTCTGTGTTCAGATGGAGTATTTTTTTTTCTTTATAGCTTCCACATTTGTCAGATAGCATGTGGTATTTCCTTTTTGTTTTTTTAAAAAAATTTATTTATTTATTTGAGTGGTAGAGTTATAGACACATAAAAGGAAAGACAGAGAGCGAGGTCTTCCATTGCTGGTTCACTCCCCAAATGGCCACAACAACTGGAGCTGGGTCAATCTGAAGCCAGGAGCCAGGAGTTTCTTCCAGGTCTCCCACGTGGGTGCAGGGGCCCAAGCACTTGGGCCATTTTCTACTGCTTTCCCAGGCCATAGCAGAGAGCTAGATCAGAAGAGGAGCAGCCAGGACTTGAATCAGTGCACACATGGGATGCCAGCACCACAGTTAGAGGTTTAACTCACTACACCACAGCACCTGATCTGGTATTTGGTATTCTGAGTTTGGCTTATTTCACTTAACATTATATCCTTCAGTTCCATTCATTTCACTGAAAATGACAGAATTCATTATTTTTTGGTGGTTGAATATCATTCTATTGTGTATATGTACTACATTTTATTTAGCCATTCATCTAATAATGGATACTTTGATTTCATATCTTAACCAATGTGAAACATACTGAAGTAAACATGGTGGAGCCAATAACTCTTCAATATAATCATTTCATGCCTTTGGAATATATACCTAGTAGTGGGATTTGGTGTAGCATATGACAGTTCTATTTCTAATTTATTAAGAAATCTCCATGGCCGGCACTGCAGCTCAATAGGCTAATCCTCCCTGTGGAGCTGGCACCCCTGGTTCTAGTCCCAGTTGGGATGCCGGTTCTGTCCCAGTTGCTCCTCTTCCAGTCCAGCTCTCTGCTGTGGCCCAGGAGTGCAGTGGAGGATTCCCAGGTCCTTGGGCCCTGCAACTGCATGAGAGACCAGGAGGAAGCACCTGGCTCCTGGCTTTGGATCAGCACAGCGTGCCAGCTGCAACGTGCTGGCCATAGCGGCCCCTTAGGGGGTGAACTAATGGAACTACCTTTCTTTCTGTCTCCCTCTCTCTCCCTAACTCTGCCTGTCAAAAAATAAAGAATAAAAAAAAGAAATCTCCATACTGTTTCCCTAGTGACTGTAGGAATTTGTAGTCCCACCAACAGTATACAGGAGTTCCTTTTTCTCCACATCATCACCAGTACTATTTATTTTCTGTAATTTTGTAATAGCCATTCTGATATGAGAAGCGATATCTAATTTTAATTTTGATTTTCATTTCCCTGATGGCTATAGATGTTAAGCATTTTTTCATATATTATCAGCCACCAGTATTCTTTTTCAAAAAAAATTGCTTATGCCTATTTTAGTTTATTTGCTGCATATTTAATATACAAAATTACCTATATTTAACATAAACATTTTTATGCATCTGGCCATATGCATATATACATGCTACAATCACAAAATAGCCTATTTCTTAACTTGAATGTTTGCTTTGTTGTTGTTGTTGAGCTTTTCAAGTACTAAAATTTTCTGAATATCAATCCTTTGCTGAATAAGTAGTTTGGAGATATTTTCTCCCATTCTGACAGATGTTTCTTCAATATATTGGTTGTTTCCTTTGCTGTGCAGAAGCTTTTGAGTTTCATATAACCCCATTTTTGTTGCTTGTATAAATGCATTTTGCTAAGTGTAAAAAGACAGATCCATAAGGCAAGATATTTTGTGATTTAACTTATTTGGTTTAACTGGAAAAGGCAACATGATTGGGATGGAAAATGTCCTAGTGGTTGCTGAGAGTTGAAGGAGGGATAGCTGATAATAAAGGGACTAATTGCACAAGAGAATTTTTAATTTGTGGAATAACTCTAGACGGTAGAGTTGTACTGGGCACATGTCCCTGTGGTGGATATGTCTCTTTGAAAAAGGATACATTACAAAGAACAAACTTTAATGTATGCAAATATTTATATTTTATAAATACTAGACTGTGGAATGGGCAGGTATGAAATGCAAGCTGTAGCAAATTGGCCTTTCTTTATTACAAATGTATTACATAAACAAAGGGAATAGGAAAAAGGAAGCTGAACTAAGTCACCTTAGAAAGCAGTGTTTTGATTAGATACTGCAAGGCAAAACATGGAGAACTGTGCATAAATACTGTGCTACAGTTGATCAATATGTTTATCCCGGTGGTACAGAATAGCAATTCTGAAGCTACTTTATATGTAAACTAGGGTAGAATAAAATAAGTACAGATATAAAATAATGAGGCCAGGCTTCACATTGTCAAAAAAAAGTAATGTTAATCAAAGCAGGATAGTTGGAATTATTGATGTGTTGTTGAAGCAGACTCTGAGATATTAGCAAACTCATTTTTAAAATAGAATGACGATGGGCTGTTGCTGTGGTAAAGTCGGTTAAGCCTCTGTAGGCAGCACCAGAATCCCATATGGGTGCTGGTTCAAGTGCCAGCTGCTCCTGTTTCAATCCAGCCTCTGCTATGGCCTGAGAAAGCAGTAGAAGATGGCCCAAGTGCTTGGGCCCCTGCACCCACATGAGAGAACCATAAGAGGCTCCTGATTCCTGACTTTAGATCAGTTCAGCTTCATCCTTTGCGGTCATCTGGGAAGTGAATCAGCAGATAGAAGTCCTTTCTCTCTGTCTCTACCTCTCTCTGTAACTCTACTTCTCAAATAAATAAATAAAAATAAATCTTAAAAAAATAAAAAATAGAATGGCAAAATATATACACATGTATAAATGGATTAATAGATATATATACCTATACATCCTAATAAGTATATCTATGCATAGTCTATAATTATACTCAGTACTAAAGTATGTATGTATGTATGTATGTATGTATATATATTATATTATATTATATTATATTATATTATATTATATAGATTTCTCTTTTGAGGGGAGCATGAATTTATAGCATTTGAGTAGGTAAATCACATCTGGTAAACAGATATTGGCTTCTAAATCCTTTCTCCACAAATGTAAACCAGGTCTAATTTTGCAAGTGAGGAAGGAGAAACATATAAGATGGACCTAGAGGAATCTGCATGGTGGTACAGAGGGTTGAATTGCGGCCTGTGATGATGGTATCCTATAAGAGTTCTAGTTTGAATCCCTGCTGCTTTACTTCTGATCCAGCTTCCTGCAAATGTACCTGGGGAAGCAATGGAAGATGGCTCAGTTGCTTGGTCCCTGACCACTCACACAGAAATCTGAATGGAAATTCAGGCTTCTGGTTTTGGCCCAGGCCAATCCCTGCCATTGTAGCCATATGGGGAGTGAATCAGCGAATGGAAGATCTTTTTTCTTGGTTTCTGTCTCTCTCTGTATAACTCTATCTTTCAAATAAATAAATAAAAAAATCTTAAAAAAGAGTGAGCCCAAGACATTTTGTATCCTGGAGTGTTTAAGTGCAAAAACAAAATCAAAATTTAAAAGAATATGACATAATGTCAAAAGAACATAGGAGAGGCCTGCACTGTGGCATACCAGGTAAAGCTATCACCTGCAGTGCCAGCATCTCATATGGGCACCAGTTTGAGTCCCAGCTGCTCCACTTCCTATCCTGCTCTCTGCTATGGTATAGGAAAGCAGTAGAAGATGGCCCAAGTAGTTGGGAGCCTGCACGTATGTGGGAGACCCACAAGAAGCTCCTGACTCCTAGCTTCTGATTGGCACAGCTCTGGGCGTTGTGGACACCTCGGAAGTGAGTTAGCAGTTGAAAGATCACTCTCTCTCTCTCTCTCTCTCTCTCTCTCTCTGCCTCTCTGTAACTCTGCCTTTCAAACAAATAAATCTTTAAAAAAAAGAACATAGGAGCCAATATGAAATAGCTGAAAAGATATTATTTAAATAAATAAATGATAGAATTGGGTTATAAGCCAAAACAAATACAAGTATCAATAAATCTATATCATACATAAATATGTGATCTAACAAATTGTCATAAAAAGGAATAAATATTGCTTACTAAAAATTAATAGAAGTAAAAGAAATTAGTTAAGTGTGAAAAGAAAACAACCATTATAATAACAATGTAATAATTTATGTAAGTAAAATGCTTTCATAAATATTAAAATCATAGAGATTTTAGGAAAATAAGATATTTGCAGATCTTCAAAGAAATTTTATTTCAAGCATTTAATTGTAATAACAGATTTCAAATGTATGGAAACATTTTTTCAATACTGTTTACAGGAAGTAGAGCTTAATCACCCATTTTTAAGCACAAGCTGGGATCTTTTAATTACTTGCTTCTTACAAATATATTATTGCCTGAGAAAACTTTTCGTTTTACACTGGAGAAAGTTGGCAGATGATCGCTTAACAAATACATCAAAATTACTCATGCTGACATCATTTACCACCTGATATGAGAGAGAAATTCTTTCCTGGTATTCTTAAATTCATAATTCAAGAAATTATCTGATAACCTAAATTGTATATATTTATGTGTTTTCTCAAAACATAAATCACCATTATTATATTTGTTGAGGTATGAATACTCAAATGGAGATAGTAAAGATTTTTAAAAATAATTTGATAAACTGACACTGTGCCTCTATTCTTTCAAATCATCTTCACCACTTTTCCATATATATGTAAGAGACCAGAGGGAAAATAACTTTATTTCTTAAAACAAATCTTAAAATATTTCCAAGCTCAAATCTATTCCCCCAATTTATTTGATACTGTCAAACTAACACAATTTGTGCAAGTGGACTGACAGAAAATAATCTGTCAGAGACGTGTTTAAAAATCGAGATGCTCATGATAATTTGACACAGTTGAATGCCAAATACACAGAAATTTCATTGTGCAAAATGTATTGGGATATTATATGTGTCAGTTGGTTGCTTCTCTGAATAATTTTAGAATAAAATTTTAGGGAAAAAAAAGTGTTGATAGCACTAGCACACATTTGGTGTACTCACTATATATTTTTTAATCCTTCAAATTTCATAGCTTCCAAGAAGTGGGGAAATGTGAAAAGAATAATATTAGGAGAACTCAGATTAATAAATATGTTTTTGCATTTTTCCAATTATTGTAGTAATTGCTTTTGGCAATTTATTTCAGATTGTGTAGTAAGGTGTTATAATTACCAGATTACATGTGATTAAGCTGGATGTACACAAATGGTTTTCCATGTCAATTTGAAAATATACAATAAGCATATTGAGTAGAATATATTGAGTATAATTTGTCACCTAAAACAGTACTATTGTTTTTAAATATAAATAAAACTAGTATTTCCACAGCTATAAATCTCATTAATCTTTTGACTCTAAACGAACTGAATTCAGTTTGTATTGTATTTCTGCTTTCTCATGTGGGGCTCCCTCAGCTCCAAGAATGATTATAAAGCAAATGAGGGTGAAATCAAAAAAGGAGACTTGTTTGATTGATAAAGAGGTACCACCAGAGACACAGTGTTATAGTTGCAGTGAAGGTTTTGGAAAGGGTGACTCCATGAACAAGAGAACTAATTCACTTCAATTATTTTAGCAATGTTTTGGATATTTCATTATGTCGAATCTTAAAAAATATGTTTTTGAAGAACTGTTGACCATAATTTTAACTTCCTTCTCTTCTTCTTATTGATATGGGAGGGATTTCTACTCAAGAGGTCTGAGGATGCCCAAGCACATTACTTGACTGCCAGACACATTCGAATGGATAGCAATGTATTACTCACATAATCAGAGCCCAGCTAGAAGGATGTTGCACATTTTACAGGACCAACAAGGTGTTGCACTTGAGAACAGAGTGAAAATCAGGGTCTGAGTGGAGTAGACATGTTCTTATTAAAAGTGTGAGGTATCCCTTGTATCCCATGGGACATGTGATTGAATTGTTTGAATTATTTATGTGAGCTGGAAGAGAACTGAAAACAACTATTGAGAGACAAGTAAGAACTGCATTTGGTCTATGTGATAAGGACAGTTGTGTGGCTAGGGGATTTCATCTACAAGAGTGTAGTGGGAAGGGAAACATGAAGTCAGGTTATCTGAGATAAAAGGAATACATAACATTGAATCTTAATAAATATTACACCAAAGATACATATTGTGTTACTTTCGATGGAAAGTGTACTAATTGATAGGCAAGTTGAAGGACTTAATATTTACTGAGATTCTCTGGTTGAATGCATTTGAACATGACTTTGTGACTTTCACCAAGGACAGCATTGATAACATTTAATGTAGGAGACACTGAAAGCATAGTAAACATTGATATTGATATTTTTAAACATTGATCCACACTAACAGCCTAATTAGAAATTTCAAAAGATTCTGAATTTAGTAAGAATACATAGGTTATATAGTTTATTTTAAAAATTTGATAAAAAGGAAAATTTACTAAGAAGTAGAGGAGTTGCAATTATCCCCCAAAAATTCTTTTAATATTAATCTCTTTCTTTTTCACTTTATCAGTTGTAAAAGAAAGATCTAAAAATGCTTATTATTCTATGTAAGTGGCTCTATTTTTATTTCTATGACTCTTTGTATGGATTTCAGTCTGCCTTCATTTTTACAACTAATAAAGGCATCAAGTACAGGAAGCACATAGAACTCCTAATAGACATGACCAGGAAAGATTACCATGACACATTGTAGTCAAGCTTTCAACACATAAAGATTGATTTAAAATATGTATCAAAGCAACACCAGATTACCTTCAGATGATCTACAATTACACTCACAGCTGATTTATAATCAGAAACCCTTCTGACTAGGAGAGAACGTTGAGACATAGTCTAAGTTTTAAAAAAATGAACAACAACAACAAAAAAACTATCAACCCAGTAGACTCCACTCTACAAAGATTTCATTTATGAATGAAGGTCAAATAAAGATCTTCCATGACAAAAAGAAATTGAAAGAATTTGTCACTACATATCCAGTATTGTAAATGATGCTTAAGGTTGTGATGCACACAGAAACTCAATAGATTGTCATCATTATGAAAGAATATGAAAGCAGAAAATCTTGGGTAGAAGTACAGATAAAATCAAAAGCAACCAATAAGAATATTTATGGAAAAATGGCAGGGCCAAGTCATTACCTATCAATAGTAACCTCAAATGTAAATGATCCAAACTCTTCAATTAAAAGATACAAGCTGACTGAGTGGATTAAAAAAATAAGAGACCCATCTATTTACTGCTTACAAGAAACACACTTCATCAATAAAGTTCACAGATTGAATGTGAAAGGATGTAAAAAGATATTCTGTGCTGATGAAAAGCAAAAATAAGCAGGTATAGCCATCCTATGTCAGAAAAAAATAAACTTTAAACAATTGTTAAAAGAGAGAAGGAACATTTTGTAATGATCAAGGGATCAATTCAACAGGAAGATGTGACTATAATAAATGTACATGCATTCAATGTCAAGGTGCCTGGCTATTTAAAACAAAAGTTAGTGGATATAAAATGGACATAAATTCCAATGCAATAGTAATGAAGGACTTCAACACCCCACTATAATCTATGGACAGATAAACTAGAAAGAAAATCTGCAAAGAAATAAGATTGTTAATCTACACTACAGACCAATTGGACCTAACTGATATATACAAAACTTTCCATCCCACAATTTCAGAATGGACGTTCTTTTTATCTGTGCATGGAACTTCTCTAGAATAGACCATATGCTAGGCCATAAAGCAAGTCTCAGCAAAGTCAAAAAAACTGGAATAATGCTATGAATTTTTTCTGAGCACAATGGAATTAAGCTGGAAATTAACAACTTAAGAATCATTAGGAGCCAACATTGTGGTGTAGCTGGTAAAACTGCCACGTGCACTGTTGGTATCCCATATGAGTGCAGGATTGAATCCCAGCTGCCCACTGCTAATTCATCTCTCTGCTATGGCCTGAGAAGGCAGTGGAGGGTGGCCCAAACTCCTTGGTCCATGCACCTGTGTGGGATACATGGAAGAAGTTCCTGGATTCTGGCTTCAGATTGGCACAGCTCCAGCCATTGCACCAACTGGGGAGTGAACCAATGTATAGAAGACCGCTCTCTCTCTCTCTCTCTCTCTCTCTCTCTCTCTCTCTCTCTCTCTCTTTCTCTCTGCTTCTGCCTCTCTGTAACTCTGCCTTTCAAATAAATAAATAAATCTTTAAAAAATGGAATCTGTAGAAAATATGCAAAAGCATAGAGACAGAAGAACACACTCTTGAATGATTAGGGGGCATAGAAGAAATCAAGTGAAACTAAAAATTCTTGGAAACAAATTAAGGTGACACAACATATGAAGAATTAAAGGACAATGCAAAAGCAGTGTTAATAGCGAAGGTTATAGTAATTAGTGCCTACATCATGGACTGGAACAGCATCAAATAAAATGCAACTGAATGATCTGAAAAAATCAAAAAAAATCAAAGCCAAAATTAGCAGGAGAAAAGAAATTATTAAAATTAGAGGATAAATAAAGAAAATTGAAATAAAAAAAAACAGAAAAGATCAGTAAAATTAAGAACTGGTATTCTGAAAAAAAAAAAAGATACACCTTTGCACAACTAACCTTAAAAAATAAATAGAAAGCCCAAACTAATAAAATCAGATTTGAAAAGGAAATGTAAAAACAGATAACACATTAATAAAAAGTATAATCAGAAATTCTAAAACAAGCAATATTCCTTCCATAGTGGCTTTACCAGTTTGCATTCCCACCAACAGTGGATTAGTGTCCCTTTTTCCCCACATCCTCTCCAGCATCTATTGTTGGTAGATTTCTGAATGTGAGCCATTCTAACCGGGGTGAGGTGAAACCTCATTGTGGTTTTGATTTGCATTTCCCTGATTGCTAGTGATCTTGAACATTTTTTCATGTGCCTGTCAGTCATTTGGATTTCCTCTTTTAAAAAATGTCTATTGAGGTCCTTGGCCCATCTCTTAAGTCGGTTGTTTGTTTTGTGGTTGTGGAGTTCTTGATCTCTTTGTAGATTCTGGTTATTAATCCTTTTTCAGTTGCATAATTTGCAAATATTTTTTTCCCATTCTGTCCGTTGCCTCTTCACTTTCCTGATTCTTTCTTTTGAAGTACAGAAACTTCTCAATTTGAAGCAATCCAAATAGTTAATTTTGGCTTTGACTGCCTTTGCTTCCAGGATCCTTTCCAAGAAGTCTTTGCTTGTGCCTATATCTTGCAGGGTTTCTCCAATGTTTTCTAATAATCTTATGGTGTCGGGTCATAGTGTTAGATCTTTAATCCATGTTGAGTGGACTATGGAAGTCAGTTTGGAGATTCCTTAGAAACCTGAATATAATGCTAGCATACAACCCAGCCAGCCATCCCACTCCTTGGAATTTACCCAAAGGAAATTAAATTGGCAAACAAAAAAGCTGTCAGCACATTAATGTTTATTGCAGTTCAATTCACAATAGCTAAGACCTGGAATCAACCTAAATGCCCATCTATAGTAGACTGGATAAAGAAATTATGGGGGATGTACTCTATAGAATACTATACAGCAGTAAAAACCAATGAAATCTGGTCAATTTGTTAAGTCAACAACAGGAGTCACTATGCACTTACTCCTTATGTAGGATCTCTGTCCTTAATATGTTGTACAATGTGAATTAATGCTATAACTAGTATGCAAACAGTACTTTACACTTTGTGTTTCTGTGTGGGTGCAAACTGTTGAAATCTTTACTTAGTATATACTAAATTGATCTCTATATAAAGATAACTGAAAATGAATCTTGATATGAATGGAATGGGAGAGGGAGTGGGAGATGGGAGGGTTGCAGGTGGGAGAGAAGTGATGGGGGGGAAGCCATTGTAATCCATAAACTGTACTTGGAAATTTATATTTGTTAAATAAATTTTAAAAATATGCCAACAAATTGGAAAATCTAGAAGAAATGGATAAATACAACCCATCAAAACTGAATTATGAATATACAAAAAACTTAAACAGACCAGTAACAAAGAGAGAGATTGACTTGGTAATAGGATGATCCAAACATAGGGAAGCCCAGGACTGCATGGGTACACTGCTGAATGCTACAACAATATAAAGAACAAATTCACATTTTTCTCAATCTATTCAAAACAATTAAAAGGGATAGAGCCCACTGAACTTCCCTGTTGAGGTAACTATCACCTTAATTCCAAAACCAGAAAGACAACAGGCATGTGTAGACTAATATTACTGATGGACATAGATGCAAAAATCCTCAACAAAATACTAGCTAATCAAATCCAACAACACATCAGAAAGACCATTCTACCAAACCAAGAAGGATTTATACCTGGTATATGGGGATGATTCATCATACATACATACATTTTATATATATATATATATATATATATATATATATATATATTCAACAAAGGGTGGTGGGAAAATTAGATCTTTGGATGCAGAAGTATGAAATAAGATCCCCACTTTACACCTTATGCAAAAATCAACTCAAAATGGGTGAAAAATCTAAATCTATGACCTGATAACATCATATTACTAGCAGAGAACTTTGGAGAAACTCTGCTACACATTTACATAGGCAGACTTCTTGGAAAAGAACTCAGAAGCACTTTCAATCAAAGTAATATTAGACAAATAGGATTACATCAAGCCAAAACACTTCTGCACTGCCATGGAAACATACAGCAAATTGAAGATGCAACTGACAGAATGGGAGAAGATATTTGCAAATCTGATACTGATAAAATATTAAGGGGCTGGTGCTGTGGCTCATATGGTTAATCCTCTGCCTGTTGCACTGGCATCCGTTATGGGTGCCAGGTTCCAGTCCTGGTTACTCCTTTCCCAGTCCAGTCTCTGCTGTGGCCCGGGAGGGCAGTGGAGAATGGCCTAGGTGCTTGGGCCCCTGCAAATGCTTGGGAGACCAGGAAGAAGCACCTGGCTCCTTGCTTCAGATAGGAGCAATGCCGGCTGTTGTGGCCATTTGGGGAGTGAACCAATGGAAGGAAGACCTTTCTCTCTGTCTCTCTCTCTCTGTCTCTCTCACTGTCTACAACTCTACCTGTCAAATAAAAAAATATTTTAATATTCAGAATTTAAGAAGAGCTCAACAAACTCAACACCCTCAAAACAAACAATCTCATTAAGAAATGAACAAAGGACATGAACAGGGATTTTTCAAAAAAAGAAATTCTAATGGTCAACAGACATGTGAAAAAATGCTCAGGACAACTAGCTATCAAGGAAATGCTAATCAAAACCACAGTGAGGTTCCACTTCACCCCAGTTAGAAGAGCTTTCATACAGAAATCAACAAACAGCAAATACTGGCAAGGATGTGGAGGAGAGTCCCCTAACCCACTGTTGATGGGAATGCAAACTAGTGCAGTCATTGTGGAAAGCAGTATTGTGATTTTTCAGAAATCTGGCAATAGATATTCCATTTGACCCAGCCATCTCAGTCCCAGGAATTCACCCAAAGAAATTAAATCAGCATATGGAAGAGTTATCTATACCCCTATGTTCATTGCAGCTTAATATACAATAGTTAAGATATGGAATCCACTCAGATATCCATCAACCAATGAATGGATAAAGAAAATGTGGTACATATAGACTATGGAATACTACCCAGCTATAAAAAATGAAAACCTGTTGTTTGCAACAAAATTGATGCAACTAAAAACCATCATAGCAGTGAAAAAAGCCAGTCCCCAAAACGCAAATATCATATGTTTTCCCTGATCTGTGGTAACTAACAGAGTACAAATTAATGTAATGTATATGAACAAAATTGATATCTTGACAACTGGTTATTTTTCACAGATTATTTCACAGAAACAGTACTTTTATCTTCTTAATGTTTGTTGAATAAGTTACTTGAATGAGGGTTAATCTATGGTTATAAAATAATCCAAAAGAATGTCATCATAAAAATTAAAAGAAAGAGTAAGAAAGGAAGAAGGAGGGAGGTGAGCATGGATGAGTGGGAGGTTAGGGTGGGGAATATCACTACATCTCTAAATATGTAAGTATGAAATACATGAAACTTGTTCATTTTCTATAAATTAAAAATAATAATTAAACAATGAAAAAGGAAGAACTTCAAGATCTGCCTCTTTGTTCTCTCTGTAACTTTGCCACTTGAATGAATGAATGAATACAAAAGGAATGCCTACTAAGCATTTCAAATCTTAAGATCAGTTTGGACTCAAGTTCTTGCAATGGACTCTTCTTGGTATGGGCTGCACTGACTTGCACTTTTCCTCTGCATCCACTGCTGAGTAGCTGCCACTCAGACCAGTAGCTCAACATTATACCTCTTCCTGTAACTACAGGTTTAAATTCCTCCTTTTCTGGTTTCTCTTTTTCTCCATTGCAAGTGGTCTGGAACTGTATGTAACCGTATCATCTAAGTTCAGGCAGTGACCATTGCAGGTGAAGAAAATGAGGAAAAGAGAATGCCATGTTTTGAGCTTATTTTATTGATTTAGCGAGTGATTTCTTGAACATGTACTTTTGTTATTAATTTTTCTAGAGACTTAACCTAAAAATAGGAAAGACAAATATATGCCAATATTATTCATACAACGTACACAATTTAGTGACTTCCAATACTTGTCAAGAAGTATATTAAATTGCTGTTAACACTTTATAATTCATTATTTCAAATGAGCATACTAATTTGGAATTTGCATAAAAATGGAAAAAGAAGATTCAGGTCATTATTCATGTTCCTTGGTCAAACTTACCTAAAGCTGGTTTAAATATATGCGTTTTTTAAAAAAGCATTTTAGTACCTTAATTAAATATCCACAAATACTGTTAAATTGAACAGTGTTTAAATGATGCATGCATACTGTCTTTTCTGTTGCTTTGAAAACTTGGCCTTAGGCTGGCGCCGTGGCTCAATAGGCTAATCCTCCGCCTTGCGGCGCCGGCACACCGGGTTCTAGTCCCGGTTGGGGCGCCGGATTCTGTCCCGGTTGCCCCTCTTCCAGGCCAGCTCTCTGCTGTGGCCCAGGAGTGCAGTGGAGGATGGCCCAAGTCCTTGGGCCCTGCACCCCATGGGAGACCAGGAAAAGCACCTAGCACCTGGCTCCTGCCATCGGATGAGCGCGGTGCACCGGTTGCAGCGCGCTGACCGCGGCAGCCATTGGAGGGTAAACCAACGGCAAAGGAAGACCTTTCTCTCTGTCTCTCTCTCTCACTGTCCACTCTGCCTGTCAAAAAATAAAAAAAAAATAATAAAAATAAAAAAAAAAACTTGGCCTTAATAATCAAGATCCATGGTAGACTTTTATATATGAAACTGTCACTGAAAATTAACAAAATAAAGATCAAGCTCAAGTTGAAAAAAAATTTAAATTTCACCTGCAACATATACACTTACACAAAATGTCAGGTAACATTGTAAAGAAATAGTTTTAATGACTTATTAGTAAATAGAAATAGACCAATAAACATTAGGTTGATACTTCTATCTTTTACTTTTCAGCCAATATTTCAAAAATAAAAGTAAAATGAAAGCATTACATATCCTTCTGATTTTGTGATAGTCTTCCAATTTATTTAATAGTTACATTATAAATGTTTTCCACATATTAGCAAAGAAATTTCGAAAAATGAATTCTGTCTTCCCTCCTGCTAAAATATAAGGAATGTAAACCTGTTACGGAAATAAGGTTTCTGACTTCCTGTAAATGCACATATGCCTTTTTACATTTGATCACACTTCATTCTAGAGACTGTAGCACAGAGTGTGAAAGGAGAACCCCACATGATATGTCAGTTGACTGTGAGTTCCTGGGAATGAGTGAATTACCTGCTTTTAGAATCGTGATCAATATATGACAGTGATTTACCATTGTTATGACATAATACATAGCTACATGAGATTTTTCTCCCCAATAATCAAGAATATAAGGACAAAATATTTAATAGAATGTTTGGATTTCAATTGTCAAGATACACTGAATTTCTACATAATGTGTTATCACTTTATCTTAAATTGAAATGTAAAGAACTAAGAATAGCATTTGTTATGTAACTTATAACAATCCCGAGTTAATTTGGTTCTGATAAATTTTGTTTGACTAATTGCTTCAGGTTACCAATTATGCTGTGCTATTATAAAGAAAATATGAAATATTAATGTCAAAATATTTTACATTGAATTATTCAGTCTTTAGAAATAGGACTCCAATTACATGGCAATTAAAATAATTGATGCTATCATTTTCCTCTTCTCACTCTATTGTCCCTTTATTCTCTTACTCTTCCTTCCCTCTCTCTTTGCTCCCATTCTTTTTTTTTCCTTCTTTCCATTCTTTTTAAAATTTAATTTTTAATACACCTTCTCAGGTCATCCCAAGAATAATCAAAGGTAGTTTTTTTTTCTTAAAAGCAACTTCAGAGTCTTGAAAACTTAGAGTCTTAGAGTCTTATCTATCAGGTTAATATTTCTTTCCAATAAAGATAATTTTATCCAATAATATTCTATTTTGTGTTTTTAGAAAAAAAGAGAAACATACTTAAGTATTAATATTTAAATAGAATACCTGAAATGTGGAAGATTTTGGTGTTAGTAATATAATTTATTTCCTGTTAAATATATTTTTGCCTTCAAGTTTAAAATTTTGGTTTTTGGAAAGTTGGAAGGTATAACAGTGTATAAACTAGTATAATGTCTTCTTTATATTTTATAGATGTTAAGAAATAGTGAAATATTCAAATGAAATATTTTGAATACTATGTTATATTAAATCATATGTAAGGCAACATAAGCGTATTTATGAAAAGTGATTTTAACTTTGTGCACTTAAATTTTTAGTGCTTTGAAAATGGATCACTTGACTGACTAAAGGCTTCATAAATGTGTTCTGTGGTGAAATAGTGTAGTTTTACATTTATATTTAAGCAATATTTGATAGTATTATATATTATAAAATTTTTAAATATTTATTTATTTATTTGAAAGACTGACAGAGAGAGGGAAATGCAGAATGAGAGAGATTTCTCCTCTGCTGTTATACTCCACAAATGAACACAACAGGTAGGGCTTGACCAGGCTAAATCCCAGAGCCATGTACTCGATCCTCATCTTCCACATGGATGCCCCAGGCCCAAGCACTTGGGTCATTTGCTGCTGCCTTTCCAGGTACCTTGAAACCCGATTATCTAGAACTGTGATTGACATTCCAAAATGGGATATCAACATGCCCAGCGACAGCTTACTTACTGTGCCATGATGCCAGTCCTTGGGCAATATTTAGTAAGTAACAACCTATAATAATTTAAATAGGAATACAGGCAAATGACCTGGGTTTTGTACAACAGACCTGGGAAAACCAAGAGCTTAAATAGGATGGGAATTCTATTTCTAAGGCTATACATGTTTCGGCCATCCCTATGCATGCGTATACCTAGCAACTGAAAAATTTTAGTGGCCAAAGATATAAGATCCTTGGGCTCTAAAACTCTGAGTATAAAACTGGTTTCCATGCTATTTGTTAGTGACATCCAAGCACAGATTTTGACTGGAGACAGATTCCTCCTAGGTGTCTCTGGACTAAGTGTTTACGATTTGCCTCCTTAGTTTAACTTGAGTGCTTCCCTCTCTATCTTTCTGTGGCCAGTGTCATTCCTTAGTGCTTTTCTAAGACAATCCATCTGGTTTGTATCAGTTCCTCACCTTATTTCTCTAATGACTAGCTGGATTGGCTTGTCTGAGTGTTTATAGAGATAGGTAAGCTGTGAGTGGAATTTAATCTGGCAATAATGGATTTTACTACAGCAATTGTATTAACAGTGATGTGAGAGACTGCTTGCAAAAGCTAGCACAAAATTCTCGTCTTTCCATGAAATCATGCAACTGAGCAAAGAAATTTGGCACAGTTCTCTACAAGAGTTGTTTCTTTTCCCTCCTTTTGAATCTACAGTGCTTAAAGTCTTACTTTTACCAATGGAGTGCAACAAAGTTTTTGTGATTTCTGAGGATGAAACCATCATGTTTTAAAGACACTTAAGAAGGACCTCATGAAATGAGAGGCATAGGCATGGTAGTGGCTCCAGCTGAGCCCAGACCCCCACTGATGAGAGCTGAAAGTAGCTATGTGAGTGGGCCCAGACTGAGTGCAGTCAACCTGAAGAATTAGGATAACAAATATAATTACCATTAAGGTCAAGTTTGGGAGTAGTTTGTTTATCAGCAATAGGCAAATGAAAGAAAAACATAACACACTTTTGTCGTGAAGTGTGAAAATCTAGAGATTTGATCAAACTGGGAAAAAGCAATGTGGGAATAAAGTGTCCTGAGGCTGGTTAGATAGAAAAGTTCCATATCTGTTGTCCAAGAACATATGTCTATCAGTGCAAAATATTTCTGTTCTTTTAGTACAGGTGCATGTAGAGCATTCCCTAGGCCCTAGGAAAGAAATCGACAAGAATTACACAGAATGTTTCTACCACGGTCAGGCTGAATTCAGGCTCTCATTTGAAAACGTACTGGGCTGCAAACAAATCTATTGAATTCACTAGAGATAAAGGACAAGATGTAACTGTAGACTTAAGATTTGATTAAACATAAGGGATAGCAGGTGCCAGGTTCAAGTTCAGAGTTTGCCTGATATTTGTGGTGTCAAGGAAAATTCAGCCAAGCAAGTTCGGGATAGTGGTTCTTAAATTTAAATATTCTAAATTTATTTTAGAATGCATGCTGAGGTTGCAGGCTTTCTTTGTAAATATCTAATCCCTAATTTCAAAGTAAGGGTAAATTGAAAATGAGATGGGAATGAAGAGATGGAAGGGCAAGGACCTGGAGTCATAAGAACCAATGCAGAAACAGAAAATATACTCTTGTATGTATACATGTATTCTAAGTTTGAGTTATGCTTGTAAGTGCGTTGTAAGCCAGATCACATTAAGAATCCTATCTATTTTAATAATTTACATCTTTAAGAGAATGGTAAGGCACTTTTCTGTAAGTTATAATTTTATCACTGAAATATCTTTCAATGTTAAACTTCTCATCTTCATTTAAAAGTGAAAATGAAACTCAAAGAAAATAAATGACTTGACGAACTGAAAAAAGTGCAGAGGAAGTAACAGGTTTCAGACCACTTGTCTTGGCTAGGATCATACACTGGAGCTCCTATTAACAATACAATACATTATCCTTGGCTTTTGGTAGTTTTGGCTATTTATGGTCAATTTCTTTCTGAAAATATTAAATGATAAGTTCCAAAGATAAAAAATTCATAACTTCTAAATTGTACACTATTCTGAGTAGCTTTATATCATGCCTGGCATGTAAATCATATCCAAACTCTTTATGCTGCCTGACCATTACACAATTAGTAGCTGCCTTATTTATCAAATCAATTGTTGCAGTATTGTAATGCTTGCATTCATATAACCTTTATTTATTTAATAATGATGACAAAGTGCAAGAGTGGTGATGTAAAGGAGGCACCAAAACTGAAAACCTGGAAAGACAACAAAAATCTGCTATGGTGTAGCCACACTACACAGAATATATACAAAAAATAGGGTATATATCCTCGGTTTCAAGTACTGTTATTTCCATGGTTCTATAATAGCTATATAGTGGATTTCAGCTATCCACTGAATGTCTTGGAGCACATCCCATGTGGATAAAGGTGGAGGATTGTATTACTTGAGTTGCAATTTTTTTTCCTCTTTTAAAAAATTATTTAATTTTTTCTACAGTAAGCAAATTTCATGTATTTCATATATACAGGTTTAGGAGCATGATGATGCTTCACTCCCTACCCTCTCTCCCACCCATGCTCCAAACATTCCTCCTCCTTCCTTTATTAATCTATCTTTTTAAGTTTTATTCATTTATTTGAAAGGCATAGTTACAGAGAGAGAGAGGGAGAAACAGAGAGAAAGGTCTTTGATCAGCTGCTTCACTCCCCAAATGGCCACAATGAGACAGACCGAAGGCAGGAGCCAGGACTTCATCTGGATCTCCCACATGGGTACTGGGGCCCAAGCACCTGGGCCATCTTGCATTGCTTTCCCAGGAGCATGAGCAGGGAGTGGGATTGGAAGTGGAGCAGCCAGGACTCGAACTAGTGTCCACATGGGATGCTGGCACCACAGGAGGCAGCATTACCTGGTAGACCACAGTGTCATTCCCTGAAATCGTCTTCACATAGAATATTTGTCTGTTTAATAATATTAAAATTGAGGTGGATATATGGCCTAGCAGATAAGCTGTCAGTTTAGATGCCCACACCCCATATTTGAGGACCTGGATATAATAGGCTCCTACTCCCGACTCCAGCTTCCTGCTTAATGCAGATACCTGGAGACAGTAGTATCCAAGTAGTTGGATACTTGCGCACCCACATGGGAGATCTGGACTGAAGTCCTGATTCCAGGTCCACGCTGGCCATTTCAGGCATTTGGACAGTGAATCATTAGATAGAAATTCTCTCAATGCTTCTCAATGAGTAATTTTTTACTTCCATTTTTTATCCTTTTATCTAAGACATACAAATTTCATGCATTTCATATATTCAAATTTCAAAACACAGTGATTCTTCCCTTCCTTCCCTCTCACCCATCCATACTCTCACCTTTCTTCCTCCTCTCTCTCCTATTGCATTCTTAATTTTTACAAATATATATTTTCAGTTTCCTTAATACTCATAAGAGTAACCCTACATTAAGTAAATAATTCAACAAATACCATGAGAAAAAAAAACAACTTTTCCTCAATAATAGAGTCAAGGGCTATAAGCAATCTTCAAATCTCAAAATGTCAGTTTCACACCTATATATTATATTTTAGATATTCTACTAGTTTACCACAGATAAGAAAAAACATAGTATTTGTTTTAGGGGGATTGGCTAATTTTAGTAAGTAAAATCATTTTCAGTTTTATCCATTTTGTTGCAAAAGAGAGACAGGAATTCATTTTGTTGACTGTTGAGTAGTATTCCATTGGGTATATATGCCATAATTTCTTCATCCAGTCATCAGTTGATGAGCAGTTGTGTTAGCCCAGAATGGATACAGTACTCATCTGTGCTGTGGTAAGAACTGCACAAAGGATCTGTGTAGTCCTCAATGTGAGCACAGATCCTGTAACAGTGGTCTACCTCAGGAAATGAGGTAGCGCTGGGCATGTGGAGCTGCTCACAGTGATTTCCCAGAGACCCAGCTGCACCCTGCACCCTTGTACAGTCAGAGTTCCCACAGTCTCAGCACACAGGCTCCCACAGTCATGGGGTGCAGAGGACCTGCTATAGCCTGCTAGACTGCCTTGTCCACAGAGCACAGATATGTTCCCAGAGCCAGCTGCCTGTGGATGCTCCCCCTAGGTGGTCTGAGCCCTAGGGCTTGTGATTTGTGGAGTGGCTAGAGCTACCTCTATGATGCCTTTGTGGGTTCCAGCCCCCTGTCAGTCCTTCTGGGCAGACTTGAATCAATAGGGAATGGGAATTTTTCCCTCTGGTAAAATCCTTGGATCACACAGATATTCAAGAGTCATGGGTCGTAGTCCCTTCTTGTTTCACAGTGGTGCTTTCTCGCTGCTGGCTGCTGGGTGCGTGGACCTGAACTTCTGCCTCAGGTTCTGACAGGAGAGCGTCATGCACAGAAGTGCTGGCACAGTGCAGGGTCCAAGGAATGGTAAGTGCGCCACTCGCCCGTTTCCCAGCCTCCCAAACCTGCAGACAGTCAGACGCAGCGGGGAGCCAAGTCAAGCAGGGACTCATTTATTGTGCATATAACAAAGACTTTTATAGCACAAAACTGCAGAGTTATTGGGGCAGAGCATAAGGACCAACCAATCACTTAAAAGATCATTTTATGGGGTGATTTTTATAGGACTAGCCATATGTCTATATACTCGTCATCAGTTGTCGTCACTTCCTCTGATGTGCAGCCAACCAGCTTTAGTGACAAACACTTTTGAGTTCCGTCTATCTTACTTCCTCTGGGCACCATCTTCATTGCCCCTCTTGCAGGGCCCACTGGAGAGGAGCCCACCAGCATCATCCTCGGCAGCCTGGTCCCTCTCCATCTGATTCCCAATGTTCCTCTTGCTGAGGGCTGTGGCGGCCCTGCGAGCTGCTCCAGGATCCACTCCCCCTCCTTGCATGACAGCAGTTTGCTCATGGCTGGCCCTGGGCACAGTGGCATCATGGCGGCAGCTGTGTACACGCTCTAGCCACAGTCCCACTCCTCCAGCGCCTGCAGGCTGTAGATGAAGTCCTCCTGCAGGTGCTGCAGCCGGCCCTGTGCCTCCTGGAGCCAGGCACGCTTCATGTTGACCCCACATTGGCACCACCCAGGGTCCCCGTTGTCCACACCACCTGGTCCGGGGGCCAGAGCCGCTACTGCCACACCTGCCATGGGGCCACCGTCCACCATGGCGGAGGCCCCTCCCTGTGCCGCCATCCCCTGGACACTGGCCGACTGGCTCCGCAGGACATGGCTTGGGTTAATTCGCAGGCTTGGCTCTGCACGGCTCCACTCTGCATGGTTCAGGCAGGGGCACCTGGGGGCAGCTGCGTGTGTGGAGCCCCGGGCCTGGCCTGGCCACGCCATGGACGCACTCATGCCCTGCAGCACAGGAGTTACATGGCATCCTCTTTCAGCTGGTGGCTGGATGCGGTTGTGGGGGGGGAGAAGGGGAAGCGAAATGTGACCTTTTTTCTCCTCTACATTAGCAGGTACCTTGTCTCCCACAGGGCTCCAGGCCAGACTCACACCAGGCTCTCTCTCCGGCTATGTCTCCAGTGGCACAGGTTGCTGCAGTCTGATCTCATCTCATTCTCCAAAGCTCTTGATGGCTGACATCTTGTGTTGTGCCTGTGCACGTACTGCGTGTCTGCACCCTCTATTTAGACCCATGGGTTCCTCTTCCTTCCGTAGAATTTCACTGTGGTTTTCTCGCTAACTCTCCCTTGAGAATGCACTATCTTCACTTTGTTTTTTGTTAAATAACTATCTTCTCCTAGCCTAGAGCAGTAAGCTCTCTCCCCATTCTACCATCTTGTAATCTCTCTTCAATAAATAAATTCAAAGAATTGCTTTTGAATACTGAGAGTCTAAATTAGAATAAACAGAATTACATAAAATTTTACATATAAACTAATGGAACTAAATAACTATTATTTAAAAAATAAAACATTTTATACATTCAACTTACACTGCATTGGCTATGTTATTGTCTGGTTTTAATGTATTGTTTTATTCATCAGATATTTCTTTATATTATTTTAACTGAAATTAGAATTGTTTTCATAGTGTTTTAACTGAAATTAGAAAAGGTTTCATATTAAGCATAGTTTTCCAAAGCTGATATTCAAAATATCAATCAAAGTAAAAATTTCAAATGAATTTTAATATTACACATAACTAAAATTTTCCTGATGTTTTTATAATAAAATCATTCAATAATCACATAAGAATGTTTTAATATATGAAACAGCTGCCTACTAATATAAGGTATATTTTTAAACAATTAGAATGTTATAAATTCAAATTCAATAACTAAATCTGAAGTACAGTCTTGAAATATCACTATTTGGTTCCTAAAGTCTTGAACATAAACGTGGAAGAATTAGTAATTTTCCCAATTTAACACCAAATATCATCATATTAACAACAACAAAACATTTCTCCTACAGATTAGAAGTACAAATATATACATGTTCAAACTTGCTGTATTGTGTAGCCCTGATTAGATGCCTGGCACATAGTGGCTTGTATATAACACAAGTTGTTAGTCAAAAGACAAACTCATATAGCAGACTTTAAGACTTACGAGATAGAAGTAATTCTTTGACCCAGAGTTTTGATGGATGAGAACACAAGGTAGAGATGGGGAACAGGCAGTTTGTCATTAAAAATTTTGTAAAGATTTACTTATGTATTTGAAAAGCAGAGTTACAGAGAGAGAAGGAGAGACAGAGAGAGAGGGAGAGATCTTCTATTTGCTGGTTCACTCCCTACATGTCTGCAATGCTCAGCACTGAGCCAGGCCAAAACCAGGATCCAGGAGCTTCATTTAGATCTCCTTCTTGGTGGCAGGGACCCAAGGACTTAGGCCATCTTCTGCTGCTTTCCCACGTAGTTTAGCAGGCAGCTGGATTGGAAATGGAGCAGCTGGGACAAGAACTGATGCACATAAAGGATGTTGGTTCTGCAGTTGGCAGCCTAACCTGCTATGTGACAGTGATAGTACATTTAGATGTAATTTATACAATGATATACTTTCAGTTCATTTGATATGCATAAGAGTAACCCTACACTAAGTAACACTAGGTAAACAGTTTAAAGTAGAGACAAGGGCTGTAAATAATTATCAAATCTCAAAGTTACAATTTCAGTCGTATACATTACATTATTTGATAGTCTATAGTTAGCACAGATCAAAGCAAACCTATGGTGTTTGTTTTTTAGGGATGGGATTATTTAATTAACTATAATCATTTCCAGTAGCAAATATTTTGTTGCAAAAGATGAGATTTCATTCTTTTTTAACCACTAAGTAGTGCTCCATACTATATATTCATTATATATATATAGCACGATTTTTATCCAGTCATCAGCTGATGGACATCTGGGTTGATTCTATATCTTAGCTATTGTGAACTGAGCTTCAGTAAACTTTGAGGTGCAGACAACTCTTTAATGTGCCAATTTCATTTTGTTTGAGTAAATTTCCAAGAATGGGAATTCTGTGTCATATGGTAGATCTATTTTGCTTTCTGAGGTATTTTCATAATGTATTCCACAATGCTTGCACAGGTTTACAGTCCCACATACATTGGATTATGGAAAATTTTCCTCATATCCTCACCAGAATTTACTATTTGTTCATTTCTGTATGAAAGCCATCCTACCTGGGGGGAGGTGAAACCTCATTGTGGTTTTGTTTTTTTTTTTTTTTTTTTTGGCACATAAATTCTAATTTATATTTATTTATTTATTTATTTATTTATTTATTTTTTTATATATAAAGCTTTTATTTAAAGAATATAAATTTCCAAAGAACAGCTCATGGACCACAATGGCTCCCCCCCCACACAACTTCCCTCCCTCCCCCCACCCTCCCCTTTCCCGCTCCCTCTCCCCTTCTGTTCACATCAAGATTCATTTTCAATTCTCTTTATACACAGAAGATCAATTTAGTACATATTACGTAAAGATTTCAACGGTTTGCCCTCGCATAGAGACACAAAATGATAATACTGTTGGAGTACTAGTTATAGTATTAATTCACAATGTACAGCACATTAAGGACAGAGATCCTACATGATTTTTTTTTTTAAAAAAATTGATTAATTGTCTATGCAATTTCCAGTTTAACACCAAGATTTTTTAATCATTTGCAATTATCTTTATATAAAGAAGATCGATTCAATATATACTATGAAAGGATTTCATCAGTTTGCACCCACTCAGAAACACAAAGTGTAAAAATACTGTTTCAGTACTAGTAATAGCATCACTTCACATTGGATAACACATTAAGGACAGATCCCTCATGAGACGTAAGTACACAGTGACTCCTGATGTTGATTTAACAATTTGACACTCTTGTTTATGGCGTCAGTAATCTCCCTAGGCTCTGGTCATGAGTTGCCGAGGCTATGGAAGCCTTTAGGGTTAGCCGACTTCGATCTTATTCCCACAGGGCCATAGTCAAAGTGGAAGTTCTCTCCTCCCTTCAGAGGAAGGTACCTCCTTCTTTGATGGCCCCGTTCTTTCCACTGGGATCTCACTCGCAGAGATCTTTCATTTAGGTCTTCTGTTTTTTCCAGAGTGTCTTAGCTTTCCATGCCTAAAATATTCTCATGGGCTCTTGAGCCAGATCCGAATGCCTTAAGGGCTGATTCTGAGGCCAGAGTGCTATTTAGGACATCTGCCATTCTATGAGTCTGCTGTGTATCCTGCTTCTCATGTTGGATCATTCTCTCCCTTTTTCATTCTATCAGTTAGTATTAGCAGACACTAGTCTTGTTTGTGTGATCCCTTTGACTCTTAGACCTATCAGTGTGATCAATTGTGAGCTGAAATTGATCACTTGGACTAATGAGATGGCCTTGGTACATGCCACCTTGATAGGATTGTATTGGAAACCCCTGGCACAATTTTAACTCCATCATTTGGGGCCATTCCGATTGAGCATGTCCCAAGTTTTACATCTCCTCCCTCTCTTATTCCCACTCTTATATTTCACAGAGATCACTTTTCAGTTAAAATTTAAACATCTAAGAATAATTGTGTGTTAATTACAGAGTTCAACCACTAGTACTAGGATAAAGAAAAAAAAATACTACCATGGATAAAGTATTACATTGTACAACAACAGTCAGCACAAGAGCTGATCGAGTCACTGTTTCTCATAGTGTCCATTTCACTTCTACAGGTTTCCCCTTTGGTGCTCAGTTAGTCATCGCCAATCAAGGGAAACAAATGATATTTGTCTCTTTGGGACTGACTTAATTCACTGAGCATGATGTTTTCCAGATTCCTCCATTTTGTTGCAAGTGACCAGATTTCATTGTTTTTGACTGCTGTATAGTATTCTGTAGAGTACATGTCCCATAATTTCCTAATCCAGTCTACTGTTGATGGGCATTTGGGTTGGTTCCAAGTCTTAGCTATTGTGAATTGAGCCGCAATAAACATTGCTGTGCAGACGGCTTTTTTGTTTGCCAATTTAATTTCCTTTGGGTAAATTCCAAGGAGTGGGATGGCTGGGTTGAATGGTAGGGTTATATTCAGGTTTCTGAGGAATCTCCAGACTGACTTCCATAGTGGCTTCACCAGTTTGCATTCCCACCAACAGTGGATTAGTGTCCCTTTTTCCCCACATCCTCTCCAGCATCTATTGTTGGTGGATTTCTGAATGTGAGCCATTCTCACCGGGGTGAGGTGAAACCTCATTGTGGTTTTGATTTGCATTTCCCTGATTGCTAGGGATCTTGAACATTTTTTCATGTGTCTGTTGGCCATTTGGATTTCCTCTTTTGAAAAATGTCTATTGAGGTCCTTGGCCCATCTCTTAAGTGGGTTGTTTGTTTTGATGTTGTGGCGTTTCTTAATTTCTTTGTAGATTCTGGTTATCAACCCTTTATCTGTTGCATAGTTTGCAAATATATTTTCCCATTCTGTCGGTTTCCTATTCTCTTTCCTGACTGTTTCTTTTGCAGTACAGAAACTTTTCAATTTGATGCAATCCCAGTAGTTAATTTTGGTTTTCAGTGCCTGTGCTTCTGGGGTCTTTTCCAAGAAGTCTTTGCCAGTACCTATGTCTTGCAGGGTTTCTCCTATGCTCTCTAGTAATTTGATGGTGTCGGGTCGTAGGTTTAAATTTTTAATCCATGTTGAATGGATTTTTGTGTAAGGTGAAAGGTAGGGGTCTTGCTTCATGGTTCTGCACGTGGAAATCCAGTTTTCCCAGCCCCATTTATTAAACAGACTGACCTTACTCCAGGGACTGGTTTTGGATCGTTGATCAAATATAAGTTGGCTGTAGGTGTTTGGATTGATTTCTGGAGTTTCTATTCTGTTCCATTGGTCTATCCATCTGTTTCTGTACCAGTACCATGCTGTTTTGATAACAACTGCCCTGTAGTATGTCCTGAAATCTGGTATTGTGATGCCTCCGGCTTTGTTTCTGTTGTACAAGATTGCTTTAGCTATTCGAGGTCTCCTGTGTCTCCATATGAATTTCAGCATCATTTTTTCCAGATCTGAGAAGAATGTCCTCGGTATCTTGATTGGTATTGCGTTGAATCTGTAAATTGCTTTTGGGAGAATTGTCATTGTGGTTTTGATTTGCATTTCCCTGATGGCTAGTGATCCTGAGCATTTTTTCATATGAATGTTGACCATTTGAATTTTTTGTTGTTGTTTAACATGTGGAATTTGTCTTTTTTTAAGACTGATTTATTTATTTGAAAGTCAGAGTTACACAGAGAGAAAAGGAGAGGCAGAAAGAGAGAGAGAGAGAGAGAGAGAGAGAGATGTTCCATCTGGATCACTCCCCAATTGGCCACAATGGCTAGAACTGCACCAATCTGAAGCCAGGAGCCAGAAGCTTCTTCCGGGTCTTTCACATTGGTGCAAGGGCTCAAGGACTTAAGCCATCCTCTACTGGTTTTCCAAGCCATAGCAGAGAGCTGAATCAGAAGTGGAGCAGCTGGGACTCGAACTGGCGCCCATATGGGATGCCGGCACTGCAGGCGGTTTTACCTGATACACCAAAGCGCTGACCCCTTGAATTTCATCCTTTGAAAAATGTTTGTTCAAATCCTTTGCCCATTTTTTAACTGGATTATTTTGTTGTGATTGATTTTCTTGAGCTCTTTATAGATTCTGGATATTCATCCTTCATCAGTTGCATAATTTGCAAATATTTTCTCCCATTCTGTTGGTTGCCTCTTCACTTTGCTGAGGTTTTTTTTTGTTTTGTTTTGTTTTGTTTTTGTTTTTTTTTTATTTGCATCACAGGAGCATCTCAGCTTGATGTGAGCCCATCTATCAATTTGGCTTTGATTTCTTGGCTTTTGGTGTCTTTTCCAAGAAGTGTCTGCCTATGCCAATGTTTTATACGGTTTCCCCAACGTTCACCTCTAGTAATTTGATTATATCATGTTGTATATTTAGAACCTTGATCCGTTTTGAGTTGATTTATGTATATGGCTTACTTTAGGGGTCTTGTTTCATAATACTGCATGTGGATATCCAATTTTCCCAGCAACTTTTGTTGAAGAGACTGTTCTTACTCTATTTCGTCTTCTGCTTTTTGTTTGTCTCTTTCAAATAAATAAATAACTCCTTGTAAACCTCAATTTAAAGATATCCCCAAAGCAAAGTTCATAATGTAATTTGAACTGATGATGGGGAAGGAAAAGGGAAGAGTCAAAAAGAGTTTTTAAATCTGTTTGGTTGAGAGATTAAGACGACAAATAAAACAATTTGGCCCTCAGTGGGGTAAGTTTGAAAAATCATCATTTGTAGGGGGTTTTTACTAAAAATCTGAGGAAAGGAATTCTTCTAAGAAGATTTGTAGTTGGAGAAAAAGTAAAACCAACATGCATGTGAACAGTCTCTAAGAATTCCTAATTTGTTACTTTATATTTGGAAATCAGGAAATCAAACATTTGTTACACACATGTATTATTTCAGCACATCTATTTTTCACTTAAGAAATCTTATCAGACTCATGGGAAATCAGAACTATGGGACATATCCTTAGGTACAAGTTGATATAAATTTATTTGCACATAATAGAAATAGGGAATAAGAGGTCATTTAAAGCTCTTTCATACCAGCTACTATTTATAGGATGGAAACAGAACTTTATTTAGGATATCAAAAGGACTAGGCACTATATAAATATCATAGGCATTCAGATGGGTTATGGCATAGAGGATTTTTCATGACTACCATCAAGGAGACAAGCAACTTCAAGGTGTGCAAATATATGTCGTTTTGAATTGTCACAGTTTCTGTTACAAAAATGGCAGAAGAAAGGCTTATTTTGGTAAATTTTAACTTTCTCTCCAGGTTTCAAAATATGTTGTCTTCTCTTGTTTTGAACTGAGTAAATTAAATAATAAAACACAATAAACTCCCAAGCCTAATTCTGTGTATATTTTTGCCAGCTGTTGTTACTTTATTGAATAATACATTATCAGCATGAAAAGCATATTTGTGGTGATGAATCACACAGTTACAGAATCGGAATAATTAGCCGGCACCGTGGCTCAACAGGCTAATCCTCTGCCTTTCGGCGCCGGCACACCGGGTTCTAGTCCCGGTCCAGGCACCGGATTCTGTCCCGGTTGCCCCTCTTCCAGGCCAGCTCTCTGCTGTGGCCCAGGAGTGCAGTGGAGGATGGCCCAAGTGCTTGGGCCCTGCACCCCACGGGAGACCAGGAAAAGCACCTAGCACCTGGCTCCTGCCATCGGATGAGCGCGGTGCGCCGGCCGCAGCGTGCCGACCGCGGCAGCCATTGGAGGGTGAACCAACGGCAAAGGAAGACCTTTCTCTCTCTCTCTCTCTCTCACTGTCCACTCTGCCTGTCCAAAAAAAAAAAAGTTCTGATGCCATATATGATTATTTTCTAAGCACGTTGCATATTTGATTTAAGTAGGTTGCCAAATAATTGCTCAACAAAACATGCTTTTTTAAAATTTTTATTTAATAAATGCATTTTTCATAGACAGAAATCGTGGTTTTATCCAATGGTTCTATTTTATAATTGAGAATAATCCAGAAATTAGGAAAAAATGGAATTTAGTCATTGCTAACCCATATTTCAAATTTCCCATTCCTAGAAAAACATTCAGAACTATTTTTACTTGTAAAACAGAGGTAACGTGATCATCTCTGGGTGTGTTTACAGTGATAGATGTTTGGGAGGAAATTTTATAGGTGGGCGCAAAGGCAGCATACTCTAATGCTTTTTTGATTGTGGCTTCCATTTATATTTGGCTCTAACACTTGCCAGCTTTGTCACCTTAGGTAAGTTAATTAGTGTCACTCTGTCTCAGTTTCCACATATATAAATAGAATTAATACCTGGAAACCTATGTAATTTGAGAACACGCATGCATAGTTCTTGAAGAAGTCTCCTGAATATATGTTATAAGATTTTTTTTATAAGATTTTGCTTCAATATACCTTTGCCACTGTGATGGTTAGTTTTGTATGTTAACTCAATCAGTACACATGGTATCCAGATATTGGGCCAAACATTGTTCTGTCAGTTTCTGCGAGGGTGTTTGAAGATGACTTTGACACTTAAAATAATCAAATGAATGAGGCAAATCTTTCTCCTTAATGTGGTTGGGTATCAATCAGTTGAAGGCCTGAATAGAGCAAAACAGTGACCCTCCCTTGAATGAAAGAGTCCTTTGCCTGACTGGCTTCAAGCTATGATATCTGTTTTACCCTGTTTTGGACTTGAACTGAAGCATCAGCTGTCCCAGGTCTCAAGTCTGATGTCCTTCAAACTGGAACACTCCCATCGTCTTCCCTGAGTCTCCAGCTCACATATACTTAACAGCCTCCATAGTCATGTGAGGTAATTACTTATATTATACTTTATATAGTATGTATGTCTATATACCATTATATTTGGATGCATTATATATAATTGTATGTATTTATAGTAAAGATATATTGGTACTATTTCTTTAGGAAACCCTGGTACATATAATCACATATGTATACCCAAGAGATAAAAGGAGAGAGATGTTGCTTCATACAAAATGTTATGAATCTGCAAATGTGGAAAAATAAATCAAAGCTAATCTGAATATACAGTGTGTTGTATACTTTAAAAATTACATTTCACAATTCTCACACAAGTTTTAGAATTTAAATGGCTTCAAAATATGTTAACTATATATTTGAGGATCAAATAACCTAATTTAATTTTTAGTTTGTCATGACTGTAAGTATCAGAGTCAATTGAAATTTAGATAATGTTTCTTCAGTGTCTTCTTAATGTTTGAATGATATCTGAAGGCCACAGACATGACTACTATGCAATATATTTCATCTTTATAAATTGACAATGATATAACTGAGTTTTAATTTTTGACTATGATATGTTGCTTAAAAAAAGTCAAAATTTCCACAAATTTATTTCCAAATGGGTGAAATTCGGTGACATCCAGAAAAGAATTGTCATTGATTTGTTTCACTAGCAGTATATCCTGCTTTAGGTTAAGATATGAATTTGTAATAATCAATTCTCATTACTCACAGTCTTATGTTCTATGAAGTCATCCCAGCAAAAAATGAATGCATGAATCCTGGACCACTGTTCCCTGAGGAAACACAAGACCAGGCTCCTGTGTCTCTGATCACAAGACTTTCATCAGTTGATCAATGCATAGCCTTGTTTTATGTGTGATTTTTTGAAAGATAATTTATTAGATATATAGTTGATTCTTTAACACTGAACTCATTATCAACAGCACTATAATTCATGCCTGAGTGAACATTCTCCATCAGGATATATCACAGAATTCTTACACATAGGAACACCAGACAGAATTTCAGCACTATACATGGGGACCATCTTGAATATCAAAATCACTAACAAAAAGGAAAAAATGTGAAAATGGCATTAAATAAACTGCAATTTTGCAGTATGAGAGCTGACACAAGAAGGCAGAGTGGTACCTGCTTCAGCTCAAGTAAGAATAATTCAGTGTAGGGGCCTGTGCAGTGGTGCAGCTGATAAAGCCACCACCTGCAGTGCGGGCATCCCATATGGGCAACGGTTCAAGTTGCAGCTGCTCTACTTCCCATCCAGCTCTGTGCTATGGACTGGGAAAGCAGTAGAAGATGGTCTAAGCCCTTGGTCCCCTTGGTCCCCTGCACTCATGTGGGAGACCCACAAGAAGCTCCATTTTCCTGGCTTCAGATCTATGCAGCTATGGCCATTGCAGCCACTTGGGGAGTGAACCAGCAGATGGAACTCTCTCTCTCTCTCTTTCTCACTTTCTCTCTCACTACCTCAGCCTCTCTATAACTCTGTCTTTCAAATAAATAAATACATCTTTAAAAAAGAGAATATTTCAGTTTAATAGCAGGTGACTCGGACTTTTTATCACTCTGTCTTTATATGTGAAAGAGAAACAAACATTGATATTGAGAATAAAAATAAATTTTAACAAATAGGTGTTTCTTACAATACAAAATCCATAAATAATGAATAAACTGTACTTTCACATATTAATTACATGTGTTTCTTAAATATTTGTTAGTAATTTGTGTGGTTGGGAAAGTTCTTGATGAGTTTTGCTACAACACGAATTTTAGAGAAACAGGTTTGAATCTAAGTATAGTGACAAGTAGGAGAACTGGACAACAATGATATGGTTTTAATATTACAGATGCAGATGAATTAATTAGGAATACCACATGGCAAACATTGCCACAGAAAGAATTTTGAACAATTGAAATGGAAATTAGACTTATGATTACAATGAATTGTGACCCAGATATAAATTTAGAAAATCCTAAAGCATAGAAAGTTGTTTTTAATCTTTTAGATCGTTTATCTTCATTAGTTTAAACAAATGGAATCTCATGTTTCAGAACTTTCCTAAAAGATTACAGTTCAGTGTTTTAAATATACAAAGAGTCAAAAATATGCAAGTCTGGTTCACATGAAACTAAACTGATCACCTTGACTTCAATTACAAGATCCTAACAATCTTTAGACTTTTCAGGATTTGGCAAAAAGGATCTTAAGATCTCCTACTAAATCAGATGGTCCAAATAAAATATCCTTGAAACAGTAGGCAGGGGAGGATATTTATCTATTAATAAAATTGAAGGAATTTGCCTCATTATAAAAATTAATATGAATAATATAACATTTAAAGGGAGCAGTTTTATAGTTGATCATACCTGATTTTGAAGCTCATAGCTACTACGGTGAAGGCGAGCGACTTTGGCTCCATTAATGAGTTCACCTAATGTCACTTTCCTCCAAAGTAGTTTAATACAGGATAGAATGGAGATTACTTCCCTGGATTCTAGGGGAACATTACTTGTCTTCGAATCCTGGTTCTTCCACTTACATGTCATTTGTGAAAATTATTGTCTTTTCAAATGCAGTTTTCTCAGCTATTTAAAAGAAATGGTGGTATCACTCTATTAATGTGGGTTTAGTTGCAAATGCAGAATCTGTCCTAACTAGGTTGAACAGATTAATTTAGCTAGAGAGCTTTTAGAAACTTTTAAAAGGCTGAAAAACAGATCCTATGATTTTCTGAACATAAGTAATATACCATAGGGACAGTTTGTAAAACTTCTCCTACATAGAGATGTCAAGTGGTAATTAAATCTGTAATACAAGCAGGGTAACAAATGTTAGAGTCCATGGGAACTAAAAGCATTATGTGATTTGGTCTATTTAACATAAATGTATTATGATACAGCATTGATGATTATTACACTGTCCAAACATTACATGTTACTGTTAACTGAATAACTTAACCACATCACAACTCAAAATTCTAATGTTTAAATAATAAGACTCAAAATTACTATATTGATATGTAGAACCTTTGGAAGGTCATTAAGTCAACAAGGTGAATCCTTCATGACTAGTTTTAGTGCCTTTTTGAAAAGGACCTGCACATCTCCTTTGTCCCTTCTGCTATGTGGTGTCACCATGAAGAGATAATGATTATCTATGAATGATCAGCCCCCTAGACACTGAATCTTCTTCCCACTTGAACTTGGATGTTTGTGATAATTACATTACACCGACTATACACCTTCTGGTTGATAGCTGTATGAGTAGGCTAATACATCAGGGATTTTACACTTTAAATTCCTATGAACACTGCAAAAAATGACATTGGACATGAAAGTCACTGTGAGCCAAAGCATTTTCGAAACTTATGTTCTAGAGTAATAAATAATGCACAAAGTCATTGGGGAAAAATGAAAAGAAAAAAAAAAAGGCAGACCCTAGACTCAGTTCCAAAGCATGTTTACAAAGCCATGTTTCACTTTTTGGCTGCCAAGGATAGCACTGTTTATCTCCCAAATTTGAAAACTCTTGCACAGCTTTTGATCCTTGAATATACTTAACTTGGTTGAAGTCTACATCCCTTATTTTACTTCTCATCTAATTAGTTCTAAATTCATATGGATACACTCAATTGTGGGAGCCTAAGTTACATCTAGCTTGTATTGTTTAAGCTTAATAACATAAAGTTATATCAAATTCTAAAATTTAGTTCTTTACTGACACTAGCTTAACGAACTCCTTTCAAGTTTTCAATAACAGTATGGGGCTAGTGGCTATTGTATTTGACAGTAGAGATATAGGCCTTTTTCATCATCATAGAAAGTTATATTAGACATGGCTGCTTGGCAATATCATTATCTTTGTCTGTCGGAGTTCTGTTTGTATTATTTTCTATTTACATTACCTTTATTCTGTTTTCATAAAGCTCTCAAGCTTATATATAAAATCAGATTTCTGTTTTTGATTGCAATAGTTAACTTCAGCTCTGATTCTTCCTAATCTAATATTACATAAGTGCCTTAATTTATGATATTATACTACAATTAAGCCATTGTGAATTGAAAATCTTGAAAATGCACTTAACACACCTAAGTTACTAAATGCCATGCTAAAATACATATATTGGCCTAAAACCCAGCATAATTTTCTGACATAAAACTATATTATAATGAAATGCTTAACATCTCATATTTTACTGAATACTGTACTGAAAGGGAAAAAATGGTTTTAGTGTATGCTTTCATAGCACAGTAAATGGAACTCCAAAATAGAATTGGATTGTTTAACCTGAGCACTTTTGATGTTTTAGGCAATATAACTTTTGTTCTGGGAATCTATGTTTTGCAGATCTTCAGCAGGATCCCTGGATTCTATACACCATTTCCTAGTAGCCCTGTACCCCAAACTGTGATATCCAAAAATGATTCCAGGGATTTCCAATGTTCCTTGGTGGAGAAAAATATCATTTGTATGGAAGCCCAATGGATATTGCACATAAGAATTTTCTCTTGGATCAATCACGCTCTGCAAAATAGCTATCCATATTTTTTCTTCTTAATAGCATTTTAGATCTCTCTCTCTATCTTGCTTGCACTCTCTCACTTTCTCTTTCCCTTTATCCACTTCCAATCCAGCTTCCAGTTAATATGTTTTGGGGTCTTTTCCAAGAAGTATTTGCCTGTGCATGTATCTTCCAGGGTTTCTCCAATGTTCTCTAATAATTTGATGGTGTCAGACATAGATTCAGATCTTTAATCCATGTGGAGTGGATTTTTGTGTAAGGTATGAGGTAGGGGTGTTGATTCATGCTTCTGCATGTGGAAATACAGTTTTCCCAGCACCATTTGTTGAATAGACTGTCCTTGTTCCAGGAATTGGTTTTAGATCTTTGATCAAATATAAGTTGGCTATAGATGTTTTGTTGATTTCTGGTGTTTCTATTCTGTTCCATTGGTCTATCCATCTGTTTCTGTACCAGTACCATGCTGTTTTGATAACAACTGCCCTGTAGTATGTCTTGAAAACCGATTTTGTGATGCCTCCGGCTTTGTTTTTTGTTGTACAAGATTGCTTTAGCTATTCGAGGTCTCTTGTGTCTCCATATGAATTTTTGCATCATTTCTTCCAGATCTGAGAAGAATGTCTTTGGTATTTTGATTGGTATCACACTGAATTTATAAATTGCTTTTAGGAGAATGGACATTTTGATGTTATTGATTCTTCCAATCCATGATGATGGAAGATTTTCCCATTTTTTGGTATCCTGTTCTATTTCTGGTTTTAAAGTTTTGTAATTCTCATCGTTGAGATCTTTGACATCCTTGGTTAAGTTTATTCCAAGGTAATTGATTGGTTTTGTAGCTATTGTGAATGGGATTGATCTTAGCAGTTCTTTCTCAGCCATGGCATTGCTTGTGTATACAGAGGCTGTTGATTTTTGTGCATTGATTTTATATCCTGCTAATTTCCCAAACTCTTCTATGAGTTTCAATAGTCTCTTAGTAGACTTCTTTGTAACCCCTAAATAAAGAATCATATCATCTGCAAAGAGGGATAGTTTGACTTCTTCCTTCTCAATGTGTATGCCTTTAATTTCTTTTTCTTGCCTAATGGCTCTGGGTAAAACTTCCAGAACTATGTTGAATAGCAGTGGTGAGAGTAGGCATCCCTGTTTGGTACCAGATCTCAGTGTAAATGCTTCCAACTTTCCCGATTCAGTATGATGCTGGCTGTTGGTTTTAATAAATTCTGTTGATTGTGTTGAGGCATGTTTTCATCATGAAAGAGTGTTGTATTTTATCAAATGCTTTCTCTGCATCTATTGAGATAATCATTTGTTTTTTTCTCTGCAGTTTGTTAATGTGGTGTATCACATTGATTGATTTGCGAATGTTGAACCATCCCTGCATACCAGGGATAAATCCCACTTGGTCTGGGTGGATGACCTCTCTGATGTGTTGCTGTGTTTTATTGGCCCGAATTTTATTGAGGATTTTTGCATCTGTGTTCATCAGGGAAATTGTTGTGTAATTCTCTTTCTCTGTTGCATTTTTTTCAGGTTTAGGACTTAAGGTGATGCTGGCTTCAACGAAAGAATTTGGTAGGATTCTCTAGTAATTTGAGAGTTTCGGGTCTTAAGTTTAGATCCTGGGACCGCTGTGAATTGATTTTTGCATAGGTGTTAGGTAGAGGTCTTATTTCAAACTTCTTCATGTAGAAATCCAGTTTTATCAATTAATTTTTTGAAGATACTGTCTTTTCTATGAGCAATGTTTTTAACTCATTTGTTGAAGATTAGTGCATTGTGGATGTGTGGATTAATTTCTATAGTTTCTCTTCTGTTCTGTTGGTCTACATATTTATTATGAGGCCAATAACAGACTCGTTTGATTAAAATAACCCTGTAGTATATCTTGAAACCTGGTGTTGTCTTACCTCTGGCTTTGTGTTTATTGTTTAGGATTGCTTTGACTAGATGGGGTCTTTTGTTTTTCCATGTGCATTTTAGGATTTTTTTTTTTTAGTTCTGTGAAGAATGTCCTTGGAATTTTGAGAGGAATCTCATTAAATATAATTTACTTTTGGCCGGCGCCGTGGCTCAACATGCTAATCCTCCGCCTTGCGGCGCCAGCACAAGTCCCCAACCGGGACTAGAACCCCCTCTTCCAGGCCAGCTCTCTGCTGTGGCCCAGGAGTGCAGTGGAGGATGGCCCAAGTGCTTGGGCCCTGCAACCCATGGGAGACCAAGAAAAGCACCTGGCACCTGGCTCCTGCCATCAGATGAACGCGGTGCGCCGGCCTCAGCGCGCCTACCGCGGTGGCCATTGGAGGGTGAACCAACGGCAAAAGGAAGACCTTTCTCTCTGTCTCTCTCTCTCACTGTCAACTCTGCCTGTCAAAAAATATATACATATATAATTTACTTTAGGTAGTATAGGCATTTTATTGATATTAATTCTCCTAACCCATTGAAGTGGAAGATTCTTCTTCTTTGTGTGTCATCTTTATCTTTCATTAATGCTTTGTGATTTTTCAATGTAGACATCATTAATATTCTTGGTTAAATTTATCCCAATGTATTTAACTTTTTGCAGCTACTGTGCATGGGACAGATCTTACTAGTTCTTTCTCAGCCGCATTATTGTTGTTTTACAGGAATGCTATTGAATGCTTCATGTTGATTTTATATGATTTTTTTAATAACGCTTTTATTTAAAGAATATAAATTTCCAAAATACAGCTTATAGATTACAATGGCTTCCCCCCCATAACTTCCCTCCCACCCGCAACCCTCCCCTTTCCAACTCCTTCTCCCCTTCCGTTCACATCAAGATTCATTTTCAATGCTCTTTATATACAGAAGGTCAGTTTAGTATATATTAAGTAAAGATTTCAACAATTTGCCCTCACATAGCAACACAAAGTGAAAAATACTGTTGGAGTACCAGTTATAGCATTAATTCACAATGTATAGCACGTTAAGGACAGAGATACTACATGATATATATATTTTTAAATTGATTAATTTTCTATGCAATTTCCAATTTAACACCAAGATTTTTTAATCATTTGCAATTATCTTTATATACAGAAGATCGATTCAATATATACTATGTAAAGATTTCATCAGTTTGCACCCACACAGAAACACAAAGTGTAAAAATACTGTTTCAGTACTAGTAATAGCATTATTTCACATTGGATAACACATTAAGGACAGATCCCTCATGAGACGTAAGTACACAGTGACTCCTGAAGTTGATTTAACAATTTGATACTCTTGTTTATGGCGTCAGTAATCTCCCTAGGCTCTAGTCATGAGTTGCCCAGGCTATGGAAGCCTTTAGGGTTCGCCGACTTCGATCTTATTCCGACAGGGTCATAGAAAAAGTGGAAGTTCTCTCCTCCCTTCAGAGAAAGGTACCTCCTTCTTTGATGGCCCCGTTCTTTCCACTGGGATCTCACTCGCAGAGATCTTTCATTTAGGTCTTCTTTTTTTTTGTTTGTTTTTCAGAGTGTCTTATCTTTCCATGCCTAAAATATTCTCATGAGCTCTTGAGCCAGATCCGAATGCCTTAAGGGCTGATTCTGAAGCCAGAGTGCTATTTAGGACATCTGACATTCTATGAGTCTGCTGTGTATCTCGCTTCCCATGTTGGATCATTCTCTCCCTTTTTGATTCTATCAGTTAGTGATCCCTGTTAAATATAAGAGTGGGGATAAGAGAGGGAGGAGATGTACAATTTGGGACATGCTCAATCGGAACTGCCCCAAATGATGGAGTTAGAATTGTGCCAGGGGATTCCAATACAATCCCATCAAGGTGGCATGTACCAAGGCCATCTCACTAGTCCAAGTGATCAATTTCAGCTCACAATTGATCACATTGATAGGTCTAAGAGTCAAAGGGATCACACAAACAAGACTAGTGTCTGCTAATACTAACTGATTTTATATGATTTTATATAATAAAATTTTGCTGATTTTTTTAAGAGTTTTAACAGTCTTTTAGTGAAGACTTTTCCTGCCCCTGTACAAAGGGTCATGTGGTCTATAAACAGGGATAATTTCACTTCCTCTTCTCCAATTTGTAGCCTTTTGATTTTGTTTCTTGCTTAATGGTTCTGACTAAACATTTTATAACCATATTGATTAATAGTGATAAACTGGATATCACTGCCTGGTCTTGCTCTTAGTGGAAATGCTTCCAGTTTTTCCCTGTTCAACATGATGTTCTTAGGGTTTAGCCATATAATACCTTAATTATGTTGAGATGTATACCATCTATATGCATTTTTAAAATTTCTTTATCATGAGAAGATGATGTTTTATTTTTATCTATTGAAATAATCATAGGTTTCTATCCTCCATCTTGTTGATGTGATGTATCAAGGTTATTGATTGATTTGCATATGATGAACCATCCTTGCAGGAGGGTGAATCCCACTTGGAATAGGTGAATGATGTTTTTGTTGTGTTGTTGAATTCAATTTGCTAGTATTTCGTTGAGAACTTTTGGACCTATGCTCATCACTGATATTGATCTAGCTCTTTCTCTTTTTTTGTTGCATCTTTGGTTTGGGGATTAAGGTAATGTTGGCTTCATGGAGTGAGTTTAGAAGACTTCATTCCCTTTTAATTGAATTCTTCTTAATGAAGAAGAATTATTATGAGTTCTTTGAAAGTATGAATTTAAGAGGGAAGCCATCCAGTGCTGGTCTTTTCCTTGTTGAGAGTTTACTAATTGAATTTCAGTGTTGTTTATTGGCTTACTCAGGTTTTTTATGTCTTCATGCCTCAATTTTATAAATTGCATGTGTCTAGAAATCTATCATTTTCCTAGATTTTCAATTTATTGGCATATAGCTATCTGTAACAGTTCCTAATTATTTTTTGTATTTCTGTGGTATCAGTTGTAACATCTCCTTTTTCATCTCTAATTTTAATAATTTTGAATTTCTCCCTTTTTTTCATTTATGGGGCCAAAGATTTATCAATCTAGGTTATTTTTACAAATAACTGGCTCTTCATTTCACTGATCATTTATGTAGTATTTTTAAGTTCTATTTTGTTTAGTTCTTGTCAAATTTTTATTATTTTTTCCTTCCACTAATTTTGGATTTGGTTCACTGTTACTTCTCTAGGTACGTCACATGCATTGCTATATCATTTATTTGATACATTTCCATTTTTATGTAGACATATATTGCTATAATCTTTCCTTATAAAATTTCTTTCACTGTATCTCACGTGTTTTAGTATGTTGTATTTTATTTTCATTAATTTCAAGGAATTTTTAAATTTATTACCCTTTTGATTTATTCTTTGATCCATTGTCCATTCAGGGCCATATTATTTAGTCTTCTCTTCATGTATTTTTATAATTTCTAGAGTTTTTTGCACTTGATCTTAGTGTTTTTTAATTGTTAATTCCCAGTTTCACTTTATTGTGGTCAGTCAACATAGAAGATAGAATTTCAGGTTTTTGAGTTTATTAACTTGTTTTATGAACTAGAATGTGGTCTATCCTAGAGAATCTTGCATTCACTGATTAAAATACTGTGCATTTTGCAGCTGTGGAATGTAATGTTCTAGAGGTGTCTATTTGGTCCATTTGATCTAGATTATAGATTAACTCTGTTTTTAATTTATTGATTTTTTAAATCTGGTTAATGTAGTCATTGATGAATGTAGGGTATTGAAGTCCTCCAGTACCATTGTTTTAGAGCTTGTGTATCCTTTAGATCCATTAACATTTGCCTAACAAAATTGGTGCCCTATAATTAGATGCATATAAATATATATATTCACATCATATTTTCATGTTGAACTGACCTTTTTATCATTATGTATTGACCTTCTTTGTCTCTTTTAACCATTTTTGTCTTAAATAATATTTTGTCTGATATGAATTTCCTGCTTGCTTTGATTTCAATTAAGATAGCATATCTTTTTCCATACTTTCATTCTCAGTATGTGTTTATCTTTGTTAATTAAGTATTTTTCTTGTAGGCAACATATAGGTGAGTCAAGACTTTTCTTAATCCATTCAACCAATCTGCATCCTTTAACTGGGGAATTTAGTTCATTTACATTCAAGTTCATAATTGATAAATATTGACTTGATTCTTCCATTTTTTCATAAGTATTCATTTTATATTGCTTGTTTTGATTCTCCTTTATTCTATTACTAAGATATTTTATGATTTCATACCCTCTCATGATGCTTATTATCTTAAGTATCATCTGTAATGCTAGACAGTGACCAATTCTTTCAGTTTTTGCTTAAAATTGATGTTCTTTATTCCACCTTCATGTATGAATGAGAGCTTTCTTGCTAAAATACTATAGGTTGAAATATTTTTCTTTTAGAATTGGACTATATCTCTGTCATTCCTCTCTAGAGATGGGATAATCTTTAGTAGTTGTTGTCTCAACTGTTGTAGAACAATGTTTTCTGTTTTTTATTTTCTTCATGCTATTTGATGAACTCTTTACTTAGTATAGGGTTAATTTTATGAGTATAAATTTACCTGAAAATATATCTTTGTAAAAAATAGGAATTGGAGTAGGAGAGGAAGGAGGAAAAAGAGTGGGAGCTTGGACAGGAGGGAAGGTAAGGTGGAAAGTATCACTATGTTTCTGAATTTGTATTTATGAAATAATGAAATTTGTATACCTTAAATATGTTTTTTAAAAAATTAAAAAAAGTGACCCAGTACTTTTATCTTGGAAATATTAGGTTACTGTCATGTCTTATTTTTGAAAGTATGTCTATAATGTGTCATTGTAAGGTTCATTTTGGATCATGCCTAATTAAAATTCTATGCACTTTAAATAGTTAGATATCCATATCTTTCTGAAAGTTAAGGGATTTTTCTGCTATTGTTTAATTTAATAAGTTTTCCAGACAATTCTGTTTTCCATTCCTTCAGGAATTTCCAAGACTCAACTTGGGCTATTCATTTGTATCCTGGAGAACTGCAACACTATTTTTGTTTTTCTATTTTTTTCCTTTTCCATTAGTTTTTTTCTCACTAAGATATTCCAAGAGATCTGTCTTCTATCAGCATCCTTTTTTCTGTTTCATATAGTTTGTTTTTAAACTTTGTCATTGCATTTTATTTGATTTACTTAGTACTTCATTTCTAATGTATCTGGGTTTTTTTCAATATCTCCACCTCTTTGCTGAATTTCCCTTCCATGTCATATACTGATTTCCTAATTTCATTGCATTGTTTTTCTGCATTCTTTTGTGTCTTTTTGAGTAAACTTACAATCATTATTTTAACTTCTTCCTCAGGCATTTTGTCAATCTCGCTTTTATTCAGTGCTGAATATTAATGCTTCATTGTGTTCATGTAGTAGAGTCATATTGCCATGCTTTTACATATTTCTTGTCTTTCTTTGTGATTTTATGTGTCTGTGGATTGGTGCTTAAACTGTAGCTCCAGTTAGATTTTGTGTTAAACTGTTCTTTGCCTTTATTTGCTATAGTTGATGATAGTTATAGTAGGGATCTGGGTTGTTTCTGCAGCTCATGTGGTCACTGAAATTCTTATTATTCAGGTCTCCAATAATGTCCTAAGGGAGGGACTGGTGAGATGTGCTTCTTGGGTGTGAGCACAGGCCTTGCTCGTGTTGTTGGTGTTCCTGGCATAAAGACTTACAGTCCGTATCCAATTCAGTCACTGGACTTTCAAGATCTGACTTAGAGATTTCTAGGTGCTGATCAGAGCCAGAAGTCTAAGTGTTGCCCTAATATTGAGCAGAGGGGATATGTAGCACAGATGCTGTTGCAAGGGTCACTGGATCTGTGAGAGTGATTTTGGCTCTGAATATGAGAACAAACTATCTTGCGCCAGTCTCCAAGGGCTGTTTCCTGGGTTGGGTTGGGTACAATGCCCTCTGGTTTCAGCAAGAAATGAGCAGAAGCATCTAAACTCTCTCAGCTTCTTTGAGAGGGGTTTGAACTCAGAACCCTAAGCCCTACACTAGCTTGGCAGAGTGCAGAAACTCTGAGCCAGAGATTCTAACAAGCTTTAGCATTGTACTACGTTACACGCAATATACAGAGCTCAGTTAAATCTTAATGAATAAGGTATTACTGCACTAGGCAGAGCTCATAAGTTGCACACCAGAGTTTAAGAGGCATGTACTACATAGGGCTAGGGAACTCAGATATACATTCATGGGCTGCACAGGAGTCTAGAGTGACACCTGGGATGGTTGTAGTGCAGTCTATCTGTCTACAGTCAGTTGGGTGAGAAAATGCTGGGGCTATCTTGAGAATTTAGACACTAAGCCCTTTACTATACCAGATATTGCCAGAAGATTCACTATTCAGGGTGAGTGCACATTTCCAGTGCACTTCAGACACCCAAGCATTCACACTGTTCACACTTGCGCTCTTATCCTACTGAGAGATCCTCCCCTTATGTGCAGGCAACTCTGGACCTATGTTGGAAGACCCGGAAGGCACCTAAAACCTTGTCAAAATTTATAATTTTTCAAGTGATTGGCGGCGGGGGGAGGCAAATGATCTCCAATTCTAATGGGCAGGCTTTTATATTTCCAGAATCCTAGCAGCTGTTTCTCTAAGCTTCCTTGTTCCCCCTGTCTGCTGCAATATAAAGTGCTGGGTGGATCTGGGCTCTAGGCTCCCCATTGTCCTGTTAGGCCCAGTTATAATTGTGGGTCTTAGGCTACCCTGCTAGAATACAGAAACATCTCTGAGGTCCCTGTAAAAAGGATACAAAAGAGCTTCTATATTGTAGCATGGTATGAATTGTAACAGCAACTCTTTGTTAAGATATTGTCAACCACACAAGTCTCTACTCTGAAGTCAACGAGCTTTGAGTTTTCCAGGTAGCATTCCTTACTGAGATGCTGGTTGATGGTGGTTGGATTCCTCTCTGGGGAAGATTCACCCTCTGGAAAGGGTGAGGAATTTGCACCAGTGGGCTCCATTTACACTGTCCTGCTCACAGTTTCCACTGTAACAGAGAATGGCCATGGGGCCAGGGCTTCAGATGCCTTTGGTTTGACTGTGTCTCTTTCTCCTCTCCTTTTTTTTTAACTTTTATTTAGAATATAAATTTCCAAGGTACAACTTATGGATTACAATGGCTTTCCCCCCATACTTTCCCTCTCCCCCCACAACCCTCCCCCCTTGCCCACTCCCTCCACTCTTTTGTTCACATCCAGATTCATTTTCAATTCTCTTTGCATACAGGAGATCAATTTAGCATGTGTTTCTCCTCTCTTTACGCTTCTATGACTGTTATCAGTGTCCCACTGTGTTCGCCTTGCTCTCTTTCTGTTTCAGTTGCTCTGTTTCAGGCACTCACCTCTTGATGTACCTGCATAGGTTTTTCTCAGTAGAGAAGGAGGTGAATACTGGACTTCTCTATATTGCATTCAATATTTCATTCAAAACAAGATGAAACATGACCCTTAGGACATGGATCACTTTTCCTGTAGAAAATAAGATGCTTATAATTTTCACTTTTTAATGAGAATTTTTTATTTATTTTTTTTTATTTTTGACAGGCAGAGTTATACAGAGAGAAATGCCTTCCTTTTTCCTTTGGTTCACCCCCCATGTGGCCGCTACGGCCAGTGCGCTGCTCAGATTCAAAGCCAGGAGCCACGTGCTTTCTCCTGGTCTCCCATGTGGGTGCAGGGCCCAAGGACATGGGCCATCTTCCACTGCATTCCTGGGCCACAGCAGAGAGCTGGACTGGAAGAGGCATAACTGGGACAGAATCCGGTGCCCCAACCGGAATTAGGACCCAGGGTACCAGCGCCACAGGCGGAGGATTAGCCTAGTGAGAATTTAAACCATTATAAAGTCAGACAAAATATTTATATTAATCAAATATATGCCACTTCTGAAGAAATCATAATCTATTAACATCTCAGATAAATTTTTGTTTTCTTAATTCAACTAGAACTGATATAGGACCTGAGGTTGCCAACCCCTCCTTGCAATCTCATCTACAGTGCAACCTCCTGTGCACTGCCCTACTTTTTCCCCTCTTCCACACATCAGAAAACTGCAACTTCTACAGTTTTCTGTAACTTCTCCCTACATTTGCCTACACTCCTTCATGAGTATGTACTTTGTTCGTATGCAAATCAATCTTGATATTCTGTTGACCTTTGACTATGTCTCCAAGTTCTTGTGTCAGAGGCAAGAACCTGGATCCAGCCATGCCACAGCAGAAGCATTAAGAATCTGCAAGGCTCCATATCTTGTGCTTTTTTAAGTTTCACAGGAAGAACTAGATGCTTCCTATTTTGAAACTCATATGTTTTTGTGTGTTAGACAAAAATAAGGTATATGAATTCAAAATCATAGAAAATACTGTTTACTCTTCTTAAAATGTATTATTTAGTATTTTATTTATTTGAAGGGCACAGTGACACAGAAAGAGAAAGAGAAAGAGAAAACTTTTCCATCTGCTGGTTCACTCTCCAGATGTGGGCAGCTGCAGGCAGTTGCCCCGCCCCTTTTGTTTACACTTAAACATATGGATGGAGATGTCCTGGCACAGACAATTAGGCTAAGGAGATTCCAGGAAGAGGCAAGAAGAACCATATCTCACTGCTAGACTTCTCACAAGAAATGATGTAGATAATCAGCCACACCTGAAACCAGCATTTATTACCTAGATGTTTTATTATGCCCTTGTAATCTATGATTGATAACATTTTGTGATCTGTTATGTGAAAGAACTCTTTGGGAACTCTTTGTAACCCTAAAAGGATTTTAGATATGTAAATCCTCTGCGTGGCTTCTTGTGTACAACTGGTCATGTTTAAATACTACTGGACTTGTTGAATAAACGAGCCTTGATCAGGATTTGTCTTGGCTCCATGCTTTGTGTCCTTGTCCCCGCATTCCCACTCTGTTTCAGGAAACCCGGTTCTTTGTGCTGCAGGCCGGCACACCCATACACTTGCAACAGCTAGATCTGGGATAGGATGAAGATGGAGCATGGAACTCAGGCCAACGCCTCCCTCATGAATGACAGGAATTCAGCTGCTGGACTTATCATCTTACGTCTCCAGGTGTGCATTAGCAGGAAGTTGTAATCAAGAATAGTACACTGATATGGGATTCAGAGTCGCAAGTGGGGCTTACCTGGTGCATCAAACCCTCACACCAGCAGTACTTGCACTTAATTAATGGCTTCTTATTGACTCACTAGTCTCTTTACTTGAAAGATTCTTCTTTCTTTTTTAAAATATGCATTATTAATTTGAAAGGCAAAGTTAGAGACAGAGAGAGATGGAAGGAGAGAGAGAGAGATTTTCCATTTGCTGGTTTACTCCACAAATGGGTACAGTGGCTGGGGCTGGGTCAGGCCTGAACCAGGACTCAGGAATTCAATCCTGGTCTTCCATGTGGGTGGCAGGGGTTCAAGCCCTTGATTCTTCTTAAGCTACTTTTGCAGGCACATTAGCAGGGAGCTAGATCAGCAGTGGAGAAGCCAGGACTAGAACTAGTGCTCATATGGATTGCCAGTATCAGAGCAAGTGAGTTAACCTGCTGTGCCACATGGTATTTGCCACACCATTTCTCTCTTTTTTTAATTTTTTTTTTAAGATTTATTTATTTGAAAGTCAGAGTTACATAGAGAGAAGGAGAGGCAGGGAGAGAGAGAGAGAGGTCTTCCATCTGCTGGCTAACTCCCCAATTGCCTGCAATGACCGGAGCTGCACCGATCAGAAGCCAGGAGCCAGGAGCTTCTTCCAGGTCCTCCACACAGGTGCAGGGGCCCAAGGACTTGAACTATCTTATACTGCCTTCCCAGGCCATAGCAGAGAGCTGGATTGGAAATGGAGCAACTGGGACTTGAACCGGTTGCCCATATGGGATGCTGGCACTGCAGGTGATGGCCCCTACCCACTATGCCACAGCACTGGCTCCCTACCACCCCATCTCTTTTTATAAAGCATTTGAGAAATATTCCATCAAACTTCTTTTAGTTACATAATAAGACAACCATTGTCTTTAAGTTTATAATGTGATATACAATACTTAAAAAAATACTGTTCAAATATCAATTCTTTCATAGATTCCATAAGCCACATAAATATAGATAATGGTTTTCTTAGTCAACAAGCATCTAAGATGAGCATTCAGAGATTCATACATTTCATTAACGTTTTCTTCTTTGTGTTTTAGCACATAAAGATATTTTCCCTGAACCTTCTTCAGTGTTCAACCCACTCAGGTTCTCCATGTCCACGACCTTCATTTTGCTTCTTCTTTTCCATAACTTATTTAGCAAACTGTTGTACAAATAAGTAGTTACTAAATACATATTCGTTTGATCCTGCCTACTTCAGTGACTTAAAAGCCTCATTCTCATCTGATTTAATCAACCTCTATTCTGTTTGCCAAGAGAAAAGATCTTTGTTACTTGATGTTTAGTGTGGGAATCCTGTTCTGTTATAAACTCAAGACATACCCCTCTAGGTGTACATGCTTCTTTGAGAAAGAAACAAAAAGAGTTAGTTGTTAAAAAATATCCAGCTCAAAGAGTTACCACTGTAACTTTTAACATAAATGCCTTGAGCCTTTTGCACTTGCTGTTTGGAGCCTTTTGCACTTGCTTTTTGCGCTGCCTGCAATGATCTGTTAACTTCTATTCATGTTTATTTTCCTCCATAATATGCAGGTCTCACTCAATAAAGGGTTTCTCAGTTAGACCTTATCTGACCACTCAATTTATTCTTACTTTTTTTGTGGTTCTTCATATTTGTTTTACCTCTTTCTATTTCCCCCTTTTTTACCATAAGAACAAAGACTTTATGAACAAAGTCTTTATTTGTGTACTCATCACATTTTGCCAAGCACCTAGAAAAACATCAGACATGTAAGACACTTATTTGATATTTTGTTTCACTTTTCTCATATAAAAATGGTGATAATGATAATAGCATCTCTATTACATTGTAGTTGTGAGGATTCAAGTAGATGGCACACTCAGAATAAAACACATTGGCTATTATTTACAATACTTGGGGCACAGTGAATGTCCACGCTTTTGATCTCAGTGCACATTGCAAAGCATTGTGCTCCATAGGCCATCATTGTAGAATATCCACTCAGCATTCATTAGTGTGTGGAGGGGCTATGGAATATCCATGTCAGAATCATCGAGAATGGAAGAAGGGTGTTAGCATTTTAAGAAAAGACCTCTGGGCTACTTTTTGTTCAGTAGCGTTGAAGAACCACTCCCAATATAACTTGACACATGGACTAAAGGATCTTCCAAAAATTGAATCCTTTTATGACTAAATCAGCGCTCTTCAATGGAAAAATAATCTTATCATTCATGAACTTCGATGTTTATACCTCTACAGGCAACTTTTCTTTGCTCCCACTTAGGTGAAGTTAAATCTAACTTTTTAAAAAATGTCTAAGTCTGTGAAAATCACTTATTTTGAAACTACTCTTTCTGTAGCCTTTCCATTGCTTGTTCTTGCCTCGGGCAGCCAATTCTCGGTTCCGGCACAGAATGAAATCTACTCGCTTTAAGCCTTTTTCCATTTAATGAGAACAAAACAAATGAGACCAAAATTCTCTTGTCAGTCTTTTATACCTGACTTTTTTATTCTTTAACAACAACAAAACAATGAGCATTGGAGAGTTATAAAACAATGTCTTGTTTTGTAACAGAGAAAGAACTACAGTCATCAACCTATTGATGCACAAATAATTTGGTATTTGTGAAGGCCAGATGTGCGATGTTCTGATCAAGACTGATCCTCAGGCAAATGAAATTTTAAAGCTTTTGAGAGATATTGGAGGGGATTTGATTTTTGTCAAGAAAGGGAGTTGTAGATAGGGGGTTAGAAGCCATGCAATATAAATGGATATGAATTAAAAATGAATAATTATTGGTGTTAAATTTCTCCACCTCATTTTTATATGAATTTTTCCCCAGATAGAGCTACTGTGTTACCTTGCTCAACCCAAATATATAAACTGGTATAGTGATTTGAGCGTACATTTCTCTTTTCTTTCCCCATTCAACAATATTGCCAGATTATACCACATAAGACAACTAAATTTCTGTTTTACAACACACCTTTAAGGCTCATTTTTTTAACCTATGTTTATTCATTTTATTGGGGCAGAAGTACCTGAAATGATGAAATGCAAGAACTTTATGGAGCTGTAGTCTATATTCTTTGTTTTTGTGTTGCAACAAAGTCAAATCACTCTTACTGAGATCTTTTATGTTTAATTTACACTTTCTATATATTTTAAGAAAGAAATCTAGAAATAACTTTATTAGTGACATTGTTAGTAATTATATATTATGATTGTTAATTATATGATAATGTAAAATATAAAAAAATCTAATTATATTAAAATTGATTTCATTGGGGCCTGAGTTGTACTGCAGCAGGTGAAGCTGCCACCTGCAGTGCCAGCATTCCATATGCTCCTCAGCTCAAGTCCAATCTGCTCCACTCCAGATCCAGCTCTCTGCTATGGCCTGGGAGAGCAGTAGAAGATGCCCCAAGCCCTTGGGCCCCTGCACCCATATGGAAGACCTGAAGGAAGCTCCTGGCTCCTGGTTCCTGGCTTTGGATCAGCACAGCTGCAGCCATCATGGCCATCGGGAGAGTGAACCTGTGGATGGAAGACTTTCTCTCTCTCTCTCTCTCTCTCTCTCTCTCTTTGCTTCTGCCTTTCCATAACTGCCTTTTTCTGTCTCTCAAATAAAATAAAGGTTCTGGAAAAGTGGAATAAAAAGAAAAATTAAATAATGCAAAAATTTTTTTGAAATCCATATATAGATTTTGCCTAAGATGCATTTTCCATTAATCATTTGAAATGTCTTATCTTACCTGAATAAAACATCCATTCAATATGAGGATTTATCTGCTCTATTCACTGATATATTCATGGTCATTGAACAGGGCCTACATACGTGAAGTATATAAAAATTTTTGAATAATTGTTTCCGGAATAACATTAAAGATGGTGGAATAGGGAGGGGGCATGCTGCTCCAGGCTAAGGGAAAATAATGAAAAAGGAAATGGAGAAAGTGCATTTTGGGGGGAGAGTTGAGAGAAAACTGGTGGAGATGCTATGGAAGGAAGAGAGACACCATAAGTAAGTGTCTTGTTAGGTAAGATCAAACATGAAGACCACCTTATCCAAACTGTCTATAAATTTTGAAGTAATTAGTAAGACTTTGTATCTATCCCTTAGTTTGGTTTGAAAAGGGAGGTTTTACCTGTTTACTCTACACATAGCAAAATAAATCTAGCTGTAAAATCATATCATGATGTAAACTTTCATTTAGGCTGTGCTAAATGAAATATGTTGCCAGGCTATTCAGTCTTTTGTGGCCAGGCACTATTTCAGAAAAATATTATCTATCACTTTTATAATGGTCTAAAGACTAAACTGTACAAGCTGATGGAGATTCTTTCTGAATAGAATCAGTTTCCCATCTTGAAGAGAATATAGGCTTCTCAGATTGCTTAATGTAATAATAAATATCAAATGAAAACTTAGCAAGCAATTAAATTGTCAAATAATAATTTACAAAAGCATTTACCAAAAGGTCCAATGCCTTTTATAAATTTTAAGAGTACATGTAGTTGGAAATATTTCTTGAGTATCTAACAAAAGTTTAACTTGTTTGACCAGCAAACCCCAGCATAAACATGTCAATGAAACATTTTTAGTTTATTTTCACCAAAAAATTTAAAAAATCTGATACAGAGATTTATTTAGGTCACATGAATGAAAAATGTATTTTAAGTTGATTTAGAGGTTAAATTTATGAGTAATCGTTTATCTATAAGCCAATTAAAATAAAACTCTTACTAAATTTCCCATGTAGATACACAATATGTACACACATACATACATTACAGGATAGCACAATAAAGCAGTTTCTTTCTTTTTTTTCATTTGGCAGATAGAGTTAGTCAGTGAGAGACAGAGAGAAAGGTCTTCCTTCCATTGGTTCACTCCCCAAATGGCCATCATGGCCGGCGCTGCCCCAATCCAAAGCCAGGAGTCAGGTGCTTCTTCCTGGTCTCCCACACAGGTACAGGGGCCCAAGCAACTGGGCCATCCTCCACTTCCCACCCGGGCCACAGCAGAGAGCTGGACTGGAAGAGGAACTAGAACCGGTGCCCATATGGGATGCCAGTGCCGTGGGCGGAGGATTAGCCAAGTGAGCCACAGCTCCGGCCGGCCAAGCAGTTTCAATAATAGTTTCTTAAAATTATTATCTGCTTTTTAAAAAAAAATAATTACCAATTCATTAAAATTGATGCTCTTAGTAACCTGAATTAACCATACTTTTTCTCAATTGAAACATGTTAAGCTTTGGCTATCTGTTTGCAGAGCCATCCAAAAATACTGAATAGAAGTCACTGGAAAAAATCTTTGGAACCTAGAAGAGGGCATATTTAAACTTAGAGCCAATAATGTAAAATCTCCAGGGCCAGTAAATCTGATTTTTCATGTTTGGAGAATACAAAACTGTGAATGACAAAAGACTTTAAATAGCCATGTTTAAAATTATAAACTCATTAAACAACAAGAAGTACTCGCTTAATCCACACAGTATTTTAGAAAGCACCTATAAGATTTTATAGAATATTTATTTCTTTTAGGCCTTTTTTATTAGGATAATCATCATGACTAATAACAACAAGACAAGATCATTAAACTTTTGTAACCTTTGAACATTTGTATCAGTAGCATTTTACATTATAGCAATAGAAACCTTTATCATCATAACATAATGTAGACCAGATTTTATCATTCTTACAAAGTGATTACTCAAATGTACATATTCAAACAGACCATAACTCTTTTAATAAAAATTCAGCTATTTTTAAACAGTCAGAAATTAAGGAGAGACAGAGAACAGGAAGATTACCTCAATAGGATACAAAATCGATGTCTTGTTTTCCTGTCACCAAAATAAGAAATAAAACCTTGAATAGAAGTGTTGGCATATAAACTGAAAAGTGATCCCTGTGAAATACGAGAGTGGGAATAAGAGAGGGAGGAGATGTACAATTTGGGACATGCTAAATCAGTAATGCCTCAAATGATGGAGTTAGAAACGTGCCAGGGAATTCCAATACAATCCCATCAAGGTGGCATGTACCAATGCCATCTCACTAGTCCGAGTGGTCAATTTTAGTTCACAGTTGATCATAATGATAGCACTAAGAGTCAAAGGGATCACACAAACAAGACTAGTGTCTGCTAATACTAACTGATAGAATCAAAAAGCGAGAGAATGATCCAACATGGGAAGCGAGATACACAGCAGACTCATAGAATGGCAGATATCCTAAATAGCACTCTGGCCTCAGAATCAGCCCTTAAGGCATTCAGATCTGGCTCAAGAGCCCATGAGAGTATTTTAGGCATGGAAAGCCAAGACACTCTGAAAAAAAAAAGAAGACCTAAATGAAAGATCTCTGCGAGTGAGATCCCAGTGGAACGAATGGGTCCATCAAAGAAGGAGGTACCTTTCTCTGAAGGGAGGAGAGAACCTCCACTTTGACTATGACCCTGTTGGAATAAGATTGAAGTCGGCGAACGCTAAAGGCTTCCATAGCCTGGGCAACTCATGACTAGAGCCTAGGGAGATTACTGACGCCATAAACAAGAGTGTCAAATTGTTAAATCAAATTCAAGAGTCACTGTGTACTTACGTCTCATGTGGGATCTGTCCTTAATGTGTTGTCCAATGTGAAGTAATGCTGTAACTAGTATGGAAACAGTATTTTTACACTTTGTGTTTCTGTGTGGGTGCAAACTGATGAAATCTTTACTTAGTATATACTGAATCGATCTTCTGTATATAAAGATAATTAAAAATGAAAAAAAAAATCTTGGTGTTAAATTGGAAATTGCATAGAAAATTAATCAATTTAAAAAAAATATATCATGTAGGATCTCTATCCTTAATGTGCTATACATTTTGAATTAATACTATAACTAGAACTCCAACATTATTTTTCACTTTGTGTTGCTATATGAGGGCAAACTGTTGAAATCTTTACTTAATATATACTAAACTGATCTTCTGTATATAAAGAGAATTGAAAATGAACCTTGATGTGAATGCAAGGGAAGAGGGAGTGGGAAATGGGAGGGTTGCGGGTGGGAGGGAAGTTATGGGGGGGAAGCCATTGTAATCTATAAGCTGTATTTTGGAAATTAATGTTCTTTAAATAAAAGCGTTATAGAAAATCAAAAAAAAAAAAAAGAATCATCCCATAACATGGAACAATTTTAACAGAGTTAGAACTAGGGAAGAGAAGTGAGTTTACTGGAGCTGACTAGAAAATTGACTGATTCTCACTAATTAAACAAAAACTATTAAAAGGAGATGTTGCAGTTTTAATCCTTTAAAAATCTCCAAATAAAGACAACAATTTTTAAATGAAAGAACATATTGAATTTCAACCTTAGTTAATTTTAAGTAATCTTCTTTTCTCTGTTTCCTATTTTAATTACTGAAATCTCTAACAGTGATACAACTGTAACAAAACAGCACATGTATGCAATAGATTCAATGGGACTTCTTGCAAGGAATATATTTTGCAAGCTGGGATAATGCAAAAGAGGATGGAGAACACAACCTGATTCAGCACTGGTTCATTTATGTCATTTTACACAAAAATCTTGTTAATATTAGACCAAGGCACAAAACGTTTAGTGCATAAACCAGTTTCTTTTTTAGAAATTAGCATTATTTTTAGTCTTTTATCTTACTTTGGATCACTTAGACCCAGTAATCTACCTACTACAGACTAGTTAACTTACCCAACACAATCAAAATTGTTTATTGACTGGACTTATAGAGGATTACATTTTTATATCATTAAAGTGTTTGCATAACCAAAAAATACAAAAACACAGATGAAAATGAATGCCAATTTGTTTTAGAAAATAATAGTTTATAAGCTTGTTGCATCTTTAATGTCTTTATTACTATTGGGTGACAATGAATGCTATATAGAAAAAAAGAACTGTGTACTTGAATTATGATAGTTCATCCATCAGTTTAATCTGAAATGAAGTTTTTGCAGAGTCACTAGCTGTTTTAAAAAGGAAAAAACCTTCCTCTTTCACACTTCTTTGTTTTTTGATACAACAGTAGTATATGAAAAAATATTTAATAATAAATCAAAATAGTTTTTTCATGTAATATAAGGTGGTAAGCGTAGCAAAGTTTACACTTAGACACATTTACCTCATTTACCTTTATCTGATTTATATTCAGCGATCATACCTAGATGAATCAAGATGCTGATATTATATCATACCTTTATCTGAATTAAGGTCAAATTACATTTGTATGGAATTTTATTTCTTTTTATAAAACTCTAGCTAGAAATCAGTGACATAAACGAGAGACTGCAGAATCCAATTCAGGAGGCTATAACAATAGCTCATTACCCATTTCTATTTTATCTGGATCTGTAAAACTGAGTCACACGTTTGGGAAGTTACAAAGCATTTTTTAAGGCAGTGATCTTCCTAGATTTAAACCCAGTGTCCAGTTACAGTTGAACCACATTTTCATGCATGAGGTTGCTATTTACCAAAGACATCTCTTTAGGTTTTAAATTAAATTTGAGTTCAGTTTTTTTAGTTATTTTTTTCTCTCCAAAAACACTTTAGGCCAATGATGCTTCATCAACAGTCAGCTATTTGGGACTGTCTATGAAACAAGGCAGCTGTAAGACAAGTCCCAAGGGTGACCATGGGCCAGGGGCCACTGTACCATAGACAACTTACCCACTGGAGATTATTCACCATTCTGTAAGGTTTAACAGGGAAGGCATCCATCAGAGAAGATGGGCTCCCTTCTTGGATGGAGCTAAGAGAAGATAATAGGATGCAAAAGCAGGACATCCAGAGACAACATCACCTTATTAAAAGGTCAGAGCTGTTCTTGGGTACAGATCTCCCTAAGACATTTAAAGCCCATACTCCTCCCTACCCCATGGAGTCCCTTCTCTTTCTGGACTCAGGCAAGTGAGGAGAAAATTTATTGTAATGTTAGGGATGTCTTCATGTCCCACTCCCAGACTTTGCACAGATATCCATGTCAGGACTTAACCACACCACTTGAACAACCCTGAGGTCGAGTGACTCCTCAGACGGCCAGCCAATATTGAAGGCAGGACAATCAGCATCATAGAGAGTTCTGGGTATGCCTCAAGTGAGTTGGACCCCACAGGTGACTGAAACTGAGAGAGAAGTATTGACTTTGTTTGAGCAGAGCCCATGTTCAACAGAATGGACAGAGAGACTACAGAGACAAGGAAATAAAGGAGATAGATATGCAGGACAAGGAAAAGAATTCTGAACCGAACAGCCCTCGTGGCTGACATCTCTGCCTCCTAGAGAAGACTATGAAGGATTTCCTCCTCAAGAAAAATACTCTCTCCACAAAACCTGGACAGAAAGCCAAACCTCACCTCCCGAGATTATGGGTGCAGACAGAAGCAAAGGGTGGCAGGGCATCTAGAGGGAGGGGCAAGAAACAAGAATGGATTCCAAACCAGAACAGAGTCTGCTCAACTGGCAACCCGGCTGTTTTGAGAAGACCAAGAGAGGAATCCTCATCAGGACAACACTCTCTTTTACAGAAACCAAACAGAAAATCAGATCTTACCTCCACAAGAATCAGAAGTACTCAAAGGGTCTTGATTAAATGGAGAACACAGCAGTCATTCCTAATCCCTCAGGCACTGGTGAGGTTATGGGTCCCTGGAACATCTCATGGGTGCCTCCCCTATAATAATTCAAACCAGGGAGATTCTTGGAAGGCATGTAAAACCATATACACACATTTCAAATTTATTTGATAGCTTCTACAAAGTTAAATATATGTGCATTTCTTTCTAACCCCTAACATGTTATCCAAGAGAAGTGATAGTGCATGTCTACAACCATACATAAATATTTATACACAAATACTCATAACATTTTTATTCACAATGGCCAGAAACTAGAAATAACATAAATGCTTACCAAAAGGTGAATAGAGAAACATTGGTACTATATTGACATAATGTAACTATACTGGCCGGCCCCGGTACTCAATAGGCTAATCCTCCACCTGCAACACCCGCACACTGGGTTCTAGTCCTCGTCAGGGCGCTGGATTCTGTCCCGGTTGCTCCTCTTCCAGTCCAGCTCTCTGCTGTGGCCCAGAAGTGCAGTGCAGGATGGCCCAAGTGTTTGGGCCCTGCACCTGCATGGGAGACCAGGAGAAGCACCTGGCTCTTGGCTTCGGATCAGCGTGGGGTGCCGGCTGCAGCTGCCATTGCGGGGTGAACCAAAGGAAAAAGGAAGACCTTTCTCTCTGTCTCTCTCTCTCACTGACCACTCTGTCAAAAAAAAAATGTAACTCTATTCACAAATGCAAGATAAAAAACTCATGGTGCAGGCAGCACTATGTTTACAAAAGCATTATGAACTTTTGAGAGCGAAAGAAACCAGGCACAAAAGGAAGCATGACCCCATCAATAGGAAATTCTGGAATAGGGAAAATTAATCTGCAGTGACAGGAACAGACTATGATTATCTGAGATAAAAAATGGGGTATATTGACTGCAAGGGGCAGATTGAAATATTTAGGAATTATAAAAGCATTTTGACTCTGATGTAGTAGTGTGTACAAAAATTGGTGTGTTCCATTGCATGTAAATTATATCCAGGTAAAGTAATTTAAAAAATAAAAACATATGCCAATATAGAATGGTAAAATTTAAAAGTGAAACAAACATATTGACTTCTTTTAGATAAGCTAAATTTTGCTAATTTTAATGTTTCCGGTTGTTTTTTCTAATCAAAATCTAATTTCACAACTTCAGTCTTTACATTTCCCACCGTTCACTTAACATTCAGATGAACCATATTTATTAAAGATCCCTCAGACACTGTGGTGGCTTTTCTCGCTTCATTACTTCTCCTGGTGCTATAACTTCTTTGCCTTCTTAGGACTCATTTTTTTCTCCTAGAGAAAGTCATTGTAACACCTCAATGCTCAGCTCAGAAGTATCTCCTTCAGACGATGTCCCTGAATCCTTAGACCATGCTGACCTTTTGCCGTACATACATTTATAAGTGAGAACAATTCTATGTCTTGCACCTAAACCTTGTCCACAGGCTTCTAGAAAAATATTCTTCTGAGAAAATAGTAAAGTTGCCCCCAGGAAGAGGAAAATGGCTTCCAGTATCTATTCTATGCATAGAATTCATTTTTTCATTCATTTGAAAAGTTTCAACTATATGCCCCAGAATGTAGGTTAAAGGACTTCACTTACAGTGTATAGTGACATTTTCAAGCTAATTTAATAGAAGAAATCAAAGTAAAGATCTGCAAGAGATTTATGCATAGAAAAGTCACAATAATGGCTCAGAAATGTGGGAAATGGAACAGTCTGGTAGCCTCATTATGTAAATATACTGTACTCATTTAAAATGTGTAATACAGGTTACAAGTCCAGAAATGCTAAAAAATGTTGAAAGAAAGAAGACAAGAGAAAGGAGGAGGACAAAAATGAGGAGGAGGGGAAAGCTAGTGTCAGATAGTTTAACTGAAATAGATGAAACAAATCTTGTGTGGTGGTGACCCTGCATGGAGTTATGGAAAAACTTTGATTCTGAGTGGTAAGTGTATTTCTGGTGATCACATCTTTGTATTTCTTGTGATCACAGGAGTCTTTGGTAGTAAGATTTATCACAAATCTGGTGTAACAGTGATGTAATTGTCTAGTTGAAATAATAGTGGAACTAACTCAGTGGGCATATCATTGAAGCCATACTGAAGCCAATAAAATTATGTACTTCACAGGATCTGTTGTATACACATATGGGAATCTCTGAAACAGGAAGTGATTTGGGTTACTGGAAGGACAGTACATAAACAATGAGAGACAATTTCACTGGAAATACAGGCACAATCTTCTGTATTTGTGGGAGGTATGCACATAAAATTCATTAAAATACAAAGAGCAAAGTCCATTATGGAGTTGAAAATCACTCTGGAAACAGTTAGGAAACCCTCTAATTGCATAGGGAACAATTTTTTCCATTGACAATTACATAGTATTAAATTCCTCCCATTAATTTTAGTGTTTTGGGGGCAAACTATTGTGAATCATTCAAAACAATAAAGAAACTGTTCTTGATTTCTACACTTATGACAAGTATATGCAGTTACAGAAAGACAAATACTGCATACTTTCTCTCATATGTGAAATAATAGAGTCTGGGAAGGGTGAAATGGGAGAGGAAATAAAGGAAATTTAATTATGGGAACAAAAATGACTTGTAGTAAATTTTAGTGTTCTATAGCACAGAGGCATGATGATATTTCACAATAACCCATTTTAAATTTTTTGAATATCTAGAAGGGAGGAGCTCACAGGATTCAAATCTAAAGTAACGAGAAGCAGATGTAAATGTTAATCACTTTGCTTTCATCAACACATGTTTAATACATGTTGAATACTTATTTTAAGTTCACTCCACACATATATACAATTAAAATGCTAACAATAAATAATAATATATAAGGATTATTTATGTAGAGAACTAACAAAATATAAACAGTAAGATACACAGTAGCTTATTAATTATATTTTCTAGTTTTCAACAAACATAAAAAGTCTCAGGTGAAGGAAGACTAATGAATATTTTGAAGAAAATCAACCCTTAAAAACTGGCTGAAGAAAAATTTTCAAGTATAAGGGAAATATAAAAGAAGGAATCTTGCAACATCTGATAGGGAGAAGGTAAAGAGAAACAGCAGGCAATGGAGTAATGATTTTATAGGTATTGAGAAGAATTACTTCTGTGTTCTGGGCTTAGGGTAAATACCATCTTCATTGCTTGGTGCTTACTAAATCTCTGAGGTGTAAGAGTAGCAGGTGCAGGCTTCCTTATTTCCTAATAACTTAAATATAACTCCCTGATAAGTTTACCCAGAGCTGCATTTGAGTGCACTGTGTACATCTCCTGTTATTTCTTTTTATGGGATACATTTTGACATCAGATGACAAGAGTCTACAGCAACTACTGGAAAAAGAGATCTTCAATTTTGGGGTACCTTCAGGGACAAGGAAAAGCAGCTCAGAGGGTGCATTTGTAGAGGGCAGAGGGCATGAATCCCAAAGGAAATCCAGACTGAGTAAACCCACCATCCATGAGTGAAGGCAGGATCTAGAGATTAATCCAATTGTGACCAGGACATCTCCTAGAAGGCAGATGAGTAGAATTCTGTGTCTCCATAAATACTATGTGCAATAGCATTACCACATGAAGAGCAAAGTGAAATAATAAACATTCTTAAAGAGAATCTGATATAATAGCATAATTGAAGGTTTGTATTCCCTTTACTCCAGCAATTCCACTTCTATGTGTGTGTGGTGTGTGTGTGTGTGTGTGTGTGTGTGTGTGTGTGTGTATGAGAGAGAGAGAGAGAGAGAGAGAGAGAGAGAGAGAGAGAGAGAGAGAGAGATCCATATGAGGATATGTAACATTGTTTATTGAGTATGTTTTTGGAAGATTATAGTTAGAGGCAACTTTCACCTTCATCTCTAAAGTAATGTATAGATTAAATATCATGTTTAGAATTTCCTTCAATTACTACATATTTAGTATTTACAAATATTATGAGGTATCTAAGGAAGATGTATGGTAAAATATACTTTCATTAAAAAAGTAGGAAACCAATTTATAATCAACATGTTTTAAGAGTTTCTTCCAGTTGAAGTTAAAGGATTAACTGAGTGAAGGTACAACATAAAGGGTAGGTTCTGGGCATAGTGGTTAATATGATACTTGTGACACCTGCATCCCATATTGGAGAGCCAGGGTTTGGGTCCTGGGTTTGGGTTCTGAATCCACTCCTAATTCCAACTCACTCCTAACATGCACCCTGAAATGCAATAGTGAATGGTCCAAGAAATTGGGCTCCTGCCATCCACATAAAACCCAAATGCCTCTACTGTCTTACAAACAATATCATGATGCAAAACCATTTATACATGATACAGATCCAAGTTTTAACATAACATGATGTTAAAGCAAACTGTATATTTATACCCCAAACTTTTGAACCAAAGTACTTGCTTCATTACTTTTCAGTGTGATGTTTAGCATTTTCTTATTTCCACGTAAGCATTATATAAATCTATTCTATAAAATACAAGTCAGAAATATATTTAGTTTTTTGTAATTTTGAATTTTCTTTTGGATGCCTTCCTTTTTTTCTTCCTTCTTGCTCCCTCTTTTTTAAATATAGACCAAGCCTTAGAATCTCACCTATACTCAAAATGTGAAAACTATAGGACATTTATATTTTACTATTCTTATTTCCTTAGTTGATACTATGTTAAAATGCACCAATCTTTGTCATATAATGTTTTATTGCTTTCCATTTATAACATTTTTACAAGTTTCATATAGATTATCTCACTTATATGATAATCCTTTGTCCTCCTTGTGACTCAGGAGAGAATGCATTTCTCAGATCTATAAACGTTTTTCCAAAGTTTTTAAAAAGTTTTGCATAGACTGAAAGCAGAGTTAAGCTCAGATTTGGGGATTAAAAAATCCACTACTTGTCAGGAATGTTTCTTTGATGAGTTATTATTTGGTATTATTGAATTATAATTGGATTAATTATATAATAATAATTGTAATTATTATAATTATAATATTTATAATTGAATAATTATATTATTGAATTTTATTGAATTATAATTATCATTTGGAACTAGTGAGTTATAATTATTATTATTATTAATGCTATCATTTAATTCTATAAACAATATCATAATCCGTTATATCTTTTGATATGGCGCTTGATTTTCTAAATGGGATAGTATTTTTTTCCTACATAGAAAAAGAAATCATCTTGAAGATATTCTCATTACAGTCAAGGATTAGGTAGGCAACCTATGTGTCCATCATCTGTGACAAGTTAAAAACCTAGGGCCATCAATCCACAGCGTACAAAGAAGCTGTCTATCAAAAAGTGCATTGGGTGAAATAAGGTAACTACCCCTTGGTCTACCAACATAAAATTCATATATATTATCTTTGAAAATGTGCATAATCAAAATGCAAGTTATTGGGTCTGGCGCTGTGGCTCACTTGGTTAATCCTCCGCCTGCAGTGCTGGCATCCCATATAAGCACCGGTTCTAGTCCTGGTTGCTCCTCTTCCAGTCTAACTCTCTGCTGGGGCCCAGGAAGGCAGTGGAGGATGGCCCACGTGCTTGGGCCCCTGCACCCTCATGGGAGACCAGGAGGAAGCACCTGGCTCCTGGCTTCGGATAGGCGTGGCTCCGTTCATAGTGGCTATTTAGGGGGTGAACCAACAGAAGGAAGACTTTTCTGTCTCTCTTTCTCATTGTCTAACTCTGTCAAATAATTAAAAAAAATAGAAAAGCATGAGATTACTATTTAAAAAAGCAAGTTATTATACTTTATTAATTATACTCAGAGCTTTTAAGGGGTAACTCTAAATTTATAACACTTCTCCTTAAATGGACTTCTGAAAAAAGATAAATTTGAATGATATTCAGATTTATTTGCAAAACATTAAGCACCCCTGAACTTAAAAACTGTATATGGTACAAACTGGAGTAAAGAAAAATTTGCATTTGAAATATAATTATTTGTTTAGATTTTGATGTTACTGGTCACTTAAACCATCAATGTAGCTGAGGTCAGACTGGAAGATGCCAAAGCATTATCCCTAGTATTGTCCTGTGTTAATTCTTAAGACAAGAATTTTTGTTTTGCTCTCCCTTGCTTAAAGCTATGTAAATAAATGAATTTCAAAGCTTTTTACTGACCTTACTCTTTATTTTGTTCTTTTTAAAATTTTATCTTTTTGATTGTCAAGTTAGACTATAATAGTGGGGAATACACAGAAAGGAAGGGGGCTAAATAATGTATGGCGTATGCTTTGCACTTTTGAACAAAATAACATTTACCAAATTTGACTTTACTAGTAATCTTTTATTTTATTTTCTTATTTTTTAAAGCTTTTATTTAATGAATATAAATTTCCAAAGTACAGCTTATGGATTACATTGCCCCCCTATAACTTCCCTCCCACCCGCAACCCTCCCCTTTCCCGCTCCCTCTCCCCTTGCATTCACATCAAGATTCATTTTCAATTCTCTTTATATACAGAAGATCAGTTTGGTACATATTAAGTAAAGATTTCAACAGTTTGTACCCACACAGAAACACAAAGTGAAAATACTGTTGAACTGATGAAATCTTTACTTAGTATATACTGAATTGACCTTCTGTATATAAAGATAATTGAGAATGAAAAAAAAAAAACTTGATGTTAAATTGGAAATTGCATAGAAAATTAATCAATTTTTTAAAAAAAAAATCATGTAGGATCTCTGTCCTTAATGTGCTGTACATTGTGATTTAATACTATAACTAGTACTCCAACAGTATTTTATTTTATTTTATTTTATTTTAGACAAATTTTATTTATTTGAAAAGTGGAGTGAAAGGGAGAAAGAGAATCTTCTGTCCACTGGTTCACTCCCAAAATGGCCACAAAGGCCAGGGCTGGGCCGTGCCTTAATGTCTTCCAGGTCTCCATGCAGTCATAAAGTCTCCACCTTCAAAGATCTCCTGGCCTTTGTTGCTGTTTTGGGATACAGCTGCCATTCACTTGTTTAGGCACTAGGGGAAGACCACTCCCGGATTTTCTCACTCAACTCCTCAGCCTTGGGGAGCACTCAGACTGCTTATTGACATTCCAATTTCCTCTGGTGTGGTGACATTCCATACAGGAGTCATTGGTTCCAAGATATAGTATATCCTAAAACTCACTCCAGAACTTATAATCCATCCCATAATGTCACTGAAACTCCATGCTATATGTGCAACATTTCCCTCTTCCTGTCTGCCACCTCCCACAGAGGTAGAAAATGTTTTTTATTACAGCAGCATAAAGTTATGTGGTGCTGCACCAACTGGACTGGAAATGCTGTCCCCCAAATTAAAAGAAAAAGATAATAACAACAAATTAAAGGATTCTAAGCAGCAGGACAAGAAGAGCAGTTAAAACCAAGATGATTAGGACAAAAGAAAACAAGGCTATTGGTATTGCCAAGTAACAATTTGAATAACAAAAACAGAATCAAATGCAGCATACACATGTGGCAAACACTTACTTAGGATCTAGGACACCTAAAAATGTGATTTCCCAAATGAACAATTCAGTAAATGAAATGAAGTCATAATCACTGTTGAGACCAAGTTTTTTGGCTAAAATATCAAGTGAAACAGCACAAGGCACAGGAGAAAGATAACTTGGTAAGTCAAGGGAAAAAACAACAAGAAAATGTGGCAATGATACACAGAGGTAATTCACAGAGGAATAACCTCAAATGATCAGTAAGCCTATGAAAGGACACTCAAACCAATTAGTATTCAAAAATGCAAATTAATGTAACCGACTATAAATTCAATTAATTGACTGAACAGAACATTTTATACCTACAAGACAGAATAAATGTAAAGTATAATACCTAACACAAATGAAGAATCAGAAAATTTATCTTATGTATGACCTATGGTAATATTAATAGTTATAGAATTTTAAAATAAAAATGGTGGTATCTTCCAAAAAATAAAAGCACATATAGACTTTGAACCATCATTCTTGCTTCTGAAAATCAATCTCAGTGAAATTAATTGATTTTAGAATGTTTTGTTTATTTTTAAAATGCATTTTATTTATTTTCTATGTGCTCCCAGAAACCTATTTCCCGAATCTACTTCAGATTGATAATAATGTAATTTGATAGGTCCATTTTCTTTGCCCTCAGTGTACTATCATGTGTCACATATACTATACATGTGCTGTATGTTTTGTATGTGTATATTTCTATAGCATAAATTCTTTATTGCTTATGTAGCATGTGTAACAAACCTTTGTTGTTTTGCATAAATAATATTGTTTTATATTTTTATGTTGTTAACTCATTTAAAAGAAGAAACATGAAAAACATGTATTTCTATAGTCATCTATGTACATTTATGTGTTTATTGTTTCTTGTATTCTTCATTTTTTACTAGGCATTTGAGTTATAGAATAGTTTCATTTCATTGCACCAGACAATTACATATATTCCCTTACATTTGTTACAGTATATATTGCATATTATATCTTTATATGATAAACTCAATAGTAATTGTAAAAATTGTCATTTATGTAATTGTCTTTAAATCATTTATAGTGAGTAAAGAGAAAAAAAATCCATTTGTGCTGACCTTTATACTGAACTATCTTATTACTTATACCAGTGCTCTTTGTGTAGCTTTGAGTTACTTCCTAGAGTAACTTTGTTTTAGCCTAAAGAGTTAATTTCAGGGATTGGCATTTGAGGCAGCAGTTAAATAGCACTTGAGACCCTTATATCTTATATCACAGTGTCTGGTTTCAAATCCCAGCTCTGTTTCCACATCTAGGTTCCTGCTAATACATAACTGGGAAGGGTGTGGTGATGGCTCAAGTATTTGAGTTTTTGTCACCCATGTGGGAGACCTGCATCTTGTTGTGGTTCCTGGTTTCATTGTTCCAACAGGACCATTGCTGGCATTTGTACGTGAACTAGCAGAATGTAGATCTTTTTCTTTCTTTGTCCTTCTTTCTGTCTCTTATCTCTCTACCTTCTGAATATATATGAAAGTAAATAAAATTTTGAAATAAGAACTAATTAATTTATTTTAATTCTCAGAAATCAAGTCAAACCAAGGAAAGTATCTTTTGATATGAAAATTTCTTGATTCTTTTTCATTTTGGATGACAGCTTTGTTGGGGTGTAGAATTATTGTGTTTCGTGTTTTTCTTTTTCTTCACTTTGAATGTGTCATTTTCCTCTGTTCTGATCTTCATTATTTCCGATGAGGAGTCATTTATATATCTTACGATAGTCCTGTCATTATCTGTTTTGTGCTGCTTTAACACAACACCACAGAATGCAATATTTACAATGAAGTGAAATATTTCTGGCTCGTGGTTCTAGAGTCTGGGAAGTCCATTGTCAAAGAGAAGAGTTCCTTCTTGATCCATAATAGTGTGACAGAAGTTATCACATGGGCCAGAGAAATGTGTTTAAACGGCCCTTTCTTAATGAAAGCACTCCTATAATAATGGCCATCTATTGTGGTGAGTGTTGATCCACTCATGAAGGTGGAGACTTTGTGACTTAAATGCTTTTGAAAGTTGTACTCTCAAGTATCATTGCATTGTGGGCCAAGTTTCCAACTCATACATTTTGGGAGATGCATTCAAACAATAGCAAGTATGCTTGTGCTTTACAAGTTCTTTTGGTTTTGTTACTTTCATGATTTTTTTCGTCGTTCACATTAGACAATCAGTTGTCTAGGTTTAAATATCTACTTATTTTCTTTAACTTCTTATATGTATATAGTTCAATGTTTTCACCAAATTTGGTAAGTTTTCATGCATAATTTGTTCAAATAAATTTTCTATTGCTCTTTCTACTCATTCTTGTAAATTCATTATATGTTCCTTGAATCTCGTGATGATTCATCTCAAGTCTTGGAGCCTCTTTTCATATTTCTTTTTTTTTCATTTTTCTTTCTATTATATAGGTTTTGAAATCTTTATCATATGTAAGTGCACTAATTATTTTTTGACAGTTCAAATCTCCTTTTTAAGGATTTATTTAGTTTGCTTGAAAGTCAGAGTTACAGAGAGGCAGAGGTAGAGAGAGAGAGAGAGAGAGGGAGAGAGAGAGAGGTCTTCCATTCACTCCCCAGATGGCCGCAATGGCCAGAGCTGGGCTGAAGCCCAGAGCTTCCTCCGGGTCTCCCACGCAGGTGCAGAGGCCCAAGGATTCAGGCCATCTTCTACTGCTTTCAAATGTTATAGAATGAATTTAGAGATTCTGCCAGTTTTTTAATGTATTTTTATTTCAGTTTCTCTTTGATGATCATGAGAAATAACATAGATCATATATAAAATATTTAACATAGATCATATATAAAAATATTCACATGAAAATTCCATTTATCTCCTTACTTTTATGAAACTCACCTTTGTTAGCAAATTGTGTTGTCTCCTCAAACTCTGTATTTTTTTATGCATAATAGCATAAATTATTTCAGATTTTGAAGAAGATCTGTTGGGTAGTTTACAATTAATGCTTATGACAGTTTTATAAGGACTTTCTGAATTGAACATAGTCATTTTTCAATCAAGGAGCTATAAATGTGTGACATATTTATGTATTTATTCTGGACATGAAAGATAATAACGAACTTCAATGATTGTGATTCAATTCATGTTCCTATCAAACACACCTAACGTTTGAAAGTTGCCCAAATATTCACTAGAAGCACAGCCATTAGCTACTGCTGAACACGTCCGAAGTCAAAACCTTCCAACTGACACTTAATCCCTCCAGTCCATTACAGTAATTGTGAACACCATATCTCTGGTGACTAAGTGCTGCCTCTTGGCCTGTGATGCCCTGTATCCCAGCAGTACCACTGAAATTAGAGAACAGGTGTCAATTGTGTAGTTTCCCTCTATCGTTCCTGAATTAAAGAGTTCAGTATTCACAGACCTTTACAATGATGCTAACATTCAATAATCTGAACTTGGAGAGAGAAAGAGAGTGATACATGCTTTCTCTGTGTGAAACATGCTTTCTCAGGAAATACAGTTCAAGAGGGCTTTATTCAGGAAAGATAAGGCTTAAGAGTCAATTATAAGCAATTGTATGTGTTGTTTTTCAATGAAGTTGCCACAAAAGAAATTTTTAATCACCTCTATATGGAGACACAAATTGTTTCTATATTTAACAGCAGTAAATACGTGCAAGTTCTATAAGAAAAATCAAGCCAATGCTTCATTTGTGAAATTGACATATTTAATTTTGAGATTTTTGTTTCTTCTTCAGATTTCAATATAGTTCATTTACTTATTAGTTAACTGATACAAATTATCACATTTTGTTTTCATACATATACATATTTAATTTTCTTCTTAATAAGTTATATATTTGGGGGTTTTTATCCTTTTACTAAAGATGTTATATTTCAAGATGCAATAACTTATTAAAGATAGCTGTTCCACATACCAAACAAAATATTATAAAAACAAAAGCAACAATAAAATAGAGCTGTATGACAGTGATAAAAGTAATCCTTGTTAAAGTTTTTTGAAGTCAAAAATCAATTATATCATCAAATGTAAATATTTATATAAATATTTTTTTCATTTATTCCAAGAACTTAATAGAATCAGTTTACTCTATCCATACTTACTACTTGGTTTACTGTATACACAATTTAAAAAGCTAGAGAGTATGTAGATTAATTCATGTATAACAAATATATCAACTAGTCTTACTAAATAAAAGTTACTTCAAGGCAGAATATATTTTTCCAGTTGTTCCAAATGCCTTCTATATAGTAACAGTGAGGATTAAAAACAGTAATAATGGAGGGGCTGGCACTGTGGCGAAACATGTTAAACTGCTGCCTGCAGCACTGGCATCCGTATAGGTGTAGGTTTGAGTCCTGGCTGTTCTGCTTCCAATCCAACTGCTTGCTAATGCCCCTGGGAAAGCAGTGGAGAATGGTCCAGGTCCTTAGGCTCCTGCAACCACATTGGAGATCTGGAGCTCCTGGCTCCTGGCTTCAACCTGGCCCAGCTCTGGTCATTGCTGCCACTTGGGGAGTGAAGCAGCCCAAGGAAGGTCTCTTTCTACCTCTCTTCTCTCTCTGTGTGACTCTTTCAAATTAAATAAATATTTTAAAAAGTAATAAGTGAAAAATTTGTGGATTAACTTTTCATTATTTATCTCCTTTGATATATTTGTGATTGTTTAATAGAATTTGAAAACTATTGGTAACTCTCACCACCCTGTCTAAAATTTTATTGGGTAAAAGAAAGCAATGTAACCTTCTACACGACTTCTATCTCAAGATTTTGGTGGATATGCTGTCCTCTCGAGTGTCCCAGAAGACGGCCCAACACACTGTGTCATAATGCCAGCTGTTAAAGTATTCTCATACTTTAACCACTTGTTATTTTCTGGATGTTTAAAATTTAATGATTTCAAATTTTGTGTAATTCATATTTCTCTTTTATGACACATTTAATATTCACAAGCAGATGGAGATGACATTTTGATCTAAGCATTGTTAACACAAAAGGAAAAAGGTTGTTCTTTAGCAACAATATTCAATAATAGTATAGAATTTTTTTAAGTATATGAAGATGATGATGACAGTATTCAGTTATTTTTCCTACTGTCCAGCATAAAACTATTTTAGAAATATATAAGCATCTAGAGGGCTCCTATAAATTCTCCAGCAATGTTCGAATGTCTGTTACTCTGTTCAAATTTATCCTGTTCTGTCCTAACATATATTATATTATCTACAATCTATTTTTTTAAAAAAAACTGTTTAGAATTTAGACTTGGCATATCAGTATTTTGTTACATTGCATATGTGAAATTTACTTAAGTATGATGATCCTCTAGCAATTCCTAATTTCTAATGCCAGCTCACGTGTAGAAAGATTGTTGCTGCATATCATGCTAATTATATTTTTGATTGTGCTGCTGTTGTCATCCCAGTGTCACTATCACAGGTTTCTATAAGAGGTCATTATGTGTGCATGTTTGTGTATGTGTGCGTGTGTGTGTGTGTTCATACTCATAAATGCAGGAGGAAGGAGTATGCTATAATCTGTTGATCAACTCCATAAAAAAAATGTTTCCGATTCCTTCATTTCAATCAACAGTGAAGCATTTACTTTAAATATTGGTCTTATTTATACTTGTCAAAGGAAAATTTACTCTTTTAATAAGAGCCACAAATGTTACTTAATTATTTGCTTAATCTTCTTATTCCTTATTTTTGAAATATTAGTTCACTTGAGCAAGTTGGCTAGTGCTCAGCTTTTCTGGCCTTTTTAAAATAACCTTTTTATTTATTATTTCCTTTTATATTTATATATTTATATTTATATTATTTGTATTCTGTACAAAACCCATTCTTTCCTGACTTTCTTGAGAGAAGAACAATATCAAGAGAATAAAGAGAAGTTGTTTACTTCATATGGTTTTTTAATACATTTCCTGTAATAGGAAGGGTTCATATCACATATTTTTATGGAGAAAAATGACTAGAGAACAGATGGTATAGCTAGTAACCAAGATTAAGGGTTTTATTCCCAAAGCATTTCTGCATGGTTTTTCTAATTTTTTCGCATTTTGCCCTCAATTTGCATAACAACAGTTCACATGTAGCAGAAAGTTCTGTGTATCATAATCATTTGTCAAAATGCCCAAGAAATTCAATGTCATGATTTGAAAATGAAACACAATTCAGAAAGAAAAAGTTCAAACTCTGATATATAACAAATAAAAATCATTAGACCAATGGCTCTACAAAGGCAGTTTACTACAGAGAAAATTAAATATATATCAAAAATCATTTGTATTTTCCTTTATTTTTAATTAGTGAGAATACAAATAACAGTTTTCCTGATCTGTGTTCAAAAGATTCTCAAAAATTTCATGGAAAATGCATGTTACTGAAAAATTATGCATGAATTTCAAAATTGTTTTACCTTAAAGTAAAGTTAATTTGGCACAAAATAAAATTAACTCCCACTTTTCCAGTTGGGGCTGGGGAAGGGAGAAAGAGAAAGAGAGAGAGATCTTTTTTACCTTAGAATTTGCCTTACTTGACTTACTTAAGTAAAGTTATTACATATAATTTTAAACCTCTCTAAAAAGAAATGTGTAAGGAAGTAAAAGTTATGAGATGGTTAGTGAAACTTGGATAAAGATAGTATGATATAAATGAGAGTTGAAAGAATCGATTTAAACCCCAACAGGTTAAATAATGTGTGCCAAAACCTAGACAAGATAGAAGCAAGGATCACACAAGCAGGCTGCTTGCAACCTGACCTGTGTCCATCTCCAGATCCAGTCAGGAACAAAGAACATCCTCACCCTAACCTTGGAAGACCTCACCAGCACAACATAGACAAGTGGCCCAATATTACCAATTTGTGACCTTCCTGAGGTGATGGTAGAGAGAAACATCACCATTTTTAGTATGTCATGTGCAAGAGAAACAACACTAGACCTTGTGTCAATCAAAGTCCTGTGTGTCAAGGAGGCACTGCCTTGCCTCCCCACCTGACATCAAGCCCTGTCCAGAACATTGAGCCAACTGAGGGGAACCTCTTCCCACTGCGCTCTCTCTCTTCCAATCCAGCATAAAACCCTTAAAACCTAGTATGAGTTTTCATTGGCCTCTTAGCAATTTCCATTGCAACACAGTCAAAGAGCCTGGGGACAGCTGAAGACCACAGAATATATTGTGGATTGGTTTACATAATTATTTGAATATCTTCTTAACATTCATATTATATTTTCAACATTAAAAAAATTAAATACAAACAAATCATCTTTGTATTTTGACCAGATATTTCATGAGCTGTAGCTTTTTTTTGAAACACATAATTAAATACTCTAACTGATATTTCATAATCATAAATTTTGCCTTTTCAAAACCATGTGATCCTTTATTTTAATGTATATAGTAATGCATTGTTCAAAAAATGCAAGATACATGCAAACAGTAAAATTTAATATGAAAACAACCATTTTCCTTTCCTATGTATCTTCACCTCCAGTCACTCCTTAAAAACAAATTATTTAAAACAGTCTATTTTGTTTGTGCATAATTTGCACGAACCTAAATTATATGCTAATAACTATTTTGTTTTATCATGTAACTGATAAAAAGTGGTGATTTGTTTATATTCTTGTTGAGCTTACTTTCTTCCATCTTAATAATTCTATTACCATTTTAGTATGAGTTTCAAAAATTTCATATTCTGCATCTTCACAAAGACTAATCATTCTTGGTCACAGTACTTGAGAGGCTAAGATTTCACACTCTTTCTCTCTCCTCCAACCATATCATAGTCACAGTTGATAATGCCTTTAAATGTTCACATTCAAAGCTCAAGATATTTGTATTGCATTTTCAAAGTATTTATTTATTTATTATAGACAAATAGAGGAAGAGACAGAAAGAAAAGTCTTCCATCTGCTGGTTTACTCCCCATATGGCCACAATGGCTGAAACTGAGTGGATCCAAAGCAGGAGCTAGGAGATTCTTCCAGGTCTCCATGCAAGTGCAGGGGCCAAGCACTCCAGCTATCCTCCACTGTAGTCCCAGGCCATA